>CM046658.1:103627878-109297878 GCA_025594165.1 Tamias sibiricus | reverse complement strand
ACCTTGATGCTAAAAGAATAATGGTTAAAGCATGAATGAAGTCATCATGAATTGATACTATGAAACTTGTAAATTATCCAGCCATCTCCTATTTGACTTTATTCTTCAGCCAGTCAGTCACCATATGAATTCTTTCCCACCTGTGGTCATGCACACATTTTGTTTGGATGGGTTACAAGTATCCTACTGTTTCCTTCTGGTTATTTCATGTTTCATTTTCTCTTAAGACCAGTCTCTCACTGTTCTGATCCTTTACTTGTTCTCTCTTGGCGATTTAACAGGAAGTTGGGTGGTTAAAATGGTAATGTAACTTGAGCTTTGGAGCTAGAAAGAGCTGTATTTAGATAGTTTACCATTTACTAAGTCTGTGACTGTAAGCAAATATTTAATCATTAAACCTCAGTGTAATATATATAAGGTAGAAATAAAAATACCCACCTTGAATTGTTCTGTAAATCTGAATGATACATATTTCAGTGCCCAGCCTATAATAGAAGATCCTCTTCACAACTCAAGCACTCAATTCACTTTTAAAAGCCTTTTTTTTTTTTTTTTTTGTGGCCTACAGGGTGAGGACAACACTAGGTATAAAAAGGGGGTTAATATTGGGTACAGAAGGGCTTTGTCTGTTGTATGTTGGGGCCCCTCCTACCTGGACACTTGTTATGGTTTATATATGAGGTGTCTCCCAAAATCTCATGTGCAAGACAATGCAAAAACATTCAGGGGTGAAAAGTTTAGATTATTAAAGTTGTAACCTAATCAGTGGATTAATCCACCGATATGGATCAACTGGGTGGTAACTGTAGGCAGGTAGAGTATGGCTTGAGGAGGTAGGTCACTGGGGGCATTCTTTTAGGGTT
This sequence comes from Tamias sibiricus, assembly GCA_025594165.1. Taxonomy (NCBI): domain Eukaryota; kingdom Metazoa; phylum Chordata; class Mammalia; order Rodentia; family Sciuridae; genus Tamias; species Tamias sibiricus. Next base: position 109,297,015 of record CM046658.1, on the reverse strand, counting down.
TATCTGTTGTCCCTGGTGAGTGGAACACTCTCTCCACTTCTTTGTTGCTGGATTTTGAACTACTTTCCTCTGCCATATACTTCCACCATGATATTCTGCCTCACTTTGAGCCCAGAGCTATGGAGCTTGCCAACTATAGACTGAACCTCTGAAACCATGAGCCAAAATGAATTTTTCCTCTTCTACATTGGTCTTGTCAGGTCTTGGGTCATAGTAACGAAAAAGCTGACTAAAACAACACTGAATAAATTTAAAAAGAATTTGCTTTCTTGATTCTCCTCTCTGTGTGTCTATGGAAGAAAAAAACCTAGTTAATCTGTGGAATAGTTTTTTTTTTTTTTTTTTTTTTAAGATCACATAAACACTAAATACAAATAATAGTAATTCCCCTTCTCATTCTTTAGTCCCAAATTTCAGAGCAATCACTTACTTTAAACAAATTTTGCTGATATATACCTTTATATTTTAAAATAATATATTTATGCTGCTATTTCTTTGTTTACTAACATTAGACATTACCTATTGACTTCCTTAGGGTAAATGGGGATTGAAATTTCTTTCACATGCCTCTTCTATTTTCTTTTCTCACATTCTTCCATTATAGTTATGTCACAAAATTTGGTTTAAATCAATATTTGGAATAATTTCCATCATTTCTATATAAATTTTGTTTCCCATAGAACCCAGTGGTATATTCGGTTATATTTTTTACTAATGTTTGACTATTTTATATAAATGTTTAATTTCCTGGAGTTAATGATTACATTTTTTAAAAAATATAAACTTGTCATTTTGGAATAATTTTAGAGTTACAGAAAAGTTGCAAAGATAGAAAAGAGGATTTAAAATTTTTCAAAAATCTAGTTTCTACTAGTAGTATTTAATGTTGATACATTTTAAAAAACTAAATAATCAACATTGGTATGTTACTTTTAAACCAACTGTGGAATTTATTGGATTTCACTAGGTCTTCCATTATGTTTTCTGTTCCAGAATCCTGCTTAGTGTGCTCCATTGTATTTAGTTGTCATGTCTTTTTAGTCCCCTTTTGGTCTATGGCAGTTTTTCTGTCATTTTTTTGCTTTTCATGATCTTGATGGTTTTGAGGAACACTGGTAAGGTATTTGATAAAATGTCCTTCAATTTTGAGTTGTTTGATGTGTTTTTCAAGATTACATTGGGGCTGGGTATGGTGGTTCAAGCCTGTAATCTCAGGTGTTTAGGAGGCTCAGGCAAGAGAATTGCAAATTCAAAGACAGCCTCAGCAATTTAGCAAGACCCTAAGCAACTCTGAAAGACCCTGTCTCTAAATAAAAAAGAAAAAATGGGGGTGTGGCTCAGTAGTTAAGTGCCCCTGGGTTCAATTGCCAGTACCAAAAAATAAATAAATAAATAAATAAAATAAAAAAAAATAGGGTTATAGGTCTTTGGGAAAACCACCAAAGAGGTAAGTGTCCTTTATAACACACCATATCAGTAGGTACAAGCTATTGACATGAGTAATCCCTGATGATGTTAACCTTGGTCACTTGCCCAAAGCAGTGTTTAACAGTAATTTTTAGTGTAAAGTTACTCTCTCCACCATATTTTCTAATCCTCTTCCAACTCCTCTTCCTCCTCCTTTACCTCCTCTACCTCCTCTTCCTTTTTTGCAAGCAAATCATAAAGTTCAGTTCACACTTAAGAGGTGGAAGGAAGAAAGCTATCTGCATAAATTGTTATTATTCAACAAAGAAGTGTCTACCTTTTTCCTCATTTATTTATTCAATCATTTATGTCAGCATACAATTATGGATGGTTATTTTAAATTTTGGGTTATAATCCAATACCAAGTTATTTATTTTAGTGCTCAAATTGTTCCAGCTTTGGCCACTGAGAGTTCCTCCAGGTTAGTACCTGTGTCCCTTTGACATACCTTCATCTTTATGGTTTTTGATCACTTTCTTACTTTCTGGTACTATATGATGTTTTAGTCTCATCTTGAATTTTTCCTTCTTGGTCTTAGCATAAGCCCTTTCTCTAAGGGTTTTGGTTCCTTTTATTGGGGCATAAATGATATTAAGAAATCAGAATCTGATGTGTGATTGCTTTATTTGCTTGGTTTTCCATATCTATCATTATATTTGTCTTGGATGTTCCAGTGGATCTGCCAACTGCTTCTTAATTTTGCTTCCAAAAGCTCAATCACATAAGCTGTCAGTTACATTTACCTTAAGATACCCATTTCCCAGAGTCGTCTGTCCTCTTGGCTCTTGGTCAAGACCTGCTTCACTGCTGTCTTTCTGGACTTTTTTATCCTGTCATAACAGGGCTTGTTTTGATTACTAAATTATAGTAGAACTTTTATTTTCTGGATCCCAAATCTCACTGGGTTTTACTGGAGTATATATTACTTAACTGGATAACATTGTCAGTATCTATACTTAAAAAGATACATAGAAGTTAACATTTTTACCTGAATTTCTGAAATTATACTTATTCTATCCTCACACCAGATGGACAAATTTCTTGTGCATCTGAATGTTTAAGGCATTATTCTATTTTCCTTTATTTTCAGTAGTCACTGCTGGGTAATTCATCTGAACTTACTCTGATTTGTTATTGTCATCTCTTTTTTTCTCTTGCCATGTTTCTGATTTCTTCCTGATTATATGTCTTTTCACTCATAATACTGAATTTTTCAACCCTAATAAAGCCCAGACTGGAGCTTTCTATTTTGGATACTTGTGTCTTTAATTTCTGGGGAATTTAATAGTTGTATTTCTCTATTTATCTGCTTTTTTGGAGTTACTATTTGTTAAATGTAGCTTCTGAATTGGTTACTTTTCTTTCATATTCTGACTTATTATTTCCCCTATTTTGTGAGGTAGTTTCTTGACCTTATATTCCATCCATTTTATTTAAATAGTTATATTAACTTTCTTAAAATACATTTTTGAAAATTCTTCCAAATTCTTTTTGCTCACTCAGTTTCCCCTTTCATGGCATCTTGCTTTCATTTTATAGATGCATTATCTTATTTTTGCTTTCTGTACATACTGGTGGTAATATAGCATTCTTCCATCCACTAGATGGCTGGATTGTTTCTACACTGAAAGTGGAGAATCACTTCCAGAATTTTTGAAGTATTATTTCATCATTTTATGGCATTAGTGGTTATTACTTAGACATGTGATATCATTCTGTTTTCCAGTTGTTGTTGTTTGTTGTTTGGTGTGTGTGTGTGTGTGTGTGTGTGTAATCTGGTTTTCCCCTCATTGCTAGGATTTCTTCTTTATCTTGGTATTCTGACATTTCTCATTGTATGCTCTTTTCATTCATAGTTCAGGGAACATATTATACTTCAATCTGGATGTGTGTTCTATCTATGGATATAGATAATAGTTATTTCTAAATTGTATGGAGTGCCCATTATGAACTAGACACTGCATTAAGTATCTTCTTTCACTAATACATACCCCAAACAATCTAATGAGATAGGTGCTATGATTATCACTATTTTAAAGACGAGGAAATTGAGGTACAAAAAGGTAAAAATCTGCCAAAGATAAGAAAAAGGAGAAAGGCAAGAACTTTCTGGTTGTAGATTACATATGTATATAGATCAGGTTTACAATAGTAAGCCTCACACACAGGCTTGGAAGCTACCATCTCATCAAGGTAGCTTTGCAGATCCTTATTATAATAGGTGCAATTTTTAGTTAAATTCCCAGATATTAATCTTAAAGCTGATATCTTTGTAAGGAGTGAGAGCAGAAAGAAGTACTTAATACCTGCATCAAATTTAAATTTTTCTATTAATGAAGAACCACTACATCTTTTTTTAAAAAAATTTGTTATTTATTTGCTTTTAGTTGTACACAATACATTTTATTCAATGTGTTTTATTTGTACGTGGTGCTGAGGATCGAACCCAGGTCGCCCATCTGTTAGGCGAGCTCTCTACCACTGAGCCTCAATCCCAGTCCCCACTACATCTTTAGGCAAAAAAAAAAAAAAAAAAAAAATGGAAATGTTGAATTTGGTATTTAAAAAGATTGTCTTCAAAAAGCTAATCTTTCTGGTCCCAGGAAACCTAAGTCTCTCTGGTACCAGTAGCTGTGGCAATGAGGCCAGTAGGAGCAGAGTTCTCTCTTGTCTTCTTAAGTGAGGCCTTTAGGGTTGCTTAGAAAGGTTATGCCAGCAACACAACAGCCAGTTAGAGAGAGATCTGAATATTTATTGAGATTTACTCAGGGGTAAGTGAATTCATCTTTGTGGAGATAATTTTGTTGGAATCTAAGGATTCTACAAAGTGGGGATCCGGGAAAAATATTGGAAAGCAAACCAGTTCAGTCATGTGTGACATATTTTTAATAAATTGTCATCCAACTAGAGTGATTGGCATTCCTGAGTAAAGTGTTTTGAACATAAGTCAAAATTATGAGGGAGTTAATGGCACTTCTCTAAATAACCTTCTGAATTATCCAAAATAAGCATTTACACACAGGCACTTAATTCTGAGTAATTAATGTCTGTCTGGAGAACCCAGCGGCTTAATGAGGTGGGGTGCAGTAGGGGCACACTGAGTCACTGGAGAACCCCAGAGGGCTGGCTGTGAACACAGGCCCACAGCTTGCCAGGGTTTTAGTAATAGCTGGAACATTTTTATAGGCGCATCATTATTGAGTTCCAGCCTAAAGGCATATCGGCTCTAGGCAAGTTTTCATGTGCTCTATTATATTGCAGATACAAATGCATCTTTAGATTAATTGTGACAATCAACTCCTACATCCTGTACTGGCAAAACTTTTGAGAACATAATGCTTAGCAGCAGATTAGAGTTGAGCTGAGAGAGAGATTTTGGCCTAATTTATTCAAAATCATCAAGTAGATATTTTTTTGGTGTCTCCCTTGGTGGGGTCGTTTCTCTCCCTTTTAAATCATCTGATGGCATACTTCCCAGCCTCCAAAATTTTCATCCTGATCTGGGTTCCTGACAAGAGAAATACTTTAATAGTTTACCAATAATAATTACAGAGTTAACATTACTACAAGATATTCTACCCAAGAGTATTTCCATTTAAGATGCTAAGTAGTAAAGGAATCCAGAGGAATGATGAAGAATCTCTCATTCATGGAACACTAATTGATGCTTTGCTGTGCATCAGATGCTGGAGAAACAAAGATTAATAAGATAGCTGCAACCTCTGAGATGTTCACTGTCTCATAAGGGAGACAGAAACATATAAAACTAATTGTATAATAGGTTAAGATCAGTTTCAATCACAGAAACATGATGGGGTGGTGATTTATTACATAGGGTGTAGGAGGCTAAAGTGGAGGAGAGGCTTTCCTGGAAAAAGTGACATTTGAGTTAAATATTCTATGAGGCTAATAACAATGGGGAAGTTTAAGCACATACAACATTTAAAAGGTGAAGCTGATTGTCCTCTGGGAGGGGAGAGAACTTTGAACTTCTGGACTCCTTTGGACTCTGTTGAATCCGATCAGTTTGGTGAGCTCTTACTCTGCCTGCCCTAAAGCAGCACCAAGTGTGGCAAATACAGAAACTGAACAGCAGACAGAAATGACAAAGAGCAGGAGGTGTTTTACTTAGCTCTCTCTAAGGGAAACAGCAATGTCCATAACATTAAAAAAAAATGTTGGGAAGGCTACTCCCCACCCTTATAAGTCCAGATTTATTAAGTTCACTAAAATGATGCTTGCCAAAAGGAAATAACTGGAGAATTTTCTGGAGCCAAGGCAGGCAGAATATGCAGTGATGAGAAGTTGGAAAGCAGTATTATCATTTTCCAGACTGGATTTCACTTTGTTCCACTTCAAGCAATGGCCACCTTGGTCCAACACAAAATTTAAAAAAGACCATAGCAAGACTTTGTTCCAAATGAGAAGATGGAAAATCACAAATACAATAGAAGTAAGGAAATCCTTCTGCAAGTCTCCTTGGCAAGAAAAGGTGCTAGGGCAGGGCAGAGAAAAGGTGGAGGGAGTGGGGGATGCACTGGGGAGGAGCCATTGGCCACAACAGTTAGCACATTTGTGTGATGTTTGAGTGCATTGCTCTAATGCACAATGGCTAATTATTCTTTACTTCAAACTGATTGTTTACTGGGCTAATTATTTTAGTGAACTGAGGCCTTCCTCCTATGTCTGAGGCAGCCTTCAGAGGTATGAAGTGGTGGTGGTAGGCTTCCAGAGGAAGAGTTGGCTGTGACCTTAAGCTTTTTTGTTTCTGATACGCAGGTAGTATCTATAGGAAAGCAAATGTAGAATCTAAAATGTTTTATCTCCTGCTGCTATAACTGCTAAATACAGAAACTACACAGATGACTTTCTTTTTCTTTTTTTTTTTTTTGACTGAATATCGTTGAGAGTTTCTGAGGAAAAACATTATTGCTCACAAACATAACCTGTATGCCTATCTATGCTTGCCAAGGCCAAGCATAAATTATTTTCTATCAGCAATTATTTTGTTGAATGTATTCCTTAGTTTAGTTCTCCAGGATGGCTTTATTCATTAAAAAAAAAAAAAAAAAAAAAAAAAAAAAAAAAAAAAAAGAAAAAAAAAAAAGAAAAGTCTTCTTAAATGCCCACCACGTTTAAGCACTATTTTTACCATTTAAGATGCTGCAAATAAGAATTGACTGGAAAAATGAGAAGTTATACTCCATTTATGTATGATATGCCAAAAATGCATTCTACTGTCATGTATAACTAATTAGAATAAATTTTTTAAAAAAGATTGGGAATTGGATGTTTTCAAGGAGATTGTGTCTAACAGGGAGATATGTGTAGAACAAGTCAGAGAGTGAGTAGTGCCTTGAAAGGATTGCAGTTACTGTGCACAAGATGTCAGATGAGAAAAGACTTCACCTGTGGTGCTCAGAAGCAAGTATGGAGAAAAGGCTTCCTTTGTCCTTGAAGGTGCCTTGATGGGAGCTGAGAAAGAAGATCATTTCAGGGCAGTGTAGACTGGTATAAGTTAGGCAAAGACCCAGTAAAGGCCAGGGTGAGACCAAGACAAGGAGTGAACTATGACTTTTTGGGAGCAGCCACCCAGGGAAGTAGTTGGGGCTGAGAAATTTGCTAAGGATATTACCACAGTAAAGAACAGTGTAACCGAAAGCTCATTCCTGTCCCCAATGCCAGTCAATGCCAATTTAATAATGAGGGAATGTTTTTTTTTTTAATTATTTATTTACTTATTCATCATGCACAAGTATAGTATCTTTTTACATACAACTGCTTGTATACAAAGTATATAAGTACCATTCAGATCTTCAATCATGCATTTAGGATAATGATATCCATCTCATTCAACCACCAATTTTTTTCCTCCCCCCCTCCCTCCTTACTCCCTCCCTTCCCCTCCCTTTCCGTTGACCATTCTAGTGTTCCTCTGATCCTATGTACCCCCTTCCAACAACACTGTGAACTAGCCTCCTTATATAAGAGAAAACATTCGGTATTTGGATTTTTGAGATTGACTAATTTCACTTAGCATTATAGTCTCCAACTTCATCCATTTACCTGCAAATGCCATTATTTTATTCTCTCTTATTGCTGAGTAAAATTCCATTTTGTATATATACCATATTTTCTTTATCCACTCATCTACTGAGGGACTTCTAGGTTGGTTCCACAACCTAGCTATTGTGAATTGTGCTGCTATAAACATTGAAGTGGCTGTGTCACTGTAATATGCTGTTTTTAAGTCTTTTGGGAATAGACCCAGGAGTGGGATGGCTGGGTCATAGGGTGGTTCCATTCCCATTTTCCCAAGAAATCTCCATACTGCTTTCCATAGCGGTTGCCCCATTTTGCAGTCCCACCAGCAATGTATGAGTGTGCCTTTTTCCCCACATCCTCTCCAACATTTATTGTTGTTTGTGTTCTTGATAGCTGCCATTCTGACTGGAGTGAAATGAAATCTTAGAGTAGTTTTGATTTGCATTTCTCTAATTGCCAGTGATGTTGAGCATTTTTTTCATGTATTTGTTGATTAAATGTGTTTCTTCTTCTGAGAAGTGTCTTTTCAATTCCTTAGCCCATTTATTGATTGGGTTATTTGCTTTTTCGGTGTTAAGTTTTTTTAGTTCTATATACATTCTAGAAATTAGTGCTCTATCTGATGTGCATGTATTAAATATTTGTTCCCAATTAGTTGGCTCTCTATTCACCTCACTGATTGTTTCTTTTGTTGAGAAGAAGCTTTTTAGTTTAAATCTATCCCATTCATTAATTCTTGGTAATAGTTCTTGTGCTACAGGATTCTTATTAAGGAACTTGCGGCCTAATACGACATGATGGAAATTGGAGCTTACTTTTTCTTCTATTAGGCGTATTGTCTCTGGTCTAATTCCTAGGTCCTTGATCCACACCATACCGGACTTTAAATTATACTATAGAGCAATAGTAACAAAAACAGCATGGTATTGGCACCAAAACAGACTGGTGGACCAATGGTACAGAATTGAGGACACAGAGACTAATACATATAATTTCAGCTATCTTATATTAGACAAAGGCGCCAAAAATGTACAGTGGAGAAAGGATAGCCTCTTCAACAAATGGTGCTGGGAAAACTGGAAATCCATATGCAACAAAATGAAATTAAACCCTTGTCTCTCACCATGCACAAAACTCAAGTCAAAGTGAGGGAATGGTTTTGAGAAAAAGGAAAAAGAAGGTTTATTGCGTTGCTAGCAAAGGAGAAACACAGGGAACTCCTGTCCCAAGGACTGTGACTCTCCTGATCAGGAGGGACAGGGGGACTTTTAAAGGAACTTCAAGGGTTACATTCCAGGTGTGCCCTGGTAGGGGACCCCAGGGAACCCTGATGGAGGGTTAGGATTCACTTTTTGATTTGGGAGACATTCGCTTCCCAGATCTTCAGCAGGCATCTCCTTCCTGTAGTGGGTGTGTTCAAGGGCAATTAACTAGGGGAAGAAAAGATAACGCTGTCTCCCTAAGCTCCTTAGGGAGGGGAGAGGGGAGAAGAGAGATAAATAAATAAATAAATAAATAAATAAATAAATAAATAAACCAACCTTAGAGCAATGAGGGCTACATTCAGAAGGTGAAGGGGACCACTGTTACAACACTATCAGCAGACTGTAGAAGGCCGGAACATTAGTTCAAAGAATTTGAACTTTGTGAATTTTGTGTTCAAATAAGTAAGAAAAAATTATGGTATGCATATATGATATACACATGTACATATGTATGTAAAGTTTATATGTATGAAGTTTATATATGTACATATATGCATATTTATTTTTATTTCATTGGAATAAGGACATTTAACATGAGATTTATCCTTATGAATTTTCAGTGTACTTACTTGTACACTTGTAGTATTTACTTGCAGGCACATTTTGTACAGCAGATCTCTAGAATTTATTGATCTTGTATATCTGAAACTTTATAGCTCTTGATTAGCAATTCTGTTTCTGTCTCCTCCAACCACTGGAAATCACCATTCTACTATTTGTATGGAATATCTTTTTTCATTCTTTTATTTTCAATATATTTGTGTTTTTCAATCTAATGGGAGGCCCTTTTAGACAGAATGTAGCTGAACTGGATTTTTTTAACCATTCTGTCTTTGTGTTTTGATTGAGAAGCTTAATTATCTACATTTAGTAGTTACTGATAAAGAAGGACTTAATTATGCCACCTTGCTATCTGCTTTTTTATTTGCCTTAAAACTTTTTGTGCTCCTATTTCCTGAATTATTGGTTTGAGTGTATGTTTATGTGTGTGTGTGTGTGTGTGTGTGTGTGTGTGTGTGTGTGTGTTGAATTTTTGGTAGTAAAATATCTAATTCTTTTCTAATTTCCTTTTGTGTATTTTCTACAACTATTGTTTTATAATTATTACAGGGTTACATTTAACATCCTAAAGTTCTAACACTGAATTTATAGCGGTTTAATATCAATGACATACATAATTGTGCTCTTTTACAGCTCTGTCCCTATCCCTTTTTGTTGCTGATATCACAAAATTACATCTTTATACATTGTGTGCCTTAAACATAAATTTTGATATTAAACATGTATTAGTCTTTTAAATTATGTAGAAAACAAAAATGTGGAGTTTCAAAGCATTGTTAAAATACTAGCCTTTACAACTGTGCTTTTTAATTGAGATCTTTATTTCTTTATGTAGCCTTGAGTTCCTTTTATTTTACCTTGTATTATTCCCTTAAGCATTTCTTGCAAAGCAAATCTAGTGGTTATGAACAGATCTAGTGGTTATGAACTGTTTAACTTTGTTCATCCAGGAATGGATTACTTTGTTCCTCACTCTTTTTCTTTCTTTCTTTCTTTTTTTCTTTCTTTTTTTTTTTTTTTTTTTTTTGTGGTACTGGGGATTGAATCCAGGCCTTGTGCATTGAGGTAAGCACTTTATCAACTGAGCTATATCCCCAGCCCTACTTTCTTCTTCACTTTTAAGGACAGTTTTGCTGGATATAGGATTCTTGGTTGACAATTTTTTTTCTTTTATTATTACGACTATATTGGCCCACTGTCCTCTGTCTTCCAAACTTCATAATGCAAATTTGCTTATGATTTCATTGAATATTCTTTGAATGTGACAAGTTCCTTCTCTCTTTCTGGTTCAGGATACTTGGTCTTTGATTTGGAGCAGGTCACTTTGAGTTCATCTTACTTGGATTTTGTTGTCAAGTCTCATCAAATTTGGGAAGCTTTTTGCCATTTTTTCTTCAAATATTCTCCCTTCCTTTTTTTTCTATCCTCCTTTGAAACTTCCACAATATGGATGTTGACCTGGTTGATGGTGTCACACATCTTCTTTAGGTTTATTCACTTCTTGGATCTTTTCTCTTTCTGTTCTTTAGACACACAAATTTCCATTTTTTAATCTTCAGTTTCACTTATTCTTTCTTCTATCTGCTCAAATCTGCCTTGGAATTTTTCTAGTAAATTTTTCAATTAACTTATTGTTCATCTGTAGAAATTTTTTTGGAGGGGTTTCCTTTTAGTTTTTTATTTTTAGTTAATATTACATTTTATTCTTATAACATTTTCTTGACTTTTTCATCTTCCTTAGTTCTTTAACCATCTGAAAGATTATGGTTTTAAAGTCTTCATCTAGTTTATCTGCCATCATTTCTTTTTCAGGAAGTTTCTGTTGAATTATGTTTTTACTCTGAATAGGCCATACTTTCATATTTCTTTGCATGTCTTTGATCATTTTTTTAAAAAGAAGACATTTGAATTGAATTGTATGGTAACTCTGGAAAACAGATCCTCTTCCTTCCCTAGGGTTTCCTGTTATTATTGTTATTATTACTACTACTACTACTATTACTACTATTACTACTACTACTACTACTACTACTACTACTACTACTACTACTACTATAGCTGCTTTTTTAAAGTTGTCCTTGTGCCAAGATTCAGCCTGAGGTACAAATTTGAAGTCTGCTCAGGTCTTTTTGAGCCTTTCCCTGAACATTCATGGTCACTTTCTAATTTTCTCTGTATGCAATTGAATGCTCTTTAATGTTTTTCTCCCAAAAGAGAAAAATGAAAAAAGGGGGAGATAAAAGATGCCATCTCTTTAAATCCACTGGATGTCACTTCAGCTGGAGAGAGAGAGGGGCTTGAAGCAATAGAAGTTAGATGAAACAATGACTGCTTACCTGTCTGCTAGTACCTCTTTCTCAGAAAGCAGTCAGAAACAGCAATCTGCAGTCAGGACACAGTCTTCCAAAATTTAGAGGTCAAGGTCTTTTTTTGTTCCCCTGTTTCCTGAATGCTGTTTGTGAGCTGCTCTAGGAACATGTGTGAGCTGTTGTCATGGAGTTGGTAGTGGAAAGTAGGTTCTATTATTGCACCAAAATCTGAAATATACTGAAATAAACTACTATCCAAACCTTTCCCTGGCAGTTAAATAGACTGTGGTGTTTAAAATAGTTATATCAGACATATTCTTCCAGTGCAATTTCCTGATGCCTCCTATTCCACCATCTTCCTAGAATTCTTCCCCTCAGATTTTGTTTGTATGAAAAAGACTTCATCTGTCTTTCATTTTTGAAGAATATTTTTTCCAGGTTTTATATTTTAGGTTGACAATTTTTTGAGTAATTTGAATGTATTATTCTTTTTTCTGTCTTGCAAAGTTCTGCTTAAAAAAAAAAATCTGATAGTATAATAGAGGTTCCTTCGTACACGAAAATTACTTTTCTCTTGCTGTTTTTTTTTTTTTTTTTTGGTACCAGGGATTGAACTCAGGGGCACTCGACCACTGGGCCACATCCCCAGCCCTTTTTTTGTGTTTTATTTAGAGACAGGGTCTCACTGAGTTGCTAAGTGCGTCACCATTGCTAAGGCTGGCTTTGAACTTGTGATCCTTCTGCCTCAGCCTCCTAAGTGCTGGGATTACATGTGTGTGCCACCGTGCTCGGCTTCTCTTGCTGTTTTTAAAATTCTTTTTGTTTATAGCTTTTGAAAATTTGATATAATGTGTGTCAGCTTCATCCTCTTTGGGGTCTTTTAAACTTCCTGTGCCTGACTGTCCATTTCCTTTTCTATTTTGTATAGTTGTCAGCCATATCTTTGAATAAACTTTTTGATCATTTCTTTTTCTTCTCCTTCTTGAACTTCATAATGTATATATTGGCCTGCATATGGTATCCCATAAGTACCTTAAGTTTTGCTTACTTTTTTATTCTTTTTTTCTTTTTGTTCCCCTGACTAGGTAATTTTAAATGATCTGTCTTTACATTTTCTGATTCTTCTACTTTTTTTAGCCTATTGTTGAATCCTTTGAGGTTTTCCTGTTCAATTATTGTATTCTTCAGCTCTAAGATTTCTGTTTATCTCCTTTAAAAGTTTTCTTCTCTTTGTTGAAATTATTTTTTTGGTGATGTGTTACTTTTTAATTTAAAAAAAATTAATTAATTTGTTTTAATTAGGTAAAAATGACAGCAGAATGCATTTTGACTCATTGTACACAATTGCAGCACAACTTTTCACTTCTCTGGTTGTGTACTATGTAGCATCGCACCATATGTGCAATCATACACGTACCTAGGCTAAGGATGTCCATTTCATTCCACCATCTTTCCTGCCCCCTCATACCCCCAACCCACCCCTTCCTTCCCTTTGCCCCATCAAAGTTCCTCCATTTTATTCCATGTCCCCTCACCCCCATTATGGATCAGCATCCACTTATCAGAGAGAATATTTAACCTTTGGTTTTTGGGGATTGGCTCATTTCACTTAGCATGATATTCTCTAACTTCCATCCATTTACCTGAAAATGCCATAATTTTATTCTCTTTTAATGTCTTTGTTGAAATTTGTACTTTGCTTTGGAATGTTCTCTTGAGCTCACTGAGTATTTCTATAGTGGTTATTTTATATTTTCTGTCAGTAATTCATGTATCTCTATTTCATTAGGATTGGTTTGTGAAGCTTTATCTTGTTCCTTTGTTTACATTCTTATGTCATGGTTTCTTCATTTTCCTTGACTCTTTGTGTTGGTATACATACATTAGGAAAAAATCTGCCACTTGCAGTCTCCATGTATCAGCCTCATTCAGGAGAAGACTTTCACAAATTGGTCTGGCCAGAGCTTCTGCGATGCTCTAAAATCTCTGTGCTACTCCAAATTGCCATATTTGTTCTTAATGACCCCAAGGTGTCTAGATATGCTGAATCCTGTTAGCATATAACAGGCACCACAGAAATCAATCCATTTGATATTATCCAGAGAAATTGGAACATCAAATGTGTGGTCTAGCAATTTCCCTCCCCAGGGAGAAAATGGGAGCTTGAGTTTTATGCTCACTCACGCTTCATTTGCTAGGAGGAGAGGCTGTGGCAAGTGCTTGCGTCCTAGTTTAAATTATCTTTGTTCTCAGTGGCCATAGGTATCTCCATATAATATGTCAGTTCATGTCAGTGATTCTTGACAGGCAAGACAGAAGCCCGTTCCTTGGCAGTATCTGGAAAAGCTGCAAAGTTAGATATGTGTTCCAATTTTTCTCCTCTTCAGTGAGAAGCTAGGATCTGGAATATTCCTTCCTAATCATGTATTTTTGTGTTAGGAGATGGGTTTTATGATGAGAAGGGATTCCAGTTTTCCTACCAGCCTCAATGTAGCTTTGTTTACCATTCATGCAGGTGCAGGAGACTCTCAACTAGTTTCTAGCTTTCTCACAGAGGGTGTTCTATACATTGCTGTTGAGCAAGAGTGTCTGTACTGGGAAGGAGACTCCAAGACTTCTTGTTCCTCCATTCTACCTATGGAACTAAAAATGGAGTTTTAAAATAAGTAATTGGCATAGTAAAAGAGATGATTTTTGAGCGCTAATCAAACATGAATGTGATAGTACTTACTAATGAGTATTGATGCAAATGAACTACATGTAAGTTAGTGTACCAGAAATTTCCATTCTTTTCATGAAGATAAGGTCTTAGAAATTCCTTTATTGCTCTTCTTAGCACATACAAATCATTAGGGATGATTTGTGCAAGGTATTTTTACTCCTTTCTCTACATAATTTGTACATGCACCTAAGCATTCATCCATCTAAATATCATCTCAAGGAAATTAAGATTTTTCTTTGTGCCCAATCTATTCTATCTACCCCAATTTCTAAAATCTGTAATTTGTATACATAAAAAAAATAGTACCTGGTTCCTATGATCATTCTTTAAGAGAAAAATCAAGTGCTTGGTTGAAAGTTTACCTGACCTGGATGAGTCAAATTAACCATATAAAGAACAGATAGATCAACTTTTGTGTTTTGGCTTGGAGTTGAGGTCTGTACCAAGCAAACATAAGTCAATTTCTAAAGTCTCTATTTAAAGAAAAAGTAGAAATTGTAGATTGACTGAAGTTAGACAAATTATCAGATTATTTATTTTTATTCAATTTTCCCTGTGTAGACATTGTAAATTTTTTTTAAAAAAAGCTTATTTAGAGTTAGAAGAGCTCTTTATCTGACTTTTCATCTGTGCAAATAGTCATGTCCCATAATGGTGATATGGTCCTCTTTGGGTCAATGGTCTTATAATGTCTTCTCATAACTATCCTCCAGCAAACTCCATCAACATGACTGAGATCTGATGTGTCCTAAGGTCAGAACTTGGATCTTTTGTCTTTCCAAACTATATTTACATCCTAAGTTATCTCTTCTAATATGATTTTAAACACTCTCTACATGGTGATACTCAAATTTATGTCACCAATATAAAACTCTCCTCAGAAATCCAGACCTATAAATCTATTCATCTACCTGACATGTCCATTTGGATGTGTAAAACACATTTCAAATATGACAAGTTCAGCTGTTTTGTTTTTATTCTTGAACCTTGCATTTCCACACAACAATTTGAATCTTTGTTCAACTATTTGGCCAGAGCAAAAATGTTGTTTTTGTCCTTGTTTCCTCTCTACCTCACTTTAAATCCATTAGCAGACTCTTCCATTCTACCTTTGGGCTCTCTACAGAATTCTTACCACTTTCACTGCTGCATTTTATTTTAAGCCATCATTGTGATTGTGTATTGCCTGGTTTACTGCAGTGCCATCTCTAACTGTTCTCCATGCTTTTGCCCTGCACCCCATGCAGTCTTTTATAACTTAGTAGGCAGAGTGACTTTCCCACATAGAATGTGGCTGCAGGCTTCTCATGTCTTTAATATAACTTTCTTGCTCTGCAGAGGCTACCTACCATGCTCAGTTCTGGTTGACACATTAGGTCTGGATTGGCGTGGCTCTGTGCCCAGAGCAATCTGGTTTTATTCACTAACAGCAGCTTACAGTTTCATTTGTACCATTAGAGAAAAATGTATGGAACTTCCCAAGCTGTATAATGCTACAGCATGTGAAAGGACTGCAACATTCCTTTCAGAGCCTCCCATTTGTGACCATCTAGGATTTAATGATTCCTCATCCATTTCATTGAGGGAGGGCTATGGAATGGGTAGATAATTGCAAAAGCCCAAACTTTGCTGCTCATTGCTGTTCACTTAGATACATATGAACTCTGTAATTGTCTATTAGTTGGTGTCTTACATCTGTGACATAATTAAACTTACTTTTTCTGGCACAGTCATATATGCTGGCAAGTTCTCTTGATATTTATTCTCAAAGATAAGATGACACTTGCTTCTCATCCATTTAAATAAACTACGTAAATGCCAGTTGTGGCATGCAGCCCCACTAGATTCACCTAGCTGTGTGGCTGCATGTATTAACTCTGGGACTATATCTGTCTCCATCACATTTAACATGAGCATTTTCCTACTTAGTTTTCAGAGCCCCTTGAGGTGTGGTGTTAGTTGCAGGACATAGAAGCTGACAGGAGAGTGAGTATCAATCAATCAAATATTTATTGAGTGCTTACTACGTGTAAGGCACTGTGCTAAGCTGGGTTTAAGCAGAGTATTAAGAGGAATTGAAAGAAAAGTGTTCTTTTTTTTAGAAGTGCTCTGAGGCTCAATGTTATAGGGGGAAAGCTGTGTAGAATAATACTTTTCCAGACTGTGGAAAATTGTGAATTAGGTTTTTTCATCTCCCTGTTTTTTTTAATGCATTTCTCTTTCTTGATACCTCTTCCCTCACATTTTTTCCTATTTCTCTATGCCTTTCATATCCACCCAGATCCAGCATGATTTTTCTTCAGCTGTACTTGGATCTTCAAGTCACTCTTACACGTATCAAACATCTCATTTCTTTGATGCCAAATGCTATCCTTCTGGGTTACAACCTGATCTCTACTTTTATTTATATATAAATGATAAAAAAATTAAATGCAATTATTTACCAGGGCCACTTACAATTTAATAGGCATCTTACCCACGACAATATTTGCCTTTTTAAATACCCCAAGACTCTAATGATGGCATTAAAAGTATTCAAGCAGATTAGAGAGGGAGATTTGTTTTTTAGGGAAGTATGTATTTCTGGAATCCTTCAAATCACACTTCTGTTGGCAGTCACCTATTTTGTTCTGAGGTAGAATTAACCCTATTCATTACTCATTTACTTTTTTCCTCCCATGGATTCAATTTAAAAGAAACTTGCAACTGCTTAAATTACCTAATTTCCCTTTCACACTTACTTTTAGCAGGTTACTGAAAAGCAAAAAAGAAGTTTGCAGTTTAGACTTCAAGAACTGAGGGTTCTTTTTTATTATTTTTCACATTTGGTAGGTACATGTTGATGTGCAGGTGATTGTTTCTCTAGATTTTCAACAAATTACACCTGCATTTCCTAAATCAGAAGTTATCTGATGAAGGTCATGCTGAGAGCATTGATGGGATTTTAGATAGATTTTTTTTTTTAAGGCTAAGATGCTCTGTTCAAAAATTGGTTATAAGTTTAGATAAAAAATGTAGGTTAGTTACATGACGAATGAGGTCAACAGTCACCTAGAAGGATGGCAGCCTGAGCGTTCCTGCACAGCAGTGAGTCTGTAGGACAAAGCCTATTGAAATATGTGTGCAGGTCTATATTGCCTCCCCTGACATTTCTTGTGTGCTCAGTTGGAGCTCTGTGAGGAATAAGAATGGAGGAGGGGTGCCCTGTGGCTCATGTCTGTAATTCCTGGCACTTTGGAGGCTGAGGAGGGTTCAAAGGCCAGTCTCAGCAATTTAGGAGACCCTGTCCCAATATGCAAAGGGTTGAGGATGTAGCTCAGTGGTAAAGCAACCCTTGGTTCAATCCCCATTAATCCCCACCACTCACCCCCCAAAAAGAAGAAATGGAAGAGCTCTGTGCTCTTCTGACTGTGAAAGGAAATCCCAAGGTGCAGAAAGAGGCAAGAACAGCCTAGGACAGAAGAAGAAAAAGTCCTAACTAAGGAAGTAAAGGAAGCAAGACATTACAGGTTTTTTTTTCTTTTTTATAATAGTAGTATGTATTACAATTCATAATGCATATATATATATATATATATATATATATATATATATATAGCATCTTTTTACATACAACTGTTTGTTTACAAAGTATATTTGTACCATTCAAGTCTTCAATCATGCATTTAGGATAATGATATCCATCTCATTACAGGTTTTGATGGAAACTGAAAATGTTGAATTTTCATAACTTCACTCTGCTACTTTGCTTTCATTCTGAAGCTCATAAACCTAAAAAGCAAAACAAAACAAACAAAACAAGCTGGAGGTAAACAATGTCAAGAACAGAAGAAATGGTTGCCCTTAGAGAAGGTGGGGACCAGAGAGGATGATAAGCTATTTAGAAAGTTAATAATAAGCAACTGAGAGTAGAAGACATGAGCACAACTAGGTTTTATTTCTTTCCTCATGGTCTTGCAGGTATCCTCTTTTAAAATTATTTGAATAATTTTATGAAAGCAACACTATTATTTGACTTTGGGGTTTTCTCCTTCTCTGGGCCACACATTGCTGCAATGTTGGACCTAGACTCCCACTAATGGAAAAACTTCCTTTTACGGCAGCTATAAATTGGTGAAATAGTGACACAAGAGGCAGACAACACATATTTAGGTTTGCTTTGTGACTATAACCAGTAAATGATAGTGAGATACAATTCCCCGAGCCAGAAGGGCTGTTGGACACATTTTGGATATAAATTTGAAAAATTCAGAGCCTCTTAGTTAGCTAGAAAAACATCCTGGCATCCTAGTATTTGTGGGTTTGCAGATGCCTAGAACTGACTGTACTTGTCCCCTTGCAGGGTGCTTAAGGCTAATGTCATGTATATTAACGAATGTGTTTTTCATTCTCTTCTAACAACCTTCTTGAGACCACAAACTCAGACCACAGGTCAGAAATCAAGACAGGATTCAGAATGTGTGTGCAACTGGCTTAGAGGCATACTGCACTTGGAGAAGCCAACTGTTTTTTGGGATTGAGCAATTAAACGAAATTTCTCCTACACAGCAAAAAGAGAAGCAGCTCTACCAGAATAAAGGCTACATGTGAGAGTTCATGCCTTAGGTGCTTTTTATTTTAACTGTATGGACTTCTTTACAAGTTTGTTTGCAACCTTCATGAGTCTTTTACCCTCCTCTCTTGACTTCAGCTTCTCTATAGTGCTGCTTCACGTATGTTAACTGTTAATTGAGAGAATCTGTTCATAAAGACTGTGGAGAAGGAACATTGTCCTCATGGGTTTATAGGGCTTACTGGATATGCTCAAAGTAAACAAGGTGCTAGACACAGTTCTTATAATATAGCAGGTAGTCAATTATTGGAACAGAAATAATTACTTTTCTACCCTATCACTCTTATCTTACCTCAATTTTACAAGATAATTTCTTTCTTTTGAAATAGTTCTTCAAACCCTAGTATAAATAAATTAAATAAGGAAAGAAAGAAAATACTTCTTCTTATGTGAAATAAACATACTATTTGATTGCCAAGTTATGTCAACAATCTGAAAGAAGAGTAAAACCTTAAACCAAGTTTTCTTCACCTTAGCACTGTTGACATTTTGGGATGGATAGTTGTTGTAGTTATCTTGTGCATTGTAAGATGTTTAGCAGGATCCTGAGCTTCTACTCAATACATAGCTAATAGCACTCTTTTAGTTATGACATCTCAAAATATTTCCAGGCATTGCCAAATGTCCCCTGCTAGTTGGGAACTACTGCTTTAAACCATTGGCCCTCATCACTTTCATTTCCTTTTACCTCTCTCTAGCTCTCTGCTTTTGGAAGGATAAAAAGTAAATGACAAAATAAACATCCATTTATGTCTGATGTGTCAAAATGCATTCTACTGTCATGTATAACTAACTAGAACGAATTTAAAAAATAAAATAAATATCAGAAAATAAAAGAAACAAACATCAGGTATTTGCTTAAAATAATAACAGCAACATTTCTGATGTTATTGTCATTTCAGGGACCCTATTCACAGGCATTGTGAATGGCACTGTGCAATAAGTTTTCAGGGTGAATGGTGTGTACTCTCGACTTGGGCAATGCTAAACCTTTGGGGAATAAGACCAGAGACAGTCTGTTCTCTCCACCTTCCACCTGTATTCCTGGGCATTGACAATCAAGGTTCTGTGACACCACAACATTTCCCAACAGTAAAAAAACAAAAAAAAAAAAAAAAAACACAAAAACAAAAAACAAAAACAAAAAAACACCCCAAAACCTTAATTACGTTCATCGTGAGTGTGGAAAATGGCAGGAAATCATTTCCAAAAATACAGATGAGAATTAGAAGGGTTTTATGGATAATTTTCACTTTACCAGTTAGTGTCTTTAAAATGGAATGACTCATTCCTTAAATATTCCATTTATTTGAGGAGGTTGTTACTGTCTTAATAATAATTGTTCTATGATACTTTGGCAAAATGTCATAGGAGAATAATAAATAGGAGAAAATATCCTAGAATAAATCCTGGTTTGGAATAGGCTAGTTTATTGATTGACATTTGTTCCAGCATAAATGACCACCTGGTAAAACCTACTATTCCAAGTCCTGCCAGTAATTTCAGATAAATGTGTTTGTAATTATCCCATCATTTGCTGGTTATTTCTTTTGATGTTTCACAGCTCTTTCTATCCTCTGAATGTGCTAAAAGCCAATGGCTTTCTCCTCAGCTTAAATTTTTCTCCTCTTTTTTAACTAGTTCCATTCCTGGCTCCCACATGAGCCTTTTAATACATTAAATTTTTGAACCAGGGGGTCTAGTTAAAATGTGAGCAACCCTCAGTTTTTCTTGGTAATATACAACTCCAGAGTAGAAGGGCAATTTCTTTTTGGTATTGAATATACCATCTACTTTCCTGCCATCTTCCCAAGTAGTTACATATGCTGAAGTTATAAAAATTTCTGAAAATGCATAGCTGTGATTCAAGAATTTGTTGTTGTTGTTCATTATTTAAAATCTAAGGTTTTATCATATGCAGTAGCAGTCAGGTAAAGACACAGTGCCTTGATTTTATCTTCCCTGCATGAATCTTTTCCCTCCATTTTAATGCTGTGTGTAAAAGGACTTTTACTATATTTGTATTGTGTTCTTCTTCTGAGAGCATCCAGAGCTTTAAACACAGGGAAACTATCAATCGTGTTATACTGGTAAAACCCAGATGAGTTGGAAGATAAGCAGAGACATTGAGAGGGGTTTGGGTGCTATCGCTTCTCTGTGTGAACATGAAGAGGGGAATTAGGCTTCATAGCAGATGGTGAAAGTCAGAGGGTGCAGCAGGAGTTACTTGGAACAGGAGAGCAAGAGGGGCTGTCTTAAGAGATCTGATGCTCAGGCAAGAGTGTGGTAAGTGCACCCTTGTCACCCACATAGTTCTCTCTCTTGTTGTCCAGCTTCAGTTCTGACCAAAACTGAGCTAGCCATCCTTTGCATTTTTAGATACATACATATATACATATATATATGTATATATATATATATATATATATTTTTAACAAATGCTTAATGAATTTCCCTAATGGACTCCAAACATATTAAAAGTCAACGCATAATTACCAATGCTACTTCTCTGACACCAGAGCACAACATTACCCTGTTTCTCTTTTAAATCAGTCATTATCACCATCATTACACTTGTAACAACACTGCATTTATTGCATGCCTATTATTTGTAGAAAACTGTCCTAAGCCCAGTATTTAGGTCTCCTCCTTGACTTGACATTATACCAGGAATCAAAATTTAATCCTTTATGCTATCGTCCAAAGTTTAATATTGGAATGCACCCATTTTTTATAATCTATTCTCTCTGCCTTTCTCTCAGCTAATTTAACCAAATCTGTTCAATACTGCTTCATCATCCTAATCCTGTTTTTAATGCTGTCATTCTTTACTTTTGTTCATTATCTGAACTGTTTTTCTAACTTTCAGAGAACTCCTGAAGTTGTACTCCACAAGGATATCCTGTAAACCTTGCATGAGAAGCTTTTATGACTCTCAAAATTGTCACTCTCCAATAACAATCAACCATTTTTGGACACTGTTATGTGGTGAGGGCATTTTCAAAATATGTAGCAAAACATTAAGACTGAGAGTATGCCAATAACCACTCTGATTTCCATCTGAACATCTAGTAAGAAAATCACCCCCTCATTCCACTGAAAACAAAATGCAGGCCTAAGAGAAATATAATATGTTTTTGTTATTTTCTTTCCTCATCTATTGTTTGCTTGATTTTTGTGTGATGTTCATGTATTTCTTATTTTGTAAACTCTGATAAGACAAGAATTGTGACTATTTCCTAGCTTAGGTCATAGATATAATCCTAAAATTGATAAAGTGTATTGTTTAAATTGCTATTTGAATGATCTTCTCCCATTATTGTTGAATTTAATGTTGGTGGTCACTGGCCATCATTTTCTGTTCCTGATTTCTGTAAATATTTTGCAAATATAATTTATTTGACAAAGTCTGCCAAGAGACTTAGAAACTCCGAATCCTCCCTTTGGCCACTGTTGTCGTCTTGTGAGGTCCCTCAAGAAAGCACACAGAAGACATATGGAGGCACTCCTAACCTTGTAAGAGTATAAAGAAAACAGAGGTTCCAAATTTGAATTAGTGAATCAGAAACCATGAATTACATGGTGGCAACTTCCATATTTTCTTGTATGATCATGGCCAAAAACAGTTGAAATTGTCTGTGACTCTATTTCTCTTCCTGTCTTATCATATAATAAAGAAAAATATGGGGCAATTTCTTTAATCTATTTGGGCTTCAGTTTCTGTACGTGTAAAATCAAGATAATAACACCTACAACATAAGGTCATTGTAAAACTTAAATGAGTTAATAAATGCAAAGTGCTTTAATGAGTTAATATATATAAATGTCAAATAAGTAGGCATTATTATTATTATTACTATTATTAGGTTTATCTCTTAGGATGAAGTATTATAATTGTAACCAAAGAAATATCTCTAGTGGTCATAAGTGTTTTTTAACCTTTGAATAAAGGCCCCTGGCAATTGAATTATAATTAGTTATGCTTCTCTAAAGAAAGTGCCAATTTCTTAGTGGTTTATGATGAAAGTCCCTTTTACTTATTATAGCCAGTACTGCAGAAATGTTGGGAATATTTACTAGGCATTTTTGCCTAGTAAGTAAAAATTTTAGTAAGTGCAATTGAAGTTGAAAGCATAGCACAGTCATGATTCAGGAAATAACCTTAAACCGTGTGAAAATTATATTGCAATGATTTAAACAGAAAATATTTTTATTTTGTTAAATCAGAGCACATATAGTAGTACTGTGGAAAATTTTTTTTAAAAATATAGTTATTCCTATAAATTATTTAATAATAATTAGTGGGAGCTTAGTTAAAAACTTACTAAATATGAGGAAGAAAACATATATGACACCTTTAAATTAGTGTTTGCTCAAGCATTTTCCTTAACTAGCATTTGGTGCTGTTGCTTTAGAATAGATTGTTATCTTCTTAGTCTCCTTAACACTTTATTTCACCTTGGTTTTGAGAGAACTGACAAGCCATATATCATAAGATGGAAAAATTAATATTTTTAAAACAGAAGCATACATTGTGCAATGCTAAGTGAAGGCAGAGGGAAAGTCAGTAATAGACATGTGCTAAGGTATAGCACAGTAACTGGGTGTAGCCTGCAAATTGTCTCTGTGGTTCTAAATGTTCAGAACAAAAGGAGAATATGTGAACTACAGTATTCTTTTTGACCTATAACAAATAGACCACTGAGTTTCTTAATAGTAGCAAAGAAGTTTTCTTGGCACTGAGATATAAGAAAAAATTCTCCAGTGTGTTTTCACAAAAGGGATACTGGATAAGCTGGTGGACATTGTTTTGGGTTCCCTAGCAACCATAAGCACAATAGTAAGTATTATAAGCTTTCTTAAAGCCCTCAGAGAGGCCAGTGGCAGAAGAGCAACTAATATCAGTAGAAGCAACTCTAAGAGACAAAATAGGGAGGTTGGTTGGGATACATGTGATGCTCTGAGTGACTTAAGGGTCACTTGTTGTAGATGAATTTTAGGGAATCCCAATGAAGAGGTAAAAAATGTGCCAAAGTAGGAGGTAGAAGACGTAATCTTTCATCTTTGTCTGAATGAGAGGATATGTGGTCATGGTGCAGCCACTCCTGCACCACATGGGCTCCCCAGGAGCAAGTGACTACATGTATTCAGGTACAAGTGACCTATTATGATGGTGTTCCTTAGAAAAGGTCAGCAAGGAGTAATAGGAGCAGTAGAAGCCAAATGAAGGTGCAGTTTCAGAAGTCTCCAACTTAGCCTTGCCCCGAGGAGTTCAGGGGGTTGAACTTCAGCTAAGAATTTGCCTTGTGGCCAAACTCCTGAATTTTGTACTCTTACCTTAGGCAGTTCTTGGATGTGCTAGGATCGGGGGTGGGAGGAGTTGGGGGGTCAAGATAGTAGGGAATGCTAAATAATCAAACTCTTCAGGCTCCCTATAAAAGGAAAAGGCTCTAAGGCTTAATGGAGGTTCTTTAAAGAACCAAGGACAAACTGTTAGCCACTGTTATGGTTTGGGTCTGGAAGTTCCACAAAGTGTCATGTGTTATAGGCTTGGTCCCCAATGCAATAATGTTCAGAGGTGGGGCTTTTGGAAAGTGACTGGATCATATAGGAACTAATCTCATCAACATATTAATCCATTAATGGTTGAATGGTCTACTGGGAGGAGGTGGAAACTGAGGTGGTCTGATATAGATCACCTGGGGCATTCCTTGGAAGGATCTGTCTTGTCCTGGGCCCCTTCTGTCCTCTTTCTTCTTCCTGGGTGCCATAAGGTGAGAAAATTTTCTTCATCACACTCTCCATCATGATGTTCTGTCTCACATCAGGCCCAAAGCAACAGAGCAGCCAGCTGACCAGGTATTGAATATTCTTTTTATCCCATAGTCTGTTTTTTTCTTCTTTTTAAACATTTGTTCTAATCAGTTATACATGAAAGTAGAATACATTTTGGCACATCATACATAAATAGAGTATAACTTCTCATTCTTCTGGTTGTACATGATGTAGGATCACACCAGTTTTGTTGTCACATATGCACAAAGGGTATTAATGTCTGATTCATTCTATTAACCTCCCTACCCCCATATACTTCTCCTCCCTTTACTCCCCTCTGTATAATCCAAAGTACCTCTATTCTTCCCTAGCTCCATCCCATATTGTGAATTAGCATTGCATATTAGAGAAAACATTCAGCCTTTTGTTTTTTGGGGATTGGCTTATTTTGCTTAGCATAATTTTCTCCAACTCCATCCATTTACTGGCAAATGCCATAATTCTATTCTTCTTTAAGGCTGAGTAATATACCATTGTGTATATATACCATATTTTCTTTATCCATTTATCTGTTAAGGGGCACCAAGGTTTATAGCAGCTCAATTCACAATAGCTAAGCTTTGGATTATCAGTTTTCAAAATAGTCCCTAATGATCCTTTGGATTTAAGTACTATCTAATATGATACCCCCTTTTATTATCTAATTTTATCAATTCATGTTCCCATCCCCCTTTTGGTTAGTTGGGTTAAGGTTCAACAGTTTTGTTTATCTTTCAAAGAAATTTTTGTTTCATTGATCCTTTGTATTGCTCCCTTAGTATCTATTTATTTGTGATGATTAAGCTATGTATTTGTGAGCTTTCTAATTTTTTTTCCACTTGGTAAATTTTTAATATATTTATTTTTTAAATTTATTTATTTATGTGATTAGGTATATATGACAGCAGAATGCATTTTGATTCTTTGTATATAATTGCCACACAACTTTTCATTTCTTTGATTGTACACGATGTAGCTTCGTACCATATGTGCAGTCATACACGTACCCAGGGTAATGACATCCATCTCATTCCACTATCTTTCCTGCGCTTATGCCCTGTCCTCTCCCCTCTCTCCCCTTTGCCCCATCAAAGTTCCTCCATATTCCCCATGCCCCCTCATTATGGATCAGTATCCACTTATCAGAGAGAACATTTGGCCTTTGGTTTTTTGGGATTGGCTTACTTTGCTTAGCATGATATTTTCCAACTCCATCCATTTACCTGCAAATGCCATGATTTTATTCTTTTATGCTGAGTAGTATTCCATTGTGTGTATACACTATAGTTTCTTTATCCATTCATCTATTGAAGGGCATCTAGGTTGGTTCCACAATTTAGCTATTGTGAATTGTGCTGCTATAAACATTGATGTGGCTGTGTCCCTGTAGTATGCTGTTGTTAAGTCTTTTGGGTATAAACTGAGGAGTGGGATAGCTGGGTCAAATCATGGTTCCATTCAAAGTTTTCTAAGGAATCTCCATACTGCTTTCCAGATTGGTTGCACCAATTTGCAGTCCCACCAGCAATGTATGAATGTGCCTTTTCCCCCATGTCCTCAACAACACTTTTTGTTGTTTGTATTTTTGGTAACTGCCATTCTGACTGGTGTGAGATGAAATCTTAGAGTAGTTTTGATTTGTATTTTTCTAATTGCTAGAGATGTTGAACATTTTTTCATATATTTGATGATCAGTTCTGTATCTTTTCCAGAGAAGTGTCTGTTCAGGTCCTTAGCCCATTTATTGATTGTGTTATTTGGGCTTTTTTGGTGTTTAGTTCTTTACATATTCTAGAGATTAGTGCTCTATCTGACATGTGTGTGGCAAAAGTATGCTCCCGAAATGTAGGCGGTCTCTTCACCTCATTGATTGTTTCTTTTGCTAAGAAGCAGCTTTTTACTTTGAGTCCATCCCATTTATTATTTCTTGATTTTATTTCTTGTGCTTTAGGAGTCTTGTTAAGGAAGTCAGGGCCTAATCTGTGGTGATAAAGATTTGAGCCTGTTTTTTCTTCTATTAGATGCAAGATCTCTGGACTAATTCCTAGGTCCTTGATCCACTTTGAGTGAGTTTTGTGTGTGGTGAAAGGTGTTTATTTTTGTCGCTGCCTGAAGCGGAAGTCGCTTGGAGCAGCGAACGCCACAGGAAAATTCGGAGGCAGGATGAAAATGAAAAAAGGTCTTTTATTCTTCTTCTCTCTCCAACTCCAGCAATCACTCCAAATGCTCTAACTCCAACCACCACCTTCTTCTTCCCCACACACACTAACGAACCTCACCCAGTTATATACATATAGCTTTAACAAGGACACGTGCTTACAGCTCAAGCTTACAGGTGCGTCATGCAGTGTTCACGGGCATACAAAGATTCTTTGAATAATGTATTAATATCAGGTGGAAACTAGAACATCTTTTATGGCTCTCAGCTAACCGCAATCTTTAGCTATCTCCTTGATTATAGGCTCCTTCATATTTTCATTTTACTACATATGGATTTCCAGTTCTCCCAGCACCATTTGTTTAAGAGGCTATCTTTTCTCCAATGTACATTTTTGCCCCCTTTGTCTAGGATGAAATAACTGTATTTATGTGGGTTTGTCTCTGTGTTTTCTATTCTGTACCACTGGTCTACATGTCCATTTTGGTGCCAATACCAGGCCTTTTTTTCTTTTTTTCTTTTTTACTATAGCTTTGTAGTATAGTTTAAGGTCTGGTATTGTGATGCCTCCTGCTTCACTCTTTTTGCTAAGGATTGCTTTGACTATTCTGGGTCTCTTATTTTTCCAAATGAGTTTCATGATTGCTTTTTATATTTCTATAAGGAGCAATGATAGGATTTTAATGGGAATTCCATTGAAACTGCATAGTGCTTTGGGTAGTATGGCCATTTTGACAATATTAATCTTGCCTATCCAAGATCATGGGAGATCTTTCCATCTTCTCAGGTCTTCTTCTATTTCTTTCTTTAGTGTTCTGTAGTTTTCATCGTAGAGGTCTTCCAACTCCTTTGTTGATTCCCAAGTATTTGTTTTTTTTTTGTGGTTATTGTGAATGGGGTATTTTTCCTAATGTCTCTTTCAGAGGATTCATCACTGATGTATAGAAATGCATTTGATTTATGGGTATTGATTTTATATCCCGCTACTTTGCTGAATTCCATTAATTAATTCTAGAAATTTTCTAGTGGAGTTTTTTGGATCCTCTAAGTATAGAATCATATTGTCAGCAAATAATGATACTTTTGAGTTCTTCTTTTCCTCTTTGTATCCCTTTAATTTATTTCATCTGTCTAATTGCTCTGGCTAGAGTTTTATGATTGCTGTGTCTTATCAATGTATGAATCCCTTAAGCAGTACAAAATGTCATTCTTTATCTCTTTTCACTAGCTTTTATTTGAAGTCCACTTTATCTGATATGAGGATGAAAACCCCTGCTTGTTTATGTGGTCCATGTGTGTGGTACGTTATTTCCCATTCTTTTACCTTCAAGTATATAGATGTCTTTTCCTGAGAGATGGGCCTCTTGAAGACAGAATATTGTTGGGTCCTTTATTAAAATCCAATCTGTCAGTCTATGTCATTTAATTGATGAGTTTAGGCATTGACATTCAGGGTTATTATTGAGACATAGTTTGTATTCCCAGTCATTTTGGTTTATTTTTGGTTTTTATCTTGAGTTGGTTTGTCTTTTGATTGGCCTTTCCCTTAGTGTAGTTCCTCCCTTTGTAGATTTTTATTGTTGGTTTTCATTTCCTCCTCCTGCAACATTTTGCTGAGAATGCTCTGTATTGTAGGCTTTCTCTTGCTAAATTCTTTGAATTTATGTTTATGATGAAAGGTTTTTATTTCATGATCAAATATGAAGCTTAATTATGCTGGATAAAAGATTCTTGGTTGGCATCTATTTTCTTTCAGAACTTGGTATATGTTGTTCAAGGATCTCCTGGCTTTGAGGGTCTGGGTTGAAATATCTCCTGAGATCTGAATTGGTCACCCCCTATATGTGATCTGCTTCCTCTTTCTTGTGGCCTTTAAGAGTCTTTCCTTATTTGTATGCTAGGCATTTTCATTATAATGTGTCTTGGTGTAGATGTTGTAATTTTGTACATTTGGTGTCATGTAAACCTCTTGTATTTGATTTTCCAATTCATTTTTCATGTTTGGGAAATTTTCTTATATTATTTAATTGAAGAGATTGTGCATTCCTTTGGTTTGAATCTCTGTGCCTTCCTCTATCCCAATAAATATTAGATTTGGTCTTTTGATGCTATCCCACAAGTCTTTGATGTTATATTCATGGTTTCTTACCATCTTCACTGTGTGGTCAATTTTATTTTCAAGTTTGTACATTTTATCCTCATTATCTGATGTTCTGTCTTCCAAGTGATCTAGTCTGTTGGTCATACTTTCTATTGAGTTTTTTATTTGGTTTATTGTTTTCTTTATTTCAAGGATTTCTTCTGATTTTTTTTTTTTTTTTTTTTTGAATGTAGGTAGTTACAGCTATAAATTTGCCTCTTAGATCTGCTTTGGTTATGTGCCAGAGATTCTGGTATGTTTTATTTTTATTATCATTTACTTCTAAACATTTTAAAATTTCTCCCCTGATTCCTTTGATGATCCACTCATCATTCAAAAATGCATAGTTAAGCATCCATGTATTTATACTATTTCTGTGGTTTTTCTTGGTGTTGATTTCTAATTTAATCTCATTATCTCATAAGATACAAGGAACTATTTCAACTATTTTGTATTTTCTAGAATTTATTTTGTGGTCTAATATCTGATCAGTTTGGGAGAAAGTTCAGTGAGCACCTAAAATTGAAATGTTTTTAGTTGTTTTTTGATGAAATATTCCATAGATGTCTGTTAAATACTTTTGATATAAAGTATAATTTAATGTAGTAACTTGATATTATATCTGAACGGTGTACCTATTGGTGAGAGAAGTGTGTTAAAATCACTCACTATTATTGTATTGGGTCCTATCTGTGCCATTATGTGGAGACATATTTGATTTATGAAGTTAGGTCCACCAACATTCAAGGCATAGATATTCACAATCATTTTAACTTCTTGATGGATTATTCTTTTTGTTGTTGTTGTTGTTGTTGTTGTACCGGGGATTGAATTCAAGGGCACTTGACCACTGGGTCACATCCCCAGCCCATTTTTGTATTTTATTAGAGACAGGGTCTCACTGAGTTGCTAAGTGCTTCGCCATTGCTGAGACTGGCTTTGAACTCGTGATCCTCCTACCTCAGCCTCCCAAAGTGCTGGGATTATAGACGTGCGCCACTACGCCTGGCTCTGGATTATTCTTTTTATCAATATGTAGTTAACTTTATCTCTCCTATTTTGACTTGAATTTTACTTTGTCAGATATGAAGATAACTACTTCTCCTTGCTTTTGAGTTCCATTTTTTTTAATGTCATTTTTCATCTTTTTACTTTCAGCTCGTATATGTCTTTTCTGATGAGGCATATTTCTTGAAGATGATATACAGTTAAGTTTTTTTTTAATCCAATCTTCCAGTCTGCTTTTTAATTGGAGAATTGAGACCATTTACATTCAGTGTTATTATAGATAGCTATGTATTATTTCTTGTCATTTTATTTCTAATGATTTGATCCTGGTTCCCATTTGCTTATCTACTCTTCTAATGACATTTACTCTTTCTTGAGCTCTCTTGGTTGTTTTTAATTTTCTTCTTCTGTGTGTGGGTTTCCTTTAAGTAGTTTTTGCAGTGCTTGTTTAGTGGTCAAGAATTCCTTCAGCTAATGCTTGTCTAGGAAGGCTTTTATTTCTTGTTAGATTTTGAAGGATACCTTTGTTGGATCTAGCAATTTATGTTGGAAGTTTCTTGAAATGATGTATTTCAAGCACTCCTGGCCTTTAGGGTTTCTTCTAGGAAAGTTACATTATGATTGGTTTGCCTTCATACGTGACTTTGTGTTTCTCTCTTGCAGTTTGTGTATTTGATTGTATTTTGGCTTCTTCCCCAGTATCTATGAGATTTAAGTTAGGTCTCTTAGTGTCCCAGAGTTCTTATGTATTCAGCTCATGGTCTCTCTTTTTTTCTTTATTATTGTCTTGTAAGGGCTTTGTGTTTAGGATTGGCGTCTTTGATAGCTTCATGACTGTGGCATGCTTGGTGGCTAAGGAACTTTCTGTGCAAAGGCACAGAATGCCTGGCTGCTAGGAAATGCCTGGCTGTTGTAGCAATGCCCTGCATTAGAGTCTTATCAACCTGGACCTTGAGCTCAGGCACACAGCTCCTGGGAATAAAGAAACTCTCTTGTTAGACAACCACAATGTTTCACCAAGCTCTACAGCACCTGAACCTGTCCAAATAACAGTAACTTTTAAACAATGGACTTTCTTGAGAGGTACACAAATCTCCTAACATTGCACATTGCAACTATAGTATGTAACTGAGGAATAAGCTACATAATGTTGTTAACTCTGTAACCTGCCTAATGACAATGAACAATAATGTGCTACTGATGCCAGTGACCTAATGTAACCTATTGATGCAAATAAAGCTGGCAGCTTAGACAAGGGGCATTCTGCTATTCTGCCTTTGGACCTTGTTTCTGTCTCCTTTTGTTTCCTTTACACTGTCTGGATTCTCAAGTTTGTCTACCTTGCCTTCAAGCCCTGAAATTCTATCTTGTACATGATCTAATCTATTAGAAAGACTTTAAACTGAGTTTTTATTTGATTTGTTGTGTCTTTCATTTCCAAGATTTCTGTTCGGTTCTTTTTCAGATTTTCTGTATCTTTATTGAAAGGTTCTTTCACATCCTGTAGTATGTCTTTTAGTTCCTTCCTTATTTCTTTTAATTCATTGATCATTTTAATAATATGCTTTTTGAATTCTTTGTCCAACATTTCATTCAATTCAGTATCCATGGATTCATTTACTGACCATCTATGTACTTTTGGAGGTACCTTATTACCTTACTTTTTCATGTTTCCTATAATTTTGTTATAGTTTCATTTCTGTTGGAATGGCTACCTCTTCCACTACTGTGTGAGGGTCTTTTTAGTGATCTCCTTTCTCTTTATGATGTTCCTAATGATAGGAATTGATGTCAGCATGAAATTACTCATATAAATTGCTGA
Source organism: Tamias sibiricus (assembly GCA_025594165.1). Taxonomy (NCBI): domain Eukaryota; kingdom Metazoa; phylum Chordata; class Mammalia; order Rodentia; family Sciuridae; genus Tamias; species Tamias sibiricus. The sequence continues at coordinate 109,265,092 of CM046658.1, read as the reverse complement.
AAGTGCTTTGAGTTCAGTCCCCAGCACTGCTTTAAGAAGAGAGAATAACCACCAGTAAGGGCAACTGTGACAGAAAACTATATAACATATAATAAAAATGAATTGAAAATCCCTTCTTTAACTCTGCTCACCAAGAAGAAAATATAAGGGTAATAGTATAGAAAAAGCTGAAGAAAGTAGGCAATAAAAAATGTAAAATTAGCTGGGCTCTGTGTTGCATTCCTGCAGTCTCAGCTACTTGGGAGGCTGAAGCAGAACGACAGCAAATCTAAGACCAGCTTCTCAGTGAGGCCTCCATCTCAAAAGTAAAAGATAAAAATAAAAGGGGCTAGAAATGCAGCTTACCACCAGAGGACCCCTGGGTTCAATCCCCAGTATCATCCCCCTTTCAAATAAAGTAAAATTTATTTAAAACTATATAGAAATGAGGAGACATAGCAAAGAAGAAATACCTTAAGCAGAACAAAGTGTAACAAAAAATAAAAAAAAAACACACACAATCAAGAAAGTAAATGGTGGGAAGAGGAAGAGGGACAAAGGGAGGAAAAAATATAAGAAAACCCAAAACAAAGCAGGAGAGTAGAGAAATGAAGATGGAAAAAGAAAGTTAATATGATTAGTGAATTAAAACCAACAAAAAAGAAAAAAAAACATAAACTTGTATAAATAATTGCAGTTACATTGAGGGGAATCAAAACAAACTATCACAGAAAACCATACAAACAAAATCAGAAACAATCATTGAAAAGACCAATTTTCTCCTTGCCTAAGTGTGTAAGGAGTTGTGACTTTCTTCAGAAACTTCTAGATTAGGAACCCAGGAGGCACTGGGGTGTGGCAAAAGTTCAAGCCTCCAGGAGGCATGACTCCTGAAGGTCACTAGGTGTGGAGACAGTGACTGAATCAACAGGTTCTGTGATGGGACCCAACACAGCACCTTTATTTCTTTTTCTTTCCACCTCTAGGACTGTACCCTTGTCAGTGTAGTAGCTCCATGTCAGGCCCATATGCTAGAGATTTCTCTGGTGGTACAAATCTGAACATATTAGGGTTTGTGCATCCTGGAAGCTAAAACCGACCCTGATTCAGGTGATAGTTCTATATGCTCTTAGGAAAAAATTCAAAAACTTCCTCGCAAGGTGCTGTTAACACAGTTCTAATGATGCCCTTCTCCCACCCTTCAGGTAGCCCTGAAACCCTCCCTGTGGTTTCTTTTACTGAACAGCTCCCTGCTGGCTCAGAGGAGATGCCAGTGTTGTGACTTTCACTTTGTGGACATGTATGTGTTGTCAGAGGTCTCCATGCTCTGCTGGGGCAAGGTGCTGTGAGCTGGGCAAAAGAGTGCACCTCACCCCAGCTCCATTTCACTGCAGCTCTGTTCCTGCCATGGTGGGTAGCAGCTCTTGGCAGCTGTTGGCTTGCTGCACTCTCACTGTGTAATTTCAAGTTGTTCTCCCTTGCCAAAATTTGTTGCAATCTCCAGGAGTGAGGAGGTACTTTCCAGCTATGGCGCAACCTCCACAAAATGTCTTCCTGCCTAGGTGTTCCATAAATCTTGTCAGTTTGCCTCTCTTTTTAATGTCTCTGTCACTGTGAGGCTGTGCCCTTGTCTGACCCAGTTAAATGTGTGCCACTTTGTAACTGATTTACTCTATCTGTATTCCAGTAATCAGAATTTGGGAGTCTCTCCAAGGCTCTGTCACTTTAATGTTGATCTTCAGTGTTTTCCTTCAGAAGTCCACCTTGTTGCATGACTACCCTCTAGATCTTTCCATTTTCACCTGCAGAGAAGTTGAAAAGTAACTTAGTTCCTGCTCACTCCCACCCTCTTGATAGCCCAGGAGTAAGACTTTTTAAAACAAGATAGAAACCTTAGAAGTCAAAGAAGGATAAAAGAAAAGATTTTTTAAATCACATAATATGTAAACATTCTTACTTTTTAAGAAATATTTTAAAAGCAAGATCAAATGGTAAATAATAGGCCAAGAATAAGTTATCTGCAGTGCATATGGAAGAGAAACAATATTTAAGTAAACAGTTATTTCTTATTGATATTAGAAAGACAAAATCCCAATAAAAATATGGTCCAGGTAGTTCAGAGAAATGAAAATTCAAAGGGCTAATAAAATATGAACCAATAGTAGAAATATCTTGGGTCAGGTTGGCGGAACAAGAATGTACATTAAAACTTTTTTTGTGAAGGGAAAAACAGAAACAGGGTGTCTTATGTTGTTATAATAAAATATCTCAGGCTGGCTATTTTTTAATATTTTATTTATTTTTTATTTATAATATTAGTATGTATTAAAATTCATACTACACATATATAGCATCTTTTTACATACAACTGTTTGTATACAAAGTATATTTGTACCATTCAGGTCTTCAATCATGCATTTAGGATAATGATATCCATCTCATTCAACCACCTTTTTTTTTTTCCCCCCCCTTTCCCCCCTTCCCCTCCCTTCCCTTTGACCATTCTAGTGTTCCTCTAATCCTCCTATGTACCCCCATCCAACAACACTGTGAACTAGCCTCCTTATATCAGAGAAAACATTCGGTATTTCGATTTTTGAGATTGACTATTTTCACTTAGCATTATATTCTCCAACTTCATCCATTTGCCTGCAAATGCCATTATTTTATTCTCTTATTGTTGAGTAAAATTCCATTTTGTATATATACCCCATTTTCTTTATCCACTCATCTACTGAGGGATATCTAGGTTGGTTCCACAACCTAGCTATTGTGAATTGTGCTGCTATAAACATTGAAGTTGCTGTGTCACTGTAATATGCTGTTTTTAAGTCCTTTGGGAATAGACCCAGGAGTGGGATAGCTGGGTCATAGGGTGGTTCCATTCCCAGTTTTCCAAGAAATCTCCATACTGCTTTCCATAATGGTTGCACCATTTTGCAGTTCCACCAGCAATGTATGAGTGTGTCAGGCTGGCTATTATATATATATATATATATATATATATATATATATATATATATATATATATATATAGAGGTATATATATATATATATATATATATATATATATATATATATATATAAAAAGAGGTTTCTTTAGCTCATGATTTTGGAATGTGAAAATCCGAGACAGAAATGTCCCATTTGTTCAACCTTAGGTGAAGCCCTCATGGTGGATGGCAGTGCAATGGCCTGGATACAAACAGAAGAGATTGATCACATGAAAAGATGGGAAGGCAGAGGTGTTTAGGGGCAAGGCTCCCTCTTTTTCTTAAACAACCCAGTCTCACAGGACTAACTAGGGTCTCATGAAAACTACATTGATCTCTTCTGAAATTAGTGTCTCAATGACCTAATCATTTTCCAAAACCTTCCTCCCCCAGTGTCACCACAATGAGGACCAAGCTTCCAACACACAAACTCTTTGCAGACACACTCAAACCACATGCAAACCATAGCACAGAATAAATGCTTGTCAGTCTCAGAATGGTTGAACATATTGTGCTATATTTAGACCATAAATATCATGTGGAAATTAAAAAGAATGACTTTGCGTCTTCTAGTTTTACTGGAAGGATTTCTAAATTACAGAGAAAAACAAGATGCAGAGGAATATTTTTAATATGGTCTATTTTTATAAACAATGAGCCTACAAAAATCTAATGTACACAAATATGGATATTTGTGTATAAATTATGTGAGCACAAAAACCTACAGAATATTAATTACTTGGATGGAAGGGGATGCAGAAGAGTGGAATGAAGCAAGGCATGTGTGCATACCCACAGTTTGTAAGGAAAAAAGTGGTCATAATAAAAAAAAATCTCACTTATGTAAAATTTTATTTACATTTCCAGGGGTGGCATTAAAAATATTTAACAACCGGTATGGCACAGGTACAAACCAATCAGAACAGATGGTGGTTGGTACATGGTCCAGGGGTGTGCTTACTGAATATCAGCCCTGTTATTTCCCTGCATACTTGTGCCTTTATTTCTGTGGGATAGATTCCTAGAGTAGGATTTCTGGGTCAAAGGGTATGTGTATTTCTGATTTTAAAAGAAATTGACATAGTACTGTCCAAAAAGACTGTAGCGTTTGATATTTTTTCTAGCGATGTGTGAGCACTCATTTTCCCCTTCGTCCCAACAGCAGTGGAGAACATATCAATCACTGAGCAGGGAAATAGTCTAAGAGAGGCAAGTATTCTGTCTCCCAGCTGGAAGCCTCAGCTGTTGAAAAGAGTGAAAGGAGCTTGTGGTTTTAAGGAAGGTCTCTGACATGCTAATCTTAAACTCCAATACTGAGTGCTTGAGGTAGAGTGTCCGCCAGCTGCTCCTGCCTCCCCCATGGTAATCCCCACCAGCTCTAATTTAGGTTTTGCCCCTTCTTCCTTGGCTGAGGTGATAATTTTATTGCAGCGGATGTTCCCATCTTTGAGGTATGTGATGCCATTTAAAGCTTTTATCATTAAACCCAGGGTCTCATGGTGCTCTCAGCAAATGGACACCATAATAACTGACTACTATTTTTAATAAACCAAAGTTCAAATCAGAAAACTCCAGTGGCAAGGGCATAGATTTGTGATTGCTCATGGTTGCTGGTGAATTTATGTGGAAACGGTGAAGAAGCGAATTGTTTCTTTTGATGGGATATATATATTCATAATTCTTTTTTCTCTTTTTCTGGTACTGGGGATTAAACCCAGGGTCATTCTACCCCTGTGCTGCATCCCCAGCCTGTATTTATTTATTTATTTATTTTTGAGACAGAGTCTTGTTATATATCACTGAGGCAGGTCTTGAACTTGTGATCCTCCTGCCTCAGCTTCCCGAGTCCCTGGGATTAGAGGTGTGTACTATGTGCCTGGAAACATTCATAATTATTTGTTTAGGTGTTTGCCCACTGGGAATGCTGAATGCTTAAAGGTAAGAGGGATAGAGAAGAATCAAATATGATTGAATTTTCAGCATGGCTAATGAAATAAATAATAGTATATTTATAAAGAGAAATGATAAAAATATGCTTCATTTTTTTTTTTTTTTACCTAGGAGAAATTAAATTCAATTTTGAACTTTAAGTTTCGCTTAATAACAACATTTATTGAGAGCTTATTATAGTCTGGGCCCTGGTAAAATACAGACATAAATGACACAGCTCTAACCCTGAAGGCACTAAGTCTAGTGCTACACATGGACAATTAAAGCATGTCATATGTACTTTAGTTAAGGTGCAAACTCCAGGATATTATAAGAGAAAAGAAAAAAGATACCTGGTTTTAACTAAGGGATCCTGGTTCTCCACTGGCAATGGTGATACTGAGTTAATAGTAGGAATAAAGAGAGTCCAACGAGATGTCAAGAAAGAATACTCTGGATGGAGGAAACATGTGTTCAAAGGCATAAAGGTGGAGTGTATGGGAAAAAAAATGAGTGGTTATGTACAACTGGAATGTAAGGTGAACACGGGGCAGCATCAAGAAACAGATTTAAAAGTAGGATGATGAAAGGTGGATATGAGAAAGAGGACTGGTGGGACTGGAGACAGAAGGCCCTATCAGTGTGGCTGCAAGCATTTCAGCAAGATCTGATGGGCTCCTAAGGTGAGGTGGAGGTACTCACCAGGCCACAGGAACCCAGAGTGGTGCTTCTTTTTTATACTGTCCTCATGACAGCTTCTAGTTGTCCCAGACTGCCCACTTCAGTGCCCATCATCCAGTTCTGCCCATTTCTCTTCCTGTCTCCTCATGTTTCTGTCTGGAAAGCCTGTCTTTATCAGATATTGGATTAAGTAATCAATTTAACATAGAATGATGAATATTTAAACCACAGGCTCATTTTTAGAAAAGGACCACCCTTAACTCTTAACTGAAGGCATTTCAGGTAGAGTATTCAGTTATAAAGCATATTTTTTTGGCTGTGTAAGGGTGTCATTTACATTTCATAGCTGGGCACCTGCTCTGCCTGCTTATAAAACCAGCCTTGTACTACATATGGCACAGTCAGAGGTGAACAAGTGAGGTTTTCTCCCCTACCTTTGACAAGGTCTCTATATCAGTTTCTTTGGTTGCAAGAACCAAAAACAACTGGCTAACTTGAGAAGAAGTGAAGAAATTGAGGGTGAGGAAGGGGTCATTTCTTGGAAAGCCATGTGATGGCTCATGGACTCAAAGGGAAAGTTGAACAACCAGCCTGGAGAAATAAGTAGTTCCAGTGATCTTTGAGTCAGGAAATTATAAACTGTCTACTAGGGACACTGCCCTCGAGGTGACTTAACTCAATTTAAATTCCAGAGGGAAAGCACTTGGTTAGCTTAGTTTGCTTCATGTATCCATCCCATGTTGAGGGCAGGATGAGGGTAAGGGGCACCATGATTCAAATCCCACAGTTCCCCTTAGGATGGAGGAGGGAAAGTGGTGTCTGTCACCAGAAGAGAAAATGGATATTGGGCCAAATAGCACAATGGATCCCCACTGTAGTATCACATTGCTCATTTATAAATTGAGGGATCTAGAAGATTATTAAGTCCTATGCTTCCTCTGAACTTTGGAGTTTAGGAGTCAAATATGGTTTAGAATTTTTTTGTTGTCTCCACTCTGTGGATACCCTTTCTCAACTCCTCCCTTAGTTGGTGAGGGTGAGATAATTTCCATTTTAGATGCTTGATTTTAGTTCTATTCAGACTAGAATAGTCTGTGTTTGTATGCTGCATATTTCCAATTGGTTCCTAGCAATGGAAAGGCTAGAGTTTAAGGAATAAAGCTATGAAATAAATCTTTACAGAAGTAATGGAAAGGTACAGGTTTCATAACTTCCTTGCAGCAGGGGCCATTTCAGAAATTAGCTTTTGTTTAAAGTATATAGAATCTTTGTTTGGGGGGAATTTCTACTTTTCTTTCCAAGACCAAGAATGTATATTCATAAGGTTATTAAAATACAGTTTTTTCATCTCTGATTTGACAAAATATTGACCAAAGAGGTAATTATAGTAGAAGCTGCTCAATCAGTTTATGTATGTGTGTTGTAGCAATTGCCATAAGGACATTTCCAGAGACCCTTTAAGGTTGTTCTTCATGGAGTCCAGGCAGCCAGGGTCTCTGGCTTGCCACAGCTCTGGCAGCAGCCCTCCCTTGTGTTTTTACAGCAATAGCAGATGCTTGGCACCAATTGATGTTTGCCACCATAAGTTTCTTTCTACTCAAAACCATAAGATGTTTTCTGGCACTGTTCCGGCTTCATCATGGACTTTTCCTTCTTCATTAGAGATGAGCAGGATCCTAGTGACTTGAGTTCTGGCTTTGATTTGGGAAGTAAATTTCAAGGGAAAAAATGGAGTGAGTGCCTTTGATTTCTAACTTTTCTCTTTTACTTGTATGTGACTAAAACTGAAATTATAGCCTTCTATCATTTTCCCCTTGAATGATTTTTTGACCTGCTACAAACAAATGGGAAAATAAACCAACCAGCATGAGAAAACCAGTGTCAGCATTAGAAAACCATGTGTAAGAGCAAATGGAAAACCAACATCCACGACTCATAAAAATTAATGGCAGGGTGTGGCACACAGCTGCCCAACTGATGAGAAGAAAGCTATATTGTGAATTGCTGGGGAATTAACTGTTGTAAGAGGAGAAGCATAGTAATAGTGGATTTGAGCTGGTAACATCAGTGAAGAGAAATATTTAAGCATTTGCCCGAGACTGGCTTTCTTTGGTACCTATGTATTTTTCACCATGGAAATATTTATCCAGTGATGATTGTAGTGGTTGTAACAATAGTTTCTGGTGAGATAGGAAAACTAGAGTATTCTGAAGAAAGGAAGGTTTAGATTTGAGACACTTTGACTAGGAGGATCTTATTATATACACTTGGGCAGAAAATCAGAATTTTACTACTATTTGAAGACTGGGCACACTTACATGATTTAAGTTGAAGGTAAAAAGAAAAAAAAGAAACATGAAGCAAATAAAGGTCAAAGTTGCTTCTCTGACATAGTGTATATCAATTCTGGGGGCAACAGTGGCCAAAGCAAGTTGTGTGTTAATCATGGGGAGGGAAATCAATGGGATAGGAAATTCACTCCTTCTCTGGGGGTTTGGTAAAGAGATGAAAGTAGTTTGGACAAATAATGCAATCAACTGTTGTTGATATAATTTATTTAATATAAAAAAGTCTTAGTTTATTTCTTGAGGTATATTTGCAAATATTTATTTTTCTAACAAATCTTCATGAAAATTTTTAAATTTAGTAATATAAAGATTTCCATACTAATCTTCTAGTTTGTTTTATATCTTTGCTATATTTCTATTCTGTCCTCCCCCCATTGTAACTTCTGCTTTCTTCCATGATTAATTTTGCCAGAGTTTCATAGTTGCTATTTGTGATACTTATTTTTATTGTCTAAGTGTCTGCCCCTACCCTTATTGTTTCTATTGAGTCTATTTTATTTGCCTTTATTTATCATACTGTTTTTAATCCCTAAGTCAACATTCAACTAATTAATTTTCATTTTTCTCCTACATAAGTATTTAGCATTTTATTTCCTACATGAGTTGCCTCTCACAAACATATAATAGTTTCATTGTCATCCATTACTAAGTATTTTCTGATTTTCATATGGCTTCTTTGATCTGTTAAGTTTAGTATTTTAAATATGTGCATTTATTTGACATTGTTAATTATGTTCTTCAAATATTCTGCATCCCTAATCATGTCTTATCTGTTTGAGCTATTATTTCTGACAGCAATATGTTTAAGTAACTCACCATGAGTTTGGATTTATGATTTTTTTTTTATTTTGACTCATTGTAATTGTAAATTTTAAAAATTTATTTTGAAGTTATGTTTAAATTGAACATAAATTTAGGATTCTTCTAGCTCCTTGGTGGATTGTACTTTTTGTCATCAGGTGTGACTCTCTTTACCTCTGATAATATTCCTTGACAAAAGATATATTTTAGTCTAATGTTAATAATGGCTACTTCAGCTTTATTTTTCTTAACATTCTGTGCTATATGTATTTTCCATTTTAAAATTTTTATTTTTTTTTCACTCCCCTATGTTTTTTTCTTGTAGATGAATTTTGTTTTCATATTCCAACTGAAATTTTCTTTAGATTTTCTTAGTACATTTACACTTATAGTGACTGTTTTTGCATTTGGATTTTTCCAACCATTTTATTTTATATTACTTTTCTTCATTTGAGGTAAAGTAAGTTAAAATACAAATCTGTGTGAGAGTAAGTTGGTCATAATGGGAGCAGCACCTAAGCTGATGCATACATTTTTACTTTTTACTTTCTTTTCCTGGTGGATAGATTTTTCTCCGAGTCTATCCTTTCACAGAGGGAATACCACTTAAGACCTCAAACTTCATGTGTGCTATTTAGTTCTCTTTTTCTTTTTTTTTTTTTTTTTTTTTTTTTTTTTTTTTTTTTTTGGGTACCGGGGATTGAACTCAGGGGCACTTGACCACTGGGCCACATCCCCAGCCCGTTTTTGTATTTTAGTAGAGACAGGGTCTCACTGAGTTGCTAAGTGCCTCGCCACGGCTGAGGCTGGCTTTGAACTCGTGATCCTCCTGCCTCAGCCTCCCAAGTGCTGGGATTACAGGCGTGCGCCACCGCGCCCGGCTTAGTTCTCTTTTTTCTTATTTTGGCCTAAGGCCTTATTTCTGTTCATGTATGGCTGCTATAATCCAAATTGATATAAGATTGATAAATGGGTTACAAAAACCACTTCGAAGTTTTAGTTTCCTCTTTGTTTGGGGGTCCCTGGTTATACTGTCTTATTGTGAGTTCACCTATAAACTTAAAAAAATATATTTGACATGTTTTACCCTGCCTTTGTGGGTGTTAGGAGGCATATAGCATTTCTTTTCTTATTGATGCATATTTATTATAACGAATGGTTGATTTCATTGTGGCATATTTGTGCACACTTAAAAACACATTTTGATCAATTTCACTCCCCATACTTTCCACACACCCTTATCCATCCCGTTGGTCTTCTTCCTTTACCCTAGTAGTCTCCCTTCTAATTTCATGCATTTATTTATTTTTCCTGTTTTCTCTATCTAGTTTCCACATATGAGAGAAAACATACAACACTTTTCTTTTTGTATCTGACTTATCTTGGTCAAAATTGTGGTCTCCAATCCATCCATTTTCCTGCAAATGACATAATTTTGTTCTTCTTTATGGCTGAGTAGTGTGTGTGTATGTGTGTGTGTGTGTGTGTGTGTGTGTGTGTATCATATTTTCTTTGTCCATTCTTCTGTTGACACAGGCTGATTCCATAACTTGGCTATTGTGAATTGTGTTGCAATAAACATAGATATTTATTTATCTCTAAAATGTGCTGGCTTTAATTCTTTTGGATAAATAAGCAGTGGTATAGCTAGATCATATGGTTGTTCTATTTTTGAGCCTTTTGAGAAACCTCTGTACTGACTTCCATAGTGACTGAACTAATTCAGATTTCTATCAACAGTGTGTAAGAGTTCCTTTTCCTCCATAGCCTCATCAGCATTTATTATTTTTATTCTTGATGATTAACATTCAAACTGGAGTGAGATGAAATCTCAGTGAAGTTTTCATTTTAATTTTCTCAACAGGAATTTCTTAGCCATTTGTACTTCTTTTGAGAAGTGTCTGTTTGGTTCATTTGCCTATTTATTGATTGGGTTGTATTTTTTTTTAATGTTGAGTTTTTGAGCTCTTTATATATTCTTGATCTTAGTCCCCTAATGGGACTAATTTGGGAGGAGTAGCTCCAAAGATTTTTCTCCCACTCTGTTGATTGTCTCTTCACTTCTTTAGTTCTACAGAAGCTTTTAAAATTTGATGTTATTCCCATATACTTCCTCATATCTTACCCCCCATGTTGCTAGCAATGGAACTTCTACCATTTAAAAAAATTAAAAGTACATCGATACTGTCTCCTCTCCATGTCCTATTTTTCTTAGATATATTCATCTTCTAAATTCCTTTACTCCAACTATAATTGGTAGGTTTTTGAGAAAATGGACTTGGCACCTTCCATCAGCTTTGTCCAGGATGTAACCAAACAGAAGTATGTTTACATATTTGTTCATTTAGGAAAAGATCTCTACATACTTCTAGAGTTGGTATGAGTTTGTAACTTAGTGCCACTGCTTAAGCTGTGAGGTAAAATTTATTTTTCCAAATGAGTAATGTTCGAATGTTAACAAAATCGGAACTGCAAAATACAAAAACCATAATTATTATTTTTTAAATATTTATTTATTTGCTTTAGTTGTACACAATGCATTTATTTTTACGTGGTGCTGAGGATCAAATCTGGGTCGTGCACATGCTAGGCGAACGCCCTACCACTGAGCCACATCCCAGCCCCACCATAATTATTTTTATAAATTTAGATGAATATAATTTTCTTTTCCAGTATACCAAAGCTTAAGTGTGATTTAGAAATCTGGAGGGTCTATGGTCCCTTTTCTTTAAAGTTGCGTAGGTAATGACTATTTTAGTTTATGTGCATTTTGGTAAGTGTGCTAGAAGTTGCTTTTGTTGCAACTTGCAAATTCTAGCAAGAATCTTTCAAGGTTCAATTTTACAAGAAATGTTACAGTGAAATTTGAATGAAGTGAACACCAAATGCAGAAATTCATATTGATATGAAATTCTAGAATTAAATTAAAATGCCAAGTTTGCTGTAGGACAGGTTAAATGTCTATAACACAGTGAAATTTTATAGTCTCTTTTCTTTTTTTATAATATCAAACTTGACCATTAGCAGTTTTGTCACAGTGTTAGTCTCATAAACAATTGAGCAGGAAAATGAACAGCTGAAAGCATAAACAGAAATTTTAGTGACTGAATAATAATAGTTATGATATGAATTATTAAGTACTAAGTGGACACTTTGTGCCAATAACTCCACATTCTCTATTTTTTATCCTTTTTTTCCAACTCTGCAGGGAATAAAAAGCAACTTGTTGAGATGCTTTAATACAACTATTTTGAATTCTTTTGCAAGAAATTAATAAATTCTTGGGGGAAATGGTCACTGAATATTTATTGTTCTCCTTTGATTGTATCATGCTTTCTTGATTCTTCATGCTTTTTGTATTATTGCATTGGAGTCTACACATTTGAAAAAAATTGCCTTTTCCTTATTTTATAAATCAGTGTCAGTTGGAGGAGAAAGCCTGCCCCCTTTCTTGTTCCTAGCTGTTCCAAATGTCCAAAAGGCAGGAATGTCAGTGCTCTATATGAGGTAAGACAGATACTGACTCCATGAGAAATGCTCTGCAGTGTTAAGGGTAAGGCACATTGCTTCTCTTTCTCCCTCTTGGAAGAAAAGCCTTAGTTTGTTGCCTTTTGCTGATGATCTTGTCAGTCATTTAAGAGTGCCAGTCCCTTTTATTTAATCCTAGAATGAGCTAATATAGAAACCAATCTCTTAAGTAGTGCACCAAAAGGCCAAGAGGGCTCTCTTTTTTTGCATCTATGGGGTGAAGCCTTGGGATAAGGCAATTTCCTTTTGGCAGGGGTTCTTAGCTAAGCTGGCTTGGAGGAGGGGTTGAAATGGGAGAGGTGAATTTATTCTTCCTATAATTGATGCACATTTTCTCACCTTCTGGGGTGCTTCAAGTTTTCAACTAGATTTTCAATTTTTTCATAACGGTGTTTTTGTTCAAATATTATCAGTGTTTCTACAGAGGAATGAGGGCTAGGACTTTCTATTCCACTACCTTAATGATGTCACTCTTTATCAAAGTATTGTTAGTGTACTTCCAGCTCTAAAATTTTTATGGAAAATTGTAAACTTTGCAGAGGATTATTGGCTAAGGGGAAATTTATATAACTATGAGGCCTATAAATCGATCAGGTAGCAGTATTATAATGACCCCAATTATATGCTTACTCAAGCTCATCTATCACTTTCTTTTAAGATTAATAATAGTTTTCTATAGTTTTCATTATAGTGGTCTTTTTCAGGATTGGGAAGTTTCATAACCTGTATCTTAGACTAGTAACTAAAAATTAGAATTTGGGAATTTTGTGATTGCTGGATATCATACATAGTGTTAGAATGACCTTGGAAGGTTAAAATGTGAACAGGCACATTTCTTCATAAGGGCATAGTCAACGTTTACGTATGTACTTATTTACACAAGTTCCTTGTATAACTTTGATGCAGGTGGTCAAACTGCTTATTAATGTTGGTCATCTCACACCAGTAGGTGGATTATAGAACAGAACTTCTTCATTGCCATCTTTAGGTGTAGGAAGAAAATAAATTTTATTTAGCTTTAATATGAAGTGGCATTTTTGGTTCTAATCTAAAGAAGCCAAGCTTATAAAAGTTCTCACTTTCATGAGGATCAAGAAATTAAAATATTTATTAAATTTCAATCAAATAATTATTCTGGTACCTCCTGACATTTTCATAAATACATTAAGAAACTTATAAACAGGTTTCAGACTCTGCTTAAGAGTTACATATAAATATCTCAAATACCATGCACACTCACACAATTTTTCTGTTTGTCAGTTAAATAATGTGTGATTATAAGATAATGAGAAAAATACTCTAGTCAAATTGAAAAAAGAAAAAACAGAAAATTTTTACTTTATATTTGTATCTCACACATATTGGCCTATGTCTTTTTTTACTCATATCTTTTAGAAGTTTATATTTTATGAAAAATGACTGTAATCACTGCATGATGATAAAAGAGGTCATGGGATTTCCAAGAAGCACCTTTTAAAGCTTCCTCCATTTCTATGATATTCATAGAAAGATGGGGCCATTGCAGTGTCAATATGATGAATATTCTTAGAAGTTAATGCCTGAAATACCACAGTTGAAAAGCCTGTCACTTATCATATATATCATAGTTACCCTCAATTGCATTGTTCTTTTTCTCTTGACCCAAAATATTTCTGTAGTGCTGAAGGTGAGAATTTCAAATACATTCAGTGGGAATTACAATGCATGATCCCATCTTTTACCCATACATCTATTAAGTCCTTTTATGAGACTATTGTATAAAACTCTTCCAGATCACATTCATTTTTCTCCTTTCTTCAAATGCATTTAGCAGGGAGAAAACTGCACGGCTTCCAGCAAAGTCACAAAGTAAAATTTCCATTAGGCTTCTTGAACACTCTGATAGCAAGCCTCCTTTTCATATTCTTTTGCTGTCATAATCACACACCTCTTTTTCCAATAATTTGTTACCTCATGGTTATTGTATAGGTTTGGCCCTGGGTATATTATTGACTTATTTGAAATCATTGCATACCCAATTAAAATAGCCATCACAATGATTAGATGAATTTAACCTATTTTTGATACACTTCTCTGGATCACATGTACAGTCTTTGTTGCTTATAATCCATATTCTAGGGGAATGACCTATTTCGTGACAAGCAAAAAAATAGCCTCCATAACCAAATTCAGGTCTCCCCGAGAGGATTAAGTTACTAAAAAATTCTTGCATAGATAGTTCTTATTGGCTGAATCCCCCAAATTATTATAAGCATGACATACAAAAAAGTGCAAGGTTATAATGAGCCTTAGGAAACCAGTGTTTTATTTTTCAGTTTTGGAATGCTCTGTGAACAGATATTAAATCTTTTGTGTTCATCTTTATTGAATTTGATTCTATGTTTCTATAATAATCAATGAAACAACATGTGTGTCATTAAAGCATTAAAAGTATCAAAAGTTAATTATAACCAGTGATTCTCTCAGCACTCTGACACATTGTAACTTGCATTTGCATTTAATTATCCACCACTCTCTTCAGCTTCTCTTAAGGGTTTAGAATGTTCATGTTCTTAAATCATGATGCATATCTTCAATCTTCTCATTCAAACATATTTCAAATCCAGCTGTCTATATCCTCACTAGTTGAGCCGACCTCATTTATTTTGGGCTCCTTCTGAGCCTATGAATCAAGAGATGCTGGAGGCTGTGTGAGAGGCACTCCAAGCCCATTCCAGAAACATCCACAGACTTCAAAATTCCTGCTGTAAAACCTCAACAGTGGCAAAAACTCGATCTGTGGCAGTGTGAGGGTTGTCCACCAAAGTTCCACGATTGTAGATGAAAACATAAGTGGAGCGGGGAGGGGTTTGGTGTAGAACTGCAAGTATTTTCTGCCCTACAGGTTCCCATCCACCTTGACATATCCTCATAGGAGCTCAGCTTTCTGGGGACAATTTTATAAGAAGCAAAGTCCCAGCAGCTAAAGCTGCTAGGGTGGGCAGCAGCACGGGGTCTGCAGACTCTGCTTTAGAGGGTGGCATTGTCTTCTGGACAGGGCTTCAAGTCATGCTCCCTCAGGAGCATTGCCAAAGATCAGTACCATTCCTTCCCTGAAGGTACAGCTGAGAAGAAAGCCTAGGCCCCATCTCTCACAGAGTTCTCACTTTCATGAGGATCAAGAAATTAAAAACTATTTGCAAAATTGTTTATTTATTACAGTCAAGAAGTCTCATGGATTGGTGAAATCATGCACAGCAGGGGTTTTTAACATGATGAGGAAAGATCTAGGTGGTACATAGGGTGGCAGTCCTGAGGATATAATGCTTGAGCTGAGCCCTGAAGAATGTGTAGGAATTAGAAATAGCCAGAGAGCTGGAGAGGCTTGAGCAGAAATCTCAAGGCAAGGGGCACAGCAGATGCAAAGGCCCAGAGACCTAAAGGAAGAGGGCACATTAGCAGAACTGAAAATAGAAAATGCACCTTGGTATTGATATCTGATCAAAATAAACAATTGTTTTGACTGGTTCAGAAGACTGAAATATTCATTTACTGACTTTACTCCTTTGGCTTCTTCTTTTGATTTATTTTTTATTCTATTACAACAAAGAATATTTTCCTCCTCCTTTTCTTCCTTCTCTTCCTTCTCCTATTCTTCTCTGAGTTGGAAAGCTAATTGGATCACAAAAAATGGAACCTAAATTCTCATTTAAACTTAGACTTAAAATTTAATTCTAAAACAATGTTTTTATGAGGCCAGACAAAATACAAGGCAAAATTTTCATGTAGGGATTCAGAACTCCCAATCTTTTGGGTGTCCTTTTTGTGTACACAATTGGGTTTAGGCAGATACAAATTAGAAACAAGAAATCAAATATTGCCTTATTGAGTAAGATATAAGATTTCTCCCTAAAATTTATTTTATATGTATTTTTCAGTGTTATTGGAGAAGCTAAAATAAAACATTGGCATCACCTTATGGGATGGTGTATCCTTCAGTTCTATCTAACCTACAGGTTGGTACTTTCTTCCTTCTTTTCTTTTTAATGATTTGTCATTTTTTAGTTACATATGACAGTAGAGTATATTTTGACATATTATACATACATGGAGTATAACTTTCCATTCTTGTGGTTGTAAATGATGTGGAGTTGCATTGGTTGTGTATTATATACAAATATAGGAAAGTTATGTCCGATTCTTTCTACTGTCTCCTACTTTTCTTAATACATTGTAAACATTAAAGTCTCAGGCATTCTGGTTATTTGGAGCCTCATAAAAATCCTTCCAGCAGAAACTTAGCTGGTGTTACATAATTATTTGTCATTTGAATCTAATACTTTTCTCCATCTTGCAAAGTCCTTTCATGGGTCCTACTAAGTAACAGGAAAATCATAAATACTTTGCCACACGTCACTGCTGCAAATCACTGACGTGGGATTCCTCTGCCTGTGTTTATCTAGCAACAGTGTTGTGTTGCTACTGGAAGATTGTCCCACATGAACTCTTCAATAACCAGGCAGGACCTTTCAGCCTGTGCTTCAGGATTGAAATCCAGGGAACATCTTCAACTCTCCTCTGGATCTGAATGTTCACAAATGAGAAAATAATGCTCACATCCCAGGCATACAAACTATGGAAAATTGAGTCCATTCCCTACGCTGTTCATACAGTGAGGGCAATAGGTCTGTAAGAATATTTTTGAAAGTTAAAAAAAAAAATGACATTGTTTACCAATATTATTTCCTGATCATTTATATATTATTAAATGTTATCTTTCAATTGCACTAAATAAGCTATTGTGCTGATCTAGGATTAAATAATTCTAATCATACCCTATTTTCTCATGACTTGTACTTATCAGGCAATGACACTGGCCTCCTTATAATCCATTTAAATCAAGTTGCTCTCTAAAACACTTCAGTGTTCCTTATAATTTGCAGGACACAATGTAAAGCCTGAATTTCTTAGCATATTATCAAGTCTCTTTATCTTCTTTATTAATATTGCTTCTATATTTACTTTTTAGGCAACTTTTTCCATTCTTTGCCTTTACCACCCTTGCAAGCCCTCACAGTTTAGCTCTTTATCATGGTTTATAGTAATGTGAATAAAATATTTGTCACTTGCTATGAGCTGCCTTGATTTTGGTGATGTTTTTAGTGTGTGTGTGTGTGTGTGTGTGTGTGTATGCACCATGCCTTCAGAGAAGTGAATGCATCAATGATTTTAAATTTTTGTAGTGCCATGCACAGCACAGGCATGTCATGAGAAACTTGTGTGCTCTAGTAGAGATTAGCATAGTGATTAGTCATTTTCTACACTTTATAGCTGAGAAACAATGTCAGCTGACTTTTTAAAATTATTTCTCTATTTTATGAGTGGTATAAATTAGTTACATTAACACACACATGATTATTTGGGGAAATTGCCTTTTCTCTCAAGTACTAGTCTACTAGTACTTCAATGCAAATACTTTAAAAAAAATTAAAAAAAGAAGAAGAAGAAGAAGAAGAAAAGTGACCACAGTTGTCACTAGAGGGCACACCACAAGCTCCTGTGGGGCAGTTACCCAAGCTGACCCATTATTTGAATAAAGATGCAAAGATTCAGGCAATTTCCTTTGAGAAAAAATGTCATCAAAAGTGATATTCAACAAATTTGTTTCAAAGTAAAAATTGGATTGAGAATGTTGTTTAGTCTGTTTTCTATTTATATGACAGAATATTTGAGACTTGGTAATAATAAAGAAAAGAGGTCATTATACCTCATGGTTCTAGAAGCTGGGAAGTCTCAGAGCATGATACCAGCACCTGCTTGGCTTCTGGTGAGGGTCTTATGCTGTTTCCTAGCATGGTAGAAAAGTGAGAGGGCAAGCAGTTGCATACAGAAGAGGCAAAGCACTAGTCATGACCTTACATTATAACAAACTACTCTCATGGTAATTAGTCCAGTCCTTGAGAATCACATTGATCCCTTGTAATGGCCTAATTCCATCTTTAAGTCACCACCACCTCTCACTGGCAATTAAATTTCAGTTACAGTGGCAATTAAATTTCAACATGAGTTTTGGAGAGAATAAACCACAGTCAAACCATGGTGAAAGGGAGCTATAAGTCATTCAACAGGAAATTATTGCTTTAAACAAACTAGGTACTATGCACTGTGTCTGGCTCTGGGAAAGATAGCAAGATGATAAGACCTGGGACTGGATGAAGTTTAATAGAGGAGATGAGAGCACAGGTCTCCACTCTATCTTCTGATGCTTGACATGTACCTCCCATAATGCTGGGGTGGAGATTCCTTCTAGACTGGAATCTCTAATTTAGAGGAATACAGCCATGGTCTATTTCAAATTAAAAATTGTCTTTTTGAAATATAAAGTGCAGTTTAAACAGTCTATTTTTATGTTGCACAAATATAAAGGATAATGTTAACAATTGCTTAATTTTCTGGCATTTTGTGTTTGTATGTGTGTATTGTTTTTTGCTAGAGGTATATTTGGAGTGAAAGTAAAATAAGAAGAATTGTTTCCCATATTTTCTAGATAAGAAAGGATTTATCATGATGTGAGGACCTGGCAGGAGACTTGTGCAGCTTCCCTAAACACCAGCTTCTAAGAAACATTGTTTTCTTTCTGGATCTGCTCTCCCCTAATGCTGGTATTCCTCTTTACCACTTTAGACTTTAATATCAACATCTGGGTAAGGGCATCTCTAGGCCTTCATCATGGTGCCCTTATTTTCCCTGGTGATTATTTGTTTTCTCATCTTCATGATGAGCACCTTCCTTTAGATTCTTCAGTTTCCTTCCATGACATTCACATTAAAAGTCTAGTACCCAGCCTGGCATAAGGAGTCCTGCATGATCTGGACTGTCTACCTTTCCAGCCTCATTGCCTGTCACTTCCTCTTATTTTTAAAATTTCAGTCAGGTAGTACTATTTGCAGTGTTCCAAAGAAACTATGGTCTTTCACACTATGCACTGTTAGTTCTCTCTGCTCTCAACAACATCTTTTTTTTTTTTTTTTTTTCCTGTCTCATGCATCTGGATACACCCTTCTTAGGTTTCCAGTGTCTGTCAAGTTGTCACTTCCCAAGTGTTTTTTTTTTTTTTTTTTGTACTGGAGATTGAACCCAGGGGTGCTTAACCACTGAGCCACATCCCCAGCCCTTTTTTGTATTTTATTTCATAACAGAGTCTCACTAAGTTGCTCAGGGCCTTGCTAAGTTGCTGAGGCTGGCTTTGAACTCGAGACCCTCCTGCCTCGGTTTCCTAAACTGCTGGGATTATAGGCATGCACCACCATACCTGTCTCCAGGTGCTGTCTTTAACCCTTGTACTTCTAACTAGATTTCTTACTTTCAGGTTTCCAAAGCATCCCATGCCTTTATACACTCTTAACATACCATGCTGAGGAGGTGGTTTTTTTTTTTTTTTTTTTATGCTTGTTTGTTTTTGTTCTGTTTTCTATTTTTTAGTTACTTTTTAATTTTATCTATTACCTTCATTAGCCTATAAACTCTTGAGTAACTGGGTTTTATTTATCTTGATGTCACTGAGCCTTGTCCTAGCTTAGCACCCAGACCCTCAGTAAATGTTGAATAAATGAATGAATGAGATTCCTATAGGCAATGTTTGAAGACTATTTGAGGGATTCTTTTTTAAAAAAAAATTTATTTATTTGCTTTAGGTTGTACACAATGCGTTTATTTACGTGGTGCTGAGGATCGAACCTGGGCCGTGCATAATCTAGGCGAGCGCTCTACCACTGAGTCACAACCCCAGTCCCTATTTGAGGGATTCTGAGGGATGGTTGAAGACATCTGACATAGGAAACTTTTCTAAATAACTTACAGAGCAGGAGGAAAAAGAGCTAATTTGGTATTGAAAGAATAAGACTAAGAAAACAAATCACATATTGTTTAACTCCTGAACAAGAAAGTAGAATAGCTGGAAAATTCACAGTGAACTGCAGTGTATTTTGGTTTCAGTGCAAGAATTTTTTACATTCATGAACCCAAAGTGATCCTATAGTATCATTGGAGGTTTATGTTGATTTTAGAGTGCAAGTACATCGGACTCCACAGT
The DNA here is from genome assembly GCA_025594165.1 of Tamias sibiricus. Taxonomy (NCBI): domain Eukaryota; kingdom Metazoa; phylum Chordata; class Mammalia; order Rodentia; family Sciuridae; genus Tamias; species Tamias sibiricus. Next base: position 109,244,762 of record CM046658.1, on the reverse strand, counting down.
TCTCTGTGGAGGACTTTAATTACACATGCTTTATGTAATCAGTAAGAGGATGAAAATAACTCACATTGCAGTAAACTTAAAATCAAATATATAAATGTACTCAGGGATGTCTGTTCTGGCTCCTGAGGGGTGGTATGACTCGCATATCTTTCCTGAAGGAGACCTTTCACTCCTTTGCTCAGTACTGCTTTAGTGGAGGAAATGATCCCGACATCTTCCTTGCATAAATGCAAGACTTTAGTCTTCCCAGGTCCCTAGCCCCCTTACATAAATGACTATTGATATTCACATGTGGTTCCTACACTAATGCTCACTGTCTGTGGCTTCTATCTCCAAAAGCAACCCAATCTTATTTTGCTATCCATCTCCTTTGCTCTTCCTGCTTTGCAACCTCTCCATAACATCTGATTTTATAGTTATTCCTAATAGTGTAGCAATTGCTGTAATATTCTCTTAAATTTAAAAAGCCATGTATTTTTCCATCATAAAATAACACATTTTTATAGAAAGTATGAAAATTTATATAGAGAAATTTAAAAATTGTTCTTTCATCTCATGTAACTGTTAATATTTTGGTATATTTCTTGCCAGTCCTTTTTATATACACATTTTTTCCAATCATAAGTCTGTACACTAAATCCTTATTAAACATTATAATGAAAACTTTTTTGTACTTCTTATGAACTCTTGATAAAAGCATACACATATTGCCTAGTTTATTCACTCTATGTTATAGAGATAGGCTATGTGTTCACCATGCTGTTTAGTCTTCCTGATATATAATTATGCTTAACAGCCTCCTTACAGTTAGGTTGGGCCTATATGACTGAGTTACAGTCAATGGAATGTGAACAAAATGATGCAAGTCTCTTTTAAGGACTCCTCCTTAGCAGTGCCCTGCAAGATCCTTTGACCTTCTTTTCTCTTCCCAAAGCCACATAAACCAAGCCTGGCATTGTGGAACACACTTGCAATCCCAGGGATGCAGGAGGCTGAAGAAGGAGGACTGCAAGTTTGAGCCAAGCAGTGACCCTAACTAAAAATAAATAAATATTTAAAAATTAAAAAGTGTCACATACACTAAAAATCAGAGGTATTAATTCATGATTAGAAGGGTCTGGATTCCTGAGTCACTGGTTGGAGAACAGCTAACCTCCCACTTGGATTGTGCCATTTGTTGTGTTAAGCCACTGATATATTTGTTACTGCAGCATGGCTTAGCATATTCTGACTAACATGTATATGGTTGTTTTTTGTAATTGTTTTCAGTATTATTTTTTTTTGGTGTTACAAATTATGATGATTATTTTTGTGTAGAGGCTTTTCCTCTTCTATTTTCAAATTATTCCCTTTTGATGGATTTCCAGAAATATTTTTTAAAAATTTGATCAAAGGATAAAATGCTTTAATACATATTTATAGTTTATATCATGCTTTTCAGAGCACTTTATTTATCTAATAACTAATTATGAACCTGTCTCTTGCTCTTATGAGATTGCAAGTTCCTGAAAAGTAGAATCAGCATCTTACTTATTTTTATGTCTCCACTTCCTAGCACACTGTCTTTCACATAAAAGGCATTAAAGATCATTTTCAGAATAAAGGAGTGGTTGTAGATTGTTATTGTCCAGCTGTGTTTTAGTCATTCTCATTCTCATGGCTAATGGCAAATTTTATCCCTAAAATCTTAGGATAGTATACCTCTTAATTTTAGCCCCAAATAGTCATTAGCTTAAGGCTTATGTTGACTATCGGATATTTAGGAAATAAATAAAAAGTATATTTAAAACTACAAATGATGCTATTTTTTCCCATTGTTAACATGCCTCTGATCTGAATTTTGTATGTATCATCCTTTATGTCTATAAAGCTAAACATTGTCTATGAATGTAATATAAAAAGATTTTATATTATGTGAAAAGCTGATTTAGATTATTTCAATAATTACCCAAATAGATGTGTTATGCAGTCAATACAGATCAATCGTCTATCTCTGGTCATAGATATCCTAAATAATGCATCTTTCCAATGGTTATATTAATCAATGTTTACAGGAACCCTGTTTGGGGAGATGGCTGAGATTGCGGTTGGCTGTGGGCCATGGTCCGGCATTGCCACCTTCCGTGGTCTCGCGGGACTTGGCCCGGGATCTCGCAAGACTTGGCCCGGGATCTCGAGAGACTTGAGCCGTGACTTAGCAGATTGGGTCGGCACCATTTTGGTGGTGTGTGGTGCGTGTGGGAGTTGTTGTTAGAGCCAGAGAGAAAAGCTACCAGAATAAAAAGCCTGTTTGTTTCCAGTCTGCCTCTGAACTTGTTCCCGCGGCATAGTTGCTCCAAGTGGCAATCACTTCAGGCAGCTACAGGTGGTGGCCCGTATGGGGAATTCAGCACGGCAGGTAAGAACTGAGGAACCTTGCAGGAGTCTCTACTCAGAGCGGTTAAAATGGGTTCGAAAATAACTAAGACCCAAGTGTACAAGGCTCTTGATGAATTCTTTGATATAGCTGAGTCTGTCATTAGTGAGGAGGATTTAGAAAAAAGTGAAGGCGATCATGAAAGTGTAGCTTCTGCTCAGTCAACTAAGACCAGTAAGGAGAGTATTAGAAGCGTCCCCAAAATGACAAAAATCCAAACTGTTAGAGCTATTCAGGATTTATTGGAGATAGCTGAAGGATACTTGCTCTCCATTGAACCTGGGACTCAGGATATTGCTGTCAGTGAAATTAGCAGTAGTGAGGAATCTACTAAAAGTGATCCTGAGAAGATGAGGAAAAGAAACTAAAAAAGACCAAGAAAAAGGACCATCAAGTAGAGGAACCACTCGTGTCCTCTACTCCCCCATGGGTGGAATCCATTACAGAAAACATGAAGGGTATTACTAGGCATTTGCATACCCTAGGAACAGAAATAAAAAATCTTTCTGAGCGCTTATATGCTCTCGAGAATAACTCACAGATAAATTGGGAACTACCAGTATTTGAAATTGATGAAAAGAGGGCCCACCTCTCAATAGATTTCAAAACAATAAAAAATCTCAAAGAGGCAGTAATGACATATGGACCACAAGCTCCTTTCACGCTGAGCATGCTAGAGGCCCTTACCACCTTTAATTTAAGCCCCTCAGACTGGAAAAGTCTATGCAAAGCTGTTTTAAGTGGCGGACAATACTTGGTTTGGCGATCGCAATTTCAAGAACTGTGTATAGAAACAGCTAAAAGAAACGCAGCTGCAGGATTTGGAGATCAGAATGTAGAAATGCTCACAGGAGAGGGGCAAATCGCAGACTCACAGGCTCAAAAATATTATATGCCAGGCGTATATGCTCAGATCTATGCACTGCATTACAGGCATGGAAAATATTAGAAGGCCCTGGTGATCTGCAAGGTAGCTTGTCAAAAATAATTCAAGGACCTAATGAACCGTATGCTGAATTTGCTGATCGACTTTTGAGAACTGCAGGTAGAGTGTTTGGAGATGTCGATCAAGTTATGCCATTAGTTGTTCAATTAGCATACGAAAATGCTAATAAATACTGCCAGGAAGCCATCAGGCCATGGAGAAATGAAAAGGATCTTTCCATATATATACAATTATGTAATGATAAAAATGATGCCTTTGTTACAGGAAATATGATTGCAGCAGCTATGAGAGATGCTGCCCCTCAAAATTTCACAAGGGCTCAACCTAGACATTATAATCAATCAGGAAATTCCAGGCAAAATTATCATAATCAATCAGGCTATTCTAGGCAAAATCCCCAAAGAGAAATAAGACCAAGCTCATACGGTGCCCCAGGCCATTGCCCCGGGTGTAAAAAGGGAAATCATTGGGCCAATAAATGCTATTCAAAATTTGACATCCATGGAAATCTTTTGTCCAGGAATTCAAAAAACAGGGCACGGGGCCCAATGCCCTGGGGCCCACAAATGTACGAGGCTTTGGAGGAGGTGTATCCTCAAGCATCCACTCAGATGCTTCCCCAACACAATTCCTACTACCCATCCACTCCCTTGCCAGAGGAACAGGAGGAAATGCAGGATTAGACCTCTGTTCCACTGCCCGAACAGTGTTAACACCTGAAATGGGGGTTCAACTGATTCCCACAGGAGTCAGGGGACCTCTTCCCTCAGGGACTATAGGACTTATTCTCTGGTGAAGTCCTGAAAGCTTATTAGGTTTGCAAATGACCCCAGGTGTAATAAATTCAGACTACAAAGGGGAAATAAAAATAATGCTTAGCTCACCTCAAAGTATAAGTTCTGTTAATCAAGGAGGTAGAATTGCTCAGCTGCTTCTCCTTCCAAATTTACATAATTCATTTAAAATGAGTATGCCTCAAAAAAGGAACAATAGAGGATTTTGTTCCACTGACTCGAGACCCATGGCTTGCTGGGTTCGAGACTGTTCAAGGAGGCCTATGTGTAAAATAAAAATCCAAGGAATAGAAATGGAGGGACTAATAGATACTGGAGCTGATTCTTCCATCATTAATTTATGTCAATGGCCCAAGCATTGGCCTCTGCAAAAAGCTTCAACCAGTTTAAGAGGCTTAGGATATAATAACCTCCCAGAAAAAAGTGTGGTAATTTTAAAATGGGAGGATGATGAAGGACATAAAGGCACATTTCAGCCTTATGTTTTACCTAACCTACCGGTTACTTTATGGGGAAGAGATATTTTACAACAAATGGGAGTACACCTTGCAACCAAGCCTACAGGTATTAAATATGAAAATCTACAGGGTAATCTTAACCCTAAAAGAAATCATTATCAAAAAGTACAGGGTAAGCTTAACCCTAAAAGAAATCATTATCATAAAGGAAAAAGACATTTTTCTTCGGGGCCACTGAGAAAATAATTTTGAAAATATCATGGCTTTCTGATAAGCCAGTGTGGGTCCCTCAGTGGCCCCTATCTAAAGAGAAATTACAAGTGGCCCACCAACTAGTTCAGGAACAATTAGAAGCAGGACATATAGAACCTTCCATCCCTCCCTGGAATTCAACCATATTTGTGATCAAGAAAAAATCAGGAAAATGGAGATTGTTACACGATCTTAGACAAATTAATAAAACCATGTAAATCATGGGCCCTACTCAACCTGGACTTCCTAATCCTGTAGCTATTCCAAAAAATTTCCGTCTTATTACTCTTGATATAAAGGATTGCTATTTTTCTATTCCCCTACATCCTCTGGATGCCCCCAGGTTTGCTTTTTCAGTTCCTTCTATTAACAATAATGGCCCTGATCAGAGATATCAATGGAAAGTTTTGCCGCAGGGAATGGCTAATAGCCCCACCATATGCCAAATATATGTGGACAAGGCTATCCAACCCATTAAAAATAAATATCCAAACCTCATGTGTCTACATTATATGGATGATGTTTTACTGGCCCACCCTAATCAAAAAAATCTTATTTAATATATTTAGTGACATGGTAGAAAATTTTAAAAAATATGGATTTTATATAGCAGAAGAAAAAGTTCAAAGCAGATCACCCATATTATATATAGGATTTAAAATCATGGATACCTTTGTTAGACCCCCAAAATTTTAATAAATAAAGAACATTTGACCACCCTCAATGATTTCCAAGAACTACTGGGAGACATTAATTGGCTTCGCCCTACACTAAACCTCACTACTGGCCAACTAAAACCTTTATTTGATATCCTTCGAGGGGACCCTGATCCATCCTCACCGCGAACATTGACTCCAGATGCTAGGAAATCTTTAAAGTTAGTAGAAAAAGCCATTGAAGGAGCTCATTGTGACAGATTTGATTTAACTCAACCACTGATATTGATTATGATTTCTTCACAATATACACCCACAGGAGTATTTTGGCAACAAGGGCCTTTATTATGGATACATTTGCCCGTCTCTCCTAAGAGTATAATTGAGTCTTATACCTCCATGGTGGCTAAACTTATTCTTCAAGGACTTAAAAAATTTCCATCTTATTACTCTTGATATAAAGGATTGTTTCTTTTCTATTTCCCTACATCCTCTGGATGCCCCCAGGTTTGCTTTTTCAGTTCCTTCTATTAACAATAATGGCCCTGATCAGAGATATCAATGGAAAGTTTTGCCGCAGGGAATGGCTAATAGCCCCACTATGTGTCAAATCTATGTAGAAAAAGTTATTCAGCCTATCAAAAATAAATACCCAGAGCTTATGTGCCTCTATTATATGGATGATGTTTTGCTTGCTCATCCTAATCAAGAAGTCTTATTCACCATATTTAGTGATATATCAGAAAACTTGAAACGATATGGACTAAACATTGCTAAGGAAAAGGTTCAAATTAGATCTCCAATATTATATCTAGGATTCCAAATTATGGACACTTTTATTAGGCCTCAAAAATATTAATTAATAAGGAGAATTTGGCCACTCTCAATGACTTTCAAAAATTGCTAGGAGATATTAATTGGCTTCGCCCTACACTAAACCTCACTACTGGCCAACTAAAACCTTTATTTGACATCCTTCGTGGGGACCCTGATCCATATTCACCACGAACATTGACTCCTGATGCTAGGAAAGCTTTAAAGTTAGTAGAAAAAGCCATCAAAGGACCTCATTGTGATAGATTTGATTTAACTCAACCACTGATATTGATTATGATTTCTTCACAATATACACCCACAGGAGTATTTTGGCAACAAGGGCCTTTATTATGGATACATTTGCCCATCTCTCCTAAAAGTATAATTGAGTCTTATACCTCCATGGTGACTAAACTTATTCTTCAAGGACTTAAGACTTCTACTAAAATATTTGGCATTCACCCTGCTACTATTATTACTCCCTATTCATCGTCACAGATTGAATATTTATGCTTCAATGATAATGATTGGGCTATAGCTAGATGCTCTACTTCTGCAAATTTTGATAATCATCTTCCTAAGTCTCCTATATTATCTTTTTGTATCAATCATCCAATTATATTTCCACAGGTAATAAAAAATCAACCTATTCCTAAGGCATTAAATGTATTTACAGATGGGTCCTCGGATGGTACTGCTGCAGTAGTCACTAAAAAAGAAAATATGACTTACATAACTGCACACAAATCAGCTCAACTAGTGGAATTGGAAGCTGTGGTAAGAGCTCTGGAAAATTTTAGAGAGCAGCCCATAAACATTTTTTCAGATAGCCACTATATTGTACATGCCGTCCCAAAATTAGAGCTAGCAGGACCAATAGCACCTCATACTCCAGCCTTTAAATTGTTTTATCAAATACAAAACTTTTGTGGGCAAGAATAAAACCTCTATTCATAGGGCATATTAGAGCACATACCAACTTGCCTGGTCCCCTCCATGAAGGTAATCAAAAGGCTGATGCTCTTACCCAAACAATCTTTATACTTTCAGCACTCCAGCAAGCTACTTTATTTCACTCCCAGTTTCATGTCAATAGCACCACCTTGCACTGTAGGTTTAAAACCACAAAGGAGCAAGCCAGAAAAATTGTAAAAGATTGTAAATCTTGTATGACACATTTGCCCAATCCTCATTATGGTGTTAACCCTAGAGGATTAATGCCCAATCATTTGTGGCAGATGGATGTTACTCATGAGCCAAGCTTTGGAAAATTATTCATTTTATTTATTTATTTATTCATGTGACCATAAATACATGCTCAGGCATGATTTTTGCTTCCTTACATTCTGGAGAAAAAGTTAAAGATGTTACATCTCATTGTTTGCAAGCTTTTGCTGCATTGGGCATCCCCAAAATGCTCAAAACAGATAATGGCCCTGCATACACATCCTCATCTTTCAAACAGTTTTGCACAAAATTCAATATATCCCATAAAACAAGCATCACATACAATCCTTGGGGTCAGGGCATTATTGAAAGAGCAAACCGCACACTGAAAGTTATGTTATTTTTTTTTAAATATGTATTTATTTGCTTTTAGTTGTACACAATGTATTTTTATGTGGTGCTGAGGTTTGAACCTGGGCCGCGCACGTGCTAGGCGAACGCTCTACCACTGAGCCACATCCCCAGCCCCGAAAGTTATGTTATTAAAACAAAAAAGAAGGAAACTGGAAAAATCCTAGGGACAGATTGGCAGTTGTCCTGTATACCTTAAATTTTTTAACTTTAGACTCTAATGGTTATTCTGCTGGAGATAGACATTGGAACCCACACCAACAACATAAACTTTTGGTTTACTGGAAGGATGTTCTTTCAGGTACATGGAAGGGTCCAGATACAGTATTAATTTTGGGGAGAGGATCTGTTTGTGTTTTTCCAAAGCATGAATCCTCTCCAATATGGATACCATCTAGATTAATAAAGCAGATACCAAATCAAAAGGATCAAGATGAATTTGTTGAGGAATCAAGATTAATAAAAAAAGTACAAAATCAAGAGGACCAAGATGAAGATATGGAATGATTCCCTTAAAAGAGTCCTTCAAAATATTTCACAACTTAAGTGTCATTCCTCCCGGCCGGGACGAGAAGATCTCTCTTTAGTGTGCACACAATTGTATTATTTTTCTTTTTATATATGTGTTTATGTCTGTGTATTTGTCTAAATTTCATGTTAATATGACATCACAAATATATGTTTGTATGTGCATCTGTCCAGTGTGACGTCAAAAATAACAAAGTGCTTATGAATATATATATACATATATGGATCCAAATAACTCTAATTCATTTAAGTTTAAGAGTATTCAATTTGGGTAAATAATTTAATAAGTGAAGGTACCTTCAATTTTGATTTATAGGTGTTCCAGGGACTTCTCTTTAGCGAAAAATATGACTAGTGCTGTATAACCTGATATTTTGGTGTTTTGACATAAGATTGTTTATTTGTTATTAACTTCATTTGTTTAATAGCTGAATTATTTCAGCTATTAATTATTTATTAACTTGAATTATTTCAACAGGTAAAGGATTGCTGTGTACACAGAGACTCAAGGGTTCCAGCTAACAAATTATTTCTCCAAAGTGCCTTTAGCTTTTCTTTAAGCTATTTTTAATGCAGTAAATACCCTCAGACTTTCTTTGTTTTGTTCTAAATATGACATTTTGCCAGCTCATGTTTGTGGGAGCTCAAGCAGCAATGTGTGTGAACAGAAATCAACTTTAATTTTCTAATCTAATAATTCTATTTTTTAATTTGACAACTTGCCTCTCGACTCAGTGTTGGAATAGCACTGCCTTTCCTTTAATAATTGATGCTTGATTTTTTAGGTAGCGGGCCCTTAAGATTTGCCGGTGGCATTGTCTAGACATAAAAAAGACGGCTGCTGCTACAGCTGCAGGGATCGCGGTCGCTGCAAGCATCCCTGCTGCTCAAGCATCAAACAACCTCACCAGCAGTGTGGCCTTTGTTCTGCACGCATGGGGCCTCCTAGATCAATGTGTTATAACAAGTGGACATTTTGATCTTTCTTTGTTTGGGACTTTACGGGACAATGCCTTGCGGGTATTTGTCTAGAGAACTCACTGTGTTATTTGATGGAACTTAGGGCAGCTGATTTGTTTAAAGAATTTGATATGCTATGCAATTTGGCTCGTCAGCAGAAGGCTTGTCGCCTTAAAGCTGCACCATCTCCTCACAATTGGACGGCTGTTAGTCATCATACACAGTTGATCCTGAAGGGCTCCATTGGATGGCTGGTTAGCCAATGACAGGTAAGATCCCCAGAGGGGGACAACCTAAGACAGGCACAGTCGCACGGGACAGTCTCATGTGGCCGACATATCAACCTAAGACAGGAGTCAAGGGCACAGCCTTGATTATCCGATGACGGGTAAGAATGTTGGTTGCATATAGATGTCCTAGAGCATCCCCTCTTTTAAATCAAAAGGGGGGAAATGCATGAGCCCTGTTTGGGGAGATAGCTGAGATTGCGGTTGACTGTGGGCCATGGTCGGGCATTGCCGCCTTCCATGGTCTCGTGGGACTTGGCCCGGGATTTCGCAAGACTTGGCCCGGGATCTCGAGAGACTTGAGCTGTGACTTAGCAGATCGGGTCAGCACCATTTGGGTGGTGTGTGGTGCGTGTGGGAGTTGTTGTTAGAGCCAGAGAGAAAAGCTACTAGAATAAATAGCCTGTTTGTTTCCAGTCTGCCTCTGAACTTGTTCCCGCGGCGTAGTTGCTCCAAGCGGCAATTGCTTCAGGCAGCTACAAATGTTAAAATTGCATTTTAATGAAAGTGATGCATTTTAAATGTGTCACATTGTAATTGCTCTATTAGTGTAGTAATAAAATGTATGCTTATTAAATAATTTAATATCAATATAGGTCCTGAAATCAATATTTTTAGAATATATAATTATGTATGTCAGAAATGTGGATCATGTTTTTATTTGTCTATTTACAGAGATTGACCATGTTCTTCAGGAGAGACACATCTTCTATGCAGATGGGAAAGAGGAAAAGTTTGTAGAAAAACATTTCTCATGTTTGTGTGGGGGATCTGAGGTAGACTTCTAACCTGGTGTCCCCTATTTTCTCTGTGCAGCAGTAGACAACATCTTTACTGAGTGTTTGTGAAATGAAAGCCATCCTACTTGCTGTTCTGTGATCCTCCCAGAACTTCTCTGGGATATTGCCTATGATTTTCATCCATTCAGCCTGCCAATAATCTGGGGCTTCATTCACCTCTTCCTCCAAACATCTTTTGAACTCTCATCCTCTCTTTCACTAACATCTAGCCATTCTCCTCATCCAACTTTCCTGGATAAGGGAAACCCATGGGGATCATTTCTGACTCTCCTTGAGTCAGATATTGACTCCAAACTTTCCTTATAGTATTTGGTCTGAAATAACTATCATCTCTTAGTTGTGGATTCAGTGGGCATTTTTCAGTTGTCGTCCTACACAGCTTATGACTGTAATGGTCATTCCTTCCTTCTTAAAACCTTCTCCTAAGGGGATACAGGGACACCACATTCTCCTGGCTTCCTTTTCTCCTATTTGACCTTTGTGTATTTTCTGAACTCTTCACAGATGTTGTTTCCTGGTTTCAACTCTTTTTTCTCCTCATTCATGCTGCAATCAGCCTACTTGAAATAAGGGCTCACAATTTTAACTGTTGCACTAAATAAGGTTTGAGCAGAATACCATGTGTTGAATATAATTAAAATATTCTGGTCATATCAGAAATTCATATTTAGAAGTCCCCTCCATCATTCCTCTGTTGCATTTTACTTTACCTTATCAAAAAAAAAAAAAAAAAAAAAAAAAAAAAAAAAAAAACCACATACACAAAAAACCCAAAGAAAAGAAAAAGAAAGAAAAAGCAATCCATTATTAGTCCATTCAAAATAAGTGTTATTACATGATATAATATATCACAGTACAACTCTCACCAGAAAGATGAAAATATTTATCACATTATCTTTTATTGTTCTTGGTGCATGGTTGAAAGGAATCAGAGCACTTCACACTCAGGAGGTAGTCATGAAAAACAAATACCAGGTCATCAGATTCCAACTATTATAAGGGAAATTTATTTCCCCGAGATGTTTAAGACAGTATAAAACCTGAAAAAAATGTAAAAGCAAGGAGAGAGATATGCATGTTAGTTTGTCTCATAGTGTGAAATGCAGCAGTGTCTCTCATTCTTGACTACATGAAGTTTTCTTCCATGATAGATAAAGCTTTTTATCAGATAAAAAGACAGATAAACCTTGCCTTTCTTAGGTGAAAGACTTCAGACCAACCAGAATTTTGAAACATAATGTAAAAAGTTACTGAAAAAACCACCGAGCATCTACCAAATTATTAAACGTATCAAGTAGCAAGTGTTGAAATCTTGGACACTTTGCTTGATGATGTTTGACTGAAAGTTGTGATTAATTTCCTGACCTCACACAGTGCTGATGGCATCATCATTCTGCTTTCATTTTCACTCTTCAATGATGATAATGTAATAGATTTCAATCACTTTGGCTAAAAATAAGTAGACAATTCTTTAATTCCTCAAATTCCCATGATATTCAAAAGCTTGAATGTTAAATTTTTTCAATATTCAAAAGATGAATAACCATAGTAATAGAAGTTCTATTAATTTTAAGAAGACTACACAACTCAATGCATTGATACTTTAGAAAGTTTTCTGAAGAAATCAGGAAGAAATTGGTAGTGTTGATGAGTAAAATTAAACTCAGTACTTTCTCCTTAAATATTATTATTTATATTGCAATCAGTAGACAGCTATTCCTCTAAAAGAAGCACGTTAAAATTTCAAGAAGAAAGAGAAAAGTAAAATGGCAATCTAGAAGCATTCAGTGCTTAAGCAGAACTCCCCGAGACTGAATGAAATCAATTGGAGACCAACTGCATGATGAGGTAGGGGGATGTGGGTAAGTGCAACTGTAGAGAGTCAGGGACCAAGTAGAACCAGACATATGGTCTATAGAATAATAAGATGATTAATAAAAGAAGTAGAGCACACTAGCACCAGTGGCTCTCTTTGAAGGGGGAGCACCTCTCCAGTGATCTGAATGAGAATCCCAGCAACCTCAAGAAGGCAGACTCCACTATGGATTCTTATAAGTAAAAAAGCTTCTGTACAACAAAAGAAACCATTAACAACTTGAAGAGACAGCTTACAAAGTGGGAGAAAATTTTTGCCAGCTACTCTTCCAACAAAGGGTTAATATACAGAATACATAAAAAACTCAATACAACCCATTCAATAAATGGGCAAAGGAACAATTTTTCTGAAGAATAAAAATGTTCAACAGTGTTAACCATCAGGGACTTGAAAATCAAAGCTACATTTCGATTCCATCTCAAACCAGTCAAAATGAAAATCATTAAGAGTACAAATAATAATAAATGCTGACAAGAATGTGGGGAAATTGGAATTTTCATATGCTATTGGGAATGCAAATTAGTACAGCCACTATGGAAACCAGTATGGAGATTTCTCAAAACGAAAACAAAAACAAAAACAAAATACCATATGACCCAATTGTACAACTCCTTAGTGTTTATTAGGAAGAATTAAAGTTGGTATACATTAGAGATACATGCATAACTATGTTTATCATCACATAATTCACAATAGGAATTGCCTAGGTTTCCACCAGCAGATGAATTGATAAAGAAAATGTGGTATATATACACAGTGGGCATTATTCAGTCCTAAAGAAGAATATTTTGTCATTTGCAGGAAAGGGGATGGAACAGAAGAGCATCATGTTAACTGCAGTAGGCCAGACTCAGAAAGACAATTGTCATTTGTTTTCTCTCATATGTGGAAGCTAGAGGGACAAAGAAAGGCATCGTGAAAACAGCAGGGAGATCATTACTGTAGAAAAAGGGGGTGGGAGAGAGGAGAAAAGGGTAATTAAGGGGTTATTTTATGGAGTGCAATTAAATTATGTTGTGTGAATGTACAAATATTCCCCAATAAAACCCTTTACTTTGTATAATTAATATTCATGAGTAAAAATTAAAACATAACATTCCTATGTTCATACATGAATACATCACCAGTTGAATTCCACATTGTTTACTACCACAAGAATGGAATCCTAAATAGAAGTTATAGTCCATGCATGTATTATAATATGGAAAAATACACTATAGTGTCAAGTATACCTAAAAAGAACAAATAAAAATAAATAAAAAGGGCTGGGATGTAGCTAAGTGGTAGAGTGCTTACCTACCATGTACCTGGCTTTAATCCCCAACACCACTACCACAAAAAAATAAAAAAAGGATCAATGAGGGAATTGGATCTATTGAAGTTATAAGCCAACTTTGTGATTTCAATATAAAATATGTAATAGAGTACTAATTTGTGATATTAATTTGAAAATATACATCAATAGATACATGTAAAAGGAGAAAACATAAGTGTAAGAGGAGTTAAGAATCATTAGTTTTTTAAAAATGTTTATAATACATACTTCTTTTTTAAATACCTTTTTAAAATTTTTTTATTATTATTTTTGTTGTTGTAGGTGGACACAATACCTTTATTTTATTTATGTGGTGCTGAGGATTGAACCCAGGGCCTCACACATGTGAGATGAGCGCTGTACTGCTGAGCCCCAGCCCCAGCCCCTTAATACCTTTATTTTATTTATTTATTTTTATGTGGTGCTGAGGATAGAACCCAGGATCTCACACGTGCTGGGTGAGTGCTCTACCACTGAGCCACAACCCCAGCCCAAGAATCATTATTTATTAGAATAAATATTGAATTTATAAGATTTTAAAAAGGATGCTATGGAAGAATACAACTTAAGAGGTGATTACTATTGTATCTAAAACATGACATCAAAAATAACATCCAATTGAAAATATGGAAAGCAAAAGTATTACAAACCGATTTATTTTTAATCACATCCAGATGTTAAGCAAAATTTTTTAAACAGCTTATTTGTATTTAAGGAATTTATGCTGAGAGTTTTTTTCTTGACATCTAAAATGTTTTCTGTTAAATTTGCTTACATCCTTAAAGAGGCTCCTTATGTTAAAGACTGACATTGTGAACACACAAACCTCTCTGTCATAATCATTCCTATATTCGTGGTTAATAATATCTCAAAAATCTATGAATAAAAAATTCAAGTAGACAAAATAAACAGAATTATGTAGAGTAATTTAGAATCATCAGTGGAGTGTGTGTTCCCATTTCTGGACATTAATTTAATAGGTCTACAGATGGAAAAGGAACTTTACATTCTTACAAAAGTTATACAGGGAATTTTATGGTCATCCTCATTTGGGAACCAGTGGCCTATGTTGAATATCTTGCATACTGGGTCAAAACTGGTGTCTGAGAAGCAAAAAAAAATTTGAGAGGAAGCAGGAAATATAATTTTTATGCCATAGGCAAAATGTAAAGTTATTCGCAAAATATTATGATCATGAGAGCAATAAATAAATTAGTTAATCTATGCATTGGTTCCTAAAGTTTTCCATCTCTGATTGTGAGTGTCCTTTTCTAAAGTGACTTTAGCCCCATTTAGTATGAAAAAAAAAAAAAAAAAAAACACAAAGTTTCCTGACAGACAAAACCAGGCCTGTACCACATAGTTATTAAGGAGGCGTGTCATACATCTGTCAGTTGGGGTTCATAACTGCAAGCACATATAAATGTACTTCAGCTGATTTAAACAGAAAAGATAACTTATTGAAAATGATTTTTTTTAATAGAATCCCTAGAAAGCCAGATAACTGGAGCTGGTAGATGGGAAAGAATGAGGGAGGTCAGAAAGCCGAAGCCATGGAACAGAACTACTTGTGGGGACTCCACCGAGACCTTTGGGGAACACCGAAGGCCAGGGCTTGCAACTCACATGTCTTTTATCACCATGGGGGCATCACTCACCTGGGCTGGCAGGTGGGATCATGACCGTTCCTACTTCTCTGGGGAACCCATACCTATATCCAAAGTCTGAGGTGAGTGATCTGGTCTCTCAGTACTAGTTAAGTGTCTGTATCCATACCAAAGCAGAAGCTGGAATATCAACTATTTGGCTTTTTCAAACTCTATAGCGGGAAGCACTATGGCTGCCACTAAAACTCATATGGTGGAAAATTACATGAACAGAAAGAGGATTCATGTATAGGATTTTTTTAAAAATGTGCCATTTATTGCTTGAGGAATATGATTTTCTTGTTAGCAGGATTTCTCTGGTTAATTTGTAATGTTTTCTTTTTCCAAAATTGCAATAAGATAATGTTCAGAGCAACTCTATAAATAGTTCACAACCATTTGATTCTGAGCAAATTCTAACTTCATCTAACATTTTACTTTCTTCATTTGTAAATGGTAATTTTAACAACTATTACCTTTCATGATTGTAGTTCAAATAAATTGATATATGTTTAGCAATTTATGATTCTTTTTGGTATCTTAGGTTCATTGTTTTTTAACCTCATACACTGTGGCTGCTGATACAGCATTTATAAGAAATTATCCTACAAATATCTTTCTCCAAAAAATAGGGTGTGAAGAATAACATTAACTGAGAGATAATTATTTGAATTCTGACTAAGAAAGGAATAGTATGTGGTATTTTTTATTATTTAGATAATTTATGAAATTATTGATTATTTTGATTGAAATTTTATGGTCATGTGGCACAAGTAATATTTCAATTAATTCACTTATTCATTCATTCTTTACATTATTAAATGAATCTTTACATGTGCTAGATGCTGTGGCTTCCTGAAGAGTCAAACATGATATCTTCCTTCAAGGGATTCGACCAAATAGGGGTACACAGACAAATAAATAAATGATTACAACATTGATGGTATTTCATTAGAAATATGATTTCAAAAGTATCTAATTTGGATACTAACTTCACTCTAACCATCCATGATTTTAAAAAATTAATTAATTTGTTATGTATGCTTTTAGAGTGCAGTTCCTTTCATATTACATATAAAGAGCACAGTTTTCCAAGTCATTGGTTTTACACAAAGTATTTTCATACCATTTGAGTTTGTATACATGCACTTAGTATATTGATATCAAACTCCTTCTGCCATTGTTTCTATCCCCTTACCCCTTTCCCTCCCCTCCCCCTTTTTTCTATTTAACATTCCTTCATTCCTCTCATCCCCGCTCCCTTGCCACTATAATTCAGTATCATCATAGCAAAGGAATTAATCAACCTTTGATTTTCTGGGATTGGCTGACTTCACTTAGCATTATTTTCTCCAACTCCATCCATTTACCTGCAAATGCCATGATTTTATTCTCTTTTAGTGCTGAGTAGTGTTCCATTGTGTATATATACCAAACTTTCCCTATCCATTTATCTACTGATGGGCATCAGGATTGTTTCCACAATCTAGCTATTGTGAATTGTGCTGCTATGAACATTGATGTGGCTGTGTCCCTGAATATGCTATTTTTAAGACCTTTGGGTATATATAGACTGAGGAGTGGGATAGCTGGGTCAAATGGTGGTTCCATTCCAAGTTTTTCTAGGAATCTCCATACTCCTTTCCCAATTGGCTACACCAATTTGCAGCCCCACCAGCAATGTAGGAGTGTGCCCTTTCCCCCACGTCCTTGCCAGCATTTATTGTTGTTTGTTTTTTTGATAGCTTCCATTCTGACTGGCGTGAGATGAAATCTTAGAGTAGTTTTGATTTGCATTTCTCTAATTGCTAGAGTTGTTGAACATTTTTTCATGTATTTGTTGATTAATTGTATATCTTCTTCTGAGAAGTGTCTGTTCAGTTCCTTGGCCCACTTATTGATTGGGTTGTTTGTTATTTTGGTGTAAAGGTTTTTGAGAACTTTATATATCCTTGAAGTTAATGTTCTGTCTGATGTGCATGTGGTAAAGATTTGTTCCCATTCTGTAGGTTCTCTGTTCACATCACTGATTGTTTCTTTTGCTGAGAAGAAGCTTTTTAGTTTAAATCCATCCCATTTATTATTCTTGGTTTTAATTCTTGTGCTATAGTGGTCTTATTGAGGAAGTTGGGGCCTAATCCAACATGTTGGAGATTTGGGCCTATGTTTTTCTCTATTAGGTGCAAGGTCTCTGGTTTAATTCCTAGGCCCTTGATCCATTTTGAGTTGAGTTTAGTGCATGAAGAAAGATAGAGTTTTCATTTCATTTTATTACATAAGGATTTCCAGTTTTCCCAACACCATTTGTTGAAGAGGCTGTCTTTTCTTCAATGTATGTTTTTGGCATCTTTGTATAATATAAGATAACTGTAGATGTGTGGGTTAGTCTCTGTGTCTTCTATTCTGTACCATTGGTCTTCTGGTCTATTTTGGTGCCAATATCATGCTGTTTTAGTTATTACTGCTTTGTAATACAATTTAAGGTCTGGAATAGTAATGCCACCAGCTTCATTCTTCTTTCTAAGAATTGCTTTGAGTATTCTGGGTCTTTTATATTTCTAGGTGAATTGCATGATTTCTTTTTTTTAAATTATTTTATTTACTTATTCATAATGCACAAGTATAGTATCTTTTTACATACAACTTTTTATGAGGAATGACATTGGAATTTTGATTGGGATTGCATTGAAATTGTATAGTGCTTTTGGTAGAATAGCCATTTTGGCAATATTAGGTCTACCTATCCATGAACAAGGTAAATTTTTCCATCTTCTAAGATCTTCTCTAATTTCTTTCTTTAGTGTGCTGTAGTTTTCATTGTACAGGTCTTTCACTTCTTTTGTTAGGTTGATTCCCAAGTATTTTATTTTTTTTTGATGTTATAGCAAATAGGGTGGATTTCCTAGTTTCTCTTTCTGAGGATTTGTTGCTGATGTACAGAAATGCCTTAGATTTATGGATATTGATTTTATATCCAGCCACTTTGCTGAATTTGTTTATTAGATCTAGAAGATTTCTGGTGGATTATTTTTGGATCTTCTATGTATAGAATCATATCATCTGCAAATAGTGATAGTTTGAGTTCTTCTTTTCCTATCCGTATCCCTTTTATTTCTTTCATCTGTCTAATTGCATTGGCTAGGGTTTCAAGAACTATGTTAAATAATAGTGGCGAAAGAGGACATCCTTGTCTTGTTCCAGTTTTTAGAGGGAATGCTTTCAGCTCTTCTCCATTTAGGATGATGTTGGCCTGGGGCTTAGCATAGAGGGCCTTTACAATGTTGAGGTATGTTCCTGTTATCCCTATTTTTTCTAGTGTTTTGAACATGAAGGTGTGTTGTATCTTGTCAAATGCTTTCTCTGTGTCAATTGAGATGATCATGTGATTTTTATCTTTGAGTCTATTGATGTGGTGAATAACATTTATTGATTTCCTTATGTTGATCCAACCTTGCATTCCTGGAATGAACCCCACTTGATCATGATGTACTATCTATTTTTTTGATGTGTTAAAACAAGATTTTTAAGTGCAAATTTGGTAGAATTGGCATGGCTCATGATCTAAAATTCACTAGACTAAACTTTGAATATTTTATAATTTTTTCCAGGGTAAAATTTTGTTAGATCAAACTGGCATCAATTTTTATTTTATTAGTACATTATAGTTATTCATAATATTTGGGTCATTTTGGCAAAATCTTAAATGCAAGGAATTTAATTTACTCATTTCAGTCCAGAGTTCCCCCTTTTTAACTTCCCCTTCTACCAACCATGTATGAGTGTACCTTTTCCCCCACATCCTTATCAGAATTTATTATTATTTGTATTCTGACTGGAATGACATGAAATTTTAGTGTGGTTTTGATTATTTGCATTTCCCTAATTCCTGGAGATGTGAACATTTTTTTTCATGTTTTAGTTGTCCATTTGTGTTTCTTCTTTGAGAAATGTCTGTTTAGTTATTTTTCCCATTTATTAATTGGGTTATTTGTCTTTATGGTTTTAAGCTTTTTGAGTTCTTAATATATTCTGAATATTAATCTCCTATCAGAGGAGTAGTTGGAGAAGATTTTTTCCAAAATATAGTCTCTGACTTGAACTTAATCGAAAAGAGGATTACAACTCTAAAAATGTTGGTGAATTAGAGGGAGAAACAGATGGGACTAAGAACAACCCAATCCTGTGGCCTGACAAAGGGGATAGAAATGCAGGTAAAGGGAAGAAGCAGGGTGATGGATAGCATTCATGGTGACACGGAAACTTGGGATCATTATTGGGGGCTTAAGTCCAGAGAGGAGTCTAGGGTTGTGACAAGACTGTTGATCAGAATAGGTGATCTTCTAACTTGAAAGCAGAAAATTAAGATCTTCTAAACTGAGAAGCAGAGGGGCTGCTAAATTCCTACCTCAGTTAAGTATTGAACTGATAGGGAAATTGAAGTCTATTGATAGTGTGAATCAAAAAGCTGTGCTAGTAAAGGCCAGGATGCAGGATTTTAAGCAGAGGGATTTTAATTACAGCACATTTGCAAGAGAGTAAGTTGGGGATAGTGAGAAACAGAATTTAAAAGTAGACTAGTAGAGTAGTCTTGGCATTAGTAATAAAGTCCTAGATTTAAAATATGACAATGGTAGGGCTGGGCATGTAGCTAAGTGGTAGAGTGCTTGCCTAGCACGTGTGAGGCACTGGGTTCAATCCTCAGCACCACATAAAAATCAATAAATAAAACAAAGGTATTGTGTCCATGTATAACTAAAAAATTTTTTAAAAAATGGCAATTGTATTGAAAGAAAAGGACTACTATTTGAAACAAAATATAAGCAATATACATGTACATTATCATGAAGTCAGTTTTTGTTTATTTTTCAGAAAATTCTTAAAAGAGAATTGCTAAATACCAATGATAGACATGTTAAATAATCATTTAAGAAAGTGTCTCAGAGGCAGCACATGTTAAATATTTACAAGTACAATCTCATTTCTTATACTGGTTAGAAAGACTTGAGTCTTGCATCAGCATTGTTATAAAGTTTATTTAAGTATACACAATTTTCTGAGCCAAAGTACAGAGGAAGAGCTCTGGTTCTGAGTCAAGCTGTCCAGATTTGTATCTCAGCTCTGCCTCTAACTGTAGGATCTTGGGGCATGGCACTTATCTTTGCTTGGTCTCAGAAACTCATTGCAGTGTTGTGCTAAATGGCCTTACATGTTTATTTCATTATTATTATTATTATTATTATTATTATTATTATTATATTTTTGTGGTGCTGGGGATCAAACTCAAAGTCTTGCACATTTGACAAGTATTGTATTGAGCCTCTTAAAAACTACTAACAGCCGGGCACGGTGGCGCACGCCTGTAATCCCAGTACTTTGGGAGGCTGAGGCAGGAGGATCACGAGTTCAAAGCCAGCCTCAGCTATGGCGAGGCACTTAGCAACTCAGTGAGACCCTGTCTCTAATAAAATACAAAAAAGGGTGGGGATATGGCCCAGTGGTCGAGTGCCCCTGAGTTCAATCCCCGGTACCAAAAAAAAAAAAAAAAAAAAAAAACAAACTACTAACAAAAATATGTTTTAAAATTTAAAAATAAAAGTATATATCCAGAGATCCTTATAGAGGCTCTTAGGTAGAGTGGAAGAAGTAGTAGAGCATTAGTTATCTGAATAATTTTTTGAATGCTTTGCTTTAGCTTCTTCCAGAAATCAAAAAATTGTTAAGAAGAATATTTTTTGAAGCACTCATTATTTATTTTTCTTACTGCACTTTAGCTTCATCACCTGGGTAAAGTCAGGATGTGTCGGGAACTTTCCTGTGGGTCACTATGTTCCCACACAGATGATGCAATAGAAAAACAGCACGCAGGCAATGGAAATGATTAGATTTTGTTATTGGAAAGAGAATTTTTGGTTGACCATATAATATGCTGGAAATTAGACCTTGCAACCCAGGATCTCACAGCTGTCTCTCTGCCATCTAATTTTTTTTTTTTTTTTTCTGTCAGAATGTTGAAGAGTCATCATAGAATACTTTGAAGACTTTTATTTATTTATTTTTACCACATTGGTGTTTGAATCCCTGTGTTTGGAGTCTCCTGCTGTGCTAATGTGATTCAAAAGGGCAAATGTGATTGAACTGCAGGGCCCAGACTCAGCAAAACCATGAAGATGAACTGGTGAATTGAACTTAATGCTCCATTTTTTCACCTTTCCTCAATCTTCTATATCCCTCATGATGTTAACACTGTGGTCTTTATCTTCAGAGTAATGAAGAGATGACAAAATACTCTAATTGGGGTGGGGTGGTGGGGAGACATCATATTTACATCTCAGATAATAATTTTGGTGAAAAATAAATCAGAAGAAAACAAAAATGGACATGGGTTCACCTTTCAGAGGGCAGTTTAGCCTTTTAGATGAGGGAATTAGGTGGTATAGTGCTAGGAAGGCCAGCTTCACTTCCAGTTTGGTAATGTATACTCTTACTTCCTAATATTTTCATAATTTTGTTTTATATTTGTATTATTTATTCAATCTGCATTTATTTTTGTATATAGCATAAAGAATTCAGTCATATTGTTTTTTCTGCAAATGAACTTGGAACAAAATCTCCCCAATATCATTTTTATCATTACTTTCTATGTATTTTATCTGTTTTCACATTTTATAATTTATCTCACTGATTAATTTCAATACTGTGTCACATTTTTTATTTTTATAATTTAAAGTACACTTTAACACCTGAGATCACAAGTTCCTGTTAGTATAATGAACTTTGATTTTTTTTCTAGATCTCTTTACAAATTTATTTGTTCCAATAAATTTTAGTTTATCTATTTTATCACATCAAGACTTACCTTTATATCTCTACAAATAAAATTTTATTGAGATTTTTATTAGAGTGCCATTGCCTTCACAAATTTATTTGAGAGAGAAATGACACCTTTAGAATATTGTGATTTTTCATCCCCAAAACATGGCATATCTCTATTTATTTGTGTTTTCTTTATGTCTGTTAACTAAGTTTTATATTTTATTGTAAGGATGCAGCTCATGGTATAAATCTAAAAGTCAAGGTTGCCAAATGCTTCTCTGCTGATCATTACTTCTCTCCGAATATATCACCAAGAATTAGAGCAAATAAAAATGAAGATAACTGTCATGTATTGGTGGGGTCAATGCTGGGCATTCCTCTTGCAAGAGCTGTGGAAAAGCTGGGACAGATGTGTAGCCTTAACCCATTCTTAAATAGGACCTCTACCTAACTTGAGCCTGGAAGCAAATTCATTCAACTTTTGACATATATTTGTGGAGTTTTGTTCTAGCCGAATTTTTAAATGGAACAAAGAAGTTGTACTCTCATGGATCTTACTTTCTAATAGAATCAAAGCTTGTGCTCCTATCTCCTTCTGACCATCAGTGAGGTATAGGAAACTAAAGGAATGACAGTTTATCTAATTTGACACATAGAATGGAAGACAGATGAAAAGATTTTAACTCATAGCGCACATACCCACTAGCAATTGGACCCATCAAAGTACTCACTCTTGAGGGAGAAGCTGGTCTGACACACACACACCCTGTAAATTTCACACAAACCCTCCTACATATACACATGCATGCACACACAGTACATATGTTTGTAAGTTTATATGTGGTATAAATAATATCTATATCTCATTTATTGAATGTTTGTTAAATTTTAGGTGCCCTTCAGAGGTGGAAATTATCTTCCTTTTACAGATGAAGAAACTGAGACTTAGATTAAATAATTTTGCAAAGTTTATGTTGTGAGCATTAAAAGAACTTATTCTAGCTTAATGTTGTGCTTTTCCTCCCTGTCATTATGCCTGTAGTTAATAATTTATTCATCCTTTACTTAAAAAGCTTTTATTGAATATCACTAATGTTATGAAATATGTCAAGTTTGGGAGATAAAAACAATGAATAAAATAGAATCTCACCTTGGGGAGCTGCCACATTGGTGAGAGTGATGCACAAAGTTGCAATATGGTGCATTAAATTAAATGAAAGAGACTTCTACAAAATGCCTCATGGAGACTCCTGGAAATAGGGAGACAGACTTCCTTTTTGCTCATCTCCTTTTGTTTATTTTGATGATAAGTTTGTGCAAATGAACAAACAGCTATGATAAGAAGGAACTGAGACCTTTGTCAGGTAAAAACACATGAAAATGACAAATAATTTAGTCATTGAAAGAAAGTAAATCAGCCTTACTCTCAATCAAGCAATGATACATTTACAGTCAACATCAAGCCTTGTAGCCAATTCAGTAAGTATTTATGGAGTGCTTCCTTTGTGCCAGGAACTGTTTGGTACTTGGGACAAATTATTGAACCAAAGAAACATCCTTGCTCTTCTGGAACTTACATTGTTATAGAGAGAAAGGGACAGAAAATAACAAAAAAACAAACAAACAAACAAACAAACAATATAGTGTATTATCAGGTGATTAGAACTACCTCAAAAGAAAAGGACAAATGAAAAACAGAACAGGTAAGGGGGACTACTAGTGCTAGAAGGGGAGGATTAGGTGGGAAGAATTTTAATAGGATAATCATTGAAAAGATAACATTTGACTAAATAAGGTGAGGCAGTTGGCTAAACAGTATATCTGGGGTGAAGTGGCTATATTATAAGCAAAGAAAAGAGCCATCCAAAAGCCTTTAGCTAGGACCAGGGCTAGATGTATTAGAAGAATAACAATGAAGCCAACATCATCAGACAGGATCAAGTTAAGGGAAGAATAGTTTGAGAGTATCCCAGAATAGTGATAAAGAGCCAGAGAGTTTAAAATCTTTTAGGTTATGTTAAGGAGCTTTGCTTTTCTTCTGAGGGAAATGGGGAAATAATACATTGTGGTCCAAAGGAAAACCAAATAAAAAGCTATTTCAATAATTCAGTTAAGAGGTCATGGTAGCTTGGACCTAAGTGGCAACAATGATGGTAATAAGAACTGGTCAGATCTTGGATATATTTAAGAGGTGGAGCCAGTAGGATTTCCTAACTGATTGAAATGGGATGTAAAATAAAAAGAATAGACAAGGATGAGTCCTAGTTTTTCCCAACAAATTTGGGAATGGCTGAAGGTAAAACAAATTTAGAAGAGATATTGAATTTGAAATGCCTATCAGCCACTCAAAATAGGGATGATTCCAGAGTTCAAGAGAAAGATTAGGGTTGGAGATGTGTGTTAGGAAGTTGAAAGTACATGAATAGTTTTTAAATGGATGAGATGGGATTAGATCACTGAGAAATGACCATGCTTAAGGTGAACAGGACGTGACTAAAATACTGGAGCAATTTCATTAACCATAAATGCAGGCATAGAATTGAATTTAGAGGAAAATGTCTCATTGTTGACAAAGCTTTCATACGAATTCTCATAAAAGGCCCAGTCCTTAAATATGTATTTAAAATTTATTTTACAAGATTGGCATTAATTATGTTAATATGGCATTAACATCTGGTTTTCTTACAGTCCAGTTTGTGTCATTTATTGGGCACAATTTTCTTCATGTGGCATAAAATGTTTTAATACTTTAGACTGTGCTCCTTTTTAAACTTAGCTTTATAAATATATGCTATAAGTTACAAGGAGGGGTAGAGACATTTCAGTGGTAACTCATGAATAATCTTGCCTAAGGAGAAACTTATTTATCAGTAGGATTTTTTTTATATGATCAACTGGAAAACAAATAATGATTTGCTTAATGATTATTAAGTTATGCAGGCATTTCCTAGATAAAAGTGGTTTGTGTACAATCACATTTATGCCCAAGGATAATTTTTACTATGTGAAGTCTAAACTAGTATATCCACATCTTATAAAGATAAAATGTTATTTTTCCCAAGTTTCTCATTTTCTAAAATAAATAATTCACTAGAAATGTATTTTCTGATGATTTCTGATAACATGTGAATGAAACAAAGTCTCTTAATTTTTTTTATGGTACATACAAATCTGTTTGAGTTCACTCTATCTTTTCATGTTAGTATTTTTTTTAAATGTTCATTGTGAATAGTTCAGGATTTATTAGATATTTTATAACTCCCTGCTTAGACATAACTCAGCATCCTTAGACAAGCATTTAGATTGCAGGTTGTTATTTCTCCTATGAAATATAATTGTAACTTACCAAAGTGAAAAGCGGGGGTATGTTTTCCTACCTCTTCACATTTCCACACAAGAGGTCCTCTATGCTCTGTGCTTCAAAAGGAAGGCATAGGAATGAAGACTCTGCTTTCTCTCCATTTTCCCTCTCTGGATCCTATCATTCATATTGGAATGGAATAGCTACTGTGATCATAGTCCTTGACATTCCTTGTTCCACATTGTAAGTATGTGGAGATGCTGTCCCTCAAAAATCAGAAAGAGGCTCTGCTCTGTCCTTTTAACAGCTTGCCTCCTGGAGTAGAAAGAAGGGAGCTAGCAACTGCTGAAGGATCCTGTCCCTATACGTGTCTTTCCACCAGAGGCTTGGAAGTGAAGAGCAATGGCCAGATTTAGTCATTAAGGCAAAGCCTATTCCAGGCTGCCCATTTTAAGAAACAAACTGAATGAATTAATTTTGTTCATTATTTTTTCTCCTTGATTATAAGAGATAACATTATATTAGAACACTAGGGCAGTTCATCAAGAATTTTGACTTTATTATACAATGATGTTAGACAAAAAAGAAAATAAAAATGTTGACGTATCATGAACACAGAGTTCTGAAATAGCAGAATGACTTTATATTATCTTTTCATAGTGATAAAACATATGACGGATATCTGATAATATTATATTCCATCTGAGTCAGTCAAAATTCTGGTGAGTACATAAGAGAATATGTATTTTTCAATCAGTTATCTGCTTACATTTGGCTTATAACCAAATAAACAACAGGATAGCTTTTAATGTACTTACTTATTTTTTTTTTGAAATAAAACTTTGTTGTTCATTTCATTTCTGTTTATTGAAACCTTACTCAACTGATAATGCCACTTCAGAGATTAAAGTCCTTGAGTTTCTTCTCGTATCATTTAGAATTTAAAAAAAAAAAAAAATCTTTAAGCACTATTGGCCTTTAAAGATCAGTTCCTTGCATATCTACGTAGTATATAGCTATAAAGAAGACTTAGGGCTGGGGGTGTGGCTCAATGGCAGATCAGTTGCCTCACACATATGAGGCACTGGGTTTGATGCTCAGAACCACATAAAAATGGATAAACAAAATAAATATATTGTGTCCATGTATAACTAAATTTTTTTTAAGAGGACTTAAATGCCAGATTCAGACATCATTTGCTCTGGAACTAATATTTTTCTATGTCCTTCACCAAATTTCCTTCATATGAACTTCTTTGTCTTTGACTTTATAATTGGGCATGATCTCTATTTCTGGGTCTTCTATTGTTTTTAGAGACTTTTTCTCTGGCTTATGAGCTTCTCCTCTCTGACCCTGAGTGCAGGAGCCCTTATTGGGGAGATGGCTGAGATTGCGGTTGGCTGTGGGCCATAGAGATATTCGGACATTGCTGCCTTCTGTGGTCTCACGGGACTTGGCCCGGGATCTCGCGAGACTTGAGCCGAGATCGGATTGGGTCAGAGCCATTTTGTAGGTGGGCTTTTTAGTGATGTGTGGTGTGTGTTAGGGAGAAGTTATCAGAATAAAAAGCCTGTTTGTTTCCAGTTTGCCTCTGAACTTCTTCCTGTGGCTTCTTTGCTCCAAGCGGCAATCGCTTCAGACGGCAACAGGTGGCGGCCCGTATGGGGAAGCAGGCGGCAAGGAGCGCAGAGGCGCTTCCCAGCTCTAGCGACGCATCCCAGCAGCGGCTGTGGCACAGGAGAGCTGCACAGAGATCGGCTGTGGCTAATGGAGACATCAGGCTACCGCGGTCTGAGTGGCCACCCAGCCCAGAGCAGCGCAGTCGGATTGAGTGCTCCCAGTGAGGAGGAGGTGTCCTCGGCAGGTAAGAACTGGAAATGGGAGTGAAAATAACAAAAAGTCGGATAATAAAAGCCGTGGATGAGTTTTTCGATATCGCGGACTCAGTGGATAGTGAGGAAAGTGATCAAGAAAGCATAGCCTCTGAGTTGGTTAATACCAGTGAGAAGAGTAGTGGTGTAAATTCAAAAGTAAGAGCTGCAAAAGCCATCAGAAACCTATTGAAATTAGCCGAAGAATATGTACTCTCCTTAGAAGCTGAAATTCAGGATACCAGTAAAAGTGATAGTAGTGAAGAGGAATCAAAAGGTGATTCTGGGAGCACAGTCTCCAGTAAAAAGGACAAAAAGAAATTAAAAAAGAAAAAGGACCATCAAGTAGAGGAACCACTTGTGTCCCCTACTCCCCCATGGGTGGAATCCATTACAGAAAATATGAAGGGTATTACTAGGCGTTTGCATACCCTAGAAATAGAAATAAAAAGTCTTTCTGAGTGCTTATGCACTCTCGAGGGTAACTCACAGATACATTGGGAACTGCCAGTATTTGAAAATGAAAATGGACAGAGGGGCCACCAGTCAGTAGATTTCAAAACAATAAAAAATCTCAAAGAGGCAGTAATGACATATGGATCCCAAGCTCCTTTCACGTTGAGTATGCTGGAGTCCCTTAACACCTTTAGCTTAACCCCCTCAGACTGGAAAAGTCTATGTAAAGCAGCATTAAGTGGGGGGGGCAATACTTGGTTTGGCGATCACAATTTCAAGAACTTTGTATAGAAACGGCTTAAAAGAAACGCAGCTGCAGTGTTTGTAGAACATAATATAGAAGTGCTTATAGGAGAAGGGCAGTTCGCAGACTCACAGGCTCAAAAACATTATGTCCCAGGTGTATATGCTCAGATAAATGCAGCTGCCTTAAAGGCATGGAAAACTTTACAAGGACCTGGGGATCTACAAGGTAGCTGTCAAAAGTGATTCAAGGACCTAATGAGCCATATGCTGACTTTGCTGATCGACTTTTGAGAACTGCAGGTAGATTGTTTGGAGACGTTGATCAAGCTATGCCATTAGTTGTTCAATTAGCATACGAAAATGCTAATAAATACTGCCAGGAAGCCATCAGGCCATGGAGAAATAAAAAGGATCTTTCCATATATATACAACTATGTAAAGATATAAATGATGCCTTTGTCATAGGAAATATGATTGCAGCAGCTATGAGAGATGCTGTCCCTCAAAATTTCACAAGGGCTCAACCTAGACATTATAATCAATCAGGATATTCCAGGCAAAATTATCATAATCAATCAGGCTATTCTAGGCAAAATCCCCAAAGAGAAATAAGACCAAGTTCATACCGTGCCCCAGGCCGCTGCCCCAGGTGTAAAAAGGGTAATCATTGGGCCAATAAATGCTATTCAAAATTTGACATCCATGGAAATCTTTTGTCCAGGAATTCAAAAAACAGGGCACGGGGCCCAATGCCCTGGGGCCCACAAATGTACGAGGCATTGGAGGAGGAGTATCCTCAAGCATCCACTCAGATGCTTCCCCGACACAATTCCTACTACCCATCCACTCCCTTGCCAGAGGAACAGGAGGAAATGCAGGATTAGACCTCTGTTCTACCGCCCGAATAGTGTTAACACCTGAAATGGGGGTTCAACTGATTCCCACAGGGGTCAGGGGACCTCTTCCCTCGGGCACAGTAGGACTTATTCTCGGGAGAAGTCCTAAAAGCTTATTAGGTTTGCAAGTGACCCCAGGTGTAATAAACTCAGACTACAAAGGGGAAATAAAAATAATGCTTAGCTCACCCCAACGCATAAGTTCTATTAATCAAGGAGATAGAATTGTCAGGGATCGTGGTCGCTGCAAACATCCCTGCATCTCAAGCATCAAACAACCTCACCAGCAGTGTGGCCTCTGCTCTACATGCATGGGGCCTCCTAGATCAACTGTTATAACAAGTGGACATTTTGATCTTTCTTTGTTTGGGACTTTATGGGATAATGCCTTGCGGGTATTTGTCTAGAAAACTCAGTGTGTTACTTGATAGAACTTAAGACAGCTGATTTGTTTTAAAAATTTGATATGCTATGCAATTTGGCTCGTCAGCAGAAGGCTTGTCGCCTTAAAGCTGCACCATCTCCTCACAATTGGACGGCTGTTAGTCATCATACACAGTCGATCCTAAAGGGCTCCATTGGATGGCTGGTTAGCCAATGACGGGTAAGATCCCCAGAGGGGGACAACCTAAGACAGGCACAGTCGCACGGGACAGTCTCATGTGGCCGACATATCAACCTAAGACAGGAGTCAAGGGCACGGCCTTGATTATCCGATGACGGGTAAGAATGTTGGTTGCACATAGACGTCCTAGAGCATCCCCTCTTTTAAAACAAAAAGGGGGAAATGCAGGAGCCCTTATTGGGGAGATGGCTGAGATTGCGGTTGGCTGCGGGCCATAGAGATATTCGGACATTACCGCCTTCCGTGGTCTCATGGGACTTGGCCCGGGATCTCGCGAGACTTGAGCCGAGATCGGATCGGGTAGGCGCCATTTTGTCGGTGGGCTTTTTGTTGGTGTGTGGTGCATGTTAGGGAGAAGTTATCAGAATAAAAAGCCTGTTTGTTTCCAGTTTGCCTCTGAACTTCTTCCCGCGGCTTCGTTGCTCCAAGAGGCAATCGCTTCAGACGGCAATACCTGAGTATGTGACTTCTCTTATTTTCATCATTTCCAGTAATTCTCTCCACAGTGGTCCCCTTTCCCTGATGTCTACTTCATACCTGCCCCTACTTCCCTTCAAAGGGTGTGGAATTAGGTGGTTAGTAAGCATGACATTTAAAAAGGTAATTCTTTGGAAAATTTTAATAGCTGGAATCTTCAACCTATGCACTATTTAGGAGAACCTACCAAAGGGGATAGATACTTCGGTTGTTGTCCAGACTTCAGAGTTGGAGATAAACGGTATAAAAATCTGCTAATTAGCTCCTTTCCCCAGCTTCCCTACTGATCACCTCTCTGATGCTAGCAACTCCCCCCACCCCCCCCATATTTCTTTATTGGTGCATTATAGTTGTACATAATGATGGGATTTATTGTTACATATTTGTACATGCTCATGATATAACAATATAATTTGGCCAATATCATTCCCCAGAACTTCCCCCTTTCCCCTAATCCTCCCTCCCTTTGGTCCCTTTCTTCTACTCTACTGATCTCCCTTCAGTTTTTATGAAACTCTTCCCAACACACATATCTTTTTTTTCCTTTCTCTTCTCTAGCTTCCAATATGAGAGAAAACATATAATCTTAGATTTTGAGTTTGGGTTATTTCACTTAGCATACTGTTCTCAAGTTCTATCCATTTTCCTGCAAATGACATAATTTCATTCTTCTTTATGGTTGAATAAAACTCCATTGTATATATAGACCATATTTTTTGTATCCATTCATCCATCCATGTACATTTATGCTAATTCCATAATTTGGCTATTGTGATTTGTGCTGCTATAAACATGGGTATGCATGTATCAGTATAATATGATAACTTTAATTCTTCAGGATAATTACCAAGAAGTGGTATATCTGGGTCATATAGTGGTTCTTGTTCTAATCTTTTGAGGCAATGCCATACTAATTATCATAATGGTTGTACTAATTTCCAATTCCATCAACAGTGTAAAAGTGTTCCTTTTTCTCCAATTCCTTTTCAGCATTTATTACTGTTTGTTTTCTTGATGGTTGTCATTCTAACTTGAATGAGAAGAAACCTCAGTGTAGTTTTTTTATTTCCCTAATTGCTAACAATGTTGAACACTTTTCATATATTTGTTGACCAGTTGTATTTCTCCTTTCAAGAATTGTCTGTTTAGTTTATTTTTCCATTTATTAATTGGATGATTTGTTTTTATTGCTGTCAAGTTTTTTTTAATTCTTTATATATTTTGGGTATTATTCATCTGTAAGAAATGTAGCCAGCAAAGATTTTCTCACATTCTGTAGGGTGTAGTTTCTATCTTCACGTTCTTAGTTAGATTTTTTTTTTTTTCTGTGTAGAAGCTTTTTATTTGATGCCATCCCATTTGTTAATACTTGACATTATTTTCTGAGATTTAGGGGTCCCATTGAGAAAGTCATTGCTTGCACCTATATGTTGGACTGCTGACCCTGTTTTCTTCTAAGAGTTACATAGCTTTTGGTCTAATTTCTAGTTC
Source organism: Tamias sibiricus (assembly GCA_025594165.1). Taxonomy (NCBI): domain Eukaryota; kingdom Metazoa; phylum Chordata; class Mammalia; order Rodentia; family Sciuridae; genus Tamias; species Tamias sibiricus. Next base: position 109,213,258 of record CM046658.1, on the reverse strand, counting down.
TTTGATATCTTTTTGGTTGCATATACATAGGTTAAGAGATAAGGGTCTAGTATCATTCTTCTACATGAATACAATCAGTCTTCCCAGATCCATTTGTTGAAGAGGCTGTCTTTTCTCCACTGTATGTTTTTGGCAACTTTGTCAAGTATCCAGTAACTGTATCTGTGTAGGTTTGTTTTGGTGTCTTTTTTTTCTGCATCATTGGTCTATGTGTCTGTTTTTATGTCAGTACCATGCAATTTCTGTTACTATAGCTCTGTAGTATAGGTATTATAATGCCTCCAGCATTGCTTTTTTGGTTTAGAATTGCTTTGACTATGCTGGGATTTTATTTATTTCAAATTAATTTTAGGACTTTTTTTTTCTAGTTCTGTAAAGAATGTCATCAATATTTTGTTAGGGATTGCATTGAATCTGTATATTGCTTTTGGTAGTATGGCCATTTTAGCAATATTAAGCGTGTCTATCCATGAACATGGGACATCTTTCCATTTTCTTGTGTCTTCTTTAATTTCTTTCTTCAATGTTCTATAGTTTTCATTACAGACATCTTTTGCATGCTTAGATTTATTTCTAGTTATTTAATTTAATTAATTTAATTAATTTTTGAGGCTATTGTGAAAGCAATTGTTTTCCTGATTTCTTTCTCAGCAGATTTATTGTTGGTATATAGGAAAATTATTGATTTTTTATGTTGATTTTGTAACCTGCTACCTTGGTGTCTTTGTTCATTAGGTCTAGCAGTCTTTTGGTACAGCTTTTGGTATCTTCTAAGAATAGGATCATATTATCTGCAAACAGGGGTAATTTGATTTCTTTCTTTTACATTTTTATCCCTTTTATTCCATTCCCTTGTCTAATTGCTCTGGCCAGAATTTCTAGTGCTATATTGAGTAGGAGTGGTAAGACTGGACACCCTTGTCTTGTTCCAGATTTTAAAGAAATGCCTTCCATTTTTTTCTCATTCACTATGATGTTGGCTTTGGGTTTGTTGTATATAGCCTTTGTAATTTTGAGGTAGTTTCCTTCTATCCTCATTTTCTTCAGTGTTTTTTAAATAAACATACTATTATTTAATATAAAAGTAGGCAGAAAAAGACTCTTTGGTTTGAGGGATATATTCAGTGGTTGTACTAAATGTTGCTATTGTAAATAGTTTGTGGCTTTAAATAAAACTACCAATATTTTGTCTCTGCTTGCTCCCTCCAATAGCTTCTATCTTGGCTCCATCCCATAATTGGTTGAAAGGGGCTTCATAAACAAGTGTTGTGTAATGGTGCTGGTATGTGGTTTGGGACTCCAGGATATTATTTCTTACCTCTCATCATATTTCATTGTACACTTTGATTTTTAGAAAAGCAGCAACCCCAGTGGAGGAGCTCCCCTACGCAGCTCTGATTATTCCAGACTTGGCAATGCTCCTGGCAGGATCTCAGTGTGAGAACCTAGAGTTGAGCTCACAGAATTGGCTAGCAGGTGGTTCTGGAGGTGGGGTGGGATAACAATGGAGATCCAGAGGAAAGCCTGTGGATGGAGTATGGTGGTTGACAAGAGGAAGAAAAAATTGTTTCTGTGAAAGTGGTAGCAATAAGTAAGGTTATGTCTTTTCCAGCAGTACTGACTTTCTGAAGCCTATGAAGTCATGTGGATTAAAAAAAATCCAAATGAAGTCTATAAAAGTACTCAAAACATGAGGGAGCCAAACTGATTTTCCAGTTACAAACAGGTCAATTTGAGCCAGTTGGCTTATATCTCAAGCAATTCCCTGTAATTCTAATTAACTACTTCTCTTTCCCAACATGTAAAAAGATCTAATATTTTTCTTAAAAAAAATTAGAACAAGAAGGAAAATAAAACTTTAAGATATTGTTTAGTAGGTAATTGCTTATGATTTTTGTCCCTCAACTTGAATCCAAGGATTCAAGGACCAGAAAGTTACTTAATGTTCCCATTTCTGCCTCTCCTAGATTGATGGGTCATATTTTTAGAAGGTGAGAATGAGATCTGGGGGAAATTTTTTTTCCTATTTATATCTTCCCTAAAAGTGATTGTGAAAATCAACCATAGTTAACTTAAACTTAGAGCTATGTTTAGGCTTAGTATGGTGTTATCTGATAGTGCCACTAAAACTAAAGGAAGGCCAAATGCTTACCAGACTTATTACTAAACAGAGCAGCACACTACTAGGCTCTCTTTTCCTGGCTAAGACTAAAGCATTTTCACCCAGCATCTAACACATTGCCTTTGGCACAAAGGTAGAGAGACTATGAAATCTGAGCATAATTGACTCTGAGTCTGTGAGTCTTATTTTCTTGGCTCTGTCTCATAAGCACCCCACTCTCATCTACTTCCCCTCCATCACTTTCTACTAAATTTCCCACCATCTCTCTACATATTAGAGTTTCTGTAAATTCACACTTTCCATTTTAACAGCCAGGGTATACAAATACTTTCCAATTGACACCAAGCTTAGAAAACCATTTCTTTTTAAAAAACTGAATGAAAGGAGTATAATTTGCAAACACTGAGTCTTAAGACTTCAATGGGATAAAGATAAACTTCTTTCCCAACTATATAACTATCATTATCTTGGTAGTGGCTGGCTTCTTTTATATGCACTATTTGCATACAGGTAAAACTCATAAAGTATCTGAAATGACCAGGAGCCAGTTTTGGTGTTAAGACAACGTCTGAACCTGGCGTGAAATACATGGATATGTGAAGTGGTATCAAGGATTTCTTGGAAAGATCCATGGTAAAAGCCAATATTAATTTTTTTCTGGAAAACTAATAATGGACTGGATTAGAAAGTCATGTACAATTCTAGGTAGAGGACAAAAGCTAAAATGGGACATTTTCATCTGAGACTGGCTCAAACAAATTTTGGTTTATGTTCCTACTAGAAACCTAAAAAGGACCTGCCAGAAGGAGCGACCCAGCCACCAGTTCTCCTGGCCCCCAGCTCTGGCCTGGCTGCCTGCTCATGTAGCCATCGCCTCCGGGGCCAAGAATAGCAGCTCCCCACTGCAGGCAGGGCCCAACCAGAGGAAAAGCCCCATCCACTCCTGAGGAACTGTGACATGCCCAGCAGTGACCAAAACAAGAGGTAGACACACCCGTCAGAAGGAGTGCCCCAGCCATCAGCCCACATGACCACTGGCCCACAGCATCACCAGGACCAGGACTGCAGGCTCCACCCTGTGGAAGGGCCCTGCTGCCCACCTGCCCAAACCCACCAAAACAACTAGACTGGGAAGAGATCCAGGAGGAGGAGGGTGGGGAGAAGAAAGCCAGACTGCCTGCTCCACCACACTGTGGCTAGGAGGTGATCCAGAAGAGAGGCCTGCTCCATGCTGGCAAATCAGAGAGGCAACCAGCATCTGCCCGGAGAGACACACAGAACTGGGATCTCATAGCTACTCAACCCAACACCAATATAATTATAGGCCTGAGGTTACCACTACCACAAAACTGAGTTAGCTACGCCACTACCAAAGAACAACAAAAAAGTCTGGGTAAGACATCACTAAGGTCTCTAGAGACCAGGATGCACCAGAAAGTGCAACCAGTTATGATGTTGTAAAGTAACAGGGAATCTTACATGGGGTTGTCTATCTCTGGCTGCTTCTACTAACAGCCAAATTCTCATGATTATACTCTCACTAGTCAAATAATCTAATACCTCTATTTTCTCACATCTTACTTCATAAACGTTTAAGCCAACCTCTAAGTCCCCCCTTCTATCATTAGATACTGTAAACCACCACACAAACATAGAAACTATGTGGTATAAGATAACTGATCTCATCATTTCTGTTTATAGTGACAAAACTGTAAATATAAAAATAGAAATCAACTGATATATGGACACACATTGGGTACATTAAAAGGTCTAATATTGATATTTCCCTAAAAAGTGAGGTTCTGGGTAACCTAGAGGGACCTTATAAGACAGAAGGGCAGAAGCTGCAATACCTCAGGCTTACCTTGCAGGAGAGGAAAATACATAGACATCATGAGAAAACAAGGGAGGAAAATGCCCCAAACAAACCAAGATACTACAACAATGGAAACCATAGAAAGCACAGTAGGTGAAATGTCAGAGAAGGAGTTCCGGATATACATAATTAAAATGATAAAGGATTTAAAAAATGACCTAAGTGATCAGATACAGGCAAAAATTGATCTCACCAAAAAAGAGATAAGAGATCAAATACAGGCAACCATCAATCACACCAACAAAGAGATAAGAGAACAAATCCAGGTAGCAAAAGATTACTTCAAGAAAGAGAGTTTAAGGAAAAAAAAAAACAAACAGAAATCCTTGAAATGAAAGAAACAGTAAGCCACTTAAAAAATTCAATAGAAAGCATCACCAACAGATTGGACCACTTGGAAGATAGGACCTCAGACAATGAGGACAAAATATATAATCTTGAAAATCATGTTGACCTCACAGTGAAGATCGTAAGAAACCATGAACAGAATATCCAAGAACTATGGGATACCATCAAAGGACCAAATTTAAGATTTATTGGAATAGAGGAAGGTGCAGAGATTCAAACCAAAGGAATGCACCATCTCTTCAATAAAATCATATCAGAAAATTTCCAAGCAGGAAGAATGAATTTGAAAATCAAATACAAGAGGCCTATAGGACACCAAATGTACAAAATTACAACAGGTCTACACCAAGGCACATTGTAATGAAAATGCCTAGCATACAAAATAAAGATAGAATTTTAAAGGCCACAGGAGAGAAAAGTCAGATTACCTATAAGGGAAAACCAATTCACATCTTAGCAGATTTTTTAATCCAGACCCTCAAAGCCAGGAGAGCCTAGAGCTTTAAAAGGGATGCCAACCAAGAATTTTATATCCAGCAAAATTCAGCTTTAGATTTGAGGATGAAATAAAAACCTTCCATGAGAAACAAAAGCTAAAAGAATTTACAAGAAGAAAACCTGCTCTACAGAACATTCTTGGTAAAACATTCCATGAGGAGGAAATGAAAAATAATATTGAAAATCTGCAAAGGGAAGAACTACAATAAATGGAAAAACCAACCAAAGGAAAAATCAGTCCTCATAGAAATAGAAAAAGCAATCATGAAATTCATCTGGAAAAATAAGAGACCCAGAATAGCCAAAGTGATTCTTGGCAAGAAGAATGAAGCTGGTGGCATTACTATTCCAGACCTTGAATTGTACTACAAAGCAATAGTAACAAAAACAGCATGGTATTGGCATCAAAATAGACCAGTTGACCAATGGTACAGAATAGAAGACTCAGAGACTAACCCACAAACCTTCAGTTATCTTATATTAGACAAAGGTGCCAAAAATATTCACTGGAGAAAAGACAGCCTCTTCAACAAATGGTGTTGGGAAAAACTGGAAATCTTCATGTAATAAAATGAAATTAAATCTCTTTCTCTCACCATGCACAAAACTTAACTCAAAGTGGATCAAGGACATAGGAATTAAACCAGAGACCTTGCACCTAATAGAAGCAAAAGTAGGCCCAAATCTCCGTCATGTTGGTTTAGGCTCCAACTTCCCCAATAAGACCCCTATAGTGCAAGAACTCAAAACAAGAATTAATAAATGGGATGGATTCAAACTAAAAAGCTTCTTCTCAGCAAAAGAAACAATCAGTGAGGTGAATAGAGGACCTACAGAATGGGAGCAAATCTTTACCACAAGCACATCAGATAGAACACTAACCTCAAGGATTTATAAAGCTCTTAAAAGCCTTAACACCAAAAAAACAAACAAACAAACAAACAAACAAACAAACAAACAAACAAAAAAGCCCCAATCAATAAATGGGCCAAGGAACTAAGCAGACACTTCTCAGAAGATGATATACAAACAATCAACAAATATGTGAAAAAATGTTCAACATCTCTAGCAATTAGAGAAATGCAAATCAAAACAACTCTAAGATTTCATCTTACTCCAGTCAGAATGGCAGCTGTCAAAAAAACAAACAATAAATGCTGGCGAGGATGTGGGGGAAAAGGCACACTCTTACATTGCTGGTGGAGCTGCAAATTGGTGAAGCCAATCTGGAAAGTTGTATGGAGATTCCTAGGAATACTGGGAATGGAACCACCATTTGACCCAGCTATTCCACTCCTTGGCCTATTCCCAATGGGCTTAAAAGCAGCTTACTACAAGGACACAGCCATATCAATGTTTATAGCAGCACAATTCACAGTAGCTAGATTGTGGAACCAACCCTGATACCCATCAGCTGATGAATGGATAGGGAAACTTTGGTATATATACACAATGGAACACTACTCAGCACTAAAAGAGAATAAAATCATGGCATTTGCGGGTAAATGGATGGAGTTGGAGAAAATAATGCTAAGTGAAGTTAGCCAATCCCAACAAACCAAAGGTCAAATGATCTTTTGATATGAAGGTACTAACTTATAAAAGCAAGAGAGAGGGAATGAGAGGAATGAAAGAGCTTTAAATAGAACAAAGAGGGGGGAGGGAAGGGAGAGGATAAGGGGATAGAAATAATGGCAGACTGAGTTATCCATGATTACCCTAAATACATGTATGAAGACACAATTGTTGTAAAAATACTTTATATTAAACCAGAAACTTGGAAAAAAAAAGTATTTGGAAGATATTGCTAAAAAGGAGATAACAGGTAGATCTACAGATTTTCCTACAGAAAGAATATTGAGGAAATGGGTCCCCAGCACCTAAGTCCCATGTGGAGGAGTTGAATGTATTGTCAACAACAGCGGTGTGATCATCGGACTTTGCCTGTTCTGGGAAGAGAAATCAACTCAAGAAAGGAATGGAAGTTGATATATGAGAGGATTAGTAGGGGAGGAGCCCTGAAAGGGCTCATTATAGGATATGCCCAGGTATTGTGATAAGTTAGGGACAAACACACACACAAAAAAACAGTAGTTCATCCTGTCAGGAACTGAGCCTTCTCTCCTTCAGATAACCTATCTGCTTTTCTCTGGGCACTAAATCTGTGAGGCTAACTGGCTTCCTCCTATGACCAAAATGGCCTCTCCAGGTCCAAATGCTGTCTCACAATTTTTAAGCTCAGCTTCTACAGGTTATTGGCAATATTCACCCTAACCCATCAGACTTCACCCACCAGACCAACAGATGTGCTTGAGTGCATACAGTCCTGTACCTGAGAAAGCCAAGATACTTCAAAGATATGTAAGTGACTTAACAATTAGAGTAGGAAAATTGGGCAGCTCCTACCAAGACCAAATTAATGGAAGAAAACTATAAAATGTGATAATGTTTAAGGGACAATAAATGGTATCAAACTAAAAAGCTTCTTCACAGCAAAGGGAACAATCAAGAATGTGAACAGAAAGCCTAGAGAATGGGAGAAAATCTATGCCACTTGCACCTTAGATAAAGTATTAATCTCCAGAATACACAAAGGACTCAAAAAACTTAACACCAAAAATAATAATAATAATAATAACCCAGTCAATAAATGGGCAAAGGAACTGAACAGGCACTCCATAGAAGAAATATGATCAGTCAACAAATTTATGGAAAAATGGTCAACATCTCTAACAATTAGAGTTATGCAAATTAAAACACTGAGATCCCATCTCACTCCAGTCAGAATGGCAGTTATCAAGAATACAAGTAACAATAAATGTTGGCGAGGATATGAGGAAAAGTATATACCCATATATTGTTGGTGGAATTGCAAAATGGTGCAACCACTCTGGAAAGCAGTATGGAGATTCCTCTGGAACTACCTTTTAACCCAGTTATCCCACTCCTCGAAGAACTTAAAATCAGCATACTACACTGAAGCCACATGAATATTTATTGCAGCTCAATTCACAATAGCTAAGCTATGGAACCAACCTAGATGCCCTTCAACAGATGAATGGATAAAGAAAATGTGGTATACATACACAATGGACTATCACTCAACCATATAAATAATGACTTTACAACTTTTGCTGATTGATTGATGAATCTGGAGACTATCATGTTAAATGAAATAAGTTAATCCCAAAAAACCAAAGGCCAAATGTCCTCCCTGATATGCAGATGCTAACACATGATAAGGAGGGGAGGGAAAATAGAAGTTCATTGGATTAGACAAAAGGAAATGAAGGGAAGGGAGGGGGTGTTAAGAGCCTTGTATGAGGAAGTAGCTAAGATGGCGGCTGGCTGAGAGCCAAAGAGGAGGCATTTAATTTTTTACACACGATCTTAATGTAATTAACTAAGAATCTTTCTGTGCCAGTGAACACTGTGTGACACACCTGTAAGTTGAGCTTGTGACACGTGTATACTTGTTAATGTAAAGAGTATTTAAAGAGACTGTGGGGGAAACACAGGGGATGAATGGAGAATACAGAAGAGAGAGCAGAGAAGAAGAAGCAAGAATAAAGGAAGCAATCAATCCCAGTCTGCCTCCGATTTCTGTCCCATGGTATCGTTGCTGTAGGCGGTAACAAGTGGTGGCCCGTATGGGGAGTCAGCACGGCTGGTAAACTTAGGAACCTCTGTTGAAAGCAAGGGGAAATGGGATAAAAAATGACAAAGATCTGAATTTTCAAGGCTATTGAGGATTTATTAGAGATACTTAAATGATACCTGCTCTCAACTGAGCCTGAGATTCAAAAAAGTGTTACTGAGTCATTTAGGACCAGTGAGAGTAGTATTAGTGAGGGGGAATTAAGTGAAAGTGATCTTGGGAGCACAGTCTCTGATAAAACAAACAAAAGGAAATTAAAAAGGACCAAGATAGAGGACCATCAAGTGGAGGAACCACTTGTGCCCTCTGCTCCCCCATGGGATGAATCAATTGAAGAGACTGTTAGGGGTCTTTCTAGGCGCTTGCGTGCCTTTGAGTATTAAAATTCTAGGGGTCTTTCTAGGCACTCGTGTGCCCCTGAGTGTCAAAATTCATAGGAATTATGGGATCTGCCAGTGTTTGAAGATCGAAATGAACAAAGACACCATCAATATCTAGATTTCAAAATTATAAAAAATTTTAAAGAAGCAACAATGACATATGGGCCCCAAGCTCCTTTTACCATAAGCATGATAGAATCTCTTAATACTTTGAATTTAACTCCTACAGATTGGAAAGGCTTATGTTAGGCAGTATTGAGCGGGGACAATATTTAGTTTGGAGGTCACAATTTCAAGATTTCTGTGTTGAAACAGCTCGAAGAAATGCGGCTACAGGATTTCCAGGTCGTAATGTAGACATGTTAACTGGAGAAGGGCAATATGCTGATTTACAGGTTCAGATTCAGTATGATTCTAGAGTTTACGCTCAAATATATGCCGCAGCTGTTAGGGCATGGAAAACTTTACAAGGATGTGGTGATTTACAGGGTGGCTTGTCTAAAGTAATTCAGGGACCCAATGAGCCATATGCTGAATTCATTGATCGACTTTTGCAAACAGCAAGCAGAGTTTTTTGGAGATGTTGATCAAGCCATGCCATTAGTTGTTCAGCTACCATATGAAAATGCCAACAGGTATTGTCAAGACGCTATCAGACCTTGGAAATCTAAAAGGGACATTTCTGTATATATAAAGCTTTGCAGGGACATAAATGATGCATTTGTTACAGGTAGTGTAATCGCAGCAGCCATGAGAGGTGCTTCTCCTCTTAATTTTACAAGAAGGGCTCGACCTAAAAGTTATTATAGTCAACCAGGTTATTTTAGAAAACAATATCCCCAAAGAAGGCAAGAGACAATAGAAATAAGGCCAAGCTCGTCTTGTGCCCCAGGCCGTTGCCCCAGGTGTAAAAAAGGAAACCATTGGGCTAATAAATGCAGATCTAAAACTGATATTTATGGTAACATTTTGTCTGGCAATTCAAAAAACGAGGCACGGGGCCCAATGCCTCGGGGCCCACAAATATACGAGGCATTGGAAAGGGAGTATCCTCAAACATCTATCCAGAAGATTCCTCGACACAATCCCTTTTACCCATTGACTCCCTTGTCAGAGGAACAAAAGGAAGTGCAGGGCTGGACCTCTGTTCCATTGCCTGAATAGTGCTAACACCTGAGATGGGGGTTCAACTGATTCCCACGGGAGTCAGGGGACCTCTTCCTTTAGTGACTGTAGGACTTATCCTGGAGCGAAGTTCTAAAAGCTTATCCAGACTTCAAGTGACTCCAGGTGGGATAGATTCTGACTATGAAGGAGAAATCAAGATTATGCTCAGTTCACCTCGAGGCATTAGTTCTGTTAACCAAGGTGATAGAATTGCTCAGCTGCTTCTTCTTCCCAGTCTACACGACTCATTTAAGTGTATGCCTCAAAATAGGAACAATAGGGGATTTGCTTCCACTGGCTCAGGATCTATGGCTTGCTGGGTTCAGGATTGTTCACAGAGGCCTATGTGCAGGAAGATGTTCTTTCAGGCACATGGAAGGGCCCAGACCCAGTAGTAATTTGGGGGAGAGGATCTGTTTGTGTCTTTCCACAGCATGAGTCCTCGCCAGTGTGGATACCATCAAGATTGATAAAACAGGTACCAAATCAAAAGGGCCAAGATGAAGTTGTTGTGGAATGATTCCCTTAAAAGAGTTATCAATCCACGCACCTGTGCTAGTTTGTCTCTTCTCTGACAAGGGAACCTCATCTTTGCCTTTTCAGCTAAGAAACTTTTAAGCTGCGCGCTTTTTCCTTTAATAAACTCACAACTTAAGTCTCATTCCTCCTGCCCGGGACGAGAAGATCTCTCTTTAGTGTGCACACAATTGTGTTTTTCTTTTTTATATATGTCTTTATGTCTGTGTGTCTGTCCAGATTTCATGTAAATGTGACGTCACAAATAACAAAAAACCGAGCGCTCATGAAAATTAATTTAAAAAAATGGATCCAAATACCTTTAATTCACTTAAGTCAAAAATATTCAAATTGGGTAAACAAATAAAAAATGAAGGTATCTTCAAACTTAATTTATAAGTATCTCTAGGACTTCTCTTCAGCAAGGAATATGACTAATACTGTTCAGCCTGATATTTTGGTATTTGACATGGGATTGTTTATTTGTAATTAACTTTATTTGTTAAACAGCTGATTAATTTAAATTGTTTCAACAGGTATATTCATAAAAGGTTGCTGTGTATGCAGAGGCTCAAAGGTTCCAGCTAACAAAATATTTTTCTAAAATGCTCTTAGCCTTTCTTTAATCTATCTTAAATGTAATATTTTGTCAGCTAAATACTCTGAGCCTTTCTTTAATCCATTATGAATGTGATATTTTGCCAGCTAATGTTCATGGGAGCTCAAGCAGCAATGTATGTGAGCAGAGATCAACTTCAGACACCTGACCTAAGATCTAATAGTCCTATGTTTTAGTTTGAATTGCACTCCTACAACTCACTTCTTGACTCAGTGCTGGAATGGAACTGCCTTTCCTCTAATGATTGTTGCTTGAGTTTCTAGTACATCCCTATGCCAGTCTTAGTGGGCCCTGAAGATTTGCCGGTGGCATTGTCTAGACATAAAAGAGATGGCTGCTGCTGCTACAGCTGCAGGGGTCGCAATCACTATAAGCATTCCTACTGCTCAAGCATGAAACAACTTCACCAGCAGTATGGCCTCTGCTCTGCATGCACGGGGCCTCCTAGATCAACACCACATTTTGAAATTGTCAATCAACATGTTGATCTTCTCCAAGAGCAAGTGGACATTTTGGCAGATCTTTCTACTATAGGATGTTTAGAACATTACACAGGACAATACCTTACGGGTATCCCTAATAGGGCAGCTGATTTGTCTAGAGAACGTAGTACACTATTTAATGGAACTTGGCTCGTCAGCGCAAAGCTTGCCGCCTTAGAACCGGAGCATCTCCTCATGATTGGTTGGCTCTATTGGACGGCTGGTAGTCAAAGACAGGGAAAGTCTCCTGTGACCGACATATCAACCTAAGACAGGAGTCAAGGGCACAGCCTTGATTATCCGATGATGGGTAAGAATGTTGGTTGCACATGTAGATGCCTAAGACAGGCACAGTCGATCCTGATGTGGTGAGGGTCGTCACCCATCCATTTAAGCTATCCCTCTTTTAAAACAAAAGGGGGGAAATGTAAGAGCCTTGTATGAGGAAGTAGCTAAGATGGCAGCTGGTTGAGAGCCAAAGAGGAGACATTTAATTGTTTACACCTGACCTTAATGTAATTAACTAAGAATCTTTCTGTGCCTGTGAACACTGTGTGATGCACCTGTAAGTTGAGCTTGTGACACGTGTATACTTGTTAAGGTAAAGAGTATTTAAAGAGACTGTGGGGGAAACACAGGGGATGAATGGAGAATACAGAAGAGAGAGCAGAGAAGAAGAAGCAAGAATAAAGGAACCAGTCATTCCCAGTCTGCCTCTGATTTCTTTCCCACAGTATTGTTGCTGTAGGTGGCAACAAGGGGGAGATGGGAATAGGAAAGACAGTAGAATGAATCAGACATAACTTTCCTATGTTCATATGTGAATACATATATGAACAACTCCATACCATGTACAACCACAGCAATGGGATCCTAATTAGATTGTTATACTCTATGTATGTATAATATGTCAAAATACACTCTACTGTCATGTATATCTAAAAAGAACAAATTAAAAAATGAAAATAAAATGTTTAAGGGAATAAAAAAAAAAAAACCTAAAAAGTATACCTTATTGATTTATTCTTCTTGGGACATTGAATGATGCAGTCACATCACAATAGAGGAATTCATCTAAAGGGATAAGTATGAAAGCAAGTTTAAACCAATGACCTAATTTGTGAGAATTTATCCTCTAGAGAGAGTTTGATTTTTTTTTTAAATTTCCTTTTTGTTTTTATTGCAGTGTAGGGTATTGAACCCAGGGGCTTGCACATGCTAGGCAAGTGGTTACACTTGTACACTGAGTTAAACCCCCAGCCCTATCCTCAAGAGACTATAGTTAGGAGAGAAGCAATTCTTCCTATGGATCACATAGCAATTGGGTATTTATAGACCCTATGAGAATTGTAGATTCTACTTAATATATATCTCATGGTATTTGAAGGAAAATAAAAGTGAACACCACCATATGAGTTCATATCTTCTTTTGAGTTTGTCCCCTAAACACACATTTCCATCCTCTAAAAGACACTGTCTTGGCATATGGGTCACTTAGGAAATTGACTCTTATCTCCTTTCTCTTTTCTTATTTTGTATTTGGAGATTTATTTGTCTAGTCTAGTAAACATATGGTCTTGAAAGTGTAAGTTTGGTCAGCTCTACACTAAAAATTTCCAAATCTATTTCTTTATGATAAACTTTTGCCTGAATTCCAGATACACATATTTAGGGTTGCAGATGCCATCACTGCCTCACTCAAATCCTATTTGCTGAAGGCTACTTAACAGTGAACAGACACTACCTTCAGGTAACCTGTCTGCTTCTCTCGGACTCTGCCTGGGGGTTTCTCTCTGACTGTGGGATAGTTTTTGTCCCATGTATTAAGCTAGCAGAGATGGGAAAGCAAATGGCTCCAGAAGCAAGTCTCCAATGATGGTGGTGGACATTCTGTGCACAACAACCCAATGTTCAATCGTAAGGTTGTGGAAGCACTATGGTATATTGCACATTGTCTTTTACTGAACTTTCATTTTCTTTCCTAGAGTGGCAACTGGCTTAAGAAAACACATTTTATAGGTTTTCTTCCCTTCGTATCTCCCTTTCTAGATAACTTATTCCCAGAAAAAACTCCAAATAAACCACTTATATTTGAACTCTTGTTTCAAAGTCTGCTTATGCCATAACCCAAAGAAAGCCATCTAGCAAACTACATGGCTTTTCCAATGGATGTTTCACTCAACTATCTCAAGAACAACTGCAAAACAACTTTACTATTTTCTATATTCAATTTGTGCTTTCTCTTTTGTGCTCAGTTCTCTAGTCACCAACTGACCTAAGCCCAAATTCTCATACCTCCAAGATAATGGATCACGATTCTGTGAGTTCTTCCCTGAGAAAATTTCTCAATTCTTGGCCTTCCTCTTTATGCCTACTACTGCTATTGCATTTCAAGTTCATCTTCTCTTGTGCTATCACATAAACAGCTGTTCTTCCTGTCTCTAGTCTCAGTTTTAGAAATGAAGAAGAGGAGAGTTTAGAATGATTTCCAGGCATTTGCAGTTCTGAGAACAGCTATAGAGAATAGGTGAAGACTTAGAAGGAAAGATGTTGAAATTATTTTCATATATGTTCAGTTTGAAGATTCTAAGGACATTGATGTGGAATGGCCAGTAGTTCAGTGGTTAATGGACCCAGAATGTACGGATGTGGTCTTGTTTAGGGAATATATGTCTATATCTGAATCCATGGCAATGTGGAAGCCTAGCCAAGGAGAATATGAAGAATGAAAAAGAAAATAAAAGAAAAGACAGAATCTGAAGAATACTATCTTTAAAGGGCAAGAAGAAGAAGATGTAGCAAGGTAAATTATGAAAGAGTAGTGTGAAGTAATTAAAAAGGACATGATAATGGGAGAAAATCAGGACATTTTGAAAGCTTAGGAGGAGAGAATTTTACTTAATATGAACTCGGTGAGGCTTTCCCTAACACTATTTAAAGAGTGTCTCTTCTGCACTACCCAGAACTTTTCAGGCCTCTTTTGTTTTATTTTTCCACAGTATATTTAACCATCATACATATCATATTTTTACTACTTTATGTTATTTATTTTTGTCACACCTCAATAGAATATAGTCATGTTCATATAGATACATTCTAGTTATGTTTTGTTATGTTGTCTGTGTCTAAGATATTTCCTGACAAATGATGATCAATCAACAATACTTGTGGAATAAATGAAAATCAGGGAATTGCCTTTCCAGTTGAATGTCACAGAGTATTTGATTAAGATGAATTCTAAAAAGAAATGGTGCTTTTGTGACTCACAGGACATTATAGATGTTCTCCAGAATTATTTTGACTGAAATATGAATGCAGTGAGTTGGAAAGGAGAGTTTGGGAAACATTGAGCTTGACGGTGGACCAGTGTTTCTTTAATTATGAAGAATCAATTGGTTGAAATCAAGAAATTTTATAAAATATAATATAAATAACTAATAAAACAAAATGATGTACAAAATAAAAGCTTCAATTTTTATTCTGCATTACTGAGGCTATGTTCATGTTTTCAGCCTCAGGTTTTGCTTTTTCTTCTATATGGATATCCAATGTTTTGGATTTTATTTATTGAACCTGATTTGTTTTTCTCATTGAATCTTGGAGGTGACTTTGATAACAAGTCAACAACCATAAATATCTACGTCTGCATTGCTGGGATTCTAATTTTTTCCATAGCTTTCTTGGTCTGTCTTTATGCTAACACCACATTGTCTTGAAAACTCTATTGTCATGTCTTGAAGATTGGTAATGTATATCCCTCAACCTTATTTCTTTCCAAAGAATGCTTTGATAGATTGTTTGCTTTCTTATATGATGAAATTTAAAATTAGCTTATCAAATTCTACACAAAAGCTGGGCACAGTGGTTCACACCTGTAATCCCAGTGGCTCAGGAGGCTGAGGCAGTAGGATTGCAAGTTCAAAGCCAGCCTTAGCAATGGTGAGGTGCTAAGCAATTCAGTAGACCCTGTTTCTAAATAAAATACAAAATAGGGATGGGGATGTGGCTCAGTGGTCAAGTATCCCTGGGTTCAATCCCCAGTATCTCCTGCCACTATATCCCCCCAATTTTTTTTTTTTTTTTACACAAAAGAGTGCTGAAATTTTCACTGGAATTGCATTGAATTCAAACATCAAATTAGGGGATAGATAATTGACAATTTAGTCACATTTCTCTACTTATTTAATTTTTTAAATTCTCAAAAATATTTTTAATTTTCTATTGAAATTTTTTTCTATGGAAGGTCTTGTACATATTTTGTTAAATGTATTTCTTAGTGTTTTATATTTTTGATACTATTAAAAAGACTCTTGTATTAACTTATAATTTAAATGTTTATTCCTAGGATATAAAAATATAATTGGTTTGTGTAACTTAATCTTGTATCTTGTGAACTTGTTTGATTTACTTATATATTCTGCTAGTTGTTTTGCAAGTTTTAAAGGATTTTCTATACAAAAAATAGTATGCCATTTGTGAATACATAAAGTTTTACTTTTTCATTTCTGATTTTTGTTATTTATTTATTTATTTTCTTGCCTATTGCAATAGCTAGGACCTCTAGCTTCATGTTTAATGGAAGTGGTAAGAGTTGAGTATTCTTGACTTCTCAAACTTAGGTAAAAAGTTTTTGAAGCTTATCATCAAGTATGATATTAGTTTTACATTTCTGAAGATACTCTTCATCATGTTAAGGAATTTTGCTTCTGTTACTTGTTTGTTGGGATGTTTTGTTTTATTTTTTAAAATCATGAATGGGCATTGAACTTTTTCAAGTACTTTTGCTCCATTTTTAAAATGATCATATCATTTTAAAGAATTCTTTTAATATGCTCAATTACACTAATCGATTTTTAGGTCTGGAATTTCTGAGAAAGGTTATTAATACCATGTTTTTTTTAATCTAATTTTATTAGATTCAATTTTCTATTGCTTCATTGAACATTTTAATATATATATATATACATGAGAGTTATTTCGTTCACTATTTTTGGTAAATGCTTTCTTAACTATTGGTATTATGGTTATGATAGCTTTTTTTTTTTTTTTTTTTTGTGGTACTGGGGATTGAACTCAGGGGCACTCGACCACTGGGCCACATCCCCAACCCTTTTTTGTGTTTTTTAATTAGAGACAGGGTCTCACTGAGTTGCTAAGTGCCTCGCCATTGCTGAGGCTGGCTTTTGAACTCGCGATCCTCCTGCCTCAGCCTCCCAAAGTGCTGGGATTACAGGCGTGCGCCACCGCGCCCGGCTATGATAGCTTTTTGAAGCAATTGGAATACTTCCTTTTGTATTATTTATTTATTTATTTTTAATTTATTTAATTAATTTAATTTGTTATACATGCTTTTAGAGTGCAGTTCCTTTCATATTACATATAAAGAGCACAGTTTTCCAAGTCATTGGTTTTACACAAAGTATTTTCATACCATTTGAGTTTTATACATGAACTTAGTATATTGATATCAAACTCCTTCTGCCATTGTTTCTATCCCCTTGCCCCTTTCCCCCCCTCCCCCTTTTTTCTATTTAACATTCCTTCATTTCTCTCATCCCCGCTCCCTTGCCACTATAATTCAGTATCATCATAGGAAAGGAATTAATCAACCTTTGATTTTCTGGGATTGGCTGATTTCACTTAGCATTATTTTCTCCAACTCTATCCATTTACCTGCAAATGCCATGATTTTATTCTCTTTTAGTGCTGAGTAGTGTTCCATTGTGTCTATATACAAAAGTTTCCCTATCCATTCATCAGCTGATGGGCATTGGGATTGTTTCCACAATCTAGCTATTGTGAATTGTGCTGCTATGAACATTGATGTGGCTGTGTCCCTGTAGTAAGCTGTTTTTAAGTCTTTTGGGTATAGACAGAGGAGTGAGATAGCTGGGTCAAATGGTGGTTCCATTCCAAGGTTTCCTGGGAATCTCCATACTGCTTTCCAAATTGGCTACACCAATTTGCAGCCCACCAGCAATGTAAGAGTGTGCCCTTTTCCCCACATCCTCGCCAGCATTTATTGTTGTTCGTGTTTTTGATAGCTGCCATTCTGACTGGCATGAGATGAAATTTAGTTTTGATTTGCATTTCTCTAATTGTTAGAGATGTTGAACATTTTTTCATATATTTGTTGATTGATTGTATACCTTCTTCTGAGAAGTGTCTGTTCAGTTCCTTAGCCCATTTATTGATTGGGTTGTTTCTTTTTTTGGTGTAAAAGTTTTTGAGAGCTTTATATATCCTTGAAGTTAATGTTCTGTCTGATGTACATGTGGTAAAGATTTGCTCCCATTCTGTAGGTTCTCTGTTCACCTCACTGATTGTTTCTTTAGCTGAGAAGAAGCTTTTTAGTTTTAATCCATCCCATTTATTAATGTCTGGTTTTAGTTCTTGCACTATAGGTGTCTTATTGAGGAAGTTGGGGCCTAGTCCAACATGTTGGAGATTTGGGCCTACTTTTTCCTCTATTAGGTACAAGGTCTCTGGTTTAATTCCTAGGTCCTTGATCCACTTTGAGTTGAGTTTTGTACATGGAGAGAGAAAGAGATTTAATTTCATTTTTCTACATAAGGATTTCCAGTTTCCCCAACACCATTTGTTGAAGAGGCTGTCTTTTCTCCAAAGTATGTTTTTGGCACCTTTGTCTAATATAAGATAATTGTAGATGTGTGGGTTAGTCTCTGTGTCTTCTATTCTGTACCATTGGTCTACTGGTCTATTTTGGTGCCAATAACATGCTGTTTTAGGTTCTATTGCTTTGTAATATAATTTAAGGTCTGCAATAGTAATGCCACCAGCTTCATTCTTCTTTCTAAGAATTGCTTTGACTATTCTGGGTCTCTTATTTTTCCAAATGAATTGCACATATTCATGAGATACAGAGTGGTATTTCAATGTATATATACACTATGTGCTGAACAAATTAGGGTAATTAGAATTTTAATCTTATCATTTCTTTATGTTTGAGGACTTTGAGCTCCTCTGTCTGGTTCTTCATAAAATATATAAAACGTTATTGTGAACTATGTCACTTTAATTTACTATAGAGTACTAGAACTTATTCCTCCTATTTACCTGTGTTTTAGTACCTGTTATTCAGCCTCCATATCCCCTCTTATTCTCTAGTAATTAATGTTCTACTTTCAGGTAAAGATTTTTTCATTCCACATATAAGAGCACATATACAGTATTTGTCTTTCTATGCTTTATTACACTTAGCAAAATGTTTTCTATCTACTTTGCTATAAAAGACATAATTTTTATTTTTAATGGCTGAATACTATCCAATTGTGTATATGTACCACATTTTCTTCATTCATTTATCCACTGATGGACAACTGGGTTGGTTTTCATATCTTGGCTATTATAACTAGTGCCATATGGAATGCACATGGAAGTACAGTATCTCTTTGATATCCTGGTTTAATTTCCTTCGGAAATATACCCAGAAATAGAATATCTAGAGCATATGGTAGATTGATTTTTTAATTTTTAAAATTTGTTTTAATTAGTTATACATGACAATAAAATGCATTTATATACTTTGATATATCATACATAGATGGAGTATAATTTCTCATTTTTCTGATTGTACATTTGTAGAATCACATTGGTCGTGCAGTCATATACATACATAAGGTAATTATGTTTCATTTTTTTAAAAAATTCTATACCATTCTCAATAATGACCATACTAATTTATATTCTGATCAACAGTATATAAGTGTTTACTTTCTTTCTGTGTCTTAGCTGGCATGCTTATTTTTGCTTTTAAATAATAACCATTCTGATTAAGGTGAGATGATATCTCATTGTGGTTTTGACTTGCCTTTTCCTGATGGTTAATGATGTGGGGCATTTTCCATATTCTTATTAGCCATTTGTATTTCTTCTTTTGAGAAATATCTATTCAAATCATTTACCTATTTTTCAATCATGTTATTTCATTGTTGAGATTTTTGAGTTTCTTACACATTCTGGATATTAATCTCTTGTCAGATAAGTAGTCTATAAACATTTTCCTCCAATCTGTTGATTTTCTTTTCATGGGGTTGATTTTTTTTTTCCTATGAGGAAGTGTATTAGTTTGATATAATCCCATTTATCTATTTTTGCTTTTGTTGCTTGTGGCTTGGAATATTATTAAAAAAATTCATCATTTACTATCTTGGAGCGTTTCCCTTATGTTTTCTTTTAGTGTTTTCATAGTTTCAGAACTTATATTTAGGTCCTTGATCCATTTTTCATTGAGTTTTGTATGGGGTGAGAAATAGGGGTCAAGTTTCATTCTGCGTAGGAATATCCACTTTCCTTGGCACTATTTATTGAAGAGGCTGCCCTTTCTCCAATGTGTGTTTTTGGTACCTTTATTAAGAGTCAGTAGTTGAAGATTCAAGGATTTTGTTTCTGGGAGCTTTTATCTATCCCTTTGGTGTATGTTTTAATGCCAAGCGGCATGCTGTCTTGGTTACTATACCTCTCCAGTGTGTTGAGATCAAGTACTGTGATGTCTCCATCTTTGTTCTTTTTTGCTGAAGATTGTTTTGGATATTATAGGTCTTTGTGCAATTTTGGAAGTCTTTTCCATAGTTCTTTGAAAAAATGCCACTAGCATTTTGATGAGGATTACATTGAATCTGTAACTTTCTTTGGGCATTATAGACATTTAAACAATATTAATTGTTCTGATTCATGAACATAAAATGTCCTTCCATTTTTTTTATATCCTCTTGAATTTCTTTCATCAGTGTTTTATAATTTTCATTCTAGAGGTCTTTCACTTCCTTGGTTAAATATGTTCTTTGGTATTATATTTTAATTTTTGTAGCTACAGTGAATGGGATTACTTTCATATTCTCTCAGCAAGTTAATTATTGACATGTAAAAATACTACTGATTTCTGTATGTTGTATTTGTATCCTGCATTTTAAAAAGATGAAACACATTATTACGTTATGTATATATATGACTGCACAACCAATGTGATTCTACAACATGTACAATCAGAAAAATGAGAAATTATACTCCATTTATGTATATATCAAAGTACATAAATAGTACATAAATTAGTTTAACAGGTCTAATAGTCTTTTGGTGGAGTTTTCAGAGTTTTTCTATTTCTAGAATCATATATTCTAAAAACAGGGAAAATTTAACCTCCTCCTTTTCTGTCTGCCTATTATTTCTTCCTCGTACCTGATCGCTCTGGTTGAGGTTTCTAGTACTGTGTTAAATAGGAATGGTGGAAATGGACATTCTTGTCTTGTTTTAGATCTTAGAAAAAATACTTTCAGTTTATTCTCATTCATTATGATATTGACATTTTTCATATATAGCCTTGATTAGGTTCAGGTATGTTTCTTCTCTACTTGTAAAATTATTTTTTTGGGGGGGTTCCTAAGCATTGAACTCAGGGTCACTTGACCACTGAGCCACATCCCCAGCTCTATTTTGCATTTTATTTAGAGACAGGGTCTCACTGAGTTGCTTAGCACCTTGCTTTTGCTGAGTCTGGCTTTGAACTCACAATCCTCCTGCCTCAGCCTCCTAAGCTGCTGGTATTATAGGCATGCACCACTGTGCCCAGCTTAAAATTTTTAGTCATTAAAGATGTTGAATTTTATTGAATGCTTTTCTTGTTTCTATTGAGATGATCATAGGACATTTTATCTTCATTCTGTTGATGTGATGTATTACATTTGTTTGATTTGAGTATATTGAACTATATTTGCATCCTTGGGATATATACTACTAGATCATAGTGAATGATTTTTTGCATATTCTATGGATTCATTTTGCTAGTATTTTGTTGAGAATGTTGCATCTGTATTAATTAGGAATATAGTAGTTTTCTTTTTTAAAAATTTGTCATTGTTGGGTTTTAAAATGAGAATAATGCTGACTTCATAGGATGAGTTTAGAAGTTGGCTCTCATTTATTTTTTCAGAATAGCTTGAGAAGAATAGGTATTAGTTCTATGAAAGTTTGGTAAAATTTAGTGGTAAAGCTATTGGTTCTGGGCTTTTCTTTGTCAAGAGACTTTTTTTTTTTTACCTTTTTAAAAAATATTTATTTGCTTTAGTTGTACATAGTGCAATGCATTTATGTTTATGTGGTGCTGAGGATCGAACCCAGGCCATGCACGTGCTAGGCGAAGCCTCTACTGCTGAGCTACAATCCCAGCCCCAGTTTACTTTTAAACTGTACAATTTAGGTGTTCTTTTTTTTTTCAAATTTATTTTTTATTCTAAGTTGTTAGAAATGACAGCAGAATATATTACATTTCATATTATACTTATAGAGCACATTTTTACATATCTCTGGTTGTATACAAAGTATATTCACACTATTCATGACATCATACATGCACTTAGGGTAATGATATCCATCTCATTCTACCATCTTTTTTTTTTTTTCTTCTTCACCCTTTTGCCCCCTCCCTTATTCCCCCTCCCCATTGGCCATTCTAGTGTTCCTCTAATCCTCCTATGCTCCCCATCCCAACCCCACTGTGAATCGGCCTCCTTATATCAGAGAAAACATTTGGCATTTGGCTTTTTGGGATTGGCTAACTTCACTTAGCATTATATTCTCTAACTTCATCCATTTACCTGCGAATGCGTATTTCTTTTATGTTTTTCAATTTGTTGACAAGTAGTGTTAATAGTCTCTAATGATCCTTTGTATTCCTGTGGTTTTCAAATGTAATGTTTTCTTTTTCATCTCTAATTTATTTGGGTCTTTGTTTTTTCCTTGATGAGTCTAGCTAAAAGTTAATTTTGTTCATCTTTTTAAATCACCAACTATTTATTTCATTGTTCCTTTCTATTTATTTTTAAGTGTCTATTTTATTTATTTTAACTTTTGTTATTTCTTTACTTCTATAAATTTTGAATTTGGTGTGTTCTTGATTTTTTAGGCCCTTTAGATACATTCTTACATTGTTTTTTGAAATCTTTATAATTTTTTCAATTTATTCTAATTTTTTATACATGACAGCAGAATGCATTTCAATTCATATTACACATATAGAGCACATTTTTTCATATCTCTGGTTGTACACAATGTAGAGTCACACTTTTTTGATATAGGCACTTATTGGTGTAAATTTCTTTATTGGAATTCAAACTGCTTTCCTGGGTCTCATACATTTTAGAATGTTGTATTTCCATTTCATTTATTTCCAAAAAACTTAAGCTCCCTTTTTCTTTCTTTAATGACTCATTATTCATCTAATAGCATGTTGTTAGATTTTATATATTTATATAATTTCTAGTTTCTTTTGTTATTAATTTTTGGTTTTATTCCATTGTGGTCAGAGAAGATATATAACTTGTTTCAATTGTTTAAAATTTGTTAAGAATTACTTTGTGGACTAACATATAGTCTAGTCTAGATAATCTTGCATGTGCTAATGAGAACATGTATATTCTGTAGCTGTTGGATGAAATGTTCTGCACATGTCTGTTGAGGTCATTTGGTCTACAGTATAGTTTAACTCTGTGTGTGTGTGTGTGTGTGTGTTAAAATACTCTACTCTGTGTTGCAGACTCTGTACTTTCAGATCTAATAATTTTTGCTTTATAAAATTGAGTAATTTGGGCTGCGGATATAGCTCAGTTGGTAGTGTACTTACCTTGCATGCACAAGGCCCTGGGTTCAATCTCCAGCACCACAAAAACAAACAAAAAACTGAGTACTTTGAAAGTAGGTACATATATAATTATTCTATCTTTTTGCTATTGAATTGATTCCTGGATCATTATAGAGTGGTCTTCTTTGTCTAGTTTTAGAGTTTCTGTCACAAAATTTATTTTATCTTCTATAAGCATACCTACTCTTGCCCACTTTGGGCTATAATTCACATAGAATATAGTTTTCAATCTCTTCACTTTCATTCTGTGTCTTTTTACTGGTGAAGTGAGTTTCTTATAGACAGGTTATTGTTGAGTCTTGTTCTTTTTAAATCCAGTCCATCTTTTTTTTTTTTTTTTTTTTTTTTTTTTTTTTTGGTACCAGGGATGAACTCAGTGGCACTCGACCACTGGGTCACATCCCCAGACCTTTTTTGTATTTAGAGACAGGGTCTCACTGAGTTGCTAAGTGCCTCACCATTGCTGAGGCTGGCTTTGAACTCGTGATCCTCCTGCCTCAGCCTCCCAAAGTGCTGGGATTACAGGCATGCGCCACCGCGCCCGGCTCTGTCTGTATTTTTTGATTGAGAAATTTAATCTCTTTATATTCAAGGTTATTACTGATGTTTAGACCCACTCCTGCCACTATGTTAATATTTTTCTGGTTGTTTTAAATATCATTTGTTCTTTTATTCCTCTTTTTAAATTTATGTTTGTAGTTG
Source organism: Tamias sibiricus (assembly GCA_025594165.1). Classification (NCBI taxonomy): domain Eukaryota; kingdom Metazoa; phylum Chordata; class Mammalia; order Rodentia; family Sciuridae; genus Tamias; species Tamias sibiricus. Next base: position 109,189,234 of record CM046658.1, on the reverse strand, counting down.
AAGTTTTTCTATATGAATAGAGCTTGGTTCTTTTCCTCTTTTCCATATTTACTTTTCTAATGAATTTGATATTTTCATGTTTTTATGATGGTAGTTATTTTTCTTTCTTATCTAGATTTTAGATATCCTTTAAGCTTGTCTGGTAGTAATGAATTCCCTGTTTTTTCTTGTTTTGGAAAGTCTTTATTTCTCCTTCATTTTTGAAGTATAGCTTTGCTAGCTATTGTAGTATTCTTTGCAGTTTTTTTTTTTTTTTTTCCTTTCATAACATTGAATATGTGACTCTATTCCCTTCTGGCCTATAAGATTTCTATTGAGAACTCTGTTACTAGCTTAATAGAGTGTTTTAGTCAGCTTTTCATAGCTGTGACCAAAATACCTGACAAGAACAACTTAGAGGAAGAAAGATTTATTTTAGCTTATGGTTTCAGAGGCCTCAGTTCATGGTTGATTTGTTCCAAAGCAGAAACATCATGGCAGAAGGGTGTGGCAAAGAAAGCTGCTCAGCTCACACCAGTTGAGAAAATGAAGGGACCAAGGACAAAGTATAGTTCCCTGGTTCATTCCTCTAGTGATCCACTTCTTCCCACCACACTTCACCTGTCTTCAGTGACTGCCATCTTCACTATCAATGGAGTACTCCACTGATGAGGTCAGAGTCGTAGTGATCCAATCACTTCCCCAAAGTCATACCTCTGAATATTGCTGCAATGGGGACCACATCTTCAACACATGAGTCTTGGGGGACTGTTCTTATCCAAACTGTAATGTGGAGTTTCCTTTAATTGTCACTTAACACTTTTCTCTTGCTGTTTTTAGAATGCTCTCTTTGTCTTAGTCTTTTAATAGTTTGATTATAATATAACATGGTGAGAATGTTTTTTGGTCAAATTTATTTAGGGTGTTTTGGGGCCTCTTAAATTTGGATATCTATGTTGTTCTTAACATTATAGTGATTTTCACCTATTGCTTAATTGAATAGGTTTTTGCGTGTGTTTCCCCTTCTCTTTCCCTTGGGGAATCTCTTGATTCAAATATTTGTTTATTGGTTTCTCATAGGTCTTGGAGACTTTTTCATTTTTCTTTTCTTCTTCTTCTTTTTTTTTTGTCTTTGTCTGACTGGATTATATCAAAAAACCCTGTCTTCAAGCTCAGAACATATTTTTTTTTTTCTGCTTGATGTTTGTTATTGAGGCTCTCAATTGTGATTTTTGTTTGACTTATTGAGTTTTTCAGTTCCAATAGTTCTGCTTGGTTCCTTTTGATGATTTTAATATCTTTGCTGAACTTCTCATTCATATTTTGAATTGTTTTCCTATTGTCATTGAATAATCTGTTTGCATTGTCTTATATGTCTTTGAGTTTTCTTAGAATCCTTCTTTGGAATTCTTTTTTTAAACTATATATATTTTTTTAGGTTGTAGATGGACATAATATCTTTGTTTTGTTTATTTATGTTTATGTGGTACTGAAGATTGAACCCAGTGCCTCACACATGCGAGGCAAGTGCTTTAACCCAGCCCCATCTTTGGAATTCTTTAATGGGAATTTTGTCAATGTCCTTTTCCTTGGATTCTATTGCTAGATACTTACTGTTTTCCTTTGGAGGTGTCATGTCACCTTGTTTTTGCATACTCCTTGCATCCCTATATTGATATTTATGCATCTGCTAGATCAGTTGTCTCAATCAATTTTATAAGATGGTTGTTGTAAAATGTCTCCTGGAGAAGTGTTCTACAGTGTTGGATTGCTCTACCCTTTTATTTCATTTGTGTACCATAGTATGTTCTGCCTATAGCTTCTTCAGCTGCCATCAATGGCTTTGATACTGGGGTATGCCACAGTATGGTTGGAGAGCCTGTCTCCAAGGGCTGCATGTGGGTGGGGACCATTATGTTTCAGGCAGGTACACACAGCAGTGGGTATGGCCACTCCAGCAATGGGACTGATGGCACTAGGGACATGGGGTGCAGCAGACCTTTCCTTAGAGGTATTTATGGGGTGAGATCTGTTATTTGTGGGAGCCTTTAGCCATAACAACCATGTAGCCATGGGTATGGAACATGGGGAATGTGCACCAAGGACCAATAGGAACGAGTACACCTGGAAGGGGTTTCTAGCAACAACAATGGTGGTGCTGGTATTGTGCACCATAGGGCACATGTCTCCAGGGCTCACTTTGGCAAATGCCACTGAAAGTGGGGGTCAAATTGCCACTTCATGGGTGCCCTCAGGGCATGAACCACAATGGATACATTCTCAGGCCCTATGAGGGTGTGAGTTTTTGGTAGAGGGATTCAGTAGGAATCAGGTCTTCAGGACCTCTTGTGTGTACCAACAGTAGCTGGCAGTTGTGACTGGGGGAGTATGGAGTGTGTCAAACTTGCTGCTAGGCCCAGTGGTAGCATGCACTGATGGTGGCTTGCAACATTGGGAAATAAGAGAGTGTTGAGGGAAAGGGCCTTACTTCCCCAGGGGCAATTGTCCTAATACCCTCAGGTCTTAGAGGTAGCTCCCCTTACTGTAATGAACTGTCCCCTGTAGTAGAGGATACTGTGCTGACTTGGGTGTTGAATTCACAGTTGCCCTTCTGGGTCTAGTTGAGTTCATGAGGTATAGCCTCTTGTACAAGTGTGGTGGAATGTTCATGGGCCTCTAGGGATGTGGATATGCAGAGACTTATGCTATCTAGCAGCATGGATTCCCACAGTGGTTCCATTCTCAAGATGGCACTGTACTGCAACAGCCTGCACTTTTTAAGTGCAGCTTCGTTATCTGTTGGTTTTGGTGTCCTTTGTTGGGGAGATAAATGCTAGGCACTTCTGTTTTACCATCATGGATTCTTCCTATTGGAATTTATCTTCTATATTCTGAAAGAGATCTTGAAAAATCAGTGTCATTTCTTTTTTGAATATAGAATTTGTCTGTTAAATAATTAAGACTAGAGCTTATTTTTGTGTGTAGGAAGGTTTTGAATAAGAAATCCTCATTTCATATATATGTATATATTTCATATATATATGGAATATATATTCTCATTTTATACTTCTTGTGTCAGTCTTGGTAAGTTGAATTTTTCCCAAGGAATTTGTCCATTTTATCTAAATTTCATATTTGTTGACATGAAATATTCATAATATGTTCACATATTCTCAATGTGTATAAAATTTGTAGTAATACTCCCTCTTTTATTTCTGATACTGGTGATCTGTGTTCTTCCAGTTTTTCTCTTTGCACAATCTAGGTAGGGGTTTTCAATCCTACTGGTTATTTTAAAAAGCAAAATTTTGTTTTTGTCAATTTTCATGTTGTTTTCTATTTTGTTGATTTATGCCTGTTGTTATTTCCTTCTATTTTCTTATTTGCTTTTTTTTTTTTTTCATTAATTTTTCCCTTCACCCTTTTAGCATTATGCATTTAAAAAAAATATCTCTGGGAATACTCTATCTTGATGTTTATTTTTGTCTGATAATAATATAGTGAAATCAGCTTTCTTATATTTACTATTTCCATGGTCTGTCTTTTTCCATTCACATACTTGCATGAAATTTTCATCTCTGTGAGCATTGCCACCACTCTATTACTCCTTGTTGCCTACTTTTTCCAGTTGAGTCCTTAGCATATTATTCATATTTACATTCCCCATTTTATAATTCCAATATTTGTGTCATAGTTCAGTTATGATGCTAGTTTTTTCTCTTCATGCTGATTTTTCACATCTGGCATGATGTAAAATTATGTTGAAAACTGTACATGCTGTATTGGGTAATAGGAATGAAGCAAAATAGGCCTCCAGTGTGAGGATTTATGGTAATCTGGCTAGGAATTGGGCTATATTTAATATGCTTCATTTAATATTTGCTGTAGCTATCAGTGCCGGAAGCATTGACTTACTCTAGCGTCCCTCTCTTTGTCTGCAATCTTGACTTTGCACATCCCTAAGTATTCTTCCTCCTCTGAGAGAGCCTGTGTCATGCAGCTCTTTTACATGTAATCCACCATTATTATGCTAGAGAAACTGTTTGTGTATTGGTAATTTGCAGGAGTGGGGGATTGTTTTATAATCTCATTAAATCTCAGTGTTTTAGTGGACCTGTGTCTTGGGGCTGTGACCTTCACAAGTGTTTATCCAGTGATATAAATTTTTGGACCACTTCTTGCTGCCACCTCCTATTTCCTTCCCTGGATCTAGTGTTCTAATCTATTTCCTTGAAACCCTGACCTCTGCTGAACTATGTTGTTGTTGCTGTTGCTAGGTAGTACAGGAAGTCTAGAGGTAGTTGGAGTGGGAAGAATGCTCTTCTCCTAACTGGGATATGGCTCTGACAAGGTCTTTCCCTGGAAAGTTTGTAGAATATGCTCTTGATATCATATGACACTTTCTCCCTACACCTAACAGAACCAGTAGGCAATCTTTCTTGGATCTTCCTTATGAGAATATAATAGGATTCCTGGAGACAAACCCTTGAAAATGAGTAGTTTAAGGAGTTTGGTACTCTCACATTAGTTCACATTTGGCTTCAGCCAATTTCCAAAATTACTATTTAAATGTATCAATCACTGTGGTTTTAGCAGCTTCTGTTTCAGGTAATCAGATCTTGGTTACGTCTCTGTACTTACATGTCTCTCCAGATTTTGAGGTGGTAGTATGCTCTGAAAGCTCATTTCTGTGATGCACCCTAAAAAATTTGTTGATATTCAGTTTTTCAAAAATTTTCTTGTAGTAAGGACAGGAGTGATGATTTCTAAGCTCTTACATGTCAGAGCTAAAATGGAAGCCCTAGATTTATCTATTTACTTTTATCCTACAAATACTTTCATATTTACAGTGTAGTTTTTTTGGGGGGTACCGGGACTTGAACTCAGGAGCACTCAACCACTGAGAGACAAGGTCTCACTGAGTTGCTTAGCGACTCATTTTGCTGAGATTGGCTTTGAATTTGCGATCCTCCTGGCTCAGACTCCAGAGCCCATGGGATTATATGTGTGTACCACCATGCCTAGCTATAGTGCATCTTTTGTAGGTAACATATAATTAGATCTTCATTCTTTATCTACCTTTCAGTTGTTTGTATCTACCTTGCAATCTGTACCATTTAATTGTTGATATGATTATTTTATTTTAAGCTGTGCTATTTTGTTATATATTTCTTTGTCCTCTCCTTTTTTTTCACGGGGGGGGGGGGGGGGGTTCCTCTTTTCTATCTATTTTTGACTTATTGAAATGGATTTTAGAGTTACATTTTACTTTGTATATTTTCTTTCAGCTTGAAAATCTTCCACTAGCATTTCTCATGTTTCAGGTGTTTTGGCAATGAAGAATCTAAATTTTTTTACATTTGAAAATGTCTTTATCTATTTCACCTTTATTCAGTTTTTCATCTGATTATGAAATTTTTGTATATCTCTTCAAGCAATTTAAAGATTTTTTTTATTGTTCATCTCTCATAGTTTTTTTGATGAGATGTTAGCTACAATGTATATAATTTCCCTTAATTGTTGTGAGTCATTTTTCTCTGGATGATTTAACAATTTTCTCTTCATCTTTGATTCCATCAGTTTAAGAACCATAGGAATGATTTTCTTTGCATTTACCCCACTTAAGGTTGTTGAACTTTTTGAATCTGTAAATTTATGACTTCCATCAAACTTGGGTCATTTTTAGGCATTATGTGTACTGCATTTTCCTACCCCATTAACTCACTCTACTGATTTTTAGATCCTAGTACACATATATTGTCAGACATGTTGCTGAGAAATTTTTCATATTTTTCAGTTCAATCCCTAAAAACATTGTAAAGATTATTTTTCCTGCTAATTTCAGTATTTTGGTCACCTTTCGGTTGCTCTCCATTATTATCACACTGATTATTTTTCTCTTGACAATGATTTACACTTTTATGATTCATCACATATAATTCTGGATTATATACATGCAAGTTATATTTCATTGATGAATAATATACTTAGACACTCTGAAATATATTTCTCTAAAAAGTTGTGCTTTATATTTGTTTCATCATGCAACTAACTTAGTTGGGCTCAGAATTTTAAATTCTGCACCTTAACTAGTGGCTCAAGTTTGGTTCTTAATCAACCTGAGTTGTTTGGGTTCTGATATACACATTACATTCCTAGTTCAGGTTCAGCCAGTGTGGAAGACAGAATTTGGTACATTAAAATTGGGACTATCTTTGGCTGTCTATTTTCTCTCTGTCACTATCACTTTCCAGTAGTTGTGATTGAATCAAATTCTCTATTCTTGCTGTTGCAAACAGAAAGATTGTTAATTTTCTATTAGAATTCTGGATGCTTTACCAGGTATCAATAATGGCCTAAAATTGTGGAGCTCAGTACTGAGATTTTCTTCATCCAAGTGTTGACTTGCATTTGGAATCTGATATTTTCATTCTCAAGTGTCTTGCGGTTCTTGTGTTTTTGTGTACTTGTTCTGAGTTTATAATAGTTATTTTCATATGTTGCTTAAGAAAGTAGAAACTTTTAAAGATTCCCTCAGCTATTTGCAACACGTTTTACATTTCTGAAGCTATTTCTCTTGGCTCACTTTCTTGTTATTAGTCATATTTTCTGGCTTATTTACATTTTAAGAAAAATCAATGTTGTATGGTGGGCATTGCTATCTTCCTTTGAGGAGTTTCAGGTTTGGTTCTATGGTCTAGATTGGTCTTCACTTTAAAATCAAGGTACTGTTGCTCCTAAGGTGTGGAATTTCTGGTGACATCAAATGAATGCATAAGATGTTTAATAATATCTTTCCTCTCTGGATGGTTGTAGCTTCATCACCCAGCCCTATGTGGTCTCTGAAATATCCATTTAACTCAGAAATAGTTATTCTCTTCAGAAGCTTGCAAAATCATTCCATTTTTTAAATTAACACACATTAATTGAATATTTTAATGGGTTCAGACTGGTATTTTAACACATGCGTATAGTATGCACTGATCAAATCGGGATAATTAGCATTTTCCTCTCATCATTTTGTTTTATGTTTGAATACTTTAATCTCTATCTTCTGGATCTCTCTCTCTCTCTCTCTCTCTCTCTCTCTCTCCACATAAACAAAATAAATTAAATTTTAAATAAGAAAAAAAGTACAATAGTTAATTTGAAGGCCCTTCCACTATATCACTACTAGGTTGCAGAAAAATGATATCAAACATAACTTCTTAAACCATTGTTGAATTTTCAAGAAAAAACTCATTCCATGTATAGTTTAATATTTGGGCAAGCTTAAGGGGGCCCTCTATGAAGATTTCTAGTGGATTCCAAGCATCATCTTCTCTAATCAGCCACCTTGAGAATTTCATCTGTCTCAGCATCACTGAATTCTTATCTGTGTGTCCTAACTTCATTAAGATCACTATATTCTCCTTGGGACTTATTTTCCATGTAGAAAGTGACTATGGGCACAAAGTTGGAGTGATTGGATGCTTGCCTCATTTATCTTTTCAGGCATCACAGTGTTTTCCAATATCTGGAATTTGTTGTTTCCTGTATTTTCCCTCTTTGTAGCTACACCTAGTCTGACACCTATTATTCTTCCAAAGCCAGAAGTGGAAGTCCCTGTTTTCACAAAAGCTGAACAAACTGAAAATTACCAGGTCTTACCCTACAAAGACTGTGATTAAATATGTCTGTGTGGGGACCCGGTAGCCCTCTGTTTTTCATAGTTAAAATGTCATTTCATACTGAGGTGAAGAAGATAGGGAAAACAACACCATCTGAAATTTATATTTATTGTGATTGAAGTCAGATTGGAGGCCAAATGTCAGCATGGCCCCAACTCAAATAATTCAGATAAAGTCAAGAAAATAAGCCAGTGATAGAGGAAATGCAAGCTTTTCAAAGGTTAGCAGGAGTCTGATTAGAATCTGGGACCACAGAAATAAAAATTCTGTTTGAAGAAGTAATTGGAAGTAACTAAAAACAGAAGAGGACACTCTTCCTGCCAGATGGAGGAGATGCCAGTAGATGCACAGATTAAGGAAGCTTTGCTCTAGCTCTGGCCTCTGGTCACTCTCAGCATAGCACTTGAGTGCAAACTAAAAGCCAGAGGGACATGAATCCCCTCTGATCTCTGGTGCCACATTTCTCACCACAAACCTTTGCAGCCAAGTATTCCCCAGGCACTCTGGGTTTTTCTAAGCAGAGCTGCCATGCTTCCTGGCAGAGATTACTGTTTATGTCAACCTGGTTTCAAGAGCTGTCTGAAAGAGCAAAGGGATTTGCTGCTCAAAGGAGATGAAAGATTGGAGAGGCCAGAGATCTTACCCAAAGAGAACCCATTAAAGATATTTTGCCTCGTCAGAGGTTATTTACATGCCAACCCTGTAAAGAGGAACATCTAAAGACAGATTTATAAAAAGAACAGAACAGCAGATAAGGACCTTAGTAAAATTTGTTTCTCATGAAGATACAAATAGAATTCACCAGCGATGGTATCATATTATAACTGCCATGCAATAATTGATTCTCTTTCCAGACCTATTTTTACTCTTCTTTATTGAGATAATTTCTTTGGAGACTGATTTCCTAAAAGCTTGATTTTGTTCAGATTTCCACCTTCTCTTAAGGTCACCATATCTATGTTTAATGCATACTGGGAAGACAAAGCTAAATAGTAGAAGTGAAATAATTTTTCTACACTCCAAAATAACAAGCAAGGTCTACTTTTGATTATCTAAATATCCAGTAGTTAACTTTAGGTCATAGCTCTCAAGTCTGTTAATCCATTTCAGTGGTTTTTTTCTTTTTTGGGGGGTGGGGTGGGGTAGGCAAGACAAACCTTTACTTCTGGCAAAAAGGGCGCAATAGGAAACTTGGTAAGCAAGGGTGCCTGGGTGGGCAGTCTGCCTGCTTATATCTGGAACCTAAAGCAGTGCTGTCCTTCACTTGGATTGGAGGAGTTTGAGTATACAATCTACATGATTGGCTGATTTTACGGTACCTGGAGAGGAGACAGTCTTCAACCAAGCTGGAAAGGACCTTTCCAATTGTTCCTGACCACCAGGATGGTTATCTGAACACTAAAAGGGGGAAAACTCATTACTAGGAGTGATCTACCTAAAAAAGTTTATGTTTAGGATAGAAGACATTATCAAAGGGTGCAATGAAAATGAAACCAAAAGGTATAAAAAGGAAAAGGGGGGATTTGTGAGAAATAGAAAGTCTGGTGGATCATTTTCAAAATCTAGTATTCAGTCTTAATTGGATCAATTGTGGCCCTTCCATTTCAGTGTTTTTAAGCCTAAAATGGTTTTTAAGAACCATTTCCCTATGCATCGTTGTCCCAAAGAGTGTCCCTATCAGATCCCAGAAATGCTGGCATTATGGTTCCTTTATAGCACTTCACCACCAATCCTTCCTTCAAATATATAAGTAGTTGCCAAACCTCACTGCAGGGTACGAAGCAGAAAAGTGTGTATGTGGGGCGGGGGTGCTGTCATGTGGAATCACAAATGAAAATATCAGCCAGTTTTAAAGGCATCAGATTATCTCCCTAGTTCAAATTGCCAGCCTCTGTCAAGAAATGACACGGTGTTTCCTGATGTGTTGAAAGCAGTCCTGCGATGAAAGAAAGATAATGCCCTTATCCAGCTGAAATTCTAAGCTGGATACCCTGGGGTGGGGGGGTTGTATACAGTCTTTGACTCATCACGATAAAGGCTGGCTGCTGACAGCTCCTCAACTTTGACTTCTGGCTAAGACTCCAAAACTGGGCTTCCTCCCTCTCCCCAGCCCCATTATTCCAAATTCTTCCATATTTCCTTTTTACATTTCTTCCATCAACCATTTGGAAAGTGAAGGTTTCCCTGGATCTGAAGGCAGCCCTGTCCCAAGGCAGCATTAGTCGACTGGCTCACTTGCCACAGCGAATTGAGTAGTTTGGGTCTTAATATATATAACGCAGCTAATTTTTATTGATCATTCTGCTATAAGTTAGAACTGTAGGCGCAAACATTTGTCCTCAGGCAGAAGATTTAAAAGTGTGCTCTTGGGGCCACCTTTCTTAGGATTACGTAGAGAGTTTTGTAAAAATGCAGATTTTGGGGTCTCAAATTTACTACATGAAAATTTCTGAGGTTAGGGGCAAGGATTTATTTTATAATGAGCTCCCAACATGGTTCCTAAGCACATCAAAATTTGAGAGCCACTAGTGAACATGTATACACAGAATTTAAATTGTAATAAAAAACCTAAAATATAATAGGATGAGCCGGGCGCGGTGGCGCATGCCTGTAATCCCAGAACTTGGGAGGCTGAGGCAGGAGGATTGCCAGTTCAAAGCCAGCCTCAGCAATGGTGAGGCACTTAGCAACTCAGTGAGACCCTGTCTCTAATAAAATACAAAAAATGGCTGGGGATGTGACCCAGTGGTTCAGTGCCCCTGAGTTCAATCCCCGGTACAATAAATAAATAAATAAATAAATAAATAAATATATATATATATATATATATATATATATATATATAATAGGATGGCATGGAGAAGGTGAATATAAATTGGAACATATGTTTTAAAAAGGGTGTAAAGAAGTTACATTGAAACCAAGGCTTGAGGGATAGTGGAATTGCCCAAATGGAGAATAAGGGATAAGCATTTTTCAAGCAGAGTAAAAACTTATGCAAAGCTCCTGAGGTTGATGGATTATCAGGTTGAGTTTTTCCTGATAATGAAAAGGTCTCAATAATGTTGATGTTTTATTAACACAAGTACATTCCTGGTGTCTTGTCCTAAAGGAAATATCAGCGTGTATGTAAATCCATGCATCCCTAATCTGGGTTTCACCTTACTTCTTCCAAGACTAAAATGTTCCTCTCTAGGATCTATATCGAATTAGGAGTTGTAAAAATCAAAATTAGCTTTACCAAAAACAAAACTGATAAAATAGAGTTTATCAACTTTTATAATGGTCAAAATTCAACAAGATAAAAATTTATTTTCAAAGGATATTCCTATCTCATTACTTTTTTCCTTTCTCAGTAATCAATATGTTAGTATGTGAAGTACAAACAAACAAAAAAATAAGATTGAGTTTTGTGTAGTTTACAGAGATCTATGTGTATCTATATATTTGAATTGCCAGTAGTAACCTTATAGTTACATGTGAGAGGAATAATACATGTGAAAATCCCTGCTGATAAATTTCTGGGCAAATCCATTACAGGTGGAAATTCACACAGTCCAAACCATGTAGAGATTTTAGAATCGTGAGCAAAGTACAATTAGCTATTGAACCATTTGTGAAGAAAAATCAGGAGTCTGAAAAGCAAACAGCAATCATTCTAATAGATCTTATGATACATGAATTAGAGTCAAGCTATTTAAACCGCTAGAAGAAATATTGTTCATACCTCTTTTTGCAGAAGAAAAAGGGATTCCAGTTATTTGGTAAAACAGATGAATTTCTGCATTCATCTACAGTTTAAGAGGGAAATCACACTGCTTTTATTTGTAGAAACATACTTCTGTACTTACAACATCCATTGGAATCTATATTCATGTGTGTGTGTGTGTGTGTGTGTGTGTGTGTGTGTGTGTGTGTTTTATTAGAATAAGTGAGTTTGAAAGGGTTCCTAGGAGCAAGGTCAATACAAAATTCAATTTATATTTTCATTTACTAGAAAAAACAGCTAAAAATAACAGTACATAAAAAATTATACATGGATGCTACTTATTGAAGTACATAAAAGACTATTAAAAACTATAAAATATTATTGTGAAAAATCAAAGGAAACAAATAACTGGAAGTTGATTGAATTTAATGGGTTGGAATCTTTAATTTTCCAAATTGATGGCATTTGGGGCTATTTAGTCTCAAAAATCACAACATGTCTCAAACAGGATATATTAAAACAACTGTTCCCAGACCTATCATGGTGATGCAGCAGAGCACCAAATCAAACATGTGATTTTAAAAGTACTGGATAGAAAAACAGATTTCTTACAATGGAATGACAACCAAGCTTACCACTGCTTTCCCAAGAGAAGCAATGGAATCCAAGGGACTATGGAATATATTTAGAAAGTGTTGAAATAAAATAACCATTGGCTTAGAATTATATACGCAGTGAACTATTTTTCAAGGACAGCAAAAATGAAGACATTTTCAAATAACAAATAGCTGAGAACGTTTACTGCTGAAGGAACTTTTAAAGGTTGTTCTTCGTAAGAAGAAAGAAGATCTCAAGAGGAAGGTCTGATATGTGAAAATAAACTGTGATGAGAGAAGTTGCTAACCATAAATAAGTTCAAGTAAATAACAAATAAATAAAAATGTGACTATGAAACACATTTTCTTTACATATCCATCCTTTGATGGACACCTTTGTTGATTCCATATCGAGGCTACTGTGAATAGTGCTGCAATAAACATAAAAGTACAAGTATCTCTTTGCTAATAAACTATTAGGTTTTATTTCCTTTGGATATAAAGTCAGAGATTTAATTGCTTGGTATGGTAGTTCCATTTTACGCTTTTGAGGAAGATCTAAACTCTTCTAAAATTGCAGTTAATTAACATACTGTCCCACAAACAGTATATAATAGTTCTCCTTTCTCTACATTCTTGGCAGCATTTGATATTTTTTTGTCTTTTTGATTATGATCATTCTCACTGGGATGAGATTATATTTGATTGTGGTTTTGATTTACATTTCCCTGGTGATTAGTGATATGGAACATTGGATAAAGTAAATATGATGTAACCATAATCTTTCAATTAAAAATGCAAAAAGTAGAATATCATTCATTCATGAAAAGATTGAAATCCTGTCATTTTCAGCAATGTGGATAGAAGGACGTAATACTAAGAGAAATAGGCACATAAAGACAAATGTAACATGTCCTCATTCATTTGTGGAAATTAAAAATAGTAGACCTCACAGAAAAAGTGAGCTTAACAATGGTCAGTCAAAACTAGGAAGAACAAGGGGAAGGGGAAATAGAGGTTAGATAAGAGGTACCAAAATATAGTACTAAGATAGGAGGAAAAATCAGTTCTCAGTGTTTCTATGGCACAGTGTAACTATAGTCTACAGCAACTTATGATATGTTCCAAAATAACTAAAAAAAAAGTCCCAAAGTTTCCAACACACAGAAGTGTTTGAGGGCATGGAAATGCCAATTACCTTAATTTGACAATACATTGTACACATATATCAAAGAATTGTACTATAGCCCATAAACAAAAATATTATGTCAATTTAAAATAAAAAGTCACTTTGCACTTCATAAATGTAATGCAATCATAATGTGTCAACTAAAAAAGTATTCATATAAAAAACAAATGTGAAGAAATAAAAACAAGGTTGGACAAATAATACAGCATGCAGTAATTAGAGTGGATTATGATGTTCATGCTGCTTGGAGAGAAAGTGAGTATACTGATTAGTTTTTCACTTTAGTCCATATGTTAAATTTTCAATAAAACTTCTAATATAATAAAAATATAAACAATTTTAAATCCAAAGAGGAGAAAATGGAATTAAATACCAGAAATTCTCAATCAACTAAAAGTGCATGAAAGGAGTAGTAAAACCATAAAATGGCAAACATAGATCAAGAAGAAAGTACATAATGAATTGATAAAATAAATCAAAATATAACAATAAATGTGAATGACTAAAATTTTCAGTCAAAACAAAATTCATCTATATATTTTTAAGATACTCACTATAGAGACAAAAAATGTAGAGAGTGAAAGAATGATTAAAAAAAAAAAACTCCAGAAAAATACTGACTTAAATAAGCAAAAGTATTATTAGGAATAAAGGAAGGCACTGCAAAATGTTAAAACTTTCATCTTAAAAGGGTCACTTTGAAATGATAAAAGGAATATACAACCATCATAAATTTGTATAAATATAATAAAATCTCAAAGCAGATCAAGCAGAAAGAAAAAGAAGTAAAAGGGGCATAGACAAATCCATTCATTTTCTGACCAATAACACCAAAACACATAGAAGGCAAATAATAATTTAGAAAAACTGGAAAAGATAAATAATTCTGATGTATATTCATAAAGTTTTCCCCCCATAATTTGAGAAAACAGCTTTCTCCTGAAAACAATTGTGTGTATGTGAAAACTAACTAGGAACTGTGAACCAAAAATCATAAATGAGATTGAAATAAAAGCAAAGACAGTTTTGGGTGGGCATAGGATACATGGCTTCAGTTAGAAATCACACTGAGGAGAGGAGAGTTAAGGCCAGTGCATGCAGCTCAGCATTCTTTGTGGGGAAGCAAGATAAGTCTGGAAGGTGGATATGATGCAAATCAGGGTAGTGAAACATTCTGAAAGTTCATTGAAATGTCCAGATCTGGACTAAGGGTACACAGACAGTTGCCAGGCAGATGTCCTTGCAGAAGTTCTTCTTGTACAAGGTTTCAATGGCCTTTGTGTAAAGTCATGGTACTGACAGAGGCTTTTGTGATAGTTACTATCAGGCAATCGTGTAAGAACCCTTCTTACACAATCTCAACTTTATTTTTGTGAGGCTGATGCAAGTGACTGTTTTTATTTTGACAATATCAAGGGTACTAGTGACAAAGCAAATCTCAGCACCTTTTCTTTAAACTGCCTTTCCTTCGCTCCAGCCTTGTTGGCTTCCCAATCTAGCCTTGCTCTCTGATGCAATCCTTCATCACCCCCAGAGCCCCAGGATGGTGGCTCTTGTTCTTCTATCTCCTTTGCCAATTTCCTCAGTCTACTTACTCTGACTTTGTAATAAGCCAACAGCATCTCTTAATCATGTTGCCTCCCCCCCTCTTTTCAATCTCCTTTGCTGCCTCTTTTTCTTTGCCTATCTCTAAGTATCAGGGCTCTATAAGTGACCATATGACATCTAATTCCATGTGTTTTGTTTGTTTCTATGTGAATCAACCACTCCCCTGGCTTCAATTTCCATTTATAAGCTCTTAACCTCAAGTTTCTGTTTTGTTATTATTGTAGTTTTTTACCTGTAAACAAGACCTCTTTCCTGATTTGCTTATTTGATGGCAATAGTAAAATATTTAATGCTTACCTTGAATTCCTGAATTCCTTGTCTTCAAATTTTATTTTTCCTCTTTTACTGTTTTGAAGGACACCACCTGATAATCAGTCACCAAGGCTAGAAATAAGAGTCATTCAAGTGTCCTCCTTTTTCTCACTTCCCACATGAAACCAAAGAGTGTAGATGGTATAGTCTTAGAATTATCTTTAAGACTTTTCATATTTATTCCCATGTTTACATTTTAGATCATTGTTAGCCTAGAAATTTGCATTAGTCTTGTAATTCATTTTTCTGCCTCTAAATCTGCAGTCTTCTAATCCATCTTCCATACCAACAGACTGTTCTTTATAAAATCTAAATCTTATCAGGTTTCTTCCTTGCCTATAAACCCTTCCTAACTTCACAATGCTTACCCAAGAAATTTTAAACTTCAAAGTATGCATGTAAAGTCCTGCATGATCTAGTTTCTGCCTATATTCTTAGACTTATTACTCATTTCATTTCTTTCTCTTCCTTTTACCCAACCCCACTAACTTCAAACACATTTATCATTATTATAATAAAATGCTGATATAATTGGCTCCCAGTAAGCATGAATCCTGTATCCTTAGACTCAACCAACTGTGAGTCAAATCTGTTTGGAAAAAACATGTATAGATGTCTCTTTTTTTGGTCATTATTTCCTAATGCAATATTCTAACAATTTACATATCATTTATATTACATTAGGGATCATAAGTAATCTAGAGATGATTTAGAGTATATGAAAGGATGTCCATAGGTTTACTATGCCATTATATAAGGACTTGAACATCAGCAGATTTTGATACTTCTAGTGGATCCTGGAACAGATATCTCTCTAATCCTGAGGGATGGCTGTATTTAATAAGCACTTTTATTTAGGTATGGTATCCATCCCTTTACATATACTATCTCCTGCGATTCTCAAATGAACCTCATAGGGAAGAAACTTCTATGAATGAGGAAAATGATGCATGCTGAGAATAGCCTAGTGCTAAGCGGCACCAGAAGGAAAACACAGATGGTTCTGCTGAATTATTTACCCTTTCCCTAGCCATCAGATTGGTTCTCACACCAGGACCCTGCTCTCCCTTTATAAGGAATAATTCTCCTTTTAACCCACAAAAGTTTCAAGATTCTGTACACATGCTGTGTTCTGAATGAACCTCACATTGTCTTTCTAGAAGGTAGTACTGACTTCTGTCCTCCGTCTGCATTTCTTCCATCATAATTTAATCACATTTATTTTCTTGTGTTTTCAATCCTTAAAGATTGTGAAGGCTGCTACATATGTCATTTTTTGTTTATTGAATGAGGACTTGTAAAACCAGAGCCTGGCATTTGGTGGAAAAGCAATAAATATTTATTGAATCAAATTGTTGGAGTTTTGCAATTGTATCTTCTCCTGTTAGTGATCCACATGCCAGAAATGCCAATTAGGTATAACCTTAAAAATTACAAATCTTTTGTAATTTTTACATCCCACTTTCTTCCATCTCATTACTTACCACAATACCTCAAATATATGCATAACAAAAATACCTCAGATATATGCATAACAACAAGATTGTATCATCAAAGCATATTTCTGGTGAAAAAAGTTAAGACTACTGAGATATATAGTGTATTCCAACAGCCTAATTTAAATAATAAATAATTAGTAAACATTGGCTGACTTAAGTCTTGCTTTCTCCCAGCACATGGCAATCTTATCAGGCTACTTCTAGGCTTATTGTTACCTTTAAGAAGTGCATGCGCATACACACACACACACACACACACACACACACACACACACACACAAAAGACTAGAATCAACATTACTTTTTACTGAGAACCAATCATAAATTTTTAAACCTGGGCTTGTAGACATGTGGACTTCTGCAAATATTTTTTATCTTCATGTTCCTGAACCTAGAGTTACAGAGTTATTTTTGTGAATTTGCCATTTTAGCTAACCTCATACACTGCTTAATTTCTTTAGGGAGAGATTTGACCCAAAGAGATCTCTCCTTTGAGATCTGTATAAGTAAAAGAAAATGTAAGCCAAATGTGAGGACTTCCAAACAATCGTATCTATTGACCTGGGCTATAATATCTCTGAGAAGAAAGTTGATTACTTGAGATGTTTTAAATGGAAAAGAGCAAAGCAGTAAGCCCACTGGGCTAGAGAAATGTCCAAATCTGTTTCATACAGATGTTTTATCTTTATGTAAGTCAACTGTATGTAATTCCAAATACAAAATATTTACACAAGTATATTGAGTATAATTACATGCATATTGTGGTATGATGAATTTTTGATAATACTCTTTATATTTCCTTAGGGAACTTATTAATGCAATCGAGTAATTATTTAAAATCTACATTATTGAATAGAGAACAAATGAAGCTTAAGAGCTTAAAGCATTGTTGATCATAGCATCGTTTGTGGTGGCAGGACAGCAGTCCGGGATCCACCCCTAGAGAAATTTTAACATGGGTGGATACATTAGAGACATACAATTGAGAACTTAGAAGAAATCAGAAACCACAAACTGGATATATGCATAACAACAAGATTGTATCTTCAAAGCATATTTCTGGTGAAAAAAGTAAGACTACTGAGATATATAGTGTATTCCAACAGCGTAATTTAAATGGCAGGCAAATAATCATTCCCATTTTCCAACCATATAGAGAAAGGGCTTAAAATGAAGTATGTGAGAAGAACTGACTGCATACTGGGAGAGAGCAAGAAACAGACTATTGAATGGGAATAGAAAGGGAAGAAGTTAATACATGAAACAAGAGGGGTGCCTAGTGTAGACCAGTGTTGGTATTGTTAATGTCTAAAGAAGTTGAATGATTCACTTCAGTACTTGAGGTCTTGTAAAACTAAAATTTAAAAAGAACTTGATGTCAACTGATGATCTAGAAATAAAATATATCTGAAGCAATGCTATAAGGAAAATTAAATTGTATAAAACTTAATTTATATAGTATTTCAGATTAAGTCCATGGTGTGACATGAGGTATGCTGCCTAGCATGTTAAAGATCATCCTCTGTACTCTAGTGAAGCGGAGAAAATGTGTTCGTTAGTCATAGAAGAGGCGCCATTTTGACTCCACTGTACTGTGCTGTCTGGATTTGTATGCTAGTGTCAATCTCAACAACGTAGAGAATTTCTCATTTGGCAGGTAATGGATCCTCAGTCAGCATGATGGAAGTTCTCTAGCTTGGGACACACAGAGGAAAAGGAGCCAGAAAGATTCTTCTTGGCTTTGTTTATCATAGAAAGGGAGTTAAATAACTCCTGGCACAAACACACAAAAACTGTCTTTCTGAGTATTTAAAGACTCTCTTCCTCAGACTTAGGACAGGAATACACTAGCTGATAATAGTACGAGTGGTAACCATGTTTATAGTATAGCAGTAAAAACAATCATAATCCCAACGATAGATTTGGGAGTGGACTAACCCCAAGCCCCCAAGGTCTGACAACTATACAGTAAATCCTCAGGTAGATCTATCAGCACAATGATGACAGAGGCTTATATAAGATTGAGCTAAAGTTTCTTCTGGGCTTGCATCCAATAGACAGGAATCATGGAGAAATTTTGCCCTTGGTAATTAACTCCTAATTAGATAATTATTTGAGTAGGAAAGAGTTAAATAATGTTAGTCTTTGTGTATTGCAGTTTTCTTTTTTCAGAACCTATCAATTTGGGGGAAGGAAGAGAGAGAGAGAGAGAAAGCAACAACACAGAACCCTAATGCCCTTAGCAGATGGATCTGTGTTATTGCAGAACAGGGACCTGGAAAGTCTCCATATACCAAGCTATAAATATTCTTTTGACATTTATTATCCTCACTTGAGTTCAGGTGCTTAAATTCTTGGACTGAAGTCATGTTTGTAGCAGAAAAAAGTTGATCTTTAAGCATACCTTATCGCTGGCTAAATTATTAACAACAGACAAAGATGGAGGGTAAATACACTGGAGCAAGGGAGTCTCCCACTTAAGAGAGGTCATGGAACCTTTAAGTCAAATTAGCTGAAGTTTAGATTCACTTGTAGTACAAATTCCCAAACACCTCACATCAGACAATTTGATGGATCACATCCCAGGAATTCCCCACCAACCCCTAACTTTCCAAATATGTATCTACTGGTATGGTGTTCTGTGGTCTTGAATTTGAGACCCAGCACTCCCAGCTGTGCAGACTTGTAAATTCAAACTCCCGTGAATCTCAATTCACGTTGCAGTAGGGGAAGTGTAGGATTATATAAACCAGAAGATAATAGCCCTTATAAAATCCTTTCAATAAAATAAAATCAGGGTGAAGGTGTCAGCTTGAATTAACAGCCTTTCTTTATTTAGGAGTGTGGTGTCCTCAAGTGTAGTTATTTTGTGGTTCAGGCTAAGATTTAGTGGCATTGTTCTTAATTAGGATCTACTTAATTTCCTTGGGGATGATGACTTGGAATCTGGGCTAGGTTTCCTTCTGAGAGGGAAAGAATTCATGCATGACTTTTCCTGGGATATTGCCTAACATACTCTTCCAGATATATCCTACCCTGATACTATTTCTAACCTTTGTCCAGAGGAACCAGAACAGTGTGAAGCGGAGGGAGACCCATAGGCATCTTCCTTCATCCTGACCTTCTCCCCTTGCATGAATGATCCCTTTGTGACTCTCCAAAAAGCTCATCTAGTATGATGCTATACCAGTACATCTGTAGTGTCCTGGAACTGAGCAACACATTTTAAAAGAACATTGCCACCACTGTCTAAAGAAGAATGAAGAGCCTAGATCTTAAGAATTATAAATACAGTTGAAGAAGTTAGACTTCTTTTTCCAAGCTGAACATCAATAAGTATTATGGTGCTAAGTGCACAGGCTCAGCAACCAGACTGTCTACTTTCAAATACTGTTTTTTTTTCACATAGTTGCTGAGTGAATTTAGGCAAGGTATTTAACCCTTCTGTACTGTAGTTTTCTCATTTGGAAGATGTGAACAATAATAGTATTTATCTTCCTTATATATTGCTAGGAAGATTAAGTGAATTAATAGTAATAAAGGCTTCTGCTAGTCTTCCAAACTTATGAAATTACATGTGATTTTTCTGTTTATGAATACTTTTGGGGGAAGGTTCATAGTTTTTTTTTTTTTTTAATTTCCAAAGAATACCATGACCTTAAAATATATTAACTACTGAGCATAAGGCTGAAACCAATGGAAGTTTGAAGGATGTTCCATCTGGCACATAGAAAGGGAGCTTATTCTTAGACTTTGATTATTAAAACACAGTGAGCCATCTAGGTGTCATCAGAAGCCCTATCTGAAGAAATGTTTAACATGATGCTCGATGAACACATCTTAGGGGTAGGAGTGTACATTAAATGGACTCATAATCACAAACCTTAGAGGTGATACAAGTCTAAACCTCCCTGTTCTAAACCCTTTTGTTCCTTTAATCAAAGTGTATGTGAATATCTTAGATTTTCTCATTCTGAATCTGTAACATTATGTACTCCACCCATAGACACAATTACTCAGTGACAGAGGCAATCATGTGCTGAAAAGTTCCTGGTGACATTCTAGTACCCTCCTAACTCTTTAGCAAAGCACATAGTTCAAACGTAATGTGACATCATTATGCTTGTCTAGCTATATTTTTTACTTAATATACTTGAAATGTTTCATCAATATGCAATTTGAATGTTAGTTTCTTTACTTTCCCTAAGTTTTCTAAAAAGAGCTGCTCTGTGCTATCAAATCTTGCACTGTTTTATTAAAATCTCTGCTACAGTATTCATAAAATAGCGTGTCTCTTATGTTTTAACATAAGCACACAAAAGACTGAATTATACACTATTCAACATTGTATCTCCACAATAGATATGATACCAAATATCTTTTCTCCTTGTCATTTATTAAATTATACACACAAACACATGCATACACATGTGCACACAAACACACATTATATAATTGGTATAAAGGAGGATAAACAGTATGGAGATGAAGAAACTCGACCATAAGTTTGGCACAGAATGGATTGGGGAAAAGAAATAGTCAAAAGGAAAAAGATCAAGATAGAAATAGCCATGTTAAGTTTCAAAACTTGGACCTAATGCCAAAGTGAAAAAATTCTCATGAGAAAGGAAAGATGGTATTTAGAGAGATGACTCTTGAAATCTGCGTTGAGCTTGGCTACATGTTTAGGAAAAGATGGAAGGAACTTTGGTTCTGAATGATTACCCCATCTCCAATGAACATATTCTTTTATTTTTTTAAAAATTAAGTTTCTAATATGTTAGTGTGTTTTTTGTTTTTGTTTTTGTCACAGCAGCATGCCTTAATATATTCTAACTAATATGTTAAAGTTGGTAAAGTGGAAAGCTAAAGAGTTTTGTTCCCTTGATGCCAATATGGAATGCCTGTGACTGTCTCTGGACTTCTTGTTGTAAAACAAAGTCCTAGATATAATAGTTTTTGTATCATTCATAGCTGAATAAAATACCTTATTGTTACTATCTTGAGCACTCATGGAGTAGTAAGAACTCAAAGATGATTACCAAAGAAAAAAGTTCTAAGAAAGTATATAATATCATTTCTTAATTTCAAAAAGTATACATTTAATTAGGAAAGGGTGATATTTTAAGATCATTACAAAGAAATTCTAACAAAGAAATTAGTCCTGAAGCCATCTTATCCTAAACATGTCACCAAGCTCAACACAGAAGGAGAAAAGAGCATATAGAGAGTCATGTGTAGAGTTTTTATGGCCAGGAATAGGAGAATGGGTATATTTACATCAATATTCCTTTAGCTAGAACCCATCACATCATTTTTTTTTTTTTTTTTTTGCATCACATTGGTCACATTATCAATTGCAATTGCAAGAGTCCAGAAAGTGTCATTTAAGTAAATAACAAGAAGGACATTCTAAGCATCAAAGTTTCTGCACACCTTCTATGAATCAAATGTGGTTTCTGAGGCAAGGAAATTCTCAGTCCCAGAATACAAATTGAGGCCTTGTCTCTGAAGGGAAGAACATATAAAATCCATGACAGTCTAGAAATCTTCAAAAGTTTAGTTAAGAGATTGAAGAGCTGAAAAAGAGAAGAGGCCCTATTTTGGGTTCAAGAATTCTTGTTCTCAAATTTTTTTATTTTTTTTCCTCTAATGTTCTATGAATTTATTATACAACCTAAATACGTAAGACATGCTAAGGTTACAAAGTTTATTTCATGATGTTTGTTAACTTTAAAACTTCATCACATACATGAAGAGTCTGACTTCTTTGTCTAGTAAACATCAACATCTGTTGAGAGATGGTTGTTTCCTTATTTGGAGAAACCACAATTTATGGAAAATCCCAGTCGAGTGCAGGAAGGTAGTTGTTTTCTACATGTTATTAGTGACAAAAAAAAAATCCCCAAAGGGCTATCAGTCATTTGTGATTGATATCATGTTCTTTAAAAGAGGTGCTATGGTCAGGCACGTGGTGCGTGCCTGTAATTCCAGTGGCTCAGAGAGGCTGAGGCAGGAGGGATCATGAGTTCAAAGCCAGCCTCATCAAAGGCAAGGTGCTAAGTAACTAAGTGAGACCCTGTCTCTAAATAAAATACAAAATAGAAGGGTTGGGATGTGGGTCAGTGGTTGAGTGTCCCTGAGTTCAATCCCCAATAACCCCCCCTACAAAAAAGAAAAAGAAAGGTGCTGTGGCTATTTTTGATGTTCCAAGTCTTAGTTTATTTTAAAATAACTATGTCATGCTCTCCTATGCCTCTCTTATTCTTGTGGAGGATTTCTCCAGAAATACTATAGTGACATCTTAGAATGTACATGTTTATTCTTTTTTTTCTTTCAATGGACATTTTAAAACATGAGCTATGTGACAGACATTGCTGTAAGGACTGGTGGTAAAGAAGAATAAGATAGCTCTGCCTTCAAGGGGCTGAAAATTGAAGAGCGAGGGGAGGACATGGTGATTTATAACCACCCCTGATAAGATACATAGGTTGAGCTATGTATATATATATAGCTCAAAAGCTTAGTGATATCCTAAATATGGAAAGGAGGTTGAGAAACAGACAGGAATTTTGATGATTCCCGGATTTTTGTCTTGAGAAACATTGGTTACATAGTTTTTTACAGTCTACAAAGGAAGGCAAATGCAGAGCTAGGTTATGAGTCAGCTCTCAAGTCACTGCCCCAGGCATCAATCTATAAAAGATACTAAAATACCGTTAGTATAACTCATAACTATGGTGCCAGCTAATGACACAGGTTTCCACAGGCAACCACTTAAATTGGTGTTTTGCAGGTAAATTGGTCCCAATCCTGCTAAATTAAATAGCACCTGGAGAAGGAACAAACAGCTCTTCACTGATGCCATCCTCTCCCTACTGAGGAATGATGCTTGCATGAATGCAGGTTGTTAGGTGTAGCTACATGTTCTGTCCCCAAACTGAGAGCAGCCAAATGAGAGTTGCCAAAGGCCAGCACCCACTGTCAACTTCTATTCTGAAACTACAGTGTGGTAAGGTGCTGTTTACCTTGAACATGGAAACATGTGACTGATTATCATAAATTTTAATTTTGTTTTTGACTAGACAAAATGTAAACACTTCAGTATGCCCACCAGGGTTTTTTCTGTTTTAGACAAGCTCCACAATATTGATGAGATGACAAGTATTGAAAAACAGAAGGGGAAAATTTACCAAGATTTTTAATAATTTCAGTCTGCTTTGACAAGTAGAAGCAAATTAGTGAATGTATTTCTGTTTTTCCTATGTTTTTAGAAATTTTCTTGAATTTAAAATTGAAAAATAAAATAGAATACCCAAATTCTGCTATGTTAGAAAATTTGAAGATTCCATTACTGAAAGTTGATTAATTGGAAGTATTCTTTTTGTAGAACAAAAACTATAACACATGCACTAACAAAGTAATATTTGACTAATTGCTGATATTATTATAATATCAGTAGGTGGCCCATTCATTTAATTTAGCAATATGAAACCAAATTATATTGCAGGGAATATATATATATATATATATATATATATACATGTATATATACACATATATATACATATATGAACAGTGAGTTTATTTGTTTTCAAGATCCTAATTATAGTTGATTTTCTGTTTCAATTTTACAAAGAAAGTGCTAAGTAATTTTATTTGTAAATCTAGTTTGTAGTTTTAGAAGCATGTAGCATAGTTCATTAAGTTGAATTTACCTATAATATTATAAAGATTCTGGATGGATAGCACATGCATTGACATGTTAACAAAGTTTATTTCCATAATAACTATGGCTTACTTTAATATTCTATCACATCTGAAGAGAATCTGACCTATTGAATCCAGAAACATCCGTATCAAATAACATTTGATTTATTTGGCATTATCTATTTAGAATGTTGCCACTTGAGAAGCAGTCACAAAATATTTTTCTGACATATAAATTAAAACTTCTAGAAGTGTTTTTAAAAAAGTGTAAAGTTATGCATAGAAGTGAAACTTCATCCTTACCAATAGGCCAATTATTTATTTATAAGTGATGAAGCAACTATGAAATAAGACAATTTCAGAAATCTCAAAATCTTGCCAGGCATGTTGGCACATGCCTATAATCCCAGCAGCTTGGGAGGCTGAGGCAGGTGGACCATGAATTTAAAGCCAATCTCAGCAAAAGTGAGGCACTAAGCAACTCAGTGAGATCCTGTCTCTAAATAAAATACAAAATAGGGCTGAGGATGTGGCTCAGTGGTCAAGTGCCTCTGAATTCAAGGCCCAGTACCCACCCCCACAAAAAAAAAATAAAAATAAAAATCTTACATTGCACCAAAGGGATAGATGATAAATCTCTTTATCATACAGATATAAGTATATAAACTTTATTAAATCATTTTCTCCCCCAAAGGTCTAATTAAATGTTAAGCAAATAATTGAAGGATATTAATTTGAAGCTTCTGAATGTTAGTCTGCTCAGTGTTGGTTAGACTCAGTAAGGTCAGTTTTCAGAGAAAGATGATGAAATGAATTTTTGATAAATTGGGTTAGAGTTACCCAAGGGACATTGAAATGAGGATGCATGTAATAGTGAGGCAGCGTATTTGTTGATGGCTCTGGCTTTGAGATGGACTATCTGAGACCAATCCTGGCTATGCCAATACAAGTTGCACCACCTGGGGGCAGTTATATTCAACCTGTCAGTGCCTCAGTCTTCCTCATCTATACCTGCCTCATAAATTTGTAATGGGGATTATGTACTTACTAAAAAAGTGCTTACTAAATTTGGCATTTTGATAATCATTATTTTCCAGACTGGGTTCAGTTGAGAGAATAAATCAGAAGAGTAATTACCATAGGATAACTAGTGGGAGAGAAAAAGAGGAAGTGGAGATGGCAGTGGAGGCTGTTGGGAAGAGCTTGCTAGAGCTATTCTATGGAGTATTCTCTCTCTCTCTCTCTCTCTCTCTCTCTCTCTCTCTCTCTCTCTCTCGGAGAGGAACTTGAATATGCTCTATGGGATGGTAATCGTAGAAAGGAAGCGTAATGTAAACAATGGAGCAAAGTCATTTGTAAAGCACATTACCTAGCTCATAGGAAGCACTATTTAATTTTTTGTTAAATAAACAGATGGGATTTGGAACATTGCAATGAGGTCTGGGCAAGAGGCAGGAGTTTGAAAGGCATCAGCATACAGTGGCAGCTGAAACTCTGGCATAATGAAGGATATTGTTGGCTAGGAGTATCATCCCAGTGCCAAGTGGGCCGCGGACAGAATCTTCAGGAACACTGATGTTTAAGTAGTAGCTACAACTACCATATTCAGCCACAGACACTAAGAAAGAAAGGTCATGCACAGGAGGAAACACAGTAGAAAATATTATCTCAGATGTAATAAAGAAAGGAAATGAAAAGGGTCAACATTGTCAAATGCCAGACAGAGTCACTGAAAAGTGCTTACTAAATTTGGCATTTTGAGAGTCATTATTTTCCAGACAGGGTTCAGTTGAGTAAGTAAATCAGAAGAGTGATTGTCATAGGTTAACTAGTAGGGAGAGAAAGAGAGGAAGTAGAGGCAGCAGTGGAGGCTGAGAAGTTTGCTAGCAACTAGAGGAAGCTATTCTATGGAGTATTCATTCCTGTATTTTTTTTTTGTTTGTTTGTTTGTTTTTTTTTACAGGAGAGGAACTTGAATATTTTCTATGGGGATGGTAACAGTAGAAAGGAAGGGTAATGTAAACAATGGAGCAAAGTCCAGATGGAGACAGAAAGGGATGGGCTACAGAGCACAAAGAGATTGCTCTGGACAGCAGAAAGAGCCTAGGTTTTGAAACAGGAGGAAAGAGGAGAAAATGGATGTCTATAAGTTTGGGGATGGGAAACTGAGAGAGTTCATACCTCACTAACAACCTGCTTCCTCCATGTTACCACATTTGGTAATTTGCCATGGGTCACTGAAGTAGGACATACATGAATGTTATTATTATTGAGGAGGTACACTAACTTTGAGGCTTTGTTGTTGGAAAGGTCCTCCACATACACTGTGAAGTTGTCAGGATGATGACAGGACCCATAGTAGAAGGTGAGACAGGTAGAAGTGGCAGTGGGTAGCACAATAGGATAACATGAACTTGAAGGGAGGTAGGGTTTTTATATAATGGTGGGAACATGAAGTCTTCAAGGATGTGCTGGTTATTTTTTTGCTACTTCCCCTATAAAACCAAATCCCATTCTCACCGAAGTCTTGGGTGGCTAATACCTAAGGCCTATATCTTAGCACCTAGCACCCTTCGAACTTAGGTGTGGGTTTGACCAAAGCAGGTCATGAGCAGAAGATGAGAGCACAAAAGAAAACACTTGTTATTATGTTACTTCCTGCTTGCACCTTCTTGAAGTGGTAGCCACTGAGCCATTCCAAAACCAGGGCTCCCAGGGAGGAGCCGTTCCCTACATCTCATGCTCTCTCTAAGTTCTATACAAAATATTTCTTTCCCTTGCCCCTTTAGCCATCCAGATGGTAATGCCTTTGCAATTGTGTTAATCTCTTCATGTTTTAATATCCCTTATCTTGCCCCATAATTCATCTGCATCTTTGTAGCAAACATTGGCTAAAGGGCTTTCACTTAGCCAATACAAGCTCATCCTCTTGCTTGCTAGGTCCCTCAGTAATATGAAAGGCAGAGGAGTTGTGAAAAAGCTAGTACCTAGAAGCTACAAATAAGCCAAGGATGGAAGAACCAGCATCTTCCATTCCTGGGGTCTGCTCGGGCAGTGAAGTCAAGCGGCTGCTCCAGGAGTCAGAGAAAGGCTCTGCACTAAGGCTGGGAGAACTCTAATCAGGGGGAACAAGAACAAAAGTTTTAGATTCTTGTATACATTTTGGGATGAGAGGCAAAGGTGAATTAGAAGTGGTGACTCCAAAAGTAGACAGCAATAAGGATGCAAAGAGTGCTGTGTGGATTAAAATTTAAATACAGAGTAATGACATAATGGGAAACAAAGGCATAAAAACTACAAATATTGGAAGAGAATTAACAACAGGTGGTCTTAATATGCTATGGGTGGGAACTGAAAATTGCCTATTTTGTTTATCATAGGCAAATTATTTTGGCTGGAGACCAGAGTTAATTTTCTTCTTTCTTTTGTTGCTCAGGTTTCCCAGCCAGCCAGTTATTGTGAAAAGCTGTGCCAGTGTTTGCAACCCTCTCTGCTTGAGAATGACAACAGAGTCAGGCTTTTGAATACCAAATGACAAGACATAGCAAAACAGCAGAACGGCCTTCTCTACTGTGAGACATGGTGACAGATCAGAAGTTAGGGGTGTTGGAAAAGTTGGGAAAATTTTGAAAGTTACAAGTTTTTGTTCTTTTCCCTTCTTTTCTTTTTGTTAATTTTTTCTTCTGAATTTTTTGTTCATGCATAATAGTTGTACATAACGACTTATTACATAGTCATACATGAATGCAATATAACAATATAATTTGGCCAATATCACTCCTCAGCACTTCTCCCCTCCTTTGCTTTATTATATTTATCTCTCTCTCTCTCTCTCTCTCTCTCTCTCTCTCTCTCTCTCTCTCTCTCTCTATTTATTTATTTATCTATTTATTTATTTATTTATTTTAGTACTGGGGATTGGACTCAGGGGCACTCAACCTCTGAGCCACATCCCCAGCCCCTATTTTGTATATTATTACAGGGTCTCACTGAGTTGCTTAGCACCTCACATTGCTGAGGCTAGCTTTGAACTCGCAATTCTCCTGTCTCAGCCTCCAGAGCTGCTGGGATTACAGGCATGCGCCACCATGCCTGACTATTTTTTATTTTTTGTACTGGGGATTAAACCCAGGGCCTCTTAACCATGAAGCCACATTCCCAACCCTTAGCACATTCTATTTTGAGACAGAGTCTTTTAAGTTGCTTAGAGCCTTGCTAAGTTGCTGAGACTAGCTTTGAACTTGTGATCCTCCTGTCTCAGCCTCCAGAGCTGCTGAGATTACAAGTGTGGGCCACCATGCCAGGCTCATTTTTTTTTTTTTTTTAAGCTTGAGGAAAAGTTTTAATATCTTGACTTTTGTTTTGAAAAGTTAAATAAATACAGAAGTACTATCAAACATCTATGTATTCAAAATCCAGGATTAATTAATGTTAACATTTTGGCATTTTTGTTTCAGATATACATTATATATAGAAGAAACTAAATATTATTAATAACATTGAAATCTTTCTCACTTTCATCTCTCTTTATTTCATTCCAAAATACTACTTTCATTAATTTAGTATATATCATTCCAGTTGTGTTTATATATTTTTATCACGTATTTAAAAACTAGTCAACAATATAGTACTGAATTATAGATATAATATCTAATAATGTATACTGTTACCTTATGTTTTTAAGTTTTATGTTAATGTTTTCATATGATATGTATTTATTGCATTGTGGATTTTAAACTTATTTAGAGGGATCTTTCCATATTGATAGATATAGTTCAAAACCATTAAATTTAATTGGCAATGTGGCAGTCTTTCTCAAACAAAATTCTTCCACTTACCCACAGAACCCAAAACAATTATTTAAGTGACATTTCTAAATTCTTCCAAGGATGATACATAACTAGTACCATTCTAGATGCGTAAGTAGTTAATTCATTATACGTAATGGATGCCTAAGGCTGCTGAAGTTAATTTTCTCCTTGAACTGCACTCGAGAAAGTCTGCTCTATTATATCACTGTGCTACATTTTATTTATCTGTTACCCATACTGACAACACTCAATTTTTTTCAAAATGCTACTTGAACAAGTAAACTTTCCTCTACATATATCCCAGGGCACAAGTACAATAGTTTTTCTAAGACATAAATCTATCTAGTTGTTAAATTGTTGAATTCTGGGGTGGGGGACATTTTTAACTTGATTAGAGATTGCAAAATTGTTCTTCCATTTGTTCTCGTGCCAAGTTATACTCCTTCTGCACTATAGAGAGCTCATATCCACTACATTCTTAACAATATTTGATATTGTAAAACCTTAATTTTTCCAGTTGGGTGTAAGTCAAATGGCATGTTTATGCATTTCTTTGATTTTGCATAAAGACAAGCTTTTTGTGTGTGTGTGTGTTGAGTATCTGGGTTTCCTTCTCTATGAAGTTCTTGTTTGTATCCATTACCATTTTCCCACAGTTGTAATTTTTTTTATTACTTTGATAGGACTTTCACATACCAGTTGTTTAAGTAATACTAATTCCCTCACTGTTTCAAACAAGTCTCAAACATCATCTCTCTGCTTGCGTCTTATGTTTTTTCATTTGTTTATGCATTCCTCTGTATAGTAGAAGGTTTACATTTCTACATAATCAAATTTATAAGTCTTCTTAAAATATGCCTTTTTGTTTCATGTCTAAAAATCCCTTCCCTACCATGAGATCATAAGGATATTCTCATATATTTTACTCCTAGAAACTTTTCTT
The DNA here is from genome assembly GCA_025594165.1 of Tamias sibiricus. Classification (NCBI taxonomy): domain Eukaryota; kingdom Metazoa; phylum Chordata; class Mammalia; order Rodentia; family Sciuridae; genus Tamias; species Tamias sibiricus. Next base: position 109,159,208 of record CM046658.1, on the reverse strand, counting down.
AGACTACTTAGATCTTTAAAACATGCAGCATTTATTTGTGTACATAGGATTTGGAAGGGATTTACTTCTCGTATAAGAAAGGCAATTGTCTGAACAACATTCGTTAATTAAATCCCATCATTTTTACATACAACTGCTTGTATACAAAGTATATAAGTACCATTCAGATCTTCAATCATGCATTTGCTATACTTGTGCATTATGAATAAGTAAATAAATAATTAAAGTAAATAAAAAATCCCATCCTTTCATAATGGATTTGCAATGCTACTTCTACTGTATGTTAATCAAGTTGTATATATCATTAGGGCTACCTCTGAGTTTCCAATTTAGTTCCACTGATCTCTTTGTGTTTCCACTCAATTTGTCTTAATTGCTATTGCTTTGTAGCATCTTGCTATCTGCTGAGCCAAATTTCTGATCTTCTTTTTCAGAAGAAAAATTTGTCTTGGTCAAGCATTTTTTCATTCAGTCAATAATTATTTAGTGTTTATGCTTTAGACACTAGTGTTGTGATAGTGAACAAAACAACATTCCTGATCTATCTTTCATTTTAGTGGGGGTTAAAGAAGGAAAAAAAGATAAAGACAACATGTGAAGAGGTGATAGAGAACTGAGGCCACGTAAACAACACCAGGAAGTAAAACCTGACAAGGTTATAAAGATTCTGATTGAATCATCGCTATTTAGTCTTCCATATCAATTTTATAATCAGAACTTCTAGTTTCATTAAAATTTTGTTGCAATTTTAATTTACTTACAGCTTGATTGGGGAAGATTTATTATTTTGATACTGTTAAATATACCCATTAGTGAATATTATAGGTACAAATTTACTTCTGGGGAAAAAAGGATGCGCAAAAGGGACTATATTATCCTTCTACATAAAACAATTTTTAAAAACTGAAAAAAAATGGTTTTAGTCCTGATAAAAAGTTTTAAACACAAAATCTAAAGGTATGATACTTTTCTCAAGTAATGTAACTGTGCCCCAGACAAAGTTATTGTTTTATGTCGTATAGAAATCTAAAAGAGAGCATCAAACCAGGTCAAATTCACCATATCTGATATTCAACAAAATATTACCAGGCACATAATAAAGCGGAAAAATATGAAATATAATAAGGAAAAAAGTAATCAAAATTGATACAGATGTTAGAATTAGCAGAAAAGGATACTAAAAGGGTTATGACTGCTGCATTTCATTTATCTATACCTAGAAGAAAGATTAAATATGTTAAGTAGAAATGGATGGGTATATCTACATCTATATTTATATCTACATCTATATATAGCTATATATCTATATCCTGCAGTTTCTAAGGGAAGGTTGGGAGCAGATTATTAGAAGAGATAATAGCCCCAAATTTTTCAAACCTAATGAAAATTATGAAGAGACAAATCCAAAAATCACAATGAATTCCAAGAATAAGAAACATAACTAAAATTAAAGAAAGTCACTTCATAGTCAATTGGTTCAAAGCTAATGATAAGGAGTAAAAAGTAAAAGCAATCACATGTTGCCTACAGTAGGGAAAAGTTAAGGGTGGTAGCTGAAGGGTGAGGGTCATACCAACCATGTTTTCTGGCCACAGTGGAATTAAGTAAGAAATCAATAACAGAAAAAGCTCAGAAAAACATCCATAAATACTGAAAAACAAATATATTTAAAAATAACCCACTGGTTAAAAAAAAAAAACAAAAGGAAAATTAGAAAATATTGAACTGAATGAAAATGAAAACAAAGTGTATCAATATTTGTAAACTATTATCAATTTATTAGTAATTAGAAGGAAATTAATAGCAATAAATGTCCATATTAGAAAAGATGAAAGGCTCCAAATCAAAGGCTTTAATTTCTATCATAAAATCTAGGAAAAGCAGAGCAAAAAAAAAAAAACAAAAAAAATTCAAAAATAAGCGAAAGAAATAATAAATGTAAGAGTGTAAATCAACAAAAAAGAAAAGAATGAAACAAAATTTATTTCATCAAAAACAGAAAGTTTGTAAACATCTAGCCAGTTGTGTTTGTCAGTTTTAAATCACTGTGAAAAAAATTACCTGACAAGAACAATTTAGAAGAGAAATCGTTTATTTTGGCTCAGGGTTATCAGAGGCTCAGTCTATGGTTGGCCCACTTCATTGCTCTGGCCCTGAAGTAAGGCAGAATATCATGGTGGAAGGGTGTGGTGGAGGACAGCTGTTCAGTTCATAGCAGCCAAAAGCAGAGAAAGAAAGGATCCATGGACAAGATATAGTCTTCTTCAAGGGTACACCTCCAGTGACCTATTTCCTTTAGCAAACTCCCAACTGCAGTTATTACCCAGTAGTCCATTCAAATTATTAACCCATCAATTATATTAATCCATCTATGAGGTTACAATTCTCACAATCCAATCTTTTGACTTCTGAACAGTGCTACCTGGCTTAACACATGAGCTCACAGGGGGAGATTTTTAGATCCAAACCATAACACCAGGCTGATCAGTAAGAAAAGGAAAAAAGAAATCCCGCATTACCAATTCAGTGATATCATATTCTACAGTTATTAAAAAGATTACTAAGAAATATTTTAAAAATATTTTGCTAATAAATTCAACAAGTCAGATAAAATGAAATTTCTTATTTGTCCTTCCCAAAGTTTTTTTTCTAAATTATTGCATATTAATTATACAGAAGAATAGGTTTATTGTAGCATATCTGTACGTGCATTTAACATGGTGATCATTTCACCCTCAATATTCTCCTTAGCCTCCCCGCCTGTTTCTCTGGATCCCCTTCCTTTTCTCCATCCTACCAAAATGTGTAAAGAAATCAAAAGGAGACAGAGACAAGGTACAGAAGCAAAAGTCGCTCCTCCTCCGAGCTGGCCACTTCATTTATGTCAATAGGTTATTTAAGGTCACTGGTATCATTAATACATCATTATTTATTGTGTCATTAGGCAGGTTACAGAGTTAGCAACATTATGCAGCTTATTCCTCAGTTACATACTACAGTTGCAATGTGCAATATTAGGAGCTTTGTGTAGCTCTCAAGAAAGTCCATTGTTTAAAGTTACTGTTATGTGGACAGGTTCAGGTGTAGTGGAGCTTGGTGAAACATTGTGGTTGTCTAGCAAGAGAGTTCCTTTATTCCCAGGAGCTGTGTGTTTGAGATCAAGGTAGAGGCTGATAAGACTCTAGCACAGAGCCTCCTTATGAAGGGCATTACCACAGCAGCTAAGCATCCTGTACCTTTGCACAGAAACTTTCCCAGGCACTGAGCATGTCACAGCCATGAAGTCATCAGAAGCCCCAATCTCAGACACTGCTCTCCCATTCTCTGTCATTGCTTTCCACAACCAGAGAAAACTCACTACATCTTGAGGTGTCAACAGCCTATAGCATAATTTATGTCTAGGGCATTTCTGGACCTTAGAGATAGTACAGTGTAAGAGAATATGTGTTCAGATTCCCAGGGAAAGGAGGTACACTGACTGTGTTTAGATGAAGCTAAAGATCTGAGTCAACTGGAGTAATCCCACAAACACCAGATGTTTCCAATAGCCATGTATTTGTCTTATATTCAAACATCTGGCTGATTACATTTTTTCTATGACTTTGTGTGTAGATACAGCCTTAGGCACAACTAATGATATCATTGTATTTTTACTTTTTAACTTTGGCAATTTTAAGAATGCATATGGTTCATTTTTACGTATTTAAATAAAATTATAATTTTAAAAATTATATGTTACCATTGGGAATGGGATTATGGATGATTTTTTTTGTGAGTTCTGGTTATCTTATTAATTTTTTTAAACTAAGAAACAAATTCACTTAATAATAATAATAATAATAATAATAATAATAGAAATAGAACTGAAGCCTAACTGAAAATGTCATAGTAACAAGGAATTAGGAAAAATAAGAAAAAAAGAGAAATAAAAGGAAAAGGCTTTAATGTGCAGAATTTCCCAGGAAAAAAATCCCAGTTCCACATAATATGAACACTGCTATTTTCTGGGGATGAGCATGCATGCAATTTGACAGTATATATTTATTTGCAATTTTCCTCATCTATCACATGTAATTACTATTCCCTAAGGAAGCATCTATGGCATGAAACTTTTGAAGATTTAAGGTTTAACTGACTTCCTGTTAATGTGATTCATAGATAAAACAAGGTAAGAACATAGAAGTAGTATATATTTTTTCTTTTTAAATTAATTTTTTTTCATTTTTAAATCATTTCAGACTTGTAAAAAATGTTCAGAACAGTACAATTCTCAAATGTTCATCATCCTAATTGCCTATATGTTCACATTTTATATGAATTATTTATAGTTATTAAAATCAGAAAACAATATGATATAATATTGTTATCTAATCTACAGACTCTACACATATTTTACCAATTTATTTTCTGGCCCAGGATCATATGTTACCATTGTTTTTTATTTCTTCTTTAATCTGAAACAATCCCTCAATTTCTGTCTTCTATGATTTTGGCAATTTTGAAGAGTGCTGGCCAGTTATTTCTGTAGAATGGTGTTCAATTTGGTCATGTCAGGCACTGCTTCAGGATTGAGATTGCCACAGAGGTGAATTTGGGTTTTCTTATTGTAGCATCAGGAGGCATGAGATTAAGATTTACCCATCAGTAGTGATGTTAACTTTCATGACTTGATTAAGGTCATGTTTGCCAATTTTCTCCACTCTAATTTTACAATTTTCCCTTTTGCAATGCATAACTATCTCGTGGGAACATAGTCTGCAGCCACAAGAATATTCTGTTTCTCATTATACTTTTATCAAGTAAATTTTTCATTCCATTGATGATTCTCATCTAAAATATTTGATGTTTGCCAAATGATCGTTTTCTATTTTCATCATTCCTTCTCCATTTATTACTCAAATTTTTTTTTTTTTTTTTTTTTTTTTTTTTTTTTTTTTTTTTTTTTGTGGTACCGGGGATTGAACTCAGGGGCACTCGACCACTGGGTCACATCCCCAGCCCTTTTTTGTATTTTATTTAGAGACAGGGTCTCACTGAGTTGCTAAGTGTCTCACCATTGCTGAGGCTGGCTTTGAACTCGCGATCCTCCTGTCTCAGCCTCCCAAAGTGCTGGGATTACAGGCGTGCGCCACCGCGCCCGGCTATCAAAATTTTAATGATAGGAAAGGCTATTCCTTCTTTCTCGCTGATTTATTTACTTGATTCCTTCACTTTGTACTAATAGATTCTTATATTACTCTGTGGGTTAAAACCAATTACTATTTATATCGTTGTTCAAAATGTCTCAGATGTCAAGGGTCATCAGTGGCCCCTTTAAAAAGATTTTGTTGAGGAAGTGGTACAGAACAAATTTACCAAATTATGCTATATCCATGTGTGAGCAGATCACAAAAAATTTCATATATATAATCAGAATTCACTAGTTAAAATAGTAATAATAACAATGGAAGGTAGATTAGTAGAGTAGAACAAGCAGATGAGGAAGGGAGGGATGGAGGGAAAGGGAAGGTATTGGGGAATGATATTGATCAAATTATATTATCTGCATGTATGAATATGCTACAATGGATATCACTATTATATGTAATTATAATGCACTAATACAATTTTTAAAAAATATTTGTGTCTTTTATGACAAGGGCCCAATACTTTTATTTAAATTCTTTATTTACTGTCACCCCAAGGTGTTCCAGATTCTTCTAGTACTTTCCCTGTTCAAGTCTCTGAGTCAGTGATTTCTGTGAGTCCTGTTGCCTCTTATTGGAGAATGATATATTCAGAATCTGGTTTTTAGTGTGCTCAGGGTTCTCGTGATTATGAGCGTCACTGTTTTTAGGCCTTCTCATTGTCAGTGCTCTTCAGCCAGAGGCCACCAGGGCCCATGTGTAGTTGGACACTCTAGTGCTCATTGCAATGAGGGAGGTTGAACACTGTAGATTAGAGCTTTGTTCCTGGGAATTTGATGTTGAAACTAAAAAAGAGATTCATATTATTCTTTGAGATTAGAAAAATAGCATTGAATATTAGAGCTATCAGCTACCATCTTACATATAGGGTGTGAACCAGAGAAACATTTGCACAGAGAAAGAAAAATAAAGATGATTACTATAAAATGGCAGAGATAAAAAAGCTTCTGTAGTTTTTTTAGAACCTGGTTTAATCACTTTGCCAAGACTCTGGAACTTTCCTAACTTTGAACACCGTGAGAGAGCTCTATTCCTTCATTATGGTTTCAAATGGTTGTATTTAGACTAGTTTCTGATACATGCAACCAAAAGGTTCCTAAAGAATGAGATAGAAAAAAGTGATATTTCAATAGATATTATGTACCAGAGATAAAATTACAAAGCAGAAACCTTTAAAGTTATTGTGATCTCACACTTCCAGCCTCTGTGACTTCCAGGTCTTCTCAAGCCTAAATGCAGCCTTGTCTCTTCACCCAGAAGGGACAGTCCTAATTCCTTATCTTCTGCTTTGCTTGATAATTTCTAAATAGTATTTATTGTTTTATAAAATTAAAAGTACATTCTAATTACAGAAAGTATGTTATTTATAGGAAACAAAGAAAGAAAGCCCAAGTCTTCCAAGTATAACCAACCTTATATTGTGATGTTTTAGCTTCCATTATTATGTTTATTTATTTATTTATTTTTTCCACTGGGATTGCAGGGTGCAGTGCCACACCCTGCTGTAATGACTTTATTGAACTATATAATTCACAAACCATATGATTCACCACTTTAAAACATACAATTCCGTGGTTTTTAGCATATTTGCACAGTTGTGCAGCCAGTGTCTCATTCCAGGACATTTCCATTGCCCTAAAAAAATGCCATACTATTTGGCTATAATCTCTACTCCCCCATCCACCAGACCTTTCTGTCTCCTGACAGCATTTTCTGGCTGACTCTGGGAGCAGTCTCTTCACCCTGCTTTCCCTGGCCTGGTTGTGGCCATGGGAGCCACAGGCCTACAGGCCAAGCACTGAGCTAAAGCAGGCCCTGGCTTCAGCTCAGCCATAACATAGAAACTCCTGGTTCAAGAAGAGGGTGCCCTGGGTGCAGGGGACTGTAGTGGCATCTGGCTGGCTTGTCATTCCTCTGCTTTGTTTTTGTGGCTCAGGTACGGGTTGATGGCTCCCACAATGCCTACCTATATGAGACAGTCCCTGTGGTGGATGGCAGCCCCATACTCCGAGAACTGCTCTTCAGCCCCGACTACCAGCATATCTACCTCCTGAGTGAGAAGCAGGTGGACCCAAGGTGGGTGCTGGTGGGTAGGGGTAGGGGTAGGCTGGGTGCTGATGTGGCTGTCCTCAGGTAAGCCAGCTTCCAGTGGAGACATGTGAGCAGTACCTGAGCTGTGCAGTCTGCCTGGGCACGGGGGACCCACACTGCTGTTGGCGTGTGCTGCTACACAGGTGAGGGCAGCAGGTGCAGTGTGGCAGGGTGGTGGATTTGCTGGGGCTGTGCTCAGGGCGGAGGCTTCTTGGACATCATTTTCAGTTCAGAAGTTTGAGTCGCCTTTTCCCTCTGCTATACTGCATGAGGAACATTTTCCTATGAGGTTCAAAATAGGGTTTTCTTGCTGCACTATTCTGTAGGATTACACTGCTACAATATTCCATTTAATAATTTATTTAATTATTAAATTTATTTAATAATATATTATTTAATAATTTATTATCTTGCTGTTGATGATTTATTTCTGTCTTACTTTTTCCTATTTTCGTCTCTGATTATTTTACAAAACTAGATTCCTTGAGGTAGAGTTGAAGAAGTAAAAACGTTTAAAAACCTTTCACTTTGCGTAGACAAATTGCTTTCCAGATAAGTAATACCTATTTACTTTTTTTAACCAGCAATGTTTGAAAATAATCATTTTGTCAGTGATTATTATCACTTTTGAAAATATTTACAAATTTGGTAAAGCAAAAGAGGGCACTGTACTACTGATTTAATTTAGATTTATTTAGTCTTTCATATTTATATGTTCATATTATTTTGTGATCCTTTTTCAGAATAGGTACTATGGCAGAGACTTAGTTGTACCCTCAAAATCTATTCTCCCTTTTTCCTAGATATTACCTTCTAATTAAAGAATACACTTTCCAGTGGGTATAGCTATGTGATCAAATTCTCACAACTGGAAATGCAGTGGAAGCTGTATATTCCATATTCTCTGGTTTAGAAGGTAATCCTTTGCTCCTTTTTTTCTCTTTCCTTTGCCACTGCTAGGAGCCAGAGGAAGCTTGACTATGCAGATGACAATGCCAGAAGAAACTGAGAGCCTGGGTGGAAGAAACCACAATGACCACATGAAGCAGGCCTGGCCAGCCACCCTTTGTTCTTAAAAGAGAGAAATGCTGGGGGAGGAGGAGGGATGGGATAAAGAAAGAACAGTGGGAGGTATCTGACCTTACTTTCCTATGTACATGTAGGAATGTACCATTAGTGAATCTCACCACCTGTTGTTGTCTGAAGCGATGGCCGCTTGGAGCAACGAAGCCACGGGAAGAAGTTTAGAGGCAAACTGGAGACAAACAGCTTTTTATTTTGATAACTTTTCTCTCTGGCTCTAACAACGACTAACACGCGCCGCACACACCACCAAAATGGCGCTGACCCGATCAGCAATCTCGGCCAAGTCACTCGAGATCCCGGGCCAAGTCCCGTGAGACTACGGAAGGCGACAATGCCCAAATCTCCGTGGCCCATAGTCAACCGCAATTTAAGCCATCTCCCCAAACAGGGCTCCTACAACCACCATATATGCATTTTTAAGATGCTAACTTAAAAAAAAAAAAAAAAACTAAAAGTAAAAGCAAATAGCAGATCAGTAGAGTAGAGGAAAAAAACAGGGGGAGGGAGGAGGGAAGGGAAAGGGAAGGTACTGGAGACTGAATTAGAGCAAGTTATATGCCATGCTTTCATAATTATGTCAAAATTAATCCTAATGTTATGTATAACAAAAAAAAACAATAAAATTAAAAAAGAAACAGAATTTTATTGTAGTGAAAACATTTTAGCTTGTCATGAGAGCAGCTAAGTCTAATGACTGAGTCTAATGACTTAGTCTAATGACCTAATTTCTATTAGGTAGCCTAGTTGTTTTTTTTATTTTGTTTGTTTGTTTTTTTCAGTGATTTTTACAGTCTTTATTTAATGAATTGACCATATTTTTTTGCATGTTGCAAATATCTCCCAATTTATCATTTGCTCTTTAATACAGTTTAAGAAATTTGGATGAATAAAAATTAAGATTGTTATATGAAAGAATCAACCATTTCATTTTTGCTTTACTTTATCATATTTGGTCCTTGATCAAATATTTTCTTCTAGTACATTCAGGAAATTTCACTTGGCAGTAACAATAACATACACATAGAAAATGTCAGTTATTGTTTTACTGTGTCTGTAGATGGTATAATTATGAGTGATTTATTTTTCTTTTTTTCCCACAGCAAATTGTCTATAAATTACTTAAAATAAGAAAGAAAGCAATTTACAAAATAAAATAATCGCAGATTATATATAAGCAATGTAATGTTGTTGGTGGTTATAAACAGAGAAAGAAACGCTCCTACTGAAAGAATTCTAAGGAAGGGAAACTGAGGGAAAAATAATACAAAAGGGAGGTTCATCGTGCCAGGTATATATATTTTTATAATGCTTCTGTGGAGAAATAAAATGGTAAGAAAATCTATTCAAGTAAAATAATATTGTTGAAATTGGAGAAAGTGCTGGTAAATGGAGAATCTACACATGAATTGTTAACTCTTTCAGTTTTGTAATTCAGGGGGTGCTGTTCAGAAAGAGCTTTACTTTTTCTTTTTATTTATTGTTGTACATTAGTACATCTAAATTTAGAAAAATTCATAAAAGAACTTCTGATTAGAAAAAAAGGAGAAATTTGAATTTATCCATCTTGAGAGAATACTTGTTGATATTTTAGTGAATATTATTTCTAAAAAATATAAAAATTTTAAAAAGTTTATATCAACTATTTACTTTTACAGGAAATATTATTTTTAACTGAATCATAAATGTTTTTATTTAAGCAGAAATTGCCCTATTTTAATAAAATTAAACCAAAATTAAGTTGGTTTTGAGAACTTCACGACATCCTTGGGATCATCGACAACTTGTAGGATTTCAGAAGCCAGCCTGGGTCTCTGTAAAACAGAAGATTCAAGACAATGGCTAAATAGTCTAGTGGCTTTACTGACACTACAATTACAGCTCAGGTATTCTCAATTCAAGACACACGAATTTGAAAAGCAACTGGTTCCTAAGAAACTCTTCTATTTCTTGGCTTCATATTTTCAAATTAAATTATTTTGACCATTAAAAAATATAAAAACTAGGACTTTGGTAAGAGTAACTGTGCCTCTAATTTGTCTTTCTCAGTGGAATTGCTTTCTCTTCCAGTGTCACTCACTTTAGCCAGGCCTAATTTTAAGCTATGTGAGAAATTAGAAAAAAACAAGACACAAAACAAAAAATCCAGAAGAATCCATGCTGCACCTGGCAGGCACTCTGCAGAAAATTAGGAGTGCACAGATACTGGAAGTGAAGGCTGGATACTCTAAAAATCATGTCTGGCTTCTCACAGGAGGTTTAGACCTCCTGATCAACATCATTTAGCTGACTTAAATGCAAATTCCCAGGTATGCCACCTTCCACACACCCCTCCCCACCTCCCAGATTCTGGGAGGTGATTTAAACCCCATGTGATTCTTTTGCGCACTAACGTTAAACCAGCAGTTTGGATTAAATGTGAAGATTGGTCTGTTTACAGGATACCCCGTTACCTATAGCATTTGGTCCCTTTGGCAGCTCAACTGAAACAAGTCTCATGAGTGATCATCAAGGACTCAGTAGGAACACCTTGGACGGTGTACAGCTGTGAAAGAAGCATCGTGAATACAGCCAAGATCAGGACAAGGTATGGATAGCAGGAGAGTCCAGGACACAAATTAAATCAGAAGAGTAGAGGAGTTAAGTATAGCTGTAGTCCTAGGTTATGGTTAATACCAGAATCAGTTCAAGGATGGCAACTCTGAGAAATCTAGATGTTAAGAGGGTGAAGTGCCTATTACGTGGAGCCATGGAAAAAGCCAGCCTAGGAGGCAGATAGATAACTACATTGACCAACAAATTGAAATGGTGGGCAATTTGGCCTTCAGGAGTCTGGAGTGGCACCTGGCAGCCAGATCCTGGAGAAGCGATACGGAAAGTGGGGAAGCACAAGACTAGCCGTAGAACAGGCTTAAAGGAAGGACAGGCTACATTCATTTTCTACCACTCTTCAAAGTCTTGTTTCAGCTTCACTCAACATGAAACCACAGGGGGAACTGAATTCATTTTGCAAATGGAGAACACAGCCAGACCTCAATCATTTGGATTTTATTAGTTGGAATTTGTGATAATTTGAAGAGTGGCTTAGCTGAAGTTTATCTAAGTTCATCTATGGAAGAAAAACCAGAAAATTTCCCAAACAAATTGATTTTATAAAGTTGAGTAAACCTGTTTTTAAACATAATCAGTGTTCTCTGATAGATACAAACAAGTGGAAAACTGATTACAATTCACTTTAGAGCTGCCCCTAAATTTGATACTAGTGACTCTAGTAAATAGGAGTAGCAATTTAACCTAATTTGCAATAGTTTCGGTATCTGAAAATAATGGAACTACATTTCTTTTTGAAATGACCTAGAATTCTTCACCCTACTCGCCCCAGGTTAAGGACTTCTTTCCCTTTTCTGCCCTTCCCTTCTCTTCCTTCCTGACTCTTCCCTTTTGCCATCCCCCTTCTTTCTCCTGACCTCTTTATTATCTGCTTTCTCTTGTCTTCCTGTCTCCTTCTTCTTTCCTGTCTCCCACCCCTCCCTCTGCTACTTTCTTGCTTCTCTTACCTCAGTTTCTAATCAGAAGTTGAACTGATATGTGCACTACTGAATAATAAATTGGGTAATCAAATGTTTCTAAGGTGCTAAGCCTTCCTATCTCTGTTTCTTTGGATTGAGGCTGGCAGGCACTAAAAACCTGTTTTCCAAGCAGTGGTCTCTGGGCTAGCCACACAGGATGCCTGACAGCAAGTTTGGAGAGCTCAGAAGTCTAAGGGAAGGCTCTGGCTTGACTTTTTCAATTTTTTTACATTATGCAATCTGGAATTTAAATGGCACACACTGATTATTGTGGAAATAGCCAGCACACATTTTCTTATAGAAATAAAGAATTCTGGTGGCAATTGATTAATGCTAAATTGTCTTTACAGTCCAGAAGAAGAAGAAAAAGACCCTAATTTGCACACACATTCTTTTGGAATGAAAGAATCTTTACCATCATGAAGCCATTTCAGCTGTCTCATCCCTAATTGCCACTTGGTATCTCTCTTACGGCTTTCCTAGTGCTCTCTTTGTTTTTAATTGGTGATTTCAGCCATCTGGATCCACTAGTTTATGAAGGCATGAGAGAGAAATCGAACATAAAAGAAAACAAACTTCACCCATTTCAATCAAGTCCACATCTGAAAGCTCCCATATTCCACAACATTTCCTATGCTATAGGAAACACAGTGTCAAGATAAGCCAAGCAGAAAGGATGTCTGGGAATGAATGCAAAGAAAAATGCTAATGCCATACTAGTGTTAAGGTCTGGTTCCAAACCACTTTCAGGAGGGGCTGCTCAGCTTACCACATGGTAGAGGGAATGATGAGAAATCTGGACCCTGCAATCAGACCCATTTGGGTTTGAACTCCAGCTCAGCCATTTCTAACCTATTGTTGGGGACAGGATTTTGTTTTTTATTGTAGTTCGCTTTTCCATGTGGAAATACTGGGGAAACAATAAAATTGTGATCAATAAATGAAATAAAATACAAAAAATGTTCACTAAATGATATTGTAAAATAACTGACTTAAAACTTGTATTACCACAAATGATGGCCTCTATGGTCAAGTTTGTAAAGGAGAAACTTGGGGACTGAAAGGAATTACCCCCAGGATCATCATGAGGATGTATTTGCATTGTAAGTAGCATAGTTTTTGCCTCAATTAGGTTGACCATTTAGGGTCAAAGACATTATACTGCAAGGTCCAGGAGTGCCATTACTTGGCACTCTCTCTGCACCTCCAAATGATAACCATTATAATCAGTTTAGAGAAATTTGTTTCTTTCAGTCTCCTCCTTCCCCAGTTCTATCATGAGTATTTTCAAAAGTCAATTCTCCTGCTTTCTATATTTTCTTCCACCTACTTCTTCTCATCTCTAACTGCCTTCATCCGGAATCCTAGTCTCTCATCCAAGCCACGGTGATGGCCTCCAGAGTCTCCATTCTCTCCCTTCCCTTATTTTCAATTAAACTTGATTAATATTTTCAAGCCTTTTAAATATCAACTGTGGTCTTTAACTTGTCAAAACTGCAGTGGTTTTTCACTGCCTATAGAAATAAAGTTTTCTATATGTTAATTGGATTGATTTAGTTATTCCACAAGGTATACATATATTAAAACATCATGTTGTATGCAAAAAAGTATACTATTATTATCTGTCAATTTCAAAAACAGGAAAGAAATAAAGCATAATAGAAACAAATGCTGTACATGGTTCTCTGGCCACTCTCCATTTCTTCACCTCCACTGAGGGCTGGCCACGCTCAGTGTGTCTGAATCCATGACTGTCTCGTGCTCTCTTTTATCTCAGTGCTGTGCCCTCTGTCTGCAGTGTGCTTCTCTGCTCTCTTCACCTCGCAAATTCTTATTCATTCTCTTAATAACTGTTGGAATACCATAACCACATGAAAGCCTTCCCTGATGGCTCTAATCACCATGAGACTATGTAGCACATGTAATGGTTTATTGGTAATTAATTCATTCATTCAATAATTTAACAAATATGTGGCTAGGCACTGTGCTGGAGAAAAAAATATAAGCAAAACCAGATACAATTCTGCCCTCATGGAGCTCAGTATATAGGGCAGATAGAATTTAATTAAATAGTCAAATGAATAAATATACAATTATGGGGAGGGAGAGGGTGGGAGGGGGCAAAAGGGTGAAAACAAAAAAGATGGTAGAATGAGATGGATATCATTACCCTAAGTGCATGTATGAAGACACGAATGGTGTGAATATACTTTGTATACAACCAGAGATATGTAAAAATGTGCTCTATAAGTATAATATGAAATGTAATGCATTCTGCTATCATTTATAACAACTTAGAATAAAAAAAAAAACCCAGATGTACAGTGCTAACTGAACAGGGATACATGATCTGAACAATGAATAAGGACAGTTTTCTCTAAGGAAGTGATGATCAAGCTGAGATTCTAAGAATGAATAGCAGGTGACTAAGAGAGGGACATCATAGACATGACACAGGAGGGCACATGCCAAGTTTGAGGAAATGAAGAGACCAAAAAGGCAGAAAAATGAGTGTGGAGATACAGGCAGTAAGCACATTATGAAATGACCTGTATGCCGGAGGAAGGAATTTCTACTCCCCTAAATCAAAAGTGAATTGGTAAAAGGACAGAGTGAACGTGGGATATCAGGAGGACGGTGCTGTGCTCCAAAGAGATGGGACCATGGAGATGAAAGTAACTGGGTGCATTTAAAGATTTTTAAAAGCCAAATAGATAATATTTGGGTGGTGGGTTGCTTTCAGGGAGTAATAAGAAAACATGATTAATGATGAATATTAGGTTTATAGAATTTACTACAAAAGGAAACCTAGAATAATCCCAGAGGGGAGCCCTGGAATTCAGTTTTGAATGCATTGACTTTTTTAAGAAATATTTTTTAGTTATACATGGACACAATATCTTTATTTTGTTTATTTTTATGTGGTGCTGATGATCGAACCCAGTGCCTCACATGTGCAAGGCAAGCTCTCTGCCACTGAGCCACAACCCCAGCCCCATGAATGCATTGACTTTAAAGATATCACAGCACTTACCTTTCTCCTCTGCTCCACTGTAAGGCTCACAACGTCAGGGACTGATTGTCTTTTTCATCCTTATCTAGCTGGAAACTATCATCGTTTGTAAAGCAAATGGTGTACAACAAATTCTCTGACTGACTCATACAAAGTCCTTGAGTTATTGTTTTGAATTTATTGAAGAAGTGCAGTCAATATTACCAATTGACGTTGGGCATGGTAGTATGACACTGTAATCCCAGCAACTCAAGGAGCCTGAGCCAGGAAGATCACATGTTTGAGATCAGCCTGGGCCACTCAGACCCTGTAAAATGAAAAGGTCTAGGGGTGTAGCTCAATGGTGGAGCACTTGCCTAGCATATGTGAGGTCCTGGATTCAATCCAGTGCCTCTAAACCCCCCATACACAAACACACAAATATGAGCAATTGGCACCACCTTTAACATGGCCTTGGAAGTTTGTTCCTTTTTGAATTCAGAAGTTAACCTCAGCCTCAGCTCTGCCCCTTTGTACTCAAACCTTGGTGCAGTCTTGTTGATAAAACAGGTGTGCTGACAAATGTAATCTCTTCTTGTCACACCTTGCTCCACCTTGTGTGGTTTTCCTCTAAAGTTTTGTACCTACACAAATATTCCAAAATAATGACTTTTTTGTAGCCAGTTACTGCTTATACTCCTTAGGAATCTCTGTAGTGAAGATATCTCAGGTCACCTGAGAGCATGTTCAAAGGTTACCATCATGATATTATTATTCTCTTCTGCATTAGTTAATGATCTCCCTCCCATGTACCCTCAAAAATTATAAGCATTTTTTGTCTAATATTTACTCTTTGTGAGTTTTACACACACAAAAAAATTGCAATCTTCCCAGTATAGTGTGACATTGAACTCGCACCAATACTTCTTCCCTATAGCACAAAATAGCAACCCAGCAGTCTTGACTTCCCCCAACCCCATTTTTTCTTGAACCCACATATTTCTTCATTCCTCAATAAAGAACAGCTGATATTTATTAAATACTCTGCTTTATGCCTTACCCTATGTATTTCCCTTGTATTAATTATTTAATTCTTTCACTCCTATGAGATGGGTATTGTTTTTATTTTACAGATGATGAGACTGAGAAATGAAGAAGGTAAGTAACTTGCCCAGGTTCACCTGGTTAGAGTGTGGCGGAATGGGGGCATTATGTTCAGTCATTCCGGCTTTCAGAGTCCTTGAAGTTAACTGCACCATCTGCTGCCCCTCCACAGTTTCTCTTTACACATTGATACCACCATAGTAAGGAGAAATTCTAATTATATGGTTTGTTCACTCCGAAACTTTTAAAGACAATCTAGTTGAATCCAAATGAAGCTTAAATACTTTCACCCTGCCATTAAAGATCTTCTCTGTTATAGCTTTGACCTATGTTTCTGACCTTAGATTCCCATCCCCTGCACAGACCCTCCCACCTACTGTTCCTGTACAAGTTCCTGTCCCCGACATATCTTCACATTAAAAGCTCTCTCCCTGTGCTTCAGAACCTGTCTCAAATGTCTGCTTCTTCAGTTTTCCTTTTCTTTTTTTTTTTTTGGTACCGGGGATTGAACTCAGCGGCACTAGACCACTGGGCCCATCCCCAGCCCTTTTTTTGTATTTTATTAGAGACAGGGTCTCACTGAGTTGCTAAGTGCCTCGCCATTGCTGAGGCTGGCTTTGAACTCGCGATCCTCCTGACTCAGCCTCCCAATGTGCTGGGATTACAGGCGTGCGCCACCGCGCCCGGCTTTCAGTTTTCCTTTTGACCCTAACTCTTTTTTGTGAACTCTCAGAGAATTTCTTTTTATGTTCTCCTGGGCATTTGTCACATTTTTAACTATATATTTATTTCATAGAATCATAGTTGTACAATTATAGAGCTGAGATGGACCTTAACTTCACCTAGCCCAATAGTTCTCATTCTTTTAAAAAATTTATTACCATAAGATTAGCCATTTTAGCCAGGCACGCCTGTAATTTCAGCTTCTTGGGGAAGTTAAGGTAGGAGGTTCACAAGTTCAAACCAGCCCTAGCAATTTAGTGAAACTCTAAGCACCTTAGTGAGACTCTGTCTGAAAATAAATAAATAAATAAATAAAGATTGAGGAAGTAGCTCAGTGGTTAACCACCCCTAGGTTTAATACCTGGTACCATGCACACACATATTAAAAAAAAAAAAAGAAAGAAAGAAAGAAAGGAAGGAAGGAAGAAAAAAAAGATTAGCCATTTTAAAGTGAACACTCCTTTAGAGTCTACAATATTTTGGAGACAGCATTTTTGCCTAGTTTCAAAGCATTTCCATCACTCCAAAGTAAAACCCCATCCTCGTTAAGCACCTCCCCCCATTTTTCCACCCTCCAGCCCCTATCAACCACCAATCTTCATTCTATCTCTGTGGTTTCATCTATCCTAGATGTGTTGTAATGGAATCATCAAACATGTGACCTTTGGTATCTGGCTTCTTTTACTTAGCATAATGTTTAGGAGGCTCATCCACATATAGATAGCATATTTCAGTATCAGTACTTTATTCCTTATTATGGATAAATTATTATTCTATTGTATGTATACCAGGATTTGTTTATCCATGGATAGAAATTCAGGCAATTTCCACTTTTTGGCTGTTGAGAATAGTGCAGAGTAGGCATTTGGAGCTGCCTACTTTCTATTTTCCTGCCATCTTGTTCCTTTTTGAAATGAATTATTATTAGAGGCCACATGCATAAGATAGTATAAATATTGTATAACAAATACCACAATAATGTACAATTATAATGCACTAATAAAAATAAATAAATACAGAAAAAAATAGAAATGGAGTTTCTCTGGTTGAAGCTGGCATATGACACTTGATCCTCAAGTTAGAACACCAGGCCCTTCCATAGCGTCCCAAGTGGAACCCAACTTGAAGAACTCTGAATTAGCCCATCTCTTCTGTATAACAGAAGAAGAAACTGAAATATAGACCTTGCTAAAACATAATAGCTAGTCAGTGTGACAACATGCCCTCATCCCAGTATATTTACAAGACAAGAACATGATGAAGCAGGTTAGCCAAACTAATTCCTGAAATTAGAAGATACATTTTCAGGACACAAAATTTCTAAAATATACCACACATTTTTGTTCAGGAAGACTTATAGAAAATCCAAGATACAAAACTTGAACTCCTGGGCTGGGGTTGTGGCTCAGCGGCAGAGCGCTCTCCTTGCACGTGCACGGCCCGGGTTCGATCCTCAGCACCACGTAAACATAAATGTGTTGCATTGTGTACAACTAAAGTAAATAAATAAACATTTTTAAAAAAACTTGAACTCCTAAACTAATTCTTACAAATATTTGTTTGTCCTGAGGGAGTCATGTATCTCATTCTGTGAAAGTGGTTAAATCCATAATATAGTCTGATACAATACCTTTGCTTCAATAGAATCTCTAAGATAAATTTTACAAACTCCTATGCTGACTCTGTCCAAGCCCAATTAAAGCAGAATTTCTGGGGCTGGGACCCAGGTATCAGAATTTTAAAAGATTTCTTCGGTGCTGATAATGTGTAGGCAGTTGATAGACTCTGACTTTGACTCTTCCTGTGAATGCATTTTTCATACTTATCTTGACTGTTCCTGAAAGGCCTTGCTCACATGCCCCAGGACCTTCCAGACTACTTCAGTCCATGCTGAAGTAGTGGGGCATTGGTGAGACTCACTAATTTCTCTATGTATTCATTTTTATTGGTGCATTATATTTGTACATACTAATGGGATTTGTTGTTGCATATTTGTACATACATATAATATAATAATATAATTTGGCCAATATCACTCCCCAGCATTTCCTTCCCTCTCTCCCACCCCTGGTATCTATTCTCTACTCATCTCCCTTTGATTTTTTAGGAGATCCACCCCACCTTTTTTTTTCCTCTTTTTTCTTCTCTAGCTTCTGCATATGAGATAAAACATATAACCCTTAACCTTCTGAGTTTGACTTATTTTGCTTAACATGATGGTCCCTAGTTCCATCCATTTTCCTGCAAATGCCATTATTTGATTTTTCTTTATGATTGAATAAAACTCCATTGTTTATATATACTACTTTTTCTTTATCCTTTCCTCCATTGATGGACACTTAAGCTGGTTCTATAGTTTGACTATCGTGAATTGTGCTGCTATAAGCATGGATATGCATGTATCACTGTAGTAAGATGCCTTTAATTTTTCAGAGTAAATACTACAAAGTGGTATAGCTGGGTCATATGCCTAATCTTTTGATGCCAAGAGTTAATAAATGGGACAGCATCAAATTACAGAAGCTTCTGCACAGCAAATGAAATAATTAATAATGTGAAGAAAGAGCCCATAGAATGGGAGAAACTCTTTGCTAGTTACTCTTCTGACAGAGGATTAGTATCTAGAATATGTAAGGAGCACAGTCTAACTGTGATACAAAGTATATGTGCATGTTCTTTGGAAAGCATCTCCTAATGTTTCTAATATAAATAGGAAGGAAAACAACTATTCCCATTTTGGACTTCCTGGGAACTGTGCTATAGGTAATTATAGAAAAAAACGAAAATCTCAACTCCCTTGCTAGTTTAATTCAAATTGGCTTTGAAAAGGGGCATACATATTTCATGATTGGCAGATTTATATATCTCATTTAATCCCTGCAGTAGTTTGCCACATTATACAGCTAAAAAAATTGCATAATTGCTTAGGACCCCAGTTATAAATGGTATAATTTGAACCAAGTTTTGTTCTACTCGAAAACCTTCAAGATTAAGACTTTGAGTACATCGCAGTTACAATTGTGTGGGTAAGATTTCTTATTCCATGTTGGATATGATTGATATCATAGAAAATGTTAAGTTTTCATGGATTAGTCTGAAAGGTGTTTCCTACAAAGAAAACACGACTGAGATGAAAAGACAGAGAAATTGTTGGAGAATTATCTTCTCCTGATATAGATTCACCATCTCTCCTAAATGGATTAGGTCCTAGGAGGTTGCACCCTCTGCCATTTCCCACTATCTCTCATCACATCATGTATTGAATATAAGATCCTCAACAGGTTCAAGCAAGGAATAGAAAAAGACAGATCCCTTTTGTCTGTTGGTTCTCACTATATCTGTTTTACCTTAAGTCTAGAAATTCTGGTTAAACCGAATATCAAGCATGATAGCTGACCATGGAGCAAGACTTGAGAGACTCCAGAACAGCTTACTTATTCAAAAAATCTTTCTTTATAAGACCTGGAATTCTAAAACTAGAGACATATCTATAGATCTTGGAAGGTTTGGAGAATCCAAAGAGTGTCTAATATAAATAAAATGGCTTGGAAAGAGCTGGCAACTCAAGCTGATCATGATGCAAACCAGGATAGGGGCAGGAAGAGCAGAATGCAAAACCATCTTCATTGAAAGTAGAGGTAAAAAGTTACTTGGACCAAGGAGGACCCTCTCTTTCTTCCCATCCCAATTAATCCTTGTCATCATGTTTTCCAGTAAGGCTCACTGCGGGCCTCCCAAAATGAACATCTCATTCCAGACATATCTGGAATGAGCCACTCTGGAACAACCAATGGCTCCCTCCAGGCCAGTCCTTAGCTCCAGACTCCTCATACAATCCTTCCTAGCAGGGTAATGAATGAGAAGCTCTGGCAAGCACCTGAGGGCCAGCTCCTGTCTTTCAGGCTTGGGTTTCAGGAAACAGCTTGGGAGGATGCTCTCCAGGCCTGGTAACTCTTGGGACTTGTCTTGGGATCTGTGGGAGAGTGGAGGCTAAGAGGGATTAAAGCTGCCCTGAAACCTTGTAGCCTGAGGGGAATTGGGGAGTGGAGGAGGAGGGGGTAGATCAGCTCAGCTGCTTCACCTTCCCAGATAATCCATCACTGCCACTGTCACTGCAGGAAAGCAGGGCCGTAAACTGTCTGCCTGGAAGGAAGGATAACCTGCCGCTGGCTTTTATTTTCAGTTGAATTATAACACTTACCTTCTCATATGGCCTTTCATCAAGAGGCTTAAGTGTTTTTCTTTCTGTGGGCCTTACTGGCCACGTTTCCCCCATTCATTATCAGCATCGGGGCCTGCCATGCTGAACCCATGTGCAGCACCCCCAGCCTCCGAGCCCCCAGGGGCTCCTTAGCAGCAACAATTTTCTAATTCAGAACAGACTCTCCTCTGAGCAATTGATCTTACAAGTACATTACAACTGCCTTTAACAGGAGTTACCAAAGCAGGGATTTCAGAAACAAGATGTGAACTCCCCCAAAAGATGGGGAACCATAAATACCTCCAACATCTTTGAGTTTACCTGTGGTACTTGACTATATGTCTTGGGAATTTTCTGTGTGGCTGGGGACAGGGGGAAGGTGGGCTGGGTGACTGGGGTCATTTGAAAATGATCATTATTTGGCTTGTTACCTTTAGGAGAGAATTGTGGATTGTTTTGAGCCAGCAGGGAAAGGGATACAAAATCACAATGTCTGCATTTTAGCCCTGGCTACATCTCAAATTATTGTTTTTATTTAGTTAGTTACTTATTTTATTTTTAACTGACAAATAAAAATTATGTGTATTTATGGGGCAGAGTGTGATGTTTTGATATATGTATATATTGTAGGAAGTTTAAATGAAGCTAATTAACCTATGCATCATTTTTTCTCTTTTAGCAATTTTGAAATATGCAAGATATTATTGTTAACTATGATTACCATGCTGTGCAATAGATCACTAAAACTTATTCCTCCTGTCTAACTGGAACTTTGTACCTGTTGACCAACATCTCCCCTTTCCCAACCCCCTGATCGTAGCCACTGCCCTTAGCCACTGGTAACTATCATTCCATTCTCTGCTTCCATGAGTTTGACTTTTTTAGATTTCACATGTAAGTGAGATCATACAACATTTGTCTTTCTGTATCTGGCTTATTTCACTTAGCATAATATCCTCCAGGTTCATCTGTGTTGTCACAAAAGATATAATTTTCTGCTGGCAAGAATGTAAATTAGTGCAGCCATTTTGGAAAACAGTATGGAGGTTTCTCTGAAATCTAAACTATAATTATCATAGTACTCCCACTTCTGTCTATATTTCTAAAGAAATTTAAATTAGTATTCTGGAGAAATGTCTGCACTTTCACATTCGTTTTTACATTATTCACAATAGCCAAGATAGAAATCAGCTTAAGTGTGAGTCAACAAAGGTATGGACAAAGGAAATATGGTATACAATTGAATACTATAAAGCTTTGGAAAGGAAAGAAGAAGAACATTCTGGCGTCAAACTATTTGAATAACTATGAACACATGACTTAAAATTTCTGAGCCTCAATTTGCTCATATGCAAAATGGAGCTAGTAGTACTCTGTAAGATGGTTGTAAGGACTAAATGGCACACAATAAAAAGAAAGGTAACTGTACAAAATGATGGTATATTAATTTGCTTGACTTTAATTGTTCATTATACATATACATGTCAAAATACCAAAACATCCTATTGAACACCTTAAGTATACATAATAAAGAAAAAATTTAAAAAACCTTCAGCCGTCAATTAAGTTTTAAATAAATGAAAAATAAATTTCTACTCTAAGTTATTGAGATTTTAGAATTTAACTATTTTAGCTTTCACATTACCTTAACTAATATGGCCTCTTTCTGCTTCATAGACCCTTTGAGATTTTAGCCACTACAGCAGCTAGTCTCTCTGCCTGTAATATTTATTTTCCAGCTCCTTATATGGATGGTCATGGCTTCTTCATATCTCAGCTCAAATATTAACTTCTCAGGCAGGTTTTCCATAATATGCCTGACTAAAGTGGCTGTCCTCTCTCTCTCTTATCACCTCCACAGCATTCCTCTCAAGCTATATTTCCTTTTTATGGTTTGTGCCTCATTCACCAGAATGTAAGAAACATGTTCTCAATATCTGTCTTGTTCACCAAGACCTGGAATATTGCCTAGAAATAAATAAATGAATTGAATGAACAAGTGAAAAAAAATTAACATTTAATAGGCATTGAGCAATATTTTGGGACTTAAGGAACACTCGATCTACCTGGTGATAAGAAAATGAAATTTTTTATGACAGTTTTTTAAGAATGTACACATTTATAAAGGACAGTGTACAACAAACATGGAACAAAATGAGATGGCATATATTTAAAAGAAGAGTTGAAAGAATAATAAAAACCTTACAAGAATCTATAAGGTAATTGTTACTGTTTCCATTTTATAGGTGAGGATATACAAGGTCCAAGAATCTTCCTTACTTTGTCAAAAATACCACATGCACTAAATAGGGGTTGAGTAAGGACTGGAAGCCAGTATTTTACCTCCTAATCTATGTTACTATCACCAACATATAACTTAATTTTTATTAAAATATTGCATATCACTCGATAACCAATTTAAATAACACTTATCCCCATGATGTACATAATACATACTTTCATTGGTGAGGTACTCATCAATAAATATGCTGCTACCTTCTGTGGTACTTGTACATTTAATTCTACATACACTAGACTTATTCTTCATTTGTTTTTCACTCAGTTTTTCATTCTTTCATTTATTTACTTATTCACTCAACAAATACCATTCAGAGCCAATATGTGCTCAATCCTGTGGTTAAGATAACAAATAAGAAACTATCCTTCACCTTGAGAAATTTGCAAACTAATAAGAGAGATAAGCAAACATATGAGTCCTGGGGAGAAATGGAGTCCTGGTCTCCCATGAAAGCATGCTTCTCACTTTGAATTTCTCATTTCTGAACTTATTTTTCAGAAGAGAGAAATTAAATGTCTACATTATTTAAGCTACATGAGATTGTTCTATTTTACTGGTAACCAAATACAATTTCTAACTGATATCTGGACTTAATAGAAAATATTTGAACAGTAAAAAAAATATAGTTACTTACCCATAATTTATATGTGTACAGAAAATATGTAAACTGAATAAATATGGAACCAGAGAAGTTTCAATTCAATTGAATTTCATGAACCAAATAGCTTCTGTTGTGTCAGGAACTATTTTTCTATAAATATCTTTAATGTCAGATTGTGTTCAAATGGTTTGGTAAACAGGGTAGGAGTTTTGGCATCGGGACTGTCTCATTCACTTGGGACATGACAGAGGGGCTCCAGGCTCTGGTGGCAGAATCGTTCTAAGGTGTCACATGAATAAACACTTTCTAGTTTATCCCATTCAGTTCTGCTCTGGGGAAGAGAGGTTTCTTGCTAGATTGCTT
Organism: Tamias sibiricus; assembly: GCA_025594165.1. NCBI lineage: Eukaryota > Metazoa > Chordata > Mammalia > Rodentia > Sciuridae > Tamias > Tamias sibiricus. Next base: position 109,134,996 of record CM046658.1, on the reverse strand, counting down.
GTGTGATCTAAAAGTTGGCAACCACTGGGGGAAGGCAGAATCTTGGATGTCTTTGATACATAAGATACCCCTTTCTTACTTTAGAAGGTGAAGACCTACAGGGTCTGGAGTACAAAAGAGAAGAAAGAGTGCAATGTCATTTTCCTTTTCAATCAGGGATAACGTTGGCAGGAAAGGTATCTCTGGGCAAGGAGATTCCCATTTGAATTTAGGAAAATGTGAAATTATTTATAGTGGATTTTAGTCTTGATCCTTCTTAGTGTAGTGAGAACCAAGTTCTTCCTTACCTTTACTCCTTAATTTCTAAGCTGTTATTCATCTTAAGGAATTAGGGAAGCATAGAAAGATGAACCCATATGCTTGTTTAATTTATAATTAAAATTTCCAATATGTTATCTTACAAGAACTATTATGATCCTAATTTTTAGCCTTATATTTTTAGAAGAAGAAAGTCTCCTTTTGCCTGAAATGAATTAAAATTCCCTAAACCTAGAGCCTTCAGCCCAGTTGACCATCATTATTTAGAAAAATCCAACTCATAAATAGAGTTGGATTCTGGTCACCATATTCTGCAAGCACTTCTCATTTGTTTTAAGGAAAAGTGGTATCTTGGTTTCCAAGTTCACTCTTGCAGAAGCCTTCAAATGAGAAGACCACTGACCAAGATGAATCACTAATTTGAAAAAATAGTCGTTTGAGCTACTTTGGATTAAGGATATCATTGGAAATTATAGATGCCTTGAATGTTTGTATGGACCATGAAATTTCTCAGAATCTTAGTTTACCAGACTATCCCAGAGACCTGAGAAAAAAGTTGGTGCGAGCATGTGTGGAGATAATGCAATTCACACCCCACTTGGAGTAAGTATTTATTTTGCTTTGTTAAATTGAAGAAAGTCTCTCCTTGAACTGAAATGCTCTCTTGCACTTATGGAGCTATGAATACCAGAAGGCATACCACTCAGGGTGCAACCTAGCAGCTTTGCTGTGGATCACGGCGCTCTTCTTTTGTCTGGGCATCAGCCTTTCTGATGAAGAAAAGGAGTGCAGGGTTAGGGAAGGCCTGATGGGAAAGCACTCCTTCTAAGTAGAGCAGCTCTCCTAGGCTGGGAAAAGGAAAGTGAATGCATCAGTCTTTTTCCTACACTTATTGGACTCCTGAGGCCAAGGAGCTGAATGATTGACTGCTGTATTATATGGGTATTTCTTATAGCTAAGGGTATAATCATCTCCATGTTTTATATATAGTAGTCTTGAAGTAGTACCCTGTATAGTTTGACCACTGAGGAACTTTCCATATGGGTCCTGTGGCAGATTATATTAGGCTCCGTTCTCTCTCCTTAAACCTGGGTAGATCTTCATAACTGCCTTGATCAATAGCATGTGGCAGAAGTGATGTTGTATGGCATCTGACCCCAAGGCACAAAAGGAAAGACTGTTTCTGTCTCATTTTCCTTCTTTGAATGTTCAGCCTTCAAAGACACCAACCTGCTGTGGAAACCCAGACTACTTCACACAAAGTGATTCCCAGAAAACAGTCAAAATCAACTACCAAATGTGTAAGAAGAGAGTCAGACTTGAGAGGATTCTATTCCCAACCCAAAGAACCAGTTCAGCTAACAATAAGTAGAGCAAAAACTATTTATACTGAGCCCTGTATGAATTATGGATTTTGAAGCAAAAAAAGTATGATTGTTTTGGGTTCACACTTTCTTGAGTGGTTGATTACACTGCATTAGATAGCAGGAACAGGCATCATTGAAGATAAGTACACAGAAGATTTCCAGCACCTCCAAGTAACTATACCAACTTCTTCCCTTACCACTGGTCTGAAAGTCAAGGGCAAGAAAATTGAGTATTAGCATAATAGATTCTCAGTGACCTCAAAGTGTGTGTGTGTGTGTGTGTGTGTGTGTGTGTGCACGCGCACGCGCTCATGTGTGTGTTTGCCTATGACAGCCTCATTTATTCTTCTGTTCATAAAAATATTGGAGAAAGCAAATGTAATTATCCTTGGTGTGACTTTTAAAAGAACCTCTTTGAAATGAGCCACCAGGTATGGTAAGAGAAAAGAAAGAACTCTTTGGTAAATGTAATTACTTTTCCAGTAGCTACCAGCAAGCTGTTAGAGTAGCTGTTTTAATTTTTCAATCATAAGCCAAATTTACCTTTGCAGCAAAACAACCTGGCCCATTTTTGCCTAAGGGCAAGTCTATAAAATTAAAAAAGAAAAAAAAAAAAGCTCACTAATTCCAACTTTACCAGGTGTTTTTTACACAGTGAAAAAACTATTCCTAAATTAATAAAATACACAGGCTACCTACAGAAATCCAATTAATAAAACTAACCCTATAAAGAAAAGCTGAGATATAAAACTTAAAAACTAATTAACATGTGGGGCAGGAGGATAACATGAGTGACAGAAAGTAACACAAGAGAGAAGGTGAGAGAAGTCAGCCCAGTGGCCTCGACATGGTATAAAATCAATGAGTGAACACCTGTGGAGATGACATATCAAGATGATGGTAAGGATTATGGACAGATACTTTAAAAATTACATATCATCCTGAAATTATTTTTATTAAGTCTTACCATGCACGTAGAACCATGGGTTTTCTACTCTTATTCATTAAAGTGACCAATCAGGGACCAATCTTTCCCATTCTCCTGAACCAGCTGTCACATTTCCAACTAGCAGTGGCTCTTGCCACCTAGTTTTCCATCATGGCTTATGAATGTCTTGAACCAATACTTCCTTTTTATAATCTGCTTCCCAATCTTCTCAGTTCATAAATACTCTATACATTGTGTTTTGTTCTTAATGCAATATATAGTAAGATTTTAGATTTAGGAGTGAATACTTTTCCTTTTGCTCTGACCAGTGGCTTTCCTCTAGAATTGCACTTTGATCTTACCCATTTGTAATGTTATCTCTAGTTTTTCTTAGCCCAGTGCGGTGCTGTTCTTACTCTTATGCTCTTGGTATAGTTTCATATGGCTAGCATTCTTCATTCAGCAAATAGGACATAGAGACCAATTTAAGAATCATCTAGGCAATTTCTTACTACAGGGATATGAAACCAAGACCTGAAAAGTTCAGAGTCCTATCTATGTAGAATTACCCAATATTGAAAGGAGCAAAGCTATATCCCTGATCCAATCATATTATAGTTTTATTTTTGCAAACCACTGTGTTTTCTTCCTTATACTTGAAAACATTGTGAGTCTGGCTTTTCATAAGTCTATTACCATTTCTTTGTAGGTAGATAGCAAAGAATTGATATGTCTCTAGGCTCCACTTTTTAAATGCTATTTCCCATAGGTGTACACACAGTTGACTTGATAAACTGTGTTCATGACCTAAAGTTCAATGTAGGATTTGCCAACTGTGCCAGTCAGGCTTCTGTGATGATAACAAATATCTGAGATACTCAACTTAGAAAGAGTTTGTTTTGGCTCAATGTTTTAGAGGTTTTAGGCTATGATTGATTGACTCTGTTGCTTTGGGCTGGTGGTGAGGCAGCACATCATGGCATTTCCAAAACTGTTCACCTTATTTATGGGAAGCAAAAGAGAACGAGAAGAAGAGACCAAGGTCCCATGATATACTTTGAGAGCATAATCTCAATGACCTAAAAACCTTCTATAAGTCCTCACTTCTTAAAGGCTCTACCACCAAATAATATCAAGTTGAGGACCAAGTCTCTAACACATGGGCCTTTGGGGGGGTCACTCGAGATCCAAACGATAGCAATACACTACACTCCTAATCTTTACTTTTCTCGGTTTTCCATGTATAAAAATCATTAAAGAACAAACCCCGCTGTATACTGAAACCAGGTGAGATACTGGAGCTGATGGAAAGTTAGCATAGATAATAACTTCACCACAGTGGAAGGTCATACACACTAGATTTAAAGGTGGTCTGAAATTGTTTTGACCACGATAGCTCAGGAAAATAAAAGCCACATCTGGGCAACTGGCATTGTATAACCTGTCCCAAGGAAACACTGATAAGACTTGTTCTGCAATTTTGGAATTTAACAGATTTTTTTTTTTTTTTACAAGATGGAGATTGTATACTTAAAGTTTGTAAAACACAGACTAAAAACTGCTTTCCATTTAGTATCACACACTTTGATACAAGAAAATAACTATTCCAGGAGAGGCAAAAAGTGACACAAAGTCATGCAAGATGCAAAGAACTTAGAAATTGCCATTCCATTCTGCAATAAATAAAAACCTGAACGAATGGAAAAAACAACTTTGTTAGATCTCTCTGAGAAGCAAGGCAAACTGAATTCTGGGCAAAATTAGATAGGAACACACAGAGAAACACACTTATCAAAATAGAAACTTCTGAGGGAACTTCTGCTAGGGTTGGGAAACCTGAATTAAATTTGATGAATAGTTGGAGGAGCAGGAGGAAAACTCTGAGTGTTAAAAACTACAGGGGATTGGAATGAGGCAGGATGGTGGAATACAAGTTCTTTTTGTACAACTCTGAGTGAGAAGAGTTGGGGTAACAAAGGAGAAATTATATTTTGAGGAGAGAAAGTGAGGAAAAACTTTGAAAACCAATTTAAAAAGTGATGGGAAATCTAAACTGTGTGGAAAATCAGAAAGGCAATGCAAGAACACAAAGAAAAACACAAAGCAAGTTGAGACCTCCACCCCAGAGCAGGAGACAGCAAGGACAAACCTGCCAACTCTGCCTGAGTCCAGGCAGGCCCAGGGCAGTCCCACTGACCTTCACCCCAGTACGGTTAGCCCCAGACCACCACAGGAGCTCAGACTCCACCAGTTTGGCCCACACCAACCAGTGTGAACCCAGCCCCAGGTAGCATACTTTGAGGGTCAGTGGCAGGTTTTGATAGTCCAGCGCTAAGGGGAGGCACAGATAACCTGCAAAGGTATTATAAGAATATAGGGAAGAAACTGTAATAACTCAGATCTACACTGCAAAAAAGTAAAGCAAATAGACATCATGAAAAAACAGGGGAGGAAAATACCCCAAACAAACCAGGATTCTACAATAACAGAACCCATGCTCAGCGAAGTTGAAGAAATGTCAGAGAAGGAGTTCAGAAGGTTCATAATTAAAATGATCTGTGAATCAAAGAATGACCTAAATGAAAAAATACAGGCAAAAATTGACCACTACAACAAAGATATAAGAGAGCAAATACAGGTAGCAAAAGATTACTTCAAAAAAGAGATCGAAACTCTGAAAAAAAAAAAAAAGCCAGAAATCCTTGAAATGAAGGAAACAATTAATGAAATAAAAAACACAATCGAAGGCATCACCAACAGACTAGATCAACTGGAAGAAAGAACTTCAGACAATGAAGACAAAGAATATAATCTTGAAAATAAAGTTGACCACACAATGAAGATAGTAAGAAACCATGAACAGAACATCCAAGAAGTATGGGACAGCATTAAAAGACCAAATATAAGAATAATTGGGATAGAGGAAGGCACAGAGTTTCAAACCAAAGGAATGCACAGCCTCTTCAATGAGATAATATTGGAAAATTTCCCAAGCATGAAGAATGAATTGGAAAACCAAATAGAAGAGGCCTATAGGACACCAAATGTACAAAATTACATCAGATCTACACCAAGACACATTATAATGAAAATGCCTAGCATACAGAACAAGGATAGAATTTTAAAGGTCTCAAAAGAGAGGAATCAGATCACATATAGGGGAGACCAATTTGTATCACAGCAGATTTTTCAATTCAGACACTCAAAGCTAGGAGATCATGGGACAACATATTCCAAGCTCTGACCAATCAAGAATCTTATACCCAGCAAAATTAAGCTTTAGATTTGAGGATGAAATAAAAACCTTCCATGATAAACAAAAGTTAAAAGAATTTACAAGTAGAAAGCCAGCACTACAGAACATCCTCGCCAAAATATTCCATGAAGAGGAAAAAAAAATGATGAAAATCAACAGTGGGAGGTATTGCACTAAAGGAAAAAAACAATCAGAAGAGAAACCATGTCAAGGTAAATACCAGAAATAAAAATGGCTGGGAATACAAAACACATCTCAATAATAACTCTGAATGTTAATGGCCTAAACTCACCAATCAAAAGACATAGACTAGCAGATTGGATCAAAAAAAACAGACCCAACAATATGCTGCCTCCAAGAGACTCATCTCATGGGAAAAGACATCCATAGGCTGAGGGTAAAAGGTTGGGGAAAATCCTACCTCTCATATGGACAGAGGAAACAAGCAGGGGTTTCCATCCTCATATCAAATAAAGTAGACTTCAAGCTAAAGTCAATCAAAAGGCATAAAGAAGGACACTATATACTGCTCAAGGGAACCATACACCAACAAGACTTAACAATTATAAATATATATGCCTCAAACAATGGAGCATCCATGTTCATCAAACAAACTCTCCTGAAGTTTAAGAGTCAAATTGACCACAACACAATAATTCTGGGTGACTTTAACACACCCCTTTCACCACTGGATAGATCTTCCAAACAAAAGCTGAACAAAAAAACTATAGAACTCAAAAATTCAATAAACAACTTAGACTTAACTGACTTACATAGAATATTTCATCCTTCAACAAGTGAATACACTTTCTTCTCAGAAGCACATGGAACCTTCTCTAAAATAGACCATATACTGGCCACAAAACAACTCTGAGCAAATACAAAAAAGTTGAGATTCTAAATCAATGATAAAATAAGAAATAAAAGCTACTCCAACACCTGGAGACTAAATAATATGCTACTGAATGAACAATGGGTTGCAGATGACATCAAAGAGGAGATTAAAAAATTCTTAGAGGTGAATGAGAACACAGACACAACATATCGAAATCTCTGGGACACTATGAGGGCAGTTCTAAGAGGAAAGTTCATTGCATTGAGTTCATCCCTCAAAAGTAGAAAAAGTCAAAAAATAAATGACTTAAAATGACATCTCAAAGCTCTAGAAAAAGAACAAACCAACACCAAAAGTGGTAGAAGACAGGAAATAATTAAAATCAGAGCTGAAATTAATGAAATTGAAACCAAAGAAACAATTGAAAAAATTGACAAAACAAAAAGTTGGTTCTTTGAAAAAATAAATAAAATTGACAGACCCTTGTCTAGGCTAACAAAGAGAAGGAGAGAGATAACTCAAATTACTAACATATGTGATGAAAAAGGAAATATCACAACAAACACTACGAAAATACAGAAAAAAATTTGAAATTATTTTGAAAACTTGTACTTCAACAAAATACAAAACACCGAAGGCATCGACAAATTTCTAGAGTTGTATGATCTGCCCAAACTTCAGCAGGATGATATACATAATTTGAAGAGACCAATTTCAAGCGATGAAATAGAAGATGCCATCAGAAGCCTACCAACCAAGAAAAGCCCAGGACCAGATGGATACATAGCTGAGTTCTACAAAACCTTCAAGGAAGAACTGATACCAGTACTCTTCAATTTATTTCAGGAAATAGAAAAAGAGGGAGCACTTCCAAACTCATTCTATGAGGCCAATATCACCCTGATCCCCAAACCAGAAAAGACACATCAAAAGAAGAAAATTTCAGACCCATATCTTTAATGAACATAGATGCAAAAATTCTCAATAAAATTCTAGCAAAACGGATACAAAAACATATCAAAAATATAATACATCACGATCAAGTGGGGTTCATTCCAGGGATGCAAGGATGGTTCAACAAAAGGAAAACAATAAACGTAATTCATCACGTCGATAGACTCAAAGATAAGAACCATATGATTATCTCAATAGATGCAGAAAAATCATTTGACAAAATAAAGCACCCCTTCATGTTCAAAACACTAGAAAAACTAGGGATAACAGGAATATATCTCAACATCGTAAAAGCTATATACACTAATCCCCAGGCCAACATTATTCTAAATGGAGAAAAATTGAAAGTATTCCCTCTAAAAACTGGAACAAGACAGGGATGCCCTCTTTCACCACTTCTATTCAACATAGTAATTGAAATGCTGGCCAGAGCAATAAGACAGACGAAAGAAATTAAAGGGATACAGATAGATAAAGCAGAACTCAAATTATCATTATTTGCTGATGATATGATTTTATACCTAGAAGACCCAAAAAATTCCACAAGAAAACTTCTAGAACTCATAAATGAGTTCAGCAAAGTAGCAGGATACAAAATCAACACCCATAAATCTAAGGCATTTCTATATATCAGTGACAAATCCTCTGAAAGGGAAATGAGGAAAACTACCCCGTTTACAATAGCATAAAAAAAATACTTGGGAATCAACTTAACTAAAGATGTGAAAGACCTCTATAATGAAAACTACAGAACACTAAAGAAAGAAATTATGGAAGACCTTAGAAGATAGAAAGATCTACCCCGTTCTTGATAGGCAGAACTAATATTGTCAAAATGACCATACTACCAAAAGCACTATACAGATTTAATGCAATGCCAATCAAAATCCCAATGACATTCCTCATAGAAATAGAAAAAGCAGTCATGAAATTCATCTGGAAAAATAAGAGACCTAGAATAGCTAAAGCAATCCTTAGTAAGAGGAGTGAAGCAGGTGGCATCACTATACCAGAACTTAAATTATACTATAGAGCAATAGTAACAAAAACAGCATGGTATTGGCACCAAAATAGGCCAGTAGATCAATGGTACAGAATAGAGGACACAGAGACTAACACATATAATAATTTCAGTTATCTTATATTAGACAAAGGTGCCAAAAATGTACATTGGAGAAAAGATAGCCTCTTCAACAAATGGTGCTGGGAAAACTGGAAATCCATATGCAAGAAAATGAAATTAAACCTCTATCTCTCACCATGCACAAAATTCAACTCAAAGTGGATCAAGGATCTAGGAATTAGACCAGAGACACCACACCTAATAGAAGAAAAAGTAAGCTCTAATCTAATATGTTGGATTATGCCCCAAGTTCCTTAATAAGAACCCTGTAGCACAAGCATTAATACCAAGAATCAATAAATGGGATAGACTCAAATTACAAAGCTTCTTCTCAGCAAAATAAACAATCAGTGAGGTGAACAGAGAACTACTAATTGGGAACAAATTTTTACCACATGCACATCAGATAGAGCACTAATCTCTAGAATATATAAAGAACTCAAAAATCTTAACACCAAAAAAAAAAAAACAAATAACCCAATCAATAAATGGGCCAAGGAACTGAACAGACACTTATCAGAAGAAGATATACAATCAATCAACAAATACATGAAAAAATGCTCAACTCTCTGGCAATTAGAGAAATGCAAATCAAAACCACTCTAAGATTTCATCTTACACCTGTCAGAATGTCAGCTATTAAGAACACAAACAACAATAAATGTTGGAGAGGATGTGGAGAAAAGGCACACTCATACATTGTTGGTGGGACTGCAAAATGGTGCAGCCAATATGGAAAGCAGTATGGAGATACCTTGGAAAACTTAGAAACCTTATGACCCAGCTATCCCACTCCTTGGTCTTTACCCAAAAGACTTGAAAACAGCATACTACAGGGACACACCCACATCAATATTTATAGCAGCACAATTCATAATAGCTAAACTGTGGAACCAACCTAGATTCCCTTCAGTAGATGAATGGATAAAGAAAATGTGATATATACACACAATGGAGTATTACTCAGCAATAAGAGAGAATAAAATCATGGCATTTGCAGGTAAATGGATGGAGTTAGAGAATATAATACTAAGTGAAGTTAGTCAATCCCAAAAAGTCAAATGCCAAATGTTCTCTCTTATATAAGAAGGCCAATTCACAGTCAGGTTGGGATGGGGAGCATAGGAGGATTAGAGGAACACTAGAATGGCCAATGGGGAGGGAGTGGAAGAGAGGGGGCAAAAGGGTGAAGAAAAAAAAAAGATAGTAGAATGAGATGGATGTCATTACCCTAAGTGCATGTATAAAGTCACAAATGGTGTGAATATACTTTGCATACAACCAGAGATTTGTAAAAATGTGTCCTATATGTGTAATATGAAATATAATGTATTCTGCTGTCATTTATAACAACTTAGAATAAAAAATAAATTAAAAAAAAGAATCTAAAAAAAAAGGAATTTGAAACTGCTCAGTTCTGTGGTGATAAGAAGGGAACCATACAGTATAAACATAGGTAAACAGTCAACCCAGATAATAACTACAGAATGGTAGTTATAACTGCAGGAGAGATTAGTTGTTCATACAAACTTTAAAATCCAATTCAGGGGTTTGGTCTGAGAGTGCTTCATCCTGCATAGCAAGACAGTTTTAGAGAATAAATTCAACATATTGCTCATCAAACTCTTAGAGTGAGCTATCTTGAGAGAGGTCCTATTTTTAGGGACTAATTATTTTGGGGGACAGAAAACTCAGAAAAATCATAGTTCGGGATCTCTGTGGATACCCTGCTGCATTGATAGAGTGGAAGGTGGCCACATAAGATAGTCATGGGTGGGGGAGTGATGGTCATGAATGAGTCCAGGGAGTGGACTGAGCAGTGGGAAGCATGGGCTGAGATGGAGAGTGGAGGAAGCAGCGGATCCACCCTCAGTGACAAGGAGCAAGACCAGTCATAAGGGGTGCCATGAGTGAGCTAGGTCTGATAACTCTGAGACCAAGTGTAGCAAATAATTCACTCAGCTCCCACCTCTAGAGCAGAATTTGCTGGTTTGACTACTCCCCTCACATACCCTGAGGATTCTTAGGTATACACTGTGGTTTGAACATTTGTCACACCCCAAGATGCGCAGAACATAACTGCAGGGTTGAATGTATACCCTCCTGGCATGGCCACATAACACTGAAGCTTGGTTGGCTACAGCCCAAACATTGATCACATCCCTAGGGCTCAGAATAAGGGCTTCCAGAGAGAGTGTCACAGACCTACTGTTTCAGCCCAAACATTCCAACTAGAAGGAAGTTTTAACTATTTTTATCCTTTTCCTTTGTTCAATCTTTTGGTATTTTTCATTTTGTTATTTTTCTTTTTCTTTTTTTTCTTTTTACTATACTTTATTTGGATTTTTTTCAGTCTTGTACACTTTTATTTCCCCTTTTTATTTTATTATTTTACATTTTAACGTTTTAGTATTCTATAATGTTTCCCCCCTATTTTGTTCTATTGTTATTGGCATGGTGGTTGCTGTTTTAAATTATTACTGTATTTCTATGTTCTGCTTGTTTTTAAAATAGAAGGGTAACTAAAGACCTTGCAAAATGAGCATAAAATAAAGGAGTTCATGACCACTGAATCAGCGTTATAATAAAATATACTTCAAGGAATCCTACATCAAGAAGTGGGAGCAAGATAACACAGTCATGAGAGCATGAGAAAGAATCTCACTAGAAGAGCTTTTCATTTCTGTGACAAAATACCTGAGATAATCTACTTATAAGAAATAAAGATCTATCTTGGCTCACAGTTTTAGAGGTTTCAGACCATGGGCACTTAAGCCCATGGCTTTGGGCTTGTTTTAAGGTAGAATAGTAAGGCAGGGAGCATGTTGTGGCGGAACAAAGCTGCTCTCATCATGGTGGCCAATTAGCAAAGAGGGTGGTGGTGGGGGGAGGAGGGGCCAGGGTCTCAATCAAGTGCACACTCCCAATGAGCTAACTTCTTTCTATTAGGGTCTACCTCCTGAAAATTTCACTGCCTCCCATAATTCTACAGGTTAGGGAACAAGCCTACAACACATGATTTTTGGGAAGACATTCAAGATCCAAATCATAACAAGTCATTCCAATCAGGGATTCTGGCCAGGTCTGCTGCCAGATTCTGTTTGCAGATGGGTCTGGTGCCGGTTCTGTGGGCTGGCAGGCCTGGTGCCAGTGTCTACAGGTAGGTATACCTGGTGCTGAGGTCTACAGTTGAGCAGGACCAGTGCCTGGGTTGAAGCAATGTATATTCTCACTTCACTTTTACTTTCCCACAAAAGAATCAGGCTGAGGGAATCTCTCACTGAAGCAATGTGTGGGTTTAATTTCAGAGCTCTTGTCAAAGTATTTTCATCGGAGATTTCTTGGGAAAATGGGAATGGAACCACCCTATGACCCAGCCATCCCACTCCTGGGTCTATTCCCAAAAGACTTAAAAACAGCATATTACAGTGACACAGCCACTTCAATGTTTATAGCAGCACAATTCACAATAGCTAGGTTAGGGAACCAACCTAGATGCCCCTCAGTAGATGAGTGGATAAAGAAAATATGGTATATATACAAAATGGAATTTTACTCAGCAATAAGAGAGAATAAAATAATGGCATTTGCAGGTAAATGGATGAAGTTGGAGAATATAATGCTAAGTGAAATTAGTCAATCTCAAAAATCCAAGTACCGAATGTTTTCTCTGATATAAGGAGGCTGGTTCACAGTGTTGTTGGAAGGGGGTACATAGGATCAGAGGAACACTAGAATGGTCAACGGAAAGGGAGGGGAGGGAGGGAGTAAGGGGGGGGTTTGGAAAAAAATTGGTGGTTGAATGAGATGGATATCATTATCCTAAATGCATGATTGAAGATCTGAATGGTACTTATATACTTTGTATACAAGCAGTTGTATGTAAAAAGATACTATACTTGTGCATGATGAATAAGTAAATAAATAATAAAAAAATTTAAAAAAAAAGTATTTTCATCCATGGATGGTTATCAAATTGGCAATTTTGTGTTGGAATAGATAGGAGCTGGAAACTTCTGCTCTCTTCTGATGTCACCAAGAAGATTTTATTTCAATGGGCTTCAATATATAATTTTTTGTGCTTAGTGCTCAGGGTGCCCTAAGAAACTTTTGTCTGCCCAAAGATGACAAATAAAATATATTGGTTTTAAAATTTTATGATTTTTAACTTTCATATTTACAATTGTAATCCATCTTCAGTGACTTTTTTGGCAAGAATAAAAGCTGATTTTCTTCTATGTCAATATCTAGTTATTCCAGCACCATTTGTTGAAAATGCTTTCATTTACTCCACAGAATTACATGTAAATCATTTGGAGCTTCTATAATAAAAAAATACAATAGGCTGGGTGGCATAACCAACAGAAATATATTCCGTAGAGATTGGGAAATAGAAAGACCAAGATCAAGTACTAGTGTTGGCCCTTTTCCTGGTTTTCACTAGGACACCTTCTCACATGGCAGAGGGGTCACATGAGAGGGACCCTGGCCCCTCACCTGGCAGAAAGTTCACCTTATGAGGGCACTAATCCCATTTTGAGGGTTCTACCCTCATCTCCTAATTTTCTTCCAAAGTCCCCACTTTCAAATACCATCATGGGCATTGGGGGGATAAACATAAGAACTGGGGGAAAATACAAACATTCAGGCCATAGAAAATTAGCTTAATGCTGGGTTGAAGTAAACTCTATGCATAAGTGCTTGTGCATACATGCATGTGTGTATGATAAATAAATCTTTATTCCTCACAAGTTTATTGGCACAACTATTTTGTCATAGCAATGGAAAGCCCTTCTGGGGAAATTCTTTCTCATGCTCTCATGACTGTGTTATCTTGTTTCTCCTTTTTGGTGTAGGATTCCTGGAAGTATCTTTTATAATGCTGGTTTAGTGGTCGTGAACTCCTTTAGTTTATGCTTATTTTTCAAGGTCATCAGTTCTCTTTCTATTTTGAAAGGTAACTTTGCTGAATTTAGTAATTTAGGTTGGCAGATTTTTTTTTTCCAGGACTTGACATTGTTCTGTATTGATCTGTGTGCCTATCATTGTGCCAGTTCCCATCTGTGTTTATTACTGCAGGGTTGTAGAAATTCTTGAAATACACTAATATAAGATTTCAAGCTTTTTCTTCTTTTTACTTTTAAAATTTTGGGGGATATTCTAGATCCCTTATATTTTCATGCAAATTTTAAAATCAGTTTCAATTTATTCATGAAAACCTTTTGAGTGTTTCTCTTGGTTATTACTCCATGTGACAGCTATTTTATTCCTGCTTTGTTTGTTTACCTTCTACCTCCCTCTTTTAAGAAATAAAGTCAAGATCCTTATTCAATTCAGAGTAATAGTATCCTTTTCTAGAAAAAGTTGACCCCAGAAATACATAGTCCCTCAATATCTTCCTTTGAATTCTAAGCACAGAGCAAGACATTTTTCCAAATAGAGCTTCCTCTCTACAAAGAATTCTGATGTTAGATCACCAAATACTTCTAACACACAAAATCTAATTACACAAAAAATGTAACTATGTGACATGCTAGTGATTGAAGAAAGGTCTGTTGGAATTTCCCCCTTCATTCTGGTAGTCCTCTGCTGTGCCTGGAGGAGGAAAACAGTTCTCAAAATCTTTTACACTTCTTTATTCCACCTGGAAAATGTCGGGGAAGTCTTGACTTGTTAGCTGAGTACAAGCAAAAATTTTGTTTATTACAGTTTCCAGACCGGCTCTAATGATTGCTTTGATATTTCCAGAGCAGAGTGGCAGGGATAAGGGCTAGCATCTGGGGACTTGTGTTCTCTTGATGTAGTGGCAAAATGTCTTAACTGGAGGACCCAAAACTTCACTCTGTGCTACTTCTGACATTAACCTGCTGAGAAATATGGCAAGTTTATTTACCTTGTGTTCCAGGTTGTCTTGGACATGAAGTGAAACAAATTGATGAGATATTAGTATAGAGTCCTAAAATGAAGACTCTGAGCAACATTCAGCTGTAAAATCTTATAAGCTTGGATTGGCAGGCTATATGCTCCAACTCTTACCCACAGGCACTTGCACACTGGTAATTTCAGTACTGAGAGAAAAAAAGTCAGGGGCCATTTCCATCTAATTTGACTACAAAATGTTTACATATCCACTCTCAAACATTGCCCAGTTCTTATTATTCATTTCCCCACCTTTTCTATTAGCTAAAGAACCGAAGTTGATATAGATTTTCTTTAATCTAAGTAGGGAAACGGTTCTCCTTGTAAGTCATCTTTTTTCACTACATAAACTATTTGAGTAACTTAGGATCTTTAGAATTTGCTTTCAATTCGTGGGAAATGGCTAGAAAGTTATGAAAAATGTCCAACAGTAAATTTTCCTAAAAGCACTGATACACTGTTACAGCAGATTGTGTTTGTAATGAGTACTGAATTAGTGATTCTCAGGTAATTGCTTTCCAAAATGGCCTACTTTTCCTCCCCTGCTTTGTGTTTGGGCTGGAGAAAATTGTGGAATTGGAGTTTTATTAGAGGAGTGTCATACACGAGTGGAAATTGCTTTGGAGTCAATCAGATATGGGCTTGAACACTGCCTGTGCTTGCTCCTCATCTGGGGCACATGATTTAGTTTCTGAGATCCAGTTTTCTTATACAAAACAACAACAACAACAACAAAAAAGTAAAACACCCAAACCATGTTTGGCTTCTTTCTCCTGATTCTTGCTATTAAGATCTTTAATAACATAGCTCCAATGAGGAACTCCACTCTTAATATTTATTGAACATTTATCATGTAACAGACATTGCTTTAGACTCTGAAGTAGAAATACATAAGGTAGGGACAGTGATCTTCAACATAGTCTAGCAGAAGAGTCACTAATCTAAACAAAGAGCTGAACTCCGGTGTGTTAAGGACCCTTTAATGAGACTCAAAGGTAGTATGAAGGAGAGAATTTTGTGTTTTTTCTCTACTTTCTCTCTTCCCACTTCATGCCTTTCCTTCCTCTAGTCCTTCCTTTCCCTGTAGCCCAATGTGACAGATGGACAGGCTGTGGGGAGCAGGAAAGCCTTTCAATTCCCTTTTCCCCCATCTCACGTCCAGTGCATGGGAACATTACACAGGAAGTCATAAAAAGTTCTTTCTTGTAGCATGTTTCAGGGGTTTTTTCCAGTGACATCATGGGCCATCTGGATTTGAAGACAGCGGCTTCTTCCAGAACACACGCAAACACTCTCCCTTGCCAGACCCTGCAGGCCTGCCCTCTAGGATCAGGAACACTATAAACGTCCTGTAAAGCTGTCTTTTTAATAGCCTCCTCAGAAGCAGTCTAAGGAAGATGACCCTTCCCTCCCACAGTCCCATACATGGTAGATGAAGTGAATTCTCAGCAAAGAGGCCTCAGAGGAGGTAGTAAGAAGTGAGACTGGGAAGATTTTGCAAACTTATCACACTGCCTCCTGCTGGGAAGAAGGAAGTCATTTTCTAATAGGAAAATGAACTTACCCCTTACAGCATAAAGGGTTTAAGTTAGAAGCAAATACATCTTCAATTCATCTTTCACATAGAAGAGAGAGGTTTTGTTTGTTTGTTTGGGGGCCTGGTGATGTATCTCAGTAGTAGAGCACTTATCCAACATGTATAAGACCCTAGGTTCAATTCCCAACACTGGAAAAAAAAAAAAAAAGTCTAAATCAGACTACAGTTGTCCCTCTATGTCCATGGGGGATTGGTTCCAGGAACTTAGTGGGGTACCAAAATCCACAGATACTCAAGTCCCTTGTACAACAATGACTTAGTACTTCCATATGACTCATGCCCACCCTCTCATATACTTTAAATCATCTTTAGATTATTCTATGCAAATTCTATGTAAGTAGTTAGACTTTATTGGTTAGGAAATAGTGACAAGAAAAAATGCTTGCACATGTTCAGTACAGATGGAATTGTATTTTTCAAATATCTGCTATCATGGTTGGGAAAATCCATGGATACAGAACCCACAGATATAGATCTGCAATCCATTTGGAATTGATTTGGGACCATGTAAGATCAGGGAAAATGAATTTTTTTCCCCATATTTTTATTGGTACATTATAGTTGTACATAATGGTAGGATTTGTTGTTACATATTTGTACATGCATATAATATAACAATATAATTTGGCCAATATCATTCCCCAATATTCCCTCTTTCTTTCCCCTCCTGCCTCCTCCTGCTTCCTTTCCTCTATGACCTCCTTCAATTTTCAATGAAATCTCCCCACCACCACATTTCTTTTCCTTTCTCCTCTCTAGCTTTCACGTATGATGGAAAACATACATACTCTGGCTCTTGAATTTCTGAGTTTGGCTTATTTCTCTTAAGCGAATGTTCTCAAGTTTCATTCATTTTTCTGTAAATGACATGATTTCATTTTTCTTTATGGCTGAATAAAACTCCATTATGTATGTATATCACTTTTTCTTTACCCATTCATCTGTTGATGGACACCTAGGTTGGTTCCATAGTTTGGCTGTTGTGACTTGTGCTGCTATAAACATGGGTATGTATGTATCGCTGTAGTAAGATGACTTTACTTCTTCAGGATAAATACTGAGGAGTGGTATAGCTGGATCATTTGGTGGTTGCATGTTTAGTCTTTTGAGGAACATCCATAGTGATTCCCATAAGGGTTGTACTAATTTACAGTCCCACAACAGTTTAAAAGTGTTCGATTTTCTCCACATCCTCTCTAGGATTTATTATTGTTTGTGTCTCAGTAGCTGCCATTCTGACCAGAGTAAGATGAAATCTCATTGTAGTTTTTATTTGCATTTTCCTAATTGCTAATGATGTTTCATTTTTTCATGTATTTTTTGGCCATTTGTATTTCTTTTTCTTTGAGAAGTGTCTGTTTACTTCATTTTGCCATTTAGTAATTGGGTTATTTGTTTATTTGGTGTTAAACTTTTTGAGTTCTTTATACATTCTGAATATTAATCATCTACCACCCAAAGCTTAGGAAATAATGCCAAGAGTTAATAAATGGGATAGCATCAAATTAGAAAGCTTTTGTACAGAAAAGGAAATAATTAAAAATGTGAAAAGGGAACCTACAAAAAGAGAGAAAATCTTTGCCAGTTTTTCTTCTAATAGGGAAAAAAGAAATCTTAAGGAACCAGCATCATTTCCCCAAAAGACATCTTTCCCTACAGCACTGCAGTGTTGGTTTTGTCCAAGGTCTGCATTTACTTCTAGAATGTTGTTATATTCTGATATCCACTTAGTTTTGTTTATCTTCCATTTTGTTTTACCTCTTTTTTTTTTTCTTTCTTCTTCTTTCCTACAAATTTATCCTCAACTGAAATAAGACCAATTGTATTTACTGCTGGGTCCACTGGGGCTTGAACAATGTTTGAGGTATATTAGGCAATAAAAGAGTAATTGCGGGGCTGGGGCTATGGCTCAGTGGTAGAGGGCTCGTCTTGCATGTGTAAGTCCCTGGGTTCGGTCTTCAGCACCACACAAATAAAACAAAGGTATTGTACAACCATAGTGACTGAATTGTGCCAATAACTGAGTTTGACAGAACACTTGGAGGTACAGAAAGGAACTCAGCCCAGGTGAGCCTTGATTGCAGGTTGTGAGAACCTGAGCAGGACCTGGTGAAGCCATGTGGCTCCTGTGGGTGACTACATGTGGGTGGCTCCATGTGGGTGGCTCCTGACTCACAGAAGCTGCACCATAATAAATGGATCCTGTGTTAAGCTACTATACCCTGCTAAATAGCTATGTAACAACAGAGAATCAGTGTGCTTCCCTTTGGAAGGTCTGATTTTTCACTAGATCTTTTCACTCCATTTCTTCCTCTTCTCTCTAGATCCTTATTTTATTTTATTCTCTCATTTTTCTTTAACTTCAGCCTTCCTTCCAAATTGCAATTCTACTCTCAACATATTTTTTTCTCCTCATCAATTGATTAAATTTCTTTCAACTTAAATGTACATATGCAAAACAAAACAAAAATAAACTTTCTTTGGACTCTTTATCTTATCTTGGGAAGAAGCTCACACTATGTTTCCATTTCTCCCTTTCCTTGAAAGTCACCCTACTAAGAGATACATCCCTATCTTGTGCTTTCTTGCCCTTCATTACTGCTTGCCACTGACTTCTAGCTGCTGCTCTCATGCCTGCTCTTGGGGAGATGAACTCCTGATGTGCCTACCACACTGCCTAACAGTTAATGCTTAGATGTTCCTCATGTGCCTCTAACAGAAAGCTCTAAAATGAACTAAAACCTCACATTAGTTATTTATTGTATAACAGATATTTTAATAACAAATGAATCTAAGCTATAATGGCTGAAAACAATGAACACTTACTATCTCGCAGCTTTTCTGAGTAAGTAGTAAATAAATGAGTAGGTCTACATGCAGAGCTTTCTCATGGTTTCTCAAGAGGTCAACACTGAGGTGCTGGCTGGGGCTGCAATCATCTTTTGACTAAGGAAGCATCTGCTTGCAAGCTTGCTACTTTGGTAAATCTGAGATCTACTTCCAAGGTCACTCATACAAACTGAGAGATCCAGGTTTGGCCAGACATCAGTTTTTTGCCACGTGGACCTATCCATTAGGTAACTCACAGCATGGCAGCTGGCTTCACTTGGTGTGAGATCTGAGGGGCTGGAAGAGAGAGATAAAAGACAGAGAGAGATACAGAGACAGAGAATGAGCAATCCAGGAGTCTCAGTCTTATTATAACTCAATCCTGGAAGTGACATCTCATTACTTCTGCCATCAATAGGTCTGTCCCTCACTCAGAGGAAAGGGACATGAGAATCAGGAAGCAGAGATCTTCAGCAGTCCATACAGAGGCTGCCTACCTCATACCCCAGCCCGTCTCTCCTGCAGTGGTCCTAATCTCTGCTTCTGGAAGCATGATCCTTACACCTGATCCTACCAGAACCTTGAGAACAATCCTGGATTTTGCCTTTCCCCCACTCTATT
The DNA here is from genome assembly GCA_025594165.1 of Tamias sibiricus. NCBI lineage: Eukaryota > Metazoa > Chordata > Mammalia > Rodentia > Sciuridae > Tamias > Tamias sibiricus. Next base: position 109,115,309 of record CM046658.1, on the reverse strand, counting down.
TCCAGTACCTTTTGATGTCCTAATTAAGATAAATTGTATTTCTATAACTGCTCTTTCAGTCATCATTCCTTTCAATTCCCACATTAATATCTGCTAACTTTCAAGCATGTGTATATGTTTACAATATGTCACTAGGGTGTGAGCTCCTCTAGGACAAGGGCCTGACCGTGTCATATTTACTGTTCTATCCCCACTGCTGAGCATTTAGGAAGCAGAAGACAGTCCACAAATATTGTGAAGTGAAGAAATGAGTCCCAGATGCATTGTTTACATATATTATTTTTCAATGCTTTCAGTCCTTTTTTTTTTTTTTTTTTTTTTTTTTTTTTGGTACCAGGGATTGAACTCAGGGGCACTCAACCACTGGGCCACATCCCCAGCCATTTTTTTGTATTTTTTTATTAGAGACAGGGTCTCACTGAGTTGCTAAGTGCCTCGCCATTGCTGAGGTTGGCGTTGGCTTTGAACTGGCGATCCTCCTGCCTCAGCCTCCCAAGTGCTGGGATTACAGGCGTGCGCCACTCTGCCCAGCATCAATGCTTTCAATCCTATGAAGCAGGCATCACCACCTATGAAGAACTGAGGCTTAGGATGTTAATTTGCATGATTTTAGATAACAATATATTTTAGAGAGCTTTATAAAATGTAAAGCACTCTATAAACATGAGTTGCTGTCATTGTTACCGTCTGCTCTTGTTTTGAGCCCTTCGTCTTCCCAACCTTCTCCCAGTCCACTCATGCTTCATGTGGAGACAGGAGGAAGCATAGTTCTGAGAAAAGGATAGAAAGTAATAATATTAAATGGCTGCCAAGGGATCTGAGCAATGGATTCAACAGGCTGGATCTGTCCAGCGCACCAGGGTGGCCATCCCCTAACTGGGATGCTGGGCCCACCACATGCTACTTTACGGCCTGAGAGAGGCGATGACACAATTTAGTGTTGGTGTTCTGCCTCATCGAAAACAGGGCATTGTCATTACTCATTTTGGAGAACAGCCTGCAGAGCAGAAAGAAATCACGTCAGACAGAAAGGAGAGTCTTTCAACATCCTGAGGGAGAGAGAGGGAGGAAAGATCCAGAAAAAGTGGGCATTGCAGACATCTGACTCCGCCCTGCAAAGCTGGCCTGAGCTGTTATCCTCCACCCCACAGAGCAGCAGCCAAGGGAAAGTGACTCTTTATAATATTCAGTAGTTTCCAACTTGCAAAGTTTTGTTTTGTTTTGTTTTTTTTTTTTTTTTGAACACACATCTTATCTCCTGATTCCCATAATTAAACATGAAGAAGGTAACAGGGTAGCTATAATTATCTTCGTTCTGAAACTATGCAAGTTTAAGGTTTATTGAGGTGTCTGGTTAAATAGGAAGTCAAATGTATTGAATGCCTCCTTCCAGATACTTTGCATGTATTGTTTTATGATCTACCCAAAATAAAACTGTCATCATTATTATTGTTGTCCCTATTTTACAGACATGGGAGTTAGAAATAGTGTCTTGCTTGAGGTTATGCTATTTGTATATGGTAGTGCTAGTTCAAGAACTTGAGTCTTTTTAATTCTCTATGCCCAATAGTCTTTACAATAAACTAATGATACACTTAGAGTAAGCTGTGAGCTAGTTCTAAGTCTGGTGACCGAAGAGAGAGGGGAGAAGAACAGAGTATGACTATAGGAGGGATTAAAGAGGAGGACAAATGAAGGGAAGTGAATGTATCATTTGGGAATGTGTTGGGATTCCCTGAAAGCATTCTGTATTTTGGATTTAAGCTCTCAATAGGGGATGGGATGGAATTATTGCCTGCCCTCCACACAAAACAACGAAGGAAGTCAATTATGCATTACTTAGGCCCTGAGTGGTGAATACTTGGAGGAATCTCAGTCCCCAAAGGGTTCCCATGGAACATGAGACCTTAGGAAAAATTCTGCCAAAGAATCTCTGAAATATACAAATGGACCTTAGGTTCACCCTACACGCAGCCAAAGCTAGGTGAAGGTTAACCAATTACACCATTTATAGTGCCTGTTTTTTGCCAAATGATTTGCCTTAAATTATCCCCTTGCTTCATCTCCCCAACACTGTGTTGTTGTATTAAATCCTGCCCAAGAAGAGCCCACAAGGAGAGATGTTATTTTTGTTCTCAGACTTTTTAAACTCCAAGGAAGACAGAAGAACTTGTTCAGACTTCTAGGCCCTAAACTGTAAGTAGGAAAATAAAACAGCAGGTCTAATTGTAATTCTGTGCTCGGAGTTGAGCCAGGGCCAAAGTGAGGGCTTTAAAGTCAAACTCCTCAGTGTACTACAGCTCAAAAACATCCCAGTGGATGATTCTAAAGTGCTCAAAAATATTTGCTGCAGGCTTGGAATCAATATAGAGAGGTTGTAGTTTGAGCTCGTAATGATGTAAGAATGCCTGTGCTCCCTGGCCAGGGCAGCTGACCTTCCAACTAGCTCAGCTCCTCTCATGAAGGGATATCAAAGACAGCCTTCACCTTAATTCACTGTCTCAGCTCTTGAGAGTACAAGATAAGGTCCTGCCCCCATTCACTGTTGAGGAAATTGAGATTTGAGGCCTTTCTAAATAGGAGCCTGAGGCCACACAGCAATTCAGGGGAAAACCAAAGCCAGATCTCTCCTCTCCAACTCACATTTCAGCCACACTGTAAGGTCAGAGCTTGGCTTTACTGGCTCAAGAAGGAAAAACTTATACTCAGCTCTCAAGCATTCCTCCCAGGATACCATTTTATTTATTATCCTTTTCGCCTTTCTGGAAAAAAATTATCTGTCCAACAATGCTTTTATTCATTTCCTGACCATCAATAACATGCTGATACAGGGACTGTAGGTTGCAATATTAAAGTTTAAGGAGAAGAATCAATGGACAGATAACCCAATCAAAAGGAGCACACGTTTCTCATATTATTTGGACCTGAAGTCACTCTTAGAGGAGTAAAGTCTTTGGCTAACTGTTATATGTAGAACTCTCTCCTCAACAGACATTTTAATGTTGTTATGAAATTAGAAAGGACCTTTGACACATATTTAATGAAAGAAGGAAGTCACAAAGTCAGATAGTAGAATAGGTGAGAGTGTGGACTCTGAGATGAGGGCCTCAGGCTCTGGTGAGGTTTAAGGTGTGCAAAAGGCCAAAATGCCTGTCTCCTCAAGCACTTCAGAAGAGGTCAGATAACAGATGCATGCAACTTCTGCTCCTAGGTGGGCATGGATGTGGGCTTTTGAGTAGGTACTGCTATGAATTTCATTTCATAGATGGAGAGACTGAGGCACAGAGAGGTCAAATATCCTTTCTAAAGACATCAATTAGTTGAGAACCATAGATCAAATGCAAATAGTCTGATTCCAAAATCAAGATACAAAGCTTAAATTATTCTTAGGTCTGGATAAAGTAGAGACAGTGCAATGAGTAAGTTGTAATTTAAATCATTATGTATATTAAATGTTTCAGTATAAAGAAAATAAAAAGTACCGTAACTGGACAGTGAGCAAGAAGGGGCTCAGTGTGATGATTGAAAATTAGGAAGAATATTAGATGACTCCTGTGCTATGTTGATGCTTGATAGTTTGATATTTTGATATAGTTTGATAGTTTGATATAGTTTGTCCTCCAAAGGATGAGGCTTGCTCCACAGGGGAAGTTGTGTGGCCTTTAAGGGGTGGAGCCTAGTGGAGGTCTTTAGGTTATGGGGAGCATGCCCTCAAAGGGCATGTAGGATCCCAGTCTATTCTCTCTCACTTTCACTTCCTGGCCATGAGGTGAGCTGTTGTTTATTCTATATGCACCCCTGCTATGATGTGTTATCTTGCCACTGGCCCAAAAGCAACAAAGTTAACTGATCATGGACTGAAATGTCCAAAACTATGAGCCAAAATAACCCTATTCTCATTATAAGTTGATAATCTCAGGTATTTGTTATCGTGATGAAAATTTGACTATCACTATTGGGTAAATAATATAATGCAGTGATTAAAAGACTGAATTCCCAAGTAGATTAATCTATATTAAACCTAGCTAGAACTAGTTCCATATACTTTTAAGTTTTTCTTATTTCATTTTTGTAATTGCAACTGGAGACAAAAGAAACATTTATATCTTAGGGAATACACATAAACTATTCAGTAAAGGACCTAAAATGTAGTAACAGCCAATGGACAATGTCATTATTATGGAGCATCCATGGTTACCAGCTGGCACCTGTCAGTAAAGGAATAAATGTCATTCATATTTACTATGTCATACCTATATGTCTGTTAAGTTTTTTTTTTCTTTTAAAAATTTGTTCTAATTAGTTATACATGACAAAGTTTTTTTTTTTCTTTTAAAAATTTGTTCTAATTAGTTATACATGACAGCAAAATGCATTTAAATTCATTATATACAAGTGGAGCACAACTTTTCATTTCTCTGGTTGTACACAATGTACCGTCACACCACGTGTGCAATCTTACATTTACCTAGGGTAATGATGTTCATCTCATTTCACCATCGTTCCTGCCCCTATGCCCCCTCCCCTTCCCTACCTTCCCTTTGCCCAATAAAAGTTGCTCCATTCTTCCCACTCCCATCTTCCATTATGGATCATCATTCACTTATCAGAGGGAACATTGGGCCTTTGGTTTTTTGGGATTGGCTTACTTTGCTTAGCATGATAGTCTCCAACTCCATCCATTTACCTGCAAATGCCATAATTTTATTCTCTTTTAATGCTGAGTAGTATTCCATTGTGTATATGTACCACAGGTTCTTTATCATTCATCTATTGAAGGACATCTGGGTTGGTTCCACAGTTTAGCTGTTATGAATTGAGCTGCTATGAACATTGATGTGGCTGTGTCACTATAGTATGCTGATTTTAAGTCCTTTGGGTATAAACTGAAGAGTGGGATAGCTGGGTCAAATGGTAGTTCCATTCTAAGTTTTCCAAGGAATCTCCACACTGCTTTCCATAGTGGTTGTACCAATTTGCAGTGCCACCCTGCCAACACTTATTATTGCTTGTATTTTTGATAATTACTATTCTGACTGGAGTGATAAGTTTTGGGATAGAAATGATGTTGTCAAATAGGTGGAGGTATTCAAGAGGTAGAATTATTTGGCAGCCATCTTATTATTAGTTTGGCCATGGTGGTAATGCAAAGCAGTGTTTGTGTTGGGGGTGGGGTGGGGAGAGATGCAGTGATAATGGATGAATGGCATATACCTCAATAATAACTTTTTAGTACACATACTGGTGAAATTTTTGCCTCTTCCTTTGTTGGCTTCTTCCAGAAGTTACCATGTAGCATACCCAGTAAAAGAAACCCAAGCCAGGTGTAGTGGTGCATGTCTGTAATCCCAGTGGTTTGGGAGGTTGAGGCAGGAGGATCATGAGTTCAAAGCCAGTCTCAGCAACTTTGCAGATCCCTAAGCAACTTAGTGAGACCCTATCTCTAAATAAAACACAAAAATGGCTGGGATGTGGCTCAGTGGTTAAACAGCCTGGGTTCAATTCCTAATACCAAAAGAATAAAAATATATTAAAAAAAACAACAAGAGAACCCCAAAACTCCAGGCTCATGATCATGACCTAGGGAAATTTGGGTAAGTTTTTTGTGTGAAACCATTTCTAATCATTAAAAACTAAATACCAGAACTTCCCTTCCATGCCTAAATAAGAGTGCTTCCTAAGTCACCAAAAATTTCATGAGACAGGTCTATTTAGAGAGGAAATGAGGAAAGGACAGAGTCCAGTGCACAGATTGCTTTCCTTGGTACATAGCCCTGGGATGAAAGATCACCAGAGCTGGAGAGTGGCCTCTTGAGAAGGTATGAAAATTCTGCTGGGTAAATGCATGCAAGAAATCCAGGGTGAGGAGAGGGGAACAAGCATGGAGGAAATACACTTTCTATCACTGGATTTCTTGATAAGGTGTCAAAGGTGCTGATATAGAGAGGGTTGTAAGTGGGTTGCTGAGTGGGTTTCAAAATAATATAATAATAATAATATCAATAAAATAATATAATTTCAAAATAATTTGATACTTATACTTCTTCTACTGCAATCCTTGGAAGCAACTTGACTTTTGCAGACATTCATTCATTCATCCATTCTTCCATTTTTTCCTTCCCTAATTGATTCATATAACTCACTCAAGTAAAAAATCTCGTCCTTTGTTCTAATTGCTTTACCTCTTTCACTAAATAATTGCCATAAGATTCAATAGATTCAATAGTTCTATCTCTAATACAGTTATTGAATATATCATGGCCACTTAACTACTAACCCTGATGCTATATTTTTTAGTCCCTAAAACTCACATTTGATTATTATAATATTTTCCATCTTTAAATATTCAATGTCTTGAACATCTAGCAGATAAAATATGAACTTCATTACTAAAGTTTCAATGAAGACATGAAGAACTATTTTTATTTTTACCACAATTGCTGATTCTCTTTGAAATGCATTTTACTTGCAGATACCTGAATTTCAATCAAGTGTTAAGTAACGTATTTTCATCCTCTTTGCTTTTGTTATTTGTCAATCACTGGTTAGGATGGAGGCTACATGATAACATGTAAATAGAAAACACATATGTGCAAAAATAAAATACAACAAAATATTATTAGAAGGAATAGATAGGCACTTTCAAATAATAAATCAAAAACTTCCAGACTTGACTAAAAAAATCAAATTCCACTGACTTCTTGAGTCTTCAATAGGTATATTAGTTGCTTTATATCTTTGACATAAATTGTTTCACTAGACCTATGCTCTAAATACAGGTATGACATTAATTATTATAAACAGTACAGATTTCCTCTGATTGGTCAACATAAACTCTTAGGTTTTGTTACTTTCCATAACTTCCAAAGCAAAGGAATTTTAAAAAGTCAGTTATGTAACCAGGACAAGAGTCATGTTATTTCTATGGAAGCTAAGTCCAGGATTTATTTTTGAGGACTATCTCAAATTCTTCAGCTTCTATGAATGGGATGATGACTCCTTAAAACTTATGTCATTGATTATTATTTATTTTCATGGCAAGTGTTTTATTCATACAGATGCTTTATAATATTGAAGATATTGAGTAATCATAAACTAGAAATTATCTAATAATTAACACCACAGACCATGTAGTCTTGGTCTTGGGTTGGCATTAAACATGTTGAATTCCTTATGAGAAAAAGAACTCAGGTACTTCATAAGATATACAGTCAATCTTAAGGGCGCTATACTATATTGTCTCAATCTTCCCTTATGACAAATAGTCATTGTTGTGTCCCAATAATATCTGCATCATATTCCACTACAAGGGTGTTTTACTGTATTTGAATATTTTTGGCAAGGTTCATGGAACATCTCCTTATACCGTTTTTTCCAAACGGTTGCATTAGAAATTACCATGATAACCTAAATTATAGAGTGGTAATTAATAAAGTCTAGATTCATCCAAGTATTATTAGTTAGGAAACATGACAGGCTAAGTTAAAAGTATGTAACTAGTAAAGAGGGAATTTTGACTGAAATGGAAATGGACAAAAGCATTCACATGGGAGTTTGGAAATCAGTGCTTCAAGCATCTAGACCAAGAATTGGAAAATTATGACCTGTGATCCCAATATTACTTGCTCTAATAAAAATAAAGTTCTATTGGTACACAGCCTTGGTAATTTTGTTTAGGCATACTCTATGGTTGCTTTTGTACTACAATGCAAAATTTGGGTAGTTTGGGCAGAGACATTATGGACTGAAAAGCCTAAAATATTTACTATCTGGTCTTTTAGAGAAATTTTGCTGACCCCTGTTCTTATTTAATATTCCAAAGGTTGTGAGTACAAATATCTACTGATAGTAGACATCAAGTTGTTCCAAATGTATTGGGTTAATAGTCAACTTCCATAGACCTTCTGATAGTAGGGATTCTGTATGAACATACTTAAGGTCCCTAATCCCTCAATTGCAGAGTTTGGGTTCCTGGAGTCTAGAACTGTACCTGCTATTTTGGAAGCAGGTAGAAGATCGTTGTTAAAATGGCTTTGGATATCTGTTCTGATACAGACATCATTTCTGTGCTGTGAGGATACAGGAACCAAATTAGATATCAGATGGCATAAAAGGGTAAAAAACAAACTCTAATACAATATCAAAAGTCATAAATGGTTATAGATCAAGTGCTAAGAACATTTGGAAGCAGGAAATAGTTGAGAGAGGCCTTAAGGAGATGAGAGGGAGAGAATGCCTGGCAAATGAGCCATGAGGAGGAGAAGCCTAGAGGTATCATAGCAGGGAGCACATCTGGGGCATAGGGAATCAGCCTTTGTGTTCCAGTATATAAAGTCCCTGGTGGGAAGCACTAGGAGATCTGGGAAAAGTGAATTGATTTTTTTCTGGAGTTGGATTTGCACAGTGGTGTGAAAGAGCTGGCTCACAACATTTCCTGAGAACTGATTGTTAAATACTAAAGAATCTTGTGAACTGGTTGTTAAGTCTTTGGTAGCTTGAAATTGACCATCATGAGAGCATTCACTGAAATCTTAAAAGGTACATATAAAATGAGGATGGGACAGAGTCCAAGTGGAATCTAAGAAGATGAGCTTAAGCCTCAAATGTTTTTGGAAGAGGGAAAAGGGCCTATTTTGAACCATCTCTATTGGAGAATTCTCACTGCACTAATCTATGGCACAATTCTAGGCAGATATAGTGTATATAATTCAAAACCCAGATCAGTAGCTTTGGTTTTAATTATTTAATAGAGAAAATGTGATTGGGAAATATAAGGAAATATGAGAAATTGATCCGCTCTCATCCCTTGTCTGCGAGAGCTAGAGTTACATTAATTGAGATGTCACCTTGGGGCTTTATATATTGATACGGTTATCACACATTACTTGTTCAATAAAGAGGTATAATTAGAGCCACAGAGTTACTATGAATATTAAATAAAATAAATTGTATTTCCCAGATTTTCCCAATGATATAATCACTTGGAATGTTACATATCACAAAGAGAGGGGGAATAAATCACCTGGTATTCTTATTAAACACACAAATTTCTGGCTTCCATCTCTGATCCACTGAATGACAATCTCCAGGACAGGAGCCAGGAAAATTGTTTGTTTAACAAGAACCCCCAGTGATTTTTAGCATCAAACAAATTTTTTTGGGAAAAAAGATGACATATGTGAAAATACCTTACAGTACAGTGATAGGGATATAAATGGGGGAAAAAAATCAATTGAGTGAATGAACTATCTAACAAGTGAGTGGTATTCAGCAAATCATTACCAATTTCTTGGCTCCATCTTCCTCCTATGTATTTAAGGGAATAATATGAATACCTGTTACCTCCCAGGAGTTGGGGGAGGATTAGAGTCTGTCACTGGAAATTGCTCTGAGCTCCCTGGAAGGTAAGTGCTGTGAAAACACCAGCTGTTAGATTCATAGGTTCACTGGAGGCAGTCAGGAAAAGTTGAGAAATGTTTGTCTCAGGAAGCTACAATCTAAGAGAGAATTGTGTGCGTGGGTTGTAGCTCTAAGAGATCAGGCACTGCTGGGAATGCATGTACTGGGAAAGAACAGAGATTTTGGTAATGCCCTAGAGTTGAATCTCAGAGCTCCAGGGGCTAGGCAATGAAGAGGGTAGAGCCTTCTTGGAGAACAATAGGTCCTGTCCCACTGACAAATGCTTGCAGGAAGAAAGGATGCTTGATTTTTCCAGGTGAAATAATCTAGTCCCCAGGAAGAGGATCATTTTTTATGGTGCGGAACACTTCACTGACAGTTCTCTCTGGGGAGTCCTGAAGAGGGATGAGGCTCAAAGACAGACATTTGGGGCCTTTGCCCTCTACCATCAGCAGCACATGATGGAGTCAGCAGAGTTGAACCCCTGCCTGGACTGGGTGAGGACAGCCTACCCCAGGTTCCACCAGCATAGCTCTTTGCTTCAAAGGAATCCTGAAAATATATGCCACTGGCTAGGAAGTCTGAGCAAGTGCTAATCATACCGCCTAGGATAGATTCTCTCTGCCAACTTCAGCCTTCCTCTCCTGCCTCTAAATCCAACTAAGAATCTGTCTTAGTTCATTCTGGTTGCTATAACAAAATGCCATAAACAGGGTAGTTAATAAACACCAGAAATTTATGTCTTAGAGCCCTAGATGCTGGCAAGTCCACATTTGATGTCTGGTAAGGGTCAGCTTTCTGGTTCATGGATATTGCCTTTATGCTGTGTCCTTATATGGTAGAAGGGCCAGGATATCTCTTTGGGGTCCCTCTTATAAGGTCAGTAATCCTAATCAAGAAGGCTCTGTCCCCATGACCAAGAACTCCTACAAGACCTCACCTCCTAATACCATCTCCTTGGGGGTTAGGACTACAACATACAAATTTTATGAGGACACAAATATTCAGATTATAGCAGAACCTCTGCTTCTGAATGTCTTTTCTCTCTCTTCCAGCCTAAATTTCTTTCACTTCCCTGGATTTTCTAGGTTCTTGGAACATAGTTTAATTTAAAAATTGCAGAGCAATTTAAAACCCATGATCTAAAGCCAATCTTCTTGGTTCCATAGTCTTTTTAAAACTTTGAATATTTCAGCCAAGAACACGTTATTATCTCATTTTTATATAAGACTGTGTGCCTGTGTGTTTCATCTTTGGTTACTAAAAAATCATTGTAAATGCAGGTACAGTTTTCTTCACTTCCCTGTGGTCTTCTTTAAAAGTGATGGGTTATTCTTAGTTATACTGGAGAGGTTATAATATATGTAATGGTTGAATATCAGATAATTCAAAGGTGAGATGCAAAAAAAATTCTAATTGTTTAATTCAGTCTGATATCACATTGATTAGTTTCACAAGCTTTCATACCATTTAGAAGACAGAGAATATCTATCAGAAACATATGGTAGAGAATTCATGATGAACATGTGATTGGAAGTATATGCTGCCAATAGAAAGGCACAGATTAAAAAATTCACTTGATACTAAGAGTTAACAGTAATAAGACATGATTTCCTTTGGGAATCTCATAATAACGAATATTTTAAAAATATAAGAAGTAATTCCTATTCAGAAGAAGAAATGTTTTACTTATTATTTAGATGTTTCCCAAAGGGAAACCTTTGTCCTTCCTTATCATTAAAGAACAATTTGAACACAAGTGGTATGTGATGGAACGGTCACCTGGACGTATTAAAATTGCTTGAGAAAATAATCTGTGGACATGTTGAATTACATTTAAAAGTTTATTGTAAACCATCTATTAATTGTGTAAAGATTCTTGGGAATAAAGATAATGGAACGATTTCATATGTTTTAGTTTTATTAGAAAGAATACAATTGTGTTTTTTGGAAAGCCTTTTCACTGTTCAAGTTAGCCTTCCCCAAATTTGCTTGTCTTTAATGTATTTTCCAGATCTTCTCACGCTATGAGTATCATAGCAAATTTGAAGTTGATAGACAACAAGTGATGATAGCAATGGTGATGATACAAATAATGCAGAGAATGTCCCTACCTAGCCTAATTATGTTTGAAATTTATACTAAACTTATTTATTTACCCTGATCTGATTTCCTTGAGGCCTTTCTGACTTTTAGGGTAGTTGATTTGTAGGATTAGCATGATTACTGTGGGACTATGCAAGACCTGAAGCCCGTGTTCCTATTAAAGAATTAGTGAGCTCCATGAGTCCCCATGGGAAGAGCTGGTCTGACTCATGTCAACCTTGATGGGAGGCTTGTGATAAAGAGGGTGAAGAAGGAAGGGATGTAGATTCCATCATTGCCCCATATTGTCTTGAGGAGGGGGATAACTTACAGCGTGTGGCTAACTAGAGGCACCAGGATCAAAGGCTGCTGGCATCCAGGAAGCATAGGACTGTTCAGGGAAGAAAGAGGAAAGCAGATGTTAAAATCAAAGAAAGCTGAGAAACGTTTGGTAAATGACTCTAAATGGGCCACGGGGGACGTCTTCATAGGAAAAGTTAAGAGGAACCCTGACAGGTTTGGGGATTAGTTGATTTCTTTTTTCTCGTCTCTTCCTTTGCTCCTTACTCTTCTTCCACTTCCCTATCCCTATCCCCAAAGGGCCAACAATTAATTGACTAAACCACAAGAGGTCCCTGGGTAGATGTGGAATTTCATCACTTCATCTACCTCCTCTATCAATTGGGCTGAAGATGGTAACTACAATAAAAAACAGACCATGCCCTAGAAAGGAAAGCAAACTACTTCAGAAAAGAGAGAGAACATGGAGCTGGCATTCATGATCTGAGAACTGATTCAGAAAACTTTCCTAAAAACCTGTAGATTTTTTTTGTCACCCCTGGGGATCTTTCCTTCAGCACTCCCAGAGTTAACCAGGAGGCCAGTGTGGAAGGGGAGGCTCTCTTTCTTTCTCTACCCCTGAAGATAAGGGCAACCAAGGGTAAAGAGGCATGGTTTTTCAGCCACATACACCTAAATTTGAATCCCAGCTCCAACATTTGTTAGCTATATGACCTAGAACCAGTGATTTAACTTTCAACTCTCTGTTTCCACACATCTACCTTGGAATCACATGATTAGGATTAGAAACAATAAGATACTAGGCACGTTGGGAGAGGATATGTGTAGACAGACCTTGAGAAGGTGACAAAACTACTCTAAGTCTCAGTGTTTTCTTCCATCAAATAGAAATAAAAATATTACCTGTCTTATAGAATTACTGGATAGATTAAGAAAGTGATAGCATGACATAGTTGCTAAGGGTATAGGCTCTCTGGTCAGACTAAAGGTTCAAATCCTGGCTCCAACTTCATTGGCTGTGTGACTTTGTGAAAAGTTAATCTCACTCTTATGTTTTCCAGTCTGTAGAATAGAGTAGAAATAGCACATAATTCATGGGATTGTCACAAGAATTAAATTATGTTTTATCCTTAATGTATCAAGAACAGTGCCTGGTATAGAGTAAGCAATATAAAAACACTTATTAAATTTTAAAAAAATGGAAGAGAGTAAATAAAATACTTTAACACAATATCTGATATATAATCAGAGTTTTAATGTTGGCATTATTTGATAGAGCTTATCACATCATGGCTTTTGTTCAATTAATGTTCAAAAACTTTTCTTACATGATTTTTGAAAACTTCTGCAATGAAACAAACTGCAGAGATTACAAATCCCATGGTAGTAAAATATACCTATAAGATGTTTTTGTGTGGTGGTTTTTAGAAAATAACCCTAAAATTCTTTGGGTATCATCACAAGAAGAGGTGGGTTTATCTTCTTTCACACTATTTTGAGCTCTCTAACCTCTTACAGAATATGATAGTGTGGAAGTGGGTTCCTGCACTTGGAACCCTAAAGGAACCACTCATTCCCAGTCTGCCTCCGATTTCTTTCCCACGGTATCGTTGCCCAAGGCAGCAGATTTCTTTCCCGCGGTATCGTTGCCCAAGGCGGCAACAAGTGGTGGACCATATGGGGAATCGGCAAGGCAGGTAAGTACTGAGGAACCTCGCGGGAGTCTCTAGCCAGAGCGGTTAAGGGCGAGGGAAAATGGGTTTGAAAATTTCAAGGAACAGAATTGTCAAGGCTATTGAAGATTTGTTAAAGATAGTGAGAGAATGCCTGCTCTCAACTAGACCTAGGGTTCAGGAAAGCGTTTTTGAGTCAGTTAGGGCTAGTGAGGGTAGTACTAGTGAGGAGGAATTAAGTGAGAGTGATCTTGAGAGCACAGTCTTCGATAAAATGAGCAAAAGGGAACTAAAAAGGACCAGGATGGAGGACCATCAAGTGGAGAAACCACTTGTGCCTTCTGCTCCCCCATGGGATGACTCAAGTGCAGAGTCTATTAGGAGTCTTTCTAGGTGCTTGCGTGCCCTTGAGTGTCAAAGTTCACAGGAACTATGGGATCTGCCAGTATTTGAAGATCAAAATGAACAAAGATACCATCAATATTTAGATTTTAATAATATTTAGATTTTAATATTTAGATTTTTATAAAAAATTATAAAAAATTTTAAAGAAGCAACAATGACATATGGACCCCAAGCTCCTTTCACCATAAGCATGTTAGAATCTCTTAATACTTTGAATTTAACCCCTACAGATTGGAAAGGCTTATGTAAGGCAGTATTGAGCGGGGGACAATACTTAGTTTGGAGGTCTCAATTCTAAGAGCTCTGTGTTGAAACCACTTGTAGAAATGTGGCTGCAGGATTTCCAGATCATAACGTAGACATGTTAACTGGAGAAGGGCAATATGCTGATTTACAGGTTCTGATTCAGTATGATCCTGGAGTTTATGCTCAAATATACGCCACAGCTATTAAGGCTTGGAAAACATTGCAAGGATCTGGTGACTTACAGGGTAGCTTGTCTAAAGTAATTCAGGGACCCAATAAGCCATATGCCGAATTTGTTGATCGTCTTTTACAGACAGCAAGTAGGGTTTTTGGAGATGTTGATCAAGCCATGCCATTAGTTGTTCAGCTGGCATATGAAAATGCCAACAAATATTGTCAAGATGCTATCAGACCTTGGAAATCTAAAAAGGACCTTTCTGTTTATATAAAGCTTTACAGGGACATAAATGATGCATTTATTACAGGTAGTGTAATCGCAGCAGCCATGAGAGGTGCTTTTCCTCTTAATCCTGCAAGATGGGCTCGACCTAAAAGTTGTTGTCAGTGTAGTCAACCAGGTTATTTTAAAAAAACAATGTCCCCAAAGAGGGCAAGAGACAATAGAAAAAAAAAAATAAAAACAAGCTCGTCTTGTGCCCCAGGCCGCTGCCCCAGGTGTAAAAAAGGAAACCATTGGGCTAGTGAGTGCAGATCCCAAACTGATATTAATGGTAACATTTTGTCTGGCAATTCAAAAAACAGGGCTCAGGGCCCAATGCCTCGGGGCCCACAAATGTACAGGGCATTAGAGAAGAAGATAGAGGAACAGAGAAGAAGAAGGAGCAATAAAGGAACCACTCATTCCCAGCCTGCCTCCGATTTCTTTCCCTCGGTATCGTTGCCCAAGGCGGCAACAGAACCCAGACCCTGTGCCACAAGGAAGTCAGTGGAGAGGCTCATATAGAACAGGATGCCCCATCTCAGCTGAGTTCCAAAGTAAAATATGAATGATGAATCTTGAAAGTGTGTCTTTCTTTCCCCTGTTCATCCCTCAGAGCTGAGAGACTGACTGGAGCAGAAATTGAGTGTTCTTGTTAAACTCTACCAAATTGCAGATTTGTGGGCAAAAATTTTGTTTTTGGCCATAAGTTTTGGGGAGGTATTTTTTATGCAGAGGTAGAACATCTAGTTTGTATTCTTTTTTTTTCCTTTAAAAAATTTTTTATTTGTTCTTTTTAGATATTCATGACAGTAGAGTGTATATTGACATATTATACATACATGGAATATAACATCCCGTTCTTATGATTGTACGTGTTATTGAGTTACACTGGTCCTGTAGTCATATATGAACATAGGAAAGTTATGTCTGATTCATTCTTAAAATTTCTTTTTTATTTTGAGACAAGATCTTGCTAAGTTGCCCAGGCTGAGCTTGAACTTGGTGATCCTTCTACCTCAACCTCTTGAGTAGCTAGAATTATAGGTGTACACCACCATGCCCAGCAAAAGTATGCTTTTTTTTTTTTTTTTTTTTTTAAGAGCGATCAAGAAACACTTTCCAGAGCTGGAGTTGTGGCTCAGTGGCAGAGTGCTTGCCTAGCATGTGTGAGGCACTGGATTTGATTCTCAGCACCACACATATAAATAAATGAATAAAATAAAGGTCTATCAACATAGAAAAATAATTTTTGAAAAAGAAACACTTTCCAGAAGCATTACTGTGTTTCCATGCTCTTAAAATCCTTCAGTGGAACTTTTTTTTTTTTTTTTTTTTTTTTTTTTTTTTTTTTTACATTTCATATTATACTTGTAGAGCACATTTTTACATATCTCTGGTTGTATACAAAGTATATTCACGCCATTTGTGACTTCATACATGCACTTAGGGTAATGACATCCATCTCATTTTACCATCTTTTTTTTTCTTCACCCTTTTGTCCCCTCCCTGCCTCTCCCTCCCCATTGGCCATTCTAGTGTTCCTCTAATCCTCCTATGCTCCTCATCCCAACCCCACTGTGAATCAGCCTCCTTATATCAGAGAAAACATTTGGCATTTGGCTTTTTGGGATTGGCTAACTTCACTTAGCATTATATTCTCTAACTCCGTCCATTTACTTGTGAATGTCATGATTTTATTCTCTCATATTGCTGAGTAATATTCCATTATGTATATATACCACATTTTCTTTAGCCATTCATCTAGGTTGGTTCCACAGTTTAGCTATTGTGAATTGTGCTGCTACAAACATTGATGTGGCTGTGTTCCAGTAGTATGCTGTTTTTAAGTCCTTTGGGTATAAACCAAGGAGTGGGATAGTTGAGTCATAAGGTGGTTTCATTTCAAGTTTTCCAAGGAATCTCCATACTGCTTTCCATATTGGCTGCACCATTTTGCAGTCCCACCAACAATGTATGAGCATGCCTTTTTCTCCACATCCTCTTCAACATTTATTGTTGTTTGTGTTCTTAATAGCTGCCATTTTCAGACCTTAAATTATACTACAGAGCAATAGTAACAAAACAGTGTGGTATTGGCACCAAAATAGGCTGGTAGACCAATGGTACAGAATAGAAGACACACATTTAATTAGAGACTAACACATTTAATTTCAGTTATCTTATATCAAACAAAGGTGCCAAAAATGTACATTGGAGAAAAGATAGCCTCTTCAACAAACGGTGCTGGGAAAACTGGAAATCCATATGCAAGAAAATGAAATTAAACCTCTATCTCTCACCATGCACAAAATTCAACTCAAAGTGGATCAAGGATCTAGGAATTAGACCAGAGACACTATACCTAATAGAAGAAAAAGTAAACTCTAATCTCCAACATGTTGGATTAGGCCCCAAGTTCCTTAATAAGAACTCTGTAGCACAAGAATTAATATCAAGAATCAATAAATGGGATAGATTCAAATTACAAAGCTTCTTCTCAGCAAAAGAAACAATCAGTGAGGTGAATAGATAGCCTACTAATTGGGAACAAATTTTCACCACATGCATGTTAGATAGAGCACTAATCTCTAGAATATATAAAGAACACAAAAATCTTAACACCAAAAAATACCAAATAACCCAATCAATAAATGGGCCAAGGAACTGAACAGACACTTCTCCGAAGATATACAATCAATCAAAAAATACTTGAAAAAATGTTCAACATCTCTGGCATTTAGAGAAATGCAAATCAAAAACACTCTAAGATTTCATCTAGTTTGTATTCTATGTGATATTTGCATCTCACTGAGACCACTGTCTATTTAGTCACTTAACAAATGTTTATTGAATATCTGCATACAGACATTTTTATAGGCATTAAGGAAAATATCAGTGAATAATGCAAACATGTTGATGCAGGATTCCTCATCCTAGAGTGGAAGAAGTACTAAAAAGTAAATATGTAACACCTGAGATTGATATGTGCTTTGGAAGGAGAAAGGATAAGAAGTGATGATGATGATGATAATGATGATGATGATGATGTCTGTGTGTGTGTGTGTGTGTGTGTGTGTGTTTGTTGGGGACAGGTGTTGCTGTTTTAGAAGGGTGTTTGGAGTGTACACTCTAAGGAGGTGACATCAGATCATAGATGGGAAGTACATGAGGAAGCTGGTTATACAAATCCACAGAAGAGGAGGGTTACCAGCAGAAGAATGAGCAGTGTAAGATCTTGAGCAGCAGCAAGCCTCAGGGATCAAACAGAGGCTTTTGAGGTTAAGGAGTGTGCAAGGATAGGTTGATAGGAGGATGGGGTCTAAGAGGAAGTGATAGCTTGGATCACATGAGGCCTTAGAGACCACATGAAGAAAATTTATTTCAATTCTAAGTGAGATGATAAACCACTGGAAGATTTTAATCATTTTTTTAGTTAACATAAAATTTACATGAATGATATGAATATACTTTGTATACTAGCAGTGATATGTAAATATGTAAAAAGGTGCTCTTTATATGTATTACAAATTGTAAAGCATGCTACTGTTATATATACAACAATATTGAATAAAAAAATTTACATGAAATAAAATGCTCAGATTTAGGTGCACATTTCCATGAGTTTTATCAAAGTATACTCCTTGTATATAACCTTCATCATCCAAAAAGTTTTCCTGTCCCTTACTCGTTAACCCCCACCTCTAACAGGCAATCAATTCATCATCATAGATTTTTACCTATTCTAGAATTTAATGTAAATGAAATTGTACAGAATGTGCTATTTTGTTTTACTTTCTGCTCTTCTGGTCTCTTCCACTTAAACATGTTTTTGAAATGCATTCATGTTGTTGCATGCATCTGTAGTTTATTCTTTTTTACTGTTGAGTAATATTATGTTCTATGAATAAAGCATAATCAATCTCTCCATTCACCTACTGGTGGACATTTGGGTTATTGACAGTTTTCATCCACTATAAATATAAACATTCCTATACAGGTATTTTTGTGGACATTTGTTTTTGTTTCTCATGGATAGATGCCTAACAGTAGAACTGGTGGTCATAGGTTAGTTATATATTTAACTTTATGATAACCCAAATAATTACTCCATCATTTGTGCCATTTCAGGTACCCACCAGCAATGTGTGAGAATTCTAGTTGCTAAACATTTTAGCTAACATTTAGAGCATTTAGTTCTCTGTCTTTTGTCCTGGTTTCCTACTGTCATGCAGTTATCAGAACCTATGCCCACCATGCTTCACCAGAAGGCCAGGATAGCAAAAGAGGGTTTCAAGAAAAGATAGTAAGCTCCTAGAGTTTTAGCATCTTCACAGTTTATCACAGGCTAAAAATATACGATAAACTGAAATAAGATTTAAGTCTCCACATTTGTAATGCAGTTCAGCATTTGGATAACCTCCTAGTTGAGACAATGTTTTCTTTATCTAATCCCATATGTGTTTCTTCTAATCTATTGTCAGAAAATGTGGGTTATTATTTTCTACAGCATAAACATTTGTATATTTCAAAACAGTAGGTTATCACTCAATTTGCTTTTCTCCGTATTATATAATTCCAGTTTTATTCCATGTAAACCTCTTTTCCCAATCCCTTTAATCATGTGTGTGACTATCCTCAGAAGTGATTCTAAATTAACTACATTCCACTATTCAGTGGAATGAACACTTTTAGGTTTCAGTGATTTCAGCTGTAAACTTACTTAAGTATCTCTCTGCATTTATGTATGTACAAGTTAGTGTGAACTGCCTTTCATGGGTTACACAATTTTTCTACTTATACTTTTTCTAAAAAACAAAGCTATGAATGATCTCCAGTCACATGAGTACTCTATGTTTTTGTGGAATGTTACATAGTTGAATAAACACAGCTGTACTTATTAAATGGTATGAGTACACACACACACACACACACACACACACACCTGCATACATGAAGCATTCAGATACATTCAGTCAGGGTGTTTATTTGAATAGGTTATGGTGTGGTCACACAAGTATGTCCTTTTGCTTGGTTTATTAGACTCTGGTGTTGCATGCTGAAATAAACACCCAGCCCTAGATTTGTTCAGGTCCTTGTCACAGTACGGTTCTTTCCCATTTTCATTCTTTACATTGCTTTCTCTTTTGTTCCAGGAAATAAAAATAACCACACCAGCCCCACACAGGTCTTGTGTGAATGGGTTGGGACAATAGCCAATAATTGCAAAGCAAGAAAACTTGTGAGACTACTATATGTAAGCCCATTTAATGACTTAGGTGTTGGTTATAGCTTTATCATTTTGCTTGTCTGTGTTTCTCTAATGATGAGTAAAAGAAGCAATGTTTCATTAATTTGTTGTGTTTTTAGTGACAAGCATATTACTTGGAATATACTAATTGTGCAACTTTTAAATTGTCATGCTGAATAAATGATTTCCACTAGAACCTCAAAAGCAGTTCACAAAAGAAGCACTGATCATTGGTAACAAAAAGCTTTTGTCTATGCAAATTGGATGAAACTGTTCTTTCCAAGGTCACCAACAACCTCCATTAAGTTAAATCAAATGGTCAAATTATCATTCCATTATTTTCTCAACTAATTCCATTGTTCTTTTTTCTACTCTTAACCTCATTGTCCAAAACCCCACACTTCTGTTTTCCCACAATCTTTTTTCTTATATAACACAGAAATCAGATTGGGACAGTTTTCTCCTCAATGTCTTACAAAGACTTCCCATCCCTGAGAAAATTCAATCCCAAATTCTTATCATGACTTTCAAGATTCCACATTTTTACCTCTAATTATTCTTCTGACTTCATCTGCTACTTCCCCAGGCTCATTCTGCTCCAGACACACTGGCCTTCTTGCTGTTCCTCGTATCGTCATGGCTTTGCATGTGGTATTTTCCTGTAATTTTTTTCAGAATCTACAATTATTTCCTCACCTCATTCAATGTTGAATTGGTGGTTCTGTGACAATGCTACCAAAAATAATACCTCTCACCTTCTAGCTCATCTTTATTTTAATCTCTATAACTTCCTGCCATTAAACAGCTTGATGTTGGCTGGGCACAGTGGCGCAAGCCTATAATATCAGGGGCTCAGGAGGCTGAGGAAGGAGAGTTGCAAGTTCTAAGCCAGCCTCAGCAATTTATCAAGGTGCTAAGAAACTCAGTGAGACCCTGCCTCTAACTGAAATACAAAATAGGGCTGGGCATGTGGCTCACTTAGCTGAGTGCCCCTGAGTTCAATCCCCAGTACAATCCCCCCCAACCAACAAAAAGCATGATGTTTCTTTATCACTCTTCTTTTCCACTAGAATGTAAACCCCACAATTGCATGGACACTTGATCAGATTTATTCTCCATGGTTTCCCAGGACCCTGAGACAATGCACCAGAAAGATTTTAAGCATTCATAAATGCTTGTTGTATAAATGAATGAAATTCAGTCTACTAGGCACTACTTATCCTGGAGTATGATTAGTGAGGTTCTTTAGGGCCTCAAGCAAAAGGATCTCCTCAAAGTCCCTTGGTATACAATGCTGAATTTTGGGAAGGAAGTGAGTAAATTTCTCAGAACAAAAAATCTTCCAGGAAGAATAAAAACAGAGATTCCTTTGAGGTTGAATATTGTCATTAGGAATAATGGATTGAGAGTCATTGGAAGTGAAGTATATTGAGAACCCCCAAATTAAATTCATAAGAAGAGGAAGATTCTGATGTTGATGGGTTTTTTGGAGGAGAGCCAGCTTGTGGTTGAGGCGAGAATCGTCTTCAGCCCAGCCAGCCCTGCATAACATACTTGGGAAGAATGTCTAAAGTCAGGCATGTGAGGTAAATAGCTATAACCTGGGAGTCCCTAGCATGTCATGTGGCCTATCAGGCGAGAGTCAGGGACAAAAACTCATCAGACCATGTGGCAGGAGTAGAAGCAATGGAAACTGAAAATGTCAGACATGCAGTTCTTTTTCTGTCTGGTATTTGTAAGCAAGATTGACTCTTTTGGAATAAATAAGTACCCAAGATACTTGGAAAATTTGGATGGGGAATTTTAAAAGACTATTAAATGAATGCATTTCTATCCTTGCTTTTATTCCCCCAAAATAATTCAGAGCCAGAAGTAATGTCCAAATATTAGATTGAGTTATGCAATGTCAGTGCATTAAAAGTCTTTTAAAAATTTACCTTAGTATCTGTTATTTTTATGTCCTAATCATCTGGCATTCCAATCCATTAGTCAATCAAATTCTTTTGGAACTTAGCAGGATATAAGTACAAACACTGGTGGACCTTTCCACCCAATAATTTTTTTCTCCAAGTTAAACAGGAAGTCAGTGGCAGAGACAAAAATCATATTTGGATTCATAAAAGATTTTAGATATCATAAAACAATGTGCATTTCATGTCTTTTCTGGTCTTTCATATGGAATTCTGTTTCTATTACATTCAGTAACTTCCCTTCACTATAAAACATTTTACAATGCCATCAACCAAATGCCATATAGAGATGTATAGCATCTCTACTAATGCACCATAACACCTATGGCAATAGAAACTTTTTATATTATTAGCAATAAATCATGCAGACTTGATTTTGTAATTTCAGAGGTGTAAAGAAAAATGGGTTTTTATATAGTTCTTAATGTGGAGACCCAAATTTAATGGTCCATTAAGATTGGGAATGTCAACCTGCAAGGGTCAGAGTATTCTGAATGAAAGCTCTCCATAGAAACAGCACAGCTATGGCTGAACATTGCCACAAAGTAATGCACTGACTAGTTGATTCAAAACTTAAACATTTTGTTGATAGATCGGGGATCAGTAGGTAGTATGATGATCATATGATCCTCTAAACCTCCAGAATGAGTAGATTGTCTCAAATATAACTTTGTTATTGTTATCTAGTTGAATGAAGCAACAGTATACTGGGCTTTATAAGATAAAATGAATAAATGTAAGTTTTGGCATTAATATAAATTAGAGCAGGAGGGGAAGAATATAGTTCTAAAATTACAATTAGACATATGAGTTCTGAATATATAGATGATTGGATTATAAGTAAGATAGTGGAACAAATGGTGAAAGAAAGAAATGACAAGTGCTCAGTGTGCTCCCCCAAACACTGCTATTATAGAGAACAGTAAGTTTGAGAACTTAATCAGTTATACCAGTTATGACTCTTTTGTTTCTCAGGCTTCTGATGTCTACCTCCATTTCAAATTTAATGTCTCACTCTCAGCCTGCTTTAAGCAAACTTCATTGAGTAATTACCTCTTTTAGTCCTTCTTTTCAAAGTCTAAGGAAAAAAAATGAATTGTTTCTTAACTAATGAGCATCAATAATCAGTGAAAGCAACTAGCTACAGATGTTTTAGTTGTGTCCTAAATGTAGAAATCAAGAGGAAGTCTATTCAGGTTTTTTTTTTTTTTTTTTCAAGAAAGCAAAGTAATTGATAAAACTTAAATAGAGGAATAATGAAAATATCTGAAATAATCTTTGAACAGCCATTTTATTAATTAATTTTGCTATTTTTGAGCATCTGCTTTATAATAAATCCAGTGTTGAGCTCTGAAGGACATAAAATATCGCCTCTGTTCAATGGCCTTTTGTACAGCAGGCAAAACATACCTATACTTCAAGGGAATGGAACAGTAGAATGGCAATTTGCTCTTTAACCAATTGTGTGTCAGTTCACTGTAAAAATGAGAAAAACTTATTGTTTGTTTTCTTTGTTTTGTTTTGAGTTTTTCTCTTTCTTTCTTCTCTCTCTCTCTTTTTTTTTTTTTTAAATCAGCTAGTTGACTAACTTGGCCTATAAAATCAATAAAAGTCCTTCAGCAAATACAAAGTTTTAGAAATCCCTATTTTAAATTTGCAAATGTTAACAAATGTGTCAAACCAGAATTATTCAATAAATATTATATTAGGTGCCTAATAAATATGTGCTAAATAGATGAATATGTGACTGAATGCAATAACCTATTTCTTTCCTTCTCAAATTTTAATGTACCTATGAATCACATTTTAATATTATAAAAATGTAGATGATGATTCAGATAGCATGGAAGGAGACCTAATATTTTGTATTTCCAACAAGTTTCTAGGAGATTTCCATTTTGCACAATCTTACTTTAGTTCATAAGTCTTAGCTTTAGCAATAAAAATGTCCTCAAAAGAGAACAACAATACCGTAGGAAACTACTAACAAGCACTGTTCTTTCAATATAGTCCCATTTCTGTCATTGTGTGATCTTGGGAAAGCCGCTTTCATGAATCTTACAATTTTCATGTTTAAAATACAGATAATGAACCTACCCATTGATCATGTAAAGCAAATGACATAATGAATGTGGAAGTATTTTATAACTTCAGAATGCACTGCATATATAATCCCTTTTTATTCTCATTAGAATTAGTAGTAGTAGTTCCTAAGGATAGGCAATTGAGAAGGGGGATTCTGTGAATGCATAATAACTTTATTGTCAAACTAATGCAAATGAATACTCTGAGATGGAAAATCTTAATAAAGTGTTTACTAGGACACAGAGGCATACACATACCAAAGCAGTTAAATATGTGACCTGATATTTTGCATGGTTTATTACAGGATACTCTTTCTTTGTACCATACCAATTATTATTTACAAGGTCATTGTAAAAAAGGAGATGCTCTTTTATAACAAAGGCCCACAGCCAATATTTTATGAAAACACACAAGAAGTTGGAAATTGATGATTTATAGATCAGGAAATAACAGTTAATCAACTTTCCTGACTTCCCAAGCCACTTTGGGCAGTTTTGCATCACCTTTTGGTTGTCATCTCTGTTTATATTAATGGTGATACTTTTGCAGGCTGAAACAGGATATGCACACTCTTGGAGGTGCTGTCTGGAAATTCTCTCAGCATGACTGGGAGGCCAGGGCAAACTGCTGCTGCCCATCCATCAGAACCATCATGTATTCCAACTTGCAACACCATCTATGGCATTCACCAACACAGGAAAGAGATCTGACAATTTCCCTTCTCACCAATGCCCACTAATTACTATATGGTGGCATGTTCAATTGAAAAATCGTTTTACATTCATCTTTGAACTTCCAGGTATTGGACTGTATGGGATTTTAAAAGATTGGAAAATAGATTCAAATAAGAACTGTATTTAAATATTTGAGAAATAGGATATACAAGAATAGTAAATAAAAGAAGAGAAAACTAAAGGCATTTTATCACCTTACTTGAAAACTTTGGAATCAATACCCATAACCTGCATCAGATCCAATTTTTCTTTTGTTTACATTCTTAAAAATTATTCGCATTCATTATGTAGCATGCATTTAAAACTATTGTATGTAAAGTTATTATTTCATTTCATTTACCTGGTTGTTTATGTACTCATAACAGAGTTTCAGAAATAATAATTTCTTTCAATAAATATTTGTTGAATAATGAACCACCAAAGAATCACATAATTAATATTATTTAGGAACTCCCGAGGGCCGAGGACATAGAAACTGTGGTGGAGGAGACTAGAACTTGCCATTGTGTGAAAATAGTCTCAGGTTATCACAGTGTTACCAGGGGTGGAATAACAGACAGATACAGAACTGTTTTTGAGAGAAGATTAAAATTCACTCATTAAAAAATTACATAAAGGCGAGTTTATGTGTATTACGAGGTCAAGGGTATCTACTTGCCACATTTAAACACTTTTGCCACTCTCATGTCAGCTATCTCTGAGCATGTTGCTCTTAAACAAAAACATGCTATCTTATCTTCACATTCTCTAAGGGGATCTAATCTTGTGCCTCCTTGGGTATCAACAGCCTCTAGGACAACTGATGTTTGAGAGACATGTGTCAACAATTTCCATGCCCATGCTCCTGCCACACTGAAACTGCTCTGCAATCCCATTATAAATGTAGAGGACACCTCTTAGACTGTATCTAACTTGACTTCTCTGTAGTAATTAGCCTCATTGACCTCTTTCTCCCTGAAATTAGCCTCATTGACCTCTCTCTCTCTTCACTGTCATCTTGTACTATCGTGCTCTCCTGTCCCCTTTTCTCTTCAGACTGGCCTTCTTGGCCTGCTTTTCCTTTGTCATGCCTTTGCTCTTATTTTTCCCCAGGGGTCTGTCTTCCTTCTCGTCTCTCCTTTTCAATCTACACACTCCTTTAGGAGCCCTCAACTTCTCTCTAGGTTTTAAGTCTCATTCTGTCTTCACATGTAGTGCTATCTCCAGATTTAGTCAATACTGCATTTTCAGTTTCTAAAATGCAGCTATTACACACAAGAGGAAAACTGAAGGTCAAAATCCAAAAAATAAAAAATACACACGTCTGATTTTGTTTCTGGAAACCATGAATTTGTCTCCTAGCCAAGGTTACAAATCTACAGATTTGTTTGAAGGTCTGCCCACTCCCTCTCATAACCTGCTCTTTCCTTTGCCTTCCCTGAGCTATTGTCTGAACTGTGCCTAGACTCTGCTCTTGGGAAACTTGAAAAGCACTTCTTCCTGGCCAGGAGAAGTTGTCATCAAGTTTCTCACAAATTTTTCACCATTCAAAAAGAGTTTATGCTTTACCAAAAGAATTCACCTTGGGGCCCTTTCAAATAACCAACTCTCCAAGGAAATTTAATATCTGATTCGACTAATCATAATTAGATTTACTCACATTTGGAAACATATCTACAGTTTTGCCTCATTTCATGGAACTGGTGTATCCTTGAAATATGTGCAAATCAGATCTTTGCAAGTTGAATGATAATTCAAATGTGTTAATCAATTTGCTAAGGAAAGCAAAAACACTTTAATACAGTAAATATCAATCATCTAACATAACTGTTGTGAAAATTTGGATTTTATGCACTAAATGTGCTTGCTTTTGAAGCCATCTTTGTACATTCTAGTGTACAAGACAGGGAGATAGAGAGATTAGCACTTGCCAAGGGATGGCCAAGTCTCAGGATCCATGCCAGGAACTGTGGCCCTCCATTATCAGAGTGCTTAGAGTTTTGCTTTGTTTAGTTTGTGTGAAAGAACATAGGTCAGAAAAGCAATATGTGTTCCATAGTCACAATGGTTTTGCTCTCAAAATCCAAAGACTTTTAATCTGAGCTTGCTTCAAACCCACTGCTATTAACCAGGATGTTCATGCTAGATGGGTTCCTGGGGGTATATTTTATTTCTTCTCTTCCCTCCCCATTTTAATACAGCACAAAGGGACAACTCTCATAGTCAAGCTCATTTTCCATTAGTTGAGTTATTGCTTCAAATACATATAACATATTATATCATATATGTATGTGCGTGTGTGTGTATGTGTGTAGAAAGAGAGATAGAGCCTCATTTGGTTTTGTTTTTCTGTTTTGGCTAATGCAACTTTAATGTAACTTAGTTTAAATGATAAACTTTAGGCACTTGAGACTGCTTGGGTACAAATTCCTTCCAATCCATAGCAACATGCTCCCATCTGGTTGCTAGGACAGCCCCTCAGTTCTACTTGTCACAGAGAAGGGGCAGTCTGTGGGTCATAGCTTCCGTTTGTTTGACAAGTTTCTTAACCAGAAGCATAATGAGCTATGACTCTGGAGAGTATTTAGCTGCATTAACACTTGGATAACTCAGGCCCACCCTCCACTCCTGATCCCCTTCCAAGCATCTCCTACCACCCCAACTCCTCCCCACACTCCTGTGGGCCAACAGATATGAACAGCAGCACTTGTGTTAACAACTTGGCGGCTGCAGCAAGCCAGACCCCAGGAAGCAACAAGATATTTCCCTCAGGGAGGCCTTGGCTTGGGGCTTCCCTTCCTTTCCTATGTCAACAAAGCCTTCGTTTCCTAGTTTCCTAACTCACAAACCACAAAATAAGCAAAATTCTTGTTTTTTTTTTTCACCTTCCCCTCTGGATGGAAAGGGCTTTATTAGACAGAATTTATATAGCCAGATTGTGTTGATTTTACTCTCATTAATGGCTCCAACTCATAAAAAAGCATTGGAGATTTTTTTTAAAAATGTATCTAAAAATAAACAAATACATGAACTCTAGTTTTTATTCCAGAATACATAGCAAAAAGGAATACTCTGAGTAGGAATGCCTAATTATGTTTCATATAGTAGAAGGGATTCTGAACAAAATCACACAGCAACTACCGAAATGCCTGTATCCTATGTGGAAGATAGTTAATAACTCAACAGGTGAGGTAAGAGGATGCCTACATAATAAATAATGGAAACCCTGACAGAATGTACAATAGGCTGACCAAAGTTTTTAAGAAAGTAAAACTAAAACCTTAGTCACTTTTTTTGTTCTTTAAGGAAGAGCAGAGAAGAATGAATTAATAAGCAAGTGTTGGATCATATACAATACAAAACAGGGATCTAATTAGAATAAGTTATACTCCATGTGTATATATTGTGTCAAAATACACTCTATAATAATGTATTATCTAAAAAGAACAAATAAAAAAATTTAAAAATAAGCAAGTGTCAGATGATTCCTGATGTGTTTCATTAAGCATCCACATAAGTAACTGAAAAACAAATGTAAACAGATACACACATGCTCAGTACCTGCATCCTTCAATTCTGCCTATTTGAAACACAGAATTTTTGCCTTATGAAGAACCTCAATTTGACACTGTGGCCTTAATTGCAACCCTGGTCCTACACAAATACATCTACTGAACACCTTGCCCTGTTCAAATTTGCCAAGTGTTTTTGTCACTGCCCTCCACATCTTCCCACCCACAGACATCTTCCCTTCAAACCCAGTTCCTCTTTGAAGTTTTATTTTTCCATGTCCAGTGATGTTTTTCTCATTTGACTTCCCAGTCACTAATTAACATGCCTCTGACACACCATTTTCTCTAGGTTACTGTTACTTGTCTTGATAATGTGCACAGATCTTACCTCCCAAAACTGGATTCTGAACTCTACAGGATGTAACTACAATTTTTCTCTTCTCAGGAGTGTCTGTAGTCCTGCATGCCTGTTTAAGTAGGTGGATGCATAGACTAAAATGATATCAGAGCTGTGTAAGACTATTTAGTCCACTCCCTTTGGACAAGAAAACCTAATAACAAAATTTACTCCTTTTGTTATTGCTTTTAAGGAATGTGATAACTTATTCTCAATAGGTGCATTTCTGATTGGTAGGTAAAGAAATGGTAGGTGGAATCTTAGTCAACAGAGTAAGGGCTACCCATATCAAGATGAATGGCACTATAAATTTTTAAGCTTGGGGATATATGTATTATTTTATACAGTCCATTCAGGGAAGTTCTCATGGATAAGGAAACATGGAAATAGACACTGAAGGAAATGAGAAAACAAAACACTGGCCTATTTGGAGAAGCAGAGTCTCAGATGGAGTAATCAGCAAGGACTAAGATGGCAATGGGGAGCATGCTTGGTGTTTCAGAAAGAGGTATGAGGCCAGAGAGTTGAAGAGGACTAATAAAAGAGGA
Source organism: Tamias sibiricus (assembly GCA_025594165.1). Taxonomy (NCBI): domain Eukaryota; kingdom Metazoa; phylum Chordata; class Mammalia; order Rodentia; family Sciuridae; genus Tamias; species Tamias sibiricus. The sequence continues at coordinate 109,086,286 of CM046658.1, read as the reverse complement.
TAGATAAAATCAGAGAGTAAGCTTGGGATTTTAAAGGACTTTGGTTTTCACTCTGAATGAGACTGTAGGCCATTGAAGTATTTTGATCACCAGAGCAAAATAATGTCACACATTTGAAAATCTTGGTGTATAAATTGATTTATTGTCAATTTTAGGTTGTCACACCCTATCATCATTGCTAAATGCAACACACACACACACACACACACACACACACACACACACATACACACACATTCACATGGTTTTTTGTTTGTTTTACAGATTAAAGCCAGGTACTCCGACCCAAGGCTTCATGAAAGCTAGGCAAGTGCTTTGCTACTGACCTAACATCTCCAGCCCTTTTTAATCTTTTTAACTTTGAGACAGGTTCTCACTAAGTTTCCCAAGGTGGCCTCAAATTTGTGAGTTTTCTGCCTCAGTTTCCCAAGTTGCTTGGATTACAGGTGTGTGCCTCCATGCCTGGCACTATTTTATATATTATTTTTTTTTAAAATAAAAACTGAATACACTTGAATTTACAGTTGATTTTAGTAGAAAATAAATAGCTGAAAGAATATTCCTGTTTGAATGTTTCATACTTGAAGAATTATCAGCTATATGCAAGTGAGCTTCCAATTTAGAAGAAGCTGGGATAAAAGGAAACTTAACAGGTCTGAACCCTGACAAAAAGCAATTAAAATTATCCTTTTTTAAGAAATCGTATATAAGCAAATTAAGAGGCCAAGATGAAGCCACCAATGTGATCTGTTTTAGTCAACTATTTTGCTGCTGTGACTAAAAGATCACACTAGAACAACTGTAGAGGAGGAAAAGTTTATTTGAGGGATCACAGTTTCAGAGGTCTTAGTCCATAGAAGGCTAGTTCCATTCCTCAGGGTTTAAGGTGAGGCAGGACATCATGGTGGAAGAGTGTGGAAGAGGGAAGCAGCTCACATGGTGATTAGGAAGCAGAGAGAGAGGTCTCCACTTGCTAGATACAAATGTAATGCCCAGAGCAAGGACCCCAAGACCACCAAGGAATCCAGAGTGCATGCAAAAACAGAAAGCCTTTATTCAGGCTTAAGCTCGGATTCTCAGACCTCACCAACACAGTGAATCTGTACGAAGAAGCCTGAACTCAGGAAAGGCTGAGTCTTTTATAGGAATTGAAGCAAGGAGAGGGAGGGGGTTCACCTGATTGGCCAGGGGAGCCCAAGCATGACTAAGGAGGTTTTCATTGGTGGAGCCTGTCCTCAGAATAGTGTTGCTATAAATGTGTGTATGCATGTATTGTTATAGCATGATGTCTTTAATTCTTTGTGTAAAGTACTGAAGAGTGGTATAGTTGGCTTAAGTGGTTGTTCCATTCCTGGTCTTTTGAGGAACCTCCATACTGATTTCCATAGTGGCACTAATTTACAATCCTCTCCAGCATTTATTATTGTCCTTATTATTATTGATGACTGGAATGAGATAATATCTCAGAGTTGTTTGGATTTGCATTTCACTAATTGTTAATGATGCTGAATATTTTTAAAAATATATTTGTTGGCCATTTGTATTTCTTCTTTTGGAACGTGTCTATCTAGTTCATTTGCCCATTTATTAATTGGGTTGTTAGATTTTGTAGTTCTTTATGTATTCTGGATATTAATTCATAGACATAGACAGAAGTGTAGCTAGCAAATTTTTCTTCCATTCTGTAGGTTCTCTCTTAACATGCTTGTTTGCTTTGCTGTGCAAAAGCTTTTTAATTTGATGCCATTTCATATATTAAATTTTGGCATTATTTCTTGAGCTTTAAGGGTCCTAGTGAGAAAGTCATTGTCTGTGTCCAAAAGTTGGAGTGTTGACCCTACGTTTTCATTTAGAAGTTGTAGAGTTTCTGGTCCAATTCTGAGGTCTTTGATTCATTTTTCTCACTTTTGTGCAGGGTGAGGGATAAGGGTCTAGTCTCATTCTTCTACACATGATTAGCCAGTCTTCCCTGTACCATTTATTGAAGAGGTTGTCTTTTCTCCAATGTATGTTTTTGACAATTTTGTAAAAGATCAGATGACTGTGGATGTTTAAATTTTTCTCTATGTCTTTTATTCTATTCCATTAACCTATGTGTCTATTTTTATGCCAGTACTGCAATTTTTGTTACTATTGCTTTGCAGTATAATTCAAAGCCAGGTTTGTGATGTCTACTCAGGTTTGCTTTGTCTACTCCAGGTTTGCTTTGGCTACTCTGGCCATTTTACTCTTCCAAATGAATTTTAGGACCTTTTTCACTAGTTCTGTAAAGAATGTCATTGATTTTTGATAGGGTTTGCATTGAATCTGTATATTGCTTTTGATAGTATGGTCATTTTAACAATATTAATTCTGTTTGTCCATAAACATGGGAGGTCTTTCCATCTTCTTGTGTCATTTCAACTCCTTTCTTCCATGTTCTTTAGTTTACACTGTAGGGGTCTTTCATCTACTTGGTTAGATTTTGTTCCTAGCTATTTTTTTTTAGACTATTGTGAATGGGAATTTTTTTATAACTTGCTACTTTGTTGAATTTGTTTATTATCTGTAACAGTCTTCTGGTGGAGCTTTCTGGATTTTCTAAGCATAGGGTTGTACTATCTGCAAATAGGGATAATTTTACTTATTTCTTCCTTTTTTAAAATCCATTTTTTTCCCTTCTCCTGCCTAAAAATTTCCCCTTCCCCTGGATGAAATTTCTACTACTATATTGAATAGGAATGTTGAAAATGGGCTTCCTTAATTGTTCCAGATTTTAAGGAAAATATTTTTGGTTTTTCCCCCATTTACTATGATACTGACTCTGTGTTTGTTGTATATAGACTTTATGATGTAGATGTAGTTTTTCTTCTATCCTTAGTTTTTTTAGTGTTTTTACCATAAGTATATACTAAATTTTCAAAGACTTTCTCTGAATCTATTGAGATGATTATATGATTTTTGTCCTTAATTCTACTGAAGCAATGAATTAAATTTATTAATTTGTATATGTTAAATCATTCTTACATTTCTAGAATATAATCAAATTGGTCAAGATGTACAATTTTCTTAATATGTTGTTGAGTATGATTTGCTTTTGGTTTATTAAGGATTGTTACATCTAATTTCATCAGGCACCTAGTGTCGCTGACTGCAGCTATAGCCGCCTGTAGCAACAAAGCCGCGGGAATAAGTTCAGAGGCAGACTGGAAACAAACAGGCTCTTTATTCTGCTAGCTTCTCTCTCCGGCTCCAAGAACAACTCCTACCCACAAATCACACTCCTCTAACCACCACAAAATGGCGCCGACCCGATCCGCAATGTCCTGGGCCAAGTCTCACGAGATCATGGAAGGTGGTGATGCTTGAACATCTTTATGGCTCACAGCTAACCGCAATCTTAGCTATCTCCCCATTTAGGGCTCCTACAACCTAGGTCTGTAGTTTTCTTTCCTTGATGTGTCCTTATCTGGTTTTTGTATGTGAGTGATATTGGTTACATAGAATAAATCTGGAAGTTTTCTATCCCTTTTATGGAACAATTTGAGGAGCATCACCATTAGTTCTTTAAAGTTTTGATAGAATTCAGCTGAGAAACCATCTGTATCCTGGGCTTTTCTTTGTTGGAAAGCTTTTTATCCCTGCTTCTGTCTCATTGCAAGTTATTGTTCTGTTTTGGTTTTTTATGTCCTCTTGATTCAATTTTGGCAAGTTGTAGGTTCCTAGAAATATATCCATTTCTTCTAGGTTTCCAATTTATTGAAGCATAAATTTTTGAAATAGTCCCTAATGATCCTCTGAATTTTTGTTATGTCAGTGGTGATTTCTACTTTTTCATGTATAATTTTATGAATTTGTGTCTTCTCTCTTTTCTTTTGGTTAATTTGGCTAAGGGCTTATCAATCTTGTTTATCTGTTCAAAGAACCAACTTTTTCATTGATTCTTTGCATTTTTAAAAATTCTCCATTTTCCTGATTATAGTTCTGATCTTTTTTTTATTTTTTTATTCATAAGTTGTATTTACAATAGTAGTATGCATTATAATTCATAATAAACATATAGAGCATCTTTTTACGAAACACTGTTTGTATACAATGTATACAATATATATTCACACCTCTTAATTGTTTCTTTCTACTGATTTTGGAATTAGTTTATTCTTGTTCTTCAAGGGCCTTGAGATGCGTTGTTACATTCTTTATTTATGATATTTCTGATTTTTATTATGTAGGCACTAATAACTATAAACTTTCCTCTCAGAAAAGCCTTCATAGTATCCCAGAAGTTCTGGTGTGTTGTATCATTATTCTTGTTTGATTGTAAGAATTGTAAAATTTCTCCCCTGGTTTCTTTTATCACCTTTCATCATTCAAAATATATTCTTCATGTTTTAAATATAGTCTCTGTGTTTTTCTGGTTGATTTCTAATTTCATTCCATTATGATTGAATAGGATACAAGGAATTATATCAATTTGTTTGTATTTGCTAAAGTTTCTTTTTCACCTAAAATGTTGTCTATTTTGGAGAAAGTTCCATAAGCAGATGAGAAGAGAGTGTATTTAGCTCTTATTAAATGGAATATTCTATAAATGTTTGTTAAGTCCATTTGATTTATGATATTTTTCATATTCATAAAGTTTTTATTGAATTTATGCATGTATGACCTATATATTGGTAAGAGAAGTCTGATGAACTCACACAGTATTATTGTATTTGAGGCTTAAATTTAAGCAGTGTCTGTTTATATAATTAACTGCACCAACATTGGGGGCAGAAATACGTACAATATTTATAAATTCTTATTGGATATTTTCCTTTACCTGTATAAAGTGACATTCTTTGTGTATTCTGATTAATTTCTGATTAATTTTGTAAATACCATTTACATGTCATATCAATTTCTATCCTTTTACTTTCAACCTGTGAATGGTGTCTTTGCCTGTAAAGTGAGTATCTTACTAACAACATTAGTTGGGTTTTGTTTTTTAATTCCTTATTCCAGCCTATATCTTTTAACTGGAGAGTTGAGACTATTTACATTCAATACTATTATAGACAGATGTTAATTAATTCATGTCACTTTGACTTATTTATAATGTTTAATTTGGTCCTGTTCCTCATTTGCTTAGCTACTCTTCAAGTGAGATTTATCCATTTGTGAGCTCTGGTGTTTGTTTTTTACTTATTCTCTTTAAGAATTTTCTGTAGTGCTCTCTTAGTCATCATAAATACAATTAGCCGGACCCTCACAATTCCATACAATTCTAATGATTCTTTACTTTGGTCTCTTAATGTTGTCTCAGAGTTCTTGTATATTCTGGTCCTGGTTACTTATTTTCATTTCCTTAACACCATCCAAACATTTTAGGCCAGCCATTTCCAGCTGTAAGATTCTGTCTTCAGTATGGTCTACTCTATTTAGAGAGATTTTTTTACTGAACATTTTATTGTCTTTCATTTCAAAGAGTTCTGCTCGGTTCTTTTTCAATTTCTCATTCATATCATGTACTGACTTCTTTAATTCATTTTTTTTTTTGTTTTTGTATTCTCTTGGAATTCATTGATCACTTTCATAATCATTCTTTTGAATCCTTTATCTGATATTTCATCCACTTTCATAACTTTGGAGTCATTTGATGGTGAATTCTGAGCTTCATGAGGAATTGTTACCTTGTTTTTTTATATTTTTTATATACCTGTGTTTGGTTTCTTTTATCTTTGAGGATTAATTTATCTCCCACCCTTATATGTAGGCCTTTTTGGTGCAAAATTTTCTCTTGTCAAAGTGTCATTGATTTAGATAGGACACTCATAGGTATAATATCCAAAGCCTTTGTGTTAATTCTGTTTTTGCTGTAGTAGTGGATGTTCATGCATGGGATTTGAGTCTATCCCTCCAATCATTCCTAACCGAGGCCTGATCATTAGTTTAGATTTTTTTTCTCTTCTATCCTTTGTATTAAAGTATAACTAACATTTGAGTATGATAAATTCATGGGGAGCAAGGTGTGCTATCTTTTGGCTAGTTTACTTTAGCAGCAGAGTCTCTACCCTATGCACTTGTAGTGTCTATGTGGATTTGCAGCACCTCAGAGATGAGGAAGAAACAAACAATAGTAAAATTGAAGTCAACAATATACAGAATTAAAGTAAATATCCAGTGTCTACTATGAAATCTATAACACCAGTTACTACAAAAACCAGGAATGGTGGGATTAACAATTGCCAACAGCAAAAACATAAAAAGGTGTCAACTAGGACAGTGAATGTCTACTCTAATGCTGTCTACTCTAATGCCAAATCTATATCTGTAGATATAGTAGACATCAGGTGTTAACTATGATATTCACAGTAATGATAATTGCAACAACCTGAATAGTCTCAGGAGTTACGTAAACCAAGTAGTTCTAAAAGATGGTACAGATAGCTGAGTGTGGTGCTTAGCAATAATTATGATTATAGTCATTTCTGCACACCTGTAATCCCAGTAGTGTAGGACACTAAGGCAGGAGGATTGCAAGTTCAAAATCCACCTCAGCAGTTTAGCAAGAAAGCCCTAACCAACTTAGCAAGAACCTGTCTCAAAATAAACAATTTTTAAAAGACTGGGCATATGGCCCAGTGGTTAAGTGCCTCTTGGTTGCTTCACTCTTCTTGCTAAGGGTTGCCTTGGCTATTTTGGGTCTCTTATTTTTCCAAATGAATTTCATGATTGCTTTTTCTATATCTACAAGGAATGATGTTGGGATTTTCATTGGAATTGCATTGAATCTGTATAGCACTTTGGGTAGTATGTCCATTTTGACAATGTTGATTCTGCCTATCCAAGAGCATGGGATATCTTTCCATCTTCTAAGGTTTTCCTCATTTTTTTTTCTTTAGTTGTTCTGTAGTTTTCATTATGGAAGTCTTTTACCTTTCTTGACAAATTGATTCCCAAGCATTTTATTTTTTTGAGGATATTGTGAATGGGGTAGTTCTCCTAATTTCTCTTTTAGAGGATTCATCAATGATATATAGAAATGTATTTGATTCATGAGTATTGCTTTTATATCCTGCTACTTTGCTGAATTCACTTATTAATTCTAGAAGTTTTCTAGTGGAATATTTTGGATCCTCTAAGTATAGAATTATGTCATTGGCAAATGATGATAGTGAGTTCTTTTCCTACTCGTGTCCCTTTAATTTCTTTCTTCTGTGTAATTGCTCTGGCTAGAATTTCAAGGACTATGTTGAATAGAAGTAGTGAAAAAGGGCATCCCTGTCTTGTTCCTGTTTTAGAAAGAACGCTTCCAATTTTTTCTCCATTTAGGATGATGTTGGCCTTGGGTTTAGCATAAATAGCTTTTATAATGTTGAAGTATGTTTGTACTATTCCCAATTTTTCTAGTGTTATGAACATGAAAGGAAAGGGCACTGTATTTTGTCAAATGCTTTCTCTGCATCAATTGATATAATGATATGATTCTTATCTTTAAGTCTATTGATGTGATGGATTATATTTATTGATTTCTGCATGTTGAACCAACCTTGCACCCCTTGAATGAACCCCACCTGATCATGGTGCACTATTTTTTAAATATGTTTTTGTATGCGATTTTCCAGAATTTTATTGAGAATTTTTGCATCTATTTCCATCAGGGATATTGGTCTGAAATTTTTTTTCTTTGATGTGTCTCTGTTTTTGGTATCATAGTGATTCTAACTTTATAGAATGAGTTTGGAAGGATTCCTTCATTTTCTATTTCATGGAACAGTATGAGGAGTACTGGTATGAATTCTTCTTTGTAGGTCTCATAGAACTCAGCTGAGAATCCCTCTGGTCCTGGGCTTTTCTTGGTTGGTAGACTTTTGTTAGTGTTTTTTATTTTATTTTCTTGAAATTGATCTGTTTAAAGTGTGTATGTGCTCCTTGGTCAGTTTGGGTAGGTCATATGCCTTTAGAAATTTGACGGTGTATTCAATGTTTTCTATTTTACTGGAGTATAAATTTTCATAACAGTTTCTAATTATCTTCTGTATGTCAATAGTTTCGGCTGTGATATTTCCTTTTTCACAAATTTTAGTAATTCGAGTTTTCTTTCTCTCTTTTTTCATTAGGATGGCTAAGGGTTTGTCAATTTTATTTATTTCTTCGAGAATCAGCTTTTTGTTTTGTCAATTTTTTGAATTGTTTCTTTTGTTTCAATTTCATTGATTTTAGCCATGATTTTTATTATTTCCTGTCTTTGCTTCTTTTGGTGTTGACTTGTTCCTCTTTTTCTAGGACTTTGAGATGTAATGTCAGGTCATTTATTGACTTATTCTTCTTTTAATGAATGAGCTTAATGCAATAAATTTTCCTCTTAGTACTGCCTTAATAGTGTCCCAGGTATTTTGATATGTTGTATTGGAGTTTTCATTTACCTCTAAGAAATTTTTTAATCTCCTCCCTGATGTCTTCTATTATCCATGCATCATTCAATAGCATATTATTTAGTCTCCAGGTGTTGGAGTAGCTTCTATTTTTTATTTTATCATTGATTTCTAATTTTATTCCATTATGATCTGATAGAATGCAGGGTAGTATCTCTATTTTTGTATTTGCTAAAACTTGCTTTGTAACATAACATATGGTGAATTTTGGAGAATGATCCATGTGCTGCTGAGAAAAAAGTGTATTCGCTCATTGATGGATGGAATATTCTATATATGTCTGTTAAGTCTAAATTATTGATTGTATTATTGAGCTCTATAGTTTCTTTATTTAGTCTTTGTTTGGAAAATCTATCCAGTGGTGGGAGAGGTGTGTTAAAGTCACCCGTATTATTGCATAATGGTCTATTGGATTCTTGAAGTTTAGAAGGGTTTGTTTGGTATCCATAAATGCCCCATTGTTTGGGGCATAGATATTTATGATTGTTATGTTTTGTTGATGTATGATTCCCTTAAGTAGTATGAAATGCCCTTCTTTATCCCTTTTCACTAACTTTGGTTTGAAGTCCACTTTATCTGATATGAGAATGGAAACCCCTGCTTGTTTACATGGTGCATGTGGATGATATCTTTTTTCCCATCCTTTCACTGTCAGTCTGTGGATGTCTTTTCCCATGAGATGAGTCTCTTGAAGGCAGCATATTGCTGGGTAATTTTTTTTTTTTAAATCCAATCTGACAGTCTATGTCTTTTAATTGATGAGTTTAGGCCATTAATATTCAGGGTTATTATTGAGACACAGTTTTTATTCCCAGTCATTTTGGGCCATTGACATTCAGGGTTATTATTGAGACATAGTTTTTATTCCCATTTTGGTTTATTTTGGGGTTTTAGCTTGACTTGCTTTCTCCTTTGATTGGCCTTTCTTTAGAGTAGTTCCCCCTTTGCTGATTTTCATTGTTGTTTTTCATTTCCTCCTCATGGAATATTTTGCCAAGAATGTTCTCTAGTGCAGGCTTTCTTGCTGTAAATTATTTTAACCTTTGTTTATCATGGAAGGTTTTTATTTTGTCATCAAATATGAAACAATTATGTTGGATATAAGATTCTTGGTTGGCACACATTTTCTTTCAGAGTTTGGTATATGTTGTTTCAGGATCTCCTGACTTTGAGTGTCTGGGTTGAAAAATCTGCTGAGATCCAAATTGGTCTCCCCCATACATAATCTGATTCTTCTTTCTTGCGGCCTTTAAAATTCTGTCCTTATTCTGTATGCTAGGCATTTTCACTATTATGTGCCTTGGTGTAGGTCTGTTGTAATTTTGTACATTTGATGTCCTGTAAGCCCCTTATATTTGATTTTCCAATTTATTCTTCATTTTGGGAAATTTTCTGAGATTATTTCATTGAAGATATTGTGCCTTTCTTTGGTTTGAATCAATGTGCCTTCTCTATTCTGATAAATCTTAGATTTGGTCTTTTGATGTTATCCCATAATTCGTGGATGTTCAGTTTATGGTTTCTTATCATCTACACTGTGTGGTCAATTTTATTTTTGAGATTGTATATTTCGTCTTCTTTGTTTGAGGTTCTCTCTTCCAAGTGATCTAGTCTGTTGGTGATGCTTTCTTTTCTTTTTTTAAATTTTTATTTATTAATTTTTTTGTGTGCCAGGGATTGAACTCAGGGGCATTCAACTACTGGGCCACATCCCCAGTCCTTTTTTGTATTTTATTAGAGACAGGGTCCCACTGAGTTGCTAAATTCCTCACCATCGCTGAGACTGGCATTGAACTCACGATCCTCCTGCCTCAGCCTCCCAAGTGCTGGAATTACAGGCGTGTGCCACTGCACCCAGCGGTGATACTTTCTATTGAGTTTTTTGTTTAGTTTATTGTTTCAAAGTTTTTTTTTTTTTTTTCAGAATCTCTATCTCTTTTTTGAAGTAATCCTTTGCTACCTGTATTTGCTCTCTTAACTCTTTGTTGGAGTGATCAATTTTTGCCTGTTTTTGGTCACATAGGTCATTCTTTAATTAGCAGATCATTTTAGTTATGTACATTCTGAACTCCTTCTCTGAGATTTGATCTAGTCTGCTGCCAATGGATTCTATTATTGTAGTATCTTGGTTTGTTTGGGGCCCTTTCCTCCCTCGTTTTTTCATGTTGTCTATGTGTCTTACTTTCTTGCAGTGCAGATCTGATGTATCTACCTTATAATCTTGTACTGTCCCTGCAGGTTACCTTTTAGGGTGATATCACCTTTTAGGGGGATGTCAATGTTACAGCACCCAATGCAATTAATATGCAGCCATACATCTATTTTGATGTTTACATTCTATTCTACATCTATTTTGATGTTTACAGCTGCTATTTTGATGTTTACATTTTTGTTGCTATAAGCAGAAGTGATGAGTTCAATAATCTTCTACCATATAGATAGTAGGTTTGCATAAGGGTTTACAGTTTCTATTGGTGGATGGGGGTGTATAGTCTGTGATGCTTATGAGGTAGGATGTGTGAATATAGAGGTACTATATTATAGGACTAGTGAAAATGTATCAAAAGAAGTTGGCTGCTAGTAGGAGAAAAAAGAGAGAGAGAATCCCATGCAAGGCTCCCTGTTGCCTCTGCAGTAGGATGGTGTCTGCTAGCACACCTCTGATGCAACTGGGCCCGCAGGGACCTTGGTGACAGTTTTCGAGGTCCTGGTTGTTGTCTGTAGATGGAAGCAGACATGTCCCTATTTGGTGGCGGCAGTATCATCAATAGTGGCACTGGCAGGTAACCCAAGATGGCGGTAGAGGTGTCCCAAGATGGAGGCAACCACTTTCAGAAATGGGGCTGGAAGGATGGGCTGTGTGATGGCATTGGGTGGCTTATTCGCTGATGCCACCATGTGGCATGCAGTGCTTTAATGGGCAGCTGCCTCCTGGCCTTGTCTGATTTCCCACGGTGGAGATTACCACATGAGGAGGGCTATGGCAGTGGCTTCAATGTCCCAAAATGGAGGTGGTTTGGGTGGAGCCACACATTGATGACTAGGGAACTGCAGCAAGGTGTTCCACGGTGTTCTTCTCCGTGGTGTTGGTTGGGCCTCTCCTGGCTGTACATAGGTTTTAAATTATAGATTCAATTATCTTAGTACATATAAACCCCTTAGATTTTCTTGCATATTTAGGTCAATTTTGTTCCTCCAAAAATGCCTATTGCATCAACATTTTCAAATTTATTGCCATAAACCTCCTCATAATATTCTCTTGTTATGTTGTGATGTCCATAGAACTTGTAGCAATATCTACCTTTTAATTCTTGCTATTGCTAATCTTTATTTTCTGTCTTTTTAATCCTAACCAGTGTTTCCAGGAGTTTAAATTTAACTTAATTTTATGAGTATGTTTTATTGTTGAAAAAAACAACTTTTGGTAAAACATCTCTATTTCATTAATTTCTTATCATTATTATCTCTTGCTTTTTGTTTGATGTACTTTTTTTTTCCCTAATTTTCTAAAGGTGGATGTGGGGAACATGTTTCTTAGCCTCTGTTTTATTAGGGCATTAATTTTATTCTTAGCAAAGCTTTGGCTGCATCTGAGTTTTTCTGTGTGGAATAAGCATTCAATTCAGATAGTTATTATTTTTGTTGTGATTTCTTTTTCTTATGTAAGTAAGTGTATAGTATCTTGGGTTGTCAATGTTATGAAGCTGTGTATTCAAAAACTTAATTTTTGATGCTGCTTCCTTAAAAATTACAACACTAGGAAATATTTTACACTGGCATCAGCGAATTTTATGATGTTATTTTTTCTCTATTATAAAATTCACTACTTATAATTAAATTTTATCCCATGCCAGGCATAATTTTTATATTCTGGCCCTTTGTGATGAGTTAGCATTTCCTTTTATTTCTTTATTATATCAATTTTTATATTAAATTTATTTTAATTGATACATAAAACATAAAATTTTATATAATAATGTGATACCATGTAATGTTTTGATAGATGTATATATTGTATAAGGTTTAAATTAAGTTAAACATATCCATCCCTTTAACCATTTGTAATTACCTTATGGCAAAAACCTTCAAAACCCCTTTTTCTAGATTTTTGAAATAAACAGAACATAATTTCTTAGCACCAGTCTCACCAGAACTTCTTGCTGGTATCTAACTGCAACTATGTGCCCACTGATGAGCCTTGCCACATCCCCTTCTCCCCACTATTATCCCCAGCCTCTGGTAACCACAGTTTTCCTCTCAACTCCTGTGTCATCAACTTTTTTATATTTCACATGCCTGTCTTTTGGTGTCTGACTTTGTTCTTAAAAATCTTCAATTCCACCAATGTTGTCACAAATGGCAGGCTTTTGTTATTTTTCATGGATGAACAGCATTCCATTATTATATGTAACACATTTTCTTTATCCACTCATCCATTGATGGACACTTAGGCTGATATCATAACTTGGCTATTGCCGACAGTGCTGAAATGAACATGAGATGCATGTGTCTCTTCGATATTGATTTCATTTATTTTGGATACATATATACTCAGTAGAGGGATGGATGGATCTTACAGTAGTATTATTTTGAATCTTTTGAGGATCCATCATTCTTCTGCTTTCCATAGTGGTTGTACTAATTTACACTCTCTCCAAAAGTGCACAAAGGTCTTTTTCTTCACAACCTCACCAGCATGTGTTACTTTTTGTCTCTGCAGTTTTGATTTCATATGCAAGTTGACCATTTATATGTCTTCTTTTGAAGAGTGTCTAGGTAGGTTCATTGTCCATTTTTTAATAAGTTTGTTTTGCTCTTAAGTTTTTTGAGTTCTTTGCATATTCCTTATGTAAATCTTTTCAGATGTGCAATTTATAGATATTTTTTCCCAACTCTCTAGGCTATTTCTTGACTCTGATTCTTGTTTCCTTCATTGTGCAGAAGGATTCAGTTGTAATCCCATTTGTGTATTTTTGTTTTTGTTTCCTGTATTTTTGGTGTCTTGTCCAAAAAAATCCTTGCACATTCCTCTGACAGGAAGCATTTTGTCCATACTTTCCTTTGGTAATTTCATTGTTTCAGGTCTTACATTTGATCCATTTTGTGTTGATTTTTGTAACTAGTGAGAGATAAAGATCTGATTTCATTATTCTCTGTGTATATATCAAATATTCTCAGAACCATTTACTAAAAGGACTGACTTTGTCTTCAAGAATGATGTTGGTTTTGAGTTTTTTTAGATAGCCTTGTTCAGGAACGTTTCCTCTATGCCCAATTTGTTCAGTTTTTATCATGAAGGGATGTTGAATTTCAGGGAATACTTTTTATGCATTTATTGAAATAGTTATATTTTTGTCCTTTGTTTTGTTGATATGATATGTTACATCTAGCAATGTACATATATTAAACCATCCTTGCACTTCTGGGATAAATCTCCCTTTATCAAGATGAATGATTTTTTTTTCTGATTTGTTGTTGGATTTAATTTGCTAAATTTTAGTGAGAATTTTTGCATCTATATTTATTAGAGATGTTGATCTAGAGTTTTCGTTGTTGTCACTATGTGCTTGTCTGGTAATGGTATCAGGTATGTTGGCCTTGTAGAATGAGTTTGGGAGAATTCCCTTCCTTTCAAATTTTTGCAACAATTTAAGAATAATTGTATTAGATATTCCCTTATCATTTCATCAAAATTCATTAGTGAAGCTATCTAGGCCTATAGTTTTCTTTATTGGTAGACTTTTCATTACTAATTTAATTTCACTAATTGCTATTGTTCTGGCTAGATTTTCCAAGTCTTCAAGGTTCAATTTCAAAAGGATAGATGTACAGAACTTTTGTGTTTCTGTGGTATGAGTTGTCATGTTTCCTTTTTCATTTTTAATTTTATTTATTTGAATCTTCTTCTCTTAATTTAGCTAAATATTTGTTAATTTTGTTTATCTTTTTAAAAAACTACTTCTTAGTTTCATTGATAATTTCTCTTGTTATTTTACTATTTTGTTTACTTCTTCTCTGATCTTTCTGATTTATTTCCTCCTACTAATTTGGGGTTTTGGTTATTCTTGTTTTATAGGATTTTAAGATGAATTGTTAGGTTGCTTGAAAATTTTCTTTTTTTTATAGGTGTTTATTGCTATAAACATTCATCATAATATTTTTTCAGAGTATCCCATAAATTTTGGTATATTTTTGCTTCCATGTTGATTCATTTCAAGAAAGTTTCTTATTTTCCTTTTTATTTTCTTAATGATCATTATTTGTTCAGTATCAGTGCAATATGCACAGACCTGGTTCGTATATACCTGGCAATGTGAGCTGTGATAAGAAAAATGTAGTATATTCAAAAATGATAGGTTATGTTAATTCTATGCACATACTCTAACTCTAGTTTATTAAATGTATCTGTAATTTCAGGCAAAATCGTGTTGGTTTTCAACCCAAAGAAACTTATTTTGGAATTAATATCTTAAGACCTGTCAATATCATGAGGTCTACCTCAACTGATGATTCCCATTCCATTTGAACCTGTTAAATTTTCACTGCAAACAAATTTATACTCTCGTATCTTTTTGGCTCCCCACACATACATACACAAAGGAATCCCGTTCTCCCTAGAGGTTCCTTATAAATGTCAAAGAGGAACTGGTTTATATATGTTATAGGATTAAATTTATATATGTTATAAATTAAATTCCCATTGTTTCAAATCAAGTTTCTCTTAGGATAACTTACGAGTCGCAGAAGTCTAAGAGGTTGGGGAATTTAACTTGGGAGGGTTATATTAATTGATGTACTCATTATAAAAATCTGATTCCTTTAGTAGCTCTTTATCCATTGGTCATACTGCATAGAGGAAATGTTGGTGGGAACAAAGGCAGTAGAAATATGGAGCTAGGTATAAGAGACACTTGATTGGCCTTCTTGTGTTAGTCTGCTTTCCCTCACTGACCAAAAAATACCTGAGAGAAACAACTTCAAGGAGGAAAGATTTATTTTGTCTCATGGTTTTAGAGGTTTCGATTCATGGTCAGCCAGCTCCGTTGCTTTATGTCTGAAGCAAGGCAGAACATCATGGAAGAAAGTTGTCACAGAGGAAAGCTGCTCACCTCATGACATCTGGTAAGCAGAAAGAGAGGAAGAAAGGGGCCAGGGACAAGATATAGTCCCCAAGTGCATGCTCCCAATGACATACTCTTTTCAAATAGGCCCTACACCCTACAATTTCTACCACCTCCCAATAATGCCATTAGCTATGAATCCTTCAACGGATTAATCCATTGATGAAGTGAGAGCCCTCAAGATCTAATCATTTGCGACAATCTTCACCTCTAAACATTTTCCATTAGTGACCATGCCTTCAACCCATGAATCTTTAGGGGAAATTCGAGATCCAAACCATAACACTTTTAAACATGTAAGGAAGTAAAGGCTCTTTGGGAAGGTGTATTGGGTGGTGACATCAGGCTGCATTCCATCATTTAGAGATTGCAAGGGCTTAGGCTGGTTCTTTAACCTTCAGAATTCCAGCTTTCCCAGCTGTAAACTGGAAATATTAAGTCTCATCCTGATTAACTCAGAAGATTGGGAATATATTGGAGCAATACAATTATGTAATTAATTTTATTTATGTGATTTCTAACCTCCATTTAGCATGCAATACCCTCTTCTACCTATCCTCTCTGAGGGTCTGTGGGATAACATCTTCCACTCGTGTATTTGCACTAGAATAGAGCTGCAGGGTGGCTGAGATGTGGGCTCTGAGATTTGTATCCAACCTGATGGCTTCCTGACACATTTTCTGGCATAGAATTGACCCTGGGCACATGAATGAATGACTACATTGCAGACTGGACAGAACTCACTACTATTTCCTCTCCTGCACTAGCAATAGGCCCTTTTAGCTTCAAGGCTACATTTTCCTGTCTAACCCTATCTCACAATGTTGGGAAAGGAAGGGAGGGGCACATTTATGCTAAATAATTCTGAATTCTCTGCCAACGGATGGTTCCCTACTGACACATTAATGGTTATTTTCTCCCAGCAACATGGAGGGATAACCAGTATCTACTCTTCACCTAACTATAATGCAATCACATTTATTAAAAGTCACTTTGGAACTCCATTTGTGAAATCAGGTGGTATTTCCCTAGACTCTTGAACTCTCTGAGTTTATTTTGATACTTACTACTTAGCTTATGACCTCCTGTGAATGTCACATATGTTTCAGTCACCGAAAATTTATTTCTCTGCCCTGAATGGAAGTTCAGCAATTTGGATTGGCGGGGGTGTTAATATCTTTTTTCAGGCTTCCTTCTCCTTTTCCCATTTTAATCCTGTCCTCCTCCTCTTAGAAAAGACTTTCCTTCTCCTCTTCTTTCTAGAAGCCAAGCCCAAATCTACCTCATTCTTTCTAGTGGACCGCAGTCCAACAGGTCAATAATGAAGCATGCTCTGCTTATCTCCGTTCCCCAACCTTGAGAGTCCACTCTTCCTGAAGCACAACTGGGACCAGCCTCTTCATTTAAAAACAAAAACAAACAAATAAACAGGACAGTGTTTCTGGAAGCTTTGCCCATAGGAGTCTGTGGTCTTGGGTGGATGATTTGACCTGTGCAGAAACTGAAAGTAGGACAAAAGTTTCATCCATACTGGTGCTGGCTTGCATCCAGGGGGAGGAGTGTGCTCTTTTTTCCTCTGGCCACAGCTCGTCCCCTTTATCCCATACACATGCATTTCATTGTGCAAAAGCTGTACAACAGTGCAGCCTTGATTTATGAGTGCTGTGTTTCTTCCCTGATCCCGGCTGGCACAGTGCTGCAGGCTTTGCTTTTAAGTGTCCACGTCTGGGGGCAACTGGCAACCAGCTGTTGGAAATTGGTTTAAGAAAATAATAAAAATAAAAATACCCATGGACTATCCTCTTTTTCCAGGTTTCTGGTACCTACCAGTAGCTTTGGAATAAATAAGGGAGTCTTTCCCCTTGGAATGCGATTTCTCTGTGACACATAGATTTATAGTGTGCTGGACTGATTGCTAGGTACCAAGGGGTCTCACCTAAGGGCTAAGTTAATAATTGAGACTTTCAGAATAATAAGTCATGTGGCTTCCTACCCCCTTTCTTCCTGAAGAGTCCCTAACTACTACCTATGTAATATACTCTCAGGTGTTGGACTTCTGCTACACTTAGCTATCTCTGGGGTGGAAGTTAACACCTGGAAGAGACCACAGTTACAGGGAGCAGCAGCACCAGCTCCCCATCCAGGTGAGGATTATGATGGGTGCAGACGCCAATGCAGAAAGTAAGGGTTAGATTGTTTTCAGGGAGCAGCTCCCTCATATATCTTTTCTTACAGAGAAAAGGGAAAGAAGTCTCCTTAATGATGACGATTCTAAATATTCTGAGTTACAGACCCTTCATAAGTATTTTGTGTACTCTATATGTGATCCATGCCAAGCACCTTTCTTTATTTACTTACTTGTTCATAATTCATCTGTCCCAAACTTTCCAGAAAGACTTGAGATGACTTGAAAGGAAATACATGTATAATAAGACAATTAACATTTAAATAGAAAGTGTAAACTGAGGGGGAAAATAAATATATAAAATCTATAAGCCAGCAGTTTTCAACTTCAGTTTCTCAGTGAATTAGTGAATTAGTTCTGCTGGGTATATATAGGCATTTCTTGAAAAGGTTGTTCTGTAATCAAACAAATGAAGTAATTCTGGGTGGAGAAAAGCTAAACAGATTTTTTTTTTTTCTACTGCAACATTCCCAGATCCCTTAGTTTGTTAAAAAACTACTATAATTTTCTGAGAGAGGAATACCTCTGCTGCTTTTACCATGGGCTTATGCAGAACATGATTCATGAAAAATGGACCAATGCCAAATGATTTCTTGACTGGAATAGCATTTTAAGTTCCAAGCTCCTTGGGAATGAAGGCAAAAAGAATATTTTTGATGAAAGAATATTTTTGACATCTAAAGATGAGAATGACCCTTATTTCATTTTTAAAAATAATTTTAAGGGGTGTGTCCCATGAATTCTTACCTAAAGATACTAAATACTAGATGGACACTGAGCACTGTCTTTGCAGATAAAGAAGACATGCTTTTCTTAGGGCCATTTTTTATTTGACCCATAACACAACATGGAAAACCCTGGGGATTGGTATCAAATGTTAAAACAACAACAACAACAACAACAACAACAACAACAAAAAACAGTTCTAGAAGGTAGAATTACCAGATAAAGTACAGGAAATCCAATAAAATCTGAATTTTAGGTAAACAACATTTTAGTATAAGTATGTGCAAATGTAGCATAGGACATACTTATATTACAAAATTACTCCTTTAGTTGAAAGTAAAATTTAATTGGGTGTCCTGCATTTTTATTTGCAAAGTTTAGCAGCTCTACTAAAAGGTCAAGGTCCAAGTCATATGTTGGAATCATGCAGAAGCCTCCACTATGCAATAATCACCGGACAGAGCATTGCGATGGCCCTCTCAATTGGCCCACTCTGATTGGAGGGTTTACTTGTCAAATCTGTCTTCACTTGCCCCACCACCAAATCTCAAGAGTGCTAGTCCTTATCTCTGAATTTCCCTGGGAAGTGGTCTTGTTGACCTTTTGGAATAGTCTCAAGTTGGCACTTAGCCTCCCAGTTCCCTAGAGTCAATGACCAGCTTTAAGAAGGAGCATTTAGTTGGTTGTCATAGGCCAGCAAAGATTTTACTCTGAGGCTATGCCCCCGCACCTAGTATTTATCACACCATCTCTGCACTTGTAGTATATTATTAGCCTTTTATGCCTTCTTTGTCACCTGTTGAAATGAGAATGCAAGGTCTCTGGGCCTCTGCAACCTTTTCCCTTACATTAACTTAAGTCACACCAGATGTGGGCCTTTACTGCTTAGGAAGACTAATTGATTTCACCAGTCACAATACTCCTATTGTTTTTATTTTAACACAAATAAACACTGTGGTGGGTTTTCTCTTCCTTCTTTCTCTCTCCTCTTGCCAAAAAAGCCAAAGGTTATTCAATTAAAGGAATCCAGAAAGTGTGATGAAAAATCAATATATGGAGTAAATCTACTATTTAAGAAGGGAAAAAAAGGGGGGAAGAAAAGAAAGGAGAAGGATAAGGCGTTGTAGGGAAGAGGGAAGGAAGCCTCTGAGGGACCAGCAGTAACTCTGATGGATGGCTGGTGTGTGTGAGACATTATTATTTGTTATGTGAGTGTAGGGAGATGGCAGCCGAGCTGAGCAATACACCTGCTGGGCTCCAAGCAGCCAAAACAGCTGCACACATTGATTTAGAAGCTTGCTACTTGGGGCTCCAGGAACGAATCAAGCGACAGCTCATAAAAAAAGAGGATTTTATGATTTTCCCCCCTCTCTGTAAGCAAACGGCCACATCATATGTTTTCCTAATGCGGTCATAACTCAAAATTAAATCCCAGCCCAAGGTGTCAGCCTGGTGCCACGTCAGGATTGTAACGGCTTGTTTTAGAGGTAGTCATGGAGATGGTGAAAGAAGGATGGGGGAAGGCTTGGGAAGGTGGGAAGGGGGACAGGGTGCTGTCTGCATCTGTGTGCCTTAGATATTTAAGAACAATTAGTTATTTTGTTTTAAAGTGGTGAGAAAACTAGCAGTGTTTTGTTGACGATTTCATGGTAATCTCAACCTCTAATTGACATTGCTAAGATGAAAAGTACGGTCCTCCTAAGGAGAGAATTCTGCCCAAGTGAGGAAGTGTGAGTCCTTGAGCGAGTGCTGCTAAAATGAGGTATTTAGGGACACTATCCCCTCTCACACTTCAAAACTGGTCATTGATCACATGGAATGGGGTGGAGTCAAAATACTTTTGATGAATGTTGAGTGGAAGTGGTTTCTATAAAAGGTGTGTCAGATTACCCCAAAGCTGTAATTGACTATGTGTGGTCAAAGTGCATATGGGCTCCACTAATGCCAGATAAATGTCCATGCAATGCCCTCCCTAAAGGCCATGAGAAACTATAGGGCATGGAGGTAGATAAGCTCATCTATAGGATTTGATAGTTCCATGGATTCCATTCACTTATTAAGTAGCTTCTAAGTATCAGAAAGTTTGAAACTATTCACAAATGAGCAAATGAATGAAAGAATGAGTGAAAGAAAAACATGGATGTGCGCTTTATTGCTAATAGTTCTATAACAGCATAATCATGGCAAGAGAGAATAAAATAATGTTCTTCTTTCAAAGCCCAAATCACCAAGTCTCTGTGTAATCCCCAAGGCTCAGACATTAGTCTAGTCTCTTACCTTGACGTTTTTGCTCACAGAGCAGTCATCCATCAACCTGCTCTCTGCCATTACTCAGAAGACAACACACCCCAGTTGACCTCTCTCTTGAATTCTCATTCTGCATCTCCAGCTGCCTATAGGACATTGCACTTAAATTTCATATCATGTCCCCTTTTCTTTCCTTAATCAGTTTTTTATCCTCATTTTCTGCTTTTCATTATGGCACTACATTAGTCTTAGTCAGTAAAGCTCAAAATATCATGCATAACTTTGGCTTTCCTTCCTAGATTCAAACAGACACTGCACTCTCCTTCCTTCTTTTATGATATCTCCAGTCTATAACTTTCTTCTCACCTTTATTGTCATTTCTGAGTTCAGGACCATATTATCTTAAGTGTGAGCTGTAGCCATCACTTCCCATTTGATCTTTCTTCCCCTAGCCTCCAGGCTCCTATTCACTCAGGTCTTACACCACACCCAGCCCTTTGCAGAATTGGGTAAGTTTCCCCAATTATGATATTTTTTCTCCACTTCCCACAGAATAAAACTTAATTATTGTCATCTGGCATTTAAGGAATAATCTTGCCTTTATAGTTTCATTTCCTAATGCTAACCAATATAAATTTCTGTCTCAGTAAAAATAGCATTAAATGATAATAAATCAAATTATAAAATTGATGTATTCATTATAGCACTAAGCGTTTCACATGCACACTTTTCATATTCTTAGAGCATTTCTATAAGGAAGATATTGTTGTTATCTTTTTTCAGACAATGAAACTAAAACACAATGAAGCTATGTATCTTGCCCAGGGTCACAAATAGGAGAGCTGGAATTTGACCTGGGAAGTGGACCCTGACTCCAAAGGCTCTGAGAAGGCATCACCCTCCTTCACAGCCGGTTATTCAGCCTCCTGAAGACACCCAGTCTCCACTACCTCACTGCCTCTTCTTGCCGACTTCCCTTTTCCACATTGCCTTCCTGCAGCCTCTCCTTAAGATAATCTTAATATAAACACTTTTGAAATTTTCCTCCTCTAAACACATGTGCCCAAAGAAAACCTGTGGTGTCCATGGTCTCCACTACTCCCTGACATCCACATGCCAACAGGCATCCATATGTCCCATGCTTCTCTGTTTCCTTTATTACCCGAAGGTAATTTGCAGCTAACTGACAGAATGAAGGACTCTGAAAACAAACTATACCAGGACCACCTTTCACCTCATTCTCTATCCCCGTCTTGGTATTAAATTTTGATTTTGCACCACTGTAGTTTTTTAAAAAGCATGATCTTTTAATCTCCTTTGAGCTATTATTAACACTCGACACTCTCTAGACACTTTTTCTTAAACTGCTGAGAAGTGTTGAACAGGTAAGCAGTAAGGCATTGGGTCTAGTTGTAGAGAAGGTGATGTCAGAGTTTAGTGCTATTCCATAAAGCCATGAAGAGGTATCTCCCCTCCTGTGGTACCACAGTGCCACTTTCCCTGCTTCCCTGGTTAGACTTGTGGCTCCGTGGTCAATGCTTTTGCTGGAGGAGACTTCTTGTACAGTGCCTCATTCTCCAGCCTTTCCTCAGTCAGCTTCTCTCATCTAGCTTCTCTCATTATGAGCTTTGACTAGATAGAAGTTAGGTATCAGATTCCTGAGAGTTTAGATATCAATATGTCATATCTAAAGGAACAAAAGGAATAGTGATGTTCTGTTTGTCTGGAGTACAGTCAGGCAGACCTGATTCTACAAGGGTAAAATATATGACAGGCAGAGGATGGTAAAAACCTGGACACAAAAAAACAGGAGATGACTGCAGACCATTTTTGTTAGATGACTCATTTGGACACTAAAGCTTCAGGTTAATTTAAGCAAACCACACATATCTATTTTGAACCACATTTCACTTAATTTTGAGCCCTTAACTGTGTTCAGGAGAGTATTTCTATAATTAGATAATTAGTTATGTGACAAATTGATATATTAGATATTTCTGGAGGGTTTTTTTTGTTTCCCACATTATGAAATATGAATACAATTGTGGAAATTCTGTAATTGATACAATGTATTTGACAGAATTTTATACATATAAAAGACTAAATACTACATCAGAGAGCTATATTTCTAGGAATAAGTTAGTAAGTGTTTTCTCATGAAGATTAAATTTTCCCATAGGATGTTCTTAAAATTAGTCTGTTATGTGTATAAAATTATCCAGCTATGTGTCTATGTAGGAGCTACAATGTTGGCAACTAAATGAATTGACTAGTTGTTTTTATTTTTTCTGTGACTCCCTCCCTTCATCAGCATTTTATTATTCTGCATTTTTAATAGCTGAAGGCCCACAAGACATTTTCAAAGCATTCCACCATTTTCCCTTACAGCCTCACCTCCCATTATTGATAAAACAATGCTTATAATTTGGAAGGCCTATCCTAAGGGTTTTAAATCCTGGCTTTTTATTTGTCATTCATCCAGTGGATATTTATTAAATGTGTGTTATATATCAGAAATAGAGATATATATTGATGATAATATTGTCCACCTAATTACTTTTTTCCATCTAGTCCTAGATATAAATACTTACCACCTGGCTGCATTGGTTTTCTAAATCCTGATCATTGTATAACTCTAAATAGATTATGAATTCCAGGGATATTTTATCCTGCCATTAATTGCTATTTTCAATTGAAAAACAATTTGTGAGCATACATTTATATCTGGTATAAAGAATAATAATACCACTTCAAAGCCACCCATAGCTGCTGCAGGTAGGGGAACAGGCCCTGGTCCAGGAAGGCTGGAATAACTCACCTTTGTGTTCCCAGCTCTGCCTGCCCACTCTGGAGCTGCCAGTAGCTGCTGCCTCTGCCTGCAGGTCAGGAAACAGGCCCTGGGCCCAGGAACAGGGAGTATTACATGAGGATGCCTATCTCTTGTTTCTTCTAATAACACCCAAGTTCTCATGATTACCCTCTCATTAGTCAAATAATCTATACCTCTATTTTCTCACATCTTACCTAAAAAATGTCTTAGCCAACCCCTAAATATCCCCTTCTACCATTAGATATCGTAAACCACCACACAAACACATTGACTATGGTAGAAGATAACTGATCTCATCATTTATGTTTAAAGTGTCAAAACTGTAAATATAAAAGTAAAAGCTAGCTGATATATGGCAACACATTGGGTACATTGAATGCTGTAATATTGATCTTTCTCTTAAAAGGCAAGTGTAGGGATGCTATAAGACAACAGGGCAGAAGCAGTAATACCTCAGACTTACACTGCAAGAGAGGAAAACACATAGATATGAAACAAACAAGGGAGGAAAATGACCAAAACAAACCAAGATACTACAGCAAAAGAATCCATAGAAAGCACAGTAGGTGAAGTGTCAGAGAAGAAGTTCTGAATATACATAATTAAAATGACTTGGGATTTAAACAATGACCTATATGAACAGATACAGGCTAAAATTGATCTCTCCAACAAAGAGATGAGAGATCAAATACAGGCAACCATCGATCACACCAAAAAGAGATAAAAGAACAAATATAGGTAGCCAAAGATTACTTCAAGAAAGAGATAGAGAGTCTGAGAAAAAAACCAAACAGAAATACTTGAAATGAAAGAAACAATAAGCCATTTAAAAAACTCAATAGATAGTATCACCAACAGATTGGATCACTTGGAAGACAGGACCTCAGATAATGAGGACAAAATACATAATATTGAAAATAAAGTTGGCCTCACAGTGAAGACGGTAAGAAACCAAGAACAGAATATCCAAGAATTATGGGATACCATCAAAAGACCGAATTAAAGATTTATTGGAATAGAGAAAGGTGCAGAGAATCAAACCAAAGGAATGCAAAATCTCTTCAATGAAATAATATCAGAAAATTTCCAAAACAAGAAGAACAAATTTGAAAACCAAATATAAGAGGCCTACAGGACACCAAATGTACAAAATCACAACAGATCAACACCAAGGCACATTATAATGAAAATTCCTTGCATACAAAATAAGGATAGAATTTTAAAGGCCATAAGAGAGAGAAATCAGATTACCTATAAAGGAAAACCAATTTGCATCTCAGCAGATTTTTCAACCCAGACTCTCAAAGCCAGGAGATCCTGGAACAACATATACCAGGCTCTAAAAGATAAGGGATGCCAACCAAGAATCTTATATCCAGCAACATTAAGCTTTAGATTTGACAATGAAATAAAAACCTTCCATGATAAACAAAAGCTAAAAGAATTTGCAACAAGAAAGCCAGCACTACAGAACATTCTTGGCAAAATATTCCATGAGGAGGAAATGTAAAACAACAATGAAAATCTGCAAAGGGAGGAAGTACAATAAGGAAAAACTAACCAAAGGAGTAATCAAGTCAAGCTAAATACCAAAAGTAAAATAAAATAAAATAAAATTTAAAAATGACTGTTAATACAAATTATGTCTCAATAATAACCCTGAATGTTAATAGCCTAAACTCACCATTTAAAAGACATAGGCTGATAGATTGGATTAAAAAAAATATAGACCCAACAATATGCTGCCTTCAAGAGACACATCTCATAGGAAAAGATGCCAGAGACTGAAGGTGAAAGGATGGGATAAAATATACCACTCACACGGACTATGTAAGCAAGCAGGGGTTTCCATCCTCATATCTAACAAAGTAGACTTCAAGCCAAAGGTAATCAAAATAGATAAGGATGGACATTTCATACTGCTTAAGGGAATCATACATCAACAAGAAATAACTGTCATAAATATATATGCCCCAAGTAACAGAGCATCCACGTTCATCAAACAAACTCTTCTCAAGTTCAAGAGTCAAATAGACCACAACAAAATAATTCTAGGTGACTTTAACACACCTCTTTCACCACTGGATAGATCTTCCAAACAAAAGCTAAACAAAGAAACTACAGAACTCAATAATACAATAAATAACTTAGATTTAACTGACATATATAGAGTATATTATCTATCAATGAATCAATACACTTTCTTCTCAGTAGCACGTGGATCATTCTCTAAAATAGACCATATATTATGCCATAAAGCAACTCTAAGCAAATATAAAAAAGTAGAGATATGACCCTGCATTCTATCAGGTCATAATGGAATGAAATTAGATATCTATGATAAAATAAGGAAAAAAAGCTACTCCAACAACTGGAGACTAAATAATATGCTACTCAATGAACAATGCATTGCAGGAAACATCAAGAAGGAGATTAAAAAATTCTTAGAGGTAAATGAGAACACTGATACAACATATCGAAATCTCTGGGACACTATTAAGGCAGTACTAAGAGGAAAGTTCATTGCATGGAGTTCATTCCTTCAAAGAAGAAAAAGTCAACAAATAAATGAACTAACATTACATCTCAAAGCCCTAGAAAAAGAAGAACAAATCAACCCCCAAAGCAGTAGAAGACAGGAAATAATTAAAATCAGAGCCAAACTCAATGAAATTTAAACAAAAAACACAATTGAAAAAATTGACAGAACCAAAAGTTGTTCTTTGAAAAAATAAACAAAATTGATAAACCATTAGCTATGCTAACTACGAAAAGGAAAGAAAAAACTAAAATTACCAATATCTGTGATGAAAAAGAAAACATCATGACGGACACTATGGAAATACAGAAGATAATTAGAAATTATTTTGAAAAGTTATACTCCAATAAAATATAAAATAACTAAGGCATCAACAAATTTCCAGAAACATACGATCTGCCCAAACTAAATCAGGATGATATACACAATTTAAATAGAACAATTTCAAGCAAAGAAATAGAGTATGGCATCAAAAACCTACCAGTCAAGAAAAGCCCAGGAGCAGATTTTTACACAACCGAGTTCTACAAGACCTTTAAAGAAGAACTAACACCAATACTTCTCAAACTATTTCATGAAATAGGAAAAGAGGGAACCCTTCCAGAATCATTCTATGAGGCCAATATCACCCTGATTCCAAAACCAGGCAGAGACAAATCAAAGAAAGAAAACTTCAGACCAATATCTCTAATGAATATAGATGCAAACATTCTCAATAAAATTCTGGCAAATTGAATACAAAAATATATCAAAAAAGAGTTCACCATGATCAAGTGGGGTTCATTCCAGGGATGCAAGTTTGGTTCAACGTAAGGATATCAATAAATGTAATTCACTACATTAATAGACTCAAAGATAAAAAGCATATGATCATCTCAATAGACGCAGAGAAAGCATTTGACAAGATAGAGCACCTATTCATCTTCAAAAAGCTAGAAAAACTAGGGATAACAGGAACATACCTCAACATCATAAAGGCCATCTATGCTAAGCCCCAGGCCAACATCATTCTAAATGGAGAAAAATTTAAAGCATTCCCTCTAAAAACTGGAACAATACAGGGATGCCCTCTTTCACCACTTCTATTTAACATAGTTCTTGAAACCCTAGCCAGTGAAATTAGACAGATGAAAGAAATAAAAAGGAAATGGGTAGGAAAAGAAGAACTCAAATTATCACTATTTGCAGACAATATAATTCTATACATAGAAGATCCAAAAAATTCCACCAGAAATCTTCTAGAACTAATGAATGAATTCAGCAAAGTGGCTGGATATAAAATGCCATAAATCAAAGGCATTTCTGTACATCAGCAACAAATCCTCAAAAAGAGAAACTAGGAAATCCACTCCATTTACTATAGCCTCAAAAAATATATATTTGGGAATCAACTTAACAAAAGAAGTGAAAGACCTGTACAATGAAAACAAGAGCACACTAAAGAAAGAAATTAAAGATCTTACAAGATGGAAAGATCTGCCTTGTTTATGGATAGGTAGAACTAATATTATCAAAATGACTATTCTACCAAAAGCACTACACAATTTCAATGCAATCCCAATCAAAATCCCAATATCATTCCTCATAAAAGTAGAAAAAGCAATCATGAAATTCATCTGAAAAAATAAGAGACCCAGAAGAGCCAAAGAAATTCTTAGCAAGAAGAGTGAAGTTGGTAACATTACTATTCCAGACCTTAAATTGTACTACAAAGCAATAGTAACTAAAAACAGCATGGTATTGGCACCAAAGTAGACCAGTAGACCAATGGTACAGAATAGAAGACACAGAGACTAACCGACACATCTACAGTTATATTAGACAAAGATGCCAAAAACAAACATTGGAGAAAAGATAGCCTCTTCAACAAATGGTGTTGGGAAAACTGGAAATCCTCATGTAATAAAATTAAATCTCTTTCTCTCACCATGCACAAAATTCAACTCAAAGTGGATCAAGGATCTAGGAATTAAACCAGAGACCTTGCACCTAATAGAAGAAAAAGTAGACCCTTTCCTCAATAAGACCCCTATAGCACAAGAATTAAAACCAAGAATTAATAAATGGGATGGATTCAAACTAAAAAACTTCTCCTGATTGGGGGGGGGGAACAATCCGTGAGGTGAACAGAGAACCTACAGAATGGGAGCAAATCTTTACCACAAACACACCAGACAGAACATTAACTTCAAGGATATATAAAGCTCTTAAAAACATTTACACCAAAAACCAAACAACCCAATCAATAAATGGGCTAAGGAACTGAACAGACTTCTCAGAAGATGATATACAATCAATCAACAAATATATGAAAAAATGTTCAACAGCTCTAGCAATTAGAGAAATGCAAATCAAAGCTACTCTTAGATTTCATCTCACTCCAGTCAGAATGGCAGCTATCAAAAACACAAACAACAATAAATGCTGGTGAGGATGTGGGGAAAAGGGCACACTCATACATTGCTGGTGGAGCTGCAAATTGGTGAAGCCAATCTGGAAAGCATTATGGAGATTCCTAGAAAAACTTGGAATGGAACCACCATTTGACCCAGCTTACCCCACTCCTTGGTCTATACCCAAAGGACTTAAAAACAGCTTACTACAGGGTCACAGCCACATCAATGTTTATAGCAGCACAATTCACAATAGCTAGATTGTTGAGACAACCCTGATGCCCATCAATAGATGAATGGATAGGGAAACTTTGGTATATATGCACAATGGAATACTATGCAGCACTAAAAGAGAATAAAATCATGGCATTTGCAGGTAAATGGATAGAGTTGGAGAAAATAATGCTAAGTGAAGTCGGCCAATCCCAAACAACCAAAGGTTGATTGATTCCTTTACTATGTTGATACTGAATTATAGTTGCAAGGGAGGGGGGAATAGAGGAATAAAGGAATGGTAAATAGAACAAAGGGGAGGAAGAGGAGCGGAGGGGGCAAAGGGATAGGAATAATGGCAGAATGAGTTGGACATCAACACATTAAGTACATATATAAAAACTCAAATGGTGTGAAAATACTTTATGTAAAACCAATGACTTAAAAACTGTGCACTTTATATGTAATATGAAATGAATTGCACTCTTCAAGCATATATAACAAATTAGAATAAATAAATAATTTAATTAAAAAAAGGATAATAATAAAAAGAACAACCACTTACCCATTACTCAATTTAAAAAATATATGTTGTCAAAGATTCTCTTTTCCTAAATCATATCAACTTTCCTTACCCAGTACAAGTAATACTAACTTGAAAAAACAATTTGTGGTTCACATAGTTTTTAAGATTCATCTATACTGTTACGTGTTTGGTAGTTAAATAATTTTTACTGCTATAAACTATTCAAAAATTTGTTTTTAAATTTATCAGTGAATAGATAAGGGGTGGGTTCCACTCTTTTTTGTTTCCTTGTTTTTGACTTTGTTTTCTTCTATTAAATATAATTCTGTTGTGGACATTCTTATTCACCTGTCCTGTTGCAAGATAGGTGAGTTTCTTCTCAGAATAAAGTAGGTGTATACCTTCTTTTATCTTTTGCTGGGTAATACTAAATTACTTAACATGGTGATGCCAAACTACCTGGCTACCAACAAGTAAGAGTTCTCATTATTATATAGTCTTGCCGAAAAAGTCAATGTACATATAATTTTTGACCATTTGGTGAGCATAAGTGGTATGTCATTGTTATTTCAATATGTATCTTCTTGATTTTAGTAACACACATATTCATTGGCCATTTGTGTTGTGTTTTTTTCCTTCAAAAAATGTTTGTTCATAAAATTTGACCTTTTTTATTTATTTGTTTTCTTTTATTGATTCAGAGATTGTGGTGTGTGTGTGTGTGTGTGTGTGAGAGAGAGAGAGAGAGAGAGAGAGAGAGGTTTATAACTCGGTGTTTGACTTTCAGTTTTAAATTCTGAAGAGCTAAATTTCTCAATTTTAATGCAGTCAAATTCATCAATCCCTTCTCTTGTTATTTATATTTTTAAAAGAAAAGCCCTAGGTTCCCAACAAAATTAACAGGAAGACACAAAAATTTTGTCAACTACCTGCTGCCCTGCATGTGGGTAGCCTCCCTTATTATCAATATCACCCACCAACATGGTGCAAATGTTATAGCTGGTAAGCACATTGATAAATCATAATCACCTAAAGACCATGGCTTGTATTTGGGTTCACTCTTACATTTGTGCATTCTATGGGTTTGGACAAATAAATAATGACATATACACATCATCATAGCATTACACAGAGTACAGTCACTGCCCTAACAAATGTCAGAAAAAAATATATCCTCTGTATTGCTCGTCATCCTTCTCTCCGCCTCTAAGCCTTGGAAGCCACTCAGCTTTCTAACAGTCTCACAGTTTTGTCCAGTCCCTTCTCTCCTCTTTCCCTTTATTTTTTCTTGTGGTCACACATGTTGGACAAGCACTCTACTAGTGATATATGCCCCTGGCCCCCTTCCTTTTGATTTGCAATTTTTTTGTTGTTGTTGAAAATCTTCTACTATAACTTTTCCCTGAAACTTTTAAAGTTTTAGCCTTCATATGTAAACTCTTTATATATCTTGAATTGTTTTTAATGCAATGGCAAGTAGAAATGCAATGTTAGGCTTTTCTACCTGGACAACTAAGTACTCCAACACTGCTTATCTGCAACGCTAGTTCTCCAGCACTGCTTATCTGCAATGCTAGTTCTTTTCTAGTTCAAAAATTTTGGTGTTTTTTTTTTTTTTTTTTTTTTTTTTTTGACACAGGGAATTGAACCCAGGGCCTCATTCTTGTCAGGCAAGCATTTAATCACTGAGCCACATCCCAGCTCCTTTCGCCCATCTTAGAATCATATTTATTTATTTATTTTGTCATTGAATCTTTTTATTTCCTTATGTATTCTGGATATTGTCCTGAGTTGCATAGTTTGCAAATATTTTCTCCCATTCTTTGAACTGTGTCTTCATTCTGTTGATTGTTTCTGTTGTTGTAAAGAAGCTTTTTAGTTCTGTGTAATCACCTTTATCTATTTACTTTTACTTGTGTTTTCTGTGCTTTTGAGGTCTTATCCATAAAATTCCTGTCTAGACCAATGTCATGAGGCATCATACCCTGTTTAATTTTAGTAATTTCACAATTGCAGGTATTAAATTTGAGTCTTTAATTCGTTGTGTGTTCATTTTGTAAGGGGAGATAAGGACTAGTTTCATTCTTCTCCATGAGTATTTCCAGTTTTCTCAGCTCCGTTTATTAAAGAGACTGTCCTTTCCCCAGTGTGGAATCTTAATTCTTTGTTGGAAGTCTGACGTGTGTGATTTTATTTCTGTGTTCTCTCTAGAAAAAATTAAATTAGATCTGTACCTTATCTATTCTTGATAGTTTTTCAGGACTAATTTAAAATGAATGAAACATTCATATGAAACCATGAAGTGCTATAAGAAATCATGATTTTTGTTTTATAAGAGTGGGAACAGTATGAAAATAGCTTTCTGTGCTCTCTCTTCTGTTCCACTGGGCTCTGTGTCTGTTTTTTGCTACCATCGTGCTGGTTAGGTTTGGAACACATTTTGCAAACAGCTTATAAAGCCTTCAGCTTTGTTTTTTGTTCAAGATGGCATTCTGTATCATTTATGGTTCCACATGAATTTTAGTTTTTTTTTATTGTTGTTGTTGTTGTTTCAATATCAGAGAAGAATGATGCTGGTGTTTTGGTAGCAATCGCATTGAATCCAGACAACTTTGAGTAGTATGGACACTTTGACAATTTTCACTCTTCCAACTATAAACACAGGATATCATCTATTTATTTATTTTTATTCTTCCCTCTTTGATTTCTTTCATCAAATTTTTATAAATTTTATTTGTAAAGATCTTTTGCTTTCCTTATTCCTAAGCATTATTTTTTGTAGCTATTATAAATGGGATTGCTTTCTTGATTTCTTTTTCAGATAGTTTGCTATTGGCTTACAAAAACACTACTGATTTTCATATGTTGATTTTGTATCTTGCACATTTAATGAATTTGTTTATTAATTCTAAAAGTTTTTTGATGTCGTCTGTAAGATTTTCTATATGTACAATCTTATCATCTGCAATCAGGGATAATATAACTTTCTCCTTTTCAATTTAGATTCCCTTTGCTTCTTTTCCCTAATAGCTTTTGCTAGGACATCCAGTACTCTTTTGAATAAAAGTGATAAAAGTGGACATCCTTATATTGTTCTAGATTTTAGAGGATAATATTTCAACTTCTCTCCATTCAGGATGATGTTTATTGTGGGTTTTCTTTTCATGGCCTTTATTGTGTCAAAGTATCTTCCTTCCATACCTAATTTGCTGTTTTTGTCATCAAGGAATATTGAATTTTATCAAGTGCTTTTTCTGTGTGCATTGAAATGATCATGTGCTTTTTTTTGTTGTTTTATTTATGTGGAGTTACATGGTCTGTATTCATATGTGAACATAGGAAAGTTATGTCCAATTCATTCTACTGTTTTTCCTATTCCCATCTCTCCTCCCTTCCCTTCATTCCCTTTTGTCTAATCCAATGAACTTCTGTTCTTCCCTTTCCCCACTTATTGTGGGTTAGCATCCACATATGCAAGAGAACATTCAGCCTTTGGTTTGTGGGGATTGGCTTATTTTACTTAGCCTGATAGTCTCAAGTTCCATTCATTTACCAATGAATGTCATAATTTCAATCTCTTTGTGGCTGAGTAACATTCAATTCTTTATCCACTCATCTGTTGAAAGGTACCTAGGTTGGTTCCATAGTTTAGCTATTGTGAATTGAGCTCCTATAAACATTGATATGGCCGTGTCACTGTAACATGCTGATTTTAAATCCTTTGGGTATATACTAAGGAGTGGCATAACTGGATCAAATAGTGGTTCCATTCCAAGTTTTCTGAAGAATCTCCATACTGCTTTCCAGAGAGGTTGCACCAATTTGCAGTCCCACCAACAATTTATGAGTGTACATTTTCCCCTACATCTGGCCAACATTTATTGTTACTTGTATTCTTGATAATTGCCATTCTGACTGGAGTGAGATGGAATCTCAGTGTGGTTTTAGTTTGCATTTCTCTAATTCCTAGAGACATTAAACATTTTTTCATATGTTTATTGACCATTCATATTTCCTCTGCTGTAAAGTGCATGTTCAGTTTCCTTGTCCATGTATTGATGGGTTATTTGTTTTTCTGGTGTTAAATTGTTTGAGTTCTTTTATATCCTAGAGATTAATGCTGTATTTAGGGTGAAGGTGGAAAAGATTTTCTCTCCTTCTGTATGCTCTCTCTTCATGTTCTTGATTGTTCCCATTGTTGTGAAGAAGTTTTTTAGTTTGATACCATCCCATTTATTGATTATTGATTTTACTTCTTGTATTTGACATGAAGACCCATGGAACAAAATAGAAGACACAGAGACAAACCTACATAAATACAGTTATCTCGTACTAGACAGAGGTGCCATAAACATACATTGGAGAAAAGATAGCCTCTTCAACAAGTGGTGCTGGGAAAACTGGAAATCCATATGTTGCAGAATAAAATTTAACCCCTATCTCTCAGCCTGCACAAAACTGAACTCAAAGTGGATCAAGTATGTAGACTTAAAGAATACTTACAAAAATATCTTAATTCAATGCTCCTTTGCAAAAGGAGAAATGAAATGTTCATAGATCCAAGTTAAAAATAGGCCACTGAAAACCACAATCTATTTATCACTTTCACAACATTTCTTTCATGCTGTGAAATTTTTATAGAATTAAACAGGAATCAGTTTTCATCAGGATTTTCATATTATTGTATTTATAAAATGTTTATCCTGTGTGATTTTTCCAATGATTTAAAATACCTGGTTAAATCTCTTGAACATGGTAGAGTACATGGTAGATCACTGCTAATCAGGAGGCAGAAGCAGAAAGATCACAAGTTCAAGGTCAGCCTGGCAACCCAGCTAGACACTCTCTCAAAATAAAAATAAAAAGGACTGGGTATGTGGCTCAGTGTTAGAGTGCCCCTGAGTACAATCCCCAGTTTTAAAAAAGAGAGAAAGAGGGAGGGATGGAGTGAGGAAGGATGGAAGGAAGGAAAAAAAAAAAACTTGGTGAAATGGAAAATGTTCCTGTATTTTTAAAAGCAATAGTGCTTCAATTTTGTGTGTAATTATACACATCTTTGTCAGGAGGCAGGCTACCAGAAGCTTTGACACTTTATGTATATTCATGGAGTTTCTCATCAGTACATATTCTTTTATGGGTTTGATTTGAACTGAAATAACAGAAAGCTTTCAAGCTTTCCCACATTTTGACATTTATAGTGTGTCTGTCCATTATTCATTTGTTTCTGTACTGGAAAGATTACGTGAAGGATTCCCATGTTCATTTCATAGGGCTTCTCTCCAATTTGAGGTATTTTATGAGTTGGAAAGGAACTGAAAAGTTGAAGGCTTTCACATATTCTTTATTTTCATAGCACTTGTCCTCAGTATGATTTTTTCTTGTATTTAAAACAATTGAAACAACTGAAATCTTTACCACACAATTTATATTCACCACATATATCTGAAGTGAGAACTTTTATGCCTTGGAAGTCAACTGGGAAAATTAGAGGCTTTCCCCCCAAAATTAACATTTATAAGGTACATCTCTGTTATGTACTATCATGTGATTTCCAATGTTTGCAAGAAAAACAAAATCTTTCCCACATTCCAACCATTCATAAAGTTTCTCTGCAGTCCTTTTCTATTCTTGAAAACAACCAAAATGAGTGAAGGCTTTCCCCCACTGTTTGCATTTATAATGTTTCTGTCCTGTTTGAGTTCTTTCATGTGGGAAAGGCTTCACAAAATATAGTTCAAGTCTATAAAAGGATTCACACTAGAGAGAAGCCTTATGAATATAAGTGATGTGGAAAAGCCTTCAGGGATTTTTATTTTGTTTGAGTCCATGAAAGGGATCATACTGGAGAGAAAACTGATGGATGTAAGGTATGTGGCAATGCCCTGAAACTTAACTAGGAAAATTAAATGCTCTCCCACAAAATTTATATTTACAAGGTTCATTTCCTGTGTGCTCTACCATGTTTCTTCCAAACTTTTTATAAGAAATTAAGATTTCACCAACTCAAAAAGAATTAAAATCTCTGAATGTTTTCCCACATTGCTTACATTCATAAGGTTTCTCTCCAATACGAATCATTTCATGCTTCAGAACTGACCTGCGAAAACTAAAGGCTTAGCCACAAAAATTTACATTTATAAGATCCATGTCCAGGATGCTATTCTAGGTGTCTTCCAACCTTTTCAAGGAAAATGAAGGGTTTCCCACAGTGCTAACATTCATAGGGTTTCTCTCCAGTGTGAGTACATGAGTATGTTTGGGGAATTTCAAAGCACCAGGATCTCTGTAGGCATTCACACATTCCTTACAGTCATATGATTTTTCTCCTGTGTGAGTCCTTTTATTCCTGAAATGAATTTTGTCCTGTAGAGTTAAAGACTTTCTCACAAACTTTACGTATGAAAAGTCCATCTCTAGTGTGGACATTTTCATGGGCTTGAATAGAACCAGAATCTGTCCTAGTGTGCACTATCATTTGTCTTCTATGGCTTTTATGAGAAACAAATGATTTCCCACATTCTTACAATCACAGAGTTTTTTTCTGCAGTCTGAGCCTTTCATTCCTTTGAAAGGAATGGGTATCATTGAAGGCTTTCCCATGTTGCTTAAAGTTATGCTTTCTTCCCATACTCCTGAGTCTCATAAGCTTTGTAAATAATATCAGCAACAATGTAATATTAAGGGATGAGTGACACAGGATGACTGTGTCCTCTAGCCACACCCCACCACTGCAGTTACCACTCAGTTAATGCCTATTAGGGGGTTAATTTACTGACTGGGTTAAGACTCTAACAACCCAATCATTGCTCCTCTGAACCTTCTTGCATTGTCTCACATGTGAACTTTTGGGGGACACCCCACATCCAAACCATAAAAAGCTCTCATATTCTAGTCATGAGCTTTTGGTGGACACATCATATCCAAACCATAACAGATGCTCTGACAAAGTCCCTGTAAGTAGGGAGCAACCTGAGTTTGTCTTGAGGAATGACTCCCCTTCCTCCAAATTCTTAAGTGCTCATTTTTATCCTTTTCTTTTTGTTAATGTAAATACTTTAAATTGTTAATTTTCTTATGAACCCTGTTTTATTGGTTATCCTATAGTTCTGATAAGCAGCATTCTAGGAATTTCATTTCATGTTGATTTAGATCCTCTGCAATTTCTATTTTTTTTACTGTAAAAATTCTATCAATAAGAATTTTAATTTCCAGATTTTTTTGTTTTCTTTTTCTTTTCCTACTGATAGCCATCTTCCTAGATGTTGAATGTAGTGTAGAGTTATTTGAGGAATTTTAAAATTTTATTCTGTGGCCTATTATTTAATTAATTTTGCCAAATGTTTTATAAGCACTTGATCTGTCATGGCCACAGACAGGAATTTGTAAAGTCTCTTATCACTAGTTTATTTTTCAATAATTCCTCCTTTTTAATTTCTTTAAGGTTTGCTTTATGATGTTGATGCTAAATTGGTTGATATAACCATATTTTAGGTGTGCTTTGTTTTCTAATGCATTTAGTTTGAATTTATATTTTGTTAAGGTTAAGGCTTTAACTTGTGTTTGTTCATATGTCCCTCATGTATCTTTGCACAGCCTCTAATTATAAGCCTTCTTCAGACACTTTATTTTAGATGTGTATCTTGTATTTAATAGAAAATTGAGTTTTGCTTTCTTATTAAATGGAACAGTCCTTTTTATTAAATTAAGCAAAAGTGGTGTATTATATTTACTCATTTAACATATATGCTTGGTTTTAATTTTGCCTGTGAGTTTTTGGAACTTTCTCTTGTTTTATCATTTTAAAAAGAATACTGTTTGCTGTTTTATGAGTGCTTCTTTTAATATTTAGGAAGTTTTCTTTCTGGATAGTCTGAACTCCATTTTCATGTCTCTTTGCTGCTAGGATTCTTATTGCAAGTTTTTTACTTTTTCCCAGAACAAACCAATGAGCCAATGATAAGAAGTTGACTAAACATGACAGGATATCACCAGCAGAGTTGCAAGTAAATTTGGAGACATGCAAGGCTTTGCACCAGCTAAGTTTCAAGCTACAACAGACATGCCCATTGCATGACCCTTTATAGATGTGATAAGCTCCCAGACACAAAACTTGAACTGTGGCTTTCTCTTTCTCCTTACCATCTCTTGCTGTCTCCTGGATGTTGGATCCAACATACACTGATTAGATTAGGTACTCGTGTGGCCTTCCTGTAAGTAGGTGACCCCTTTGCTATGCTTCTTACACATAAAAAACATCACATCTTACAAATCCCTCACAATTAACCAGACTCCAGCTCTAGCATTGCTTTCAAGTCTTAAAATGAGACTGACAATACTGATAAATAACTGACTGAGCAGACATTCTTTAGCTTGAAGAAGTTGTAGATAATGTCTAAGACAATATCCTAAAGGAAAACTGGATATCTGACAGATTCTCATAACTTTTCACATGTAATGAGGAAAATCAAGGGCAATGTCCTTGTATATATCAAGACCAATCTGACCTGCAGCTTGGAGTGAAAGCAATTTCATATCATGTTGAAGGCAGAAGCTAAAGGGGAAATGGGTTCCCGATATGAAAGCAGTAAGAATGCACCATTTTGCCACAAAATTTGAAAGGGAATGAGAAACCCAGCAATAGGATGCTCCCTCAAGAACAAAATGGTATATATACCATATTTTCTTTATCCACTCATCTACTGAGGGGCATCTAGGTTGGTTCCCTAACCTAGCTATTGTGAATTGTGCTGCTATAAACATTGAAGTGGCTGTGTCACTGTAATATGCTGTTTTTAAGTCTTTTGGGAATAGACCCAGGAGTGGGATGGCTGGGTCATAGGTTGGTTCCATTCCCATTTTCCCAAGAAATTGAGATGGATATCATTATCCTAAATGCATGATTGAAGATCTGAATGGTACTTATATAGTTTGTATACAAGCAGTTGTATGTAAAAAGATACTATACTTGTGCATGATGAATAAGTAAATAAATAATAAAAAAATTTAAAAAAAAAGAACAAAATGGTAAGGGAGATTTTTTTTTTTTTTTTAATTGAAAGTATTGGAATATTTCCATTCCAATGGGAAGGAGTAAAAGTAAAGCATAGATGATACAAAAGAAAAAGAAGATAGGCAATAGAAGAAGTCCTGTAGGTGGATCAGAAGCACAGGCAGGAGAATTAATGTGAGGCATGACAGTGAGGTCCTGTTTGGGAGGAGGCAACTCTGGATGCAGTAGGCTGTGTGTGCCTTTTGTGGTAGAAAGTTAACTGAGTTCTTATGTCATTCCTTGTGTTTTCTCTGTGACATGGGGTAGTAAGGTAATCAGGTAAGAGAATGAGAAAAACAAAGTATAATTTGGGGTCTGAAGAATTTGTAAAAATGTTTGGAGTAGCTTCTGTCGAGAGTAGGTGCAAAAGATGGGTAGGATGATCTAAAAGTCAAATTTCCCAGCAACAATCCTGATTTGACACAAGAGGTATTCAACAAATATAAGGCCATGGTATGATGTTATCCATACTCACTTTTAAAGCTGCTCTGCCTTAATGTGAGGTCTCAAAATCTGAAAAATTTGCTTGTTGCTGCCTGAAGTGATTGCCGCTTGGAGCAACAATGCCATGGGAATAAGTTCAGAGGCGGACTGGAAACAAACAGGCTCTTTATTCTGCTAGCTTCTCTCTCTGGCTTCAACAACTCCAACACCATCCACATTCCTACAGCCACCACCACACCACAAAAAATGGCACAGACCCGATCCACAATCCCCGGGCCAAGTTTCGCGAGACCATGGAAGGTGGTAATGCTTATGGCTAACAGCTAACCGCAATCTTAGCTATCTCCTTAATTAGGGCTCCTGCATTTGCTTCTGTCTTATTTATGAAATTCTATCCCTTTGTTTGGGCAAATTTTTATTATTGGCCACCTGGTTTGTTCCCAAGATAGAAATCTCCACTTTACTAAATTCTTATTCCAAAAGCGCTGGAATAGTGACCTATTGGATATCTTTGCATTTCAGTTATTTTGTGATGCATAACAAAACAAACCACTTCCAAACTTAGTAGCTTTAAAAAATGAGTATTTATTTAGCTTATAACTTTGTATGATGGTAATTTCAATTTGTGGCTGGGTGGTTCTCCTGGTCTTTGCCAGGTTCACTTGTGAGCTGAAGGCAACTGCTGGGCAGCTAAATGATTTCATCACTGTTGAATAGCCAGTATTTATTGATGAGGGAGATGGGTACATATATCTCTCATCATCCAATAACTAACTTGGGTAGGAATTATGGTGGTGATGGCAGGGGTTCCAAGAACAGGAAGAGAGAAAACAATCCACAATGAGCAAGTCATTTCTAACAACTAACTGTAACATATTGGACAAAACAAGTCAAATGGCCCAATATAGAATGAATGGGCAGAGAATATATTCCACCTCTGGATGGGAGAAGCTGCGAAGCTTATGCTGTAAAAGAGAATGGGAACAGAGATGGGGAAAATTTCTAACCACAGTGCAGGGAGTGCCAAGTTTGGGGCTTCCATTAGCCCCATGTCAGGTGCTAGTTTCCATGACTTGTGGCACAGTTAACTTATTCAGCGGCAGAGCTCCCAGTTGCTGTCTGCCTGCTATTGCATAATATGCACTCCATGCCTGCATTTGTGCTCCTGATGGTATATCTATTTATATTATTTAAAATAATCTCCACTGCATCCCTTTGTTCACTGTGATATGAAACATTTCGGGGGATTCTTACCTTGCCTGTCTTATCACGCTGCTTTTAGCAATGGCAGTTGGGTGCATACTTTATTTCTGACTCTATGCTCTTTCTGCCCCTATGCTTTTTCTATGCCCTTATCTATTGGGCATTGTCAATACATTTTCCCTTCCATTACTTTCTGATCTCATAACTTACTTCCCTGTGTGTTTTATCCAGGCTTTAAAGAGTCAGTTATGGCTCACCAACTCATCCAAAAACTAATGCAGAATATTAAATTGTCCAGATAATGGAGCAAACTCAGTCAAGTCTTGCTTGTATTCTCAAAACAACTAGCAGAATTGTAACTTTTGCTCTGGCATGATACACTCTCAGTCTGCAGTTAGTGTAATAAAATCTAATGTATTACACATCCATATCTTTTTGATCTCAAAGTGCATTTGTGCATGTGTGTAGGGGTGTGCATGTGGGAATGTATATAAAGATGGGAGAGAGCATAACAAATGAACCAAGACAGTGAAAAAAAACTTGAAAGGGAATCCAAAGGAGAAAGTTTCTGAAGACAGATGCCTTTTGTACCAGAGGCTTTAAATTTGTGAGGATGTGTGTAAAGTTGTCCATTATACAGTTGTGTTTTATCAGTCACTCAACATGTGTTTATTGGGTGCCTGCTATGACACTCACATCATGCTCAAGGTTATGAAGTTGACCCCAGGGGTGAGAATTGCACTGGATATAATTCTATCCCTGGCCTGGTTTAGTATTTTTGAAATAAGATTTGGCATAAGAAAAGGCAAAGGAGAGGAGCCAGGAGGCTCGCACGTGCAGCCTGAGCTGATTGAATCCATACTCTCTCCTGTCAAACACTCACTCTGACTTTACTGTCAGGAGATAAAACATCATTCTTCCTCCTGTCCATGTGGAGATATTTACAGGTGATGCTGCTTTTACTGGACAGAATATGTCTATAAGATATAGCCTCCTCCCTTGTCCCTCTCAAGCACCAGGCCATCTGAGTGACTTAAAGAGAAGTTACAAGACAAGTTGGGTTGAAGACTACTGGAAAATAGCTCTACTTTTAAAAGTAAGGAAGCAGGAGTGTTCAATGAAAACCAGGAGATCTTGAAAGAGCCTCAAGTGTCTTGGCTTCAAAACAGAATTGTGTGGTCTTGTCAGGAAGACTAGTACAGAAGTGAGATAGTGAGTGAGTCAAATGCTCTTCAAATTACTGGAGAAGTAGCATTTTCCATGGAAGCAGAGGGAAGAAGTTAATTTGCTCTCAAACTTCAGGACTCCCACTCTCACCTAAATTATTATTATTACTAAAGTTAATAACTAACATTCAGTACTTCCTAGAGGGAAAAAAGTTAGACAATTTACACATATTACCTTATTTAATCCTCAAAACAATCCAGTTACTAAAGTTACATAAAGGTCTAATAAAAAATTCAGTTGATGGGTAGTGTTACCACCACTTTGCAAATTAATAATCTTAGTTTGCCAAATTTTATTAGTCTTCAAAGTGTGCATCCTCTATTTTATGGAGGTCATCATGGAAATGAAGACATTAAATGTTTGAATAGAATTTGTAAGCTCACTAGTCTATCTTCCTATATAATCCATAATTTCCTTCTGCAAAAGCCCTGATAAATATCTACTCAACACCAGGATCTGAAATCAAAGGCTTAGAATCAAATTATACCAAGATCAAGCAGATAACAAAATTTACAAATCTGACATTTAAGCCCAGGCTGTCTGGATTCCAAGTCTATCCTCTTATAACAGAGAATGGAATTGAGTGCCTGGCATCTGGTAAATTCTTATTGAATGTTGTAATAAATGTTAAGAACACCTTATTCCCTTCTCATTCCATCCTTATGTAAGGAGAGAGACCAGGTTTTACCTATCTTTGTAGTGTGGGCACATAGCACCATACCTAGCATACAGGGAGAGGTCACTAGAATTGATTGCAGATTTTCAAAAGTCAATTATGTACTTCTCTACCCAACTCCAAGTTTAGTGATGTCACATGGGTAGCCTGAAATTAATTATGGGAAAAATTATATCACAGGAATGGGTCAGTGTCAAAAAGAGTCCTGAACTTCATAATTGAGTTATTAAATTCCTTTATTTATTTATTTTTTTTTTTTTTTTTTGCTTTAGCTAGTCTGAGTTGGGTTTACATCATTCTCAATCCAAAGAAGTAAGTTTAGGAAATCTGTTATTTCAGATAGTGTGAGGAAAGCTAAGGATGAGGAAATATGTCATCCAGCAGTATTCCACAAAATTAATTTCCTGTGGAGAATTCATGAATGGTTATAAAAAGTACATGACCTTCTTACTGTGGGGTAAAAGGGCATTTGTTCTGACGTTTAACTTCACCACATTATTTATTTAAATATTCAGATCTGTCATCCCATATGCATAGCATACAAACTGAAGTGAATAGGAAAGAATCAAGCACATGGATTTTTAACATGAGGAATTAACTATTGGTCACTGAAGGTACGAGATATTTTATAGGTATGAATAATTGCCAAATGGAGGATTTTGCTACCATTGTTGTTTCTATTATGACTATAGTATCTAGATGAGTTGTCTCTTTTGCTAAGGAATACAGCAACAGAATAAGACAAAACAAAAAAAAATCTTCTCCTTCCTTTTACAGATGGCAATGTGGGTGGCCAAAAAGACCCATAAGATTTTGTTTAATTTGTAAGACTTGACTTTATAAAAGTTTGTTTTGCAACAATGCTTTATACATGCATTCCATTTCACATTTTCAAAGTACATGGTTTAAAAATTCATTATTTCTTTTGAGCCTCATATTGCCTATAGTAAAGAAAGACAGATACAAAGAGATCAAGAGAACTGTTCAATATCACAGCCATGTAATGGCAGAAACAGAATAATAATTCAGATCTATAGTATCTGCCATTGGTTTTACACATCCATGAGCTGGTGGTAGGTTTTAGATCTTGTTCCTCTGGGTGGTCTAAGTTAGTCCTCTGGTGTTGAGAAACAAATCAAAATGAAAAGCAGATTTTAAAAAATTACCAGGGGCTGGAAATGTATCTCAGTGGTAAAATATTTGCCTAGGATGTGCAAGGCCCTACTAGGTTCAGTCATCAGCACTAAAACTGAAAAATAAATAACAACATTTTCTCCCTTCAGAGTTAAATCTATATTAAAATACATAAAATTTACCCAGAATTGGAGAAATTTTAAAAATGGTAGATTAAGTACCACAAGTGCCTAGATATCTAAGGAAAACAGTTACAATTGTTTTATC
The DNA here is from genome assembly GCA_025594165.1 of Tamias sibiricus. Classification (NCBI taxonomy): domain Eukaryota; kingdom Metazoa; phylum Chordata; class Mammalia; order Rodentia; family Sciuridae; genus Tamias; species Tamias sibiricus. Next base: position 109,043,110 of record CM046658.1, on the reverse strand, counting down.
TGGACCCTCCTCCCCAACATACATACTCCACCGTGGAGGCAAATATAAGTAGATGGAATAGGAAAACTTCATCCCTGCCAGGTAATTTTTGAAGATAAGATAGTTTTTAACTAAAACATCTCAGACCTAATCAGAAGGATAACTAGGACATAGCAAGTGTGTCCTAACTATTAGGACATTGGTTCCTTTAACAAATATTTACTAAAAAACTAATATGTTAGGCACTTTGCCCAGTGCTGAGAACTTAAAGGTGCATAAAAAGAAGTTAGTTAAGTTAGTTTTAGCTTGTAATTAACCAAGCTAAAACAACAGGATTCTAAGTGATAAGAGATTGATGTGTTGGTAATAGTCACCAAGAATACTGAGTCTTAATTTCTTTGAAAATTCAAAATTTTATCTGTGTTGGCTCTTATTCCTCCCTAATTCATTATTAGGAGATTAATTGGTATCTGATAATCACTGGAAATGTATAACACAATCAGAAGGGACTGAATTTCATGGCCATGTAGTCAGAGGCTTTCAGGCCTTTGTGTGCAAAGCGCTCAGAAGGAGGGAGGCCATGTGGTAACTAGAAATGCCTGGTACATCTCAAGGTGTCCTGGGAACTGGGAGAACATAGTAGGCTGAGTGATCCCTGGGAACTAGAAAGCCCGCCAAAAGAGCATTGAGTTTTTTCAAAGGCATAGGCAGACATCCTCCTTTAAAGGAGTACAGAAATCACTCTTTATCCATAGTATTCCTTTCTGCCATTTCAGTTAGCCATCATCCCAAAATACTAAATATTAAATTCCAGAAATAAACAATTCACAGGTTTTAAATTGGGCACTATTCTTAGTAGCATGATGAAATCTCATTGTTCTGCTCTGCCCCACCTGGAATTGGATTGTCTCTTTGTCTAGTGTATCCATACTGTACACACTACCCTCCCATTAATCACCTGGTAGCCATCTTGCTTATCAGATCAACTGTCATGATATTGCTGTGCATGTTTAAGAAACCCACGTTTTACTTCAAAATGGTCCCAAAGTGCGAGAGTAATGAGGATGGCAATTTGGATATTCCAAAGAGAAATTGTAAAGTACTTCCTTTAAATGAAAAGGTAAATGTACAATAAGATATTTTGAGACAGTAAGACAGACGATATTCACATAACTTTTATTACATATTATTATTATAATTGTTCTATCAATAACTAGTTATCATCTCTTACTGTGCCTAATTATTAACTTTTATCATAGATCTATATGTATAGAAAAAAAAGCAGTATATATAGATAGCACTCAATACTTCCCATGGTTTCTGGCATTCACAGTGAGCATTAAAATGTACCTCCCTTGGGTAAGGGAAGACTACTGTATATATAAAAAAAAAAAAGTTAAAAAAATTAAGCAGAGTAATAAGTTGAGATATAAATGAGAAAATTAGGGATACAGACACTTCACCCATTATCTCCAATTTTATTATGATAAAATATACATAACATAAAATTTACCATCTTAACCATTTTAAGCGTTCAGTTGTATTTAGTACACTTATATCATTGAGCAGTCATCACCACCATTCATCTCCAGAATGTTTCCCACCTTGTAAAACTGAAAACCTGTTCCCATTAAGCAAAAACTCCCCTTTGCCTTCAATCCCCAGCCCCTGATATTCACTATTCTACTTTTCATCTCTATAATTTTGACTACTCTGAGTACTTCATATATATGGGATAATATCATATTTGGGGTTTTATTTTTATTTATTTAAATATTTATTTTTTAGTTGTAGTTGGACACAATACCTTTAATTTTTATTTATTTTTATGTAGTGCTGAGGATCGAACCCAAGGCGTTGCACGTGCTAAGCAAGCACTCTACTGCTTGAGACACAACCCCAGCCCCTGGGGTTTTATTTTTTATTTGTTTGTTTTATAGCTAAATTTTACCCTTAGGCTTGTTTTCACTTCATCCCAGAAAATTTTTAATGTTTTCAATTCATTGCCAAGTATTTTCTAATTGCTCTTACAATTTCTTTTTTAATCAATTGGTTAAGATTGTGTTGTTTAACATTCACAAATTTGTGAATGTTCCACTCTCCTTGTTTGGATTTCTTACTTCATCCCATTGTGATCAGAGGAAACAATTTTATATGATGTAACTTATTGAGACTCCATTTCTGGCCCAACACATCATCTATAGTAGAAAATGTCCCAGTTGTGCTTGAGAAGACTATGTATTCTGTTATTGGGTAGAATATTCTATGTCTGTTAAAACAGTTGATTTATTGTGCTGTGTGATATATCTGTTTTCTTACTTCCATCTACCTGTTCTGTTATTTAGAGTGGAATACAGAAATCCCCAACTACTTTTGTGGAATGCCTATGTCTCTTTTCAATTATGCTAATTTTTGTTTCATATAATTTGGTGGGCTGTTATTAAGTACATACATATTTGCAACATTTATATCTTTTTCCATAGTGAACTATTTATTAATATACAATGTTCTTTGTCTCATGTGATCTTTTAAATTTAAAGTTATTTTTTCTTATATTAATATAGCCATCTGTGCTCTTTCTCATTTCAACCTGCACAACTCCCTTTAGTGTTTTTTATAGAGAAGTTCTCATGATAAGGACCTCTTCTCAGTTTTTGTTTATTTATTTGGGAATGTATTAACTTCTCCTTCACTTTGATGGACAATTTTTCCAGACATAAGATTATTAGTTGACAGTTATTTCCTTTGAGATTTTAAATATATCATCCCAGTATTCTGGCCTCCAATGTTTATCATAAGAAATCTGCTGATAATCTTGTTAAGGATCTCTAACATCCAACGAATCACGTCTTTTGCATTGATTCCAAGATTCTCTCTCTCAGAACTTATATTCATATTTTTCATCCAACTTGAGAAGTCCTCAGCCATTGTTTCTTCAAATAATCTCTGTCACTTTCTCTCTTCTTCCTCTTCCTCTTCTGTAACTCGCATAATCTATATGTTAGTTCAATTGATGGTTGTTTGTAGGTTCCTTAGGTTCTATTTACTTATACTCAATATTTTCTTTTTTAGTTTCTCAAAGTTAATAATAATTTTAATTGATATATCTTTGAATTCATTTATGCTTTTCTTTCACCTACTGAAATCTACCTTTGAGTCTCTCTAGTGAATATTTCATTTCAATTATTAAATTTCTAAGTTCTAGAAATTTTTTGGCTTCCTTTTTAGATTTTCTATTTCTGTTGATACTTCCATATTGTTTTCAGTTTCTGGATATTCATGTCTTTATTTAGTTCCCTGAATATCTTTAAGAAAGTTGTTTTAAAGTCTTTGTTTACAAGGTCAACCAGCTTTATTTTGTCTGGGATAGTTTCTCTTGGTTTATTTTTGTCTTTTGACTAGTCTGTACTTTCCTGTTTCTTTGTATGCCTTGTGATTTTTTTTTCTACTGTTAAAATTTGAACATTTGAAATCAATAATGGGTAATTCTGGAAACCAGATTTTTCCCTTGTTCCAAAGTTAGTTTTTGTTTATTTCTGTTTTGTTTTTACTTTTTAAAAGTTTACTATCTCCATGCTGATAGCCATATTGAAGTGTAAAACTCAAGACTTTCTCAGTTATTTTTGTGCTTGAAAGTTTTCCTGGACGTGTTCAGTAACTTTTTAATTTCCTTCATATATGCAGTTGCCTTTGAGTTTCCAAATTGTTAATGTCACATTTTCAAAGAGTGAAAATAGAAATATGAAAGGAGGAAAAGAACACTGGCCTTTAAATCCTCTAGAAGTAGCTTCATCCACCAGAAGAGGGGCTTACAGCAATGGAAGGGTTTTGTAACAATGGTTGTCTACCTCTGTGCCTGCACATCTATGACGATTAGAAGCAGGAATCTCCAATCATAGTGCAAATGCTTGATATTTGGAAGACAGGGTTCTTATTTCTCATTCTGGCTCCCAAATATGTGTACAATTGCTCCAGGTCACATGCTCAACTTCTTTTTACAGGCCTGGATTATGGAGAATGAGAAAGTCATTGCTGAGCTAAGAATTGAAAGTGACTGATTCTAACTGCAATTTATTATCCAATCCTTCCTCTGAAAACTGTAGAATTCCAATACAGTTACATCAAACAGATCCTGCTCAAGCAATTATTTTTTAGTGGGGAGACAGATTCCTTGATTCCCTGCCTCACTATTTTCCTGGACTTGTCCCTCCAATCTATTGCCCTTTTTGAGAGACAAATTTATTAAGGAAGGTTACCTTTGGGTCCTATAGTCCTGGAGCTACAATTGCTGATATAGGAATCACGACCATGCTCATCCTGTGGATCCTGGGGAAGGTCACCTCTGCATTATGTGATAATAAGATTGCAATTGCTTTGGTCACAGGCTTAGTATCAATGCCACTCAGCTCCTGAGGACCCGAAGACACACACCTTTGAAATCCCACTTCCACTGCAAAATTACCCTACTACCCATATGAATTATTGCAGTCTAGTCTATTTAGGCACTCAAAAAATCCTCTGACATTGATACAACTGAAGAAATCACACAGAGGATATACTCTTCAGATCACCTGGAAACAAGACCAAAGCACCTCCTAGCTGGCATATAGATGGGAAAAAATTTTCCTACAAGAGCTACTCCATAAAATTGGAAGAGGTGATTATTACATCATATGTGTAGACATCAATATTGGGACACAAGAAGCATAAAAAAAGAAAATGACTATGAAACTTCCAAAGAAATGCAATGATTCTCTATAAATAGGTACCACTTTGAAAGGAATTCATGAAATTCTTGAAAAATAGTTCTTGTGCTACAGGATTCTTATTAAGGAACTTGGGCCTAATCCAACATGTTGGAAATTGGAGCTTACTTTTTCTTCTATTAGGCGTATTGTCTCTGGTCTAATTCCTAGGTCCTTGATCCACTTTGAATTGAATTTTGTGCATGGTGAGAGACAAGGGTTTAATTTCATTTTGTTGCATATGGATTTCCAGTTTTCCCAGCACCATTTGTTGAAGAGGCTATCCTTTCTCCACTGTACATTTTTGGCACCTTTGTCTAATATAAGATAGCTGAAATTATATGTATTAGTCTCTGTGTCCTCAATTCTGTACCATTGGTCCACCAGTCTGTTTTGGTGCCAATATAGATTTAAACTGAAAAGCTTCTTCTCAGCAAAAGAAACAATCAGTGAGGTGAATAGAGAGCCAACTAATTGGGAACAAATATTTAATACATGCACATCAGATAGAGCACTAATTTCTAGAATGTATATAGAACTAAAAAAACTTAACACACCAAAAAGCAAAATAACCCAATCAATAAATGGGCTAAGGAATTGAAAAGACACTTCTCAGAAGAAGATACACGATTAATCAACAAATACATGAAAAAATGCTCAACATCACTGGCAATTAGAGAAATGCAAATCAAAACTACTCTAAGATTTCATTTCACTCCAGTCAGAATGGCAGCTATCAAGAACACAAACAACAATAAATGTTGGAGAGGATGTGGGGAAAAAGGCACACTCATACATTGCTGGTGGGACTGCAAAATGGTGCAACCGCTATGGAAAGCAGTATGGAGATTTCTTGGGAAAATGGGAATGGAACCACCCTATGACCCAGCCATCCCACTCCTGGGTCTATTCCCAAAAGACTTAAAAACAGCATATTACAGTGACACAGCCACTTCAATGTTTATAGCAGCACAATTCACAATAGCTAGGTTATGGAACCAACCTAGATGTCCCTCAGTAGATGAGTGGATAAAGAAAATATGGTATATATACAAAATGGAATTTTACTCAGCAATAAGAGAGAATAAAATAATGGCATTTGCAGGTAAATGGATGAAGTTGGAGAATATAATGCTAAGTGAAATTAGTCAATCTCAAAAATCCAAGTACCGAATGTTTTCTCTGATATAAGGAGGCTGGTTCACAGAGTTGTTGGAAGGGGGTACATAGGATCAGAGGAACACTAGAATGGTCAACGGAAAGGGAGGGGAGGGAGGGAGTAAGGGGGGGGTTGGAAAAAAATTGGTGGTTGAATGAGATGGATATCATTATCCTAAATGCATGATTGAAGATCTGAATGGTACTTATATACTTTGTATACAAGCAGTTGTATGTAAAAAGATACTATACTTGTGCATGATGAATAAGTAAATAAATAATAAAAAAAATTTAAAAAAAAATTCTTGAAAAATAAATCAAAATTATTCCAAGGAAACTAAGTGTGATTCAAGTAAATATATATTGAAGTTGGGGTAGAGCTCAGTGGTAGTGTGCATGTGTGCATGTTTAACATTTAAGAGCTATGAGTTCAATTCCCAGTACTACTACAGGGGGAAAAAAAGGAGAGAAAATAGATAGATGATACAAGGAGATGAAAATTAAACTGCATAAGATGAATAAGAAATTAAGCAAATATCTTCTATGTATAGAATCATATCATCTGCAAATAGTGATAATTTGACTTCTTCTTTTCCTCTCCATATCCCTTTAATTTCTTTTGTGTGTCTAATTGCTCTGGCTAGGGTTTCAAGAACCATGTTAAATAGGAGTGGTGAAAGAGAGCATCCCTGTTTTGTTCCAGTTTTTAGAGGGAATGCTTTCAATTTTTCTCTATTTAGGATGATGTTGGCCTGGCGCTTAGCATAGATGGCCTTTATGATGTTGAGGTATGCTCCTGTTATCCCTATTTTTTCTAGCATTTTGACCATGAAGTGATGCTGTATTTTGTCAAGTGCTTTATCTGCATCTATTGAGATGATCATATGATTTCTATCTTTGGGTCTATTGATGTGATGAATTACATTTATTGATTTCCTTATGTTGAACCAAATATTATATGATCCCATAAATACAAAGTACTCAGAGTAGTCAAAATTATAGAGATGGAAAGTAGAATAGTGAATATCAGGGGCTGGGGATTGAAGATAAAGGGGAATTTTTGCTTAATGGGAATAGGTTTTCAGTTTTACAAGGTGCGAAACATTCTGGAGATGAATGGTGATGATGACTGCTCAATGATATAAATATATAAGTACAACTGAACACTTAATATGGTTAAGATGGTAAATTTTATGTTATGTATATTTTATCATAATAAAATTGGAGACAATAGATGAAGTGTCTATTTCCCTAATTCTCTCATTTATACCTAAACTTATTATTTGCTTAATTTTTTAAACAAAATAATAGCTGAAAACCTCCAAAGTCTTCAAAGAAATATGGACATCCAACCCAATAAGCCAAAAAGAACCAATTAGACACAATTTAAAAAAAGACATTCTCCAATTATAATACTAAAAGTCTCCAATTATAATTATTATAATTCTTATATTATAGTCAAAATATCAGAAGCACATGGTGAAGAATTCTAAAATCATTACAAACATTAAGTTATAAAGTAATCCTGATTAGATTAACATGAGATTTCTACAGTCTAGAAGAGAAAAGTATGATATTCATTACCCTAAGTGCATGTATGAAGTCACGAATGGTGTGAATATACTTTGTATACAAACAGAGATATGTAAAAATGTGCTCTATAAGTATAATATGAAATGTAATACATTCTGCTGTCATTTCTAACAACTTAGAATAAAAAATAAATAAATTTGAAAAAAAAAATAAATAAAAGCAAAGCCCTAAACATCTCCTAGCTGAGACTATCATACCCAATGAAGTTATCCTTCAGAAATGAATAAGGAATAAAACATTTTGACAACATAGAAACTGAGTGAATTTGTCATCACCAAATTAGGCCTACAGGAAATGATTAAGGTAGTCCTATGCTATAAGGAAAATAATGATAACTACCACAATAAAAAAAGATGAGATTACAAAATTCACTAGCAGAACAAAAGGATCACAGTTTATCATGATAGACAATTACCAAACCTCAACAAAAAATGAGAGCTGGAAATTTTAAAAGTATATTAAAAACAATTGGAAAATAATTAACAAAGTTAGAGAAGGATTTTGGTACTTATCAATAATAACCTTGAATGTAAAAGGAATAAATTCACTCACCAAAAGACATAGATTCAGTGAAGGAATAAAACAAACAAATATTTTAAAAAGTGCCCAACTTTATGCTACCTACAAGAAACCCACTACACTGGTAAAGATACACATAGACTCAAAGTGAAGGGTTGGAAAAAGATATACCAGGTAAGTGAAATTCAAAAGTGACTATAAGTAGCTATATTCATTTAGAAAAAAAAAATACTTGAAATAAAAATCTGTAAAATAAGCAAAGTCACTATATATTGAATAATATTCAATTCAGCAAGAAAACATGACTATTGTGAATATATATACACCCTGTACTACCTCCCAAATATGTAAAGCAAATATTATTAATTCTAGAGGAAGAGCTAGACACAAATACAATAAATATTTTTGGACTTCAGCATGCCACTTTCATCAATGGACAGATCATCTACACAGAAAATCAACAAAAAAGCATTAAAATTGAACCATACTATAAGCAAATGGAGCTAAGACACACCTAACATTTCCTCTAACAGCAGCAGAATATGCATTCTTCATATCAGCACATGTAACATTTTCCTCAGTAGACCACATTAGATCACAAATAAAGTCTCAGTAATTTTTTTTAAAAATGCATACAACCAGAGATATGTAAAAATGTGCTCTATATGTGTAATATGAAATGTAATGCATTCTGCTGTCATTTATAACAACTTAGAATAAAAAAATTTTAAAAAATTGAAATTACATCATATATCTTCCCAGACCACACTAGAAAAAAAATCTAAAACTTAAAATGAATAATATATTAAAAAATGTTCAACATCTCTAGCAATTAAAGAAATGCAAATTAAAACTACAATGAGATTTCATCTCACTCTAGTCAGAATGGCAATTATCATGAATAGAAGTAATAATAAATATTGGTGAGGATGTGGGGAAAAGTGTATGCTTATGCATTGTTTGTGGGACTGCAAATAGGTCCAACCACTCTGTGATAAATGGGCTACCCCTCCCCCTCCGAAGTTTCCGTGCCCTGAGCAAAGTAACTTTGTTTCCCTTCCCCCAGGCAGGAAGCAACCTTGTTTCCCTTTCCCCAGGCAGGAGCCAATAGGATTAAAGGTTGCTCTGTTCCCTGGACAGGAGCCAATAGGCTTCACCACCAATGGTTTTAACGAACAACCTAATGGTCCAGGGAGTTATAAAAGGGCTCCCTTCCATTGAGGGCAGGGAGACTGAGACCACAAGGAGCCAGACAACCAGAAAGAGAGAGAGAGAGAGAGAGAGAGAGAGAGAGAGAGAGGCAATGAGAAGAGAGATGACAACTGAGAAGAGGCAGCCACTGCACACTTACCCACCATCTCCAGCCAGAGGGCAGCTACCCCAGCCAATAGATCCAGAGACTGCAGCCGGCACAACCAGACTCCCACCTTCTGTTCAGAGCTTGCACACTCTTCCACCAGAGCTTGCAGACTTCCCTCTCCCTGACTCCTTTCTCCCACCAGAGCTTGCACACTTCCCTCTCCCTGACCCCTCTCCCCATTCCTTTTCTACCCTTAACCAGCCATAAATGCCAGTGTTTTCAATAATCCATGATATTTCAAAATAATTAGAAGAGTAAAAATTTCCAACACAAATGATTAAAGTTTGAAGAGATAGTAGTGCTCATTACTCATATTCAAGTATTAAACCCTGTACAAATATATCCCATTATGATATGGTACCCCATAATGATGTACATTTCCATAAGGGTTGTATAATTTACAATTCCACATCATGTAAAAGATTTTTTTCCCTGCACATTCTCTCCAGCATTCATTATTGTTTGTATTCTCACTGGCTGCCATTCTAACTGGATGGATTCTCAGTGTAGTTTTGATTTTTATTTCTTTGATTGCTAATGATGTTAAACAATGTTAATACATTTGTTGGCCATTTGTATTTCTTCTTTTGACAACCATCTGCCTAGTTCATTTGCCCTTTTATTACTTGTGTTATTTGGTTTCTGACCATTTACTAATTTGTTTTTTTTTAGTACTTTATATATTCTAGATGTTAATTCCTGTCAGAAGAATAATTAGCAACGATTTTCTACCATTCTGTAGGTTCTTTCTTCACATTTCTTAACTTTTTCTTTCCTATGCAGAAGCTTTTTAATTTGATGCCATTTAATTTATTATCTCTTGGTATTGTTTCCTGAGCTTTAGAAGTCCTATTGAGAAAGTGGTTGTCTATGACTATGTTTTGGAATGTCAACCCTAGGTCATTGACCTATGTTGAGTTGATTTTTGTGCAGGGTGAGAGATAAGAATCTAGCCTCAGTCTTCTGCTTATGGATAACCAGTTTTTTTCCAGCACCATTTGTGAAAAAGGATATTTTTTTCTCCAGAATATGTTTTTGGAAACTTTATAAAGTGTCAGATGACTGTACATGTGTGGACTTGTCGCTGAGTCTTCTATTCTGTACCATTGATCTATGTATCTACTTTTATGCCAGTCCATGTGGTTTTTGTTAATATAGTTGTGTAATAAAATTTGAAGTAAGGCATATTTATTATTAAGTGCTTCCAGCATTGCTTTATTGACTTAGAATTTCTTTGTCTGTTGTGGGTCTTTTGTTTTTCCAAATGAATTTTAACACTGCTTTATTTTCTAGTTCTGTGAAGAATGTCATTTGTATTTGATGGGGATTGCACTGAATCTGTATATTGCTTTTGGTTGTATGGCCATTTTAACAATATCAATTCTGCCTATCCATGAACATTGGAAGTCTTTCCATATTTTTGGTGTGGTTTATTAAAGTATTATGATTATACTTAACATTCGGGTTCATTTTGATAAAATCATACATACAAGTAATTAATTTCAATTCCTATTCTCTCTCTCTCTCTACTTCCTTGACCTTTCTCTCACTTCAACTCTACTAATCTTTCTTTCACTTTATTTATTTTTGATTGGTACTTTCTACATATACATAAAGGTGAAATTCCATTTGTTACTTTTATATATGAAAATAATGTGATTTTGTTAAATTCATTCCATATTTCTTTCTCCCTTCCTCCCTCTTGTTCTCCTTCTACCTCACTGATCCTCCCTTTATCTTTATGTTATCTGGTCCCCTCCCCAACAGCTCTCTTTCCCTTGTCTTGCTCTCACTTCTGCAAATGAGAGAAAACATTCAACCCTTAATTTTCTGAGTTTGGCTTATTTCACTTAGCATGATTTTATTCACTTCCATATATTTACTGGCAAATGCCATTATTTCATTCTTCTTTATGGTTTAGTCAAACTCTACTGTGTATATAGACCTTATTTTCTTGATCCATTCCTCTATTGATGGGTATCTGGGTTGATTCCATAACTCATCTTCTTGTGTCTTCTTTAATTTTTTTTCAATGTTCTTCAGTTTTTATTGTAGAAGTCTTTCACCTCATTGGTTGGATTTATTCCTAGGTATTTAATTTAATTTCACCTATTTTGAGGTTACTGTAAATGGAATTGTTTTCCTGATTTTTTTTTTCTCAGCAAATTCATTATAGGTCTATAGGAAAACTATTAATCAATATTACATTGATTTTGTAACCTGGTACTGTGCTGAATTTGTTTATTAGCCCTAGCAGTCTTTTGGTGGAGCTTTTTGGATTTCTAAGCATAGGGTTTGCAAACATTGATTATTTGACTTCTTCTTCTTAATTTTATCCCTTTTACTTTGTTTTTTCTTTTCTTTTCTAGTTGCTCTGGCTATAATTTCTAATGCTATATTAAATAAAGTGGTGAGAGTGGACAGCCTTGTCTTGTTCCAGATTTTAAAGGAAATACTTTCAGTTTTCTCTCATTCACTATGAAGTTGACTTTGAGTTTGGCATATATAACCTTATGATGTTGAGTTAGGATCCTCTATCTCTAGCAATTTTTAGTGTTATTAGCATGAATTGACACTAAATGTTTTTCAAAGTCTTTCTCTGTATCTATTGAGATGATCATGTGATTTTTGCCCTTAATTCTATTTATGTTATGAATTACATGAATTGGTTTCTGTATGTTAAACCATCCTTGCATCCTCCTATAAAACTGACTCAATCATGATATACAACATTTTTAATATATTGTTGAATATGATTTGCTAATATTTGGTACATATTTTTGCATTTGTGTTCAACAGAGATATTGGTTTGTAGTTTTCCTTCCTATGTATTCATATCTGGTTTTGGCATGAGTATGATACTGGCTTCTTAGAATGAATTTGGATGTGTTCCATACATTTTATTTCATGGAATAATTTGAGAAGTATTTTGGTTCTTTGAAGGTCTCATAGGAGTCAGCTGAGACTCTATCTGATCCTGACTTTTTCTTTGTTGGAAGTCTTTTTTTTCCCCCTGCTTCTATGTCACTGCTAGTTATTGGTCTGTTTAGATTTCTATGTTCTGTTGATTCAATTTTGGCATCTAGCTAAGTATCCCTTTCTTCTAGGTTTTCTAATTTATTGGAGCATAGTTTTATAAATAGTTCTTAATGATCTTTTGAATTTCTGTGATGTCTTGGAATGATTTGTCCTTCAAAATACTCCTTTGAAAGTAGACAGCAGTTGTCACCTATGTCATTTACAGTACTAGTAAAAGCAACAACATGAACATGTGTGCAGGAGTTACATAAATCAAATAGTTCTAAAACATGGTAAAATACAGTTTATTAAGAGGAAATAAAGTGTTATAAGAAGGTAGAAGATAGTTTAGAAGATAGTTTCAAAATGTGAGCAGAAAGAATGCAGATGTAGCAAGTGATGGTTATAAAGGAGGAGAAACAGTACAAAAACACAAAATAAAGCATGAGAGAATAAGATAATTTAGCTAGTAGTGAGCTAAGAAATGAGAGAAAGAGAAACAAACAAAAACAAAATAAAGCTAAATAAAAACAAACTGAACAAACCCAAAACCCTAACCCTTAAAAAATAAGGCAAGAAAAAATAACTTTTAAAAATGCTAAAAATTAAAAAAATATATATGTATAAATTTCCATGAACCAATCAGCACAACCAGAATACCTCCTCCCTACCACCACCCCACCAAAAAAATAAATAAATAAAAAGAAAAAGACTCAATGAGAAATGAAAGTCTCATCTCTACTACTGAGGTGGTCAAAACAGTTGAAAAGAATGGATGGTCACTGACTTTACTAACAACCCCCCCCCCCCATTTTCTATTGAGCTGTGTACTAAGAGAGAGAGAGAGAGAGAGAGAGAGAGAGAGAATGCACAAGGGCTGGGGATAGTTAACTTCCTCCTCTATATGATCACTGAGCTGTCAGTTGGAGTAACCTAATTCTTAAATCTGGTAGAAATAACTTTCAGCTTCCCATCTCACCCGAATAAAATGGGAAGTGTTAAGGTAGCTGGCACAAATATCCATGAGAGATATATCTCAGAGTCAAGTAAAGATTTATTGACAGAGAATATCTGCCAGGCTGCCCTTCTGCAAGGTGTAGCAGCCTGCTGGAAAAAACTTCTTAACTATATAGTCATGTACAATGAAATAGTTAAAAACTAACCCATATGGTCCTGTGATTGTTACTTGGTGTCTTTGTTGTGGTTTCAGTAGTTAGGGATTCTTTGGGAGCAGGTGCTGATTTTCAAAATGGAGTTACTTTGGCCTAAGGACCTGACAGGAAGTACAGTCAGTTGGAGTTTTGTCTGCACAAACCTTATCAAAGCACTCCTAGGGTGGAGCTGCTATGGAGCTTTATGAGGGTAGTTCTGGTGTCTGGGGCTTTTAAGTTTACTCAGGCATTAGGAGCTTTTGTGTTTGGTATCTACTTTGGAGAGATCAGATCAACATACCTCTAGGGCCCAGTAGATGCCAATATCTGCTGTGAGTCTGGATCTCAGGAGCCCCCCAAGAATTCTACTCACAGGTCTTGGGGGGGGCAGTCATCCGCACACTCTAATGCACACTATCACAGCCTTTAAGAGTTAGTCCCTGAGTGTATTCACACCTTCCTGTTCAGATTTCCCACCCTCTTCAGTTGGTCATGTGAGGTGCCAGACTCAAAGGAAAAGTGAGTTGGACTCCCCTCCTTTTTTGCTGATTTGAATCTCTCCAGTTACTATCATTCAAGGTATAGCAAATACATGTTTTTTTTTTTCTTTTTCTTTTCTTTTTTTTTTTTTTTAATTTTAGCATTTTAAAAGTTCTAGGTGCACCCTAGGCCACACATAGGCACTTGCTGGGACGGTATGGAAGTGTTTGCTATGACCTTCTGGGCTCCCACTTGCCCGCTGAGAAATATAGAGTACTTGTCAAATTCCAGTTCACAGAGTTGTTGGAAGGGGGTACATAGGATCAGAGGAACACTAGAATGGTCAACGGAAAGGGAGGGGAGGGAGGGAGTAAGGGGGGGGGTTGGAAAAAAAAAATTGGTGGTTGAATGAGATGGATATCATTATCCTAAATGCATGATTGAAGATCTGAATGGTACTTATATACTTTGTATACAAGCAGTTGTATGTAAAAAGATACTATACTTGTGCATGATGAATAAGTAAATAAATAATAAAAAAATTTAAAAAAAAATTCCAGTTCTCTGTGAAGTCTCTGGATCAGTTAAGTTTAGGCCACTTTTCTGATTTCCTGATTTTTATGTGCTAAAACTGTCCATTTTGTTTCTCTCTCTGGGTCATCCTTGCCACCTGTAGTGAACCAGCACTTCTGCTGCTGCTGTGGCCACTGCCACAACCAGTTTGGCTCCAACAACTTTTTCTTGTTCTTTGTTCAATGCACCTGAATTTCTGAGTCTCTAAGACATTCTGACTATCCATCAATGAATTTTAGTGAAATTCCTCTTTCACCCATCTTGTTGAGAAGCAGTATCCCATCATCTTGAATCCAAAGGCATGGAGCAACTGGAAATGGAGACTTCTTATAATGCACTATCTTGAATCTTGGCAATTATATAGTACAAATTGTTCTGGGGGAACTTAAAGTTTCCTCTGTCCCAGAGCCATTTGTTTACATTTCAGACTAGTAAAAGGATGATAGAAACCTCCTTTCCTCTCCTTGGAGAAGATTTGTCTACATTTCACAGCAAATATCTCTCTTTCTAATTCTTTGTCAGGCAGAAGGTCTCATCTGTATCAGAAGTTACTATATAAGTGTCACATTTCATAATTGAAATATTATTTGGGGGTTAAACTTTGCTGTACATACAAGTGTATTTAGCTCTCAACATGCTATCCTATGGCAAACAATCACAAAGGTGATTGAAGCAAGATGCTCTGTGAGTCTGCTCCCAGATTCAGAAATTTCATACTTTTGAAAGTGTGTATGTATGCATGCAACGATAGGCTAACTTGTTAGCCTTCAAGTAGAAACATGTCTCATGCTTTTCAGAGTTTCAGACTCAAGAGCAGGCCCAATGAGTTTAGATGACTTGTTTGGTATTTTCTGATGCTGAACAACTAGGGATGGAGAAATTGTAGGCAGAGGTCATTTTCAATGCTGAGCTTGTTTTCGGGGGCAGCTCTGGAATGAAGACCAGGATTGTGTGTCCTGGTAAAAGGAAGAAGGCACTCCTGTCGCAGTAGGGGTTCTATGAAGTGGAGGAAGTCTGAATTGGCTGAATTGCAACTGCATCTCATCTAAATTTGCACAATTTGCAATACGTGATTAGTCTGAATTCTGTCATTCCACTATCAGCATCTTCTAAGAGAGAGAAAACAACTAAGAACATTTTAGAATGGAAAGTACTGCTCTGAAAGTATGAGTACCAAAGTGCTTACTGAGCCTCTTCTAGGCAGCCCCCAGAACACACACAGGTGAACATGCTCCATCCAGCCCTCTTTCTCTCACTCAAAAGAAATTTATACACTTATATTCCATTTTTCTAAGACGCCTTTCCCAAGATCTTCTATTTCTTGGCAGTCTTAATCTTCTACTAAGAGTGTCCTTAAACTATTAGAATCATAGACTACTAGACATATTGGACAAGGAAGGGACTCTACAGAATGTGTAATGCTATACACTCATTGTGAACATCAAACAATTGAAACACCGAATTTGGATTCCACTATTTCTGTTAGCCATTTTTCTATTGATGAAATAATTCGTTTTTGTTCACTACATTGGATTCAAGGCCTTATCAGCTTTTTGTTTTTATTTCAAGAATTGGTCCTAATCATTTTGCCTCTAAGGTCACTTTTTCTAATTCTTTAAGATTTGGTCTGTTCTTATCATAATGCCTTCTATTCAGAGTTTCCTCCATTAATTCACTTATTCAAGCATTATTCTATACCAGTACTATCCAACAGAATGTTCTGTACTGATGGGAATTTTCTATAATGGGCAGTATCCAATATGATAGCCATTAGCCACATGTGGCTATTAAATATCGAAATGTGACTCACACAATCAAAGAACTGTATTTTTAATATTATTTAACTTAATCACACATGGTTAGTGACAGCCATGATGGAGAACAAACTTCTACACAATTATAACATCCTTCCTCACTTCAACATTTTTTTTTCTGGCTTTGTGATAACTACTAGTTGGAGGATAAATGATTCAAATCAGGTCTACTGTATCCAAAGCCTTTATATTGGGAGGTGGAAAATGGAGGGCATAATCCCCACTCTACTACCACCTTGTGTCATCTTGTGCAAATAATCTCACCTGCCTGGCTTCAGTTTCATTATTTATAAAATACAGGGATTGAATTCATTGATTTCTCAATTCACATTTAGCTTTAAATTCTAATACTCTTGATACTCAAATTGCCCTTCATTTCCTCACAAACTTCAATATATCAAAATATTATTTTGAAAAAAGTATGATGGGCCGCCTTTCTTTTGTTCTGGCTTTCCCCCTTTCTCTTTGGTTCCATGAAGCACAAATGGATTTGATTTGTATAGCAATAACATTCTCGGTGCTTTTCTGTGGGTCAAACATTAAAAAGGATAGATAACATGCTTCTAAAATTTTTAAAGAGACATTTTTCTTTGAAACACATGAACACACAGGTGATTCCAGTACTTTAAGAGTGATACTTGCCAGCAACATAAATGTCAGATAATTGCTTTCCTGGAGTGGAAGTTCACTACTTACTACAGGGCCAGAGGCCAGGGACCCATCTCTAGAAGGGCTTTTTAAAAAATAATATTCAATGGCACAATAAAATAAAAGTGTGCTATTTGAAAAAAAAAAACAGGAGGAAAAGTATTTTATTTTGCTCATATTAAGTAAACCTCTATGAGAATCTGCTTAGCTGGTGAAGAATATATGGAAGCAGCCATTGTCTATGAAAGAGGAGATAATATTAGAGGGGAAAGATGAGTGCTGTCAGTGTTTTGTGGAGACGGCATAAAAGTAAATCTTCTTGAAATTTAAGGTTTTTTTCTTTTTCTTTTTCTATTCCCTTACTACAAAAGAAATACATGCTTAGAGTAAAAAACCAAATTCCAAATAAATGTATAAACAAAAGTTTAATTAGTTTTTGGTCATAAAACACACAGACACACAAATACACACTCTTTCTTCCTTTCTTTCTCTTTCTCTCTATTATTTTCTTTATACTTTCCTTCTATTTTACAATAATCAGTTATATTTTAAATATTAATATACAACATGCTTTCTTTAACAATTCATCATGAATCAATATTTTCATAAACATGTATATAAATTTTATATATATACATTTATGTTATTTCAATATGCATTATTTATGTTATTATTATAATAGAAATATGTCAATAAATTGGTATATATGCCATGTATAAATTCTTTATTTTCAACTTGTTATATTCAATTTATTATTCTAAGTAGTTACATAATATTTCATAACATGTGTGTACAGCCATTTTTGTGTTGATAGGTATTCAATTTTATGTGTGTTGAAAAAAAGGGATGAAAAAAGTCAGCTTTATATTCATATATGAATTCAAATGGGATGATTTTGGTTGGCAAGGAGCAAAAAGCTCGATTAGACATCTCATGGGAGTAGTCAGCCAGGACAGTATTTAAAGATAAATAGTTCAAATGGCAGAAATGGAATAAATTCCTAACATCATAATATCACAGGATAAGACAGCTGAAAGGGATGTAAAAACAACTACATCTAGTCCCCTAATTTTACTAAGGAGGAAATTGAAGCCCAGAGAGATTGTCTTCCTCCAGATCACATAACTAGTAAAGTGTTATGGTCCTGATTAAAGTCTTTAGCTCTGTACTGGCCTTCTTTAAAGAAAGAAGTAATAAAACGACATTATAAGCCTGCCTGTGATCAGCTGCTGAAGGGTTTCTTCCTCTGGGTTTTAGCTAACTACCCAGGCAGGTTTTAAAGTTCTATACAGCTTGACCTCCATTCTCCTCATTTTCCCAGATGCTTTTCCATTTATCTGATACATAGACATATCATTTTGGCATTCATGCATTTTGCATTTCGAATATCTTTAATAAGCCTCTTCTATACCTGGGGAGGCAGCAAGGATATTGGTTAAAAGCCTGGATTCCAACCTGGTTTCTTCCTTCTAGTTGCATGAGTTGGGTAAGTTAATTGACCCTCTTTCAGCTTCAGATTTTCCAACTTTAAAGGCAAGAAAGATTCTGCCTTATTATGAGGATTAAGAAAAAACCTAGGTAAATTTATAGTCATATATTAAGTAAACTTTAGGCATTTTAGGTCTGGATTCTGTTTGACAGATTTCAGCAATGGTCTCTCGTCTAAAATTGTCATTAAAACAAAGTATTATTGCTTCTACCACTCTACTTCTATTTCCCAGTTCTGGGATACTTTTCTTTAAAACATGCATCAAAATGAAAGTGTTTCTTGTTTAGCTGGCTACACACATACAGGAAAGCATAGATGGGTAACAGCAAACTGTGCGTACCCAACATAGCAATCCTGAGAACTTTCTTCTGTCATGGAAGTACTCTGCCTAAGGTTATAACTTTGTAGCTGTAGTGAGTGTACAGTGAAGATATAATATTTATCATATATGATAAAATATTTGATATGAAAAAAAGAACAAAGATATGGATTCTATCCCAAGGAGCTTCTTCCTTGCCTGGCAATCAAAATGTACACACTAAGAAGGCTTTAGAAAAGCAAATATAAAGAAGGCAAATTAATATTAGAACCACGGATACACTGAGGACACTGACCCAGGTACAATGAAATTGCTACAGCAGGTAAAATGATTTATGAAATAATTACAAATGTTACCATATTTTATCTCGATTTTGGAGATTAGGAAATTGGTTCAAATTCTTGCCTTGGATATAAAGTTAGTAAGTGACAAGCAGGATTCAATTGAAGTTCTGATGTCAAATACTCCTATGCTCTTCACTTTATCAAATAACAAGGAAATTCTCAAAGTTTCTCCTATGCTTAGTTTTGTTATATTTTGTTTTCAATGACATGACAATGGTGATCGTGAGGAAAAGCAGTCTGATTTAGGAGAGCTGGTGCATACTGGATCTGTATAAGATGATACTGTTAATGAAGTAAGTGGGAGTTCATCTTCCAGTTGAGCTCTGGAATTTTTATCAGACTGAGTTTTACACTAGAGGAAACATCTTAGGCTCTTGAGAAGAAAGAGATCAGGAGCACCAGCCTCGATTTCTGGCTTCAACAGAGCTGTGTACAGATCTTAGGTTCATGTGAGTGTTTGATCAAGCCTGTCACAACCCCAGGCAGGGAACGCACTCGACATTTTTTCTCTTGTTCATGTCTATGCCAAGGACTTCCCCAATTCTCAGAGAAACTCTTCCAAATTCCATTTAAAGCCATAACTCAATAAATAGGAATAAAAAAGATTAGTGCAACCATAAAGTATTTTATTTTACAAATATGGACCTACATGCCATAGCTCCAAACCCGCTCCTACAAAGTCATCCCACCAGCTTATGACCTCACCTGTGAACTCCCTAGACATAAACTGTTCATATCAAACAGATTGGTAATAACATGGAACTTTCATCCTAGTAAAAACTGCCCATCTCTTTTTTATCAATGGTCAGATCAGACCAGACACTTAAAAGTGTTCCTTGATCTATCTAAATATGAAAGTCCACTTCTTCTGCACACTGGGTAATGGAAAACGGTTAGAGAAATGCCTTCCAAGATTCAGAACTATCCAAGATCAACATCTAACCCTACTCCCCACAACTCCATAGGCTTATCCAAATTAGGCTATTGTATGCTAAATTGTTTTAGTTATCTTTAAAGCAAGGATAATTTAACTTCTACTGAAGAACAGCCTTTATATTCCTTGAATAACGAAATTCAAAAACATCTTCAAACTCACCCAGCATAACAGCCTTTCCATTTTCTAAATTACTACTTACAATAAAAATATATTTCCAATTTTTTTAAAGTTATGAAATAATTCAATAGTATAATAAACTCTAGATTTAACAAATGCCATATTTCTGGAATTATTTTCTCAGATTTTGAATAATAAAATTATACTGACACAGTGTACATATATGTGTATTTATATACATATATACACATTTACTTATATGTCATATATGCACATGTATATATGTTCACGTATATGTAATTTGCTTTCTGTTGTGAATTTTGCATCAGTGGTGCCCGCCCTAGAAGGCCCATAATCGTTTAGGACCCCATCATAGTTTACGGTCCATCCAGGGCAGGGTGACCAGAGCGGCGTCACGAGTAGCTAACACCCGGCAGTCGCACCGGAGGCACCCCCACCAAGTGATACACTCGGCATGCCTTCCCGAGTATCCCCCGGCACACTCGACCCCGACCACCCTACGCAGGGCCTCACGTTCAGCGGCAAGTTGCTGCCCGCGCCTACGACCGAGCAGGGCCAGCGAACGAGCCGACCACAAGGCGCTCCACGCGTTGCGGTCGCCGCGCCCGCCCGTCCACGGGAGGACGTGGACCGGCCTGAGCGAAGCCTCCGCCACATTGATTGCCGCAGGGGGGTCAGCCGCGATGCGTCGCCAGCTACAGGGCCACACGACGCGCCCGCTCCCCGACCCCGTTTGCACGGACCGCCGTCGGCGGCAGCCGATGCACTAGTCCGCCAGGCTTCGAGTTTCACGCAAGTAGCGACTCAACCTAAATCATGTCAACTGTAGGCATAGACGTAAGCCACGGGCCAACTCGGACGCAAGGCCAGGTGCAACGACCAAACTCACTCCACCTACCGGCCACGCAGCGGGCGAGGCGGCCGCCCCGCCAGCAGAACGATGGGCGCATACTTCGGACAGCACAGTTACGAAGACCCCAGACCCCCGGCGGCGCAACTTCCCAATCCCACGCCCATCCAGGGGCCAAGCTCAGGCGGGCCCCGCGAGCCGAGGCGTCCGCAAAAAGCATCACGTGCCCGACGGACGGCACGCCACGTGGTGCCCCCCCCACGCAAATCGCCGCCCTCCCCCACCTCCCCCACCCACCCGCACCTGCAGCCACGAACTGCTTGCCCCGGGTAGCCTCAACCCGCTGGCAACCACCCCACGCCCATCCGACGCGACGCAGGCGGGACGGGCGGCTGCGGCCACGGGACGTACACCGAGCCGCCCTGGACACGTAGCCACGCGGGCGGGCGGACAGACCATGGGCCGGCGACGTTCAGCGACAAGGTGCGGAAGCGCAACTCAGCAACCAGCAAGAGCGCAAGAGAGGGGACACCCCCACGGCCGCACCGCAGGGGAACGCCCTAGAAGCCATCTAGGGCAAGGAGGGCAAGTATCGCAGCAGGTAGCACACTAACAGCACGGCACCGTTCTCGGGACACGAGAGTTGCCCGACGCGGAGGCCACGCGCGACAGGCCACAGACGCACTACCGCCCCCGCGCGTTGTCAGGCGGGCCTAGGCCGCCACCAACACCCACGCCCGACGCCGTACGAGCCCGGTTCAACGGCTCGCCGTCCCTCGCCCTGACACACGCCCCGTAACAATGGCCCCGAGCACCCCGGCCCAAGGCGACGCGAACACCCGGCCCAGGTACTGGGGGGGGAACGCCAACCGCCGGTCGACCGCTCTCGGGGAACGGAGTCACCCCCGTTCCCCCCACACCGCGAACCCGCGTTGACGGTGGCTACTCCCCCCCCCCCCCACCCCCCCCCCAACCAACACACCCCCCCCCCCCCCCCCCCCCCTGGGCCCGCCGAGCGCGTCCGCGTTATACGGAGGCCTCCGCCGCCCGACTAGGGCACGCAGACCGGGCACAGGAAGCACCCCCACCCCCTCTGACCCCCCAGACCCCACAGCCAGTCACGCGGCAACAGCGGCTAGGCAGCGCAAGGGCAGGACCCCCGGCCTGCCCGGTAGCCTTCACAACACCAGGACCGCCGGCGGTTCCAGCGGAAGGGAGGTCTTGCGAAAAGCGCCACGGGGCACGTCAGCGCGCCCACTGGAGCACCCCTTCCCATTGAACCCCGGACGGCGACCACCGGTCGCACTCGGGGGGCGGCACGGCCTCCCGGGCACCACGGGGGGTGCGGAGGCATGCCCCCCGGACGGGGACCCGCCGCAACGGGCCGCCATACGGGGCCTAGCGCCAGCCCGCGACCAGGCTTCGGCGTGTTACCGGCACCCACCCCAGGTTGCCAGCGGCGACCGCCTCGCGGGGTTCCTCCCCGCGACGAGCACTCGCGACACAGCCCGGACATGGGGACACGTAGCACGCCAGCCCTGTCCCATTCCGGAACGTGTGACGTCACGGGGGGCTCAGGCCCCCGCCGCGGCGTGAACCATACAAACAGCTAGGAAGGCAACACAGCGCGCCTATTAGCAGCCCCCCGACGCTAGCAGGAGTTGGGGCGGGGAAGAAGCGCAACTGCGACACACCAGGCGTCAGGACAGACGCTGCCAATGTCCAGGGTCCCGCACGCGGGCACGAGGCGGATTACGATAACTGCGAGATGCCGCGAAAGGGCGACAACGCTACCGGCGTAACGTGGACACGGGGCCGCCCCCGTTCGCCGTGGAGGCGGCACCCGGAAGACAGTTAGCAACCACAGAACGCCCAGGAGCCACAGGAACGTATCACCAGAGCAGAGGGGAGGGCCCCGATGACCCTACAGCGGCCGTGCGGACCCGCGCAGCCTCGGGCAGGACGACGGGGCGTTCAAGCCCGAGCCGGTCGCCCAACCAGGCGACCCACGGTAGACCCACACCAACGCCCGTTCCTGACACACGAGATAGACGGGGAGCCCGGGCCCTAAGCCGCGAGGAGCGCGAAGCTCACAGAAGGCAGTATGAGGCCCGGGCTACGAGCCAGGGGGCCAGCGCCATCGGCGAGCGGCTTTCTGACAACGCCACACTACCGGACGCGCAGCGTCCACGGGGTCGGCGCGCGACACCGCAACGAGGGACGATAAGGTCCCCCACAGCTAGTGGGGTCGCGACACGAAACGTAGCGACCTCGACGGACGAGAAGTCTGGACCGGGCGTGGGAGACACAACCCGTGGGAGGGGAAGCGCGCGGGGACCAGCGGAACACACCCGGTCCTGTAACACCCACCGGGCCCACCCGAACTACGATTACAAATAGTCAACCCCGAGGCCGCGCACCCAGGGCGTCAGGGCCCACGGGGCGAAGCGGAACGGGGCCGCCCACCAAGGGGGTGCATAGCTATTCACAACCTGACTTTTTCTTGACTTTTTCATTCATTGTTGCTTTTTTCTAGTTTGTCTTGTTTAACACATACGTTATGCCAACACATTTATTTCAATCACTTAAATAATTATTATTTTAGTACATGAAAATATCTAAGGTGAATACGTGATTTTTTTTACCCAAAGCAGACCTATTTTGAAAATTAAAACTGGCTTGATTAATAATCATACCAATAAAATGGGCCTAAACTAAGACTATCCTGGGCAAACCAGGATGAATGGTCAGTCACCCTGACTATGCTACAAATTATATGTATTTCTCTTGGTTGACATTTAGATTGTTTCCAATTTTCAGGTATTTTAACTAATGATACAATATCATCAAATATGTTTCCTGGTGCATAAGTGAAAGAGTTTTCTCTAACATTCTAATGTAAATTCTAAGCTATGGATATGTATATTTTTCAATTTACTAGGTATTGACATATTATCTTCCAAATTTGTATCTGCATTAGTTATGCATAAGACTTCCCTTTCCCCACATTCTCACCAATACTTGTAGAATCACTTGGCCAGGGGGTAGTATTTAATCATAATTTTGATTTGCATTCCTTGATTGACACTTAGGCTGCACAATCCTTCATGTTTGCTGGAGTTCTTCTGGTAAACCTATTTTTGTATCCTTTTTGGGGGTTACTCTTAAGTAAATAAAATATGGCTTTTATTTTTAATCATATTTGAAAATATGTCTTTCAACTGAGTATAGGCAATTTACATTTTCTGTGATTATAAGTATATTTTGAAATATATTTTGCTATATAATTTTTTTAACATTAGAGGTTTATCAAATTTATTAATCTTTAAAAATATTCAGATTTTGGTTATCAACAAATTAGACGAGAATTATTAGCAATATGAATCTTCTAATACATGCACATAGGATATCTATTTGTTTGGATGCTTAATTTTTCTCAGCAGTTTTTTGTTACTTTCATGCCTCATATTTATAATTTTTGATGTTGTTTTAAAGGGTGTTTCAGAATTAATTTTCAACTTTTGCTAATTTGTAGAAATACCATTGACTTTTGTTTTTTTAACCACATGTGAGATAATTTAGTAATTGCAAACTTGCTATTTAAATATTGTGTGATTTAAATGTTGTGTTCCCCAAAAGCTCACATGTGAGACAATGCAAGGAAGTTTGGAAGAAAAATGATTGGGTTATAGCCTTAACCTAATCAGTGAATTAATCCCTGAGTGATTAACGGAATGGTAGCTGGAAGCAGGTGGGGGGTGGCTGGAGGAAGTAGTTCATTGAGGGTGTGTCTATGGGGTATGTATTTTATATCTGGTAAGTGGAGTCCCTCTCTCTGCTTCCTGATCATCACATAAGCTGCTTCCCTCCATCACACTCTTCCACCATGATGTCCTGCCTCACCTTGAGCCCTGATGAATGGAGCCTGCTGGTGATGGACTAAGACATCCTACACCATAAGCCCTTAAATAAACTTTTCCTCCTCTACAGTTGTTCTGGTTGAGTCTTTAGTCACAGCAGTGAAAAAGCTGACTTACAAAACGGCTAGATTTGGGGAATTTTTTAAATGCACAACATTTTTAAATACATTTATGACTAAAAGCAGTTTTAGTTTTTCCTTTCTGATTCTCATGCCTTGTAAGTGCTTTTCTTCATGCACCAGAGGACAACAGTGAACGAACATGAGGAGAACTCTATCCGTGCTCTATGTGCCTTGTTTGACCTCAAAGAGAATTTATTTTAACATTTGCAAGGTTACAACATTGAGTTAGCTATCTGTAGGTGCTTGCAGATGGCTTTTGTCAAATTAGATAAATTATCTTCTATTCCTAATTTGCTGAGAATTTCTTTTTGTTTTAAATTTTTTTTATTATTCTAATTTGTTATACATGTTTGCAGAGCATATTTTATTTCATATTACATATAAAGAGCACAATTTTTCAATTTGCTGGTTATATACATAGTATTTTTACAATTTTTCCTTCATATATGTATTTAGGGTAATCATGGATAACTCAGTCTGCCATTATTCCTATCCCCTTGCACCCTCCCCTCCCTCCCCCCTCTTTGTCCTATTTAAAGTTCTTTCATTCCTCTCATTCCCTCTCTTGCCTTTGTAAGTTAGTATCTTCATATCAGAGAGATCATTCAACCTTTGGTTTTTTGGGATTGGCTAACTTCACTTAGCATTATTTTCTCCAACTCCATCCATTTACCTGCAAATGCCATGATTTTATTCTCTTTTAGTGCTGATTAGTGTTCCATTGTGTATATATACCAAAGTTTCCCTATCCATTCATCTATCGATGGGAATCGGGGTTGGTTGGACTTGTGCTGCTATAAACATTGATGTGGCTGTGTCCCTGTAGTAAGCTGTTTTTAAGTTCTTTGGGAATAGGCCAAGGAGTGGGATAGCTGGGTCAAATGGTGGTTCCATTCCAAGTTTTCCTAGGAATCTCCATACTACTTTCCAGATTGGCTTCACCAATTTGCAGTTCCACCAGCAATGTAAGAGTGTGAGTTTTTCCCCACATCCTCGCCAGCATTTATTGTTGTTTGTATTTTTGGTAGCTGCCATTCTGATTGGAGTAAGATGAAATCTGAGAGTTGTTTTGATTTGCATTTCTCTAATTGCTAGAGATGTTGAACATTTTTTCATATATTTGTTGATTGTATGTCATCTACTGAGAAGTGTCTATTTAGTTCCTTGGCCCATTTATTTATTGGGTTATTTGTTTTTTGGTGTTAAGTCTTTTAAGGGCTTTATAAATCCTTGAGGTTAGTGTTCTATCTGATGTGCTTGTGGTAAAGACATGCTCCCATTCTGTAGGTACTCTGTTCACCTCACTGATTGCTTCTTTTGCTGAGAAGAAGCTTTTTAGTTTGAATCCATCCCATTTATTGATTCTTGGTTTTAGTTCTTGCACTATCGGGGTCTTATTGAGGAAGGTGGAGCCTAAACCAATATGATGGAGATTTGAGCCTACTTTTTTTTTTTTCTATTAGGTGCAAGGTCTCTGGTTTAATTCCTAGGTCCTTGATCCACTTTGAGTTAAGTTTTGTGCATGGTGAGAGATAGAGATTTAATTTCACTTTATTACATGAGGATTTCCAGTTTTCCCAACACTATTTGTTGAAGAGGCTGTCTTTTCTCTAGTGAACGTTTTTGTCACCTTTGTCTAATATAAGATAACTGTAAGTGTGTGGGTTCGTCTCTGTGTCTTCTATTCTATACCATTGGTCAACTGGTCTATTTTGATGCCAATACCCTGCTGTTTTTGTTACTATTGCTTTGTAGTACAAAGTAAGGTCTGGAATAGTAATGCCACCTGCTTCATTCTTCTTGCTAAGAATCGCTTTGGCTAGTCTTGGGCTCTTATTTTTCCAGATGAATTTCATGATTGCTTTTTCTATTTCTATGAGGAATGATATTGGGATTTTGATTGGTATTGCATTAAATCTGTATAGTGCTTTTGGGAGAATGGTCATTTTGACAATATTAGTTCTACCTATCCATGAACAAGGTAGATCTTTCAATCTTCTAAGATCTTCATTAATTTCTTTCTGTAGTGTGCTGTAGTTTTCATTGTAGAGGTCTTTCACTTTTTTTGTTAAGTTGATACCCAAATATTTTATTTTATTGAGGCTATAGTAAATGGGGTGGATTTCCTAGTTTCTCTTTCTGAGGATTTGTTGCTGATGTACAGAAATGCCTTTGATTTATGGGTATTGATTTTTATATCTGGCTACTTTGCTGAGTTCATTTATTAGATCTAGAAGATTTCTGGTGGAATTTTTTGGATCTTCTATGTATAGAATCATATCATCTGCAAATGGTGATAATTTGAGTTCTTCTTTTCCTTGTCTGTCTAATTGCTCTGGATAGGACTTCAAGAACTATGTTAAATAGGAGTGGTGAAAGAGGGCATCCCTGTCTTGTTCCAGTTTTTAGAGGGAATGCTTTCAATTTTTCTCCATTTAGGATGATGTTGGCCTGGGGCTTAGCATAGATGGTCTTTAAAATGTTGAGATATGTTCCTGTTATCCCTATTTTTTCTAGCATTTTGAACATGAAGGGATGTTGTATTTTGTCAAATGCTTTCTCTGCATCTAATTGAGATGATCATATGATTTTTATCTTTGAGCCTGTTGATGTGATGAATTACATTTGTTGATTTCCTTATACTGAACCAACTT
Organism: Tamias sibiricus; assembly: GCA_025594165.1. Taxonomy (NCBI): domain Eukaryota; kingdom Metazoa; phylum Chordata; class Mammalia; order Rodentia; family Sciuridae; genus Tamias; species Tamias sibiricus. The sequence goes on along the minus strand of CM046658.1, from coordinate 109,015,299 downwards.
GTATCCCAGGAATAAAGCCCACTTGATCTTGGTGCACTATCTTTTTGATGTGTTTTCATATTTGATTTGCAAGAATTTTATTGGCAATTTTTGCATCTGTATTCATTAGAAATATTGGTCTGAAGTTTTCTTTCTTTGATTTGTCTCTATCTGGTTTTAGAATCAGGGTGATATTGGCCTCATAGAATGAGTCTGGGAGTGTTCCCTCTTTTTCTACTTCATGAAGTAGTTTGAGAAGCATTGGTGTTAGTTCTTCTTTAAAGGTCTTGTAGAACTCAGCTGTGTATCCATCTGGTCCTGGGCTTTTCTTGGTTGGTAAATTTTTTATGGCATCCTCTACCTCTTTGCTTGAAATTGACCTATTTAAATTGAGTATGTCACCGTTATTTAGTTTGGGCATATCATAGGTCTCTAGATGCCTTTGTTATTTCTATTTTATTGGAATATAAATTTCAAAATAATTTCTAATAACCTTCTGCATTTCTGTAGTGTCTGTCGTGATATTTCCTTTTTCATTGTAGATATTGGTAATTTGTGTTTTCTCTCTTCTTTGTTAGCATAGCTAAAGGTTTATCAATTTTACTTATTTTTGAAAGAACCAACTTTTCATTTTGTCCATTTAAAAAAAAATTTTTAGTTTCAATTTCATTAATTTCAGCTCTGATTTTAATTATTTCCTGTCTTCTACTTCTTTTGGGGTTCATTTGTTCTTTTTTCTAGGGCTTTGAGATGCAATGTTATTTCATTTATTTTTTGACTTTTTCTTTTTTGAAGGAATGAGCTCAATGCAATGAACTTTCCTCTTAGTACTGTCTTCAGGGTGTCCCAGAAATTTCGCTATGTTGTATCATTGTTCTCATTTACCTCTAAGAATTTCTTTTTTTTTAAATATTTATTTATTTACTTTAGTTGTACACAATGCAATGCATTTATGTTTACGTGGTGCTGAGGATTGAACCCGGGCCGCGCACGTGCAAGGCGAGCGCTTTGCCGCTGAGCCACAACCCCATCCCCTCTAAGAATTTCTTAATCTCATTGATGTCTTCTGCAACCCATTGATCATTCAATGGCATATTATTTAGTCTCCAGGTGTTGGAGTAGCTTTTTTTCTTTATTTTATCATTGTTTTCTAATTTCATTCCATTATGATCTGAGAGAATGCAGGGTAGTATCCTACTTTTTTATATTTGCTTAGAGTTGCTTTATGGCATAATATATGGTCTATTTTTGAGAAGGACCCATGTGCTGCTGCGAAGAAGTGTATTGGCTCATTGATGGATGATATACTCTATATATGTCAATTAAGTCTAAGTTATTAATTGTATTATTGAGTCTATAGTTTCTTTGTTTAACTTTTGTTTGGAAGATCTATCCAGTGGTGAAAGAGGTGTGTTAAAATCACCTAGAATTATTGTGTTGTGGTCTATTTGATTCTTGAACTTGAGAAGAGTTTGATTGATGAATGTAGACACTCCATTATTTGGGGCATATATATTTATAACAGTTATATCTTGTTGATCTATGATTCCCTTAAGCAGTATGAAATGTCCATCTTTATCTCTTTTGACTTACTTTGGCTTGAAGTCTACTTTATTGGATATGGGGATGGAGACCCCTGCTTGCTTATATAGACCATGTGAGTGATATATTTTATCCTACCAAAACTTCAGTCTATGGGCGTCTTTTCCTTTGTGCTGTATCTCTTGAAGGCAACATGTTGTTGGGTCTGTTTTTTAAATACAGTCTATTAGCCTATTAAATGGTGAGTTTAGGCCATTAACATTCAGGGTTATTATTGAGACATAAATTGTATTACAGTAATTTTTATTTTTTTATTATTTTTTGGTATTAAGTTTGACTTGGTTTTTCCTTTGGATGTTTTTTACCCTTTATTGTAGTTCTTTCCTTTGCAGATTTTCATTATTATTTTTCATTTCCTCCTCATGGAATATTTTACCAAGAATGTTCTGTAAAGCAAGCTTTCTTATTGTAAACTCTTTTAGCTTTTGTTTATCATGGAATGTTTTTATTTCATTCTCAAATCTAAAGCTTAATTTTGCTGGATATAAAATACTTGGTTGGCATCCCTTATCCTTTAGAGCCTGGTATATGTTGTTCTAGGCTCTCCTGGCTTTGAGGGTCTGGATTGAAAAATCTGCTGAGTTGCGAATTGGCTTTCACTTATAGGTAATCTGACTTTTCTCTCTTGCAGCCTTTAAAATTCTATCTTTATTTTGTATGCTAGGCATTTTCATTACAATGTGCCTTGGGGTGGACATGTTGTAATTTTGTACATTTGGCGTCCTATAGGCCTCTTGTATTTGGTTTTCAAATTCATTCTTCCTGCTTGGGAAATTTTCTGACATGATTTTATTGAAGAGATGGTGCATTCCTTTGGTTTGAATCTCTGCACCTTCCTCTATTCCAATAAATCTTAAATTTGGTCTTTTGATGGTATCCCATAGTTCTTGGATATTCAGTTTGCGGTATCTTACCATCTTCACTGTGAGGTCAACTTGATTTTCAAGATTATATATTTTGTCCTCATTGTCTGAGGTCCTATCTTCCACGTGGTCCAATCTGTTGGTGATGCTTTCTATTGAATTTTTTAAGTGGCTTACTGTTTCTTTCATTTCAAGGATTTCTGTTTGTTTTTTTCCTCAAACTCTCTATCTCTTTCTTGAAGTAATCTTTTGCTACCTGGATTTGTTCTCTTATCTCTTTGTTGGTGTTATCGATGGTTGCTGTATTTGTTCTCTTATCTCTTTGTTGGAGAGATCAATTTTTGCCTGTATCTGTTCACTTAGGTCGTTTTTTAAATCCCTTATCATTTTAATTATTTATATCCGGAACTCCTTCTCTGACATTTCACCTACTATGCTTTCTATGGTTTCTATTGTTGTAGTATCTTGGTTTGTTTGGGGCATTTTCCTCCCTTGTTTCTTCATGATGTCTATGTATTTTCCTCTCTTGCAAGGTAAGCCTGAGGTATTACAGCTTCTGCCCTTTGTCTTATAAGGTCCCTCCAGGTTACCCAGATCCTCACTTTTTAGGGAAACATCAATATTAGAGCTTTCAATGTACCCAATGTATGCCCATATATCAGTTAGTTTCTATTTTTTATATTTACAGTTTTGTTGCTATAAACAGAAATGATGAGATCAGTTATCTTATACCATATAGTCTCTATGTTTGCGTGGTGGTTTACAGTATCTAATGGTAGAAGGGTGGACTTAAAGGTTGGCTTAAATGTTTATGAAGTACGATGTGAGAAAATAGAGGTATTAGATTACTTGACTAGTGAGAGTATAATCATGAGAATTTGGCTGTTAGTAGAAGATGCAAGAGATAGGCAACCCTGTGTAAGATTCCCTGTTAGTTCACATCAGCATAACTGGTTGTTCCTTCTGGTGTATCCTGGTCCCTGGGGACCTTAGTGATGTCTTACCAGGACCTTTTTGTTGTTCCTTGGTAGTAGCATAGCTAACTCAGTTTTTTGGCAGTGGTGGCCTCAGGCCTATAATTATATTGGTGTTGGGTTGAGTAGCTAAGGAATCTCAGTGCAGTGTGACTCTCTGAGCAGACGCGGGTTGCCTCTCTGATTTGCGGGAGTGGAGCAGGGCCTCTCCCTCCAGATTTCCTCCTAGCCACAGTGTGGTGGAGCAGGCAGTCTGGCTTTCTTCTCCCCACTCTCCTCCTACTGGGTCTCCTCCCAGTCTAGTTGTTTCAGTGAGGGTTGGGCAAGTGGGCAGCAGGGCCCTTCAACAGGGTGGAGCCTGAAGTTCCTGGTCCTGGTGATGGCGTGGGCCAGTGTTTGGATGGGCTGGTGGCTGGTCCACTCCTCCTGCGTGTCTACCGCTTCTTCTGGTCGCAGCTGGGCAGGTCGAAGTTCCCCAGGGAATGGACAGGGCCCTTCCTCTTGTTGGGAACTCTCTGCAAGGGGGACCTGCTGTTCCCAGCCCCAGTGGCAGTGGCAGCGTGAGCTGGAGGCCAGGCAAGCTGGTGGCTGGGCCCTTTGTTGAGAATTTCTATCATTAATGTGTGTTCAGTTTCAACAAGAGCTTTGTGTCTATTAAGATCTTTTCTCCATTTTATTCTGTTTGTGTGGATAATTATATCAGTTCATTTTTTTTTTCTGAATGCTAAACCCACCTCGGAAAAAAAACAAAACTACCTGAGCATAGTTTATTATGCTTCTTATATGTTGGTGAATTCCATTTATTAATATCAGCTTTAGGATTTTTGTGTTTATATTTGAGAGTGATATTGGCCCTCGAATTTCCTTTCTTGTAATATGTTTGTTATATTTTGGTAATAAAGATACGTTGACTTCATAAAATCTGTTGAAAAGTTTTCCTTTGTACTTTCTGAAAAAAGTTAATGTAAGATTCATATTCTTTATTAAATATTTGGAATAGTTAACTAGTTCATTCTTAGCATGTGTCAATTATGTTACTTTTTCTTTGACATGTCTTCTTGGGAGTCTATCATTTTTAAATCTTCCAAAAATTAGAATTGTCAATTTTTATTGTGTATCTGCTTCCTCTTTCATTGATTTCAGATGTTATTTTCATTTTCTTCTTTCTACTCTTTCAGTGTTGACTTTCTTTTTCTAGCTAATTAGATGATTAGATGATTGATTTTCAGAATTTCTTATTTTCTAACAAATATGATTAAAGGTAAAAGTTTTTCTTTAAGTTTTACTGGTAATTCACAATTGTTGGTACCATGTTGTCATTATCATTTACTTTAAATATAGCCTAACTTCAATTGATAAATATACATATATATGTCGATTATTTAGAACTGTGTTTGCTTAATTTCTAAAAATTTGGAGATCTTCAGTTTTAACTTAATTCCACAGTGGAATGCTTTCAATTCACTTTATGTGCTAATGTATATTTTATTTTGATAAAATGTTCCATGAGTACTTGCAAATAATATTCTGGAGTTATTAAATAGAATGCCCTAGATAAATACCAATTAAGCTAATTTTCTTAATATTATTCAAATTATTTATTCTAAATAATTTTTTGCTTTTTTTCTATCAATTATGAACTGTGAAAATATGTCTTTTTTCTTTTTAGTTGCATCCATATTTGCTTTACATGTATTTGAATCTATACTGATGCATACAAATTTGCATCTTCCTTCTCTATTGATCCTATTTTCACTATGTAAGTTTCATTTTTCTTTCCTAGCTACATTAATATATTTTTTGCCTTTTACTGTCAACCAAACTTTGTCCTTGGAAAGTACTTTTAAATAATAAATTCAGTCAGACAATCTTTGACTTTCTTGTGGTAGTCTCCTTATACTTAATGTAATTGATGACATATTTGGGTTTAAATAGATCATTTTGTTATTTTATTTCTATTCTCCATATCTGATCCTTGTCTGATTTTGGACTTAAAAAACTTATTATTGCTTTTTATCTATTAGTTTATTCATTATACAGTCTTGAAATATTATTTTAGTAATTGCCCAAGAGTTTAAAAGATGCTTCACAATAGTTTCACTGTTTAGTGCCCTCAGCCTGAACTTTGTGCTATAGAAAATCCAAGCCCTCGTCCTGGTCAATATGGCTTCCTGGCCACAGATCCCCACAGCTATCCCCTAATTCCCACTGAAAAACAGTGGTGGAATGGCAGCTGGTGGGTGCTAAAGGGTGGGCAGTTATCATAGGTTGCAGCTGCACAGAGTCTGGCATACCTGCAAGCCAGGGTGTACCCAGCTGTCCTCCTGCAGCCATTGGCCCAGGCCAATGAGTGACAAATCCAGAAGTCACAATAGACCTGAATGGAGGAAAGATCAGACTCAAGGGTGAACCAACACAGTTGGTACTTTTCCAAAACCTTATTAGCACAAATTTGGACCAATAGTATTGGTACTTTTCTAAAACCTGATTAGCATACATTTGGTCCTATAGAGTTGGCCCAAGAGCGATATACAACCCCTAAACTAGTACGTGCAAACAGAAACCCCTCTCAATTCTCCTCTGGCCCTGTGGGAGTGGTCTCTTTTCTTCCCACTTGAATAAATCCTACTCTTTTACACTCACTCTTCCTTGTCTGTAGATTTCATTCTTTGAATTTGCAAGACAAGAACCTGGAAAGAAATTGGCAGTGAGCTGTTGGAATCTTCTGTGATACAGGAGGGCATAGCCCACCATTAAGACTAAAATAGGTCACTTGATATTAGTGGAGAAAAATCTGACTTTGTTGGCTGCAGCCTTCAGAGTTGAGGCTAAGCTGTCTTGATTAGCTACCAATGCTAAAATGAGCTTTCTCTTCTGCAGAAGCCTGCATTTTATGCAGACCCCCACATGCCAGCAAAAGTGGAGAAATACCTGCTTCACTATTGCTGTCGTAATTTTTCTTTTGCATGTGTTATAAACCTCACAAGATTTTGTTATTAATTCTGCATCATGTAGTCAAAATTATTTTGCATTTATCTATACATTTATCATTCCTAGTGTTCATTTCTTCCTGTAGATACTTTCTTCTATTTGGGATCATTCCCCTTAGCCTGAAAAGAAAATTCCTTTGATCTTTTTCATAATGTTGGTCCACTGGCAATAGATTATCTTAGCTTTTGTTTGTTTGCAAGTATCTTAATTTTGCCTTCACTTAAAAAATATTCTCTCTATAAATCTAGATTGGTATTTTGTTTTATTTGGCTTTCTTTTAGCACTTTAAATATGTCATTCCTTTGTCCTTTGGCTTCTGCATTTTCTATAGAAAAATCAGCCACATTTTTGATTGCTTAAAATGTTCCCTTACAAGGGCTGTGGCTGTAGCTCATTGGTAGAGCACTTGCCTAGCATGTGTGAGGCACTGGGTTTGATTCTCAGCACCATATATAAATGAATAAATGATATTAAGGTCCATTGACAACTTAAAGAATAAGGAAAAAATGTTCCCTTAGTATCTCACTCCACTGTTGGCTACATTAGGTGAGGGGGAGGGGGCAGGGTACTGGGGATTGAATTCAGGAGTACTCAGCCACTGAGCCACATCCCCAACCCTATTTTTGTATTTTTTATTTAGAGACAGGGTCTCACTGAGTTACTTAGTGCCTCACTTTTGCTCAGGATGGCTTTGAACTCAAGACCCTCCTGCCTCAGCCTCCCGAGCTGCTGGGATTACAGGCAGGTGCCACAGTGCCCAGCTTGTTGGCTATTTTAAAGACTTTTCTGTCTTTAATTTTCAGCAAATGACTCTAACATGCCTATAGGAATTTTACTTATATTTATTGTCCTTGAGGTTCACAGAGATTCTAAAATCTATGGGTTGATATTCTTTATCAATTCTTCAGTGTTATCCGCTACTATTGCCTCAAATATTGTTTTTCCACTCTGCCTTCATCCTGTTATTCTACTTGCATATAAGACTATTTCACTGGCCTATATATCCTTTATGTTCTCTTATTTCTATCTCTGTACTTCAATCTTTATACTGGCTATTGTTCCATCTTTTAATTTAATAATATTTCCTTCTGCTATGTCTAGTGTGTCATATAACCCATTCTGGGTTTTTAATTTCAGATATTATAATTCTTAGTTCTAGATTTTCTACTTGATTCTTATTCATATCTCTGTTGAAAATCTATATTTTCATCTATCTTGTCCATCTTTTGCAATATTTTCCTTCAACTATTTGCACTAGTTGTTTTAGAGTTCTTCTCTGCTAACTTCAGCATCTGGGTCTTCAGCCAATCTACTGACATTGGCTTTATTGTCCCTCAGCTATTGCTCACATTTTCATTACTCTTCACATGGCTCAGACTTTTATTTTCTGCTTGATATTAGGTGTAAATGACTAGAGGCTGTAGATTACAGAAAAACTTTTCTTCCAGAGAGAATTCCTTCTTCTGTTTGTTGAGCAGAAAAGGTGAGACTATGAAGACCTGATGTTATTATTAACTTGTATTTTACTAACATCAGTCTATCTGGGCTTTTGATTAAAAACCTGGCAGGTCCTAAAACACTGAGGGATTCAATTTGGGCCTGAAGAACTTTTGAACTTAACTTTTTGGCTTCCTGCCATATGTAGCTTCAAAATATAGCAATTATTTTGAGTCCTCTACTTTGTTGGGACTTCATCTCCTAAGTCCTTCAAGATGACAGAGATTCACTGATTTTAAAAAAAATTTCAGTCCAGCTCCTTAGCCTCCTTTGCTGCCCTAGAATTCAGCAAATGTACTCTTGGAAAACTGTCCATACATTTCAATCATTTACAATTCCTGTCTAAAGCTCCACTTCTTTTTCTTTGCCTAAGCTATTGTATTTTAATATTCATTTGGAAGTTGTACATGCCTTTAAAGAAGAAAATGTCATGTGATTGTCAGCTCACATAGAAATGCCTTTCTGAGACTTTATTTCAGCAGCTTTTAAAAAAACCTTTCATTGTCTTTGATTTTTGAAAATTGATTTTTATAATTTATCTCTTCTAGTTCTTTTTTTATAGCTGTATAATATTTTAATTTTATTTTTATAATTTTTAATATGTACAACTCATAGTGCATATATTTAGTATCTTTTTACACACAACTGTTTGTATACAAAGTACATTCGTACAATTCAGGTCTTCAATCATGCATTAAGGAAAATGATATCCGTCTCATTCAACCACCTTTTTTTTTTTTCTTTTCTCCCCCTCCCTCCCCTCTTGCTCCCTCCCTTACCCTCCCTTCCCTTGACCATTCTGGTGTTCCTCTAATCCTCCTATGTACCCCCATTCAACAATACTTTGAAATAGCCTCCTTATATAAGAGAGAACATTTGGTACTTGGATTTTTGAGACTGACTAACTTCACTTAGCATTATGTCTTCCAACTTCATCCATTTACCTGCAAATGCCATTAATTGATTTTCTTTTATTGCTGAGTAAAATTCCATTGTGCGTATATACCACATTTTCTTAATCCACTCATTTACTGAGGGACATCTAGGTTGGTTCCACAACCTAGCTATTGTGAATTGCGCAGCTACAAACATTGAGATAGCTGTGTCACTGTAATATGCTGTTTTTAAGTCCTTTGGGAATAGACCCAGGAGTGGGATGGCTGGGTCATAGGGTGGTTCCATTCCCAGTTTTCCAAGAAATCTCCATACTGCTTTCCATAACGGTTGCACCATTTTGCAGTCCCACCAGCAATGTATGAGTGTGCCTTTTTCCCCACATCCTCTCCAAATTTATTGTTGCTTGTGTTCTTGATAGCTGCCATTCTGACTGGAGTGAAGTGAAATCTTAGAGTAGTTTTGATTTGCATTTCTCTAATTGCCAGCGATGTTGAACATTTTTTCATGTATTTGTTAATTAATCGTGTATCTTCTTCTGAGAGGTGTCTTCTCAATTCCTTAGCCCATTTATTGATTGGGTTATTTGTTTTTTTTTTGGTGTAAAGTTTTTTGAGTTCTTTATATATTCTAGAAATTAGAGCTCTGTCTGATGTGCATCTACTAAATATTTGTTCCCAATTAGTTGGCTCTCTATTCACCTCACTGATTGTTTCTTTTGCTGAGAAGAAGCTTTTTAGTTTAAATCTATTACCTATATGTAATCTGCTTCCTTTCTCTTGTGGCTTTTAGTATTCTCTTCTTGCTCAGTGTATTAGGCATTTTCATTATAATGTGTCTTGGTGTGGATCTGTTGTGATTTTGTTTGTTTGGTGTTCAGTAAGCCTCTTGAACTTGGTTTCCCCATTCATTCCTCAAGTTTGGAAAATTTTCTGTAATTATTTCGTTAAATAAATTACTCATTCCTTTGGCTTGAAACTCTGCCCCTTTCTCTACACCAATCACTCTTAAGTTTGGTCTTTTTATGCTGTCCCATAATTCTTGGATGTTATGTTCTTGATTTCCAACGAGTTTTGCTGTATAGTCTAAATTCTTCTCTAGGACATATATTTTGTCTTCATTGTCTGAGGTTCTTTCTTCCAAGTGGTCTACACTGTTGGAGATGCTTTCAATTGAACTTTTATTTTGGTTTATTGCTTCTTTCATTTCTGGAATTTCTGTTTGGATTCTCTTTAGAGCCTCTATTTCCCTATTGAAGTAATCTTTTACTTCCTGTATTTGTTTTTGGAGTTCTTTGTCAAAATGATCTTTTGCCTCCTGTACCTGCTCCATCATCTCATTTTTGAGTTCATTCTTAAGTTCCATAAACATTTGGCATATGTAATTTCTAAATTCCATCTCTGGCATTTGACCAACTGTGCTTGCCATGACATCTACCGATGAGGTATCTTGATTTGTTTGTGTCATTTTCTTTCCTTGTTTTTTCATGTTGCTTGTGTGTCTATTCTTCCTGCACTGTGGGACCTTGACTATTTCGATTTTACCTTAAAGCCTTATGTTGTTCCTGTAGTACAATGCTATCAGATCACCTTATAATTCCTTTACACTTTTAAAACCTAACACTTTCTATTCAGAAAATCCAAGTTTGATCACAATGTACAGATTTTGTTAACCCAGATATTATTTCCAATTTACTCTGTACGCTTCTGATGGGGTTTTATAGCTTCAAGTATTGGATACAGAGGTGTTATGTTTAGGAAGAAGGAAGTGTCTTGAATTGTTCTTTCTTGGAAAGTATGAAAAGAGATATCTATTGAAGTGGTTTAGTGGAAGTGGTTTAGTATCAGTAGACAAGGGAAGAAAGAGAATGGAGTTGACAATTAGGTGGAAAGACCAATTTATATATAAAGTAAGTTGGAAAAGAAAAAAAATGATAAAAGAGTAGGAATTGGTGTAAGAGAGAGGAGAGGGAGAATCAAGGAAATAGAGAGTAAACTATATATAACACCGCTTTGCTACCCAGTTCAATTGCGCCGGTTCTAGAAATCCCAAGTTCTGCGTATAACTTGTTTTTGCCTCTGTTTAGTATGCACTGGCAGGATGCAAACATGAAAGATGAAGGAGGAAGTAAAGATGCAAGAGTGAGAAGAAAGAAAAGAAGGAAAGAAAAAAGGAGCGGAAGCAAACAAACACACTGACAATCAATGTGGAAGGAAAAAAAAAAGCAGAACAAAACAAAGCCAAAAAAAGAAAAAGAAAAAGAAACAAACAAACAAACAAAAAAAAAAAAACCTCCCCACAATCCAACAAAACAAGCAAACCAACAAAAAAGAAAAGAAAAAAAAGTCGAACCCCAAGTCTCAGACAAAATGGGCCCTGGGAAGCCCCCCTCTTTTTTCCTTTCCAGTTCAAACCAATTGTTATTGGATCACGTCTAGACAGTCTGCGATCGATCCTGTTAGTGGAATCAAGGCTGCATCTTAGGCCAGTGGCTGAACGGTTCAGTGAAGGAGTGGCCCAGGGGGTTTGTGTGTGTCAGCAGATGAATGGCACCGGGAAGAGGACCCTCCAGAAGGCACCCCCTCCCCAAGCCCACCCACAGTTGCAGCTTCTTGTGGCCGCTGCACTGACCTCAGACACGCCCTCTCCTGTTGGCCACCCGAGCCTCACCCAAGTGTGCGTTGTCTTCAGAGAGCTGGAGGGTCCCTGGATGGCTGCAGCCATCGCTCTCCGTCTCCTCCCCTTTGTCTGGGTCAGCCACTGCAGCTTTCAAAGATGGCGGTGCTCTCCTTCCAGTCAACATCAACTCCGCAGACTCCCGTGTCCTCGCCGATCGATTTCAAAGCCGTTGGGTGGATGTCTCCCTGCCGGAGTGGCACCGGAAAGCCACAACTGTAACTGCGGCGCAGACAGCACTGCTTCGGACTGTGGACCGCTCCAACTCTGCCCCTGCTTGCTGTTTGCTGGTCTCTATGCGTCGCTCTCTCTGGGGCCCTACTGCTGAGGGTCGCGTCAGACGGAGTGTGGATTCGGAACTGGTGTTGTTGACCCGCGGTCTCCCGTGGTCCCCCAGCACCGATTCCGCCGGCTGTTATCGCTGGTTTTTATCGCCGGTTTCGCGCTGGTGTGCCCTGAGTGTGGCTGGGGTTGCAGTCGCAGTGCGATCTCCCCACACTGACTTTGTTTCGCACGGCCTGTGCACCACCCAGGCGGTTTTGCAGAAGCCTCACGGCTCCAGCCGCTGCAGACAGCTTGTCTCTTTCTTTCTCTGGTAGTGGTAATCAAACCATTCAGGAAATCGGTATTTTCAGCCTATATATATATATGATGAAAGGCAATTTATCTGCTTTGTTGGATTCTTTCCACGGAGCTACCCTGAAGTGCGGCTTCCTCTAATCCACCATCTTGGATCTCCAGAGGTCACTCCTCTAGTTCTTATAGTATATACATTAATCTGTCAGGATTACCTACATCTTTCCCATAGTGGAAGACTATTTCATGCATTTTTTGCATTATTACACTTGTTCTTTCCTGCTTTTCCTTTTGTATCCTTTTCTGTCTTTACTGATTTGATCTGTTGGTTTAGTATAATAAAGATAACATCTACTTTTATTCTTTAACCATCAGCTTTAAGTTTTAACTTTTACCCATAAATTAAGAAAGGATAAGGTTAATCAATGTTTGTGTTTTAAAGAACATGAATTAGTATCCATGTCAGTGTATTCTCACTTTTGTAAAAGGTCAGTTTAGCAATTTCTTATCGCCATTTCTACCATCTGTCTTCTTCCTTCTGGTTCAATTTAATTCTTACTGCTGTAGTTTTATAATAGTTCGCTAGTGAGAGAGGGACTATTAAAAATTTATTCACTTTTCATCCGAAAAAATCTTTATATTACCCTCATTTCTGAATGCTGGCTTATGTGTTTATAGATTTTTCAGGCTACATATTATTATCTCATTGTAGGTTGAAAAAAACTACTCTGTCGTCTTCTGTCCTTCTTTCTTCTATTCTGAGAAAATTATTTATCAGTCCTCTATTTTTTATAAATTGAGACCCCTATTATTAATCTGTTGTTTCTCTATAGGCGATCTATATTTATGATGCCCTTAAATTTTTCTTCCAGGAGACTGTTATTCTATCAAAGTAGACTTGTTCTACCAAAGTATACATCTGAGATCAGACAAAATCAGACAAATTCATGGTGGTAGGGCCATGAACTATTACAATATACTTAATTGCAAATTTCTTTTACTTTTTGTCTTTGAATCAAGTACTTCATCAATCTAGAACCCATATTTCTTCAATTTTGGAAAAATCTTCATCAATTATATGAATATTGCCTCTTTCATTTTCTCCATGATCTCTCTTAATAGACATATTAAGAATACTTTATATATTCATTCTACACTCCAGATCATTTAACTTACCTTTCATATTTTCAGACTTTATTTCTCCTGTTCAAGCCTATCACTTCTTTCTTGCACTGTGTCTATTTAAGTATTTATTTTTATATTTTTATTGCTTTTAGTTCCTATGTCCAATCCATAATGTGAAAAACAATGATTAAATGTCAACGTCCCTTTTAGCCCTTATACCCAAAAGTTCAAAGTTGGCTGGATTTGTCACTTTGTTTCCTGTATGGAAGATCAATATCTCACATAACTTTTCTTACCTCTCTAGAAAATTCTTTAACTGTTAGTTTCTCATTAAGAACATGCCAAATATATTAGAAGATCTTTATTGCAACATTAAGTCTTCTCTGAAAACTCTGTAGTTCAATTTTCAGAATCCAGGAAGATAAATTACAACTGAAGAGAAGAATAAATGATAAGGAAAGGAATCATTTCTCAACAGTGCAGTTAATACTGACCAATCTGTATCCTGGGAAATCTGAATCTCTAAGTCAAAGAAAGCAAAGGAGGGGCTGAAGGAGTCCAATCCAGGTACTTGATTAGTTTAAATGCTATTGTATCTCCAGCACTTGGTCTTAATTGTCTCCTCTTGAACACTCAATACCTGCATTCATGTTGCCTGGCCCCAGGGACACAGAGCAGCCCACTGTCCCCACTGAAAGGAAATGAAAAATCTGCTGATGCTAAACAGACCTCCTTCAGCAACCATAGCCATCTAAGCACCATGTCCTGCAGAGTGATTAATGATTGTTCTTTTCCTTTACGTTTAAGAGCAATGTGTTGCAGAAAGGAAGGGAGAAAAACAGAATGAAGAAGGGGGAATGAGAAAGAGAATGGACAAAACATAAAGTAAAAGAGAACAAACTATGTGAGAGAAGAGGGAAGAAGCAATTTCTCAATATAAACAGAGAACTGGCCAGAACTATATCTTTCTACTCATATAGAATTCCACCTCTATGGTAAGAATGCCATGTTACTTAGGTATATCTTACCTAAATCTACCGAATCACTGTAATGAAAACAGTAAAGGGAAAGTTAAAAAATGCTCTGCATCTTCTCATGTTTTTAAGTCCTCTTTCTCTGACCTCAGAAAGAAATGAAGCTTATAACTTTTGTCAGTATCACAATGGCTATGCTTTAGGAATTTAAATACATTGGGAGAGGTAAAGATTTGAGGGGAATGGTGTGTAGCATATTGGTGACTTTTCTTCCTCTCTGCTGCTTCTAGCATTCCTATTTCTTATTAATGATTCATTTTTTTGTGTGTATGAGGGATATGAAGTTGCAACATCTGTCATCTCATTTATTGACATAGTTGATTTTCCAGATCTGACTCCCTAGGCCAGTGTCTACTTTCTCCTTCACTCCCTCCAGTGTGTTAAATGGTTCTGCAATGTAGACAAACACTGCTGCTAGAGACTTATACATTATGAAGGCTGGTGATTTTTCATCAACATCAGCCTAGGTTAAAGGTACAAAAGCTATTTCCCTTCTTAATTTTCAGGACTACTTTGGGCATGCATGCACTGGATTCTCAACAGCTTTCCATTATACTATAGATCTCTTGTTAATATGGGCCCCATTCGCTGGGATTTGAAGATTGTGTCAGGGAAGACCCCTGGTAAGCATTTTGCAGAATTGTTGGAAATAAAGGGGAAAAGAGGTATTGGTGCAGTTAAGGTTTCAAGCAGCCAGCAGTTGAGAATCAAAACTCATGCACATGAAAGCAAGAAGGTTTACTTGACTGGAGCAGAAAATAATTAGAAGTTAAAGATCAACCATAAATAAGAACACTTGGGTTGAGGATGTAGCTTGGTGGTGGAGCACTTGCCTAGCAAGTGGGAAGCCCTGGGTTCAATCCATAGTATTGGGGGTAAAAATGCATAAATAAGATCAGCAATACTTGTAGGCAGCCTAAAAAACCAATACGAAGCATTCAAATTTAATTTTTAAAAAGAAAACAGAAAATCATGTCAATTTCTGGAAGCCTATTAGTAGAGCTAAGAGGAGACCAGTCAATACATGGAGTGAAATTTGGTCAAAGTGTTTGAGAAGACAGGAAGATTCTTCCTGCTGTATAAAGGGCAGCCAGAGGAGGCAGATGGCTGATAAGGGAAACAATTTTGATTTTGTAATGTTCTATGTGTCAAATGACTAGAGAAGGCCCAGACTAGAATGTAGACGGGAAAGTAACAGGGAAGGATGGCTCTGAATGGCTCTGAAATCTGTTTGAGATAAAGAACTGGAATGACTTAGAGATACACTAGTCACAGAGGTGTTGGAGGAAGAAACTGAGAGTCCTATAAGGTACTGTGCCAAAAGAGTAGGATGGTGGCATGCCATTGACAGGGAGGGAATGTTGGGAGGAGTGCAGGTCCTGTCTGTGCTGCAGTATGCATCTGCTTGCCACCTCCTTATTAAGGCAGGTTTTATGACACAGGTGTAATAATTAACCCAAATGGCTAGCAGATGTGGCTATCCATCTTTGGGCATATTGGCCTCCAAACAGTCTCCCAATCAGCAAATTCTCAAGTAAGGCCAAAGAAAATTAAAGAAAATAAATTCTGTTGATATATTTATGGAGGCCACCTGGATAGAAATTTGACAGCTTAGACCTTGCCTGGATGCCAGGCAACTAAGGAAAGGTCAAAGCCCCTGGAACAATAGGGCTTGGGAAGCCAAGGAACAGAAATGGAGGAGAACTGTTCAGTCACATTGCATCTCAAAAAAAAAAAAAAAAAAAAATCAAAAAAGGAATTTTACTTTTCAGAGAAAAACATTGCTAAAATTTCTTCCTATGTCTCCCCCAATCTCTGCCTTCGTTCTTTGACAAGAATCTCACTATTTTTTCCAAGCGCACTCTTGATTCTAACTAAATCCATCCATCAATCAGTCAATGAAGGTTTTGTTTACATATCAGTCATTTCTACTACTACTTTTTTGATTCATGCTCTTAAATCATCTCTTCCCATTGCAGATAGTAACTAGTCTCCTGCTTACATTCTTGTCTTTCCTGCCAAAGCAATCATTCTAAGTTGCATTTTTTGGTCACATTGTTTACTTGTTTAAAACTTTTAGCACTTCCCCATTCCCTATAAATAAAATCTAAGCTCTTTGCTTGTTGTTAAAATTTCTATCTAAGTTAGGTTCAGTTTATCTACCTAGTATCATTGCTACATGAGCATCTGCTTTGGACAAATTTATTAATCCCAATCCTGCAAAATAACTCATGTCCTTCCTTTGCTGCTTATAGACTGTCTGGATTATTTCAAATGCCTCCTTTTTCTACCCTTGTTCAAAACCATAATTTCAAACATTGAGGATAAACTTATAGCTTACTTTTATTTATTTGGTCATTCAACAAATATTTATTAAATTAAAACTATGTTTCAAGCACTGATACAGGTTTTAATAACAGTGGTGAAAAATAGACAAGGTCATTGCTTTCATGGTCTTTCCATTTTACATGAGAAAAATGTCAGAAAATAAGTCAAAGAAAATAAATGGAATAAATTAAGATAATGAAAAAAGCTGTGAGAAATTGTCATAGTTTCTAGTTCAGGGTAAGATGGACTAAGCACATTCCACCCTGTTTCTTCTAACTAATACGCTGATAAAATCTCTACAGAACACATAAAACAACAATTTTAGGATTTTAAAACCTAAATGGCAACAGACGTATTTGAAAAGAATACCAGAATTTTGAACATCACCAAAGCAGTAATCGGTTTACCATTTTTCTCCAGCATCCTCCAGACGAAACTTATTGCACTATGATTCTATAAATTTATAGTGAAGACAGGGAAAACTCTAGGAAAAACCTTTAATTTCTGGATAAAGAAATGGGGAAAGGCAAATAATAATGCACAGAGCAGGAATACAGAAATCCCCCCATTTTTTTTTTGCATTTTCTTTCCTTCCATTTTCTTATTTTAAGTCCCCCAAAAATCATATGGTGGCAGTGACAGTAGAAGGCCTTGGGAGACTAAATTTTTGAAGGATAGGAACCCTCCTTAGCATTCAGGTGAGCAGTAATCCCAAGAGGGTAGGGTCAATAACTTTTTGCACATTTTTTCACACTTTTTTGCTTATATTGATCCCTGATGTAAGTGCAGTTATTAAAGTTAGTGACAGAATGGAAGAAACTACAGCACCAGTTTTCTAGACAAAGCACCAAAAAATAGGAGCCCCAAGGATATGGAAAGTATCAGGAAGATGGCTGAGTCAAAGGAAATCAGAAAATGACTTATGATGTATATATTTCTGAGCTCACTTCATAGTTTGCACACATGGCCCTGATCACAGATACTACACACTGCAAGTCAGCTAATAGATATACTATTCTGCTTCAGGTCCCTGACTAGCCACTTAAGGCTACCAGGTGGTGCACATGAAGGACAGGTCTGAATAGGTGCTGCAATGGCTTAGAAGACACAACTGACACTGGGATACCACCATGAAAAGTGGGTTGGAAATCGTACACGAGTTTAACCAGTTCAACTATGTGTGAAAGCAAAAACATCAGCATCTTGCATAGGACTTATACAAGTCTCATGACACAATACTCAAAATTTCTAGGATAAAATCCAAAATGCTTTGCCATGAGAACCTGGAATATCTCAAATTGCACAAGAAAAGACAATCTATAGATGCTGCTACATAGATGACACAGATGTCAAAATGATCTGACAAAAACTAAAAGGAACTATTCTAAAAATGCTTCATTGCTAAGCAACATTCAAATTTGTGAACACTCAAATCCAGCAGAATAATAGAAAATCATGGCAAGAAATAGAAAATACAAAGAAGCAGTTTTGGCTTCGGAAATTATACAATTAATAAATACAAATACCAAATCATTTTTTATAAAAGCTCACAAGTTCAATAGCAGAATGGAAAATGACAGAGGAGTAAGAAAACTTGAAGATAAACCAACAAACAGTATGCAATATAGAAAACAGAAAAAAAAGAAAAAGACTGAAGAAGTATATCAATAGTGCCTTGGGGACCTTGGGATAATAACAACCAAAAGATCTGACATTCTGAAGTTTGTTTCATTGGATTGCCAAAGCAGAGAAAAAGGGTACAGTGATAAAAAAAAGAACTGAAGATATAACAGTGAAAAACTTCCAAAATTTGGTCAATAACATGTGCCCACAGTTTGAAGAAGCTGAGTAAACTATAATTAGAATATACCTAAAGAAATCTATGCCCAGACATATCATAATCAAAACTCTGAAAATTGAACACAAAGAAAAAAAATCTTGAAAGCAGCCAGGAAAAAAATGCATTACCTTTAGGACTAAAATTATTTGAGTGATTTCTTAAAATCTGCAAAGGCCAGAAAAAAGTGGTACATTTTTGATTTCTTAACAGAAAAGAACTGTGCACTCCGAATTCTATACATATCCTTATATCTATATATCATTCAAGAATGAAGGTGGGATAAAAACACACATATGTGATGGAAAAAAAATCTGTTGCCAACAGAAAGGTTAAAACAAACATTGTTAACTCTTATGGAGTTTTTAATATAAAATATCTGTAAACATAAAAGTGAGAGAGCAAAAGGGACTTATACAGTGATAAGGTTTTTTAATTCCACAGGAAATTACAAAATATTAACTGAGTAGATTGTGAAAATTACATCTCTCTAGATATAATATTTCTAGAGCAGCCTCTTTAAAGAAACATGCAAAACATACAGAGTCAAAGCATAATATATGAACTAAAATGGAATATTAAAGATATGAAGATAAACCAAAAGAAGGCAGGAAAGGGAAAATAGAAATTAAAAAAAAAAGATAACAAGGGGTAACAAGCAGAAACTACATAAAAGCGTGGTATATATAAATACAAACATATCAATAATTTTATTAAATGTAATTGTAATTGAAGAATTCAATACTTCTTTATCAGTAACAGAACCAATTGACAGAAAATCAGCAAGAATATAGAACATGGATTAACCAACTATGGCTTATGGGCCAAATACTGCCCATATGTAGCCTGTTTGTGTGTGGACTATAGACTAAGAATTTTTTTTTTTCATTTTTTAAAGATTGTGAATGTATATATGTTAGAGATTGTATCTGGCATGCAAGATTAAAATATGCACTTGCTTGCCCTTTAGAGAAAAAGTTTATGGACACTTGATATAGCAAAACTGAACAACACTATCAAACAACTGGATCTTATAATGTTTATAGAACATTCCATTGAAAAGATATGTGTATATATATATATATATATATATATGTATATATATATACATATATATATACATATATACATATGTGAATATATATATACACAGACACATATATATATAATGAAAAGTATATATTCCATTGAAAAGCATACCAAAGAACATAAGGTAAATCTTACCCTATGTCAGTAAACTCATCTTAAAAAATTTTAAAGAATTTAGCCAGAGAAGTCATATTCTTTGACAGTAATGAAACTAAACTAGAAATAAATAACATAAAGATAAAAAAAAATTTCCAACTGTTTGGAAACCAAATGAGACACTTCTAAATAACTGATGAAGCAAGGAGGAAGACTCAGAGGAAATTTGAAAATGTACACAACTAAAAAAAATTTAAATATATCATGTGAAACTTAGAGCTAAACCAGTGCTTAGAGAAAATTTTGTATCATTAAAAGCTTATATTAGAGGGCTGGGGTTGTGGCTCAGCAGTAGAGCGCTTGCCTAGCACGTGCGCGGCCCAGGTTCAATCCTCAGCACCATGTAAAAATAAAAGCATGTGTACAACTAAAACAAATAAAACAAATATTTTTTAAAAAGTTTATATTAGAAAAAAAGAAATTTATATTCGTAAAAATTTATATTCATAAAAAAAGTTTCTACCTTGAGAAACCAGAAAAAGAAGAGTAAACTGAACCCAAGCACAATGTGATGTTGGAAATGAACAGATATATAGATCATGATCATAGAAGGAGAAGAGATTGACATAAATAGAGCCACTTTATACAAAACAAAATTACAGAAACAAATCCATGACAAAAGGATATTCCTCTCCTCTTCTCTCCTCTCCTCCCCTCCCCTCCCCTCCCCCCTCCCCTCCCCTCCCCTCCCCTTCTCTCTCTCTCTCTCTCTCTCCCATTTCTCTCACTGGGGATTGAACCCAGGGATGCTTTACCAGTGAGCTCCATCCCTACTTCTTTTATTTTTAACTTTGAGACAGGGTATCAATGAGTAGCTGAGTGTCTCACTAAATTCAGAGGGTGACCTTGAGTTTGTGATCCTCCTGCCACAGGCCCCCAAATAACTGGGATTACAGGAGTGTGCCACTGCATCAGCCAGGGGCAGTCTTTCAACAAATGGTTTAGATGACCTCATACTGCTACTACTACCACATGATTATTTGAGAACTGAAAATGAGAGAATAGAAGAAATGGAAAATTTAAAAAGGGGAGGATTCCTGCATTCCCTCTGCATGCATTTTTATTTGTCTTCCCACTTCTTGAGTCAGAAATCCAGGGTAATTCCTAGAGTTCTTTCTGTTTGCATTCAGATGCCCACTTCTATGTTCATACATATTGAGGTTAGCCTAGGGGATACTGAAGGAAAAACATAGTAGCTCAAATGCTACTTCAGTGATAGTCAAAATTCTGGTCTTCCAGCTGGGCGTGGTGGCATACATCTGCAATCTCAGTGACTCAGGAGGCTGAGAGAGGAGGATTACAAGTTTCAGGCCAGCTTCAGCAACTTCGCAAGACCCTGTCTCAAAATAAAAAAATAAAAAAGGCTGAAGTATAGCTCAGAGATTAAGTGTTCCTTGGGTTTCAAAGTACAAGAAAAATAAATTCTGGTCGTCTTTCTAAATATATGAGTTGCCAGCTGGGTGGAGTGGCGCCCACCTGTAATCCCAGCTGCTTGGGAGCCTGAGGCAGGAGGATCACAAGTTCAAAGCCAGCCCCAGTAAAAGTGAGGTGTTAAGCAATTCAGTGAAACCCTGTCTCTAAATAAAAAAATACAAACTAAGGCTGGGGATGTGGCTCAATGATGGAATGTTCCTGAGTTCAATCCTGGTGCCAAAAAAAAAAAAAAAAAAAAAGTCTTGAAACTGTTGGTTTACAAATTCTAGGTGTATATTATGTTTTGCTCATTTCAAGAAGGAAGAAAAGAATATTTTCTTACAAAGAATTTATCATACAAGCCTGGGGTCGAGTTGGTTTCTGTTCTCCTGCTCTCTACCCTAAACACTCTTGCCTAAACACTTTGGGTGGCCTTTTTCACATTGACTTTATTATTTTCTTAAAAAGTCCTTAATTATCCTATAACTCTCCAAGGCTTGGCCTTGACTAATTCATCACATGTATCCCTGTGCCTTGGCAATATGCCCTGCTCTCTGAAGCATGTTTTCCTGCCAATCCCAAAGCAAACCATCCTTCCTACCTCTGTCTTACCTCTGGACATTTGTTATTCTTTACCACTTGAATATCTAGTTACTTGACTACCTTAAAATGCATCTTTGAACTAGTGGATCTGACACTGATCTAGGTCAAGTGACCTGGGTTTTGCAGGGCTGAGCTTCACTATTTAAATGGATATTAATGGAAATAGAATAGTCCACACTCTCCCAAATATCCAGAGTGGAATTTAAAGGGGAAAATGAGGCTCACAAGAACAGGGAACTCTTTCAAAATTGCTCCTTGAGAGTAACCAAAAGCAAAGCAGCCTAATTCACTATGCAAATTCCAAGACACATACCAAGAAGTCCCCTAAGTGCATTAGAAGAAACAAGACAGGTGGGATGTGATGGTGCCTGTGAATAAAACCAAAGTGGCAAAGCAACTGAATTACATCTTTACTTTGCTATTCATTGAGAAACACATTAACACAATTTCCATTTTGAGTTGTTTTCTGAAATGACCAGAAATCCCAGTGGCCTGAGATCAGAATGAGCCTCCCTCTTGCAATCTTGCCAAGTCTCCAGCCCCATCCCTACACCATAGGATGGTGGGCAGAAAGCAGGTACTAGCCCTGTGATCAAAGAGTTGTATCTGGATTCAAGAAACAGAATACAAAATAGTAAAGAAAAAAAATTATAAAGAAAGTCCAAACAGTATAGAAATAAAGAAAATGTATAATTTTTAACTCCAAATGATTAATTTCACTTATATAAAGTACCACTTTATAATTTACTGGACCAATTCCAATGTCTTTATTATAATATAGTACTTTACAGTTTGAAAAATTTTTATTTGCCTCATTTGGTTTTCATTTGACATAAGCATGTTTACCAAGAACTGTGATTATCAACCTACTAAATTTATTTCTATTAAGCACTGCATGAGCTAACTTTCTTTTTAACCATCTTAAAAGTACCCATATTAGGATAAAACTTCACACAAAGTATCTAAGAAAAATAGAACTTCATTGGCAGCTTCCACTTCCATTTAAAAGAATGTGCAAGATTACTGCAGGAAAAAAAAAACATTAATGCTATTATGCTAAAATAATCTGCAAGATTAGGGCTCAGAACACTGACAGAGTGAAGTCAGAAGAGAGGAAGTATTGCTTTGAAGGAGTCAAAGAAGAGGTACTTCATTGGAAAATAACCAGCCACATTTTTTTTTCTGCTATTCCCACTTGAAGGGTACAATTAGTTTGCTTCTTCCTTTGTGGCCCTGCTGCACTTGGGCTTCAGCTACAACGGGGTCATCCACTTTTTATTACCTGAGATTTGTTAACATCTTTCATTTATTATTGTCTCTTTCCTCATTTATTGATATTTGTTACCTTGTGCTTAAAAGGATTTCTTAATTATCATCATACTGGGAGATATTGGTAGACAGATATATTAACCCCAAAATCCATAAAGCTGATTTTTTTATCATATCTCACCAATAATACCTTGATTTGAAAATGAAGTACCTAATTGTCCTCTTGATGTTTATGAAAATTTTAATGAAACCGAACAAAACATAAATGATTGTTGACATATTGTCTAGGTATACACTATATATTGCTCATCTATCCATATATTTGGCAGATGGTGCAAATCAAAATTTTGACAAAACTCCATAAACTTCTTTCAACAGAAAATGAAAAACTCTTGGGGCTGGGGTTGTGGCTCAGCGGCAGTGTGCTCACCTAGCACGTGCACAGCCCGGGTTCGATCCTCAGCACCACGTAAACATAAATGCATTGCATTGTGTACAACTAAAGTAAATAAATAAATACTTAAAAAAAATGAAAAACTCTTACTGTTGCTTTATATGGCTTCTACATCTTGTGCACAAAGAGGGATATGATTTGCTTGCCCAGGGTATAGAGACTTTCATAATAAATTTTGGGTCATTTGCAGTTTCGTTGAAGTATACAGAAGCACTTTATATATATATATATATATATATATATTATATATATATATATAAATATATATATATATAAATATATATATAAATATATATATATATAAATATATATATAAATATATATATATATATATATATACATATTTTTTACTTTATAGAAAGTGATGGAGACAGCCTTAGACATTTCCTACAAGATGGTTATCATTGAGGCCAATGATGGAAAACATGGTGAGATGTTAGACAGCATGTTCAAAGTGTGGAATGAGAAGAATAGTCTTCTCTAATTTAGAAATATATCAAGGATAAAAATGGAGAACAGAATTACAGTAAAACAGGAATTTACATGCTGTTTTTTAAAAAGTGTTTGATGATGCTTCAAGAGGCCATAAGAATCCTAGAAAAAGGTTGAACTGATCACATGAGTTGTTTTTTTTTTAACATCATGAATACTATGACAAAAATCATACTGAAATAAAGACTTTTTTTAAAAAAATAAGGAAGGACTAAAGAAAAGAAGGAAGGAAGTTTATTCAAATAACCTGTATACATTAAAATAATATCTGAGAAAAAGTGATTTAATGTATAATAATACCTAATGTACTTTAGAGTATTTAAAAATGATGAACATTTCAGGTTTAAGTAGTACATTCATTTTTCTATTGCTTCATAACATATTATCACAAACCTAGCAGCTTACAACAACAAAAAAGAGTGAGTCTGGTGTCACTGGGTCCTTTGCTCAGGGTCTTTAAGTCTGAAATCACGGTTATTGTCAGGCAGTTCATAGTTCCCTTGTAAATTTCTACAAAGAGTTCTGTTTACTTGCTTAAAGCCACCAAGTAAATTATAGAAGAGAAACTATATGTTACCCTTGGGCATGGTTCAGAACACCACCTTCCTGCTTCTATCCCTAAGACTGTTCTTAGTAGATTAGTCCAAAGTTAGGCCAATGGCACAGATACAAAACAGCTATTCAATTTAGTGTTTTAAAAATTCAGCAAAATTCAGACCAAGCAACTGGAAAATTATATTTTGCAGTTGCCAAACATCTACTTAAGCCTGAACATCTGGATGAACAATCATCCAGATGTTTTCAAATGGCTAGACATTCAGCAACATGATTACCAAATATGATTGAAGAAAAGCTTTGTAAATATTGAGGGATTTTAAACATCAAATGTAGTCTTTAACTAAATTGTAGATGGGTTATCTCCTTCAGTTTTTCTACCTACATTTTTTGACTGCTTTCATAGTCTCCAACATGGAAAGTATTAATTTTCCATCTGGATACTCTACTCGTATAGCGAAAATAGTATGTTACTCACCATCATGAGATAGATTATAAACAATCCTAAAATTTAATTTGTAATGAATTAACACTGACCCACACATTGGAACATAGGGCCTGAGTTTTTCTTTCTTTCTTTTTTTTTTTTTTTTTTGTTTCAAGTAGTATCTTTTATTTTTAACCTTTTAAATAATTCTGTGTCATCTTTTAGAAAGGAGATTTTGTGTTCTGTACTTTAATAATACAAGAGAGTTCTGCAGAAAGAGAAAGAAAAAGAAAACAGTGCATCAAACCTTATTCTTCATTAAACCCTCTGCCTAAATCCTGACTGTTTAAGGAGATAAACTACCAGTCCCTTTAGGGAGTTTCTTGGTTTGTGATATCAATTAATTAATTCCTTCTTTCTTTGATTACAGAGCACCAACGAATGAAATACTGTATGAGATGTCATGGTGGTACAAAAGAAGCATAATAGTACAATGCTGTGGAATCTATAAATTTTATACTTCTTAACTCAGTATTCCCATAGCACAGGAAGATGGACAATGTAATACACATCTTATAGTTTAAGAAACTGTAGCTCAGAGAGGTTAAGTAATTTGCCAAAGTGATGAGTCTTCAATATAGCTCTTACTTCAAATCCAATAGTCTATAGAAACTAGTTTTACTTTTCCTTAGCATTTCACAAACTTACTTGGCTATGAACGTCTTTTGTCAAAACACATATTCATTTAGTCCTAACATTCTATCAAGCACTTTGGTAAATGGAACTTATAGTCATCACTGCCAGCAAATCCTACTTCATGTCCTTTTAGGAATGTTTTTCAGACCTCTTTGCCATCAGCTAAGACCAAGTCCTCCCATATTATTTACTGATGGCCTCTTTATGGCCCCACAATAATCAAACTCAGTATTCTCATCTTAAGAAGGAAACATATTTAAAGCTTGGTATGTTGTGTTATTGGAAAGATTATATATTACAATAAGATACTTAAGCTGTAGCAGAAAGGGATGTGGCTCTAGGACTAGACTTTCCTGGTACAAATTGCCATTTGAATGCTGTTAGGACTCAAATGTGTTTGAGTGTGGTGGGACTGCAAAATGGTGCAGCCAACCTGGAAAGCAGTATGGAGATTCCTTGGAAAAGTGGGAATGGAACCACCATTTGACCCAGCTATCCCACTCCTCGGTCTATACCTAAAGGACTTAAAAACAGGGACACAGCCACATCAATGTTTACAGCAGCACAATTCACAATAGCTAAACTGTGCAACCAACCTAGATGCCCTTTAATAGATGAATAGATAAAGAAAATGTGGTATATATACACAATGGAATATTACTCAGCAATAAAAGAGAATAAAATAATGGCATTCACAGGTAAATGGATGAAGTTGGAGAATATAACGCTAAATACAGTTAGCCAATCCCAAAGAGCCAAATGCGGAATGTTTTCTCTGATATAAGGAGTCCAATTCACAGTGGAGTTGGGATGGGGAGCATAGGAGGATTAGAGGAACAGTAGAATGGCCAATGGGGAGAGAGGGGAAGGGAGGGAGCAAAGGGGTTAAAAGAGAGAGAGAGAGAGAGAGAGAGAAGAAGAATGAGATGGATATCATTACCCTAAGTGCATGTATGAAGATACAAATGGTGTGAATATAGTTTGTATACAACCAGAGATATGTAAAAATGTGCTGTGTATGTGTACTATGAATTGTAATGCATTCTGATGTCATATATAACAACTTAGAATAAAAGATAAATAAATAAAAAGCAAAAAATTTTGCCATTTGCTGTTAGAAAAATTATTTCAACTTTCTAAGGATTCATTTGCCTATTTGTAAAGTAGGAATTACAATAGTAACTAATTTATGAAGCAATTGGGGAAATTAAACGAAAAACTGCATACAGAGCAATTAGCACAGGGGCTAGAATAAAATTAATGCTCAACAAATCTTGACTATAACTATTATTTGTACATGCAATTTGTATTTGGAAAAGTGTTTTTAAAGCAATATTGTAAATTACAAAAAGAAAACTTGGGGCTGCTGGTGGAAAACTTGGGGTTTCTTGCCATTTATTGGAAACAGAGATTTAAACTCTTCCCTTCTAAGAAAGCAAAAGGAAACAACAGACTTCTCTCATTGTAGTCTCTCAGTTTACCCAAAGAATCATAGACCAGCTGAAACAAATTGAGAGGACAGCCAACTATAAGGTTGTAAGCAAATTGCAATCACTACCCAGACCATAGGAAATTCCAAAAATTGTGGAAAAGTACAGACATAAAAAAATCTCATTTGACACTTGAGTCCTTGGCTTGGGACAATAACAAAAATGTTCCCAAGGACAGCAGAGACCTTTTCCATTGTTCGACTCAGCATTCCACTCAGGACTTAATGACAGAAGGCGTTGCAGTTGTAATTACTCTCCTCTGGGTCCCACCCCAGCCGCCCTCCAGCAGGCTCTCTGCAGCCCTGCCCAATCCCTGCAGAAAGGAAAAGGCACATAGGGGGATGTTTGTGGCCAGACTGTCTCCAATTAGTCAAAATGAGAACAATGATTGGCTTTTCCTCTTGGCCAGCTTGGAAAAAAAAAAGAGTCCTTCATTGCTGGGTGGGACAGGGAAAGAATTTTTGTCCAGTGGATCAAATTCCATAAAGAAATCTTTAGGAATGTATAATGGTTGTGACCCATTCCACCCAGGTGGTCAGAGCTTCAGAAATTTGGAAGACATATGAGGAAGCTGCCCTAGAAAGGATAATATACTTCTAAACCACTGCTTCTCAAAGCCCCAGGCATGTAAGCATTACCTGTGTGCTTATTCTATTTATTCATTCATTTTTATAGTACATACATGAGTATTTTATTGGTACATTATTGTTATACATGATACATTCATTATGTCACACTGGCACATAAACATAATTTGATCAATCTTATTCCTGAGTACCTTCACTTTCTTCCTTAATCTTCCAAATTTGCTTGCTCAGTTCTACTGATCTAATTGAAATTCTTATTTTAATTAGTGATATATATGTGTGTATTCACACACACACTTATTTTTATTTTTTGTCATGTTGGGGTTTGAACCCAGGGCCTTGTGCATGTGAGGCAAGCACTCTACCAACTGAGCTATCCTCAGCTCCACACACTTATTTTTTAAAAAGCAGTTTCCAGAGTTGAGTCCC
Source organism: Tamias sibiricus (assembly GCA_025594165.1). Lineage (NCBI taxonomy): Eukaryota > Metazoa > Chordata > Mammalia > Rodentia > Sciuridae > Tamias > Tamias sibiricus. The sequence continues at coordinate 108,987,263 of CM046658.1, read as the reverse complement.
ATCCCTGAGAAGCTGAGTTGGTAAACCTGAAGTAGAGCCCCCAAATCTGAAATTTTACCAAACACCTATTTTCCAAGAATAATTCTGCTCCAGGTGATCTGTACAGTAAAGTCTGAGAAAACTGTCCTGAATGGCTGGTAAGAAATGGCAGCTAAGCAGTCTGAGGCTTAGCTTCAAATGAAGCTGATTTTCTCATTCCCGATCAACAAAATTTTGCTAAGGTACTAATGAGTAACAGCATCAAGATTCAGAAATGATAATCAGATTAAAAAGGTAATATCAGACTCAAATTCTAACTTGGTATACCCAAGGACTGGAAAAATCATAATTTTCTAAGATTCCCAATTCTCTAAATACCTTTGAGTAAAAAATAAGGTTTCTATGTTGAAACATAAATGGGGCAATGTATGTAAATGTGCTTGCAAATTGTAAAATGCTCAGTAAATACCTGCTCTGGTGCTTGGTGGGATCCTAAAATTCTATGAGTTAAAGTCATAAATTGTCAAATAGCGGAGGTAGAGATTTTAGAGCCATAGATGAGCAAATAGGACTATCTTCTAGGGTCTCCACATGTGTGTGTGGGGGGGGGGGAGCACACCCATGTAACTTGCATATAACATGTGTATATATTAACATATGTATATATACACACACAAACTATATATGATCAATTCCCCATTTGTGGAACCAGTATTTAAAGTCCCCAGACCCTTCAATGACCTCAACTTACATTTTCTTCTAAAGTCCTTAAACTTCAGTGAGTACAACAACATTGAAAACAATTCTATGACAACTCAAGCACTTGGTTTGATAAATCCATCCCCTGACCAGTGATGGACAATTTTCTAAACCAGCTCAAAATCTTCTAAGTGCGGGCTGCTAAACCACTAGGGAAAAATACATCCCTGTTATTGGGTCTGGCTCACCCCAAATGCTATCAGCTCCTGGGAAAGCACTTCAGTGCCCAATGCTGGGACTGAGAGCTCACAGGAGTTCCTTCTCTATACCTTTATTCTTAAGCAAATCCAGGCATCCTTTAGCTTAGAGCTTATGTGAAAGCAGAAAATACAAATGGGAATGAAAACCAGGAGCAGATAGGGAAATAAGTTAAAGGAAAAGAAACCGAGAAGGAAGAGTCCCCAAGAAACTCCAGTCAAGTATGTTTAATAATTTTCACATCTGGTGGGGAAATAGCCAGGAAAGAACCCCTATGTAGGTGGTGGATCCTGGGGGAATGTCAAGTTGATGAAGCTATCATTCAAGAACTCCAGCTTCGGCGCCCCTCACCAGTCTATTCTCACAAGCTGTTCCTTAGATCAGCAAAGGGTCTCCTCTCTGCAAATGTGCTTTAAATATCTAGATCATCATCAGCGCCAGTGCTTCAGCCTTCAGGAGACCAGAGGGCTTATGTCAAAAGGCTGCTCAGGGACGACCACAACTAACAAGCAGAAAGTTAAAGGAAATGGATACTTAACCTCCACTCTACCCAGTATATCACACCCCCTTCGTGGCTGGGAAGGGGTTCCCAAACAGAGGGCAAGGCAGGCCCAGTGCTTGCTTCCAAGCCTGAGTGCTGGGATTCTGGTTGCTGCTGATAATTCCATGTATTGACAGGCTGGGGAAAGTTGGTGGGGTGGTGAGGGAATCCCAGAGCACCTTTCACCTTTATTAGTTGAGTGCCTCAAGGCAATCTGCTTTAATCTCTCTTAATCCAGTTTCCTACTCTCTCAAGTCAAATGGACACTATTTGCCTCATTTCAATGGCACAGAAATGCTGAGAAAATCAAAGCTAAAATTCAGTATGAAGCTGAGCATGGTGGCACATGTCTGTAATCCCAGAGGCTTGGGAGGCTGAGGCAAGAGGGTTGCAAATTCAAAGCCAGCCTCAGCAACTTAGCGAGGCCCTAAGCAACTCAGTGAGACCCTGTGGCTAACAAAATATGAAAAAAGGCTGGGGATATGACTTAGCAGTTAAGTCTCCCTGGGTTCAATTCCTAATACAAAAAAAAAAAAAAAAAAAAGACACTGGACAACATAAAAATTTAATGATGCCATTTCAAAGTAGAACTATGAAATAAATTGTCATGAATTATGTAGGAATTTATCCAATCTACTATTGATGGACATCTTTCTTGTGTCTATTTATTACAAATAACAATAAACAATATGCACATTTTTACATGTCTTTTGTAAAATGTATCACACCCCTGTTGAGTATATACTTAGGAATTTTGGGATAATGAAAGATGGGTGTGTGCCCATCAAAGAATCTTCTGAAATGGCTATAGCAATTTGCCCACAATATATGAGGGTTGGACACATCCACACCAGCAAAGTCTATTGTTATATTCTTTATCTTAGCCATTCTGATGGATATGTAATGATATTTTGTTATGATTTCATTTGCAATTCCCTAATTAATAAATATGAGCACCTTTACATATGCTTATTGAACATTCATGCATAACTACAAAGAACAAATAAAAAAATTAAAAATTCAGATATCCTTCTTTATGAAGTACCCACTTAAGACTCTTGCCCAATTTTCTACTGAGTTTTTATTTTATATTGATTGGATGTTTTTATATATTGGATACCTGTACCAGGTTATATATTATAAGCAGACCCCATTCCTTTGTTAGTTATGTGCATTACATAAACCTTCTCCCCATATGAGCTTGCTTTTCATTACCTTGGTACTATTTTTGATGATCGGAAGTTCTAAAAAAAAAGTTCGTAAGTATAAAATAACTTAGTTATCTATATTTACCTTTATGGTTGGTGCTGCTGTGTTGTTTTCTAGTTTTATTTTTTAGCTTTCATGTTCAAATTTATTCACACAAACTGGTTTTTATGTACTGTGTAAGTGAGGAGATAAGAGTTTTCTTTTAAACGGCTGAATAATAGATACGGCACAGTTTTTGAAAAGACCATCATTCCTCATGTACCCAGTGTGCATATATGTACATCTTTCTCTTTCTTGACTTTTCTAGTCTGTTTCCCTTGTCTGTTTTTCTATCTCTATATCAACTCTTGTGCTCTTAATAAGTTGATAGTTTGTCTTTTTACCTGGTAAGAAAAACTACTACCCTGTACTTTGTATTTTTTTGTTGTTGTTTATGTTATATATTATATTATTTTTTATTTTCATTTTTAACCGATTCACAAAGATATAAAGCTTGAACATATTAATTGGGTACCATGTAATGTTCAATTTATGTATATGTTGTAACATATTTAAATCAAGTTAATCACCCTGAACATTCATCATTTCTTTGTTGTAGAAATTTTTCAAAATCCTTTCCTCAAGATCTTTGAAATGTACAGTACATAATTCTTATGCATAGTCACTATACTGAGCAATAGTACCCCAGAGCTTTGTGCTTCTAACTCTAAGTTACTACCCATTGATCAATTGCTCCCTCTCTCCTGCACTCCTCCTAGCCTCTGGTAGCCACTATTCTAATCTTGACTTCTGTGAATGAATGTTTTTATATTCCGCCTATGGGTGAGATCATGCAGTCTCACTGTGCCTGAATTATTTCAATTGAAAATGATCTCCAGTTCTATCCATGTTATTGCAAATGACAGGATTTCATTCTTTTTGTGAAATAATTTTCCATTATGTATAGTGGACCACATTATCCATTCATCAGCTGATAGATACTCAGGTGGTTTCTTAAGTATGGATAGTGCTGAAATGAATATGAGAGTGTAGATGTCTTTGAAACACTCATTTCATTTTCCTTGGGTATATATCCAGTAGAGGGAATGCCAAATCATATAGTAATTTTATTTTTAATTTTTTGAGGAAATTCTATGCTGTTTTTCCTAATGGCTGTACTTATTTGCATTCCCAACAACACTATGCAAGAGCTCTCTTTTATCCACATCCTCACCAGCACTTGCTGTCTCTAGTCTCTTTGAGAGTAGCTATTCTTATTAGCCATTCTTACCTCATTCTCAGTGAGATAACATGCCATGGTGGTTTTGACTTTTATTTCCCTGATGGTTGGTGATATCAAGTACCTGTTGGCCATTTGTATGTCTTCTTTTGAGAAGAGAAATTTCTATTAGATGTACTGTCAATTTTTAATTGGGATTTTTAATGTTTTTGCTATTGAATTTTTGAAGTTTTTTTTTTAATATTCTAGATATCAGCCCTTGTCAGATGTAGACAAATATTTGTATTTTCTCCCATTTTATAGTTTCTCTGCACTTTGTTGAGTGTTCTCTTTGCTGTGTAGATTTTTCATTTTATACAATCCTACTTGTCTTTTTAGTTTAACTTAATTCTGTCTGTAATGATAATTTGACTTGTGTTCAAATTTGGATGAAACTTTATTTTTACTTGTCTAATTGCAAGACAATTTTCTTGTCTAATATGCTTTTAGGGTCTTGTTCAAAAATCATTGCCCATTTCAAGATCCCAAGGGATGTACACTAAGTTTTCCTTGATCACTCTTTTAGTTTCTGGTCTTACATTTAAATTTTTAATTAATTTTGAATATATCTTTGTAATTGGTGAATGATAGAAGTCTAACTTGATTCTTCTATGTGTGGATATCCATTTTCCCCAACTCTGTTTATTACAAAGACTGTTCCTTCTCCAATGTGTGTTCTTAATACTTTGGTCAAAAATTAGTTGGCTTTAGATGTATGGATTTACCTCGAGGATCTCAATTCTGTTCCATTGGTCTATGGATCTGTTTTTATGCGAATGCCATGTTGTTTTGATTACTATAGCTTTGTAGTATGTCTTGAAGTCATAAAATGCAATGCCTCCTGCTTTGTTATTTTTGTTCAAAATGGCTTTGGCTATTTGGGTTTTGTGTGATTCCATAGTAATTTTTGAATTGATTTTTCCAGTTCTGTAAGAATGTCATTAGTATTTTGATAGGGATTTCATTGAATCTGTAAATTGTTTTGAATAGTACAGACATTTTGGCAATATAGATTCTTCCAGTCCATGAACATGGAATGTCTTTCCACTTTTTTTGTATTATTTTCAATTTCTTTCATCAATGTTTCATGATTTTTATTGTAGAAATCTTTCACCTTTTTGATTAATTTTTCCTTAGGTATTTTATTATTTCTGTAGTTATTATATGGGAATCCTCTCTTGATTTTAGAGAATTTGCTATTATAATATAACAGTGTTACTGATTATTTTTTATGTCAGTTTTCTAACTTGCAACTTTCCCAAATACATTTGTTAGTTCTAATCATATTTTGGTGGAGTTTTGGGGAATTTCTAAATATAAAGTCATGTCATCTGCAGTGAGTATTTGGCTTCTGTTCAAATTTGGAAGAATCTTTATTTATTTATTTATTTTTGTCTAATTGCATTGGCTAGAACTTCTAGCACTATGTTGAATAAAAGTTGTGACTTTTTATTCAAGTGGGAATCCTTGTCTTCTTCCAAATTTTAGAGTAAAAGTTTTCAGCTTTTCCCATTTGACATAATATTAGCTGCTAACTTATTTTTCATAGACTTTATTATGTTGTAGTATATTCCTTGTATGTCTCATTTGTTCAGCCTTTTTTTATCATGAAGCAATGTTGAATTTTACTGAATATATTTTTGCATCCATTGAGATGGACAGAGAGTTCTTATTCTTTATTCTGTGGATATGGTGTATCACATTTATTGATCTGCATGTATTAACCATCTATGCATCCCAGGATTAATCCCACTTGATCATGGTGAATGATATTTTAATGTACTCTTGGGTTAAGTCTGGTAACATTTTGCTGAGGATTCTTGCATCTATATTCATCAGAAATATTAACCCATAGTAGTTTTCTTTGTTTGTTTTTTCTTTTTTCTTTTTGTTTTTGTTGTTGTATCCTTATGTGATTTTGGTAGTATGCTGGTCTCATAGAATGTATCTGGAAGAATGCTTTCCTCTTCTATTCTTTCTATTACCTTTAAAAGAATTTGTAATAGTTCTTTAAATATTTTTGGAGAGCTCATCAGAGAAGTCATTTTGTGGAATTTTCTTTGATGAGAAGCTTTTTATTATTGATTTAATCTCTTATTATTCTGCTTAAGTTTTCCATTTCGGGCTGGGGTGTGGTTCAGCAGTAGAGCACTTGCCTCGCACGTGCGTGGCCTGGGTTCGATCCTCAGCACCACGTAAAAATAAATGCATTGTGTACAACTAAAGCAAATAAACAAGTATTTTTTTAAAAAAAGTTTTCCATTTCTTCATGATTCAGTCTTGGCAAGTAGTATGTGTCTAGATATTAGTTTATTTCCTCTAGATTATCAAGTTCATTGGCATATAGTTGTTCATAATAATCTCCAATTGTCTTTTGTATTTCTTTGATAGCAGTTGCAACATTTCTCTTTTAGTTTCTGATTGCATTTATTTGAGTCTTTTCTCGCCTTTTCCTTGTTAGTCTAACTAAAGGTTTATTGATTTTTGTTTATTTTTTCAAAGAACCATATGTTTATTTCACTGATCTTTTGTATTATTTTTAATCTGAATTTTATTTCAACTCCAACCATCATAATTTCTTTCCTTTTATAAATTTGGGGGTTCACTTGTTCTTATTTTTCTAGTTCTTTAAAATATAGTGATAGGCTGTTTATATGAGTTCTTTCTACTCTTTTTATGTGGACATTGTTGACTATAAATTTCTAATTAGAACTGCATTTTTCTGTATCACACAGGTTTTTAGAATGTTTTACCTCTATTTTTTTTTTCAAGAAATTTTTAAATTTCTTTCTTGATTTCTTCTTTGATCCATTGGTTGTTTAAAAATAAGATGTTTTCATATGCTGTATTTGTATGGCTTCCAAGGTTTCTTGTTATTGATTTTTTACCTTTATTGCATTAGGATCAGAAAAGATACTTGATATGATTTTAATTTTCAAAAATTTCTTGAGACTTGTTTTGTGGCTTATTATATGATCTATCTTGGAGAATATTCCATAAACTGATAAGAAAAATGCATATTCAGCACATGTTGGATGGAATGTTCTATAGGTGTCCGTTAGTTCCATTCAGCTTAGGGTGCAATTGAATTCTGATGTTTCTTTGTTGTTTTCTGTATGGATAATCTGTTCATTGCTGAAAGTGAAATGTTAATGTACTCAACTAGCATTGTAGTGGGGTCTATCACTCCCTTTGGGTCTAATAGTACTTTGTATACTTTGTATATTTAGGATCTCTGATGTTGGCTGCATATATATTTAGAATTGTTATTTCTTCTTGCTGAATTGATGCCATTATCATTCTCTAATGATCTTAATTATCTTTTTTCTTTTTTTTGTACTGTCTTTAATTTAAATTTTATTTTATTTGACAGTATGGCTACTCCTGCTTTCTTTTGGCATACATTTGTATGAAATATCTCTTTCTATTTATTCCCTTTCAGTTTATGTGTGTCCTTAGAGATGAAGTGCGTTTCTTATAAATAACATCTAGTTGAGTCTTGTTTTTTCACTGACTCAGTCACTCCGTGTCTTTCAGATAGTTTAATCCATTTACATTCAAGACATTTATTGACAAGTAAGGTATTACTGCAACATTTATGTAAATTCTTTTCTATTTTCTTTGTAGTTTCTTCTTTTTTAATCTCCTTGGTGGTTAATAATTCTAGTAGTGTTTTTTAATTATTTGCTTATTATTTTTGGTTTATCTAATATGTACTTTTGTGGTTACCAGGAGACTTACAATAAAAATCTTTTAACTATAACAAGATATTTTGAAATAATAACAACATAACACAATCATAAGGATAAGAACAGAAATAATAGAACAAGAGAAAACATAGTGATAGGGCAACTCCCAGTTGTGTTCCATTCTTCCTAGTATTTTGAATTTTTAATATCCCATTTTACATATTTCTGTATTGCCAATTGCTTAACATACTAATGTATCATTTTTAAAATTGTTTTGCAGATTTTTTATACTTCATATGAAATATATGAATGGTTTACACATGATGCTTGCAATATTAAAACATTCTGAATGTGTTTATTTATATAATTACTCTTATCAGAAAGTTTGATGCCTGGGCTGGGGCTATAACTCAGTTGGTAGAGTGCTTGCCTAGCACGTGTGAGGCACTGGGTTTGATCCTTAGCACCACATAAAAATAAAATAAAGGTATTGTGTCCACCTACTATAAAAAATATTTTTAAAAAAAGAAAGAAAATTGATGCCTTCTTATATTTTCTCTTTATATACTCATCTCTTTCTTTCAGTTTGAAGAACTCTGTTAGCATTTCTTGTGGAAGAGATCTTATACAAACATATTAGTTCTTGTTTGTTTGAGAAAGTCTTTATACCACCTTTATTTCTAAAGGAAAAGCCATACTAGGTACAGTATACTTTTTGACAAAATGCAGGGAAAATTTCATGCCACTTTCTCTGGCCTGTAGTGATTCTACTAAAAAGTCAGTGATCAGACAAATTGTATTGTTTCTTTTCTCTTGAAGCCTTGAGAATCTTTTCCTTATTTTTCACCTGTGAGATCTTGATTGTAAGATGTTTGGAGATAGACTTGACTGAGTTATATTTGGCTGATGACCTTTGACCTTCCTGTATCTTTTGTTGTTGTTTGTTTGTGGACCTGGAAATCAATTCCAGTGCCTTGGGTATGCTGAGTGAGTGCTGTACTACTAACCTGTATTCCCAGCCTATACCTGGATATTTGCATCCTTCTCCAGGTTTGGGAAAGTTTCTGTTATTGTTTCGTTCAATAAGCTGCCTATCTCTTTGGTATTCTCAAGTCCTTCTTGCACCAATAACATGAATATTTGTTCTTTCAGTACTGTACCAAAGTTCCTATAAGTTTTATTCATTTCTCTTTATTCTTTATTTCTCCTTCAACTGTGTTTTTCTGATAGCCTGTCTTTGAGCTCACTAATTCTTTTTTCAGCTTGATTTACCCTGCTCTTGATATCATCTACCACATTTTAAAATTTTTCTCAGTGTATTTTTATTCTGCTTGATTTTTCTTAATTTTCCATCTTTTTGTTAAGTTTCTATGTTAGAATATTGAAACATTTCTCTGTTTTTTTTTTTTTTTCCAAGCTCATTGAGTTTTCAAGCTCATTGAATTTAGAATAGCTGTTTTAAATTCTCAAGAGTTTTTCCGTACTTATTACTGCCTGGTCAGTTTCTGGCACCTTATTTTGAGTATTAAGTGAGATCACAGTTTCCTGAAAGCTCTTAATGCTTATTGGTGGGCAACATCATTTAGGCATTAACAGATCAGTTATTTATTCTGGTATTCTGATCTGACTTTGGTTGTCCTTGTCTTTTTGAAATTCTAAGCAAGTTACTTGTTTTCTCTGAGCCTGTAGTAACTCCCACTATTTTAGCACTAGACAGTGCCCAGGTCCAAATTGATCTAGAGTTGCTGTTGGTGTATTGTCACTGTTTCAATCCCAGAGGGCAATCTCAGCCTTGCCCCAAATACTCAGTTGGCATTGTTCAGAAAGAAAGAGAATACCTAGAAAGAGTAGTCTGTCCCCACAAACCTCTCCCTGGAGCCAAGATAGGTCCAGTGCCTCACATATAATTACTGGCCTATGTTTAGACACTGTAAGTTTCTTCCTTGTTCTGGGCCAAGTCAGTGTGGATGGACCAGCCCCAGGCTCTGATGTCACACCTGTAGCTACCAAAGTTCTCATACCTTGAGCCCACAGCCCACCAAAACAAGCACAACACTGGGTTAAGACCAAGGTCCACACTTCTATTGCTGATGTAGACTCATGACCCAAGACTGCTGCAATAAACCACAGGTAATGCTAGTTGAAATGGATATCAAATAGATTGGAGTCACAAAAATGGACATCAAATAGATTGGAGTCACATGTCTTCCCCTGGTACTGGAGTTATTCAAGAGACTGTCCATTGGCAGGTCTTGGGATGGAAGCCATTAGGATCTGCCCAGTATTAGGATATACCAGCTGAGCACTAAATTCCAGGGCAAATTCTTGTGTTTACTAATCCATCTTACCCCTATTAAGTGGGGTCTTCCTTGATGCTATGCTTCCTGAGATTGGGGATATGCTGGTGAAGGTAGACCCTTGGCTACTTGGGCTGATGATAAGATGGTTTGTGCTTGAATCTCACAGCTGTAAGTACCTGCACAGTCTCAGGGGCCTTACCATAGAGGCCTATTCTATAAGCATGGTGATACAGATTGCAACAAAATCTGTATATCCACAGGGGGTCCAGGAACCATTACCCTGCAAATACTGAGTGATAGCTATACTCAAATTTTCATATGTAAGTGAATCTCAGAATAAACTATGGCACATCTACATATTATATATTGTTATTTATACATACAATGATACACATAATAAGATTCTTAGAATCTAATGTGTGACTATCCCAGTAGATTTTTCCCATCTGTTGTCAAATCACCCTTCAAATTTCACTGCTATCAGCACCATACAGATGGGCTAATCTTACCAGTATTGGGTATTATAATGATAATTTGGAAAATCTAGTTTTATGAATGTAAGATGACAACATCAGGTAGCTTCAGTGTATACTATTGTCATTAATACAAAGGATCAGTGCTATTGTTGTTCATCTGTGGGTTTGGGGGATTCTAGTAACAAATGAGAAACACCAAAAGATAAAATGGTTTCAACAAGTAATTTAGATATTTCTCTGTAATTAAAATGAAACACTTTAGATAAATTATTGGTTACATTATTAGCAAACAATGGCATGCTTATTATATTGTTTTTCTTTTGTACTTGTTCTTCTCAGATATACATGACAGTAGAGTATATTTTGAAACTTATTGTAATTAGGATCCCATTCTTGTAGTTGTACATGATGTGGATGCCTATTATATTTGACATGTGGAGCAAATATTTTTTGATATTCCTTCTTCTATATGACCAGATAATTTTCAGTTACTAGTCATGAAATAAAGTAATGGTCAGAAAAGCAGTGAAGATATTGTTCAGTTTTCTCACAGACCTTTGTATTTAACTTCAATCAGGTTTGAAGTCATTTGTGAAGTTAAATGTCATTTTTTTGGTCCTAATATCCACAATCTATAGCTGAAATAAAATAATTATTTCAACTTTTAAAAATACTGCATGTTTTTTTTTCACTGTTTGATAAGAATTCATAAAGTCATGCAGTTTTCATGTCAATTGCTTCCTCTGTTCTTTTCTCCTTTTTGAATAGCAGAGAAATGCCCATATTCATTCTGAAGAAGTTCATTTCCTCTCTTGATTAACTCCTGCCATCTGGAAATGGTATTGACTAAAAGTAGTATCAAAATAGATTAAAATATCATTTGCTGTGTCTCCTTCATCAAAGTCTCAGCTTTACTAGGACCATTTTCTTCTCCATTTTTTTCAGGCCTGTCTGGGCTGACACTTGCTAAGATTTCCTTTCCCTTCCTCGTCAATGCTTGTAGAAGATGCTGTCTTTCATCCCAGCATCAGATGAATCTTGAATTGTTTCTAGTATCCATGCTTTGGATATACCAACTTGTACTTCTTCACAATTTTCATAAACTTTATTTAGTATTGAAGGCACTACATATTTCAAAATAGATCCAGACGTTATGGCTTCAATCACCTCTCTTTTGAGTTCTAAAAAATTGTCTTTGTTGGTCTACACTGATTTGTTGCCCTTTCATGTTCATATGTTTTTTTCATTTCAAAAATTTTCACAAACTTCAGAGTAATTATTAAACAGTGTTATATGTTAAAACAATATTGCAAAGACTGGAAGTGCCTCCTAGTACCTGTAGGACAAAAGTGCACAATTCAATACCTTTTGTATCAACATAGCAATTTTAGCTTTGATGTTTTAATTGAAATCTTATATAAAATATTTTATGTAAATAATTATATAATAAGTAGTAAATTTTTATACAACCAAAATATTTACAAAATGTTCAACTTACAATGACTAAACTATAATACTAGAATGTTTTATTTTGTTAATTTGTTCTTTAGCTTAAAATAAATACTTTATAAAGGAAAAACATTTTGATTTTAAAAATATATTTCAGGATCACACAAAAACTTTACAATATGAACTGAAATTTGTACTTTCAAAAGAAAAATATTGTACTTTATAGATTTCAATCTGTTCTGTTTAATTTTAAACAAATAACAACTCCACGTGATCATATAGAATGAAAAAACTTAAGCAACTCAAATTCTTTTATTTTACCAGTTACAGTGCTATCATTGACTATTTTGAATGCAAGATTATATAGTACTACACAGATTGTAGACAAAACTGTACATTTACTCATACAATGAATACATACATCTGTCAGGATCAATATATATAAGACAGTTCTCAAACTGACTCCTTTGTGAGATAAATATTTACTAAAGGATAAGTGAAAATGTGTTAATCTGGAGCTTCAATATGTATTATAAAATGTTAACATTAGCCATTGCAACTGTTTAGAACTTGGACCACCAAGAGATTTTGGGGAAGAAGTATTTTAACATTGATATTCTTTAAAATTATTGGCACACAGTAAAAATAAAAAGCAGATGAACTTTGGCTTAGTTTTGTTTTGAAATTATCTTTTAAAAAAGATCTCCTATTGGCTGTACCTCAGAAAGTACAATTCAGCCTTTAACAGCCTGGAATATGCCGGGCGCGGTGGCGCACGCCTGTAATCCTAGCACTTTGGGAGGCTGAGGCAGGAGGATCGCGAGTTCAAAGCCAGCCTCAGCAATGGCGAGGCACTTAGCAACTCAGTGAAACCCTGTCTCTAAATAAAACACACAAAAAAAAAGGGCTGGGGATGTGGCCCAGTGGTCGAGTGCCCCTGAGTTCAATCCCCGGTACCACAAAAAAAAAAAAAAAAAAAAACAGCCTGGAATACCTTCCTTACAAATTTTTGTTCAAATATTTCAATGCAGTATTTTAAACTATATGCTATTCATCGTAATTTAAAAATTCCCAAAGCCACCTGGTTTTCTTATTGCATGATGACCTCTAGGCCCTTGTTAGAGAGACATGAGGCATTAAGCACTGATTTTATTAATACTTAATCAAAAGTTAGAGGTCCTGCTCTGGTGGACAAAAGTAAAAGTAAAGATTCCTTCCCCTATTGAATGAAGCTGATTATGATAATAAAGAGGGAAAATGACTAGATGACATTTAAAGTCATTCCAGTTCTGCATTATTGACATTCAGTGACTCTCTGCATTCCAAAAACACATTTTAATCTCTTTGAAATTGTATTCAGATTCTTCAACAAATTAGATTGCATATGTTTTTCATACCTTGTTTTTGCTATAACTCCTCTTACCTTACAAACACAATGCTAATCTGGATTATTCACACCTCAGATGACTCTTGCCTTTAATCCTTTTGCCAGTTCTATGCTGTTAATCTCTGTTTTATTTTTCCCATCACTGAAAATCCTACTTCATCTTTCACAACACAAATAACATTTTACATCACCAATTGTGTTTTCCTGGTTACTTCAACTCACACCCAAATAAACTTCAATTTCATAACTCACTTATTCTATCAACATCAGATTATGATGTAATCTATCATATAATTTTAATCTATTGTCAATTACAATCTGACTCTATACAAATTACTACAGATAGAACTTCTAAAACAATATAAAATAATGACAAATACTAAAATAGAACTTTTGTGCCACACATTGTTCTAGCCAGTGGAAGATTCAGAATTTTAATTTGGGATGCTTCCAAGTCTATAAAGTATCATAACAAACATGCTGCTACTAAGCAAAATGTCACTCAATTTGGTGATTGCTATTTTTTTAATGTATGGCATTTTAATTTCTTATAAATACGTTTCTTATTTTGCTAAAAACATCTTTAGCTCTTTCAGAATGGGAAGAGTATTTTTTTTTTTCCTTCTACTAAAGTGTATGTTTGTGCTGGAGGCATTTAACATTTGTTCAGCAAGTGAATTAATTAATGAATCACAGCAAGATTATTTACTTGGCTTTATAACCACTGGGCTTTATCTTTCACTCATATCCTTCTTGGAAATATCAGAGCATTCATACAGTGCCTGCTTCTAAATCAAATATAAATTCCCTCAAGTGATTGAACTTCAGGTTGTTATTGATTGTTTCTGCTACAGTCCTGGAGATATCATCCTTAAGCACTATACCAGATTTCACATTCCTCAGAGCCTTTCCCTACAGGGTCTGTGTTTAGTGGCTTCCTGTGGCTTCTGGGAAGAACTTGAAATCCCAATTCTGATCAGAGCAAGCAGAAATTTTGAGGGAAAATAAAATTGAGATGCTCAAAACAGATTTCAGGCTCCAGATTTGACTGAAGTATAAAGTGTTGAGTCAACCAAAAATATATACAGCAAAAGTTAGTTGCAAACTGCTGACTTTTTTGCTTATTTGTTTTATTGTGCTCTGTTTTTCCACATCTTGGAACATCTGGGTCTGGGTGACTATGGCCCAGTTGGACTAGCTATGTAAAGAAACTTCCATGTAACATTTAGCATTTCCAGTAACTTAGGCAGTGAAACTGGACATTTTGTAAGTAAAATGGAATCAGTAGGGTAGAGTTAGGGGATAAGAGACAGGAAGGGAAGGTAAGAAGAGGTACTGGGGAATGAAATTAACCAAATTATGTGAGTACATGAATATATCCCAGTGAATCCCACTATTATGCATAATTATTATGCACCAAAAAAAAAACTACAAAAAAGGAAGAAACAGTTTTCTTTACCTTAACATACCTGTCCTAATGACCTTGTCATTCATGCATTTCACTGGAAATTTTCTTAGTTCTTGAGATCAGTCAGACTATGTCTTTCATTCACTAAAGACATATAATTTGAGCACTTCCTTTTGCTAGTTAATAATGCCAAACTGAATTCAGGGTCAAAATCCCAACTCCTTAAGTGAAAATTTAGAGTAATCCAAAGATTCTTCTTCTTCAATTATATGGGAATACAATTAAGCCCCACAATTGCCTTGTAAACCTTTGCTCCAAGAGCCAGACTGGGTTTCTACAGTGTGTTATATAAATGTATCACACTTGTTCTTCTGAAATTATGCTATGTATCAGGCTGCTAACTGTGTTGTTATCATGATGATTATATTAATACATTTTCTGCCTTTCAGTGTTTTAAATTTTAAGCATCATTTCTATACAATAAAATACTCAGATCTTGAGTGTTTACAGGAACAAGCAGATTTTTCCTTTTGTATAGTTTTAAAGATCAGTGTTATTGAGGTATAATTAACATAAAATGGGACTCAACAGTTTCAAGTGTACATTTCATTGAGTTTTCATGAATGTACACAAGGGGAACCATACAATGATCACAAACAGAACATTTCCATTACCTCAACAATTTTGTCCTGACTTTTTGCACTCAGCCCACTCCCTGCCAACTCTGGCCTCTGGATGTACTTTCTGGCACCATATTTTTGTCTTTTCTAGAAATCCATGGAATCACACAATAGTCTTACATGTCTGACTTATTTAACTTAGCATAAAAATTTCGAGATTCATTCTACTTTTTTATCATAGTGCATTCTTATTGTGTACCATCCTTCATATAGTACATATATACAATAATTTACCTATTAATTCAGGTAATGATCATTTTAATTGCTTAAAACCTTTGAGTGTTATGAATGCAAGTGCTATGACTAAATGACTATGCCTTTATATGTACACTTATTTTTATATTTTTGGGTAAATTCCTATGAGTGAGATTGATAGTTTGTTTTGTAAATGAATATTTAACTTTATAAGAAATCATTAATTTGTTTTCCAACATGACTGAAACATTCTGTAATTCTACCAGAAGTAGGTAAGAGTTCAATCTGCTGCACCATGTCCTCACTAACATTGGGTATTGCCTATTTTGTTAACGTTAGCCATTATAGTGTGCATATAGTGTGGCATGTAGCTTTAATTTGCAATTCCCCAATGATTAATGACAATAAGCATCTTTATATGTGTTTATTATTTGCATATCTTCTTTGGAAAATGTCTTTTCAAATTGTGCATCCATTTTTTCAATTGAATTATTCATTCTATTAGTTATCTATAAGATTCTTTTTAATTTTAGGCACAAACTGATTGTCAATACTACATTTTGCAAATATTTTATCCTACTCTGTGGCTTGCTGTTTCACTCTATTCACAGTAGATTTTGGAAAATAAAAGTTTGAATTTTGATGAAATACAATTCACCATTTTTTATGGTTAGTGTTTTTCTATACTATCTAAGGAAACTACCAAGATTTTCTCTTTTTTTAATATAATTCCCTAATTTTAAAAAATCATTTATTTACTGCTTTAGTTGTACACAAAGTGTTTATTTTTATGTGGTACTGAGAATCGAACCCGGCCGCGCACGTGAGAGGCGAGTGCTCTGCCGCTGAGCCACAACCCAAGCCCCAGAAAACTACCAAGATTTTCTATGTTCTTTTCTAGATATGATATAGTTTTAACAGTCACATTTAGGTAAATGATCCATTGAGTTGATGTTTTGTTTTTTGAATACAGTATAGGGCAAGGGTATAGATTTATATTGTCACTATGGATATCCAACCATATTGATCCAATAATAGCTTGCATCACACAAGAAATTTCTCTGCTATATAGTGGGCTGCAACTGCACCTTCTTCATTGAAATCTGAACTCTGTTCTTTAAGGCGTTGGTCCCTCTTCAAAGTGTGTCCTTATTTGGTGTGATATTATGATGCATATATTTTGGGCTTCCTCTATGGTTCCTAGTTCATAACCGCCCTCCTTATAGCAAGCATCAGAAACTAGAACATCTCTTTTTCTTCCCTGAGGTGGTCCATATACTCTAATTTTTACCTGCCTTTCTATCTTGGAGCTGACCATAAAAATATTTTCGGATCTTTCTTGTTTCCTAGATGATAAGAACTCCATTTCAGAAAGGATTCTGCTCCATACACAGAAATAAGAAATATTGAAGAGAGAGGTCAAGAAGATCTGATATTATCTCATTAAAGAGATTATGCATTCCTTTGGTTTGAAACTCTGTGTCTTCCTCTATCCCAATTACTCTTAGATTTGGTCTTTTGCTGCTGTCCTATTACTCATTCTATGAGGCCAATATCACTCTGATCCTAAAACCAGGCAAAGACACATCAAAGAAAGAAAACTTCAGACCAATAACTCTAATGAACTTAGATGCAAAAATTCTAAATAAAATTCTGGCAAATTAGATACAAAAACATACCAAAATATAGTACACCACAATCAAGTGGAGTTTATTCCAGGGATGCAAGGATGGTTCAACATACAGAAATCAATAAATGTAATTCATTACATCAATAGACTTAAAGATAAGAACCATATTATTATCTCAATAGATGCAGAAAATCATTCAACAAAATACAGCACCCCTTCATGTTCAAAACACTAGAAAAACTAGGGATAACAGGAACATATCTCAACATCGTAAAAACTATCTATGCTAAGCCCCAGGCCAACATCATTCTAAATGGATAAAAATTGAAAGCATTCCCTCTAAAAACTGGAACAAGACAGGGATGCCCTCTTTCACCACTTCTATTTAACATAGTACTTGAAACACTGACTAGAGAAATAAGACAGATGAAAGAAATTAAAGGGATACAGATAGGTAAAGTGGAACTCAAATTATCGCTATTCGCTGATGATATGATTTTATACCTAGAAGACCCAAAAAATTCCAACACAAAACTTCTATAACTCATAAATGAATTCAGTAAAGTAGCAGGATACAAAATCAACACCCATAAATCTAAGGCATTTCTGTATATCAGTGACAAATCCTCTGAAAGGGAAATGAGGAAAACCACCCTGTTTACAACAGTGTCAATAAAAATAAAATACTTGGGAATCAAGTTAACCAATGATATGAAAGACCTCTATAACGAAAACTACAGAACACTAAAGAGAGAAATTATAGAAGACCTTAGAAAATGGAAAGATCTACCTAGCTCTTGGATAGGCAGAATTAATATTGTTAAAATGACCATACTACCAAAAGCACTATACAGATTTAATGCAATTCCAATCAAAATCCCAATGACATTCCTCATAGAAATAGAAAAAGCAGTCATGAAATTCATCTGGAAAAATAAAAGACCCAGAATAGCTAAAGCAATCTTTAGCAAGAAGAGTGAAGCAGGGGGCATCACTGTACCAGACCTTAAATTATACTACAGAGTAATAGTAACAAAAACAGCATGGTATTGGCACCAAAATAGACTGGTAGACCAATGGTACAGAATAGAGGACACAGAGACTAATGCATATAATTTCAGTTATCTTATATTAGACAAAGGTGCCAAAAATGTACATTGGAGAAAAGATAGCCTCTTCAAACAAATGGTGCTGGGAAAACTGGAAATCCATATGTAACAAAATGAAATTAAACCCCTATCTCTCACCATGCACAAAACTCAACTCAAAGTGGATCAAGGATCTAGGATTTAGACCAGAGACACTATGCCTAATAGAAGAAAAAGTAAGCTCTAATCTCCACCATGTTGGATTAGGCCCCAAGCTCCTTAATAAGACTTCTGTAGCGCAAGAATTAATATAAAGAATCAATAAATGTGATAGATTCAAACTACAAAGCTTCTTTTCAGCAAAAGAAACAATCAGTGAGGTGAATAGAGAGCCTGCTAACTGGGAACAAATTTTTACCACATGCACAACAGATTGAACACTAATCTCTAGAATATATAAAGAACTCAAAAATCTTAACACCAAAAAAAAAAAAAAAAAATCAATAAATGAGCCAAGGTACTGAATAGACACTTCTCAGAAGAAGATATACAATCAATCAACAAATACATGAAAAAATGTTCAACATCTCTGGCTATTAGAGAATGCAAATCAAAAACCACTCTATGATTTCATCTCATATCAGTCAGAATGGCAGCTATTAAGATCACAAACAACAATAAATGTTGGAGAGGATGTGGGGGAAAAAGGCACACTCAAACATTGATGGTGGGACTGCAAAATGGTGCAGCTAATATGGAAAGCAGTATGGAGATTCCATGGAAAACTGGGGATGGAACCACCTTATGACCCAGCTATCCTACTCCTTAGTCTATACCCAAGGACTTAAAAACAGCATAGTACAGGGACACAGCCACATCAATGTTTATAGCAGCACAATTCACAATAGCTAAACTGTGTAACCAACCTAGCTGCCCTTTAGTAGATGAATGGATAAAGAAAATGTGATATATATACACAATGGAGTATTACTCAGCAATAAAAGAGAATAAAATCATGGCATTTGTAGGTAAATGGATGAAGTCAGAGAATATAATACTAAGTGAAGTTAGCCAATCCCAAAAATCCAAATGCAAATGTTTTCTCTGATATAAGGAGTCCAATTCACAGTGGGGTTGGGATGGGGAGCATAGGAGGATTAGAGGAACAGTAGAATGGCCAATGGGGAGAGAGGGGAAGGGAAGGGACAAAAGGGTGAAGAAAAAAAAAAAAGATGGTAGAATGAGATGGATATCATTACCCTAAGTGCATGTATGAAGACATGAATGATGTGAACATACTTTGTATACAACCAGAAATAGGTAAAAATGTGTTCTATAAGTATAATATGAAATGTAGTGCATTCTGCTGTCATTTATAACAACTTAGAATTAAAAAATAAATAAATAAACAAATTAAAAAAAAGGATCTGAATAGCCTTTGCTGGATTTCCCTGCTCAGCCTCATTCATTAGATCATATCTTTCTGTCCAATCACATTTCTAACAGTTGTTTGTGTTTCAGTTACACCTGTGCAATTAAATCTTCATAAAATCCCAAAGGAGAGGGTTTTGAGGGTGGAGCACCTAAAGAGGATGTGAAAGCTTCACAACCCTTTCCCCACACGTCCCCTTATATATCTCTTCATTTTTATCCTTTGTAATATTCTGTATGATCAACTAGTAAATAAAAAGTGTTTCCATGAGTTTTGTGAGCTGTTTCAAAAAATTATATGGATGCCAGGAAGAGGTTGTAGCAACCCTGATTTAAAGCTGATTGATCGAGTAAAACAATGTGAAACATGTGAATAGCATCTGAAGTGGAGTGGGGGGCAGTCATAGGGACTAAGCCCTCACTCAACCTGTAGGATCTGATGCTATCTTTATTTAGTGTCAGAACTAAATTATTAGAGGATACCCACTTAGTGACTGCTGAAGAGTTAGTTGTTTGTTTACTGGTAATGAGTAATCTCCATGCCTTTTGGGGTCAAAGAAGTGATGTATGTTGTGAACATGTAGTAGGAGAAATTGAATTTGAGTTTGTTTTTCATCTAGATTATGGATTTGGAAATTTGCTCTTAAGCCTTAGGGTACTATTTAGCACTTCTTGTATATCTTATTCTATACACATTGAAGTTCCCCCTTTTTCATAGACTGTTTCCTTATGTTAAACTAATATAATAGACTAAAGTCAACTATCCTTTTTTTTTTTTTTTTCAGATTGTATTTTTTCCCCTGGTGAACTGACCCTTTTACCATTAAGAGAGATTCTTCTTTATCTCTTGGAATACCATTTGTTTCAGATTCTGTTTTATATGTTATTAATATAGTTAGGTTATCTGGTCTAGTTTGGATCTTTTATGTTCTCCAAAGGCCCTTAAAGGCTTGGTCCCCAGCCTATGGTGCTATTTGGAGGTGGTGGAACCTTGAGAAGGTGGGACCTAATTGAAGGAAGTGAGGTCACTGAGGCTGAGCCTTTGAAGAGGATGCTGGTACTCTGGCCCTTTTCTGCCTCTCTCTGCTTCCCATTTTCCATGATAGGAACAGCTCCCTACACCATGTGTGTCCACCCTGAAATACTCTGTTGCCACAAACACAAAGCTACAGAGTGAAGCAACTCTTGACTAAACTTCTGAAACTCTAAGTCAAAATAAATATTTTAAGTTAATTATCTCAAGTGTTTTCTCACAGCAATAGAAAGTTAACACATCATCTTTTTAATGTTCATTGATTACATAATATATATCCTTCCATTTTGTTAATTTCAAATCATGTCACACATAAATTGCTTATAATGAACATATACTCAGTCTTTCTTCCTAATGCAGTTATCAATATAATTAGTTTTATTCACCCATTTTGTTGTTTTCTAGTTATAGCATCTATTAGTTGTTATTGCTATTGTTTCTTTTCTCTTTTTTTAATCTTTATTTTCCTTTACACATTTCTATGAATTGAGTATTTTTATGTATTTATTATCTTTTCTACTGACTTATTAACTTTACTCTCATATTTTGTTTTTTAAATGATTTCTCTAAGAGTTTGAATCTATCACAGTCTACAGAGAATTAATATTATATTGCTTCATGTAAATGTAAGTATTTTACAAAAATATTATACAATTTTCCTTCTCCTATTACCTTTGTTATTTGTATCATACACTTTAGAGTAATCCTTTCTTAATTTGCTGGTATGTTAAAAGACCCCTTGTGGATACTTAAAACCTCAATACCAAACCCCATGGTTTTTCATACACATACATCCCTATGATACAGTTTAATTTATAAATTATGCACAGTAAGAGATTAACAATAATAGTAAAATAGAAAAATTATAACAATATACTCTAAAAGAGTTATTTAACATTATGAATAGTTTATTTCTGGAATTTCTCACTTAAGATTTTCAGATTGTGGTTGAAAGTATGCATGTAACTGAAACCACAGAAAGTGGAACCACAGATAAGAAAGAATTAACTGTACTTCTACATGTGCTATGAATCCCACAGTATGGAGCTAAGACTGTAGCTCATTGGTAGAGTGCATGATAACATAAGCAAGGCTATGGGTTCAATTCCTAGCACTAGTGGGAGCAAGCATGCATAAGTGTGCATGCACACACACACACACACACACACACACACACACACACACACTCAAGTTCTCCAACATGTTATTATTTTATTTTTGCTTTAGTTAGATAATAAGCTTTTAGTAAATTAAAAATGTCTCTCATATTTGCCCACATATTTGCCATTCTCAGTACTCTAGATCTGAATTTCTATTTGGTATCATTTTCCATCACCCTGAAAAACTTCCATTAGTAACTCTAATATTGCAGGTCTTCTAGAAATGAAACCTTTCCATTCTTGTCTAACTAAAAATGTGCTATTTCACCATCATTATGAGAAATATTTTTGTTGGAATTGAAATTCTGTGTTAACTCTTTTTTTTTTCCAGAAATTTAAAGGTTTCAATCCACTGTCTTCTGTTTTTCACACTTTATAGAGTTAATAGTAAGAATTTACTGGAGATTATAAATGATTAATGTCTTATTATTATGTCTTATTGTTCTTCAGACATGTCTCTATTTTCTGGTTGCTTTTAGAATTTTATCTTTATTTTTGGTTTTCAGCAATTCAATTATGTGCTTCTATTTGTATACTTGTTTAAAATTCCTGTGTTTTCTAAGCTGCTTGGATCAATGGATTTATATTTTCAAAAAATTTGAAAATAATTTCAAATTTTCCTGTTTCAGTACATATTTTTTTGGATCTATTTTGTAGAAGAAATGTTAAAACTGGCTCATTTTGCCCACAAATCACTGAAGATCTGTTTATTGTTCATTTGTTATCAGTCTTTCAGCATTTTATTTTATACTCCCTGCATGTTTTTGTTTTCCTAGTTTCAAGTGGAATGTCTTCAAATTGAGTAACATTTTCTTTTGGAATACCTAATCTGATAATAAGCCCATATAGAAAATTTTTATTTTAGATATTGTATCTTCCAGTTCTAAAATTTCCATTTTTCCCTAAAATTTCCCATTTTTTCTCCATTGCCCTTTGGAAACTCCTGTTTCCTATTTATGATGTTTTAAATTCATTTGTATATTTATAAAGGCCATTTAAAGTTGTTATTATTAATTTCATTAATTCTTTTTATCTTTTTTTCCTTCTAGTGGATTCTGCTTTTAACTGTTTTGAGGGCAATTCAAGAAATAACCTCACCAGACAGGTAAAGTTCATCCTCAAAACAGGGCCAAATTCTTCACCAGATTTCCTAGAATGTATGGTACTTCTTTCTATCTTTTACTTCCCTGAGAGGTGGCATGGAAGTTTAAATTGCCATGCAAGCCCTAATGCTGTCTCAGAAACTTCCTTAAATACATGTTTTATCCATAATATAGAACCAGAGTAGAAAACACTAGTAGTCCATCATTGTATTTGAGTATGCTTACTCTTGTCAAGAACCTCAAAAATTAGATCTGAAATCCTCCCAAGGACCTTGCAATATAGATATCATTATCCTTATTTTTATAAGAACACTCTGAAGTTCCAAAACAGGCCTGACTCTATGCATTTTTTATTATATATGCTTCTTCGTGATTATGAATGGTCTCTATATGAAAGGTCACTGAAGACCTATTAGATGGTCCTGTTACAATGCCTTTCATAAGTATAAATCTGCATGGATCAGATGTGCAACCCTAAATTCTGCTGGACTTTCCAGGTATCTGTGTAGTCCAGGCATGCTGTGTAGTCATCTACATACATTTTAATTCAATTTTGCATAAAATTTTATGTTTTTCTGATCTTATTTATGGTCAAAATCTCTTCCCTGAATAACCTTTTATTATTTATTCAGAAATTCTACTGGAAGGGGGCTTGGTTTACCAGATCTTCCTCTTTTTTATGGTACTCTTAGGATCAGTAATAAACTAACTGAAAATTTCACAATTCTAGAAATAAATTCAGAGGTGAAGATATTGTCTCTTTTCTAATTTGGAAGAGTAAAAGCCATCCCATTTTCTGATAAATGGATGGAACTGAAGACTATCATGCTAAGTGAAATAAGCCAATCCCCAAAAAACAAAAGCTGAATATTCTCTCTGCTATGTGGATGCTAACCTAAGTAAATGGGGGTGGGGGTGGGAAGGAGTTTACTGGATTAGACAAAGGGGAATAAAGGGAAGGGAGGGGGGATATGAATAGGAAAAACAGTAGAATGAATAAGACATAACTTTCCTGGGTTCGTATATGAATACTCAACCAGTGTAACCCCACATCATGTACTAACTCAAAAATGGAAAGGTATACTCCATATATGTATAGTATGTCAAAATATATTCTACTGCCATGTATCACTAAAATGAACAACAACAACAAAAAAGAATAGAAGCCAACCCAGATGCATGTTTTCTCTGATGTCAACAACTTTTTCTATACATTTCAACACAGCCAAGTAGCTACTTTAATCTCTATCATTTATCATATGGTAAAAGTTATCATATGGAAAAAAATTTCTTAATGGAAAAAACAAACAAACAAACAAAAATCAGTTCAGTTCCCTAACCAATGAATTGCATGTTTCTCTGGAGATATTTCCACAGTAGGAAATAATTCTCACCCATATTTTCTCACAGAATTAGATTTTTTATTTGTTCTGAAAAATATACATATACATACCTGGTTCAATCAGACAAAGCTCAAGTGTCTACCACCCTGAGCTTCAACCACCCAGAAGAAGGATGGTGGAAAGTGTTCATTTCAAACCATGTCTTTCTTGGCTGTAAAATCTTTCTGCATGGTTGAGAGATTTTTAAGCCCCCTTAACCTACATCAGGTGCTGTCTCAACTTTAGCAGGACCCATAATATTTTTTCAGGGTCCATTCCATAAGCTTAGCTGTTGCTTTGCAACGAGCTTAGGCTTTTAGATAGTCTAATGAGGGTCCAACTTGCACATTCTCATTAAAGATTAATTTGGCTGCTTTGCAACATCTGTGTTCTGCTGAGTCCTATCTGTCCCCAGGCTGTAGGGCCAAACTCATCCATCATCACAGACAGGCACTTGGAAGTCACCTCTTGCTGTTGCCTCACATATCAAAGAGTCAACTCAGGCAGGGAGACTCCTGGAGTGGGCTGTACCCCAGGCTTCTCCTCAGGAGCTCCTTTTAGGTCTCTCTACTCACTTTTAGGGGCTCAATGTTGTGAAGGCAGCAACACAGCAAGCACAGCAAATGGAACATGCTGAAAGGTGGCTTTACAGAGGCATTACAGCCACCCGGAATCTGGAGACATTTCTGCCATAACTCCCTACCCAAAATAGCAATCGGTGAAATTCAAGCTGAGTACTGTTGTCAAAAACAAGTATGAGTATTTTAGTTAATGTTTGGCAGCCAGCCTGTCTGTAAGTATAGATTCACCCCAAGGCCCAGCAAAGGGTTTTAAGAGTCTGAGTATATCCTGAGCTTCTGTTCTAAAGCTCTCCTTGCTTGTTGACAGTGCTGCAGGTGGGCAGGGAACTGTTTGAAGTGTGCAGTTAAAAGAGTCTTTTAAGAAGCTGAGAGAAATCCATAGGCACTGGCAGTCCTCAGAGCCATAGCTCCACACACTGAGCACACAACACTGTGAAAGGGCTCTCTGCATGGACAAGGATAGCTGTCATGTGGACAGCCTGGTTGTGGTGACCAGATTCTCAGAGGCAGAACCTTGACTTGTTCTCAACTATGTGTGTTAGGCCCCCTACCACAGGTATAAGCAGCTATGAAATGCAGCCATAAATTCAACACATAATTCAAGTGAAGAAAGGTGATCAAACATGTAATAGATAGCTTGGAGAGGTAAGAAGTTTCCTGACAACTGAGTTATTCAGGTCATAGCTAATTGACAGTAGGTTGAGGAAGTCAGTCATATAGAGGGTTCAAACATCAGACTCATTTAAAAATACAGTCTTTGAGGACTCTTTCAACTTTTAGACTCTTTAGTGTAGAATTCTCCAATAGTATCCTGTACTAAGTGTATATGCATAGTGCACACTACATGCAAGTGTGTTCAACTGCTTATTAAAAGTGTACACCATGAACATTTTCACTCTTGAGTCTCAGTTAAATAGCATATATAAATAGGCACAGTCGCCACATATGCACTTTTGCATGCATTAACTTCTTTATGTACAGAGGAGCACACATAGAAAACTAAGAACAACTGAGCTGAGAGCCTTCATGTTGTAGTTTAAGTGATTTAATAATTCCCTAAACAAAAAGCAGTGATTTCTGCAACCCTTTCTCTGTACTGAAAAAGTGAAGAGGGCCCCTAAATAAAGTTGTTCTTGGGGAAAAAATAAGAGAATACTTAGGTTTTTATAAAGGAAGATTTGGTAAGTGCAGGGTATGAAATAGCATGCTTCATTTTTCAGAAACATCACTGTAATTGTGAAAGCACAAAAGGAAAAGGGGGAAGGGGCTGAGAGCAGGAAAGCCTTTTCTGATTACAGCTGTCATTAACAGAGGATAAAAAGTACTGTGTCGCCTCATGGATAAGAGCACACAGGTGCTACCCCCTTCCAGTTCTCTAATGCATCTGCTTCTGCTGGGCACAAAGTGACTTGGTGCTCACTCCCTTCACTTTACCTACCGCCTCTTATTCTCTTTACGTGAAACCAAGATCTTCACACTGGCATGGTCAGCAAGGGAGCATTCACTCCTTTTCTTCATCAGACAGGGAAGAAAAGAGATGAAAGTTATAGACCACACAGCAATGCAAAACAAATAGATTAACATGGTGGACAAAGTGTATTTGTAGCATGACCTAATTAAGAAAGCTAAGGAAGGTACCAGGATGTCCCTCTTACCCAAGAGGAGTTTGGGGAAAACAAAATAAAGCAGAATTAATGGAGCAGCTGCTTAGCAAACTGTCCTATGCCTCCAAATATTATTATAAAATATTATATCAATTGCCTTCCTTAGATTTTTGCTTATTCTACTTTAAAGTATGTGCCAGGAAGAAAGTGAAGTGCAAATCACATAGCTCTTACCTACTCTAGCTTGGTTGTGTGTTAGAAGTATATTCACCAATTCTAACACTCACATTATATGAACTGTTTTTAATGCTTATCATTTAATGTTTAAAGTGCCTTTGAAAAACCCTGGTTAATATATTATACTCAAAAAGCTTAAGTACAACTGTACTAAGAATACTGATGTTACAAATTATTTAAAAGCCTGCATGGAAAAAGTGATCCTTAATGAAGAGTCTAACATGCTGAATTCTGAATAACATATGTAACCATGGAAAGTACCACTGAAATGCATTTTATAGTCTAGGGGCACAAGAACTTCTAAAAGAGTAACAGGACATTTTTAGCAATATTAGCCCCCTGAACAATGTCCTGGCTCACATTTGATAAGGACCAACATCTCTTTAAGGTTTTCAAGCATAAGAAACTCTAAATTTTCCAGTTAAAATGTAGTCTCAAGATGATTTGAAGAATATCCATGGAAGCGCAGTAAGTCTTGCTTCAGTGGTCTCATTCCTGACGAAATTTCCTGATTTTCTAGGGAGGTAAATTTTGTTATCAGTGTTATTTATAAACAATATATACTTTTGCATGACTCCTCCCAAGGAATATAAAATTAGCCAAAGAAGATAAGTCCAGAATTTAAACAACAGTATGAATCCATGCTTTATATTTAAGGAGATCTGATAACTCTGAAGCTATAAAGTGAACCACAAGAAGTAAAAAGTAAACATTTTTGCAGAATCTGTAAGTATACATAACTTACTATATATAGTATGCTGATCATTAGTCCTTCGGGTAAAGACGAAGGAGTGGAATAGCTGGGTCAAATGGTGGGTCCATTCCAAGTTTTCTAAGGAATCTCCACACTGCTTTCCATAGTAGTTACACCATTTTGCAGTACTACCAGCAATGTATGAGTGTGCCTTTCCCCACACATCCTCACCAACACTTATTGTTGTTTGTATCTTGATAACTGCCATTCTGACTGGCATGAGATAAAATCTTAGAAATCTTAGAGTAGTTTTGATTTGCATGTCTCTAATTACTAGAGATGTTGAACATTTTTTTATATATTTGTTGATTGATTGTATATCTTCTTCTGAGAAGTGTCTGTTCAGCTCCTTAGCCCATTTATTGACTGGGTTATTGGGGAAAATGGAGAAACTTTGGGCAAAGGTGGGGTCGGGGTATGGGGGCAAGAAAGATGGTGGAATGTGATGGACATTATTACTCTAGGTACATGTATGACTGCACATATGGTGCAATGCTACAATGTGTACAGAGAAATGAAAAGTTGTGCTGCAGTTGTGTACAATGAATCAAAATGCATTCTGCTGTCATATATACCTAATTAAAATTAATTAATTAATTTAAAAAAACACTGCAGCCAGGCCAACCATAATATTAACTAAGGGATTCCCTTTTGGGGACCCTTGTGAAGCAATGTGGAAAGTTTCAAGTAGAAGCAATTTTCACTCTTAAGAGCTTACCAACCTAAAATGAATCACACAGATAAGTCTTTGAGAAGAAATTGCATAAGGCAATCAAAGAAATAAAGACACAATAGGGAGTAAGACACAAAAGGGAGTAATTAGTAATTACTTTGAACCAGGCACTAGAGTAACAATATTATCTCAAATAATTACTGTTGATAATATTGGACCTGAGTTTTAATAATTTTCCAAGATCAAATAGCAAGTAAGTTGTAGTATAGGATTTTATCTAGATTTACAAAGTTCCCGAGGGCTGTGTTTTCTAATCATGTGCTGATTATAATATTACAAGACCATTGTATTTTACAACTGAAAAGCAATGTTAAGAAACACAGCACTGAAAACCTGAGACTCCCAAAATAAGTGATCGTTAAATCAAAAATGACTGCCTGTCAGGAATTTGTATAAGCTGCGTAGTGAATAGATAGCAACCAAAAAGAATCAGAGCAGTTTTGAACATATCACTAGATACAAGAAGAAGTTGTTTTGCAAAGAGCATAATTGTTGAACAATGTGGTCATTTACTTTCTTGGTCTGAGATAGTTTTCTCAGAAGTTGAAGGAACTGGTTTCCTCAAGACTGAATCAAATTTAGGATTTACAGGTATCCAAAACTTAGCCACTCCTAAAATTTGTCCAGAGAGAATTGGTTTACTCAAATTCAAGTATGACTTTGTGTTTTTATGAAATTAAGGCTTAAAATGCTTGTTTAAAAGGCTCATTGAATTTCTTGGCCATGATATAGCTTTGAAAAAATGGGCAGTCTAGTTTGATGATATTAGTGTAACTGAATAAGAACCATATGCATTGCATTCCCCCTTTTAAACTACACATGAATTAGAAATTAAGTCCTCATTCTCCTCAAAGTAATTAATGAGACAACTGATTAAATATGATACTGGCCCTAATCACCAGCTTGAGCTCAACCTGGCTCCATGTTGCAGACAACTATAGAGAATGAGCACAGCCCAGATTTAGGAACCAAGGGCCTAGCTGAACCCCTGACTCAGACAGCTCACACACATTCCTGTCTTTGTCCTGTGCCAGTTTTCATTTGTCCCACTCTTCCCTGATCCCCAATAAACCTATTATCTCATAAAAATCTCAAGAAATCTCTTTACAGTGTAATGCCTTTGCTCAAATCCCTTCTTGTTCAGGTGGGCACATAAACCAGAAGAGGGCCCAGGCTCTGTTCTGGGTTCTGATTGGGCTGAGACACACATCTGGGCTCTGGGAAGATGATCAGAATCTGGTTACCATTCACAGGGATAAAGTCCTTTCAGAGTATTATTTTCAGTTAACAGAGAACTGATGTTGGTATTTCTTAATCACCTCCAAGCCAGTTTAACTCCTCATCTTCATACTGTCTTCTGAAATAGTAGACCTCAGATGTATGAAAAGCGAGCTTTTCCCTTTCACATCATTCTTTTACATGTTGGTTGCTCTATAAAAGCATTCGTATCTCTTTACCAGACTCCACATAAAGATTTAACTTACACTAGCTTGCTTAATTCTCAACATCACCCTTAAAGGTGAGATAGGTGTTATTAACCTCATTGAGTTGATGAGGACACTCAGCCTTGAAGAGAAGGGGTAACAGGCTCAAAGCCACAGGGCTGGTGACAGGGCTGTTTCAGACCCAATTTACAAATGACTTCAAGATCCACTGCCATTACACCACAACCCCACCCTCTTTCTTTTAGGCATTGATACAGACTTACTCAGGTAATCTTCCTATCCTAAATGGCCCCTGGTTGCAGCCTTGTGCTCTGCTACGCTTTATCTGAACAGTACAAAGTTGACCAAAGAGATGGGTAGGAGTTACTGATGCAGGTTTCTGAAAACAGTCGTTGGTTTCTACAGACCACCGTTCTCAAAACTCACCCAAAGATTCAAGAAAAAAGTTTTCTTCTTTTAGACTTCTCCCAGCTTATACAGAGACTTTTCTGCAAGCTTATGAAAGAAAAGTGGCGCAGGACTAATCACACACCTACCTGGGATAAGAAGCAGGTTTATTGTCAGGAGCCTGACAAGGCTGCTCTGTGCAGAGAGGGGGAGAGCACCAGCAACTTCCCCTTGAATGTTACTATTTATAGGCTAGAATCATGGCTGTGCATTAGGGGTGGGTTTCGTCTTGACTGACATAGTAAGCATCCCCTGATCTTGTGGAAGGCAAGTTTCTTTCTTGGGAACAAAGACAGGCAGTTTTCTTATCCCTCAGAAGGGGGAACAGGGAAACGGGCAGGCCCCTTTATCTTCTCAAAGAGAGAACAGAGACATCAGTACGTCCCCATCTTAGGGGCTGGTAAGTTGTCTCCTATCTCTCAGTGAGAGAACAGAGAGAGACCAGCAAGTCTCCAGACAGGTAGGTTTTATTTGGGGCTAGTTTCTATTTCTTGGGAATAAGAACATTACTTATAAAGTGGGGGTGGGAGAAAGGAAGATGGATGCAATTATGCCGGCAGCTTACAATTTTGAAAGACAAAACTAAAGATATATGTGTGTGTGTGTGTGTGTGTGTGTGTGTGTGTGTGTGTGTGTGTGTTATTGTGTGGGTTTATTATCTGTTACTTCAAAATACTTGTTAATTTGTAAATTCTTGAGAGAATTGCTTCATGTTGAAATTTATTATAATGATAGAAATTGATATATGTTTATAAATATGCCTTCAAAATTCACAGTATCCCATAAATATATCCTAAGCACTGGTATACTACTTACATGCTCATACACATATTACTCTATTGAACTACTTGCACATAAGAAAACCACACATTTTTTTGTACTGTTAACTCCCTCATAAACAAACACACCCACAAAAACACATGGAAACAATATGTAGTCAAACACATGCAAAGAGATTTGCAAATGTACTCACAAAAACAATCCATAAAAAATGGGGAAAAAAATCACATCCTCATTCACACTTCTTTCTCCCCCTTCTTCTTTCCCGCCTTCTTTCTCTCCCCCATTCCCTCCCTTCTCAACCCATATACATACATCAAAGCCTTTAAACTAACATGTTTTCAAATTGAAATACTGAGCAGGAGAAACTCTTTCGATTCATAATAAGAGTCACCCTGTCATACTGATGGAGTAGAGTCTGGGTATAGGACACCCCTCTTCCACTGCCCAGATGCTTAAATCTCTTATGTAAAATATCTTCCCATATACTTTAAATCATTTCTATATTACATTTAATACCTAATACAAGTCATTGCCATGTGACTAGTCATTATGCTATATTGTTTAGGTCATGATGACAAGGAAAAAAAATATCTAACTATGTACAGTACAGATCCAATTTTTAAAAACATTTTCCAACCACAGTCAGTTGAATTTTTCTAGATGTAAAACTCACAGATATGGAGAGACAACTGACATCTTCTCATAGACCTAAGAATATGAGGCTCATAGACCTAAGGATATGAGGCCTGCTTACCAGTCAATTCCTTGATCATTCCACACATGCTAAAAGCGTCCCCATCTGTAGCATTCATTTAAGGAAACTCTGTTCACTCTAGACCTCTAGATATCCTGGAATTTATTACCTGTTATCCTAGGTAAGATGTAACCAAGAGAAAATCTTGTCAGAGACCAGTTAGAGGATTATGACCATGTTATCAAAGAGCAGGGCATGCCCTAGGGCTGGGAACCCCTGACTTAGGTGTCTGGGTGAGAAACTCAAAAGTCTCCTCCAAACTCTTCTTTCAGTCATTCTTTGTTACTCATCACCACCCCATCCTATTTTCCTCCAATATTTAAATGAGACTGCCTCATAAATTCTCTTGAACATTACCTCTTTGACATCCTAGACTATTTCAGCATCCTCCCTCCCCAAGACTAATTTGGTCAGGTTGATTCCATGTTTAAAATTATTATATGGTGTCCCCTTGTCTTAAAGTTCAAGACTATCAAAAAGAAACACAAGACCCTGTCTACCTCTCCAGCCCACTTAATCTCCAGTACATTACCGATCTTGCTGTCTCACTTAATTCCTGCTTGTTTGTGTTTGCACATACTGTTTCCCTAGCCTAGATGGAAACCCTTCAGTTGTCTACTTGACATCCTTCAAGACCAAGAACAAGAGGATCTGAAGCTGAGGGTCACAGAACACAGAAGCTACCTTCAAGTTTAATAACTGAAGCCACAAAGACAGCATAAGACGGAGTGTTTAAGGGACCATAACCTTTGAGTATCTTTCTGCTGGGTTTGTTTTTTTTTTTTTTTTTTCCACAAAAAAAGTCTTCTCCTCCTCATGTCCCTGAATTTTCTTTCAGTTGAACATCACCTGTTGGGGATATGCATATCCCTATTTGAATGTTATTTTTTCTATAGAGACACTGCCTCTCCTTGTGCTGGGATTTTATTACTGAAGAGTCAGAACACAGTTTACAAAAAGAAAACAAAAGATTTTTTAAAAAAAGGCCTTAAATATGCATTACCACTTCAGTTTAATTGGATTCAATGAATACTTGTTGAACATCCATGATATTCTGAGATTGCTACTAGGAAAAACAAAACAAAACAAAAACAGATGGACCCTCCTCTGCATTCCCATTATGGCTTATGCCTGGTTCTATTAAGATCTCTTTCACCCTGGATTGGTTACTATACGTCTCACACCTTAGTATTCACATGACTATGAATATAAAGGGCTGGGTCTTATCCAATTACTTTGGTATCCAATATAAATTAAAGAAGAAATTTAAAAGAGAGATATCAGAGACATATTTGAGGTAGATTCTACAAGTCATAAGTGCCTAAAGACAGGGACTATGATAGGGAGAAGGAAGAAGTTTCTAGCTCTAGAGACTGATATTTGGTCTCTTAATGAGAGTGAAAAGAAATTTGGGTTGTGAAAGAGTAAATATTACATTCATTTCCAACCTCCAAATTTGTATACTTTCAGGCAATCTGGATGAAAATGTCTATTGGTTGTCAGGGATTCAGAATGTGGCTGAAGCCACAATATACAAAACTTTCCCCAGAAAAAGCATGGAGAACACAAGGAAATGAGGCTAAGCAGACTCTAGGGAATCTGGAGTCAGACAGTAAACATTTCCTCTGGATAAGAGAAGTAAATGCCTTTGGGGCTCCTCTTTCCTTGGCCTAGAGAGGAACAGGAAGGCTGTGATTACAACTGTACAGGATCCATATTTTTAGTGTGGCTTCTATTTTGTTTCTAGAAGGGGTAGGCCTGAACTCACCAGCTGGTATTCAGCACACAGTCCCTAGTATCTGAGTCGGGGAGTACATGTGTTGTGCTGAGGTTAATTCTGAAAGAGGTCTTAAAGTCCCCGCCAATGAATTCTTTTTTAGACTGTACGTATCTGGGAAAACTCCCTATTTATATATCTTCATATCCCTTCAAAGACTGGATCTGCATACATGTAAGTTTCTGATGGTTTCTCAAGGAAGGCTTCCCTAGACCCTGAGGGTTGGAAGATCTATGGGGCAGTAACATGAAGGCCAAGGTCTGTGGGCAGCCATCTTGGGAGCCCTGCCTTCCCATGAATCTTAGCTTGCTGGGTCCCTGGATACAGAAACTGCATGGTTAATTCAACCATGAAGAGCAGGGATTGGAGGTCTCCAAACTTTCTGAACATATTGAACAAAGCAGATAACTTAAGACAGTTTGAAAACCAGGAGTCAAAGCTCCATTCCAAGTCCAGATAAGGTATATCTTACCAAATCTTGATAACATGAACAACTTCAAGTGTTTAAAATTGGGACATAGATTAAATACATTTGGGCAGCAGGACTGGATGCTTCAAGCAGGGATTTGAAGCTTTCTGTAATCTCTCTCCTTATTCTCTATCTTTTCTAGGGTTATATAGCATTTGGAATTTTATTACAGAATTTTTCTTCACATAATTTTATTTTCTCATTAAAATCCAGATAGTCCAAAGATGGAGTAATAATGTTAACAATCTTTCTCTAATTCTACTGCTTAAATCAGTGTTAAAGACCAACTAGTCCAGAGGCTTTTAATTTATATTTTTTATTATTTTCTTTTGTCTTTTCTTTGCTTTTGTGCTCACTCACATTTTGTCTCTTTCCTCCTTTCCCTTTCTCGTTCTCTCTCTCTCTCTCTCTCTCTCTCTCTCTCTTAACTTTAGACTCCTTTATTCAAACTTAAACTTGCTTCTGAAGTTCAATATGCCTGTGGTAGGGGGAAACTCCTTTAGTGTGCTACAGCAGCAAATCAAGATACCTCTGGGTTCCATGAATTTCCATATTTTGCACAACACTCTTCCACTGGCTTTGGTTAAGATTAATGATGTCTGTGCTTCCTAACCAGAATTGAAAAGAGATCCTACCACAGCTCAGCCTCTGGCTTTGTTCCATTTTGGAACCTAGGACACGGAATTCTTTATTTACTCCTATTCCTTCTCCTCACCCCAATTCGTTCCCTTGCTTGATTTGTGTACAAATCTGTTTTCCTCATTAGACCATAAGAACTTTGTTATCTTTCTCTCAATTTATTAATTTTGATATTCCCCACACATCCTACTTACAATGTTTTCAAAGCCCAGGTGTTTCCAAAATGTTAAATAAATAGATTTCACAAAATTAAATACAGCTCTATAGAAATTAAGCAATGTTCCCTGTTTTTAAAATAGTAGGACAAGTCCCAGTCCTGTCATGCATTGGATGTCTGAAAAGTACATGGTACGTGAATGCAAGATTGGATGAATGAATAAATGAACCAGGTGCTAATGTATGTGAAAGTACCTTGTAAACTATGAACTACTTCACAAATATGAGTTCTTATAAAGGTCACATGGTTATTTCTAACTCTCCCAATCTTTTGCACACTTGCTGAATTTTGGCAAATTCAAATGAATCCCAGGAGAAAATATGTTATGGGTTCCTCAGGGGAAGCTTTGAGGGCAGGCACAGAGAACTCAATCTAAAAGGATGTCCAGGGCGCATAGACCTGAACAGAGGGTTTCCTGACTGCTAACAATCCAGTTCTCACCCTTGAATTTCCAATGATCAGCAGTAAGCAAACATGAATGTTTTAAGCAGCTCATAAATCTTCCTGGAGCCAGGGTGCTGAATAAGTCCTAGGAAAGTGGTAATGGTGGAAACAGGATCTCCTCTCTGGAAGTAGCTCCTTTCAGTGCCAGCTTTTGCCCCTATTAGCTGCTAACACACATACCCCAGCTGCCTCAGTGAAGCTCATATTCCAGTAAAACAGAGCAAATGAAGGAACAGAGACCAAAAAGAACTCTCTGCCATTCCTGAGTTTCCCACTTTGGGAATTCTCAAGGGATGATGCCACCCCCTTTAAAAGTTTTCATGTTGAAGATCAGTCCCTGAAGTTGGCAACCCACAAGTACATGGATTCCATATGAAAAACTGGCTGAAGTTATTCTGTTTCTACTCAGTAACTAGAAATGAAGAAGGGAAAAAACAAATCCATGAAGATAAATTATGGTAAATTTGACTATGGACTTTAACTTAAATTTTCATTAAGCAGACTTTTTTTTAAACTACATGTTAGTGAGGAGGAAAAAAAATCAATATCTTTATTTTAAAATGCTTCCTAGCTCCAGGTGCAGTGGTGCAAACCTATGATCACAATGACTTGGTAGGCTTAGGCAAGAGGATAGCAAGTTCAAAGCCAGCCTCAGCAAATTTTTTTTTTTTTTTTTTTTTTTTTTTTGGTGGTGCTGGGGATTAAACCCAGGGTCTTGTGCATGGTAGGCAAGCACTCTACCAACTGAGCTATATCCCTGGCCCATGCCTCAGCAACTTATCAAAGCCCTGTCTCAAAATAAAATATAAAAAGTATTGGGGATATAGCTTAGTGGCTAAGTGCCCCAGGGTTCAATCCCTGGTATCAAAAAATGAAAAATAAATAAATAAATGAAATGCTTCCTAGCCAGGCACCGTGGCACAAGCCTGTAATTCCACCAACTCAGAAGCCTGAGGCAGGAGGATCACAAGTTCAAGACCAGCCTCAGAAACTTACTAAGACCCTGTCTCAAAAATAAAATTAATTAATTAATAAAATGGATAGAGATGTAGCTCAGTGGTAGAGCATCCTGGGTTCAATCCCCAGTACTGAAAAACTAATTAATTTTCCACAACATTTTTTGGTTTGCAATTGTGTTTAGGAGGCCTACAATTCTGAGTAGCATAAAGGCAGATAGGGTCACAGCCTAGGCAGATCTACTCATGAAATCTGATTCATGTCCTGATTTTAGCATCTACTCATGTGTTGTAATTATTTCTCATGCCTGTGCTAATGAAATGGACCATACTTTGTTCATCTTTTTTGTTTGCTTAACAGACACTGACATATAATAGATGGTCAACAAAGATTTATTTAATAAATTTTTAAATTGATCCCAATTTACTTATCAAAGTTTATTACCAAGTGAATTTTACCCAGTACAGTTTTAAAGACTATTTGCTGACCTTCAGCTTGAAAACTCTTAAAGAGAATGGCATTACCCACTATGTTCCCAGAAAAATTTAAGATTAGAACTCTTTTAGATATTATGGATCTGAGATACCACATTATTGAACACTCAGTGTTGGGTTGGCCCAGCTTGAGACAAATTCTACCCATGAGCCTATCAGCTATGGCCAATTGACCATGTCAAATAGTTATAATTATGGCCTGAAGTATTCCTTTCAGAGAACAATAGAACACTGAAAACAACTAAAAAATGTGTTACAAATTTATATGTACATATAGGTAGGTCCTAGAACTAGAAATTCATTCAGTTTGTTTAGATAAGGTGTGTGTGTGTGTGTGTACAAGTGCTCATTCAAGAATGTGTGTATGTGGTGTATATAATGTTATTTTATAATGTTTTGTTAATTCTCCAGATAAAATCTGTTCCTCTTTGTCTCCATATTTCCTTGTATCCACTTTTAATAAACGATTAGCAATTACATTGCAATCATTTATTTACAGATTAGTATTCTCTGTAATATTTTGTTATCAAGAATGAATTCATCTTTCTCTTATACTGTATCCCTTGTTCATAGCTTTGTTCCTTGGAGATACTATGGACAGAATCCTTAGCTCAAACTGCCTATAATCTAGTGGGGAGGTCAGATTGGTGAATAAATAAATAATTGATAAAAATTTAAAGTGTAATCTAAGTGAATGAAAATCAGTAGAAACCAATGTAACAGAAGCTCAGATAAGGAAAATCACCTCAGATGTGTTCAATGAGAGAGGAGGTAGCCTTTTAACCTGGGTCTAAGGAAGGGTAAGATTTCAGCAGTACAGCCCTGTAAATCTATACCAAGATCCATTTATCTTAGCCAAGGAAACATGCTCTCCTAAGTGCCTTGGACTGCTCTGATGGCTCCTCTGTTGAGGCACCTTACCAGTTGGAGAAACTGTTCATTAAGGGCGAATTAAACCCAGCCACCTCTCCTTAAGCCCCCTACTGGGAATCACTTTTATTTGCTGTTGTGGTTAAAGTGATCTTGTCAGGTTGTTTGGACCTTTAACGTGACTGATCTTTACAGTTGTGTTTTGGGGCAGGAAATGACCAGACCCCACCCTGAGCGCTCTGTCTTTTTTAACAAAAAGCAAAATCCATCATTCCAACAATGAATCTCTTTTCTTGTTGTAAAGGAACATTTAAAAACAGAAAGTCCATATAAGCAACTTAAAAAAAAAAAAAAGAGAGAGAGAGAGAGACTGTTACTTGAAAAATCTGGCTTTCCTGAAAATTAGTCATAAGGAAAACAGATCAATTTAACCTTCAGTTCTAGAAATCAATGGAAAATTTTATATTTATGAAGAAGCAAAGTTGGAGATGCTACAATTTGATAGTGGAAGTAAAAAAAGGCTTTCATATTTTAAAACATGGACCTTCTTGTTTGAGAAGGGAGGAGTTTAGATAAGGCAAGGATAACTGCAATTTCAAGAAGGAAAAATTTTAAAAATTTAATTAATGTGGTTATGACTTTATTGTAACATTCTGTATCTGGATATAGCATGGAAAGTGAGATTACATAGTCATAAATTAGATTTATTGCAGGGATTGAGAATATAATAAGTTATCTGAGAATTTAACCCCAATATAAAATATCACTTATCTTCCTATGGACTTTCCTGGGCTCTTCAATAAATATATTATCACTCTTTCCTTCATGCCAACACCCAAGGGAATAAAGAAAAGCAGAAATAATCATCTGCAAAAGAAATATAAAACCCTTCCATGAAGGCAGCATCATTTTAGGAGAATAAAAGTCTTATTTTAAGAAACTGAATTAGACATCAGTGTACACAGCATTATGCAAATTTTGGTAAAACTAGCCATCAGAAATTATTTAAGCTAGTTTCTTGCTTTCCACTAGCAAAGCCTTTAAGATTTAATTCCCTAAATACTTAAACAACTTGTTTAATAGCCACTACCTTTAGGTAAACAGATGAAGCAGAATGTGAATTTCACATTAATTGGAAAAAAAATAAAGTAGATAATTTTATGCTACTATGACAGTTGGTCCAGTATATCCCAATTTACTGTTTATGAATTATATGATATAATAAAATAGGAGTAAAGGGAATAGAATATGAACAAAAAGTGTTTTTAATAAGAACTTATGTTGAATGCTTAGGAAAGATTTGATAAAATTAAGATACAAAAACATTGCTGCAGACCAGACAGTGTGAAAGATGTGGGAGTTTCTGGAAAAGCACAGAAGTTTTTACACTTGGGTTATTTTAAAAGTGTTCTTAAATTCTCACTCTATTTTATAGACACTATAAATGGAAATGAGAGATGCTGCTTTATGCTGACAGAGAACTCACACTTGGGGACCTGTACTCAAAGAAAAAGCCTTGGTCCTACATCAAAAGATTGGCATATACATGGTCATTCATATGTTTTAAATTAAAATAAAATGCATAAGGTGTGAAGGTATCATTTTTTTATGATTTTTCACTTTAACTAGAGCTTTTTTGATCGCCAGAATAACTACTATTTCCAATTGTATTGAAAAATTTGTCTTTTAGTGAAATACTTTATAAGTTAATAAAGTTGGGGGTGCTCCTCATTTCTTTAGGTAGTTCAGACTGGACTTTGAAAGAATTTTGGGAAAAAACTCAGGTGATGAGACAGAGGCTTCTAAAGCAAAATGGCATCTATGACTTAAGTATAGTATGAAAATATGAACTTTGAAGGTTTTTTATTTTCCTTCTGGCAAAAGGGAATGGTGACCTCAGTGGATCATGCCATATCCAGCAACATTTACGAAAATCTCAACTCTCCTCTCTTGAGATATAGACACAGGTGCCCTTAGCATTTCTTTACCTGCTTTTGCCCCTCTATCCCTTACCTCTTGTCACCCACGACTTTATTCATACATTGCAAACTTG
Source organism: Tamias sibiricus (assembly GCA_025594165.1). Classification (NCBI taxonomy): domain Eukaryota; kingdom Metazoa; phylum Chordata; class Mammalia; order Rodentia; family Sciuridae; genus Tamias; species Tamias sibiricus. The sequence goes on along the minus strand of CM046658.1, from coordinate 108,947,650 downwards.
TTAAAGTTACATCCTCATCTATAAAATTCAATATTAGTATTGTGCCTACAAAGCACTTAAAAACCAACAAATAATATCATTGGATGTATGTGACGATTTTTCCCATTAACAATAGAGTTACCAGATTTAGCAAATAAAAATACAGGATGACCAGGTAAATTTATATTTCAGAGAAAACCACAAATAACTTTTATTTAAGTATGTTACATGAAATATTTGTGACATACTAAAAGATTGTGATTTATCTGAAATTCACATTTAACAGGGTTATCTGTATTTTTTTTTTTTTTTTTTTGGCAAGTAGCCTACAAAACAATGCTCTGTGCAAGGATAATATTTTCTCCACAGATATAATGCATGACCTTTGATACAAAGGAGAATATTTTTATATTCACTGTCAAATAGATAACCTTTTTTTTTAAAAAAAAAAAACACCAATTATTTAAACCACAGGACATTAATTTTAAATCAATCCAACTAAAGAAAAAGTTTTGTTTAGGACTGGACATTATCATATTTGTTTTCTCTTTGACACAAATCATATGATAGGTTTCAGGATTCTTTTTCTTAGAAGTGAAGGGGTCAGAGTATTTATGAGCTTTTTTCCATTAAAAAAAACCACACTTTAGGAGCCGGGCACGGTGGCGCACGCCTGTAATCCCAGCACTTTGGGAGGCTGAGGCAGGAGGATCGCGAGTTCAAAGCCAGCCTCAGCAATGGCAAGGCACTTAGCAGCTCAGTGAGACCCTGTCTCTAATAAAATACAAAAAAAAAGGGCTGGGGATGTGGCCCAGTGGTCGAGTGCCCCTGAGTTCAATCCCTGGTACCAAAAAAAAAAAAAAAAAAAAAAAAAAAAAAAACACACTTTATAACATGTGTTAAGAAAGTAATGTTTCACACACACATCATCTACTTAGTAATCATTTCCTTACTTAAAGCCTTTCTTTAGTTTCTCATTCACTTTAGATAAAACACAACATTCACAAAGTGGTTCAGGTGGCTATGCAGGACCTGGCATCTTTGTCTTTCTTTTCTCCATCTTACGTGGTGGTACTATTTTCATTTTCTTCATATTCCTCATAGTAGTGTTTTGTTTGTTCCTTGAAGCTTAGTTGTTTGTTGTTGTTGTGTTGTTTTATTTTTTTTTGGGGGGGGGTTCTAATTAATTTTGGTGTCCTTAAATGACTTAAAATCTTTCTAATATCACTTGACTATTTTTCTGAAATAAAAATTTGTGATTTTGCTCTAAAAATTCAATGATGTTCCTTCTTCTAAATAAATAAATTGTATTCCTTGATTTTTTTTCAACCTCTCTCAAGGAAATCCACATATTCAATATGCATGTTTACAGTGTGACCCAAACTAAATGGTATATGACTCCAAATATCTCAGCAGCAAACTCAACTCAGTGTCGCCGCCTGCAGTAATTGCCGCTTGCAGCAACGATACCGCGGGAGAAAATTCGGAGGCAGACTGGAAATGAAAAAGTTCTTTTATTCTTCTTTCTTCTAACTTCTCTCCCCGGCTCCAACAACCTCTCCAACTCCAACCACCCTCTAACTAACCTCACCCGGTTAAATACATTTTGCCTTAACAAGGACAAGTGCTAACAGCTCGAGCTTACAGGTGCACCACACAGTGTTCATGGGCATAAAAAGATGCTTAGATAAATGCATGAATATCAGGTGAAAATGCTTGAACATTTTTATGGCTCTCAGCTAACCGCCATCTTAGCTATCCTCAATTAGGGCTCTTACAACTCCGTCATTCTTCAGCACTATCAGACACATTATTCCCCCTCCCCCAAATGTCATCCCATCTCATTGCCATTCTCCCTCTCTTCATTCTACCAATTCTTTCTCATTCTTCATATCTCAGTTCAATACTACCCAGAAATCCTTTTTACTTAATGTCACTTATTACAACATGCAATTATGTTTATTTGAGTGGTTATTGATGTCTGACCTCCCAGCACAGAGAATACAAGCTCCATGAAGCCAAGAACCATGGCTGATTGGATCTCTACCCTATCCCCTCCTCTTAGCAGGGTGTTTAATACAGAGTAAACATTCCCTTGTCTTTTATAGATTAGGAAAACTGAGTTTGGGCAAAATTTAAAAATTTGCTCACTTCACTCATGAATGAGAATCAGAATAGAAATCTGTATATGCCCAGTATCCCTTTTTATTACTCTCACTCTCTACAGTCCGTTCAAGTTTCAATAATTCATGATTAAATGTTGTACTATCTTGTTAGTAAGACCGTAGTTGGGTAAAAATACTGGTATCAGTTGATTTTCCTAGGGTTCTTTTTACAGACAGTAAACAACGTGCCCTAAGGGAATTGCAGAGAAGTAACATGGCTTGTGGTTTGGTAAGAGGGAGGGTCAGACTGAGCCACACAGTCACCAGAGACAGCACCTGGAACAGAAGAGAGTTTTTGCCCACACACTGAGTATCTGGCTTCCAGATGGATCTTGGGCACACATTTGTTTTTGTAATCTCCACCACCCCACCCCCATCTCTTCATTCGCTACCCTCCTTTCAGAGGAATTTAAGGATGGGCTGTGTGCTGTATTGCCTCCTTTTTCCTTCTTCAACCCCACCCTCTGTTTTCTATCCATAAATGCTGACCAGCTAGTGACAGACTTTTCCTGTGCTTGGAATCAAAGAGGTAACTAAATCTAACTGATTCACTCAGCACCCTTCAGCCTAGACACCTGGCCGTGTCTGCCATTTTGGGGTAGAAAATGATCTGTTTATTTAGGACAATAGCAACTCACTTCATCTACTCAAACCACCTGAAGTTCTGTGTACAAAATTATGGTTATCAGTCCAATGATCTACATTCCATAGCACTCCCTGGAGAACACTACAAGACTGACCAATTCTGTTATGACAGGCCAGAGGACTCATCTTGTTGGTAAAAGCCACCTCTGACTTAGGGTGCATGTCTCTGGATATTTTGTAGCTTTACTGCACATATTTTTCAAGGATTGGCAAAAGATTTCAGTATCTTTTTCCAAAGTAAACCATTAGATTTTCAGAAAGTAGTATTATCTCACTCATTCACTACCCTTAGAGAGAAGTCCAGAATGGCCCTGAAAGGGTATGTCTTCTCCTCTCATTCTTATTCTTCAGACTACACACCTGTCCTGGATGAAGGTAGCTCCACAAATGAATCTAGGTACATTTTTGCATACATTCCAGGCTTCACTTTCCATTCTCAGTGTGGGAAGGATTACTGGAAAGACTAAGCAAAAGTAACTGCAAAGATAGTTTCTGTGAACTGACATCTAGTTTTTGCCTCTTATCCCTAAGTATTCAGGGTAAAAATATCAGGACTTAAATTGTAATTAGAAGAATGTGGGGTATAAATTATTGTCCCTGCATATTTAAAAGATAATGGAGGAAGGGACCATATCCCTGTCTTTCATTTAGCTTCCCTATTATGGTAGAGTGTTATTGTTATGATACTCAGTGTTCCTGCACATAAAAGGATAATATATTCTTGCCCCATTGATGCCAAACTTGGCTATGTTACTTACTATGGCTAATTAAATATGAGCAGAAGTTATGTGTGCCATTTAAAGCAAGACTTTTTAAAGCCATCACAAAATGTTCTTTTCTCTCTGCCATGAGACTAGGAATAATCTTGAAAAGGAATGTTCATTTAACCTTAGTTAATAAAAGGTGGAGAAGAGCCAGAGCTGATCTGCAATGGATACAGTTTGAGCAAGAAATAAATTATTGTTATAAGTCAGTGAGATTTGGGGCCTGTTTCTCACTATAGTATAGTTTAATCTATACTCTCTGATCCCAATGGCCTCCTAGCACTTGGTCTAAACTTATTTATACTTGTATCTACTTCCAAGAAAATGCATAGCTCTCAGACTTTGAGACCCTAATCCTAAAGGTACTGAGAGAAGCCCTCTCACACTCATATAAATAGAGAGTTATGTAGTACTGGAGAGTTCTTCAGAAGTTTCATGTTTTAGGGATGAAGAGCATATGCAACTGACAATTTCTGGATACACCACAAGATTCTGTGTTAACAATCTCTTGTCTTTCATGTATTCTAAGTCAGTTTGCCCAATAGAGACAACAGGCGCATTCCTAACTCTACTTTGTCAAGTTCTGATGGCAGAAGGTGGGATTTGAGGTATCAGAAATAGAAACTAGAATGTGAATGGTACAGTGGAGTAAGACTGACCTGGAAAGAGTTTCAGTATTTTCAAGGAATGATGGATCCTGTGCACAGAGGGAATTGGGTACTCAATGAAGTAGGATTTCAGCAGGGAGTAGAATTTTGAAAGGTAGGACAAGAATAAGAAATAAGTATACAAAACATATTTCTGTTATGTTCCTATGATTGGTCAACATCCAAGGGAGTTTCAATGAAATAAAATGCAGTCCCTAATCTGGAGGTATTCAAAATTTCCTCGTGAGACAATCTAAATCAAACTGTTAAAAATTTATTATTAGAAAAAGGAGGGCTGGAGTTGTAGCTCAGTGGTAGAGTGCTTGCCTAGCATGTGTGAGGCACTGGGTTTGATTCATAGCACTGCATATAAATAAATAAATAAAATGAATGTACATCAACAACTAAAACATTTAAAAAAAAAGAGGAACAAACAAAGTGGATCTTGCAAAAGTAGAAAGGAGATCAGTAGAGTAGAAGTGGGGAATCAAGAGGGATGGACAAGGGGGAGGGGAAGAGGAAGAACTAGGGACTGAAATGGACCAAAATATACTAGGTACATGTATGAATATACCACAATGCAGCCCAATTTTACATATGACTATAATGCATCAATTAAAAATAAATAGAAAGAAGTTCAATAGAGTAGAGAAAAGGGATCATGGGGAAGAAGGATGGGAGGGAAAAGGTTGTACTGGTATTAAAATGGAGAAAACTATGTTATGTGCATTTATGAATATGTCAAAATGAATCTTATTATATGTAACTATAATGAACTAAAAATAAAGATAAAAATGTATTGTTGAACTATAATATATATATACATATATGTATACATATATATACATGTATATATATACACAGAGAGAGAGAGAGAAATGCTTATATCATAAAACTGTAAGCTAAAGGTTTTTCACAAGCTCAGTATAGCTTTGATTTGACTGATCATCGGAACAAAAACAGAACATTACTTGTCCACCAGATACCATCTTCAGGATTTCTTCCAATTTCTTCCTAGAAGCAACCATTATCTTGGCTTCTAATGGCATAGATTAGTTTTGTTTGTTTTCAAACTGTATATAAATGGAGTCTCACACTTCTGAATTTGGCTTCTTTTGTTCAATGTTGCATTTGTAAGCATCATCTGCATTATTCAAAGTAGGTATAAAGAGTTAATTCTCATTGTACCCTGCTGTGTAAAGATGTTGTAATTTCTATTTAGTCCACTCTTGATGAGTATTCAGTATTTTTCTGTTTTGGCTGTCATGAATAGAGTTGATCTGAAAATTCTAGTACATGCACGTAGACATGTTATGTAAATGTTTAGGATCACATGACGGGCCATGGGTGTTGGTGGGAATCATGTCAAGTCCTGTGTTGAGAAAAATTGTAAAATTCTTGATTGGATAAATTGATGATTTATGTCTTCCTTGGGCAAGGGACAGTAAGGTCATGATGATACACAGGCCAAGTATCTGGCATCCCCAGTAATGGTCAGCAATAGAATTAGTTCGTCATATAAATGATTCAAAGCATAAAGTTAAGCAATAAGATAGGGAAAGCACTACTGGAAGTCAGGGAGCAAGGGGCAAATAAAAACTTACAAGAAATGTAGCCTTAACCACTTTTTCAAGATTTAGATTCTATCTTCCTCAATTCTCACTTTATTCTTTCTTCTCTTTCAATCAGTGCTGTTGACCTGTGTGCTTCCTTTGTCAAGGATGAGACATGTTTGCTATTGTACCCCACACTTCACCAAGTAACTGCAGGGTATCTCTAAAGAGATATATTAAAGAAGACAGATAGGATGAAGACAATCTCTCATTCTCATGGGAGTAGTTGGAAGAGGCAAGGCACGAATGTATGTGTTAAACTAAAAAGTACCAATGATAAAAATAAAGAATAATTTAAAACAATAGTGGTTGGGGTTGTGGCTCAGCAGTAGAGCACTTGCATTGTACATGTGAGGCCCTGGGTTTGATCCTCAGCACCACATAAAAATAAATAAACAAAATAAAGGTATTGTGTCCACCTACAACTAAAAATAAATAAATAAATAAATAATAAATAAATAAATAGAGAAAACAAGGAAAAACAAAATTTGATTTTTAAAATGTTCAAAATAATTAGTAAACTGACCAAGGGAAAAAGAAGGAAGAATCAAAATAGTAAAATAATGAATGAAAATGTAATATGACTACCAAATTTAAAGAAATAAGAATTCCAAGGATATACCATAAATTACCCACAAGTTAAATAACTTAGATGAAAGAGAAAATTTTAAGAGACATAAATAATCAAAACTGATTCAGGAAGAAATATATAGATAGACTTTAAAAAAGTAAACAGATTTAACTAGTAATTAAAAAGATCCCATAAAGAAAAGCCTAGGCTCAGGCTTACTTTACTGGTGAGTTATTTGAAACATTTAAAGAAGAACAAATTTAATCATTCACAAACTCTTCCAAAATAGAAGAAGTAGGAATATGTCTCAAATCATTTTATTAGGTTTGAAAACTAAAACCAGACAAAAATATCATAGAAAATGAAACTATAGAACAACCAGAAATTCAAATCCAGCATCATTCAAAAAGGATTATGCATCATGATTTATCCAAGAATGCAAGGATGGTCAAGATGCAAAAAAATGTGCAATGTAATACATTGTGTTTTAGGGGGAAAAATAAAAATCTTGTGGTCAACTCAACAAATGCAAAAAAAGCATTTACTAAAATCCTTCATTGTAGGAACACTCAACAAAGTTCAAACATAAGGGAACTTCCTCAACATGATAAAGTATAACTATACAAAACCTACCACAGATCAAGAACAAGATGAGATGTCTGCTCTCACCACCTTTATTCACCAATTTACTGGATGTTCCAGCCACGGTAATCAGAAAAAAGGGCATATACATTGGATAGGGAAAAGTAAAATTATCATTATTTGTAGATGATATGATCTTACATATAGAAAATCCTAGGATTTCATTAAAGAAAACTGGTAAAACTAAGGTAATAAGATGCTATGTCATTACACTAAAATCAGTTGTATTACTATATACAAGCAACAAGCAACTCAAAAATAAAAATTAAGAAAACAATCCCATTTATAATAAAAAAGAGAGAGAAAATACTTAGAAAACATTTAAGGAAAGATGCATTCTAAAAATTACCAAACATCACAAAATAAACTGAATAAATTGAAGAATCCTATGTTTACAGATTGAAGACCTAGTAGTGTTAAGATACAGATAGATCCATTCATTGAATTAAGCAACGAAATCAGCAAGTTTTATGGCATGTGAATTATATATCTCAATAACTATGTTTTTAAAAAGTAAAGCATAATGATGATGATGAAGACTGAAGAAGAGGTCCAATCATGTACAACCACAAGAATGGGAACTTATTCTCCACGTATGTAGAATATGTCAAATACACTCTACTGTCATGTATATCTAAAAGGAACAAATACATTTTTTAAAAAAGGAAAAAAATAAAGAACCCTTGAGGCTGAGATTGTATGTAGCTCAGTAGTAGAGTACATGCTTAGCCTGCAGGAAGCCCTGGGTTCTATATTCAGTTCCCCACCAACCTCCCACCCCTGGGCTGGAAGAAACTCACAGCTCAAAATAAATAAATAAATAAATAAAAAATAAACAAACAAACAAACAAAACCCCCTTAATTTAAAAAAGCAAGCAGTTGATATGAATAAGAAAGCTCACCAAAGAAGATACGCAGATGACCAATGAGCACATTCATGGGGAAAAAAAAAAAAAAAAAGGGCCAACATCATTAGCCATTAGAGAAGGGCAAATCAAAGACATAATAAGATTTCACACATACCAGGACATAAAGACAGATAATAGACAACAACAAGTGTTGAAAGGATGTGGAAAATTTGGGATCTTGAGACATTAATGGTGGGAATATAAAATTGGACGAAGCAGTTCCTTGAAATGTTAAACATAGATCTACGAAACATCCCAGCAACTCTACATAGTAGAGTTGACTTAACAGGCATCACCTGGTTTCTAAATGCCACTACTGAGGTGAGGTTTTTGGTAAAAAGAGGCAAAAAAAAAAAAAAAAAAAAAAAAAAAAAAAAACACTGAAGAAAATGTAGGGATTTGTTTGCTGAATGAAAATTTAAATAATCTTTATATTCCACCTGGGGAATTCAGAAAGTCTTAAAGAACAATTAAATTTTTTAAAGTTTCTTACTTTCATAGGAAAGCAGTTTGTTACCCAAGTCTGCTAAGGTTGCCTTTCTCCAGATGGCTGGAAGCAATGGGGATGGCCTGATTCCATGGTCTTCAAAAGGGCCCTTCATTTCCCAACACCAACTGCACATGTCCCAGGAGTTACTTACTGTTCCTGGCTCCATATAGTATCTGTTTACATCAGCCAGACCCAAACAGCTTCCAGTCTGGGCAGACTTGGTTACTTGGATCCTGATTGGAGGAAAAGTGCACAGAATCAGGAAAAAGTCTTCATTGTGGACCTGTGATTCCAGAGGATGCTAAAGTTGAAGGCAGCAGGATGAAAGTGTCAATGTTTCCATGCTACCCTCAGTAGAAACCGTCTTTCCTTCTTTACTCCCCCAACCATCATATTCTCTCTCTCTCTTTCTTCCTCTTCCATTTTTTTGACCAGAGATATCTTGTTGATTTTTAAAGATTAACAGGCCATTTAGCATGAGAAAAGCATGACACAAGTCGCAGATGAATAAATTAATACCAAAAACTTCACACTATGATGGAAATCAAAGCTGTCTGCTTTATTGCCTAAAGTATCTGTGAGCACTGGAAAAGAGGAAATTGGTATCTCATTAAAAAAATGAGAAAGTGAGGCAGAGAGGAAGCTGAAAGCTCGTTAAAAGTAGTGGAAAAGCCGTCTTAATTATGCTTTTCCATTTGCTAACAAGAGGACATTTGTTATGAGTTCAGGACACTTTATCCCAAGCAAAACAAACAGAGTTAATGACATTATTTTTGTCTTTTTAACCAGTGGTAACTCTGGAGTCTTGTTTCAAAATAAAGGTTTCACTGCGGGAAGTCAATTAGACCAGAGAATGCTGGCAAAGGGTAAGCCGCTTTTGCTTTCTAAGATTGATTTGAGAGCTGCTACCAACCTTTCACCTTGCCCTGGTGTAAGGGGAAGGTAAGCAAGGGATCCTTATTAGCACAAGAATCTGTGGTCTGGAGAGGCCTCTGAAGGCCATGCTGAGTCTTTTGGTCAGAAGCAGTTACTGAGAGTCTACTGCTCCTGCAAAGCACCAGTTCTCCCTTCTGGAGAAAATGGGGGTGCTAAGGACTTTGTGGTAGTTATGGTCATGAAATAAGATGCTACATGACAAAACATCTCATAATGAGCTAAGGGATTCGAGGAGTTTTAATAATACAGGCTGTCACTTGACTGATGCTTACTGAGTCTAGTACATTATCTTAATTTTTGCAGTTTTTTACAATGACCATATATAATGCAGTGGTCTCCCCCTCTGAGAGTAAAAAAGAGAGAGAACATGACTTTGTCCAAGGCCAACCAGTAAATGAGAGCAGAAGATCTGAATCTAAGTCTATTTTACAACTTCCTAGTCAAAGTCGTGAATAAAATATGGTCTATGGCTTCAAGACCTGTAGTAGAATAGAAACACACTTCAATAATGAAGTAGGATGTGAGTGATGGCCAAAAGGATTGGCTCCCAAGGGAATTTGGAGAAAGAGCAATTATCGTGGGGGAATTATGCCTAGAGGCAGTAGCATAATGTCCAGAAATATACACAGAAGACAGTTCAAATCCCAGATCTCTTTGCTTCTAAACTGTATGCTAGACATATTATTTCATCTGAGATACCTTCAGCTGTAATAAAAGGATTGAAACACTACTTCCCTTTTAGGTTATTGTTATTCTTGAGAAAAAATAATGTCTATAAAACATTCATTAGTGCCTAGTGAATTGTTTTTTGGAAATCAGGGTATATTTTATATAAGAGATAGCAAATTAATAGAGTTTTTTTTTTGGGGGGGTTACCGGGGATTGAACTCAGGGGCACTTGCTGAGCCACATCCCCAGCCCTATTTTGTATTTCATTTAGAGACAGGGTCTTACTGAAATTGCTTAGGATCTTGCTTTTGTTGAGGCTGGCTTTGAACTTGAGATCCTCCTGTTTCAGCCTCCCAAGCCTCTGGGATTACAGGTGTGCACCACCATGCCCGGCAAATTAATAGGGTTTTGAAAACAATGATAGGATTTCAGCAGAGACATCTAATTTGAAAGTATTATTAAACATCTCTAATATTAAAAGCATTAAATACAGTACAACAAGATCGCTCTTTTACATAATGAATTTATTTAAAAATCCATCTTACCCCACCCCCAACCACCATAAGAGCACAGCAAAACGTAGCCTTTGAGTCATCTCTTTAAAAACTTTCTATTTATCCCGATAGGGAGAATCACAGCCTCTGGGATAGGAGTCCCCATGTTTCTCCTCTGCTAGCAAAGCAATAAAACTTCTTTTTCCTTTTTCTTAAAATAAATAAATAAATATCTGTTGGAAATACAACAATTTCTATGTATGTCAAGCATCAAGAACTGGCTTCAGATTCAATAATTAGTTTTGAACCTAATTATATTATAATTACACATTATATCAGGCTAACCTTCCTGCCAATAACAGGTATAACCTGTATTAGAATAACCTGTAGCAACTTGTGTAAGATTAACCTTTCTGCTAATAACAATTATAAACTCAGAATAAAATGTAAAAACCAACTTTTAAAGCACTGAAGAGTAACTAAAGACCAACGATTATATTGATAGAACCCAACAATCTTATTAAATTGAAAAGACAGAAAACAAAGTTTAAGAATATTAAGTAAGCTGGTGTTTGGGGAAGAATACTCAAGAAGATGTATCTACTGAGAAAAAAAAAAAATGGTTCTAGAAATCTTCAGAGGGATTCCCTTGAGAATGTGCTCTCATAGACTGAAATGCCACAAGGCAACTTAAGAAGAACTTCCAAGAAAGAGAAGAAGTACCAGAAAACTGTAAAACGAATAATTCCAGAACTCCATTTGGAATGATGATCATTTGAGTCCCATCCCCAGCTAGCTGTTGTGGAGAAGCCTGAGAGAATACATGGACCTTTCAGCAAAGATGGCATAAAGGCAAGGCGATGCCTTCTTTGGGACTAAATTGCCCTTGAACAAAGCCCACTACAAATCTTTTCTTTTTTTTTCTCTCTCTAAATAGTTACACATGACAGTAGAATGCATTTTGACATACCATACGTAAATGGAGTATAACTTCTCATTCATCTGGTTGTACATGATGCAGAGTTACACAGATTATGTAATCATATATGCACATAGGGTCATAAGGTCCAATTTATTCTACTATCCTTCCTACCCCCATCCCACCTCCCCTGCTTTCATTCCTCTCTGTCTAATCCAAAATAATTCTATTCTTCCCTAGTAACTCCCTCCCCCCTTATTGTGAATTAGCATCCACATATCAGATGGTTCTTTGGGATTGGCTTATTTCACTTAGCATGATATCCTCCAGCTCCATCCATTTACTGGCAAAGAAGGACTCAAACTATCACCATTTGCCAATGACATGATTCTATACTTAGAAGATCCTTAAAAGTCCACCAGAAAACTTCTAGAACTAATAAATGAATTCAGCAAAGTAACAAGATATAAAATCAACACCCATCAATCAAACATGTTCCAAATCATCTTTAAAAGATATTTAAATCAAAACTTTAAAGGATAAAATTAACTTCTCATGATTTATTTAATTTGTGTACATATATATATATATATGTATAGTATGTCCTTTTTTATCTAAATAATGTTTACTTGTGTTTTCTCTTAGTTTTCTTGATTAATCTCACCAGGTATTTGTAATTTGTTAATTTTTTAGAGAATCAGTTATGATTTTATTTATTTATGATTTATTTATGATTCCTTTCTTTTCTATCCCTATACCATTGACTTACATTCTTTATTACCTTTCCAGCTATTTTTAATATTGTTCTTCCATTTGTTCTTAATAAGTTATATGTTAACACATCACTTTTTATTTTCTAATATAAGCATTAATATTAAAGCTATTAATCTTCCTCTAATTACTGCTTTAGTTGTATGCCAGAAAAATTCACATTTAGTGTCATTGATTTTTAACTTAATTAGATGGTGCTTATGAGATCTGTAAGGCACTCATTCTCGGAGATTATTGAGACTGACTTAATAGAGGAGTACATGGTCAGTTTTCAGAAGTACTCTGTGTGCTTACAAAAAAACCCAGAAAATCAATTATAATTTGTATTCAAATTCAACAATATTTAACTATTAATCTAGGGTGAGTGGATAACAAAGTGAACACCCATGATTTTAAGACTCAGTTGTTAAATCATGGTCAATGTTACGAACAACTGTGATCCTTAGAAAGTCAGACAAGTTGTCAGGAAATAAAGAAGCAGGCACCCTTCCCTGGTGGTTCCTCAACAGGGTAATGAAAGAGTCAGAAGTTTGTGGTACAGATAGATAGAAGAGACAAAAGTAAAATAGACACTGTTATCTCTAGCATTATTCTAAAGTCTGACCTTCATGTAACATTAAAATTAGTGCTTATCTTTTCTTGCTAAAAGAAGATTCCTCTGATAATTTACATACCAGAACAGCCAACAACTCTCCAGTACTCCCATTCACCTAGATCCTGATGACAGCAATTAATACACTCCATCAGCACCCATGTTTTACTTACAACTGTTTTTGTCTGAAATTTGCCAAGTTCAAGAGTCAGAAAATCCCCTTCTTCACAGGCCCCATCTCTCCTCTCAACTCCCTTCCTCTTTTGTCTGGAATAACTTTCACTTAATGATTAGTGACTTCATTCAATCTATCAACACTGGTCAGCATTACATCAGTCTCTTGGGCATTTGGCAAAATCTGACCTGAAGGAAAAACAACCAACCAAAGGAAATTTGCAGCCTGAAGAGCAGAGGAGGAGGCCAAAAGAATGGGACAAAGGATAAGGCAAAGGTTAAGGCCGAGCCACAGGAAAACATTTGGAAGAAGAAATTTCAGATCAGTTCTCAGTTGTAGTTGGAATAAGAAATGGAACTTTATTAAAAATATCTTTTTAGTTGCTGATGGACTTTTATTTTATTTGTTTATATGTCATGCTGAGAATTGACCCAGTGCCTCACACATGATAGGCAGGCACTCTACCACTGAGCTACACCCCTAGTTCCTGAAATGGAATTTTTAATGTCAAGTTGTGAGTCAGTGTTAGATTTCAAACAAACTGTGTATTTGTTAAAAAGACATCATATTTTGGATTTTTGTAACCTTTTCTTTCCCCATAAAGTTTTTCTACTCTTGGTCAAGTATTCACTTATGCTTCTTTTTATTGAGCATATATTTTTTTAAATTAGGGAATGAATAAAACCTCCAGAGACATGGACTTGGAAGTCTAAGAGTGGACAGAAGCCTCAGTGCATTGTGGGATTAGGTAGAGATCTCCAACCACTTGTGGAACTAAGGACTAGCAAGTCAACAAGATATGATCTCTTTTTCCCAGTTTGGCAACCAGGCTGTTCTCTTGAGGTCCCAAGGAGGTGGAGGAAAATGAAGGTCAGCTTTATCAAACAGGTTCCATTCAGTTTGCACTCAGCTTTTCAAATGGCCTAGCGAATAGGGAGCCATACAGGCATAGAGAAGGAGAAATTGGCTTTCCTCTCCTTGGAGTTCTAAGTTCACTGAAAGTATGATCAATGTACTCTAATGGTTCTGTCACCTAAGAGGACTGGACTTGTGTGTGTGTTTTTTCCTCTCTCTGAGTACTGAAGTGTTCACCAACCATAGACAGACTTAAGTGAAGATCTCATCATCACTACCTTCAGAATTCCAGCCTGTATTCTGGGTATTGAATAATAGCAAAAGCCCCATAAATACCATTATATTTTGGATTTTGAGTGTTCTCAAAGGTCCATGGAGCTATTGGGAAGGTCATGGAATCATTAAGGAGTGAGGTCTAGCGAAAAGAAGTTAGGTCATTGGGGGTACACCCTTGAAGGAAACACTGAGACCCTGGCTGCCTTCTCTCTCTTTGCTTCCCTGAAATCATGAAGTGCACAGACTTCTCTCCCATGCACTCTGCACCAGGATGTAGCATATCACCACAATGGCAATACAGAAGAATTAATAAGAAAAGAATAGAAAGTAAAAATATGTAAGCATTAAAATGAAAGTTTATAAAATTATTGCATTAACATATAGATTTTGTTTGCAGGGTAAGAATAATTAGTAGGAAAAAAGAGGTACATTTAACAATAATAAAAGGGCAAATTTGCTGGGTGCAGTGGCACATGCCTATACTCCCAGTGGCTAGGGAGGCTGAGGCAGGAGGATCACAAGTTTAAAGCCAGCCTCAACAATTTAGTGAGGCCCTAAGCAATTAGCAAGACCCTGTCTCAAAATTAAAACTACAATTAAAAAGGGGTGAGTGGGTGTGTGTGCTGGAGATGTGGCTCAGTGGTTAAGCACCACTGGGTTCAATTCCTAGTACCAAAAAACAAAAAAAAATAGGGGCCAATTCATCAAGAACACACACAAATGAGTGTATGTGTGCATATATATATGTATATATATGTATGTATTGGGATATATAAAATATATGTATCTCAAGTGCTCTCCCTTTCTTCCCCCTCTTATGTATATGTATTTTCCATGTATACTATATATTATTATTATGTGTTATGTATCATATATATGTATATTTGTATGTGCCTAAATATTATAGTATCAAAAATATAAATTAAATATTTCTTTAAAAAGAAAAATAGTAGAGCACATAATTAAGCGGTAGATTGTTCACATTGGTTTTTTTAAAGTATAGTTAGCATCCACTGCATATATCTTAAATTATGAGTTCAAATATTGGCAGAGGCTTATACCCATGTAACCCACTCTCCACCAGAAGATGCAACCATGCAATGTTTCAATCACCCCAAGTTCAATATTAATCACCCTAAAAGTTTCCTCCTTTCACTTCTGACTTGCAAAAAGTAGTCACTGTTCTGATTTCTTTTATCATGTATATTAATTTGGCCTTTTTAAAAGTTGTATACAAACTGGAATCATACAGTATTGCTCTTTGGCTTCTTTCTTTTAGTCTAGAGGTTTTGAGATTTAGCTATTTTATTGTATTGTATTGTATATATTTCTTGTGTTTTATTGCTGAGTAGTATTGCACTGAATTAATATACCATTGTTTGCTTATATATCCTTCTGTTGATAGACATTTGGGCTGTTTCCAGTTGGCTATCATGAATAAAGCTGCTATGACATGCTCATACAAGACTTTTTGTGGTCATGTGTTTTTATTTCATTTGTATAAATACCTAGAAGTGGAATTGTTGAGTCTTAAGGTAGATGTATATTTAGCTTACATAAGAAACTGCCCTACCTTTTCCAAAGTGACTGGTACCATTGTTCCATTACCTTTGGCAATGTGTAAGAGTTCTCTTTCTACAGACGTTTCAATATTTGATGTTGTACATCTTTTTTCATTTTACCTATTCTCTGGGTTTGTAGTAATGGTTTGTTTTAATTTGCATTTCCCTTCTACTACTAATAAGGAGTACTTTTTACACACTCACTGACCATTTGTACATCTCCTTTTGTGAAGTGCCTATTCAATATTTTAAATACATTTTAGTGTGGTTGTTTTGTCTCTTGGGGGAAAATATTTCAAATTTTTATTAACAGTACAGGAAAAAATTCATGACTTCAATTTATTACACTTTTATCCTTTAATCTTGCTAAATTTATTTATTAATTCTCATGTCTTTGCTACATTTTGTAAGGTTTTAAGTATGTTTTAATGAAGTAGATTGGTCTTTAATATTTTTGTTTGGTACTGGAGAAAGGGCAATGTTGAATTGATTGAATAATTGACTTAATTGAATGAATAATGAATGAATTATATTCCATCTTCCCTACTCTGTGAAAATGATGGGTAATAGAAAATGATGGGTAATTTCTTAGATAAATGTTGACAGAAGTCATCAGTTAAACTTTTTTTTAAGTGTGTATGAGAGATATTTAATTATTAATACAATTTTTAGTAGTTATAAGTCTTATCAGGTTTTCTATTTCTTTTTTTAGTTTTGATAATTTATCGTTCAAAGACTGTTTCTTTTCCTTTAGGTTGTCAATCATATTAGCATAAAATTATTCATAACATTGTTTTATCATCTTTTTATGCTCTTCTCTTCCATTACTAATACAGGTAATCTGTGTCTTCTTCCTTTAATTTCATGATCAATCTAATCAGAATTTTGTTAATTTTATTGATCTTTAAAAGAACTAGGGTTTTTGTTGTTGTTGTTGTTGTTTTTTTTTTTTAACAATGGTTATCTCCATTGTTTGCCCATTTTTATGTTACAACTCTCCTTTATTATCTTTCTTATACCATTCTTTCTATTTACACTTGGTTACATTTGCTTTCTTAAAACTTGTTTTTTTTGTTGGGTATGGGGGCACATGTATATAATCTCACAGCTCTGAAGGCTGAGGCAGGAGGATTGTGATTACAAAGCCAACTTCAGCAACTTATGGAGACACTAAGCAACTCAGCAAGACCCTGTCTCTAGATAAAACATAAAAAATAGTGCTGGAGATGTGGTTCAGTGGTTAAGCGCTTCTGGATTCTATCCCTAGTACAAAAACAAAACAAACAACAAACCTTGCTTTTTTTGTTTATTTTTCATTTGTTCTTTTCAGATATACATGACAGTAGAGTATTTTTGACATATTATACATGCGCATGGAATATAACTTACTCTAATTAGGATCCCATTCTTGTGGTTGTACATGATGTGGAGTTTCACTGGTCATGTATTCACAGATAAGGATAGGAAAGTTATGTCCAATTCATTCCACTCTCTTTCCTGTTCCCATCCATCCTTCCTTCCCTTCATTCCCCTTTGTCTAAACCAATGAATTTATAACCTTCCCTTCTCTACCATCCCTTGTTGTGGGTTAGCATCCACATATCAGAGAGAACATTCGGCCCTTGGATTTTTGTGACTGGCTTATTTCACTTAGCATGATAGTCTCCAGTTCCATAAATTTATACCAGCAAATGCCATAATTTCTTTCTTCTTTATGGCTGAGTAATATTCCAGTGTGTATATGTACTGCATTTTATTTATCCATTCATCTGTTGAAGGGTACCTAGGTTGGTTCCAGAGATGGGCTATTTTGAATTGAGCTGCTATAAACATTGATGTGGCTGTGTCACTGTATTATGCTGATTTTAAGTCCTTTGTGTATATACCAAGGAGTGGCTAACTGAATCAAATGGTGGTTCCATTTCAAATTTTCTAAGGAACCTCCATACTCCTTTTCTATATAGTGGTTGCACCAATTTGCAGTCCCACCAGCAATGTATAAGTGAACCTTTTTTCCAAATCCTTGCCAATGTTTATTGTTACCTGTATTCTTGATAATTGCCATTCTGACTGGAGTGAAATGAAATCTCAGTGTAGAAAAAACTTGCTTTTGAAGAGAGAACTGTAGATAACTTATTGTAAAATCTTTCTCCTTTTTTAAAATGTCAGTTGTTAAACCACTGCTTTAGTTGCATTGCACGATTTTTGATACATTGTATTTTAATTATCCTTCAGATTAAAATATTTTTATTTGCTTCATTCTTATTTCTTTTACTCATAGGCAATCAACAAATGTGTTGCTTAATATTTGGCCATTTTCCAAAGAATTTTATTGTTGATGGCTGTTTGAAGTTGTATCGGTGATTGTTGATAGATGTTGATTTGTATTTTGATATCATTACTGTCAGAAAATGTACTCTTCAGTTGTTTTGAATTTACTGAGATTTGGCCTAGCATACAGACCAACTTGTTTAACATTCCATGGGCACAATTTTCCCCCATGTTGTGTTCTAATATTTTATTAGTATCAAGTCATTAATAATAATGTTTAAATCTTGCATATCCTTACTGAACTTTGGTTTCTTGTCCATCATTCCTAAAAACTAGAGTTAAAATTTTGAGCTCTAATTGTGAATTTGGATATTTTATCCATTGTTTCCATCAATTTTTGACCCACGTGTTTTGAAACTCCATAGTTCTATACACATTTAGGTTTATTGCATATTTTTGGTGAATTAAACTTTTTATCATCATCTTTCTTTCTTTTGGATAATATTTTTTGCCTGAAGTCTGCTTTGTTAGTATTAATACAGCCACTCTAGTTTCCCGATTATTAGAATTTTATGGTGTTTATTTTTTACTCTGTTTTCTTTCAACGTAGTTGTACCTTTTTATTTAAAGTGCAATGTTTTTAAACAGTGTACAGGTAGGTCTTTCTTGTTTATACAGTCTAACAATCTCTGCCCTTTTGTTATGTTTAGTCCATTCACATTTTTTATGTAACTATTTATATTGTTGCCTTTGGATCTGCTAACTTTACTGTGCCTTTAATTTATCTTGACTCTTTATCATTCTTCTATGTTTTTCTGCCTTTTCTGCTAAATGAGAAGTTTAGTAAACTATTTTATATCTTCTATTAGCTTTTTATTTATATGTTTTTTTATTTTTAATGTTTGACTTGAAAGTTATATACTTTTATCTAATAGCAGTCTATTTTGAATTAATATGTCATTTCACATGTAAGAACCTACAACATATGTAACACATATTACATATATATGTGTATTCTCTCCCATCTTGTTATTATTGCTATAAATAGTAAAATGAATAAAAATGTATACCACAAAATTCTAATAATCAGGAAACTGGAGTGACTATATTAGTATTAAGCAAAGTAGATTTAATGCACTTTATTGTTGTGTATTTAAATGCCAGAATATTTTATTGTTTTTTTCTAATCATACAATTATATTTGAAGGAAATTAACAAACAAAGTTATTTTAGACTTATCTAAATGTTTACCATTTGAGAAATTTTTATTTTTGAATATAGATTTGAGTTTTCATTTAATATTATTTGCATACCCTAAATAACTTCCTTTAATAGATCCTGTGGCATAGTTCTGTTGGCCACAAATTCTCTCAGCATTTACTTCTGAGTATGTCTTTGTTTCACTTTAATTTTTGAAGGATATTTTCACTGGATATACAATTCTGAGCTTTTAATCATTTTAGGGTTGTCTTTTCATTGCCCTTTGGCTTTTATTGTTTCTTCTAAACAATGAAATGCTTCTTTTAGCAGTCATTTATTTTACTGGTTTTTTGTTCATTTGTTTATTTGGTTTTGGTCTGTTTGTTTGTAAAGTATCCTTTTGGGAAGGAATATGTTTACTATTTTCCTTTTTATTTTTAGCATTTTGACAGTGGTACATAGGTGTGGTTTATTGCATGGCTGCTGCTTGGGAACTGTTTTAACTCATATTTGTGTCTTACAGTTCTCATCAAATTTGGAAAAAATTCAGGCACACTTACTTCAATATTTTTTCCCCAATCTTTTCTCTTCATCTAGTCTAATTTATTGTATGTCCAACCACTTGAAATTTCTTTGTAAGTAAACAAAGTTCTATTTAGTATTTTTCAGTTTTTTTTTCCTTTGTGCTTTATTTGGCTTGTTTGTTATGTCTTTGAATTCATCAAATTCTTCTGTAATGTGTGTTCTATCAATTCCATCCTGTAAATTTTTAACATAAGATATTATAATTTTGAATCTATAATTAACTTTTTTTTTCTTTTCTCAATTAAAATCCATCATTTGTGGCTTCATTACTTTCATGTTTTCCTTTAAGGAATTCAAACATTCTTGAACATAACCAAATGGCTATTAAATCTTTCCTTCATTTCATCTCTCCATTGTGGGGATGCACTCAATGCCTTCTAAGATGCTCCATTTACTCATTTAGCTGCTATTTTTAGGCATGTGAATACAGTGATGAATAAGATGGGATAGAGCTTTCCTTTTGGGTTCTAGAGTCACTTGACACAGTTTTCCATTGCAGATTGCAATTTTTAATGAACAAAGCATGCAGCTAGTTATCAACTGTCCTAGTCACATTCCTTCTAAACAAATCTACTCTACCCACATCCCACAAGGCTCTGATAATTCCAAGCTGAGTGTAAGTTCACATTTGAAGTCCTAATTAAGGACTAAGCCGTGGTAGCTTATTGGTATAATGATATAGCAGAGTATAGCAAGACATATGGATGCCACGATTGAGAGACTACTTTTTCTTAGTTCTGATTAGTCCCTCTGAGGTTCTTATTCTTAGCTTCTAGGGAATGTTGACACTTTACAAGAAAAATTCCTTTGTTTGGAGCGGTTTGAATATCTCCTAGTCCTTTACAACCAAATAAGTCTGGGGAAATATCCTCCCTTCCTTCCATGAACTTTGAGTTTGGTATTTCCACTGCTGATAGCATCACTAAGCACAGGAGCGAATGAGCTGAACCAGTTACTTTTCTTACTGTGTCCAGTGAGGCCTTGCCTTGACTTATAGTTGAAGCCATGTTTTTATAATCGGCTACTGCATTGCTTCTCAAACTAGGCTTAAATTTAGGGAATCCTACCTCATGAATCACAGCCCTCCAGCTTGTTTTTCTTTTTCTGACCCTCACACTCCACACCCCCTCTCATCAGTGTTTTGTTGTTTTGGGGGGCTTTTTTTTTTTTTTTTCTTTTTTTGCCTGAATGATGAAAAGCTGCCAGGTGGATCCTTTGCTTGGCTTGATCCCTGGATCATCCGTACACCTGCTGCTCCTGCTGAGACTTGCCACTGGGATTCCACTGTCTAACAGGACTGCCAAGGTGCATTTATCATAGCAATGGCTCTCTATCACGCAAACCAAGGGCAGATCCACGTCCTGAAACAACCGTCAAAATTGTCTCTGAGAGTCCTATTAAGCTAAAAATCACTTGTGGAATTTATTTCAATACACAATTTTTAAGGGAAATCTCTAACGACCTACCTTTTGCCTTTTTGCCTATAATATTTCAGTCTTATAAGCTGAGAAATCTTTTTATTTATTTATTTATTATTTCAGCATGGCTCCATCCTCTGGTACAGAGAAAGAGTAATAGTTCAAGAAATTCATCCCCACGTAAATTTTGTGTTTTCTGCTATGGTCTTATGGTCTAGTGCTACCAACTGGAGTCCTGTTTTACTTGGGTACTCAAATGCTCCTAACCATGGCAACTGGGTAAGTGCAGGAGTCATGTCTGGCTTTACTGACATGTGTTTTGAGGGTTTTGAGGGCCCCTCATAAGACCTGTATTTTTACAGTACTTTTGTGCCCATTGTATCATTTACTCTCAGAGTTGCCTGATGAGAATCAACATGTGTTATATTTATTACTCCCAATTTTAAACATAGATTAAAGCTCTCACAACTCTAGAATCAGTGCTTTTAATCTTTAAAATAATTTCTTTTCTTTCTTGACATTAAACTCTTTTGGAATATATGGAAATAGAGATGAATATAAAGAAGGTTTATGTCACTTGTATCTCACTGTCCCATGATAAGCTTGGCTACCATTGAGGAGTTTTTAATCTAGGTATATAAATGTTTACATTATCAAAGTCATTCCATACTTCAAACAGAAATTGAATATCCAGCAAATTTTAAAGTTTTTTGTTTTTTATAATATCACATATTGATGTTGAACCTTGTATAAAATTGGGTTATAATTCAAAATATTTTAAAAGAAAAAATGGAAAAGACTTATTTGAGTATAACTAAGACTGTCCTGTACCTTCATAAGGAAATATTTCCTGGGCCTAGCATTATATAGACCAAAGGGAATGGTTTGTAGACAGTCACATGGAAAAGAAAACACTATTCTGTCCACCTAAACCTTCTTGATTAAGGAAATGTCTGATTCCTTTCTTAAACTATGTAAAATCCTAAAGGTCCTTTCACAACAGTCAGTGCAGGGGAAGAGCCATAATTTGGCCCAAATGGCTACTCTGAGAGAGTGTGGAATATAATACGTGGATCAACCAAATAAAGCAAAGCATGAAAAAGGATGCTTGTGATGGGGAATAGCATGCCTTGGAATACACAGCTCTATTTCATCAATGTTCCAAAAGGCTGCCATCTTTTGTGACTTGACTAGGAGTCCTTGAGGCTGCTCTGCTCCTCCCATACCTAAGATATCTACACATCCCTTACCCCAGAATTCCTGTTAGTCACTATTTGGGATTAAAGTATATATATATATATAAACAACTATATTACAATGGAGATTTACCACTTGAGTAAGCCATTACTCACTTGGAGCTGTCAGATTTGATTAATACCTAAGGCACAATAAAGAGCTAACTCAACATCGTGGCAGGTTACTTCACTCACTCATAGACCAAGACCATCACACATACAAGTGGGAAAGGGGGTGGAAAGGAACATAGGGTAGGTACCTCCACAGGGAGGCTCTGCCCCCAGACCTGAGCCTGAGGAAGAGCCTAGAGGCCCTGGCAGCATGTAAATACTGGACACCTGGTAGTGCTGGGGGAAGAGGAAGAGCACAGGGAGAAAGGAGGGGCGCCCATGGGGGTCTTCCCACTGTGAATTCTAATCTGACTTCTTTGGTGTGATAAGTATGGGGAAAATAGAACCTAGTAGAATGCCTTTTCTTTTCTTTAATAAATTTCTATTTGAAATGGTAAAAAGAAAAGAAAAAGATATAATTCACAGACTGGTGAGGAGCCAGGCTGCTTCATGCTTACAAAAACTAATTAAGTAAATGTTTACTCTCAACATTGTAACAGTTTCATCTGTGGGTGAAACAGAAAGCCTTCCCTGGGAGTGGCAGTAATGTTCATTCATGGCCCAGGGCCCAGACCACTGGGCAGGGACCCTTCCTGTTGGGATGAAGAGTCACATTCCCCTGTTATTTGCGACAGCCTCAGGACCCACAGGCTGCCTGCAATGTGCAGACTGCATAATTCAGCATGAAGTTTGCCAACAATTTTTGGCCTCAGCTTTTTGACTGGTTTTCATTTAGTAACAATTTCATTTTTCCCGGGTAGTTCATGTTTTAATGAAGAAAAAGTAGGTGACCTTTTGTCAGTTTGGCAATTGAGAGGGTGGGTGACGGTGGTCCAGAAGAATAATTACAGAGCTTACTGTCCCTGTTAGAAATCCCAGAGCAGCCGTCAGCAGTTCCTTCTCATGTGGTTTGAGAGAGGGGAACGTTTTGTCCTTATGAAATGACAGTTGTTCATTCTCATCAAGACATGAAGCTATGCAAACATTAGTGAATTTAGATAGGAGCCTTCTGATGGTGACGGAGGGAGCAACATTACTTATGAAGTAAGTTAGGGCCAAGCGCTGGGGTTTAATCCCTATTCCTGTGCCACACAGCTTGTACCACAGTCTCTCATGGGGTACATAAACATCGGGTGGCAAACCTGGCCACATATCAAGTACTCAAATAAACCGTAAATTGACTCAGTATATCTGATTACCTTCCTTGAAGAAACCCTATACTTCTTACCATACCTCCTACCCACCCCACTCCTAGCAGAACATTTGTACCAACATTTTTTTTGTGGGGGGGGGGAAGCCTTCTCCTAAACATACATAGGGATTTACTCATTGTCCAGGCATAAATGTCCATTTGGACAACAGAATTTTCTTGGGCTGAAAACATGGCCACTTTAAACATGTAATGGGACTTCCACTACAACAGCCAACATGGCAAATCTATGGTATCTATGGTGTGGGCTGGCAAAAAATGTTCAACCATTTTGTCAGCTTTCATCCCTCAAGATTTTAACCAGAACATGGTTCCTCGGCTTCTTAATTTCATTGTCCAGATGCACAAAAGATGAACAGACTGGTTTCAAGAAGAGCATATGTTTTTTTTTTTTTTTTTGCCCCCATTACACACATCTGCTTGAAATGGCACCTGGCATTGTGTTGCAGTCTACATTTGATAAGTGTCATTCTGACTCAGACCTCTTTGCTCTATACCTTGGTTCATTCCCTTGGCAGTTTCACTTTAAACACAAAGCAGAAGCTTCTAAATTTCTTTTATAACTCTACATTTATAACTTTTTACTGTTCTCAATTGCTTTAGAAATATATGTGAAGTCTTTTGATCCAAGGTGATAAAACAAGACTTATTAAAGGCTATGCAGCTAGGAAGCCCCATATGCATAGCAAATAATGCAGCCATAAACCACATAGATATTCAGAAAATGATTTCAATGAATGAGTCATTAATTGAACTAAAGTTAGTCTGGTGTATGCTCTTGTGGTAGTTATTATTGCCAGAAATATATGTTTTTAGTTCTCTCTTCTGGTACACAGAGAACTTGACTAGTGAAACAAAAGTAGAATGACGTTACTTCCAGACAGGGTTTTTAAGAGCTGGGGCATAATATACCACCTTTCCCTTACCCTCTCCTGTGGGTGGAAAACAACATTCCAGATAGAGGTTGCTCCATCTTTCTTGTCCTGAAGTGAGAATGTTTCAGAATCTTAAACAATGCATAACAGATGTGTGCTGAGAAAGAGAAATAAGTCTTCATTGCTTCCCACCGTTGGGATTTTGGAATTGTCACTGCAACATCATCTAGCCCATTCAGACTAAGTTCTACTTCACAGGTGTGCATGGAGAACAAGCAGAAGAAAGGGGCAGAGCTCCTGGTTGTGAGTTTTTGTTAGAATCTTAAGACAGTGTACTTTCAAGCAAGAGACCCTGATGGTCTCTGCCACTCCCTCCTTGGCTCAGCAGCCAACTCAGCACGGCTTAAACCAAGCCAGCTGTGACAATGACAGAAGAAAATGAGGAATGTAACAAAATGTACTGTTTCCTCCTGTCTTTGTTTTGGTCTGATATCAAGTAGCTACATGTATTGGAGAAAAAGAAAAAATCATATATAAGGTTGTAATAAATGTTGGATAATACTAAATGTATTTTTAGTGTGGGAAAGGCATTGTCATCAATAACATCAAAAACACTGAGCCCTATGTAAAAGATAATGGAAGAATTCTATTTTTGAGAAAATGCCTGATACTGATTTTGAAGGTTCCTACACCATTAAAGAGCATAAAAAAGAAAGTAGCGATTGCCCAAAACTTTCCACCCAGAGATGGCCTCACTTACATTGCAGAGAACATCCTTCTAGACCTCTTTCTATGTGTACATACAAATACACTCACACATATAAATGGGAATCTGCTGTTAAAATGACATCCCTTTAGAGAAATCTATTATTTACAGATCTAACAATTAGGACAGATGTCTGAACATGGTTAACAGCCCTGTTGTCCTGCAGTTTACTAAATGCAGAGAAAGGGATTCAACAAGAGTTTTCAAGTGGAGTTAATATTATCATAAAGAAATTCCATGTCAATAAAGAGCTCTAGGGACTTCCCAAGGAAATGATTTTTTATTTTTTGTAAAATGATTTTACTTTACAGCACCTCAAAATAATTCTACATCATAATTTTTGACGGCTGCATAATATTTAATGGCATAGAATTATGTATTGTAATTTTCTTGCAAGTCATCATTACTGGACATTTAGTGTGTCTCCTTTTTATCTCATATACAATGCCATGTGGAAATCTCTTTGTATGCAATTCTTTTTTTTTTAATTTTCTTTTATAATGCAGGCACAGAAATGAGATTGTTTGATCAGAAGTTATAAGATTTTACATTTATGTTATATACAAATACACATACATATCATATATGGGTACTGTAAATATTTCTAAATGTGTATATGTGGGTGTGTGCAATTTTTATACATCAGGCATAGATAGACATTGCCATAATTCCTACAGAAACTTCCCAATTTATATTCCATCAATGTTTTGAATGATGATTTTCTAAATCCTAGAAAACTAAAAAAATATAAATCATTAAACCATTTTGTAAATTTTCCCAACATTATAGGTGGGAAAACTTATTTGACTTTATATGCATTTGCCTGATCACTGTGAGGCTAAACACTGGCTATAGAGAGAAGAAAATGTGCCCTGGATGACCCAATGAGGCACATATAGGCCAGATGGTGGGAGACAACCTCTTGAAAATTCTGGAGACCTCTGTATTGATGAAGTTTTAGGGGAGCTTTCATATAGGGCATGCTGAGAAATCATCTCTAATGTAAAGCACAAGTTATTTCACTTGTGCATGCTCTACCACCAAGAAAGAGGCACAGTGTTTGATAGTTCTCCTTTAAATTTGAACCTTACATAAACCAGAGTTGGAATGATGTTTTAGCCCATTTATCAGGTGACTCAGAAGGATGTCTGTTTTCAGTAGGATACAGAATAAAAAAGAGATCCATAGCAGGCCCCTTAGGTCTTTGGCTGTATGCTCCAGCAGAGATGAAAGAGCTAGAGATATTTAAGGTGGTTAAAGTACTAGATAAGGATATTCTATGGAGCCTCTTGCAATCTATACTAGGATAAATTCAGGACAGACTCCTGGAACTCTAAAACAAATTCACATCTTAAGCAAAAGATCATTATCCTCCATTTGATAAACTGTTATGGGCCCTAGTAGAGAACAAAAGCCTATCCATGAGAGAGCAGGTGACTGTGACCAGAGCATTTTGTCATGACCAAGGCATCCTCAGATCCACCAAGTTACATGATCAAGAGAGAAGCAATCCATTGTGTAATGGAAGTGGTACATCCAGCATTGGGCCTGAAAAGGTCCAGAAGGTGCAGGTAAGTTGCATGAACAAGTAGTTCAGACTCCCATGACCCCAGAGATTTCTCTTCCTCAACAGTAGCTAGTAGTAAGGGAGGTCCCTACACCCAAATGAAAAAGACAGGAAAATTTGGGGCCCACAAGTAAGTTGGCATAACATCAAAAATGGACAACTGGCCATACTTAAGCTGTATGCAGGGGAGTCACTCAAAAAGAATAGCAAAAGAAAAATCCCCATGCTCTGCGCTTGGTGGTTCATTTTCATGGAAGGAGAAATGGCCTTTAGTATATCTCTTCACATATTTTGAGCTGTGACAAGGGGTTTCAGTGGTTGGTTCAAAGTCTGGAAAGAGCAAGATTAAAAAATATAAGTCAAAGAATTTGGGGTGGAAGAGGCATGTGGTTGGGCTTATGGGAATGGGCACAAGAAGCCATGTTGGAAACACAGTCTCCTGGGATATTAACCTCACAACCTGGAGGTTTGGAGAGGAAGAAAACATAGGAGTGAATGTCTATTCTCAACAGGCTCTCTCACCAGTAGGGCTGTTAGCACTGGTTTGAATTTCCTCATTGACTCAGGGATACTGATTCTGGGGCAGGCATTTTCTCAAAACAATACTAGGGAGTGCCAAGAATAGATTGGACTTATTCCCCCAGTTCTCTGAATTGGTTCCATTTCCCAAGGCTTCTGCCCCTAGGGTAATCTCCCCAGGGATTTCTAAAAGTTTGTAAGTCCATTTCTAACATGTATCTTCCTTTTGCCTTCTGTAATTTCTGTAGAGTTGATGTGGAAGCAAAGAGCAGAATCTTTTCTAGTTCACTGTCTTTCTGAATCACTTTTTTTCAGCTTCTTCAATAATGGGATTGGGGTGAAAGAAAGTGCATAGAGGGAAAAAAAAGTTCTGAGAGCACATTCAGAAAACAAAAGAAGCTGGGAAAGCTATAGGGGGAAAAGAATGCTGAAAGAAGACAGAAAATATATACAGTTCCAGGACTTTTCATATATTTGTGGTTCAAGTTCAAGTCATTGCCTGAGTTCATTGGAACAAATTAGGTCCAGTTTCCCAAACTTAGTCTCCATGGTCATATGGATGACAAGTAATCACCGGATCATTTCTTCCACAACCACTGGGACCTTAATCTTGAACTCTGAGGCTAGATTAAAAAATGTGTGAAACAGTGGGGGAGGAGAGATTCCCTGAAGAATTTCAAGGTCTGAGATCTCCAGGAGATCTAAAATAGACTCTTTTTAAAATTATTTCTATGATTTGAAACTAATATTCTCAAGTATTTTTTGATAAGCAGAGTCCTGTCTGTTGCATACAATTAGATATTTCAAATATTTTCTTTTCTTTTTATCCTTCCTTATATGTAGTCATGGAAGGCTCACACCAGGGAAGTGTTTTGATTTCACTGTCAGTGTGTAGAATTTCATTGTTGTCATTACTGTGTTTATCACATTCCTTCTGGTTATGGGCCATTAGCATTCCACCAAAAAATATAAATTCTGAAATGCAAGGTAATTCAATGGTCTAAATATACTAGAAACCCCTGTCCCCATCCCAGCACACATGGGAGGCCTCTCCCATCTGGCCAGACCCAGCAGCTGAAATTCACCCCTGGGGCTTCCCACTCCTGTCAATCACAGCATCCTGCTGTGAACACCATGCAGCCATTCCTCTCACACAGACTTTCAGACTGGCAGAACATGTAACCTCATGGGCTCTGGTCCACACTTCTAAAGCCCATGACATTCCAGGAGATAGCAATGAATCAATGCACGTCACCACCACAGCATCTCTGCTCTGCCCAAAGTCCTTCATCCCAGAGGGTCCCCAAATATTTTGCAAGCTGATACCTTGTCCAAGCTGTATATAAGCCTTTTGCTTCATCTACCACTGGAATCCATGCACAACACCTCCTTGGTGGAATGCAGCAGCTGTTCTGCAGCCGCACTACAATCCCATGGACCTCAGCTTGGGACAGGAAGCCAAGAGGAATACCATATCCAATTGAAAGGACAGGGGGGAATTTCAGGAGGTAAAATTCACTGAGCCAAGCTTGGAAGTTGTCCAGGACACCTGGTTTACACCCTTTCTTTCCCTAGAAATCATGGGTCCTGGTGACCACCAACAGCCTAGCTCTATGCTCTGCTAGTCCCCAGGCACCAAGAAATGTCCTCCTAAGACTAACTCCAAATAACATAGGGGAATAACAGTAAAATGTTGTAGAAATAAAGGGCATCTTAACTTACACCTGCTAAGCTTTGCTAATGTCATCTTTGAAGAAATAGAAACATTACTGGGGTAACAGAGAAGATGTGAAAAATAGCCAAGGTGGCTAGCCTTGCTTCTTTTATGATATTAGAGGAGGATCCCGATCTAAAGAAGCATCTGATATATGCAATTGTGGGTATGGTCCAAATCCACAAAGGTGGGAACCTCACCATTATGTCGTCTTGAAGACTCTTTACATGAGAAGTAATTCACTAAACTGATAGTTTTCCCCAAAAACAATTCCCCAAAATCTTTATGGATGCTCTGTTTGAATAACCACTCAATTAGACAGAAATAGAAGCATTATAACTTTTACCACTATTGCTACTATTATTACTATGACAATGGTGATGAGAGTGATGATGATGGTTATGAGGTTATGATAAAATAAGACATAAGGGCTGGGGTTGTGGCTCAATGGTAGAGCGCTCACCTAGCACATGCGTGGCCCAGGTTCGATCCTCAGCACCACGTAAAAATAAACGCATTGTGTACAACTAAAGCAAATAAATAAATAAATATTTAAAAATAATAAGACATAAATATTTTTTCTAGGGGCTGGGGCTATGAATCAGTGGTAGAGTGCTCATCTCACATGTGTGAGACCATGGGTTTGATCCTTAGTATCACATAAATAAAATAAAGGTATTGTGTCCACCTACAACTAACAAAAAATTAAAAAAATTTTTCTATGCATGAAATGTTCTACCAAGCGGTTTACATGAATTTTCACTGAGTCCTCCCAATAACTAAGTACTAAAAAAATTACTATAATTAGCCGAATTTTGCACATAAAGAAATTGAAGCACAGAGAAGTTAGGTAACTTGGTCAGAATCATACAGAGTAAATGTTGACCAGCGTGTGACCCTAGACAGTCCAGCTCCTCTGCATTCTGTACCTTATACTATCCTCTCCTCAGAATCCTAAACTAATTTTATAAAAAAAAGAAGCCAAATAATATCTTTATGTCCCTGTGACCAAAATACATGACAAGACCTACTTAGAGGTGGAAAAGGTTATTCTGGGCTCACAGTTTCAGAGGTTCAGTCCATGATCAGCCAACTCTAACACTTTGGGCCTGAGGTGAAGCAGGACATCATGGCAGAAGGGTGGTAGGGGAATATTCTTCACCTCACGGTGGCCAGAAAGCAGAGAAAAAAAGAAAGGGCAACGGACCATAGCAAGATGAAATCTGCAAGGGCACACACCCAGTGACCCACCTCCTCTAGTCATGCCCCACCAGCCTACATGTACCACCCAGTCAGTCCATTTAAATGAGGGTGCACCGATTAAGTTACAGTTCTCACAATCTAATCATTGTACCTTTGACTATTCCTGCATTAACACAGGAGATTTTGGGAGACATTTGAAATCCAAATCATAACAATATCTTAAGCGTCAGAATACTTTGTGGTACTAAAGAGGCTCTGTATATAGAATAAACAAAGATAAAAGTAGTTTTAATTGAGAACAAATGGGACCACTTATTCCTTCTACAAATGTTTATTGGACATCCACAAGGGACTAGAGCCTGTGCTAGAATTAATGGTAAGATAGGCATGTTTCTGGGTTAACTGTTCCTTGCAGGTTAGCAAACCTCCACAACATCTTCCACAACCTCCAGCAACTTCTTTTTGAGGAGTTTTTGAAGCAAACTTACCTTAATACCCTTAAAGTAATTTCTGGGATGGAATTTTAACCTCTGCTTTGAATTATCTACTCTGATATTCACTTAGGAACCATGAACTATTTATCTCTCAGCCAGAGCTCTTTATAACTTACATATACATGATACAATAAAGAACATTTCTGAGGTGAATAAAAAGCAATACATGACAAAAAACTTGAAGAGCATTTACTGACTGGGATGGAAATGATATAATTTATATACAACTCATATTTGCTTGATAGGATTTTTACTCTTTCCAAATGACACTTGAATTTTGTGAAGGATAGTTGTGTAAATGGGTCAGTTTGGTTAGGGCATGGTACCCAGATATTTAGTCAAACACTATTCACTATTCTAGATGTTTCTCTAAAAGTGTTTTTGATGAGATCAAATTTTAATTCAGCAATCTTTGAGCAAGGCAGAATACCCTCCATAATGCAGGTGAAGTCTACCCAATGAGTTGAATGTTTTAATAGGAAAAAAAAATCTTTCTTCCAGCAGACTGCCTTTGGATCTGAGATGCATTATCAGCATTTCCCTTTGTCTCCAGCCTGCCAACCTACTTTGCAGGTTTTGGATTTTCCCATCTCTTTAAAGTAAGTCAATCTCTCCCTGTCACTGTTTCTCTTTCTCTTATCAGTGTCTTGGTTCTGTTTCTATGGAGAACCCTGAATAATACTACTTTTAACATTCATTAATTCCCCTTCCTTCCAGCTCTTCCCCAAAAGACTTTATTTGGGAATTTCAGGTAGCAGAGTAGTTGACCAAGGACACATCTTCAAGTAAGAGACCTTACCAAATGACTTTTAAATAATTGAGCTTAGGCTATTGCATAATTTAGGTTAGGTCAGCCTTGGAGTACTCTGAAACCAGACAGAAAGCAGAAGGAAGTGTTTGAAAACAACTGACAGGCTAAAAGTTTAAGCAAGGCCCAAAGGGAAAAGAAATCTCAAGTTCTTTTCCAGAGTGGCAAGACTATCAGAGGCAGGTACAAATATATGAGGGAAAGTTAGAAGTTTGAAATTGTGAGGGAGTATGTCAGATATCAAGCCATGGAACTGATTTTAAAGGCACGATGAGGTGCAACAGCCTGGAAGAAGGGCTTTCAGATGAGCTGAAAAGGCCTCATGTCTCTAGATGCATGAAGATGAGATCTACTGCCACCTTGCTTCTATCATGTCTAGCCAGTGATGGGTTCAAATTGTGTTCCATGAGTCCTGGTTTCCATTGTGTAATAAATGAGGCCATAAAGGTTTATCAGATATGTCAATAATTGACTTTAAGGAAGAAATATGAAGGCAAGAAGGTTAAGCCTTGTCACCTAGGCAAGAAGCAATGACTTGGACATGGATTATAGTGTTTGAAAAGGTGAGAAGTGAATGGATTTGGGAACAATTTGGAAGGTAAAGCAATCAGGCTTGCTGATAGATTACAAATAGAATGTGAAAGGTAAAGGGGAATTAAGTATAATTCCTAGTTTGGAGGCCTAAGTGCATAAATGTTGATGACATTTTTTAAGATGGAAGCCCTGGGTGAAAAATAAATTTGAGAGGAGAAAACCATGTTTTGAATGTGTCATGTTTGAAATACCTATTAAAAGTAAAAATATCAAGCAGGAAATGTATATTTGAGCTCAGAGAAGCAGTCAAAACTACAGTTTCAAAAGTAGGAATCCTTGGTCTACACCTGTTATTTAACATCTTTGGATTGGAATCATCACCTCAGGCAACTTTTCCCAGTCCCAATTGCCAATTTAAATGCTCTTTAAAAGGTCTGAAGAATCGTCATTGTGATAGGGCTACTGAGATTCAAAAAATCAGAATTACAACCTACAGGTTGTTTTAATGATTTATTATTTGTTTAAGTTGTCTTCGTAATTCTAAGGATGGAGGGCCATCAAGTAAGTGTTGATAAAGAAAGAAACAGGTCCAAATATATTTGGAGCAAGGAGGGAAGCCTTGATAGAATACAGATGAAGAAAAGATTCTCAAGGTTAAAATTTTTAAATTTTGTTTGGGATTGTTCAGATACTAACAAACTAAGTTAATAGTTTAGAAATGGAATATTCTAGACTCTGGAAAGTGCTTTATTCCCAACCTATTCTTTAAACCCTGTTGTCTGCCTACGTTCCTTAGAAGGTTCTGTTCTCTTCTGTCTTGCTCCCCAGACAATCCCTGGTAAAGTACCACTCTGTTTCAAAGCAGGCTGCTACTTTCCAAAGGCAGGCTGCTACTTTCTAATTGAGGTTTCTAGGCCAGATATTTCCCCCAGATCTTTGGAATCAAATATCCATCCACCACTAGACTTCTCTCACTCTGGAAGTCCTCCAAGCCCTTACACTTAGCACTCACACTCAGCAGCCCTCACACTTAGAAGATCTTATCTTTCCCTGAATCCTTCCTTTCCTCTCTGTGGCAGCTCTAGAATCCAAGTATCTGCCCAAGCCAGAAACAGGAGTCATCTCAGATCTCTCCTTTCTTTCCTGTCATAGCTAATCAATCCAGACAGGAAGTTTATTCTCCTCTAACTTCTCTTTTCCATTCCCTCTTCTTAATCCTTGAATTCAAGTTGTCATCATTTCATTACTACCTACTTTCATTGTTCTAGCCCTAGATCACTCCACTTAATCCTTAACCTGACCACAGAGTACCTCAAAATGAAAACTGGATGCTTTGGTCCAACATCTTCGGTCATATTCCTGCATCTGAACATCTAAAGCCTAAAATATCACTGAAAAACTCCTTCATAGAGCACCACTGTCTAGCCCCTGTCTTATTTCTTACATAGTCTGGTTTTTCATCATTCTACCACCTTCTCCAGACACACAGTTTCAGCATGATACACAGGGAGTGGTCTGATTCTTCAGTGATGCTGTGTCCCCTTTGCCACATCTCTCAGACTCTGCATGTAGTTTCCTTGGCCAAAATAAACTTCTATATTTCTACATCTAGCCAAGCTCCATTTAGACTTCATAATTGGTCTATATGTGAAAACTTTTGAGTTTCTCCAAGGGCCTCCTTTTCCTAATTTGCCATCACACGTGTTATGTATCTACATCAAAATTATTATCATTTGCTTTGTATGTTATTTCTCTACTTATTCTTTTTTCTTAAAGAAGTTACCCAAATGAAATAAGCTTCAGACTTCAAAAAATTTGAATCTGCTCTTAGAATGATCCATGGCATTTCATCTTTGTCCCCAAATAAGTTAGTATGGAGTCTCACTAATAATAAGCACACAATGTTTGTTGAATATTAAATAGTCAAATAAAATATTTTATTTTATTGGAGGATAGAACTTGGTGTAGCCCTATAAAACCATAGACTTTGGAGCTGGAAAAATATGGTTTGGGGTCACTACCTAGCTATGTGATTTTTAGAGGGATTTTGTTAACCTTAGTTTTGCATGAGGCTACCAACAGTACTTAACCATACAAATACTTTTAGAAATACTCTTTTTATTTTGACAAACACAAAATTAAGAGACTTAATAAATGTTAGAATCCATTTATATTAGAATGAATAACCAAATAATGTTTTATAACAAGTGTTTAAGCTTACAGAATTAATTTGTATATTTTTTTTAAAATTTTTATTCTAATTTGTTATACATGCTTGCAGAGTGAAATTCATTTCATATTACATATAAAGAGCACAATTTTTCAAGTCACTGGTTTTACATAAAGTATTTTCACAACAATTGTGTCTTCATACATGTACTTAGGATAATGATGTCTAACTCATTCTACCATTATTCCTATCCCTTTGCACCCTCCCTTCCCCTTCCCCCCTTTGTTCTATTGAAAGTTTCTTCATTCCTCTCATCCCCTCTCCCCTGCCTTTATAAGTCAGTATCTTCATAACAAAAAGATCATTGGATCTTTGTTTTTTTTGGGATTGGCTAACTTCACTTAGCATTATTTTCTCCAGCTCCATGCATTTACCTGCAAATGCCATGATTTTATTCTCTTTTAGTGCTGATTAGTGTTCCATTGTGTATATATACCAAAGTTTCCCTATCCATTCATCTGCTGATGGGCATTGGGGTTGTTTCCACAATCTAGCTATTGTGAATTATGCTGATATAAACATTGATGTGGCTATGTCCCTGTAGTAAGCTGTTTTTAAGTGTTTTGGGTATAGACCAAGGAGTGGGATAACTGGGTCAAATGACAGTTCTATTCCAAGTATTCCTAGGAATCTCCATACTGCTTTCCAGATTGACTTCACCAATTTGCAGTCCCACCAGCAATGTAAGAGTGTGCCTTTTCCCCCTAATCCTCACTAGCATTTATTGTTTGTATTTTTGATAGCTGCCGTTCTGACTGGAGTAAGATGAAATCTTAAAGTTGTTTTGATTTGCATTTCTCTAATTGCTAGAGATGTTGAACATTTTTTCATATATTTGCTGATTGCTTGTATATCATCTTCTGAGAAGTGTCTGTTTAGTTCCTTGGCCCATTTATTGATTGGGTGTTTGTTTGTTTGTTTGTTTTTCTTGGTGTTAAGGCTTTTGAGAGCTTTGTAGATCCTTGAGGTTAGTGTTCTCTCTGATGTGCTTGTGGTAAAGATTTGCTTCCATTCTGTAGGTTCTCTATTCACCTCACTGATTGTTTCTTTTGCTGAGAAGAAGTTTTTTAGTTTGAATCCATCCCATTTATTGATTCTTGGTTTTAATTCTTGTGTTATAGGGATCTTATTGAGGAAGGTGGGTCCTAATCCAACATGATGGAGATTTGGGCCTACTTTTTCTTCTATTAGGAGCAAAGTCTTTGGTTTAATTCCTAGGTCCTTGATCCACTTTGAGTTGAGTTTTGTGCTTGGTGAGAGAAAGAGTTTTAATTTTATTTAATTATATGAGGATTCCCAGTTTTCCCAACACCATTTGTTGAAGAGGCTGTCTTTTCTCCAATGAACATTTTTGGCGCTTTTGTCTAATATCAGATAACTATAGGTGTGTGGGTTAGTCTCTGTGTCTTCTATTCTGTACCATTGGTCAACTGGTCTATTTTGGTGCCAATACCATGCTGTTTTAGTTACTATTGCTTTGTAATACATTTTAAGGTCTGGAATAGTAATGCCACCAGCTTCACTCTTCTTGCTAAGAATTGTTTTGGCTATTCTGGGTCTCTTATTTTTCCAGATGAATTTCATGACTGCTCTTTCTATTTCTATGATGAATGATATTGGGATTTTGATTGGGACTGCATTGAAACTGTATAGTGCTTTTGGGACAATGGTCATTTTGACAATATTAATTCTACCTATCCATGAACAAGGTAAATCTTTCCATCTTCTAAGATCTTCTTTAATTTCTTTCTTTAGTGTGCTGTAGTTTCCATTGTACTTGTCTTTCACTTCTTTTGTTAAGCTGATTCCCTAGTATTTTATGTTTTTTGAGGGTACAGTAAATGGGGTGGATTTCCTAGTTTCTCTTTTTGAGGATTTGTTGCTAGTGTATAGAAATGCCTTTGATTTATGGGTATTGATTTTATATCCAGCTACTTTGCTGAATTTATTTATTAGTTCTAGAAGATTTCTGGTGGAATTTTTTGGATCTTCTATGTATAGAATCATATCATCTGCAAATAGTGATAATTTGAGTTCTTCTTTTCCTATCTGTATCCCTTTAATTTCTTTCATCTGTTTAATTTCTCTGGCTGGGGCTTCAAGAACTATGTTAAATAGGAGTGGTGAAAGAGGGCATCCCTGTCTTGTTCCAGTTTTTAGAGAGAATGCTTTCAATTTTTCTCCATTTAGGATGATGTTGGCCTGGGGCTTCGCATAGATGCCCTTTACAATGTTGAGGTATGTTCCTGTTATCCCTATTTTTTCTAGCATTTTGAACAGGAAGGGGTGCTGTATTTTGTCAAATGCTTCTCTGCATCTATTGAGATGATCATATGATTTTTATCTTTGAGTCTATTGATGTGATGAATTACATTTATTGATTTCCTTATGTGGAACCAACCTTGCATCCCTGGAATGAACCCCACTTGATCTTTGTGCACTATCTTTTTGATATCTTTTTGTATTCATTTTGACAGAATTTTATTGAGAATATTTACATCTATATTCATTAGAGATATTGGTCTGACGTTTTCTTTCTTTGATTTGTCTCTGTCTGGTTTTGAATCAGGGTGATATTGGCCTCATAGAATAAGTGTGGGAGTGTTCCCTCTTTTTCTATTTCATGAAATAGTTTGAGAAGTATTGGTGTTAGTTCTTCTTTAAAGGACTTGTAGAACTTGGCTGTGTATCCATCCAGTCCTGGGTTTTTCTTGGTTGGTATGTTTTTGATGGCATCCTCTATTTCTTTGCTTGAATTTGATCTATTTAAATTGTGTATATCATCCTGATTTAGTTTGGGTATATCATATGTTTCTAGATATTTGTCGATGCCTTCAATATTTTCTATTTTATTTGAGTATAAATTTTCAAAATAATTTCTAATAATCTTCTGAATTTCTGTAGTGGCCATCGTGATATTTCCTTTTTCATCGTAGATATTGGTAATTTGTGTTTTCTCTCTTCTTTTCTTTGTTAGCATAGCTAAAGTTCTACCAATTTTATTTATTTTTTCAAAAACCAACTTTTCATTCTATCAATTTTTTCAATTGTTTCTTTAGTTTCAATTTCACTAATTTCAACTCTGATTTTAATTATTTCCTATCTTCTACTTATTTTGGGGTTGATTTGTTCTTCTTTTTATAGGGCTTTGAGATGTAATGTTAGTTCATTTATTTGTTGACTTTTTCTTTTTTGAAGGAATGATGAGCTCCATGCAATGAACTTTCCTCTTAGTATTGCCTTTAGAGTGTCCCAGAGATTTCAGTATGTTGTATCATTGTTCTCATTTACCTCAAAGAATTTCTTAATCTCCTTCTTGATGTCTTCTGCAACCCACTGATCATTCAATAGCATATTATTTAGTCTCCAGGTGTTAGAGTAGCTTTTCTTTCTTTTTTTTTATCATTGATTTCTAATTTCATTCCATTATGATCTGATAGAATGCAGGGTAGTATATCTACTTTTTAATATTTGCTTAAAGTTGCTTTATGGCATAATATATGGTCTATTTTAAAGAAGGATCCATGTGCTGCTATGAAGAAAGTGTGTTGGCTCATTGATGGATGATATACTCTATATATGTCAGTTAAGTCTAAGTTATTGATTGTATTATTGAGTTCTATAGTTTCTTTGTTTAACTTTTGTTTGGAAGATCTATCCAGTGGTGAAAGAGGTGTGTTAATGTCACCTAGAATTATTGTGTTGTAATCTATTTGATTCTTGAACTTTAGAAGAGTTTGTTTGTTGAACGTGGATGCTCCATTATTTGGGGCATATATATTTACAACAGTTATTTCTTTTTGATCTATGATTCCCTTAAGCAGTAGGAAATGTCCATCGTTATCTCTTTTGATTAACTTTGGCTTGAAGTCTATTTTATTTGATATGAGGATGGAGACCCCTGCTTGCTTATATAGACTTTGTGAATGGTATATTTTATCCCATCCTTTCACCTTCAGTCTGTGGGCATTTTTTTTTTTTTTTAATGAGATGTATCTCTTGAAGGCAACATATTGTTGAGTCTGTTTTTTAATCCAATTTATTAGCCTTATGTCTTTTAATTGGTGAATTTAGACTATTAACATTCAGGGTTATTATTGAGACATGATTTGTATTACCAGTCTTTTTTTGGTCTTTAGCTTGACTTGGTTTCTTCTTTGTTTGGTTTTTCCTTTATTGTAGTTCTTCCCTTTGCAGATTTTTATTATTATTTTTTTCATTTTCTCCTTCTGGAATATTTTGCCAAGAATGCTCTGTAGTGCAGGCTTTCTTGTTGTAAATTCTTTTAGCTTTTGTTTATCATGGAAGGTTTTTATTTCATCCTCAAATCTAAAGCTTAACTTTCCTGGATATAAGATTCTTGGTTGGCATCCCTTATCTTTTAGAGCCGATATATGTTGTTCCAGGATCTCCTGACTTTGAGGGTCTGGGTTGAAAAATCTGCTGAGATCCAAATTGGTTTTTTCTTATAGGTAATCTGACTTTTCTCTCTTGAGGCCTTTAAAATTCTATCGTTATTTTGTATACTAGGCATTTTCATTACAATGTGTCTTGGTGTGGACCTGTTGTAATTTTGTACATTTGGCATCCTATAGGCCTCTTGTTTTTGGTTTTCAAATTCATTCTTCCTGCTTGGAAAATTTTCTGATATGATTTTATTGAAGAGATTGTGCATTCCTTTGGTTTGAATCTCTGCCTCTTCCTCTATTTAATAAATGTTATATTTGGTCTTTTAATGGTATCCCATGATTCTTGGATATTCTGTTCATGGTTTCTTACCATCTTCACTGTGATTTCAACTTTATTTTCAAGATTATATATTTTGTCCCCATTGTCTGAGGTCCTATCTTCCAGTGATCCAATCTGTTGGTGATGCTATCTATTGAATTTTTTAAGTGGCTTATTGTTTCTTTCATTTCAAAGATTTCTGTTTTTTTCTCAAACTCTCTGTCTCTTTCTTGAAGTAATCTTTTGCTACCTGAATTTGTTCTCTTATCTCTTTGTTGGAGAGATCAATTTTTGCCTGTATCTCCTCACTTAGGTCATTTTTTAAATCCCATATAATTTTAATTATATATATCCAGAACTCCTTCTCTGACATTTCACCTAATGTGCTTTCTATGGCTTCTATTGTTGTAGTATCTTGGTTTGTTTTGGTCATTTTCCTCCCATGTTTTTTCATGATGTCTATGTGTTTTCCTCTCTTGCAACATAAGCCTGAGGTATTAAGGCTTCTGCCCTTTTGTCTTATAGCATCCCTACAGGTCAGCTGAAACCTCACTTTTTAGGGAAAGATCAATATTACAGCTTTCAATGTACCCAATGTGTATCCATATATCAGTTAGTTTCTATTTTTACATTTACAGTTTTGGCTCTATAAACAGAAGTGATGAGATCAGTTATCTTACACCACAGTGTCTGTGTTTGCGTTGTGCTTTACAGTTTCTAATGGTAGAAGGGGGGACTTAGGGGTTGGCTTAGATTTTTATGAGGTATAATGTGAGAAAATAGAGGTATTAAATTATTTGACTAGTAAGAGCATAATCATAAGGATTTGGCTGTTAGTAGGAGAAGCAAGAGATAGGTATCCCCATGTAAGACTCCCTGTTAGTTCACAATGGCATAACTGGTAGCATCCTCTGGTGTAGCTTGGACCACAGAGACCTTAGTGATGTCTTACCCAGATCTTTTTGTTTTTCCTTGGTAGTAGCCTTGCTATCTCAGTTTTATGGCAGTGGCAGCCTCAAGCCTATAATTATCTTGATGTTGGGTTGTGTAGCCACAGAACCCCAGTGCAGTGTGTCTCTCTGGGCAGATGCAGGTTGCCTCTCAGATTTGCATGTGTGGGGCGGGCCTCTCTCTCCAGATCTCCTCCTGGCGGGAGGAGCAGGGGACCTGGCTTTCCTCTCCCACTCTCCACCTTCTGGGTCTCCTCCCAATCTAGTTGTGGTGGTAGGGGTTGGGCAGGCAGGTGGCAGGGCCCTTGCTCAGGCCAGGGCCTGCTGTTCCTAGTCCCAGTGGCAGCATGAGCCAGCAGCAGTTGGGCAGGTAGGTGGCTGAGCCCTTCCTCCCGCCAGTGCCTGATGCTTCTCCTGGTCATGGCTGGGCAGGAAGGAGTCGCATAGGCAATGGGCAGGGCCCTTTCTCTGGCCAGGCCCTCCCTCCAGCCTGGGCCTGTTGTTCCTAGTCCTGGTGGCAGAGTGAGCCAGTGGCGGTAGGGCAGGCAGGTGGCTGGGCCCTTCCTCCCGCTAGTGCCTCAATTTGTATATCTTAATATAATATTTCTATTTAAAAACGGCAAGTGCTTTGTTTTTTAATTGACTAGGCATACATCATAGTAGAACTATGACTTTCTCTGCTTTCTCATGGTTAATACCAAGTACAGAACTTTCCATCCATGCCATAAAAATGTAATAAATATTAGCTTTTGATCGTGATAAACTTAGAGGTTAATAAACATTTGTGGATAAAGATCTAATCCATATAGGCTTGTTTTAGCATCATCTAATCTGCACTCCATGTCTCAAATGGATGGTTGCATTTAATAACAATTAACATTTGTTATATCCTGATTAATTGGGTTTGCTCATCAACTGGTAAGCAACCGGTATTTCAGTGAAAATTTTATGTTATTTACTTTTAATTTAGCAAATTAACTTGCCTATTGTGTGAAGAACTGATAAATTGCTGGTCACAAATCTGTATATATCAGACTGCATGAAAAAGTTCGATTTTTTAAATGAAGGTACTGCTTCCAGTGTTCATTTCCATTCTTTACTTGGGATAGTCATAGGTGGAACAAGGAGAAATAAAGGAAGCAGCCATACCAGCCAAATCACAATAAAATCATCTCATCATTTTTATCCCTGTTAAAAAATGATGCAATTTCCCAAATTCCTTATGTGATGGATATCTTTTTATTTTAGAAGATCTTAATAGCAGTCTCATTTGACTTGCACCCTTCCTTCTCTTGTCCCCAACTCTACTAAATAAAGTAAAGTTGCTCTTCTCTTTTTGCTTGAGTGGCTCCATTGTAACTCTTACCAAGTGGTATTCAAGACCTATGGTCATGATCAGGAATAAGAGCAAGGTGGGCTCTTCTTTTATACAGAATACTGAAAGTAGAATTTCAGAACTCTTTTGAACCTAAAATATGCAAGCATTCTTTCACTACATGACCCAAATTAGTTGTTCTTTGTAAGTCAATCCAGTCATTACTCACTATTAAATGATATCTCAAAAAATGCTTCAAAAACACAAGGAACCACATATGTCTGCTGAGATTATATACATCTTAAACAAAAAGATGAATGACACAATTCTGCAAGTTTGGGGTGCTATATATAAACTAGGGATAGCAAGCTAGCACAAAATTACTGAGAGACAGTCCATATTCCTTTGGGAGAAGTGCGAGTTTCTTTTTTGCAAAAGAAAAGTCAGTGCCTAATGCTCTAGCAGCATGAACATTCTTACTTAAGACAATAGTGGCAAAATGATATAAGCCTAAAAGGTGGAACTGATTTTGGACTGCATTTACCATATCAAAGAAATTCCCTGTTTCTTGGGGAGCATGATATCAAAAATATTTTAGATTCATCATACAAGGTCTAGGACACCCCAGCATGTGGCCACCAAGATTCCATAGCCAGGGATATCTTGAAAATTTATGGGTCATAAAAAACATTGAAAAAGATGCAAAAGAGAAAATTTCAATAATGGACACAAAATAATTTTCAAACTGAATCTCTGTTCGCAATATATAGGTCATGTTGATCAGAGGATCTGGTAAAATAAGTCAGTTCACCCGTTCATATGGTCTGACAGAAAGAATGTATTTCTCATACAGTCATTTTCACAGGACCCCAGTTAGAACCCATATTAAATCAGTGTCAGGTAAATCCTGGCACATAGACTGTATCTAGTATTAATCATTTACTTAACATTATGATCCCACAAAGTTCTGTTCAATATGCTCAGGAGGAGCCGGGCGCGATGGCGCATGCCT
The DNA here is from genome assembly GCA_025594165.1 of Tamias sibiricus. NCBI lineage: Eukaryota > Metazoa > Chordata > Mammalia > Rodentia > Sciuridae > Tamias > Tamias sibiricus. The sequence continues at coordinate 108,905,232 of CM046658.1, read as the reverse complement.
GTAATCCCAGCACTTGGGAGGCTGAGGCAAGAGGATCGCGAGTTCAAAGCCAGCCTCAGCAATGTCGAGGCACTTAGCAACTCAGTGAGACCCAGTCTCTAAATAAAATACAAAAAAGGGCTGGGGACGTGGCCCAGTGGTTGAGTGCCCCTGAGTTCAATCCCCGGTACCAAAAAAATAAAATAAAATATGCTCAGGAGGAATGTGCATAGAGGAAACAGAATAAACAGGTAGGAAAGCAGACAATTTAATGCATCAGAAAAAGTGCTAGAATACATTTAGGGATTGATGCAGGAAAAGCATAGAGGGAAGGGACAACAATTTGAGAGGCCCAGGGCAAAACTTCAAAGGTGACACTTCTAAAATGGAACATGTGAGCTTTCCAGACAGACTAAAGAGCATGAAAAGACTGGTTCAAATTTCTAGCTGCCTCCAACATAGAAATGATGGCAGATACAATAGAAGAGGTTTTAGGTGAAACCATAAGAAATGGCTGATATTAATCCACTTCTGACCTGAAGTAACCTGGACTCTGAGAATGAATTATCTGGTATGAACATGCTACAGGAGCTGGAATTTATCCTAAGGGAAATGAGGAACAAACTAAGGTTTTAAGTCAGAGTGGCATGTCTTGGGTTTTGTTATGATTTAGATATTAGGTGTCCCCCAAAAGCTAATGTGTGAAATGACTGGGTTACAAGAATTTTAACTGAACTAGCTGATGCATTAATCCACTGAAAAGGATTAACTGGATGGCAGCTGTAGGCATGTAGGGTGTAGCTGGAGGAGGTGGGTCCCTGAGGGTGTGCCTTTAGGGATTATATTTTGTCCTTCTTGAGCACAGCTCTCTTTCTCTACTCCCTTAATGTCCATGTTCTCAGTTGCTTTCCATTACCACATGTTTCTACCATAGTGTTCTGCCACATCTTGGTCCCTGAGGAATGGAGTCTGCCATCTATGGACTAAGAATTCTTAAATCCTGAGCCCCCAGTAAATGTTTTCTCATCTAATTGTTCTTGTCAAGTCTTTTGGTCACAGCAGGGAAAGAGCTGACTAAAGCAGTTTTCTGTAAGATAACTCTGGAGGAAATATGGAGAAGAAAGCAAACCTTCCAGGCAAGCTTGGAGAGGAAGCAGTTCTAACAGTATAAGCATGAGGCAGCAACAGCCTGACAAGGACAGGAGGTGGGAGGGAGGGAAGAGGGAAGAGGAAAGGAGAGGAAAAGAGAGGAGAGTAGGGGGAGGGAGAGATGGGGCGGAGCAGGGGGAGATAAAGAGTGAGGTAAGTGATCTCCAGCAATAGTCCCCTCCTCTACTCTGCTTTGTATTATAGGAACTAATTTGTTCCCTGGTTTCCATTGCTGACTATATTATATACAGATTTGAGCAAGAAAAAACACTGGAAGAAGACTGGAGAGTAAGAGGATGGAGAAAGCCAGGGTTGTCCTATTGTCCTCCTGGACCTAGAAGAGATAATGGCTTCCTTCTTTGGCTGAATAATGCCCATTTTCCTTTCAGCTCCATCACTTATTTAAACCAATTTCCTGAATTATATTCCTTCTGTTAGATAAGCCTGGAGTGGTGTCTGTATTCCTGACTGGACTATAGGAGAACTGATATGAAAGAGAGAATCAATACAGAGGTCAGTGTATGAGAATCAATGACCGTGGATATGGAGGTTGAAGAAGAGGGGGGCAGTGAGAATAACTCAGATTTCAAAGTAATAATCCTGGGTGAGAAAAATAATACCAGCAATTACTCACTGAAGAATATGTCAGGAGCCATTCTAACTGCTTTCTATTCAGTAACTCATTTAATCTTCAACAACCATAAGACATAAAAACTTAGTATTATACAACTTTAAAAGTCAGAAATGGTAAAGCTTACAGAACCAAAGTAGTTTAGCAAGAGTCACTAATTGTAAATGACAGACTAGTTGGTCAATAACCTAAAAAGAGGATGGTGAAGAAATATCAGACAGCCAGCTCAGATCTGGGCTCATGGAGTACAAGTTATTTGCTGAAGTCTAGAGGTTCTGCAGTTGGAAATATCATCTGCAGTTTAAGAGACAGATTAAGGCTGGAGATATGGAAGTGTGAGTCACTGTTATATATCCAAGTGTGAAGCTATGGATGCCAGGTGGAAAAAGACCAAAAGAATAAAAAGAGATTGAAAACTTTGGCAGTGAATATTACTGTATAAATGAAGTAGATGAATTGACCCCGTTCTCTCTAATGCAAAGGCTATGGATGAGATGACCACCTAAAAGATGCTTCCCAAATTACCATGCTACACTTTTATGATATAATCCCCAAATTTCCCTGTTGCATCACTAACTTGTCATCACTTAATAAATTAGATTGGAAGTTTCTTGGCAGCACTGACTGTATATATTTCAACCAGTCAATCAAACAACAAGTATTTACTGAGCTCTTGGTAAATGGCTAGTTATATATTAGATCCTGTAGGGAATTTAAGAGAAGTCTGAAATATTCTCTTCTCTGAAGAACTTCACACAGATTTGAAGACTATTCTTTATCTCTACCCTATGATTTTAAGCACTACACACACTGATGAAATCATTAAATATGCATAGAATTTTTTAATAACACTGTGATTAAAATTCTTACATTTGAAAACATCTGTGATAGTAATTTAGGGCATTTTAAGCATGTCTGAAGTTTCCTATGTAGTCTCAACAAATTTCTTTGTTGCTAAAGGGTGTAAGTCATAAGATAAGATGGCTCACTCAACATTTATTAGACTTTCCCTGTGTTAAGATAATGGAAGGATTCCTGGGGATACAAAAAGGGATGAAATTTGGTTTCTGCCCTATCAATATTTCATGAGAATACCACAGAATCAGAACAGTGATTATAAAACAGTACATGAAATGCTCCCGTGGGACTGCTCATTGGGGGCTGCCAGAGGAGCCCCCCAAAAACAGTTCCCTCAGCCTGGGAGGGATCTCAGAATGTGCCTAAGAGAGGAGGTGGGGTTTGGAGCTGGGTCTTGGCAGACAAACAAAGTTTACTGGAGAAAAGGGTAAGGACCTTTTAGATCCAAGGTGGCATCATCCATGGCACGGAGGAGTCGGAGAACTTGGGCATTCAAGGGCTATGTGGTCAAAACAGCTGAAAAGAACGAAGGGTGTGGGGATAGATAGCACACATAGTGGGTATGGCACATAGCAGAGATGTCAGAACTAAAGGGCCTGGTCAGTCACACAGAGGGAGGGGGACCACTGAAGGCTTTAATTAGGAGAATGCAACAAATGTATTCATTTCTAAATAAAATCACTTCAATGGTACATGGAGAATATATCTGTGGGGTATTGTGGAGTATGGGAGGAGTGGAATGTGAGACTGAGGGAGTATTTAGGAGGCAGTTACTGAAACCCAGGCGAGAAATTATGAGGCTAATGCCTTTCTCAAGTCAGCCAAGAATCCCGTTCACAATGACCTTTGGTTTGGATGTGTAAACAGGAGGAATTTATTTTCTCTATCTTTCTTTTTTAATGATTATTATTTAATGTAGGTTATAACCCTTCCTGGAACAGTTCACTAAGACCCCCGGAAAGAGGCAGCCATTAAAATTAAGCTGAGTGAGATGGAAAGTGGGGCCATAAAAACTCCACCGCAGCCACCTGGAAACAGAAAATGTTAAGCGTGTGAGTCCTGGCAGGCTGCATGGGAAGGAACTGTGTACTTTCAGTAGAAAAGAAGAGACCGAGGACTGGGTTCTTTTGATTTGGTGTATTCTTTCTTGTCTTAATGGTGTGAGATTTCAAGCTTAACGTGAAAGAATTTAGCAGAAAATGAATGGAAAGTGTCAACATCTGTCCTTCCTAATTTTAGGACTCCATTGTATACACTAAAAGCAATGAATGGCAATGGAGTTGGGAAGAAATCTTCGAATCCAATAGCATTAAAGTACAGTTTCTGAAAAGGTAAAGTTATGAATCTCAGGCAAATAAAAAAGGAACAAATGTCAAATATTTTGTTTAACTCATTACTTAGGGAACCAGAAAAATCTCAAAACTGGTACTAAACTCCAACGGAGTATGTATAGGCAATTTAATAGATTGATGGGTTAGCTACAAAAGTGGTTACGTAGACCTTTGGGTTATATGTTTTACCAGACAGGAATTATTTTCATCTCTCCTGGACAAAAATTTTAATGCTAAATTTTGCTCCTAGGAGTTGTAAAATAGACAATCAATAGAAAGTCACACCCTGAAGTATGTGAAAGGATCTCCTGTAACTAGAAGGCTATTTCCTACTGGATGATTTTTCTGACAATAGGTAGAGCATTTTGTGACAGAGCAAGTTTACATTTTGCAAGCAAGGATCTACCAAGCACAACAAAGACTTATTTGGACATGAAAAAATATCATGACATGCTGAAAAAAAATGTTTAAGCATGTGAACTGACAAGTCAAAAACAAGAAATAAAAATGATAAATAGGCATCCTAAAAATGTTCACTCTCACAAGCAATTGAAGAAATGCAAGTTAAAACAATGAGTATCAGTTTCCCCTAACAAGTTAATAAAAGTAGGCTTAGATGATAATAAGCAGTGTTAGCGAGACTGTGGGGGAAAACAAATACTTCCAAAGCTGATGGGAATGTGAACTTGTGCTATTGGCCACCAAGTATTATTCCCAAGTCAGGTATGGTAGAGTGGTTCCCAAAGCATCCACACCATGTTCCAGTAGAAAAGTCTTCCAGCCTTACCACTCTGGGAGAAGGAGCATTGTTGGAAAAGACCACAGAAGTTAGGTTTGTTGCCACGGATCAGGAGGCTGAAACTGTCACCTTGGTGCTATTCATCCTTTATTTTATGCTTTTTGATCTAGTTGCAGCATCCTCCCCAACTGATGGGAATGTGAACTTGTGCTATTGGCCACCAAGTATTATTCCCAAGTCAGGTATGGTAGAGTGGTTCCCAAAGCATCCACGCCATGTTCCAGTAGAAAAGTCTTCCAGCCTTACCACTCTGGGAGAAGGAGCATTGTTGGAAAAGACCACAGAAGTTAGGTTTGTTGCCACGGATCAGGAGGCTGAAACTGTCACCTTGGTGCTATTCATCCTTTATTTTATGCTTTTTGATCTAGTTGCAGCATCCTCCCCAATTCCACAACCCCTCACACACCCACACATACACACCCATGCACAAACATGTCATAGTCCCCTAGTAGCAATCTCCAAGCTATAAACTGACCTGATAAACTCATTCACATGATCCTTCATTTTGTTTGCAAGGGAGTTTGCATTTCAAAGGTAATTTTCTATTTCACACGTCTCTGGACAAAATGCAATCCCAATCTCTGCTGATAGAATTCCAAACCTTCTTTAAGTGAAAAAAAAAAATAAAATAAAATATACTCAGACCAACAGAGGAAGTAAATGCTTTGAAAACCAAGCACATAAGTGACATATTTAAAAAATACAGGATACAATAAAAAATGCAAAATCATATTCTATGGAAGGCCTTGCTCATAGATCCTGGTAGATAATTATGTTTTCTGACCAAACTGTGAGAAAAGTTGTTACCTTAAGAAAACACCTTTCCACTGGGCACTGTGGCACACGCTTGTAATCCCAGAACTTGGGAGGCTGAGGCAGGAGGATCGCGAGTTCAAAGCCAGCCTCAGCAATGGCAAAGCACTTAGCAACTCAGTGAGACCCTATCTCTAATAAAATACACAAAAGGGTTGGGGATGTGGCCCAGTGGTTGAGTACCCCTGAGTTCAATTCCCAGTACCAAAGAAAGAAAGAAAGAAAGAAAACACCTTTCCTTAAGCATAGTGACCAAAGTAAGAACTTTCTATTTTCTCCTTTCACTTTGAACACTAAAGATAGTTAAGTAAAATGCAGTTCTTCAAACTTAGAGTAATGGGAATGTAGAATTATCCATGAATTTAAGGAAATAATATAAGTATAAAAAGCTAACATTTAAGCTGGGCGCGATGGCGCACACCTGTAATCCCAGCACTTGGGGGGCTAAGGCAGGAGGATCGTGAGTTCAAAGCCAGCAATGGCAAGGCACTTAGCAACTCAAACTCAGTGAGACCCTGTCTCTAAATAAAATACAAAAAAAGTGCTGGGGATGTGACCCAGTGGTGTTCAATCCCTGATACAAAAAAACAAAACAAAACAAAACAAAACCACTAACATTTAGTAACTATTTACTACATTCTGGATATTCTAAACCATTTACATACATGAAGTCATTACCAGCTTGGACCAAAGAATAACAACGTGAAGCATATCCTATTGCTAGTCCCATTTCAGATAAGAGGAAATCAAAACACAGAGACCTCAAATAACTTGCTCATGGTCACTCCATTGGCAAATGACTATACCTTATATTATTAAGAAATGACATCTGCATATAATTTTATATGTATATGTATTTAACATGATTTACTACTATATTTGGACTATGAAGACAGACATTCTTATCTGCCTTTGGCCCTAACCTCAGGTGTTTTGGGAGTTTAATATCATAGATGGGAGGCTTTGGACCAAGTACTGAAAAAGAAGTCCGATGCTATTATCATCACAGACAGGAACACAGCACATCATTACACATCCTCTTTTGATAATGATCATGCACTTGCTGTCTTAGGTAGTGCAGGGCCCAGGTACCACAACACGAGCCAGGTAGTACAAAGATAAGCCTTAAGGCTGGAAAGGTCTAGTGGGGTGAGGAATTTTAGGGTCCAAGAATGAGCCAAGAGAAAAAGCAGAAGTAATGAGTCTTGTCCAACAGGTGGATGGAGGTGTAAGGAAATCTACATAGAACAATCTTACAGTAACACTCACAGCCTTATAATTCAAACAGAAGCATTTCTACTTTTCTTCTCACTCAAATGTTGAGGCAAATACATCGCCGTTGTTGCTTGCTCTTGCCAACAACTGCACTTTGGGGCAAGTGCTTCTGGCTGGAGTGTCAGTGTGCCCCAGTTCACCCTTTGTAAGTGCACACCTAGCATCACCTCTGAGCTTCCTCTACACCTTTAGAGCCCCAGACATAACTGAAAAAGTACAAATACCACCAGTATGGCCCCCCTGCTCTCCAGAAGCAGCATGTGAGAAGTGTAATCCAGTTGTTGGCAAGACTCCCATGAGCATCCCAGGAGACTCCCCAGCAGTAAATCACAGCCTTGACAAGTCAGATGACTGCCAGACTGTCTGTGGGGAGAAACTGATACTGTTTACTCTTTCACACTAGAAGGGTAAACTCTGATTCACTGACTTTGGAAAGACCAGACCAGTTGTGATGGTTGATGCTTCTTGGTGTCCTGTAGTTGTCAATGGTTCTATTTCCAGAATTAGAATTTTTGCTAAGCAACACATACACCTACCAGCCATGTGGGTTTCCACTGCTCCAAATCTAGAACCGTGGAAGAACAATTTGCAGAAGGAGAACGTTAAATCTTGCTTCTCTTTCAAAATAAAAATGGCGTAAGGGGGAGCATTTTTTCCAGACAGCTGCCTGCAGTTTCTTCAAGAAAACAGCTAGCTGTGACTATTTTAACTCTTAAAGGCTTTGATAATAAATGGACAGTGAAGGGAAATGATGGGATGATTTTACAATCCATTTTCTTTCTAAGCAGTATAAAAATTGCATTATTTTAATAATGTCTAAACAAATGCAAATTTTATTTCTGTGATAACATTGTTCTTTTGCTTGCTTCATCCACCAAGTGCTAAAGGAAGTTAGAGATAATGAGAAATAATTAGGACACCAGAGAGAGGTTCTTGTTTTAGAGAAAAAAGAAATTCTGATCTAGATAGGGATAGGACCAAAAGAAAAGATTTCAAGTTATTTATAAATCATCTGTTTGCTATTATTCTGTGTGACTGAATAGCTTCATATTCCACATCCATTCAAGTATTTCCTCTTATTATAATGCATAATTACCGGCTCAAAGTTTCTTTTCTCTTCATTTTCTGTGAACTTGGCAGAAAGGAGTAAGACACACTTGCTTCCTCTGACCTTACCATCCTATGAATTCATCTCAATTTAAAAAAAAATCATAATTAATGCTTTTTTCTTATTCACACCTTCCTTAAAGGAAGAGATCACAGGTTAAGCATGTAATATGAAGCTTTAGACTATTCTGCATACTCAAGAAATGCAACTGATGATGATAGCAGAGACTCTTAATTTAGCTAGTCAAAATCAATAGAATTTAAGAATACATCTTTTACCTGCTAATGCTAGCCTTTACTATCACTTCCAAAAATCAAAATTTACAAAAAATGCCCTATTCCAGAGTTAACACAGCAAAATGTTCTGATTAATTATTTGTACTAAGTGAAAGAAATTTATACATATATATGTATATATATATATATATATATATATATACTCATTTGCTCTGTGTGTGTGTGTGTGTGTGTGTGTGTGTGTGTGTGTGTGAGGCTAATCTTCAGGAAATTGCAATACAATAAATACTGTTAATACCAAATACACTAAAAAGTTAATTTTATTATTACAAAAGTAATCTGGGGTACTGTGTTATCCCAAAGTCATTATTATGACTTTGAGTTGCTTTCTCTCTGGCTAGAAGATAAAACACCACCTTGACAATCAGAAGACCAGGATTGTAGACCTACCTTAGCCAAGGAGTGAATGACGTAGGCAAATCATTCCCCTCTGGGCCTTCTTTACCTGGTTGTAAAACAAGCTGATTAGGCAAAATGGTCCCAAGGCTCACCTTAGTTCTAGCAGTCTGTCTGCTTTCTCATGTATGGGGAGAATGGATCATTTAGCCTATTTCTAGACAATGGAATGCCATATTACCTAAATTTTATTCTAAGCTCAAAGATTAAAACACATACTACAAGCCGGGTGCAGTGGCGCACGCCTGTAATCCCAGCATTTTGGGAGGCTGAGGCAGGAGGATCGTGAGTTCAAAGCCAGCCTCAGCAATGGTGAGGCACTTAGCAGCTCAGTGAGACCCTGTCTCTAAATAAAATACAAAAAAAAGGGCTGGGGATGTGGCCCAGTGGTCGAGTGCCCCTGAGTTCAATCCCTGGTACCACAAAAAAAAAAAAAAAAAAACCACAAACACATACTACAATCATTTAAAATATTATTAGCAACATAGGAGAAAAGCATTTAGATATTTTAAAAGCCAGAATGCCTTTAAAACCAAAGACTATGACTACACAATATCTAGACTTCTTTTTGGAAGGAAAATTCAAATGGATTCTGTCCAACATCAAGTACAGCCATGCACCACATATACAAAGGTGGACCTGAAAAATTCCTATTGCCTGGTGATGTCATGGCCATCACACCATTGTAGCACAAGCATTTTCATATGTTCATGGTAATGCTGGGATTAAGCCTACTGTGCTGCCAGTCATATAAAAATATAGCACATGTTACAGTACATAATACTTAATGATGATAATAAATGACTTCATTGCTGATTTATGTATTTATTATACTATACTTTTTGTCAAGTGCTAAAGATTGCATGCAGGGCCTTGCACATGTTAGGTGAGTGCTCTACCACTGAGTTACAAACCCAACCCTGTCCTGTAGTTTTTACATTATTTTAGCATATAGTCTTACTTATTTTAAAAATATAGTTTACTGGGCTGGGGTTGTGGCTCAGCGGCAGAGCGCTCGCCTCGCACGTGCGCGGCCCCGGTTCAATCCTCAGCACCATGTAAACATAAATGCATTGCATTGTGTACAACTAAAGTAAATAAATAAATATAAAAAAATATAGTTTACTATAAACCAGTATGCCATGTTATACAGACAGAAGCTTCATAATATTGTTTTTTTAACCACATTTCCCTTTTTTTAAACTTACCAGTACTTTACTTTAGACATTTTTTTTTCTTTTTAGTTATACATGACAGTAGAATGTATTTTGGCAAATTATACATACATAGATTATAGCTTATTCTATTTAGGATCCCACTCTTGTGGTTGTACATGATGCGGAGTTATCCTGATTGTATATTCAAACACAAAGCTAAGAAAGGTATTTACAATTAATGCTATTCTTTCCTATTACCCTCACCCCTCCCTTCCCTTTGTTTCCCTTTGTCTAATACTATGGATTAATTAATAATAGAAATTATTCTTTGTCTAATCCAATGGATTAATTAATAATATAAATTTTTCCCCTCCCCAACCTTCCTTGTTTTGGGTTAGCATCTACAAATCAGAGAGAACATTCAGCCTTTGATTTTTGGGGGACTGACTTATTTCACTTAGCATGATATTCTCCAGTTCCATCCATTTACCAGCAAATGCCGTTATTTCATTCTTCTTTTTGGCTGAGCAACATCCCATTGTGTATATATACTACATTGTCCTTATCCATTCATCTGTTGAAGAGTACCTAGTTTGGTTCCATAGCTTGGCTATTGTTACCACATCTCTTGATTATGTCAATACACATCAAGTGACTGACCTGTGCCACCTAGGTTTGCGTAATCACACTCTGTGATGTTTACAAATGTTGAATTAGCCTAAGGATGCTTCTCTTAGAACACATTAGTGGTTAAGCAATGCATGGTCTTATTCACACCCATAATTGCAAATTATATTTACCAGAAATCTTCAGAAAACTGAGGTTAAGGGTTATTAAGAGACACCGTTATGATTATCTGTTGAAAGCGAGATGGTCAGTCTAGACAGCCATTCAGACCAGGTATGATCTCAAGCAAAAGACAGTGGCATGTCAAACCTTCAGTACAGGGTTCAAATCCTGACTAGACCACTTAATAGTTACATGACCATGGGCAAGTTGTTTATGCTTTCTGTGCCTCAGTGTCATCATCTCTACAATGGAAATAAGAGTAACTGTGTATAGGGCTAGTGTAAGAATGAGTTACTATTTGTAAGTCAAGAATGCTGCTTGCTATGTAGGTATTTATTAAATAGCATTGATATGGCTGCATCACTGAAGTGTTCTGATTTTAAGTCCTTTGGGTATAAACCTAGGAGTGGGATGACTGGGTCAAATGGTGATTGTATTCCAAAATTTTAATTAATCTATTCCAAAAGCTTTAATCCTTCATCTGTAAATGGGATCAGAAATGTACAAAGTGTCTAGCACATTGACATTTACTTGATCAATATTTTATACAAATTGAGATAATTACAATAATGGAAGGGATATTTTCCCCAAGATAAAATAGTTTCAAAATACTTGAAGATGTTGGGTCATAGCAAAACTGATAATACCTTCAGTCACCTTGACAGAATAATCTACCTTTGCTGACGTTATTTTCCTGCCCGTGAAGGGGAGGTAAAACCCAAGTGTGACCGCCAAGCTTCCTTCTTCCTCATACCCACCTCCTCTTCTTCAGGACCCTGAAATGTTGCTGAACTATGATTGCTATCAGGAGGGACTAAGTTTCCATTTTGCTCTGCTACTTAAAGACACAGCCCAGCCCTGATGGTTTCTAGTTAGGTCCTGGGTAGAGGGTGATCTCTCCAGCAGGGGCCACAGCTAGGCTGTTCCTCAGAGACTCCTCAGCTATAATAAACTACACTCAATTGTCCCTCACTCCAGCCATTATTCCACCCTTTCTTGCTACATTCTGTAATGGACTTTTTCTCTGGTAAGATTAACAAACTTTTCTATTTGTTTGGCATACCACTACAGAGATAATCCTAATCATGGCAACAGTTTGTGAAAGGATCTTCTCTAATCTCCTTCCTCAAAAACACCTTCACCAAGTGTTTCCTCAACACCAATAAAACCAAAGGAATGCTAATCTGTAATGCAGAATTATCATATACTTTTTTGATTGCACTATCCAAAGTAATTGTCCAAAAAGCCTGGATTTTCTGGCATTTAATTTCATAACATATTTGTATAATGTTTAACAATAGAAAAAGAAACTAGAGTTTTTGAATATGTAGTTTTATTTTAAATACACAGAATTATCTTTTTTTCTACTTTCTTATTGGTGAATTATAGCTGACCATAATGGTGAGGTTAATACATACTCATACATGTACACAATATAACAACATAATTTGACCAATATTACTCTCCAGTATTTCCACTTTCCCTTCCCATCTCCCTCCCCCTGGACATTTTCCTATATTCTACTGATCTCACTTCAATTTTTATGAGATTCCTCCCACCTTTCTTTTCCTTATTCCTCTCTAGCTTTCACATACAAAAGAAAGCATATGATCCTTGACTTTGGGGTTTGACTTATTTCTCTTAGCACAATGTTCTCAAGTTCCATCCATTTTCCTGGAAATTACATGATTTTATTTTTCTTTATGGCTATTGTTTAATCCATTCATCTGTTGATGGACACCTAGGCTGGTTCCATAGTTTGGCTGTTATGAATTGTGCTGCTATATAATGGGTAACATGTATTGCTATAGTATAATAACTTTAATTCTTTATGATAAACCCCAAAGCGTGGTATAGTTAGGTCACATAGTGGTTCCATTCCTAGCCTTTGAGGAAACTCCATAGTGAATTCCATAGTGGTTATACTATCTTACAATCCCACCAACAATGTAAAAGTGTTCCTTTGTTTCCACATCTTCTCCAGCATTTGTTTTTGTTGGTATTCTTGATGACTGCCATTCTGACTGGTGTGAGATGGAATCTCAAAGTAGTTTTGATTTTCATTTTCCTAGTTGCTGATAATGTTGGACATTTTTTCATATATTTGTGAGCATTTGCATTTATTCTTTTGAGAAGTATCTGTTTCACTCATTTTCCCATTTATTAATTGGTTTAATTGATTTTTTTGTTATAAAGATGTTTGAGTTCCTTATATATTCTAGATATTAATCCTTTCTCAGAAAAGTATCTAGCAAAGATTTCCTCTCATTCTTTAAGTTCTTGATTCACATTGTTGTTTCTTTTGCTGTGCAGAAGTTGTTAAATTTGATGCCATCCCATATATTAACCCTTGTATTATTTCTTGAACTTCAGAGGTCTTACTGAGAAAGTCTTTGCCTGAGCCTATATGCTGAAGGGTTGACCCTACACTTTCTTCTAGAAATTACATAGTTTCTGGATTATTCCTATGTCTTTGATTCATTTTGAGTTGACTTTGTGCAGGGTGAGAGATAAGGGTCTAGTCTTATCTTTCTATGTATGAATAACCAGCTTTCCTAACATCATTTGTCAAAAAGTCTATCTTTTTTCCAATGTTTATTTTTGGCATCTTTTCAAGGATCAGATGATTGTATCTGTAAATACACAAGAATTATGTAAGATATGTATTATCCACTCTATTATGCCTTTGAAAAATGTAATATTCAGAGAGGTTGTGATTTATCAAGATTTCTCATCATCCAGTCAGACTGAAATGATATGAAAATCTCCTCTCCTATGTCAAACATATAAAATCCCAAATACAGCACTGATAATTAAATACAAGGCCAAACTCAGAAATAAAAATGCCCAGGTGCAAAAAGAGAGAGAGAGAGAGAGAGAGAGAGAGAGAGAGAATGCCTTGATTTTCTTGAATCAAAATGCCAAGGGGCTCCCAGGGAAATTGGAGAGCTATAGTTTTAATGCCCACACAGGAGAGAGAGTCCAGGAGTCTGTCATATATGAGATGTGGAGGAGGTGAGCAACAAGGAAGTAAGGAATGCTCTTGGTGGTATAAATGGAAAAATATATGAGAAACTGGAAATCCAGGCTTATGTAGTATGTGAATGTGAGGCTCACATACCCATATGGCTAGAGTTACTCAAAACTGAGAAATTAATTTGAAAACTGGAATGAATCCAGAGAAATCAAAGGATTCCTAAAGAATATTGAATATAGGAATATTTCCATAACCCCCAAAATACATAGAACTCCAACAGAAAGTATTTTGTGCTGAAGGTGATGTTACAAAAACAGTGTATACAAATTTTATGGTCAAATGAATCAATTTTCAGAAGAGACAGAAGATACTTATTATAAGAGGGAAAATATTCACAAGAGCCAGAGATAATAGAACAGAAGAAATTTAGGAAAATCACAAATATAATTCATTATTTATTAATAATATTAAAGGTACTTGAAATAAATTCCCAACATAAAAGGTACTGATCTGCTGGATACAAAAACAAGACCCAATGATATATTGCCTATAAGAAACTTACCTTACCAGAAAATTCACACCTGATTCAAAGTGGAAGAATGGAAATAGATATTTCATACAAATGTAAATGAAAAGAGAAGAGGAGTAGTTATAAATTATATCTGACAGAATAGATATTAAGACAAAAACTATAGAAGAGATAGAGGTAGTCAATATAATGACCAAGGGATCAGTTGTTACAAGAAGATGAAACAATTGTAAATGTATATGCACCTAAGGCTGGATAACTCATTTTTATAAAACAAATGCTATTAGATTAAAAGGAAGATAGTATTCAATAAAATTATGACTGATGGACAGATCACCAGAGCAAAAAAAAAAAAAAAAAAAATCAATAAAGAAACCAAGCACAGTGGCTCACATCTGTAATCCCAGAGACTCAGAAGGCTGAGGAAGGAGGACAGCAAGGAGGACAGCAAGTTTGATGCCAGCCCAGCCTTGTCAGCTTAGCAAGACCCTGTCTCAAAATAAAAGGCCTAGGGATTTAGCTCAGCTGTAGATGGTTCCTGTAGTTTAGTTCCTCAAAAAAAAAAAAAAAAAAAAAAAAAAAAAAGTCAAACTTAAACTATAGTATAAATCATATAAAACTATAGTATAAATGGACCTAATATATAATCCTAATATATAATGGACCTAATCATATAAAACTATAGTATAAAAATCATATTAAACTATAGTATAAATGGACCTAATAGACATTTACAGAACATTTTATCAAACAGTTGCAGATACACATTCTTTTCAATCATAGAACTTTCTCTAGAATATACCATATATTAGGCCACAAAACAAATCTCAACAAAGTATAAGCAATCCAATTGTATCATGTATTTTTTTCTGACTATAATACAATAAAACTAGAAGTTGACAACAAAGGAAACTTCAGAAATTTTACAAATTCATAGATACCTGACAACATTCTAGTGAATAAACTACAGGTCATTGAAGAAATCAAAGGAGAACTTTTTAAATTTCTTGAAACAATGAAAATGGAAATGCCATATACCAAAATTTGTGGAATACAATAAAAGCAGTAATTAAACATACACCAAAAAGATTTCAAGGGCTGGGGTTGTGGCTCAGTGGTAGAGCGCTCGCCTAGCACGTGTGAGACCTGGGTTCGATCCTCAGCACCACATAAAAATAAACGCATTGTGTACAACTAAAAGCAAATAAATAAATATTAAAAAAAAGATTTCAAATATGCAACTTTATAATACATCTTAAGAACATAGGAAAGCAAGAGCAAACCAAACACAAAATTAGTAGATAGAAAGAAACAACAAAGATCAGAAGAGAAATAAAGGGAATAAAGATAAAAACACACTAAAGAAACAAAGGCTTGCTTTATAAAATATAAACAAAATCAGGAAACCTTTAGCTAGACTAAGAAAAAAAAGAGTAAAGACAAATATATTAGAGATAAAAAGGAGACATTACAATCTATACCACAAAACCACAAAGAATCAGACTATTACAAACAACTAAATATCAACAAATTGGTAAATCTGAAAGAAATTAGACACACATAACCTACCAAATATGAACCATGAAGTCATAGAAAACCCTAACACACCAATAATGGGTAGTGACATTGAATCAGTAATTGACAGTCTCTCAACAAAGAAAAGCCCAGAACCAAATGACAACATTGTTGAATTCTACCAAATTTTCAAGCAACAACTAATACCAGTTCTTCTCAAACTATTCCAACTATTGAAAGGGAGATAATTCTTCCAAATTCATTCTACAGGGCCAGTATTGCACTAATGTTGAAACCAAAGGCAGAATAGCAAAGAAAACCAGAGAACAACATCTTTAATGAACAAAAATTCAAAAATTCTCAACAAAATACTAGCAAATCAAATCCAACAGCGTATCAAAAGATCATTCATCATGATCAAGAGGGACTTATGCAAGGGATGCAAGGATGGTTCAACATAGGCAAATTAGTAAATATAACATCACATCAACAAAACAAAGGACAAAATTATCTCAATACATGCAGGAAAATCTTTCAATAAAATTCAAAATTGCCTGATGATAAAACCTGAACAAATTAAATGTAAAAGGAACATCAACATATAACAACCCATAGCCACTTTCAAGCTGGATCTGGAAGAAGATAAGAATGCCTTCTTTGAGAACTTTTATTCAACAAAGCACTAGATATCTTAGCCAGAACAATTAGTCAAGAGAAAGGAAAAAGAGCATGCAAACAAGAAGGGAGGAAATCGAATTATTCCTGTTTCCACATCATGTGATTCTATCTACAGAAAAAAACCTAGAAATTCCACTAAAATACTATTAGAACTGAAAAACTAATTCTTTAAAGTTACAGAATACAAAATCAACATATCAAAAACCAGTAGAAGCTTTATAAGTTTTATATACCGATAATGAATTTGCTAAGAGAGAAATCATAAAAGTAGCTCCATTCATAATAGCTATAACATACATATATATGAATAAATTAAGTAAGGAAGTGAAAGAACTGTAAAATAAAATTATTACATATCATTGATGAAAAAACTAAAAAAGACATCAATGGAAAGACCACCTATATTCATAGAGTAGAAGAATTTATATTGTTTAAAAATTCATACTATCTAAAGCAATTTGTAGATTTAATTGAATCTCCATCAACATACTAATGACATTCTTCAAATAAGTAGAAAAAACAATTATAAAATTCATATAGAAGCACAAAAGACCCCAAATAGCCCAAGCAATCTTGAGCAAAAGAATAAAGCTGGAGTCATCTTGACTTGACTTCAAAATGTATTACAAAGCAATAGTAATCAAAACAGTATGGCTTTGGCATAAAATGCTACAGAATAGAGTGCCCAGAAATAACCCTATAGATTTAGAGCTGACTGGTTATTGAGTAAGTTGCTAGAAATATTGGAGAAAGAACAATAAATGATGGAGGGAAAACTGGATATCCATGTAGAAGACTGAAATTTGACCCCTATCATCCTACAGAAAAATAAACTCAAAAATGGTTGAAAGACTTAAATTTAAAACCTGAAACTATGAAAGTACAAGAAGAAGACATGGGAAAACAGTTCATGACATAGGTATGGCAACTAATTTTTTTAAGACTCCAAAAGCACAGAAAACAAAAGCAAAAATAGACAAATAGGGTTATAAGAAACTAAGATGCTTTTGCAAAGCAAAGGAAGCAACAGAGTGAGAGACCATATACAGACTGGGGGAAAAAATTGAAGACTATTCATCTGACAAAGGACCAATATCCATGATATAAAAGGAATGTTAAAAAAAATAACAAAAAATTCCACTAAAAATAGGCAAAGAAAATAAATAGACACTTCTCACAAAAAAGAAATTCAAATGGAAGAAGAAATTCAAATTCATGAAAAATGTTCAACTCTACTAGCCATCAGAGAAATGTAAATCAAAACTACAATGAGATATCATTTCACTCCAGTTAGAACGACCATTATCAAAAAGACAAAAAAATAACAAGTTCTGATAAGGATGTAAAGAAAAGCAAATTCTCATGAATACTGTTAAAGACTGAGAAAAAAAATAACTGTCCACCTAAAATTCAATAAATACCTAACACGCCCTTAAGGTCAAAGAACAAAAATTACATTTTCAGACATAAAAAGACTGTCTTTACTACTGTCAGTTCCTTACTAGAGGATTATAAAAGCATGTACTTTAACAAAGAGAAAATTTAGGGCTGGAGATATAGCTAAGTGGTAGAGCACTTACCTAGCATGTGTGAGACCCCCCACTCCCCATATCTATACCCCCAACACCCAAAAGAAAGAAAATAAAAAGGAAAAAAAGTGAAATTTTAATCTGGGAAGAAAGAATTAAAAGCCAAGGTGTGTAGGTAAGCAAAGAAATTGGTAAACATATTGTTATGTCTAAATATTTAGTACCTGTTAAAAACTTACAATGAACAATGGAGAATGGGTTTAAATAAATTTGGAACTAAAATTTCAGGCAATAATGACATCAAAGAGTTAAACTTTAACAGTTTAACTCTTTATTTTTGTTTGTTTTCATTGATGTTGTTTGCTCTGAAATGCAAATAATATTGTTTATAAATATATGAAGATATAGGTTAACTTTAAACTTTGTTAATTCTGCATATTAAAAATGTAAATTTACAAATGTACCAATATTCACATATTCATTCTATTGTTGATAGACATTTTAGGTTGTTTCCAGATTGAAGGTGTCACAAATAATATTATATTGTATGAACGTTCCTTATGCATGTCTCTGGATATGGAATTCTATATGGCAGTGGAATTGAATGCAACATAGAGATTGATAAAAAAAGATTAATACATACTCTATGGACCCATATTTTTATTTTATTTTATTTTATTTTCATTAGAGCTTTATAGTTATACATAGTAGTGGATTCATCCTGACAAATTCAGACATGCATGGAAATTGATTTCAGTTCATGACCTCTCTCTTTTCCCTCCTATCCTCCTTCCTTCTCCCGTTCTCCTTCCTCTATTCCACTAGGCTTCCTTTTACACATCTATTTATTTATATTTGACTGGTTCTTTTTACTTATGCATAAAGGTGAAATTCCCTATGGTATTTTTATATACACAAATAACATGATTTTTTAAAGAATTCATTCTGCATTGCCTCCCCTTATACATCCCTCCACTCTGCCTTTCAATATTCTTCTACATTACTGATCTTTTCTACATTACTTTATCTGTGCTATCCTATATTGCCCTTCCCTTTCCTTTTATTTCACTTTAGCATCCACATGAGAGAAAATACTTGATCTTTGAGTTTCTGAGTTTGGCTTATTTCACTAGCATGATATTCTCCATTTCCATTCATTTGCCAGCAAATGTCATAATTTCATTCCATAATTTAGCTATGGTAAATTGTGCTGCTATAAACATTGAGGTGACTGTATTGCTATAGTATGCCAACTTCAGATGTTTGGGGAAAATACTAAGAAGTTGGATACCTGGGTCATATGATGTATCCATCCCCAGTGTTTTGAAGAATCTCCATGTGGCTTTCCAGAGTGATTGTATTCATCTGCAATCCCACCAACAATGTATAAGTGTACCTTTCCCTACCTGCATCTCACCAGCATTTATTATTGTTCATATTCTTGATTGCCATTCTGATTAGAGTAAGATAAAATCTTGGTGTAGTTTCAACTTGCATTTCCCTGATTGAGAAAGATGTTGAACACATTTTCATCTTGAACCTATATTTTTGAAAGAAACTAAAACTAGCAAATTAGTTTATTGGTTTGTTAAAAGTCATAATATGGTTACCTCTGGGAAGGAGGAAGGGCTAATGACAGGGAAGAAGATGAAGAGGCCTCTGGGATGAAAGTAATATTCTATTTTTCAACCAGGTTACTGCTACATGGTTATATTCATTTTATAATTATTCATACAGCTATTTCTGTGTTACACTTCAATAAAAAGTTCATTTTTCATGTAAAATTATGACCAAAATAATACAAATAAATCATGTATTTCAAAAGCCAGTAGAGGCACAAAAGAAAATAAAAATGTTATTCAACAGGGGCTCAGGTCATAGCTCAGTGGTAGAGTGTTTGCCTTGCACTTGTAAGGCACTGGGTTTGATCCCCAGCATCACATAAAAATAAATTTAAAAAGGCATTGTGTCCATCCTCAACTAAAAATATTTTTAAATGTTATAAAAAAAAATTAAAAAGCAGAAAAAAGACATGAAATAGAATAATAAAAAACAAAATAAGGCAGAAATCATTCAAACAGGTCAAAAATCACAGAATATATGAACGGGTTACACATACACTAAAAGACAAAATGATGAAATCGGTTTTAATTCACTAGCTAAATGCTATTTACAAGGAAACATAGTAGATACAAGAATTAGTTCAAAAGAAAGGATTAAAATATAGACTAGGTTTCTTCCCTACCATGGCAAATTATCACGATGTAGAAGCTTAAAACAGAACAATTTTACTATATTCAGTTCTGTAGCCTGGAAGTTCAACACAGATCTCACTGAGCTAAAATCAAGGTGTCAGCAAGGCTGCAGTTTTTTCGGGAGGCTCATAGCCTTTTCCAGCTTCTGAAGGCTCCCCTCATTCCGGGCTTGTGACCCTCATTCTCCCATATCTGAAGGCAGCAACACAAGTTGAGTACTTCTGGATCACATAATTCTAAACTTGCTTCTGTCATCCCATCTCTTTCTGTCTCTTCTGCCTCTCTCTTCTACTTTTAAAGGTCCTTTTGTTTATATTGCCCAGGATGATCTCCCTAGTTTAAGATTATCTAATTATCTACCTAAATTCTACATGCTACCTTAATTTCCCTCTGCCATTGAATATAACATGTTTGTAGGATCTGGAGTTTAGGGTGCAGACATCTTCCTGCAGTCCTTATTCTGCCTACCACAGACATATTTGGTAAACAGTCACCAAGAGAACCTGGTGTGGTAAGAGTAATATGTTACAAAATAGTTAAATCAAAATATATTCGTAAGGAAAATGGAGAACCTGCAAAATGATACAATCTACCAAAAAGATATACATTGTGATTGTCCATTAAGAATTAAATTCAAGACTTGGACCAAAGTTTGTGTCTGCTTGTCCAGTGTTCCTACCAATAAAACTCTCTAAGGAACACAGACCAATAGAAGCTTCTACTTGAAGCCCACTGTGTGAGTGCTGGTAAATTTCTTTCCCCAAATGAAAATAATACTTATAACCTAGACCACAGGGCTGTTGTAAGAAATACTTTAGGATTGAGGCACACTGCAGCTATCATATAAATGTTAAATAAAAATAATATTTCCTGTATCCTTACTAGGGTTGGGCAAATCCAGATGTATATTGTACTTTTCACATATTTCAAAATATTTTCAAATGTTTTGGTTTGGGTTCAATAAAAACCTCAAGTACATTTTGCCAAGTGCTTTTTCCATTAATTATTCAATCCATTTGTATTTCAAGGGAAATTCACTCCACATGTTTCTAATTCATTTAGCACTAACTCATCAAAATATTGTTTCTCTCAGTTCTATTTTCTGTCTAAAACGTTTCTCAAGCTCTCTCTTCCTTTTTTAAAAATTATTTTATTTCTTAGAAATAATACAGGTAAACATTAGTAAATTACCAAAGGGCTTGCTAAACACAATGTATAAGATTCATTGAGTTAGACTTCTGTCAATCAACCCTGGTCCCTGTCCCTTCTCTCAGTACTCCCTGGCTTCCTTGCTGCTTCTTTTCCTTTCACTGGGTTCTTCTTTGCTTGCACTATTCCCTGCAAATTTCAAGTTTTCCATCCCTGAGGTCCTCAGCCTGCAGACACTTTAATCCTCTTCCTGAACCCTTTGCAGTGAAATAATGGATCCTACCTCCTTTCAAACTACCCTCAGGGGATCCATGTGCAGCCTTAAAAATAGATACATTATTTTAAAAATCCAATCTTTTTTTAAAGTGTGTGCTTGAGTGTGTGATATTGTATGTGTGATTAATGTTGTCTGAGCTCAAGAGTGCCTAAAGGGTGAGGAACTTGATAGTATGTTCATTGTGAGTGCTCCAAAAACAGCAAGAGCTGTGTTTAACAGTGAGCTCTCACATCACTGGCAATATTCTTGCCAGAAAAGATTTAACCTGAATCAAATCACAAGGAGATGTGGACACTCTATAAGACAACTTGTCTGGTGCCTTCAAAAATGTCAATGTCATGAAAGACAAAAGCTAACAGGAAATCAAACATATGTGACAACTAAACTCAATATGTTATCCCTGATTGGATTCTGGAATTTAGAAAAAGAGCTGTGAAAGGCATTCTTGAGACAATTGGAGAAATTTAAAAATGTAACATTTCTTAATTATGATAACGATACTGTGGTTATGTAGAATTGTGTCATTTGCTGAGAAGCTAGGATTGAGAGTATGAAACAGTCTCTGGAGTGATGGGCTTTTGAAAGTCTAAGAACCCCCTGAAAATGTACAAACATACATGCAATTCCTGGTAGAATATGCATAGTTTCCATCAAATGTACAAATGAAATGAAGAGATTTTCAAACTACCTTAAGAATGGTCAGATTGAGTTTATTAAGAGTAACCTCAGACAACCCTCTGATTTGTCATCTAGTAATGCTCAAGGCACTCTGTGACAAGAAATTCACAGCAGCTCCCAGAAGTCCTTTGGCAAATGTGAAGCCCTTTCACCAGTTACACACATTAGGTGTCAACACGTGCAAGACAGTTCCTAGAGAAGCTCAACACATTGGTAAGATATTTAAATGATAGCTTTATGAGCCAGAAAAAAAAGGAGAGAAAGATAGTGAGAAAGCTAGTTGGCCAAGCAGTGTCTGAGCCTGCGCATTTTAAAGATTGCAGCAGGCAGCCCCCCAGAGTATGAAAGGAGAACTGAATGCACCTTCTAGTTAGAGCAGAAGGAACCTCAGCAGCGTGACTTTTGTTTTGGAAGGGGATTTGGGACATCACTGGTTTATGGGACACGACTGTACACCAGGTGGTCCTAGTTAGGTGAGAGATTTTATGTAAAAATAATCTTTCTTTGGCTTTATTCAGTACAATAAAACCACTAAGACGTTTTCCCATATGAAGTATTTCTACAGGCACATTCAAAATGTTAATCCCCCCTTTTTTATATGCATTTTTCATGACTCCTAACAAGTTTACCAGGTTGGGAAATTTGTAAGAACTAGTCCCTTGACAAAGTCATGGGATGCTTTTTACCACAACAGTTTTGTTTTATTTTCATATGAGCTTCAAATACTCTTATAACATCCCTGAATATGGACGTCACAAATAGGATCAAATATTGTTATCCTAACCTTACAAATGAAGGCAAGGGTCTCACAGTGACTTTTAAAGACTATCAAATTTTGAGTTAGGATTGCACCTTCATATTGGGGTGAGCAGTCCAGAATTTTCTCCATGCTGAAAACTCTTTGTAGCATAACTTTTTATTAAATGAAAATACTAACGGGCAGCTTTATTCTATAAGGACAAAATAATGTAATATATGTTATTATATGGATATATGCAAATACATCTATAACATAATACTTTCTATTTAGGGTAATCTGAGGCCTTGAGCAATTGTTATGTTCTAATAGAATCTTCACTAAAAAATAAAAGCATTGTCTGAAAAGTTTCACTTATACAACTTGGTGTCGTGAGAAGAAAAAAATTAGATCTGGATTTGAATTTCGAAGGCACCATTATTATTTGTGTGACCTGGAGGAAAAGTATTTAGTCTCATCAAGTTCTAACTATTTATTCATCTTCAAAATGCTCAGCACTATGACCTCAATATGTTTTTAAGAGGGCTAAGACATTGACTTTGACTACTCTCATTTATCTCTTTTACTCAGTCCTTTTCCCTACATTCTTCCTAGATTTCACCTAAATATCCTAGCCATTTGAGATAGAAACGCGTACTCTCCATTTCAAGTGCCCATCATCCATAAGAGTACATATGGATATTTTAGACACAGCAAAAAGAATGAAACTGCAGTGCTAGTCCATGTCCTATACCACATTAGTAAAAGTGTCAGGAAACAGTACATATGATTAATGCTGCTGAAATAGGCAGGAAATTATTCAGGTGGATTCAATCAGCCCAGCCAAACATATAGGTAGCTTATTAAAATTTAGACAAAAGTCTACAGGCACTTAATACATAACGATGACACTAGACCTAAATTAAGAGCACTCCCCACCCCCATGCACCCCAGGCCTTACAACTCACTGCCTGGAAGCAGCCACTCTCCATACAACTAGAGCTATTGACCTGCTTTTCAGGGGTGGTGTGTGTGTGTGTGTGTGTGTGTGTGTGTGTGTGTGTTTTCCTCCTCTGAAAGCAAGACTTGTGAACTTTCTAAGCCCCTAACCCAAACCTGTTGCTGAAACACTGTGCCATTGAGCTTGTCCTTGCAACTGTCTCTTAAAAAGCACAAGCAATGTGAAATTGATGTGCTGCTTATTTTCAACAACACCCTCAGTCCTGTGCCCTCTTCCACAATGACAGGGACTTTGAAGAAAAAGAGGAATGGATTTAGTGGGGCTGGAAAGGGACAGTGTTCCAGATGAAGGATCTTGCACCTGGCTCTCCGGATGTACCTTGGGTATTTAAAGCAGTCATTTGAATTGCACAAAGTAAGCTTCTCAAACTTAAATATGTAGCAGGAACTGTGGCCCTTTCCCTTCCTCTTCCTTGAATTACTTCACTCAGGCTTAGGAAAAACAGGTCTCCTCCCCTGGCCAACTCCAGCATGATATTTTTTTCTTTATCACCAAGGGGTTGAATCCTTTAAAAATCTGTCTAAAATGCTGGGCATGGTGATGCACACCCATAATCCCAGGGGCTCAGCAGGAGGATCACAAGTTCAAAGCTAGACCCAGCAATTTAGTGAGCCCTGAGTAACTTAGTGAGACCCTGTTTCTAAATAAAAAATAAAAAGGTCTAGGGATGTGGCTCAGTGGTTGAGTGCCCCTGGGTTCAATCCCTGGTACTCCCTGCTACAAAAAAAAAAAAAAAAAAAAAAAAAAAAAGAAAAGAAAAGAAAAAGAAGAAAATCGGTATATAAGGCAGCTTTGTGTGACAACAAATGGTCCATCTCAAGTCTCAATTATATGTTGTACCAGATATCAGGCCTTAATAATAATAAAACCAGAGGTCTGTATGAAGTTTCTCCAGTTCAAAGAATATAATACTTTCTATTTAGGGTTATCTGAGGTTTGTGGTATCTAGGTCACTTGAGAACAGAGAGGACTAATAATTTTAACTAGAAAATTAAATACAAAATAAGAGTAACTACATTAATGATCCATTAATTCTAGACTTTGTAAATTGAGGGTCAGGCACAATGTGGAGCATAAGAAACCTAGGAGCTGGGATTCTATTCCCATTTCTTCCATTCAATAGCAAGGTGCTCTCAGACAAGTTATCAAACTTCCCCAGGTCTCCATTTTATTCACTTGTAAAAGGATGGCACACATTGGATCAGCATATTGTAAAGAGTATTCCTCCAAGTATTCATTCTACAAATTTTGCTTCCCTACCCCCACTTCCACCTCTACCCTTTGGAAACCTCTTTCTCATACCAATTAATTCTGTAAACATTCCAAAGCGGTACTTAGTACTTATTGTTTAGCATTTTCTAAAATTATTTTCCAAGGAAATTATTTTCTACACCAGAAGGAAAATAATCAGCTGGCAGCCTCCTTTTATCTGTACGGGAGTGAGATGTTTTTAACTGGGTTTACTGGAGCATTGCATGTTTGCCAGATATACTGAAAGCAGAAAATGAGCAGTTTCAGCTGACTGCATTAGTTATTTTCTCCTCAGTTAATAGCAAGTTCTATTCCTCCAAGTTCCCATTTGGCTCTGGAAGGTCTTCCTGAGTCATTCACCAATTGTCTCCACTAAAAATAGTGCCCTGTCATATGGGTGCCATCACCAACAGCAAGCTGACCTTATTTAACATCATACACTTACCCCATCAGCATCTTTCTCCTAGATATCTTTGAAAGCCTCCCAAGATCTAGAAATGAATCTGAGTGGTATAGATACATGAATCACTTTTTACGGAAGGCAGGAAAGGGCTCTTCAAAGGACACCACAAAATAATCCCAATAGAGCCCTGTGGAAAGCAGTAGGGAGGGTGAATAAGGTTATGAGGGAAATATTTTCTTGTAAATTGTTTTGTTGTTTTTAAATATTGAAGGAGTCTGTATAATAAAGATAAAATGCCACTCTAATAAAATAGTGCAGTGGTAGCCGAGGGAGGGAGGAAGAGGATTATATTCTGCAGGTGCATCAAGATTCTTGCCTCGATTTTTTTCTTTTTTCTGGCTCATTGACAATGGCCCAGTCACCTGCTTCAGTGTGTGTTTGTGAGTGTGTGTGTGTATTTTAATTATTTTTGGTTTAAAGTATTAAAGTATTACAGATTTTACTCATATACTTTAGTAAAAAGAGGAAAGATTCCACCAAATGAACTGAGGATTTATTTTTGTACATGTTCCTCAAGTATTTTAAAATTATACTTATTTTATGATTATAATTTTATTATAAAGAGTTATAATTTTAAGTATGTAAAAATTTTTATTTTGTATTTTACTTACATTTTATTTTATTTCATTTTCATTACATCATAAGCTTTTTCCTATACTGATACCCAAACCTCACAGCTATAATTTTTAAGGACTATCTAAAGTATCATCAATTTATATACTTGATTATTCCCTTATCCTAGGAATTTTAGTTGGTTCAAATTTATAAGTTACTCTGAAATTAGCATCTTTGTACAGTTGCCCTTTTCCATATTTGGATAATTCTTAGGATAAATTTAGAGGCCTAAATCGCCAAGACAAATCACTGGGTCAAATGAACAATTTAGAGATTTTGGTATAAAATACAAAATTGCTTTCCAAAATCATTGGGTCAATGTAATTTTGTTGAAGACTAAGTAAATAGCCTTATTTTCTAACATTTAACTTTGTTTAATAATTTAAAAGTATCTTTGCTTTTACTTCCTTTTTTTTTTTTTCTTTTTGCTACTAATGAGGATATACTAACCTAATTTTGGAAATTAGGCAAGAGCCTCCCACTATAAAAATGAAGTTCTCTGATAATGCCTTCATTTTCCTTAACTGTATTTTAATAATTTGCAACTTGGTAAGCCCAATTCTCTGACCCTCAGGTCAAAGTCGGGCCTCAAGTTACAGGGTAATCAATCAAGGGACACACTAAGCTGGGCTTCCAGCCCTGCCTGCTGCTACAACAGAAACAGAAATTGTTCTTTTCACAAAATGCCCTGGGTTCACAGTAGGCATTATGCACCTACTGTTTCCCTAAAGTTTGGTGTTTCTCTCTGTTCCTGTTATTAAAGTTTAGTTCTTCTTACTAAATACTTATAAAAACCTATCTTGGGAGAGATAATTTGATAAAGGTCCTGTAGATTAAAAATTGGGTTAAGATATAGGCTTGCTCAATGAGTTTAAAGTCTAGCACAATAGCTCTCAAATGTGGCTGATCATGGAATCATCTGGGGGAACTTTCAACAAAGAAGAATTCTCTGAATTCGACTCAGACCTATCAAACAAGAGTTTTCCATTGTCTGCATTTCTTTAATTAATTAATTTATTTATTTGAATTAGGTATATATGACAGCAGAATGCATTTTGTTTCATTGTACACAAATGGAGCCCGACTTTTCATTTTTCTGGTTGTACACAATATAGCTTCACACCATACGTGCAGTCATACATGTACCTCGGGTAATGATGTCCATCTCATTCCACCATCATTCCTGCCCCATTCCTGCATTTCTAAGAAGCCATGCTGAGCCATAGGATCCAATGACTTAGAGTTTGCCCTTGGTATTGTTCTCAGTATAGCAAGTTATACAGTGAGAACACAAACAGGCAGTTATCTGTGGGAGGTTTGTATAAAAGGCAGAAGGCAGAAATCAACCTAACTCTGGAGGACTGATCCTGTCAGAAAAAAAGAGAAAATGACATATGCTAACCTAATTTTGGAAATTAGGCAAGAGCCTCTCACTATAAAAATGAAGTTCTCTGATAACGCCTTCATTTTCCTTAACTGTATTTTAATAATTTGCAACTTGGTAAACCCAATGCTCTGACCCTCAGGTCATGACAGTATTAACTGTCATCTTCAAAAAGACCCCTTTACACCAAAGGCTATTCTTATCATTCCACTGTAAAATAGTGAGCCTTGGACTTCCCTTCTGCATAAGGAGTTGAAATTCTTTATTTTCTTCTACTCATGATCCCGTCTCCATGCTCTTGGAGTATCCCCTAAATCACAGATTGGTTTCCCATTGTCAACCAAATAAACTCCCATCTTCCTAACCTGACAATCTAGGTTCTTCAACAGCTCTTGCCAGAATATCCTTTTATCTTATAATGACTAAATCGACTGGAGCACTATTGGAGAATTTTTGTTTGGAAGACTAACTGTATACTCTCCATTCCAGCCCCTCAGTCCAAATCTCAATTTCTGAAGATGCCCAGCACTTTCTCCATCCATTTCACACCATTAGCAAGGCCATCCTTGATACCTGGAATGTCCTCTGCTTGTATCTGGTGCAGCTCAAATCTCATATTTCTCCAAAGCCTTGTATCATCTCACCAAGTACCTGTACACCACATACCCCTCTTTTATTGTTAACTGCCACTTATTAAGTATTCCCTGCACTCTACTAAAATTTTTACACACACTATTTTGCAAATACATCATGAGTTAGTTCTGCCCATTTTTCTGATAAGGGGAAATAAAACTCAGAAAGATTAAGTGCAGTGCATAAATAAGGCACAGAGCATGGAATTGAACCCAAATCTAACAACAAAGCCTGCATTATAGTAACATTCCCTCTTTACCTCCTAAATCCCCTAAGACCTCCCATTACTGTTTATTTGAAAATCATCACATCTTTCCACCTTGTGTTAGAATTAATTAATTTGGACTCTTTCAACTCTCTGGGTTGCAGTTTTTCAGGGTCAGGGATCCTAACAGGTGATTAGTATTTAATATTTCCTAGAATGCTTAAGTTGTCTGTTTCAGTAAGTTCTTAGTGAATATACATAAAAATAAGTGAATATAGCACCAAAATAAATTTTGCTAAGAAATTCAATATTAACTACTCTTCTATGAAAGCTAATTATTACATGTCTTATTTACTACATGGAATCAGAGATTCTTTGTATATTTATCCTTAAAATATAACAAAGCCAAGAAGCAAAGACTGAGACAAGTCAGTTTGCAAGTGCCTGTTCGTCTTATCCCTCAACACCAGTATTATAAAAGGTCCTGCAGGATTAGCACTTAAAATGTCATGCATTTAAAGCACTTTAATAATTTTATTAAACAGTGCTTGGCTATGATACCACATATGTTATGATTAATAAATAGGAAAATTACTATAAAAACTTGTGAATAGTATCTACTATGAAAACTAGAATGAAATTTAACAAATAAATTCTGTTCTTTGTTCCAAATTCAAAGAATCATATCTCATCTTCAGCAGGTCTATTGTACCAGTGAAGGTGCAAGATGATAGAATCCCAAGGCATTTCATGATCCTCTTATTGCCAAAGTGATCTTATTCTGTGTTCTTCCAAACACAGACCTTTGAAACTCTTTCTTTTTCCATTTTGTAACTTGTGCTTCAGAATCTTAAATGCTACTTTTCTTTTGTAGGAAAAAATGATGAAGGTTTACTTTAAAAAATAATCTCTCAAAGATCAGAAGAATTACATCAACATGAAGATTCTTGCAAAGGAAATTCTGTCCAGGTCAAGAATGGGTTAACCCTGAGTCACTCTCCTCCCACCTCTTCTTCTAGCAGCCTCCCAGATAGCATACAGCTGTTGAAAAGTATCTGTCAACAAAACTATTACTGTCTTTCCTGAGATCAACACTATGTCCTGGACCCTCAAGGTCAGCAGAGTTGCCTTCAGAGCAAAGGAGAGGCGAGAAGCAGAAGGCTTACAAGATCAGTGGAACTCAAGGGGCTCTGGCAGGTGGAAGGCCTTCCCTGATCACTGCAAATTCTAAAGGGAAAGATAGTGCTCAGAGGGTAGGGGCTACCCAAAGAGAGGAGGACTTAATTCCCCACCATAAAAGTTCTTTTCTGGAATAGCCTAAGTCCTTCATCTCCCTTTCTCCCTTCCTGCTCCCCCTCATGCATCCATCCACAGTTAGAAAAAAGAGTAGCTACAAGTAAATGTTTGGACATAGTATAATAAAAAATATTGACTATGGGTTCAAAAACGGTTATCCTGTTTGGTGCTCTCAAGCCCTTTCAATAAACCACCATCCTTACACACACACACACACACACACACACACACACACAAAATTAAAATTCTGGTAGATCTAGTAATGTTACAGGTAAGGAAACCAGTTGAGAGAGAGGTTAAATAACCTGCCCACAGAGTTTCTGAACTACTAAACCATGGAGTCAAAACCTGAACAAAATTTTTACCCCTACGTCACACATTTAATAAGTGTATTTCCTCTATTTAATTCTCTTCCACTCTGGGAGGAGAGGCTGCTCTGGAGAGGGTTTACATAAGTAATCTCAGACTTTTAGAGTTGTCATGTGGCAGATTTATGTTACCAGAAAGTTGTGACCCAGAAAGAATTCTCAAAATTATGACAGACTACTGGTGGGATATAAATTGTACAATCTCTCTGAAAGGCAATTTCTCAATAGTTATCAAATTGTTGAGTCACTCCTTGACTCACAAGACCACAAGTCACTTCTTGACTCAAAAATTTACCTAAATAAAAATTATAAGAATTTTCACAAAACTGGGAATGGAACCACCCTATGACCCAGCCATCCCACTCCTGGGTCTAATCCCAAAGGACTTAAAAACAGCATATTACAGTGACACAGACAGCTATCTCAATGTTTGTAGCTGCGCAATTCACAATAGCTAGGTTGTGGAACCAACCTAGATGTCCCTCAGTAAATGAGTGGATTAAGAAAATGTGGTATATATGCACAATGAAATTTTACTCAGCAATAAAAGAAAATAAAATAATGGCATTCGCAGGTGAATGGATGAAGTTGGAAGACATAATGCTAAGTGAAGTTAGTCTCAAAAATCCAAGTACCAAATGTTTTCTCTGATATAAGGAGGCTAGTTCACAGTATTGTTGGACAGGGGTACATAGGAGGTTTAGAGGAACACTAGAATGGTCAAAGGGAAGGGAGGGTAAGGGAGAGAGCAAGGGGGGAGGGAGGGGGAGAAAAGAAAAAAAATGTGGTTGAATGAGACGGATATCAATTTCCTAAATGCATGATTGAAGACCTGAATTGTACGAATATACTTTGTATACAAACAGTTGTATGTAAAGAGATGCTATATACAGGCACTATGAATTGTAAATATTAAAAATTATAAAAATAAATGTAAAAAAAGAATTTTCACAAAAATTTAGATGGAATTATTCATTGGAGGTGTTTGTAAACAAAATCTGCTGAGAGATAATCAACAGCTTTATGAAAGATAAGATTTTATAACAGTAAATTTGTGTTTGTTTTATGTGGCTTATAGGTGGCTCATCATTCCATCCTGCTCTTTCTGTACCTCTGGGAAAACCAATACCCAGTAAATAGCAGTATTAATAACACAAGTAATTTCACCATGATTTGTAGTCACTGATAATTCTTTGATCTAAGGCATAGGTGACTGAAATAAAGTATTGATGAACTATGTGTAGAAAATACTACCAATTAATAAATCACATTTGATTTCTAAAAAAAAAAAAAAATCAGAGGGGAGCCAGGCCTGGTCGTGCAAGCCTGTAATCCCAGCAGTTCAGGAGGCTGAGGCAGGAGGATTTTGAGTTCAAAGCCAGCCTCAGCAAAAGCAAGATGCTAAGCAACTCAGTGAGACCCTGTCTCTAAATAAAATACAAAATAGGACTGGGAATGTGGCTCAGTGACTGAGTGTCCCTGAGTTCAATCCCCCTGGTACAAAAAAAAAAAAAAAAATCAGAGGGGGATGTCCTGCCAATAAAAATCAAGATCTCGATTAAATAAAGTACAGAATATATTGGAATGCTATAAGTCCATCAAAAAAAAATAGATTGACATGGAAATACACTCATGAAACGTTGCTGTGATTAAAATAGTTCACAAGCAGCAATGTAAGTATGATTCTATTTAAATAAGTGTATGTACACTTATATTCCATATTATATACCAAGCCAATTAGAATCTATGATTATAAATTCATAACATATCATAGTTAAGGCCTTCCTAGTGCTTTTGTCCAGAAGTGCTCATCACACTATCTCTGACAGATAACACCCAGCATCTGACCAAGTGCTTCTACTGTCAGAGAGTTCATTAACACCTCCTTTGCCCACTTCTAGGGAAAGACTGCACAGCACATGTAGTTTACAGAATATTCCGTCTACACAGAAAATAACTATGTCAACTTGATTTAGTAGAAGGAGGAGGCACATTTGATCCTTAGAAATTATTAATTGCTAAGAAGCCATTTCATCCACAACTTTTCTTGGGTAACTTTCTCTTCAAGGGAAAGGTGTTACATAAACCCAACTAAGTAAAACTAATAAACTAATTTGAGCTTCTCTAGCCACCAGCAATAAGGATCCTATCATCTTTCATTGGCATCTGAGTCTGTAGCTAGTTCTGATATCTTCCTCCAAAAAGCTTTATTTGTTTATATTAGTGGTACTATTGGAAAATTCTTCCAGTGAAATCCAAGGCCCACAAGAGAAAAAGATGAGAAAGAGAGAGAAAGAAAGAGGAAGAAACTTATCTTATTAAATGGAAACTAACAATCAAACTAGTCTCTCAAAGTATGTTAGAAAATTATTTTTGAGTTTTTGAAGTTGTGCTTTTGCTCTAATTCTATGCATCACCAACCTCTGTAGCAGGGCTCTAGCCAAAATTCAAAGGATTGTCCTGAAACTGAACATCTGTGTGATAAGAAGAATTATTTAATTTGGAGTAACAAATTAATAATAGAATGTGTGTGTGTTGAGGTGGGAATATTGGCTCATGTAATTTCTTCATTCATCCATTTGTCTGCCCATTCATGCATGAGACATTCAACTGGTTGCCAACCAATAGGGTGTAAGACTGACATTCCTCCCTTCAGGCAGATTCCAACCCAGCAAAGATCTGAGGAATGGAATGTTATATCAGAAGAAAAGAGGTAGGTGTATTCCAGGAAGAGAAAAGAGTATGTGCAAGATCAGTAACCTGAAGTAATGATTGCTGCTATGGATGAGGTTTGTCCCCCAAGAATTCATGTGCTAGAAGCTTGGTTCCCAGTCTTGAAATGTGAGAAGTGGTAGAACTTTCAAGAGGTAAAGACTTGGGAAAGGTTATTGGGGTTGCTGTTCTTGGAAAGAATTCACAGAGTTCTCATGGCACCCCAATTCTCATGAGAAAGTTATTATATCATAGCAAGACTGAACTGCCCTTCCTCAGTCTCTCTGAACTCCTGTCCCCCATATGATCTCTCTCTCTCTCTCTCTCTCTTGCATATGTTCTCACCATAATGCCATCCACCATGATGTGATATAGTCAAGGGTGTCTTAGCCAGGGCTCAAGTCAATGGAGCCACAAAATCTTGGACTTTCAGCCTCCAAAACTGAGAACCCAATAAACCTATTTTCTTTATTTATATAGCATTCAGCCTCAGGTATTTTGTGATAGCAATGATACATGGGCTAATATAGTTCTATAGCCAGAGGAATTTTAGTGTTGTTATGGAGAAAGAAGATAGCCAGTTAAGTAAAGATCAGATCGTGGAAATTCTATTAGGTCAAGCTCGAAGTCTAGATTTATACGCAGGTTCATGGGACATGAACAAAGAGTATATATAGTATAATGGTTAACAGTTTTAATTTTGGCATCAATTCCTAGATTTGAAGCTATCTCTGCCTCTTCTATTATCCTGAACCATATGAAATTTCCAATGTTTCACTACCTTAAACCTACAAAAATGACAATTTTGAATGTTTCAAACTAAATAAAAGAAAAACTAAAAGTAGAAGAATCAGTTCTTCCTTGTGAAGTAGCTACCTGAGCCTGCTGAGGTCCCATTCATTACAGCAGGGAGCAGAGGAGCCCATCAGAAGGGGTCTGGCCAAAAGGGCCAGGCCGGTCTGCTGACTCCTGTCAGAAGATGATCCATGTATCTGCTGGCAGCCCAGGGCATGCCATGCCCATGCTTAGGGAAGCCACTGATCTCAGCTCAGCTTTCATGTAGTATCCTCAGAGCCCACCTCCCCTGCAGTGCTTGTCCCTGCTGCCTCTCCTGTCCCTGTTTTTGGTCAGAAAACCTTATAACTCAGCAAGGCCTGCTGCTTATGTCATCCCCCAGCTATCTGATCCTGCGGGAGGAATTCCTGGCAAAAAGGCCCCATGCACATGCTGGCCTCTCTTTTTTTCTTTCTCTTGCTCATTCGCTCCCTTTCTTTGGCTCAGGAATCTTCCTCCTCTGGTAAGGCAGGATGAGCTTTCTGAATTGTGTTTATTTGTTGGCGCTCTGGTGTGAAAGCGCTCCCCGTCAACTGCATATTAATCTTGTCAGCAGTCTGTATCTATTTTCCTCTGCCTCCTTCCTCTGGCCTAATTTATGGCTTTCCTTTCCCCTGCTTCCTATTGTCACAATGACAGGGAGTGCTCTATGATGGGTGCTCAGGCCTTAGACAGACATGAGACCTGCCCTCCTAAGATGAGCTGCAGAGTGATGCAAAATCCTGCAATTTGTGTGGCAGGGCTAAATTTAGGCCAGGCCTCTTTTGTGTGTGCATGCAGCCAAGCATTTATTGACATCCTAGAGCATGATACAATTGCACTTAGTGCTTTTGGCAAATAGAAGAACTTAAATACTTGGACCCAGCTTCTAATGGAGGAGGTGCATGGAAAGACTAGCAAACAACATAGTCAGAACATATATTTTAGTTACTGAACCACAGATACTAAGAGCAGAGATTTGCATTCAGAAAAAAAATAGATCTAAATCCCAGTTCAGACAATATCACCTGTGTGACTAGTTGTGTGACAATTTAGTGAATATTTTAATTATCATTTGTAAATCCCCCATCTCTAAAATCAGTGAAATAAATTCTCCATAGTTATGCAAATTACATACAGAGTACTTAGCTCTTGTTATAATGTCTGACAAACATTAAGCACTCAATTTTTGTGATATGTTTTATGTGTTATTACTAAAAAAGAAAAATAAATTCATGAAACAATGAACTGATATAATTAGAAAAGAGTTCTTAATAACATTATTTTTGAAGCCCTGCCAATTAACCTTGACCCATATGTTAATACTGGATTTCTTGTATAATTAGACTCTTAGCAACAGACTGTGTATTTGAAATCTTGACAAAACCTAAATTTGGGCAGCCTCATTCTGTCACCACCCCTGGAATTAGACTTTGGGCTGAACCATTTGGTGTTTCTAAGCCACAGGTGCTGCCTTTGAGGGCTATGTATGCTGAACTGAGATTTCTTTATGATGGTAAGTGGCTAAAATGAGCTGTCATAAGCTAAATCTGAGTCCGTGCCTGAGTCAGTGCTGCTCTTTACCATCAAGGTCAACCCATGGCTATTTTTTCAGTCATCTTCTGTGACAGACGTCATAGTCACAGCCTTGAATTAGACTCAGCCCAGCATGCCATGAGTGCTTATGCAGGGAAAGAGCAGCCCAATAAAGTTATAAAACTTCACCACACAGTTCCTCTCTCACAGGCCCAAACCCCTTCCTGAAAACTAGTGTTCCATTTCCCTGGGGTATCTGTTCCCAATGGAGGGATGTGATTCCTCCATGGAAGTCCCCTCTGTCTGTGTTATTGTGAAATTCTGAGGGTCCACAGGAACACAGACAGTCCCTTTATTCTGATTGTGCTTAATTTGAACCCCAGCACTCACTGTTACACGCAGTATGAGGCAGACAGGAATGAGACAGCTAAGCTTTGCAGAGTCTGCTCCCTCTTCAGCCTTTCATAGATTGTCCACACCTGGCTATTGCTAACTCCTTCTTGGGTCTCAATGTAGATGTATTTCAGTCTTTTCTGACCTTCCCCCTGAGTACCCTCTGCTTTCTTGCATCAGAGCTACTTATCACACTCACTTAATCGAACTCTTAAGCTGTTTCCCCACATTCCACACAGTGATAGTTGGGACCAGACCTGTCCTGTGATTTATTGCTGCTCCCTAGCACAGTGCCTGGCTTGAGACGTATATGTATTGAAGAAAGGAAGGACACAGACTCACTGGATATACGATGACACAGCCTAGATGGGAACAAAGTCAGCCATTTCTTCCGGTTCTGGGCCTGAGATGCTAATACCAAGTGCAGGTATTCTGCATCCCAGAGAGGCACCATAATCAAAGGATCTGATCATGAGCTTCAGCAAGCACCAAGTGAGACACTTTGAAGTTTGTTTATTTGTACCTTTAGCATTAACTTCAAGCCACTCATAACTTGCATAGGATGTTTTGTCATCCTAGGAATGAAAACTCATTCTGATTTCTTGTCAAAATTTTAGTTTTAAAAATTGTAATTGCTTGTCAGTCCATTTTCCATCCCTGGCTAGGGCTGTCTTTTGACAAGGACAATTATAAGAGCTAAGATAAAGTATCTTTTGGATGTTGTTAGGGAGAAACATTTGGGAAACAAACCTGTGCCGGGAAATTGGTACAATTAACACCCCAATTCAAAAGTAATTCTCTGAGGCTGGGGTTGTGGCTCAGCGGCAGAGCGCTCGCCTTGCACATGCGCGGCCCGGGTTTGATCATCAGCACCATATAAACATAAATTCATTGCATTGTGTACAACTAAAGTAAATAAATAAATATTTTTTTTAAAAAAGTAATTCTCTGTTCAAAACAGATCATACAATCTCTCTCTCTCTCTCTCTCTCTCTCTCTCTCACACACACACACACACACACACATACATACACAGTGACAAATTAGAAGCCAAAAAACATCACAGGAAGGAGAAAAACAGACATTTGGTTCCAAACTTACTAATTTTGTCTCTGGGTCTATTATTAGATAATATTTTTTTATTAATTCCATTGTCTATAAAATTGGGACAATAATGCCTATCCAATAGGATTGCTGAACAATTAAAAATCAAATCTGTGAAGCACCTCACAAACAGTAGGCTCTCAATAAAAGGAAATGATGAGAATGATAACCTCACTAAAATTCACGGGGAAGAAGCAGCAGTGAGACCCCAGCTCCTTGGCAAACCAAATCCATCACAGCCTACATGGAAATCCTGGGCTAGGACATGAGGCAAATGAAAGCTCTGGATTCCTGGGATGATAACGTGCAAACACCATGGAGACATCTGAATGACTTAGCACTGATTTATGGAACTTGCATGCTGTCCAGAACCTGAGGGCCATCTCCAGTCCAGGACATAACCTGGCTGACAGTGCTGGCGGAAGCTTCTCTGCACAGTGACACTTCAGAAAGCAAGTCAGCCCTGGTGGCTCCATCATAACTGGTAATTTCAACATTCCCTGGGGGTCCCAGAACCCACCAAATAATTCCATCAGTTCCATGTTGGCCACCTGTGTATCAAAACCTGGTGGCTTTTACCATCACACCTTAACCTAGAATGAGGTATCTTTTCTCCTTCAAGCCCTTGACTCCAGGGATTGTTGGCCTGCATGAGCCACAGAAACAGTCTCTGCTTCCCTTTCTCACCTGAGATCTCTGGAATCCTCCTATAGGCATATCTTTTTCCAAGATCTTCTCTCCCAATTTCTTTCTTCCTCCAGAAGGAGAAATCTGTCAGGCATAGTTGATTTTGATCTATCCTGGTGTATATATTGTCTACATAAATATTTACAGGATGAAATGAGATTATATATGCAAATGTGAATCTTGTTGCTTTCATTAAACATAGAACAGATTATTGTGGAGTGATGACATATGTGGGCATTGAATATGTAGGCAAGAACCAAAATGGATCTATCTGAAGGTGGACAAGACCAATAATGTGTTAATCCAGTGACATACATATGGGAAACCAATTCCCAGAAGATAATGGAGATTAGAAGGAAGAAATAGGAGTCAAGGTAGAAGCAAATTTCAAATTCTGCAGGCATAGATATGGGAGGGATTATACCTGAGCAGAAGATGCTACCAGGGGCATCTGTTATCAGGTAGCAGGAAGCAGGGAAATATACCACATATCTATATTGCCATAGCAAACAAAAGAGAAATACAGAATCAGGAACTGGGGACCTGGTAGATAAGGGCAGCATGAGGCCAAGTTGAGACAGACTCAATGCTGTCAAAGAAGCACCCTGGCTGTTGGGGAAGTTGGTCCACAGCAGTTTTTACACTATAGGATAAATTTCCCTTTCCCCTATTTAAGGGTAGAGAAGAAAACTACCAAACTCCTTAATCCCCAGCCAGAATTTGACCTAAGTATGCAGCAGGGTTTTGTCTACAGGTAAATTCCTAAGTAGGAAAATAGTAGGAAAATTTGGAGGGGAGGCAGGCAAGCCATTATTGCTAATCATATACTAAGTATATGATAAGTATATAATAAGTAGGTATTGCCTGATTAACCCAAAAGAGGATTTTTGGTGTTTGGTTTGGTTTCATTTTGTTTGGTAGTTATAGTTGTTGTTTATGCATTGATGAGGACTATTTCCCTGAAGTTTTGCAATCATGTCACAAAACAACAGTCAAATAGGGAGGCAAGAGTGAGATGGTAGGAGGACACTAAAAGAGAAATCTTGAGGTAGAGCCAAAGCTATTGACTGCAATTGGCTCCCTTCTGGAAACCTTAGAGAAATAGTAAATTAGGCATTACACAAACAGGACTATGGTGGGCCAATTTTTGAGATCTCCCAAGAAATTGTAGCTATTTGAATAATGACTACAAGGGCTATGGAATAAATACAAATATGTAAGCATGGAGCAGGAGGGATTTCTCAAAGAAGACAACTGATTCAACAACAGCTTTGAAAAAGTCTTTACTGCCCTGATTTTACTTCCCTATTATAAGAATCAAGTCATTTCTTGAAGCAAAGAGACCCCCCACACACAAATTAAAATTATCAAATAAATAAGTCAAACAAGTCTGAATCACTTGGTGTGAATTGCTGGCACTGAGAAAGCCCATGCCGAACACTGTACTGGAGTTTGAAAACAAGAGTCATTTAAAGACCATTCCTTGCATTCAACTCAGGTCAAAAGAGGATAGAGATCAGAATAATCAGGGCTGAAGTTTCAGAACATGATGTGATTACGATGGTGTTCACCCTGTCATGGAGAGCCTTCCCAGTTGGCACTGGGCATTATGAAATTCCCTCCCTCTGGCATGTGGAATCTTCACCACATGAGAGATTGGTGGGGACATCCCCACAGCATGACCTATTACTCTGTGTTCTCATAAAAGCAGTTTGGAGTTCAATAGTTGCCTTTCCATCAAAAGAATAAAAGCCTTCCCAAATTTCAGTAGCTGCAAAGAATTGAATACGGCAAAACCCAAGGTCTGTGCCTGGTTTAGAAAAGCATTGTGCCAAATTCCATAAACAAATTAGGGTGGTTCTGACCCATCTCTCTCTCTGCC
The DNA here is from genome assembly GCA_025594165.1 of Tamias sibiricus. Classification (NCBI taxonomy): domain Eukaryota; kingdom Metazoa; phylum Chordata; class Mammalia; order Rodentia; family Sciuridae; genus Tamias; species Tamias sibiricus. Next base: position 108,865,965 of record CM046658.1, on the reverse strand, counting down.
AAGAGTAGAGGGAGACAATAAAAAAAAAAATTAATCCTGCTAATCCTACCCAGAACTACACAAGACTACTTTGGGCAGAGGACACACATGCTTATCCTTCAGAGATGCATATGGGTGCATTTTGTTAATCCCCATCACTGCGTGTCAGGGATAACTGATCTATGACTAAAAATAGTGTGAGGACAGCAATCCCAGCCATTTGGGGCTGAACTGAGGACACAGTGGAAAACTTGACAACAGCACAGTAGAACCTTCCTGGCCCAGGGCCACAGGCTCAAGGGCAAGAGGTCAGGTTCATCTGCTGGGAAGTGTGATTGACAGCTCGCCTTACTAACAGTGAGTTTCAATGGTGGTAATCTTCCAGAACTTTGGGGTACTTCCTGAGTGAAAGACAAAGCAGTAAGAACTGGGCATGTAATGAGGTAGGACATGGTTTTTCCCTGGGGCGGGATACTTAAAATTGAGTGATATTTAAGAGGGATATATAAAATAAAATAAAAGCAATTCTGCTTCATTGCACTGACTTCAGTCTAAAACTGTATCTCAAGCACCCACACAAACAGGGAAATAAATATAGCCTGTAAAAACAGAGGTTCAATCCCATTCTTGGTCCTGGGTTGATTCTTTGGGTAGAAGGGAGAAGTAAGGAGAGGCAGAAAGAAGTCTCAAGATCAATTTATCCATTTGCTCAAATTAGTTGCATGCAGTTAGTATCAAATATTGCTGATAATTCTTTCTGTATCCTAAGAAAATGCCTGCACCAAACACTAACTTTTAAAATTATAGAGTCATTGAATTTCAGGATCTCACCCCTACATAATTATCACATGCCTATTATGTACCAGATATTGTGCAAAGAACCTTTATAAAGATTATAAAGATCACTTTAAACACTTGTGACTTTGCCCAAACTGTACTTGATAAAAGAATAGTTATGAGGGAAATCATTAGGCTTTCTCAAGAAAGAGCCCATGCTACAAGCCATTTGAGTGACAGTTGGTGGACACAACATAAAGTTTCATAGAGTTTTCTTTCTTGACCTCCTCTCCTTTTCTCTCTCAAATCTCAACTTCAATGACCTTTAATACTCTTCCATCACTTCATATAGCAGTAATGTAAGCACACACATACCATCACAGTTTCAGACATTATTGATAGTGACCAAGCTACCCATTTCACTTAGAATAATAATGTTGGGCTCTTGAACAAAGCTTTCATTAGAAATTTCACCTCCCTCACGAGGCTCAGGCCACAGGTATAACAGAATACCATAATAACCTACTGAAATAAGTGCAAATTCAATCAAATGAAAAATGGCATATTTGAATTATCAGTCAAATATCAGAGATGAATTGCAATAAAGAATATGACTTGATTCTCCTTGTTTGTTTAAGCCTGATGGTTTTTAAGCCTCACCCCACCTGTCACCTGGTGTCCTACACTACAGAAGCACCAATGGGAAGGTCAAACCAGCCCCTGCCTGAATTCAGGGACCTTCATCTGGGCGGACTCCACAATCACCTATTTTACATGGGTAGTTTACCTATGATAAGCACTTAAAACAGCTCCTGGAACATATCAAGTGCTATATAAGTGATAGTTGATTGCTATCATTACTGTTGATGATATTAGTACTAGCAGCAAGGACTGACTACCTTCTAACTTGTGGCTTTCATGTCACCTTCATGATGTTCCTGGGAAGGACCCTTTACAACCTCTATTTTCCCATAAAGATGAATTCTTCATCTTAAATATGGCTGGTTATGCATTCTCCTTGTATACAACCACTTCCTACTACTCTAAGGAAAAGGTCTAACTTCATGTCAATACTTCTGTGAAACTTTTCCTGACTTACACACTTAGAATTCATCACAAGCACCCCCTCCAATGTGGTCCCATGGTTCTGCTCTGTCAGAGTATTTATCACAGTGGTAATGGAGTCTTTATGGACTTGTGTTCTATTTCCACCAACCCATGAGCTCTGTAAGTGTTGGAACCAGGCTGGTTCACCTCTGTATGCCCCACCGTTTCTTCCTCTGTGGAGAAAGGGAAACAACAGAAAATTTCACTTTTATGCACAGTAAAGTTGCAAATTTCAAGGTGTGTGTGTGTGTGTGTGTGTGTGTGTGTGTGTGTGTGTTGTATTTTCTGATGACAGCATCCATCAAGCAATTGTTAAACCAGGCTAGAGTTTGGAGAAAAGGTCAAGGCTACAGAAACAAACTTAAGGGTCATTTGTACATACACTACTGATATTGGAAATGATTGGAAAGTAGAAATTGCCACCAAAGGAAAGATTTTAGAGAGTGGGGGGGGGGAAGAATCCTATAAAATATGAATTTTCCTAATTTCCTTCAAGTTTGGCCTTCCTTAAACACTCTTTAAAAAGATAACCATCACCTCCCATCCTTTACCCCATAGCTCTTTTGAGCTTCATTTTTATCTAGAATACTTACCACCTTCTAACATACTATGAAAACTAATTTGCTTTGTCTTGATATCTGAATGGAAACTTCCATAAGGATAAATATTCTAGTCTCTTGATTACAAGTGCATCCCCAAAGCCTAGAAGCATAACAGCACACAGTGGGTACTAATTCTAAGATTCTTTGGGGGGAAAGTTGAAGAATGTTCTGCTTTCTCTATGGCACCTGTAAATGCATGGAAAGGGAAGTGGGGAGGTAATGGCATGAAGAGAGATAGCACACCAATGATTTTATAGTGGAGACGGAGCTGTCTACTGCCTCTGCAACCTATATAAACAGTGGCCTATAGGTTTGTCAGAGGAATGGCTGCCACCTGATTGATCAGATTTTGCTAGTGTCTCCTGAACCATTTCTCCCCAGAATCTCCCTTTCACCCATTTTCCCTATTCCCACCTCTTTCCCAGGTTCTGTTGCTCATTCCTCCTTCTTACAGCAGATGAAAAGAGGCAGTCTCCCCATGAATAAATTTACTGAATTTATATGCTTATGTAAATTATGAAGTTAAAGTTTGTGAGAATCTTGGTGAACAACTGTTAAAATTCTATAGAGGAAATGCTGCTAACTTGAGTAGGAAAAGAATCCTAAGATAGGAAAACTTAGTTGGTTGACCAATCTTTTCTTTTATGCTTTCTATTTGGCGTGGAAACAAGAAGAGCTTTGAGGTGGTTGTGGGCAGCTTATCATAGGGTCCTGTTGCTCTTGAATGATAAGCAAGCTAAAGGGTTGACTTTTGATAAATATAAACAAGTCCTCCTGGCTGATCCATCCAATTCTAATATCAGGTGAACAAAATAACCAGGCTATAAATCATACATTAGCCATCTGACTAGAAACTTATGTGAACCAATCAACTACTCAATGCTTTGTGATTTCCTATCACAGAGTGGTTGTAAATTTATGTAATCTATACATCTCAGGTCAATGAAATCATAGCATAACATAAGTACAATGATAGACTAAGTTTTCTGGTGAATGGCATCAAAGATACACCCTCCAAATTAGTTGACTCACTGTGCTTCTAAAATATTAGAAAGTACAGAAGATTCAGGATATTCAGTTTGATGTTCATGTTGCCTAGACAAAAAGTGAATTTCATACCTCTTAATAATCTTCAACTGTGTTTTCCTGTCAGAAAAATTGGTCCCAGGGAAAGGCACATCAGAAAGTGCCAGAAATCTGAGGCAGAGGACTGTCAGCTTCCCAAAATGAGGAGAGAAGATGAAAATTTCTCTAAGAATAGTCTTTTAATATCTTCTAAGGGGTTTCCAGCTGGAAAATCTCAAAACATTTGACTAATTTAATTATATATCTGGAATTATGTTTTTGTACTTGATTTCATAGAAAGATGGAAGTGAACACTTTTAAGTGTTTCCCTTACACCAAACATTATGGTAGCTGTTTGAAAAGTGTAATATAATGCTTAAGTGGAAGTTGATATAAAAACACTGTATTAGTAAGTCTTGTCCAGAGAAACAGAACCTGTAGGATACACACACACACACACACACACACACACACACACACACAGAAATTTACCGTAAGAAACTGACTTACACAATTGTGTGTGGAGGCTGAGAAGTCCCACAACCTGCCATCTGTAAGCCAGAGGCCCAGGAAAGCTGATGGCGAGCTCTGAGAACCCTCTGAGGGTCAATAGTATCAGTCTCAGTTGAATACTGGTGTTCTGGCTCATGCAGTTAGGCAGAGAATAAGCTTCCTTTCCCTCTGTCTGTTCTACTCAGGTCTTCCACAGATTGAATAATGCCCAGCTACCCCCAGGAGGGCCATCTGCTTTACTCAGTCCACCAATTCAAAGCTAATCACATCCAGAAACATTCTCACAGACACAATGTTTAATCTGGACACTCCATGTCCCAGTCAAGTTATCCCCCAAATTAACCAGCATAGATGCTAAGAAACAACTGATTTCAATTTACAAAAGAAACAACTGATTACAATTTACAAAAGAAACATCCAAAATCTCTTACAGGACTTAAATCACTCACCTGCATCAAGGATGTGAAAGGTCAAGAGGTATATATTTGATGTGAAATGTCAAGAGATATACATTTGTTTAATATTTTTTAGTTGTCAATGGACTTTTATTTTATTTATTTATATGAAGTGCTGAGAATAAAACCCAGTGTCTCACACATGCTAGGCAAGTGCTGTACCACTGAGCTTCAACCCCAACCCCAAGAGATATACCTTGATGTAAAAGATCAGAGATATATATTTGAAGAAAATTTATCTAAAGAGAGCCATGTCTCCCACCCCACCCCTCCAGTGGAGAGAGGTGTGAGAATACTTCCTTCCCAGCTCAATTCCAGAGAGGAGTTTAGAAGTAATCAACACGGGATTCTAATAGAAGTCCTTTGAACTATGGGCAACATATTAGTTATTGAGCCATATCTGATGAATGTAGATGAGTAGAGAATAGTTAAAGCAAAATAGAGGGTTTTGGTATGGGAATTAACTATACTTCTTACACCAGGGCAAGGGATTTGTTTATTTTCTATGAACCAGATGGTTGGAGAAGACTGCTTGGTAGGAAAGGCAGACCTCAGCAACAGGAAAGCTGTAGGTAGAAAACTGGTTACCTAGGTGTTATTCAATAAGTCAGATAATAACACATGCCAGAGAAACTTTAGGTGAGAGAACCCCTGTGATGGCTAAGAATAGGTTACTAGAGAATTCTCAAAAGCATCCAGAAAAGGTGGAATCATTCAAAAATCTGCCAGATCCTCAGACTACTGACTCTGGAACATCCCAACTTTCCTCCTCCCCTTACCTCTCCCTTTCTCTGCCTGCTCTAACCCTGGGGAAATCTGAAACACTGGTAGGAGAAGGAGAAAAAAGCTATCTCAGGAAAGACAAAAGTCTAGTTTTACCTCCCTTCCTGGATTGACTGCACACTCCCTGCTCAGAGTTCCAAGAGGCAGAAGGTTAGAAGCATGAAATTTAAATAAAATTAGCACTATATTCATAAGTTGGAACTGTATTTGTGATTTTAAAGGATGTAGAACATATCTTACCTAAAAGTGACCAGAAAGGTAATGGGATATGGTAGGCTGATCAATGTCCCCCACAAAAATGCCCATACCCCAATGCTTAGGACCTATAACTGTTTTTTGAATGGTTAAAGAGAAATGGGGAGAATATTTTGGATTATCCAGGTTGGCCCACTGATTCTTACAAATGGTAAATAGGAGAGTCACAGACACACAAGGCAATGTAATTACACAAGCAGAGAGCAAGGAGAGATTGGAAGATGCTATGTTTCCATCTTCAAAGATGAAGGATGGGACCATGAGCCAAGGAAGTTAGGCAATCTCTAGAAGATAGAAAAGGCAAGGAAACAGATTTTCCCCTAGAGCTTCCAGAGGTAACATAGCCCTGATGACTTATTATCGGATTTCTGACCTCCAGTACTGTAAGATAATAGATTTGTGCTGTTTTAGTCACCAACTCTGTGGCAAGTTGTTACAGAAGAAATAGTAAACTAATATATGGGATTTGTTTAAGTTCTGCTTTATTGACTAAAATTAAAGGGATGGGAGGAAATCAGATAGAAAAAGCTGATCTATAATTCCATACCTCAGAAGCCAAGCTTATCCAAAATAATTATACTTGCTCCTTCAATTAATATTCACAATAACTTTATGGTTAGCTTTTTTTGATTGCCATTTTTAAATGAAGAAACTAAACATCAGAGGTTAAGAAACTTGTTTAAAGTGACACAGTGGGCAATTGAGGCCAACATAGGAAAAGAGCCTGGACTTCTGGTGATACCTCAGCTGGCACAAGCACCATTGTACACCTGGCTCCAAAGCCCCTTCCTTCCTCATTTCATTATATCTTCTTTCATGTGTATCATTCTCACATTTAGCAGAGCCATAAGCTATGAAATATCCTCCATAAATTCAGTGACCTCTAAATTTATTGTTGACCCCAAGACTTAAGGCCTGTTTTGTCTTGTTTGACCTTCCTGATATCCTTGATTTTGGTTGACCCAAGTCAGACTCTAAGTCTGATCTCTGTGATGGGACTGGATGTGCTGAGATGCTTCTTTGACACAATCTTTCTGAAAATAAGCTTATCATGTAGCTCATCATCTGGACCTGGTACTCTTTTTTAAATTTTTTTATTTTAGTTGTAGATAGGCACAATACCTTCATTTCATTTATTTATTTTTATGTTATGCTGAGGATCAAACCCAGTGTTTCCCATGTGCTAGGCAAGCACTCTACCACTGAGCTACAACCACAGGCCCTGGACCTGGTATTCTGGACTTCAAATTTCTCCTAATGCTACCACCATTTTTACAGTCTTCCAGATTCAAAAATTTATAATTATCTTGGGTTTTTCTATTGATAGCATTCTTTAACTTTGTGGTTGCCATGAGTGATAAACACTATTCAGGGAGCTCTGAGAATTGAGGTAGGACCCCTTCAATTGATTGGCATGTGTGTGAGGAAAGTGAGATCAAGGAACCACCAAAAAGGAAGAGAGGGGACAAGTATTGGATGTTATAAAAATCTAGGAATGATTCACATTCCCATTAGCCAGAAGAGAAAAATGTCATAATTCACAAACATTAGGTAGGGCACCCATGAGATTATTGTCACACACACACAAAAAAAAATGTTGTCTCCGCACAAACCATATTTAAAAGAAAACCTTAAAAGGATCAAACTGTTTCCAAATAACATAACTGTCCAAGAGGAAAGTTAAAGAATATTTGTGGGGAATATAAAGGCATGCAACACCTAATAAGATAAAATTCACAAGATCTTGCATCTGATGAGGACACTGTCTATGAACCACAAAACTAGCCCTCCCTGGGCAACAGATCTGCTGGCACCTTGATTGTGAACCTTCTGGTCTCCAGAACTGTGAAAAATAAATTTCTGTTGTTTATGAACTATACACACACACATACACAAAATGTATATTACTTTTTTTGTTCTATTTGCTTTTCTCCTTTCCCACAAACTGTGAAGACTGATTAAAATTATATATTCATTTTTAATGTATTGTAGGAATATCTAGTACAGATAAACAGCAAGTATTTTCTAACAAAAAAACTGCCCAATATGTAAAGAAGCAGAAAAATCAACACAGATATTAACATTAGCAGAAGATTTTAAATCAACTATTATAACTATTTTCTCTATGTTCAAAAGGTTATGTAGAAATGGAAGATACATATTTTAAAAAGCTGGAATAAAACTTCCTGAGATGAAAAATATAATATCTGAAATGAAAAACAGATCAGATGGTATTAATAGCAGATTAGATACTTCAAAAGAGAAACAGTACAGTGAACTTGAGCACATAACCATTAATTAACCAGAATGAAACTCAGAAAGAAAACAGATAGAAAAAATGTACAGAACATCAGTGATCTGTGGGACAATTTCAAATGGCTTGATATACATGTAATTGAGACACAATAAAAGTTGGGGGGATGGTGAATATTCTCACAATCTTGGTTGTAATATTCAAATTGAACATTTATTTTTTTTTTTTTTGAGATGGGGTATTGCTGTGTTGCCCAGGCTGGCCTTGAACTCATGATCCACTTGCCTTAGCCTCCTGAATAAATATTTTAAATATATGCAGTTTATTATATGTTTATCATACTTCAGTAAGCTGAAAAATGAAAAAAAAAAAATACATTTCTGGGTATTTCCAAGGTATGTTTAACAATAGTCCCTCTGTCTTCCTTTTTTCCTGCCCCATGGTCTCTCTCAGTCACCTCCATCTCTAGGATTGACAACCCAGTCTCCACTGTGTGCTGGCTCTCATCCCAGTTCTTTTTCCCTGTTGAGAATCCTTTTAATGTTTCCCAGCTCCCTTCAACTATAGTCACAGGCCAGAGACAAATTGAACATTGCTCAGTATACTGTTATGATCACAAAAAAAGTCTTCACAAAAATCTTCAAAAAGTATTATAGATAAACATTACAAATAGTTCTTAAAGACAAGTCAATCTAGTGAATTAGAATTTCTGTGAATTAGCCATTTGGCAAATTGGTCTTTAGGGAATTGTCTTTTGGTGAATTGACATAGAATAATCTGACATCAACAACCTTTCATGGAGGGAAATAGAAGAATCAACAAGAGTATTGATCTTACATAATGTACAGTAAGAATCTGTGTGTCCCTTCTGAAAGAATCTGCATTTGCAAATTAGAAGAGAATGTGTCATCACTTGCAATGTGCTCTTGTCTAGAAATTTTTCTTTCTGAATTTTTAAGGTTTCTGTCTTTAAAGTTGTGGCTAGAGAACCAAAGTATGAGAAGAATTCACAATTTAATAAAATTGTCCTAGAGTTCTTGCCCAAACTAAATATAACAACATTAAAATGTGCTTGTAATGGTGACTGTGCAGATCAAGAGGATGAGATGAATGCAGAATTTGAACATGCATTAATGAAATAATTTAATTGAAAACAGTCTAAGTGAGATATTTGGGAATTCTATTTATCTAAATCAAGTGATAAACTTTGAATATGGTTATAGAAAAACTAGGAAGAAGAAAAGTTGAAGCTAGGAACATAAGGTATGAAATCTCTCCCATCAAATAAATTGGACTTGGAATTCTTGTTGATTCCAAGTTTGGAGTTTCTTTGATCTCCTTGGACTCACTTCTATCTCTTCCTTTAAGGAGACTGTTGGCCTCCAAGTGGGTTTTCTGTCTTCACACTGTGGCCTGGAAACTCTCTTTGTTGCCCAGTAGGCCATCAGTACCACTGGCAGTACCATTTTGCAAGTAATAGTTCAGAGTTCCTATAACCTGGTCTGCCTAAAAATTAATTGTGTTATATGTGTGCATAAATATGACATAATAAAACTCATCATTCTGTATAACTAATATGCACCACTTTTTAAAAAGTAAATGTAACTTGATCTCATACATTGTCAGTCTCCCCAGATTGTAAAATGATATCCTATAGTGTATTCATGATCTTCCATAGCATCAGTAAAATTGTCTTAGTTATATACACCTAGGATTCTTTGTTCTTATTTGAGATTTTTGACCCAAATATGAAACCTCAACTTCAGTTAAGATAGCAAAACTATTCGGTCTCATAGTGAAAGTGTCTTTCCAATCCCAGGAAAGATTAGAGTTTAATAATAAAAAAAAGTGAAATAAATCAACATACATTATACTACTTCAACTTATGTGTAGGAATAATATGTTTATTATTTAATCTGTCCATAATGTTCAAGAAAATCTGACATAATAGTCAAACAAAACTCTAATTTCATGATAAAGGGGTAGCACTTTTCATAATAATTGTCACACAGTTTGCAAAAGTAAACACAAGTCTTATTTAGTGAATTAAATAGCTATGCTATTACTTTATTCTGCTACAAGGAGATTTTTGAGTCTCACACAGCTAACATAGTAAATATAGTTGAAGAAATAATTACAGATTGGAAAAATGTCATAATTGTCATTGACAATGAAACAACATGAAGCAAATAAGGAATCACAGGCATGAGATATTTTGTTCACACACACCTAAGAGGTGTTCAGAAAAAAAAATACAGCACAACATCAAGCAATTGATTCGCAGGCTGATGCAGAAAGACTGTAGGCCACTGTCATTAGCCAACTGATTTTATCAATACTTTTTAATATGAAAAATTGTCAGGGAGCCAGATGTGGTGGTACACTCCTATAATCCCAACTGCTGGTGGTGAGGCTGAGGCTAGTCTGGGGAATTTAGAGAGACCTGATCTCGAAATGAAATTAAAAGGACTGGGAAGCTAGCTCACTGGTAGAGTGCCCCTGGGTTCAATCCCCACTACTACCAAAAAAAGAAATTTTCTTTTTCAGTGAAAATATGCGTTTGTTGCAGCTCTTCCTTACATGGGTTCTGCCATCTCAGCATTCTACCCCCATCCCATTCTTTTATCCTTTGTAAATATAATAACACCAAGTTAGGTCTTTCCTCTCTTGCATGCTGCCCATAAATCTCAGGGTAGGCAGCCTCCACCCTCAGCAACAAGAGAGTGGGCAATGATGATTTTTAAAGAAATCCCATCACTCTTGCCAATGATTAATTCATATATTTGTATGTAATCTAATTGTTTCCAATGAAATATGGGGAGGGATTTGTTGGAGCTTTGGGGGAAAGTCTTCTTCTGTCTTTAAAGAAAACCAAAGGAGGGCTTTCTCTCTCTGCAGTTTGCTGTGCAAAGGAAAATAGCCCCAATTGTTGACAGTAGTTACATGAAAGAAAGTGACTCAGGATGAATTCATGGAAACATAGTGCCACTAGATGAAGCAACTCTGAAGTCTGCCTTATTTTTGATCTTCCACTTATGACCTAATGGATCTTCTTAACAGACAGGTATTAGGATGCATGCTTGTGGTTGGGCACATTGTAATTAATTCAAATGAATTCCTTTTGATTGATCAGAACAATACTTTGGACTGAGTCTTCTCATTGATTCCAGCACATTGCGCTTTCTATTTGAAATTATCAGCAAGACAGATCAAAAACTCATCTGATGCTTTTTCTGATTTTAGCAAGATGAGATCTAACAAAATATCTCTATTGCTGAATTCTGTCATCAGTATTTTACCCTGCCTTTACCAATTAGATATCTGATTCAATATAGCAAATTAGTCACTCAGGACGATGGGGATAGGTTTGGCCTAAGCATGCTTTGAATTTGAGAAGTTTACTTTATCTTTACCTTGGTGACACCATTGTTTGCATTATGCTGCAAGTTGTTGTGACTTTGATTCTAGTGATGTCTACACGTAGCTTAAATAGTTTTATGAGGTGATGCTGACTTATCAACTTTCAAATCCAAAAACATTTTATCTCTCCTTATGGTACATTTAAATTCAGCTTTTACTTTCTGATTAAATTTGAAGCTAACATATTTTTATGATAGAAAGATTTTTTTTGGTTCCCCAGCTTCTTTTCCTCTCTCTCTCTCTCTCTCTCTCTCTCTCTCTCTCTCTCTCTCTCTCCCCCTCTCATAGAGCAAAATATTAACTAATTTTTTTTTGCTATGTGTCAGGCATGCATAGGTTGAAGGAAATTCAAAGGTGAAAAAGACTCACAACATGCCCTTAAAGCCCTCATGGCCTGAAGGAGAGTCAGACATGCCATGGGAAAAACACATTGAAGTATAAGCCCAGCACTGCAGAGGAGGAAGGAGCAAGTCATTCTTCCTGTACCATCTAAATATCCTTTTCTTGAGTCCTTTGACTCCTGCTTTAAGATGCTTTAAATTTGGGCAAGGGTTTCCTTAAATACTGTCCATCTTTCCACACTTGGTTAGTCCTTCACCATGTCTATTAAATAGAATTTTTTCCTAGCCAGTCTCAAAAATGATTCCTGAAAAAAAAAAAATGGATTGAATACTTAAAGAATACTCTTTTTCAATCAATCTGAAAAAGAGCACCTTCCTTTCTCCCTTTGGCCTTCTGGAAACAGAAGGGGTGGGAACTGGTAAGAGAGTACAAAATGGGCTGAGAACTCTGAGACTATGAATCTTTGGTATTTCCTGGATCAATCTCATAGAAATGTATTCTGCTTTATGGACATGCCATGCCCCTTTTCCCTTTTAAGGTGAAAAGTATGAGAGACAAGTCTATCCTTTACTTTAATGTATGCTAAAACCAGTTTTCTTCTGCCCTGTTTTCAAACGTTTAACCATTGAAAAAAAATAGAGCATCTAACTTTTTATTCTATCTAAAATTATATAAGAGTAATTTGTTCTTCCTATAAGTAAAATATTTTCACTCAGACAATCATAATGGATGTCAGAATTCCCCTTATTCTAGTGGGGTACATATATAGAGAGAATATATAATATATGTATACATATGTGTGTAATATGTAATTACATATTAATATTACATATTATGTTATACATAATTTAATATACTAATATATGTATAATTGCATATTATACATACATGTGTGTACATATTTTATATGTGTGTGTTTATATAACCTGTCATAGTAAATAGCGTGGCCTCAAAATCCTGACCCTAACAATAACTGATTCTTACTTGCTCCTTTAAGTGAGTCTCATGTTTTGAGGTGCTCCTTCACTTGCTATTATATGTACCCATCCTCAATTGCAATAGTATTCCTCTAGCTATCTTACCCAGAAATGATCAGTAGAGGGGATACAATTATGAGGATGCTCACCTGATACAATAGGATCCATGTCCTACTCTGGAAAGGCATGAAAGTTTGGGGATTCAGCAAAAGCAAACTTATTGTAAGCAGGAAAGAATGACCATGGGTTGGATGTATACAGACCTGGTGGACACAGACAACCAAATTGATAAAGGGCTCTTGATACAGGAGAAGGTGTCATTATAGTTACTACCCTCTGGGACTATGATAAGTTTCTGAACTTATAGCAAAGCATGAATTTCCTTAACTGCATAAAGGAGGAGAGAGAGAGAGAGAGAGAGAGAGAGGAGAGAAGGGAAAAAAAAAAATGTGGTTAACTTTAATGAATCCTTCACTCCTCCACTCTGGGACAAGCACAGTACTTGTACTTTTTGTGTACTTGCTAGTCTTCAAGTACTCCAGGGCTCCAAGATGCCTCCTGGCTATTGACTGACAAAACTGGAAATCCACCCAGGACCATCTGACACCAAACTTACCTTTAAATTATCCTTCCTAACACACACCTCTCTGTGTGTTTATCCTTTTTCTGAACCTCAGGCAGCCATGTTTATCCAGACCCTGCAAGTGTAAAATTGATGACATAATCATGCAATGGTGTCCATGGGACTATTACAGGAGGATTAGCTATTATCAACAAATAAGGGACTAGTATTGTTTTATCAGCATGGGAGTGTTTTCAATTAATTTGTAATTAAATAAAGGAAGCAATTTACTGGGTCTTGGAGGAGTCAAGGCTGTGGAAGGTTTATCTCATCAGTCTCAGCTGTGCATTCTTCCTGCACCGGCTCATTGTTTAGATCACAGCAGTGATACATGATCTGACCTATAGGAGTAATTCAATAAAACATCAATATTTTTCTTCCTTTAACCCATGGTGCTTTGGTGACTTGAGAAATCTGTCTGGAGTCACCTCCATCCTGAGTCAAGGGCTATACCTAGCCTTACTGCTCTCTCAGCTATTCCTGCCAAAGAGCCCCACCATGTTAGAAATGTTCACACTAGTTTTGTCTATGTTGGGAGACAAATGGACTTCGTAGATTCAAAATTTCTTAAATGTTTTTCACCTAGATCTTCTAGGTTCTATGTTGCTTTTTACAACCAGGATCTAATATAATTTTCCTCCCAATCATCTTGCAGAGTAGGCACTATTACCCACTTTGTATTAGATGAGCAAATTTAGTTTGGTTTGTGGCTAAGCCAGGAACAATACCCAGTTCTGCAGCATTCTCAGGGCCCAGAGCTTTTCCATCTGCTCTCCTCAGCCCAGCCTTATACAGATTGTGAAAAGTGAAAATGTGATTGGTCCCTTCATACAGCAAGAGGACACTGTAGTCATTTCTTAGTGGGCCTTTCTTGTATTCATAAAATCCTAATTTTCATCCAGGTATCTTCAGATATTTCAGTAAAGAGATGCTAAATAGCAAAAACAACAACAACAACAACAAATGCAAACCTTGCTGTTTACTGGGTTCAAGGGACCCTTCTAAACATTTTATGTATATTAACTCATTACATCCTTACAAAGTACTATGAGATAGGTGCCTGTTATGCCCATTTTATAGGTGAAGAACCATAGTGACAAAGGAGTCAATTCACTTCAGGTTATACTCTTACTTGTTTTAGTGTAATTTGATCTCAGAACCAGGAAGATAGGAATCATCTGTCATAGAGGTCACCAAAGTGCAATGTTGCTAGAAAGCATTAAAATTTATCATTATATTTGCTATTTATATAAAAGATTTAATATTTATTACTTTAAAAATCCCCAGCAATAGTTAAGATATTCCCACCAATAGTTTGATACAATACCCTTGCTCAAGCTGAAGGTCTGCTAGTCACAGTTAAAATGCAAGACTCTTTAAGGAAAGAATGGCAATTCCTCCCCACACACCCCAGTGGGGTGACTGTAGCACCCTCAGTACCCTGTCAGCTGACAGCAGTTTAATCAGGTCTGGTTTAGTTACATGTACAGATTAAATACCTACTTTTCTCTCAACCTATTTGTCTAAGGTGGATAGAGGCTTAAAAAATGAGTCTTACAAAGACACTTGGGTTTGAAGATGGTACCTACAATTATAATATGAGTGAGCAAAAGGAGGACAACAGAGATGACACTTTCCATACCCGAGCAAGGAGTATTGTAGCAAAGCACATCTAAACATATCTGAGAAGTGATCATTTTATTTTTTCCATATGTAAAAGAAGATTCAGCAACAAAAATGAATGACATTAATTTAGAAGGATTGTTTGATCTAAGTGAAAATTCATGTTTCACAGAATGATATAGAATTGTTCTTATGTGTACCTGTCCTTAATTGCAATAGTATTTCTCTAGCTGCCTTACCTGGAAATGAACAATATAGGGGATATAGTTATGAGGTTTCTCACCTCATACAATAGGATCTATGTCCAACTCTGGAAAGGCCTGCTTATTAGACCATAAGGGCACGATCTTTTAAAAACAACAGCAAACTTTCGAGATCAATGCTGATGCTTCTTCAGTAAGTTTGTTTTCTGATTTTCATGGCTTGCCATCCCCCATGCTGGACAGTAAATGCTTACAAACTTTTTTGCAAGTTCCATGTTCATTGTCACCTTTCTTGAGTCACAAATTTAGTTATTAATATTTCTTTAAACTTGAACTTCCATTTCTTAATGCTGCTGAAAGTGTTTAGTAAAATGTAAAACTATTACCAAATGATCAAATAAGCAGGCATAGACTCATACACTACATAGAAAACAAAACCACCAAAACAAAACAAAAGCTCAAACTGTTCTCTCCATACTCCATAAATGAGCTCTATTTTGTGCACATATTTCAGGTACACCCAACCAGTGATTTTCCATGTTCCCACTAACTCGAGATACTCTCTGTCATCATCTAGTAGTTTTGAGCAGCTCTTATATTATGGCACAATCTGTGGTCTGACTGGTTAGCACATCAACGGGCCAGACAGGGCAGTAGCAATGAAATCTTCTCTTCTAAAACCAAACGAGATCTTGGCCACATGAGTAGAGCCACTTGTGTCCAAGGGAACTTTGATTTATCAAAAAGCATCTTGAATGTTCTCCTGGGAAAGGGGGTATTAGTTATATTGCAGTTAAAAGAGTCAGGAAACAAGACAGATAATCACTAGTGTCCTTCAGAATTTACCATTGTGTGAAATGTGTTCATTAGCTGTGCTTCTCATGTACAACCATGGCAGATTCTGAAAATAAAATGCAGAGGTCAACCAAATCCATCCCAACCTACTTCAGTAAAATAATAACAGGTCATTGAAAAAAAAAAAAAAAAAAGAGGCTGATTTAATTTCTCTTCTCCAAACATACCTTGCACTTAAATACACTCATATCTTTGCTACTCCCTCCCCTCTGCCTGCAATGCCTGAATTTTTCCCATTTCAGGATTCAATTCAGATTCTAAAAGTTTATCTGATATTTTTCTTTGGGGGGGGGGCAAGGAACCCTTCCTTTTTCACAACTCCCATAGCAATTTACCTACACTTCTTTTTGGCACTTACCACTTTTCACCTTACATTTGGGTTATTTACACACCAGATTTATTTTGCTTACCTTTCCTTGAAATCTCTACCTCCCCATGTTTGCATACCTTAGACTTTTTCTATCACACAATGTCTGACTCATGGTAGGAGCCAATGAATGAATAAAGACCATCTACTAAAGAGATGTTTAAAACTAACATTACAAAAAAGAAAAAGATAGTCAAGCTACAGTGCATCCTTCTCTGCAGCTGCTGGCTTATGTGGTACTCAAGCCCACAGCTGGGGACAGCTGTGCCAGTTGGGACCAGCTGAGATCTTAACTACATCTGCAGAGTGAAAACACCCAAGCAAGGGTGGGGCTTATTGTACTGATTACTAATTTTTCTTTAAGTAGTTGTATCCCTGGGAAGTCTATCCACATTTCTCAGGCTTCTGGGTGGGCTTCTGAGCATTAGTACCACTTGTTAGCTACAGTTTGAAGAAGTGTGTTCATTTTTTCCTTTGTTCCTTTAGAAGGGGAGTCCTGCATTTCTGGGGCCTTGAAATTTTCTGGATTCTTTGCAGATAGTAACCGGAATCAAAGCATAGTGGAAATACCTGTTAGAGCAAAGGATTATTATTTATTTAAACTCTGCCCTATTTTAGAAGAATTTTAGAAAGATTTTAAAAGGATATGGAGGGGATAAAGTAAAACAATCAATGAAAATTTAAAAAAAATAGGTGTAGAACATTAAGATGATTGATGATGAATATGGAAATTGATTGATGCCAAACCTGAAGGCTATAAGTTCCTCTATATTTGCTGCAGGTTGACTGAAATCATCCTAGCATCCAAAAAAAAGAGCTAGGAGTGGGGAGTAATCAATTATTGAAATCATGTCTGTAAAATTAGAATAAACAATTGCTCAAGGGGAGTGTTTCCCTCTCTGTGCTCTAAGAAAATTGTATTCAGTGCATTCTATGAAGTCTCTCTCCTCCATGATGTAGATAACCCTGTTCTCAATGACATTGAAACAAAATGTAAGAATGTAAGAAACCCAACAGATAATCCCTGAGCCCCACACAAATCTGATGTTGGGTGAACATCCATGTAGTGAGGAGCTGCTGTAGAGAGCAATGCTTTTCTCCTGCTCTTGCAACTTCAGCCCCAACAAACATTTCTGAAGCTGCCACTCAGTGTCAGCCAATAATAAGTGTTTCCAGGAGCTAGAGAACAATAGAATATGCTGAAATCATCTTTATTTCTTCTTCCTTACTTGGAATGGACTTGTGCTAATCCTGGAGCCAAATGGGCCTCAAGGCATGGAACCAAGAAGTGCTGTCCAGAAGACAGGACAAAGATGAGAGGCCTCTGTTTGGATTGAATCCGTATCTACCAAGTGGCAGCAGAATAAAGTGATTTCTTCATATAGCAACACAATTATTACTTTCCCCAACAAATTTTTACTGAGCTCTTATATGGTGTGTAAACAGTGGAAGAGAGGGTAATGATGCACAGAAGAACCAGCTTCACATGCCAATCTTAGAAAACTCAGTCTAGTAGGGCCAGTGGAGAATCTCAGTCAAGGCCCTCAAGGCCATATATCTTCATCTGGGGTGAGGTCTTGCCTTGACATAACCTTCCCTTATCCTTCTCAGACACTCATGATGCTCCACTTCCAAGGCTGTCATTCTTCCTAGCAAATTCTGCTTCCCCTGTCCAAAAGAAAGAGGAGACAGAAAGTACAGAGGCCCTAGCATGGCTTTTATGGCAATAGCACAGTGGTTGAGGGAGAATTTAAGAAACGAGATGGGGAAGATGACGGGGACCAGAGTGCTGCGGCCTAGGAGATGATTGTAAGAATTTTCACTCTGAATGAGCTGCGACATCACTGGGGAATTGTAAGAAGAGCAGAAACACCTAGATTTTATCACTAACAAATGCCTCTGGTCACTGTTTGAAGCATTCACTACAGGGAAGCAAGGGCAGAAGCATCAAGGGTAGTTAGGAAGAGATTTAGGATAATTCAAGTGAGACATGATAGAGATTAGGCTGGCCATGATACCATGGAGTGAAGAGGGAGAGCACACAGGATTGGGGAAATGGAAAGGGTCAGAACTGGGCTTCAAGGAAACTGGTCTGGCAGTGGGATGGAAGAAAGGGCTATGTTCATAATGAAAATAAATTGGAAGTCCTAAGACAGAATTTCTCAAAGGTGGACAATAGACCACCCATATTTGAATCACCTGCAGAGCTAGTGAAAATACAGATTCCTGGGTCCTCACATGGTTTTAGAATTAGAATCTTGCAGGAAACTTTGTGAGTTCCTTATGGATTAATCTTTTGCTTGCCAAAGTTTGGGAAACACTGAAAACCCTACATCTGAAAATCAACCATGTCAACTGATATGAACAGTGTCAAATAATATTATGAAACAAACAAATAAATATTAGAATTTTTCATCTCTCTCTGGGATAGGCCTGGAGCCTCAGCAGAGAGCAAAAGCCAGAGCAGAAAGGAAGACCTAAGAGATGGCCTGGAGGGGGAGAACTGGAGAAGGAAGATGAGGGAGCAAGGACCAAGAGGGGAACTCTTGAGAATTAACAGAGGTGTTTAAGGAGGAATTTATGTTGTGTCATATAGCCTTTGATGTAAATACCTTTTCCACCATCTTTCTATTAAGTCTTTATTAATACAGAATACTGTCTTTATCCTTGATTTTGCTTTCTGAAGTTTCAGTTATCCATGGTCAATGGAGGTTTAAAAATATTAGGTGGAAAATTCCAGAAATAAACAATTCTTAAATTTTAGTTTTCATGCTGTTCTAAGTAGTGTGATGAAAACTAACTTTGTTCCACTCAGTCAAGGTGGAACATGAATCATCCCTCTGTTCAGAGTATCCACTTTGTATATACTACCCACCTATTCACCACTTAGTTGTTGTTTGGGTTATAAGAATGACCATTGAGGTATTTCAGTAATTGTATTAAGCATTCAGAACTATTCTCGGTATCCACTGGAGATCTTGGAACACATCCTCAAGGTTAGGGGAAATATTCTGCTATTTACTGGGTCTTTTGTGGAGGATATATAATGATGGGAGAGGTTCTGCTGTGAGTGGGACAGGCCAAGAACAGAGGTTTGCCTGTTAACTCTGGTTTGCAGTTCAATCTACTCACTCAACTCCACAGAGCTTGCCACCTCTGCCCATGCAGGACTGTCCTGCTTGCCTCTACACTCTCCCACTGAAGGCCTTCTGGTGTTCATGGAGTCTGTGCAGTAATTTTATTTATTGCCTCAGTGTTTTCCAGGCAGAGAATCTGGAATTAGAGTGACCTTTAGCCCACAGCAGCTGCTGATTTATCACAGGATTTGTTAGAGTCTCCTCCAGATGTTGATGTTCCTGACATGCAGCCATTTAATTTGAAATTGGCTCAGCTGGAAAATTAGGTTAAGGGCTTTTATAGTCACAATTCAAGGCAGAAATTTTACCCTTTTATATAAGCCCAAGGTGCTAGTGGTACAAACCACAATTCAAAGAAGTTTAAATTCTGGACTAGGCAATGTTACGCTATACCAAGAAGAAGGCTGAAAAGTGGGAGGCAAAGTCAGTTGTTCTTACCAGGGGGGTCCCTACTGGGGCCTCAAGAATGGCTTCCAGAACCTGTAAAGAGACTACAGATGTGGAAGCCTCAGCCTAGTTCAGGTGAGTAGAGAGTGAGCAATCCCTCAGCACAACGAGGGAGCATATAAATTTGCTCCTCTACCCTGAGCTCCAGAGCCACTGCTGCTGATTAACTGCCTGCCAGGTCAGACTTTCCATCATTAGGTGGTCCAGGCTACCTGTCAGAGTCCCTAACCTATTTAAAAATGCTGTGTAAAAGTTTCAGAATCCTCACCTTGTCCTGGAGCCCTGCCAGGCAGAAGTGGGTGGTAGTGGCTACTGCTGTGAGGAGCAGTTAACTGTGTTAGAAGGAGACATTACTCAAGTTGCTATTTATCATCAGAAAACTGGGCCTCTGAAGTAAAGATGAACTCAGAGATAAAAGTGAGTCCAGAGCAGAAGCCATCTCAATGTGCCCCACCCCTGAGACTGGGGTTCTCCTTCCTTGATGGACAATTGCCAGATCCAGGCAAAGTCAGAGTGCAACAGAGTGGAGCCTATAAAAGGAACAACATCCATTGTATTTAGGACTAAAACTAATAATAATAACAACTGGTAGAATAGTGCACAGTGTAGCCCTGCTACTTGGGAGACTGAGGCAAGAGTATAACAAATATGAGGCCGATCTAGGCAACTTAGCAAGACCTTCTTCCAAAATAAATATAAAAACATCTGGGGATGTAGCTGAATAGTAGAGCACATGCCAAGCATGCATGAGAGCCTGAGATTAAAAGTTGGGTTCAATCCACAACACCACAAAAAGCACAAATGAAAAATACTGGAGCACATTCAGAGAAGACTTTTTAATAAGAGGACAGAGATAGCTGGACAAAAGAAATCTTGGATGACAGTTCAAGAGTTAGTGACAAGAGGTAAAGGATGTGAGGAATTATTTCAATGCTAATTCTTTATACTAATGGAGAAGACCACCCAACTTGTTCTGCGGGGCCAAGTGGGGAAGTCAGAATTCAGCAAACAAAAGCTACAGAGAGGTAGATTCTTAGGTAAATTACTTGTGTGAGTGTGTATACACACCTGCACATGCCTTTAATGTCCTTCAAATCTATGATCCTAGACTCAGGTCTACTCCCAAAATGTTTTGTACCTTTTATGTGAAACTAAGTCTCACTCTGGTCTTTTGATAAATAAAGATAATACAGCTCCCTTTACTGGAAGACTGAGAAAATGTGAAAGATACCATGTGTTTAGAGTTTCAAATCTTTTACAATGACAATTAGTGTCTAAATGCAAAATATGTGTTTTTCATTTAATTATATTAGGGGACATGTTAGGCAAATTATGCGGAATAAAAGAATTGGATAGTGTGGATATTTTGAAATATTTACCACAATTCTACAGCCGAAAAAGATTCAAGTTCCTGATTTTTCCCCCTTGAATTTTTTGCATCTGGATTTATTTATGTTGGGATAAATGCCCACTTACTGACCCAAAATTCTTCATGGTAACAATGAAGCTTCCACCCAAGACCAGCATCTTCACCCCAATGTTGGTCAAATGAGTAAGAGGTTCTTTATACAGGAGTTGAGTCCACCAGAATCTACCATTCTCATAGCCTGCCCATAGTCAGTCTATTAAAACTACAATTTTAATTAAAGCAGTGTGATGAAAAAGTTGACTGTAGGAAAAATCACTCATTATCCAGAGGTATTGTCCACACTTGCCAAACATCTGGATCTGGTGGAGAAACATCTGAGTGGTTCAACTGAATTTTTCTTTTTCACTTAAATGTTTTGGTGTCATGTAGACATAGCTTCAGTCAAGCCTTGGAGGCGAAACTTGGCAGAAAAAAACCAAAACAACAGAATGACTTAATGCTAGCATAACAGTCTAAAAAGAATATAGTTTTCATTTGTGATTGACATGATGATGCAGGAGACACTGGAGGAAAGTCATTCTTCTAAATCAGACAGTGAGTAATGACCAGGCAACAGAAATAATAATGAGCTGAACTCTGAGATGTCTTTCACAACTCAGGCAAATGATTAGTAAATTAGGAAGCTCTGATAATGGTACAAAGTGAGATGAACTGTGAAATATTTTAGCAGATATTTGGAAATTCTGAATACACAAAGATGAACAGAAAAAATTCCCTATAATCTGAGCCTGAAAAGGTATATGGAAGAAACCAATTTCTGAAGGTCAGTACAGAATTGAGAAGAATCCCAGGAATCAGGATAAAATAAATACTATTAGACTAACCTGATAAAGGAAGAAAGTTTTTTTTTTACATTATTTCATTATTTTTTCATTAAAACTTATTTTTAGCTGGGCATGTGGCATAGGCCTATAATCCCAGCAACTCTGGATGTTGAGACAGGAGGCTCTCAAGTTCAAGGCCATCTTAGCAACTTAGTGAGGACCTAAGCAATTTAGTGAGACCCCTGTCTCAAAACATAAAAATTTTAAAAATGGGCTAGGGATGTAGCTCAATGGTAAAGTGCCCCTGGGTTAAATCCCCTGTACCCCAAACCAACAAAACAACAAAGAAACAAACTTCTTTTAACTGTTGAGGATGGATAAACCCCATTCTTCTTCGGGAGACGGCAGTTGGAAGGGAACTCTTAGGGTTTGACAATTTGATTGGCACTGTCATTATGCAGCTTTATCCAAGCAAGGAAATTTATAACATTATATCTTTTTAATTTATCCCTCTTTCCTGGTCATTTCTATAGCTTCTCTGGTTAGCACAGCTCTTGACATACTCTCTCCATTCTGGAAGGTAGGAAACTTGGGTGCTGGTTTCCTCCATCCTATACCCTGCCAATCACACACCTAATTTCTCTGGACATGTTTCTTCATCTTTAAAATAGAGATGTTTAATTTTATTACTTTAATGGTAGCATCCAGCAACATTTTAAGAACTTAGATGTTATAAGATGAAGAAGCAACAATTAGAATTTTAAAATACATTTTCAAAGTGACGTTTCTGACTCAAAGGCAAGGGTGACCCAGGATCTGAGTGCTAACATAAAGACCAGGTATTGGGCTTTGAAGTCACAGGTAAAGTGACATTGGGGAAAATACTAGACCCAGTGTACTTCAAAAAATACAAATGGAACGTGTAGAAGGTACCAACCTAGAAAAAGCAGACCCCAGTGTGGGCAGGCAGTGAACACATGAATGATATTAAGAGATTATAGAAAGATGGGTGGAGAAGAATGAAATGAGATTCAGCTTGGAAAAATGCAGAGTAATGCATTTGGGAGCAAGTAACCAGAAACACATGAGTCTGTAATGTACTATGGCAACAGAATTAGTGGGAGACCGAATCATCATGCCAGTAAATAGAAGATGGTTGATCTCTGCACCCCAGGGTAGGTTACACCTAGAATTCTGAGTTCAAAACTCCCCCTTTGAAAATAAGGAATAAGAAAGAAAAGTGAAAAAGAGGCCGGGAGAGTGCAGAACTAATAATTAGGGAAATAAAAGTGGCTGCCTTAAGATGAATGGGCTGGCTGCTACCAGGCTATGACAGGAACACACAGCATTGCAGATCCCAGATTAGAAATTGTTGTGGAATTGAGGTATATCAGAGAGGGAAGGCATCTTCAAAACCTACTCTATCCTCCTCCCTCCATTTTATAAAAGATGCCAAGACTCAAACACTTCAGAAGGGGGTGTCATTTGTTACAATGATTTCTAAAGCAATGGAAGCAAAACCTCCTGGCTTCCTGGTTAGGGAGCCTCTTGCCCAGTAGTGTGTGGATGTGGGTAACTTGTGATGCATTCTTGTCTTTGATCTTGAGTTCACCCTATCCTTGTCCTGCTCCCTTCCCCCAGGTCCTTCTACCTGTTCTTCTATTCCCAAAGTATGGTTCTCCCTGGGCCCCTGTTTTCACCTATGCCATGTATCCCTTCTCAGCTCACAAAGAAGGATGAAAGAAGACGCCTGCAGAACTCTCTCTCCTCTCTGCAGAGTTAGATTTCCCTCCTACCTGTCCTCGGAGGCCACTGCTTTCACACTTCTACCCCTGACGAGAGGGATGACTTGGTCCTCCTCAGGCCTCCATTGCTTATTATGAGACCAGGCATAAGCAAAAAAAAAAAAAAAAAAAAAAAAAAAAAAAAAAAAAAAAAAAAATCCATGAATGTTAAATGGATGAATTATTCTGTTTTCTTCCAAACACTCTTTCAAAAGCCCCATCTTCAAAGCAGAGAGCTTTGGGGAGGTAATGTATGTGGTGCCTCCACATTGCTGACATTGGTGTTTTAAATGCAACATCACTTGCTACCCTCAGACACTTTATCAGAGCAGAAGTCCTTTCCACAAACCAAATCTAATCAACCCATCAAAATGTAGCCCCCCTCCCACCAGCACCATGAACTGATTGGCAATTCTATCGTTCATCTTTTCCTCAAATATGTTTTAAATAACACTATATTTCACAATATATTTCTCTACTAAACAAGCATTCTCATGGTAAAATAAATGAGAAACATTTGGCTACACTAAAATAACTTGCTTTCTTTTACTGTTCAGTGTATTATGAACTGCACCCAGTTTGATCTCAGAACACTTTTCTGAATCTGTTGACATGTCATCTTTAGACATGTTTTATGGACAAGATTTTTAAATATATCAAGTTTTCTGGCCAAGTGACCATACAACATAATCTTGTAGTAATATACTAGCCAATGTTAACTGTTTGTCAGGCCCTGTTGCAATAATCTATATGTCTACTAAGGCAACGGTCATATATAAACATTTAATTCTCACATTCCCACAGGTACAATTATTGTCCCCATTTTATAGATGAGAAAACTGAGATATAGAGAGGAAAGAAACTTACACCATCACATAGTTGATAAGTGGCAGAAGCAGAACTCAATTGTAGGACTTCTGACTCTAGTGTCCAACACATCAAGCTAAAATTGTCATCCCAGTTGATATTTGGCACTAGAGAATGAGTCCAGACCCTTATGGCATGCAAACCTTTGAGTTATTAAAAAAAAAAAAAAAAAAAAAAAAAACTCATATGCTCTTTCTGAAGTCTCTCTTTTCATGAATATTCAACCATTCTTCCAATGACAAAGTCTGAAATTCTTTTGATTTCTTGATGATTGGCCTCTGAACCACAGAGTGGATTCCATGTCCTCATTAAAGTTAAGTCTCAGAAGTAATTCGGCCAACTTGATGTGGTTCAACTAATGCTAAGAACAGCAAACTAGTGCCACAGCCTAGAAACTTGTAAGGTTTTAGGGACAAGAGGGAGCATTTTATTAATGTGTTTGTCTGTTCAGTGTATCCATATTGAGCTATTGGCCCATGTTTGGCTAAATAACAACCAAGCTCAGCAAAGCATAAGTTTGAGAAATATTTCATGAAATCCTTTTATGAATAACAAAAACAATAGATGAGTAAAGACTGCCCTCAGCCAAATGTTCCCACTTAGGAAAATCTGCAAGTATCATGTAAACCTCATATGGGACATTTCCTGCCTCCCATTTTTAGTTACGAACCTCCGTTGGCTAACTGGCAGATGCCAGTCCTTCCAGGAGGGAATCATGAGAGGGCACCAGCCATGGACTTGAAGAATGATCTAGGAAGAAGAACTTCCTCTATCAGTGTCCCCACTGACTTAATATTAGAAGCAGCATGAAAGGGAAGAGGAGAGAAGGGACGATGAAGATACTAACTTATAAAGGCAAGAGAGAGGGAAGGAGAGGAATGAAAGAGCTTTAAATAGAACAAAGAGAAGGGAGGAAGAGGAGGGGGCAAGGGGATAGGAATAATGGCAGACTGAGTTATCCATGATTACCCTAAATACATGTATGAAGACACAATTGTTGTAAAAATACTTTATATTAAACCAGCAACTTGAAAAATTGTGCTCTTTATATGTAATATGAAATGAAATGTACTCTGCAAACATGTATAACAAATTAGAATAAAATAAAATTTAAAAAAAGAATTAAATTATACTGATACAGAGAGGTATGTGAGCATCCCAGTCAACACTGGAAACATAGCTCTTTCTCCCTTTCCATTAGAACCACTTAATTCAGAAGAGCAGGTTGTGACCAGTTCATCACCTAGAGAGAGTGGTCAGGCCTCTGTTTGAATGGGAATTTCCTCACTTGACAGATGGGAATTGAGTGTCTGTTAGCTAAAAATTTTCCTCTAATTACTAATTATACCAGAGAAAGGGGCTTTATGGCCAGAGTCCTGGAAATGTGAAATTTGATCACTAGAGATTTGCAGTAAAGATGGAAGATTGATGTGTGATGTCGGACAGCTGGCATGGAGGCCCATCGGGCCAGGGGGCCAGCAGCTGCTCATAGCAGATTTGAGAGAGAGGAAGGAGGATCCGGGAAAGGGGATCAAAAATGGATCTGGGAGAAGAGAGATAAGGAGAACCATGTTAACAATTTTGCTTCCCCCTCCTCCCTTTTCTGTCATTTCAAATAAGAACATATTAATCCTCTGAGTTTGAGGCTAGAGCCAACAGGTGGCAAGGCCTGTTCCTGCACAGAAGGCAGCTGCTGGGACTGAAGAAGGTGCCAGAAGAGGAAGCTTCAGGTGGGAATCTGCACAGCACAATTAACCTTTACCCTGAAACTCATCTCACCATACTCCCACCACTCACAAAGGAGACCATGACCCTGAAGAACATACACTCAGAACATTCCCTAGCATGGTGATGCTAAAAGGGTCACTGGTCCAGAGACCAACTGTAGTGGAATCTCCTGACCTTCTGGCTAACAATGCAGATTCCTGGACCCACCCAGGCCTCCAGAGTCTGAATCTCTGAAAGTGGAGCAGTCCACCTCCTCAGTTGCTTTCTCTCACATCATCTCAATTATTTTCTTCTTCCCACCTAAATCTGCAATGGTACCATCATTTATTTATTTTCTGTCTTCCCCATGCTAAGGTATGTTCCAATGAAGCAGAAACCACCTGCTCAGAGCAGTATCTAGCACATACAAGGGTCTTAGTAAATATTTGTTAAATGAATAAATGACTCAAAGGGTAAGAGGGAGAGAGACAGGAAGTTCAGAAAGCCTACCCTCACTAGGCAGGCTGAGCTGAGCACAGTTCCTATGCCCTTCATGCAGCATGGTCAGGGTGACAGCCCAAAGGAAAGGAAGTCACTCCCCTTGGATGTAAATTTTGTACGAACAATGAGTCTTAAATGTACCCACCATACCCAAACACACACAGCAGACTCCTTCAGGGAAACCTCACCACAGCCAAGCACAAAGATGTACCCCCCTGCACCCAGTTAGTCGTGGACCACCCCATGCACCTCTCTCTCAGAAAAGCCCTAGTGCACACCTGTCATTATTCTTAAATCGACCCTACTGTCATCAACATCAGGCTAGCAGAACCAAGTATACAAGAGCCCTAAAAGTCATTACCATTGCCGTAGGTCACAAAAAACAGTCAGAAAGGGTAGGGGAGGCTAAATCTGGCCCTTGTGCCTCATAAACTCACTCTTATCTTTCAATCCAACCACTTCTTACATTTTCCTTGAAGCTTATTCTTGAAGCCACTTTTTAAGTAATACACGTTATACTCAATCTGCCAATGACTCTTTGTTCTACTTTAATAAGGTTGTTTTTATTAACTAAGAAGATGACTGGAATATTCACAAATGCAACATATTGAAATGTAACACTTTTATGCATAGTGCCATCACAGAAGCCTAGTCTACTAAATCATTCTTTAAAATCCCCACTCTCATGCAGTTCACATAGTCTTTGTTCGGTCTGAGAAACTTCTACAATGTGAAGTTTCAGGATCATGGGCTATTGGATCTTTTCAGGGCTTCAAAGAATCATATAACCTCAGTCCTCCCCTCCTATTGTATCCTGGAAGAGGAAACAGACACCCAGAGTGGGAAGTGATATGGCAAGTATTTTTTGTTTTGAAGGACATTTCATAGAAACCCCAGTTCTCAGGGTAATAACTTTGAGCACTGAGGCAGGGCCTTGTTGTCATTACCTGATATTTCTCTTTCTCGTTATTGACTGATTAGACATTAAATCCCTATAATGCTGAGACTTCGGATGGTTTTAGAAGTGTCTGCATGTCCTATCACTGCACTATTCTCCCTCCAACCCCAGGACAGCTATGCCCACATACAGGCAACTAGTGTCATGGTGGCTATAAGCTCTGGGGATGTGAGCGGACCCTTACTGTGACGAGAGTGTGGAGCAACTGACCACCTGAGTTCGACCTTGCTTCTTTGAGTAAGCTGTGTAAGAAAGTCCTCCTTAATGGGTGAAAGAAGGAGATCCTGCACCTTGGTCCTGGGAGGGTGACTTTGTACTTCTCAGCCCTGCACTGGCCTCTCCCACAGCAGCCCTCAGAGCCATTTTGACAGGAGCTGTGTCCACCCCAGCATCAGCACAAACAGGAAAGGATAAAAAAGGGGGCCATGAGCAGGTCCTCTCCCCTCATTTGTGAAGGGGAAAAGATTAGCAAGCATCCCCTGGCACCGGAAGAAGAGCCATGGGAGCTCTATAACTAATGTGGCATCACTTTTCGTTTGGGGCCGAGGTGCGTTGGCATTCAGGGAAGAGCTGGATCCCATGTCTGTTGTGTTTTATGCATCTGCTCTCAAAATACATTGCAGAGTTAAATAGAATCCAAGAATACTTCCCTATTCAAGGGTAGAACAAGCAGGAGTGCCTTTTCCCTTTTCCATTCAGGGAATTCCTCTTCATTTCTCAAAATGCAAGTAAGTCTTGGTAAGTCTCTCTGGGATGCATTTTTAAATCCCCCTACAGAGAGTGTCCTGAAAGAAATGAGTCTCCTTCCTGTATGTCCCCATAGCACTTTTCAGTAACAAGCCTGTCCCAGGGAGTTCTAATTATCTTTTTTAAGAGTCTGTTTTCTCAGACTATGCTCCTTTCCAGAGGAAAGGTGGTCCTTTATCTCTGTAGACCCTTTCCCTCCTCACCCATCCACTCTCTACCCCTCACCTCCAAGTCCAGTTGTAAAGCTTGGCACATCAAAGATACTCAAAAAATAGGGTGGGAGTGGGAGAAAGGAAGGTAAATGGCTTACCCAAAGTCACAGTAAGTCAGTGTCAGAGTCCTGCCATTTAGTGCAGTACTCGATTCCAACCTAGACTGTCATCATGGTTACTTGATAGTCCACGAAGAACAACACGTTATTTTTAAGAATAATTTTACTACTAGAGAAATGAAGAAAAATAGAACTTAAGCCAGTTAATTCTTAAGTATCATTAGACAATGGCTTACAGGCACCATCTACGCTTTAAATCAGGATCATTTTCAGGTCTAATGGAAATTACATGGTGGCTTTGACTTCACAGGGAAGGAACTTGGAGCTAATCAACCTCGGGAATGCCACCATCTGAGATGCCAAGTCAAAAACAAAGGAATGCAATCGATTAAGAATCTCCTGTCAAGAATGTTCCAAGGTTGTGATGCTGCTGAGATGAGGTGGATTGGAATATCAGCCACAGACTTAATTGCTTTGCAAGGGACCACAGCTGTTCCTGCAGGGGAAATCAGGGAGAAATCTTGTTTTCTTACTTTTGGCTTTTTGCTGACCTTGTTAGACACTGTTTCTGAGCTGCCTGATGTCTGTACCCATCACAAACAGTCATTTCTGCAGGATCCTGTATCTTGTCTTTGTTTTTCACCATGTTTCCATCACTTAGTGTAGGGCCAGGAATGTGGCACTTGATCAATGAATTAATGAAGCCACCACAAGTAGAGTCTAAATAAGAAATAATATTTCCCTGGCATGCAAGAGAGATGCTTCTTTACTATTTGAACCAAGATTCTCCTTAGCCCTTTCTCTAGAATATAGGAACATAAAGAAAGAGAAATAGATTGAAACCCATTTTAATTTTGTTCAACTGAGATTCTGTCTATATTATATTTTTCCATCCATATCCAATGTCAAATCAACTCTTTTCCAGAATTCTTCTTTTTCCTCTCCTATAATAACAACTGTGATCCCTGAATAAGAAATGACTTTTCAAACATTTGCAAACTCTTTGGCCTTTGAAATGGTTAAAATGAACAATGCCTAATAGTACAGGGTCACGTATGAACTATGACAAAAGTTGGGCCCAGGGGGTAAAATCTAGAGAGTTATTGGCTTAAGTGGTGTTAAGCAGTGCCTGTGATTGGAAAATGAAATGAAATAGAATCTCCTCATAGAATCAAGAATAGCCAGGCATCATCCTAAAATAAATAGGCCCAAGAAGCATGGGTGGCAGTGGCTAATCCTCAAACCTGTTCTTCCCCCTTTATTTCACTTAGGCTTCCAAACATTTGTCTCTGCCTTCTGTCTGTAGCCTTACACCCAAACATGTTTTAAGACTTTCTGCCCTTAATATTAACCAATTTGCTAAACTCCTTTTAAAAACTTAGTAAAGTATTGAAAAGCTCTGGTTCATAATGAAAAAATTTTGGCTTTGATTCTTCTTTGTTATTAAAGGCTTTCTATCCTTAATAAATTTGGAAATCGGGGTCATCTTTTCCTTGTGAACAAAAATATTTTTTATTTTGTTATGAGGCATGATAACATTTTTACCTTCACTAGCAATTCAACACTCCCTGGAGTGAAGAAAATGATTGGTTTTACTTGGTTCCTCTGAGTACTGTGGTAACTCTAATGATTCCCAATGCTTTCCTGGTCATAACACTGTAGAAACTTAAAGAAAGGGAATGTATTCCTTAAAATATATGTCTTCCTAGAAGAAGCCTAAATAATAATATCTTACATCAATATAACACTTTATAACTTAACAAAGTACAACATTTAACTCTCTGACAATTGATCCTTACAATAATTGTATGATGTATAGTCTGATATGATTTTCCCACCTGGGAAAAAGTAATCTCAGAGGAGGCAGATCTAAGTATGTGTTGCCATCAATGTGTTCAGGTTGAGCAGGAGAAAAAGACTATCTTCTTGAGAGAGTAGCAATATGTGAGAGAGCAAAAAGGATAGGGCAGGGAAGGTATTTAAGGACAAATATTTCCCTCTGAAGTGTGTGATTTTTGGATTTGACTTCGAACGTAATGACAAACCATTGGCCTGGTTTTCATCATGTCTCAACTCTGAGACCAACAACGGAGGTGCTCTTTCTATGTCTATTTTTGAGTATTGTGTAAATATTCATTTAGACCTGCCACCTCCCTCTGACAGAGCCTCACAGATGAAGTGGAAAACAAATTCCCCAGGCATTTGTGGTTATTAAGAGTCCCGTGGTACCTTTTACAAGAACTGGGTGATTAACATTCACAGTCTTGGCCTTTTTCCAGCACAGAGAAAAGACAATGGGCCCCATCACTGCCTTCTTGGTCTGTTGCACAGAAACACAGTGCAGGCGCTTAGACCCTGCAAGACTCAGGGCAGAGTCACTGTGAAAATCCCATTCTCACTATGTTTAATTTAGGACATCTGAGGACCACCTGGATGCAGGAAACCAAATTTACTCCTACCTTCAAAGGAGCAAAGAATCCAGGCTTAAGCGATAATTTACTTCAATAAATTTCAACTTCACTTGCCTGGGCTGTTTTGTAGAAGCAACACCTTTCTCCTCACCATGAAGGACGCTGGTCCAGGGCAATGAGCAGATGCGTTCTCAGAACACCTGGAAGATACCTGCCTATTGAAGTCACTTCACTTTATCTTCTGACAAGCATTTTTAAAGCAAAATATCACAGTAATATTTTAGCTTCCTTAGAAATATATCCCCCTAGAAGCCCTCAAAATCATCATCATCATCATCATGATAGCTAACAAAATAAACAGGCTCAGGACTCTCAAGTAATTGGGTCAAGTGTGGAGAAGAGGAAAAGAGTAGGAGGTACAGAAAAGAAGTTTTTTCCAAGCTTAGGATACACTCAGATATCATATGTTTTGAATTTCAAATCTTCTGGCATTCCTGTTTGCATATCCTTGTGGGGGGCAGCGGGAGTGAATTACTGTTAGTATATGGACATTACTACATATATTCCCAGGAATAAAGTAACCCCTTGGTGGTAGTGATTAAGGTGTTAGTGAAATACCAGATGACACCCTAAGGTTTCAAGTTTGAAAAGTAAATCATGGCTAGAAGAGTTTTTAACTTTTTTCCCCCCAGTGGAAAAATTAGAGAATTGATGCTGATTAGTCACAGGAGTTAATTCCCTGAGATTTTTAATTACTAATATTTAACAAAGACATACAGAATGCACATTTATTCTCTAAAGATAAGAAAGTTGACAAATCTGCATTTATTTTACTTCCATTACAAACATTTTTGAGAAGTAAACTCCTCTTATCAAATGCTAATTTCTTCAGTGGCTGCTCAGCCCCCTTGTTTAGTGAATTCTTCACTTTGCTATGAACTTTATTTAAAATATCCCTGCAAGTCATTTGCTAAGGGTTTTCATCAGACCTGCAGAAATGATGCTCACTCCACTAATTTTAACCTGGTATTTCTCACATTTACCTGTCCTACTTCTTCTCTTCCCACCAATTTCTACATCTCTTTCTAGGTCGTTCTATAGCAAACCTAATAAACATAAGCACCTATCTATAAAATATCCTCTATCATTATAAAATCAGCACAGTTTCAGTCATCACAGAAAACAAATCCACAAAGAATTGTAAACTTGAGACAAGGCATAGGAGACATTACTTGATATTTTTTCTTGTCACTATTGACCAAATAAAGGTAGAAACATTTTTGCTTGTTTCTTGAATATTATTAGGGTTAGCCTAGTTTCTGTGACATAAACCTTTGATTCTAATTCCTTGTCATTCAAGTCAGTGTTCAGTGTGGGGGCATTTACCCCATAGATAAGGGGCTGTATCTTCTTTTTATTTCAAAGCAAAACTTTCACCAAAGTTGGGCAGTGCATTGGGTACCATACTTCCATGCAAAAAAAATTCTCAACTGCAACTTAGAGAAAATGACACTACCAAAAAAAAAAAAAAAAAAAAAAAAAACAAACAAACAAACAAACAAACAAAAAAAAAAAAACCTTAATAAAATCATCAGGAATAAACAGACCAAAATTCTTTTTGCAAGCATCTATACTTTTCTGTCATTCATTCATTCATTCAACAAATACGTATATGAAAAGACCAATGGTAATGGACTCTGTAAAGGAGAAGGAGCAGGGGGAAAGAGAGGAAAGAGGAGCAATTTTAAACAGAGTACAAAATAGACTCTCTTTGAAGGATAGAGTTCAAATATAAAGGCCTGGAGTAAATGGAAGAAAAATCTGTGAAAAAAATCAAAGAAAGATTGTTAGAGGGAAGGGAACTGGCACCTGCAAAGGCCCTCTGGCAAGATAGTTTTGTGCCATGTTGTAGAAACAGAGACTCCATGCAACAAGAGCAGAGCAGGCAAGGGGAAGAAGAAGATAGGGAGGTCAGAGAGGCAGTGAGGGAACAGACCCACTTTGCACTTTAGAATCATGGTAATAATTTTGAGTGAGATGTGACGCTAGTTAAGGGTTTGTGGGGTGGGAGACAGGGGCTGACTGCAGTTTTTGAAGTATCACTTTGACTTCAAAATTGATTACTAGGGAACAGGGTGGAAACAAGGCAAGCTGAAAGAAGACTATTGCAGTCCAAGACAAAAATGATAATGGTTCAAACCAGAAGGAACACAAAGAAGGTACAGAGGATGATTAAATCCTACCTGTATGGGGAGGAGGAAGCGGGATGTTACTTTAGAGCGGAAATGAGACATAATTGGAAGAGAAGAAATAAGGATGAGCTCAAGGTTTTGTTTTGAGAAACTGGAGGAAAAAAATATAGAAAGAACAAGGTCATAGGACAGTTACAAATTTAAGAGTTCTACCTTGAGCAAGTCCAGTTGAAATTGCTTATTGATGTCCACATAGAAAAGTATATATACATATGTGTGTGTGTGTGTGTGTGTGTGTGTGTGTGTGTGTGTGTAGTTCAGGAGCTAGTGTAGGTGAGAGCTTCAAATTTGGGAGTCATCAGCATAGGAATGGCATTTGAAGTCATGATTCTGAAATGAAATTACCTAGGAGTTGTGTAGTCAGAGAAGAAATCTAAGGAGGATGGAGCCCCAGAATCCCTAATGTAAAAAGAGGTACCAAAAATGAGGAGAAAGAAAAAAAAAGTACTCGATGCCTAGTGAAGTGTTTCAAAAGAAACCATGTCAAATAGACGGATAAGTGGAGAAGATGAGGACTGAGAATAGTCCACTTAATTTCATGATGTGTGGTCACTGCTGAATTTGGAAAGGTTGATTTTAAAAGGATAATGGGGCTGAAAGCCTCACCAGAGTTGGTTCAGAGGAGTCTGAGAAGGAAATAAGATAGGGAACAGAGATTGGTCCTTGGAGAAGTTTTCCTATGATGAGGAGCAGAGCTGAACAGCAACGCCAAGACAAGGAAGGTTATTTTTAAGTAATGGAAGATGGTAGAGTTCTTTTGTTCACTGACATGAATATCTTAGCAGAAGGGAAATTTTTGATAGTGTACAGAATAGATGAAGGATTTCAGGACAGATGCTTTATTTATCTCCATAAACAAAGTCCCACAGACTTGGTGACCTGCACAAGATCAAGGCGTCACAAAATCAGGGTTGGTTTCTTTTGCAGATTGGTTGTAGATGTCTGTCTTCTCTTTCTGTCCTCATATAGTCTTTTCTCTGTGCATGTCTGTGTCCTAATCTCCTCTTCTTATAAAGACATATTGAGCTGGGGTTTCTTCAGTGACCTTATTTAACATTAATTACCTCTTTAAAGACCTTGTCTTCAAACACTGTCACATTCTGAGGACTTCAGTACATGAATTTTGGGGAGATGGGATTCACCCATAATAGATGCCTTCAGGTAGGAGAGAAGGAGTGGGCTCCAGTGCATATGTAGAAGGTTTTAGCACATCCATCATCAGAAGACAGAAATAAAAAATAACACAGGAATATAGTTTCATGGGTTTAATGGTTGAGGTGTATGTATATCTGAGGACAGCAAGGTCAAGGACTGAGAGAAGTTAGAGGAGATATTAGAGTGTTCAGGAGAAAGAAAAGAGGAATCACAGTCACCTAGGAGAGTGGTGAAGCGACTGATAAAAGGAAATAGAGTATCATTGCTGGGCAGCACTAGGACCCACCTGAAGTTAGTGGCCATGATTTAACTTGAAACAAATTGATAAGACTGTGTCTGTTTTCTCCAATTATGTTCAGCTGCTTGGGAACGGTGTGAAGTAGTCAGACACTTGCATTAAATTAAAGTTGTGATTTTACTAGAAAAAGTGTGTTGGAAGGAAAGAGATAGAAACAAGTTGAGTGTATATACAAGGTCATGATAATGATGAACTATGGAATCAAAACCAGGAGATAAAAGAGAAGATGATGAAGGATGAGTGACATCAAAACAATAGAGTATAACTTCCTGTGGTGCTGGAAAACTGCTGGAGACAAGAGACTAGGGAGGGAAAGAATAGAAATTCAGTAGCTTAGACAAAGGGGAATGAAGGGAATGGAGAGGAATAGGAAAAAGAAAGACAGTGGGAGGAATCTGATATAATTTTCCTATGTACATATATGGACACACCAAAGTGAATCCCACCATCATGTACATCCACAAGACTGAAGTCCTAATTAGAATATTCCATGCTTATATAATTATATTATATAATTCTATTAAAATGAATTCTACTGTCTTGTATAACTACAAAGAACCAATAAACATTTTTTAAAAAATAGAGAGGGCATGGTAATCATGAAGAGGAATGACTGAAATGAGACCTGGAGTAGCTGCAGTTGTTGGACAACACTGCAGCATAACTCTAAGAATGAGTGATAAGAGTAGGGGAGGTGGAAGATCAAATTGTTCAGAGCATGGATGTGCCTAAGGATTTGGAGATGTTATGAATTTTTAGAGGTGTGGTTTTTAAAGAATGAGGCATCAGCAAGTTACTCAAATATTCCAGGGATAAAGAAGAGACCTGGAGGTCTGTAGCTGAGCACTATAAGAAAGGGTAGTCAACAGCCAGCCTTAGAGCCTGAGCTGAGTGTAAGCTGGGTGGAGAAAAGGTGGTGGGAAGGAGGAAGGGAGAATGGTCTGGAAGCAACTGTGAAGAGTAATAAACGAAGAGTGAGGGCAACCAGCAGGAACCCGGGGTATAGGACAGAAACAGACACCGCCTGAGAGCACAGACTATCCTCTAGCAAGAACCAGGCTCAAGGGTTAAAACAAGGAAGTGAGGACTGGAGGGGATTTTTTGCTGAAGACAGATAGTGAGTTCCAGAGGCTACAGAGAGTGTGTCTGGGGTTGAAGACAGTTGTACAAATGGGTCAGTTTAAAAGAAGAGAGCTGGGTGACAAGGAACAACTGGCGAGTTAGGCTTCTGTCTGGTGGAGGTACAAGAATGTGAAGAGAGGAGGAATGAATACGGATATCTCTAATACTGGTGGGGGGTGAGGGGAAGAGGCGTGGAAGATGGGAAACTTTCATGGGGGCAGGCAGAAGAAGCCCGGCTCGGGTAGGCACAGAGTAGTGTGGAGGTTGCTACCCAGCTGCTCCCCCGGGAACAGTGCCAACTAGGAGAAGGGGGTGGGGTGGCAGGGCTAATATGCTGGTGCTAGAAGTAGAGAGACATTGCTACCATTCAGTGTCGAGAGAACCTACAGGGTGGTGGGGTGGAGGGGGAAGACAGAGGAACCAGGGAACTATTCCATCATAACCCCCTCAGAATCCCTGCATGTGCAACATGCTGACCGACTGCTGGTGAGCTCCAAGCCTCCAGCGCATGGAAATCAGGTTCAAACAGTGTCAGCTGTGGTCTGTGTGACTACAGCATGATGAGAATAATTTTTAATGTGAATTGTGAGATGTTACTCATGGCTTCTCTTTTTTGGTGGAGCCGGAGGCAGTGGGAACTGAACCCAGGGAACTTTACCACTGAGCTATTTCCCCCATCTTTTTTTTGAGACAGCATTGCTAAGTTGCTGAGGCAGGTCTCAAACCTTCAATCCTCAGCCTCCTGAGTCACTGTGACCACAGGTGTGCACCTATAGCCTCTTTTTACTTGATGTTCATGTAAACAATGAGTTTAGGAAGAAATGATATCCAAGTGCTGATAGGTCCATCTTGGATATCATGAAAAAGATGAAATTTATAGTAAAAAGTACTCAGTTCGAGGTGAGGTTGTATCCTTTCCAACTGTGAGTCATAGACAGCAAGCTATTTTAACACCCTACTTTCCAGTTTACTCTTCTGAAAAAAATGACTTAATTGTATTATCATAACAGTGTTATGTAGCTATGAGGGTTTAAATAGCATAATAGGTATCAAAACACTGAATGTTACACATCACTACTAAAATTATATGGATAAATTTTAAATTTAGAAAAGGATATAAGTTGAGAGTTTAGACCACTCTTATCAGGGCCTGGCAACACATTGCTAAGCTGCCACTTTCTCTACATCCCCTGGCTGTTTGGATTGGCTCCCAACCATAATAAGGCAGCAGTGAAGCATTTGGTAACTTGGGACTTATTAAGAAAAGAATTTAAGTTTCACTTGTGCAGCAGCTTGCAAGAGAGGTCTCTCTTCAGAATAACCCACCCTATAAACTTATTGCTATATGAGATAATAAATGTTCTAGTCATTGTTTAAAGGTAATATACCATCAGGTGCTTCCCTTCCATTAAATTCCTTGAGTGGAACCACTTTAGCAATTTGTGAATGTGTGTTTGTGTGTGTTCATGTGAAATGTACTACTGTTCAAGCAGCCTGTACAATCCCTGTAGGAGGCATGTCTCAGGGATATAGGTGCCAGGAATTTAATCTTTGCCTCACCTTAAATTATCAACAAAGCACAGTGTTACTTCCTTTTATAGCTGGCTTTGCAGTGTTTAGTGT
Organism: Tamias sibiricus; assembly: GCA_025594165.1. Taxonomy (NCBI): domain Eukaryota; kingdom Metazoa; phylum Chordata; class Mammalia; order Rodentia; family Sciuridae; genus Tamias; species Tamias sibiricus. Next base: position 108,828,293 of record CM046658.1, on the reverse strand, counting down.
GTGTATTTTTTATATCCTGCTTCATATTTCCTCCTATGTCTGGGAGTGGAGTATTCCAAACACCAGGAGGACATGAAAAGCTTCTATTTCTCCAAACAATGTTCTCTAGAGCAGGCTTTTCTTTCTGTATCTGCACCCTGCAAACTTCTCCAGCATACAACATCCCCTCCAAAAGGGGGGGGGGGAGTATAAAAAGGAAAAATGAAGTTAGTTATTTAAAAGCTTGTTTTGTGTTCTTGACTATTCTGAAAAAATGTTACCTTGTTGGAAGCAAAGGAGACTCATTAATTTTTTGAAACCCTCCATAGGCTATGCTTAATAAATATTTCTAGAATTTAATCTTCTTTATAGTGTTGTTCTATCGACATAGAATCCTTTCTGGTTCTTCCTGAAGATAGGAGTGTACATCTGTAGAGCCAAAAATGATCAAAACCGAGAGTCCTTAAAAACCCTTGTTTCTTTAGATTCTAGAATCTGCTGAGAAACTATGGCCTTGAGTGAAGAGGTGAGCCATAGAAGTTGAGAGAACTGCACGTGTACATTTAAAATGCAGGTATTTGATGTTGTTAATTGTTTCAGGTGTGCATATTTAATAACACACATTCTCACATACAAATACACAATGACTGCCTCTGGTGTTTATGCCCTTGAACCCTGGAAAACAGATTATAGTAAAGTAATCCTCACCTGGTCATTTTGTAAACACAAATAACCTGTACTTCTGTAGTTCTCACTGAAAATATCTGAGTGTCAAACTCACAGCTATAAGCTTAACTGGTTAGCCACCAAAAAAGGTGGGTCATTTCTGCCCCATGCTCACCCACCCCACTTCCCTCACACATGCTGTATACATTATGCCAATTTCCAGGGCAGCAGCTCTATGTGAGTTACCTGTTGTTGGCTGAGCAAAAAGCAAAGAGTCCACCCTCTTCCTCCCAACAGTCTAATCCTATCCCTCATAACAACTGGTATGGAGCCGCCCCCTGGAGGTTTAAGAAAGCCTTCTCCTTTATAGGCAGGACAACTGAAGCATTCAGATGCTAAAGCTGGAATATATCATCTGACCATTGAGTCTGACCCTTCACAAATGAGGATGGTGGAGCTGGAGCATTGGGAATTGACTCACACACAGTCATTTTCAGAGGGTCCACCCAGCAATGTGATCATCAGGAACCTTACTGAGGCTTTTAAAACTGAGGAAAAGTGGCTTTAAATCATCTATTAATATCTAGATCATTGAGGAAGATCATTCATGTCTTGATAGCATTTATGCAACATCTACTATAGATAGGACAATAAGCTTGAAATGTGTATGTGTGCCTTGAAAAGTTATTATGTTTGAATGTTAGTAATTTTCTCTGGCTGGTAGGATGATGATTGATTTTTATTTTTCCTGAGAGACTCAATGATAACAACTACAAGAATTATAGACATACCCAAACACATGCACACACAAGAGAAAGAAAATGGAAAGAAAGTACAACACTAGTGGAATCCTAGGAGGCAAATTCCAGTTCTTCTCAATTGGTGAACTGGAAATGAAAGCAAGGTGGGGGTGGGTGTTGGGGACAAGGCACAGTCTTGTAACTGGTGCATGTAAGATTCTTGCACCCCTACAAAGAAAAGAAGTGATTGAAGACTTGTTATCATTTCTTTCCCAAGCAACAAGCATATCCTTGAACCAGTTGTTAAATAGCTAAAATTAAATTTTTTAAGATGCAAGTTGCTGAACTCTATTTTATATTGACTAAGCTGAAAGTTGTCCAAACTCCTTTTAATAAGAGATTTAAGGATGTAAGAGCCATACTACTTTCAGAGGGAGATTTCCCTTCTCAGTGGAACTAAGCACTATTTCCAAAATTTCTGGCTAGATCTTAAAAGTCATCCATGACAGGTGATAATTGATTACATATTGAGTTTTGCCAGAAATCTTAATGTCATTGGCATATAGAGACACAGAATTAACACAGTGTGGATGTGCAGAGGACTGGAACACAAATAAAGGGCTTCATAAATTAAATTTAATGTTTCGTAGCTCTTCTTTAACTAACAAAGTAGGTGTAGAAATTATTTTAAGTTAAAATATATTTCTGTGCAAAATAAAAAACATTCTGAGTGAATATGTGGAACAAGAGAGCAAAGTTAGGTCAGGTGTAGTGCTAATTGAACATTAAAAAAAGATGTTTTGATATCAGAAGTGATAAAAATTGAACATTGAAATTCCAAATAATTTCAAATATGGGCTGTGCACAAAATATGATAACTACAACAATTATTGACATACCCAAACACATGCACACGTGCACACACACACACACACACACACACACACACACACCACATACAAATGAACAGGAAAATTTTCAGTGGGTGACTTTTAATTGGATAATTTGATCTGTGCATCCCACTTCAAAATTAAAACAGTCATCTCTTTTTTTAAAGGATTAAAATTCCTCAATCACTGTGAAAATGTTTTGTTAATATGCCTAAAGAGAGAAAAAATTGAGACTCAGTGACAGTGAAATTAAACTCTTGCATTTAAGTTGTCTAGAGCAGAAATGACAAACCAGAATAACTTTATTTGGCCCATGCAATTAATTTTTGCATTTGGTTTTCTTTGTCATTTTTGTTGTTCCTCTTAACAAATGTTAAAGTGGCCTTACAAAAGTTATCCTTTTCATCACTTTATCCACAGGCAAACTATTGTCATATCCAGGTAAATTCACACATTTATAATAACTGTTCAGTTTCTGTGGGCCTTTTGGCTTTGTTTTATATTATTTTTGTTTTGATCTCTGCTCCAGAGTAGTTTCTTTAACTGCCAGTTACCATTCATAAGAGGCTATAACATCCACTTAATAGTATGGGACCAGCATTATTTTCTACAATCTAGAAGAGATTAAAAATTAGCAGTCTACACAGGTATAAAAGTCAGCCTTAACTTAAAACATTTGCTTCGTGTGCAGATGTATATGTGCACACATGCACGCACACACACACAGAGATTATAAGTGAAAAATGCATTTCTCACTGTGGGTAATAGTGAAGAAAATCTGGAAAACTGTTCTAGAGCATATCTCAGAGGAAATGAGATCGTCAAAGGAAAGGGAGGGGAAGGGAGGGAGCAAGGTGGGGGGAGAAAAAAAAATTGGTGGTTGAATGAGATGGATATCATTATCCTAAATGCATGCATGATTGAAGATCTGAATGGTACTTATATACTTTGTATACAAACAGTTGTATGTAAAAAGATGCTATATATGTGCATTATGAATTGTAATACATACTACTATTATAAATAAAAAAAGAAAAAGAAAAAAGATTATATTCAGATTTTACACTCATGAATATACAATTTATTCTACAATTATATCATTTCACAAATACAGATTATATTCATTCCACAAATATTTATTTTCCACTACTGTATATGCCAAGGATTTTTTCAAATTCCTTGGCCTTCAAAAGGCTAATATTTGTAAAGCTTAGGATACATTCTTCAAATATTTGATTACCTATAAAATCCTCTAGGTCTTTTCTCTTCCCAAGTCCAACCCCTGCTTGCTGCTCACTTTCCCTATCAATTCTTTCTTGGTCACTGTAGCTGGAAGCAAAGCAATGCTTTTCTCACTGCCTACCCAGGTCACCCATTTAGCAGGTACTGCATAGGTTAATGTATACTTGACACTTTTTTCTAATGCTTTAATGAATAGTATTTAAATTGTATTGATGAGCTCAAAAAACCATATTTTCTACATTTTTCTTCCCTTGTCTTCTAAGGAGAATCCTGTGTTGTACTTCCTGGATGTGGAGCCCTTACTATGCTGAGCAGAGTAACAAGCCAAAATACAGAGCTTAGAAATCAGGGAGAATGAAGCAAGGCAGACTACATGAGAAAAAGCATTATTATATCCTGAGAATAAAAGAAAAGATTCATAAATGGGGGAAAGGTGAGAAAGAGTGGGATGGTGGTGAATTCAATAGCAGAGCCAGTTGGTCTAGAGTTTGGTAGAGAAAGAAAAGTTTTTAAAAGCTTTCGAATATTAGAAAATTTTCCTTTGCTAACTGTTCAAGAGAACTTCATTAAAATCGTTTTATTGGGAATGGAACCACCCTATGACCCAGCCATCCCACTCCTGGGTCTATTCCCAAAGGACTTAAAAACAGCATATTACAGTGACACAGCTACCTCGATGTTTATAGCAGCACAATTCACAATAGCTAGGTTGTGGAACCAACCTAGATGTCCCTCGGTAGATGAATGGATAAAGAAAATGTGGTATATATATACACAATGGAATTTTACTCAGCAATAAAAGAGAATAAAATAATGACATTCGCAGGTAAATGGATGAAGTTGGAGAATATAATGCTAAGTGAAATCAGTCAATCTCAAAAATCCAAATACCGAATGTTTTCTCTGATATAAGGAATCCAGTTCACAGTATTGTTGGGTCGGGGTACATAGGAGGATTAGAGTAACACTATAATGGTCAAAGGGAAGAGAGGGGAAGGGAGGGAGCAAGGGGGGAAGGGGGAAAAAAAGTGGTTGAATAAGACGGATATCATTATTCTAAATGCATGATTGAAGACTTGAATGCTGTGAATATACTTTGTATACAAACTGTTTTGTGTAAAAAGATGCTATATATGTATAGTATGAACTGTAATACATACTACTATAAATAAAAAATTAAAAAAAAAAAAAAAATAAAATCACTTTATTATTTTTCAATACTTTGTGGCATCATATTTGTGAGGCATTTGGACATTTCACCAATGTCTCTAGGCACCGCAATTTTCCTTGGGCTATGACTGTTTTTTCACACTTCCTAGTCTGTGCTTGGCCTTAACAGTTGGATTGTGACTTTGGAAGGAAGTGTTTCAGACTGCTTGCTGACCCCAATGGAGCTTGCAGGATTCACAGTGAAGGGCAAGTTCTTTTTCTCTTATACAGTGCAGGTTCAGCACATTTGCAAGTAATTCTCAAACTACCCAGAGTTCAAAGTTCTGGCCTTTTGAGACCTTTAAAATCATCAGGAGGAAACTTATCACACCTACATATTTGTGACTTAACTGTAAGTATTTGAGAAGGGATCTCCTAAAGGCATCAATAAGACTACTAGAGAAATGACTTGCAGCAGCAGGCCACCATCCTTTTCTGCCTTGTAATTTGTCAAACAAAATGAATATATTTGGGATTATTATAAATGATCTAAGTTTCAGTTATTATTCTGTCCAATTCTCTGACATCAAACTTGGGGACTATCTTCTTATGTGACATCAGACAAAATTAATCTTGAAATAAGGCCATTTCATTGTTAGCTGCATTAAAAAGTGGCATGGCAAGTGATTATTCTAACACTGCAATCTGTGCACAGATAGTTGTATGTGAACAAAAGCACTAAAAGTGTCAGCCAGTCACCACGTGTAACCTCTAAGTTCAGGAACAATAAACCATTCAGCATGTGCAATGCACTGTGAGAAATCTAAGAGATGCTCTTATCACCACATTTCAGGAAACCATTCTACAATAAACAGAACCAAACACTGGATATTTTTGTGTCTTAAACCCACCTTCTATTTATGGCTTTTATCAATATAAGCATAAATATAAAAGCAATAAATACTATTACAACAATAAACAATTCAGTTTTCAGGATATCTTTTTATATGAACTGACATTTCTGCAGGATTAATTCCATTTCTATTTAAGTTGTTTATATTATGCAGCACTAGCCAGTCACCAAGATAATAATGGGCTTTTCTTTGATGTACCTCAACATGCACATCTGCTTCAACTTCTCTACCAGATGTTCTTATTTATTTATATTCTTTTCTTAAGTCTTTGAGATACTTCTGCTCTGGAGAAAGACATATTAGTACAATAAACTATATTACACAGAATGTCAAAAAAGTTAGTGTGTTCACCAGAATTAAACGTAACTGCCTCAATCAACCAAAAGTGATATGATTCTATAATTTTCTTAAAATTATATATTATATATATGTAGTGATTTCTTAAAATTATGTACACAATATATATACATGTGGATATGTACATATGTTAAGTCATTTCTTAATTTACATCAGGCCTCAGAAATATTGAAGCATTAGTATAATGCAGATAATATTTTTAAAATAGTTTCAGCTGATGCAAATTGTCTAATACAATCAGCCCAATTTCATGCTTGTAACTATATCTTAATCACCTAAAATTATTTCCATAGCAAATAATTCCATTGTTGATACGAAACAAGCAATTGCTATATATCAGGCATGTGAGGCAAATGCCATCCTCATCTTCATTTTACAGATGAGAAAATGAGGAATCAAGACTGCCTCTCCTAACTTCTGTGCTTCTACTGAACACCATTTCAACATCAAATACAATCTTTTATATACAAATCAGACACATATTATTAGACACAATTAATCAGAAAATAATCACCTTGTAGTACCTCTGGGTATGAAGCTACTCAGGTCAGTTGGTAGATTTTGAGATAGGAGAAGATCAGGTGATAACTAGCAACTGAGACTGATTCCCATAAGGTCATTTCTCAAGCTAGGACACATACACTTATGGGACAAAGTGATGTATCATCCTGGAGCATTCATTTTTAAAGTAGTTTAAAAATAATAATCTTTATTAAAACCAAAACAGATATGTTATGGAATTAATTTTAAAAATTCCTTTGAATTCTCAGTTAAAAGTAAAATTTCTAGAAGCTTCCTTTTTTTGAGGAAATTATCCCCATTTCTCTTGGGATCCAGGCATTTCCTCCCTTCAGCATTCAGGTTATATTGAACTACAGATGCAGGAGCAGGCCAGCCCTTGCAGGTTCTGGTGGCATTTCATCTTGGTGGCACTTTGAAAGATGGATGTGAAGGAAGCAAGATGAGAGACAGAAAAAAGTCAGAAAATCTGACACCAACAAAACACAGGGAAAAAAGCAACAAACACACATGGCCATTTCACACACATGCATGTGTGCATACACACAGCCTATAAAATGAAGACATAAAAGATTTAAAGGTGCATGTCCAAATATCACCTCACACCCTACACCCCACACACACCATTTCACATTAAATGTTGGCCATGTCTGTGCATGTGTGGCCTGGTTTGCTCATTTAACCTGCCTTACAAGCAGAGTCCCTCCAGAAATGACCCTGGCTAAACATTTTCTCACCCTGGGCAGTTTTCCATGGTCATTTGGTCACAGCCAATTATGTTTCTGGAGAAGTCCTAGAGAATTTTGAGATGTCTGCATGATGGTGCTCTCTATATCCAATAGGGACACATGTTTAGAGAAAAAGAGCCTCATAGAGGGAAGGAATGCTTTTTTTTCCCCCTCATTTTCAGCTGATGGTAGTTGTTTCAGGCTGTAAGTGACTTCCATTGGTGAGAGAGATTTATTACTTACTTCCTGGAGAAAGCAATTTTCTCTCCAGTGTGAACATTTAGACAGGGGCATCCAAAAAATGTCACTAACATTTTTTTTTTTTTTTTTTGCTTTGGTAACTTAGAGAAATTTAAATCTACCCACTTTCCCCCTCTCCTTAGGAATGAGCTGTGGTGTGCTCTCCAAAGCCACAAGGCCAGAGGGCCCCATGCTCCTTTCTGGCAGTCAGAATACAAAATCACCAGCTGCAGTGAACAATCCATAGCAACAAACTAACACAAATTCTTCTGTGACTTTGAGAAATCCACGGCAGTAATCACAATAAAATCACACATGGGAGAAGGCCTGGACTTGCCTCCTACCACCATCCTCATCCTGTCATCCATACATCCCAGACATGGCAACGAAGCTGGGCCTTGTTTTGCAGTGGTTTTACTCAAGTCTGACAAGGGTTTCAATGCCTCCTATGCCTCCCTTTCTTACTACCTTCCCTCCCTAGGCAATGTCTTCCATTCCTGCTGCTTACTTTATCACTTATAAGCAGATGATTGATACATCTGTTTCTATATGCTTATCTCTCTGATGAGGGACAGTCCATACAGCAACCACAGCAGACACCTCCCCTTGGATGTCCAGATGCCACAGGTCAAAGCCTGAGCTCTCATCTTTCCTTTCAACTCTTTTCTTTCTGTTCATTCCAGTGATGAGTACCACCATCCTTTCACATGCACCAGCCAAAAACCCTGCTCTTCTCTTTCTTAAAATTGACTCCAGTTCCAGGTAGTGCTAACTCTTCTACACTTCTCGAGGCTGCCTGGTTTACTTCTCTTCATCTCTACCTCCATTGTCACCCAACTGATCTTTCTAAACCACCACCCCACCTCTGCTGTCCTTCCCCCCGCCCCGCATCTAGCCCCCTTTTCCCTATGTCAGCACTGCTGCCAGAGGGAATGTCCTAAAACCCATACAACTGCTCCCTAAAATAAAACTCCCAAATGGATGCCCATTGACCTAAGGAAAAAAGTTTAAACACCTTAACATATTCTATAAGATACTTCACAAATAAATATCCAGGGCTCTATTTATCTCTCTGTTTTTCACATCTGCAACCTTAACTGTATATCAAAATCCAGACATATGAAAGTAACTTACAGTTTCTTGCCCCTATGCCTTTGATATCTTGTTCACTTTGCCGGGAGCAGTTTCTCTCTGACTTCTTCCTAAACTCAAGCATACTATCAGATGACATACTCCAGGTCTGGGAATAGGCAAATGTCTCTTGCCTTACCCTAGTCCTAGCTACACATATAGGTGGTATCACTTTCTTCCCTGATCTCTATTATTTTCTTTCCCCAAAATGATTTGGGTTCCCCTCCTGTGTCCTTCATTCATATCAGTATTCACCCCCACCATAACATTTATTCTGCTGTTAAAATTATCTTTTTATATGTCTTCCCATTTAAACTATAAGTTCTTGGAGGGTAGGGGCCTCATATTAACCACACTTCTCACAGTACTAAGTTTATAGTGGGTCAATAAATAAATATGATTGCAGCCCTGTATGCCCCCAGGATGACATAATTATAGAATCAAATGTGATAGGCTTAGGAGGAACCCCACAAATCATTTCAAATCCTTCATTTTACAAATGAAGAAACTGAGGTCAAGAAGGTCAGGTCAAGGCTGTTTCTTGGAATTACATAAGCTGGAAAGGCATCCCAGTATCTTATTTTTAGTAGATATCAGCTGCCAGTGTAATGAAACATAAGCTATTCACCAATGATATTTAATAGTCAAGCCAAATAATGTAATATGTCAATCAAAATTATTTTATAACTTCTTATAAAATAAATCACATTTTTATAAGATATTTTTCTTAAGTTCATATGTTAGCCTCCTCTACCCACCACATTTCGTAGTTGAAACAACAGGGAAAATGCCAGAAAGCATCAGTTGAGCCACAGTTAGAAAGAAGAATGTCTCCTACTTTGTGATACTATGCAGCTAAGCAAGACCTTTCCCCCAGCTTCTGGAGAGGCATGTACAGAAAGCACTGAACAGCCTCAGTCACTTCTTTGTGAAGGTCTTAGAGCATGAAAAACTGTAAGGGTGTCACCAGCACTCAAAGAACACCAGGGATGAGGGTTTTCATGAGTATGCACTCAAGGCATGGAGTTTCTCACAGGTAGTATGTATTTTTAGATGTGAAAATATAGTAGTATATTTAGAAATTAAATCTTTCATATTAGAGCCCTCAAGTAAAGATACTATGATTTAATAAAATAATTCATTAGGCTTTAGAATTTAATATCAAATTCCCAACAAATCAAATTTGAATCTACTACTTTTGTTTTTATAAAGAAGGAGTGGTAAGAATGGGGAAGGAAATACATGGAAATATTTTCTTCTAAATTAAAAATTATTTTGACTGTTATATGGAGGGAGGAAAAAACCTCATCTAACAGGTTATCTCTCTATTGAATTTTCTCCCTTAGAGAAAGTGTAAAATAATTAAGGACCTTAGGAGGTGATTATCCACTGAGGATCCTACCATCTCATTTTCTACTCCCACCTTGAATCTGTCTGAAGAGGCTTGAAACCAGTGATGTGCTGGTAAACTTTGCTTTTTGTCATAATTTTGCTGAGGTATGGTTCTAATTGTTTGTTGGTTTGTTTTAATAATTCTTTTTTGTTGGCAATTAATAATTATATCAACTTATTGGGTAAATTATGTTTCAATAAATATATTTAACAAGTACTTTGTGAAGGGGGATGCCATGATTCCGAGCATTTGCCAGTTTCTTTGGTATAAATATTCCCTGTCCATGGCCAATGACAAATTACCAAGGTGAATGCAGTATTAGTAAAAATGTGCAAAATCAGGGGTCACAAGCCAATATAAGTCAGGTCTACACACAGCTACCTAGAACCCTGGGACTGTCTGATCCCAAAGAGATACTCCCTTCAGGGTAGCTCTTACCAGAGTAGATATTAGGCTTTCTTTGTTTCTAGTCCAAATTGTTCTGTATTAGTCATGATTAGCTTGGTTATGCTGCATAACAAATTGGCCCTGAGACCTCTATAACTTAAAACAACAGAGGTTTATGTCTCATCCACAATGAATGTCTGGCATAGGTCCATGGGGGCATGATGCTCTGCTTATGAAAGTTTCTCAGGGCTCAGACTGATGAAGGCTTTACCATCTGGAAAGTGTTGGTGGCAGTGAAGGAGAGCCTGGAGATTTACACATGGGCTTTTTAACTTCTCAGCTCACATCTCATTGATCAGAACTAGCCTCATGGCCCCACCTAAGTGCAATGAATTTGGCAAATGTGAGAGAGCAGATGGAATCTTGGGTGAGTACCACTGTCTTTATTAAAACCATGATGATTTCAGCATGCACCCTGCCTCTTGACAGTTCAGGGCACAGCACATTCAGGGGATCCAGTAGGCTTAAGTGGAAATAAGTGGACTGACTGAGTGGCTCAGGAAAATCAGCAGCTCAGCAAGACTCTTCAAACAATGATTTTGTGTTAATAAATATTAATCTGCTGAACCAATTGTTCTCCTTTGACTAGGAAAGAGAGCCCAACAAAAATCCCAGGAAGGCTTTGCTCTGGTCTTCCTGCCACACTTGTAAAGTGCTGCAGTTGTTATGAGTCAGCTTGTTTAAATAATAAACTAGCAATTTGAGATTTATCTGCCAGAGTCTAAAGCCCAGAGCTCCTTTCCAGGAAGATAGAGCATTCCAGGGAGAAGGCAGCTCCTCAGAGGCCAAGGCTCTGAGAGAAAGTCTAAGACTAGAGAGAGTGGGGTCTCCCAGGACATTTGCCTCAAACTGCAGCATTCCATTTCAATTCAATGAAGTACATTATGCATACAGCAAGGGCCAGGTGTTCAGGCTCCTCCATGCCTTTATAGGTGGGAGCACCAGGTTCTTCAGACTCTCCCACTCCTTCCTGTATCTCTGGGCTGATTAAACACAAAATCATTCTAACCACTTCTCTTCTGAAAAGAAATATGAGTCTAGGACTAGAAAAATGTACCAAGATATGTATCATAAGAATGTGATTCCAATCCTAACATGGCCCTTAATCAACTGAGGGCACGTGGAAAAGTCTCTTAATGTCTAGCATCTCCATTTCCTCACGTACGAATTGATGAAGTAGGACTACAACTATAGTTTTTACACTTTCTCATGCTGGACACTGGGAAACTTGATTCAATGATGGCACAAATGAAATTGAGCCATTTGAGTATAAAAATGCAGGCCAGGTCTTTATTGGCCTCCACTTGGGAGTGAGGCAGAGCTCTGATGAGAAAGTATCAGGCTGGCTCCATGAAACAAAAGAAAGGAGCTATTTGGCTTCTTGCAGGGGTGGGCTGGGGTTTAAGAGATCCTAATTGGCTTTAGGTGCACTTGGACCTGTGAAGACACTTTAACTCAAGCAGTTTTGCTCTGTGATATCGATGAGTTAAGTGAAAGCCCCTGGCTGTAATAATGCACCTGATGCATTATTGAGGTTGGATACATAAAGCACATTTGGTATCTGACAACCTGTGAGTCAAGGTGGGACCTCTTAATGATTATCAGGCTATGAGCCAAGGCCTAGGAGTGCATTGGCCCCAAGTTCCTACTATCTCATAGCCTTCAGGAACTGATTTGCATAAGACCAGACGAACTGGTGGGCAGGGCTCCAGGACCCTATCCTGACTTCTCACCAGAGCTAATATATTTTTTCATGTGTTAGATTTTTATGCCATTGCTTCATAAAAGTTTTTCTAAAGAAAATGTTTCTAATACTTTTTTTGTGTGTTGTTTTGTTTTTAAAGTTTGGAAACCACTGGACTACTCTGACTACCTGAGAGAGCTACAGAAAATGATGTGGATTTGTTAACACATCCATCCTGAGAGGTAAGAGCACCTCTGGCTCAGATGGCTCTGCTGAGATGAGTCCCTTCATCACACAGATGGCCAGCCAGGTTTCCAGCTCTTCCACAATGTCCAGCCTTCTGTAATCGCAAACCCTGAGCAAAGCCTGTCCATCTACACCCTGCTAGCATATCACAAAGAAGCACAGAACAAATAAGCAACGTGCAGAGTAATGGGTAGTAGGACTTTCCTGAAATTAAGGTAATCGTCTGCAGCCTGCGTGGAAAGCATGTGGCTTGGAATGTTTCCACAGAATATTAAATCATTCAAGAATTTTCACTCATCTTCATCGTGGAGGTCACAACATGACTTTTCTCTAATGAATTCTTTATATTGGCACCTCTTCTGTTTTTCTCCCTTCCTCCCCTGGTTCCTCACTTCCACCTCCACCCTCCTCCCCTTCCAGGAGCAGCCCTCTCTCTCCTCCGGTCTGTGTGGGAACATGTGGTAATACTTTTCCTTGATTTAGGCCTTGAATTTGTTCTACACCTGTGCAGGCTTCAAGCAAGGGCTCAGCAGGCACTGGGGGGAGGTCCTGCTCCAGCAGTGCTCTGAGCACTTGCTCTGGCTCCCTCACGGGCCAGCCAGCACCTCTCCTCCTCCACTCTCCAGGCACGCATGGGACTTCCAGATGTGGCTTCCAGGATGCTGGTTTGCTGCTCACAGTTCCAGTGCTAAATTCTTCAGAGGGTGATAGCCCACTCCAGGGTGTTCTTCATAAAGCAGAGGGTTGATATAGAAAACCTGCAGCTCAAAGGAAAATAATGAAGAGGGGAAAAGTAGAAGAAAGAAATGCTTTGTACTGGGGAACTTGTCTATGACAAACACTATCCTAATTAAATTTTGTGAGGTCAATATGGTCAATCCCATATTATAAGTGAGAAAAACAAGACTCAAAGAAGTCAAGTGATGTACTCAAGATCACAGAGTCAAAAAGTGGCAGAACAGAGGTTTAATGACAGACCTTATTTCAAGTTCTATCTGATTTACCAAGGACTGGTTCTTTGATTTTGACCCATCTATCATATCATAAGTATAAACCCAGGTACTGTATCTCAGCACTGTAAACATTCTCCCATTGCTACAATAGTCCAGAAAGGCAGGCTTTCCTAGAATTGATTTAAAGATTTTTATGAAAATGGAGCTCATGCGGTTACTTGCTCCTGGTCACATAATCAAACTCAGAAATGATAATGAGGCTTTCAGCCCCAAATCAATGACTCTCAAGGATCAAAAGATACCCATGCCTTTCTGTGTTTTCATATGAAAGGTGAATCCTCATTGCCATAGTTTGGATCTGGACTGTCCCCCAAAGGCCCATGTCCTAAAGGCTTGTTCCCCAGCATGGTGGTTTTGGGAGATTGTGAAAACTAAAAGAGGTGGGAATTCAAGAGGAGGTCACTGGGGGTGTGTCCTTAGTGGTGGACCTTAGTCTCTTCCACTCCCTTTCTTTTTCTTTTTAGCCATGATGTGAGCAGCTTTGCTCTACCATGTGTTCCCTGCCATGATGTGCTGCCTCACCACAGGCCCAAAAGTAATGTGGCCAATGGACCATGGACTGAAATCTCAGACGCTATGAACCAAAATGAACTTTCTTTCTTTTTAAGTTAATTATCTCAGATGTTTTGTTATAGGACAGAAAGCTGACTCACACACTCATCTGAGCACATCAGGCCCATTATTATCAGGTTCCTGCCCACCCTTCCTTCTGTTCCTCCATTTACACCAACTCTCCTACCATATAAAATTCCATGCAATTCCTCAAACTACTATCTCAACCCTATGTACTATTCCTCTTCCCATCTTCATCTTCCCCTAACTTGTGGCTCCTTTTCTAGGAAGCTAGCCCCCATGTGCCTCACCACCAACCACCTTGTCACAATATCAAATTTCATTTCCGTTCTTCTTGTTCTTGCAAGATCTTGTGATTATCTATACCCAGACACCGACTCCATCACAATGTGATTGTCTATTGAGCACAGATTCTAGTCTGCAGCACATATTTTATATGGTTTTGTCTTCCTGAAGTTTATTATAATATCAAAACCAAAGAAGAGCTCAAAAAGTTTGTTGAGTGAATAAAAGAATGAGAAAAGAAGATGAAGATAAAGGAAGGAATGGAAAAAAAAGAACAGAAGGGAGGGGAGGAAAGGAAGAAAAGAGGAGGAAGAGGGAGGAAATTAAGAAGGGTAATAAGGGTGGATGTTAAGAACTGAACCAAGATGTGTCAGATTACACACTAGACAAGACTTCTACCATTCCATGCCCAATCCATGATGCTCCTCCGCCCCATCAACATTGTTCTCCTTTCTGTTCTCACTCTGGGACTAAGTCCTTCACTCTCCTCATGTCTCTAAAGGCAGCCCACCTGTCTTTGCTCATATCTCCAAGTATCTCCCTTCTTGGATTTTCTTTTTTTACAGTTCTCCATTGGACTTCTGTCCTCTTTGCATTTGTCCATTGGAATCCTTGTAAGTCAATAGAGTTAAGCTGACAAAAACTAAAACAACCAAAAAAAAAGTAGAATCTGATATTATTAAAGGGCAATAGGTTAACAATGCCCTCTCCACATAAATATTTAAAGTTTGACAGGATTTTAAACCCAGAAAAATTATCTAATAGAACTTTTTGCATGTCAGATTAGTGTATTTGTGGGATATCTTTTTACATATTCTATAAAAATGTCCTTGCAAGAAAACAAAACCAATATGCTATGTTTTGCTATATTAATGGCCTCTGGCCTTTTATTACTTTCATTCTATGTCTTCATATTACAAAAGTATCATATATTGTTGGTTTACAAGTATAAATATATACAATAAGGAAAATTTAAATAACCTGTAATCATACCGTGTAGAGATAATCACTCTTATTTTAGTATTAGCACTTTTATGAATGAATTCACAATTATTATTATATATATAATATATGAGCTAATATATCTAATTCATAAACTTGGTGAGCCAACTGTTCTAAGTACTTCATATGAATTAATCATCAGAACAGTCTCATGAGATTGGCACAATATGTTTCTCCACTTAACATATGAAGACAGAGAGAGATGTTGACTCACACAAGGCTACACACAAATTTAGTGGTAGAACTGGGATTTGAACCAGGCAGCCCAACTCCTGAGTGTGTGATTTTAGCCTAAAAAGATACACTGCCTCACACACTCACATAAACTTAAGGTAAAGATGTACAAACTATGTTAGGAACTTGATATTTTGTATTTAATACACCTTGAACAGTTTTCATGTAATATTACTCTAGAACATCATTTTAATGAATGCATAACATCTCATTGTTGATAAATCATTAATTAATTTCCTATTGTTAGAAGTTTTTCAAACTACTGCAGACATGCTCTAATGAATGACAACATATGTAGTTTTATTTCCCACAGAATTGAAATCACTGGGCCGAAACATGAGCAATTTATATGCAACATACCTGCCATTCACACATTCCAATGTAGCTCAAAAAATAAGGAAACAAATAAATAAATGAACTATCACAGAAGTTGATTATTAGAGATGCTGATTTGCTTGCCCTCGGGGATTTTATGCCAAGCTCTTCCCTATTCTTGGAGCTGCTCATAATAAATGGAGGGGGGAAAAATCCTAAGCCAGGCATGTGGTGTTGTCAAAAATTGTCCAGATACTTCTCCTTGAACCAGTGCCACCACCTGCTGCTAGGGAACGTACTTCCCTCAGCCTTTCTCCTCTGTCAACACCACACCAGAGTGAGTTATCATTTGCAGTTCAGCAGTTGGTGTTACCAACCTAGGGGCCCTTCCCATTTGGAATTCCTACCGCAGGAATGCCAGCCAGGAAGTGGAGGTGCAGAAAGTTCCAGGAGGACAGGTGTGAGGAGGGGACCCCCCTGAAAGCTAACCTGCTCTTTTAACCTGCATACCACATCAGAAGAGGGGAAAGCAAAGCAGACTGTTAAGCAGTCACTCCTGAGAAGGTGGTGAACTTCATTTATGATTGGGAGACATGTAAAATGAAGCACATGAGAAAAAATAGAGATAAACAGTAAAATATGTCTTATGTGTTTATTAAGATGATGGGACTAGCTGGGAAACCCTTCATGAACTAATTAAAATGAAGAAACAAATTTAGAAAGCAGCACATTATAAAGAAACTTTCAAAACAACAGAGCAAGTACAGATGAGGTGGCTGGACTTCCGTGAGTTTTCTTGTCAAACCATTTTGTCTTGAACTTCAGAGCCTCTTTATCAGTATACCAAACATGGAATAAGTAATTCTCCAACACTTTCATTCAAATATGTCTTATTAGTTCACCTCTAAAACGAATATTTTCTGAGAACTTTGTAAGACTCTATTCATGATCCCTCCTTATCCTACCAACAACCCTACAGGGAAGTTATTATTATTACTTATTGTTTATAAATTGTTTGAGGCTAACAAAAGCCAATTAGGTTACAAAAGTCACACACCTAGAACTGGAATTTGAATACTGGACTCTTGACTCCAAATTCTCTGGCCCCTACAATGGGTCCTTCAGACTCTGCCAAGCAAGGCAGACTCCAAAGACCAGAGCCATGAGAGAGAGTACACAAAAGTCCTCTGTAGGTAGACACTATCTTTTCTGTGCTGGGGATGAAGCCCTCTAGCAACAAACTGACAGCGCGGTAAGCCCAGAGTTCTACCATGCTTAACACTGACCTAGGTACAGAGAAACAAAGAATCTAACACTTGGAGGATCCTGTCCTTCAGCATGTACCCAATTAAGACACAGAAGCTATTACAGGAAGGTGAAGCTGTCAGTGTTGGCTAGAAAAGTTAAAGAAGCTTTCTCAAAGGAGGCAAATCTGGATCTAAGAAGAGAAGGGATCATCTTGATGATGGATGAGTGTGAGCCAAGGCTTGGAAATAATGACAAGCCGTGAGGTTGCAGAGGGAATGAAGAGGGTGGGCAGGGCTATTCTAAGATAGACTTAACTGAAAAGTAATGTGTGTGTGTGTGTGTGTGTGTGTGTGTGTGTGTGTGTGTGTGTGTTAAAGAGAAGAAGAAAGGGGTGTGGAGACACTAGAACCAGATTATAGAGGAAGGCCTAGAAAGCAAACAAAATCTCTCTGTTAGACAAATTTGCCTTCTATGTGTTACTCTAGGATTAAATAAACACGAGCAAGGAGCTCCCAGTCTTGGGAACTTGGGAACACAGTAGGCAATAGGGAGCTATCAAAGATTCTTGACCAGGGAAGTGAAAAATTTAAAAAACTCATCTCCAGAGTGGGATAATCTTATAACCAGCAGACAGAACAGAAATAAGTAGGTGACAGGAATATAAAGACTCAACTTCGGGGGCAGGGTAGTTATTGGAATACCATACAGCAGGCTGCAGTAGAATTAAGACTTTTAGTATCAGTGACAGGAACTAGATTTTATGTATATATAGAGAAAAGGGGCAAAGCAAAAGGCAGTAGAAGCTTGAGGGTGAGGAAGGATCCCAGCATGAGGGGAATATGTTGTTTCCTAAATTCTGGACAACATTAGAACCCAGAAATGGACAAATGAGAGATAGACCAAAGATCAGACACAGGGAACAAGAGCAAGCCTCAGGACCAATACCAGGCCAAAGCCAGGTGATGGGAAGTTGGGTGCACAGTGAGTCAAGCCCCCAGAGCAGGACTGTCCCCTGGCCTAGGTGAGAACTGGGCATCTCTGTAGAGCTTAGGCCATACCCAGGAGTCAAACCCATCCTAATGTGATCTGACTTCTCACTTGCTATGCAGCCTTGTATTCTCCTTGTCTTTATTTTAACACATTCTTGATTCCAATTGCACTGGTGTCATTTCTGTACCCCCACAACAACTGGCCAACACACACACACACACACACACACACACCATTATCACTTCCTCTTTGCTTCTCTCTCTTTATTCAAGCCATTTCTAGTTCTTTTATGAAACTAATAGAATTTGAAGTTTTCTTTTTCTCAATCAAGAGGACAGTTTCAAGCTGGGAACAGTGGCACATGCCTGTATTCCCAGTGGCTGGGGAGGCTGAGGCAGGAGGATTGAAAGTTCAAAGCTAGCCTCGCAATGGCGAGGTGCTAAGCCACTCAGTGAGACCCTGTCTCTAAATAAAATACAAAATAGGGCTGGGGATGTGGCTCAGTGGTTGAGTGCCCCTGAGATCAATCTCTGGTACCCCACACACACAAAAAAAAAAAAAAAATAAGAGGACAGTTTCACCCTATTCTTTCATTGATTGCTTCTTTATTCTCGGAGCATACAGAACTTTTTACAAATCAGAGTGTTGCTTATGCAATTCAGTTGCTGCCACTGACTTTATTTCTGGGGGAAATTCATTCTAAATTTCATTTTGGGACTGTAAAATATCCCATCTGTTCTGGGCTGATGCAAGGGTAAGACTCCTGGTTCCTGAAGTTCAGACAGCATTGGCAGAAGAAAATAAGATAAAAATTCTAGTGATGGGTGAGAGGGCAGAAAAGGAGATAGAATAAGGAGATTTCTATCTAGCATGGGAGATGAAGCAGAAGCATGGATGACTGCAATAAAATAACAGGGAAAATGGCCTGCTCTTTTCCATGTATGAGTTAGTGTTTATCAGCAGCATAAATACATTATAAGTTACTAATGAAATCTCTTCACAAAGTCAATAAGAAGAATAAAAATGAAAGCTAAATCCACTACTATTTGTTGATACTTATTTGTGCTAAACACTGTGATAATATTGATTTTGCCAAAATCTTACATTCTGTTTTTGTTACCATGGGTACATAATATTTTTCATGGGTACATGATACATAGGAATAATTGTTGAAGCAAGAACCAGAAATTTGGTATTCTTTCCAGTCACAATACCCTTTTGGAAGCTCACAAAAAGAGTCTCCCTGTTGTAACTGCCAGCCATAATCAGAATCATGTTTTTTTTTGGGGGGGGGGCGGTGTTGTTTGTTTTGATTTGTTTTGGTACCAGGGATTCAACCCAGGGGCACCTAATCACTGAGCCACATCCCCAGACCTTTTTACTTTTTATTTTGAGACAGGATCTCGCTAAATTACTTAGAGCCTCGCTAAGTTGCTGAGGCTGGCTTTGAACTTGTGATCCTCCTGCCTCAGCTGTGGAAACCCCCCCCCCTTTTTCAGCTCCAAGCCTCTTTTCAGTTTAACTGCTTCTTTTTGCTTCTGTAAAATTCTTGGCTTAAAGACAATGGAAGCCAAACTGCTGTAACACCATTTTGTTATCAGCTGCCTCAAACTATTGCAAGTCTCCTGTCACAAGGCAAGAATAAGCTTAGGTATGATAAGCCAGTCCGTGCACAATAAAATAGGGCAATGGCAGGGCCCTGCAATGAACAGTCAGCACATTCCATAGCTCTGGAGATGGCCTCCACCAATGAAAACCTCCTTAGTCACACATGGGCTCCCCTGGCCAATCAGGTGAACCCCCCCCCCCCTTGCTTCTACCCCTATAAAGACTCAGTCTTTCCTCAGTTCCGGGATCTCAGTACAGATCTACTGTGTTCGTGAGGTCTGAGAGTCCAAGCTTAAGCCCAAATAAAGGCTCTTTGTTATTGCATGCACTCCGGATTCCTTAGTGGTTTTGGGGGGTCCATTCTCTGGGCATAACACAGCCTCCTGAGCCCCTGGGATTATAGGCATGTGCCATCATGCCCTGCAGATCAAGTTTTTAATTATAATCATGTTATCAACATGTGATGCACAAGAAGGAGCGATTACACTTAATTTCAAAGCCGCAGATTTCTCAACTGGAGATTTTAGCTGTACTAGGGATTCCAAACTTGTGCAAAGCAGTTTCAGCATCCATCTCAGCTTGAATTCCAATCAGCAAGGATTAATTTGTATAAAGTATATGCTATCTTTTCAGACAAATGCCTATATTAAGGCTCCATTCAATCAAAATGGTACATAAAGTAAAAAAAGAAATACATTCATATAAAACTAGGAATATTCTGAATTTTACCTTGGCAAGACTGGAAATTATCTACCCCTTCTCCTTCCCTGGCCTGCTAAATCAAACTTATTAAGTATATTACAGTCATTCTTATACTTGTGGTTTCCAAGCAGATCATTTTCATAACAGATTCTTTTATCTCAGCATTTCAGTGGATACTGGAAATGCAACTCATTGAGAAAAGTGAAGTATTTTTTTAAGAAATTTGACAGGAAGTCAAATATAGAAATCTTCCATTACTTCACACTATGACTGGATATAAATGCAGAAGGAGAAAGCAATTATAAAGAGTGTTGCTGCCTGAAGCGATGGCCGCTTGGAGCAACGAAGCCGCGGGAAGAAGTTCAGAGGCAAACTGGAGACAAACAGCTTTTTATTCTGATAACTTTTCTCTCTGGCTCTAACAACAACTAACACGCGCCGCACACACCACCAAAATGGCGCTGACCCGATCAGCAATCTCGGCCAAGTCCCGTAAGACTACGGAAGGCGACAATGCCCAAATCTCCGTGGCCCATAGTCAACCGCAATTCAATCCATCTTTCCAAACAGGGCTCCTACAAAGAGAGTGCTGAATCAAGACAAAGTTGGCTTCTCCTTATCAAACTAAGAAAATCCAAATTAGCTTTCCAGCCTCCTCTCCATTTGGTTGCCACAACTAGTCTTTCTGTTCTGAAAATTTAAGGTCCAGTATTTTAATCTTGTTTTTCATAACTTCTCTGCTCTCTCCCACTTCAAAATCCTCAAGATGCAACACAGTCATAATTCTGCCAGCAGTCGACTCCACCACTTTCTACCCACCAGATTCCTCCTTAATATTTTTTAGTGCATTGCTCATTTCTCAAGGGCAATGTAGGGCACCATGCACCAGCAGAAAGAAGTAAATCTAGGGTGTGGTTCCATTCAATATGCATTTTATATATCTGCTGTTACCACAGTAAGTGACTTTGTACAGTGTGTTGCCTATTAATGTGTGACCTCTGACTGGAGAACTTCCTATGCTCCACATATGTGCTCAGCATCCCTCTCTCATGTGGTGATGTCTTTGATTCCAATGACATTTATTCCATGCTGGAAAGATTTATTCAGTCTCAGTCTCAGGAGATCCTTCTGTTGCATTTTGTCTTGTGCAAGTTTTCCAAGTCTTTTGGGACATTAGGGTTAAGACATTACCTTTGGCTGTTCCTGGGACTATTACTATAGCCATAATTTATAGAAACTTTACCACCCTACATAGGTTTTCTCCTTTAAATTCAAGTGTTTCTATCATTGAGCAGAATAAGCTCATTTTCAGTACATACAAGCAAAGAATAAAATCAATTTAAGGGGAAAAAATCCATGCAAACTGATTCACATTAAATATACATAGTTTCCTAGGAGATATAAAAACACATGTGGCTACAAATGTTGTAGTGGAATTAAAGGCTTTCACCAACTGGTCATAGGAATTTTTAAATGTGGGGATAATTAATTTAAGAGGAAGGAGGTTACATGCTGTACCATAGTTTTATTGTTTCATTATTAAAGCTGTTTTTAACAATGCCTAGACATAATAATTTGAAAATAGATGTTTTAGTCCGTTTTGTGTTACTGCAAGAAAATAACTGATACTGTATTTAAAAAGAGATAGAGATTTATTAGGCTCCTGATTCCAGTGGCTAGAAGCACCAAACAGCATCAGTGTCCTTGCGAGGGCCCCTGCTATGTCACAACATGGCAGAGAAGCAGGGATTCATGTACCAACAAGGAAGCCAGAGAGTGAGGAGGAGCCAGTCTCACTCTTGTTATAACAACAAGGTCTCATGGAACTAACCCACTTCTCTGAGACCCACACCCACACCGTGAAACCAGCATTAATCCTTTCTTGCAGGTGGTGTTCCTGTTACCTAATGACTTCCTACCAGGACCCACCTATTAAAGGTTCTACCATTTTCAATATCACCACACAGAGACTAAGCTTCTATCCATGAAACTTGGGAGAATAAACCACATCCAAACAATGGCAACAGGTTATAAAACTTATGTTTCTGGCAGTACGACATCCTAAATGCAATAAGCAAACTTCTTCTCACAAAATACCTTATTATTCTGTCTAAAATTATATTTTAAAATATAATATTGAGCTGACAAGACTATAAGGCAAATCCTGAAAGGCAAAAAAGAAAGAAAAAGAAAAAGAAACAAAAAAGAAAAAAACAAGTAAAAGCACAAAACCAGAAAGATAAAGGAGCACCTAAGCGACCATGTGCTTCCACTTTGACAACCAAGAGCAAAGTGGAGGAAGAAGAGACAATGCCATGCCCTCTCCACATTGGCAGTCTATGACAAATGCACCCACAGCTGATACCTAAAGAAGGGTACCCTTAGCGGAAGAGGGAAATCCAGTATGTGCATACACACATTCCACTCCACTCCACAGAGGGCAACAACAAAGAAGCCTACTTGTTCAAGCTTTGGAAGACAGTGAAAAATAAATCTTTCCTGAGAATTCAAGCCCCACATCCCACCGGTTTACACTTTGTGATCCATAAAACTTCAAGTTAGGATTTAGTACACATATTTATGAGAAAAAGATACCTTCAATCCAAGCCTTAACTATTTCATCAATATGAATTTATACAAAATACCACTACTACTAATATTAAAATGCACAAGGAAACAGTGCTCCTTGAATGAGAATAGAAGCAACAAAGATAACTTCAGAGATGCCTAATGCTTCAAATGGTTACTTCAGATGGTGAGGATATAAAGTATGTTATTATGGTCTATTTTAGTCAGATTTTTCACCACTGTGACTAAAGGACCCTATCAGAACAACTATAGGGGAGGAAAGGTTTATTTGAGGGCTGACGATTTCAGGGGTCCCAATTCACAGACATCAGGCTGCATTCCTCAGGGCTTATTATGGTTTGGATGTGAGGTGTCCCCCAAAAAACTCATGTGTAAGACAATGCAAGAAGGTTCAGAGGACAAAAGATTGGGTTGTGAGAATCTTAACCCAATCAGTGAATTAATCCCCTGATAGGGATTAACTGGGTGGTTACTGAAGAGGTAGGGTGTGGCTGGAGGAAGTGGTTCATTGGGGGTATTGCTATGGATATGTATTTTTCATCTGGAAAGTAGACTCTCTCTTTGCTTTCTGATCATGATGTGAGCTGCTGTCCTCTGCCACACTCTCCTGCCACGATGTTCAGCTTTAAGCACCGAGGAATGGAGGGCCTTCTATGGACTAGACCTCTGAAACTGTGAGCCCTCAAATAAGCTTTTCCTCCCGTAAAATTGCTGTGGTCGGATCATTTAGTCACAGCAGCAAAAACACTGACTAAAACAGGGCTCAAGGTGAGGCTTAACATCATGGAGGAAGAGTGTGGCAGAGAGAAGAGGTTCACATGGCAATAAGAAAGCAGAGAGAGACTCTACTTGCCATATACAAATATATACCCCAAAGCCACACCCCCAATTTCCACCTCCTCCAGCCACACCCTACCACTTCAGTTATCACTTTGTTAATTCCTATCAAGGGATTAATTCACTGATTGGGTTAGGACTCTCACAACCCAATCATTTTTCCTCTGAACCTTCTTGCACTGTCTCACAGGTGAGCTTTTGGGGGATACCTCACATCCAAACCATAACATGGTCCAAGAAACATAAAAGAATATTAAATAGATAAGGGATTAAGATACTACTTTTTAGATGAACAGGTAAATTTGAAAAGTGCTGAATAGCATACTTTACAAGGGCTGAAATTTTTAAAGTAAAATAATTTTAAGCAGCACATTAGATATGGATGAAGAAAGAATCAGTGAAGTAGATGATTAAGCTGAATGAATTGCAAAAAGTCAGTACTAACAAATAGATATGGAAAATCTGAAAGAGAAGTAATAAATAACAGAATAGAATAGGAAGACCACACATACATCTTGGAGTTCCAAATGAAATCAACAGGGAAAATGGATAAGATGAAATATTTGAAGATATAGCTTCAGAGAAACTTTGCAGGATTTATTAAAGATATTAACTGGCAGTTTCAGGAAGCAGAATGAATTCTAAACAATATAAATTAAAAAGCAATTCATAGCTATATATATCATAATAAGATGGCATAAAACTAAAAGCAAGAAAAAATATTCATATAAAGACAGGGAGAATATAATAGTAACATAAAAAGAAACAAGAAATAAAGTTATTGCTGACATGTCAACAAAAATAGAAGCCAAGGCTAGAAAAGTGGGGAATAATTTCCTCCATCATTCTGCAAAAAAATGTAATTATCATCTTAGAATTATATGTCAAATGAAATTATTGTTCAAATACTTAGTACCAGGAAGACTCTTTCACACAAGTAAAAACTAAAATATTTTGTCTGTAACAAAATTTTATTAAAATAAATTATAAAGATTGAACTACACAAAGAAGGGAAATTACTTAAGAGGAAAGATCTGAAATGAAAGAAGAAACCATATCAAAAAGATTGACCAAATTGTGGATAAACTAAGCATTTAAACAAATGTTGGCTCTTGTTGGGGAAAGGAACAAATGGAACTAAATACTGGCCAAAAGTAGTATATATACTAGTATGAGTTAATGGTATTTAAAGTGGCTTAAAGTCTGCTTTTTTGGGATAAGACTGTTAATTTAAGTACACGTTAAAGTTTCTAAGGTAACCTATAAAAAATACACAAAGAATATAATATCCACACTAGTAGACAGTAAAAATAAAATAATAAACAAAAGCCCTCATTAAGCTTAAAAATAGCAAGATGGCAAGAAATGAGGGAGAAAACATGAAAGAGCTAGAAAAGGCAGAGCAAACAAAAGTTCATACTGAGAAGGTTGAAATAAATTAAAAATACCAATTTTTTAAAAATCTAAATTATAAACAAAGGTTTCTTACTGAATTTTAAAAATAATTATTTGCTCTATTAATGATAGATATGCCTAACATGAAAGAATACAGAAGGAGTGAAAATAAAAGTATGAAAATAGATACACCAGGAAAACATTACCAAAAGATCAGTTGAATAATTTTATTAACAATAGATAACAGCCGTTGCTGTGGCACATGCCTGTAATCCCAGCACTTGGGAGGCTGATGCAGGAGGATCTCCAGTTCAAAGCCAACCTCAGCAATGGTGAGGCACTTGGCAACTCAGTGAGACCCTGTCTCTAATAAAACACAAAAAAAGGGCTGGGGATGTGGCCCAGTGGTCGAGTGACCCTGAGTTCAATCCCCAGTACCAAAATAATAATAATAATAATAATAATAATAATAATAATAGACAACAGACTTTAAAACAAAAATCATTCTTCAGAAGAAAAAAATATGATATAATCATAGAAGTTTTCATATGACCATGAACGTAGTCAGACTGTGTATAAACCAAATAACATGACTTAAGAGATATAAAGCAAAATATGATAATTCCTCAAGGATGAATTGAAATATAAACTCACCTTGAAAGTGAGAAATTTAAGTATACCTTTCTAAAAAATTGATAGATCAACCAAGAAAAAGATCAGTACGAATCTTGAAAAAAATAAATATAAGCTCAATCTCATGTATATTCACAGAACATTGTTTTTCATCCATTGAGAATATATATATATATATATATATATATATATATATATATATATTTTTTTTTTTTTTTTTTTTTTTGTACCACGGATTGAACTCAGAGGCATTCGACCACTGGGCCACATCCCCAACCCTTTTTTTTTTTTTTTTTTAATATTTATTTATTTGCCTTAGTTATGTACACAATGCCTTTATCCTTACATGGTGCTGAAGATCGAACCCGGGCCGCGCACGTGCTAGGCAAGTGCTCTACCGCTGAGCCACAATCCCAGCCCCCCAACCCTTTTTTGTATTTTATTAGAGACAGGGTCTCACTGAGTTGCTAAGTGCCTCACCATTGCTGAGGCTGGCTTTGAACTAGGGATCCTCCTGCCTCAGCCTCCCAAGTGCTGGGATTACAGGCGTGTGCCACTGCACCCAGCTCATTGAGAATATTTATTCCTTTTAAGTACCCATACAATATTTACAAAATTTAGCACAGAATTGGTCATAGGCATGTATGAATAAATTTCAAAAACTTAACATTCTTCAAAACAAATTGATCACAATACAATTAAATGTAAATATAAATATATACATATGGTGATAGTTTGGAAGTGTTATAGATTGGACATGAGGTATCCCCCCAAAACTCCTGTGTTAATGCAGGAATAATGCAAGGTTAAATGATTAGATAATGAGAGCCGTAACCTAATCCATCCATCCTACTTTGAGTGCCTGACTGACTGACTGACAGGTGGAGCATGGCTGAGGGAGGTGGGTCACTGGGGGTGTGCCCTAGAAGGATGTATCTCTCCTGTGGGGTCCCTTTCTGGCTCCCATTTCTCTGCTTCCTGACTGCACAAATGATCAGTGCTCCTCCACCAGGCTTCTTCCGGGATATTCTGCCTCAGTTGGGCCCAGAGCAGTGACCTCGACCCACCATGGACTGAACCTCTGGAACCATGAGCCAAAATTAACTCACCCTCCTCCTGCCTGTTCTTGTCAAGTATTTCGGTCACAGCAAGGCAAAAGCTGACTAATAGAGGGAGAAGCCCCACACATTTGAAAAAAAATCACAATGATAGTAACTCATGGATCAAAAAAGAAATTATAATGATAATTACAAATTATAAAGCACTGTCAATAATAAAAGCTTACCACAAAAGCATATTTATTTAAAGTTTGTGATAAGAAGCTAAAGTCGTGACAAGGGATTCAATGATTATGTTAGCAAATAAAGGCTAAATTTAATGTGCAAAGCATTCAACTTTATACATTTAAGAACAAAATCAAATATAATAAAAGAGGAAAAAAAAATGAAAACAAAGAATAATTACATAGAAAATAAACATACAATAGAGAGGATCAAATAAGTCTAAAGCCAGTTACTAATACAATTGACAAATCTCTGGAATTATTTCTCAAGAAAATAAAAAGAAGGCAAACATAAACTTCAGAATTAAGGACACATAATTACAGACCTTACTGATAAAAACTACAATCAAAGAATTTTATAACAATTACACATTGTTAATTTTAAAACAGGAGAAATTGGAAACTTCTTGGTGTAACTGACAAAAACTGACTTAAGAAGAGTTAGAAAACCTGAATAGTGTTAGAATTGTTTAGAAAATTGTATAAGTAGTTAAATATATTTTAACAATAACTAAAAAAAAAAAACACTGGAGGGCTGGGGTTGTGGCTCAGCGGCAGAGCGCTCGCCTCGCACGTGTGCGGCCTGGGTTCGATCCTCAGCACCACGTAAACATTAATGCATTGCATTGTGTACAACTAAAGTAAATAAATAAATATTTTTTAAAAAAACACTGGATTTTATAGGTGATCTATCTCAAACAATCTAGGAATTGATAGTTTCAAGCTGACACAAACTCCTTCAAGAAACAAAAAAAGGAAATACTGCCCCACCAATTCTATCAGCTAGGATGATTTTGTCACTAAAAACAAACTACAACATTATGAAAAGTAAATTTGCGAGTGAATTTCCTTATGAACAGAGATAACCTTATATTCCTTCAAAGGATAAGAAGTACTGAGTTGAATTTAATTTAAAGGAATTCAAATATTTGCTAAGTGCAATAATATATAAAAATATCAAGGGATTTTCTTCTCAGTAAACAGCAAAGAAAAGCATTAAAATCAGAGGTCCTGCAGAGTTTTGCATCTGTAGAGTGTCGATCTTTCTGAGAGAGTCACTCATGGCCTCCATTCCAGATAGCAGCAGGCAAATACCCAACATGGGTCCTCCTCTATGACAAACCCCATAGGGATTCACACATGCCAGTTGCAGTCCTAAGATGCCAATGTGGACAAAGGACCTTGATAATATTCTATTGTTCTTTAAAGAATTCTGTGGTCACAAAAGAGATGAGGGAGTGCTTTCAAATGTGACACAGGATTGGGAGTGGAAATATGCTTATCCTTATCCTGCTGGGGTGTTTTAATGAATGATGAAAACCCCAAAGGACAAAGAGTTGACAGAAGAGAAATGAGAGGAGAGGGGGAAATGGATAGTCAACAGCAGGTAGTGAAGTCTTGGAAATGGGGAATGGAGTAGGGTGGGCAAAAACAGGCATGTGAAAACAGACTGTTGTGAGTGGTCTTGTTTTTTGATGGTACCAAAGAACTAAAGTAAAAGTTTAAGGTAAAAACTGAATTCTAAGCAACATGAGAATAGGGATAGTTTCCACCATGTTCTCTACTCCTCAGTGATAAGCACCAGGCCTGTGATATAATAGACACTCCATAAAGTTTTTTGAATGAATAGTTAATAAAATATTTAAAGACTATATATTAAAAAGCTGTGTCAGTAGGGCATGGTGGCACACGCCTATAATCTCAGGAGGCTGAGGCAGGGGGATCACAAGTTCAAAGCCAGCCTCACCAACTTAATGAGGCCCTATGCAACTTAGTGAGACTCTGTCTCAAAATAAAAAATAAAAAGTGCTGGGGATGTAGCTCTGTGGTTAAACTCCCTTAATTTCAAAAACATTTTCAAAAAAAAAAAAAAAAAAAAAAAGGCAGGGGCTGCTGTGTCAGTATAGATACAGATGAATAAAGAAATAACTGTGTAGCTATGTAGGTACATGGCTTATTTTTTAAATCTCTCCACTGAGAAGATGGAGAAACTAAAGATTGTTTGTAGTAGCAATGTGCATGCTCACTGCCCAGGTCTGGGTTTCTAATACCATTTTTCAATAAAAGGAATCAGGGCACCTTGGCAAAATGTCTGCTTTTAAAGCCACAGCAGAGAATATACACCTTTCAGTGCCAGAAAATAAAGTGGAAAAAAATACAAACACAGAAAAACAAAAGCAATGATCAGATGCATAAAGAGGGAAATAGGAGCCAACTGAAAGAGCTACCAATGCTCAAAGCTGATCTTAAAACTAAAATTAAGTAAATACTGGATTACATTTGAGATACAAACCAAAGGGTAAAATATGTAACCCATAATTCCTTGCTGATATTAAAAAATTGAATAAAATAAATGGAGAAGATAGAAAATTTCCCATACAAATTCCAAATGATTTCTGTAGATACTGCCCCCTAGAGGACGCTGAAGCATAACTCCCCATACCTGGAATGTGGGCTGAACATAGTGACCTCCTTCCAAAAGATAAACAGACAGCATGGACCCTTAGGGGTTGGGAGGTCTTTGTAGAGGAGAAATGTGATAATCACCACCACTTCAGCCAGGTGGTGGCATTCATCATCAGTGACAAGTTTTGTTGGTGGCAGTTACCCATGATTTGATGTGATGAGAAAGATACTTTATATCTTTGGTCTTTCTCTCTAATTCCATAACCCCAGTCTAAGCATGAGAAGAAGAAAACAAAATCAGACAAACTGATATTGAGGGACATTACACAAGATATTTTGCCATCTCGGAATTGTCAAGGTTATGAAAAACAAGCAAAGTTTGATAAACTGTCAATCTAGAGGATCCCGAGGAGACATCTAAATATAATGTAGTATTTTGGATGGGTTCCTGGAATAGAAAAGGGACATGCGGTAGAAACTATTAGTTAAAAAAGCATATCAATATTGGTCATTAGTTTTGACATACATGCACTATACTAATTTAAAATGTAAGCAACATGGGAAACTGGGTGTGGAATATATGGGAACTCTCTGTGTCATCTTTGCAACATTTCTGCAAATCTAAAAGCATTCTAAAATGAAGTTTATTTTAAAAATATAAGCTACTATTTATCAAGTGCCCTGAGTTATTCTAAGCAGTTATATCTACTAACCACTTTAATCTTCACAACAACCCTATGATGCAAACATGATTATCTCCATCTCATAAGGAAGCTAAAGCAAAGAGGGGTTAAGGAATTGGTTCCAGGTCATCACACAACCAACAAGGAGTGGAGCAGGGAAGTGAACCCAACAGAAAGGCTGTCATACCCTTAGCACAGGATGATCTGTGGAACTGTATCTCAGCTCTAAGATCTGACTCCTGCATTTTAACAGGGCTCTGCTGTGTTGAGAAAGGAGTATGGGGCAAGTTAAACAGCTAATGTTATGACAAGTTTTGAAAACTATGATAACCAAAAACTTATTAGGGTTTCGAACTTCTACCAGAGTGAAGGAAGAAGGAGAAAAGATTATGGGTATAAATATGAGTAACTTAAGCTTTATAAAAACAATTTCAATAAAATGAGGAATTTACTTAGTGGGATAAATTGGCAAAGGTTATTACCCAAAAGCATAGTAGGGGAAAATGGCCATGTTCTAAAGGATTAAGACAGCTGGCTCAGGTGAAGCACGTACTGTTATGCAAAAATAATCATAAAAGTTTTAAAATGTGGATGCTTGGCAAATTTTAGGATCCAACTGTGAACAAAAATAGAAGCCTAATATCATAGCCAGCCTGAGAGAATAGAATTATGGTCTACAAGGAGGACACTGCCACTCACAAAAGAAAAAAAGAAAAAAAAAAATATGATAATTGAAGCGTAACAGACAAAGAATGAAGTTTTATTTTGTTTAATATAGTAGAGAGTTGAAATATAAGAAAGAGTCAATGAAGCTGTTATTTGGGTAGGCAAAGTTAGAACAGTTGGCCCCCACAAAGGAAATGGAGGAAGGCCTGAATAGATTCATTCAGAAATAGAGTGAGACATAGAAAGCAGCCTAAAAATCACCTTTAGAAGCAATATGGGGCCTGCTGATTGACTGGCACATTGGCTGAGATTACTTTATTTTCCAATGAGTCTTCTCTAATAATCTTCCTTTGCTTCCTAATGTCTGACTCCAAGTGTTTTCTTTTTCCTTATATTCTTTCCCTACATTCATTTTCATCAACCAAAAGGTAGAATCTTTGTTGTAGGTTTTCTGAGAATATTGTATTCAGAAGAGGACAGAAATGCAGGATAGGGCCATTTACTTAATACTGCATAATCCTTCCCCCAATTTTTAAACTGATTTCCTCATAAAACATAGATATACCAGTATTGTGAATATTTCTTCACACTTCCCACAGAAGCCAATGCCCATTGATACCTAAAATAAAAACAAAAAAAAAAAATGAAATAAGAAAAGGTATCCAATTAAAACTATCTTAGATAATAAATATAATTTTTCAAAGAAATTCCTGCATACCAAACAATTTGAATGTAATTTTTTTAAATCTACTCTTAATGATTAATTTGCTCCCAGAATAGTAAGACAAATACCTACTTAGGACCTGCATTTAAGTGAACACAGCTGCCACTTTTCAAAGACTTTGAAGTATATTCCTCTACCTAAATCCAGTGAGTATTTATCTCACCTCACATCTCAGCAGTATTCAGGATTCCTGGCCACTCCCTCACCCTAGAAAGACCCTCATCCTATCTTTTGGCTTCAGTGACACAACCCTTTTGGCCACATAATCCCTCACAGGTCCATCTTCTTCATAGCCACACTGTCTTAAGCATTCAGCCACAGGCCCTGTTCCCCTGCTTGCTCAGTGGTCTCCAGGCAGACTCATCCACACTCAGTATTGCTACACACAGTGGATGCATGTAATTCACTCATGTCTATTCTGCTCTGAGTTCCAGGCCCACACATACAATTGCCTACTTGACAAGGATGGATGTCTCAAAAATATACACCTCTCTAAAATCAAAGCCTCACCTGCCCACCCCCAGAACCTTCTTCTAGTACTACCATTCCTAAATTGATAGCACCAATGAACTATGAAAAAAACTATATTTAATCAGGTAAACTTATTTTCTTATAGGGAGATGAATATGATATAAAATACCATATTTGGAGGGCAGAAGAAACCTAAGAAAGAACATTTGAAAGTTTTTGGATAGACAAATGAATTTGTCATAGAGGATATAATCTTATAATATTCTTTCACTTCCTAATGTCTGACTTCAAGTGTTTTCTATTTTCTCATATTCTTTCCTTATATTCATAAGAGGATATGACAAAATTTTGTCCCATCAAACAACACTCCTTCTCAGTAAGTGGAACACTACAGTATGCTATGCATAACCTTAACTGGGGTCCCTTCAAACCAGAATGTTTCATAAAGATTAGAAACCAGTAAAAGCAAAATTAATTAATGGAAACTTGGATTGACATATATGACAAGATAGAAAAATGTAATTATGCACAGTTGCATTTAATGTTTGTAAAATCATTGTCAGAGACACATATCTCCAGAAGTCATTTGGACACCGTGCATTTTTTAGAATGTTGAAGGTCAGCCTGGGTAAGAGGAAGAGAGAAGTTAAAAAGCCATCACATACAGTGCTATCAGTTCCTTGAAACTCTACTATCAATCATCTTTCCTTTCCAAAGGATTGCTCCATAGTCTAGCATAATGTGAACTGGCGTAGTCTGTTAAACTGAAATAGGTCACCTGAACCGCAGATTATGAACCTGAAACACAACAAGAAGAAAGTTTTATTTAACACGGCAAAAATTTATAAGTAAGAGACATCTGATAAAACATTAAGAAATCAAACATTTAGCTAAGCACTTACAGAAATGACTTACCATGAGTTATGGATTTTGAAATGGTCCCCAAAGGATTAAGGGCAAATCCCTTTACGAATATATTTAAAATTAGATTCAAAGAAAAACTTGAGTGAGAGAACACTAGAGTGAAAAATCCCACACTAACAAATA
Source organism: Tamias sibiricus (assembly GCA_025594165.1). Classification (NCBI taxonomy): domain Eukaryota; kingdom Metazoa; phylum Chordata; class Mammalia; order Rodentia; family Sciuridae; genus Tamias; species Tamias sibiricus. Next base: position 108,795,265 of record CM046658.1, on the reverse strand, counting down.
TGAAACAGATGCATTTTAACTTTGTCTATTTTTAATATGTACAATGGTTATTTTTCTGATTCATTAAAAAATAGATATGGTATTCTAAATACTCTTGCCATAAACAACATAAAAATTAAATCAACAACACTTAACTGTGGTGCTAGAGAGTTATACAAAAAGAAATTTAAGGCTAAAACTTTAAACTCCAAATACTGCTTTTATCATAGACACAGAGAGTTCTTAGGGAAGTTCTTTAGAAAATGATCTATTCCCAAGCTCCCCACAACTCACTCGGGAGTGTGAACTTCAAGCACTGCAGCTGATTTTAATTGCCATGATGATGCATAGGCAGAGACGTGATATCTGGAGTAACTGGCTTCTAAACAATGAGGGGCTTTAAAGATTAAAGTCAACACTTTAAATTGCACTCAAAACTGAATAGGAAGCTATTGCTGACCATTGAATGTAGGTGTAATATTCTCCATATGTTTTGGGCCTTGTAACTGAAAGACATCTAGCCCTCTGCATCACACACAATATAGACCCAAAGGCACAGCATTATACTATGGTGTGATACTACTAGCACTATATAGGTGAAAAACACAAATTTCATAATGTGAACAAGATATACCTATAGTGAAAATTGTTCTTGGAAATAGGATGCCAACTGGAGAGATCAGTAGATATCTGTGAGGTCTTCTTAATCAAAGGCAAGCTGGTTGCTGCAGATAAATGGATTTTGAATACCTGGAATGCTAGTCCAGATGTGAATTGGTCCATAGCTCCTGATGTTACCTGCTAACAGTGGAAATACGGGGTGCATCAATAGCTGGCTAGACCCTTTCATCTATGAAAAGGAATGTAGTTGACTTCCATGTGAGAGTTAACTGAACACTATAACATAAAAGTGTAAAACTTGAATAATTTACTCAGTATTCATAGCCCCCTAAAGAAACAGTGCATCCCTAAAGTAGGCAGTCCTTGAGCTAAACATATTAAATGCAAAATCTTACTGGAAATACTAAATCAACAAATCAGGGGTAACCCAGCCAATGTGAAAGAAAATTCTCCAAATAGTATAGTTTTGTTTTAGTCACTGACATATGGGAAAATTTATGTAGTAAAGTATATGCTTATAAAGTTTCAACTTATATTTAGTGGGGGAAACAATTTATTATACCAAAAAAGCATAAATGTATGACAGATGGTAATGCTTTTTTTTTCCTGCTCTTGGCAAGGTCTCTCTTGGGCTGAATGGCTTTTGCTTCTTAAAACTATGAACATTGTCATTCACACCTATTTTCTGAAATTAAACAGACCAATTCTATGATGAAATCCCCTATAAATTTGGTTACTATATAATGTCTTCCCACTTTTAAATCATAAATTATCTAGAGTACCACTTTCCCTAGAATAATGAAAAGACCAAAACTGGGCAAAATGGTATTCTGTAATAAAACCTTTATTTTAAATTCCTTAAATCAATTTTGGAAAACCTTCTAAATTTAAATTTATTCTGGTAGGACTTTATAAAGGAAACCATAAAAGATTATACTAGAAGTACATTCTTCCATCCTGAAATCTTTATTTTGAGCTTTTGAAATGTTCAATTACTTTAAGTCATTGACAAAATTACATATATGTGTACATAAACACACACACACACACACACACGCATGCATGTGTAATGGATTTTGTCAGTTCTTCTACTGAGAAATTGGCAAAAAGTTTCCTAAGTGTATGTGACATAAAAAGACTAGTTGTATTGCTTTAATATGCAAACCAGTCGTTTAAAGTGAGTAATATATTTACTGGATAAAGAAGTGAAGGAATTTACTTTATAAGCAGGTGGAAGACAAGGGAAAGGGTGGGACTGACATTAGATGGGTAATACTAGATGTAATTTCCCAAGGCACAGGGATGGAGGACAGGGTGGGGAAGATTTCTGTGCCAAGCAATCATTTAGAGACCCAAGACTTTCAGTTGTCACCCCAATATCTGGGCAGTTAGAGGAAGAGCATGAACAATGTGATCGAGATGCTTTTAAAGGCTACACTTTTACATAATTTTATTTATGTCCCATTGGCCAGAACTCAGTCACATGTTCACATGTAATGGTAAAGAAGGCTTAAAAATGCTCTCTAACTCTCACAGTAGGAAAAAGGAAAAGGAAATGTTTTCTGAAAAGCAGGACAGGTTTGCCACAATAAATATCACATACATTTTATTGCTGCCAAAGTCAGGGTTGGATAGTTGTCACTTGTAAGAAACAGCTAGTGGCATTTTCTCTGCAATTTAAAAATAACATTTAATTTCACTTTTGTGTCCTTATTCCATTTTTTTCCTCCTTTGTTTCTCCTTCTTATCTGCAACCTATTTTATTAATCATCTGCTAGTGATTTGGCTTGACTGATTGCATAGAGTGAGTCTTATTTTGAAGTGTACATTCACATTCAAGAAGAAAGAAAATTAGTAACAATGTAGCATGACATATATAAACATCTAGTTACACTTTTTATAAAACACAGTCTAAATGCTAACAATTTTTTATTGCCTTTCTAATAAAAACCCAGGCCTTCCCCCCACCAAGCAGTTTAAAACAATGAGAAGAATTATCAAAGTTTAGAATGATGGAATTGATAACTCTCAGGGTTTTGGTACAAAATGTTGGTGTAGAATAAAATTCTGGAGAAAACACTATGAATATGAATCAGTGGCAGCCTTAGTGTTTGCTATGGACAAAGGGAAATCCTTTTCTGGAAGGTGACTGGCATCACTAGGCCTTAGTCATTTTATTCTCATGGTAAGAAGAGAGGGTTTCTGGGTATGAGCTGTGGCTAGGCTGCATGGAATTTCCTCCCAAAAGATAAACTGTACATCTTGCAACAAGAAATAAAAATTTGTAATTTTTGGTAGATTTTTTTTGTGTGTGTGAAAGACTATTTCTGGAAATTGTTCTTTTCTTCAGAATCAATATGAAAAAATTTTAGTAGGAGGCAAAAGTCTTCCTTTATTGGTTCAAATTATGAACAATAAATTAAAAGATGAACATCATTAAGACTGCCCATCAAATGAAATATGATTATAGTGAATGGATATCAATATTGTATTACCCAGATTTCCATCACTATAATAAAATGCCTCAGATAATCAGCTTATAAGGAAGAAAGGTCTATTTTGGCTCATGGTGTCAAAAGTTTCAGTTCATGGCCACTTGACCCCATTCTACTTGGGGCTGTGGTGAGGCAGTACACGATTGGGGGGGAGCATGTAGCAGCAAAGCTGCTTACTTCATCAGCCTCGAAGCAAAAAAGAAATAGCAAGGGGCCAGGTCCTACTATGCCCTGTAATAGTTTGTACCCAGTAACCTAACTGCCTTCCACTAAGCCCCACCTCTTAAAATGTTCCATCAACTCCCAATAGAACTGTTGACTAGGAGGTCCATACCTTCAACACATGGGGCTTTGCAGGACATTTAAGACCAAACTATAGCAACTATCCACCCTACCTAGCCCTCACAATTTCTTCATAAAAAAAAAAAAAAAAAAAAAAAAAAAGCAGTGCAAAGAGTCAGAACATCTTTCCCCTGTGGAAGGTCACTCACCTGGCAGGTTGTATTGAATAAAGTTAAGCAGCAAAAGCAGCAAGTAACAAGCATCATCCATGGCCCACTGCAACAGTAGAAACATCTCACCACTAGGCACAGGGTGGGACCTGAGGGAACAGCTAAGCACTGGTAGGCACTGCATTTTATATGAACTAAAGAGATAGTGAAATAATTTTGAATTTTGATTGAGCTCTTCCTGAGGGTGTTCTCAAATTTGTGGCACTGAAAAAGAAAATTTAAGTACATTCAGTCTCAAAAACAGAGTATGTTTCATCTTGCCCAGCCTAAAACGGTGGAAGCAGAGAGGTTAAGCACCCTGGATCTGGGACTCAGAAAACCCTGGATTCTAATCCTGGAACCATCAACCATCCTCTCTGGGACTTGGGATAGTGTTGTTGTGAAGAGGGGAAAAAAATTGCAAATGTGAAAGTTGTCAGAATTAAAATGAAATCCCTTGTGCCAACCTTAAGGAAAAAAAGTATAGAAAGCCAGAGAAAGTAAAGAAGAAAGAATTCTTTCACATGATCGTTTGATAGTAACTATCACAAAAGACATCCAGAACCACAAGCTTGCACAGAGGCCAGTACAACCTTATACAAAAAGTATTTCCACAAGGACATCTACTGAGCAATTATCTGTTCAAACATGGTTTTGATGTCACTCTTGTTATTAATCACTGTGGCCAAGGATTATTGTTTCTAAATATTCGATGTAATTCTCATTTTTGCCTGTAAAAACTTCCTTTTCCTCTTTTTGAAAATGATCATAGTTTACTATGGTATACATATTCTCATTATGATGTTATGCTAATTTCCATTGCAATATTGCACATTCCCAAATAAATATAATTTCATAATTCTTTGGAGAATTTCTCTCACGGTTTTATTTAGGATGGCACATATAACCAGTGCTCGAGAATCATTAGTTGTGAATACTGTCATTATCACTTGGGGGGACTCTGTCTAACCAGAATACTTCAGGTATCCATGAATGTTGGGTGCAAGGAAGGGAACAAAGAAAGCTTCTATTTCTAATGGAAGTTTCAAGGAACTAGAGCTGTTTAGGGAGAGAAACTGATACAGGAACGTATTAATCCATCTAGATGAACTAACGAAGAGCGATTGGACTTGTTTAGTGAGGCCCTGGGAGGCGCAACAAAGATCTGAACAGAGTGGCAGTCAGGAGAACATAAATTTGGCTCCATACAAAGAAGCAGTTGGGACAGATTAGAGTGTTTGAAGAATGGCAGGGGCTGCCTCCAGAGAGGGTCAGTACCTCCTTTTGGGTACCGCAGGCCTAGAAGATATATTGGTGGAGGAGTCCTTGTCGGAATTTTAGGGATTATGAGTTTCCAGACAATGCTTTACCAGACAGGGCTCCCAGAAGCAGCACAAGGTCGAAGCCAGGAAAGGCTAAGCAGCCTGACCAGCGGAGTCCAGCTGAGTCCCGTCCTCCACTACGCAAAGTCCTCAAATTCCGCCTGGGGTCCTGGGAGTCCCGCGCGGTCAAACCGCACCGCGCGCGGAAACTCCGTTGTCATGGCGACGGAAGCGGTTGACCCGAAGATCCGGGCGGGTTTGGGGGAGGGAAGACAAATTTGTTTAGGAACGGGGCGTGGCCTCGGTTACTAAGGCAACGGGACGCTTAGGCAGGGCCTGAGCCCCGTTTCGAGTCCAATGCTCCTCCAGGCCTTTGCATGGCACCCAAGAAAGACAAAGGCGGAAATGCGAACACCGGTTCTAAGCTGTGGGAACCCTCGCTCATAGCGGCACAATTCAACCAGGTGAGCCGTGAGCCCTAATTTAAGTGTTCTCTGCCCCTAGCAAAGCCGGAGGCCCGTCAGACCCCTCTCAGGCACAAAGTTTACCCTCCCTTCCAGACGCCACCGCTGCCCTCCCAGAGAAAACTCGGTCATACTTGGAACTGCGCTCCCGGGTCGTTTTCACTCACTAAAGAATAAACAAGTGAAAGTCAAGAGAAGAAAGGGAATTCCCACCAGGCCAGTCAGGGCGATTTCAAAGGATGGTGACAGGTGCCTGCTGGGGAGGAAAGGAGGCACCGCTCCTCTGACACCTTAGGACCCTTTTCAATGGCATAGTCCAGAAGGCACTCCACAATTTTGCTGGAGTTGCACTCACGAACTACTCGCTTCCTCTTAACAGGAATCTTGTCAAATTATCTCTGGTTTGGCCCATAGTAGGATTTTAATTAATGCCGAGTGAAAAAAAAGACATGGAGTGCAGAAAACAGCAATACATGTAAAGTGAACCTTCTTACAGATAGGAAAGGATAACTTTCTTATGTAATGCCCTGATAACACTATATCAAAGTTTTGATATATTTTGAAAGTGTAGGAGACCAGAGCAACAAGGCTCTTCATCCACTGGTTGTCACAAATGCCCTGGGCAATATGCAACCCACCTGCCACATGACTTTGAATTGCATGAGGTCCCAGAACTGAATAGGATCCCCAACACTCTCACCCCCACCCACCTTTAGACTGTGGGAAACCCAAGCTCTTGTCACTTGCCGCTGGAAATCCACTTAAAAAGCTGTGTTGTTTCTAAGTCCAAGTAAATATCTGGGAAGAGAAACATTTCTGGAAATTCCAACCTACCATTGTGAACTACTTTTTAAAATGGAAAAAAAAAAAACCACAAAACATTTTTCCCCATTTTATATGTGTTTATATGGTGCATTAGAGAGTTTGTACTTTAAGGGGAAAAATGGATCAAAGGTCTTATGTTGCCCTCATGAGAAAGTTTTACCTGTTTATACTTATTTTCCACTATGATTGTTTTTCTCTGTGAACAGTAATTCTGTCTACTATGGAAATTAGTCCTGATGAAGAATTTCATAAAAATAGTTATGATGCAGATGTGACATCATGGAATTTGGGGTCATTTCTATGACTTTAGGAATAAAAGATGTCAACTCAGTAATCCCCAGTTACATTCTCAAATTCTCAAAGGTGTTTTTGAAAGCACTTTGTAAAAGCACCTTCTCTTTTGCTTTTATAAGTCAGAACTAGCCAAAATAATTTTTCTCCATTTTCTTTGAAATTATGTAGGCCAAGTTGGGCTTGGAGTGAACATTTCTGCTTGAATTATAAACTGCTGAACAACAGAGTTTGATGGAGGTGCTGACACTGCATTAGCTTTAGAGTTGCAAATATGAAGCTATAATTTTCCTAGTTGAATGGAAAACCTAAAGGCACTATTTTTTCTTATGGCTTGAAAACCTGAAATAATATTCAGTTTTCTTGATCCTACTCAAACAATATAATTTCAATAAATCTTGTGTACTAATAGAAAGAATCTGAACTCAAAGTAATATGTAGTTTTAAGAGTGAATTCACTTTTCTTCATTGGTTGAAATACATGTTTTGTAATTGCAAGAGGAAAACAATTGCCCTCTACCTCCTCCCCTAATTTTTTGTCAGCTTGGTTTTGTGTCTGATTCATAAGGAAAATTTCCATATTAACCAACAGTCCAATGCTCCGTGTAAAAGACTCTGAATTTTGGTTAAAGATGACTGTGGATGCATGAATTCTTTATTCATAGTGTTTAGCAAGGTGCTCTGCACATAGTATGTGCTCAAAATGTTACCGTTTTAGCTCCTAGAGAATTTCTTTCCTTACAGTTATTCCTGAACAGGTACATGTGGTTGAGTGTGTGTGCTGGAGTGTGTGTTGTGAATATATGTGTGTGCCTCCAGTCTTCCATAAGCCAGGTTTTAGAATTAGCTCATTGGTGAATTTGACATACTCAGCTGCACTAGACTTTAAAGAGAATAAGTAAGTTCACAATGCTGTTATAGTGAATTCACCTTGTATCAATATTTGGACTTCCCTTTAAGGCTAGAATAATTGTGAAATTTTTAGTACATTTTAGTTATATCTAAAACATAAAATGATAGCAAATAATACAAGGCAGTCTACTAGTGAACATTAAATGATTAGAGACTAGAGGTTGGGAAGATGAATAGAAACTGGATAGTAAGGAAATACTTTGCAAAAGACTTATTTTCAGCTGGGCCCTAAGATACAGGTAGAATTTTAACAGATTTTAACAAGTAGAATAAAGGGGGACAATTATTTTAGGTAAAGAGACAAATATGTGCCTTAAACAAATTTTGCTGATATCAGTCTGGTCTAAGATACTTTTAAGTCAATTCTAATGTATTTCTTCCAAATTTATGACATGGTAGATGATTCAGGGAGGAGAAACTTTGTTCATGACCCAACTTAAGAAAAATTTCCAGGGGCTGGGATTGTGGCTCATTGGTAGAGCACTCGTCTTGCATGTGCGCGGCCTGGGTTTGATCCTCAGCACCACGTAAAAATAAATAAAGGCATTATGTACAACTAAAATAAATAAATATTTAAAAAAAAGAAAAATTTCCATAATTTTTGAACAACATAGTCATTCCTTTTAGGAGCTTACATATGGTACAAAGCCTGTCTTTGAATAATGTCACATGACTTCAAAGTGACTGGGGCTGTATGTTTCAATTGGAATTGCTATTGTCAAAACTTCTGTGTCAACCCAAGGTAAAAAAGAAACCCTGGTATCAGTATTGAAAATATCCACAGACAAGGTATAAATCTTTCTTCTTTTCCTTTCAGATAGAATGTATTTTTGTCAGCAAATGTATTTTTCAGAATACCAGGATTCCCTGGAGGTTTGCTTGAATTGGTTTATGTATCTCACTAGTAGAGTTCATTTTGGGCTTTTGTTAATTTTAACCATTTAATTTTTTCATATTTTCACATTACTGAGGGTAGTAGTTCTTTTCATTTGTTCCTAATTTGAGAAATGTTTAGCAAAACTACAGCCTTACTTGTGAGACTAACTATTGATGTGGCCATTATTCCATTCCCTTACTGTGACCCACCACAGAAAAATTAAAAGCACAGAAAAAAATTTTGTGGCAACCCCTACACAATACACACCTTAACCCAGACAGACTCACTGCCCAATATTCACTGATTTCACTTTGTAATGATGATTTCAGATCCCTGGTATCCAGCTTAAGTCACTAGACACCTTTATTGTCATTTGCCCAGTGTTTATAAAGGTTTTATTCTTGATGAAATCTTCAATAGAAATAACTACATATTTTTAAGTATTTAAAAATATCTACTGCAACATATTGAAGTCTTTACTGTTAGACAGTTCTTGCACCCACTTTCATAGTTTTCAATGTATGTTTTTCCCGTTTCTAAATGTTGGAGACATTAAGAACACATCAGCCGAACGAATAGAAATTTAAGTCAAGGAAATGAAAGCCGAACTCTCTGGCTGTCTCCCACTTTCTGATACATGGACTTGGCCTAGCTCAGGGGTGTTGCCCTGACATATGACAAAAAATCAAACCACCACTAGGATAGACTAGTGGTTGTTCCTCCAATATGATCTGCTCCTGCTCCCTATGCTCCCCTATAACCTTTCTGCTGATTGGCCCATGTCTTCTATAAAGGCGGTCCAACTTCCTCAATAAACTGAGCCGGTGCCTTGACCTGTCTCCCTGATGCATCTGATTGTCCTCCGAAAGGAGGGCTGGGTGCGGCGGTCAGTCGGCTCTTACCTTTCCCAATCCGTCCTTGTTGGGGCGTGCTCCCCCTTCTCTTGCGGGTCAAGAGGAGTCAGGGACTAAAAACCCCAACATCTAAATAAGTAATAATATTTGCAGATGTAAACTTCTAGAGACTGAAAAACATAATAGCGCTGTCCTCACCAGTATTCATTCAGAGAGGGAGACTCCCAGGGTGTGCAGACTCATCTGACCTTTTTATGAAATTGAAGATTTAAGAGTTTCAAGACCTGGTGCAAAAACATATAATGATTTGGCACATCAGGATTCAGAACCTAGATATTCTCACTAGTCCATACTTTCTCCTTAATAGAACTATAAGCTGTGATAATCACAGCATCTTATGTAGACTTTTCCATTTAAAATTAAATTTTACATATTTGATCTCTTATGTTAACCTCCACAACATTGCTAAAGGTAGTGTTATTAGAGTAAAATGCATTAATAAATATCTATTGATTACCAATAAATAAATATAAAAAGAATACTTATTTTACCTGAAATATCAAGAATCTTCCTTAATAAATGCCTTTTCCTCTCACTTTCACATTCAGAAGGAAGAAAGGCTGTAACACTTGTAAATTCAACTCAGACTTCTAAGATCATCTAAGCATTTCAAACAGAAATATTTGAGTTTATAACTGATATCCTATCTGTGGGATAGATAAATTCTTGATTAGGAAATGTTATTTTCCTCTTTGCAAAAAGAAAATTGCAGAAAAACTGATCCTTCTGCTACTCAAAGTATGCCTCACACTCTAGTTGTACCAGCAAAAGCTTGACTCATCAAAGTCTCAGGCTACCTTTGTCTCTCAACATTCCCACTCCCATCCATGACACTGTAATTCTTAACAGTCACTACAGCTCATTGATAACTCTTTATTCTTCCCCATCATTCTGCCTCTAAGTCCTCTTGATTTTTCCTTAACATTTTCTCACTCTTTCTTTTCCTCTCTGATCTCATGCTCTCCTTCCTTCTACTCACCTTAAAATCACCTATTTCTGTTTGTCAAACCACTTCCATTTTTCTTTTCTTTATAATATCGAATGCTTGGATACCTCTTATTCAAAGTCAATGCTTTATGTATTTGTTTAGAGTCACTATTTCTCTGTTATGAGTATTGAAGAAACATGTGCTGAGCAATGAAAACAAAAATAGTCAATGAGATCACATCAAACTATAAAGCTTCTGTACAGTAAAGAAAACAATAGAGTGAAGAAACAACCCTCAAAAAGGGAGAAAATATTTGCAAATCATACAATGAATAAGCAAATAATATCCCAAATAAATGAACTACTCAGACTACTCTATAACAAGAAAACAAAAACCCTATAAAAAAAATTGGACAAAGGACCCAAATAGACATTCCTCAAAACAATACATGCAAATGCTCAGTAGGTGTATTAAAAAGCACAGAATTTCTAATTATCAGAAAAATACAAATTCAAACCACAATGAGAAATCACCTCACCCCTGTTAGATAGACTATTATCAGAAAGACCAAAGATAACTCGTTAGGGAGAATGTATAGACAAGACTTTCTGTACAGTGTTGGTGGCATTGTAAATTAATACAGGCATTATGGATAAGAGTATGAAGATCCCTAAAAAGAAAAAAAGCCAAAAATAGAGTTTACCATATGATTCAATGATTCCATTCTGAATATATATTCAAAGGATTTGAAATCAGTATGTCAAAGAGGTATCTGTGTTCCAGTGTTTACTGTGTATGAATATACCACAGTGAATCTCACCATCATATACATCCACAAGAAATTAATTTAAAAAAATAATAAATATGGGTAAATGTTAGAAAAATAAATAGAGGGAGGAGAACAGGGGGGTGGAGGGAAGGGGAAGGAGAGGTACTAGGGTCTAAATTAGAACAAGATATATTCCAGGCTTTTAAAACTGTGTCCAAATGGATTCTACCGTCATGTATAACTAAAAAGAACCAACAAATAGTGAATTTCCACTTTCATTTTTTAAACTTTTCTTCCCTAAACACTGCTCATACTGTTTTAATTCCCAGCTCAAAAACTACCAGTGATCATCTATAACCACTTTCGACAAACTTTAATCAGTCTTTATCCCTCCCTAATCCATCTCCAGCTCCATCCAGTCATCAACTTGAATTGCTACAAACAAGGCAGCCCCCTCACTGCTGCATGGACACATAAATAAGGCAGTGAACTGCTGGAGAAAGCCCATTTCTGAGGCCAAACAGATATAGGCATTATCTCCTGATTCTCAGCTGCAGAATGTATGACCTTGAGCAACTTTCTTGCCCTCTCTGAACCATGCTCTCCATTTGTCAAATGGAAATAATATCTACCTCAAAGGCTTGCTGTGAATATAAAATGATACTTATTTCATTTCCTAAATATCTTGATAGCACATGGCATCTAATATGCCTTCAGCAAATGGGTTCCCTTCCTCCCTGCTGCTTTCACTCACATTAGTCCACTTCCTGGACACGGATGGCACCTTTCTGCTTCTTGTCATGTCTATTTGTTGAGACCCTTATAAACCATGTCTTACAGTAAGCTTTCCTAACAACTCTAACCCAAATTTAACCCTCACCTTGGCTCTAGGCTCTATTACATAATTTAGCACTTGGTTACAGAATGCCTGGAATTATTTGCTATCATTTCATGTTTTATAGAACACAAGCAGAATATAGGCTGCTAGAAATCACATCTTAGACTCCTGATATGTTTCCCACAATATCTAACATGATTTCAGGTACATGGCATGAATGTATTGCATTAATTCACTGATTTACCTTGAAATATGAAGGATGAGAAGGTAGTTTCTAAGAGAAGACAGAAAGCATTTATATGAAAAGGCCTCACAGCAGATATATAATATTGTGAGCGAGCCCTGAAAAGAACTATGCAGTGATTCCATTTCACTTTACAGAAGCATTTCAACTGCCAATCAGGAGGCATTCAAGTTAAAGTTCTTTAACATTCAGTTTGCAGTCTCTCCTTTAGTTGAGGAATAATAATTTTCTCTTATTAAATGTAGCTTAGTGACAATAGTTGAGTTGTGCACACTTGGAAAATAGTAATAAAGGCTCCTAGAGTCTTAAACAGAACTTATAATTCTTGCAAAGGTTTGGAAAGTGGATATGGGTTCAAAATAGGTATTGCTGAAATATTAATATCCCAGACCTCTTAAATAAACAAAGTTATAAAATATATAGATACCAGGATGATAATAAACTGAGTCTAACTAGGTTTTGAGGGGAAAATGTTCAGTCAAATTGAAGTGCTTGAATCCATTTAAGTGTAGTTTATCAAAGAGGGAAATGCATTTTATTGGATAGAATGCTTGAGCAATTTTTGAGAGGCAGTGAAGGGTTTCTCAGCTTTTTTGATCTTAAACAGTAAGCTATTTCTCATGTAAATGTGTATTTAAGACTTACTGGAAATATTCATAATATGAGCTGAAGACTGATGTCTGGCAGCAAGCATATTTCTGAAATTGGGTTGGTTTTTATTACTATATTTTCTGAAATATGCTTTCATTGATATTTACAAAACAAATTGCCAGTTCACACAAAGGTTGTTTTAATAAAAGCCAATGCAAACAACTAAGTTGCTAGGAAGAATGTTAAGAGGGAAATGGACTTTTCATAACCTCACATTATAATTTCTCTTTTTGGACAAAAATATATTATTAGAATGAGTTTGGAACTGAAGGGAATTAGTATGTCAAAATATCCACCTAGATGTTATATGTGATCATTTTTATTGCAAGTGAAAAATATTAAATATAAGTAAAATGTAAGTGTTGCCAATATGAGTTTGGCAACATCCTAGGAAAATGTTAGTTAAGAAATGGTGAATGTTGACCATGGTTTAGCTCTGGCCATAGAAACCATCATTGGCTCGCAGTTCCCACAGGATAAAATCCAAGGTGTTCTGCCCAGCTTTCACAGCCCTGCCACATGTGGCCTTTCTCTGCCTATACATCTTTATCCCTCTCTACTCCAGGCAAATGCTCTCTTTGGCATCCCCAGGTACATATAGACTACACCCATGTAATTTCTTGGCCTGATGAGCTCCCTGCATTCATTCAATCTTTCTCATTAAAATCCTCTCCTACATGTTCCAGAAAGCAGCTCAAGTCACATACCACTCTGGTTCTCACTGACTTTCCTCCTCTCACTAAACTACCTCAATGATTGTTACCCTCAATTGTTACCTACTTTGAGTTGTTGCCCAACAATTTCAGCATTCTTTCCTATATCTGCATCCTCTTATGACACCACAAGTGCCTGCAGGGTTGCAAAGTTAATTATTTTGAGTTTCCTCCTTCCTGGCTACAGTACCAAACAGAGATGAGGCTGTAGTGGTCCTCAACAAATACCTACTTGATTTAATCCACTGGTTATGTTACTGTCTTAGCCTCCTGGCCTGTCTTTACTTTTGATTTCTGGTATCAGTCTCAACCCATTGGTCATGGTAACAAGTTGAAGATTGAACTCCAAGCTTTAGTTACTGCAACAATAAAACAGGGATGGTGATAATAGCTATCTCTTGCAGATATTAAAAATATAGTTGTGAGGTCTCAAAGGCATCCAGCACATAGTATCTGAAACTTCACACATCCAAATCCAAACTGGATGTCCCCTGCAATCTTATTTTTTATCAAGTCTTCTCCTTATTGAACAGTATTACCATTCAACAAGATAGTCACTAGAGCCCAAAATCTTGCATGCATTGTCTTTTCCTCCCTATCCACAGCCCATAATCAATTCTTCAGTAAGTCCTGTTGGCTCTACCTCAGAAACGTGTCTAAAATCTACCTCTTGCTACCACTCCCACTGCTACACCCTAATCCAGACCACAATCATTTCTTGCCTGAGCTACAAAATAGCTCAGGAGATGTAGAACTTCTTTTCTTACTCCCATTCCTGCTGTCTTGGAGTCTAGTCTCCATATAGTAGTGGAAATGGTTGTTTTTTTAATTATTATTATTTTTATTTATTCTACTTAGTTGTACATGACAGCAGAATGCACTTCAATTCATTATACACAAATGGAGTGCAACATTTCAATTCTCTGGTTGTACACAAGGTAGACACACACCATTCATGCAATCATATGTGTACCTAGGGTAATGATGTCCATCTCATTCCACCATCTTTTCTACCCCCATAGTCCCTCCCTGCCCTCCCCTTTAATATTAAGACAGAGTAAAATTCAAATGCTCCACCATGGCCTATGAGATTCCATGTTCCAGGCCTCTGCCAACCTCTCTGACCTCACCCTGTGTCTCCTATGAATTACCCACCCCCTCAGCCCTCTCTGCAGCCACACTGGTCTTTTATTGCTGGTACTCAAATCCATCAGAAATCATGTTTTCACCTTAGAGTTTTTGCTCTTGCAGTACCTTCTGCCTGGAAAAACCCTTCTTCAGATAGTCATGTGATTCAATTTCCATCATTCTTTTAGTGTTCTATTCAAATGTCAGCTTTACTGCTTGAACTGTGGTCCACACTCTATCCACATTCCCTAACTTGGTTCCTCACCTTCTACTTTACAATTATCTCATTATTCTCTGTCCCCCATGTGAACACAAGCTCCATGAGAGCCAGGATTTATCTTGTTCACTAACATACTGTGGACATGTAAAAAGCATCTCTGGCATATGGAGGAAGTCAGATACATTAGTTGAATAAGGAATAATAGATGCTCCAATAGGAGGAGCTTGTAGTAGCAGTAGTATATTTATAAAAGTGGTGTAAATATCAAAGTGTATGAAATGTGTGAAACACTATTTCACCCAATATAAATATTTATAAATAATTATTATGATTGTTCATATGGGTGCTAAACATACACTTTAAACTCAGCATACTCAAAACTGAGTTAGTCTCCCTCACAAACCTCCTCCTTTATGCGCTCTCTTAAATATGGGTACTGTCCTGTTCAATGAAGTTAGAAATCATCCTTGAAGCTCCCCTTCTAATATCAAATTATCAGCAATTTCTATTCCTTCTTCCGTTTCTGAATCTTCCTTTCCACCTCTCATAATATCTAACTAGCACCATAACAATAGCTTCCTAGCTGGGCATGATGGTGCAGACCTGTAATCCCAGTGGCTTAGGAAGCTGAGGCAGGAGAAAGGAAAGTTCAAAGCCAGCCTCAGCAACTTAGAAAAGCCCTGAGTAACTTAGCAAGACTGTCTCTCAAAATAAAAAATAAAAAGGGCTGGGGATGTGGCTCTGTGGTTAAGCACACTTGGGTTCAATCCCCAGTACCAAAAAACGTACCTTTCTAACCTCTTCCCTTGCCTGCCTTCATCCAGCAGTAAATATTTAAAATATTTTAATAACTATTACAGTTATATCAATTAACATATAAATTTAAAACTTTAAAGATTTACTTGTATTCTCTAAACTATGTTTATCTTATTAAAATGCTTGTCATCTGGTATGTTCTAGTACATACCATTCATCGAATTTTTCTAATGATTTCAAAATCATCTGTTGATTTTCAGAAACAGTGGTACAGGCTTTTGGTTGGAAGACTTTCTCTTCCTAAATGATGCCTTTATCTGAGTGTGATGCAACATGGTATCATCTCTAGGCTCTGTTCATCATTTTTGCTTTAAATGGATAGTCATTATTTATTGGTAGTTCTCTGTACATAGAGATTTCTCCTCGTACCACCAGTTCTGTACATCATGCTGAAAATTGTCCCAGCTTTTGCTAAACTTTTAGTAATTATGTTAAATTTTCTAACCCTCATAATACTGACATTTTATATATGTAATTTCTTTTATTGTCTTTATTATCAGTTAAATCACAAAACTATTTCTTGAAATTCCATATTTAATTAACTGAAGTTTTAGAAGTTAATTTTATAATTTTTCATAAAATATAATTTTTATAATTTATAAATTTTAGAATATATAACTTATAATTAATTTTATGAGTTGTGATCACCCTACATTTGCTTTGTTATAAAAACATAATGTGATTAAAGTTTAGAACTGAATAAATTGAAAGAGGTTAATTCATTGTGTATGTTAATTTTTGTCATCAAATAATAAACCTATTTCTGTACAGTTTATTAGACAATCAAATAGTGTTTCTCTTAGAATTGACACTTTGCCTTGTTTCAAATCATACCTTTTATTTCTCTGTTTTTATATATCCTTTGCTTCTTTTTCACAGTTTGCTAGATTAATTTTATATGGGCAACAAATTTAATTTTCTTTCTTGTAAAACTAAGTGAACTATTGACATTTTTGTTAGAAGATTTTATTAAGACCAAATTCCTGAAAGGATTTCAATTTCTAAATGCTTAGCAACACTCACTTTACAATTTGTTAAAAGGAGTACCCAGGGCTCAGTATAATTTCCACTCGGTATTTGTAGTCATAAGTCTACAGAATGCCCATAGGGGTCCTAAAAATTTTCTAATGTTCAATGTCCACCTCTCTTCAGGTGTATTATTCAGTTATCTCTGGTGTTTATTTGATATATGGTATTAAACAGAAAGTTTATCAAAAAATTATATTGGGTTGCTGTATTTACATCTTTCATTTTGCTATTGAGATATGTTGACTACAGTGAGTTACAACAAAAACAAAACATCTGGAACTTTTTCTAAAATTGAGAGCTTAAACTCCAAAGCTTTCTCCATGTCTCCACATTGGCACTGTTGTCATGTAAATATTTCTCATAGAAATTTTTTTTTTTTTTTGGTCATCAATGATATAGGTTGAAATATCATAGATGCTATCTCTACCAGATCAACAAAAAATCATTTTGTTACCTTTGGAATATTGAATTTTGCATATTAGGCATTATTATAACAGACTTATTTGAAATATTTAAAGTTTTATCAGTGGTGATTAAAATTTCACTGCTTTGATTCCATTTTTCAAAAAGGCTGCTTTCTCATTTCAGAAGATAAATGTTTGCCAAAATCAAGGCTATATAAAACTACATTGCCATGATACATCCATATGGATATTACTTCCTGAAGTTTTCCTAATGTTTCATGTCCAATAATGCTTACTTATATTTAATTTCATGATCGATTGTGTTGAAAGTTGTGGTTATAGGTTTAAAATTGTTTTTCACTTTATTGACACACTTTAATAAGTTATTTCAAATACTTTAATGAATAAAACTGATTTATGTTATTCTTTAAGCTTTCCTTTGTTAATGATTGCAAAATTTATTTATTAGAAACATGCCACTTGGATTTTTTTTAAAAAGTGTTTGCCTATTCAACACAAATTTTGAGTTTCATTTCCATTCAACATTTACATCACTAGAAATAATAAGTTAATTAAATTTGTTGATTAAGTTAATTTTAAGTTAATTTTATTGAGTTTTATGTCATTTTTTATTTTAGAAATACAAATTATTTATGTTGTAATGATTTTTGCACAATATCCAAACATGCCTCAGGTTATGATTTTTTATCTGTGATCCCCTGAAGATTCAGAATAGTTACCTGTTTATGACATTTAAGCAATAAGAAATATATTGAAATTTTGAAGTTTCTTTACTGTGGTTTTTCGTTTTTAATATTTTAACTTACATTTATGTATACTAATAAATTCACACACTAGAATTGGATTGCAACATAACTAAAATAAAAGTAAAAAATAAACAAGGCAGAAGTAATCCATTGATGATGATGATTAACTGGTTACCCTTCAGAAGCTAAAAGCATGTAGAAAAAGATGTGTGTTGTAGCTGCCTACCATGGTACAGCCAAGACTCACAGATGTGATACCAGTAGATCAGTTGTTGATCATAGAAATATGCTATCATGATCAGTTCGTACTAATGAGATTATGTTAGATTTTACATTCTTTATTTTACCACTTACCACAATTACTTTTACATCTTTTACCAACCAGTATGCATTATATTTTGATACCAGCTTGGTACAACCTACCCGTACTAAGAGACTATCTGTAAAACATTTTCTTCTCTCCAGGTATCCTCTACATAGCCACCTGGGTTGTCTGTCTACAAAATTAATATGATCGTGTCACTACCTGCCTCAGTCTCAAGTCTTACTGTTATTTACTTTACACTTCACAATCTTCCTAGTGCCATCCCTGCCTCCTCATTCCCTCCTCTATCCAGACACTCAATCTCATTGTATAACAGCACAGTTCAAGGCTACTAGAAAGGCTGTGCTTTGAGACACAGAGGATATCATGCTTGGCATACCATTACTTCCCTGACACCATTTGTTGGTCTTCTTACCATTCTTAAAGTTACAAATCAAATGTACTTACTCCATGACACTGTCCTTGACTTTCCTTTTCCCATTCTCAATTTGTTATGTTGAGATGGTATTTACAGAGACCCCAGTGATGGTAATTACCATGTTTATTAATTAGAGTTATCAGTGGGCCTGTCTCCTCACTTGAGTATAAACTTTTCATGGACAAGAGGTATGCTCTTTGGCTACCACGTCTGGAACTTAGAGCCAGGAATATGTTCAGTCAACTTGAATTGGAAGAATGACAAAACAAATGCAGCAGTGCTTCAAGTTATTTGTATCCAAATCACCCCCTTTATATTTTGTTCTTTCTACCCTCCATAATTTCTTTATTTTTCAGTAAGATAAAACAAACAATAATAATATTAAGTTTCCAGTCTAATAAATGTTGGTATATGTATTCATACTTATAATTCACCACCCAGATGAATATGTGGGACACTACACATAGAACTTAAATAAGGTATAGAACCTACTATAGGCTTCCTGTATCTTTTCCATTCAATACCTACCCTCCTGAGAATTAACACTATTCTAATATCTAGAGCCATCAATTATTTTACCTGTTCTTAAACTTCATATAAATTAACTAATACAAAATGTACTCATTTTGCTCAACACAATTCCTATGAAATTCATACATGTTGATGTATGTATAAGTAGTGTGTTCTTTTTGTGGCACTATAGCATTCCATTGTATGAATGTAATATAATTTTCATGCATGTTCCTGAAGATTGACGTTTGAATCATCTTCAGTTTAAGATATCACACACAATGCTGCTATAAAATTTTTATAAAAGTTTTTCTTTGGACGTATACTTGGGTATATACTTAAGACTAGAAATGCTGGGTCATAGAACATAGTACAACATAGGACATAGTACAACTTTAGTAGCTACTACCTTAGAATTTTCCAAAAGAGTTGCATCAACTTGTTCTTATTAGTAATGTGTGTGCATATGAGTCATTTAATTCCACTTCTTTTTATTGCACTGTTTTCCTCTCTTTATCCTAAATTTGTTTCAGTTGATCTCCAATTATAGTTCTTGTTTCCCCATGGCAAATTTAATGGCTATTCTGTGCACCTTTCCAACCATTCAATCCCTTCTTGGGCTTATGACTAAAACTGAGCACATCTTTCCCAGTGCAAAGACAGTTTGGTTTTTATAGGTAGGTAATGTTTTCTATTTTGCTCTCACTGTTTTCTAGTTGTGATGAGCAAAAGCCTTTCCATAGAATCATATCACATTTAGCTGATGGTCATGGGGAAGCATTACATATAAGTACATTTCCTATAATTGATAATAAAAGCCCCACACTTAGGACCAGGGCTTATATATGTTTTCCTCTATGTATTCACTTATCCTCCCACACTGAATCTCATCTGACAGATCTACTTTCTGGAAAGCTTTATGACATCCCCTTGCCTTGCTTACCTGTCCCCTTGCCCTCGGGCCATCATCATCACACTGCTGACACAGGCCGTTCAGGGTATGGGAGAAGAAAGTGTGTGGCCTATGAGTCAGAGATGTCTTTTGCGATCTGTGTCACCTTCATCAAGTCTTCTTGTCATAGATTTTTTTTCCATCTGAAAAATGAAATAATTAGACAAAATGGCAATGAAAAACATCTCCTAATTCTGTACCCTGTACTTTTAAATTTTTCTATATAGTTAGTTTTCATATTTTGTTTAGAAATAGCTATGAAGTCCCATTCAAGGATGGTCCAAGATTTCATCATTCTTATCACTTCTTCATACAGAAATGGGGCCTTTTTAATATTTATTTTTAATCGTCTTTATGTCAGATCTCTCACTGTATTAAACTTTCCCTTTATTTTCATGGTGACTCAATATTTTTGGCACATAAACTTATGAAATGCTTTCTAAATGTTTAAGTAAATTCTATTTCCTGACTTTCCCTTGTCTTAAACCCTCACAGTAATTTTTCTTTGTGTTTTTCTTATTCATTTTCTGTTACATGTGATTATACTGTGTAGCACAGACAATGGGTGGCATAGAAAATATTACAATTTCTCAGGCAGCATATACTGAATAGAAATGGAAAGGAAACCTCCCAAATTCTTGGCTAAACTAGTTGAGGTTAGGAATATTGACTTCAACAACCTCTGTCTTCACATTAAATATTTAGGATGCTGAGCAAGGATAAAGACAATTTTGGTTTTTATATGTGCTATTGTCGTTATAAAGACAAAGGATTAAAATACTCTTTGTTTAATTTGTTATGCATATCTTACAAATTTGCCACCAACTTGAGAAAATGTTTGTGGAATAAAATGGTTTATTACAGCCATATTTTCAACCTTTTCTATGGCAACAAGTGTGGATGTGTTACGTTACTCTTTGTGATGATGACACTTTTGCCCAGAAGGATATATCTTTAAATTTAAATAAATGTTTTGAGGAAACTTTTTGACTTAGTCCCTTTTGTGCTCAATATTTAAGAACAATCATATCTAGAGACCAAATATTTTGGCTTTGTGAAGCACAATTTTTGGTGACATGAAGTCCAAATTGGAATTGGACCTCTTGTTGTTCCCTCATTTGTATCACCTGCAGAGCAGCTGAGGAAGCCAGCTCATCTTCCATGGCACAGACCATGCAGAGTTGCTTTCAGCTCTCAGGGATGGTTCCACTGAACATGTGCACTTCACTTCTTTGGGCACATTGTTTCCTTTGCTTGATCTATGTTTTGGCACCATCACCAAGCCTTCTCCTATTTTCTAGAAGGCTGTGTCTCAGCCTAAACAAGGATGTTGAAAGTTTCCTCTATGTTTTGAATTTTAACTACCAGGAAAAGTCTTTAAAAATCTCCTAAATTAATGTGCTCAAGTGAAAGTTTTCACCCAAATGAACAAGCAACTAGAAACCAATTGTGTTTGACATAGTGAGCAATTGTATTTGACATTATGTTTTAAATTAATCCAGTAGGAAAGACTGTTCATTTGGCTTGGACTGGAAAAAGTGGAAGTTTGACATGGTTTCATCAAGTAATTAAATTCAGTTGAAAAACATTATTTCCTTCCATGTTAAACTAATGTCCTATGAGATTCTTGGAATATACAGAAAAGAGGGCCGGGTTAGTAGGAAAAAAAAAATAAAAATCCCTGCCATCCAGGACCTTACAATACAGACACCAATGGTTCTAAAAGTATGATCCTTGGATCAGAAGCATCCAGCATCACTTGGAAACTTTTAAGAAATGCAAATTATCAGGCCTTATCCTAGACTTATTGAATCAGAAACTGAGGGTGAAACTCAGTGATTTCTGCTTTAACAAGCACACACTCTAAAATTTCAGGCATTCATTAACATAGAGACGACAGTGTAAATGCCGGTAGAGTACTCATGATGAATTTCACTGGCAGGCAGTGGACACTATTGGGCAGGGATGTTCTGGGAAAGAGTCACAGATAAGTCAGGAAGTCCGCCTGGGAGGAGGAGGGCATGCTGAATGAAAGGACCAAGCTGAGCCAAAGCAAGAGAGGTGAGAAAACACATGACATGTTTAAGATACTGCAATCAACAATTAACTAGACATTCATTAGATGATTTATTCACAGTCATGATTAATCATCACAACCACCTTCAAAATAGTATTCACATTTATGTGAAGAAATGGAGGCTTAAAAACTTAAAGAAGGCAATTTTCCTGATAGCTGTGAGAATGTAGAAAACTAATGAAAATATGGTTTTAAAATGTTAGGAAAAGAACATACAGAGTTTTAAATTTCAGTGCCTGGAGTCTGGAGTCCATCTTATCCTATTAGAATTTAAGAGGTAGAAAATTAAGATGTTTTCTGTGAAAAAATAATGGAATGATAAAATAAATGTCTTAGAAAAATAATAGGCTTGAGGCAGAGAAGTCAGAAGCTAGTGTAGTCCCTGAAAAAAATATTTTCAATAGTCCTAAGTCAAGAAAATTATAAGTTGAAGTAGGAGATTAGTCATGAGATTGAAAAGGAAGGGACAGATTAAAAAAAAAAAAAAAACTCTCAGAAAACACCTGTGATTTCATACCCAAGAGGAGAATGGGAGAGGATTAGAAGTTGTGATAATTGAGAGAAATGAAAAATTTCAAAAACTGATGAAGTTAGTAGCCATCGTTTTTACTGTTTATGATAAGGGAGGTTTTGTTTGTTTCCTTATGTTTTTAGAGCATAGAGAGAAATGAAGATTTTAGTTTTAGACATGCTGAGTTTGAGATGATGGTAGAACATCAAAGTAGATATGTTGAACAGAAGTTCAAAAATGTGTATTTTATCTCACAGACTGAGGTTGGAAACACAGATGTGAGAACTGTCAGAGGAGAGAGGTAGCGGGTCTCATATGAGTCGCTAAAATATCCAGTAAGGAGTGTGTGCCAAGAGAATAAAGTTAAAAACAGAATTTGTTGAGATACCTAAAAGGTCCTTCTTTGTGTAACAGAAGAAGAGAAAGTGCCTAATAGCCAGGAAAGGGGCAGTCAAAGGCGTAAAAGACATAATGAGAACAGGATGGTGTCATGGAAGTCAGGTCAGGGAGAAGTTCATGAAATGGGTATTCAAGTCCCCCACCTGTGGACACCTAGAGAGAATAGGGAAGACAGCTACATCTGGTAATGAGAATATCATCATATCTCAAAGGATACAATTTCACAGGGTGTTTGTGGGGTTGCTGGTGGTGAGGGAAAGAGTAGACACAAGACTATGGGCTTTCAGAACCTTGTGGTTTATCTGGATTGAGAGCTTCAGGTATAGGCTCCCTATTTGGTGGAGTTTGACTATGAAGAAAAGATCCAAAGGAAAATGGTAGTAGGGAAACTAGGATTTGGTGAAGTGGCTCAGTAGATATGTGTAAAATAGGATAGATAGGAAAGAGGAGGAGATTGAAATATGAAGAGGGAGAAATGGAAGAACAGAAGGAATAAAGTCATAGAGGAGGTTATTTGCCCTAGTACAGTATAGGAGGGCTTGGAATATCTTCCTCAGCCTAAGAAAAAGAAGCAAGTTCTTAGACTGATGAAGAATGCTTTGAGACAAAAATGTGAAAAGGGTAGGAAACCTTGGCACCAAACCCTTGCTCTGCTCCAGAGGCAGGCAAAAAGCATGGCCACTGTGTAGACAGAAGGTGGACAAGCAGGGACTGGTCAAAGAGCTTCCTCCACTAACCCTTCAGGTAGTGATTGTCCATGAGGCTTTTCCTGACATGCAAAGAGAGAGGGGGCCTAGGATGTTGCTTATCACCCTACATTATAATTCTTCACACATCTGTGTCCCCTAAAAGACTGTGGGTCTTTTGGGAGTACAGACTATTTTCCAGTACTTTTTTTTAAATGTATAAAAAGCCACAAAGAAGAATATAACAAGCATGTGTGTACCCTCACAAAAAATTCTTTCCTAGTTTTTGAAATAAACACTAAGAATAAAAAAGAGGAACAGTTGGTTCTCATCGCCCTTCTCTGTTCTATTGCTTTCTCTTCCTTCACAGAAGCAAGAACTAACAAAAATTTAATACATGTCCTCTCAGCCTATGTATGTATTTATCTATGTCCATGAATACTGTATGATTTCACTAATAATTAATATTTTCTATGAGGGTGTCTGCCACACGTGTTGCCCTAGAAATGGAGGCTGTGAAGATGACTGAGAACAAAAATGGTTCCATATTGTATCAACTAACTCTAATATTTTTTAATTGAACATAATATCTTGAGGTCTATTCAAGCTGAAAAATACATGTTTAGTTTGTTTTGCTTCACTACTGTTATGTTATTCATCCTTCATTTCAAGGACAGCAGATGCAGCATAGATGCCCACGTAGTAAGCATTAAATATTAGTGAAAACATCAGGGTTAACAATATAATAAAAAATGAACACTATATACATTGCTTATATAGTTATATATAAATTATATATAACTAGTTATAAAGTGCTTTTACATATAACTTATTATTTTCAGCCTTCTTTGTCCATTTCTCCCCCTGCCCCAGGGTGTTAAAGGTAGTGATTATGCCTTTTCAGTGTCTGTAACTCCTCAGTATTAGTTGAATGAATGAATGACTCTCTGCCTTAAGTAATTTTATTTTACCAAAGTCCAGGTCATGAGTACTTAAAAAGTTTTTCCAAGACCATGTGGTTGGAATCAGAACTAGCAATCAAGTTTTCTGATACTAAATCCAGTGCTCTTTTCATTTCACCATTGAAAGAGCTATTGTAAGAACTCTATTAGGGAATCAATAGGAGAGGAATAATTATTATGAGTTACTACCCCAATGTATCCAATAAATAGACTCCATGTACCTGTGTAATTGGAGAAAATTAAGAACCATAACCAGATCTGGGGCTTGAAATTTATCATAATCATCAACAGGCTCTATTTTGTCACATGGTCCTTAAATGAGGCTTGCGTTGTACAGGCAATGTGAGTTATGAGTGTTGTAGGATTACGTGACAGGGGAATGAGCAGGAAGCAGTTTCACTCCATGGAACTGCTCTTACCAAGGTCATAGGAGAGCTTCTCTCCTCCTCTGGCTTCAGCCACACCTTTCCTCCCAGCTCTCCTCCACCTCTCCTTCTTTTCTGTCTCCTAAAAAATCTTCTTTGAATAAGTGACAGTTGAGTGGCACTCTGAAGAAAGTCACAATAATTCTAGGCAGAAAGATCCCAGGAACTACTTCAGATGCCCACCCCACCCCCAAACACCTTTCCAAAAGGCCATCCCACCTAGACTGATTCATCTTGGTCAATACCATTCACCCTCCACCTGTCTACTTAGAGTTTTACCCCATTTTTCTTGTTCAGAGACAGATCTGCCTCTTGTTTCCTTTGAACAACTCCTGGGTCCTGAGCAGCTGGTGAAGTAAGGATAGCTGCATGGCACAGTTCTGGAGAGCAGCACATGCTAACTTCCTTGATAAAAGCCAGCTAAGACAATGGATGAGGAGAAGCAAAGCATGGTTTGCTCACTTTCAAACTCCTGTTACATTCAGTTTGTTATTTTAAACACATTTAAGCAGACTAATAAATGCCTGTTGAGCTGAACAACTACTCAGTTTTGTTGAATTGAGCCCCCTGGGGAATTGTTGGAGTGATCCCATCATTGCCCACTACCAGGGTACAAACTCAGCTTTCTAGAAGATCTGGCACTGCCCCTGGATCATCTTTGTATGGCCTTTTTTTTTTTTTTTTTTTTTTTTTTTTTTTTTTTTTTTCTCCACACCACAATTTGGAGACCATATTTTTAAAACTAAAAATCAGAACATGTAGTCAGGCAAAGGATTATTGTCCTGCTTCCAGGTTTTAGAGAAAATACAAGGATTATAACTTTGTTGCTGAAATGCTGTCATTCATTGGGCATTTCATCAAATTTGAGGCCAATGGGATAGTTCATAACAAGGACAGTCTTGTACCCTTGTGTTATTCAGAAGCAACCTTGGGTTTCTCGTACTCACTCAAGAAACAAAAACAAAACTCTATCAATGAGGACATTTGCATTAATTGCGAGAAAAAGAGCTAGTCATGAGACTTAACTAAATCCAAGCACAACAGCTACCTGGCATAAATGGGTTAGTAGAAAGAGTGTTGGTTGGTTATTTTATTTCTTTTGGGTAGCCCTAGTGGCAAGGCAATGTAATACACCACAATGTTTACAGGATTAATCATATTTACATCAGATGAAGAAAGGTGGGAAAACAAAGGGATACATATGCAGGGTAAGTAATCAGCTAATACTGAGTCTTGGAAATCCATCTTAATTTTTAATGGGAAAGATAGTGACTCACATTGAAGGAACTTGAGGCAAGTCAAAGAAGGTTTCAAGTCTGAGAAAGAAGTTGATGAAAGGTTATAGCTTTTAATATACGATGATGAAAAGAGATCTCCTTTCTTTAGGGAGAGCCCCTGATTCCAATTTTACATTTGTGGAGCAATTAGCAGGACTCCTCTTGGCTTTTCTTGGTCTCTTCTCTTAGAAGAATGTCTCTGATATGTAATATTTGTTTGAAAACCCAAAGAAGCTTGTTTCCTTTTGAGGTTTGCCTTACTTTTTATGTTCTGAAGTTCATTTTGGACCTCAGATTTTGCTCCAAGCAATAAAACTGGTTGGATCATACTAACATAATAGAGCTGTAATTTTAGCCAACTGTTGGGGGTGGGGAGATAGTTAAGGTGTGTAGTGGTTTCTGTGGTTTCTCTGTGGAGTAGAATTCCCTGCAAAGCTTTTCCATGTGGTGTTTTAATAGCTGTCTTAAAACTCTCTGATGCATGGAGCAAAACTGAATTAGGCTCATGTGCTAGATTGGTGGGATGGGCCAAGGACTCTCTGAAAAATGAAAGAAAAACAACCAAACAGCATAATCCAGAGGCTACACTGTCCAAAGAAGATCCAAGGGACATATCTAAATTCAAAATTACAGAAGCAATTGCCTCTTTTAACCTACTTTTGCAGAACTTTATATGGGAAATTAGAATACTTCCCTTGCATATATCAACATTTTACTTTCATATGGTACTTTACAAATGACAATATGATCCTAGGTATTTTTGTTCATTAGGCTCACAACAATCTTCTGAAAATTGTATTGTTAGGTCCTTTTTTAAAAAAAAAAAATGGAGAAAAGAACAACAAGGTCATTTGGCTAAGACATCACAGAGGCAGAATTTGACATCACTTCAGAGATCTACACTTTTACACCAGATTATCAATAATGTTAATTAATGATCACATTTAATACTTATGAAAACAAAGAAAATCAGCCAGATAGAGTCTACACACATAGTAAAGCTGTTTCTAGACTACCGGGTATCATCAATGGAATATCAGACATACATACAGTGTTGTCTAAACATCAAAGGAGTGAGCTTTCTCTAATTCAAATGCTTGGTGATTCAGGGGCATAATTCCTTCCAAAGTATTGAGAGTGGCTGATAAAATGCCACACACTCAGTCGGCCTTCCCATATTAAGCATGTGTAAAAATTCTCTTTAGTGTGTGGTTTTGGCTGCTAAGTTCAAGAAACATTTATTGAATGGTTCTATGTTCCAGACACATGAGTGAAGTAGAAAGTTGTCTAGATGGTCTGATTCTAGGAGAACCTTTTCCACCAACCCAGCAACCCAGTCCACTGTCAGAAATACCACTATTAGCCCAACATCCCTTGAACTGGTCCAGGACTTGCTAGGATCCTTTTTCGAAAATGCAGATAGCCTAAAGAGAAGAAAAAAGAAAAAAAAAAAAGACTTTAAATGGGCACTAAAACCTGGGGGTATGTTTACTTATTTAATTAGCAAATCAACTATTAAGACCTTGAGTTGAATAGATAGTGCACAGGTAAATTTTATTCTACCCAGAAGAAAATGATGGTGGATTTTGGAGAATAAAAATAGAGTTGCAGGTGAGGGAGCCTGTCTTATTTGCAAACAGAGGTGTACCAAGATTCTCTGTCAAAAATAAACTTCAGATCATTTCCTGTGTTCTTATTGTAAGAACTAGCCCTGTGTGACATCAGTGTTTTAGATCTAGACCCACAGAGTTAACAAGATTGATATTTACAATTCAAATAGTAAAAAGCAGATCTATTTTTGCACATGTTATGCCTTTAAGCAGATCCCCATCTCTACTGAAAATTAGTCTGTGGTTGTTCTCCCCCAGTCTTTTGTTTGGTTGTCCCAGAGCTTACCATCTCCTTAGCCAGTGTAGAAAACTGCACCTCAGTGCCGCCTCATCTGACTCATTGCTATTTTGCTTTATCATGGTTGGTGTGATGGTTGTTATGAACAGTTGTCATGGACAGGTTAATGTCTCTGACAGACTTGCATGGGACACAAAATGACTGAAAGTTATCTCCTGCCACACTCTCACATTCTTCCCCATAGCTCAAAAAAATTGCATCCCTTGGAATTTTAAATATTGTGTGGTCATGATTTTGGTCCTCTCTTCCAAGGACATAAGATATTTTAGGAACATGTCAGCTAAGAAGTATATTATTATCTAAGAAAATTATTTTACAAACTTGAGAGTCATTCAAATTATTTTTCAATTATTCAAAGTATTTGCTTTTTTAATGGCACAATTGTTGATATTCTGTTTGATTTTTTTTCTTGGTTCACCCATAAGTTTTCCACACCTGAAGCAGCATGTATGGAATAATCATGTTTGTTCTAAAATGCCTAATAAGAGCAGAATTCGCACCTCCCCCCCACACAACACACACACTGCTGCCAAATAATACCCATGATGTCAGCTCCAATTACTGCTAGGTGCTGTGCTCAGAAGGACTTCCTATGGTCTTCCAATCTTCAAAACAATCCCAAGAGGTATAAATTGTCATTATCTTCACTTATGCATGAGGCACAGAGGACTGTCAACTGGTCAAGTGAGATTCGGATCCAGGCAATCTGCCCTTTGAGCCCAGGCTCCTAATCACTATGCCACAATGTCCTCTGCCCCTCCAAAGGGCCACAGCAGTGTGTAGGAACCTTGTCACCCACAGGTAGGGGATGCCTGAGGACCTTCCATAGCACATGGCCTCTGTGTGCAGATACCTGAGTGGGAATGTAGAGGAATGATCCAGAGGAAAGAAGAGCCCTGGAGTGGATTGTCCCGTCTCCTCTCAGAGTAGCCCTTCCACACTCATCTTGTCACCTGCTTTTCATAGAGCCCATCTGGAAGGATAATGCTTAAGCCTGTGTTATCACTGAAGCAACATCAGCAGATCTTAACCAACAATCCACACAGCACCCTGATGCAGAGTATGTGCTGGCTAGGATTTGTGTGCAGTAGATGGAGAGAGCTCCTCTGCCCTCTGCAGCATTGTCTCAGAGACAGCCCAGGCTTTTTCATTCAGAAGTCTCCAAGTCAATCTTAAACCTGCTGCTCTCCCTGGGCTGTTGCTGGTAAAGGTTTAAGAGCCTGTTTTCCAGGAAAATGCTGTGATGTGCGCATTTGCCATCCCTTAGTTTAACTACTCCCTCTGTGTGTGGCAGGCCAAGTCTCTGAGGCAGTTTCACAGAACAGGGTTAGGAAGAGCTGTGGGCAGTTGATCCCAACACAGCCTGGATGGAAGTCAGAAGACTGGGGAGGCATAGCCCGTAGGCAGTTTCAGGACTGCAGCCCTTTCCCAGATACTGTACCTAGACAACTCATAATATGTGCTGCTTCATTCTTTGTCCCTCTCTCACCCTGATATTCTTTCACTGTGAATTAAGCTCATAAGAATTTCCAAGGCACCTTGAAAGAGTAAGGAATCACAGAGCTTGTAGACTGTTGGTAGTAGGGAAAGGAATCACAGAGCTCGTAGCCTGTTGGTAGTAGTAAGGGAAGGGAAAGGAGCAGGCCATCAAGGACCATTTTGCTGGGAGATGGGAGACAGAGGCAGAAAGAGGGAAAGGGAAGGGAGGAGTGGTTCTGTAGACAAGGTTGGTAATGAGTCTTAGGCTTTCCCCCTCCTATCTGGAGAAGTTGCTCTCTCCCCTCTCATCTGGCTGCTTGTCTAAGTCACTCCTGGGGGAATCTTGTCTTCCAAAGGAATGGCTCTAGTGCCCCATCCCCCAGATCCTTGTCACTCACTAATCCTGGTGTGAATCCTGTTAGATCAGGTACAGTATGCTCTCCTCCTAAGAAACTTTAGGGCTATGAACTATATGCCCTCGCAGCTTCCTGACGTGCTCCATTCCAGTGCTTTATGATTCTGAGGGTCAAAATCCTCAGTGTCCAAGTGTACTCTGTGGCTTTAAAATACTAATCAACAGAACTTTATATAGAGATTCCCTACTCTACTTCCTGTTCACTACTGTGCACCACAAGGTGAAAAAGTATATAAAACATAATTTTTGACCTAAAGAGTTTGTAATCTAGTTGAGAAATGTAACAGCCACATGCAGCAATTCCTAAATAAGGATTACTTATTTAACAGTATAATGATGATACATCAAACTAATTTTCATGATAAATTCTGAGGTACACCTTTACAGAAGAACCTATAGTAAGTACTTGTTTAGTGGAGAGTTAGGTAAGTGTGATCCTGATTGTTTATACTGGTCTTGTTTATTACATGACAACAAGTGCCCATTATTTAGCCTGTATATTCAACTCAGCTTACAGTTAGAATCCCTTTTTAACAAATACAATTGTAGCAGTCAGTTCTATGTAATAAAAATATTTCTTCTGCTGGCCCAAAGCCCACACTAACACTCCTTTGCTGATGGAGATCCAAGACTACTTTTGAAGGGAAAACACAGTATGAGAAAGACATTCACAAATCCCCATCCATCTGGCAATAAATCTACTTAACAAAAAGGTCATCCTTTCAGTGGAGTATTGACTTAAAGGACAGGTTTGCATATCTGTACAGTGTTAAATAGCTTTTAATAAAACCTAACTTTTAAAATGTTGCCCTGATTTTTATACATCCTCTCCCAATACAGGTGTTCGTCAGACTCTACTAGCCCTGAGTGGAGGCCTGTGGGAATCTCTCTCAATCATCAAGCCCTCCTGTGCTAGCAAAGGCAGCAGAAGGGAGTTTGCACTTCCTGGCATTGTCTTTCCCTATATCAGCAGATTACTTGTGCTAACAGAAGGAAGCAATCACAATCCCATTATCCAAAAGCAGCATTTCACTTGTTTTTGAAAAGGTTTTAATAATTATATTAGAATCTGGAACACCTACTTAAAATTTGGAGAATTTGCATGACATGAAAAAAAAATAGTTCAAAATCTCCCCAATGTCTCCGGGACAGGAGATTTGTGTGAGCCAGTCAGGTTCTCTGCATTTACAGAATACTTTCTTGCCTTAGGAGACTACTATGTAAGTGTTTGGGTTACGACGCCCTCCTGCCAGGCTTCAAATTAGGTGAGACTGGTAAAGTAAATAAAAGGTAATGGATTGTGTCCATACATGACTTCATTCCATCCTTTGAATGACTTTATCAATAACTACCAGGGGCAAGACTCAGCAATAATCATGTGGAATATATGCCTCCAGGTAATAGAGAACTGATTTTATTTCCTAAGGTGTTTGAGTGTGCCAGACTAAATCCCTCTCCCTTTACCATGGAATACACCCAGTACAGTTTTTTTTTTTTTTTTTTTAATGATTTATTTCATTCTCTCCGTGCATGCCCATTACACCCAAACTCCTTCAACTTGTCTTACACAAATCCACCCACAGGTAGGAGCACTGCTATACTTTCATGTGTATTTAATGGGGTTGCACACTTTATACTTTCATTTCTCTTCCCAATGGTCAACACTTATTTTCTCTACACTAAATTCTCTTCCTTCCCTGTGAACTTAAATTTAAGGACTCTGTTTAACTGCATATTGGGACGCTGTGGGTAAAGGAGTGTTTTTAATAGTATTTTACTAAATCTAATTTGTGTCTGTGTTTTTCCTAAACAATTTCCTATTTCTACAACTGCTGCTGGTTGGTAGAAATTTGGAACCTATGGTCACCGTAGGATACCAAGAGAAAGATTCCAAAATTATGTTTGCAGAGCATAATTATTTAGCAGTTCTTGCCCATTTGACATGGGAAGTGACTTGTTTTTCATTCTTCCATCATCGTGCATTTCCTTGCATCCGGCTGCCCCCTGCTGTGGCATGCTGTGTGTGCATCCTTCTCTCTAGGCATTCTTGATTTGATTATTACTGTCTGAGTGGTCCAGTTCATGCTTACTTAGGTTCTGGCAATGTGATTAGAAATTAAACCACAACTCTGGCAAACTCTTCCATGAGTCCTATTTTGCCTAATAGATTCAATTTCTGGAGCAGGCCCTTTGTGATCAAGAGAGTATAGATGGGAAATTGGGTCCCAATTGGACTCTTCAGAACCCTTTAAATAGACAGATATGGTCTGGATCCCTGTGGGGAGGGGGGGTCATATAGAGAGTTCTGATTAATTCTGGACCTGTTCTAGCTGAGGCAAACTGTTTCAAGGTGACCTTGGGGATCCCAAAAGTTTCATTATAGCACCATGAATTGGAAGAACAGTCTCATGTTAAGGTGCACCTTGGGGCAAAGAAACAAGATCACTGGGCTTTTCGAGAGATAGAGAAACTTGGGAAATTTCTTTAACCTCTGAACTTTTGTAAAACTATTATTTTTTTAAAAAGTGACTGTATGATGATTTAATGATTAAGTGCTTCATCATTTTAAAGGCTCTACACACTAACTTGTAATATAAATCTTCGTCTATCAGTAACATGGGATAGATAGTAATATAGTGAAGTAGTTTGTCAGATCCAATTTAAGGATTATGGAAAGCCATTCTGAGCCCAACAGCTTGCTCCCAAAACTCTACTGAAATGATCACAAAGCTGTAAGCCATGTAGTCTCCAGGAGGTTTTGCCAAAATGACCTTGAGCAAGTTGTTTCCTTCGTCAGACCTCTGTTTTTCTGTCTATAAAGTATTAGTGCACCTATTCCGTGGGGTTACTTAGAAAGTCAATGAGATAACATATGCCTGGCACATGGCAGATTCATAGTAATTGTTAGTTTTGTTAGTTCCTCCTTCCTCCTTCTCTTCTTCTCCTCCTCCCTGCCTTGTTTTTTTTTTTTTTTTTTTTTTTTTTTTTTTTTTTTTTTTTTTTTTTTTTTTTTTTTTTTTTGTCTACAATGGTCAACACCTGCCTTTGATGCCAGATATTTTCAGATAGATAGTGATGAAACTACAATGTCTTCTTTCTGAATTGTCTCCAAAAGAGCTGAGAAGCAGCCTCTTCTTGTCACTATTCACTTTAAAATACTGGCAAGGAAACTTGCAGTGGGGACTGGGCTGGGGGCATAGAAGTAGTCATTAAAATCCTCAGTGTTGGAAAATGTAACTGCCAAGAACATTAAGGAATTGCCTTCCAAGGACCCATGTGTACTTTACTGTGAGAAAGACAGAGGTTTTTCTCCTTCAATGATGACTATAGAAGCAGATTTGGGGAGGGAACAGATGAGAGGTAAGAAAATCATGCAATGCAGGAAAGGGCATTTGTGATGATAGATTTTTTTCTAAATAATGCATTATAAATAGCATACTTACTTTCTAGAACCAGAACATTTAAGAAACAGCTGCTCGATCATCCTATGGCAAATTAACAGATAAAAAGAATGTTCTGAACTCAATAAACTCGGAGTCAAAACACCTCCCTACACACACATGTGCATACATAGCCATGCTTTGTAAGTAAAATATACATTTTATGCTTCTACATGTGGTTATGTTTTGGTGATAGCACTGAAAACTGGGTGGATCTTGTTAGGTAGTAAGTTTCCATGGAAAAAAACAAGAAGCCTTTAAGGACAACCACTATTTGGTGGTAAGAAAGAATTTGCACGAGGTCTTTCCTCCCACCTATACTCTAGTGCTGTCATCAACCTGATTATGAACTGGACAGAAACCAGAGAAAACCGCACAAAATTAGGCATTTCACTAAATTTGTGTGACCTTTTCAAATCTTCTTAGACATTGTTTTGGCATCCACCAAGAGTAGGTTTTACTCTGTTTAAATCAAATCTCTAGAGAGGAGCTAAAGGAAAGCTTAGACACTGCCCTTCTCCAAACCTTTCATTTGTTCTGATGGAGACGCTAAGGCCCAGAGGGACCACAGGGCTAGAGTGCCCTCCCTGATTGTTCTCTCTCTTTTCTGAAGTCTTTGTCATGTGCACTGTGTTCCATCTCCCCTTAAGATTGCCTGTATTCAAAAGCATGACAGGCCTTCCAGCACCACACAGTGGGTAATTCATTGAGCTCTGTTCTTAATCTCTCAAGGAATTGCTTCCCAACAGAAATTAAAATCATAATAACCAGGAAAAAAAAAAAAAAGAAATTACTGAATGAGATCATTGTCTTTCATAACTTTTTTCTTTAAATTATTTGACACAAAATTTCACATCCAAGTATAATATTTTAGCCTTTTTCCTAGAGTTTGGAAAGAACCCCTTTGTGAATTAATAATAATCTTATGTTACATTAGGAGAAAAGATGTGCTCCACTTCTCATTTGGCAACTCACTATTACCCAACATTTAACAATTGTTTTTTGAGCTCTTTCTATATTGCTAACACTATTTAGAATCTTAAGATGTACCAGGTTACAAAACTGATTTTTGCTTCTGTGACTACATCTTAATATCTATCTGTGACAAAGAAATGAACTATTGCTTTCCAATACCACATTATTCTTGGGCAGCATGCTAGTGAAAAAATGTCTTTTTTGTAAGAAAAAAAAAAAAAAGATCTTCCTTGAATAATAAAAAATAAAAAGTTTCTAAAAAGTTTCTCCAGAAAACTGGTTTCAAATCAAGTTACCTGAAATTTGGCCCAATACTGCCCCCTTGTGACTACTTTGGTCAAAGACCCACGTATACCTCAAGGTCAACCCGTCTTTTAAGGTAAGATTTATAGAAAAAAAATCCTGTTTTACAGCAGAAGCCTTAAACACAAAATCACCCAGTCAGGAACATTTAGCATATAATTCCCTCTGATTTTGTAACAGAATGACTGGAAGGCCTCCATTGCCTTTGTGGTTGGGAAACAGATGGAGGATGATCTTCTCCTTGAAGCTCTCACCCTGGCTGTGCAAGCCCCTCAGCGCAGACTCTTCAGCATAGCATCGTGGCAAGACATCCTCCAGCAGGTATTCCCTCATCCCTTCCCACCACAACACCCCTCAAAGACGTTTTACTTGAAATAATAGGCTAAAATCATAAAAATAATGAAACAATCATATGCTTGCACTCTTTTGTAAATTTGGGTGGATCACTTTAAATAAACATATAGTTAGAATAAATTTGAAGGGTTTGATTAGGAAGGAGTAATTTTCATTCATTCACTTGGCAAAGATTTCCGAGGCCATTTCAGGTATCATGTTATGTTCTGTGAGGAATTATTTAATAAAAGGCTAAATAATAACAAAAGACTAGACGAAATAAGGTTCCTAGAAAGTCCATGACTTACTGGCAAATGAAGCCAGGCAACAAAGAATGTAGCTGTCAGAGGTCAGAGGAGGATAACAACAGATATCTGTCAGGTGGCGCTTGCCTTTGCAATTCCTAAAAGCTTACTGGGTGGCTATAAAAATCCAAGGTAAGTGAGAGCCCCTCCTTCTTACAAGGTTCTGCAACCACTTAAGTCACCCCAAAGTTTGAAAGTTGTTGCATGTATCTACATATCCTCTGAGTCTTTCTTTTTAAGTAAATTTAACTCTCTTGCAGATCAATGAAATAGGTGAACTTGTTGGAACCATACCATCTAAAAAGGCGAAAAAACCTGTAGCCGGTAATCTTCCATTATTTTATGAAGTAAGTGAAAGTGTTTTTCAAAGATATTTCTCTAATTTTCAGAAAATGAGAATTGAAGTAGTGATATGATAGCAACCCTTTTTTCATCCGTTTTTGTTTTTTGAAAGTGAACTCCTGTTCCTAATTGAAGATATCCGTTCCTGATAGTCTCACAAACAATCTGCCTCCTTTTAAGCAAAATTCTTCTTTAGGAATAAAATTGTCCTAGATTGTTTAATTGGACTGCGTCCAATTAAAAATATAAATTAGAAAATGTTGTATACAAAAGTGTTGGGTCACAGTTTTTCAGGATGATTACTGAGTAGGTGATGTTATCAAAGGGAGTCATTATTAGTGCAATTCTAAGTGTTGGTTTCACAAAAGAAATAAAAGTTTCCTGTATAAGACAGAGCCACAGCTGAAACAGTATCCCATCAGTGTGTGCATATTTTACATCCAACTTTAATCAATGTGAAAATTGTGATACTCGTCAGATTGAAAATCCATCCATTTCTAGCAGCTACTCAATACAACAGTCTGGCTTGTGCACAAGGCTCAGAATTCATGCTCAGTACAAGATTTCCTCTCACCCTGCATTGTTGACATCTATCTTACAGCTTACAAGCAACTATAAAAATCCAGTGATTAATTGGAATATCACAATTTGTGAGGCACTGTTTTATGGTTCTGTGGACCTAAAACAAAGATTATTTTAGATCTTTCTGAGACCAATTTGTTTGCACTTTATCCTGTTGATGACTAATAAGGTTTTTATGTCTTTCAGCTCTGGGATGATTCTATAATGAGCTCTTTAGTATTGCTTGAGCACTCTCTGAGTGTATCCAAGTGTCACTCTATTTATTCACAATTGACAGTACTGTGAATTCTATGGCATTAACTCTTGCTAAATTGCTCCCATTCCCATGGGAAACACTCTCTCTGCTGTAGGAGTCAAATAGCATGCCTTCTATCTTTTTTTATGATGTTCTAAACGTGTGTGCTTTGGTTGAAACCTTGTGTGATACCTGTGTTTAAAATATTGGGATTTTTCTTCTGAAGTGGCCATAGACATTCATATCCAATTCTTGGGCCTGGGATCAATTAGCCCCCCAAAGAATTCTTTCTTCTTCAAAGATGCTTAGTGAAAAATCAGAGATGATAACAGGCCAATTTTGACGTTTAATGTGGATGGGCATTTTGACTTGGATGTGGGATAGCACAATGCTACAAATCCAGAGTTAAGTTAGAGAGCCATTCCTCCCCAATATGTGCTGGGACTCTTGGTTGCATATTCTTCACTCAGGGGAGGTCCCTCTCACATCTGGCTCTCCCACACTATTCCAGTGGAGTATTTGGGCAATAAGCCTCCCACACCCGCTCACATACCCTTTTCTGAATGGTTCCAGAAGGAAAGAAAAGGGAGGGTGGGGCACCACAGAGATTGGACCTGGGGTGTACCAGACATTCCTTAACATCAATCGCTGTAGCAAAAATGATAAGGAACAAAAAATAAACACAGTCTCCTGCTCAGCACCAGCCAAGAACAGGCTACACATCTAGGGAAGAGGGCATATTCCCAGCCTCAGTCCCTCCACACTGAGGACCTTTCCAGGAACTCTGTTACCTGGTACCTCACCCCAGGTAAACTGAAAAGCCACTGTGATGCCCACAAAGTACCAGGATTGTCATGAGTGATGGCCATGCAAGATCCCCAGAAGCCAAAATATTTTAGAACATCTGGGCTTTCAAGCTATGTGGACAGCCTGCCTTCTGTTTACAGTCTTGCATGTCCGTGTCCAACTGGGATACCTGACACAGATAAACTCCCCAGAAATCTGTTTAGGACGTCTTGAAACTCTCAATGGAAGGAGAATAGATTCTCTAACAAAATTTCTTGATACATGGGAAATTCATGGAGTCCTGTTTCCTTTCAGACCTCCAGCTTTTGGAGTGAGGGGATTCAAAATATCATAAAGGCAATGCACTTAAATGGTTATATTTACTTCTGCTTGTAGGACACTCTCATTGGCTTTCAATCAGAGCCTAGTTGTTCTTACTTTAAACACAATTAACCAATTTGGCTTCCAGGCTTCCTAGCCTGTGGTTGATTAGGAGCCGCCAATTAAAGTGAGATTTCACCACAGTTTGGTTTATCCATGAGTAGTAAAATAATGTCAGAACCATATTACATATTTCCATTGAGGACTCAAAATGTCTGGGCTAGCAAAGACCACATTCCTGAGTGATTTGCTCAAGGTTTCATTTGGATGGTTTGGTGTTGTGTACACATGGCCTCATTTGAAATTGTGTAATTTCCCCTGAAACCTTAGAATTTCATCTAGCCATGATATTGTATATATGAGAGAGTCTTTATTTATAAACCATCATTCTTTAAAAAACCTTCTTAGATTTGTGCTAATGGAATTCCACAGGGACTTCCCTACAGCTCATTTATTCATTCACCTTCTCTTTTTGAAGACTGTGTTTTTCTCTAGCAGAAACTACTCCGAGCACTCAGATAGGAATGGGAAGAGAATATTCCCCTTGTGTGTATTCTCAGAAGTGCCCACTATTACTTTATTGTTATATTTCAATAATATGGATAAGGATGATCTCACACTGGCATTTAAGTACCATTTCCAACACACAGTCCTCACCAAGGATGTGAACACATGTAAAAATGGATGTACAGATACTGCCTGCATTATGTATTGGCCAGTTTTTACCAACTATTAGCAAGTACATGCTTTCCCAAGCACTGTCTACCCAATACAGAGAGAGAAAGGAACATGAATATCACAGACTCTAACCTTGAGAAGCCATATGTACATAATCCTAGCACATAGTAGGTGTCCAATAAATATTTGTTAAATGAGTGAATAATGCAGTGCTGAAAATAGTGAAGTCCTTGAGGGACAGGTACAGTGTTATGGGAATTTAAAGGAAGAGTAGAAGGCATAGAGGAGAAGGGTGGAATCCAGAGAAGTTTTTGTGGAGAAGATGGCATTGAGGGAAAAGATAGGAGCCTCACCCAACACTCCAACAAGTTGGCTTAGGAACAGTCTTCCTTAACAAGACTCCAAAATGCAAGAAGTAAAATAAAAAATCAATAAGTAATCCCAGAGGCTCAAGAGGCTGAGGCAGGAGAATTGTGAGTTCAAAGCTAGCCTCAGCAACACAGAGGCACAACTCAGTGAGACCCTGTCTCTAAATAAAATACAAAATAGAGCTGGGGATGTGAATCAGTGGTTGAGTGCCTCTGAGTTCAATCCCTGGTACCCCCCCCCAAAAAAAAAACAATAAATAATATGGCATCAGACTAAAAAGTTTATTCACAGCAAAGGATACAATCAAGAACATAAACAGAGAGCCTATAGAATGGGAGAAAATCTTTGCCACCTGGACTTCAGATAGGACACTGATTTCCAGGACATACAAAGAACTCAAAAATCTTAACACCAAAGAACAAATAACTCAATCAATAAATGGGCAAAGGAACCGAACAGGCATTTCACAGAAGAAGAAATATGAATGGTTGATAAATACGTGAAAAAATGTTCAACATCTCTAGCAATTAGAGAAATGCAAATTAAAACTACATGAGATTTCATCTTACTCCAATCAGAATGGCAATTATTAAAAATATAAATATATTAAGAATATAAATAACAACAAACGTAGGTGAGGATATGGGGGAAAAGTAACACTCAGACATTGCTGGTGGGACTACAAATTAATGCAACCACCCTGGAAAGCAGTGTGGAGATTCCTCAAAAAATTTGGAATGGAACCACAATTTGACCCAGTTATCGCACTCCTTGGTATATATCCAAAGGATTTAAAATCAGCATACTACAGTGATGCAGCCAGATCAATGTTTATAGCAGCACAATTCACAATAGCTAAGCTATAAAACCAACCTAGGTGCCCTTCAACAGATGAATGGATAAGGAAATTGTGATAGATATATACACAATGGAGTATTACTCATCCATAAAGAAGAATGACTTTTATGACATTTGCTGGTAAATGGATGGAACTGGAGAACATCATGCTAAGAGAAATAAGTCAATCCTAAAAAACCAAAGGTCAAATGTTTTCTCTGACATGCAGAAGCTAACCCACAATATGTAGGGGTGGAGAGTAGAAGTTCAGTATATTAGACAAAGGGGAATGAAGGAAAAGGAATGAGGATAGAGGTAGGAAAGACAGTAAAAAAGAATCTGACATTGATTTCCCATGTACAAATATGAATATACAACAGAGAATCTCACCATCGTGTATATTCTCAAGACTAGGGTCCTGATACATTCCATGCTTGTATAATTATGTCAAAATGGATTCTACGTCACATATAACTAAAAAAAAAAAAAAAAACCAATAAAAAAGATAGGGGCCTAATCATTCTGATCTTTTAAAAAATATTATCCCAATTAATCCACATCACAATTCTAAAAGGAAATATAAATGTCTCCATTTTAGACATAGGAGAATGGAGGTATAGAGAAGGTAGGAAGTCTGCTGCATAGAAAATTTAAATTAGAAATTGAAAATACTTGGATTTAACCACGGTTCAACACACAGTCTCAAGTTTTTCCACTTTACCATAAAGCCAGTTCTCTTTCATCTCTCTCAAAGCATTTCACCTTAACACCTACATGTAGGAGAGAGTGTGCTAAGAAAAAGGAGTAGACTGAGGAAAGCCAGGGGAATGGAAGATGAGAATCAATATGTACAGATCTTGAAGTTCCATGTCACAATATGCACAAAATAGGAAAGATAAATCCTGTATGTATTTTAATTATAACTTGAAAACCCTAACGTGGGAAATCTATAAGAAAACATTTCAAACACTGGAAAAAGTGCATGCTTGAAATTCATGGCTGAACTTTACTTGGTAAATATGCACAATTTTTTTTTTTATGTATATGCTTTATGTCCCACATGGAGAAACTGACCTGCTCATTTGCAGATATACTGAGTCGCAATTATAATTTAAAAGTCAACTTTTAACATTCAATCAAAACCAATTGAAATGTCCTGATGAGAGAGGTCTATGTGTCATAAATCCAAAGATTCTCCCACATGTGACTAAATCTGATACACAGTTCATGAACACTATAAGATAGGTGTGCAAATTTCAGACTTGACATTGTGACTTTGATAAATTAGAAAGAAAAGGCTACCAGTGGAGCAGTTGTTTGTTTCTCCAACAAATCTGAAATAAGAGCCACCAGTCATAAATGTTTGGGGTTCCACTCCATGTTTCCCTTTATTTCATGATGGTGAGCACCATTCCTCCCTACCCTTCCATTCACACATAGGCTGAGGTTTATATGCTGAGCATGGACATACTTAGAAAAGATAAATTAGGTCCCTGAATAAACAAAAAGTAAAAAACAAACAAACAAACAAAACCCTATTGAAAACAAAATTGTCCATAAAGAATACAGAGTTTTCATGCCCTTGCTCATGGCTAACTTTTTTCAAAACAGTCAGTTTTCAAAGTTTCTATACAATAACTTGGACAATCCTAAAGATCATGTGATATGGGACATTTTTGCAAATCCAAGTGATTATTAATTTTCCTATTTACTCATATCAGTATAAAATAGGAACTTATATCTCAACAAATATATCCACTGGGAGATCATTAAATATGGAAAATTTTTTCTGTTATTACATTTAAAAATAATAGACCAAATGCTGCTGCTTAAAAAGATGCAGAATACAAATGTGATGTCTTCAAATCTTATTCATTTCATCACATTTTTAAGACACTTTACTAGTGCATTGGATTAGTATGCCCAGATGTATCAGTTCCATTTTTTTGGTTCCTATTTCCTGGATGTGTAGATATCTTTTTCCAGTCGTTCCCAGCATGTATTTATAATAATTCATAAGTAAGAATGCAGACTTAATTGTAATCTAGTTTGATGCTCTTTTCCAGATTCCTAATGTGAAACTCATTTCTTACATGGTACCTCAAATTAACAGTCTATTCAATAAAATTGTAAGCCCTTATTTTAGGGGGTGGCCCTTGTCAAAATGAAAAATGGAAAACTCATGCTTCAGAGATAGGAACAAATAATATGTGAAAACATTTAAGAGGTTTGAAGTTATTAAAATGGCAGGTCTACTGGGAATAGAAAGAGCAGTATGTCATGGAAGAAACGAAGGAGCAGGGAGGCAGGAAGCATTCCCTGGCCTTTTCAATCCTGCGTTTTAAAACAAAACAAAAAAATTCTGGAAGAATTGGAAAGTAGCCAACCTAATGCCGTTATTTCATAGAGCTTAGGGACACACCAGGAAATTACAGGCCAGTTAGTTTAACTTCACTTGTAGGGAAAGTATTAAAAACTGCTGCAGGAGATCAAGTAAAAGGATGCTTAGAAAAGCACAGCTTGATTAAGGCAAGCCTGGCCAACGTGGTTTTCGGAAAGGGAAGGTCATGTCTTAGGAACTTGTTGAAATTCTTTGAAGCTATTATGGCCAGTACGGTCTTCAAAGCACACGGCCAAGTCCAGAACCTGCATATCTTTTCTGTTGCGCATCAGTCCTTCAGGGATGCCTGCAGAATGTGGCCTGCACCAGGGCTTCGGTACTCCAGGTTTGGAAACCACTATCAAAATAGCAGAAAATAACCTCTGATGGAACGGTTTTCAAGCTGGAACCAATTAATACAACCTGATGTTTATAAATGAAAAATAATGAGACTTGGAACAAAATTTAGGAATATTGGGCTATAACAAAGAAGTACTACTCTGGGACTATAAAAACAATCTAAGTTATTTTGCCAGAATCTGGACTGTGGAGGTCTTTCTCACCCAAAGAAGGGAAGACGAGGAGAAATAGCAGTGCTAGAAACTGTTACTGAGTAAAAGGTTATGAAAAGTTGCAACTAAATTAATTCTGTCAAGTTGAGGAAAAGAGCAGTGGAGTGTGTGAACAACCTGAGCCTCCATATTCTGGAGGAGGCCAGAGCAGCCCAGCAGAGAAAGACCAGGCTAGTCAGAGAGGGCAGAAGGTCAGGACTCTCTTGCTTTAGGAATGGGCTCCCAGGGTGCAAATATGTTTGCTTCTCAGATGGGTAACTTGGAGCTCTATTTTCAAAGAAAAGTACAACTCAAGCAAAAGCTTTGTGGGAGGTGGGGATCCTAACCATGCCCTGGTGCACAAGCTGCTGACCAAGCCCACTGTGGCAAACAGCCTGCAGTCCAAGAGCAGGGAAGTGCACACAGGAGGTATGGAGTCCTATGCTAAGGAACCTGGGATTAAGCAGTGACTCATGAGGACTGGGTCACTGGCTGGGAAATTTGGGTAGTGGGAAAGGCATGAATCAAGTCAAGAATTCCAGACATGGATTCAGTGGTAGACCAACCACAAGAATAAAGCAAGGTTCATCCTATGAAGCCTGACCCCCACACCACAGCTTCTCCTCCAGATTGTGGCCTAATGTTCTACCCTCTACACCCACCATGATCAGAAGGTCCCGGGGAAGGAATTAGGAACACTGTATCATTTTATTCTTGTAGTCAAGATTGTGAATAATCCATGTTTATATATAGTGATGATGATAGTTACCATTTATTGAAAATTAGTCTTGTGTGCTGGATGCTTTATGTATATCAGCTAACCTGACCTTGTTCTCAGCCTGCTAGGAGATAACTTAGAAATGATGGAACTGGAACTCAGACAGGTTAAAAAAATCCTTGTGGACTCACAGTTTCTGTTCCTTCTACTTGCATAACACACAAGTTTGAAGATAAATAGTTTAAATTCTGGAAGTGGTTGTTGTGGTTTAACATGTCTTAAAAACAAGCTACTGTTAATTAAGCAGAATTAAGCTTTAAATCTCTCATTGATTCTAGGATATTTTATTACTTTTCTCTTTGTAAAGTCAGGATAAATTATAGTTCTACCTTATAAAGCAGTAGCAATGATTAAATGAGATAGTAAATATAAAATTCTTAGTACCTGGCATAGAGTAAGTGCCCAGTAATGTTAGCTGTTATTTGCACTTTGTAAAAAAAATCCTCTTCTCAGTCACAGGGACAACTGGAGTTTTGTACTTGAGGTAGCATGAAAACACTAGAAACAATAGATGAGCAATTTTTAAAATTTTGGTTATGGTGAAAAATGCATAACAGAAAATTTCCCATTGTAACCATGTCCAAGCAAACAGTTCAGAGGTGTTAAATATATTCACTTTGTTGTAAAGCCAATCTCCACAATGTTTTCATCTTGCAAAACAGAAATTCTATATTCAGTAAATAGTAACTCCCCATTTCTTCTACCCTCAGCCCCTGGTAACCCCCATTCCATTCCATTTTCTTTTTCTATGAATTGATAACTCTAGATACTTCATGTAAGTGGAATCATACAGAATCATCTTTTTATTACTGATTTATTTCACTTAGCTTTGTGTCATCAGGTTCATCTATGTTGTAGCATGTGTCCGAATTCCCTTGCTTTTTTAAAATATTTATTTATTTACTTTAGTTGTACACAATGTAATGCATTTATGTTTACGTGGTGCTGAGGATCGAACCTGGGCCACACATGTGGGAGGCGAGTGCTCTGCCGCTGAGCCACAACCCCAGCCCTCCCTTGCTTTTTAAGTCTGAAGAATAGTCCACTGTATCCACGTTTTATTTATCCATTAATCCATTGATGAAAATTCTTTGCTATGAACAGA
The DNA here is from genome assembly GCA_025594165.1 of Tamias sibiricus. NCBI lineage: Eukaryota > Metazoa > Chordata > Mammalia > Rodentia > Sciuridae > Tamias > Tamias sibiricus. Next base: position 108,750,843 of record CM046658.1, on the reverse strand, counting down.
GTGTGCAAATTATGAGCAGGTTTTCTACTGAGTATAATGAACAAAAGATAAGCTAGTATCTAATTAACTTGGTAAGTGGAAAAGAAAGGTGAATGAGTGGTCAAAGAGTATTTGCACTGTTCTGTTATACTAGTCTTCAATGGACCCCGTGGAGAATAATATATACTCTTCTTTGTTATGTCACATAAAGGGTAAATATGACTGAACACCCTAAGGTATAAGCAGAATTTTTTTAACCCTTGAGCATTTCATAATCACTTTCTCCTTACATTTCCTTTCATTGCTGGGGAGCAAACCCAGGGCCTTGCACATGCTGGACAGGCTCTCTACCAGTGAGCTGCATCCCCAGCCCTCTCATTAAATCTTCATATGGACATTATCTCTATTGTGGAATGGAGAAATGGAAACCCAGGAAATATAAATGATTTGTTCATTGTCACCAGTGAAATCTGGGTCAATTCTCCTAATAGCTCAGGGCTTGCTCTATACCTCGTAGGGGCAGGTCTCATTCATTAAAAAGTTCTTGCTCATTACATTTATTTCCCACAAGATAATTTTAGGTGTCTTACGGATAAAAATGTTATTTCATTAAAAATACATTTATTTTAGCATGCATTAAAAGTAAAATTAATTAATTTGCAACTTCCCTAATTCTATAGCTTAGAATAGGAAAACATTATTTTTTAAGATTTGTTTTAGAGTCAATTTAGACATAAATATTAGGTTCATAACATAGGTGGTACCATCAAATGACAAAGACTAAGATTTTTTAAATCTTTAATTTTTATGCATCCCACAAATATTTGATGATCTCTTTAAATACCAAAAATATGGTTGGATTTATTCCTAATTTATATGAATAAGACACATAATTCTAAGTCCTCCCAGAGTTTCCATTTGAATGGGGGAGGCAGCCATCAATAGAAATTAAACAAGCAAAAAAATGTGCCCAGTTATAAATTGGGGTAGTTACTTTAAATCAGAGAGAATTACAGAGGAAAATATTGTAGACTGATGAGTATTTACAGATTGTCTTAGTCTATTTAGTATTTCTCTAACAAAATACCTGAGGCTGGATATACTTTAGAAACTAAAGAGGTTTATTTGACCCTTCATTCTGGTGGCTGAAAGGTCCAAACAATATGACTCTGGTATTATCCTGATGAGGACCTCCTGGCTGCACCACAAAAAGCGGAAAGGGAACCAGCCACATGCAGGAAGAGCATGTGTGACCAAGGAAGCAAGAAAGATTCAGAGGAGGTACTAGGTTCTCTTGTAACAACTTGTTTTTAAGGGACTTCCCTCAAGAACAACAACAACAAAAAAAAAAAGTTACTCCTCTGGGAAACAACTTAATCCCTTTTAAAGATCTAACCAGCTCCCATTAGGACCTACCTCTTGAAGGTTCCACTGCCTCTTGTCATTGCCACACTGGGACCAAGCTTTCAGTACATGAACCTTTGCGGGGACAAACCAAATCCAAACCATAGCAGAGATGAACTCAAAGAAGCAAAGATACAACTGAAAACAATGAGGGGGAAATATTCAGGCCCAGGGAGCATCCTGTGCACATCTCTGATTGAAGTAGAGTGAAAAGATGGCTGCTTGTCAGAGGAAGGAAGGAAAAGGCTGCTGTGCCTGTGATGGTAAGAGAAGAGACTGTGTGTGAAGGTGCAGAGAGAGGGGGCAGAGGCCAGGTCCTTGGGAGGGCATTTGCATTTTTACTTCATAGGAAAGAGGATGCCATTAAGGGTTTTAGAAAGGAGAGTGACACGATCTGTTTCTGTTTTCCTCTGGTGGTGAGTGAAGATAAATTGGGAAGGAGGCAGGCATGCAGGTGGGGATACTAGTTAGGAGGTCTCTGGGGTACTGAGGTGGGGAGAGTAGAGCACACAGATTCAGGAAATTTAGGAGGAAGAATAGGCAGCATGGTGCTAATTGAGATGTGAGGGGTGAGAGAAAGAACAAGGGGTAACTCCCTCTGCCTTTAGGAACTGAATACAACTATATTCTGATAGAGAACATGGCAGCAAGATGAAATGGGGAGGAAGTTTAGAAGAATAGTTTGTAATAGGTTAAATCTTGTATGTACAAAAGATATCAAAGAGAAGATGTCGGAAGTTATATTTTTAGTATCTTTCTAAGTCTGGCTCTCTGTTAGTATACATGGTAAGTATTGTAGAACTATTTGTTGTCAAAAAGAATTAACATAATAATTAAGTACTAATAAAAATTAGTGTTAATGACTACAAAGAGTAAATAATGGACGATTTCCACAATGCTAATTCAGTAGTACATTCCTAGGTACTAGTGGTTGTGATCCTATTTTCCTTTTGTTGGTTACATATTTTATACAATAGCTTTTAACTCTGGGTGATAACCCAGTGGTCTGCAAAGACATTTACTTGATTTCAACTGTGTAGATATGTGTGTGGCTTCTGATGTATCTTTTTTTTTTTTTTTTTTTTTTTTTTCTGGCTGTAAATTCATGTTTAAACAAAAGTCTGAAAAAACACTGGATTCTAATCCTGTAACTATTTTGTATTATTTTCTTTTTGCATTTTCCTCTCCCAGTCTCTCTGCTAACCGTGGATACAGCAGGGCATTTATTGAGTTTCTATTATATGGCAGGAAGTAAGCTCAACATTGAATTAGATAAGGTCTCTGTCCTCAAGAACTCATAGTCCCTAATTTTGTAAACAATATATTTGTTTTCTGTTGTTTCATGACATGTTAATACCTTCTAGTAAGCCTGAGGTAAAAGCTCCATATTTAAGCCCTGGTTATAATTGAGTCTGTTCTCCATTGAGCTTTGTGGCTGACCTCATTATTGTTCACAACTTTCAGCCAAAAGGGTAATGGTCCCCAGACAGGGTATATTGGAAAGGGGAGGGAGGGGCAGAACACTTACCAAAACAGTCAAAGATGCAGCAAAGATATAGAAGGCCTTGTTTCCTGAGAGAGAGAGAAAGCTTAGCTAGAATTGAAGTATGGTAACAATTTTCATGCTTCTACATGTTTCTGGTGTGACCTCTATTCCTGAAATTCTAACTCTGTCCTCAATCTTTGGTTGCAAGAAAAGTAAGAATGGGAATATAAGTTGGGAGAATTGGATGGAAATTCATTTACATTTATTGAAAAGCTACAGTGAATATTAGAGGCACTTAATACTAATTTGAAGAAGCGAATTTCATGTAGATATTAATATAATGCAAATCCATTCATTCATCTATTTCACAAATATGATTGGCCTTAAAAACATCCTCAAACTTTGTTAACGTAAGTGACCTAAAATATGGTTTCTATATTGCTTCAAGAAATACACAAAAATATCATCATGTATTAAGTAGTTTGAAATAGAAAACCAGTCCTAGAAAATCCTTAACCAGAAAAACTGAAGTTTCTCAATAACCTCCTTCTTTAAAGTTCATATTTCAATTTTATACTTATTTGGATTACAGTGCTCATACTGTTTGAATCTATAAAACTCTGATGGTGAGCTTGGCCAGTAGGATGCTCTGCAGAGTACACTGTGCTGCTCCAAACACTCCCACACTATTGAGCTTATTGTAGTCCTGATTTAGCCTTTATCAAGAATTCATATGAAAAAGTCAACATCTACCTGGACGGATGCTTTCACATCAGGAAATATTTAAGTAGATCATCCTATTTATCAGAAATTCTTAATCATTTTGGTTATTCCCAAATCTTATTATTATCCTTTGATTTATCCCTGGCACTGCCGTGAAGCAGAGCAGAGTGCAATAACACGTGACAGTCACAGGCCACCACCAAGTCCTGCACCCTTTATAAGGAGTTAGTCCTGTGTGACTGACTGCTCAGAGATTCATTTTAGAACACCACTGAGGGGCAAAGAAAAAAAAGGATAGGTTCTGTCTGGATTTAATGCAAGGGGCTAATATATTACTTTTTGTAACTAATAAAATTTCAAGGACTGACAGCAAATTTCTGATTTGCTTTTCTTCTAGTAAAACGTCTGCTTTGAATTATGCAGAAAGAATTCTTCTTCCTGCCAACTTGTTTCAATTTCCCATGCAAAATCATCCACAGAACATCATCAGGGGTTTCCTATAGAGGTTCATTTCAGGATTCTCCAATCACTGGAGGATTACACACACACACACACACACGCACGCACACGCACACGCACACGCACACACACACACTTTTCCCTTTTTTGGAGCAAGCAAAGGAAAATGTGTTGGTGAGGTTTGTATGCAGTGCTTTCCCCTTCTGAAGGTAGAGACAAGTATTAGTCATCAGATGGGGAAAGAGTCTTTCAGTCTCACCCTGGGCCAGCGTCCTGTTTTATGAATGCAGGCCCGCCCTGTGTGTAGGTGGAGTGGGGAATTGCTGTGTGATGTGATTTAAGAGGTGCTGGAAGTTTTGCCTGTCCAAAAATAGCCCCCACACCCGCCTGTTGAATTCAGGCACAATGTCCATAAAACCCTGGTTTAAATGAAATGAAACTGCAGAGTGTTAGCCCCATTATATCTGTTGCCCTTTCAGCATGCATTTATTTATCAGAGATAAAAGCTGAATCCTGTACATGTGTAAAGGCAGAGCGGAGTAGGGGCAGAAGGGCCAGAGGCTTGGGCCAATGATGCAAGTCACCAGAAGCAATCTCTGCACAACTGTGATCGAGTTTGTTAAAACCAGGCTTGTTCCATTCACTCAGTTTGTCAGTCTTTTCTGAATCAATATTTTTTTGAAATATGGTATTTTCCTCTTTTTTTTTTTTTTTTTTTTTTTTTTTGCAGACTACAAAATAGTTTCATGTGCAAGGTAAGATTTTGATCCCAACGGCAACCTTATAAAGCAGACCTAAATGTTGCTATTCTCATGCAGCAAAGCAGAAAGGGTCTCCAAGAGATTTGACTGTGCCAGAGCTAAGGGGGAACTGAGCTGGAGTTAACAGAAAACTGTGGCTCATCAGCTTGAGGAATGGAGGCCAAGGTGTTCAGCTGTGGAGCAAAGCAGATCTGCCTTGACACAGAAATCCCAGAGTTCACAGTCACTTCATAATGCCCTGATCAGGCCCCACCCTACTTTTGTCATTTCTCAAAATACACCTAGTTCCTAAATACTTCCAGAGAATACCCTAAATTAATTTCCACCAGTTCACATTTTTCTTTTTGGTTTAGTGTTGTATCTTATACATTTTTACAAAGTGGTCAGTATTCTAAATAAGGGATTCTTTGTGCATATCTTGCACGTATACTTTGTTTTCACAGTCTACTACCTGTAGCTAACAATGGCAGAGACTGGTCACTTTGACTCCAAATCCATTCCTCACTATCACTTCAACAGTTCCTGAAAAAGAAGGTGAAAATGAACTTCAACCTGTTTAAAATTGTTCATATAAACAAAATAGCTAACTCGGGGAATTTTCTCTAGTGGTATTATTGATCAAATAATGTCTTAAAATCCGTAAAGGTACAATGCTAAATGCATTTTTGCACCTATTTGTCCCCAGGAATTTAGGTTTCGGTTTTACTAGCCAGTCACATGATTCCCCATGCCAGAGAGAGAAAGAAACTTAAAAAATTCTTTTTAGAATACTAACTACTTCGCATAAACTTGCCAAATACAATAATAAACCAAATTAGAGAAAAGAAAAAAAAAATATGAAGTGGCAGAAATTACTTTCAGATATTCTCTAGAAGTATGTGGGACTTAGGGGTATTTGAGAAAAGATGATGAAAAGCAAGGGTGGGGCCTGATCAGGGCATTATTATGAAGTGACTGTGAACTCTGGGATTTCTGTGTCAAGGCAGATCTGCTTCGCTCCACAGCTGAACACATAGGCCTCCATTCCTCCAGCTAACGAGCCACAGTTTTCTTGTAATTCCAGCTCAGTCCCCCTTAAGCTTTGGCACAGTAAACACTTCCCATGACAGCAGTCATTTGCTAAAATTAGTGAACTAGCAGCGCTTGTTTTCTCAGACATTCAGCAAGCCTGGTTTGGGATGGGAGGGTTGGCTGGATGTCAGCTCCCACCTGCCCATCACAGGGTGCCCTTTTACAAGGCACAGCATTGCTGAAGATCTGATTTGTGTGCTAATTATTTTATTCAGCACATATTTTATTGGCCATTTACCATGTGTCAATCACAAAGTTAATTCCAGCCTTCAACCTGCTTTCAGTCTAATGAAAAACAGAGAGAGATGGAAAGGAGCAGTCACATTACCATAGGACAACAAAGAAGTTTTGAAAGGTGCAATGATTGCACAGAGAAATCCCTACATCTTTCTAAAGTTTTGAGGGAAAGGGTTTAAAAATAAAAAGTTTGCTTTTTAAAAGAAGCCTTGAAAGCTAAATGGGAAATTTATTGAAGTAAGGAAGGAAGAGAGGAATTCTAGGCAAAGGACTCAGCCCAGGCAAAGTCAAGCAAACATAACAAGGCATGGAATGACCAAGAAATTCCCCAGGCACATATCCCTGATGAATAGGAGGGAAAGTGGAGGGAGCAGCCAGGAGAAAGGCTTGGCAGGTGGGTCAAGGCAAGGTCATAAAGGGACCTGCTGTGTCCTGCTAAGAGTGTTCATTTCATCCTTAAGGCATGGGGAGCACGGGGGACTCTGAGCAGGGGAGGAGTATGATAAGTGGAGATACCAGAACTAGAGCACAGGAAAAATTCTGTGAAGGTGGAAGGGGTGCATTGATAAAAGCAGTTAAATGCTGCATAGCATGTAAGTTGTAAATAGAATCCATTAACTGTTCTATTATAATAACAATTCATGTTAATTATAGGAAACTTGGAAAATTTAGAGAAAGCCCAGCCCTTGTAGTAAGCAGGTACTTAAGAAGCATCTGGGATATTCCAACACTCAGAATTGTGATCCACTTTTTACAAAATAGAAATTCTGTATGTTTTATGTCATATCCATCACATATTGTGATGCCAGCATTTTTCTAAATATATATTCCATATATATAATAGAAAGCACGTTTCTATTCAATAATATATTTAGCCACTCCCCTTTTGCTAAATTTAGCTGTTTACCAATAGTTATGACCCTGATTGGTTCCTTATGAAAAATTTTCATGGAATGGAATTACTGTTTGAAAGGATATAAATCTTTAAAACTCTTGACATATATTGTCAAAATTCATTGGAAGCAATTTGTGCCAGTCCACATTCTTTCTAACAGTTCCAATTTAACCACACCCTCTTTGATTCTGTATTTTTAATCACAGTCAACCTGATAAGCAAAAATTATAATGTTGGACATTTAGTCATGTTTTTACTGGCGATGTTCTGTGAGTATGGAATTTATTAAATTGAAATGATTATGTAATTTTGTTTTCAGACTCTTCGTGATATGGGAGGGACTCTCTACTGTCAAAATTCAGGATGGGTAACGTTTGCTTCAAGTAATTTCCAAACATACTTAACGTGCTGTGAGGGGTAGTAGAACGGAAGGAACCATCATCCAGGGCCAAACAGCGCATGTGCAGAACTGCTAATTGAGGCCCGACGGCAGGAGGGGCTTTGGGCACGTGTAAACAGGATGTATGGCAGTGGGACCAGGAACAGCAATCTCAGACCTGGGAATCAGGGAAGGGTGGCTGCAGGAAGAACTTCAGCAGCGTGAGCGCCTCCCTTTTCTAACTTTTTCTCATTTCCTCTAGCCTGTGGTCTTACAGTGGTATCTACCCTCAACCTCACCCAGGGCGATGTTTACTAGTGCTGAATCCATGGGCTGGGGTTGTGGCTCAGCGGTGGAGCGCTCGCCTAGCTCGTGTGCAGCCCTAGGTTTGATCCACATAAAAACAAACAAATAAAATAAAGGTATTGTGTTCAACTACAACTATTTAAAATTACATAATCGTTTCAATTTTAAACATTTTTTTAAATGTTTAAAAAAAAAAAAGTGCCAAATCCAGATCCAGCCCCATGGATAGGGCAGGGAAGTCTTTAGGAGAATCCAAGAACACATCTTCCATCTTCTGAACAAGCACCCCAATTTTTTTTTGTTTTGCTTTTTACAAATGTTGTATAAATTTTTTTATTTGTTCTTTTTTGATATACATGACAGTACCGTGTGTTCTGATATATTATACATACATGGAGTATACCGTAGTCTATTTAGATCCCATTCTTGTGGTTGTACCTGTGTGGAGTTTCACTGGTTGTGAACATAGGAAAGTTATGTCCAATTCATTCTGCTCTTTCCTATTCCCATTCTCGCGCCCTTCCCTTCATTCCTCAATGAACTTCTGTTCTTTCCTTTCCCCACCCCTTTATTGTGTGTTAGCATCCACACATCAGAGAGAACATTTGGCCTTTGGTTTTCTGGGGATTGGCTTATTTCACTTAGCATGATAATCTCCAGTTCCATCCATTTACTGGTGGCAAATGCCATAATTCCATTCTTCTTTATGGCTGAGTAAGCACCCTGGTTCTTTTGAGCCTAACCTCAGAGAAACACAGCCTCACAGTATTCATATATGGCTCACTGGGCCAGTAAAAGTATCACTCCTTACAATGAACTCTCCTTCTCCGCCTGGAAGTGGATAAGTCCAACAGTTTTTCTGCTGGTCAAGGTTGATGGCACTGCCTGCCTGCTTACCCAGAGGCACCTGTCATCTCTGTTTTATAAACTTTGGACCAACTGCAATACCTGTGCTAAAAATGTATGCCTCCAGTGCTAGGAACTAATCACAGCCAACGCTGAGGGCCAGGTCCAGACTGTAAGCTCTGAAGTACATATTCCAGGATTTTGAGATTTGTCATGGGCTACCAGCGAATCCGTTAAAGCCTGGGGTTTTGTTTGTTTGTTTGTTTGTTTGTTGTTTTGTTTTTTGACTGTGTATGAGCAGACACTAAAAATAAGTAAGATGCTTAAGCTCACAAAAAGATCTTCATATAGCTGATCTGTTGCTCACCTACTAAAACTCTGAGTCTCTAAATGACTTTCAAGATGAAACCAAAATTCTTTTAATATGTTGTTCGAGCCCCCAGTGGTCTCACTGTTGGTTATTTCCCTCCAGCATCAACTTCACCCCTATCCCACACCCATACCTGCAACCACTCCCCAGTTTCCTAAATATATATTTTGGCCTCGGCCCTTCTGCCCAGGACTCTGCCCTCCTCTCTTTCCTCTTCTCCCTTCATCTCACATCACCTAGCCTCAGTCAAAGCCACTTCCACTGGTCCTTTGACCTCATTTGAAGAGTAACTTCCGCAGGAAAACATTGCTGACTCGCCTGGTGTGAATGAGGTATCTCCCATGGCCCCAGCACCCTCACTCAGCAGCACAGTCTGCTGTCGTGCATGTCCTGGGCATCCTGTAGTCCATTTCCTCCACTCAACCAAGAGCTCGCTGTGGGCAGGGCCGACTTGTTTTGTCTCTGAATTTCCAGTATTTGGAATGCAATGGGTGTTCTGTAAATGTCTGATTAATGAATGTCCTTGAGGGAATTACTTTTTAATTGTGGAAGGGAAATAATAAAAAGATAATGTGTTACGTTAGATGGAAACAAGAATATGAACAAAAGGAGAGCATGGGTGGGAAGTAGGAAGAGGATTACTGATTTAAGTAGAGTGATCCACAAAGGCAAAACTGAGAAGATGATATTTGGATCACGCTCTGAAGAAGGGAAAGAGGAAAGAGCATGTGCAAAGGCCCTGAGCATACTTATGAACACCCAGAAATAAGTGCATCTAGAAAGCTGTGATAGGAAAGGAAAGCAGCTGGAGATGTAGTCAGACCATGAAGGAACTGATCTGACTCCACAGAAAGGACTTGGACAGAAACCTCAACCAGGCAGCACAAGTGGTAGGGTTCAGAGTCTGAACCTAAGGAACTGAGAGCCTAATGAATTGTGTACACTGGTGTCCTGGCTCATAGCTCACTGGGGTTTCAGTCTAGGAAAGGAGCTCACTGAGGAAAATACTTGTCAATTCTAGAAGTTAGAAAAGAGAGGCAGACATCAATCACGTTGGTTGGAAGAGCAGACTTTAGAATCACGGTGCTGCACTTAAAGATCATTTAACACATGTCCCTGGGCACGTGCCTTAATCCCTGACCCCAATGAAATAATGTATTTAGCAGAGTGCCTAGCAGAGAACATGCACCAAATCATGCACATCATACTAGCAGGTTCATTACCAGGTTACTGGATTCCAAATGAGAGATGACCCGCTAGAGGGAACATTGACACTTTGGTTGCTTTCAATAGTATTGGCTCAGAAACCAGGGTGAACATAAGCTCTGGGAAGGCTACCAGTAGACAGCTGGAAGAACTGGGGAGAGAGAGCAAGGGAACAGAGTCGGGCTAATGCTGTTACATCACTGTAGATCTGACAGCCTGGAGATGGCTTACCTTGAACTTACTGCCCTAGAGTGACCCTTGTCCTGAGTGCCAGGGACTTCCCAGTTTTAGCACTGAAAGTACCGAGCCCTAGGAAATGTCTCACTTGACCCCCCTAGTGTTAATATGTAAATGACCTCTGCCATGGTTCTTGAACTCCAGGGTATTTAGGAATTCCTAGAATGCTTATTAAAATGTCACACTCCTAGGCCCTGACCTCTAGAGATTGAACTGGGTGTTATGGGGGTAGTTCCCAGGGGATCCATATCTTTAAGATGGCCCCAGACATTCTGGGCTGGGTGGTCTACAGGGCACACTGCAGAATCACTGTCCTTCAAGAAATCACAACATCCGTGTGTTCACAAGGCACTCCCCGCCTAGGCAGCCAGGAGACATATCCTGCATGTACCCTGTAGCCAACTAATGAGCCAAAGAGATTAAGGGAGGACAAGGAAACTCAAAGAACAAGCCCTCCTGATAGGCAGATAGTTTAGTTAGGCAGTGACCACAGCCTAGAAGGGCGCCATCTGCAGTCAAGGTGGAGAACACTGCAACTCTGGATAATTGTGGAGGAACTGAGTACTTAGGAAAATATAAAATAAGACTGACACACTGCATATCTGCTTTACCTAGCAGGATTAGCATAAATCCCACCCCAGGGTGTCCTCTGCAGTGGAGGGTTTGGTGACTCTGAAAATAATCATCAAAATAAGGCAAAATAGATGCCCCGTAACTGAGAGGAAGCAAAGGGGCTCAGGTGAAACTGATAACCTGGATTAGATGCATTATTATGAGAGGCCACAAAAGAAACCAGGAATAAAGCAGTGCTTCTCGAACCTCGAGTACATCAGAATCACCTGGGGTCTTGTTTAAGTCAGCTGGGCCCCTCCCTCAGAGTTTGGGATTCTGGAGGTCTGGGCTGCAGCCCAAGAATTTGTATTTCTAACAAGTTCCCAGGTGATGCTGACATTGCTGGTCTGGGAATCACACCTTGATAATCACTGGTTAATTTTTTAAATGTCTATTAATTTGAAGTCAATAAATCTCTCCACATCCATATCCACTTTCTCACCTTGCTTCCAAGTTAAGAAAAACAACAACAACAAAAAAAAATATATCAAAATGGGCTTAAATGATAAGAGAATATACTGGCTTATCCTTCTAGAAGTCCAGCAAGCTTCAGAGACAGGGGCTCCAGCCCTACTTGCCTGCAGTGCCCTTGATCCTGTCTTCATTTTCGAGGTGGCTTCTACTCCCTGATGGAGGAAAAGTGGCGGCAGCAATCCCATCCTTCAGGACTCTTCCCCAAGCTCTGTCAGGATCAAGGAAGCCAGATCCAGCTGCCCTAGAAAACCAGTCTTCACCACCCCCACGCACTCCTGCTGAACAAGGTCACATGCACATCCCAACCCAGTCAAGGACAAGAGAAGTTAGTATTATGTTTTAGTACAAACCGTTCTATGCATTTAGCTGTGTTTCTACAGAGTCCTGTGTCTCTGGGTGGGAGGATAAATGTCTGAAGAAAAGTCAAGATTTTTCTAGGCAGAAAGAGAGCAAGATGGATGAGCAGCCAGCCACCTGCGATGTGGGGAGTGGGCATAGTCTCCAAACCAATTGGCAAATGATGCCTGTAGTGTGCCAGTGTTGCGGGCAGGAAGTTCAGAAACCAGCCATACACTACGTCTCAGTGGCAGCATAGGTCAATCAGTGACAAGCAGGGTCTCTGTCACCAGTCCCAAACTGAAGGCAGGGTTTTAACATAATGATTGGGTTTAATGAGAAGGAGGCTAGAAAGTGGAGGTGGCTATCAGCCTGGGTAGTTTCTAAGATGGACAAAAGATATTACATTGCCATAATAATGTAATAGATTCATGCATTGCTAATTCGCACCAAAAGAGAGTCCTTAACTTTGTATATCATTCTTGCCCTTTTCATCACATGGGTTTCGTGTGCCTCTAAACATTTTGCAGGTGTACAAAACCAAAAAACACTCCTTAATAAACAGGCAGCTTTGCTTTTTTAGAGTAAGCCTAACAAACGCTTCTAAACCAGCCTTGTGCTTTTTGACATGTACTACACATACTAGATGTTCAAAACACATCTCCCTTGGGAGATTCATTACATTTCAAATTATACGTGTCTGTTAAAGCAGAGATCTGTTCTACCTTACATGTATTTGTTATTGCTGCTTCTGAAACTTCCTTACAGCCCCAAAGAGGTCTTAATCCCTGTCAAATGTTATTATGTTACCAACTTTTATGTAGTCTTGAAAGGGGTTGTTTATTTAGTTTCAGTGACTCCTTGTTACTGCCAAATATTATTTCATTTCAGCACAGATGTAAGGGGTCCAATGACTGGAATTATTTTACAGCCCTGACATTGTGGAGAGATGGATACCAGTTTAATTATGGACAGCTGAAAATGATCTAGAAGTCACCTGCTATGGATATTTATCATCATTACGAACTTCTCACCAAGCTGTGGTCCGAACACTTTCATAACGTTCCATTTGTGTTAGACAGACATTATGATCTATAGGAACCTGTATCTTCTGTCACCTTTAAATTTATGTATAGACAGTTTAATATTGCTTGATTATTTTCTTTTCCTCTTCTCGGAGTCAGAAAATATGTTTCAGTCATTCATGTTCTTTTTTTTTTTTTTTTTTTTTTTTTCTGTTTCTCCCTATTTCCTTTTCTCTCTGCTGCCTTTATCCTCCCAGCTGTTTTTCCAATTAGGCCTCGTTGGAAATTATTCATTACTTAAAGAATGTGAATTGGATAGACTAGACGCATAAAGGATCAAGTAATTCAATGACTAAAATATAGTTGGCACTTAATAAATGCAGAAAGAATGAAGGAGGGAAGAGAGCAGAGGGACCCCGAAAGGAGGCAATGGAATTGCAGAAAGTCTTCATAAAATTCCTGTTTCACCTTTTAGAAGAAATTAAGAATAGCATGATTTCTATTCCTCACATTCTCTGCATCATACACTGCACTATAACAAAATATATATTCGTGCACCCTTTCTTTTTATCTCTGCCCTTCTCCACATGAATCTTGATTTGTCTCTGACTAGACAAAGGGTGAATGAATGTATCAGCCAGGTTCCTACCAGCTGAAAATAAATTAAGGTTGCTGGCTCATCTGCAAAACTGATCCAGGCTTCGGTGCTGTAAGTTTTAGGTTGGAGAGAAGAGCTACCTCCTACTCTAAATTCTAAACCACCACATCTATTACTTATTACTTAAAATAATTTCATCAGTCACTGGTCTCTCTTAACCTATAATAAGGATAAAATCTCAAAATACAGCCAACCCACTGGTATACACTTCAGGGAAATAAACTTTTCTCATCTCCAGACCTGGATCGTATGGTCTTCAAGAACTCCAATTCTGTCCTGCATGTCTGCATAGTACTGAGAGCTAATCTGAGTGAGGGATTACCATGCATGTTGTTCACCATGCTTAATCTTCATATAGTCTTATTTAATTCTCAATACAGTCTTGAGAAATTAGCAATATTCATATTCTCTTGCTATAGATCGTTCTGCTCTCGATAAGGGACAGTTTTGCCCCACAGAAAACCTTTGGCAATGTCTGTAGATGCTTTTAATCGTCCCTGTGGGGTAGAAGCCATGAATGCACTAACCGTCCTACAAAGCTCCTAGAATTACAAACAAAAAAAATTACCTGACTCAAAATGTCAGTAGTGCTCCTGTTGAGAAGATTTCCTATAGATTTTTTTTAAAAAGGCTGAAGCTTAAAGTATTAAATATTTTGTCCAAGGTGCCCTGTGATGTTCGGGAAGATACGAATGCAAATGCAGCCTGTACCCTTGCACCAAGTTGCACACTAGCAGTTAATGGCCTCAGCAACTAGCCCATCATCCCTTGTATCAAAGGAACTAAAATCCCCAATGGGAATCTTTTTATGTGAGCACATTGCACATGAAGTGTTCCCTTTTCACTGATTTGCAGATCACCTTTTTCACCAAATGTGTAGAATCAGACCCATGGAAAGCAACCTTCCATTCTAAACTCTGATAAATTTGTTCACACAGAAACACATGCACATTGGGGGCAATAATTAGTCTGACTTTTAAATGTCATTAGCAGATATAACAAATATAAGACAAAAGCAAATGCATAAGTTAACAATCATACTACCTAAGCAATGAACTTTGAAGGTGGGACTCAGACACAGTTTATAATAATGAATGCTATGCACATTTAATCTGATGAATATTTAATGATAAACATTATACCTTCTGTTCTACAGATAGATAGAAGTCATTAGCACTATATTTTAAAGTGCTAATGGAAAAATCTTAGTTTTCTTCTTTTTTATTTATTAATTCCTCAACAGGCACAAATATCAGGTTTTAACAGTATTTTTAGATTTAGAGTATCTTTTAATAATTTTAATTATACCTAAGGGCAGCTTTGCACACAAACATATAAACTTTGTGCACACATATGCACATGCACACACATGCATATAGAAACATGTATCCACATATCACACCTCCTCAGGTCACACACATCATGCACAGACAGGTCCCAGTTCTTACACCCCAGAGCAAGTTTCCTTACTTCTCTCCCACAGACAGGAAGAGGCTGCCCAGCCACCCACACACCTTCTCTGGTCTCTTGCTCCTCTGACCCTGGCTGGAAGGAGGCTTCCAGTTTCTGTTGAGTGCCTTTTCCCTGAAAAACTTAGTCCTGGAATATGATGGCAAGTCCAGGCAATGAAACCAAGGCACCACAAAAACCAAAACTATGTTCACCTTCACAGCCAGACTCCAGTGCTGTTAAATTATATGTTAGAGAGGAGAGCTACCTCCTACTCTAAATTCTAAACTGCCACATATATTACTTATTGCTTAAAATAATTTCATCAGTCACAGGTCCCTCTTATACTATAATAAGGACAAAATCTTGAAATACAGCTAATCCACTGGTATAAACTTCATTCAAAGTGTGTTACCAGGTTAAATCTTGCCTACTTTATTGGCAAGAGGGATTTAGAAAACAAATGTCATCGGGTAGCTAGAAGAGGTGTACAGAGGTGTGCAGAGAAAAACTTTCATTGTTCTATTTTTACTCCATACTTCCATTAATTACCTTCATTCAAGGGCAGATTTCTTGAGTGACCAGAAGCAATGATCCTAGCCTGGAAGCCATAGATTTTCATTGCCTCTCACTTTTAGCACTGTGTGACTCTAAGTGTACCGTTGTTAATAAATGTGTGCAAACATCTCCTGCAGTGATAAAATTTGCCAAGGATGGTGCTTTCAGTTTGGGGGTAAAATAAAAGGGACAACATAATGGAATTATTACAGAAACCTAATTTTAAATAAAATACTTAAAAAAAAAAAAAACTTTTCACTGTCATGTAGACTCTACCCTGACCAAAACAACAACTACTAGCATTTAAATTTTAATCCATTAAAAAAATGAAAACATATTCAGTTCCTCAGTCTCACTAGCAATATTCAACTACTCAATAGACACCTGTGGTCAGGGTCAGT
The DNA here is from genome assembly GCA_025594165.1 of Tamias sibiricus. Lineage (NCBI taxonomy): Eukaryota > Metazoa > Chordata > Mammalia > Rodentia > Sciuridae > Tamias > Tamias sibiricus. The sequence goes on along the minus strand of CM046658.1, from coordinate 108,734,971 downwards.
GGCTACCATATTTACAGTACAGATAAAGAAAATTTCCATCCTCACTGAAAAATCTATCAGCACCAATACAGAGAAAGATGTAAAGCTAGAGAATGCCCAATGTTGATAAGGGGCTGGGGAAGCAGACCCTTTCATATAATGTTGGTCAGAACAAAACAGCTATCAACAAAAATATGCATGCACTTAATAGAAAAGAAAATAGCCTATATATCAACAGGAACTAGTTAAATAAATGTCCAAACACCCACACAAGAGAAGACTCTGCTGTCTACTAAAGAATAACTACTTAAGCAAAACACACCAGCAGAAAGCTGTGATGGTTATGTTTTTATGTAAAATCACAAGCCACAAATCATTTAACAATATGAATAGCATCATCCCATTTGTATAAAACATAAAAAGGATCTACGTATATATGCTTATGCATGTGGGGGAGATTGTGGAATTGGTGAACAGTGATGGATGATCTCTAGGAAGAGGGATGGTGGAAGGAGTTGGGGTATACTTACTTTTCACTATACACTTTTCTGTACTGCTGAGACATTTTACTGTGATGAAAAATGAGATCATTCTTCATTTATTGAATCAATAATATATTAAGGAGATGAGCTACCTAAACAAATATGATTTAAAAAAATACAGAAGTCAGATTTTCTCTGTGTCAAAGCTGATTTGCTGCACCCTGTGCTAGTCTGGACTCAATCAGCTCTAGGTTATGGATTCTGTTCCTATTTGCCGAGGTCTTTATGTACCCAAGTCAATCCAAAGTCATTAACCCAAAGAAAATGAGTTAAGTATGGAGTCAGACTTTGGAAATTATTACAGTTAACTGCAACAAATCCCAGTGAGCCAGTGGGGTTCAAGGAAGGCTCTGAATTCAAAAGATTCTTTTAGGGGAACTGGTGGCTACTTGGAGTTCCTAGAGGGAAATCTTTTCCCAGACTATTGCTTTTCTATCACCTTCCCTCTCTACTTCACATAGTACACTTTGCTCTCTCCACCACCAAAGCCTGTTCCATAAGAGACATGCAGATCCACAACCTTTGCACATCCTCAGAATTCATTTGGAATTGAATGTGCAGCAAATTAAGCAATGATTCAAGCTGTTCCATATTTCCTTATAAGCACACCAGGAAAATCAGGCAGAAATCCTCATAGGAGTCCATTCTATCCATCCATTTACTCATCCATCCATCTATCCATCCATTGGTTTTTATGGGAATGTGTGAAACATTTCTTTTTTAAAAAGTTTATTCTTTTTAGATAAATATGACAGTAGAGTATATTTTGACATATTAATACAAACATGTAGTACATTTATTCTAACAGGATCCCAGTCTTGTGGTTGTACATGCTGTGGAGATTTATTGTGGTATATTCATATATGTACATAGGAAAGTTGTGTCCAATTCATTCTACTGTCTTTCCTATCCCTATTTCTTCTCCCTTTCCTTCATTCCCCTTGTCTGTTCCATTATAACAGCACAATTCACAATAACTAAGCTACTGAGCCAGTCTAGGTGCCCTTCAACAGATAAACAGATAGAGAAAATGTGGTATATGGACTACTACTCAGCCATAAAACGAATGACTATGACATTGGCCAGTAAATTGATGGATCCGGAAACTATCATGCTAAGTGAAATAAGCCAATCTCTCCCCCCAAAATTTGAATGTTCTCTCTCATATGCAAACACTAACCCACAATAAGGGAAGAAAGAAGAACAGAAGTTCTGTGTGGAGAATTTCTAAGCACTGGGTAGGCAGATATTTGTGCTTACTAATGTGAGAAGGAATGGTTAAAAGGGAAGGAGAGGGCACTAGTGTCTGTGGGTGGACCTGAACCCCACCCAGACAAGGAAATAATGTGACTTATCCTTTTTAGTTTTGTTGGATTAAATCATTAGATGGTAAATATAAGACTTTAAGCCAGGCCAGTGATAAAGAAGAAAACATTTTTAGTGTACTCTGAATCACAAACATTCTAAGAGAAAAAGAATATCTACAAAACAAATATCTTCACATAATAAACAGGTCTTTCTTCCCCAACTACACTCTTTGAGATTTTTTTTTTTTTTATTTTCCTACAGCCATCTTTCCCAGAACAAACCACCTTTGGTCACTAGGCCCAGAACCTCCCTGGTCCTGGCAGGCCCTTCTGCCTGGTGACCTGACCTGAGGAGGTCCAGGGACTCTCAGGCTTTACCTGGCAAGTTTTCACCATTTTAATGAGTCCCATATGCCCATAAGACTAGTGGGGGTTTTGTTTTTGGTTTTGTTTTTTTAGTTTCTATCTCATGCCAGGCACACTTACTAGATATTTTAGCCTGACGAGTATCCAGGCTTTAACCCACTTAAGATGTTTTTTCTGCCTAATTAGGGAAACAGATTTTTGTCCAGTTACTCCCCACCCACTGCCAGCTCACTGTTGTCATTTTCCCTGTGTCCTTCTTCCCTGACTATAGCCTTTGCAAGCCTGCTGCATGTACTTGCTGCACACATGTGCACACACTCACTCAGACACATTGACTATAAACACTGGACAAACCACCAACGCTGGCAAGTTGAAGGTTTGATTGTTTTCTTTTTATTAATACAAGTAAGGCCAGGGAGGGAAAGTTCTTCTGGAACATTTTGTGAAAAGGTACATTTACTTTTAAATTTTGTCTCTTCTTAAATTTTTAATTCCCTTAAAGGCATCCTTTGTGAAGGTCCCCTGAGAATTTTTTTTTTCATCTGAGACCAAAGTACTGACAATTGACCAGGTGGAATTATGAATTATGGCATGTGAGATGAAAATATTTTCAACGGAAATTAATTTGAAAACCTCTTTCTTTGTCTGCCTCTCCTGAATATGATCCATGCATCATGAACATTTTCGGTCTCAGATTTTAGTTCAGTCCAGACTTTCATTTTTGTTAGTTATCTCAACAACTTATTGCAGCATCAAAAGTGGCTTTTGTGGCTATCAAGTCTCACTGGAGCAACTCTGGGGAGGACAAGTTTGCCAGGCTCTGCCACTGCTGACGGTACCACGCAGGCTGTACCTTTCTGGGAAAGTTGGCCTCCCTGTGGGCCGCCCCAGCTGTCTGAGAGGAGGGGTCTCTCCAGGGCCCTCCTCACTGCTGCCTCACCCTGCCACCTGCACTCCCTCTGTGTTCACACATCAGGACAACACAGGTGCCCACAATACCAGTGACATTTTCCACAGCCTATGTCCCCAGATCATGGCAGGATGTCACTGTTACTTTGAAACCATCCCAGTTTTGTTTGAGACCCAGCACTGGACAGACAGATTTTTTTAATCCAATTTTAGACAAACAAGAAATAGCTTCTCTGGCCTCTAAAATACTTTTGTGTGGGTATGTTTTGTCATACTTTGAATACATTTTAACTCAGTCAGGTAACATGCATAGACTTCTAGACACAAGAGGATAGAAGGCACCTCCAAAGACATCCCATCCATCACCATGACTGCAGGCGGCCTTCACCCAAGCTCCTGTCCCCCCAGCACAGGTGAATATCCTGTTTTCACAGATCATCGGGAGAAAAGACTCCACAACCACTCCTGGGTACCCCACTCCAGGGATGACTTCCCTTCAACACTGTCATTAACTTTGTGGCACAGGGAATCACTCCATGCTAGGCTGCCATGAGCTTTCATGACTCAAATTTGAATATCTGGGTCCAGATGTCACAAAGCAGTCTGATTGTCAGCATGCTATTTAGCTGGTATTTAAAAATTCCATTTCAAACCAAATATTGATGTCTACTCTCGGGATTGGATCAAGCCAGGGAGCCTTTATTTTACAGTAAGTGCCTGACATGTGGTCCCCTTAGGATTCCCTTCCATCTTGGATCTGGTCGTCATTAAATGGTGGGGTTCTGCAGGTGTCCCATTAGTTTTCCTCCTCGCCAAAATCGCAGATATCATGTCCCGTTCCCTAAATCCTGTTAGCAGGCTCAGAAGTGCCATGAAAGCAAAGCACTGTGCTTCCTGGAGAGTGCTCGCTTAGACACACACAAAGCTTTCTGATGCTTGGTCTATTCCTTTGGTTTTAGCAAAGGCAGTTTTGAAGGAATCCTTTCCCTTGCTTTCCTATTCTGCTATGCAATTTGGGAAACCCCTCCATGGTCTCTAAGAGGTCCAGTTACATTTTGGCACATGATAATCCACAGGGCCTTCTGCAGTTAGAAACGAAATACACACCTCCCTCTTTCCACTATTTCCCTTGGCAAAGGGAAAAGTCAAAGGAACTGGACCAGTCATGAAAGCCCTAACCAAGAACCAGTGGAAACCTCAGACAAGACACAGTCCGAAAGATGCAGTGCACGCGGTCATTGTCTGAGACTCCAGGCCTGAAATTGACACCATATGGGCCCTAAGGAGTGACTGCTGGGGGCGGGGGTGGGAGGACCATGTCAGAACATTTTAGTAACACCTAATTCATCCCAAGGTTATAAATAAATATGATGCTCGCTTAAAAACAAAAGCTGAAAAATACTCTAACTAGATTATTCCTGTGACAGTTCTTCAGGCAGAGGTGAACTTTATTAGGGAGACAACATGAATAAAGAGAAACATGTAACAACTTTTATGGTATATTTTACGTGATTTTATTTTTTTTTTGCAGTAAATAAAGTGGTTATAGGGCTCCAAGGAAAAGGGCCCAGATGTTAGAGAGTTGTGTGAAATTTAGGGGAAACAAGCTGTAAAAAACACACTCATAAAACAGCCTGTCAGTGGCACACATCTGGACAATACAGCTGTATGTTCCTAGTGGCTGTCGTCACCCAAAGAAAACTCAATAACCTTGTTTCACCCCAATTAGGCTGCATACCAACAGGATCAACATTAAGTTTCAAGAGGGGAGCAGCATTCATACGGCGCCTCTGTGTCAGGCAGCTTTTATCTTTCATTTGAATTTGGTCACCAAGAAATAAAAGACCGCTAACATAGTCATTTCCACTTTTATAAAATGTTGTTTAATTTATAATGTCCTAATAAGTCAAAGTCTGACAGTTTGGACTACTGGCTATGCCAAACAACAAAAGACTTTCTGTACCATGAAAGTGACCTGTCAGTCATCCCAAAATGGAACCTACCTGTCTTTCCTCTGACCTTCTTTGGAAGTCTTGAGTCTAACACCACTGTGGGAAGCACTCTACATTATTGGAAAAAGAAGTTGATATTCAGGCAATCCAGAAGTAGAGGGCAAATGCCCCACTTGATGGTGTTTGGTATTTTTCTTTTTCTTTTTATTTATTTATTTATTTTTGGTCAGTAATGAGGCATCTTTGCAGTTAATACAAATATTACAAAACATAAAATACCCTTTTATATTTTAATCCACAGACTGTGGCAAAGGTTATAAAATGTCACTTTTCCTAATAATTGTATTTCTTCATAGGTGTTAGTGGCAGCGAAAACAATTATGGACAGTGGAGAGAAATTAACCCTACCACTGATAGGAAAACTCCTGAAATTCCAACTTCTCCAGATTAAATTAAAAGACCAACAGAGACGGGAAAATGAAAAGAAGGTACTGTATGGCACGGTAGGTCATCTAAAGAGGGCAAGCAGTGAATGAAACTGAGCCAGGTTTTTCCAGGAGCACTTCCGCTCTTCTTAAGCCACCATTAAGTGTTACCAGGCAAATTCAGCTGTCACCTCTACTTCTTAGGGGAAAGGCTATCCACAGTTCTATTAGAGGAATTAGGCTGAATCCATTAAAAATAAATCCCCCTACATACGAAAATGACAGTATCAAGGACAAAGGCTAAAGATTGTTTTTGTGGTAGTATATTTATATAATTGCAACAAGAAAGGAATTCAGGAAAGTGGGAGTCAGGAGAAGGAAATATATAAAAGGAGAAAAAAACCTATTATATAAAATAATTTAAATGGTTAATTCTGACTTGAGGAATGCCTATTAAAGTAGTAGGCACATCTGCACCTTCATAATAAAGTGACTGCTTCAGTAGCAATCTGTCACTCCTATTTTCATATTGGACATCTGATAATTTATTTACATGTGGATTTTTAAATTTAACTTGCCTATAGAAATCAATGATTTTTCAAAAATTCACATTTGCTTCTGAAAATATTTTAAGATACTTTTAGCAAAGTGATGCCAGGTTCAAATCCATTTGCAATGATTATTTCTCAAAATAAAAATGCTTTTCTTAATTTTCCAAATGAGGCTGAACTATTTTTGGAAAGCCAAATTCTTCTGTATATACACATGTAATGTGTATGTGTGTATGTGTGTGTGTGTGTGTGTGTGCGTGTGCGTGCACATATGTATAGGAAATGAATTTGCATGTCATTTCTTTGTATCTTAAGTGGAAGATGCAAAATCAATTAATAGAAAAAGAAAAAGTGAATACACCCCAATAATACCTTCTTTACCTTTGCAAGACCCCCTCATTTGGTTTCCTATTTAAATTGGGCTCTTGACAGGATAATTGTAGACAGCAATAAGAGTAATAATGCCATTTTCTGTTTGCATGTATGGATTTTAAGTTTTTCAAAGATATTTCCCTCATAGTATCTTTTAGGGTAGCACATTCCATCCCCAGGAAAATTTTGTTCATATGAATACAGTCAATGTTATACTTTTCCATCTATTGAAGCTCTTTCCATCATGTACAAGAGATATGTACCTTAGGAAATACTCATGAAAGTTAAGACTTGGCAGAAGAAAAATTGGAAAATTTGAAACTAGTAAAGTAACATCTTGTCTTGCCTATTTAAATTCCAATGTCATATGGAAATCTAAATTATAAAAAGTACACTGCAAGTCTTGTGAAAATTCCTGCATTTTCTATGTGTTTTGTACTATCCCACAGTACCTATAAATAGCATGCTAAAAAGTGTCAATTTACTTGTTTGCAACCGATTTTAAGTCAATAATTGTTTTTTTATAGGAGTAGTTTACTGATTTTAGCTAACAAACTTTAAGTAAAAGTAAGCAATATCCTGGTAGCTTAAGATATTTTTAAAGCATGCAATGATATAATGATATTCTTGCACTATTTTGTTGCTCAGCAAGTTTTTGACTTGTGAGCTCTAATAACACTGTTATGAGATTCTAATGGTGGGGAAATAATCTTAATTCATTTGTTGAAAATATGAAAGTCAAAAGGAATTGGGGCTTGTACTTTAAATATTGAAGGAAAAAAGTGTTAAGACACAGTAAGAGAACTCTAAGCAATTAAGAGCCAACAATTACATAATCTAATTTAACATCTTCGTTAACTTTGGGTTCCCAAAGCACCAGCCCCCAGATCTTTGAGTCAAAACCATGTGAGTAGGTGCTAAATAAATTGATGAAAACTGATTGGAATAGAATACTCTCCAGAAAGTACTCTTGGTAAAGGCGAGATGAAAGGACTTGTTTGCAAAATGATGTAATCTATGTTCATTTCAACAACTCTGCCCAAGAGGTCAGTTGGAACAATTGAGGTTAATGCTTGTCAACCCTGGGTTTGGCAGAAAGAAAAATAAAGCATGTAAAACTGATACCATGCTGTGCATTAGGAAATGAATAAAGAAAAGGAAAAGAAAAGAAGACTTTACTCAACCTCTTTCTCTTTTCTGAGCCTAGGACAAGATTCTGTGTTTCCTCCAAGGTGAGGAACTGAAGCTTCAGCTTTTTAACAGCAACGCAAAGGCTATATAGACCTTTCCTTTCAAATGCTAATCATAATATATTGCTTATTTTTGCACAACCAGAGACTGTCTTCTATCTTCTGGGTTTAATTTTCAGAATTGAGTTTTTAAGAAGGAATGCTTTAAAAATACCCATAGTAGCAATTATAGAAACTATTAGGGAGAAGGCAAGGACAAAAATATCTAATATAATTAGGTTCCTTCTTTTTCCCCAGGAGAACAAATGTAATATATCACTGTATATTTGATCCCGTTTTAATAGATGAAAACTTTTCTTAAACATAAATGGCAAATAATAGTTTCAATTGCCAAATACGGTGGAGATGTTATTTTAGAATAACTTAGAACACTTTAGTCTGGCATATGCTTAGCATGGTTTTTGCTTTCTGCTTTGCAAGAAAGCTTGCTGGCTAGTTAATATTTTAAAAAATGCAAGGAGAGAGGCTTTCGAGAACAGTTTTAAAGCCTTTAGCATGGGAATTTGGGGGACACAAATGCCTGACTTTAATAGGAGATAAGTTGAATCTATTTGAAAACATTTATCTATTTGATACAACACTTGTCACTTCCAAATATGCATACCATATTCTGTAAATATATTTTGGTATTTCAGAATTTATGAATCTGCCTCTTACAAAATAATCCTGAATTAGTTAATTTTTATTATTTCTTAAAAATTTTATAAGGCTGTTTTGTTTAGGAATGAAAATCTTAAATTAGGTTTTATTATTTCTTTAAATTTTAATGAGAATGGTTTGCTTAGGAATGAATTTTCCTTACATCATTATCTCAACATTTATTTTGCATTTTTATTTCTATCATTACTAATCTGTTTTCAACTCATTAATTCAACAAACATTTATTGAAACAAACATTTATAGTAACAATGTAGTGGGCACACATATTCTCAGAATGTTCATTATGATTTTAAGATAAAATGCTTAGTTTCTTTTCTGAACAACGTTTTAACTACTTATTGGAATTTTTATTTTCACTCACATTCTTGTTTCTTTTTAACTTCAACTTTAATGTTACATATCAATTATGAACATTTACTTGAAAACAAAACACACTGAGAATTTAGCTAAAGAAAACATTTAATCATTAAAAAATAGAAGAATAATGACTGTAATACATAAAAAAATCATTAATCATGTAAATAATTGGCCAAACTAGTTTTATACCTCTGAGTTGAGTTCAGAAAGTTTGCATTGGTTTTACAAAAAAAAAAAAAAATCCAAATAAATGGTGTTTTTAATTTTTTAATTTACAAATTCAAATACTCAGTCCATATTTTCTTGAAATTTTTAGAAAGCACACCTTTTATATGAAAGAACAGCTCTTTCTCTGTATAGCTTGTATGTGTCATACAAATTGACTCATGTCCTTATGTATAAAAATTGAAGAGGAAGAGGATATAAAGAATTATGGACAGAGAGTACTTGGTAAACTTTTCTTAAAACAATTCAAAATTAAAAGTACCTGATAAATAAGTTTGATAATACAATATAACATAGCTACAAACAACTCAGAGCCTCCTCCAACAGAGGAAAGAAGAGAAATGAGAGTAGCTTTCACAGACATTTTCCAGCTTACTCCAGTCAAACCCCGAAACACTGGAAATCAGCCAACACAATGCCATATTTTGTGTGTGTTTTGTTTGAAAAGAAAGGCCATAGGGACATACCAGGAAATTACAGGCTGGTTAGTTTTGATTCAGTTGTGGTTAAAATCTTCAGAAACTATTTTAAGAAGTCAAACAGAGGAAGAGCGGGAACTCAGTTTAGAGGGACCCGTGTGGTTTCAGGAAAGGAATAACTTGCCTCACTAACTGGATGGAATTCTTGGGGGCTGGATTACCAAAATGCAGATACTACCAACATGAATGTTGGATCTAAGGAGTTTCAAAACCCAATCATTCGGGGGAAATAATAAATGACTCCCTGGCTGGCTTATCTGTAAAAGAGAGTAGTGCTCTCCTAATTTTGATTTTCATTAACAAAAACATTTTATGGACTTTTAGAAAAATTTAAAGAAACACATCTTTTAAATAGAGTAGTATTTTTAAGTCTCAGTAGCTAATAACAATTGTTAGCTACTTATTGATTGTTTGGCACCATATTTAGCTTTTGACACATGTTGTATCATTTAATCCTTTAAATAATTTTATGAGAATTACTCCCAATCTGCAGATGGTGAAACCAAGGGTGTGAAAAGTTTAGTAATTTCCTAAGGCGAAACAACTACTCCCAGTGATGGAGTTGGGATTCAAATCCAAAATTGTCAGACTGCAAATTTAAGTAATGTGCATACCTCTCCCAAGCTTGTCTTAGTAATGATGAAATGGCTCTCTGGGCTCACAAGCAGTTGAATAAAGCCCAAGAGATGTTTCCCCATAGGACAGATGGCTTTGCCTAGCAACCTACCAACAACCATATGGTCTTATTAATTATATTGCACACAATATACTGAAGTAAAATATGGAGACAGCAGTTAAGGAAAAGGAATAAACTCAACAAAGATGAAGCCACTGAGCTAACCAACCACCAATTCCCAAGACAATCCTGATTTAATTTCCAGTTCCACCCTCCTTGCTCAGAAATGACCCAGTCTCTGGAGCAACCACTTAGAAGGAGACTTCTTAAAATTAATTCAGATGCTCTCATATCTTCTCTCTGCCCTTCTGGATGGTGAGATGGATAGCACTGGATGACCTGCTAATAATTAACATCTCTCAGAGCCACATGGGATCCACAGGAGGCAGACATCAGATAGACATCAGACCCCCTCACCACTTAGGAACTGCACCCTGAAGATGGAAAGTGAAGAACCTCAGAATATTTTCTGCGGTTCTAAAGATTATATTGTTTTGTCACATGAAGCCAATAACTGTCTAAGCTTATATTTACTACACCATAACATCTCTCTGGAGAAGCAAATTCTTAAACCTTATGCATTATATTTCCTATTCAATGGAGGTATGGGACAGAAAATGAGGGGAGTAAGGAGATAGGTAAGGTAACAGAATAAAAATAAAATATGGAAAAGAAAATACATAACATTCACAATGTCATAACCCTATTACAATTAACGTTGACATTTTGGTATGCTTCCTTCTATGGAGCTGTTTCTTTACATAGTTGTAAGAATTATAAAAATATTTTTAATCCAGATTCTTACAGTTGAAACATGTCACAATTTTTACTCATTCATATAGTATCCATATCTACCAGATTTTTACAGTTGAAATGTGTCACAATTTTTACTTATTCACATAGTATTCACATCTATCACTATTTGCTGTGTGGCATTCCATAGATTGGCATACTTTTCTCAATCATTCTTCTATTGTTGAACACTTAAGTTATTTACATATTTTTGGAATAAACAATGTGCTCTCTAGTATATAATTCTCAATATTTTCAATAATTTCCTTAGTATAGATTTTTATAACTGGATTAACTATACCCCAAAAATGTTCCCATTACCCTGTGTTTCCAAAGTAGTGACCATTTAGACCTAGTTCTCTGTTTAGAAAAAGAACAACACCCTAAGCAAATGAACTTGGAAATCACTGTGTATTATATACAATCTTGTAGATTTAACTACACAGTGGCTGATTAAAATTGGAGAATTTTGTGAAAATAAATCTGCTTAATATTGTTTAACCTGTACTTAATTCCATACATATTCTCTCAGACCATGTTTTGGGACTCTTTCATCTGGGACCTATAGAATAGGCTGTTTATGAGAGAGAATGATATCTTAAAAGGGAAATGTAGGTGCACTCAGGACACAGTATCTCATGGAATTAGTTGCAACTTCCATGAATATGTCTTCTTATCCATATTCTTAATTATATTTTTGTAAGGATCATATTATAGATCACATATAACAGTTATGCATAAATATATAAATTCATTATTAACTATAAGAATAAGATGAAGCCGGGCGCGGTGGCGCATGCCTGTAATCCCAGCACTTTGGGAGGCTGAGGCAGGAGGATCGCGAGTTCAAAGCCAGCCTCAGCAATGGCGAGGCACTTAGCAACTCAGTGAGACCCTGTCTCTAATAAAAACCAAAAAAAGGGCTGGGGATGTGGCCCAGTGGTCGAGTGCCTCTGAGTTCAATCCCTGGTACCAAAAAAAAAAAAAAAAAAAAAAAAAAAAAAAAAAAAAGAAAGAATAAGATGAAGCATAGCTCTTTATCGTCAGTTCGATTGACTTTTATCATTAGCTTCCTATTCATAATGAGGAATGGGAGAATCAGTCTCTTTCATTTATATTTGAATTTTGACATCAGGAAGTGATTTAGAAATAAAATGTGATCTGAAATATTTTTAAGTACCAAGTAACTGGGTTACATTGCTTTATTATAGAGGAGAATTATTTTTCTACATTGATTTGGGATTATAATTCAGGATTAAAGATTCTAGGTAGATGTCATTTGATGCTCAACTAAGTATCTGAAATGCTAACCCTATTTTTAGTTATTGCTAATACAAGACCCCCACATCTGCTACGTAGCTTGACTAGTGTGCCTAGCCAAAGCTTTCTCACAGTAGGAGGCATCCAGATGCTTTCTTACATGTTGCATTTTTAAAAAGATGTACTCTGTAATGAACTTGACCCTCCCTTCATATGCTGGGAACATGTGTTCCCCAACATGGTGGAGAGAAGGACATTTGGGGATACTCCCTTCTCATATTTTTGTCTTGAATTGGCAGGAGTTTCCTCTGAGATTTTTAAGTTGTGAGCAGATGACCATAGGATGGGAGCATGCATCTCATGTTCTCCAGAAGCAAGAAAGGCCAGAGGAAGAGTTTGTGTAAACAAATTTTAGTCTAGGATTTAGGGGTCAGCTTTGCTGAACACTTGCCTAAGGGTTCCAACCCTCCCTACACCCAAATCCCAAGAGGAGAACACAGAGATGGGAGGGGCTTACTTGAATGAGACAGAAAGGGAAGGAAAATAGGAGTTGATTTTCCTATGACTGGGGCTTGATAGAAAAGGATCTCTCATCTTTGGATCAACATAGAATTCTAGGGGTCAGTCTATCACTGCCCATAGCCAGAGGGGCCAAGACTGGGTTAGTTCAAATGTGGAGGGTGAGAGAAATGAGGAACAGAAGGGATATAGAAGGGTAAATAGGACACCACTGAGGTCATCCAGGAGAGGATAGAAAGGACCATGTAGAGCATGGAAAATGTTCGGAAATCTACTGTCACATCTCTGCCTGGACCTGAAGTCAGAGAGACCCAGGTGCTTCTGTCTGCTTTTGTTCTGTCTGTACAATTTCTGTGTAGCAGAGAATCCTTTCATTTTACCTGAGAAATTCTTTACATAGAGAGATTTCTTGAAATGTCACCAATTGAAAACTCATCGTTGTAAATAGGAAACACAGAACAGTAACTTGTGTAGAAAGAACAATGACAATTATGTAAAAATTATGCATAAAATGAATTGGAATGAATTCATCAAATATCTTCATCGTTCATCTTTCTAGGTGACAGAATTTTTATTTTTAAATTCTATTTTTTTCTAATTTTAATAAGGTGATTTTTATAGCAAAGAGATTTAAAGAAGCAAATCAAGATTTATAAGATTTAAAAATACTTTTGTGGACTCAGGGAAATTGATATAATTTCAGTGCTAATGGAAATTAGTTTAAAGATACTTTTCTTCACAGTCTTCCAAATTTGACCTTGGTAAGAAATGCAAAGGCTGAAAAAGAGGAAGGAGAAGAGGGCAATGAACAGGAAGAGTAGCAGAGGTATGGAAAATACATTGCAGAAACCAGAGCAGAACGAGGGCAGACAAGCAGGGAAAAAAAGTTGGGAGAACATATCAGAGGCTGAGACGGCAAAGAAAGCCATAGAACAAGATAAGTTTAGGGTCTAGAGTCAAACCAGCTTGTCTCTCTACCAGAGCTGTGTATGTTAGGACAAACTGTTTGTCTTAATTGATATGATGGAAATAAAGTTATACATCTTATAGGTTGCTTTGTCTTTTTAACTAAAAAGATAATGTCTGAAAGCCCCTCTCGTAGAGCATCACCACACTATGCTGCTAAAATTTACCACTTACTTTGAAGTTTTGGTTATGGTCAGTCCTCCTCTCCCTAGAATCCCAAGAAGGCTCAGAAGAGAAAGGACCCAGGGAGCTCCTTAACTAATAGAACTCCATCGACAAACCAAAACACCTTTTTAAAAACTCCCACTGTACTTAGCAAATATCTTCAAAGTGATGAAATACAAGAATTAGTGCATAAAATGAATACATCTTTATTCTCCCAGGTAAAATTTAGAATAATTTAACCTAAAATAGTTTCTTCTTCTCAAAGCAAAAGATCACCCTAAGACTTTACTTAAAATTGCAGTTGTAAAAATTTCTGGTGAATTTTGATGGTGATGTCAGGACTTCTACACAGGACACCTTAGTGTATGTGCCCTGATCCCAGGCCTCACCGCTAGAGTATCCTGCAGGGATCTCACCAGTCAGTGCCTGCAGGCTAATCCAACTCAGGGGCTCCGGCTCATGCTCTTTGGACCTATTGAAAACGAGCTTTTAGATTCAAATATTACTTGCCTGCACTAAGCCTGAGTTTCCTCCTCTGTAAAATAAGGATAATGCTCTACTCATTTTGGCTGTTATGAAGACTTAATAAGATGCAATATCTGTTATATAAGAAAAACTCTGTAAACAGCAGTGCAACGATATTGATGATAATAATGACAATGAAAGTTGTGACTAGCTAATGTACTGCAATGAATACTACAATCAGTTTTATAGGACATTAATCTTAATTGTAAGTTTTTTCCCTATAGACAAGTTGTACATAGGGAGTCAAGCTCAGAGAGTTATGTCAAGAACCTCCAGTCTAAACTAGAGGAGATAACTTAATCCTTTATATCTCTAACATCCCAATGCAGCCACTGGACCAGAGAGTACCTCCTGCGTTTCCCAAACCCTCCTATTAGTCTATCAGGACATCATCTGCCCTGGACACTTTTGAATGATCACTGCCATTCTCTTCCTGTGGCTCTTCTTTTCTAGTGTTTTTGTTTGTTTGTTTGTTTGTTTTTATTGTGACCAAAGCTCTTCTTAACGGCCTCTTAGTTCTCTATGGGTCACTGCCTTCACTCTACCCAGGCCATTTACTCCCATGGGCAGACTATGAGACTTGTCATCACTGAAGTCTTGAAATCTCCCATTCTCCAACCTCAGGAATTTCCTCTCCTTTCCTCTTTCTATGACCCAATATCTGCCCCACAAAATTTCTTCAACCACATCATAACTTCTCATCCATGGATCTCACCAGACCTGTCCATCATCACCCCTGCTATTTGTTCAGCTTAAGCTCCATGGTCTAGATTAGTATAACAGTTCCTTTACAGACTTCCAGTTCCCTTACTCTTCTCAACTTCAATCACAATCATTTTGCAAAACTTCTCCCAAGATGAACTCAGTGATCCATGATTTTCACACCTGTACTCAAAAAGCTAGAGGTAACTGCAGGCATTCACATCACTTAACAAATTTGTTTCACCTTAAATTAGCAAACTCAAAATTTCCAGGAAGGTCTCAATACTGGCAGAGTTCTGCTGAATTTCTTTAATACACTTCTTTAATACACTCTCTGAGATCCCAGTAGGATCCCAGGATCTTACACTACCTTCTTATTCAAACCTCCTACCTTTTAACTTGCCTCATCCCAGTTGCTGACTTCACCTTGTGGTTTCACTTGAAAAACTGAAACATTCTCTCAACTCCATCAAAACTTCTCCCTTTCTGGCATCCACACTTAGCCAGCCATCCTCTCCTTGCTGCTCTAGAAAATTGTCTCTCCTCCTAACAATGTCCAGTTATTTACACATTCTCTTGGTCTCATTCCATCTGCCCACCTTAAGAATTTTCATTTTCCCCAGATCTTCATTGTCTCTCTACTGGCTCATTCCATCAGCTTGCAAACATAACATGTTCGGTTACACACACACACATGATATACACACCTTGACCCAAAGCCCCTTCCATTCACTTCTCTATTGGGTGACACAGAGCCTGGTTCCCTCCATGAGCAAACTTCTTAAAACAGTTGTCCCTGTGGGCTCCATTTCTGCCTCCTTTTTGACCACCTACACACCCCACCATGTCTCCACACTCCACAATGTTATCCACAATTTCCACCACTTATCTTTTTGCCCTTCTTGGTCCCATGGTTCTCTGGCTTCACACAATATATTCCTTTCCTGTCTTTTAGCTACTTCTTTATCTCTTCTGCTGGCATCTCCTCCTATACCAAACTTGTGTTGGAGCTTTCAGAAGGATCCCAGGCTCAGTTCAAGAACATTCACCCTGGTGATTCATGTCTTCCCACGCAATCAACTTCTACCTATACTCTTCCCACTCCTGAATTTGTAGCTCTGGCCAAATATCTCTTCTGAGAAGAAAATATGTGATTTCAATTTTCTCCTTCACGTTAAAGGGGCATCTCCTATGTAACTTGATCACTCTTAATAGTCTTCCCACCTTAAGTTAAACCCATTTCTCACCTAATCTTCTCTCTCTGTAAATGGCACCATGGACCACATAGTAGCTCAAACTAAAATCCAGGGCATTATCTTTAATGTGCCACCTTACTCATGCTTCTATCTAATCTTTCAACCCCTGCATTTTCAACATGCAAATGTATATCAAATCTATCCTCCACCATGACAACACCTGTGAGTCACTATTAGATCCACATTGAACTTCTCTTCATTAACTAGAAATGCTGGGGCCCTTTCCTAGCCTGTACCTGCTCCTACCCAAAGCTGTGAGTGACACCTGCAGCTTCTTAAGATGCCTCCTCCTGATGCTGAGGAGCAGGTGCTGGGAACAGTGGAGTTGTGCCACCATAGGAGCCAAGGTGCTAGGCACACACAGAGACTCCATGGGCACCACCAACATCACTTCTGGCACCAAAGATGAACCAGGTCCTCTGGAACCCTTGACAGCCAGAAACGACCTGCATAGGGGAAGATATTCTCCCCTCTCTTCCGTGTCATGTTCTGTTAACTGGTTGCCAAAGCAGCACATCTTCTTTCCCCATCTCTCTTGTCTTAGAGTTTTTCAGACTTAGAGAAATAGACATCAGAGTCCAAGATATTGACACAATAATTTCAATTGTTTTTATTTTCAGTTGAGTGTGGAAAAAATAATAATATTAACATATTCTAGATCTTCTGATAGCCATCTTATGATATGGTTCTGCCTTATTATTTTAGTGAGCATAAAAATGCTTTGTATTTATAAACTCATGCATTGGAAGCATAATTATATCATTAAATACTGCACAAAGTTTTTGGCAATTGTTTGAAAAGGAAAAAAATTGGTGGGAACATTGGGTCTTTACATGGCACATGATCTAAGCACACTCCAGACAACCAACTGATGTTTTGTGTTGATCTTTGAATGTATCAAAAAGCAACCATTAAGTTATATCTGAATGTTTAAGTAGGATTATAATAAAAACAATCTGTTAGTGCTAGGTTCCCAAAAGAATCTTTTCGCCTTTAAAAATGGGCAATACATTACTTAAACTATGAAAAACATTATCAAGGAGATTTTATTAAAAAATAATTACTCTTCTACTCTTTCTGTTTCCCCGTTTTAATTTTAGTTTTAATTTTGTTTTAATTTTATGACCAAATTCAATTTTCTCTGAAACTCAGGCAGAGGCTCCCCAGGGTTGGTCTAAAAGATGAAACTAAATTCCCCCCACCACAATGTACTCAGAACCATCCTCCTGGTTCTGCCTCCAAACATCTGAAGTGGCTTCTTAGGCCACAGTCTATGGTAGGATGAACTCTCTCACTCCAGGCTCTTTGAGCAACTTCCTGGCACCCAACCCTCCCATCCTCATGCATAGATGTGCCTTATCACAACCTAGGTTCAAGCTGGAATCCCCACTATCCCGGCTTGAAGAATGGAAAAAAAAAGGTGTGTGTGGGGGGGGGGGAGGCGAGTAAATAAATGATGGATTGAGAAAAAGGTTAATCTTTTTTTAAAAATTTATTTTTTATTCCAAGTTGTTATAAATGACAGCAGAATGCATTACATTTCATATTACACATATAGAGCACATTTTTACATATCTCTGGTTGTATGCAAAGTATATTCACACCATTTGTGACTTCATACATGCACTTAGGGTAATGATATCCATCTCATTCTACCATCTTTTTTTTTCTTCGCCCTTTTGCCCCCTCCCTCCCCTCCCTCCCCATTGGCCATTCTAGTGTTCCTCTAATGCTCCTATGCTCCCCATCCCAACCTGACTGTGAATTGGCCTTCTTATATCAGAGAAAACATTTGGCATTTGGCTTTTGGGGATTGGCTAACTTCACTTAGCATTATATTCTCTAACTCCATCCATTTACCTGCAAATGCCATGATTTTATTCTCTCTTATTGCTGAGAAAAGGTTGATCCTTTATTCACCTGACATTTGATTGCTTGCTCACTGTATGATTTGGAGTTAATAAAAAAAAAAATTTCTCTCTTTTCAGGTAACAGAAGACAAAGTTAAGGTCGAAAAGGACAAAGGGAAAGCAAAATCTCCCAAGGAGAAGAAGGCCCAGAATTCCAAGGTACCTAAAGGAAAGGGCAAGGATCAGCCCGAGGTTAACACTACAGTAAAAAAGACCACGGAGCTGAAGCGGAGGGGAGAAGAGGATGAAATGAGCCGCTACCTTGGTCAGTAAGGCGCTGCTTCTATTGGTTGCCTGTCGCCTTTTGATTTTTGTTTCATCACATATGACATACTTGAGAAATCATTCAGATAAAATTCCCAGCCTTTTTATTCTTGATAAAAACATAAATCACTTACTTTCCATGACACTCTAAGAGAGAATTTTTTCTATTTGCAATTCATTTATGTTTTTAGCAAATGTTTATTTAGCATGTGTCTCACTGGGCACATTTATATAGTGCAGATGAAGGGTGAGATAGTGAGCTGATTGTGCCACCAAGGAGCTGATGATCTTCTTGTGCACATAAAGGAAAGTAAAATAAAGTGAAAAGCGAGTGTTGTTGAGGGTAAATGAAATCAGGCCACTTAATTTGAACTTTCTGACTCCAGCTTCTCTCATTGTCATTTTTTCCTAATTATAGCATCTAGAATTTTCTTTCATCATAAATTATCAACATAAAAATGTTACCCTAGGCAGGTATTAGTGATTCATTGCTGCCTTCCCTTGAACCCAAATGGAGCTACTTGTTATCATCTGCATTTTATTTATTTATTTATTCATTCACTTACTTATTTTAATCAATAGACTTTATTTTTGAACAGTTTTTAGTCTGCATCATATTTAAATGAGGTAGCAGTAAACTTTCATATCCATTATCAGTTAATCTTTCTCAAGTGGCTCTGTTTTACATACACTAGATAGACCAACAAACAATGATATGGAGTCCACGGGCAAAATTAACACTGACTTGTTGAGTGACAGAAGAAAAATAATTACTTAAAAATGGAAAGTTGTCCATCTGTTATACTATTCATAAAATGATCTTAATGGGCTCTTGTAGAATGTAATGTTTTTATGTGTGGTGCATTATCAGTATTAAAGTAAGACAATGATTCTCATCCCACAGAATATCACATTCTCAGACAAGCTCGTTTGTTAATATAAATAAAATATTAAAAATGGGAAAAAATAGAGAAAAAGCTTATTTTTAAAAAGTTTAATCTGATGAATAAAGTTGCTACACAGCCAATCGTCAGGATTCACAATCACTGACATAACTTTGGTAGCAAGCACGTCCATATTCAATATTTCCCTCTCCTGTAAACACCTCTACCTATAAAATACCACAAAACTGCAGCTACTTGTAATTCAGGAGTAAAGCCAGATGTTGCTCAAAAGAGATTAGAACCAAAAAAAAAAAAAAAAAAAAAAAGTTACAGGCTAAACTCTGACAAAACCCAAGCACACGTTTTTCATGACCACAGGCCTCACGTATGTTTGTCCTCCTATTACACCTATGTCTCATTCGAAAAAGTGATTTAATATTTTGTAAAATGGTCACAATCTTCTTACTGGAAAGGCAGTAATGAAAAACAGTCAACACACTACTGCATTCCAGCCAACAAGACCGTTTTTTTGGCAAGCGGGAGAGATTATAAATGCATGCATAATATATATAGCCATTGAACTGGCTGAGCACAACCTGTTCTCTTTTACAATGATGGCTGCTCTTCTTTATGGTATTTTGAACAGATGATGAGCCAGATGATGGTGCCCAACATTACATTATTGTTGTTGGCTTCAACAATCCTCAGCTATTAGCCATTATGACTGAGCTTGGTATTCCCATAACCAGCGTGATTAAAATATCTTCAGAGAATTATGAACCTCTGCAGACACACCTGGCAACAGTTAGCCAGCAGCAGGAAGTTTTTCTTCAGCCAGAAGGTATGCAGTCTGCTACACAACTTACTGAGTCCTTCAACATTACCCGCTGTCCTTAAAGTACAAATGCAATCTGCTGTCCAAAACATAGTCCTATAATACATACATTATTAAATCTTTTCAAGACTTTGATTTGCTATTGATTCTGCTTGTATCAGCCAAGAGTCATAAATTTTGCAAATTAAAATCATACCCTGTGTTTATACCCCTTTGTAGCCACACAAAAAAAAAAAAAAAAAAAAAAAGACTGCAAGTCAGAAAACTTGGTTATGCAACTACAGTTCTCAGGAACTTTTGATCTGTAACTTTTACCCAAAGCATGGTCTGGGTGGATGGCTGTTGATAATGTTCTTGCAGAAACCATAAGTCACCAAATGGCCCAAGTGAGGTCAAAGCATTGGATTCTTGCCCTATCTGCTACTGGTTTATTGCGATAAGTCAGAGGGGGCACTTTACCATCCTGGCCTTAGAATACAAACTTATGGGATAAGATCCCAACCATATTGCCATTCAGTCATTTTGAGACTTTGGGTCTTCAACTCAGTGAATTGTGCTACAACACCTCTGTGAGAAAGAAACAGAAAGCTACTGTGTACTTTCAGTAGCAGAATAGGGATTTAGTATAAGCCTGTGTTTCCAGAGGTCCCATCTCTTTCTGCCATATGTGTTGCTTTCATTGCTGTTTATTAATATTATTTGCACAGAGCTTTCTAACTTATACAGCCACATCCCAATTTCTGTAACACTACATTTTTTTCAATTGCTTTTCAACATTAGAAATCACTACCCCCCGATTACAATAGCTATCATTTACTAGGCACAAGTCTTAGGACTAGGCTCAGCACTACAGGCTTTATTAAGTACATTGATTCATGTACTTTCTCAACAACCTGAGGAAGTGTTTTATTATTTCCATCTCACCAAAAAGACTCTCAGACTAGAGGCAGCTATTAAGTAAAAGAATTGAGATTCAGGTTACTGAGTAGTCAGGTTACTCCTGACTATCTCAAAGGCTAGTTACATTAAATAATTTCTCAGTGAAGCTGGTGAAAAAATGCTGCATAAGTACCAAACATAGTCTTTCCATAAAGATGTTTAATGCACAAAAATAGATTAATATAAAAATAGACTTTATAATAGAATAGTGAGACCTCAGTGGTAGAACCTTCTATTCAATTACAGATGTAATAAGCATAAATGTTTTAGACAGATTTTCATGTGTGACTTTATGAAAAGCTGTCAGTATGTTCCGGTCAGGGTACAAATGCCAGAAGAAGAGGCTGTAGCTGTTTTAATGTGACCAAAAGTTAACTGAAGCACAAATAACTCATCCAGTTAGTTTAGCCATCTGAGAAGAAGTGAATGAATCAACTGTTTTTAAACAGTTACATAGCAGACACAAATATGGTCAAAAAGTGATTTGGCAGAAAAGTTGGTCCTGTATAGATGCAATCTAAGAGTGATAAGAATACTGAGCATATTTAGCTTCTAAAATGTATGTCCTTATCATGATCTTTCTGGGTCTCAACTATAAAATCAAGGTGAATAAGCTCATATTTAATGTCAACCTCAAAAGTAAAATATTATGATTTCATAATTATACTGTCCAGTTTCAAAAACTTCCCCAAATTACATTTATTCTTTTTTCTTGATATGGTATAGATAATCTTGCAATGCCAATGACTCACTTTTCCAGTTAAAGTGGGAAGAAATTCAGTGCTCTCATTTTATAGTAAAGCATGTTGCTATTATTAGATATAGAAGCTGAAAATGCGAAGAAAGAGAACACCATAAAAGAACTCAGAATTTTTTGGAAGTACTTGGAACCAATCCTGAATAATGAGAAACCTGAAACAAATCTCTTTGATGTTGCCCGACTTGAATACACTGTCAAAGAAGCCTATTTTCCTTCTGACTGGTCAGACAACAAGATGATGGTTAGTACACTTGTTAGTGAGGATGTGTGGTTTTAGTATGTGACACTGGCCCATTTACCCCATTTACCCATTCTGCTGATCTTTACTGAGCACCTATGCAACACGTTGTGATGGTTCCTTCATTTTCAGGACAAGGATAACACTGAATGCCCAGTGACAATTATATTCTGATTCTGTAGCTTTTAGCATGTAAATTAATGATAAAGAATAAGATGTAGCATGTGAAGATAAATATTGGTGTTTCTTTTATTTAGTGGTGCATAGCTTTGTTTTGTATCTCAAAAATGTTCTAGCAGTATTTAAAATGTTAATAAATATTGATTGTGAAAATAGTAAATTGTATAGTTAATTGTATTACAGATCTCATATATCAGAGATATAGTAGTTCAAACCCTTTAGTTTTTCTAAACCCTTGCTTTTATTGCAAAAATTATACTTTTAGCATATTTGACCAATAAGCTCTTTCCTAATAGGATGACTTGAACCCTGGCCCAACAATTAATAGGCAAATTTTCTGAGGGCATTTATTTACCCCTACTATTAAGGAACTTGCAGAGAGGCAAGACTAAAACCATGAACCAGAGAAGCAGTGATCCAGGAGTCATAGATCTAGATGCTAGGTTGTATGAAACACACTCTAGCTTTCTGTCAGTTCAGAAAAGGAAGAATTCAGATGCTTGGAAATGTAGCAAATCCCAAATACATGAGAGGTTTTGTTTTCTTTTAATAAGTTCAAATAACTACTTTTCAAGGAGGCTATGGAAGGTGTTCAGGCATGCCTCCATTGTTAAAACAAAGACAGAAGCAAAAAACTTCTCCTGTCACTTTCTGCTCGACCCCCAGTCCCAACAAACAGGCTATATATTTCAGCATCAAAGGGGTGGAACTGGAAGCAGAGTGTTAGGGAGTGACCACATGCAGCCAATGCTCTGAAAGAAACTGGGCAAAGTGGGCGAAGATGGTAGATGGGTGTCTACTACAGTAGCTGACAAAAGCGGGGGAAAAAACTGACTATCTAGGAGAGGAGTGAGATCAAAGCCTGTAACTGTTTCTGAGCTAAAGAGCAAGCTGTTTATGACGATAGGCTGGGGCATAGGTGCTTCTGACTTTAACAGTCATCCTTCAGACATCCTTCAGACTTGAGTAAGTAGCATTGGTTAACTGTGTTTGACTCGCGAAGACTCTCAACATACAGCATTAGATGTCACTATGCAGAAAAAGAACACTTGAGTCACTTGTCAACAGCTAGAGTACATGTTAGCCTTGGGCTATTGATAGAAAATGAAGCTGGATGTAGAAAAGCTGTAGCTGGTGACAGAGCCAGTTTTAGCAAAACTGGTTACTCTTGACTTTGCCTTTGCCTCTTTCCACCCCTTCATCTAGAAGTGGATAGTCTTCCTGCCTTCCCTTTTTACTCTCTGCTTCCCAATGCTGAGCTCAGAAAAGGACCTACTGTCGTCTGCTCCCCCCTCCAAGAACTGGGGAGTTGATGCTAAGGCAGTACATTTATTCCTTCACTAGGGAGAGCTCTCTTCTGTGCATCTTCTTTACTACCCAGGCACAGACTGAGAAAAGCTGAAATATACTGAACTCAAAAGAGAGTGCATTCCATTGCATCATTGGGACATAGATATGAATGCAGTGACATATAAACACAACTTCAAAAGGTCCAGCACCGTTCCTGACATCCTGCTTCCTACTCCCAAGTGTTCACAACTTCCTGTTCATTAAGAAGTTTAATTGCTTAATTTTAAAGAATGTGATAGTGGCTGTATTTTGCTTTTTTATCAAATATAGATAAGAGTTTAAAGGAAATTAAAATTTGGAAAAAAAATCATGTTGAAAAGATATTATCAGCTTAGTTGAAATGCTAATTATGGCAACGCATTCCTGACTTTGGATTTAGCAGTTTAATATCCCATGTGTACATTTGGGTCATGAAGGCAACTGGCATCAATGACATTGAGCTCTCTAGAGAGCCCTTTAGGGCTGTGCTGCCCACTGGTCATGCTCATCTGCTATAAGTCAACTTGCAAGTAAATATTGAGCATCACATTCATGCCAGTGTTTTAATGTGGGTCCAATTGCGGTAAGGTTTTAGAGCCAAGACATACGTCAACAAGGAATGGTTTGTGAATGAAAGACTGACTATTCAGGATGATGGGAAAGGAATAGGCTTGAAAAAGAATCAACAATAAAGTTGGACTTCAGAAGGCCATTGGATTTAGTATTGAAGATAAAAGTTCATTTTAAACTGAGGATCATATGATAAACATAATGAATCTCCTTCTAGTAGAAGCAGACCACATATATGGTGTTGCACTCTCAGATCTATCTGTAAGTTGATAACAGCCTCATAGCCAACATAAAGAGCCGGCCAAGCAGTTCTTCTTCCTCTCTGGATGGAGGAAAGTATTTGCAACCTTGGCTGCAAACAAGCAGGCTGTATTTCTGCTCAGCCAAGGTAATGAAAGCTTTACATCAAATAAATGCCCATCAAGATGTGCTAACTGCTCATGTACAACATCTGCAACATCTCAAGTTAAACCCCAGTTGCTGAAATAATTTTCTGGCCTTTAGCATATCATTTGGTGCTTGATTTTAAAATGAACTAACTAGGTTAAGCTAAGGGATCGCTGAGGGCAGATGCTTTATAATATTTCTTAGAAATACAAACTAAAATGTATTTCTATGCATTTAGGCAAGGAATACCAGGTTGAAGCTTAACCAAAAAACATCTCCATCTTAGCATGAGCACATGAATCCAGATGAATTGGTGTGCTATGATGGGCAGAGCTGTGCACTTCCCTGGGCTTCTGTCAGACTATGATTCCCTGTCTCCACTGGAAGCACTCATTCTACCTTACCTCTTCAACTCAGACATAGGTTGAGCCTATTTACTCCTTCTTGGCTTCCAAACAGACAGACACTATACTCAAAGTGTTTCCCTTCTCCTGGGAAACTACTCCTAGAAATGAAAGCTCAAGTAATAAGGGCACCTGACCTATAACTTGCTTGTGGACTGATAAAACTTGTGGGCATTGTGGAAGCAATAGTCTACTTGGATTTTTAGTGCTTTTCCTTAAAGTTAGCCCAGGTTAAAGGACAGGAGGGAAACAGGGAAGAAATAAAAATATATAGTTTGCACACACATTGTAGCATCCTGGGGTGGATGATACAGAAAGCTGAGCAAGTGATTCCATTGCGCTCCCTGCACAAATGGGTAAGAAATCATCTATCACTTCTCTTTAGCTAAGGATATCAAAAGTACCTAACATGTTCAAGGAACTAAGATACAAAAATATATCAGTCACACTGTGGAAACTACTGGCTGGATTGTTTTTTATTTAGTAGAAGAAAGGAAAGAAGGGTTCAGGGATGCAGATATGGTCACCAGAACTGGAATCCAGTGTGGCTCAGGGATTCAAGGATTTTCTTTTCTATAAAAAGTTGGTAGGCTTAGTTGGTAAGGGGGACACAAACATGCACCTGTTTACAATAGTATGGTACTAGCAAACAATTGTCATTAATTGTCTCACCTGTAGCTGGAATTGGGCACCGAAATTTTTGAAAATATTGCCTGCCTGATGTATGACAGCCTGGACTGGAAGAGGCAGCACCAGCACTACTTGGAAAGCATGAAGCTTATTAATGTCCCACAAGCAGTTAGTGAGAAACCTTTCCTAGAAACCGTCATTTCTGAGGTAGGCATGGCTCAAAAGTCTTTTGTAAAGCATCTGAAGGAAAAACTGACATAAAAACTTGTGTCAAGGTAATACTGCTGGTTGGAATTTAACATGTAAGTTTGGGAACAAGGAAAAGACCCCTAGGCACGGTGTTGAAGAGCTGAGTGATGGGGTCTCTGACACAAAGATGAGGATGGAACCCACGGGTCGACACATGAGGTGATGATCAACATGTAGAGCAAGGAGGGACATTGAAAAAGTAATCACAACACTTATTTAGTGCCTACTGTGTGTTAACACTGTGAAAGGTGTTGGCAATACAACAATGAAGACTCACTCCCTGTTCTCATGGGAAGTCAGAGGTCACGGCCGTTTCAACATGGCATGATGAACACCATGAGCTGTCAACTTAGACCACTGCAGAAGCAATGAGAAATGGCATTTCACCTGGTGTGAGGAGGAGTAGGGTGGAGTGGAGGGTTGGTAATGTGAATTCTGAGCTGAGAAAATTGCCTGGTGGTGGAAAGGTATGTACGGTATTCTCAAGAAAGAGAAAAGAAGCACAAGGTATGAGGTCAAAGGAACAAAGTAAAATGTCACAAGCCCAGGCCACAGGGAGTTCAGTATTTCCAGGCTGCCTGTGCACCAGGGAGACCAACCATATGAACTAAAGCTGCAGAGGTGGGAGGCAGATCAGGAAATCCTTTAGTGCTGAGTTAATGAGTTTGGTTATGTTTTATCCTGAAGGCAGTGGAGAAGCACTGAAAGATTGATTGGAAGGGAGAGGATGGCGTGACTCCAAGTCATCCAAGGAAGAAAATATTTTGTACCCTCAGTGCATCATCAGCCTATCACCTTCCCTGAAGTTGCTCAGTGGGCTGTTAGGAAAAACTGACTAGGATCCATACCCATTCACTCCCTTCCTTCCTTCCTCAGACAAGTCCTTTTCCTTCCATCCTAATATTAGCAGATGATATTGTGTTGTGGACAGAGTTAGAAGATTTCAGAATCCTATTGCTATCATAGCAGCACTTGATGAAAGCACCTCTCAGCTGGATCTTTCAGTTGTTTCTTTTTAATTATTTTTCACATAGATTCCACACTCTGCTCCTGGAAAGAAGAAAGCACAAAGTGAAGAACCACCAGCTCCACCACCAGGCATGTATGAAATCTGTTGCTGGAGGATCAATATCATGAGAGGGCACTTTAAAGAGTAATGACTATCTTTTATAATGTCTTCAGCTCCCTTTCCACCTACAGTTCCTATATTATTAGTACAAGGTCATTGTTTGAATTTATGCATGAAATCTTAATGGAATAAATGGAAAGCACATCTTAACCGGGCAATAAAGTTTTGTGTATTTTACAGCAACTTTCGTCACTACAACTGAAGTAGACATGAGATATTACAATGATTTGCTGAGTCCAATTCCAGAAGAATTCATTTCTGTACCCCTGATACTTCATTGTATCGTAGAACAGGTGGGTAGGCTTTTTCCGGAGGTAACCTTGAGTAAGTCACTTCATCTCTCTTTATTTCCATTTTTAACACTGTTTTAAAATTATACTCATAATACCTGAGTGCATTCTCAGTTACAAAGATTAGAATATTTCAGATAAAACCAAAGTTGGCTTTCATCAGCTTTAATCCTCTTTCTTTTGCTATGCTCTGGAAAGTCCATTTAATACTCCCTTAAGTTTTGAAAGAACATATCCTTAAAACTCTTTTCACTAGTGTGTTTTAATGGAAGAAGAAGAGGACAAAGACAGGTGGGGTGGGTAATGGTCTTCAACTATCTTTCAATTTTATTTTGTACCTATAGATTTAATTAGATTTTTCTACTCTTATGACAATATTTGTCACTAGTGTCTTTCACATAAATGTGTTCATTTAATTTGGATTTTTGATATGGTACAAGGTTCTGTGGTACAAGGTTCACTTACGTGTGTCTTGAGCTCCCTCTGCATACTGACGTAATGTTCATAGTGTGGTGAAGGCTGAGTGAATTTCCTGATGGAAAGCCTGATGGGGAAAGAGACACAATGACATTATCAAGAAAGGGGCAAAGATATGGCATGACCCAGGACCACAAGGAAATTCAGTATTCCCAGGCTGCCTGTGCAAAGTGAAGACCAGCCATGCCAATAACATAACATCTGGTTATGTTCCCGTCTTGTGACTGATGTTGTTATTTATTTGTGCCCTCTCTTTTCTTGATTTTGGTTGCTATGTGGCTTGGATATGAGGTGTCCCACAAAACCTCCTGTGTTAATGCAGGAATATTCAGAGGTGAAATGATTAGATCAAGAGAGCTGTAACTTAATCAGTCCATCCTAGTTGAATGGACTGACTGGGTGGTAACTTTCACTGTGGGAGTGTGTCCTGGAAGAGATCGTCTTCCCTGTGGCCCCCTCCCCCTGCCCTCTCTCCACTGCCTGGATGCCATCAGCTGTCCCCCATCACACCCATCTGCCATGATGTTCTGCCTCCGCTTGGGCCCAGAGAAATGGAGTTAGCCCATCATGAACTAAAACTCCAAAACTGTGAGCTGAAATAAACTTTTCCTCCTCTGAGTTGTTTCTGTTGGATATTGTGGTCACAGGAACAAAAAGCTGACTAATACAGTTGCTGATCATTGTTATCTATTGTATTGGTCTTTTCAAAGAAAGGGCATTTTGTTTCATTGGTCAACTGCTTTTTACTTTTTATTTTATTAATTTCTTCCTTTATCTTCATTATTTTCTTCTCTATCCTTGTTTGGGGCTTCTTTTGTATTTTGTTTTAGTTAAAATCTTCATTTATTTTCAGCCTTTTTTGCTTTACTTAGGTTTATGTTTCCTCTTGAGCATTTATTTGGCAGCATGCTGATTTTTCAATGTATTCAGTTCTTAATCTTTTATATAATTATTTTTCTCATGAATAATTTTATTTCTACAATTTATTACTGATTTTTAATTTTATTGCTCTATGATCTATGAACATGATCTGCAAGTTAACAAAATTAAAATTTCCTGTGACTTGACGTACACGTTCAATTCTTATGACTGTTCTATGTGAAAAAAATTGTTATTCATAGTAGCCACATTTGCACAGCACTTATAGCCACCAGGTACTGCTCTACATGCTTTCAATATATGAAGTCACTTAATTTTAAAAACAGTACTATGATGCAGGAACTATTTTTATCACCCATTTTACAGATCAGAAAATGGAACCATAAAAAGGTTAAGTGGCTTTTTCAGGTAATAAGTGGCAGAAATGACTTTGAACCAGTCAATCTGCATGGAAAGTATTTTGATGGCATTGGTCCATTTTCCTCTTCCTTCTAATTTGCTGATTAGAAGTCTGATGCATGTCCAAAATCAATCTTTCTCTTCTTTCTTCTTTCTTCATTTCTTTTGCAGCTCTTTATATGTGATAACAAAAGACCATGTCCAGGTGTATTAGTCCATTTTCTGTTTCTACAACAAAATCCCGAAGAGTGGATAACTTTTTAAAGAAAAGAGATTTATTTAGCTCACAGTTTTGGAGGCTGAATGTCCAAGACCAGACATCCTCGTAGATTTGATCACTGCTGAGGGCCTCTTGTCTAGGTCTCATTATGGCAGGTGGCATCATGCCTGTAACATGTGTGACAGGGAGAGATCACATAACAAGACGGGAAGCCAAGGAAGAGAGAGGGGACTCAGGTTCCCATGAGAAATACCTTTCAGTCCCTTCCAAGGTCAGTATGCCCAGGGACCTCCCAATAGGCTCCACCTCTTAAAGGTCCCACCACCTTGAGAACCAAGCCTGGAAAACATACACCTTTGGACAAACCACATCCAAACTGTATCAAAAACTATGGTTTTGTTTATCATCCTGTCAACATGATCTAAAGGAATTATAAATTGTTTTCTAATCACATCCTAGGTGAAATTCAATTTCTTACAGTATCCTAGAAAGGCCTTAAAAATAAGTTTTTGCAGTGTGGCTTCTTCTCATCTCCTGCCCAATCTCTCTCACTCTCTCTCTGTCTCTCTTTCTCTGACACACAAACACATGCATGCCACATGCACACACATACACACACATATATGTGCACACACACACAATTTTTCATCAGCATAGGCCTTTTGGGTTTTCCTCGGACATATTACTTCATTCTACTTTAACCTTCACCCCAACTTCTCTGTCTAGTGGAGGTGAAGCTGAAGCACCTGATTTAAAGAAGTCCCACTACATACACACACGCAGCACTCTCTATCACAGGACTTTGTTTTATTTCAACTATTCTTTTTAAAAATCTATTTATTAGCCTTTTAAAATACCTATTTATTAGCCTGTTTCCTGTCTTTTTCCTTCCAGCAGAATGCAAGCTCCATGCCAGCAGGAGCCTCGTGTGGTCTCATTCATTGCTGTGTGCCCAGCACACCATAACCATGCTTAATCCCTAGTAGGCACTGAATACATGTTGTTGAATTAGTGAGTGGATGCTGAATATCAGAATTATCTCATTAAATTTTCTTTCAATTTATCCCTTGGGAATTCTACCTTAATTTCCTACTTATTTCCTACCTTAATTTCCGACCTACTATTGAAGTTTTCTTTTAGGAATAAGATTTCTAATTTGTAAATTCTCTAATTGTTTGCACAGTCTTCCATTCTTGTTCTTAGTTCAATGTTTATTTTAAAGTCTTTTCAGACTCTGTCACTGTTGTTATCTCTACTATACAGTTTTCTGTTTATTGACTACTTTACTTTTCTAATCAATCACACAAAAATAAAATTTGCCTTCTTATCACCCCATAATGTTTTTGTAAGACTACAGTTTTATTATGTCAATAAATTTATAAAAGCTCAAAGTCTGAAGAGCTTGCAGTATCATTGTTTCATTTATCATAGTCATTCTTGTTGTATTCAACATCTACTACATTCCAGATAACAAAGTGGACAGGTAATGAGCTCAGTGACTAACACATGGAAGGCTCCCAGTAGATACGTGTGAGAATGAATAAGGGTATGAAAAAGTTGAAGTATAGGAGTTATGAGATTGGCATTTTAGAGGAATGGACATTAGAGTTTGACATTTTGGAAGTGGAACAGTTTTGATTGGTCTTTCGAGATTGCAGCAGGTCTGCAAGATGGGTGGAAGATAGAAATTGGAAATAGTGATTCTTGAAAGTAAAGTGTTTATAATTAGTAAAGGATACTGAACCAGGTGCAATGGCACATGCCTGTAATCCCAGTGATTGGGGAATTTGAGGCAGAAGGAATCACAAGTTCAAGGTCAGTTTCAGCTATCTAGCAAGCAAGGCCCTAAACAACTTACTGAGACCCTGTCTTAAAAAAAAAAAAAAAAAAAAAACTGGTGATGTGGCTCAGTGGTTAAGTGCTCCTGGGTTCAATCTCTGATACTAAAAATAAAATAAAATAGAATGCCCAGACTATTTTGTTATCCTAGAGGAGAATAACAAAACTCAATAGGGAGTTATTTTGCCTCCCACAGGACATTTGGAAATGTCTGGAGATTTGCCAGCACAATGGGGTGCTACTTGCATCAGAGGGGTAGAGGCCAGCCATGCTGCTGCACATTCTATAGGGCACAGGACAGCCCCCATAATAATTATCTAGCCCAAAATGTCACTACTGTCAAGGTTTAGTGAGAAACCCTGTAGAAGGGTGTAAAATCATGAGAATAATTTTAAGATAAAAGTGAAGAGACTATATATTAGTTACCTTTCTTGAGTATATTTCAACCTCTTACCTGTTTGCCATGTAAAATCAAACAAGGCATTTAATCTGTCTAGACCTCACTCTGTCCACATAAAGGAGGTTCTGTGGTACAAGGTTCACTTACGTGTGTCTTGAGCTCCCTCTGCATACTGACGTAATGTTCATAGTGATCTCATCTTCTTATACTTTTCTATTCTTGAAGAAAAAATGAGAACCTGGCCTGAACCCTAGTTCCTCTATTCAATAGCCCTGGACTTGGACCAGTCATCCAACTTCACTCTCCCTACTTTTCTTCTCTATAAAATAGAAAATAATATCTAACCAAGATTGCTGTGAGGGTTAAGTGAGTTGATGGATATGAAGATGCCCTACGCAGTATGTGGTAGGCAATTAGCAATTATTAAATCCAAAGTTGTATGTGTACTGTTTTCAGTGCTTTAAGAGAAAGAATGACTATTTTTGTTGTTATCTTGACTCCTACTGAAGTTTAGTGTTTACCATTTGTGTTTAGTGTTATCTATTTTAATGAAAGTATTAAAATTATGTCAACTTAAATGAATGGACTGTAAACATTTTTCCTTTGTGTTAATCACTGACACTTTCCTGCTGTCATCACTAGTACTTTGGTATGAAGAACAGTCCTCCTCTTCTTACTAAGAGCAATGGAAATTCACGAATATCAGTAAAGAGGGGACCATTCAGCCAATTCCTCCCAACTGTTCTTTTCTATAGGTCGTGGCAACTGAAAAGGATCTTGTCCCTCCCAGTCTGGTGAGGCCACCCCCCAGAGCAGATGGGTTAGACAGCCGGATTGCAGCTCACATCCTGTCCTTGCTGCCCTGTCTCTGCCTCCCGGAGAGGGAGAAAAAGGTCAGGTGGCATGAGTTAGCCAGCGAGTTTTCATGTGTTGAGAAAGTATATACATTCTCTCCTTAAGTGAGTATTATTTCAATTTAAATAGAATCTCCATGAAATATTCATATCTGAAGAAGAAAGAGAAAGCAAAGAAGTGCCCAAAGGCCCTCTCCTACTGAACTATCACGACGCTTATGCACACCGGAAGTATGCACTGAAGGTAAGGATCAGGTGGCCCAGAGGGTGATAGAAAGTGCATTCGAAATTCACCAGCTGAAGGGATACATGCGAGGTGTGAATCTCAGAAAAGAGATGGGTAAGGGAGAAATCATCAAAGAAAGCTTAATACAATTAACTGTTGAATTGATTATGACTACCACCAAACTTGCATTAAAACCTTTTAGTTATTTTTATTAAATATCTGCTGGTATGAAAAACAAGTGGAAGCCAGAAAAGGATCTCAAAAGAGAGAGATGAATATATATGAGGCTTGGTCAGTTTGTCACTGCAAATGAAAATCAGTCATTTCTGTGTACCAGGAACTTCTGGCAAAGTGAGAACTAGCTTTTGTGACCCTCAGCAAAATACCAAGTTTGTCTTCCTCAATTACCCCTGATTTCCCTTGTTCCCAAATAACGAGAGTAAAGGTATCATGTTTAGCCTTCTCCATATGCATAAGGCACTTGATGGCTTATTTTAATGCCTTCTGTCATGTTGCTTTTTTTGTCAGGACCAAAAAGATTTAGACCCAGTTCAAATTGAGCAGGAGATGCAATCCAAGTTGCCACTGTGGGAAATCCTTCAGTTCCCTCTGCCCCCACCCTGGAACAGCACTAAACGTCTAGCTACCATCCATGAGCTTATGCACTTCTGCACAAGTGGTGAGTACATTGCTTCGTCTTAACTTCATCTTAATTAATGGTCACATGTGCCTCTACAAATTACACCCTTATTTGCAAAATGTATTTTGATCATTTAAAGATCTTTCAGAGGCTAAGATGGACTATACAACTTTTTTACTTTGAATATCATCAAAGTAAGACCACCATGATTCAAAACATTTTGATGCACCAGGTTTTCTTTCCACTCTGTTTCCTTAGCCAGAATAATTCACTTCTTTCCTTTCTCTTCCCTGAACCATGTCCCATGTCTCCCTGTTGACATCATTGGAGATGATGCAGTAATCCCATCCTACTTCAAATCCTTCCTTTACAAGATACCACATTCCTTTCCTAGGACAATGCCACCCTTCCCTTCACTGTCTCACCGTGGCACCCCTATAATCATCATTGCAAGCCACAAAAAGATTGCAATAGCATTGTAGTTATTGGGAAGTGGGCAGGGCAAGCCTGACCATGCAACTTATTCTTATCTTACATTATTATTTTACATTCTCTGGTTGCAGCCACCCACAATTAATGAAAAATTTCCAGATAAATTTTGGTACTCAAAGGAAACCTGAAGTTTATAAGTTCATTTCATCAGGAAACCCCTTATATCTAGTCTGATCAATAGATCAGAAATAGATCAAACATAACATTAGACTATGTCTGTATGTGTATAGCATTAGATTATATGTTTTATATATGTATATATATATTTAGATTACATATACATATATATGTACTAAGATTAAAATATGAAAGCAGTGTGTTCCAGTGCAAAAAGTAACCACTGAATGATCCTATATAGTAGATTAGAAAATTCAGTGAGACTATAACCATGCCCTAACATGAAACCATGAAGAGCAAAGAGGAAGGAACAGCACTTCAGTCAGGCCTCCACCTCTTCAGTAGAAACTATGCCCCCCCCATTTGATTAATAGTGTTGAAGTTTGCATGACCACTTATCTATTCATTTAGTCACATGACTAGCTGGCAGCATGTTAAGAGCATAGTACTCCGTCAAACTGGCTGCTTCTTCACTAGTTGAAAGGTTAAAAGGTGATTGGTGTCAGATAGGGAGAACACATAGAGTAGAAGAGGCTCTTTAGACAGGAAGTCTGTCTCTCATTAGTGTGATTCATACAATTTTTTGTGCATCCCTCCCCCCAAGTTTTTTTATGCCTCCATATCCTCAGTGTAAAATCTGAACTACCTTCCACCTACTTTTCTTATTTGTTATTTTTAGTTATATGTAACATTGGGATTCATTTTTACATAATTATAAAAGCATGAAATAAAATTTGTTTTAAACCATTCCCCAGTACTTCCCCTTTTCCTCACCTTCTCCCTTCCTGCTCCCATCCCTCTACTTTACCAATCTTTCTATTTACTTATAGAATTGCTTTTTTAAAAAAAAATAGTGCCTGTTGGATATGCATAATGGTGAGATTCACTGTGGTATTTGAGTTCATCACCTATCAAGCTTTTGTTGTCCTACTCTACTCTACCTACATTGACCTGGAAGAGCTTCCTTGAACCTGTCAATCACACTCCTGCCTCAGAATCTATGCACTTTCAATTTCCCCACCTCAATCACTTTTCTCCCAGACACCCATATAGCTCTTCCACTTCTTTCACATTTTTGCTTAATTATTTAGAGAATGTATCTCTGACTATCTTATGTAAAATAGAAGGCTCTCCCTATTATAACTTTTTATCTCCTAAATTGGCTTATTTTTCTTTTTATCTCTGATATGTTGTATGCCTATCTATTTCCATTCACTATAATGGATATTCCATAAGAGCAGGAACCTCACTGCTTTGTTCACTAGCTTTTATTAGTTACTGACACCTGATAGGTGATCAAAAATATTTATGAAATAATGAATGAGCAAATTCTCCTTTATTCAGTAACTCTTTGCCTCTTCTTTGTCTCTCTTTAAACTGCCTGCCTGCCCTGCACATGCCATATTTTTCAAAAGGACCCCTGCCACTGTTTTCATCTCTGCTGGGAAAAAAATGAAGGCAACCTCTGAAACACTTACCTACCACAATAATGAATAATGAATTTTTCCTCACTGAATTCTGTCCATTCTTCATTCCTTCCTCTCACCCTTCTGTCTTGAGAACAAAATCATGTTCTTTGAATCTTAGGCACCTATGGCAAAGCTCCCTGGTATACAATAACCAGCTGAGTAAATGGATGAACACGTGTCATACAGGAATAAATACACAATGACTGATGCCAATTAAAAGCTGATAAACTTTGAAGGGCAATTATGGAAAGTAGCTCTTCATATGGGTGGAAGGAGACCCTCCCTGAATCTAAAAGAACAAGAAAACTTACTAAGTATAATAGCCTATTTTAGACATGAGCGAATAATTTCTCTGGATAAATGATAACAGCATCAAAGGGTAATTTTGCCAAAAAAAAAAAAAAAAAACACGAGAGTTGTAAACCCATTCATCCTATATGGTACCCTGAAAAGTCCACCCACTATGAACCACCTAAAGAAGCAGTTTGGTAGTATTACCTTGATCAAGGTATAATTATACCTTGACTGTTCAGTTTTCTTATCACTAGGCACCTTTGATATTTGATGCAGACCTGTGGAGCCCATTTTTAAGCTAGGTCAGCACCCATCATGGCATGACTCCCTTATCAGACCCGTATATATTTGCTTCTCTCTGCCAGTGCTGTACCATGTACTACAAAGGGCATTTCTAGATGCATGGGTCCTGCTTTCTTACAGAACACTTGAGCTGGAGTGAAGTAGAACGAGCGTTCAAGGTGTTTACTTTTGAGAGCCTGAAGCTCTCTGAGGTTGACGAAGCAGGGAAACTGAAGCCTTCTGGGATGGTGTGTGGGACAGATGTTGAGAAGTTCAACATACCCTGGGACAACCCTGCCCGATTCGCTAAGCAGATAAGGCAGCAACATATCCTGAAAATGAATGCCCAAGAGGTCCAAGAGGAAACAGGTACATTGCCTAGAAGGAATGAAAAGCATTCTTGCATTTTATGATTGTCAATCTTTTTTCTAGTGTTGAATCTAACAAATGTTCTTCACACTGGCTAGTTACTGAATTCAAAGACAAAACAATATATGAGGATCACAATTGGTCAACATCTGTGCAAGATGATGAGAGCAGTGGAGAGCTCTCATACCATAGTCAACATTCTGACTTCAACACAATGAAGTTCTCAGACCCTGAAAATAGAGAGCTGTCAGAGAAGTCCCAACTAGAGCCCTTGGGTAAGTAAAAAAATGTGTGTGTACACACTCTCATAAAATACATAAACAAGAAAAGAAGTTTCAGGATATATTATTAAAATTTAAATGCCTGTTCACTTCGATTGGCAAACTATTTAAGTTAGTGGGTTACTTACTATTATTATTCAGTAAGTCCTTCTTGTTCAACCTTTGCTTTTTGAACATCTTAATGCCTCTTAGCCTTCTCTTCCTTTAGTAAATTCAGTGCAATGGACATAATTGTAATTTTCATCATTGGTGTTTCACAGGGTTACTGTGATTGTACACTAATTTTTAAAATTATCTATAATAACATAATGAAATGCTTAGTAGAGAGTTTGGTACAAAACTTAATGCTCTGTATCACCTCACTTCTTCCTCTCCCTTTTTTTTCTCAGGCCATTACTTTTATTCTGGAGCACAGCATTATGAATAGTGCATTCTGGGAAGTCTAGAAGTATAGAAGGATATCAGGCTAAATTTGTACTGAGCTACCTTACACCAAGCTGTCAGATTAATCTACCTGAAATGTAACTCTTATTTCCCTGCTTAACAACCTTCAATGTCTCTTTACTACCTGCAAAATAAAACTCAAATCTTTGGTCTATTCTACCTGTTTCTCCAACAATACTAAGTTACTTTCCCCCAAACTCTTTCCACCATTGCCCTTTTATTCACTCATTCATGCTCTTGCCACACCTGACTAGGCCCTACTTCCTCTACCATGTCTGCTCTTTCCAATCTCTGTGCCTCTTCACCCACAATACTATCCACCAAGGGTTCAAACTTTTTTTATTATGATTAGGTTTCAAAATGTCTTTGCTAGGTATGCCCATGTAGAAATGCTTCTCTGACTATTCCCATGCTCACACTTCATATGCACTTCCTTTATGGCATTAGTTGTCATTTCTTACTTCTTATTACAATTACTTATATACCTACACTAAGACCTCCATAATACCATACCTTCTTAGAAGTCATAGTATGTGTTTTTTTTTTTTTTTTTTTTTAATTAACCATATACTGGGACATAAAGCAAATCTCAATACATTTTCAAGGACACAAATCACATATAATTATGTTCTCATATTATAGTGAAATTATGGAGGACTTTGATGACAAAAACATAATAAGAAAATCACCAAATGTCTCATAACTAAGATATACACTTATATGTAACACCTAAGTCAAAGAAAAAGTTACAATAGAAATTGGGAAATATTTCAAACTAAATGATAATGAAAATACTGAGCATCAAAGTTTATAGAGTGCAGCCAAAGCAAGAAAACTCCAAGTTTACAACACTAAACAAATATGTTTTAAAAGAAGTCTAAAGAGCAATTGTCTAAACATCAAACTCAAGTTAAATAAGGATGAGCAAAATAAATCAAAATAAAGCAGAAAGAAGAAAACAATAAAAACAAGAATAAATCAATGAAACAGAAAATATGGATGAAATAAGGAAGAACAAAAATACATAGAAAGTTTGGTGATTTGAAAAAACTAGTAAAATTGATAATTAAGGCTAATCACAAAAAAAGAGAAGGCACAAATAATCATATCACAAATAAAGTAATATTAGAAATAAAAGTCATATCAGAAATGAAGAAATTGACTTCCCCCAGATCCTATAAAAATTAAAAAGATATAAAGAGGATATAAACAATTTTATCCCAGTAAATTTGAAAATGAAATGGGAAAATTACTGGAAATGTACAACTTACAAACAAGAAGAAATAGAAAACCTGAGCAGTCTTAGAATCAATTAAATAAATTATTTAATTACTTGAAAGTCATCCCAAATAAGACACACCAAGCCCAAATGATTTCACTGACAAGTGATTCCAAACTCTCAAAAAGAAACAATTCTAATTTTCTTAATGAAAATTATTTCAGAAAACAAAAAAGTAGTATCCTACCTTAGTCATTTTATGAAGTTAGCATAAACTTTGTAATAAAGTTCACAAGGATAGTGCAACAAATGAAATTATAGAACAAGCTCATTAGTGAATACAGATGCAAAAATCCAAAATAAAATATAGGAAAATTGACCCAGCAATATGCTCAATAATAATATTACTTTACAAGCAAGTTATATTTATAACAGAAATAGAAGAAAAATATGCACATTGTAAAATCTATGTAGTTTATCAGGTAACACATTAGCACAAAAAAATGACATAATTAGTTCCATAGATGCAGAAAATGTCCATAGCAATTTATGGGGGAGGGGGAACCTTAGCAAACTGGCAATAAAAATAAAATTCCCCAGTCTTACAAGGGTTATTTTTTAAATGATGGCAATAAACATTATATATCCAGATGAAAAGTTGAACAACTCCCTTTTGCCATCAGGAGGATTTCTACCATAAACACGTGTATTCAATACTGATTATAAGTCCTCATCCACTCTGTGAGGCAAGAAAAGGAAATACAAGTGTCGGGTTTCAAAAGGGAAAAAAAGTCATTAATTATAAATACTGTGTACATAGAAGACACAAAACTATCTGCAAAAAGGAAACAGAATTAATGTGGAAGCTTAATAAGTAGGTGGTGGTTGTTAAAGAATACACATCAGATTACTGAGGTGCTGGGACTTTTCTTTGTAAATATTCATTATATCAAATGTTTATATCTTATCCAATTTTCCAAGTGTGTTACATTTCATAATTTTAAAGAACATTAAAAAAATAGGTGGTAAGTGCTACAAGAGAATAGGTATTAACCCAGTATTGACTAATGGTCATCTTCCCACTCTCATTTGTCTCAATGAAAATAGAAGAGGAAGTCATCAGTGGACTAGAATTAGGGAAAAGCCTCCTGCCTATTGGTAAAGTAGACGAGCAACAGGGACAGGAGGGGAAGATTACACTAACATAATATGTGTCCTGCTGTATCCTGCCACTATACTCTTTTACATTCATTAATTAATATTCTACATAAACATCAAGCCTATAAGCAAGATTCTGTTACCTTAGTTCTGTTGATGAGGAAACCAAGACTGAGAGAGTCAATTAACTTGTGCAGCCATGTGCACACAGGAAGTCAGGACAGGGGGCTGCCAAACAGTGCTTCTACCATGCTGTCTTGCAGTTTCCTCAGACCCAGAAACTTCTTGTGATGCATCTAGTGGTTTGGCTATAGTCATAGTCCCTTCTTCATGCTGATTCTTATCATGATTTTGTTGCTTTTTTGTTCCGCTTGCATCCCAATAGGGTAAATTCCCTATTTCTCTGTCAGAAGTATGCTTACCTTACCTCCTATTAACCTAGTTCACCAAATATATATCTCTATATAAAGTTAAGCCCAAATAAGTGAACCTGGGTTGTTATGACATTGATACGTCCTGTGGGAATACAAACACATGACAGAGAAGTCGCTTTGAGTTAATATGAAATCAGAATAAACCAGGAGAGTAGTAAAGCCTGAGGGTTTGCTTGTTTGTTTTCCCCCTTTGTATTGTTTTGTTCTGTTGTTTTTCTTGAAAGCAGCTGGTATAGTTTTCCTCAGGCAACTTTTGCCACCTGGTGGTCAAAGCACATAAGCTGGTGTTCTGGATCCTGGTGGAAATTAGATGATTATAGTAACTTTCTAAATTCTCACAGATGAAAATACCATGGTGAATAGTGTATTCTAGAGTCTGAGAAAATTTGAGGGCAGATCCTACAACCCTAAGAGCTTCGGCATGGCAAATGTTGCCCTGCACCCAGGAGCCATGGGAGAAGGGCCACTGGGCCTTGGTGCACACTGTGGCTGTCCTGTGTGTGGGGATGTTGGTGCTGATCTTACATTGTCCCCCTATCTCTGAACCACACTTCAAAAGCAGGCACTTTAATTCTCTTTGAACAACTCAGAAATCATTCATGTATTTCCTGCACAACCAACTTAGCATCAAATACACTTATGTGTCTGTTCCTGGACATGAAGGGCTGAATATTTGTGCTTTCCTTAACCAAACCCTGGATTTCCATCTGAGACTGTTTTTGAACTTGACAGGGCCTATTGGATATTTATGAAAAACCTGAGAGTTGATAACCATGAGGCTGTAGGTTTAGATGTGCCCTTTATGCTTGTTGGGTGTTTTTTTAATAAAGTAACTGCTTTGCAGAGGGATCTTGTTATCTCTAAAGTAAAACAGATTAGGAAAGCTGTTTTTCAAAGGGATGAGAAAGCATCCACTTCCAGATGTGTCAAAAACTACTGAATCACACTGTCAAAGGATTATGCGGTTGAAGCCAGAAATCAGGCAGGAAGAAAAAAAATGATTTTTATTCTACTATTAAATAAAGAGTTCAGATTAGTATTAGAATGTTCTTTCTTTTGACAAAATAACTGATGCATAATTTTTTAGAACATATTTTCTAAACTGGAGATTTTTTTCTTCTGGATCCTTAGACACAAGAGGGAATATCAAATCTCCCGGAAATCTGGCAGACCACAGAATAGAATAATTTTTATCCCACAGATTTCATATCAATTGCTTCAAAGACACAAGGGACAGCATGGTCTATTTAGAGTTATGGTTGGCCTGAATTTTCTCTTGAATGGATATATTTATGTAAATACTGGGGTAAATTGGCTTTATAGTTTTCCTCTAAATCAAAATGGAACATTCATGCTGTCACCTTCACCAGCCCAAAGCAAGATGGAACTCGTAGCAAAAAAAATGTAAGTAGCTGGGCTCCCAAAAGAAGGAAAAGCACTGACCTGTCCTTGATAGACATCATTAACTATTCCCTCTAGAAGCACAAATATGGTTCTCTTTGCTATAAAACAAAAAGGTAAATTTTATGTTGATGCCAAAGTAAGTCTTTGTTACAGGCTTCCTTCTCTCTATGTGGCTCAACAGTCATTTGTAGTTTTAATACATGATGTAGACGCCCCTCATTCAGTCAAAAGAAAAAAATTACTGAGTTCCTACAGGGCTCTGAGTGCACAGGGTGCAGTGAGGAACTCGAGAAAAAGTTCCTGTTCTCCAGGAATCTACACTCAAAAGTAGAGAGACGACCATAAACAAATAGATAGTATCAAGCACTGATAAATGATGGGGTAAATAATAAAGCAGAGTAACAGCCAGAAGGCTCTTTTTTTAAAATTTTAAACTAGTTTTGTTTTAATTTATTTTTTATTCTAAGTTGTTATAAATTACAGCAGAATGCATTACATTTCATATTACACATATAGAGCACATTTTTACATATCTCTGGTTGTATGCAAAGTATATTCACACCATTCGTGACTTCATACATGCACTTAGGGTAATGATATCCATCTCATTCTACCATCTTTTTTTTTTTTTCTTCACCCTTTTGCCCTCTCCCTTCCCCTCCCTCTCCATTGGCCATTCTAGTGTTCCTCTAATCCTCCTATGCTCCCCATCCCAACCCAACTATGAATTGGCCTCCTTATTGAGAAGGTAACAAGAGTTTGAAACAGGTGGATATCTACGAACCAAACATGATAGACAGAGGGAAACAAGAGCAAAATCCTCAAGATACAGCAAGCTGGCCAGTGCAAGGAGCAAGAGGGAGTGAAGGAGACGCATTTGGAAAGTTAGCCTACAGCGTTTAAGTACAGCTTTACAGAACATCATTTGCAATTATTCTAAGGGTAACAAGAAGTCAGGTTGACTCAGTTGTTCAGCAGCGTCAAAGTATGTTCCCACAAGATCCACCTTGCCACACATACTCTGTTTCTTTGGTCAAATTTGGAAAAAGCTACAGCATAGACTTTTTTCATTTCTCTATTGGAGATTCACAATCACAACAGCAAATTTGCAAGTTCTGAGACAGTCACAGTAAAGATGTCTGTTAATCTACATTAGACTTATTTATCATGGAAGATGTCTTTTCTGGTGATGCAGAAATCAACAGCATGAATCTGTTCCTCTCCAGTTCATTCAGATGGCTGTTTCACAGCCAAGGATGATATTACAATCCCAATCATGTTAGTGTACTTTTCAGTCACAAGGAGAGCAAATGTCCATGACTTGTATTAGTTATGGGGAGGTGCTATGGAGTCCATCTACCCATTCATTTAATTAACTTGTTAAACTCCATCTGTAAGATACTTATTAAATAGTTTTTAAATTAGTAAATGGTGAATGGAAGACAAGCTCTGTAAAATTATAACTTTCCAATAGGAAGCACGTTTATCCACCTACCAAGTTTTCCTGTCCATACATCCCTTGCCCCAGCCCCAATCTGTCCAGGCAGGAGCCACAGAAATTTCAAAAGGCTTTGTGATTATCACCAGCACGAGACACATGATGTGTACTAAGCAGTACTTAGTTTAATCAGTAAATATTTTCAGTTTGTAAAGGTGAAGGTATGTTGTTTGAAATGGTTGCTAGATAGCCTCAAATCAGAGTATCTGATATGATTTAGTACACATCAGATAAACAACAGGGCTCCTTTCTCAGAGTTCAGTACAACCCTTCTAGGTACACATGGATTTAAAATTATTGACACAAACACTTTCAGGAGGCACGAAACATGCCTTTCAGGAATTACCTTTTCAGCACAGAAACATAGATCATATGGGCAACAAAAAGGCACATCCCTGACCAAAGGCAAGAACAAAGCCCGAACACAACTGGATGTTGGTGTCTTTGATTTACAGAGCAGACCACGAACAATGAGATCAAAGATGAAACGGTCACAAAGGCTGATTCTCTTGAAAAGGTAAGGAATTATTTTTCTTAACAGTGTAGTTGACAAGTAAGATGATCTGAGAAAACTGTGACCCAGATTGAGAAACATTTGAAAATGAAGAGAGAGAGAGAGAGAGAGACAGAAAGAGAGAGAGAGAGAGAGAGAGAGAGAGAGACTTAAAAGGAAAATACTGATGCTAGAGGAGAAGGGTTATTCAGACATCCTCAGACCAGCTGCAATTGGAGAGAAAGTAGTTAATTTTGCTAGCTAGCCCGCTTAAGAGAAGCTTCCCAGCTCCTTGCTCCTCTCCAGACAGTGTGGCTTGGCAACCTCACAAACACCTGCTGACCATACAGCCATGTAACACTAACGTTGTCTTGAAGTGAGTTCAGAAAACCTGCCTGTAATTGCTAACAGGACTCAGAAGAGTATAACCTAACAATAAAAATATTTAGATTATGTTGCTCATAAAAAAAAAAAAAAAAAGCCAAAGGCATACTCTTTCTGGCAGCAGCTCTTCTAAAATGTTGCCATATGGATTTATACATATGCAGATTTCCCCAATTAGATGGAGCGCACGCTGGTTAGTTGACAGAGTCCAAGAGGGCTCCATTTGGACTTAAACAAATTATAGCTGAAATTGTGTTCCTATAATTTTTTAGAAACCCAAGAAGATGATGGTGGAAGCAGATTTAGAGGACATAAAGAAAACGCAGCAGCGCAGTCTAATGGACTG
Source organism: Tamias sibiricus (assembly GCA_025594165.1). Classification (NCBI taxonomy): domain Eukaryota; kingdom Metazoa; phylum Chordata; class Mammalia; order Rodentia; family Sciuridae; genus Tamias; species Tamias sibiricus. Next base: position 108,691,120 of record CM046658.1, on the reverse strand, counting down.
GAGTTTTACTGAACATTTTAAACCGAAAGTACTGCTTCAGGTATTTATGGGCTGTGATTTTCCAGGAGATGGTCAGATAGGTCTGGAGATCTGTGCTGTGATTTAGAACAGTTCACTTCTGGGTCACTCAGATCTAATTCAGATTAATATTCTCATTTACTTGAGCTATAAAATGAGTTTATTCCCAGATTGAGCTATGCATTCCCAGGAAGTCTTTAAAATACACTTTCCAAAGGGATGTTTTATAACATCTTTTAAGAAAAAATAAAATACATAAGACAACTGCAATTGTTTTCTAGAAAAAAAGAATAATGCTTTACTGGGAGACAGCCCCATTTTCCCCATGTTACTGTCCATTCTGTTTACTTTCATTACATTCCACAGTACTTTCTGCTTTGATTAATAGGTGAGTAGGACCTATGATAGCTAACATTTACTGAGCCCTTATCATGTGCTAGGTAACGACTAGTGTGCATTATTTGGCTCATTCATTCTTCACAATAACCTTACGATATAGAAACTATTTAAATACTAGAAACTGAGGCACTTTGGTAGCGACTTTTGCTCAAGGTTACATGGCTGATAAGTGAGAAGTAGGATATAAACCCATGAAATCTGGCCCCAGAACTTGTGCTTTTAACCACACTATAAGAAATAATAATAATCCTAAGAAATAAGAACAAACCTAAAACCAACTCTTTTTATTGATTGATACTTTAGACAAAACCTTGTACTTTTGGTTTTGTCTGTTTAATTTGTAAATTTGTTAATTTTTTTATCAAAGCTTTACATCCACATATCATCAAATTCAGAAAGTTCTATAGAATCTTGTTATAAAAAAGAATAGCCTCCTACTCTCCCCACCATACTTTAGTTCCCAGAGGTGAAAATCTTCTGTGCATTTATGTATTTCTTTGGATACTTTGTCAGCTCTAAAAAACAGTTTTACTAGTTTTAATTAATTTGGATCCATCATTATTAATTGACTCCTATTTGAGAGCAAACTCTGTGTACCCCATTCAACACACACACACACACACACACACACACACATTCATTCTAGCACTTCTTCATTCACTGACACTGTTATCTGTACCATAACTTCTGGTTAAATTGATATTTGATATTTCTGCTGTTTCAGTTATGTGAATGCTATTCACAACTGAACTGTGCATTATTCTACGTGAGTATCTCCCTTTATTTTCCTGGGGTTAATAATTACCTTTCCCAGTTGTTTAATTTACTATGCATTTATCATTAATTCAACCCTAAATTCTCTACTGTGGAGTAAATCTCTTAATATATTCAAGCATAATAGACATTCTATCAGTTTTATTGTCTTGGTGATATCTCACCCATGCCCTCTAAGCTTGCTAGAGAGTAATGACCCGTGATCCCCCTGGCCACAGCCATTGCCTCTTTTTCCAGTTAGATACTCTGTGTCCTTCATTTCACAGTCTACTCTCCTGCATTACTCTCTTTTTTTGGTAGAGGATCACCTCTTGCACTAGCTTCCTTAGTTAAAATACATAACAGGCAAATTTTTGAGGCATTAGATATTTGAAAATATCTTAATTCTACCCTTACAGTGACTGACAGTTTGGCTTTATATAAAATGCAGAGTTGAAAAGAATTTCCCCTTAATGCCCGCCCAGGAATGGTGGGGGAGGGGTGGGGGGAGGTAGAAGACTTATTTCAAAATTTTAAAGGCATTCCTCAATAGTCTTGTGGCTCCCCTGATTGGTCTATAGAGAACCAGAATGAAGTTCTCCATATTCCCAATCAGTTGTTTGACTGAATTTTTTCTTTTCTCTGGAGGGTGAGAAGATCTTCTCTTTGTTCCAGTGTTTTGAATTTTCTGCTGATTTGTCGTGGTGAGGGTCTATGTATTGTTCTGGTGAACCAGTGCGACCTAGAAACCTCTGTATTTACATCCTGGGAAATCATTCTAGAGACATTCTTTGACAATCCCCCACTTCTATTTTCTCTGTTTTCTCTTCCCAGAACTCCTGTTATTCTGGTACTGGACCTCCTGGATGGAGCTACCAGTTCCTTTGTCTTTTCTTTCCCAGTTTCCAACATTTCTATGTTGTCTTTTGATTATGGAGATATTACTCAGCTTCCATTCAATCCTTACATTGAGACTTCTATTTCTGACATTATAATTTTAAGTGCCTAAAGGTCTCTGCATAATTCAAAGTTATCTTTTATAGGATAATTTTCACATTCCTGATTCAGTATCTTCTCTTTTCTCTATCTAGTACTTCCAATGAAGTCGCTCTCTCCCTGAATTACGTCTTTTTTCCTCCAAGTTTCATTTCTTCTTCCTTCCTTCCTCTTCTTTTTGTTGAGAGGGGAGGCTTTCATTTTCTTCGTCTCCATTTTTCATGTTGGGTAATATTTAATGCTTTTCCTCTTTGCTCATATTAATAATCAAACATTGAAAATATGACAAAAGTACATACAGGTAGTCTATGAGGAGTGTCAATAACTGGGCTTCATAGTTGGGTTATTTGGCTGTGGTTTCCTTGGGACATCCATCGGTGATGTTATATCAGGCCTATTCTTTCAGGCTGTTTAAATTATCTAGGAAAAATAAACCTAATTTACCCAAAAGACATAAAACCTGCCTGTCAGGGTTTTGAGAGATGAATGGTAAGAGAAGGAAGTTAGGCTTCTTACCTTCAGTATTCTAGACCTGCATTAACTCATTAGTAGTTTTTATATTGACTATATGTTGAAATGATAACATTTTATATATTGAGCTAAATAAAATATACCATTAACATTAATTCTACCAGTTTCTCTCCCTTTTTAAAAATGTGGCAAACACAAAATATAGAATTACACATGTGGCTCACACTTGTGGCTCACCTTATGTCGCCATTGGACAAAACTGATTTAGACTTTTCCACAACTCCCTTTTTTTACTGAAATGTGCTTCCCCCTTCATTAGTGTCCAGGGTCCCCTGATCTTAGAACCAACTAGTTCATCTTCTATAGATAAGCATACTCCCTTCTGCTGGAGATGGAAATGGACAGCAGTATGGCTCTCTAAATTGTCAAGATGAGCTGTGGGGGCCTCACCCCTTCTTTAAAAGGCTTTAAATTAGTCTTTGCATTTTCACTACTTTCGTCTGATTGTCATCCTCTCCTTCTACTGAAATATCCTCCTAGTTGTTAGTCAGCTTCTACCCTTGCCCTCCTCCGATCTTTTCCCTACACATCAGATATCTCCTGTTTTTATCCGAACTCCAGAATGATCTACAAAAGTCTTAATCAAACTTAAGAGGAAATTTTTATCTATCTTGTTCACATTTGTTTTGCCAATACACAGTGCCTAGCATACAATAAATATTGATTAATAAGCCCAATAATATTAATGGAGAATAAAGGGCAAAAGCCAATTAGTGAAAAGGAGAAGATGTAAACACTTTTCAAACATTGAGGACTATAGCTCTGAGAAACTCAGTGTTGTATTTTCTAGCACCAAAGAAAATATGAAAATATGTTTGCAGGTCTTTTATTTAACAGAAGTAATGATATATCTTCATCATAAACGAACCCATTTATTTTCTGGTTTTTATAGTCTTAAAGGAATTTGCCTCTTATAAAAAGTTGGTAGGTAATAGATAGTACTCTACATAGCAAAATTTTTTTTAGTTGCAAAGATATTCATCACATGTTTGTTTCTTGTATATGGCTCTCAGGGAACAGATGTAAAAGTTTAAGTGCCACACCATAAAGGTTAAATATAGGGGACTAAATTGGGGATGGAAATGTGTTATTCTGGTTATGCTACCAGTATAGAAATGAAAGCAAAAGCAAAACAGCTGTCTCATAGAATTACATGCAATTCCATGGGTCCAAATGGTAGAGAACCAAAAGCTGCCTACATTAGATTGATATTGAAAACAACAACAAAAGCTCATAACTGTTCAATTCATCTCTCTATGAACAATTTCCTTATTGTGAATTGGCAGGACAAGCAGCTGCCCACTGTGTCCCTCTGATGGTAGCTAACATTGCGTGCATGCTGAGGATGATATATTTTAGGAAAGACCAGAGCTGGAGGGCCAGTGGAAATGACATGTGTCAGAAGGACCCTCACCTCACTCACTATAATTCAGCATGATACAATTCAGAGTACTGTTGGGAGTGTGAAATGGCGAAGGAGCAAGAAGCTGAAAGACTGGTGTGAGCCTTGGCACAAGAATTTACAAACTATGTGTTCTTGGACAAGTCGCCTGATCTCTCTCAGCTCCCAATTTATGCTGAAAAATGAGAGCTCTAATATTTTGAAATGGGAAAAAATAACCTTAGCTACTGTCTTAGTCTTCTCAGGTGCCATAACAACATGATGGAATGGCTAGGAGACCAAGATACAGAGTCCAGCATGGTTGGGTTCAGTGGAGACTCACTTCCTGGCTTGCAGATGGCCCCCTTCTCCCTGAGTTTTCATATGGTGGCCAGCAGAGGTGGTGGGGTGGTTCTCTAGTGCCTCTGCTTTGAAAGTTTTTTATCCCATCATGAGATCCTCACCCTCATGATATCATCTATACCTAATCACTTCCCAAAATACCCCACCTCCAAATGCCATCTAACTAAGGCTTAGATCTTCAAAATATAAATTTGGAGCAGGATGCTCACAACTTAGTCCATAACACCTATTTATCTGGAGTTTTTAAGTTTAATGATGATAAAATGGATGCTCCAAACGAAGGCAAGGAAAATAATTATTATCTACCTACCTTAATGAAAAACACTTCTAGCAAATGCCTGGAGCCTATTATTTGTTTTTGTTTTGTTTGTTTATTTGTTTTTGATACTGGGGATTGAACTCAGGGGCACTCGACAACTGGGACACATCCCCAGCCCTTTTTTGTATTTTATTAGAGACAGGGTCTCACTGAGTTGCTAAGTGCCTCATCATTGCTGAGGCTGGCTTTGAACTCATGATCCTCCTGCCTCAGCCTTCCAAGTGCTGGGATTACAGGAGTGCACCACCACACCCGGCTCTGTTTTTTTTTTTTTTTTTAATAAGAGTTGTTGAAATGCCTCACAAAATATATATCTTTTGTGCTCTCGCTTTCTATAAGTTAGGAAAGAACCCTCTGAGAATTCCAATTTGACTTAAAATATGAAAATTAGGGGAGGCAGAAGCGGGGAAAGATTTGTCTTTACCGGGGAAACTTCTCTTGAGAAAAAGACTGGACAACGTGATTATTTTGATTTTCAGGTTCTTCAAGAAGCCCATCAGCAGTATCGGTGTATTGATTCTTATTACCACACCCAAGACAACTCTTTGCTTTTAGTTTTTCATAATCCAATGAATGTGCAACGTCTGCATCATGAAGAGTGGCATGTCGCTCTTCACTCCAATGTTGGATTCAGGTAACCAATTTAGACAATTTAGTTAATTATACAGTTAATTGAATTGCTTTAGCTTGTTAGCAATTTAGTTAACTTAGGTTATAGTTCCTTAATTAGGTGGTTCAACTCAGTGGAAACATTGTGTAGTGCCACAGTCTCAATTCAGCCTTTTGAACTGAATATCTCCCTTGAATCACTGCTGTGACAGATATGCAGTCAGTACCACTCAAGAAGACAAGCACCATTATTCTTCACATCATAGAATCTGGTGGGGATGCTATCCAATTACACTGGGTTCCCTTAGACTTCAATAAGACTACCTCTGAAAGCAATGACTACAAATGTGACTTTCTGCTTGCTGGTTTGGGTAACTCCTGTCGATCTGGTGAAGGTTCAAAAGCCAAACAACTGAGTGTCCACCAAAGCAAGCAGTCGGGCTTCCGGCAAATGGCACTAAAGGATTCAGTGAATCAATTTTTTTTGGAGAGGAGGAATAAACTCAGGGGCACTTGACCAACTGAGCCACATCCCCAGCACTATTTTGTATTTTATTTAGAGACAGGGTCTCACTGTATTGCTTAGCACCTCGCAGTTGCTGAGGCTCGCTTTGAACTAACCATCCTCTTGTCTCAGCCTTCGGAGCTGCTGGGATTACAAGCGTATGCCACTGCACCCAGCTAGTGAATCACTTTTTAATTCCCAGTTGTTATTTATTTATTTTCTTTGCTTTCTTAAAATTCTACTCTCTCCTCATTAATAACAAAAGCATTTCACTGTTTTTTCCAATACTGGTTAATGTAAATTCATATTTATTATTTGAAAAGCATTGTTTTAGTCCTAAGAGACACAAAAAGATATATAAAATAGGCTTACAGAAAAAGTGACTGAACATGTTGTATACATAATTTTTAAAGTCACAAAATGATTTATTAAATTAAGAAATAAAGTAACTGTGCCAATACAATTAATTTGTTTTACTTTGTTTTATTTTTTATTGCTGATTATTATAATTTTCATTTCTTTTTCTGTTCCAACTTAATGACTAGAACCTCCAATATAATTATGAGAGAGCATTCTAAACTTGTTCCAGATGTTAAAGGGAGTGTTTTGAATACTCAACAATGAAAGGTTCATATAATATTTCATATCAGGTTAAAAACTCTTCCTATTTTTCTGAGTTCTTAATTATACTTGATAGTTAATTATGTAAAATCAAATAAATGATATTTCTACATCAACATAGGTATTCATTTTCTTTTAATCTGTGAAATGGCTAAATTTATTAATAAGTATTTAATGTTGAATAAAACTTGCCTTCCTGTGGTACGTCAAATCTGACTATTATGTTATCTTTTTTTTTTTTATAAATTATTGAACTTGTTTTGATACTATATTCATGATATTCATGGACAACATTCAGCGGTGATTTTTCCTTCTCTAAATGTTCTTGTCTATAGTATTATATTTAGTATTATAGAACACTCATATTATAGAATACTCATAAATTAACTGCAGAATGGTCTCCCTTTTTTCTACTTTTTTATTTTCTTAAAGAATTTGTGGAAGATTAAGACATAGTTTCCTTCGGTGTTTGGTACAACTTGCAGATAAAAACATGTAGGCCTAGGGAGATACGTAATTACTAATCCAAGACTGAAGACACCAAGATAGGAGTAACTAAGATATTTTCAATATTTGCAGGAACATCACAACCAACAGATATTTAACTGCTGGTAATTACCTGTCAATAATTGCTTTAATTGTAAATGGATTGAATTATTCAATTGAAAGATGTAAAGTGGATGGATGGATGGAAAATAAAAACAAGAGCCAACCATATTCTGCCTGAAAGAGACTCACTTTGACCTAGAGCATGCATAGGCTGATAGTGAAAGGATGGCAATAAACATTCCTTTCATGGAATAGCTAAAAGACAGAAGAGGTGTCTGTACTTTTATCAGACAAAATAGAGTTTAAGTCAAAAACTTTCACAAGAGACAGAGAAGGATATTGTGTAATTATAAAGGGATCAATTTATTAAAAGAATAAGCCAATCCCACAAAACCAAAGGCTGTTAGAGCCCTAATTGAGGATAGCTAAAATGGCGGTTAGCTGAGAGCCATAAAGGTGTTCAAGTATTTTCACCTGTTATTCATGCATTTATCTAAGAATCTTTTTATGCCTGTGAACACTGTGTGACGCACCTGTAAGCTCGAGCTGTTAGCACTTGTCCTTGTTAAGGCAAAATGTATTTAACCCGGTGAGGTTAGTTAGAGGCATGGTTGGAGTTGGAGAGGTTGTTGGAGCCGGAGAGAGAAGTTAGAAGAAAGAAGAATAAAAGAACTTTTCAATTTCCAGTCTGCCTTCGAATTTCCTCCCGCGGTATTGTTGCTGCGAGCGGCAATTGCTATAGGCGTCGACAAAAGGCTGAATGTTTTTTTCTCTAATATGCAGATGCTAATTCACAACAAGGCAGGGGGCACTAGGGAAAAATAGTGTTACCTTAGATTAGGTAGAGGGAAGTGAAGGGAGGGAAGGCAGGGGATGTGGGGATGGGAAAGATAGTGGAATGAAACAGACATTATTACTGTGTGTGTGTGTGTGTGTGTGTGTGTGTGTGTGTGTGTATGACCAATATGATTCTGCAACATGTACACTCAGAAAAATGAGAAATCATATCCCATCTATGTATGATATATCACAGTGATAAATGCATTCTACTGTCATGTATAACTAATTAAAACAAAAGTAAAAAATTTTAAAGAAAGAATATAGCAATTATAAGTTGTTAATGTTATATTAAGGCTCATAGTTATTAATAGAACTGAAAAGAAAGTTCTCTAATATTAGGAGACTTCACCTTCTACAGTGAATAGATAGATCATCCAGGCAGAAAATGAACAAAGAAACAGTGATGTTGAATAGCACTATAGACCAAATAAGCCCAACAGATATATAAAGAACTTTCTATCTAATGGCAACAGAATACATGCTTTTTTCTCAGATGTACATGGAACATTTTTCCAGCATAAATATATGTTCAACCACAAAAGAAGTCTTAACAAATTCAAGAAGATTAGAATCCTATCAGGCATCTTTTCCAATCACCATGATATGAAACTAAAAATCAATAACAAGAGAAAAATTCACACTATATGTAAATTTAAAAACACTCCTGAACAACCAAAGAGTCAAAGAAGAAATATAATAATTTGATACAAAATTGGTTGTGTTCACAACCTACTAAATCCTATGGGATGTGGCAAAACAATTCTAAGAAAGAAGTTCATAGCAATAAGCACCTACATGAAGAAAACTCTCCAATAAGCATCTTAGCTTTATATTTCAATAAACTCAAGAAAGAACAAACTAAGTCCAAGAGCAGAAAAAGAAAATAGCAATAAAGATTAAAGAAGAAATAAATTAAATAGAAACTAGAAAACAGTAGAAAAAATCAATGAAATTAAGATTTTTTAAAATGATAAACAAAATTGGTAAACCTTTTGTTAGAAAAGAAAAAAGAATATTCAAATAAATTATAAATGAAAGAAGACATTAAAACTGACTAAGGAATTGAGAAGACACCTCTCAGAAGAAGATACACGATTAATTAACAAATACATGAAAAAATGTTCAACATTGCTGGCAATTAAGAGAAATGCAAATCAAAACTACTCTAAGATTTCACTTCACTCCAGTCAGAATGGCAGCTGTCAAGAACACAAGCAACAATAAATGTTGGAGAGGATGTGGGGAAAAAGGCACACTCATACATTGCTGGTGGGAATGCAAAATGGTGCAACCATTATGGAAAGCAGTATGGAGATTTCTTGGAAAACTGGGAATGGAGCCACCCTATGACCCAGCCATCCCACTCCTGGGTCTATTCCCAAAGGACTTAAAAACAGCATATTACAGTGACACAGCTATCTCAATGTTTGTAGCTGCGCAATTCACAATAGCTAGGTTGTGGAACCAACCTAGATGTCCCTCAGTAAATGAGTGGATTAAGAAAATGTGGTATATACGCACAATGGAATTTTACTCAGCAATAAAAGAAAATAAATTAATGGCATTTGCAGGTAAATGGATGAAGTTGGAAGACATAATGCTAAGTGAAGTTAGTCAGTCTCAAAAATCCAAGTACCAAATGTTTTCTCTGATATAAGGAGGCTAGTTCATAGTATTGTTGGATGGGAGGGTACATACGAGGACTAGAAGAACACTAGAATGTCAAAGGGAAGGGAGAGTGAGGGAGGGAGCAAGGGGGGAGGGAGAGGGAGAAAAGGAAAACGAAAAGAAAAGGTGTTTGACTGAGATGGATATCATTTTCCTAAATGCATGATTGAAGACCTGAATTGTACGAATATACTCTGTATACAAACAATTGTATGTAAAAAGATGCTAAATACATGCACTATGAGTTGTACATATTAAAAATTATAAATAATAAATAAATAAATAAATAAAAAAAAACTGACACAACAGAAATACAAAAGGTCATAAGAGAATACTGTTAACAATTATGTACCAACAAATTGAATAACTTAAGAGAAATAAATAAATTCCTATAAACCTAAAACCCACCAAGACTGACTCATGAAGAAATAGAAAATCTGGACAAATCAGTAACAAGTAAAGAGATTGAATCAATGATCAGAAACCTTCCAACGAATAAAGACCAGGACCCATGGCTTCATTGGTGAATTCTACCAAACGTTTTGTAAATTAACACCAATTCTTCTCAAACTCTCAAAAAGAAAAAAATACTGAAGAGGAGGGAATAGGGAATACTTCCAACTCAGTTTGCAAGGCCAGCATTACTTGATCCCCAAATCAGACAATGACACTACAAGAAAAGAAAATGGTGAACATAGATGCAAAAATTCTCAAGAAAATTCTAGCCACACAAAATAAGGCAACAATGCATTAAAAGTTCACACACCATAATCAAGTGAGATTCATCCCAGGGATGCAAGAATGGTTCAACAGACACAAATTAATAAATATGATAAACTATAAGACACAATAAAGGATAAAAAACATGGTCATTTCAATAAATGTAGAAAAGGTATATGATATGATTCAATATCCTTTCATGATAAGCACTGTCAAAAAATGAGAGATATAAGGAACCTACATCAGTATAACAAAGGCCATACATAATAAACCCACAGCTAACATCATATTCAATAGTGAAAAATCAAAAACTTTTCCTTTCAAATAAGAACAAGACAAGGATGGTCACTCTCAGTACATCTATAAAACATAGTACTGGAAGTCTTAGAGCAAGTAGGCAAAAGAAAGAAACAAAAGCCCCCAAATCAGAGAAAAGGAAGTCATTTTTTTTTTCTGTATACAAATGACATTATCTTATATATAGAAAACCCTAAAGACTCCACTGAAAAACTGTTAGAACTCAAAATGAATTCAGTGACATTGCAGGAAATGAAATCGATATGCAAATACTAAAATAAGTTGTGTTTTTATACACTGGTGGAAAGCATACAAAAAAAGAATATAAGAAAATAACCTGTTTCCAATGGCATCAACAAGAATAAAATAGCTAAATAAATTTAATCAAGATCTGTTCAATGAAAGCTATAAAACATTGATGGAAGAAATTAAAGAAGATACATACAAATGGAATAGTATTCTATAATCATGAACTGACATAATTAATATTGTCAAAATGCCCACACTACCCAAAGAGATCCACAGATGCATTTCAATGCCTATCAAAATTACAGTGTCATTTTTCACAAAAATAGAAAAACAATCTTAAAATTTGTATGGAATCAAAAGAGATCCCAAATAGTTAAAGATTTAATTTTGAGAAAGAAAACAAAAGTTAGAGATATCACATTTCATGATTTTAAAATATCCTACAAACCTATAGTAATTAATAGTGTGACTAATAGACATACTGGAATATAGACAGACACATAGACCAGTGGGACAAAATAATAAAGAGCACACAAGTAGATCCATGTATATACAATCAACTGACCTTTGATAGTATGTCAAGAACATGAAATGGTGAAAAGATAATCTCTTCAAAAATTGCTGTTGAATATTCTGATGTTGAAAATTGATTCTGAATATTCATCTGCAAAAGAACAAAATTAATTCCTCATTTTAAGGGTCTCACCATAAAAACATGTTAAGTATGTGAGATAATGCATTTACTAATTAGCTGAATTTAGTCATTTTATAATTTATACATATTTCAAAACAATGTTGTACATGATATACATAATTTTTTCAATTAAAAAATAAACTTATAAAAATAAATGAGCCTAGCTGGGCATCTTGGTGCACACCTATAATTCCAGCACCTTGGGAGGCTGAGACAGAAGGATCACGAGTTCAAAGCCAGCCTCAGCAAAAGTGAGGCACTAAGCAACTCAGTGAGACCCTGTCTTTAAAAACAAACAAAAACAAAAAAAAAAAATAGGGCTGGGGATGTGGCTCAGTGGTTGAGTGCCCCTGAGCTCAATCCCTGGTACCAAAAAAAAAGAAAGGTAAATGAGTTTATAATCCCAGCCACTTAGGAGGCTGAAGCAGGAGGATCGAGAGTTCAAAGCCAGCCTCGGCAACTTAGTAAGGCCCTGAGCAACTTAGTGAGACCCTGTCTCAGAATAAAAATAAATAAATAAAAATAAATAAAAAAATAAATAAAAAGGGCTGGGGATGTGCCTCAGTGGTTAACCACCCCTGGGTTCAATCCCTGGTACCAAAAAAAAAAAAAAAAAAAAAAAAAAAAAAATTAAAAGCAAAAGTAAATGAGATTTCCATCTTACTTACACCTTATGTAAAAATCAATGAATTAAAGACTTAAACACAGCACCTTGACATTGGTAGTATAATTATTTCTTAGATTTGAGACCAGAAACATAGACAACAAAACCAAAAGTAGACAAGTGTGCATTTTTAAATTAACAAAATCTAAAGTCAATGTCTTTACTATCCATCTAAATAGTATATACACTACAGAATGCTTTAATTTCCTATATAGTATCCCCATTCCAAATTTTATATTATTGTAGTCTAGGACTTCAGAGGTTTTTGTTTTTACAATCAATGTTTGCATGAATTAACACATTTACCATTTTATTTCCCCTTCTTCCTGAAATAAGGGCTTTTAAAATTCCTACAGTAAAGATTTTTGATGATAAAAATCAGAGTTTTGCTTAACAAAAATGTCTGAATTTTGATCGGTTTATGAAAGATAATTTTGTTTGATATATAGTTTTTGATTGACAAGTGAAATTCTTCTCCCAGCACGTTGAATAAAATTACACTAATTCTTTCTGAATGACTTTTGAGGCTGTTAAGAGGTAAATTTCTCATCATTCTGCGTGAGAAATATTGGAAGTATGCTTTGTAAACTCAGAAACAAGACAGAGATGACCTCTGTAACCTATTCTTTTTTTTTTTTTTTTTTTGTGGTACCGGGGATTGAACTCAGGGGCACTCGACCACTGGGTCACATCCCCAGCCCTTTTTTGTATTTTATTTAGAGACAGGGTCTCACTGAGTTGCTAAGTGCCTCGCCATTGCTGAGGCTGGCTTTGAACTTGCGATCCTCCTGCCTCAGCCTCCCAAAGTACTGGGATTACAGGCGTGCGCCACCGCGCCCGGCTCTCTGTAACCTATTCTAAACAACAATTCATGAAAGTCTAAATCAGCACAACAATTTAATTAAAGTAATTCGAACGCATAAGAACTAAAAAAGAAGAGATGAAAAGATAAGAAATGATTATGTACCCAGGAAAACCCCAGAGACACACAGAAAATTATGAAACAGTGAAAGAAATTACCTTAAGACCATATTTCTTAATTTTTGTGCTTTATAAGAAATTGTTAGAAAATATAATGTTTGAAAAAGCAAAAAAGATACAATTGGCAACAGAAACAAAAACACTTAGGGTTTCAATTTTTTTCCATATTTTTATTAGTGCATTATAGTTGTGGTGGGATTTGTTGTTACACGTTTGTATCTGCACACAATATAACAATACAGTTTGGCCAGTATTACTCCCTAGGACTTTCCAGTCCCCTGACCTCCTCCCACCCCCTGGTGCCCTTCCTCTACTGACCTCCCTTTGATTTTCCTGAGATCCACCCCCTGACACCAACCCATCCCACCATCTTTCTTTTCCTTTTTGCTCTTTAGCTTCCACGTAGGAGAGAAAATGTAGGACACTTCACCTTCCGAATTTAGTTTATTTCACTTAACATGATGTTCTTAAGTTTCATCCATTTTCCTGCAAATGATATAATTTCATTTTTATTTCTAGCTGAATAAAAGTCCATCATATGTGTGTGTGTGTGTGGACCCCATTTTCTTTATTCATCTGTTGATGGGCACCTAGGCTGGTTCCATAGTTTGGCTGTGAATTGTGCTGCTATAGACATGGTTATGCATGCATCTCTATAGTGTGATGACTTTAATTCTGAAGTATAAATACTGAGGAGTGGTATAGCCGGGTCATATGGTGGTTCCATGCCTAGTCTTTGAGGAACCTCCCTACCAAATTCCATAATGGTTGTACTAATTTACAGTCCTACCCACAGTGTAAAAGTGTTCCCTTTTCTCCACATACTCTCCAGCATTATTGTTTGAATTATTTTTTTAAATATTTTTGTAGTTGCAGATGGACACAATACCTTTATTTTATTTATTTATTTTTATGTGGTACCGAGGATTGAACCCAGTGCCTCACACTTGCCAGGCAAACACTCTACCACTGAGCCACAACCCCAACCCCTTTTGTTTGAAATCTTGATGACTGTCATTCTGACTAGTGTAAGATGAGATCTCAGTATAGTTTTGATTTTCATTTCCTTAGGGTTTAAATCTGTACATACTTCCCCACTTTTCCCACTCCTTTTCCCACTCCTCACATTATAAATAAAAATCTTAACTACATCCTGCTTTGTGTTATCATAAATTAAATGAGAAAATTACCTGTATTTTATAACTTATTAAAGTAAATTACTTACATCAATAAAATTTTCATCTTTCAGTTATCTATTTTATAAGACACATTCCATAACTTATCTCTCAGTATTTTTTATGATAGCTTCTCAAATATCACTTAGAGTTATATAGTGTTATGGTGATCTCATGGCATAAATTAGTAATCATTTATAGGTTTTCACAAACTTTTTTGTATATGTGCGTATATGAATGCTTACAAATTCACAACCAGACTCTCACAGTACAATAGCCTTTAATCTAATCCTGTGTTTACTTAGCTTTATAAAAGAATAGTGAGCAGGAAGTAGAGCAGAACCAGCATCTCATCTCCCCGGCAGGTCAGCAGCCACCCTGCACATACCTTCTTTCTCCCACACTGGTTGTGTATAGCTGTGGAAGATGAATGACACAGTACTGTCTGGTGTCACCACAGAGACAAGCTGCAGCCTTCATTTCCCACCAAGACATGAACACCAGCCAGCTCTCAGCTGCCTTACTGAGGTGCCAGTCCACAGATATGAAGTGTAACAGAACACAAGGTAGTCAAGACACTCCAAATTTGTCTCAACTCCATAATTTAAAAAAAAAAGAAAAACAATACTGTCAGAAGTTGGACTACAAGACTGTTTTCCAAGGCACTGTTGCCAACTGTTCACAAGATAAACCCAGATGTGTTGCTGACCTTTTATTTGCACACATAATACTTTATATAGTATATATAGCACATTATCTATTCTGAGAAGGATGATAACACTTCACATGGAAAACTTTTTAGAGCCAGTGACTAGCTCCTTAGGCTGAATGACCCAGCCAAAAGAGAGAGATGGTAGTGTAAAGGGACTTCCTAAAACCTTTCAGTTCTTCCAAAAATAATCTTCAGGTTTTCTAATTCTTCAATTGATTTGAGTAATTTCTATTTTTCTTGGGAATTATGCATAATACCTATTGTTTCCAGTATATTAGAATAAAGTTAAACAGTATTCTCATGATAAATACCCATTACTAAGAGGGATGTATTAATATCTTTTTTTTAAATTATGGATTTAACTATTTTCCTTTCTTTTGGTTCTATATGCCATGGGGGGCGCGAGCAGGAATAAGTGTGTGTGTGTGTGTGTGCACGCGCGCACATGTAAATTCATTTTTGAATCTATGTTTTTAGAAGTATTTTTCTTAATGGATTGTGACTCTCAGCAACATGATAAAATGTCCCTCTGTTTTATCCTTAATGTTTCTCACTTTGCATTTAACCATGTTTGATGTTAATATTGTTGGGCAGTCTCTCATTATGTAAGAATTTGCTGGTGTAAGTTTCCCAGTCCTTTCCATGTCGGTTAGGACTTGCATTTCACGATACTAAGGGCAAATTGACTCTAGCACTTAAAATAATAAAGAGATTATTTTTCTCCTGTAGGAAGAAGTCTGTGCTTGGGTAGTGCCTCAGAGATGGTAGATAGCTGCTCACAAAAGTCACCAGACACCTAGGCTTCTGTTTTCTTAGTCAGCCATCTGTCCCCTTGCATCTTTCTGCATCATTTTTCTCCCCTGTGGGTACATTTCTTTCAAAGAGCAGCTTGTATTGTTAATCACCCTGAAAGCCTGTCTTTTTAAGTATTTTAATAATAATTAATGTTAAATTTTAAAGATATTGAATTTTAGATAATTTCATCCATTCACTTTTATTTTTATTGATAATATGTTTGAGTTTTCTTATCATTTAATCTCATAAATGTTTCTATTTTAAAAACATTAGAATTTCTTTTTTTGTGGGGGGGGGGGGGGTACCAGGGGTTGAACCCAGGGCACTCAACCACTGAGCCATATCCTCAGCTCTTTTTTGTGTTTTATTTAGATTCAGGGTCTCACTGAGTTACTTAAGGTCTCAATAAGTTGCCGAGGCTAGCTTTGAACTCTTGATCCTCCTGCCTCAGCATCCTGAGCCACTGGGATTATATGCATATACCCAGCTAGACTGAATTTTCTTTCTTCATTCTTAGTGTTGCTTTTAAAAGTCATGCATTCTATATATATATATATATATATATATATATATGTGTGTGTGTGTGTGTGTGTGTGTGTGTGTGTGTGTGTGTGTGTATCCTCCTAATAATTATATGTACCTTTTTATAATACATATTTAAACACTTTTTATCCTATCTGGAGTTAATATAAGTATTAATATTATTTCACAAAAATATTAAAATTTTTAACATATAGTACTGTTCACTTCTAACAAACCCCCTTTCTCCCATTTTGAAATTATCTAGAAACTTTGTTTCCAATTGTAAAGGTTCTGAATTAAAAATAAATAACATGGTTATTTACATTTTACTGTAAATTGCACTGCTTTATTTTTTGATCCTTTTGCTTACATCTAATATTTTCTTTCTCATTTCTTTTAATACAACTGAAATATATTTGTGAGTAATTCATTCAGAAAGTATCTTTGGAGCAAATTTTTACCACACACACATCAGATAGAGTATTAATCTCTAGGATATATAAAGAACTCAAAAATCTTAACACCAAAAATTAATAATAATAATAACCCAGTCAATAACTGGGCCAAGGAATTGAACAGACATTTCATAATCAATCAACAAATATATGGAAAAAATATTCAACATCTCTAGAATTAGAGAAATGCAAATCAAAACCACTCTTAAGATTTCATCTCACTCCAGTCATAATGGCAGCTATTAAGAATACAAACAACAATTAGTGTTGGCTGAGATGTGGGGGAAAAGGCACACTCATACATTGCTGGTGGGAATGAAAATTGGTGCAGCCATGATGGAAAGCAGTATGGAGATTCCTTGAAAAACTGGGAATGGAACCACCATTTGACTCAGCTATCCCACTCCTCTGTTTATACACAAAGGACTTAAAAACAGCATACTACAGTGATGCAGCCACATCAATGTTTATAGCAGCACAATTCACAATAGCTAAATTGTGGAACCAACCTAGATACCTTTCAGTAGATGAATGTATAAAGAAAATGTGGTACATATACACAATGGAATATTACTCAGTATTAAAAGAGAATAAAATCATGGCATTTGCAGGTAAATGGATGGAGTTGGAGAATATAATGCTAAGTGAAATAAGCCAATCCCAAATAAACAAATGCCAAATGTTTTCTCTGATATAAGGAGGCTGAGTCATAATTTGGATGGCAGGGGCAGTGTGGGAGGAACAGACAAACTTTAGATAAGGCAAAGGGGAGGGAGTGGAAGGGAGGGAAAACAGGGGTAAGAAAGGTGGTGGAATGAGACAGACATCATTACCCTAAATACACGTTTGAAAACACAAATGATGTGACTCTACTTTGTGTACAACCAGAGACATGAAAAATTGTTCTCTATTTGTGTAATATGAATCGAATTGCCTTCTGCTGTCATATATAACAAATTAGAATAAATTTTTTAAAAAAGAACATTTCTTTGGGTGGTAGTCTTCTTGAAGCATGGCATGCTGATTCTTCATTTTGTTCTCTTATTTGAATACTAGTTGCTATACTCATAAGCCTGTTTCCTCCTTGTAAATCACTTGCAAGAATTCTGATTTTTATTTAAAATATTCACTTCAAGATTCTGAGCAGAAGAAAGACATGATCTGACTTAAGAATTAAAAGGGTCACTCTATTTGCTAACTTGAGAACAAATTTCAAGGGCCCAGTTTGGGAACTGGGAGACTATTTGGAGGCTATTGCAGCAATCCTGACCATAAACAATAATAGACTAGACCAGGACAGTGGCAAAGAAGGTGGGACATGATCAGATTTTAAATATATTATCAAGAACTCAAAAAACTTAACACCAAAAAACAAATAACCCAATCAATAAATGGGCTAAGGAATTGAAAAGACACTTCTCAGAAGAAGATACACAATTAATCAACAAATACATGAAAAAATGCTCAACATCGCTGGCAATTAGAGAACTGTAAATCAAAACTACTCTAAGATTTTATTTCACTCCAGTCAGAATGGCAGCTATCAAGAACACAAACAACAATATTGTTGGAGAGGATGTGGGGAAAAAGGCACACTCATACATTGCTGGTGGGACTGCAAAATGGTGTAAACATTATGGAAAGCAATATGGAGATTTCTTGGAAAACTGGGAATGGAACCACCCTATGACCCAGCCATCCCACTCCTGGGTTTATTCCCAAAGGACTTAAAAACAGCGTATTACAGTGACACAGCCACTTCAATGTTTATAGCAGCACAATTCACAATAGCTAGGTTGTGGAACCAACCTGGATGTCCCTCGGTAGATGAGTGGATAAAGAAAATGAAATTTTACTCAGCAGTAAAAGAGAATAAAATAATGGCATTTGCAGGTAAATAGATGAAGTTGGAGAATATAATGCTAAGTGAAATTAGTCAATCTCAAAAATCCAAATACCGAATGTTTTCTCTGATATAAGGAGTCTAGTTCACAGTATTGTTGGATGGGAGTACACAGGAGGATTAGAGGAACACTAGAATGGTCAAAGGGAAGGGAGGGGAAAGGAGGGAGCAAGAGGGAGGGAGGGGGAGAAAAGAAAAAAAAAAAGAAAGGTGGTTAAATGAGATGGATATCATTATCCTAAATGCATGATTGAAGACCTGAATGGCATGAATATACTTTGTATACAAACAGCTGTATGTAAAAAGATGCTATATATGTGTAGTATGAATCGTAATTATTATAAATAAAAAATAAATTAAAAAATAAAAAAATTTTTTAAAATAGATATTTCCAAAGATTATTTTTAAATAATTATTTTTAAATTATTTTTATACATCATTTTAATTTCCTAAACAAATTGGAAAAGGACTGTAAGAAAATAAAAACTTTAGGGATAACTTTAGGATATTTGACTTACTCACTTGGAAGTATAGACTTTCCATCAAACAAAATACCAAAGAACCTTGATGCAGCAATTTGGAGTTGAATATCGGGAGTTCATTTGGGGACATGTTGAATTTCAGAAATGTATCACCTTCCAAGTGAAGATGTTGAGTACCCATAATTCATAGTCTACAATGTTTAGTTTACTTCTTTCAAAAGGAGCAAGATTTAAAGAAAATCGTGAAGTGACCTGAATGTATGATCCATCTAGCTTTATATTTTCAAAACTTTAAGCTTAATTAAAATAGTAGTTAATCTTTATTGTCAAACCTAAACATTTCAACTTATTTCCTCAGAAACACAACTCTCTTTGGACAAATGAGCACACTAATCAATACAAACAACATGAATGGATTTGAGAACAAAAATGACTGGCTTTTGGTACACAACATGTTGCTGATGGGAGGAGCATAAGCGAACAGCTTAGGGAACAGCACTCACTATGTGCCTACTTCCAAGGCCAGGACTAGAGCATTTTAGTTGACCCAGTGAGATGATCAGCTGGTGGTCAACTAAAAGTTTCCAATGTGCTATTGAAGTTCTCTAAAAAAGCATTACATACTATGTTACTCTCCAACCAACAGTTTTTGAGAGTGACAGCTTCTCTAAACTGCCATCAACTCTTGATGTAATGAAACTCTTTAACCCTTAGGTGAAAAGACTTCATTTTTAAATTTACGTGTCTTTATGAATGAAGTTGGGCATTTTTCATCTGCTCCCTGGATATTTGTATTTGAAGAAAATACACTTGGAAGAAAATACATCTAAAGTTAGGTCCAACTCCAATATATTTGTCACTTAGACAGTTTAGCATCATTTCATTTTTGAAAGGTTCATTTATATTGTCAGTACCTCAAGTATTCATTGACTTTAATAATAACTCACTTGCCATCTGCTCTTCTTTACCTTGTTTAGGAATTACTTGGAACTTGTTGCAAAATCCATTCAAGACTGGATCACAAAAGAAGAAGCTATATATCAGGAACTTAAAATGGCTGAGGAAATCAATAAGACCAAGGCTGAACTAGAATCGAAATCTTCTGTCATAATGTCTCCTAGCAAAATTTCTACCTCCAAAAAATCTAAAAGTAATTAAGTAGTTCACTTTATACCTAGATTAAACTCCAAAGACTTCCTTCTATGTCTTAATTTAATCAAGACTAAATATTTCAAGATTAAAAAGCATTGCCTCCAAAATTCCTATGAATCCTCACTATTTCTAATAAATAGAACAGCTACATTCCAGATATGATGAGATTGGAATATCTGTCTCCTAAATGAGATAATGGAATATTTGTCTATATTCACTCCACTTGCTGTCAAATGTGGAAGATTAAACTCTTTTAATCAAATCTGTAATGCAGATCAAATGTTATATGTTACAGCAATGCCAAATGACTTTACTAGTAAGAATTGTGGGTGAAGCTATCTGAGATCTGTTGACAATATATGAAACAAATTCACAATCAGGGGATCTTTATTAGAATAATCATGGATTCCAACAGTGAGATTACATCACGACCCTCCTTATAACAACATAAGAATCCCAAGACTACCTGGAGTAGAAATCCAGAGATAGAAAGGAGATTCTTGGAGGCCTGTGGCAAGGACCTGACAGGATCTTGGATCAATACATATCATTTGTTTTTGTTAATTTCCATGGTGGGTGGGGAGGAGGGTGACAGAGGAGTGAAGTCCAGTTTCAGAAAGACAATAAATAAAAAGCAAAACCATAGAGCAGTTCATCTGAAAAGAAAAGATATTTCGTTGAGTTTGTACAAAAAATGGACTTCCTATTAAAAGTTTTCATTATTTATGATAGCCAAAGTTGAGAATGTTTTCTCACAATTAATCAAAGCTACATAATTTTCAAAGAAATTATAACCTCTTTTTATAATTTCTTTATTTGTTCTTCTAAGATATACATGGGAGTAGAGTGTATTTTGACATACATACATGGTGTGTAACTTATTCTAATTAGGATCCCATTCTTGTGGTGGTGCATGATGTGGAGTTACACTGGTCCTGTATTCACATATGAACATAGGACAGTTATGCCCAATTCATTCTACTGTCTTTCCTATTCCCATCCCTCCATTCCCTTCATTCCCCTTTTTCTGATTCAGT
This sequence comes from Tamias sibiricus, assembly GCA_025594165.1. Taxonomy (NCBI): domain Eukaryota; kingdom Metazoa; phylum Chordata; class Mammalia; order Rodentia; family Sciuridae; genus Tamias; species Tamias sibiricus. The sequence continues at coordinate 108,669,730 of CM046658.1, read as the reverse complement.
GGACTTCTACTCTTCCTTTCACTCCCTTATTGTGTATTACCATCCACATATCAGAGAGAACATTCAGCCTCTGGTTTTTAGGTTGGCTTATTTCATTCATCATGACAGTCTCCAGTTCCAACCATTTACTGGAAAATGCCATAATTTTATTCTTCTCTATGTCTGAGTAATATTCCATTGTGTATATATACACATTTTCTTTATCCATTCATCTGTTGAAGGGCTCCTAGGTTGGTTCCATACCTCATGAATTGTGAATTGAGCTGCTATAAACATTGATGTGGCTGCATCACTATAGTATGCTGATTTTAAGTCCTTAGTGTATAAACCCAGGAGTGGGATAATTGGGGTCAAATGGTGATTCCATTCCAAGTTTTCTGAGGAATCTCCATACCACTTTCCATCGTGGTTGCACCAATTTGCATTCTCACCAGCAAAGTATGAGAGTACTTCTTCCCCCCCACATCCTTGTCAACACTTATTGTTACTTGTGTTCTTGATAATCACCATTCTGACTAGAGTGAGATGGAATCTCAGTGTAGCTTTCAATTTGCATTTCTCTAATTGCTAGTAATGTTGAACATTTTTTCATATATTTTTTGACCATTTATATTTCTTCTTCTGTGAAGTGCCGATTCACTTCCTTTGTCCATTTATTGATTGGGTTATTTGATTTTTTGGTGTTCAGTTTTTTTGAGTTCTTTGTATATCCTGGAGATTAAATGTTCTATCTGAGGTACAGGTGGCCAATATTTTCCCCCATTCTGTAGGCTCTCCCTTCAAGTTCATGATTATTTCCTTTGCTGAGAAGAAGCTTTTGATTAATTCCCCCATTGATTAATTCTTGATTTTACTTCTTGTGCTTTAGGAGTCTTATTGAGGAAGTCAGTTCTTAAGTTGACATAAAGGAGAATTGGGCCTACTTTTTTTTCTAATAGGTGCAGGGTCTCTTGTTTAATGCCTACGTCCTTGATCCACTTTTGAGTTCAATTTTGTGCAGGGTGAGAGAAAGAGTCTGTTTCATTCTACTACATATGAATTTCCAGTTTTCCCAACACCATTTATTGAAGAGGCTCTCTTTTCTCCAATGTATGTTTATGATGCTTTTGTCTAGTATGAGATAACTATGTTTATATGGGTATGTCTTTGTGTCTTCTATTCTGTATCATTGGTCTTCATGTCTGTTTTTGTGCCAATGCCATGCTGTTTTTATTACTATAGTTCTGTAGTATAATTTAATGTCTGGTATTGTGATGTCTCCTGCATCACTTTTCTTGCTAAGGGTTGCTTTGGCTATTCTGGGCCTCATTTTTCCAAACGAATTTCATGACTGCTTTTTCTATTTTTATAAAAAACACCATTGGAATTTTAACAGGAATTGCATTAAATCTGTATAGTATTTTTGGTAGTTGGCCATTTTGACAATATTAATTCTTCCTATCCAAGAACATGGGAGATCTTTCCATCTTCTAAGGTCTTTTTCAATCTCTTTCTTTAGTGTTCTGTAATTTTCATTGTAGAGGTTTTTCATCTCTTTTGTTAGATTGATTCCCACATTTTTTTGAGGCTATTGTGAATGGGATAGTTTTCCTGGTTTCTCTTTCAGCTGAATCATTGGTGTATAGGAATGCAATTTATTTATGTGTGTTAATTTTATATCCTGCTACTTTGATGAATTTGTTTATGAATTCTAGAAGCTTTCTGGTGGAGTTTATGTTTTCTAAATATAAAATCATGTTGTTGGCATATAGGGATAGTTTGAGCTCTTCTTTTCCTATTACTATCCCTTCAATTTCTTTCTTTTGTCTAATTGCTCTGGCTAGGGTTTCAAGGACTATGTTCAATAGAAGTAATGAAAGAGGAAATCCCTGTCTTGTTCCAGTTTTTAGAAGAAATGCTTTCATTTTTTCTCCATTTAGGATGATGTTGGCCTTGGATTTAGCATAGATAGCTTTTACAATATTGAGGTATGTTCTTACTATCCCTCATTTTTCTAATGTTTTGAGCATGCGTGGATGCTGAATTTTGTCAGATGCTTTTTCTGCATCTATTGAGTTTCTCATGTGATTCTTGTATTTAAGTCTATTAATGTGATGAATTATGTTTATTGAATTCTGTATGTTGAATTAGCCTTTTGCAATCTCTTTAACCCCATCACCCAAGTGTTTCTGTACCACTTCAGATGTCCTCCCTGAAGATGGCAAGGAAGTATATAGAGACGAATGAATGGCGAGTTGAACTGGATAGCATTTGAGATCCCCTCCAACCCAGAGACGTGTCTTCTATGATTATTTAAGGGACTTGCTACAAAGTTTACTTTTTCTCTGATTATAGGTAACAAAACACTCAGCAAAATGGAGATAGCAGATCAAGAAAAGGAAAAAGAAAAAGAAAAAGAAAAAGAAAATCCTTTCATTTTAGAAGGTTCTCTCAAGGTAATCCAAAGAAAGATAAGTAATCACCAATCCAAAATTGAGAATTAGTGTGGAGTCCTACAGAATGATCCCTGTTGCTAAACCCTCAAGAATAATTGAAACTAGAATGAAAGGACTGTCTTTCCACCGCCATCTTCTCCAGCAGATGATGAGCATTTTCAGAGAATCTGTGTCACATTTATTTTTGCATAACCACAATCCAGGGTAGTGCCTTGATCGTAGTTGGTATACTCTTTATTTTTGTTGAAAGTGTTTGTTTCTTTGTTCTCATATTTTTATTTTGAATTTTTAATTGCATAAGTAATGTGTGCTTTTGCAATAATTCAAAAGTACCTTGGCTTATATCATAAGCCCCTGAGATAAGAAAGTTTTGGTGTGTTCTATGCTCTGCAAACACATTTACACAAATGCACAGAGGATTTTGTTTGCTTCAGGTTAGATTTGGTTTAGTTTGGGCTCTGTCCTTCTGAAACTGGTGTGTCACCCTCCTGAAATGGGAATGTACTCACCAACCCAGAAGATCCTCAAGCCCTGTGGTTTAGGGCTTTTCAGGGAAGTTTTCTCATGTAGGAATGATTGATTATTAACTCAAACTTCAGCTTCCCTCTCTTCCCTGAAAGTCAAAAAAGGAGCTGTGACCATTCCAAGCTTCTCATCAGGGTTTGATCTTTTTGGTGACCAGCTCCCACCCAGTCCTGAAATTATCCAAGAGTTCTTCAAGAGTTGCCTCATTAGAATAAAAGATGCTCCCATCACTCACAACATACACAGGGATTTAAAGCTTGATACCAAGATCCAGGATTGAAGAACAAATATCTGTTTCTTATTATATCATAATATCACATTTTCTATTAAAGTCAGCTTTTACTTATCTGGGGGAAAATGGCTTTATTTTGACCCTATTCATTAAATGTAGTTTTCATTTATAAAAATTTTTGGTGACTTTCTTTTCACAAGATATTGTTAATACTTTCAAGATATTGTTCGACATTTTCCTTGCTGATTTTGTGGCACTTAGTAAATTGATTCTGATCTAATTTGACATTCTTTAAATAGACAGTACATCTTTTCTCTCTAGCTGCTTTGAAAACAGGTATGTCAGTATGCTGGTAAATGTTTAACAATCTCTAGAAAAACAAAAGTGTGCCTATATATGCATATATAAGTTTATTATAAATGTTACTGTTATGCTGTATATAAAGCACACAATTTACAAGTCATAAATCATTGCATATTCTATTGTAAATTCAACATAGCCAGTTGATTCTTCTAGAACACTTTCGTTGATTTTTCTTAAATTCTTGTATCCTTAGCTAGCCTATGGTTACAACTGACAAGCAAGTATAATTCCAGTATGAATTTTTATTAATATCTTCATTTAAGTTAACAAGACAAAAGTGAAATAACAAAAGGGCATATCTCACTCATTTGTTAATAACAGGATGCAAGCCACCTCTTCTGAATCAAGTAACAGATTAGAATGATCGAAGAATATTTTCTCAAATTTTCGTGCTTGTTATAGTATAATAGCTATAGGTGCCATGTGCTTTTAAGTTTAATGTGCATTAACATTATTTCCATCATTTTCTTCAATATAGATAATCAATCAGTCCTTAATTTGTAGCATTTGCTGATATCTGTAGTGTAAATACTCCCACAGGGGCTGAATTTGAGCTACCAATGTGACTTCACTGAATGCTGGGCACAATGCAGTAGCACACCATGTACAGTATAATGTTTCCATGATACAGACGCCACTGACATAAATAACCTTGAGAGCATAGATAACAGTGAAATGTAAAACAAAAAAAAATTATGAACAGGTGAGTTTTGAGTATTTATGGCCTTTGCTTTTAAGTTAACTGTGCATTTCTATAACTTACTTTTTGATGCTGGCTATGGTGAACAACTAACTCACAAAATTCCTAAAAATGTAACAGCAAAGTCTTTCAAGTCAATATGAGCCAGGTTTAGCACACCACTGTTATTTCCTGCTTTTGATTCATTGACCTTCCTGAATGTCGAGATGAATGTCTTTCATCTATTGTGAAGCCCCTCAGCCACTATCTGTTCAGAGACTGCCTCCTCCAAAACTGTGTTCCATTTCCAAGAGACTGGCACACTCAGCTTACCATCTTTAACACTCCCTTTCTTTACTTTACTTTTGGCACTCCCTGTTATTAATTTAAGCATACTGAAAACTTATTTTATATTCTCTTATAATTCTGGTGTGTGTAGTCTTTGTGGATACACTTTCACAGCTTGTTTCTTCAGACTTTTCATACTCAAAGTGGCTTATTTCCTCATGTTTTGTGATTTTTCATTTGTGAGTTCATAATCTACTTTTTAAAAATAAAGTGTTATGGCAATCTGCACTTTGGCCACAAATCTGTGAGGACAGTCAGGTTCATGGATAGGAGTTTTCTGAGAAGATTCCCACCCCACCCCTGCTAAACCCTGGGGCTGAGGAGGCAGGCTAGAATTCTCACAGTCTTCCTGAATGAAGAAAGATAATTTTTCTGGTTCACCTAATGAAGGTGATTTTTTTTAATATTTACAATTCATAGTGCCTGTATATAGCATCTTTTTACATACAACTGTTTGTATACAAAGTATATTTGTACCATTCAGGTCTTCAATCATACATTTAGGAAAATGATATCCGTCTCATTCAACCACCTTTTTTTTTCTTTTCTCCCCCTCCCTCCCCCCTTTCTCCCTACCTTCCCCTTCCTTCCCTTTGACCATTCTAGTGTTCCTCTAATCCTCCTATGTACCCCCATCCAACAAAGCTGTGAACTAGCCTCCTTATATCAGAGAAAATATTTGGTACTTGGATTTTTGAGACTGACTAACTTCACTTAGCATTATGTCTTCCAACTTCATCCATTTACCTGCAAATGCCATTATTTTATTTTCTTTTATTGCTGAGTAAAATTCCATTGTGTGTATATACCACATTTTCTTAATCCACTCATTTACTGAGAGACATCTAGGTTGGTTCTACAACCTAGCTATCGTGAATTGCGCAGCTACAAACATTGAGATAGCTGTGTCACTGTAATATGCTGTTTTTAAGTCCTTTGGGAATAGACCCAGGAGTGGGATGGCTGGGTCATAGGGTGGCTCCATTCCCAGTTTTCCAAGAAATCTCCATACTGCTTTCCATAATGGTTGCACCATTTTGCAGCAATGTATGAGTGTGCCTTTTTCCCCACATCCTCTCCAACATTTATTGTTGCTTGTGTTCTTGATAGCTGCCATTCTGACTGGAGGGAAATGAAATCTTAGAGTAGTTTTGATTTGCATTTCTCTAATTGCCAGTGACATTGAGCATTTTTTCATGTATTTGTTGATTAATCGTGTATCTTCTTCTGAGAGGTGTCTTCTCAATTCCTTAGCCCATTTATTGATTGGGTTATTTGGGTTTTTTTTTTTTTTTTATTTACTTTAGTTGTACACAATGCAATGCATTTATGTTTACGTGGTGCTGAGGATCAAACCCGGGCCGCGCACGTGCGAGGCGAGCGCTCTGCCGCTGAGCCACAATCCCAGCCCGGGTTATTTGGTTTTTTGGTGTTAAGTTTTTTGAGTTCTTTATATATTCTAGAAATTAGTGCTCTATCCGATGTGCATGTATTAAATATTTGTTCCCAATTAGTTGGCTCTCTATTCACCTCACTGATTGTTTATTTTGCTGAGAAGAAGCTTTTTAGTTTAAATCTATCCCATTCATTAATTCTTGGTAGTAATTCTTGCGCTACAGGATTCTTATTAAGGAACGTGGTGCCTAATCCGACATGTTGGAAATTGGAGCATACTTTTCTTCTATTAGGCATATTGTCTCTGGTCTAATTCCTAGGTCCTTGATCCACTTTGAATTGAGTTGTTTCTTTTTTTTGTTTTTTTTTTGTTTGTTTGTTTGTTTTTTTTTTTCTTTTTTTTGGTACCAGGGATTGAACTCAGGGGCACTCAACCACTGGGCCACATCCCCAGCCCTTTTTTGTATTTTATTTAGAGACAGGGTCTCACTGAGTTGCTAAGTGCCTCGCCATTGCTGAGGCTGGCTTTGAACTCGCGATCCTCCTGCCTCAGCCTCCCAAAGTGCTGGGATTACAGGCGTGCGCCACCGCACCCGGCTTTGAATTGAGTTTTGTGCATGGTGAGAGATAAGGGTTTAATTTCAATTTGTTGCATATGGATTTCCAGTTTTCCCAGCACCATTTGTTGAAGAGGCTATCCTTTCTCCACTGTACATTTTTGGCGCCTTTGTCTAATATAAGATAGCTGAAATTATATGTATTAGTCTCTGTGTCCTCAATTCTGTACCATTGGTCCACCAGTCTGTTTTGGTGCCAATACCATGCTGTTTTTGTTACTATTGCTCTATAGTATAATTTAAAGTCTGGTATGGTGATGCCCCCTGTTTCACTTTTCTTGCTCAGGATTGCTTTGGCTATTCTGGGTCTCTTATTTTTCCAGATGAATTTCATGACTGCTTTTTCTATTTCTTTGAAGAATGACATTGGGATTTTGATTGGAATTGCATTAAATCTGTATAATGCTTTTGGTAGTATGGACATTTTGACAATATTAATTCTACCTATCCAAGAGCAAGGTAGGTCTTTCCATCTTCTGAGTTCTTCTATAATTTCTCTCTTTAGTGTTCTATAATTTTCATTATAGAGGTCTTTCACCTCTTTCATTAAGTTGATTCCCAGGTTTTTTTATGCTATTGTAAATGGGGTAGTTTTCATCATTTCCCTTTCAGAGTCTTTGTCACTGATGTACAAAAATGCCTTTGACTTATGTGTATTGATTTTGTATCCTGCAACTTTGCCAAATTCATTTACTAGTTGTAAAAGTTTTCTGGTAGAGTTTTTTGGGTCTTCTAGGTATATTATCATGTCAGCAGCAAATAGTGCTAATTTGAGCTCTTCTTTTCCTATCTGGATCCCTTTAATTTCTTTCGTCTGTCTAATTGCCCTGGCTAGAGTTTCCAGTACTATGTTAACTAGCAGTGGTGAAAGGGGGCATCCCTGTCTTGTTCCAGTTTTTAGAGGGAATGCTTTCAATTTTTCTCCATTTAAGAAAATGTTAGTTTGGGGCCTTGCATAAATAGCTTTTACAATGTTGAGATATGTTCCTGATATTCCTAGTTTTTCCAGTGTTTTGAACATAAAAGGGTGTTGTATTTTGTCAAATGCTTTTTCTGCATCTATTGAGATGATCATATGATTTTTATCTTTAAGTCTATTGATGTGATGTATTATGTTTATTGATTTCCGAATGTTGAACCAGCCTTGCATCCCTGGGATAAACCCCACTTGATCGTGGTGCACTATCTTTTTGATATGTTTTTGTATCCGACTTGCCAGGATTTTGTTGAGGATTTTTGCATCTATGTTCATTAAAGATATGGGCCTGAAGTTTTCTTTTTTGGCTGTGTCTTTGCCTGGCTTTGGAATTAATGTAATATTGGCCTCATAGAAAGAGTCTGGAAGAGCTCCCTCTTTTTCTATTTCTTGAAATAGTTTGAAGAGCATTGGTATTAGTTCTTCTTTGAAAGTCTTATAGAACTCGGCTGTAAACCCATCAGGTCCTGGACTTTTCCTTGTTGGTAGCTTTTTGATGACGTCTTCTATTTCTTCGCTTGTAATCGATCTGTTTAAGTTGTGTATAGCCTCCAGTTCCAGTTTAGGCAAATCATACGACTCTATAAATCTGTCAATGTTTTCAATATTTTCTGTTTTATTAGAATATAAGTTTTCAAAGTAATTTCGAATTATCTTCTGTATATCTGAGGTGTTTGTTGTGATATTCCCTTTTTCATCATGAATGTTAGTAATTTGAGTTTTTTCTCTTCTTCTTTTTGTTAGCATCGCTAAGGGTCTGTCAATTTTGTTTATTTTTTCAAAGAACCAACTTTTAGTTTTGTCAATTCTTTGAATGGTTTCCTTAGTCTCAATTTCATTAGTTTCTGCTCTGATTTTAATTATTTCCTGTCTTCTACTGCTCTTGGTGTTGGTCTGTTCTTCTTTTTCTAGTGCTTTGAGGTGTGATGTTAAGTCATTTATTTGTTGTTTTTTTTTCCTCTTAAGGAATGAACTCAGTGCAATGAATTTTCCTCTTCCTACTGCCTTCATAGTTTCCCAGAGATTTCTATACGATGTATCTGTGTTCTCATTTACCTCTAGGAATTTTTTTAATCTCCTCTTTGATGTCTTCTTCAACCCCTTGTTCATTCAGTAGCATGTTGTTTAGCTTCCAGTTGTTGGAGTAGTTTTTCTTAATCCTTGTTTTGTCATTGATTTCCAATTTCATCCCTTTATGGTCTGATAGCATGCAGGGTAGTATCTCTATTTTTTTATATTTGCTGAGAGTTTTCTTATGATATAATATATGGTCTATTTTGGAGAAGGAGCCATGTGCTGCTGAGAAAAAAGTGTATTCATTTACTGAGGGATGAAATATTCTATATATGTCCATTAGGTCTAAATTATTAATTGTTTTAAGGAGGCTTAAAGTTTCTTTGTTTAGCTTTAGTTTGGATGATCTATCCATTGGTGGGAGAGGTGTGTTGAAGTCCCCTAGAACAACTGTTGTGGTCTATTTTACTCTTGAACTTGAGAAGAGTTTGTTTGATGAATGTAGGTGCTCCATTATTTGGGGCATATAGATTTATGATTGCTATATCATGTTGATGAATGGTTCCCTTAAGTAGTAGGAAATATCTAAGTTTGTCCCTCTTGATTAGTTTTGGTTTGAAGTCTACCTTATTTGATATGAGAATGGAAATCCTTGCTTCTTTCCGCAGGCCATGTGAGTGATAAGACTTTTCCCAGCCTTTCACTTTCAGTCTGTTGATGTCTTTTTCTATGAGGTGTGTTTCTTGGAGACAGCAAATTGTTGGGTCATTTCTTTTAATCCATTCTGATAATCTGTGTCTTTTGATTGGTGAGTTTAGGCCATTAATATTCAGGGTTACTATTGAGATGTGATTTTTATTCCCATCCATTTTTATTTGTATTATGGTCTTTAGCTTGATTTGGTTTCTCTTCTGGTTGGTATTTCCCTTAGTTTAATATCTCCCTTTGTTGATTTTCATTGTTATTTTTCTCTTCTTCTTCATGAAAAAATGTTGCCCAGGATGTTCATAAGTGCTGGCTTTCGAGTTGTGAAATCTTTTAACTTTTGCTTGTCGTGGAAGGTTTTTATTTCATCTTCGAATCTAAAGCTCAATTTTGCTGGATATAAGATTCTTGGTTGAAATCCCTTTTCTTTCAGAGCTTGAAATATGCTATTCCAGGATTTTCTTGCTTTTAAGGTCTGGGTTGAAAAATCTGAACATAGTCTGATTGGTTTCCCCCTATATGTAATCTGCTTCCTTTCTCTTGTGGCTTTTAGTATTCTCTCCTTGCTCAGTATATTAGGCATTTTCATTATAATGTGTCTTGGTGTGGATCTGTTGTGATTTTGTTTGTTTGGTGTTTGGTAAGCCTCTTGAACTTGGTTTCCCCATTCATTCCTCAAGTTTGGAAAATTTTCTGTAATTATTTTATTAAATAAATTACTCATTCCTTTGGCTTGAATATCTGCCCCTTCCTCTACACCAATCACTCTTAAGCTTTTTATGTTGTCCCATAATTCTTGGATGTTATGTTCTTGATTTCCTACGAGTTTTGCTGTATAATCTAAAGTCTTCTCTAGGATATATATTTTGTCTTCATTGTCTGAGGTTCTTTCTTCCAAGTGGTCTACTCTGTTGGTGATGCTTTCAATTGAGCTTTTATTTTGGTTTATTGCTTCTTTCATTTCTGGAATTTCTGTTTGGTTTCTCTTTAGAGCCTCTATTTCCCTATTGAAGTAATCTTTTACTTCCTGTATTTGTTTTTGGAGCTCTTTGTCAAAATGATCTTTTGCCACCTGTATTTGCTCCCTCATCTCATTTTTTAGTTCATTCTTAAGTTCCATAAACATTTGGAATATGTAATTTCTAAATTCCATCTCTTGGCATTTCACCAACTGTGCTTGCCATGGAATCTACTGATGAGGTATCTTGATTTGTTTGTGTCACTTTCACTTTCTTCCCTTGTTTTTTCATGTTGCTTGTGTGTCTATTCTTCCTGCACTGTGGGACCTTGACTATTTCGATTTTACCTTAAAGCCTTATGTTGTTCCTGTAGTACAATGCTATCAGATCCCCTTATAATTCCTTTACACTTTAAAATCAAACACTTTCTATTCAGAAAATCCAAGTTTGATCACAATGTACAGATTTGGTTAACCCAGATATTGTTTCCAATTTACTCTGTATGCTTCTGATGGGGTTTTATAGCTTCAAGTATTGGACACAGAGGTACTATGTTTAGGAAGAAGGAAGTGTCTTGAATTGGTCTTTCTTAGAAAATATGAAAAGAGAGTTCTATGGAAGTGGTTTAGTGGAAGTGGTTTAGTATCAGTAGATGAGAGAGGAAAGAGAATGGAGTGAACAATTAGGTGGAAAGACCAATTTATATATAAACCTATCTTATGCAGCTGTTGAGAGAAGCAATAAAGTAAGATGGAAAAGAAAAAAATGACAAAAGAGTAGGAATTGGTGTAAGAGAGAGGAGAGAGAGAGATTTTTTTTTAAATACCAGCTTTATCCAGAGATCTCTGATCTGATCTTTACTGTGTTGTCTCTAGTCTCCATGATCCATTAAAACCCAAGTTTTAGGCTGTGAGAGATGGAAAACTTGTCTTCAGTTCTCACCTACCTCGCTGAATTAGGGCTTTCTCATGTCCTTCACTTTTCTGGCAGCCTCATGATGCCTTACAATGCTTTCAAAATTGTTGTATCAGTTGTTTTTGAAATATTGTGTGCCAGGAGAACATCGAGACTGCCGTGTGGCTGATGAACCTTCTTTAGGACCTAAATGGAGGATTTGATCTCATGCGGAAAAGAATAGGAGATAGGAAGACCAGCTAAGAGGCTACTGCAACAGTCCGGGCTAAAGATAATACAAACCTGAAATAAGGAAATTATGACAGAGGATGAGAGAACAAGGTGATGTGAAGAGAGAGCTCTGAGGAGAATTGACAGGATTTAATATACAGAAGTCAAGTGAAAATAGAAAATAGAATCAAGGATAATTTCAAGGTTTCTAGCCCATTGGTTTGATTTGTCAGAACCATGACTTACAAAATGGATGCTGAATTTTCTCCAAAATGAATCTTAATGTAACCCATATTTCATTTGCCTCAAAAATTCTGTTACATTTTTAAAAACGTGTTTTCAGGCATGGAAAGAAGAACAAGATCGATTAGCAGAAGAGGAACGCTTAAAGGAAGAAAAGAAAGCAGAAAAGAAGAGTAAAGAAACCGTTAAAAAGAAAGGCAAGGAAAAATTGGAAAAAGAAGATAGTAGTAAGTCTTTGAAGAGAAAACTGTCTCTCAAGGACAAAGTTAAAGAAGAACAAACAAATATAGAAGAACCAGAGGAGCCCATCCAGGAGCCAGAACCTGAGAGAGTTTACCCGGTAAAATCAATTTTCTCTATCTCTCTCTCTCTCTCTTTTTTTTTTTCCCTTGCAGTCCTGGGGATTGAACCCAGGGACACTCTTATCACTGAACTACACCCCCATATCTTTTTATTTTATTTTATTTTCAATTTTGAGCTGAGGTCTCACTAAGTTGCCTAGGTTGGCCTTGAACTTGCAATCCTTCTGCCTCAGCCCCCTGAGTAGCTGGGATTGTAGGCACACACCACTAGTAAAAACAATTCTCTACAAAGTCTGTTTGGAGTATTTCTAATTGTTTTAGGGAAACAAGGTTTCTTTCATATCCATGAGCTCAAAAACCTGTACTTCACCTTCTTATATCTAGAATCTTCTTCGCAGCAGTCACCAAGATAGGAACACCGTGAGGCCAGTTTTTCTTAAGCATCATGAAGCTAGATTAATAAGGGCAGTAACGATGGAAATCTGACATCTAGGTACATGCAAATAAGCAACTAGGATGGGGCAACGCAAAGGCTGGCTTTGTCTCAGAGGATAGGACTTGCTGAGGACATTCAGTCGCCTCTCTGCAGGCACCCACATTTCTGGCTTATATGCTTTTATAAAACCTTCTCCTTGCTAACTCTTCTTCAAATGGCTACTTATTCAGAAAACCTGGTGAGAAAAAAAATATAAAGAAATGTAACAGCCTCTGTCTTTTGTAGCTTTTATTCTAAACCAATTATTCTCAGATTTTAGCACGTATCAGAGTCACCTGGAGCATTAGTGGCAACATTTAATTAAAAAGGTCTTATACATCTGACCTCCTAAAGTGTTAAATGTTAACATTTCTCAGCATATCAGTCCACTTTAGACAGAAAATTAACCAGGTAATTAGAACTAGATTTCTTCTCATACTGCATTGGCAAGAGTATAGTGATTTGACCAGGACTAGATGATGAGAATGCTCCAGTGGACACAGTTTAAAACCATAGGTCCTCTTTTAATTCACCTGTCATTATAACACCACACAAGTTTCTAAAGATTATATGGACACTGGCCTCTAGCCTACAGAGTGACAAACATGTTGTTTATCAGAAACTAAGCTTATGGCAACTTTAGTTGGCCAACACAGATAAAGTGTGTTGTCAATCAATTGCAGTTCTACACTCAAACCGTGATGTTTTCTTTTCTAGTTTCAAGGATACAATATGGGAGATATACCTGTCCAAATATCAGGGACAAATTGCTATCTATATCCTTCTGATGGAGGGCAGATTGAAGTAGAAAAGACAACATTTGAAAAAGGTACATTTTGGAAGCAGATGGTTAATGGCTTGAAAGATGTTAATTCATTTCAAACAATCATGGGGCCTTGCACCGCCGAGTGTGATGGGAGAAAGTGTTGACGTATCTGCTGTAGTTCATGAGTACACCACATTCCACATTTTCAGATGTTACATTCTTCTATCATAATTCATTCTGCAAGGCATAGGCCAGCCAAGAATTTGGCTCAGATACATTTATATAACCATTCCTGCTTGTTAGAATATTAAAATAGTTCCACATGATTAGTAAATAGTATATTAGTCACTGCAATAACCAATAGGTGATTAATAATATTAATTACAGCACACTTTTTTTCTCAGAAACCAAGCACATACTGTGAATTCACAGCATTTGTCTGGTCTGGGCTCTATAACACAGAGCTTGGGGGTCTGGTGCTGATCCTTTAGCTCTTACTAAAATTTGCATATTCATACAATGCATAAAAATACCAGATGGTTCATAGTGAATACAATATTTTCATCCTAATCCTATTAATTTTGAGAGATGGCTCAATCAAAGCTGAAAAGAAAGGCTGGATTACAAAAGAAAAAAGAACCAGAGAGATGAAGAAAAATGAATCAGATCATTAAGAGAAAGAATGGGTGGTTGGGAGAATTCTTCTGACTATTATAATAACAACAACAAATATAACTAATACTCATAACTTTTATAAGTTACAATACCATTTCATATTAATTACCTCATTTGATGAATCATAAAGTCTATTCTAGGCATGCATTTCCTGGACCCATTTTTTTTTTTTTCTTCTGTAATTTGATATAAGTGATCTCCTTTAGGCATCCTCTTACAGTGACATCCCCAGGTGTTTCCATTCCTTGGTTTAAACTCTGCTGCACTATATGCTGCACTCTCATCAAGGAGCTTCATGTGACATCCTAAATCAACCCAGCTTCTGTCCTGTGGTTCTTCCTTAGGCCCAACTTTTATCAAAGTGAAAGTGATAAAGGACAAGCACAATTTTATGATCCACTTAATAGACCCAAAGGAAATTCTGAAAAAGCAAAAGCAAGAAGAGGATTATTTTTCAGAAGAGACAGAAGAAAAAGAGGAGGAACAAAGTTTTGAAACAAGTAAGCTGCAGCGTCTTTGTAACAGTTCAAGTTTATACTTAAGACCCCCTGATTGAAACACACAGCATTATCAGATAATATCTAAGGTGTTTTGCCATTCTGTTTATATATATATTTTCCCCTACGTAATGTGTATATTCATTGTATATCATGGGTTGGCCAGCACCTCGCCAGGGAATTCTTGCCTGCTCGAAGGGATAAGCCTCCTGAGAAATTAAATAAAGTCTAGAATAATTAGTGAAGAACAAAAGACAAAGAGTCAGAAAGGATAGTTTCAAAAAGTTGAAGCCCCTGATAGGTCCTGTTCACACAGGAACTAGAGCTAGATAATTAGAAAATGGTTTATATATAAGGGGGTACACCAAACTCAGGAGATAAGGTTTCAAGGGTGGAGTTTTGCTTTGTTGATGTCCTGCAGTCAGCAGCTTGATTGACATCTTGGCAGGTCACACCCATCTCAGAGGGGCTGTGTGGCTTGTGGTTGTACCAGGTCACTTCATCTCTGGTGCTGTGTGGGACCAGGCCGAGCAGAATAAGGCTCACAATGTCTCTGAGCAGTCAATCAGAGGAAATGTCCATTGGAAGTCCCCAGACACCAAATTATCCTATTCAGTAGGCTGCAATGCACAGTAAGGTCCACATACAGGCCACAGATGGCTCTCAACAGTTGTATACACAGCCTGTCTAATCGGGGCTTCTTATTAGGTTCGCCTGCCCTAGCGAAGCCAGCTCCTGATCCAGTTCTCCCAGCATCTACCCAGGCTGGCTACCTTGCCCATTCTGTCCTTAAATTTTGATTTGTGCACATGTATCAAGTGCAGTCTCCAGGACTCAGGTCCTCACTAATTGACTTCTACTGAAGTTACCTTCTCTGCAAGATTCACTGCAAACAATGGAGTTTCTTCCTATGCTCTATCACTTAGTTCTCTCTAATACTACCAAATTTCCTAACTTTTAAGGACAAGGGAAAAATCAAATTTCGTTATGAGAGTCATTATGTACTTGGAATGAGAGGTACATGTGGATGTTCACTAGTTAAACACTGTGAAACTTCCTGGTTGCACCATTTAACATCACCGGGCCGTCCCACCTGGGAAATTAATCACTTCTTCTCCAAAGTACTGTGGATCATACCTGATAAAGGAGATGAATTAATTATTAAAATGTTTTCAAGTTCAATTAGTGATGGGATCAATTACTAAATCTTGCTTTCTAAGTTTTCTTATAATGACATTTTCCAAACCCAAGAAGAGAACACAATATTTGGTGAGTATGAATGTACCTAGGAATTTGGCACAAAATTTTAGAAATTATTTTCCTTTGTTTTAGCTGATATTAAATATGCTGATTATTATTAATTATTTTTAGTTTTGGAAATATTTAAAGAAGATGAGAGTTGTGTATAATTCTGCCACCGCAGTGATAGCCACTGTTCATAATGTATTTCTCTCTATTTTATCATCATGATCATTTTCCTATTAACTGAATATTCTTTGAAAACAAGATTCTTTAATGATTTAGTAATATTTCCTTGGTATACACATATAACTTATTTAATAATTTTCATATTTTACATATTCAGATGATTTTTACCAAAATAAATAAATATATTTGTACATGCATTTATATAAATTTAATCATTTTTGCATAGTTAAATAATGTCCAATTTTTAGTTCTAATATTAATGATTCCATTCTGAGATTATCTTTCTGCATTTCAGCTTTAATTTTTTCTGGAGTCTTTGGCCCATATTGGACCCACAATCTGTTTTTGTGTGGCCTATGAACTAAGAATAGTTTCTCCATTTGTAAAGCACTGTTACAAAAATGAACATACAGAGCCAGACATGGTGGTACACACCTGTAATCCCAGTAGCTCAGGAGGCTGAGGCAGGAAGACCTCAAATTCAAAGCCAGCCTCAGCAATTTAGCGAGACCCTAAACAACTTAATGGGACCCTGTCTCGAAATTTTTAAAAAATGAAAAGGGATGGGGGATATGTCTCAGTTGTTAACAGCCCCTTGGTTCAATCTCCAATACCTACCCCCCCCCAAAAAAAAAATAACATACCAAAAACAGAAAGAATGTGTGATAAAGATTCTATGTGCCCCACAAAACCTAAAATATTTACTGTCTGGCCATTTTCAGAAAAAAAAAAAATTGTTGCTGTCTAATCTAGATGAAACTGTCCATCAGCAGACAGGGAGGAAGATGGGGGAATGAAGAATAGTGGCAATTTCCCACCACTGCTTGCTTTCTTGTTTTCCATTTTATAGAGGTTTAGTTATTGTTTGGTTTTATTAAGTCTTTTCTTCAGACAGCATGCATGAGCAACACCTTTCGATGCTCCTCTCTCCCTGGACATCTCCAGTGATATCTTTCTTGGATGCTCACAGGATCCTGGGATTGTCATCCTTTTCTCCTTATGTTTCTGGGTGGCTCCTGCACTGTCTTGTGACTTCTAGATCAGAACTTGATGAGCCCTTATAACCTGAGAATCGAGCTCCTGCTTCAGGCCAGGGCACTGTTCTTTGGTTTTTAATTTAGTTGCTTTCTCCTTCCTTTGTTCCTGTTTTCCTTTTGTAATACACGATTGGCAAAAATTTATCCTCTATGACACATATGTTTTCCTCATTACTTCCTTCTGTTTAAATGCTTGTTCTGGGCTCTGAGATACTCTTTTCACTTAATTTTCCAAGAAACTCAGTTGAATCTCAAAAATGACCATTCTTCCCTTCAACTCAACTACCAGAACACTGAATGGTTTGGTGCAGCACGTTTTAAATTCCAGAAAGTGCTTTTAAAAAATATCCTCATGTGATATACGAATATACTTTGTATACAAACAGTTGTATGTAAAAAGATGCTAAATACATGCACTATGAGTTGTACATATTAAAAATTATAAAAATAAAATTAAAACAAACAAAAATATCCTCATGTGTTTAAAAAATTCAAATGTTTATTACTTCCATAATTTATATTTTATAGAGTATGTGTTCTGTTTGTTTTTTTAATGACCAACATTATGACCAACAATGAACTCTCTCCCTCAGTTCTCTTCAATGATTTGTTTTAAAGCACTTGTTCTCAGGTCTCTACCAATACATCGTATTAATACTACATGAAAATGCCTATTTCCCTGTACCCTGATTGACACTAAGCACGATCTTTTTTAAAATATACCTTTCTTTTTTTAAAAAGAAGAGTTTTCAGTTCATGGCAAAATTCAGCAGAAATTGCAGAGACTTCTCTGGATAATATATCAGATCAATAAAATTATTATGGCTATCCCATTAATCAGTATATATTCTCTTTTCATTTCAACCTAGAGTTCTTAAAACGAGAGTTTCCTGTTCTCATCCTCATAATGCTGCTATCCTCTGATATCCTTAGCACGTGGTAGGGGCTAACCCAACTATTTTTTAGCTGATTATGGTAGAATAGTTAAGACATCTCTCCCCAGGCTTCCCACTGTGTTTTGCTTACTTTGAATAAAATGGAAATATCCTTCATTTTATTTTGCCTTTTAGAATGCCTTTTATCACGGAATGAGAATAAAGCTGTCAGCAAGTTCGGATCCTTTTCTGCAACCTTAGAAAATGGAATCTGCCTCTCGATAAGTTACTATGGATCAAGTGGAATGGCACCAGGTGAAATAAACACAACAGAAGGGATGTGTGCCCCATGGCCAGGGATCCCTTCCCAGCCTCAGTTTGCACATTTGTAAATAAACCTGCTCTGATTCAATGTCCCCTCACAGTTTTTCCACAAGGTGGAGATATAGGTGTATATGTGTGCATTATGTATGTATGTGTGTAGGTATATATAATTATATGTGTACATATATAATCGTTCATCTATAGCAAATAACAATGTTTGGGCTTTTAAATACCATTTATCATTTGTATAATCTTTCATATAATCATGAATATACATGTAAGATCGTATGTATACACACACACACACACACACACACACACACACATACACGTACACACATTCCAATTATCTTTGTTGACTAGCCCATGAAAACGTTTCTGTTCGTTGGTGCCAAAAAAAGCATGATTTCCCAAGGAATCCTCTCGGTTTCTACAGAATAATATTTTTATGAATCCTGTGCTGTGGAGCTGCTCAGTGTGTTTCAGGACATTAGTCTTAAAGGAGTCATTCATTGGACATCTTGAAGGATTTCTTACCCCACTTTCAATAAACAAATTCTCCAACTGGAAACTATTTCCCTTCAAACCACAAAATGGCATGTCATTTTACAAGAATCAATTAGGAAATCTGTGGGTTTTCATGCATTTTAAAGGGATCTAACCACAACATATTTTTTAAAAAGCATTACAGAATCAAGAGTTAATCCCTATTCTATATAGCCTTAAAACTATGTGTTGGGACAGATAGCCATCCACCTTACTATGTAGTTCCTTTTCTGCAGGGACAACATTCCCAGGGATCATTATAATCTTGATTCTTGATAGAGTTTGAAATGTCTCTAGTATGATGACCAGGAAATGTATAAAAGCAGCTAGAAATGGGGATCTGGAACTGGGAATAAACGTTGTGACTTAAGATGAAAATCCTGGAGTCAATATCATGTAGGTGACACTTGGAGCCCCAGTAGTGAATAAAATCATACATATCTAATATATAGTACAAAAGCTCTCATCCCTGGCTGTGTATCACAATCACATGTAATGCTTCACAAATAGAATAGCTTGGGCCTAATTTTCTGAGTGTGGTTCAGTAGGTCAAGTGGGGGTCTTAGCATCTTTTTAAAAAATTCTGTAAGGCATCAATTATTATGAGCTGCCAGAGTTGAGAACATAATAAATCCTATGACATAAAAACATTTGAGGGATGGACAAAACAGAAGAGTCAGTAAAGAAGACTGAGGAAAAACTGACAAAGAGAGGTGCAAGATCCAGGGAGGTGGTGTCCTGGAACCTAGAGAAGAATAGCATTCAAGATGAAAGAGATGCTCTGGCGCTCCCCACATGATTCTTCCTCCCATCAGTTCTCATTTCAGAATTACGACAGTCTCTTAAAACACAGAAGAAATAGCTCTTCTGCAAGAAAACTTCATTTATCATCTCAGCCAGAAATAAACTATTTCTTTTCTGGATTTCCTTGTTTGTACCACTTATTATATTCCTACTTAATATGTCCTTATATTCTGCTATTTGAGTTCAAATCTGTTATGGTTTGGATCTAGCAGTGTCCCCCCAAAACCCACGTGCTAGGCAATGCAACAGTGTTCACAGGTGAAATGATTAGATTATGAGAGCTGCAACCTCATGGTTGAATTAATCCACTTGATGGATTGATAATTTAAATGGACTAGTGGGTGGTAACTGTAGGCAGGTGGGGTATGGCTGGAAGAAGTAGCTCATGGAGGGCATGCCTGGCCCATTCCTCTCTTTTTCTCTCTGCTCTCTGGCTGCTATGAACTGAGCAGCTTTCTTCTGTCAGGTCCTTCAGCCATGATGTTCTGCCTCAGCTCAGGCCCAGACCAGTGGTGTCAGCCAACCATGGACTCAGACCTCTGAAACCATGAGCTCCAAATGAACTTTTCCTCTTTAAAGTTGTTCTTTTCAGGTATTTTGGTCACAGTGATGAAAAGCTGCCTAACAAGAACTTAGATGTAACTCCATAAAACTTATTTTTTCATATGCTGCATTTCTCAAATAAATGAAGGGAAGTTTAGTGCTGTATCATTAAGGAGTTTACAATGTAGATGGGAAAGCAAGAAATAATGACCCAATCAAGCATACTAAAGCATTAAATCTCTCTGATTTTCTAGCTACAATCCTGATTTTTATATCAATATTACCCTTATGAAATACATACAACTGAAAAAAAAAACTATAGTAAGGTAAAAATTGCTGCCAACTTGTATAAATTTTTTAGATATGTTATTTAACAAGCATATCAAATATGAATGTTTAATTATTTTGTTTTTTGCTTTTCCTGTTTATAGAAGAAAATGATCCCAATTTGGATATGATGTTGAATATCCCTTCAGCACTCACTACAACAGTGATTCCTGCTATAGTAACCATTCCTCAGAACAAAGTAAAGGGGAAATCAAAAACCAAAGAAAAAGTCAGAGAATCCATTAACGAGGAAGAGCACCCAAAAGAAGAAGAGAAAAAGGTAAATGAGTCTTGGCACAGATCCCCATATTGTTCAGTGTATTATGGTTTACATAGGAGATATCCCCCAAAAGCTCATGTCTGAGACTTTGCAAGAATTTCCAGAGGTGAACTGATTAGATTGAGAGGTGTGACCTAATCAGTGGATTAATCCACCAATACAGATTAACTGGGTAGTAACTGTAGGCAGGTCGTGTGTGGCTGGAGGAGGTAGGCATGCTTTTGGGGCTTATATTTTGTCTCTGGTGAGCAGAGCTGTCTGTCTCTGCTACCTGGTTGTCATGTCCTGAGCTGCTTTCCTCTGCCATGTCCTTTCACCATGATGTTCTGCCTCACCTTGGGCCCAAAGCTGTAGAGTCAGCCATGGACAGAGCCTTTGATACTATGAGCCAAAATAAACTTGTTCCCTCTACATTGTGCTTGTCAGGTCTTTTGGTCACAGCAAATAAAAAGATGATTAAAACATAGTATGTATACTTTTTATTGCAGAAGCACATTATTATTTCAACCAGAAGAATTTGCTACAAAAGTTGGATTCCCACTTCAGGAGACATTCTCATACAAAAACTATCTCAGATTCTTAATTCTGAGCTCTGAACAACTTAACTCAGTCTTTTCCTCATTGTGGTCTTTGCTTTTGTTAGATAAATTCTTACTGTTTCCTACATTTATTACTTTAGGTCTTTGGAGATAAATAGCAATCAGAAGATAAAGATCTATAACTACACAACAGAAACAATTTTATTTGTTAGAACTGGACTTAGACACTGGTGTGCTAAGAATTCATCCAGACTAAGGGACAGTCCATTGCTGGTTAAAGAGTAGCCCACCTTCTATCCCCAACCCTTCATCTTAGGACACGCACACATACATACACACAGACACACACACACACACACACACACACGTGCGCACGCGTGCGCACTTTAATTTTAAACATTTTTCTAACAGAACACAGACCAAAATTGTCTCAAAAGAGAGTTATAAAAGAGGGACAACAAGAAAACCACTGGTAAATCTTTATATATAAATCTTTATATATAAATTCTTTATATTTAATACTAAAAATACAAAGTATAAATACTCAACTTATTAGAAGGAAAAAAGTGTGAAAAATGCTCAAGAACCTAGATATCACAGTCTGACCCTTTAAAAATTGTAAGGTTTAAATGTTAATTTGCCTTTGCACCATTTTCACATAGCTGTACCAAATGCGTTTTCTCATGCCAGGTGACTTAACCTTTCTTAAATAAATAGTTCAAAATTTGAACAGAATAACCCAGATAATTAATTTAAAATGAATTTAGTCCAAAGAAACTTGGTAGCAAACGTATCAGTTCACTCAGTATTTTAAAAAATTGATGATAATGGAAGGGTAAGAGAAGATTATTACTGATTTTGTGTATGATGATAAATTTGACATGGCAGGTCTTTGTTTTGCCATTCATTCTAAAGAATTTCATAAGCCTTTTCCTCTTAATTTTGCTTTGAATTTTAATTAATTTTTAGCTAATTATGCATATTTTCCCTTCTATTAGAAACAAAGAAAAGACAGAAAAACCTAAATGATCTACAATAGAAAACTATTTAGAATAGATGGATCCAGCAATTGGATAGTATTTAGAGAACCAGCTGGAAAGCTGAAATGATTATCATTAGGAGTGGTACATTTAACCAAGCAAGAATTCAGACATCCTGTCCAAGAATTAATTAGAATTTTAAAGTGCACACACCCAAACTCTCATTAACTTATAAATCACTCTTTATTATCTTTTTTTTCCTTTTAGTGCTTTTACTTGCTACAAAAGCAATGCATGTTCATTTTAGAAAAATAAGGGCAAATACTATATTAGCATAATAACTCTAGCACCCTAATTATAAAAAAATTACACTAAAAGTGCAGAAGGGCTGCTGGTTGCACACTCCACCTGTCTTAGTTTTTTTTTTTTTTTTTTTTTTTTTTTTTTTTTTTTTTACATTTTTTTTTTTATTTAGCATTTTTTTACATACAATTGCTTGCATACAGAGTATATTCGTACAATTCAGGTCTTCGATCATGCATTTAGGAAAATGATATCCATCTCATTCAAACACCTTTTCTTTTCTTTTTCCTTTTCTCCCTCTCCCTCCCCCCTTGCTCCCTCCCTTACTCTCCCTTCCCTTTGACCATTCTAGTGTTCTTCTAGTCCTCGTATGTACCCTCCCATCCAACAATACTATGGACTAGCCTCCTTATATAAGAGAGAACATTTGGTACTTGGATTTTTGAGACTGACTAACTTCACTTAGCATTATGTCTTCCAACTTCATCCATTTACCTGCAAATGCCATTAATTTATTTTCTTTTATTGCTGAGTAAAATTCCATTGTGCGTATATACCACATTTTCTTAATCCACTCATCTACTGAGGGACATCTAGGTTGGTTCCACAACCTAGCTTTTGTGAATTGCGCAGCTATAAACATTGAGATAGCTGTGTCACTGTAATATGCTGTTTTTAAGTCCTTTGGGAATAGACCCAGGAGTGGGATGGCTGGGTCATAGGGTGGCTCCATTCCCAGTTTTCCAAGAAATCTCCATACTGCTTTTCATAATGGTTGCACCATTTTGCATTCCCACCAGCAATGTATGAGTGTGCCTTTTTCCCCACATCCTCTCCAACATTTATTGTTGCTTGTGTTCTTGATAGCTGCCATTCTGACTGGAGTGAAGTGAAATCTTAGAGTAGTTTTGATTTGCATTTCTCTAATTGCCAGCGATGTTGAACATTTTTTCATGTATTTGTTAATTAATCGTGTATCTTCTTCTGAGAGGTGTCTTCTCAATTCCTTAGCCCATTTATTGATTGGGTTATTTGTTTTTTTGGTGTAAAGTTTTTTGAGTTCTTTATATATTCTAGAGATCAGTGCTCTGTCTGATGTGCATGTACTAAATATTTGTTCCCAATTAGTTGGCTCTCTATTCACCTCACTGATTGTTTCTTTTGCTGAGAAGAAGCTTTTTAGTTTAAATCTATCCCATTCATTAATTCTTGGTAGTAATTCTTGCGCTACAGGATTCTTATTAAGGAACTTGTGGCCTAATCCGACATGTTGGAAATTGGAGCTTACTTTTTCTTCTATTAGGCGTATTGTCTCTGTTCTAATTCCTAGGTCCTTGATCCATTTTGAATTGAGTTTTGTGCATGGTGAGAGATAAGGATTTAATTTCAATTTGGTGCATATGGATTTCCAGTTTTCCCAGCACCATTTGTTGAAGAGGCTATCCTTTCTCCACTGTACATTTTTGGCACCTTTGTCTAATATAAGATAGCTGAAATTATATGTATTAGTTTCTGTGTCCTCAATTCTGTACCATTGGTCCACCAGTCTGTTTTGGTGCCAATACCATGCTGGTTTTGTTACTATTGCTCTATAGTATAATTTAAGGTCCGGTATGGTGATGCCCCCTGCATCACTTTTCTTGCTCAGGATTGCTTTGGCTATTCTGGGTCTCTTATTTTTCCAGATGAATTTCATGACTGCTATTTCTATTTCTTTGAAGAATGACATTGGGATTTTGATTGGAATTGCATTAAATCTGTATAGTGCTTTTGGTAGTATGGACATTTTGACAATATTAATTCTACCTATCCAAGAGCAAGGTAGGTCTTTCCATTTTCTGAGTTCATCTATAATTTCTTTCTTTAGTGTTCTATAATTTTCGTTATACAGGTCTTTCACCTCTTTCGTTAGGTTGATTCCCAGGTATTTTATTTTTTTTGATGCTATTGTAAATGGGGTAGTTTTCATCATTTCCCTTTCAGAGTCTTTTTTGCTGATGTACAAAAATGCCTTTGACTTATGTGTGTTGATTTTGTATCCTGCAACTTTGCCAAATTCATTTACTAGTTGTAAAAGTTTTCTGGTAGAGTTTTTTGGGTCTTCTAGGAAGATTATCATGTCATCAGCAAATAGTGCTAATTTGAGCTCTTCTTTTCCTATCTGGATCCCTTTAATTTCTTTCGTCTGTCTAATTGCTCTGGCCAGAGTTTCCAGTACTATGTTAAATAGCAGTGGTGAAAGGGGGCATCCCTGTCTTGTTCCAGTTTTTAGAGGGAATGCTTTCAATTTTTCACCATTTAAGATAATGTTAGCTCGGGGCCTTGCATATATAGCTTTTATGATGTTGAGATATGTTCCTGATATTCCTAGTTTTTCCAGTGTTTTGAACATAAAGGGGTGTTGTATTTTGTCAAATGCTTTTTCTGCGTCAATTGAGATGATCATATGATTTTTGTCTTTAAGTCTATTGATGTGGTGTATTATGTTTATTGATTTCCGAATGTTGAACCAGCCTTGCATCCCTGGGATAAACCCCACTTGATCGTGGTGCACTATCTTTTTGATATGTTTTTGTATCCGATTTGCCAGGATTTTGTTGAGGATTTTTGCATCTATGTTCATTAAAGATATGGGCCTGAAGTTTTCTTTTTTGGATGTGTCTTTGCCTGGCTTTGGAATTAATGTGATATTGGCCTCATAGAAAGAGTCTGGAAGAGCTCCCTCTTTTTCTATTTCTTGGAATAGTTTGAAGAGCATTGGAATTAGTTCTTCTTTGAAAGTCTTATAGAACTCGGCTGTAAACCCATCAGGTCCTGGACTTTTCCTTGTTGGTAGCTTTTTGATGACTTCTTCTATTTCTTTGCTTGTAATTGATCTGTTTAAATTGTGTATAGCCTCCACATCCAGTTTAGGCAAATCATATGACTCTAGAAATCTGTCAATGCATTCAGTATTTTCTATTTTATTAGAGTACAGGTTTTCAAAGTAATTTCTAATTATATTCTGTATATCTGAGGTGTTTGTTGTGACATTCCCTTTTTCATCACGAATGTTAGTAATTTGAGTTTTTTCTCTTCTTCTTTTCGTTAGCATCGCTAAGGGTCTGTCAATTTTGTTTATTTTTTCAAAGAACCAACTTTTAGTCTTGTCAATTCTTTGAATGGTTTCCTTAGTCTCGATTTCATTAATTTCTGCTCTGATTTTAATTATTTCCTGTCTTCTACTGCTCTTGGTGTTGGTCTGTTCTTCTTTTTCTAATGCTTTGAGGTGTGTTGTTAAGTCATTTATTTGTTGGTTTTTTTTCCTCTTAAGGAATGAACTCAGTGCAATGAATTTTCCTCTTACTACTGCCTTCATAGTGTCCCAGAGATTTCTATATGAAGTATCTGTGTTCTCATTTACCTCTAAGAATTTTTTGATCTCCTCTTTGATGTCTTCTTCAACCCCTTGTTCATTCAGTAACATGTTGTTTAGCTTCCAGTTGATGGAGTAGTTTTTCTTATTCCTTGTTTTGTCGTTGATTTCCAATTTCATCCCTTTATGGTCCGATAGCATGCAGGGTAGTATCTCTATTTTTTTATATTTGCTGAGAGTTGCCTTGTGACATAATATATGGTCTATTTTGGAGAAGGAACCATGTGCTGCTGAGAAAAAAGTGTATTCGTTTACTGAGGGATGAAATATTCTATATATGTCCGTTAGATCTAAATTATTAATTGTTTTAATGAGGCTTAAAGTTTCTTTGTTTAGCCTTTGTTTGGATGATCTATCCATTGTTGAGAGAGGTGTGTTGAAGTCCCCTAGAATAACTGTGTTGTGGTCTATTTTACTCTTGAACTTGAGAAGCGTTTGTTTGATGAATGTAGGTGCTCCATTATTTGGGGCATATAGATTTATGATTGTTATATCCTGTTGATGAATGGTTCCCTTAAGTAATAAGAAATATCCATCTTTGTCCCTCTTGATTAGTTTTGGTTTGAAGTCTACCTTATTTGATACGAGAATGGAAACCCCTGCTTGCTTCCGCCGGCCATGTGAGTGATAAGACTTTTCCCAGCCTTTCACTTTCAGTCTGTTGATGTCTTTTTCTATGAGGTGTGTTTCTTGGAGACAGCAAATTGTTGGGTCGTTTCTTTTAATCCATTCTGATAATCTGTGTCTTTTGATTGGCGAGTTTAGGCCATTAACATTCAGGGTTATTATTGAGATATGATTTTTATTCCCATCCATTTTTATTTAAATTATGGTCTTTAGCTTGATTAGGTTTCTCTTCTGGTTGGTATTTCCTTTAGTTTAATATCTCCCTTTGTTCATTTTCATTATCATCTTTCTCTTCTTCTTCATGAAAAATGTTGCCCAGGATGTTCAGAAGTGCTGGCTTTCGAGATGTGAAATCTTTTAACTTTTGCTTGTCGTGGAAGGTTTTTATTTCATCTTCGAATCTAAAGCTCAGTTTTGCTGGATATAAGATTCTTGGTTGACATCCCTTTTCTTTCAGAGCTTGAAATATGCTATTCCAGGATCTTCTTGCTTTTAAGGTCTGGGTTGAAAAATCTGAACATAGTCTGATTGGTTTCCCCCTATATGTGATCTGCTTCCTTTCTCTTGTGGCTTTTAGTATTCTCTCCTTGCTCAGTATATTAGGCATTTTCATTATAATGTGTCTTGGTGTGGATCTGTTGAGATTTTGTTTGTTTGGTGTTCGGTATGCCTCTTGAACTTGGTTTTCCCATTCATTCCTCAAGTTTGGAAAATTTTCTGTAATTATTTCGTTAAATAGATTACTCATTCCTTTGGCTTGAAACTCTGCCCCTTCCTCTACGCCAATCACTCTTAAGTTTGGTCTTTTTATGCTGTCCCATAATTCTTGGATGTTATGTTCTTGATTTCCAACGAGTTTTGCTGTACGATCTAAATTCTTCTCTAGGACAAATATTTTGTCTTCATTGTCTGAGGTTCTTTCCTCCAAGTGGTCTACTCTGTTGGAGATGGTTTCAATTGAACTTTTATTTTGGTTTATTGCTTCTTTCATTTCTGGAATTTCTATTTGGTTTCTCTTTAGAGCCTCTATTTCCTGATTGAAGTAATCTTTTACTTCCTGTATTTGTTTTTGGAGTTCTTTGTCAAAATGATCTTTTGCCTCCTGTACTTGCTCCCTCATCTCATTTTTGAGTTCATTCTTAAGTTCCCTAAACATTTGGCATATGTAATTTCTAAATTCCATCTCTGGCATTTGACCAACTGTGTTTGCCATGAAATCTACTGATGATGAATCTTGATTTGATTGTGTCACTTTCTTCCCTTGTTTTTTCATGCTGCTTGTGTGTCTTTTCTTCTTGCTCTGTGGGACCTTGACTGTTTCGATTTTACCTTAATTCCTTATGTTGTTCCTGTAGTACGAAGCTATCAGCTCCCCTTATAATTCCTTTACACTTTAAAACCTAACACTTTCTATTCAGAAAATTCAATTTTGATCACAATGTACAGATTTTGTTAACCGAGATATTATTTCCAGTTTACTCTGTATGCTTCTGATGGGGTTTTATAGCTTCAAGTATTGGATACAGAGGTATTATGTTTAAGAAGAAGGAAGCGTCTTGAATTGTTCTTTCTTGGAAAGTATGAGAGGAGAGTTCTATTGACGTGGTTTACTGGAAGTGGTTTGGTATCAGTAGAAGAGAGAAGATAGAGAATGGAGTAGACACTTAGGTGAAGAGACCAATTTATATATAAAGTAAGATGGAAAAGAAGAAAAAAAAATGATAAAAGAGTAGAAATTGGTGTAAGAGAGAGGAGATAGAGAATCAAGAAAATGGAGAGTAAACTATATATAGCACCTCTTTTCTATCCAGTTCAATTGCGCTGTTTCTAGAAATCCCAAATTCTGCGTACAGCTTGTTTTTGTCTCTGTCTAGTATGCACTGGCAGGGTGCAAATATGAAAGATGAAGGAGAAAGAAGAGATGCCAAAGTGAGAAGGAAGAAAAGAAGGAACGAGAAAAGGAGCAGAAGCAAACAATCAAACACTCTGACAATCAATGCAAAAAAAGCAGAACAGAACAAAGCCAAAAAAAAAAAAGAGAAAGAACAATAAACAATCAATCAATAAACAATCTAACAAAAGCCAATAACACAAGCAGACCGACCAACAACAACAGCAAAAAAAAAAAACGTCGAACCCCAAGTCTCAAACAAAACAAAACGGGCCCTGGGAAGCCCCCCTTCTCTTTTCCCTTTCCAGTTTAAGCCAACTGCATTGGATAACACATCCAGAAAGTCTGCGAGTCAGGTCTGCACCCTATGTCAGCGGCCGCTCAGGGGGAAGATTGGCTCAGGGTGATTGTGTGTCAGCCGATGAATGGCTCCGGGAAGAGGACCCTCCAGAGGCACCCTTTCCCCACGCCCACCCACAGTTGTAGCTTCTTGTGGCCGCTGGGCTGGCCTCAGACACGCCCTCCCCTGCTGGTTACCTGAGTCTCACCCAGGTGTGCGCTGCCTTCTAAGCGATGGGGCTCCCTGGATGTCTGCAGCTGTTGTCTCCTCCGTCTTTTCCCCTTTGTCTGGCTCAGCCACTGCACTTCTCAAAGATGGCGGCGTTCTCCTCCCATTCAGCAGCTGCTCCGCAGACCCTTGTGTAGGTCCAGATCCTGCGGGGGTCGGCTTGGCAAGCAGTGCAAAAGAGCTCCACGTGGACACCGCCCACGCCTCTAGGCCTCTTTTTATCCCTCCTTGCCGGTCAGTTTCAAAGCCGCTGGGTGGATCGTCTCCTTGCCGAGATGGTCTTAGCCCCTGCGCCTGCAGCACGGACAGCGTTGTTTCGGGCTGTGGACCGCTGGGACTCTGTCCCTGGTTGTTGTTGTGGCCCTGAGAACTTTGTATTTCGCTGTCCAGAGGTACAGGAATGTCTCGGCTCCCTTTCAGTCGCAAAAGAACCGCCAGCAAAGCGCTCAAACTTCCCACTCCGCGTCCTTCAGCAACTGCGTCCAGAGAGCACCTCCCTCCTGTCGGCCATCTTCCCCTATCCGCCTTTTTTTTTTTTTTTTGAGATGCTATTATAAAATACCTTAGACGGAGGGTTGGGTTTTTTTTTTTTTGTTTTGTTTTGTTTTTTGTTTTTTGTTTTTTTACAAATAATAGAAATTTATTGCTTGGAAGTCCAAGATGAAGGTGGGGAAGACTTGGTGTCCTGTAGATGGCACCTTCTATGTGTCCTCACTTAGCAGAAGAGGTAAGGGGTACGCTGTTCAACCTCTTTTATAAGGACACTAGTCCCAGTCATGAAAGCAGAACCCTGATGGCTTCATTTCCCAAAAGGCCTATCTCCATGGTGAGTCTGCACATTGGGTATTACATTCCAACATGTGAATTTTGGGGGGACACCAGCATTCAGACCATAGCATTGCCCTCACACCTTGCACATCCAAACAGAGGCATTATTCGAGGCCTATTTATGGCCCCAATTCCTCCATGAATCCTGTGTTAGCTTTTCATCACTATTACAGAATACCTGGTGAGGGGGAAACACTTACAGGAAGAAAGACTTATTTTGGCTCACAGAGTTTTCAGTCCATAGGTGGCCATTGCTTTGGGTCTAACATGAGGCAGAACATCAGGAGAAAGTGGCACGGAATAATGGCAGCCCTGAAGCAATGGGCAGTGGGACAGGGACAGGATAGATCCTTCCAGGGTATACCCTCATTGACCTACTTCATCCAACTAGGCCTCACTTCCTACACTTTTCACCACCTCCCAATAGTCCATTCAGTTATGAACCTATCAATAGATCAATCAATTGATGAGATCAGAGCGCTCATGATCCAATCACTCCTCAAATACTCCACATCTGAATGTCGCTTAATGGGTTACCAAGCCTTGAACACATGAGCTTTTCAGAGACGTTCCAGGTTCAAGCCATAACAAATCCTTTCCCAATTATTTACATTAACTTTAATATCTCCCTTTCCTGAGGAAAGATGTGCCAACTATTTGGTACTATCATATTATTTTCTCACCTGTCTATGTGCCAGTCTATGAGAAGAATATAAACTTCACCATGGCAATGACTCAGAATCCTTTCAGGATCTATTGTAGGGTCTACTTAGCTGTTCACAAGTTATGTCATAAGCACTACCAAAACCTTCCTTAATAAGAATAAATAATAGCTCATTTAGAGAATGACAAGCAATTATTCACATGCGTAATTATTTGCAGGAAGAAGTAGAACCAGAACCTGCTTTACAAGAGACTCCTTATGTTCCCATCTTCCAAAACCTAAATGTGTCTTGTCCAAGTGGGCTCCTATTGACCTTCATTGGGCAAGAGACTACAGGTGAGTGCTAGCTGGGGTGGGGCAGGAAGGCAGGGAGCAAGCATCTTATAGAAAACAGATCAGCAGAGGATGTGGGGGGAAAAGGCACGCTCGTGCATTGCTGGTGGGACTGCAAAATGGTGCAACCATTATGGAAAGCAGTATGGAGATTTCTTGGAAAACTGGGAATGGAACTACCCTATGACCCAGCCATCCCACTCCTGGGTCTATTCCCAAAGGACTTAAAAACAGCATATTACAATGACAGAGCTATCTCAATGTTTGTAGCTGCACAATTCACAATAGCTAGGTTGTGGAACCAACCTAGATGTCCCTCAGTAGATGAGTGGATTAAGAAAATGTGGTATATACATACAATGGACTTTTACTCAGCAATAAAATAAAATAAAATAATGGCATTCGCAGGTAAATGGATGAAGTTGGAGGACATAATGCTAAGTGAAGTTAGTCAGTCTCAAAAGTCCAAGTACCAAATGTTTTCTCTGCTATAAGGAGTCAGAGTCACAGCGGTGTTGGGTGTCGGGGTACTTAGGAAGATTAGAGGAGCACTAGAGTGGTCAAAGGGGAGGGAGGAGAAGGGAGGGAGACAGGGGGGTATGGGGTGGTGGAAAAAAAAAGGGGGGGAGGTATAATAAGATAGATATCGTTATCCCAAATGCATGACTGAAGACTTGAATAGTATGAATATACTTTGTATACAAACAGTTTTATGTGAAAAGAGGCTCTATATGTGTATTATGAACCGTAATGCATTCTACTAAAATGGCCAATGGGGAGGGAGGGAAAGGAGGGGACAAAAGGGTGAAGGAAAAAAAAATGGTAGAATGAGATGGGTATCATTACCCTAAGTGCATGTATGAAGTCACAAATGGTGTGAATATACTTTGCATACAACCAGAGATTTGTAAAAAAGTGCTCTGTATGTGTAATATGAAATGTAATGCATTCTGCTGTCATTTATAACATCTTAGAATAAAAACAAAGTAAAAAAGAAAACAGATCAGCAAGCTGGGCGTGGTGGCGCATGCCTGTAATCCCAGCTCTTGAAAGGCTGAGGCAGGAGGATTGCGAGTTCAAAGCCAGCCTCTGCAATGGCGAGGCACTTAGAAACCCTGTCTCCAATAAAATACAAAAAAATGAGCTGGGGATGTGGCCCAGTGGTGGAGTGCCCCTGCTTTCAATCCCTGGTACCAAAAAAAAAAAAAAGAAAGAAAAGAAAAGAAAACAGATCAGCATTGAAAATTGTGTATTTTCCTACTACTACTTTTTGTTGTAAATGAACAATAGGCTATTTTTAAATAATGAGAATAATAATAACAATCATTTTCAAACACTTACTATGGCTGAATTCTGAGTATTTAACATATATGGAAAAATACAAATATTATGAACTAGGTACTAATAATTCCATTTTACAAAATTAAGACACTGGGGCTGGGGATATATCTCAGTTGGTAGAGTGCTTACCTCGCATCTACATAGTCCTGGGTTCAAACCACAAAAACAAAAAACAAAAAAAAAAAAAAACCTGCAAACTAAAGACATTGAGGACTTAGGAGGATCTGCAACTTGCCCAATTTCTAGGTGGCAAAGCCAGTGTCCTAATAGCTCCTATGTGGCCCTGACTTTCTGCCTCTCCAGAGGGCCACAGGTATAGCACATTGTAGTTGACCAAAACAAAGGACAGTGAGCACAAAGTAGATTGAGATAGGTACACATTAAATGGATGAAGAAAACCAGGCTTGATTCTAAAGTATTAGTATATAACTTATATATTCTGTTATTTCTCTTGGTTCTGTACATGGCTTCTAACCTATTCAGATGAGCAACTAAGTACAAGTGGGATTTTTTTAATTAACCTGATGGGGTGACACACTGGCAATTGACTTTGAATATAATTTAAATGGAGAACTACTGTTGTAGAAGTAGGAGGTTCAGCAAAGGCTGCACCAAACCAGTACCTGAGTTCCAAAGCTGGCCCCAGCATGAACTCACTATATGATTATTCAAATCACTTACTGTCTCTGAACCATGTTTCCTCATCTTATAAACGTTATATTGTACCAATGAATATTTATTTTTTTCACAGCCACACATTCTCTTTAATTTTAATTCCCTTTGGTATAACACATTTGCAAAGTGTATCTGTCAAAAAAAATCAACTTATTTTTTAAAACTTTAATGTTTTATTTGTTTCACCAACCAAAAATATATTTAGTTAAATGTGGTAGTTAATCTAGTTTGTCTTAATTTTGCTTTTCATTAGGCCTTCTGAAATATTAAAAATAGACCATGTAACCCTAATCTATTTCTAAGACTCCCTCATGGTGCATATTTTCCAAGATGGGACCCACTAGGCTCAGTGGTCAATAAGTGTCTTTCACAGTCTGAGATACAATAAGTATGTTGGGAGGAATATCATTTTCAAGTTCAAGGGTGTGTTTTTTTTTTTTTTTTTGCTTGATCCTGTTATCAAATCCCAGCTTTATACCTGCCACATCTGTCTTTTGTATTATTTTATTATTTACCCTGTTGTGCTCAGCTTCATATCAAGATAGAAAATGTGGTTATTAACTCTGCCTGTAACATGCCATTTTTTAAAAATCTTCCATGTATCATAAACATCCTATTTCAAGTGTGAACATATCTATAACATAAATACCAAAGTAACAGTATCTTCAAGGTCAGGCTTGGACATCAGAAGGAAGAACCTAGGTTTGAGTTCTTTCCTGGGTGATTTTGGAATTCAATGAGAAGTAATTTCCAAAGTAGAATAGGGTACTCAATGTTAGTAGATTATTTGTTGTTGTTGTTGTTGTTGTTGTTGTTGTTGTTGTTGTTTTGTGGTAGTGGTGGTTGTTTCTACAGTATAAAAAAATGATTCAGCTGAGTGCAGAGGTGCATGCCTGTAATCCCAGCAGCTCTGGAGGCTGAGGCAGAAGGATCACAAATTTAAAGTCAGCCTTCGCAACTTAGCAAGGCCCTAAGCAACTTAGCAAGACCCTGTCTCAAAATCAAAAATAAGAAGGGCTGGGAATGTTGCTCAGTGGTTAAACACCCCTGGGTTCAATCCCTCATGCCAAAAAAAAAAAAAAGAAAAAGAAAAGAAAAGATTCAAATCCCGGTTCTGCCACTTATCGTCTATGTGATCTTAGAGAACTTATAACCTCTCCAAGCTTCTATTTCTTTATTTGAAAACTCTGAGAAATGAAAGTGTCTAAAGGGTTGCTGAGGTGGACTGAATAAGACACAAATACCAAGCACCTGGCATATATAAATATCAATTAATATTTTATTTTGTCACAATTATCTCTTCTGTAATTTGAGAGGTGTCATGAAGGGCCCTCCTTGTGAAATATTTCCCCACCAGCCTGATAGAGTCCTTAAAATCTCATCACTATATATTTACTCCTTTGGTTAAGACTTTTAGACTGCAGTAAACCATATTGTAAATTAAAAGGAAATTATTAAATTAGCAAAAACTGACTAGGTACTATTTTCCAGAATTTCTCCATAACAGCCCCAGGGATTGAACCCAGAGGCATTTAACCACTGAGTTACATCCCCAGCTCTTTTTGTATTCTACTTTGAGACAGGTTCTTAGTAAATTGCTTAGGACCTTGCTTTGTTGCCGAGGCTGTCTTTGAACTTGTGATCCTCCTACCTCAGCCTCCAGAGCCAGTGGGGTTACAGGTGTGCACCACTGTTCCCAGCTAATACTTTCTTTTTGAAGAAGCATACTAGGCACTTTCCTCCTTGTTAGCCAACAACAGAACACTGAGAGGAATCTGGGTCTGGTTAGGGGTGAGGGGATTGTGTTAATTTTGAAAGCTGATGGGTGACTTGGGAATGACGTGAGTGAGTGACTTCCCTGAGCTTTTGAGCAACCAGCCAACACCATGGTAGCATAGTTTACCCACTGTGTATTTACTCAAAGGAGAAAGAAAAGCACCAAAAGAGGGAAAATGGGAACACCTAAGATAGCAAAACTCTTCTTCCTTCATAATTTCGCCCTGAGATGTTCAGGGCTTCCTTACAGAGAATGGCTTATTCACAGAGAAGATATCTGTCACGTGTTTACAGATGACTTTATTCACTACATTTAAGTGCAGCAAGGTCATTGAGGAACCAGTTCTCTGAGCTGTCACAGAATAGAAACTGCCCTATTATTCAGATGCAGGGGAAAAAAAAAAAAGTTAAGCAAGAAAATAACTCCTAGTCTCCCAGCATTGCCCAGTTCGCAGAATAGCTTTAATCTTATTTGTTTATTTATTTGTTTGTTTCTTTGTTTATTTATTTATTTATTTAAGGTCAGCATGTTGTAGCTGAGGAGCCCACCTGGAATATCATGATCCGTCAGAGTTACCCAGAGAGGTCGAAGCACTCTCAGTTCCACGGGACAGTGATGCCACCCGTGGAGCAGGAGGCATCAAGAGTTATTACCAATCAAGGCACCGTTGTCAAGTATATGTTGGATGGATCCACACAGGTGAAAGAATATATTGTATAAACTCTTCTCCCCTGCTGCAAAGTCAAAGGCAAATGGACTATGAGTAAGGAAAAGTACTGTAGCAGGAGAGAGAACAAATAGGATAGAATGACACCTTAAAAAACAAAGAGCAGGGCGGGGGTTGTGGCTCAGTGGCAGAGCGCTCGCCTCACAAGTGCGCGGCCTGGGTTCGATCCTCATCACCACATAGACATAAATGCATTGCATTGTGTACAACTAAAGTAAATAAATAAATGTTAAAAAAAAAAAGAGCAGAGTAGTTCAAGGAAAAAACACCATCTGGACAAAACAATATACAATACACTTGCCATTTCCATGCATGAGCTAAGATTGCAGACTGAATACAGTGTGTACTTTCTCTCCCTCTCAAGTCACCTGAAAGTAATAGAAAAGTACTTTTAGGTAATAAATTCATGAAAGTAGTAAAGAACAACAAAATGTATCACCAATAGATCAGAATATTTGAAAAGTTCCTAGAAAATGCAAGTCAGATCAAATCAGAATGATGGAGAAAAAGAACCAAGTTTAAAACATGTATGAGAGAAAAACTGTAAAAATCAAAATGAGAGTTCTAACACATATTCTACCTCTGTATTCAGAAAAGAGTTCTGCAGGTTACTTACTACTATCTGGAGGTTGGGAACAAGAAACTATGAAACCAAGAAGCCATGAGCCCTGTCCCAACCTAACCCAGTGATCACAAGTGTGGAGCTCCTAAAAACAGACACTACACTACTAAGAATTGAAAAGTGATTTCCAATGAGAACTGAGACTGTATACCTAGGAATTACCAACCTGGAGGGAAACCAACCTCATGAAAATATAAAGCACAAATTTCAATACATTTTAAAAATTACCCAAATATAAGAATAAAATGCTTAAACAACAAAAAAAATTAATTAATATAGGCAGAGACTTGAGAGATTAATGATTTCTCAATAAAGTAGCATAAGTGGATAAAAAAATGTGGTATATATACACAATGGAATTTTACTCAGCATTCGCAGGTAAATGGGAAAACTGGAAATCCATATGCAACAAAATAAAATTAAAAGTTTATAATTAAAAGTGTATATTATAAGTTGGAGAATATAATGCTAAGTGAAGTTAGTCAATCTCAAAAATCCAAATACTGAATGTTTTCTCTGATATAAGGAGGCTGATTCACAGTGGTGTTAGGTTGGGGTACATAGGAGGATTAGAGGAACACTAGAATGGTCCAAGGAGAGGGAGGGAAAGGAAGGGAGCAAGGGGGAATGAAGGGGGAAATAAGAAAAGGTGGTTGAAAATGATTGAAGACTTGAATGGTACGAATATACTTTGTATACAAACAGTGATATGTAAAAAGATGCTCTATATGTGTACTATGAATTGTAATGCATACTACTATTATAAATACAACTTTGAATAAAACAATAAATAAAATAAAATAGCAATTTTTTTAAAAGTCCTATGGAGGAAAAAAGAGTACTTATTAATTAAAAACAATTGTGAAAGATCAAGGAGTAAGGGATAGATTATGAGGGAGATTTTAAAAAGATGTGGAAAAAGGATGTGTGTAGTAGAATTTCTAGAAGAAAGAAGTACAGGATAAAGGGGGGAAATAATAAAAAACATAAGAAATTTTCCCAACACTTAAAAAAATACTTCAGATTATATAGGTCAACCAACTGCCAATCAAGACTGATGCTATCTTTAAAAGATCTTGTAAATATGTCATCATGCAATTTTAAGACTGCACAGAAAGAAAATCTTCAAAACCTCCTGAAGGGAACCAGTTACCTATTAAAAATAAATAAGGACTGGGTACACATTTGGTTTCCTTGTCATATTCATTGGGAGGCTTTACATACTGATGCTAATAAATAGATGTATCTGCAGTACCCTAAAGAGACAATACATAGTAAGTAGATATTAGTAAAAACTACACATGTAAGTATATGTATATCTTTAAATATACTCACTTGAAATTTTGAGGAAAAGAGTGAAGAATGGGGGGAAAAACTTAAACCAACAAAAGATGGAAAGTGAAAAGAAACAAACCATAAGGTAAATGGAAAATAGAAAATCATATTATCATGCTGGTTATTAAGCTGTTATCTTTAAGCTCCAAATCTACCTTTCTGTAACATACTTTGTGATGCTAAGTCTGGAGGCCTGCCATCAGCCTTTCTTCTTTGGATTATTTTGCACCTACTTCAGTTAGACACAAAGTGTTTATTGCTAACTAACCTCTTCTTTGCTTCTGAGAATGCTGAGTACTCTTGTTCTCCTTTCAGATTCTCTTTGCAGATGGCACTGTGAGCAGTAGTCCTGATTCAGGTCGTGTTTTTCCTTCTGAAATGCCCATCAATCTTCATAATGGAGACTTGAGGGAATCAGGTTCTCAGCAAAAATCAGAAATTCCTCCATTTGAGAGTGTCATCACAAAGAAAGGTGACAATAGAAGCCTCTCAATTGATAACTGGTTTTAATATAGTCTTAAGGTGTTTCATAAGTGTTCAATATCATTATAATAACAATTCTTACCTTTGCTATGAATATATTCACATATATGCATGTACATACAGATAATTTTTATTGTAATAGTGGAATTATGCATAGTTTCATGAATTGCTCTTCTCTCTTAATAATAAAAAATGAACTTTTTCCTATGCCATTATACACAACATTAGCTCTACCACCTGGGCTGCTACTTTAGGGTTGATTGAGAAGTTCAGGGGTGTCAAGATTCTGAGTAGGCACATCTAGAATGCTCTAGGCCTTTTCCTCATTATTGCAAGATGGCACAGCAGTTCCAAGCATAAAGTCCTCATATGGCAACTTCCAGGCAGAAGAAAAAGAGAGAGAGAATGCATGCACTCTCCTCCAGTGTCTCTTTTCATTACAGAAGAAAATATTTCCAGATCCCCTGATGCCCCAGTAGACCTCCTCTTGCATTTCATTGACTAGACCTGGCTGGGTACCTAGGCTGAGAAAAAAAGCGTCTAACATTTTTGGCCCTTGTCTCAGGAGAAGAGCATGACTTATAGGGGAAGAAAGAAGGTGGATAACTGTGGAGTAAGCAACCAATTCTGCCATAATTGAAATCACAAGATAGCTGTCCTGACAAGTATTGCTCATGTATGCCCCTACCACAAGGATAATATGGAAATATCTACTTCCTCATACCCTTGCAATGCTAGATGTTATCATCATTTTAACCTTACTCAACTTTACTAATAATAAATGCATTTAATTTGATTATTGGCAAGGTTATATAAACATTTAGAGATGCTTGTTGGGTTTTCATTTATTTTGTGAATTTTCACAAATATTTAGTATTTTAATTATTTTTTAGTTTTAAGTATTATCTGATTTCTATTATAGCTTTGACTCTTGAATTATTTAAACTTCTTACTACATTTCCAAATCTATGATGTTTCTAGTTTGCTTTTATAATTGATTTTATTTTTTAAATTTAGTTATCTTTTTACCATTTAAATTTTTTATTAGATAATTATAATTATACATACTATTTGGGTTAATTGTGACAAAATTATACATGTAAGGAATTTGATTTCAATCCCTATTCCCCTTCTCTTTTCTCCCCTTCTCCTTTTCCCTTTTCTCCCTCTTCTAGTCTACTGATCTTCCTTTCACTCCTTTATTTATCTGATTGGTACTTTCTACATATACATGAAGGAGCTATTCCCTTTGATACATTTATATATGTATATAACATGATTCTGGTAGATTCATTCATTGTTTCTTTCCCTTTCCTGTCCTTTCTCCCTCATTCTCCTATTTGTTCCACTGATCTTCCCAGTATCTTTGTGATATCCAATCCCTTACTTTACTGTCTTCTTTCCCTTATTTTGCTGTAGTTCCCACACATAAAGAGATTTTCTGAGTCTGGCTTATTTCACTTAGCTTGGTTTTCTCCATTTCCATCCATTTACTGTCAAATGCCATGTCTAACCCTTCCAGAGCAGTCCAAATTCAGACAATATGTCTCTTCTCAAGATGGCTCCTGGCTAGAGCACCCTCCCAGTGAGTTCTCTGGGAGATGATGGTGATATTCTTTTCCAAAGCAAGGCTACTGTGTGAATTTCAAGTCACTAATACAATTTTGTGATGATTGTAAAACTTTCCAAGGATTACTAGTAGGATTACCAGTATCTGTGGTGATAGAGTTTGCTGGGTTTCTCTCTTTCACACTTGCCCCTAGAAAAATTCCCTGTTTCCTGCTGTGGAGCTGGTGTGGCAGATGCCAGAATAGAAAAAGGTACACTCTAATACATTGTTGGTGGAACTACAAATTAATACCACCACTTTGGAAAGCAGAGTGAAGATTCCTCTAAAAACTAAAAATAAAACCACCATATAACTTAGCTATCCCACTCCTTGGTATTTAACCAAAAGAACTAAAACTGATACAGCCAATGCCGTGTTTATAGCAGCACAATTCACAATAGCCAAATTATGGAATCAGCCCATCAATAGATGAATAAATCTAGAAAATGTACATATATATGTAGTTATTTATTTTAATTAGGTATATATGACAGCAGAATGCATTTTGATTCATTGAACACATTGCAGCACAACTTTACATTTCTATGATTGCACACGATGTAGCATCACACTATATATGTATAATTGATTTTAAACTAATTGTTTAAAACATATTAAAATGTGATTTCTAACCTCATATACAGTCAAGGTTTTAAAATATTCTGTGCTTGAAAATAACAAATATCCTATAGTTATATTGTATAGTGTTTCTATATTTATTAGATAAAACTTGTTAGTTGTATTGTCCACATCTGTGTCTGAGTTCAGTAAACTTTTCTGTAAAGAACAAGATAGTAAATATTTTAGGCTTTTTGAGCCATATGGTCACTGTCACAATTACTTAACTTTGCCACTGGAGCATAATCATAGCCCTGGATAATACATAATTAAATAAGTCTTGGCTCAGCTGTGTTCCAATAAAACTATGGACGCTAAAACTTGAAGTTCATATAATTTTCAAGTGTCATAATATGTTATTCTTTTAATTTTCTTCTATCTATTTAGAAATCTCTTTAAAAATAATTACCTCACAAACTATACAATACAGACATCAGGCCTTATTTGTCCCACAGGCCAAAATTTTCCTATACCTTTACATATTTTTAAATTTACTGTATCAATTTATTCAGCAAAATTAGGTTTAAAGTTCTTGAAAGGATAGAATAATCTCATCCATGCTGTGTTTCTTATAATTGAATCTTTATTTCTTTACTTGAGAAATAAATTTGTCTTTTTTAATGACTGTCAGATTTTCCTTCATATATTTTGAAGATATAATTTTAGATACTTACAACTTTAAAATTGCTATACATTCTTGGTAAAATTAATCTTTCATTGCTTTAGAAATGCTTTTTATCCTAGGACTCTTTCTTCCCCCAATGTCTACTGTGCTTAGATTATCA
Source organism: Tamias sibiricus (assembly GCA_025594165.1). Lineage (NCBI taxonomy): Eukaryota > Metazoa > Chordata > Mammalia > Rodentia > Sciuridae > Tamias > Tamias sibiricus. The sequence continues at coordinate 108,629,115 of CM046658.1, read as the reverse complement.
TAGAATTGTGGGATTCTCACACAGAGAGACAGGGCACTGGGACACTCAGGAGGAAACAGTGTTTTATTGGCGCCCATTTTTTTTCAAATTTATTTTTTATTCTACGTGTTAGAAATGACAGCAGAATGTATTACATTTCATATTATATTCGTAAAGCACATTTTTACATATCTCTGGTTGTATGCAAAGTATATTCACACCATTCGCGACTTCATACATGCACTTAAGGTAATGATAGCCATCTCATTCTACCGTCTTTTTTTTTTTTCTTCACCCTTTTGCCCCCTCCCATGCCTTCCCTCCCCACTGGCCATTCTAGTGTTCATTTTATTGGTGTGGCACTGGCCTAACAGATTCAGTATCCAAAGGCTTAGCCCAAAGCACAGCAGGGCCTTTTCTTATATAACTCTTGTTAGTTCCTCATTACTTGCTAGCTCTTTGTCTTCCATATAAGGTAATACACATTCTGATTGGGCATTCTATATCGTTTTTTAAATTTTCTTCTTCTTCTTTTTAATTTTTTATTCTAATTTGTTATATATGACTGCAGAATGCATTATAATTCATATTACACATATAGAGCATAATTTTTCTTATCTCTGGTTGTATACAAAGTATATTCACACCATTCGTGTCTTCATGCATGTACTTAGGGTAATGATGCCCATCTTATTCCACCATCGTTTTTACACTGATGCCCTCTTCCTTTCCCTCCCTCCCTTTGCCATATCTAGAGTTTGTCTAATCCTCCCATGCTCCCCTTCCCAACCCTACTATGAATCAGCCTCCTTATATCAGAGAAAACATTTGGCATTTGTTTTTTGGGGGGGATTGGATAACTTCACTTAGCATTATATTCTCCAACTCCATCCATTTACCTGCAAATGCCATGATTTTATTCTCTTTTAATGCTGAGTAATATTCCATTGTGTATATATACCACATTTTCTTTATCCATTCATCTACAGAAGGGCATCTAGTTTGGTTCCATAGTTCAGCTATTGTGATTTGTGCTGCCAAAAACATTGATGTGGCTATGTCCCTGTAGTATGCTATTTTTAAGTCCTTTGGATATAGAATGAGGAATGAGATAGCTGCGTCAAAAGGTGGTTCCATTTCCAGTTTTCCAAGAAATCTCCATACCGCTTTCCATATTGGCTGCACCAATTTTCAGTCCCACCAGCAATGTATGAGTGTGCCTTTTCCACCACATCCTCATCAACATTTATTGTTGTTTGTTTTTTTTGATAGCTGCCATTCTGACTGGAATGAGATGAAATCTTAGAGTAGTTTTGATTTGCATTTCTCTAATTGCTAGAGATGTTGAACATTTTTTCATATATTTGTTGATTGATTGTGTGTCACCTTCTGAGAAGTGTCTGTTCAGTTCCTTGGTCCATTTATTGATTGGGTTATTTGGTTTTTTGGTGTTTAGCTTTTTGAGTTCTTTATATACCCTAGAGATTAGTGCTCTATCTGGTAAAAATTTGTTCCCAATTACTAGGCTCTCTATTCACCTTACTAATTGTTTCTTTTTCTGAGAAGAAGCTTTTTAGTTTGAATCCATCCAATTTATTAATTTATTATTTTAATTCTTGCACTATAGGAGTCTTTATATTAAGGAAGTAGGGGCCTAATCCAATATGATGGAGATTTGGGCCTACTTTTTCTTCTATTAGATGCAGAATCGCAGAATCTCTGGTCTAATTGCTAGGTCCTTGATCCACTTTGAGTTGAGTTTTGTGCATGGTGAGAGATAGGGGTTTAATTTCATTTTGTTGCATATGGATTTCCAGTTTTCCCAGCACCATTTGTTGAAGAGGCTATCTTTTCTCCAATGTACATTTTTGGCACCTTTGTCTAGTATAAGATAACTGTAGATATGTGGGTTAGTTTCTGTGTCCTTTATTCTGGACCATTGTTCTACCAGTCTGTTTTGGTGCCAATACCATGCTGTTTTTGTTACTATTGCTCTGTAGTATAGTTTAAGGTCTGCTATAGTGATGCCACCTGCTTCACTCTTCTTGCTAAGGATTGCTTTAGCTATTCTGGGTCTCTTATTTTTCCAGATGAATTTCATGACTGCTTTTTCTATTTCTATAAGGAATGTCATTGGGATTTTGATTGGAATTGCATTAATTTCTCCATAATTATCTTTTCAAATATTGTTGTTGATCATTTCTTTCTTGTCTTTTCCTGTAATTTCTATCAAACATATGTTAAAAGCCTTTTCATGTCTTTCATGACTTCTATTGCTTTGGCCCTCTCAGCTTCATTCTGAATAATTGCTTCAGATCTCTTTCAGCTCTCTTTGAAAGTGTTTTATTTCCTGCTAAACATGCATGTTAATTTTTTTAAACTTTGGTTTTTACATTTTTTTGACATGACTTCTCTTTTTTTGCTTTATAATCTACCTTCTCTTTACTCATTCATTCTGGCCCCTTTTACTACTGGAATCATATTGTGAACACAGTTTGTTTTGTGTTTATTAATTATAATACCTAAAGTGTTGTAGGTCTGATTTTACTTCTTATTATTTATTCTGTCTCTCATTTGAATAAACATTGTGTCATTGGTACTTTTTGACCAGGAAGTGGCCATTTCTTCTCATTCATTGCTTTGACTCTGAATTCTTGGGGCTGTCATACAGGTGCATTTCTTTAGAAAGGATTTTGGTTTCAGAAAGTATTTTAGCCAGTGATAAGGGAACCAATAATGTTAGACCACATTAAACTTAATTTAAGGGATTTCTGACCATGCCACCCAAGCCATGTGAATTTTTACTTAAAACATGTATAAGGTCTGCTTCTGGTTACACAACCTCAAACTTGTTTGTCTCCTCTGCTCAGTTTGAACACAGGCAACTTTTCTTACAGCCTTCTGGTGGAGGAGGAGAAGGCATGAGTTTATTTCTGTTGATAATTAACACAATTGGAGAGTATAGGCCTTTAGGTCTTGAAGTTTGGGAGGCATCTCATATTAAACTCACCCCACTCTAGATTGAGTAGACTCCCTTCCATTCCTCCCCAAGTCCTACAACACTAAGAAAGCAAATACTCAAGGTCAACCAGTTTGACAGACCCACAGAGCAAAAGGCCACTTAAGTGCTATTTTTACCTTTCTGAGGTCTCACTTTTACTCAGACCTTGGCAAGTGTTGACCTTACTGTATGTAGTTACCAGCTCATAGACACTTTGGATTAAAAGATGTTCTCTGGAGAGTTGAGTCATTTTTGGAGCAATTCTTGGTATCAAGTCTCTGATGTTACTGAAAATGGAATCCCAGCCATGCCTGTTTTTTTCTTCTTGCTTTTGGTCTGATCTTTGACCAGTTTACTTCACTTTATTGATTTATGTCCTTAATAATGGAAGATTAGTTGATGAAGATTTCAGAATCTACATGCAATGTTCAATTCTTTGTGTTGTTTCACTTCTCATATCCATCCTGTCCCTTCATATCCAAATTTGTCACCCAATCAATATTAGTATTAAAATTGTTCTTGTTTATCTCTATAACTGTCTATTCTGTACTTGTTTAAAACCTCTTTAACTGCTCTTTCTGCTTTCATTAACTAATTCTTCAAATTCCTTCCAAAAGCATCTAACTAATCTTTTGACCACATTGCTATCCCTCTTGAAATGCTTTAATTACTAAGTATCACCTAAAAGAAAAATTCTTATTCTTATGCGGGATTGACTTTTCCATAGTTCACCTCTTTTGATAAGGAAATAATAGGACAAGGCAGAGGATGAAGAAGAAATGTGAAGCAGTAGAAGAAAAGCTAATACCTAAAGTATTTGCTACCATTTCCGGAAGATCTTCTCTACCCATTCTGAAAATGACATTTTAAATTGCCAATAACATTCAAAACGTGTAAATAGGTCAGTCAAATATTAAAGCAATGGAAGGGCTTAACTTCGTGTCTCTGTTTTCTTTGATTGCTCCCATTTATTGAATCCTAATTAGTTAGATGGAGATTCATGCCCTAATACACATTTCCTGTTCTGAACCTGGAGAATCTTCTAGAATTACCAATCCTTTACTATCTTTGGATGCAATTTATTTCTAGTTGTGGGTTTATGTCATCATTGAGACTTGATAATACTGTCACATCTCACCTACAAATTACTCATCATTGTTCATGGAAATGGAGTAAATCTGCCCTGAGAGAGCAACTGAGATATGGATTTCATGTGAACATTCTTATATAGGTTTTTGTTGAATATATGTGCATGTTTCTGTTGGGCGCATATCTAGAAATTAAGCTGTCAGGTCATGGGAATTCACTTGGTACTGGGCATCTTTTCATTCTTGTGCGTTCAGTGTTGTGCTCGAACTGGCCCACAAGAGCCAATTGTTAAGTGTTTTTAGTAATTTTCCAAGCTCGTTGTTATACACAACCATTATTAAAAATTAAATTATATAAAGTTAAGTAAATTACATTAAAACAAAGTTAATAAGCATTTGAAGTGTATTGCTTTCTTACTGCATTTGACTATCATCTTACACCAACTGTACCTGAATGGTAGAAACATCATGTGGTAATATGCCACTGTGTACCTCTTCAGCAGCACCACACAGGTGACATGAAATGGCCACACTGGAGGAGTCACACATAGAAAATGGAAAATGCTTCTAGCCAGGGCACAATTTACTTCTCTGTTGATTTATGTAGACTTAAGAAAGTGATGGAGAAAAGGTTAATAAGGCAAATTAAACTCAAAGGTGTCATGTGTATATATATTTATAGCTATGTTGGATTAGCACAGAAAATTGTCAAATCGTGATTGAGTTGGATCCTTAGATAAAGATATACAATATGGATTAACAAAAGCATTCTATACGAATCAATGAGCTATGTGGAATTTACAATATGGACTATGTGTAGATATACTTTTTTAAAAAGAGAGAGATTTTTCTCAGAGTTCCATGAGGATACCTTCATTTCTGTCTTTCTGTTCCCAGTGGATGTTAGCTGGGGAGGATGGAAACGGGGGAATGAATCAGATGTTTGTCAGTGTGGTACTTAAATGGCACAAATTCACCTCCCCTAATGAGAGGCCAAGGGTACACCTGGCTGGTGATGTTCTCCAGAACCAGGTTGAAGAAAGATGTTGGCTACATGTGATTATCAAAATGACAAAGTGAGGGGAATCAGAAGTTAACAACTGGTACAGACTAGAGTTCAATGTCAAAACAAGGAATCTTAACATTTGACAGAAATGCAAGAGAAAAGGTAGACTTTAAAATCCAGAGTACAGAACCCCAAATCTGAGATCCATGGAAGTTTAAGCAAGATATAAAAGTGTACAGAAATTAACTGAATAGCTTTTATACAGCAGACAGCAAGCTGTGTATATTTCAGGGAAGGTGATGGGATCCAGCCAAGGCTCATATGCCAAAACTAAGATATTCATAGCCTGATATTTTTTCCCTATTAAGAAATAACATAACTGGAGAAGACTACTTAGGATTGTCTATGCCTTGATATCTGAGGTAGTTTATATGGCTTCAAAACTTATTATGTAAATAAATTATGTTATGTTATGTTGTATTTTATTTTAACTTCCACAGGAAAAGGTCACAAAAATCAATCATCAATGGCACATAAGAGTGAAACTCACGAATCTCAACCAGAAGTAATTCAAACAGTAACTCCTGTGGAGGTTCACGTGGGCACCTGGTTTACAACCACACCTGAAGGAAATCGGATTGGCACCAAAGGCTTAGAAAGAATAAGAGACTTGGCCCCATTTTTATCATTTCAGGCCACAGATCCTATCAATGGAACGGTATGGCAAACTACTAGTTATTGCAAAATTGTTTAAACAATTAGAGCCTTGAAACAACATACTGAAGAGCGTCTGGCAAATAATAAATTTTAAATAAATAATTTTTAGTAGTGGGGGTTAAATGGATGGATGGATGAATGGATGGATCTACCTTCTCCACTCTAAAAATATTATATGGTATATTTGACAAAAATAGTGTATTATGAATGCTAACTTTGCATGTGTACATGGGTACAACCAGATCAGAACAAAATACTAATTTTTTTGAAGTGAAAGGCAGGTCATGGATTTTCTATACCACTTTAAGATATATATGATTAATAATGTCACATCTTTCCTAACGTTTTACATGCTTGTATGTATGTCTTGTCTTCTTGAAATGAGAAACTATGCGCCCTATTCCTATTTTGTGTCCATCACAGTGAGTGGTAGAAATTTGTTCATGATCCTTCACTTCACAAAACTCAAGGTATATTTAGGAATCTGACATGCTCACATTGAATAACTGAAGAATTCAACACCAAAGAGAAAATATACAAAAGATTTTATGTGTACCATAAGAATTAGTGACAAATTAGTAGTATGGAAAATAATGTTTATTTATGGTATGAAACCACAACTCTTGAATTAAACAGCACCTTCCTTGTGCCAAGCTTCCCTTCAGGGGTTTTATGTACACACCCATGTATAGTAGCACACAGATGAGGAAACTGAGCCCTCAGCAAGTTAGGTAACGTGGTCAGGAGTGTACAGCCAGGAAGTGCTGGGGCCAGATTAGAGCTAGTTTTTGTTGAGTAAAAACTGGGTTCCTTCCATTCTTTAGCTATTTCTCCACATCATCTGAATCTAAGCAAAATGAAGAATTTCCTAGATGCCTTATCTCTAGCAACCATGTGCTGCTGTGAAAAGCAAAATAGCTGCTTACTATTGAGATTAATTACATTATCTAACCTAGCACCTTTCTCTTTCTTCCTCAGTTTGTTTCTGAAATGATTTCATAATCTCTTACATTGCTATTGTCTCTTTTTGTAAGACTCAAAGTACAAAGTCTTCTCAGGAAAGTGGTTTTCACTAGTTTTATTGGTTCAATTTTTGTTTTGTTTTTGGTTTATTTGTTTTGGTTAAGTCAAAACAACTTTTAATTCAGCTTTAGGGTAGATTATTTGTATTGATATACAAATTTGATTAACAATTGCTTAGTCAAATTTTTGATTTTCAGTTTCCTCCACTGATTCTTATCACCATTATAAAGCATGAGCCAATATTGAAGAGCCTGGATTCAAACTTGAATTAAACATCAAACATCTAAGAGAGTCATAGCAATAACAGTAATCATTATTGAGCACTCCTTGCTTACCAGGCCCTATTCTCTGCACTTTCCACTAACTCATGAGTTTTCACAACAAACTATTATTGACTCCATTTTATGGATGAGGCAACTAAGCTGGAGAAGTTAAGTCGTTTTCCCAAGATCACACAGCAAATGGAAGAGTGAAAGTGTGGACCCCCAGGGTTGCATGTCCCCACATACTTCACTATGCATCACACATTTCATATAAATTGAAAACAAATATGTTTTTCACAACCCCTAAGAATCACATTTTAGAGCTGCCAGCACGGCCTTTGTGCTAAGACCTAGGTTTGCACTGCAGTCACAGTTCTGAGGGAAAGCTTCCAATTCGGATTTCCTTATTCACAAACTAGAGATAATAGTCATTACCCAAAACAGTTGGGAAGATTGATACCGAGTACTGTGAGGTACTCAGAAACATTATATTATCACCAGCACTAAGAATAATAGCAACCATCCCACCATATGGTAAACAGAAAATGTCAATGTTATGTGATGTTATTGAATGTTTGAATAATTCTATATAATACATAAATATCTCAACTAGATAGAAAGCTCATATTAATAATTAGTAACTCAGTGGCCAACTGAGTGTGAAGCACTTTACCAGAGTCATCTCATTTAAACCACACAATATCCCTAATAACATACTAGCATTGGCTTCATTTTGCAGATGAGGAAACAGGAACACAAAGAGGTTAAGCAGCATCCCCAAGCCACCCAGCAATCAGTGGTGCCAACATTTGAACTCTGGCTGCTCAACTCCAGAGCTCACGCTCTCAATCACCACATTATCCAACAGTATTTCTCATATATTCTTGGCTGCGAGTGTCAATGATAAGAACCTAAAATATGCTCAGCTTGCATGTGTCTCTTAAATGTTGATGTATGCCTACTATAAAGAGATGATAAAGTAATAATCACCTGTTTCCGATAGCCCTAGTAGCAGCTTGGGCTCCATAGAAACAAACACTGAGGTAGAGTTTGGGCTGCGGGATATTTATTAGGTGCAGTTTCTGTGCAAGGAAGGGGGCAGGAAGCACAAAGGGGCAGAGGAAGAGGCTGGACGGTAGCGCACACACAACCAAACTGTACTCAACCAGCACAGAGCTCAGGAACAAGTACTGCCTGTCCTGATGTCCCAAGTCTGGAAGAAGTGACCAGACCCGTGCCTCCCTCCCTCAGTCACTGGTTACAGCTATGCAGGGAGGAGTTGACAGGAAAAGCATTTCTCTTCTGCTAAGGCAGGTACCAAAATAGCTGAGAGCTGGTGGCTATTTGCTGAGGGTGCCCCCCAAAATGGGGGAGAAATTACTTTTTTGAAAGAGGTTCTGAGTTGCACACATCCATGACCACCCATCTTATGCATGCACGCACACACTCCTAGGGGTTTAGAACTTCCCCAAGGTCTTAGTCCATTCAGGTTGCTGTAACAAAGTGGCCTACCCTGGGCGGCTTGTAATGGCAGAAATTTATTTCTGGAAGTTTGGAGGCAAGACGTTTGAGGTAGGGTGTATGCCAGTATAGCCTGGTTTGGTAAATGCTTTCTTCTGGGTTGCAGACTGCAGAGTTTTCTAGTTGTAGCCTCACATGGTGGAAAGGAAATGCAAATGCCCTTTGTGATCCCTTTTGTAAGGGTATTAATTTCATCTATGAAGGCACAGCCATCATGGCCTCATCATTTTCCAAAGGTCCTGCCTTCAAATATTATTAGTGGGGTCCTTAGATTTTAGCATATAAATTGGAGGCATTTCAGTTCATAACAGCTGATTGGTGATCTAGCTACCATGTGCAAGAATCTGACTGTTCTTTCAGATTGAAGGATTTTTCAGGACTAGCTGAATTTTTTCACTAAGATTCCTACTCTAATCCATATAATGTGAACCATTCAGTCATGTTTTGCCCTTCTGAAGATGAAGGCAAAAGCCCTCCCCAGCTTCATCCCTAGCCCTCCCAGCCTCTTCCCAGTCCTTCCTGGGGTACTTTGTCTCTAGTATACACCTCACTCATGCTGCAACTCTGCACCAACACACCAAGCCTGAGTTCAGCATCAGTTCCTTAGAAGAAGCTGGACCAGGTCAGAACCCTCACCACAGAAAACAGTGGCCCTTTGACTTTCAAATGTGTTCCCTTTCACTTCCTCAATGACTATCCTCCTTCTGGGCTGTAACTCCTTGAGAATAGAGAATTAAACTTTAGTCTTGTCCTCATAGTACCCAGCACCTATCATAGTACAGGACACATGGTCAGCACTCTATAAATTTGTGTTCACTTAGACTGCACTGGAATAGATCTGGAAAATAATGGCTGACAAAGGGCCTACTCCTTTTCTTCCTGTCAGAGATGAGTCTGCTGTTTTCCTTCTCAGACCTTCCATCCATTTTCCAAAGTAATACTCTCCACCTGGACAGAAGGGATCACAGTCTAAGACTGACAAACTAACAGAACAGAATAGACTTTTATCTCTGACTGCCTTTACTCAGCGTTAGGGAAGGATATAAGACAGGAAATAAAGCATGATCAATGCAGCCTCCTCATCCAGCTGGGAAGCCCAACAACAACCTGACTGAACCCCGCAAGTCCACACAGGGCACGCATAACAGCCTCAGATAGAAGTGCATGCATGTGCACATCAACTTGATATAGAGAAGCGGCAGCCTCTATCCCCTAACCAATCTCCATGTACTATTCTGATGACATTAGACCTAGCACCTGCCAGCCAACTTCTAGTTTACCTATCCAGTATAGTCCTGCAGAGCAGGGATTCCCCAGGATAAAAGACAAACACAACACACCAGATTTAACTCTGTAGTTTCCTAGGAAAGACGGCCTGTGGGTGAAGTAGCCCTAATTAGGAAGGGCTGTTGCAGCTAGCTGGAAGCCATAAGTTCCACCTGATATGTATGTGACGCACCTGTAGGCACCCGCAAAGCTGAAGGTATATAACCGGGTGAAAGCGGTCCGAGTTAGGAGAACGGAGAATTCAGTCAGTCGGGCAGTCACTCGGTCGGTCAGAAGAATCAGAGCGGCCAGAACGTAGGCAGAGCGGTTACAGAAGAGAAACCAGATAGAAGAAGTAATGACTGGTCAGAGTTAGGCCGAGGCTCCCAAGGAAGACAGAAGACAGAAGAAAGAAGAAGGAAGAAAGAAGAGAGAAGAAAGAAGCTCTAATCTTTCTCTAAGCTAAGCTCTATCTTTCTTTCTCTCTACTCTAAGCTAAGAAGACAAGAAGAAAAGCTCGCTTTAATCTTTCTCTCTAAAAATCTTTCTTTCCCTCTCTAAGCTCTAAGAAAGTAGAAGTAAAAGTAGTAAAAGCTTTACTCTGCCTCCGAGAGTTTTTCCGCCTGGGTTTCAGTACCAGGTAGCTTACATGTGGGCATTTTCTCAGACAGACCTGGGTCAACACAGTCCTGATGCTAACTTGTAACTCACAAATATGCTTTGGCACTTCCTTGTTAAGTGATATTGAACAAGTTTCTTAATTTCTTCAAGCCTAAATTTTCTCATCTGCAAACTCAGGGTAAATGCCTACCTCAAGGATTGTGGCAAGTTTTATATCAGATAGATAAGCTAGAACATTCACTTGAAAATAAATAACTAGGATTTTGATGGTACCCTCTTTGTATTCAGTGGAGCATAATAATAAGTGCACTGGGCATTAACCACTCAGCCCAATGATTGTGCACTGCTTTTACATGTTCAGGTTATGACAACTCGAGAAGATAAAGTAGTCATTGTACAAAGGAAAGATGGTACTCGGATTGTGGATCATGCTGATGGTACCAGAATCACAACCTTTTATCAAGTTTATGAAGACCACATTATTTATCCAGAAGATCAAGAAACAAGTAAGTTTTATTTTTCAAGTATATAACAATATTTTATAAACTCATTAGTATAAAATAGATATGATCCTTAAAGATTGTTGAATACACACCTAAAAAAAATAACTTTTTATAAATCAGACCAATCAAAGGACACTCATGCAATCCATATCAGGACCTATTAGAACTTTGTGTTGTGTTGCTATTATTATTTTTGTTGTTGTTATTACTATTTTGCTGTTTGTTTTAGTTTCCTAATTTAACTTAATTTTTAACTGACAAATAAAAATCACATCTATTTGCCATGTGCAACATGATGTGTTGAAAATGTATATGCTATAAAATGGCTCAATTTAATTAACATATGCATTACCTCAACACATCCTTTTTTGTAGCAAGAACACTTAAAATCTACTGTCTTAGCAATTTACAAAATGGAGTATGTTATTATTTACTATACTCACCATATGGTACACCAGATCTCTTGAACTTAGTTCTCCTACCTAACTCAAATTTTGTGTCCTCTGACCAACATCTCCCCAAATGTGACCCCCCTGCATTATCTTTAAGAACCACCATTCTACTCTCTACTTGTGTAAGTTTAAATTTTTTTGAGTCCACATATAAGTAAGATCATGCAGTATTTTTTTTCTTTCTCTGGCTTTCTTACTTAACATAATATACTCCAGTTTCATTCATGTTGCTGCAAATAATAGGATTTCCTTCCTTTTAAAGGCTGAATGACATCCTATTGTGTGTCTTTACATTATTTTCTTTATCTATTCATCCATGGTAGACACTTAGATTGAATCCAGATCTTGGCTACTGTGATAATGGCTGCAATGAAGATGGGAATGCATCACTACCTTTTATTATGCTCTTTATACTCAATAGAGACAGGAATGATAACAGTTGAGTTAGCTTATGGATCGTCTTTTTCATTTATAACACTAAAAGTCCACATTGGCGTCAACTGAAAACAAATAATTATGACTCATTCATCCTGGATATTAGCCCTCAGATCTATTTCCTTTGATCCTGAAGGCATCTAATTTGCATAAACAGGTGACCTCAGGTTGGTCTTCCTTCAAATCTGAGCATATCTTATTTTCAGCAAGGTAGTGTAAGAAAAAAGGAAGCTGTAGCTGCTAATTAACTGGAACCTGCTCAAAGAATCAAAGAGCCTGTCACTTTTCCTATCCTGAATTTAAGAGTATTTTTAAAGGGATATTATTTCCTGACTCCCTTTTACTAAATGCCAAAATTTGTTTATTTTTATTGTATATATTTAAGGTGTATAACATGATGCTTTGATATCTTTATATATAGTAAAATGATTACTATAGTCAAGCAAACTCACATGTCCATCACCTCACATAATTATTATGTGTGTAAAGAATACTTAAAATCTACTTTCATAGAATATTTACATCATATAATACAATTATCCATCACCATCCTAATACTATATGTTAGATCTCTAGACATTCATCCTGTATATGTGCAAGTTTGCACCTTTGACCCACATCTCCCCATTCTTGCTCTGTAAAATCATGTATTTAATATGATGAACTAATTTGGGTTTTGTGTATATATATATAGAAAGAGATACTCTTCTATATTTCACAAGGAAACAGGTGCAGGGGTGCTACTTTCGACATCGAGTATCACATTGAAATATTGTGAAAACCAGAAAAATAAAATATGGTGTGTTCACACACAAAAAAGAATACTGTATAGTGTTTCTAAGGAATATCACACACACACACACACACACACACACACACACACACACTTATCAAGACTGCTCAAGGCTTCAACATAATGTTAAAAGAAAAAAGCAGGTGTAGAATGGTAGGTATAGTAATTATGTAATCATATAATTACATGGAGTAATATATATATTCATATAACTCCATAGAGTAATATAAATTTTGTAATAAAGAAAAATATTACGTATTGTTTTTTTAAACTCTGTTTTTTTAAAAAATTTCAGTTGTAGATGAACACACAGTATCTTTATTTTTGTGTGGTGCTGAGGATCGAACCCAGTGCCTCACATGTGCAAGGCAAGTACTTTACCACTGAGCTACAGCCCCAGCCCTACATATTGTTTCTGATGTGTATATTTATATTATAAAAATTGATTGTAAAGAGTAGTTAAATCCATGCACAAGAGAAACTTTGACTTTATAATTTTTCTGTTATATACATATTACAAATATTGAAACAAATATGGCAAAATAGTAACAAGTGTAAATTTTGAGTGGTGAATACATAGGTGGTAAATTTAAATGTTATGCTCTTTGGTTTTTCAAATTGAAAAACATTCAAATTAAAAAGAAAAATGAGAATAATTCAGTATACTTAACTTAGCAGGAAAATTTATTCTGGAAGAATTATTCTTAATCCACAGAGTAGGCCATACTCCAACCCTGTGGAATCAGCTTTCCACGGGAATCCAGACAGCCAGGAGACAGCAGCAAGATCCACAGGACAGGGTCTGTTTTTCAATGTCTGCCTTACCTCAGATCTGCTTACCATGCATTTGCTCATAGCTGAAGTAGATGAAGATCCCCAGACCATCACCAGACAAGTGAAGTGTATGCGTATAGAAAACTCACACTATGCCACTGTTATCACCAACTGTGAGGACAGCAGCTGCTGCGCCACCTTTGGGGATGGAACATCTGTTATTGCAAAGCCACAGGGAACATACCAGGTGGGTCTAGCTGGAAAATGAGGTGTGCCAAAGGTAAGTGTCCATTCTGCTAAGAAAACCTATTTCCCCAGGGCAGTGAACATTTCTACAGTGCAAACTGCTCTTGTTTTGTTTGTTTGTTTTTTCTCCTGAACTTAGAATATGCATCTCAGACTTAATTTACTCATCTTCCTTTTGCAATCTATTCCAGAAAAACATTGCTCTGCTTGTTTTGCAAAAGTTTAGTAACTTCGGATTAGGTTTAAGCCAAAATGCATTTGCTAAGGATCCCCCCTATATGCTAGTGCTGTGGGTTTTAGAAGCATTTAGGTGATCTGTCCCCTGTCTATTTGCTGAGCTTCCCCTCCAGCCATCTCCAGCTCCTTTTTCTTTTCTTTTCTTTTTTTTTTTTTTTTTAATTTGATTGATTGGTTGGTACCAGGGATTGAACTCAAGAACCCTTAACTACCGAGCCACTTCCTCAGCCCTTTTTAGAAAAAAATTATTTTGAGACAAGTTCTCACCAGGTCAGCCTCACTAAATTGCTGAGGCTGGCTTTGAACCTGTGAAGCTCCTCCTGCCTCAGCCTCCCAAGCCACTGGAATTACAGGGGTATGCTACTAGACACAGCCTCCAGCCTCATCCTTAATTCTCTGTCCACCTCCAGTCCATCACCACTGTCTGAGGGCAGATCACCTGTGCAGTCCTGGGAAAGCAGTTTGCCCTGCTAAAGCAAAGCTTTGTTCTTGGAAGGTCAAGGAGGAGCATACATGTTAGCACCTCTCCCATCTCCCTCCTTTTTCCTCTTAAAAGCAACTACCTGGTGTCAGCCAGCAGTTCCTTTAGTCTTGGAAGGATTTGCCTTCACCAGTTTACTAGCTAGAGATGGAATGCGGAGCCAAAACACCACATACCACCTCACAGGGTACTGAGAACTCAAAATCAGAACATGATGAGCAAAGCTCTCACTGACAAACATTTGTTACTCACTGACAAACAGTTTATCCCTTCTGATAATATTGTAATCCTCCTTCATTCAGTGTAGATTATCATGGGGTGAGGGAAGTGCTGAAAGTGAGAGATGAAAGAAAACATAGATGCAAATGTTCATGTCCTCAGATTAGGCAATGGTTTCTTTGGAACCCTTCCAAAAGTTTAAAATAAAAACAATTTAAATATTTTTTAATAAAAATAAATTTCTCTCAAAGGACACCAGGAAAGCAAAAAACAACAACAACAACAAAAAAAAAAAAAAGAAAGAAAGAAAGAAAGAAAAACTACAGAAAGTACTGTTTGCATATTGTATATATGATAATGGTTTTCTAATGCATGGAATAAATAAAGAACCACAATTTAACAATAAAATGACTAATAATCCAATTTTAAAATGAGCAAAGGATTTTAATTTCTCCAAGAAAAAACAAATGGCAAATAAATCACAAAAACACGCTTAACATCATTAGTCACTTAGGGAAGTGCAAAACAAACCACAATCAGATGCTACTTTAAACTCACTAGAATAACTTCAATCAAAAAGAGGGACAATTACAGTGTGAGTGAGGATGTGGGAAAACTGGAATCCTCACACATTTCTGGTGGGGATTCTAATAATGCAGTTGCTTTGGGAAAGAGCTTGACAATTCCTCAAAAAGTAAACGTAGTTGTCATATGACTCAGCAATTGTATCCCTAGATATATATCCAAGAAAAATTGAAACACACACATCCACACAAAAACTTATACATGGATGACTATAGCAGAACTTTGAGATTATTTTTTTAAAAAAACTGTTCAGCAACTCATGAGTGGTACATTAAATGTGAGATTGCCATAGAATGAAATATCATTCAGCCCATAAAATGGAATGAATTATTGATACATGCTACAACATGGATGAATCCTGAAAATATGTTGCTAAGTGAAAAAAACCAGACTGGAAAGGCCACATAGTGCATGCTTTCATTTATATGAAAAGTCTAGAACAGGTAAATCCAGAGATAGAGGATTAGTGATTGCCAAAACTTAGAGCCAGGAATGATGCACAGTGACTGCTAATGGGATCAGGGCCCCTTGGGGGTGATAAAAAATGTTCTGGAATTAATAATAATTGCACAATTTTTTAATATACTAAAAAGTGACTGAATTATATACTTTTTTTTTGGTGTGTATGTGGTATCAGGGATTGAACTCAGGGGCACTTGACCACTGGGCCACATCCCCAGCCCTTTTTAGTATTTTATTTAGAGACAGGGTCTCACTGAGTTGCTAAGTGCCTCGCCATTGCTAAGGCTGGCTTTGAACTTGCGATCCTCCTGCCTCAGCCTCCCAAAGTGCTGGGATTACAGGTGTGCGCCACCGCGCCTGGCTTGAATTATATACTTTTAAAGTGTATAATTTTTATTTGAAAAATTTTATTATTAACACATTAATTTACAAATCACTGGGTTTCATTATGACATTCCCACACATATGTCTATCATACATTGGTCAAGCCCATCCTCCCTTCTCCTCTCGCTCCCACCTCCCCCCATCCCTTTCCCATCCCCTAATAGTCCTAAATGGTGAATTTATAATTTATGAATTATGTTTCAGAAAAGAATATATCTGAACTAGAAGTCATTACATAAAATCTATTACTTAAGGACTCCATCGATCACCGGAGATGTGAGGACCAATAAAAGCTTCTAACATTTATCCCATAATTGCTTTTGGCCCTTTTGAAGTTGCTTTTTATCCCAAAACCTGATAGATCCTACATGTTTTGTTTACCCCAGCTAAAATGTACTAAATGGAGAAAATAAAGGGCATAGAGCAATTACTTAGAAGTGAATAGGTAAAATGTGAGAACACAGAAGAACTGTATCTTAATAATTCAGTTTATTTCCTTATAAAGTGGTCCTTCCCAAGTGTCAATTTCTCTCTTGGGTTATGCTTTCTTCCTGGAAATAACAGTTTGTGACTAGGACCTACTCATATATTTTTTTTCCTAACATGATTTTCTAAGACCTCAAATTGAACAAGAAATTGAGAATCCTCTCTGCCTTGCCTTTCCCCTTCCAGGTGCTACCTTCAAACACGGGCTGCCTTTACATTGATAGGGAGTGTTCAGCTACATACTGCCATGATTCTAGTAGTATCTACCATTACCAAAAGCGTGATCACCTGAGAGCCAGCAGGTACATCATGAAGCACACATCAGAGATTATCTGTGAGGTCCTGGATCCTGAAGGAAACAACTTTCAGGTGAAGTACATCTTCAGTGTGGAGAGAGAGCCTGTGGCTCTGTTTTTGAGACATTTCATGGTTACGGTGGCCATGTAGATTTTACTTCCATCATCTTGGGCTTAGTTAGCCACTTTCTGCCAATGCTTTGGGCAAACAATCATGAATGTCATTACTTTTCCCTTGACTTGTCAAGTGTACTTTGATGGGGATGGCAAACTCAACAATTGGAGTAACAGAAATTTAAAAACACAATAGATAATTAGAATAGAAAGAAAGAAATATTAGTAGACATTTGAGAATAATTTCACCACATGAAATTATGTCATTTGTGGGTAAATGAATAGAATTGGAGAATATGATACTAAGTGACTCAGGTAGTCAAGAGTGGAATGTCTTCTCTCGTATACAGAAGCTGGAAGTGGGGTGGAATATAAAAGGGAGGGATCCCATGAAAACAGAAAGAAGACCAATAAAATAGAGAGGAAGGGGATCAGAGGGAGGAATGAGGGGAGAGCATGAGGGAAGTACTGGGGAATGAAATCTACCAAATTATGTGTATGTACAAATATACAAGAGAATTGTGTGTGTGTGTGTGTGTGTGTGTGTGTGTAATGTACTATTTAATATTATGATAGAAGGAAGATAAGTACATTAGAGCAAGGAGATCTGGGAGAGAAGAGGTGAGGGAAAGGGAAGGTACTGGGGAATGAGACTGATCAAATTATATTATGTGTAGGTATGAATATGGAATAATGAATCCCACTATCATTATAATACACCAATAATAAACAAAAATAATGCTGCCACAAAGAATAATACAAGAATGGTCTGTACCCAGGTTAAAGTGAGAGCAAACACAAGGCTGCAGGTAAATGTGTGTGACTAGGCAGAGTCCATGGGGAATTGTCTAGAAAGGCCAAGAATGGGGAGGCAGAGAGTCTGGATAGGTACTCAGCTATCCTATGGAAATGATCTGTCTCCCATTTCTGTCTGTGGACTCTGAGACTATCCCCTCACCTCTGGTCCAGGCACAGCAAGGCATGGCCACTTGATCTGTATGTCCTATGACCTAAATATGGTTTGTTGGGGTTTTTGTTTTGTTTTTTGCATCTTAGATTGTTTTAAAAAATCAAAAGAAGAATATTATATCCATGTTAAAAAATGACAAGAAATTCAAGTTTAGTGTTGTTGCATAAAAAACCACCACTGGAGCACAGACACACTTTTGTTTACTTATTTGTCTTTGGTTGTGTTTGCTCAATAATGGAAGAGCTGACAAAGTGGATCAAGGACCTAAGCATTAGACCAGAGACCCTATACCTAGTAGAAGAAAAAGTAGGCCCAAATCTACATCATGTCACCTTAGGACTAGTAAAGCACAAGATATAAAATCAAGAAGCAAGAAATGGGATGGTATCAAATTAAAAAGCTTCTTCACAGCAAAGTAAAAAGGAGTGTGAAGAGAGAGCCTAGAGAGTGAGAGAAAATCTTTGCCACCTACTTCCTGCTTCTCAGGTAGGGCATTAATATTCAGGATATTACAAAGGACTCAAAAACCTTAACACCAAAAAAATAAAAAATAAAAACAAATAACCCAATCAATAAATGGGCAAAAGAACTCAGCAGACACTTCACAGAAGAAGAAATACAATCAGTCAACAAATATATGAAAAAATATTCAACATCTCTAGCAATTAGAGGAATGCAAATTAAAACTACACTGAGATTTCATCTAACTCCAGTCAGAATGGCAATTATCAAGAATACAAGGAACCAAAAAAAACCAAAGGCTGAATGTTCTCTCTGACAAATGGATGCTGATCCATACTGGGGAGGAGGGGTACATGGAAAAAAATGGAATAACTTTGGGTGAAGGGGGGAGAGGAGGGAGAATGGGGGCAGGAAAGATGGTGGAATATGATAGATGTTATTATCCTAGGTACATGTATGACTGCACATATGGTGCGACACTACATTGTGTACAATCAGAGAAATGAAAAGTTGTGCTACAATTGTGTACAATGAATCAAAATGCATTCTGCTGTCATATATACCTAATCAAAATAAATAAATAAATTTTTAAAAAAGATATTAAAAAAATAAAAGGCAGAAAGTGATTAGAATTCCTGGCAAAAAAAAAAAAAAAAGAAGATAAGCAACAGTAAATGCTGGCAAGTATATGGAGGAAAAGATTCACTCATACATTGCTGGTGGGAGTACAAATTGGTACAACCACTCTGGAAAGCAGTATGGAGATTTCTCAGAAAACTTGGAATGGAACCACCATTTGACCCAGCTATCCCACTCCTTGGTTTTATACCCAAAGGACTTAAAATCAACATACTGCAGTGATGCAGCCACATCAATGTTCACAGTAGCTCAATTCACAATAGCTAAACTATGGAACCAACCTAGGTGCCCTTCAACAGATGAATGGTTAAAGAAAATGTGGCATATATACACAATGGAATATTACTCAGTCTTAAAGAGAATTAAATTATAGCATTTGCTGGCAAATGGATGGAACTGGAGACTATCATAGTAAGTGAAATAAGCCAATCCCCAAAACCAAAAGCTGAATGTTTTCTCTGATATGCGGATGATTACTTCACAATAAGGAGGCAAGGTTTAGGGAAGAATAGAAGTACTTTTGATTAGAAAAAGAGGAATGAAGGGAAGGGAGGGGAAATGGGAATAAGACAGATAGTAAAATGAATCAGACATTACTACCTTTGTGCATATATGATTACACAACCAGTGTAATTCTACATCATATATAACCAGAAAAATGAGAAATTACACTCTATATATGTATAATATGTCAAAATACATTCTACTATCATGTGTAACTAATTAGAACAAATTTAAAAAATAATGTAATATATGAGTAGTTGCAACAGAGAATGTAGGGCTTATAAATCCTGAAGTATTCACGTTTGGCCCTTGACCCAAAAGGTTCATCAACCCTTATTCTAAGCATTTTATTTCCCTCCCTTCCTCCTTTTCTGCATCTCTATCTCCCCTGCCCTTTCTCCTTACTCAAAATTGGAATTTTCTCCATTGGCTAGTGGGTATGAAGTTATTTTTTAGATTTGGACTTATACCATGGTATCTCTAACTTTGTTTTGATAGACAGACAATCCTTGATTCAGCTAATTTTTTCTTTGCTAGAATACTGAGATTCTTCCCAGCATGAGCTCAAACTGACAAATTTCGATTGACCAAAAAAAAAAAAAAAAAAAAAAAAAAATCAAGATGGAAATGTAAAGCCCAAACCTTTCCAGACTGAAATGTCTGGCTTGCCCACTCCTCTTGGGCATTCCCTTCAGTTGTCTGTGAGCCTGAACCACACCCTTCAGGGAGAGATGCATGCCACTGTAGACAGAAACAATGGGTCCAGCGCTGCTTCTCACTTTGACAGTAGACCTGCTGCCCTGTGTATCTTCCCCTGTGCCCTCATTCTGCACTAGAATCTCAGTGTGTGAGCCTCCTCAGGCAATGGCCTCTTCACTATTTCAATACACAACCTTTTCAAATTCTCTATTCTTTGAACAAATCCTCACAGGATAAGATTGTTTTAGCCCCTCTCAAATCTAGTAACTTTCCTCTAAGTGCGTTCCAGTTTGTTTTTTCACATTCTAGGTGTGCTTTATAAGAACCATGTTGTTGAGTTTTCATTTTTATTAGCACAATCTATACTTAAATGAACAATCCCTTACAAATAACTATACCTGATTTTGTGAGTATACCGAAAGATCACCTTCTTTCTCAAGTTGGATCAGCAGAAACATGAGCTTGTTATTTTTTTCTGTTGGTTGCTTATGTGCTTTGTGTCTTAGGTCATGGCTGATGGTACTGTGTCAACTTTGTTACCTGAAAAAAAATCGGAAGATAATTTAAATGTAGAAACTGAGGGATATGATAGTTTGTCATCTGTTCACCTTGAAAAGAATCATCTGCAAATCTATGGTGAACATGTCCCCAGGTAAAAAGCTAATACAAATAGTTCCACGACTTTTATTCTCAATTCCTTGCTGAAGAAGTCTTTAACTGAATATTTCATGATTACATTTTTATCTCTTCAGATTTTTTGTTATCTATGCTGATGGGTCAGGAATGGAACTTCTCCGTGACAGTGACATAGAAGAATACTTGTCCGTGGCCTATGGAGAACCAACTACTGTGGTTCTGCAAGAGCCAGTGCAGGAACAGCCAGGTAGGGAAGCCACACATCTGGAGCGCCCTTCTGCTCTCATGCTCTCACTCTCCCTCCATCCCATGCCAGCCTCAACACTGTTTTCCCTTTTCTCACTTTCTACTGCACTTTCTACCTGGCCATGTCAACTATTTATATAGCTTTTTGAATTTCTGTTGCTATCATGCTATATTTGAGCATTGATCCATGCAAACTGAGTCCAAATTCCCCTTCTGTAAGCAGAACTGTATCTATATTTAGTTATATACCTGTGCTCCTATCTATGAGTCCATTTCATTCTGGTAAGAAAACACAAAGAAAAATGAGAGATCTCATGTAAGTTCATTTGGGGGGTTCATTTTGAAGGTTTGATTTGGTGGAAATGAACAAAAGAAAAGAATATGTTTTATATGTGAGTTAGAATGCCAATGTGAAATGTATGAGTTATATAAGCCACCCTCATTAGGAATTTATCTTTTAGTGTATTGATGTACATGTATGTAATGTAATATGCCCTTGTCCATTGTGAACCTGGAGAGTAGGGGTCTCTAACTGGTTATGCAGTACATATGTGAACTGTGTAAGACTAAGAATTCGTCTGAGATTTCTTTGTTAGTCATTCAATTAACTAGCATCACTTGGCAACCTGTCAGGTGCCAAATACCACCTGAGTGCTAGGAATATGATGGTGAGCTATGGACTCTGTTTCCCCAGAGCTTATATTTTAATGGAATAGATGGGCATTAATCACACAATAATACAAATAACCATATAAGTATAAATTGGACTGAAGTTTATGAAGGAAAGGAACATTGTTGCATGACAGAATCTAATGGAGAAACCAGATACAGTGTAGAAATCTTCCCTAAAGACCCTTAAGCTCAGAGCTAGTGTATAAGTAGGGTTACTTCAAGCAGGAGGGAGAAGTTTTTAGAAAAGAGAACCCAAAGAAAGAATCATGACACATTGTATAACAGGGTGAGCAAAAAGGCCAACGTGACTACAGCACACAGAGGGCAAATGGTGCAAGTTGAGGCAGGGGACAAAAAATATAACCATTTTATTTCAGGAGCAATGGAAAGTCAAAGAATAATTTTAATCATGGATAAACATAGCCAGTCATGCTGACTGCAGGGGAAGGTCACTTAGAATATACATGAGTAGAAAGGCTATTTGTTCCTATAGTCCAAAACAGGATGGTTCTGAGGCACATGATGTAATGTAGGCTCCGTGGAGATGGCAGAAGTGGATTGACTCAAGGAAGTTTGTTGGTAGAACTGTCAGTAATTGGATATGTTTATCAAGAGACAGTGAGGCATCAGTGAATACTTCTAGGTGCTCTAAATCCAGTTTCTATGTGTTATAGTGACTAACGGCCTCCTCATCTTGCTAGATTGTCAAGTCCTTAAGCATAATCACTATGCCTCACTAAAACTTTTGTGTAGAAGGCAGTTCGAAAGTGTGTTGATCCAGGTGCAGTGATACATGCCTGCAGTCTCAGCAGCTTGGGAGACTGAAGCAGGAGGATCACAAGTTCAAGGCCAGCCTTAGCAACTTAGTGAGGTCCTAAGCAAATTAGTGAGACCCGTCTCAAAATTAAAAAAAAAAAAAAAAAAAAAAAAAAAAAAAGACTGGTGGTTAAGCACCCTGAGTTAAATTTCAAAAGTGTTTGTTGGATTTATTTAATGCCTGTTGAGTTTATCAGAACAATTTTGATGGAGAAATAATCTTATAATCTTTTGATGACTCTCTTTGAACCAGGTTCCCTGAGTATCACAGTCCTTCGTCCTTTCCATGAAACTTCACTATGGCTAATAACAAAGGAATTAAATACGATTGTTCCTCCTAATCTCCAGTCAAGATCATGGGATACATTCCCCTCAGTCGAGGTATTCATGTTCTGCACAATTCACTTTATTTGCATATCCATTTCTCAGTAGACCAGAACCTCAGGTCTTCTTCCACATATTCATTCATTTTCATACTGCAGTAAATTGTTAATATCTTCATGGGGTTTTATGTTTGAAGATTTTTGACATTTGAAGATGTGGCAATAGAATTTTAGAGAAATACATCTGACTAACTAATTTCAGTTTTATTTATTTTATCCTATATTGCACACTTGAGCATCTTCCTTCAATATCAAAATATCCTTTCTGAATAACCTCTAACACCTCTCCTATCATGCAATTGCTGGTATTATGCCATTTCCTCCTGCCACTTCTTACTTGCTAAATTTAACACAGAATTTTAGGCCTTCTATACATCCCATTTTCCCCTTCATACATTAAAAATGTACAACCCAAGCATGTAAGAATAAAGTGAAGGAATACACATGGATTTTGGAATTGCAGTGTTAGAAAGTAAATACTGTGATTGTGTCAGATTAAAAGACCTTCACCTAAAGTTTGGGGTTTTTTTAAGAATGAAAATATTTTGACAAGAATTATGAAGTCTTGCATCTTAACAAGTTTTCTCATTTTATTTTCCAAGCAATTCATGAAATGTGCCCAGCAAATTGTAAGGTTTTAAGTTATTAAATCAATGAACATGCTGATAATACAATCAGAACAGGACACCAGTGTCAAGAGAGGAGGATAATGTTTTGGGGTTGTGATTGTTGCTGTCCTGCTCTCAATCTTACACCAGCAAGAGTGCAGGTGATGGGTATCAGATTCAGAAATATTTCTCAATATTTCAGTTCTCTATATTTCAGATAGCAAAGACTCCCCCCCCCCCCATCATTTAACTTAGTGACTAATCAACATGATGAGATAAAGGTGACTATGAATTCAGGCTCTGATTCTACTACTTATTAGTATGGGATTTGAGACAGATCACACTGGACTTCAGTTTCCTTCTCTGAAAATGAAAAATTCACACCAAACAGCTCACTAAGGCTATATCCAAGTTGAAAGTACTATGTGGTGATAAAGAATACCCCACATCTGGGATTATTAAGGAAGTTTATTCTCTTCCTTTGAAACTTCTTACACTAAGAACCTCAAGTTCCTGAGTGGTCACCACTAGGTAGGCCTTTTAAAATGGAACACAACAGAGAACTTAGGACTACTTGTAAGGCACACCGCTCCTGGAGAGCAGATACCGGTATGACACAGAGATGAGTTTAAGATAGACATTTCTTCTCTAAAAGTCCTGAGCAGACTGAAGTCATGCCTAATCTGGAGTGAGCTCAAAATGGCCCATATCTCTGGCCCAATTTCTCTCTCCTTCCAGTACAAAATGAACACAGAACTGGAAAGTCAAAGGTTCTGAATGTCTTAGGTTACCTGAGGGTATTAAGGAAATCATGTTCATTCATCATGAGCTAAGCCACTGTTGCATTCCCATGTCCTGCATTGCTTAGGACTGCCCTGAATGCTACCCACTGAGACCCATGCAACAGGATTTTTAAATAGCCAGATTTGGGGAAACACACATAATGAGGAAGCCTTGCCCAGTTCTATTATCAGTTTCTTTTTTATTTGTAGAACTTTTTTGACAACAAGGAATTGTGTGTGTGTGTGTGTTGTGTGTGTGGTTTTTTTTTTTTTTTTTTCACCTTCGTATTTCTAACAAGTGAATCCTGGTGTAACATCTAGATAATTACTCAGTTAAAAAAAAAAAAAAAAAAAAAAAAACTATTGCTGGGCTGGGGTAGAGCACTTGCCTAGCACATGTGAGGCACTGGGTTCAATCCTCAGCGCCACATAAAAATAAATAAATAAAATAAAGGTATTGTGTCCATCTACAACTATATATATACAAACTACAATTATATATATATTTAACAATATAACTATTGTTAAAATATGCTGATCTCTTTGGTGAATCTTTTGTTGACAGAAAAAAACTCCAGGACCTCCCTTTGGCACTCGTATTTGGAAGGGGCTTTGCATTGGGTCTAAACAACTAACGAGTGCCCCAGCACCTGTACTCAAGGTCCCTGATGTACTACAGATACGCCAGTTCATCCAGCACGAGGTTATAAAGGATGAAGTGAAACTGAGGCTGCAGATTTCCCTTAAGGTAATATAATCCATGTAATTTGACCCCAAAAGAATCAGGAACAAGGTAATCATTCCTCGTGGCTTCCTGAGGAACCTGAAATTACCTAATTCTACCTATATTTTTTTAGTGCAATAGAATATCAATCTTCCAAGTAGAAGTTTGAGAGGCAGATACTTAATGATTCTCATAAGGTGGAGGAGTCATTTAAGAGGCCCAAAGACACTAAGAAGATAAGAAATTTTTATACATGATTGCTACATAGAGTCCTCTTTTCTTACCCCACAGAAAATTAGTCTAGCAACATCTGGAAAAAAAGAACCACATTAATCTTGTACTTGTCCATGGATGGAAAGGATTGTTGCTTTGGAAGTGGCCTAAGAATTTGTAAATATATAATTAATTGTATGATCATATCCATAACATCTCACTTTACAGCTTAACTCCATCAGAACAGAGATCATATGTGTTTTGTTTAGCAGAGGATCTTTATTTGCAAAAATGAATCAAATATTCACAGAAAAAGTAAATTATACTTCTCTTAGAAGTAAAAGCGTGAACAAAGCAACTTAAATTTATAGATAGAATCATAAAGACTGTACCTGAAAATCTGCCCATTTGCTTGAGGACACCAAATCACAGAGATAAAAAACAGGACATCTCTGAGCTCACCATGCAGTTCTATCCTATCCTTAAAGCTTTTCTCTTGGTCTTTGTAGGTCTTTGCTTATTAAACTACTAAGAAAAAGGCTTTTCAGATTGCTTGACTAGTAACTGCTTGTTAAGCACTGTGAATTAATCTACTGTTAATCTTTTTGTAATATTTCAAGTTGATGTTGACTATGTTGGTATCTCTCTCTACCTTATTCCTTATTTTATCTATTTGTTTTATTCCACTGATTTAGGATTATATAAACCATATTCTAAAGAAAGAAGATGAGCTACAGGAAATGACAGTCAAGGATTCCAGAACTGAGGAGGAGAGGGGCAATGCTGCAGATCTCCTCAAGCTAGTTATGGTGAGAAAATGTTTTATAGACCAATTTTTTAATTATTTTTTCAGTATTAGATGCTTCCAGACAAACATCATGAGGTACTGCTGTATACTATTTCTACCACTTCTATAAAGCATTTACTTTCTCCTTATAATTCCTTATTTCTGTGAAAATCTTATTCTTTATCTATTGATTTTTCCCAGTACATTTTAGGCTCTTCCTCTGATCAACATTTCTGAAGAAATTAGTATTAATTGAAACATTGAATGAAATAATAAATGAAACTTGAAGGATTAAGAAAAAATAATTTATGTAACTTAAAATGATTTCCAGTTTCAGAAATTTGTTTAAGTAAAAGAAATGACCAAATAATCAAACTTTATATTGGTATTAAAAAACTAATTTATTTTATACTAATTTCTATAACAAGTCAATTTGAGCACAAAAATAATGCTTCTAAACAAAGTGAATTTCGTATGCAATACAATCATCATCAAGTAATTCTGTCTTCATTTCAGTCTTTCCCTAAAATGGAGGAAACTACAAAAAGTCATGCTAATGAAGGTAACTTAGTATTTAATATTTTTCTGTGATATATTTACAAATTTCAGATGAATAATCTTAAATACAATTATTAGTTATTCTTTCATCTGATAGCAAAGTCTCATATACATACACCTCTGTGCCCACATTGGCCATATTGTGTTGTAATATTTTTTTTTGTGTTATGTTTTATTCTGCTTGACTTAAGAGCTCTATGAAAACCATGATTGCTTCTAATTCATCTGTAATTTTCACCTATTGAATGAAACACATTGATGTTTGACTTTTATGTTAAATACAACTATTTAGAACATAACTAAGATATTATAGGAAGGAAACAATCAACAACCAACCACTCACCCCCATACTTGTGCATCGTATTTTTGAACAATGATACAATTATTACCAAAACCTTGTACTAGTCTACACATGAACAGTTTACTTTTAGAAGACCTTCTCATTCAAAGTGTTACACAAACTACAACAAATTTGGTTAGTTTGTGTGTGGAACAAGGTGTGCTGTTATTTCACTGGGTTGAGCTCAGCATCAGAGTCTCTATTCTTTGAACTTTCAGTGTCCCACTAGAATACCAGCACCTCACTCACTGAGAAGCAGTATTCTCACTGCTTGAATCCCTAGCCATGGAGCAACTTCCCCTAATACGCCATCTTGAATCACCAACAAATTTGGTTATATGGTTTTGGGGTTCACAGCAAACAAACAGTGGAGAATTTCGTGGATTTGGTTTTGTTTTGGTTTTTGTTTGTGGTTGTCAGCCATATGAACTGGCAGACATGGGCTCATTCAGCCCACAGACATGTTTTATGTATCCTCCACAGTGTTGGCTTATACATTTATTTTTAATGGTGTTCTTGTTAATCTAGGTTTTGCTCTCTTTGAAGCATCATATTAACACTAAGTTACATTTGGCTGAAGGTAATTATCAACTGTCCCTTAAGAATGACCATCAGAAAATAACCCATCACAACCCCTAATACTCTGTGTCATTACACTTTATCATCACTCTTTTACTGCATAACCCTGTAGTGGAGTTAGAAGATTTAGTGAATACAAATACAAAAGACCTAATTAAAACTAAATTTTAGATAAACAACAGTTAATTTTTTAGTATACGAATGTCCCTGATATAGCATGAGGCATACTTAAACTAAAAAATTTTTTCATTTATCTGAAATTCAGATTTAATGAGGTGTGTCCTATACTTTATCTGACAGACTTACCTTCTGGCATTCAAACTTATAACTTTTGGCTCAAGTGAATAGGCAAAATAGAAGGAAACACACAAATCACCCAATAGCAAAGAACAAACTAAATATATTTTTTGAACTGATCCATCAGGCAAACAGCCTTCTGCATACTTTGGGTAATTCCTAAAAGATAGTCTATGCAGTGACTCCACTAAAAATGAGTTTTATTATAAAATAAATTTGGATAATGTTGCATATTATTTTAGTTTCTTGGAAAGTCAAAATGTACATTTGCTAATTAAGGATGCAGAAAAGTCCTACAAAACACTTAACCTTGCATGAGTCAGTGTTTCCTAAGCTTATTGAATTATGGAGCATGGCAACTGTTTTTTTTTTTTTTTTTAATTCTCCTGTTGACATCCCCCCAAGACCATGTTATGTGAATAAACTCAAACATTCACTGCCCAAATTACTGGACAACCATTGTATTATATTAGATCCTTATATTCAGGGGGAAGTTCCATATTCAGAAAAAATAGTTCAGTATGATGGTTAATTTGTTTTAAGATTTCCGTTTTAGACATGAGTGAATTCAGTTGAGTGGAACACAGATTCACTAATGATATGGGATAAATGAGGTATCACTGCATTTAACATTTTGACTACAAGATGAGTGTTCACTACCACAACTCTTCAACGCTTCACTAAATTCGTCTGTTTTACTATTATATCACAGCTTGGTCATGGAAATTTTGGTAAACCCTTGATAGATTAAATGTAGTCTCTTAAAAACATCTCAAATTAATAACTGGTTACTACTAATTGTGTGTTGTACTATGGAGATGTAGAAATAAATGTTAAATGCATGTATTTTTAAAGTTGCAGCCCCCATCTAACCGATTTATTCAAGCAAACACTGGCTTCTACTGTAAAATGTCCACCGGACACATTTGGTAAAGATTTATTTGGAAAGAAATGGAGGTAAGATAATCCAATAACATTTTCTAATTAGTGTTAGGCATACAATGATTGAGGAAATGGATGACCATGGGTGACCATGTTGATGAATCACAGCCCTTTGTCTCCCCTGGTGTTAACAACTCTTCATATAGTGCTGGTTCTTCTTTTACTGTTTGTAAGCTGTGTAAAGCCCTTGTCATTATACTTTTTTTTTTTTTTTTTTTATTTCACATAGGAACACAGAATCAGAAAAAACGCTGGAAAGAAAAGATAGCACAAAAAAGGTAATTCTACCTTGTGGTCTATACAAACATGTGAAAAGGCCAGAGTCATAGAATCCTAGAATTGGAGAGGAGACAAGGTCCTCCTGGCCAAGTCTCCAGCCATTATTTGACTCCCTTTTTACAACATTTCTGCCAAGGTGGCATTCAGCTTCCATGTGGTGATGCCACACTCTTGAGGAAGCCCACTTGGCCATTCAGAACATCCTTTCCTTCTCCTCAGCTAGAAAGCTTTCAAGGCACTCTGTGCACTCAGCAGTTCTAATACACTTGTAAATATTCTGGGACTCCATGCAGAACATGGTCACCAACATTCAAGGGTCCCTGTCATTTACCTAAGGAATGTGCTGTAAGCACTATAGGTTCTGACTTCCTTTCCATTCCAGCTTAAGATTTTAACTCCAGACCTCTTGCCATAGGGTAGGACATGTGGTAGTATTATATACACACTTGCAAGATTTCTCTTCAGAATGACTCCCAAGATGAATGTGCTTCTTCTTCATTAAGACGTCACTGTGTTGGGGAAATGACAAGATTTTAAATCTCCTGGCTCAGACCCATGGATAAGGTCCAGCTAGAAGGTATACACGTGTGTCACAGAGGAAAACTATCTTTTGCTCTACCCATCTTAGGTCCATGGCTGAGGTCTCTATAACAAAAGACAGATTGATCAGAGAAAAACATGCAAAGTTTCAGTTTTATGTGACATAGGAAGTTCATAAGGAAATGAAGACCCCAAAGAAAAGGTTAAACCTAAGTATTTGCTTGCTAGGATTGATGAAGAATGGAGAACCCTGGGGAAATATGGTAGGACCAACAGTATGAGCTGATGGGAACAAACTGGGAATAACTTACCGAGGACTCTTCACCTCCTATGTCCCTATCTTCAGGGATAGGGATGCTCCTTGCCTGTGGGTACAGGGAGTCTGATGGTTTATTTCAGAGAAAGGTCAGAAAATCCTTCCCAGGTTTTATGACCTTGAAACCACATTGAAGAGATTGGTGACAGTGACTGCCTGTGGGGAAAGAGACTGGAAGTCAGGGGACAGTGTAAAACGGAGACTTCCCTTTTATCACATACTATTTGATGCCTTTTGAATTACATACATAATCATGTGTTTTCTAATTCCTTTAAATTTTGAAACATTGTTAACATTCAAGCTTAATTTGTGAGTAGTGGTGAGCCAGTGAAAGCAAACACACAATTAAAGATGTATTATGGAAAGAAAAATGTTGGCAACACGGAAATAATTGGGTGTAAAAAGGAGAAAGTATCAAGGAAATGGAAGGTAATCAACAAATATCAGATGCTGTGGATGACTAAAAAAAATGCAAATTAAAAAAGGAACTTGGGATTATCAGTGTGGAAGTTCATTGCTTCTTTTGTGAGCACAGCTCTAAGATAGTGGTGAGCAATAGCCAAGACGGCCATATAGATTGATGAATGGATCCAGTGAGACCAGAGAGCTAAGCCATTTTTAATGGTAAAATAAAGTTCTTTAAATAAGATGATATGTCAGTCACACCTGCCCAGTTTTTCCAGGCATGCCATCTTGTAGAAGAGCTCTGGCCTTAGCGTCAGCGTATCTGGAGGCAGTTACAGTTTGATTACTTACAGACTGTAAGATGCTGGATGGTTGTGTCACATCAGTAAAATTTACTCAGGAATTCAGTTTGCTTATCTGTAAAATACGAGCGTGGATAGACTGCCAAAGATATAAAGTTTCTTTCAGCTCTCACACTGGGTGACTGACAGCCAGAGAGTACATGCAGTTGTCAGGATCACGGGTATGGAGACAAGCAACCCGGTTTTAATTCAGATGCCACCCTTTCTTAGTTATATGGTTTGGAATAGGTAACTTAGCCTCTCTACACCTTTATTTTCTGACCTGTAAAATGGAGATAATAAGACTTACTCAGGGATCATCTACATCTTATCAGTCTTCCCAAGGCATTGCGTCCCCACTCGAGGGATTCTGGTATTAAGAAAGCAACTAGCAGAATTATCACAATTGCTTTTATTTAACTTTGTAACTGCTGACCACATTATTCTTAAACCATCCCTCAGGTTTGGTTTTGTTTTTTATTACCACTGATAAAATTATGAGAACCAGTAGGCTGTAGCTGTCATTTAAATTTCAGAGAACCCCCAAAAGTTCAACCATCATAGGACTATATGGTTTTCAGTCATTTGAGACCAACTGTAAAATCAAACTAACATCTGGTATTATTATTCCTATCTTATATGAGAGTTTGATTCCCAAAGCAGGAAGTGTCACTAACTGCAGAAGAAGTAGAAAATGAACCAAAACAAGTGGACCAAAAAAAAATGCCCAATGAGCTAATTCTTATTGGTTTTCTTGTGAGTGATTGCATTGATTTTCTGTGGAATTTAGAGCTAAAAGTGCAAGTAAATAAAATTTTCAATTTTTTT
The DNA here is from genome assembly GCA_025594165.1 of Tamias sibiricus. Classification (NCBI taxonomy): domain Eukaryota; kingdom Metazoa; phylum Chordata; class Mammalia; order Rodentia; family Sciuridae; genus Tamias; species Tamias sibiricus. Next base: position 108,597,597 of record CM046658.1, on the reverse strand, counting down.
TTGCAACATTATGGAAACATCAACCAGGAAAGAAGCTGAGGAAACAAAAAAATATTTAATGGAAATTAGGAACAAAATAGTACCACCTTATTTCAAATCTGATTTGAGCCAGTCATATCAGTCTCAGGTAACTAAATGTAATTAATAAAAACTGTATTAGAATCTTTGTAAAAGTTGATATATTGCATATGCTAATATGTAAACTACTGAATCAACTAAACTAATCTGTGCCCTTTAAATCCATATGCTCACAAGAAGATGATAGGAAAGATTAGTTTCAGGTCTTCTTCCAATATTGAAGTTGTTGAAGTGCTCTACCAACATATTACTGTTACTCCCCCACCCTGCCTTCTATTCTGACCATAAATTACCTTTTCCCATCTCCTTTTCCCATCTAATCTAAGGTTTTTTGTTTTTGTTTTTTATTTTGGTGGTGCTGGGGATTGAACCCAGGGCCTTGTACATTCAAAGCAAGCACTCTACCAACTAGGCTATTTCCCCAGCCCTTATGTTCTTCTTGAAGTTGAGTCTCCCTACCAATGATCATTCTCTGATAAATCCATTTTGAATTTTTTTTTTTCCATTAAAATTTTTTCACACACCGGATGCTAAGATAGCACTAAGATACTGTGAATTCTTGGAAGCCCCACAGGCAGAGTGCTCTCCTCTTCCATATGAGCTCACAACTGAGCCTCAGACCCAAACTTCCTCTCACTGCCCAGGAGTCCACTGAAACCTCAAGCAGAGTGAATATTTTTACATGTTCAGGACACCTAGCATTTCTCAAAAATTCCAGATGCTATTGGTAACAAGAGACTGTCTGAGAAGAAATTATAGAAAAGATGACCAATTAACCAAAGCTAGAATTCAGTTAATCAGTATCTTGAAGAACTTTCAGTTTGTAAATTTGATTTTCAGGGCCTTAAAAATGTGCTTTCATCATTACTCATTGGTTTAACATTTTTGTGGCAGTTGCCTTTCAGCATATTTGAGTCTATACTAAGTCTTTTTGTTTTTCCTTGAAGTATAAATATCTGGACAGCCTTTCTAAAAAACTGCCCAATTTTATAAAGAAAGATGAAGAAACAAGCAAAACAGCTGTTCAAGATACATCTGATCATCATTTAGGTAATATGTCAGTATAGTTCTTATTTATATTAAACTATACTTAATAATACCTCTTGGAAAGTTGTTAGTTCATACCTTTTGTCTTAGTCATAATGACACAACCTACTAGGACCTGCATATTACAGATTTGATGGAATTATATGAAGAAACCAAGAAGTAAATAAAATTTAGTTTTCATTCTCTGTATTTCAAATCAATCTGAAAGTATTTAGAAGACTTGGCTAATTTTCAGAAAACAAAGAAATAATGAAAATTGTTGGGGAACAGGGCATTCACATGTTCACTAAACAGCAACTCACATATACTAATTACAGCGAGTAAAATATAACCTTACAATTGAAGTTGTGGCATTTTTCACCTTAACTAAGTAAGCTAATTTCTACCAATAGTGAGACAACTTCCCATTAGGTGCGTTCTCATGTGATGTGATATAAAGGGCATATAGAATTCATGTCGAAAATCCTTAACTTGAATCTAATCAAAAGGAAACAATCAGACAAATGTCTACCAGAATGTAGATATTCTATAAGACAACTAGCCTGGTCTCTTTAAAAAAAAAGTCATTATCATTAGAATAAATAAATTGTAATAAAATAAATAAAAAGGGCAATTATTCTAGCTTAATAAATACTACATGTAACACAACGAACTTTGATTGGATTTTGGATTGAAAAAAAAATAGCTATAAAAGACATTTTAGAGAAACTGCACAAGTCTAGGAGACTTTAGATTAGAGGCCATTGTGAAATTACTATTGATTTCTTAGGTATAATGGTGGTGTTGATATGTAGGAGAATGTCCATATTCTCAGGAGATGCAGGCTGAAGAATTCAGGGATGAAATGAAATTTAATGCTTCTCTTTGATAAACTTAAGTATTTTAATACCCAGATGATAGAAGAATTTTCTACTGTATATATAAAAAAAAAAAGTTTTGCACAGCCTAAAGGAAACACCTAGTTGCAAACAGAGTTTGCAAATCCAATATTAAGACTGAAACAATCTTTAAATGTGACAGAGAGAAGTCAGGGATGGTGGGTTGATGGTACTTGTGTTACCAGTCAAACCTGCTGTACCCCAGGCAGATTACAGTGATAATCAGTGAAAGGATAAACAATGAAAAGAGGAGAGGCTGCAAAAGCTTCCCAGCACTGTGGGCCAGGCAGCCATGACCCTGCAACCAGGGTCAGCACGCACACAAGTTAAAGAGTGTTTGCCTGCCCTGTCCTGGATGTATTTCTTTAAAATTTATTTCATATGGCACCCATTTCTTAGAGATGTATATTTTAATAAAGAACAACATTTTCAGAGTAATGAATAGATTTAAAATCAGAAAACTATTTTGAAAGGTAAATCTCAGTTACCTAATGGTAATTACCAGGTAAAGTAGAAACAGATTACTTGGCTTCTTCAAAATACAAAGAGGTGACAACTCTACTATTTGGTCATAGCCAGCCCTTGGGGAGTGTGAACTCAGTAGCTACTATCTTGTTTGTTAATGGCAAACATTGAATCACATTGGGAAGAATCTCTGCTTCTTAATGGCTTTCATTTTTAGTCTTTCACAAGAGAGTAGGGCATAGAACCTGTTTGTGGTAAAAACGTGTTGCTGGATGTTTATTCATATAAGCATCAGTAGTCAGCATATCATTGCCCAAAATAACACTTTATAATGTTTGTTTGGGTTTTTTTTTGTTGTTGTTGTTGTTGTTTTTTTTTTTTTTTTTTTTTTTAGATTCCAAGCCACCTACAGTCTCAGAAAAGAAATCCCCAAATATGCAAAAATCAGAGACTTTGGAGGACACTGTGAAGTCAACTAGCCAGAACCAAACTGAAAATTTAACAAAATCTGCTGAAGGTATGGCAGTTATTTGTATTATCTCATTGTTTTTCAAAACTGAACATTATAACTTTTTGGAGTATTGCAGATGGTACTGGGGGATGGGGTGTGGTTGGCAGTTATAGGGAAAAATTCCAGAGGGTTATGGAGCCTGGAGCTATGAAGATTAGACTTCTTAGCACATCAGAATATCTCAAAAAATATTTTGAGAATGACTGTAAGTTCCAGATCAAAGGGAAGAAATTTACAAATGCTTTTTTTTTTTTTTTTAGATTTGTCACTTTATTTCTTCATTTTATTTTATTTTATCCCTCATGGTTATGACAGCTTGTGTGATTCATTAAGGACCAAACACCTGGTAGCTTTTCTTGAATAGCCAGTAACCTGGTAGTTGGATATAGGTTTACTTATTATTTTAATTTTTTTGGTGGGGGGAGGGGACTCTTCAGGTGCTAGAAGAGAAACATAAGATGTGGTCTCTTGCATAGCATGTAATCTTATTGGAGAGCACAAATTGAAATACAGAACGGTGGAAAATAATGTCTAGTTACAATGAAGTCACAGTACACTGATTTCACTGGGGTTAATTTAAACTAAATATGTTTGCTCAAAAGAGGGAAAGAGAAAGAGAGTAGTTTAACTTTTTTAGATAGTTTTGCCAACACTTGATCCCTATGGACATTCTTCTCTCTGAATTTGAGAATCTGCAGATGGGTCTCAGTTATCTTTTATAAATAAAGTGTTTTTTGCCAAATTTAGGGGTGAATTAAGAGAGTTAGCCTACATGAGATTTTTGCCTTCCTAGCTTGGAACTTTTGTAAGCTTTACTCATTGAGTAGATAATTGTCAATGTTCTAGGCATAAAAACATAACATTCAGATGCCAAAGTCTTATGGAGCTTAGGTGCTATGGGCAAACATAAACAATAAGTAAGCAAACAAATAAGTCAGATAAGATCATATTATAATAAATATTATAACAGTATAATGTATGGAGGGTGACTTGGGAAGAGGAACAAAATTCCACTGGGAGATTGGAAGGCCGCTATATGAAGGTCCATTTGAGCAGAGGCAAGAACAAGGAGTAAGCCATGCAAAGGTTAGGGAAGAGGATTATTGTAGGGAACAGCAAATATGAAGACCACAAGGGGAAGGAACTAAAAATGACATCTAGTTAGAATATAATGAGCAAAGGAGGAAATTGAAGCATGTGCAGTCAGAGAGATGAGATCATGTAAGGCTGCATAGGGGCTTTTCAGTTATATTATATGCGGGCTTTTATTTAGACACCACTGGAAATTTTTGAGCATGGTAGTAATGTGGCTAATATTAAAGACCACTCTGATATTTGTGAGGATAAGTCCGTGGCAAGGAAAAGAAAGAGTGGGGAAAACTGGAAGCAGGTGAAAAGCAACAGAAGTCTTACAGGTGAGAATTGCAGAAGACCTGGACTAAGTGGGTTGAGGAGCAGACAATAAGAATCAAATTAACTGGAAACATATCATGAGGGTGGACCCAACAGGATTTCTGGTCAATTGATGTGGGTGTAAGAAAAAGGAACTTAGGAATCGAGGATGATTCCTAAGTTGACTTGTGTAACCAGTTATGAGGCTGTGTTAATCAAAATATCTGACACAAACAACTTAAAAGGAAAGATTTATTTTGGCTCATGGCTTCAGAGGTTCCAATCCTTGGTAAGCTGGCTCTATTTTGAGGGCCTGAGTTAAGGCAGAACATCATGGTAGAAGGACTTGGCAGAGAAAAGGTGCTCACATCATGAAAGCTGGGAAGCAGAGAGGAAGAGAAAGGGTTGGGAACAAGAAATACCTTTCCAGGTCATGCCCCCAGTGACCTACTTCCTTCAACCAGGGTTCCGCTGCCTCCCAGTAATCCAGTCAGCTGTCAATGGATTAATCCACTGATGATGTCTTCATGATCCAATCACTTCCTAAAAGCCCTTCTCCTGAACTTTGCTGCATTGGGGACCAAGAATTCAACACAGGAAGCCGGGCACAGTGGTGCACGCCTGCAATCCCAGCACTTGGGAGGCTGAGGCAGGAGGATCACAAGTTCAAAGCCAGCCTCAGCAATGGCAAGGCACTTAGCAACTCAGTTGAGACCCTGTCTCTAATGAAATAGAAAAATGGGCTGGGGATGTGGCCCAGTGGTCAAGTGCCCCTGAGTTCAATCCCTGGTACCAAAAAAAGAAAGAAAAAAAAAAAAGAATTCAACACATGAATCTTTGGGGAAAAATTCATATCCAAGTCAAAAAAGAAACCAAGAGATAATTTCTAAATATTATGCATACTAGGGTACAATGATAATTCAATAGCAAGAGAAAAGTTAATGATGCAGGAAAAAGAGACACCTAATTGTGGGGGAGAGCAAAGTCCTAAGGAAGATGAGAGAACATGGCATCTGGATAAAACCCTGAGGGGCAGAGTTGACTTTGGATAAATAGGGTCACTCATCCATAGTGACAGGTGACAAGAGAGAGACAGATACATTTTCAGGTGGATTGATAGCTTTGGTATTGGGAAGGTGAAAGAGTTCCTGTTTGATTGCAAAGGAGTGGGTGTAATTATAGTGTAAAAACAAAATAATAAAGACTGTGTAAGGCGACTCCTCATTCTCTATATATTATTACACTACATTTTATTTGCAAGGAAGAGAAAAAAGTACCAAAGAACGTTATGTCAACACTAAAAAATGTTCAGAATTTGTAGAATTTTGAATTTCAGATTTTGGATTACAGATGCCAAATCTGTATTAGGTTAAAAGAAAAATTATGAGTGCATTCAAAAGCTTGAAGGCAGCAATGAACAGGAAATTAGCCTAAGTAGATGGGAGATATTTTAGTTTTTGGTAATAGTATAAGATAGTGTTTGGAAAATACAATAAAGTCAGAGGAGGTCTGAATATGCAAAATAAAATGTGTGTTCATCAATATTGGCTGTGATAATACTTCATGAAGAGGTTGTCAAATCCTGAAGTGTCTGAAAACAGCCAGTCTTTGGGCCTATTGACCACTGAGGCAGCTCTGCTCCAGACCGCAGGCAGGTGTGCTGGGGGCAGTTCCCTGGCTTCTAGGGTCAATTGTGTTACCTCTTCCCAACAACACATTCTGTGTTATGACATTGAAAACTTGGGTCAGTCATGGTGAGAAATCAGCAAATGCTACAAACGAGCAAGTTATACAAACCAGGGCAGGTTCCGCAGAGAAATGGTTGCTAAACACTTGGCACATCACTGGCTGCAGGTGAAGTTCAGATATATTCCAAGTGTGCCCCAAAGCCACCACCATCTGGAAAAGCTGCCCTCACAGCAGAGGGTCAAAGATTAGAGAGGTGAGGGGAAATGTGTGCTGCCCCTCACAGCTTCTGCTCAGAACTGGCACACTGCCATTCACCCACTCATTTGTTGGTCAAAGCAAAAAATCCTGCGGCCAAGTTCAAAGTTAATGGGGCAGAGAAATAAGGAAGCCTTGCTCAAAGAGAAGTGAATTATTGTGCATAATTAATATGATATGCCTTACCATGGTAACAGAATCCTACAGCTTCATCATTTGGGTCATGCCCTGCATGAGTATTCAGACCATATGCACGACTAGCAAGGCCATGCCAGTTGTTCAACTATTAACTCTATTAGCCAATGACCAGCCACTGCTCCAGTCCCTCAAATACCCACTCCTGCATCTTTCCAGTCCCTGGTGAAGCTCTGAGTAGGCTCAGTTGGATAATAATCAATCTGTTTTATGGGAGGCAGCATGATATAATGAAGGGCTATGGTATGGGCTCTACCCGAATTCAAATCCTGCCTCCTTACATAATTGCTATGCAATACTGGGTATACTCTTGTTCTCTCTCTCTCTCTCTCTCTCTCTCTCTCTCTCTCTCTCTCTCTCTCTCATTTCATCTTCTGTATGGGGAAAGTAATGATATACACATGAGTATATACATGAAAGTGTTGCAAGGATTAAATTAGTTAATATATGTAAAATGCTTAAAGCAGTGTTTGACAAATAATAAAACTCCATATCTGCATCTACTATTAATAATAATAGTGTGAGCAAATAATTGGATTGTTAAAATACATTCGCACAAAATAATGTGAAACACATGTTTGGTACAGAACAAATATGCTAAAGATACATCAAGCCATTTGAACATTTGCCTATGTAAAGGATGGTGATCAAAGGGTATAAAGACATTAGAACATTGACCCATGAGGTCCATCCCCAAGAGATTCTGCTTCTGTTTTGGTTAGGAACAGGGTCTATCTAGCCTGAGGTCCAGGAATCTATTTTTCTAGAAGCAACCCAGGAGATGATGGTGCAGATAGGTTTGGGACCATGCTGAGATTCACAGTCCAGTCCTGACATTTATTATCATTTTCTTAGAAAAGTTACTAATCATCTGACCTTCAGTTGCCCTCATCTTTAAAAAAGAAATACTGCTATTGTATTAACTAGAGCTTTTCATGTATGTGTATGTGTGTGTATATATATATATATATATATATATATATATATATATATAATATATATAGTTGTCAGTGGACCTTTATCTTATTTATATGTGGTGCTGAAAATTGAACCCAGTGCCTCACATATGCTAAGCAAGTGCTCTACCACTGAGCTACAACCCCAGCCCTAGAGCTTTTCCCTTTTTAAGTGAACTTTAATTCACTTAATCAAAGGGGGCTGCTAGTGGATTTACTGGTGCTCAAATGCAAACTACAGAATAGTAGCTCTGGGGTCAGCACCAGGTATGTTTGGACCTGGGCTCTTTGGTCTTCCATGAATATATGTCTGGTTGCCCCTTTCTTTCCACTTCCTCCCTGCCTCCATCTCGCCCCATTCCTTTGCATCTCTGTTTGATTTTTTTTTTCTCTCTCCAACAGAGGACAGGCCATTCCTATATGGCAGGGATCTAGAGGCCCAAGATTCCAATACTTCCAGATCCATAACCCAGTAGGGAAGATGGAGTTAATAATGATCTAAAATACAATTTTTATTTCAACCTCCGGAATAGCTGCAGCTGTGTGAATTATCTACTTTAGCTCACTCCTTCCTGTAACTGAAGAAAAGAACAAGTTACCAAATATAGAGAGCTGAGGATTTAATTTCCTACCTTAATTTATCTGTAATTACTACATCATTTTAGAACTATAAATACTGTAGTCGGATCAAAGAAATTCTTAAGACTTTATACTCATTGATTTTAAGAAAATCTTTTAGAGTCGATATTTTCTTGTGCTGAGACCGTTGGTTTACTTGAAAGGACCCCAAAGACCCAGGTTTAAGTTTAGTTCCTTATAGGCAAGTTACTGGACTACTTAGAATTTTATTTTTTAAAAAGAGATGCTAACAGCAACTTTCATGTCTATCTTATGGGGTTGTTGTGAGGACCAGTATTAAGTCATACATGTAAAATGACTTAGTAAAATGTAATATGAATTAATAGAAACCTTTCTTTAAATAAGTTGTTTAAGAAGCAAAGAAGAAAAGTTTCCAAAGTTGGTTTATGTTCTTATATACTTCAAATGTCTTAGAAATGCCCATGTGGCATAATTTAAACTTCTTCTCTAACAGAATCGGAATCTTGTACACCTGTGAAAATTCCAACCCAATCATTGCTGCAGGATGTTGCAGGACAAGCAAGGAAAGAAAAAGTGAAGCTACCTCATTATTTGATGAGTTCCAAGCCCAAATCTCAACCTCTTGCAAAGGTAAAACAGACATCGTAACAAGTTTCCCAGAATCAATCAGCATTTTATGTAATTCTGTTTGGTTCAAGTTGTTTCAACCACTGTGTCCTGCCATTTACGACATCTACTATCTCACCATGAGAACCATTAGTTGTAGACATAAACTAAGGCAGTGTTTTGCTAGATCTGGCTCTTACACTCTAACGAGACAAGTTTTAAAAAAAAAAAGTTGTGAAATTACTAGTAGCTAAATTCAGTTGTAGTAGGAATACTCTCTTTGGGGACAACCAGTTCACTGCACACTACTGGCTAAAGGGATCATTGGTTACCCTACTCATGACTCAGGATAAAATCCAAGTGACTTAGATGAGTACAAAGCATGGCCCATTTGCTTCTTCACCCTTACAATCCCTCAAATTCACTTTACTTCAGCCACATGGGTTTCTATTGGTTTCTTAGAACACCAACCTTCTTCTTTACTTAGAGCCTGTGAGATTAATTTTCCACCCATCTCTGATAGGATGTCCTTAAGCTTACTAATCAAGTTTAAAAAAATTTTTTTTTTTAGTTGTGGATGGTTACAATACCTTTGCTTTATTTATTTATCTTTATGTGGTGTTGAGGATAGAACCCAGTGCCTCACACATGCTAGGCAAGCGCTCTACCACTGAGCTACAACCCCAGCCCACTAATCAAGTTCTAACAATTTTCATTTCTTTATTTCCATGGCACACCATGGTCATTGCCATCACAGAATATATTGCAATGTATGTAACTGATAGGAGTTTCTTAAACTTTAATTGGCATATGAATCACCTGGAGCTCTTGTTAAAGATAAAGATACTGACTCACTAGATCTTAATGTGGGGCCTGAAATTCTACAGTTCTAACAAACCCTCAGGAGATGTCATGCTGTTGATCTGGGAACTAACAAGGCCATAGACCAGTGGTGCTCTGTGTGATTACCTGATCAGAACATTAGCCACACCTGAGAATGTGTATAAACACAAATTCTTCATTTCACTCCAGACACACAGAATGAGAAACTCTGGGAGTAGGGTCAGCAATTTTTCTTAATGAGTCCACCAGGAGATTGAGAGGAGCTGACATTTGTTAGACCTGGCACAGAAGAAAAAGCACACACAGACTTTAGGATAATAGAAACCTGGGTTTAAAACATCATCACTTAACCCTTGAGCAAATTATCTTTCAGTTCTATGAAGAAAAAATGAACACTAAAATAATTATTCTTACAAGGATATTATAAAGATTTGAGGAGACTCCATAAATCTTCATTTCTTCCCCCAGCCAAGCAGTTATTTTCCTCTGGTAGCAAAGATAAGAAAAACCTTGGAAACACCAGAGAAAACCATTTTATTAATTTTTCCTTACTGCAAAGGTTCAAGATTCTGTTGGAGGAAAAGTGAATACATCCTCTATTGCATGTGCTGCCATTAATAATATAAAGTCGTCCCCTTTTGGGTTCCATCTTCTCCCATCATCAGTGAAGTTTGGAGTGCTTAGAGAAGGACACACCTATGCAACCACTGTAAAGCTCAAGAACACTGGCGTGGACTTCTGCAGGTGAGGCCAAGGCACCAAGTGCTTCCTCAGGTTCCCAGGCCCTGAACTGTGACTTGTCTGTCTTCCCACATCAGTCAACATTGGTTGAACTGTAACTGTGCCTTGAATCTTGAATCTTCACATATTCATTCAATCATTTACTCACTAATTTATCCATCCATTCATACATTCATTCTTCAACAAATCAGCGTTTACCAAGCCCCAACTACATGGTAGGTACTTCCTTGCCCTATATTAATCCTTATTCATACTTGGAAACATCTCAAGTCCTGATCTACCCTAGCAAAAAAATAAAATGAGAAGTTATACAAGTGTTTCAATAACTAATATGCAAAACTTGAAATCATGTTTCTCAAATTAATCACCAACTATAATGTGTGATTTAACATTTGTTTGCATTTGATATGAAAAAGCATATATTTAAAAAACGTTAATATTGTGGGACACACATAAATATTAAAAATAAAAAACAGTTACTACAGTGAAGCAAATTAACATATCCATCATCTTACATAGTTACCCTTATTTTTGTTTGTGGCAAGAGTTAACTAAAATCTACTCATTTAGCATGAATCCTGTATACAGTATGATTACCTATAATCCTTATGATGTACTTTGGATGACTAGATTTGTTAATCCCACATATCTGCTCCTTTATATCCTCTGCCTACATCTCCCCTAATCCCTCACTTCAGTCTTCACTAACCTCTGTTTCATTTTCTATCACTGTACATTTATATTTTTTCTTTTCCAGATTCCACATAAAAGTGAGATGATATACTCTTTTTCCTTCTATGTATGACTTATTTAACTTGGCATAATGTCCTCTAGTTCATCTATGTTGTGGCAAATAGCAAGATCTCATTCTTGCCTAGGGCTAAATAATATTCACTTGTATGTATATACCACAGTTTCTTTAACCATTTATTTGTCAGTGGATACTTGGGTTGTTTTTGTGTCTTAGCTATTGTGAATAATGCTGCAGTGAATGTGGAGATGTTCATTCCCACGTTTGTGAGGTGGTGATTTCATTTGCCTTAGGTATATGTCCAGAAGAGGGATTATTGGTTCATACAGTAGCTCTAGTTTTAATTTCCTTAGCAGCATCCATATTATTCACAATGGCTATATTACTCTGTATTCCCACCAGTGATATAACATTTTCCTTTTCTCTGCAACCTCACCAATACTTTCAACCATTTGATAATAGCCATCCTAACAGGTGTGAGGTAATATCTCATAAATGGCTTTTGATTCATGATTTTGAGCATTTTTTCATGTCACAGTGGGCCATTTTTGTATCTTCTTTAAAAAATGTGTATCAAAGTCTTTTGCCCATTTTTATGATCATGTTATTAGTTTTTCCACTATTGAGTTGTATGAGCTATTAATTTGGGATATTAATCTCTTACCAGATGCATCGTTTGCAGATATTTCTTCCTAATTTGTTGGAATCTATTTCCAATGCCACTTCGTTTTCTTGATTGTTTCATTTTCTGTGCAGAAACTTTTTAGTATGATGTAGCTTCATTTATTTATTTTCCATCTTGTAGCCTGGGCTTTTGGTGTGATATCTAAAAAAATTAAATAAATAATTGTGAATGTCAATGTCCAGTGCTTTTCCTTTATGTTGTCTTCTAGGAATTCCATAATTTCAGATCATATATTTAAATCTTTCATCCATTCTTAGTTGACTTTTGTGTATAATGTCATATAAGAATCCAATTTCATTCTCCTGCATGTAGAAATCCAGTTTTCTTAGCAATGTTTATTGAAGAGATTGTCCTTTTCCTATTGTGTCCTCTTGATGCTTTTGTCAAAAATTAATCAACAGTGTATATTTGTATTAATTTATGGGATCTCTACTCTGTTCTACTGGTCTATGTGTCTGTTTTTATGCCAGACCATACTTAAATTGTGATTACTATAGCTTTGTAATTTAATTTAAAATCAGAACACATGGTACCTCTAATTTTATCTTTCGTTCTCTGAATTGTGCTGGCTATTCAGAGTCTTTAGTGATTCCATAAAAATTTTGTATTTTTTTCCTATTTTTATAAAGACTGCCTTTGGAACTTTGATAGAAATTGTGCTGAATCTCTACATTGGTTTGGGTGGTACAGACATTTTATCAGTGTTCATTCTTCCAAACCATAAGCACAGGATATCTTTCCATTTGTCTTCTTCAGTTTCTTTCATCAATGTTTTAGAGTTTTCAGTGCTCCAGTATTTCCTTGGCTAAATTTATTCTTATGTTTGTTTCTGGATGTTATCATAAGTGGGACTCTCAATTTCTTTTTCAGTTAGGTTGTTATTTGTGTATAAAAATTTTGTTAATTTTTTTCATATTGGTTTTGTATCCTGAAATTTTACCAAATTTATTTATTAGTTGTTATAGCTTTTTATGGAATCGTTGGTGAATTTTTTACATATAGGATGATGTCATCTGTAAACAGAGAAGATTTTACTTCTTTCTGATTCGGAGGCCTGTTATTTCTTTTTCTTGTCTGATTGCTATTGCTAGTACCCTTTAGTGCTATGTTGAATAAAAATGATGGGTGGGCATTCTTGCCTTGTACTATATCTCAGTGACCATTTTCCCCTGGTAATTATAATATTAGCTGTGGATTTTTCATAAGCATATTTTATTATGCTGCAGAACTTTTCATCTATACCTAACTATTCAGAGTTTTTAATTAAAGCATAATGGACTCTGTCATATGCTTTATCTGTGTCAATTGAGATGATAATTATCTTCCATTCTGTTAATATGAATGTATCACATTGATTTGTGTACATTAAACTAACCTTGTATGCCAGGGATAAATCACACTTGGTCATGATATGCAACATTTTTGATATACTATTGGATTCAACTTACTAATATTCATGAAATATTAGTAATTTCTGCATCAATGATCATCGGAAAAATTGGCCTTTAGTTTTCTTTTCTTGTGATATATTTTTCTGGCTTAAGATCAAAGAAGTGCTTACTTCACAAAATATGCTTGGAGACAATCGTTCTAGATGTATTTTTCAGGAGTTTTAAAAGTATTGTTATTAATTCTTTGAGTTTGGTAGGATTCAGCTGTGATGCCAGCTACCTCCTTGGCTTTTCCTTCTTGGGAGGTTTTGTGTATTTATTCAATTTCTTTGTTATTGGTCTGCTAAGGATATCTATTTCTTAATGACTCCATTTTGGTGGTTATATTTTCTAGGAATTTATCCCAATTCCTATAAGTTGTCCAACTTGTTGGCATAAAATTGTTCATGATATTCTCTCATGAACCTCTCTATTTCTGACTTGTCTGTTATAATTGCTTTGATTTTTTTAAAATTTGACTCTTTTTCCTTTTATTCTTTGACTAGCTGAGACTTTTTCAATTTTATTGTTTTCAAAAACACACCTCTTAGTTTTATTCTGTTTTTTTTTTTTTTTAATTCTCTAGTTGATTTATTTCTGTTCTGATTTTCTTATTTCCTTCCTTTGCTAATTTGGGGTTTAGTTTGTTCTTTTACTAGGTCCTTGAAATGTAATCTTAGACCATTTATTTGGAATCCTTCTTTTTTAATGTAGGCATTTATTGTGCTTAAAGATCCTTCTTAGAAGTTTTTTACTGCACTTCATAGGTTGTGTTTCCATTCTCATTTATCTCAAGATGTTTTCTAATTTCTTCTTTGATGATTTCTTTGACTTATTTGTTGTTCAGAAGCAAATTGTTTAATTTCAACATATTTGTTAATTTTTTCATGATTCCTCCTGTTATTGATTTATAGTTTCATACCATTGTGATCTGAAGTGATAATGATATTATTTCAATCTAAAATGTCTTAACACTTGTTTTGTGGCCTAACATATGGTCTATCCTGGAGAGTTCCATGTGTGTAAGGGAAAAAATTGTATTTAGATATTGGATAGAAGGTTCAGTAAACATCTGTTTAGGTCCTTTTGGTGCAAAGTTGAATTCAAGTCCAGTATTTCCTTGTGAATTTTCTGTCTGGTTGATCTACTCATTGTAGAATGTGGAGTATTGAATTACCTTCATAGTGTATTGCCATTTATTTCTCCCTTATTTTACTATTATTTTCTTTATGTATTCAGGTGATCCAATGTTAGGTGCATATATATTTACAATGGTTATATCTTGTTGATGAATTAAGCCTTTCATTATTAAAAAAATGACTTTTTTTCTTTTTGTGACAGTTTTTGACTTGAAGTCTATTTTATCAAATATAAGTATAACCTCTTCTGCTGTCTTTTTTTTTTTTTTTTTTTTTTTTGTAGTACTGGGGATTGAGCTCAGGGGCACTTTGCCTCTGAGCTACATCCCCACCCTTTGTGTTTTTAAGACAGGATTTCACTAAATTGCTAAGGGTCTTGCTAAATTGTTGAAGTTGCCCTTGAATTTGTGATATTTCTGTCTTAGCTTCCTGAGTTGTTGAAATTACAGGCAAGTGCCACTGCATCCAGCTTTTGTTTACCATTCACAAGAAATATCTTTCTCCATCCTTCCACTTTTAGCCTATGTGTGTTTGTAAAGCTTAAGTGTGTCTCTTGTTCTTGCAGGGCAACATTTAGTTAGATATTTTTTCATTTTTATCCACTCATTCTGTATCTTTTCAATTGAAAATTTAATCCATTTACATTTAAGGTTATTACTGATAGCTAACAACTTACTACTATCTTTTTTTTTTGTAGAAAGGGGGGCTTATTAAGGGAAGGGGGAAAGGGGGAAGGGGAAAGGGAGAAAGGGAAAGAGGAAAGGGAGAAAGGGAAAGAGGAACAGGGAAGGGGAGAGCTGGTAAGAAGATGACGGCGAAAAGAGGACTACTATCTTATTATTATTTGTTTTCCGGTTGTTTTGTAGCTCCTTTGTTCCTTCTTGCTCTCTTGCTGTCTGCCTTGATGATTGTAAATTTCTGTAGGGTTAAGCTTTGATTTCTTTCTCTCTATCATTTGTGTACCTGCTATAGTTTTTTGTTATTGTTGTTGTTTTGTTTTGTGGTTATCATGAGGCTTCCATGAACATTAGTTATAAACATTAGTTATAATCTATTTTAAGGTGATTACAACTTCATTTCTGTCATATACAAAAATTCTAGACTTTTACTTTTTTCCACGTTTTTGAAATTACAATTTGCATTTTTATCTTGTATATTTCTTAACCATTGTAGTTTTATTTTTTTACCACTTTAATCTTTAACCTTTATATCAAAGATCTATGTAGTCTACATATCACCATTATAATATCTGAGTATTCTATATGTAATATATATTTATTTTACCAGTGATTTTTATAGTTCCATATGTATTCATGATAGTAATTTTTCATCCTTTTGTGTCTGCTTGAAAAACTTCCTTAAGCATTCTTGTAAGGCAGGTCCAATGGTAATGAATTCCCTCAAATTTTGCTTGTATATAAAATACCTCATTTCTCTATTACTTCTAAGAACATCTTTGCTGGGAATAGTATTCTTGGCTGGTAGATCTTTCCTTTCAGCACTTTGAATATATCATCCCATTCTTTCTTGGCATACACGGTTTCTTTAGAGAAACCTGCCAATAGTCTAATGGGGATTCCCTTATATGTAACTTGATAATTTTATCTTCCTGCCTTTAAAAATTCTGTCTTTAATTTTGAAAAATGCTGTTAATTATATTATTTCTGCATAATTGAAGCAAAAAGGAAAAAACCCAAATCATTAGGGACATTTTAGTTATGAAGATCTGACTTAGAATTAATAACAAATAACCTAACTCACAGCCTGTACACACACCTGAAAACATACTCTACCTGGCATTTGATGACAAGAGAATGTCAGTTTTTCATTTCCAGGTCAAAACCAATGGAATCTTAGAACTTAAAGAGAGCTTAGAGACTATTATTCAGGAAGAAACTGAGTAACTTGTTTTAAGGTCTTGTAGGCTAGAGGAGGCCAGACCTCAGACCTCCTGAGCACCAGGTCATTGCTGTCTGTACCTCCAGTAATGTGGAGGGACTCCACTTTATTAACACAGTGTGGTCACCAGTTTCACAAGGGATTTCAGTTCTTTTCATTGCATCAATGTACTGTGTATCTATGCCAAGATCACTTCTAGTTACAAAATGTCCTTTATTCTATTTTTAATTAAGTATAAAGTGTACAGGGGAGTGGGTTTTTTTTAATAAAAGTTGAACAAAGATTTCAATTTCAGAGTTATTATAATGGAAAGCTCTTTACGAATGTTTGTGATTCTAGATTCAGAATTGGAATCAAATGAAGGAGCATAACAGAACCATCCAATTTGAAAGATCACTGTCACCTTTTAGTTGAAACAAATCCCCAATTTTAGAAATAATGTTTGCTTTCTAGGAAACAACCTATGAGGGACTCAGGCCAGCAGTTCAGACATTATTGTGTTCTGTTGTTTGTTAGGTTGTTGCCAACAAAGTGGGTGGAGAGAAATACAGTTAACTTCAAACTAATAAAACTCATCCATGCAGATCCTCTCCAGTACAGACTTCTAGTTTTAGAGATTTAATTCCACAGCTTGTTAAATTTAGCCATGATGGAGCAGACAGCAAAGTGGATGGCAGAAGTGGGGTTGGGATCCGGGTGGAGGTAGGATCTCCTTGGCGTTTTAATTTACTCCAGGTCTTTAACCTTCATGTAGAACCCACAAACCACAGGAAAGGAAAGAGATCAATAAGCACCATTTGTGAGCACAGAGCTTTCCAAGTTCTTCAACATTTTCTGAGCCCTTTCTGTTTCTCCTCTCCCGGAACATGCAAACCCTATTTCTAAGACAGAGTAAGACTGGCTCCCATGCTCCACTGCTTTCCAAAAGAGCCTTTATTCTTCAGCTTAATGATCTGGCTGCCAGCATTTACACTCACACTGGCGGCTACGCTGAAATGCACACACCAGCCAAACACTCACAACACTCTGCCCAGGCCCACGCTGCTCATCAGCTATAATAACAAAAGGTGGAAACTCAGGTTGGAGTCCATTGAATGTTGATGAAAACTGCTGGAAAGGCAGTTGTGAAGTGGGCCCCAAATTCTCCTCCCAACTGAATATTAATGGTTGTTTTTCTAATGCTATGGACCCCTGGCTCCTGTGTAACAAATATTAGCGCCTACCTGATTGTATGACATCCCAGTTAATTGCTCACGTTTTTCATTCTGGCATAAACTTATTTCCATCTTTCTTCCTGGTAGGTTTAGAGTGAAGCAGCCCCCACCCAGTACTGGACTGAAAGTGACTTACAAACCTGGGCCTGTAAGTCTTTTTATATGTTATCTGTTGTATGTATGTGCACACATACATTCTATGTACCCAGTGAAGTGAGCTTTTAAATCATTCTACCCATTGAGTTTAAACCAGGTATAATTTTTTCTACTATCATAAGCAAAACATTCCCAGTATTGATAAAATATGTGGCATGATATCATTTGTTTCCTTTACGCACCATGGGAAAGATCCTAACTAGAGTTAAACTTCTAGTTATGGAAACATTTCTGAAGCACCCCTCACTTGCTCAAGGAGTATGGTTATGTACAGTTATGAATGAAGACTAATTTCAAAGTTAAAATTAAATTTTTCTGCAAAGTGAAAAATCTATCAGAAAAACCAATAATTATTCTATTCTATTTTGCACAAATCTAGTTTGCTCTCTTGGTATTTGCCAGAGAATTTTTTTTTTAATTCCACACTAAGAAATGGTGTAGTTATTCATCAGCAGATTCAGTTCTCCAAAGTTCTCTGAAAACACAAACTTAATAAAACATGTGGCATGATAACTTGTTCTGACTTTATTGGATACATTCCCCAAAATGGGATGTTTAGTGACAAGAAAAGTATACTAATTGTATATTATCGCTTACTTTGAATTATAATTTCAGAAATATGATACGTTGTAAACAAAAGTTCATCTCAAAATATAATAAAATCATGCCTGTAAGTTGGTCACTGCATCATCTGGCTGCTTTAACATCCCCTTTCTTCTCACTCAGCAAATAGAGTTCCTCCCATATGACACTGATAGTGCTTGGGTGCAGAGGATGTTAAAAATGAGGTGCACACCTGTAATCCCAGTGACTAGGGAGGCTGAGGCAGGAGGATCACAAGTTCAAAGCCAGCCTCAGCAATTAGCAAGGCCCTATGTAACTCAGCAAGATCCTGTTTCTAAAACAACAACAACAAAAGTAAAAATAAAAGGGGCTGGGGATGTGGTTCAGTGGTTAAGTGTTCCTGGATTCAATCCCTGATACCAAAAAAAAAAAAAAAAAAAAAAAAGTAAGACATACAGAGAGCTTACAGAACCAGGCACATGGCAGTTACTCAAGGTGCATATGATTAAGTGATAGAATGAAGTAGGAAATCTGGTAGATATGGGAGTCATTCATCACAGATGGGACTATAAACATAGGCTCAGACGAGCAGTTAGCAAGGGTACCTTGGACTGTAACAAGTACACAGTGCTCCCTGGGTCTCCATCTCTTAAAGCAGCAGAGTTGTTATTCCCTCACATAGATGGGTCAGTCTGGAATAGTGCAAAGTCCATTGGCTTCTTGACTATACCACCACGCAGGCTGATGTTGGTAGTTAATGCTCTGAGCCTTTTCCTTATCTGTCAATGAGGGAGTTTAGACCAGGCTTAGCCCACTTCTAGCTCTGTTATCTCATGATCAACAGAAAAAATAGCATTATATAGAATAAAACTCCAAATAAAAATACATGTTGAAGCCGGGCACGGTGGCGCACGCCTGTAATCCCAGCACTTTGGGAGGCTGAGGCAGGAGGATCACGAGTTCAAAGCCAGCCTCAGCAATGGCGAGGCACTTAGCAACTCAGTGAGACCCTGTCTCTAAATTAAATACAAAAAAGGCTGGGGATGTGGCCCAGTGGTCGAGTGCCCCTGAGTTCAATCCCCGGTACTACAAAAAAAAAACAAAACAACAACAAAAAAAATACAAGTCCACACATTGAAACTAAGTCCACAGATTCATGAGTACCTCTCTGAAATAATTCATCAGTATATTATGTTAAGATTTCAGAATTTTCACAACATAAAACGAAACAAAAATCAAAGCAAACCCTCTTTCACTGTTCTGGGAAGTTAGTAAATCTCATTTTAATCTAAAGTAGGAATTATGCCAAAAGCTGAAATGACTGTTGGATCAACCTTTATAAATAATAAAAACCCAGGGTGTATTCTTTGAAGCTCACTCTATACTGTTAAGATTTTTTCTTTTCTAGTTTTTTTTTTTTTTCCATTTCTTTTTGACAGTAGGTTTGGCTCTAGCAAAAAATATAATCTATAGACTTCACCATATGTAAATCTAACCACTGTTCAGCTTGGTTAGTCGCCAACTTTAAATGAATATGCTCAAAGCCTGGATAAACCTGCCTGATGGCAATAATCCAGCTCTCCTCATGCTGAATTTCATCATTACCCAGCCCTGTTTTGATTTTGGGGCTTGGAGAACTGAGGGTCTGATTCTCAGAAACAGAGCTGTTGGATCCCCTCCAGTATGGATACATGCACATTGTTGAGAAAACTGAAACATTTTTCATTCTATTATTTATAAAACTGTATTGAAAAAATTCCATTTGTATCTAATTGCTTTCCATGTGGTAGTTTCTGATTTTTTTTTTTTTTTCAGATAACTGTTCCCAAGTCTGCTTTTTAACTCACCTCCTGGAGAGGCAGCTTAGAAACATAAACAGCTCTTTCTTTCCTGGCTAGTATTCTTTTCAAGGAACAAGGCAAGAAGCCCTTGCCTTGCTGTGTTTCTTCTTCATTATGTATCGGGTTTCTTTTCTGTTGGTACAAGTCTATTCCATGTAGCTTTCAAACCCTAAGTAGTTTTGCATTTAAACTAATTCTGTCTCCCTCTACTGGCTTTGTCACTTTACACATCCTGCATTAGGAACACTAAGACCAAGGTGCTGGGTAGGAATGTTAGGGAATTCAACCAGTCTCTTAGTTTCATTTTAAGATTACATTTATAGTTATCTTAAATTAATCCCAACTAGCAAGGATGCCAATAGATAGAAATTCTCAACTAATATTCAAGAAATAGCACAATTGTGGGTATTGCAGAAGTTTGCCTTTAGTGTTACTTCTAACAAATACCCTGGCATTTAGTTTCCTTATGATTTTTCCCTAAATTTGACCCTTCAAAAATTTATCCTGGGTTCCACTTACTCAATTCTACCTAATCTAGAAAATAATTTTACTAAATGCTTATAACACTATAATTTATTAGTGCCAAATTTAGAAATAAGAAAACTGAAGAAGAGAGTTTAAGTAACTTGCCTAAGTTAGGTAAAAAGCAGGATTTGAACTCATATGTGTGTCTACTGCTACAGCTACATTTGTCTTATAGGTGGCAGCTGGTTTGCAGGCAGAGCTGAAGGTGGAGCTGTTTGCCATGGCTATTGGAGAGGATGGTGCCAAGGGATCAGCACACATTTCTCACAATATTGAGATTATGACTGAGCATGATGTTCTGTTATTACCTGTGGAAGCAAATATCCTTTAAAGAGCAATCTGGGTAATCATATATAGTGTAGAGATTACGTAGGAGTGAGGAAAACGTGGACATCAAAATGCATCTCAATATCTTTATTAGTTCTACGTATAAAATTATAAGAGCTAAATATCTCAGGACAAAGTCTGTGTCTTCATTCATTTTTTTAAAGGATCCAGCCAAATCTAAAAGATACCTGATAATATGGTATATTAGCAGTAACTACAAGTTGAATGAATGCCAATGTCATTGACTATCTATGGAATATCAGACAATCAAAATAAATCTTTCACCTAAAACAATGTAATTTCATGGGGCAGGAGTAGAAGATATACAGGTAGGATTTTCACTGAATCATATAGGCATTCCTTCATGTTGGTGTCTGTAGCCATGGAAATATCACACAGGTATCTAATGCCCATTATTTGCAGAATACCATATATTTTATGTACAAATGGAAAAGTGGACACTATCTTTTAAAATTATATAATACAGTAGCAAAAATGAAGTCTTTAAACTTGATTCCTAAACTTTTTTTTTTTTACTTCTACATTGACACGAATCATGTACTACAAAACCACAGTCATAGGAAAGCTCTGGGTGTTTGGGAAGGTTAGCAGAAATTAATTTTCTGAGAGCTTAAGAAATTTTAGAGATACAATGGAAACTAGGTTCGAGTCAAGTTATGGAGACTTGAACCCTTGGCCTAGACTTCATTATTTAAGTAACAGTAAGCCACTGAAGACTTCTGACCAGTGGGTAATACAATCAGCATATCTCTACAAAACAAATCCAGTGTTATTGTGCAGGATATGCTGAAGAACTGGACATATAAAAGAACCACCACAGGTCTACTTCACCAGGGCAACTGTAAGGACAAGAAGAACTAAAGGGTGGCAACAGTAGGTGTGAATTGAAGGACAGATCAAAGAGGTGAGGGTGGGGAGGAAACTACAAAATCTGAAGTGTAAATCATTTATGGAAGAATATGATGAGTTAGTTCAGCAGCAAGGTTTGGGGCTTAGGAAGTGAATCACTTATATCCAGGACTAAATCTTAATTGAGAAGTCAGAGCAGGAGACAGAATAATTTTGAGCATTCTCTCAAGAGGTAATGGTTGAATGCACAGGAAAGGAGCAGAAATTTGGGGTCTGTTTAGGGAGCACAAGGAGAAAGAGGAGCTAGTAGAAACAGAACAAGCAATCAGAAAACCAAGAATATCTTAGAAGCCACAGAAAGAATTTCAAAGAAAAGATGTACACAGTTGACAAATGCTACAGAGATGCCAAGGAGAATTCAGATTAAAATAAGATTCAGTTGGAAAAAGAAAACTAAATCACAAAATATACAAAAGGAGTCTTAAGAAAGCAGAAACATCAGGCATGGATGATCTTACAAGAAAATATATCAAAGGAAAGAACAAGAGAATATCCTTGGTACCTCCAGGACACACTAAATAAAAAAGGAGGGATTTTTAGTTCAGTGTAGACCTAAGTATGTTTGTAGGCTTAACAGAATGGATCAGAAGAGAAACATTAAAAATATGAATGAGCAGAAGTACTTGAAACTGCAAAATCCCAAAGAGGGCAAGATAATCAAAAGTGGAAACAAAGGGTTAGCTTTGGTAAGAGAGAGGACAAAGATGGCGACGGATCCAGACATTCTGAGGTGAAGAAGAAAGCTAAGAGAACTTATGTCAGATGAGTTTGACTTCAATAGCAATTTAGATGAGTTCATTTGCTCTTCATTCTTTCAAAAATAAATGGTTCTAATGTGCAGTCACTGTTGTAACTATCAGGGATACAGCAACAATCAAGAAGGGCAGAAGCCCTTGCCTTTATGTAACTTAGGACAGATGATACACAAAATAAATAAAATATGGGCTATGATACCAATAAGGACAGTGAATAAAATTATAAATAGGATGTAGGAAAAGGTTTAGAGAGTGTTAAGAGGTTTACAATTAAAATAGGATGATTTTTATTTTTTATTTTTAAATATTTTTAGTTGTAGATGAACACAATACTTTATTTTATTCATTTATTTTTATGTGGTGTTGAGGATCAAACCCCGTGCCTCATATGTGCCAGGTAAGTGCTCTGCCACTGAGCTACAGACCCAGCCCAGTTTTTCTTTCTTTTTATTTCATTTCTAGCTGTGATGGTAAGGCTCTTCCATTGTAATAGAAGGAAAATAACCAAAGAACCGATTTTTCCTTCTGGAAATTAAATCAAGAGCTCTTTCCCTCTCCCCATAGATTATTAAATACTGTTCATGAGTATCTGAATTACTGTTGCTGATGATAGCAAGGAAATAATTTTGCATTTATGCTAATAAATTTCCTATTTCCTTGCTTACAGAGTAGAAACCATTTGTCAATTAGGCACAGATAGATGGGGAGTTTTCTGAGATCTTTTATCTACTTCCAAAGTCAATGATAGTTCATAGCCCATTTCCCAAGACCTATCCTTCTTCCCACCAAATAAAGCAAGAAATTTGGATGCTGATGTTGTTTGGAGGGTGGTTATAGTGATGGCACCTTACAGAAAGAAGGCCAGTCACAGTTTGGAAAGAAGTGTATATAGGGAAGAACAATTAAGATAGTAATATCCATCCTCCAACCTCTAACCATTTTCATGTAGAATTTGCATTAGACAAAAGAGTGCCTAAAATTGAGCTGGTGTTGCTAGAAATAAGACTCTTATGATTTAAAAATGTTATTTGGGTTTGTATATACAAAAAAAAATTTTAGTCATGAAAATTATAGTCCTTAATGAGTGTTTTACCAGTTTTAACAAGCAACTACTATGATAATCGACCAAAAGATTTTCCCCAAGGAAAAGAAAATCCCATGGTCCAGAAGATTTCTACAACTCCTTCCTCTACACTTGGTGTCTTCATGTCTCGTAAAGTGTCTCCATATTAGGTCCAGTGAGTAGTAAGTAGGGATTTGATTGTCAAACATTCAAATTTGAAGCCTCAAACCTCAGGTTTATTCCTCTCTTCTTATAGCCACAAACCAAGAAACCACTTAACCTGACTGAATAAAAATATTTTTTTTTAATAATTGTAATAGTTACCCTTTTATATATTATCAAATCCAATCTTCAATAAGATAGATTTTCTTTTCCTATTTTACGAGGAAACAGGCCAGATAATCTTAAGTGGAAGTAAAAATCTAATATTTTATGTGAGTCCATAGTCCATTCTTTTAAGCACTGCCTTCTTTGTACAGATAAGGTGATCATACTTTCCAAAAAGCAGTAGCACAAACACCAAGGCACCCTTTTTTTTGGAATCAAGAATTTACAATTAAGCCAAAGATTTTCAAAATTTTTTAGCTCAGGATTCCTTTTACATTCTTAAAATCTATTGAGGATCCAAAGAACTATTTTGTATGTGGGTAAAACCTATCTATCAATATTTACCAAACTAAAATTAAAACTGGAAAAATTTAGAATTAGAAAAAATAAACCAGTATGTTAAGAGACATATTTTTAATAGAATAACTTCTCTAAAACAAAGATTAAATGAGTGGAGCTGTTTTACAAGTTTGCAAATACCTTTCACATCTGGCTTAATAGAACATAGTAGATTCTTACATCTGCATTGTATTCGTCTGTTACCATATCACACATCATACAGTCTCTGGAAAACTCTTTTATTTCATGCCTTTGAGAGAATGAGAGAACAAGGCAATAACATCTTACACTAGCTTCCTAGGGCTGCCACAATGGAGTACCATGAACCAGGTAGCTTAGAACAACAGATACTTAATTCTCTGATCATGGAGGAGGCCAGAGGTTCAAAATCATGATGTCAGCATAATTGGGTCCTTCTGCAGGCTCTGAGGGAGAATCTGTTCTATGCCTCTCTCCTAACTCTTGGTGTTTGTGGCTTTTGGCTTCAACTCTCCATTCTCTTCCTGTCTTTGCATGGCTATCTTTTGTATTTCTCTTTGTCTCTCTCCTTAAAAAGATGCACTCACTGGATTTAGGGGCTAACTTAACCTAGAATGTCCTCATATTTACTTGATTATATTTGTTAAGATTTTATTTACAAATAAGGTTACATATGCAGGTTCTGTTAGACATGAATTTTGGAAGGACAAACCCAGTAGTCCCTCAAAATTCATTTAAAATACATTCTCCTATCCTGAAAGTCAAAAAATCTCATCTAGGGGCTGGGGCTATGGCTCAGTGGCAGAGCGCTCGCCTCGCATGTGCGCAGCCCGGGTTCGATCCTCAGCACCACGTAAACATAAATGCATTGCATTGTGTACAACTAAAGTAAATAAATAAATATTTAAAAAAAAATCTCATCTAAATATCGTCAACTTAAAAGGTTTCAGACATCATAATTTAAAGCATCTAAATCAACTATGGGTGAGACTTTGGATATGACCCATCCTAGCCTCCTCTCCACCTATGGCCCAGTAAAGCTAGAAATCAAGTTTCCAGCTTCCAAAATGCAATGGTGTGAGACAAGTATAAGATAGATATCCCCATTCCAAGACAGAAAATGGAAAGAATTTAAGGGTCACTGGTCTAAAGCAAGTTTGTGATGCAGTAGAGAAAATTCCATTAGGTTTCAAGGACAGAGAATAAACACCTGTGGCACTATCTGCCCTCTGTACCAATGGAGGCTCCACCAACCCCATTCTCCAAACACTCTATCAGATCTGCCCTCTTGGCCCTTCGCAGCAGTCCTACTCTATGGGCAGCCTGCTTCCTGCTTACAGAATTCAAGAAGCCTAACAGCTTTTCTTCACTTTGTCCCATCTCTGTCTCCTTAAGTACTGTTGTATCAATTTCTGCTGATATGACATACCACAAAACCCAGCAGTCTTCCATGGGATATCAAGGGGATCTACACCAGTAAGACATCACAGTTCTCTACAGACTCTTCCTGTATGATCTCTATTCTTAGTTTCTATTCCTGCCTGGATTCTGCTGAGTTGGTTGATTGGATCCATGGTCAAATGCCTACATTCTGCAGCAAGACTTTCATCCTATGTCTAGTGATTTCTCCAGAACATACCATTGCATCTTTTGCAATATGGATAGGAATAGGCTACAAATTTTCCAAATAATCATATTCTGGTTTCTTTCTGAACAGTTGTTCCCTTTCTTTTTACACAAGTGGCAAAAAATCAAGTCACGTCTTCCATATTTTGCTTGTGAATTTCAGCTAAATATCAAAGTTCATTTGTAAGTTCTACTTTTTAGCCAACAGCAGAACACTGAATTCGGCTAAGTTTTCTGTCACTTTCTAATAAGGATCACCTTTCCTTCAGTATCCAATCCAATAACATGTTCCTTATTTTTGGCTGAAGTCTCATCAGAAGCACCTATGATGTTCATATTTCTACCAACATTATTCATAACATATGAATTCAAGATGATCACTTTTTTCTACAGTCCTTATCACTTCCTTTAGAGATCTCATCAGAATTGCCCTTGGTGTCCATATATCTACCAAAAGGCTCTTTAAGGCCATCCGGATTTTTTTTGTACCACGTCACTCAAAATTCTTCTAGCTCCAACCCATGAACAAATTCCAAAGTCACTTCACTATTTTTAGGTATTTGTTACAGTAGCACTCAACTTCCTGATAGCAAAATCTGCATTTTCCTTGGGCTACATTAACAAGTCACCACAAACTGGGTGGTTTAACACAACAAATATTTATTCTCTTGCAGTTTGGGCCAGAGGTCAGAAACAAGGCTTTGGCAGGGTTGGTTCCTTCTAGAGGTTCTGAGGGAAAATTTGTTCAAAGCCTCTCCTGGCTTCTGATTAGTAGTCAGCAATTCTTGGTGCTCCTTGGCTTGTGATTGCATCATTCCAATCCCAAACTCTTCCACTATCACATGGTCTCCTCCCTTTATAATTCACATGGCATTCTTATTGAGGACAGTCACTGAATTTAAGGGCCCATTTTCTCTAAACCAGTATGATCTCTTCTTAACTAATTACATTTGTAAGGACCCTATATCCCTATATGGCCACATTCATAGGATTGAGGTGGACACAAATTTCCAGAGGACGTTATTCAACCCAATAACATAGTTTAATACTGTTGTCTTGGTCTTCATTATGGGAACCAAAGAATTAAGGCATGATTGATTTCGATTCTGGTCCATGACTTTCAGCAGTTAGCCCAAAAAAGAAGCAGTAAAGTCAGCATCTCTACCTGGACAATTCTCACAACTATTGAACGCTTTCAAATAAAGATTCAAAAGTTCTACTAAAGGAAGAAATATCTTATGCCTTAATGCCACTTTGTGTATATTATCAGTTAATGTGACTAAGAAGATGCACTAACAACAGTGATATATTTTGTTTCCTTTAAGTACCTCTCAATAACTCTAGTAGGCACTATTTTACCCACTTCATAAAGTAACCATCTAAATGGTAGTTTGCTCTATAGAAACTGTATTAGTTATCTGTTACTATGTAACAAATTACCCCAAACTTAATGACTTAAAACAGGAACCACTTATAACATACAGCTTCTGTGGATAAAGAATCCAAATCTCCCCCAGTTGGATGCTTTGGCTCAACTGGGGTGAATCTGCCTTCAAGCTTATTCAAGTAATTACAGTGAATTCAGTTCCTTGCAGGCTCTTAAGACCTAGGGCTTCATTCCCTCACTGGATATTATCTGGAGATCCCCTGCAGTTCCTTGAATGTAAGCCTCTCTAGGGCATTTTGACTCGTCACACATAAGCAAGCAAGAAGACCTTAAGAATGTGGGCAAGGCAGAATTCAGTGTTTTGTTATCTAATCTTGAGTGAGACATCCATTAAATTTTTGTATTCAGTTCATTAGAAGCCCTTCACTAGGCTTAACACATACTCAAGGGTAAGGCAACTACTGCAGGGCCCTATACAAGGGTTGGGGAACAGTCACTCAAACCCTTGTATAGGGCCTGGAAGTAGTCTTCAGAGTTTTTATGCAGTTTTGAGTATTTTGACCAAAGTTATAACTTAGCTACTTATTGTACTCCTCATTTTATTTCAGGTTCCATTTCTTTTTGATTAGGATAACAGTTATCCAACAAAGATACCTTTAAATTATCTACTTCTTTCCAAGAGACTAGTCAATCATAGATGGTGGTAAAGCTCTTGAAAAGCAGCACTTTTTAAACATAAGAGCAATTGTTGATGATAATGACATATACGTTTAGAGTACTCTCCTGCAACTTGTTTTTGTTTAGAAATCATCAAAAATGTTAATGGAAAATTC
Source organism: Tamias sibiricus (assembly GCA_025594165.1). Classification (NCBI taxonomy): domain Eukaryota; kingdom Metazoa; phylum Chordata; class Mammalia; order Rodentia; family Sciuridae; genus Tamias; species Tamias sibiricus. Next base: position 108,569,571 of record CM046658.1, on the reverse strand, counting down.
CCCATGGCAGGAATAGCTGCCCAAACAAGATCAATTCCGTAGATATCACACAGACGCATATTTTCCATTCTCTTGCCTTTCCATAGCGAGGCCTTCAAAACTCTAAGCCAGAATCCATTCTTTATTGTTAAACTGCCCAACAAATGACACCACTATATTCCTTCTCAATTCATAATACTTTAGTGTTATACGTAATCAAGAGATTCATGGATTGGGACATAAATCTCCAAGCCACAAGATCTGCAGCTCTGAGCCTGGGAAGAAAATAGTAACACCACAACACAGCAACTTAAATGAAATGGACACACTCATAAAAATATAAAAAGTGAAACTGCCTAAGAAGATACAGAAAGTCTGAAAACAGCTATAACAAAGAATCTGAATTAGTAATATAAAAACTTCCCCCAAAGAAAAGCCCAGGTCCAAAGATATTTGTGTCAGTCTCTACCTAGAATATTCCCACCTCCCCAAATCCCTGCCCTGTATGTACAAGCACATAAATACAGAGCAGCAATCACTTAGAAGCCCAGCAAGGAATCTTAGCTTGACTACTCTTTAATTAAAAAATGACAATTTTATTCAGAAATGTATAAAGAGCAATTAAGATCTTACATACAGATATAACAACCTGTAAGAAGTTACATTTAAGGAGACCTTTCTAGATAATTTTTTGTGGTCCTTTTCTGCTCCGTAACTCCATGACACTGCATAAAGGGCAAATGAAAATCAATTATGCACCTGATTGTCTTAAAAGGAGGTAAAATCTGGTATGAAGGTAACAAAGTATTACAACAAATTATCTGCCACAAAAATCATTTTTAAAAACCCTTTAGAAATGTTAATTCCAACTCCAGTGAAATAAATATTTAATTTAAAAAAAATTCTTTGTTCCCAGCTAGAATATATAAAGGAGACAATACCTGTGGGACTTAATCTGCTGAGAGTGCAAAGATTTTTAAACTAATTACACTTTCAAGTCCAAGAAGTGGAGCCAGACTATAGACTCATGATGGAATTCCCTCAAGCAAAGTTGGGAGCCAATTCTGAGATCTTTTGTAACATAATCTTCTATTGCTTGGTATTTTTAGATGACACCAATGCTACTCCTGCTTAGTTTAGAAGTTCTTTTAAGGAACTTCTACGTCAATGTTAAAATTAGTTTCTCCCTCTTTTTCCTCTTCCTTTTCTTCTCTTCCAAGTGGGTAGTAGCCTCAGCAAAAAACATAACTTCACTTTTTGCCTCACATTCCCTCTTAAGATAATCAAGACCTGCCATATTGAAGCCGATAACATCCTGGAGAAGAACAAAAGAAAGATTAAACAAGCTTTCTGACATTTCAGTTTAATATAGTAGCTTATGTGAGCTAGGGGAACCAGAGCTTTAGGTATGGTTACATATCCTTCCTTCGTTGAGGAGTTTTTAGAGATTTTCATTTGTTTCTTTTTAAAGTCTACTCCGAGAGCACCAACAAAAACTTTATCTCAAATACAGATTTATGTCTGGTTGATATTGCTAAAGACAAGGCATGAACTCTAAGTCATATATATGTTGAGGTTTTATCTGGTTCTTGTAATTCTACACAAAATCACTTACCTGTACTTGTCTGACTTTTGAAATAGTTGTTTCCTTTAATTTTTCTATCACTGGCACAAGCATTTGGTTGCTAGTGATCTGTCCAAAGTGAATTCTAATAGGAAAACAAAAGAGTCATGTTACAAAGAGAAGTTCTGGTCCAATCTTTCTAGAAATAGCAAACAGATACAATATCTCATTTTACCCAACGCGAGTACAGAAATGCTTCTAGCAAAAAAAGCTAAAAAACTTTCTTGTCCAGACAGTTCACTTCAATTTGATAATAATTTTAAAAAACTGTACTAAACCTTACCACACTTATTAGCAAGCTATTTATTTTCCCAACAATCTACCCAGTGGCCACAGATTTTGTTGGTGGTATATTATGGAAAGCTCAGAGACAGAATGTGCCTTCTAAATTCCACCAGAAAATTTCTAAAACTCATAAATGAATTCACCAAAGTAGTAGGATACAAAATCAAAACCCATAAATCTAAGGCATTTCTACATATCAGTGACAAATCCTCTGAAAGGGAAATAAGGAAAACTACTCCATTTACAATAGCATCAAAAAAAAAAAAAAAAAATACTTGGAAATCAATTTAACCAAAGACGTTGTAGGCTGCCTGATGTACAGCCACAAACCGCCGCGGGAGAAAAACTCGGAGGCAGAGTAAAGATACTACTACTTTTACTTCTACTTTCTTAGAGAGAGCTTAGAGAGAGAAAGATTTTTCTTCTTCTTAGAAAGAGCTTAGAGAGAAAGATTAGCGCTTTTTCTTCTTCTTCTTCTTCTTAGAGCTTAGAAAGATAGAAAGAAAGATAGAGAGAGCTCAGCTTAGAGAAAGATTCTTTTTTAGAGCTTCTTTCTTCTTTCTTCGGCAGCCTCAGCCTGACTCTGACCAGCAATTACTTCTTCTATCTGGTTTCTCTTCTGTAACCGCTCTGACTACGTTCTGGCCACTCTGATTCTTTTCTTCTTCTCCGACCCGAACTCTTCTTCCGACCGACTGAGCGACTGCACGACTGAATGAATGAATTTAGAAAGAGCTTAGAGAGAAAGATTAGAGCTTCTTTCTTCTTTCTTCGGCAGCCTCGGCCTGACTCTGACCAGCAACTACTTCTTCTATCTGGTTTCTCTTCTGTCCGAACTCTTAACCACTCTGACTCTTATTTCTTCTTCTGACTACGTTCTGGCCGCTCTCTTTTCTTCTTCTCCGACCAGAACTCTTCTTCCGACCGACCGAGCGACTGCACGACTGACTGAATGAATTTCTTCCTTCTCCTCACTCCGACTGCTTTCACCCGGTTATATACCTTTAGCTTTGCGGGTGCCTCACGTGCATTTACAGGTGCGTCACATACATACTTATTATCAGGTGGAACTTATGGCTTCCAGCTAGCCGCAATAGCCCTTCCTAATTGGGGCTCCTTCAAGATGTGAAAGACCTCTATAATGAAAACTACAGAACACTAAAGAAATAAATTATGGAAGACCTTAGAAGATGGAAAGATCTACCTTGCTCTTGGATAGGCAGAACTAATATTGTCAAAATGACCATACTACCAAAAGCGCTATACAGATTTAATGCAATTCCAATCGAAATCCCAATGACATTACTCTTAGAAATAGAAAAAGTAGTCATGAAATTCATCTGGAAAAATAAGAGACCCAGAATAGCTAAAGCAATCCTTAGCAAGAAGAATGAAGCAGGTGGCATCACTATACCAGACCTTACATTATAGTACAGAGCAATAGTAACAAAAACAGCATGGTATTGGCACCAAAATAGACTGGTAGGCCAATGGTAAGGAATAGAGGACACAAAGACTAATGCATATAATTTCAGTTATCTTATATTAGAGAAAGGCGCCAAAAATGTACATTGGTTAAAAGATAGCCTCTTCAACAAATGGTGCTGGGAAAACTGGAAATCCATATGCAACAAAATGAAATTAAACCTCTATCTGTCACCATGCACAAAACTCGACTCAAAGTGGATCAAGGATCTAGGAATTAGACCAGAGACACTCTGGCTAATAGAAGAAAAAGTAAGCTATAATCTCCATCATGTCGGATTAGGCCCCAAGTTCCTTAATGAGACTCCTGTAGTGCAAGAAATAATATCAAGAATCAATAAATGGGATAGATTCAAACTAAAAAGCTTCTTCTCAGCAAAAGAAACAATTACTGAGGTGAATGGAGAACCTACTAATTGGGAACAAATTTTTACCACATGTACTTCAGATAGAACATTAATCTCTAGAATATATAAAGAACTCAAAAACCTTAACACCACAAAAACAAATAACCCAATCAATAAATGGACCAAGGAACTGAACCGACACTTCTCAGAAGAAGATATACAATCAAGCAACAAATACATGAAAAAATGTTCAACATCTCTGGCAATTAGAGAAGCAAATCAAAACCACTCTAAGATTTCATCTCACACCAGTCAAAATGGCAGCTATTAAGAACACAAACAACAATAAATGTTGGAGAGGATGTGGGGGAAAAAGCACACTCATACATTACTGGTGGGACTGCAAAATGGTGCATCCAATCTGGAAAGCAGTATGAAGATTTCTTGGAAAACTGGGAATGGAACCACCTTATGACCTAGCTATCCCACTCCTCGGTCTATACCCAAAGGACTGAAAAACAGCATAGTACAGGGACACAGCCACATCAATGTTTATAGCAGCACAATTCACAATAGATAAACTGTGGAACCAACCTAGATGCCTTTCAGTAGATGAATCAATAAAGAAAATGTGGTATATATACATAATGGAGTATTACTCAGCAATAAACGAGAATAAATAAAACCATGGCATTTACAGGTAAATGGAGAATATAATGCTAAGTGAAGTTAGCCAATCCCAAAAATCCAAATGGCAAATGTTTTCTCTGATATAAGGAGGCCGATTCACAGGGGGGTTGGGACAGGAAGCATAGGAAAATTAGAGGAATACTAGAATGGAAAATGGGAAGGGAATGGAAGGAAGGGGGGCAAAAGGGTGAAGAAGAAAAAAAAAAAAAGATGGTAGAATGAGATGGATATCAATACCCTAAGTCCATGTATGAAGTCACGAACGGTGTGAATACACTTTGTATACAACCAGAGATATGTAAAAATGTGCTCTGTAAGTATAATATGAAATGTAATGCATTCTGCTGTCATTTGTAACAACTTAGAATAAAAAATAAATTAATTAAAAAAAATAACCAAACAAACAAACAAACAAAAAAATGTTAACATTACTAATAAAGGCAGAGCAAAAACGAGAGTCACTCATCAGACAAATTCTAATCTAGAGTATGAAGATACCCTGATGGTCATTCCTGCTCCAACTACACACTAGGCAGTGCTCACCTACAACTTTCTGAAAAGCCATAAAAATTCAATGTTTCTCATAGAACCAGTTAACTCTGATTTCACTCTGATTCAATAGCAATAAAAGATTATTAAATATGAATTTCTCTCTTCAAAACTTACCCCAAATTATAACAATCATAAAAGAATAATATAAACATTAACACTGTTTTCTCATTACTATCCTGAATATAAGGAATAGAGGGTTAAGTATCAAGAAAACAAGCCAATTCACCAAGAACCTGTCTAGTCAATTCACTAGCTATATCTGTTTAACTATTTGGTATTGCCTGACTAGTTTTGTCTTCATAACAGTTATTTTAAGGAATATCCACTTTTTCCCCCTATTCTTGTTCTCTGCTATAACTGCCTGAGAGTGAGGGTCAGAGAATAGAAGAGTAGAATAACGTCAGAATCTTAAAGTCTTTCAAAATATTTTCTTCTCTTACATATTAGCAGAGAATTCTTCACATTTAAGAACACAGTATAATGAACATATGCTCTATGTGTTCAAATTTCCCTCCATATATGCTCCCACATTTCCATTTTCACATGTATAGATGGGAGATATAAATTGACTATTCCTTAAAACATTGTTATGAGAAAAAAAAACAAAACCAGTTAGCTTAAACCAAATGGTTTAAAAGAAACAACAAATAAACACACTGGCTATTTAGTAACTGACACCAAAGCCACTAGTATCTTAAGACAGCACTCTGAAGGCCTATCACTAATTAAGCTTTCCTGAGCAATGCCTTAACACTACAAAAGGCAAAAATGTTCCAAAGGGTCAGAAATATGCTATGTCGGAAGACAATGAATTTTTGTAACAGTTTCTGAAACGGAAACACAATATTTTTAATCCTAAAGTGTCAATGATGTCAGTTAACAGCTGTTCTGCTGAGGAGACATCGTACTCTTTGGAAAAAGATATTACCTGAGGAGAAAGAAGAGGCACCTACATATAAGTTCAACATCAGAGCCCAGCTGGATGAATTCATTAAAGAGCTTAAGAATGTCTGGAACATAAGAAAAAGGCAGCACAAGTAGGGACTCTTCCAGTTCACTGAAGGAAGAAAAATAAATATTAAAGATGTCACATTTCTTAACATGGTCAATTTTTAAGTCTTTCCCTTAACTATTTTTCTACTGATTTTACACTGCAATTGATCATGCCATTCTGAGCTTAATTAAATATTCATCTATATTCTGGATGATTCTCTCTTCATTGTTTTGATTTTTATATTTAATATTTTCATCTAGTTGGAATGTATATTGGAAAATGGCATGGCAGGAAAATCTGACAGTTTTCTTTCTCTAGATGAACGTCCCCAAAGACTTTTGTTGACTATTCTATTTTTATGTTTCTTTTACCATATATTGAGTTCTTCTATGTGTGTGCGTGTTCTAGAACTTTTCAGTCTACAGATGACCCATGAATTCTGACACCAATCCTACCTTACTTTAATTTTGCTTTTTAATCTCAGAGACTTGCTCCCTCTAGAACTAGCTCTAGTATCATAACATCAATTCTAATTATAAATCTCAAAATATTTCAATGGGATCAAAAATCTACTAATTAAAGAAAACCAGATCTTCTGATCTTGGACTTTCTTTTGCCTCCATTCATCAATTTTCTTTTATACTTCTCTAGCAAAATTCCATCATTATCTTTAGATAGTCCTATTAATGTTTTGTAAGGCTCACATGTAAATAGTGTGATTTGTTGTAAAAATAACTGCCAAACTTAAAACCAGAAGGGAAATCCTGGAAAATAACATTCCAAAAATGTATGACAAAGAAAAGTCTGAAAAATAGTAAAGAGAACCAACAACAACAACAAAAAGCAATTAAAAAATTCACAGGAAAAAAATAATGGTCAATAAACATGATGAAATATTACCTTTGTTAATAATCAAAAGAAATGAATATATCATATTATACTAGCTTTTGGTTCTCAAACTGGTTAAAAAAAAAAAAAAAAAAAAAAGCTTAAAAGCTTGGTAAAAACCAGCTCAAGGACTCTGGAAAGTAATTCAGCAACATAAACCTGTAAAAATCTCATGTCCATTGATCAATTATTAGGCTGCTAGAACTCTTAAGAAAAATGTCCATAGTTGGTAGTCTAGTTGAATTATATATTATTTCATTATCTACAACATAAACTACTACCCTTCATTTGTTCTTAAAGCATCTCCCTTCATACTTTAAGAGGAGCATCCTAGCTCTCACATTTCAAAAAGATTATCATAAATTATTTTCCATGAAAATTTTGACACAATCTTATAAGGAAAATAACAATGAAGTGTAATCTCTATTTCATGTTCAGATAAGCATTCAGTAAATGGTGTTACCTGACAATCACTAATAACTGTGCCCTAGGACTCACCTTGACTTGATCCCTTTAAAAATCTCTAATACATATGCTGAAGGCTATAAAAGAAGAATAATATCATTAGTGATATTCTTTATTGGTTCCTAATAAAGACCAATAATTTCTATTTCCAGAAAACAACAGCAACAACAACAAAACATAGAACCTTCTCTCTCACTTGACAAACATAATAGCAAGACTGGAATGGGTTTATACTTAGTTGGATTTGGGTTCACAATTAAGCTCTGTTCCTTACTAACCACATTATCATAAGTATGTCAGGTCAGTTTCTTTATAAAACAAAGTACTCTGACTCACAAGATCATTGTGATGAATGAAACATGCAGGTAATATACATAGTAAGTTGTGATTGCTGGATAAACATGTTTTCTCATTACCCTTCCTCTCGCTCTCTTCCTTTATCTGATTTATGTCAACTTTTCCTCCAAAGATTTATTCCAAAGTTCATTTAAATAATCTTTTGAGGGTTTTGAACACTGGAGATACATAATACTAGAAAACAGGAGAATGTCGGTCCAGTACAATTGAAAAGGTTGACTACAGAAGTCACACTAAACTGGTCCTTTTGAAATAGAAAATATCCAAGAGGATGCCAACACTCAAAAAAGATTTTTAAAGACTAAAGATTTCCTGTTACATCCATTCTCAAATTATGATGCCTTCTCATTTCTTCTCTATCTCTGAAAGCAATATTTGAATAACCAAAGGGAAACTTTTAGACATTCTACTTACTGAAATATTGCCATAAGCCATCAGGATGGGGTTGATGGGAAGAGGAACCTATGAAGAAATTATTAAATCAAGTCATTAATTAAAATGAGACTTTGATGGTACTTGCCATATTACAGAGTAATAACAGTATTTTACAATTTCAAACAGATAAATAAAAGGCCCTAAAATCTGAAAGAGTATAAAAAAGAATTACCAGGTTTTTTAGTTTCTAAGTACTTTTAAATGAGTTTAGGAAATACATTTCATCTAAAAGTCTGAAATGGTTACCCTGCATTCCAAACAAACGTAGGAACTCAATATTGTTTCTGCTCAGTATCTAATCACCTCAGTCTATAATTTCCTATCCTCCCCTTTTTATTAAGACTAAGCTTCCTTCTTCCAATAGTTCCTCCATTTCTTCTAACTTATGAATTCAAAAATATCTTATTGCATTTATCTTATATCCTAATCAGAGTTAATAAATCCTGAAATGATGTTTTTTTTTTCCCCCCCCCAGTAATACTATTTATAATATTCCCAGTGCTTAGTTTAATGGACTATCTCACCTCTTTCCCTGCAGCTTTACAAATGGCTTGGTGTTCTTTCATTTTTGCAGTTTCTTCTCGGTATAGCTCAATGGCCTCCATGATCCTTTCGGCCTACACAGATGATGACAAAGGAGAGAAACTATCACAACACATCATCCCAGGACAGTGAAACTAGAAAGCCTAATAAAGATGTGCCAATAGAGTGCCAAATAGCACTTAAAGATGTCATTGGTTTTCTTTTTTCTTTAATGTATAAAGAAGAGACAAAGTATCAGGGACTCAGGTGAGATCATATCTGGACAACCTGAGTAGGGCAGTTCACAAGAGCACCTAAAAGGTGCCAAATTCAAAAGATTTCCTTGCTAGAACTCAGGTCCCGACACAGGACTACTCCTGTTCTTGGTTACAAGGAAGAAAACAGAGGTTATGCTCCCAATTTTAAATTTCATCAATTTTTTGCCAAAAGGGCAATGATATGGTTGATACAAAATAAGACTTTTGCTAAAACATTGGGATCCTATTAAAAAACAAGATACCACATTCTAGATCAACTTACTGCTTTGACTGTTTCAATAGTTTTCCTTCCAGTAAAATAATTGTCACCTTGAGTCTCTCCTGGAACCTGCCAGAAACAAAGATATATCACTGACAGAAGGTAAAGGGTCAATTAAAAGCAGTAAGGACATCATTTTATAAAAATGTTAACATACTTATCAGCTACCATAATTGTTTAGTAAGGGCCAGTCACTATGCTCAGTATTATTTATGCATTAAAAATGGTTAGTGTTCGATTTCTCAATATTCTTTTATTTTTATTTTTTGTTCTAAATAATTCTCTAAATCTTCATTTTAAAAAAAGTGACAATTATTCAATACCAATTTGGTCAAAGACTTGTCTCACAAAATTGGGACATAAAATTGAATAAAAAGCACTACACAGATACTTTTTCATATTGGCTGGTGATGACTGTGGCATCTATCCCCAATTGTAATTCCACTAGAAATTCTTAAAATCATCAAAAATTTCAGAGTTTTGAAAGATTTATTACTTACTGCTGGTTGGTCTTCCTTGGCCACACTCTCCTCATATTCTGCTTCCCTTTGCTGCCATGAGACAGATATAAGTTAATTTGAGAGAAAAAAAACATGGTTTCTGTTACATAAAGAGAAATGAAACAGGCAGATGCTGCTTCTTTCGAAACATAATTCCTATGACATGTTTGACTGTGCCTGGTTTCTGAAATGGATTACAACGATCTTGGAAACAAGGTTCTTGAAAGACATAACTGCACTAGAGAGAAAACTTTAGGTGTATCAGCCTGTCAGTTACCCACTAGCATATATGAAACAATCCTAAAGTTCTTACCATCTCCTTTTCTTCTTCAAGAATAAGAGGTTCCCTTGTTCTCTCCCAAAGTCTCAGAGATTTGTCATGGGATGATGATACAATATAGTCTCCACTGGGGCTGACTGCTAAGCACCATATTTCCTGGTGGTGCCCCTGGAGAAAGAAAACCAGAAGAACTCAAATAACTCATCATAGACCACTATGTGTTTATATTAGCGGGTGGTGTAAACATTTGAAAAGTAGTTTTTAAATACTGATCAAATAGTACAGGTAAGATTACCTCCAGAGTTTGTATGTGTTCAAATTTGTCTGCATCCCACTGCTTAATCCTATGATCTTTCCCAGCGGTAAAAAAGAGGTGAGACTTAGGTATAAACTGTAGGTACATCACACTGAAAAGGGAGAAAAGTATTCAAATGTCAAAAGAAGACATTATGTATGAGTCCTACATACATGAATGGCTTCTGATCAGCTAGCTTTAGAGTGTCTGATGACATTACACTTCCAATTTATCACTGCCAGAGAATACTGAATAATAGACACAGATGCTCTAGGGAAAGGTTGACTCAAAGGGAGGCCTTTGAGCAGACTATACCTACCTGTCATCATGTGCAAAGAGAGACTTGTGGCAGTCCCCAAAGTCCAAACCCCAGATCTTCACATTCCTATCAGCAGAGCCAGTTGCTATTAGTACTCCATCCTATATGAAAGAGAAATGAAACATTACTTAGTATTTGAATTTTGCAAATTAGATAGGTGAAAGCTAACCAGAACATTTAACTAATTTCTTTCAAAAAATTAAAATAAAGCCAAAAAATTATTTTCTTATCTACCAGAAGTACCTAATTCTTTATTTTTACCTACAGAGATACTTAAAAAGCTTGTTAGGGGAAAGCATGAACTCTGTAGCTTCAATACTTCTGTTCTGTCACAATGGAGTGCTGTGCTTTGATATAGGATTTCCTATTTACTTTGTTAAATAGGAAAAAGAATCTCTAATTTCTGCAATGGTTTGGGAGAAGTGTAGAAGGGGACAGAGGAGAAAAGAGACTGGAAAAAGATCCACTAAAATGTTTACCACTAGCCTTGAATCCCATAATCCTCTGTCATTATTTCCTCTTCTCTTTCCTTTCTCAGTGCTCAGTATAAATGTTTCTGTTAATGTACAGATCAGATAGCTGTAAGGTCAATTCCTTTCCCTTTCACACAGAATAGACCCTGTTTTTTAAATATATATATATATATTCTCACTCCTCATAATAAGGTACTGGAAAAATGAGATTCTGGCTGAGACTAATGTACACACAAGGCAAAATAACTATAATATCCAAATATAAAGCCAAGTTCCTTCTTCTTCACCAAATTTATCCTACAAAACAAAGGAGGATGGCTTTTTAGTGTTTCATTTTTCAGGGCACTCTACAAACTACAGAAATTTAGACAATAAGCTTACTTGTTACTAAGACATAACTTAAACTTTACTTACATAAGAGATGTCCATGCATATAACAGGTAGTTTGTGTCCATATAATGAAAGAAAAAACTAAACACAGAAGAAAAAGAATATAAATAATTTATATCCATCTATAAAATATAGGTATAATTTATTACATGTGGGTCTAAAATACAAATTTCAAATAAAATACTAAATGCATTTCTGGCTTGCTTTACATATATTCTCAGAGACAAGGCACTGAAGACAGCTTGTTATGATTACTTGAGTCCATCAGAGGCCCTACATGCACTTGCCAAGAGTACTACAACACAGTAAAGGCAAGGAGGCCCCTTGAAGCCTACTGCCTTAGTTAGAATGTAGCACAGAGATGTTCTTTGGATCTCTTAGCTGAAAAGACACTCGGACATTTGTTTCACAAAAATATTATCCTAATTTTGGCCCAACAACTTCTTGGCATGGGGTCCAGTAATAAATAAATGATACTAATGTACAGCCAAGTGTGCAAATACTGACTAGGAAACCCAGAAATGCTCTTAAAACTATTGGCTATGACAGAATTTTCTACCTGCAAGATTTTCTGAACATAGGCAACATATACAACTTGATTTACATGAAGTTTATGAATAACAGAATTCTTAAAACTCTTCCCTAGTGCACTTACAATATTTTGATTCACACATAAGTTTTTATAAATATACTATTGCTGGGTATGCTCAAAGTTACCTCTTTAGAATTTTAAGCCAAATTCTGAATGTCAGAATTAGTCAGAAAGAAAATATTCACAGGCATAACCACTGTACCTTTAAGGTGTCAACATAGAAAATTTTCACAGTGCAGTCCAGCAAAGACACAGCCAACAGTTTTTGATTGGGAGAGTAACGGACACAGAGAACATCTTCATCTAGTTGTAACGTTCGGGTCTGCTTCACAGAAAGTCTAGCACCACAGAAAGCATAAAGAAAAAATATATGCAAGTACTCCACAAACACAGACAATTCCTAGTGAATGCAACACAGCTACATATGTCAAAAGGTCATTCAATGGCTCCCCATTTTTCACTCCAAAAAAAATGTACACTTACCTCTTTTGGGTGCTTTTTTCATCTTTCACCAACTCAAAATCCCAGAACTTGACAGATTTATCTGCACCACCTGTCACAAAGCCTCGCTGGAAATTGAAGGACATTTCAATTACAAACTATGTTAGCATAGAAACTCTTTGAAGAAGATACATCAAAATAATCTTAAAGACTTATTTAAGAACACAGGATAAGAATTTAGAAAAATGTGGTTCTCCCCAAACCCTTTCCATTGTTCCTTTGGGGCTGCTGCCACAGACCTTATTTGAGAACTCTTAGCATAGACCGACACAGATGGAGGTAATAACTAAGGAAAAGTCCTGGTTATATTTTTGTTTGCATTGGGAAGAAAAATCCTTATTGAACATTATGGGAATTTTTGCTCATACAAGAGGGAAAGAATCAAAAGAATTTGCTATAAAGTAGTAAAACTATTTTGACAAATGTTAATCTAACTAATTTCATTTAAAGTATTCATCTGAGAAGGTATAAATTTATCCCTGCAATGCATGGTGTAAAGTACATAGAACATGGAGTCAGATTGCTGAATCTCAGTTATCTATTGTGCTGTCTCATAACCCAAGAAGCAACATTTCCATGATCTTTCACTTTGTTGTACCAAAAAAAATCACATCATTTAAGGAAAAAAGAATGCTACATATGCAAGGTGCTGTTAATACTTTAAATTCACAGCTGTTTTGTTTTTATCTCAAATGAAATCTGTCATTCTAAACTCTAGATTTAGTTTCTTACAAAAATGATGTGTACCTTCAATGGATTAAGGTTTGCCACCATTGAGAATATTTAAATGAATACGCCAAAATCTCTTAAGGTGTTGTCAAAATATACCATCTCAATTTTCAACCCCACCGGCAATGTATGAGTGTGCCCTTTTCCCCACAACCTCGCCAGCATTTGTTGTTGTTTGTGTTTTTGATAGCTGCCATTCTGCATGGCGTGAGATGAAATCTTAGAGTAGTTTTGATTTGCATTTCTCTAATTGCTAGACATGTTGAACATATTTTCACATATTTATTGATTGATTGTATATCATCTTTTGAGAAGTGTCTGTTCAGTTCCTTAGCCCATTTATTGATTGGGTTGTTTGTTTTTTTGGTGTAAAGGTTTTTGAGCACTTTATACATCCTTGAAGTTAATGTTCTGTCTGATGTGCATGTGGTAAAGATTTGCTCCCATTCTGTAGGTTCTCTGTTCACCTTACTGATTGTTTCTTTTGCTGAGAAGACTCTGTTCAGTTCGAATCCATCCCATTTATTAATGCTTGGTTTTAGTTCTTGCACTACAGGGGTCTTATTGAGGAAGTTGAGGCCTAATCCAACATGTTGGAGATTTGGGCCTACTTTTTCCTCTATTAGGTGTAAGGTATCTGGTTTAATTCCTATGTCCTTGATCCACTTTGAGTTTTGTGCATGGAGAAAGGTAGAGGTTTAATTTCATTTTATTACATAAGGATTTCCAGTTTTCCCAACACCATTTGTTGAAGAGGCTGTCTTTTCTCCAATGTTATGTTTTTGGCACCTTTGTCTAATAAAAGATAACTGTAGATGTGTGGGTTAGTCTCTGTGTCTTCTATTCTATACCACTGGTCTACTGGTCTATTTTGGTGCCAATACCATGCTGTTTTAGTTACTATTGCTTTGTAATACAATTTAAGGTCTGGAACAGTAATGCTACCAGATTCACTCTTCTTGCTAAGAATTGCTTTGGCTATTCTGGGTCTGTTATTTTTCCACATGAATTTCATGATTTCCTTTTCTATTTCTATGAGGAATGATATTGGGATTTTGATTGGGATTGCACTGAAATTGTATAGTGCTTTTGGTAGAATAGTCATTTTGACAGTATTAGTTCTACCTATCCATGAACAAGGTAGATCTTTCCATCTTCTAAGATCTTCCTGGATTTCTTTCTTTAGTATGCTGTAGTTTTCATTGTACAGGTCTTTCACTTCTTTTGTTAGGTTGATTCCCAAATATATATATATATATTTTTACGTTATAGTAAATGGGGTGGATTTCCTAGTTTCTCTTTCTGAAGATTTGTCGCTGATGTATAGAAATGCCTTAGATTTATGAGTATTGATTTTGTATCCAGCCACTTTGCTGAATTCGTTTATTAGATCTTTAGGGTAACCAGCACCACCACTAGAATAAATATACAGGTCCCCAGGTAACTCCAACTTTTTTGACTCATAAAGGCTCAGGCTTATAGATTTTCTGAAAACACTAGACTTATATAGCCAAAGTTTTCATACTAAAAGAGAAACAGAAGTCTACCCTCTGCATTGTGCTGCTTAAGAGAACATTTCTTCTCAAGCATTTAAAACCACTGGTATGATAAATTGTAAGGATAAGCAATTTGATGCCATGTTGCTGATGATCAAGAGCAACTGAACCAGAATTCATTTCATAATGACAGCTAATCACATTACCAGGTATATGAAACAGTATCATACAAGAATTCTGAAGATTAGGCACACAAAGAGTTTTCTTTAAAGAAAATCCAATAGAACAGCAATTAAACTTGATATAAAAATTGGGAAATGCAGCCATAGAGCTGAAGTCCACAGCTTTAAAAATCCAGTTTAATTACCTGATCTGGAGAGAGAGACATGGACCACAAAGCTCCATCATGGGCATCTATTGTCTCCAACAAATTTCCTGAGGCCAAGTCGTAAAGCTGCAGTTTCCCTGTCTGGAAGGACAAAATGAACACAGTTCTAATGAGCACATCTACAACCCATGATTCATGCCTTTACAATTTGGAACAGATTTCACAACCAACCAGCAACAATGTGATCAAATGCCTAAGAAAATATATCCCATGCTCTGTATTCCTCATCTGAATAAATCTTTCAAATACCCTACTGACATGTTGAATTAACCTTGGCAGGGATTACCATGCTGCACAATGATGCATAGTACAACCTTGTAGTAATCCTGTCCCTGTCATTGGTGCCACAACTTCTGTATATGCCATCATCACAGAGTCAGCATGTAACACACAAAGGCAAAGCCTGGCTATGTGATGAGCTTTTGTACAATGTGGTGGTAAAATTAAGTCCCTTGTCTGCCTCTTCCTAATTCTATGGCCACTGGAGAATTCACCTCCATGAACCTGTTTTAATCATCTGTAAAATGTATATCCTCAATATCTCCCAAATATTGTGAGGATGAGATATATACTAACTGCCTACCGCAGGGACTAGGTCTGGGACTGCATGCTACTTATACAGGCAGTCCTCAAACCAATTCACAAAATGCTTTCCCAATGGCAAATATTAGGTGGACAATTGTTGAAAGAATGAATGAAAAATAAGAGAAACTTAATTCAAATGTTAATACTGTTTCTCTGATATCAAGTCTAAAATCTTTCTAACAGCATACTTTTTGCATGGCAAAAATGTCCATTATACAGGGTTTTTTCCTAGTAAAATTCCCAATGCAAATAAGGCACAGGTTTAAGAGAATAATGATGACAAATATTTACAAAGCAGCTCAAAACATCCCATATACATTATTCAATTTTATTCTACTACTACTACCACCACCACTACTGTTACTTCTGCTACCAGCTCTATCATCTACTAGTTATTTGCTGTGGGCCAGTTTCTATGCTAAGTAATACTTCATCCCTGTGAAGTGTCGTTAATATCACTGTACCTGAGAAAAATTACGGCTAACAGAGTTAAGGTAACTTGCTCAAAGGTTGCAGAGCTAGTAAATGACAGAGCCAGGATTTAAATGAAAATATCATTCTCCAGTTATACAGATGAAGGAATATTCCAAGTTGTGAGACTTGCTTCAAATTACCCATTTTAAGTACAGAGAATCTGAATCTGAATCCATGTCTGCTTATGCTCAAGTTGATTAGCATCTAAGAATGAGGACTTGAGAGAAGTTTGGTTTTATTTTATTGCTTTTATCTGTCAAACATAATACTAGCTGGGCATGGTGGCGCACGCCTGTAATCCCAGCACTTGGGAGGCTGAGGCACTAGATATTTAATATAATTTATCATTAATCTTAATACATTTTGTCATCAATTAAAACAATTACATATATGTTCACAAAAAGATGCATGAAAGAATGATCACCAAATGTAAATGGCAGCCATCTCAGGATCATGATTCAATTTTTTTCTTCATAATTTGATATTTTTTTTTGAAATCAAGAAAAGATTTTTGATTTTTAAACATGCCAAAAAAAGACAACAAACATCTTTCCCTATTATCTAGCTCTAATATACTTCCCAGTTGCTAAAAAATTCAGATTTCTCAAACAATTTTTATTAAGATATTGAATAGAAAAGTCCCCAGAAATTCAAAGCAAAGTCCCAGTTTACCTTTGTTCCTATGACCACCTGCCTATCACCAGGTACAAAGAATGAGCAAAGTGCATATTCACAAGTCATTGTGCGAATACACTGCAGTGTAGACCTATGAGAAAGAAATAAAGAACTCTTGGTAAGGCAACCTGCCCGCACATCTTAAATGTTGGTGTGTACGTTTGGACATACATTTAGCCACACAGAAATCAACATGAAAGAAGACAAATCTTAATAAATCTTGGCTCAAACCCAGTTATACTCAAGGAAGAATACATTACATAGCACCAAATTTTTGGTTTCTTTGCAGGAGCCTCCTAATCCTAAGGAATAGAGATCACAGAAAAGCAGGATAGGGAAAAGTATCTGTTGGGCTCCACAGGACCTGTTCTATCATTACTAGGAAACAGGTAAGTATAAGTAATACAAGTTGAATTAGCATCAAGACAGTTTACTACAAGTAAATTTCATTTTATAGGATCATGTCCATCTATACAGTCATACGCCACATTTTGATAAATAACAGACTGCATGAGACAATCCTATAAGACTATTGGGGAAAAAATTCGTATTGCTTAGTGACATTGAGTTGCAACACTTAGTGTAATGCCTTACTCATATTTGTGTTGGTGCTGATTTACAAAAACCTACTGTGCTGCCCGTCATATGAAAATATAGTACATACAATTATATACAGTATATGAATGATACTTGATAACAATCAATGGCTATGATGATTTTTTTCATTTACTACACTACACTCTTGTTATTTCTTTAGACTGTACTTCTTCTGTTACCAAGAAAAGAAAGAAAATGTTTACTGGAATCAAAGAGGCTTATATAAGTAACTCAACTATGTTTACATAATGAGAAAATCACCTAACAATGCTTTTTACAGAAGGCATCCCTTTTGTTAAGTGATGCATAGCTGTATAAATCAAATGTGTCACTACATTCAACAGGCATTTACTAAATGACCAAAATGAACCAAACATAAAAAGGCAACTTTTTCTAGTCTAAGCTCCACAGGCCTGTCATCAAGATGCACTGAACATATATTTTGAGAGAAATGCACACAGGGCCTTAAGGATAATCAACTGTCAAGAGTACAAAAATAAAAAATAAAAAAATAAAAAAACAAAGGAAAATAAATTCTACTGAATAAAGATATAGGAAAGATATTTCACAAACCTGTTCCATATCTTAATGGAATCGGCTGCTGCTGAAAGTATAGCAATATTGTCTGAGCTGAATGACAAAGTCCGCACATCACTGCGATGACCCCCAATGGTGATTCTGCTTGTCCTGATGGGCTGAGGAGTAGGCAAAGATGCATTCAATGAATATAATTCCACCAGATTGTTTTGTAGCAGGAACACAGCCTTTAACTCCCCTTGGGGCGAATGAATCAAGTCAAACGATCTGCACGGGAAAACGATCATAAAAGTTTTAGCTACTTCTTCAGTTCACAAAGTTAACTTTGTATAGGGGGAAATCTCTGCAATGTCTTCAATCTATGTGAACAAGTATAAAGAATTTTACAAATAAGAGTGCTCTGGGTCTTGAATAGTAGTAGTCAAGTACAGTCGTTTAAATCAAAAAACCTGGGCTCAGGTCTTGGTTCTAAAATATATCTTATTTTTGTGTATATTTTTTCATAAGTCATTTTAAATCCTTTCTGAACATGGGACATAATATTTTTTAAAAATTGGAAGCAGGAAAAGAAAGTTAACAAACAGCTATAAAGTTATTGTATTAATGCAAATATGACATGAGTAGGTGGGTCCAAGGTGCTGGCAATAGTAATAGAGTTTGACAGTGTGATTGATCACTGTCTCCAAAAATATAATTCATATAGACCGCATGCAAACACATGAAAAAGCCAATAATACTTTGTAGCTTACTATTTTATAACTTCAGATACCATATTTTTACTCACTTGATTTTGGCAGAAGTTTTGATATTAGTCACTCGTTGGATTTCATCTTGCAGAGTCATTTCAACACTGATTTCAAGGTCCTCCTCCTCCCCCTTGCAAGAATTTAATCTAGAGGGGGGGAAAAAAAGAGTATCAACCTAACACATTTCTAGAAGCAACCCTGATCTACCAGTCCAAAATCCTGCCCCACGGCAAGCAAGCTATATTGATTCAGGGGAAGTTACTTAACTATACAAGATTAGTATGAGAATTAATCAATGTAAACTATTATTCCACTTAATGGGTACCCTCAAAAATGTATTCTGGATGCAAGAGCTCATAAAATTTCCTGGAATGATAAAAATTTCCACAGAAATCTTTCTAATAAACTTTTCTAACTTTAAGACTTCTTAAAAAATTCATTGTCATACACTTAACAATCTAACCATGCCATATAAATCAGAATAGGTCTCAGAAAATGTGCTAAGTCAGATGACATTTTTATCTCTGAGATTTGATAAATTTCAACCATCAGAGAATGGATTTCTATGACTATAATGACTTATTTCAAGGTTATATTGCCCTCAAAATTCAATTCTATGAAAGTCCAGTTTTTCTTCTCAGTGCATTACATAATGCACCTTCCTTCCTTATTGGTTACTGCCATTAAAGGCACACTGCTAGCTTTTGAGATTAAACAGTTTAAAAACTGTTTTAAAAACTCTGCAGTCTCTTCCTAGATCTCTGTGTCTCAGTCCAAGACTCAGAAATGTGTTAAAGATGCACCCCAAAGAAAAAATTCAACATGAACTCATACTTACAAATTCTTTTCCAGCTTTTAACAGTAGTTGGTAATAAAGTAAATACTTCCTTAAAGAAGCCATGGTTTTTCTCAGTGATATGTGGCCTTAAAGGAAGGATACTTAAAGGAAGATGCTGGGGAATGAGACTCATGAAATACTGCTATGTGCATGTACAAATATGACATAATAAATCCTACTATTACGTATAATTATATGCACCAATAAAAAATTTAAAAACTAGAAAAGTGAGTGAATTCTGTGATAAGTAAATGATTTCTCACAAAGCTGTTGAAAAAAACTTAAGAAAACATACTTTGCTTTCTTTCTAGCTTTCTTCATCTTCTTCTCCATTTTCTTCTGAACTTCTTCTTTAGACAGGATACAAAACACTTCTAACACAGAGTCAGTTCCCTAGAAAGGCAAAAGGTTGTTGTGAGTCCAGGAGAGGCAGCCTGTAATTTAGCTTATCCTTAGTAAGATCTAAACAGTAATATTTGTTTCTTTCCCCCTCTACTAATTACATTGAACAAAATCTCTGTGTTATTTCATCTCTAAAGTGTGAATATCATTTCCTACTTATAGCATTGCTTTAAAGACTAGAAAAAATGTATATGCTTTTATATTGCTTAGAAAAGTCAACATTTAATAAATGGTTGCTAATAAAAGTAATTATATTATTGTTATGCAAATACAAAATAAGGATTATAGATCCACATAGCCCCACAAAATGATTATTAACATGACGGGAAGAAAAAATCCATCTCTACACCAAACGTGAAAGAACTGAAGTACCTAAAAGGAACAGTGTAGCCCTTGTTATTTTCTCCTATAAGCCTGGTACTCACATGGCAAGCAAGAATCCTGCCTGTCTTGTCCACTGCAAGATTCACAACTCTGTCCCTTCCTTCCCGCATTATGGAACCAGCTTTTCTGCATGAAAGGATGCGCTACAGAAGAAGCAAGAGGTGAAGGTTAAAAAATATAAGTTCTGCTGAACCTCTGAAAAAAATGTGATTGTGACAAATGCAGGTCATAAAAATATTCCTTAAAATATGACAAAAATTACAGATTTAAAACTCTACAGTTTTCACTTGTCTCACTACTCAACTCAATGAAAGAAACAAAAATTAATTACCTCCTCAGGAGTTTCATCCACCTCCAGGGCATCATGCTCTGCTACAAGCGAGTCCTGTATTCTAGGAGAAGACTCTTTGACTTTCTTGGGCTCTGGTTCTTCCAGGTCTTCAACCTGTTTTATACAATTGGGAAAATAAAAACTGAAATGTGTTTCAGGAAGTGACTCTTAGCCCTACTGATGTAGAAGTCTTTCTTATGGTCACTAATACCTAGATTAATGAACTCTGATCAAACTTCAACAACAGGACAAGTATCAGAATTTACTAAAGACTGATTACATCATATATAGCAAAATATTATTCACTATACTATATAGAGATGAAGAATGTTCAAAACATTCTCTGTTCTTAGGAGATGATAAACCCTGTATGCTAATGTATGTAAAACCCAAAATGGGATCTATGGTGGTTATACTACCATATTTCTAACTTCATCTAAACCTATGGTCTATAACCTTTCCCCTTCACACAAATTCTTTGAGTATTTAGGAAATAGTTATAAACTAGAACTTATACATTTATAAGCATACATAAAGTTTATAGATTTTTGTTTGAGGGGAAAGGTTCAGATATTCTGAAATATATCCATAGACAACCAAAGTTCCAGGAGTATCAGGCTAAGAATGCCATAATCTAAAAACTAGTATTATCACAAGCTATAAGTTTAAAGATATTTTTCTTCTGAGCTCAAATAAACAAGGGCATGAGCATACATATAATGAAGAAATATCTTCATTATATGTATGCTAAGAAATTGCTAAAACATGATATTGCCCATGATTCAAAAAAAAAAAAAAAAGAGTAATTACCTCTTGCAGATAAGTGATGTCCCAAGCTCTCAATTCACTGTCTGAAGCACCAGTGATAAGTCGTTTTTCTTCTGAAACCAGAACCAACCCCCATACCTGTAGGGTATAAGAAGATCGATATGATTTTAAAAGGATTCTAGGTTGTAAAATATGACATTCCAAATTCTAAGTATACAACAGTAAAATCTCTTTGGTCTGGCCTTTTGAAGTCTCAGAAAAGGCATATTAAGGTGACTTTTACAGAGAGAAAAAAAAAGGCCCATTGTAGAATTGTTGCTAACACAATATTAGGGAGTTTCTCTCCAACTTCTTATTTCCAAATTTAAATAATGGCTATTCAGCATAAATCCTAACTGTAACCCATTCAAATGATGATTCTAGGTCTTAAATGTCTTTGACTTCAGTAGTATCTAGCAAATAAAAGGTGCTGTATTGATATCTATTTCAAAATTTGATCTTTAAGTCCAAGAATCAAACAGTGAAAATAATAATACTGTTGCAAAATCTGCTTTTCCTCATTAATTCAAGGTATTATGCTTTTGAAAGCCTGATATGAACACAGCATTGAAAAGGATGTGAAGATATGCCTGAACTTGATTAACGAGATCAAGCCACAATAGTTACAATTTGCTATCTACATATTGCTGCACCAAGCACCATACCCAAAATATCATTAGAATGCTCCAGAATCAAAAGTGGACTCTTACTCAAAAATAATGAAACTCAAGATTAAAAACTATTCAAAGCCAATTTTTATTAAAATGCCAGAGTTGCTATCTGTTCCAATGGCTGGCACCACTTCCACCAACTAACTAATTTTATTGTCTCTCAAGACAGCATATGATTATCAACATCACCACCACCACCACAAAACAAAACCAAAACCAACCAAACAAACAAACAAAACCATTCAGCATGTAACGATTACAATGAGCAGTAAAAAGAAATAAATAGAGCCGGGCGTGGTGGCGCATGCCTGTAATCCCAGCACTTGGGAGGCTGAGGCAGGAGGATCGCAAGTTCAAAGCCAGCCTCAGCAATGGCGAGGCACTTAGCAACTCAGTGAGACCCTGCCTCTAATAAAATACAAAAAAGGGCTGGGGATGTGGCCCAGTGGTTGAGTACCCCTGAGTTCAATCCCGGGTACCAAAATAAAATAAAATAAAAAAATAGAGCCAGAGAAAGGGGCCAGAGACAAAAAAACACTTCTTCCCATTCTTTTTCTGGGTCCATGACCCAATATGTACCTCAGTTCGGTGGCCAACCAATGTTTTGAAACAGTGCTGAGTATCAAGGTCCCACCATTTCACCGCGGTATCTTTCCCACTAAAAGAAGAAGAAACGGGGGGGGGGGGGGGATTATTTAAAAAGAATCATTAAACTAACATGGAAATAAAGGACTCACTTATTGGTTTACAAAGAACATGTATAGCAACTCTGTTTAAAGTTTCTATTCTATTTAACCCTCATTTAACCCTCCTTCTGCAAAGCAAATATTCTAACTATCCACTTGGTTATTCTTATATAAAAGATTAAGATGTTTCACCTACTGTAAGCCCAAAAAAAGAACTGAATTCAGAGTATTTAGTACTCTTTTATGTTCTTTAGGAACATGGAAGTCAAATCCATCGTGCCTTTCTCCCACTATTTCCTTCACTACAGCACTCACTTCCTCAGACTGTCTAACATGGAAACATCTTAGATCATCCCTGTGCTCTTGTCTCCGGTGTTTAGTTAGCCGCCATGTCCTGAAAACATCTCCTCTGTGAAGTCTCTAAATCTTGACACCTTCCCATCCATTTTGGTATAAAAAAATCTGAATTTCAGTCCTGTACTTGAATTATTTTTAACAGCTACTCATCTGATCTCTATGTCCATTGATGGTCTCTCATCCCACCCAATATACCACTGTCAGATAATCTCATTTTTTAAAATTTGTACCTGTTCAATGATCTCTGCAGAATCAAAATCAGGCTCATTAGCATCATTTTCAAAACCACACCTATAACTGGCTCTTAACCTCCTAAAACAAGCCCTTCCTACCAAAAGAATAATACCCAATGGTTCTAATCTTCTTGCTTAGATGCCTTTTTCCAATTTCCTCATCAATATAGAACTAAATAAAATCCTCCTTCATAAAGAAGGGAAGCACTCCACAAAAAAACTAGACTTAAAAAGTACATGGCATATAACCCTACCTGCTAGTGTCATTCTCTCACAGAATCTCTTATGTGAACAAGACACCCTACTACATCTGTATCCTGTCCTATAGGAAGAACTTCACCACTGCAGCAGCATTTAGTGCTTTTTCACTTTTCTGGAATCATTACTAAAGTTTTTATAGTTATTACCTGGCAAACTAAGACCTCAGTCTTTCCTGAGGTAATTTCTTAAGAGTAATAATTATTAGACTAACATTATTAAATGAGGCTGAACCACATATGAAATTGCTATTTGAATATTTTGACTTACAAAAATGGAAATTTCAAATGGTTCAACCTTACAGATGTTCAGAAGGCCTATGAAACACTTCTCTCCTCAAAAGGTAGGCTAAATTAAACACCTTGTATTCATATCTGCCCACTGCTTCACATTTTGCTTTCCTGACTTTCTAAGGTTCTAGAAGGTAAGTGAAGCTAACTCCATAAAAGTTGTAGCAAAAGAAAAGTTGTAGAAAAGCTGATATCAAAAGAAATGAATGACAAATCAGAGAAGAGAATTTTAAAATGCTGTTTAGGAAGGGTGAGGAGAGAGAAAAGCAGAGAGCAAAAGAGGCTAGCACATAAGGATGACCATGGTGCTGAGAAAGTAAGCAAACAAATTAGAAATAAAAAACATTATTTCTTTACCTCGTAATTAGCAGATTCTTTTCTCGTAGGAACAATGTTTGTGTGATGGCATCCTTGTGGCCCTTTAGACGGTAAAGGCCACTTTCATTGATCACATCCCACACAATCACATCTGTATCCTAAAGGGATGAAATAATACAGAAGAAAAATAACTTACTTTACTACAAAACAATGATATTTAAGTACTAAAAAGCAATAACTAGTCTTTCTAGAAAATCGGAAAAGCACATAGAAAGTACAGAGGAATAAACATCATCCTTAATCCCATCACCCAGGGACAATCAGCAGACACTTTGTTTTATACTGTTCCACTTATTCATTCCAATATGTATATAAATATAAATATATATATATTTACATTTATATTTCTGTTATTTTTTAAATATTTATTTATTTACTTTAGTTATACACAATGCAATGCATTTATGTTTACATGGTGCTGAGGATCGAACCCGGGCCACACATGTGCAAGGCGAGCGCTCTACCGCTGAGCCACAACCCCAGCCCCATTTCTGTTATTTTCATATTACAAAACAGAGACCAGTTTATAACCATTTTTCATTTAACATTTCCATTTTTCCATGTCATTCCAAAGTGTTCTCATTATTCATGCTTATATAATAATTAATTCTAAGGATATGCCATATTTAACAATTTTTCTTTCCTTCTTTCTTTCTTTCTTTTTTTGGTACTGGGGATTGAACTCAGGGGCACTCGACCACTGGGCCACATCCCCAGCCCTTTTTTGGGTTTTATTAGAAACAGTGTCTCACTGAGTTGCTAAGTGCCTCGCCACTGCTGAGGCTGGCTCTGAACTCGCGATCCTCCTGCCTCAGCCTCCCAAGTGCTGGGATTACAGGCGTGTGCCACTGTGCCCGGCTTTAACAATTTTTCTATCTTAGACATTTAGGTAGTTTTTAATTTTCTATCACTACACAGATGCAGAAACAAACACTCTTGTACATAAGTCTTTGTACATTTTAGGATAAACACTAAAATGGGAAATTCTTAGATTAAAACTTATGCTTATTTTTAAAGCTTTTATTCACACCACTGAAATAATCTCCAGAATGCACTGATCTATAGAACCAACAGTGATATACATGACAAAGCCATTTCTCATCTGATTAACTCTTCAGTATTATTTTCTCAAAAACCACTGAAAATTTCATATATAAAAAATGCTCAGTCATAATATTTATCTTAATTTGCATTTCTGAATACTGAGAATTTTTCTACATGCACCATGGTAACAAATGGAAATTGCATCTCTTTAGAATTGCCAATTCATGTCTTTCATCTATTTTGCTTTGGGTATCATTTTTTACTTGACCATTTGTAAATTTATTAACAGATAAACATTAATCCTTTTTAAGTATTATTTCTCTTGTTTCTTGTCTTTAATGTATCAAACTTATCAATCTTCTCCTTTAATTTTTTCTTTACTGATACATTTGAAGTCCTTTGTCACCTTGACATCAGATCAACATTTACTTACATATTTTCTAGATAACTTAAAAATACTACTTTTTCATGTTTAAATCTTCAATGTACAACTCATTTTTATATATGTCATGAGGTAAAGACTTAATTGAAATTTCTCAAACAGCTAATTGTCTAAGTACAATTTTATAAGTAATCCATCGTCTTTACACTTATCAGAAATATCATCTTGAAAATATACTAATTAGACATGTAAAAGTGGATTTGTTCATAGCATTTCCATTTGATGGCAATAATCTTCTACATTGGTAACAAATCAATAACACTTTTGAGATTATGCTTTTTATAATGTATTTTAAAATGTCCCTTTTATTATACTCCTTCCCACAAATTTTGGTGTTAACAATTCATTCATTTTTCCATACAAGCTTTTAAACTTTGGTCAAGTTCTAAATGAAAACCTTTGGGATATTTATTTAAACTGCTGTAACTATGTAAATTAATAAACACTAGCATCTTCTCAATATATTCTCTTCCCATTCAAAAACATAAATTGTTTCCATGAAAGTATTCTATTATATTCTTTAGTAAAATTTCATGGTATTTTTATTCTATTTAACATTTTATTGGGAATGAAATCTAAGCTACTAATTTTGCAGAACTCATTGGCAAATAATCATCATAGTCTCTTCCAGTCTTTGGTTTCTTTTTCTTGTTTTATGGTTTTGGGTGGTACTCTACAGTGATGTTCTATTATAGTTGCCATGGTTATCTGTCTTATTCCTGAATTTGATTCTTTTATCAGAAAGTATGACAAGAAAAAAAATGACTCTCCCAATTCACACTCATTCTTCTCATTCTATTTCTACCATCTGTATATGATATTGAACACTGAAAGTCGATAATTCAACCAATAATTTTTGTGAACAACCTGCTTTAGCATAAATCATAAGGCTTTTAATGTATCAAAGTCTGAGCACCTGCTTCAAAGTCTCACCTTGGATCCAGAAGCCAGTCTGCCACCTAGCTGATCATACTTCAAGACAGTGATGGCTGCTTTGTGTCCATTAAAGGTCACATTTCCTTCCCCACTCAGGAGACTGAAGATTCGAACAGACCCATCCTCATAGCCAACAGCTAAATGCAGCCCATCTGGGGAAGGGCACAAGCAAGTGACTTCTTGCTTAAGCCCCTGAAGGATGAGGATCTGAAATCATAAAAATCAAAAACAATATAGAAAAGTTAAGCATATTATCAAGGGAAAAGTGTGGAAATAACCAGAAACAGTAAAACTGAACATGTATAATTCCAAATCACTCTTAAAAGTAAAATCATTTTCTCCAAAGCTCTGCTTTGGCATAATACATACAAAAATTACCTGGGTAACGTAGTAAATTCATAAGTTTTCATCCAGATGATTTTCAATAAAGGGTTATAAACTCCTCTTTGCTTTAACTGAGCCCCATTTTATGAGAAATAAATCTGCATGGCCATATAGTATACGAACTATTTATCATGTAGTTTACCCCAAGGAATTCTTGGTGGCAAGAGTAGCAAAGTAATAACCTCTTGGGAGTCACATAGTAAATGTACAAAATTAAAATACCTATATTTGATTTGGAAGTGGTAAGCTTAAGGAATTCAGTGTTACACAAAGTCAAAGCCTGTTTTAAGATCTCTTGGGCCTCATCTGTATAACTAACAAAAAGATGGCATCAACAGAGCAGAGTAATACGTCATATATATGTCTAATATTTTATGATTGACTAAGAGCAAGTAGAACTTGGAAAACAGAGAAACTGGTAGAGAAAAGCAAACAATGTCAGGAATAAATAATGATCACATTAATGACCTACAAATATCACTACCAGACATCTAAGAAGTAAGATCCTATTTGGTTATAATTTTTCAGAATTTGGTAGAAAGCACCATAACAAAATTTGATAGTTGGTTATCTAGACCCAAAGGTAAAAGATATCTTTACTAAAGACACATACACACACAAAATATCAATGAATGATAAATAAATCAGAGCTCTCCCACTTCTACCTCACCATCTTCAAATACCAACAAATCAGTATCAACTTAGTTGATTTTTGACTCACCTTTTCTCCTTTCCTTAAGTCCCAGATGAAAACATGTTCACAGGCTGGCACTGCTACATAGCGTCCTTTCTCACCACGAAGTGTCACAAAGACAATATTACCTTTTTGGCTTCCAATCAGGCCAAAGACTGCACTAGCAACATAACGTAGGTACTGCTTGGTAAGCCCCATGTTATGATGTGTGATACTGCAGGCTAGGTAATCTGTGCATATAAACAAAGAAAACTCAGTTCTTTAGGCTGCTTGGTTCTGTTTATCATGTAGTTAAATGCATATAACTTGTGGTTCTATTTAGACTGAATAACTCAGTGATCTAAAATATCTGGACATCATTATTTTTAAATCCATTAAGGATAAGCAATCTCTCATTCTTTAAGCTTTAAATTGTTTACACTGTCCGATCAACCTCATACAGAATATCTGACACAAAGCTTTAATGCATTTCAACAATTCACTTGTAACCATTCAATTACCAAAGTTTTGACACTATGATTGGCAGCTTGACATTGACATATTTATATATTTTACTGTAAACCTACTAATTAGATACGCACTATTCTAGGCACCAGAAATATGGTGTTGAACAAGACAAAAGTCCTGACCCTATAATATTTACTGTCTAGTATAATGGTTCTCAAAATAGTGTTCACCCAAGTCATCTGTAGGGCTTATAGAAAAACTGCTGAGAACCACTTCACCCCAACTCCTGGCACCTGTTTCTTATTCACTAAGTGTGGAGTAGGGTCTAAGATTTCATTTCTAAGAAGTTCCCAAGTACTTCTGCTACTGTGACTCCTGGACCACACTTTGAGAACTACTGTTCTAGTAAATGCAGGTTTGTCTTGATTTCAAAATCAGAACAGGTACCTCCCTTGACACAAAAATGGTAGAGCAACTTGGCACACAATTTTTGAGGGATTCCTACTAATTCAATGAAAATGCTGGTTGTGAATAAAAGGTACAAAAAGAAAAGTAGGTAAGTCAATCATGTCTGTTCTCCCATGGAAGATTAAAAAGCGTCCCCCAAACACCGACACAACTTAAAGAAACACAAGAACACAGAGATTACAGTCTTTTTTAGGAGCCATTTCTTTTTTTGTTTGTTTGTTTGGTTTAACTCTACAGTGTCTCTTTCTGATTAGAATTGATATATTAGTCTACTTTAACAGAAAAATATCCAATTCCAACTCTACTAATATTTTGATAATAGCCACCTACCTGCCTCAAGGGTCTCACAGACACCCAGACAAAGCCAATTAAAAGTCTAGAAAAAGCAGGGCGTGGTGACACACACCTGTAGTCCCAGCAGCTTGGGAGGCTGAGGTAGGAGGATCATGAGTTCAAAGCCACCTTCAACAACTTAGTGAGACTCTAAGCAACTTAGAAAGACCCTGACTCAAAATAAAAAATATAATAAAAAGACCTGGGAATGTGGCTCAGTGGTTAAGCACCGCTGGGTTCAATCCCCAGTACCCCTGACCAAAAGAAAAAAGAAAAAAAAAAGTCAAGAAAAGATAATATTGATATGGAGATAATACTTTTGGCCTAACCATTTGACTAATTCTTTTGCAATTTCTCTTACTCCTAAAGCCTCTTAACTGTAGCTGCTCCTCAGGTTAATCCATTTACCACCTCCTCCTGTAATATTTTCAATGGAGAATTCATATAGCATGCCCAGGCCAAGGGACTATTTCTATTTCCAGTCCTGTCTATCTACATGAATACTAATTACAGAGTTCCAAGTACTTGTTGGACATCTTTACCTTACATACTTACCAAATACATACTAAAGTGTCACATTTAACATGTCTACAGCTAAGCCTGTCTTAGTTCCTAAACCCCTGTCCTTTTTTCCAACTTGAAGATATAAAACCATTACAGGGGTCTTCAGGTTCAAAACTTTGTAGTAACCTTTGATTCATTAATAAAAAAATGATAGTAGCAAAGATTTAGTGATTGATCAAGGTACAGTAACTGATATATTAAATGTACACATTAAATGTACACATAGTAATTAGTTAAAATGACTTAACATATGTAAAGCAATAGGAAAGGATGTATGCACATTATAAAAAATATGTATTAAAAATTCTCCACAATAATAAAGGAGGCTACATTATCTCTATCTTATGGACAAAGATCCTAGAGATGTTGAAGAGCTAGCCCAGTCAGTCAGCAGGTTAAGGCCAAAGCCAGATTCCAATTCAGCTAGTCTTAACTCCAAAATTCTTGCCTTAAACCACTACACTAAAACACTTTTCTCCTGTCAACTCCACCTGATTGTTTTCCTGAAGTAAAATACTTTTTTTCTTTCTCTAGCACTTTTAGTTCCAGTTTCTTATCACTGGGTCACTGCACAGTTTTTCAACTAGCACTTCCACCTCCATGTTTTTCACTGTTTTCTTTCAAAAGTAATACTATATAACTAATCTTTTCCAAATGCACTGTCCCTACTCCAAAGCGTTTGCGGTTTCCAATAACTCATCCTATTCGTCCTCCTTTCTCAACATTCTCTCTAGTCCGACTGGTTTCCTTCTGTGACATTGCTTTTGTCGTATTATCTTCACACCTATAACATGCATTCTCCTGTCTACCCATTTTAGTTAGGATTATCCACTAACACCCACTTCTTTGACGGCAAGCACTATTTTTTGCAGCCTCTTCTACAGATTCAATATTTAAACAACATTCCATACAACTTGGCACTGGTCACTTTTGTTTCACATATTCAGATCTCGCCTCCTTTTGGAGAATTCACGACCTTATCGTCTTCAAGACTACACCATCACCACTTCCTATCTTACAGCTCTCCCAAACATCTGTAATGCACTTAAGGCCTGGGCTGTGGTAATGGACTCGTCACGTCCCAAAAACGAGGATTAAAGTGAGGGGGTTCCGCACACCGATCCAACACGGCTCAGCACCTTCAGGCAAGCCCGTACACGCGCACTGCCAGCCAGGTCTACTCTGCTCGCGCCAGCCGCCAATGTAGCCTGGAGGCCTCCAGGTACTCCTATGCAGACCCCGGCAGTCAACCGGTTCCCCCCATCCTTGAGGTCGGCTGCGAATCCCTCGCAAAGCTGCTGCTGACACCACTAAGGCCTCTGCCAAGTTCCGCCCAACACCAGCAACCTAAGAGAGGTAAAACGTAGTCACCTTACACCCTTAGAACTCACCTCAGCCTCCACGAGGCTCGGGCCACTAGCACCCGCCCACAGGTTCCGCCCCTTCCGTTCCGGTCGGCAGCCTCTTCCGCCCAACCTTCCTCTCGCCTTCTAGGCGGAAGTGACGGGAGAGCCGAACTTGATTGGGCAGCGGTAGCTGGGAGCGGAAGCCGGTGTTTCGCAGCCCAGGGCGTTTGCAGCTGGTCATTCCGGCTTCGGGAGACTTTGGTGTTAACCACCGCGCTTCTACATAGGGTTGTCAGGAGATGTCACTCGGCAGCCTTCTACGAGGCGTTTAACCCGTCCCGCCGCCGCCCGGATGGGACCGCCGGAATGCTGTGAGAGGCGGGACGGAGGCCGGGAGTAAAGGCGGGGCGGGGCGGGCGGGGGTGCGGCAGGCGGCTCACGGGACCTGGCCCCTGAGGCAAGTGCCGTCCGGAGGGGTTACCGCCTCCGGCTTTTGCAAGAATGAGCATGGTACTTCTTTCCCGACTATTGGTTAGGGTTTCAGCCGAGGCGCTGTCAGGGTCGTGGTCGTGAGAGTACGCAGACCCGGACCATGGTGCGGTAGCCAAGGAGGTGTGCGTCCTGGGATGCAGACGAAACTGGGCGTCCGGAAGTTCTGCGGGTTGTAAGTCCAAAGTCTAGTTCATCTTGTCGCCCCTGTTTGCTACGCGTTCCACCACGCGAGAGCTGGTCAGGTTAAGAGTGGGTAGACGCTGAGCCCAGGATGCTGAGTTGTCTAGGTCCACGCAATCCCTAAGTGACATTGGCCTGGCTTTGTGTTTCCGCTCTCAGGCCATTTGAGAGGGAAGTGACCAGGGCTGGCTCCTCCTTATTTGCTGACTGAGGCTTTGGTGCTCTGTTGCCAGGTGAAAATTAGCTTTTCTCTTTTTCAGTTCTGCCCGCTTTTATTCTTGGGCTGCGTAGAAGTTTTAGAAATTAACTCTGATGTCTATGCTATGCAAAATGAAATCCGACATATAATACAAAAGTAAGCCTCTGCTATCGATTATTAAACAAGAAGACATCTACAATCAGCCTGGAAATTGAACTTTTACATGATTGTCTTCATGTTTTTAAGAGAGCTAATCTTCCATATTCAAGAAAATTACAGCAATAAGAATACATGAAAAAAAAAAAAAAGAATACATGAGATGACACTGGATACTGGTTGTCCGCGGTACATAGGTCTTTTGAAATAAGATTTGTGTGAATTAGATGAATAAGAAGACAGGAAATGGTGGCAATAGACTTATTTCAAGAAGAGTGTAGGCAGCGTTTGGATGGGTGTATATGGCTAATATCTCCTGTAGATGCTATCTTATAGAGGCAAACATGTGCTTCAGTAACAAACTGCATAGCTTAAATTCTATCTAAAGACACCCCTTGGATTATCTGATTCTGAGAAAGCTATTTTACAACTGTGTAAACTGCAGATAACATTAATGATAAATAATTTATTTTTCTGTAGACATGCAAGTTCTCTCCTGTCTCTTAGAGGTTCATTGGAAATTTTGCCTCCTTTTGCATGTTCATTTCAGTATTCCTATTTTGTTAATGTGTTTTAATTCTGAGATTCACTTTATCTGCCATCAGTCTGGCTGCCTTTTGAAGCAAATAAAATCTTGAACATGTGTTCATTTTTATACTTAAAAGATTCATGATTTTTTTTTTTTTTTTAAGTTCTCATGCCAGGCACCATGGCGCATGCCTGTAATCCTGGCAGCTCTGGAGGCTGAGACAGGAGGATCATGAGTTCAAAGCCAGCCTCAAAAAAAGCGAGATACTAAGCAACTCACCAAGGCCCTTTCTCTAAATAAAATACAAAATAGGGCTGGGGATGTGGCTCAGTGGCCGAGTGCCACTGCGTTCAATCCCTGGTACCAAGGAAAAAAGGTCTCTTAACATACCAAAAATTAAGAGAAAGGATAACTACAGAAGGGGAAAGAGAGTTTTAGTAAGAATGGTATCAGACCTTTGTGATAAGGAATTTTTAAGCCACTTAAGCCTCTGGAGAGGTAGACAAGAAAATGATACCACTGATATCTCTGGAAAAGAAACAGGGTAGATGGGAGACATAGTGGAGGGAATTTTTCACTGGTTTTTGGAAATTTGCACAATTTGAATATATTGCCTGTTTTTCTTAAAAGATTAAAGAAATGTTTACCTAGGCAAAAAAAAAAAAAAAAAAAAAAAGAATGGTATCAGAACAACTATGAGTGCTAAGATAACGTATCTTATAAAATTCCTTATACACTATATCCGGGTTATAACCCTACTTTCATATTCAAGTTTTGAATTGCTTGATGCATTAATACTTATAATTGAAACATGGTATGATTTGTTTGATGTATAAGTGGCGCTGCTAATTCACTATTAGGGCATGTGCTTTTGGCATATTTTAATGATGGTGTTTTGATGTGGGTCCACTGGTGGGACTTAGAAACCTTTTTATTACACTGTATTTATTGTTGACACATTTGACTAGTTCAGTTAGTTTTTTTATGCATAAGTTAAAAAATGTTCTTTCCATTTGAATAAAATGATTCTTAAGTATAATAGATTTAGTATTGGGATACAGATGGTCTGTACAAATGTCCTAATATGCCCTGAATTTGTAAATATTG
This sequence comes from Tamias sibiricus, assembly GCA_025594165.1. Lineage (NCBI taxonomy): Eukaryota > Metazoa > Chordata > Mammalia > Rodentia > Sciuridae > Tamias > Tamias sibiricus. Next base: position 108,535,878 of record CM046658.1, on the reverse strand, counting down.
AAATGCAAAAATGTAAAGAATGGTAACCTTATAATTTATGCAAAAAAAGTGAAATAAGCCTAGTAATTATTGAAGGTCAGATGTATAGACCAACTCTCTTTGTTCTTTTATCCACACCTGTCTAATCAATGTAAGCATTTTGAAGGACAGATAAATAAAAGTTCTCATTTTTCTCTTCAATGCCATTTTTTTTTTTTTTTTTTTTTTTTAACTCAGGGGCACTTGACCACTGGGTCACATCCCCAGCCCTTTTTTTTTTTTTGTATTTTATTAGAGACAGGGTCTCACTGAGTTGCTAAGTGCCTCGCCATTGCTGAGGCTAGCTTTGAACTCGCGATCCTCCTGCCTCAGCCTCCCAAAGTGCTGGGATTACAGGCGTGTGCCACCGCGCCGGCCCATTTTCTTTTTGTCTAGAAAAATATCGGGTTTTTTGAGACAGTGATCCAGAGTATTCTGTGTGATTCTGCCCCATCTTTTTATTTTTTTCTACTCATTCTTGAACAGTAAACTCTAATTTCTCTAGCCAATCCAGTTATTCATATAAAACAATAATTAGAGAACTTCTTAAACTAAAAGATGACAGAATTGGGGGGGGGTGCAGAGCTGCAGTGTAATGAGAACTGTTTACACTAGATCATTTTAAGTTTAAAGAATAGGTAGTATACATAATGCTCTTTAACTTTAGGTTCTTTCTGTTCCACTAAGATACAAAGAAAGTATAGCTAGGGAAATAGATCTCATCCATTCTGGAATCTTCTGATTGTCTTGTGTAGACTTTTTGGTCTGAGGACACTAATATGCTTCAGAAGCCTGTTCTAACTAATGCTTAGTGTTTGCCTATGAACTTGTTCAAATTACAGAATTGATAATTAGATTTTCACCAGAAAATCTTGCTCCCCATTAATGTTATTCAAAATTCTGGCTGTCACTAGAGATTAAGTCTGAGAACTCTCTTAAATTTATTTGCAGATCTGTGATTATATTTGGAGGGTAAAAGGGTCTTCATGTTTCATGTGGTTCAGGGTCTATGGCCTTGAGAATGTTAAGAACTGCTGTTCCTAAGTCAGTCAGATTTTGCTGCCTAGTTTGGGTTTGCTGCTCCTTTTACTTTATTGCTACTGTGTGTGTGTGTGTGTGTGTGTGTGTGTGTGTGTGTTGAGGGGAAAGGGAGAGTTAAATATTTTTTTTTTTTATATGAGAAAGATCAATTTCTGCTTGGAGATGGTGCTTCAAAAGAATTCAACCTTTGTTAAATACTATGTCATGAATATAATGGCCTTTCCATAAATTCCATTAAATTTTGCCCTATAGTGAGAACTATGAGCATTAATTATTACTCATTTAACACTCATTGTCTTGTGGGTCACAAGGACTTTTAAGAACTGAGAGGAAAATCCAACAAATTGTACTATCAAATTATGATTGGAGACATAAGAGAACTATCAGTGTATATCAAAGAAGATAATAGAATTTCAAGGAAGGAAATGATCAATTGTAAATGTGACTAAAATTTGATTAACTCTTGGCTTTGACTTTTATGAAGTTATTGTTGACCTTGAAAGAGCAATTTTAGCATTTCTGGAGAGTGAAAACTGCAGTTGGTTGAATAAATAGGATAAAACCAGCACTGTAGTACAAATTACTCTTAAAAAGTTAATGGGTGGCCTAAGTGGTGGTGTACATTTGTGATGCCAGTGACTGGGGAGGCTGAGACAAAAAGATAGTAAGTTCAAGGCCAGCCTCATCAACTTTGTGAGACCTTGTCTCAAAAAATAACAAGGGCTGAGGAAGTAACTCAGTGGTAGAGCACCCCTTGGTTCCTTTCTCAGAACTATACATACACACACAATAAAAGTTATACGTACATATATTTTTAAAAGTGGTGGAAAATAGCACTTTGCTCTGAAAGAGAAATGGAATGGGTTTTGAGTATAAGAGGACAAGAGGAAGGAGAGATTAAGATGTTATGAAGGGAAGCCCTGTGTGATGGTGAATGCCTGTAATTCCAGTGGCTAGGGAGGCTGAGGCAAAAAGGATTGCAAGTTCAAAGCCAGCCTCAGCAACTTAGGGAGACTTTGTCTCTAAATAAAATATAAAAAGTGCTGGGGATATGGCTCAGTGGTTGAATGTCCCTGGGTTCAGTCTCCAGTACTACCACCAACAACAATAGCAACAACAAAAAGAGATATTATGAAGGGAGAATTGATGTTATTACATTCTTTTAAAGAAGAGCTAGTCAAGTGGATGGAGTAAATGCTTAAATTAAGGCTATTAGACTGGCTTAAGCATGCAGATTATACACTAAAATCACTTGGAAGTTGGAAAGAGTGAATGAAAATAGAGTTTAAAGGTAACTTGAACTATGAACAGCAGGGGGAAAAAAGAGCATTAGGAATAGCATGGATTTTAATCTTAATCTCTCCTTCCCCTCAGTCCTCCTATTCTCAAAAATATTTGGATCTCAGGGTCCTTGTTATGTTTATGTTTACTAGTTAAGTTTTCTGTTTATGTTTCTTGAGACTGGTTATTAAACCTCTGGGTCTTAACGCCCTCAATGTGAAATAAGGGTTCTAATTCCTACTTAATGGATTTTCTGCAAGGATTAAAGAACATGTTTGTAACATGTCTAATACTCCATGGCTCACTGTACTTGTCACAGTGATCTTTTTGTGCTCCTTTAGTGTCTATTTCCCACCTTAAGGCTCCTAGGTTTACCTTTATGTCTGTGTATAAAACTCTCCTATTTCTTTTGATATTGTCACTTTCAGGAACACACATTCTCTGCTTCTCTAATCTAAATTAGCTGACTTTGGGAAGTTATTGTTGAAAGAACAAGTTAGCATTTTGGGGGAGCAGAAGCAAAACTGCAATAGGTTGAATAAATGGGAGAAGAGAAGACAGAATGTGTAATTGTTCTTAATGGCACATTTTCACATACTTTAATTGTGTATTTATTTCTGTGATTATATGTTTTTCTGATTTGTGTGCTTGCGTGCCTCTGTCTCTTCCACTAGACAAAGACCCAGCATGTAACAGTGCCTGAATGATGAATGCTGGGATATAGTATGGGACATAGTAATCAAATAAGCATTTATTATCTCAGTTTCTATGTCAGGAATTCAGAAATACACGGTTGCATGGTTTTGATTCAGTGTTTTCCTTGAGGTCATAGAGAAAATGACAGTAGGAGCTAAAGTCTTTTTAAGTCCAGCTGAGGCTGGAGGATCTACTTCCACTATGGTTCATTTATATGTCTCTCAGTTGATGCTGGTTATTGGCAGGAACTCTCAGTTTCTTCCCAGGTGGACACTCCCATGGGCTGCATTGATGTCCTGATGTCATGGGTCCTAGCTTTTTCAGAGCTGACAGTTTAAGAGAGCAAGGTAGAAGCTGCAAAATCTTCTGTAACTCATACTTGGAAGTCACACACTGTTGTTTCTGCAATGTCCTTGTGTTTATGTAGGCTAGCCCTGTTGTGGAAGGCTACTGCATAGGGGCATGAATACCAGGAGACAGGTTCATTGAAGGACATCCCGGAAACTGTCTACCACCAATGCTGTGTGGAATTACAGGGAGTAGACCAGGAATGATTAAGACAATTGCTGAATAGTGTTGATGGATGATCTGGATTATGTAGGAAAACATTCATTTGCTTTGGCAGCAGTCAGTACTGCTGATTACATGATTTTTTTTTTTTTTCCTAGCGGCAGAGGAACAGAATCAGAGAAAACAGATGTTGGGTTTATCTAGGAATTAACAAATCATTACAATGGAAAGTCATGACATTGAAATATGGAAGAATATGTCTAAATTCAGCAATTTGTGTTTGTTTTGTTTGTTGCCTTGTAGAGTTAACGCATGCTTTTAGGGACATAACTTCATTTTAACTCTGGTGCAGGAAACTTACATTGGCTTTGAAAAAGTTATAACCAGTAACTTGTAGTGTGCCTTGCTTTGTCTCTGTTGTCTACTATATGATTTTGACACAGATTATCTCATTTGATCATCACAACCCAAGGAGTTAATTAACCTTATTTTATTTTAATATTTATTTATTTGCTTTAGTTGTATACAATGTGTTTTTTAGTTTTACGTGGTGCTGAGAATCTAACCCGGGCCGTGCACGTGCTAGGCGAGTGCTCTACCACTGAGCCACAATCCCAGCCCTTAACCTTATTTTAGAAATAAATTCTGAATTCAATCAAGAATAACACAAGTATTAAGGTTCTTGATGCAAACTCAGGCCATCTTATATCAGAAACTGAGCTTTTACATTATATTTTCCTACCTCTGCCTCACTGTGTGATTAAATGTGGAGATACTCAGATTAAAATACTACAGAAGCTGGATTTAGATTGTACATACCATATTATTTTACCTATCACAGAAATAGGAACTACACCAAAATTTGAGAGATTTCTTCCATCTCTAACATTTTAGTACTTTTCAAATGTTCTACAAGCAGATTCTACTTAGAGTCAGAAAGAAGCAATTCCATCCTGACGGTTGACATTAAAGTTTGCAAACCGAAAACTGTGTTTAATGGGATTTTTTAATATTATGGTTACAAACTTTTGGCACATGTCCTTGTCATCAAAAGTGTTTGCATATTTTTTGAAATTTTGAATTTCGGCAAGGACTCATTCCATTGAGATTGGGGCAATTCAACTATGATAAGTGATTGTAGTCTCCTTTTGTCCAGTTTCAGCTCAGTTCAGTTTGTGCATATCAAGTTTGAATACTTGTAGCTAAATCAGCAAAATTTGGTTGCCTGTGGTTTTAAAGGCTGAGTAGATGGACTGAACACCAACTTCTAGATAAAATTAGTTTCTTTATATCAAAATAATTTCAAATATGTATTTAGTATCAAATAAAAATAGTATCATACAAATTTACCGTAGTATAATCAACAAAAAACTGCAACTGCATGATCACATTTCCTGTACCATAATGTTGATATGGAATTAGCATATTGCGTATTGCACTTGATTTCCAGTTTGTATCCCATGTCTCAGCAACAAACACCAGGGAATTAGCTATGAAAGGGCACATTTGTTTTCCCAGACTCAGACAACAAACATTGGGATCATATTGAAAAACTTAAATGGTTTTCATATGTAGCTTTTTTTTTTTCCTTCAGCATCTGTGTGCTCTCATGTATGTTCACATTACCAGCAACCTCCAACTTGCCAGACCCACTAATCAGTTCTTGGTCCTATTGCTCAACTTTTGGTAGTATTTAACTATCTAGCTGATCTTCCTCCAGTACTCCTCCTTGGAATGCTTTCTTCACTTGGCCTTAGGCTACCATGCAGTTTCTGGTTTTCCTTTTTTTCTAACTCTTCCTTCTCTCTCACTTTCTGACTTGTTTTCCTTTTAATCTCTAAATTTTGCTGTAGGAATTAGTCCTAAGAGCTCTTTTTCCCTATTTTAATTTACTCTGTAGACAATCTCATTTAGTTCCTATAGCTTTATATGCCATGCATGTGCTTAGGCTTCCAGATTTATATCTTTAGCTCAAATCTCTTTTCTGAGCTCTAGCCTTATACAGTTAATTGGATGTTTGACATAAACACTTGATCACATAATGAGAATCTCAAACTTAACAAGTCCAAAAAAGCTTAAAAGTGCCAGGCACAGCAGTGCATGTATGTAATCCCAACAACTCTCAAAGCTGAGGCAGGAGTATCACAATTTTGAGACAAGCCTTGGCATCTTAGCAAAACCCAATCTTAAAACCAAAAAAGGCTGGAGATGTGGCTTAGTGGTAGAACTCTCCAGGTTCAATTCCTAGTATCACCAAAACCTGGGGGAGAAAAGGTAGGGGTTGGGGGGACACACATAAAGTGTGTGTGTGTAGCACTCTACTCTGCAACTTTCTCTAGTCTTCTCTGAAAATAGTTTTATCCACTCAGTTGGTCCAACAGATAATCTAGGAGTTATCTTTGATTCTGTACTGTGTCCCCCTCTTCTACCTTCATTTAGCAGATCTCATTGGCTCTACCTTCAAATGACATTCCAAATCTAGCATTATTCATCTCTGCTATTTCACCTAGATTAGTGCAGTTGTTTTCTGCTCGGCCTCTACTTCTACTCTTTCCCTCTCTTATTTCATTGTAACTAGAGTAATCTTTTCAAATATTATTTATACTTAGTAATTATCTTGATTATCCACTAAAGGCTTCCCCTCATATTTAGAGTAAGTCTTAAACTTCTTACCACAGTTTACAAACTGTCATCTGACCTTTCCCTCTCCCACCAACCTCTTCAGCTACCTCTTATTACCTCACTTTTCTACAATAGCCAGACTGACTGACCTCCTGGCTCTTCCTAGAATACAGCGCACTCCTTCCTGCCTGGTCAGCTTTTGCACTTGCTGTTTTCTGTAACTAAGACACTCTGCAGAGCTTCATATGGCTTATTCTCTAACTTTAATTCTCTGTTCAAATGTCTTCTTTCACAAAGCTTATTATATCCAGTCATTCTGTTAGACTGACTACTTGTTAGACTTGTTAGATTGACTACTTGTATACCTACTTGTTTTTTTATCATCTCTCATCTCTTCTCACTGAAACAAGCTCCCTAAGGGCAGGGACTTTCTCTTATTCACCAATGTATCCCTAGTGGCTGAAATAGTACCTAACACATAACAGATGTATACAAAGATTATTGCATGAATCAATCTACTATTTTACAGAAATAGCTGTCAGACTTAATAGCAAGTTAAATATCTTTTTCTCTGGCAAAATCTCCCAGGACCTCTCTCCAGTACTTTATACTATGTGTCTATCACCCCCCTGCCTCCACTTCTAATACTATATGTCTATACAGCCAGCCTCCTCTCACATCACTGTGTTGTACAGCATATCCTATAAATTGTCAAATACTGCTCATTCTTCCTTTGCATATTGCCTCCTAAATCCATGCCTCCTCTATCTTTGCTGCCTAGTTGAAATCTTTGTTATCTTACTACTTTATTATCTCCCAGTACCTCATTTTTTCTTAATACGTCTTCCACATTATTATCAGGCTGAACTCTTTAAAAAAAAGTATATATATTATTTATCTTTGTGTTTCTTACAGCATCTAACACTTTTTTAAAAAATAGCAGGCACTCAGTGAGTGTCAAATGAATAGTTCTGTTTCTGGAAAGTGAAACTAGTGGGCCATGTAATTATTTTAATGGCTATAATTTTTTCATTCCTGTTTTTAGAAAAGCTATAGCAATTCTTTGTTGACCATTAAGTGACTATAATTACATAATGTTTTAGTATAGCAGTTCACAGGAGAGTTTTGTATTTTGACTTAGTAGAATTAAAATAATATCTTTTCTATTAAAATGATTCTTTGTTTTCTCTTAAGCTGAAGTCTCCAGGGAATATTGAATTGCTGAGGAATTTGGGAAAAGACAAGCCGAAGTTCCCATTCCATGGATCCTTTGGGAGCACCTTCCCAGTTTGTGGATGTGGATACACTACTAAGTTGGGGTGACTCATGTGAAGATGAATTAAATTCTTCTGATATTACAGCTGAAACATTTCAGGAAGATACTATTAGATCACCTTTTCTTTATAATAAGAATATCAATGGAAAAGTGGTTCTTTGGTAATTCTTTAATTACATCTTATCATACTATGATTAACACTTTCTCATAATTTCTTGTAAATTCCTTTTATGTAAGCTCTAGCATTAAAGTATTGCCTTACATATACATATACAGCTTAATTGAGATAAAATTGATATATAATAAACTCACATATTTAAAGTTTATAGTTTTCCAGGCATGGTGGTACACACCTATAATCCCAGTGACTCAGGAGGCTGAGTCTGGAGGATCATGAGTTCAAAGCCAGCCTCAGCAACAGCAAGGCACTAAGCAACTCAGTGAGACCCTATCTCTAAATAAAATACAAAACAGGGCTGGGGATGAGGCTCAGTGGTTGAGTGCCCCTGAGTTCAATCCTCAGTACCCAAAGATAAATAAATAAACAAATAAAGCTTACAGTTTAATAAGTTTTGACATGTGCATCTATGAAAATATCACCACAATTAAGATAGCAGACACACCCATCAACTTCAAAAGTTTTTTTTGTTTTGTTTTGTTTTGTTTTGTTTTGTTCCTGTGTAATCATGCCCATACCTGGCTGTACATCCCCACATAGTTAGTGATCTTCCTCTCATTATAAATTAGTTTGCATTTTCTAGAGTTTTGTATAAACATAACATTGTGGTTTTGAACTGACTTCTTTCATTCAGCATAATTATTTGTAAGTTTAGCTACATTGACACATATATCAGTATTAGTTAATTGCTTTAAAAAACCTTTATTGAAATAGAATTTATATGCCATATAATTCATCAATTTAAATTACATAATCTAGTATTTATTATAGTAGTATATTTATGGAGTTGTATAACCTTCATGTAGTCAACTTTTTATTAGCCCAAAGCTCTCTCTCAATACCTCAATTTTAAGCAACTACTGATTTACTCTCTACTTATTTTGGACATTTTATAAAGGTGGAATCAATATAATAAGATATGTGGGATTTTTTTGTAACTTAGCATACTGTTTTCAATGTAGTACAAATCAGTACCTCATTCCTTTTTTGTGGCTGAATAATATTCCATTGAATGAACGTACTTTTTTTTTTTTTTTTTTTTTTTTTTTTTTTTTACTAATTTTGGTTAAATGCCAGTTAATTTTTTTGAGTCATCCATTTCTCTTTTACTACTGTTTAGTTTGTGGGCTAGCAAAAACATTTTTGTAAAGTGAACAAAAATAGAATGTTTCAAAAGAATAAGAAACTAGGTCTCTTAAGCTCCCTCTTCCCCCTTTTGCTCTTTTGTTTCCTCAGGAAAGGAGATGTAGCATTACTGAACTGTACAGCCATTGTGAATACCAGCAATGAAAGTCTCACAGATAAGAATCCTGTGTCAGAAAGTATCTTCATGCTTGCAGGACCTGATTTGAAGGAGGACCTACAGAAACTTAAAGGTGAGTGGTGAGTGAATTGTCTGAGGCATAGTATTGCTTATCAGGAAACATTTATTTTTATTTCCCTCTATCTTGAAGCATATTTTGTGTTTAAACGAGAAAAATTTGTAGATGTATTGTTTTTCTTTTATCAGAACTAAAAAGCTTTTAAAAGCCTCACAATGTATTAAGCAGGACCCTGAGATTTTACTACCAGTCAAATTTCTCTGTCTTCTCAGTGAAATTCTAAAATGAATATCACTATAGCTAGTTAGATGTTTGGTAGCAGTTTCCTGGTTGTATAATTTCTTGCATTGATGGTTCTTATAAAACAATCCTGAACTGAAAATTTTTTTATCATTATTTGATATCAGTAGAGAAATTTTTTCTTCTTCTTTTGTACCAGGGATCAAACCCAGGAACAATTAATCACTGAGTCACATCCCCAGCCCTTTTTTATATTTTACTGTGAGACAGAGTCTCACCGAGTTGCTTAGGGCCTTGCTAAGTTGCTGAGGCTGGCTTTGAACTTGTCATCCTCCTGCCTCAGTCCCCTGAGCCACTGTAATTACATGTGTGTGCCACAATGCCCAGCTGAAAATTTCTTACATACATCTTGGACATATAACATTACATTTCCAAAATGAAAATTTACTTACTGATAAAATCAAAGTCTATGGCTCATGTATTCTCAATTAATTTGTACTTGATGCTTTTGTTTTTACTAGAACATGCTTCTGTAAATATTTCTTTGGAAACAGGAATAGGAGGAGCTGTATTGGTTCACAATCTCATTTGACCTTGTTTGCATTAATTTCTTTTTTGGGGGGCGGGGCGGGTACCTGGGATTGACTTCAAGAGCACTCAACCACTGAGCCACATCCCCACTCCTATTTTGTATTTCATTTAGAAACAGGGTCTCACTGAGTTGCTTAGTGCCTCACCATTGCTGAGGATGCCTTTGAATTCACGATCCTCCTGCCTCAGCCTCCTGAGCAGCTGGGATTATAGGCATGCCCCACCATACCTGGCCTACATTAATTTCTTTAGTTGACAACCTAGAAGCCCTTCCTTATTATTACTTGAGTCCAACTTTAATACTGTGAAATTCTGTCTACCCATTTTATAAGAATTGTTCATGTAATAACAGCAATATTTATTAAAATGTAAACAGCAAATCCTGCCTATATAAAATCTTGCTTTCCTTGATGTCTACCCTTTAACATTGACAACTGCTTTTTAATCCAGTAACAATATTAGAATTTGAACAGGATTTCTTATAATGTTGGTTCCATGAAATAAGTGATTTAAAAAAAGAGTAATTGCATTATCTGATCGAGAAACTGAATTTTTAACCGTGAAAGCAGAGGGTGAAAAAAATCTTAAATGATGAAACACAATGTAATGAAGAACATGTAGAAATTAGAAAGGATATTAAGGATAATAATAATATGTTCTTTGCTAAGAGTAACAGAAGTTGATCGGGAATAATTCCTAGCAATATGTGTGTGCATACATGTGTATGCATACACTTTAGAACTAGACTTACAGATAATAAAGAAAATGAGAAAAGTTAACATAGTTACAATATTAAATTTGGTGTTCAGGTATACAAATAAAGCCTCAATATTTAATAGGGTGTGTTTCAGAGTCTTTAAGCTGGCATTCATATTATAACTCTGTCCTTTATTGCATGACTTAAGACCAATTACTTCACTGCTGAGTCTGAATTTTCTCATTTCTAAAATAGGAATGATAATAGTAGTTCCTGCCTCAGTTCCTGACACATAGCAAGAGCTTAATTAATATTTGGGAGTGTAAAAATTAACATCATGAAGACTAAATGGAACTAGGCATGTACATTCTAAATGTTCAAAAGTATCATTGTTCCTGTTGGCTATTAGGTCTCAATTGACTTGTTTAATAAATCAATGCAAACCTAAGGAGAGGTATCAATAATGCACTGAAGGGTTGAATACTTAATCTTGTTCCCTTTTTACATTTTTATTAATAACTTAAATGATTGTAGAGTATGACTCAACCAAAATTTGTAGATGAGAGAAAACTGGAAGGGAGCTATTGATGGATAAACCAAAGATTTTAAAATATCTGAATATCAGTAGATTAACCCATTGATGAAATCAAAGCCCTCATGATCCAATCACTTCCCAAAAGCCCCATCTCTGAACATTACTACACTAGGGACCAAGCTTTCAACACAGGAACCTTGTAGGACATTCAAGATCCAAACAATAACAGATTCCTTCTTATGTGTGCTAGAATTTAGAGAGAAACAGGTGAAAAGTCATAGTTAATCTTTAATACTCAGACACTCAACTTGTCATTCATTATACCACTGCTCCTCAGCAAACATAGCCAAGGACAGCATGCTGGGCAGTTATAGCCTCATGTAAAGTTATTTAGTGGATTTCTATTTATTTTACAAGAATTAAAAATACTTTCAGGACTGTGTTTTAAATGTTTATAGTGATATTTAAAAGTCAAGCTTTAGGATTAGAAAAAATTGGGACTAGAAAGAAAAAGTGAAAGCTGGGGAAGCAGTATAGCAGTACTTACCATAATTCAGGGTCTAGAGTTTCTGCTAACAATTATTAAAGATTTCAAGAGGAAAACTGTGATTCCAGGCCAGAAAATTCATAACACTTAAAACTTCCTTTCTGAACTCTGATCTGAGATTTCCAAGACTGATTCACCAAACTGACTGTCCCAATGTTTCCATGCTTGCTTGCTTTTTTTTTTTAAAACAAAACAGTACATTCCTATTACTTATTTTAAATAATAATTTTCTAGTTATAGAAGCAATATATGTAAATTGTAGAAAATTGTATGCATACAAGCTAAAAATAACTAAAATCTCCACATTTACACCAACAGAGTTCACCTCATTAACACTTTAGTGCATATCCTTCTAGATTTTTCTACATGTAGATATGGGTGTATACACACATTCTTGTCTTTAGTAACCAAAGTAAAATAATTCTATAATAATTAAGTACAATTCATCTTCTTCAGCAAATGAATTCTACCTTTTAATTTCAGAAATTTCTAATTGATCAACAAATGTCCTCTACAGCTATTTTTAATCCAGAGCCAAACTAGTATGCAGTTCAGTACCACATATTGCATCTTATTGTTATGCCTGTTAATTTGTAGGTGTGTGTTTAATCCAACAGTCCCCTTTATATATCACTGACTTGTTGAGTGAACTGGGCCAATTGTTTTCCAAAATATCCTGCCTTTTAAATTTGTCAGATTTACTTGAAGTAATTTTAGTTTGATATCCTATATCTAATGGAATCAAGCATTTCATGGGTGATGTTGTGGTGTGCATTTAATGTTGGATGATATTAGAAAATATGTAAATCCTGATTGATCCTGTTAGTGATCCTTCACTGATACTAAATTGCTATCTGGATTGGGGTGATAGCAAGTTTGATCCTTCCATTTGTGCACTTACCTTTTACTTTGGTGACTGAAAACTAGTGGACAAAGGACAGTTTAATCTTTCACTCCCACAATAAGAAGTCAACTGATAATGAAACAAAATCAACTCTGTAGTTTCAACATATACCTGGAAACAATAGGTAAATATCATAAGGTACTTAAAGTGTTGAAAGTATTTATCCCTGAAGACTAGGAATTGAGGTAGGCAAGGGTAGGGCAGATGTGGACTTTAATTGTTCATTTCCTGCATCACATAATGACCTGTTGGTTTTAGTACTAAATTGATAATTCTTATCTGAATCAATACTTCTTATTGTGAAGTTTTGTTTTCAATCATTTCATCCATGTTTACTAACTGGTATTCTATAAAGTAGAGCTTTTCCTCACTTAACCAGTATTATTTGATTACTCTTGAGTTACAATTTATGTTGGAAAGAGAGGATAAATGCTTGGTTCTTTTAATTATCAATTTGAAAAATAAAGAATTAGTTTAATAGCTGCTTCAAGTGATGACAAATGAGTTTTTCCTGGCTTTCTCTTTTTTGAGTGTCATTTTGTGCATACAGCTTTTCATTGATCTACATATATAGTTTTAAAAGTCAATAAAGTTTGTGTTGTTTATGAACAAAAGCCAATCATCTGCCCTGCTCTTGCCTTTCTCAATTCCTATTCTCCAGGGATAAATACTTTCAACCCTTTAAGTGCCTTATGTTTTTTACCTTCTAAGTTGTGTGTTAAAACCAGAGTGTTGATTTCTTTCATTATTAGTGGACTTCTCCTTGCGGGAGTGAATGATTAAACTATCCCTTTTCAGGCACCCTTTTATGTATACTTATAATACAGATTCTCTTCCCCTTTCACCACCATCTTATCAAATTTAATTGTACACAGTTGTTCACAACTGATTAGGAAACAGATTAGTATTCTTTTTGTACAAGTTTTTTTTTTTTCCCTATAGGTCATTAATGGATTGATTTTTATGTAAATAATTGTTGATTATTTATTATTTATTATTATTATTGAGTCACTGACTCAAACCCAAACTTTCAGTACAAACAGAAACCTCCTCTCAATAAAGTCAAACACTTGAATTTTTTTTTTTTTTCAGTCCATTTTTTTGTCTTGACAGGGTCCTTTTTGGAACCCTCCATTCTCCCCCCTCTCTCTTTAGACTGTTCTCTATCCCTGCTCCATGCTTACTGTCCTGGGACTGTGTTTACCCTCATCCTAGGAAATCCTTTTTTCTGTTTAATGGATTGAATCCTTCATTTCCTAGATCTCTTGCCCTTTCCTACTTTAATGCACTCCTTCATTTTTGTCAGTAAATCCGCCAGATTTCTGAAAAGATTGCAATAGGGCAGAATTGCTGAGATCTACCTTTAGGCTTAATTGGTAATTTGGTTGGAAATAGAATTCTAGTTTGGAAATTATTTTCCAGAATTTTGAAGGCATTTTATCTCTTTTTTTCTGTTTTAGCTATTTCTATTTAGAAACCTTATGATATTCTATTCCTGTTTCTTTGTATGTTATCAGTTTTTTTTTTTTCTGAAAGCTCTGTGATCTCATCTTTATTTTTGATGTGCTAAAATTTTACAGTGATGTGCCTTCATGTGGTTTGGGTATTCTGTGTGTTCTTTGAGTTTAAAATTCATGTCTTTCAGTTCTGAGAAATATCTTGTTTTATTTCTTTATTAATTTCTTCTGTGCTCTGTTCTCTGAAGAAATTCTGTTAGATGTTATTTCTTATTTAATTTCTAGTTTTACTATTCATTATTCCATATTTTCTTTTTCTTTTTGTTAATTCTTGAATAATTTCCTGAACTTCAGTTTTAGCTTTTTCTGTTATTGCAGTTTTCACTTTGCTATAAAAGTTATATCAATGCTGCCTTCTATTTTCTGAATATTTATAGGATTCTGTTTTTTATTCAGAGATACTGTATCTTCCTTTACCTCTCTGAGAGTACTATTCATGGTGTCAGTATTTAGGCGTTATTTTTTTAAGTTTCCTTCCCTGCTTTACGAATTTTTGGGGCATTACTTTGTTTTGTCCCCCTTTTGTTTTAGTTAGAGGCTGTCCTCACTTCTTTGTGATCTTGATGTATCAACAAGGAGGAACTAAAAGGCTAAAGGAAGTTTTTTGTGCAGGAATGTCTTAATGTGTTCAAGCTGGTTTAACAGAGAATCACAGATGGATGACTTGTAAACAGCAAACATTTATTTCTCACATTTTTAGAGGCTGAAGGTCTGAGTTCAGAGTGCCGGCAAGTCAGGCTCTGGTGGAGAGCTCTTCTGTCTTGAGATTACAGACTTCTCTTTGCATATTCATGTGATGGAAAGAGGAAAGCAAGATCTCTGGATACTTTTGAAGGATACAAATTTTATTTATGAGTGCTCCATCCTCATGATCACATCTAATTAGCTCCCAAAGACTTTATCTCCCCATACTATCACATTAGGGGATAGGGTTTCAACATATGAGTTTTGAGGGTATAGAGGCATTCAGTATATCACAGTGTACAATGGTTATTTTGGGGGAGTCTTGAAGCATATGATAGAGCACAAGCCAAATGGTTTTATTGGGGTACATTCTTAGTTATCACAATCTCTGAGTCCTTTAGATTAGGCCCCATAATTTCCCAGAAAGGAATGCTCCAGGGATTATAAACCTGAGTGTCAACTTTAGAAAACAGGGACAGAGGACTTGACCTTTTACTGATAAGTATTACACTTTATATCCCCTCTTTTCAACTGTGCCTGAGGTTCTGGAATCCAGAAACTCTCTAGTTGAGCATCTCCAGAGAATAAACTCCCTCCCTGCTGCCACAGTGGAAAAGACATCATCACCTTGCTGTGCTGGCTGAGGGAAGGGGTTGTTGGAGATTTGACTGATTTTATACAAACTTCTAATTCTAACGTCTTTTTGTCCCACTTCATAGCATAGTCTATAGAAGTATGTAGGGCCTCCAGTTTCTGAACCTTTCTACTATTCTCTGGTAATAGCAAGAATAGTAATAGTTACTGCATGCATGCACTTGAAATATATTAACTCAATCCTGTGAAGGACTACTAATATCTCCCTTAAATAGGAAATCATGGCATGATGAGTCAAGCACCTGCTCACTGTTAACAATAGAAACATCATGGACTCGGGACTTAAATCACAGCAATCTGTCTTGAATCCAACACTGCCTTTCTGTACAGATCTGCTTTGCTTTATATTGGTTAACCCATTATTAGGTTTCTCTGTGTAAGTCAGTCATTCCTAGTCCGTTGACTTTCTGCCCTTTTAATTTTGATGATGCTTCTCTGCTTCATGTTCTCTCCATTTCCTTAATGCTTATACCTATCGTATTGCTTCACTGTCAGAAAAAAAAAAAAGAGATAAATGCTTATTTGATCCATATTTTTGACTGAAACTTGTTAAAGTTTCTGATACTTTCTCTGTTTTATGCTTTGGTTTATTGTTTTCCTTAATACTTCCTGATTTACGTATATTTCCATTGTTCCCAGGTTGCCGAACAGGTGAAGCAAAATTGACAAAAGGATTTAATCTAGCTGCCCGGTTCATCATTCACACAGTGGGACCTAAGTACAAGAGCCGCTATCGCACAGCAGCTGAGAGTTCCCTGTACAGCTGCTACAGAAATGTACTTCAGCTGGCAAAGTATAGTCTACTCATTTCCTGGACATAGCATGCCATGCAGTTTTAAAGGCCATGGATTTGAAGATGAACCTAACTATGGAAATCAGACTTTGAAGGACTTTGATAATTTAGGAGGACTTGAAGATAGAGCTTTTCAAACAGCAGGATAAATGGGGCAGATTTGAGTGACTTGAGAATTTAACCTATTCCCATTTTATTCAGTCTGTACTTGAAATGGATAGCCCCCAAAGAGAGTGATTAAATTATATATTATTGAATAGTACAGTTGGGTTAATTATTACAGTAAATTTGTTGAGAAGGTAGGAAAGGAGAAATTGATTTGCATTTTTAAATTAGTTATGAATTGTTATGTATTATAAATGCTTGTAATACAACTTTTGTGTTTTCTGTTTGATTGCAGAGAGCAGTCAATGTCTTCTGTTGGATTCTGTGTCATCAATTCTGCAAAACGAGGTTATCCTTTAGAGGATGCAACACACATAGCACTTCGTGAGTAATATTGTGTACACTCTACATAAATCAAGTCTTAAAATATTTTTATCACTACTTAACTAGTTATAGCCAAAGAAGGTTAATTGATTAAATGACCATGGCTCCCTAGAAGGAAGTTTTTATTGACAGGTTATGGAGTTCTCAATTTACTTTCTCAGTTAACATTTTTATCCATTTGAATAAAAGCCCCGTAAATTTACTTATTTAAAAATTCAAAAGTGATACCAAACTAGGAAATATGACCAGTACACTGGGTTTGAATCAGATTCAGAATAATCTTAATAGGCAGGCTGCAACAATGAATTCAAAATATTTCATATTTTCTGGTGCTTTCCAATTTAAGCAGTAGCTTTTGAGTGTGCTATTTAAATATAAAACCCTACATTTAGATTTAAAAGAGAATGGGTCCCACCAGGCATAGTGGTGCACACCTGTAATCCCAGCAGCTTGGTAGGCTGAGACAGGAGGATTTTGAGTTCAAAGCCAGCCTCAGCAAAAGCGAGGTGCTAAGCAACTCATTGAGACCCTATCTCTAAATAAAATACAAAATAGGGCTGGGGATGTGGCTCAGTGGTCATGTGTACGAGTTCAGTTCCCAGTACCCCCACACACACCGCCCCCTAAAAAAAATAAAGAAAATGGGTCCCAATCAGTATGAGCCAAAATGTAATACATGTGCTATAAAAATATTGTATTGGCCTGGGATATAGCTCAATGGTAAAACCAGAGCTTGGGATGAAACTCAGTTCTGTTTCTGGTAGTAGGTGGGGTCTGCTATGCTGCAGGTCTGGGCAGCTGAAAGCCTGTTTTACTGTTAGCAGCTAATCAAGGCAGAGGATGCCACCAGTGTCAGCTACAAGGGTCATAGCTGGCAAAGCCAAGTTCTTCTCCACTACTATCAAGTGGTATATAGTAGCTCTTTAATGGCAGGCTATGCCCTCCAGTGTTGTAGCAGATGCCAGTAGCTTACAACCAATTTCTTCTTTCCAGGTTCTTGTCTCACAAATTCTAAAAATAAAATACACTGACAAGGAAGAGTGGGTGTAAAAGATAGGATTTATTCAAGTGGGAAGAAAAGACAGAGTTCTCAAAGATCAAAAAGGAACCCAGTAGGGGTTGCAACTTTGGTGTGCTTGTCTAGGGTTTTATATAGCTCTTAAGTCAACACTATTGATCCAAATTTATGCTAATCATTAGGTTTTGAAAAATTACCAATGCTATTGGTCAAAATTTGTGCTAATCAAGTCTTGGAAAATATCAATCCTATCTATTAGTTTTCAAAGTAATTTCTAATGATCTTCTGTATATCTGAGGTGTTTGTTGAGATATTCCCTTTTTCATCATGAATGTTAGTAATTTGAGTTTTTTCTCTTCGTTAGCATCACTAGGGCTCTGTCAATTTTGTTTATTTTTTCAAAGAACCAACTTTTAGTTTTGTCAATTCTTTGAATGGTTTCCTTAGTCTCAATTTCATTAATTTCTGCTCTGATTTTAATTATTTCCTGTCTTCTGCTGCTCTTGGTGTTGATATGTTCTTCTTTTTCTAGTGCTTTGAGGTGTGATGTTAAGTCATTTATTTGTTATTTTTTTTCCTTTTAAGGAATGAACTCAGTGCAATGAATTTTCCTCTTACTACTGCCTTCATAGTGTCCCAGAGATTTCTATATACGATGTATCTGTGTTCTCATTTACCTCTAGGAATTTTTTAATCTCCTCTTTGATGTCTTCTTCAACCCCTTGTTCATTCAGTAGCATATTGTTTAGCTTCCAGTTGTTGGAGTAGTTTTTCTTATTCCTTGTTTTGTCATTGATTTCCAATTTCATCCCTTTATGGTCTGATAGAATGCAGGGTAGCATCTCTATTTTTTTATATTTGCTGAGAGTTGCCTCGTGACATAATCTATGGTCTATTTTGGAGAAGGAGCCATGTGCTGCTGAGAAAAAAGTGTATTCGTTTACTGAGGGATGAAATATTCTATATATGTCCGTTAGGTCTAAGTTATTAATTGTTTTAAGGAGTCCTAAAGTTTCTTTGTTTAGCTTTTGTTCGGATGATCTATCCATGTCGTGGATGGTGGGTTGATTTTTCCAATACAGGAATATTGATTTTTCCAATACAGGAATATTGCAAATATAATTACAAATACATAAATGATATGAAAAAAAAATCCTATCTATTAGCTTTGAGTAACTTTCCTGCATCTTAATTTGGGTCTGCCCCCACTTTTGATTTCCTGGCACTCATCCAATGAGATTCATCTGGCCCATGCTGGCTTGGCAGGTTCCATGTGGCCACAGCCAGTGTAGCTTTTTGGAGGGTACTGGTGGGGAGCTGTGCACCTTGGCAACTGGGGAGCCAGATTGACTGAGATAGACAAAGACTTGTATTCAGTGATAGAATGCTTACTCAGGGTATGCAAGACTCTGAGTTCAGTCCATGTGCACAAAATACACTGTTTACTTCCAGATAGTCCACGGTCTTACTGTATTATATGCAGGTTCAGATCATATCTCAAATTCATTTCTGAATATTTTAGCTCCTAAGACACTGACAAACTAGAGGGCAAATAGCTTGAAACCTTAGTGGTATTCTCCGAAAGAACTTACCTTTAGGGAATATGATGTCTGTCTTCAAATACCTGAAGAGGTATCAATGTGGACATATTATGTGCTATATTTTTTGAGCAACAGTTCTTGGGAGTGTGGGGTATCATAAACTACATTGGGGCATCCAGTGAAAGAACTTTGTGGACCCTTTATCAAGAAGGGTGTACATAAACATAGTGTTTTTGTGCTATTTCAGGAAGTTTACAGATCCTCATAAGGACTGGACAAGAATGCCTGCTATAGAAAGCAAGATCTAAGACCAAGTTTCAAGGACAGGGATTTTGGTCCCATTTCAGATAGAACTATCTGTAACTGAAGAGTATTTTAATGACTTTCTTATCACTGGGAACATGCATGCAGAGGCTTCATGATATTTTTAAAAACAATCCTTATTTGGCAGAGAAGCTAGATGATCTTTAAGACCCCTTTTATTTCTAAAATTTTAAAGATGAGGAGCTCAAAGTCTTATATCCACCCAAAATTTTATATATATATATATATATATATATATATATATATACACACACACACACATATATATGCATATGTATATATATGTGTATATATGTACACACACACATACACATATACAATATATGTGTCATATATATATAATATATATATTAGAAGCTATTTTAAAAATTAAAATCAATACTGCTCAAGGATTTTGTGGTAAATCACATTTTATAGTTTTATTTTATATACATTATATTGGAGTATGCTCCTTGAGTGGTAGGGATATTATCTTTTCATCTTTGTATTTCCAGAGTTTATAAATCTTTGTAGCTACAGTCTGTCTTTCCTGGGAATTTAAAAAGAATGCTTGACATGGTACTTGCTCAAGAAAAATGTATTTTTAAAAGGAGCAAATAAAGTCTGTTTAATTTTCTTAACAACCCTGTGTTTTAGATAGGTGGTGTCTATTGTACTAACAAAAGGTACTCAAATTTATCATGTTCTCAGGACCATGCAGACTTAGAACACATGTCCAGACCTTCTGACTCCCTAGTCTATTAACCTTCCTGTTTGCCTAGATAATTCATTCTGTTTGAGTTAGAATTGCTTCAGTGGAAGACCACATGTTACAACCTGCATGTCCTCTAAGTGGTGCCTTACAAAAGCGAAAATCCCTTTGATATCATTGCTTCTGGCAAAGTTTTTGGCAGGCTTGGTGTTCTTTGATTTGTTTAACCCTTGCCTGGTCATTGCATAGTTGATTTTATATTGCATTTTTTAATTAAAGTAATCATAAGGCAAGAGTTTAAAGAGGCAGTGTCTTTTAGAAAATGCTTCAAATAGGGAGTTGAGAAGAGTGATGTTTTCTGTTTTTTGGTAATGGGGATTGAACCCAGAGGCACTTAACTAGTGAGCCACATTCCAGCACTTTTTAATTTTTATTTTGGAGCAGGATCTTGCTAAGTTGCTTAGGGCTCACGAAGTTGCTGAGGCTGGCTTTGAACTTGGGATTCTCCTGCCTCAGCCTCAGGAGCCATTGGGATACAGGCATGCGCTTTACCAGTCCAACTCTAGCTCTGTGGTCCTAGACAAATCACTGTACCAAGTTGACTACAAGAAAGGTCAACTTTGAGAGTAATTGGTAATGGCAGATAAAGGTCAATAGTAGATATTAATGGACTTGTATTGAAGCAGTTTTTAGAAATTTAATTGACAAAGAGAAAATCTATAGCTCTTAAAGTGAGAAAGTTAATTTTTATTATAAGGTCCATGTGGCTCATTACATCTTTAATCCAATAGCATAACTACAGCATCTCCTTTTTTAAAATATGCACATATGGAAATAAGGTGCCCTTTGCTTGAATACTTATCTTAAGCATTTGAAAAGCAAATGATTTGTGTACTTTTATAGCATATATTGTCCAAGAACAAACTTTGTGATGTAAGTTTTATTTTCTTAGTATGAAAAGCTTTCTTATTTATTAAACTGTTTGCAAAATTTATTTCATTTTAGGTTTCATCAAACCTAAGTACCTAAGTAATATCTTCTTCATAGATAACATCAAGACTTTATCTTTTCTTTCTTTTTTTTTTTTTTAGTTGTAAATGGACACAATACTTTTGTTTTATTTATTTATTTTTATGTGGTGCTGAGGATCAAACCCAGTGCCTCACACGTGCTAGGCAAGCACTCTATCACTGAGCCACAATCCCAGCCCCAAGACTTTATTTGGAAATACCACAGTTATGTACTGAGGAACTGTTATATGTGAATGTTAAAACTTGGTGTTAATGTAAATAGGAGAAAAGAAAATCCCTTTTGAAGTTCATTTTCTAAGAAAAAATTATTACAGCAGAATAGAGAGAAATGAAAAATAAATTTGTTACTTAAAAGAGAGCCATAGGGCTGGGGTTGTAGCTTGGTGGAAGTATGCTTGCCTAGCATGTGTGAGGCACTGGGTTTGATTCTCAGCACCACATACAAATAAATAAAAATTATTTGTTCAATCTTTTAACAAATGGATCTGCTCTACTAAATTCTTGGAATGCAACATTGACCAAGGCAAGTAGCATATGATCTATATCTAACCAGAGCCAAACATTGTTAATTCATTGCTGGTTACTCTTTTGAATGTTTGCATGTCATAGCCTTAATTGATATATATTATCAATTGGCCTCCAAAACAATCCACAGTACAGCTATAAAATGTGTGAGAAGTTCACAACTAGAAGGATATCCAAACCATTACAGATGCTTCTCAACTTAAGATGGGGTTACTGTCCAATAAACCCATTGTGAAGTTGAAAAATCATAAGTCAGACTGAAACCATTGTAAGTCAAGGACCATCCTATACAGGAGCAGCAAAGAGTAGCGGGGCGGGGTGGGGGGGAGGTTATTTGGGAGGCAAAGTAAGGAGTGTCATGCTAGGGACTTTGAATCTTAACATGTAAGCAGCACAGACCCATCCCAAGTGTTTAATAAGGAGTTAGCATAACTCAGGCAACCGTGAATGTATAGTTTTAGAAATGAAAAACAAAGTAAACATTTAGGAGTTTATTTGCCAAAACATCTGCTGAGCATTGAGAGCCTGAAAGCAGCTAAAATAGAGAAGGTCTTGGAATTAGAAATAATAGAAGTAAATATAATTTAATGATCATGTGAACCATTTGAAAATGCAGGAAGAGGAAAGAGGTGAAGGAAATGTCAAAGCAAATTCAAGATTCTAGTTGGTTGTTGATGTGTAATTCAGATAAGGAACAAAGGGAGAAGGCAGAGGTCAAGATTTGGACACACTGAGTTTGAGGTATCTGTGGATTATTGTGGCAGATATACCCAGTAAGCCATAGGTAATTCAGATTCTTTTGTTCAGATGACAGACTCTGAAGATTTGGGAGCCATTAGCACCTGAGGTAAACCTAACCAATAAATAGTGAGTTGAGGAGAATATGTGTATCAAGAAAATAAAAATGGCCGGGACTGGAGGGGGTGGCGCACACCTGTAATCCCAGCACTTGGGAGCCTGAGGCAGGAGGATCGCAAGTTCAAAGCCAGCCTCAGCAATGGCGAGGCACTTAGCAACTCAGTGAGACCCTGTCTCTAATAAAATGACTATAACACAAAATTTTTTTTTAAAAATGTAGCTTTTGTTTTATGAAGAAATAAAGAACTGAATAGGACATCTGATGCTATAACTGAATGAATGGAAGGACAGTTGTGCTTTCCACTTGTACTAGATCATTCTAGTCAAAGAGAGAGGCCCCAGGGAATAAGCAAATATGCTGCATAAGGCAGAATTGTCTGGAGTCAGCATCTTCTCTGGCCACGCTCTGT
Organism: Tamias sibiricus; assembly: GCA_025594165.1. Taxonomy (NCBI): domain Eukaryota; kingdom Metazoa; phylum Chordata; class Mammalia; order Rodentia; family Sciuridae; genus Tamias; species Tamias sibiricus. The sequence continues at coordinate 108,512,885 of CM046658.1, read as the reverse complement.
TACTGACACTGCAAATAGAGCAGTAAGTAAGTGTGCTGCTGTGGAGCTTTCATCCAGGTGGATAATGATCGAGGGCAGAAAGGATATACAGTAAGCAAGGACCTCCATAAAATGCCTATCACAGTTCCTCTGGAAGAAAGCAAATCAGAAAAGGTTTTAGGAAGGGCAGTCTGGGCAGGCTTCTCTGATAAGGGGTCACCAAGCAGACTGAATTAAGTGAGGAGCAATCCTTTACAAAAATAAAACTTTGAAGAGATTGCTTTTTATTTATGCACAGGTAAAATCTTTCTTTTTCTCTTCATTAGGTACTGTAAGGCGGTTTTTGGAAATTCATGGGGAAACCATTGAAAAAGTAGTTTTCGCTGTCTCGGAACTGGAAGAGGTAGTTTGCTAATTATTTTGCATTGTTTAAATCTTATTTGTACTTACATTTGCCTTTGTCTTGTCTTTTTCTATTTATTAAATTTTCAGCAGATAAATCCTAATTGTGTAGATACTTGTCAGTGGGAATTACCATCATTCATTGAAGATGATATTGGAAACTAAAAACAAGTCCAGAGGAGCATTTTGTTTGTATTTTTCACTGCTTTACTGTTGTCACTTTGAGGGCAAACTTATCAGCTGGGGCTGTTCTGTTTGCTGCTTCTGTTAGCTCTCAGGATACTGCCTTGTCACCTGAGCATTCGGAAAACTACTGCTGTGCTGATGAGGCTCTGGTGTGTCCTGGCCTGGAAACATATTACAGCCTAGTGTAGTGGCTGGCACTAAGTTGTGAGGATTTTATATTTTATTGAATGTAGTTAGATTTAGTGTGTTTCAGTTTAATTTAGAACTATTTTTGAAAAATCAAATCTTTGTCTTATTACACTTTATTTAGCTGTCTAATTCAGCTTCTAATATTTCTCAGTTTTGTTTCTTCAGGCAAGTTACTGTGCTTCCCAGTGCTTTGGTAAAATAGGAAAGGAAAAAATAAGAATAGTATTGGTTGGTTTGTACATGTAAGATGTGTTACATACAAGTAAGTTGTTTATATCTTAGGAATTAGCTTGCCCTGGGAGGGGCAGTCTTACCCAGCCAGCAAGCTTTTCAAGATGTGAAAACATCATAGAAAACAAGAAAAAAATAAACAAACATGGTTAATACTCATTTTTCAAAGAAGACATACAAATTACCAGTAAGCAGTGTAAAAATTCTCCATGACATTAACAATTAGGGAAAAGCAAATACAAACCAGAGTGAAATGTAATTTCACACTCACTAATATAGTTGTAATTATGAAGACAGATGATAACAAGTGCTGGCAAAGATGTGGAAGTTATAATTCTCAAAGATGGCTACTGGAAATGTAAAAATGGTATAACCACTTTGGAAAATAGTCTGGTAGTTCCTTTGAAAGTTAAATGTAGATTTACCAGATAATGCTGCTGATCCACTCTTCATTATATACAGAAGAGAATTGGAAATGCAGATCCAGCTGGGCATGGAGGTGCACACCCATAAATTCACAGTTACTTAGGAGTCTGAGGCCAGGAGGATCACAGGTTTAAGGCCAGCCTCAGCAACTTGGTGATATCCTATGTCAAAATAAAAAACAAAAAGGGATAGGAGTATGGCTCCATGGTAGAGCATCCCTAGATTCAATCTCCAGTAATACAAATAGATCCACAAAAAAATTTATATACAAGTACTCATAACACTGTTATTCGTAATAGCCAAAAAAGTAAAAACTCACATTTTGAATTAATAAACAAAATGTAGTAAATACATAGAATGTTTTTCTGTCATGAAAAAGGAATAAACCTTGAAAATATTGTGCTAAATGAAAGAAACAAGACACAGCTATATGTTATATACCATTTGTATGAAATATTCAAAACAGGCAAATCCATAGAGACAGATTAGTAGTTGCTAGGGATTGGGGAAGGAAAGAATGGGAAGTAATTACTAATGGATTTTTGGGGTGGTGATATTGTAATGAAATTAAATTTGGTAGTAGTAATTATACAACTTTGTGAATATATTAGTGCTGAATTACATTTTTTTTCCAAGGGCTACTTTTATGGTATGTGAATTATATGTTTTTATTTTTAATGAAAAGATTATAAAACTGGTATCCCTAGTCCTCTTACATGCTTATTTAAAAAATGATGCAGTCCTTTGTGCAGCACAATAAGAAAACCAAAAGGTGATTTTTTGAATGATTTCATTGTTCTTTTAGGCTATGCCATCATTTATTTTCTTGAATTATTCTTTTTAAGTATAGTTAGGAATAATTGATGAATAATACTAAGCAATGATAAAATAATTCCTAGGGTGAGGAAAAAAGCAAAATGGTTCAAGATATAAGAAAAATTAGAACATCAACTGCCTGTAATGTACTGTGGATTTAAAATGAGTACAGTGGACCAACCCACATGGAAATTATAAAGTAGGATGAGTTTTATTCCATTTTTTTTTTAATTTTTTTTTTTATTATTTATTTACTTATTCATCATGCACAAGTATAGTATCTTTTTACATACAACTGCTTGTATACAAAGTATATAAGTACCATTCAGATCTTCAATCATGCATTTAGGATAATGATATCCATCTCATTCAACCACCAATTTTTTTCCAACCCCCCCCTTACTCCCTCCCTCCCCTGAGTTTTATTCCATTTATTTTTTTAAAAGAAGTTTGAAAAACTTCTAAAAAAGAATAAAAGTCATGAAACATAACAGTCTTTTACACATAGTTATAAATATTACACACACACACACACACACACAATACACACCCCTCAGAAACTAAACCTGGGTCCAGTGGAGCCTGAGGCACACTGAACTTAAGGAAGTATTATCTGAACTAAGTCTTGAAAGACACATATCTCTAGAAATGAAGGTGGGGGTGAGGACGGGAATGGTGGGACTTACACATTTCAGGTTTGGTGGCCTAGAATTGCCCACAGGCTAACAGTTGTTCTAATACAAGAAATGATTGAGGGTCCTAGACAGCATGCAGTGTGAGCTCAGAAGTTGTCTTTAATCTTGATGGAGACTGTGTTCACCACATATGGACAGCACTAAGCATTGCTCAGGTTGCCTCATTACTTGATTATTTTTCACAGAATGCCTTCCTTTTCTGATGCAGGCTACTTACCAAAAGCTGCTACCTCTGTACTTCCCAAGGTCACTAAAGGAAGAGAGTCGATCACTGCCATACCTACCTGCAGATATCGGAAATGCAGAAGGGGAGCCTGTGGTACCTGAACGGCAAATTAGGATAAGTGAAAAACCTGGTGCTCCAGAGGGTGAGTTCTAGAGTTCTATCTTTTTACTTTCTTTCTTAAGGAAGTTGGTGTACTAATGAAACGCCAACCACCAAAGAGGTAGGAAGTCCAGCATAACCTTTGGGAATCTCACTATTAGCTTGACTTTAATATCAAGACCAGTTTTCAGAGTCTTATTTTTAGTTAAGGAAATTTATTCTTTAAATTTACCCAAAACATTCTCAGACTAACAAAGTTTATAGCCTCATTCAGGACACTGGTGAGACAGTAAAGTACATTAACCATTAACATCTAAAAATGTTCAGCAGCTTTAACAGTGTCTCTATATACCATATGTAATGTTAAATAATAAGACAGGACTACTATAACCATTCATTTTGTTTTGTTAGGTTTTGTGCTCAAATAGTAGTAGGAAGAGGGTGTTGGGATGGGAGCCTTTCTGAGTCTATTCTGTACTGACAGCTCATACTGATCTTCACACATACATACAAAAGGTCATAAATGCATTGTATGAAGATATGCTCCATACATTTCAATGCTGGGACCTGATCTTGAGAAACAGCAGCTTAGGGGATTAGTTTAAGAACATTTTTTTAAAAAAAATAAGCACCAAGTTAAAATCTGTAGAAAGCTTCTCAATTCCTTTTTATCACATTATTACATCAAGTGGAGGGAATTATAAATGGACTCAAATCACAAGCTTTGCTGAACAGGTAGCTATGCACTTTGGGGGACCCACTAATAAGAGTAGATCTTTGAAATAATGCCAGAGTCGTTTAGAAATCCTTATGCTTGTAGCCACTACTGTAGCATATAATTTTTTCCTCCATAAAATGCATTTAGTGAGATAAGGAGTAGGGAACAGCAAAACCAATTTGAAATGGCATGTCTGAATAGTAGATGAGAGTAACTCATTAGCCAAAAGATTCCCATCTCAAAGAGGTTTAATTTGCATTTATATTTCAGAAAATATTGTTACTTTATAGATATGGGCCCTAGTGTTCATAAATATTTTTAATTACAGTGTTAGATGGGTTTCACACACATATGTATTTGACTTTACTTGAGGAGTTGAAGAAAGTTCATCGTGGGTAAGTTTTAATTAAAGCAGGCCCTTTCTTCTAAGTTGTTGGCCACTCACAGTTTGAGTAGCAGTAAAGGAGAAATGGAGAATTCCCAGCTGATAGTCTACCAAGCTGAGATTCAAGTGGTGTAATTACCTTGGGAAGTTGCCCATGGTCCAAGGTGTATTGATCTATTTCTGTTTTTGTATTAACAGGTCTAGTAAGAGATGATTCTTCTTTAAGGAGTGGCTTCTACAAGGATCATATAAATAAATCAGAAAGTTTGCTACTTAATTTGTAGTGAGAACTATAACTCTTTAAGAACCAAAATCATTATGTTGGTATGACCAGCATAGAAATTACAACTGATGCTAAATTACAACTGAAATATGAATGAAATATGAATATGGATCATATCTTGTGATCCTGTTTATCTCTCTTCGTAAGAGTGTTAGTTTACAAAAAGGTGGGGTTTATGTGCCAGTCAGTCAAATATTTCTACCTTATGATGCTTTGCCATGAACTATCTTGAAAGCCAAATAAGAGTCTAATTACTTCTTTTTGCTTATGATCACTTTCTACACTTTTCTTCCTAAGGTTTCACCCAAGTCATCTTGATTTGATTTCACATATTCCTAAAACTTCTGTTGCACATAGGCAGAGAATTTTTTTCATTATTTCAGTTCCACAAATGTCTAAGTCTTACTTCAGTTTCATTTTCAAAAACTAACATTAAGCCATTTTTTTAGTTACCTCACTGTTATTCCTATTGCAGCATTCAGTCTGTTTCATTTAATGTCTAGTTTTGTCCTTGGCTCTCTGTTAATAGTAGAATTTTTGTTACAGACAACCAAGAAGAGGAGGATGAAGGCTTGGGAGTCGATTTGTCTTTCATTGGCTCTCATGCTTTTGCTCGAATGGAAGGAGATATTGATAAGCAAAGAAAACTGATCCTTCAGGGACAATTATCCGAAGCAGCCCTGCAGAAGCAGCATCAAAGAAAGTAAGGCAAACCTCTCTGGACTGTTAGACACATGAGGAGATGAGAAACAAGAAAGGGACCTGACATCTGCTGAAAGGTTTATATACATATATAATGTGTTCTCCTTATTCTTCCTGACAGTTCAGTGAGGAAGATACTATCCCAATTTTGTAGATGCAGAGCTGAGTGTTATGTAATTTATCAGTGGTCACAGTTAGCATGTGTGAAGCCAGTGTTTAATTGCATTTCTGATTTCAGAGCTCCTGCACCACCTATACTAATTGTAATGCCTGCATGTGACATTATATTCTAAAAATAGAAATTAGGAAGAGAAAGGCAGTTACAAAATTTTTACTCTACTTTGTTTTAATTAAAGTTCTGTTGAACTTTTTAAAAAGAGTTTTATTTTCCCCCCAAATTATCCCAAGGACCTTACAAACATCTGGCCCATTTCATTTTTTCCATGTATTTCTAAAACAATTCTGAATAAATCCTTTTAAATATATAGATGCAACTTTTATACTTTTAAGATTTTCAAAGATTAATAGTCTTAGTAAAGCTAGCTGCTTTTTGAAACTTTTAAAAGAAAAAAATAATACACTGTGACTAATTATCTTATAGGGTTTGTAGAGGGTGACATTTCATAAACTTATAGAGCATTAAATACGATAATATAATGAGTTTAACAGAGTACCTAGTGCTTGTCAGGTTCTTAAAATTGGTCACTGCTATTCTCTTCAATACTGAACAAATCATAGTCAGTTTTTCCTTTGAGCTTTGCTACTGAACTACTCTCATTCTTCAAAATCCTGTCCATTTGCCAGGCTTCAGTTCAGAAGCAGCTGCCTCTGGAAACTAGATGTCTCCTCCTGTATGCTTTTTCATAGCTTTTACTTACACCTATTCAAAGCATAGCATAGTATTTATTATACATTTTGTAATGATGTCTGGATGTTTTTATCCTCAATGTATAAAAAGGGAGTTGAACTCAATGATCTCTGGAGACCCTTACATAATTAAAATTTTATGTTTCTTCAGTCCCAGGTATTTTTCTGATTTTATTAAAAAAAAAAAAAAAAAAAAAAAGCAAGTTTGCCACTAGGGGGCAGCAGTAAATAGCTTTTCCAAAGGATGCAGTCAGGATCAAATAATTCTATGGTTTCTAAAGTTGGCCTTCTGTAAGAATCATCTGGCATATAGTTTTCTTTAAATGCAGGAACTGTATTTCCCCTCACATGACTGTGACCTACGTATATTTTAAAATATGTTCCATAAATCATACTTTATGTACTTTATGTATTGTTAATCGATCTTTTTAATCTCAGATTCCCTTTGCACTCTTACAAATTGTTGAAGACTCCCACAGAGCTTTTGTCTACATAGGTTGTATCTGTCAATATTTATTGTATCAGAAATGATTATTGATTCATTAGAAAATAACATAAATTTTTTGAAAAATAACTTATATAATGATCATACCACTGTTTTGGATAAATCCTTTTAAATATGTAGATGCAACTTTTATACTTTTGAGATTTTCAAAGATTAATAGTAAAACTAGCTGCTTTTTTTTAATCTTACAAATATTTTAGTGTTTGATATAATAAAAAAATCTGCATTCTCATATCAGCACTCAAACTGTTGCAATAAGCTGTTTTGGATAAAGTATATGAATACAATCTAACTTCACCTAAGTATATAATTGGAAAAGGGCAGAATATTTTAATAATCTTTTCACACAAATGGTATACTGCACTAGAATTTGATAAATGATAGTTTCTTAAAGTTTCATTGTGAGATTTCAAGCCATATCTGTGAATTTTTGTACTCTGATTAAAATATGTTGTCCTATATTGTACTTTGCAGATTTTAAAGTAGGAATTTATAGCATGACTTTATAACATAATACATAAGTCATTTAGAAGATATTGATTCCCTGAAATATTCAGATCTTCCAAATATTGACACATGTCATTATATAATATCAAAATATATTTGCTAGTATCAGCACCAGCCTCATTAGAAAAGTCTTCATTAAGAACTGTCAAGCTTTTGCAACAATACAGATTTTCCAGGTTTTTTTGTTTTGTTTTATTTTGTGTGTGTGTGTGTGTGTGTGTGTGTGTGTGTGTGTGTTGCAAAGCATGAGTCTTATCATTGGCATCAAAAACTGTTTTTTTTTTTAAATAACAGGATTGTTTTATTTATTTTTGAGAAAATTATTAATGTTGTATGCCAGTTTGTCTGCCAGTCTTTGAAGTCAATGATATTCCATGAAAAAAATCAACTAGTTCAACTTGCAGCTCAAATAACCACATAGTGCTTTTCTTTAAGACATCCTCATACTTCAGTATCCAGAAGTGCTTTATGTGTTCTGCCCATTTTGTCACATATAAATATTTAAAAGATGTGTTCTCTGGAATTGATTTAATAAAATTATTAACTTTTACTTCTTCATCAAAGATATTCTTAAATGAAGCTAGCTTTTTTTTTTCCCCATGAATACTTTGCATTGAAGAATCCAATGGCTGCTACTACAGTTTGGTGCCACTGCGCCTTGATTTGTGCAAGGTTATGACCAGTCATTTTTACCCAAAAGTTGCTTTTGCACTGATGATGCTAATATCAGCACAGTGAAAATGGAAATAATGTGTTAGTATTGTTATGAAGCCGGGCGCGGTGGCGCACACCTGTAATCCCAGCACTTTGGGAGGCTGAGGCAGGAGGATCGCAAGTTCAAAGCCAGCCTCAGAATGGCAAGGCACTTAGCAACTCAGTGAGACCCTGTCTCTAATAAAATACAAAAGAGGGCTGGGGATGTGGCCCAGTGGTCAAGTGCCCCTGAGTTCAATCCCTGGTACCAAAAAAAAAAAAAAGAAGAAAGAAAAGTATTGTTATGAAAATAATTTTGACTTTGCAACTTGCTTATGATGTCTTCCAACTTCTTTAGAGGTCTGAAACCACACTTTGCTGATCTGTGGTCTCGCCAGTACTTGTAGTTGGAAAGAATTTGGGGGAACATTTGGTACAGTTGAGTTCATAGTCAACTGTAAGAATCATCAGAAGTGCTTGTTAAAAATCCACAGACCCCATACTATACCTCCTGAATCAGAAGCTTCATGAGAAGGACCCAAAAATCTTCCTTTTGCAATCTCTTATTATCTTGTACCCTAAATCATTGATCTTGTGTGACCCCTTTACATGGGGTAAACTGATCCAACAGATGGTTGGCCATAGGTACAGCTGATTGAGGAAGAGCCTTCAAAGTGGCCTTTTGTAGCATACCTCCCTTCTTTATTACCTTCTTCAACCCATTTACACAAAGTTCAGGGTTTTAAAAGACTAAAGATTTTAAAGAGTTGATTTGTTTCACTTAAAAACTACTAATTCAAGCCACTATTCAAGAGAATATATATTTACTGAGTTCACACTTCCTGGAAAGGAGTCCCTAGAAAAGAGAGAGATTCTAGGAAGCAATACACATTCTATAAAACATTGCCCTTTGTGCTGGTGGAAGGCCTTGATCTGGAGGGGCAAATGTGTTACATAGTGATTTTTTTCCATTTGGTTCTGGGAGACATTGGCCACTTATTTTTTAAGATAATATTCTAGGTACAGACATAAATAAGGTAAGTCCCCTGATTTCTGAACATTTGAGTCAGCCACACTACCTTCAGATGACAGCGGCTTTAACACACTTTGAGGCAGAAGTTCTGAACAGCCATCAGAATATTGTGCATGTAAGTTAGGATCTAGTTGTAGCACAGCCTGTGGATCCGAAAGCCTAGAGCAGAAAACAAAGACTGAGCACCTCTGCCATTCAGTTCCGTTGAGTGATGCGTTGTGCCTGAATCAAGCAATTTTCTGATTTCCCATTTATGTGTCCTGTGTCTGTGATGATTGAAGATGAGGTCTTATCTTACATCTGTAATGCAGAATACTTATGATTGATGTTAAAATAAAAACTTTAGACAAAATAAATTTGTTCATTCTAGCAAAGAAGGATTCATGATTCAGACAACACTCAATCAAAACCACAAGAGGTTCAGAGAGCTTTTCTCTAGCTGTGTGAGCAACAGGCTTTTACAGGCCCAATGCAGAAGCAAAGTCAGTTACTTGACTGGCTTGTAGCTGACTGTTGCCTTATTTGGGTATGATCCAACTAGTTGGCAGGTTGTGATTGGCTGAAGTTCAGTTTGGTGGTGGTGGTGGTGGTTATTGTTATTGTTGTTTCTCCTAAAATTAATTAGTTAAAGGAAGACTTTTTAATTAAGTGTGGGTGTGCCTGTGTAAGGGTTCCTGGTACCAAAACAGCACCAAGGCAATGACCTGCTCATTTTGCTTTAACAGTAAAATAAACAGTGCTTCTCAAAAGTATGAGGAGATCTGTGAGATCAAACTATTTTCATATTACTAAGCTTACTTTCCATTTTCATTCTCATTCAGTGTTCAGTGACATTTTCTGGAGGCTACTTAACATGCAATTAAATGCAGAAACAGATAAGAGACTCTAGCAGAAATTAAAGAGATTTATAAAGTTTAAGAATATAACTCTTTTCCTTAAACACAGCTTTTTTCATGATAAAGTTATTATTACATAATTTTGTATTGTTTTTAATAATATAGAGACGAGTAAGATATAGTCCCTATCTTATGGGAATATATGAGAATGAATATATTAGAATGTAAGCAGACATTGAAAAAAGTAAGTGACTCTTGTATTGACAAGAAGAGAAATTTGGGGAATACAAAAAAGGGAGAAGTTATTTCTACAAAGCTACAAGGGACAGGCCTGTACTCCTTACCCCACCTCCCACCACCCCCATTCTCTTTCTCAGCATACATATTTGATTGATAGAGTCTAGACTTCTGTTGGGTTGCTTGTCTTATTACACATTTAATTGTCTTTGTAATATGTGTTTCATATATTCATCTTTAAACTCTTTGGAGCCAAGAGTCTTTGTTTCATCTCAAGTCTCAAAAATTGATGCATAATAGTCATGTCTCTTATTTCATTCAGCAAAGATTTTGAGTCCCTACTTGTATCCATGAGTTGCACATTTTCAGGTTCAACCAACCACAGATAGAAAATATTCAAGGAAGAAAAGTTAAAATAACAATACAACAATAAAAAGTAATGCAAATAAAAATACAGTACAGCATGTACTTACATAGCATTTACATTGTATTACAAGTAATCTAGAGATAATTTAAAGTATACAGGAGGATATTTATAGGGTGTATGCACATACTACACTATTTTATATGAGGGTCTTTAGCGTCCATCAAGTTCAGTCGTTGAAGTAGGCCCTTGATACCCATTTGCAGGCATAATCACTTATTGATTATAATCTATACATAATAGTCTTCCTGTTAACTACCCATAATTGTGTGATTGTAGTTTATAGCTAAAAAGTATATCACATTTTTTCGGGTAAAAGAACTTCAGTAACACTGCACTAAAGCAATAGGATTAAAATTCAGGTCGCCTCTCTCCCAGTTTAGCTCTTTTTGTTTGTTATTGTATATTGCCATCTGTAACCTAGACACTTCAAAATTGTTTTTGATACATTTTGGTACCTTGAAAACTATAGTTTGGAGGATAAAAAAGGACCGAGCTTTCTAAAAATCTAGAGACCCAAATGCAACTTCAAATTTAACTGTACCATGAACTGGCCATGATTCTAAGACTGACTTGACCACTTGACCATTTATCTTTTGCAAGTCTTCTCCCTCTGAGATCTTTACTGTTTCTTCTAGCTTTAAAATCCTCCAGGCCAGCCGCTGGGATTGTGGCTCAGAGGGAAAGCACTCACTCCGCATGCGTGAAGCACTGGGTTCGATCCTCAGCACCACATAAAAATAAAGATATTGTGTCCACCTATAACTCAAAAATAAATATTTTTTTTAAAAATTCTCCAGGCCAAAACCAAACTGTGATCCATGTGATATGGTGTCAGTTTGATTAACCAATCATTAAATTAGCCTTGGCTTCCCTAGATAAAACTACCTAGCTCTCTTGTGGTCCCACATTACATGTGTAACGCTTCCCTGTTTTTCTCAAAAGTGAACTCCTCAGGGCAGGGACCCTGTTATCTTTGTACTGTAATATCCTCAGTACCTATTATAGAGTAAACACTCAAATCTTTATTGAAGGGCCAGGTGTGGTGGTGCACGCCTGTAATCCCAGCACTTGGGAGGCTGAGACAGGAGGATCGCAAGTTAAAAGCCAGCCTCAGCAATGGCGAGGCACTTAGCAACTCAGTGAGACCCTGTCTCTAATAAAATACAAAAAAGGGCTGGGGATGTGGCCCAGTGGTCAAGTGCCCCTGAGTTCAATCCCTAGTACCAAAAAAAAAAAATAATAATCTTTATTGAATAAGTGAATATCAGTTTTAGAGATCTGGCATTGTTTTAGGCTTTCTCTTAAATTTTTGTAGTAAAGGAAAATAATAGTATTTTTAAATAGTGTTAGTTCAGATTCTTGATAGCTTAGCCATTTATCCACATAGTCTTCATTTGATCATAAGGATACTTTCAGTTGTGTAATGTGAATACCTTGTTTTCTCTTTAACTCACAATTAACATACAATTCTGCATGATACAATGGCCTCTTTAACTCCTTACTCATTTTAATAAAACATTAATTTTGGGGGTCAGGGAAAGATTCTAAAAACTGGTCTCATTTGCAAATTAATTTGCAAAAAATTATTTTAATCATTTTCTCTTTTATTTGTGTAGTTATAATCGCTGGTTATGTCAAGCAAGATCTGAGGATCTGTCTGATATTGCTTCTTTGAAAGCCTTGTACCAAACAGGTAAGCTTACTTACTTATATGATGACTTATTCTTTTCATGATTTAGGGACCCTACCCAGCATGCTATTTGAGATTTGATTTTTCTCTATTTCTTCCATCCTATCTGTGAATAAAATGTTTTTGTGCTAATGCAGATAGTCTGTGGCCTTTATCAGGATCTTAAAAATGATATACCAACCTATAACATTTTCAACTTATTATGGTCCTACATTGCCAACTTCATTTCTTCCTATTGTCCTTTTTCTTTAAAAAAATTATGCTTTTATAAGTATCTTATACTTGCTATTACAAAATTCAGACCTTACATAAGTATATAATGACAACAGCCAAAGCTTTCAGATTTCTTTCTCAATTATATTTCTTCTTCTTACAGTGCTCATTAGTTTTCAGATTTGAGCACTGTTTAGTTTTGCCCGGATCATTGATGTTGTTTAAAGTTGTGGTAAGCTTGAACAAAATGTTATTTATAAAAAGATCGTAGACTGTTGCTGATTTAAAATCTTTAAGAGGTCTTAAAAGTCAGGGCAGTGATCAAAACCACATAAAGCTAAAAAAGAAAGAAAGAAAGTGTTGTTTTGTTTACAATAAAAGAAATCTAAAGTTAAAATTTGAGAAACTCAGATTTCTTGGTTGTCAATCTTTTAAATATGTGTGGAATATTTTTTATGTAGTCAGAGCCAGGACAAATAATGAAGTTTCTGGGTGCTGATTACATTTTCTGTTTTAGGTGTGGATAACTGTGGTCGCACAGTGATGGTGGTAGTCGGAAGAAACATTCCCGTAACATTGATAGATATGGACAAGGTAAGCCATAAAAGAGGTCTTGTCTCCTTCATAAATAGTGTTGATTTTTAAAAGAAGTAGGATATGAATTGGGAATCAGGGCTAAAAACATATGATGAGGCTGAACTGTATATCTGATAGGGAAGCAGCCCTGGTTCTGTGAGTGAGCTGTATTAATTCATTTAAATGAGGGGCTTGATCTTTCTCTGTAAAAGAAATTAAAGTACTGGAAAGCTGAAATATGATCTACAAAAGTACAGCCACTCTGTTTTGGATATAACTGTTAAGTGTTTGGTTGGAACCATTCTGTATTGAAATGGTAAAATCAAATTTGGACTTTTTTGAAAAAAGAAAATTAACACTTGACTGTCTAAAAGATAACAAAGCAGAAATGTAGTTTACCCAAGGTAGCCTAATTTCATAATCCTTTCATTGGAGGTCAAGGAACAGAAATAGATGATTCCTTAAAGAAAAAATAGGTAACAACTGATTAATAAAAATAAGATACTCAAACTGATTAGTAGTCCAACAAAAGTGAGTCAAAATATCTTTTGTCCTCTTCAAGATTAGCCAGAACTTGTAAATAATAATGTCATCAAAGACGAATCGAAACTATAAAAGTGATCATACCTATTGACCCAGTAATTCCATTTATGAAAAATTGTACTAGGAAAATAATCCAAAGTATGGAAGTATGTGCAAGCCCTAAAACTGCTGAAAGTGGAATATTCAGGTAAGGTATGATTAAATGCATGAGATGACTATGTAGATTTTCTTAGAACATCAGTTTTATTAGAAACTGCAAAAGAGAAAAATAACTTTAACTGATAAATAAGTATTAGCCACACAAAAATTATATACCTAAAAATACAAAATTATACACAATTTTAAGATAAAACACACTTTTGCAAAAGCTAATAAGTGTTTGTAGCTAAGCCTTCAAATTCTTCATCACTGGTGTTTTAGGGGAGAAAAAAAAAATGTAAAAGTATTGAGCCTGGAATGTTACTTATAGGTCTGTTTGTAGCAAAAAGTTATAAATTTGAATTTAAATTATAATTAATTATCTAATGGATAATTGTGACACACTGAGAAATGGAATCTTCTATGACCCTTAAAATGTATGGTTATAGGGGGAACACAATAGAGAGATGTTTACAGCATAATATCAGTAGGAGAAAGTGTACAGTAAATTGGATCTACACGGACATTAACTGAGTTTTTGTTTTTGTTTCTTGGTTTTTTTAAGCCTGGAAGTAAATATCTCAAAATGGATTTTGCTGTTTGGGGGAGAATTTATCTTCTAGGTTTTTTCATTATACCTTTTTATAATGACAAAAAAGCTAAAGATGGGGAATTTGAAATCAAAGAGGAGTAATCCTAGTAGTGCTGGTTTGGGAGTAAAAAGTGGACAGAAAGAATAAAAGAGGAAGTCTATTAAGAGGAGAAAATGAACTTTAAAAATATATACACACACAGAGGAAAGGCCCAACTGGTAAAGACTACATTATTTAATTTCTATTTACAACCATTGGTTTTGTGTACTTAATAATCAGTATGACATTCATTTTTGTCGATAATGTGACTAATACCAATGAAAATTCAAATCCCTGCATTTGATTTTGGTGTGTACTTGCATGTAGCCTGGATATCATATAATTTCATATAAATAGTGAGATACATTGTGAGGACCAAACCAGGCAGCAACTAGAAAGATACTGTATTTTCTTTAAGCCCATCTCTGTGGGCTCTGGTAGCAGTTGGATCCTATTCCATGTTAATGCCAAGGTCTCATCTGAGGAGGAATTGGAAAACAACCCGTTTTATGGTAATCCTTTTGGTTGTTACCTCTTAGCTTCCTCTTTGTAATTGTTTACAGCTAAACTACTGGGTCATACCAGCTCTGCTCATATTGGATTTCTATTTTTCTTTTTAGTGTTTCTCTTAAATTTCGTGTAATGGAATACTTTTCTCTTTTCAAACTGGGTTATACAAAATTTTAGTCTTTCTGAGCACTAGAAATGCTACCCAGCCTCTTGCTATCTACCATTGAAACTTGTTCCAATTTCCTATTCAGATCAGCATTAAAAATGCTAAGAAATTAGCCCTAAAGTGAGTCACATAAGGCACTACTCATTATAGTCTTTTATAGTAATCGTTTGGTTACATCAGAGCCATGAGTCTATATCTGAGACTACAAAGACTTTGATAAAATCCAGGCAGTAAGTTCAAGAATTATTAAAAGTCTAGAAATTCTACTTCTAAAGATTTTGATATCTTTATTCAAAAGAGAAGAAACCTGGTAGTTGACTCAAGAATTCTTTCCAGGGTCTAGGATTGTGGCTCAGTGGTAGAGTGCCTGCCTAGCACATGTAAGGCACTGGGTTCGATCCTCAGCACCACATTAAAATAAATAAATAAAACAAAGGTATTGTGTCCATCTACAACTAAAAAAAAAAAATTTAAAAATAAAAATACTTTCCAATGTATGAAAAGTCATTTCATAAAATAGAGACTGTTTGTTCACTTTCCTGAAGATATTTTTAAAGAGAATTGATGCTCATCACCCTGGCATGTTCATCTGCAATGACTGGGGCATAGATTAGTCTTTGGGGTTTTCTCTCTTTCTTGACCTCTTTGAAATAGACTACTGTGAAAAATGATCATTACTTCTCCTTTTTCTTCCAGGCTCTCTTATATTTTATCCATGTAATGGATCACATTGCTGTGAAGGAATATGTGCTAGTATATTTTCACACACTGACCAGCGAATACAATCACCTGGACTCTGACTTCCTGAAGAAACTTTACGATGTTGTTGATGTCAAGTTAGTTATTTTTGTAAATAATAAAGGGGGATGTAGCTTCTTTATTTTCTAATTTGAAGCAATAGCAAACATTCTAATGTATTCTATGAAAGGGTATTTTATATGAAATATTTTTATCATATAGATTAGTTATTTTAGTCATAGGCCCTCTTTAACTCAGATTTATTTAGCATTAATTAATTGATTAAATGAATTAAATAAATTAATTGGATTTATATGTAATATTTTCCCACTTTTAAATACTTAAAGAGGTTTGGGGTCAATCTTTGTGTATAAATAATAAAAATTACTTTTTATTTTTATGGTATATCACACTTACCAGTGTATACTTATATAAACATTATTTGGTTTGATCTAATGATCCATGAGATTGTTAGGAAAAATGCTGTCTACATTTGAAAGATAGGAGAATATTGACATTCTGAAAGGTGAAGTGTGTTGTCCAAGGTCTCACAATAGTAAATGCAGAGTTAGGACTTAACTACCTACTGACTTGAAGCTGGAAAATTTATTTATGTTAACCATATTGCCCATGTGGTGATAATGGAAAATTTAATGGACCCCTCTATAGCAAGGTCAAATGTAATGTTTTAAACTTTTCTCGTTAATGTATTTCCAAATAAAAATAGCACTTTATACTTTTAGTAACTATTTTGTTATTTGTAGCATCACAGTCTTCATGGATTACATTTTACAATTAGGGTACAAAAAAAGGCAAATTGCCATAAATTTCCAGCTGTTTTGCTCCTCCCTTTAAATCTGATTAATTAACAATATTAATGTTTTCACTATCTAAGAGGTGCCTTCTTAACTTGCTCTGAATGTGGGATGTGTATATGTGTGTGTGCATGTATATATAATGGAAGCTTAATGCTGCTGTATTTGTCCTTCTGCCACTAACCAGCTCTTTAACTTGGAATAGGCCTCAGCTATGAAAGCATCAGTTTATACTATTTCTCTGAAGTTCTTACCAGTTAACCTCATGTGACTCAATAATGATTGTTGAACTGTTGGGAAAAAAATCTCACACACACCTTTTAGGAAAAGCTAGATGAAATAGTGGATAAGTATGATTCTGGAGCAGTATGGCCTGGGCTTATTTCCTGGCTTTACCGCTGGATGGCTGCATGACTTTAAGAGGGTTAACATAGGCAATAATAGTTCTCATCTCACAGAATTATTACAAGTATTAAGTGCCTTTATGCAATATGTGGGATATTGTAAACTCCGTTGAAATATGACCATGAAAACTTTTAGTTTCTAATGTTTGCTGAATTTTAAGTGGTTTTTAATGTTATTTAATTCTTACATCTGATCCCAAGTGATTTATCACCATATAAAAAACAACACATGATAAATGTGTTAAATATAAGTTTCCTTTAGTTTGTGTTACCTTTAGGTGATGTATATCCCACTGCCCACAGAAACTTAGTGTTTTCTATAAAACAGACATTTTAAGTGATAAAATATTCTCAGAATTAGTTCTGACATTTCACCTAAAATTCAATACACAAAGTTGCTTCTAAAATATTTTTATTCTCCCTGAATATATACAAAGAGTTAATTTTCTATAACAGTGATTAGTTTTAGGAATGACTTATATTGACCCTTTTGTTTGTTTGTTTTGATTAGGTACAAGAGGAATTTGAAGGCTGTTTATTTTGTTCATCCTACATTTCGTTCAAAGGTATAGTATTTTCCTTTTTGGGCTAACTCTTAAATGATTGCATGCTCTGAATATTAAGGTATATTTCAGCATTTTAATTGTTGCTGTCACTATTGTAACTGCTAATTGATTTTTTTTAATTGATCCCAAGTTGTGGTCATAATGTTTTGGTAATGTGTGATGTTAGTATCTTTTGGGGCAACCTTTTAAGCCATTAACTTCTCAACCTGTGCCTCTTGTTGCTCTTTGTTCATCTGGGATTTGGTCACACTGTCAATATGGAATATACTCTTCTGCTTTCCTTAAGATCTTGGTTCAACAGTTATTTTCTACACAAAGCCTTCCCTGATTAATCCTATAGCTAATAAATACTCCTGCATCATATCCCTTAAAGTCCTGTAGCCTTCTGTCATTGTTATGCTTTTGTTCTA
Source organism: Tamias sibiricus (assembly GCA_025594165.1). NCBI lineage: Eukaryota > Metazoa > Chordata > Mammalia > Rodentia > Sciuridae > Tamias > Tamias sibiricus. The sequence goes on along the minus strand of CM046658.1, from coordinate 108,495,042 downwards.
TTTAACTCTCTGTGTTATGTTAGCTTGCAAGATCCATGCATGTTAGAATGTAGCTATCTTGCTCACAGTTTTATTCCTAGTATCTGATCTGATACCTCGACTTCATCAAGACATTTAGTCCCTTGGTCCTTTTACTCTTTCTGAAAATGTCGTCCTTCTTGCTTTTTATTCTTCACTATTATCCTAAAACACATTGCATCATTTCAGACTCTCTTGTCAATGCCCAAACTAACCTGTGACCTCTTTCTTTTGTCACACCTGCCCATGAAACCTCAACTTGACATAATCCGTTGCTCTGCTTTCTTTACTTCTCTCCCCGAGTTGCAAAATACTGGTGGAGAAATCAAACAGCCTGAGGAGTTGCAGTCTCGACAAACTCAGAGTTGCTTTCACTGGTAGAGGTACTTTGATGTTTCCCTGGACAGTGTCCCAGAATGGCCTGCTAATCACCTACCAGCTTTCCCCTATTCCCAACAGGTAGCTTTTCCTCATTCTCAATCATGAAATAGAAACCATCATAAATAACTTTCTGCCTTCTCCCTCCCAACTCAAACTCACCTGCCATCTGTTTCTATCATTGCCTCCCTTTTCCTCTCACCAAAAAAAAAAAAAAAAAAGTGTTCCTTCTTAACAAAGGATACCGCCTCTACCTGTGCTCTGGTTCCCATAGTAATAATGATAACTGATGTTTTTTGAGCACTTACTCTGACATTTCTTTCTATGCATTATCTTATTTAAGCTGTACAATGCATCTGTAGAGAGTAGTTCCCGTTTTACACAAAAGGGAATTAATATTTAGATTAAGGAGATTTCCCCCAAGGTGACCAATAATGAGTAGTAGCAAAGACTGGCTGAGTTTGAATCTAGGCATTTTAATCTAAGAGGATACACTTTTTTTTTTTTTTTTTTTTTTGGCATTAGGGGTACTCAACCACTGAGCCACATCCTCAGCCCTATTTTGTATTTTTATTAGAGACAGGATCTCACTGAGTTGCTTAGCACCTTGCTGTTGCTAAGGCTGGCTTTGAACGTACAATCCCACTGCCTCAGCCCCTGAGCCGCTGGGATTACAGGCATGTGCCACCATGCCCAGCCTCTATACTCTTAACTACAGAGTGTGTTTGCTTCCATTTCTTTGGGAATCTCTCTTCAGCAGTTAGCATCTTTCTCCTCTTTCACTTTGCCAGATCTAAATCACCAACTCTTAAACATGCCATAGCATCTGTTTCTCTCTGTTCCCCTTGACAACCAGAACTTGTTAGTTAATGTGTGGTCTGCAGTCACCATCTCAATTTTTCATACACTTTAAATTACTCTGATCTAGTTCTAATCCCATTGTGCCAACTGAAGCTGTTCACACAAAAATCACTAACAATCAGTGTTACTATGTCCAGTAAATCCAAGTCCTCGGCCCTTATCTGTAATTCTGTATCTTTTTTTTTTCATCTCTGTGTTTTCATAAACCCTTCAAATTATATGCAATCCCCAAATACATGTTGAGGAATCATAATGTTTAGAAACATGGGTTGAGATGACCTGGGTTCTAATCCCTGCTCTACCAACCACCAGTTTATCATCTCAGGCACATAGTGTAATCTTTCTGTGCTTTACTTTCATCCTCTATGAATGAAGGTAGTAATAGTACATACCTCATAGGGTCATTAGGAAGATGAAGTGCATTATTACATGTAAAATGCTTTGAATATTATTTAGCATATAACAGTCTCTCAATAAAGTTAACTGTTATCATCATTCCTAGGCTCTAGACCTGTGCATTGAACTGTTCGTTAGGTGTATTCTTGTAGGTATCACGTAGGCCTTCATGTAAGGTATCACAGAGGTAGCAATTTATTAAGTCCCTAAGCATCTTAGTGAGACACTGTCTCAAAACAAAAAAGGGTTGGTGATATATCTCAGTGGTAAGCACCCCTAGGTTCAATCCCCAGCCCCCCCACCCCGGCCACAAATGAAAGTCAATGTATATATTAGCAACTGACAATCAAATTGAAATTTAAAAAGGATATCATTTATATGAGGATAAAATATGAAGTAAGTACTTAGAGATAAATGTGACAAAAGACGTGGGCTGGGGATGTGGCTCAGCAGTAGAGCGCTCGCCTACCACATCACATGCGCGGCCCGGATTCGATCCTCAGCACCACGTAAACATAAATGCATTGCATTGTGTACAACTAAAGCAAATAAATAAATATTTTTTAAAAATGTGACAAAAGACGTAAACGATTTGCATTCTATGTAGTTTTATATGCTGTAGAACACTGACGGAGAAACTACAGACCTAAATAAATGAAGACCTATACTATATTTGTGAATTAGAAAACTTAATGTTGTTATTTCTTGATAAATATATAAATCTAGCTCCAATCACAACAAAAATTTAAGTAAGTGTATTTGTAGAAATTGACTAGTAAACTCTGAAATTCATGGGAAAAGGCAAGGAATTTAAAGTAGTCAACAATTTGGAAAAGAAACACAAAGTTAGAGAACCAACACTACCTGCTTTGAAAGCTTATTGTAGCTACAGTACATAGATGATGATTTAGTGGCATAAAAATAGACAAATCAATGGAACAGAATAAAGAAAGACCTAACTAAATTTTTAAACTTTAAACTGTAGAAGAAAATATAGGAGGAAAATCTTTGTGACCTTGAGTTAGGCAAATATTTATTAAATATAATACCAAAAGAATAATCCATTTTTTAAAAAGAACTGAGCATTTGCCCTCTAATAGACACTGTTAGGAGAATAAAAAGACAAGGTGCATCCCAAGAGAAAAATCACTGTAAAGCATATACCTGATAAGGATTGTATCTAGGTCATAAAGAAATGTCTAATCCAGTAATTAGGAAGAGAATGTGGAGAAAAAGAAACACATACACTGTTGGTGAGACTGTAAATTGGTGCAAACACTATGGAAATCAATACGGAGTTTCCTCAAAAGTCTAGGAATGGAACCACTATATGACCCAACTGTATCACTCCTTGGTATTTACCCTAAAGAATCAAAGCCATTATACTAGAGCAATACATGCATACCCATGTTTATAGCAGCATAATTTATAATAGCCAACTATGGAATCAGCCTAGGTGTCTATCAACGGATTAACTGGTAAAGTGTGGTATATATACACAATGAAGTTTTATGCTGCCATAAAGAAAAATGAAATTATGTCATTTGCAGAAAAATGGGTAGAACTTGAAAACATTATGTTAAGTGAGAGCTCAGAAAGTCAAGGGTCATATGTTTTCTCTCATTTGTTGAAGCCAGAGAAGAAAAAGAAAATAAACGGTGGGGAGTGGTCTCATAAAAATCAAAGGGAAATCACAGTAAAATAGAGGAAAGAGAGAAGGGGGGGGGTAAAAGGGAAATACTGGGGAATGATTGGCCAAATTGTATTGTTATATTGTGTGCATGTATGAGTATATAACAGCAAATCCCACCAGTATTTACAAGTATAATGTACCAATAAAAATATGAAAAAAATGAAGTTTAAAAAATAATTAGGAAAAACTCAGTTTAGAAATAGGCAAAGATTGTACAAATACATCACTAAATATGATATTCAGATAGGCACAAAAGCATATGTTCAACCTAATTAGTCATTAAGAAATACAAATTAAACTCCAGTGAGGTATTATTACACTCCTATTAGATGTCCATAGCAAATGTTGCTGAGAATGTGGAAGAACTGTAACTCTCACAGTGCTGATCAAAATTTAATATGTTATAGAAACTTTGGCAAACAACTTGGAAGTCTATTTGAAGAACTAAAACATTGTCTACAATGTGATACAGCCATCCCACTTCTAGGTATTTACCCAAGCCAAGTGAAAATATTCATATAAGAACTGACTGTACACAAATATTTAACAGAATCTTTATTTGTGATAGTAAAAAAACTATAACAACCCAAATGCCCTTCACTGGGAGAATTTATAACTAAAGTCTGGTATATTCATATGCTAGAATAGTACTCAACAATAAAAACCACAAACTTGATGTATACAACAACATAGACGAATCTCAGAATTGTGCTTAGTAAAAGAAGCCAGACCAAAAAAGAGTACATACTGTATGGTTCCATATATTTTGGGAATGATGGATATGTTCATTTTATTAGTCATAATAATGATTTCATGGGGGGAGGGTTGTATGTGTTTGTCAAAACTTAAATTGTACATTTTAAATATATGCAGTTATATGGTGATTGTATCTCAGTAAAACTACAATAAAATGCCACTACACTGCCACCAGAATGGCTAAAATTAAAGGTTCACAATACCAAACATTGCCAATGTCTTGGAGCAACTGGAATTCCCTGAATCACAAGTGGAAGTGAGAAATTTGTGCAACCACTTTGCAGAAAATGATGGTAGTTTCTTATGAACAAATCATATACCCAGTCTATCACCTAGCAATTTCAGCGCTAGGTACATCCCCAGGTGAAGTGCAAACCTATACATACAAAATCTTCTATAGCAACGTTTATAGCAGCTTTTTTATAATACCCAAAGTCTGGAAACAGCCCTAGTGTTCGTCAATAGGATTATGAATAATTAAACTCTGATATATTCTTGTAATGGAAAATTACTTAGCAATAAAAAGACATTTACAACTGATAACACAGCAGTATGGATGAATCTTATGTCTTATGTAAACTTAAAGAAACTTTACATCAACAGTCATGCTATGTGATTCCATTCATGCTTGAGGTTCTAAAGCAGACAAAACTAATCTGTGCTAGAAAAGAAAATCATGGGTTTACTTCTGGGGTGGAAGTATAAAGAAGATAAAGATAAAGAAGAGGGGTATGATAGATCTTTTGGGGTGAGGACAATGTTTTTGACCTTAATAGGAGTTTTGTTTATAGAGTTTTGTACATCCGTTTGACAGAAAAAGTAAACTTTTCATTTCATTGGCTGAAAATTTATAGCAAAGAAACTATTAAACTATAATTAAAGACATAAGTACTGTATTTGAGGAAAGTTTACTGATATCTGCAGTTTATACTTGGAAATATAGCAGAAAAATAAGATGAATTGATAGATGGCCATAGGGATAGATAAATAATTTGGGGAATGGAGAAAATGAGAGAATAAGAACCATGTGTAATAAGACCCACTACTATTTTATAGTAAATCAAAACTACAAATGGAGTGTTTATAATTAAGAGATGAAATTAATAGGTAATAAAACCATCAAATCACACTGTTATGATTTCTATGTAGTTCAGATCTTTTCCAGGCCACTCCACCCTAAGAGGTATTAAATTGACTGCTTGTATAAATCACTGCTCTTCTTCTTTGTAGTTTACTAATAGAATTTAAACCCACTATTGATTCTGGCTGTAGCAGATTATCTGAGGACACAGATGTGAACTGTCTTTTCATAGCTTATATTGTTTTGTGATCCTGCATTTTTGGTTTTGCATTTTTGAATAATTGGGTGAAGGAATCTATAGAATTCACAAAATATCTCAATAGATCTTCCCCAAATTTTAAATTTTTTTGATTTTTAAAATAGTAGATACTAAGTAATCAAAGTTTACTTAATGTCTGTTAGCTTACATTATAAACATACTGAAAATTTAAAGTTAAGCTATATAAAACTCAAATTAAAAAAAAAAAAAAAGGTAAAGACAGTACTATTGGGTCTCCCTGAAAATTTTTAACTGACTTTCCACTTAGTGGAGTAAATCACATTTTTCCTTCCAATACCTGGAGGATGTAAGATGTGATGGGAGAATTGTTTCTCTTTTAAAAACTGTATGCCTAAGAGCAGTGCCTGTTCTTCCCTAACCCAATCTCTCTCTTCCACTACCACCCCACCATATTAGTATAGTATTATATATGTAAGAGTCCTCTTGTAGAATTATATTACTTAAAAATCACTACGTAGAACTTCTTCATTTTATAGATGGAGAAACTGAGCCCAGATTAAAGTGTAATTTACTTTTGTTAAAAAATAAAGGAACATTATACCATTCCTAAATAGTTTAAAGTAAGACCACAGACCCCTATAAGTCTTATTTTTTGATTCTTTCAAAAAAACACTAAATTCCTTACTTGATATTGGGCATTAGCTATGATTGGTATATAGGAATATGACTTTGAATAAGTCAATCCCCATGTTGGGAAGCTTACAATCTATTTAGAGATTAGCTAATTCAGTACAGAGTGTTCATTATAGAGGGTGGTCAAAGAAAGCTTCTTCATGGAGGTAAATTTTGTTGTGAATTCTGACAGACAATTAGCCAGACAAATAATTGAGGGAAAAGGTATGAAGGACTAAATGAACAGCCTGTAAAAATGTCCTGAGGTAAGAAATCATGACACAGAAATTCTCTACATAGCCTCCTGGCTCCATATTTTATACGTTTTCCAAGTAGCAGAGCTACTTGCATATAATAGGTATTCACATGTTTCCTTTGGACCATTCATCACATGTAGCAAGCTTTGCCTTAGATAGTTAAGATCAGATTATTAGTTGTTTTTTTTTTTTTTTTTTTTGTGTGGGGGTGGTGGGGGTGGTGGTGGGGATTGAACCCAGGGCTTTGTACATGTAAGGCAAGTACTCTACCAACTGAGCTATATCCCCAACCCAAGATTATTAGTTGTTTATGATCTAGCTGCTCTACTAGAATCTTAGCTCTCTTTAGAGGAAAGGACTTGTGAGTTATCCTGTCACATACTACCCCAGGTCAGTGTTTAATTAGCACACACCTGTGGATGTTTATCTCCTTGTACAACAATACCTTGAGGTGTCTTCCCTGTTCTGCCCCCGTGATCTCTGATTTTCTTGTTCTTTCTAGAATCTCAACACTCTCCATAGTGTCTTCTGTGATTAGTTAGGGAGCTTCTAATCTGGAGTTTTCACTCATCTAGTTTGAAAAAGAAAATAGCAATAAAGTATATAATAGATGTGTTAAAACAAACTGATTCTGGTATATAATTCATTGACTGTTAAAATCACTTGGTTCTGGTGAAGCCAAATGCTTCCCTTAGCACCTGCCCATTTCCTCCCTCCAAATAAACTTTGTAAAATGGGAGGAAAGAGAATACAGAGGATACTGCTTATATTTGAAGCCCTTTATCAATCATTGATGGTATATCTGATGTAGAAAAGTGACCTAGGCCATAGAAACCACTGTAAAATATACTTTATCTTTATTCATTCATTCTTTCACAAATACGTGAGAACTCATGGCTCTTTCTGTACCTTACAAAACTTTAGACTATCATTCTAGGATTGTCTGCTAGGTACCAGGGAGATTATAGAAATGAACATAAGCAACTAAAGTATTAGGAATTAGAAATAAGTGCTACAAATGAGATTTAAACATAAGTAGTATAAGAATTCAGCAGAGGGGATAATCTCTTTGGATTGGGAGAAATAATGGTAGGATGAGATTTGTACTGATTCAAGAAGTTTTAGTAGAATTCTGATAATAATAATTAGGTTTAGTGTTTTCTCTGTTATTCTATGCCTCTTCTTACAAGTAAGCATGAAGAAGGTATGTCATGTCAGGGGCCTGGGAATGTAAAAATTTTGGGAACAACCACTGATAGCGTGCCAAAAAGAAATTAACCAAAGATTGGCATCAGTGGTAAGCATTCAAAGTGACATGTATTTATCATGTACCCAGTTTGTACCTATTCAGAGAATGTTTTTCCAGTGCACTGAGAGTTCATATGCATGTTACCAACTTCTTAAATAAAATGGGGGTAGCAGCTATTATCATACCTACATCATAGTACTATTGTGTAACCTGTTAGTAAATATGGGCTAATTTATGATTGCTTATTTAAATAGGTAACCAAGAATGTGCAAGTTCTAGCTATTACATACCTTAAGTCAATATCACTTGCTAGCAGAAGTCCCTCTGCCTTTGTTTTTCCTTTTTGGGGAGCATATATAGACTTACATTTTGTACAGTGAAATGAACAAAGTGGCTCTGCTTCTACAGGTGATTCACTTTGATTTACTTCAAGAAATAGACCATGTGTCAAGTGTCAACTGAAAATATCTTTGTCCCAAAATATTGGCAGAAGTTTTCTTTTCAATCTCATTTGAAAATATAAAGAGTTTGTGAGATTTGGCAATATTACCGTTTTCAGGGTATCAGAGCACCTGTGATTGCAAAGAATGCAGTGTTTTTGACAGCCACCCACAGAAGAAGCATACTATACACACAGGAGTATATATACATATAATGAAACAAAAAGTTATGGAAATAAAACTTATCCTTATTTCAGTCCCTAGTAATTGTTATTCCACCTTCTTCTTTTTCTAACATTGTTCATAATCTTTTACAGTGATTGCACATCACACTGATGAACTAGAAACTGCACTTTGCCAAATGCCAGTTATTAGAAGATTTTGAAATATAGTTTTTATCTAGTATAATCTTCAAAATCATGTTTTATGTCTACTAGCTTAAAATGTTTTTCCTCTTCTATTAATCAGGTATCAACGTGGTTTTTCACCACCTTTTCTGTCTCAGGACTGAAGGATAAAATCCACCATGTGGACAGCCTGCACCAGCTATTTTCTGCCATATCACCAGAACAGATTGACTTTCCTCCCTTTGTCCTTGAATATGATGCCAGGGTAAGTACCTGTAGATCTCACTCCTTGTGTAGTATAGTAAGTATCTATACAGCTGTTTCTATGATCACAACATTCTATCATTAGAAGATACTGATGTAGCATAGTGTGTTCTAATAAGCTTGATAATATCACTTAATATTCTTTCCTACAGTGATTTGAGGAAAAGTCTTTGTCCCAAGAGGGTTGTTTTTTTTCCAGATAAACATTTCAATGGGAGATTTTTCTGCTCTGAGTTTGAAGCCACCCCTTGGTACTTTTGTTAGTTTTCTACCACATTTGAGATAAGTACTTCTGCCTAATTTTCTTAAGATTGAATGACTTTTCAGTTATATAACCCAGTCAGGATTAGTTGTTGTCCACTTTCAGCAATAATATAAATAAATTTATCTTAGTAGTCTTTACCCTGCTAAAATTTTTGTTTTCTAAACTTTGTGTATTGTTTTTTTAAGAGCATCAACCAATTGTTGTTATTTATAGGTGCATTTATAGATCTGTTACTCAAGCACTAAGTGACTACTCTTGAATTTCACCAAAATTCTATTCCATTGTGTTAATTCACAAGATCACCTCAGTAATTTAAAAAAAAAAAAGTAACGTGCTTGGCCAGAAGCTCAGCAGGCTCATTGTTAAACTATTGCTGGTTACATATCTTTATGCATGAACCAGAGAATGTATTTGATAGTTATATTAAGTTTGAAATGAATTATTCTCTCCTAATTATTGTGTCACATGCATATAGTCAAATAAAAATCCTGTAACACATTTTCTCTCCAGCATTTCTCTAACTTTAGCTATGATTTCTGTTCCCCTTATGTGAAGAGCAGAGTGTTTAATATGTTCTAATAGCTAATAAAATTTCATGTTTGGCTGTTGCAGAGAGAGGATTTGTAATTGGAACAGCTGGATCATAAATACAAAGATTGTTGAATATATGGTAGAAGAAAAAAAACTATATCATTTTGTATTTATTGCAGATTGTTGGAGTAAAAAAGTGGCCCTTATTGTTATTCTTTGAACTACACTCAGTGTTCTTAATAACGGTAAATATGAAAGTCACTAAGAAACATTTTAATACCAACAATTTGGAATGACAATTCAAAGCTAGTATCTGGATTTATCATTTATTTTCTGGGCTAGCAATATATAAGTTGAGTATTTGGTTAGAAAACCTAAGGACTGTTTATTTAAGGCCTAAGCATTTTCTTTATTCTTAAGGGTCTGTAAAGTTTTTTGTTGTTGTTGTTTTTTGTGGTACCGGGGATTGAACTCAGGGGCACTTGACCACTGGGTCACATCCCCAGCCCTTTTTTGTATACATTTAGAGATAGGGTCTTACTGAGTTGCTAAGTGCCTCGCCATTGCTGAGGCTGGCTTTGAACTCGCAATCCTCCTGCCTCAGCCTCCCAAGTGCTGGGATTATAGGCATGCGCCACTGCGCCCGGCTGTAAAGTAAGCTTTTATTAAATATCAGTTATAACTTCACCACACTCAACTTTGGTGTTTTTCTGGTTTGGTTTGCATGTTTGTTTAGCATTCTGTTATTTTTTGGTATATCAAATACAGGTATAGTATAATTAATTAAAATTTAATAACCTCCAAACTATTAATTGACTTATTAGGTCCTTTGTATATCTAGGCCAGAGAGATCTATAAAATGAAGAAGAAGCCAAACGGGGTATCAGGAGATGATAAGGAAAGGGCAGGCAGAGGGTGGATCACTAGATACTGGATTATGTTGCAGGACTTGGCTTAGTCAGTGGAGAGTGTTCTGTAAGGAAAAACTGCTGTTGCATTCCTGTTTAGAAAGATGAATAGAGAGAGAGATAGGCAAGAAGATTTGAGTCTGTTAGTGAAGCCAGTGGAAAAATAGAACTAGAGTGAGGGCAGTGGTAGTGACTGTAGTAAGGTGCATTTGAAACTGAAGACACTTCAGAAAAGGAGCTAGTCAGTAATTTTATAAATATAGTCAGAGATCCAAATATTTTAGAAAGATTTTTTAGAAATAGACACTAGGAAATTAAATCTGCAGCATTTAATAAGTAAGAGTCACTATAGATGAAGCAGAAAGTAACTGCTTTTGGAGACTTGATGTGTGGTGCTGCTGTTACTGCAGAGAATCAATATGAAGGAAAAGCATTGAGAGACTGGGTGGAAGGGACAGGCAGTATGTTATTCTATAACACATTAGGTTTGAGATGCCCCATGGGGCATCGAGATGGGATACCAGTAGGAGGCTGGATGTTGACTTGTAAGGAGACATGTTCCTTTAGTGAATGGGAAGAATTAAAAATAGGACTGAAGAAAACAAACAAGTATGGAGTTGATTTATTTTATTACCATGCTCAGTTGTGCCTTGCACATAGTTGGTTCTATATTGGGTAAACCAGTGAAGTCATGGTGGATGTAGGCTTAGAAAAATCCCATTTCTGGGATTTTTATGACTTTGAAGAGAGACATAAATTCTATAGGATTGAAAGAGACCTTTAATGGCAATTAAAAGGTAATTTTTATCTAGGTAAAAATGATACTGAAGCCACTTCAGAAAGGGGGCTACTAGTCAGTAATTTTATAAATATTGTCAGAGAGTATACAGTTTTAACCTGGGAACAGTTTTTTAAATTTCTATGATTATTTCCAGAAATTGAGAAAATGTATGTTTCATAGTCCCTTGTGAGATTAACATGAGTCCTAATTTGTGGCCTTACATATAGAGTTGACCTTCTTAATTTACTGAAGTTCAACACGGATATGAGAAACCTAAGGGAAGTATGGTGGTAGAATAGAATGGAGAACTCTTAAAAGTCAATCAGTGAACTATTTCTTTTCAGATGAACTTCAGAAACGATTTCTCTCTTCAGGTAATGTTTCTAATCATAGCTTCCATGCATATTGAAGAAGCAGGATTGGCTACTGACAGATCTTGATAGGGAGTGCTAAAATGAAAAAATGTTTTATTTCAAGTTTCCAGATATGTAGGTAGTCCTAGGGTTTATCTAACTAAGTCATTCTTTTTTTTTTTTTTTAATATCTGGTCATATTTATAATCAGAAATAATTTTTTCTATTTGTTTCCCTGGTTATAGCACCAGTGTCAGTTCCTATTCTATAATTATAATGTAAATATATTGTGAAATAATCTGTTTTCATTTTACTTCTCATTGTTCGTTGCTAACTATTGTTATACATTAATGCCAAACATTTTGTTTATGTATATTGAAAAATAAGTTCATTGTCAAGGAAATACTTTTCTTAAAAATGAGAAACCAAACTTAAGTCTCATTAAATCTCATCTAGGATCCTCCTACCATAAAGTCAACTTGTCTTGGTTTTTATTAAGATAAAATCAGCCAAAGTGTGGGCCAAACATTTTCTCCTTACTCTGATTTGTTGCTTTCTACATTTGACATTAAAGTTCTGGCATTTAATTCTCCATTTTGAGCTGGAAATAAATTCCCTGAGAATTATAATTGTTACAAGCTTTGCCACTTGGGTATGTCATGAATAAGACTCACTTTTGCCCAGAGTTATAGTTATTAAATTCCTCAGAGATAATTTTGTTGTTTTTTCATAACTGTGTTAAGTTTTGGCACATAGTGAGACAACACAGTCTAACAGAAAAGAATCCGCATGTTATATTCAAGTAGATTTGGGTTTAGATCCAGGCTTTGCTGGATACTGGCAGGTGACTAGGTGAATTATGTGACGTGTGTGATTGTTTTCCTCTTGTATGCAATGAGGATGTTGCCTACTACATGGCAGTATATGGGGATTTAAAATGAAGGTGAAAAGCCATGTCTGGCATAACAGAATATTCAATAAGTGGTGTTGTTAAAGCATATTATCATTTTATTGCTTCTATTTATTTTACATGTACTCTGACTCACTACCCTGAAACTATTCTAATGGCTGAGTGTCTGCTCAGTGCCAGACATGTACTAGACATTTTACACACCCTATCTTGTTGACTATAGATTCCTTTCTTTCACATTTCCAGTGAAATTGGTCTTATTACTTATTGTTCTTGTCTGTTTTTCTTTCCACAGGAAAATGGGCCTTACTACACATCTTACCCCCCATCACCAGATTTGTAACCTGATGCCACTTCTTCCACAAATCGCTACCTATTAAAGTGATGTTCATTTTTGCTGTACAGATCCAGAGAGCCTTTTGTCCCCACCTCTCTGGTATTTTTTTATTGACTATATATTTTCTGGCACATAAGCAATCTAAAAATGGTAGGCCATTCTGAACTGCACACATTTTAAATTTGTATATTTGTATCAAATGGAAATGTTCATTTTTAGAGTGTTGTTAATAGAAATTGGGGAGCAACCTTTGAGTATCTTCAGTTTCCTGAAGGACACCAGATTCTCCATTACATAAGCCACCAACAATATTCATGTCTTCTCTTAAACATTGCACGCTTCCTTTGTGTATTTAAATATTTCTTGAAATATATATAACCAATGTATGCTGACTGGATGCACTGTCTGCTTCAGATCCTGCTGATAATACCATCTATATTTTGTACAGATAACCTAGTTATAAAGAAAATCATCTGGGACCAAGAATGAAAAAGTGTCTGCTGAAAAACATAAACATCAGTAGCAAAATGTAGGACTTGCAAATTGACTACATAAATTAAGACTAGGATTTAAGATTATACCATTTGGCAAGATTGCCACCATTTTAACAGTGTAGGGAAACAAGAAGGCTATATCTTTAGTCTTTTTCTAGTAATCATGGTTTGATCTTATTCAAAAGGAGTGCACCTACTAGCAGTTTTAAGAGCATACCCCAAGACTTCATCATTCAGCCCTCGAAGAATGTGCTGTCTTCCAGAGTCACGAAGGATTTAGTTTGGCTCAGTGTCTCTCGAGTTGCCTGCGTGGACAATGGGAAAGTATGTTGCAGTGAACAAAGTCCAGGAACCTAGTCATTGGCTTTTTTCCAGACCACTTTTGCCACTCAGACTTTATTTGTGCCTTAACTTATTAGTAAAAGGATATGCTACCTCCCTCACAGAGGTGTGAAGAAGGTAGAAACTAGAACTTGGAGTCTTTGGATGAAACATGTTGAGGGAGTTTGTGTGATGGGTGCCTTCAGCTAGTTTTTAAATGGGAATAAATATACTTGAGGGAATGCTTTAAGGCACTCCTCTTGTCTTCATCACCTTTGGAGTGATATTTTTTTCATGGGGGACAAGAACAGTTAGTGCAACCCTGATGATCGCCTTCCTGCTTTGTCCAAAATTTTCTCTGGCCTTATCCTCCCCCAGTGTTGCACTTTAACAGGAGACATCTGTTAGCCATTGTAAGGATTTCTTCTTGAATTAAGGTCAAACCATTTTCATTTCCATCTGGGTGTCTTCATACTCCTTTTGATTCCTACACCCACCCATCCCCATCTCCCTTACCCCATCATGTATGTATATTTGCAGTTCAGAGAAGACAAAGTAGAACCTATCTATTCTAAATGTGTTTAGGATCAGTGCTTCTAAGCATTCCATTCTCCTGTGCCCAAACCTACTTCAGTGGAGATAAATCCCCTATATTTGTGTTACTCCCATCCTGTGTTTTCCCATGTAAACAACAAGGGGCTTCACATTTCTTGGATAAACATTATTTTGCATGTACTGTACACATTTGCTTTGTGTCAGACATCAAATCCACTTTTTCCTCATATATACTTACATGTTAAGGACTTGTGGAATGTTTCCTAGGTCATCAGCTCCAAAAAGCCATTCAGAATTCAGATGTTAAGCTTCCTCTCCAATAGTATTCTTTTAACCCCTTGAGCCTTAAGATCTGGAATTTTTACTTCATATTCTATAGTCAACTATTGGATAATATCTGAGGTATCCTTTTCATTAGGAGCAGCTATAAAAAATGCCAGCTTTTATTTCTTAAAACTGTACTTGGCTACCTCAACTGGCCTAGATGATTGTTCCTATAAGTAATATAGATTGCAGATAATTTTGTCATTTGAAAGGAAGCAATTTTATATGTACAATTTCTTGTAAGCAGTAATTCTGAAAGAACTTTCCTTTGCTTTATTCATACCAGCGTATTAGTGTTTAGCAATACAAGATTCTCTGCTGAGATTCTAGTGCAGTTGATATATTAAGCTACAAAGGGATTACACGTATCAACAGTATTTCATAATTTAATGATGACTGAAGAAACATAAGGGCCACCTCTTCTCAGTGGAACTAAATATTGCACGGGACCAAGTTCATTCTTCTATAGTTGTCAGAAGTGTTATATAATGAAGTTGTTTCCTAGAGGGGAAACATAGTGACCTTGATCCTGAAATGATTAACATTGTGTGTATGTGTGTGTGTGCGCGCGCGCATGCACGAGCACTTTTGTTGAAAAGTTGGATAGCCTGGACAACACATGCCATTTTCAAGGACATCTTAGAGGATAAAGGAGTGACTGGGTGGAGAGAACTACTAGCATCTGAGGTTAATCCAAACCACCACCAAGTGCTTAGTTCAGTTATGCTTTGGTCATGCCAAAAGCTAGTTGAATTGCTGAAGACACAGCTTAAAAAATACTAATTTATTAATTCATATAAGGCATAATACAGTTTTTCAAACAAGTATATTTCTTGCTTCAGCATATATTTGAGTTCTTAATTCACCTACATCCAAGTTTCTGGTGAAAATGATCTCTTGAGCAGAGAGTCCTTATTAGACTCTTATGGGCAAGTGATTCTGATTTTAAAGATTTTCTTTCTTTTAATATATAACTGATTTTATTGATGCTTTATTATATTTCCTTTTTCAAAGGAATACATAATATTTTGAGAGAGTAATCAACAGGGATTTGTAGAGCATTTTTAGCAGAAAAAAATGGATATAGATTCTTTTTTTTTATGGTGCTGGGGATCAAACTCAGGGCCTCAAGCATGCCAGAGACAAGTGCTCTGTGCTTTACCACTGAGTTTTATCCCCACTTCTGGATATAGATTTTTTTAAATCAAATTTCGGAAGTCTTAAAGGAATAAGATGGATACATATATAATTAATCACTCTAGTTTAAAAATATAGTCTGTTTCTTCCTGTTTTTTTTTTTCATTTGCTTAGATATTCTTTAATGAATTCAAACTATAGGTAACAGTTTAGTCTTTACCTTGCAACAGTTAATAGAAGAGCAATAAATTGTAGTATTCAACATAAGGTAAAAATCACATGGTGTTCCCCCAATACATTGTCTGTGTTTATATGTGTACAGAATATAAATTGCTTAATATATGAATAGAAATTAGAATTTGAAATACAGGATACAGAAGAACTGTATAATTCTAAGAACAGTGGATTAATTATATTAAGGACCTAAAGCACTATAAGATAACCTCTAAATGCCTCTAAAATTGGAGTGGGTCAGGTAAGTTTCCTATTAATTCTCTTAATTTGTCATCATCATAATCAATAGGTAGTAGTGTTTTAGCTACACACACTAATGCAGCCTCATAGCTTATGACTAATTCTTGGTTTATGATTACCTGAGATCCTGAAGGAGAAAAGAGGATCCTACTTGTCTATGTCACTTTGGGTGAATACCATAAATTGGGTGGCTTACACAATAGACATACTTGGAGCTTAGGAAGCCTTGGGGTCAAAGTACCATCCAATTTAGTTCCCAAGGAGGGCCCTCTTCATGGTTTGCAGATGGTCTCCTTCCTGTACCTTTATGTGGCAGAGAAAGAGATCATCACTTGCCTATCTCTTCTTTTAAAGATACTAATCCCATTCATGAGGGCTTAACCCCATAACATAGTTTCCTCCTAAAGGGCCTACCATCACTGGGGATTAGAGCTTCAACGGATGAATGGGGCAGTGGGACAGGGCACAAATATTCAGTCCACAACACACCTAGAGTGTGGATTATATTATAAACCCAGAGATGATAAAGATCAATTAGTAGGCTGAACATAGATATTTACATATGCATATGCACACACATACGTGAGCTGCTTTGCATTACAGTCTTTAAATATGGCATCTGTAGTCAATATGTAAGGATATGGAGCAATAAATAAAACAGTTCAAGCTTTGCTTCTTACCAAACTAACTCTTAAACATGTTATCCAGATTAGTTTAGACATCATGGCGCTCATGAAAAGTATTTTTTACATTAGCAAAACTAGTATCTTTGAATCTTTTAAGTCCAGCTTGTCTTAAATGTATAGGGCCACTGGATTCAAGAACAAAATCACAGTATATTCTCTAGGTGAATTTCACTAAGAAAATCATAACTGCTGAATATTATCTGATATTTTGTAAAACAGTAAAACTGATATTTTGTGTACACAATCACTTTTTTGTAACATTTTGTTAATGTAAGCACATAGTTATCATAAACTGAGCCATGACCATTAGACCAGATATCATATGTGCTAAAATATTTAAGAACTTAACATACATAAAGATTTGAATTGCTGTTGGATAAAGGAAACCTAAGTAGGTCTTAATTGTCAGGATCCTAAAATTTGTTTATTCAAAATCCAGAAAGATATTATGACTACTTTGTATTTAAAAAGAAATTTTGTCTAAATAGATTGGAAATTAGATCCCTTTCAAAGACAGCTCCACTGTATGCAAATAAATCCTATGAAGAGCCAATAGTAAAAATACTGTTTATACAGAAACCAGGGAAGGGCATTCTGTTTTGGGTATTTACACCTGGCCTTTCTCTAATCTCCAAAGTTAACCTAAAGAGTGGCACAGAACACACTGAAATTTATTATCAACATTCTCCATAGAAATCTACACTAGTGCTCCTCAAAACTTCAATGTGCAAATATTCAGCCAGCTTGGGGGTATTGTTAAATTGCAGATACTCAGTTTCTAACAAGCTTTCAGGTGAAATTGATACTCCGGATCCCCAGCCCACACTTAGAGTAAAAGCCTAGACTATATTTAACTTACATATTATTTTCCCCATTTCAGAGAAAGGAGACAGAACTATCATTTTAATACCTTCTGTAGGCCAGGCACTTTCACCACTCATTATTTCTTTGACTATTCCTGCAAGTCCTGAGAGTTCAGTAGTAGTAGAAGTTAAAGTGACCTGCTGAAGACCGCATACACAAGCAATGCAGAGTAAAACAGTGTTTCTCAGACTTGTATAATGCAATCCCCTTTTAATAAAAGGGAAAATCTCTTTAACTCCTCAGTTTCCACTTGTTATATTTATTACCTAAATTATGTGTATTAACATAGGTAGGTATTAACTAGGCATAAATGCACAAGTATAAAAACTAAAACAAGTTTGCAGATTAGAAATAGGCAAAACTATAAAAGCTAGTCAAATTTAAAAGAGTGTTAATTAAATATAATGGATGGTTTTGTTTTGCCACATCACTCCTAACATGGTTAGAGTACTGAATACTATAGTACAGGTTCACTTGAGCATGCGTGTCCTGCCACGTGTTGTGTGTAACTTGGTTCTCTCCCTTTTCTCTCTTTAGACTACTTCATTTGTTCAGCACATAGTAATGTTGTTTGGTCTTCATCTAGCTTGAGTGCATCATTTCCCTATTATGTCAAGGCAATGTTCTCCATACGCTTCCACAACTAATGCAGAACTGGGCTTTCTTTAATGTGGAAGTAAATACAAATGCAAGCCTAGGCATTGAAATATTTTGGCAATATTTGGTTTTAAGACAATTATCTAAATAATTCAGGACATGAATATTGATTGTTTTAAGTATTTCATCAACATGAAAAATATATAATTCTCATAGTCAAATCATGGATACCCCACCCCCAACATGCACACAAACACACACTCCACAAGGATTTTTAATAGCTTTCACTTTAAGAAACAACAATTTAGTGGTTAGTATCATTGGTGCTTTGACTTCTCACATGCCCAAGTTCAGAACTTGGGCATGTTTCTCAACCTCTCTCAACCTCAGCATTTTCTTTTTTTTTTTTTTTTTTTTTTTTTTTTTTTAATTTTTTTTATTTTTATAATTTTTAATATGTACAACTCATAGTGCATATATTTAGTATCTTTTTACATACAACTGTTTGTATACAAAGTATATTCGTACAATTTAGGTCTTCAATCATGCATTAAGGAAAATGATATCTGTCTCATTCTACCACCTTTTTTTTTCCCCCCCTCCCTCCCCTCTTGCTCCCTCCCTTACCCTCCCTTCCCTTGACCATTCTAGTGTTCCTCTAATCCTCCTATGTACCCCATCCAACAATACTTTGAAATAGCCTCCTTATATAAGAGAGAACATTTGGTACTTGGATTTTTGAGACTGACTAACTTCACTTAGCATTATGTCTTCCAACTTCATCCATTTACCTGCAAATGCCATTAATTTATTTTCTTTTATTGCTGAGTAAAATTCCATTGTGCGTATATACCACATTTTCTTAATCCACTCATTTACTGAGGGACATCTAGGTTGATTCCACAACCTAGCTATTGTGAAACAGCATTTTCATGTATTAAACAGGGGTGGTAATACTTAACTGAGAGATTAGGAGAAATAAATGCAATAATGTCCCTTAAGTGTAGTGTTTATAAATGGCAGTTACCACTTCTTGGATTAGAAATAATATTAGCTTAATATTAGTGAGGATTTGCTGTTTGCATCAAATTTTGCTAAGCATCTCTCTCTCCCCCCCCCATATATGTATGTATGTATGTGTATCTATATATTTTCTTACATATTGAGTTGTAGCATCAAGATTCAAATCCAAATCTGATACCAAATCTCATGCTCTTATAAAAATATAGAATATCAATGTAAGGTGCTTATTTAAAGTTTTTATCTTAAATTGTTTTCTTAAAAATATTTATTATAAAATCAGTGATTCTGTAGAGAGGAAATGGCTCCTTCCTTTTAATGATTGTGTGATGTGCTAATAATTATAATAACAAAAAGAAATTTCATTTAAAGGCTATCACGCTAGGCCATGGTACACTATTGCTGTTATGACCATTAGGTTCAACTTGTGCATTATTGTGCTCTTGTACTTTTATGGTTACATGAGATTCTTTATGAGATGAGATTCTCCCTGATTTGTAAAATAGCTTTTTCATGGAATTTCTCCCACAAGTATTACTCTGATATCCCATGCCAGTTCTATGAAATAGTATGCATGCTTCTTAATTTTCATCTCTGAAACATCTAAAAAAAATTGTTCTAACTGTCCTTTAAAGTAGTTTCTAGTACTACTCTATCTTTTTCTAGTTTTCTAAAGTAAATTCTGGATTTCTGAAAAATGAACAAACATACCTACCTGCAGGCTAGGTTGGTTTGTTTTGTTTTTTTCTGATATTTGGTAATGGTAGAAAACACCAGAAGGGAGTTGTAAAAGAAGTTATTTATTAACAAAGATGACATGTATCAAATTCAAATTCTTCCCCTACTTACTAAAAACATATTTGTACAAATCGTTAAAGTAGTAGAAGCACATGAAATATAATGCTGTCATTGAATTTTGTTAATTCAGGAAGCTTTAAAATATTTCCTTTTTTATTTCCCTATATCCTAAGTAGTGACATTGTAATGATATTTGTTGTACAGGTAATTAATTTCTTTTCCAATCCAGCCTCTTTTTCCCCTCTCTGCCAGGTCTTTAAGTTCAATGAATTCATGCCTTTCCATAGGTATGGGTTATCAAGAGAGAAGACAGGTTTTCTATCACAGCCTCATCCTCTATCACAGTGTAAAAAGACTGACTGGCATCACATTTATAGATAAGGCTCAGTTCTTGGCTTTCTTCATTTCATCATTCGGTTATTCAACCTGAGTTGTAAACCCTACTTCAGTTAAAGTTATTTTCTCCTTTCTCTTATTGAATACAAATAAGACTGGATTTTTTTGTTGTTGTTGTTTTATAACTTTTCCTTTACTACTTAGATGGAATGATTTTTGATCTTTTGCCTCTTTAAAATCCAAAATTATTCTTTATTAATAGATATAGAAAGCATTTGACAATTTCATTATGTCCTCTAATTCAAAACATTGGTCTTTATATTTTGAAATGCTTATTATAAATTATTATATTGATTTTTAATTGATGTGTAGATGGGTTATGCTATCCATGAATTTTACTTATTATAGGTAAGTAGGTATTAATAAATATTATGAAAGTACAGGACACTGGTTCTCAAACTACAGAACCACTAAACCCTCCTATTTTATAGATAAAGAAATGGAGGCCCAAAATGCAGGTTGGAGTAGTAGCCTCATCATGTAGATTCTAACTAAATTCAGGATGACTGCACCTATAGAGCTCATTGTTGTAACTATGTTTGCACATCTGTTTTTTAAATGTGTTGTTTATTTTTTTATATAACTTGTAGTTGCTCAGCCAGTTTCCAAGGAAAAAGCAGAATTTAGGAACTAGCAGCAGAGTTGTTCAAGGACTGTGGAAGTGTTTTGAGGAAGTGGCTAATGTTAATTTACCTTTAAAGATTTGGGATTTTAATTTTTACCCAAATGTTCATTGACTGTCCCACCCCTTAAAGAAAAATCTCCCCCTATAGCAAAGTCAAAGGAGAAGGTAGCATCGTATTATCTGTTTGGTAGTTAACTTTTTAAATAATAGTTTTTAAATGCTGATCTGAATATGATGAACTTATACCACAAAAAAACCTACACAAACTTAGGCAAGTGGTGACCTATCAGGCACCAAATGTACTTCAGAAGAGGCTCTAAAATGAAATTATGGAAGCTCTTGCTTCTATAGGAGAAACTAGGTTCTTATTATTAGCCATAAAACTCATCTTGGATGTTATGCCAGAAAAAAAAAAATCCTCTTTTTAAATTGTTCTTGGATCAAATCAGTAAGATCACATTACAGAGACACTATACTTTTCCATACATTCAGCAAATAGTTACTGATTCTATATATCAAGTAAAAGTAACACTAGTTTTTATAACAAAGTGAAATTGCATAATGACTTAATCACAATAGTATGTATTTCTCACACAGAGTCTAAACTCTTGCTTCTGGTGAACAAGCAGCTCTTCTCCCAGTCTTTATTCAGAGACCTAAGCTCCTTCAATATTGTGGTTCTACCGTCTTTCAATGGGAGGCTCCTCAAGGATCTGTGCTTTTCTACTTCAAGCTGGCAGACAGGGAAGAACATGAAGGACTTGCAGTCAAGGTTTTTATGTGCAAAAACAGGAATTGACACCACTTGCATTCATATTCCATTGTGTTGAACTGGAAAACGTGGCTACATCTCACTGCAAGGCTGGGAAGTAGGGAATGTGTCTATGGGCCCAGGAGAACAGAGTTTGGTGCCCAGCTTTCTGCGGTAATCCAGGCAGTCTGCTAGGGGATAGAAACATAAAACTTTTATGAAATATATATTCCAGCCAAGTAGAAACGAATTAACAATAAAAGAAACAGCTCATTAGAGACCATATTATTTCACAGAAAAGGGCACTGGCATCTGATCACAGCTTTGCCTTGAACAAAATCCAGTGACATTCCTTATGATGTCTGTAAACTGAAGCTTCCATTTTCAGAATCCCTGTCATCAAATGTGCATACACTCTAAAGCAAACAATAAAGGGGCATCTATATCCCCTTTACTGAATCTTGTAATAATCTTACTATTTAAGGTCTATGAATCAGGAGCTTTGACTTGTTAAGAACACAGACTCAGGCTCTACCCCAGAGCTGCAGAATCAGTGTGTTTTTTTTCAAAGGCCCTCTAGGTGGTTTGCATCCTCATCAAAATTTGAGAGTCATTTGTAACATCCTGGCTCTAGCACTTACTAGCAATGTCATGGTAGATTGCTTAATCTCCTGTTTCCACTTCATCTATAAAATGGGTATGGCCAAGTCATTGAGTATTTGGGTATCGTCTAGACATAATGTTTATACAAATTTTGAATAACACCTAATAATTAGGCATTGGATTCTTTCACATGGTGAGTACTTTTAAAATAACTGTAAGAAGATCAGCTTTTCTTCTTTTCCTTTTTGGTTTTTTAAAGGTGTTTCTTTTTTTTTTTTTTTTTTAAGCTAATATATTCCTGGCTCATGCCTATAATTCCAGTGACTAAGGTGACTGAGACAGAAGGATCAAAAGTTCAAAGGCAGCCTCAGCATAAACTTAGTGAGGCTTTAAACAACTTAGTGAGACCCTGTCTCAAAAATAAAAAAAATAATAAAACCTGGGGATGTGGCTCAGTGGTTACATGCCTTGTGTTCAATTCCCAGTACAAAAATAAATTAATATATACATTACAGGAAACAGAAAAACACAAGGAGCAAAGAACACAATGGTCCCGGTCACGGGCATCTTAGTTGGGTGTGTCCTAGATTCTGCATATATATACACATAACATCCCATTTTGTGTGACTGAGATCATAGTGTATATCGTGCTTTCCCACACATCAGGAATAGCTACCAACTCAAAATCTCACAGTTACGTGGGTATTTCTGATGATCAAGAATGCACTACACCAACTCAATCTGTTAGGAAACAGATTATAAATTGTAATCCTGCCTTTCTTGGGGACAGAAATTTCACTGAAGACAGAAAAGGCAACAGGACTCTAGATAGACATATTGGCAGTTACAACTGAAATACTGCATTTCTTTAATGCTCAATTTAAATGATACATAAAGCAATAGAGTTCACTAAGAATGATGCTTCTGAGAGAGTTCATCATCAGATTTCTACACTAAAATATTAGCAAGAAAGGATGTTTCTAGCAAATTAAGGTATTCCCTTAGTAGAGCCAGAAGATGCACACACATCAATGGCTCACATCAAATGTAAAACTGAGGACTTGTTCCCATCTAGTAGATGCAGCTTTTGAACTGTAACTATTTGAGCTCATCATTCTTTAATCCTTACCATTATTTACATCTCATTTTAGCCCATTGAAATGGTAGGGAGGATTGTAATTTTATGATTTAGCCTTTGTTCTTTGGAGATGAGTAAGCACAGGAAAAGTAAGTTTTTCCAAAGTCAGCTAATGGCATTTGTTCAAACAAGCCCTAATATAGATAGCACCATAACTTCAATCAATGAATTATCAAGTTATAAACTTTAAAATATACACAGGAAAAAAAAACTAATTTTCTGAACCTTGAGGGACACTAACTATTTAATGGACTATGTTCATAAAATTTGCAGTACCCCTTGATTAACAGAAATAGGTGGAACAGGATATTTATAGATCTGATAATTTTGTTGAACAGAAAACAATGTGGTTTTCTACCCTCTTGGAAAAGTGCTGTAATATTATAATCTTTGTGCCTCTTTAGTAAACATAATATATGTATTTAAGGTGAATGTTTGTTATTGCTCACATGGACCACATAAACAAGCATTGGTTTCCATCCTCATATCAGATAAAGTGGAACTTCAAGCCAGAGTTAAGTCAGAAGGTACAAAGAAGGACGTTTCAGGGAACTGGGGCTGTAGCTCAGTGGCAGAGCACTTGCCTAGCATGTGTGAGGCACTGGTTCAATCCTCAGCACCACATAAAAAATACATTAATAAAGATTATGTGTCCATCTAACAACTAAAAAACATTAAAAAGAAAAAGAAGAACATTTCATACTTCTTAAGGGAATTATACATTAACAAGACATAACAATCATAAATGTTTATGCCCCAAACAATGGAGCATCTATGTATATCAAACAAACCCTTCCCAATTTCAAGAATCAAATACATTACAACACAATAGTACTGTGTGACTTTTAACACACTCTCTCTCTACTGGATAGATATTCCAAACAAAAACTAGACAAACTGTAGAACTAAATAATATAATCAATAATTTGGACTTAATGGACACATATAAAATATTTCATCCATCAGAGTGAATATGCTTTCTTCTCAGCAGCACATGGATACTTCTCTAAAATAGACCATATCTTATACCACAAAGCAATTCTTAGCAACACACAAAAAATAAAGATATTACCCTGTATTCTATCAGATCATAATGGAATGAAACTAGAAATCAATGACAAAAGGAAAAAATTAAAGCTACTCCAACACCTGGAGACTAAATAATACACTATTGAATGAGGAATGGATAGCAGAAGAAGTCAGGGATGAAATAAAAATGCAGAGGTAAGCAAAGAACCTGATACAACATATCAAAATCTATGGGACACTATGAAGGCTCTGCTAAGAGGAAAGTTCATTGCAATGAGCCCAATCATTTTTAGCCTAGAAAGTTGACAAATACATCTCAAAGTCCTAGAAAAAGAAGAACAAATCAACACCAAAAGCAGTAGAAGATCTGGGCCTGTTACCCAGTGGCAGAGTGCTTTCCTAGCACATGTGAAACCCGGGGTTCAAGCCTTAGCACCACATAAAAATAAACAAATAAAACCATTCTGTCCATCTACAACTATAATATTTTTTAATTAATAAAACAGTAGAAGATGAAATCATTAAAGTTGAGCTGAAATCAATGAAATTGAAACAAAATTCAAAAAATGGAAAAAACAAAAAGTTAATTCTTTGAAAAAATGATATTGATAAACCCTCAGCCATGCTAATAAAGAGAAATAGAGAAAACTCAAATTACTAATATTCATGAGGAAAAAGGAAATATCACAACGGACACTACTGAAATACAGAAGATAATTAGAAACTATTTTGAAAAGTTATACTCCAATAAAAGAGAAAATTTCAAAGACATTGACAAATTTCTAGAGACATATGACCTACCTAAAATGAATCAGGAAGACAAATACAATTTAAACAGATCAATTTTTAAGCAATGAAATAGAAGATGCCATCAAAACCCTACCAACCTAAAAAAGCCGAGGACCAGATGGGTTCTCAGCCAAGTTCTACAAGACCTTCAGAGAAATAACACCAGTACTCCTCAAATTATTCCATGAAATAGAAAAGGAAGGAACCCTTCTAAACTCATTATATGAGGCTAGTATCACCCTGATACCAAAACCAAAGACACATCAAGGAAAGAAAACTTCAGACCAGTATCCCTGATGAACATAGATGCAAAATTTCTGAATTAAATTCTGGCACATTTCATACAAAAACATTAAAACAATAATGAACTGCAACCAGTGGGGTTCATTCCTAGGATGCAATGTTGTTTCAACATATAGAAAACAATAAATGTAATTCATCACATCGATAGACTTAAAGACAAGAATTATATGATCATCTCAATAAATGCAGAAAAAGCATTTGACAATATACAGCACCCCTGCATGTTCAAAACACCAGAATAACTAGGGATAATATTATAACAGCTATGCTAAACCAACATTATAAAAGCTATGTTAAATCCAAAGCCAACATTATTCTAAGGAAAAATTGAAATCATTCCCTCTAAAAACTGTAACAAGATAAAGATGCCCTCTATCACCACTTATTCAACATAGTCCTAGAAACTCTAGCCAGAGCAATTAGACAGACAAAAGAAATTAAAGGGATACAAATAGGAAAAGAAGAACTCAAACTATCACTATTTGCTGACAAGATGGTTCTATATTTAGAAGATCAAAAAAAAAAATCCACCAGAAAACTTCTAAAACTAATAATTCAGCAAAATAGCAGAATATAAAATCAACACCTATAAATCAAATGTGTTCCTATACATCAGTGATGAATCCATGAAAGAGAAATTAGGAAAACTACCCCATTTACAATAGCCTCAAAAAAAAAAAAATACTACTTGGGAACCAATCTAACAAAAGGGGTGAAAGACCTCTATAATGAAAACTACAAACACTAAAGAGAGAAACTGAAGAAGACCTTTGAAGATGGATAGATCTCTCATGCTCTTGGATAAGCAGAATTAACATTGTCAAAATGGCCATACTACCAATATGAAATGTAATGCATGCTATTGTTATATATACAACAACGTGGAATTAAAAAAAAAAAAAGAAAGAAAAGAAAAGAAAATGGCCATACTACCAAAAGCATTATACAGATTTAATGCAATTCCTATTAAAATCCCAATGATTTTCTTAATAGAAATAGGAAAGGCAATCATGAAATTTATTTGGAAAAATAAGAGACCCAGGATAGACAAACCAATCCTTAGAAAGAAAAGTGAAGCTGGAGGCATCACAATACCCAAACTTAAACTATACTACAGAGCCATAGTAATAAAAAAAAACAGCATGGTTTTGGCACCAAAACAGACATGTAGTCCAATGGTACAGAATAAAAGACATATAGACACACCCACATAAATACAGCTATCTCATACTAGATAAAGGCGCCAAAAATATTCATTGGAGAAAAGATAGCCTCTTCAACAAATGGTCCTGGGGAAACTGAAAACCCATATGTAACAAAATGAAATTAAACCACCATCTCTCACCCTGTATAAAACTCAACTCAAAGTAGATCAAAGACTTAGGCATGAGAAAGAGATCCTGCACCTAATAGAAGAAAAAGTAGACCCAAATCTTCACCATGTTGACTTAGAAACTGACTTCCTTAACAAGACTCTTAGAGTACAAAAAAATAAAATCAAGAATCAATAAATAAAAAAGCTTCTCAGGAAAGGAACCAATCAATAACATGAAAGGGAGAATATCTTTACCACATGCACTTTAGATAGAGCATTAACCTCCAGGATATAGAAAGAACTAAAAAATGTAACATCAAAACAAATAACCCAATCAATAAATGGGTTCAGTTTAGTCCTTAGAACTGAGTAGACACTTCACAGAAGAAGAAACAGTATCAATCAACAAATATATGAAAAAATCTTCAACATCTCTAGCAATTAGAGAAATGCAAATCAAAAATACTTTAAGATTTCATCTCACTACAGTCAGAACGGCAATCATCAAGAATACAGGCAACAATAAATGTTGGCAAAGATGTGGGGGAAAAGGTACACATTGCTAGTGGGACTGAAAATTAGTGCAACCATTATGGAAAACAGTATGGAAATTCCTCAGAAAACTTGGGAGGGAACCACTATTTGACCCAGATCTCCAACTCCTTGGTTTATACCCAAAGGACTTAAAATGCTCATACTACAGTGACACAGCCACATCAATGTTTATAGCAGCTCAATTCACAATAGCTAAACTATGGAACCAACCTAGTTGGTATTCTCCAACTAGGTTCACTTATCTGCAAATGCCACATTTTCATTCTTGTTTAAGGCTGAGTAATACTCCATTGTATATATACCACATTTTCTTTATCCATTCATTTGTTGAAGGGCACCTAGGTTGGTTCCATAGTTTAGCTATTGTGAATTGAGCTGCTATAAATATTGATGTGGCTGTGTCATTGTAGTATGAGCATTTTAAGTCCTTTCGGTATAAACCAAGGAGTTGAATAGCTGGGTCAAATGGTGGTTCCCTCCCAAGTTTTCTGAGGAAAAACAGTGGTGCATGCCTGTAATCCTAGCAATTGGGAGGCTGAGGCAGGAGGATCACAAGTTCAAAGCCAACCTCAGCAATGGCAAGGCACTTAGCAATGCAGTGAGACCCTGTCTCAAGTGCCCCTGAGTTCAATCCCTGGTACTAAAAAAAAAAAAAAAAAAAAAGAGAGAGAGAGAGAGAGAGAGAGAGAGAGCGCGCGTGCTGGAGGGAAGAATCCAATCTTCACTGCTAAAGACCAAACAAGTGTGGATCTAGAATGCTATGCAGAAGAGTCCTACTGCTGCTTCTGCCTTTTGTCAATCACTTAAAGATTTATTTTCTACCCATGACCTCATGGTAAGTCAATGAGAAGGATTATTAATAACCAGACATTACTAAGTTCCAATGTTACTGAATTTTATTTTCTCCTATTAAGCATCTGTTATTTTATGCTTTTATCATTTATATCAGGACCTTGAGATCGTGACTCGTTCCAAGTTAACAGTAGGATTAAGGGTGTTTCGTGTTCACAGATGGTGTAAAAACAAAATCTGTTGCTTGAAAACATGAAGGCCCTTCATACGTCACCTACTCCTTTCCCACTCTTTCACTACATTTCTTTAAGTTCTATTTTAGAACCTGAGTATTTCTTTTCATTGTTCCTAGGACAAGTCACTGTATTCATAATTTGGTCATGTTATGACATTTAATTTTTCTCCATGACATTTATTACCACCTCATATTCAGCCACATCAATTTTTAAAAACATTGAAATAGTACTATGTCAGTTGATAAATAGCAACTATCTGTCCTAAACCCTCCAGTACCTTCACTATCCCACTCTTCCTCCAGATTTCAAAGATCTCTCCACCTTCCAGCACTGAAAGAGTTAGCACCTCATGTCCTTCCAGGATCCCACTCCAAGACTACCACCAGTATGTTTTCTGATTGGTCAGTGCCAGAGCCGTACCAGCTTACATATCACATTTATCACAACACACCCTGAGTGGCAAGGGGCATAGACTTCTTTATTTCATTCATTGTGCCATCCCCAATGTCTCCTTGAACAGTCTTTAACAGACAGTAGACTCTCAAATAATTACTGAAGGAAGAAATAAAGTGCATCTATGCATATGGTACCAAAAAAATTGAGATCTAAATCAAGAGAACCACTCAGTCATTCAAGAGAACAGGCAAGACATATGAATTAAGTTATAATTTTTTTATAGAAGACAAATGAGTTTTTTTCTTTCATTAGTAGCCTTGCTTCACAGCATTAACCCTTAATACTTTTGTTTTTCAGGCAAGGTGTTGTAAGCCACTGTTGGATTCCAGGTCCCCAAATGCCTCATTGGTAACAAAATACTAGACCTGGAAATGGACACTAGTCATATTATACTTTAAGCCAACAAGCCTGGAGGGGTTTCAGGGGATGAAGCAATCTTGTTGAGCTTTGGGCAGCCTCCTGTGGTGGTAGAGACAGAGTCAGCCAGAATAAGTAAGAAGAACTAAGCTTTGTTAGAAAAGTTTTGTTTGGTCATGAATTATAGTGCTGTTAAGTTGAATGTTAATGCATCAACAATACAGGTTAGGCCATGATTCTACACCCTCTTGTACATTTTTCTGCCTTTCCATATGATCTGAGAGTCATCCTTATCCAGAACTTCCCATGTTGTACTCTGTAATGTTAATACAAATATTTTCCATCTGAACTTGTTTTGAGACCATATGCTCATTTTCAGAAGAGGAGTAACCAACTCCTCCCTTGTATTTATGATCATCCAGTCCCGGCTCACCCAGCCCCCTTCCAGCAGATTGTCACCATCAGGAGCCTAACACATGATTTATGTGAGCCCAGTTTTTACTTAGATCCTCTCCCTTTCATCTTGATGATCTGCACCACCCATCTGCTTGTGCAATCCAGGTTAGTGAAGGAACCCTCTGGTTTGCTGGAGACTGGTAACCTTCTTACAACACAGCAATGATTCGAGGAAGATATTTGTCCCTGTAAGTGGTTACTTAAAGTTTAGGCTTCAAAGTACAGAATTGTCAGCAACATTATTTCTATTGCTACAGGCATTTCTCTACCTACTTGCCACTTGGGCCATCCCTGTAGTCATCAGATTTGCCAGTCTTCTCCACACCTGGAAATAGGCCTTTGGGTTATATCACAAAACACCTTCTCCCCACTGCTGCAGTCATAAGGGGAGTTTTACTAGCCTTCCGGGTAGGTTTTGATGAAAGACAACTTCCCACCCACATCATACACTCCAATAAGGCAAACTATGCAATATCTATTTTGAACACACTGTATCTACAGCACTGAGCACATGTTGGCACTTAATACATATTTTTTTCACTAACTTATTAGGCTAAGTACTACCTTGGATTCTTACATTAATTGGAAGCCCTGCCCTTTATGGTTACTTCTGCTAAGACATTATAAATATATACTCCTTGATGACACTACATTTTGTAAAATGGCTTACTTATTGCCTGGTGAATGGGTGAGTGGTATTTAACTGTATCCCACATAATTTTATGTTTTTCTCTGCTTTATAATGTAAATTATGAATTTATCATGAAAAATATTTAAGCCATACATTTCAAAGCTATGTATTACAACTTGGGGTGGGGGTGTGGAGAAAGTTGGAAGAAAAGAAAGCAAAAATACATTCAGTGTCTTCCCTTTGTCTAAATATCAAGAAGAGGCATTAATATAAGTTTGGCTATTGGATGGGTTCTTTTAAAGAAGAGACAAGGGTGGACATTTTCCATAAAATGCATTATTTGGTAAGTTGAGAGCATGCCTGTCCCAGCTTATTTTTAAAATGCCATAATATTGTGCTCTGTTTTAAGGGTTAAATATTCTTTTTCTTCTACTTCTTCTTGTTTGTTTGTTTGTTTATAGTAATTACCTTGGTAGAGTCTCTTCTTTTCATTGCTGCAGTAGTAAGAGGAGTTTTACCAACCTCCCAGGTGGGTTTTAAGGATGGAAGGGCGAACGTGTGTTTTAAATCAGAAGATGCCATCTGTTCAATGTTTTTGCTTATATGCCCTTTATCTCCAGGTCTTACTCTTTTCCTGTACTTACAATTTATGTTCTCAAAATGTAGCTGAAGGTAAGTGTGAACTACAAAGCACTATTTCCAACTAGTAAAATATCATCACATCCTTGGTAAATGAAGACCAATCCCTTAACCCTGGATATTTTAAGGATTAACCAGAATTATATCATTTAGGAATGGCCTCTGTCAGCCCAAATCTAATGTAATAAATGTGAGGACGTTGCCAAGGCAAATTCCTTAAAAGAACACAGTGCTGCAGAAGCAGTTCACAAAGTCCTGAGAGTCTTAGTCAATGATTACATCCTGTTGCAGTGTTAACAAGGATTGGCAACCGACCTTAGTGGTGGGAGATGGAGAAAAGAAATGACAATAAAGTCAAGATTCCTCAAGCAGATATGGGATGGAATGAGATGGAGTAGTCTAGGACAATGTGTTCAGTGATAAAGGCCAGGAGATCTGACTGTCTCTGCTCCAGATTGTTGCTTTCTTATTTAAAGAACCTGATTTTACAGTGAAGTGTTGAAAGCAAACACATTCCAGCAAAGAATTGCTAGTTCTGACCTTTGTTCCATGCATAATATTCTGGGTGATCTACGGACAGGAATATACTTTCTTGTCATATAACACTTTCCAAGTAAAAATTATGCACATGTGGCATAATAGTTGCAAGATATTTGAGAAGACTAGAACTTTCTTTGAATGTGAGGCTATGCCAGGTTGATTTCCCGTAATCATTCTACACAGGATGTCCTTGTTTGGGCGTGGTTCTAGTGAGGTGTGGCTTCGCAATAGTTTTCCTGAAGGAACTCAGATTTGGAGGTATGCTGAACTTGAGTTTTTTAAAAATGTCTAAGAGCATTCCTATGAGCACTCCTGAGTTGAATTTTTAAATACCTTAGCTTCAGATGTGAGGAAGGCACACAGGAACCAGAAATGAATATTCCCCATATTTTTCATGAAAAATAAAAGTCATATTTTCCATGGAAAATATAATTGACAAAAATCTTCTGAGTTCAGAGGACTACACGGTTCCAGAAAGCACTTTCTCTGAGTAAACCAAGAAGTTCTGCACTTTTTCTCAACCTCTAATAAGAAAGAGAGATGTTCTAAACTAATTTCTCAGAGTTTGACCTTTGGCATATTTGACCTGTTGACCTTATAGGCATAAGCACATTTGAAAATGGGCTACTAAGGAAAGAAAATAAATAAATAAACAACAACTGAGGTCAATGAACCAACCAAAGAAAAAAGAAGGGGAAAGAATAAGAAATGAAGAAGGCACAGGGAATGAGTGACATAGTGACTGGGGAGAAGTCACCTTGAAGAATGTGCTACATCAGAGAATGACCAACACTACTTCAAACAAGAAATCCTGACACAATTTCTCTTTTCCTTCCCAGGGGTCTCTGCTCACAGGATAAACAACAGTGAGCCTGTGAGACGTGAAGGTGTAGGTTATTTCTGAGCATCCTAAATTCTGTAGGGTGGTCCTGTGTGTTTTCTGAAAACGTGTCCCTGCCTTTTGTGTATCAGATCATTAGTAAGCAGTGAGAACCTCAGGGAGAGGCTGAGTGCGTGAGAATAGTTTGAGCCAGTACTTACCATCCCTCAGCATGTTCCAGACATCACTTAAAATATATAAACACATTTGAGTCTTACAACAATCCTGTGAGACTAGAATTTTTATTATCCCACTTTGTAGAGGAGGATGTAGAGGTACAAAGAGAATTAAGACCAAGAATCACATAAGTGGCAGAGTCAAAATTTAAACCAGCTTTGAAGTCTCCAGTTCTTGTGTGTTAACAGAGATGGTTGTACTTCCCTACAGAGACTCTATAAATTGGCAGTGGGAGTGGAAGCATTGGGAATTCAGGCCTTCAGGCTCCCAAATGGGTTTGTAGAATTCACCACTGGCACCAATGCTAAAAATACCCATTGGTTGCTAGGCTTTGAAGGTATTTAAGGTTAAGCCTTATACCAAGCAACCAGGAATGTGCTAGCAATTATATGGGAATGTATATTGGATCGTAGAACTGAGTATTTTGTTCTATCGTTTAATGTTTGCTCTTTTTGTGACAAAACTTGTTGTGACCATCATCCAAACAACTGCGTGGCCCTGGATGAAGCAGCCATTCTCTTGTGGTAACTTGGAAAAGAATGTTCTTGATAAGGAGAGACTAGGATTCAGAATTCAGTGCATAGTCACAGTCAGAAAAACAATATATTTTACAATAATACTTGGGGCTTATTTATTTATTCTCTTCTGATAATTTCCAGATGCATTTTGACCAAATAAAACAGAAAGATGACTTTCTGTTTGCTTCAGCCCCACTCACTCCTTGAGAGACATGAACCCTTGGTTACACAATTTTGTGTGGAAAATGGGCTACTAAGGAAAGAAAATAAATAAATAAACAACTGAGGTCAATGATCCAACCAAAGAAAAAAGAAGGGGAAGGAATAAGAAATTGAAGAAGGCACAGGGAATGAGTGACAAAAAACAAACCAAAACAAAACAAACAAGCAAAAAAAAAAAAATGCTGCAGGGCTCAAGCTGCATTATAACACCTATTTGTTTCTATCAGCCTGAGTTTGCCCAGTGCTGATTTCCACATTTCAGGTGAAGAATACAACTTTCATTCTGACCTTCAAATTCGCAGCAATATGACTCCCATCACCTTTGTAGCTTCATCTCCTTCCCATACTTTCTTTTCCTTTACCTCTAAATTAGGGTAAATCTTTCCCACAGTCTCTCTATTTCTTTTAATTTGCACTGTCCCTTTGAGTATCCTTTGAGATCTATCATAAATATTAACCTCCAGGAAAGTGTCCCCAATTCACCTAATCTCATTGATCTCCCCTTGTCTGAACCAGATCCCTATTTTAGACCTTTATCCTTAATCTTCATTAAAGAAGAGTCATTTGTGTTTCTGTCTTAGGCACCCTACCATCTCATGGGAAACTGTGGGGAAAAATGGTGGGAAAGTGTGTGTCTTATTCATTTCTTGTTTAGCTTGACGTCTTTCCTATGCAGCCTGCCTTTGGCTCTGTGCCTTGTGAGATATGTACATTATGAAACAATATGTCATAGATAGCAAGTGTTAGCCAAGGAAGGAACCTTAGAGATTAACAAGTGTCACCTTTTCATTGTATATATCAGAAAACTAAGATAAGCAGAGGCCAGTCACCCAAGGTCATTGAGTAAGAGGGGGCCAGAGTCAGGTCATCTGATTCCCTGCAAATTACCACTTTCTAAAATGATGTCAAGGGAGAATATTTTTAGGTTATGAAATAGTGTGAATTGCATATATCCTGATGGGAATAATAGAGCAGAGGGAGAGACTGAGGATGCAGTATTACAGCATGGAAACTGTTGAGTGGGTGAGAGGAGAGGATCCAGATACAGACAGAGGACTTGGTAAATAGTCTGAGCAGTTTACC
This sequence comes from Tamias sibiricus, assembly GCA_025594165.1. NCBI lineage: Eukaryota > Metazoa > Chordata > Mammalia > Rodentia > Sciuridae > Tamias > Tamias sibiricus. The sequence continues at coordinate 108,460,564 of CM046658.1, read as the reverse complement.
CAGAGTGACAGTGGGAGACACTGAGGATGTGGTATAGAGGGAGGGAGGTGGGTAGATATCAAGAGCACCTGGAAGTTTTCTTCTGAATTTCTTTTTTTCTCTTAAATAAGAAGTACAGTTTTCAACTGAAAAGGAGCAGGAGGGAAAATTCCTTAGAGATGTAAAAAGAGTAAGTAGGGCTGGGGTTGTGGCTCAGTGGCAGAGCACTTGCCTAGCATGTGTGAGGAACTGGGTTTGATCCTCAGCACCACATAAAAATAAATAAAATAAAGGTATTGTGTCCACCTACAAGAAAAGAAGAAGAAGAAGAAGAAGAAGAAGAAGAAGAAGAAGAAGAAGAAGAAGAAGAAGAAGAAGAAGAAGAAGAAGAAGAAGAAGAAGAAGAAGAAGAAGAAGAAGAAGAAGAAGAAGAAGAAGAAGAAGAAGAAGAAGAAGAAGAAGAAGAAGAAGAAGAAGAAGAAGAAGAAGAAGAAGAAGAAGAAGAAGAAGAAGAAGAAGAAAGAATAATTGTTTGGGAGAGTGGGAAAGGGAATGATTATGGGTATGATTAAGAGTATGATCACATTCAGCAGTGACCACTTGGGGTTCGTGGCCTAGTGTTTTTCAGCAGAGATTCATACTACTGTTGTTTGGGGCAGGTGTGTTGCCTGGCATTTAGCATCCCTGGATCTTAGTGGTGCCCCTCTATCCTTGTAATCATCCAAATACCCCTGGGAACTGAATCAGTTATTATCGGGAGAGCAGTTACAAGGTTGCATAATTTCAGTTAGTCACATTCAGCTGCTCAGATGTTGGAAGGAGTAGGCAAAAATCTGTGAATGTAGGGGTTTGACAGACAAGGACAATGAAAGGAGAAAGAGGCAAGAGAATTGAAAGTGTATATAATGGAATGATTAAAACCGTCAGATTTCCTGAGTTACAAAATACCTCCAATTGCCTGAGATAACTCAGGAACACATGGCAGAGGATTCGTGGCTACCATTGATAGCCACTTGGATGTGTAACCAATTTGAGGCTATTATAAATGAAGCTGCTATGAAAACTAATGTAAGTCCTTCTATGGATGTACACATTTATTTCTGTTGGTAATATGCCCAGGGCTGGAGCTTGCTGAATCATAGAGAATAAATATGTTCAGTTTTATTAAAATTGCTGCAAGTTCTTTAAAAATTACACATACAACTACCTCTGATTAAGCCATCCCATTCCAGATATTTATCCAAGAGAAAATAAATCATATGACCACACAAGGACTTGTATGTTAATATTTGAAGAAGGTTTATTTGTAATAAATGCCAAAATCAAGAACAACCAAAATGTTGTCATCAACAAGTAAATAGATAAGTTATAGTCATACCATGGAATACTATTCAGCAAAATACAAAGTAACAAACAAAAAACCCAACTACTGATATATACAGCATGGGTGAATCTCAATTGAGTAAAGGAAACTAGACACAAAAGAACACATACTCTATTACTCTGTGACTCCAGGTATGTAAAATTCTAGAAAATGCAAACTAACCCATAGAGCTAGAAAGTAGTTGCCCGAGATGGGGGAGTAGGAAGTGGGATGGAGAGTGGAAAGGAAAGGATGAATTCCAAAAAAACATGAGCAAACCTCTAAGGAGGTGGACACTTTGAATTTCTTGATAGGGTAATGTTTTCAGGGGTATATACATATATCAAAACTTATCAAATTGTGAACATTAAGATGTGCAATTTACTATAACTGAATTGTACCTCAAAGCTATCAAAAATAAGAAAACTACTGAACTGTTTTCCAAAGTGCTGAATCAATTTACACTCCTATAAGCAATGTATAAGAAGTCTAGTTACCTACCATACCTTTGTCAACATTTGGTTTCAGTTGGTCCTTTTAGTTTTAACCACTGGGTGGTGGTGTAGTGATGTCACATTATGATTTTTATTTGCATTTTCCTAATGTCTGATGATGTCAACCACCTTTTCATATACTTATCAACTGTTTTAATATTCTCTTCTGTAAGTGCCTGTTTCAAGTCTTTTCCCCTTTTTACTGCATTCTTTTGATGTGTAGTTTATATTCCAAAGTAGAGTCCCTGATTATACATAAAACAGATCTGGAAATCTCTCATTTTGTGCCTTGCCTTTTCACTCTATTGCCTTTTTTGAATAGTTCTTAATTTTTTTTTTTTTGAACAGGGTATGGAACCCAAATGTGATCTACCACTGATCTCCAGCCCTTTTTATTTTTTATTTTGAGACAGGGCCTTGCTAAGTTGCTGAAGCTGGCCTTGAACTTATGATGGTCCTGCCTCAGCCCCTCAAGTAGCGGGGATTACAGATGGACAAAACTGCACCCAATAATAGTTCTTAATTTTAAAGAGATCAACTTTTTTAAGCATTTCTCTTGTTCAGCTCTTTCAGTATCTCATTTAAAATTTTTTAATCTACCTCACCTAAAAGAGGTTAAAGCATTAGAAGATACTATCCAGTCTTCTCTTTTCCTAGAAGCTTTATTATGTTTATTTTCATATGTAAGCCATCACAATTGTTTTTGATAACTGTGAAGCAGAGGATCAATGCTTCTTTTCATTTTAATGAATTCTAATTGGCTCAACATCATTTATTGAAAAGACCAGTTTTTTCTTGCAATGAATTGCAGTGGCACCTTTGTCACAAATCAAGTGACCAATGAAAACCATTTATTATGCTGTCTTTATAGTTAATTGTTTTGCCAGGCATTACACCCTTCATATCCATATTATGCAAATATCACAAAATATGAGTCCTGGGGGTCTCTTTTCTATGCTCCGAAACATATACTTTAGAAATTATATGTTCTTTTAAAGTTTGAAATACTAATCCTGTAAAGCCATCTGTATCAGTCAGTATCCAATCCAGAAAATAGAAACAACCCTGTATATTCAAAATGAGGAAACTTAACATAGGGAATTAATTATACAGGTGATGAAAGGAGCAGAAAAGCCAACCAAATGAAAGTAGCACTAACAGGACACAACTCTCACTCCTAACCAGGAGGGAACAGTGGGAGGAGGTGGCCTTACTGTAGTCCAAAGGCCAAAGACATGAGATGGCACTAGAATCACGTTGGTGTGCCTAGAAGAAGCTGAAACTACAGAAAAGAGAGAACCAGCATGGGAGACTCCACCAGGCAGAGCAGACTAGACCAAAAGCCCCTGGCATCTCTTCTGTCCCACCTCCACCCTTCTCCAGGTACCTCTACCTGCCTGAATCTACTGGAAGCCAGCTGACCCAGGAGCCTGGGGAGGAGGGCCTGCAGAGGGCAGCCTCCCAAGACTCCTACAGCAGGGGAAGCATGGGGAGTAAACTGGGGGCAGCAGGCCCAGGGCTGGCATCCCACCTGAACCCTGACCCTTCCTTCAGAATGAATTATGAATTTTTCTTGTAATTCTTGGATTAATTTTGATTATATTTTGCAAGAAAATCCTCTACTGAGATTTTCAAACTATTGGCATAAAATTATGTGCTATATTTTTTATTTAAAATCTCTTCTGTATTTATGGTTACTTCCCTTTCTTATTCTAATTTTGTGCGTTATTGAATTTAAATATTTTTCTGCATCTGTGGCAGTTGCCTAGAGATAGGCAATGTCATTTAACAGTCCCCTCTGATTCCCATACATTCTTTAATGGATAAATAGATCTAGAACTGATCCAATTCAGGATCAGTTATTCTGGCATGAAACCTTTAGAGGCAATTATGTGTACTTCCATCAGGAAGCATGTAAATATAAATGTATTTTTTGCTGTTACTAGCTATAGATGACTGTGCCCAGATCCACTGATCCAGACATTAGGGATTGCAAATGCAGAAAAATTAACTCTATTGTTATTTCTTTGTTTATCAGCTTGAATATTTTTGTAAAAAGAAACTATCCCTCATCACCATTATTCACTCTTCACTACATTATGACTTTCATTTTTACCTTTTTACCCTTTCAGATAACAAACTTCCATCTCTGGAATTGTAATATTTTCTCAAAAGGTCCAGAACCCAGAGGTTTTACAGAGATGTTCACATAATTTTTAATTTTTTTGTAAATAATCTAAAATTCAAATGTTTTAATAGGGCATAGAGTAAAATATCTTCCTCCCCTGCCCCCACTCAGTTCTCTTTTTTTTTTGGGGGGGGGAGGGACAGGTAACAGGGGATTGAACCCAGAGATACTTTACTACTGAGCCACATCCCCAGCCCTTTTTTTATATTTTATTTAGAGACAGTGTCTCCCTGAGTTGTTTGGAGCCTCACTAAGTTGCTGAGGCTGGCTTTGAACTCGCAATCCTCCTGCCTCAGCTTCCCCAGTCGCTGGGATTACAGGTGTGCACCACCACGCCCTGCTTCAGTTCCCTTTCTGGGTCAGCTATTGTTACATTTCTTATGATGTTTCCGGAGAGATTAAAACTATTGATAAAGCAAATGGGATAAAATGATATTAATGAATAAATCTGGGTAAGGGGGATTTTTGTACTATTTTATAACTTTAATACTGTTCTAAAACTCTTTAAAGTTACAGTTTATTAATCATGTAATTTAATATACAAAAATATTAAATAGCATGCAATGTTTTTGTTAAGTAATTCAAATAGTACCAACTATACACACTGTCTTGTTTTTTGCTTTTTAAATATATGTCTTGAAGCTCTGTCCATGTTAAAACATGAAGAGATGTTATTCTTTTATTTTTATTTCTATATATTTATTGGTGCATTATATTTGTACATGGACATAACATATTTTGATCAATCTCATTCCCCAGTACATTCCCTGTCCCTCTCCTCATCCCTTTCCCTGATCAACTTGCTCTACCCTACTGATATCCCTTTTATAATTGTCACTATTATTATTATTATTTTAATTAGTGCATTACAACTAGATAGATAGATAGATAGATAGATAGATAGATAGATAGATAGATACAGTTCATTATGGTATTCATACATAGACATCATTTGGTAAATCTCATTTTTTCAATATTTCCCCATGCCCTCCTCTTCTCCTTTCCTCAGGATGGCTCAATCTTTTTTAAAGGTTATCACTGCATTGTGTAGCCACAGAGTATATCATAATTTATTTAAATAATAATATGCCAATGGACATTTAAGTCATTTTAAATGTTTCTACAATAAATAATGCTACAGCAAATGCCCTTGTACCCAGGTTCCTTCTCATGTATGTGCGTTTACCTGTAAGATCAATGCGTAGCAGTGGAACTGCTGCAGCAAAGGGAATGTAAACTTCTCATTTTAGTAGTAATCACCAAATTGTTCTCTTAGACGATATTCCAATATACATCCCCACGAAGTTTTGAGAGTGTTGACTTCTTCAATCTCTGAGCTGTACAATGTATTGTGGAACTCTTTGATGACTTTGAATCTGACTGATGAAAATGTCAAATTCCTTTATAGTTTTAAATTGAATTACTCTTTTTTGTTTAAAAATATCTTTACTTTTTTTTCTGTAAACATTTTTTCTCTATATTTAATTGTATATATACCTTTTTTTCCCCCCTGTAAATTGGCTGTTTCTGCTTCTGTTACCCTTTACCTCTCTGGTTTCTTTTTTGTTTGTTTGTTTCCCCTTACCCTTCTGGCTTTTTTAAAAGTTGATTTGTAGTTCTTTATATGTTAAGAAAGTTATCCCTTTGTCTGTGGTGTCATCACATTTTTGAGCTGGAAATAATAACCTTACAATAATCTAGTTCAGTACTATCATGTTCCAAACTTAAAAAATGACTTAAGGATGTCAAATAACTTGAAAATGGTAAAGTGCAGACCAGGGTTTTTGATTCTTCCTTTAGCAATTTTTACACTGCACCATGACAGTCCTGAAACAGAATTAACCAATCCCTGTCCTCTCAAAATGTGTTAAGCATTGGGTTGTCAGGCTATCACCCCTCTCAATATTCCCAAGCCTCCTTGTTAATTCACTAAGGAACCTGTCTGCCTTCCCAGCTCAATTTGTATTCTCTGGATTCACCATCCTTGTCTTCATCAAATGGCTTATACCCCAGGACCAGAATGACTTCTTGTCATCTCCCACAATTTCTCATTCTTGAGTCAGTCCTTCAACCTGAATCTATTGAGATCCTGTTAAATGAAGATCCCTGCATTGGGCATGATAAGTGAATACAAAAGAAATAGAAAATTCAATCCCTGCCTGGTTGAACAATCCATTTGAGGAGACAAAGCAAACGCTGAATTTATTTTAAAATGAATTCATAATTACTTGCTAATGCTCAAGGCAAACAAATCACGTGAGTGATTAAGTGGGTTTGTATTAATCAGAAAACTATTTCTGCAAGTTTTTATTTCAGATTTAGAAAGAATTGATGTATCTGGAGTATAACAATATCAGCTAACACATATGCTACTTTCAAGTCCTTGGAGACATCACAAACAGCATCTCTTTTCATCTGAATGATGGTCCTTTTTCCTATTCTTCATTTTATTTATGAATAAACTGTAGAATAATAGAACAAATGACTTGCTCAGACATCCCAGAAGGGGCTCAGGGCTTTTCTTTCCAGGGCTTATATTCTACCACTACACCATTCTGCTTCAGTTTGGCAGAGAAATAGAAAGGAATGGGGAGGGGGTTCATGTGAAATGAATAAATAGCACAGTCCTGAATTTGTTTTCTGTCAAGAGACCCTTGGAGTAAAAAGAAAAGACTAATTGTGGAGGCAGACCAGATTTGAATCTGCTTTGCTGCTTACAAATTATAAGCCTCCACAAAGTGTAAGCCTCTGAACCTCCTCAACTACAAAATTGAGTTAATACTCATTAGAGCCACTTGACATACAGAAGGTGTCTGAAAAATGGTAGATATTTTAGTAAATGATGGACTAGAGTGAGAATGTAGTTTTTTTTTTCTTGCCTGTATTGTTGATTTACTTGGTTGAAGAAAACACAAAAATGCAAAAAGCTTAGAGTCCTAGGGAAGAACTTTATGACTGGTCATTCAGACTTGATTCTTCTTGCCCCCTGTCCTAGCAGGAAGGTTTCTGTAGGCATAAGGAAGGAATTCTAGCGGAAAAGAGTTGAAACTCTTCACTCATAAAAAACGAGATGACATGTCTGCAAAGTACACTGCCAACTACTGAAGCAAGCTCTGCACTTGGTGGTGAGAGTGTGTTTGACTTCACCTTCGCCAGTCTCCAGCTATTAAACAAAACAGCTCACCTCCCTGCTCTAGAGACACCTGTGAAGTGGGACTATAGCAATCCCTACCTCAAGGGACGTCCATAGATCAAATTACATAATTCAGCTAACAAACACTTAGAAAATACCTACGCTCATGGCTGATTTTATGCATCAGCTTGGAGGATGTTTTGGATATTAACATTTAAATCTGTGAACTCTAAATAAGTAGATGGCCCTCTATAACTTATGTCTGTTGAAGGCCTGAATAGAACAAAAAGACTGGACTCCCAGGCAGGGGTCCAGCAGGCTGCCTTCACGCGAGCATCAGTTCTCCTGGGCTCTGCTGGCTGACCCACACTACAGAGTTTGGACTTGCCAGCCCACGAACCAACTCTTTATGACAAATCTCTTGCAATACATGTGCATGCTATTGATTCTATTTCTCTGGAGAACCCTAAGCACCTCCTATGAGTAAGACATTTCTAAGCTCTGGAGATATGGTACTGAGAGAGACAAGGTCTCTCAAGGAACAAATATTCTTATGGGGAGAGAGTCAGACAATAAATGCAAATATAGCAATATCAGGTAGTGATATGAGTAAAATAAAATGAGATGCTGATAATGACTGGGTAGAAACATCTTTGGATCCGGGATCTGGGTAAAGCCTATTGCAGACAGAGGTCTCTAGTTAAGAATGAGTTCAGTGTTCTTGGGCAGAGAGGAAATCACTGTGCCTGGGAACAGAGCAGGTGAGGGAGAGTGGTAGGAGATGAGGTAGGAAATCTTGCAAGAGCTACATCAGATAAGTCTAATAGTCACATAGTAGAGGATTCTGATTTTATTCTAAGTACAACGGAAAACTATTAGGTTTTTTTTTTGTTGTTGTTGTTGTTTTGTTTTGTTTTTTTCCAGGACATAATATGGTCTCTTCTCTCTCCAGATTGGTGGATGAGGGGAAAATAGATATGTACATATATGTAGATATTTTAAATCAAGGCCAAATTCCCATAATACAAATAGCTGCTTTCAACCTTATAGTGACACGTAGCATACTCACAATATTGTGTAGCACCCACCAATTTATATTTTTAAAAAAATGATCATTCTGACTGCCATGTGGAAAATGGATGATGGAGGCCATGGTCTGAACGTTTGTGTGCCCCCCTCCAAATTTGTATGTTAAAATCCTGACCCCTACTGTGATGGTATTAGAGGGTGGGCCTTTGGGATGTGATTAGGCCAAGAACACTCTTGAAAGGGATTAGCATCTTTATAAAAGGGGCCCCACAAAGCTGCCTTGTTCTTCCACTATGTGAGGACCCAGAGAAGTCTCCATCCTGAACCAGGAAACAGAACACTGTTTCTGCTGGTACCTTGGTCTTGGACTTGCCAGCTTCCAGATTGTGAGAAATAAAAATTTCTCTTGTTATCACAGGGTTCATAGTATTTTGTTAAAGCCCCAATGAATGAAAACAGTAGGGGAGCAAGAGTACAAAAGAAGAAATACATTTGGAGGCTGATGTTGTGTGCAGGTAAGAGAGGTTTTACAGCTAGGGTGGAAGCAGGAAAGATGAGAGGTGGACAGATCAAAGGACAGACATTTCAGGAAGAGTCAACAGGGCTTTCGAACAGATTTAGAGTAGTATCTGAGGGAAGATGTAGTATATATAAAAAACACTTCATAAACTTCATTAACTACAAAATCTTAGCATCGTTATTAGGTCTAGGATGCTACTGATTTTTAAAGAGAAAAGGCTGGATTTGGTAGTCTCTCAAGGTTTCTCTGAGTCCTGACATCCTACAATGCTTGAAAGATGGGTAAACTGCCTTTGAGACAAAGGGAAAGATTTCTTTGAAGATTTTCCTGCTCCACACAGTGCCCGAGTGCTTCCAGAGGATAGTCCAGGGCATCATCCAACCAAATGTGTGGTGAGAACAGGCAAAGCCTGCCTTTCTCCAGCCAGCAGGGCTACGTCATGACCTGGAGGCGAGCATGGGAACTGGCAGGCCTGGGTTCAGCATCCCAGACACTACACTCTCTAGAATGAAGTGCCCTGACGCCTGGGCTCTCAGACCTCAGTGATGTCCAGTAAAAACACACTGGGTGGCGAGGCCCTGGGCCAGAGAAAGGAGAGCCCTTCCAGCAGTGCAAGCCTGTGCAAAGGACTCTGGCTATCATTGAACATGCCGCGAAGGCGATAGCACTTGCTCTGGAATCCTTGTGGGCTGATGCCCGAGCTCTAGTGCGCAGGGAGGCTCAGCCTCAGACCCTGTCGTGCAAAGGGTCTTCAAAAAGATTTTCTCTAAAAGACAGTTTCTTTCCTCCTTCTCTCCCTCCCTTTCTGCTTTGAGAATCATGCCATGAATCAAAATCTATTTAGTTTGTAATCTTTGCAGCCTTTTCTGGAAAAAGTGACTTCATTTTCACATAAGATTTAGTTTTAGATAGATAGGCCTCAAGTAGCCTGGGAACCCTCTTCCTTAACAGAGTTTCTCACTAAGCAAATAAAGTAGCTGAATTAACTCTTTAAAACCACCTGAGTAATAATATTAATGCTGTTATAATTTCTAAAATGGTCCTTCTTTCATAACCCTTACCCCTTCCGTACCATTAGAACTATGATTCTCATAGTGTGGACCCCAGACCGAAAACACCATCTGCATCACCTGGAAATTGTTAACTGCAATTTCTAGGAGCCTACTTTCAACCAACTGAATGAGAAACTGTAGGAGTATGGCCCAGGAATATGTGTGTGTGGGTGGGGAGGATACTGGGATTTAACCCAGGGGTGTTTTACCACTGAGCCACATCTCCAGCCCCAGCCTATTTTATTCTTAATTTTGAGACAGAATCTTCCTAAGTTGCTTAGGGCCTCAATAAATTGCTGAGGCTGGCCTCAAACTTGCAATTCTCCTCCTTCAGCCCCCCCAAGTTGCAGGGATTACAGGCAAACACCACTGTACCCAGCCTAGGAATATGTGTTTCTAAAACACCTTTGAGGATGTTCCGATGCAGGCTCATGGTTGGGAACCACTGCCTTAGAGAAACAGAGGCATGTAGAACATAGAAAGTCTTAGTAGGATGGTCAGTGTTCATTGGCTCATATAACAGACAAAGAAGGTAAGGTCCGGAGAATCAAGGAGACTTGTTCTAGAAGACTGAGAATAAGTAACTTTCATATATCTCTGGGTTCTCCCTCCCTTCCCACAGGGAAGCTCAGATTTTTCTTTTGAACTGTTATCTTTCCCCATTCTGACTGCTCACTAGCTTGTTAAGTTTTTAACAATTTATTGTATGTGTTTATATAAATCTGGTCACTTTATGAAGTAAAAAGTGTAAGACTCTGAGTACACAAAATGCTAAAGAGATCTCAAAAAGGGTGTGCTTTAGATTGTGTTCTTGGTGACAGAAAATTGCATGCAAAAGGTTTACTTTGTGTGTTTCCAGAGATACATCCATGGGGGTTGGTAAGAGGGAGAAACTGACCACCAATATTGTTATAACTGAGGCTTTAGCAAATTCTACAGAGAGCTCTGAAGCTGAGACGAGCCTTTGAAATTATTTCCAGTAGTGCAAGGGGACCTGACCTTTGCATCCTTGCATTAGTCAGTCCTTGGCAATAAGCCAGCCTCTAGAGGGCTACAGTCTGGGGGCAGAGAGTTCTCTGCCAGGGCCACTGCCTAGGAAAGGGACACAGCTATGAGCCATCAGCAGCTGGGAGCTGAATGCATCAACCCTGAAATGGGGAAAAGAATATGAAAGTATTCTTTACAGAAGTCATTCTACTTTGGGGAGGAGAGTAGAAAAATCCACCTGTTGAATTAGAGTTAAAAAAAAAAAATACACCCAAGACCCAACATCAGAGGAGTCAGATCCTAAAATATCTGTTGCTAGTAAGACTAGAGTTTGCCAACTCTCCTAAATACTCCCAAATCTAGTGATGAAGACCTGGTATGTGCCAGAGCTTTCCAACAGATGTACTAAGGCCTGTGGATGGTCACCAATGAGTCAGAGATAAGTGGGAATTTTGCTTCCTTCAGATTCCAGGGTTGCAGAACAACCTGGAATGGCAGGAGTCCCTCTATCAGTTCTTAGAAATCTTGTTTTATGGGTGCATAAGGTCCAAAAAGCCAGGAAATCCTGGTTTATAAAGAAAGTTGCCATCCACTCAATTGTACCCCATTATATTTGAGGCAATGTGGGCATCACCGAGGGAGATGGTCTACAAATTCACACAAAACTGGTTGGTGCTTCTCAAGTACTGTGCCAGCCTCTAATCTGAGAATCAGTAATTTTTAACCAGAAATGTCTCCAGAATGTAGAAGGATAGTTCATCCAGTATTCTAGCAGGATGAAATTGCCTTATGAACAAGAATGCTCTTGAAATTGTGCTGTGCTTTTGTTTAAGAACATCTCCTCTATATCTGAGCATCCCAGGTAGGATTATCCTGAGGACTCCTCTGAGGAAAGGCTGGGCATCAATGAGCCTACCTGATACCACTCATTGATGAGTCTGGATCACATTTGTTAATAAAGGTATTATTTACAGAATCAGCTCCAGATGGCCTGCTTATCTGAGGAACTGATGGAATTAAGTTTCAGCCCCACAAAACTGAGGGCCAACATGTGGATCATGGTGATCCAGTGTGGAGGCCCCAGAAAATTCTATTTTGTCACAGGGCACAAAAGAACTCTCTGTATAGACCTGGGCAAGATGGAAAGGAGTTTGATAGCAGACATATGACCAATAAGCCTTGAGCTGACTCCCTGTGGGAACTATCTGGTTTCCTATGGCAGAAATATTTAGGTACTATGCTCTGTAATCTCTGGTCTCAAAAGTAGACTAAGGAAAACACTGGAACCATTCTCAGAGGGTCAGTTGAGCTGGGGAAAATAAGTGTTCTAATTTAATATTATGGGGACACATTTATGCCCACAGAACTTATCTCAGAGGTTGGGAACCGGCCAGCCAATGGGTCAGGGTACTTTAATCCTGCTTGTAAAACCATCTAGGAGACTGGATGGAATTGGGATTTTGATCCTTTAAACCATCTTCCAATATTCTTTCTTCTCACTCTGCTTTTTCTTTTTATTTATTTATTTTTTGGTACAGGGTATTGAACCCAAGGGCACTTTACCACTGAGCTACATCCCCATCCCTTTTTATTATTTTTTATTTTGAGCCAGGGTCTCACTAAGTTGTTTAGGGTCTCATTAAGTTGATGAGGCTGGCCTCAAACTTGTGATCCCCCTGTCTCAGCCTCCCAAGTCACTGGGATTACAGGAGTGTGCCACCACACGTGACTCTCTTTATGAAAGAAACTAACACTAGATGTTTCCCTGTGTGATTGTGAGCTTTGACCCAAACCCTTAGGCTGCCTTGCCCCAGAATTGCCCCAGGATTAGATCTCAGAAGGAATTTGGGCTGGTTCTGCCTTCTCACTGGGCTAGGGAAAACATGGTCATCTTCACTCCCCTTCTCAAGAGAAAAGGAAGAGGTATAGTGACCTGAAAACCCAACTCAATCCTCTGTGCCAGAGGATTCCTACTAAGTGGCAGGTGACCTCCCACTGTCCCCACCACATGTGTATTCTCTAATGCTAGAGACAGCTGCATGGATCTCCTCTTGGGTGACACTATGGAGGTTTCTCTGACACAGCAGGTCTGTGCGAGTCTGATCAGTGTTTAACCTACACTGTTGGACCAAGGGCACTGAGCCAAGGACAAAAGAAGCTGAACAGAGAGAGAGCCAAACCTGACCTCTGAAGTTCAGCCTGAGTATCTGTCTCCAAGGAAGATCTTCTGCTCTTTTCTGGGACTCTTCTGGCCAACTTCGGAGAAAGAGGTGTTGTCTCTGTTTAAAGTCAGCCAGAGCCCATCCCTAGTGCTTTGGAGCAGCCAACTGAACTTTGGCATCTCCTTCTCATTATACTCTAACACTCTGCCAATCAGCTCCACCCTAGCCCTTGAAGACAGAGAAGCTACTGCCAAAGGCTTCATCTTTCCTAACCACAGTCCCCACAGCATCCCAGGGCCGCTAGCCCGTAGGTCCCACCATATCCACAGCTCTCCCTGGAACACTGCCAAAGGGTTGCTGCCACTAACTTTGGCACTGAATTCATCACAAGCTGTTACTCTCCTCTCTCTGTCTCCGTGTTCTCCTCTTTAAGGACAGGGATCAGGACCTCATCATTCCTCCATGCCCCACGGCACCCAGTGTAGTGCTAATTACAAAGTAAGGTCTTAGAAAATGTCTGGCAAATAAGCAAGCACATGCATAAACAAATTAATGTAATGAATGTGTTTATTACCACCAACCAATTGATTCAGGGTGATGAAGTAGAGCATTTAATCCCCATAGTAGAAAGTGGATGGTGGAATACCAATACCCTCAACTCTGGGTACACCCTCTGCCTACTCACACAACACCCAACATTAAAATGACATAAGGATACAGAAGATTGAAATACAGCCTCAGGAGAAGAAAAGAGGTCCTAAAAGAGCTCCTCAAGGGAAAGTGAGAACAAGGAAGATGGGTGATGGCCCCTCTCCATCCTGCTACTATGGCTGTAGGGCATATGGACTTGAGCAAGGGTTTTCCATAGATAGGCTTGGCCTCTTTGACCTCTCCAAGATCCACCTGCTGGGGGCTCTATTTCTCTTCTACCCACCCTCTGTCTTTCTGAGTCACTCCACAAGTTACCATCCAACCCTCAGTATGAGACCTTTCCAAGCTTGAGGTAGAGACAATTGTGCTAAGGCAACAGACACTCCAGAGTCAGTGTGAAGGCCTCTCTGCCTGGAGGCAGCTCCTCACTCCTGTTGTCTTCTCCACATGAGGTCCTAGGTCTCCTCCTTTGAGTGTACATGCCAATCAGCCACTTCTGACTTCCAGAATCATGAGTCCCATTGATGGAGGGCCCTCATCAGCTGTCCCAGGAGCACTTTTCCCACTTGAGGAACAACTCAATATCTTTGTCAAAAAGACTTCTTAACATTACCCCTGTAAGTCTCAGTCTAAATGGAATGGGGATGTATAATAAGAGTAATAAAAATATGACAGAAAAATCTATTAGGGGATAGTTATTTACAACCATCCTCCCTCTGAAGGCTTTTGAGGATAAGAAAGGTGTTGTTTTCCATGGGCTAACCAGATATAAGGCAAAACTAGCCTTCTGTAACAAACAAATCCTATAGTTCAGTGGCATATGCAGATTAGTTTTATTTCTTGCTCATGTCAACCCCAATCAAGTATGAATTGGTGGCCTCCTGTGTGATGATTCATGGGTCAGGGGCATCCAAGGTCTCAGAGTGCTTTGCTTTTAGCTAGCAGGCAAGGAATAAGAACATATGGAGACAAACTCACTTCTTAATCACTTTAGCCTGGAAATTACACTCATCATTTCTGCTCATCTCCCAGTAATGGGGACTAGTCTACCTAGCCCATATGGCTACACCCAGGTACAAGGGGATTTGCTAAATGTAGCTGCTGGTTACAGAACCCTCTGCAAGAAATTCTTCTTATGAAAACATAGCACAGATCTCAGAAAAGCAGTTAACTATCTCTGACACAGGGAAATGATGATTTCCAGGTGCAAACCCAAGCTGAGGGAATGGGCTACATTTCTCTGCCTGAGAAAAGACATGGAACTAAGAGGGTGTTCAGATTATAAAATCCCTGAGGAAAGATGAAGAAGGTGAGGAGGAGAACCACTCAGGCGGAGTAGATTGGAGCAGCCACTGTACAGTGTAGGACTTTGGAAAGAGACTATCAAGAAATGTTGCTAAGAGTTGTGCAGTGTTATTTCTCCCTTTTCAAGCATCAGTGAGGGTTTTGGGGTGTGGGAGGGCAGAGGCTAACCTCAGGGTTATTGAGTTAAATGGGTTTAAAAACAATAGCTAGTGGTAATGGCTGCAGAACTTTGTGGATACATGAAAAACTACTGAAGTGTTCATTTTAAAAAGGATGAATTTTATATGTGAATTACATCAATTAAAAACTATATGAGAAAAAAGCAATAGATAACACTTCATGTGTACTTCTTTTGCACATAACCATATTTCTGCTGTCTCCAATCCTTACTTCAACATAAAAGGCATGTATTAATGTCTCTGTTTTACAGATGAAAAAATTGAGAACCACTGAAGTTAAATGGCCCAATGTCATTCACACAAGGAATAGAGGCAGAATTTGTACCCAGTGTGTCTGGCGTTGAAGTTGACTGAATTCTTTTAGCTGTCTTTCACTGCTCTCTAGTAACAACACCAGACAACTTTGTTGAGGAGTTTTTAAAAGTGACAAGTATTATGCTAAGAGGACTTCTCATTTCTTCTTCACCAATTGAGATTCATCATCTCTTTCAAAATTGGATTCAAAGGTACTTTTTCCATGAAGTTTGTGCCAATTGATTTCACTACGTGAATTTATCAAAAATTGATTGTGATCAACTGCATCCCTTAGACAGGAGACTGCCTGCTTTAATTATACCAGTACTATCCAAAGTGTACTCCTTGGACAGGTCTAATCTGTGATTTCTATCAGTTAATGCAAAAGAAGAAAAAAAAATGAGTGTAACCATTTAGAAACTTTTATTGCAATTTGATATTGCTGTGACACTCACATAATCAGTGGGCTCATAGCTTATCTTTTTTATTTATCTTTTCTCATAACTCATTTTTATTATTTTTTACAAAAGAATCAGTCTGCCACAGATTGGAATTTAAAACAAAATGAACAAAAAAAGAATATCCTGTGTCACAGATAGTTTGAAAAGCACTGACTAGACCAAAGGTTAGTGTATTATATGACCTATGGGCCAAGTCTAGTGCACCATCTAAATTTTGTAAGCTAAATTGTATTGAAATACAGCCATGCCCATTCATTTATGTATTGTCCATGATTGCTTTGATGCTACAGTGGCAGCACTGAGTAGCTGTATCAGAGACTATATGGCCCATCAAGCCCAAAATATTTATTATCTAGAACTTTAAAAAGAATTGGCTGATCCCAAATCTAGACCACTTATTTTCAACAATGATTACACATTAGGAACCTCTGCGAGATATTTCAAAATTAATGATGGCTGACTTCCATCCCCAGAGATTCTGATTTCATTGAACTAGAGTGCAGTATGCACAGGTAATTTCAATTTGCAGCAGAGTTTTAGAACTAATGATTAGATCAGTAACTTTCAACTCTGGGTAAGAATCAGAATTACCATGGATGTCAGAGATCCACCCTCACACATCTGAATCAGAATTCTGAGGAATGGGGCCCAGGCATGCTTGAGTATTTTTTGAGTGAATCCCCCTCTGGGTAATTGAGGTGTTTACCAGTGGTTGAGAACCACTGGTCTAGACTCAAGAGAAATGATTTGCAAAACTGTAACATGTGTCAGAATTACATGAAGAAGGTGCTAACAATACAGATTCCCCAGTTCCACCTTGGGTGAGTCCAAGTCAGCAGGTCTGAGATGGATGTGACCAAGGGATGCGTATTTTGCGCAAGCCCCCCAAATTATTCTGGAGTAGGGGGCATCCTTGGCCCACACTCTAAGAAACACTTCCTTCAGTACAACAAGCACTTGGTTTTTGTCCAGGTTCCCACAGAATGACTTAGACTCCATGACTCATTTTTTCCTTTTGAAAATCAGGGAGAATAATCCCTCCTGAGTTTACTTTTCTAGAACTGCCCAAGTTCTGAATATGCTAAAGTATGTGAATGTGCTTGTTAAAGTGAAGAATAATGCACAGAGAGAGAGACACATTTACTCTCCTTGACAGATAAATGGCTGATAATATATCTTGTTCTATCTCCAGACAGATTGACATTTATTCCAGGGGAATCTCCGGGGACAGAATTCTTGCAGCTAAAATAGGCTCAGAGGAGGAGGTCTGAGTTTTTATAGGACTTTATCTGCATCCTTTTATTCATGACCATGTGATAATAATAAGAAAGAGAAGAAGAAAAAAATTTATTATCTTAAGAATTCACAGATTATTTCAATTAATTCTCACATCAGTCCTTTAAGTTAGATATTATTAATATACTCATTTTAAAGACGAGGGAGCTACAGCTCACATGGGGTTAAATAATTTGTCCAAAGTCACTGAGGTTGAGCATGGGTCAGCACAGGGACTTAGGACCCAAGTCGTCAGACACTAGAGACACCCTCCCTAAGCACCTGCCATTGTCCACTATGTCTATGTAAAAACCACTTTGACCAGTGTCTTAGTCCATTTGGTCTGCTACACCAAAAATACCTTATAATGGGTAACTTATAAACAATAAAAATTTATTTCTCATAATTCAGGAGGCTGGGCAGTCCAAGATCAAACACCAGCAGTTTGTGTCCTGGTGAAAGCCCATTTTCTAGTTTATAGATGTCCCTTTCTCACAGGTCCTCACATAGTGGAAGACTGTGCAGCTACAATAGGCTCAGAGGAGGAGGTCCAAAGTGAAGGCCATTCTGTGAGGTCTTTTATAAAGGCATTAATTCCCTTATAATTTAATCACCTCCCAAAGGCACCACCTAATATAAATACTGTCACATTGAGGGTTGGAATGTCAACATGTGAGTGTTATGGGAAAAAATTTTAGACCACAGCAAACAGGAAAGGGAAGAGAAGGATCCCCAAATGCCCCTCAGTCACCTATATGCTTCATTTTGTGCAGTATTTTCTCAGAATTCTTAACTGTAGAGACACATGCCCCATGTGTCCTTTCACCCCAAGTTCGTGCAGGCAAGGTGTAGGCTTTGCATGATACAAATCCTCAAAAGGACTTTCTTTGTCATCGAGCTGGTTGCCATATCAGAAATCATCCTGTGACCTAACTTTTCATTACTTGGAATCTGTCAGCAGCAAACAGAGTAGAATCTTCAGTGTAGAAAGAAGCAGAAGCACAAGAGAGAGAGAAAAAATTACTGCGTGTTCCCTCCCACCCAGCAGGGAGAACATGACAAGACTAGGAACTCAGGACTCCTAAAGATTGTGTCTACAACTATGGAGATCAGGCCTGGGGCAAGGTCATCTGCCCTGGGATTCCTCTGAGCATACCAGCTATTTGATTGAGTCCAGGTGAAAGTAATTCTGCAGTTTTAGGGAGAAGGAAGTTCAAGAACTGAGATGGCCTAGAGAATGGACCAGGTCTTTAGTTCATAAGATTATGGATCAGTTTAGGATTGGCCCAGTTGTAGCTGCTGGAGGATTTGTCAGCAGCTGCTAGGACAGGCAACTTTGTCCCACAGCAATTTTTTTTTTTTTTTTTCCTAATCCAAGTCTCAGGAAAAGGGTTGCTAAAGCAGAGATCCCCATTTACTCATGGTCATAACCCTCCCAATTCTACGTCTCCCCAGTCCCTTTCTGTGTCCCATCTTCTTAAATCCAAGGGACAAGGGACATACCTTCCTCACCATGCATTCTAATATTCCCTCTTCCTGCTCCTGAGTCCCTGCTTCATTTGCTCCCTTTAGCAGAGTGGCCTGCAGAGCATCAGCCAGGCCAGGGCTGTTAACCTGCTGTTGATTACTGCCCTCCTGCTCAGCCACCCTCATCACTGTTCCCCAGAGGGGCCCAGAACCCTCTGTTAACCTGTCGTAACGTAGAAGTACCATTTCAGTAAAGAGAGCCCTTTGTTGATCTAACTCAGGAGTCAGCAAGCTATGGCCCAATAAAATTTTACTGAAATACAACCACATTCACTAACAGACTGCCCATGGCTGTTTTTATGCTACAATGGCAGAGTTGAGTAGCTGTGATAAAGACCTCATGGCCTATAAAAAGCCTAAAATATCCACTCTCTGGCTATTTACAGGGAAAAAAAATCCAACCTCTGACCTAGAATATCCCTTGCCTTGGCTACCATGGATCTACTATGCGAAAGTGGTTCCTGGATGCTTTCTTCAGAAATTGCTGAGTCTGTATGGCTGAATAAAACTCCATTGTGTGTATATACCACATTTTCTTTATCCATTCATCCACTGATAAATAGCTAGGCTAGTTCCATAGTTGGCTATTGTGAATTATGCTGCAATAAACATGGGTATGCATGTAACACTAGAGTATGATGACTTTAATTCTTTAGGATAAATACCAAGGAGTTATATAGTTGGGTCATATAGTGGTTCCTTGCCTAGTCTTTTGAGGAGCCACCATACTGATTTCCATAAGGGTTGTACTTATTTATAATCCCACCAACACAGTTGCTTTCTTGAACCCACAAAGCAACAGTCATCCCTGTAGTGACAAGAGCTTTGCTGCTCTAGGAGAGAGCAAGAGGAAAGAGCAAAGGCTGGAACTCTCATGTGCTGGTTGGAGCAGGTCAACCATTCCCCATGACAAAGTCCTTCGACATTCTCACCATTCTGCTCAGTGAAAACCTCTTGGTACTCCAGCAACAGAAGCAAAAGTACAACAGAGGCTGATCAGCAACCCATTCATACAAATCTCTGGAACTTCTTTCTAAAATGGATCATGCTGACTGGTAGAATGCAAAATTCCCACAGTTCTTTGCAGATCAAGTTCAGAATGGTGTTCATGGCTTCCACTTCTCCCTGTTCTTTTCATCTCACAATAAAACTACTTGGGCTATGAATAGTCAACACTTGTACCCACACATAATTATTTGTATAATGTTAGAGTTGTTATAATTTGGGGCTTAATAATTTCATTAACAATGATGTAAGATATGTATTGCTAGTACCTTTCTCTGACATATTGAAACACAACCCATTCCTTATTCTGTCAGGAATTATGTAGATTACCTCAGATATGAAAGCTTGGTTGATTCAAAATAGTGCCAGATTCCACCATTGCTTTTTCATTTCAGGTCCTCCCCCCACCACAGAGAATATCCCCATGTTTTGTTGGATGCTCCCATGCATCTAGCAACAGAACACAGCTAAACTGGGGCTCCCATAGGTCCTTCTCTGCAAGCATCTCTGAGACACTGTAGTATTCAGATATCTCAGGGTCCCCTTTCAATGTTGTGTGGAGGTGACACCATGAATTAAAACAGATCTTCACCATCATTGCTCTAGAAGTTGCCTCTGAATAACTACACCACTCTGCAGATCCAATTCTAATACTGTGATGGTCTCTGAGCTCCAGGATGGTTCTCTTCCTCATCCTTGACCTCCATGGAACTGTTGATCCCAGGTTCCTGAGAGGAGCCACACTGCCCCTTTCTGATGACAAACTATCTTTAGAATATCTTGTCTCTGGATGCTGCTCCTCAGAATCCCAGCATTACTCACTTATTTGTCTAAAGAACATGTTGAGCAGCTTCCATATGGCCAGAGTATACAAGACACAGTTCTGACTTCTGAAGAACCTTGTGTGATAGGTGGCAGAGAGACAAAAAGCACACAACAGGCATAGAGCACAGGGTGTCATGGGCACTTGGACTTGGATGTGATGGTTCAGGAAGACTTCCCAGAGCAGGAACATCAAGATGCATTTTAAAAGATGAACAGGAATATATTGCTATATTGTGTGTGTGTGTGAATGTGCAACAGTGAATCTCACCATTATATATACAACAACTATTATTCACCAATAAAAGATATTGAAAAACATTGAACAGGAGCCAGGCAATACCAAGGAGTTATATAGCTGGGGTAGGGGTGGAGTTTTAGGCAAAGGAGTAGTGTATATGTTGGCCTAGAGGCTTTAGAGAGAGTTGTAAAATTAAAAAGTGGTATATCTCTGTCTTCCCAAATGGATGAGGTGTGCAGCTATACCTCTAGTGCCCAAGACTTCAGTCTCTACCCAGAGCCTAGCATCAGAAGTGACAGTTATCCTCTCGGCCTGGGTTGGCCTTCCCATTAGCTGAGAGATAGTTGTCTGTACCATGCTGATGGGTTTTTGTTATCATTAGGTAGGGAAACAGATCTTGAAATGCCTTTCTGTTGTTACCTTTCCAGGTGCTGGGAGTACTACTGGCTCATAGGAGTTCAGTACAGTGAGGGGATGGTTTGCTTTAGCTAGAGGCCACAGAGCACTGGTAATATTCACTATGCTATCCTGGGCCTGATACCATTCTTACACAATCATGATTAACAGCTGGTTGAGAATTATGTCTTTTACTTGTCCCTACATAACTTTAACTGGGAGAAGCATGAAGAAGATTGAGACCCATGTCCTAGTTCTCAGGAAGAGAAGACATCTAAAATAGTTAATCTGGGGTTTGTGCTTGGCTTTATGGTTTTCATGAGGTTTGTTCAACTGATGCCAGCAACATCTGGAACTGGGAGCACGTCTGAACATATTGCAATAAAAGGAGGCTCGCTTGGCTGGGCTTCCCTGCAGGAAGAGATCCAGGAGGCAGAGTGATGCAGAGGGTGCAAGAACATCAGAGGCAGGGGGCATGTGTTTCTACCTAAGGAGGGAGTAGCCATGCTACCTAGTTAAGGCAGCATCCAGCAAGTAGGGACTCACCACCCAGGAGCAGATACTTAGCCCTGTCATCTGCCTTCACTCAGCTAATTCTTCTTTCCTGCAGCCTCCCTATCCTTTCACTTCTGATGATCTCAGAACTCTTCTGCTATAAAGGTCCTTCTACAATAGGCCATCCACATTGAGCCAGTATGCTCACCTAAACCTATTCCTCCAAGGTTTCTCCAATCAAAATATCTCTGGCTACCCTTATATTCAAAACAAAAGCACCAGCATGCAGAGGGACAAATGCAGGAAGGAGTCATGTCAAAGTGGGATCAGTTTTAAAACAATAGGATAAGGGTGACTTTTCCTGCCATAAAAATTCCTTTACAGTTATTATGATCATGTTTTGTTAATAAAAGTAATGTTGTTTTTATTTCCCTCTCTTTCCTTCCAGATTTTTTAGTCTACAGTATTGCCAATCTTTGATAAATTAGGTCAGGGTTATGAGCTAATTGCTTAAAGCTCACTGCCCAGAAGCAACTGTCCTTTTAAGATGGATGCCTGGAGTCAACTGATACACAAATAAGGTGTTTCAACTGCGGGTGTCTCTCGGTAGCATGGCTGAGCATTCTTGTGAGGAGTAGGTGTGGAATTCCTGAACTGTAACAGCTGGTAAAGATCTCCATGGCCTTCTGCTAAAATCTTCCACCCAGTGCTGGAATTCTTCCTGCAACACCCAGAACTGCTCAATCACTTCCAGTTATGGGAACTCACTGCTGAGAGAGGCAGGCTACTCAGCTGTTGGATGTTTTTGATGGTTAGAAAGTTTTCTTCTTTTTCACTGAAAGAAAATCTGCCTTTCCGAAGATTCCTTTTATTGAACCAAGTTAGGCCCCCTAGAGATACCCCTTTCCTAAGTGACAGGAGGTTGCTGACTGTTCCCTCTTAGAAATGGTGCAGCTCTGAATGTTCTTTTCCTTGTCTCCCAGCACAGGAAAGGAAGAGTTCCCATACCTTGTCGAGGAATTGTCAGACCACAGAATAAATGAGTTCAGGCTAATGAGAGGAGCCAGATGGTTCTTCAGAGTGCTTGTATCATTCTCCACTCCCACAGCCTGTGGCTTGTGTTTTTCCTTGCTTTTTAATGCCTTTTGAAGAAGAGAAGTTTTTAACTGTAATCTTTACTTTTATGGTAAAAATGTGTTTTGTCTTAAGACATTTTTTCTTCTCCCAAGATTACAAAGGCTTTCTTCATATTTTATTTATTATTTTTAAAGTCTCATCTTTCACATTTCATTTCATAATACACCTAGAATTGATTTTATGTATGAAGTAGATATTCCTATGTAAATAATCAATTTTCCAGATTATTTGTTGAATAGTCATTTTTTCCCTAAATGATTTGTGAACCCATCTATATCATATACCAAATTTCTGTGTGTGTATATATATATATATATATATATATATATATATATATATATACACACACAGAGAAGCTTATTTCTGAGTTCTACATTTTAATTAGTAATCTATTTTTAAAGGTTTATAAATCATTTTCCCCCCTGGTACTGGAGATTGAACCCAGGAGTGCTTTACCACTGAGCCACATTCTCAGTCCTTTTTATCTTTTACTTTGAGACAGGGTCTTGCTGACTTGCTGAGGCTGGCCTCAAACTTGCAATTAAATCACTGGAATTACAGGCATGCACCACCACACCTTGCAGCTTTATAAGTCTTGATAACTGGTAGGACTAGGATTCAGATACATTTTTCTTAGATCTTATTCCTTCCATCTACACATAGTTGCTAGAATTAGCCTGATGAGTTCTAAACCATTGAAAGTGTGATTAAAACTTCCTGGAATCAATTAACTTGAAGATCCTTGACATATTTTTATGTTGAATCTTTCTATTCATGAACTAAGAGAATATCTCCATTTGTTTCCTTTCTTCCAATATAAAGTTCTACATGTAAGTCTTATACATCATTTGAAATCTTAAGCATATCTTTTTTATTATTATAAATTATTTCCTGTCTTAAAATTGTTTTACTTCTTACTGGCACATAAACAACTATATCTATCATCTTTCTTTTTTAGTCAGTCAGCTTGCTAAATTCTAGTATTGTTCTAATTCTTTTGTTTGGATTTTTCACTATATTCAAATCTATCATCTGGAATTATCCATTCTTATGGTCTTGGTTGCTTTTTGTTGTCTTGCCAAGAGGCTAGAATCTTCAACAAATGGTTGAACGGAATCCTTCACAGTGGGCATCTTTATCTTTTTTCTAATTTTAATGATTCTAATTCTAATGATGCTTGAGGGGCTGGGGTTGTGGCTCGCACATTCACCTGGTACATGTGAGGCACTGGGTTGATTCTCAGCACCACATAAAAATAAATAAAATAATGTTATAAAAAATTAAATAACAACAACAAAAAGAATGATGCCTGATATAAATTTTGGGTAGATTACAATAAGAATATTTCCTTTTATTCATGTAATTTATTAAGAATTTTTGTCATGAAATGGGTGGAGAACTCTATAAAATCTATTATTTTAACAAATAGATTTATTGAGGTGTAATTTACTTACAATAAATACACATTTTAGACTGTACAGTTCAGTAAATTTTGACAAACATATACAGTCAATGTACCTCCATTCTAAGCATACATTGGTCATTGTCATCACCCTAAAAATTCCCTCCTGCCCCTTTGCAGTCAATCCCTTTGTGTTTCTTTTCTTATAAAATAAGAAATTTCATTTGCTAATGTTTTAATTAAGATTTTTTGTGTGTATACTTGTAAGTTGTTTTATATTGTAATTATGCTTCTTGTATTGTTCTTGTCTAGTTTTGGTATTGAGATGATTCTGCCTCACAGGATACATTTGGGAATATTCCTTTTTCTTCTACTTTATAAACAGCTTCTCCAAAATTGGAGTGATCCATTTCTTTTTTTTTTTTAATATTTATTTATTTTGCTTTAGTTGTACACAATGCATTTTATTTTTACATGGTGCTGAGGATTGAACCCGGCTGCGCATGTGCTAGGTGAGCGCTCTATCGCTGAGCCACAACCCCAGCCTCATTTCTTTAAAATTTGGTAGAATTCACTTTTACAACTCTAGACTATGCTGCTTTTTAGGGGGGGGACCATTTTAAATATGCTTCAATTTATTTTGCAAAAATAGGATTGTTAGGCTTTTTATTTCTTCTAGAGTCAGTTTTGTGTCATAGAATTTGTCCATTTTGTTTCTATTTTCAAATTAAATGTTCATATTTTTTCTTTTTAATCATTGCCACATGTAAATTGTTTATTTGTGCATTTTGCTTTTTATTCTTCATCAATATTGCCATAAATTTAGCTATTTTATTAGCTTTTTCCAAGATTTAACTTTCCTGTTTCCTGATTGTTCCTGTTGCATATTTGTTTTCTATTTTATTGATTTATATTCTTATCTTCATCATCTCTTTTCTTTATTTGAATGCATTCTTTTGACCTGTTTTTAATTTCTTAAGCTCATTACATTTCAGGTTTCTTCTTTTCCAAAATAAACATTTAAGGCTATAAATTACCTTCTAAGTTCTACTTTAGCTGTGTGCCATAAGTTTTAATATGTATTGTTTTTATTATTATTCAGATATAAATAATTTAATAACCCGTATAATTTGCTCTTTGACCTATGATTTTTTATTTACAAAGATGTTTTAAATGTTTCTGCATTTGCATTTTCCATCTTTTAGTTATTGACTTATATAATTGTACTCTGGTCAAAGAAAGTGGTCTTTATATACCAGGTTTTAAATTTGCTGCAACTTAGTTTATAAGAGTATGATCAATTATGAGGAATGTTGGGAAGAAGGTGATTCTCTAATTTGGGAGAGCAAAGTTCTGTATATGATCTATAAAATAGATCAAACTCATTAATCTTGTTCAGATCATCTATATTACTTTGTTCATTTGATATGTGTACCCCATAATATTTGAGAGACGTGTTAACATTTATTTGATGAAAGATTTATTAATTCCATCTTTAAATTTTGTCTTTTAAAATATATAGTTTATGGGCTGGGGTTGTGGCTCAGCGGTAGAGTGCTCGCCTCGCACGTGTGCGGCCCAGGTTCGATCCTCAGCACCACGTAAACATAAATGCGTTGCATTGTGTACAACTAAAGTAAATAAATAAATATTTAATATATATATATATATATATAGTTTATATTCCTCCTTTGTTTTACCATCACTACAATATCAATATCTTAATATTAGTATAGCTATTGTCATTTATCCTTAGGGAAACCCCACCTGGCCTGATTGTCAAAGCTACAGCTGACATTTTTGATTAGACAGAAAGCCCTTGGAAGACCTCCCTTCTTTCCTGAGATCTCAGCAGTATCACTAAGAATGCATCTATCCAAGAACTGTTTATTCCATGTGAATGGTATATTGGAATATTAGTAGTCGTAATTCCAGAAATAAAAAGTCTTTTAGGTGATTTTTTTAACCATTTCAACCCTATTACTTACAACTTTCTTAAGGAAAGAATAAAATCAATAACAGTTGATCTGTCTGTTTGCTGGTAATATTGCTGGCTGAATATATGGCAAACTTGTGTTGCACAGACATCTATGTATGATGTTATTATGTCAGTTCTTCTCTGGTTCCTGTACCAGTTCAAGCTCTCTTCTCCTGGATGACAGTCTCACCATCTACTTCACAAACCACGTGTTCCTTCATTCCTCTCCTAGTGCTCTACAGTCTCACGGAAAGAGGTGTTCTTTCTTCCCCATGCTAAGTTCTCCACTTGTGTTCTTTCCTCTTCCTACTTTCTCCAGTCTGTACCCTCTTAGTTATATCCCTTCTTTAAGCTGTCTCTTTCTAATACTTCTTCCCCTACATTCACAAGCATTCTCATGTGATCTTAATCCTATAACTAGCCAACTTTGACTTTCCTTTGCTCCTTCACTTGTCAGGATAGCAATGGTTTCTCAGTTATATCAGACTCTGGGAGGCTTGACATTCCTTCTGGTATCTTTAACCTTGCCCACACCTCTAGAAAAGGCCCACTCATTCAACTCTCCTTCGTTTCAACATCCTAGTGAAATTCTACCTCTGCTAAGACCCTATCTCACACAACAGCTGAGGACCTTGGTTGAGTTACTTAACTATTCTGAACACCAGACTGTTAATCTATAAAATATAAATAATTTTGCAGGATTCTTGCCAAGATGAACTGAAACTTAACAATTAAAACTCTAACTCCACAAATTCTAATGATGATTCTTCAGTCTTAAAATCTATGTTCTATCACCTCTCTTGAAACTGTTTTGTCAAAGGTCACTATTCATCAAATTCATTGACGTGTACTTATGGAAGCAGGTTAGGAAACTATTGAAAAAAACATAGGTAAGACAAATGAGGAGATGAGCTCAGGAAATAATATTAGTGTTAAGTCTGTCATGGTCAGCTTCATTAGTCTGTTTGTCCCCAGGGAGCTGAGGTACCTCATGTGGACAGCCTGCTCTGATTCTGCAGACAAAATGAGCTCATTCTTGCTGATCCCATCTGGGCCATCTGGAGTTGGTTTTTGTTTTGTTTTGTTTTTTTAAAAGACAGTTTTATTGAGTTACAACTGATATCTAGTAAACTGCACATATATATAGTGTACTATTTTATGTTTTTTTTTTAAATTTAAGTGTAATAAAATACACACAGCATAAAATTTACCATCTTAACAGTTTTAAAGTACAGCTCAATAATGGGAAGTACACTCACATTGCTGTGCAACCAATCTCCAGAACTCTTTCCATCTTGCAAAACTAAAACTCTACCTATCAAACAATAAATTCCCATTTCTTCCTTTCCCAGACCCTGGCACTGACCCTTCTACTTTCTGTGATTGACTATTCTAGATACCCCACATAAATGGAATCCTACCACATTTGACTTTTTGTGACTGGCTTATTTCACTTAGTGTAATGTCCCCAAGTTTCATTCATATTACAGCATGTGTCAAAATTTCCTTCCTTATTTAGGTTGAATAATATGAGGATGTATTCCATTATATGGATACATGTATGGATACATTGCTTTTTGTGTATCCATTAACCTGTTGGGTTGCTCCTGGAAAGGATTTGAATTAGCACATTTGTCCCACTCCTTCTATCTTTTTATTATTATTATTATTATTTGGTGCTGTGATTGAATCCAGGGGTGCTTAACCATTGAGCCCCATGCCCAGGCCTTTTTTATATATTTTAGAGACAGGGTCTCGCTGAGTTTCTAAGTGCCTTGCTAAGTTGCTAAGACTGGATTTGAACTCGCAATCCTCCTGCCTCAGCACCTCCTGAGCCCCTGGGATTACAGGCATGTGCCACCGGGCCCAGACCCACTCCTTATATCTTGAACTTCTTGGTAAGACAGCATGTATCATCCAATAAATCCTTCCTAAGAATTGACCAATATATTGAGTTTTTCTCTTACTGCTGTTACTATGTCATTGCAAAGTCTTCCAGGTAAGCCAGTCTTCAACAATCTTGACTTCTCCTTTTCTCCTTAGGATGAATTTCAGTCTTCAGCATGACAGTGCTGTCCTCAGGAAGCTTCTCTGAGATAATTTTGACCTTAACTCTTACTCTTCCACACTATTTTCTTTGAAGTCTAATTACAGCTCTGGGGTAGTGGATACCTCTCTGATTAAGCCTGTCTGAGTCAAATTAGTTCCCCTTTCCAATGAGACTGTCAGGCCCTGCAATATATTAGAATTGGAATGCTATTTCCTTCTAGCCAAAGTGATATATGTCTTAGTATATTTCTTTTTAATTAATATTGACTAGGGATATTTTCATGTCCCTTAACTGATCTTTCCCATCCACAGTTATTATGATTCATTTGGGAAAGCAAATTGAAATTTTATGCTGCTCATAAATGTTTGAAAAGAAGCCACTTCATACTCCAGGACAGGAAATCGCGGGCTTGCCATGGGGATGGTCTACTTGAGGGCTTCTGGCTTTGAAATTAATACAAGTCCAGTTTAGCATCATGTGAGCATCATTTGCATGCTACTTGGTGAGACCACGTATGAGCTCATCCCTGAGGACCCTGCTGGCCACTCCTTGCTGGTCTGATGGACCCATTAGTGTCACTTTATGACCTCAAACAAGCCAAGCTGGCTTTGATTTTTAAGTCCTTTGCTTCTTTGTGGCTTATGCCATTCTACAAGAATCTGAATTCTGTGATAATACAAACTTATATAATGCCAAACACGAGAGCATGTTTTGTATTTCATCGGTCTAATTTTGAGTACCTAGTAATTTTGAATTACATAACCAATCAGGCAGTTGTCCTGCCATGAACCTGTCCCTTGTATCCCTGAGTGTGGGTGGAGGACGAGGGTTCTCTCCTTGGGTAGAGAAGGGACACAGATGTCTTGGGGGAGTAAAGAATTTTCATAAATTAGAGAGAAACAGAAAGAAGAATTGTGCAAATCGCCCCAAGAGAACTCAGCTGAACAGGAAGGTCTGGGAATCCCCGAAGTTACGACCACTGAGAGGTAAGAGTGGGAAGAAAATCTCACTGCAAGATTTCTGAAGGACTTGATTTGGAAACCTTTGAAAAGTTCAGAACCCATTTAATTAGGACCATGACCTCAACATGGCAAGGGTCTAACATACAAGGATGTAGTGAGGCTGCTTTGCCCACTGCTGCAGCAAAACAGTCTCCTCCTAAAGACAAAAACGTTCCTTACACATATACCACCTTGATATTATTTTCTTTCTTTTTATTAGTATTACTTATTTTATTAATAATATTAATTGTACATATTAAGAGGATTCAGTGTGACATTTGCATCCATGCATACAATACACATCGATCATGTCCAACCAATCTTCTTGCACCTTCTTCCACTTCCTCCCCCAACCCCCACCTACACCCTCCTCAGCCCCTAGAAATCACTATTCTACTTTCAGATGGACTTGTTTCTTGAGATTCCACAAAGAGAGAGATGACATGAAGTATTTGCCTTTTTGTTTTTGGCTTATTTCACTTGACATGTTGTCCTCCAGTTCTGTCCCTTTTGCTACAAGTTTCAGGATTTCTATTTTCTTTATGGTTGAGTCATACTCCGTGGTGTGTGTATACACACACACACACACACACACACACACACACACACACGCCCCATATTACCTTCATACATTCATCTGTTGATGCCGATTGTGTCAAGTTAGATTTTCATTGTTGTGACAAATACCTGAGATAATCTAAAAGTAGGAAAGGGTTTGTTTTGACTCAGGGTTTCAGAGGTTTCTTTCAGTCTACAGTTGCTTGGCTCTGTGGCAAGGCAGTACATCATGGTGGAAGCCAGTGACACAGAAAACTGTTTACCTTCTGGTAGCCAGGAAGCAAAGGTGGGGAGGAGGGGACAAGGTTCCAACACCCACTTCAAGGGCATTCCCCCAGTGACCTAACTTCCTTCCAGTAGACCCCACCTCCTGAAGTTTTCATCACCTTCCAATAACACCGCAGGCTGGCATTCAAACCTTTAGTACATGCTCCTTGGAGGACATGGAAGCTCCAAACCATAATAAACACCTAGGCTGATTTCATACTCAGCTATTGTGAATAGTGCCTAAACAAACATGGGCATGCAGGTGTCTTTTCTATGCTGATTTCATTTCATTGGTTATATCCTGAGGAGGGGGATAGCTGGATCATATGATAGTTCTGATTTTTGTTTTTTGGGGACTTTCCATACTGCTCTCCATTGTGGCTATACTGATTTACATTCCCACCAACAAGGAATAAGAGTTCCTTCTTCTTACATCCTTGCCAGCATTTGTTATTTTTTTATCCTTTTTTATAATATTGTAATGGGGGTAAGATGATATCTCACTGTAGTTTTGATTGTACTTCCCTGATGACTAATGATATTGGACATTTTCATATATTTATTGGCCATTTGTACATCTTCTTTTGAGAAGTGCCTGTTTAGATCGGTTGCCCATTTTTTAAATTGGATTGCTTTATTATTATTATTATGATGATGATGATGATGATGATGATGATGAAGTACTGGGAATTAAACCCAGGGGTGTTTTATCACTGAGCTACCTTTCCAGTCCTTTTTTGCTTTTTCTAAATTTTAAGACAGGCTCTGCTGAGGTTGCTGAGAGTGGCCTTAAACTTGCTATCCTCCTGCCTTAAGCTCCCCAATTGCTGGGCTTACAGGCATGCATCATTGTATTGTTATTTTTTTTTTTTAGTTCTTTATATATTATGGATAGTAACTCTCTGTCAGATAAATAGCTGACAAATATTTCCTCCCATTCTAGAGATTGTCTCTTTACTGATTGTTCCCTTTGCTGTGCAGAAGCTTTTAAGTTTGATGTAATCCTACTTGTCAAATTTTGCTTATATTTTCTGTGCTTTTGAGGTCCTGTACAGAAAAATCACTTTCTGTACCAAATCTTGAACTGCTTCCTTTATGTTTTCTTCTAAGTTTCAGAGTTTCTGGTCTTACATTAAGGTCTTTGAACCACTTTGAGTTGATATTTGTACAGAGTGAGATATAGGGGTCAAACTTAAATCTTCTGTATATAATTTTCCCAGATCCATTTGTTAAAGAGGCTGTCCTTTCTCTAATATATGCTTTTGATACCTTTATGGAAAAATCAGTTGGCTGTAGAGGTGTAGGTTTATTTCTGCATTCTCCATTCTGTTCCACTTTCAGTTTTTACAGAATATATCATGGCTTTCTTCCCTGCATAATTGATTTTCACTTTATCTCTTCAGAAGTCTTCCTCTTTTTCTCTTGCAAAGGATCTGTTGATACACTGGGTCCAGCCTTCTTTGTTCCATTTGTGGGTAAGTGTACCTTAAACTCCCAGTTCCTGATTTGACGAGAAAACTGGGAAACCCAAGGGAAAAAAAAAAAACAACACACACACACACACACACACACACACACACAAAAAAAAAAAAAAAAAAAAAAACCTCTGCCTTGATGAGCTAACTGGTAAAAGAGAACTCTATAATTTAAATATTTCTATACAGGTTTTTCTTTTCCTCCAGAATACCTAGGTATAATAAATATGTTCAGATGGTCCCAGGCCTGGTTTTGTAGAACACATACTCAAGGCATTATTCTGGTTGAGAGAGGCCATGGAACTATAGCTATAAGTCTATGCCTGAGTAGCTTGCTTTTCTTAGCTAAAGTTCTAGAGCCACTGTCTGGACCCATTATAGCTCTGCCTTACATAGGTCACTTGATTAAATAAACTAATAAGAACATACTTTGACACTAGTGCTACTAAAAACTATGAACTTGTGGGTTCTGATTCTTACCATTTAGTTTAATTAACTCCATGAGTTTGTATCCAACTCTAAGGAACAAAGGTGTTACCATTCTTTGAGAATTTTTCCATTCTCAAATGGTGTTTCCATTCTTTGAGAAAATTGGCAGTCTTCTGCTCTAGATCATGAGCTTGTCTGAGATTTCAACTGAGTTTCATACAATTTTACTCTAACAAATTATAGGACTTGGTTTACCACACAGATATTTTATAAGGGGTAAAGAATCTGTTTAGAATAATAATTTTTAAAAAGACTTTCAGGCCACCATCAACTATTGCCTTGAATGCTACAATGATTGTAATCTTCACAAAGCAACCAGAGTTGATTTTTCTAAAACTTGAGTCTGGTTATTTCATTCCTCTTCTTAAAACCATTCAGTGTTTCCCACTGCCCTTGGGATGAAGTCCAAACTCCTTAACATGAAACTGCAGATGAGCAATTGGATCAGCTGAGTTAAATATCCCATGGCCTGCATACAAGTTTCAAATGAATTAAATGCTCTTTAGGCCACACACTTTAGGAAGGGAGGAGGGAACTCACTTGCTGGGTGGTGTTAATCCGAGAGAAGGAAGTGGCACTTGCTGTAACTCTCCTGGCTCTCCCACAGTGCCAGGGCAGAATGCTGTCTAGGTCTGGGCATTCTTCCCTTCCAGATGAATTTGGCTGACAGTAGATCCTGTGCTAACGGCTCCTCTTAGACAAAGGACCAAAGGACCATGGCAGGGTCTATAAATGTCCATTTTAGGATGATTAGAGGAGTAACATTGAGTCAGGGCAACCAAATTCTGATGACTGTTTTACCAACCAGTAAAAACCTGGTCCAAGACCAGGCCTCAGACTTGTATGGTATTTCCCCTCCCCATTCCCTCTGCCTCCAGCAAGGCTGGATCTTTCCGGAACCCTTTCCACTAAGGCTGCAACCTCACAAGTGGGGTTTTCCTTTTCATTGGCTTATTTCTAGCTGGTTGGATGCTGCTAATCTGGGGACTACACTTCACTATTGCAGACAACCCACACTACAGTAGACACAATTTGTCTTTTCCTTAGCTCTTCATAAAATCCTAATTGGGAGAGATGCTCTACAAATAGCATGACCAGTTATCCTCCATATCCACACTACCAGATTAGGGAATCTCAGCTCAAATGCATGCAGAGGCCAGGAGCTCACCCACATGAGGTTAGGGAGGGAGGTGGGGAGAAAAAGAGGAATGTGCACATTCATATGTGTACACATGTAAATGGTAAGAGCTGTGGCCAACTGGAGAGTGTGCATCACGCCTGCAGGAATGCTCTTCTGTAGGTTGGGGACTAGATCACAGACCCCAGAGCAGGTTCCATCACTTACTAGCTATGTATGTTTCCTAATCATTCCATGCCTTGTTTACTTCACCCATAAAATCTGGATAATAGAACCTACAGTGTAGAGTTGGCATAAGTAAATTTAAAAGAAAAGGTAATAAGTACTACATTACTATAACAGTTAAAGGTTATTAATACTATTTATAGTTACTAGTCAGCACTAGTGAAAATATAGTACTCTTATTATTAATTTGTTTAATCTTTATAATGAACTATGAAATAAGCATAATTATTAGCCACATTTTACACATGAATAAACTGAGGCACAGAACAGTTAGCTACGGGGTCCAAGTTCACACAGGTAGCAAGATGTAGAATAGGACGACAGACCCAGGCAGGCTGCTCCAGGGTCCTCCCGTCACCCCCCCTCATGCTACTGCACAGAAGCATGGCCTCTTGCTCTGTAATGCAGTGTCAACCACAGAACTCCAGCCAATTAGTGTTGTGTGGCATATGAATTCAGTTTTAGCTGCTTATGTTTCAACTTTCAAGAGAAACTAGAAATCTGAATTTGTGTCTATGTGTGTGGGTATGAAATCTGTAGTTTTGGTATGGCTCAGTTTTTAAAGTCACTGAGTGGATCAAAAGAGCACATGTTTGGGCCCCTTTTGACCAGCAGGTCACTAGTGTGCAGATGCCCCACAGGCTCTGCATCCACCCTGGAGGAGTGCAGAGGGTACTGTGGTGGCCAGCTATCCTGCTGGACATGGCTGGGGCAGAGTCAGGTCCTCACCCTGCTGGGGATCTTGCCCACTTCACAACAAGGCAGTGTATTTCATGATACTTCATAGCACACTTGTCTTTCAGCCCTTCCCTCTTTGTGCCACTAGCCTAGTAGCCTCTTTCTTTCCTGTCACATCTTAACAATTTAACAATTGTCACATCTTAACTATTCCTTTTGGTTCTGGTCTCTTTCTATGTAAAATAAGCAGCCTCCTTAAATTTCTGGTACTTAAAACTTAATGTTCTAGATAACATGGTTACTTAATGCAAGGCACACCGGAAGTGGGACCATGAAACCAGCTAAATCCATTCTCTAGCAGAAGAGCCATCCAGGGCTTGAATCACAGCTCACGGATCTGGTCCATCCAATGGGAAATGCTAAGGTTTGATACATGCCATGATGACATATCATTGATTGCCTAAAATAAATAGAGGCTACTTGTTCCAACTGGATCTTATTAGTGGTTTTTCTATTATGTGTTTGGTCAGCCCTCAGGACAGCTTCCCTGGCTGATCTTCTTATGGGACCAAGAAAGGCTTTTCCATGCAGCAATCCTGCGGGAACAATTGATCCTGAGCATAGAGCTGCAGTTAGCCACGTGATGAGGGGGTGAGAGGTCCTCTCGCAGCAAAGGTGCCACCAAGCTGTGGCCCCCAACCTGGAATCCGATCCTGAAGCACATTTCTCAGGCATATGCTGAATTAACCGACTTTTTTTTCCTCCTCCTCCTCCTTCTTCTTCTTCTTCATCTTCAAGTTTTTGTGGTTAGAAATGTTCAGTTTCATTTATGAATCTCACCCTCATGCTAACATGCAAAATTGTCACCATATTTAGATGTTATATTTCAGCCTATGGAATATTTGCACTGCTTTTTTGAATGTGGTATGTTTATAGCTAAAACGTTCCATGTGGAAGAACATTTAGGAAGTTCGTGACTTGCACATCAGTTTAATTCCTTAGGGCCAAATTCGATCTCTTCGATTGAAGAGCTTAAAGGCATTTCCTGTTTAAAAAGGATCATTGCAGCTGAGAGAGAAAGACTGAAAGGGAAACAAGGAGACTAGGAAAAGGAAGAAGGAAGCCGCTTTTGTGATCTTAGAAAGGCCTAGGAATATAGAAGTACTGGCTTTGAAAATTCTAGCTGCTGCTGGCTTTCATTTCATTTGTTGGTGCGTGCCCTACCAAAGAAAATAGGATTATGGTCATTATTTTTCATAATTTATTATGACATCATCAAATTTAATACAAAGGCTTGGCACAAACCCTTCAATTATTGAATCTCTTCCTGGACTAGAATACACATGGACGTCCAAGTGAAAAATCAAAATATCCTGGAGAAAACCTTCAATCTTTTCTGTGATAACTGCAACCCAGAACTGGTCCTTAGCTTTGCAAGGTCCAGAACTCACACACTCAAACTTTAATAGCCAGATGCCAGTGTCTCTGTGAGAAAACAGGAATATCATGTTAGTTGGTCAGCATAATCTCTACTTTGTTGGAAAGTTACATGCACAGCCAGATTATCATCAGTGAGCTACTTGACAAGCACAGAATCTGAGCCAGGGAACAAGTGGAGAATCATAATGCATGCTGCATCCATCCCCATCACCCCAGAGACTGAGTGCTGGAGATGCAACAGCACACAGTTTTTGTTTCCTCTTTGTCTAGATTCTGTGCTTTGTCCAGACTCCTGGAGACCCTTCTTACCTCAGATTGCTAAATACCATTAATAGGGCAGCAATCTCCCTCTGCCTTTATTAGATTTCCCAGTTGTACTTTGCTTGTTTAAATTGGGAGATGATTCATCCCTGAACGAACTTTAATGTCATGATTCCATTCTAATGCATTTATTTTACAGATTTACCCTTGTTCAGGGGAAATACCACCTCCCCACTCCTCCACTTTAATGCGAAAGAGTTTCCATTAGGGTAATTTTTTTTTTTTTTTTTTTTTTTGGTACCAGGGATTGAACTCAGGGATACTCGACCACTGGGCCACATCCCCAGCCCTTTTTTGTATTTTATTTGAGACAAGGTCTCACTGAGTTGCTAACCCGCCATTGCTGAGGCTGGCTTTGAACTCGTGATCCTCCTGCCTCAGCCTCCCAAAGTGCTGGGATTATAGGCATGTGCCACCGCGCCCGGCTCCATTAGGGTAATTCTTATGACCTCCCCCTAAGAAGGAAAATTGACTTATATTGAAGATGAATTTGAGAAATGGTTCTCAGTAAGGGTGACTTTGTCTCTTCTAAGACCCCTCTCACAGTTCTGCAGGCTGGTAAAAAGATAACATTCAGATATTCTCTTCTGCTGTACAGCAAGGACCTTGTCCCCAAGAAGGAAGACTCTGTGTCCATGACCAGGTGCATAAATCTGTCTAATTCAGAGGAGGAAAGAGGTGTAGTTATTAGGCCTATCTGTGGACACCTGACTACAGCTTCCTCTACTGGCCGCAGGAACCCACCAG
This sequence comes from Tamias sibiricus, assembly GCA_025594165.1. NCBI lineage: Eukaryota > Metazoa > Chordata > Mammalia > Rodentia > Sciuridae > Tamias > Tamias sibiricus. The sequence continues at coordinate 108,424,100 of CM046658.1, read as the reverse complement.
CAAACACACAGTGCCCAATGACTGAGTTTTGCTAGCTCCTTGTGCCCCCTCAATTCCTGAAGCATCAGCACTGCTCATTAGCACTCAAACAGCACTGAGAAGTCTACTGCTGTTTTATTAACTTTGATTTTTGTTGACCAGTGACAGAGCATCTTGATTTCAGCAAAGATGAATAATTATTTCATTATTATTTAATTTTTTCCTATACCTGTCCTGTCACCTTTATGTCATCGAAATGTAAGAAATGCCAAAATTCCCTACAGAGGGTTAATTCCATTTTGATACTCATGGCCTCCTTTGCTGTTCTTCTTTCCTCATTCCAGTTACTGCCCACATGCATCTCTGGGGGCCATCTCTTCTCTATTCACATTCAGCCAAGCTCTTCTTTTCATTCTTTTCTTCTGGGCCTCTTGCTACTGTAGAACTTAATTCCAGTTCTTCCCATTCCACTCTTCTACACTTTCTTTCATCACTTTAAATCTCTTCTTGATGCTCCTCTAATATCTCTCTGTTTTACCCCAACCTCTGAAACCGCCTCCAGGGCTCCCATAACTGGGAGTCAGAACCAGACCCTTCTACCCCCAGACTGCCCCTTTAAATCAGTGTTCTTCCAAGGCTGATTCAAAATCTGTTTGAAGCTTATAACATCCTACCTTTATGTTCAGACTCTGCACCTCTAAGCCAAGCAGACCACATCTCACTACCAGGTCTTCTGAATTCTTATGTTGCTCTTTGGTTTATCAGAAGATCATCTCATAGAAAAGATGAAATTGACTATTTCCAGCACTGAGCTGTTATTAGATTTGGTAACCAAATTCATAAACAAAATATACAGATTGTAATGTAAACACACTGCTTCCTTAATGAGGTATCGTGTGTTCCTAATGAAGCAAAAAATGCAATCCAAGATTTTAATAGCTCAACAAATGGTGTTGAGAAAACTGAATATCTCTATGCCAAAGGATGAAGCTGGGCACTTTGTTATACCACATACAAAAGTTAACTCTAAACACATCGAACACTTAAATGTAAGATGTAAAACTAGAAAACTCTTAGAAAAAAAAAAAAGGGCAAAACTGGCAATGATTTCTTGGATATGACACTGGTTTGGCAATGATTTGTTGGATATGACATCAAAAGCATAGGCAACAAAAGGAAAAATTAATTGAATTTCATCAAAATTTAAAACTCTTGAGCATTGAAGGACACTATCAACCGAATGGGAGAAACATTTTTTAATCATATACCTGATAAGGAATAAATATTCAAATATACAAAGAACACCTACAACTCATCAACAAAGAACCCAGTTGAAAAATGGACAAAGAACTTTTGTATTAGCCAGCATTCTACACAGAAATATAAACAACAGGATATGTAGCTATGTATATAAAGAAATTTTTTTTTTTTTTGAGTGACTGGCTCATGCTGTTACGGAGGCTGAGAAATCCCACCATTTGCTGTCTGCAAGCTGGAGTCCCAAGAAAGCTAATGGTATAGTTCCAGGAGACCTGTAGGCCTGAACAGGAAAGTCAATGATGTAAACCCCACTCCAAAGATTCAAGAACCAGGAGCATCATTCTCTTAGGACAAGAGAACATGGATGTCCCAGCTCAAGCAGGGAGCCAGAAAGCAAATTCACTCTTCCACCACCTCTTTGTTCCTTTCAGGTGCCCATAAAATTGGATGATGCCTACCCACATTGGTGAGTATGATTTGTATTTGGACTACCAATTCAAATGCTAAATTTCTTCTGGAAACATCTTCACAGACACATCCAGAAATAATGTTTTATTAGATATCAAACATCCCCAAGCTCAGTCAAGTTAACATAAAATTAATCATCACAGATTTTAATAGACATTGCTCCAAAGAAGATACATACAGATGATCAATAGGCACATTAAAAGATTTTCAACATCTCTTATTGCTAGGAAAATGCAAATCAAAACTATCATCAGATACCACTTATGGTTATTATTTTTTTAAATCTGAAAATGACAAGCGATTGGCAAAAATGAGAAATTAGAACTATTGCTCATTGCTGGTATGTATGGAGTATAAAATAATGCAGCTTCTGTGGAAAACATGCACAGTGTTTCCTTTAAAATTAAAGATACAATTACCATATAACCCAGTAATTCCACTTCTGGGCATGTACCACATGTAATTGAAAGCAGGGACTCAAACAAATATTTGTACCCACAAAGCCTAAAGGTGAAAGCAACCCAAGTGTCTGTCAAAAGATGAGTGGATAAATAAAATGTATACATACAATGAAATATTATTTAGGCTTAAATGAAGATGGAAATTCTGAAAAAATGCTTCATCATGGATAAGCCCTGAAGACAATTATGCTAAATGAAGTAAGTCAGATGCAAAAGAACAAATATGATAAAACTCCCTTTTATGAGTACTTAGCATCATCAAATTCATGATGAAAGTAGAATGATGGTTTCCAGAGGCTGATAGGAGGGGAGAATAAAGACTTATACCTCAATGCGTACAGATTTTCACCCTTGCCAGATGAAGAGCAATGAGGTGAATGGGAGTTGTAGTTGCACAACAATATGGAAGTATTTAATGCCACTGAATTGTGCACTTAAATAGGATTGAAATGGTAAACTTCATGTTGTAGTTATAGTACCACAATAGAAAAAATAGTCTACAGGGAATCAATTCATTTCTGAATATAAAAAACAATTCTTTGAGCACTGACTGAAATGATTGTGTGATATCTAGCATTCAGTCACTCACCCACAATCTGTCCTCAAGAAGCTTATATCATATTGGAGGGAAATAGACAATAAATAAAATAAATTACTGAAATACATAATACAATAGAAAATGAATGAAAGTAAGATAGGGATGTATAGTGGAGACTCTTCTATGTGCTTGTAAGTGCATGTGTATGTGTGTGCTAAATTTTAGAGAGGATGGCCCAAGAAATCTTCACTTCAAGGAGAGAATTGTGCAAAAGCTTGAAGAAAGTGAGAAGGTGAGTCACATGCTTAGCTGATGAAAGGAAGGGTTCTGGCCAAGTAGAAGAATAAGTACAAAGCCAGAACAGAAGCATGCCTGGTATGTTTGAGGAAAGTAAAAAAGCCAGTGTGATGGAAGCAGAGTGAATAAATAAAAGATTAATGGGAAATAAGTTAGCTGAATAAAGAATAAGAGAAAGAGGACTCAACTAAGTAAAATCAAAAATGAAAATGTACACATTATATCTGATACCACAAGAAATACAAAAGATCATTAGAAACTACTGTGAACAACTATATACCAACAAATTGGAATATCTAGAAAAAATGGATAAATTATTCCATACATACAAATTACCAAAATTGAATCATGAAGAAACAGGGAACCTGAATGGACCAATAATAAATAATGAGATTAAATCAGTAATCAAAAGGGTAGTGCATGCCTATAATCCAAGTGGCTCAGGAGTCTGAGGAAGGGAGGCAGGAGGATCATGAGTTCAAAGCCAGCCTCAGCAAAAGTGAAGCACTAAGCAACTGAGTGAGACCCTGTTCTAAATAAAATACAAAATAGGACTGGCGATGTGGCTCAGTGGTGGAGTGCCCCTGACTTCAATCCTTGGTACTCCCGCCCCCAAAAAATGTCTTTAATCAAATAAAAGCTCTGATAGCTTCATTGCAGGATTCTATCAAAGAGGTAAATAAAAACTAGTATCAATACTTCTCAAATTATTTAACAAATTGAAAAGCAGTAACCCTAAATTCATTCTATAAGGGTAGTAGTACTCCAATAACAAAACTAGATAAGGACACAACAACAACAACAAAACTGGAAACCAATATCCCTCAACAAATTATTTTCAAACCAATTCCAAATTCAACAGCACGTTAAAAAGATTACTCACCATGATCAAGTGGGATTCATCCTTTGATGCAAGATTATTCCACAAATGCAAATTATTGAACATGACATACCACATTAACAGAATCAAACATAAAAACCACATGATCACTTCAATATCCCTTTATGATAAAAATTCTCAACAAATTAGATGTAGGAGGAATGTTACTCAACAAAACAAAGGCCATAGATGACAAAAATCTATTATACTAAATGGGGAAAAATTGAAAGTTTTTCCCTCTAAGATCCAAAACAAGACAAGATGCCAGCTTTCACCACTTTTTCAACATAGTACTGGGAGTCCTAGCCAGAGCAATTAAGCAAGAAAAAGAAATAAAGGGCATCCAAATTGGGAAGAAGGAAATCAGACTGTTCTTGTTTGTGATGACATGATCCTTTATTTAGAAAACCTTAAAAACTCCAAAAAACAAAACAAAACTATTGGAACTAATGGACAAATTTAGCAAAGTTGTAGATACACAATCAATATACAAAAATCAGTAGCAGTCCCATATGTTAATTGTGAGCTATCTGAAAAAAAATGAAGAGGGCTGGGTTTGTAGCTCAGTGGTATAGCACTTGCCTCATATGTGTGAAGCATAGGGTTTGATCCTCAGCACCACACAAAAATAAATAAATAAAGTAAAGGTATTGTGCCCATCTACAACTAAAAATATTTTTAAAAATCAAGAGATAAATTTAAAAAATCAAGAGACCAATCCCCTTTACAGAAGCTACAAAAAATAAAATATCTAGAAATAAATTTAACCAAGGAGGTGAAAGCTCTCTAAAATAAAAACTATAGAACATTGATGAAAGAAATCAAAGAGGATGCAAATAAACACAAAAAGGATATCCTGTGTTCCTGGATTAGAAGAATTAATATTGTTTAAATGCCCACAATACTCAAAGTGATCTTTAGATTCAATGCCATTCCATCAAATACCAATTCCAAAATATCAATGACACAGAATTAGAAAAAACAATCTTAAAAAAAAGAAACATATATTATTACTGTATGTATATATGTGACTACATGACCAATATGATTCTGCAACATGTACACTTTGAAAAATGAGAAATTATATCCTATCTATGTATGATATATCATAGTGCATAAATGCATTCTATTGTCATGTATAACTAATTAAAACAAATTTAAAAATTTTAAAAATTCATATAGATCCACAAGACCATAAGCCATCTTAAGCAAAAAGAAGTAAAGAGAGCAAAATGAATCAGATATAACTTTCCTATGTTCATATATGAATACATCACCATTGAAACTCCACATCATGTACAACCACAAGAATGGGATCCTAATTAGAATAAGTTATACTTCATGTATGTATATATATCAAAATACACTCTACTGACATGTATTTCTCAAAAGAACAAATAAAAAAGAAATAAACTGGAAGAATCACACTAACAGACCTCAAAATATACTATAAACCTATTGTAATTAAAACAGCCTGTTTGGGCATAAAAACAGATACACAGACCAATAGAACAGAATAGAGAGCATTAAAATAACTGCACACATTTATAGCCAACTGATTTTTTAAATTTTAAATTTTTATTTGTTCTAATTAGTTATATGTGGCAGCGGAATGCATTTCAATTAATTGTATACAAATGGAGCACAACTTTTCATTTCTCTGATTGTACACAATGTAGAATAACACCATTCATGCAAACACACATGTACCTAGGGTAGTGATGTCTGTCTCATTCCACTATCTTTCCCACTCCCATATTCCCTCCCCTCCCTTCACTCCCCTCTGCTCAATCCAAAGTTCCTCCATTCTTCTCTTGGCCCCACCCCCTTACAAATCAGCATCCACTTATCAGAGAAAACATTTGGCCATTGGTTTTTGGCGATTGGCTTATTTTGCTTAGCGTGATATTCTCCAACTCCATCCATTTACCTGCAAGTGCCATAATTTTATTCTCTTTTAATACTGAATAATATTCCATTGTGTATATATACCACAGTTTCTTTTATCTGTTCATCTACTAAAGGGCATCTAGGTTGGTTCCACAGTTTAGCTATTGTGAATTGAGCTGCTATAAACATCGATGTGGCTGCATCACTGTAGTATGTTGATTTTAAGTCCTTTGGGTATAGACTGAGGAGTGGGATAGCTGGGTCAAATGGTGGTTCCATTCCAAGTTTTCTGTTGAGTGAACAGTGATGAAACTGGGCCAGATTGGGGGGGGGGGGGGGGGCGGGAAACAGGAAAAGTTCATAGTTTTGTGGGATTTAGATCTCAAAGCCCTGACATTTAAAATAAGAAGAACTGAAATGAACTAAAGTGACAATCTAACATCAACCCAACTCAATTCCTGATTAGATAGAAGAGATAAGCCCTATATACTACCTGCCTAAAACTAGAAAGGGTAAGTCTTCTCTGGGGGGTGATATGATCTACTTCTGTCTCTACTTGCTCTACATGTAGCTTCTAGCATAAAATTTAACAGACAAAGAAGCAGAATGATATGATATATAATCAAGAGAATAAAGTTAAATAAAGCAGACTCACAAATGACCTAGGTCTTGGAATTATCAGGCATCGACATTAACATAACTTTTATAAATATATATACAATGAAGAGGAAGAGAAAAGTCAATGAGAAAATGGTGGGGTATAAGATAAACAGAAACCCAAAAGAGAATCAAATGGAAATTGTAGAACTGAAAAATATAGTATCTTAAATTAAGAATTAATTTGCTGGACTTAACAGTGGACTGGGCAAATCAGATAAAAGAGTTATTGAAGTGAAAGGTCAATGTAAATCCACAGAACTAAAGAAGACTGAGAAAAAAGTATATAAAGAACAGAGCCTCACACACCAGTGAGATAACATCCAATGGTATAAAAATGTAGTTACAGTCATAGAAAGAGAATGTGAGATTCAGAGACAGAGCCATAAGGAGGCAGAAGAAATACTTGAAGAGAAAGCAGTTGAAAATTCCCCAAAATTTATGCAATTCATTAACACCCAGATATGAAAAAGCTCATTAAAATTTTTAGTAGCATAAATACAAATGAATCCACATCTAAAAATCACATAATTAATCTTCTGCAAACCAAAAGTCAAAAAGAAAATATTAAAAGCAGCTGGAACACACACACACACACACACACACACACACACACACACACACGGTTCAGATGGGTTTATCAATGAATTCTTCCAAATAATTAAGGAAGAAATAATACCAATTTTATACAAACTCTTTCAGAAAGCAGGAGAGGAAGGAGTATTTCCTACCTCAGATTACAAGACTAACATTACTCTTATAGAAAACCAGTAAAAGACTTTCTAAGAAACTTACATACCAATATCCCTTGTGAAAAAAGATGGAAAATGCTTTAAAAATTTTTAGCAGCAACATATGAAAATGATAACATAAAGTGACAATGTGGGGTTTATCCCAGTATTTCAAGGTTGATGTAGCATTTGAAAAACACTCAATGCAATCCACTAAATTAATAGAGTAAAACAAATCCATATGTTTATGTCAATAGATGGAGAGGATGCAATTAAAAAAATTTAACATTTATCTATAATAAAAACTCTAGCAAACTAAAAACATCAGGGAACATTCTCTGAACATGATAAGAGCCAGCTACAAGAACTTACAACAAAACACTATACTTGTGATATACTATGAAAAAGATAAGAATTTCCACTCTCACCTGGTCTCTTCAACACAGTAGTGTAGGTGCTAGCCAGTTCTATAAGAAAAGAAAAAGAATTAGAATGCACAAAGTTGGAAAGAAAGATGTAAACTATCTTTATTCCTAAATTGTACCATCATTCATGTATGAAAGCCTAAGAAATCTAAATAAAGCTACTGGAACCAATGAGGCTAGCAATCTTACAGCAAAGATTAATTTATTAATTTATAATAGCAGTTTTATTTCTATATACTATTAGCAAGAATTAAAATTTAGATAAAATGTCATTTAAAATAGCATCAAAAATATGAAATACTCACATTTGACAAAATGTGCAGATTTGTACACTTAAAACTATAAAATATTGCTGAGCAAAATTAAAAGTATACATAAATGAAGAGATATTACATGCTCATGGATTGAAAAACTTGACATCATGAAGACATCAATTCTCCTAAACAAATCTGTAAGATTCAACATCATCACAAACATAATCCCAGCAGGACTTGCAGAAGCTGACAAGAATATTCAAGAATATTCAATGCTATTCTTTCATCCACCGCAACCCCCAATCTAGGCCACAAATTTTATTGTAGTTTTTGGGATTTTCCTTTCATTTTCATTTTTGCTTCTGTATAATAGAAAATCCTACTGTATCAAATTATTTTCCTCCCCAAGGTAGCATTTGACCTCCTCCTTTCTATGGAACCATAAGCGTGGTTTAGAGAAACATGACTATGTGTGATTATAAATGAAAGAGACCAGTTGATAAGTTTCAAAATACATTCACCATGAAGAAGGAATTTTAAAATATAGAATGGGCTGTCCTGGGAGAGGTTGAACTCAGTCCCTGGAAGCATTTGAGAGAGACTGGATTGTCTTCATTCAGCACCTATCCACAGAACACCTACCACAAACCAGACACTAGGAATACAATGATAAATAAGTCATTAGGTCTCTGTCCTCACAAGTCTTATAGGAGCATGTTGAAGATACTGGAAATTTCTGCCCAGAGAAGAGATTTGAACTGGAGAACTCAGAGTTCTATTCTGACAGCCTACAAGTATACAGTTCCAGGATAACAAACAAACAAAACACCCCCTTGTCTTCTAATAAGGAAAACGCCCTTGTCTTCTAATAAGGAAAACGCTTCTTCTTTCGTGCCCTCTCTGTCGGGGGCTTGGCAATGGTGAACTGAATACAAAAGAACAAAGGACCCCAACACTTATAAAAGCACCCCTCCAGCCTAAAACAAACAAATTTGCCTGTCTCCCTCATTAATCAAATCCATCTTGAACACGAGAGCTTTTGTGGGTCTCTGCCAGGGGAAATATCAAACAAATGCTCTCAGGTCATTCTTACTCCCAGGAAAGCTTGGAAGAGGCTGTGTTAGAAAATGCAAACCCACTTCCAGGAAAGGTTCACCTTTTGGCATTGTCCCCTTGCCCTAGCTCTGGATGGTTGCCTCAGGAATTCTCTGCCACAGGAAAGTTAGGCAGCTGTGAGGCAACCCAAGCTAGAGTGAGCAGATAGTTTGGCTTTCTGGAAACATTCTAGGCATATTCCTCCAGTGACTACCACAGAAACATGGGCCATTCCAGGAAAACAAGGAGTTCTTCCTAGACTCATAGTTTAGGCACATTAGGCCAGCAGAGAGACATCTGTCCCCAAGAGAAGACTTGCTGCAGTCAGGATGGGGGTGACAGTTGCCTTTCCTTTCCAGCTAATTAATTCTATTCTCCCTGCCTTAATGGACATGATTTCCACTGTATCTTCCCAAAGACACCCCACAGATCTGGGGGATGATGTCTGGTCTCAGCTCTAATAGACTCTGGATGCAGGCTTGAAGGAAATGAACACCAAATCATCCCCATTAATTCCTTGCCCAGAGTGATTTTGTGTGGCCTCCTATCTTTGCTCATGCCTTTTCTTCTTCCTGGGACATTCTCTGTTTTCTCTCCTATAGAATTCCTACTTTTCACCCAGGATATGTCAAGAGCTATTTCTTTCACCAAGCCTCTCTGTGTTCCAAGTAATCTGTCTTCTGATAGTCTTCTAAGTTCTCTTGTAGTAAATAGTTTATCTTTTACTATAGCAGTATGTGCATCCAAACTCTTAAAAATTAGATGCCGAGTACAGGGATCATATCTTCTTATTTGAACTTCATCTTGCCCTGAAAGTCCTACATTTTTCCCGCAACTATCCTGTATGTGCATATGTGCACATAGTAAGATTTTAAAAGCATAGGGAAATAAAGTTGGGTTCTTGTAACAATAAGGGTAACAGTCAGCATCTCTCCCAATCCAGGGGATGATGATATATTTCTCATAGACTCCCTAAGGTCTGTAATGGTCTTTCTGTTCCAATAATCTAAATTTTTTAAAAAATAGGAAATTAAACTCACACTAAATGATGCTTAATTGTTCGCAAATTGTTGGGAAACAGTCATTCCAGCTAAAGTGAATTTTCCAAGCCACTGAAGCTTACTCATTAGAATCTAAAAAAATTAAATGATTTACAAAACATATTTTTCTAAAGGCATTTAGAATATCATCTCTTGGAAAGTCCAAAAGAGATTAGAATAGGAGGTGGAAGAAAACAAACTTCTTACTATGTGCCCTTTTATACTTGAGAAATTTGAACCATATATATCTATTGTGTATTGATTTAAAATTGGTGATACACTTTCTTCTTCCTTTAATATTGTTGCTGAACCTAGCTTAGCTTTTCTTTCTGAATCAAGGTCATCATTGTAAGTATTACTTTCTTGCTCCTAAATAACATATTATGCCAACAGATATTAAAGTTGCATAGTTATTTGTTCTTACACTAAGTGGCTCAAAAACTGCTAAACATCCAGAGATTTGGGGGTTTGCTTACTTTTTAAATTTTCTATCTGTTCCCTCACAGCTATCACTTTTCATAGTTATCAGTGAGTGCTCATAGCAACCACCCCCCACACACTTTTTTTTTTTTTTTTTTTTGTATTAGAGCTTGAACCCAGGGCTGCTTAACCACTGAGACACATCTCTAGCCCTTTTTCATTTTCTATTTTGAGACAGGGTCTAACTAAGCTGCTGAAGCCAGCTTTGAACTTGTGACCCTCCTGCCTCAGCCTCTCGAGCTGCTGGGATTACAGGCGTGCACCACTGTGCCTCCACCCCACTTCTGATTCTTTATTTTGTCCTGATGTGACTTGAATCAAATGATCTCAGATGATAAATAGGATTCAGTAAGTAGAGACAGGAAGAGAATTCCAGGAGTTTTTTTATTATTAGTTTTTTTTTTTTTTTTTTTTTAAGTTACCAACTGTGTGAGCAATGCTTTCACTAGAGTAGGTTAGACTGAATGGCTAATATTCCACCAGACTGACTTCTCCCTATGTCAGAATCCTGTGGTTCTGAGTCTCTGATCACAGGTCTTTGCACTACATTGGCTTGATAGACACTAAAGGAGTCACCTGCTCACCCCCGTGCTGCAAGAGGCAATTCCTCTGCAAACTAGAGACCCCGCCCTTGCTTTCCATATAGGATACAGGAAAACTACTGGGATAGCAGCCAGGAAATCAAATGGTGTAGGAAATATCTGGGTCATTCAAGATTGGACTATATGGCATCTTTTTGGCTTCTCTGTGGCTTTTCTCCTTATTTCTACTTTTTGGGATTTTTTTTTCCTGTGTGTGTGTGTGTGTGTGTGTGTGTGTGTGTGTGTGTGTGTGTTTCTCTTTGTTTTTTGCTGGGTATCTAAGTGACTATATTAGTGTCTTCTAGATAAGTAGAGTTACTACTAATATCATGACTACAACGATTCTTTCTCTTTTTATCTGAGTGAAGTTAAAATACTTAGTTTAAAGATCCTGGATAACTAATTGGCAATATGGATTGATACCTCCGAATTCAGGTATGCGGTACCTCTGTTGATGCTTAAATCTGACAGCAAGAGGGTGGAGATGTGAGCAGCACCAGATTGAGGTAAGGTATGAACAATTTTGAAAAATTATTGGAGAATTAATAAGGGAGTTGAAAAGCAAGGGCAGAGTGTGAGAAGATGCCATTAATATGGTGTTAATGGTGTTAACGTTCAAAAAAGAAAGCAAAAGAAAGCTAATTGTGGAAATTACTGGCTAATAAATTGGACAGTCATAGTAATAGAACAGATGCTAGCAGTGAAAAATCCATCAACATCTGGAAAGGATAAAGACACAAAGGATTTATGGGAAGAAGTGAGTTCAAGAGACTCTGTAGACAAGAAAAACAGAGCCAAGCCAGGTCTTTAGCCAGGGATTTGGAACTTGGGTAAAGGGTGATGTTCAGCCTGCCACGCCATTTCTACTCTAAAGCCAGCTCAGATTGCTTTGGAAGAGAATGTGGTCACATGGACCCAACAACAGGCTGGGAGGTCATAAATAAAGGATAATGATGTAAGACTCCAGAGACGGCTCCAGCAAGAGGAGTGGGGGTCTGAGGGCACTTCCCCAGAGAGCAGGGTCCAGTCTGGTTTTATTTAAAATCTTTGCTAATGATTTGAAACCAAACAAACAAATGTCAAGAAAATGTGCAAAGCAAGGAGAGGCAAGCACACACATCAACCAGCAAGGTTACCCAGCAGGACTGAGGGGCTGTGAAAGGGAGATGGGAATAGCTTATGTCAGTGTGGCCCAGGAAAATGATCTTAAACTAAAAAATAATACCTCTTCGAGGTTGAGTGGGGTTGTTGCAGGAGTAGAGTAGGAAATAAAAGTGGCCAAAAGCAGCCCCAGGGGGTAAATAATATTTAATAGCAGCATGATAAGAGAGGAAGCCCAGCAGAACAGAAGTTCAGTACTGAGGTTTGTAAATGTGTGGCTGTGGTTCAACAAATGTGAAATGATAACTGAGCCATTTATTCAGTTGTGGGGGGGAAGGAAAGAGGTAGGAGTGTGCCAGTTGGTCTTTTGGTACACTCAAGTCCTAATGGTGCACGCACTCCTGGGACAGGCTTCTAGAATGTTTGAAGTCCCATCACCTACACAGAGCCTGATACAATCAGTAACTGGGGGACAAATGCAAGAAGCCCTGGGGCATTCTTGGCAAATCTGTAATCATGGTAAGTCAATGGAGTGAGGATTTTCACTAAGGGCTCTACCAGCTTTGAGATTTGTGGTATCTGCAATTGGAGGAAAAAAATCAGAGACAGGAGCTTCTAGGTATTTAAGCAAACTGACAACTGTCATGCTTCTGCTCTGGGGCCCAGGCGTTCCCAATCCCTGCCCATAAAAATGGACTTGTGGAGCATCCACCTCCCCTCCTGGAGCTGCCACTCATACTCCTACCCTCAGCTAAGTGACTAGTCACCTGTGATCAAACCTGAATTTCTTGTGTCCCATACCTGGCCCATAGTGTTTTAGCTCTATCCAGTACCAAGCCTGAATTCATAAGCATGCTTTTGATTTTACCCAACTCTAAGTTGGCAGCTCAGAGGAAAGGTCTATGTCCAGGGTTCCAACATCACCGAAACAAACAAAAGTCAAGAAAATGTGCAACATAGAATCCCTCTATACCTTTAAATCCATTGTTTCTAGATTAGGGCTTCTCATACTTTTGTGTGTGTAATTCCCCCACTCAGGAGGGGAAACTGCATTTCTACCAAGTTTCCAGGTAATACCAATGTTAGTCTATGGACCACACATTTGTAAAGCAAAACTCCAAAGTACTAGTGTCCAATAGTACTTTCTGCAAAGATGGAAATGTTCTTTATTTTGCACTGCCCAATAAAGTAGCCACTCTGCTTGTGTGTCTATTGAATACCAGATAAGACTTGAGAACTAACTTTTTGTGGGCTGGGGATTTAGCTCAGTAATAGAGTGCTTACTTAGCATGTTCGAAGCCCTGGGTTTCCCAGCAATGAGAGAATTGTCTTTTTATTTTATTTAATTTTAATTCATTTAAATTTAAATAGCAGAGCTTTAGTGAACTTTATGTGCACGCTAAATGTTTAGAACTACTGATCTGGAGAACAGCAGATATTATGTTCATTAACGGGGCATAGATAAACAAATTGGGAAATACCACTGAGCAATAAAAAAGCTTCAACAACTGATGCATGCAAAAATACAGATGATTTCTAATAATGCTAAACCACATAGGTGGTTCCCCCAACAAATGATCAGTCAGGCAGTCATCTGAGTTATCCAACGTTGCACATCCAGCTGGACCAACAGCCAGTGTGTCTTTATATGGTGGTTACTGTTTATTTAAAAACTGTGGTCCACTTACAGAGATTTTTGTAAAAGGGGCTAAGACACTTTAAAGAAAAAAAATTAAGAGATTTGCTAAATTTGAGTTTTGTTAAACTGTTTTACAGAGTTACAAGTGACATATAATCAGCTACATGGACTTAAAGTTAAAATTTGATTATATTTTAAATATATCATTGCTCCAATCAAGATAACAAACACATCATTACCCCCAGAAGTATCTTTGTGTCCCTTGGTAATCCCTCCATCCCACCTTTCCCTACCCCTCACCTATCAATGGGCAACCACTATTCTGCTTTCTGTCATAATATGTTAGTTTCTATTTCCTATAATTTTATACAAATGGAAGCATGTAATATGCACTATTTTATTTGCTTGACATCTTAAATTCAGCATTATTAGAAATCTTCTGTATTTTTGCATGCATCAGTTATTGAAGCTTTTTTTTATTGCTGAGTGGTATTTCTCAATTTGTTTATCTATGCACCATTAATGGACATTTTAGTCATTTCCAAGTTTTTGCAATTACAAATAATGCTGATATGAACATTTGTGTACAAGTTTTTGCATGAGCATGTGCTTTTATTTCTCTTGGGTAAATACTGAGGCATGGATTGATGAATGCCACGTAGACATGTATCTTTAAGAAACCGCTAAAATGTTTTCCAAAGTTCTTATACCATTTTACATTCCAACTACCAATTGTGAGAGTTCCAGTTCCTCCACACCCTCACTAACCCTTGGTATGAGTAGACTGTTAATTTTTGACCATTTTGGTAGGAGAGTAATGGTATCTCATTGTAGTTTTAATGTGCATTTTTCTAATGATTAGCTATATTAAGGTTATTTTTATGTGCTTATTTGACATCTTTATACTTTAGTGAAGTGTCTGCTCAAATCTTTGGCCCATTTTTTCTTGTCATTATTGAGTTTTGAGGGTGCTTCATATATTCTGAATCAAGTGCTTTTTCAGATAGGAGATATTGTAGATCTATCCACTTCCCACACCATCTGTGGTTTGTCTTTTCAGCCTCTTAAAAGTGGTTTTGAAGAGCAAATTCTTAATTTCAATGAAACCAAATTGATCAATTATTTCTTTTCTTTTAACATTTTATTTAAGAAATCTTTGCCTAACCCAGATCACAAAACCTCTCCTATGTTTTCTTAATTTTTGTATACAGTGTTAGGCATGGATAAATATTCATTGTTTTGGCATATGGATATCCAATTATTCCAAAATTTGTTGAAAAGATTATTTTCCTTCTACTGAATTCCTTCCCATCATTGTGGAAACTCAGCCATATGCATGTGAGTGTATTTCTGGACTCTATTCTTTCCCTTGATCATTTATATTAACACCAACACCATACTGTCTTGATTACCATAAACTTTATAGGACTAGAAGCCAGGTAGTGCTGGTCTTCCAACTTTGTTCTTTCTCAATGTTTAAAAAAATATATATTCCAGTGCATTTGCATTTCCAAATGAATTTTGAAATCAACCATATTGATTTTTACTAAAAAAATAAAATAAACAAAAAGACTGCCAGGATTTTGATTGGGCTTGTTTTGAACTTGCAGATTTATTTAAGGGGAAACTGACGTCTTAACACTATTAAATTTTTGATTAAAAAAATGCAGCATCTCTCTGCATTAATTTAGATCTTAATTTCTCTCAGCAAAGATCTTTAGCTTTTAGTTTATACATCTTGTTACATTTATCACTAAATATTTAATATTTCTTTTATTGTTTGCAAGTGTTCATTTTTAAAAAATTCAATTTTACTTATTAGTTTCTGGGATTCAGAAATACAATTGATCTTTTTGTATTAATAGTGTATCTTATATACTTGATTAACTGATTAATTTATCCCACCTAGACAACCATGTATGTCATCTGCAAATAAAGATAATCTGGATGTACTTTATTTCTTTTTTTCTTGCCTTTTGCATTGTTTGGAACCTCTAATACAATACTGAATAGAATTAGAATTACTTCTTAAAAAGTTTAATTGAATTTCCACAGTAAAGCCATCTTGGCCTTGAGTTTCTATGAAAAGGTTTTTAACTACAAATTCAATTTTTTTCAGTAGATATAAAACTGCTTATGTTATCCATTTCTTTTTTTAGATTAATAATTTGTGTCTTCTTAATTTCTTGATTGGTCGAGCTATAATTGTACCCTTCTATTGAGTTGTTTTCTTTCTTAAACTTGAGTACTATGAACACTATCAATATATTCATTAAAAAAAAAAAAAAAAAAAAAACAGAAAACTTTGAACCTCAATCAGACTAACTGATAATTTTTAATGGCCACACTTTCCCACCCTCCCCCTGCCAGCCCAGACAGTCTTTTGCTCTTTCCCTAAAGGCAGCTGCAGCAATTGAAAGAGGCTTTAACCCTTTCTTAGCAGAATCTTCTGCAGTGATAACTCTCCATCAAACCAATTAGATAACACTGCTCCCAGGGAAGGGGAGACCAAAAAGAACCTATTACGGTCAATATCACCTCCCACTCCTACACTGGAAGCGAATGGGGTATGAGGTGTAAAAGAAACACTTCTCAGAGCTACACCATAGAGAAGCAAGAGTAGCAGGCCCAGAAGTGAATATATTGAAAAAGAGTCAGCATTGTCCTTGGATTATAATTTGTTATCCATTAGTCAGCTTTGTGTGGCTGTGACCAAAATAACTGACAAGAACAACTTAGAAGAGGAAAAGTTAATTTTGGCTCACAGTTTCAGAGATTTAGTCCACGGTCAGCCAACTCCATTGCTCTGGGTCCAAGGTGAAGTGGAACAACATTGTGGAAAGGTGTAGCAGCGGGAAGCTGCTCCACTCATGGTGACCGCAAAGCAGAGACAATGAGGGAAGTGGCTGCAGGGAAGATGCACCCTCCAGGGCAAGTCCCCAAGGACCCATCTGCCTACAGTTACCATCCAGTTAATCCATTCAGACTAAGATGGACTCTTTAGGTCATATCTCTCATAATCCAATTGCTTCACCTCTGAATTTTTCTGCATTAACACAGGAGCTTTTGGAGGGCACCTTATATCCAAATTATAACAACTATTATTTTGTGGAATCACAGGTTGTTAAGTTGAAAATAGTGGGTAATTAACACTTGAAGCCAAAAGGAATTTTAAAAGCAGTATAAAAAAATAAAATGGATCAGAGAAGTTGAACTTTACCCTGTGAGCCTTGAACAATTGTCACCAAGGTTTTTAATCAGAGTGGTGATGATATCCAATCACTTTTTTCAGAAAGTCTTCTCTGGGGGCAATGTGGAGGATGGATTGAAATGGGCCAAAGCTGGAAAAGGAAGACTAGTTAGGGGGATGTTAGAAAAATTCAGACATTACCACAGAGGTGGCAGAGAGATATACCATAAGCATAAAGGAAAATAAAGACAAGAAAGAAGATGTTTAGAGACTCTCTCATTGCTTATACTTTTGCTGGCAGAATATCACAGAACTACATAAATGTACTCCACCAAACCCACACTGAATGTTTTCCCAATTCAGCTTTCATTTAGCCAGACTCCCAAATCCTTAAGGTCATGCCAGTGTGATGTGTCATGAGAGCAAGTGTGATAGAGAGTGAATTAGAGTAGAAAGAGACTTCAGTTTTATCTTTCACAAATTCTGCAAAACCTTTGAGCTTTTGAGCACATTGTTGTGCTCTCTTCTAGGTCTAGGAAAGGGTCCTGAAAATATGCTTTCCAAGAATCATGGTAAGTTTATTTTGCCTAGATCCTTACAACCTAGCTGGCTTTCCTACTTCCACTCTTTTCTCACTCCTCCAAGTCCATATTTCACGCAGCACTCAGAATAATCTTAAAAGATAAACTGAATCACATAGGCAAGATGGCACAATAGGAGATCCTCAAGCTACAAACTCCCTACACAGAATTCAACATTTTTCAGCTATCCAAGCACAAAAGGGCCTTTGTGAGACCTTAAGAATCCAGATAGGAAGTTGCAAAACCCTGGTAAATTCCAAGACCAAGGAGGAAAGGCCTACTAACCATAGTCCCAGTTATGGGATGAAGCATCCCTCTTCCCCCATGAAACTCAGCTTTAGCTTCACTTGTCCTCAGTATTACCACCCACCCCTTCTACCAAGCATCCCAGAGGAGTCATGCCTATCCATGTCCCCCAGAACACGACTGCCAATCTCAGATCCAACAGTACCATGATCTGACTTCAGCCACACTCTAGCATGGTACAAGGCAGTCTTGCTTACTCAGGAAACTTCCCAGGGACCTGATGGAAGCCACACCCACAGGCACTCCAGGCAATAGAATCTCAGATTCAAATGTAGTCACTGAATCATCCCTGTGACCCTGCTTCAATCCTGCTGTACTGCAGTTTGGACGTAGTCTAGCTCATCCAAAGACCACGCCATCCACCCAACGGGAGCACCCAAGAACATGCAGGAGCAACACCTCATCATGTCCCTGGTAGCAGGCCTTACACCCCTACATCTGATTGTGGACCCAGCAATAGCCGTGAGACTTGGCTCTAGTTTTATTCAACCATGATCACCAAGGAAGTCCCATCAGTCCAGGGACCCAGCAGAAAAATGTCTTTAACTTCCCAATACCAGTCCATAAACACTTGAAGGAATATGCTCCTTCAAATTCATAGACACCAATGCAAAGTTACACAGATCATGAAGAATCAGCAAACATGACAAACAAATGGAAATTCTATAACTGAAGAATACAATGACTGAACCAAAAAATTCACTAGTGAGCTCAACATCAGACTGTCACATAGAAGAAGAAATCAGTGACTAAAGACAGGTCATTTCAGATTTTCCGATTAGAGGAAAAAAAGAAAAAAAAGTAAAGAAGGCTTATGTGATGTATGTGACACCAACAAGAGAACCAACATATACATTATGAGAGTTACAGAAGTAACAGATAATGAGAAAGTGGCAGAAAGCTTAAATACATAATGACAGAAAACTTCAGATATATAGGGAAGGAAATAAACACCCATGTCCATGATGCCAAAGAACCCTAAATAAACTGAACATCTGGAGACCTCCACAGACATACACATTATAATCAAGCTGTCAAATGCCAAAGATAAAAAGAAATTTGAAAGCAACATGAGAAACATGACTCATGCAATACAAAAGGAAACACCATGAAACTTATCAGAAGATTTTTCATCAGAAAACGTGTATGCAAGGAGAGATTGGGATGATATATTTGAAATGCTAAGAGGAAAAAAAATCTGCCAATCAAGAATAAATCAATAAATATATTCAGAATATTTGTCCTTCAAAAGTGAAGGAGGAATAGAAGCATCCCCAGATTCTACGGTTTGGATAGGATTTTGGTGTTCCCCAAACATTCATGTGTTGACATTTAATCCTTTGTGTGGTATTAAAAGTGTAGAAAAATAACCTGATTATATGTTTAAAGACTGGCTCTTTGGAGGTGATTAGGATACGATAAGGTCAACAGCGTGGAACCTTTTGATTGAATATAAACAGTTTTATAAGAGAGAAAAAACCAGAGAAGACAGAAATACACAAATGCGAAATGACGTCCTGAACCACTTCAGGACTTAATCAGCAAAAACGCCATCATTAGATGTGTCCCCCTGATCTTGGAAGAAACTGTGAGCCCAAATATACTGTTTTTGTTTACAGAGTTACCCAGTCTCAAGAATTTTGTCATAATAACAAGAAACTGACTAATACATAAGACAGATAAAAGCTAAGAGTGTTCATTACCACTAGATCTGCCTTCTAAGAAATACTAAAGGCAGGTCTTCAAGTTAACATAAAAGTATACAATTCATTGGAAATAGTAAGTATATAGTCAAATTCAAAATACTTTAATACTATAATGTTGGTGCATAAATTGCTTTAAATTCTAGAATAAAAGTGAAATGACAAATTAAATTATTAAAATAACTATATCTACAACAATTTGTTAATGGATACATAATATAGAAAGATGTAGATTGTGTTATCAATAGCAAAAAATATTGGGGGGAGTAAAAGTGTAGTTTTGTATGCACTAAAAGTTAATCAGCTTATAATAGACTATTATAACTATACAATGTCTTATGTAAGCCTTACGGTAATCACAAAGAAAAAGTCTGTAGTACATAAAGTATCAAAATATACTCTTTATGAGAGACTCATTTCAAATTTAGGGACATGCCTAGTCTGAAAGTGAAGAACTGGAAAAGTCCATGCAAATAAAAGAGAGCCAGGGGGATCATACTTACATCAGACAAAATAGACTGAAAGTCAAAAACTATCTCATGAGACAAACAAGGTCATTATTTAATGAGAAAGCCCATTTCATCAAGAAGATACAACTTCTATGGGTATATATGCACCCAACATCAAGTACCTAAATATATTAAGCAAATATTAATACAACCAGAGGGGAAAATAGATGACAATATAATGAGGAGAAGTTCAATGATACATTTTCAACAATGAATAGATCATCCAGACATAAAATCAATACAGAAACAGCAGATTTGAATAATACTAAAGACCAAATAGACAAGAAAGATATATGTAGAAAATTTCATTCAATAGCAGCAAAACACACATTCTTCTTAAGGGCACACAGAACACTCTCCAGTATAGATGATATCTTAAGCCACAAAACAAGTATTAACAAATTTTAAAAGGTTGAAATTATAAGAAGTATCTTTTCCAACCACAATAATATGGATCTAGAAATCAGAAACAAGAGGAAAATTCACAAATATACAGAAATCAAAAACTGCACTCTTGAATAAACAACAGGTCAAATAAATCAAAAGAGAAATAAAAAAATGTCTTAGACAAACAAAAATGGAAATAAAACATACCAAAACTTATGGAATTCAGTAAAAGCAATTCTAAAAGAGAAGTGTACAGAAATTAAGTGCCTACATTGAGATAAAGGAAGATCTCAAATAAACAATCTTATTTTGAGCATCACAAACCTCAAAAAAAGAAGCAAATTAAGCCCTTAGGAGAAGGAAAGAAATAATAATAGTGAGTAAAAATAAATCAAATAGGAAAAAACACAATAGAAAAGATGAATGACACTGAGAGTCATTTTTTTAAGATAACATAAAGATAAACAAACATTTAGCTAAACCACACAGAAAAAAGAAACAAATAAAATCAGGAATGAAAAGAGAAGATATTACAATGAAAATAACAGAAACAAAAAGTACCGGAAAATACTACTATGAATGATTATACATCAACAAATTGGATAACCTATTATAAATGTTTAAATTCCTAAAAATATACAAACTACCAAGACTGAATCATGAAAGAACAAAAATCCTGAACAAACTGATAATGATTAAAGAGATTGAATCAGTAATCAAAAACCTCCCAACAAAGAGACCCCCAAGAGCAATGGTTTCAAACAACTGAAGACTTAATGCTAATCCTTCTCACACTCTTCCAAACAACTGGAGAGGAAGAAGTACTTCCAAATTCATTTTATGAGGTCAGAATTATCCCGATATCAAAGCTAGATAAGGACACCACAAGAAAAGAAATTATAGGCCAATATATCTGATGAACATACATGCAGAAATTCCCCCCAAAATCCACAAACCATATTCTACACTACATACTAGAATCAAATTCAAATGGATTAAAGACTTAAATGTAAGACTTAAACAATGAAACTACTAGAAGAAAATGGAGGAAACGCTTCTCAACATTGGTCTAAGAAATGATTTTTTTAAATGACCCCAAAGCATAAGCTACAAAACCAAAATAGACTAGTATTTTTGTATCAAACTAGAATGTTCCTGTACAGCACAGGAAACAATCAAAAGAATGAAGAGAAAACTTATAGAATGGGAGAAAATATTTGTAAACCAAACATCTGATACAGGGCTAATATTCAAAATATAGAAAGAATACAAACAACTTAGTAACAAAAAATAAAAAGTTTGATTAAAAAGGGGACAAAGGATCTTAATATACACATCTGAAAGAAGACATGCAAATGGCTAACAGGAAAATGAAAAGCTGTTCAGCATCATTAATCAGGGAAATACAATGATTTTTTTAATAGCAAAATGTTACATTACCTCATACTTCTTACAATGGCTATTATTAGAAAGACGGTAATAAGATAACAAGTGTTAGGAAGATGTGAAGAAAAGAAAGCCTTTACACTGTTGATGGGAATGTAAAGTGGTACAACTATTATGAAAAACAGTATGGAAATTCATCAAAAACCAAAAATAGGACTATCATATGATCCAGCAATCCCATTTCTAGTTATATACTCAGAGGAAATGAAATCAGCATTTTGAAGAAATACATGTACACCCATGGATATGAGTCACAATAGCCAAGATGCTGTAACAAAAGTGTTTATTGATGAATGAATGAATACAAATGTACACATACACACATGGAGAGGGGGGTGGAAAGATACTATTCTGCCTTAAGTAAGAAGAAAATCCTGCTATTTGGAACAACATGGATGAACCAGGACATTATGCTAAATGAAATAAGCCAGATAAAGAAAGACAAATACTGAATTGGTCTCACTTACATGAGGAACCTAAAAAAGCCAAACTCATATAAGTAGAAAGGAGAATGGTAGTTGCCAGGGGCTGGGTGGGAGAAATGGGGCCAAAAGCTACAAGCTTTCAGTTATGCAGGGTGAATTTGTTCTGATTGTATAACATGGTGACTATAATTGTTAATACTGTATTGTGTACTCGAAATTTGCTGAGAGTAGATCTTCGGTGTTCTTAAGTGCCCCCACCAAAAATGGTAACTATAGTAGGTAATAGAAGTGTTAATTAGCTTGATTGTGTTAATCATTTCAAAATGTGTATTTTTATGAAGTATCTTCTATGGGCCAGGACTATAATATCTTCCTTCCTTTCTACTTACAAGAATTGTTTTGAAGACTAATGAGATTATTCAGAAGAAAGCATTGTGTAAAACAAAAGCATATACATAAAATATAAAAGCATATCTCTTGTGCTTCTTTCTCCCCTATAAGCAAGAAAAATACTCTGCACCCTTCAAGACCTGGCTCAGAGGTCTTTCTCACACTTCCCTCTGTGTTCTCATAGCACCCTTGATAACAGGTTCCTGCACCTCTCCTGGCTAGGAGACAAGCAGGCTGGAGTTGGTATCTAGCTCAGTGCCTGGCATACAGTACGTAAGCAAAGTGAGTATTTGCAAATGGAAGGGCCTGAAGGGTACAAGTGAGGAAGATGAGGCGTGAGAAAACAAGACAAAGAAGTCATGCATTCCTTCCCCAACTGATTTCTTTTTTCTTCCTTAGCCTGGTTTTGTTGCCACCTGCCACTGCTGGCCTCCACCACACAGTTGGTCTATTTAACGACAATGAACCACCACAGCAAGACACATGTTTGTTCTGCAAGCTATGGCTGAGCCAGCCTTTCTCTTCTTCAAGAACTTCTCCCCTGTAAGTGACTGGGGAAGTTGATGTTGCTTTAATCTGAGGGGCTACTGGACCCTACCCAAGGTCTAGCACAGTGACCCTGGTGGCTCCCTGACTCTTTTCAGGACCACTAGAGGGTTGCGGCCCCAGCCTAGTTTGACCAGCTGAGAGATAGAGACCTGGAGGATTCAGTATGCAGCAACATCCTGGGAAGGGGGAGAAAAGGATCAATTTTTCTGATCCTCGCTGCCTGGCCCCTGAGTCAGAAGTGGAGTAGGGTGGAGAGAAGGAAGAGCAGCTGCTCCCCACTTTGCTGAGCACAGATGGTGGGTCCGTGAGAAACATTTAATTATCCACAGAGAAAGGACATCTCACTTTGGCAGAGGAGGCAGGCTAACCAGAAGCAGCCCCCAGCCTCTCCTCCCTTCTTCTTCCTGCTGTGAATTCAGCTTGATGGGTACAAGAAGACTTTCTAGGGCTCTGATCCACAGCCACACTGCCCAGGCTCAAGTTGGGGACATTTAGAAACAACTGAGGAAATTTTTCGTTTGGGAGATGGGGAGGGACATTCCCATGTGGACCCACCTTGGCCAGGGCCCTCCATGAACTATTGCCTAACCCAGCTCTTCCTGCTCCTAGCCAGAAAATTTTCTTTGTGCCAGAAGCCTTCATGTTAGGAATGCTTGGGGGGAAAAAAAAAAAAAAAAAAAAGAATGTAGGGGTGGGGGTGGGTAGAAACAGTTTAGCTTTGGAGAGATAAATATATCAGGTGCCAGTGAAATAATTTAGGACTCTGCCATTTAACAGATTGCCTCTATCATATAATAGCTTCATAACCCCAGAAAAATCAAATAACTATTATGACCCTCTGTTTTTTCCTCTACAGAATGAAGATGAAGAGACCTACCTGGTACACTGTTATGCAATAATGTATGAAATGCCTGCTCTTTCAGAGCAGTGACAGTTCTTTTCTCTCCCAGGCTGATGAGGACGAGGCTCAATCTTATATTTCTCCTATGTCCAAGTTATTGTTGTTTAATGTATAGATTTCCTGCCACCTCCTTAACCTATCAGTTCAGTTTTCTTTTGACTGTGCCAATCCTATTAGCCTTATTGTTCCTGGGATTTTTTTTTTATTGTAAAATCTTTAAAATCCATTCTAACTGCTAGACATAAAACAATCATGAGTATTTGTGTATGGTAGATTTGCAAAACACGGAATATATGCAAGCTCCACACAGTATGTCCATACATGCACTCTCAGTAGCGTGTGAGATTTACTCAGAATGGTTGATTGCATGAACAGGTGGAAACCACAATGGATTTTGTAATGCCAGATGGGCTTCTGAAACATATTGCATGTAAATTTTCAGCTTGAACAGAGAATCATATTTGAATGCTTTTTTTTTTTTTTTTTTACATTCAACGTCTGACAGGTGTTTTTGGAAGCCTCCAGCCCTGTCCCTGGGACTCTGGAGTTACTCCCCTTTGCCTGCAGCCACGGGCAGAAAGGAGATGACTGTAAAGTCCTCTTCTCTCCTCTCATGCCATGGAGACTATCCATGGCCTCAAGTGTACAGTCTCTACCCACCCCCAGAACATCTCTAGTCATCCTTTCTCATTGTTGAGATACAGATTTTAGGGCTATACCAATGGGAATGGGATGAGAAGAATATGTCCTCTTCATTTCTCTCTAACTTAACCATTTACTCCACATTTCTTTTCTCTGAAACTGTCCCCACCCCTCCAAAGCCTGGGATGAAAATTTTAAACCAGCTTCAGAGGCAGTCACCAAATTGAGTCTCATCTGACTTTCTGGATCAGCCTGCCAGAGCCAGCTTGTGACAGGGAGCAACAGAGACCACACGGGACCTGGTGTGAAGCTACAGGAGGAGCGAGCCTCTGTTCCAACCCCAGCTTCACAAACCGAACGCCACTGGAGAAGACCCCTCTCCCAGTTTCTCAGTTCTAAAGTCAAGGGGAGACATAAGAGATGACTCTGGCTCTCCAGGGAAAGTGTGGGACTTTAATGTGGCCACTAGGTGGCAGTACACAGAAGGACACAGCCCTGTGGAGCCCCTGCAGGACACAAGGGACTGGAAACTATATAGACCTCAGAGATGCTCCGGTCAGTCTAAGGAGAAAGCTACCCACTTTGTTCACTCTGCTTGTCCCCACACATCCACGAAGCATCAGCATCTGGTTGTCCTTTCAGACTCAGCTCAAGAATGTGTCGTGTGTAGCCCTCCCCAGTGCATCCTCTTCCCCAATTCTGACAATGCTGATCCTCCTCGTTTTTTCTCCTCACTCTCCTTCATCCACATCTTGGCCATTATGCTTACCATCCCAGAGGGTGATCATTCCCCCTTTCTGTTCACCTGTAAGGTCCTTGAGAGCAGAATCCAAGTTTTCCTTACCTGTTTCCCCAATGCCCAACCAGGGACTGTACAATGCCTGCTGCCATCTGGTTTTTTTTGTTTGTTTGTTTTTTTTGTTTTTGTTTTTGTTTTTTTTTTTGCTTGTTTGTTTTTTGTTGGGTTTTTTTTTTTTTTTGATTGTTTGTTGTTTTGTTTCTTTGTATTTTTGAATTGATTCAAGAAAAGATTTTTGGAAGAACAAATTAATTCAATTATTTTCACCTTGTTTTTTAGTAACTCAGTATTAACATTTATTCCTTCATTGATTTTGATCAGCAAAAGCCTCTCTTGGCAGTGAAATTCTTGGTTCAAACAAAAACCCCATGACTACCCAAATATATAAAAGAGATGAAAGTAGAACTACTTGAGCTGTAGCTGGATGGGGAGGACTGGACCCCATCTTTCTCCTACATTTGTCCCCCTCCTAGGACAGGGAACTCCTTCTTGGAACCAAGGATCTTTAAACATAGTTTTAAAAACACTAATGTGGTTGTTATATCAGCTCCTCTTCTCTTTCACTCCAGTTCCCAGAAGAGATGGATGACTGGGCAAAGACTGAGTTTCTTAGGGGCAGGAACTGTGTTCCTATCATCGGGCAGCCTGGAGCAAAGAATGCACTCCGTGGACTTTTAATTGCTTTCAGTGGCATTGGGTTAAAGTGACAAAGTTCAGAGCCACATATTGCATTAGCAGTTGGAGAGAAGTGGCCTGTCCTGGCTTTACCTCACAGGAGACATGGGAAGGTGGCTAATGAGATGTCTGGCCTGACCATCACCTCCATCTATGGTGAAGGTCTCCAGAGTTCAGTCATTGAATTCCTGGATCAGAGAGGAATGGATTGACCATGTTGTCAACAGCCCTTTCTTCACAACCGGAAAAGTCAATCCATGATGTAGTATCAATTTATCTGAATGTTCCCTGGGCTAGTATACAATAATACAAGTGATGAAAGATCAATAAATCAATGTCACATTGCAGAATCTTAGAGTTAGAAGGTGCCATCGTATTCAGCTAGGATGATCAAAGGAAGAGTCCTTCCTCTAGCTTCTCTGACATGGAACTCATTCCTTTGAGAGGCACGGTGGCCATTGCCAGAGAGAGCTCCCTCACGTCCAGCCTTCATCTTCAACCTCTTCCTCTCTACTGGCTCCTCCCCTCACCATGTAAGTGTGCAAGGGAATTTTTAAAAAATTTTCTGTGTCCCCATATATAGCATAGAAGGTAGTAAGTGTTTAATAATGCTTGGAGTAAATTTATACCACCAACACCACTCCTGCTATTTTATTAATGAGTATAATTGGTGGTTGAAGAATTTTGTTTTGAAAATCACTACTGTTTGAAGTACTCCCTGATATATACACTGAATACCTGTATTTTTGTGATTGTAACTTGGGAAATTGACATAGCCATTTTCTCCCAAAGTTCCTCACATTTTTACAGCACCAACCCTCTTCCTCTTTGGTGGTGCCAATGAAGATTGACATACTATCAACTCTGTTAATACATTCATATTCACCATGATAAAAATGCCAGCGAAGTAGGAGTTACACTTACCAGACCATCTCCTAGCTGAATGAGAGGTCCACAGTGGGTCAGGACCTCGTCTTCTGCCCCAGCTTCTGAGTGGCCTCTGTGTGGAACTAGGAATGGTTACCTAGGTCCATCCTCCCTCTAGGATACATGCAACCTATCTCCAGCAATCGCTCTCCCATTTCTCCCTTCTTGGTCATTGAGTTAATGTTCCAGCCCCATGTTGATGGTCTCCTAAACCCCTGCTGCTTTTCCCAGGCTGTCCTGGGGCATGCCGTCTTGGTATCCTATAGCCCTGCCCTCCCTTCTTGTTTTTTCTACATGAGATGGAGAATTGGTAACTATCAAAGAAACTCTACAGGTCAACTCCTTCATTTCACTAGTAAGAAAAATAGGCCTATGGAGATAAAATAACTCATCTAACATGAGAGTAATATTGACTGTTAACATTGTTGTGGGCCATTTTTTGGGCACTATGCTATGCACTTGGTACATATACTTTCAGTATAGTCCGTTGCTGCTCGGGCGCATGGGAAGAGCCAGAGAGAGAAAAGACAATGGGTAGATAGTATTATTAGTATTTCCCAGTTCACATATGATGCAGAAAATGGGAGACCCAGTTAGGGAGATTAAATAAATTCATGTGCCCACAGCCACACATCCAGTCGGAAGCACAGCATCCTGTGGCATCCAGTGGCAGTTTGACTCAAGAATCATTTCATCTAGCCACCAAGTTCTACTGCCCAACACCACAAGGCTACTTATTCCTCCATTACTTTAAAATGTGTTTTCATTTCTGATTGTTCCACATTTGGCAATAGGTAGAGATGTGGGCCAAGTGGCTAATGGCTCAATGGTTCATAAACTCTGCTGTTGTACAAGGGAGAATCTATTTTAAACATTAAGAAATTTTATGTAATTCACATTATCTGTGTTGTGATGGGTTTTCATTTATTAACATTCTTAGCACAAGACCCACCTGTTTTGGAAATAAGCCATCCAGTAGATAGGAAATACTGTTTGTAATTAAGTGGAAAATTCCCCCATGACTGCAAAGTTAAATTAAAAAGGGACTGATTAAGGAAAGCAAGGAAAGTACTCTTAGTCCTTTTAGTGCAAACTCCTTGTTTGCCTGAGCCAAACAGTTGCCATTTCTTAACAGAAGTCAAACACCTGTTGCTTCAGAAAGGAAAATTTCAGACCTGGCTTTGCAAAACTATTGTTGATAAGGGCTGACCATGAAAAGTTTCCAAAAATTGACATCTGGGCCCAAAAGTTTACTTTCCCCTCTGCTCATTTTCTTTATCTCTATGTGTGCTTTAGCTGGAAACATAGCCTGGGGCTTCATTCCAGGTTTGCACCCCTCTTCATTTCTGGATGGAACACTAATTTTTCTAGATGAACAGTGAGGAAAAAGAAGGAGGGAATTTCCTTTGCCCCTTCTTCTCCTATGGCTGGCCAAGGGCCCCACAGTGGTATTCTGTGAACCCTCAATCTCTAGGGAGCAGTGATTGCTTAGTGGACAATTTTTTGCATAAACCAGCTAATGTTCAACCTCAGCTCAGGTGCCGCTGCCCAGCTGACTCCAGGGCTGCCTTGACTGTGCTCTGGTTCCATCTAGGGTGCAGGTTATTTGGGCGCATATTCCTGCCTGACCTTATCATTCTCTTGCCCATAGATGGCGCCCAATCACCTGTAGCTCTCCCAGCCCCAGATTTTTGATTCATGGAGTCAGAAGCCAGAACAGGAGCCTGTATTTTTTAACAAGCTTTCTAGGTAAGATGATCAACCACACAGGTTACCTGGGACTGAGGAGCTTTCCAGGGTTTGGGACTTCAGGTGTTAAAAATTGAAGAGGTCTTGGGCAAATCAGGATGACTCCGTCAGCTTATTTCTGGGCAGTTGTAATTTACAACAGGGGCCTGCAGCCAATCCATCTCATTGCCTGGTTTTACAAACATAGCTTTATTGAAACATATGCATGCTCTCTGAGTTACATTTTTGCTTTGGCTACTTTTGTAGTAGGGTAGCAGAGTTGAACAGTTGTGACAGAGACCATAGGGCTCAAGAAACCTAAAATATATATTGTTTGCCCCTTTACAGAAAAATAAAATAAATTCCAGTGGTCCAAACTCTTCATTATGAGCAAGTTGCTTTTCCTGTCTCACACTGATGGTTCAAGGTATACTTGTCTATTTATAGCTCCAAAAAGAATGCTAAATCCTCTTTTTTTACTCTTTTTTCCCCCATATGTCTTTTTTTTTTTCCTTTTCACATGCTACTTCCTCTAACCATAATGCCCTTCTCCCCTCTCTGTTTGAAAAAAAAAAAAAAAAAGTTTTTTTAACCAATTAGACACAACTCAGACCTTTCTCCAGAGGTCTTCCCTGACTCTGCCCTCACCCCCAGCCAGGTGCATATGCAGGCGGAGCCTCCTGTGCACATCTCTATCATAACACTCACCATATTACACCAAAACCAATTATCTATTTGTTAGTTTCTTCCATCAGGCTATGAGATCTTTCTGGAAAAACACTAGCATTACCTTTATACCTCTATTCCCTCTTTGACTCCTATCATGAAAGAAACTCAGGAAATACTTCTTGGATTATGAATATATAAAGCAGGGATAAAAGCTTCCTCAGGAGATTTATATGTTCAAGTGTCTTAGCTAGAAACTTAGATTGTGAGTCCTATCCAGGCATTGGCTGGGGCGTGGCTGTTCTAGATAAGCAGTGAGGCTCCCTTAGCCTGGTCAGTCTTCACGGGGGTGGGGTGGGGGGGGATAGGGGATGTGGTTAATGCTCTGCTCCCTCCGGCATGGAAATATATGGTGGATATGAACCAAGAGAGATGGCTTTATTGAGTATATTTTTTCTGGGTCACAACAAAAGTTGGAAAAATATGCAGGTTGGGGGATTTCTTCTGAGAATAATTTTTGTTTTCTTGGAAAACTCAGTGGGAAATATGGGAATCCCCTTTCCCTCCTGTATTTTTCCATTGTACTCCCCTGCCCCTGGAACGTTTTGTCTCCAGAGATACCAGACATGACAATAATTGGAGTAAGCTGAGTTTTACTGTGCTTTAATGGATTTAACCTAACATTTTGGCTTTAAATCAGCAATGGCATCTGAAAAGTACTTGAAGTCATGCACATTTTTCCAAAACTTTGTTTTTGCTCTTAAGAGGATTTTCTTATGTATGTCTTAAAATTTTAAATTTCCAGAAACTTTACCTCTCAGAGCTAGGAAGATAATCCCAAGTGCGGTTCAGTTCAGAATGCTGGGTCTCAGTTTCCATGATATTCCCAGGGAAAAACAAGAAGACTCCTTGAGAAACAGCTCCACCGGTGGGCAGAGAGAAGCCTAGAAAGCTACAGGGAAGACAGGTCTGGTCAAGGGACCTTCCCTGAGACCAGGGCCTCTAAGAATTATCATACAGATCTAGCTAATGGCCCCTAAGAGAGAGATTCCAGCATGAACTGGATTTGTAGCTTTGACCTCACTCTCCTCCAAGAAGTAGGTTTGACAAGAGTTGGAAATCAGCTAAAGTTCAGGCTGCTGACTATGCCCTCTTGGATCTTTTATTCCCAAAGCTCCCATGAGGCAGATCCACTCTCTCCTCTCATATGGCACAAAGCTGAGGTGAAGAGAAAACTTGCATTGGAAAGATTATGGTATTGGAGTTTTGGCCTAACACTTGCCAGATGTCAGATCCAGGGCAAGGTTTTTACCTTCCCAAGTCTCTGTTCTGTCTTCTATAAGATGGGCATAATAGTAGTTTGTACCTCAGAAGGTAAAAGATTAAGTTAGATCACATATGGAAGAATGTGCAGAGTTCCTGGCACATGTCAGATGCCCTAAGACAGATCTTTGGTGAATGATGCCTAGTTCTGAGCAGACAGCCAGAGGCTCTGTCAAGCTCTGTCCTACTCCAGGGGGTATCTGTTAGCCAGAAGGTCAAGGACACTGGACTTGGCTTCACACCACTTTCTTCTCTGAGATGCCCCCAACCCAGGACTAGACTTCTAGGCCAGTGACTCTTCTGGCCCAGATGGAAGACAGGAATTAAGGACAGCTTCAGGACCACTGGACAGGGCTGGATCTAGACCAGTCTGAAGGGTTTTTCCTCTGGGCCTTCTCCTCAGTCGTCATCTCTGTCCCACGATTCATCCTCTGAGAGGATTTCATCTGCTCCCAAGGCTTCTGATCCTAACCAGATCTCCAACCCATCCCTCTTTTTTGTGCTGGACATAGACAGACCCTCTACGTGCTGGAAAGCCCACTTTTTATACCATGAGTACCCCAAACTCATGCCCAAAACTTAGCTCACATTCTTCCTCCCCCACGTTGGCTCCTAATCATATGTTCCTGATACAAGTCAATGATATCATCCCCCACCCTCTTGGCAAAGCCAGGAAGTCAAGTCATCCTGCACCTCCTCCCTTTCTGGCCCCCCTTCATATCTAGTCAACCACAAACTCATTTATTTATTCATTAATTTGACAAATATTTACTGAGTGCTTGGTATAGGTAAAGCACTATACTATGTGTTGGATAAAAATTAGAGAACAAAATAAAGATGGTCTCTATCATCCATGAGGAGACCACCATTAAACAAATAAACTTACAAATGTGTACATACTTACACATACTGATTAACGTTATGAAGGAAAAGTGTGGGCATTTTAAGGAGCCTATAAGGAGGACCTAATTTAGATTGGGAGGTCAAAGAATATAGTTTATTAGTCAGAAGTCTTTTGATTACAAATAACAAAAAACACATTCGAACAAGTTTAAGCAAAAAGGAGAGATTTACTGGGGAAAAAAAACAACACTGAGGCAGCTCATAGAAGCAAGGAAGAGTTGATGACCCAGGCTTTGAGAAGGCTTCAAGGGTGGGTGATGAGATCCAGAGACTGGCGCACTATCAGAGCTCTGCTGTCTTTGTTCTTCATCTCTGTGAGTTGGCTTCACTCTCTCCTACTTCAGAGACATTTTCTCCACATATCAGAGAACATGACTCACATGTTCTGTGCAGCATGGCCAAGGACAAGAGGGTCGGTCTTCCTTTTCACTTCCTGATAGGACAGTCTGAGGAGAGGACTTAGATTGATCAGAGGAAGGGGATACTGTGAAATTGGCCAGTCTGGGTTAGCACCTGCCCCTGTAGCTATAAGAGCAGTTGTCTCAAGAACGAAGGGTAGGGTGAGGAGTAGTATAGACTTCTTTAAGGAAGTAGCATTTAAAGTGACATGAGACAAAAAAACCAAATAGTGTTTAGCCAGGTAGTAAGTGGAGACAGTGTAATCTAAGTAGGGGAAACACCATTCATTTCTTCATTCATTTGTCAAGCATTTCATTCATCCATTTCTTGAAATATAGCAAAGGTGATGACTACTTGTTCATGACTAGACCTGGGTAAATTCACTGGGTACAAGAAAGTCACAGTCTCTGACTCCTTGGAGTTTATAAATATAAAGATCACCGGCTGGAAAAACAGGGCTGCTGAGAGGACCCTGAGGAGATCCAAGCAGCTAGAGGACGGTGAGGGTAGAGATGAACAACATAAGACAAAGCTGGAGAGGAAGGCAGAGGCATTCAGGTGCTTGTACGCCATGCTGAGGATTTGGATTTTACTTAGTGCGGTGGCCCTGAAGGTTCTTACACTAAGTAGTAACATGATTCAGTTATATTTCTTACATAACATTTAACTGCTTTGTCAAAGGAATTGTAAGAAAACAAAAGTCAAAGTTTACTGCTTAGAAGACTCTCACCGTAACACAGGCAGGAAAGGATGGCAGTTCAGATCAGAAATACCTGAGGAGCAAAGTGAGCAGGGACACATCTTGGAGTCTGAATGAACAATACTTGGTAATAGGTTGGATGTAGGGGATGAAAGAGAGGAAGGAGATGACTCCTAAATTTATGGTTTGAGAAACTGGGTAGTTGAAGTTTTTTCACTTGCTGAGATGGGAAGACTACTGAGGATTACATTTGAGGGAGGAAGATGAAGAGCTTAGTTTAGAACATGTTCAGTTTGAGATGTCCATGAGACATCTGGAAAACCCGTGAAGATGGCAACTGCATGCGTGTGTCCTCAAACAGATGTCAGGAAGGGGTAACCGCAATGAAGAAGAGTTCCAAGTGAAAGGAAGAAGGAAGACCCAGGATGGAGCCCTGGGAAGCTCCAGCATTTAGATGGATGGTAAGAAAATAATACCGGAAAAGAAGCAATGAGACCACAGAAGGAGAGTCTGAGACTATGGCGCCAAAAGAAGAGAATGTTTCAGTAATAGAGGAGGTGGATGGTGTCAGATACAATAGAGTCTAACAAAACCTCCACTTCAAATATCTTTTGGATTTAGCAACACAGAGGTCATTGGTAGCCTTTGTAAGAGTGGTTTCAGAGAAGTGATTTATGGGGTGGTAGGAAATGAATGGAGCCTTTTAAAATCAGGAATGAGACATAAATGCCTACTAATACTGCATCAATTTACTATCATATTGCAGGTCCTAACCAGTGAAACAACGCAAGAAAAAGAAATAAAAGGTGTAAGAATTTTAAAGGAAGGAAAATTTGGTCATTACTTGAAGATGACATAGTTGTCTACTTATAAAACAGACAGTAATTTTCTAATTACTACAACGTTTAACAGGGTGGCCAGATATAAGAACACTATACAAAACTCTTTCACATTTCTCTACTCTACTCCAAATAATAATTCTTTAAAAGTTAATACCTAAAATGGTAGCAACCACAACAGCCAGAAACAGGAAGGCACCCAAACATGCAGGAAAAAAATATATAAATGTACTAAAAGACAATAAAGATGATCCAAATGAGTGAACAGATATTTCATGTTAATGATGAAAAACTCAATATCAGAAAGTTCTCGTTTTCCCTAAGCCATACTCATTCCACCTTAAAGGAAATTAAAAAGATAATAAAATGTATGTTGACACAGGTTGTTTTGGTCAGCTTTTTCACTGCTATGACTAATTTTAGGGAGGAAAAGTTTATTTGAGGGCTCATGGTTTCAGAGGTCTTAGTTCATAGAAGGCCAGCTCCATTTCTTGGGGCTCGAGGTGAGGATGAACATCATGACAGAAGAGTGTGGCAGAGGGAAGAGGCTTATTTGGTTATGAGGAAGCAGAGACAGAGTCCACTCATCAGATACAAATATATACCCAAAGCCATGCCCCGAATTCCCACCTCCTCCAGCCACACCCTACCACATCAGTTAAGACTCAGTTAATCCCTACCAGGAAATTAATTCACTGATTGGGCTAAGGCTCTCACAACCCAATCATTTCTCCTCTGAACCTTCTTGCATTGTCTCACACGTGAGCTTTTGGGGGACACCTCACATCCAAACAATGACGGTATACATATTAGATCTGGTGAAAGACAATAGATATTCCTTAAAACTCATAAGGTCGGGCTGGAGTTGTGGCTCAGGGGTAGAGTGCTCACCTATCACGTACTTGGTTCAACCCTCAGCACCACATAAGAATAAAAGTCATTGTGTACAACTAAAATAAATAAATAAATATTAAAAAATCTCATAAGGTCATGACCATCTTTATTATTACAGACTGTTCCCACTGTCTAGAATTTTCTTCTGCCTTATTTATTTTACAAACTTCTATTCATTCGTTAGAAATCTAGACAGACCTGTTCTCCCCTGCTTTACCCAATCAACACAAAAAGAATCATTCATTCTTTCTAATGGGCTGCTTCTAAATCTTATGCTTATCTTATTGCTTAGAACACAGTGCTTTGTAAATATGTTTTTCTGTGTTTCCCTAAAGCTAGACATTCTCCAGCAGAGTTGATGTCTTTGGAAATAAAAAGAGAAGATTGGCTATGAAATTTCCTCAAAGTCTGAGTTAGTTCTCAATAAATATCTTTTGAATAAGGGTCTCAGAGCTAACCCAGGACAATGGAGAGAATCCTGAGCAGATCATTTACTCTCTTCGGTCTTGCCCACCATCCTGATCTGGCCCCCAGGAAACTCTGGAAATAGCCCAGGAATCTGAGTGTCTGGATGTTGGAAGCCTGGGTACAGAAGCATTCCTAGGGGTCCAAGTTACAGGACGTTCTCCTCCAAAGCCTCTGACCAGGTGCTTCAGTGCCCCTTTCATACCAGACAGAGTATGCAGAGAATGAACGTTTGCTTCCCCACAGTCTTTCTGACCTCCATCCCCTTCATGAAAAGACTGACCTGGGCATTGTTCACAGATTGAAGGAGAGATTGGGCTGGCAGGAAAATGAGAACCAAAGTCCCAAGAACAGACATCAGGTCATCATAAATCAAAAATGCAGGAAACAAATCTCTGAGATGGCAGTATTAAGCAATGAGGGAATATGATGTATTTGACCAAAAAAAAAAATATATGGCTTAGTTTTCAGCAAGTTTTATGACCTTGTAATCACTAGAGATTTTGTAATACTGATACTATTTTCATACAATATGATGGTTAGTTTTGGTATTCAACTTGATTAGATTGAGTGATGCCTAGAAAATTGGTAAAGCATACCTTTAGGTGTTTCTGTAAGGGCATTTCTAGAAAAGATGGCATGGGGTCAATGAACTGAAAGAGAAAGACCCAATCCTGTTTATGTACTACTGTCCAATAGGCTATGGGACTGGATGGAACAACAACAACAACAACAAAAAAAAAAAAAAAAAAAAAAAAAAAGAAGGGGGAAACTCCCCTGCACACTAACCCTTCTTAGACATGTAATTTTTATTGTGCTGCTATTGCACGTAGACACAGGAGTTTAGATTCTTCAGTCTTTGAATGGAGACTTGAACCAGTGGCTCTCCAGGGAGCTTTCAGATCTCCAGCCTTGGACTGGAGCTGTGTCATTGACCTCTCTCTCTTGTTCTGAGGCTTCTAGTTCCTTGAGAGCTACCATTTTTCTTGGCTTTCCAGCCTACAGATGGCCACTGTGGGACTAGTCAGCCTCTGACTGCATAAGCCAACCTAATAAATCCCCTTTTATAATTATATGTGTGTGTATTTTTTCTATTGGTTCTATTTCTCTGGAGAATGCTGACTAATATATGTAATAATCTTGACTTTCACATTTGAGGTCAATTTATAATATCCTGAGGACAGGGACATAATTTATAAAATTATGCATTTATATAGAGCTTTACACATAATAGGGCCCATAAGCACAAATTGATGAATCAATGAGTGAAACAGAAAATACACATAAATTTTAAAACCTCATGCTTAAGAAATGGGGAAAGGGTTCTCCCAGGCATTCCCAACAGCATTTGCTGGAATGATATTCTTAAATGCATAAGGAAGATTAAGTGTTTTGCCTTTAAATGATCCTAATGAGTTTCTGCATTAGTTCCCAGGGCTGGAATAGAGCTGATGCCAAAATGCTGAGCAGAATTCCTCTCCAGAGAGCTAACAAGATCAGTATTTTTAATGCAAATATTCTCTGAGCCAAGTTATTGTTCAGGTCATTGGAGAGGAAACACAGGTGAGTCTTCAAAGAACTATACAATCTGTTGTGGAAATAAATGTGCACAAAAATAAAACCAAAAATGGATAGAGTGTGTTAGTCTAGTTTGTGCTGATAACAAGATAACAGAGATGGGGTAATTTATAAAGAACAGAGGTTTATTTATTACTATTCTAGAAGCTGGGGAGTCTAGCATCAAGGTGCTGGCATTGGGCAAGAGCTTTCTTGCCTCAGGATGTCTTCAGGATAATCACATGGCAGAGGAAAGTGAAAAGAGGGCCAGTGAGAGAGTACAGAGCAAAAGGCCTAACTCAGCCTCCTTTTATAATTGGCATTAGTCCTGCCCTGGTGACCTAAACACCTTCCCTTAGGCCCACCTCCCAACACTGGCGCTTTGGGATTACATTTCAAACACACACTCTTGGCAGAGGAGAGGACACATTCCAACCACAGGAAAGAGAAAACTGAAAAGGCTGAACTAGAGCTCAGTCCTGAGTTTCAAAAGTGGTCCCTGTATGAAGGAGACGATCTTAACAGAAGGGAAAAGAACAGAAAAATGCTCTGTAAGAGTATTTTTTTTTCTTTCCCTAAATTTTAAGCAAATACTTGAGCATGGCTAAAATATTAAGGGGAGACTCACAATGAAAACCAACATACAGTATGCCCACTTCTTCTGGCACTTTTAAATCTTTTAACAGTTTTATTCTGAATATATAAACTGCTTCTATCGCAATTTCTTAACTTACCAATTCAGAATAATACCCATCTACTTCTTATTTCTTAAGGAGGGATTTAAGTCTCAAACTCCACATTTGCCTGTCTAGATCTTCCAATGGAGTGAAGTCAGTAGTTCTAGTTCCTTGATTAAGTTCCTTAAATAAATATTCATGCTTTCTTTTTTCATTCATTATAGACTTCTTTTCAATTGCCCACTGTTATGAACTGAAATGTATCTCCACCAAATGACATGCTGAAGCCCATCTCCTAATGTGACCATCTTTGGATATAAGGCCTTTAAAGAGTTAATTATATAAAGACAGGAACGTAATCCATTAGGACAGCTGTCCATATAGGAAGAGGAAATGACTCTGGGATGTGCATGCTCAGAAGAAAGGCCATGTGTGGACACCGTGAAAAACTGTCTGTCAGCAAGCCAAAGAGAGAGACCTCAGGAGAAACCAAACCTGCAGATACCTTCATCTTAGACTTCCAGCCACCAGAACCTTAAAACCCCAGGCTGGGGTTATAGCTCAGTGGTAGAGCGCTTGCCTTGTACGTGTGAGGCACTGAGTTCGATCCTCGCAACACATAAAAAAAATAAATAAATAAAATAAAGATATGTGTCCATTTTTAAAAAATCTTTAAAAAAATATAAATAAATAAGTAAATATCCCTTCTTTAAGCAACTCAGTCTGTGGCATCATGTTACAGCAGCCCTGGAGGGCTTATATACCCACTTTAGATTAGATTATGCCTACCTTAGATTATTTGCCCACTACAAGATTGGGATAATTTATTTTGCATTATAACTTTTCTGTGACTTCTTTATCTTCCATGATTGCTTGTTTTTAATTTGATTTTGATCTTTTGAACTGGTTGGAATATATTCTCAAATAATTTTGAGAGCATTAATTAGAACTTCTTAAAAGCTTATTTTCTCTAGCTGGTTTGCTCTAAAATCCCATTTTCTATTTTTTCTTTTTTTTTCATATCTTTCCTATTGGAAGACTTTTTCAAGTGTCTGGGGATCCTTAATTTTACCCAGGAGAAACTACTATTAAAATTTGATAAATTTTCTCCCTATTTTTCTTTACCTGTGTGATTTTAGATATAAAATGACATAAAACATTGAGATAAATGTCTCAGGTCTCGAATTTTATGGGTGTCAGTGACACTCTTGAAACACTACATGTATCAAACCTTCCTAAAAATAAGTGAATATAACAAGAAAATTACACAAAAATATCCATTGTAAAACACATGTAAAATCTCTAAAGGAAATTAAAGTAATGAATTCAATAATACAGACAGGACTTGCAATCTTCAAACTTCATGAAAATGGAAAAGTAATACGCATGTAGTAAAAACGTGTACTTTTGATTTTGATCTTTTCCTGAGTTAGCAGTCTGCATCGTGATATTCTCTTGAGATGCTGGGCGGTAGCAGGGAGCAGCAGCTCCCCATCAGCCACATAGTCATGAGGGTAAACAACTGATTTCCTGCAGTGATTTCCTGAAGTGTGCTGTGCTGCTAGACTATGATCTTGGGTGTGTTAGATGCATTATCTGTTAAGTGCATTATCTTTGTACAATTTTTTCAACTCATGATGGATTTATCAGAATGTAACCCCATCATAAGTCATGGTTTACTGAATGTGTTAAGTCCACTCCTGAGACCTACTGCTCAGAAAATGATTCCTTTCAAAATACTACTGCTCACTGACAGCACATCTGGCCACCCAAGAGCTCTGATGGAGATGTACAATAAGATTAATGTTGTTTTAATGCCTAACACAATATACATTCTGCAGCCCATGGATCAAGGAATAATTTTTACTTTCAAGCCTTATTATTTTACAAATCCATTTCATATGGCTATAGCTTCTATATAGTGATTTCTCTGACTGGTCTGGGCAAAGTAATTTGAAAACCTTCTGGAAAGGATTCACATTTTTTATTTTTTGCACGAGGAATTGAACTCCAGGGGCACTTAGCCACTGAGCCACATCCCCAGCCCTTTTTTGTGAGTTGCTTAGGGCCTTGCTAAATTGCTGAGGCTGGCTTTGAACTCACAATCCTCCTGCCTCAGCATCCCAAACCGCTGGGATTACAGGCATGTGCCACCACACCTGGCAGGATTCACATTATTGATGTCATTAAGGACATTTGTAACTCGTGGAAGGAGATCAAAATATCAACACTAAGAGGAATTTGAAAAAAAGTCAATTTTAGCCTCCATAGATATTTTTGAGGGGTTCAAGGCTCCAGTAGGGGTAGTAATTTCAAGTGTGGTGGGAATAACATGAGAACTAGACTGAGAAGTGGAGTCTGAAGGTGGAACTGAATTGCTGCAATCTCATGATAAAAACGCTCATAGAGGAGGATTACTTCGTGGATGAGCAAAGAAAGTGATTTCCTGAGACGGAAACTACTCCTGGGAAAGATGCTGTGAGCACTGGTGAAGACAACAAAGGATCTGACTGCAGTTTTGAAAGAAATTCTACTGTGGGTAAAATGCTATCAGACAGCATCACATGCTACAGAGAAATCTTTCGTAAAAGGAAAAGTCAGATGAAGCAAATTTCATTGAATTCAAGAAATTCATTTAAGAAATTGACAAACCTCTCCTCTAGAAAAATATTGTGACTTGCTGAAAGCTCAGATGATTAACATTTTTTAGCAATAAAGTATTTCATAAGGTTTTTAGACATAAAATTTATTCTTGAATTTATTTATAAATTTAACATCACCCAAATCAAAATCCTATTAGGCTTTAGGCTTTATTTTGTAAAATAAATAAATAAATAAATAACAAGCATCAAATTTGTATGAAAGTACAGAGGACTTAGGGTAACCAAAACAAAGTTGGAAGGCTTACATTCCTAAATTGAAGATTTATTATAAAGCTATAGTCATCAAGACAGTGTGGTACTGACGTGAAGAACATAGAACCCAACAAAGAGTCCTGAAATAGATTCACACACAGGCCATTTGCCGTTTGTATACAATCAGCCCTCCATATCCATAGGTTCTCTGTTCACAGACTTGGATAAGGGACTCGAGCATTCAAGGATTTTAGTATTCACTAGAGTGTCCTGGAACCAATCCCCTGCAGATATTAAGGGACAATTTTTATGTATGGTTAATTGACTTTCGACAAAAATGCAAAGACAATTCAGTAGAGAAAGGATACCCTCTCAACAAACGGTGCTGAAACAATCCATTATTTATTTAATAACAACAAAAAGAATTTCAATCCATTCTCACACCATGTTCAAAATTAACTCAAAATTAGTTTAAGATCTAAATTATCTAAAATACCAAACGCTAAACCTAAAACTATTAAGCTTCCAGAAGAAAACAAGAAAATCTTTGTGACATTGGATTACACAAACCACACTGAAGCAAGTCCAGTTGGTAAGCTGACTTCATCCGATCTGGCCATGCCATTCCTAGGTATTTACTCTAGAACATGTTTATAAAAAGACTTGAAGACAAATGCTCATAGCAGCTTTATTTGTACTAACCTTTCAAAACTCCAAGTGGAAACAAAGATGGAAATTCTCTTCAACCATAAAAAGAAATGAACCATGATACATTCAGCAACATGGATGAACCTGAAAATAATTATTCCAAGTGAAAGAGTGTATATTGTATGGTTCCATTCACATTGAATTCTAGAAAACGCAAAGTCATCCATAGTCAGAAAGCAGAGAGGGGCGAAATCATTGTCTTGAGTGTGGATAGTTTCCTGGGTTTCCCATGTGTTTAAATCCATCAAATACGAACGTCTCATTGATCGTTATATCTTAACAAACTAAAAACTACAGACAGCATTTATAATGTTTTCAAATACAGGAAACTACAAGGAGATTGAAAATATCATTGGTGACACTAACTTCTTTCAAGGAGATTAATTTAAAAAAAGTAAGGTTAGCTTCTACAAATAGTACCAAATGAAAACTGAGTGTGGAATGTGGCTCCCTATTCTTCCCTCTTTGAATCCCTCTCTTGAGGGCAGTTGCTGTGAACTAACTTCAGTGCAGGGCTAGGTATGATGTTGAATGTCTCTATTTACTGCCAAAAAATGTTATCAAATGAAAACAAATCAAACATCCTTGGATAGCTTTTTAAAGAGGTCT
Source organism: Tamias sibiricus (assembly GCA_025594165.1). Taxonomy (NCBI): domain Eukaryota; kingdom Metazoa; phylum Chordata; class Mammalia; order Rodentia; family Sciuridae; genus Tamias; species Tamias sibiricus. The sequence goes on along the minus strand of CM046658.1, from coordinate 108,382,571 downwards.
GAATCATCCGAATCTCATCCAAACATCTTTTAATATTTTAAAAAGTCCAACAAAAATAACTATTTATTAGACATTGGAATAAAGGTTATTCTAGCTGGTGTATTAACTTCAGGTCAATGGTATCAGAATAAAACTGCATCCTTTGATCCCATGTGTGTGTGTGTGTGTGTGTATAGATATATATAATTTCATATGACATTAGGCATCCCATGCTCTGATACCCTCTGCTATCAATAAGTACAGAATATCTGCCTTTATGGGTCTCAAAGCAGAGTTGCATCGTCTCATATGAACAAAGAAATAAGGAATTCTGGACTTCAAAGATATTGTGATTCAGATGGGTTTAGGATGAAAGCAGGCAGGAAGAGGGAGAAGGAAGCTTGACAGAGAGAGGTAAGAGCCTTGCCTAGTACTGTGGCCATCCTCTGAGAGGGAGGCAGGGACAACCAGAGACTATCCAGGGAAGGCATCATCCCCAGTGCTTACCCCAGTAGTGGAGCGCTCATGCGTATTCATTCAGGGGAGGACCTGGCACGCAGGTCTCCTGGCAGCAGTGGAAGCTCAAAGTAAAGGAACAGAGGCATTCTTCGTTGATTTTCTTTTGGATGCCAGACATCTAGCAGCACTTCAGAGCAAACCTTGGAGCAGCTATGATGCCTCTGCTTTTATTGGTCAAGAGGCTGAGGCTCAGAGGCAAGCAGTTAACTTTGGACAACTCAGGTGCACCCAATTTCAATCACATAGGCCTTGCTCTGGGGGTAACTGTATGGGGGCAGGCAGAGAGATAAAGAGGTCCAGTGCTCAGGTCAGAGCCCCTGGGTGCTAGGTCTGCTGCCCCACTGGACAAGTGGGAGACATAATGGTGTCAATAAAGAAACCATGACAATTAACCCCGGCTGTCAGGTCTGGCCCTGTGACTGGGCCAGTGGGCTTACTTTGAAGAAGCTGGAAAAAGAACCCAGGCAAGCAGAGTGAGGATGACAGAAATGGCCTTCAGGCTCCTCACTTGGTAAATAGAGGACTATAGATCAGCAGAGATGAAGAGGCCTTCCCTTGTCCATCACATGATAGAGCTGAGACCCTGAACTTGGACTCCTCACTCCCATCTGGCACACAACCCAAAGTGCCATGCTGAATAAACAAAAGGAGTTGCTACCAAGGGCGTCATGTAGGAAGTCTTGTAATAGGAGACCTACAGACAGAATGAATGGCTAATCTCATCAATGATTTTTATTTTCCTTATCAGTGGTCCATGTGTTGATATGTCCTTGGCAAGAACACAAGCCCTTTTTGCTGTTGTGGAAAACTTGAGCAACTCTGCCATAGGTTAGTGGTTTCCAAGAATACTCTGAGCCCAAGAGCAAGGCCTATCTTTACCTGTCCCCTGGGCCTTCTGCTGAGGACTTGGTTTTTGCAACCTCCTCACCTCTCAGCATTGATCTGAGTCTTTTCTGCACTCAGAGAATGGAACATTCTCCAAGGTCGTGGAGCAGTAGTGAATCTTCCTCAGGCCTGAAGAGGCAAAAAAAGAGAAGAATGATTTAGGAGCCCGAGAGCTAGTGCTAGAGGAAAGGGGCTGCCTGACAGAACATGTGAGCGTGGAGGAACACGGTGGGGTTGCAACTACAGCAAGGCTGGGAGGAAACGGGGACATCGAATGCCCTATCCTCTTCTGTTCTCCTATCTGCTTCTGGTACCTCCAACTGAGTCCAAAGGGAAGGCAGAGGGCAAAGGAACCTGGGAGTGGCAGCCATTGAGATCAGCCTCCCAGAGCACAGCAGGGCTGGAGAGAATGAGAAAGATCTGGAAGGGGGATCCTAGGCAGCTTTTCCTCTCCATCCCTCCCACAGCCCCAGGCAGCACAACACAGACAGATTCTTTGCCTGCTTGGGAAAGAAGAGGGAGGTAGACACCAATTATAGCTTAGGAACCCAAGGTCCATTCCTCCACAGTGAGGCCCAGTGCTGGGCAGAATCCCAAGGTGCCTGACCACAGACTGCTAACTATGGAGGCGATATCTGGGCCTGCCCCAGCTCTGGACTGAGGCTTGCAGACACCGAATTCCCTTTTCAGACACTCTTCCAGTCCGTCCTGAAAACTCCAACTGCAGATTTGTGACAAATTCAGTCTTGGAGTACCCTCTAGTGCTCAAACAGTGCTAACACACCAACCTCAGACTAGCATCAAACCTGCACTGAGAGCACCATCTACTGCTGAGAGAGTGGCAGTGGCCACAGTTTAGAGAAAATAAGCCACCTGCTTAGAATTTCTGTAAGGACAGGCACAAAGCCAGATTGCATAGGCTGGGATCAATACTTAATCTTTTGGTGCACAGATGTTGTCATATGCCAACAAATATCAGGAACTTTTAGGGAATCACAATCTCACCTAACAAAAAAAATAATGTGCCAGAAACTGACGATAAAGCCATCAATATGTACAAACTCTCAGATGGAGAATTTAAGATAGCTGTTTTAAGGAAACTATACAAACTTCAAGAAAACATGGAGAGACAAGTCAGCTTAATCAGAGAAAATTAACATAGAAATTGAAGTATTTTAAAAACAAAAAATGAAATGCTTTTATTACTTCTAATTTTCTTTCATATGCTAGAGAGGACAGCCTGAATGATATTGAGTCCTCTGACTTATTAAAGTTTCCTTAATGACTTAGTACATGGGTAGTTTATATAAACGTTTTACATTCACTCAAAACCAGTGTATCTATTAAAAAAGAATACATGTATACCTACCTGTTTGTGCATTTATGTATACATATTTATAATTTTCAGATCTATCTTTCTGTACTGCTTACAATTTCTATGTTTTTTTAAATTGATTTCTGAAAGGAAACATGAAAATCTTCAAGTACGTTCTTTGGCTCATCCATTTCTTCTTGCAGTTCAGATAGTTGCTGCTTTTTTTTTCATTTTCTTTTCTTTTTTCTTGAGGGCCTATCCTCTGAGGCTTGCAGGATCTGGCTTCTGCTTTTGTCCCCAACCCCCGTCCTGGTGCTCACAACCTGGCTTGCTCCACTCCAGCCACACTCACCACCCACAGCTCCAGAGTTTCAGGTCCTTCTCACCCTGGGCCCAGCACCTGCAGTTCCTGTGTCTGGTGAGATCATCTCCAGGTTCGTTTCATAACTGTTTCCTCTCATTGTCCAGAATACAGTTAAAATGCCACCTCTTTGGAGAGGGCTTTTAGGATCAACCATTGTCTATCATGTCATCCAATTTTTCTTCATTATATTTATTACATACTACAGTTGCTTATTTTATTTGTTTTTCTTTTTTGAATTATCTACATCTGCCAAAAAATGTAAGCACCTTAAAGGCAGAAATTTTCATCTGTTTTGTCCACTGCTGTATCCCCATGACCAAGAACAATGTTTGGCACGTAACAGGTGCTCAACAAAAATTGCCAAATTAAAGAATGGCTGAATAAATTAGTAAAAGGGGCAGGATCATCAAAATTAACATGCTAGGAAGAGTTCTAAGTGCTATTTTGACATGTTCTCCCTTCTTTGATCCTGGAAAAGTTAGGGAAGCTTCCACAAAGGAGATCAGCAGGAGACAGAACCTCTTGGAGCCATCAGGTGCCTCTTGGTAGCAGGCTTCTGGGTCCCCACATCTGCAGAGGGGAGTGAGACCTCCCAGATGCATCAATGCCATGGCAGAAGAGGAGGAAAGAGCTGAAAGACATGGTCCAGGACAGCTCACAAGTGGGTGCTTGGAATGGAGCGTCATACAGGAGATTGCAAAGGCTCGACATGGCAGTATCATAACCTTCTTTATCCCCACCATTGGAGAAAGCAGGGCCACTGGGAGATGTGGAGCAGGGCCCAGTTGGGACTTGGCATCTCTTTTGCCATCATAGGACTTTTGGTGGGTGGAGTACAGCCTGGAGGGCATGTCATCAGGGAGGCCAGAGGTCAGAAGGTAGAGTGTGAGAGCCCAAGAGACCCAAGTTTGAGGACTGGGTCCCTTTGTTTCTAAGAGGGTCACTTATAAGGTCTGGAATTTCCATGCTCTCTCTAAGCCTGTGTTCTGAACCATAAAACAGGGAAACTATACCTAGCAACCTAACCCCCAGGGTTGTTTTGAGTCCCCAAGGAGAGAAGGGTATGCGAGGACCAAAGGTGCTGCCAGATTGTGGCAGACTTGCAGCTGGGTTAGTTTCAGGCAGTCAGTTTAAGGGGCTCTACTTAGATTTTAGATCCTATTTGGTGAAAATACAAGCCTGATTATGGAGCTTTGGGGACTTTTATAGCTTCGAGGCCATCTGCTTCCTTCCTGCTGGCCTTCAGTTTGGTTCTACTCAGCTGGGCTGAGTAAGGTTCTCTTTGAATGATTATCATGTTTGAAGGATTTCTTTATTTAATGAATTGTAATCTGAACTGGGATTTGGCTGTTAATGTTTCCAATTTCTTTCCAATTACCATAAGAATTTTATAAGCGGTTTTATACTTATAATAATAGTCCCTCTTTACATCAGTAAGAGCAGCCTAATATCTGATTTCAAGCCTTGTGTTCTTCTAAGTCTTGAAGAGAGAGAATGAAAGTAAGAGAGACTGAGTCTTTGTGGAACTTCTATGAGTAAGTGAGAAATTCCTTTTAGATAGGGTTGGTTCCAAAAAAATTCTCAGGTTCTGCAGGAGAAAAGGGTGACATCCAATAACCACTGTGCTGCTTCTCAGCGTGAGTGCTTTTACAAGTGAGTCTGCCTTCATATTTGGGAGTGTGATAAAGTCACTGTTAATGCTGGTGATGCCTGAAGCAGGAGCCCATCATTTATGAACAACCCCTACAGGTTGCTGAACGGGTGTCACAGCATCCCACTGTGTTCCCACTGCTCCCCCTCTGCATTCACACTGCCCCGCAATGTGTTCATGCTGCTCCCCCACTGAATTCATGCTGCTCCCCCACTGCATTCCCACTACTCCCTACTGCATTTTCCCTGTTCCCCCACTGCATTCCCACTGCTCCCCCACTGTGTTCCCACTGCTCCCCCTCTGCATTCACACTGCATTCACACTGCCCCGCAATGTGTTCATGCTGCTTCCCCCACTGCATTCCCATTTCTCCCTACTGCATTTTCCCTGCTCCCCCACCGCATTCCCACTTCTCCCTACTGCATTCCCACTGCTCCCCCACTGTGTTCCCACTGCTCCAGAAACTCCTGAACTCCTGTTCAAAGACTGGCTAAAACAATTGCCTTTTCTTTGAGCTTCACAAATAATCAGTTCTCTCCCCAGATTCTTGGACTTTATGCCTTATAGACACAGGGAATTTTGCAAATGCTTCATTTACAAAATCAAGGGGTTTTGATTTCTCTCTTCCTGATGATTACAAAAAGCTCAGTGCTAACCAGGTTCCCCACTTATCTTTGCTAACTAGGGCTTCAGGGAGCATGTTTTGCCAGTTTCCCTTGAAGCTCCGAATTGTTCTCCTTCTCTTAGTTTCTCCTTGCCTTCCTTAAATTTCCTTACAAATCTTTCCTTTCTTATTTTTTGGCCTCCACTTTTCCCATTTGCCCTCTCTGCTACAGTAAATCTTTCCATGTCTAGCAGGATAACAGGTGGATACGCGAATAAACTCAAGTCCATCATTACTGTGTTACCTTTCAGGTTGCTTTGCTTCTTGTTTGTAAAGAGCTGTAGGAGGATCAAGTGGAATATCTTTAAAGCACTTAGATGGGTGCCTGGTCTGCACTAAGTGTTTACTAATTCCCTTCCTATAACAATGCCACAATAGGCCAATGGTATCCATACTCCAGAACATTCTCTTAAGAATGTAAGGTTGTGCTGGGGCACACATCTAAGGAGGCAGCAGGGGCTGAAATCTGGCCTGCACACTCCACTTTCCCAAACTAGTTAGAGTCGCACCCACTCAGAGAAGGAAGTGACTGAAAAACAGCTCTGACCCCATTCCCCTCTCCTACCTCTCCATGAACTGAACATTCATGCAAGATAAGAACTGACAAAATTGAGCAAGTTCTTCCATTTGGGAGAAGTTCAATATAGTGTTGAAAGGAATTTAATCAAAAGAAGTCCAATCTGGTGTCAACTTGTATCCAAATGGAGAGTTCCTGAAACATGTCTATCTCCCAAAAGTCTTGATCTCACCAACCCTTTGTCTACAAAATAAAGTTCTATTTCCTTTAATCACCAGACTAATAACTCAGAGTCTCCAGCTGCCAAATTGGAGAAGCTCAGTAATTTGCCCACATTGTCCTCCCCATATGGTCCTAAAACACACACACACACACACACACACACACACACACACACACACACATGCACGCATGCGCATGTGTGCACACATTCACAAACACACAAATTCTCTCTCTCTCTCTCTCTCTCTCTCTCTCACACACACACACACACACACACACACACACACACACATACCCCTTGTGCCCTTAACCCCCACCTCAGTCCTTCTCTTTGCTCTCCTGCTGCCACCTACTGGGAGAGAAGGAACTCAAACATATGGGAATTGACTGACCCTCAGGACCACTGTCTCCATCTTAGCTTCCAACCAACAGGTATGGTTGAGAGTGTGCCAATGTCTTGACCAATCTCCAGAGACAAGGGCAGGGATATACGTCACAATGCCAGCATATCCCCAGGCTCAGCTTTCTGCCCCACACCTGCCTGTATAGGTCATGGCAATCTGTCCACCAGGTCTTGGTGCTCCTCAAGGAATGAGAAAAGACAGCCTGCAATGAGGAAGCCTCATGAAGAGCTGCTTGGTCCTTAATCACAACTCATAATGAGCAGCTCTTTGTCTGTCAACACGTGTAGTATTCTTCCCTCCCTTCCCCAAGCCCCTCAATTGGGCCACGGTCAAAATGGTTCACACACAGTCTCAGAGTGGCTCTCTCCATCATTAGCCCTGTTACTTCCCAGCTCCTTCCTTTGTGTAGTGTTTTCTTGTGGGGTCCGCCATTGCTTTTTCTACTCTCTGTCCTCAGCCAAGCCTACCTAGTTCACCACAGAAGCTTTAATTATTTTCAGTCAAGGGAAAGAGGTGGCAACTCCAACACCTTTTCTCCCTGGGCCCTTGCACATTCCTGTATACAAATAGATACATAAGTCTGCACATGGTGATAGACAAGACCCCAGTGCCAAAAGAAAAGTTGCAGAAGGAGTGGTGATGAATCCCTGACCCGTGTCACAGGCCGCCACCCAGTCAAGGGCCCTTTGGCATAAATTTCCTTGGAAATCACTTAACCCAACCACAACCACATTTTTTGTGTTCTCGTCAAGATCTCACCGGATTCACTAGCTTGATTGCTTTCCAATCTCACGTGAGGTTCTCACCTGCTCATTAACTATAGGCCTAATGAGTTACGAACCTCAGAGCAGGTTACTTCTGGAGCCCACCTGATAATGCTTGGAAATCAATTGACTTATGTATCAGGAGACAGAAACAAAAGACTGGACCCATAAATCTCCACAGGAAATGAAAGACACAGACCTATTCTACCCAGGAACTAAGAAAATAAAAGAGATTCTGAAATAGGATCTCAAGTAAGGGCTACCAGATTTATCAAATAAAAATGCAAGATGTCCAGCTAAATTTGAATTTCAGGTAGACAATAAATACTTTTTTTTTTCATGTTAGTATGTCCCGTGCAATATTTGGGCATCCTATGTTTTATCTGGCAATGCTGTCCCAAGACCCTACCAGCTACTGACATGCCCACTTAGTAGTCACTGAAGCCTCAGAGCCACAAAACAGCCCCCAACCTGCTTGGAGTTTTATTTCACAGCCTTGGTGCCTGAGAGGTGGTCACAGGTCAACATGGCTTTTTTGTGTTGGCTATGTGGATGTGAACCACCCCACTGGGAGGTAAACCAGAGTAAACAGCCTGGGGTTGGAAAAGAAAAGGCTGGTTTCCAGGAAGAGATTTAGAAGAGAAGATGCAGGCTCCTGCTTTTATGAGGAGGGTCCCGCCCAGTGTGCTTGCCTCTGGCTTTAACAGCTCACATGTGTTTTTCTTGGAGAAACACACTGGAAGCCCTCCTCTGTGGTGTGCATGCTCTCTAAAGGAATGGGAAACTTGCTTCCTCACACAAGCATTTTATAGAGTGCTTTCATTCCTCTAAACTCCAAATGTGTTTGTTCCCCCACTGAAAGGAAAAGGAGGTGCAAGCTGGAGAGAAGACAACCAGACCAGGAGTCCAAGAGGCTGCTGTCCAAATGGGCCTTGGCTACCGCTGCCTGGCAGAGAGACCACTCGCAGCAGAGGCCAGGAGCAGTGACCTGGAGCAGCCTCCTGGGAACAGCCTTCCTGATCCTTCCAGACCTAAATGGTCCAAAAAAGAATGATAATAAAAATATCTTATACTTTAAAGCTTATAAAGCATCTTTATAGACGTTATCTCATTAGGCCCTGCACCAACCATGTGAAGCAGGGAGGCCTGATAAGAAAAAGGAGTGTGTTAAAATGGACCTGGGATTTGTTTCAATCAGGAATGGTAAAAAAAAAAAAAAAAAAAAAAAAAAAAAAACTGTCATGAAGGAAGAAGTTTAGACACAGATCCCTAGAAACAGGAGGCATGGTGTACTACGCAGGCCACATGGGAAGTACCCGGGTAGGTCAAGAGGCAAAGCAGAGGAGAGGAGAGCATGACCTAGAGCTTTCCTTGGGGTTCCTTGGGGAGGGGATGGGTGAGGTACACTGATGAAGTCTAGGATTGAGTAGTCTGAATAATTGCAGCAGGCCCTGGGCTACAGGGGTGGTCCCTGTTTTTCAGTACCTGACCCTGGGGGGCTTGCTTTACCACAGGGAGTATCTTGGCTTGGTGTGTGAGTTTAATAAAGGAGATAGTTGGAGGTGTGGGGTTTGGATTGGTGGTTTGCGTATAAAAGGCATGCTCCCAGGAAGAGAATCATCTGCTATCTCTGGGAATTAGCTATCTCTAGGGGGAGAAGTCTCTCAAGGCCCCAAATGCCTTGAACCACACAGAAAATAAGGTCATTACAGAGATTAAAAACACAACTTCCACAGAATTATAAGGCCGATGAGGGACAGAGCTGAGACTCAAACTGAGGTGTCCTGGCTCTGATCCAGGGATGATTTCAAAACAGTCCAACGCTCTGTTGCTCCTTTCAAGAGATTAGGATGTCCAAGAACAAACCCACTAAGTAGAATGACCAACTTTCCCATTTATCCAGGGACTGACAGGTTTCCCAGGTCACGGGACTTTAAGTGCTAAAGCCAGGTGAGTACCGGGCAAAGTGGGATGGTTGGTCATCCTGCTCAGAGTCAGGATACCCTCTGCCAGCCTCTACTCCCTCTTCCTTCTCACAGGGACCACCTAAGCAAGGCCGTAAACTGGGACAAACAAATGGGAAAGAAGGCAGGAGAGTTGGAGAAGGGATTTGAGAACCACGTGAATGATGTAACTTGAGTCTTCTTTATACCTGAGTAAAACTCCAGTGTGAAGATACATCACAATTTCTTTATCCATTAGTCTGTTGACGAGATTACAAAATTATGTCATTTGCAGGAAAATGGACAGAAATAGAGAACATCATATTGAGTGAAATAAGCCATTTCCTTAGGAATTAGCTATCTCTAGGAAAGTCAAGAACCACATGTTTTCTCTCATATGTGGAAGCTAGAGAGGAAAAGAACAAAAACATAATGGGGGTGAACTTCATGAAAATAGAAGGGAGACTGGTGGAGGGGTGAAGAATGGGGATCAGGAGAACAGAGAAAGGAAGGAAATGGGGAATGAAATGGACCAAATTGTGTTATGTTCATGTACAAGTATACCACAATAACTCCCAGTAATACATATAATTATGATATACCAATAAAAATTAATTAATTCTAAGTCATTGCTCAAGCTGTCTTATTCTCCCCAGTTTTATCTTCTATCCCTCATTGACTTAATTCTCAAATACTTTTCAGATCCTCTAACAGGAGCTGGGAAGTCATCTCCTCCAGGAGTACCCCGGACCACCCCAAGACTGTGTTAGGTAGTCTGTGTGCCCCCAATGTACAATTACTTCATCATAGAATTTGGTGTTGAATTTGCTTGTTTACTTACCGCTTTTCTCCCCTACAACATGAGGAGAGTGGCTATATCTTCATGGATTCATTGGTTCAACAAATACATAATGATTGCCTCAGTGTATCAGGTACTAGGCTAAATAGGTTGTATCCTGGGGATGCAAGGACTCTGAAAACAAATCCAGTCCCTGCCCTCACCAGGCTGACAGTCTGTCAGATGAGGCAGATGATATTCAAATAATCATACAGATAAAAACAAAATCACAACTCTGTTGTTAACCATTTGTTTTGATTTGTAAGCACTACATAGGATAAGTATCTGAAGGATGTGAAGAGAGCTTATAATAATAAGATGTACTCCACATTTGTATAAATAGGTCAGATTATACTCTATTGTCATGTACAACTAAAAAAGAACAAAAATTAAAAATCAAAAAAGAGAGAGAGAGCTTATCATAGGAAAACCAGGGAAGCAGGAGTGTTGAAGATAAGCTTTCCCTGGGCAAGTGAGGATGGAGTGGAGATTCCGAGGCCAAGAAGGTGTTAAGGCCGGGTGTGGTGGCGCATGCCTGTAATCCTAGCACTTGGGAGGCTGAGGCAAGAGGATCGAAAGTTCAAAGCCAGCCTCAGCAATGGCAAGGCACTTAGCAACTCAGTGAGACCCTATCTCTAATAAAATACAAAAAAGGGCTGGGGATGTGATGTGGCCCAGTGGTCGAGTGCCCCTGAGTTCAATCCCTGGTACCAAAAAATAAAAACAAAAAATAAAAAAATAAAAATAAAAAAAAGAGAAGGTGTTAAGTAGGAACGGGTATAAGGGCTGGAGAAGCTCTGGACCTTGATTTTAGGAAGGAAGACAGAATTTTGCAGAAAACATTCTCAATAGTGTTGGGGTTGCCTCAGAGGACATTTGGCAATGTCTAAGGACATTCAACCATGTTTGGAGATAGACACATAGATAAATAAAATAGATTTGTATATATCTATATATATCTCACAATTTTGGGGGGGGGGATTGGTTGCTACTGATATTTAGAAGCTGACGATGCTAATAATTACCTATAATTCATAGAACAATCCCCCACAACAAAGAATGGCAATAGTACCCCTGCTGGTAGGATAGAGAGCAAAGGGGAATGCAGAGGAATGGTGTGAGCAGAGTAAAGAGACCCTGAAGGTCTTAAAGGCAGAGTAACAGAATCAGATCACTGTCTTGGGTAAGACCAATTGGACTATAGTGCAGAAAACAGAATATATAAGAGCAAAAGTGGAGAGATCAAACAGAGGACAATTGCAATAGTCCAGTTGACACATCCTGGTGGCTTGGACCAGAATATTAGTGATGAAAACAGAGAGCACTGACTGGATCCCTCAACCAATTAGAAGGTAATATAATAGGGCTCCAGGATGGGACTGGAGCAGAAGGAAGTGCCTGGTTTTTTGGCTTGTATTCCTGGAGAGGTGGAATTATAGTTACATGCATGTAATATCTACAGTAGTTCATTTAATCCTCACGACTCTATGAGGAAACAGAGGTAGAGCAGCACACTAAAATAAGGGGCCTGGCCAGTACCCACTCAGGCATTCTGTCTCTGGAACTCTACCGCTCCCTGTGGCCTCTCTGAATAATGGTGCTGCCCACTCAGCTGGAGAAGGTTGGTTGGGAACTGGGCTTGGGCAAGGCACATATCACATTGTGCTTGTTGAGTTTGAAGTCAAGTAAGAGAGATGGAGGTGCCATCTCAAATCCAGAGCAGAAGAGCCCCCCAGAACCGTATGCTCACAGACCAGAGGAATGCTCAGGCAGTAGATGTTGAGTAGGCCAGGGAATTAGTTCATTGGTTGAAAAGTAATGCTTACTGAGTCATGGTGTTTTCAAGGCATTGTGTTTAGTGTTAGGTATGCTGAGACAGCTGAAAGACAGACCTTGCCTGTGGGGCCTTCATAGTGCTGGGAAGAATACAAAAACTTTTGGGTACTGAAACCCCACTCAGCCCCTGCTAAACTTAGTTTTTCCTCTCTCTTCTACCTCACCCAAGGGTCTGGGGAAGCAGAATCTATTGCCTGCAAAGAAACTCCCCCAGCCACACAGATTCTGGGAATTCAGCTGTCAGAATGTCTGTATCCAATCAGCAACAAACCAGCAAATTCAAAGAAGAAGAAGGAGAAGGAGGAAGAGGAGGAGAGTAAGTAAGAAAAGAAAACAACAACAAAAATCCTCAGGCTTGTGTATATATTTACACAACCCATTTCTGCCCCCCACGGCATTCTACCCCCAGGCCTCTGGGGGGCGCTCTTTATGCTGGAGAATCATGAATCCTACTACTACTTGCTTTCTGTTGGGGAGAATAAGCTGAGGAGCCCAGCCTGAGATTAAAAACAAAACAAAACAAAACAGAATCAGCTCTTTAAAAATTCTGCCTAAAAAAAAATTCTGCCTAATTTTGTGTGGCCACCAGAGGTCTCAAGTTGGATAATGGACCCCAATTTGCTACACAGGCAGGCCTCAGGGCTCAACTATTTGCTACGATAATGAGAAATCCAGTCTGTTTGTGGGCTGGGGTTTCACTTGGGAAGCCCAGTTTTGTTTATTTTATGGAATGGTACACACAAGTCCAGCTATGTCATGAGTAAGACCCAGTACAAAACAAAAATGCAGGGCCCTTATTCAAAAATCATTAAGAATTTCAAGACAACAACAGCAGAGCATTAGCAAAATGCAGGGCCTTTCTGAATGCATGAAACAGCTGTGGTGGTGGTCTGGGGAACAGAGAGAGGGCGGGGCCCCCCACATTTTCCCTCTGTTGCCAGCCACTGTCATAGAGGGAGCAGAACATTATGGAGTGCAGACCCCGGGAGGAGCAGGCCAGCCCCAATAGCAGTCAGCAGCAGCCATGTGGGCCAGAGGAGGATTCCCATTGGATGGTGCAAGAGCAGACCCTTTTCCTGAGGTATGTAAGAGGACGTGACTCCTAAAGAGGGGGAGACTGAACCTTCTCCACCCCTCACCCCATCCCCAGCTTCCAATATCAATTCCCGATAGCTGGGACCACCTCCCCAGCTTTCACCTCAGGACTTCCTTACCCCACCCAAAATGTTGCTCTTGCTGTTCACTTTTCCTTCTTTACTGAACTAATTAAATGAATATTTCTTGAGTGCTATTATCTGCCCGGCAGAGTACTAGGCCCTACCATGAAACTACTAAAAGTCCTCTCTACCAGATGGGGAAATAACTGCTACCCTAATTTATCCTCCATTGCCTCCTCCACCCCAAATCCAGGCTGTGCCAGAACTTTCCCATGTTCCTAGGACCTCTTGAATATCCAACAACAAAAAGACCTGCTCTAGAGCTATGGGCAGTATTTGCCCTGACTAGCTAGAAAGTCTCCACATTTAAGACCCAAGACACCTGCTTAACTGTTGTAGAAACAGAGTAAAGTAGTCAAAGAACAGAGAAAGATGAAAGCCCCAGGATGGGAGTGTTTCAAAGAGGGTGCACACACAAACATGCTTTGGGCAGCATTGTTTGCAGAAACTGGAAATGACCCAACTGTCCATCTTGTGAAAATGAATTAAACTCTGGTTTATGCATCCAGTGAAACAATCCAGCAGTGAAAAGGAAGGAACTGGAACACAGATACATCTCAGAAGCCAAGTTAGGGGAAAGAGAAGCCAATTTGCGGGTGAACATACCGCGTGATGCCATGATAAAAAGCAGACCTGTGCACTGTTTATGGAGCTGTAGCTACATATATTACCATATCATACACATAAGGAGATGTAAAGTAAAACACGATCAGGAAGGAGACCCACCATTGTCAGAGAGTAGGTAGCCTTGAGGATGAGCAGAAGGGGTGGGAGATGGGGATTTTCACGTTAATCATCTCATTTTATTCAAATGACAAAATATCTTCTCCTGTTAAGGGCAAATGAGGGGACAGTTTCTATTTCATAAATAACTAATATCCACTGAGAACTGATTGTGTGCCAGAAGGGTTGTAGGAGCTTTACAGGTACTAACCCACTTGATCATTTAAAACAATCCTGTGGGGTTGTTTCCGTGTAACCTATATCCTCATAGATAAGGAAACAGAAGCAGGGAAAGGTTAAATAATTAGCTCAAGATTATACCATGAAGTGGCGTGGGGCTGAGTGGGGCTCACATGCAAGAACTATGCTATCATGCATGCTGCAAAGTATAAAATCTAACCCACATGCAGCTCCATGCCAGGCACTGTCCTAAAGGACAAATGAACTCATTTATCCTCACAGCAACCTCACAAGATGCATGTTCTGGTCCCTGATTTACAGAAGAGAGTGGTGGGGTGCAGAGTCGCAAAACACCTGCCCCGCATTGGGTAGGAGGCCATGTTGGGCCCTGAACCCAGGCGATTCCGTTTCTAGAGTATGCTCTTAACTGTCAGGCAAAACCAGTCCTTGAGGTATCGTCCATTATGATATTCTCAGTGTTTTGTCTCATGCTTGAAATGCTTCAAAATTTAAATGTTTTAATTAAAATTGAAAACTAAATTGCAAACAGAAGGGGGTTCATCGCTAGTGTTGAATACTGTGCAGAGGCCGAAAACCTTGGAAACACCATTGGGTGTGATGTGGAGGAAGACAAGGGCACTCTTTCCATTGACCACCAGGAGCCATTGCCCCTTGTTATCTCTCATCATACGTTGGGCTCACCTGCTATGGTTTGGAAGTGTCCCTCAAATCTGTGTTGGAAGCTTGATTCCAAGTAGTGTTGGGAGGTGGGCCCTAATGGAAGATGATTGGGTCCTGAGAGTGGGGCCCAGGTGAATGGATTTTTATGCACACCATTGAGAGCACATTGTTACAAAGCAAGTTTACCCCACTCAGCCCCTCGTGCTTTGTCTCTTTTGTACATACTTACTTGTCTGCTTTTCCACCATGAGAAAATGCAGCATGAAAGCCCTTGTCAGACTCTGTCACCATACCCTTGGTCTTTCCAGTATCATAAGCCAAATAAATTTCTTTATAAATTACCCAACTCTGATATTCTGTTACAGCAACAGAAACTAAGACACTACTCCTTGCCACTGGGCTCATCTGTTTCTGTTGGTCTCCTCCGTAGATGTTGAGATCCTTGAATAATAAGTCTACTTTGAATTTGTCTTTGTTACCTCAAAGCAATGCCTATTAAACAGCTGATGTAAAATAACTGTTGTTGGATGACTAATGAGGATCAAGACAGAAACAAATTGTTGCTTATTTCCACCATCCACCACACCTTGATCCAAATAGTTGCCAATGCCTTTGCTAATCCTCACTAAGGGAAAAATGAGGCCAACTCCAGAATGACCAGGACGTAGATGCAGGGGTCAGGATGTAGGGCAGTAGAGGAAGAAGAAGAGGGGACAAGAATCAACCCAAGTCAGCTCAATGGAAGTTGATGCTGTGGTGGACAGGTGCCAATTTGACCTGATTAAAGCTTCAGGAGAATGGCCAATGAGTCCAGGCGTGGAAGGATCGTGGGTTTGATTGGCAGTGCATGGCTATAAGATGCTCTACCTTCTGAAGATGATGCAGCACCAGGAATGAGTTTTCTCAACCCAAACAAGAATGCAGTGGTGCCACAGAAGCTGCTAAAGAACAAGAAGTGAAGTATATGAACTTAGCCTTGAGGTATCTCCATGAGAACGTCCCTCCCCTCCAAAACTGACAGATGGCTGCTTTTTTTTTTTTTAACAGATGAATGCTTTAAAAATGCATAGACACAACACATTTTGTTTCTGTTTCCTAATTTAAATCTTTTAGTAATAAATCAGCACCAAAAAAAAATTATATCCACTTGGCTTGTCACAGAAAAGGGCAAAGTGAAAATATTCTCCAGAATGAGAAACTGGCTGGGATTTCTCAGGAATGCAGAGTATTTGGCTCTTTGAGCCTAAAATTCTTCATTCACTAGCTTATGTTTGAATGTGATTAGTTAAGCATTTGTCTTTAACTCTGATTTTGCTTTACTGTCATAGTTTAACACTTCTCAAAGACTTAGCTGTGTCCTGTGACACAAGGTAATTGGAGGTATGGTAGGAAAGGACATGAAAGATGAAATCAGATGTAAGAATTCTTTACTCATCACATTCAAAGAAGCATTTTGAACAGATGTATATGAAATCTGTTGATGTCATGAATGTACAGATATCTCATTCATTGATTCTCAAGGTATATTCAAACTTTGGATAAATTTTCAAATTAACGAGTTGTCTGACAGCTAAAAACTGTGCCAACCAGCAGCACACACCAGGGTTTTAATTACATTGTTCTTAGTCTTCTCAGCCATGACAACTCCCAGACACAGTATGACTTCTGATCTTCAAAAGTATAGTGTTGGAGGGTCATTAATCCTAATTCTCCGCCAGTGCCTTCATCCTCAGAGAAACAGAATGTGCTGTGACTGTGTCTCTTAGTTATCTAATTGTTGAGCTATTCCTTAGACAAGGGAGGTCTTTATAGCTTACTGGAGAACTTCTAGTTCACTGTGGTAATCAAGAAAAGAACCGGTCAGAATATCTTTAAGTAATTTCCCTCTCATCAAACTAGACAAAAACAAACCTCCAGGTTGTCTTGGGCTCCTCTCTCTCCTTTACCTCCCACACCCAGCAGGCTGCCAAGTGCTGTGAGTCCTGCCCTTACAACCTTTCTTACATCCGTCTCCGCCCCTTCTCTCCTGCTGCTGCTTCCCTACTTAGCCTTCTAGCTGGTTTTCTGGTTTCCTGTCTGTCCTCCTCCACTCTCTCTCCAGAGTCATCTCTGGCCAGTACCTGGGACACAGTCATGGCTTAATGAATGCTCACCAACTCTGAATCTCTGACTCTCCACCACCTTATTCAGAACTCCTCAGGCGTCTGATCCTGTGCTTGTAGCCTGAGCTCTCTGTCCTGCGTTTCCAGGCCCTCCTTAACCCAGTGCCTACCTGCTGCCATCGCTACCCACCTGCCTCCATGGGGAAGCTCACACTCCGGCTGTACTGAGGGACAGCTTCTGGAGTGCTCCTGCTCTTTGTCCTTTGCTCATGCTGTTCTTTCCCCTTGCAGGGCCCTTCCCTAACCCCACCCCCCAGACTACCCATTCTGCCAGACATGTATGCTGATAAACTGCAGAGCTGGCAAAACTCTGTTACCTACAGAAGGCTAAGAATGGAGACAGGAGGACAAGGACCGGTTTTTGCCACACCTACCTCACAAATTGGTTGTAAAGCTTAAAGGCAGAATCTGGGAAAGCACACAGTATCATGTGTAGCAAAATAAACATTCATTTCCTCCTAATTTCTGACAGCATTCCCTATTAGCAGTTTCCCACATAGCATGCTCTCACTTTATTTTTGATGAATGGATGCTCAAATGAAAGAGCTCATCTTGAAGGCCCATCATTGTTAACTAGAGAAAGTCATTTGTAATTTGTTTATAATTATATGAAAGCTTACTGCTAAAGTAGTTTACTATTTAAGTGGATAAAAAGCTCTCGTTCTTCATCATCAGATTGCTAAACTACTGGAATTATGCTAAGCACCCCTAAGCCTCAAATACTCCCAAAGAGGAGGACTAATACTGTTAGGTTCCCCTGGCTTAGTATGAGACTACTAAGCTACGTTTTATGTGGATCCCTGCTATTTCTCCAGAAAGTTGACAGCACATGGAGTGATCCACACCCGTCCCACACACTCATCCTTCAGTTATCTCCAGGGATACCAGGATGGAGAAGTGGGTAGAAAGTCAGGGTTCTTCCTCTCCTGGAAGCCCTACTCCCTGTGACTCCCAGGAGAAAGGGCTGCAGAAAAGCAGCTCACCTATCCGGGATAACTAAGATTCTCTCCCCACAGAGAGCATTGAACAGCCTCAGAACCAACTTTTGTTTAGTTTGAGATCGTTGCTAGGGCTGCAATGATGCAGACTGGTGCCTTAGTCATGGAGTCTCAAGGTCCTTTGCAGAAAAGTTCTTAAACAGTGACTCATCAAAAACTCTTAAAATGTCCAGGACTTGTCATTTAATGTAATCCTGAGAGCTCTGGGAAACTGAGCAAACTGACCTAAATAGAAAAGCATCCTTTGGATGACCAGAGGGAAGAACTACTGCTTCTCTAGATGAATGGTCCGGAGGAAGCCCTGGAAATAACTGTCAAAGGGTGCAGAAGCCCCTGGAGCAAACACTGTGAAGACCCACACCATCAATCAGCCAATCAGCACTGAGTTCTAATGGTCTAGATTCCTGGACTCTCACCAGGCTACTTCCCCTGACTTTCTACATTATTTCTTCACTGGGGATTCCTCCACCCTTCCCACACCCTCCTCTTTGATTCCTCCAGGATAACAGTTGTAATCTCTTCCCTACTTTTCTTAAAACCTCAGGATTTAGATACAAAAATATTTCCTAAGAATGCAGTGTGCTAACCAAATTTCTCACAATCTGCTATTTGCTAGCTAATTGTATTCTAATCTAGTGTCAAGATTCCTGAAAAGAAAACACTTTTTTATTTCTGATGGGGTGTGTGTGTGTGTGTGTGTGTGTGTGTGTGTAATCACACAGGTGTGTATTTTATTTTATATGTATATATGTGTGTATATATTTTTATATATAGAGAGAGATTGAGAGAAAGAATACAGATGTGTGTGTATGTGTGTTACTCAGCTTTCTGTTACTATGACAAAATATCTGAGATAATCAACTTAAAAGGAAGAAAGATTTATTTTGGGCTCACAGTTTCAGAGGTTTCTGTCCATGGTCCACTGGCTCCATTGCTTTGGGCCTGAGGTCAGGCCATGCATCATGGTGGAGATCACTTAATGGAGCAAAGCTGCTCACCTCATCGTGTCTGGGAAGTGAAAGAAGTAGGAAGAGGCTGGGGTCCCAATATTCCTTCAAGAGCACAACCTCAATGATCTAACTTGCTCCTGCTAGGCCCAACCTCCTATAGGTTCTGCCACCTCCCAATAGTACCACAAGTGGGGGACAAAACCTTCAACATGTAGGCCTTTGTGGGGACATTCATCATGCACATATAAAGATGTATATTTTTAGGGATTTTCCAACATAAAATTTACTCAAATAATGTTTTAGAGTGCCTACTATGTTCCAGGCATTGTTCCAAGTATGAGAACCCAGTTTATTTTATTGGTGAATAAAATAAACCAATTATCTTTTTCTTGATGAAGATTGGGGCACACAATAAATAAATACATATTATATAGTGTGCGGGTGTCTATATATACTACACATATATACGTACATACACACTCACAGTGTACAGTATACGCACGGTATACATATATACACTCACAGTGGCTGGCACACAGAAAGTGCCCAACAAGTAGGCCCAATTAAAAGTAACAAGAGCTAGCATTTATTGAAGAGTCAGGTGTTTTTTAAAATTCTTGATAACCCTATAAGGTAGGAACTAATGCTTTTTTTAAATCTTCATTTACCAACAGTAAACTGAGGCACAGAGATATCATAGAACTAAGGAGTCATAATGTGGAATTTGGCTCCAGATACTGTCTTTCTTCCTTATTCTTCCTCTCGAAAATGGGCCACCTTAATAAAAAGGCAGGCTGTCAATTGATCTAAATCTGCCAGTGCTGTTCTAAGAAGACCAGTTTCAAGGGAAAAGTCCAAGGGAAAGAGAAACTCAGCACTGAGCTAGCAACACAGCACTGTGGCCCTGAAACATGATTTTCCTCCTCAGTTCTTTTATCTGACAGCAAGAAGAGGCAAATCAAGACAGCTTATTCTCAGGTAAAACATTAACCTATAGTTTTAAGTGTTTCTTATTTATAAAAAGAAAGCAGGAAAAGAAAGAAAAGGCAAGGCTAAGTGATCCCAATACATTTTTACAACATGGAGCACCTGAGACTGTAACCTGTTGGTTCTCAGAGGGGTGAAAGGAAGAGGTGAGGAGAGGGATCAGAAAAATTCCCCCAGAGGGGGGGTTCTGATGACTGGTCTCTACCTCAGTCCCTTGGTACCACTAGGCTAAGCAGAAGCCTCTTAAGTGGGTTTTGGGAACAAGATGTCCAAAAGCTCCCAAAGGCCTCAGATCAAAGATAGAACCTAAGAAATAACTTGAGGTGTTTTAGTCAGCCTTTTTGCTGCTGTTACTAAAAGACCTGACAAGAACAATTGTAGAGTTTATTTGAGGGCTCACAATTTCAGAGGTCTCAGTCTATAGACATCTGACTCCATTCCTCAGGGTTCAAGTTGAGGCAGAACATCATGGTGGAAGAGTATGGTGGAGGGAAGCAGCTCACATGATGATCAGGAGCTAGAGAGAGATTCCCTCTCCAGATACAAAATATATCCAAAGCTACACCCCCAATGGCCCATGTCCTCCAGCCACATCCTACCTGCCTTCAGTTTCCATTCAATTAATCCCATTTTGGGATTAATTCACTAATGGGATTAAGGCTCTCAAAACCCAATCATTTCTCCTCTAAACTTTCTTGCATTGTCTCACACATGAGCTTTTGGGGGACACCTCACATCCAACTACAACACAAGGTAAGTTATTCTTATAACCACTATAGTTCAGTTGTTGTTTATTGAGTGTCAACTATATGCAAAACAATTTACTATATTTCATTTTTTCTTTTTCTTTTTGCTGTATTTCTTGTAGATATTATCTGATTTAATGTTGGAAATGTATAATCTCCTTGAGCCTGAAATAAAGCTGCAATTGATGAATCATTTATTAATGGTGAGTGAAAATCAATCAAACTTGACTAATGTAATTAAGACTTAAATAAGTCTTGTTCTAAACAGAATATCAGTTGTACACAGAGTTATCATCATGCTGTTAATTTAATGTTTTTTAAAATAAAAAGACATAAATAAAGAAGCTTAATTCTTATTCCCTTTCATGCGTCAGCACTATTTATCATAGCTATCATCACTGAAATATACTCATCTCAGGGTTAGTGTATGAGGGGACAACAGGCTTGCCACTGAGGATACCAAACAAACAATTAAAGAACATGAAAATGAGGTAAAGTGAGTCTAAAAATCACCTGTGAAAATAAGCACCTACAAATGGAGAATCAAGAGGTGGGGAGTACAAACCCTGCTTTGATGGTAAAATACACTGGATATCTCAAAAAAACCTAAAATATAAGCATGGATTCTGTCCTGGGGGGGGGGGGGGGGTTCTGGAAGTATGGTTGGGAGATAGGATTTAGGTGCAGGCATATACAGAATAAAGCAGATAACTGCTCAGAGCCAACACGGTGACACAGGCTGCAGATCTGAGGACACAGGGGTCTTAGGGAGCCAAGGACGCCAGGGTTAGCCTCCACATAAGTAATGTTTTTCTTTTTAACTTTCCCTCTAGATCCTAGAACCATCTCCTCATTTTCTTTTCTCCCTTACCAAGTGACCATTATCTTCCCATCTAGAGACCCACTATTTATTTATTTATTCTAGAATCTTCTTTCAGCAAATGACATTTCTAGTCAGTTAATACTACTTTATGAAGCCCAGTATGTAGAGAATGAGAGCCACAGCAGGTCGAGGGTAAGGAAGGAAGCAGAGGCTCTAACCTCCATCTCCAAAACTAAAGCAGACACACCAGGGAGGCCACCAGCCTCGCAGGACAGCTCCATCTCCCCAACACAGCTCTTGGCACACAGTGCACCCCAAGCCAGCACCCTGGCAGGCCTTATCTATTCTGCATCACCTTGCTCCAGGCCACGGTCAGACACCAGGTCTAAACCAGACCAATTTAAAATTCTCTCCTGAGAAACACCCAGCCTGGTTTTTATTGCAACGGATTCACACATTAACAACGGGCTTCTAGAGAGAGGGTCATAAACTCCTGCTACTGTGGCCCTCGGTGGGGCCTTGGTTTCTGCCCCTTCCCTTAGTTTAGTTGCTTATTCAACAATTTTCCCTCCAAAGACACCCCAGTATTATCCTAACAAACGTCCCTCACCCTTTATTCTTAGCAAAATCAACTAGAGTTAGTATCTGATGTCTTCATATGAAAAGAATATTAAACAGATCATGAATATGCTACAGATTCTAAGCTCTCAGGAAAAATATGTTAGGTCATTGCATTGAGGTGGGCAAGAAGACAGGAAGGCTGGCTGTGCCCTACATTTGTAGATAAGAAATTAACAATCCTTATATGTCTTATGGTCATCTAGGACAACGTACACACACACTGGGGGCAAGATTCAGGGAGCCACTAGCTGTGGGGAAAGAAAGCAGATTAAGAGACAAGAAAAGCTGAGACCACCAGATCAGATGGTTGCTTCTGAGTGCATTGGGTTGACTTAATTGAGAGAATAGAAACTAGATCCCAGAAGTCTCCACTCTGGGTGTAAAATCAAAGTCAAGGTCTTAATATGATCTTAATATGATCACACTAGTTATTGGCCTGAGATTGCTAAACATCAAGTTCAGAAATTGCTATTTCAAGTCACACATTATACCTCCACTTGCATTTACTGACTCACCAGGTGTTAGGTATGGGTATAGCGTGATCAGAAGGAAATCAAAGTATATGGGAGGAGCCCAGAGGAATTAAGGAAACTTTTAGCCCCTCTGAAATGTTCTTCCCTGCACCCCTATCCCTAACAACTAGAGGAAACTACTCATCTAACCTCCCTGGCTGCCCTGCTCAGCAATGCACAGTCTATCCCCAGCATTTGAACTTAACATGGTCTGGAGGGTTTTATGCAGGAAGGATGTAGAGAAGAAAGAGGTTATACACAGGGGCTAACTAAGGAATATTATTAAGACTGGAGAAATTGTGTTAGCATGGACTTTGAGGATAGGGTGTGTTATTAGTGGTTTCATTTGCTAAGTAATCCATAGTCTGATGGATATCAGATGGGATCTCAATTCAACTATAGAAGAATTGGTGGTTACCAGCTATCCAAACTCAGAGAACAATGGCTCCTTGACTTCACCTTGGAAATCACAGTAGCTGATGTAATTTTGAATTATAGCTCATCATCACATTTGTGGTTGTATGTGAGCATGTCATATCATGCTGGGAAGGAGCATCTTGGGACACATGGGTGAAGTTTATGGGTGTGTGTGTGTGTGTGTGTGTGTGTGTGTGTGTGTGTGTGTCTTATGCTAAGCAGCTGAGAAGGAGAATGTAATGGTCACCATGTGGAGCTGCCTCATGAGTCCCAACAGTGTTCCCTTCTCTGAGCACAGCCCCCAAAGTTCAGGATGGGCCCATGATGATTTTGTCTGTATTTCATGAACTTCTGCCCACTCCCCACTGCCTCCACCACGACAGTGCTGGATGCAGTGATGTACCAAAAGCTAAGCAAGGGGCTCCGACGGCCTCGGGTGCAGGCAATAAGAAAGACTGTAGAGAATTTAAAAACAATACTAAAGCCAATTGGAAGTCAATCTGCTTCCTGTTATCACCATGTGCTGGCAATCCCAAACAATGTCAGTGATAAAGTAGTCCTTCCTGACTACTTCCTCAGTTCTACACAATTGTTGTGTTGCTGTTGAGTTTCAATAACATGCACAAAAGCTTCACATTCGCACGTTTTTATCACTTTATGCATGTATTGTACATGGAGGTTAATTTGAACTTCCAATTATACAGTAACGCTTCTATACACTTAGACTCAGCCTCACGAGTTTGTTTCCGGGAAGTTCCTGTTTGGAATTGTTCTGGCTCACTCCATGTGTCCACTCCACATTCCTGCATTCAAATGGAAGATTCAGAGCAAGGTATAATGGCATAGTGGTCACAGAAACAAGGACACAGAACTTGAGTTACTTTGATTCTGTGAAATGCCAGAGGAAAATGGCAAAAGACACCAGAAGAAATCAAAAGGGCAATGTTTGAATACCTTCATCATTATCTCCAATAATTGGACCTTTAATCTAAAGCAATAGGTCAAATAATGTTAATGACATGACTCCAATTTTTGTCAAACAAAAACTTGGGAAATTTTAGCTAAAAATAATAAAAATACATGATGAATTTTCTGCTTTACCAGAAACATCTCAACTACACCAACATTTGAAAGCTTCTAGAACCAATCCCTAAGACACAAAGACATGGATGATAATGTAATACCTAGAATTCATTGTGAAATAGGATTTTTATAAATCTCTGCTAAATTTATCCTTGGGTTTAAGACTTTTCCTATTTACTTACATGTTTTATTATGATAAAGAAAAAGTTTTAAATTAAAATTAATATAAAGTATCGTTTGGTCAACTATGAGCAAAGACACACGGACATACCTTAATATATTGCCAACTAAACACAAACATGAATGATTAATTATTATTATTTTTTTTTAAATACCTTCATTTTATTTACTTTTTTTTTTTTTTTTTTGATGTGGTGCTGAGGATCGAACCCAGTGCCTCGCACGTGCTAGGTGAGCGCTCTATCGCTGAGCCACAACCCCAGCCCCATGAAGGATTAATTCTGATGAGATTATTTAGAAGTCTATGGCAAAAGTCACAACCTAAAAAAATCACACTGTCATGTTATTATTCTACTGTACAGACCAATATGCAAGGCTAAATCTATTTTCTGTTTTACAAAAAAATACATTAATGTTATAACAAGTATTACTTCATTACTTAATATTGTATCATACTGTATGTTATGGTTTGAAAATGAGGTGTCCCCCAAAATCTCTTGTTAACATAGGAATATTTGGAGGTGAAATGAAATGATTGTGAGAGCAGTGATCTAATCAGTCCATCCTAGTTTGAATGGACTGACTAGGTGGTAACTGCAGGCAGGTGGGCTGTGGCTGGAGGAGGTAGGTCCCTGGGAGCAGGCCCTAGAAGGATGCTTCTTCCCTGCAGCCCCTTCTTTCTGCTTCCCAGCTGTCAGATTCTGAGCAGCTTCTCTCTACACACCCTTCCTCATGATGTGCTGCTTCTCCCACAGCAATAAAGTTGGCCCTCCATGGTCTAAACCGCTAAAACCATGAGCCAAAACAAACTTTCCCTCCACTACATTGTTCTTGTCAGGTGGTTTGGTCTCAGTGACACAAAGCTGACTAACCCACTGTACTGTTTATTTTATTTCATGTCTTGTTTTTTATTTATTATTAGCATAACTATGCAAGTTTCACAGACACATGTTTTCATTGTATTTCTTTTCTGACATCTTCACCATCAATATTATTGGCTGCATTTCATGATTATTGTTGAAAATAACTTTTGAGGGGTGTTTTTAAATGATCCACTGCAGGTGTCTAATATCAGTGGTGTCCCTAGCTGGATGATCCAGGCCACATAACTAACCCAAACTGGGGCCCATGGATCCTCCTGGGAAAGTGAGGTGTGGCCTTCACCTCATGGGGACTTAGAGAAGTCACAGCTGACTCCTGTTACTGACAGTGTGTCCTAGAGAACCCTGGATCTCCAAGGCCCTAGAAGTTGTCCTTAGCCACCTTGGATGGTATGAGATACCCCAGAATAATTCCAATAAGCTACCTTTCACCCTTAGAGCACAAATCAACTTTACCTCTGGGAGAAATGCTTTTCCACAAGGGGAAGGAAGAAGGGGTGCCAAAGACAGAGCACTGAGGGGACTCTGTCGGTCAATGCATCTGGAGCATGACCATCCCCCAGTGCTCCCCCTGCTCACTCTGCAATGACAGCCTGCAGAGACACCTGCCAGGACAGACCTAGGCATGCAAGTGGGATGGGGCGAAGGACAGAATCAAAAGATTTGTGACACCTGAGGACCATGTAAGGATGGGGGGCATATCCTGATGGAAGGTTGACAGTGACAACAGCTCCAGGGCAGCCACTAGCACTTGAAAATCATCTCATGTCCCCATATAACTATCTGCCTGGCACACTCTCCGCACCCCAAGTAAAGCAAGAGTGTACTGATTCTTGTATGTCCCACCCCTAAAGGCCACAACTAACTGACCCAGGGATGATTCTGAGCCAAAGAACTTCCTCAGGAATTTTAACTGGGCATTGAGAAAGTCAAGGTCAGATTCTCTCCTGCGGGGAAGTTATGTTGCCAGTCATATTTCCAGAAGGCTAGACTGCAGTCGCAAAGAGACAGGCAGAGAGGAACAGGGAAGGAAATAATAGGTGGCATTTGAGTCTCTTGCTATAGCCACCTCTGCAACCTCTGGCTTGTTGTTCTACACATCCTCAGATACATTCCATTTTGCAAATAAAAGAGAGGTTCTGATATTTGTAATCAAAATGACACAGGATGTGTGCTGGGTTTTTTCTTTTCTTTTTTTTTTTTTAACAAAAACAAAATTGAGAATCAGAAGATATAAACAGCCCTCACACGAAACTCACCTGCTAGCTGTGACTTGTGGTTTCCATTCCTAGCACTACACGCTGGAGCTTCTGAGACTGGGCTGTGTTTAGTTTCCCTGTGCTGCCCACACCCAGGGCCAACCTGCAGAGGGCCGGGAGAGCCCTAAGGACAGACTCAGTTCAAGGTCTCATTCTTAAGGTGCTCCAGCTAACTAGCTCTGCCAGAGGATCCCACACACTCAACTGTTGTCCTGTTGTCGTTAGATTTCTTCTCTCCATTCTCTACCCTCTGTGCTTACCTCTTCTCTATCCTGATCTAGTGGGAAGGAGATTGATCTCTAGGGAGCTGTCTTCCAGGGTCCAGAGGAGAGAAAGCAGGGAATGATATTTACCTACACCTACCATGTGCCAAGCACTTTTACATAGGGTATCCTGTGTAATCCCAGTGATAATCCAACCCAGTAAGCAGGTACAGTTATGCTTATAACATGCAGCCTGACCAGAGCTTTATCCCTCCTACCTCTCCCTGTGTCTGCAATTAGCACATATCCTTGCCAGATGCTGTTCTTTTTCCATCCTACACCTCTTTTTTTGGCCTTGTTTTCCATGCAAGAAGCAGCACAAAGAGAAAGCTACCGTTGATTCCTGAATGCAAGTTGCCAGAGAAGTCTCTATTTTCACACCAAACCTGGTTTCCTGGTGGGCACGCAAATTGTTGCCTGCTAAAATAGCAACTCTGGCAAAAATGTCTCTAATCTGCTTAGATGTGCATCAAATCAGAAGCCAGCCTTGCTGTAAAAACCAACTGACCATTTCTAATGAGCTGGAAACAAAACTCCCTTTAAAATGACCAGTCATTGGCTTAGAATCATCAGCTCAACTAGAAATGGAGGCCCCTAAAGCAAAACCTCCTCCTGTCTTGGGTTGATTTCCACCTGACCTCTCTCCATCGCTCTTCCCTACTCTCTTGCAGCCCTTGCAGTCCAGGACAGGCCTGTCCTCATGCATGCACGCACACCTGTGTTCATTAACAGTTACAGGTGGGATGGACTATGGTCTCCCTCTCAAGGGGTTCATCCTCCAGAAGAGGAGATGACACAGTGCTAGACAATGTCCCTTAGCCTACCCACACTTTCTCCCCATCTCCTCTGTCTTCTCCCAGTCTAGGCCAGAGTCATAGAACCAGTTTCTACAGCCACTAGAGTCACAAACTCAAATACCTCTGGGGACCAGGCAGGTACTAGTAAATACGGCTGGTATTTGATCATACATGAAGAGCCGCCGGTGGCCTCAACACTCTTCTTCTGGGGGCGCCACATGGCTTGCTCGTCACCTTCCTCAGGTTTTCCCAGAGGACCATCCACTCAGTGAGGCCTCCCTCACCACCCTTTTAAGTCTGCACCCCTTCCCCTGCTCTCCTCTCTGCATAGCATTTGTCCCTGGGCTACCTACATCATCATCCCTGCCACACCCTAATAGGCTAGAGGAGCACTAAGGGCAGAGATTTGTCTGTTTGGTTCTCTGTATCCCCAGTCCCTAATACATCCTGGGCTGTGGCTGGTGCCCAAGAAACATCCACTGTATGCTCTAAGCACTTGGATGTATTAACATCCTTATGTCATCTTCACAACTTACGAAATAGGTATTATTGATAATGATGGTGATGATGCCCATTTTATAGATGAAGAAGGTGAGGAACAGAGAGGTCAACTTGCATGGCTAGTGAGAGATTCAGAACTTAGATCCAGGCAGACTGTCCTTGCACAGCACTTGAAATCACTACACTGCTTCTAACATGCCCTGTGCCAGGTGACAGGGGCTGGAGGAGCTGTGGCGATTGGAAAATGCTTACCCTGCCTTCTGCCTTTCAAAAATCCTTCTCTGAACAGGAAGGAGGAGGAAAAGGAGGAGGAGGAGGAGGAGGAGGAGGAGGAGGAGGAGGAGGAGGAGGAGGGAAAGGGAGGAATGAGAAAGGAGGAGGAGATGAAGGAGGAGGAAGAAAAAGAGGAGGAGGAGAAGGCTAGTGGCCTTATTTAGTCCTCAGTCCAAAAGTTAGATGAGGATTGACCTAAAGAAGGCATTGTAGACAAAAATAGGCTTCTATTGGGTTGGGAGGGAATAGAGATTTAAAAAAAAAATTACCCAACTGAGCCTCAAAGGTTTAGGAACCCACTAGTTGTTTTTTTTTTACTTTTTGCTTGGCTGTTGGCCCTTTGGCAAGAAGGCCCATGTCAAGAAGGGTCCTAGGAGAGCAGTTTGAGCAGAATTTTATGGGACTTTCTGAATCCTATAGCAGCAGAAACAGTTAAAATAACATGGAAGTGCCTTTCTGGAGAGTTGATCCAGGGACCATCCAAATGACAGGCTGTCCAACTGCCACTGGTTGATCTCCTGGGACAGCAGCAGCAGCTTCACAGAGAAATTGAGCGGCAAGTGGAAAATGTTTACCCTGCCTAAAATATTGTGTCTTTGTTTTTGTTTTTGTTTTTGTTTTTGTTTTTGTTTGCATTGTTGTATTCCATGGAATAATGTGACTTCACAGGCACAAGGAACTTAACTTCTGTATTCTATATTTTTTTGCATTGCCTTGACATCTTCCATGGCATTAAGGGGCTTCACTCTGTGTCCTTCTGGGCCTCCTGGAAACCATCTGTCTCTTCAGTGGTCAGGCAGTATGTGTTTGGGATACCAAGACAACCCAGCTGGCTTCAGAGACCAGCCATCTCACATGCGCACGTCCAGTCCAGGTGGACCAGGAATTAAAATACCAGCCACAGCCTTCAGAAATGTCTTCAACAATAATACCCAGAAGCCACAAATATTTGTTGAATGCCACAGGCCACATTAATATCATGACCCAGACTTTGGAAAGAGGAAAGAGGACGTTTTTCTCTCCGGGGAGGCAGGTGTAGCCAAATAATGACTGCCCTATCTCTTTCTAGCCCACTGAAAACAACTGGACGTGATAAATTCCTTTTACACTCACTCACCCATTGGCTCAGCACCTAGAGTGTGCAGTGCTGTGCTGTGGAGTGGACCAGACAGGCATGTAGCAAGGATATTCCCAAACAGTGAGATAAGCAGTGTGCCAGATGTGAGGCTGAAAGCTGGAAGACCAGAGAGGAGGCAGCCGCGCCCCGTCTGGGTTGTTTATCAGAGGAAAAAAGGAGCAAATTGGAGCCGTGTGGTGTAGGGTTGTGCAGAAGGAAGGGATTCCCCAAGGAGGCTGCCAGGCAGACCATGAAATGGTCCATGTCCAGCACTGAGGGTTGCCCCATGGCGTTTCCCACGCCCTAGAGCCCAAAAACATTTCAGCAGAATTCAGTTCTCCATCTCTTGGACTGAGGTAGGAGTCCTACACTGGACTCAAAGTTAAGCTCCTTTTACCTGTGAAGTCATATCATTCCATGGAATAGAACTTGATGTTACCAAACTTTGCATCCCATGGAGCCTTTAAATCTGTAATTTAGATGCCACCAGCTTCCCTGCATTCAGAATATTAGCACAGATGATTCAGTAGGATTATCCATTAAGAAAAGGCATGGAAAAGTGCTTTGCAAACTCTAAAGGTCAATGCAATTAATTATGATGATTTTTGTTACACATAAGCTCCATGACAGCAGGGATTTTTGTATGTTTTGGCCACCGTTGTATACCCAGAGCCTAGGACAGTGGCTGGCCTATATTAGGCACTCAGGAATTTTTGTGGAATTGAATGGATGCCAACCCCAAAAAACAGGTATACAATTGAGAACTCAGCAGACAGAAAGTGAGCTCCTTCTTTATTTGGCCAGGTCTGCAAGCTATTGCTCCCCCACAAAACCTGCCACCTGTGTGGCTACCTTTTCTGAGCTCAGTCTCAATCCCCAGGTCTAACTCTTCTCAAACTCTCTTAGGCTAGCTGCAGGCGGGGTGGCACGTGCATGTCTCTGCTCCACCTAAACTGATTCCAGTTACCACCTCCAGGTTGGGGCTATTTTGGATCTGAGGGCGTTTGAAGTATGAAAGGACTAGTCTTGGAAGTTGTGGCTGAGACATGGCAGCGAGGGCTGCAGCCTGAAATAGCTGTGAAGCTACAGAACATCTCAGAATAGCTTTTGGCTTCACCACAATCCCAGGCTGGAACTTTACACACACCCGAGAGGAGCCAAATACACAGCCTGTAGAAGCACCCCAGGACGTGAGAAAGTTCTTTGTATGGAAAAATGAAAAAACCCACCCAAACTCAGGACTAGCTGTGTTTGAGGAAGTGTGGCAGCATCTTCAGAAGCTCTGAAGGTAAAGCCAGTGGCTGGTGACCACTGTACAGCGAGATCTGCAGCCACCAGTGTGGCTCGCTCAGTGTGGCTAGTCCAGAACCCTGGAGTGGAAGCTTCTACACACCCAGGAAAGTTTCAAAAGTATTCAACTCAACAAGGATGTGACCTGGCCTGGCAGGGAGGCGGGGTGCACAGGAACCTTGTAATCACTGACATGTGAGCCAGGCACTGGGCCCTGCATCTTAGTGACCCTGTCCTATGTAATTCTCATCAAGAGAATGAGCAAAAGGCACTATTACTCCCACTTTACAGGAGAGAAAATTGAAGTTCATAGGCATGAAGAAATTTGGTTCAATGAGTAAGTGATGGAACTGGGATTTGGATGCTGGTCTGTGTGGTTCCAAACTGCATTTTAGCTGAGCCTTCATGAATGGTAGGATTCTGACCTCTTAGGAGAGGACACTGCCCTCAGGTATTTAATAAAAATCTCTTGAAGCCCTTTGGGAATGCTGGTGATGTCACCAGGGCCTGGACCAATGCTTTAATGAAGATAGAGACATGGTCTGGGGAAGCCTGGGCTCTTCAGATGGCCTGTGAGTCCACACCTTGCTTCTGCCACTGGCATCCTGTCCCCCACTTCTCAGAGGGAGGTAGAAGGTGCCAGGAGCATGATCCCAAAGGAAGCCCCAGGAAGCCATGGCAGCCTCTGAGGCCTCTGAGGCCCACAACACTCACAACTTCTGTCTTCATAGCCCCGATTAAAACTCCAGGAGGAACCACACCTCCTCCTCCCAGGGTTCAAGACTCTTTTCAGGGATAAATATTGTGTCATTTTCACCAATAACCATGGCACCCATAGGAATAACTATGCAAGGAGGGTCATTTAAAAGAACTCAGACTAACCAGGTTATCCCAGTGCCCATTACCATCCTTTTCACCAAGACCAACATAGTGACATAACCTATTGCTGTCCCTCCCTCTCTCCTTCCCCTATCAGGTCAAGACATGCCTTTCTAGAACTTTGCACAGCAGGTACTCTAGGGAAGGTGTAGTGAAGGAAGTTACCACAAGGGGGCAGTATGGAGCAAAATCCCCATGGGCCATCTCACTAAGGACTTTCATGTTTGCCCCTAAATCCTCAGGACAATACAGCTGCCAGTAGACATATTCTAAGGGATCTATGACTTTTGCATGAGGAATCTTTACACTTGTTTTCAACTGTGACAAGTTAAAGTATAAGCATATTCTGAGTCATTGGAATAACACCTTAAAATGGAGGGCCATACTTCAAAGCTCTCCTTAACACTTAGCAATAAGTAGCAGCACTTTAATTGGCATAAACAAATGACTAAAGAAAGAGCAAACGCAATATGGAAATAATATGTTTGTTCTGTGTGAAGGCCACATGATGTTATTCCATCAAAGCTTTGCAGTTATTCCACTGGGACCGACTGGGGTGTGTGTGGTACAGGGCCAGCCAGATGCAGTAGAACCTGAACCCAGGCTGTCGTTTTATGACAGGCAATCAACTTTCAGCAAAACTACCTCTCTGATTACACTGAAGACACTTTGAACTGTATTTGTTGTCTTCTTTCAATGATATTTAATCAGTATATTTATTTAGTCCCAGGGTATTATGATTTAGGACTTTACACCTAGTGTTGTATATTTTCATATTTAAATGACATGATAAAAATAATTTAAGTCAATGCTGGTGACCTCTGAGCATTTTTCCCCCTAGTAATTTATATTAATGATGTGATCAAACTTAAGTCTGGGTAACCCTAAGGCACAGGTGTAAAGGACAAGCATGTGTCCTCGTTTGAGAAGGTGGAGGCCCATGTTGTCACAGGAGGAATTCTGGACTTGGAATCAGAAAGAATGGTCTCTGATCTGGGCTGGGCTGGGCTTGACCACTTGGGAGGTGCTGCTTCACATCTCTAGGCACCTTTGCATGTTTGCTTCTACTAAACTTGGGGCTGTCAACTGCTCTGTAGCTTCCTGGGTTCTGGGTCGGCATCCAGCCTATCTACTCTCCCAAGTTGGAGGGGTCGGGAGTTTGTGGGGGATAAGAGAGTGTTCTAATCAGAAATCAGCGTTGGCCCCCACAGACTCACCTGAGGTATATGGCCACTGCAAGCCCCAGCACCCTCCTCAGATTAAGCCATTCATAGCTCTCCATCGAGTCCATTAATGGGCATCAGGGGCAACTGAGCACCAGCCCATGGCAGGCCCTTACTGGAAAGAGGCCAAGCTGGTCCGCGCTTGCTTGGACTTCCCTTCCTCCTCAGTGTGTCCGATTCACATACATCATTAACCAGAGATTCTGAGGACCCAGGGTTATAAATAGGACAGCTTGCTTCTTTTCAGGGGTGAGGAATAAAGCCAACGCCACCTGAAATCCCTGTAGCTTCATCTCTCCTGGACAAGATGCCCTCTGCTCTGGTAGGATGAGATGGTCTCTTCTCCCCGACCCCCACAGCCCCACTCCACTCTGTCTTCAGGTTCAGGTTTCTCACTATCAAGCACCACCATTTTTAGATTTTTCTGTTGTTTCTTTTTAGTTATACATGAGAGTAGAATTCATTTTTATATAATTGTAAAAGCATGGAATATATCTTATTCTAGTTAGGATCCCATTCTTATGGATGTACATGATGGTGGGATTCACTATGGTGTATTCATATAAGTACATAGGGAGATTATGTCAGATTCATTCCACTGTTTTTCCTTTGCTTATCCCTCTCACTTCCCTTTATTTCCCTTTGTCTAATATACTGAATATCTGTTCTTCTCCTCCTGGCTCCCATTACTATGGTTTAGTTTCCATGTATCAGCAAAAACATTTAATCTTTGGTTTTTCGGAACTGGCTTATTTCACTTAGCATGATAGTCTCCAGGTCTATCCATTTACTTGCGTAATACTCCTTTAAGCATTACCATTTTAAAATACATCATTATACTTTGTAAAAGATGTGGACATATCTTATTTGGTAAACAGAATCAAAAACTGTACGAGAAGAAATGCAAGGCTCCGAAGTTAGTCATGCACCTGAGAATACACAGTCATGAAGTGGACCCCGGAGACAAGAATCCAGGCATTTGAATTCTAAGCCTCGTCACTTCCACCTTATAGTTCTGTTTTCACTTGCCCTGTTTACTGGGAAAATCTGGAGCGGTACCTGCCTTAGGAAACTTGGAATCCCAGACTTCAGGTATTAAGTCTTAACTTCCCATCTTCACCATGAGATGTGAGGACAGGGGACTGTGGTGCACCTTGGTGTCCCCCAAAGCATTTACACACAAATGCGTGTGGATTTGGTTTTGATTTAAGAGAATAAAATTGGAGTGATTAGGCCATAGAGATTTCTTCTTCCTTAGAAATATCATCTTGTCACTGATCAAATCCTGTGGATAGAAGACAAACATTTTCATTATATAATAGGTATCAAATTGATCCTTCTCCAATCCTTTTCCTTATGAGAGGGAAGGGCTGGGGACAGGGAGTGTTTCATGTGAGATGGGACTAGAGAAGACAGAAGGAAGCAGTTTGATGCTCAGGTGCTAAATTTTAGCTCCTTTATAGTTCATGAGAATGTATGAAATGCACATAACCTAAGGAACCAGGCCAGATTAGAGATTCCTGAACCTTATATGTTGTTGTTGTTATTATTATTATCATTATTATTATTATTAATATTGTATTGGGGATTGAACCAGGTTTTATCATTGAGCTACATCTCTAGCCCTTTTTATTTTTTCAGACAGGACCTTGCTAAATCACTCAGGCTGGCCTCTAACTTGCCATCTCCTGCCTCAGCCTCCAGAGTCACTGAGATTATAGGCAGGCACCAGGTACCTGGCTTAAACCTTTTGTTGAAGAGCAGAGAAATTTCTTTTAAAAGTGAAACTTCACTTGGAAACCCAATACATAAGCAGGAAAAGGTGGAAGGGCTCTGGTTAAAGTGGGGCATGGGGGGCCAGGAGTCCCTGGCGCAGTGCCCCCAAGCCACCTGCTCCTTCCTGGGGTCCTACGGCACCTCTGTGGAACCACGGGGGCTTTGCAGGACACAGTTTGAGAATCAGCTGACCAGATAATTTGCCAGCTGGGCTCCAGGGAGACAGATGAATAACACGCAGTCCCTGCCAGCAACGAGCTCTCAGATCCTTTCAATTCAGTGTGATAAGGTCCGTGACAGAGGCACGCCATGGGAGCAGAGGGAGAGGCCAGCGGGGCTGGGGCAGAGGGGCCTGGGACGGGGAAGCGCCTCAGGAAGACGCGGTGCCCAGTAAGTTTGAAAACACTCGTGTAAAACAAAAGTGGAAAAGTTCAAGTTGAAAAATCCGTGGATGTTGAAAGATAACATCGCATTCTACCAGAAGGTCACTGCCAAAATGGTTCTCATCCCTGGAGGGCAATCATGGATGCTGGATGGTCAAGAGGCCAAGTCACATGCCAAGAGGCAGTGGGTGTTGGGCCTGTGTCCAACTTCCTTGCCAACCTGCCATAAATGTGTGCCACTCCCTGGGAAGTCACATCACCCCTGGGGCTTACCAGAGACTGAGCAAGTAGCTCCTCAAAATGGTCCTCAGGAAACCCACCAAGTGTGGTCATTGTCAATGTCAATCAGACCAAAGCCTGATTCCTGCTCTGAGCTTTGACTCACCTGTCCTATTTATGGCGGCTTCTGTCAGACTTCAAATGCTTCTCCCTCCCTCGCTTTCTTCACCTCTCTCTCTCTTTTCCTGTCATTCCTTCTCTCTCTCTCTCTCTTTCTCTCCCTCCCTCCCTCCCTCCCTGTGTGTGTCTCCCCACTCTCTCTCTTTTCCTGTCATTCCTTCTCTCTCTCCCTCCCTCCCTCCCTCTGTGTGTGTGTCTCTCCCCACTCTCTCTCTCTTTTCCTGTCATTCCTTCTCTCCCCGCCCCTCCCCTCTCTCACTTTCTGTCTCCCTGTCTCTCTCCCCTTTCTCTCTGTCATCCAGGGGACATGTAACTGAGACTCAGGAATGAAAAAGAAGAGGCGAGCGAAGGTGCTTGCTCTCAAGGAAACAAGCAGAGGACAGCCAGGCAAGCCCCGGTTTGTTCTGTCCATATTCAGTGAGCAGATTCCTCCCCTGGGAAGGCCCAGTGCTGGGAAGAGAGGCCAGGGTTGTTGCCCTCACTAATGCCAATCCTTGGGGAGGAAACACCAAAACGGCCCTACTTCTCCTCTGTTCCCTGCACTACCCACTGTACCAATGACTTCACCACTTTCCAGATCTCAGCAAAGGCGGGTGCCTGACCATCGAGTCCTTATCTGTGACTGGGAATGGGGGCTTCAAGCTCCCTTCCACTCCTGGTATCTGGCTTTGATTTTGGTACACGGTTCCTGCCTAGGGTCCATTGGCTCTTAAAGATACGTGGATGGGCTCAGAAAGGGGAAATGCCTGCCAATGGGGACTGTGCAGATCTGTGGGGGTGTATTTTTCTGGGGAAATGGTCCAGAGTTTTCATGAGACTTTGGAGTGGGGTCTAAAGCCTCCCAAGTTATTAAGAAACATGTTCCCAAAGTTGAAGGAACTTGCTTGCACTGGCCAGAGACCTGTTCCCATGTGTCCGAAGGGCAGCCTGGGGGAGAAGGCAAACACTATATTCTGTGTGGCTTCCCAGGAACTGGAATTAGGGGTAAAATTTCAGGCAGCTCAGTATGAGGACCAACTATTTGAATGATGTGAAAATAAAACAGACGGGTGCCCCAAACACTGAGGTCCTTGTTACTGAGGTATTTAATCAGCAGCTGTCCTTGGTGTTGGGATACAA
Organism: Tamias sibiricus; assembly: GCA_025594165.1. Classification (NCBI taxonomy): domain Eukaryota; kingdom Metazoa; phylum Chordata; class Mammalia; order Rodentia; family Sciuridae; genus Tamias; species Tamias sibiricus. The sequence goes on along the minus strand of CM046658.1, from coordinate 108,346,230 downwards.
GATAGACTCATGGCCCCTTAGGTCTGGTCCAGCTCTGAACGTTAGGCTGTGGCTTCTGAGGCTCTCTCAGGTGAAAGAGCAAAGAAACAGAAAATGTCGAGCATCCCCCCTGGGTTTGACATGTAGGAAGAGGCTCTAGGCATGGGGAGCTGATGGAGCACATTGTTGGCCTCTATCATACACCTTCAGCAGGGCTCTAGAACCTCTGGGCTAAGACATCAAGAGATCAAGAGCTTGGCAGCAGCTGGGTGTGGTGGCACACGCCTGTAATCCCAGCAGCTCGGGAAGCTGAGGTAGGAGGATCATGAGTTCAAAACCAGTCTCAGCAAAAGCAAGGCAGTAAGCAACTCAGTGAGACCCTGTCTCTAAATAAACTTCAAGATAGGGCTGGGGATGTGGTTCAGTGGTTGAATGCCCCTGAGTTCAGTCCCTGGTACCTACCCCCCCCCCCCCAAAAAAAAAAAGAGCTTGGCAGAGCAAAAGATTACCAAATTGACCCAAACTGAGCTGGGTCTATGCCCTGTTAACTGGAAACTTCAGAATGTGTCTCTGTGTTTACTTTTCTGTGTAATAGTATATAAAATGTTTAGGATTTTCTCCCAGTATGTGTAAGAAAAAAAATTGTGTTCATGCACTTTTTAAAAATATTTTTATTTATTTGTTTTAGTTGTACACAATGCGTTTTATTCAATGCATTTTATTTGTACGTGGTGCTAAAGATCGAACCCGGGTCATCCATGCGCTAGGCGAGCACTCTCCCACTGAGCCACAATCTCAGCCCACGTTTTTTGTTTTTTTTGAAGGCACTGGGGATTGAATGCAGGGGCACTTTACCACTGAGCCACATCCCAGCCCTTTCCATTTATTAATTAATTAATTTAGAGACAGGGTCTCACTAAACTGCTGAGGGTCTCTACATTGCTGAGGCTGGCCTTGACCTTGCGATCCTCTGCCTCAGTTTCCCAAGTTGCTGAAATTACAGGTCTGTGCCACCATGCCCAGCTATATAATTATTCGTAGGCTAACTATTTTTTTAAAAAGTTGTACCACATGGAATATGTCACTTCCTACAAGTCCCATTGATGGAATTCCGAGATACAAGTTGAGTATTGATGAAGCATTTACCCCCTCAAGTCACATGGATGCTTACAGTCAGTGTTCACTGATATGGTGATCAATCTTGTCTTCAAATTTAAACACAAGGTTTCTACTTTGTCCATATTCTTTTTGTAGTATACCTTCATTTTATTCCACAAACATATGTTTCTTACGTATCTATGGATTAAAGAAGGGAACGTTCACATGGAAAGCAGAGTCATATGGTTCTCTGCCTATCTGAGTCAAATAAGCAAATAGACATAGTATTTCAAAGGGGAGGTTAACAGTCATGGCCTTTGATTTCTTTGAGAATAATGGAGGAGAGCTGCTGTGGAAGAAACAATGGTTTTGGAGCAGCTTAATCAGGATTATCACAAAACTATCACAAACTTGTTTCACAGGGGCAAACACTGCTTCTTATCCTGGTGTTCCTTATTTGTGAAGTCGCCACACCCTCGCTGGCCACCTGGAGGGAGCGGCAGATTTCCAGTAGAAAGGATTGATCCACCTGGGCTGGGGAGCCCAGTGGGCAGAGGAGCAGCACTCCAAGAGCTGCCCTCTAGGGACCGCCCTAGTGGGTCCCCATATTCAGGTTGGTAACAGGACTGTTTCCTCCTGCCTCTTATTACCCGAGGCCCCAAACTGGAGGGAACCCAAGCCTAGGGACTCAGAACCCAGCCAGAGGTGCCTTATGGGAAGGAAAGAGGGGCTCCTCTGGTGGGTGCCACAGCCACCTCACAGTCCCTGCATTTCCTGGTGAAGGAAGGTAAGGCAGGAGGCCGAGTCCACCCCAGATGGTGTTGAGTGCTGCTCCAGCAGGAAGGGGGACAAGCCCTCTGTAAAGTGCTTTTGGGAGTACAGAAGTCCAGTCAGGGTGACAGAGGGCCTGGCCCGTGGTGAAAGCCCAGGAGACAGGGCTTCCTTTCTTGTCTTGGCAGATCTTACGGCCTGAAGCTCACAGACCTGGAGGACAGTGGCTGCAGAAGGGAAAGCCAGTATCCGGCCTGGTCACCTCCTGGATGGACATGTGCCTCTGTGTCTTTAATTCTCTTAGCAATTGTGGGCGAAGGGGCAGGGCGGGTGCCATCATTATCCCAGTTTTGTTCTGGAGTCTTCAGGCTGTGGAAACTTGTTCAAGGTCACACGGTTCATAAGAGGCAAGTTCAGAGTTTGGAAATGGATTTTCTATCTTCAAAGTCGAGACTTCTTCCAGCACTCAAGCTTCATTGCCACACACACTCCAGAGAAGCCTGCTACACTCCCTCCCTTCAAAAAGAGGCCCCTGTTAGAAACAGCTTCATAAAGCCTGGCATCCTTTGGTGAGACCTGCTGGTTGACTATTGCTACAGTATCTACTGGGCAGATGGGCTCGTGGAAGCTCAGAGAGGTTAAATGGCTGGGCCAGAGTTACCCAGAGAAGTCGGGACTCAGAGCAAATGTGTTCATCTGCTCTTGAGGATCATGAAGAACATTCCCACAGAGTAAGCATTTAACCTGCTTCTGCCTCTGCTTGGTTTATGTGACCCAGCTCTATGTTTTTGTTTGTTTGTTTGTTTTGTTTTGTTTTGTTTTGTTTTTGTAGGAGCAGCTTACTTCTGGGAGGCAAGAGACAGAAGCTAGGAAGCAAAGTGAGGCTGACACGTGGGCAGCTGAGACACCATGGTGGCCATCATGATCCCAACAGCCGACAGCTGCGGGCAGGTGACAATGCCAGGCTGCCCTCAAGACCATGGCTTTCTGTGCAGGGAAGGGATGGAAATGACCACCCAGCCCAAAGTCGGGCCAAAGTTGAAAAATCTTCAAATATTTTCATTTTCTTAAAGAACAACGCAAGCCCATTAGACCACTCAGCTTTGCTTATTTTAAATAAAGTAAGCAAGCAGCTGCTTTTAGTATTTTTTAAGAAAAAAAAAATTGGAACAGAAGTAACTTGATAAAGCAAAAGTAACTAAAAGATCCCCAAAAGGAAGTGAGTCATGATATTACATCCACGTCAGTGGGGTAACACACAAGGTAATCCCTCGAGCACTGGAAGAAGATATGGGCTGTGTGATCTCAGGCAAGTCACTTAAACTCTCTGGGCCTCAGTGTCTTCATGGAATGATGGTTACAAGCATATAGCACACTGTATCCTCCAGAGGAAAAGGTGAGTGCCATCACCAACCACCCAAAACACTTTGCCCATGCACGTCATATTCTGTTCACTTAACAGGCTCTCCTCCTGCTGGGGCCCCTACCACCTGCCACACTGTGGTGTTCAATGAATGTTTTATGAATGAAAGAAATGAACTGACAAATCTGAAAAGCACAATGCAGGCTTTTTATTTAAAAAAAAGAAAAGCCTATTTTTTTACACAGATTATGAGTGGGTTGCAGAAGCTCATTCTCCAAGTCTCTGGTAATAGCCAGAAACCTAAAAGCATGGAACAGTCTCGGGATCAGGGGTGGCCTGCAGCACTCACACTCTTGCTCTTGCTGCTTTGGCATCATAAGTTTGCCCCCGTGAGGTTTTGATTCCTGTGAAAGCTTCCCCATGCCCAGTTCACCAAGTTCCCCAGATGCCTTGGATGGGTGCCAGCTGCTGAGACCCCAGGCTAGCCCAAGTGTCATGGGCCTTGCCTCTCTGCTCTGTCTCACAGATGGGGAAACTGAGGCCTTGGAGGAGCAGCAGCTTGGTGCAGTGATAGCTCAGGGTGCTCGACGATGCACGCAGAACTCTTTCAACCCCAGCCCTGCTTCTCAGAGGACACGAGGAGCTACCGCAAGCCCCAGAATGGGTCAAAAATCAGGAATTTTATGGGTGATCCAGTAGAATGCAAAATTCATTCACATGAATTCAGTAAATAGTTACTGACCATCTATCAAGTTCCAGGCAGGCACTTTATTTTTAAGATAAAATATGAGAATCCATCAATCTCCTATTTGGTCCAGGCTGCTCCAGAGTTGCCCCTGCCATGTTCTGAGGCTCCCTGCTCTGGTCGCCACACTGCACCCTGGAAGAGCACTCTTCCTCTTCCTGGGACTGTCCCTGCTGCTCTGCCTCCTCTTCTCCACTGTGGCAGTGAGTCAGGGCCTTCCTGGGTACCCCCCCAGGCACATAGAGGAGCATGGTGAGGAGGGAGAAGGTCACACCCTGTGACGCTGAAGACAAGACCAGTCTGCACTTCCCTTCTGCCTGGCAGCTACCTAGTACTTCAACCCAAAGGCTCCCTCTTAACCCCTATGATTCTGGAGCCCTCTAGACCTAGTGCCAGGCCACCATGGTCACCCCTGGGCATCACTGTGCTCCTAGCAAGGACAATTACCTAGGGAAGTCAAGGAAACAAACAGAGCCAAGCAAGCACTTCTATCCAGGCAGAGGAGAAAATAGAAAATGCCAGAAGAGGAAGCAGATGCAGGGACCTGGTGGGGCAAGAGGAAGCGTCTGGATACGGCTCTTCTTGGCTAATTGCTTTGAGTCTACACAGGCTCCATGGTGGCTGGACATATGGCCAAGCTGAGAGGACACCAGTGATCATCCAGGTCACCTTTTCATATGGGCCACCACAGCCTAGAGAGGGGAGAGGACTCACTGGAAGCTGCACAGTAGGTTGAACAGGGCAGGACTGGGATGCAGTGGCCCACCATGCTCTGGTGTATGCATTTAGGGCTGGATTTACAGGTGCCTGGGGACCACAATCTTTTCCTCTCTCTCTTTTGACCCCACTGCTCACACTGCTCTGTGTCACTGATAGAAATCACATCTCAATAATAACCCTGAATGTAATGGCCTAAACTCACCATTCAAAAGACACAGATTGTCAGACTGGATTAAAAGAAACAGCCCAACAATTTGCTGTCTCCAAGAAACACATCTCATATAAAAAGACATCAATAGACTGAAGGTAAAAGGCTGGGAAAAGTCTTATCACTCACATGGGCTGTGGAAGCAAGCAGGGGTTTCCATTCTCATATCAAATAAGGTAGACTTCAAGCCAAAGTTAATCAAAAGCGACAAAGATGGATATTTCTTACTACTTAAGGGAACCATTCATCAACAGGATATAACAATCATAAATCTATATGCCCTAAATAATGAATGTAGGAGCACCTACATTCATCAAACAAACCCTTCTCAAGTTCAAGAGTAAAATAGACCACAACACAGTTATTCTAGGGGACTTCAACACACCTCTCTCACCAATGGATAGATCATCCAAACAAAAGCTAAATAAAAAAAAAAAAAAACTTTAGGCCTTGTTAAAACAATTAATAACTTAGACCTAACGGACATATATAGAATATTTCATCCCTCAGTAAATGAATACACTTTCTTCTCAGCATCACATGGCTCCTTCTCCAAAATAGGCCATATATTATGTCACAAGGCAACTCTCAGCAAATATAAAAAAATAGAGATACTACCCTGCATTCTGTAAGGCCATAATGGGATGAAATTGGAAATCAATGATAAAACAAGAAATTAAAAAAAAAAAAACTACTCCAACAACTGGAAGCTAAACAATGTGCTACTGAATGAACAAGGGGTTGAAGAAGACATCAAGGAGGGGATTAAAAAATTCCTAGAGGTAAATGAGAACACAGATACATCGTATAGAAATCTCTGGGACACTATGAAGGCAATAGTAAGAGGAAAATTCATTGCACTGAAACTCTTTTTTGATGCCCAAGGTATATATACCAGCACTTGGATTTTGCAGATTTATTCTTAAATTTGGGGGAAGAGGACAAGGAGGTCTTTACTTTCTCCGTCTGTATGCTTTGTTGTAAATGCATCTCACACTGCCCCTGGCCAGGCACCTTTGTGCAACGCACAGCCTGTGTAACTAAACATGGCAGCCCTGGTTCTTAGAGAAGCCAAACTTGTGCTTTCCTTAAATAAAAGTCTAGCTTGCACTTTTTTATGAATCTTTGGCCCTGGTGGCAGAAACAGAAATCTTTAAGAGTTTAATCATTATATAAATCAAGAGATTTCCTTAAAAAGTATGATCTTCTGCCCTTCCAGACAGCAGAGAGATCATGCCAACTACACCGCCATGTATGCACAGGAAAACAGCTCTTGCTGTCATGCCTGGACTTCCCTCAGTCTGAAGTCTTTCCCTTCTCTCCCTCTCCTTCTGCCTCATTCCACAGGTCAAAGCAAGTCCAGTGGCATGGGGAAGTGTGTTACTTTTATGGGAGGAACTCCAAAGTTACATGGCAAAGGGATACAGGGAAAGGTAAAGAATCAGGGTCACATCTCTGACCCATCCCATGTTTTATCTGGTCATCAGCCCCACCCTCTCCCCATACCTTCAACTGCTCCCTTTCTCTTTGGTCAGATCCCAGCCCAAAATATGTTTAAATATTCCATAAGAAAAAAGTACTATGTATTCCCTTTAAGCATTTTGTGCTTACCATTGAACAAGATCAATCTTAAGAAAAAAAGAATCCAAAATATAGAAGAGAGCATATAAGAAGAATATAAAATATAGAACAGGGCTGCTCCTAACAGAGAAACTGGAAGTAATATAAACTTCAAACAAGGGGAAAGAATTTGGCCAACTGCTGTTCATGGTGGGTGATGTTTGTTATAAGTCATTATAAATGATGATTATGAATACTATGTAATCTTTAAAGATCTATATGAAATAAAATTAATTGAAGAAATAAGATTCCATATTACAGCTTATTACAACTACATTAACAAAAAGTCATATCATGTAAAACATAAAATATAAATAAAGTCTGGGGATTGTAGCAATGTCATTTTCCCAGTTTTAATAGTGTATAACAATTAGGTAAGGGGTCCCTATTAGGGGGGAAATGGATGAAGGGTACATAGGGTTTCTCTTTTCTGCTTCTTCAATTTCCTGTCAATTTATAATTACTTTTTAAAAGCATTTTCAAACCCCCTTGAAAACTTAAATGGCTATATTATATATTAGAAATATGGGTCAAGGTTGATGCTAGTAAAACCATACAGTTATTTCCCCTTTTCCCTGAAGGATACTTTCTAAGACCCAAGTGAATGCCAACAACCATGTATAGTAACAAAGCTACATATACTCTCTTTTTGTCCTATACATGCATACCTATGATAAATTAAGCATAGTAAAAGATTAATAACAATAACTGATAATAAAATAGAATAATTATAATAATATTATATGGTAAAAGCTATTTAAAATTTATAATTTTTTTCTTTTTTTACTATTTTCAAACCATGATTGATGGCAGGCAACTGACACTGAAAAGTAAAGCCACAAATAAAGGGGGAACAGGTACTTTGGGTGGAGGAAATGTGCTCTAGGACCAGAAGCATGCTCTGGGACTGTTCTAAACAAAAATAGACTTGCTCTAACAAAGAATAAAACCAAGGCTGATGACACCAAAAAAGATGTGCTAGTAATTTGACTGATTCCCATAACAAAACTCACCACCCTTTAAAGGAAGACAAGAAAATCCATGCTCCCTGCAAAGTATCACGGACAAAGTCTAGCACACAATCAAAAATCACTAGACATGTAAAGAGACAGAACCCTCATAGTCAAGAGGACAAGTGGTAAGTAGTCCCCAAAGGAAACTGTTAAAGAGTGAAAAAGGCATTAGTCGTATATTTTAGAAGGACCAATCAGGTTTCAGTGCTCTAAGGACCACTCAGGAAGGATGCACCCAGCAAGAGACGTCCAATTTCCTAATGACTCTACAGGAAATGATAGGGATCTCAACTACAGTTCTTCAGTGGAGTTATGCTAAAATTACAAAACGCCAGAACGGAATACACCCTGGATAGCTTTCTACCTACCCTTTTCATTACATATGAGAGAAGTAAGACACACAAAACGTAAGTGATTTTTTTTTAAGATTCCACAGTCATTTGGAAGGCATACTGGGATTAGAAGCCTCATAACTTTCCTGTGTCACATGGCCTCCCTGTGACTACCTTGGGCTAAAACAGACTCTCTGAGATGACTAGTTATATGCGTTCTTACAGGGGAAATCCCTAGCCAAGGTATCACTTCATCTTTCTTCTCCCACAAACATTGAAGAGGTTTCCAGTAAGCCATCAGATAGGAACAGAGGAGTGACAAACGTCACCATAAACCAGACACTTGATGCCCACTCATGGGAGTGGTTCCAATCAATTTAAGGCTTCTAACATTGGATATCTAGAAATGCGTTGCTTTAAATTCAAATTCCAATTTGTTTAGTTGTTGCCCAGAAGCAACGATGAAATCATGACCGTGGCTTTGATCCACCATAGTGTTCAGTTAGTATCAATAGAGGAAAAAGAAAACATGTTCCATGCCCTCATTTGTCCTTGCAAATGAGGTTCTCGGCAACACACAGCAGCAAGTGGAGGATCTCAATGGTTGGATCATGCCTGCTTCCTGTTCCTGGGAATAATCACCAGGTATCATCAGTGGTCCTGCAGGTCATTCCCCTCCCAGAACACAGCCACCAGCATCCTCTACCCACCCCTGGCCATTCCTTGTCCAGTCTTCTCAGGAAGAGCTTTCCAAGCCGTGGACATGTCTGACAATGAATGGGGTCTCTCCTGCAGAAGGAAGCTCCTTCCTAGTCTCTAGAGCTGGTTTGAGCCTGGGCTGTACATGAAAGGGTTCAGTCCAACTGGGTTTTGCAGCCCTTCTTTGGGGGTCTACTGTGGCTGGGACTTGGTGATGGTTCTTAGTGTGGACTGCCAAGAGGACTGGAGAAGCCCAGGTGGGGGATTGGCTGTGACCTCTAAGGCTCCTCTGAACTCTATGGAGGATGAAATCCTCCTACTAGTCACAGAGGGGAGAGAGGCTACTCTTTACTAAGTATCTCCCACATGCCAGGTAGTCAGCACTAGTTTTATGTACATCATGTCATTTAATCCTAACCACAATCCCATAGTGGGTATCATCATAGCCACCGTTTTTACTAACAAGGAAACTGATATTCCATGATGAAGTCCCAAGGTCATGCAGCCTGTCACTAATGTTCAGTGACATGAATCACTTTCAAGAGCTGCCACAACACACTGCCTCCAGAAGTGTGAAGGAAAGATGTGCACTTAGGGAAGATTTTGGATCCAAGAACTCATAACTGAGTGCATTGATGACAAATATTCAGGTAATGGCAGGGGAGGGGAGGAAGGCTGAGCAAACAAAAACACACTCATGAGAAATAGAAGCTAACACTTGCATATTTTTAAGCTGCATCTTGTGGTAATATGCAAATTTTTATAGTAACTATAGCAGGTGATAAGAAACAAGAACAGAAGGCTGGGGTGTTTGGGGGTGGTTGTACACGCACACGTCAACATCTGCAAAATATGCAGTGGTGGTTCCTTACACGTAGGTATTAATGTGCATGAACAAACTAGGCCAGCTTATCTTAACAGGTAAGAATTTTATGTATGTCAGTGTTCAATGCACAAAAAAATAAAAACAGAAAAGTTTTCTGCTTTATTTACCAGATAGTCTCTGAAGATCTTTATATATTTTGTGACTTGCAATCTTAACTTCCGTGTTTTCAAAACATTTAGTTAGCCAACTGAAGTGAGCTCTGAAGAACCAATCAGAAGAACACACACATCATGACTCACCCGAGTGAGCAGTAACTAAGTTCTTCCTAGTCGGGTTCTCTGAATATCCTTATCTAAGTACTGCATGTGTTGGGGCTGGGAGACCAAACCTGCCCAGTGGGCACTGGGAGGAGTAACTAAGGCCTGGAGGAAAACCTGGTAGATTTGGAGCCAGAGAACCTTCTGCATTCTTGGTCTGCTTCTTCTGGAACTTCCAGAACACAGCAGGACCCAGGGCCAACCAGCTTATTTTTAGGAAGGGCATTGCATCCTCCTCCAGTGTGCATAGGCCTTCCAGAACTTACCAGTCCAGTTGAAGCCGTAATCAGCCCCAGAGTTAACCCAGGAGGCCTGTAGCACAGCAGTGAGAAGTGCCACCTGTCACTGAAGCCATGAGTTCTCTGAAGAGCTGAGCAAGATTTACTCAGCCACCAGAAAAGCACATTCTGGTCTGTAGCAGAATTTCTCTGACTCCTCAGAGCAGGTGCATCTTCAACACCCCCACCTCAGCAGAGAAAGGGCTTCATGTGGGTGCCCAGGCCCATCACACACTGTGTATCCCCGGCAGGCACCCAGCCACCACTCAGCCCGCGGGAGACACTTCACAGACAGCTGTTGAGTGAACGAAGGCAGCCACCCCTCCTTCTCACTCTGCCCAACAATAAGATACCCTGGGGTAACTCCGAAAGCAATTTCTCCTTTTCACCTGCAAAGCCATCTTAGGAAGTGTGGGATCTACTCAACACTCATTGGGAGGGACATTCTAGGTGGACTGGGAACCCACATTACACACAGGAGTCCAGGGACCAGGGTGATAGAGCTGAGTTGTAGAGAGTACCCTGGCCATGTGCTCATTAGTAACTGACCACAGCCTCTCTCCTACAGGATCAGAGGTGGCCTAGAACTCTGTCTCAGCAGTCCTTCCAGCAGTCCCTACAGGCCAGAATTGGCACTCAGAATGAAACCTATTTGCCATCCTGGTAGAGGGTACAAGCACAGGCGGGGCTTCTGTACCAAGTTCAACAAACAAGGTACAAACAAAAAGCTCCCAGAGCTCTGAAAACTGTACCTGGGGATAAAACAAACACCTGCAAAGGCCATGGAGCCCCTCCTCCCTCCCTCACTGGTGCAGGTCGTCTGTCCTGCTGATGTTCTGAGCAGGATGTTTTTCAGCCCAGGAAACTGGAAAACCACATGCATCCCCACAGAACCACAATAAACAGGGAGGCTCCGGTGCAGCTCTGCCTCCTGTCACTCCGAGGCAAACCTCCCTGCTCCTTTCAGCAAGCCTGAGGTCCCTGCCATTCTGGATGGAGGCCCGTGCCCCTTCCTCTCACAACATCACACTCAGCAGGCCCCCTTGGTGCCTACCCTCTCAGTCCTCATTCTAGAAATGAGCTTGTGTCAGTGACCTCGTTGGGTGGCCTCTTGCCCTTCCTGATAGCTGCTGGATGGAAAGTATTTGGAAACTCCATTTCATGTTGCTCTAGGAACTCATTTTGGTCCTTCTTCTCCCCAGTGGAGCTCAGCTTCCCCCAGAGAATGTGTCTGTGCTGGGAACACAGAGCCTCCGACAGTGTCATCAGCCTCTGGAGTGTGTATTTCAAGGCTCAAGGGCAATGTGAATAGCCAACAGCTCTGGGGACCTTTGCCAAGAGCGTCTTTCCAGGAGATCTTGCATTACCGGCAGAGAGCCAGGAGCATGGTGTGAGGACACAGGCCGCGCCCTCTCTCCACTTAGGCTGCACTGCCACCACGGCCCCCAACACTGTTATCTTTGTTATCATCCAGAGGCATGCATGAAGCCCTTGGTCAATGCAGACCTGGGGCCAGGCCTGGTGCATGGCTTCTGTTCAAGCATCCATAAGCTGTCCTGCTGGGGAAAAGGGGCTATCCACACCAAGTGAGAAGTACAACACAATACCTGTGTTCTGAGTGTAAGTAACAACACCAACACTCCCAGGACAATTCAAGTGCTGGGAAGCATATTAAAAAATGAAATTAATATTGGTGTTTGCAGCTAGTTTAATTTATTCACGTAGCTGGTGTTTCTCGTGTTGCTTTAAGAAGCTCATATTAAATGTATTGGGCCCAAGCAGCATGGACTTACTAGGCAATATTTTTTCAAAATTTTTTTAAATAAAAAGTAAATCATTTTATGTTTTAAAGATTACTTTGTAAGTGTTGGGCATTAAGCGTCACCTTAAAAATAACATTCTTTCCACGATAGTCAGTGACCTGCATTTTTTGGAATATTCTGAGAGACTCAGCTCAGGAATTTGAAGAAACAAATGGGGATTTTCATGATTTTGTCCACACCTATGTCAATTCACCAACTTACACAAAATATCAGCTACACCCTCCCCTTCTCCCAGGATGGAGACTGGGCCATCTGGATCCTGGAACAGAATCAACAGCCAGATCTCTCTACTAATGGGATAATTAGACATTTGCATCATCTAAAAGAATCAAACCTCCTTGCCACCCCCCAAAAGGGTCAATTTAGCAGCATTCATATTCTCTGCAAGTGGCATTTAAAAACCTGTCACTTGAGGCTTCTTTCCCAGCGTTGATCACTTCCTGCCTTGCCCTTGCCCTCACTTCCACCTGGTAGTGTCCTGCTTTACATTCCTAGCTGTCACTCACCACACTGGCAACCTCCAGTGTCACTAAGCTACAAGCTTTGCACAGATGGGGATTTGTCTGCCTGTCTCATCAACACTCAGTACAGTGCCTATCACATAGAAGGTGTGCAAAAATATTCCAAGAATGCATGAATGATAATCAGGCAATCCTTGAGGACTATGCTCTCTCACTTTTTAGGCATGAGGTTCAATGCCCAGGCGCATCATGGCTCTTCTCAGACACATTCTGTCCTATGCAGGGACATATTCTCTCCCATAAAGAGCAGAAGCAAATCAAACTGCTCAAATGGGCAGCTCCTGGTATTCTAGAATAGGACTGGGCAAACTTCCATCCATTAAAGTTTTTCTGTGCCACATTCAAGCATTTACTTATTGTCTGTGGTTGACACTACAACTCGTGACAAGGGAAGAGGTGACTAGTTGCAACCGAGATCATCCGGCCTGCAAGGCCTGAAAGATGAACTACCTAAACCTGTTCAAAAACTGTGCTGAGGCTGCCTTTAGAATCTCAATGCAATTGGGGGCAAAAAAGGGCTCAGAGACACACAGATGTGGAGGCAGAAGGAGCAGGTGGTGAGAGAGGGACCTGTGATACTGAGCATCAGGGGAGGGGTGGCACTCCAGCTGGGACAGTGTGGGGATGGCACTGTTAGGAAGGAATCTGTGACAGACACCTCCACATGTGCTGAGGACTGTGTGAGTTTGGCAGAAGACAGACAGACCTGGAATGAATTCATATTCCTGGTTTGCTGGCTGCATGCATAAGAGCTGATTTCTTTGTAGTGCTGAGCTTCAGCTTTAGCTTTAAAAGAGACACTGCCTATATCACAAGGATTCCAATGAAATAAGTCATGTAAAGTGAGTCTCTAAGTGCTTTCCTGTGTGGTATGTGAGAGCCTGAGCTCCCACGTCTCCAGGAAACTTCTCATGTACCCAACTTCAAGTCCTGCCCTCTACCTCTTGCATATTCTGGGGCACCTGTGGGCTCATTTTCCCCATCTCTGGCAGAAGGATACCCATTCCCAGCCAAGGATTAAGTGGCTTATGTAGAAAAAGCACCCAGCATAGCTCCTGGCACCAGGGGTTTCCTTTTGTTCTTATGACTAAATTGTCAATCACAGACCCCAATCCATGGCAGGTGCTCAGTAACTGTGATCTCCTCCCATTCATCTTCTCTCCGTGGTCAGGAGAATCTAAGAATCCACATGCTTGCCCTGCTACCAACTGGCTGTGATTTGGGGGCAGTGCTCATGACTTCTCTTAGATTGCTGAAATGTCACTTGTTAAAATGAAGGAGTTGATCTAGATTCAGTGATTCTAAACTCAGCAGTTGATTTAAAAAAAAAAAAAAATCTCTCCAGAATCTAAGAAACCAGCTTCCTCAGCTGCTCCCTTAAGGATTCTGGTTCTGGGAACTGGAATGGGGCCCAGGTTGGAGTTTATCATTTAAACAAGCACCTTGGGTGATTCTTGCTCTCAAGGAAGTTTGGAAAACACTAGGCTCAGCAAACTCTGATGTCTCTCAGAGCTGCACAAATCCTACAGGCTCCAGTCCTAGGACCTATGGCAAGCGTGCATGCTCGTGTGAGTGTGTGTGTGTATGCGCACTCTAAGAAAGAAAGACAAGAGGCCTGTCTCTGAGCTGATGTAACTGTCAATCAATCAGCCATTCCATTTCAGAAAGATGTGAACTGTCAGCTGGCCACTGCATCATTTTGAAGCCCAGACAGCCATTGTGCAGGGTGACCTGCTTGCCTTTCTCTTATGACCCATGTTTTATTTTCTCCAGAAAGCCCTGCACCTCCTGAAAGAGTACAGAACCAGGCCTGCAGCTGTGGTATCCACTTGGCCATTCTTGAAGGCTGCACTTTGCTGAATCGCTAGACAACTCTCCGTTTTCCAGGCTTTGTTATTAGAAAGGCAAACACAAATGTCCACAGAGGTACACAAGCACACAGTCATGCCTTTGGAGTATCCATCCCCATCTTCCTGGGCACAGGAGGCTCTGAGGGTGGACCTCACAGGGACAGGGGCTACCCACCAGAGGCAAGATGCAAGGCCAGTGAGGGTGGAGAGACAAGGAGGCTTTAGAATCAGAAGGCCTCTGGGAAGCCGAGTCTGAGCCCCAGGTCTTCTATTACAGACCGCATGCCTCGGTGTAAGTCACTTCACAAGTCCAAGTCTCCATTTTGTCATCTACAAATACCTATGCAGAGGTTCCACAGAGTCCTTCCGAGAATTCAATGAGATCATGGTGAACCCGATCTGTAAATAGCGAAACTGCCTCAGTGTCACCTACGTCACCAGTTTCCAGTTCTTTTGAAAGCTGCACCTGCATGCCACCAAGTTTCTAGTGACTAAACCTAGTTTTGCTCAAACCCTTTTCTCAGACTGTGAAGATGCAAATACTGAAACATCTGGAGAGTCTTGAAAGTTATTCTTCCTTCCTGCCTGTTTTCAACCTTGTCAGCAAAGACACTGAAATCCCCAGAAAGGCCCAGAGCATAAGAGTGAAGAATGCCCTAGAGAGTCAGGGGTAACAGAGATGGGATGGACACTACAGGGGCGTTGACTGTGTGCTCACGTACCTCTGTGTTCTTTTTGTGTTTACCTTTGTCTTTGCAAACTTGCATCCTGCATACAATCACACCGTCTGGGTTTACGTGGCCATCTACAGAACTTATTCTCCAGGAGTCAACACTGATGATAAACTCTCTGGTCCCTTGAATTGAAGCCCAAGCACTAAAAATGCAAAGCTGTGGTTTCTGTTCTGCCTGTTCCCAGCTCCTGACTCTTAGCAAGGGCTGCAGGTCCTGTGGGTATCTGGGGAAGAGCCTGTGAGCAGGCCTCAGGGTGGTGGACACTCTAAACTTCTGTATGTTCCCTAGCCTCCTCCCCCTCCCCATCTGCTTCCCCAAGTTTTCCCACATGCATTGTTCAGTAAATCCTTAGAGTAAACCTGGATGGATACTAGAAGTAAAAGGCCCAAAGATTTTCAGAGCTAAAAAGATCATAGAGATGCATAGTCTTCCCTCCCTAATGCAGAGAACCCAGTTAAGCCAAGCTCTGATTCCCAACTGTCAGATCCGGTGAGATAATAAACACATATTGTTTTAAGGTGCTAAATTTGGGCTTGGGGTGTGGCTCAATGGTATCGCACTTGCCTAGCATGCATAAGGCCCTGAATGCAAATTCCCAACAGCTCAAAAATAATAATAATTACTTAATTAATTAAGGTGCTAAATTTGTGCTAATTTAGTCAAAGACCACAGGAAATGAATACACCCACTCCTGTTGGGCAAACAGAGGTGAACTCTGTGTGCTGTGAGCTGTCCTGTTTGACAGAGGTGCATCAAACTTAGCTCAAATCTCCTGTGCCAGCCCACCTCATGGGTCTCTCTTGCACATCTTCTCCACGTTGGCTTTTCTATCTTTCCCTGTACCAATATTATCTCTGCTTAGAATATCTGCTTCTTTTCTTGAGCTGTGAAACCTCACTGAAATGACACCACACTCGTGAAGCCATCAGAGACTGCCCCCTCCACTGGGATTTCGTGGCTCACTGTGATCCCCTCCAACTTTCACCAATTGGTGCCCCATCTCATCTTGAGCACCATTTCACACCCAGGACCTGTTAAGTCATAAGGATGCAATAAATGTATGCATTATTCAGCCTAACACACTTTCCCCAGGAACACCACAGCCAGTCAGAGAGCTGTGTTGAAGACAAATCTTGCTATGACCAAGGTGGCCCACTTTAAGAGTTGATATGATGTCTATGTAAGCAGAGAGAACTATCTTCAAAGGGGAGCTGGTCTGGGTGAATAAAAAGGCCTTTTGTTGTGCTCAGAGCCGGAATGGTTTTAGATATGCAAGCTAACCTGCCCCAGGACAAAGGAGGGAGGAGGAGGAATCAGAACAGAGTAGAGATTGAGGTGGTAGGAGTTGGGGACCACAGAGGTGACACAGGCCACTAGAAATCCCCAGCAGAAGGGACCAAGAGGATCTATTGTTCAGTTTGAAGTTATTGGCTTTGCCAGATTTAGAGAGAAGAGAGAGAGAGTCAGACAGACAATGAAAATAACTATTCTTAGTTTATTTGAAACTCAAATTTGACTGAGTATCCTGGATATTATCTGGAAACCCTAATTGCTGTGACATACATCTACCCTCCTATAAATTTCCAGTCAAGTCTATAATGAATGTCATCCCTTATACAAGTTAAGGTGTTTCATAGAATTATGGAAAGGGCTGAAATGGGGCTGTGGGCTCTTAGGGCACAGAACAGGTATCACACTAGGGGTTGAGAGTGATCCCTAAGTTGAACAAATTCCACAGAATCAGGAGTTCAAATATAGGGATATAACCACAAATGGGAAAATGTTAGGAAGGGCTTGGAACTTTCCAAAAGCAGAGAGGGAGGGCTTGCAGCAACCCTATCTAGGCAATCTTATCAAGAACTCCTGGGAGAGCAGGCCAGCAGGCACCTGGGCTATATTTAGAACACCTGTAGAACTCTGAACAGACTCCAGAGGAAAGACTGAAGGTGTTCTCTTCCCACCCTTCCCCCACCTGGACTAACAGAGTTTAGGATGAAGGTTCCCCAGGGGCTGGGGGAGGTGCAGAGGGGTGGTGGGGCACTAAGCATGTCTTCCTGGGAGAGAGGCCGCGTTTCTCACCAGATCCATCAGGAAGCCTGAGAGTGCACTGGGGGAGGCTCCTCAGCACTGGGATATACGCCAGGTCTCCATGGGGCAGCTCTGGCTGTGCTGTGCTAGGGCACAGCTGGGCCTGGCTGGCTGCCATTGGAACAGGGATTGTTGGCTCACAGAGCAGCTCCCTTCACCCCCCAACACTGCTGGCTTCGAGGCCTCGCAGTTCCTCTGGGGCCAAATCATTTTGGAACCAGCCTGTGTGGCCCCATTATGGCCCCACTGCCTATGGGTTATGTGTCTAGCCACAAGGGTACAGGGCTCCAGAAAACTACCAAGTATACCCAGTGGGAGGCCAGGTGCCCCCTCCCAGGGCCCTTCAAGGCCAAATGTGCACCGGGAGAGAGAGGGTCCCCCTCCACCTTTGTGCTCGGTAGGGTCCACAACGGGGCCAGAGGATAAAGGAGTCTGGGACCAGTTGCCACCATGATAGTCTGGATTCCCCCACTGAGCCATGTGCTGACCAGTCTGATGTGCCTGCTCTAGACTCTGGGAGTCTCTGGCTCCAGACCTCTGGCCTCTCCTCAGACCTGCTGACTTCCAGAGCTGCTGACGTGAGAGTCCTTCAATGTGCAGGCTGCTTGTTCCCTGCCAGAGTGAGCTGGGTACAGTGAGGACCTGTCCTATGACTGCCCAGAGCCATGCTCAGCAAGCCAAGGCCAGGGAACAGAACAGACAGGCCAGTGCTCAGTTAGGCTGTCCCTCGGCCTGGGAGCATGGGTTGAGGCTGGACGGCCAGCACCAGCCCTGCCACTTACCCCCTCGGAGCGCAAGCTCCCTCGAGGGAAAACTCTCCCACTGGGTGCCTCTGAGACTGAACTCAAAGTCGCGGACAGGATGGATATGTAACCAAAGGCTACTGTTCCTCTGGGCCTGACTCTGGCACTTCATTTCTGGGAATAGCTAAGACCATTTACTGAGATATCACCACATCCCAGACATTCTGCTAAACACTTTACGCACATATCTGAGTCAACCCCAGTCAAGCAGATCTAGATTTTATGTAGCATTTTCCCTTTTCTCCCATTTTATTGGCGTGTCGCTTAACCCACGGCAAGGTCAGATAACCATGAGGTCACCCAGTCAATACAGATGAACCAAGTCTGAATGCCTGTTCAATCCACTAAAGGATCAATAGCAATCCCACTGCTTCACGCTCATCCCAATGTCCTCCCCACCCCACCACTCCTTCCCTGCTAGACTTTCCAGTTCCCTGCTCTTCCCTGTCCTTATCAATCTCCCCAACCTCCCTTCCCAGGGAGAACCTCCACAGCTTATTTCTCTGGGGCCCCCACGTAGAGTAAGTGCTACGGACACAAGCTCCTTCGTGAGCACACAAGGAACGGGACTTGGAGGAACCTCATATCAGTTCTCAAACTCCTAGGACCTTCTCTCTGTGTGTGGCATTCCTGGTCACAGTCCAGTATTTGATGATCCTAGTGATATCTCTGCATTGCCAAAAATAGATAGCATTTTGCTGTGTGATCTGTATGCCTTGAACAAATTCTTAATCTCCTCTAAGTTTCCTCATCTATAAAATAGTGATAATACTTGTTCCTACCTCACAGGGTTGTTGTGAGGATTCAGCTAATCAATACAGGTAAAGCACAATGCCAAACCCATGCATGTGAGCTTTGTTGAAAGATTTTTTTTAAAATATTTATTTATTTATTTATTTATTTATTTATTTATATGAGGTGCTGAGGATGGGACCTCAGCACCTCATATAGAGTGCATGCTAGTCAAGCACTCTACCACTGTGCTACAAACCCAGCCCCAGCATGTGAATTTTTAGTAGCTGGTAGCACAAACATTTTATTACTGTAGCAAAGGCAGAAAAGTATGCAATGGATTTTAGCACGAATTCTATCATGAAAGTGAATGGGATGCAAAACCTGGTCTCTGGTTATTTGAGAAAAAAAGCCGGCCCAGCAACGCCATCCCTGAGTGGCAGCACAGCACCAGAAGGTAATGGAGATAAGAGGCAAAGGACCAGGTGTCCTCCCATGAGCTGGTCTTTCTTAAACTGCCAAAATAGATCCACTATTTAGCAATACTTCTGCTTCCAGGGTTTCCAAAAGATCGAATAACAAACAGATGAAGCATTTTAATAAGAAAACCAGCGTTGATATTATGGTCACTTTTCCAGTGGTTACATTCCTTCCTACTACATACCCTCCTGTTCCACTTCACAGAGACTGGCCTCTGGCAGTCTGGGAAATCAAACCCCTCCTTCACTGAAGATTCACTGAGTCCCACCATGGGAGGCACCAATCAGGGGGAGGGTGGCCAGATGACAGAGCGATTCCTAAGAGACAATGCCTTGGCATCCTGGCTGGAGAGTCTCCAGGCTTCCTTCCTAGAAGGAAGAAGGAAGAGGAGAGGTGCTTTATGTTTCAGAAAGCTGGGTATCTGAGGAGGCCAGGGCCTCTGGAGAGTGCAGGGTGGAGCACTAGGGAGAAGAGAGCTCCAAAGAGGGGGCCCCAGAGCTTTGCAGAGGGCCTCCTGCAGAGTGCTAACCCAAGCCAATGTGTAGGGTGGAAGGAAAACAAAACAAAAACAAAAACATCTTAGAAGTTTTGAGAAAGCAAACCCATGTGCTGCACAGAGAAGGAGTTGTTCCTGATCTCATTGCCCAGAACTACACCCCTACCATTCATGGGGCATTAAGTCGAGAACTCAAAGGGTCTTGCCTCAATAGTGGGGAGAGGAAACACTGTTCTGGTCACATCCAATAAAACGTAGAAGTTCCAAAGGATCACACCGTTTGCATGTAACGATATCGTGAACCAAGCTCAAGAATATTTATAGAAATATAAAGTATCTAGCATACAGTGAGGTCAGATTCACACGATCTGGAATCGAATTAAAAAATCATCAGGTATGTAGAGAAAGGCAGGAAGACACATCTCACAATGAGGAGAAAACAGATAGACTTCAACAGACCCAAAACTGACTCAGATGATGCAACTAGTAGACAAGGATGTTAAAAATGTTGTAGCCAGGAGCAGTGGCACAACACCTGTAATTCCAGTGGTTTGGGAGGCTGAGACAGGAGGATTGAGAGTTCAAGACCAGCCTCAGCAAAAGTGAGGTGCTAAACAACTCAGTGAGACCCTGACTGTAATAAAATACAAAATAGGGCTGGGTATGAGGCTCAGTGGTCAAGGGCCCCTGAGTTCCATCCCCAGCACCCCACCCCCAAATGTTGTTATTTAGAATGGCTCAAATCCAAAACACTGACAACACCTAATGGCAGTGAGGTATATAGCAGGCGCTCTCGTTTATGGAAGGTGGGAATGCAAGATGGTGCCGACACATTGGGAGACAGTTTGCAGTTTCTTATGCTACTAAACATACTCTTACCACACAATCTAGCAATCTCACCCCTTGTTTTACCCAAATGTGTAGGAAGCTTATGACCACACACAGACTTCTGTATGGATGTTTATGGTAGTTTTATTCATAATTGTCAAAACCTGGAAGCAACGGAGGTGGCCTTCAGTAGGTGAGTGGACCAACTGTGATAATCCAGGCAGTGGAATATTATTCAGCACTAAAAAGAAATGAGCTGTCAAGTCAGAGAAAGATGTGGAGGAATCTTAAATGCACATTAGTAAGAGGAAGAAGCCAGTTTGAAAAGGCAATAGATTGCCTTTACTTTAATCCCAAGAAAATGACAGAAAAGAATAAAAAAAAGGAAATAACCATAATAACAGTAAGAATGGAAGAAGAAAGGTCAGCTGGTGAGAGTGAGCCACACTTCGGGAAGTTGAAAAGCAGTGAAATAAGGGGAGACTGACTTAGCAGACATGAGAAGACTGCAATCGAAGCCAGGAAGGGGAACTAGAAGCAAGCAGGAGGAACCTGGAAGCTCAGACAAGTCTAGGAATCAGAAGTGCCAGGCAACTCTGAAAGTCAGAATGTGGGGTGGAGGGGAAACCAGAGGATTTAGAAAAAGGTCCTCCTAAAGAGCAGCTACCCCCAGCCCTTTCCCAAGCCTGCACTGTCTGCCCACAGCTTGTGCCCCACCCAAGTGGCAGATGGGAGTTTAGTTCTCTGCAGAGTGTGAGCTGGAAATGCTCTGGGTCAGAAGATACCAACAGCAGCAAAGGGGAGGGTTGGCATTTTTCATTCTAGAAGTGAAATTAAATGAAAGTCCATACACTTTGCTGTGAGGCAGGCACATGCCTCTAGCTCTGCACATGGCTGAAAGACTGGAAACACTGACCGGCCAAGAGAAAATGCCTACCTACGTTCACATCTGGGGGTCTCCTCACGAAGCACAGCTGAGTATCGAGGAGGCTGGACAACAGTAAGACTCGTGTTCTGACAGAAGCATGTAATTAATGTTTAAGTGACTCGGACAGCTAAAGATCACCTGCCTTCTGAAGAAAGTGTTAAAATGAAGAAAGTGATAAAATACAGAAACAGAGAAGAGACGTTTGAAAAAGAGAGAGTACAGGAGCATGAGAAAATGCCATCAAAACTTACAAATAATATTTTTAGAGCGATGGTAGATGGTTTTGTCATCTGTGAAATAGGAATAGGAAGCTGAAACAAAGAGTATTAAAAAGAACTTTTGAAAATTAAAAAATTGGTACCAGTAGTGAGAAATTATTCACCTGAAAGTTTAGCAGGTGTTAAAGAAAAAATTCATAAAATTATTTTTTTAAAAAAAGACATAGAAATGAGAAAGAGAGAGATTGATTTTCAAGGATGAGTCAAAGTCCAACATCTGAACAATCAAAATTCAGAAAGAACAAACAAAAGGAGGAAAACATTTTTAAAGAAATAATAAAAGAAAAATTTCCCATAACTAAAGGATCTGATTTCAAATTAAAATCATACGTGGAGTGCCTGCCCCAGTGAACACATACAGACAAACAAATGAACCCTGTGTGAGCACACACAGACTCACACACACACACACACACACACACATGCACACTCTTATACACTCACAGACCAGGACACATTATAATGGCATTAAGAACATTGAAATTAAAGAGAAGACCTCTAAGTCTTTTCTAAGTGTAGGAGAGGGGAAGATGGGAAGAGAGGTCACATAGAAAGGGCAGAGTCAGTATGACTTTCTAACAATTCTGGAAGCTAAAAAGCAACAAAGAAATGCCTGGACAATCTAAAGGAAATAACTTCCATCCTAGAATTCTTTGCCCAGCCAGATTCAAGCCAATGTGAGGAGGGAATCAAGATATTTCAGGCATGCATGGAGGTTGATAGGGTGGGTACTCTAGCCTCCCAACCTCTGCTGATTGAGGGGTGGGAAGGTGGATGATATGCCCCCGGGAGCTGATATGATGAGATCACCTGCGTATGGCTGCTACCCAGGAGACAGGACCCATGTGTGGGGGCATGAAGTGTAACCAGCCAAGTAACTCCCTCAGGGTAGTTTGGATGCCATAATTACTTGGAGCTGCTACAACCATGTAATCCCCAAGGGCCATGATGCTAAATGTTCTATAATTCATGGGACAGTCTCTCAACAAGAAGTCATCCTCCCCATAATCCAAAAAGCTTATCCTTGAGAAATTCTAAAAGACTATCATGGCTTTCACCACGAGCTGATGAAGCTTGAAGCAGGGGTGAGAAGGCACAGGGTGCTTTGGGAGTAGGGTGGGTGAGGTGCAGAAGAAATGAAAGTATATTCCAGGTAATAAAACACAATGACTGATACGTAAACGTGTAGTCCATGTATCCACAAAATCTAAAGAACAAATTATTTTCGGTGATGCACACATTTTTAAAGGTCTGTATAACTGTTCTGTGCCCCAGTTCAGGTCCCCTTGCTCTTGCTCCCAGAACGTTACCTGGACCACTGCTGCAGCCTCCTCCCCTCAGGTCTCCCTGCTTCCCGGCTCACCTCTGTCCCTTTTTCCAGCACATGGCACAGCAAATGTTCCAAAACCTAACCCTTAGTGTGTCACTTCTCTGATCAAAAGCTTTCAATGGATTCCCATTGCTCCCCATTCTCCGGAGTGCACAAATCAGACTCATCCTGCCAGGTGCAGCTCCAAGGCCCTGCTTTTGAGGATTTTCCCAGTCACTCCCTTCCAGTGAGGCCCTAATAGCATACTCTTGCCCTACTGTACTGTCTACAGCACGACACTGGTGTGTTTTTACATTGCACTCCATGAGCTCTTTCTAGCAGGGATGGCTTCTCAACCCTCTTTGACTTGGGCGAGAGCACAAGAGGAAGATGAACTCGCTTTCATAACAAATCCACTCTCGCAATAGCAAACCCACCCTGAGATGATGTCATCAATCCTTTCATGAGGGCAGCCCTTATGACCTAATGTCCTCTTATCACACCCACCTCCCCATACTGTGACACTGGGCATTAAGTTTCCAGCACATAAACCTCAGGAGATGCATTCAAGCCATAGCAGACATGGTCTGGTGTCTAGGTCAGGGCCCCCATCATAAAGTGATGGCTGGGGCTGGGATCGTAGCTCAGTGGCAGAGTGCTCACCTAGCATATGTGAGGCCCTGGGTTCAATCCTTAGCACCACATAAAAATAAATAAATAAAATAAAGTTATTTTAAAAATGCTAAAAATAAATAAATAAAGCGAGGGCTTCACCAGCTGCAATGACTTGCATCTGGTTTGAGTGTGTCTCCCAGAGATCCCTATGTTGGAAGCTTGGTTCCCAGTGCAGCAGTGTTAAGAGGTAGTGGGATCTTGTTCTGGGATGTAGGTCAGTGGCAGAGCACTTGCCTCGCATGCATGAGGCCCTGGGTTCAATCTCAGCACTGCCAACTGGGTAGAGATAGCAGGATCTTTAATGGGTGGAGCCTACTGGGAGTAGGCTAGGTCATCGGGGCACTGCTTGTGGAAGAGATTAATGTAGCTCTCCTGGGACCAGTTGTGCTCTGACTTTCTGTCTTGCAATGTGCTCTTTCCTCTCATGCACTCTCCTGCCATTGAGATGCTGTCAAGCTTGGCACCAGAGCTTAACTAATGCTGCCAGAACTCTACCCTTGAACCTCTACACTGTGAGCTAAATAAATCTCTTTTTATCTAAACACTGCCTCAGGTAGTTCATTACAATAACAAAAAAACACGCGAAGACACCACCCGACCTACTCACCACCCTGCAAGCTGAGGTGGGGCATGGGATGGAAGGGGGAGGAGATAGGCTTGGAAGGTGGTTTGAGGATGCTCCCACAGGCAGGGAGGAGCTCTTGAAGGTTTCTGGGAGCAGGGTGACTTGACTGGAGCAGAGCTTCAGACTGAGGAGAAATATGAAACACAGGTCACTAGGGACACATGAGGAAAGACCATCCCTGGCACTGTAGGTGATCTGTTCTTGGCTTATGAATGTCGTGGCTATCAGTGTTCAGGGAAGAGGCAGGCTGTCTCTTACCAGAATAGTGAGGTGTTTCCAGGAAGTCTCTCAGCAAATGGAAAAACTGAAAGGGAAGATCCTGGATAAAGAGCAACAGGGAATCTGACCCCCCACCCCCACAATTCTGCAATCTGAAGCAGGAGGGTTGAGAGGTCAAGGAGGTAGTCTTGGAGCAGGGTAACTGTGGGTCCCACCAGTGCAGGTGGGACCTGAGATCCAGCCCCTAGAAGCCACAACACACAGCACACACCCAGCAGGGATAGAGCCCCAAGGACCCGGTTCCATCGGGGAGCATCAGGAGCCAGTACTCTGTACACTGTCTTCTGTGATTCTTGTGCCCTCTAGATCTCTAGCTTTTGTTCTTTATGGCATAGTAACATACCTTGTTAAAGCATCCAGCTTGGCTCAGCGGCTCTGAGAAGCCAACGCTGTTTGGAAGTGCCCACACTGGGGCAGTCTGCAAGGAAGACCAGCTTCCTGGGGCCAGTGAAGTAACAGGGCCCCTCAAAGAAGGGATCCAGAAGGTTCTAGAAGGAAGAGCTGCTTGGTCACATCCCCTTCCTGCTGGAAATTCACCTTCCAGAGTGATATATCTTCCAGACTGGGGATTTCACTCAGGGAAGTGAAAAATCTCTTGCCACTACCCCTACCCCCAACCCAGCAGACGTCATTGGTTGGACCCAGTTTTGTTCTACAAACTGTGAATTCTGTTCATTTTATTACCATTCAGTCACAATAATTTTTTTTCAAAATCTGAAATAAAAATGTAATATGGTAATGATAGTCAAATAAAAACATAAATCCAAAACTTTCTTTTCATGCCTTATCTGTAGGTAAGGGTTTTGTTTGTTTGTTTGTTTGTTTGTTTGTTTTTGACAAATTTTGACAACTTTTGTCTTTTCATGCCCTTATCTAATAGTTTTAACAAATTTCTGACAAATTTGTCATTTGTCTCTCTCATTGACTCCATGTGGGTTATCTTTTAAAAATTTGAAATAATTCAAAGTATTGACATCTGGCTTATTAGGGTGAGGTTTCTGGTTGCCTTTTTTCCTTGTTAAGCTCTATGAAGAGCCGGTGCAGTGGCACACACCTGTGACCGCAGCAACTCAGGAGGCTGAGGCAGGAGGATCACAAGCTCAAGGCCAGCTTCAACAATCTTAGACCCTCAGCAATTAAATGTGACTCTGTCTCAAAATAAAAAAATAAAAGGGCTGGAGATGTGGCTCAGTGTTAAAATGCCCCTGGGTTCCATCTCCAGTACCAAAAAAAAGAAAGAAGAAAGAAAATCTGTGACATGTCAAGTGGTTTTGGTCACCTGAATGTTTTGTGTTCTAAGACTGGGCACCTTATTTTCTAGCTCTCAGTGTTCTGGCTGTCGCCGCTTCTGTTATACCCCCTCCTTAGTCCTATGGTTGTAGGGTCCAACCTCCAGGGCTCATGAGAATTATCAGGGCATGATTCCCTGGTGCTAGACCAGACCTACTGAATCAAAATCTGAAGGTGGGATCCTGGGAATGTGGATTTCTCACTAGCACTCCAGGCAGTTTTAATCATTTTCCAGTACCAAATGGAAGACCACTACTGTACTGAAAAATCACCTTGTTTAAATACACACATCGCATCTATAGGTATCATTAACTAAATATCTACTTAGACTAAGTTCTTTACTAACTTTGTCTTCTCTAATCCTTATACCAACCACAGCAGGGAAGCATCCCTGTTTTTATAGGTGAGGGAATAGAGAAGCCACATGCCAAAGGTCACGGAGTTAGAAAATGGCTGTGCAAAGTCCATCCAACTCACCTGCGCTTCTCACTTCTCTCACTACCTGTTTCTTCTTAAACAGAAAAAAGAATCCCAGTAGGAACCAGGCACTTGGGTTCACTTCATAGAGTCATCTTCTTCATGGTCTCCCTCCCCAGACAGTGGGGCTATCCCTTCCCTGTGATGCTTGGCATTTTCTAGACACCTGTCTTCACAGCTTGTACCTTTTTCATTTTTTCTTGGCAGAGGGGAGGCACTCTCCTATGGTTCTCCTTCATCTTGTCTGCTGTGAGCCTGGAGGACCTGTAGAGGCACACTGATTTTTGCTAAAGCCCATCTTACTCCCTTCCAGGGATGAGTCTGAATTGATAGCCTTCATATCTGGAACCTCCAGCCTCCAGCCCTCTAGCCATCCTGTCTCCAATCCTCTGACAACCTGAGTGGTTGCTGCAGAAGCCCAGGCTGAGCTCCTGGGGCAGGGAGCCCTGCGTGGGCCAGGACAGACAGTGCAGAAGGTGCAACCTAAGGGCCAACTGGCTGCTGCTTTCAAACAGTCCCAGGGCCCTCTGAGAGAGGTGTAAAGTTGTCTGCAATCTGAGGACCAGTCTTCAGATGCCAGAACCAAGGTCTTGCCTCAGCCTTGGTGGAACACCATGAGACCCTAGGGGCCTGTGCGTAGGAAGGATATATTTGACTCAACAATGGGAGGGGCAGATTGAAAGTTTCAAGAAATTTGTCTGGGGGTTTTATTTGTTTATTTGTTTCATTTTTATTTGTTTTTATTTTTATTTTTTTAGAGCATCCCTACAGAGCAGAGCCAGTCTGCCTAGAAGTTGTAATATTTGGAGATTCTATAAGAAACCGAGAAAGACCATCCATACTTGCTGATAACTCAGAAGAGATTGTGACCCTGATGGGGGAGAGACTCCCCAGCTGGGTGAGAAGTAAGAGGGAAGGTAGACCAAGAGGACTACCTGGACCTACAGGCAGTGATGGCCACATAGCTGAAACCTCTATAAGGAACCTCAGAGTCACAGTGACAGCAAAGCATGAAAGCAGGTACAACCAGCAGCCATGTCAGACCTGGAGGAGGTTACAGAGGGGTAATAGGACTGGCTGTTTGTGTTGCACCTTGTTGAGGGACATGTTGGGGGAGGTGCAAAATGCAGGAGGAGTGTTTTTCTATGTGGCAGCCTGACATCCAGGCTGGCAAACTGCAGCCAGTGGGCCAAGTCTGTCCTTGGCCCATTTGCATATAGCCTGTGAGAATGGATTTTAAATGGTTAGGGAAAATCTATCAAATAATATTTCCTGATACGTAAAACTTATTGAAATGTGAATTTTAGTGTCCATAGATAAAGTTTTGTTGGAACATAGGTGTGTCCACTTATTTGCATACTATCCCTGACTGCTTTCATGATACAACAGATAGAAACCATACAGCCCACAAAACCTAAAATATCTGCTATTTGACCCTTCATATTAAAAAAAAAAAAATGATTGCTGACCCTGGATCTAGAAAAATCCTCACATGGCCCCAGCAGGTTACTTTTCTAATTGGTTTCCATGGTGGTGGGGTCAGAGACTTGCTGGTCCCATGTGACCAGGCAGCATCTCTCCACTGCCCTTTGCCACAGCCCCTGGACTGCTGACTCCACTGAAGTCACTATATGTACCCGGGATGGGGGAGGCCCTTGTCCCACAAGAAAACACAATCATGTGGGGGAATGTGAGTCTGTCCCCATCTGGGGGAACAGGTCCTGGTGAGGGACATCGGGGACTGGCTCTGGGGCTCTGATGGTAGAAGAGGAATATCTGAAACAGCAGCTTTGGAGAGAGGACACGCCCCTACCATGCAAAGTCCTCTTTGTTTATCATCACCATTATTAGAAATGTGCACATCCCAGCAAAACCAGCAGGTCACACATTTACAAAAGCGCCTGCCACACTGGAGCAGGAGGGTTCTGGGCTTTTTCAACGTGTAGATTCTAATTCCTGGTACAGGGAAGTGGTTCAGTGAAAGCACAAAATGACTTCATTGTGTCGTG
Source organism: Tamias sibiricus (assembly GCA_025594165.1). Classification (NCBI taxonomy): domain Eukaryota; kingdom Metazoa; phylum Chordata; class Mammalia; order Rodentia; family Sciuridae; genus Tamias; species Tamias sibiricus. The sequence continues at coordinate 108,318,036 of CM046658.1, read as the reverse complement.
AGTTCACTGCAGTCCTCCAGAACAGTATCTTTCATTCTCTGCTTACAACCAGCACAGGGGTGGGGAAAGTAGGCCCGAAGTTCTCAGGAACTGCATGAGTTGGAAATACCTTGGGAGAGAGGCTAATTGGTTGTGTAGTGGGAATTATGATGATATTGCAACCCATGGGCCAATGGGCAATGGGGCAGTCTGCCACGACAGCACTGGCCAGCACCCCGGCTCCCAAGCCAGCAGCTAGGCCTGGTCCATGCCATCTTGGCTCTGGGTGTGAAATAGGCCAGGCAGCTGTGTGGGCCATAGCATGTTGCTCAACCTCTCTGAGCTATGGTTCCTCATTTGTTAAGTGTAAGCCATAGGAGAGTGAAAGGAGAGTCAATAACCCTTCCATAGCAGAGCTGTCCTGATCATCATAGATGATGCTCTTAATTGATCTTCATAAGTCTCAATAACTCTTAGCTAGTGTTTTTACTTCCTGATAGATCCAAGGAATTCGTGACACTTTGAATACCACTTACAAATTTAACTCCTCAAGAAGAAGGTAAACTCCAGGAAGGCAAAGAGTATCACATTCAAGTCATAATAGATATGTCTGGGACCACCTAATGCTGGGCCTGGTGCTTTATATAAAACACTTTGTTTTTTCCAGTTCTTTGTAGCTCCAAAGTCAGTTTTAGCACTGTCTGCATAGGACCAAAGGGGACAGATGAGCTTGGAGCAGCCTGTGTGATCACAGGTCGGGAGGGATCTGCTGGATTCGAACCTCAGTTTCCAAAGGCCCTGCTGGTCTCACTGTCCCATTGTCCTACTGCCTCCCTCAAAAGGGATCCTCCCCTGGGATCCTTTGCCCCTTCCTGGGTCCCCAGCTGTCACTCAGAGAAGAGGCTGCAAGCATGCCCCAGGGCAGCCGCGAGTCTCTAGTAGAACGTGACTGGAACAGGGCTGTGCCGATTCAGCAGCATCCAAAATTCACAAGGCAAAGTCAAAGTATCGTTTTCCTTTCAGTAACATCTACAGTAGGGTGGAAAATAAGCCTGCTGAAAAGTGTGCTGTCAGAACTGCAGAGAGAAGGGCCTCCCCTCCTGTCCACACTCAGATCATGTGACGTTCAAAGAAACTGGCCTGCATGTTGGGGGCAGGGGAGGAAAGGCACAGGACAACAGGTACATGAAGTTGACCTAAGAACAGGGAACCGCTGCAGAACTACCTGAAATCGCAGGGGTGGCTCCCGGCAGGTATTCGTAGCCCCAAGGCTGCTTTGCCCAGCCTGGCCTTACATGGGCCAATGTAAAGATTCTTTTCACCAAAGTCTTTACCTCACTGTAGTGTTTATTTAAGGATAAGATAACCCAACTTTCACTATATTTAGTGCATGAAAATCCACAGGTGCTTGACTCCAGCAACTGCTTGGGGTTTTGCTATTAGTTTTCTAAGTCCCCTCCCTTCTCAGTTTCATTGTTCCAGAGCCTTGCAGGTGAGTTGGTTTCCTGACTTTTGCAAAAGCACTCCCCCACCTCCTCTCCAACCCACAGGTAGTTTAAATACCCCTATATTATACAGCTTCCTGGTTCAAGTGGAGGGAGGAGATTGTTTCAATTGTAATTTAAAACTTCATGTTGGGGCTGGGGTTGTGGCAAAGAGCATAACAGCACCCTATTTTAACTTCATGTCAAACATAACAGCACCCTATTTTACTTAGTTTTTTTTTTTTTGTTTTGTTTTGTTTTTGTTTTTTAATGAATCAATTTAATCATTTGCTTTGGCTTTCTCTTCTTTCATCTTCAAAGGCTCCTGTTGGAAGGTAAGATATTTCTCCTTTGCGCCTCTTCCACATGTGCAGGATATAAAATACAGGATGGAGACACATAGCAAGCTGTACAGGGACTCAGAGCCTGAGCCCTGGAGTAGAGCTCCAGAGCTGGGGGCTGGCCTCTGACATTTTGGTTTCCTCATCCGTAGACAACTGTCCCATCTCAGAATTGTTGGGAAACTTAAAACTAAGACTGAGCACAGGACATGGCGCTTGGTGACTATTCCCCAAACACGTGAGCACCCGCAGCAGGTCCCTTTGATTCACAAAGGGAAGGTTGTCTGAGAAAAGTTGCTGGCCTGTCCAAGGAATTCCTTTCCTGCCTAAGTGGAAATGGATCTATTACCAGGCAACTCAACACCTCCCAGGCCCTTAAGAGGGGGCTGGCATAGCAATAAACATTTGCATGCAATGTAGGTTTTATAGACTGTCTGCAGGGTTGTAAGAATGCCCAGGCTTTGTGCACAGGCTGGACCTCTTACAAGATGTGCAATCTTGGACAACTCAGAAGCATTCTGAGCTTCTGGCTCCTTCTCTGTCCTGTGGGAATATGGCTACCTATCTCAGGTTTCCAAGGTCCACCAGCCAACGTGTATGTAATGTGTGCTCAGTGAACCTTAAAGCCCTACTCACATACAAGAAATTCCTTTTTTCTCACGACTTTAGGTTTCAACAGACCTCTTACAGGTTCACCCACTATCCGTGTTAAAGGGATGAATAAAAAATGCCTAGAAAAAATCTTGCCAAAATCGATATGGTGCTGCCAATCTCCATCTCTTTCTTCAGCACACACTAAGTTCAGATACCTCTTCCCGAGGCAAGCATCCAAAAAAATTAATGTATCCCTTGCTTCTTGTGCTTTTCCCCTAAGGTCCCTTTTGAGAAACTTTCTACACTGAAAGGTGGCCTGAGGGCTGACCTGCTTTGGGGAAAATGCCCATAAATTGAGATACCTGTGATCCAGTCAAGGCTAGAATAGGTGGGCTGGGTTGCTCTGAGCTGGTCAGGAATGGCATGAAACCAAGCTTCCAACATGGTCCAGCCTCCCTGGATTTTTGGCAGCACTTACAGAAATCTGTTTAAGAGAAGGGTATCAGTCAAGAGGCCAAGAGGCATACGGTTCATCTGCCAGGGCAGCACATTTTTCTAGATAGCATTTACTGCAGAAGAGCAATACAGCTTGTAGCACAGGAGAAAACATGGAGCCAGGACTTAAGGCATCAGCACTGTGGGCCCATCTCTGCTGTTGTCACTTGGGGCAAGAAGTCACTTGATTTCACCAATCCCTGCTCAGCTTTTAGGGTGGGAAGGAGGTGGACACTCATCGTGGGGCCATCAGGCTCCCTTTTTACATCTCATTCTAGGCACGACCCTCAACTTGCCTCTGGCTCTGTCACAGGTGCATTCAGAGCTGAAGTCACTTACCAGGTAAGTTAGTAGAGCAATGCCATAGTACTGGAGCCACAGCCTTTGCTTCACTCTGAGGTGTCTGGGAAACCCCCTCAGATCCTATTAATACTCCCGGCATCTTCCAGCAGATAGTAATCCCAAATTACAAACAAGTATGTTACCATCCCACCTAAGGGATGCCTTGGGCAGTGAAAGAGAGGGGAAAAAATCCTGCACATTCAGTAATGCACTTCTGAAATCCTAGCTATTTGGTGGCAATGGGCAGTGCTAAGGAATTCACACTTGCAGGTGACCAATGAAAAGGTCCACTAAAACACCAGGAGGGCAAGTGTATGGTAGGGATCGAGTAGTGCAGAGTCAGGCAATACAGCGGAGGGTGATGAAGGAGCCTATAATCAAGGAGATAGCTAAAGATTGCGGTTAGCTGAGAGCCATAAAAGATGTTCTAGTTTCCACCTGATGTTGATACATTATTCAAAGAATCTTTGTATGCCCGTGAACACTGCGTGACGCACCTGTAAGCTCGAGCTGTAAGCACGTGTCCTTGTTAAAGCTATATGTATATAACTGGGTGAGGTTCGTTAGTGTGTGTGGGGAAGAAGAAGGTGGTGGTTGGAGTTAGAGCATTTGGAGTGATTGCTGGAGCTGGAGAGAGGAGAAGAATAAAAGACCTTTTTTTCATTTTCATCCTGCCTCCGAATTTTCCTGTGGCGTTCGCTGCTCCAAGCGACTTCCGCTTCAGGCAGCGACAGGTGGCGGCCCGTACGGGGAATTCGGCGGCAAGGTAAGAAAAAAGAAAATTTAAAAAGATGGGAGCAAATATAACAAAAAAGTCGGTTTATAAAAGCCATGAATGAAATTTTTGATATTGAGAACTCAGAGGATAGTGAGAAAAGTGAACAAGAAAGCATATCCTCTGACTCAGTGGAGACCAGCAAGGAGAGTAGGAATGTAAATTCAAAAGTAAGATCTGCAAAAGCCATCAGAAGCTTAATAAAATTAGCTGAGGAGTATGTACTCTCCTTAGAAACTGAAACTCAGGATACTAGTGAAAGTAATAATAGTAACAAGGAGCCAAACCATGAAAGTACAGTCTCCTCTACTGAGCCGGTTAGGAATTATGAAGCTAGTAGTGAAGAGGAATCAAAAAGCGATTCGGAGAGCACAGTCTCCAATAAAAAGAACAAAAAGAAATTAAAAAAGAGAAAAGACCGTCAAATAGAGGAACCACTAGCGCCCTCTGCTCCTTCATGGATAGAATCCCTAACAGAAACAATAAAGAGTATGGATCAGAGTATACGTGCCCTTGAGGTAGAAATTGGCGGCCTTTCAGAGCGCTTATTACGCTCTCGAACAACATAGACCGCAGGAGCACCTAGAACTGCCAGTATTTCAAAATGAACAGGGACAAAGATATCATGAGTTCCTAGACTTTAAAACAATAAAGAATTTTAAAGAGGCGGTAATGACCTATGGGCCTCAAGCTCCGTTCACATTAAGTATGATAGAGTCACTTAACACCCCTAACCTTAGCCCCCTCAGATTGGAAAAGTCTATGCAGAGCGGTACTAAGTGGGGGACAATACCTAATCTGGAAAACTCAATTCCAGGAACTTTGTTCAGAAATAGCAAAGAGAAATGCTGCAGCAGGTTTCCCTCAACGCAATATAGATATGCTCACAGGGGAGGGTGAGTTCGCCGAACTACAAAATCAGCTACAATACGATCCAGGTGTGTATGCCCAGGTACACACTGCAGCTGTGAAAGCCTGGAAGACAATCTCAGGCACAGGGGATCTGCAAGGCAGCCTATCAAAAGTTATACAAGGGCCTAACGAACCTTACGCTGATTTTGTAGATAGGCTCTTAAAAACAACATCTAGAGTTTTTGGAGAAGTCGAGCAAGCTATGCCCCTAGTTATCCAATTAGCATACGAGAACGCTAATAAATATTATTAAAATAATGCTAAGTACACACAGGGGCATCATCTCCGTAAATCAAGGAGACAGAATCGCACAGCTGCTCCTCATTCCCAGTCTCCATAATTCTTTTAAAAGCATGCCACAAAATAGAAATAGCAGAGCATTCGGTTCCACTGGTTCAGGACCTATGGCTTTCTGGGTCCAGGACTGTTCACGGAGGCCTATGTGCAAATTAAAAATTCAAGGTATAGAGATGGAGGGGCTGATTGATACAGGAGCTGACTCTTCCATCATAAATCTACAACAATGGCCTAAGCACTGGCCTCTACAGAAAGCCTCAACCAGTTTAAGAGGCTTGGGATACAGTAATACCCCAGCTCAAAGTGCTGTAATCTTAAATTGGCAAGACAATGAAGGCCATACAGGAACATTCAAACCCTATGTTTTAAACAGCTTGCCAGTTACCCTATGGGGAAGAGATATTTTACATCAAATGGGGCTACACCTAGCGACCAAGCCTGCAGGTGTTAAGAATAAAAATCCTACTCATAATAAAAAAGGCAAAGGACATTTTTTTCTAGGGGCCACTGAGAAAACAATTTTAAAAATACCATGGCTCTCTAATAAGCCAGTTTGGGTCCCTCAGTGGCCCCTATCCAAAGAAAAATTGCAAGCGGCCCATCAATTAATTAAAGAACAATTAGAAGCAGGACACATAGAGCCTTCCACCTCTCCCTGGAATTCTCCCATATTTGTAATTAAGAAAAAATCAGGTAAATGGAGACTATTACAAGATCTAAGACAAATTAACAAAACAATGCAAATTATGGGCCCTACTCAACCTGGACTTCCTAATCCTGTAGCTATTCCAAAAAACTATTACCTTATAACCCTTGATATAAAGGACTGTTTCTTTTCTATTCCCCTACATCCTCTGGATGCCCCCAGGTTTGCTTTTTCAATTCCTTCTATTAATAATGGCCCTGATAAAAGATATCATTGGAAAGTATTGCCGCAGGGAATGGCAAATAGCCCTACACTGTGCCAACTATATGTGGACAGAGCTATACAGCCCATTAAAAACAAATATCAAGACCTTATGTGTCTACACTACATGGACGATGTTTTATTAGCTCACCCTAATCAACAAATCTTATTTAATATATTTAGTGAAATAACAAAAAATCTAAAAAAATATGGATTATATATAGCAGAAGAAAAAGTTCAAAGCAGATCACCTATACTATATTTAGGCTTTAAAATCATGGATACTTTTGTTAAACCCCAAAAAATTCTAATAAGTAAAGAACATTTGACCACCCTCAATGATTTCCAAAAATTACTGGGTGACATTAATTGGCTTCGCCCTACACTAAGCCTCACTACTGGACAATTAAAACCCTTATTTGACATCCTTCGTGGGAACCCTGACCCATCCTCACCTCGAACATTAACTCCTGAGGCCAGGAGAGCTCTAAAATTAGTAGAACAGGCCATTGAAAGATCCCATTGCGATAGATTTGATTTTGCACAACCACTAATATTGATTATTATTCCTTCACAATATACTCCAACAGGAGTATTTTGGCAACAGGGACCTATATTATGGATACATTTGCCTGTCTCTCCTAAAAGTACAATTGAGTCTTATACCTCCATGGTGGCTAAACTTATTCTTCAAGGACTTAAAACCTCTACTAAAATATTTGGAATTCATCCCGCTACTATTATTACTCCTTATTCATCGTCACAGGTTGAATATTTGTGCTTCAATGATAATGATTGGGCTGTAGCTAGATGCTCTACTTCTGCAAATTTTGACAATCATATTCCTAAATCTCCTATACTGTCCTTTTGTATCAATCATCCTATCATATTCCCACAGGTAATAAAAAATCAACCCATTCCTAAAGCATTTAATGTATTTACAGATGGATCCTCTAACGGTACTGCTGCAGTAGTCACTCAAAATGAAAAAATGATTCATATCACTAATCAAAAATCAGCTCAATTAGTGGAACTCGAAGCTATAATAATAGCTCTGGAAAATTTTAAAGAACAGCCTATGAATATTTTTTCAGACAGCCATTATATTGTACATGCTGTCCCAAAATTGGAGCTAGCAGGTCCAATAGCACCACATACTCCAGCTTTTAAATTGTTTTCTCAAATCCAAAATCTCCTATGGCAACGAAAAGAACCTTTATTTATAGGTCACATAAGAGCTCACACTAATCTGCCTGGTCCTCTCCATGAAGGTAATCAAAAAGCTGACGCCCTCACTAAAACAATATTTATATTTACTACAGTACAACAAGCTACTTTATTTCATTCCCAGTTCCACGTTAACAGCACTACCTTAAGACAAAAATTTAAAAATCACAAAAGAACAAGCTCGTAGAATTGTAAAAGAATGTCCATCTTGTGTAACACTTTTGCCCAATCCACATTATGGGGTTAACCCACGAGGTTTGATGCCCAATCATTTGTGGCAGATGGATGTCACACATGAGCCAAGTTTTGGAAAATTACGATTTATTCATGTCACCATAGATACATGCTCAGGCATGATTTTTGCTTCTTTACATTCCGGAGAAAAAGTTAAAGATACTATATCTCATTGTCTGCAAGCTTTTGCTGCATTGGGCATCCCCAAAATGCTTAAAACAGATAATGGCCCTGCATATACATCCACATCCTTCAAACAATTTTGTACAAAGTTCAATATTATACACAAAACAGGTATCGCTTATAATCCTCAGGGACAAGGAATAATTGAAAGAGCAAATCGGACACTTAAAAATATGTTACTAAAGCAAAAAGATGGAAACTGGAAAAATCCTAAGGACAGATTGGCAGTTGCCCTGTTTACCCTAAATTTCTTAACTTTAGATTCTAATGGACATTCGGCTGGAGATAGACACTGGAACCCACACCAACAACATAAACCTTTGGTTTACTGGAAGGATGTTCTCTCAGGTACATGGAAGGGTCCAGACCCAGTATTAATTTGGGGGAGAGGATCTGTTTGTGTTTTTCCAAAGCACGAATCCTCTCCAATATGGATACCATCTAGATTGATAAAGCAGGTACAAAGTCAAAGGGATCAAGACGAAGTTATTGAGGAGTCTAGATTGAATAAACAAGTGCAAGGTCAAGAGGACCAAAATGAAGGTATGGAGTGATTCCCTTAAAAGAGTTCTCCATTAAATTTACAACTTAAATTTCATTCTTCCCGGCCGGGACAAGAAGATCTCTCTTCAGTGTATACACAATTGTAATTTTTTTTTTCTCTTTTATATATGTCTTTATGTCTGTGCATTTGTCTAAATTTCATGTTAATGTGATGTCACAAATATGTTTATATGTGCGTCTGTCTAGTGTGACGTCACAAATAATTAAGCGCTAAAAAAAAAAAAAAAAAAAAAAAAGGTAGATAGATATAGATCCAAATAACAAATAACGTTAATTCATTTAAGCTTAGAATATTCTAATTTGATAATCAATAGATAGATAAATAGATATTTATATAAGTTTCAGAATATTTTTAGATAATCAATTATAATGATAATCAATTTTGATTTATAGTTGTCTCCGGGACTTCTCTTCAGCTGTGAATATGTTTAATGTTATATAACCTGATATTTTGGTGTTCCGACAGAGGATCATTTATTTGTTATTGACTTCATTTGTTTAGTAGCTGATTAATTTGAATTATTTCAACAGGTATAGGATTGCTGTGTATATAGAGACTCGAGGATTCCAGCTAACAAATTATTTTTCCAAAATGCCTTTAGCTTTTCTTTATCTTTAATGCAGTAAACACCCTCAGTTTCTCTTTGATTATTTCTGAATGTGATATTTTGCCAGCTTATGTTTGTGGGAGCTTAAGCAGCAATGTGTGTGAGCAGAGATCAACTTTTATTTTCTACTCTAATAATTCTTTTTTTAGTTTGACAGCTCACCTTTTGATCTCAGTGCTGGAATAGCACTGCCTTTCCCTTAATAATGGATGCTTGAGTTTTTAGGTAGCGGGCCCTGAAGATTTGCCGGTAGAAATGTCTAGACATAAAAAAGACGGCTGCTGCTACAACTGCAGGGACCGCGGTCGCTGCAAGCATCCCTGCTGCTCAAGCATCAACAACCTCACCAGCAGTGTGGCCTCTGCTCTGCATGCATGGGGCCTCCTGAATCTATGTGTTATAACTTATGGACATTTTGATTTTCCATTATTTTGGGACATTGCGGGACAATGCCTTGCGGGTATTTGTCTAAGAGAACTCAGTGCGTTACTTGATGAAACTAAGGGCAGCTGATTGGCTTAAAGAACTTGATACGCTATGGAAACTTGGCTCGTCAGCAGTAGGCTTGCCGCCTTAAAGCCGCAGCATCTCCTAAAAATTGGACGGCTGTTAGTCAACACACAGTCGATCCTGAAGGGCTCTATTGGATGGCTGGTTAGCCTATGACGGGTAAGATCCCCAGAGGGGGACAACCTAAGACACGGCACAGTCGCACGGGACAGTCTAATGTGGCCGGCATGTCAACCTAAGCCAGGAGTCAGGACAGCCTAGACTCCCATGACGGGTAAGAATGTCGGTTGCACATGGACGTCCTAGAACATCCCCTCTTTTAAAACTAAAAGGGGGAAATGAAGGAGCCTATAATCAAGGAGATAGCTAAAGATTGCGGTTAGCTGAGAGCCATAAAAGATGTTCTAGTTTCCACCTGATGTTGATACATTATTCAAAGAATCTTTGTATGCCCGTGAACACTGCGTGACGCACCTGTAAGCTCGAGCTGTAAGCACGTGTCCTTGTTAAAGCTATATGTATATAACTGGGTGAGGTTCGTTAGTGTGTGTGGGGAAGAAGAAGGTGGTGGTTGGAGTTAGAGCATTTGGAGTGATTGCTGGAGCTGGAGAGAGGAGAAGAATAAAAGACCTTTTTTCATTTTCATCCTGCCTCCGAATTTTCCTGTGGCGTTCGCTGCTCCAAGCGACTTCCGCTTCAGGCAGCGACAGGGTGAAACCTGAAGCTGTTAAGTAATGACCTTGCTCAGGAGGCCAAAATCTTGTGATCAACAGCGTTACAATGTCCTGGACACAACTACTCATTCCAGGGAACTATGCACCATCACTTCCCACGCAAGTTGCTCTGTGTGTAAATATAGGTTTGGACAATGCCTGGGATGGAAATATTTTCTGGCACCAGAATAAGGCATTACAACACATCCAGGTAAATATCCAGGGTTCAAGCTCCTAGTTGTTAGCAGCCCAAGACCAAGTCCTCCTCCAGGCGCAGAAGCACCAAGTTCAACTGGTGAACAAAAGTCGCAAATCTCAGCCAGTTGTGTGGGAGACAGGCAGAGGAGAATGAGACGTACAGGTATTCACAGCGTAGGTGAGGAACTGATGCAACCCGGTGAAGAACACCAACAGAAACTGCAAGAAGTGGGAGGGAGAAGGGCCAAGGCCAAGCCAGAGAAGGTGAGATACATGGTGACACTTGGCTGAGGTTTGGAAACCTGCTGTGTGGTGGGATGCACAGGAAGGACTGTGTGCTCCAACAGCAGGAGTAGGCCAGCTCAGTAGAGCAGGTAAAAAGATAGGAAGGTAGACGGGCCAGCTGCAAAGGCCCACAAACATCATGTCGTGGAGTCTGACATGGGCTTTTGCAGTGAGGTCTTGAGCAAGTTTTAATATACGGGGGGGACATCTGTTTTAGAAAGATCCTTGGAGGAGTCAAGAAAAATAGAGACAAGTGACAAGATTCACAAAAGCCCATGCAGGAGATAAAGGCAACAAAGAGGGTGGATATCAAGGACCATTTTAGAAGGTGTACTCAATACAAATGAGGGATAACAGGAACACATAGATGGGAAAATGTCTCTTCAATTGATCCCAATTCCTGTGATCATGGAGGGAGGAAGGAGACAGTCGTAAGCAGTTCTAGATCCAGACAGCTTGGCCAGTGTGAGTAGAAGTCTAGAACAGAGGTAGTCAACTGCAGGGCTACTGGGGAGGGGTGAGCCAGAGGTCAAAGCTTCCCAGGAGAAAGGGTTACTGAGAAAAAACACACCAAAGAAGTGATGTGGAAGGACCCCACCCTTCCCAGACTTCAGAGCATGTTCATCCTCGAACTTTCAAGGCTTAAGGAGGACAGTGACAGCCAGATGAAAGGCAAGAGGGTGAAGGATATTACAGTGAAAGACACTTTTCTTGGTGGACACTGTAAGAGTTAGGAAATGTAGCACAGGAGAACACAGAAGGCGCAGGACAGGTGGGGCTTAGAGACAGGTGCTGGAGAGGGGATCAAAGGCATCCAGAAGGTGGTTCACCACACAAGGGCTACGGGATCTCCTCCTGTGCTTCAAACATCTACCAGCTGCTCAAATATCACTTGTTCACATCTATGTGAAGAAGCTTATGACAGTAGCTGCCTATAGTATGGCTGGGTTATTTGGTTCTCTTGTTGAAATGGGCTTGGAGCCAAGAGCACAGGATCAAACCAGATGCCAGGGAAGGCATATTTCAAGACCATAAATACAGTAGGGATTAGCTAATAGGCTAAGGTACACAACAAAGCTCAGTTTAAGTTAAACGGACCCCTGGAAAAAGGATTTATGGCCTCCAGTGTAACCATACATGTCTCCCCTCTGACAGCAGCATCCATAATGGTGATAACTGTCCATTTCTCTGTGTGTCATGAAACCTAAGATAAGTTTGTCATTGAGGAGAAACAAAGCAATGAGCATCACTGACAAGTTTTTTTTTTTTTAAATATACCTTTATTTCTCAAACTCAAAGCTTTATTTCATCAAGTTCTAACACATTTTCATTGACAGGTGATCTCAATCTGCATCAAGAAGGTGAGGGATCATGACCAAAAAGGAAAACTACACAGCCTAGGCACAGCTAAGAAATACTTCAAGGCTGTGCAAATATATAACAAAAGGGCTTCCAATTTAATTAGCTGAGCATCTGACTTTTAATCCATTAATTTGGATATAAATAGCTGCTTTAGGAAAATTAAATTTTCATCCACACACACAAAAAAAAAAAAAAAAAAGAAGAAGAAGAAGAAGAAAAAAAAAAAAAAAAACAGATCAGATAGCTGGAGTTGGGAGTTTTTATAAATGTCCATAGATCTAGGTTATTTAACTACTTCCTCTTTAGTGGATGGTCATCTCACCTTCTCATGCACACACATACACACACACACACACACACACACACACACACAAAAGAATTTGTACCAACTCTCAATAATAGCCCAGGCAAAATTCCAAGCATTTTCTTTAGCTTACACTTAAACTATATATATATTTTTAAAAGTGATAGGTAAACAAGATGTAGGCACCTGAACTCACAAAAAGGGCCTTTTCTTTCCTTAGAGATCTCCACAAATAATCCCAAAAAGTTGCCAGGTATTTTTAAATTCCTCTCCTCTACACCCCTCTCTTTTGGTCCTCTGAATTTAATTGATTGAATAAGCATATGTTCCAAAGTCAGCTGTGAAGTTCTATTCTTTGCCAGATTAAGGATCTGAATCTAACCTTGGAAAATGGAAATTCTTTCAACTCACAAAATCCATCCAAAGAGTTTTCCCTAGCGCAGAGCCCCAGCAGATGCCAGGAAGTTATGGCTGCGGTGAGCATCAGGGTCTCTTAGATTAGATCGCTATACTTTAAACCACACTCTTGAAGAGGATGTTTGAGCTAAGAACATAGCAGCATTCTAAAACCAGTCACCAGTACCAGAAAGTTCACTAGGAAAGAGTTATTCCTAAAGTTAGGAAGTTGCTTGTGAGTGGTACCATTTCCTGAAGCTAAGCAGTGCCAGTTAAAACCCTAACATACTGTGAGGGGTAAGGGGGTATAGGACCAGAGGTGAGGCTGAAGGACAAGCAGGGCCAGGCCCTTAGCAATATGATGACGAACGCATTTTCACAAAATACAGGTTCACACAGAGCTTACTATGACTCAAATCCCCAATGTTAATCAAACTGTAGGGGGCTGGGGACTGAGTGCCAAACCAGTCCAACATCATCTTTCCTCCCCAACTCGCCCACCTGCCAGGCCCCCAGGTATGGCTGTGCCACATCCCACACGCAGTCATCAGGCACTCTAATTTGAAGGTGGTAGTGATAAAGAGTTTCATTTCAGCATTGAAATTACCGAGTGGGAAATAATGTCTTATTGCCAAGGTAAGGTTGAAGAGTGAGACTGAAACTCGAGACCAGGGATCTAGTGAGTGCCCTTCAGCCATCACCAGGGGAAAGGTACCTTTTCACCCTGCTCCACTTTACTCCAAGGAGGAGGCAGAGAGAACGGGCATCAGAAAGCAGTTCAGAGTTCTGAAGCAAATGAAAGACTGCTTAGATGTAGATTAGAATTTGCTCTTGAACTCTAGTGCCCCCTGCCACTGCTAAGTTTCATGTTACGCAACACACACACACACACACACACACACACACACACACAAATAGGAACCACTGGACTCAGTACAAGTTCAGGGTATCTGGTGCTTGGGCAAGCAGTATGAAAAGCAGGTTTCAGATGGAATTTCCAGACATCTGAAAGTCAAGGTTACCTGGCTGGCAAAAGGCTCAGAGAGCAGATGGAGACACCGCTAGTCCAGGGGTTGTGCTTTAAAAGTGCAGCTTGGATCCATGCAGTTTTTTACCCTAACAGTTCTACAACACATACCTGTTCTCAAACTACAAAAATATAGCTGGATTGACTAAAAAGGTCAGGTGAAAAGACCAACAAGACCCCACCATACAATGGCAATGAAGAACTGCGGGGGCAGGGAATTCCTCTCAACTCCTGTGCCTGTCTTCATCCTCAAAGAAGAACTGTTACAGATTGGAAAATATGTATGCAAACAGAAAGAACTCCAAGGACAAACTGGAAATTTAATTAATTGATGCAGATCCTATCTTCCTCTGGTGCCTCCTTGGTTTCAACCCTCCTAAGCAGAAGCAATACTGATTTCTCTTAGCAAGTGCTTTATGTTGGTGGCGGCTTCATCACACTCCAAAAGCTTTGGTTAAACAAGTTTGTCATGTTTTGTGCAAATACGTTGTCATCTGACCACAATGGCAGCATTTTAAGGTCATGAATGACCAGATAGTTTTCAAAGTCAGGATCACTATTCACTGCCCACCTTTTAACACTGAAGCACCCCAGGTCCCCCTCCTGGCACTGAACTTGACTCAAAGCCAGTGAATTCAAATATAACTAAGGTTCACAGGAAAACAGAAGCTGGTTACACTACAAAGTGGCTTCTTTTCACCTAATGTAGCACAACAAGGATCCCAGCTAAGCCTGGGGTTTCAATCATGTCAATCATGTCTTCCTTAAGAGGACTAAGACATCACATTCCAGAAGAAACCTAAAGACACATCTTTAGAAAAAGGTCAACCACTCATTTTCTACTAAGCATTTCTGCATTAAGATAACTTCATTGCTTAAAGCAAGGAGAAAGCAATCATTTAGGGCATTGGATTGTTATAGCCACAAGAGAAAATAAAAATCAGGAGCATGGAGTTGATTAAATCATTTGAGAAATCAAGCTGGTAGGCAATACTGAGTTGTCTTTTGCTCTTGATACCATAAAGTGATGCTTTCTAAAAAATCCCACAAAAATTTTTTTAAAGCATACAATCTAAAGCTACTGTGGAAAGCAATATGCAGGCTAGATCTCTCCCATTGACTAAGCTTGCTTTACACTAGAGTTTAACACTGTTTTTCCTTCTAAAGTGCAGAATATATGGTCAAATCTACCAGAATAAGGAAGATAATTCTTCACTCACTCAATGCTTCCTCAAATACACTGGAATGATTTCAAAGTGCCTTGAGAGCACCAAAGCACACAAGGCCAGACTTAATGCTAAACCCCCACCTTCATGTGGCACAGGGACAGGAGGTTAGAATCTAAGCAATTCCACAGGTCACTCAATTCTACCAAAATTCCTGAATTCATTTGCTTTCAAAGAATACTTGGAGAAGGAAATCACTTTTAGTTTTTCAAAAGTAAAGAAAACAAACAAAATATAGCCAAAGTACTCCAGAAAAACAGCTTGTCATACTTGGAATGTGACCAAAATGGGTTTCCAATTAAAACATGGGAAAACCCTTACATCAGTTACAACAATGAGTCTAGAAGCAGCACAAACAGCACTTAGGAAGAGCAACACAATAGTCAGCCATGAGAGAGCTGAGGAAAAGTGTCATTCAATAAGAATTCCTTAAAGAAAGAAAGAAAAAGGACATTCACATTTCCTATTTACAATCCACCACCCCCCTCACCACCACCACAATTCTACTTTAACATTATGTTCCACATTTTATTTTGTTTTCAAGTTACATTTCAAGAAAAGGTCATCATTTTCTTTCTCAGCAATATTTCATAATTCCTCAAGATAGCACAGCATCTAAACCATAAACCACTTCCAACCAGATCTCAAGTCTCCAGCTATTGGCTTTGGTTTATTGATGAAAGAAATTCTCAGCTCTGCTGACAGGAACTAGACATATGCAATTTAGTCCTGTGAACAAAAATTAAGTCACAAGAGCACCCTCGTGTTTATCATTTTCTGCCTGACTAAAACTGACACAAGAAGAGAGACTATCAGCACAACATTAGTTCGTGTAATTGCTGAGAATCCCGAGTGAGGGCCAATATAGCCTCCTCCAGGCTCAGGTGAGAAGAAAAGTAGCTTAACACTTCTCATATGCTGCCCAAGCACTCCCAATCCCAAGTACTGCACAGAGCTCAAAACCCCATGTGCTGACCTTTGGGATGTGACAGGTTAGTGTCTATCTTGGAAAGATGTGGATAGGTCACACTTCCTATAGCATTTTCCAAAGTGGCACTGTTATATGGGTCTTTTTTAGGGTTGGCTCATGATATACTGCAGACCCATTCCAATGGGTTCACAAAGGCAAAAAAAAAAAAAAAAAAAAAAAAGCAGAATCAGAGCTGAGTTCCCCTTTAAAAGCCAAACACCTACATCTAGGAGGAGGCTCCCCTACCTGAGAGCCCTTGCCCTATAGGGTTCCCACTGCAGGAACCCTCAGGTCTCAAGGTTAGTTACAGGGCAGCCAGGTAGGGTAAGGTTGGCTGTAGGTAACTGGAGGGTGGGCAATGTAGTAGTTGTTGAAGTTGCCATCACTGACATAAGGAGCTGGCTGGTAGTAACAGGTGACGTTGGTGGCGTTGGGGATGATGTTCTGTTCTGCCAGCACGCGCAAGGCCAGGAGGGAGATGAGGTTCAGGGTCTGCCTGCGTTCGTGCCCCATGAGACACACGGTGCTCTCGTTCACTACCCTGCGGAGGATCATGAGGTAGTCATACTTGCTTCTCTCTTCTTCAGCGAAGTGGTTTTGAAGGTAGGTCTCCAACTTCCTTTGCTGTTCGAGGATGTCTGGGAAGTCAATGAAAAACCTGGAGCACATGTAACGCTCAAGAGTTTTGATTTCCTCCTGGTCGGTGGGCCTGAAGTCCCGCACGAGAAGGTTGCTATACTTAAGAAGTCCCCCGCCTCGGATTTCTTCTGGGTTCTTGGTGGCAATCAGTCGATTCTGCAGATGGTCAAAGGCTTCCTCAAAGTCCCCATACACACTCTCCCCGATCACTGTGGGATGGAAGTGCTCAGAGATGGGGTTACTGGAGCAGTCGTAGAAAAAAAGCAAAGAATCCAGGATGATTTGGAAAGAGTCCACACTAAACTCAAACTGACGCCGGATGGAGTCCACAAACTTCAGCTCCACGTTCCTCCCATTCTTGTTGGAGAGGGAAATCAGGCTCCAGCGGTCTGTGTCCGTGCAAACCTTCACCAGCTTCTGCACATATGCCTCCTTCAGAGTGACGGGGCTGATCTTGAGCTTGTTCACGCCCTCTGGCAGGAAGTTCAGAAGAGAACACAGAACCACATCTCTGACCAGCTGAAATTCTGCCTCTGTGGGAAGAGCCACATGGAAGATCAGGTCCAGGTCTTTGCAACCCAAGCCGTTGTCTTTGACCAAAACGTGTCCAGCTGCAGAGCCATTCAGCCGGACGTCCTGCACTTTGATGCCCGCCTCCTCCAGCCGGCTGCGGACGGTCTGGACGATGTCCTTCAGGGTTATCTCCAAGGTTGGAAAGTTGCCTCGTCCGTGGATGGGTACGACCTCAGTCAGGACCTCATGCAGCCGGCTGACCTGATCCCAGTTGAGCACGCTGAAGGACACGCACTCCCTGGTACTGCTGCTCTCCTCGGCCATCTTGCGGGGGATGTTCTGGCCGGGGAAACTGAAAGTGAGGGGTGAGAAACAGTTAGGATTCACTTTAACATGGCAAAGCATCTCAGAGTGCTCACAGATATTGATTTATCTCTGAACATCTTCCTGTGACACTACGATCAATTGCACCCGACTCTGTTGCTGTGAACTGCTGTGATTAAATGAATTAAATATGTAAAGAATGGTACCTACACGGAATGAGGACAAATGCACAGACTCCATCCCATATCAATCTGGATAATGTTAAAACCTTGTTTGGTGTGGGTTTCTGGTTTTGCTGCTGCTGTTTTGCTACTTTTGTCTGTGTGGGGGTGGGAGGTGCTAGGTTTGTATGAAGAAAAGCAGACAAACTTAGTAAACCAAGTAATCAAAACACAACACTCTTCAATAAAGAGCCTGTAAGGAAAAAAAAGTACATTATTTTCTGTGAAAGTTTCCTCTCTTGCTTTTGACTTCCTAACCACATCTTGAACTGGTTGATATATAAACTATACAGAACACCCACACAGAATACACACACACACACACACACACACACACACACACGCCCACATGCATACAATCTTCACCCCGTGAAAAGACATAGTCTCAACTCTGGATTAAAACCTCACCAAAAAGTGGGAGTCTGATCATTCCTGCCACAATAAAGTATACTTCCTTCGCAAGATTCCCATGTTCCTTTCACTTAAGGGAGCAGCCTGTCCTATAACAAATACTTCCATCACCCAGAACAGATCTAAGGAGTTGTTTGAAGGGCAAAATTTCTGGTCAACCAAAGGTCAACTATGTACTGGAACCATCCTTCCCCCAAGGATGCTCTGCATGGGACATGGCAAACACCCTCTAGGCAGTGGGATCATTCAACTGTATTTTGAAAAAGAGCACCTTGAAACTATGCAAGAAGAACAAAGTTATCACTGAGTAATATGAGAAAAACATCGCTTCTCACACTGCACATGCTAGAACCACAAAGTTTCCAAAGTAATTTTCAACTGTGTTGCACTTTTCAAAGAAATTAAACACACAACAGGTCCCTGGAAATCCTAATATATAAAATCTTAATATACAGAAACAAATACTTGTATGTTAAAAAGCCAAAGTACCTGTGGACCCCTGTGGATAGAATGTTAGCTAGATGAGTATAAAAGCTGAAACAAAGGGTCCCCAGCACTGTCCTCAGATTTCACCAAGAACAGTTTTCCCACCCCTGCACTTTGACTTCACACACACACACACACACACACACACACACACAAGCACACACAAAATCCATCCCAGTGCAGTTTCATTGTTTGGAAGCTGCTGCTTTTGAATGCACATTGGCGTGCATTCTCCCATGTTCCAACATGTATTTCTGGCCTTGCCCCAGTGCCAGGGATTCCCCAAGGCTGTCACTCAGTGTGAGGGCACTGCTAGGCACACAGAGAAGAGCCCCTGGTAGCTCACCATATTGAAGCAAATGTAACATGAAGGCGGAAGAGAGAATGTCCCTTGATTGGGGTGAACAGGAAGGCCACAAAAGAGTTCATTTCCAGGGATGGGACACAAGCCAACAAGGAAGGCAACTTGAGCTTTCAGCCGGGACTGAGGAAAGGAAAGTAGCAAGCAGCTGGAAATGGCAAGTGTCCAATGGCCCCATGAGCCACTCTTTAGGCCAGATCATGGTGGCCCTTGAGGAGCTAAGTTAAGGGACAAGGAATCCATTCAGCTGGTAATGGGAAACTTAACCACAAGAAGGAAGACCCTAGATGGTTCTTGCTTTCTACAGAAGAACACATGCCAAGAAGATACAAATTTACTTCAAGCTTCTTTGAACAGCTTTATAAAGCTCCAGGCTATTTAGATCCTCCTACCAAGGCACTACTAAGTTACAGACACCAAGCAAAGTCTGTGATAGAATACTTAACATTTAGTGTGGCTGACACTTGGTTTTAAGCCAGATTTGGGACAGCTGAGTTCTCTTTTCTCTGTGTTCTCTATATACTCAGTTGTGGCCCCTTTTGTGATAGCATACAACACACCTGTGCCTCAAATGATTCAAATGCTTACAGGAAGGCAGGGTTCAGGCCTTGGTTTGAGACACAGCTAGACTCTCCATGATTTGGTGACATGTGTCAGAACTACAGAAATACCACCTGCTTTATGCTGTTATCTGTCAAGCATTTGAGGGTCACATGTATCATACAGGTATGAGAGGTGTATCACAGGTATCATAGAGCTGAGAAGCCACAATGGTATCAGTTAACAATTGAAGAAGATCTTTAGGAAGAACCTCAGTAATTTTGCAGAGAACTGTAGGAATGACTTTTGACTCATGTCTTTTTAAAAAAAAAAAAATATTGTTAAAAAATAAAGAAGTCATGTAAGGTTGAAGTCAGAACTACTACGCTAGAACATGTTCTCAACCTGAGGGGAGAGCATCTGAGACCAGAGAGAATCTGAAACCTACAACTCTTTCTTTGGGGGTTAAAAAGAACATGTGTGAGTAATTTTCATATATTTTAAAATCTGTGATGTTTTAGTAAATTCAAAGTTGGGATCTGTTTTAGTATGAGATTTTGTAAGGTTCAAATGAGAAGAGGGACAGTAGTAGCCAGAAAAAAGTTAGAAAACATGTATACTAGCCTGTAAGAGGCATCCTAAGGCCGGAATGACCAAACAGCATGTTATCAGCACAAAAAATAAATTGTTAGGACAGAATTTTAAAAATCTAGACATAAAATCAAATACATGAGGAGGTTGAGTATAACATGAAGGAGGCATTTCAAAACAGGAAAGGAAAAACAAAACCCCAGCTATCTGAATGGGTCATCTAGAGTTAAACAAGAAAAAATAAAGGTGACTCCCTACCTCAAGCCAAACTAGGATGGTTAAATCAAAGACTTAAGTAAAAAAAAAGGATTAAGTTCTATGAGTACTAGGGGGGGAAAAAACACATAGACTTACATACACACATACACAGAGTAGGTAATCCTTTCTAAATTAGCACATAAAACCTAAAAGCCACAAAAACTCATGGATTTGACAATATAAAAGAATAAGTGTCCCGATGGTAAAAACACCATAAAGAAGCTAGATAACATGTCTAGGAAAATATTTTTAATGTTAGGTAAAATATTCATTTCCTTAGTAAGTAAGAACCTCCTACAAGTGAGAATCCAACAGAATAGGGGCAGAGAACATGAACAGGGGCTCAAACACATAGTATCTTCAATCTTACTTAAGGTATGGGTGAATTAAAACCCTAATGTATCATTTTCATCTATCATACTGGCAAAGATCATTCAGTCTGACAGGTGGGAAAGCAGACACCTCCAGCCTACTGCCCAGAAATTCTCTCTAAAGAATGCGACACTTAAGCGGACATACCCTTTTCATGCAGCAATTCTACATCTACTAAGACTTCTTTTAATTCTATCCTCTGAGTATACTTGCAAGTATGCACAGAGAAATTCACTGGAGAATTATTTAGAAAAAGTTGCAAGTTATGCATCAATAAAAGATGGCTAAATGATTTGATGAACATACACAACAGTAAACAAACATGTGCAATTGTTCAAAAGAATAGTAGCTGCTCTATCTCCAGGAACGTGAAACACTCAAGGCTCATGAATAGAAAAGCAAGTACAAGTATATGTACAAGTTTATGCTTATACAAGCATATAAAATCTCTGGAAAGGTACACAAGAAATAACTCAGTCTACACGAAATGCCACCAATAGTTTGGGAGACAGGGGAAAAAGACAATTTATTTTGTATCCTTTGAATTTGGAACCTATTCATGAATTGATGAAAAATAAAAATATCATAATCTAAGTTCCAAAATTTTCCCTTATGAGCCTTCCAGCCATTTCTACTTTATTTCATTTATTCAGGCCCCAGCCCGCCCCCACCATTCCCATATCCATGGACCAAAAGTCACACTTGGAAGCTCTCCTGCCAGCCCATCAATGTTGATCTCCACAGGTGTGGAAGTGCGGGGGGGGATATTTTTCCTCTGGAAGGTCTTTTAGTCAAGTTTCTACTTAGGTACTTTAAAAAAATACCCATTGTTTATTTTTTTAAAAAACCAAAACTCAACATAATGAGTAATCCATCTCATCTAACCTTTCTTTTTTTTAATATTTATTTATTTGCTTTAGCTGTACACAATCCGTTTTTACATGGTGCTGAGGATCTAGCCTTTCTATATTATCCAACAATGTTTTCCACTTTCACAGAACTGCTATTCTTACTTCAAACATATTATAACTCCCCTTGTGATACTATTGTGTTGATTACTGGCTACATTTGCAAGAACTTTAATAAATACCATAAATATTTTTCCAGGAATCCAAGGTGCCAGTAGTTGGCATCCTTCATGCCAACTTCTCCCATACATATGAATAATGGAGTTAACTTTTGGAAAAAAAAAAAAAAAGTCCATATAAAAGCACAGTGTGGAACATGGACAATGGCCAAGTCATGGTGTAGTTTTTAATTCTCTCAATTTATTATAATTTAGGTACAGAGAAGCTGAACCAATTGAAGAAATAAGTTTAGACCAGGTTCATATTAAAATCTTAGTTCCTTAGAAAAGCCCAAAATAAGTACTTTGTATCTATTAAAGAAAAATTCTTCATTTCCGCTCACTCAACAAAATGATTTCAAATACCACAAGTACATTTTCAAGTTACTTAGACAAACACTGGTATTACAAAAATAAATCCAAGTTATAGGTCCTTAGTGCTTATATAATATGCTGGAGCTTAGTTTAACAGTTTTAGTTTTAATTATCCACTTTAAATCAACATTGATATAATCCCCACATAAAAGAATCACATGAAACACACATTCCCAACTCCTGAAAGGCCCTGGTTAAAGGCAAATCCCAGTTAGCATAATTTAACAAAATAGTGGCTAAAAAAAACAAATTAATTTGAAGTCTAATAAATTCAGACTAGTATTTAAGATGAAGATTCTCTGTAGTTTTGCACTGAAGTCGGCAAAGGTGGAAACCATACTTGTCATTGATTTGCAAATCCAGGCACTTCAGAGAAGCCAGAACAACCAACTGCCTACTCAGTTCAAGCTAGTTAATCTTCTGCAAGGTTTGACTCCTGATGAACAACTATCTTAGGACCCCTTGGGTTCCCTGTTATCTGGCTGCAGCAGAAATGCAGAATTACACACATCAGAAGAAAACAGGTTTGCAGAGATAGCAGCAAAAGTGGAGAGGAAGAGAAAAACTAGGCCAGAAGGTTAAACTAAGCTCCCCGAGCACAAGGTAGATGTCGAACTTGATATTTCCTACTGCTCGGGACAGAGCTGTACAAGGCAGGTTGATCTAAAAACCTATGTTTTGAGCCTTAGTAGGGGAGAAAAGCTATTTATATTCTGCAACATAGCTTATGTAGATCCCTGGACCTCCCATTAACTCAAGAAACCAGGGTGACAGAGACTACAAAGCCACAAGGGGACTCAGGTGGGCATGAACGACAGCCAGATGCACCAGCGGGAGATAAGAATGCTACTGACATTGATTCCTCTTCTGTGCCTGGCATCAGACCTGGAAATCATCCAAGGGGTTTGGGCACACGTGGAGACACACATCTATGCAGTTAAGGATGGTATATTTAAGTCTCTCATATTTAACATGAAAGCTGTAGAAGTGATTGTCCAAAGGTTCAGGAAAACTGAGGCTTGAGTGAAGGCTCTCAGCTATTGAAGCTCTCCATCTACCCGAGGGGCAACTGTGCAGCACCCTCTGCCTCTGCTTCTGTCCCTACTGCAGCTTTAAAAAGACACACACACACACACACACACACACACACACACACACACACACATTATTCTAACATTCCTTTGGTAACAAACTTCCCTTTCACTATTCTGGATATGATCTCAACAATGTGGATCTTCCTAGTAAAACCTTCCAGTTTGGGACAGGAGCCATCCATGAGCAGTTGACTAAGCCTGGACACAGACTCCAGTGCATCTAAGGGACATCTGTGTGTGGAACAAAGACACCTGCCAGCCCTGACTCCTGGCCCAGAGGGACTCAGGTGCCTGTGGGTCTTTCCCCACATTATCTTCTACACAGATTCCTCTCCCCATGTACAACAAAAGACTATTTCATTGCATTTAAAAACCTGCAGAATTTAAGCAGAAGTAAGAATGGATGGCGAGCCAGGCGCGGTGGCGCATGCCTGTAATCCCAGCACTTTGGGAGGCTGAGGCAGGAGGATTGCGAGTTCAAAGCCAGCCTCAGCAATGGCGAGGCACTTAGCAACTCATTAAGACCCTGTCTCTAAATAAAAATACAAAAAAAAGGGGCTGGGGATGTGACCCAGTGGTCAAGTGCCCCTGAGTTCAATCCCCGGTACCAAAAAAAAAAAAAAAAAAAAAATGGATGGCAATGCACTTCATCATAACCTTGCTTGACATTCCTTAGTGAGTCAAGTGAATGGGTGGCATATCTCCAGAGCTATTTCTATTTTTCCTTCTCCTCCTCCTCCTCCTCCTCCTCCTCCTCCTCCTTCTTCTTCTTCTTCTTCTTTTTTTTGGGGGGACAAAGGATTGAACTCAGGGCACTCAACCACTGAGCCACAGCCCCAGCCCTTCTTTGTATTTTATTCAGAGACAGGGTCTCACTGAGTTGCTTAGGGCCTCACTAAATTGCTGAGGATTTGAGGCTTCCTAGAAGGTGGTCAGCTTTGGCAGGTATATATTTGGGAGGAGGAAGAATTTGCAGAAGAGCTAGTTTCTCAGGCATTCATAGAAGGAGCTGGTAACAAGCAGAAGAAAAATGTGAAGATTATTTAAGAAGATGGTAGGGAAGAAGTTTGCTAGATAGGCTACGTTCTCCAAAGTGGAGTGGGGCCAGGAGCAGGTGCTACAGGCAGAGCAGCATTTAGAACCAAAGTTTCTAACAGCCCTCAGAACAGAAACTGGGTCTGTCACAGATTTGGGGTTGTATTTAGCCTGGTTGGAGCAACCAGAATTGAAATTAAGGATAGGCATGCTAATAGTTAATGCTAATGTTTGTTTTAAAGGAACAATGGCTGGAAGATGAAGGCTTATGATCCATCCCAACTTCTAAGGGAGCTCCAAGATGCTGGCTAGGTTGCAGGGCAGGAATGATTTTTTAGAGAGAGAGAGAGAGAGAGAGAGAGAGAGAGAGAGAGAGAGAGAGAACCCAAAAGTGGAAGGAGCCAGTTGGTCAGCTCACCTGAGAAGCACTGAGAGAGAGGGAAAAAAAATTACTGGCACAGTAGGCAGGTTTTTAGGAATAGAATGATTCTGATTCTGATACCTAAGGCACATGCTTTGTTCACAGAATAAAGGAATGACTCCTGGGATTCGCTCTGGTGGCTGGAAGATCAGGAGTGTTGATCTGTTGATAAAGCAACAGAACAGACACTCCCTACAGACTAGAGGGTAACTTTGTTAGATCAAAGAACCTGGTAACTCAAGGGGAGCTACAGAGAAGAGGGAGGTAAGTTTGCAGGGACTCACCAGGACTCCAAGGATAGCCCAAGAAGGGGAGCTGGGGCAAAATTGAAAACAGAAACATCTTGGACAGACAAACCTGAAAATGCCAAACCTGGGAATGGACACTTATCACTTTCCCCACCTGCTTAGAGTTTGACACCCTGATTCTTTCACAGGAGAGAAAAGTTACACACTTGGATGTACACAGACATCAGACCCACTACTTCACATATACAATAGCAGGTAAATTGGCATAAAGGAGAAAAAACAGGGACAATGTGGATTCAGCATTCTGAAGAGAAATCTTCCCTTATTCCTTGAATTCTTTGGAGGTGAAGGCCAGAAATTATCAAGGACCAGGGCAGGCTGAGGAAGCCTTTTGTCTGCCTGCAGCCAGCCCCTTGTCAGGCCTGGTCCCACTACTGGGGAGGGGGTCACATTCTGGAGATTCCTCTAGAACCCCCAAATACCCTAAAAAGTTACAGATAGCTGGGTGCAGTGGTACACACCTATAATCCCAGTGACTCAGGAGGCCGAGTCAGGAGGATCACAAGTTCAAGGCCAGCCTAAGCAATTTAGTAAGACTCTGCCTCAGAATAAAAAGAGCTGGGGATGTAGCTCAGGGGTAAAACGCCCCTGGGTTCAATCCCCAGTACAAAAAAAAAAAAGTTATATATAACAGAGGCACTCACATGTGTTTTATGTACGTGGAATAAGTCTCTAGATGATAGATGGTCCAAAGCAATAGAACCAGATAAAATAATGCTTTATTTTTAAAAAGACAATAAAATATATTCTATGTTACTTTTTCCTCAAGAAGTTATTTTTACAATTGCCCCACTCAAATACCCACAACCCACTCTACCTCAGCTCAGAGAAATAACTGCCCATGCCACAAAGCTGTGCCCAGAGAAAACATTTCTAAACTGGTGACATACAGAGCCTCACAGATGGTCTCTTCTCCCTCTCAGCTCCATCACATTCAGCTGAGGCCTCAGTCTATTTTCTCAGGGTTATCAGCAGCCTCCCAGTCATTTCACCCTGATGTTTACTAGAGTCAAAAAGAATTGGTTAGATTCCCACGGCAGAGTCCTGGACTGAAACCAAGGCAGGGCGTAGAGGCATGTGCTGCCTTCACTATGCCCTGGACCTTTAGAGTCTGGGGGACCTTCTCAAAGTCCCACTTCCCACTGATGCCAACACCTACTCTGCATGGTTATCAGTGACGGGGCTGTCCACAGACACCACCCAAAGACGACTCCAAACAGAAAGTGTCTTCACCACTTTCAAAATAGGATGCCTAAGCAAGTGTGGGCAGAGAGATAACGCTGGAAAAACTAATGCTGGGGCTGCAAAATAGCACAAAGCAGAATCAAAACACTGGCCCAGATCGTCCAACAGGGATGTTTCAGAAGCTCAAATACTGAAAAGAACATCTTAAAGCTGTTGCAAATGTAAACAGCAACAAGGTCAGAACACAGACATCTTTAGATGGAAGCGAGGCAGAAAGTCCTTGCTTTTTTTCCCCTCCCATATACAAATTGAACAGGAAATAACCTTTGCTGCTATCTGGTACTCCCCAACTTTTTTTTTTTTTTTTTTTTTTTTTTGACCAGGGATTGAACCCAGGAACACTTAACCACTGAGCAACACCCCCAGCCCTTTCATGGGTCTCACTGAGTTGATTAGGGCCTCGCTAAGTTGCTGAGTCTGGCTTTGAACCTGCGATCCCCTCCTGCCTCAGCCTCCTGAGTCTCTGGGATTGCAGGCATGCATCACCATGCCTAGCACTCCCCAACATTTCTCAATCAGAAATATTACTGGTCTGAACTCATTTGAAGAGCTCCTCAGAACTGGCCCTTTTATTTCAGAGATGGACTATACTGAGAAAAATAGGAGGTTCCTAGAGACTGTTTACTGTATGGATGACCAAGTTACAATTCACAGGGTATAAGAGACAGCCTACAGGTTTTGGCAGAGGTTGCTACCACAGACTTTTTTACCATCTAACTCTCCAGCTTAGAATTTTGAATGGTTGTACTTCAGTCAGCTGAAAGTTCTGTCCAGTCATTAGCAGCCTCCCTGGGTTTTATCAGGAAAGGGACAAGCAATGCTTAGATCCTCAAATGCAGCACTTATCATAGTTAGACACATATATACATGCATTCACAAATGTCTAAGTGTGAGCTGGCCTTGGTTTCATTGCAGATGCTAATTACACAAACAGTCCATTCAGTTTTGTTTTGCATGAGGGGTTTGGGAGTAGCAGATATTTGACTTCTATGTACTGACCATGGCAGCAGCCTGAGTGAAATATTGTTCCTCTGATATTAAAATGGTGCTAAGTAACAGAAATGTGGGTGGGAGTAAAGTGAAGGAGCAAGAA
This sequence comes from Tamias sibiricus, assembly GCA_025594165.1. Taxonomy (NCBI): domain Eukaryota; kingdom Metazoa; phylum Chordata; class Mammalia; order Rodentia; family Sciuridae; genus Tamias; species Tamias sibiricus. Next base: position 108,290,750 of record CM046658.1, on the reverse strand, counting down.
CATCGATGTGGTACCTATCTGTACCCGTGCCACATGAAGTGGTCAAATAAGCTCATCTTTGGTATCCCTATACGTGTGGAGGCATACAACCCATGAATATAGCTCCCTGGGATGACTGCATTTAAAAAGCCTTAGTCAAGTAATTAATTAATGTATTGTCACTAGAGAGTTCATAAATACCTTTGACCTAAAAGTTACTTCCTCTTGCATAGTCATTCAAATTTTAATTGTCAGCAAACTGTTGGTAAAATTAAATTGTTGATAAATTGAGCCCTAATCCTTTACCATTCTCAGATTTTGTGTGCTGTTCTTTGAAATTCTCTTTCCTTATGGTTATTCTCTAAGAAACTCTAAGAAAACAATAAGGGCACTGGAGTAGGAATCAACCATCCTGTGTTTTGGTGTCAAGTATGACTCCTAGGGTGAATGATTATTGGTAAATCAACCAAATCTCCTTTCATTCTTTCAATCACCCGAGTGTCTACTGTGTTCTGAGCACTGTCCTAGGAGCTTGTGCTACATCAGAAAGCAAGAAACAAAGATCCTTGCCCTTACAGAGCTAATATTCTAGTTCCTACTCTTCTACCATAAGCTTGGGTTAACTATTGCTTCCCAAACACGTAGACCAGAATGTAAGAAATGTAAGAGTGAAACTTTTCTTTTTTTGTACCAGGGATTAAACCCAGGGACCCTTAATCACTGAACCACATCCCCAGTCCCCCTCCCCTGCCTTTTTTTTTTTTTTTTTTTTTAATTCTGAGACAGGATCTTGCTAAGGTGTTGAGGGCCTTGCAAAGTTGCTGAGGCTGCCTTTGAATTTGCGATCTTCCTTCCTCAGCCTCCCAAGCAGCTGGGATTACAGGTGGCACCACCCTGCCCATCAAGAGTGAAACATTTTTGCAAATGGTCCAGACCAACACTGCCCAGTACAGTAGCCATGAGCCATGTGTGGCTCTTGGGCATTTAAAATGCGGCAGGTCCAAACGGAAGTGTGTTTGCAAGTGCAAAACACATTGGATTTTAAGAACTCAGTATGAGGAAAGGAAATGTTAAATATCTCCCTTATATCTTATATTAATTATATATTAAAATAACTATATTTGACATGGTGGGTTAAATAGATCTTATTTAAATGAATTTTACCTACATTACTCTTCCACGTGATTACTAAAGAGTTAATTGTGCCTTCCGTATTTCTATCAGGCAGCACTGGTTGAGTCTATTGTCTTTATTGTAATGAAGAAAAATCAAAGACTGAAAAAGTAAAGACTCTGTCAGGACCAGAATCCAGGTTTCCCCACAATTAAGCAGCTTGAGAGGCAGAAAGGGGGTGAATAGAAAGATGATGAAGGGCCCAAACATGGGACACATCTGCAGAGCTGGTGTCTAGCTAAGCAACATTTGGTAAGCACTTAGACACACAGCATGAGTCCAATTAGTGTCTGCTTCACCTCTACTTCTGCTCAATCTTCCTACCACAGCCCCATACTCCATGTAAAAGATAGAACTACCCAAGACCATACAGGACTAGGCTGCTGCAGCAGTCCTGGTGCCCATCTTGAACTGTGACAAGCAGAGCAGGGCTCAACAGAGCATGTTTGGAGTACAGGGTGAGCAGCCAGGCAGGCAAAGGATTACTTCTTCCATCTTGAAAAGGCTAAGCAAGTTGGGAGAAGCTTAGGGCAGCATGAGGCAATGATGGCAAGGGTGGTTCAAGATCCAGACCTTGAAGGGTGGTTTTCTCCAGTTCTCTTTTGCAGAGGGTTAAATATGGAAACAGATATGGGACTTTTGGCCCTCATTCAATTAAAGGTTAAATTTTAAAAACTAGAAAGTATTGTGCAAGGAAAAACTGTAAACTAATGAAGAGGAGAGGTGTGGGACAGGAGGACCCTACGACAGGATAAGATCAGTCAGAAACCTGTGCAAGGAACCCAAAGCTGGATTACAATAAAGTACGGTGAGGAAATAGTTGTATTCACTTGGTTAAGTATCTGAGTACTTACTCCACAAAAAAGATAGGTCATCTGGGAAGACTTGTGCAAGAGAGGCCAAGAATAGTCAGAAAGGGACAGATCCTTGGGAGGGAGTCTGGGATGCCAGAGAGAATAACAGTCTGGGAGCTCTTATGCTGGCATTCCAGGTACATGGGAACACAGAATTGGCCAGAGGCAACATGCTGTTGCTCTCATTGAGCTGCTGTCTACAGGCCCCTAAACCAGGTCAGTGATGACAGTGGGAAACAAAAAATAAAAAAGAGAAAGAATCAGCAGAACCAGCAACTGAGTGAACATGGAGAGAGAAAGGCTGAGCGAGCCCTGTGGGGCTGGTGTTGGGAGAGTGGGAAGTGTGGAAAGTGCTTAAGGGCACCAAACGGGAGTGGCTTAGGAGTTTCAGCTATTGTGGAGTTAGGAGTCACTGCCCCTCAGCTCCAAACCAGCACCCTGAGACCCCCACCCCCCCCCATTTAAAAGAAGACCCTGAGATTGCCCTGCATTTGAGTCCAGGAGCTTTTGATCCAGAAAGCTGCATCTAGTGCCTTGGCCACCAGGAGAGCACCCACTTTGAGTTTCTCTCCATATTTGCAAGGAATGGCAGTTGACCTTCACCAGAATGTATATCCACATAAAAGTAGTGCATTCTATGTGCAAGGCCACATTCTCAACAGGCAAGGGGACTCTGCTACTGAGCACAGGGCCCACATGCCAGGGGCTGAGAAATTGAGAAAACTGAGTTCTTAAAAACAGTGTTTTATGAGGCCAATCCAGCTTCTCCTGAATCCAGAGCAATTCCCCAGGCTTTTTTATACACCATTCCCTTGGTCTCCTCAGTACCTGGCATGAGGCACTGCCCAGGAAGCACTTAACTACTTACTGACTCAATCACTGTTATCCAAGAAATGAGCACTCTACGCAGTTTAGTGACCAAGACTCTTAAATGCTCTGGAACTAAAAAACATCCTACTTGGAGAGTTGCTTAATATCAGCAATTATTTCTTCATATTGGTTTTTTCCTGTTGTTCCAAGTAGTTCTGCAAACAGTTCTAGAATGAGCCACAGGGGCCAGCTGTACAAATTCTATTAATTTAAAACAATTCATAAAGTTTACTAACATAGGTTTTATAAAGATGCTTCTTATAAGCCATTTACATTCTAAATTGAAGCTTCCTTATAATGTAGGTAGTAAAAAATAATAATAATAAGTTGGAGAAACCTTAGGTCCTGGAAATGTTATAAGAGATCAGCTCTACTGATGTGCCCAAGTAACTTTAAACACATGATCACTTCTTTGGAGGAGTTGGCTTCACCATAGTAGGATTTATGCTAATTTAATGTACCACAGTTGAAACACCAAGATGTCAGAAGGCATTTTTCTATAATGCCACTTACCTTAGTGGCAATGAGAAAAAGCAGCACACCTTATCTATTCGGAGTAATGTCTTAGCCCAAGTAATACCTCAGACTCTGCCTTGCTCCCTTCTTAACCCCGAATCACCCACACAGGCTCACAAAATAACAGATACCACCCAGAGGCAAATGGGAGACCAAGAAATCCCAACAAAACTTTAACTTAATTCAGTCACCTAGTTTAGGGCTTCCTGGTAATGCAACATGGTTTAACACATCCATTCAGAGCTCTCAAGTTGGCCTTTAGTGGCTCACTCCACAAATACAACACATCAAAGAGGAAAGATAAAGACAAGGTATTACTTGCTGGGGGGGGGGGGGGGGAAGCTTTCCAATTTTGTATCAAATGTGTCCGGTTAATGGTACTGTGAGAACAAGGGCACCACAGTCCACTTTTAAGTTATCTTTATTGCTGAGCTGCTGTTCCTTTGACTCTCAGAGTAGGAGGAATTCTCTGTTCTCTGATGGGCAGTGCAAGATGTACATAATCTGCCCTGGCCTTGAACAATGGGGGATGTAGGCTAAGTGTGTGCACTACTGGGAGATAGGAGTAGGTGGGGGAGGCCTTGTAAGTCTGAAGATACTAAGTAGGGAGCGCCCCTGGTGCTGGACTAAGTCATGCTAATTCTGACCAATAGGCCCGGAGCCAAATCCTTTCCTTCAGAGTTATAGGAATTTAATCTCTGGATACAAGGCAGGTATTGTGGAAGAAACAGCATGAAGAGTGTGGCTGTTAGTTCTATGTACACACACTAAAGTAACTTATGAAGTTATGAACTTTTATTTGGTAACAATTTAGGGGTATCCTAGCAGGAAAAAAAAAAAACTTTTTAAAAACTTTGATGTTATGGGTCACTCCCTGCAGCTACCTGAACAATGATAATGCAATATATCAAATCTTCTTTCTAATAACTTATCAAGAATATGTGTGCCCTAAAGCTATGGGTTACTTTAAGAGACTAGGTTTCATTTATCTGAAGTAAGCTGAGCTTGATTCCAGAGATACTAAGCCTTCCAGAGATACTAAGTTCACCATTTTCATAAGCAAGAATGTCAAAGAATAGAACCAATGCTGGTCTGCTCCCACTGCTTTCCAGAAAGCGAAAAGTCAGCATTGCCTAAGCCCCACCCACTTCAACTGCAGGGTCTAACGGGGCAGAGCTCAATCCCTCAATAATACCTCTGGGGATTTAAGGCACAGTACAATTCTTGGTAAGCTCTCCTACTACCCTATCCGCAGCCTGGCTTGCTTCCTGGCTCGCTGTCTTGCCAAGTTATTCACGTTGAAAGGTTGGTGTAGCCAACAATGGCCACCCTCATCCCATAGCAAGGCAGCTGAGGCAGTCAGGGGTCTTCTTTAGGAGGATTTAATAATTCCAACTTTATTTCCTAGGACGGTTCAGTCTCCTAGCCCATCTACCAAATATTTGTCACAATACAAATGATTACATACACGGTCTTGATAAAAAGTTTACTGTAAGAGCACTTTAAATACTTCATTGTATGCGTGTTACACCTCCTTTAAAAAAAAAAATTAAAAAGGAAGCCAGGTCCCCCTTAAGACAAGGAATTGGTCAGGGCCCTGCAGAAGGCTTCCTCCGCACAAAAAAAAAAAAAAAAATGAAAATTAAAAAAAAAAGTAAAAAATTAAAAAGGCACAGCCAGCGGACTGTGATGGTTCAGCTCTAACTGTTCTGATGTCTTGCTTTCTCAAGGGAAACTCGCCAGGCATCTCCCCTGGAGCCCTCCCATACTTGGAGGGGCGCCCTTCGGTTTCCTCGCCCGCCGGCGTGTTCCGTTTTTATACAGGCTACCAACCTGTGCTCTTCAAATTCCTCGTCCTCCTCCTACTCCCCACCCACCCGGCTTCTCCTACCTAGTGCAAAAGAGTTCGCTGAATGCGACAGCTCCCGGGACAGCCCTCTATGCCACCATCGGCACCGCTATCCGAGTCAACTGACTCGTCATGGCTTTTAGCCTACGCGGTAAGCAAGTTTCATTCCCAAAAGGGGAGGAACCAGGTTTCACAGACACCGTATTCTCGAGAACTTTCTGAGAGACGCGCAGTGCATAAGTCACTCGCTTGGATCACTTTTCTGCTCGCGGTGTCCACAATCAAGTGTGAAGAGTCCAAGAACATTTAAGGAAGGATCTCTGACCTTTCCTTAAAACTCAGGCCTTGGAACCAAGCCTAGGAAGCGCCCCTCCCCTGCCCGGCCAGATGCATGTCCCAGACCGCTGCGTCTCCAACTGCTCCTGCTGAAACCGCAGGATTCGAACTCACTCTCGACCGACGGCTCAGAGAACGTGTGCGAGTCCGCGGGAACGCAGAGGCGAGCCCGAGTGAGCTCAGGCACGAAAAGAGTGGTAGGGGGCGTTGTCTGATCTTGGGAAGGAAGGAGCTTAAGGCGCCCATCATTCGCTCCTTGGCCGCTCCGCCTGCGCCAGGGAAGCGCGCAGCCCGCGGGACTCACAGACCAGGAACTTGCTAAAGTTTGCCAAGCCCGGGCGCAGTCTCTGAAAAGTTGTAGCGCTCTCTCGGAGCTTTTCTGGCTCTTGGGAGCGCGGTGTGTAAAGGACTAGGCATTTGTCGCGGGAGCAGGAGGGTAAAGGAGCACTGGGTCTTGGCACCTGTCCGCACCTCCCCTCCGGTCCTCGCGCTTCCCAGCAGGCTCCGCAAAGATTTGAGCACCGTTTGGTGGGAAAAGACCCTCGAGGACCGCCGCTGCATCCTAGCACCTTTAGAGGAGGAAATCGTGGACTCACCTGGGCGGTGGAAGAGAAGGCAACAGAGGCTGGTCCTTGGCGTGGGCAGCCCCCAGTAGGAGCGGCGCGGTCACTACAGCCCCCAGGCAGTGGCACCAAGTGAGCCGTCCAGCCGCCGCCCCCTCCGTTCTTATTCGGCCTGACCACGCCCCCGCCCGCCGCCCCCGCCCCCGCCCCTGCCCTTGCCCCCGCCCCAAGGCCGGCCCTCCCGAGGGAGCCAGTGGCGGGGCGAGGCGGAGCCAGCCCCTCGGGATCCTTCCGCTGGGGCGCTGACGGCAGGGGAGGGCGAAGGGAGCCCTCTGATTGGCTGCTCGGCTGAATGGTTGCCGAGAGACGAGTAAATCTTCGGCGGCGAGAAGGGGCGGGGTGTGTGAAGGGAGGTAGCATCGCGCAGGCGCAATAGAGAGGGGCAGTGTCGACACAGCTCTAACTTCGTAGTTAGCCGGACACCTCTATTTCTGTTTTCCTCTAATTCTTTTCTACCGTTCCTTTCGTGTAAACCTTCACCTTCCCGCCCTGACTTTTCCTGCTCCTTCACAGACCTGTTTTTCTTCGGTTCTGGGAATTTTCGCACTGCTTCTCCTTTGCTGCAAAAGTAAGGAATGAGACGCTCACGCCTACCTCCGGCGTATTTGTGAAGTCGGAAAAAACTTAGGTTTTCTGGGCGCTGGGAATCGTTATGATTCCCCAAGCAAATCGGATGGAGGTGAAAGAGTGGTCTTGGGGAAAGCGCGCAGTTGGTTCTTTGGCAACGGGGAGCCATTCACCTATGTGCAGTTAGTGGGACTTAGAGCCTCAGGGAATCCATCACCAATCCTGGCAACCACCATAGCTTTTCCCCTGCTCAGAATGCCACAGGGCTTAGTCGTGTATGTTATATAACATGCAGGCGGGGCCTGGACACCATCCATTCATTCCGTAGCAAGTGGTTGACCGCCCAGATTCTGAATTCAGACTAACTTGAGTTGAGATCTTCATTCACTATTTTCACTCTCTGTGAGATCTTGGACAAGTAGTTAAAGCTCTATAAACTGCCATTTCCTATCCTTAAAGTGGAACCAAGGATGAAACAGCTTTGTAGGGTTATATAAATATTAAATTAAAAAATTCTCAAGCCGTGCGCGGTGGTCCACGCCTGTAATCCCAGCACTTGGGAGGCTGAGGCAGGAGGATCACGGGTTCAAAGCCAGCCTCAGCCATGGCGAGGCACTTAGCAACTCAGTGAGACCCTATCTCTAATAAAATACAAAATAAAGGGAGGGGGGGCCTGGGGATGTGGCCCAGTGGTCAAGTGCCCCTGAGTTCAATAACCGGTACCAAAAAAAAAAAAAAAAAATTCTTGAAAAGGTATTAATTGGTTAAGTACTTGGTATAAAGTGTGTAGAAAGTGCTATTTATACCTAATAGTAGCCATTGTTGTTTATCAAAACTTATTGAGGTTTTGATCTTCTGCTAGGTGCTAGGGGAAGACATTACTTTCAGAATGCAGTATTTCCCTCTCCCTGCTTTTCATCTCTGCCTGAAGTAAGTGTGGCTCTTGGTGTCACATGAATGCCTTCCCTGATGAGGGGCAAAAAGGAGACTTCGGGAACTTTAAGGGATGGGACATCAGGACAGGATTTGAAGGGAAAGCCACAATGACTCCATTGTGGGACGCAAAATCAAAGCAAATGGTCTGTTTTTTTTTTTTTTTTCTTTTCACTTTTTGTTTTTGAGGTACAACATTCAGTAAAATGCACAAATCTAAAGTGTGCATATTGATGAATTTTCATATGCATACATCCATGTAACTGCCTCCCAGAGCAAGATACAGAACATTTCCAACTTATTCATGCCCCTTTCCACTCAAAGTCCCACAATGGTAGGCACTATTCTGACCTCTTATAAGTTTACCAATATTTGAACTTGATATGGAGAAAATGCTTTTGTATCTGTCTTTTCTGGCTCAGCAGTATGTCTATGTGATTCATTCATGTTTGTAGTTCATTCTTTTTAACTACTGTATATTACTTCAGCATATAAATAGTCAACTTTTTTGCACTCATTCTACTATTGGTGAACATTTGAGTTACTTCGAGTGTTTGCTGTTCATGAATAAAGCTGCAGGGAATATTGTTGTACATGTCTTTTGGTGGACATAGCATGCATTTATGTCAGGTATATGCCCAGAATTGGTTCATCAAGTATATACATATTAAGCTTTGACTACACTGCCAAACAGTTTAACTCTTTATAGCCTGGCATAACATTAATAACAAAAGAAAAAATTGAAATTTTTAGAAAACAAAAATCATAATAAAAAATACATTTGTGAGAAGAAGGAAAAAATAACAAAGTGATATAACAGTTTGTTTCAAATAGTGATGTGAGATTGCTGATTGTTCCAGTATTGGTACTGTCAAATTTTTAATCTAAAAGGTGGATATATATTTCATTGTGATCTAAATCTTCATTTCTCTAATTGTTGAACAACTTTTTAGATGCTTCTTGTCCATTTTGATATGGTTTTAATGAAGTGTCTGTTCAAAGCTTTTGTCCATTTGTGGGGAATTTTCTGTCTTAATGACCGTAAGAGTTCTTTACATACCCCAGATGGTTCTTTGTCTAATATATCCATTATAAATGTCTTCTCAAATCTGTGGCCTCCTTTTTATTATTTTAATATTATCTTTTGATGAATGGAAATTCTTAATTTTAAATAAGTCCAATTTATTGCTTATCTTTTATAACTAGTATTTGAAGTCCTATTTAAGAAATCTCTGCCTAGGAGAATCAGGAGTTCAAAGCCAGCCTCAGCAATGGCGAGGCACTTAGCAACTCAGTGAGACCCTGTCTCTAAATAAAATACAAAAAAAAAGGGCTGAGGATGTGGCCCAGTGGTCGAGTGCCCCTGAGTTCAATCCCCAGTACCAAAAAAATAAAAAATAAAAAAAAAATCTCTGCCTATCCTAAGGTCATAAAGATAATCTGTTTTCTTCTAAAAACTTGTTTTAGCTTTCATTGCCTGTAAAGCCTATACAAGTAACAACCATCCTTCCATAAACCTCCAATCATAATAAAAATTAATGAAAATTATTATATTGTCTTTTAGACTGCTTCTACTTTTTCAATACCTCATGGATGCCATTTGCACAGGTAGCCTCAAGGTAGAACACAGAGCAGAAATTCTAACCTAAACTTTGATCTTGCATGTTTTAGTTCCACTTTTACTTAGATGAAATTTTGTTCAACTACCTGAAAAAAAAATTAGGTAACTCTGGTGGGGAGGAAGGGAGAACCAAGAACCAGCAAAGAAAATTCTTATACATGTGTACATATTTCCCCCTTGCTTCATTCCTATTCCTGGGGCATGAGTTGACATTTTGAGAATTTTTTTTTTTTACCTTTTTAGAATATACTGTCTTCTACCTTATAAAACTATGGCATCCTGCAGCTGGAATAAATGTCAGGAAGTTGCCAGGTCCTGCTCATTGGGCATGGAACCAGATAATAAAACTATACTTCCAAGATTGTTGGTGCTTCCTTGCCAAATTCCAGTCCTTCACTGCAGCCTATCCAATCAAAATGGTTTAAAAACATTTTTTTTGTATTCTTAGTAATTCATTGATTTACACTTGAGAAATCTAAAGGAGGAGAACCAGAGGAACAAAATTGTCATTAAAATGCAAGTTTGCCTCCTTTGTAGCAATGACTCTGAAAAATATTTATGTCCCAATATTTTATTTGAAATATTACAGTGAAGCAAAGAATTTCTGCCGTTAGTTCTTTTGTCAGACAAGAAAGACCTTTTGTGTAGTGCTTAGTTTTCCCCTAACTCATCAGTTTCTTAAGTCTTGAACGGTGGATCACCATTATAAACATTTATTCAAATGCCCTCCGCAAAACATAATTATTATTATTATTATTATTATTATTTTTGGTACCGGGGATTGAACTCAGGGGCACTTGACCACTGGGCCACATCCCCAGCCCCCCCCCCTTTTTTTTTTTTGTATTTTATTAGAAGCAGGGTCTCACTGAGTTACTAAGTGCCTCGCCATTGCTGAGGCTGGCTTTGAACTCGCGATCCTCCTGCCTCAGCCTCCCAAAGTGCTGGGATTACAGGCGTGCGCCACCGCGCCCGGCTCATAATTTTTATATTGATTTTAAGTATATTTTTATCTATATATACATGGAGTAGAAGTACACGGCTCATGAAAGCACAGCCCAGTGAATTTTCACAAACTGAACAAACCTGTGTTACTGGCACACAGATCAAGAAACAAAGGAACATCAAAGCGTTTGTGGACCTGTTTTAAAACCTCCACAGTGGCTTTGTCTACATCCTAGTGAGTCTCTGAGGGAGTCAAAATATGACTTGGATTTCCAGTGACTACCTAGGACTCACTAATAAATCTGTTTCCTCTCTGGCTTCTTCAAGCCAATATTTTTCTTGGGTGTTAGGTGGAGGAAAAAACTAGTACTGGAGTAAGAAGGTGTTAAGTTTTATTTGGAGCAAAGTCCATGATTAATGGAACGTGGGACTGGTCAGATTGGATAGAATGGGGGTGGGGGACGGGCTGCATCTGGTGCTTGGCTGTGGTGGCTGGCTCCAGCATAGTGTGTCAGAGGAGACACTGTACAGGGCAGTGTAAAGGGGACATAATCATAGTGGGGCCCCAGAAAGAAGGAAGGTGGTGGCACTGCCAGAGAATACAGGATGCCAAAGATAAGCAGTGCTGACTTCATCCCTCCCACCTATGTGTTTCTAGACTCCTTTCCCTGGTGGTGTATCCCTGGAGAAAGGATGTAGGGTTGAATCCAACAGATTGTATCTTTGTCCCAGCCAAGGTGTAACCTTGGACAAATGGCTTAACATCTGTCAGTCTCAGCTTCCAAAAATGGAAATGGTAATGTCAGCCTACCTGCTTCATAGAGTTACATGCCAGTCAAATGAGGCAATGAATACACTAAGAGCAGTGGCCTCATCCACAAGGGCCATCTCTCTACCAACCCGGTACCCTTTTCTCACATTACTATCAGGACAGCTTGGCAAACAAGTCTGATGAGAGCAGAGAAGGGTAAATGCTCAATCCCTTGCTGAGGCTGCCTTCACTTCTAGAGCTCCAGATGTCTTATCTGAGGATTAATGTTTTTCAAATCTCCCTTCTGGGAAAAGGGAATTCACCAGTGTACATAGTTAATTGATCATTTCACATGTTGGGACCAAGCACTGGATCCACTCTAAACCTGCCATATATTTGGGCCCAGGATGTGTTTCTCACCAACCCATCACAGTGCCTGAAACTCAACACTGGAGTCTGTTCCTGTTGGGGACAGACCCCTGATGTTCCCATGTAGCTAGTCAGAAGAAGGTGGATGCCCCATTGCCAGGAATGGCTAACACCTTGCAGGTGTAGTTCTCAGTGAATACTTTGGTCTTCCAATCCTTGTATCAGCCTGGATTTTTAATTGCAAAAGTGACTCTGGCTGATTTAGACAAAATGGAGTTTATTTAAAAGACATCGATCAGGGAGCCCACAGAATTAGCAGGATTGCTGGACAACATGGCTAATCGATTCTGCTACGAGGAACATGGCCTAAAAATCATATTGTGTACTGGTGCGGGAAGATACCTTGATGTCACCAAAGATATTGGCCAGCATGGGTTGCAGCTACTGCCTCTGGAAACTGAATACAACTGTCCTCACCACCATTGCCATCACCACTCTATAATCAGTCTTTTTGTCTCTGTGTCCCTACTTCTTGCCATCATCCATTCCTGATTCAAAATTTGAGGTTGTAGGGTACTCTTATCCGCAGGGCTCGGAGGAAGCACCCAAGCCTTGGCTGCAAAGAAGACTGGGAAAGGTTATCTGCTAACTTCAGTTTTGGACTCTGCCTCTTCAGGCAGAGGATTCTCCAAACAGAGGAAGGTGGTTCCAAGCCTGGACAGCCAGAACACGTGCATTTATTTCCCGTCCACCCTCGTACTTCAATCTCTTGCGAACACTGTGTGAACAAATCAACATTCTTTAATCCACCTAGTTCTGGGACACAGACATAGGCAAGTTTCTGAAGCTACAAGTCTTGAGGGCCAGGAAAAATGGATTCTTGAGAAGCTTCTAGGATGGAGGCCATCCAGCTGGCCCCACCCTGCCACACTCTCTGCTCTTAGCCAGACAACATTCTTCCTCTTCAAAGTTCTTAGAATAGGCACTTGGTGTTTATCTGATGGGGGGGGGGAGAGAAGAAAGAAAGAAGGAAAGAAAAAAGAAAAGAAACTGAAATGAAAAGGAAACAGGAAGGAGGTGTCTTGGAGCTGTGTGTAGTATTGATCACTTGACTGCTTTGGGCCTCAGTTTCCCCATCAGTTAAAAAAGAAAAGAAAAACAGACCTGGCCTGGCTCACTTCCAGTGCCTTCAGCTCCAGCGCTGAGTGTCAAGGAACTAAAGGGTGCGAGACTGGGCTGCCCAGGGCACATCATGGGGTTGGCTGCACATAATGACAGTGTCCCAGAGCTGGCGCTTGTGTAACAGGCAGATTTACCGAGAGGGGACGACTGTTTGCTCAGCAGCCGAGAAGACTATAATTAGACTGTCACAACATCAGCAAAAGTACAGGATCAATGTAATCAGAGAAGAAATGGAAAAGAACACGGCATCAGTCAAAGCCTCCAGTGGGTCCCCGTGGTTTCCGGAGCACTAATCGCCCAGGCGGGGTTCAATGTCCTGCTTGTGGGTTTCCTCCTGAGTGATGACAAGGTTGGCTTAGGCCTTCTCCGCCGTCCCTCTCGGCCACCTGGTTCACCTCCTCTTCTTCCCCTTCTCCCCTTCCTCTGCTCACTGAGTCTTAGGGATGAGAGGCAGGACTTAGAGACAAAATTTGTGGCTGAGACCTTTCTGATCCTCATGGTATGAATTTGTGTATATGTGAAGTGAGGAAAGGCCAGCTTCTTTAATTTTTTTTATTCCTAATTTCTTCATTTGTATTTGTTGGCACTAGGGATCGAACTCTGGGGTGCTTTACCAATGAGGTACATCCCCAGTCCCTTTTTTTTTTTTTTTTTCCTTTTAATTTTGAGACAAGGCCTCACTAAATTGCCCAGACTGACCTTGTAGTTGTAATCCTCCTGCCTCACCCTCCCAAGTCACTGGGATTACAGGTGTGCAACACCAAGTCAGCAAGAGACAGTTTCTTTAAAGTGCAGATTCCTAGGACCAATCTCAGCCCCACTGAATCAGAAACTCTGGGTGTAGAACCTTGGAATTTGCATTTACCACTTGCTCTGCTGAATTCATTTTAGCATACTAAAACGTGAGGAGTGCCAGGCTGGGCAACTCTCCTTCCTTGTGGTAGACTTGCCTGCTTGCTGCTTCTCTGCACCTGGTGTGGGTATAGCATAGTCTGCCTGGTAGCAAGATTCAGGCAGCCAAGGTTAAAGGACTTTCTAAAGCCCAAGAATCATAATGGGCTCCTTATTTTCTTTTTAATCATGTTAAGAATTCCAAGCTGCAGACTTATTTATCTCATTAATCCTGGTGACATCTGAGCTAGGGAGTAATGTCCAATATCTTCAGTTTCTTTCCATCAAAGTAGATCAGGGCCCAGATCTGTCCCCAAAGGATCTGGATCTGAGCCCAGGCCTAATACTCATGCAAACAACTGGATTTTTTTTTAAAAATCTGTGAACTTTTACTTACTTCTTCTTACAATTATTTTGACATAAATAATACATTACATTGTAGAAAAAAAACAGAAAATGCAGAGATGCAAAAGGAAAGAATAAATTATGACCCATCCCACAGCAACAATTGTGATATTTTGATGTTTGTACTTCCAAACTTGTGCCCATATGAATGTTCTATTCCTAAATTAGCAGGGTCCTTGAGGAAATGGATGGCATTCTGGAACAGTGTTATTGAGAAGAGCTTAATAAAGGGCATAGTTAAGGGAAACGGGATAGGTAGGCACATAGTATTGACAGCAAATTGGGAGCCGTTTCACACCATGCCTGAAGGTATGAGAGGAGCTACCAAAACCTGAAAGTTTCTGTAGCTAGGAGAGGGCTACCTTACAGGAGATGTGACCTTAGGATAGAGAATTTGACTCCACCATTAACCTCCAGAAGGGAGGGAGCCAGCCTGTGCTTCTCATTGGCCAATCCCAACCAGAAGTCAGGTTGGGGCAGCCTTCTTAGGCCTAGCAAGAAGTTAGAGGGTTGAAAGGGCTGGGCATGCAGCTCAGTGGTAGAGTGCTTACCTCCAAGGCCCTGGGTTTAATCCCCAGTAATGCAAAGGAAAAAAGTACTTAGATATTGGAGAGATGGCCTGCATGGACAAATGGAGGCTGCCCCAGATGATCACTGTGTGCATTTACGAGAGTGAAAAATCATTTTTGAATTTCCAAATCTAGAAAAGGCAGTGCTCTATCTTCAATTGGTTCTCCCTTTGACCAAATCAGTACAGTGAAATCTTGCTAGGTGATGTTGCCCTCAACACAGTGAGTTAGGAGCCCTGACTGCTGGCTTGGCTTTTCTATTTGAGGCAGAGTCAGTTATTCAGTAAATGTGGGCTCCTCCTTGGTGTAAGATATGGTGCCAGGTAGCAAGAGGGAATCAGAGAAGACTGACAGCCCCTGGCCTCCAGAAGATTATTGCCCTTATAGCCATCATGTGCCTTTTGAATTCCCGTTCTCTCATAGAGGACTTAAGGGGCACAACACAGAGATCCACAAACCAGGCAGAAGGAGTAAGCTCCATGAGGAAGTTCTATATATGTGCCCCAAAATCCATATGTTGGAAATAATCTCTATGCAACTATCATAAGAAGTGGGATCTTGGGGGTACCGCCTTCATGAATGGATTAAGGTCCTTATCTCAAGAGCAGATCAGCTACAAAAAATGGCCCCCCTTTCTCCTCTCTCTCTCTCTAGCATGTACACACACACACACACACACAGAGAGAGACCATGGGATGCCTTCTGCTGGGTTGTGATACAGCAAGAAGGCCCTTACCCAATGTAGTCCCTTGATCTTGGACTTCTTAGGTTCCAGAAACATGGGCTAAATAAACTTTCATTGTTTATAACTGACTACAGTTTTAGTGTTTAGTTATTTCAACAGAAACAACTAAGAAAGGAAGGCATGAGAGTCTATGCTTCTAGTTATTTATTAATAAAATCTAATATTAGTAGTAGAGATTTATACACTGGTGCTGTTCTACGTTCTTTAAAGGTGATTATCTTACTTAATCTCCCAACAGTCCCAGGAGGTAGGTCATATTATTATTCCCATTTTGTAGCTGAAGAGACTGAGACAAGGAACGGGAAAACAAGTTGTTCAGGTGCACACAGCTAGTAAGTGGTAAAGCTGGAATCGGAGCCCAAGGCAGTCTGATTCAAAGGCCCATTTTCTCAAAAATCTGTGTGCTCCTACTCTGGGTCTAGGATCAAAACTATGTCCACAATAATACTCAGTCATCATGTGCCTTTTGAATTCTTGTTCTCTCACAAGTATACGATGGAGTTTTCCAGGGCTACGTTGACATGTGCTGTCATCAGTCTGAGGCCAATGAGTTTGAATTTCCAATATGGGAAATGACAGTAGGTGTGACTTACATTACAAAGGAAAAAAAAACTCTTTGTAGCCTCAATAAGTTTTTTTTAATTTATTTTATTCATTTATTTTTATGTGGTGCTGAGGATTGAACCCAGTGTCTCACAAGTGCCAGGTGAGCGCTCTACCACTGAGCCACAACCCCAGCCCTGCCTCAATAATTTTTAAGAATGTAAAAAGATCCCAAGATCTAAAAGTCTGAAAACTGATGGATTCTCTCTTTTCCTGTGGGGATTCAGAGTAGAGAGATACCATTGGATTATGTAACCAAATTTATCACCATTAGTTTCCTTACATAAATCATAGGAGAATAAAAAGCAAATGAAGTGCTAGAAAATTATAGCACTCTAAGGGACCAACAAGGGTCAGCTAGCCCATTTTCTTGGCTTTGAGAAAGACAGCTCTAGGTGGGCTGTGGACTTCCCTGCCCCTGGCTGCCACAATGGCCAGCATGTCTTATCCAAGACCCCTGGCGATGCCTGTATCAGGTTGGGTTTAGAATCCTCCAGGGGAATTGAGAGCATTTAGTTTGCCCGTTCAAAGATTGCATGAGCAACATTTGTGCATCTTCTGGAAGTTTAAGCCTTTCTATTTCTCAAATTTGCAACATGCCCTAGTTTTTTCAGTCTATGAAATGAGGAGTAAATTATAGTAATTGCTCGTTAATTAATGGATATTAAAAAATATAGCAAATGGATTTTAGCCAATTACAGATAAAGGCTGGACTCTAACACTAGGTATGGTATAAAATAGTTGGTGCTCCTTACTTAAAAATGAAAACAAAATAGAAAAATACATACTTGACATTCTAGGCTAGTGCACAACATCCATTTCTCCATCTCTAACTGGGGAGTCACTGTGTTACCTGAGTAGAATCCATACCCCAGCCCCACAGGCAAGGCCTCACTGGCCTCAGTCCATCAGTGTAATTGATGGCTTAAGTCCATCCCCTCGTACTATGACCATCCAGGGATGAGCAGGCATCACCTGCTTATACCCAGTGTTTGGAGGAAGAGAAGCCAAGAAATGTTCATACAGGATGATATACAGAAGTAGTTTCGGCTGTTGTCTTAATGCCTGAGCGAAGCCAATGTGTGATGATGTCTACACACTGGCAAGGGCAGAGCCAACGACTCAAGGACAACCACACCACATTGCCACCAAACCTTTGTCCAGGAACCCACAACTCCCTGTAATTGTCTAAACTAATGTAACTATTTTTTATGATACTTAGTAACCATAACATCTGATATGATTAAATAATTAATGTTGCAATTCAAATACTGTCACATAAAGAAAAAAGTAGGGTTGTCATGTCAATCAAACAAAAAGTATGAAATCTGACAATTTAAGGACAATCCTGATTTTCTTAATTCACGCTCAAGTTGACCTTCGAAATAAAGTCTTCCTTGGCTCAAATTCCCGCCCCCCACCCCACCTTCCATGCAGGATTTTCTGTAATGGTTTGGGTTTTTTTTTTTTTTTTTTTTTTCCAAATAAACCTTCCCTGTTTTACTGCATAGTGGTCAACAGAAATTTTAGCCACCACAGCTGAGGTTTGTCAAGTGCAGAGGAGTGGATACCTGAAAGGACAGCCCAAAAGGTGTCATGATGATCACTTAAGCCACCTTGTGTTCCAGTTCTCTACAGCAGAACACACGCAGCTGGGACCTTGATGCCCATAGTAATGGAAAGTACAGGCTCCCATATCAGACTAGATGGGCTCAAACCCCTACTCTGCCTGTCCCTCCAGGTGAGTTATTCCACCTCAGGAAGCCTCAACTTCCTTATGTCAATGATAATAAAATGGTGATAATAAAGATACCTCTTTCGTCAGGATGTTGGGAAAATTAAATGAGCTAATTTGTGTACCCATAGGTGGCAAGCAGGAAGTTTTTGAAAAAAGTCAGCCAGTATTATCCAAGAGGTTTTCCTCCTTGTGACTGTCCTGAAAAAGAAGGAAATGTTCCAGAAGATCTCTGGGACCCTTTCCGGCCTGTCATGCTGTTCTTGGTAGAAGCTGGATACTCTTAGGAGACCCTCTCACTGAGGACAAAGGGACTCTGACCATCCAGTGCTCATTCATCCACAGTGGGAAGCTGCTCTGCCTTCAGAGATATTATAAGGACAGACTGCCAGGTGGTTTCCAGAGGCCCAAGGGAAGACATTGATGTTGCCTTTGTTTTTTGTTTCGTTTTGTTTTTTTGGTTTTTTTGTTTGTTTGTTTGGTTGGTTGGTTGTTGTTTTCAGCATAGAGATTGTAGCAGAGAAACATAGGGCAAGTCCACATTGACCATCTCATATATTGTCCATCAAGAGTAGGACTGAGCTTGCAAAGAATATGGTTTTGAGAGTCAAAGATAATGTGTCATTCTGCTGGGCCTCAGGTTCCTCATCCACTAAACAGGAAACACCTTCCCTGTCTCAGGTGACTGTGAGGATTCCACCAAATAACCCATGTGATGTATGAAAGTGTCTGCCTCATGAATATCTGTTTCCTCATGAACATCTGTTTCCTTTCCTTTTTTGGAACCTGAGGCCACCAACCACCACTGCAAAGAGGAACAGAGGTAGAAAGAGCTCTACCTTGGTTTGCAAAAAAATAAGCCCTTACAGCTGGCTTTAGAAAATGACTTTTTTTTTAAAGTTGCTGGGGTGATAAGGAAACAGGAGTCTCAATGGGATGCTGGACAAGGACAAGGGAAAACTGCCCTCCCAATGCCTAGGACCTAATCTGGGAACTAAAATGAATCAAATGAATTATGTCAGTCCTAGGGACCCAGTTTTCTCATTGCCCATTGCCCTCTCAGAGCATATTAATGATTTCTTTCTTTTTATTTCTTTCTTTTTTTTTTTTTTTTTTTTTGGTACTGGGATTGAACCCAGGGATTTTGTTTTGTTTTGTTTTGTTTTGTTTTTTTGTGGTATCAGGGATTGAACTCAGGGGCACTCGACCACTGGGCCACATCCCCAGCCCTTTTTTGTATTTTATTTAGAGACAGGGTCTCACTGAGTTGCTAAGTGCCTCGCCATTGCTGAGGCTGGCTTTGAACTCGAGATCCTCCTGCCTCAGCCTCCCAAAGTGCTGGGATTATAGGCGTGCGCCACCACGCCCAGCCCCAGGGATGTTTTACACTGAGCAAATCCCCAGTCCTTTCTACTTTTTGAGACAGGTCTTGCTAAGTTGCTTAGGGCCTCACTAAGTTGCTGAGGCTGGATTTGAACTTGCAATCCTCCTGCCTCAGCCTCCTGAATCACGGAATTATAGGCATGCACCACTGTGACCAACCATATTAATGATTTATGATAATTAATGAGACTTGATTACTCTCTTTTCTAGATTTGCCTCCTATCATAAATGTCCAAATCCTTTGCTATCTAAAATTCAAATACCCAGAGGAGAATCCCATGGGGGCAGTTGGCACCTGTAACTTTATTTGGATGTGCACTTTCTTCCTGGCAGTTTCCAGGTTAGCTGTCCCTGGGCCAAGTGCGTTCAGCTGAGGACACAGAACTAGGATCAAAGAGTTCCGAGAGGTACAGGTCTCTAAGGAGCAGTGCAGGGAAACTTCCCTCTGCAGAAGGGAAGCCAAGAACCTGAGGCCTCACAGTTGGACTGGGCCATCAGCTATAGGGACAGCAGGCAAAAATGACACAATCCTTATCTATAAGCAGCAGAATTATGCAGCTATCACTAGACTTGAGCTTCTTTCCAAGGGTGTCTTCCTCCCTCCTTTCTCATTGTTTTATTTTGACCCAAACCATCCCAGGCCAAAGATTTCTCCAATGAAGCTGGTGACATTCCCAAAACAAAAGGAATTATTGTGCTATTCTAGCCTGTGACCTGTCATAGCCTGTCTCCCAAAGGGTTTGTTTTTGTCTGAAAGAGTCTAAAATAATCACAGGCCTGGTGCTTGTAGATTGTACTGAGAAGGTTTTGTAACCACTTTGGCTCTAACTGGGCCCAATTAGCTAAAGCGGAGGGTGAGCTACGTCTTGTGGCCGGGCCTCCAGGGGTGCAGGTTTCCTGGGATTCTGTTTAGAAACCTACTTCTGAATCATCTAGCTCATAACCATGTAAACCTTGGTAAGGTCTTGCTGATTGGGGACTATGAGTTGGGGCTGGGACAGCTTGGATAACTCAAAGTCACAGCAGGAGGGAAATGACCCACCCTAAGCCTGTGACAGACACTCTGGTCATTGCCCCCTGGAAAGAGGGGAATGTCTTGTCTGCAGTGTCAGATCAGTTCTGGTGTGTGTCCTCAGTTCTGATGTGTGTCCGCTGGAGAAAAGGAGTGTCTCAGACTGTAATCAGTGCCAAACTCCCAGGGAAGGAGTTCTTTCTCCATGATGCTGGGATTGAACCCAGGGCTTTGTACTTTCAAGGCCAGCACTCTACCAACTGAGCTATATCCCCAGCCCTCTCTTGGTCTTGATCTGGAAGGCCAAGAGAGGGTTCCCCATCTGCAGGCATTAAATTGTTTCCAAGTTTAGGATGTTGTTCTTCAAACTTTGAGACCATTGGAATACCTGGGGCATTAAAACGGTGCATTAAACGGTGCATTCCCGTGTCCCAACCCCAGAGGCTCCTTGTCTGCAGCTCTGGTGTGGGACCCAGGAGGTTTGTTTGTTTTCTCAGGGCTGGGGATCAAACTCAAGGCCTCATCCAGGCTAGACCAGCACTCCACTGCTGAGCTACCTCCCCAGCCCTGGAAGTATTTTATTTTGAAGAGCATCCCTGAAAGTTCTGACCACACATTAAGAACTTAGTTTAAGAGAAAGGTTTTGGTATCATGAGGGCCTGAGTATACAGCTCAGATCTGTCACTTGCTGTCTTTGTGAACTTTGGCAAACTTTAATCTCTCTGTGCCTGAGTTTGCTATCCTGAGAAATGGGAATAAGAATGTCAACCTCACTGGACCATTAGGAAGAATAAATGGTATGGGGTTCTGCTCTCAGTGCATGATGATAACTAGTTTCATTGTGATTATTATGACTCTGAAAGGGTGGGGGGCATTGGTGATAGTTTTCCCTTGTCAAAGGCCAGGTTTGCAGGAATGAATGTTAATCCTGTGAAGAAGTTCCAGATTAGGCTGTTCCATTTAGAATTTTTATTGATGAAGAAGCCAACCTTTGCACAACCCTCAGGTGCACTCACACTCTTCTTCTTTCTTTCAATTGGACATACCTGCAGTGCTCCATAAGCCTGTTTTGCACAGCCCACCTGTCCTGAATCCTAAGCAGAACAGCCATTAGTGGGGAGCATGTCCCTCACATTGACATCACGGTTGTACAGATGCCTCACACAGCTACCATGAGCACTCCTAGTCTTCGGCTTCTGTTTTTTCAAGAGGTACTCCAAGAACCCGCAAACAGCCACTGGAGAAATGGGATGGTCCATGTGGTCCAATGTGTGGCTCACTGGGAGATGGTACTAATCCATTTCTTGACTCATTTTGTATAGGTTAATGCTTGAAGATGACAAATAGATACCAAGCATCTGGAAGCTGTCTAAATTTAATCTTTGAGGATTAGAAAGTTACTTTAAAATCTTCCAGAGCTCTGTTGTCCTTATTAAGAATAACAATTATGAACATATTTGAGAGTCCATAAATAGGCATTTCTAACTATTAGAACTCAGCTTCTACCTCACTGAGCCTAAACTCTGGAAAACATCCAAGAATTATATCTATACTACAAACAAACAAACAAACAAAAACAGCTGGGGGTTCTAGGTAGACAGGTTCAGAAATGAGGATTCCAGTCTTGGCTTTCTTTAATTTGCTATGTGACCTTGATCAAGTTGCTTCTCTTCCTTGGGCTTTCCATTCATACTACAGGAGTTTGCCCCTTGGTTCCACAGCCTTTCTGGCCCATAGTCTATATATGGGCTGGGAGAGAGTTAACCTTGGTTCCATGGAATAACACTTGCTCCTGGTTCTAGTTTTAACAGGCTAATTAGAACCCACCCTGCTGCCAATGATCCAATATAAAATACATTTTTATTTGTTTTGCACTGAACAAATTCTTCAGGGCAGCCATCCAAGCAGAGCAGGGTTGGTGGTAATGGAGGAAGCCCAAGATGAGGACGTACTTTCCAGAACTGAGAACATTAGCCAAGTTTTCCTGTCGCCAGAAGAGTGAGAGGAAGAGTGGACAGCTCCTCTGGGCACCCGCTTGTTTGGTTATAAACCGCCAAGTAGCAGCCTGACCTACGTCTTTTGCCACTGTGCTGTTAAGAGTCCTGATTTATCTGGCATCAGACCGAGGGGACATCCCTGAGGAGGCAGGTGAGTATCCATGTATCCATGCCACTGCTGTACCCCTGCCCTGCGTACACGCTCACATCCAGGATAGCAGGACTGACTTCTGAGCAGTCACCATTTCCAAGATGGCACATGGCAATGTCAGTCAGAGGGTGGGGGCCTGGCCCCCAAAAGTGGCATGTCCCTTTATCTGGCCTGCCTCAGTGTGTCCATTGTCACACTGATGTGTGGGGATCATAGGACCTTTCAAGCAAAGCTGGCTTGAAGCTATTGGTGGATTTGTTTCATTTCAACACTCACCCTTGTGCCTGTTTCTTCCTGGCTGAATCTGGAGTAATAGCATCTGGAAATGAGGGAGGCTGCCTAGTCATATTCATAATAGTAACTGATAATTTTTAAGGGCTGTTTTATGGAGTTAGGAGCTATCATTTCATATAGAAAAACTGAAGAAACAGAGATTAAACAGCTTAGTAGAGCCACAGGGCTAGTAAGCCAAGGAATTAGGATTCAAACCCAGGCAGTGTGGCTCCAGAGATGGCTCTTATGGAACAGCAGTGCCTTCCTGAGGGCAGTGGCGTCCTCCCCACAGCCCCTGGGCAGCTGGGGCTCATCCCTTTCCACCCCGTCCTTGGAACTTAATGCTAAGGCTTGGAGGGAAGCAGATATCTCCTTTGAGAATTTTCCACTGTTTACACAGTCTAACCTGTTTGTTTTGTTGCTTTTAATCCGGAAGGACTTAGGAGTAATGGTCCCGAATAGGTGTCCAGGAGGTGACCAGAGCTTCCTCTAGTCTAGTACCAGCTCTAGAAATGCTCCTTGGGTTTGATTGTTGAAATGATCATTTCTTGAACCCACCTCATACTTCCTAAAGCAGAATCTTCAGCAGGCTGAGAAATTCTTTGAGAAACCCCAACATAAGGAATAGTGCACAGAGTAGAAAGATCAGGGATTATGTGCCATTTAGCCACCACATAACCTCTGTTTAAAAAAAAAAAAAAATGAGGTCAGTTCAATTTAACAAAGCTTACTTGAGTAAGAAAAAGATTCTAGAACCAGGCAGCATTCCAGACAAAGAAGGTTCCCTATGCCCCCTATGCCCCACTACATGTTGTATTTACAGCCAGAGAAAAAGAAGTGACACCTAGAAACAACCTGATTGGCTAAAGCCAGATTTTGCTTTATATGGACATGGCTGATCACTTAGAAGGCTGTGATTGGCTGAAATTTAGTGCTTGATTACAAGGATATATTCTTAGGTTAGAGTACAATTTGTTTATACATTGAGCTAGAGTGCAGTCCACTATGTATGAAAATTACTTTGGATCAAACTGTCACTCAACTACAGAGACTCGTTTAGGTCAAGTTTACTTCAATTTAACAGGAGAGGGCATCTCAGCTCCCTCTCTAAAAGAAGGATCAGAATAATTGCCTCATCATTATCACTTCATCCGTGTGTGAAATGTGATCATATATGTAACATTTTTTTGTGTGTGTGTGAATTTAAATAGCCAGTTATCATTTACGGGACTTTTAAAATAAGACCTTGACAAACATTATCTCTGTGTTTTGGATGTTCAGATAGTCTAAGGAAGTTCAGGAATGGCTCAAGATTCCACTGCTTAGAAGCAGCAAGGTCTGGGCTTGCTCCTGGCTTGGTCTGAGTCAGAACTGGGAACTCCCTTTCCAAATGCTGGCGTCATACAAGTGCAATGTAATGATGATCTGGTACCCACAGTGAGGTGAGCCCACATTCTAGAAACCATCAGGAAGCAGAAATGTTCAGCCGAGGCATGAAAAATGCTTCCCTTATAGGACAGCCAGAGAAACATCTTCTGCAATAAAAACTACCACCCGGGTCATTCAACATGCTGTTTGTCCTCACATGTCTTAGCCTGAAGACAGGAAGCACTGGGGTGCCTAGAATCTTCAGTTGGGCACTGGCTTCAACTGCTGCCTCCCATGATGTTTCATCAGAAGCATTACCAAGGAGTAGAAAGACAATGACTTTGATCAGGGGCCCTGACAGCAATGTGCCACACTAATTCGATCACTTCTACCCCAAACTCCTCATAGCAGAGTCAAGTTCAGCAGTTATAGGCTTGATCCACCCAACCCTTTAGCCATTCCAACTTGAAAGGCAGCCTTCAGCTGACCCAGTCCCCACTGAGGGGCTTAGCAACCCTGCTCAGAGCCCAGATGTAAGCTAGGGTATTTTCCAGACCAAGTTCATAGTCTTGAGAACCCTTATGTTGTAATTGAGCTCTTATGCCTAAACCTACAAGCATGAGTTCTTCCACGTTTCTGGTTTGTATTATATTATTATTTCATTAATAATAGTAATTCCAAAAGAGTTGCTTATTTTTAACTCACTGTATGTTAAGCCTTCTACCTGCTTTATCTTAGGGACTCATCATTGTTATTTCCATGACAGATAAGGAAACAGGTACAGAGGTGATAAGCCAATTCAGCAAGCTGATGACAGAGCTGTTGGATGGTAAAGCTAGCCATGCTGACCCTGCCACAATCTGTTCTCCTGGTCTGAAAATCTGCTCCTGTTCCAGGTTCTGCCCAGGTCTCAGGGTCTTGCTATTCTCCTGGATGTGATACCCATGGAGAGACCCTGTATTAGTCTGGGTTCTTCAGGGAAATAGAAGCAATAGGAGATATATGTATCTGGAGCCAAGAAACCCTATGAAGGAGTTTCTGATCTACATGATCCTGGAAAATTAGTGGTTTAATCCAGTCAGAGTCAGAGGCTTGAGAACCAGGGGGGGTTCTAGTGTAAGTTCCAGAGTCCAAAGGCCTAGGACCCAGGAGAGAAGAAGAAGATGCCTCAGCTCAAGAAGAGAAAGGATTCATCTTTCCTCCGCGTTTATGCGTTTATGTTCTACTCGGGCTCTCAAAGAGTTAGATGATGGCTGCCCACATTACTGATTAAAATGTGTATCTTTTATGGAAACACCTTTACAACACACCCAGAAAAAATGTTACTAGCTACCTGGGCATCCCTTGGCCCAGTCAAGTTGATACATAAATTTAACCATCATGGACTCTGATACCCTAAATCTCCATTCCTGGACTTTATTCCTTCTCCACTCTACCAGAAAGTTCTATTGGTTCCTTGAGGCCTCTGTTCCTGTCCATTCTCACCAGCCCCACCCTAGTCCACATGACTCATTAGCCAAGCTTAGAGAATTTCCAAAGCCTCCCAACCTGCCTTCCAGCTTCCAAGTGCTCCATGCTTCAGTCTGCCCTGTTGGTGGTTGCTAAATTCTCCCTAACCATTCATGCCCCTTCCTTAGAAAGACTTTCCAGACCCTCACTGCAAGGGTCAAAGTCAGGCTTCAGATAGGGCATTCAAGTCTTGTAGTCTGATCCATTCAAGTTCTCATAGTCAGATCTAAACTCCGTTTGGCATGATCTTCTAACCCCTTTAATCTGACCATGTCCACCTCTTCCCTGTACCTGATATATTCCCAATGATTTCTCACCTTGTATTAAACTGTTGTTTATTACTATAATAAAAATACCTCATTATTAAAATGCTTAGGAAAAAAGGTTTATTTAACTTATAGTTTTGAAGGCTGAAAGTCCAGTATTGCTCTGACTCTGCAAAGGGCCATCCTGGCTGCATTACCTCATAGCATATGGTACCACAATGGCAGACATGCGTAATAGAGGAAAAGATCACTTTACAAGACAGGGAGACAGACATAGGAAGACAGTCTTGTGATCTCCCACCAGACCCCACCCTCAAAGGTCCTACCACCTTTCAATACCACCACACTGGGGACCAACACATGAACCTTTGGGGGACAAACCACATTCAAACCGTAGAACACCTCCATTGATATCAGTGTATAAATTTCTCACTCACTCAAAAATATTACTTGAGCCCCCAAATATGCTAATATTATTTCAAGCACTATGGAAATGAAAGAGCCCACTTCCTGTTATACAGAGCTTGTAGTTCAGCTGAAGAGACAAAGTTTGGTGTCTTTGAGGAACTAAAAGCCAGGGTGATAGGGTAGCATGGGCTGGGGGAAATGTGGTTTGAGAGAAAGTTTGAGAAATCAGTAGGGCCTGGACCATGCAGGCTCTTGCAAGCCACACAGAAAGCTTGACATGACTCTGGTACAGGGGTTAACCACTGGTGGGTTTTAAACAAAGGCATAACATAATCCAATTTCACGAGTGCTGCTGTTATTCTTGAACCATTCCAGAGTTCCTGTCTGAGTTGTTCACCAGACACAGAGCTCCTGTCTCATTGTTCCCTGCATCTGCAGAGGCTGGAGCACAGGGAGAGGACACCATTAATGGCATGCTATTGTGTAGATGCCCCACATTCCACAATGGCTCTAAGCTTCAGCCCCACTGAGGTGAGACAAGATGGAAATCAGTGCAGGACAAACCATATGCAAGGACCACCACTTGGCCGGAAATACAGACAATCTGGAAGGGAAGGGTGATTTGAGGAGGAGCTGTACTTGTTGAGTTGGCACTTGAGTGGGAGGTAGATGGAATTGGGGGGACTCTATTCAGAAGTGACAAGGCATCTACAAGGAGCCATTGGAGGCATGGTGTGTGTCAATCAACAGTAGGAGAAAGGAGGGTTGAGCTGAGAGACCGCAGGAGAGATGGCACTAAGCAGAAGCTACAAAGCTCTGGCTGTTGTCCACAAGCAGAGATGAAGCAGAGGAAAGAAAAGACAGAGCCTGGGACCAAGAGAAACTGAGTCACATAGATGATGGGGACAGCAGAGGAGCAGGAGAAAAAGGGTACTGGTTTTTGAGGGGCCACAAATTTCCATGGGCTGAACAGTGAGGAGCCAAGAGGCCCCTCCCCACAGTCCTGCTGAGGTGGCCAAGCTTCATGCCTTCTCCACACATTCAGTCAGCAGCCCCTAAGGCTGTCCCATTATGCCTCTGGTCCTTGCATCTTGAAACCAATGAGCACAGTGACAAAACACACTGCTGTGAGCTGGAAATGGGAGGTGCTGCTGGGTTCCAGAAGCAGATTCTCCAAGGCCTTCTGTGACACTTACCCAGAGCAACCACACTGGACCAAGATTTGCTCAGAAAATCTTAGTGCATGCATGGGGTGGTAAATTACAGGACCGCGACCACAGACAACCACAGGAAAATTCTTTTCAGGGCCAGAAGCAGACACAAGGGGAGAGTGGCTGTGAATGGCTCCCAGGATAGGAGGGATGATCAAAGCTGCCAAGTGCAGTAGATGGTATGGAAAGAAAATGCAGAAGAGATGGAATAAATGCTTGGAATCCCTGAGTGGGGTGGCTGGCAGGGAAAAAGGGAACTGTACAACCAGATGTTTGCTTTGCCTCCTGCATGGAAATCACTCCGAATGGAAACTTTCCTGGCCCTGTGAAGTCAGAATCTAGGAGCAGCCCTCTTCCAAAGAGCAAGATGGTGGTGCTTGCCAGGCCTGCCATGACCACTTGTGGGGACTGCTGGACTGGAGGGAAGTAGAGTCCTCAGCCCCTCCTTCATGGGTCCCCTCTGAGGAAAACCACTTCTGGGCTGGGCAGAGTATGGCGACAAACCACTTGCTCCCCAAGTTTACAGACCTGGCTCTGGGAAGAAGACCCACGGGAAGGGAACCACAGCCAACCGGAGGCCAGGAAATGTTTCCCTTGGACTGTGGAGGGGGCTGATGTTGGTCTGCTTCCTTCTTGTTCACAACAGGATGGCACAAGTGAAAGCAAACAAAATCAAAGCCAATGCAAAGGACTTCTTGGCATTTCTCAATGAGATGATCCAGAAATCGAGGCCAGGAGCAAGGGAAGAGCTCCCGGGGCAGAGGTATGGGGTGAGGAGACCCTAGGGGACAGCTAGCCATCTCCAGGGAACTGCCAAGTATTAAAGTATTACAAAGACTTATGGAAATAACGGACAGGCAACAGGAGGGTTTCCTTGTGGTGTTCACATGTGTGTTTTAGCTATTCCAGTCCTCCCCTTGACCTCAACTGTCAAAACTTAACTCCTCTTCTCTCCAGTGGATCAAGGGACACCTCCTTGGAGACACTTCTTTGTACTGTCTGTTATGTGTCAGTTTGGCTGTGGTAACGAGAACCCCCAAATCTCAGTGACTGTCAACAGTGTACATTTGTTTTTTGTGGACATCACATATTGGAGGGCACCAGTGGAGGCTCCTATGGCTCTGTCCCATGGTTTCTCTTGCCAAGACCCGGAGTGCAGGAGCTGCCCCGCCTGGAGCAGGCCATTCTGAGGGCAGGAGAAAAAGCGAGAACGGCGGTGTTAAAGCTTCTGCTGAGACCTGATGCATGTCTTCTTTTCATAATCTGTGGACTGAAGCTTGTCATGTGGTCAAGTCTAATGACAATGGGGTGAGGATGCATGTTACTCTCAAAAGGAAGGAGGGCATGAATAACTGCAAACTGCAAAGCAATCTACCTCCCTTCCAACAGGTCTTTCTAGAGTTGAGCAGTCAGCACTGTGTAAGGGTAAACTCTTTTTATAAGCTTATTCTGGTAGCCAATCTTATGAAATAATAACAATAATATTGTTAATGTTGTTAACATAACTGGCCTTTTCTTTGTTCCAGGTGGTGTTCTGAGTGTTTTTAGGCATTATTTGAGTTAATCCTCAAAACACCCCTATGAGGTAGGGACCATCATCATGGTTTCTCTTGCCAAGACCCAGAGTGCAGGAGCATTTATCGTCAACATCCCCATTTCACATAGGAGAAAACTGAGAATAAGCAGCCCAAAGTACATGGCTGCTAAGGGTAAAGGCCATGGTTCTCTCTTGAGGTAAACAAACAAACAAAAACAACAAAAACCCTATACTACTACTTCCTATGAGATAGAATTAAGCTAATCTCATAGGAAGTAGTGGCCCTGTTTTTCAGATGTGCAAACTGAGGCTTAGAAAGGTAACCAGACTTGCCCAAAGTTATGCATCTTAGAACATAACTAATATAAATAGCCTGGGGTCTAGGCTGAGGCCCCTTTCTGTCCACCTAACTGTTCCTGCCCTCCTGAAGCCCTGGGCTCTCTTCTACCCAACGATTCCTCCCTTATCCCAGGCCTGGGCATTGCCACATAACACTTCAGAGTCTCTGTTCTGTGCCTGACACCAGCTGCTCCTGCCCTGGAGCTGGCAGCCTCCCTCACCTGGGGGTCCATGTACCTCCTACTCATGCAGCTGCGTAGAGGGAGAGCCCAGGGACCTGTTGTCTTTCAGTGCTGCTCCAGTCCAGGAAGTTGAAGGAGCCTGGGCCTGGGGCTCAGAGGGACCCACACTTGAACTCTGATTTGTCCACTGTGACCTGAGGCAGGTGACATGAACTCTCTGAGCTTTATCTCCCTTGTCTGTGGTGCAGGAACCCAGAGCTTAGGGTGTAATTTCCACCAGGAAGTGAGCACCTTGCCTTATTCACATCCTCCAGCTCCTCCACACTAAATCCTGCTGGAGATCTTTGGTCCCAACACTTTCGCTTCTCTCCTTCCTTCTCACCTCCACCTTCTCCATCCTCCTTGGGTTTGGTTTTCTTCCACTGCCCAGACAGATCCATGTCCAGGCGTGAGATGACAAAGGGAGGGGCACGTTCCCATCTGCACTCCCACAAAGAACCCAAATGGGATGTCTTAGTGCTCTCCCCTGCCGAAACACATCACACACATCCCCATGCATGTACACACACATGTGCACATACATAACCCTACATGCATATGCAGGGATGTGCATGTATGTGCACGTACTAACACACACAAACCCATGCACACATATATGTGCGAACACATGCACACACACATGTACACACAGACACTTGCACTTTACACACACATATATGCACATATACGTACACAGACAGGCACACAAACGTACATGTGCACACGCACGCACGCACAGGTAACCCACCTGTAAACCCACATGTTGCGGGGATACAGACTGGTGGAGAAGCAGCAAGCAGCACTCGGAGAGGAGGCGAACTCCAAAATCTATTTTTTGGCAGCGGGCCAAGAGAAAAACAAAACTCCATAGTCGCCGGGCGTGATGGCGCATGCCTGTAATCCCAGCACTTTGGGAGGCTGAGGCAGGAGGATCGCGAGTTCAAAGCCAGCCTCAGCAATGGCGAGGCACTTAACAACTCAGTGGGACCCTGTCTCTAAATAAAATACAAAAAAGGGCTGGGGATGTGGCCCAGTGGTCAAGTGCCCCTGAGTTCAATCCCCCGGTACCACAAAAAAAAAAAAAACAAAACTTCCACAGTCTGAGCACCCATCACCAGTTTTCACAACATTTATTGGCTATCTGGTGTCATAAATTTTCTAGTCAAAAAGATACGTGGTTGGGGGGGGGCATGTTTACAGAAGCAGAGTGCAACAAGGCCTTCAGAGGTCTCTAGCTTTGGGCTTGGAGCCTCCACAGGCTCCACAGTTTACACTTCAAAGGAGTAGTTAGATTCCTTGGGGAAGCCATTTACAATCCAAAAGGTCAGGGAGGATGATGTTAATCAGGCTCCTGAAAACTGGCTGGCTGGAAAGGGAAGGGGAACGCTCCCTTTCCCAGGCCCTAATTCCCATGACAGTGTTCTTACTTCCAGGCCTGGGTTTGTCAGCCATTATACACATACATGCACACATATACTCCGCACACTTATACACACACGCACAAGTACACACTCACACCCCTTAAGCGCCTTGCCTCTGGATGAGGGTGCAGCTCTTGGGATATGTGGTGCTGCCTGTCCAGCCATTTCCTCCCCTGGGGTGTAAGTGACTTCCCCAAGAGCAGGCCCTCACTCACTGTGGAGCCCTGTACCACACCCACAGCTGGTGAGCACCAGAATCAGGAGTGTCCTTGTTAGTGCACTCCCACCTCAGCCCCCACTACAGGTGAGGCCAAAGAATGATAATAGCAGCCCCCCTTACAGGTGAGGCCAAAGAATGATAATAGAAGCCCCCCCCTTACAGGTGAGGCCAGAGAATGATAATAGCAGCCCCCTCTTTCAGGTGAGGCCAGAGAATGATAATAGCTGGCAAAGTGCTCACAATGTGCCAGGCCCAGTTCTATGATCAACACACACATCAACCCATTTAATACTCACAACCACCCAAAGAGGTGCCTATTTTCATCCCTGTGGTCCAAAGGTGGAAACTGAGGCACAGCAGGGTCCCAAGCTAGTAGCCACACAGTGGGTGGTGGAATGACATTCAGGCATGCTGGCTCCAGTGCCCTGCTTCCACCCGCTAAGCCTGCGCTGCTTCTCTGCCACCAAATATAGTTGTGTCACTGGGTGGAAGACTTGTCACATTAGCAGAGGAGGATTCCATGCCAGACCTTCTGACCCTGGCTACTTCACACTTCCTACCCTGCTAAGACGCCTGTTATCAGCCACGTGGTGGGAGGGAGGGGCCGAGGCAGAGGCCTGGAAGCACCAGGCTTGGGTTCTGTTCTTGCTCCTCCTGCCCACTGCTCCCGAGAGGAGAGGCTGGTGTCTGAGACACTGGGGCAGGCCAGATGCCTGGTTTCTTTGGCGGATTTGCTCACATTCTCCTGGCTGTGCTTTTTTGGACTTGATTGAAGTTTAATTCCAGCCGGAATGACTGGAAATACCAAGTATTTCACTAGGATTAGTGCCTGGCTGGAAGAGCCAACTGCCTCAACCACATCCAGGTACCCGGGACCTCAGAAGATGGTTAATCTCCAGGAAATCCTCTGTGACTCAGCTCCGGTGGCTTCTCAGCCCCAGGAGGGCGAACCCAATTTACAGATGCCCAGACCCTGGCCGCCGCTCAGCCAGAGCAGCAGAGAGGGCAGAATGGACTCAGCTCAGAGTGGCCTGTTCTCCCTGCCCACCCACGACAATGACCCAGTCCACCATCTCCAGCGCTAAGTTGCCACAGTGAAAAGGGGAGCAGTTGGAGGGAAAGGGGGCGGGGAGGGGGAGGGCAGGACCAATAGACAGCGTAGGCGCAGCCCAGTGCCTGGGGACAGCGACGTGCGGTGCAGTGGTCAGGAACACACCTCCCAGTGGCTCCACACGTACAGCTCCGTGGTCTTGGCTGCATTCCATAACTTCCCCACAATTTGCTTCCTGTCTCTAAAATAGGGATGCAGCACCTCCCATGCAGAGGTGGGATGAGGACTAAACGAGGCAAACTCTTCAAAACACACAGTCCAGTGCCTGGCACACGGCAAGCTCTAAGTAAATATGATGTAAAGTATTAGGCTTCTCACCTCTGCCAAACCATCAGTGCTGCTTTGGTTTGGATCTGGAGTGTCCCCCACGGGCTCATGTGTGGAAGTCTTGGTCCCCAGCTAGTGGTACTATTGGGGTGGTGGGAACTTTAGGGGCTGGGGTCTAGTAGGAAGAGGTAGGTGACTAGAGGCATGCCCTGGAAGGGGATATCTTGTCCTTGGCCCTTGCCCCTCTCTCTGTCTCATTCCTGTTTGCCAAGAAGTGAGCAGCTCTGCTCCACCAGACCCTCCCCCATCCCCATGATGTTCTGCCTTGCCACAGACCCAGAAACGGTGGTGCCAAATGACCATGGACTCCAACCTCTGAAATCATGAGCCAAAATCAATCTTTCCTCCTCTAAGTTGATTTTTTCAGGCATTTTGTCAGAGTGATAGAAAGCTGACTAACACAGGAAGCCACCAGAAAATGTCACATACTCCCCTCTCCAAAGTGATTGAGCTTGTTTCCTGCCCTACACATAAGCTCTAGCCTTCCCAAGGCCTCAGTCACATATGTCAGTGGAAGAATGTCCGGCTATAGGCTTGGCCCTGTCATGTGGCTTCTGACCCCCACATTGCATTTGGAGCCCCCTTCACTCCCCAGGATCA
This sequence comes from Tamias sibiricus, assembly GCA_025594165.1. Classification (NCBI taxonomy): domain Eukaryota; kingdom Metazoa; phylum Chordata; class Mammalia; order Rodentia; family Sciuridae; genus Tamias; species Tamias sibiricus. Next base: position 108,257,880 of record CM046658.1, on the reverse strand, counting down.
GGCATCCCCAACCAAACCTTCATTTCATCATCGGATTACTCCATTTTCTCTGCCTTACCTTCTCTACCTGTCTCTGACCAGTGGTACCCAGATGCCCTCTAAGATGAGAGGTTTGTCCTAGCACCTTACAGTCACTACCGGATTATCATAGAAGAGGCAAGCCAAAGAGAAGCTGGGGAGTGAAAGCAAAACGGCAGAGAAAGACATGGGGAAGGGGTGGCAGGGTGAACTCTAGGGCATGCTCATCTGACACCTTGAGGCCTCAGAGCAGCTAGTGCAGTGTCACCCATACTTTTCTCCCAAATGAACACCCTGCTCCCTGGAGCCGCTCTTGGATACCCCAGAAGCCCAGCAAGGATTTGTGGTCATAGCCTTGAACTGATCCTTCAGTTCTCCCAGGTCCTGCAGAAGCTATTCCTCCTGTTTGGAATACCTATCAACCTTCTCTCAGCATCGTGAGTAAACTCCTATTTATTCTTCAAAACCCAGCTTAATGCCTCCTCCTCCAGGAGGCTTTCTCTGAACACTCCCTCCACAGTCAATCACACCCCCTTGTGGTTCCCTGATCTATATATCTCTCTGTACTGTGGTTTGTTGGCCCATGTGACATCTTCCCTTTCTCTACTCAGGGGAGGGAATATCCCAAACACAGAGCTTGGCACTGGATGGAGGCTCAATCATGCTATGCTGGAGTGGGTGCTGATAACAGCCACACCAGAAAAAGCATCCTTTGACTAACCCTACATGGCTCCTGGAAAAGCAAATGTAAAGTCTCAGCCCAAGCCCCATGGGCTAGACATCTAAGATGGACATTGGGACAAGGTCCCAAGCATCACGCAACTCCATGGAGGTGCCAGGACATGCCCACACTTAGGAAGGGGAGAGTCAGATGGAAACGCCTGTGGGGACTCAGAAATCACCACAGGCTCCTAAATGAATAAGGGGTCCTGCCGCGTGGAGATGTGAGGAACAGCACTCGGAAGAGTGAAAAGCACAGCGTGGCTAGGCCTGAAAGGTTGGCCCTTGTGAACTGGAACACAGTCGTGGCCCTAGAGGAGAAAGCGCCAGGCAAGACACTACTCTACCCTACCTCAATCTTCCCCTCTAGATGGAAAAATAGCCCAGTAGGGGAGCTGCCAAGTGAGGATTCTTGCCAGGATGAAACTCCATCCCCAAAGGACACCGGTACTGCCCATCTACAGACCTGGCTCCATCAGGACCCTCCTACCCAAGCAGCACAGCTGGTGGGCAGCAGCTCCAAGTCTGCTGGGCACTGCCTGCTGTGCTGGCCTCCCAGACCAACCCCAGGACAATGGACCACCCCCCTATACACCCCCCCAACACACACACCACACTGCTGCCACTATCTGTCCTCATGTGAATCCCCTCTCTGACCCACCACCCCAGGTCCAGCCTCAGCCTCCACCATCATTCCCTCCCTCCTGGTGTGCATCCTCTGAGGCCGTCCCTCTTCAAGCCTTGCACTCCCCCCACCCCATATGTGCCCACACAGTCCCTGTTAGCATGTGGATCAGACCATGTCCTCCAGAGGAGATAGCTTTGGGCAGTGAGGTAGGATTAGATGCAGGAGACACTCCCAGCTCCCCTGCCCTCCAGCAGACCCAATCTGCCTCTGCTGGCCTCTCGGCCACTTCTCAGCCCCCTGTCACTGTCCTTCTCAGCATACAACCCAGTGGCCTCTGATTCTCAGGTGAATTCTTTCCTCCCCTCCCTACTCACTGTCCTCTATGTCCTCTTCCTCAGGTAGAGGGAGGCACCTGTGCCTCCCCAGTGTTCCCACAGCTCCATCCACCCCATCTCTGTCCCCTTTCTCATGAGCCCCACAACTAAGCCCCGGGAACATCCCAGTGAACAGAACAGACTGACTGCTCAGCTGGGGTTCCCACTCTGCATGGTGGTAGGAAATACCCAGAAGAGACGAAGCAGAGCAGAGGAGAACGAATACTGCTGGTGATGTGAAGACCCGAGGAGGCAGAGAACCAGCCACGTGGATAACTAAGGGCACTGGTCGGGGTGGTGGGCAAGTTCTAGATCTCGACTGTGGTGGATACATGTCTGTATATATTTGTCCAAAATCATTGAACAGTACACTTAAAAAATAGTGAACTCTGCTTATATGAACAATACCTCGGTAGATCTGATTTCATAAAAAGGCATCTCCAACAATAGGAATGTGCAGCCAGGAGTGTGCCTGATGGATTCTTGCAGGGTTGGGGGCCACATGCAGAAGGCAGAGCAGATGAGTATGTGTGTGTTTTTTTGTGTGTGTCTGTGTGTGTGCATGTGTTCTTGTGTGCATGCATACATATCACAGGAGCCCCTGCAGAGTCAGGTTCTGTGTTCTGAGTGGACCCAGGCATCAATTTCCCAGGCAAATTTCTGCAGGGTTGAGCACCACCGGTGTAGATAGAGCTTGTTGGCGGCCATCTCTCCAGTTATGCTGGAAGCCTCTGGAGGGATAGTGGAGGGATAGTGCTCCATCATTGTTGCATCTCCACATCCTCCCTCCGTGCCTGGCACCCAGGAGGTTTTGGTATTCAATGTGTAGGATTAAATGGTGTTGGTTTAAACTGAATCATACCAAAGGACTTGGAGCTGTCTGTGGCAGTAAGTGTCCCCTGAGCTCGAGGAGTGGGGCCAACTAAGCTCACTGTGGATTTGGGCTACAATAACCCTAACTCCAGGGCTCAGGGATTCCTGGGTGATGTATAAGGGGGGAACACTCAAGGCAGACACTGTTGGTTGCTCCAGGTCCACCTTACTTGCTGGGAGTGTCTAGTTCCACACCCTCGAAGGTGCTGGGCTCCCTCACACTGAAGGTTCTTGCCTGGCGTGTACCAGCAGGGCTGAGCCTGGACGCTGTCAGCCTTCTCCATTTCCAGGGGCAGGGAAGGAAGGCAGAAAAGCCTATTGAGCAACTCAGGAAATTAAATGAGGTCGACTGGCGGAGGCCGCACATGCCTGTTATCTATGTTTGTCCCCGGAGATTTAGGCAGCACAGCTTTGGAGATGCTGGAGAGCAGAGCCATGAGGAAGAGGTGGATTTCTAGAAGAGAAGAAACACCACATTTCTTGAGCAATGCCATGTTTCAGGCACACATTGCACAGATGTCGTGGCTGTATCTTCACAACAGACTGCAAGGAGCCCTGGGTCTTCATTTATCCAGATGAGGAAACCAATTTATGAGTCCTTGCCCACAGCTATGTGGCAGAACTGAGAGACAGGGCGAGCCTTTTCTGATCCCATAGGCAGCACTGCCTCAGAGGCGAAGGGAGGAAGGAGCTGCTATGAGGAAAAAGCGCTCCCTGGGAGGGGCTTGGAGGTGAGTGGGGCCATGAGAGCCGAAAAAGGGCTGTCATGGCTGGGAGCCAAGGGTTAGGCCTGGAGCTCCAGGTGGAGAAGGTATGCTTCCCCCAGGCCCAAGGTCAATAGTAAGCATGGGAGGGGCTTGTGGACAGAGGTAGGGACAGCCCAATGCAAGGTCTAGGGACTGAAGGGAGTACTCACAGGAGGAGTTTAGAGACTTTATGTGCACCTGAGTACAGTATGCCCCTGTACCTGCAATCCACCTCAGCCACGTGACTACGCCACAGCCCCTACATCCATGGGCGTTTGGTGCTTTCTGGTTTATATGGTCACATTCCATTGCAGTAGCAGCCTGGTAAGGGTGTCAGATGAGGCAACTAAGCCTGTCAAAGTGTAAGGGCTGCCCATGGTCACAGAGTGAACAATTAGCCAACTCAAAGTCCCTCGATTTCTTCTGTAGGCCTCTGAAGTGCCTGAGTTCCAGGCCAAACTGTCCTGGATGGAAATTAAAGGATCAAGTCAGGCCAAAAATGCCAGGATCGCAGCTTTTGGAGGAATAATATCATCCCTTCTCACCCTAGGACTAAAGGCTGCGTTGGCCAAAGCCAATGATCTTGAGTTTGGTCAATGATTGTTTGGCTTGGGGGCTGTGTTTCAGTTCAGCACCAGGGCTGGCAAACATGCAAAGTGAAAAACAAGCTTCCTTTCTCCCTTCCTTCCTTCTTTCTTTCCTTCCTTCCTTCCTTCCCTCCTTCCTTCCTACCTTTCTTTTTTCCTTCCTTCCCTCCTTCCATCTTTTCATCCATTCAATAGCACTTGCTGAGTGCTTGGCTCTGGGGATATGCTGGGAAGCAGAGTCCAGGTTATCATGAATCTATGCTGCTCAGTTAGGGATGCAGACATTAACTGGATAGCACACAGTGAGAAAAACTGCAGCTGAAAGAAATATTTCCTAGAAGAACATCATGGTACTGTGGAAGGAGGATTTGACCTGGCCAAGGAGGCCTGCAGGAAGAGTGGAAAGTAATAAGCAAGAGCAGCAGAAAGATGATTCTAGAAGAAGGGAGCAGCACCTACAGAGGCTCCTGTGGTGACAGCAGCAGGTCTGAGGGAGGAGCAGAGGGGTATGAGTGTGGCTGGGGCTGAGAGAGTGGGAAGGAGGGTGGTGAGCCAGAACCTGGAGAGGCCAGACCAGCAGGGCCCCAGCCATGCTCTTCTGAGAACAATGAGGAGGAGTTTTTGAGGGCTTCAAGCAGAAGAGTAGAGGCTCCGGCTTAGGTTCCCAAGAGGTCCCACCTCTGGGTGTCTTGGTGCTGAGAGTTCACTGGATACAAGCTCTCCCAGCACCTCCCCGGTCAGCTGTTGGGAAGCCAGCACTGCCCACCAGGCCTAACTCATATACTGCTTGGTGTCGTTCTGCTTTGCTGCCCAAACTTTGGGCCTGGAGAGCCTCTTTGCACACACACAGCCCATGTGCAGTCACTCTGAATGGAATGTGCAGGACTTGGAGACTTTTTCTGCAAATCCCATTCACCTAGAAAATTCCCATAATCAGAAACAGGGTATAATCCCAGGTAGGGAGCTTTGCCTAGGTGTTTTCCTATCTCTCTGGCTTTGGTCCTCCCAATCTTGGCCATCTTCATGGACTGAGGTAGGGATCCACTGATCTCTTAAAGGGCTAGCTCTCAGAGTTTACAATTTGATACCTTCCCATGCATCTCCGTGGTGCGGGAGTACCCAGGATCTTGATGACCATAGCAAACACACAGGTCTCCCAGAAACTCTGAAGAAGGTAGGCAGGTCCTGTCTCTGCTGCATGATTCAGAGGAGAGAGCTGGGGCTCCAAAGAATTGAAGGATCGTTGCTCAAGATGTCAGGCTCGGCTGGACACAGAGCTGAGCCCAGAATCCCAGACTCAACAGGCCATGAGGAAGCTGTTTGAACATAGGGAGCCTTTTCCAGACTTACTGATCATGCTTTTAGAACACTGCCCTGTCAGGTAGGAGGGAAAAGCTCAATGTAGCCCCAGTTTCCTAGCAGGAGAGTAACACTCTCCCCTCTATTCTGCCTAACAATTTGACCCAACATGTCTATGGGAACCTGGACACCAGGATTGACATCAGATCGGGGGAGCTGAACCATGCCAGCAGCCTTGCCCATTCCAGAACAGTACCTGGCTCAGTTACCTTGTAGGTAGGCCAAGAGTGGATGGATTACCTGATTGCATAATGACTCCAGGGACAGTTTCATTCCATAACAGTCCTTGTGGGTTTGTAGACATGTCACCACTGACTGTCTGCCAGGGAGACTGTGGCTTAGGAAGACCAGAAGCTGAAGCAATGAGGGACACTAGGAATGGAAGGGTAGCCTGAAATGGTGATACATCAGGCTTCCTGTGGGCAGGCCAGGGCAATAGGAAACACAGTTGTGATTAGACAAATATGGTCCTCGGTGGCCAACACTGCTGCAGGGGAAAGCAAGGGACATGTGATAACTAACCTCATCCATTCCTGTCCAGCAAGGTGTTTGCATCTCCTCAGCAAGAGCCTAGAGTCTCCGACCCAGTGGACACAGGCAATTATTCCCTCTACCCCAGTGGCACCAAACTTTCTTCAACATTCATTGACTTTTGAAAGCTTGGGAGCTGTCTGCCAAGACTTCAGCATGGGAGCAGGGTGGTGATGGAGTGTGTGGGTGTGGTGGGGGTTGATGGCACTGGGACTGGTGTAGGAAAGGGGAGCACCAAGGAGGTAGGTAGGAGAACATGCTGGGGTAAGGCCTGGCCCACATGGTGACAGAAAAATAGGGACAAAGCTCCCAGGTGGTCTCAAGGACAGGGGGCTGCTATGAGGGACAGGTCTAACCTGCAGTCACACTGTACCCACAGAGGGTGGCCTAAAGGACATAAAGGGAGGACCCCCAGCCACACATCCACTGACTACTTGGGGGCCAGAGAATCTCCCAGCTGGGTGACTACTGACTGAGGTGCTGGAGTTCTTGAGCCAGTGTGAGCCATTGTCAGGGTATTGGAAGTTCTCCATTTAGCTTTCCTCTCCACATTGCTCCTGCCCCTCTCCTTCCTCAATTTGAATTTCTCTCCAGAGCAATGGGCCTCTCATCTCCTCACCCCACAGTACTTCCCCTCCAGCCTCAAGATGAACCTGATCCCTTGGAGCCAAGAGAACCCAAGTCTGAAATCACACCCTCCTCTCCTGCCTGCGACGCTCCACTGGAGCAGAGAAGTGGCCCTGTTCCCCGGGTGACACCTACCAGGGAGAGAGCTAGAGGAGTCTTGATGTTGACCCATTCAAGACCAACAGGTGAGGAGGGATTTCACACACCTTCTCCTTTGACCACAAAAGGTGAGTGTGACATCCAACTGAAGCATGTCAGAAAGCTTCTGTTCCCAGAAAACATCTTTCTAGAAGAGGGACATGTTCTGGTGGGACCAGGAGACATGAGCTTCACTTGCCAGGGACAGTTGCCCTTCCTGGCTGCTTGCTCATCTCCCATGGGGGCCAGGGCTAGTCTAGCTCTCTCCTCCATTGCTTCATCCTCCTCCATCCTGCCTTGATGGAGTCCTTGGGGGATGCAGGTCATCAAACAAGACAAAGCTAACTGGCTGCCAGGAAGCTGGGAAGGGGAAGGACCTGGCGGCATTGCCTTTCTGGAGGGTTCTGCTTTCTAGCTGGCCCTCTAATTGGTGATTCTCACCCTGCTGTGTGCTCCTGACCTCCTGTGCCAGGATGATCAGGGTGCAACCCATCCTGTGTCTAGGTAGGAGCAGGGTAGGAGTGAAGGGTAGTGGGAACATCCCCTTCAAACGCTGAACCACTTGTTTGCTCATATTCCTGCTAGAATCTTCCCCTGGCTCCAGAATGACTGTTTCCAGTGGCCTAGATCTGCAAAGCTCACACACCCACTCTGTGTGTGTGTGTGTGTGTGTGTGTGTGTGTGTGTGTGTGTGTGTGTGTACCAGGTCACCTCTGACCCTGTGTCATCATGGTCTTCCTGGGCAGCTACCTTCAAGGCCCCAGCATCTCTGTGGGAGTCCAGGGTGGGTGGTGCCTCTCTGTAGCCTTGCTGGTAGAAATCTGGACAGAAAGGAAATCCCCTCCTTCCTGGGCACAAATGCTGGAAGCACCAGGCTGAGAGAAGCCACTTTTCCTCCACCACCCGGCTCCCAGACCACACCCAGTAGACCTAAATCTCTAGGTAGCTGGGCAGCTGGGCTTAGATACCTAGTTCTCATGGTCTAAGAACCTTGAAATGGTCTCCTCAATTTAGGCTCAGAGAAGCCCCTTGTATAAAGACCACATTACATTTACGTACCCCAGTGCTTCTGAAATACATTATCCCCAAGCTGGACCATGATGACACAAGCTTGTCATTCCAGCAAGTTGGGAGGCTGAGGTAGGGAGAACTCAAATTCTAGGTCAGCCTGGCGGCTTAGTGAGACCCTGCCTCAAAACAAAAAAATAAAAAGGGCTGGGGATGTAACTCAGTGGTAGAATACCCCTGGGTTCAATTCCCAATACTGGAAGGAATAAAAAAATAAATGCATTGTCCCCAAGACGCTTTGTGGGTGTATGCATGAGCCTGAACTCTTAACAGATTTCTGAAAATCTGTTTCAGAAAAAATTCCCACCTAATAATTTCCTTCTTAAGGGAGTCCAATTCCTCACATTGGGTGAAAACATCAGAGGCTTTCCATGCATACCTGCGGGGCTCTCACAGAACCAAAGTGCCCTTTCCTAAGTGTTCTTGAATGTGCATCATGGAAAGTAGCTTTTGTGTTCCCTTAGTCAACAAATATTTATCGAGCTCCTTTATTGCCTTTCCCTTTGTTAAATAATTGCTTCATATGTACTTTTGTGCTGGATCCGCAGGTGGTAAGTCTTTCCCACCAGGTCCAAAGCATTCCTGAGCCTTTGGCCCTGTCCCTTCACTTGTTCTCCCCTTCTCAGCGCTGGAGGAAATTTACAGATAACATGTCTTGGACACACAGCGAACCAAGCAAGATAAAGGCCCAGGCTAGTGAGAGTCGGGTATGTGAGGACACAGGCAGGAAAACTGCAGGAGGATGGGGCTTTGGAGACCCCAAAGGGAGGCTCTTGTGGAAAAGAGGCCTGTGAGGACAGAAGTAGTTCTGAGGGGAGCACATTGGGCTCAGCCAAGAAGGAGGCTCAGTGGAGCCCCAGAAGCCGATTGATCTGGGCCCTAAACAAAGGCCAAAGGAGCAGAGGGCAAGGAGCCCCTGGAAATGCTGTCCAGGTTGAGCACTCCTCCCAGAGAGAAGGCTAAGTATGCAGAGGTGGTTTGGGAAGGAACAGTGGAAGGGAAGGGTTCCATGGGGTAGAACCATGACAGAAACCAGCTGTTGCAGCAACAGTCCCCACATGGGGCTAAACAACAGGCAGCAGCCAGCAGAGGCCCCCAGAGCCCCTCTCTGTTAATATCAGGTGTGAATGGTGCCAGGCCTCAGCACCTTTTGTGTAGAAATGGGAAAATGGCTGACAGGACTCAAGTGTGGATCACCTAGGAACTGGTGAGAAATGCAGATTCCTGGGCCCCGCCTCAGACCTACTGAATCAGAAACTCTGGGGGTGGGGCCGAGAAATCTGTATTTTAACAAGAACTTCAAGTGACTCTAATGTACACCCAAATTTGAGAACCATCAGCTCAATGGAATGCCTGACACACACCCCCAGCCCCAGTATCTGAAGGAGGAGGGGCTGGGATCAGGGCAGGCTTGGCCTATAGGATCTTGAGAGCAACAGTAAGCTTCAGGCCTCTGGCACACAGGGCCACAGGAGGCCCAAGTGGTTAGAATCTGTCTGCTGAAGGGAAGTCCCTAGATCAAAAAGGCAGCTCGGCCAGCATCCCATTCTGGTCCTGCTGGGTTTACAGCCTTGTTCCCCGGCTGGCTAGTAAGAGCAATGGCATGAGCCCCTTCACACACCTGCCACCCAGGAACTCACCCTGGTTGGGACTTCCCTGGCCCTGAAAAGGAATCATCAGGGCACCCAATCCCTTCACATGCTCTTCATCCTCATATATTGGCACTGCAAACTTGTAGAATCGGAAATTTTAGTGTCTTGGTTTTACAGATGCAGTTTTATAGTTTCAGAGAGTTAGTGACTGACCTGAGGCCACCTGGCTCCTAAGCTGAAGAGGGAGGTGGAACTGAACCCATAACTCCCGTCTCTGTCAGACTTATTCTGCCGAAGCACTCTTCTTGATCTCAGCCAGGTTCCCTAGGTCTTCCATGAGACCCATGCCGCAGCCCCACAGCTAGAGGGGGGCTTCAGTCCTTGTGGCAGACAAGGAGTTAAGGGCAGATATGGAGTTATGTGTCGCAGGGGCCCAACCTTTCTGGGACCAGCATTTGGCTTCATTCTCTCATCCTAAGCATGTGAAATGCCTATGTTTTGTCCAACATCCCTCAGGAATTTGCTGATGGAAGGACTCTCCATTTCTAAAGCCTGCCTCTTGGCTCTTCCCCAGCCCAGACCCACTGCTGCCGTCTGAAGAGGGCTGCCCGAGGCAGCCTGAAACAGGGACGAAAGCCCACCTTGGCGTCAGCAAGTGGGGCTCATGGGGCAGCACCTCCCTGGGTCCCAGCTTCAGGGTGTGCTTGGCACTTGGTTTCCCCTGGGTGCTCTCTCAAGGAGCCCGCCACCTGTGGAGGAAAACAGACTGCCCTGGCTGACAAGTGGCAGGAATCCAGGGGTAGCTCCCGGCTTTGATGTTCCAGAGCCCCGGGACACAACCTGGGATGGAGTGTCTGGCGCCCTAGGGCAGGCAGGAGGCTGAACTGGGAGCTGTGCTTCTGTCTGCAGAACTGGTTAAACATGCAGATTCTGCTGAATCAGAAATTCTGAGAGTGGGACCCAGAAGTCCCATTTTAGTAAGACCTGCGGGTTTTCTGACGCACCTGTCACAAGGGCATCCCATCAGGTCTCTGGTCCGTTTCTCCCCCGGGAGCCCACAGCCTGGAGCACAGTTTCACCCTTTGACCCATGTTCCTCCTCCAGCCTGGTTTGTCCTCTTGCCATACTTCAGCAGACAGACTCTGATGGCTTCAGGTTTCCCTCTGTCACTCTGTCCCCATGCTCAGCATCTCTCTTACTTCATTGTACTGTTGTTTCCTCCACCTGACTTTCTCTTCCTCCGACTTTATTTTCTTAACTCCAAAAACACTAAGTGCTTTGTTCATATGTTTGACAGTCATACAGCACCTATCGCGCTCATTTGGCCAATATTATCCACTACCCACCAGGCGTCACAGCAGTGGACCCTAGGGTTACAGTGGTGGATAAGGTGGTAGGCCCTCTCACAGAGGAATGAGTGGGGAAATTGGCATTGAACTCTTCATTGACCAAATATATTACTTACTATAACTTTTGAAATAAATGTTGTATTTTTAAAAAATATTTTTAGTTGTAGATGGACACCATACCTTTTATTTATTTTTTATGTGGTGCTGAGGATCAAATCCAGTGCCTCAGACATGCTAAGCAAGCAGTCTACCACTGAGCCACAACTCCAGCCCAATAAATGTTGTTTTTAATGTTCTAGTCTTTTGAGGAAAATAACGTGAACAATTATTAGCATTTGAAAATATTTATAAATATTTCACATATAGAAATGAAAAAACATATAGGATATATGAGCTCTTGATAATGATTTGCAGTGCCTCCAACACTCCAACACTGCTCCTTGGGTATTTCAGCCTCCCTTTTCTGGAAAGCCTCTTGGCATCACATACCCAGACCTGTAAATGAGTGCATATCCTTTGACCTAGTAATTCTACTTCCATTCCCTATTCATCCATGCACACATCTGGCTCTTTCTCTCTCAAATACCTTGCAGAGCACTTGCATACACACACACCAGGCAAGCACAGTGCTGCCCCCCAGGCAGGCCCCAGATCTCAGGTCTGCACCTTGTTTTGGCTGAAGAGGGAGGAAAATGGGCTGTGTGCCACTAAGCAGGAACTATAGGAGTGGCCACAGGATTCTTAGTTCTTGTCCCTGTAAGTAGCACAGGGAAGAGGTACAAGGAAATGTCACCCTTTATTAAATGCAAAGGAAGGTGGAAAAAGACCATGGTCATCTTTTTTTTTTTTTTTTTTTTTTTTTTTTTTTTTTGTATCTTGACTCATCTGGTGGACCCCAGCTCCTCATTAGATCGCCTCAAGTGTTGTTGAGGCTCCTGTTGAGTGCTGTTCTCACAAGAGCTTACCAGAAACTCAAGACTAGTTGACCAGATTACCTGCTGCCTCTCGGCTAGACAGTACAGAATACCATGGGTGGATGACAGTGTGGCCTGCAGGGTCCAACTCACCCTCATCTGCCCCCTGCTTGCTGTGTGACCTCAGGCAGATTACTATGTGTGCTTTAGTTTCTTTGTTCCCACTACCAAAATGGGCATACTAATAAAGCCCACCTTTATTAGGATCATTCTCAGGATTACATTCATTAACGTGTAAAAACCCAGGGGTGGGACACCAATAAAACCTTAAATTGAATCGAACAACAAACATATCACTACAAATTTTGAAATAAATGTTGTTTTTCTAAAAATTCTGTTGTAGTTGTAGATGGACACAATACCTTTATTTTATTTATTTTTTATGTGGTGCTAAGCATCGAACCCAGTGCCTCAGACACGCTAAGCAAGCAGTCTACCACTGAGCCACAACCCCAGCCCAATAAATATTGTTTTTAGTGTTCTAGTCTTTTGAGGGAAATAACGTGAACAATTATTAGCATTTGAAAATATTTATAAATATTTAATATATAGAGATGAAAAAACATATAGGATATATGAGCTCTTGATAATGATTTGCAGTACCTCCAACACTCTAACACTGCTCCTTGGGTATTTCAGCCTCCCTTTTCTGGAAAGCCTCTTGGCAACACATACCCAGACCTGTAAATGAGTGCATACCCTTTGACCTAGTGATTCTACTTCCAGGAATCTCCCTCAAGGAAATAAACAGAGAGGTGCACACAACTTTATATGTTTGTCTACAGCAGCTTTGCTGATATTTTAAAATAAAATAGGAACAAGTATTGAATATAAGGAAAATGTCTAAGAGTATGTACCCATGACAAGATTACATAGCCTTTAAGAATCTCTTTGAAGAATAACAATAGACATAAATTTGAATGGAAACAAATTAGGCCCTAAGCCAGCTCTTGTGCCTCCTTCCCTCCTCTGTGAAATGGGGTGACCACACCTAACCCACAGGATTGCTGTGGGCCTCAAGTGAACCACTGTGGACCTGAGGCTAGCCAAGTGCAGGCCACCCAGTAAGCACTCGGCAATAGGGCTCCCAGTTCCCTGAATTAAGGCCTAGCCTTCCCATGTTAACAAGCAGGAGCACACAGCTTGGAGAGGCTAGGCGGCTAATCAGGGACCACAGGTTAAAACACAATGCTCAGAGGAAGTAGGTGGGGATGTGACTCCCAGACCACTCAATCACCATCAGCACTGGCTAGAACCACACCTCACATTGGCATAGCACCTCCCTCTTCTCCCAGCAGGTTCTCAGACGATAAGGCCGCACACCTCTCAGCAGCGGGGTGGCACAAGCCAGGCAGACATTTCCAAAGTGCCCAACCTATCAGACATGGATTCAAATCCACATGCTGCCCCTTTGCAGCTGTGCAAATGGAGGCAAGTCAGTCCCACAGTGCCTTGGATCTCATTTGTTACTTTAACCTCATCTTGGAGATGCTGCAAGGAGCAGATCTAGACGTATCCCTTTAAAAGCACAACGCAAAGTGGTGCTGTGAGCCATGTTTCTCAGTTGAGGAAACCAAGGGGTTCTCATACTCAGCACCAGCTGTCAAGAGAGAGTCCTCAGCATGTTGGTCTCCTGCTGCTGCTCTGCTGTGGGTCTGGCATTAATTTTTTTTTTTTTTTCTATAGTTGGGATCTGTTGAAACTGACTCAGGTTCACATTTATCCCTCTTAAACATCATCTTGTTAGATGAACTCCAGCTGAATAAGAATGTCTGGTTCTGTCATCAACAAATCTCACTTCTCTTCAGGTCACTGGTATGTTGACAAGGAGCATTCTGAGACGCCATCAGGGAGTCAGAGCTCCGGAATCAGATTAGTGATTGAATCTCAGCTTTGCCCCTCAGCACCATATGACCTTGGGCAAGGAATCAAGCACCTGGAGCTTAAACTTCCTATCTGTAATGACACAGTGGCAGTACCTAGGTCACAAAGGCAGGTAGCATCATGAGCCCAAGGCAGTGTGCCTGGGATAGGGTAGTGTAATAGGTGTAAATTGGATAGTACCAGTCTGGATGTGTGACCAACCCTGTCCCAGCTAAGAGGAAAATTCTGGACTGTTTCTCTTCAATTCCACCAGAAGATGATCCCTCTGGCCATCCTGGATCCCATCCCTCTGGAAAGCAGTGGCTTATGAGTATCCTGGTCATTGAAGAAGAGATATTGTCAGAGCACCTAAGCCATGTCAGGAGGTATGAAAGGGCACCTCCCTTCCTGGTGGCCCAGGACTCAGCAGGCCATCCAGAGACTGTAACAGTCCCTGGCACAGTCACCATGGGGGCTCACTTGGGCAATGTCCACTAGAGAGCCTGCACTGGGCAAATGTCCCTCACACTGATCTCTCTCCTCCCTAAAGACCCCAAGCCTGGGAGACCCCACTAACTCCACTTTTTCCTTCCACACCTAAACTTTACCTCCATCCCTAACTCTCAAGGCACATCACCCCAATCTCTCCTGCAGCAAACTAAATCCTAATCTGTTCTTGTCCATGCAGACTCGGATAGACAATAGCCTTAGTATCCAGAACAGTATGTGTATGACACAAAATAGATTCTGAATAAGTGTGTCAAACAAGTGAATGAGATCAAGCTGTATTTACCCACACACACACAAAAAAAACCCTTCTTTCCTCTCAATATCAGATAAACCCACTATAAATGGAAAATACGGTATATTAAAAATGCATTTAATACACTTAACCTATTTTTAAAAGAGAATATCACAGCCAACTAGTTTGGCAGATTTTAATTTGATTTAATTTACATTTACGATTCTAGAATCAGGTAGCAGTCTGGATCAAAAAATGGTTGCAAATGCTCTGCCCCACCACCAGGGAAGGTTTTATTTATAGCCAGAGAAAAGGAAGTGAAGTACAGAAAATGGAAGGGAGGTTCAGAAACAGACCAACTGGTTACAGCTTGCTTGTGTCTCTTTTGAACAAAGTTTGAGCTGTTGGCTGCTTGTGATTGGCTGAGACTCAGCAAGTTGTTACAAAGAATAGGTTACAGTCCACACATCAAGTTAGGTTACAGTTCACTGAGTTCAGAGAAACCAATAGGCCAAACTTAAAATAATGTGTGGAGGCAGCTTTAGGCCAAACCATTGGATTCAATACTAAGGAATATCCTAGCTTAGCAAACACAGAGTGCTGGACAGTACTGGTCATTTACTCTTATGATGTGGCTGACCCGGAACTGCAGCTGGCTGTCGTTGCCTAGCATCTGGAGAGAGTGTCTGCCCACACATCACCAGTGCAAGCGAAGTCCAAAATGCAAAATTCAAAGTACTGTTCCTAATGAATGCATATTGGTTTTCACACCATTGTAAAGTGGAAAAATCTTAAGTTGAACTCTCCTAAGTGAAGACTATCTGCACTCCTTGATATTGGAAATCAAAAATTATCACTCTAATAACTATTGCCTCGGAAAGGGGCTTTAAGAACCTTTTTTGAAAGTCAAAAATCTGGGCTGGCACTGTGGCTCAGTGGTAGAGTGCTTGCCTAGCATGCGTGAGGCACTGGGCTCGATCCCTGGCACCACATAAAAGTATACAAATAAAATGAAGGTATTGTGTCCAAATACAGCTAAAAAAATTTTTTTTTTAAATCTGCATAACGATTTTCTTTCATTTGTATTCCTGATGTAACGACCCGATCCTCCTGAAAGGAGTAAATGGCTCTGATGGAACCCAGAGAAGGCTGGTGGCAGACGTGGAAGGGGTGCAGGGGAGCCCACAGATAGTGTGGCACATTCTCTGTATGTGGCAGGTGCACCTGTGTTATTATTGTTGTTATTTATCCACAATGCCAGTGGAGATGTCACCAATTCATCACTGTCAATGCTCTTAGGTGCCACTATCCAGTAGCTTTAGTTAATCTCCAGACCCAAAGTTCTGGAGGTCAGAATTGTTGAAAGACAAAATTACAATAAAATTTAGTTTAACAGTCTGAATTGGCTTTTATTTGTGATTCTAGAGTCAGGCAAAAGCTCCTTCTATTTTCTTCTGATGAGCTGAGCAGAGAAATTTGGCTTGATTGACAGAAAAAGGGATGAAGAAAACAGAAACAGAAGAAAAAGCAGATTGATCATTTCAAAGTTACTTTCCTTGTAAAGGTTAAAGCAGAGGGGATTTCCTTATCGGGCTGGCTAAAACTGGCTTGTCTGGAGATTTGGCTATTATCTCTCTCTCCTAATTTCTTGGAAAGTCAGATAAATATCTTTGTTTCGGCTTGGGGTGTGAAAATGCAGGACTAGAGACTCCACTTTGGTCTGGACTGTTGGGCTTAGTGCAGGAGCTCAGTCTAATCAATGACCTCCTAGAAATGATATTTAACAGGGCCTATGGCTTGCTCCTATCTTAATCCCTAGCACCTGGCTGGGTGCTGTTTGGATCACCTGAGATCATGCACAGAAACACTTTAATATTTAAAAAATCATTAGCTATTCTCCAGGGATCTTTGCCCATTGGATTCCACGTCTGCTGCAGGAGAATGGAACTAAGGATTTGTCAGAGAAACTTCAAGGCTTGCTGTGGGGGCCTTCAGGACAACGAGACAAGCCCTATGCTTTAAGGTACATGACTAGTTTCCAAGTGACATGAACTTTGGAAGTCACTTAACTTACCGGAGTCTCAGTTTCCTCATCTAGAAAATGGCTACAATAATTGGTGAGGTGGCCAAATCTTGGCTTCAATCTGATTCTGGCATTTCAGGGCCTGTGACAAGGTAGAGGGTGGCTGTGGGACACACACACAGTGCTCTCAGTGCTTTCATGCATCCCTGTCTCACCTGCACTTCACAGACCCACGCTCAGCCATGAGCCAGAACACTGAGAGCTAGCTCTCAAGCTGCCTCTGTGAGCACTCCATGCAGCTCAACAGGATCCTCTCAGCATGGTGTGGTACCTGCTGCCGCCTCACCTGCCTGAGCCCCAGCAGTGAGCACCTCCACGGGCTGACCAGACAGATGGCAGCTGTCCCCACCTTACCCCATCACCCATTTTCCACTCTGTCACCAAGGTGATGTTGTCTGTGACAGCAGAAAGCAGGTACCCGAGCTCCCTTAGGTCCATTAGTTGCTAAGGGAGCTGCCCTTCTCCTGGAGCCTGAGGTGCAGGCACACACCCTGGAACCTGGGCAGGATGGCTCCCTCACAGCAGTCTTGGAGGCCTCCATATCTGTGGGCCTTATTCCCTCTCCCAGCCACCCCTCCAGGGGAAGCATGGCCCATAGATTCTGCAGTGGCTTCAAGAGGCAGGGAACACAAGCTTCTTCAAAGTGGTCCCATAGTTTACAGCGTGTCCCCTAACATCTCCCCTAGACGCCAACCACAGGATCTAGAACTCATGTTTTAGACATCTACAGTGTTCTGACTTGGCAGTAGAGAGACCAAGTGTGATCGCTGTTTCATGGAACTCATAAGCCAATTGGGGTACCAACAAGCACAATGAAAATTAAAATATGGTACAATAAGAGCCAGGATAACAGTATGGGTAAGCTGTACTAATTTTTTCCCCCAACATGCCTGCGTTTGAACCAGAAAGGCTTTCTAGGGGAGGGACTGCCATCTTGGGTTGACTGGTAGGGGCTTCCTTAAGGCTGTACCCAAAGCCTGAATCCTGTCTCCCCGTGGAGAATATCCTGATTGATTAGTGATGTCTGTTACAGAAGGGACATAATAATGGTTCTTGTGCCAATTATTTGCTGGTCCTGACTTAGGCCTTAGTATGAATGACGACAACTGGCTTTTTTCTAAGGAATTGACAAATGGAACCTATGCTATTTTGATTTATAGCAAACGCTTATTATTTCTTATATGTCAGGCATGACCCTAGATAATTTCATGACAACACTCTGAGGTAAGAAGTGTCTTTATCTCTGCTTTATGAATGAGGAAATAGAAGCAAAGAGAGATGAAATGGCTTGCCCTTAACCATGACCATCAAATGTCAGTGCTGAAGGAACTTTGGTGATCAATTGGGCTGAACTCTGCTTTTCCAGATAAGGAAAAGGAAGCCTGGGAAGAGCAGTGTTTGGCCCAAGGTCACTCTGAGCTGGAAGGTTGATGGGGAGAGAGAGAAGGGCCACAGCTCCACCTGGCCTGGGAGCGGGCTTGAGCAGTCAGAGCCTCTCTGGGAGAATTTTGTCTACAGTGAATTGGTAAGTGAGAAAATTGAAGGCCACTGACCAGCCATCTCCAGTATCCATTTCCCTTTTTACTTTAATAAGGAGCTTTGCTGAGTCTAAGCCAGGCATACCCCACCCCACGTGAACCACAGTTCCTCAGCTCCATGGTTGTAGGTGTAGCCACAAGACAAAGGTCAGGCTGAAAGCTAAAAAAAAAGCTAAAAGCCCCTGGGTCACCTTCCTATAGGCAAGCTGAAGGCCTGCAGGCCCTTGATCCCAATCCCCCTCCTGCTGTCTGAGACCTGGTGACCAGTGGGGCACTGCCTCAGGCACAGCCTCGTGTGGAATGGAGCAGAACTGTCTTACTACAGTCCCTGAGTGACCTCATGGTGCTGGACTGCCTGCTGGGAAAAAAGAACCCTCAAGGGACTCAGGCAGGCAACTAAGTATGCCAACTGCAGGCCCAGCTGAGAGGTGAGCTGTGCACTGCTGCCTTGTACTACCTCCGGGGATTCCCCCAACCACAAAGGGCCAGGACCTCTAGTCCTTCCATGTGTCTAGAGGGGAATGGAAATGAGGACACTGCAGCTTGCCACATGGTTCTCTTGGGGCCAGTCCTGGAAGAGCTGCCCTGCATTTCATGAGGCCCAGAGTCACAGCCCCCAGAACTGCAGCTCACAGCAGCTGACTGCAGACCCATCCTGGGGCAGAAAGGCATGACAGGCTCCCTGGCTGTGTATCTGGTGTGGTCCAAAATCCTCAGGCAGCGTCCAGGGCTGTGGGCCCCTTGCCGTCACCTTTCTACCACTCAACAAGGACCAGATGCAGAATAGAAGCTCAACTCATGGGCACTGGAGAGATGGGTGAACAGAGGGTTGGCTGGGCGAGTACAGCAGGAATCGGTCAAGTTCCTAGAGACTGCACACATCTCCCTCCTGCCGTAGAACCTGCCCATGGTTTGGCCAGCTTCCTGCCCTGGTCTAGCAGCAGCTGAATTTGCAACTCTGGTTTCTCAGCCTCATGTCTTGGGTTGTTCTAATTCAATTCTACAAACAGTGACTGAGCACCTGCCAAGTTACCAGGCACTGTTTAGGCTTTGTGGGGGCAAAAGAAATGGATCAACCTCTGGCTGAAGCAATTGGCTCAGAGGGACTAAGAAAGACTCAAAGAGTGGTTCACTCGGGGCAAAAGAGCACAAGGGCCACCAGACAGGAGGCAACCCTGTACTGTGGGAGCCGTGAGGAAGGAGCAGAGATTTCTGCCTGCCCAGGAGAGGGTGAGTGTTGGGGGCAGGTTAGAAAGATTTCCTGCAAAGGTGACAGGTGAGTGAGGCCAAAACCACGTGTTGTGTCCCCAGTGAGCCCAGGTAGGGACAGATCCCAGTGAAGGGACCTGCTGGAGGAAAGCACAAAGGCAGAGTGTGAATGCCAAGATGTGGGTCACACGGGCCGAGCCCAGAGGACAGGGACGGCTGTGCACAGATGATGTCTCCTCCTTTCCAGCTTAGTGGCAAGGTGAGCACGGCTCCTCCCCTTCCCCTTGAAGCAGAAGAGCTGGACAGACCTCACTGTTCTCTCGCTGTTTACCTTGGAGAGGATTTTCTCTTCTGGGGCCCTCAGGCCCCTCACCCATGAATGAAGGAACCTGAACCGTTCCCCTGTACTGGCAGCCCAAGAGCCACCAGAGGAGGAAGCTGCATGTCGAAGGCATATCTGTTGTCTTCAGGGGCTCCAGTGCCAAGTTCTGCTCTGCCCCAAGGGACTCTGGCACCTGCCAAGCTGGCCAGTTCCCCAAGGTCCCACCCAGGGTGTCTGGGCTCCCCCTTCCCTCTAAAGGACAAGCGATGACGTCAACCAGGCCCCTGTGGACATTTCCCACCAGCTCTTCCTCTTCTTCTCAGGCGCAGATGACACAAATGAACCCCAGCAGCTGCAGGGAGAAAGAGCCTTTGACTAAGGGGGGCTGGGAGGGGCTCCGCTTTATTTGTTGACTATAAAAATGTCAGCTCCTTTGGGCAGCTTCTTGAATCAATATTTGCTGTTCTGAGGCTGAGCTCAAATGCTCAGTAATCCGCTCGGCCTGGCCTCTTCCTCCCTCACCTGGGTGAGGGCGCACACCCACAAATACTTGGCAGGGACCCCTAGTTGGCCAGGATGGGTAGCCTGCACCACACCCTTCCACCCCATCCCTGAGGCTGCTGCCCCCAGGCTCTGTGGTCCAAAGATAGCCGCGCTCCAGCTCCGAGGATCCTTTTGTTAATCTGAAAAATTGACACCTACTTCTCAGGGTGTCACAAGTTCAAGTAAAAGAAGAGATGTGCAAGGGTTTCATCCTTTGTCAACAATGACAATGATAATGGTGGTAAAGGCCATTTGCCACAGTTTTCCAGGTGCAGCTGTTTGACTGACGCATCCTATAGCCCAGGCTTATGGCAGTGATCTGAGAGCAGACAGATCTGGAACAATTTTCCTTAGGAACTTCTGCACCAACTGATATTTTTCAACAGCTCTTCCTGGTAAAAGGTCTGTGGAATGTTAAGTGGAGAGACATGGAGCTCTGAAGGTAGATGGATCCTTGATCCCCTACTCATGCTGTGTGCCTTGTGGCCAATTACTTAACCTCTCTGAGTCCCGGCTTCTCATCTGCAAGATGGACCAAGGCCTACATTGCAGAGCTGTTTGGGTGCTCATAGATAGTGTACGTAAAGCACCTGGCAGGGCACCTGGCACTTCATGGGTGCCTCGCACATGGTCTTTCTCTTGTTGTGTGGTTGGCGCCTCCTGGTCTAACATAATCCTCACACGTGGGGCTGTGCAATGCCATCCTGGGCACCGGCCTGGGCCCCAGAAACCATGAGGCTTCTTTGCTGGCACCTAGGAAGCTCTTATAATAAAGACTGCTTTCAAGTTACTCGGAACCCTCCCCCGTCGTCTGTTTTTGGCCTCTGACCTGGCTTGGCTGCCAGAGTTGGCAGCAGTTCCATACCTGCAGGGTGCAGGGCAGAGCTATCCCCCGGGGCAGGTGGAAGCCTTACATCTGATGCCAAGAGTGGCCTTGGGGTGAGGGGTGAGCACTGGATCTGGCTCCCTGGCTCACAGCACCTGCCTGGGGCCCATAAACACTTCTAGTCTCACCATGACTACAGAGGAACACAAGGACCCACAGCCCTCATTGCTATTTACCATATGTTTCTGAAAAGATGGCTGTACCCTTGCGGAGGTAGCATGGAGAACTCTCACAGGCACCGTGGGCAGTAACACCTAATCTAGGCCAAACCCAAAGTGTCGCTGTGAAGCCGCGGAGGAAGCTCCCAGCCGCACTCCATCCTGAGCCCTGCTGGGCCCAAGTGCAGTGAAGCTGAGCCGGCCCTCAGTGGAGCGGGCACTCCAGGACTGGGGCTGCTCAGAAGCGAGCGGAAGGCGCGGCCACTCCTTCTCCAGCCT
Organism: Tamias sibiricus; assembly: GCA_025594165.1. Lineage (NCBI taxonomy): Eukaryota > Metazoa > Chordata > Mammalia > Rodentia > Sciuridae > Tamias > Tamias sibiricus. The sequence continues at coordinate 108,236,673 of CM046658.1, read as the reverse complement.
GCGGCCCAGCACGGGCAGCGCACAGTGGAGTTCTCTTCGCTGGCACCGGGGAAGGCTCCACTTAAGAGAGTTCTGCTCCCTAACACACAAAGAGTCAGGGGGTGAGTGGTCCTGGGGCCCACCAGGGTCCAGGCAGGGGCGATCACGCTGTCCCGCCCCTCTCTCTGCTCAAGGTTCGGGGATTAGTCCTGAGGCTCTCCCTGCCAAGGCGTAATTGCCCTGAGAAGCCCCTGCTAGGATGAAAGCGGGGGAGGGAGGGAAGGCGGCCGTCCCGGGGTGTCTCCCAATGGGTCCAGGGGCCAGAGTAGCAGCACAGCCTGGGCTGTTTATTAAAAATGCAGATCCCCACCAGGCGCCACTGCAGACAGCCTGCACCAGTGTTGAGATGGGGCCTAGGGAGCTGCACTTTTAGTAAGCAAATTCTGATGTGTGTGGAAATTTAAAGACCCCTGCCAAAATCCCATGCCCAGTACATTCAGGCTCTGAAATAATTTTTTTTTTTAATTTTGTTGTTGTTGTTGTTTATTTTTGGTGCTAGGGATTGAATTCAGAGGAGCTTTACCACTGAGCTACATCCCCAGCCCTTTTTATTATTTATTTTGAGACAAGGTCTTTCTATATTGGTGAGGCTGGCCTCAAACTTGCGATCCTCCTGCCTCAGCCTCCGGAGTCACCGGGCTTAAAGGTGTGGGCCAAAGAGCCTGGCTTGGGTTTGTTTTAACTGAGGTATAATTTATATACAACGAATCCCAAACTTCTCCGTTTTGATGAATGCATACCAAGACTCAGAGTACATCCATCACTCCAGAAAGTTGCCTGGTACTCTTTGCTGGTTAATTTCTTTCCCTAAGAACCACCAATCTGATTTCCACACTCCTCCCAACTTCCTCCCCCTCACCATTTTTTATTTTTTATCTTGGGACAGTATCTCGTTAGATTGGCCTCAAATTTTGAATCCTCCTGCCTCAGCCTCCCCAGTTGCTGGGATTACAGGTATACACCACCTAGCCTGGCTGTTAGTTATTTTTCACAAAGCTGCTATGACCCTTTGTGTACAGGTCTTTTGAAAGCCAGGAAGTGACTAGAAAAAAAGCACTGAAGAAGGTCTCCATGACCTTGGAAAAGGAAATGATTTCCTAGAGAGGACTCAAAATGTCAACCATTAAAGGAAAAAAAGTGGTAAATGAGATCGGAGCCAAATTTTGGTTAAGTGAAAGTCATTACTCAGAAAACAAATACTCAAGTCAAGGCTGGGAGAAAATATCTGCAACATAAAAAATGGACAAAAGACTTGGATCCAACATATATAAAACAACTAAATCAAAGAAATCAATTAAAAAGAAAACAAAAGAAGACGTACAAATCACCAGTAAACCCAGGAGTCCATGACAGAGTGCCTAACCTCTTTAGTCACGAGGAAAAATGCAAATTAAAACCACAAGGAGACACCACTGCACACCAGCAGGAACAACAGCAGAAGTGAAAAGACCATGCCAGAGGCTGAACAGAGAGAGTGACAACAACCCACGGTAGAGCAACTAGAAGGTTCTCATGGCGCTAAGGAGTGTAAACAGTATGGTCATTGAAGAAAACCCTATGTTCCTTCATCCTTCTTTTAAATTAAAAAAATATATATTATTTGTTCTAATTAGTTATACATGGCAGTAGAATGCTCTTGGATACATCATATATAGATGGAGTATAATTTCTCATTCTTCTGGTTGTACATGATGTAGAATCACACTGGTCATATAGTTATAATATGCACATAAGGTAATAACATCTGATTCATTCTATTATCCTTCCTACTCCTATACCCCCTCCCCTTCCTTCACTGCCCTCTACCTAAAGTACCTCTATTCTTCCCATCCTTTGGTTGTTTGGGATTGGCTTATTTTGCTTAGCATGATATTATCTAGCTCCATCCCTTTACCAGCAAATGCCATAATTTTTCTTTAAGGCTGAGTAACATTCCATTGTGTGTGTGTGTGTGTGTGTGTGTGTGTGTGTGTGTGTGTATCTCACATTTTAAAAATCCATTCATCTGTTGAAGGGCACCTGGATTGGTTCCATAGTTTAGCTATTGTGAGTTGAGCTGCTATAAACATTGATGTGGCTGCATCACTCACTGTACAGAATAGAAGACACAGAGACAAATGCTTTATCCTTCTTAATTTGTCTTTGCAGTTTACAATTAAACCAGATGACTTCATCACAACTGGCATTTGGTATGTGTCTTTTAAAATCAATGTTATAAGTCAGTCTCAGTGATGCATGCTTGTAATCCCAGTGTCTCAGGGGGCTGAGGCAAGAGAATTGTGAGTTCAAAGCCAGCCTCAGCAACTTAGTGAGGCCCTGTCTCTAAATAAAATATAAAAAAGGACTGGGGATGTAGCTCAGTGGCTAAGCACCTCTGGGTTCAATCCCCAGTACCAAAAAGTAAAGTAAAATAAAATAAAATAGAATAAAATCAATGTTATAAGTGTCCATGGTAGAAGATTCAATGATGCAGTATGACTTGAAAATGAGGAATTATCTTAAACTCCCTGTGTTGTGTCCCTTTCCCAAGACAACAATCATTTTCAATTCTATCAATTTTCTTTATTTTCACTTTCTCAGATTCTTTTGGTCAGCTTGGCTTGTCAGTAGGGAACATGGGGATTCAGCACTCCTTGAGCATGGTTACCACACAGACTGTCCTCCCAGGACAGCTGTGTCTCAATTTTTGCTGGATACTTAGTATTTAGGTCAGGACTAGATGCTACTAAGAGCCATGTACCACACTATTCTTAGTTTTCCTTTCTTGAATTACTTTAAGTTTCCTTCAAGTTTCTTGTTTAATTATTTGCTTAGTTTTAACCTCAGCCCAGATCCTCCAAAAAGGAGAGTCTGAAGCAAAAAGTAAAGAGCTATTACTTTATTTGGGAGTTGCAAACCCAGGTCAGAGAGGAGAAGAAAAAGGTGGAAAGGCAGGGAGAGGAACAGTGCAAAATGATGCTCTACCACACATGGCTGCTGCTTCCTGCAGGGTCGCTGGGGCACCTGAGACTTCTCCAGATGGGCTGCCGGATAAGCCAGGCCTCAGTGCTCCAAAACAGAGAAGACGGAAAGTGATGCATCTCCTCAGGTCTGGTTTCTCATTTGGCTAAATTCGTCCCATGTGACTTTATTCCCTTTATTTCCACTTACAGATTACATTAGCCAGCCCTAATGGGCTGCCCACTGGGATCCCAACCCCGTGCTGTAGTGTTTCATCTGACACCAGAAGTGGTGGGAGGAGACAAACACTGGGGGAATGGCTAGTGGGCCCAGCTACAGGAGTAGCTAGACGATGCTCAGAATTTGTACTGACACAGTTTTCCATATAATTCTCACTAATACAGTCTGAGCTCTCACCCATCTGAAACTCCTCTTGATAGTCAAGTGCATGGGGGTTTTCTATCACTTTCAACTTCCTGGAGCATCTGATCTGTGCCACTCTAAACTGATCGCCATGCGCACCTGGTGCATAGCTGTCATCCTAAAATCTCTTTTCACCATCATTTGAGGTTTTCTTCCTGCTGTTAAGGTGGAACTCAACTCCTGTTTCCCAAATTCCATGTTTTCTTCTTTCTTGGCTTACACTTTTGTGTTACTAGAAGACCCACTAAGAAATGGTGCATAGCACTCAGAGGATGCTCCCAAGTATGGCTGAATATAAAATTCCAGCTCATGAGCTCTGGGGGATACATTCAAACCACAGCGACAGCATCGAGAAATGTCGCAGCTTCAGATATGCAGCCTATTCTCATCCTTTGTGATGAGCACTTGGAGTCTGGAGTATTTACTAGGGCCTCTTCTCAGTGAATTCAATGTGGATGTTCATATTTTTATAGTACTGAAATCTTTTTTCTGATTTCATTTCTGTTTTGATATCTCTTTTAGGAGCACTATTATTTAGACTTTGGCCTTTCCCCCCAGGAACTGCCTCCTTCAGCTTAAATTTGAAAAATCTGTTAAAATCTAAAAGCAGCCTGGTATATTGGTTTCAAAATTTTTCTTATGTTTTGGAATAAAACAAAACTCTGTACATAAAAATGAGAGAATAGTGGGAGGGGGTGGTGGTGGTGGAAATACAAGCTGGAGTTGGCTGATTTCTGTTCTACTGACTCCTGCTTATTACCAAAACCAGTTCACGCCTGACAGCACAGACAGCAACTGGTGGGTTTCCATTCTCAGCTTTTGCCATTGAGTGATCTGGGGCACTCACATCAACTCTAAGTCCTCGTCTCCTTTTCAGTCAAAATAATTGGGGAAAATGATGCCTGCCCAGTCTATAAAAGAACAGCAGCTCCTCAGCTAGTGAGGGCCGACAAACATGTAAGTTCAGGGATTTGAAACCACCCAAGCTCTATTTGAGTGGGGGAAATTGTTTCCATTGCAGGAACAGGAGGCTGGTGGATTTCAGGTAGGGTGTGCCTCTCCTCTTCTGTCTTCCCCTGCTTTGTGAGGGAGCAGAGCCTCACAATGACAACCACCTCCCTCAACAGCAGGAAGAGGAGGCTCAGAGTGTGGAGTCCTGCTGATGTCACTTGAAAGTGGGCAAAGGTCAGGCTCCTGCCCTTCCCTAGCCCCTGATGTTGGGTTCACAATTCTGACCTGGCTCGAGCAGAGGGACTTATCTGTCCCTGTTGAGACCAGAAGCCTGGGTGCCATTTTAATGTGAAGAGCACAGCTTTTGTCTTTACTCAGGAAGTCTGAGATGGCTTTTTCTTCCCCCCTGCCCATCCTGCCTGTCCTCCATCATTCCTCAACCTCTCCCAGTCCCTCCTCACGTCTAGCTCAGACCCTGGTGAAGCCTCCAAGTGTGATCCTTGCCCTCCATCTTGTTCTCCAGAGTGCACCCTCTCAGCCAGAGCAGATCCCATCTTTCTAAAGTGCAGGTCTGACAATCTCTCTCCATGTCAAACCCTCGGTGGGGGTGGGAGTTCCACACCCTTGTATTTATTTATGCCTTGAATAATATATAAATGTGCAAAATAGCACATCAGAACTATTGTATGGTGGACAGTCATGTGCTATTCATGCATGTCATTTATGCGCATCACTGTTTTATTTTAACCTGAAAATTTGTCTTTCCTCATTCTTGCCTTTTATAAAAATTAGCAAGTTATTTCCTATATTTCTTTTTTTCCCCTCTCTCTCTACAGATTTGGATGTTTGCATGCTATTTCAATTCTATTGGTGGTCACCTTCCAACTTTACCATACACATTTATTCTAAATCTTTAAATTAATCTGGATGTTTATCCCTTTCTTAGAATTTAGCATCTCTGGACTCACAATATTATTTAAAATATTTTATTTCTGAATTTTTAACCCAGCAACAAATGCTTGCATTTATTGAGAGTTACCATTTATTTTCTTTTGTATGATACCATGCTGTTGGCATCATTTCCTCCTTGAAGTTTTGGTAAAGTTCTATTGGTAGTAAAGGCCCTGGATTGTGGTTTTCTATAAATATTTCATCAGTATTAGCACAAAATTCTTTTCCTGGGTACACAATTCTAGGTTAGCAGCCATTTTTCCCCAACACTTCATAGTCTGTTAAGACCATGTCCTAATGTCCTTTGTAAGTGATCCATCTTTCTTTCTGGCTGCTCTCAGGTCTTCCCTGTCTTGACTTTTTCCTTTTCACTACAGTGTATGTAGGCATGGGTTTCTTTTTATTTTTCCTGTTTAGGACATGTTGTGTTTGCTGGATTTGAGGATTCACATGTGTTTTTTAAAACACGTTTAGAATCTCCCTGAGCAGTGCCTTCCCTCCATTCGATTTCTCCTTTCAGAACTCCAATCAGATGTGTCACATCTTCTTCTATCTTGGCTATACCTCTTCTCTATCACTTTTTCCTTACATTTTGTCATGGTTTAAATCTGAAATGCCTCCCAAACATCCAAATGCAAGGGCTTGGCTGCCAGCCTGAGGTACCATGAAGAGGCAGTGGAACTTTTAAGAGGTGAGAGGCCTCGGGGAAGGAAGCTAGGTCATTGGGGGCATGGCCTTGAAGGGGATATTTGGACCTAGCTTCTTTCTTGTTTTCTTTGCTTTCCAGCCACCATGAGGTGAGACACTTTTTTCCACCAAGTGCTCCCTGCCATGATATTCTTCCTCACCACATGCCCAAAGGGATGGGGCCCCCAATCATGGACTGAAACCTTTGCAACCCTGAGCCAAAATACCTTTACTCCTTTAAAGATGTTTATCTCAGATATTTTCCACAGCAATGGAAAGCTGACTTTCACACACATCTTTGTTGCATTCTGGATGTGTTATCTTTCAATGTGTCTAGTCTCTTTAAAAATATTGACTGTGTTTTCCATTTTGGTGGTTATAGTTTTCATTCCTAACATTTTCATTTACTTATTATTCATATCTGCCTGTCCTCTTCATTGGCTTGCTGCAGTAAACCCACCTTTGTAATTGCCTCCTTCTTGGGATACGACAGGAGGCAGGGTCCAAAAAATACTTCAAAATGAAAAATTTAAAAGATTCGAACTAAATGATAATCAAATCGCTGTATATCAAAATTTGTGGAAGGCAGCACATGTGATATCTGACATTGTTATCGTCTTAAATACCTGTGTTACAAAAGGAGAAAAGCAAAAAATGAATTCTCTACCCTATCCTAAATTAGAAAAAAGAGCACAAACCTCTGAAAAAAGTTGGGATCAAATAATGAAGGATAGAAATTAATGAAGTAGAAAACAAATAAAAATAGAATTAACAAAGCCAAACATTCATTCTTTTGAAAGAATAATGTATGCTCACTGTCCTCGCCCCACAATTCTACTGATGTTATTCTAGCAAAGGAGAGTCTGATGAATTCCTGTATATCATGTCTATTATACTCATCTAACTTGCCTTCCAGGTGATGGGGGGTATTTTTGACTATCCCCTGAACTTGAGCTTCAGATATCCCAACTGCCTACCGCCTGCTCCATCCTGCTCAGCCATCAAACGAGCACTTTCACCTGTCATGTCCAAAGTTAAGCCCCTGAAGTTCCACTCCCCAGCCTTACTCCTCCAGCTAATTTCATTACATCAGAAACACCAACTCTAGTTTTTATTTCTAAAAATGAAAATATTCTACAAATTCTCTTGGCTTCTCTTATTGACCTCCTCAAAATCAGATCATGTGACTTCCAGTTCAAAGTCTCCAGGGGCTCTGACCACCCTTAGAATCAAATCCAAACTCCCACTTGGCCCTTGGTGATCTGGCCCTGCTTGTCTTTCCAGCTAGTTTCATTCCTTCAGCTCATTCACTATGCCCTGTCACGGTGGCCATCAGACATGTTTGTAACTCAGGGCCTTGTGCTCACCATTCCCTCTGCCTGCAATACTCTTGGTCCAGAACTCCATGGCTCACTGTGTCACACCACTCAGGTCTTTGTTCAAATGTCTCCACCTTAGTGATATCCTCCTTCATGCTGTATTTAAAATAGGCCACTACTTGTCCTCTTCAGCCCATTTTTCTTTTGTTTACAGTACTCACCATCATTGACATTATATTTTCTTATTTGTTTGTTGGCATTTGTCCAACATCCACACCCTGATGGAAAGTACACAGATTGGGGCTCTGTCTTACCAGTGAATCTCCCATGTCTAGCACTGTGCCTGGGACATCCTGAAGCTTAATAAATATTTGGTGAACAACTCAATGAATGATTACATGAATGAATGAATAAGTTAGCAACAGAAATAATGCATAGGATATGTGCATACAAGGGGTTGCAGCTGGGGAGGGCTGTTGACTCTCCAATGCTACCTTCTACATGAAGCTTCCTGATCTCTGGCTCTCTGCCTACTCCATGAAAGGCCTTTTTGATGACTCTGATCATACCTTGTAGTCTGAGTTGTGTAGACTCTGATCTCCTTGAGCACAGAGACCACAGCAATGTATGTCATTTACTTGTGGGCCCCCAGGGCCAATGCCCTCACCTGACATAGAAGGATGCTCCCTTGAGGTTGATCCATTGAAATAAACCCATACTAGCCACACTAACTCCAGCTAAAATGTCTTTAGCCTAATGTTAGTTGGGTCATTGTCACCAACCCAAACCAAAATAAAAAATTATTGAGAAAAAGACTAGATGAAATGCAGTCTTTTCCAGAGCAATTTTCCTGATTCAAAGCAGGCTGATGGCAAAGTAGAAATGACAATATACTGACAGCTCCTAGATGATAAAGGCTATGTAGAACTAAATCTTTCTAACTCAGAGCTAAAGATTATAGAATACGCTTTGTAAATAAATACTTTAAGGATGAACTTTTGAAACAAGCCCCCTCACCTCTGTTTTTTTGTTTTCATTTTGTTACTCTTTCTTAATGATGGTCTCCAGAACTGCCTCAAGCTAGATTAAAAAGTTCTAGCTTCCTAGAGGAAAGAATATGAAACTGGGAAGCTTCCCTCTGTGGCTGTGGTGAACTGGGAGCACTGTCTTTTGCATCCTGTACTTGCCAATGTTGGTGAATAAACTAAGAATCATTTCAACTAGTTTTTCTTCTGGCACCCAGTGATTCCTAAAGAGGCTAAGGAATACTGCCCACTCCCTGCTTTTGCCTTTTGAGACATTCTGCTAGTCCCTGAGCCACACCTGGGAGCTCTGGGTGAGCAAGGCCGCTGCAGCTCTCGGGACCACCTCCCTGGGCCCCACTACCACAGGACAAGCCACGGGAGGAGAGTGTGCACAGGTGATCTAGGCCTTCTACCCCAGCTGGGCTGACAGAGAATGTGGGTGGAAGAAGGACAGAAATAGAGTAAGCATGGAACACGAGTGCCCTATAAATCACGGATGATTGCCGGGTGGAAAAGTACCAACCCCTCAGAATGTTTCCTTTTGTTCTTAGAAACATTTCTTCAAAGGGGTAAAGTGAGACACACCAGGCCCTCTCCACCTGAGACAGGTGTGCTCCACTTCTCTCTGTCCTCCGTATGCAGGGTTGCCATTTCCCAGTACTTGATCTGAAGAGCTCTGGGCCCTGAATGCCCAGAGGGAACTATATGAAATTACATCACACTGATGCCATTTCCAAGGGAATATCCTCTTCGGCCCTGGGAGGCTTCCTGCAGTCTCCAGTCCTCTTCTCTGTTCTGAGGTCTTCAGAGAGTGCACCAGGGACAACGCTGACAAGAGCTGGTCCTGCATGGCTCCTGGCCCCTATCTGGGGCAGAGTGTGACTTCAGGACCTCACTTCTTTGTACCTCCCCTGGTGCCCTTTCCTGTGAGCCGTGGGCAGGAAGAAGGGCTGGCCAGGCTTCTGAGATCCGGTCAGGTGCAGACCCTGGTAGGCAGCCAAGAGTTCCAACTGGACTTGTCCAGCCCAGGCAACAAGCTCAGACCAGGTTATGGAAGTGTGGAAGAATCAGCCCACCCACCTCCGGAGGGAAGGGCAGGATCCCTGTAACTTCCCCAGTGGGCACTGGCCTCAGGAAAGGTTGGCTTCTGATTGGAAGCTGATGTGGCCAGGGCTGGGCCCAGGCCATGGCTGACTGTTGGCTGTTCTGAGGGGTGGTGTTGCCCAGTGGGTAGGAGCCCATGCTCTTTATTCCAAGGAACCCATGAGAAGCCACCCAGCCTCTCAGGCTCATCTGAAAAGTAGGAGCAAGGCCAAGACCTAACTCATGGTTTGTGACAAGGATGGCATAAGACATTGTTTGTGATGTGATTAGCAGAGTGCCCGGCGTTTTTAGAAGTGCCTGGAACACAAGGGTATTATTGTGAAGCTGAATGACAAGAGCCTGAGTGGTAAAGGGATTTATAATCATCACAGGATGTGTCGCAACTACTTTCCACAGCTGCACAAGAAGGTAGGATGGGAGGTGAGGAGCAAGGCTGGGGCAGAGCAGTGAGACTGAGTGAGGTCCTGCACCCTCTCTCCTGAATCCTGTCCAACAGTGTAGTCAGGAAGGAAGGGAGGTCTGAGCCTCAAGTGGCCTTGTCTAGGGAGGCATGTGGACAATCTATCTAATCTCCACAATCACTGGCAAGAGGTGTATTATTATCCCACTTTCAGAGGAGAAAATTGAGGCTTAGAGATGTTCTATGTGTGGCTCAGAGTCTCACAGTGAATATGCAGCAGACCTGGAGCCTGAACTGTGCAAGGAATGCTTGTCTTTGTCGGGGTTGTTGTTGCTGGCCAGCACTGAAATAGCCTTCCATTTGCTTTCTAAATGAGCCTTAGTGGGCAGAAAGCTCCCTCTCCTGGGCAGCCAGAGTTAGCAACTGGATCCTTTCCATCGCTCAAGTAAAAGACGGCTTCAAACCCTGCATAGGCAGCAAGGAAGGGGCTGCTGAGAACAGGTCTGGGGTGGGGCCAACAATGCAGGCAGGGGCTTCTGCCCAAGGGTTCTGTGGCCTGGTTTCCTGAGTGCCAGAGCTGTAGTCATTTCCCGAGCCCAGGCCTTCAGCTTTCGGTAGACTCTGAGTTCCCAAATAACCTTCTCATGAGTCTCCTTTGCTTAAGTAACCAGAGTTGGTTCTTGCTCTTTGCACTGAAGAACACTGCTGCCTATCTTTACGAGGAAAAGGAGGTCAGTGTTGCCTTGGGCCCTGCGTGCAGGCCAGGGTTAGCTGGCTACCTATGGTCTTGCCCTTTCTGCCTTGAAAGGCCCTTTACTAAGCACAGGAGTATGAAGGTTTCTGTTGGCCCCCATCAGCTGAGCTCGGCAGGGACTCCAGCAGAGGGCTGAGGGTCACTCTGGGCTTGCACCCAAATAACCCCTCTCTGGTTGCACAAAGTGAAGTGTGTACCCACATATACTTGCACACTCTTACATACATGCAATACCTGCCTCACCACAGCCCCTCCTCCATCCTGCATGCACATTAGCCAGCTGAGCTGCACATTTTGGTGCTGGTACAGTTTGAGTTATGAAGCAGGGAGTGATGGATGATGAGGTTAGAAAAACCAAGCAGAAATGGCCAGAGCTCAGAGGGGCAGGTGGGCTATGCCAGAGGGTGTATCTTGCCCTCTGAAGTGTGGGGTCAGATATAAGATCCTGGGTGCTGGTTGGAGTCACTGTGCCATGCAGCTGCTGGAGGTTAGCACAGTGGATCTGGGGAGGGTCTGGGGTCTGCGTGCAGTAGCCCTGGATGACCCACTGCCTCTTCTCTGCCCTAAGCCTGTCTTCTTTCCTTCCTTATCTGGGGTCCTCTCCTTTTGATTACTTCTCTTTTTTCAGTGACGAAGGAAGTAATATTCTCTCCTTTGACACACAGCTATTTCTCAAGGTGGGTGAGATGGCACAAATGGTCCAGTCTCCAGGTCACATGGGCATGGACACTTGGGCCCTTGGGGACCGCCCGCTTCTGCAAGCCCACTGGTTGTAAGGCAGAGACTGTTTTGTTCTTGCTCTTGTGGCTTAAAAACACACGTGGAATTGCAGGTGGGAATCCAGTGGGTGACTGATCTCCATGCTCCCCTTGAGGCACAGTGCCAGAACCCAGTGTCCTTGATATTCTATCTCATTAGCAAATACCCCTGGATCAAAGGTGGCCTGGAATGCTGGGCTTACTACTGCAGGTTCACGCCTCCTAGATTTTGGTGTGATGATCCTTTACCAGGTTTTAGTGCTTTAAAAAATGATTTTTATTTTCTTTTTAAACTTTAATTTGGCTTTCTAAGTTGTCGGTGGTGGGAGGGTTGGTAGAAAGTCCATTGTGAGAGATGGTGAAACTGAGGCAGCTTCCCTGGTCCTTCAGACTCTTCTCACATTCCTTATCCTTTTCATCGTCTCCTCCTTTCCCCTTAAACCCTCACCTCTTCTCCCCTTCCCACTCTTGATAATGTACCTCCCCATGTCACTGAGAAAGCAGAGCCTGTGAGAACTCCCACATGCTCTTCTTCACTATCTCAGCTGCGACTCTCCCACGGTGAGTGATGGTGCCTCCCACAGGCAGTGGAGGCCATGTCTGCCACATCCCCATGGACATTCACCCTCTCCTACAGCATCGGCCTTTCCCTCTCTAGGGATCACTCCCATCGGAACAGAACCAGGTTGCAGTACTACCTCTCAAGGATGGTTTCTCTAGGTCCCATAACCTCTGGATCTGGTTACCTCCTATCTTTATGTTTTTCACTGTAACAAAACTCCTGCAAAGAGATGTTACTCTTGTTGTCTCCACCTCTGCTTCCACTTCCCTTGAACCTTCCCTGGGTTGGCTTTTGTCCCCGCCATCCCAAAGAAGAGCTTTTGTCAAGGTCACTATGTTGCCAATCCAATCCACTTCTTGGACTCATTTTACTTGATCTCTCAGGGAGGGTGGTGGCTCACTCCCTCCTTCTTGGTTTCTGGGTTCTCCCACCTCTCCAGCTGCTCTTCAGTCTCCTTGCTGCTTCCTTCTCACCCATGGACCTCTGAACATTGGAAGGCCTCAGGGCTCAGCCATTGGATCATTCCTTTTCTCCATCTTTACCAATTGTCTGTAAATCATTCCAATAAGTCGATAGGGCTAAGCACTAATGGGTTAGACATCCAATAGGAAATGATAAATCAGCATGTTCAAGAACAAATTCCTCGTTGCACTTCTCTTAAATCTTAATCTTTCCCATTCAGTAAACAGTAATTCCCACTCCTCCAGCTTCTCAGGTCAAAAGGTTTGGAGTCCAACCTTGACTTTTCTTTTTCTTACCCATATACAATCATGTTAGCCTTGTCTTCAAAATATAGACCCAATCTCTGTCCCACCTTCACTACTGCTCTGTCACCATTACTCCTCAGCTGGATTATTTCAACAGCCTCGTAAATGGTCTTCCTTCTCCTACTGTGGCTTCCCTACACTCTGTTCTCTACGTGGAAGCCAGAGCAACCCTTCGAAAAACAGGGACGATCATGCCAGGAAGACTTTACCTCACCAAGATAAGAGCCAAACCCCTTTCCAGAGACAATAAGGTCTTGAGCTAAGGTCTCCTCTGCTCCTACTCTCCCCCAGCTCACCCTGCTGCACTGTGCTCCTCCTTCTGCAGCCCTGCCTGGAAGGACTGGCTGCTGTAAACTGCAGTGCCTGCTTCACCTCAATGCCTTGAATGTTTCCTTTTCCTAGAGTGTCTTCCCTGTGTGGCTGCAGCCAGATAACTGCCACATTCAACAAACTTCTCATCCCTCAAATTTTAGTCAAATGAATAATTCCTCTCTGAAAGCTTGGTTTGGATTCCTCTCCACTTTCTTCTCTACTGGGTAGCCCTTCACCACTTCAAACAGTTCCACTCCAGTCCCTAAACCTCATTTTTGCTTAGGCAAACTCACTTCCTCTGCTCTGTGAATGGGGAAGAGTTTCCATAAGACTCTTCACTACTAATTGATTTGCTGTCATATCCCCTTGCTTTCCACTCTTCTGTGCCCTAAGCATTTGTACATTCCTTTATTAGCAAAACATAATTTTTGGCTTGTCTATGCCCTATTCTAGCACAGAATCCCCACAAGTTAGACAGCATGGTTGGCTCTATTTCCTGTGCCTTTCACAGTGGTTGGCACACAGCAGATGTTCAAAATATGTTTACAGAAAAAATAACTCCCAAAGGACTCAACCAGAATTCTATTAACAACAAAGATTATGAGCAATTACAACTTGATTTATGTCATTAAATATACTCTTCCATGGGCTGGGGGTATAGTTCAGTGGTAGAGAATTTGCCTAGCATGTTCAAAGCCCTGAGTTTGAACCCCAACAATGCAACACACACACACACACACATGCACACACACACACACACACACACACATTCCACAATCTAGTTGTTCTGTGTGAGCTAAAATCATTTGTAGGGTTCAAATTAGAACTTTTCTTAGTCTACCTTCTGATACTATATTTTTAAATCTTCTAACAACTTGTATAAAACTCAAAGCCTTTAAAGGAAGGGTAGCCATATTTTGAGAGAAAAGGAAAAATCTTTTTTAGGAAGTATTTGTCATCTGTTTAGAACACAATTTATAAGGATCCCATGCTAAGGCTGCTTGTAAGGCCCAGCAAAGTCTTGATGCAGAAGGTTTGCCTGAGCAACAAAGAGCAATGGCACCTTCCCACCAGCCAATGTCATGATTTATTTAAAAATTCAAGGGTTTTCACTGCATGCCTAGCTTTCTAGGCTTCAACAAACTGAAGATTAAAAACAAAAAATTGAGATCGCAGTCTTCTGGTGCACGAGATTTCTGAATTCTTACTGCTGAACTGTTTGAAACTACAGTAGCATCCCCCCCCCCCCCCCATCCACAGGTGATACAGCCCAAGACCCCTGGTATATGCTGATACTACAGATAGTACTGAACACTATATTTTTTCCCTGTACATACCCAGGATAAAATTTGATTATAAATTAGGCACAAAAAGATATTAACAACAATAATTTATCATAGTTCTTAGCAACCAGTTTTTCCCTCTTATGAAATGGTGAGCTTTTGCTTTCTCACTTAAAGGAAGCACTTCACAGCTCCTCTTTGGCATAGCTGAACTGTTAGCATCATTGTCCTTGCACTCTGGGACAAAAAAGATAAGGGTTACTTGAATACATTGTGATACTGTGACAGCTAAAACAACAACTGAAAGGGTTACTAAGTGGCTGTGTAGTTAATGTCCACAGTTTGGATATGCTGGACAAAGGAATGATTCACATCCTGGTCAGGACAGAGAAGGGCAGTGAGATTTCATCATGGTATTCGGAATGGCATGCAATTTAAAAACTATAAGTTGTTTCATTCTGGAATTTTTTTTTTAGCATTTTTGGATCATAGTAGACTACTGATAATCAAGTCCCTTAGTCTCTTCTTGACATTCATTCTTTGTATCTCATGGACTCCTTGGTACTAGTAGAGGACTGAACCCAAACTTTCATAACGGAAAACTGCTTTCACCCCCACCCTTGAGGATCTCGGTCGGATCCCTTACTGCTTCCCTTCCCCTTGGTCAAGGACAATGAGTCCCAGAGCCTGATGAGGGACTGCATGAGAGGATAGTTTTATGTATCTCAGGATTGTTTTATGTTTTCCCCTTCTCAAGTCTTCCTACCTGTGCTTTGAATCTCACACTCATGTTTCTTCAGGTGAATTTGCCTTATCAAATATCTCTTTCCCCTTACCTTCAAATTTGACTGCCTTTTAAAATTCATATCCAGTGTCAGTTTACTTTAAGAATCTTCCTAATTATTCTCTCCCCATCCCATAGCTAAGCTAAGCTTGATTAGGACCCTACCCTTGTAATACAGGAAGCATATCTCGATTACAGTACTCACCACAGTATTAAGCAGGCCAGTTTCTATTTGAGGATAGAGATTTTATTTTGACTTCTGTATACAATAGGCCTACTAAAGCTTTGAAATTTCAGTAAGTGTAGAATGTAACAACCATATTATGTCAAGAATCACATTCAGATTTTCTTGTCCAGTCCCATTTTATAGGAAACAAACTGAGGTGGAGAGAAGGTGAACAATTCGCATAAGGCCTCACAGTTCACAGGACTAGTGAACTCCTCACTAGTCAAGGATCACTGTTCTTCCCACTAGGCCTTTCAGACCACCTGTGCACCAATGGCACTGTGTATTTCATATGTTTGCAGAGAAAGGTCTCAATACATGCCCTTTTATAATAGGCTTTTCTTAGTGATAATGCTTTTGACAAAGTTTTTGTTGACAGAAAACTCAGATCAAGAGAAATTTACTGTAATCACTCTTCAATGGGGCAGCCAGGTCTGGTGGAAAGAGTACTGGGCCCTAAGAATTGTGGTGTCTATTCAATAAACATTTAAAAATAATAAAAAGATGACTAGCATACTATGGAGCCGCTGACAATCTAATAGAGGAGATAAAGATGTGTTCACAAATGAGTGTAATAGAAGACAAAATGTAAGAATGGCATGAGTTATGAACAAGAACAAGAAGGACGGATATACAAATGTGGAAAATCAAAGTTGGGGAAGCCACAGAAGGGTCTGTGAAAGTTTTAGTTGTGAGAACAGGAAACAATGAGCTCATTTTTAGAGCTCAGAAAATTCTCCCCCCACCCAAGGGTATGAAAAAACACATTTTTAAAAAAAAACTGAAGAACAGCTTTAGGATTCTAGAACTTTACTAAAGACATACAACAAGTTGGGATGTATTTCTTAAAAACAAAACAAAAATGATTGAACCTTAAGTAAGAACAGTGCATCTGTGGTGTTTTGTCCCAGGGCCACTCCCTTCCCCTTTCAGCTCCACCAACAAGGCAATTCTATCAGGGAAGGACAAGCTAGGAGGGGGTGACTTGATTTGGAACAAAGCACAGAAAAATACCATGCTCCTGGGCATAGTTACAGACAGATACAGGGATGTAGCTCAGTGGTAGAGTGCTAGCATAGGCACAAGCCCTGGGTTTGATCCCCAACCCTGAAAAAACAAAACACAAAACATAAAACAGATACAATCTCAATAGCAAATGAACAGGAAAGGTCAATGTAGCCAGTCTGAGGTTGTGGTTCTGGTTGAGGCATGTAATACACTGGCAGACAAGCCAGAAACTTAACAGGGAGAGGGTGGAATGAGATAAGCAGATTGTCACTTTGCCTCATATCCCTGGTGGCTTGCAAAGCTGCAGGAAAGAGCAAGGTTAAGCATACATTCAGGAGACACCACAGAAAGCTCTAGCTACCTCCACACATTGCTGACTGAGCACGAGGCCTTGGACATAGGCAGAAAACACAGGAAAGAGCCTGGAGTATAGAAGCTGGGGAAGAGATGTAACTAAACTTTGTGGATCCATGGGCACACGTGGATCCACAGGTAAAGCGGAGAAGCATTGACTGGCTAAAGGCATTTGGTCCAGCCTCTGAAAGACCACTAAGCTATACTGCCATAAGGCTGGCTCTAGGAAGCCAGGCTTAAAAATGCACACAAGATCTTAAAAAAGTACAAAACTGAGCAGAGACATCAGTGATTGCACACTATATGGGGGAGATAACCTCCACAGAATTAGTCCAGGCAAATCACTGAACAAACAAAACCCCACAAACAAAAACAGCAGTAGCAGCAATCACCACCTATCTGGGTGGGGGAGATCAGATCAGAATCCAGAGGGCTACAACAGGTTTTTCTAAAATGCTCAGTTTTCAACCAAAAATTATAAGCTATGCAAAGAGATAGGAGTGATCAATTTTCAGAAAAAAGTAGCTGATAAAAACCATTTCTGTTTTGGACTTCTATCCTACTAGAGGCAGTAGCAATCTCCCCTCCTCCAGTCATGACATAAAAATGTCTTCAGATATTGCTAAATATCTCTGGAGGGAGGAAATGCAAACTCATCCCTTGGTTGAGAACCACTGCTTTTAGTCTATTACTAACATAGCTTGGTACCCCAGTAGGAAAGACATACATCAATGGAACAGAATTCAGGGTCCAGAAATATAACACTTCACATTAATAATCAATTGGTATTTCACAAAGGTGCCAGAACAATTTAAAATGAAAAGGATAGTCTTTTCAATAAAAAAATGTGATAGTTGGATACCCGCATACAAATTGTCATCAACCTCTATCACACATGAGAAATTAACTCAAAATGGATTGCAGACCTCAAGGTAAGAACTAAAACTACAGAAGTTTTAGAAGAAAACAAGTCTAAACTCTTGGTGAACCTTGGATTAGCCAAAAAAGCATAGTCCATAAAAGAAAACACTGATAAATTATACTTCCTCAAAATTAAAATCTTTTGCACTTCCTAAGATATCATTTAAAACTAAGGGCAGGTGGGTATGGTGGTGCACACCTATAATATCAAGAGCTACTGGAGGCTGAGGCAGGATTGGGAGTTCAAAACCAGCCTCTGCAATTAAGTGAGACCATATGCAACTTGGTGAGTCCAGTTCCCAAAAAATAAATAAAAAGGGCTCTGAGCCAGGCGCAGTGGCATACGCCTGTAATCCTAGCACTTTGGGAGGCTGAGGCAGGAGGATCGCCAGTTCAAAGCCAGCCTCAGCAATGGCGAGGCACTTAGCAACTCAGTGAGACCCTGTCTCTAATAAAATACAAAAAAGGACTGGGGATGTGGCCCAGTGGTCGAGTGCCCATGAGTTCAATCCCCGGTACAAAAAAAAGGGCTGTGGATATAACTCAGTGGTAAAGCACCCTGGGTTCAATCCCCAGCACACACACACAAAAAACCAAAAAACAAAAAACCCACAACTAACCACAAATAACCATCTTAGTAAAATAAATGCAAATTATATAAATAAATCTTAAAGCTCAGTAAAAGTTGAAAATGAACAAAATATTTGAATAGACAATCAAATACATGCACACTGGCTCACAGCATAGATGGTCAATATTAGTCATTATTGAATAGCAAATTAAAACTAAACTGAGATACAACTTCATATTCATTAGAATGACTATAATAAAAAAAGCAGAAATAAAAAGATACAGTAACAAGTGTTAGTGGGTATGTGACAAAATTGGTACTCGCATATCCATACATTGTTAGGAATGTTAAAGCAGTCCCTCTGGAAGACAGTGTGGTATATATTTTTTTCAAAAAGGTATATATAGCTATACCATATTACTCAAAAACTCAATTTCTAGGCATCTATTTATCTATCTTTATGAATTATGGGATGGCTGTAACACCATATAAGCTTACTAGAAATCACTGAATTGTATACTTGCAATGGAAACATTTTATGTAAATCATTCCTCATAAAACTTTTTACAAAAAGTTAAATATGGAGTCTCTTATACCCCTACCTCACAAAAATAACCAGTATTAGCTTTTGTTTTTGCTGTGTCTCTAGCAAAAGTCACTTCTACAAGTTTTAAAATTGCTTAGTTCATATGCATCACCAATGAATTTGAATTCATTAAACTTGAGGTAGAACTGATAGTTTTCTTGGCTCTTCACTGCCCTGTTCTAATAGCCCTACCCTTTGCTTTTTCTTTCTATATAAGAATGATCATTCCAACCTGCAGCTAACAAAAATAAAAAACAACTAAAGTTGTGGGCTTCATCTGGACTAGGCACATGTTTTTTTTAAGTCTAAGAATTCTAAGAATTCTATATTCTCTCTCCTTCACCAGAAAATTGAGACTCAGTGGGGTTAAGAAATTTATCTTAGAAAGTAGAAGACGGATGGTGAAGTGGATCTAGGCAACAACTCTGGACTCCTTTACAGCCCTGTGTCAAAGAACAACTGACGAAAGCTGGGTGACAAAATGTTGGTCAGCCTGAGACTTGGAGGGACTATCTTAGAAAGTAGAACAGAGGTTACCTGGGGTTGAGAGGAGGGAGGAATAGGGAGTTATTACTCAATGATAGGAGTTCCTGTTTGAAATGATGAAAACATTTTGGAAATAGTGGCAATGATTGCACAACACTGTCAATGTAATGAATACTGAATTGAATACTTTAAAGTGGTCAAAATAGTCAATTTCATGTAATATATACATATATTGCCAGTTTAAAAAAGTAAAAGAAATTTGTATTAGACCACCCAACAAGTTATGGTACAGGCTCACTCACCATCGGAACCCATTCTTAATGTGAAAGTTGTTTGCATGTTGGTAGCCCTCTGTAACCCAATGAGATTATGTATATTTCAGGTATCTAGCAGAGAGAGGTCCAGATTTTCACAAATTATGTTCACTTAAAGATCCGTATTCTTTTAATCTTAACTGGTTCTGCTTTAGTTGTTCCTCAAAATTTAAATCCATAACTGATTTTGGTACATCCACAATGTAATTTCCTAGTCTAAAATTTTGATCAAGTTGAAATTCACAGTGCTAGAAAGTATCAGACCTCAAGGATGCAAACTGGTTGCTATTTCAGGTTTTATCACAACTTTATTTGATGCTTTGTGGGTACAGAGTTTGAAATATCCTGTGCTTTGATAGTATTGTTAGACTAAACCACTACTTTAGAGTTCAGTTGATCATGTTCCTTATGCCCCTTATGTCCGTATTTGTCCAAGATCTACTTTGGCAGAGCCAGGTCAGATTTTAATGTGAACAGGATAAGGTCCAGTAATAGAGACAATTTTTAAGCTTGGGGATCTCAGAGACTGAACTAAACCAGGCTTTAGGAACAACATGCACAGGAATACTACAAGGCTGCCACATAGGTCTAGAGTTTGTTTTCTTAAAACCTGTTGCACACCTGTAATCCCAGAAGCTCAGAAGGCTGAGGCAGGAGGATCACAAGTTCAAAGCCAGCCTCAGCAAAAGCAAGGTGCTGTCTCTAAATAAAATACAAAATAGGGCTGGGATGTGGCTCAGTGGTCGAGTGTCTGAGTTCAATCCCTGGTACAAAAAAAAAAAAAAAAAAAAAAAAAAAAAATTACCCTTCCAGAAAGCTCTTCTTCATCTTTCTATAATATCAAGGGATGTGAAGATTGGCTGAGCCAAAAGAAATAAATCTTGGAATGTGAGAGACTAAGGGCTGCGAGTTATTATAAAACCTGAAGTTGTTCTTACTTTACACAGGAAGATTGACTGTCACCAGTGGGCAAAAAAGAAAGGTAAACAAAGACGTTTCACTTAAAGAACATCTTTATTTGATCTTTAATATACAATATTACCTTTTATTTGTAAAAATCACATTATGGAGGACATGACTGGAAACCAGTTCAGGGGCAGCCAGTGGGTTCCAATTTAGAAGTTTATACTTACCCCACTTATTAGTTTAGGGAACAATTTTATCAGTGATTTTGACAACAGAGAAGTTAAAGAATGGCATTTCAATTTCCAAAACCAATAATTAAAATTAGGGGTACTTCAATTAATCCAGCAAAAACTAATTCCTAAATTTTCTAAAAAAATAATTTTTCCCAACAAAGAGCTAAGCTTATCTTCATGAAAATTTCTGGTATGCAATTTGCAACAGAATTCTGTAGCACTCAAATAGCTGCAAGATATTTGCAATTGTTTAAAAGCCTGTGCATATTAATATGAATGTATTTTGGTGTATGTGTTTGAGTACCAAATTCACATTCATGCTGAGCTGAAGCAACCTTATACTAGGATGGACCTAGAAGGGCAGCACATTTATAATGCAGAAGAGAGATATCTCTGTGCTCTTTCAGTCTGAATTGTCTTTCCCTCCTCTAGAATTTAAAAAATAAGTGAAATATTTAATAAACTTTCAGTGAAAAATCTATTATCTGTCAGAATGATTGGTACATTGTAATGTATGTGGGTAGGTAGTTAATATGATGTTATATAATTTTGTGAGCAACTTTATGAATTCTGCAATTGCTGGGCTCAAACCAAGTTTGAAATAGATTAGCTGTTAAGTAGCAGAAGTATAAAGTTGAAGCTGGGGAATGCTTTAATTGAAAAATGATGCATACTGATATTCTGAAATAGTGTTACTGACTTGGAGGTACACAAGGATGGAAGAAAGCTTTTCTTTTGGATACATTTTTCTCCACACTCCTCAAACTCAGGCTCTTCTCAAGGTAACAGGGTACCCTTAATTGAGACACATAACCCATTTTCTGTTGCCTAGAATTTTTCAAAAGATTAGTTTCTGCAGCACCAAGATCAGGAATTCTATCATATCCTTGTTCTACGAGTACTAAACTGGATAAATTTCCGCAGCTCCAGCAACCCAGAGTCCTGGTCCAAGGGTCAATGAGCAGGCAGAACTTAGAAGAAAAGAGTATTTTTATGCCACATATACATTTTTTACATAGGGAATCTGGAATTATGGTATTAAAATAACAAGTGAAGATAATGGTTGATAGCATACTCCCCACCCCATTCCTCCTCTTACATATAGTCTTATTGTCTTAAAACGTGAACAGACTCCAGGAGAGTAAAGACAATGAAAGATACAGCTTTGGGTAACATAAACACATACAAGTGAACATATACACATCTTTTTGCTTTGAAAATAAGTATATAAATCAAAACACAGAGAAAAGATACACATCAAAGGTTAGAGGATCTTACACAATTAAACTTGGGATCAGGGCCAGCAACTATGACCCACAGGCCAAACCCAGCCCTCCATCTGTTTCTGTAAATAATATTTTATTAGAACACAGCTACCACCATTCATTTACATATTATCTATAGCTGCTTTCACACTTCAACCACAGAATTAAGTAATAAAAAAGACTATATGGTTTACATAGCCTCAAGTATTTATTATCTGGCCCTTTACAAAAAAGTTTATTGACTACATATGGATCAAAAAAGAACATTTCCATCATGATCTGAATGAGCTGAAGTAACAGAAAATCTTATTCATCACTATTCTTGAAACAGAGAAGTGGATTAAAATATTTCCGTATCATCTGTGGTTACTTAAAGATTCTGTTGATAATCTGTGAGGCCAAAACAAACTGTATGTGTAACTGACAGTATTAAAAATCTTTCTAACTGTATTTACGTATATTTATAACTGTATTATGTATATACAGTATTAAAAAATCTTTATAACTGTATTTACGTATATTTATAACTATTATGTATATATGTAAATATACATCAATATGTAAATATATTTATAACTGTATTATGTATATACATAAATACAGTTATATTTTTAATACTGTCAGTTACACATACAGTTGTATGCATCTTTACATAGACATATGTATACATATTTATGTAAAGACCGCTAAGAAACTAGCCAATTTGAGAGTAAAGGATCTAAAGAAAAGTAAGAACTCCAAATATTATTACTAGGAATCATTTGGAACTTAAGAAATATTTTAATATATTTTTCTTTATATTTAAGAAATAAAATTGGTACTACTACTAGTAGGAAGCATATCAGAGCAAAGACAATTTACACCTACAAGTTTTAGCCCTGAATTAAGTGGCAAAAACCTTTAATATAAAATAACCAGCACTTCTATAAAATATTGATTTTAATTATGTAATTATAGTGACATAGCAAAATAAGAATGTTTTTATTTATTTCTAAAGTAAATATTTTTTTAAAGTTGCATCAGAAATCAAATTTCTTTGATATTTTCCAAGAGACTTTAATTGTTAGCTACAATTATAGTTGTTAGTATTACATAGTAACACATTGTTTAAAATATATTATAAACCTTTCTTTTCCTCTTTAATTTAAATGAAATATAAAATTAAGTATTTTATAACATGATTCATATTGGAAAACACTTAAATGGTATGAACTACTCTCATACAGAAAATGCCACTGGAATCACACAAAATGTTTTAATGCTTCAAAGTGCCAGACACAATGCTTGGCACATACTCGGTACTCTGAAGTTCCCATTCATTCTCATTTACTCATGCATTCATTCAAATAAATTCAGCTTTAAGGATAAACTGCATTACAATGAGAATGGCAAGCGCAATTTTTTATCAACAAATTTGGAGTTTTGACAAAGACTTTGGCAATGGAGAATGGAGAAGGTGAAAAGTTAAGATTTTACAAAGTGACACATCTGCTCAAAGACAGGAATGAGTTGGTGTTAGACATAACATGTGCAACCCACCAGAAAGTAACACCCCCCTGACTGGGGACTTATTTTTTCTGCACTGAGACTTCTTTTTGGTTAGGGCCCATTCCCTTGGTTTAACAACTTCATATTTGTTGAATAAGAAACAACAAAACAAAAAAATCTGGTTTGAACAAAAGTGTGATTCTAAGATAAAGAGAAATAAATGCAGAAGGTGTTCAACATCTCTATTTCTTATTGTATGTACCAACCCATCTAGCAGTTCTGCACTACTGTGCCACAGGCACAAAGTGAGGGGTCAGTTCTTTGAGGAGGCACCTGAAAAGGAGCATTTCTGGGCTCTTTGCAGGAGGTCTTATAAATGCAATGAGTTCTGAACCTGAGTAATAAAATCTACAAAATGCAAAGGGC
This sequence comes from Tamias sibiricus, assembly GCA_025594165.1. NCBI lineage: Eukaryota > Metazoa > Chordata > Mammalia > Rodentia > Sciuridae > Tamias > Tamias sibiricus. The sequence goes on along the minus strand of CM046658.1, from coordinate 108,212,830 downwards.
AATTAAGGACAGAAGACAGTAAAGAATACTCTTGGAAACTAAGCAAAAAATGGGATAAAGATTGATCTCAGTGAAGTTATTTACAAAATCTTTAACAAAAACAAAATATGACAATGGCAAGTCATTTGCATCTGACTTTAATTGCCTTTGGTATTCAGAGAAGAAAAAGCACTGTTATAAGCGCTAGACTTATCATCACAAAGAAGGTAGGGAGTGGTGACGAAGACCCTTCCATGGTCCCTCTCAAATTCTTTGTACTGGAACTGGCTCTACTTGTATACTTCCTTGCCTTCTCTTAAGTTCCAGTCATCCAAGTAATACAGAGCATTTGGGTTAGGGGGTTCGGTCTCCTCTGGTGAGGAGTACGTAGGGAGTCAGCATGGCCCTTTACTCTGCACTCTTCTAGAAAGAGAGGGAGAAAGGGGGCATGGGGAAGATTGCTGCTATCTGCACAGATACTCTGGGTCATTGCCAACTCAAGTTTTTTTTTTTTTTTTTTTTTTACTTTTTTTCAGTGACTCATGAGTGGGCTTGTGCTACTTTTAGGAGGAAGGCTAATTTTTTCTGAGAATCAATAATCCTTTTCTCTTCTAAAGTCACAGTCATATACCCTTTGCAAGTACTTTAAATTTTCAAATAGTAAAAGATAGTAAAATTTAACCCTCTTAGAAACTTAATACAATTGGCTCTACATCTTTATTTTCTACGTACGCTAAACAATTTTGGGGTGGCTATAATTTATGGATCATTGGCTGAACTGTGAGGATTGTCTGATGATTATGGTATAAAATGATCACCCTTGGAAAATGTTTAATTAATTTATTAAATTTTTACCCAATTTAAATCTACTACATGCTAATTAGAGGGTTAAAAAGTCAAGCTACTGAATAAGGAAATAAGACTTCAGAATTCCAAGGTGGGATTCCTGTACAAACTTGTTCCATAAAATATTCAAATTCAGAGTAAATACTAATTATATTGTTTCTAATTTTTATTAATGTCAGTGGAAAATGTATTAAATCAAGAGGAAAAAAAGTGTCTTGAACTTGAAATTCAAAGGACAGAAAATTTATAAGTATTAGTATTTACCTTATACTATATAGTTCTTGATAAAATTTAAGTTTCTTCTGCCAAAATATAAAGAAATAATAATAAAAAAAATCAATGCAAAATCTACTAAAAGAAAACCTTTAGATATATCCCAATTTCAGTGTAATATGATTACACTCTTTTCACTAAAAATTATTTTGAAATTATTCTGATTAACTCTTTGGAGTCTATAAATATTCTTGGAAAAACTAAAAACCAAAAATATTTGTGAACAACTCACTCATCTGATGAAATAACAAACAAAGGATCTCCTGTCCCCATTTCTGATAGAATGTTTAAGGAAGTTTCACTGTTTTGTTTTGGCTTTTCTAAATTGTAAAAGTAACTTAGCTTATCATGACAAATTCAGAGCTGCATAATAGTATAGTGAATTTTGTCAAGCCACATAAAGTTGTAAGCTGACTGACTCTATTAAATTTATTGAGATTAAAGTGGAAAAAATTTAGTTGGCAGATGTGTTGGTTTAGAAGAATAATCTCTTACCAACAAAACCAAGGATTTCTCTAAGAACAGATGTCAAGGCAACAAACTGTCACTTCCTTCTCTTTTTATCATGCTACCAACACTAGACTGAACTACATGCACAAAATCCCAAACCCAGGCTCATAAGTTGTGGTTATGATAAATAGCAATTTCAGTGATACGAGATAGAGAAAAAGACTTGAAGAGTATTCTTTGTGAGATCATGCCCCAGGAAAAATTAAATTTAACCAAGAAATTTCAATGAAAACATTGGGATTGAAATGGTTGCCAGTCTGTTCATCCAATGGGGAACTTCAAAATTCAGACAGGGATAGGTACTTGTTTCTTTTATGAGTCTTCTTGCTACTGATGCAATTACACTCTTCTTTTGTTTTTGTTTATCTTAGTTTATTCCATTACTAAAATGGAGAAAAAGGGATAATCAATGTGTAAATATCTGATTTGGAAGCTCCTCCACTGTGAGAGGAAACAAATTATATAATTGGTTCCAAAAGCCATCTCTAATTCCTGCAAGGTGCTCTATGTTCTTGGCTTGCTCTAGCAATACAGCAGTAATGGGCATTGCTTCTTCTGTGACCATCTCATTAAGAATCAAAGCACATCAGGTCTCTGTCCTACATGTACCAGAACATGTTTTGGTCAGGTAAAAAATGGAATAATTTCAAAGTTGATATATCTACAAGTTGAAAAGTCTTGCGGGGAGGTTTCACCTGTCATGTTGACTTAGAGGTCCAGGTTTTCAAAAGCCGCCTCTCCAGACTAGTTTCTGTAATGGTCCATGTAAACAAAACACAGGTAAGACTGTTCCTTCTGGAGCTGCTTTCATCGAACAGCAGGATTACCTGAAAGTGTGATGTTGGCTAAATGTAACACAGGCAGAGGGTGAGCTTCTGTGTTAAACACCCAGTGGTCTAAAGGTAAAAGGTCATCACCGGAAAAGAGCAGATACAAATATCTGAAAATAAAAGGGAGACAAATGAGCTTCAATTAGAATTCAGCAAGAAGACCAAGTGAGCTCAGTCACAACAGCAGAAAGAACCAATAATCTATTTTGAGAAGATTTGATGAAAAACACATCACAGAAACAAACCTCAGTCACAGAGATGATCTAAAACACAAAAAGAACATGCTTCAAAATAGAGTGTAAGAAAATCCAGTAAAATGCACAACTAGATCTGCTGAAATAATGAGTTTTAAGGAAAATTCCACATATTTGTCTGCAGCAATGTAGAACAATTTCATAATTTTTTAAAGACATTCTTTTAAAGATCACACATAATATCAATCATGTTTTGACAACTTACAGAGCTCAACAGAGCTCGAAATTAGTTCACACTTAGTAATAAACACTGAGGGAAATAATTATAGTATTTGGATACAAAAAGGACTTACACCACTCCTAATATGTTAATGTTGTAGTTGGTACTGCAAGCTGTTAAGTAAGTTTCAAAACATTTTGGATTTGCAGGAGGCTTAATAATTGCCCTTAATGGGTAAGAGCACTATGCATATGAAAACAAGGGTCTTGACTTCTTCATGGGACTGCAAGTCATAGTAGTCACTTGGAAATTAAAAATGAGTCAGCAAAAACAATGATCCTTACCTATAATGTCAGAAAAATTTCTCTGTGAATCCTAATGGGGCGGGGGGGGGGGGGGAATTATGTCATCAAAGTGAACATAAAAAAATACAGAGTCAGGCTTGGTGTGTGGTTCAGTGGCAGAGCACTTGCTTAATATGGGTAAGGCCTAGGTTGAATCACCAGCAACCAAACCAAAACCAAATCCATGAAGTCAGGAAATTTGGATTCTAACTCTCGATCTTAGCAGTAACTAGCTAGGACTTACAAAGTCTTAGTAAAGAATTTATTTTTTTTAAAAATAGGCATACCAGTATCTTCTCTGATTATGGTTATAGTTTTGGATAAGAGTAAAAACATAGCACTGAGGTAAACGGGGACTGCGCATGAACTGGTAAAGCCAGAATGAAGAGTTAACAGTGCTTCCTAACTCCTCCCTCAACCCTGGATCACTAGACCTGCTTGAGAGATTTGCTGGACAGGTTGGAGGCAGAGAAGTTGGAACTAAGAGATTTGGCTAGACACAGCAAAGACTCTGCGTATTGTACAGAGAGAGACCAGAGGACCAAGCTCTTGGTGTCCTTGGTGTGGAACCCATTACTTTTGATCAAATTGCTGCTAAAAAATGTCAGGCACTTTTTTTTAAATGTTTTTTTTTTTATTGGTGCATTATAATTATGCATAACAATGGGATGGATTATGACATATTCATATATGCACATAATTTGATCACTCTTCTTCCCATGTCCTTCTCCCTCTCTATCCCTTTCCTCTACTCTTGGGTCTCCTTTCCATTTTTGAGACACCTTTTTTTTTTTTTTTTTTTTTCCCTTTATTTCCTTTCTCTTTAGCTTCCACATGAGAGAGAAAACATTTGACTCTTGACTTTCTGAGACTGGCATGATGATGTTCTCCAGTTCTATCCATTTACCAGCAAATGACAATTTCATTCTTCCTTAAGGCTGAGTTTCCATTGTGTACATATACATTTGTTTTATCCATTCATCTGTTTATGGACATGTAGGATGGTTGTACAAGTTGGCTATTTATACTGCGCTTCTATATTTATTGACATGTATTTATCGCTGCAGTATGCTGATTTGGAGTGGGGTAGCTGGGTCATATGGCATCTCTTAATCTCATTACTAAATCCAACAAGCAATGCTTTTACAACCAATTTTCAATTGGATTGCTTGTTATAATATTACAGTTGAGATTTGAGAATTTTCCATGTATTCTAGATTTAAGTCCTTTATCAGATATAAATCTGTGAAGATTTTATCTCAGTGTGGCTTGTGCTTTCATTCTCTTAGCAATATCTTTCAAAGAGTAGACAATTTTAATTTTGAATCCAACTGCTAAATTTGTTTTTATGGATTTTCTCCTATGTTTTCTTCTAAGTTAAACATATTTAGGCTTTAAATTTAGGACTCTGACCCATTGTGAGTTGATTTTTGTGTATAAATACAGAGATCCAATTGTTCATGCCTTTTGTAGCCAAACCTATCTTTTCTCATTGCATTGCCTTTGTGCTTTGGTCAAACATCAGTTGACCACAGGTATGGTGTTCCCATCCCCCACAATCATGAACTCAATATATGTGTCACACTGTTTTGACTATCACAGCTGAGTAATAAGTCTTGAAATTAGGTAGCTTTTAACTTTGTTCTTTTTCTAATTTGTTTTGATTATCCTAGGTCCTCTGTATTTCCTTAGGAAGTGTAAAAACAGCTTATCAATTTCTTTTTTTTTAATTTATTTTTTAAATTTATAATAATTACAATTCATAGTGCCTGTATATAGCATCTTTTTACATATAACTGTTTGTATACAAAGTATATTCGTATAATTCAGGTCTTCAATCATGCATTTAGGAAACTGATATCCATCTCATTCAACCACCTTTTTTTTTCTTTTCTTCCCCTCCCTCCCCCTTGCTCCCTCCCTTCCCCTTGACCATTCTAGTGTTCCTCTAATCCTCCTATGTACCCCCATCCAACAATACTGTGAACTAGCCTCCTTATATCAGAGAAAACATTTGGTACTTGGATTTTTGAGACTGACTAACTTCACTTAGCATTATGTCTTCCAACTTTATCCATTTACCCGCGAATGCCATTATTTTATTTTCTTTTATTGCTGAGTAAAATTCCATTGTGCGTATATACCACATTTTCTTAATCCACTCATTTACTGAGGGACATCTAGGTTGGTTCCACAACCTAGCTATTGTGAATTGTGCAGCTACAAACATTGAGATAGCTGTGTCACTGTAATAAGCTGTTTTTAAGTCCTTTGGGAATAGACCCAGGAGTGGGATGGCTGGGTCATAGGGTGGTTCCATTCCCAGTTTTCCAAGAAATCTCCATACTGCTTTCCATAATGGTTGCACCATTTTGTAGTCCCACCAGCTTATCAATTTCTATAAAAAAAGACTGTTTACATTTTAAATAGAATTGTACAGAGTCTATAAATTAATTTGGGGAGAATTAACAACATCAACTCTTCAGAACTATGAATATTTATTTAGGTCTTCTTTATGTCTCTCAACAACAATTTTAATTTTCAGTGTGTAGGTCTCTCACATGTGTTAAGATTTACTCCTAGGGTAATGATGTCCATCTCATTCCATCATCTTTCCTACCCCCATGTCATAAATATCCCATTATCTTTATGCTATTATAAATGATATTCTTTCTTAGTTTCAATTTCTGATTTTTCAGTGCTGGTATACACAATTCATTTGAATACAATGATCCCCCATCTGAAACTTTGCTAAATCCACTTAATCTAGTAATTTTGGGGGTAAATTTCATAGGATTTTCTGTATGGATTACCATATTCCCAATGAAAAAAAAAAAAAGGTGGTTGAATAAGATGGATGTCATTATCCTAAATGCATGATTGAAGATTTAAATGGTACGAATATACATTGTATACAGTGTTTTGTAAAAAGATGCTCTATATGTTTATTATGAATTATAATGCATACTACTATTATAAATACAACTTTGAATAAAAAAATAAAATAAATAAATTTTGGTAAAAAAAGAATAAAAGTGAAAAAAAAGGATGTACATTGAATAAATAAAGTCTAATAATGTACACTGAATAAATAAAACTGGGAAACATGAAAAAAAAAAGTTTCACTTCTTCCTTTCTATTCTGGATGTCTTTTTCCTTTTCATATTGGTCTGTACTGCCTACAACCTCCTACACAGTACTAAGCAGAAGTGAAGAGAAAGCCTTGTCTTGTTCCTGATCTTAGGGGGAATGGAACACATTCAGTTTTTCAGTATGATGCTAGCTGTAGGTTTTCATATATGCCCTTATCAGACTGATGAGGTTTCCTTCTATTCCCAGTTTGCTCAGAATGTTTATCAGAAATAGATACTGAATTTTGTTAAAGGATTTTTCTGCATCTATTGAGGGGGTCAGATGACTTTTCTTTTTTAATTCATTCCTTGATTTTCAAATGTTAACCCTCCATAGCTAGGATAAACTCACTCTGTCATGATGTATTCTCTATTTAATATGCTGTTAAATCAGACTTGTCAAAACTTTGTTTACATATTTTGTGTCATTATATTCATAAGAAATACTGATTTTGCTTCCAATGAGAACTCTACCATCATTTAAAAATTCTTTCTTCTCTATTATTTTATTTTCATCAACTTTGTTTCTTTTTACCTTTTTGGAAAATCATTTTCCCTCACAGAGAATGTGGTCCAGCTTTTACACTTCATCATTTTAAAAAATGCATAAAATCTTAAGTCTTGTTCAGGGTTATAGCTGGGTTACTTGAAAACAGTTTGATCCTTTCAGGTCTTACTTTTTCCTTATTTGTTATGTAAATATAACATACCTCATTCTCTTTAATTACATTTTTTTTTGGTTATAAATATTAATTTTATTATTTCATCTGGTTCTCTTTAATTACATTTTTATTACTGAATATACACTTGGAAAAGTGATTTAAATGTTTTTCAAGAACACTGTGAAAAGTACAAATAATTTATATTTTCTCTAGTATGCATTGCCAAAGGCTATTTGCTGCCAAGGTTTTTTTACACTCAGGTAGTTTGTGTTGGCACCTTCTGGTTTTTTTATCGTTTATTTCATTGGGTAATCCGATGAGCTTCCTTATAGTTGTTTTTTGTTTGTTGTCATTATGTAATAAATTCTTGTTTCTTTACCATTCTCAATCAATTCTAGGTGGCAAATAGTTTTGTTTTTACCAAATTCATGTGCTGCCACAATATAAAGATCTTCTGTAAAACTACTCCGAGCCCTTCAATTTCTTTTACTAGAAGAGATTTATAAAATTTCACAATTATTATTCTGCTGTCATTCTTATAAATGCTCTTTTTTAATCTACCTTGGTTTTTTCCCTCTGGTTGCTTTTAAGATTTTTCTTTATCAATCATTTTGAACAATTTGATATAATGTACCTTGGTGGGGTTTTCTTCATGTTTCTTGTGCTTGGTGTTTGTTAAGCTTCTTGGATCTGAGGGTATGCAGATTATCTTGAGTTTTGAAAAAGTTTGGCCATTATTTCTTCAAATATTTTTGGTATACCATCTTTGTCCTCCCCTTTGAGGTCTCCAGTATCATATATTTTAAGCCACTTCAAGATGTCACATGGCTTACTGATGCTCTTTTCATTTTTATGTTTCTTTTGTTTTTTTCTCTCATTTCCTTTTAGGCAGTTTCTACTGGCATATTTTTAAGTTCACTTTTTTTTTTTTAAACTTCTGAAATGTCTAATGTGCTATTAATCATATCCAATGTATTTTTTAACTTAGACATTATAGTTTTTTGTTTCAAGAAGTTTGATTTGGGTTTTTATGTCTTCTATGTCTTAACTTTCTGAACATATGAAACATAATTACAACCATTATAATTGAAGCAGCCTCAATCAGGGAGATGGCTATTGTGGCTAGCTGGAAGCCATAAGTTCCACCTGATAATAATCATACGCACCTGTAAATGCACGTGATGCACCCACAAAGCTAAAGGTATATAACCGGGTGAAAGCGGTCAGAGGGGATTTCATTCAGTCAGTCATTCAGTCAGTTCAGTCATTCGGAAGAAGAGTTCGGGTCAGAGAAGAAGAAAAGAGTCAGAGCGGCCAGAACGTAGTCAGAAGAAGAAATAAGAGTCAGAGCGGTTAGGAGAGAGAAGTAATAGTTTCTGGTCAGAGTCAGGCCAAGGCTGCCGAAGAAGAAAGAAGAAGCGCGCTCTCTCTCTCTCTCTCTCTCTCTCTCTCTCTCTAAGCTCTAAGAAAGTAAAAGTAAAAGAAAGTGAAGAAAGAAGCTCTATCTCTCTCTAAGCTCTAAGAAAGTAAAAGTAAAGAGTCAGTAGTCAGAAGAAGTAAAGAGTCAGAGAGGTTGCTGAAAGAGCCAGTGTTAGAGTTTTGAGAGATTGCTAAAGCCGAAGAATAAAAAAAAAACCTTCTTTCATCCTCATTCTGCCTCAGAGTTTCTCTCCCGCGGCGGCGTTGTTGCTCCAAGTCAGGAAGCAACAATAATATCACTGCCAATTTCATCTGTATCAGTTCTAAGTTTCTACTGTGTCTTCTCATTATTGGCCATATCTTCCTGCCTCTGCATACATGGAAAACTTTTTGGCTGAATGATACACATTGTGGATTTTTCCCTTGTTAGGTGATGGATGTTTTATATTCCTATACAAATCTTGAGTTTTGTTATGGGATGTTATTGGGTTATTTGGAAAACAGTTTGATACTTTCAGGTGTTGCTTTCATTATTGTGTAGAGCCAAAGCATCATTATTCCCCACTACTGAGGCAGAACCATCCTTCTTAGTAACACTTGAGTTGATTTTTTTCCAGTCAAGTTACTGGTGATAGGCACTACTCATGGCCCCATGTGAGTGCCAGAAACTGTTCCCTTTTCTGTTCTCAGATAATTCTTCCCTCATCTCAGGTAGGTTTTTTACATGCATGTGCTGAGTGGCACTCTGCTGAATATTCAAGGGTGTCCCCTTGAGTTTTTTCTCTGTGCAGCTCTCACCTCTTTGGTACTGTCCTCCGAGGGAGGTGGTGTGCTCTACCTCAAGTTGCCCTCCCCATCCCCCAACCAAGTCCTGGAAACTATGGAGACAGTCATCTGGGCCAGTCACAGGGCTCACCTTCTTTGTTTTCCTTCTCTCAGGGATCCCTATCTTTCATTGTCTCTTGTGCAGTGTTTTGAAACCCACTACTTAATATATATAGTTTTTTCTGTTTACTTCAGGTGGAAGAGTATAATCTGGCTCCATCTTTGGAGTTAGCAGAAGTCCTACTTGTGTACTTCAGGAGACTTTACCAAATAATTTGCTGAATGTAACTATGCTCATGGACTCCCTGCCTTCATGTCTATTATTAACCCAATGTAAAAAGAATAGAGTCAGTCCAGCAAGAACTTGTTCTTAGAAACCCTTTCTGACTCTTCATGATCAGTTCACTGAAGTCATCATTATATGACCTTCTAGAATTTTGTTAAAATGGACATTAAATTCATCAACATTTTCTTCAATCCAACTATAATCATAGCAGTAATTTAAAAAACAAATTGTTAGCCAGGCATACCTATAACCCAAAGACTAGGGAGGTTGAGGCAGGATGGTAAATTTGAGGCCAGCCTCGGATACTTAATGTAACCCTCAGAAAACTTAGCAATAACCTGTCTCAAAAATAAGAAATTAAGAAGCACTGGGGATATAGCTCAGTGTTATACCAGCCCTGGGTTCAATTCCCAGTACCACGGGGAGTGAGGGGGGGAGTTTTCTTCTTTGGGTCTCTTAAGTTTTATTTTCACCCTATTTGCGTAGTAGGAATATAATGTTATATTCAACTACTGCACACCTTATAATAAGTTACATATAAAGGTACAACCACAAGTGTGATTTTGTGGTCAGTATTTTAGGAATGATGGAAAAAGCAGAATAAGAGAGAGAGAAGAGAATTTTAGAGAAAGGAAATTGAATTGAAGAGGCTAGGAGAGGAGACTGGAGTTATAGTGTGGGTACTTTGTATTTTATCTTGTAATTCCCTTTTCAGCATGTTATTGCTTCCCTGGTGTTTTTTACTGTGGTAATAACACATAACATAAAATTTACTATCTTAATCATATCTAAATGATTATCTTAATCATTTTTAAGTGCATACTTCAATAGTATATAATCCATACTTTTCTGAGACATACCTCTAAAACTTTTGCATCCTGCAAAACTGTAATTCTATACCTTTTAAGTAACATCTTTCCTTTTTGTCTTTCCAAAGGCACTAATAACACATATTCTACTTTGTTTCTATAACTTTGACTACTTTAGATACCTTATATAAGTAGAATCATACAGTATTTATCCTTTTGTAACTAACTTATTTCATTTGGCATAATGTCCTCAAGGTTCATCCGTGTTAATTCCCTGGTTTTGATTCTAAAATCCTATTTCGCACTACTTCTAGTGAACATACTTCGGTGCACTCTTCCTCAAGCTGGATTTTTCTTTTCACAAAATGACTTTCCATTTTACTTTGCCTAATAATACCTTATGTATCATTTAAAATCATTTCAGTCTTTTTTCATGACCACTCTAGCTTTTTAGTTACTACATTCTGCATTAAGAAGCACCAGATTAAAACCACTTAAAATTTTATTTATTAGCCAATTATTTGGTAATCATTTTGTCAACAACAGAAAATTGATGAAATTTAGTTATTTTAAGGGAAAACATAATTACAAAGAAAAAATTAAGCACAAGATATTTAAATAAAGTCAAATGGTCAAGAAACAAACCATTTTTCCCCGATTCCTTTCAAAAACACATGAGTGAACAAACAAAATGTATATGCACAAACAACAGAATACTACTTATCAACAGAAAAAATGAATTACTAATAAATGTAACATGGATTACTCTGAATATATTACCCCAAAACACTAGACACAAAATACATGCTATCTGATTCAAACTCCATGAAATTTTATTCAAACTACATGAAATTTTATAACAGATAACCTACACTGTATATGGAAATCTTCCATAGTCACATTTCATTTGTGTTTTACGAAATGTATTTAGATGATTTTATTTTGTTGTGTGAACATTAAGAGCGCACTGAACATAAACTCAGATGGCTACAATGCAACTAAGTGGTATAATCTTATGGAACCACTGTCAGACATGTGGTCTGATGTTGACCAAAATGTCATTATACAGCACACAACTAACTTAATTGAGGTGGCAGTTACCCAGGCTTATGTGTATGTCAAAATAAAATTAATTATATACTTAAAATATTTGACTAAAATCTCATTTTAAAACCTTTTTTTGAAAAGACTAATGGACAAAAATGGAAAAGCAAAATAACCTTGTTGTGTTATTGCTACATAATACAATTTAGGTTGTAGCTCCCTCTACTGTAGCCAAAGAAACTGGCAAGGATATTTCAAAGCATTTTTGAAATGAAAAAAATGCTCATAATGAAATGATAAACGTAAACCCCACTGGGTTTGTAGGTGTGTGCCCACCCCAGTGGATTGTATGTACTATGTCAGGTCCTAAGAGGTATCAAACCTACAGTGACAGACAGCAGATAGATATGAGTAGTTCTGGCCCTCCAGCATATCTATTTGAAGAGACTGGACTACGTGAATGTAGCAGTTAAGCAATGATTCGCCTGCCTGACTTTCCGGTGTGCTAGCTTCCTTATCCGTATAGTTACTCTCTTGGTCCCTAATTGCTTCCATAAATGTTTTACAACAGAGCCACAGGTGCTAATGATTCTTAAGCCATGATTCCCCCAGATTACAAGCAGTAGCATCACTTGGGAACTTGTTAGAAATGCTAATTCTCAGGCCCCACTCTAGACCCATTAATAAGAAACTCTGTCAATGGAGCCTAGCAATCCATGGTTTAAGAATCTTTCCAGGTGATTCTGACATATACTCAAGTTTGAGAACAACCTTTCAAAGTTACCAATTTTGTGTAACTCCTAACAACTATTAATTTGTACCATTTCTGTTTTTCTCTTCATGTAGACATCTGCATCTTCAACTATACAGCCCCGACTCCTCCAGTTTTCACACCTTGCCTTGGGCCCTTTCTTCTTGCTTTGTCAATTCCTTAATCCATTATTACCACCAATTGGCACTAACTGAATTCTGAAGTCAAGCCCTAAGCCCCAATCAGGAAATTACTTAGGTTTATTATTTTCTTCTTCCCACTCTTACTTTTGCAAGATCTTATAAAACTGCTATTTATTCATGTCTCTCTTGGAATCAAATGATACAATCCTTTATTTGAAAAATTATTTAATATTGAACGTATGGGTAGTCCTACTGTGGATGATGATGATATAGTAACCAATCTATACAAAATCTTGTAAATTGTATTCTAGCTGCGGAATGCTTTAAGAAAATTATATGGCATGTTAGAAGAGAGGTGCTATGAAGCAAAGTAGGGAAAATGATAGGGAATAAAGAAGTAATTTAAAGTTTTATATAGGATGATCAGGTATGCCTTAAAAATACAATTGAAAATGACAAAATTACACCATTAAAACTACTACTTAAGAGAGTAGCCAGAGTAGAGATGCAAATAGCCTTTCTTCCTTTACGTAACAGAGCTGATTTGACAAAACCAACATACATTTACTGAGTGCCATGTGCTAGGTGCTGAGAAGATCAGAGGAGTTAAAAATGAAAACACTCTATAGTTTTGAAGCATACAATGTGCTAGTAGAGACAAAACACGCAAACCTATATCAGGTGATGACAGTGCCATGAAGAGAAATAAAGCAGGGCAAAGGGGGAAAATGATGGCAAGTACAGAAAACATACATAGGGTGTATTTTTACAGACAGACTCTCAAAACACAGCAATTATAAGTTAGGGAGAGTGTGTGCCTTGAGACTTAAATGTAATTTCCCTGATGTCAGGATGTTCTTTGTTATATTGAGGACACATCCCCAGCACATGATACACAAGGTGGTACTTATTAGGCACTAAACAATAAGCATTTGTTGGGCCAACTGCTCCATATATTACATGGTACCTTTTCTATATTTTGGTGATCATTAATTTAGTAGATAAAGAAACAGATCTACTTAAAGACCAAAGAGGTGGAATAAAGGATCCACTTCCAAGGATGGTTTAAAGGTGAGCAATGGCTGAAATTTTATCACATTAATCCTAAGAACAACATTTTACCTATAGAAAAAAAGACCTGAGTAATTTATTCAGTCATTTGAATCTTGAATTTAAGTCACTTAAGATTTTAAAAGTTTAATGCTGACTTTAAAAAAATACCAACTTTTTTAAAAAAAGTTAACTATTCAAACCTTACCTCATGCTATCAAGGTAGCACACCTAAGTGTTTGAGTACTTTGCAGAGTACTCTCTTGATTCCAGAGATTTTAAATTAATTTTCTAAATATCATTTTCCCTCCATGAACTTCCAGAGATTTCTATGTGTGACAAGTTTTGTGAATAGTTACCACTCTTCGTTAATTTTAAGTTACCATAATTCAAATACATATGCCCTCTGAAACAGACTTTTACTTCTAGAAATCTAATCAATATTTATATTCAGACAGGAAGCATAGACAGAGATAGACATTTGCTGCAATATTGTATATAACAGCAAAAATCTAGAACCAACATATATTTAATAATAGGGTACTAATTACAAGTATAAATTATGATACATTCCTCAGTGGATTTATGTGTGCTAATGTGGAAACTTTCTCTAGATATAAATTAAGATGAAAAATACAAGTTTCATAACAATAGGTACATATAATCTTATCTATGGCAAAAAAATAAAAGGTTATTAAAAGGACATAAAAATACATACTTTTATGTTTGCATATACCCAGAAAACTTCCAAGAAATACAACAAGAACTGGTTTAATAATTATCTTTAGGAAATGATATTTCTTAAAACATACTACAGAGGGGACAGATGTTTATATGATTTCCTTAAAATGATAAGCTCCGAAGATGTGACCAAAAAGGAAATAATCTTAATTATTCAATATAAGAGCAAAAAATATTAACAACAATGAAATGAAGAACACCCTTCTTCATTTATCTTTCTTAATTAGGAGAATATGCCTATAGGATAAGTGGTAGGAGTAGGACAACGAGAGCAAAATTAATGTGCACTCAATATTTCAATAGGTTCTTTTCTAACAATTTCATCCCCATACCAAACACCACACACTCTCACTCTATCCTGGCCAACACCAGAACGCAAGTTTTTCATATTTTAAGACTTCTGACAACAAAACATGGTATCTGATTATTAGGTTTCCTCCCATCCCCTCAGTTCTCTCCCTGTTCTAAGTAATCCACTGTTTACCCCAGTATTTGTCTTTTGTTTTGTTTTGCTTTTGATACCAGGAATTGGACCCAGAGGCATTTAACCACTGAACCACATCCCAAGCCCTTTTAAATAAGTTTTATTTTGAGAGAGGGTCTCATTAAGCTGCTTAGAACCTCACTAAGTTGCTGAGACTGGCTTTGAACTTGTGATCCTCCTGCTTGAGCCTCTGGAGCTGCTAGAATTACAGGTACACACCACAGCTGTCTTTTTACTTTGTTTAATGTTCTTTCCTTGTTGTAGAAGTTTTCTATTTTTTTAATATTATTTTATTTGCTTTAGTTGTACACAATGCAATGCATTTATGTTTACGTGGTGCTGAGGATTGAACCCGGGCCGTACACATGCTAGGCGAGCGCTCTACCGCTGAGCCACAACCCCAGCCCAGTTTTCTATTTTTATGCAAGTAAAATTTTATCTTTTCTTTTATGGTTTCTTGATTTTGTATTATGTCATATTATTCCCCAGGATTGAGGAGAAAAATCCATTTTTTCATGATTTTCTTTCCTTTTTTATATTTAAAGTTTTGTTCTTTATAAAATGAGTTTGATATTTATCAGGGATCCAACTTTATTATTTTTTTATAAATGGCTAATTAATTTATTTAAAATATGAAGCAAAAACAAAAAGCATTCTTTAAAAAAGCCAATTAAGCCAACCTACAGTTCACATTTTTATATTGCTGGAACACATTATGATCCTCAGTTCACATCTTTATATTCTAAAATCCTAGAAACATGTTCACCTATATATTTTACATATATACATGTGTAAATATATGTGTGTGTGTGTGTGTGTGTGTGTGTGTGTGTGTGTATGCACTTAATATCCTACCTAATACTGTGAAAAGCCTTATAAACAACTGCTATTGTCTCCACAGTAACATCTACTGTGGATGTGACAATTTGTTTAACCATTCAAATGTTACTGAACATGTAATAACTCTTATTTATTTTTGTAACAGCAATAAATGTCTTGCACATAAATCCTTTTCTATAGCTCTGATTATAACATCAAACCACATAACAATATTTTGGTCAACAATGGATCACATATATGACAGTGGTCTATTATAACACTATAATAGAGCTGAAAAATTACCTATTGCCTAGTGAGATAGTCATAGTACAATGCATTACTCATATTGTGGTATGCTGGTATAAACAAACTTACTATACTTCTAGCTATATGAAAGTAGAGCACATACAATTATGTACAGTACATAACATCTGATAATAAGTGACTACCTTACTGGTTTATGTATTAACTATATTCCTCCTACTTAGTAAAAGAAAAATAACTATAAAACAGCCTCAGGCAGATCCTTCAGGGAGATTCCAGAAGCAAGTACTGTTATCATAGAAGATGACAGTTCCATGTGCACTGCTGTCCTGGAAGACCTTCCAGTGGGATAGGAGGTGGATGGCACAGTGATAACGATAATACTGACCTGGGTAGGCCCAGGCTATTGTATGCTTGTTTCTTAGTTTTATACAAAACAGTTTTAGAAGTAAAATAAGAATTTTTAAATAGAAAAAATGTGGTAAACAATGGAAAAGCTTATATGATAAGAATAGTAAAAAAAAAAATTTTTGTACAGCTTTGCAATGTGTGCTTTAAGCTAAATATTATCACAAAACAGTAAAAATGTTTTGAAAAATTAAGTTTAGATGTTGAGAATAGAATGGTGGTTACCAGAGGCTATGAGTGAACAGGGGAAAGAGAGAGGGAGAGAGATTGATCAAAGAGTACTAAGTTACAGCTGGACAGACAAAAGAAGTTCTGGTGGATATATAGTCCAATAGCATCATTATAGATAACAATAATGTATTGTATATTTCAAAAAGAAGAAAGGATTTTGAAAGTTGTCACCATAAAGAACTGACAAATATTTGAAGACAACAGATATGTTTAAACTGATTTAAACATTATATGATGTACACATATCAAAACACTGTATATTACCTTACCCCTTAATATGTAAGATTTTTGTGTTTTGATGTACTGGTTAGAAGATAAATTTACTGTTTAAAAGAGTTTTAAAGATATTTACTTACTTTAATGTTTCAGCAAGAAAGAAGCTCTGCTGTACATCATCATGTGTAGGAGTAGAGGAATATACATCTTTGACTCCAGAAAATCCACCACTGACCCGGCAGTACTTTTCAATAGCCTATAAAATAAATCAACAAAAGAAACAATTCCACAGATTTTCAAGTTTTGAAGGCTAAGAATCAAAATCAAAAGTTCCTAATAATTGGTACAAAAATTTGATAATATTAATTATCCTTTAATTAATAATATATTCATCTTAAGTATAATGTATTATCAAATGGAAATATTCTCATACTTGGAAAATTAACTCATACTGACTCTCTTCTTCTCTCAAATTCTTAAAAGCCTCATTAATTCTGATAAATCAAGACAGAGATCAGTGTGAACTCAAATTATGAATTTAAATATTATCATTTCCAAGAACAAACAGTAATCCACAACCTATTAAAGTATTACTTAGGAGATTTCTATAGTAATACTAATAAAAAGATTTACTAGTGGGCTGGGGTTGTGGCTCAGCGGCAGAGTGCTCGCCTCGCACGTGCGTGGCCCGGGTTCGATCCTCAGCACCACGTAAACATAAATGCATTGCATTGTGTACAACTAAAGTAAATAAATAAATATTTAAAAAAAAGATTTACTAGTATATATTTACTACAGATATATTCTTACCAGACATTGTATTATCATAATTCTATGATTTAGATACCAACTAGCAGAAAGCTCATCTACATACCTACTATATAATACTTAAAATTTAAGGGCTAACACGAAGTACTTACTATGTGCTGAAGGCACCAACATTTAAATTGAATTTGATATCTTCACTTTTCAGATGGAAAAACTAAGCAGAGTAATTTGCTCTATAATATTAACTAATGTGCTTAATTGCTTGGCTGGAAATTAAGATTCTAAATTTTTAATCTCCTTTTGCATCTGTGAACATGCCTAAATAAAACTGAATTCTGAATTCAATCCAATCAAATGCAATCTATTCACAATCCTACTTTTAATTCAAAGCAATCAAATATCTTGCTTATGCAGTTTTATCATACTACAGAATTAAACTGTTCATGAGAAGTTGAAAGTTTTTTTCCTTCTCTAACTCTGAGATAATGTCCAATAAGGTATTGTTATTTAATCGTAGCTGCCATGGCTTTATTCTTAATCTTGCAACTTTTCTTTCTCTTCTGGTCTTCTTTTCTAATAAAAAGTTAATTAACACTGAAAAGTATATAGTCAAATTGTTCATTTTATTGTTCCATTTTGTTTACAGCTGGGTTTTAAAAAGGGTTTGGTGCTTATACCTATCAATATTTTAAAATTTCAAATACAAGAGTTTTTAAGTACTGTATCCCACAATGATCATGTCTTGAGGACTATATGAACTATCAGAGCTATTTAGAAATACTGAGGAACAGCAGGGAGGCATGACTAATCCTTAAACCATTTAGAGTCATTTCCTGAGGTAAAGTTTTTTCATGTATAAATTACCCCAGTTTAGAAGACTGAATATGTAAACAAAACAGCTAAGGCTTCAGAAGACAGACTCATCACTATTGTCTCACTACAACTTCCCTTTACTTTCTTTACACCCAATAGGAGGGGCCAATTGTGATGTACAAAGAAATTCTTTTTTTTAAGTTGTGAAGCTTCCTCTTGGCCTCTATTCTTCTACCTCTCATCATGGCATACTTTCCAAAACTTTAATTTGGAGCACAACTGTTTTGTTCTTGTCCTTGACAGATTACTTTGAATTTGTATGTGTCCATAATATAGTCTATAAAAGAAAAATCCTAACTCCTATAACTCAAATTTCTTGTCAAACCGCTTCTAACAGGTAAGCGTGGGGCCATACTTTAAGAAAGCACACAAGAGAAAAGGACTTTAGGAAAAGAATAAATTATTGTATAGCATTTCCTAACAATAAGATGTGTATCCACCATCACCTTTTACCCCACTCCCCATTCCACATGATTGAGATACATTTCCCTCATTTTTCTAAATAAGAACCATTAAATATTAGGAAACATTCAAGTCAAATAGACTCATTACAGAACTTCTTTACCTACCTGTGCAAGCACTAGTAAGCCACCACTAACAAAAAAAGTGTGTGTGTATGTGCATTGGTGTGTGTATATGTGTGTGAGTGCCTATTCCCTAACCACTGTGGTAACAGCTTGGCTGTCCTCTCAGCTGTGGTAGGACCTGCTGGCAGTGCTTCACAAGCAGCTGCACTATCTATCTAATCTTGGACTCATGGGGCCAGGAGAAAGCAGAGTCAATAAATTCTGTGTCTGTTCCTGCTCTGTGAAATCACCTTCCTTTTAACACTCTCCTGTTGTTAAAGTCCGAAGGACTACATAAATCTGAATGACAAAAGACACATGAGTGTTTTATCTTAGATATCAGTCACCCTATTCCTAGATTATTGCAGTGGTTTCATCAAACTCACCAAAGTATGAATTATAATCAGATCCCTTTGCTTTGTTACTCCCCACTGAAAAAAACCTTTCAGTAGTCCCTTACCCTTTGAAAACTTTTAGCAATTCTGTAACTTTTTTCTTTTTTTTTTGGTAGTGCTGGGGCCAGGGCCAGGGCCAAGGCCTTATGCATGTGAGACTAGCACTCTACCACTGAGCTATATCCCTAGCCCCAGATTATCAAAAGTAAGAAATAGTAAGGAAAAAGAAGATCTGAAGGGCTCTTTAGATGACCAAACAACTTTTTATCATTATTTTGCATATGAAAGCTCGAGACAATGATTAACGAAAGTTAGAGAGGGGTGTGTGTATGTATGTTTGTGTCTTACTCTTGAACAACTAAGTGGAGTACCCTTGATTTGACATATATAAGGGTTCCAACTTTGCCACGGTGAAATGTTTTCTATACATAAATCAGTGTATATTCTGCCCTAAAACCTTGAACATTATTGGTTGGGTAATTTACTAACATTATTTATCTTGCCTGGGATGTTATTAGTCATTTTATCTAGACTATAAGCTTGAATTAATTTTTCTGAATATAAATATTCACAATTAATACTATTTATCATAATTAGTGAATCTCAGAGAATAAAACATTCCCCACCCCAGGAATAAGCTATATTTTTATAAAAGTTTAATTTTTTTCTTCCCCAGGTACTGATAGCCATGAGGTTTCCTGAAAATCTAGTATATTAAGAGTAAACCATTTGCTTCTTTTACTTATAATTAAATTTCCTAATTTTAAATATACAGCTTATTTTTCTTTTTTAGTTTTTTAATTAATTTTTTATTATTCTAATTTGTTATACACATTTGCAGAGTATATTTCATAAAAATTTTTTGGAAATTTACTGATCCTTCATGGTGATCCATTAAGATATCTTTCATATCTCAAGTTGAAGTGAACAGGGGGTCATCTACCCAAGCTGTACACCTGGCTAATTTTTTGATTTTTCTCCCTCCAGTGGTTAAGCATTAAGAGGACAATATAAAAATTAAATTACTTATTACAGTTATATTGGAAAATAGCCTTTTAAATAATCCCTCATATTATTCAGTAAGGATAATAAGTAAATACTGGCAGGAAACTACTCTTACTAGAAAACAAAATAGTATTTTTCAAGGTTTGTATCTACTGCTGAAGAAATTTAAATGAACTAATAGTTTCTTCATCAGAAAAATAAAAATCATACTATTCTTTCTCAAATTGAGGTTAACACGGATAAGAAATACACGGCACTCTAAGAGGGCTTGATTTAATATTCTTACAGATAAAATAAAATGTTGGCTTATTTACCAGTGCTGCTTCCCAGCCCCACTGCCTGTATCTTGGATCATGAGTAAATCGCCATAGGTACCAATAGGTTTCAATTACTTCTGGACGGAGGATATAATACTTTTCAGCCTGCCGGACAGCCACAGCCTCTACTGCACCATCAAACTTGAATGATTCAGGACCTAACTTTAATGCTGTAAAATGACAAAAATAAACAGATAAAATAAATGAACAAAATAAACCATTGTGTTATTTGCAAGAGCTTTTTTCTTCTCCCACTGAAAGACTGGGATTTGAAGTAATTTTTGTTTTATTTTTATTGGTGCTGTTTTGCAAAATGAGTCACTTTAAAAGATCCAAATTTGGTTTTCTTGTAACAGATTTATAAATATTCATTCCCACAACATTTGTTTAACTCTTCTTTCTACCTTCTTCCGTGTAAAAATGCAGCAAGCAGATCCTCACTAGGCCTCCAAATGTTGGTGCCTTGACTTGACTTCGTAGTATACAGAATTGTGAAAAATAAATACCTGTTCTTATAAATTACCTCATCTCAGGTATTCTGTCATAGCAACACAAAATGGATTAAGACAGACCTCTTTCTAATTACACCCACAATGCTAAACCTGGGCAGTATAAAGTCATCTTCCACTGTGATGCCAGGGTCAAAACACAATTACAACTCTCAGCTGCCACCTTTCTTCCTGGTTATTAGGTTGTACTGACGGCAAAAGTTAAGTTTCAAGTGTTTTACCTCTTTTGAGAAATAATGAATGTTTTTCTATTTTTTTTTTTTTTTTAAGATAAAGTACAGCACAAGAACTACTATGGTGGTAGAACATAAATAAAATCATACTCTAGCTATGGCCAAATTTCAGCATTACAAGAGTGGTAATATGAGCTCCAAATAATCACAACTCAAAGGAGGCAAAACAGACCTTTCTTATGTGCCCCATACCCCCTTTAAAAAAAAAAAAAAAATCAAAACCACTGCAGTAGATAGTTCTATTAAAAACAAAACATGATCCAGAAGAATTAATAACCACATTTTGTTACTGACAAATCTTGGAGAACTAGAGAAGAACTCAAGCAGGGGTTTCTTAACCTGAGGGTCATGAAAACTATGGTAGGCTTAGAATATAGAGTGTTGCATTCAAGAAGCCTTTAAAATTATAAGCAGAACTGTGTGTATATGAAGTTTCAACCAGTTCCTATGTGGAACCAACCTAGATGTCCCTCAAAGGGAAAATCAACAAATTATCAGTATTTTGGAAAAATAAAAAACCCACTTTTATCCAGCTTATTGTTAAAGTGCAATGTAGGATGAAATATGATTTGGCATTTAATACATGTTTTTTTAAAATGGTGATTAAAGTCTGCATATGCCAATACCTCACTGTTTTGGTTACCACAGCTTTGTAATTTAATTTGACATTAGAAAATGTGACGCTTCCAACTTTTGTTTTTCTTTCTCAAGAAGGCAAGAATGTGGGAAAAAAGGTACATTCATACATTGCTGATGGAAATGCAAACTGGTGCAACCATTATAGAAAAGCATGGTACGGAGGTTCCTCAGAAAACTTGGAATGGAACCATCATTTGACCCAGCTATCCCATTCCTTGGTTTATACCCAAAGGACTTAAAATCAGCATATTACAGTGATGCAGCCAAATTAATGTTTATAGCAGCTCAACTCACAATAGTTAAACTGTAGAATCAACCTAGGTGTCCTTTAACAGATTAATGGATAAATAAAATGTGGTATATGTATGATGGAATATTACTCAGCCTTAAAGAAGAATGAAATTATGGCATTTGCCAGTAAATTGTTGGAGGTGGAGAATCTCATGCTAAGTGTAATAAACCAATCCCTAAAACCAAAGGCAGAACGTTTTCTCTGATATGCAGATGCTAATTTACAATAAGTGGGGAGGGCTAGGGAAGAATAGAGTTACCTTTAAATTAGATAGAGGGAAGTGAAGGGAAGGAAGGGGATATGGGGATAGAAAGGATAGTAGAATGAATCAGACATCATTACCCTTTGTAATATGACCAGTGTGATTCTACATCATGTACAACCAGAAGAATAAGAAATTATACTCCATCGATATATGATGTATCAAAATGTATTCTACTGTCATGTATAACTAAATAGAACAGACAAAAAATAAATATTTTTAAAAAGAATGTTTTGGCTAACCAGGCACAGTGGTGCATGTCTACAAGTTCCCAGCAACTTGGGAAGCTGAAGCAGGAGAACAGCAAGTTTGAGATTAGTCTCAACAACTTAGCAAGGCCCTTATCAACTTAGCAGGACCCTGCCTCAATAAATAAATAAAGCTGGGGATGTGGCTTAGTGGTTAAGTGCCCCTCCTGGGTTCAATCCCTGGTACCAACAAAACAAAACAAATAAATGGACAACAACAACAAAAACAAAAAACAAGATTGCTTTGGCCACTGAGGGCCTTCTGTGGTTCTATAATAGGAATTTCATAATTGCCTTTTCAACTTCTGTGAAAAATGCCACAGGAATTTTGGTAGGGATTGCACAGAAGCTATAGATTGCTGGACAATTTAATCATATTAATTCTTCCAACCCATGAACACATGATATGTCCATTTCTATCTGCCTCAATTTATGTTTTATAGCTTCCAGCACATAGATCTTTCACTTCTTTGGTTAAATTAATTCTCAAGTATTTTATTATTTTGGATGCTATCATAAACAGGATTATTTTCTTGATTTCTTTCATAGACTGTTATTAGTATAAAGAAATGTAAAGAAAAAATTACATATTGATTTTGTGTCCTGCTACTTTACTAAATTAATTAATTTCATCCAGTGGTTGTGGGGGTGGCATCTTTAAGGTTTTCTACCTGTAAGATCAGGTCATTTGCAAACAGGAAAATTTTCACTTCTTCCTTTTTGATTTGGAAGTCTTTTATTTCTTTTTCTTGTTTGATTGAGCTCTCTAGTACTTCCAGTACTAAGTGGAACAGAAGCAGCAGGAATGCATCCTTGCCTTGTACCAAATCTTAGAGAAAAGTT
Organism: Tamias sibiricus; assembly: GCA_025594165.1. Taxonomy (NCBI): domain Eukaryota; kingdom Metazoa; phylum Chordata; class Mammalia; order Rodentia; family Sciuridae; genus Tamias; species Tamias sibiricus. Next base: position 108,189,401 of record CM046658.1, on the reverse strand, counting down.
AGGTATGGGCTTTTCATACTTGGTCTTTAATATGTTGGAGAAATTTCTTTCTATGCCATTTTAATTATGAAAAGATGCTGAACATTGTAAAATGCCTTTTCTGCATCTAATGATATATTGACACAAAAACAGACACATAGATCAACAAAACAGAACAGAGTGCCCAGAAATACCCAAGTATACAGGATCAACAATTTTATTACAGGCCACCAAGAACACAAATGGTGAAAGGATGGTCTCTTCAATTAATAGTTCTGGGAAAACTGGATATCCAATGAAAAAGAAGAAAACGAATCCTTTTACCACATACAATATGAACTCAAAATGGATTAAAGACTTAATAAGGAAGACTTGAAACTGTAAAATGCCTGAAAATAGGGAAAAGTACTTTGACACCATCTTTGGAAATGATCTTTTGGATATCACACAAAAATTAAGACAATGAAAGCAAAAATAATTAAGTGAAACTATAACAAACTAATAAGTTTTCATTTGGTCTAGATTTCTTGTGTTATTCCTTCCTCAAAAACTATTGGTACTAGAGATAATCAGATTTTTAAAAGTGAATATTAAGGCTAAATTTAAATTAGATAATAAAATAAAGCCCATACCTAACTTTAGATAATAAATCCTATAATTATGGTGATAAAACCACCTGAACTAGGAAAAAAAAAATGGTCACATGAATTTTAAGCTTCCCACTGAAAATTATTATTTGCTTATTGCTAACTTCACAAAAATCAGCACACTATGAAAGATAAAAGATTTGTCCCATAAAAATGGATAAGCCTATATTATGTACATATCCCATCCGTTATTTTGGCCAAATTATGAGGGTATTATTTCTTTCGTACTCTTTTAAGAAATATTATATAAAAAAGTTCATAACATTCTATCTTGTGCTTAATTGCTATCTCCATCTTAAATATCTCCCTACTTTTTTGTGGGGGGGGGGGGGAAACCATGGAGTGAATCCAGGGGCGCTAAACCACTGAGCCACATTCCTGGCTCTTTTTTTTTTTTTTAATTTTATTTGGAGATAGGGCCTCGCTAAGTTGCTCAGGGTCTCAACAAGTTGTTGAGGCTGGTTTTAAATCTCTGCACTTTTTGAGACAAGATCTTGCTATGTTGCTTGAACTCTCAATCTTCCTGCTTTACCTCTCAATCAGCTAGGATTACAGGCCTGGGCCACTACACCCAACTTTAAATTCTCCTTCTACATTTGATATTTTGTTTCTAAAAGGAAAATAACCTAACAAATACCAATTGAGTCAAAGCAAAATATAATTTAGTGCTTGGATGAAAAGATAAACTTCAAGTATTTATATGCTGTAGGCAAAGAAAAGAGATTTGCACAAGTAAAAATCAGAGCAAAATTGCAAATATGATGAAAATCTATATTAAGACAAAAAAAGGGATGTCTGAGAGGGCACAAATTAGTTTATAAAGTCATGGAAAAAAGCAATCCACGCACATTTTCCAAGTAGTGCAGAATCTAGAGATTTGGAAAAATAAACACAATTGAGTCAATAACAAAAAAATTCAGCACTATGAATATGCATAAGGAATATTCTAGGATATGTAATCTGACTGTAGTTATATGAGCAAAGAGTAAGGAAAGAAATTATTTTCCTGTATTACTCTCTCTTATTATAAGGAACAGTTATAGAAACTCTTCAAATATGTCTAATATTCCATTGATATGGATCTAAATAGATTTAAAAAGTTTCCCTTCAATTGTGACAGCACATAATCTAGAGAAGGTAGTTTATCAAACTTCTATATGAACTAAATTAAATCTAATAGTTGATATTTTAATGATGTTCAGAAATTTTAAAAAAATCCAGAAACCTAGAAAAAGAAAGTACTATATTTTTGGAAGTCTAATATTAGGTTTGGAACCAATCCTGCATTATGCCTCAGAATGAACTGAAATGATACATTAATAACCAACCTAGTATCCCATGTAGATAATATTTGAAACCACCAAGTTTCATGCTAGGTGTCATAAACAGATTCAGTAATGTTTCCACAAACTCAGTAACAATTAAAATATTCCATGTTCACCAAATGGTGGAATGAATTAAGATTACTAAATCAGAATTAATATTAATTCTAGTTCCAACAACAGAGGAAAATGACATCCCAAGGCAATAATTACAGCATGAATTTTAGCTGAAATAATGAAGGAGAAGTAGATAGGTATTTTTAAACATGGTGGCCAAAAATTATAGCAGAGCTATAAGAAAATACAGCAGAGAATATAATAACCTGCTGGGAAGTTAGCAAAATTACACTTAGTAGAATTACACTTTCTTCTTCTTTTTTTCCTAATTAAAGGATCTAAATTAAGATTAAAGACAAGTAAAAACAGTGAAAGACCTGAAAATACAGGACACAAATCATATAGTAATCTTTTCTGGGTATAGCATGACAAAGAGGGTCACAGGTTCAACTTGCAATGTGAAAATGACAATCAGAACAAGAATCAGTAAGTTATTATAAAACATGAATGTTAGAATTATAAGGGAATCCTTTCATACCTCTGGTAGTTTATGAATTTCTCTAGGGTAGGGGATATATCTTGTTTACACTTGAACTTATAAGCATTCAGATATGTTCATCATGTAATGGGTATTCCTTGTTTAATTATAACAATTCTGCTATCATATTTTTGGTAGGTTTGCTATATTAAATTCTATTTTAGATCTATTTTTTTATTTGTGGTCAAAATCTGTACAACCACAAGCCTAATTATCATGGGTCCTAATATAAACACTGAATATCCATTCTGGTCCTCAATGTTTTACCAGCTTTAGCATATATACCCTAAAATTTAAGTAAACAATTGTAAATATGTAATTTAAGTATAAAATTTAAGTATATAATGATACTCCATATCACCAACATTTCTTAATTTAGCTTTTATTTGTAACAAATCACTCACTTTGTAACATATACCAATGTTAAACCACCCTAAAATAATATTGCTTCAATGTCCTTCTGAGTTTTATATAAATACATATATGTATATTTTTTAAAGAAATGGAACGACTTATTTAGTTAATGAGAGAACTGAAGGATCAATTTCACCATAATTTTAATTTCTTACTATATAAAAGTAACCTGACAGATTTATGAACTAGGATAAATTTTTAAAAATATTTATTTATTTAGTTGTACACAATGCCTTTATTCATTTTTATGTGGTATTGAGGATCGAACCTGGGCTGCACACGTGGTAGGCGAGTGCTCTACTGCTGAGCCACAACCCCAGCCCCTAGGATAAATTTTAAGCCAATCATATTTGTGTCATGGTACCTAATGACAAATTAACCTTAAAACAGAAATTCAGTTATTTCATAAAAGCAACAATTCAACTTCTGAAATCATAGAGAAATTAAGAGTTTTTAGGCTTTCAGCCCATTACTTTCTCTCTCTTTTTTTTTTTTAATAGAAATGTACATTTTTAAAGCTAAAGAAAACTGTGGGGTTCTAGTCCAGTGTTTCTTAACCCTTTTTCATTACTGGACTCTCAATGAGCCACTTCAGGCTTAAAAAAAATATTGCTTTCTCCTTCCATGGACGTTTGATAGCAAATATATAATATTCAACTATTTATGACCATGTATAATCTATTCTACAAAAGAAGAAAAGATTAAGATTTTTTTTTACCTCCCCAAGAGTCAATTTTTGTCACCATTAAGAACTGTTTCACATTCCAAGTAAAGACACTAAAGTTCAGAAAATATTACACATTTTCCCAAAGGAAATGTCTGAGGGTCTTTTTGGTTAAAGGCACAAAACTACTCCAAAAATGATTGGCAAATTTAGTAAAAGACAAGCTACCAATTAGCTATATACCAATTACACATCCAAGATAACTACTATTCTCTTTTGATTATTCCTATTTTCACAAGTATATAGGTAAGACAAGATAACCTTGAAATCAGTCATTTCTTTTGAGTAACTGGTTTTATAGACACTGAAACGAATGGCTAAAATAGATTCTTATATTAAAATGAATAATGTTATTCCTTACATCCCCACATACTCGTCTTAAAACAATTACTTCAAAATCTTGAATTCTGAATTTTATAAAATGATGCAGAAACATATTACTGAAATTAAAGTTCTTAATAGAATGATTTACTGTGTTACTTATAAAATACTTCGAAATGAAAAGTACCTATGTATTTTCCATCTAATTTCAAATCACACTTTTAACTTAGATGTTATTTTAGAACAAGTAATTAGTTTTACTAATATTCTTACCAGTTCTGTCATAAGACTCATGACATGTATGTGCAATTTCTGCCCCTAACTCTAAATAATGACCAGCTTTATCCTTTCTGGAACCATCTGCTCCTAGTGCAAACATTCCCCCAGCAAAGCAAGCCAAGTGTCCCATCTTCTTTTCCAAGTGCCCATTCTTCCATTCTCCAATAAAGATAAGACCACCTCGGGACTTCTTAATAAGGTGTTTTTCTATAGCCTGTAAAAAAGAAATGATATTCAAAAATTTAAAAGCAATCTATTAGCTCAAATATATATTTCTGGCTATCACAAAATGTTTGCAATATGATAATCTATAAAGCACTAATTTTCCCAAACTGAAACACTTAATTTATAATAAGTAAGTTTTGGAAGGAGTAACCAAATTGCACACAACTTGTAACAAATATTCTATCATCACTTCTGTAAGACAGAATGGGAATCCTAATTAGAATAAGATATACTTCATGGTATGTATAATATATAAAAATGTACTCTCCTGTCATGTATATCTAAAAAGAATAATAAAAAAAAAAGTCTTGTAATCCCAGCACTTTGGGAGGCTGAGGCAGGAGGATCACGAGTTCAAAGCCAGCTTCAGCAATGGCGAGGCACTTAGCAACTCAGTGAGATCCTGTCTCTAAATAAAATACAAAAAAGGGCTGGGGATGTGACCCAGTGGACGAGTGCCTCTGAGTTCAATCCCTGGTACCACAAAAAAAAAAAAAAAAAAAAAAAGAGAGAGAGAGTGGGAGAGGTAAGTGTAGGCTGAAAGAGTTCCTTATACATAACATGAAGCCTTAGTCTTTGAGGGCTAAATGAAATTCATAATAATCAGTCAACTGAGATTGTAATGAGAAGCTACACCAAAAAGGTTGTATCATTTCTATTTCCTATAACAAAATCTGAACAAGAAGAATACCCAAGTTAATTTAAAAAAATGATTTTAATAATTAGTTAAAATGGTTCTTCATTTTCCATGCAAACATGCCACTTAGAAAAATACTTTAAAAAGGCACCATTAGGTAAGCCACCTAACACATTACAAGACTTTCAAAACTAGTTGAAAGTTAAATATTTATCCCTTAGTTCCTTAGTCCTTTACTCTCAAACTTATGCATTTGTTTGGGATATTGTTTCATGGATGAGAGGACACATAATAAAAAGAGTCCATTCTCATGAAATGTCTGTTTTACTAAAAAGACATGGGGATGGTGAGGGAAATATTTCACACTAAACTTAAATATAACAAAGCATCAGAGTATAACAATCACATTTCATTTTAAAGTGAAGTTTTTAAGCACTTTGTTCTTTTGGACTATGTTCTCAAACTTTGCAAGGGAGGCTATGGATTAATTTTTTTTACATTTAGAGGCATTTCTATGGAAAAGTATAAGAAATTGCATTAATTCAGTTCTGTTTGGTAGGAATAACTGTATATGATTAGTGACTCTACTTTCTGACAAAACAAAGGAATATTTCTTTGAAGAATTCACATTTTAATTGTGTACTGTTCTGTGACAATCTGAATAACAACCAACTTTGTAAAAATATATTCTGTATTCTTGGCAATAATACATAAGTTTTACAGAATTGGGAGGACTATACCTCACTCATCATCTTATACTCCAGGAGGCCTATATAATGTACTCTGCACTCAATAAACGTTTAGTAAGTAAATAATTTAATAAGTGAATGGTGTTCTAAATAGTTGCATTTGACCTGTTAGGGGAGTGAGACAGAGTTGATAACAAAAATGCTAAAGAACTAAGAGTAGATTATAAGCTTTGTTGTTGTGGTTATTGTTTAACCATAATACTCTGAAGTATATATAAAAAGATTGATCTTTTAAATGAAGGGGCAATGTTTTTCATCCTTGTGGACCTCCATGATATTAGCAGGTTTTCTGCATTAAAGATACTCCATCAATGCCTAAAGAATAATCCATGGTTTTGGTTTATACATTTTTACATAGTATTTTTGACAATTTGCTATTTCTGTTGATTACCACATAAATTTTATCATGTTATAATTAAAAGATATCCAAGCATAACCTCATGAACTTACTAGGACTACAGTAATAGGTTAGGTTAATATAGGCTTTTACCAGTAATTTACTTTTGGATTCATGAAATTGCTTATATGGTTTCTTCTAAAAATATGACAAATGCCTAAGAATGCAACTTAAATAAAATATCAAACTGTTGGAATGGCAGTTAGTAACATTATTCCTCTTCAATTAAAATGTGTTAAATTGTCACTAATATTGGAATTATGTCTTGTTCCAAAGGACTTTCAAAAAATCATGTTTGTTCACTTTTAAAAATTAATGACAAAATATAAATTTGATCAGAGTATAAAACCTGTGATTAAGAAAACTAAGATACAGGAACCAAGGATATGAGAATTTGTAAGGGTAGAGGAGGTTAGGATATGGTTGGAAATAATTCAAATACTATAGCTTAGAAAGGCAAATTTTAAAAAATGATTTATTTCAAATTTGAACACATTTAAAAATAAGTGCCATCCCGAACTCTTCCATGCACTTAGTATGTTCTTTATTTTACAATTTATATATACTCTGTCCCCTAACAGAATGAATAGTTATTGAAGATAAACTAACACTGCAAAAATTGCAAACTTGATATCATGACTCAAAATGAAAAGCTGACCAGTTTTCATTAAGCAATTACTCAGGAGTCCATTTCAGACTTAAGAACTAATAAAAACGGGACATAGAAAACAAATGGTAAAACATTTATAAAACACCTAATGTATATAGTAGGTGAAAAATAATTTCAAATTAAAAGATTAACTTCCAAAGTGATTATTATTCCTTTCAAAGTATATACAATTAAAAAGGTAATAACAAATATAAAATAATATTGTGGTCATTTAGGTAAGAATTTTAAAAAAAAAAAGAAAATGGGTTTAGATTATTACAAGAAACAGCAAATTATGAAGAAAAGATGATATTACATGGTAAATGACATGTTTTCTGAAAAATAAAAATATTAAATTCAGTCATTCATTTATCAAATACTTACTGGACATCTTCTATGTTTTGGGCATTAACTATATGCTGAGATAATGACAAACAAAATAGTCTCTGCCCTCAAAGGAACCCAAAGTTTAGTGGAAACCAGAAAGGGCTATTTCCAATACTATGATTCTAAGAATATTCTTAAATAATTCTTCCTAGATAGTGACTGTTCTTGAATTATAAAAATTTCTAGGTTTTTTATTGTGACAACCAAGAGCGAAACTCTCCAACTTTTCAAAAATTTAAGACTTCATAAAAATTTTTATAAGCAACGTATGAAAATTTAAATTTTTATTTTTTTTGGTTCTAATTTGTTATACATGTTTGCAGAGCACATTTCATTTCATATTACATATAAAGAGCACAATTTTTCAAGTTGTTGGTTTTATATAAAGTATTTTTACAATTGTGTCTTCATGTATTTAGAGTAATCATGGATACTACTCAGCACTAAAAATTTAAATTCTTGATTACACCTTAAGTTAGTTCACTTAATTAGTTAATCCTTCCACAACCATTCATTGAGTGACTATAATGGGTGAAGCACATTAAGGTCATTAAGGTCAACTCCTGTGCGTTTCAAACAGCAAATGAAGAGTATTAGGTCCTTAAAAATGAGGACATAAAATGAGTAATAAGAGTCTCACACAATGCTGAAAACTGATCTCTGACTACATCAGAATGGTGTGGTTATATAAAATACACAAAAAGTAATTAAAATCATTAGAAAGATGTGGGTTTATAATAGATCTGAAAGCCAGTAACTTATTAAATGGTTAACACATTTTTCTATTTCACAATTTTGCCTGGAAATCTCCCATATAAATTCTTCCTAGAATGACTTGTTCTAAATTTAAACACGAGATCACAACATTGGAGTATGAAGTTATACAAGCATGAAACAACATAATACAGTGATGAAAAGAACGAGCTCTACAACCAGACTGTTTAGTTCCAAGCTCTATAACTTACCAGTATGTGACCTTCAACATTAACCTCATGGTGCCTTAAGGTCCTCATATACAAAGTGAAGGCTAAAAGAGTGCTTGGAACATAGAAAGTACTAATATAAGTGTGATATTATTATAATTATACTCACAAGGATCTCAATGTATAGGTTTAAGCACTCATTTAAAGAAGAAACGTTTAAGCTGGGTACAGTGGCACACACCTATAATCTCAGCGGTTTGGGAGGCTGAGGCAGAAAGACCTCGAGTTCAAAGCCAGGCTCTGCAAAAATGAGGCACTAAGCAACTCAATGAGACCCTGTCTCAAGAGGGCTGGGGATATGGCTCAGTGGCCCAGTGCCCCTGAGTTCAATTTCCTCTACCCTCCGTCAAAGAAGAAAAGTTTGTGGAAATTAATGTGAAGTCAGAGTTTTTCCAGTCTCTGTAGACATTAACTAAAGTAACTAAAATAAATTCTCCTAAAATATCTATACTAAACTTCAACAATTTCTCTAAAGTGTCAGATAAAAAAAGACTTGGTATAAGGATTTTCTATTAAAATACTAAAAAAACTCTATAGTAAATGCACATAATAAAATGCTTACATATTTATTTCCTGAATGCATACAAAATGGTTATTCCTGAAAGCATACAATAAAACGATATTTTTTGAGTCACTATCAAATAATTGCACATTCATTGTTAAGTCAGAACATATTCTGAAAATAATCACCTCAATAGCATCATCATACATCTTTCTTGCCTCATGATCTGTTTTATCTGACATCAACCAAGCTTTCAGTAAGTATTCATAGAAACTGTCGCCCAGACCACCAACTGATGTATGATCTGTAAAAAAAAAGAGAGAGAAGGATATAGATGGAGTAAAGAGAAGACAGAAGGAAAAAGTAATATTTTTCAATCATGACTGTTTCACAGATCAATTTAAACTTTATATTTCCAACAAGCTTCAAATTTAGTCCAGTAAAAATATAGCATAATCACTCCTTTCTATACATGTATCCAGGTTTGTAGAAAATCGTTTCCTCTGGGTATGATATTTTACATATTTAGTAGCCTTTGTCTTGAATTACTTTTATACTTTATCATACATCCAAACTTTTCCATAATTTCAAATAATCACCTTCTATATACTAATAGCTTTAAATATAAAGCTATGATTAAATATGAGAGATATACTTAAATTTGATGTTAGCAAAAAGAGCTCAATCTTGAACTTTTTTTAATATGGTGATTAATGGTGACTCCTGTGCCAGAGAGTAAATTAAAATAAGTCAAATTTTTAAAAGCTCAAGAGTACATTTATAATACCATTTTGCATAATGAGCTGTGAAATTGCCATCCTTGATTACTATCTATACAACTATTAACATATACATGTTTATACTAGGTATAATTCTTATTTTACGGCCAACTATACTTTTAATCCTATCTAATTTAGTACAACAGTTCCCAAGGCAACCACACTCTTTCATCCCTGACTTTCAACAAACCCTGTCCTACATTCTTAAACTGTCTCAAAACTCAACACCCTCCTCGCATGAAAAGAAAAAAAATCACATTTTTTATAACCCTCAATTTGCTCATAATCACTTATTTTTCAAATTATAAGGAAAGGATGAACTACTTAGTAGTTTATGAGAAAAACTGAATCCCCATTTGGGGAAAAATGTGTGTTAATATTTATATCTTTAGTTCACAAAATAAAATTGTGGTTGATTAATAATTTCAAAGTAAAACTACAAGCAAACCAGTTGAAAATATAAGAACACATCTGGTCTTCCTAAGTAAATGATCTAAGCAAAATACAAAATAAGAAAGCCATAAAGGTCAAGTTTATGACTTCATATGATGAGAAAAAAAAAACCAAGTAAGTTTACAAGATAAAAGAATTAAATAGAAGAAAATATTTGCAATGTATGTAACAGGAAAAAGGTAATTCCCCTAAACAAAGACCTCTGACAAAAAAGGAGGCCAACTGAAACAGGATACACATAATAAACAAAAAATAATACATACAAGAAACCACATATGCCTATAATCCCAGCAACTCAGGAAGCTGAGGAGGAGGATCTCAAGTTTGAGTCCAGCTTCAATAATTTAGCAAAACCCTGTCTCAAAAGAAATAATAAAAAGGACTAGGGATATAGCTCAGTAGTAAAGTACTCCTGGGTTCAATTCCCAGTACCAAAAAAGAATGGGGGGGGGGAGGATCAAAGAAAAGCATTTTATAAAAATGAGATTCCATGTTGTCATACCCACAAGCATTTTCAAAGATTAATAAAATTCAATATTGATAAGAATTATGGTTCACAGTTGCTGGGACTGAAGGGCAATTTTGTGGTAGCTATCAAAATGTAACCCAGAGGGTTGGGATTGTAGCTCAGTGGTAGAGCACTTGCCTAGCAAGTGTGAGGGACTGGGTTCAACCCTCAGCACCACATAAATAAATAAAGTGTAACCCAGAAATTCTAGTTCTGGAATTATAACAATATTCATAGACAACAATATGCACAGAAATATAAATACAGATGTGAAAAATAAAACAGCTAATCACAGAATTACTTCCATTAGTTAAAAACTAAACCCAAAGTTGCTAAATAAATTGCAATATGAACATACTATAGAGACTTATATAATCATTAAAAAGAATCAGGCTCCTCTGTATTCTAACACTGAATGATATCTATATGCTATTGAGTGGTGGGGTGTGGTGTTTCTCATCTGGGGATTTGAGCTCGACCCCAACCCGTTAATTCGGGGCTGTGAGTCTGAGATCTCCCCAACCTGGAATTGAGCTTACCCCCAACCTGTTAATTCAGGGCTGTGTGGGCCTAGTTCTTCCAAACCAAGAATCAAGCCAGGTGTCTGTCTGCTTATCCAGAAATCTGGGTTTTTCCTTGGTTATGCAAATGAGTTTGAGCCCAAGCTCCCTCCAAATGCCTGGAGGTCTGAGCTCGGCTCCTCTTTGCGGATGAGATGCCACTTTATGCGACCACCAAGAATTAAGTTTGTGTGCTTTCTGTCTGTACTCTTGATGTATTTCTATTGTATGACCACCAGGTTCTAATATACTTAATTATCTATAATAAAACCAGTTCAAAGGCCCTGTGGAATCTAAAGCCAGAAACTAGCTAAGCCGGTAGGATGAGCCCAGTTGAAGTTTAAAGAAGATACTAGCACAATATAACTTTATGATCAGGCATACCTAGAGTTGAAGAATTTTTAACATTAGCTTTAAGATTTTTAGAATACCTTCCCCTACCTATAGATAAGATTAATCAGTAGTTGAGATAACTGATCTTCCCTAGGTAATTGCTGAAACCCTTTATTGTAATCTTCTTTACTGAAATTCCTTTATGTTACCTCCCTAAGAAAAAATGTGAATTACTGTGCTTGTTGGAATGTATAAAAAGCCATACTGAGAAAAGTAAAATGAGAACAGTAGAAGGATTTCTACAACCTGACTTGTGTGTGGATTATTCCTGTCGTCGACGTTCCCTTCAGCACCAAACGGGAAGAACTTAACATCTTTGCTGAAGCTGGCCTTCAGCAGTGGGGAGGGAGTAGAATAACACAGTATGACACCACTAAATATTTGATTTATATGCTTAAAGAACGGCAGCATACAAATAGAAAAGATCTGAAAAAAAATAGCTGTAAAAAGTAATTATTTCTAAGGAAAGAATCCTTAAATTTTAACTTTATATACTTAATTAACTGAGTACATGTAATTACATACAACTAAAAACTATATCTTGTAGAAAACAATGAGTGGGGGAAAAAAAGGCTATCATTTACCTTCTGCTAATAACCCAGTAATTCACATGTACCTTAAACAGCTTGCATCTCAAATGCTCGTTTGTGTGTGTGTGTGTGTGTGTGTGTGTGTGAAATCATAAGTGTATGCTGATGAATATTTACATGTTTACACCAGCAAAACCACTACCAAGTAAAAACATATAGAACATTTCCAGAGTCCTAGGTCTTCCTTCACATGGCCTTCAGTCAATGACTCAATCCCAAAAGACAGTCATTTTTCTGATCTGTAGCACCATAGATTGTTTTATAAGGTTCTGATTTGCATATAAAGTGGTTGTTTCCTTTTCATTAAATTTGTTAGCTTAATGCTGTTCTACTTTGTTTTCACCTAAGCACCTAGAAAGACCCCTATTCTTTAGGTAGGCTTCTGAATCTCTAATTCAAAGTGATTTGGTATTCTGGAAGACACAAGGAGAAGACAGGGCTACAATATTAGCCCTTTCTCTAAATTTTGTACCATATCAGCAATCAGCAACTAAATTTCTAATAGCTTTCTATACCCAACACATTTACATTAAATAATTTTATAATCATGGCCACATATGATAATGGGTTTACAGCTTAAGTTATATTTAAGATACTAAATTCTAAGAGATCAAAACATTTTATAATAATAAAAATCATAAAAGTTAATACAAACTGGGAAGCAGTAAAACTTTGAAAAGGTAGGGCCTGGGTTTGGGAGGTGTTAAGTCAATGGTTGGCATAACCTTGAAGAGCACTGTGGGACCCTGGTCTCTTCCTCTCTCTTTACTCAGATGAGGTAAACATGTGCTCTTACCATGATGTTCTGGGCCACACAGGCCCAAAGCAATGAGTCCAACGAGTCATGAACTAAAATCTCCCAAACTGTGAGATAAAATAAACCTTTCCTCTTTACAAGCTGATTCTCTTAGGTATTTTATTATGGTAACAGAAAGCTGAGTGTCCCAAGAGAAAAAGTAAATCTTTAAAGCAAAACTGGTAAAATTACATTAAGAAATTGAAAATTTAGATTTTAGTATACCTATTTTAAACTGAAAAATCAATCAGAAAAAAATAGAAAATGAATCTGAAAATAGTCTTATTTAACAGGCTAAGAAGTCTGAATTGCCTTAAAGACAAGTAGATTCTCTGCTAAACCATAACCTACTTGTGTCTTTATATACCCTACAGCACCTAGGTCAAACTGTCAGGTTTCTAACACAGGTTAGAAAGGAGGTGTTAAGTAAATGGTTGGCATAACCTTGAAGGGCACTGTGGGACCCTGGTCTCTTCCTCTCTTTTTACTCATATGAGGTAAACATGTATAATGTGGGCAAAACAAGAAATCCAGAAGGGAAAATTTTAAAGTAGTAATACTAAACTCAATTCTGTATCTATGGAGTCTAAGGCACCTGTAAAATACTTAGGCATAAATATCCTGTACAACATGAATAGATACAGGTTTAAAGCCCAAAGAAGAGCAGTAATGAAATACTGGATTAAATTGGGAGGAGGGGTTCTGTAAAAGGCCAGCTAACATATAGCCTCTGTTGCATATTCCTATTTTGTGGTGGTGGTATTGTTGTTGATGATGATTATGTAAGCTGATGATATGTGCTAAAATAATCCTCTAAAAAATGTAAAAGCCATCCTAAGCTAGCAGGACATACAAAACAGGTTATAGGCCTGCCTCAGTTTGCTCATTTGGATCTCATCAATATTACAGTACACAGTTCATACTAGAAGAAGAAAGAGGTAAGGCTTATGAAGCAAAGTGGAAAGGGTAAGAAGTAGGTATTCCTAGGAATATTAACATTTAAAAAGCTGCATGAAGATGAATATGAAATAAATTCCCAGTCCTTGAAAGTGGACTGGACTTGTTCTATGGTTTGGATCTGGAACGTCCCTCAAAAACTCATGTGTTGAAGTCATGGTCTCCAATGCAGCAAGGTTCAGATGTAGAAATTTTTTAGCAATGATTGGACCATGAGGGCTCTGACCTAGGTGTATGGACTACTGGGAGGTGGGACCTAGCTGGAGGAAGTAGGTCACTGTGAGCATTCCTAGAAGGATTTTTTATCTTTTCCCCAAACCTCTTCTTTCTCTGCTTCTGACTCTCACACTCTGCTTCCTAACTGCCATGAGCTAAGAAGCTTTCCTCCACCATGCACTTCCACCATGTTGTTCTGCACCTCACCTCAGATCCAGAGCAATGGAGTCAGCCAACCACGGACTGAGACCACTGAAACCTTAACCAAAATAAATCTTTCCTCTGTTAAGTTTTGTTATTGTCAGTTATTTGGTCACAGCAACAAACACACCCTGTATCTTGCTTTGTCTAACTGAGTGCAGTAAAAACTAACAGTGTGCCAGGTTCCAGCTTAACCCTCAAGAAGCCTTATGTGTTCCACTTCTTTTTGGGGACTCTGCTACTGCTATGTAAAGATGTATGCTATAATACATTCTCATAAATGATGAAGACCATATGAAGCACAACTGAGTCCTCCCAAATGGGGCCATGATAGTTCATGTTATGTAGCAATAGCTACTGTCTACAGGAAAGTCAATGGAACACATAAGAAATTACTTTTAATGGGGTTGTAGGGAGCAGAACCCAAAAGGCAATAATGCATTGAGAAGTGAACAGAAATAGGAAAAAACCATGAACTTTATCAATAAATATTAAACTATTACTGCAAAAGACTTTACCATAAGAAGAAGAAGAAGGAGACATAGAACATTCATCAAAAGTGGGCAATAACATTTAAAAAGAGAGCAAGAACTTATTGGCTATGAGAAAAGAATCAGAAAATTTAATATGTAGTATAATTAAATAAGAACACCAAAAAAGATGAGATCCAGAACACAGTTCAAAGGACAGACACTAGTTAGTACAATGGATGCTACATTCTCTGAGATTAGAAAAAAAAGAGGTGAAACAAAGTAAACAAATTAGTTTATAAATAGATTCCCTGAGCTAGATTCATTTCCTTTCTTCCCTTTCCTCTTCTTCCTTGTCAACCTCCTTTTAACTTCCTCCTTTTTTGGGGGGTGGGGGGGTGCTAGGGATCTAACTCATAGCCTTTAGCATGTTAGGTAAGCTCTAGACCATGAAGTTATATCCCCAACCTCATCTTTTACTTTAAAAAACAAGGTCATCTCAGTGGGAGTGAGGGAAAGAGGTATGAAGACCAACAACTAGAAAACTACTAGAAAAGTTGTTATCAGAACCTAAAGGGGGAAAAAAAAGCATCTAGTAGAATAGAATGGGATAGTCAAGAAACAATAACAAACAGAATCGCTTTGAACCACAAGTTCATGATGAAATATCCAGCACCCAGGAAGATAAAATTTATAGTGTGTGACATCTAGCAGGAAAAACAACCCACAACAAAATTAAGATTTCAGTCAAAACTGATCCAGAACTGACACAGATGGTACAATTATCAGAGAGGAACATTAAAACAGTTATAACTACGTCACATATGTTCAAAAAGTTCAGTGGAAACAAGGAAGATATAAAAAAGACTCAAACTGAACTTCTAAAGATAAAAACTACAATGTCAGAGGTTTTTTTTAAGCCTCAGCAATTCTTTTTTTTTTAAAAAAATATATTTCTAGTTGTTGGTGAACCTTTATCTTATTTGTTTATATGAGGTGCTGAGAGTCGAACCCAGTGCCTCACACATGCTAGGCAAGCACTCTACCACTAAGCCACAACCCCAGCCCTGTCAGGTTTTTTTGTTTTGTTTTGTTTTTAAATATACTGGCTAGTACTAAAGGTAGATTAGACAATGCATTAGAAAAGATGAGTGAACTTAAAAGCTTGTGATAGAAACTATTAAAAAAAAAAAAAAAACAAAATGGAAAAAAAAGCAGGGTTGGGTTTCAGGTCATTGTTAAGAGTGCTTGCTTAGTGTCTGCAAGCCCTGGGTTCAATCCTTAGTACCACAAAAAAATTTAAAAAGAAAGAAAGAATGAATCAGTGAGCTAATAAGCAGAATCCCTGAAGGAAAAATAAATTTATTTGAAGAAATATTGGCCAAATACTTTCCAAAATTTGATAGTTACAAAACTCACATGAAAATGAAAATATTGATAGATGGGCTATCAATATTTCCACATTCCCTAGAGTTTTCCACATCCTGAGAGAAGCAACCTTGTTTCATTCTCCAGGCAGGATGTTTCTTCCCCGGGCAGAATGTTTCTTTTCCCCGGGCAAGAGCCAATAGGCTTAAAGGCCGCCCTGTTCTATGGGCAAAGAGCCAATGGCGTTGGGGTTGCTCTGGTGCACCTCCCACCAGAAATCCCTATATAGGGACCTGTTAGAGAGACTCAGAACAGACACACAGATGCACACATCAGCTCCTCGCTGCTGAGAGGAGGAAGCCACTCAGACACATCAGCTCGACCCTGCAGAGAGGAGGAAGCCACTGCAACAGCTCTAGACCCATCGCCTCCAGCCAACGGCAGCTGCCCCAGCCGGCAGCTCCAGACCCATCGCCTTTAGCCCATCGGCCACTCCCAGCTGACAGCTCCAGCCTCCAGCCAGACAGCAGCTGCTTTAGCTGATAGCTCCAGAGATCCTAGCCGGTGCGATCAAGCACCCACCTTCTGTCCAGAGCTTGCACACTCCCCTCTCCCTGACTCCCCTCTCCCACCAGAGCTTGCACACTCCCTTCTCCCTGACTCCCCTCTCCCATCACCTCTTCGACCTTTGACCAGAGCACCTCTTCTCTGGTTTTGCTACCAGCCACGAAGGCTGTTGAATAAATCTCTTGGCTGCACGGCGGTCCCCGGTGTGATGTTTTGCCCTTCAAATATAATATACTAGAATTTGTGGGATGCTACTAAAGCAGTAGTTAGGGGGAAATTAATAGTATGAAACTATTAGGTAAGAGAAAAGTTCTCTTATCAAGAACCTGAGCTTTACCAGGTTTAGTGGAACATGCCTGTAAATCCCAGCGACTCAGGAAGCTGAGAGAAGGAGATCCTAAGTTTGAGACCAGCCGAGGTAACTTAGCAAGGCCCTAAGCAACTTAGTGAGACCCTGTCTTAAAATTAAAAATAAATAAATAAAATGGCTGGGAAGGATTTAGTTTCAACCTGAAAAAAACTAAAAAAAGAAGAGCAAATTAAGTCCAAAGCAACATAAAAAGAAAGCAAATAATAAAGGTTAGGACAAAAATCAAAGAAAAACTGTAGATACTAATAAAGCAATAAATTATAAACAACTTCATGTCAATAAATTAGGAAAATTGGATAAAGTGGAAAAATTCTATGAAAGACAGAAGTTACCAAAACTCACTCAAGAAGAAAAAGATAAACTGAACAATGCTTTCTCTGCCAAAGAAGTTAAAAAACGCTCCCAAAAGAAAACTCCAGGTCACATGGTTATACCAGTCAATTCTACCAAACATTAAAGAAGAAACAGTATTGGTTCTGCGCAAACTTTTACCAAAAATCTGAGGATAAAAGCATGCTTCACAACTAATTTTACGAGGTCATCATAATGATATCAAAATTGGACAAAGACAAAAAAAAAGCTGCAGCATAATATCTCTCATTTAATAAAATATTAAAAGATAATATAATCAGTTAAGTGTGCTTTATACTAGGAATGCAAGGCAGATTAAAATATTCAAAATTAATGTAATTCACTGTATTATCCATTACAGTTAGGATATGAGGTGTCCACCCAATGCTCCTCTGTTAATGCAGGAATATTCAGAGGTCTTTTTCATGTAACAGGAGTCCACTTTATGTTTTGAATGTAAATCTTGATGCTCGACCCCTGGCAGCTTATTTTAAAATTGACTGTTATTTTTTCCTTTCCCCTTTCCCTCTTTCTGTCCCTAACTGCAGGGAAAACAAGATTAATATTCTTCATGTCCTAAATCAAGTTATCTGTCCTTCCATTTACTCCCCATTTGAACAAAAAAATTCTGGACCTGCCAATGGGAAAACAGCTTTTCTTAAGGATAAAGCTAAACATTAATACATCTACTGATAATATCTGGAATACAGCCCTTGTATATACCCCCCTTTAAAGTCCTCTGTTTCCCCTAGTAGCTAAAATGGCAGCCTCTGTGATGTGAGTCTGTTGTCTTTCTCCTTTGCTAGCAAAGCAATACAACTTTTTCCCCTTTCTCAAAGTCTTGGTCCTCTAATGGATTAGTATCAGGGACAAGGACCCCATGTTAAGTATTAAATATGAGACCTATAGCCTAATTGGTCCATTCTAATTTGAATGTACTAACTGGGGGGTAACTGTAGGCAAGAGGGGCATGGTTGGAAGAAGTGACTCACTGGGGGCATGCTCAGGAAGGGCTCGTCTTTCCTGTGGTCCCTTCCCCTCACTATGTCCTTGTCACCATAAGCCACGTAGCTTTCCTCTGCCCTTTAGATGGAACCAGCTGACTGTGGACTGAACTTCTGAAACCATGAGTTCAAAATAAGCTTTTGCTCCTCCAAGTTGCTTTTGTGAGGCATTTTGGTCACAGTGATGAAAAGCTGACCAATACGGAAATGGGTATCAAGAAGTGAGGTCACTGCTATGACTGACCATGTGGTTTAAAAGTCTTTGGAACTGGTCTGTGGGAAGAGTTTGGAAAAGCTTGGAGATACAGGCTAAAGAAGACTTAGAATGATAACAGGCAATTCTGGTGGTGATTCAGAAAACCAGAACACTGATAGGAATGCATGACAGTAAAGACTGTGAGGTTTCAGTGAGGAACAAGGATTCTACTGGAAAGTGGATTAGAGGCCATTCATGCTATATTCTGGCAAAGAACTTGTCTACATTCTGCCCATGTCCTTAGACTTTCTATGAGGCCAAATTTAAAGGTGATGGACTAATTGATATGGTGGTGGCTATTTTAAGGCAGCACAGCATTTAGGCAGTGGCATGGATATTGCTCTTGGCTTTCAGCCAAGTTTACTATGAGAACTGGGGGTGAAAAGCATAGCAGATGGATTTTTAAAACTTGCAGTTTAGCCTAAAAAGTATGTAAAACTGAGGCCAAGGAAGGTATGGTTGTTGAATTTTGTTGAAATCATTATGGCCACTAAAGAGGTGTAAAGTACTTTGCACAGAGACAATAGAAAAGATGCCTTGAAGGTGTCTCAGGAACTGGTAAGACCACACTCATTGGAGCCTCAAGGGTATAATGTAAAAAAATTCTTTCTTTTCTCTTTTTGGTACTGAGAATTGAACCTATGGATGTTTAAGTACTGAGCCACATCCGAAGTCCTTTTTATTTACTTATTTATTTAGACAGAGTCTTGCCAAGTTGCTTAGGTTGGGGTTGAATTTGTAATCCTTCTGCCTCAGCCTTCCAAGTTGCTGGAACTGCAGGCATGAGCCACTAAGCCCAGTGTAAAAATTATTTGAGAAGAAACAGTGAAGACACCCTGCTTGCACAGAGGGCCTAGTAAGTTGTTTTGTCATTCCAGCTGCATCATCCACATGATGCCACTGAGTTAGGGTAGAAATGCAGGATGCTACATAGTTAGGGTTCATGGAGGCTTTCATTAAGATTTCAAAGGAAGCTGGGCACGGTGGCACACGCCTGGAATCCCAGCACTTTGGGAGGCTGAGGCAGGAGGATCTTGAGTTCAAAGCCAGCCTCTCGGCAATGGTGAGGCACTTAGCAACTCAGTGAGACCCTGTCTCTAAATAAAATACAAAAAAAAGCCTGGGGATGTGACCCCAGTGGTCGAGTGCCCCTGAGTTCAATCCCCAGTACCACAAAAAAAGAGAGATTTCAAAGGAAGGCCTGGGAGGCCAGGAAAAGTGTAGCATGGTTGGAATCCCTGCAGTCTGCCCCCAAGAGGGGAATGTGTGAAGCTGTGAAGGTGAAGCCAAAGCTGGAATGGGGACCCCAGGAATTAAGAGATCACAGTAATGTGGACTCTCTACTTAGGAAAGCTGCTGGCTGCAGAGAAAGCTAAGCTAAGAGAGAAGCCATGAGCACTGCAACTGGCAAGGCCAAAGCAGAGGGACTGCCTGAGTCATTTTGGAGAGAACATCTTGCCACCTTGTGTCCTAGATGCCAGAGGTGGAGCTATGGGAAATGTTTGCCATATTGGGTTCAGGTCTTGCTTTGGTCTCATCTCTTCTTCCTATGCCCCATGTACTGCATATGTGTAACTTGATTTTAATTTGTAAAGGGGCTTACAGTCAAAGAGTTTTGCCTTGAGTTTCAGAGAAGACTCTGAACTTGGACTTTTGGGTAACACTGGAACACTTAAGACTATGAGGACTCTTGGATGCATTTTTTATTGTGAGATGAACATGAGCTTTTGGGGAATAGGAACAGAATATTATGGTTTGGGTATGATGAATCCCTCAAAAGCTCCTGTGTTAACGCAGGAATATTCAGAGGTAAAATGATTAGACTATAAGGGTTGTAACCTAATTGGTCCATCCAGTTTGATGGACTGACTGGGTGTTAACTATAGGCAGATGTGGCATGGCTTGAGGAGGGACATCACTGGAGGTATGCCCTGGAAGGATTCGTCTTTCCTACAGCCCCTTCCCCACTCTCTGTTTTCCAGCCACCATGAAGAGAGCAATTTTCCTCTATTGCTGCCATTCTGCCTTGTGTTCTGCCTCACTGTGGGCCTAAAACTATGCAATCAGCTGACCAGGGACTAAACCTCTGAAACTGAGTCCACTTTTCTTCCTCTAATTTGATCTTGTCAGGTATTTTTGGTCACAGCAACATAAAGGTGACCAACACATTAACAAATGAACAAAGAAATAGGCAGAAATAGCATGTGACAAAATTCAACAATCATGCCTGATTAAAAAAAAAAAAAAACTGTCATCAAACTAAAAAAGTGAACTCAACCTACTAACAAGCATCCACAAAAACCAAACAGATACAACCTACAGCTATCATCGTACTTAATGATAAAAGACTGGATGCTTTCTTCCAAAGATCAGGAACAAGACAAGAATATTCACTTTCACCACTTTTCTTCAACATTAGCATCCATATTGGAAATAAAAAGTAAAACTGTCTTTATTTAGAGATAATGTAATCATGCATGTAGAAAATTTAGTGGAATTTATAAAACAGTTACTATAATAAGTACAGCAAGTTGCAGATAAAAGCTTACTATTATTAGGATAAGTTTATTTCTATAAATTAGCTACAAAATATTTAAATACAAAATAACTTATAAGAGCATAAAATATAGAATAATTACAGAGAACTCCAACAAAACATAATAGGCCTGTGCCTTCAAGGGTACAAAATATTTTTGAGAAATTACAAAGAAACACCAAATAAATGTAGAGATAGATATACTTTGCTTGTGGACTGGAAGAGTTAGTAGTTAACACGTCAGTTCTCCCCAAATTGATCTATCTATTCAATACAATCACAACAACAACAACAACAAAATTCCAGAAGACTTCTACAAATTGGCAAGGTGAATCTAAAATTAATATGGAAGGGCTGGGGATATGGCTCAGTAGTAAAGCACTTGTCTGACATGAGTGAAGCCCTGGGTCCAATCCCAAGTACTGTAAATGATGATGATGATGATGATGATGATAAGAAAAATAAATAATAAAATAAATATGAAAATTCAAAAAACCTAGGTAGCAAAAACAATTTTAAAAACAAGAAAATCAGAGGTTGGCTGAGTCATTACATCAACCACTGTGTGATTTTAAGACTTACAATAAAGCTATACCAATTAAACCACCACAGCATTGGCATAGTAACAAACAGATAAACATAATAGAATAGAGCCCTAAAATATACCCATACCTACACATACAAGTGATTTTTAACAAATGTACAAAGGTAATACAGTGAAGAAAAGAAAGGCTTCTCTAAAAATGGTGTTGGAATAATAAAATATCCATACACAAAAATAAACTTTGAGCCTTATATGAAAATCAACTCAAAACAAATCACAGGCCTCAACATAAAACCTAAATCTAGGGCTGGGGTTGTGGCTCAGCGGTAGAGCGCTCGCCTAGCGCGTGTGCGGCCCGGGTTCGATCCTCAGCACAACGTAAGAATAAAGGCATTGTGTACAACTAAAACATAAATAAATATTTTTTTAAAAAAACCTAAATCTATAAACTTTTAGTAGAAAACATAAGAAATTTTGTGAAGTTTACAAAGGATTAGGCAAAGATTTCTTAGATATGACACCAAAGAAGAAATTCATGAAAAATCAAATTGATGAAAATGGACTTCATAATTAGATTATTTTGCTCTTCAGTGCTTTCATTAGGAAGTCATAGGCTGGGAGAAAATACTTGCCAAGAATATATCTAAAAAAGGATCTGCATCTAAAATATGTACTAAAATCTGAGAACTCAACAATTAAGAAAATGAACAGTCCATTATTTTAATGGACAATGGGCAAGAGTTTTGATCAAACAATTCACCAAAGAAGGTAAATAAATGAAAAGATGTTTAACATCATTAGCCATTTTGGAAGTGCTAATTAAAACTAGAATGAGTTGCCACTACACACATAAATGACTAAAATTAACACTATTGAAGGAAATGCAAAATGATATACCCATTTAGAAAAATAATTCGGTAGTTTCTTAAAAAGTTAAATATACACATCTACTATATGATACAAAAAGTTCACTCTTAGGTATTTTTTCAGGGAAATGATAACTGATGACACTTTGTATATGAATGATCACAGCAGCTATGTTTGTAACAGACCAAGGGGGGGGGGGGCAGCAGGAAAGCAAACCCAACTATTGATCAACCAGTATACAGAAAGATACAAAACTGGTATCCCACACAAAAGAATTCTACTGAGATATACAACATGAATCAATCTCAAAACAATCATGCTGAATTATAGAAGCCATACAAAGAGCACATATAAAAAATTCCATTTTTGTAAAGGTGTAGAAAATACAAACTAATCTAAAGCAATAAAAAGCAGATGGATGGTTCCTAGAGAGGGTGAAAAGGAGACTGATGAAGAGAACACAAAAGAATATGAGGAAATCTTTTTGAGATGATAGGTATGTTCCTTATTTGATTGTTGTGAGGTTCTCACAGGTATACATGGATTTCAAAATTTATCAAATTATACATTTTAATATGTACATTTTTATTGTATGTCAATTATACTATGATAAAGCAGTTTTTTAAATAAAAAGAACAAAATTCAAAGAGTTTTTGAGTTAACCCAAACCTATTAGTAACCCAATAAATGTAATTTGTTTTACCTCAGTTTTAAAAATATTGACTCTCATATTTAAAACTTTAAAAAATGAATATAAATACTTTTTCACTAAATATTTACTGAACTAAAATTGCCCCCCAAGTTGAAAATAGTCAAAAAGAGAACTGAGGATATATAAAAGGTTTATACAGAAGAAGGAGAACAAAGAACAGGAAAGTAAACTGATCAAAATAAAGAATTGTCAACATATACATGTGATCCAATTGGAATGGAAATTATACGTTTATTGTGATTTTTAATCGACAATTTAAATTAATGATTATCACCAGCAATGCTCAGTTGATTGCACATCAATGAGAAAAGTAGATGGCTGGGCTGATGCAAGTTTGGGAATTTGCTGGAGAGAAGAAACAGAAGGATAAATGCACAGAGTATTCTTATATTACTTTGGATCCCATGTAGTCTAGGCTGGTTAGGAAAGAAAACAACAGGTAATTCCTCTCATCCAAAGATTTAAGACCCTTGTTCCATTTGTTCTTCTGTTGTATGCAACCAATAAAATATCAACTTTGGATTAAATGAGCCGTCAGTCTCCTGTAAGCCCGAAGTTCACAATTTCCACCATCCACAAGAACCTTAACAGTGCCTATCAACTTTTCTATAATGTCTTAATAGTGTTCTTTTTCCCATTAACTAAAGCAAGTATTTGGAATCTCTTTTTCATAAGTTCCCTACTGCTCTTTTTCCTCAGTCAGCAGATAAATACATTCTAATTCGTAGAGAAAATAGAGACCACTTGGTGGGAGAAGAGGCAAAATCCCCACACCTTTTAATTTTCTATATCCCTGTCAATTTATCTGTTTCCTTTGCTTGTTATAGAGAAAGAAATGTCTGTTTTCCATGGCATATACTCCTAGCTCTGGACCCTATTTCCTACAGCTTCCCTCTCAGAGTCATCTCCTTCTTAGTTTATTTTTAACATTTACCATTCAATTGAACTGACCTCTTAGCATTTGAATGCTTATTAATAAATCCTAAAATAATTTAATAATCTTTTCTGGCTCTATTATATTCTTTCACTAAACATATCAGGTATGTTTAGTGAAAGAGAAGGAGGAAAAATTATAGATGATACCTAGATTTTCAACTGGAGCAAATGAATGAACAAGTGGTCCTCTTCACTGAAACTGGGAATACTGGAGGGGAAAAATGGCTTAGATTGGAAGGCATCTGAATTTGGGGCATGTTAAATGTGAAATGCTAGTGGATATATAAATGAATATGACAAACAAGCAATCAGATATGTGTTGATCCAGAGAAGAGCTAATTTGGAAGTATTCATTTGGTAGTTATCAATATATAAAATGGAATGAAGCCATGGGAGTTTACTAGGAGAACATACATAGTGATTAATAGACATAAATGGCATTTTAGAAAATATGAACATTTCAAGAATAAGTGGGGAGGGGGCACAAGAGACACTGAGAATAGATCAGTATACAAGCAAAAGGATGAGGAGAGAGTGGTGTTACAAAAGTCAAGGGAGGTAGGACAGGGCAGTGAGTAAGAGCTTCAGCTCTGCAGCCAGAATGCCTAAGTTCGATCCTGGGGCTCTGCTGTTACTTGCTAGCAATATGACTTTGTACAAAGTACTTTCTTTGTATTTCATTTCCCATATATATATATACATATATATACATATGTGTATATATATATGTATCTATCTCATAAGTCTATATATAAACTTGCAGATCCAACAAATAAATAAGTGTGAAGCACTTGGAAATATGACATGTATATAATAAACATGCTACAAAAGTTAGTAAATAAGTAAAAGGTAACAGTTTTAAAAGATGAGAAGATGAGAGAATCACCATAATTTTAAAATCTACAGATAGATCAATGTATTTATCAAGTGCCCTCAATGTGCTAGGAACTGTTCTAGGCACCAGGGATATAGCAATGAACAAAACTGAGAAAACTGTCTGCCTTCAAGTGTCTTGTATTTTGCTGTAAGAGATGTAAAACAAACAAGATGAATGAAGTAATGAGTAAAATAAGTAGTGGTAGTAAAAAGTATGGAGAGATGCAAAACACATGTCCAGCCCAAGTCCGGCATAGGCGGTGGAAATGGAGTTCCCCTAGGTGGAATGGGCTGGCTAAGAAATAAAAGCTAGGAAAAATAGAAGGACAAAAAAACCACAGGATACAGAAAATAATTTCAAAAGCAGGGGCGAGCCAATCAGATGGATAGAGCTTCTAGACTAATGGCAAAATGGAGCCCACACTTGCTTTATTTATATCGGGAAACATCAAAGGCCTTCCATGGAATGTTCTTCACCAAAAAGGTTAAAGGTGGGCTGTCCAGTTCCCAACAGGTTACGCCCATCTCCAGAGCTACTATAAGGTATCTTCCTAGCAGAGAGGAGATAAAGGTCATGTGCACTGAGCAATCTATTGTAGAGGGAGAGCCATGGATAGTTTGCAATGCCAAACCTAAATCTCCCTGGCTACCATACCAGAGAAGACCCTCATGCAAATCATGGATGGTTTCCTGCACACATGGTTAGTATGTATTATTGATACTAAGAAAAGCAAGCAATTATATAGTCATATGTAACAGATGCTATTTTGAGTAATGTATATATATTAAAACACCTAATCTTCACAGTAACTTCATGAGGTATGTTCTATTATTATCCCATTGTACAGATAAGAAAACTCAAGTACAAAGTTGTTAATAATCTGCAGGTCACAAAGCTAAAATGTAGCAGATACAGGATTCACACCTAGGTATTCTGACTTTAGATTCTATGTTCTTAACCACTAATGAGGAGGGAAGGGACATTTAAAGTATGTATTTGGGGGTCAGGGTGCTATAGATTTTTCAGATAAGGTGACCAGGGAAAACTTTCATTGACAAAGTAATGTTTGAGTAAAAAATCTGAACAAAGAAAGCATGTGAATATCTCTGGGGAAATTATTCTAAGCAGAGGGGAACAGAAGGCACAATAGCTGTGTGGGAAAAATGTGCCTGGTGGACTCAAGGACTGAGAGTAGGCCAAGGCAGTTGGAGCAGAATAAATGAGGGAGAAGAGATATAAAAGCTAGATCAAAACAGGTTCATAAGGACTTTGATTCTACTCTGAATGATAGAAAGCCACTGGAGAATTATACAAAGTGTGACTTGTATTGTAACAATTACTAGCTCCTGTTTTAAGAATAGATTGAAGGTGGGGCAGGGCTGGAAATAGGAAGACCAATTAGAATGCTGTTACAATAGTCCAGGCAAGAGATGGTAAGTACCTCCAGGCAGTGACAATTAGATTCCAGGTATGTTACAAGGGCAAACAGAATAGAATTTGCTGAGGAACTGGAGGTTGAGTGTGAAATAAAAGAATAAAGGATGACACCAAGATATATGGCATTAGCAAGAATAGAGCTGCCATTAACTGAAATGGGAAAGGCTGGAAGAATAACAAGTGATGAGGTAGAAAGAATTACAAAGAGCTCATTTATATTAAGTTTGAGATGTCTGTAAGATTTTAAATAAAGATGTCTAATAGATAATTGGATATCTGAGTACAAAGAGCAAGGACAAGGTGGGGACTGGAGTTCTAAATTTGAGATCTGTCATGATGTGTATAGACAGTATTTAAAACCATGACACTGGAGAGAAGACACAGAAGAGGACTAAGCTTTAAGGCCTTCCAAGAAGTAGTAAAGAAGCAAATTGTTAAGAAAACTGAAGGTGATTAAATAAGATGAAAAGCAAAAGAATATGTTATTGTAGAAACCAAAAGTACTTCAAGGAAATTGAACCTGAGATGCTGATGAATTCTGAAAAATAAGACCTAAGAATTGACCCCAGTATATTTAGCAACATGGAGAATCCTCATGACTATGACCAGAAGAGTTGTGGTAAAATTCTTAATCATTAGATGACAACACATCATGTTTGTTTATTGTATGTGTCTTCAGTAGAACACAAGTTCCGCGAGGATATTAACCCATTAATTCTTAAGGTATCAATTCTGTGAACATAATATATATCCAAATGGACCTGTGACAAGGCAACAATCACAGCAGGGAATGTGTGGCAGAGCAAGCTGCTTACCTCATGGTGGCCAGGAAGCAAACGAAGGAAAGAGAGAATACAAGAAATCCAAGTTCCACAAATTCCCGTTTGAGGGCACAGACATAATGGCCTAAAACTTCCCACTAGGCCCCTTCATAGAGACTTCCACTACCTTCCTACAGCATCAAGCTGAGGGCCAAGCCTTTAACACATAGGTGTATATTTTGGGTTTTTTTTCCTATCATAGTTATGATATTTATGATTGAGACTACTGAATTTGAAGACTTTATTTAAAATTTCCTTTTCTATTTTAATCAAATAGGTAGAAATTTATTGATAAGAGACATAGATAAGAAGGAAGGTATTCGAAATAGAAAAAGTGACAACTAAAATGAAGAAAAGAATATTTTAGAAATACAACTGGTAAGACTTATTGAAGAATGAATGGTAAAAAGAAGAGGATAAAAGCTAGGATGATTACCATTCTCACATATAACTATCTTGGATCCACATATTATTATGATAGCTTTCTAGCAGGTCTTCTTACTTTAAGGTCTTTTTGTTTTACTTAATTTATAGACAGTTTTGTTAGAATAAAAGTAATTGTTTCCTCATTAGAGTTTTTTAAAAACCTGATTCAGTTTCTTGTCAGTTTCTGAATATGAAACCTGATGGTATATGCCTTAATTATGTAACCTTTAACAAGAGTATATATATTCTGTAAGAAGGAAGAATGGGAATTAGAAAAGTTACAGTAATAAATAATATTCAAATTAACCTTATTACTAAATAGTAGAGAGAATATTACATTTTCTTATAAAAATCATCAATTGTCTCCACTCAAAATAAAATATACAACAACCAAAAAAAAAAATATCTGTTAAGCAAGAATTCTGTCAATCTTGATTTAGAGACCATCTGAAATTACATTAACATAAAAGAATGCTATTGAAGAACGAGAAGTCACTTCTCTTTCCTGTACAGTATATTTCAACAAAGAAAATACTGATGATATTTATTCCTTACAAATATTTGTATTGAAATAACTGCCTTTATCATGGGAACACAGTATCTGTTTGAAAGAATAGATCATTATTTTACTGTAGTTTATACAACAATGGGGAAAGTTTATATAACTAAGATATAGAGTAGGCCAGGCCCATTCCAGTATGTTAAAACAGTAGAGGAAACAAATCACTCTAAAGGATTACCTATACATAATCTAATCCTGTATTTACAATTTCTTATACCAACTCCTTAAATGATAGAAACGTCTTGATTAGAAGGCTACTAATTCAACACTAATTTTACTTCTAATACCCTCAATGAGATATGCTTTTGTGGAATCCACATATTTTTATTGTTTTACATACCCACTTTCTCTCTATATTTAAACAGGAAAGACCAAGAACAGAATCAACCAACCTCTTCCAGAGTAAACTACTGCTCTCTTTGTATCATTCTTAGTTATGTTTATAACATAATAATTTTTTTATTTAAAAAAATAGGGAAGTAGTCACTGAACAGTGCAAAAACTAAAAGACAGTTTTAATTACTAAATCTACATTTAAATAAATGTGCTAGAGAATGAATGAAGGAAAAATATTTAGGTGAGAAAATAACATTATAAAATGATAATTTGTAATTCAATGGCTAGAAGGTGCAAAAAGTATCAAGAGCTAATGTTTGTAGTCAGGAGGTCTCTCTTTAAAGGTATAAAATAGAAGTAAAAAAAAAAAAAAAAAAAAAAAAACAGGCAAAGCAGCCCTGACACAACACATTTATAAGCAAGAGTCATTAAAATAATATATGGGCGGGGGGTGGGTGGGTCTTTCTTTCTTTTTTGTATCTTGGTTTCAGGCATCTATTCCTAGATACATTATAGACCTAAGAAAGAATTAACAAATGAGTAGAAAAGAAAACAATATATGAAGAGAATTTTTTAAAAATGAAATAAAAGGGGAAAGTCAAATTTTAGCATTATGGGTTAGGAAAAATGTTTTTTGTATCTCTTAATAATTGTTAGGGTTGACAGAATTAGGGTTAACTTACTTAGTTTACAGAACTTACGTCTCAGTACCTCCTCTTTCATGACAAGTTCACTCTAATGCTTCTAGGCATTGGTCCAGGGGGAAGATTGTATGTAGAAGCCTGGAAGCCAAGATAACTCTAGAGAGTTTATCACCCAGCAGCCTGATGTTCTTATTTTAACCACTGAATTGTGACTACCTACATGTCAAATCTGATCTCACTCCAATGTCCTTTTGGTTTTCACAAATTGATAATGCATTTTAAAGAATTCTAAATATCAATGATTCACATCTATTTCAACATGTCATTCAGTTAATGATGGAAAGGTTCTAACAGAAGCTATTTTTTGAAATATTCGTATAGGAAATTTTAGAATAGAAGCTAATATTAAAGCTTTTTCAAATATATTACCTTACAAATATGATCTACACGATCATCCTTCTAAAAACTTTCAACCAAAAGAAGAAACAGAGGCATAGAAAAGTTCAATATTTTGACTAATTTAGTAATCAGGAAAGCCAGGATTAGTCTTCTAATTCCAAATAGTTTACCCATTCTTATTTTTTCCACAATTTTAAACTTGGGAGCAAAAAAAAAAAAAAAAAAATTAGTGAATCATAACAAGTGATTCCTTATATTTTCTTCACTTTAACCATGAAATGGCATAGGTTAAGTATTGTACTTAGAACACTCTTCAAAAAATAAAAAGTAAAAAAGAAAAAGAACTTTGCCTTTAACTCTAGATTCCTTACTATATTCTTTTATATCTGTTGCCAAGTACTTTTCCTGAAGGTAATTACTGGTAATTACTCTCTGTGATTGCTATGTGCATGTCAGACATTGTCATTATTCAAATTATAATACAGTTAGCCAATGCTGAATTGTTAAATTTCAGTTCAATTAAATGTTTGTTTTGCAGCCTATTTATAGATATGACAGATGTATACTGCTCAAATATTGGAATTTGATATACTTTTCAGAAGCTGATATAAAATATAAAAAAAACATTAAAAAGAACAAATTGGATAATTTAGTAAGGACTGCAGCTGCTAAAGCGATATCAGGGCAGCTCCCTAGGATTTTAATAACCTTTGCCAAAATAACCAATGATTAGCTCTTTCTATAACATTTTCAAAATTAATAACTGCTAAGAGTGAACACATTAAAAAGAAATTTGAATTTAGTTTGTGGGGAAAAATAAGGGAACATGAATTATCTTTTCTGATTGGAATTTTAGTATAAATTATACATAAAAGTTGGAATTTTAACTATTTTTAAGTGTATCTTTGAGTGGCATTAGTTACATTCATAGTGATGTATAACTATAACCACTACATATTTCCAAAACTTTTTTGTGACCAGAGAGAGGAACTCTGTAGCAATAATTCTCTATTCCTCTCTCTCTCTCAAGCCTTTGCTAGGCACTATAAATTAGACTACTCTAGATATGTGACAGAGTAGAATTATACAATATTTGTCTTTTTGTGGCTGTTTTCAAGGTTTATCTATGTTGTGGCATGCATCAGAGTTTTGTTCCTTTTGATAGCTAAGTAATATTCCACTACGTATATTTTTAAATCCATTCACTGTTGGATATCTGGGTTATGTATCAGCCCATTTTTTTGCTGCTGTAACAAAATACCTGAAGTCAGGTACTTATGAAGAAAAAAAGGTTTATTTAGCTCACAGTTTTGGAGATTCAAGATCAACATGCCAGCATTTTTTCTAACGAGGACCTTCTGGCTATAACACAACATGGTAGAGAAACAAAGATAACTGGCCATATGCAGAAAGGGCCAAGCATGTGGGATAGCCCACAGGAACTAGCTCACTTCACAAGACCAATACTAATCCCTCTGAGGGCAGCACCCTCTAATAACCTAATTACCTTGATCTAGCCCCTTACCTCATAAAAGTTCCAAAACCTCAATATAACTACTCAGGACCAAGTTTCTAGTATGTGAACCTCTAGGGGGACAAATCACATTCAAACCATCGCAAAACTATTTTCACATCTTGGCTATTGTGAATAATGTCACTGTGAATACTAGCACAGAAGTATCTGTCTGAATCATTGTTTTCAAATCACTTGGGTATATATATGTAGGAATTGAATTGCATTCATATGGTAATTCCATGTTTAACTTTTTGAGAAATTGCCAAATAGTTTTTCACAAGTGGCTACAACACATCATATCCCCACCAGCAACGATAAGGGTTCCAATTTCTCCACAACTTTCCCAACACTTATTCTCTCTCCTTTGGATTATAGCCATCTGGATAGCTATGAAATGGTATTTCACTGTGGTTTGGAGTTGCATTTTCCTAATAACTAATAATATTAAGCATTTTTTCATGTACTTATTTTCTATTTGCATATGTACTTTGAAGACATGACTTTCCAAGTCCTTTGTCTATTTTTCAATGGTATCATATTCCTGTTTAGTTGTAGGGCTTCTTTATATAGACAGACACACACACACAAACACACACATACACACACACATTCATATATTGTACGTATATCCTCATAAAATACACAATTTTCAAATATTCTCTTTCATTCTATGGGTGGCCTTTCACTCTCATGATTGTGTCATTTGGTGCACAAAGTTCTTAAATTTAATAAAATCTAATTTATCTTTTAAAAAAAACTATCGTTATCTGTGTCTTTGTCCTACTGAAGAGTCCATTGATGAATCCAAAGATATGAAGATTTGCTACTAAGAGTTCTAAGAGTTTTAAAGTTTGGGCTCTTAAATTTAGGGTTTTTAAAATCTATTTTGAGATAATTTTTGTAGATGGCATAAGGTAAGGGTTCAACTTCATTCTTTTTCATGTTTTCTTAACATTGTTGAAGAAAAAAGTTATCTTTTCAATAATTAAGATGCTAATTAATACTATATTGTTGTTCATTACAAGGCTGACAATTCTCCAATTGTGATTTATTTTTTCCAGTATCTTAATTTTTTTGTGTGAATCAAGGCATCCTGGTTTTTATTTTAAAATGTCTTTAAAATTTGGATATTATCAAATTTGGATAATAAGGCAAACAAAAAGGAGAAACTAAAAACATTCAAAAGAAATAGAACACTCTGCTTTCCATTATTAAAGTAATTATTTTCTCACTTTGTAAATGTCTTTCTAGATTTGTCATATTTATCCATGTCAAGTATAATACAACTTTTAATGGCTGTATATATGGAGGGACCAAAATTTTTATTTAACCAAATATGTATTAAAGTCTCTAAAGTACAAAATAGGGCTGGGGATGTGGCTCAGTGGTTGAGTGCCCCTGAATTCAAACCTGAATACTACGCCCCTCAAAAAAAAAAAAAAATGTAAAAAAAATACCACAATGTCTAATGGCAGTGCATTAGGCACAAAAAGCTATTTAAATTTAAATTAATTAAAAGTAAATAAAATAAAAAATAAAGTTCCAAACAATGTTCAGAAGATAGCAAGTACTTAATAAGCCTATTTGGTTAGTGACTGGATCAAAAGAAAGAGAACATTTTGCTCATCATAGAAAGTTCTGTTGGACAAGAGCTGTTTTAAAATGTTTAAAATTGTCACTATTATAAATAACTCCTGAGTTATTGTGGATTAACATTAATGTATAGCTATCAAAATTTCTTCAGAATAAAACACAAGAAATGAATCATTAGCACAACAGGTGTACAATATTCATACTCTTTGAAACACTGGGCATATGGGAGATGTCAATTTCCTTTGTCAATTTAATCAAAAAACCATGTTTCTGTTTAAAAGCTGCATTGATTTGATTATGGGCATGGTCAGATAGAAGAGACAAAGATCTCTGAGGACCAGTCCAGAGATGCTACAAGTATTACAGTCTTTGTAAATACTAGTGCAGCAGCAATAGACTGTACAAAAACAGATGTTGTCACATTACATTATCTCCAACTACTATTTATAAAGCTGTTTGTTTCCAGTTTGCCTCTAAACTTCTTCCCAAGGCTTCGTTGCTCCAAGCGGCCATCGCTTCAGGCAGCAACAATTATTATTGTCCATTTGTGTTCTGTTTTTATGAATTAATTTTTCTTAGCTGATTTTTTATTGGAGTGATTAATCTTTTTCTTATGATTCTGTAAAAGGTCCTGATAAAGAAAGGATATGAAAACTTTTTTTTCCAAATATGTTTGAATATTTCTTTAGTTCATAATTTGCTTTTTATTTGTTATGAAATATAGGTTAACATTCATATATAGTAAAACAGACACCTTTGTTTCTGCTTTAAGTGATATGCTTAGAAAGTTTTCCTGGTTATATGGTCAACCATTTTTTAATTTTTTTGTTTGTTTGTTTCATTGTATACATTTAAATAGTTATGCTACACAGAATATATACTGGCATATGGTATAAGGCAGGAACTAATCATATCCCTCCCTCCCCCCCCCGCCAGTGTTAGAATATTTCCAATCTTAATACAATTCTAAGGGATAAAAATTCACAACAAAATTCACCAAGCAGATATCCAATCCAATCACTTTTATGTAGGAACACAAAAACTGCATTTTTTTTCATTTATTTATTATTTAATTATTTATTGCAGTACTG
Source organism: Tamias sibiricus (assembly GCA_025594165.1). Lineage (NCBI taxonomy): Eukaryota > Metazoa > Chordata > Mammalia > Rodentia > Sciuridae > Tamias > Tamias sibiricus. The sequence continues at coordinate 108,155,455 of CM046658.1, read as the reverse complement.
GGAATTGAACCTAGGGGCTCTATCATTGACTTAGATCCCCAGTCCTTTTTATTTATTTATTTTTAAATTTATTCTAATTTGTTATATATGACAGCAGAATGTGATTCAATTCACATTACACATATAGAGCACGATTTTTTCATGTCTCTGGTTGTGCACAAAGTAGAGTCACCCATTTGTGGCTTTGCTTTTTTGTCACTCCTTTTTATTTTTTATTTTGAGACATGGAATTTGTGATTCTCCATTCTCAGCCTCCCAAGCAGATGGGATCACAGGTGTGTGCCACCTTTATATTTTAGAAAAAGACTGCATTTTTACATTTTAGAAATGTGGCTGTCAAGATTTTGCTTTCTCAGATAATACAATTTCCATTCAGTCCAGGCATTAGACCTTATTTTCAAAATAAAGAGAAAAGTAAGCTATATGTAAAGAATTTTCAGATAGAAAAAAAGTAGGTAAGAAGTACCAAAAATTATAATTCCAGCAACTTGGGATGTTGAAGCAGGAAGATCCCAAGTTTGATACCAGTCTCAGTAATTTAATGAGATCCTGTCTCAAAACAAAAAAATAAAAAGGGATTGGGGTATAGTTTTGTGGTAGAGCACCCTGGGTTCAATCCTCAGTAATAACAATAAAGAAGAAGTACCAAAAAAGTGAGATCTGTTCAGGAAAGACCTATATGGACCAATCTGCTTATCTTTCATAAAATCACAACAAACTCCTGAAAAGGAGCCTAAAATACAATTCCATGGCAAAGGTTTTCACTCTTCATACTCACATTAGCTAAGTTTTTCACTAGCACATTTAGGAGTGTTTCCAATACATAAAATTTAATGATTGCTATGATTGTTATTTTTGTCACTTATTTATTACTTCATCATGATTTTATTAGTCTCAAAAATAACTCAAATGTTTTATTAGGAGTGAAGTTGCAATTTCTATGGTTTTGATTTTAAAATAAACTCTTTTTAAAGAGAACAACATTGGTAAATCCATAATTGTTAACATTCCCAAAGTTCCAATTCCACATGAACATTCATTAATTATTTTTTAAAAATCAGTTCCTGCCCAGCACTATGGCGTACACCTGTAATCCCAGCGGCTCGGGAGGCTGAGGTAGGAGGATCACAATTTCAAAGCCAGCCTCAGCAATGGCAAGGCGCTTAGTAACTCTATGAGACCCTGTCTCTAAATAAAATACAAAATAGGGCTATGGATGTGGCTCAGTGGTCGAGTGCCCCTGAGTTCAATCCCTGGTACCCCACCTCACCCCCCAAAAAAATCAGTTCCTTCAAAGAAATATTCTAAAGCTCTAATAAAAAAAAAATTAGCACCTTCCAAAACAAACACACAACTGTCAGACAAAGGAATCACTACTATTACAGTTTCACATTAACAACTGGTACTATCCTCTACTGCAAAATTTATCATTATATTATATTCTAACTACTTCTTTCCCCACCTTTAGTTACATCCAAAAACTTGGCACGGAGCTCAGTAAATTATGGATGCTTAAACCACACATTGCTTGTCCAAGAGCAACTGTCTCCTTTCCTAGTTTAACTTACTTGTGTTTCAAAATCCTCTTAAGCAGTGCTCAAAGATGTAATTGATTAATTAGTAAGTACAACCGTTCAAACTGCCACACTGTATTATAGCAAAGTATTTGAAATACATGAAATAAAATATTTTTCTGGGACAGGTTATTAATGTTTATATTTTATGAGAATAAAAACAAGCTTTGAGTGATTAGAAACTTATAAAAGTTAATAGCACTAATAGATCACAGGGTTAGACATGAACTGAGGGTTCTAATTCTCACCTTTCACTACATCAAGCAAGAGTTTTCAGATAATTAACATTTTAACAAAATATCAGTTGTACTAGGAATACTTACACTGACCCCAGCGCCCTGTTCTTGGGTTCAAATAATTTGGATAAAGGCCATTTGGACGATCCATTTGCTGAAGCAGTTTCCGAATATGCATGACCTAAGCAAAATAATTTAAAATTAAGAATGTAATGAACAGAAATAAAGGTCATTGAGGTTTGGTATTAGTCTAGCCTTTGTTTTCTTTTTTTGTTTTTTGTTTTCTGTCACATAAGAACCTATAAACGACTCCCTGCTTTTTTTGTGTGTGATGGTCAGGAAAGCCTGCTATTTCTTAGATGACTCATTATTCTTACAAGATTGTTATTTTAAAAGTCCAGCAATAATAAAAGTGATACAAAGAAAAGTAGCTCAGATAGAAATAATTTTAGGTATATAATTATTTATTTACTTATTTTCTTACTGATGTATACATACAAGTGGTACAGAATACAACCCTGGGTCTCCTACATGCTGTACAATTGCTCTACCACTGAACTACACACCCTCAGCCCAGTGAAACCATTTTAAATTCCTACATTCTACTATCCAGAAACAGACATCAAAACATTGGTGATAAATAACATTCCAGGCATATTTAATATGTATATAACATGAGAACATTAATAATTTCATAGAAATAGAGGTATAACATTTCTATTAGAAAATATTACATTAATTTGAATTCAATAAATAAAAAAAAACAAATGAAGTAAAACCAAATGGTTTAACTTTAAATATTGGCCCTATAATACATATCCCTAAATTCCTAAAATTCCAATTCCTAAGAAATCTCCCTGAGGTTAAGGGGGAAATGAAATCACAAAAGATATTAAGAGGCTGGAGATTTTCCAGGGATTTGTTTTTATTTATTTCTAGATTGGTTGGACTTTATAAGTGCTTTGGCTGGGAGAGTGTTTAAGCAATACAGCAGTAAAGGTGCTTTATTCCTTGTATTCTTTATTTGAGAATGTTATCTTTATATTTGCTGGATAACCTAGCTGGCATAATTATTTCCAACTGGCTGGGAAAACATTCTATTTTTCACAGGACTTTGTATATACTTGCCTTTTCTGGATTTGGGCATAATACTAATCCTTTCTCTGCAAGGTTTTCCATCATCTCTTATTTGGCTGAATGTCATCATCACATAGTTTTAGGAATAGACTCAAGAATGCTATCTATATTTCCTGTGTCCTTTCATATTTGAGAGTACCATTATGTACAATAATCTCAATCTGAATTCCATGAACCAGTTTTAGACAGTTCTGAAAGATATTATATAACATGAGAAAACTAGCAAATTTTTGTTATCTGAAAATTATGTATAATATTGAATTATCTTGGCCTCTCTTCCCTATCATTTCCTTTCTTTTTAATTTCTACACATTAATTTTTCTCAAGTTTGATTTTTTTTTTCTTTGCTATATTTTGAACCCTGTCTTTCTTTGCATTGCTTTCATTTTGGCCTTCATTTTGGTAATAATTCTATCTTATACTTTGTTACTGATATCACATATCATTGACCCTGAGCACTTGTAACTATATATTCGGTTCTATACAGAACTATGGTAATGGTAATGCTATGGTAATGTTTGCCCAGAATTTTCAACTGCTATTCTCTGATAAATAGATTTAGCCAGTATTTTTCATGTGCCTTTCCTTTTTTTATTCTGGAAAATCTTTGTATAAATTTTGTACTTATTCTTATTTTTTTTTTGTGGTACTGGGGATTGAACTCAGGGGCACTCGACCACTGGGCCACATCCCCAGCCCTTTTTTGTATTTTATTAGAGACAGGGTCTCACTGAGTTGCTAAGTGCCTCGCCATTGCTGAGGTTGGCTTTGAACTCGTGATCCTCCTGCCTCAGCCTCCCAAGTGCTGGGATTACAGGCGTGCGCCACCGCACCCAGCTTGTACTTATTCTTTTTTGATGAATTACTCATTACTATTTTTCTTGACTTAGCTATTCATTAGATAAGAGTCCATATGTAAATATGTTTTTAGAGCCTTTGCTTTCCCCTAGTCAACTGTGATTGGCAATGTAGCACTCACTGCTCAGGACAGAATCTGTCACTGATTCTCTTTTCTCACCCAAGTGTGCAGACACAAACATAGCCTGTCTGTGAAATTCTTTGTTATTTTTCTGACTTCTCGGCACATTACTTGTAGTCCAAAAAAGTATTAACCATCAGTCTGTTACTCTCATTTATTTAAGTCCTCTTCAATGCCATTTAATAAAGTATCGAACTTTACTTTTTGTTAGAATTTGTGGGAAACATACTTTTGTTCCTACTATCATAAGGCATCTTTCTATAAAATGACTCTTTCTTGCCTTTTGTAGCTAGTTCAGAGAAATGTTGATTTTTAATGTCGACAAAGAAATGCTGATTTTTAATGTCGACAATGGTCTTTTATACAAAAAATAAACCCACATTAAGCTCTTGGTTTTAATCATTGAAAAAGACTGTCCAGGTTGAAGATAGGACTCTGTGGCAAAGTGCATGTTTAGAATATGCAAAGCCCTGGGTTCATTCGGTATCCTCTGCCTATCCCACCTTTCCCCCCACCAAAATAGAAAAATTTAGACTACCTTAATATATTAAAGTAGAGAATCATGTAATCTGTGAATACTCAGTATGTTCTTTCTTCCTTTTCAATTCTTAAACCTTTTGTTCATTCTGTTTTTCTTATCTTACCATGCTGGCTAGGAACTTCAGCACAATAGAAATGACAATGAAGTTTTCTATTTTTAAAAACCTTTTGAATAATAACAAATATTTTAAATATGTTTTAAATAGAAAAGCTATCTTTCTGAGTAATTTAAAAAGAAAAATAATAATAACATCCAGAACCCTGATAAACATATCAAGCACTAATCAAGTCTTTGGACAAATTTTAAAGAACTCTTTTAAAACAAACAAAAAGGAAAGAAAACTAACCTTTTTATAGTAAACCATGTCCCCTGTCAAGTAGCTGAGGTGGACAAATTCCATATGTAGTGTACCAAATTCAGCCAGAATGCTGCTACCTGCAGACGCCCAGCCCCAGTTTCGCCCCACTCCACTGAATGAAAGGAAAGGATTGGGGGAAAACAAAACAAAACAACAACAACAACAAAATTCTAATGAATACATAAATTTTAAATAAATCCATAAAAATCATTATATCTAACAATATTTCATTTATATTTAGAACTTTGATCATTAAAAATTTTGTATAGATAATACATCCATGTTTTAAAATTAAGACTATACAAAAAAGTATACATTAAATATATTTTATCTATTCTCATCTCCTTTCACACTGTCAGGCTCCACAATAACTTTCATTACATATTAATTCAGAATTTTCATGCATATATAAGCAATCTAAATATATATGCATATTTTCCTCCTTTCCTAGACCAAATATAGCAAATCATACTAACTGCTGCTCTGTATCTTACATTTCATTCTTACAATGCATCTTCGTGGTCCTTCTGTTATCAGTTCACAGTTTTCTCCTCCTTAGTTTCTTTTTAATCTGCACAGAATTCAATGATATTGATGATCTTCTATTGAAATGTCCCATCCCAGGGGTATATGACAATGTGTGTGAGCATTTCAACTTGTCTCAAACCTTAAGTGTACAACTTGCATTTACCACAAGAGTACCAAAGGTGCAAAATGTCCTAAATGGTTAGAACATTATCATACCATAAAGAACTATCCTGCTCCAAGTACTGGTAGTGCTTAAGTAAAATCTATTGCATTATATAAATAAATGTAATTTATTAATCAATACCCTACTGATAGTCCTTAGGGATGTTTCCAATATTTTATTATTATGGAAACTTTTACAGAAAATAAATTTATGTATATTTCAGTTTTGTAGAAATAATCTCTACGATATGTTCCTGCCCTATAATTTTTTATTGAAGCATTATCATATAAATAAATTATAGAGACTTTAGATTTTTTTTTTTTTGGGGGGGGGTTGGTACCGGTAATTGAACTCAGGGGCACTCAACCACTGAGCCAGATCCCCAGCCCTATTTTGTATTTTATTTAGAGACAGGGTCTCACTGAGTTGCTTAGCACCTCGCTTTTGCTGAGGCTGGCTTTGAACTCAAAATCTTCCTGCCTCAGCCTCCTGAGCTTCCGGGATTCCAAGCATGCACCACCATGCCCAGCTTAGATGATGTTATCTTTTAAGAATGTTAAATTTCTCCTGAAATGCAGGTTGAATACAGGCAGATTACCTTGTTTCAACCTTTATGGTAGTCTATTTCACATTTACCTCTACCTTTCATATAGTTGCCCTGGGATCTCAAGTATCTTTATCAAGGCTCCTTCACTTTGGCAGATGTAAACACTAATCTCTGGACTCCTCAGTATCATGTGACTATTAAACTTTCTTTAGTCGTTTTGGCTTCTTCTGCAATTTTCTGTTGTGTTTCGTTGAGTCTTGTGTCAGGCATATGCACACAGAGTCACCAATGACTTGAGGAAAATTTTAATGAAAATTTTTGGGCCTTTCTTAAGGCCTTTCTTAAGGCCTTTCTGTCTGAGAAAATATCCTCATGTCTCAGTCATTTTAGCAGCTACAAGACCTGACTGTTCTCTCTGCTCAAATGTGGTATATTTACACAATGGAATATTACTCGGCATTAAAAGAGAATAAAATTATGGCATTTGCAGGTAAATGGATGGAGTTGGAGAATATCATGCTAAGTGAAGTAAGCCAATCCCAAAAAACCAAAGGCTGAATGTTTTCTCTGATAAGTGGACACTGATTCATAATAGGGGGGACATGGGAAAAATGGAGGAACTTTGATGGGGCAAAGGGGAGGGAGAGGTAGAAAGGGGGAATGGAGGTAGGAAAGTTGGTGGAATGAGATGAACATCATTACCCTAGGTACATGTATGACTGCACATAAGGTGCGACGCTACTTCGTGTACAACCATAGAAATGTAAAGTTGTGCTACAATTGTGTACAACGAATCAAAATACATTCTGCTGTCATATATACCTAATTAAAATAATAACAATTAAAAAAAAAAGACTATCAGTTTGAGTTTGGCCTCTACTGCCAAACTAGAACATGCCCTCAGGGGAAAATGCCAGTATTTATAGAGATGAACTTAAGATCATAGCTACTTCAAGAACTGAGTTAGTTGTTCTCTGAAATCTTCAAACAATTTGGTCTTATATAATTATAGCTTTTTTTTTTTTTTTTTTTTTTTTTTTTTTTGTGGTACCAGGGATTGAACTCAGGGGCACTCGACCACTGGGCCACATCCCCAGCCCTTTTTTGTATTTTTTTTTTTTAGAGACAGGGTCTCACTGAGTTGCTAAGTGCCTCGCTATTGCTGAGGCTGGCTTTGAACTCGCGATCCTCCTGCCTCAGCCTCCCAAAGTGCTGGGATTACAGGCGTGCGCCACCACGCCCGGCTATAATTATAGCTTTTATGATTGCTTTTGGTAAAAAGGTAGTCTGATAAAAGCTATTCCATGGTGAGAAATGGAAGTCTAGATTAATTATTCAAGCAATAGAGTTCATGAATTCTTCTTACTAGAATTCTAAACGATTCTATGGGGTCTTACTTTTAGAAGTAAAATTATCAATATTTTTATCATCTTACATCCATTTGTTTCTGGATAAATGGATATGAAAATTCAATATCCTTTATATTTTATTGATCAGTGCTAAAACATCAAAATCTGTATCAGAACATATCAGTACCTTGCTTAAAGTTCCTTCATTGTTAGATATTACCTTTACAATATCTTTAAAATTATGGAAGGCCAATTTCACTAATGGAGTTTTAATGAGTATAGACTGAATCAAAGAAGGCATATAAATATAGCAACTAGACAGGACAGTCATTTATCTCACAAATAATAAGTACCTACTATACTGTGAGAGAGACACTGGTAAACCTGACATATGTCAAGTTTATTCATACTTCCACAATAAAAAGATCATTTAAATAGTTACAGTTGTTATGAAGAAAATTAAGTAAGAAAATAAAAATCTGAATAATTTACTAAGAGAGAAAGCACGTTAGATGAAAGGCTCTTTATGTATCAAGTTCAGACAATATGTTTCTGAAATGATTCAGTCTAAACTAAGACCTGAATGTTGACGAGACACTCATGAATAGATCTGGAAGAGAATTCCTAGGAGTGAAAATAGCAATGGCAATGGGGCTGATGGAAAGGAAGGGGGACTAGTGTGGTAAGAGATCAGAAAGTAGGAGAAAGTCAATGATACAGGATGAGGTTAGAGAGGTAAGTATAACCCAAACTCTACAAGAATCCTGTAGGCTGTGGCACAATTTCAGAATTTTCATTTTAAGTATGATGAAAGGTCATGGATTACTGAACATAATCCTTTAGGAAGAAAAGCATACCATTTAGAAAGATTGGCTAGGCCTCAGCTTAATGAATAAATTACAGTGGCCTCAAATATAGCCCAGGAAGTTCAACAATTTACCCTTCCCTGTAGAAACTTTCTGGCAAAAGTCACAAAGGAACACTTCAATCACAATACATTGAAATACTTTTCAAAATACTAAATTATATACAAGGTTTGTCACCTTTTATTTCATGTAGTGCTTCATAAGAAGAATCTAAAATATTAAATTTCACACACACACACCCAGCAGAAAAAATAACAACTCAGAAAAATAAGGAAATCTTCAAGAACAAGAAATAAAACTGCCAAGGACAGAAAAGTTCCAAATATAGAAAAGATGATGAGCTGCCAAAAACCAAGCAGATAATAATTTCTGCTCCAAATGTTATGATTTTTCAGATGATCAAAATAAAAAGTATTGATATCTAAACATACATATGTTTTTATATATAATAAGTACCTGGATACATTTACGATGAATAACAATAAAACAAACAAGCAAAAAACATGATATCTCTCTTGGCTGATTACTAGCAGCAGAATTTTAGAAATGCTTGATAAACTTTTGGTAATTTCCAAGGTAAATCAACCTAAGTGTCCTACAATCATATTAATTATTTTGATAATAAGTTTGAATTGTATTTTGTTTAAAGTCCATTGAAAATCTTTAATTGGTATATTCAAAGAATAGTTTCTAGTGAAATGTAGTTATCAGAAGTTTGAAAGCAACTGATGTTAAAATTCATCCCAAAAGCAAAGTATGAACTAATAAATTAAAGCACTCAACAATGTGCAAGTTTATGTTGCAATACCTTGACCTACAAAATAATGATTTGTTAGAGCTCCTATTTTCAATTAGGCATATTTAAATTCTAGACCTCGATGAAATGAAATTAAGAAACCCCATGATTTTGGATTAACTAAATTGGAAAAAGTATTAAAAAAAAAACAACTATGTAGTATTTGTAGAGGGCATTCTGAATGAAAGTGAAAGGATACATTTTTTAAAATAGGTGGTTCAAAATATTTACACATTTTAATATGCAAAATTTTAGAATTTAGAATATCTGGCAGTTAAGCAGAATTTGATCTAAGCAACTGTTCAGGAAATACCTTCGCAAATAAAAGCAGACAAAGGTCAAGCATAGATATTAATAATTTCAAAATTGGATAAATGTACATGGAAGTACATCTTGTTTTTTAAGAAATTATTCTACTTGGAATCATATTTGGAAAATAGTTTCTTAAAATAGAACTGTTTCACAGTACATCTAGTAAAATAAAACCAATTTATCAATCATTAAATACTTTAAAAAATAAATATATTTTAGTGCTTTCATTCTCAAATTGTACACTTATGACTAACATGCTATGTGGTCTGCCTTATAAGATGCCATAATCTGGTTTTTACGTTTTTCTAGTATAAAGTAATTATTTTCCATATAACTTGTGGGGCAGCATATTATCTTTTAGAGTACGAAATTTATTTGGCCTTCCCCCTGGAAGTTTAACCTATACTTAGGCTTTTGTTTTTAGGAAATATGCTATGAGAAATATGGTTTTGTATATATCTTCCTTAGTCCATACCTCTATTATTTCCTTAGGGTAAAATGCTGTGTCAAAAGTAATATAAAATTTTAGAGGCTTTTGACAGATAACTATAAACTAGTCTACAAGTAAAGCTACAATGTAAGAATGAACTACTTCTCACCTGATCTACAAGAGAAGGCAAAATTTTAGAAAAATTTAAAAACTTCCCTGTTTGACAGAATGTAACAACTTTATTTTAACATGAAATATGATTTTTGTTGTATTCTCATTTAATGTAGGGAGGCAATATATTCAGAAGACATAAAATTCAAAGTATACCCCCCAAGTATAAAGTATGTCTAAGTCTTGTCCTTTTTCCAATAACGTCCTGATCTGAAAGCCAGCCTATGGTCATATTTTCATCTACCCTTTTGGAAAATTTTGTGACTATCTAAGCATAATTTGAACTGCTTCTTACATTAGTATTTAACATAATTTTAAATGTCTACTGGTCATTTCTAATTTTAACCTATTTTTTAAAAAATATTTTTTAATTGTAGATGGACACTTTATTTATTTTTATGTGGTGCTGAGGATCGAACTCAGTCTTCACATGCAAGGCAAGTGCTCCACCACTGAGCTACAACCCCAGGCCTTAACTCTATATTTTTTCAAACATTTTTAAAATACATTTTTAAACTTAAAGTTGTCTTTCAATTATTGGTTTATGTTATTTTTTGTTGTTGTTGCTTTTGCTTTTTTATTACATCATCCCTACAGCCACACCTAGAATTACAGCCACACCTAGAATCTGGTTTACCTTTCCTTTTAAATGAACAACATTGGGGTATAATTTACATGCAAAAATCCACTCATTCAGGTGCACAATTAAACAGGTTTTGACACATAAAAACACTGGTATACAAACCAAACCAATACCTCCAAAATGTGTCCTTATGCCTTTTTGCAGTCAACCCATATCTTTCCTCCATACAGTCTCCCAACAACTGTTACTGTGTTTTCTCTCATTATTGATTAGTTTGTATGTTCTAGAATTTCATATAAACATCCTCACACAGTACATTTTTTTTGATGACTTTTACTCAACATGTCTTTGAGATCTATCTATATTGCTGCATTACCCAGTAGCTTAATTCTTTTTATTGCTAATTCGTGTTCCATGGTATGAATATAATAACTACTGAGCTATGCACCTGTTGATAAACAACTTGTATTGTTCACAGTTCTGGGCTATTATGAATAAGGTTGTTACAAACAACCTTTGTATGGACGTTTATGTTAATTTCTCTTGGGCATATAAGTACATTAGAAGGATGATTTCTTAATCCTATGCTAATTCTACTTTAACTATACAAAACTGCTGAACTGTTTTCCAAAGTGGCTATATAACTTCACTTCACAACATAAGTATACTATCTTGCCTTTTGTTTCAATTTTCCCCATCAATTCTTTACTTTTCTTATCCAATATTGAGCATTCTTTTAGTATTCCAATTTCTCTACTGAGATTTTTGTTGTGTGTCTGGCTGCTTTAGGGATTACAGCATATACCATTAATTTATACAGCATATAGTCAACTACATAATTTCCATATAATGTAAGAATACTACAACAGCATGACTTAGAACAGTTCAACTTACAATTTTTCTGATAGTTGAATTTTTCTCTTTCTTTTCTTTTTCAGTACCAGGGATTGAACCAAGGGATGTTTAACTACTGAGTCACATGCCCAGCCTTCTTATTTTTTATTCTGAGACAGGGTCTCACTAAGTTGCTTAGGGCCTCACTAAAGTTCCTGAGGCTGGCTTTGAATCCTGCCGCCAGGATTATAGGTGTGTGCCACCATACCCTGCTGAACTTACATTTTTTTTTTACTTTACAAGGTTGCAAAAGCAATATAGGATCAGTAAAAATTCATGCTTTGAATTTTGATCCTTTCCTGGGCTATCTGTATGTGATCACAAACTGGGAAGTGGAAAGCGACCCACAGATGCCAGTCAGCCATTCAATTACAAAAGTAAAAACTTGATACTCTTTAAGACAGTGTACTCTGTTGTTACGCCATCATGTTAGATAGGTTAAGTACATTAAATGCATTTTCAACTTATGATGGGTTTATCAGTATGTAACCCCATTAGGAGTTGAAAAGCATCTGTACTTGCACTGCAATCTGCATACAATCCTTCATGCTACTGTGGTCATACCTTTTCTTCTACATATACATAGACCACACAATGCAAGTTATTATTTTTGTTTCAATTATCTTTTAAAGAAAATTCTAAGACTAAATTAGGAAAAATGAGCCTTTTATATTCATTTGAATATTTACCGTTTCCACTGCTCATTTCTTTTTATAGATCTGTCTTTCCATCTTGATGTCATGAAAAGTTTCCTTTAACATACCTACTAACAAAGACTTGTTGGCAACAAATTCCCTAAGATTTTATTTGCCTAAAAATGGCTTAATTTCATCTTCATTTTGAAGAATATTATTAAGGGCCATGGAATTTTAGATTGACTTTTCTCTCAATGTATTGTAACATGAATTCCAATAAAAGGCACAGAGGTGCATGCCTGTTAGTCCCAGATACTCAGGAGGTTAAGGAGGGAGAATCACTGGTTCCCAGGAATTTGAAAAAGAAAGAAAAGATGCATACCCATTGTTTTGAAGCTTATACTGCTTCTGATAAGAAGAAAGCAATATTTTTAATTTTTGTTTTCCTGTGTGTAATATATTTTTTCCTCTGGCTGGTCTTAGATGATTTTTCTTCTCATTAATTTTCACGAAAGATTTTATCTTTCTGTTTACCCTGCTAATTTTCTTTAAAGATATCCTGCACTAAGTTTCATCAAGGGTAAGAGTCTGAAGGTTTTTAATTGTACACTCAAATTGAAAAAAGTTAGACATTGTTTCTTCAAATAGTTTTTCTGCCATTGCTTCTACCTCCAGGTTTCCCCCAACATTGACTGCTCAATCCTATGTTCAACTTTCTTTTAAAGGCAGTTTGAATAACTTCTGGACTGCTCAGTTGTTTCAAGAATTGTTTTTTGAGGATGTGGCCTACAGTTATGTTTATTCTGTGGCTAATTTAGTTCTTCACTAAGACATGACCCTTCAGGCACGTCCACTCAATGTTACTGATGTTCAGAAAGATTTTTGTTACTTCCAATTTGGTTATTTTATTCTACTTGTTTCTGATTTTAATTTTTTAAGTTAAACATTTTTTCCAGGAAAGCAATCATATGATCTGAAATTAATTTTGCCTCCAATCCAATGCATTGTCTTCATTTTAGTGGAAAATCTCTAATATTTCATTAAATCTTTGGTTTAACAAAAACTATACAACTTCCAGGCTTTGAATCACATTTAGAAAGCCTTTGAACTCCTAGATGAAATACTAAAAGCATTCTCCATCTTTTCCTCTGGTTACTAAATGAAAGAAAAACAATAAATATAATAAAAGTTATTAAACACAAAGAAATGTTCAGAAACTATGCAAAATAAAGCTATACATGTATTGACACAAGATTTAAATACTTGAAAAGGCATAATTATTAAAAGAAAGAGATTTAATATAAAGATGTTCCCTAAATTAATTTCTAAATTTAATGCAAACCCAACTAAAACGTAACAGAAAAAAACTAGGCCAAATAATTCTAAACTTCGTATAAAAAGAATAAATACGTAAGAACTAAGAAAATTCTGAAAAAATATGGTACCAAAAGGACTACTACTATCAGAAAAGTCATTACAATGTTATAAGTAAATTCATAAAGTAGAGTCAAAATAAACACACTAATTTTGTTTATTTGGGTTTTTGTTTGGTTGTTTTGGGGTACTGAGGATTGAACCCAGGATTTTTAGCCACTGAGTCACGCCCTGAGTCCTTTTTATTTTTTATTTTGAGACAAAGTTTTGCTAACTTCCTTAGGGCCTCATTAAGTTTCTGAGACTGGCCTTGCAATCCTCCTGCCTCAGCCTCCCAAGTCGCTATATTACAGAGATGTGCCACCAGGCCCAGCTAAACACAATGATGCACCAGAAGATAGTCTGGAAAATGGATTCATATGTTTATGGACATACCTTTTATACTTTATTATATTTTATCATAAAATTCAGCAAGAGATATTGCTTCATAAGTAATGTTCATGCAGTAATCCAAACATCTTTAAGAAAAAAAGATCAATTTCTATCTTCCTTTTTTTTTTTTTTTTGGTACAGGGGATTGAACTCAGGGGCATTTGACCACTGGGCCACATCCCCAGCCCTTTTTTGTAGTTTATTAGAGACAGGGTCTCACTGAGTTGCTAAGTGCCTCGACATTGCTGAGGCTGGCTTTGAACTCGCGATCCTCCTGCCTCAGCCTCCCAAGTGCTGGGATTACAGGCATGTACCACCACACCTGGCTTCAATCTTCCTTTTTATACCATAATAATTTCCAGATCAAAGCTATGGAGAAAAAAGAAATCATTATTGCACTAGAAATACTCAAATAAAAATTCTAAAAAATTCATTGGATGAGCTTAAGAGCAAGTTAGAACAATACAGGAAAGAGTAAATATAAAGATAAATCAATGGAAATTACTCAATCTGAAGAACAGAGAAAACAGTATTGACAGCCAAAAACAAGAGCATTGAAGAATGTGGAACTAAATTCTTTAATATAAAAATTTCAGAATGAAGTAAAGAATGAAGCACAAAAAATAAAAGAACCATTTTAAAATGAATGCAAAATATTTTTTCAAACAAAGAAAATTAAGAATACATCCCAATTGAATAGCACTGTAGGAAATGCTAAAACAAGGTTTTCAAGATAAAGTGAAGTAATACCAGATGAAAACCCTGATCTTCAAAAAGAAATGAAGAACAACGGATAAATGGATATATTAAACATCTAGATATTAGACTATCCCCACCTTTTAATTTCATTGAAATACATAAATTAGCACAAAGCTAATATTTAAAAAATGTATTTTGAGATTTATAGTGTACCATATAAGTAATGGGAGGGAGGGTGTATATGGACAGGCATAGTTTTAGTGTTTTTCCACTACTGTTAAATAGCACGATATTACAATATTAACTCTAACTTAACAGATAAATTAATTATATATTAACTTTTTTAGTGGCTGCTAAAGGAATCACAGTGTATATGTATGTGTGTGTGTGTATATGTGTGTATATACACATATATGTACATCTGTGTGTATATATATATATATGTATACATGTATACATATATTATGCCTACTAGAGGAAATCAGTGTATATACACATACATATATATGTATACATACATATAATGGTTGCCAGAGTAGTAACCACTAAATAGTTAATAGAAAAAGATAATGAACTAAAATACAATTCTAAAATACATTCATTAATTCAAAGGAAGTCAGGAAAAGACAAGGAAGAAAAAACAGAGAACTTTAAATCAATCTGTATCAGTAACTGCATTAATGTTAATGTACTAAACATTCCAATCAAAGGGTAGATATTGTTATACAAGATATCAAAAGCAAAGTCCAATTACATGCTATCTCCAAAAAAAGCACTATAATTGAAACATAGGTTGAAAATCAATAGATAATATAAGGGTAGAACAGATACATTAAATTTTTGATAAGTATCAAGAGAAAAATATTACCAGAGACGAAGGACACATCATTAATGATAAAATGAGCTAATCACCAGAAAAGTATATCATAAATATGTAAGTATCCCAAAGTAAAGCTTCAAAATTCATAAAGACAAAGCTTGCCAGAAACAGACATACAATCACATGTGGAATATTTTAACAACACATCATCTCAGCAATTCATAGCACAATTACACAAAAATTAAACAAAATAAAGACAAACACAGAAGACCTGAACAATACCATAAACCACTTGAACCTAACTGATATATGTAAAACATTATACACACTGTAGGTAGAACACACCTTTTTTTCAAGTGTATTCACCCCCCAAAAAAGCCATATATTGAGCCATAAAGGAGTTGCAAAAAATTGTCAAGGTTCAAATTCGAGTGTTCTATATGATCACAATGAAACTGAATTAAAAACCAAAACAATAAGATCTCTGTAAAAAAAAAAAAAAAAAAAACCCTAAAATATGGCAATTAAACAACACAATTATAAACTACTGATTCATCAAAGAAAAACTCACAAGTGAAATTTTAAAATACTTTAAACTGAATGATAATGAAAAACGACATATTAAAATTCTTTCCTTACAAGAAAATGTATATAGCTTTATAGGAAAATAGTAGCTTATAAGGAAGAAAAAGGTAACACCAGCATTATATTAATATTTCAGAAGAAGGTGAGACTATTTCCCATTTTATTTGTATAAGGCCAAATAACATATCAAAACCTATCAAAAGTATCACCAAAAACTAAATTTCCTACCAAAATCCATCATAAACATAGTTTCATAAAGTAATGAATGAAGGGGTTATCACTATAGAAACATAAACATAGTTTCAAGAAGTGTTAGAAAATCAAATACTGCAAAATATAAACATAATAATATATTATGGCCAAGAAATACCCAAGAATTTCAAGATTAATTTACTTACCATTTGAAAATTGTACAAGTAATTTACCATATTAATATTGGCCAAAAAAAAAAAAAACACACAAAAACTTATGGTTATCTCTCCAGATGAAGAAAATGTATCTGGAAACATTCAATACTCTTTCATGATTTATAAAGCAAACAAACTCTCAGTGAAATAGGAAGAGATAATTTCCTCAATCTAGTAAAGGCCACTGATAAGGATTGTACAACTAACATCATACTTGAAAAAAAAATTAAAGCAATATGTAAAAAGTTTTTATGGGAATTCAAAAGAATATAAAAAATAGAGAAAATCTCTTCAACCCAAGATATCACAAACCCAAAAGTTATAGAGAGTATATTTGAATGTAGAAAAATTTTTAAACATATGAATGAGAAAATATTATAAAGAACAGTAAAGCAGAGAAACAGGAATTTTATAATCTACAAATAGCTTTACAAATTAATTAGAAAAAGATAAAACTAAATTTAAATGTCCAATAAATTTAAAAGGATAGCCGGGCGTGGTGGCGCACGCCTGTAATCCCAGCACTTGGGAGGCTGAGGCAGGAGGATCGCAAGTTCAAAGCCAGCCTCAGCTGTGGCGAGGCACTTAGCAACTCAGTGAGACCCTGTCTCTAATAAAACACAAAAAAAGGGCTGGGGATGTGGCCCAGTGGTCTAGTGCCCCTGAGTTCAATCCCTGGTACAAAAAAAAAAAAAAAAAAAAAAAAATTTAAAAGGATGATCAAATTCACTAGTCATAAAATACAAATTAAAATAACAATGAGTAATATTTTTCAGTCACTAGTTCATCAAAATTTACTAAAATACTTATATCTGCAGACATTTGGAAGCTCCCACACACTTTTGGTAAAAATGTTATGTACTGCAGCCTATTTGGAAAATATTTTGGCAGTATTTATTAAATTTAAACATATGTATACCTTTGATCTGATAAATCCAAACCTGGGAATCTGTACCAAAAAAATAAAAAAGACGTATACCATTTGTTCCAGCAATCATATTAGAGAATCATTTCCAGAGAAATAAAATGCCTACTACACAAGGATCTATAAAAGGATGTTATCCAAGCAATGTTTATGATGGAATACAAATAATGAAAACAAATGCCACTGATATGGAAATGAATGCAACTATCCCAGGTCTCACTATGTATTATTCAACACAAAGGTTTAGAGATTTATTAGATGACCTGGAAGAGTATTTTGAAGAGTATCACTGAATAAGAAAATAAGAAGTGGGAAATCAAGCATCCAAGTAAGCCCTTAAAAAAAATAGCCTTGCCAGGTATATATATGTTTGTGTTTCTGTATGCTATATCATGTTATATGCCAAATTGTTAACATGGGTTGGTTTCTGAGCAGCAAGAATGGGGAAGGCCATGTAGTAAATGATCACACCCCATCCAAAAGGGGGGAAGTACCTTAAAAAGTAGGGAAGTAACAAATTTTATGAAACATAAATTTAAGTAAATTATTTCTTTATACAAATATATACAAGGAAACTAAATGAAAATTAATCTTATAAAATGCTCATGAGATGGTCCTTGAAAACTTTTCCACTTTATTCTCAATCTTAAATTTGAAGTTCTGCAATTTAACCTTTATTTTTCAGTTCTTTTCTTCTATGTAGCCAAAAAAAGTTCTCTGGTCTTTCTTCTTTCAGAATTAAGTTTTAATTATTATCTAAGAAGGCTGCATGATTCTGTAAAGCTATTGAAGGAAATATCAGAAAATCTATGATGAAGCTAAGGAAAAGCGAAGTGTGTATACAACATCATTTAGCTATGTTCTTTCAAGAGAGATTGTTCTGGAACTCTAGCCAGCATTTCCCTCACAAAGGAAGTATTCTACATTATGTATAGTACATAAAATCAAATAATTGTAAATTTAGATATAAAGTTCATTATTCAAATGCTAATTCTTAATGTAAATCTAAACTCTGTCATAAAGTACTTCATTAGAAAGAAATGGCTAAAATAGATTATTTTTTCAAATAAATTCACAGATTCAAACCTAGAGAAAAATAAATGTTCCTAACATTTATTCTAAAGAGCTTGGATAAAAGGAGATCAACTGTCAAAGTTTCACAACATTAAGATAAATATTACTTGGAAATGAGCAGCAAAAATTTCAGTCAGCATGAATGATTTCACCACCAGTTAAAATGTTAACATCATTCAAATTTTAATTTTGTACCTTTGCTTGAAGGTTATATGAAAAAGACATTCTATTTCTAAGTAAAAATCAGTGTTTTAGAATGAAACAGACTGCAAGGAATGATCCTTTAAGAGTTCACTTTGATTTTCAGAGAGTGTGGATATCATTGCTAGGCGTGGTGGCACAAGCCTGTAATCCCAGTGACTCAGGAGGCTGAGGCAGGAGGATTTCAAGTTCAAGGCCAGCCTCAGTAACTTAGATCCTCAGCAACTTAGCAAGACTCTGCTCAAAATAAAAAATGAAAAGGACTAAGTGATATAGCTCAATGGTAAAGTACCTCTGGGTTATATCCCCACTAACCCCTTGCAAAAGAACATAAATAATACTCTACAGCCAACATCATGAATTATGTCTAGTTTTACCATTAATATGAATCAACAATAGAAGAACCAATTTCTAGGAACACTGTTTTCCATTTTGACTCAGAAGATAAGCATGTGATATGTAAAAAGAAAAAGAGGAAATGTATTTTGAATCTATTACAGCACTAAATGGAAATGAACAATAAATACTGTGTAACCATATAGGTGAGGGAAAAAAAATATGAGAGAAACTAGCAGTAGAAAGTGGAATGAAGTTAGGGCAGGTGACCTGTTTTAAAGTAAAGGACATATATTTTAAAAGCACAGAAAATCAATTTATGTCTTGAAAAGCATGGTGGGAGAAGATCACAGAAATTTATAAGACTAAAAAGGTTTTAAAAAAATCTGTTGGGCTGAGATTGTGGCTCAGCGGTATTGCGCTCGCCTAGCACGTGCGCGCCCCAGGTTCAATCCTTAGCACCACGTACAAATAAAAACACATTGTGTACAACTAAAAGCAAATAAATAAATATTTTTTTAAAAAATCTGTTAATTTAATTCTTCCAATAAAACAGTTTACCTTTTCAGATTTACCATTGCCCAGGGAATCCCAGTAGGTGTGTTAAAAGCAGGTAGGAGTTTCTCAGCCAACTGAACTGCTTTAATCTTGAATATCTAAAACAAAAACGTGAATGATCATAAGTTACAGACATCAATAAGTATTTGCTAATTGTTGTTTCTCACAGTATGCATATCACAATGTATTAGGTCCATGGGGCGGGAGGCAGCCTGTTGTTATCATGGAGACTATTATAATCAGAGAAAATGTTTGTAAATTGGATAGACAGGAAATGTACCCAACATGGAAAACCCTAAAACTACAATTAATTGAAAAGAAAGATACAGATCAGGTGTCAATATTATCTCTATTTTCATCTGGAAAAAAATCTAAAACATTAGGCTATAGCCAGGAATGGTAGCCCACACCTATAACTCCAGCAAATTGGAAAGCTCTAAACAACTTAGTGAGACCCTGTCTCAAAATAAAACCAAAAAGGACTGAGGATGAAGCTCAGTGGTAAAGTGCCATGGGTTTGAGCATCATTACAAAAAGAGAAAGAAAAAAGAAAAAAATTAGGCTGTAAAATTTTCATTCAATATATTCAAACTTAATTTCTATGATAAATTAAAGTTAAACAGAAGTTAAAAAAAAAAGACATAATCCAATTTGGATAAATGGCCTTGAATTACTAAAAATGTTTATGTTTCAACATTTTCCATTAAGGCCTAATCATGTTATAAAAGGAAAAAAAAAATATTTGAGTTCACATTTCAATTTTCAACCTTCAGTCCCACCTGCTGCTTTTTTGGTTCCCAAAGTAAAAAAAAAAAAAAAAAAAAAAAAAAAACTAATGTCAGTGATTTCTGAACTTTTAAAAACACATACTATTATCAAGAAGTATAAGGTAAAATTTATATTATTTGCTTAGCATATTCTCATAAATAGATTTGGGCACTCTATTCTGAACACCACTGACTCAGACACTAAGACTGTTTCAGAATGTTCTGGTAGGAAAAGTGGCATGTTCTCCTATATTCCTTAAGCCTATCCTCTTTCAAACAACTTCCAAATGGATGAATTATTTAGAATATGACTTTCTCACTGATGCCAAATAATTCTGATCTCCAAAGAACTAGTAGTTGATAGCCTGGAATAGACAAAAGTTTTGAGTTGAGATTATGTTAAACAAATCATCCCAGTATCATTCAGGGTAGATGATATTAGACAGAAACATTGTGCAAGTAGACAAAGAAATAACATTAAGATGTTCTGCAAAATCATTAAGAATACAAAAAATAATAAAGGATGGGAAGGATTTTGGGGGGAAAGAACACTTTACACTGTCAGTGAGACTGTAAATTAGTACAATCATTATGGAAATTAATATATAGTTTCCTCAATAATTAGGAATGGGATCACCATTATAAGACCCAGTTACACCATTCCTCTGTATTTATCCTGAAGAATTAAAGACAGCATACTTTAGGAATACATGCACACCCATGTTTATTTGTTGCATTATTTTGCAACAGTCAAGTTATAGAAACAGCTGAGGTGCCCATCAACAGATGAATGGATAAAGGAAATATGGTATATATGCACAATGGAGTTTTACACAACCAAAAAGAACAAAATTATGTCATTTGCCGGTAAATGAATGGAATTGGAGAACATCATGTTAAGTGAAATAAGCCACACTCAAAAAAAAAAAAAAAAAAAAAAAAGCCAAGAGTTGTGTTTTCTCTTGTATGTGAAAGCTAGAAGGAAAAAAGGGGACAAAGGGCATTAAATGAAAAACAGAAGGGAGACCAGTAGAGTACAGAATAGAGGGGAGGGGAACAGAGGAGAACAAAATAGGAGGTATTAGACAATGAAATCAACCAAATTATGTTATGTGCATATACAAATATATCACAACGAATCTCTCAATATTTTTTTATAATTATGATGCATCCATAAAAAATTTAAAAGGCATTTTATAAGGTTCCTTAAATAGGGTAAGAGCTACTTCACAGATATTTCAATTAGATACTACTCATACATCTACAATTTACCATTTCCTTCAATATCTACCATAACATAAAAAACCCCAAATAAAAATATAACAATTTAAGGTAAAAATTTTAATGATTTCCTTATACTTGTATGATTAGTTCAGAAAAGCAAATGTAAATTCAGTTCTCTTTGTATTAAAATTTATGTTAGTAAAGACAAGTCATTATATAATAAACAGTATCACCTCTGTTTCCCATAAGGACAAAGGGACCAAGTTTCTTAGCTAAGAACTAAGATTAATGCTAATGCATTTATTTATTACATATTTTATATAACTTCTCTTTGATATATAAAACTAATACTTAAAATGGTAAAATAATCCACAGATAAAATGATTTCAAAATAAAAAGCATTCTCATTTGGGGGCTGGGGTTGTGGCTCAGAAGTAGAATGCTCGCCTAGCACATGCTGGGTGCTGGGTTCAATCCTCAGCACCAAATAAAAATAAAATAAAGGTATTGTATCCTACTGCAACTAAAACAAAATATTAAAAAGAAAAGCATTCTCATTTCATATCCTGAATTAACCAAAAACATATTGTCTGATTTTTCAACTACCTTGTGTTGCTAATATATTATATATAGTAACCAATTATAATACATCAAAAAGAAAACATCCTAATGCCATTGAGAAAAGTTGCCTAATATAGCATACTTAATTCATCCATAAATATACAAATTTTCAATGATAAATAATATTATAGACTTGATAGGGAACAGAGATGCACAAGTGGTAGGATCATGACATTATGGGAATAATTCTATTAAATGGGCCCACCATGCTGACCCCACATGTTTTCTTTTAAAAAGCAATTTATCTGCAGCCCTGCCTGGCTTAAATTGACTAGATATGTTACATATCTCAGGAAACTACCTGTTATCTAGAGAGGAAATGAAGGCCTGAAATAATGCCAATAAGAGGAACCCAGGTTACCCCTAAGAGGGAACTTTTGTGACTCCCAATAAAGACCAGATCCCACAACTCAGGGAAATAAGGATAATTTCTACTAACCATAAAATCTGTAAGAACAGGTTCCAATTAAGACTGGTCAGCATGGGCCAAAATAACCGAGTTGTCATGTCATCCTGCTGTTGGTCCTAAGTCAAGAGGTAGATCTGGTTGGGACTCTCTGAAAACTTTTTTAGAACCCCCAATAAAACTGGAGGGCAGGAGAGGCACACTGTTCCTCTCCTGAGAGGATCCACTCTCTCCCTTGAACATGTCCTCTTTTTCCCTATCTCTTCTAATAAACTCATGCCTCTTACTCTTAGCAATATGTCTGAAATCTTTCTGAACTGATCACAGAATTGGGGCTTAATGGCAGGGTCGGGGGGTATTCTGCACTGCCTTAGTTTCCCAACAGACCCCTGTCCTTTACTGATTTGTACTTTCTATTTCAGAAATATATTTTGATAAGACAACAGAACAGCTAATTTAAAACATTAGATTTTAACATGCAATGCAGGCAAATAACATAAAATCTAGTAAGTTTCAAAGTAGAAAATAATTATACAGTTCTGCCCCTCAACCACACAGTTTCTTATATAATTCAACCAGTTACCAGCTTCTTAAATATCTATTAAATATTTTGTATTTAATCAGTTCCATGGTGTGCATGGTTCCTAACCATTACAAACATCAAATACTTTAAGCCTAAGCCCTCCCTGAAAAACAAATTCTGTTGCATTTTCATGCACAGAATCTCTGACAAAGAATATCAAATGTCCTACTGTGAACTTGTTTCTTTCCCTCACTGTTGTACCTTGGAGATCTTTCTAAATCAGTCCACAAAGGGCTACCACCTCGTTCTCTTTAGTGGCTACAGAATTTCTTTTAGTATGTATATGTTGCAATTTAATCAGTCTCCTATTGATGAACATTTAATTTGTTTCTATACTATGTAGCTATGTGATATACCACTATGTGGCCATGAGCAATTTCAAAGTAAAAATATATAAACTAGCATATGCATTTGCAATTGTGATAAGTCATTACCAATTTATCCTCCATACATGTTTTACTAATTTATACTCCCATCAGCAATTTCTGAGTGGCTGTTTCCCACTCGTAACACAAAAGTTTTCTAATTTTCTATTACCACCAATCTGATGTTGAAAAAAATACTCTATTGTTATTTTTACATCCATTTCTTTGCTTATGAATGTGGGAGTTACTCAATATCCATTCAAAATCCCTTTCAAACATAACTTTGTGTACTGCAGAGGATGGAAAACTATACAAAAAATTTCCAAGACTCTCACATTTTACAGTCTTAGAAACTGAGGTATAAAGTGAATAAAAAATTTGTGTTCCAAAGTCATAAAGCTAATAAGTGACTAGTCTGCATTGAAACCCAGGCAGTCCAACTTGAGAGCCCATGTTCTTGACCACATACACATGCTTTCAATTTGCATTACTTAACATTAATTTTTACAGTCACTAAATTCTTCCTCTATTTGACCGCTAATGTTGTGCTTCTTGAGGCCTGATTCTATGTCCCCTTTCTCTTCCTACCCTAAAATCTCTCCCTGGCCAATTTCATAAGTCTTTGGTTTTTTATGTGTATACCTCTTTTAACTGTATCTTACATGTTCCCTCTTGAACGATACTTTGGCTATTATAAAATTCTGGGTTGGCAGCCATTTTATCTCAGTAGTTTAAAGATATCACTTTAAAGATAATTTGTTTTCAATTATCAGGTACACAGCACCTGACTACCAAATTTATATCTCTAGTCAATATTTACAATAGTTAACATCCACCACCACTACCACCCAGGAATAAATTTAACCAGATATAGATTAAAATAATTGAAGATATACACACAATCACGGGGGGGTGGGGGGAGGACATCCTGTGTTCATCGATTGGAAAAAAAATCAATATTGTTTACTATCCACACTACCCAAAGTGACCTACAGATTCAATGCAATCCCTATCAAAATACCAGTGACATTCTTCACAGAACTACAAAAAAACAATTCTAAAGTTTGAAGGAACTATAAAAAAAAAAATAGCCAATCATCTTGGGGGGGGGGGGAATTGTATTACTTGACTTCAAAATACATTACAAAGCTATAGTAATCAAAGTAGCATACTACCACCAGAAAAACAAATGCGTATACTAACTAAACAGAATAGAGAGCCTTGAAGTAAAGCCCACAGATCTACAGTCAACTGATTTTCAAAAAAGGGGAGAAGAACATGCATTAGAGAAAAGACAGTTTTCAATAAATGCTACTAAAAAAAAATTATTTAGAAAGTAGTTCCTCTATTTTTTATAGAAACTGTCATTCTACCTGTCTGAGAAAAAAGAAACCCCATTCTATCTTATAACTTAAAGAAGCTACAAATGCCAGATAATCACTTTTCTAAGCCTCCTCTGCTGCTAAGGCAGGAAGCGAATATGACCTTAGTTTTGCAACTCAGGAGTATACAAATTAGGATGAGAGCAACAGCTAGGGACCACAGATGGTGGAGAATTCACTCAGCACCTGATGTCAAATGTCTAGAAACTCTGAATAATAGTTTACAGTATCAGTGAGACCATCAGTCCAAACCACAATGTGTGTGTGTGCAGGAATGTCTACAGTGAATGGTACTGTGACAGTATTTACCACTACATAGAGATTAGACAGGAAGGAAAATAAGTAAAACTGTCTTTATTTGCAGACAACATAACTGTATATCTAGAAAATCTAAAGGAATTTACAAAAAAATAGCTAAAACACAGTCTCTTTCTTGCTTTATTGCAATGCTAGAGCCTCCAGTATAATGTTAACTGTAAGTAGTAAGAATGGACCTCTTT
Organism: Tamias sibiricus; assembly: GCA_025594165.1. Classification (NCBI taxonomy): domain Eukaryota; kingdom Metazoa; phylum Chordata; class Mammalia; order Rodentia; family Sciuridae; genus Tamias; species Tamias sibiricus. The sequence goes on along the minus strand of CM046658.1, from coordinate 108,130,097 downwards.
AGTCTCAATCCTTGAGTAAAAAAACATTTTAATCAGGATAAGGTTTGCTGCAAAATTTGTGTAGGCATCTCTTAACAGATAAAAAAAAAAAAAAAAAAAAAAAAAAAACTCCTAGTACTAGTTTACTCAGAGATTTTAAACACTAATGGTTACTTTATCAAATGTTTTTAGTGAATTAACTACAAAAACTATATAATTTTTCTTTTTTGTCAATTAATATGGTAAATTACATTCATTGCTTTTTCAAATGTTAACCCAATGTTGCTCTACTGGGATAAAATCAACTTGTATGATTTATATATATGGAGTGAATGTAGGTATATATACACACATATGTAAAACATATACATATATATATATATATATATAAATAGAACATATATATACTCATTCTTACTGGTTATGCTTTACTGATAGTTTGCTCAGAATTTTTGCTTATGTGTTCACAAGGTACACTGGTCTGCAATTTTCTCTTTCTAGGTTGTTATTTCATGTTATGCTGGCCTCAAGAAGAATTGAGATATATTCCTTATTCCTCTCATTACTTAAAGAATTTGACAGGGTCTTTTACCCCTTATCTTACAGAATTAATCAATAAAATTATTTACCTTGGAATTAATTTTATAAGTTTTATTATGAATTCAAATAATACTACATAGGAGGTTATTCATACTTTTTGCTTTGAGTCAGTCTTGATAAAATTATTTTTAAGACAATTTGTCCAGCAGAACTTAGTGAAAGTTTTTGCCCAATTACCAGCACATCTACAAAAAAATCAAGAGGTCAAATTTTCAATGGGAATAGCAATTTCTGGAATAATATCAGGCTTTCCAAAATTAAACTGAGAATTAATACCCAAAAGGACAATAATTTCTGGTATTAAGATGGAAAAAATTAGCAGTCCAAAATTTCTTTCTTTATTCATAACTTCACTTAGAGGATTTTAAGTTAAAAACTTACATAGTTCAGGGATAATATCCATGAATGACCTTACCTACAAGCAACAGAGTACATTTGTATTTTGGTAAAGAAAGACTTTACTGCTGTTGTTTCTTTTGTTTTTGTTATCTCAGATTATACATTAAACTCCACATAACAATTTCTGTATTTTATCTGACAGATTTCAGGTTCTGTTATCCACATAAATCATGTTATCTTAGGAAAGAATGCCATTTTAATAACTATTATAAAAAATGAAAAGAGACAATCCTGTTAAAGAAATGTCATATATTTGTATCTAGCATCAAGTAAATATATTAAATCATCAAAATTTTTAAACTTGTGAATATTTAATGTGAATAGTTCATTTTGAGAAAATAAAATGATAAAACTTCACATTTATAATATTAATAAATCAACAGGAGAGAGGAACACTTTGTTAAAATGGCACATAACTCTCATTTGGTTCCCTATACCAGAGAACAGAGTGCATGTAACATGTTCTTTATTATAGTTACATACTTTGTTAGGTTATAAATTTCAGGTAATTTTCTGGCTCATACTGAAATAAAGAATTTATTGCCCATTCAATATCAGAATAATGTCAAACTCAAGTTATTTTTCGATGTCTTATTTATTTTAACACATCTCAGGAATTCATTGTTGGATTCTCACAAAAAGGTACAGATCAAAGACAGGGTCTTGCTAAGTTGCTTAGGGCCTTGCTAAGTTGCTAAGGCAGGTTCTGAACCATGATCCTCCTGCCTCAGTCTCCTGAGCCGCTGGGATTATAGGCATGCGCCACTGCACCCACTTTGGATCAGAATTTTCAATGTGAAATAATCATGTAAAAAAGTAAGTTGGTCAGTAAAGTTCTATTTTATGAGAAAGTCAGTAAGGAAAAACACTATCTTAATTTTTCAGTAGAATGCATCTTAAGAAATTAATTTGTTACCTATTTTTAATAAGTAAAAAATAATTCTATCTTTTTAAAAATATTTTTATTTATTTGCTTTTAGTTGTACATAATGCGTTTTATTCAATGCATTTTATTTGTACATGGTGCTGAGGATCGAACCCAGGTCGCCCACGTGCTAGGCGAGCGCTCTACCACTGAGCCACAATCCCAGCCCTAATTCTATCTTTATAAATGTCAAATATTTATCACCCATGAAAAGACCAGACAGGAAGAAAAGTAAGATTTACTCAGTAAAGCATAATGTTTGTCATGTTCACAAAATTTAATCCTCACACAACTCTGAAGGGACTTTTCTCACATTTTTATAGATGAGAGAAAATTTGTTTTTTTTTTTTTCCTTCAATTTTAGACTTTTCATCTCTTTGTGTACACTGATTACCTGTTTTTGTATACTGTCATCAATCTTTGTGAAACTGTCCTTGGAAAATGAAGAAAAATTACTTTCTCTAGTAAAGAAAAGAAAGATAATATGTTGCTGGAAAGGCTGCCTTGGGATAAATGTTTAAAAAGTTATTCAGAAAGAAGATTATATAGGTCAGAAATTTGGATCTACATAAAGAAGAGGAGAGCATCAGAGAATAAATTGGTAAAATTAAAAACTCTATTTATCTTACTCTACAGATAATAGTTAAAAATAACAATGTACTCGATTATTTATGTACATATATATGTACACATACCCAATGATGTATACCTATGTATAAGCAAAATGAATGACAATAATAATAAAGTGATTGAAGAAGGAGTTTGGAGTAGTCAATTATATGAAACTTGGACCATATGTGAAGTTGTATGTTATTTCAAAGTGCACTGGAATGAGTTGTAAATATATGTAAAAATTCTGGGGCAATCTCTTAAAAACAAAAGAGATGTATAACTCATCATGCTAATAGTATAACAATGGCACAAGATATGGTAGACATTAATCCAGATACATCAGTGATCACTTGGAATACATGAAAATAGTCTAAATACTTCAACAAAAAGATGAAGATAAAAAAAAGATGACCAGAATAAATAAAAAAAAAAACAAAACCCAACTATATGTTGTCTATAAGAAATTCACTTTAAATATAAAGACACATACAGATTAAAAGTAAATGGATGGAGAACACCATGTCAACACTATCAAAAGAAAACATGAGTCATGAACATTAATTTTGGACAGAGCTGACTTTAGAACAAGAAAAATTTAAAGGGGGTATTCCTTAATTACAAAAAAGTCAATTCTCCAACAAGACATTACAACTCTCAACAAATATACACCTAACAATGTCAAAATAAATGAGGCAAAAATTGATTAACTCCAGAGAAACACAAGACAAATTTTGATATCCCTCTATCAGAAATAAGCAGATCTAGCAGGCAGAAAATATTACAGTAAAGACATAGCTGAACTCAACAGGACTATCAATCTACTGGATATAAGAGACATCTACTATATGCTACTTAATCTAACAACACATTCTTCTCAAGCTCATATGGAACATTTTTCAAGGTAAGATTATGTTCTGGGATCCTGGGCCATAAAACATATCTCAACAAATTTAAAAGAACAGAAATTATTACAATGTCTGCTCTCATACCATAAATGAATTAAACTAGAAATCAATAAGGGAAAGATAGCTGGAAATTCACAAAATACTTGGAGATTAAACAACATACTTCTAAATGACACAAAGGTCAAAGAAGAAATGTCTGGAAGAATTTAAAATTACTGCAAATAATGAAAATGAAAACAAATCAAAATTTAGGGGAGGCAGCAAAAGCAATGCTTAGAGAGAAAACTATGTTGAAAAGAAGATCTGAAAATCAAGCATCTAAGTGTCAATCTTAAGAAAACAGAAAAAGAAGAGCAAATTTAAACCAAAACTAAGCAGAAGAAATTAAAAAGAAGCAATCATGAACTCACAAGCTGATTCTTTGAAAAGATCAATAAATTGAGATGAGGTCTTTAGGTAGGCTAAGGAAAGAAGGGGGGGGGGGGGAGAACACTATTATTAATACCACAAGGAAGAGATATCACTGTATATCCCAAAGCCATTAAAAGGATAATTAAAGAATATTATATGCAACCCTGTACACACAAATTTGATAATCTAAATGAAATGGACTGATTCCTTAAAAGACAATCTGCTGAAACTCATACAAAGAAAAACACACAATTACAATAAATCTATGTCTTAGTATGTTCAGACTGCTAAAACAAAATATCTTATAGTGGGTGATTTACAAATAATTTACAAACTTATTTCTCACAGTCCTGGAGGCTGAGAAGTCTAGGAGAAAGCAGATTTGATGTTCAATGAAGAACTGTTCTCTGCTTTATAGATGGCTTCTCTTGCTGTATCTTCACATGATAGAAGAGAATTGTCCTATCCTCACATGGCAGAAAGGATGGAAGGAAGAGGATACACTGGCTCCATCAAGCCCTTTTATAAGGGCACTAATCCTACCCATAAAAGCAGAGCCCCATCACCTAATCACTTCCCAAAGGTTCCTCCTCTAAATATTATTGCCTCAAGTTAATTAAGTTTCAACACACGAACCTGTGGAGGGGCACTAACACTTATGTTGTAGCAGCCTATACCTACAAAAAACACTAAATAGATATTTAATAATTTTCTAAACTCAGACGATATCAAGGACAAGTGGGTTCACTGGTGAATGCTTCCAAATATTTAAGGGAGATATTATACCAATTTTCTATAATCTCTTTCAGAAGATAAATGCAGATAGAATACTTCCTCATTCTAGGAAGTGCACATCACATTAACAGCAAAACCAGGAAAAGTCAAAAGTATTGAGAGAGTAAAAAACATCAGTGGTTAGTGGGGGGGGGATAGAGAGAAAGAAAGATGATTAAGAAGATTCTTAATGCCAGGTGCAGTGGCGCACACCTGTAATCCCAGAACTTGGGAGGCTGAGGCAGGAGAATTGCCAGTTCAAAGCCAGCCTCAACAATGGTGAGGCACTTAGCAACTCAGTGAGACCCTGTCTCTAAATAAAATACAAGAAAGAGCTGGGGATGTGGCCAAGTGCCCCTGAGTTCAATTTTGGAATGGTATTATAATGATGAAAACATGTCATTATGAATTTGTCCAAACCCACAGAATGTACACCAACAGTAAACCATAATGCAACTCCAGACTCTGTATGATAAAGATGTATCAGTGTAGATTCATCAATTTTAACAAACATACCACACTCTGGTGGAGGACTATGATAAGGGAGAAGACTACACATATCTTTGGGCAGGGAATATATGTGAAATCTTTGCATCTTCCTTTCAATTTTGCTGTGTAACTAAACTGCTCTAAAAAATAAAGTTTAAAAAAAAGAAATGAGTGGGATCAAAACAAGAACAGTGAGTCCAATAAGCTAGAGACAACATCAAACAACCTTAGTGTATATGTAAATCAGAATCCCAAAAGGAGAGGGAAGAGGGCAGAAAAAAAATATTAAAAATACCTGAACCTGTACAAAGAGATGAAGACCAAGAAAAATGGCTAAAACATAAATAAAGGCTCCATTAACTGACCACTTGAAGTTAAAACAGTAGCAATATATTGTGGATTTGAAGCATAAACTAAAATGCACAACAATAAAAATAACAAAACAGGGAAAAAAAAAAAAAACTGGGAGAATACTCTTAAAAGGCTCTCACAAATTTTCTGAAAAGAAGAATTACACACATCACTCAAGGAGCAATAACCTGGTTCCATAGTGGTACCATAACAAAGCCTGATAGAAATGCTGAGTTTTAGAACTCCCACTGTCTATTGTCAATAAAGTCAAACTGATTCAGGACAATAGCAGAGACAGCCTTTTTGCAAAGTACTATGACAACACCTATCCCAGAGTTAAGAGCAAAAGACCTTCTAGAAGAACATTTTCAATGAGACAGATGCACAGGACTAAGAGTTAAGATGTTCTCTTGGAAGGCCTGACAGTACGCAAAAGCAGTACTAATCTCTATTTCTATGTGATTGGCAACTCCTATGAAAATGAGGTAATGCTTTTGGCTTTTCTGAACTGCTTCTTCAACTCAGATTCTGAGCGGGAAAAAATGTAGACAAGAGATTCTGCTGGAGAACACTAAGGAACGCTTCTTGGCTATGGATAAAATCACAGATGGAGGGTGATCCAAAGGAGCAATCCCCAGCAAATGGTATACAGGCAGGTATTAACAGGTGAAGATGTACCACTTATGGAAAAGACCATCTTAGGTGTCAAAAACCATCTTAGTTAGTCAAAGAACAGTAGTCATTCCTTCAGAAGACCCCACTGTTCCTGGCTCCTCACTCAACTTAAAAAATCCACATCTGCCATGACTTCTAATTCAATTCCCAATTGATACTCTTAAAGATCACAAGGTTCCTTTAAAGCTTCCATCCCAGCCTCTAAGACATGCTTCCCATTCTTTCTCATTCTTTTTGCAGTTCTGAAAAAGAGCACCCAGTAGATTTGGATGTATGACAGGAGACACACCCTCTTCCATTTAGACTGCATTATGCTTCCATGCTCTCCAACTCCCAAAGTTTTCTCCTCAACTTCCATGCCTTCACATTATGGTCATTATGGGAGTATCAAGTTATGGTCATTATGGGAGTATCAAGTTCTTGATCTGCTATTTTTAACCCTCTACCTTTACTCCCTGTGAGATCTGCAGCAAAGCCAGACCCTGGAACTAGAATTCCATCCTAACCGTGGGAAGAAGAATTTCTGTTCATAACTAGGGAAAAGGTAGAATCTGTGACTTGAGCCTTCAGTCTCCCTTAATCCCCCACAAATACTTCCACATGCATTTCCTTTCTGTGCCTTGGATCACAATTTCTGCTGCTTAATCCTGTCCTTTCTCTGCCTCAGTGTTAAACACAACCAGTTAGTCTGGGCTTTTCCCCTCTGTAGGTCACCAAAAGAGGAGACTTTTTCATAAGTCTTTGGGATTAGGATTTCCCCAGGAAGACAGAGAAGAGAACATCCTCCCTGACCCAAAACCTTTTCCCCAGAAAAGCATATTTAAAAATCTTTCTGAGTTTCCACTAACTGTCAATTCTCCAATGATAAAACAGGGCAAAAAACTTAAGGCATATCTAAGAGCAAGCTCTGAGGAGATTTATAGAGTCTAGAGATAGTCACCTTCACATATTTTTCCAAGCAAAGAGGAATAAAACAGATTTCATTTGAGAGAGGGGGATGGCGGGGGGACAGAACTTAAACACTGCTACATCTACCAAAGAATTTAAATGTATAATTTTAAAAGTTGGGGGAGCCAGATGTGGTGGTGCATCCCAGCAACTTGGAAGGGTGAGGCAGGAGGATCATGAGTTCAAGACCACCCTCAGCAACTTAGGAAGGTCCTAAGCAACTTAGTGATACCCTGTCTCAAAACAAAAAATAAAAAGGGCTGGGGATGTAGCTCAGAGGTACAGTGCCCACAAATTGAATTCCTGATAGTAAAAAAAAAAAAACCCAACTTGGAGAAAAACAGCTCCAAGTTGCTTCACTGGGAAGTTATATCACACATTCAAACATTTAAGGGAAAATATAATACCAATTATACACAAACTTCTAGAGAGAAAAAAAAAGAGCAAACACTTGCCAACTCATTTTGAGGCCAGTGTTACTCTCCCCCGACCACAGGAAGTCTGCTACTTTTATATTCTTTTTCTTCCTTTTTTAAAAATTGATTCTTTTTAGTTATACATGACAATAGAATCCATTTTGATATAATTATACAAACATGAAATACATCTTGTTCTAATTAGGACTTCATTCTTGTGGATGTATATGATGTGAGATTCACTGTGTTATATCCATATGTTACATAAGAAAATGATATCAGATTCATTCCACTGTCTTTTCATTTTTATCCCACCCTTCTCTTCAACAACCTTTGTCTAATCTACTTAACTTCTATTCTTCCCGTTCCCCCTTATTGTTTGTTAGCTTTCACATCTTATTGCAGACACACGCACAAAGATATTAAAAGATTACAAATAGGGGCTAGGGTTGTGGCTCAGGGGTAGAGTGCTCACCTATTATGTGCGGAGCACTGGGTTCAATCCTCAGCACCACATAAAAATAAAATAAAATAAAGGTATTGTGTCCAACTACAACTAAAAAAAAAAATTTAAATAAAAAAAAAAAAAGATTACAGATATCCACATGGCACAGGTGCAAAAATTCTCAACAATGTAGTATTAAATCAAATCCAGCAATATATAAAAATAATATACCATAACCAAGTGGAGTTTTTTTTAGCAAAAAATGCAAGACAGGTTTGATGTTCAAAAATCAACCAATATAATTCACCATATCAATACAGTGGAAAATAAATATTTTTATTTTATATATGCCAAATGTTTTGATAACATTCAACATCCATTCATAAGAATTATCAGTAAATTAAGAATATAAGGAAACTTCCTTATGAAGATAAAGGGTATCTACAAAATACTTATAGCTAATATTGTGCTTGATAGTGAAAGACTAAATGCTATTTCCCTAATTCAGGAACCAGGCAAGGATGCCCACTCTTACAACTCCTATTCAACTTTGTAATGGAAGTCCTAGGCAATGCATTAAAGCAAAGCAAAGAAAATTCTTCTCTGTGGAAAAATAAAACTCACCTCTTTACTAATTGATTTTATTATTTACAATGAAAATTCCTAGGAATCCATTAAAATCTATGTAAAAGCTATTAAAATTAGTAAAGTCAGAAAAATCTCAGGGTAGAAGGTCAATGTAAAACTCATTACATATTAAGCAACAATCTGAATGTTATTTTAAGTGCAACTGTACACTTAAAAATGGCAAATGTTGTTTGGTGCACATTTACCACAATTTTTTAACAATGATATAGTATTCAGGAAGTATTCTAAAGAGAAATAAGATGTCCTGAAACAGTTAATAATTTAAGTCTTTATTAAAAGATGTTTAAAATAAATCGGATTTAGCCGGGCGCGGTGGCGCACACCTGTAATCCCAGCACTTTGGGAGGCTGAGGCAGGAGGATCGCGAGTTCAAAGCCAGCCTCAGCAATGGCGAGGCACTTAGCAACTCAGTGAGACCCTGTCTCTAAATAAAATACAAAAAAGGGCTGGGGATGTGACCCAGTGGTCGAGTGCCCCTGAGTTCAATCCCCGGTACCACTAAATAAATAAATAAATAATAAATAGGATTTATATATATTTGTAATAAACAAGTGGAAACTGAAAAATATACACTATTAGAAACATCAAAATATGTTCAAGGTCTATGTATATGCTAAAAATTAGAAACACCAATGGAGAAAACTTTTTAAAAAACTAATCAAATGAAAAAATATACCATATTCATGGATTAGAACACTCAATGTTGTTAAGATGTTTATTGTCTCTAAAGTTAAAATTCTCATAAAAACACCAGTAGGCTATTTAACAGAAATCAGCAAGCTGATTCTAAAATTTAAATTAAAATCTGAAGTAACTAAAATAGCCAAAATGATAGTTAAAAGAATACATACACCCTGATTTCAAGATTTTCCATAAAGCCATAATAATGAACACCATGTGGAAATAGTAAAAAAACACACAGATAAAGAGAAAAGAACACACATGTCTACAAGTAGGCCCAAACATGTATGATCATCTTATTTTCAAAAAAGGTGCAAAGTCAATTAAAGAAAACAGTCTTTTCAACACATGATGCTAAAGCTTTTAGATATCTACATGGAAAGAAATAAACCTCAATCTATACCTCACAGCATAAATAAAAATTAATTTAAATCGCTTATAAACTTAAAAGTAAACCTAAATACTATAAGAAATTCTTTGTGGCATTGCATGAGGCAAACATTTCTTAAATATAATACTAAAAGTACAAATCAAAAAGATAAACTGTAGTTCTTCAAGTTATAACAACTTCAGTTTTTCAAAAGATACTGTTAAGTTGCTTGAAAAGATAACTGGGGGGGGGGATAATTCATGAGCACATAAGCTATGTACAAAATGTACAATGAACTATCCAAAATTCAATAAGAAAAAAAAATTCAATGAACAAACGATTTGTACAGGAAATTTATCAAACATACATGGGTGACAAGAACACCAAAAAGGTGTTTAACATCATCTGTCATAAGGGAATACAAAATAAAAGCACAATGAAGATACTACAACACACCTATCAAAATGGCTAAAAATAATAAAGAAACAGTACTACAGCAGCAACTGTTGGGAAGAGAGTCTGGCAGTTTCTATGAAGTTAAATGTACGCCAATCTTTGACCCAGCAGTCCTAATCCTACATATTTACCCAAAAGAAATAAATTATTTATTTTCCCACCTAACTCTATATAAACAAATGCTTATAACAGCTTTATCTGTAATATCCAAAACTAGAAAACAACCACACTGGTAAAAGGATAAAATGTGTTAAAGCCACACCATGGAATACTACACAGCAGTAAAAGGAAAAAAACTACCTATAACATGGATAAATATCAAATGCATTACACTAACTAAAAGGCAGTATTACTGCTAAGACAGAAAACAGATCAGTAAATACCAGAGGCTGACAGTAAATGGTAGAGTTACTAAAAATGGTATAGTGAAATTTTCTAGGAAAAAATTCTGTATCTTATTTTTCTAAGATCAAATACTGTATCTTATTTTTGCTGGTGGTTACTACTATATACACTGTCAAAGCTCACAGAATTATACACTAAAATAGGTAACTTTAGGGGCTAGGGTTGTGGCTCAGAGGTAGAGCACTCACCTAGCATGTGAGAGGCCCTGGGTTCGATTCTCAGCACCACATAAAAATAAATAAAGGTATTGAGTACAACTACAGCTAAAAAATAAATAATTTTTTTTAAAAAATAGGTAACTTTAAGTGTATGTAAATGTATCTTGATAATACAGACTTTTGAAAGCCTAGTTAATTTACAATGATTTTAGTCATGCAAGCTAGATCAGAGGTTCACAAAATACAGAACCACCATTTGCAAAATCACCTTTATCAAAGAGTACTTATCCAAAAAACGTGATAAACCACTACATCAGTCCTGTGGATAGGGCTTGGAACTTCATAAAAACCACACTATGTGATTCTAATATACCCTTTGAAATCCTCTTGGACCAAGTACAAGTCACTTTTTTCTATTTTGTTAAATCCAAATTGAAGTGTTCTAAGGAAATGTAAGTTGAAAGTATATCCAAGCTGCATAATAAAATTTGACAGTAAATTTAAAAACTAAATACCAGCATCTTCAAACACATTTCTTCTTTAAAAAGACAGCACATGAATAGCTCACTTTTTACATACACAGCACACAAAGACAAATATTTAAATATAAGCAAATAGTCCAAATGGGAAGTTTTATTTTATAACTCAAGAAACAGCAAAGTTTTTAAAGAACCAAAATCTAGAAGCCATACTGGTAAAAAAAAATTCTAAAAATAACTAAAGTTCACAGCAAAAATTAACAAGCAACCCCAAAGATAACATAAAGAGAAATGTCTTTACAACATACATACATAACCAAAGATGAATTTCCTTAAATTTAAAAAGAGATCTTCTGAATAAATTTGCATTCAATTTCCAAACAAAAAGTTTTAATAATTAATATTTGGTCTTAGGACCATCTGTATTAATTCTTCCTGATTCATTCCTTAATTTTGTTAAGTTTCTTTTCCCAGTTGTTGAACCATGCAATTAATTATAATGACAAAATCCTAGAGAAAGATGACTTTTACAAAGGACACTTGATCTAAATAAAGCTGGAATCTGTGATAAAATTATGTTTTACTGAGATTCTCAAAAACAGAAAAATTATTATTCCCAAGGAACAGTTCCACCTGAAGCATCTAGTTTTTTTGGCAAACCTTTAGATAAGTTCAATAATATTCAAGTTTGAAAAACAACATGCTGCTAGGGAAGCCTTTCATTTAATTAAATTCCATTCATAACCCCTCCCCACAAAACAATGTATTTATTACTTAACTTTGCTCACCTCTTCTCCTGAAAGGTAATATGCTGCGAGCAGGCCTCCAATAAATCGAATGTTAACTTCAAACACAGACACCTCTGAATTCTGTGAAAACATATTGAAAATAATCACATATACATAATGCTTTATAGCTTTCAAAATATTCATGTGTTTCTAACAGTCTGTAAGAACGTTTTTTTCACTTTCTGCATCTTCACTTCTCATGAAACTGCAATTTCATCTTCCATTGTAAATAATCTTACTTAAATTCCTCTATTACTGTCACCACAGCTTCCTAAATGCTGAAACCAATGGATCATTTCCATGTACCTTACATAGCACTGTAAAATTACCAAGATATTTAATTCTGTTGACCACTGTCCCTTCCTCCTGAAGGTCTCTACCTCTTGAATACTAGATTATGGAACAACACTCTCCTTACTAATGCCTTTATTTCTGTTCTAATCACAACACCACAATTTTTATTTCTATCTCTTCTCATGAATTTTAAATATTTTCCTAGCTTATATGATAACTTTAAAGAAATGTTAAATGAGGTACCATAAAATGGTGAAATTGTGGATTATCAAAATAATAATGTTGAGAAAACTTGATTCACAGGTAAGAAATTCATGTATATAGCCACACTGCATATATATCAAAATGAAAAACAAATTATTTATGAATATAAAAAAAAGAAATTGAAGAAAGAATTGACTACTACAATATATAAATTTCTTTAAGAAATCAGGTACTATGCAAGCATAAAATCAGTAGTTTTGATTAACAAATTTATAATAGACATGAAATATTCCTAACATGCGAATGGTAAGAATAAAAATCTTAAAATCAAAAGGCAAACAAACCGAAGGACATTTGGCACAAATATAACAATATTAATTATATATACATACATAATGGACTATATTGAGAGTCTACAGGTATGGCTACACTGTTAGAAAAATTCTAACACCTGGAAAGAAAAGCAAAAGTGGCAAAGAGCATAACCAAAGAATCCAAAGTATATGTTGACTGATATAAAAATAACATGCATAATTAATTTTAAAAATTAAAGGGTAAAATGGATTACACTGAAGTTTTTCTAACATTCATAGGCAGAAAACATTGCTTGCTAAAATAAATACAGTCTTCCAATATAAAACCATGATAATACAATGAAATTTTTTGCTAACAAGACTGCAAAGGACTAATATTATTTCATATACTCCCAACATTTAGCATACTGCAGGGCACATATCAGACATTTACTAAACAGAGGGAGGAAGAGCATCCAACAGTAATTGGAACTGTAATAATTACCCTCAAATCAGTTTCCTTACTTTCATCCACATCCTACTCCTGACACTCCACTCAGTACCATATATCTAGAGTGGGCATTTTAAATCTTATTGTTCGGTCACTATACAATGGCTTCTGGTTACACTCAGAGTAAATAAGAATTAATATGCTCAGATCCCCCACAACCTTTCTAACATCTCTCCTAGTAAAATTCCTTTGATTCAGTTTCAGTATATGGGCCTACTTGGTTTTCTCAGAACTGCCAATCTTGAGTCTTCCAGGACAGTCTTTATACTTGTCACCTTCTTGTCTGGGTGCTTTCCCTTCATCTAGATAAATCACTCACTCTATCACTTTCTACAGATGTCAACAAATGTTACATCAGAAATTTCTGCTGATCACCCAATATAAAATAGTAATCATTCATCACTAATATCCTTTTCTTTGTATTAGTTCCCCAATTAACATTTATTATCACCTAATTATTATATAACCACTTATAAAATTCCTATCTTGACCTTCTCTAGACAGAAGATAAAAGAAATTCTGAAAGGAAAGAAGGGAAAAATGGGAAAGAGGCATTACTAAAAGGAGTGATGACTGAGAATCTTTTGACATTGATTAAAAACATAAATCCTCAGCTTTAAGATACACTGTGACTCCTTTAAAGAATAATAACATAGACACATGGTAATATAACTACAGAACAACAAAGCGAAGCCAGGCCCAGTGGCACATGCCTCTAATCTTATCTATTCAAGAGCCCAAGGCAGAAGGATCACAAGTTGGAGGCCAGCCTGGGCAACTAACAAGACCCTGTCTCAAAATTTTTAAAAATAAAAAGGGCTGAAAAGTAGCTCAGTAGTAGCACACCCCTGGGTTCAATTCAAAGCAGTATAACATACACACACACACACACACACACACACACACACACACAAATAAAAACCCCACACATACACACACACAATGAAAAAGAAAATATGAAAACATGGGAGGAAAAGAAAGATTACCTGTTAAAATTTAGACTGATAAGCATACTTTGCAACAGTATAGTAGAAGAAGAAAGACAATGGAACCATGCCTGTAAAAGACTGAAAGAGAGGATTCCAAGATGGTGGACAGGAGAGAGGTGCTCTCTGGACATAGTTACTAAAAGATGCTTAGTGGGAAGTTTGAACGCGTTACTAGCAATTCTCCTGCAACTGAAAGGGAGCTGAGACATTTGTGCACCTCTGGATGCTAAAATATAACAAACTCTGGACCACTGATGGACAGGGGCCTAGTTGGAGCGGTCCACAGTCCAAAACAGTGCTATAGGCACTGCCGGCGCAGCTGGCCCGATAACATTGTGGCAAGTGGAAGATCCAAACAACGGCTTTAAAACCGATCAGCAAAGAAGGAAAAAAGGGAACCTAGACGCGAGCAGTGTCCACATACAGCTCTTTCACGAAACTTGCCAAACGGATTCTGCATGCTCCAGAATGACACAAAGGTCTGCGGAACTGCTGTTGAGCCTGAGGAGAGCACCTCCATCTTTGAGGAAGGCAGCGGATGACTGGGACAAAGGAACAAGGCAGAAAGGAAGAGCAGCTGCAGACATCCAGGGATCCACCAGCACTCTGAGAACAGCACACACCTGGGTGAGGCTCAGGCAACCAGCAGGGGAGGGTGTGTCTGAGGCCAGCACAATGGCCCCAAGAAGTTGCAACTGTGGGTGGCATGGGGAAAGGGCACCTTCTGGAGGGTCCCTTTCCTAGTGCCATTCATCTGCTGACACACAACCCCCCTGAGCCACACTTCCGCTGTGCCATTCTGCCACTGGCCAAAGGTGCAGCCTTGATTCCAATAACAGGATCTCTGAATGTCTGGACATGATCCGAAACAATTGGCTTAAACAGGAAGGGGAAAAAAAGAAGGGCTTCCCAGGGTCCGTTTTGTTTGAGACTTATTCCTGGGTTCGACTTTTTTTGTTGTTAGTTTGTTTGTTTTGTTGTTTTTTGGGTTTTGGGGGTTTTGTTTTGCTTTGCTTTTTGTTTTGATTGAAAGTGTGTTTATTTGTATGCTTCTGCTCCTCTTTTCTTTCTTTTCTTCCTTCTCACTTTTGTATCTTTTCTTCTTCCTTCACCTTCCCTATTTACACCCTGCCATTGCATACTCAACAGAGGCAAAAACAAGTTATACACAGAAATTGGGATTTCTAGAAGGGCGCAATTGAACTATATGGCAAAGCGGTGTTATATATAGTTTATTCTCTATTTTCTTGACTCACTCTCTCCTCTCTCTTACACCAATTCCTACTTTTTTGTCATTTTTTTTCCATCTTTCTTTATTTCTTCTCTCAATGGCTGCATAAGTTAGGTTTATATATAAATCGGTCTTTCCACCTAATCTTTCACTCCATTCTCTTTCCTCTCTCAACTGCTGATACTAAACCACTTCCATAGAACTCTTTTCATACTTTCTAAGAAAGAACAATTCAATACACTCACTTCCTTCTTCCTAAACATATCACCTCTGTGTCCAATACTTGAAACTATAAAACCCCATCAGAAGTATACAGAGTAAATTGGAAACAATATCTGAGTTAACTAAATCTGTACATTGTGATCAAACTGGGATTTTCTGAAGAGGAATTGCTAGATTTTAAAGTGTAAAGGAATTATAAGGGGTTCTGATAGCATTGTACTACAGGAGCAACATAAGGCTTTAAGGTAAAATCGAAATAGTCAAGGTCCCACAGTGCAGGAAGAAAAGACACACAAGCAATATGAAGAAACAAGGGAAGAAAGTGACACAAACAAATCAATATACCTCCTCTGTAGATTCCATGGCAAGCACAGTTGGTGAAATGCCAGAGATGGAATTTAGAAATTACATATTCCAAATGTTTATGGAACTTAAGAATGAACTCAAAAATGAGATGAGGGACCAAATACAGGTGGTAAAAGATCACTTTGACAAAGTCCAAAAACAAATACAGGAAGTAAAATTATTACTTCAATAGGGAGATAGAGGCTCTAAAGAGAAACCAAACAGAAATTCTGGAAATGAAAGAAGCAATAAACCAAAATAAAAGTTCAATTGAAAGCATCACCAACAGAGTAGACCACTTGGAAGAAAAAACCTCAGACAATGAAGACAAAATATATATCCTAGAGAAAAATCTGATACACAGCAAAAATCATAAGAAATCAAAAATAGTACATCCAAGAATTATGGGACAACATAAAAAAACCAAACTTAAGAGCAATTGGGGTAGAGGAAGGGGCAGAGTTTCAAGCCAAAGGAATGAGTAATTTACTTAATTTAAGTAATTTAAGTAATTTACTTAATGAAACAATTACAAAAAATTTTCCAAACTTGAGGAATGAATGGGAAAACCAAGTTCAAAAGGCTTACCAAACACCAAACATACAAAATCACAACAGATCCACACCAAGGCACATTATAATGAAAATGCCTAATATACTAAGCAACGAGAGAATATTAAAAGCCACAAGAGAAAGGTAGCAGATTACATATAGGGGGGAACCAATCAGACTATGTTCAGATTTTTCAACCCAGACTTCAAAAGCAAGAAGTTCCTGGAATAGCATATTTCAAGCTCTGGAAGAAAAGGGATGTCAACCAAGAATCTTATATCCAGCAAAACTGAGCTTTAGATTCGAAGATGAAATAAAAACCTTCCACGACAAGCAAAAGTTAAAAGGTTTCACAACTCGAAAGCCAGCACTTCTGGACATCCTGGGCAAAATTTTTCATGAAGAAGAGAAAAATAACAACGAAAATAAACAAAGAAGGATATTAAACTAAGGGAAATACCAACCAGAAGAGAAACCAAATCAAGCTAAAGACCATAATACAAATAAAAATGGATGGGAATAAAAATCACATCTCAATAATAACCCTGAATGTTAATGGCCTAAACTCACCATTCAAAAGACACAGATTATCAGACTGAATTCAAAGAAACTAGCCAACAATTTGCTGTCTCCAAGAAACACACCTCGTAGAAAAAGACATCAATAGACTGAAAGTGAAAGGCTGGGAAAAGTCTTATTACTCACATGGCCTGCAGAAGCAAGCAGGGGTTTCCATTCTCATATCAAATTAGGTGGACTTCAAGCTAATCAAAAGGGACAAAGATGGATATTTCTTCCTACTTAAGGGAACCATTCATCAACAGGATATAACAATCATAAATCTATATGCCCCAAATAATGGAGCACCTACATTCATCAAACAAACGCTTCTCAAGTTCAAGAGTAAAATAGACCACAACACAGTTATTCTAGGGGACTTCAACACACCTCTCTCTCACCAATGGATAGATCATCCAAACAAAAGCTAAACAAAGAAACTTTAGGCCTCCTTAAAACAATTAATAACTTAGACCTAACGGACATATATAGAATAGTTCATCCCTCAGTAAGCAAACACACTTTCTTCTCAGCAGCACATGGCTCCTTCTCCAAAATAGACCATATACTATGCCACAAGGCAACTCTCAGCAAATATAAAAAAAAAAATAGAGATACTACCCCGCATTCTATCAGACCATCAAGGGATGAAATTGGAAATCAATGACAAAACAAGAAATAAGAAAAACTACTCCAGCATCTGGAAGCTAAACAACATGCTACTGAATGAAAAAGGGGTTGAAGAAGACATCAAGGAGGAGATCAAAAAATTCCTAAAGGTAAATGAGAACACAGATACATCGTATAGAAATCTCTGGGACACTATGAAGGCAGTAGTAAGAGGAAAATTCATTGCACTGAGTTCATTCCTTAAAAGAAAAAAACAACAACAACAACAACAAATAAATGACTTAACATCACACCTCAAAGCATTAGGAAAAGAAGAACAGATCAACATCAAGAGCAGTAGAAGACAGGAAATAATTAAAATCAGAGCATAAATTAATGAAATTGAGACTAAGGAAACCATTCAAAGAATTGACAAAACTAAAAGTTGGTTTTTTGAAAAAATAAACAAAATTGACAGACCCTTAGCGATGCTAACAAAAAGAAGAAGAGAAAAAACTCAAATTACTAACATTCGTGATGAAAAAGAGAATATCACAACAAACACTTCAGATATACAGAAGATAATTAGAAATTACTTTGAAAACTTGTACTTTAATAAAATAGAAAATACTGGAAGCATTGACAGATTTGTAGAGTCGTACAATGTGCCTAAACTGGAACTGGAGGCTATACACGATTTAAACACATCGATTACAAGCAAAGAAATAGAAGACGTCATCAAAAAGCTACAAACAAGGAAAAGTCCGGGACCTGATGGGTTTACAGCTGAGTTCTATGAGACTTTCAAAGAAGAACTAATACCAATGCTCTTCAATCTATTTCAAGAAATAGAAAAAGAGGGAACTCTTCCAGACTCTTTCTATGAGGCCAATATCACATTAAATCCAAAGCCAGGCAAAGACACATCCAAAAAAGAAAACTTCAGGCCAATATCTTTAATGAACATAGATGCAAAAATCCTCAACAAAATTCTGGCAAACCAGATACAAAAACATATCAAAAAGATAGTGCACCACGATCAAGAGGGGTTTATTCCAGGGATGCAAGGCTGGTTCAACATTCAGAAATCAATAAACATAATACATCACATCAATAAACTTAAAGATAAAAATCATATAATCATCTCAATAGACGCAGAAAAAGCATTTGACAAAATACAACACCCCTTTATGTTCAAAACACTGGAAAAACTAGGAATATCAGGAACATATCTCAACATTATAAAAGCTATTTATGCAAGGCCCCAAGCTAACATTATCTTAAATGGAGAAAAATTGAAAGCATTCCCTCTAAAAACTGGAACAAGACAGGGATGCCCCCTTTCACCACTGCTATTTAACAAAGTACTGGAAACTCTGGCCAGAGCAATTAGACAGACAAAAGAAATTAAAGGGATCCAGATAGGAAAAAAAGAGCTCAAATTAGCACATTTGCTGATGACATGATAATCTACCTAGAAGACCCAAAAAACTCTACCAGAAAACTTTTATGACTAATAAACAAATTTGGCAAAGTTGCAGGAAACAAAATCAATACACATAAGTCAAAGGCATTTGTTGTACATCAGCGACAAAGACTCTGAAAGGGAAATGTTGAAAAATACCCCATTTACAATAGCATCAAAAAAAAATAAAATACCTGGGAATCAACCTAACGAAAGAGGTGAAAGACCTCTATAATGAAAATTATAGAACACTAAAGAAAGAAATTATAGATGAACTCAGAAGATGGAAAGACCTACCTTGCTCTTGGATAGGTAGAATTAATATTGTCAAAATGTCCATACTACCAAAAGCATTATACAGATTTAATGCAATTCCAATCAAAATCCCAATGTCATTCTTCAAAGAAATTGAAATAGCAGTCATGAAATTCATCTGGAAAAATAAGAGACCCAGAATAGCCAAAGCAATCCTGAGCAAGAAAAGTGAAGCAGGGGGCATCACCATACCAGACTTTAAATTATACTATAGAGCAATAGTAACAAAAACAGCATGGTATTGGCACCAAAACAGACTGGTGGACCAATGGTACAGAATTGAGGACACAGAGACTAATACATATAATTTCAGCTATCTTATATTAGACAAAGACGCCAAAAATGTACAGTGGAGAAAGGATAGCCTCTTCAACAAATGGTGCTGGGAAAACTGGAAATCCATATGCAACAAAATTAAATTAAACCCTTATCTCTCACCATGCACAAAACTCAATTCAAAGTGGACCAAGGACATAGGAATTAGACCAGAAACAATACGCCTAATAGAAGATAAAGTCAGCTCCAATTTCCAACATGTCGGATTAGGCCCCAAGTTCCTTAATAAGAATCCTGTAGCGCAAGAATTAATACCAAGAAAATGAATGGGATAGATTTAAACTAAAAAGCTTTTTCTCAGCAAAAGAAACAATCAGTGAGGTGAATAGAGAGCCAAGTAATTGGGAACAAATATTTAATACATGCGCATCGGATAGAGCACTAATTTCTAGAATATATAAAGAACTCAAAAACCTTAACACCAAAAACACAAATAACCCAATCAATAAATGGGTAAGGAATTGAAAAGACATTTCTCAGAAAAGATACACAACTAATCAACAAATACACGAAAAAATGCTCAACATCATTGGCAATTAGAGAAATACAAATCAAAACTACTCTAAGATTTCATTTCACTCCAGTCAGAATGGCAGCTATCAAGAACACAAACAACAATAAATGTTGGAGAGGATGTGGGGAAAAAGGCACACTCATACATTGCTGGTAGGACTGCAAAATGGTGCAACCGTTATGGAAAGCAGTATGGAGATTCCTTGGAAAACTGGGAATGGAACCACCCTATGATCCAGCTATCCCACTCCTGGGTCTATTCCCAAAGGACTTAAAAACAGCATATTACAGTGACACAGCCACTTCAATGTTTATAGCAGCACAATTCACAATAGCTAGGTTGTGGAACCAACCTAGATTGTCCCTCAGTAGATGAGTAGATAAAGAAAATGTGGTATATATACAAAATGGAATTTTACTCAGCAATAAAAGAGAATAAAATAATGGCATTTGCAGGTAAATGGATGAAGTTGGCGAATATAATGCTAAGTGAAATTAATCAATCTCAAAAATTCAAATACCGAATGTTTTCTCTGATATAAGGAGGCTAGTTCACGGTGTTGTTGGATGGGGGTATATAGGAGGATTAAAGGAACACTAGAATGGCCAAAGGGAAGGGAGAGGAAGAGAGCAAGGGGGGATGGAGGGGGGGGGGGGAGGTGGTTGAATGAGATGGATATCGTTATCCTAAATGCATGATTGAAGACCTGAATGGTACGAATATACTTTATATACAAACAGTTGTATGTAAAAAGATGCTATATATGTGTACTATGAATTGTAATACATACTACTATTATAAATAAAAAAGAAAAGAAAAGCTAAAAAAAAGAAAAACTGATGTTTTGGGTTGGTGATGTAGCTTACTGGTAGAGCACTTGCTTAGCATGAGCAAGGACATGGGTTTGATCCCCAACACTACATTAAAAAAAAAAAAAAATTTTAAAGCTATTTTATTTTTATTTGTCTATTTTTTCTTTTTGGCATGGAGGATTCAACCCAGGGATGTACTGCTGAGCTACATCCCCAGTTGTTATTATTTTTGAGACAGGATCTCACTAAATAGCTGAGTCTGGCCTCAAATGTGTCATCTTCCTACCTTGGCCTCCCGAGTTGCTGAAATTATGGTGTGTGCCACTGCACCCAGTAACAGCTTAATTTTTTTAAAATAAAATTTCTATAAAAAGAGATTGTCAAAAGTGAGCTGTCAATTTTACATAATAAATTCTACCAATTACTTTTCAAAAAGATGAAGCTTATTATACTTCCATAAGCAAAGTAAGAGAATTGTTTTCTTTATAATGACATCAATATCAAACATTATTAATATTTTTAACAATCCATCAATCCAGTAGATGACCAATGGCATATTGTCTTGCTTTGCACTTTCCTAACTACCACTACAATTCCATGTCTTTTACAACATTTATCGTCCACCTTGCTTTGTTTTCTAATGAACCGCCCGTTCTTATATCATGCCTATGTTTTCTTGTTTAGTTATTTTTTCCAACTTGTAAGTTACAACAATTTTGGTCTAAACAATTGAGTATGATGTTAACAAAACTAGTATTGTTGTTACAGATTAAAAGTCAACTGGTATTCAAGAAGTTAAATAAATAAATAAATAAATAAAAGTGAGAGAAAATAATTATTGACCTCTCATTCTATCCTCAGCTATATCTGTTAACAGTGGGCATTTTACCCACATGCACATAACTTTCCTTGGGTCTCGTTTCAGAAATATCATCTTACCAAATAGTTCTTCAATAGCCACCCCAGATAAAAGAGCAATGTCTGACTACAACTTACTCCAATTCTATCTACTCTTGTTTATTATTCTCCACAGCACTTTCTATATTCTGACATAACCATACATAATTTGAGTAACTGTTTACTGTTTTTCTCCCAACACTAGAATGTAAAGTCAAGAAAGAGATGATTCCTTTTTTTTTTTTTTTTTTCTTCTTGTTTGGTTTTGGGGTACCAGAGATTGAGTCCAGGGGCACTTAAACACTGAGCCACATCCCCAGCCCTTTTCCACATTTTATTTAAAGACATGGTCTCACTAAGTTGCTTCGAGCCTCGCTAAGATATTGAGTCTGGCTTTGAACTTATGATCCTCTTGCCTCAGCCTACAGAACCACTGGGAATACAGGAATGTGCCACCGGAACTGGCAAGATTCTGTTTTTGTTCACTACATATCCACATAATTCAGAACACTGTTGTAGAAGAGGTATTCAATACATCTGCTTATTTATCTTTACTTAATCTGTTATTTGAAATATAAATTGGGACCAAATGAACAATTACACATAAGAAGGAGATGAGCTGCATTCGAAGATTCTTATGTTCTTCAGAAGGATAAAAAAAATTGATTAATTTTAACATTTGATAAGTAGTAAAATTTAAAGGGTAACCCCAAAAATGTGTGGTAAATGGACAGTCTAAATGTCAATGTAGTTGAAGAAAAGGGACAAAAAGTTATTAAATACAAAATATGAAAAGACAACAGAAAATAAAAGTAAATGAAAAGTATAATACTGTAATATAGGTAGCAAAACAAACATGGAAAGCCCAACCCTAAATATATTTTATCATAGTAAATGTAAATATTTCAAACTTAATTGTTAAAATAAAGACTTAGACTGCATAAAGATGACAAAATTCAAATACACTGTGCAAATTAGCTAAAACATAAGGACATAGGTTGAAAATAAAGGGACAGAAAACAACTATACCATCAAACTATTTGCTCTTAGATTCAAATTCATTCTTCTTTAACTTTGATATAAAGGAAATGAAATCATGAAAATAAATTTCTTTCACTGGCTGGCTCCTGTGTAGGCACTACCATTAGGCAATTCTAAAAACAAAATATAAGACTGCAGGAAGAAGAAACGACTTACTCATTCCTGTTTACTCTAGTTTCTAACAGTGTCACACCAGCCATGGTTCTTCACCCTAGTAGTGGCAGTTGGTTCTACAGTATTACCCTGTCATACACACACATCCCCAAACAAGTCTCATTATGCCTCTTTCTTTTTTGGTATCAGTGATTGAATCCAGGGGCATTTAACCACTGAATCACATCACCAGCGCTTTTTTGTTTTCATTTAGAGACAGAGTCTTGCTGAATTACTTAGGGCCTCCATAAATTGCTGAGGCTGGCTTTGAACTCAGATCCTCCTGCCTCAGGCTCCTGATCCTCCTGCCTCAGGCTCCTGATCCTAAGACACTGGGATTACAGGCATTTGGTCACCCCTCACCATGTCTCTCTCTTTTTTTTTTTCTTATTCAAAGTTGTTATATATGACAGCAGCCTGCATTACAATTCATATTATACTTATAGAGCACATTTTTACATATCTCTGGTTGTATACAAAGTATATTCACACCATTTGTGTCTTCATACATGCACTTAGGGTAATGATATCCATCTCATTCTACATCATCTTTTTTTTTTTTTTTTTTTTTTTTTTTTTTTTTTTTACCCTTTTGCCCCCTCTCTTCCCTTCCCGCCCCACTGGCCTTTCTAGTGTTCCTCTAATCCTCCTATGCTCCCCTTTCCAACCCCATTGTGAAATCAGCCTCCTTATATCAGAGAAAACATTCGGCATTTGGCTTTTGGGGATTGGCTAACTTCACTTAGTATTATATTCTCCAACTTCATCCATTTACCTGCAAATGCCATTATTTTATTCTCTTTTTTAGCCATTATTTTATTCCACAATTTCTTTATCCATTCATCTACTGAAGGGCATCTAAGTTGGTTCCACAGTTTAGCTATTAGGAATTGTGCTGCTATAAACATTGATGTGGCTGTGTCCCTTAGTATGATTTTTGAGTTCTACCTTACCTGTCTTTATCCCTTTAATTTCTTTCATCTGTCTTATTGCTCTGGCCAGCGTTTCAAAAACTATGTTAAATAGAAGTGGTGAAAGAGGGCATCCCTGTCTT
Source organism: Tamias sibiricus (assembly GCA_025594165.1). Taxonomy (NCBI): domain Eukaryota; kingdom Metazoa; phylum Chordata; class Mammalia; order Rodentia; family Sciuridae; genus Tamias; species Tamias sibiricus. The sequence continues at coordinate 108,105,789 of CM046658.1, read as the reverse complement.
ATTCCAGGTTTTAGAGAGAACGCTTTTAATTTTTCTCCATTTAGAATGATGTTGTCCTGGGGCTTAGCATAGATAGCTTTTACAATGTGGAGATATGTTCCTGTTATCCCTAGTTTTTCTAGTGTTTTGAACATGGTGTGGTGCTGTATGTTGTCAAAGGCTTTTTCTGCATCTATTGAGATGATAATATGGTTCTTATCTTTAAGTCTATTGATGTGATGAATTACATTTGTTGATTTCCGTATGTTGAACCAACCTTGCATCCCTGGAACAAACCCCACTTGATCGTGATGTACTATCTTTTTGATATGTTTTTGTATTCGATTTGGCAGAATTTTATTGAGAAATTTTGCACCTATGTTCATTAGAGATATTCGTCTGAAGCTTTCATTCTTTGATGTGTCTTTGACTGGTTTTGGAATCAGGGTGATATTGGCCTCATAGAATGAGTTTGGAAGTGCTCCCTCTTTTTCTATTTCCTGAAATAAATTGAAGAGTATTGGTATGTTCTTCTTTAAAGCTCTTGTAAAGAAGTAAAGAAGTAAAGTTCTTCTTTAAAGATCTTGTAAATCTCGGCTGTGTATCCATCTGGTCCTGGGCTTTTCTTGGTTGGTAGGCTTCTGATGGCATCTTCTATTTCATCACTTGAAATTGGTCTGTTTAAATTATGTATATCACCCTGATTCAATTTGGGCAAATAATATGATTCTAGAAATTTGTCAATGCCTTTGATATTTTGTATTTTATTGGAGTACAAATTTTCAAAATAATTTCTAATTATCTTCTGTATTTCTGTTGTGTCTGTTGTGATATTTCCTTTTTCATCACGTATGTTAGTAATTTGAGTTTTCTCTCTCCTCTTTGTTAGCCTGGCTAGGGGTGTGTCAATTGTATTTATTTTTACAAATTGTCAATTTTTTCAATTGTTTCTTTTGTTTCAATTTCATTGATTTCACCTCTGATTTTAATTATTTCCTGTCTTCTACCACTTTTGGTGTTGGATTGTTCTTCTTTTTCTAGGGCTTTGAGATGTAATGTTAAGTCATTTATTTGTTGACTTTTTCTTCTTTTGAGGAATGATCTCCATGCAATGAACTTTCCTCTTGGAACTGCCTTCATAGTGTCCCAGAGATTTCGATATGTTGTGTCTGTGTTCTCATTCACCTCCAGAATTTTTAATCTCCTCCTTGATGTCTTCTGCAACCCACTGTTCATTCAGTAGCATATTATTTAGTCTGTTCTATCCTTATTCTGTTTGCTAGACATTTTCATTATAATGTGTCTTGGTGTAGATCTGTTGTAATTTTGTACATTTGGTGCCCTGTAAGCCTCTTGTATTTGGTTTTCCAATTCCTTCTTCATGCTTGGGAAATTTTCTGATATTATCTCATTGAAGAGTCTGTGCATTCCTTTGATTTGAAACTCTAGTGTCTTCCTCTATCCCAATTACTCTTAGATTTGGTCTTTTGTTGCTGTCCCATAATTCTTGAATATTCTGTTCATGGTTTCTTACTATCTTCACTGTGTGGGCAACTTTATTTTCAAGATTATATACTTTGTCTTCATTATCTGAAGTTTTTTCTTCCAGTTGATCTAGTCCGTTGGTGATGCTTTCTACTGTGTTTTTTATTTGGTTAATTGTTTCCTTCATTTCAAGGATTTCTGACTGGCTTTTTTTCAGAGTTTCTATCTTTTTTTTTTTAAGTAATCTTTTGCTACCCATATTTGCTCTCTTATATCTTTGTTTTAGTGATCAATTTTTGCCTGTATTTGCTTATTTAGGTCATTCTTTAATTCACAGATCATTTTAATTATGAACCTTCTGAACTCCTTCTCTGACATTTCATCAACTTTGCTGAGCATGGGTTCTGTAATTGTAGTACCTGGTTTGTTTGTGGTACTTTCCTCCCTTGTTTTTTCATGTTGTCTATTTGTCTTTCTTTCTTACAGTGTGGATCTGAGATATTAAATTTTCTACCCTACATTCTTGTAGTTTCCATGCAGATTGTCTGTGCCTCACCTTATTGTTGGGCTTTCAGACCCTGCAAGTGTCCCTCGATGTATGCTACTGCAACTCAAGGTGGTGTCAGCAATAGCAGAGGTAACTCGAGATAACAGTGAAGGTGCCACAAAATGGATGCAATGTCTTCCATTGATGGGGCTGAAAGGGTGGGCCTTACAATGTCTGCTCTGAGATGTGGCTGCTTTTAGGCCCTGTCTGTTGTCAAAAGATAGGAGCTACTGCTTGGGGAAGGCTATGGTTATGGCTGCAGTGTCTCAAGATGAAAGTGGGTTAGGCTTGTGCTCCCAAGTGGGGGTAGGGTAACGGACTCTGAACCCACCCTGGGCCTGGGTCCCATGCAGGTGTGTGTGTGTGTGTGTGTGTGTGTGTGTGTGTGTGTGTATATATGTGTGTGTGTGTGTATATGTATGTGTGTGTGTGTGTGTATATATATATATATATATATAAAGAGAGAGAGAGAGAGAGCGAAAGAGAGGGAGAGAGGTATATATATATGGTTGAATCTGAGATCCCGTGGTAGTCTACTCATCAGAAGAGGCAGTCCTATGGCAGAGCCTGAGCTCCGTGGATGTTTGCCAGTTGGGGGATAAACCCGGCCCCACTCTGAGCAAAGGTCGGCGGGGCTGTCCTGGGCCTGCCCGCACTTGGTGGAGATCCCTCACTATGCCTCTTAAGACATACCAAGCACTTGCAAGATATCCTCCTCAGAGGCTAGAGTTTCACCATCAAGAGAGTTTTTTAAGAGTTCCTAAAGATCAGCCACACCTGGGAATCTCTGGGTACTGGTTCCTTAGGATCCAAACTACTAAATTTTAATGATTCCTAGCTCTTCCCAAGGTTCTCAGAGACCCACATGTGGTAGGTGCTTCCTGTATTTACTACTTCTACCGACACCATAATGCTCTCTTTTTCCCTTTTTAGTTTCCCATTATTGCTTAGCAATTCTAAACATATAATTCTCTATTTAAAAAAAAAAAAAATGGTATAGTTCTACTTTCTATGTGAGCCCTGACTGGTACAATGATATTACAAGAAAATTATCAGTCATAATAAAACTGCCATGTAAATAAATAGGAGTATTTGAGATTACACAGATGTCAATTCTCTTCAAATTAATCTATAAATTAAATGCAATCCTCATCAAAATTTCAAAAGATTTTTCCAGAATTTAAAAGAAAAGAAAGGTCTGAGAACTAAAATAATTTTCTCACAGACCAATATTAGATATTATGATTCAGATACAGAATATTAACCTTCTTATAAAAATATTATGATAGTTTAGTACCAAAGAAGGGATAAGTAAAACAGACAAAGGAAAAGAACAAATTAATATGAGCAATATATGACTAATAATGGCATACATAAATAGTAGGGAAATGAATGGTGTTAATATCACTTGATAGTTGCCTATTTGTACCACATACAAAAAATTCCATATGGATTAAGGACAAAACACAAAAGAAAAACTTTAAAAGGTTTGGAATAAAAAATATAACCTGGCGGGGCACGGTGGTGCACACCTGTAATCCCAGGGGCTGTGGGTGGGTGGGCTGAGACAGGAGGATGGGGAGTTCAAAGTCAGCCTCAGCAACGGCGAGGCACTAAGCAACTCAGTGAGACCCGTCTCTAAAAAAAAATACAAAATAGGGCTGGGGATATAGCTCAGTGGTTTGCCCTGAGTTCAATTTCCGGTAACAAAAAATAAATAAATAAATAACCACCCCCTCTACCCGCTCCCATACACACATATCTCCTTATGGCTTTGTAGTAGGAATTTCATACACTTAGATATAAAAAGATCAATCTGCATAGCTACAAAGGAAGAAAAAAAAAAAAGACATTTCTTAGCTTCTGTATAGCTAGATGGGACCACATGAGTAAAATCTATCCCAACAGCATGCACACAAAAACAGGGTAACAACTCCCGAGAAGTGTTCTGAAAGAATAGTCACATATCTATCCTCTCTTTTCTTCCTTTATGCCAACTAGAATGTAGATAAGATCCTGAATCTTATGGAGCCATCTCACACCAATGAGGTCAAAGCTATGTGTACACTGAGGTTAATAGAGCAACTGAGACAAAGGATCCTAGGTTCTTGATGATCAAGGAGCTATCCAAAGCAGCCCTGAACTACTCATCTCTGTATACATCTATCTTGTTTTGGTTATTTTATTTTAGTTTTTCTGCCATTCATAGCCAAACCTAAACCTAACAGATAATAAAATTATTCTAATTAAGATACGTCAATAAATAGATCTAGCATTTTTAATGCTAGAATAACATAATAGAAGATAAATAATTTCTGTCTGGTTAGCACCAGGAAAATCATCAGAAAAGAAATAATTATTGGGGCTGGAGTTGTGGCTCAGCGGCAGAGCGCTCGCCTCTCACGTGCGCGGCCTGGGTTCGATCCTCAGCACCACGTAAACATAAATGCATTGCATTGTGTACAACTAAAGCAAATAAATAAATATTTTTTTAAAAAAAGAAATAATTATTGATTTAAATCGCAATTAAAATATATTAAAGAGTGTCGCAGAGAAAAACATAAGAGAAGAAGTAAAGGACACTATAGTCACAAAAGGAAAACAGCAAATACATGGAAATATCATGGAATATGACAGTGAATATGACAAAATAGCCCATATGTCTTTTAGGTACTGGTCTTATGAAAATAATGTCTTTCACTGAGCATCCAATATATACCAGATGATGTCAAATAATTCTCACAACATTACAATAAGATAATAATTTAATGATAAGCTTAAAAAGAATAAATAAAATCCTAAGCCACATAGCTAGAATTAGTTGTGCTGGGCTTTAAACTTAAGCAGTACCATTATGCCAAATTATTGGAAGGATGAATGTTAAGCCTGATTATGACAGCTTATCAGAGTTGTACCAAATCATTAAATCTTTTCTAAAAGTAAAAAAATCCAAAACCTACTTATTATTTAAAAAACCCTTTATAATTTCCTGATGCATCTAATTCACTGTTTTACCCCTCCAATTATTGCTCTAACATACTTAACACAATATCTCAAATGATAAGGGCAAGAAAAGTAAAAAAAGATGCAGCCAAAAGGTGTGTATTTTATGCAAAAAATAAGTAACAGGTGATAATCTCCAAAGAAGAAAGAGAACTTAGTATTAGCATTTCTTTAAACTGCTACTATCATGGTTAGCCTCATAGGCCACTGGCACCACTATAAACAAAACACTATAAACTGACTGAGTAGCTAATAAACAACAGAAATTCACTGCTCACAGTTCTGGAAGTCCAAGATCTAGATGCCAGAGATTCAGTGTCTGGTGAGTGCCCACTTTCTGATTCACAGATGGAACCTTCTAACTGTGTCCTCACAAAGTAGAAGGGGTGGGTGAGGCAGCTCTCCAGGGTCCTATTTTATAAGGGCACTAATTTCATTCAGGAGGGCTTATCCTGATATCTTAATCACCTACCAAGGGCTCCACTTTCTACTACCATCATTAATGATCAGGTTTCAATATATGAATTTTGGGAGAATACAAATATTCTGCTATGTTCTATAGCAGAAAAACAATATGCCTTTTCTTATACTCACCACACTGAAATCAAGGTTGTCTTCAATCCATCTTTGTCCATCTAGAAATTCATCATGAAGTCCCATGATATAAAGGGTATCCAAAGCATCTACTATGGTAGCACCCATCTGTGAACTTCCTATATTTTGGGGGGGGAAAATAATTCATTAAAAGATCCCCTTCACATAAGGTCTATTTTATATGTATATATTAAAAGTAAATTAAAGACTATAAGGACCAAAACAGAATACTCAACACTGTTCACCATTCCCTTAGAATAGATAATATAATTACGATATTTTACTGAAGATGGCACATTGATATTTAATAGGAAAATAAAGGAAAACTAAAGTATAATTCTCATTAATGTTTTGTCTGGTCAGAATATAAGATACCTACCTACTTAACTGAGATAGAAAAAAGAAGAAAAGAAAAGGAGGATTAATTAAAGAAAAGGCAAGTGTTGTTCAAGATGATAGCTAAGTCATAACACAACCATGCACATCTGGTTCAAACCCAGAGAAAGGGCAAAACATATTTAAAATAATAATAAAATGTATAACAAGGCTAGATAACCATAGTGGAATAGAAATATAACAATCCTTAGTGATCAAAAGGCAGTTAAATCATACTAAAAAAATAAGTAACAAAATGTGAGTTAGAGAAAATTTAAAAATAAGACCTGCCCATAACAAAGAGAAAATCCTGATCTTAGCAAAAAAAAAAAAGTGTTTCAGAGAGAGAAGGAAGGAGAGATGAATTAATTGTCAACAAAGACAGCCTGATACTAAAACTAGATTTTAAAAATACAGGAGAACAAAACAGGTCACTCTTATTAACGAATATAATTATAAAAATCCTAAATAAAATGCTAGCAAAACAAATCTAGTAATGTAATAAAACCATAAATAAAGGAGAGTGAATGGGTTCTCCCCAACCCCACAAATACAATCTCTGTCCTCAAAGAATGGAAATCATTCACACAGTTCATTGCCTACATTAACATGGCTTTACTATTCAACAACATTAGATTACTATTCCACGGGATACTCTCACCCAGAAAGATTAAAGCCACAAAAAAAAAAAAAAAAAAAAAAAAAAAAAGATTTATGGTTCGTTCCAGAAAATTTCTGAAAAACCTATTAAGTCTTCAACAGAAAATATCAAATGATGATTTACACCCCAAAACTCAGAACTCCTTGCCCCCAAATTCTCCTTTATATTCCTAAACTATTACAACATGATCCTTACTCAACCATAACCAGGAAGCCCTGCCCCATTGAAAATCCCTTTTAAACCAGACTTAAAATCTCAATAAATATCTCATCTTTGTCCTTCCCTTTCTGAAAGGCTAATAAGGATCTGGTCATCTCCATACCACAGTAACCATCAACAATTTTGTCACATTAACCAACTTAGTCTTATCAACAGGTGTTCTTGGTGAACAGCATTCAACATTACTTGGTTCACATTTTCTATTTACTGCTCTTCTTTCTCTTTTAATCTTCTATTTCTCTTATCTAGTTTCTAGTGGGTAAAAACTATTTTCTTCTGATAGTTTAATAGATTAGTTCTTTTGACAGTGGTCCTTAACTTACATGTCATTTTATTGCTCCTACTTCCTAATAATTTCTCCCACTTATGGATAAGTATGTCTTCTCACTAAAAAGATAACTACTCCAACATACTCTGATAAATTCTTTGGTGTTTTTCCCCTATTTAGTTCTCTTCACATTGATATTATCTTGAATGTAATTTCTGAGTTACATGCATGATTTCTTTTCAGTTTTCTTGCTGCTCAGCTTTGTACTAAGAAAAAAATTTTATCAAGACATTTAATCATCTACACATCCCTATCTCCTGTATAACTGCATGAATATGTATTTTTATTTAAGTACTCAATCAAAAATATTTATCAATCTTATTTGAAATCCTTAAAAGTACTATTTTTATAGGTTATTAGGCTTCTCTATTATCTAGTTATGAATTTAGTCCCATAGTGGACATTTCCTAAAGTACTTGGGAATAAAAAGACCTGACCCACCTATTCCATATTGATCCTGGTTATCTCCACAGGAACAGGTTTGTGTCATGAGCTAACAGTTCATGGAAGAGAAGGGTTAACTTGAAATTACTGATGAGCATTATGATTGTTTACCTAAAACACTAAAGATTTCAACTGGTAAAAAAATAAAAAGGCCTAAAATTGCCAAGTCAAAAAAGCAGCAAAATATATAAAATATTAATTAAAAAAATTATTAGGGAAATCAACTCGAAAGTAAAAGGCACAACTTGAAATTTCTGTGCCATTTAAAGGAACAAATAAGAAAAGGAAAGAGCAAGGCGCCACTGCCACCAAACCAGCACAGCCTTGAAGACCATGAAAAGCTCAGCCCTACCCAGTCCTAAACTGGACAATGTGGCCTGGGACTTGTTCCAACAATGTTAAAACATGGTGGATTACTATGTTAAAACATGGTGTGCAGAGACAATGCCATGCCCACAGATAGCAAAAAGACATATCAGAAACTAGCACTACAGTTGCATCCAGATAAAAATTCTGAACATAAAGAAATGGGAATGATGCTTGCCAAATTATATTGTTATATTGTGTTCATGTATAAATATGTAGCAACAAATCCCATCATATGTACAACTATAATGCACCAACAAAAAATGAAAGAAAAAAAAAAAGCAACAGAGAAAATTCAAACACGTAGCTGAGGTATTATCAGATGCTAAAAAATGGGACATCTATGACAAGTATGGCAAAGAAAGATTAAATGGTGGAGGAAGAGGTGCAAGTCATTCTGATACTCTTTTTTAGTTTTGGTTTCACATTCCAGAATCTGGATGAAATCCTCAGAGAATTTTTTGGTGAAAGGGACTCATTTTTGTTCAACTTCTTTGAACACAGATTTAAAGACTTCTTTGGGAACCAAACGGGGGTCCCAAGGAAGCAGAAACTAAGATACAGGCTCGTTTTTCTCTGCTTTCAGTGGATTTCTATTATTTGGAGCTGGAGTTTCTTCATTTGATATAAGATTTACTTCATCTGGGTCACTAGTTCACGGGCAACCACTTCATTCTTTTCAACATTATTTGGTGGCAGTGGGATAAGCAACTTCAAATTTATATCAGTTTCTACTAAAAGAGTAAATGGCAGAAAACTCACTACAAAGAAAATTGTTGAGAATGATCAATAAAGAGTAGAAGGTTGAAGAAGACTGTCAGTTACAGTCCTTAACAATAAATGGTAAAAAGTAGTGCTAAACTTGGATAACAAGTAATTCAATACCTGCATTTAACACAAACACAAATGTGTTAAATGTTAACATTAACAGGAACATTTTTTTAAAGATTTCAAACAAACTCAACTATCAGTATAATTGTAACTAATCTAACAGACTTATAAACAGCTCATCAGAGCCCCTATTTGTCACAGACCATTTTTTGAGTTTATTGTTGGGACCACACAATAGAACCATTTTTTGTGTGTGTCTTTCAAACTGTCATAATACCTATATGCATTTTGCTTTTTTAATAAACGTAATCCAAGGTGAGCCTTGACTTTTGAGTACTCCTAAGACTAGACTGTATTCTAACACCAGCATGGATCTGTTTTCCATTGGTCTGAAATGTAAGCCCAGTAGTGGCAGCCCGCTATGAGCTAACATTGCCAGTATGAATCTTCTATGAAAATAATTCCTGTTTTTTTTTCCAGTAGTTTATAATTAAAGATATTAATGTATTAATGGTAATACATTTCTAGTTGAATAAAAATTTAAGGATGCTTTCTAGTGGTGCCTGAATGCTGGCAACATATTAAAGTTTTTACAATTGTTTAACTATGTAATGTTAAGCTTAGTTTTTAAAAAGCTGGTAAGTTGGGTCTTTGTCATTTGGAAAGGAAGGGAGGGAGGGGGGGAGGGAGGGGAAGAGAAAAGAAAAGGAAAGGAAAGAAAGAAATGTGAATGGTGCCTTTTTTTTTTCCTGAGTGAGAAAAAATAAATTAAAGGAACAAATGAAAATAACTGAACTTAACACGCAAGTAAGAAAGAACAATAAATCTGACAAACAAAGTAGAATTATAAAAAGCTAAAGACAGAAATTAATGAATTAGAAGTGAAGAAATCTGTCAGAATAATACATTCAAGAGATGGTTCTTTGAGAAGAATCACATGGTAAATCTACCACTAACCTAATTTTTCAAAAGCTGATAAGAGAATACAAGAACATAACGAGTGAAAATGCAACAACAGGGCTGGGGCTATATAGCTCAGTGGTTGAGCACTTGCCTCGCATGAGTGAGGCACTGGGTTCGATCCTCAGCATCACATATAAATAAATAAATAAACTAATGAATAAATAAATGATTTTTAAAAAATACAACAAATAAATATAGAAAAAAATAAAGAAAATTATAAAAGGCTCATGTTATTCATGTTTTTACAGATAAAAAAATGAAATTGGATGTTTCTATGAAAATATGCATTATTTTGATTTATCAAAGGAAAGAAAAATCAGAAAATCTAAACAAAAAGAAAAGGAAACAGGGGCTGGGATGTGGCTCAGCAGTAGGGCGCTCGCCTAGCACGTGCACGAGCCAGGTTCAATTCTCAGCACCACGTAAAAATACATGCATTGTGTACAACTAAAGCAAATAAATAAATCAAAAAAAAGAAAACAGAAAAAAAGTTTTCAAAGAGCTACTCACTATAAAAGTACCATATTCTGGAAGTTTCATAGAATAAATTTCTACTTTAATTTTAAGGGTGACTATCTCTTATTCTGCATAAACCTTTATTAAATATAGGGAAAAAAGAACTTAAAATCTAATGTATAAATTTTGCATACAAATTAATGAAAAAATAAGGAAAATAAAGTAACTATCTGATCTCATTTGTATGATGAAAATAGCTACGAGTCAAATTGTTGGGCTATATGGTAAGTTTATGTTTAACTTTATAAGAAAGTAACAATCAGCTTTCCAGAGTATATCATTTTATACCCCCAGCAGCAATATGACAGTTCTAGTTGTTCCACCATCCTTGTCAATATTTGGTACTATTGGGTCTTTCAAATTTTAGACATTTTAATGGATATGTGGAGATACTGTATTGCAGTATAAATTTTATGTTTTTATTGGTTCTTTTAAGTTATACATAACAATAGGATTCATTTTGACATAACTATAAAAGTTTGGAATATAATTTGTTCTAATTCAGTTCCCAGTATCTCTCCAATTTTATAGTTAATGTTTTCTACATTCTAAAAACAAAAGAAAAAAAAGTTACTTCAAAGTCACAAAAGTTTTTCTCATATGTTTTCTATTGAAAGTTTGATACTTTTAGTTTTTATGTTTAAATCTGTGCTCTAATTCAAACTTATATTTCATGTTCAATGTTGAAGAAAGAGTCAAATTTCATTACTTTTCCAAGTATACCTCAAGTTGATCCAGGAACATTTGTTGGAAAGACTATGCTTTTGTCCTCTGAATTATTTTAACATCTTTGTGGAGAACCACTTAACAATGTATGTGGATCAGTTCCACAGATCTCTTTGTTTATATTAGGATAAAACCCTACTGTCCTCATTATGACAACTTTACAGCAAATCTTAAAATCAAGTGGTATAAATTCTTCAGCTTTGCTCTTCTTTTTTTTTTTTTTTAATTATTTTGATTACTATAAGTGCTTTGTATTTTCATACTGGTTCTAAAGTCATCTTTTATAAGACCAGTATTACCCTGATAGCAAAACAAGACAAAGATAATTCAAGAAAAACACAAACCAATATCCCTCACAAACAAGAAAGCCAAAATCATCACTCTATTAGCAAATCAAACCTTGTTAAGTTAGAAATAATGAAAATAATTTATTCATATATACATAAATACCTACATAAATGCACATGGAAAATAAAAAGCACCTTTGAAAAAGCATAGCAAAGTCAAAGAACACTCTTTCCCAAATCAAAATTCCTTTTTTTTAGGTGCAAATAAGACCCCTCCCTAACAAAACTGGTTGAATATCTATGTAAAGAATCCATTCTACTAATCACTGGTTTAATACTTAGTATCAGTACTAATTTAAGTCCAGCAATATTCCTTCTCCTCAATCAGGAGCCCCAGGAGCAGGTCCTATGCAGGGGAAACCAAATGAACATATTCTACCTTTTAGGTATAGCACATGGTTCAACCATGGGCACAAGTCCCAATTAGAAAAAGCAAGAAACAATGAATCTTTCAATGAAACTTCTAAGAAACCAAAGTGTTTCTTCTCTACAGTGTTCTCTTTTCCACAGATGCAGCAGTATGAAAATATGAAACTTCAAACTGCTTCAATCATCCCACTAATAAGCCAGGTAGAAGATATCAACACAGAGAGATAAATAAAGGGAAGAGTTAAAGAAAAAATTTAGTTGGAATCAAATCTGTTTCAGGACTTCATTGAATTGATTACATTTCCTTTTTAGATTAAGTCATTTTGAAATGCATTTTCAATTATCTCCACATGAAGAATCTTCTGATGCCAAGGATGAATTACATAGAAGTCAGAGGAACACTAACTTCAGTTACTATATGAAAGAATTGTTTAATAATCAAAACTAGGGAAAAGAACCTGTTTTTGGTTAATTTTTCCCCTGTAGCCTTATATAAAAGTTCCATACCCACTTATATGTTCCTAGGTTATAGAAGACAGACTTTTACAAGTTTCTGCTAACTTTTAAAGATTCTGATTCAATACAGGTATACTGAATTGGGTATGTCAAATGAGGCTCTGAGAAGTTCCACACTTCCCTTAAGACTTATTATTAAAAGGGGGGTGCAGCTGGCGCGGTGGCGCATGCCTGTAATCCCAGCACTTTGGGAGGCTGAGGCAGGAAGATCGCGAGTTCAAAGCCAGCCTCAGCAATGGCGAGGCACTTAGCAACTCAGTGAGACCCTGTCTCTAAATAAAATAACAAAAAAGGGCTGGGGATGTGACCCAGTGGACGAGTGCCCCTGAGTTCAATCCCCAGTACCACAAAAAAAAAAAAAAAAAAGGGGGGGGGGTGCATGTAAAAAACAGATATACAAAAATTCTCAAACCACTGAGACTCACTACAAGAATATGAGATGTGCGGAGGAACAAAGTAGGAAACAAAGTCTTAAACTTTAAAAATGTATCCTTTAATAAACCAACTACATACAAAAGACAAATCATAACCAAGGATCTGTTCCCACTTAGCTTTTTTAGCTGGGGAAAAAATTAAGCACTAAAAAAGTTTTAAAAAGACAAAACACCTAATTTTGATTACTGAAATTTCCATAGACTATGCTTTAGCTTTTTCTTCCATTTCACTGTAAATGAATTTTCTTCTCACAATGTAAGTTTTCCATGATATAAAATTAATATTTTTCTTTCTTTAAAATGTATTAAAGCAGTATTAGGACCAGTATCTATTTGATACACGAAAATACAATAGATGTACTGAGAAATATAGTTTGAAAAATGTAGAAAATCAACATCCACTTCTTATTTTCAAAACATGTTTAAACTCCAATCCTTTAAAAAGGCTCAACTAACCACTGAGCTTAAAGGGATAGTAACTTGAGGGAAGGATTATTAATTTAATTAACCAGTAAGTATAATGTATTTTCATACACTAATGTCTCATTTTGTGACATCCACAAAGCAATGGGAACTTCTCAACCTGTAACCTCTGCAGAAGAAATATACTTTATCTCATTAAACGACAACTACTAAATTAAATGTATTATGAGATTCTTGGTAGTTACTGATCACCTACATAAAGGAGATTTTTTTTTTTTTCCTCTTCTACCACATCATCTCTCAAAGCCAGGAGAAATTAAATTTTAAGATATTTTCTTTATGACAGAAAACAAGCAATGACAAACAAATTATAAGGGCAAGTCATACACAATGATGCACAACTATAATCTTGGTTACTGGGAATCTTGAGGCAGGGGGATCCCAAGTTTCAACCCTGCCTTAAGCAACTTAGCAAGACCTAAGTTTTTTGTCTCAAAAACAAAAACAAACACAAAAGAATTGGGGATATAGAACAGGGGTTGAATTCTCCTGAGTTCAATCCCCAGTAATTAACACACACACCCACACACAAAATTATGAGGCAAATTACAGCATTAGAAAAATGTTTCCATAAAAAAGAATGACTTTATGACATTTAACAGAAAATGGATGGATCTGGAGACTATTATGCTAAGTGAAATAAGCCAATCCCAAACCCCAAGGTCAAATGTTCTCTTTGATATGTGGATGTTAACAAACAACAAGGGGAAGGAGTGAAAAACAGAATTTCCGTATATTAGACAAAGCGGAATGAAGGGAAGGGAGGGGGAACAGGAATAGGAAAGACAGTGGAATGAATCTGTCTGTCTTAATTTCCCTATGTACGTATATAACTACATTACAGTGAATCTCCACATCATGTACAACCACAAGACTGGGATCCTAATTAGAATAAGAAATAGTCCATGTTTGTGTAAATATGCCAAAATATACTCTACTATCACATGTAACTAAGAAGAACAAATAAAAATAAAAACTCTCAGAAATAAAAAAAGAAAAATGTTTCCATAGTGTCACAGGAAAAATACTGTTATTTGAATTATTGTGAAGATATATTTTAACTAATAAAGAAAACTCCACTGCATGTGACTAGTATAGAAGTATAGTATCTTCCTATAAGAAGTATAGTACCTTCTAATCCCCATTAAAATTTTCTTGCCTTCACCTCTCATTGTTTAAAAAAAAATCCATCACATCAAAAAGCATTTAAAACGTGGATAAAGAGTAAAGACAACAAGGAATAGATCAACAACTCTCAAGACTTAAACTGGGGTTTAATAAAACCTGTTCAGTCAAACTGGATGACCAACAAACAGAAAAGTTTAACAAGTCAACTAAGCTAAAAAGAGGTAGGAAAAACAAAACTCAAGATTAATACAACTCTTCCTCAAACCTCCATTAACACTTACACTGTTAATTTTTCCTTAAGAATTATGAATTTACAATATAACTCAATTTACCGACCAAATCACCTTGGGTGTATTGCTTTTTTTTTTCAATGTATATAGTACTAATGGAATTTCCTATCTCTTCCCTCTTCCTCTACAGTGTATCACAATTGAAGAAGAAAAACTACAAATAGTATTTGGAATACTAAGCATTCCAAAGTAACTAGAACTAAATCTTGACATGCTTGCAAAAAATATACATGTTTATAGTTCCACAGAAACACTCAGATTTTACAAAGTACTTTTTAAAAAATTAATCTTGTTTTAAAATATGGAAGCAGAGAATGGAAATAGTATTTAGACAAAAGTAAATTTACCAAATATGTTAGTAGAGTGTCCTTTCCTTGCAATAGGTCTGAGTTCATTATGACCCCATCCATATGTCCTATAATTATCCCAGGCATGTTTCATCATCTGAGAAGAGAAAAATTATAATTCATCAAATTAAAACATTCACAGACCATTATTTTTATATTTCATGTAATTCATGATTCCATTACCATAGCACTCTTCTAGGTCTCCTACATAAGCATATGATTTAATTAACACTTGTATGAAAATACACATAACTACATTAATTTCAATCTATACATAACTATGTTAATCTATGTAACAGAAAAAAATTATGTGCAATCAACAAGTTATTTTTCTTGAGGAGCAAGGTGTGCGTTTGGCATTCTTTCCTTTTAAGAACTGCCAATCCTTTTGAGAACAGCTACCCTTCCCTCACTGTGATTATAACAGAGGTGTCAATCAAAGGGGCTTTGTTTCTATCTCTAATTAATTCAACATGGCTAGAAAATCCCTTACCTTTGGATCAGAACTCAGAAAACTTTACCTCTGCTGTGGTAGCACAAAAACAGTACTAGATAATATATAACCAAAAGGAGACGGTTTGTTTTAAAAAACGGGGGAAAAGCAGCTATTAGAATTTGGCACACGTGTTGTAGTGTGCCAATCCCTGCCCTAGACAAAGTGACTGGGTTCATGTGACATAGGTAGGGACAATCATATCCTTTTCAAACATACTGTTATAGACACTGGGAAACAGGGAGACTCTCATTTTGTGATCACAAGGCCTATGTAATATAATTCTGGAGCTGAAAATGACTAGCTCTCCCAACATGGAAAAACTAAATAACAAAAGGAAATAGAGACAAATGCATACTATTGACAATTATATCTACATATTATATGTACATCAATCCTACATATTATATCTACGTATTATATATACATCAATCCTAAATCCCTAGCTTAAAGTTATTAGGCTAATAAATATTTTTATATCAGTTAATTTGAACTGAGTTTCTTACAATTCAAGAAGTTCAGTAACAAAGTATTTAATTATATATCAGCAGAATTATATAATAGTAGGCTGTGGTGTATCAAAAATCTGTTCATTTAATATCATACATTCATTAAAACATTTTCCAATTAGTTTTATGCAGGCAGCATGCTCACACATCTAAAATAGACAAAGACATTACAAGAAAATACATTCCAGGGCAATATATTTCACGAACACACAAAAAAAATTATTTTAAAAAATTAGCAATATATAAAGAAGATACCACACCACGAGCAAGTACAGTTTAACCCAAGACTAGGAGACTAACTTAACTAAAAATACCAATCAATATAATTCACCACATTAACAAAATAAAGTGTGAGGGGGATCACGATCATCTAAACAAAAATACAGACCATTTGACAAAATTCAACACTCATTCATGATAGAAACTTAGTAAACTGTAACCAAAAGGAAACAACTTCAACCTAACAAAAGCATCTTCAAAAAACCTACTGCTAACATACCATATGTAATAATAAAATACTAAATGATTAAACTTATACTTAGGAACAATCAAGTATGTTCCTTCTCACCATTTCTTTCAAACAATGTACTGGAAGGCCTTGCCAGTACAATAAAGACAAGAAAGAGAAATAAGGAAAAAGAGAAGTACCTCTATTCCTATAGGACATGTCTATGTAGAAGGAAAATCCTAAGCAATCTGTGAATGAGCCACTAGAATCAGTAAATGACCTTAGCAAAGTTAACAGGATACAAGTTCAGCAAACTAAAATCAGTTATATTTCTGTATAATGAATTCTGTTTCTATTTCTACCAACTCACTGAGCCTCAGGGTCACCTTGGGGGTCCCCTGAACAAACATGGTTATCTATCTGAATTATTGTACATATGAAAAGGTTATTTTAAAAAATTGTAGTAGCATCTAAAAAAAAAATCTATCACTGTTTCCTCCAACACTGTCCAAAGAAAGTATCTTAAGCAGTTTGTATGTAAAACAAAGCCTCTAAAGATGAGATAAAAATTAGAGTATAGCTCTGTATTTACTCCATCAAGGTCCAGGTTTTATAATAATTTATAAGTCCAACTTTAAAATATCTACTAAACCTTTTATATCCATTACTAGAATATATGCAATATGTATTTGACCATTTAAATTACATGTTTTATCTTATTTTAAGATAAACAAGCTTTCTGAAATATTGTCAATACTATCATATTCCAACAAAATCTTTTCCTTCACAGGCTGTACAAGTCCAAACTCCAGCCAAATTATCAGAAGTTCTAATTAACAAAATTCATCTCAAATATACTGGATTTTCTTCCCTCAGTTATTCTCTTTATCTATAAGTAAGTCCTAGAATAACAGGTTGAATTAAAGTTCTCTGAGGATAAATAAATATAAAAATTTTTGAGATCAATCTTTCCCCATTCTTCAATTCATAGCATCTTTGGAAGGAATATGTTCTTAATGTGCAGTAAAGTTTAGAGGTATCATAATAACTCCTTAAAAATAGTTACTATTATACTAACTTCAGAAGTATGTTTATGAAAAGATTTGCACAAGTGGGGGCTGGGGTTGTGGCTCAGCAGTAGAGCACTCACCTAGCAGGGTACTGCGCGGCCCTGGGTTCAATCCTCAGCACCACATAAAAATAAACAAATAAAGGTATTGTGTCCAAATAAAAAATAAATATTAAAAAAATATTTGCACAAGCAGAGATTCTCGTAACTAGAGACTTAAATTGTTTATGCAGTAGAAAAATTATAACTGGATTCTATTCTACATTATTTATAAAATGCTGAATTTCATAAAATATCTGAACACAAGGACAGTGCTATAACCATCAAAACAACCTTGTGCCAGGGCACGGTGGCACATGCCTGTAATCCCAGCAGTTCAGGAGATGGAGGCAGAAGGATCATGAGTTCAAAGCCAGCCTCAGCAACAGCGAGGCACTAAGCAATTCAGTGAGACCCTGTATCTAAATAAATATAAAATAGTACTGGGGATGTGGCTCAGTGGTCAAGTACCCCTGAGTTCAATCCCTGATACCAAAAAATAACAACAACAACAACCTTGTATCAAATTTGTGATTGTACATAATTATATTACAATCAACATTAAGAAAGAGACAGAGTTCTAGTCTTTACAGCCAACCTAGAAACTGAACTACAACTATGACCCAAGAACAAAAAATATCAAAATATGGCAACACAGATGGTATAAATATGTATTTATATCCACACACTTCTATAACCAGTCCATTAAACACATATCCATAACCAGTCCATGTCACAAATCTCAGCTTATTACCTCTTTAATTTTTTCCCTTTTCTTTCTTATGTCACTATCTTCTGGTTCTCCACCATGGATTCCTACAAGGTTTGGAATAGGGACTGGTGGCAGAGGCTTGCTCTCTTTTGTCTTCATTTCTTGAACTACCTTATTTTTCTCTGTCTGAATTTCTGCACGTATTTCCTCTTTTGACTTCCTTAATTTTTCTTTTGCTTCTTCCAGGGCCTTTTCATGGTCTGCTCGAATTTTATTTCTCAGACGTTCTTCTTCTTCCCTAGGAGAAAAGAACAACAACCAAAAGACTGGTAAGATTGAGCATTCTTAAGAAAATCAACCTTTAAACAAGAAACTTAAAAGTTCCTCCTCAAAACTGATCATTGTTTTCTAATTCTGACATTGAAAGACAAGAATGAACAATGAGAGAGACTCAGATTTGCCTAAAAGAATAGGATACATATAACTTGATATGAGTAAGAAAATGAACTCTCTGGATGCTGAAGAGTAATAGGGTAAGGAGTAGGGAAAGAGGAAACCTAGAAACAAAGTTCAAATTTCAAGGTTAAGTCAGAACAGAGAAAATGGCAGTTAGAAACTTATGGGTACATGCAAAAAAGCAGAAACCAGTGAAAAAATTAAGGGAGGAAAGAAAGTAACAGAATCAAGTATCAGAGATGGAACAAGAATATAAATAAAGGGTCAAAGGGGAAAAAATGAAAGGATGGGAAATTTCATTTGTTGTGTAGTTCTAAATTTTGGAACTAAGATTTCATAGTGCAATGGTTCAACTGATGTGGAAATGACCACTTAAAACTCTCCTTAGTCCCCATTAAAAATACAGATTCCAATTTAGTATGTCTATTTAAAACCTATGACTCTATACCAGTGTTCCTTATCCTAAATTCTTGGGATCAGAAGTGTTTATGATTTGACAGGGTTTCATGTTTTGAAAAATATGCACAGACATCACTGCCTCAATATCCCTATTTTGAAAACCCTAAATTGTAAATGTTCCAAAATTGAAAACTTTTTGAGTGTCATGCCAGTACTCAAAAAGTTTCAGATTTTACAGTATTTTGAATTTAGGGTTTTCAAATTAGGGACACTTAAACTGTATTGTGAAGAGCACCTCAGATAATTCTAGCATACACACAGGTTTGGAATTGCCCGGGAGTACCACTACGGACTCTACAAATGCTGCACATTTCATTTTTTAAGAAACCACCAAACTTTTCCCAGAATGGCAATAGCATTTTACATTCTCACCAGCAATATTACATTCTCACATACTGGGTTTTCCACCTAGCTATACTTTTGTATCTGCTCTCCACATCCATCCCAACTTACATGAATAAAATACAGGAGTGGTGCTTACTATAACCACTATCTTCCAAATTAGCCAATGGTAATTTACTCTTTAAGGGTAAACACCTACCCCAACAGTGATCAGAGTTACTTCTGCAGAAATTTAATTTCAACTCTGTAAGTGGATGAAGTAAAAATATTGCTGGTAAGAATGTTAAATGGTACTGCTATTTTGGAAAAAGTTAGGTTAAACTAAACATGCAACTATCATAGAATCCAGCAACTATACTTCTGGACATTCATAAATGAAGACATTTTCACACAAAACCCTGTAATATGAGCCAATCACAAAAAGACAAATACTGTTCAATTTCACTTAGAAAAAGTAAAACCACCAAAATAGAATCTTAGAATCCAGGGACTAGGGGTAGAGGTAGGGAGAAGTTAATATTTACTAGGTATAGAGTTTTAGTTTTACAAGATGAAGAGAGTTCTAGGGATGGATGAAGTGATGGTTGCAGAACAATATGAATGTACTCAATGCTACCAAACTATAAGCTTTAAAACAGTTAATGTGGTAAATTCATCACATATATTTTACCACAATTTTAAACACTGAGGGGAAAATGTTTATAGAAGCTTTAGTCATAAAAATCAGAAAAAAATCCAGATGTCCTTCAAAAGAAGTAAACTGTGAAACTATAACAAAAAAAACAATAAAAACAAGTGAGTTATTCACACATGATTTGAATAAATCTCAAAGGCACTATGTGAGTGAAGAAAGCCAGTCTCAAAGGTTGCACACTATGATTCCATTTACATGGCATTTTCAAAACAGACAATATAGAGATTGTAAACAGATCAGTAGTATCCAGGAGTTATATTTAGGGACAGGGGCCTAACCACAAAGGAAGTATCCGAACCGTGGTGGTGGTTACACAAATACGTACATATAATAAAAATCATGAACCTGTACAAGAAAGGAGAAAAATATCAATTTGTAATTTAATATTAAAAATAAATGTTAAATGTTTAGAGAAAACAAATATGAGATTGCTAGTAGCAGTGAGAAGGTGCTGATGAGAGAGAGTAAAGAGGCAGGAACATCACAGAAAAGCTAAGGAGTAAGAACACAAGTCATTCAATAAAGAGGAGAATCCATGAGGCCTAGATACTGAATGTGGAAGTAGTACAACAGGGAGGAGCCAAGATTGACCTCTGAGTGAATCCAAGAGTAAGTGACCTATGGACTGATCTGTTAAAGAAACTCAAGCAAGTAGGGGTGCATCAAAAGCAACATAAGTACTGAATGAAATCTTATAGAAGATGACAAAAGCAGACACAAACACAGGCCACCCAAGAGGCTTCCAATCTTTTCCTGCCCCCCTTACTAATGGAAAAACACTGCACCTAGCCCCAAAAAATTGAGAATCCATCTATGTCAATCAAGTGTTTCCCAGCTGCCTGTGTATAAGGGTGGCCACCCAATCCCATTTCAAACTAACAGACTACCAGGAAATATTTTATTTTGTAAATTAAAAAATGGCCGGGCGCGGTGGCGCACGCCTGTAATCCCAGCACTCTGGGAGGCTGAGGCAGGAGGATCGCGAGTTCAAAGCCAGCCTCAGCAATGGCGAGGCACTTAGCAACTCAGTGAGACCCTGTCTCTAATAAAATACAAAAAAGGGCTGGGGATGTGGCCCCGTGGTCTAATGCCGATGAGTTCAATCCCCGGTACCAA
The DNA here is from genome assembly GCA_025594165.1 of Tamias sibiricus. Lineage (NCBI taxonomy): Eukaryota > Metazoa > Chordata > Mammalia > Rodentia > Sciuridae > Tamias > Tamias sibiricus. The sequence continues at coordinate 108,084,501 of CM046658.1, read as the reverse complement.
AAAAAAAAAAAAAAAAAAAATGAATAGGGACAGTTGAGAAAAGGGCCTTTTGGCTGTTGAATCCAACCTGCCCAACTGCCTATGCCTGTCTTTAAATGTAGTTGTGGTATATAAAGGCATGACAACCATCTTGCAATCAAAAGGCAATAAGCATGAGGACAAACGGCCAATATGGTTCAGGATCAAAGAGAGAGGGGGAATGTACCTATTATCACTGAGTCACTTAAGGACCAGATTTCATATTCTGTGGAATAACTTTGGGTGTTGTCACTTCCAGCTGAGAATCTTCCCAACTTACTCTCTGTAAAGGCATGCACACAGATTCAGAAAAACAGAGGGTCTGGGACTGAGCACTAAGGAAGAACTCCATCAAACAGGGAGAACTGATTCTTTCATGGGCAGTTTCTATCTTCTTAACAAGTGGGAGAGTCTTCATGTGGAGCTGAACTTTCTATTTCTAGCACCAAACTCCTTGTTTACAAGGGATCACAGGCATCACTGTAAAACATCTTCACCTACCAGTGAACCTCCTCAAACACATATTACAACAGCATCTTCTAGAGCTCCAGACTAAAGAAGGATGAAGAACATAGCCACAATATATTCAAATCTCCTCTCAGACTTTCCCAATGCAGACATTTTAAAGGTTCTGAGAAGTTCTGCAAGAGATGTCTGACACAACACTTCCCAAATTTACTTGGTCACAGTATCCTTTTCTGCATACCCCTTTGTCATGCATGTAACAAACTAATACAGAAGAAATGTCTCTATGCCATCAGTGATGTCATGATAGAAACATTTTTTTTTTTTTTTTTGTTATGTGATATTACCTCTCTCATGTGTAAAAATAGAGCCCCTGTCAACCTCACAAGATTGTTGGAGGACTCAGTGAGATGACACACAGGTTGAAATGTCTGGAAAAGTCCTTAAGTAGGTCCTTCATTGCTTTACTGCCTTTTCCCCAACAGAGCACCACTGGGCTAATACAAGTGACCTCTTCCAACATCTCAGTAACAAGAGCAGCTTCTGAGCAAATCTACAAGGATTCAAAGGGTCTCTTAAGATGGGTATTGTGGTTTGGATCTTAATATTCCCCCAAAGCTCATGTGTTTATGGCTTGATTGCCAATGTAGCAATGTTTAGAAGTAAGGTCTTTTAGAGGGGGATTGGTTCATAAGGGTTCTGACCCAACAATGGATCAATCAATCCACTGATTGATTAATACAGCAGAGGGTTTGGGGAAAGGAACTCTCCCTGTTTCTTAACTCCCATGAGGTGAGCAGCTTTGTTCTGCCATGCATGCCCCACGATGATGTCTTGCCTTGCCATGGGTCCAAAAACAACAGAGCCAAGTGGTCATAGACCAAAACTTCCAAAACTGTAAGCCAAAATAAACACTCCTCCTTTAAATTGATTTCTTCAGGTATTCTGTCACAGTGATGGAAAGCTAACATAATAGGGACTACCTCTCTTAAGGTATTGCCTGAGAGCTATGTCATCTCTCTACCACTGGCACTGCCTTTGTCAATGTGTCTACAATAGCACTCATGCCTATTTCATCTTTAATTTCTAAGGCCACCCTTAAAGATTATAACTCCTGAGCTCGTCATATGAAACCTAAAATTTTGCAAAGGCTGGTAAACCTTATTAAGCCCTCAAAGCCTACTGAGCCATGAGCCCTGGGTCTCTGAAGAAGTAGAGTTAAGAATGGCTATCTGTTCAGGGCTCTCTCTGTTTGTCTCTGGATGGTTTAAAAAAACTGGTCAACACAGCCGGGCGCGGTGTCGCACGCCTGTAATCCCAGCACTTTGGGAGGCTGAGGCAGGAGGATTGCAAGTTCAAAGCCAGCCTCAGCAATGGCGAGGCACTTAGCAACTCAGAAAGACCCTGTCTCTAAATAAAATACAAAAAAGGGCTGGGATTGTGACCCAGTGCCCCTGACTCAAGTGCCCCTGAGTTCAATCCCCGTACCACAAAACAAAACAAAAAAAACTGGTCAACACAGGAGTCCCTGGAAACAAGCTAAACAAGTTCAAACTCCCAGAGAGCCCTACAACCTTGAGTATACTCTAGTTCGGTTGCTTCTCTATGGCCTCCAGAGGCTCTGCCCTGACCACATGGCTCACATGACCTACCCGAGAGCATGAACTGAGCAGGACTTTCTGGAAAAGTCCTCCTTCAAAGCCTGAACCACATCATACAAGAACAGGAACTAAAACTTCTGAACCACAGTCTTCTTTCACAGACCAACAGCTTCAAAAGAAAATATAGAAAAAAATTACTATTTCAGAAGTTGCGGTTATAGTTACACATATTTTAAAGTACATATGTTAGTAAGAACTCGGGGTGGTGCACAGGCTGTGCGAAACAGGGTCAGTGTGGGGAGACCACGCTGCGAATGCAACCCCAGCCACACTCAGAGCACACCAGCGTGAAACCGGCTATAAAGACCAGCGATAACAGCCGGCGGAATTGGTGCTGGGGGACCACGGGAGACCACGCGTCGACAACACCAGTTCGAATCCACACTCGGCCAGACGCGACCCTCAGCAGTAGGGCCCCGGAGAGAGCGGCACAGAGACCGGCGAACAGCAAGCGGGGGCACAATCAGAGCAGTCCACAATCCGAGGCAGCGCTGTTTGCGCCACGGTTATAGTTGCGGCTTCCCGATACCACCTCGGCAAAGAGACATCCACCCAACGGCTTTGAAATCGATCGGCGAGGACACGGGAGTCTGCGGACCTGCTGTTGACTGGGAGGAGAGCACCGCCATCTTTGAAAGGTGCAGTGGCTGACCCAGACAAAGGGGAGGAGACGGATAGTGACAGCTGTAGCCATCCAGGGACCCTCCAGCTCTCTGAAGACAACGCACACCTGGGAACAACATAAGGCTTTAAGGTAAAATCGAAATAGTCAAGGTCCCACAGTGCAGGAAGAATAGACACACAAGCAACATGAAAAAACAAGGGAAGAAAATGACAAACAAATCAAGATACCTCATCAGGAGATGTCATGGCAAGCACAGTTGGTCAAATGCCAGAGATGGAATTTAGAAATTACATATGCCAAATGTTTATGGAACATAAGAATGAACTCAAAAATGAGATGAGGGAGCAAGTACAGGAGGCAAAAGATCATTTTGACAAAGAACTCCAAAAACAAATACAGGAAGTAAAAGATTACTTCAATAGGGAAATAGAGACTCTAAAGAGAATCCAAACAGAAATTCCAGAAATGAAAGAAGCAATAAACCAAAATAAAAGCTCAATTGAAAGCATCTCCAACAGAATAGACCACTTGGAAGAAAGAACCTCAGACAATGAAGACAAAATATATATCCTAGAGAAGACTTTAGATTATACAGCAAAACTCGTAGGAAATCAAGAACATAACATCCAAGAATTATGGGACAACATAAAAAACTTAAGAGTGATTGGCGTAGAGGAAGGGGCAGATATTCAAGCCAAAGGAATGAGTAATTTATTTAACGAAAAAATTACAGAAAATTTTCCAAACTTGAGGAATGAATGGGGAAACCAAGTTCAAGAGGCTTACCGAACACCAAACAAACAAAATCACAACAGATCCACACCAAGACACATTATAATGAAAATGCCTAATATACTGAGCAAGGAGAGAATACTAAAAGCCACAAGAGAAAGGAAGCAGATTACATATAGGGGGAAACCAATCAGACTATGTTCAGATTTTTCAACCCAGACCTTAAAAGCAAGAAAATCCTGGAATAGCATATTTCAAGCTCTGAAAGAAAAGGGATGTCAACCAAGAATCTTATATCCAGTAAAATTGAGCTTTAGATTCGAAGATGAAATAAAAACCTTCCACGACAAGCAAAAGTTAAAAGATTTCACAACTCGAAAGCCAGCACTTCAGAGCATCCTGGGCAACATTTTTCATGAAGAAGAAGAGAAAGATGATAACGAAAATCACCAAAGGGAGATATTAAACTAAAGGAAATACCAACCAGAAGAGAAACCAAATCAGGCTAAAGACCATAATACAAATAAAAATGGATGGGAATAAAAATCACATCTCAATAATAACCCTGAATATTAATGGCCTAAACTCGCCAATCAAAAGACACAGAATATCAGAATGGATTAAAAGAAACTAGCCAACAATTTGCTGTCTCCAAGAAACACACCTCGTAGAAAAAGACATCAACAGACTGAAAGTGAAAGGCTGGGAAAAGTCTTATCACTCACATGGCCTGCAGAAGCAAGCAGGGGTTTCCATTCTCATATCAAATAAGGTAGACTTCAAACCAAAACTAATCAAGAGGGACAATGATGGATATTTCTTATTACTTAAGGGAACCATCCATCAACAGGATATAACAATCATAAATCTATATGCCCCAAATAATGGAGCACCTACATTCATCAAACTCTTCTCAAGTTCAAGAGTAAAATAGACCACAACACAGTTATTCTAGGGGACTTCAACACACCTCTCTCACCAATGGATAGATCATCCAAACAAAAGCTAAACAAAGAAACTTTAAGCCTCCTTAAAACAATTAACAATTTAGACTTAACGGACATATATAGAATATTTCATCCCTCAGTAAACGAATACACATTTTTCTCAGCAGCACATGGCTCCTTCTCCAAAATAGACCATATATTATGTCACAAGGCAACTCTCAGCAAATATAAAAAAATAGAGATACTACCCTGCATGCTATCGGACCATAAAAAGATAAAATTGGAAATCAACGACAAAACAAGAAATAAGAAAAACTACTCCATCAACTGAAAGCTAAACAACATGCTACTGAATGAACAAGGGGTTGAAGAAGACATCAAAGAGGAGATCAAAAAATTCCTAGAGGTATATGAGAACACAGATACTTCATATAGAAATCTCTGGGACACTATGAAGGCAGTAGTAAGAGGAAAATTCATTGCACTGAGCTCATTCCTTAAGAGGAAAAAAAAAAACAACAAATAAATGACTTAACATCACACCTCAAAGCATTAGAAAAAGAAGAACAGACCAACACCAAGAGCAATAGAAGATAGGAAATAATTAAAATCAGAGCATAAATTAATGAAATTGAGACTAAGGAAACCATTCAAAGAATTGACAAAACTAAAAGTTGGTTCTTTGAAAAAATAAACAAAATTGACAGACCCTTAGCAATGCTAACAAAAAGAAGAAGAGAAAAAACTCAAATTACTAACATTCGTGATGAAAAAGGGAATATCACAACAAATACCTCTGATATACAGAGTATAATTAGAAATTACTTTGAAAACTTGTACTCTAATAAAATAGAAAATACTGAATGCATTGACAGATTTCTAGAGTCATATGATTTGCCTAAACTGGATGTGGAGGCTATACACAATCTAAACAGATCAATTACAAGCGAAGAAATAGAAGATGTCATCAAAAAGCTACCTACAAGGAAAAGTCCAGGACCTGATGGGTTTACAGCCGAGTTCTATAAGACTTTCAAAGAAGAACTAATACCAATGCTCTTCAAACTATTTCAAGAAATAGAAAAAGAGGGAGCTCTTCCAGACTCTTTCTATGAGGCCAATATCACATTAATTCCAAAGCCAGGCAAAGACACATCCAAAAAAGAAAACTTCAGGCCCATATCTTTAATGAACATAGATGCAAAAATCCTCAACAAAATCCTGGCAAATCGGATACAAAAACACATCAAAAAGATAGTGCACCACGATCAAGTGGGGTTTATGCCAGGGATGCAAGGCTGGTTCAACATTCGGAAATCAATAAACATAATACATCACATCAATAGACTTAAAGACAAAAATCATATGATCATCTCAATTGACGCAGAAAAAGCATTTGACAAAATACAACACCCCTTTATGTTCATAACACTGGAAAAACTAGGAATATCAGGAACATATCTTAACATTATAAAAGCTATTTATGCAAGGCCCTGAGCTAACATTATCTTAAATGGAGAAAAATTGACAGAATTCCCTCTAAAAACAAGAACAAGACAGGGATGCCCCCTTTCACCACTGCTATTTAACATGGTGCTGGAAACTCTGACCAGAGCAATTAGACAGACGAAAGAAATTAAAGGGATCAAGATAGGAAAAGAAGAGCTCAAATTAGCACTATTTGCTGATGACATGATAATCTACCTAGAAGACCCAAAAAACTCTACCAGAAAACTTTTACAACTAGTAAACGAATTTGGCAAAGTTGCAGGATACAAAATCAATACACATAAGTCAAAGGCATTTGTGTACATCAGCAACAAAGACTCTGAAAGGGAAATGATGAAAAATACCCCATTTACAATAGCATCAAAAAAAAAAAATAAAATACCTGGGAATCAACCTAACGAAAGAGGTGAAAGACCTCTATAACGAAAATTATAGAACACTAAAGAAAGAAATTATAGATGAACTCAGAAGATGGAAAGACCTACCTTGCTCTTGGATAGGTAGAATTAATATTGTCAAAATGTCCATACTACCAAAAGAACTATACAGATTTAATGCAATTCCAGTCAAAATCCCAATGTCATTCTTCAAAGAAATAGAAATAGCAGTCATGAAATTCATCTGGAAAAATAAGAGACCCAGAATAGCCAAAGCAATCCTGAGCAAGAAAAGTGAAGCAGGGGCATCACCATACCAGATTTTTAATTATACTATAGAGCAATAGTAACAAAAACAGCATGGTATTGGCACCAAAACAGACTGGTGGACCAATGGTACAGAATTGAGGACACAGAGACTAATACATATAATTTCAGCTATCTCATATTAGACAAAGGTGCCAAAATGTACAGTGGAGAAAGGATAGCCTCTTCAACAAATGGTGCTGGGAAAACTGGAAATCCATATGCAACAAATTGAAATTAAACCCTTATCTCTCACCGTGCACAAAACTCAATTCAAAGTGGATCAAGTACCTAGAAATTAGACCAGAGACAATACGCCTAATAGAAGAAAAAGTAAGCTCCAATTTCCAACATGTCGGATTAGGCCCCAAGTTCCTTAATAAGAATCCTGTAGCGCAAGAATTACTACCAAGAATTAATGAATGGGATAGATTTAAACTAAAAAGCTTCTTTTCAGCAAAAGAAACAATCAGTGAGGTGAATAGAGAGCCAACTAATTGGGAACAAATATTTAATACATGCACATCAGATAGAGCACTAATCTCTAGAACATATAAAGAACTCGAAAAACTTTACACTAAAAGAACAAATAACCCAATCAATAAATGGGCTAAGAAATTGAGAAGACACCTCTCAGAAGAAGATACACGATTAATCAACAGATACATGAAAAAAATGTTCAACATTGCTGGCAATTAGAGAAATGCAAATCAAAACTACTCTAAGATTTCACTTCACTCCAGTCATAATGTCAGCTATCAAGAACATAAGCAACAATAAATGTTGGAGAGGATGTGGGGGAAAAGGCACACTCATACATTGCTGGTGGGACTGTAAAATGGTGCAACCGTTATGGAAAGCAGTATGGAGATTTCTTGGAAAACTGGGAATGGAACCACCCTATGACCCAGCCATCCCACTCCTGGGTCTATTCCCAAAGGACTTAAAAACAGCATATTACAGTGACACAGCTATCTCAAGGTTTGTAGCTGCGCAATTCACAATAGCTAGGTTGTGGAACCAACCTAGATGTCCCTCAGTAAATGAGTGGATTAAGAAAATGTGGTATATACGCACAATGTAATTTTACTCAGCAATAAAAGAAAATAAATTAATGGCATTTGCATGTAAATGGATGAAGTTGGAAGACATAATGCTAAGTGAAATTCGTCACTCTCAAAAATCCAAGTACCAAATGTTTTCTCTGATATAAGGAGGCTATGTCAAAGTATTGTTGGATGGGAGGGTACATAGGAGGACTAGAAGAACACTAGAATGGTCAAAGGGAAGGGAGAGTAAGGGAGGGAGCAAGGGGGGAGGGAGAGGGAGAAAAGGAAAAAGAAAAGAAAAGATGTTTGAATGAGATGGATATCATTTTCCTAAATGCATGATTGAAGACCTGAATTGTACGAATATACTCTGTATACAAACAATTGTATGTTAAAAGATGCTAAATACATGCACTATGAGTTGTACATATTAAAAAATTATAAAAAAGAAAAAAGAAAAGACTATGTAGCAGTAGTATAAAAATGCACAATTAAGTACAAAAACAGATTCGTACATATATGGTCATTTAATTTTAAACAAAGGTGAAAAGTAAAGACTTCATTTTCACAAATAGTGTTGAAACAACTAAACATCCATACAATACAATAAAGAAATCATATAGTGAACTCGAAAACAAAAAACAAACAATTAAGTTACAGTGTAGGGCTGGGGTTGTGGCTCAGGGGTAGAGCACTTGCCTAGCATGTGTGAGGCACTGGGTTCGGTTCAATTCTAGCACCAATAAATAAATAAATAAATATATGTCCACTGACAACCCAAGAAAAAAAGTTACAGTGAAAAAGAACGGTTCCAATCTGGGATCCAGTGTTAAAATTTCCTGAGAGTAACAATGATGATCCTTAAGATATTTTCTATATTTTAAAAGTCCAATGAAAATCTTTTATTTACTTAGTCTATAATCTACAGATTAGCTGATAAACATCAGTAAATTCTGCTTAGATTATCTGTAGGGTCAGAGAAACTTGAAACTTACATGATCTGGAACAAGATAAATTCTATACCTCAGTCTCCTCAGCTATAAAATGTAAATGATACCTCCTATATAGAACTGAATATCAAATACCTTAACTTCTAAAGAGTGTCTATCTTGCACTTTGGGGGAGTTATACTCTTGGACATAGACACTTTCTTCTTCATCTTTAAAAGCATCTAGCAACTACCAATTAGATCAGTATCAGGTCTCCTTCCTACTTCTTCCAGCTAGAAATTTTATTAGGATTAATAGCACTGTATCTTTAATGTCTTTCCACTCTCTCAATGCTGTGTACTTTTTACCTATTAAAATGGGAAAACAAATTATCTTCTCTTCTTAGGCAATCCCTATTTAAACTAAAGACCCAGCCTCCCTTACCAGCCCTCATTTCCTGCCATCCTTAAAAATACCCCATGCAATTCTGACCACCCTCTAAATAGATTCTGTATTTTCATACCTTTCAGACTATGCACAATAACCCCTGAATCCCCTTTATTTCTGCCTTGATGAGTTAATGTTCATATCTTAAGAATTTTACTCACATGTTATCACTACCCAGCACTCTCCAGATTTTCCAATATAATTAAAACTTAATTTAAGAAAAAGAGGCATCCAGTATCCCGAGGTAGCAATGCCATAACCAGTGCCTGGTGATTAGCAACAATGACAATGGAACCCTAATTTTTCCTTAACCTTCACTGTGGTTCTGTCTGGCTTCATTTAATGAAGTCTGGCTTTATTTCATGACTATTTTCTAAACTAGTTCTCCAGACTTTAAATTAAGCTCTGAAAGCCACCCAATATCCTTCCAATAAATACCTTTTTTGCATGTGTTACAGTTGGTTTCTACTATTTGTATCCAAGATTCCTTTCTGTAATTCTTTTACTATGAATGGGAAAGTATTCTAGGAATAAAACCTAGGCACAAGCTTTTGACTCCCCCCTCCCCCCACCCCTGCACTTGCTAAGGCAATTCGATTAAAGTAAAATGGAAAATCTGACCCACCAACACCACTGAAAAACTGAGAAGAATCCCACCTATATGCTTAAAACTCCAAGTTACTCTGAATATGGCACAGACAAAAAGGTGGCATGTAGAAAGGTACTCAACCAACCATAATTACTATTTACTATTACATACTCAAACAGAAGGCACTTCCAGGAATCTGGAAAGAGATCTGGAATCTAGCAAGGCATACACCTACATAGCCTGCTCTTCTACAAGGCTATTTATACACCCGAGTTAAAAACTGCTATGCCCTCCAGCTCAAGCTAAGAAAGTCTGTCCTGGTCACTCCTGGGAAGAAGCCCTCCTGTTCCTCTACCTGAGGAGACTGTAAGTCATAAAATTCTGCAAAGCCCTGAACCAGATGGCTTCACAAGTGAATTCCACCAAACATTTAAACACCAATCAGTCTTAACTCTTCATTAAAATAAAAGAGAAAGGAACACTTCCTAAATCATTCTATGGAGCCATTACTATACAGATACCAAAGCCACCCAAATACATTCCAAGAGAAGGAAAACTGAAAAGACAAGTATCTCTTACAAGTGCAAAAATCCTCAACAAAATACTAGCAAATGGACTCCAACAGCATATTAAAAGGATTATACACCATAAGCAAATGGACTTTATTCCAGAAACCCAGGAATGGCTCAATGTAAGAAAATCAATGAATGTAATACAACATGTTAACAGAATGAAGGGAATAAAACACAGCAGCATCTGAATTGATGCAAATAAATAAATTTTTTAAAAGCATCTGACAAAATCCCATATCCTTTCATAATAAATATACTCAACAAACCAGTAATAAAAAACTTCTTCCAGCCATAGTAATTAGTCAAGAAAAAGAAGTAAAAGGCATCTAAATTGGAAAGAAAAAAGGCATCTAAGTAAAACTCTACTCACAGATGACATTGTTTATATAGAAAATCCTAAGGAATCTACAAAATAACTATTAGAGCTAATAAATTAATTGAGCAAAGTTGTTGGGTATATGATCAACACTCAAGAATCAGTTGTGTTTCTATATGGCAAAAATTAAAAAAATTTAAACAGGGAATTAAAAGTCACATTTGCACAATTCACAATAGCCGAACTATGGTAGCAGCCTAGGTGTCCATCAACAAAATAATGGATAAAGAAAGTGTGGTATATATATACAATGGAGTTTTATTCAGCCATAAAGAGAAATGAAGTTGTCATCTGCAGGCAAATGGGTAGGACTAGAGACCATTATGTTAAGTAAAATAAGCCAAATTAAGAAGGTCAAGGGTCATATGTTTTATCTCATATGTGTAAGCTAGAGCGGATAAAGAAAAAGAAGGGGGGGAGGGGTCAGGGATATCATGAAAATCAAAGAGAAATCAGCAGAGGAAAGGAACCTAGGGCAGGGAGTTGAAGAGGGAGGGAGGGAGGAAGTGCTGAGGAGTGACACTGGACAAATAATACTGTTACATTGTGTGCAGGTATGAATATGTAATAACAAATCCCATCATTATGTACAACTACAATGGACCAATAAAAAATGTGGGAAAAATAAGTTAAAAGTCACATTTACAATAGTATGCAAAAAAAGTAACACACCTAGGAATACATTTAATAAGAAAAGTAATGAAACATTTGTGACTGAAAACTACAGTCACTGCTGAAAGAAACTAAAGAAGACCTAAATAATAGAAAGACCTCTTCTGGTCATATTGTTAAGATGATAACAGTACACAAAGCAATCCACAAATTCAGAGTAATTACTTATCAAAATTCCAACAGCTATCTTTGCAGAAATTGAAAGTCTATCTTCAAATTCATAAGGGACTGCCAGCAGTTCCAAATAACCAAAACAATACTGAAAAATAGTAAAAAAGCTAGAATGTCCATACTTACCAACTTCAAAACTTACTACAAAGTTACAATAATGAAACCCATTGTGTACTGGTCTAAGAATAGACATAGAGACAAACGGAACAGAGTCCAGAAATAAAATCTACTTCTATATAGCCAACTGATTTTCAACAAGGTTGCAAATCCATTCAATGGGGGAAAAATAGTGTCTTCAACAAATAGTGATAGGGTTTCTATCAGTTTCTGAATGGTCATCAAAATTGTCTTGCATTCTTTTATTATTCTTATTAATGAGTATTAATTGTACAAATTAATGTGTTTCACTGTGACATTCTCACACATACAGTGCTCTGATCATATCTATCCCTCCCTGGTCTCTTTTTCCTTCCCTAAAAGTCCCACTTCCACTTCCAGGTCATTTTTGTTTTTCTTTCCTTGTAGTTTCCACAAGAGAAAAAACACATGATATTTGTTTTACTGCATCTGGCTTATTTCACTTAACATTATGTCCTCTGATTGCGTTCGTTTTGTAAAAGAGGGCGTGTCATCCCAGAAGCTCAAGAGGCTGAGGCAAGAGGATTGCAAGTTGGAGGCCAGCCTCACCAACTTAATAAGACCCTAAGCAACTAAGCGAGACCTTGTCTCAAAATAATAAATAATAACTAGGCTGGGGATGTGGCTAGGTGGTTAAGCAACCCTGGGTTCAATCCCTGGTGATCCCCCCACACACCAAAAAAAGTAAAAAGACAACAGAAAGGGAAGAAATACTTGCAAATCACATATCTAATAAGGATCTACAGTCCCAAAGATATAAAGAACTCTTACAACTCAATAGGGAAAAGAAAAAACACCCAATTCAAAAACTGGACAAAGAACTTGAATGGACATTTTTCAAAAAAAAAAAAAAAAAAGATGTACAATGGCCAGCAAATACATGGAAAAAAAAAAATGTAGCACATCATTAGTCACTAGGAAACTGCAAGTTAGAACCACAGTGAGATACCACTTCATAACCCTGGAATGGATATAATGAACTTTTTAAAATCTGGGTAACAACAAGTACCAAAGAGTGTGTAAAAAAGAAAAATTAGAGCCTTTGTACATTGCTGGTAGAAATGAAAAACAGTTCATCTGCTGTGGAAAATGGTTTGGCAGTTTCTCAAAAAGTTAAACATAGAATTACCATATGACCCAGCAATTCCACTCCTAGGGAAACCCCAAGAAAATCGAAAATAAGTATTTAAATCCATGTGGGTACATGTTCACAACACTACTTACCATTGTCAAAAAGGTAAAAACAACCCAAATGTCCATCAGCAGATGACCTGCACCAACAAACTCTCTATATATATACAAGGTGAAATATTATTTTCCATAAAAAAGAAGGAAGTAATAAGAGATGGTACAAAACATATGAATCTCAAAAACATGATACCTGAAAGAATTCAGACACAAAAGGTCTTACATTGCATGATTCCATTTATGTGCTATACACAGACCACATAAATCCATACAGACAAAAAGTAAACTGGTGGTTGTCAGGGCTGAAGAGGGCAGGGGCAGTGGGGAGAAGGAGTGAGGAATATTGTTCAATGGAAATGATGTTTCCTTTTGAGGTGATAAAATTGTTTTAATAGTTGCACAATATTGTGAATATACTAAAATAGTCACTTTAACATGGTTAATTTTAAAATAAACAAATATTACCTGATAGCTGGGCACAGTGGGACATGCCTATAATCCCAGAGGCTCCTGAGGTTGAGGCAGGAGGATGGCAAGTTCAAAGCCAGCCTATGCAACTTAACAAAGCCCTAATTAACAAGACCTTGTCTCAAGTGGGCTGGGGTTATGGCTCAGTGGTGGAGCGCTTGCCTGGCATGCATGAGGCACTGGGTTCAATTCTCAGCACCACACATAAATAAAAAAGTCCATCAATAACTAAAAAAAAATTCAAAAATAAAAATAGTGGCAGGATGAGAGCATCTCTGCTATTAAGAAAAAAAAAAAAAAAGGTTAGGGATGTGGCTCACTGGTTAAATACCCTGGGTTCAATCCCTGATACCAGGGGGAAAAATTATTTAACTGATAAAAATAAAATGCTATGAAAGAGCTTAGACTTAAGAAGGTCAAAAACAATTTTGAAGAATAAGATAGAAGAATGCAGCTTACCTAATATGAAGACTTATCTAAAGCTACCCTTATCAAAACATAGCATGCTGTTCAAACAGAAATATATGAAAGAACCAAGAGATTAGAAAACATAAAAATATGTGAAAATTATTATATAGTAAAAATGGCAAAACAAATTCATGGAAAAGGAAAGACTCTTCATTAAGTAACACAGAGACAACTGGATGCCCATGTGGAAAAATATAAATTCAGACACTAATTCACCATAAACAAAAAATCAATACCAAGTAGATTAAATCCCTAATTTTTTAAAAAAATTTTTAACTACCAGCATTGAAAATATAGGAGACTATAATTTCTGGAACATTTTCCCTACCTAGAACAACAACAACAAACAAACAAACAAAAAAATTGTAAGATCATGAAAGGAAATATTGACAGTGGCAATTAAAGTTTAAAACTTCCATAAAACTAAAGACACAAAATGTGAAAATAAAATACCTATAGCCAGGAAAATTTATCCAGAATGTCCAAACAATTTCTACAAATGAATAAGGAAAAGGCAAAACAACCCAAGAGAAAAAATAGCAAAAAAAAAAAAAAAAAAAAAAAAAAAAAAAATGTAGACAAGCAACTCAAGAGATTGGAAAACCCAAACAACCAGTAAGTATATTAAAAATTTTTTTCATCATATTAATAATCGGGGAAACACAAACTAAAACTGGCAAAGAATTTTAAAATCTAGTAATATCATGGTTTGTGAAGATATGGGTGGCAGTGAAACTGATAGCTCTTAAGTGTCACTGTTTATTAGTAACAAAATTTAGAGTCAATGCTGAACATAACCTATAATCCTGTAATGAATTCTACATTTGCAACTTGGGAGAAAACACATGTGCCTAAGAATACATGAAAAGAAATGTTTTTGCAGGGAGAAAAAAAAAAAAAAAAAAAAAAAAAAGAGAAATAACCTAAAATGATCCATCATTAGTAGAACATACAAATATTTTGAGGTTTACTCATACAATGGAATACCTAAATGAATATAAACGAATATCAACATACACAAGCAACAAAAATGCTGCTGAAAAAAAAAAAAAACCTGCAGGATTATATATTATGTTTAAGAACATGTACTAAGAATGATTGTCCAAATCAGGATAAAGATTTACTTCAAGAAAGCAAGAAGGTTAACCTTCAGCTAACACAAGAAAATGTTTGTATATAACAAAGCTAACTAGTGCAATCAACCTTCACTAATATTATCTGTTGTTTATAGATCCTTATAACTTTTATAAAAAAACAAAAATGATACAGAGGGCTTAATTTATGATATATCAAAATATACTATTATAAAACTACGAAACTGGCAAAGCAAAACATCTCTCAGGACAACTTATTTAATCTTCTGTGGACAGGCATTTTGATCATTTACGATATGTTATGTTTACAGCTTCAGGGATATTCCAGAATATTTCTTTATGCACTGATATAGACTCTCTCAAGGATAAGTTCCTGGAAGAATTATTAAATCAAAGAAAATGCACTTTAGGGGCTGGGGTTGTGGATCAGTGGTAGAGCATTTGCCCCACATGCATGGGGCACTGGATTCTATCTTCAGCACCACCACATAAACAAATAAAATAAAGGTATTGTGTCCATCTACAAAAAAAAAAAAAAAAAAAAAAAAATTTCATTACCCTAAGTGCATGTATGAAGACACCAATGGTGTGAATATACTTTGTATACAACCAGAGATAAGTAAAAATGTGCTCTCTAAGTGTAATATGAATTGTAATGCATTCTGCTGTCATATGTAACAACCTAAAAATAAAATAAAAGGAAAAAAAAGAAAATGTATATATGTGTACAAAATAAGTAACTGGCATTCTGTATGGATATTTTATTGTCCATTTTAATTTGAATTTGTATCATTCACTAAAAATAAAAAAGATCATGATTTAGTCACAAAAAAAATTTCCACCAAATTTAATAAGATGCTAACAAAATTTTTAAAAAAAGATTATGCACTTCAAATTAGCCAATATAACTACACTGCTCTTCATGAAAATTCTATTAATTTTTAAGAGTTCACAAGAGAAGCCAGCTACTCAATGTTCACCTTCTTCATCTTTTTAACCGGAGAAGAAAAAATCTAGGTCATGAAAAGGTAAATGTTTATTAATGCCATATTTGTATAACTTGTCTCAAAAGTTCCTGTTATAATATGAAGAACAGAAAAGAACACTTTCAATGGCATCTCTCAATATTAAAGTTAGAAAATTATAGTATTAAATCAAAGAAAATTATCCCTCAGGAGTAGTGAGAGTCTCCACAGGGCCTGAGGCCTCAATTACTCAAGGACCCTGTTTTCCACAGAATCTATCCTAACATCTTAGGTAACAAATGAAAAAGTATGCTTGTTAACCAGAGCTTGAGCTTAAAAAAATACATAGTAACACTTTTGTAAATACACCCTTTACCTTTAGGCTGGCAAATAAAATGCTCAATAAATTATACTTTTAAACTAAGGAGAAACAAGAACATATAAAACAGTCATTTCATTCATTTCTACTTTTTAAATCTGTACAATTTCATTATACAAATAATCAGATAATATATAAATTTTAGTAATTCTAAAATGATTTTGAAACAATTTTTATACAAAAATGACACTAATTCCCATTTCGTAGAATACATTTTATCTTCACAGTATTTGCAATGTATGAACTAAATTACCACACACTCATCCATTCCCTATTTCATAAAATTATCTGTTTCATATGTATGAACTGAAATAAAAGATTTAATCAGTTTCCTCATTTCATAAATAAGGACATCAAGGTATAGAAAAGTTTAACAGCTTATCTAAAAACACTTCAACGACAAAGGACCAGGCTGAAACTAGAGCCCCTATCTCTTAACACTGAACCCAATGTTCTTTTAAATATACAATGACCATATTACATTCTAAAACAGATCAGCAGAAAACATGATGTTTCAAGGTGATTTATCATAAAGAATGATAAATCCTAAAACCTAGTCTGAATAATGAATCTCCAGTACAGGTTTCATTTCAACCATGTTCCAACAGGAAAAAAGTTCCAGTAAAAAATTCAAATAATCACCATTATTTACAACTATAATGCACCAATCAAAAAAATGGGAAAAAATTCAATGACAAAACAACTTTTCTGACAGAATTTGCAGAGTTAGGGAAAATTAAAGTAGCAAAATGATTTCCCTAGCCAAAAAATATATAAAGTCAGTCCAAACTATAAGTTAAACATTTTTATAATGTTGAAAACAACAGTGAACATAACTTTCCCCATTAATGCTTATCATGTACCAATGATCCCTAGTAGACACTTAACTTCAATGTGAACAACTTTCAACTGTAAGAATGATCTAAATTTTACAGCACTCAAGATTAGTGATTCCTAATTTATAGATATGATGTGAAGATTAAAGAGGATTAAATATATGAAAATCTCATCACATATCTCTATAGTTTTCCTTTTTTCTTAAAAGCGGCAGAAATTCAATGGGGGGGGCATGCAGAATGTTTCAGATACATTTACAGAAATAAATTTGTTATGGATAGGGCCAATATGAATTATTTCTAATCTTTTATTATTTTATATAAAGGGCTTTTATTAAAGATTGTATTATCAATTTCAGGCATCATTCTTCCTGCTTTTGCATCTTCTTTCTCAATGCTTTCTTGCGATTTTTTTTGTACTCAGGGAATCTGTCATCTTGCCCCAGATAATATTTACTCAGCAGAAATATACTTTTATTAAGGACCAAATGTACTTCAAGCATTAGAAAAACAAAGATAAATGAAATATAGTTATTTGTTCTCAAAAGAGTTCATGTCCTATTGAGGGAGACAGATAAATAAGCAAATGTTTATAAACTGCTTTACATATGTAATCACAGATGATACATATGAAACATTTAATTTTAAAGAAAGGACTACAGAATGGCAGGCAAGCTAAAGTAATTCATCTATATGTTAATTTTGGCTATTTCAGCTATTAATAACTAAAATTATATTAACTGGAATGCTAAAGGTCAAAATACACTATTAGGAAATGATATTAAACAAAAGTAACTCAAAATATTTCAAAGTACAGATTGACAATAAACAGTGATGATAAAAAATAAATCTTAAACTATGCTATTATAGAAGTTATATAATCTATACAAATCAATGTTAATATTTTGGACTATTAATACTTTTAGAGAGTATTAATATTAGTAAATATTAGTAAATAAGAGAAAGTAAATATTTCATAACTCTACAACTCTTCTTATGAAATCCAACGGAAATTATATAGAGGCTATTATAGCTTTTAGAGTAAACAAACTATTTGAACAAATTTTATTTCCTTGAATCATTTAACTACATTCAATAAATACTGTTTTACCTATTATGGGCATTTTATATTGTCAACTCCTAGAATATTCAACACTCACTCACCAACATGAAAATCAGAACTCAGACCTTGGCATTTTGCTTTTTAACCATGCCACACTAATAACCATCATGAAATTGAACATCGAAATCTGGAAGAACTCTCCACTAACCCATAACTTTCACAAAAACCAAGCCGTACTTTATCTTCATGAAACAAAAAATGCCTGACTATGGGCTAGGGATGTACAGTGGCAGAGTGCTTGCCTAGCATGTGTGAGGTGCTTGGCTCAGCACTGGGAAAAAAAGAAAGCCTAAACTACTACATTATCCCAATTGTTCCTTATCTCAGACACCCAATCCTGGTCTGTCTCAATGAGAAGATGGAAAAGAGACCTCCATACAGTCAGAGCACTGTTGAATTTTTTTTTTCCACTTAGACCATTCCCAACCTAGCTAGTTCTTGTGGGAGGACAAAAGGAAGAACCACCACAATCTGGGTGATGAAGGACAAGGCAAAAAGAACCTTAGTGACTGTCTATCCTGCAAACTGTACTCTGAATTTGGAAATTACATAAATACCTACTCTAGCGCCAAAACAGATGAGACTACTAAAAATGCTACCTACCATCAACAGACTAAGAGCTGTACAGATCAACTTTTCTCCAACTACAATGCTAGAAAGATATTCACTCAATACTATATTTAAAAATCAATAAATAATACAGCAAAGGCATTTACACCACTCTGTTGTTGACAAATGTCAAGTATAAACAAATCGCAAACAATTCAAATCTAAGTAAAGGGAAATAGGAAAATACTCATGAGCCACGTGGGGGCAATAAATTACAAGGAAAACATATCCAGCAAACTTATTAGAGAATAAAACAATGAAACCACCCCAAATAGGAGCAGAAAGCCATCAGTACAGGATAGAGGAAAAAAGGCACAGAAGAGAAGTGATATAAGGAAAGATGGCATGAAAATTAAAATTGCAATAGTTTTAAAATCTGTATTCTTTTTTTTTTTTTTTTTTTTTTTTTTCTTTTTTGGTAGTGGGGATTGAACTCAGGGGCACTCAACCACTGAGCTACATCCCCATCCTTATTTTTTGTATTTTATTTAGAGACAGGGTCTCCCGGAGATGCTTAGCAACTCACTTTTGCTAAAGCTGGCTTTGAACTTGCTTTTGCAATCCTCCTGCCTGTTTCCAGAGCGGCAAAATCTGTGCTCTTATACTAAAAGGCAAAACTCCAAATCATGATAGAAAGAACTTGAGAAACTCACTAAAATTTATTGCAATCTGCACCAGCCACTTTTCAAATGCAAAAGTATTAGGTGACTAAAAGCTACTGTGTTACTCAGCCCAGGTTTAGAGCGATTATGTCTAAAACAAGGTCATGTAGCTAATTAGTAGAACCAAGATGCAACCTTAGGTCCTCCTTACTCCAAAGTCTATATGTTTTTTCCTTAGAGGAAGCTATCAGAGGTAATCATATTCCTGACCCTCGAGTATTCAATGTAGACTAACAAAATTCTGACTATAAGAGGAAACTTATCAGATGTTCAAATAAGTATTTTTGAAACACACAGAGTTTATTATATAAATCCATTATATAAAACAAATGCCACTTTCAAAAATGAAAATTATGTCTTTTACATACACAAATTATGATGATATTATAACAACACTGATGTATATTATAACCAATTCCTATATGAGGTACTTTAAATCACAAATACTACAAATGACCATAATCAACCCAAATTACATATTATTACCACTTTGAAGGTGGTAATATATATTTTACATAATATATAAAATACAGTTTGAAAACTCTGGGTTATTTGTGAACTACTGAACTGAAGGAAACATACTTATTTCCTCATAAAAACATACTATCAATTGTATAAATTCAGGTGCTAAATATAGTACAAATATGACATAGATATATAAAATAAAATATAAATAAATGTAGTCCATGGCCATATAACCTAGAAACCTCTAAGTTAACCTGGACTACCTCCTCTTCCTACCTCAGTCCCCATATTCGACCAACCACAACTTTCTACAAAACTGAACAGTTTAACATCTCTTGAATTAACCTCTTTTCTTCACTAATTTCTCACCTTCCCATATCCCCACTGTAGTCTAAATCAATATCCTCTGTGACCTAGACCCTCCTATCTGGTTGCCCTCCTTAACAAAAGAGATTGTTTACTTTTTTTTTTTAATATAAAATAAGCATGTCATACCCTTGCATCAATATCTTCCCATTAATACACTTAGGATAAAGACCAAAATACCAAATAGAAAACCTTCCAGGTTCCTGCCGAGGGACTGCAAACTCAAAAACAACCAAGTTAAATATTGATTCATTTCATTTACTTATTTGACACCTTAATTAAGTGACATAAAATTTAGAGCACATGCCCCTCTAGAGGGAGCAGTTGCTGCCAGATTTGAGCTGAGAGTTACCGTCTGAATATGCACACTTGGGTGCTGCCCTGTACTCTTAAATCTTTCAAGAGAAATCAGAAACCCTGAATTTTATGTGAAATCTCCTGGTAAGTGAATGCTGGCAACTACATCAAACTTCAGTAATGTTAAAGAAGCCCAAAAAACATGTACACAAGCCAAATCACACCTCTCATCTAGTCTCTTCACTTGGCCCCACACAGTCCCTCTCTACATCAGCCATACTTGAATATTTAGCAGATCCCCCATGACTTCATGACTTCAAGCTGTTTTACCTTAGGAGTCTAACAAGTGTCACCAGGTTTGGCCACTTCTCCCCCTCCCCTCTTTATACTCCATTTAGTGATTTCCTACTCAAAGTTTCTGAGCCTCTGCTTCCCAATGAAGCCTCCCTAATGTCACTGCCCTCTACTCCCACTCCATATGTTAAGTAACTCTAACTCCATTATGTGCTGTGATCACACTGAGTACAACTTCACTGCACTCATTATGCTTCGAAACCAACATTATTTATTTAATGCCCATCATCCCTCCTAGATAAGGAAGCTCCATATAAATAGGGCCTGGCAGCTCACATGCAATATATATTTCCTGCTAACTAGTAGTATGGTTATAAAATGTTCCTTTAGACAATAAGATTCTACTGTACTTTTAAAATATAAACCAAACAACACCCAACTTTTCAGAAACATATACAATATTTAATGCAGAGTCCAAATTAAAATATTCAAATATGATTACTGAAATAGCTAAAAATGTGTGGTTAATTAAATAAATGCTAGGAACTATGTTTGAGCGCTTTGCATATATAATTCATTCAGCATGACAACCTACAAAGTAGATGCTACTGTCATACAGGGGAAACAACTGAGGCATAGAGTTTAAAAAGATCCTACATCTAATCAGTTGCAAACTATAGTATGAACCCATGTGGTCCAGAGAGTAAACATCAAGCTACTATACTAACTGATTCATTAGTAAAGAAACACCAGTCCAACTAGTATCTCTTAAGTACTGTTAATAAGGAATAATGACCATGCTTATTAAAGTAAGGTTCCTCATGCCTCTATCCTATACAATTCCACATACACACAAAATTAAGATAAACTGTCAAGTTATACTTTCTAAATTAAGCTTTTTATTCACACCTAAAATATGTATGATCTCAGTACCAACCAATTCTGTAGGGATGTCATCTTTTTGAAATATTTTAATTAAGTTAATATTTATATATTAATTTGATGTTTTGTGTTTCCACATTTTAAACTTAATTTAAAATTCATTTCCTTCTCAAAGAATTTTTATCACTACAGGCTACATTTCTGGATAAGAGCAAGCATCAAAAAACACACTAACAAAATAAAAACATAAACTGATATAACCACAGAAATACACATAAGCTAATACAGAGATCCTTCACTAACTGAACTCTACTTAAATTCTCACTTTCCAAAATTCAGGAACCAAATAGATTCCAATAAATTTTCACATGCATCATTTGCTATTGAATTCTTACTATCCAAAAATCAGAATTTGGGTCACTAACCACCCTTTGCAATCAGAACTCTACATCCAATCTCTTACTCCAAATTTAGGAACCCAGGAATTTTGGATAGCAAGAATATATAAACACGTATGCATGGGCTATATAAATTTAAGAATTCTTACACAATTTGAGCAAACTTTTTAAAACTGAATAAATGCAAATATATTTCATTCAAATTTTTAATTTCAACTACTGTGTGATGTTTTAAACTGAAAAATGGCAATATTATTGAAACCTTTGGATCACACAATATAAAGGAAACTGCTTTGTTTATGACAGCTTACTGCAATAATAAATAATGTTAATTTGGCTGTCACAAAGAGCTTGGATGCCAGTCCTAAATAATATATATTTTTCAATATTCATTATAGCTTATATAAATAACATGGGAAGTAAGATCTTCAAGGAAAATACTTTGCTAATTTTTCAGTAACATTTTACAGATCACATTAGATTTTTCTTGAAGTCGCAAAAAGCAAAATTAAAGAAACAATCTACAAGAATACAAAGTTGAAAATAGCAAAAACTCCCCAAATAACTTAGTTATAGAAGAATGGTATGAAACAATGTAGAACTACTCCAAAAGGTTCAACTAAAAGTCAAAGTACCATCAATCAAGTAATGAATTAAACAGACTAAAAGGGAAAAACAACATTACAACAGTGTATTTAACTTGGGCTCACACTTAAAACTAAACTTTTTCAAAATCCTCATGCTTGATTAAAAGTTAAAACTTAACATTAGTTGAAAACTGAATTCAAGCTGTGTATTTTCTTCATCTACTCAAGAATTATTTTTAAAAATAAATAGGATGGGTTTGAAAAAAGTAAACTACTTCCCAAAGCCTCCTTTTGAGTAAAAATACATAAATGATTTAAAGGGTTTGTAACTAAGACTTCAAATTTATCCTAATTTGGCTATAATCTCCAAGAGCTCACTTCAGATTTGGTGATCTGAAAGAATGTGAACCCCTTAACTGACCAAATTCTAATAGTTAAGGCTTAACAGTCCATCGCTTATATTGAAATAAAAAGATGAGAGAAAAAATAAATGAGGGGCAAAAAAAACTAAATCTTATCCACAAAATTCACAAAGTGAATGACTTGACTTGATAATAACTTTAATAACTGATTCCATATGGAACACAAACACACGTTCCCTGAAAATAACAAAAATCAGGATTTTTTTCCCATGTTATTCTCTGGATATTCTGCCCATGTTTGTCATTTTAAAAAGCTAACATTCAGTACTAAATTTTAAACTATAAGATTTAGAGCCCTTTGAGAGAGCAAACACATAGGAGCTGTCAATGTACTGATTTCACGTGGTGCCACAATGACTGAAGGCAATGCGTTCTTAATAAACTGTAGGCACAGCATATGCCATTATTTCTCCAGGTTGTTTTCATACCTCCATTCCCAATTGTCAACATCAAACAACTCTGAACACAGACAGTACTCTTATTAAAAAATAAACAAAGGAGCTGAATTTGAAATGGGACTCTAGCAGTCCTTCCAGTGCACGGTTCCACTCAGTTTTAAACTAACAATGCAACTCTTAAAACTTTTTTACATTTTACTGCAAAAAAGGCAAAAAAAAGAAAGAAAAGAAACACCAGAGCCATGACCGTACCTTGCTCTGCCAAATGTTAACACCAGAATTTGTGAAATAAACAAACCTGTGTCTGTGTTCATCAGGTCCATGGATCAGGAAGACTCCAGGGTTTTTAGCCCCTTTGCCGGTATCTACGTGAGGAATTAACACATCTTCTAAGCCCAGATCAAAGCGTTTGTGTTTTGAAGAGTCTGGAAGGAAGAAAAATGCCCCAAAACACAGGGTGATGAAGGCACTAAGAATAAGGAGGAGGATAAACTTCTCAGAAAGTCTCAAGGTAGCCCTGTGATGTGGGAAGGAGGGCGGCCCCAGGTTCAGAGGTGGTATCCGACGTCCAGATAGGGGCAGCAGGGCTGGGGTAGTCATCGTTTAGGCTCTCGGACGGAATACTTTACAAAGTTCTCATCTTATATCAAATGTACAAGACATCGAACCGTTTTCAAAATCTTGGCAAAAAAAAAAAAATAAATAAAGATAAACTCAATTTTCCTCCTCTCTCCTCTCGCAGGAGTGTTGTGCTTTTTAAAAGGGTATCTCTTTCACGCTCATCCAATTACATCCGGAAACCTGGGTGGCCTCCCAAATGATCGCTAGTTTTATGTCCTGTGAGATCTTCCTGCCATCAGGCTCTGAGTACTTCATCAGATTATTAGAAGTCTCCTCTTCATTCCTGGGAGTCGATCGGGCAAAGCACACTGCAGAAAAGCTGCAAGGTGGGTTCTTCCATTCCCGCACCCCAGTGAGATGCTCAAATGTGGTATCCCACCCCAAAGGGGAGGCTGGCGAGGTCCGAGGAGTTGTAGGAGGTCCACTTAATCTCCTCTGACGTCTCTGTTCAACTGCCTCTTAACCTTCGCGGTGGCGGGGGGTGGGAAATGCAGGTCTCCTCGGAAGTCTCCCAAAAGGAAGAAAGGTCTCCCACCTCGCGGGAAAGCCGAGGCAGCGGCGGCGGGTGAAGCAAGCAGGATGGAGCAGACGGTCGCCCGCCTCGCCACGCCGCCCCGCAGGCTCCGGCCGCCGGGCGGAGCTCCAATGCTGCCCCCTCGACGGTCGGCCCGAAGGGCAATCGCGCCTCAAATACCTGAGCCCCGGGAGCCACCGCCGCACGGTCTGTCAGGGAGCGGAACTTCCTCCTCCGGCGGCCACTGAGCGGCCCCGGCGTGTGCGGGGGAGGGGAGGCGCGGCGGCCGCCCCCACCCGGCTCCTCCTCCTCCTCCTCGCCGCGGCCGGTTCAGTCGACCCGGGCGCCTGCTGCCCGAGCGAGGCCGCCGCCGACCCTGCCGGGCCCGGCCGCGGAGACCGAATGCCCGCGCCTCCGCGGCGTGGGAGGAAGCAGGGCCCCGGCCCTCGGTCGGAGAGCCCGGGACGGGCGCCTGCTCATTCCTCGCTCCGCCCTGGAGAGGCGGGCGGCCGCGGACGCGCGGGAGCTACCGCGCCTCAGCGGGCAGAGGTCGGCTCCGGCTCCTTCCTGCCCGGCCGCCTGCCGCCTCGGGGCCCTCCTCCGCGCTGCCTCCGGTAGCTCGCAGCCGCTCGCACTGGTGGCGGCGGGAGAGGCGGTGCTCCCACGCGGGCGGGGCTGCGGCCCGGGCCTCGTCCCTTGCCTCCGTAGGCCCAGAGAGAGCAGAACCGCCGCAGGGCCGACACCCGTTGGGCGCACGCCTGAAAGCAGCCTGGCGGGGGAGCCGGCGACGGGGCGCGGACCGGCCTGCCGGCCCCGACTGGCGAGTGGGCGTCCCCGGGCGGCGGAGTGTGAGGTGCGCGCGCACGCTCCCGGCCCCGGCGCCGCCGCCGCCCCTCCCCCGCCCCGCCAGGCCGGCGCTCCGGCCTCGCGCCGCTGCGGGCTCTGTCGCCAGCCCGCTCGCTCTCCGAGCGTCCTGCAGCCGCGATTGGGGGCGGGAGCGGGACGGTTGTCAACCGCGCTGGACCGAGAGCTTCTCCGGAACCCGGAGCTTGCCCCCGCCTTCCGGTGGGGTTGACCGGCGTTGGGGCGAGTGGGTGCCAGGCAGGTGACGAAGGTTTTGCTGGAATCTAGGGGTCCTGAGATTGACGGATTCTCTTGGCGGAAGTTAACGTTTACTCTTGCAGTGTCGAAGTCTTGTCTTCAGTTATAGACCATTGGTCCCCAGGGTTCAGAAAAAGGGTCTCAAACTTCTTCCATACAGTCTATGTGCACGTTTGGGGGCACCTGAGGCTCGACTCACAGAAAGCACCAGCCACGTGCCACGTTCTGTGTTAAAAGTAAAATGTCAACCTTGTCCTTCCAGTTAGGTTCCCTTCTCAGGAATCCAGTTACCTCCATCCCCCAACCCCAAAAGAGAACAGGTTCCTCGTCGTTCAAATTCTAGAGCTCGTTCTCCTGTCATCTCCTTCATGCTCCTTACCACGACCCTTCCCACAGGAGCTAACAGGGATGAATGGGGAGGTGTTAAAACTCAAAAAAAAAAAAAAAAAAAAAAAGTATTGTTTAAATTCAGGCTTAAAAACAATCTGACTTAATTCTCTTACCCATGTAATTGAGAAGAGCCATGTTGTAATTTAGCCAAAAGTTTTCTGAGCAATACATATATACTCGTGTCCAATTACTTTTGGATTTTTATTCCAATATTCGGTTGTCATTTTCTGTACACATCCTTACTGATGACTCGGATTGGAGAGGAGGCCCTTAAATAGCAGGGGTGGGGTGAAAAAAACAGCCTTAGATTAAAAATAAGCAAAAAATCTCATGTTCAATGGCACAATTCATAATTACATTCCAGTCTGCAGGATTTCTAGAAGCTCTGCATATCTAACTTCCTACCACATGACAAAAGAAGTCATTGTCATTGACCCTGCTTCACCAAATAAAGACATCTAAGAATGTTAAAGGCCACCTCTTAAGAGTGCCCCATCCAAAGTGAGCTTTGTGTTGGACATAGGTGAAGAGTAAAGTGCCTTCCCAAAGCGTCTTAAGTCTCTACTGTTGAGACTATGAACCAATGGAAAAGAAACACTTTGGTTTCCTACTGTTGAGGTCATTATTTTCCATGAAAAATTCAGAGGAAATAAATATTGATCTCTGATAAATAGCAAGTTATATAAATCTTGAAAAGTAAATATTACCTAGGTTAACGTCAGCAATCATATGAAACATGCCATAATCTAGCTGACAAGTGAGACATCTGCAAATTCAACCTCATAACTGTTAAAGAAGTCTTATATGTCCCTCTTCCCCTTTCCTGTTTTGCAAAATTTATTTCCCATCATGAGAGTATGCACAATTATTTAAATTAGTGGTTATTGCAGATGTCCAACTGCAGTCTGCAATTCTAAAGCCATTGATACCATCAGTTATTTCATTACACTCCTACACCAGCATCAAAACCATTTATACGTGCACTCACACACACATTCTTCTCAAGCCAAGACTGAATAAAGAATCAGTACTGTTAAAATTAAAAAGCAAGTTGCAAATTCATTAATTGTAAGTATATAAAAATATGCACATAAAAGGAATAAAAGAATATTTGGAAAAATTATAGCTGACATTACATATGATTTCCCCCATGTGTTCTTTTTATGTTACATTTATAATTAAGTTAAAAATATGTAAAGAACTGGCACTTGAAAAAGTTAAGGTCTGATTTCAAGAGGTGAACTTAGTTATATTAGGTAAACATACACACCGGTCCCTCTGAGAGCAATCAGCAGAAAACAGTGTGTGAACTGGTGTGTGTGTGTGTGTGTGTGTGTGTGTAATCACATATAACAGAGAAGGATTTCACTTCAGAGGGTCTAAAGAGAATATTTCGTTTTCAAAGAGTAGTAAGACTTTGATCAAAGGTGTAGACAGGATTCCAAAGTAGCAGATAAAGTGGTGATTTCCCTTTTACCAAACTATATAAATTAGTTAATATCTTAGGAGATTAGAGTTACTAAATTATTAACAAAAAATTTACTCCTACAGATTTCAGATTTATAGGACTACTCCTGAGATCCACTCATGTATTGCAATGTAAAAATTACTTGTATTTGTTTAATCATACAATGAATTTTCCATTTTTTAAATAATCTTAACACCTTGTATACACACACACACACACACACACACACACAATCTGCCCTATTTTAAGCAAAACTGAAGTCATATGGTAGAAGAAAAACATAAATAGCTGGTATGCAAAAAAGGCTTTTGATTTACTTACCATTTATCCTCTTCCTTCATGGTTTAAATTGGTTCCCAAAGTGTCCAAGGAAGGTGTTAGAGGAGAAATTATCAGACATGACCACTGAATGTGTACGGGAAGAACCAGGCTCCAGCCTTGCTTCTTCCACTCTTGTTTTCTTCTATGAAGCATTTTCCTCAAAGATCAGGGATAATTTATAGCTCAAAGCTATGAAGTAATCCAATCAATAAATGGGCTAAAGATCTCAACAGAAGAATTTCTTATCAAAAGAAGAAATAGAAATGGCCAACAAACACATGGAAAAAAATGTTCAATATATTTAACCATCAGAGACATGCAAATCAAAACTACATTGATATTCCATCCCACCACAGTCAAAATAGCTATTATCAAAAATAATAATAACAACAACAAATGCTGGCACAGATATGGAGAACACAGAATCTTTACGTTATGATGGATAAAATGTAAATTAGAATAGGCAATATGGAAATAGTATGGCGATTCCTCAAAAAAACTCAAAATAGAACTACCATATGATATAGCTGTTACCATGCCTGAGTATATATTTGAAGTAAACAAAGTCAGCATACAAAAGATACGGCTGCTTGCCAATTTTATTGCAGCTCTATTCACAATAGCCAAGTTTTGGAATCAGCCTAGGTGATGAATGGATAAAGAAATTATGGTAATGTACACAATGGAGTATTATTTGGTCATGAAGAAGAATAAAATCTTGTCATTTGCAGGAAAATGAATTGGACTAGAGGACATCAAGTTAAGCTAAATAAGCCAGACACAGAAAGACAAGAATCACATTTTCACTTATCTGTACAAACAAACAAAAAAGGTGCCCTGAAAGTAAAAGAGGGACTAATAAGGGTAAGGGGACTAAGAGAAGGGTAAGAGATGGGATTAAGGAGGGTGGATTTGAATAAAGCATAATATATGCATGTTTGGAAATGTCTCAGAGAAATCCACTACTCTATACAGTTAATATGAGTTAATAATTATAATTTCTAATTAAAAAAAAAGAATTTGTAAAGTTAGCTTCATGAAAGTCAGCAAAGCCAAAAAAAAAAAAAAAAAAAAAAAAAAACAAAACAAAACAAAACAAAACACCTTCAGTTGCTTCTCTGAGCCAAAGTATTTGAGGTTCATTTTCTTATAAGAGACACATTAGTTGAAGGACTACTATGTAACAAATCATTTACTAAGTGCCAGAGATGTGGAGAAATAAATCAGGATCTTCATGCTTAATGAGCATACATCTGGTGTGGAGAAATAAATGACACTAACAATTACAAAACAGTGGGAAGAATACTGTTACAGTATAGTGCCACGGATTATGTGGACACTTACAGGACAGCAGAGTGAGGAGAGGTGGATGGGGAGTGGTCAGGCAAGTTTCCTGGCACAGGGGTCACCTGATCTGAGCCTTAAATTAACTAGAAAAGAAGGGTTGTTTTCCAACCTAGAGAACAGAACATGCACAGGTCGACAGCTGGGATTTCCTGCCACTTACCTAGAACCTTTCTACTTTACTTTTCCAGTAAGTAGCTTGCTTGGACCTGATCCCTCCATACTCTTGAGCTGGAAAAATAAAAATGGTGGAGTAATGCTTTTACCTACATTATGAGTAAAATGAGTTCAGAATGACTTACAGGTGTAAACATGTTTCTTTATTCAAAAAACTTAGATGGTATCCTTGCTTTCACAGGCAGTACTCTGTTAGTTCAGGGAAATATTCTACCTATTTAAACTCATTAACAAAATGAGGCTATTCACACATATAAGAGATACCACAATTGTAGACAGAGTACTGAACATGGATCTCAAACCTAATTCTATCCCTTACTGAGTTCCCTCATTTATACAAAATTTTCCATAGTGTTGTTTAAGGATCAAATGGCTTATTATTTCTAAAACACTCTAAAAACTTATTAACTCTATACAAAATAATAGATTGCTTGATGGTGATAGTGTTTGTATAGCACGGATACATGAGTGTGCCTAGCATTCCTTTGGAGAACTATCCTCTCCCAATCTTAATAGTTCTAGATTAGGATGCCTACGAATGAAACAGAGAAGAAGCAAGACACGGGGAGAAAGCATCCTCACTTGAGTGCTTGGCTCCAGAGCGGATAGGTTTTTTTTTTTTGAGTGTACTCTGTTCCCAAAAGTGCCTAGGAATTCATTTCCTCATGTCCAGCCAGCAAGGCACTCAGAAGTTGCTGCAGCCATGGTTAAAGCAAGCCCTAGTACAGATCACACTGGTGGAAGACCTTGGCATTCATCCATTTGAACCTGATATACAGGCACACAGACTGCAAGAGTTATGGGGTCACAGAGCTTGCACTGAGACTTCAAAAGAAAATCTGGGAGTCCAGGTAGTATGTGGCAGGTTTGGAATCTCTTGTAAGCAGCCCCTGGTAAGGTGATGTGTGGAGCGGTGCGAGTCAAGCCAAAGCTGCATTGAAGATTCCAAAAAGACAGAAAGTCAAGCAATGTGGAATGCCTCCTAAGGAAAGCTTCACACAGTGGGCAGAGCCAACCCAAGAGAGTGGTCATGGGGGCTGAAACTGCCAACAAAGCCACAGGGGTGGGGCTGCCCAAGTCCTTAAGAGTCGGCATTGCACCACAGTGTGCCCTGGATACAGGACCTGTAGGATTTAATGTTTGTCTTGCTGGGTTTCAGTCTTGTTTTGATCTGATCCTTCCTTGCTATTTTCCTGTTCCTTCCTTTTGGAATAGTGATATTTACTCTGTGCCATTGTATTTTGGAAGCTTATGGCTTTTTTTTTTTTTTTTTTTTTTTTTTTTTTGGTATAAGAACTTATAGCTGAGTTTTGCCTTAAATCTCATAATAGACTTTGGATTTGGACTTTTGAACAATGCTGTAAGAGTTAAGATTATGGGGGACTCTTGGAGATGGAGTGAATGCATTTTGTATCATGAGATGAACATGGGCTTTGGGGCCAGAGGAAGAATGATATAGTTTGGATCTGGAATGTCTCCCAAGGACCCATATAAAAAAGAATTGATCCTGAGACCATGGCACCATTGCAAGACAGTGGAAACATTAAGAGGTGAGGCAATTAGGAATGCGCCCTCAAGAGAGATTGTGGGACAGGAGGCTCTTCTTTTTCTCTTTCACTCCCTGGCCGCAAAGAGAGAGGTTTTACTCCACCATATGCTCCCTGCCGTTGCCATCTAGTACCCCCACCAGAGGACTGGCAATGTATTTGCTTGGCCATGGTCTATAGCCTTTACATTGGAAGCCAAACTAAGCCTTTTTTCTTTATAAGTTGATTATCTCAGGTATTTGTTATAGTTACAGAAAGCTGACTAACAATGCCTATGAATATTTATTTATGTTGCAGTTTAAATTAGTTTCTATGACTTGCAACAAAAAGTATTGGCTAACACACAGCATGTCTCTGCATGCTGGTACTGTGTCTGTAACTACATGTGAAACATCAGTAGTTTTACAAGTGTAAATGATCAGGAACCAGAAATAACTCATTCTTTTAGGTGATGAACAAGCTTATACCAGGGACATAAGCAGAGTGGACAGTAGAGAACAACTGTCTGCTTGGGCAACCTGGGGAAGAAGACCTAAAATTGAAACAGCTAGACAGAAGTGACAGCAGAGGTATATTGAATCTAGCACCCATTACAGACACCTTCAAACTTGGTTGCTCATCTCTACCTTCATAAAGAGGAATCTGGTTCCAAACAAGAATGCACATTCTTTATAAGTCCTTATATTAAACTTGTTTTAAACCCACTCTGGGCAGTTAGCTTGAGAATATGTTTCGTTGATTATATATATTCACTTTAAAAATATTATTGAGTACCCACTCTCTGCCAGATGTTATGCTGTGCTGTAGGCATCAAAGATGAGTAAAATATGGGAGGCAGCTGCATATAAAGAACATGGGCTCTGGGACTGGAGGAACTCAGGCTTAATCTTATCTCTACCACTTACCTGTGTGATCTTGAAAACATTGGAAATCTTCCTTGTCCTCAGTTTCTTCATCCACAAGATTAAAATAAAAATATATACCTCATCAGGTTGTTGTGAGGATTAAATGAGATAATGGGGGTTTAGTAAATATTAACATTATTCTATTATAGACATTAAGATAGGTAAGAGTTGGCAGGACAAAAGAAGTGGGAAGAGTCTTTGAAAAGACTTAAGGAAAGGAGAAAGTGCACAGCATTTTCAGAGGAACCTCCTTTTCCCTGTCCCAAGTTTTCTTGGAGGGAGAGAGGAATTTTTACTAGAGTGCCATGTCTGGCTTCTTGCACCAATATTCTTCACACTCAGGAGTTACTTGACTAATGGGTACTGTTACATGTATAGTTCTTGACTGCGTGAGTAAACCTAGCTAAAAGGCCCAGTACTAAAGATTCATTCTCTTTTTCCCTTTCTCCCCCAGACTGCTACAGACAAAATAATTTTGGTAAACATATTTGCTGCAGACTCAACCTTCCTTTTTGGTGTGTACATTCTATAGGGGTTGAGAGTGTTGTCAAATGCTTTTGGGTTACAGATCTAGAAACTAGTTTTTTATTAGGCTATCTGTAATAAAGCTGACTTTTAGAAAAATCTCCATTGGATTGTTTTCTATGCCTTATTTCATTCAAACTTGGTGGTTGAAGGAAGGCTATGCAACTTGAGAACCTTCTGGAAACTGAAAGTAGTTTATTATGGCTAGAACGTAAATTGTAAGGGAAGGCTAGAGGGAGATAAAGAGAGGTATACACAGAAATATTTCTGCTCAAGTTGGTGCAGTGGTCATGTTTTGTCCATTCTCACACAATTAGCAATGAATGATGACTAAAATTTATAAAGAGAAAACCAAAATAATATAACCAGGCTTAGAGACGAAATGAACATTTCCATGGACACATAAATGGAACTGAAACATAAAGTACTTAACAGGCTGAAGCCACAAGCCCACCAGGGTCTTAGGCTCAAAATCTAAGGTTTTTGTCTCTTGCATGGTGACAGAAACTAAAGATGCTTCAAACAAGGTGGAGGACAGGAGCCAGACTTAGATCTTGAAGCCAAGAGCTCCTGAAAGAAGGTCAAAAATAATTGCTGCCACCCACTGCTTGGAAGCAGAAGGACAAAGACTCAGACTTGGAACCAGGAACCAAGCCAAGCAGCTGACCACCTGACTAATTCTGTGGTAGTCCCAACATCACTGGGGTAAGAACATCAAAGTGCCAACATTAGGCCTGATCCTAGAAAGGAGGTCTGGGGAGGTAAGTGGAGATAAAATCACTAAACATGGAGAATTGAGCACAGAGGGAGTGAGAGAAAAAGAAAAAAAAAAGTTGAAACAAAAGAGATAAAAAGCAAATAGAAAATTCCCCCTCAAAATGAACCTAACCATGATCTAGATTCCAAACACATAAAAATATCTCACACTAAGAAAGATATCCAACAAAATGAGCACTCTGAACATGAGTTTACTCCAAATAAAACTAACTCTACAGAACTGTCTGACAAAGGTTTTTAGACTTCCTATTTTTGCTTTCTCAAATCAATAAATGAGGGTATAATACTCATTTTAAAAAGACAAGAAATTAGGGTACATGTGAAATCTGAATAAAGAACAGGTAAATATGAAAAAGTACAAATTGAAATCTCAGAAAATAAAAATGTGGTCATTGACATGAAAAGGTCTCTGGAGCTATCCAAAGTTGAGGAGAAAAGGTAGTGGGCTAAAGGGATGTACTAAAGAATTCACCCAGACCAGAGCAGAGTTTAGCAAAAAAGAGATTTTCCAATATGGAAGAAAAGTTCAGATTCATGGGGTTAGGTTGAATGACTCCAACATACATCTAATAGGAGTTCCAGAAGGAAAAACTGAAAGAGTAGAGAAGTTACACTTGAAGAAGAAGGAGAAGGAGGAAGAGGAAAAGAAAATCAAAAGTTTCCTAATGAAAATATCAGAACATCATATGTACTAGACACATTAGTAAAGGCAAACTAACTTTCATCATATTACAGTGAAATTATAGGACAATAAGGATAAAAATGAAATCTTAAGTTATCAAAGGGAAAATATTGGTTATCTTACAAAGGTAGTATAACTAGAATTCTCAAAAGTGGCAACAGAAACAAGAAGACAAATGAATGATAACTTAGAAGTGCTGAAAGAACACTCTAAACCAAGAATTTGATTTCCACATAAACTGACATTTTAAGGAAGGTAAAAGAGACACTTTCAATTATAAACAATTAAGAGACTTTACCACCTACAGACTTACATCAAAAGAACCTACTAAGGAAAAAAAAAATAAAAGCCTGTGGGGAAGCATAGGAGATAAGAGAAACTGGTGAGGAAGAAATTAATAAAATGTGTAGTTGGATTTTTAAAAGTACCCACTTTTATACTATGTTTAACACAAAAAAAAAATATAAATGTGCAGAGTCTGTAGAATTAAATGGTTATAACTTTCCTACCCTTGTATTTGTATACACACACAACCAGGGGAAGTAACTCCATATCGTGTACAACCACAAGAGTGGGATCATAAATAGAATAAGTTGTGTTCTGTGTATGTATAATCTGCCAAAATACATTCAACTGTCATGTATAACTAAAAAGAACAAATAAAAAACATATAAATGTGAGTGTAAAATGGGTCATTAAATCAAGTTAAGGCCTTTTTCACGTTTGGGAGAGGGCTAGAAACAATGACTTTATCTGAATATTTTGTATTTAAGATACTTTGTATTAATTAAAATCTAATCCAAAGCTTCTAAAGCAGCAAAGAGAAAAGGATGGCCAAGAGTTGAAGAAATTTAATAGTAAAAAAACCCAAAAATGATAATTCAACAGAAAACAAAAGAGCAGAATAAAGAAAATAAAGGCATAAGAAACAAGACACACACAATATAAAGTAATAGAATTAAATCCAAATATATATTAGTAAGGACAGATTTCAATTAATTTGTAAAAGAGAGATTATCATCTTGGTTTTAAATAATATTCAAAGTATATAATGTTAGCAAGTGACACACAAAACTAAATTACAGAAAGGTAATATGATGGGATAAAAAGTATATTAAAATACTAACATAAAGAACGGCAATGAAACATTATTGATATCAGACAAAAATAGTCTTTTGAACTAAGTATATTGGTAGAAATGAACAGGGTCATTATCAAGACATTTTATATACCTAAAAACATGGTTTTCAATTATAGAAAGCAAAACCACCAGACCTATAAGGAGAGATTGACAAGCCCACCATGGGAATGGGAGATTTTGACAATCAGAAACAGCTGGATCAAGTGGACAAAAACCAAGAGACTAAATCATGAAGAGCCTCTAAGGAGGCCACATTAAGTAATTGAGTTGTTTCCTGAGAGCAGTAGGAAGCCATTAAAGGATTCTAAGCAGAGATATGATTAGATCAGATATCCAATTTTAGAAGGATCACTTTGACTATAAAATGGAGAATGGGCTTCAGGATGGTCAGACTACATAAAGGCAGAGAAACTGGTTAGAAAACCATTTCTTACCACATAGCAGAAAGATATTAATGGCCTGAACTATAGTAGAATCATTGGCAAAGATGAGTAGGCATTTAAAAAGCACTTGGATAACAGAGTTGATTGGATGGCAGGGGAGGAGATCAAAGATAACAATCATAATCCTGCTAGACAACTTGATGCATGGCAATAAAGAAAAGCAGATTTTTTTTTTGGTGAGAGGAGGAGATATTATTTTCTCTCTCTGATTTATAATACTTAAACTCCCCTCCCCTCACTTTTAATAAACTGGTTCATTAAAAGTTAAATTGTATTTAATATATAAAGAGTAGATAAATAAATTTTTAAAAATACTCCTCAAAAAGTACTTCCAGCCAGACTCCCTGGCACACACCTGTAATCCCAGCTGCTCGGGAGGCGAAGGCAGGACGATCGGGAGTTCAAAGCCAGCCTCAGCATAAAGTTAAGTGCTAAGCAACTCAGTGAGACCCTGTCTCTAAATAAAATATAAAATAGGGATGGGAATGTGGCTCAGTGGTCGAGTTCAATCCCTGGTACCCCCGCCAAAAAAAAAAAAAGTACTTCTATGGCTTCTATGGGAAGCTTTAATAACCTCAGAGAAGTCACACTTTAATAATGCCAGAAAAGTGTGTGTGTCCTATATAATCACTTTTCATATGATAATGCTAGTCCTTTAAGATTATTTATATTTTATGGCAGATTTTTCACACACTTCTATATGTAATGGATTTTCAAATACACCCATGCGACTAACTGCAGGATTAAAGGAGTTGTGACTCTCATTAGAGAGCAGCTGCTATTGATAACAAGTAAATCCAGGGTTGAGAGTGTGACTCAGTGGTACGCACAAGCACGGCCCCTAGGTTCAATCCCCAGTAAAGTCAATAGGTTGACCTGTGAATTCTTACACTCAAATTTTACAGCACATACATTCCTTTCCTTTCACTGGTTGCATTACCTTAATCTAATGTTTGAGTTACCATGTGTGTTTATCCTTCAGAGAACAATGATTTTGTAGGTACTGGGGCTAAGGAGGTGGGCACATATTATACAACCAAACTGAGGCACAAATGCTGGGAGTTAAGGAGCTATTATTCCAGAGGCACTTTACTTAGTAGCTTCAAGCATGAAAAAGGTATAAAGGACTTACAGATTTCCAATTATGAATTTTAAAGTTTTGTATTTACAGCAATTTCAAAATGCAAATGAGATGTAGATTTTAAAGTTCTAAATGTGCTGTGCAATTTCAGCCTAATGCAGAATAGGACTGCTCTAACAGACACAAAATATTTGGAACCATTAAAGTGAACTTGCTTGAAAATCTGCAGACCAGAAATTTCCTGGTAGTAAAGAGCAATAATGAGATGTGTGACTCCAGATGTGTTTTTAAAAAGACAAAAACATTTTTTGAACTTGATTTTTAAAATTAATGCTTATTGGAAGTCTAATATCATATTAAATTCCTCACACATAGTCTGCTTCTTATTTTGAGTCATTATCACATAACTTCACTTGTGACCACCTCACTTTAATTGCGTCCCTTTCCATTCAGGTCAGTGAAAACAAAATAGCACAGTGGGCTCCTCTCCTTTAGGGCCAGTCGCCATGTTGTGTTACCTAACCCACAGCATTATTTGGTTATCATCTGCTATATAGACATATCGCCCTTAATGAAGAAATGCTAAAAACACAGAGGTCCTACTAACAAGATATTGCAGGATTCTTCTTCTCTATAAGGTAAACTGAAGAATGGATGCACTACAACTTTACTGGCATTTTTCAAAATTATGATAATTTATTGGTTTTAAACAGCACAGAAAAAAATCAGACCACAAGAATAGAGTTTTAGCCCTTTGTATTTTTAAGCGAGCCCAAAAATGTAATAAAGGTGGGATTTTTTTTTTTGTTTGTTGTTTTTGTATTGCTGATAATTTTTCCTTCTGATCTTTGCATTTCCTAGAAATGTATATACAAGGAAGGAAGGAAGAAACCAGTTCACCAATAGATGTGAATAATGCTCAAGATCCATATACGCTACCCAGAAGGATTCGCCAAATCTTCTATTTGAAGATAGACTCAGCAGCCAACAGGAAACAAAATTAATTGTATCACTTCCATAGTAGAAATTTAATAATTATAATGACATAATAACAAAGAAACTGGAAAGTTCTTTAAGTGCTTTCTCTTATTTTTCAGCAAAATGTCCAGTGTCACCACAAGACAATATCTTATTTCTAAAAATTTGGGGAAAATGAAGGCTCCTCAAATGTCTGTCATGCTATTTCATACAAAGTTATTTTCTGCATCTAAACCGAATTTCTCTCCTGAATTACCTCCTGCATCAGTGATTCCTGCAGGTAGCAGGGGAAATGGTAGTCATAGTAGCTGCTGGACATTAGGATTGTTTAGGTGAATATAACAGTAGAAAATTAGTTACACACACACACAGAGCAGAGCTGAGGAATTGGAGGCAATCAATCAAACTATGCACTGCTTAAATATAGATAAAGGAACATTAGGGAGCACTCTGAATAGAGCCTGTAGGAAGATGGACCAGAGGGCACAGGGTTGAGAGTCAATTATGGTTGAGAGACACAGAAGAAACTAACCTAAGGCAGGTCACCACTTCCTATAAAAGATGGGTCTTTTAACAACCCTGTGGCATAGCAGAAGCTGGGAACTCTAGACCCTCAAATGTGTTTGTTTCTAATGAAAGTACAAAAGAGGAGACACTTAAGTCCCAAGATTTTATGGAAGCATTCATTCACTGATTCACTTAATGTGTTCTTATCATCATCATCATGGTGTTTATATATTGTTTATTGTTTTCTTTATATAAACATTCTTTATTGTTTTCTGTTAATGACAGATTCACGACCTCTGTAGAAAGTGGTTCTCTCTTCCCTCTCACAGCAGAATCATACATGGCATTTCTCTTAAATCTGTGTGCTCCAGCCCCTTTTGTGAACCACTAAATTATAATCCTCTGGGGTGGAACCTGGCCACATAATGAACCCTAAGGTGCTTTGTTGGAAACAAATGACTGCCACTGTGTCATTGCTATCTACCTTAGGCTGAGCCTTTTTGAACCTCTCTGAGGAGAAGCCAGCATTTAGGCATGGGTGAAAAAACCCACCCGCTGTTGGCAGTGACTCCACTTCCATGAGAGTGTACTAGGTTTGAGTAGGTGCCTTTGCTGACTGCTCCACTGAAGGTCACAAGCTTTGCAACACCTGGTTGTTGAGCCAAGGTGTAGAGGTAATATGTCAAACACTCTAGGGCAGGTATGGGTGGTGGTAGGTTTATCCACAACATTGCCCATACACAGTTTTAATTCATTCACTGCCAGAGAACAGAACTTATCTTTCATAATTTACATAAGTGATTTCATGGACTTCTGACAGTGCTGGTGTATTTCCAAGGCAGGAGGGACTACAGTGTGGTGAATAAGAGCACAGACAGGAGGGCCACACTGCCCTGGGTTTACAGGCAGGCTCTATTACCTACTCATTGTGTGAGCATGGGTCTCTTACTTGACATCTCTGTGCCTCAGTTTTCTCCTCTGGAGCATTAAAAGTTAATTGCCCCTGCTACCTAGGGTTATTATGAAGATTCGATGAGTTGGTACCTACATGGCTCAAGAACACAGCCTGTCACAAGATGTTAGGTCTACAGGGTCAACTGATATTATTAGAAAGGATGTTTTGCTCCTCTGGGACTCAAGATCTTACACTGGGGTCCCATATGCATCACACACTCACATATGTGCATGCGCGCGCGCGCGCGCGCACACACACACACACACACACACACACACACACACACTGTCTTATTTGATCTGGTCAGGGCTGCTCCTCAGCTCATATTGGGATACAAGAATAGGAACAAACCTAGAGAATTCTTGAGTTCCGTTGCTTTTTGGAAAACTCTAATCAAAGAAATGAGCATAACAATCTCCAGAGCCTATTATTACTGCTTTGCCAAATATCAGAGTCTGACAACACAAATTTCTCCAATAAAATCATGTTCAACCTGGGGCTGGGGTGGTAGCTCAGTGGTACAGCGCTTACCTAGCACATGTGAGGACCTGCCTTCATCCTCAGCACCACATAAAAGTAAAAAAAGAAAATAAAGGTATCGTGTCCATCTACAACTAATATATATACATATATAAAATTCATGTTCAACCTAACTCTCCCCAGGCAGAGGTAGTGGCTCCCTCCCCTAAGGGCCCACAGTACTCTGCCTGTGCCTTTATTTATTATATAGCACTAAACACCACAGCAAACTCCTTGCAGATTCCCAGAAGACTCTTGCTTTTTTCTGCCCCTGGGCCTTTGCAGGCACTGTTCTTCCTGCCTGGAGTACATATGCCACCCCATATTCTCTACATTGACATTGAGTATTGGCCTATCAACTTGTCAGCCTCCATGAATGAGGCTAGCAGCCCTATGAAGACCAGAATGGTGAGTCAGACTTGGCTCACCATTATGCTCTCAGCACCTAGCAAAGTGAATAACACATGTTAGGTATTCTGAAAATATTCGAGAGGTGAATAGGTAGCTGTCACTATTGACAGATTGGGACTCTATCACTCGCAGATCTGTAACTTAAAGTGAGCTGCGTAACTTCTTATATCTTCAGTAAAGTTAAAATAACTTCCTTGTAGGTTTTTGCAATGACTAAAAGATGGAACATGAGGAAAGCAGCTGGCAGAGTGCCCAGAACAAAGTTAACGTTAATAGTTAATACACGTTTAAAAAAGCAGCACCGCCAAGTGCACCCAAGCCTTTCATTTTCCTAATTTTGTCCCTTTCCTTATTTAATAAAAATAGATGTTACAACCATAATTGTTGCTATCGAAACCCCAGAAAACAGAGGAGACAGGATGAAAGGTCAGATGTTACTGCTCTGCAATTCTCTCAGGTAGACATGTATTAATACTGATTCATAAATATTCATTAGATAACTTGTAGAGACCAGGCAGAGCATAAAGGGAAAATGCTCAACTGGGAGCTCATCCTGCCTTCATGCCAGCTCCATTGCACAGAAATTAACCCAACACAAAATCAACATTTGCAGAACTGAAATAAAAGACATAATTTAAAGACAAGCTAAATGTGTCCCTCCACTTGCCCACCCAAGAACCTGGGTTCAGAAACACAAGAAACATGCCACACACCAGCTGTTATTTGAAAAATCCATGTCTCTCTATTAGAGGAAGAGGATGGGGGTAAGGGAGAATAATAGGGGACAAATATGACCAAAGTATGCTATTTGCTTGTATGAGTATGCCACAATGAAATTCATCTTTCTAAACAATTAAATACATTAATAATTTTTTTAAAAATCCATGTCTATCTTTGACAATAATATTTAACATTTATGGAGTTACTACACATCAGGTAATTTGCATACGTTATCTCTTAAAATTTTTATAACATAGTTATTTTCATTTTAGAGATAAGGAAACTCAAGGCTGCCACTGCAACCGCAGAGATTTAGAAATTTCCCCAAGAACAGTGGGGTAGTAGGAAGCCAAACTGATTGGACAGCCTGGGCTCATAGGAATTTGCCTCCCTCCCAAGAGGCCAGCTTTCTGGGCCCCTGATGAGGCAGGTCTGGTCCTGCCCTGAATCCCCGTAGTCTGATGCCCGTTCTGGAGTCTGGTTCCCTGAGGCTGAGTTCTTGTCATCCCTGAGATCAGCAGCATCTCTCTCAGTCTGATAAATCTGGATGGTATTTACTGCTGGTTCACATGATGTCTGGGGTGTGGGGAGCCAGGATCTTTCCTTCCCACAGTGAAGAGAATGCAGTGATGACATGGTGGGATTACATGGGGGAGAGGAGGGATCTCTTGTCTGCTCATTTAGTCACACAGACCCCAGCAAGCTCATTTGGGGAACACAGCCACTCAGGCAGGTGCAAAAACCACTAACCGACAATATGAGCTTGTGGGGAAAAGAGAGCCAGGAACAAGGCAGGCTATTAGAGGCTTGCCTTCCTTGTGTCAGGGATAGACGATGTGGATTCTATTTGGTAGCAAGCTGTTGCTTCCTTTCCATTTCGGCTTGGATCTTGCCCATTTTGAGGGGCAGCCTCTCAAGTCTTTACCTGTGAGGACAGATGCTCTGGACTCTGGACTGTCAATAAAGGACACCCTACATTACAGAAAATACTAACAGTCTTAATTAACATATTTCTGCACCACAACAATCACATTTTTTCATTTCTCCTCCAAAACATGCTTAAAAGAATACTTCTGTCTGTAATGACAAAATTATAATTTATAAAGCTTATGCGTGTTTGATTGCCATTTTTAAAATGAGGATAATGAGGCCTATTCTCTAAATGTCACCCTTTTACCCTCCAGCCTCCCCCACTGCCACCACCCCAGTCCCTCAGTGATAAGAAGATGAAGGAAGAATGGCCATTTAATGTGTTTGTAGAAAACTCTCTAACCCACATTTTGTACTGATTCTGCATGTGGAATGTTTATTTGCTGAGAAAATCCACGTCTTGCTCCAATCATATATCCCCTTGGTTCTATTTCCTAGAACGAACAGAAGGAAACTGAATAAAATATCACTGCGTTTCCCATTTTCATTTTTCTGCATGAGGTTAGCAGAGAAGAGAATCTGCTTTTCAAAGCAATTGCGTCTGTGGCAACTGGTCGGGGTCTGAGACTGTCAGTCCCCAGCTGGCCTTGAGGTAGTCGCTGAAGCAGTGAGCTGTGGCCGAGACCTTTTCCAGATTTAGCTGTTATTCCAGAGAGAAAACGCACACAGGAAAGGATTGCAGAAAAGGCACTGGTGACAGATTTTGTTAAGGAAGAGGATTGTGAGTGTGGGGATGGGGTGTAGAGTTGAGGATTTTCATCACAGATTTTTTTTTTTCCTGAAGAATTTCATAGCAACAAAGTGAGCTAGAAGATGAGTTGATACTGATATTACTAAATCTAAAAGACAATAGAAGAGTTTCCTCGCCCTCTCCTACACACATGCCCACCACTCTCCAACACCCAGCTATTTTTGCCCTAGTTTTGCTTGTATTTTGGAAGAATATGTTCTTATGTCAGGTGCATAAACACAATTATGAAACACTGCTGATTTCTCTAGTCCACAGTGAAGCCACCTTCATGCTAAAACAAAAGGAAACTTGGTGGTTGTTTTTGTTTCCCCTGAAGGAATGTTAAAATTAGTTGCTGAATTTACTATTCTCTAAGTTGTTTAATGTCAGTATTTCTGTTGTTGTTGCTTGTTTGAGATTTTTGCAGAGAGGAGTCTTCATGAAAACAAAACTTGTTTGGCCAGGATACAGCCTTTAATGGAAGTAAATCCTAACTTGATAAAGTGATTAAAAATAGCGAGCCCATAGGTTTAACTGACCCTATTTGAAATTCTCCTCTGTCCACAAAGTCTATATAAATCTTTATGGAATGACCTATTAACTGCCTGCTGTTGGGACCAAGCTATGGGCTTTGTTTCAGTTATAAAATAAGGTCACTCTGCTTTTGGTAAAAACTGATGTAACTGCTTTGATAATTAAAACCTATGGAGTCATGAAGAGATGATATATTTAAGCCTCTAAAAATTAATGTGGAACCTATAAAATCACAAAAAGAAAAAGGATAAGGGTTCCCCATTACTGCTCATCAAATTAAATATTAGTAATAGAGTATTTATGCTGCTTTTCAATAAAGAATTTCAAACGTTTTTTGAAAATTTGAAAATCAAATTGTGAACACCCTCTTGTCTGGCTCCATTATATAAGAGCACCTGTAGAGAAAGCCACAGTTCAGGGGATATCATTTTAATAAATTCACAACAAATTCAGTGATGCTGTCAGTCAGGAGCCATGATTTAAGGTGCATCTACCTGGCCCTTAATGTGGGATTTTTAATCCATAGAAAGACCTGCTCCTTGCAAGTGACAAGAAGCTTCCTCTCTCCTCTGCTGTAATTTAGAGTAGCTGGCCTCTGGCCCAAGGGTGAGAATACCATCTCAAAAGCAGTACCTACAAATGAAATCAAACAAATGCTTGGGCAAGTTAATTAAACTCCTCGGGTCTG
Source organism: Tamias sibiricus (assembly GCA_025594165.1). NCBI lineage: Eukaryota > Metazoa > Chordata > Mammalia > Rodentia > Sciuridae > Tamias > Tamias sibiricus. The sequence goes on along the minus strand of CM046658.1, from coordinate 108,041,008 downwards.
AAGTTCTTCCTTTCTAGAAAAGGACAGATGATAATAAGTACTGGTAATAATGTAACTGATGATAGTAATGAAAGGCACACTGTTAAGTATCAACACATGTGATTTTTCTCCTTGTTCACTCCTCAGCATCTGCCTTCTTTCCTCCCATCATGTCGATCACTCAGTCTCATGACTGTGGTTTGCCATCCCATGTAATTCTGCCTGCAGGGAGAGGATAGTGATGTCAGCAATTGCATTCTGACTGGTTCACAGGCTCTCAATAAATAGACCAAACTTCTGGTTTATTCTTTGGTCTCTTATGGGTTTGGTCTGGATGCTTCAATTGACTTTGAGAGTTACATTCTGAGACACTGACAAACAACTGGAGATCCAATGAAGTAAGGCCACCTGTGAAGTCTCAAAGGGGACAGCAAGCCTCTCTTCCCCTGGTAATATGCCAGCTGCAACACAGGCTCATTTTAAATGTCACCCACGTTTATGGGCTGTGTTGGTTAAGCGCGTTATTTAATCTTGCTGCCTATAACTCCCCTGTAAAGTCCACCTGCCTCACTGGGTCATGGTGAAGATGAGCAGGGAGAAGTTATGCGTGTGAAAATATTCTATAGACCATAATACAGTACATACATGTAAAGAACTGTTTTTTCAAATGTCCATTAAAATCCAGGAAGTCTTATCATAATTATGTTCCCCCATTTTGTTCCATTAATGTTAAGAGCAAACCAAAATTGAAAGAAACTGAAAATTCAGAAAACCATATTTGGAACAGTACTTGAGAAACACCATTTTGAAGTTTAAAAAGAAACAATATATAAAAATATATTATACAATATATAAAATGTATAATGTACAAATAATAATATATAAAATTATAAAATATAATTATGATTTAACTTTATGAAAATAAAATACTAAAATGTATTTTGTATTATACACATTAAGTATATTATTAATATGTTTATGTTTATTGTGTCTGAGTCACTAATATCCAGATGGTGGAATTTTTGAGGCAATATCGCACAATTTATGTTAGATAGCATATGTGTGTATGTGTAGTTTCTGATGTGATCTAAACATAGCTTTTACCTTGAGCTTTATTGGTCTTCTATTTATTTATCCTGCCCCAATCATTAGGAATTATTTTCTGAGGTATAAATGGCAACTATAGGAGCCCCAAGTGACCCATCTTTGCTTTGCTGTAAACTAGATTATATAGTGGAATAGCTAAAGGTACTGAATACCAATGCTTTGAGTTTGGAATTTTATCACTCTCCCTGGCCACTGAACCTACCAGTTATAAATTACATTTTATTACCTTCTAGAAAAACAAATTAAGTGATGGGCAATTCAAATTCCACATGCAAAACCACTATTTGAAAAGTAAAACTCAGCTGGACAAATTCCCTTTTTTTTTTCCCTTGGGGAAAATGAAGAATGTGTTTGTTTTAGAGTAGCTAAAATACCTGACACACCAGTTGGTCCTGTTACTTCAGCCAGCTGATTCAGCCTTGTGATGATCTCACTGGGCACAAACAGAGGTGTCAGCTGACTCTCTCACACCTCCTCTGTTTCCCCTCAGAATAGACGTCAATGGATAACTGTCCACGGGGCCTACAGACTCAGCTCTTGTGTGGGTAACTTTCTGCACCTCTGTTCGTGTTGTGTCAATCAGATGTGATGCATATGGTAGGTACCCCCGTCAGTCTTTAATTAGTGTTGCTTCTTTCTTTCATGAGCTCTCTTACCTCCCAAGCATAAGGTCACCCTTCAGCTTCTGTGTTTTGATTGTGTTTGTGTGCTCCTACTTTGTTTCTGCTTCCTAATTTTTACAAACTTTTTAAAAGACTTTTAAAATACCTTCTTTCTCTGTTTTCCCATCTTATTTTGCTTGATTCAGGAGGGTCAAAAACTGTTTCCCACAGTCTATATCCTTCAAGTCATGATTCGGGCCTATGTGACACTGGAGATGTTTATCAGTGGTACCCAGACACTGCCATCAAATGGATTTGAATCACACAGTGAAAGAGTTCTTCCCTTTCCAACTCTCTCTCAGTTTTGCCCTTTACTTCAAGTAAAAATTTTCATTTGGTTCTTGTAGGCTTATCCCTACCTAATCTCCCTTTTGTAAAAAGAGTAGGCCTCAGGCTGAGAGCCTTTAATGTAATAGTATCTAGCTAGAGTTTTATAACGTTGTTTTGGTTTTTATTACATAAGTACTTGTTTATATTGTTACCTCTTATTTATAGAAAGTGATATTGTTTTCTTTTTATGATCATGATATAAAATTTCTTCCTTAAAAATATATAAGTTTAAAATGCACACCAATTTAAAGAAAAACATTAAGTACAGGATAGAACAAAAATGTTGAAGGTATTATCACCAGAGTGATGGAAGTTTGGGAAAAAAACCTGCCTAGAGTCATTCCATCAACTTTTGCTATTTTCTTGTTTCATAGCATTGTATGTTATTTTTAGAGCATATTTGTTAATAGCATCTAGACCTAAAGATAAATCATTCCACCTCCAATTTTTCCAATAGAAATTATACATACATTATTTCATGTTCCTTTGTGGGGGGAGTAATGGGGTGCTGTATCACTAAGCTACATCCCCAACCCTTTTCATTTTTTATTTTGAAACAGGGTCTCACTAATTTTCCCAGGCTTACCTTAACTGAGATCCTCCTGTCTCGTCTCCTGAGCTGCTTGGGTTTATAGCTGTGCACCTGTGTACCACTGTTCTTGGCTCAGGATCCTTTTTTTTTTTTTTTTTTTTTTTTGGTTGGGGGCATGGGGGATTGAACCCAGGGGCAGTTAACCTCTGAGCCATATCCCCAGCCCTTTTTATTTTTTATTTTGAGACAGGTCTTGCCAAGTTTTTTAGTGCCTCACTAAGTTGCTGAGCCTGACCTTGAACTTGTGATCCTCTTGCCTCAGCCTCCTGAGTCACTGGGAGTAGTGCGCTGGGCGCATGGTCTCTTTTTATTTCCTTAGTCAAAGGGTTTTGACAATTCTCTCCTCAAATAGATATTGAAAATCACTGACCTTCCAGAAGGCAATCTGGGGAAAGTATTGTGTACAGTGCACTAGTTTAATTCATCTATGCAGAGCACTCAATGTGGCATCTTTTTTTTTTTTTTTTTTTAGCTTCCTCTTCCCCTTATCATGTTGAGAAAGCATATAGGTCAAGACATATCACGACTTTGATATTTATTAGTTCTCATTAATCCCAAGCAATGCTATCTTTGTGAACTTCTCCCTGAAGGGAGAAGGGGCATGCAGCTGTGCTATATGCTAACTTTCCCTGAAGATAACTCAATCCCATTCACAGAAGGAAGGGGGACATTTCTTTTCAGGGAATTACACTCCCCTCAACCTCTTTCATCCAGCAGTGGAATTCTCTAAGATTTCCAAGTGTATTCCTGGGAATCCAGTTGGTATATCCTCAAGAGTCAATATCTTTGGCCCTTTCCTGTTCCTGTCTTCTGAGAGTTCAATCTGGAGGGGTGAGTGGGGAGAAAATCCAGATCTCTGTGATAACCAACCTGCTGCCCACAGTCTACGGAAAGTACTTTGAATAAACAGGAGCAGGTTCTTATCCATGCGGCTTCTCCTTGGTCCCACCTTCCCACTTCAAGGACATGGTTGCTGCCATCTATATCTACCTCTTCTCTTAATTCAGAAAACTCAAGACTCATACTCACAGTTCCAAAGTAGGGAGGGGTAAATCATTTATGCTTGAACCACTGAAAGCATCCAATTTTCATGAAGAAGAGTGGGTCAGAATTAGGTCATGGAGAGAGATGGAGCTGTAATAAATGCTTGTGATTCACTCTCCTGCCCTGTGCAACCACCAAATTTCTCCTTGCTTCTTTTCAACTCCACTCTGATATCCTCAAAATCTCCGCATGCCTAGAGACTGCTGTTGTGATGGGACCAATTCCTATCTTGGTCCACATTGTCATATTGTTAGTGGAATCCTAGAACAGAGGCCTGACTCTGAGGTTCCAACAAACCAGTCTGGCCACTCATCCCCAAAAAATAAACAGAAAAGGTCATGGTGAAAAGCCAGAAAAGAACTTTCATCAATATGGCCACGTTGGGAAGGCAAGGTGAGATCCAGCATCTCTGCTCAATCTTTGAGACACCAATGGGAGTTTTAGGTTTACATAGAGGAAGAACTGGGGCCGGGGGCTGGAGGTATGCAGGATTCAGCAGTCCTGGTGAAACTGTGGTCTGATTGATCATTATCTCAATTCTGGTTCTGCAAGGTGGCTCCAGAGAAGTCCTTATTGTTAGAGGGGGCGTGTTCTACTCTTGGCTCAGGATGGTTATCAGATATGTGATCCTAAGAAGTGGGAGATTCAGTTCCTAGGGGATGATTGTTCCTGCCTGGGCTGCAGGGTTGGGGTGGGGGCAGTCTTCTTGTGGAGTGATGTGCCTCCCACTGTTCCTGGAAGATTTAGGACAATGACTGAAGACTTCTAGGCACCACTTTAGGGGTCTGAATCAGGATGCTGCATATCTTGCCTCAATCTTGAAGGGAATGAGATAGGTTAGACAGATTGAGGGCTAATAAACCTTGCATAACTAGTTTTTAGATGAATATTTCTTTTTTTTAATATTTATTTATTTGCTTTAGTTGTACACAATGCGATTTTATTTTTACGTGGTGCTGAGGATCGAACCTGGGCCACCCACATGCGAGGCGAGCGCTCTACAGCTGAGCCACAATCCCAGCCCTAGATGAATATTTCTTAAGTGATTAACATGGCTACATGCATTCACAAAAGACTCCAATAATAAAGGAGACAGACAGAAAATGAAGACAGAGATGCCAAGCTTTATCCTGCTTTCAGTTACCCATATAGTATGTGCAGGCCTAAGTGAAGAGTCACTGTTTTTAGCAAAAGCAGCCTCTCTAAGTCCCTGTTAAAATATCTCTGTGCTGGGTGCAGTGGCACACTCCTGTAGGGGGGCTGAGGCTGAAGGATCACAAGTTCAAATTCAGCCTCAGCAATTTAAGAGAGGTGATAAGCAACTCAATGAGACCCTCTCTCTAAATAAAATAGAAAAAAGGTCTAGGATGTGGTTCAGTGGTTAAGTGCCCCTGAGTTTAATACCTGGTACCAAAAAAAAAAAAAAAAAAAAAAAATCTCTTTGTGATGTTTGATTACCTTGGGAATAATCTCGTTCCCTACATTGTCCATCCACAATGGACGGTTTTGTTCAGTAGTTTTCTGGGTACCCTTCCCCACATTTTTTTCTTGGTCAAGTGACTCCTGTGGCTGGCAAGAGGCCACCTGAAGGTCTTCACAGAAGACCTGGACTAAGGTCAGGCCTTTACCTTCCTATCAGTTTAGTGACTGTTCCAATAGCCCTGGTGACTCCTTCCTAATTTGCATAGGCTTTCCTTGTGCTTGTGCCTGGTCTTAGCAGCTGGAGGGACTTGGAGCCTGTTCTTGGACTGGAAACTAGAGCATTCATGAAGGGTTCTGCTCCAGAGCTCGTTCACAGAGAGCCTGATCTATGCTTTTCTATCAACTATCTTCCATTATAGTGTCTTCAGCTTTTAAAAGTAAGCTTTTTCTTTTCTTAGTTCACTCACAGCTTAGCAGTTTTACCTGTCTTGTTCTATAATTTGTAACCCTCCCCAATACTTGCTCAAGGGTTCTCAAACATTTAAACACTCTTATTGAAGTACCATATATCTTAGGGTACATATGACCTCAAATGTCAAGACTCCAAAGTTCTCCAACAACCCCCTTCAATTTCCTAAATGAGATAATGCTTGTGAAGTGGTCTATGCCACACTGGACACCTAATAAGCAATGGATAAGTGTGAGCTATTGTCAGGATTGTGTCTGGAGCTGTTGTTATCTCACTTCTGATATCTGCTATTGCTGTGGTATCACTGATCTTAAACACACCCAGTTCTTGCCCCTGACCCTCAGGGTTTCTACCACTGCTTGTACCAGGAGAGGAGCTCCTGTGCATTTGACATGTGATCTGCCTCACTTTAAATTCGCTGGACAATCCATTACCCAAGGACTCTGGTCATGCCTGGTGATCATTAACTTTCTTGATCTAGGAAGAGATTCAATCTGTAGAGCAATTCATTATTTTATTGAAGGTAAGGAGGACAGGCTGAGAGATTGCCACACCTTTAACACGTAAGCCTTTGAAGGATATTTCAGGTACATATTACAACACCAGGATCTTTTTCTTTCCTCTTCCTCCTCTTCCTCCTCCTCCTCCTCCTCCTCCTCCTTCGTAGATTTTTTTGTACCGAGGATTGAACCCAGGTGGGCTTAACCACTGAGCAACATCCCCAGTCCTTTTATTTCTTTATTTTAAGAAAGGGTGTCATTAAGTTGCTTAGGGCCTTGCTGAGTTGCTGAGGCTGGGTTTGAACTTGCGATTCTCCTGCCTCAGCCTCCTGAGCCACTGACACCAAGATCTTTAAAGCAGCCTGTTGGGTGTTTTTTGTTTTTGTTTTTGTTTTTGTATTTAATCACATGCTTCTCACTATTCATTGTAATTGCAAACAAACTGAGAATCCACATCCATTTCCTCACATTTGGCCTTCTACAATATCACTGCCATTTCCAAATACCAATTGACCATAACTCCTAGAGAGAATAATTATTTCTGTTACAGGTATGACAATATTAAGATTCACAAAAATCCTGGAAGGAACACTAAGATGTAACATTCAGACTTCACTATGAGGACTCAGGGGCATCTATACCCAAATTGTAAGGACTTTGAGCATACTCTCTGCCTTTACTCCATCTGTTGGCTAATTTGCCCTAAGTCCAATCATTCCCAGATTGCACTCTTTTAAGAATTTCCATGAAGGGCTGGTGTTGTAGCTCAGGGGTAGAGCACTTGCCTAGCAAGTGTGAGGAACTGGGTTCAATCCTCAGTAGCACATAAAAATGAAATAGGGGATGGGGTTGCAGCTCAGTGGTGGAACGCTTGCCTAGCAAGTGTGAGGAACTGGGTTTGATCTCCTGCACCACATATAAATAAATAAAGGTATTGTGTTCAACTACAACTAAAAATTTTTTAAAAAAAAGGAAGGTTTTGGGAAAAAAATTGTGTGAATCCCTGGGAGTGTTTGCATGCACCTTCTTGCTAATGAGGCTGGCACTTAGAAACTGCCCTCCTTGATAAGGTGTGTTTGGGAATGTCTCCCTTGCTTTTTTATTCAAGGTTGCAGATATGATGGATCTACTCCTCCTCATTGTTTTCTTCTTGTCTCGTGGCTCATTCTTGCACTATGATGACTCAGTAATCTTTTTAGAAGTGGGAAGTTCATCTTCCCAGAGCCATGATCAGTTAAGGATATCCCACAACAAAGCTGGCTGGAGCCCAAAGAGTTGCAGGTGGTTTTTGTTTGTTTGATTGTATGTGTGAGTATGAGTGTGTGTGTGTGTGTGTGTGTGTGTGTGTGTGTGTGGTGCCTTTCACATGCTGGGTGAGTGCTCTACCACTGAGCTACATCCCAGCCCTGCTGCAGCTTTTTAATTATATGCCTTTCCCCCACCCTTGTTCTTTTACACACACATACACACACATGCATACACACATGCACACACACACACACCACAAACACTGAGGTTCTATCACAAAACAAAGGTAACTAGACTGGGGAGGGTCAGACCAATCTTCCTAATGTAAAGCTCCAGCATCTTTTGAAAGTATCATTAGAAAACACAATAGCTCAAATGACTATGGAGAACAAAAGCACATTTATAAAAATAAATTCTATTGCTCATCCCCAATAAGTTTATGTTTGTCATGCTTAAGAAATAATAGAAGACTGAGAATATAGCTTAGTAGTAGAGTGCTTTCCAGCATGTATGAGGCCCTGGGTTTGATTCCCAGAACTACAAAACAAAAACAAAACCCAATAGTTTAATATATGATATGCCTTTACAAGTAAAAATTTAAAGTGAATATACTGTAATTCTCCTATAGGCCTCTAAACCATCCCTAATGTTTTCTATACTGATAAAAACATTCCATAACTTTGCTAAAGAAAGTCACATAAACTCAGTCACAGGTTCCTTTGGACTAAATATCTTTTAAAAATAGCCAAGTAGTACCTCGCACAGAAAAATGGAGTTTCACCAAGATTCATATAGATTTCACTTGTCTTTGAATTCTTAATTTCTTCTGTCTTCTATGATTGAAACCCTGTATTTTATACAGCTTTTTCACTGCTGTGACTAAAGGACCCAACCAGCACAATTATAGAGGAGAAAAAGTTTATTTGAGGGCTCATGGTTTCTGAGGGCTTAGTTCATAGAAGGTGGGCTCCATTCCTTGGGGCTCGAGATGAGGCTGAACATCATGGCAGAGTGTGTGGCAGAGGGAAGCAGCTCACATCATGGTGATCAAGAAGCAGAGAGAAGCCAGGCACTGTGGCACACACCTGTAATCCCAGCACTTGGGAGGCTGCGGCAGGAGGATAGCAAATCTAAAGCCAGCCTCAGCAATGGCAAGGCACTTAGCAACTCAGTGAGACTGTCTCGAAATAAAGTACAAAAAAGGGCTGGGGATGTGGCCTAGTGGTAGAGTGCCCCTGAGTTCAATCCCCTGTACCACACACACACACACACACACACACACACACACACAAACACACAAAAGTTGCAGAGAGAGTTTCTACTCTCCAGATACAAAATATATACCCCAAACCATGCTTTAATTCCCACCTCCTCCAGCCACACCCTACCCCTTCAGTTACTACTCAGTTAATCCCTATTAGAGGATTAAATCACTGATTGGGTTGAGACTCTCACAGCCCAATCATTTCCCCTTTGAACCTTCTTGCATTGTCTCACATGTGAGCTTTTGGAGGACACCTCACATTCAAACCATAACCCCATGCTTCAAGAAGGAGTGACAGGCAGATCTAGGGATCTGGTTGCCCAGATTCATCACGTCAGCCTTCACTGTAAAACTAGTCAAATGCTTTACTTTCACATTCAAGTGTTCAATTTTTAAAGCCTGAGATAATGCATTGCATATTTCTCTACATTAAGTCTCCTAGTAGTAACTTGTGAATTAGTTATAATTTGACATTGGCAGGAAACATAAGGTCTAGGATACAGAACACTGATTCCCAGTCCTGTTTCTGATTTAGTATCTACTATCACACAAGTTTATCAAGCAAGGTCTATGAGTAGAAGACACTACCAGACCACACAGTCCTCTATTACTAATGGTGATTTGGTTCCAAACCCCAATGCAGTCATTTGGTGAGGTCTAACTAGGGTCTAAAGTTTCTCTAACTTTAATTGATTGATTGATTACCTTTTGTGTTTTGCACTGGTTTAATGGGCTGAAGCTTGATATACAAATTTTAATTTTCATATAAACAAATTTACTAATTTTTCCGTTATAACTGCTGGATTTCATGTTATATTTTTAAAAGTCTTACCCATTCTAAGAACTTAGAGATACACATGTGTTTGTCTAGGATGTCTGTGATTTTATGTTTTACATGTAAATATTTGATTGATCTTGAAGTTATTTTGGTATAAGAAATGAGATAAGGATCCAGTTGTTTTTTTAAATTACATTTTTAAAATATTTATTTGTTTGCTTTAGTTGTACACAATGCCTTTGTTTTTACGTGGTGCTGAGGATCAAACCCGGGTCGCACATGTGCTAGGCGAGTGCTCTACCGCTGAGCCACAATCCCAGCCCCTAAATTACATTTTTAATGGATACATAGCAACTGTGTTTATGGGGTACAGTATGACATTTCAATACACATATATAATGTGCAATGATTAGTTCAGGGTAATTGACATCTATCATCACAACATATGTCATTTTTTAGGGTTGGGAACACTCAAAATTCTCTCTACTAGCCATTTTGAAATATTCAAGTAATTGTTGTCAACCATAGTTGTCCTACTATGCTGTAGGACATTCCTGAGCTGGGGGCATAGCTTAGTGGTAGAGCACTTGCCTAGCATGTACAAGTCTCTGGGTTCTTTCCCCAGAATTGCAAATAAAATAAAATAAAATAAAATAAAATAAAAATATAAAGAAGTTATTTCTCTTGTCCATCTGTATCCCTGTACCTGTTAACTATCCTCTGTCCATCTTTCTTCCTTCCTCTAGTTTTACTTGGCTTTTTTAAAATTTCAAAACAGCAAGTCAGTACCTCCCCTTACCATTTACTGACTTAATCTACCTATTATAGGAGTCCTTTAAATAATAACTTCTCCATATACATTTTAAATATGATTCCATTTATATAAGTTCTATATGTGGTCTATGAAATTTCCATTGAAAACATAATGCCAGAAATAGCCATAGTGACTGTGAATAGCTATTTAACTTCCCTGCATTTGTTCACCCCACCACCCCCTGTGAAAATGAAGATAGCAGTATCTACCTTGCATTGTTCTTGTGAAGATTAAAAAAAAAAAAGTATGTATATGCAGCTACCTCAGTTAACGTGTTTCCCTTTCTTTCTAATTTTCTGTAGTATTACAACATCATCCCTCAGTTAGAATTAAAGACCTAATTTGTGTGTAAAATTTGGTGAGTATATTTACTTCCTAAGCATCTAGCAAAGAGGGTTATGGCTTTTTCAACAGTGACACATAATTTTTTTTTTTCCTTTCTCTCTAGCACCTAAAGAGGTATCCTTCTCTTGAGGTGCCAAACTTCTTTTCAGTTTACAAACATTTCAACACATCATGATGGACAAGTGCCATCACACAGACCTGAACTTGAATTCCAGTTCTGACACTTACCAAAGCCCTCTTGAGGGAAAATTTATTGAGGTCAAATAATAGCCTTTATGTCACAGGGTTCCTGATGGAATTAAATAAGAATCCTATGGAATCAGAGGACAAGGACTTTGCTTATCCCAGTATCCCAAGTGTTTGAATAGTGCCAGGTATGCATTGCCACTTACTAAATCAGAATTGAAGGAAGGAAAGAAGGGAACTAGAGAAAGAGGGGGGTGCGGAGAATAAAAATACCCAGCAAGGTGTCTCAGTAAGTGGGCTCTAGGGGCTGGGGTTGTGGCTCAGAGGTAGAGTGCTCACCTAGCATGTGTGAGGCACTGGGTTCAATCCTCAGCACCACATAAAAATAAAATAAAGATATGTGTCCACCTATAACTAAAAAATAAATTAAAAAAATAAGTGGGCTGTAATAACTAGCTATAGGCAGAGGTCAGAGGTACAAAGATGGTTCTGCCCTCAGGGGTTAAAATCTAGATCTGAAAACAAAGAGGCACAGCACTTATGTACAACGCATAATAAAACCTGCAGTATGATACAACACAGACAAAACACTTTGAAGACAGGTGGCAAATAATGAATTCCAACTGGAACTTCCATAGAGGGGGGCTATGTTTAAGTTGGATCTTAAAAAATAGATTGATAGAGCAGGAAGAGACAGATTTCCAGACCAGACAAACAAGTTCAAAACTGGGGAAGTGTTTGTCATGTTCCAAGGTCAGAGCTTACTGTGAGTGATGGCTGAGCAAGTCAGGTCAAAGAAAGAGCCACTGGAAGTTCTATCACAGTGGCTTGAATGTTCTGCTGTGCTGTTCAAGACAGCACACAGCTTGAAGGTTTTTGAGTTGCAGAGCCATAGGGACAGGCTGTATTATTATATTGTATTTACTTATTTGTTATTTTTATTTATTATTCAGGAGTCAGCTGTCACAGTAGTTCAGGAAAAGTCATGACTGAGGAGCTGCAGAGACAAGGGAAAGAGGAAGGGCAAGAGCACAGGATCAGAGGCAGACAAAGGACAGTTGGACAGTTAGGCCAATCCTGATGGAGGTCAAGAATTCATGAGGACAAGCAGGATTGGTTGAGTTTGGGAAGTAGTGAGTTTAAGATGTCTTTTGGACACTCAGTTGGAAACAGGCCCTTGACACCCAAGATGTCAGAGCAAAAGAAACAGAGATGTGTCAGCAGTGCTCTATCATTAATGAGATGATCAAGGTTGCTTTTCTAAGATGTTTGCAGTCAGCATAATATATGATAATGGAAGTGTCTCAGATCAATGGGGAGAGATGAATTATTCAATAAATAGTGTTGGGGAAATTGGCTGGCAATTTAGTAAAAAAAAAATGTGGCACCCCATCTCATGCAGCACATGAAAACAAATGCCAGATGAATTTAAATGTAGCATTGAAAATATAACAAAGTTAGAAAACAATTTAGGTAAGAAATATATATGTGCACATATATATGCATACATATATAACACATGTGTGTTGGTATGTATATTGACATAGATATATATCAACACATTTATGTCTAAATTATTTCCCCATCTATGTATATTTACAGAATTCCGTGTATTTACACTGATACTCCCAATATCAATTCAACATCACATTCTTTGTTCTAGTTTTCTCCCATTTTTGTTGTTGTTGTTGTTATTATCTGGGATCAAGCCCAAGGCCTCATACGTGCTAGGCTCTAACATTGAGGTACATCTCCAGCCTTTTTACTTTTCTTATTTATAACTCTCTTTTACAATGGAGAGAAACTTGGCTGCCATTATTTTTAATGAATGTATCTGATCAATTCCCCCTGTATGCAGCCAATCTTCCATCATCACTGCTTCCCCTTTCTCTCAACAGGGCCTTCATCCTGTCTGGGTTCTAATATCCCATGTCAGGCCACCCATATGGATGTCTGTTTGTCTTGTTCTGTCCTATATGGTGGATTTAGGACTGAGTTGTTCAGAAAGGGGAAGGAAGGCAAGGCAAATAGAAGATTCTTCCATTCTCTATTTATTGAACATGCACCAATGGATTTTACCTTTTTAGAATAGGTGCTTAAAGGTAGTTTATAGCACCACAATGTCACTTGGCATACCTCAAGACTTACTGGTTTTGTGTTTTAGAATACACACACACACACACACACACACACACACACACACACACACATATATATTTCCAAGTCTTCATTTTTGAATGGGACATTATCTTGAAGTGGTGAACCTAATTGTCGATGTGCTGCTCTCATTGATCTAAAACAAAACAAATGCCACAAAATGATAGTTGAATGGAATCTACCATTACGTGCATACTTGATTCCATTCAATTATCATTTACCAAACACTTTCTGTGTTTAACTCGTTCTGGGAAAAACGAAGAAGTATTTCTCTCAGCATAACTGCCATTCACGAGTTTAAAATCTCACTGGGGAAATGAAACACAGAGACTTAAAGTAGATTAATAACACAAATAAAAAAATAAGCAGTTCAATAGAATACCCAAATGAGCTGGCGCCAGACCCTTGATTCTCCTGGAGCCAAGTGGATGAACACATTCTGCAAGCTTGGCTTTATCTGGGGCTTGATGCTGACAGAGTGATCCTAGCCTGGTAGGGAAAGTTGAAGACAACCTTAGCAAAAGAAAGATAGTCTCTAGGGAGAAAGGTTCTTACCAAGGGTGTTTTATTAGAATTACTTCTTCCTTTAAACAAAATAAAAATTCCTATTGTTCCATGTTACACAGAGCAGAAAACTATCCACAAATCTTAATGGATCATTGTCCTATTCCCAAACGGAGCCAGATCTCTGATCCTGAGTGCTCTTTTACTCAGACTCTAAATGAGAGCATGGTAAAATGAGCATGAGGACTTTTATTTTGTCACATAGTAATGCAGATTCTTTTTGGAAATTACATGCAGGCAAAAGAACAAACATCACTCATAGTTTTACAACTTTTAGAACATACTTCCAGAATTTTTTTCTATGCATTTATATGACCTCAGAAAGATTTTACAGTTCATATCTGTGCATTGGATTTCTCATTTGCAAAGTGAAAATGATTATGATATTATCTACTTCATTGGATGGTTGTGGGAAAAACACGGGTGAATGTACACAAAGTGGTTCAAGTAGTGCCTGGTGCTTCTATAAAGGCAATATAGACTGTATCTAGCATTATCTATCTAGATTCAGTTATGTATTTTTGTAAGATTGGATGGAAGTATTTTGTTGTTGTTGTCTGCTTTTTTTAAATTTAATGACATAGCTTGAACTTCTTCCCTTGTGAGACAGTTTTAAAAGTGCAAAGAGACCATTAGATCCTTTGATTTTTCAAAAGTGAAAAGTAGTTGGGGGGGAATGGAGTCTGATCCTTCAAGGGTACCATTTCAAGGTGATGAGCTGGCTGTGTGCAAGGCCTGGACCTGATGCTTCCTGGAACTAGAAGCTTGGGACTCCTTTGTGATGAAATGTCAGCATCTGAGTCCAAGCATGACCTTGGAGCTCCTGGAACTCAATAGTTTTCAAACTTTGTTATTTAAGTCGTAAAATGATGTTTCCCCAACACAATCCAATGTTGAAATCTACCCAACAACAAAGTAATTTTGAAACTGATAAATTTATAAGCTCATATAAATAATATTTACTTACTATAAAACTTATCAGTCATCCTGTTTTATTTAAAAAAAATGGAATCCAGAAATAGGAATGATAATCACAATCTGATGTCAACAGCAACTTCCATGAAAGAGTATAAAACATTTCTGCAAGTCCTATAGCCTCACTCCCATAGCATGAATTACTAGAACTATTGTTCTAACACTCTTATTTTACAGATGAGACAATCGAGGCCCAGGGATACGCCCTATTTTTTAATGTTAAAAGTCTAAAAATAAAAATAATATAACAGGATGAAAACATCTTACTGAAGAAAGTATCTGAATGGTTAATAAGTATTTTCTGTAAAACCCAGTTCTTTTTATTTAAATGATCACCAGATAGTTCCCCAATTAATAAAAATGGAAATGGTCAATTAACTTAGCTGCTGTTCTTTATTGTGTTGCATTATCCTCATAGCCTGTTAAGTCCTGAATTGTGCTGACTACATAATTTGTATTTTATTCCATTAGTGGATGTAAAGATTTACTGATTATCTCTAATAATTAAACTATGCATTTCAATATATGAATCAGCATCCCATTTTCTACATATCAGCTCTTCTTATCTATTAGATGTCCATCCCATCATCTGTAATTTTGGTTGTTCTCTCATCCTGAGGCTTGCCTGTAAAACTCAGGAAACCACTATTGACAAACAATCTCCTGCACTAACTCAATAAGGCCAAGCTTCAGTGAAGAAAACTTAATAGGTGATTGCAGAATTCAAGCTGCTACTTTCTCCTTCCGCCCTGGGCGGTGGATGGACAGCTCCCTGATGTAGTTACTGTTAGTCTACCTGTCTCTGTGATGACTGACACATCCATGACCTCTGTGTTGGGCATAGTCCCAGCATCTTATGTATATTTTGTCTTTTAAAAAAAAAACCCAAAAGGAAAAAAAAAAAAAAACAGTTCTTGCAAATATTCAAAAGTTGTGCTTTTAAAAATTATACTGTGAAATATCCATACATGCAAAGAAACCTATATAAGATACTTACAATATAGCAAAGTCATATGTTTGAGAAATTTGTGTCATAAAATCACATTTGCTTATTGTAGGCAATTTAGAAAATATTTTTAAAGTATCAAAATATATACCAACATGGCTGAAAGTCACCCATAAACAAGATAGCCCTGTTTTTCTCTTTCATCATATAATTACATTATCTGTGTCCTCTGTTTTTTATTCAGCAATATACCATGATTATTTTCCCACACATTAAATATTTTAAACCTTCGTGATTGTTTTTTTCAACAATGAGAATAGAACCCAAGTGATCACACATGCTAGGCAAGTGCTCTACTACTAAAGTACATAACAAGACTTTTTTTTTTTTTTCTTGTATTTTGAGATGGGTCTCACTGCATTGCCCAGACTGGTCTTAAACTTGTGATCCTCCTGGAATTATGGGTGTGAGCCACCCTGCCTGAGTAACAATCATGATTTTTAAGGGCATCTTATTTCTTCCCCTTTTTTAAATGTTGATTTTCCTTGCAAGTATTTTATTATTATGAAAAGACAGTAATGAATAATTTTAGGCATAAATGTTTGTCTTTACATTTGAATTTCTCCTTTGAATTAATATCATATATTCTGACACCAGATTTTGTAGCTAGATTGATAACTTCTTTGTAATATTCCTATTATGTGCTTATTAGTATATAAATCATTGAAATAGTTAAGTTCCTGGAAAAAATCATTATAAGCTTATGCTAATAGCACTGGTGAATTCTGGTTCCTACTCTTGATTGATTTAATGAATTCTTGTTGCTATAAATCTTTTGGCTTCTAGAAGCTTATTTTGGACTGGTCTGTGTTTGTATAATACAAACAAAACAGACTGAAGCTTGAAAGATGCCTGGGATTATGGGAAAAGGTGAAGTCAGCCAAGGAGAGATAAAGAAGAGCAGAAGAGGTGGGAAGGCGAAAGAAGTTATCTCAGAACTGTAGGACCTGAAATTAGAGAAAATCAAGTGAATAATTGGGCAATGGTGCCAAGGGCAATAGAGAGACCAAGATAAGATGAACAAAATGATATCATTAGATCTGGCCAGAAAGTGATCAAGTGATCATTATTTACTCATTTACTTTCCACATTTTTTCTTTTTTGGTACCAAGGATTGAACCCAGAGGCACTTAACCACTGAGCCACATCCCCAGCCCTTTTAATTGTTTTATATTCATCAGTTTATTTATAATTTTAGTTTTTATTCTCTTGAGACACGGTCTCACTAAGTCGATTAGACCCTTGCTAAATTGCTGAGGCTAATTTTGAACTTGATCCTCCTGCCTCAGCTCCCTGAGCTGCTTGGGATTACAGGTGTGCACCACCACACCTGATACTCACTCACTTTTGAGCTGTTTAAGAGCAGAAGAAATGGGGATGGAAGACTAGGAGGGAAGCAGGTATCCATGAAATTGAATCAATGTCATCTAAATCCTGAATATCTTCTCTTGCCTCCAGTTCTTGCTGGTTACAGCAGCACACATGTGTCATTCTGCTCACTCACTGGTTCCACAAGTGTTTATTAAGCATTATCATGTAGGAGGCACTGTACTCAGGTCAGGAGACACATCAGTGAGTAACTGGCAGACAGGGCTCCTGTTCTGATTAAACTCATCTTCTAGTGGAGCAAGACAGTCAATTAACAAGGAAGCAAATCAATGAGAAAGAAAATGTGAGGTAGTGATAAATACAAGTGAAATGGAAATAAGGAAGAATGATGAAAAGTTGTTCCGGGTTGGGGCAGAAGCTAGTTTATGCGTGGTAGGTAAGGAAGGTCTTTCTGAAAGGTGACATTTGACATGAATTATGAGAAGGAGCCAGCTTTGGGAGTACCTAGGGAATGAGCATTCTGGCAGACATCAATTGAAAAGCCACAAGAAGGAAGGAACAGCCCTTCTGCAAATGGAAAGAATGCCATGTGCCTGAAGTAAACACAGGGGACTTTGGGGTGGCTAAGGGGCAAAGGGAAAGAGGCTAGCAAAATAACTATAGGTATGGCCAGATCTCCCAGGGCCTTACAAGGATTGGGGACTTTATTCAAAAGAAATCCACTCTGAGCTGGGCACAGTGGTGCACACCTGTAATCCCATCAGTTTGGGAGGCTGAGGCAGGAGGATCGTGAGTTCAAAGCCAGCCTCCGCAACTTAGTGAGGCCATAAGCAACTCAGTGAGACCCTATCTCTAAGTAAAATATAACAAAAGGGTTGGGGATGTGGCCTAGTAGTTAAGTACCCCTGAGTTCAATCCCTGGCGCACACACACACACACACACACACACACATACACACACACAAAGAAAGAAAGAAAGAAATCCACTTTGATAGGGAATGATCTCAAAGTTGAATGATTCTTGCTCCATGTAGCCTAAGTGTCTCATTTAAAGTGACCTAAAGACCTCTAGTACTTCTAAAAATAAGCTTAGCAGATATAAGGGACATCTTTGGTTTGGTCCACTTAACTTTCCCCCATTTATTCTGGCAACTATAACTTCTCTACCTACTCCAAACCAGAGTGTTAGCCAAACCAAATTGTGCTTTCCCTGGTATCAGGAGTCGGTACCTCAGTTTCATCAATCAGGGTATCCCATTCTCCAGTCACAGTGATTGGCCCAAACATGGGTATATGACTTAAGCCAGAACTATTGCAGTCTTGTCCTGGGACAGAGTTGGATGTTGGAAAGGAGAAGTTGTCTCTTTCTTCTAAGCTGGGATGATGCAAACTTGACCATATCTGGGGACTTTTCCTTCCTTGCCCAGTCAGGGCTCTCCTCCCATGAGAGATGTCTTGAAGATTATAGGAGACAATTGATAGAGTACATGCCGAGTCAACACTTTTGTCTTTCCACCTCATCTGTGCACCCAAGGTGTTATGGTTTGGATGTGAGGTGTCACCCAAAAGCTCATGTGTGAGACAATGAAAGAAGGTTCAGAGGAGAAATGATTGGGTTGTGAGTGTCTTAATCCAATTGGTGAATTAATCCCTTGACAGGGATTAACTGAGTGTAACTGAAGTGGTAGGGTGTGGCTGGAGGTGGGAATTGGGCCGTAGCTTTGGGTTATATATTTTGTATCTGGAGATTGGAGTCTCTCCCTCTCTGCCTCCTGATCTTCATGAGAGCTGTTTCCCTCTGCCATACTCTTCTGCATGATGTTCTGCCTCACCTTGAGCCTGAGGAATGGAGACTGCTGTCTATGGGTTGAGACCTCTGAAACCATGAGCCCCTAAATAAACTTTTTCTCCCCTAAAATTGTTCTGGTCAGATCTTTTAGTCAGAGTAGCAAAAATGCTGACTAAAACACAGGGCATCCCACCCTGTTAATTCTGGCTGCATCACATTGCAGTGGTCTCTCCTGTCACTCAGGAAACTCCCTGAATTCAGGGCTCTTATCTTATTTATCTGTATACCCCAGATCCCCTAGTTCAGTGTCTGGAGCATGTTATATGCCCAATAAGTATGAAATGAATCCTGTCTCTTTTATCCATTTCCTATGTGATCATGAGAATGGCCAGAACAGAAAGAACCAGCCTGCACAAGCAAATGGGAGGAAGAGGTTTGTGACTGAGAGACTCGCTGGTACGGATGTGGTCTGCCAGTGCAGCCAGCAACTGAACAAGGGTGGGAAGGAGTGCACGGAAAGCTGATTTGCATATGGATCATTGAGTTCTCCAAGTGGCCCAGCTCATTAGTTTACTTGGTACACAGAGCTGAACAGAGCCCAAGGGAGAGATAATTCACTTGACAACATTCACTCTTTTTCCCTCCCTTGTTTATCTTAGTTGCTGGTGCTCATGTCATATCTTTAACTTTCTTTCACTGAATGCCTTTTTGGTTTAAATCTTTAAGTTATTTTTTTCCTTGCTGTCCTGGAGATATATGAACCAGAGCCAATAAAATAAGAGCTCTCTTTTTCCTTCACAGCTCTGAAAGCTTTACATAAGTGTTTCTTCACTTCTATTTTATGACCAGGACCAGATGCAGAAGTGCTAAAATATTTTGATAAGAGCTGTCCTGGCAGTAGTTTTTGCTTTTACAGCTATCCAGAGGGAGGGAATTAGCGAGGAAGTCAGCCCACAGAGAGGAGAGAGAGAGAAGCTATGAGATCTCTCTACTGACCGAGATTCTCCATTAGTTTTAAGAATCAGCTGGATGAAGACAGAAAGAAAATGTTTAGGCCATGACGTTATCTAAATGAAAAACAGTAAATAAATTTGAAGGTCTTAATAATCGCTAATATTTATTGGAAAGAGTGAATTTGAAGTTAGTAAAATGCTTTTATGCCCAAGTCAACATCCTGAGACCTCTTGAATTAAACACACACTCCCAGACCCCATAATACCTATAAAGTGGAACTATTAGTATCCTCACAGAACAGTTGAAACTAGGATGGAGGTTAGGTAATTTGCCCGCTTAGCTGGTCAGTGGCCATTCTAGTATTTCACTACTACTCTCCATGGCCTCTCATTCGTTTTATAGGAAAGGAATTAGAGATGGGGAGGGGGAGGCAGTCAGGTGAATTGCACAGGGTCACATAGAACAGGAAGCAGAAGAGCATTGGTACTTTCTTTCCACATTTTGCAATGGGGTCACTACCTCACTCTGAGCCAAGCACTTGCCTTCTATTCTTATCTACCGTATACTTTTCTCTTCATCCTGCCTATAATTTTATTTTACTCCATACAGCCTCATTCTGCCTTCTTTGCATTCTTTGGGGGCTCTGATTTTCATGGCTTCTTCAGTGTTTTACACTCAGATCCATGTTTCAGCTGATGGGCTAGAATCCTTTACCACCTACCTGCCAGACACTGGTCCAAGCACATTGCAGATGTTAATTCACAACAATCCTATGAAACAGATGCCATGATATACTCTAATTTTACATATGAGAAAACTAAGTCACTTACTTGCCCAAGGACACCCAGCTTGGAGAAGAGAGCCAGCATTCAAAGCTGAGCAGTTTGGCTTCATAGCCCCATTCTAGATAACTTTGCTGCAGCTGACTCTCATTGGCCTTGATTGTTCCTGTGCCAGTCCTTAGGGATATGTTCATGCACTGGTTTGCCTGGACACAGATTCTCTGGATGTTGTTGTTTTCCACTCCTTTCAATGCACCCGACACACACATTAAGTGTGATCCAGAACCCTGGGATGTGACTTTGAGGAAGAGAATTCCCAAGGGATGTATCTAAGATAAAACTGAAATTCAGGTTTAGTAAGTTTTAGTCTGGGATTTTAATTTTTCATTATTTGCTTATTCATTGACCTACTGTTGCCTGCTACCTGTCTGATAAATACAGCAAAAACTAAACAATTAAGCCACTTAAAGTTTTGGTTCATAAAGAGGAAATAAACTAATTAGCTAGTTGAATAAACTGGAGTATGTTTGCAAAATATGTCATTTTCCAAAGGGAGAGAGGGATTTAGCCTGATAGAAGGGAGGACAACTAGCATGGGAATAGTAATGAAATAAAATTCTGAATCCAATTTCCTTTGGTGAGATGTATTAGATTTTAATAATCTAAACCAAATGGCTAAAACTCATTTAAAGCCAGATCAGTTAAAATTTGCCTTGTATTTATTTGCATAGTGTCTTCCTTCATGTTCACAGGACTAAAAGTTCATTGCATATGAAACTGAAGGGTACTCCTCTTGGTCTCCCCCAAAATGTCTGGCACAATGCCTAACACATAGCAGGTGCTCAATAAATGTTTATTAAATTGAATTAAAGAGAAGACATTCACTACTTATCAATTCTACACTCACCCCAAGAGAGAAAAAACAATGAATGTGATGTTATGCTCTATTAAGTGCAAAAATGAAAACAAATGCCATCTCAAGGTTGGTAATTTAAAAATATAGGGACTCTGAAATGAAGCTTACAATGCATTTTTCTCTATCAAGGTTTACTATAATGCCACTACAGAATAGCCAAAAGCCTTTCTGTATTAATTCCAACTTTTCTAAGATCAAAGAACAAAAAACTCTGGAAAAGACAAATAGTCACTCATTATATTTGATCTCAATTCAAAGTCTTTTATTTTTAACCTACTTAGATTTCAAGTAGAAGAATTTGGGTATTGCAAACAGTCTTGTTAACTTTTCTGGGTATGTTCAAGGTTTTTTTTCATTTTGTTTCCTTTTGTTTGATTTTGGCAGAGTGATGGGTAATACATAATATCCCTTCCTCACTGCTGACAGAACCAATTGTGTAAAACACAGGGGGGTCAGTAGATGTAAATTGCAAATGTAAGCTTTACTACTCATGGAGGGAAGTGTTCAGTGAAGGCGTTTGGATCTACCAGCAAGTATAGTTGCTAGTACTATACCCCAGATTAAATTTCCCCACCACTCTGCCATGCCAGCCTTAGAGCTGAATAGCCTTGGCCCTCTGTTATAGGGATGTGCCCTTTAAAACTATATGGCATGGAAGAATAGAGACTAGAGTGCATGCTCCCTACAGGCATGCAGATCCCAAGGGAGGAGTGAGATGGGCTGGCAGGAGCTTGTGCAGCTTGGCCTTCCAGATGGTAAATCATGCATCTTTTCCTGGAGGAGGCAGTAATGGAGGGAATGGAGAGAGAGGCTTGGAATGCTAGCCTCATGGAGGCCCTGCCATACAAAGAGATGAGGGGGACTAATTGTTCCTTCTAACATATGACACATGTTGCAACAGATGTACTCTATTGCTGATAACTTGTGTGGAATTCTATCTTTTAGCAATGATTTATTGAATTTCTGCTATGTGCCAGACACTATACTAAAAGCTTTACAAATGTGTTGGCTCATTGGATCCTCAAAATAACCCTAGGAGAGAAAACAGTTTGGTGTTTCCTCAATAAGTTAAACATAGAATTAGCATATGACCCAGCAATTCCATTCTTGGATACATACCCAAAAGAACTGGAAACAGGTGTCTAAACAAAAACGTGTACACAATATTCATAGCAACACCATTCATAATAGCCAAAAAATGGGAGTAACCAAATGAACATCAACAGATGAGAAGTTAAACAAAATATGGTACATTACAACAGAATATCACCCATCCATAAAAAGACATTGAAGGATTTATTCATGTTATAATACGGATGAACCTTGAAAATGTTATGCTAGTCAAAGAGGCCAGATATGAAAGGACACATAATGCATGACGGGGGATTGTATCCAGGGGCACTTTATCACTGAGCTACATCCCCAGTCCTGATTATTTTTTTATTTCGAGACACTAAATTGCTGAAGTCCTTGCTAAATTTCCCAGGCTGGCCATGAATTTGCAATCCTCCTGCCTCAGCCTCATGAGTTGCTAGGATTACAGGTGTGTGCCACTAAGCACAGCATGTGACTCTTTTGACATGAAATATACAAAATAGGCAAATCTAGAGAAAGAAAGCTGATTAGTGGTTGCCAGGGGCTGGGGGTTGGGGGTGGGAAGTGGTTGCTTAACACAGGATGTTTGGGGGTCATGAAAATATCCTTGAACTAGATAGGGTGATGGTTGTACAACAGTGTGTGCTTCATGTCACTGCATTTTACACCTTAAAGTGGTTAAAATAATGAATTTTGTTTTGGGTACTTTACCATATTAAAAATGACCCTAATAGGTACAAATCATTATCCCAACTTTGTAAATAAAAAGACTGAGGCTCTGAGAGATGCCAAGAACATTGTTATCAGGCAGAGGATGGGTCTAAGTTTTGTGTGGTCTGAAATTTTTACAATTTGGGGGCCCCTTAAAAAATAACAGAAAATAACGATTACAAAACTTCTAGGCCACCGCTAAAGGTTTTACAAAGTGACTTTGTACAGAACGACTCTGAAGCTTAATACTTATTAACACCAAGGTAAATTCATCTTCTTTTTAATAGGTAGAATTGGAAAGTGACAAAAAATATTAAACCTATTACTCCATTTTCAGTAACAGCAAAATGTACAATTCTTAGAAGTAAATCTGACAAAAGAAGTGTAAGGTGCCTACACAGAAAACTGTAACACATGGCCAAGAGAAAATTTAATAGGCCTAAATAAATGGATAGACATGCCATACTTAAGTACTGGAAGACTCAATATTGAGAAGATGTCAGTTCTCCCCATATTTATCTCTAGATTCAAAGTAATTCCAGTTATAATTCTTCTAATTTTTAAGAAATCCTCAAACTAATTCACATTGATAACGCAAGAACCTAGAATGCCCAAAGAAAGGAGGAAGAGAACCAAGTAGGAGGACTTAAACCACCTGCCTGCCTTCAAGACTTAGTATCAAGGTATGCTATTAAGACAGTATTGCAGAGGAATGAAGGAATGTTAAATAGAAAAAAAGGGGGGGGGGGGAAGGAAATGGGCAAGGGGATAGAAACAATGGCAGAAGGAGTTTGACATCAATATACTAAGTGCATGTATAAAAACTCAAATGTATGAAAATACTTTGTGTAAAACCAATGCCTTGGAAAACTGTGCTCTTTATATGTAATATAAAAGGAATTGCACTCTAAAAGCATGTATAACAAATTAAATTAAATAAATAAATAAAATTTTTAAAAAGGACAGTATCGCATGAGGTGAAACAATAAATCCACCTTTGGAACAGAATAAACAGCTCAAGCATAGACTATGCACATGGTCATGTGATTTTCAACAAAGTCACTACAGCAATCCAATGGGTAACAAAAGCGTGTTCAACACTGTTTGGAACAATAGGACACCTGTATGGAAAAGTAAGTAGGGCTGGAATTAGAACCTGGGTGTGTCTGCCTCTTTCTACTTCCCCTCATTTATCCAGTGTTCCCACCCTGCTTGTACCTGGCATGTTTACACTCTATGGCCTGCAGAAAGGTGTGTCTAGAGCTTGGAACAAAAGCAGCTGCAACACAGTGCCAAGGGTTGGCCAGGAAGGCTGAGGAATGTTGAAGGGGACCAAGTCTGGACTCTGAAGGACTTTGTCCACCTATAGTCTTTTGACCTCCTCAGATGCCTAGGACTCTACTGCTTTTTTCAGGAAGGGATGTGAGAAGTTTGTGAGTGTGTTAAGCTAGAAAATCATAGTACATTTTCACATGGGCAGATCAAAGCCTTCTGGTAGAGAGGAAAGAAGTTTGTGCTTGCACTCAGAATTCATGGGTTCTGTCCTATCTCTGCCTCTGTGTGACCGTGGGTATGTCACTTTAACCTTGCTGATCCTCAGCTTCATCATCTGAAAAATGGGGATTAAAAAACACTTCTACTGTTTTACCCCTCCAATTTGCTATGAAGTTCAAATGAAATAGAGCGTGTAAGTATCTTTTGAAAACTGTGAAGTATTGCCTAAATATAACTTATCATAGTTCTGTGTGTGTACTTTTTGCAAGCTGAAGTAAATGATATTACTTTCTGTTTTTAATTCAAATTTTACATACAAAGTGTGCTCTATAATTATTTTACTTCTTCCTTTTGTGTTTACAGAAGAAATCTAATGTTTTAGCAATGATTCAAGATGCTTTTATTAGTACAGCTTTGGAGTCAGATAACTATTGTTTAAAGTTTCATTCAATGAATTTTAAAATTTTTCACTCATTCATTTATGTGCATTATACAACAAGTTCTCATTTAGTACCTACTGTGGGTAAGACATAGTAAATAAATGCAAAGGATAAATGAATTGAGATGGTCATTATCCACAAAGAGCTTATAGGCTGATGACAATACAGACACACTCTTTTGTTTTAATTTTTTTTTTAGTTGTAGTTGGACACAATACCTTTATTTCATTTATTATTTATTTTATGTGGTGCTGAGGATCGAACCAGTGCCTCGCATGCACCAGGCGAGTACACTGAGCCACAACCCCAGCACCCCCAGACACACTCTTAATGAGCCAATTTTGACACAATGTAAACACTGCTAAGAAAGACTTGAGCATGGGGTACATATTTTCATATTTTCCCACCACACTGTGGGTGGAGTCTGTAAGCCTGCCTGTGTTGGAGAGCAGAATTCACAAAGGAGGTGATGTTCTAAGTTGAGATTTAAAAGAGAAAAAAAGATTTTACCAAGACAGTCCAGTTTAACTGGTAAGGGCAAAATATGGCCAGTGTGGAGGATGGTGTGATGGGATAATGGGGTCAGGGAGGAAGGGGATTAGCAGTAGTAGTGAGACATGTAGGGAGACCAGTAAATTGGTTATTGCAATGGTCAAGACAAGACATTGATGAAGGCCTAAGCTAGGCTCATGGTAATAAAGTTGGTAAAGAGGAGACCAATTTAATGCTTATTTAAGAAGCAGAACCAAGAAGATTTAGTAATTAGTTAATTGAATATAATGGCCAAGAGAAAAATCTCAGTTCTACCCCTTATTAGTGATGTTGCCTTGGGCACAGTGCCTGTCTTTTCCAATTCTCAGTTTCCTCACTTAAAAAATGGGGAGTAATAATAACTAATTCAGAGTTGCCAAGAGTCTTAAAAATGCTCATTTTAAAGCACCTATCACCGGCCCTTGTACAAATAGATTTTCCACAGTATTAGTTTTCTTCCTAGTTTCTTTTCTCCTCTTCAGCTCATACTCAAGAGGGGCTCTTGTGAATGACAGAGACTTGGCTTTTAGAGATATTCTAACTAAGAACATTTGGGGTTTGAGGTTGGGGACAGCATGCCTGCCATAATACAGCTCTGGAGTTTTCATGATGAAGCAACTTCTAGCTGGGCTCAGTGGCAATTGTTGTGTTCTTCAACTCTCTGGGGAAGCAAAATTGGAGCTGTGCTCCCTGGTAAGGTTCTGGAAGCTCCTAAATGAGGTCTGATAGTTTGGACCCTAGTCTTTGGGCCCTACCCTTCAGTTTACACTGTTCCTACTCCAACCCTCTATGATACAAGCTGATGGGAGCTGGGATTCTATGGTGCTCCTAGATGACAGCAGGGCCTCTGAATCTCTTTCCTACTCCAGCTTGGGGTAAAAAGAAGATTCTAGAATTTCACTTTAGTACCTACATACAATATTGCTGCTTACCATAGTTAGAAATCCCAATCTTTTCTCACACTCCTAGAAATTACTGAGGTCTTGAACCTGAACTTACAGAATATTCCATCCTTCCCTTTTCCCCGGTGAATAGAAATGACAAGATTTGCAGTGCTTCCTCTCAGTGTCCTGGCTGGATGACCAGGTGGCATTAGAGAAAGCAACACTCCGGGAGAGACAAACTGCTGTGTGACATATCCCTGAGGAAGCAGAAACAGACCTTGGAAAAAGTGAGTAGACTACAAAAGCTTCTGCCTGGAGAGATGTTGATTAAGAGCCCTGCAGTCTTCAGAGGCTAAGATAATTAAGAATTTAAGAGCTTCCTTAAATGTTCCCTTTATTTCTGACTATCATTTCTTGGATGTTATAGTTTAAAAGAAAGGACAGGTGGGTAGCTGATATTTTTCCTGCTCATGGATAGTAATTAACTAGCCCCAGCTTCTATGGTCACCATACCTGATCAGGACTTATGCTTCTCTTCAAAACTAGAAGAGATCTGAAATTTTTCCTTTGTCAACCCTATTTCCCATTACTGGGAAGATTAGCGCTACAGACTATTTAGATCCTGAGTTCCTGGGAACCCTATTAAGACACACCAGAGCAAAGTCATTAATGATCTGCCTTCAGAAAACCTAGGCTCTGTTTTTCTTCCCCAGCACCCTCTTTTGTGATAGAGCCTGGTCTAATGGTGTGAAATAATGTGCCGAAACTTTGAGAGAAATTGAGTTCTCCCACAGGAACCCCAGGTTGAGGGGGGATAGCAGTCTCCTGAATTGTGTTTCTCCAGTGGAAACAGCTGGGGTGCTGCCTCTTCCCAACAATTTTACTGGGAAGCAGACTGAGGGAGGAATCATTAGTAAACTAGGACGGGTGGAAGATGGTAGCAATCCCCATTACTCAGCATCCTTAGATGCAACCTCAAAAGTCTGTGGTCCTATAAGATGAGAAGTTATTTAGGGTGATACTAGGAGCCAAGTTATAATTATTATAATAAAATGCACATAGAATGAATTCTTAATTATCTGATAATGAAGGTCAAGAGAGGGTACCAGAAATTGCAGTGCATAGATAATCCAAAAAGCTCATTTCAGATACCTGTTCTTCTTCATCTATTTAGCCAGGACAGTGAATTTACTCTCTCATGATAATAATTTATATTTATGTGTGGCCCTTTTATACATGTCAGTGGTTTTCAAGGATGCTTTAGAAGCAGATAGTTTCAAACAGCATCTCCTTTGGAAACTCAGTATACAAAGCAGGTAAAAGTGCAACTGCTCTGGTGTAGCAGGCATGGGGCAGCCAGAGCCCTGCTCCAGGAGATATCTCTTCCTCTTGTAGCTGTGGGTCCTGAGAGACGAGAGACCCAAAGAACAGAGTTTCAAACCTAGAGACATACATTAGCTCTTGACTCCCTTGTGCCCTTTGAGGCAGGTAGGTCAGGAACTAGTGTTCTTCTTTTATAGAGAAGGGTGGATTTGCAGAGGCTTTCTTATGGTAGGAACCAGTGGAGTTGGGACTTGAATTCAGTCCAATATTAAATGCTGAATTCTGTATTTTTTAAAAACTTTTTAGTTGCAGATGGGCATAATACCTTTATTTTATTTTTTTCATGTGGTGCTGAGAATCGAACCCAGTGCCTCACACATGCTAGGCAAGCTCTCTACCAATGAGCTATAACCCCACCCCTTCTGTGTTCTTTTAAATTCACTTATATCCTACGCTTTGCTCATTTCCCCAATCTACTTTCATGGGGGGGATACTATGAGAAGATTCTCAAAGGAGAATTGAGGGCTGACATAGATGTGACCAGTCAAATACAGATACTTCCACACATGTTGAACTGTCCTGTCCTTTCCTCATTCTGGAGGTGACAAGCCAACCACAGGTCTGAAGATGAGAGTTGGATTAGAATGAGAGCTGTTCTCTGCTTCACTGATCACCTTCAGTGATTGGAATTTCAATTTCTTAATAATTTCTGTCACTGCTTGGCTGTGTCTAAATATTTAGGCAGATCTGAGCAGAGTGGATTTGTCTATTTGATGTGTTACATGTATTTATGTATTGGGATCGTCAGTCAGTGAGGAAACCATGCCACAGAAAGCAGATGTGATCTGACAGTTGCCAAATGTGGTTTTCACTTTTCCCAGAACTCCCTGCACCTCTCAGAAACAGGACTAGATTCTGCCTTTGGACCATGGACAGCTGGAGAACTCAAGTAGCTGACATGTACCTTCCATATTCATTTGCTGTGAAATTTTGGGCCATATTCATGGCTTCAGTTACTTCCCCAATACTGGTCAGAGTATTGATTCTATATCCTTAGCCCTAGTGTAAGTTCTAGAGCTTCATTTCCAATTACTTACTGGACAAGCATACTGTAATTGGAAGCATCCATACTTGTATATACAAAATTAAATAAATTTCTGGCCAAAAAAATGCCCCTGAATTTCCTATCTTGGTTAATGCTGCTATCATTTATTTCCTAACAAAACTAGAAAACTCAGTTTTCTTGAATCCATTTCCTCTCACCATCTCTGTCAACTAATCTACCAAGTCACTTGGATTCAACATATTTAATATCTCCTATCTCTACCTTGCCCTTCCCACATCAGTTCCCACAGTTTTAGTGAACTAAGCGTCTCACTATTCCCTGCCTGACAATTGCCAGAATTCAATGAGTGTTTCTCTAGTTGACCTAATTGGTCTATTTCTCTTATGATTCATTCTCCATGCTACCCCTATACTTAACCTTTCTAAGATTAACTTCATAGAAATATCCTGCATGGTCTACCCCTAATTCATCTTATTGACCTCAAATCCCATCATACAACTCTATGTTCTTTTTTCCTTAATTCCTGTATCCATTCAGTCAGAAATTCCTCCTGTCTTTTTTTTCAAATACTTTTATTTTATTTGCCTTAGTATTTATGGACCCTTATTTATATGTGAGGGTGAGCATCAAACCCAGGGCCTCACACGTGGGAGGCAAGCACTCTACCACTGAGCCACAACCTCAGTCCCTCCTCCTGGCGTTTTTTTTTTTTTTTTTTTTTTTTTTTTTTTTTTTTTTTGGTATCGGGGATTGAACTCAAGGGCACTTGACCACTCTTGACCACTGGGCCACATCCCCAGCCCTTTTTTGTATTTTATTTAGAGACAGGGTCTCACTGAGTTGCTAAGTGCCTCACCATTGCTGAGGCTGGCTTTGAACTCGAGATCCTCCTGCCTCAGCCTTCCTCCTGTCTTTTTAAGGAAACAAAACTCACAGCTGCCCTGCTCTGCTATGCTCTTCCCACTGCTATTTTACCAAGATATCGCTGAGCCTCACCATTCCCTGTCTGCACTATTGAATCATCTGAGATGTCAGCTGTACTCTTGGTTTACAGACCACCTTTGTGTGTTTTTTTCCTAGTATATCAATATACTTATTACTACAACTTTATATTATACACTTTCTATTTTTATGGTGGTCTGTTTGAACCCAGGGCCTCATACTTGCTTAGGCAAATACTTTACCACTAAGCTATATCCCCAATCCTATATGATATACTGATTATCTGGTGCAGTGAGCCCTGATTCCTTCTCTGTTGTCCTCTTTCTCTCTTGCCCATTTACTTATTTTCAAAATTGTCTTAGCACTCATGGACCTTTATTTTATGTGTGTCTGTATGTACATACATATATCTCTATATATGCATGTGTATGTGCATATGTATATACACATTCATATATTTAAGATATTAAAATATTATTGAGATGACATTAGGTAGATTAATTTGGAGGAGAATTTTCCCATCCATGAACAAGTTACATCTTTTTCATTTGTGCATAAACATTTATGTACTGTAATAAGGTTTTAAATTTTTCTATATGGATTTCCCTCCTTAGGTTAATTCATAGATCCTTTATTACTTTGTTGCTACTGTAAATAGTGTTTAATTTTATATTATATTTTCCATCTTGTTCTTGCCAGCATAAAGGATGTTTTCTTGTACTCTTTATTTCCAGTTTTGGAACCTGGTTTATATATGCTTCATAAAATGAGTAGGGTAGCTTTGGATCCTTGATATTTTTCTGAAACACCTTGGCTAAGATAGTGGTTATCTATAACTTGTGTGTTTACGTGTGTGTGTGCGCACGCGCGTGTGTATGTGTGTTTAGGTAGAGTTCTTTATGACTATTTCAATTTATAATAGTTAATTCCAATTTTCCATTTCTTTTTAGAAAATAATTTTGCCTGAGAAAGTACCCTCCCATTTTATCTGTTATCAAATTTATTAGCAGATAGTTTTTCATTATACTCTTTCATTAGGTTTATTTTTATTTTTATTTATTTGTTTTAGGATGAAGTTAAATTTTATTTCATGACAAAATAAAGCAACTGAGAAAGATCCAAAGTAATCAGCCATTCATTAGGTTTAAAATTAGTTATGTCTTTAGTTATTTTTCCCCTTTTACTCTGCATTTTATTTCTTTGTACTTCTCATTTTTCCTCCCTCATTACTCTTGCCAGAGGTTTGTCTATTTTCCTACTTTATTATATTTACCTCTCTTAGTTGATGACTTAATACATTGTTTTTGTTGTTGTTGTTGTTGTTGTTATTTAAGGAGCACTTTTAGAAGCATCTCTTGTAAAGTTCCTATAACCTTGTTTAACCAAGAATATCTTTATTGAATCCTCACAGTTAAGTGAAATGATTTAGCCCTAGGTTTGAAGTCCTTTTATTTATTTATTTTTTTAACTCCTTGGAAATAATGCTCCATCAATTTCTAGATTTTAGTGTCCCAAGTGAGAAATCCGATGTCAAACTTATTCATGTTACTTTGTAAGTCATGTATTCTCTTTTTGTATGATTTTAGAATTGCCTTTTTAAGTTTGAAGCTATTACATCCTAGATGAATTTCTTTTCTTTATTTATTTTTTGGCATTGTACTAGCCTTTCCATCTAAATTTTTTTAAAGTTTCATTTTAACATCTTTTACTCTGGGAATTTTAGGTCATTATTTATCCATACATTATTGCCCATATCAATTTTCTATTGTTGAACACATGATAAATTTCTCCCAAACTTAGTGGTTTGAAAGAACAATTATTTCTTATGCTTCTGTGAATCGGCTGGATGGTTTATTGATTTTGAGAAGTCATAGTCATGGCTGCTTCCAGCTGACAAGAATCTAGGGCCTGGGCTAGTCAGGACAGCTGGGATGACTAGGCTTCCCTCTGTGGTCTTTTATCTTTAAAGAGTCTATACTAAGCATCCTCACGCAGCCAAGGCAGTGTTTGGCTCAAGTGCTTATTAAGTCTGTGTTTGATCAAATTTACTGATATCCCATTGGTCAAAACAAGTCACATGACCACACAAGTCTTATTCTAACCCCAAGGTGCAAGTACTTAACACATTTTTCATTTTTGCTTGCATCATGTTTATTATTATCCCATTGGTCAAAACTGGTCACTTGGTGTCAGTGTGAGAGGCAACTGATTATACATTGTGACAGGTATATGGGGACCTTGGCATTACAGTTTATCACATCTTCCTCTGCTTACCTTTCTTCTGGTCTTCTATTACATAGATCTTAAAATTGATATTCTCTTTTTCTTCATTTTATTTCTTCCTGATGATTTGTGAGATAGTTCTTCAGCCTCATCCTTTGCTCACAAATTCAAATTTGTATTCATTCTGTTATTTCTCTCTTTAATGAAGTTCCTTAATTAAATTGCTGAATTTTTCTTACCTGGTATTTTTACTTGATCCTTTAAAAAAAATTATTGTATTCACTTGATGTTAACAGTATCTTATCATCACTCTTCTATAGTACATGTTATGCTTATTTCAATTTTTAAAAATCTCTCTATTCTGTTTAGTATGGGCAATTAAGTTTATTACCTTTCTTTAATTAGTGGTTGCATTCTTCAGTTATCTAGTATTTTTTGCTGTAATTTCATTTCCCCTTGTAGGTGTCAGTGATTTAGCAGAATATCTGTCTTAAGAGGAGGGGAAGTTAAATGCGGACTCTCATTTGTGTCATTCCTGCTGATCTGAAAGAGGATGGGGATGGTCCACAAATCAAAGCCTGGTGTGACTATCCCTGATTGGGACATAAGGCAGTCCTACCCCTAGAATCTAAGAATCTATATCTTTTTATTCCCTGGACAGGAAGGCAGAAGGAACAGACACCCAGGGTTCCCTCTGCTTCTGTTACTGTCCATTCATTCCTCTTCATAGCAGGCTTCCAGAGTCAAAAAGTGTTCACATGTGACCCCTTTGCTGGCCTTGAATTAAATTTTCCTGTTTCAATGATGTTAGATCAGGCAACGATCCATCCAGGTCCATCCAGGGCACTTTTGTATGAGAAAAATCATTTTAAATTTTTTCCTCTACTTCAGCCCTCCCTCTGAAGGGGAGTTGGGCTCTTGCCAACTACAAACCACCATTCTGAAGCCTCACAGTCTCTGCTGGGTTTGTTCCATTTATCACCTTCATGAAATCTTCTCCTTCTAAGGCTGTTTCTTGGTAATCAAGGAGTTGCCTGGCCCTTCAAACTTTCACTTATTCTTTGTTCTCCCTCTGCTTCCACAGTCAGCTGTTGACATCAGTGAGGTAGTTTTACTTAGGGATTTGGCCCCATGCATAAATCTTTTGAAGTGCGTGGGGATGCCTGAATACCTGGTTTTGTTGAAGATGTTTTCTCAGATGACTTTTTTTGTTGTTGTTGTTGCTATTTTCAGTGCTGTGTTGCTTTTTGTTGAGGAGAGTCAAAGAGATTGGACACACACACACACACACACACACACACACAGGATGCATGTCGTTATACAATTTGTCGAAACCCACCGAATGCACGACACGAAGAGTGAAGCCTACTATAGAATGGACTTTGACTGACAGTGATGTGTCAGCGTAGGCTCACTGATTGGAGCATGTTGATGTCTCTGGTGGGGATATTGATAATGGGAGAGGAAGTGCATGGGGTGGGGGCATCAGAGGAGAAATGGGAAATCAACTGAACTCTGAAGCCCTCCACTGTGGGTTCCCTTCTTGTGCAACTTCATGCACAGTCTTCTCTCTCAAAGAACAGCTGAGGTTCCTTTCTGCCTCTGCCTTTGCTAAGGATGTTTCCCTAACCTGAATCCCCCAGGCCTTCTCCTCTGATTACTCCTACCTTCCACCCACCAGGGGTCAGTTCATGTCTGTCTTCCTCCACCATCTCATCACCCAAAACAGTTACATTTATTGAGCACTTGATTTTAAATGCCATGCACTGCTAAATCTTATTTAATCCTCACAACAACCCAATGAGATGTTGCAATGACCATCCCATTTTACTGATAAGAAAACAGAAACTTAGAGAAGTGGAAAACAACATGCATGAGGTAACAGAGTGGCAAAATGAGGATTCAAACCTGCATGGTGTCACTGTGCCCGGAGAGACCACCTGCTCTATCACTTACCAGTGTTTCAGAGATGGCTTCCTTTAACTTTTCTGATGAACATCTTTCCAAACATTACTTTCTCTTTCTAGATATAAAGATGCATGCTGCCCCACATACATAGGAAAAAAATGGTTTGCATGAATTTTATGTAAAATTTGCATAAATCAATCTCTTGGTTCTTAAAACTATTAGCTACAGAACCAGGAGCATTCCTGTCTAGTTTTGCCTTCCAACTAGATTTTAAATTCCTCAGTGTTCTTTCGCTTCTGAATACCCGGCTTCAGTGCAATTAACTCAGCACTGAGCACTCAGCAGGTGCTTTATAAATGCTCATTGATGGAAAGGATATAACAGAAAAAAGGCTAATTTGCAGATGGGGTTACAATAGGTTGTCATAAAGGCCTGGAGTATAGAAGAAATGTCTGTTATCTCTCTATGGTCACTCGCTTCTTGGTGACTTTGGGCAAGAAACTTAGGTGAGGAGGTTAAGAAATGAACCTCCCGTCTCTGCAGCTGTAGAGGAAGGCCAGACACATTTGTCACGGTCATCAAGCCACCTCCTGGGGAGGGAGGTTTGGAGGAGAAGGGCGATAACAACTATCAATTGCTCAGAGCTTCCTGCAGAAGCCAGACCACACATGTTCTGAGGGTAATTGCCGGGGGAAGGAGTAGGGCAGGAACAGGAGAGCCAGTCCTTGTGCTCACCCAGCAGGATGTGAAAAATTCAGCTGGGTTCTTTTTATAGTTTCAATCATCCCTGGTAATGAAGATTCTGCAATTAGAACTCAGCTGGCAGTTGTGTTGGGGATGTGTGAGGCAGAATAGGATCCTGGGTCTGCAGGAGGGCAGGCCTGTTTGTCAGAAGACTTGAAGGCACCCCAGGGATAAGGACCAGAGCTATTTTTACAGACTTTTTCCTAGCCATGATCACACCTTAAATAAGTTCCTCTTGGGCATTACAACTTTTACATTTCCTTTGGCCTACATTCACTTCTTGATTATCTGAACAAATGGAGAGAGATATTAATATAGTTAATAGAAAATGGTGGCACCTCATTTATTTAGGCTCCCATTCATATAGAATTTGTGATAATTTTACTTGGGCTTGTTTGGAGTTTACTTGTATGTAAGTGAGCATTTGTTAAAAGCTGTGCTAAGTGGGTTAAAGAAGGTAAACTGCTTTCAAATACTTAAGCAGAATGATAGGTAAATTTTTATTGAGCACTTGCTGTGTGCTGAGCACTGTACTAAACCCTCTACATATGTGATTATCCATAATCCACTTAGACACCTTATTAGACAGGCACTTTTATGAGCCCTAATTTATAGGTAAGTAAATGGTCCTCTTGTCCAAGGTCACATAGCTGGGAAGTGGCAGATCCCATTTCCAGTCAAACCTGACTCAGCCACTCCTGCTCGCAAGCATGAAGCAATAAGCTGGTTATAAACCAGCCTCCTCTGAGCACAAAGCAGCGCTGATGGCCTCTGCATGGCATCACTGTTAGCAATTGGAGCTATCGATGTGGCTGTTTGAAAATCTTTGCAGTAAAGGATGGGGAAGCAGCGGTTTCTCATTCCTTGCTTGTTTATGTACCTCATGGTTCCTTCTCTATTGAATTTAAAAGTCTCACTATAACTCCTACACTCTGACAATCAAAATTTTATTATAAAAACGAAAAACACATCTGCTCAAATTCACAGGTCCATCTGATGAGCCACAAGCTGCTGTCAGAGTCTTGCGTCTGGGTTGTGGGCTGGGCCAATGCCTCCTCACCCTTCTTCAGGTGAAAACTCTGAGATCACATACAGCATTATCAGGCTGCCAGGTTTGGGGCAGTAGAGGGCCATGTGAAAAAAAGAAGTAGAGGAATAAAGAAAATTCACTGCTTTTCGGTGCTTCCATAGTTGTAGAATGCTACAATCTATTTCATACTGTTTAGAGGAGGGGACATATGGATGGGCCCACTCACAAATGTGCAAACTAAATCCTGTCACATGAGAAGCAGAAATGCTCTGCGGGTATATATTACTCTTATCAAATGTGCTAGTATCCTAGATCATGTGTGACCATCACAAAAAAATGAGTACACACACACACACACACACACACACACACACACACACACACACACACACACACCCTACTGAATAGAATATACTGAACAGAAAATCCCATTCTCCTGGTACTCTAAGCCTACAAATCACCCATCAAAATGTGAAGTCCCATTTATACCTGTAGTTGTAGCAATGCAACAAGATTTAATGAATGATATTTAGTGCTAACATGTTAAAAATTGATAAGCTGGTAATGTTTCCTTCTGAAGATTCATCCAGAGAAAATGAATTGAAGCTTAAGAGAGTCAAGTAGCTACTCCTAAAATAGGAGATTTGGGATGCTTTGCAAAATCACTTTCACTAATCTCACACACATACACACACACACACACACACACACACATACACACACATACACACAAATTTTATTCAAGGTAAGAAAGCAGTTTAAAGAAAGTCTGCTTTGGCCTTAGGTTGGATTTTTAGTTTTGCAGAATGTGGCTATGTTAAAATAGAAAGAGAAACTTAAGTATGGCTTTAAATGTAATGAACTTGGCATTCCCCTTGTCATACAGATTATCCTAACAAACCTTCAACATCTGGTTAACTTAATCTCTGGTAGATTCTCCCCACCTTCCCTCAGTTCTACTGCATTCAGTAGACAGAAAAAAAAAAAACATAAATTCATTTTAATTTAAGTAAATGTATACTGGGAAAAGAAAAACTACATTAAAAGGAATCACCAATTATCTTCCAAGAACAACGATCCAAAGCCCTACTTTTGTGATCATCTATGTGCCAGTGCTCACTTCCATTTATGTGGGTAAATAAGAACTGACAGACCATAAAAGCATAAATGCATGATAGATATTGATATGCACATATGCAGAAGTTGGGGCAATGTGAATATATTTGCCTGACTTCATGTTAGGTAAATCATGAGGGTGAGCAGGACATGGCCGTGGATGGGCCAGGATGAGAGGAATAAACTGAAGAGATTGAAGGAGCTAGGTGAAGAGCAAGAATCAAACTGTCGTGGAAATAAAGGGCACCCAGTAGTAAAGGAAAGAAACAAGGGGTTGTGCAGAGCTGCCCCCAGCCCACATGATGACATTTTGGAAATTAGAAAAAGATGTGTCTCTGGGTAAATGCAGCCCAGTGAAAGAGTTCACAGCTGGGCAAGCACACCTCAGAACGGGCTTCCGTCCCCACTATGTCCTGAGCTGGGTGTTGTGTTCAGGATGCAGACTGTACAAATATAGAAGGTTGCTCTGAGGTCGAGACGAAAAGCCTGGAAAGAGCCTCTGAGGGGTGTCAGGGAGACTTTGGGGAAATGTTATAAAAATAAAATTAAGAACAATATATACCTAGCTTTGAAAATATATATAGGAAGAAATAAAAACAAAAATCCTTCTTATTTACAAACCAATCAAGGAAGTTGATACTTTCTTACATATTCTAGGGGAAAAAATGTATGTCTAACATAAAATTCACACATGGTATTTATATAATATCAAATGTATATATATCTGCAGATCATTTTGTATTTACTTAAAGTGTTCCTATTTTACATACTTTCTGCACCTTACTTTTCCACCTATTTTGATGTAGTTTCATATCTGTGTATAGTAACCTGCCTTTTTTTCTCTTTATTGGATACCTGGAATCCCATGATATAGACATAGTGTTGCTATATGATATTTGATATATATAACCATTTGTTGTTATTTGATATTTAGTTTCTTTCTTGTCTCTTGCTGTTCTGGTACTTTAGTAATGTCCATCCATATCTTTCTTGGTATATTGGTTGTGTAGGGAGAATGAAGTGGAATCACAGTGCTATGTCCAGTTGCAGTTACTCAGCTAAAGACCGCGTGGGGAACCTACCCTCTTGCCTTTAACAAACTTGCCCCGCTGCTGCTGGCTGATGCTGAATGGGCACTGGAGGTAGAGTGACAGGGACAGCTCATGGGGAAACATTTTCTCACCTCTCACGCTTTGACACAGACTATAGC
This sequence comes from Tamias sibiricus, assembly GCA_025594165.1. NCBI lineage: Eukaryota > Metazoa > Chordata > Mammalia > Rodentia > Sciuridae > Tamias > Tamias sibiricus. The sequence continues at coordinate 108,003,079 of CM046658.1, read as the reverse complement.
TCCTCTCTGAAGAGAGCCACAGAGTGATGCATGAAGTCACCCCTGAAGTGCCCACCTCATGCCACAGCCATGAGCTGGAGAAAGGCCACCTTCTGCTTCGTATCACTGGATGGACCACAAAGCAAGTCAAGTCGACAGAATAAAACTCTGAGAAATGCAGACCTTGAATGGCAGCTGAGGACCCAGGTCTGCTTGTTGAACTTATTTCCAAGAGAATGGGTCTTTTGAGAATTCCTTTGGCTCTGTGGTTACAATCCATTCCAGAGTTTCTGTATTCTATTTATACTTCCTGTGGAGAGTGGCTCAGTGGACTGAGTTACATTGAATTATATGTGGCTCTGCTTCCAGAGTTCCTCACATGAGAAATTGAGGAAGAAGTTAGTTACATTAATGACCTTCCTTCTTGAAGTTTCAATCAAGTGATAGGAAAGCAATCTGCATAGTAATTACAACACCCCTCCAAGTCAATCCCTGTGCTCCAGTGGAGGAGAGCATGGAAGTCATATCTATAATGAAATTCAGACCCATCCGCTTCTAAACCACAGGAAGGTTAATCAGGCTGTGCAGTCACAATCAGAAGTGGCATAATATATAAAATACTGGTCACTGGGACAGCTCACATTGTTCTTCTCAACGGTGGAGGGCAACAGGAAATAAGCTGTCACCCGGACAAGGTTTGCACTAACAGGGACCTTAATCTGGGACTTCTTGGTACTTTATAAAGGTACTCCTGACCGTTCTGAATTATGAATGGAAGGCATGTCTTTCCCAGCATCTGAGCAGAAAATATAATGTTCAGAGTCCTTGCCCTGAATCCTCAAATCAAAGAATTATGAGACTAATGGATAGTACTGTGCTTATGGGTCATACTTGGGGAGAGTTAGAGATATTTAGTGGGAGGAGTACAGAACCCCGTTGGTACTTCTGTTACTGAGAATGTGAGACTGGGTGAATTTATTCTCATGACCTAGCATGGCATTCCTCACATTCTTACTGATGGCCCTGATTAAATTACACAAAGTCTTTCTGAGATTAAATAATATTGCTTTCTAAAGAAGAAATAAGTCTTTCGATTCTCAGAGCTCTGGGGGTAACTAAAGAACCACACCTGGAGTTTAAAACCTGCTGACATTCAGGAGAATTCCTTGGTCTTCAGGTTGCTCCAAGGGAGCCCTCTTTGCTTTTCCATTGCCAAGTTACCGCCAGTTCTGCCCCAAACTAGCAAATGGATAAGAACCTGGCTGTTGGATGTGCACATCATCCAGGTGGGCTCTTCAAAACAGAAGTGAGGGCTGGCAGTGTAGCTCTGCGATGGAGCACTTGTCTAGCAAGTGGCAGACCCTGGGTTCTATCCCCAGCACTGCATAAAAGCAAAAATAAAGCCACAACAATGAAAATCAGAAGTAAGTTTTATTCCTTTTTTGTTTATTCCTGACAAGTGCTTCAACCCCAGCAAGATGTCAGAGAATGGCATTTTCCCCAGAACCCCAAAGCAACCCTTATCTTTGTTGATCTGGAGGTTCTGCTTGGTCCTCTGCAGGGCCTTGTGATGGGTGGTGTCACGTCTGAGGTGGGCCTATATGGAAGTGCTGAGTGAGAGGCATTGAATGGCCACCAGTTATTTCACATAAAATAGGACATCTACAGCATAAGATGTTATGGCTGGATAGTGTTGCTAAATTTTACCCTGTATTGCTTGTTTTATTACTGTGTGCGTGCATGTGTGTGTGTGTGTGTGTGTGTGTGTGTGCGCGTGTGTCTAATCACCCTCTGACTCCCCATCACAAGGATTGTATTTTGGGCCTACCCAGATAATCTAGGATAATCTCTTCATCTTGAAATCCTTAATTTAATCACATCTGTAAAGACCTTTTCCAAATAAGGTAACACTACAGGTTTCTTGGAATTAGGACCTCATATCTTTGGGAACTGTTTTTTAGCCTATTAAAAATGCTTCTTCTATATATTTCCTATATTGCTATGCCTGCACAATAGCATTTCATAAATGCTTCTTTAATGGAATCAGACTTTATTGGAATGAGCCCCAGATGTCCAAAAGATGAGCCTGTGTGAATGACCTGGAAAGGCACCTCACACCGGATTTCTCAATTCAGGAGGAAGGAAACCACTAAGCACGGCATGTTAGACACTGAACCAGGCTTTTCCCATACTCTGCCTCATTAAACTCTCACTCTAGCTTTTGCCATCTACTGGAGTGAACCCAAAAAGGAGAAATGAAAAGAGAATGAGGTAAGTGAGTAAAAAAAAAGAAGTGGGAAAGCAGTTTGAGGTTGTTTTTCTCTTGTACAAAAGGTGGAGGATGAAATTGATGCCTCAGGGAAATGAACTAGAACATTGATTCACATTCTTTCTGTTCATCCACCCATCCAATTCTGTTTACATGAACTAGTCCCATGACCACTGGAACCTCTGAGCATGACTGTCATGGTATACAGTGCACACTTGGAATCAACTGCTGGCCAAACAAATTTCTCTTCATTGATCAATCATAAATTCCATTTTTTTCCTGATTCTGGGACTGCTTCTGTATTTTCAGGCTTTTGCTGTGTAAGCCAATATATTCATGAGTCAACAGAACATAACTTAGCCTCACCCAGGAGAGATGAAATGGCTTTGACTTTAGTAGATAACAAAAAATCCAAAAGGAATCTGAAGTTTGGAGCTGGAGGAAGAAAATGTTTAGATTCAAAATAAACTTTCAAGAATGTAGAGGTATAGGATGATTAGAGACAGAGAGAACTAGCAGACACAGGGATGCAGTACAGCAAAATGTTAGTTGAGGATACCTGATAATTGTTTACACAGAGAAATCCATTTAGACTGCAGGAGGTAAAACATAGGCAGCCAAGCAAGGAGGACTAGTGTCTGTTCTTTAGTTTGATGCATATTTACCTTCTACGATGAAAAGGCTTCCCCAGCCACTTCATAGAATGTTTCCTTCTTCTCCTGATCTGGCGTGAAGGCCATTTCTCCTCTGACATACATGAAATAGAGGCTGAGGATTTTTAAGTTCCTTTCACCAAAGAGCTAGAAGAGGGGTAATCAGCACTCTCCCAGTGCCCATGGCTCCTCTCAAACCACACTACTCTGCCTTCCTGTCATATGGTATTTTGTTCTCTGCACTTTCTTATCACCAACCTTGCCAAAATCTTAAGTTCTTCCCAAACTGTCACCTTCCTAGATGATACCCATATGGACAGCCTATGTTAGCCCTCATCACGCCACTGATCCTATTCTCACACTGATCCTATTCTCACCCAAGTTACTTGTGATCTGGTTACCAAACCCAGTGGAAATTTCTCTGTCCTTAAGTTTCCTGCTGTGTTTCTGGAATTTTGGCCATTTACCCCTCTGAAAGTCTCCTTACCTGGTTTGCACTGCTCTCTACTAGATCTTCTTTCTGGATGTTTCTTTTTGTAAGTCTTGGTAATCCTTTGATGTTCTTTTTCCTATTTGCTTTTTTGTTGTTGTTGTTGCTGGTTTGTGGTCCATTTCATTCACTCTTATGGTTTTGACTACTATCAATAAACTGATGATTTCCAAATATTTCTTTCCAGCCCAGCTCTCTCCCTTGAGCTCCTGACCCACATATACAACTATGTATATAGAACATTTTATCCACCTGAAAATTCTTCCAACACTTCAATTTCAACTTATTCAAACTGAACTCACTCTCTATCACTCCAAACTAGCTGCCATTCTGTAGATTATTATTTTGATTTTCACTGATTTATGTTTAATTGTACCATATGAAATATTGAGTTTATTATTCTTGTTATTTTAAAAAGTAATTTTATTGAAGCATAAAATACAGAAAAAATGATGAACCGTAAGTATATAGATTAATGAATTATCAGAAAATGAACATAAACTAGTCATTATCCAGGTGTACAAGTAGAACGTTCATCAGCCTCTCAAAGGTCTATCTGTATGCTTTTCCAATCACTAACTTCCCTCTCAAAGTTAACCTCACATCACAAATTAGTTTGGTATGTTTTCCAATTTTTAAAAAATGGCATCATAGAGTACACATTCTTTTGTGTCTGGCTTCTTTTGCTTAACATCATGTTAGTGAGATTTGCCCAGATAATCTCTCTAACTGTGAGTGAATTCATTTTCATTTCTGTATAGTGTCTATTCTGCAAATATGTCATCATTTATTTACCCATTTTATAATTGATGGCATTTGGGCTATTACAAGTTTGGAGATATCATAGATGCTATTTGAACATTCTGGCACATATCTTTTGGCACATATACATATACCTCTGAAAGCTTCTGTCCTTTAGTCTGTCATTTTTAGTACTTTAATTAATGACTCATTAGATCCATGAGTCACTCAAGTACATTAGACAGTAAAGTAAAAAAATTCAAAAATCTCTCAATATGTTGTAATAATTGGCCCAAACTAATGAAGTTAAATTTAACAGAGAAAAATGTAAAATTTTCCGCTTTACTTCAACAACTGAATTATTGCATACAATATTATCAGTTTAAACTGAAAAGATCTAAATTATCCAATAATATGGGAATGGCTAAGCAAATTATTATTTATCTTCTAAGTGAAATACTAAACCATATACCTAATTGAGAATTTTAGTTGTTCAAGCGTAAGAAAAATACATAAGATCAATTACATAAAAATAGATGTATATGGAGATTATAATTATAACTTAATTATACATATATGTGGACAATTTTTCATAAAATGAAAAAAGTAGTAGGATGGCAAGATTAGAAATTAAATTTTCTTGTAATGTCACCTTTAATATATATTTTTTGTGTGTACTGGAGGTCAAACCCAGGCCCTTGTGCATGCTGGGTAAGCACTCTACCAATTGAGCTATATCCCCAGCCCACCTTTAATATTTTTATGGTGCTATTTCAATGAAAACATAATTACTTAAAAATTATTGGACATGTATGGGAAGTGTAGGGGCATGGAAACAGAAATGTGAAAGTAAGATATGTAACCTCTTTGAGCCCACTTGAGAAGAACAATGCACTCATCTCATAGATGGTGACACTGGAAAATTCCTGCCTGCTGGCACTGGGGAGGATGTAAAGGACAGTATGGGTGTGGCATAGGAAGGTCCATAAACTAACCATCATGGAAGAAATATGGGCAGTATGTTTGTGATAGGATTTTTTCTCATCTTAGCCAAAGCCAAATAAACAAATCAACCAAACATCTCCATAGCATGAACGTCGTGGGGCTGTAGGGGATGAAAAAGGGCAGCTTCACAAGGGATGGAAGTAATGGGGCAGGGCAGAAATGACCTGCTGGAGCAGAATTGCCCCTGGGTAGAGTCTGTTGTCCAGGAGCAGTAAAGAAGGGCAGTCTGGACAGAGGGTATCCTGGAAGCACAGGCTTCATGGCTGACATTCTCCATCCATCACTTGAGTAATCCCTCTAAAAATACACCCCAAGATTGGGGTTCTGAGAGACATTTAGCCTTGCTGATATGTAACCTGTAGATTGAATGTTTGCTATATATTTTCTTTATAACTCGATTTCTTTCTTCAAGTTATGTCAATCAATGGAATGTATAATGTGGTTGGACAAGACACCAGTTGCCCTGTTCAGCAAAAAGTCACTTCAGCACTTGCTCTAGGAAGGTGATTACCCTTAAACTGGTGACCTTCAGCCCTCTCTTAGAGGGCTCTGTGACTTTAAACAATCCAACTTTATCTGACTGAATTAATTCCTATCTCTGTCCATTGTGTCTATATTTATAATGACTCGTGTGTGTGTGTGTGTGTGTGTGTGTGTGTGTGCATGTGAAATATAATAAACCTACAGAAAGGTTCTTTAAATAAGTGTATGATCTTAACAATTCAATAAACAAACCCCTGTGTAACCTATCTATGTCAGGACAGAACATTTTTAACACTTCAGAAACCCTTCCTGATTGTAACCCCACATTTCTGCTAAAGAAAAATATTCTCTTGATTTTTATAGTATTATTTCCTTAAGCTTCTTTATAGTTTTAGTTCAAAAATGTTTATTTTTTTCCCTTTAAAAAATTTATATAAATTCCAACAGAGAGTATGTTTTTGTACTCATTTTCTAAGGGGCATGTAGCTGTACTCCCCTCTCCATTTCTCATGGCATTGTATTTCATAATATGGATATACCATGCATTTTTGTTATTTATTCTGCTCTTGGTAGACTTTTAGGTTGTTTCTAGTTTGAAGCTATTACTCAGTATTGTTATGAACATCCTTGAACATGTACACAAAAACTATATGTTTTATAGGGTATATGACCTAGAGGAAAATTGTTTGGTCCTAAATTATACATTTCATATTTTACCAGATGATGTTATCTGGTTTCCTTGGTAATTGTGCCAGTTTATATTTCCATAGGTTTTGTATCAGAGTTCTTGATGCTCTTATCCTTGTGTCCTTGGTTTGATACTCTAGTGAGTATATAGTGGATACCTGTGGGTGTTAGTGTTCATTCCCTGCTAACTATTGCAGGTGCAGGAAGTTAAGCACCTATCTGTGGTTATTGTTTAAATGAATTTCTGTTTGGTGGGGTGACTGTTCAAATTTTCTCCCTTTTTAAATTGTTGCCCATTTTTGTTTTCTTTTTGATTTGCAGATTTGTAGGAATTCTTTATATCTTCTGAATATGAGCCTCTTGTAGATTACCAAATGTTTCACTTGGAGACTTGACTTTTCTTTCTCTTCAAGGTACATTCCAATGAACAAGAGTTCTTAATTTTAATTTGTCAACTTTTGCAAACTTTCTTTTATGACAAAGTGCTTTAGGTACCTTGTGAAACCTTTCCTGGCCTAGAATTCATAAAGCTCTTCTATATTATCTGCTAGAAGTTTCTTTGATGTGTTTTTCCAATTTAACCTATAATCTACCTGGAAGTAATTTTTAAACTTTATGTTTTTTTTTTATTTTTTAACTGACACATAATAATTCCATATTTATAAGAGACATGACATTTTGATACATGTTTACAACATAGAATGATCAGATCAAAGTAAAGCATATCTATCATCTCAAACATTTATCTTTCTTTTTTATACTGGGAAGATTCAAAATTCTCTCTGTTTTAAAATATACAATGGTTGTCAACCATAGTTATCTTACTGGGCTATGGAACATTGGAAGTTATTCCTCTTATCCAACTATACCCCTGTTCCTATTAACCATCTCTGTATCTCATCCCAGCCTTCCCAGAGTCTGGTAACCACTTTACTACTCCTTTACTTCCACTTTCCTGCTCTCTTACTTATATGAGGTCAACTTTTTTAGCTTCCGTGTGTAAGTGAGAACATGTGGTAATTGGCTCTCTGTGCCTGACTTTTTTCTCTTAACTTAATGTCCCCCAGGCTCATACATGCTGTCTCAAATGTCAGAATTTCATTCTTTTTAATGACCAAATCAGATTCCATTGTGTATAGATACCACATTTCCTTTATCTATTCATCTGTTGATTGAAATGACCTCAATTTCATCAGCCTTATCCAGATGGCAAGTCTCTGAAATCCCTGGACAGAGAAGCCATCTACCATATCTTTAAAATATCAAAGAGAATACACACACACACACACACACACACACACACATATAGATATATAAATATATAAAACAAAGTATACATGCAGTATTTGTATACATACATACAAATAGCCATAGTTATTTATCAAGAGTAGAAAGATAGATATGATCGTAAAGATGGCTATGTTTTTGAGAGAGGCAGAAAACAAGAAATCTGAAGGAATTGTGGTAATAGAGAAGTCAGGGGTCTACTAATTGGTATGTGAAGCTGACAGCTATTATTTTTGCTGTCTTGAAGAAAATTCTTCTAGAAGCCTTTCAAAGATGTGTGCTTCTTGAGCTCAGGGCCTTGTCTATTTTGTTCATCATTCTCTATTCTCCAAATTTAACACAGTGCCTAGCACAGCAGAAACATCCCATAAATATCAGTTGAATGAATGAATAAATGAATGAAATACTCTAAGATCATGATTCAAATGGGAGCTATCATCTTTTCATAGACCATCTGCACAGCCTTAATGATAATAATGATAACTTTTGCTACACGCTTCTAATGTGCAAGCCAAGATGCTAAATGATTTACATTTATCATCTCATTTATTCTTTGCAAGGTAGGAACCATTCTTACCCACATTTTGTAGATGAAGAAAACAAAGGCGCAGAAGAGTTAAGCAACAGCACAAGCTAGTCAGTGTTGGAGTTGATGCCATAGTGGTTGATCTAAGCTAGGTTTCCTAACCCTTGAAGCCAAACCAATAATGATAGTTGCTAATGATTATTGATTGCTTACATTGTAGCAGGTACTATATAAAATTCTTTACATGTTGGGGCTGGGGTCGTGGCTCAGCAGCAGAGCGCTCGCCTCGCACGTGCGCAGCCCGGGTTCGATCCTCAGCACCATGTAAACATAAATGCATTGCATTGTGTGCAACTAAAAGCAAATAAATAAATATTTTTTTAAAAAAATTCTTTACATGTTTTATCTCATTTAACCATGACATAAACTGTATCTGTAGAAACAATTTTTATCCCCATTATACAGATAAGGAAATTGAGACAACTGCTTAAGCAACTTGTCCTAGATCATCCAGCTTGTGGGCACAGCATTCAGTATTTAAACTTAAGTGATTTGACTTTACAAAATCCATACTTTCACCTACCATACTGTCAGCCTTCCCTAAGGTCCTATATTGCTTGTTTCAGAAAGGAATGTCTCAAAGAAGCAAGACCAATCAGAGCCCTTTTATGGAACTCTGAACTTGAGACTATTTCTTTCTGGTGGGGAGGATCTGAAGCAATGACCCTCCACAGACAGCAGGTACCATCTCTAGTAGAAAGCAAGGCTATTTGACACAGAGAAACCAAGTGATAAGGTGAGAAGTCTGGGGCCCCTTCACTCACTCCCGAGCTCTTCCTTTTGTTAGATGAGCTTTCCAACAATGACACCCCTTTTATTCTGCTTAAGCCAGTTCAGTGTTCTTGTCGCTAGCAACCGTAGTAGACCTAGCTGATACAGAAGGCTGTGGTGCTCTCCCAAATATGGCAACATTTATGAAAAAGCATCAAAGCACTTTGGAGTTTAACACAAACTCTATTTCCTGACTTTCTATTTGATGTATGAATGAGGATGATGACTTTGATAAAAGTGACTTCCGTGAGTTTATAAATGAGTAATAAGTCGGATTTTGTTTTGTCAAATGCTATAACATCTTGCATACATCTTTCCAGTGAAGCAGATGGCCTGATACATACTTTCCTAAGCTAAGATTTTTTTTCCCAACATGCTCATCTAATATGTCAAAATAGAGATCCTCTGCAATTGATAGCTTTTCTGGAGAAAATGGTCATGAGTCCTGGACTCCCACAAATAGATTTTAAGATGGCATTTCTTCACTGGGTTTTGAGAATTTTTTTAAAGCTCTCTGAGTCTCATGTGCTTTATCTACAAAATGGTGGGACTGAACTTCAAGGAACCTTTATATCTTTCAGGGTCCTTTTCAACTCTAAACTTCACAATTAAAATTAAGTTAAATATCAGCTCAAAAGGAATTTGTGGTCATTTACTTTCTTGGGGCCTGATGTTGACATTTCTCATTTCAAATGTGATCTTTCTTTTTTTGTTCAACTCTTCAGTGTCCAGTGTCACATTCCTGCCGCCCCCCCCCCCCCCCCGAGTCTTCTGCAAGACAGCTAGCCCTTGGGATGCTTCTCAGGAAAGGCTTCATCCATTGATCGAAAACCATAGGCTCTTTCTTCTTAGGGGGATTCACAGGACACATAAGCAATTTCAATGCCCTGAGCAGTTTTTCAGTTTAAAAAAAAAAAAAAAAAAAAAAAAAAAAAAACTATGTGACTTACATTACCCTAAAATTTTCCTAATTTATTTGATCACAACCCTTTCTAAAAAAACATTGGTAACACGATTGGGAACTGCTGGTTTAACACCTTCCCTTCAGTTTTATACAGTAGAATAGATGTCATAATTGCTTTCAGTGTGAGGATGTTTAAAATATCATGATGCTATTTTTACCTCACTTCCTGGGTATAACTTTTTAAAAAAATTGTATTGAAAAGTGACTGTTAGGTGATTATGATTTTGATTCTATGACTAGGTACCATCATATTAATCCCTTCCCTGAACTCTAAACAGCTATAAAGATTCCTTTTGGTTGGCCAGAAGAGGGAAGCAGAGGACCTGAGATGGCATTTGAAACCCCTATAAGTGACTTGGGAACAATCTTAAGATAAGGCAGTAAGTCTAAAAGCTTGCCTTGGAAAGACCATCTTTCAAGCACAGTGATCCATTTGCACTTTAACTATGCCATCTTTGGAACTTGAAGTTCCATTGTTGGAAGCCATCACCTCAACCATTATGTATTTCCTAGAATTTCCATAGGAGACAGGTTTCTTGAAAGTTGGGGAGCACCAGGAAGGGGTTGATGGAGACATCTGTCATCCATCCAAGAGGAAAGACCAGGGAAGGAACAGATCTGGAGTGCACAGCAACAATTTCCAAGAGCTGAGGTCTTCTCGTTGCACCTTTTGATATTTATGAGCCACCACTGCTTAGGTGGACTCAGAGCAGAGTAACCATGTGCTAAGCCATTAACCACAAGTGGCCTCAAGAATGACAGATCTATTTTTATCCATGTTGCTTGTTTTGAGTGACATGATGTTTGGGGAGATGATAATGGGTTTGGATTCACAGTTTTGAACCTGAATCCTGTCTTGCCAGAGTTATGCCTTGCCCATGGGGTCTACAAGGGTGACATCAAGTTTAGAAGACAGGGCCAGGAAAATGCATGATGTTTTGGCCCTGAACACTGCTCTAGACCATTGAGAAGCTGGGGTAACCACGGAAGGATTCTTTATGTCTTAACTAAATGTAAAATTAAACATCAAGCCTAAGTGCCCTTCTTAGCACCTTTCCCCCTAAGTTTATAACTTTCTCAGGCATCTGTATTTTAATTTATTTATTTTTTTTTTTTGTGGTACCAGGGATTGAACTCAGGGGCACTTGACCACTGGGCCACATCCCCAGCCCTTTTTTGTATTTTATTTGGAGACAGGGTCTCACTGAGTTGCTAAGTGCCTCGCCCTTGCTGAGGCTGGCTTTGAACTCGCGATCCTCCTGCCTCAGCCTCCCAAAGTGCTGGGATTACAGGCGTGCGCCACCGCGCCCGGCTTGTATTTTAATTTTTTAATAGCGAAAAATGATGAATCCAAGGATTCCAATGGAAGCAGAGGGAAATGAATTTCTCTTAAAAATTTGGAGCAGAGCATCTTCTCAGCACCTCAGGAGGTGCAGAAGAGAAATTTCCAAGACATAAACGTTCAAGAAAATGATGTGGCCAATAAAATACCCACGAACTTGCCTCATCATCATTACCCTTTTTATCACTCTTCCTTGGATGTGTGGGTGGGAATTAATGAGGGAGAGAGGATGTGGCAAAGAAAATGGAGTGAGGAACGTGGAAGAGGTCATCCTCTTACTCCTCTTTCTCTCCTCTCACTGGCTTCCTCCTTTCCCTCTTTCTACCCTAATACCCCCTGTCTAAAGCCCCTTGACATAAACTTCAGGGCCACTGTGTTGAAGCACCAGCACCCATGCTTTGTTCTGCTGCATTTCCTGCTTCCCATCTCTTGTGGTTCTATGAGGAGAGAAGGGTTTTACTGTTTGTTAATGGCCTTGCCTTCTCTCCCTGGCAGCTCTCCCATTTCAAGTGTCCTGTTATGCCATTGGATTTCCAGGGGAGTTCTGTGTAAGGCAAGAGCAGCAGCAAAAGAGAATCAATGTAGGACACTGTTCGTGGCTGAGCTAAGATCCTGATACATAGGGTCTGCTAAAAGATGGACGTGAGCACACAACTTGAGCCTCAGTGTCTCTCTGGATCTTTTATTTCTCTTCAAATTGAAATGTTATGCATATTAGTTGATAGAGAAATCCAGGCCCTATGAGGTCATTTACCCTCTGGCACCATGCGGAAGAAGAGAGAAGAAATCTTATATCCCTTCTTATCTCCCTGTGGCAAGAAGCAGAAAGTACAGGAGAGCAGGGCTCATCTGCTGCCATTTCTACACACCCACTAAAAATAGAGGCCAACTCAAAACCTTGGACTGAGACCAACCTGTTTACCGACTTCTCTTTCCCTTGAGTTGGGGCAAGTAGGGAGAGCTATGGTGGATATGAACAAAGACAGAATCTCCTTTGTGTATAGAAAAAACATTTACCATACAGTTCTTAACATCTGAAAACAAGTCATTATAAATTTTTGACTCCTAGGAAGGAAATCAACATTTCCTGAATGTCTATTATGACTTAGATTGTATGAGGCAAGCTTCCTCACAGTGCCTGTCAGGTTTCTTAGTTGTAAGTAACAAAAGCAGTACTGACCTACTTAAAGTAGAATAGGATTTAGTAAAAGAATATCAGACAATTAAGAGAATTGGCTAGGCAAAAGCAGACGATCAAGTTTATATATTCTGTATCCAAAAATCAATTCCAGAAATCAAATGTTCCCATCTTTGACTAGGGGGAAACTGTTCAAGTTGGTTCATGGGGACACTGAAATGCTAACTTTGGGAAACTTCTTTTTACCTAGGACAAGATATCCTCTGCTCAGCCTGTACATTTCCTTTTTCAGGCTTAGAATTGGACAGTTTTCAAAGGAGCTCCCTTCATTTGAAAAGGAGATGATACTTAGAGGCTATAATCTGGGCACCAGTGGTCTCATTCCAGCTGGGTTGGTCTTTTTTTCCCCTGTAGGCCTCTGTAGTAGATAAATGCAGTGTATATTATTTTATACATATCATATCATACATAATACATCATGAGCTTATATTGACTGAGGCTATAGTTTGAATGTGGATATCCCTCAAAGCCATGTGTTAAAGACTTGACCCATAGGGTAGCACAATTAGGAAGTGGCAGAACCTTCGGGACTGGAGCCTAACCAGAGGTACAAAGGTCATGCGGGGTGTGCCCTGGATCCCATACCTTTCCTTTTCCTCTTTACTCCCCAGCTTGGGATGTAAGCAGTTTTGTTCTGCCATGTGATCCCCACTATCTAGCCCCATTGCCAACTAGCAGGCCTATCAGAGGTCCAAAGCTGTGAGTCTGCCTGATCATGGACTAGAACCTCCAATACTGTGAGCCAAAATAAACCTTTCCTCTTTATAAGTTAATTATCTCAGGTATTTAGTTTTCGTGATAGAGAGTTGACTAACATAATAGTTTTCTATGCAAACTCAGGAGTATGTGGTTTTTGCTTAGCCTGTTGATCTTTCATTTATATTTTCTTTCTCCCATATCAAAAATTTCAATTTTCACTGGGACTGTTATAGACTGAAATGTGTTCCCTCAGAATTTATATATTGATACATATATTTATAATATATATTTAACTCCTATGTAGCTATATTTGAAGATAGGGCCTTTGGGGAGGTAATTAAGTTTATATAAGGTCATAAGAGTGGAACCTTAATCTGATAGAACTGGTGTTCTAATAAGATGTGAAAGAGATAGGAGAGATATTTTTTCTCTCTCTTTTGCAGTGTGCGCAGAGGAAAGGCTGTGTGAGAACACATGTACGAGCCATGAAGAGAGAGCTCACCAGAAACCAACTGTGATGGCACTTTTATCTTGGACTTCTAACCTCAGAAATGTGAGAAAATAAATTTCTGTTGTTTATGCCACACAGCCAGTTATATTCTGTTATGGCAGTTGTAACAGACTAATATATTGCCATAATTACTTGTATGCTTTAGCCTACAACACACACAATAATACCATTGCCACAATTAACAATATGATTACTGTAAATAGTTTAAAATTATTTATTTTTGCATTTTTTTGTCTTTAGCATATATACCACCAGACATACACAGTCATTACCTTGTTTAAAAGTCATTTTGACTAGTCTCTTTATGTGTGGTTATGCCACCAGTTAGATACAAGTTAGGATTGTTTCCTTTTAGCTTCTACTTTTAGGGATTGCTTTTTTAAATTTTAAATTGGTTTCATAATTATGTAAAATATTATGTGATTCTAAAGTCAAATCTATAAGACATGCTTTACTCATCAAATGCTAAATTAGCATCCCTATATCCAACTACAACTCTGTTTTCCCAGAAGGCTAAGAATATATTTAGGTGGCTTTATAACAACCTCATCACAGTGATCATTTGTGTTTTCTCTTATTGTGCCCAGAGAACGTACCCCCAAAACCCACCAAGGAATACTGAGTGCATGGAAGAACAAAGAGCCTTTATTCGGGCTTAAGCTCGGACTCTCAGACCTCACCAACACAGTGGTTCAATACCGAAAGCCCAGAAATGAGGAAAGACTGAGTTTTTATAGGGGTAGAAGCAAGGAGGGGGAAGGGGCTCGCCTGATTGGCCAGGGGAGCCCATGCATGTCTAAGGAGGTTTTCATTGGTGGGTGCCATCTCCAGAGCTATGGAATGTGCTGACTGTTCATTGCAGGGCCCTGCCATTGCCCTAGTTTATTGTGCCCAGGCTAGCTTATCATATCTGGGCTTATTCCTGCTTTGTGACAAGAGACTTGCAACACTTTGGGGCAGCTGATAACAAAATGGGGTCACAGTGGTTTGACTTCTATTGTCTTTAAGCCAAGCATTTTACAGAAGCAAAAAGAAGCAATTAAACTGAAAAGAGGCTTGGGGCTGAAAAAGGAGGGTCCCACACTCTCTGCTTAGTTTTAATTTTTATTTTTTGTTTAATAAATTATCATAATATGTCCAATTTTAGATTTCTTTATTATTTATTTATTTATTTTTATCTTGTGGAAGACCTAATACACTTATCAAATACAAGGATTTACATTTTTATCATTTTTGAATAATTCTCTATAACTTTCTCTAAATTTTTTTTAGTTATACATGACAATAGAATTTATTTTGACATAATTATAAAAGCATGGAATATACTTGATTGTAATTAAGTCCCTAGTACTTCCCCTTCCCCTCCCTTCCTCCCATTCCTATTCCCTTCCCTCTATTCTTCTGATTTTTCTGCTATTTACTTATAGTCAATTTTTAAAATTAGTGTCTTGTAGATGTATGATAGTGAGATTCACTGTGGTTTATTCACATATGTACATAGGAAAGTTTGGTCAAATTCATTCCACTATCTTTCCCTACCCCATCCCTCCTCCCTTCCCTTCATTGCCTGTTGTCTACTCCACTGATCTTTCTTCTTCTTCTTTTTTTTGTTTTAAATCACCTACACCTTATTTTGAATTAGCTTCCTCATGTCAGAGAAAACATTTGACCTTTGACTTTGGGACTGGCTTATTTCACTTAGTATGATAGTCTCTAGCTTAATCCATTCACCAGCAAGTGCCATAAAGTCATTCTTTATGGCGGATGAATAGTCCATTGTGTATATATGCCACATTTTCTTTTTCCATTCATCTATTGAAGGGACCTAGGTTGGCTCCATAGCTTGGCAATTGTGAATTGTGATGGTATAAAACACTGATGTGACTGCATCACTGTAATATACTGATTTTAAATCTTTTGGATATATACTGAGGAGTGGAATAACTGGGTCAAATGGTGGTTCCATTCCTAGTTTTTGGTCTCCTCAAGTATTTCTTCTCTCTCATTTCCTTTAACACTTCCTTTTGGAACTACAACTAATTGCTCTTCCTTAGTCTATCTTTCCTGACTCTTAATGTGCTTTTTTATATTTACTATCACTTTATCATTTTGTGTTACACTCTGATTAATTTCCTTAGATTTACCTTCTGGTGAAATAATTGGTTCTTCAATTTTGTTTATATCTGATACCTAACTTTTCCTTTGAATTTTAATTCAAACTGCTAGATTTTTCTTTTATAAAAGATTTTTAAAAATCTATCCCCTCTTTTCACTTTATTTTAAAAGTACATATTTTATAGTCTTCAGATTATGCTAGTGTCTAAAATTTGCAAAGTTGCTTATCTACTACTTGTTGAGTCTATTGATTTTCCTAAATAGTGGTTGATTTTGTAACATATAATTTTATTATAAGCTGATCTTCAATGGGGATATTTTCCTCCTTCAGACTTCCTTTGTTTTCTGTCAATGATTGGCAAGATTTTTTTGTAAAGGGTCATGTAAGTAAATATTTTAGGTTTTATAGACCTTACACACACACACACACACACACACACACACACACACACACACAGATACATAGCATACACACAGAGTTTCTGTGTACTCTCAGCTCCTCCACTTCTTCCTTTCACTTAAAAAAAAAATTTTTTTTTGAATAGAAAAAAAAAAACTTTAAAGATGTAAAAAACTACTCTTAAAATCCAAGTCATACAAAAACAGGCTGTAGGCAGTGTTTGGCCCATGGGTATTAGCCTGCTGACCCCTGCTGTGGATGTTGGAGTGTGCACTTCCATCTGCGGAGTATCAGGGATTTTTCTAACCTCAAACCAGTTTCACAGCAATTTTTTGACTCAGGGATGCCTACATCACCTGGGTAGAGTACATTTGGGCTCTGCACTCAAAGTGTAGACTCAAGTTTTCTAAAGGAAGAATTTTTCCTTTGATCAGAGTCCTCAGCAGATTCAAATTTTCTTACCACTTTCCTGGGCCAGTGGACCAGTATTTCTTGCACCTAGTTCATGGGGGCACACTTCAAGGTCCAGACTTCATGAGTGATCTTACTCATAGCCTCCCATGTTAATATCCTAGTGTGATAGTCTCTAGCTATCAAACTATACAGATTTAATGCAATTCCAATTAAAAACCCAATGACATTCCTCATAGAAATAGAAAAAATCAATCATGAAATTCATTTGGCCCCAAACACTATATCTCTCTTATCTCCTAATGGACAAAAAATTGCCAATTTTTGGCCAGTAGAGCCAACATCTAGATCTGATATCCTCATCTCAAGGCCCTAGTTACCAGTATAAAAGCTTCTAATTCTGGCTTTAAGTTCTTGCATTGTTTATCTATTATCATATTTATTTTTGTTTGGGGGAGACTAGCTAATATTTTCATTGTAAGTATTATATCAACACTTTTGGTAGTATGGCCATTTTGACAATATTAATTCTGCCTATCCAAGAACATGGGAGATCTTTTCATCTTCTAAGGTCTTCTTCAGTTTCTTTGATTAGTGTTCTGTAGTCATGGAAGGTACTTTGACATGTCATACAAACATGGAGTATAATTTCCCATTCTTGTGGTTGTACATGATTTGGAGTTACTCTGGTTATGTATTAATATATAAACATAGGAAAGTTATGTCTGATTCATTCTACTGTTCCTCAGTGTAGTTTTATTTTGCATTTCTCTAATTGCTAGTGATGTTGGACATTTTTTCATACATTTGTTTACCATTCATAGTTCTTCTTTGAGTTCCTTTGCCTGTTTATTGATTGGGTTATTTATTTATTTATTGGTGTTCAATTTTTTTGAGTTCTTTATATATCCTGGAGATTAATGCTCTATCTGAGGTGCAGGTGGCAAAGATTTTCTCCCATTCTGTAGGCTCTCCCTTCACATGATTGATTGTTTCTTTTGCTGAGAAGAAGCTTTTTAGTTTGAATCTATCCTGTTTATTGATTCTTGATTTTATTTCTTGTGCTTTAGGAGTCTTGTTAAGGAAGTCAGGTCCTAAGCAGACATGATGAAGATTTGGGCCTACTTTTTCTTCTATTAGGTGCAGGGTCTCTGGTCTAATTCCTAGGTCCTTAGTCCACTTAGAGTTCAGTTTTGTGCATGGTCAGAGATAGGGGTTTAATTTCATTTTGCTGCATATGGATTTCTAGTTTCCCAGCACCATTTGTTGAAGAGACTATCTTTTCTCCAAAGGTGCTTTTGGAACCTTTATCTAGTATAAGATAACTATATTTATGTGGATTTGACTCTGTGTACTCTATTCTGTACCATTGTACTATCTGTCTATTTTGGTGCTAGTACCATGCTGTTTTTGTTACTATAGCTTGTACTATAGTAAGGTCTGGTATTGTGATGCTTCCTGCTTCGCTCTTCTTGCTAAGGATTGCTTTGAGTAGCTTTGATTTTCATTTCTCTAATTTCTAGAGTTGTTGAACATTTTTTTCATACATTTGCTGATCAAATATATATCTTCTTCTGTGAAGTGTTTGTTCAGGCCCTTACCCCATTTATTCATTGGGTTATTTGTTTTGTGTGTGTGTGTGTGTGTGTGTGTGTGTGTGTGTGTGTGTTAAGTTTTTTGAGTTCTTTATATATCCTGGAGATTAGTGCTGTATTTGATGTGCATGTGGTAAAGATTTTCTCCCATTCTGTAGGCTCTCCCTTCACATGATTGATTGTTTCTTTTGCTGAGAAGAAGCTTTTTAGTTTGAATCTATCCTGTTTATTGATTCTTGATTTTATTTCTTGTGCTTTAGGAGTCTTGTTAAGGAAGTCAGGTCCTAAGCAGACATGATGAAGATTTGGGCCTACTTTTTCTTCTATTAGGTGCAGGGTCTCTGGTCTAATTCCTAGGTCCTTAGTCCACTTAGAGTTCAGTTTTGTGCATGGTCAGAGATAGGGGTTTAATTTCATTTTGCTGCATATGGATTTCTAGTTTTCCCAGCACCATTTGTTGAAGAGACTATCTTTTCTCCAAAGGTGCTTTTGGAACCTTTATCTAGTATAAGATAACTATATTTATGTGGATTTGACTCTGTGTACTCTATTCTGTACCATTGTACTATCTGTCTATTTTGGTGCTAGTACCATGCTGTTTTTGTTACTATAGCTTTGTACTATAGTAAGGTCTGGTATTGTGATGCTTCCTGCTTCGCTCTTCTTGCTAAGGATTGCTTTGGCTATTCCAAGCCTCTTATTTTTCCAAATGAATTTCATGATGGCTTTTTCTATTTCTATGAGGAATGTCATTGGGATTTTAATTGGAATTGCATTAAATCTGTACAACACTTTTGGTAGTATGGCCATTTTGACAATATTAATTCTGCCTATCCAAGAACATGGGAGATCTTTTCATCTTCTAAGGTCTTCTTCAGTTTCTTTGATTAGTGTTCTGTAGTCATGGAAGGTACTTTGACATGTCATACAAACATGGAGTATAATTTCCCATTCTTGTGGTTGTACATGATTTGGAGTTACTCTGGTTATGTATTAATATATAAACATAGGAAAGTTATGTCTGATTCATTCTACTGTTCCTCAGTGTAGTTTTATTTTGCATTTCTCTAATTGCTAGTGATGTTGGACATTTTTTCATACATTTGTTTACCATTCATAGTTCTTCTTTGAGTTCCTTTGCCTGTTTATTGATTGGGTTATTTATTTATTTATTTATTTATTTATTTATTGGTGTTCAATTTTTTTGAGTTCTTTGTATATCCTGGAGATTAATGCTCTATCTGAGGTGCAGGTGGCAAAGATTTTCTCCCATTCTGTACACTCTTTCTTCATGTTTTTAATTGTTTCCCTTGCTGTGAAGAAACTTTTTAGTTTGATACGATCCCATTTATTGATTCTTGATATTACTTCTTGCACTTTAGGAGTCTTGTTGAAGAATTCATTTCCTAAGCTGACATGCTGGAGATTTGAGCTGATTTTTTCTTCTATTAGGCACAGGATCTCTGGTCTAATGCCTAGGTCCTTGATCCACTTAGAGTTGAGTTTTGTGCAAGGTGAAAGACAGGGGTCTAACTGGAAGGGTTCCCTCCTTTTCTATTTCATGGAATAACTTGAGAAGGATTGGTGTAAGTTCTTCTTTGAAGGTCTGGTAGAACTCAGCTGAGAATCCATCTGGTCCTGGGCTATTCTTGGTAGGCTTTTGATGGCATCTTCAGTTTCATTGCTCAAAATTTATCTGTTTAAATTTTCTATGTCCTCCTGATTCAATCTGTGTAGATTATACGTCTCTAGAAATTTGTTGATGTCTTCAAGATTTTCTATTTTAGTCAAGATTTTTATTTTATTAGAGTATAAATTTTTAAAATAAGTTCTGATTATCATCTGTATTTCAGTAGTGTCTTGTGATATTTCCTTTTTCATCCCAAATTTTAGTGATTTAAGGGTTTTTTTTTTTTTTTTTTTTCTCTCTGTTAGCTTGGCTAGGGTTTATCAATTTTATTGATTTTTTTCAAAGAACCAAGCTTTTGTTTTGTCAATTTTTCAGATTGTTTCAGTTTCATTGATTTCAGCTCTAATTTTAATTATTTCTTGCCTTATACTGCTTTTGGTGTTGATTTGTTCTTCTTTTTCTAGGGCTTTGAGATGTAATGTTAGTTTATTTATTTGTCAACTTTCTATTATTTTAATGAATGAGCTCAATGCAAGGAGCTTTCCTCTTAGGACTGCCTTCATAGTGACCCAGAGATTTTGATATGTTGTATTGCTATTCTCATTTACCTTGAAGTATTTTTTTATTTCATTCCTGACTTCATCTGGAATCCATTAGTCATTCAATAGCATATTATTTAGTTTCCAGGTTTTAGATAATCTTTATTTATTGTTGATTTCTAATTTCATTCCATTATGATCTGATAGAATGCAAGGTATTAGCTCTATATTTTTTGCATTTGCTAAGAGTTGATTTGTGGCCTAAGATATGGTCTATTTTAGAGAAGGATCCATGTGCTGCTGAGAAGAAAGTGTATTCAGTCATTGATGGATGAAATATTCTATATATGTCTGTAAAGTCTAAATTACTAATTGTATTTTTTAGTTCTATAGCTTCTTTATTTAGTTTTTGTTTGACAGATCTATCCAGTGGTGAGAGAGGTATATTAATGTCACCCAGTATGATTGTATTGTGGTCTATTTGATTCTTGAAATTGAGAAGGGTTTGTTTGATGTATGTAGATGCTCCATTGTTTGGGGCATAAATATTCATGATTGTTATGTCTTGTTGATGTATAATTCCCTTGAGCAGTATGAAATGTCTTTCTTTGTATCTTCTGATTAACTTTGGCTTGAAGTCCACTATCTAATATGAGGATAGAAACCCCTGCTTGTTTACATGATCCATGTGAATGATATGTTTTTTCCTGTCCTTTTACATTCAGTCTGCAGATGTGTTTGCCTATGAGGTGAGTCTCTTGGAGACAGCATATTGTTCGGTCTTTTTTTTTTTTTTTTAATATTTATTTATTTGCTTTAGTTGTACACAATGCACTTATTTTTATGTGGTGCTGAGGATAGAACCCGGGCCGTGCACGTGCTAGGCGAGCGCTCTACCACTGAGCCACAACCCCAGCCCCTTGGTCTTGTTTTTTAATCCAATCTGCCTATTTCTTTTGATTGATGAGTTTAGGCTATTTGCATTCAGTGTTATTATTGATATATGAGTTTTATTCCCCATCATTTTGATTTATTTCTGGTTTTTAATTTGAATTAGTTTCTCCATCAATTTACTGTTCTTTTAGTGTAGTTCCTCCCTTTGCTGGCTTTCACTTTTATTTTTCATTTCTTCTTCAAGAAATATCTTGTTGAATATGTTTTATATAACAGGCTTTCTAGTTGTGAATTCTTTTAACTTCTGTTTGTCCTTGAAGGTTTTTATATATAGTAAAATTAAAAATAAAAATAATGGGCTGGGGATATAGCTCAGTTGGTGGAGTGCTTGCCTCACATGCACAAGGCCCTGGGTTTGATCCCCAGCATAAATAAATAAATAAATAAGAATTCAAAACAAAACTAAAATGTACTAATCAAACATCTTAGTCCTCAAAAAGCTGATCCATGAAAATAGCTGGCTTCAAAATGCTATAAATGAGAAAAAAATATGAATACATATAAGTGTTCATATACCAATAATGTCACAATTAAACAGAGAAAAAAGTGAGAGAGAAAAAGAGAGAGAGAGAGAGAGAGAAATCTTGATGACAAGTTAAAGAATTCTTTCCACTGGAGTTCAAAAGATTCTCAGCTTCTCTTCTCAGCAGTTTTAGGTGGGGTCATCTGGAGTGTGGTGCTCCTCCCTATTGCTGGAGTGAGAGAGGTAATCCCATAGGCAGAATTCCTGGGGCAGGGTTTAGGCTTAGGTGAGCTCCAGGCTCTTCACAAATGCCAGTTGGTTTGGAAATTTTAAATCAGTGCACCTTAAGGGCCTAGTAATCGTTGGTCCATGCTGGAATATCCCCAGGGATCTTTCCTGGGTTCCATTTGAGTGGTGGAGAGGAGCCAATTCTTAATCCCCTACATCACCTATGGCCCCCCATGTTTCTTGGTCTTGAGTTCAGTCTTCAAACTCAATCTCCCCCACTCTACCCTTTTAAATTCCCAGCTGGTCCTGTAGTAGTCAGTTTGGAGGGGAAGGGTGAAAGCCAGGTGGGTTTTCATGACCAGTTGTCCCTGTGGAAACCTCGCTCCACATTTAATTGTCTTCTGGTCACTTAGGCACACTCTGTCAAGCAGTGTAGGATTACCAGGCCTGTATTTCAGTCCAAACTTGGGTTTTCCAGAAATTGGCTCCCTCAGCTGACAGCCCCCATCTGTGGCTGCAAAATGGTTTCTTCCTTTGTCCTCTTCATGCTGCCTGGAGAGATGGCAGCTTATTTCCCACACAAGGATATTGTGCAGCACACCTTTCAGTTTAGCAGGGCTATGTCCTTTATCTCTAAACATTCTGTACCCAGATGCACCTCAGGCCTTCTAAAATTTGGGTTCCTTTAATTCTCTTTATTCTTCCACTTTGCTCATGGAGGGGCCGTTTTGGCTGGTACTTCTGGCCTGTGGCAGTGGCTATGCTGTTGGGGATTTCTTTCTTATTTTATTATATCAAACCTCCTGAGTCCCTGATCTGCTTTGAATGGTCAGTTTTAAACTCCAGTAGTGTCTCCCTCCCCCCTCTTTTTTTTTTTTTTTTTTTTTTTTTTTGTTCACCTACCTTGCTGAGAAGCTGCCTGTCTGCTTTCTTAGCTTCATACCACAGAGCAGCCAGGAAAGTGACCCCCTCTATTCCACCATCTTGAAATCCCCTGCATGAGTTATTTAAATACTGTGGAGTCAATTTGGTATGTTTATATTTCTAGATGACTAAACATGATTGTTCTAAAGAGTTTGATGTTTTCCTTTTCCTTTCTTTTGTTTTCCTTTTTTGGTCATATTTAGAATTAAAGCTATCTTAGTTCTATTAAAAGATTAGTAGCTTTCTATATTTATTTTTATATTTATACATTTCTTAAATCCTTGACTAGATGCTTATCTTCCATACTGTTGCTAAAAAATAACTAAAGCTTGAATTTGCTTATTGATTCTACCTTTTTTGTTTTCTGCATTAATTTATTTTGGTTGTTATCTAAATTATCTTCTTTCTCTTTTTCAAAGAATTTTTATTTTTATTGTACCTTGTTGAATGAATAATTCAATTATTTTATCCTGTCATCAATAATAAGAAAATTTTGTTATTAATTTTTGCATTTGCAACATCTGATTCTCTAATTTTGATACACAGTGTGGGTTGTCTCTCTGCTATAATGTGCCCTTGCTGGGTCTTCATGGGGAAATTCTTCCTGATGATCTGATCTCAGCTTAAATGCCACCTCAGTGAGGTCTTTCTAACTCAAGGTAGTACCACTTCCCATGCCAGTCAGCCTCAGTCACATCATCCTGCTTTATTTTTATTAAAGGTGATCAATAAGTTTTTATTACATGAATACATGAAAAATGTTCTTATTTTCATTATTTTTCAAATAATCCATATCTATAATTTTTATTTTACTTGGACAAAATAACCATTTGGGAGTTTGCCCTCTACCTCAAAGTGTATGGTTTGTTCGTTTAATTTCCAGTTTTATTACTCCATGATATAATAAAATGGCTTGTATAAATTTTATGCTTTGAAACTTATTGTTTATTTTTGAGTCCTACATCTGATTATGATCATATTTTGTAAATGTTCCAGAAGCTTAAAAGGATGACAAAGTTTCTCTTTATAATGAAAAATTTTTTTTTTTTTTTTTTTTTTTTTTTTTTTTTGTGGTACTGGGGATTGAACTCAGGAGCACTTGACCACTGGGCCACATCCCCAGTCCTTTTTTGTATTTTGTTAGTGACAGGGTCTCACTGAGTTTCTAAGTGCCTCACCATTGCTGAGGCTGGCTTTGAACTTGCCATTCTCCTGCCTCAGCCTCCCAAGTGCTGGGATTACAGGTGTGCGCCACCACGCCCAGCTATAATGAAAAAAATTCTATGATTTAGATTTTGTATGTTTTTGATAGTTTTTATTTATTTGAGTTGTCAAAGGTTGAGATTTGTGTATTTAAAAGTCTTCTACAAATTTTGTGTTTCAAGCATCCTTTTTTCTTATTTTTCCAGCATACTTTGTTATTGTCACATAAAGTTTCTAGCTGTTAGATATTTATTACAGATTGTAACTTCATTTGGTATAAAATGTTTTTCTTTGACCTATTTAAAGGTTTTTGTCATAAGTTCTATTTGTCTGAAAGAAGCCAGTCCAGCTCTCTTTTTGTTTGTTTGGCTGAAGAGACAATATAGGAACCTCTGGCCCACAGCTCTGATGATTCCAAGAGCCCCTTTTCTGATGTGCAAAAAATGATAAACTGATACCCCAAAATCCAGCTGAATATGAAGGGGGGTTTAATGCATCATATGTTTCAAAGGCTTCTTTGAATCCCCCAGAAGTGCTAAAACCACAACTTAAGTGGAACCAGAAAGTACATACCTGTTGACCAGATTAGAAATACCTTAGTGTCCAGATAACAAAATTTTCTCCCAAGTATCTGTATTAGGGATTCACCCTGGACTAGATAATTTGTGTGTATATGTGTGTATATGTATGTATATGTATATGTATATACATACATATATATATATGGTGCTATGATTTAAGATAGTCAGATGGGTCCACAAACATACCTAATGGAGAAGGGTAGAGGTAAGGGATAGGAAGGCCTGGGTGCTCTGGCAGGAAGTTCTATTCCCTTGATACTCTCTTAGTTTGGTTAATAGTGGTTTGGAACATCTGTGCTGGTTAATTTCATGTGTCAGCTTGGAGTGGGTTAAGGGATTCCTAGATAGCAGGTATAAACATTATTTGTGGGTGTGTCTATGAAGGTGCTCCTGGAAGGGATTAGTATGTGAATCATAGACTGATAAGGAAGATCTTTCCTGACTCATGTGGGTAGAGATCATCAATGCAGTGAGGGCCTGAAAGGAAAAACAAAGCCAAAGAAGGATGAATTTGCTCTATTTAAGCCCAGACATCCATCTTCTGCCCTGGAGTACCAGTACTCCTGGTTCTTGAGTATTCATGGTCTAGCACTTGCACAGTCTCCTCTTGGTCCTTGGGCTTTTGGGCTTAGACCAGAACTGCACTACTGGCTTCCCTGAACCTTTAGCTTGCAGACAGCTTCCATAATTGTGTGGGTCATAGTAATAAATTTCTTAATATAATAAATCTCTTTCTGTGTGTATGTGTGTGTGTGTATATATATCCTATTGTTTCTGTGTCTCTGGGGAACTAATACAACATCTTGTCCTTTGTTACCTAATCCTAGTTCTGGTACTGAGGTGTGGGAGTAAAAGATGCCTGAAGAAGTTGATGATACGCCTGTTGTGGGGCAAAGCTCTGAAAGGTATTCTAAATGAAGCAAAACCAAAATCAATTTTCAGGTTTGGCATCACAGCATCTGGTTATGATGGCAAAATAATAATAAGCTAGAGTATAGTAGCAGAACCTGGTCCAAGTGGCAGGAGACTTGTGTGGCTATCACCGTTTCTGACCTGCCATTTGTCACTTTTCATTATGTGAATAATGGGCATGAGTGTGGTCAGGAGCATCTCGCTTCTCAAGTCCCTTCTACAAGTGGATGAGAAAATGTGATTGTTTATGAAATTGTGGGAAATGTTTGGATGGAAAATGCAATCAACCAAAATAAAATGGTGTAACTGAGTATAGTGAAAACTGTGGCCAGCATCCCACTGACCCCTCTGTGGAGTGCTGTTGGCAGATAATGTACATATGTCTACTTTTGCTGCAGAATTCCTCCTCATCCAGAACTTCCTTTGTCAGGGGCCCATGTCTCACGACTGATTGGTAGAGGGGATTAAAGGCTCTGCCATTGTTGATGAAATGTAACAGTAATAATTATAATAGCTAGAGATGTGGCTCAGTGGTAGAGCATTTGCCTGGCATGTATGAGGTCCTGGGTTTGATCCCCAGAACAGCAAAAAAAATCAATCAATCAATCAATAAATAAATTTTAATGATAATAATGATAACAACAACAATCTCAGGTCAGAAAACTCCACAGATGTAATACTGAGAGACTGAAAGAGAAGGAGAGAGAACACAGTTTTATGATTGAATAAATGTTAAACCGGAATGTGGTACATATCATAGGCAAACCACTAAGAGATTGCTAAGGCAAAGGAATCTTACCCCCTTCTACAGACAAGCAGATTCGACACATTATATACATCTTTTCAAGATCAATAATAACCAGTTCTTAAATAAGAGGACTTGAGCACATATTGTCACACATAATTCATCTTATTTTTTTTTTTCCATGTAATTGGGGAGACCACTGTGTTAACTTTATCTGAAGGAAAAACAAACTTTACTGTTGAAGAATCTAGTGATTTAGTCATCTTTCTCTTTCTGGTAGAGAGGGACAGTCCTGACAAATGGTGATCTCTTTTATAGATGTGAATGTCTGTCACCAAGGGGTAACTTTTCAGACACTCCTGTGACTGTAGTTTATCAAAATAGTTAGTTAGGGTCGAATAATCAATATGCCAAAGAGGCATATTTGGGGCAGTCTGTTCTGGTTGCTACAGTCAGATTTTGAATTGGTTGTGAGATAGAAGTTTAGGGAGACAGAGAAAACATTGAATGTCAAAAAAAGGAAACAAAAAAACAAACAAAACCCCACCCATGAACCTTTGGCATGCAGGAAATACCCTGAATCACTGGAATTCAA
This sequence comes from Tamias sibiricus, assembly GCA_025594165.1. Classification (NCBI taxonomy): domain Eukaryota; kingdom Metazoa; phylum Chordata; class Mammalia; order Rodentia; family Sciuridae; genus Tamias; species Tamias sibiricus. The sequence goes on along the minus strand of CM046658.1, from coordinate 107,976,119 downwards.
AACAAACAGCTGGAAAGCAACCCACCCTGCAAGCAGCTTGCTGATTGGCTGATGAAAGGCAGCAAAACCTCAAGAGAACCACAAGGCTTCTGGAGGGAATAAAAGGCAGGGTTAAAACATGCAAGGGCAATGTGCAAACCAAGGAAAACTGGAGCAGAAGTGCTCAATCTGCCCAGACTCCACCTCTAGAGCAGCCCCTAGCTACTCTACCCATATTAAAATTCCAGAGGAAGAGGTTCTCTCCCTCTCATCACCTGCACTGCTGTTCGCAAGCATACATTTTCCCTGTACAGTGAATCTCCTGCTCTCTTATTCATACTTGATGTGTCATTAAATTCTTTTCTGGGACATGTCAAGAGCCTGAAAGGTCCAAGTAGAGGTCTCCTCTGCCTCTGAAGAGACCTCCTCAAGCACCCACCCTCATCCCAGGTGGTGAGAGTTCTGCTATCAGGACACATCAGTTTCGCCACTGGAACTGGAAGATAGGGAATCAGTCTCCCTCGGTGTTTGCTTTTCAGAAAGATAGTTGCCAAGTCCTTGATGAAATAGGTCTGAGTCAGGAGACTGACCAGTCAAATAAACATTACAGGAAGCCATGTTTTGGACTAGGTTCCTGCACAAGGTTCCTAAAAGTCAAACAGCAACTCAGTTGTTCTCTGACTTTTCAGGAAATCAGAAGAGAAAGACATAAGAGCTACAGTGAAATTCCCTCTGCTTTAATCCTTACAAAACAAAAATAAACCAAAGTAATCTGCTAACCAATTTGTTATTTTTCTATTGTGCTGTTTCCCTGTACCCACCTTAAAGGAAAGTTACTTTGAAGTGACCAATCTGCTGTTTGTTCTTTGTCTCTGCTTTCTTCAACCCTTCTCTGTCTATGGCACCAAAGCCTCTGGCTCAGCCCATCAGAACACTTATTCCATTTTGTGGAATGAAGTGCTGCCTGGTTCTAAAACTAAAAACACTATAAGCCAATCAAATCTTTAAGTTGTAATTTGTCCTTTGACAAGTCTTACTTAGCCAATATAAAGACACATACATTTGCAAAGCATAGTAAAAGATTTTTTGAGAAATAAAAAGGAGATGGGGAAAATTTTTCAACAGGAAGAATTAAGCCTCTTGCTTTTAATTTGTATTTGCCTTTATATATCTCATATCAACTCAAGAAACTGAAAGGCCAGTCTACATTCATGACTCCTGAAGGACTCTGCCAAGGCCACCATTGAAATCATACAACCAGACTGCCTTGAGACTGGACCTCACCAGCAGCACGAGCCATGAGGAATAGTAGAGAATTAGTTCTTTAATGTTCCTCCACCAGACATCTTGAGTATAAGTAAACCTCACTTTAAGGAAACATGCTTTAGGAAAATTTAGGGTTTTTTTTTTTTTTTTTTTTTTTTTTTGAGATTTAAATTGAAGGGAAATTTTAACATTAGCTATCATTAATTTAGCACTTAATATGTGCCAGATCCTGCTATAAACTCATTTGATTCTCAGAACAATCTTCTGAGATAGATACTATTATTAGTTTTATTTTATAGGTGGGGGCAAATAACCTTGAAAAGGTTAAGTAATTTGCCCAGATTCATATCTAGGAGATGGTGAAGTGAGATTTGTTTGAAACTCAACTCTGTCTGACTCAAGAATAAAAAAAAAAAAAAAAAAGGCTAATTAACAATCACACAACAGCCTCTTACAATGATGCTATAGCATGCTTCCCTTGTAATAAATAATAAGTTCCTTTGTAGCACAGAGAAGAGAATTAGATTTGTCCAAAGGGGATGGGGGTAATGTAGCATATTTTCTAGAAAAGAGGGGACACTTGGAGCAGCATAGAATTAAGTCCTTCCTTTTGGACTATTTCCTTCAATGTCCCTGAAAATAGGTGGAGATAGAATATGAAGCACTTCTCAATATTCAAATATACCAAGTATTTACAAATTATTTAGGATAGTAGTATCCACAAATGGATCTAGAAAATAGGCCTTATCTGTAGCACAAGAGGTGAGGGGTTATTGAAATTTCAGTGCCTTCTTTGGTTTATACAATGATGTTAAGCAAAAGAACTTTTAATGCATTTCTTTCTAAAACGCCTTCAAAGAAGAGGTACTGCTATCAAGCCAATTCCACTGTTTCAGTACCTCCTGCTGACCCTGCAGGCTTTCCTCTGTCCTAGCATGCCCACTGTGGCCTATGACTTTTGAAGCCCTACTCATTTCAGTTGCTAAATCCACCAAAGAAATGCATCTCTGACTCTTTGGTCAGAGGAAGCAAATCTGCCTGAATTTCCACAGGAGCACTAAGACCCCCTAAGCCAAAGTAAAATGGTCAAAGTAGCATTTCTGGTTCTCAATTTCTTTCCATCCTTGCTGAGAATTTAAGTACTACCCAAAGTACTCGTTGGGCAGCATTCCAGAGTTGCCATCCACATTTAAGCCCTCATATTCTTCTATTAAGCACTCCAGGCCTGATCCCAATCTCATCACATATGCCACTTATGCCTGTCTAGCTGAGAAAGCACAGAACTGTCTTGGGTCAGAGGCCACACTCTTATATCAGATAATCTGTGCCATCAGTGGAAGGATGTTCTTTTAGACCCAATGACCTAGGCGCCTCCTGGCTGAACCTGCATTGCCTCTGTGCATGCTTATTATCAGGTGCCATGTTCCTGCGTCTTCCAAGGCTCTCCAGAATGATTCAAGCAACCAGCACGTTCATTCTTTCCAATTATCTGGCTCCAGAGGTAGGCCACAGGGAACTAACTACATGCCAATGTGCTATGCTAACTTCACACTGCAGGCCCAGTGGGGGACAGGGAGCCTGAAGGACCCTGGTTCAGAAATTAGCTGACAGAAATGGTGGGCTTTTAGGAGATAAGTGATGGCTTTGCCTTGGAGAGCTTTCTGAGTGTTGCTCTGACCAAGGACATTCAGGACTTCATGGTTCAGTGTTATAATAGTGGTGTTGCTGACTTTAACTTGAGTATGATGTGCGTGGCATCGTGCTAAGTGCTTCACCTACATTATCTCAGTCTTCCCAAAATTCTATGAGGTAGGCAATTATACTGTGGGTTGGGAGGTTACCTTGCCCAGGGCCACATAGCCAGGCTGAGCCAGGGTTCACACTGGTGTGCTTGGCTTTAGCATTTACCCTTGACTGTGGCTATGCTGCAGATGCTACATTGGCAGGCAGCATATGAGCTGGATTTTGTTGAGCCTGCCAGTATTTTAAAAAATGTTTTAAAATTGAGCCAATATTTAAAATGCAAGTGATTTCACATTTAAATGCATACAAAATTCTAACATCTCTTATAAATGGATATGTCTAACAACATTGGGCCTTCAAAGTCTCCCTCTCCTGAAGTTATTAGCTCCCATGTTGGAAGGGGCATGTGTTGCCCAATTATCTAAAGAGCCGGTCAGCAGTCTGATTCTGTTCACATACCTGTGATTCCTCCATGTTCCTGAATTGCCCAGCTTTGCTATTCAACCCCCTCTACTATAATTTTTGGGTGTTAGGTGTGTTCTCTACCGTGTATAGGCCTAGAAATAGAATTCTGGGCTAACACCATGTCACAAGATGGCTAGCAACAGATAACATAAGTGTGAGCTGCAAATGGTTTATGACAGATAATTAGTTTATGGTTGATTCCAAAGTCAGTTCATCTCCAAGAAGGATGGCAAGGTAAAGGGGCACCAGGGACAGTGCTGCAAAGCAACCAGTGACCTGGAATTCACTCCAGCTTCTGTCACAAGCCACATTGAGTCTCTTCCCTTTTCCACATCTATAAAAGGGAGAGAGTAGAGCAATGTTGGTGTCAGCTCTAAGGGTCTTCTATGCCACTGCCTGTGCATCAGTTTTCACAGGAGGGACTGAGTTCAGGATTGTGTCTTCCAGAGGTGGACAGCAGGTGCAAGTGCACAGGGAAGTATCAAACAACTATGGCTGGCTCAGGTTCTTAGCATCTGGAGGCCATGGACCCAGCCCAGTGAAGAGCAGTCGGCTCAAGTCATGGCAACTGTTCTGGATGCCAGAACTTTCCTTTACTTTAGTTCAGGGGTCAGGTCAGGGCTTGGCTCTTTATTTAGAGACCATAATAGGAAACACTGAAAACGTTGTTTGCCAGAGGAAACACCTCACTCCAAATAATATCACTGGGAACTATATTAGAGAAAATTTCACAATCTTTTAGTACATTCAGAGGAACCCACAGGAACTATAATGTTTTATGCTCTTTCTCTCACTCTTAAAATGCACAAACCTATCACAACAAAGTGAGCCTGCTCCAATTAGAGAAGTCATGAAAATAAATAGACAACCACAATACTGCTCTAAAGGAAATCAAAACAAGTCAACAGATCAGGCAGAGGTCCAAGGAAAACTCTCATGTACATTTTTCTTATATGCTCTTCGGTACAGCTGTGGATCCTATAATTCTCTCTACCCTATCATAATCTCTGTGTATATTTCACTGGTTTCTAAGAATAAACCTTATTTTCTCTTTAGCAAAGTGGCATGTGCTGCTGATCTCTAGTGGCTTGTCTGCAAACTTGACCTCAGCAAGATTTCCTGGTATCTTTCAGGTTTGGGGAGGATTGGGGATATAAATGAGGAACTTTGGGGATACAGATTAAGGGCTTTGGGAAATTAGAAAGGGGAGTGTTTAGAAAAAAAAAAACAACATGTGTCAGACTGAGAGATGGTGCATGTGTGAGGTACACGCTATCATGGATTCTGTACCTAAACTTGCTATTAATCATGCTCTTTCATTAGGGCCTCAAGCTCTCAAATAAGTCCCATTCTGTAGCAGGACTTTCTTTGGTTTCCTGGGTTCAGTGGTGCATGCCTGTAATCCCAGTGACTCAGGAGGGCTGGAGATGTAGCTTAGTGGTTAATCACCACTGGCTTCAACCCCACCACCAATAAAAAAGCCCCAATATATATCCTTCCTTCTGCTGGTGCTGTCTTCCTCTTCTTTTTCTTAATAAAACAGCAAGATTTAGTTTGGTAAAATGTTCCTCCAGGTAGCAACCAATATGTTGGCAGCTTCCCTTACAGCTAGTAGGGGCATATGACTAAATTCCTGCCACTGGAATGTGAGTGGAAATTATGTGAACAACACCCATGATCAAGAAAGGGGCTCGTGCTCCACCCTCCATTTCCTATGATGTGGATATGGCAATAATAGTAGCTGCCACCTTTACCAAAGATAGGAGCCATTCTGGAGGCAAGAGCTGACCCGTGCTTGTGTCTTGGAATGACATTAGGGAACAGTGTCATCTGTTTGCTCTGGACCTCTAGCCTGTCTTTGGACCCTTCAGGAAGGAAGAATTAAACTTCTGTCTTGTTTGAGCCACTGTATGTTTACAAGACAGTTAAGCCTGCACACCCCAACTCACATATCCAAGCTCTTCCTTTTAGTATGTTTTTAGCTTAGCTCACGACCATAAAGGCATTTACCCAATTTGTCATAATCTTTGCATAGCTGCAGCATGAGGTTTCTCCTGAGTGACTTTCCAGCTTAAGTATTTTCATGATCCCATCTGGTTGTTATTTTAACTCCTTCCTCTTTCTTTCTCATTCTCTCCCTCTTTCATGGTTCACAAGCTCTAAATAATTGGAAAACAACCAGAGTCAGGAGACATGGAATTTCTTGGCTGGCTTACAGTGTCTTGGGGAGAGTGGGCTAGAGGAGAAAAGGGATGTGAATGAAGTTTTGATGGGAAGATGAAGGCCTTAATTACCTGGAACTCAGCTCATCATAGCTGCTTTTACCAAATGAATGCTTTTACCAAACCTTGAGAAAGAAGAAAATCATGACTAAATAAGCTGTTTAGGTAGAGATCATTCACAAAGAACCAGTCACCTAGATCTGTGCCAGAGTTTTAGCCCACATCTGCATGTGATGTGATGAGAATGTGTCCTAATGGCTCTGAGGCCATCTCAACATCAGAGTCCCTGCTTTGTTAAAACAGTTACATTTTGGAGGGAAAAGAAGCTTATCCCACAGAAATATTCTGCAGCTGGGGTTATAGCTCATTGATCATTGATTATCCAGCACGTGCCAGGCCCTGGGTTTGAGTGCCTGCACCAAAAAACAACAACTCTACAAATGTGCAATACTGCTTGTATATAGATGTTCATTGTAGTGTTTTTGCATTGGTTTAAAAAAAAAAAAAAAAATTGGAAACAACCTAATGTCCAATGTGAGTAAGATTAATTAAAGTATGGTTTATATCATTGTAAAAGGCAAAGCAGCCCCTTCAAAGAAGATATATGTCTGAATGCCTGTATGAATTGACCTGCAAAACTGTCCATAATGTATTGTTAGTAAAATGATTATATTTTTGATAAAAATTAAAAACTGAGGTCTTTATACCTTATAGTGTGAAAAGAACTTCACCCTAAAAGGTGAAAAGCCCTTCTGTGTTCTTTGATTAAAATAATTAATAGTGTTAAAATGTTCATACTACCCAGACAGATTTACAGATTCAATGCAGTCCCCATCAAAATACCAATGGCATTCTTCACAGAAGTAGAAAATAAAATACTAAAATTTATATGGAAACACAAATGATCTCAAATAGCTATATAATGAGATTGTATAATGAGAAAAAAAAAGAGCAATGCTGGATGAATCACTATAACTAATTTCAAAATACATTGCAGAGCCATGGTAAACAAAACAGTGTAGTATTGGCATAAAAACAGACAGGTAGACCAATGGAACAGAATAGAGAATTCAGAAATAAACCCATGCATCTATGCCAACTGATTCTCAACAAAGTTGCCCAAAACATATATTGGAGAAAGTATAGCCTCTTCAACAAATAGTTCAGGGAAAACTGGATATCCACACGCAGAAGATTGAAACTTGACTATTACCTCTGTACAAAAATCAACTCAAAATAGATCAAATAACTTAATGTAAAACCTGAAACTACTAAAGAAATCATAGGAAGAACATTTCAAGATATTGGCACAGGCAATGATTTTTTTTTTTTTTTTTTTTTTTGGACAGGACCCCCAAAGCACAAGAAATAAAAACAAAAATTGACAAATGGAATTATATCAAATAAAGCTTCTACATTTCAAAGGAAACAATCAACAGTGAAGAAAGAGCCTACAGAATGAGAGAAAATATTTGCTAGCTATATGAGGAACTCACAAAACTTAACAACAAAAAACCAAGTAAGCCAATTAAAAATGGGCAAATGATCTGAGTAGACCTTTCTCAAAAGAAGAAATACAAATCACACTATTATATATTACGTAATAAACCAATACAACTTTTAAAAAACAAAGAAGAAATACAAATGACTGATAAATGTATGAAAAAAAAGCTAATGATGCTCATTAGCCATCAGGGAAATGCAAATCAAAACTACTATGAGATTCAACCTCACCCCAGTCAGAATGGCTATTCTTAAAAAAAATATTAGAAAAGGTTATACTCCATGTATGTATAATATGTCAAAATACACTCTGCTGTCATGTGTATCTAAAAAGAACAAATTAAAAAAAAAGAAAAAACAAAACAAACAAAATGTAAAAAGTAGCAAATGCCAGTGAGGATGTGGAGGAAAAGGAACCCTTATAAACTATTGTGGAAATATAAATTAGTATAGGTGCTATGGACAGCATTATGGAGCTTCTTCAAAAAACTACAAATGGATCTACCACATGATCCAGTTACATTATTTCTGGATATATGTCCGAAAGAAATGAAGTTGCCATACAAAAGAAACATGTGCATGTTTAATGCAGCACTATTTACAATAGCTATGAAATCAGCTATGCAATCAGCCTTTGGTGCTCATCAATAGATGAATGGATAAAGAAAATGTGCTATATATACACAATAGAGTATTATCCAGCCATAAAGAAGAATTAAATCCTGTCATTTGCAGCAAAATGGATGGAACTGGAGGACATCATGGAAAGCAAAATAAGCCAGACACAGAAAGACAAGTATCACATGTTCTTTTTCATATGTGTAAACAAAAACAAAAAGACAACCTGAAAATATGATAGTAAGTATGCGAGTCTGGGGAAGGGTGAGAGAGCTGGGGATGCAGAAAACATGAGGGTATAAGAAGGGTGAGTGGATATGATCAATGCATGCTATATGGAAAATCACAATTAACCCCATTAACATGTATAATATGTAGTAATAAAAAAGCCTATTATTGCAAATGAGGGAAATATGAATAAACTGCAGTTTAGTTGAGAGTATCATTACCAATATTAGTTTCAATATTAATCACTACCAATATTAATTTTTTCATTGTGCTTATTATATCATGCTTATGTAAGAGCAATGGCCTTTAAACTGTTATTTAAAGTTATTTAAACTGTTTAACATTATTTGGAATTAAAGAAAAAAAGGGAGTGTTTAAAAATAACTGATATTTATGTATATATTTTCATATACCTAGAAAAATAGTCGGGAAAGAGATTCATGGGATTATTATATAATGATTATCTATGATGAGTATTAGGAAAGATAGTGTTTTAGTCAGCTTTTTTGCTGCTGTGACTAAAGGATCTGACCAGAACAACTATAAGGAGGAAGAGTTTATTTGAGGGCTTATGGTTTCCGAGGTTTTAGTCCATAGAAGTCTGGCTCCCTTCCTCAGGGCTCAAGGTGAGGTTGAACATCACAGCGGGAGAGTGTGGAAGAGGGAAGCAGCTCACATCATAGTGATCCAAAAGCAAAGAGACTGCAGCTCCAGATACAAAATATATACCCCATAACTTTATATGTTGGATATTTGTAAATTGCTTTTAATTTTACAGGAGCTCCCAATGCAAGATTGCCTTGAATCTCAGAGAAGACTTTGAACTTGAACTTTGAGCAATCTCAGAACTGTGGAGATTATGGAGACTCTTGGGAATGGACTAAATGTATTTTGCATTGTCGGATGAGTGTGAGCTTTTGGGGACCAGGGGCAGAATGTTATGGTTTGTATATGAGGAGTCCTCCAAAAGCTCACATGTGAGACAATGCAAGAAGTTTCAGAGGAGAAATGATTGGATTGTGAGAGTCTTAACCCAATCAGTAAATTAATCCATGATGGGATTAACTGAGTGGTAACTAGAGGCAGTGGGTGTGGCTGGAGGAAGTGGTTAATTGGGGGCGTGGCTATCGGGTATATATTTTGTATCTGGAGCTGCAGTCTCTCTCTCTGCTTCCTGATTACCGTGATGTAAACTGCTTTCCTCCGCCACCCTCTCCTGCCATGGTGTTCATCCTTACCTCGAGTTTCCCCCCCACAAGAATGGAGCCGGCCTTCTCTGGACTAACACCTCTGAAACTGTGAGACCTCAAATAAACTTTTCCACCCTTACAGTTGTGCTGGTCAGATCCTTTAGTCCCAGCAGAGAAAAGGGCTGACTAAAACAGTGTAGATTTTGATATTTTTCTATACATAATTCTATATTACTTGAATTTTTTAATAGTGGTAGTAATTCATGGTGAGGCAGAGTCATACGTACTCTGTTCCCTGCCATGCAAATATAGGAGGTGATCAATAATGCTAATAGCAGTAACAGTTTTGTAGCACCCACCATGTGCTAGGCACTATCCTGCGGTCTCTATATGTTAATTTACCTAATTTGCATATGTATGCCATAAGTACTATTATTGTCTCCATTTTACAGATGAGGAAACAGAAGCACAGAGAGAATAAGCAATCTGCCCAAGGTAACTAAGTGACGGAGCTTGGATGGTATCCAGGCAACTTGGCTCCCACAACTGCACTTAAGCCACTTTACTGTTATGTTGATTAATTGATGGGATGAACAAATGAATAAATGTATGCTGAAGGGGAAAAACCGAGTTTTCTGGCTAAGTCTCCAATAAGTAGAAGAATCAATAAACCAGTAAAGCTCATTCCCAGAGCATTCTGCTTAATCAAGGTTTTACAATTTATCTTTCATTGGGCTGTTTACACTCAGAGCCTTCCAAATGCTGAAGAGACACTGATGTTAACAGCTGTTGATGAGTGTGACTAGGAAAAGCTGAACATTTTAATTTAAAGCAAGTGAAAGAATTATTCGCCAGCAAATTAAAAGGCTTCATCTGCCATTTCTCTGCCTCCTCTGTCTTCTTCCTTCCACCCAGAACAATAACAAGGGCATGGTGAACTCAACCATGACCCGCTGCCTTTGCCATTCTAAGCTGCCTGGTTTTGCAGCTTGTGAAATAATCTTCACTGTGCTTATGTCTGGGAACTTGGAAACATAGGGAAGAATTCTGTAGTCCAGAAACATCTGTATGCTTGAAGAGACTGATGGACTCTTCCCCCAGGAAAAAGCCTCCCGGACTGCTAACCTTCATTGTGTTTGTGTCCTCTGCATCTGGCCAAGTGCTTGGCACATAGCAGGAACTTTTTGTGGGATAGACCATCCTGTCAGGTTAGTTGAGTTTTTTGGGGGTTGGGGGAGTGCTGGAGATTGAACCCACGTGCTCTACCATTTAGCTACATCCCAGCCCTTAGAAATTTTTATGGTATAGAGGAAGTTCTACGGAAAATAATAAGTATTCTATATTAAAATAATGTTTTGTAAGTCAAAAAATTGCATTCACTCAGTAAATGAATGCTAAGCACCTGCCCCATGCAAAGCACTGTGGGTGGTTCAGGTGAATTCAAATAATTCCAGTCTTCAAGATGCTTATAGTGGAGTGTTGGGGTAGGCCCCCAAATGGCTGTAGTTAAGCTCCCTCACTGAGATTTCTGGCAAGCTATGTTATGTTTTTAGTGTGTAGCCAGGGCTGGGAACTGACTATGTTATGGTTAGTCAAGGCCAGAAACACTGTTATTCAGCATGTATATTCAAGTTAGTGTTTATGAAACATTAACTTGTGAGCATGCGTCCCCTTACGTAACCTGTTGGCATTGTGCCTTCTTTGTTTGGCCTGCATATAAAAAGGGCCAATGGAAATGGGCTAAGGGGGCTACAGTGGAACTGGCTGAGGGCTGAAGCTGAAGCTGGGGGCTGGCTAATGGCTGTGGCCACCACTGAATAAGTGTGTCTACTTTCCTAACTGTGTCTTGCATCTTCTTCCATCTGCCAAACCTCAAATCTGTTTCCTGGGTCAAAGCTCCCGTGCAACATAGAGTCCGAGAGATATATACACACACATTACAGTCAGTACTGTGACTTTAGAATAAGAATTTTATAACTTTGAAGTGAGGGAAATCAGTAGTGCTGTCTCTTTTTCCCCCTCTCTCTCTCAAAGTACAACTAAGGAGTAATTTTGTGGGCACATAAAGTTTGTATACATGTTTAAATTGCATGTTTGTGGTACATGGTCATAAATCACCTCCCTGGTGCAATTGAAAATGGTTTCCTGGCAGTGGAGGTTGGTTTCTCCATGCACAGTTGACTTTAGGTAGAACTGCAACTCAGCACCTCTCTGAGTAGTAAGAAGGAAATCCCACAGGAAAAGGCCATGTTGACCTGTTGGATGGGACAACTTGGGGGAAGAGGGAAGAAGAATGCTTAAATTAACAACAGTGCTGGCTGCCTGATCCTTGGTGGTCTTAACAGAAAGGGTGTAGAGTGTTAAGTAACCAAGACATAGTAGCACTGGTGGAGTTAGAAAGGTACCTGGACAAAATCTGGAGCACTCACACTTGAGTCTTTCTCAGAGTGCAGATGCACAAGCAATGGAAATATCACCATTCCCAGTTTGTTTCCAATCAGAATCATTGTATATTTTTCATGAGTCTTTGTGTCTTCGGGAAGACTGCATATGTAGTTGGGAGAAAAGCAGGCATTGGTGATAGACTTAGCTGTGTTACCTTGGACAAGAAAATGTTATATAGACAGAAATACATTCAAAGGGTTGCTGTTAAGGTGAAATGAGATGATACATGTAAACACACAGCACATCCTAACTATTCAACAACTGCAAGCTATTAACAGCAACAGCTATAACAGAAAGTAATGCATGCAGAACCTTATTTACAAAGTCTTTCATATGCGTGCTTAGGGGAGCGCTGTTTTTAAGGGTCAAACCTCCAGGTTCATACAGGTGTGGGTTCAAATACTGGTTCCTTTGTCATTAACTTTGTAAACATGGGCAAGTTAGTTAACCTTTAAGGTTTGGTTTCTTCATCTGTAAAATGAGATAATGGTACATAAGGTGTCTAAGGTAGTTGTGAAAGTTAAATAGTGTAAGTTTTTTCGTATACGCTAAGTACTGAACAAATGTGAGCAATTATTTATCATCCCATTTGTCCTCCTTAGCGCTTTGTTCTGAGGAACCTAAGGCCCAGAGCTGGAAGCATTCCAGAGCAGGACTGAGATCAAGCTCCAGCTCATGTGGAGCACCTGGCTGAGAACATTTTCCAGTGGTGATGTAAGGCAGGTGTTAAATGAAAATGAGTTGGAGACATCCAGAAAATATATTCTGTACCTGAGCTGGAACAAGGATTTTAGCCCCAAAGGCCTTCCAGCCAGCAAACCCCTCCTACTGGAGGAAGGACTCCATTTGAGTCTGGCAGTGACACAGAGATTTCTTCACTTCCTGAATGGGGACATTAGAAGTGGGCATTCTTTTCTTATCTTCTCTCTGGCTGTCAGGAATTGAAGGGGGGAAGGAGGTCATGATGTGTTCTTGATGTGCCCAGAGGTTGGCTGTACTCAAAGCTCTACAGGGTGTGCCTTAAAGAGAGAGTGCCTTATGGAGAGTACAAAAAACAGAGCCATGGGGCGGGGCCAGCTCAGCTTTGGGTAGGCCCTCATGATTCATCAGGATGCATAACTCAGCTCTGAGATCTCTTGCTGAAGCAGAGATTTTTCTCCTGAAGGCACATGTAGCAACTGCAGTAAGAGACCTAAGGGGACTGAATTCTGTTTCTGTCGATCCAGGCCTCTGTTCCCTCTGTTCACTTTCTCTTTTCCCCTCTAGTTACCTCCCAAATTGCACTTGCTCAAATCCTATATTCTTCCTTTATATGGATGCCTAATCGCTCACCCTATTTTTGAGTTTTATGATGCTTGATCCTCTGCCTAGGTCTTGCAATTGTCTAGATGAGTGTCCATACTAGTCCATGTAGAATGTTCTTCTCCCTGTGTGCATATGAAGGTGTTTACTGGTGTAACCTAGCAATGTAGCTATAAACCAAAACCATGAAACCAAGTCCTAAAGGAAACAGGCTGCTTTTCTGAGCAAAGGTAAATCTAAGAGTTAAGCTTTCCTTGAACCAAAGTTTAGAAGAAGATGACTTAATTCCACTGAAGACAAACAATGGAATTTTAAAAAGATAATTTAATATTTAAGGTAGATGATAATTTATAGAATTCAAAATTAATATTTCTGTTCTTCACCCTTGTCTTTGTGTTCAGTTCTGCTTCATCTTCTCACACCAATAACCATGTAAATATCTCCCTTGAATGTTTCTGGAAATTTAAGAAATATATACTACACAAGTAAATACAAATTTACAATTCAGTCACTTCCTTTATACCCAAATTAAAGCATACAATAAATATTATTCTTTTTACTTTTTTTTAACATCATAATCCATCTTGGGAATCTTTCAATATCAATTCGTAAGAAACCCCCTCATTCTCTTTACGGCTACATAATATTCCATTATACAAATGTACCATAATCTACTTAACAAATCCCCCATTGATGGACATTTAGATTGTTGTCAATTACCTGGTATAGCAACAGTATTGCAGTGAATAACCAGTTGTGATGCTTAGATCGCCCATTTGTATGTGGCACCAAAGGACACCTACAACAGCAGTATAAGACAGTGCACAGTTCCTCCTTCCTTGCCATTCAGCATGCATTACTGCACCTATATTTTGATACCTCGTCATAGTTTGAATTTGTGTTTATCTTAATAAGAATGAGGTTGATTGACTATTCATATATATAAAAGCTGTTTATACATCTTTTTACTGTGAACTCTTTACATTCTTTGCCAAATTTTCTTCTGGATAAGTGATCTCTTTCTTATTGACCTGTGGGAACTCTTAAAATATTAAGGACATTAAACCTTGTCTGTGAAATGAGTTGCATACAATTTGTTCCTAATTCACCATTTTTCTTTTGTCTTTGCTGAAATTGTTTCTGCCAAGTGAAGATTTTTATGGAACTTAATTTTAAAATCTTCTCTCTCATGCCTTCTAGATTTTATATTACAGTCAGAAAGGTCTTCCCCACTCTGAATTTATGCAGGAACTTTCCTTTGAGTGCTTACTTTTTACATCAAATATTTGATTCTTTTGGAATGGATCCTGGCATAATGCGTGAGGAATGGATCCAACTTTTTTTCTAAATGGACCCACAGTTGTTCCAGCACTATTTATTGAATAATCTATCATTTTCCCCACTGATTTGAGAAGGCAACTCTATCATATGCCAAATCCCTATATATATTTGAGTATACTTCTGAATTTTATATTCTGTTTTATTGATCTGTCAACAACAGAAAATTTAAAACTGCATATATCACTGAGATATCAGCCCAAACAGAAATATAGAAAGAGCAGAGGAATTTGTGAAATAAAAATTGTACTGAACTCAACACCTTCTACAAGAATACTTTCTTTTCCCAATTTCAGTGTAAGCCTGAGAAATGGGGCCTGAGGATGTGCCTATGTGACCCAAAGGCTGAGAATAAACATATCCAGAAGATTCTTGTGACTGCATCAGGTGCTTCGTGTACCCCTGCCCCCCCCCCCCCCAGTCATAGATCTGCAACAGGGGTGAATATCTGACCCAAGATAGAGCCCATTCAAACCCTTCTTAGGAATTACTGAACTTGAAACCAAAAAAGAATCAGACAGTTTTTGGTGAAGGTAACCATAAAATGTAAACCCCAGGACTTCCATGGGACAGACTTCCTTCTGAAAAGATAGCCAAGAAGCAGTGAAAGAATAAAACTGACACAGCAAATTCAGAGATGATGAAATACTACTCAGCAATAAAAAGGAATGAATTGTAGATTCATACAAAGGATTCATACTACATGAATCCATCTGAGTGAAAGAAGACAGACTCCATCTGTATATAACTCTTGAGAGTGCAAACTAATTTACAGTTCCAGACATCAGATCAGTCACTCCTGAGAAGGGTGAAGAGGAGAGGAGAGGCAGAGTAGGGCAAGAGAGGAATTATCAAGAGGCAAAGGAAAAAGCTGGGGGTTATGGGTGTGTTCAGTATCTTGAAGGTAGTGATGATTTCATAGATGTGGACATTCAAAACTTATCCAGTTATGCACCTTAAATCCCAGGGTATTGAGCATGCTAGCCAAGCACTCGACCACTGAGCTACATCCTCAGTACAAGATGTTCTTCAAAAGGCAAGGACTGGGGAAGGGGAAACAAACACAGAAAAAAGCATATATGGATAGTGTGAGTGTAGAAGGGAGGACAGTCAAGAGAAAGAATGAATTTAGACTGCATTTGGGGTTTAGTTCTAGAAGCCTAGCTGCATCTCCAATTTGGTTTCTTAACCCAAACATGGATTTTTAAGAGGAATATGCTTACTGTTTTGTCCAAACTGAGCTTCTGGCCTTTGATGACAGAATAATAGGACTGTACCCATACCTTTCTCAAGAAAGAATCCCAGGAATCTGTCTGGTACTCCTTCTTCCTTATCCCTCATACCCAGTTTTTCACCACGTACAACCCACTCTACTTCCTATACGTTGAGAGAATGCTTGTTTTTTTCCATCCTGACCTGCTGAGTTCAGTCTCTTTTCTTCCTGTACTTAGACTCTTTTTTACTTTCATTTTTTTTTTGTACTGAGGATTGAATGCAGAGACATTTTACCACTGAGCTACATCTCCAGCTTTATTTATTTATTTATTTATTTATTTATTTATTTATTTAGAGACAGTATATCAGTAAGACGCTGAGACTGACCTTGAACTTGCTATCCTCCTGCCTCAACCTCCTGAGTCTCTGGGATCACAGGTGTGCACCACTACAGCTGCTTCCACTTAGATTCTTTTTATGCCTCCCAACTGGGATTACCTCCCTTTTCTTTCCTCCACATTGTTTCCAAAGTTACATATTTAAAGCATAGAACTGATTCTTTCATTCCCCTTCAATTCTGTCAACAACCAGTGATCACTTCACATGGTGCTCACGGAACCTACCTCCTGGAGTGGCCCCGTCATCACTCTCCAGAGCATCTCCATTAGACCCCATACCTCAGCAAGCTTTCTGACTCCAGCCACAACAGATGTAGTTGCCCTGGAGTGCTCTTATACTATTTGTCCACCTAACAAACTTCTCACGTTATTGAAGGCCCAACTCAAACATTCCCCTTTTATTGCTCTCTTTGGCTCTCAGCTCAGTGAGTTGTTTTCCCTATTGTTCTCAACTTCTTATCATCTTCCTTGCAGTGATTTGATGAGTCTTTCTTCCTGCAAGATGACAAACTTCCAAAGAGCAGAAAGTTTGTCTCATTCATCTTTATATCCCTAGAAAACAACATGGTTCACAAAATGTAGCAGGTCCTTAATTAATGCCTGTTTAATTGATTAAAGTGGAGGAAACCGAAATAAACAAATGGTTTTGAAACTTTATAAATACCCCTTAGTGCAATTCTTTTTTTTTTTTAAAGATTTTTTCATAATAACTTTATTCTATTTATTTATTTTTATGTTATGCAGAGGATGGAACCCAGGGCCTCACACAGTGCTAGGCAAGCTACCCCTGAGCTACAGCCCCAGCCCGGTGCAATTCTTTTTGAAAACAAAATGTTACTAGGAATCTTGATACATTTTTGGACAAAGGTGGAACTGATCTGGTGGAAGAGCAAATTAGCATGTTTGACCTCTGACTATTTTATTATTCTGGTTTTCAACAGTTTTCTTTCTGTCTGCATCCGTATATAAAAGAGATTTGCTTTTCTTCTCCACTACCTGATGAGGACTCCACTTGCCTCTTTCTAGTCAGAAGCATCTGTAACCTTCCTGTATTTTAGGATAACCCTAAATAACAAGTCTCCTGTGTCACCAGCTGCCCCGGTTCACAGCTTCCCCATGTCATAAGAAATTCCATTTATGATACGTGAAAGTTTATGAACAAAGAGATTTCTAACTACAGAGAGAGACAGTTCTAGTAAAGAGGCCTCTGACTGCTCAGTTTCTAAGTTAGCATGCAAAAATGTTAGATGCAAGAATAAATATGTTTCCAAAGTACCAAGGAGCCTGGGAGTTAAGCCACTGCTATTGGGTGTTTCTTCTTCTCATTCTCTCTGCTTGAAGAGTCTAATTTGAAATTTTGAATCTGTGGTCTTGTATTTCTAGATTGCCACTTTATAGAATTGTTTCTGACATTGTTTTCTGCCTTGCATTATCCAAAGAGGCACCATATCTGAATTCTTCGTGTAGTTTTATAAACAAAGCTGGCTCAATATAGAACTCAATGGGCTGCATAGAGAACCCATAGGAAGCATTTAGAACATTTGTGGCACATATAATTTATGACAAAAATAAAAGTGAAACAGTTTCATTGTGTTTGTAGGCAAAACGAGGGCATTGGACCAGATGATCTCCAAGGGCTTTTCCAACCCTGAAAGTTTATGGTTTCTGGGCCGGTGAGAACAATTTCAGGTGAATTGTGGGAGAAGTAAATAGTTCTTTGCACAAATAAACAGAATATCATGGCAACAAATCTCAGGAAGAAAATTTCAAAAATTATCTTCAGTGCTTTATTATATGTAGCTTCATTCTGTATTCCTTTACTTGCTCTCTAAGAAATGCCACTTGGGTAGGGATTCAGGTGTAATTCAGCAAATGATATGTCTGCATGTGAACTCTTCCGTACCCTCAGGACAGAGGCCACAAGACCAGAAGCCATTTTGCATAGTCAATAGGACTAAATGAGGAAACCAAAGAATGTTTTCCAGAAGCTAAGTATGTCCAGAAAGTGGTGTTTCAAAAGTTCAAGTTCATCTGTTGGTAGAAATTCAAAATATTTTTGTTTAAACCAACAAAGTTACATGGTTTGGTTATGAGGCAAGATTTCAAGAGTCTATTTAACCCTAAATAGAAAAGGATCATTAAAACTTTTATATATTTGGCCTCACTTGTAGCATCATTTTCTTGAGAAAAGAAACCCATTCCTCATTCCCAGCTGTGACATCATGACCTTTCTCCCCAATCCCAGCAGTAGAAACAGGCCTTCTGTGGTAGGGAAGTTTGTGGGCAGAGGTCAAGGTGATGGTCACAGTCACACAGTTCATCCAAGCTTTACATCTGTCCAAAAAAAGCAAAACTTTTAGGCAAGAAAAATTACCTTGAAGGATAGAGTTCTGAGTAGGAACTCTCCCCATTCCTGCTTAAAATATGCTAAAAATTAAGTATTCACCAAAAGCTGTTTGTCATTGCATTCATTTAGAATCCTATTTTGTGACCATGATTGAGGACTCAGAGTTTTTTTGGTTCTTTATTATAATTAGTAATGATTTTTTTGTTCCTTGATTATAATAAATTTGTTTTTGAAATCCACTAAGATATCTAAATTGATTATTATCACAAATGGCTGTCAGTGCATTTCTTTTAGCAGAAACAAATGAACTAAATTTTTTTTGAATTAATATCTTGTGAGGTTCTTTTTTAACTACTGGAAGAGAAAAAACAGAATGATAAAGTGCATTTTGAACCAAACATGAACCCAGTCATTCATTCCACAAACATTTATTGAATACCAACCATCGGGCTAAGTGCTTTGAAGTATACAATGATGAATAAATCACATTTCCTGTACTCATGGAACTTAGGAATTTGAGGAAATAAGACAGATAAGTATAAATAACTCTGCTAACGGTAAAAATGAATAAACGCCTTAAGAGATGACAGAGTTCTTTAGGCATCAAAGGAGAAAGGGCCACGTTCAGCGGAGACAAGAGAAGTTTCCAGACAAACTGGCACACAGACTGGTCTCTGTGGAAGGGCAGGATCTAAAAAGTGATGCAAGGGTACCCAGAGGGAAGGGAATGGAAAACCATTGATGGCTTTAGAAAGGAGCCTTTGGGAGTGACACGGATTAGCTGTGTCATTTTAGAAGTAGACAGATACTAATTCAGTGGCTACTGTAGTAGTTCAAATGAAGTTTTCTGCCTTAGCGACGAAACTGCAAGTATGAGCAGACCACACAGAGTGGGGAGATGCAAAGGAAGCAGGATCTACACACCTTGGTGATCCTTTGGGAACACAGTATTCAGTCATCAGTAAAGTTAATTATTAAAATCAAGAAGAGTGGTTCTTAAGCTTACCAACCTCAGGAATTACGCGGACAGCTTCTTTAAACACTTATTTCAGGCTCAACGTGTGGAGAGAACCTGTGAGAGTCAGTGTTGGGCCCAGGAATCTTTAGTGTGAAGCGGCACCAGAGGATTTCGATGCAGGTGCTCCACTGCTCACATTCTGGGAGACTTCTGTGGAGTTACCGAGAGAGTGTAGGTTGGGGGAAGGGAAGGACAATCTACAGCCTTTCCTATGGGGCATGATGTGCTCCTCCAACAAAGGCCTCACCTTCCTGGAGCCCACATTCTGATGCAAAATAACACATAGTAGACACATAAACACATGAATAAATCATAAGGTTTCAAATAATATCATGAATTAAATAAAACAGAATAAAGCTAGAGAGTGATGGGGCATAGGGAAGGTGGGAAGGAGACTGATCAGACACAAAGAGCCTCTCAGGAAGTGACATTTGAGTAGGAACTGAGAAGAGCAGGGCCCCTCAGCAGTTGTGGAGGAAGAGCACCACAGGCAGAGGGAGGAGATGCATGAAGATTCTGAGAAACAGCTTTTGTGTTTGGGGAATGGCTGCAGGGCCAGGGCCCAGTGGAGCTGGAGCAAGTCCAGACATGAGAGGACAGAGAAGCAAGCAGGAGCCAGGCCATGGAAGAAAGCCTTTTGGTAAGGATCTTGGAGCTTATTCTAAGATGTGTTGGGAAATTCATTAGAGGCTTGGGTAGGACAGCAACATGATCTGACTTTCTTTTTTGAAAGGACCACTTAGCCTGCTGTAGATTGCAGAGAACGAGTGTGGGACCAGCTAGCAGGCTACTAAACTGGTCTTGGGTAGCATGGGGACAGGTTTGAAAGGCAGAAATGACACAACTGGCTAGTGGACTGGCCATGGAGTATGAGAGAAATTTTAAATTAAAAAATTAAATTTTTGTGGTAGAAAGGACAATTAAACATTTAAAAGATAAAGATGATGTAATGGGATTGAGGTAGAAATTTAGGGACACAGAGAAAACACTGAGTCTCTAAAGGAAAAATATCCCTGTTAAAATATTGAACAAACAACTTACTCATAAAAAAACTCAAGGCCAGATAGAGGAGCCTAAGAGTCAGAAAGGGGCCAAAATGTATGATGGCACTAAACAACCCATAAATACTTCATAACTTTTCCTAAATGTTTTCTGGGATGTAGCAAAACAGGAACAAGACCTCAACAGAAAGAGACTACTAAGCTTGTGAGAATAGGGGCTGACATTTGATTGGCCCATGATCCTCAGGTCTGATCACCAACTGACCACTCATCTGTCTGAGACAGAGACATTGATGTGAACTGAAACCTTCAGAACCCCTATTGGTAAGCACGATCTTGTTTAATATTTCCCACTCCCAAGAGAAGACCTAAGACCTGTCCCTTTGAGTCATACATAGTCTATCTAATTATACACCCTTAATACAAGACTCCACTTTAACCCCTGGCAGTGCATCTCACTCTCAAGACAGCCCACTGTTTTAGTCAGCTTTTTGCTGCTGTGACTAAAAGACCTAACCAGAACAATTGCAGAGGAGGTAAAGTTTATTCGAGGGCTCACGGTTTCAGAGGCCTCAGTCCATAGATAGCCATCTCCATTCCTTGGGGCTAGAAGTGGGCAGAAGAGCATGGCAGAGGAAAGCAGCTCATAGGATGATCAGGAAGTAGAGAGACTCCTCCGCCTGACACAAAATATACATACTCCAAAGCCATGCCCCCAGTGCCACATCCTCCAGCCTTCAGTTACCACTGAGTTAATCCCCATTAGGGGATTAATTCACTGATTGGGTTAAAGCTCTCACAACCCAATCATTTCTCCTCTGAACCTTCTTGCGTTGTCTCACACATGAGCTTTTGGGGGATACCTCACATTTAAACCATAACACCCACATTCTGCTCTGAGAGTATGTATCTTCACTTTCCACGTTCTAATAAAGCTATTCCTCTCTTTGCTAAAACCTTATGCCTCCTTTCATGTCAAGAGTCTGGAAATTTCAAGTAGAGATCTTCTCTGTCCTGTGGAGAGACCTCCTCAGAATCCCAAGTGGTAACAGGATGGAAGTCAAAGGAAAAGAGGACTTTGATCTTCTTTGTCATGGTATTTCTCATGCCTCAAATAATAACTTAACAAAGGTTTCTTGAATGAATTATTGGATGACTTAATGTTGTAGAAAAGTTAGGGAAGTGTGGACTGGAAAAAGTCATTAAATGGTATAACTAAGAGGTTGTTGGGAGACAAAGTGAAGGGGTTTGTTACTAGGCAGATGGAGGGACATAGAAGATGCTAGAGTTTGGGGGCTACAAGATAATAGAGATGAGGGAAGGCAAGAGCTTGTTCCTGGAGAAGTACCCAAGACCTGTCTGACCCCTAGAGAAAGCATCACATACACATGCTAAATGATTCTTTTCACTCTCTTAGGGGAACATGCGTGTTTGTATAGGTGAGGGGTAGATCAATGAGAATAGTGTTTGTTAGGAGCAAAGGATATTTATATGTATGGGGATATATTTTTGTGCCAGCAAATAGCAATTTTTTTTCGGTACTGAGAATTGATCCCAGGGTCTCAATGCATGCTAGACAAGTGCTCTACCACTGAGCTACATCCCTAGAAATTTTTGTTTTTATTTTCAGACAGGATCTTGGTAAAGTTGCCTAGGTTGGGCTTGAACTTGTGATCATCCTATTAAAGCTTCCTGAGTATCTGAGTTTGCAGGCATGTGCCACTGCCCAGCTGCAAATTATAATTCCTTGAATTCTTTCTCCTTCCTCCCTCTCTCTCTCTCTCTCCCCGCTTCTCCCTTTCTTTCCCAACTTCTTTTAATTTTATTAATAATTGCTATATTGATTACATGTTAAAGGAAAATGACTTTGGATATTTCATATAATTGTGTATTATTACAGTTAATATCACCTGGTTTTGGTTTTTTTTTTTTTTTTTTACATATTGAATGTGGCTATTAGACAGTATAAAACCACATATGTGGCTTGTTGGTGTGTGTGTATGTGTGTGCATGTGTCTTTTATGGACTAGCACTGCTCCAGGGCCTCATGCTCTCTCCACAGCAATGTCTCTGTCTAGATTTAAAGATCTCCGAGGACCTCCACTTGAGTGCAGCCAGGCCCAGGTCAGTCCTGCCAACCTCTGCCCAAACTCAGGCAGGCCCAGGTTGGCTCAGCCGACACCCGTGGAGCTCAGACAGGTCTAGGATAGCTTCAATGACCTCCGCTCAGAGGACTGCCTCTTCCAACCAGCAGACCACCACAGGAACTCAGATTCAACCAGTTCGGCCCGGACCAATTTGCATGGGACCCAGCCCCAGTGTAGGTCCAGAGTCCTCTACCCACCCCCACCTGGGAGCACAAGCCTAACCCACTTCCATCTTGAGACACTGCAGACATAGCCATAGCCTTCCCCATGCAGTAGCCCCTACCTTTTGACAACAGACAGGGCCCAAAAGCAGCTGCATCTCAGAGCAGGCATCCCAAAGACATTATAAGGCCCACCCTTTCAGCCCCATCTCTGGAAGACATTGCATTCATCTTGGGGCACCTTCACTGTTATCTCGAGTTACCTCCGCTACTGCCGACACCACCTTTAGTTGCAGTAGCATACATTGAGGGACACCTGAAGGGTCTGAAAGCCCAACATTAAGGTGAGGCACAGACAACCTGCATGGATATTACAAGAATATAGGGTAGAAACTGTAATATCTCAGATCTACACCACAAGAAAGGAAGGCAGATAGACAACATGAAAAAACAAAGGAGGAAAGTACCCTAAACTACAACAAGAGAACCCATGCTCAGCAACGTTGATGAAGTGTCAGAGAAGGAGTTCAGAAGGTTCATGATTAAAATGATCTGTGAATTAAAGAATGACTTAAATGAACAAATACAGGCAAAAGTTGATCACTACAGCAAAGATATAAGAGAGCAAATACAGGTAGCAAAAGATTACTTCAAAAAAGAGAGAAACTCTGGGAAAAAAAGTCAGAAATCCTTGAAATGAAGGAAACAATTAAGCAAATAAAAAACACAATAGAAAGCATCACCAACAGACTAGATCAACTGGAAGAAAGAACTTCAGATAATGAAGACAAAGTATATAATCTTGAAAATAAAGTTGACCACACAGTGAAGATAGTAAAAAACCATGAACAGAACATCCAAGAATTATGGGATAGCAACAAAAGACCAAACCTAAGAGTAATTGGGATAGAGGAAGGCACAGAGTTTCAAACCAAAGGAATGCACAATCTTTTCATTGAGATAATATCAGATAATTTCCCAAGCATGAAGAAGGAATTGGAAAACCAAATACAAGAGGCTTATAGGGCACCAAATGTACAAAATTACAACACATCTACACCAAGACACATTATAATGAAAATGCCTAGCATACAGAATAAGGATAGATTCTTAAAGGCCACAAGAGAGAGGAATCAGATCACATATAGGGGGAGACCAATTTGTATCATGGCAGATTTTTCAACCCAGACACTCAGAGCCAGGAGATCATGGAACAATATATATACCATGCTCTGAAAGAAAAGGGATGCCAACCAAGAATCTTATATCCAGCAAAATTAAGCTTTAGTTTTGAGGACAAAATAAAAACCTTCCATGATAAACAAAAGTTAAAAGAATTTACAACTAGAAAGCCAGCATTACAGAACATCCTCAGCAAAATATTCTACAAAGCAGAAATGAAAAATAATGATGAAAATCAGCAGAGGGAGGTATTACACTAAAAGAAAAACTAATCAGAGGAGAAACCATGCCAAGTTAAATACCCAAATAAACAAAAATGGCTGGGAATACAATCTTGTCTCAATAATAATTCTGAATGTTAATGGCCTAAACTCACCAATCAAAAGACATAGACTAGCAGATTGTATAAAAAAAAAAACAAAAAAAACAAAAAACGACCCAACAATATGCTGCCTCCAAGAGACTCATCTCATAGGAAAAGACATCCACAGGCTGAAGGTAAAATTTTGGGAGAAATCCTACCACTCACATGGACTGAGGAAACAAGCAGGGGTTTTCATCCTCATATCAAATAAAGTAGACTTCAGCAGGGGGATGGGTGTCACAGTCAGATGATGAAGGAGTCGGTGAAAGTGGTAGAGATATCAACACACAGACACGAGAGTCAGAGGCTGAAATCCCAAATTTTACTTTCTCATGGCATGGTTTATATAGCATAACAAAGCTTTGAGTTTACATCAGAAGAAAGTTAAGAGAAATTACAGTCATAAAATTCAGGGAAGTGGCAACATCTGCTGATTACATTCCAGACATTTTGATCTTTTACCCAGCATATTTTCAAGGTCTTGTTGGAAACCATGGTGACACATTTATCTGGATGTTTGTATTTCTGCTAAACTTTATCTGTAACAAGTTTAGGTCTCATTCATTTCTTATGGGCCATGGACTCTCTGAAGCTGCTACTCCGCACCACCTATTTATCTGTCTGATTGAAGTTAATTTTTCCTGCCTGGTTTTATAGTGCTATTGTGTTTCTGCTTAAATTCATTTTCTATTAACTCTAACTACTAATCCTAACTTAAGGTCATAACATCCTTTCTATGCTCAGGAGGGGAGAGTAGGAGGGATTTTAGTTATCATTCCTACAGGGGGAGAGGAGTGGGGTTGGAGTCTTAGGGCCTTGCAACATAGCCATCCTAAGTTTATCAAAGAAAACTCTGTTTTGGAACTTTGTACTTTCATATCTGAACTCAGAGTCCACCTCGCTGCAGTTTACATACGTAGTCTCATTCCCTTGAAATATTGCATCAGGCTTTAGTGGCCATATGAGCTGTAAAGAGAATTTCAGGAACAGAAAAGACAATGACAAATCATCCCAACACTATCTTTATGCCACATTTCCCTAGAGGATAATCACTTTGCATCATCCACCCTAGGAGAGCCTTGCTCCATCCATAGGTCAGGAGAGAGATGTGGCAAAGCTAAAGTCAATCAAAAGGGATAAAGAAGGACATTACATACTGCTCAAGGGAACCATATACCAACAAGACTTAACAATTATATATGCCCCAAATAATGGAGCATCCATGTTCATCAAACAAACTCTTCTCAAGTTCAAGAGTAAAATTGACTACAACACAATAATTCTTGAAGACTTTAACACACCCCTTTCACCACTGGATAGATCTTCCAAACAAAAGCTGAACAAAGAAAATATAGAACTCAAAAATTCAATAAACAACTTAGACTTAACTGACTTATATAGGATATTTCATTGAACTCAAAAATACAATAAACAACTTAGACTTAACTGACTTATATAGAATATTTCATCTTTCAATGAATGAATACACTTTCTTCTCAGCAGCACATGGATCCTTCTCTAAAATAGACCATATATTATGCCACAAAACAACTCTTAGCAAATATAAAAAAATAGAGATACAACCCTGCATTCTATCAGACCATAATGGAATGAAATTAGAAATCAATGTTAAAATAAGTAATAAAAGCTACTTCAACACCTGGAGACTAAATAATATGCTACTGAATGAACTATGGGTTGCAGATGACATCAAAGAGGAGATAAAAATATTCATAGAGGTGAATGAGAACACAGACACAACATATTGAAATTTCTGGGACACTATGAAGGCAGTTCTAAGTTCATTGCATTGAGTTCATTCCTCAAAAGAAGAAAAAGTAAACAAATAAATGACTTATTATTACATCTCAAAGCTCTAGAAAAAGAAGAACAATCCAACACCCAAAGTGGTAGAAGACAGGAAAAAATTAAAATCAGAGCTGAAATCAGTGAAATTGAAACAATTGAAAAAATTGACAAAACAAAAATTTGGTTCTTTGAAAAAATAACTAAAATTGAAAGACCCTTTGCCAGGCTAACAAAGAGAAGGAGAGAGAAAACTCAAATTACTAACATACGCAATGAAAAAGGAAATATCACAACAGACAATATGAGAATGCAAGAGATAATTCAAAATTATTTTGAAAATTTGTACTCCAATAAAATACAAAACATTGAAGGCATTGACAAATTTCTAGAGTCATATGATTTGCCCAAATTGAAGCAGGATGATATACACAATTTAAACAGACCAATTTCAAGCGATGAAATAGAAGATGCCATCAGAAGCCTACCAACCAAGAAAAGCCCAGGACCAGATGGATACACAGCCAAGTTCTACAAGACCTTTAAAGAAGAAATAATACCAATACTCTTCGATTTATTTCAGGAAATAGAAGAAGAGGGAGCACTTCCAAACTCATTCTATGATGCCAATATCACTCTGATCCCAAAACCAGGCAAAGACATATCAAAGAAAGGAAACTTCAGACCAATATCTCTAATGAACATAGATGCAAAACTTTTCAATAATATTCTGGAAAAATGGATACAAAAACATATCAAAGATATTGTATATCATGATCAAGTGGGGTTCATTCCAGGGATGGTTCAACATACAGAAATCAATAAATGTAATTCATTACATCAATAGACTTAAGGATAAGAACCATATTATTATCTCAATAGATGCAGAAAAAGCATATGACAAAATACAGTACCCCTTCATGTTCAAAACACTAGAAAAACTAGGGATGACAGGAACATATCTCAACATCATAAAAGCTATCTATGCTAAGCCCCAGGACAACATCATTCTAAATGGGAAAAAATTGAAAGCATTCCCTCTAAAAAATGGAACAAGACGGGGATGCCCTCATTCACCACTTCTATTTAACATAGTACTTGAAATGCTGGCCAGAGCAATAAGACAGATGTAAGAAATTAAAGGGATACAGATAGGTAAAGTAGAACTCAAATTATCACTATTCACTGATGATATGATTTTATACCTAGAAGACCCAAAAAATTCCACCAGAAAACTTCTAGAACTCATAAATAAATTCAGCAAAGTAGCAGGATACAAAATAAATACCCATAAATCTAAGGCATTTCTATATATCAGTGACAAATCCTCTGAAAGGAAAATGAGGAAAACTACCCCATTTACAATAGCACCAAAAAAGATAAAATACTTGGGAATCAACTTAACCAAAGATGTGAAAGACCTCTATAACGAAAACTACAGAACACTAAAGAAAGTAAATATAGAAGACCTTAGAAGATGGAAAGATCTACCTTGCTCTTGGATAGGCAGAATTAATATTGTCAAAATGATCATACTACCAAAAGCACTATACATATTTAATCCAATTCTAATCAAAATTCCAATGACATTCCTCATAGAAATAGAAAAAGCAGTCATGAAATTCATCTGGAAAAATAAGAGACCCAGAATAACTAAAGCAATCTTTAGTAAGAAGAGTGAAGCAGGTGGCATCACTATACCAGATCTTAAATTATATTACAGAGCTATAGTAACAAAAACAGCATGATATTAGCACCAAAATAGACCAATGGTACAGAATAGAGGACACAGAGACTAACACATAAAATTTCAGTTATCTTATATTAGACAAAGGCGCCAAAAATGTGCATTGGAGAAAAGATAGCCTCTTCAACAAATGGTGCTGGGAAAACTGGGAATCCATATGCAGCAAAATGAAATTAAACCCCTATCTCTCACCATGCACAAAACTCAACTCAATGTGGATCAAGGACCTAGGAATTAGACCAGAGACACTACGCCTAATAGAAGAAAAAGTAAGCTCTAATCTCCAACATGTTGGATTAGGCCCCAACTTCCTTAATAAGACTCCTGTAGCACAAGAATTAATATCAAGAATCAATAAATGGGATAAATTCAAACTAAAAAGCTTTGTCTCAGCAAAAGAAACAATCCGTGAGGTGAATAGAGAACCTACTAATTGGGAACAAA
This sequence comes from Tamias sibiricus, assembly GCA_025594165.1. NCBI lineage: Eukaryota > Metazoa > Chordata > Mammalia > Rodentia > Sciuridae > Tamias > Tamias sibiricus. The sequence continues at coordinate 107,947,990 of CM046658.1, read as the reverse complement.
TTTTTACCACATGCACATCAGATAGAGCATTGATCTCTAGAATATATAAAGAACTCAAAAATCTTAACACCAAAAAAACAAATAATCCAATCAATAAATGGGCCAAGGAACTGAACAGACACTTCTCAGAAAAAGATACACAATCAATCAACAAATACATGTAAAAATGTTCAACATTTCTGGCTATTAGAAAAATGCAAATCAAAACCACTCTAAGATTTCATCTCATACCAGTCAGAATGGCAGCTATTAAGAACACAAACAACAATAAATGTTGGAGAGGATGTGGGGGAAAAGGCACGCTCATACATTGCTGGTGGGACTGCAAAATGGTGTAGCCAATCTGGAAAGCAGTATGGGGATTCCTTGGAAAACTGGGAATGGAACCACCTTATGACCCAGCCATCCCATTCCTTGGTATATACCCAAAGGACTTAAAAACAGCATACTACAGAGACATAGCCACATCAATGTTTATAGCAGCAGAATTCACAATAGCTAAACTGTGGAACCAACCAAGATGCTCTTCAGTAGATGAATGGATAAGGGAAATGTGGTATATATAAACAATGGTGTATTACTCAGCAATAAAAGAGAATAAAATCATGGCATTCAGCGGGGCTTGGTGGTCACACCTGTAATCCCAGCACTTGGGAGGCTGAGGCAGGAGGATCGCGAGTTTAAAGCCAGCCTCAGCAATGGAGAGGCACTTAGCAACTCAGTGAGACCCTGTCTCTAATAAAATACAAAAAAAAAAAGGGCTGATGATGTGGCCCAGTGGTCCAGTGCCCCTAAGTTCAATCCCCAGTATCAAAAAAAAAAAAAAAAAAATCATGGCATTCGCAGGTACATGGATGAAATTGGAGAATATAATCCTAAGTGAAGTTAGCCAATCCCAAAAAGCCAAATGCCGAATGTTTTCTCTGATATAAGGAGGCCGATTCACAGTGGGGTTATGGGGAGCATAGGAGGATTAGAGAAACACTAGAATGGCCAATGGGGAGGGGGCAAAAGGGTGAAGAAAAAAAAAGATGGTAGAATGAAATGGACATCATTACCCTAAGTGCATGTATGAAGACACGAATGGTTTGAATATACTTTGTATACAACCAGAGATATGTAAAAATGTGCCCTGTAAGTATAATACAAGATGTAATGTATTCTGCTGTCATTTATAACAACTTAGAATAATATATTATATTATAATATATAGATCTCCAATCAATGAGCTAAGGGAATCCTTTAGAAAGAGGTTCTAATTAAAATATCCCCTTAATAAAGGGGGTATTCTTAACAATATTAGACCTTAACAAGACCCATGGACAAATGGGAGTAGATATTGGGCTTCAAGTTGAATTGGTGATGTAGTGTTTTTCCAAAGAGACTGCTGAGACTACATTCTAGCCAGTAAGTCAGTAGATTTCACTTCTTGGAAGTGTTTCTAAGCATAGGTGGACCTTGCAGTTCCCTTCCCTCTGTCCCTCCTTTGAAAAATTTCATTCAAAAAATACAGTGGCAAAAGGCTCGCCCCATTCCAATCAATAGCATCCATTATTACTTAATGGATAGAATCCCGAAGAAGTAGTTCCTTTGTATAGCATTTAATCTTTGCTAGGATAGCTCACTGAATTATTTTTAAGAATCTCATAAAATAAAGCCATATTCCAAGTTTTGTGTTGCTATAAAATTATCTTTAATCTATCATAAAGATTTTTGTCTTGAGATTAAAAACTACCATTTTAATACAACTCCTTGAATTTCAGCAAATTGCCATACTTAATTGAGCAATAACTTTAAAGTCTTTTTTTCCCTTTCTTCTTCAATGCAAGGCATAGAACCCAGGGCTTTGTGCATGCTAGGCAAGCACCCTATCACTGAGCTACAGCCCTAGCTCAGGAGAATAGTTTTTTATTAGTAAAACAATCTGATTATTCTGTGTAAACTTTCCATAGCACAGTTACTGCCTTACTAACCTAGTGCCTTACCTGTTTTAAAAGACCTTTAGTACAAGTTTTTGTTTGCACTTGTTTTCAATTTTTTTTGTGTGGGGGAGGGGGTTGGGATGAGAATACCAGGGATTGAACCCAGGGGCACTTAACCACTGAGCTGCATCCCTAACCTATTTTATTTTTTTTAATTTTGAGACAGGGTCTTTCTAAGTTGCTTAGGGTCTCACTAACTTGCTGAGGCTGGCTTTGAATTTGCAATCCTCCTGCCTCAGCTTCCCAAGTCACTAGGATTACAGTGTGCCCATTGTACCTGGCACTTGTTTTTTATTTTGAAGGTATATATGAAGAACTGTAATTGCTGGGTCATGTGGTAATTTTATATATAACTTACTGAGGAATTACCAATAAATGGAGTATATTTTAAAACACCCTCTCTGAAGAATCTCTTGAACTATCTTTTCCTCTTCCACCCAAGTTTTCCTTCCTTCTGTTACCACTGTTGCCAATTTAGACATCTCTCCTAGCACTTGAACTTGAGCTTAATAACTATATTACCTGATCCTATCTTGTAAACTCTTAAAGAGCCAAACTAAGGGCTTATTTTACTTTGCATTGTTTATCCCAATACCATAATCTTTGTTGTACAAAGAAAAAAAAAAAAAATAGAAGACCATCCTGCAAAAAAGACTCACCTTCAAACAGAGGGATTTTTTATTTGGGGAACTAAGATCTTGAGATGCCATAAAGTGGTAATTGCTGTTTTTAACTCTAATTACTGAGGCTATGCTGGCACACCAAGGTTGCTATTGTATTTACTTAGACAAAGGAAGAGAAGACGTGTGTATATGTGTGGGGACAGAGAGGCTGTATTTTGTATACTGCAGCTTTCTGACAGTAAGCTACATTTGCAGAATCTGTCTATCAACCAAGCAACCTCAACCAGGGTGGGGAAAAACTTCTCAGAATTTCATCTTTGAGCAAGCCTGAGTTGCTGGGCCCCTTCCTGGCTGCTATGCTGAGATCTCAAAATGCTGCATTTTGTAAGCCATGGTTCTGCCTAGAGAGACTAGAATTTTTGGCAATCTTGCAAAATCACAAGAGTTTTAATTAAATTGCTTTCAACATAGCTTTACTTAATGAGTCGTAGGACAAAATGTTGAATTAACACAAAGAATTTCCTAATGGAGTGAAAACAAATGGGAGGTGGCTTCTCTTATGAGCTTCCCCTGTAATTGGAACCACCAATCAGAGGTGTCGGCTGAGGGCTCCCTGATGGGATTTTTTTGTTGTGGTTTCTGAGTCAGCATACAAGATCAAATACTAAAAAAGGGTTGACTTTCCAAGTGCAAAATCATTGAGGGTCAGGCATAGATGTATAAGGCACCACTTGCTTGCTAAGAGTTTATAATCTAGGTGGGGAGGTGAGAAATGGACACATAGAATCATTATGAATTTAGGTAAAATCTAAGAGAGGTATAGGAAAAATATAAACAACTGGCAGCTCTCAGTGGAGTGGAGAGTTGGGGGTGGGCTCACTGCAGGGCTTGGTGGGGAGGAAAGATGCTGTCTGAGCTAATCCTTAAAGTGAGGATAAGTATCCCAGCAGCTTGGAAGGCTGAGGCAGGAGGATTGTGAGTTCAAAGCCAGCCTCAGCAAAACTGAGGTGCTAAGCAACTCTGTGAGACACTGTTTCTAAATAAAATACAAAAAAAGGGCTGGGGATGAGGCTCAGTGGTCGAGTGCCCTGAGTTTAATCCCATGTACCCCCTACCACCCACAAAAAAGTGGAGAGAAGTACAATAAGACAGGCAGAATGGTTTTAGAGTTCCAAGCATGTTGCCTGTCAAGGGCATGCGAAGGTTAAGGCCTGTCAAGTAAACTAGTCTGAATAGAGCAGGATATTTAAGGAAATATGTGGATATGGAGAATGGCATGGGTAAACTGGGAGTTGGATTTAAAAAGCATATAAAAAATAAATATAAGCTTAGATTTTATCCAGTAGGGAGTGAGAAGCCATTTGGGTTTCTGAGCCGGAGAGTGACACATTGACAGTTATGTTTATGGAAAAGTAATCTAACAAGGCATTATAGGCAGGCTGAAAGGGAGAAGATAATGGGCAAGAGAAATAAGCAAAGAGACGGTTGAAATAGTTCAGAACGCAGAGCTTGAACTTGCACAGAGGCAATGGGGATATAAAGAGAGGTGCAAGTGGGGGATGGATTCAATAAATACATTTGGGCTTGGTTTAATTTTAGATAAATATTCTTAGATGTTGATTTTTTAATTTTTAATTTGTGTATTTCTACTTCATATCCTCCAGATACCATTCTGTTGCACACCAGAACCTCATTAGCTGACTGACCATTCAATAGCGATTGCAAGTAGCTGAGGGATATTTAATCATGGGACCACTCTCAGTCATGCTTGCTGTCTAATCTCAAGTGGGTCCTGAGTGTTGTCTGGCAACCTGAGCACATTTCTCTGCTCTAGTGAGGTCACCGGAGGGTGAGGTCTATGGGCCAGAATGTCTGTTCTGCTCACTGGTCTATCCCAAGTGCCTACAAATTCATACTTTCTCCCCTTTCCTCAGACCTCAAAAATTTTCATCACATTTTACATTTAATTGTTGACCTTGCTACATATTTCTCTGTGAAAATATAATTGATCTGAAGAGAACACCCATTTACCACCCCCAACTAAGTCAACCAACCCAATTTTTCCCTTACCCATATTGGCTCCTTCTCACTTATCACAAAGGACAGCTTGTCTTAGCTTTCATCAAAGTCTAACCCTCTGAATTATTTACTGAACCCCACCCTCTCCTACCCGTTGACTCTTCTTTGTCCTGCATCATCAGGTTTTCCTCTCAACTGGGTAAGTCTTATCAGTAAAGAAAGATCTGAGGCACAAAAATTCAGAGGTGCTCTGATGTGTGTCTGAGGTGGGGTGCTGGAACCCTGCACAGGCCTGTGCACAGAGCTGCCTTTGCATAGGCTGCAGGCCCCGGAAGCATCTGTTGAAGGAGTTTGCTACCATTTTCCCAGTATGTAATTTTATGCCTCACAATTAGTAGGTGCTCATTAAATATCACTGAAGATTGAATATCTCCCATCTAAAGTTGTCCCTTCCTTGATCCCACATCCCTTCCAACTATCTCTCTGTACCCTTTTATATCAAAACCTACAAGAGCATTGTTTATATATATATGTATGTATGTATACATATATTGTTTATATTGTTTACATATATGTATATATGTTCCCACTGTCTTTTCTTGCTGTTCTTTCAGTATCTCTTAATCTTACTCCAGTTGCACGTCTAATTCTACCACTCGACTGGAACTGCTCCTTTGAGATCACCTGTGACCTCCATTTTGCCAAATCCACTTCTTTCAAACACCATTTGACTAGTGAATCACTCCTCTTTCCTTTCCCTGACTGGTGGCTCCATCTCAGCTGTATTTGTAGATTCTTACTCAACTGTGAGTTGTAATCTTCCAGTTTCTGCCCTCAGACATCTGTTTTCTATAACATTAACTTCTACACTTCATGCCCTATCTATATGCTGATGACTCTCAAATTATATCCAGGCCCTAAATTTAATATTCACGTATCCAACATCTCTTCTTGGATTTTTTTTTTTTTTTTTTTTTTTTTTTTTTTTTTTTTTTGGTACCGGGGATTGGACTCAGGGGCACTCGACCACTGGGCCACATCCCCAGCCCTTTTTTGTATTTTATTTAGAGACAGGGTCTCACTGAGTTGCTAAGTGCCTCGCCATTGCTGAGGCTGGCTTTGAACTCGCGATCCTCCTGCCTCAGCCTCCCAAAGTGCTGGGATTACAGGCGTGCGCCACCGCGCCCGGCTCATCTTCTTCTTGGATTTTGATTAGACATTTCTCTCTTTCTTCTTTTAAACTTCAGGTGCAAAAGTTGGGGGTGTGGCTCAGTGGTAGAACATTTTCCTACTATGTGTGAGGCCCTGGCTTTGATTCCCAGCACCAAAAAAAAAAAAAAAAAAAAATTCAGGTGCATAGAATCATAACAACATTTGGTTGATGACATAGTTGTTTTTTTGTCAATGTTTGGCCCTCTTTTGATTAAGTGACTGACTTATTTTTCAAATAATATAAAAATGACTAATGAACCCATTTCCCAACACAGAAAGTAGAACATTGACACAAGACCCTTCATGGTCTGAACTTCTGGGTCCTCATTTACTCCCATCTCCCTTGCTGTTTCTTTGACCTGAAATCTTTGAAGTTGCTCTTCCAACGCCTAGAAGGCTCTTTTCCAAGACATCTCTGTGTGTCTCTCATTCTGTTGAAGTGGATGCTCATCAGGGAGCCCTCCTCAGCCTCTTTGTTAAGAATGCTAATGGGCACAAGCCATTGCAGAAACAGTGCCAGGTGGGTGGTTTGACTGAGGTGGTACACCTGCCAAACAGTAACGCAGGTGTCCTAAAGCCAGCTCAGGAGGGCAGAAACCTCCCGTGGTGCAGAAGGGCAAAAGCTCACTAAGTCTTGATTTTTCAGGATGAATACAGGCTGTGAAAGCAGAACCTCATGATCCTTCTGACCTTCTGGGCTTTAAGCAGGAGGTGTCAGAAAAGTACCACAGGGATAAGTGGCTTATGGCAGCCAAGCGTTCATAGAGCTGTCACTGTTTGACCTAGCTGTCTGCTCTTCCTTTCAATGTGAAGCAGAATTTGTCAACTACTGGATTGTGTGTCTAGTAACAGGGAATGTGAGCTGGGTTTAGACCATCATAAGACAGGACTTTATTTGGCTCTCTCCATTTGACAATAATATAATCCTTGCATACATTATGAGACTGGAGAGTTTTAGTGTTTTTTCCAAGATGATTATAAAATTGAGGGCAATTCTCTTTTCCAAGGTAGCTGTTACGCAAGGGCTATATCTGTCCTGATGCAGGGCTCTGAGCCCTATTAGACTCGTAAAGAAAAAAAACAAAATAAAATGAATCCCCAGAACTTTCCCCTTCAAGTTCCATGACTGGTTACTTAAATTTACATCTTGTATAAAATGAAAAACAAAAAAAACATTTAAAAAAAGAAAAGAAAAAAAAAGAATATTATTTCTCTCCAATTCCAACTCTCCTTTTCTCTCTGTAACCCCTCGTAACTGACTATATGTGTATCTGTGTACTGCCTGTCCCCTGTACTCAATCTCCAGGAGATTGAGTGTTCCCTGGGGACAGAGACCTGGGCTTGTTCATCACTCTAACTCCACGACCTAGGACAGGAGTAGGCGCTTAGCACATAGTAGGAGCTTGTTGCAGCTTGGGTTCTCTAAGAAGCAGATGACATGATGGAGTTTGGCGCGCATGACTTCTTCTGGTGAGCGCTCTTGGGATTAGCAGCAATAAAAAGGAAAAGAAGGAGAGAGGATCAGGCAGAGGAAGAGGTAGAGCTGTGATATAGTCTTGATAAAGGCCTCTGCCAATCCCACAGGAAGCTCTGGAGCTGGGATGGCCCTTTAGAGTTATACCAAGTTGGGGTGACAGGTCTGGACCTTTACAATGCCACAAAGATCCTAGCTTTCCCTAGGAAGTGGGCATGATCTTGGAGGAGGAGCTCTCTGGCTAGGCAACTGGGCAGTGGGCTGACCATCAAAGGTTTCCTTCCAGCAGCTCTGCCAGGAGCTGAGGAGAACATTGCTTCATTTCTGAAGGGCCAAACAAACCACCCAATAAGGTGGTCAAACAAAGAAACTTACCAGAATCCAAAAATAGGAGAGATGGGTAAGTATTCATGATATGCAAGAGAGAAAGCAAGGCAGAGTCGCGTCAGTGAATCCCCATGCCCCAAGTCCTCTGTTTGCTCATTCATCCATTGCTTACTATAAACCAAGCCCTGTGCTGGGTGCTATGAGGGAGATGACACTACAGACAGGTGCCCCTAACTCAAGAAAAACAAGGAAACATAGCACAGATATCCAGGGTAGAAAACAGTGTATTTACAGCTTACACATGTAGAAATGAGTGCTTGTAGAGAAAAGAGAGGAGGGGGCGCCCCTCAGCTTGGAGAACGCAGGGGAAGGGCTGAGGAAGGCAATATGGAGGAGGCTTTTAAAGCTTTTAAAGAGGACTAAGACTTTGCTGGTCAAAGGAGGAGGGAAGGCAGCTGGCAGGAAAAGTGTTGTAGATCGAAGGTTCATATGTAGGAAATCTCAAGCCAGGTGGCCAGTAGTCTTCTCCATGCTCTGATATTGAGGGTTGGAGACTTCACTGCACATGAATCCCTCAAAAGTCACCCAAATTGTGTCTTCAAGCCAATTCCTGAAAGAGCCTTTCCTCTTTGCTTGCTCACTCTACCAGCCTCAGGAGACAATTTTCGGCCATCCTCTGTGACTTGTTCCATTTTTAAAACTGTAATGAGCCAGTAAATCTAATCATCCCAACTATAAAATAGTCCATTGTACTTGGGAAACAGAGTGTAATGTGTACAGAAAAGACCATACCTTTCTGATGAGAAACCGAAGGAGTGGTAGCTGGATCTGGCTTAAAAAGTTCAGAATCAAATAAATAGGCACAAAACTCTTCACTAGCATCACCCTACAGACAAAGGAACCAGGCAGAGAAAGGTGAAGGGATTTCTTCAAGGTCAAACAACAGATCCGTGTCAGAGGTAAAACTCAGTAATGAACAAACAGCCTCTGCATCCTGTTAGTGACCTCCTGAGTTTTTTGCCAGAGCTCCCGACAAGATGCTGATGTCCTCTTTTTTTAATCAATAGCAACAAGAGCCACTGGCCAACACATTTGCTTGGTCAAGTGGCAGCTCTCATCTAATCGTGGCCACTATAAAGAGGAATGACAGCAGTTGAGCTGGTTTTGAGTCCGTTTTCCTGTAGCTCATGAATGGCAAGCAGACCAATAAACTATGGGCTTTATTGTTGGGGTAAGAGAATGATTTACAAGACCCTGGCAGAGATCACCAGCCTTGGCTCTGACCAAAAATAGAAAATACTCTAAGGCTGTGATTTCAGAGTTACAAACAGTTGTCACACGAAACCATGGTTTCGGTTTGAAGTTCCAAGTGGGCTTCATGTTGTTTTCCCAATAGTTATTTTCTGTTTGCCTAACCAGATCAAACTGAATAACTGCTTCTTGATAGGCTTCTAAAAGAGTCTCTCCCCAATCTCCCCCAACCCCTCCACACACACTGTTAAAAATGAACCCATCATTTCTTAAATACATGGATTTCTTTGATTGTTCAATTGCAACCTCAGACATTGGTTTGGAATGTGTGGGTAATCTTGTGACCAAAAGACCAAGATGGGAACTGAGTGCCAACAATGGTTATTGCAGTGTTTGGCCAGCCTGGAATCAGAACTGTGATGGGAAATGACACTGTTAAAATTAGGCCTGAAAGATACAAAAGACCCATATATAAAATTACACCAAATATGATCTCAGGCCTCCAAAAACTTAGACACAGGTAAAATGTTTACCATTTACTCCAAATTAATGACTCTTAAATAGTGAAGAAGGGTTTAGCTTTTCTTAGTAGGAGGCTACATGACCCTACATCCCTAGGTATGATCCATTTGAATCTTTTATTCAAATTATGAGAATTCAAATGGTTTAAGTGTGGCCTAAAGTGCAGGCAGGAATCAAGTGCATGGAGACACCTTGTTGATAACTACTATTCTGTTTGTCAAGATCTCCCATAATGTCCAGTTTCAAGATGAAACTTGGGTGAAATGAAACTTTAGAGAATTACATTGAGTTTCAAATATCGTTACCAATAGAAAAAACCCAGCTAGTATTAGACCAAGCAGAAGAGTTACACAAGTATTGTGGTTGTGTGGTGGACCTGAAGAGTCACTGCAGCCTACTACTAGGTCATCAGATAACTAGTAGAAATGTTTTTGTTTTCCCTGAAATCTGTGACAGCCAATCCCTATGGGTCACACTTTAATGTTTAATGTGTCATTCACCAGTCCCTTGAGTTATCATCCTCCCTGTTATTCATTTCTTCATGGCCAACTTTTGTCAAATGGTCTTGTTCAAAGGAATGTTAACAAGGCCAGTAACTTGTACCTTTTTCACGTATCAGTCACCTGTTTCTGTCATTCTTCACATGGCTATAAGTCTCATCAACTCATTCATTTCTTAGTATTCAGATTCAGCCAGGATATGTCCTGTTGGTGATGATGATGATGGTGTGTGCGACCGTGGGTGACATATATGGTCTTGCTTCATCCTAAAAAGCAACTGTATTCACTTCTATTTTACAGAGGAAGAAATGAGAAGAATCAGTGAATGGCTTGGTGGGCAGGGCCAGATGAATACGGACCTCATAAGCCATAAGGGAGCCCTTAAGCCAGCTGCAGTCACAAACCACCAGAGGGTTTTCAGCAGGGACATGATGTGATATGCTTTATTGCTGTCGATCACGATGGCTGATACAGTGTCAGGTGCAAGAGTGGCATCAGGGAGCCAGAGAGGTACTTCAGGAGAGAGTTATTAGCCTGCTGTTGCCCACAGCTAATCAACGAGCTTCACTTTTCCTGCCTCTAAGAGTATACAGAGAAAGCATGGTATTGTCTGAGAGTAGGATGCCAGTTTTTCTCTGCTCATTTCTGCTTGAGCACCTTCTAGGTGTAGTCTTGAAAGCAGCTTCCACAGGGCCAGCTGTTATCAATCTCCTGACTTTCTAGTAGCCCCCAGGCCAGAATATCTCTGGAGGTCAAGAGGCTAGATAGCCTGCCTTTTTAGGGGGGTGGGGTGGAGATGGGGAGACAGGAATTCTGAGATGTGGTGGTATGGGGGAAGAAGGCATATGGAAACCAAAATGGGGTGAGAGTTAGCTGTTCTGACCATTGGAAGAGAGGGAAGGAGAAGAGAGAAAGGCCCAAAGAGTGCCTAATTTTACCAAAGATTTTTACGAGGCCACCAATCTAGAAACTGTGGCGATAATGAAAGAGGGTCTGGGGTTTTGTCTTACTTTTGCAATCCTTCATAAATGCTTTAGGGTGGCAGATTCTGCTTCATGAAGGAAGGCCTCCAAGCTATGTTACAGCCCCTCTCTCTGCTCTCTCTTTCCCTCAATCTCTCTAGTGCAGCTCTCTTTTCTTTCCCTCCCTCCCTCTCTAGCTGGACAACTTTTGCTCTGCAGTGTAGAAGATGTCATGATAATTTTATTTTTAAATGCTTAAGTCACTTCCTCACCAAAATGAAGCATCTTGAGAGCAGAAAATTGGATCTTATAGTTGGTCCCCCTGAGGTGCTTGGTGCACGACACACTGATGATCAGTCACAGACTAACTGATGCCAAGGTCTCCCATCTGTTAGATGGAATGATCATTCTGACTTCAAGGTTTGTTGGGAAGATTAGATTAGATAGGTGTGATGTTTCCTTCGCTAAGTTTGTGAACCTGAATTCGTAGGGTTTGTCCCACAACCATTGGGTCATATCTGCCACCAGTTATTTGGGTTGGGCAGAAATGGCTTCAGTCATCTGTGTCTAAAACTGTCCTTTGGGAGGTGGGTAACTTGCTTGTTATGGGAGACTATGGCAGAGTGGGGTAGCCTGATTTTCTGGTGGGGCCATAAGCTCTGGGATTGATTACATCGGGCCAGCAATTCAGAATCTAATTGCTAGCCTCTAACCTGGATGTTGGCCTCCCCATATTAAGTTTTTCCTGTTAGGTGTCCACAGTCCCTGAGGACAGCCATGTTTTCAATCAGCAATCATTTGTTGAACAGGCACTAAAGCATAAAGCATTTAGTGAGGGACTGTGAGAGAGACCCAAAGAGTCACCATGTCTTGAGTATTTTCTACATTCCAGACTCTGAGCTGCACACTTTACACACTTCATTCATTTCAAACATGAATACAGCAGTTTTTGACAATAAGAAACAAACCATTATTTGTGGAAACAAAAGGATAATGAATTATCCCAAGTGTACGGTGACTAAAAATCAGGACATTAAGAGCAGTGAGAATTTAGAAGAAGAGGTCACTGGTAAGATGTGTGGTCACAAAAGTCTTCAAAGGGAAAAATGTGTTCTAATCTGGACCATGAAGGATGGACAGCAGGAGTTCATCCCTTCAGTGTATTACTGAGCAAATCTAAAAATAAGAATGAATCCTAGTTGTGCCTAGTGGACAGCAAAGATCACACATAGAAACAGGTTCAAATGTCTGGTTACATACTTTTAAAACTTGCTTCATTTTGTAACATATTTTGCATAGTTTTCCTTAGCAGTACATATCAGCCTCCCTATTTTTTTGAAGCTGCATAGTATTCCATTATATAGATTACTATACTTTATTCATTAGTCTTTTGTGGATAGGCATTTAAGTTGCTGCCAGTCATATGCTATTAGAAAAAATATTGCAGTAAATAACCATGTGCATATGCCGTTTTAGTTGGGAGTACATTCATTGGATAAATTTCTAAAAGTATAATTACTGGGTTAAATAATTTGTGCATTTGTAATTTTTATAACTATTTCTAAATTGTCTTCTGTTGGGTTAGTCCCTTCTACAGTTATGAAAGTGCCTGTTTCCCCATTGCTTTGCCAAAATAAGACTGTTCACAAATCTGATGCATTAAAATAGTGTCTCAATATGGTTTTAGTCTGAATTTATCTGATTATAAATGAGATTGAGCTTGCTTTCATATATTTTTAAAAGGCAATTGTATTTTCTTTATAGTGCTCATATTCTTTACCCATTTTTTTTTATTGGACCATTGGTCTTTTTTATATTTCATAATAAGGAAATTTGTATAAAGAAAATTTTATCTTAGAAACATAGTCCTTTGTGGTCTAAGCTACAAACACTCCATTTGCCATTTTTCTTCTGCTTTTGCTTATTGCATAAGTTATTTACTTTTTTCTGTATTACCAGCCATCCCAAAAGTTATTGACTTGGAACAATAACCATTTATTTGCTCATGATGTTATGGTCTGGTTTGGGCTCAGCTGAGACAGTTCATCTCTGTTCCATGAGGTGTCAGCTGGCCTTACTGAAGCATTTAAGATCAGCCGGTGGTTGCTGGCCTCACCCATCTAGTGGCTGGCTGGCTGCCGGTAAAGTAAGGAAAATAACTAGTCATATATCACTCATAATCCAGCAAGATAATCTAGAATCCTTCTCAGGGTGGTCACAAAGAGGTTTAAAAAGAAAAAAATAGCAAGAGGGCATGCTCTAGTGTCCAAGCATTGTCAAGTAACATGGCTAAGGCTGGAGTCAGGGTGAGAAGGAAATACCTTCATGAAGGGAAGAGGCTTTGTGGTCATTTTTGCAATCTACTAAACATATGGGGTTTGTTTTAGTGTAGCTTTTGCTTTTTATTTTCTCTTATTTTTTAGTGCTGGGGATTAAACCCAGGGGTTGCACATGCTAGGCAAGTGCTCTACCATACAATATCCCTAGCCCAAGTTCTTCTTGTTCAGTTTTCTAGGCAGGTTTTTGTTTTTATATAATTTGTCAATCTCTACTTTCATGCATTCTTAATTTTGAGTCTTTTTTTTTTATATTAGAGCATTATAATTTTACATAGTAGTTGGGTTCATTTTGACAAATCACACATACAGGGAATTTGATTTCAATCCCCATTCCCACCACCTTTGTATTCCCTTCTTCCCTCTCTCTATTCTCCTTCTTCTGCTCTACTGGTCTTCCCTTCATTCCTTTATTTATTTTTGATTGGTACTTTATACACACACATAAAGATGAAATTCCCTTTGGTACATTTGTATATGCATATAACACAATTCTGTTAAATTCATTCCGTATTTCCTCTCCTTTCCCATCCTTCCTCCCTTCTTCTCATTCTCTACCTTCTACTCCACTGATCTTCCCTAAATATTTCCAATAGCTCACTGTCCAACCACTGCCTTCTTTCCCTTATTTTGCTCTAGCTTCCACATATGAAAGAAAACATCTGGCCCTTGATTTTCAAGTCTGGCTTATTTCATTTAGCATGATTTTTCTCCATTTCCATGCATTTACTGGCAAATGCCATTATTTCATTCTTCTTTGTGGCTGAGAAAAACTCCATTGGGTATATATACCATATTTTCTTCACCCATTCACTTATTGATGGGTATCTGAGCTGATTCCATAATTTGGTTGAGTCATATATTTAGAAAGCCCTTTCCCATTCTAAAGTTATAAAGCTGATTACTATTTCATCTAGCACTTTTATGGTTTCAATTTTTACATTTAAACATTGACTTACTTGGGATTTATCTGGTATTCACTCACATTTCCATAATTATATTTTTAAAATCTTTTTTCCATGTTGGAAATTGAATTCAGGGTCTTGTGTATGCTAGGAAAATGCTCTTCTAAACTGCACTGAGCTATATCCCCAGTCCTATATTCATATTCTTTTTTTATTTTTTTGGTATTTCATGAAGGGAAATTTTTATTTTTTTATTTGTTCTTTTTAGTTATACATGACAGTAACAGTAAAGCCTATTTTAACATACTTATACACACATGGAATATATCTTATTCTAATTGGGATCCCAGTTTTTTGGATCTACATGATGTGGAGAGTCATTGTGGTGTATTCATATATAAGCATAAGAAAGTCATGTCAGATTTATTCCACCATCTTTCCTATTCCTATTTCCCTTCCTCTCCTTCATTTCCCTTTGTCTAATCCACTGAACTTCTATTCTTCCCTCCTCCCACCCCTTGTTGAGTGTTAGCATCCAGATGTCAGAGAGAACATTCAATCTGGTTTTTTGGGATTGGCCTATTTCACTTAGCATGATAGTCTCCAGATCCATCCATTTACCAGCAAATATCATAAAGTCATTCTTTTTTATGGATGAGTAATACTCTCCATTGTGTGTGTGTATATATATATGCGTGTGTGTATATGTATACATGTGTGTATATATGTATATGTATGTGTATATATATGTGTATGTATGTGTGTGTGTGTATGTATATATATATATCTCACATTTTCTGTATCCATTCATCTGTTGAAGGGCACTTCACTTGGTTCCATAGCTTAGCTGTTGTGAATTCAACTGCTATAAACATTGATGTGGCTGTATCACGGTACTATGCTGATTTGAACTCCTTTGGATATATACCTAGGAATGGTATAACCAGGTCAGATGGTTCCATTCCTAGTGTTTTGAGGAATCTCCGTACTGCTTTCCAGAGTGGTTGCACCAATTTGTAATCCCACCAAGAACCTACATTTATGCTCTTAACTGAACCATCATTCTCCTCTATTGGGCAAGTTTGTTGTATCAGTCAGGATAAGGAAAGTTATGCCCAATAACAAACACCCCTACATCTCAGTAGCTTTTAACAAGAAAGGGTTTTTCCAAGCTCATGCTATAACCCATCGTGGTTCAGCATAAACTCAACTCCATGTCAACTTACTTCAGGATCTAGGCTGCTAAGCCGTCCTCCATTTAGGACATTGAGTCTTCCACAGAAGGAGAGAGGTCCTGACCAAATGCATACACTTCTCACAGCTTCCTCTCAGAAGGAAGACATGTCCCTTCTACACACATTTCATTGGCTCAAGTGAGTCACATGAACAGTCCTGGTTTTAGTGGGACAGGGAAGTGTAATTCTACCCTGAAAAGGGACAGAAAATATTTGGGTACATTTCAGTCCTCCATCATTGTCCTTCCTGACGATGTGCAGCTATGGAAGGACACCATGGACCCTGAAGCAGGCTGGGGATCCCATCTCTCCAGTGAGGCCAGTGCCTCCCCAGCAAGGCCTGCAATTGTGTGGGTCAGAGCCACATTACCTCACACCAGCCTTTCTCCCCTGTCCTGCAGCCTTCTCAGAGCAGAGGGCATTGAGTCTTGTGGAGCAGCACAGTGCAGAAAGGGAGAACCTCACCCAGGGGACTGTTAGGGGTCGACTTCTGTCCCACTGTCTTGGTTCAGGTGGACACAACATAATACCACAGACATCAAGCACTTCTTTCTCATAGCTCTAGAGTCTGGGAGTCTAGCCCTGGGGTATGAGCACTGTCAGGTCCTGCTAGGGGCCCACTTCTGAGAAGCAGACTGCTCACTTATTGTTTCCTCAGGTGGCAGAGAGAGGTCAGAGAACCCACTGGAGTCCCTTTTACAGAGGCACTGATCCCAATCTTAATCACCTTCCAAAGACCCCATCCTCCTATACCATCACATTGAGGGGTAAGATTTCAAGATATGGGGGCTGGGGCTATAGCTCAGTGGCAGTGCACTTGTCTAGTATGCACAAGGTTCTAGGTTCAATTTCCATCTTCACAAAGAAAAACAAAGAGTTCAACATATGAATGGGGGAGGACACAAATATGCAGTCCATTGTACCCACCAGAAAGATATATGGAAGTCTTCACCACCCACTTCTGAGGACCTCGGAATGAGGCCTTCTTTGGTGACAGTGTCTGGGCTAACTAGCGGTAAACAAGTTACAATGAGGTCATTTGGATGGATGGTCATTTTATATAAAAAGGTATCTTCTATAATAAGGGAAAATTTGGAAACAGAGACAGACACATATAAAGAGAAGATGATATAGGAGAAGATGAACATCTATAAACCAAAGAGAGAAGACTGGAATGGATTCCTTCCCACAGCCTTCAGAAGAAAGGATTTTGGACATCTAGCCTCCAGGACTGTGCCCTAATAAATACCTACCGTTGAAGCCAGCCATTTGGAGTACTTTGTTAAGCAGCCCTAGCAAATTAATACAGGGCCCATCTCCAGTTGCTTGGGAGGGGATGCGTGGCTGTTATTGTAACAGGATTTCTGGAGTCATACTCAGACTAACCCATGATCAGTCAGCAATGCTGGAGTGGTGGTATGTAAGCTGCCTGTCATGGCCAGCCACAGCGCCGCGGGGAGGAAAACTCTCGGAGGCAGAGTAAAGCTATTACTACTTTTACTTCTACTTTCTTAGAGAGAGCTTAGAGAGAGAAAGAAAGATTTTTAGAGAGAAAGATTAGAGAGAGCTTTTCTTCTTGTCTTCTTAGCTTAGAGAGAAAGAAAGAAAGATAGAGCTTCTTCTTAGAGCTTAGAGAGAAAGAAAGAAAGATAGAGCTTAGCTTAGAGAAAGATTATTTTTTAGAGCTTCTTTCTTCTTTCTTCTTTCTTTCTTCCTCGGGAGCCTCGGCCTAACTCTGACCAGCCATTACTTCTTCTATCTGGTTTCTCTTCTGTAACCGCTCTGCCTACGTTCTGGCCGCTCTGATTCTTTTCTCCGACCCGAACTCTTCTTCTGACCGACCGAGCGACTGCACCACTGACTGAATGAATTTCTCTGTTCTCCTAACTCTGACCGCTTTCACCCGGTTATATACCTTTAGCTTTGCGGGTGCCTCAAGTGCATTTACAGGTGCGTCACATACATATCAGGTGGAACTTATGGCTTCCAGCTAGCCGCAATAACCCTTCCTAATTGGGGCTCCTTCAGTGGTAGTAAGGCAGTGGGAGTCAGCGGGTAAGGGATTACACCCAGGCTTTAGCACAGTGATAACAGTAAGGCTTACACAAACTGGTGAACTGGTGAACCCCTGGGTAGGGCTGCCAGGAATCTATGCCTGAGGGCTTTGTGCTGAAGGATGAAGAACTACTGGGGGGTGGAGGTGGATGGAGAGGAGACAAGGCATCCAACTCATATGCTGGTCAGTGATGAAGCAGCAGCCCTACCCTAAAAAGAGAGTCCCACAACCACCAGAAGAAAGCCAAAGTCTCAGATAAAATGGCAGCTCCATAATGTTGACTAGATGTCAGCACCCCTTTCTATTAGCTCTTTTGAAGTTTGCTGTATTAAGACTACAAGTTCTGCTCTTCTCAAATCTTCTAAGTATTATAAGATTTCCTCTCTAAATGTGGTTGTGTAGTTGACGACAATTAATTGAAGTTTGCAAAATATCTATTAGAGGACTGGGGATGTGGCTCAGTGATAGGGAACGTGCCTGGCATGTGTGAGACCCTGGGTTCGATCCAGCACTACAGGAAAACAACAAAACAAACAAGCAAACAACTCAAAATATCTAGTAGAGAAGATTTTAAATGTTCCCAACACAGTGGAATGATAAATGCCTGAGGTAATAGAGTCACTAGTTACCCCAATCTGATAATTACATGTTGCATATATGTGTTAAAATATCATAACATACCCTATAAATAAATACAAGTGCTGTGTCAATTAAAAATAATAATACATTTTTGAAAAACTTTTCTTCTCTAGCAGAGTATTCTAAGATCTCAAAACCTTGCTAACCATAAGGTAATTCTCAGAACGGGTCTCAGATTGTACTCATATATTAAAGAGAGCCTGAAACATTGATGAAAAGGTACAGAGTGTGGTATTTTGCTTTTGACAGGTAAGGACCCCTCTTTATTACTTTCCTATAGGCAGATTTAGTAACAAAGTTTTGTTTTAATTCTGAGGCACTGATGATATGCACTCATGTGTACATAGGTGCATAACATGCATTAGTCTACTGGGTGCTATATGGAACACCATTACCAATTTGGAAGCAAGATAGCACTATGGTGTAAATATTAGGGTTGAAGTAGCAGGCCCAGGCAATAGATAGATAGTAAGATGATATCAGAAGTGACTCAGAAGACATGACCATGCAAGAGAAACAGAACAGACTAAGGTGAAAGAAGAGTGTGTCAGTCATCTACACACTCTACATGCTGATGTAACAAGTCACCCCAAAATGTAATGGCTTGAAACAACAACTATGATTATTTGGGCCAGTAATAATGGCCAGGCTCAAGTGGGTGATTCTCCTCACCTAAGGTCATTCATGTGGTTTCAGTCAGCTGACAGATCAGTGGGGGCCCAATATTTATAGGGATTTCAATGGCATGGGCTCATCTTTGTTCCACTCTTTTACATGGTAGCAGTAGAGTCCCCAGTGGCTGAAGGAGCCTATAATCAAGGAGATAGCTAAAGATTGCGGTTAGCTGAGAGCCATAAAAGATGTTCTAGTTTCCACCTGATATTAATACATTATTCAAAGAATCTTTGTATGCCCGTGAACACTGCGTGACGCACCTGTAAGCTCGAGCTGTAAGCACGTGTCCTTGTTAAAGCTATATGTATATAACTGGGTGAGGTTCGTTAGTGTGTGTGGGGAAGAAGAAGGTGGTGGTTGGAGTTAGAGCATTTGGAGTGATTGCTGGAGCTGGAGAGAGGAGAAGAATAAAAGACCTTTTTTCATTTTCATCCTGCCTCCGAATTTTCCTGTGGCGTTCGCTGCTCCAAGCGACTTCCGCTTCAGGCAGCGACAGGTGGTGGCCTGTACGGGGAATTCGGCAGCAAGGTAAGAAAAAAGAAAATTTAAAAAGATGGGAGCAAATATAACAAAAAGTCGGTTTATAAAAGCCATGAATGAAATTTTTGATATTGAGAACTCAGAGGATAGTGAGAAAAGTGAACAAGAAAGCATATCCTCTGACTCAGTGGAGACCAGCAAGGAGAGTAGGAATGTAAATTCAAAAGTAAGATCTGCAAAAGCCATCAGAAGCTTAATAAAATTAGCTGAGGAGTATGTACTCTCCTTAGAAACTGAAACTCAGGATACTAGTGAAAGTAATAATAGTAACAAGGAGCCAAACCATGAAAGTACGGTCTCCTCTACTGAGCCGGTTAGGAATTATGAAGCTAGTAGTGAAGAGGAATCAAAAAGCGATTCGGAGAGCACAGTCTCCAATAAAAAGAACAAAAAGAAATTAAAAAAGAGAAAAGACCGTCAAATAGAGGAACCACTAGTGCCCTCTGCTCCTTCATGGATAGAATCCCTAACAGAAACAATAAAGAGTATTGATCAGAGTGTACGTGCCCTTGAGGTAGAAATTGGTGGCCTTTCAGAGCGCTTATACGCTCTCGAACAACATAGACCGCAGGAGCACCTAGAACTGCCAGTATTTCAAAATGAACAGGGACAAAGATATCACGAGTTCCTAGACTTTAAAACAATAAAGAATTTTAAAGAGGCGGTAATGACCTATGGGCCTCAAGCTCCGTTCACATTAAGTATGATAGAGTCACTTAACACCCTAACCTTAGCCCCCTCAGATTGGAAAAGTCTATGCAGAGCGGTACTAAGTGGGGGACAATACCTAATCTGGAAAACTCAATTCCAGGAACTTTGTTCAGAAATAGCAAAGAGAAATGCTGCAGCAGGTTTCCCTCAAGGCAATATAGATATGCTCACAGGGGAGGGTGAGTTCGCCGAACTACAAAATCAGCTACAATACGATCCAGGTGTGTATGCCCAGATACACACTGCAGCTGTGAAAGCCTGGAAGACAATCTCAGGCACAGGGGATCTGCAAGGCAGCCTATCAAAAGTTATACAAGGGCCTAACGAACCTTACGCTGATTTTGTAGATAGGCTCTTAAAAACAACATCTAGAGTTTTTGGAGAAGTCGAGCAAGCTATGCCCCTAGTTATCCAATTAGCATACGAGAACGCTAATAAATATTGCCAGGATGCAATAAGGCCATGGAGAAGTAAAAAAGACTTATCAATTTATATCAGACTGTGCAAAGACATTAACGAGGCTGTTATCACAGGCAACGTAATTGCTGCAGTGATGAAAAATTCCTCCCCTCAAAATTCCCAAAGGATTCAACCTAGAACAGGATATTCCAGACAAAATTATTATAATCAACCAAGATATGCTAAGCAATATCCCCCAAGGGTAATAAAATCAAATTCATACCGTGCTCCAGGCTGATGCCCCAGATGCAAAAAGGGTATACATTGGGCCAATCAATGCCATTCTAGATATGATATATATGGAAATGATTTATCAAGGATTTCAAAAAACGGGGAACGGGGCCCAATGCCCCGGGGCCCACAAATGTACGAGGCACTAGAGGAGGAAGGCCCTCAGATTCAAATGATTCCTCGTCACAGTCCCTCCTACCCATTAACTCCCTTATCAGAGGGACAAGAGGAAGTGCAGGATTAGATCTCTGTTCTACTGCCCGGATGGTCCTGACACCTGAAATGGGGGTTCAGCTGATTCCTACGGGAATCAGGGGACCTCTCCCTTCAGGAACTGTGGGACTAATCCTTGGGCGTAGTTCCAAAAGTTTATTAGGCTTTAATGTTATACCAGGGGTTATTGATTCAGATTATAATGGAGAGATTAAAATAATGCTAAGTACACACAGGGGCATCATCTCCGTAAATCAAGGAGACAGAATCGCACAGCTGCTCCTCATTCCCAGTCTCCATAATTCTTTTAAAAGCATGCCACAAAATAGAAATAGCAGAGCATTCGGTTCCACTGGTTCAGGACCTATGGCTTTCTGGGTCCAGGACTGTTCACGGAGGCCTATGTGCAAATTAAAAATTCAAGGTATAGAGATGGAGGGGCTGATTGATACAGGAGCTGACTCTTCCATCATAAATCTACAACAATGGCCTAAGCACTGGCCTCTACAGAAAGCCTCAACCAGTTTAAGAGGCTTGGGATACAGTAATACCCCAGCTCAAAGTGCTGTAATCTTAAATTGGCAAGACAATGAAGGCCATACAGGAACATTCAAACCCTATGTTTTTAAACAGCTTGCCAGTTACCCTATGGGGAAGAGATATCTTACATCAAATGGGGCTACACCTAGCGACCAAGCCTGCAGGTGTTAAGAATAAAAATCCTACTCATAATAAAAAAGGCAAAGGACATTTTTTCTAGGGGCCACTGAGAAAACAATTTTAAAAATAACATGGCTCTCTAATAAGCCAGTCTGGGTCCCTCAGTGGCCCCTATCCAAAGAAAAATTGCAAGCGGCCCATCAATTAATTAAAGAACAATTAGAAGCAGGACACATAGAGCCTTCCACCTCTCCCTGGAATTCTCCCATATTTGTAATTAAGAAAAAATCAGGAAAATGGAGACTATTACAAGATCTAAGACAAATTAACAAAACAATGCAAATTATGGGCCCTACTCAACCTGGACTTCCTAATCCTGTAGCTATTCCAAAAAACTATTACCTTATAACCCTTGATATAAAGGACTGTTTCTTTTCCATTCCCCTACATCCTCTGGATGCCCCCAGGTTTGCTTTTTCAATTCCTTCTATTAATAATAATGGCCCTGATAAAAGATATCAATGGAAAGTATTGCCGCAGGGAATGGCAAATAGCCCTACACTGTGCCAACTATGTGTGGACAGAGCTATACAGCCCATTAAAAACAAATATCAAGACCTTATGTGTCTACACTACATGGATGATGTTTTATTAGCTCACCCTAATCAACAAATCTTATTTAATATATTTAGTGAAATAACAAAAAATCTAAAAAAATATGGATTATATATAGCAGAAGAAAAAGTTCAAAGCAGATCACCTATACTATATTTAGGCTTTAAAATCATGGATACTTTTGTTAAACCCCAAAAAATTCTAATAAGTAAAGAACATTTGACCACCCTCAATGATTTCCAAAAATTACTGGGTGACATTAATTGGCTTCGCCCTACACTAAGCCTCACTACTGGACAATTAAAACCCTTATTTGACATCCTTCGTGGGAACCCTGACCCATCCTCACCTCGAACATTAACTCCTGAGGCCAGGAGAGCTCTAAAATTAGTAGAACAGGCCATTGAAAGATCCCATTGCGATAGATTTGATTTTGCACAACCACTAATATTGATTATTATTCCTTCACAATATACTTCAACAGGAGTATTTTGGCAACAGGGACCTATATTATGGATACATTTGCCTGTCTCTCCTAAAAGTACAATTGAGTCTTATACCTCCATGGTGGCTAAACTTATTCTTCAAGGACTTAAAACCTCTACTAAAATATTTGGAATTCATCCCGCTACTATTATTACTCCTTATTCATCGTCACAGGTTGAATATTTGTGCTTCAATGATAATGATTGGGCTATAGCTAGATGCTCTACTTCTGCAAATTTTGACAATCATATTCCTAAATCTCCTATACTGTCCTTTTGTATCAATCATCCTATCATATTCCCACAGGTAATAAAAACTCAACCCATTCCTAAAGCATTTAATGTATTTACAGATGGATCCTCTAACGGTACTGCTGCAGTAGTCACTCAAAATGAAAAAATGATTCATATCACTAATCAAAAATCAGCTCAATTAGTGGAACTCGAAGCTATAATAATAGCTCTGGAAAATTTTAAAGAACAGCCTATGAATATTTTTTCAGACAGCCATTATATTGTACATGCTGTCCCAAAATTGGAGCTAGCAGGTCCAATAGCACCACATACTCCAGCTTTTAAATTGTTTTCTCAAATCCAAAATCTCCTATGGCAACGAAAAGAACCTTTATTTATAGGTCACATAAGAGCTCACACTAATCTGCCTGGTCCTCTCCATGAAGGTAATCAAAAAGCTGACGCCCTCACTAAAACAATATTTATATTTACTACAGTACAACAAGCTACTTTATTTCATTCCCAGTTCCACGTTAACAGCACTACCTTAAGACAAAAATTTAAAATCACAAAAGAACAAGCTCGTAGAATTGTAAAAGAATGTCCATCTTGTGTAACACTTTTGCCCAATCCACATTATGGGGTTAACCCACGAGGTTTGATGCCCAATCATTTGTGGCAGATGGATGTCACACATGAGCCAAGTTTTGGAAAATTACGATTTATTCATGTCACCATAGATACATGCTCAGGCATGATTTTTGCTTCTTTACATTCCGGAGAAAAAGTTAAAGATACTATATCTCATTGTCTGCAAGCTTTTGCTGCATTGGGCATCCCCAAAATGCTTAAAACAGATAATGGCCCTGCATATACATCCACATCCTTCAAACAATTTTGTACAAAGTTCAATATTATCCACAAAACAGGTATCGCTTATAATCCTCAGGGACAAGGAATAATTGAAAGAGCAAATCGGACACTTAAAAAATATGTTACTAAATCAAAAAGATGGAAACTGGAAAAATCCTAAGGACAGATTGGCAGTTGCCCTGTTTACCCTAAATTTCTTAACTTTAGATTCTAATGGACATTCGGCTGGAGATAGACACTGGAACCCACACCAACAACATAAACCTTTGGTTTACTGGAAGGATGTTCTCTCAGGTACATGGAAGGGTCCAGACCCAGTATTAATTTGGGGGAGAGGATCTGTTTGTGTTTTTCCAAAGCACGAATCCTCTCCAATATGGATACCATCTAGATTGATAAAGCAGGTACAAAGTCAAAGGGATCAAGACGAAGTTATTGAGGAGTCTAGATTGAATAAACAAGTGCAAGGTCAAGAGGACCAAAATGAAGGTATGGAGTGATTCCCTTAAAAGAGTTCTCCATTAAATTTACAACTTAAATTTCATTCTTCCCGGCCGGGACAAGAAGATCCCTCTTCAGTGTATACACAATTGTAATTTTTTTTTTCTCTTTTATATATGTCTTTATGTCTGTGCATTTGTCTAAATTTCATGTTAATGTGATGTCACAAATATGTTTATATGTGCGTCTGTCTAGTGTGACGTCACAAATAATTAAGCGCTTAAAAAAAAAAAAAAAAGGTAGATAGATATAGATCCAAATAACAAATAACGTTAATTCATTTAAGCTTAGAATATTCTAATTTGATAATCAATAGATAGATAGATAAATAGATATTTATATAAGTTCAGAATATTTTAATTAGATAATCAATTATAATGATAATCAATTTTGATTTATAGTTGTCTCCGGGACTTCTCTTCAGCTGTGAATATGTTTAATGTTGTATAACCTGATATTTTGGTGTTCCGACAGAGGATCATTTATTTGTTATTGACTTCATTTGTTTAGTACTGCTGATTAATTTGAATTATTTCAACAGGTATAGGATTGCTGTGTATATAGAGACTCGAGGATTCCAGCTAACAAATTATTTTTCCAAAATGCCTTTAGCTTTTCTTTATCTTTAATGCAGTAAACACCCTCAGTTTCTCTTTGATTATTTCTGAATGTGATATTTTGCCAGCTTATGTTTGTGGGAGCTTGAGCAGCAATGTGTGTGAGCAGAGATCAACTTTTATTTTCTACTCTAATAGTTCTTTTTTTTAGTTTGACAGCTCACCTTTTGATCTCAGTGCTGGAATAGCACTGCCTTTCCCTTAATAATGGATGCTTGAGTTTTTAGGTAGCGGGCCCTGAAGATTTGCCGGTGGAAATGTCTGGACATAAAAAAGACGGCTGCTGCTACAACTGCAGGGACCGCGGTCGCTGCAAGCATCCCTGCTGCTCAAGCATCAACAACCTCACCAGCAGTGTGGCCTCTGCTCTGCATGCATGGGGCCTCCTGAATCTATGTGTTATAACTTATGGACATTTTGATTTTCCATTATTTTGGGACATTACGGGACAATGCCTTGCGGGTATTTTTCTAAGAGAACTCAGTGCGTTACTTGATGAAACTAAGGGCAGCTGATTCGCTTACAGAACTTGATACGCTATGGAAACTTGGCTCGTCAGCAGTAGGCTTACCGCCTTAAAGCCGCAGCATCTCCTAAAAATTGGACGGCTGTTAGTCAACACACAGTCGATCCTGAAGGGCTCTATTGGATGGCTGGTTAGCCTATGACGGGTAAGATCCCCAGAAGGGGACAACCTAAGACACGGCACAGACGCACGGGACAGTCTAATGTGGCCGGCATGTCAACCTAAGCCAGGAGTCAGGACAGCCTAGACTCCCATGACGGGTAAGAATGTCGGTTGCACATGGACGTCCTAGAACATCCCCTCTTTTAAAACTAAAAGGGGGAAATGAAGGAGCCTATAATCAAGGAGATAGCTAAAGATTGCGGTTAGCTGAGAGCCATAAAAGATGTTCTAGTTTCCACCTGATATTAATACATTATTCAAAGAATCTTTGTATGCCCGTGAACACTGCGTGACGCACCTGTAAGCTCGAGCTGTAAGCACGTGTCCTTGTTAAAGCTATATGTATATAACTGGGTGAGGTTCGTTAGTGTGTGTGGGGAAGAAGAAGGTGGTGGTTGGAGTTAGAGCATTTGGAGTGATTGCTGGAGCTGGAGAGAGGAGAAGAATAAAAGACCTTTTTTCATTTTCATCCTGCCTCCGAATTTTCCTGTGGCGTTCGCTGCTCCAAGCGACTTCCGCTTCAGGCAGCGACAAGTGGCTAGAGAGGGCCAGCCTCTGCTTTCCCCTGCATCCTATTTGATAACGTTCCAGCGGCCAAGCCCCTTGTCCGTGTGGGCAGTGGCTATACAAAGGCCTCAGTACAGGAAGGAGTGATTCCTAGGGGGCCCTTAGAGGAAGAATCCTCCATAGTTTACTCTTCTGAGAACTTTTGTGTCATATCTTGAGAATGCCAAAGATACAGCTTGTAGATGAGCCAGAGACTTTGCCTTAGAAAGTAGGTTTAAGAGCAAGCGAAACCTTTGTTTTTATTAATATGACTCCATTTATACCCACAGGCAAGTAAGTCTTGAGAAAACTTGAATAAATTTGACCTTGAATAAATCCCTTAATCTATGGGACTTAGATTACCACTTGTAAAACTCCCTTCACAGGGCGATGTTGAGGATCACAAGAGCTCAGGGTCTTTTGTGAAAAGCATAAACCTACACACTTGTGGCTGCTCTTCTATAACAGCCAGAATACACTGTCATTCTGGGGAATTTTAAGCCTGGTACACAGCAAAATGTACAGATTCACAATGAGAAAATAAGAGCTCCAGATGACTGGGCTATTGAAATTTAAAAACAAAAAATTCATGAGAGGATATTTTGATTCCAGATATATTAAGTGTGTGTGTGCGTGTGTGTGTGTGTGTGTGTGTGTGACTCTCTTTCCCTGAGATCAAAAAGGAAAAAACAGATTTTCTTTGTTCAAACATCTTCTTTACCTTTTGTCCTAATCCTAATCCTAAATTGCTCCTCTATTTTAAATGCAGCTTGTTCTCTCCTGCCTCTAATAGTGTCACTCCAGCTCACAGGACATCTCCTCCAGAAGTGTTTGATTGATCACACCCCAAGTTGATCCCTGCTTACACATCCATCAAGTGTTACTGAATCCTTTTTATGTCTAGATTGGTGCTAGGACTTGGTGACAAAAAGATGAACGAGACAGAGTTTTTATCTTCCAGGAGCTCACAGACTAGCAATGAGATAGATGCATGAGCAGGAAATAGTACTATTATTATGTGCTCTGAAGGAAAATTTGCGTTTATTCCACAAACATTTAATGGTTGCTTCCTCCGTACATGCCTTATCATGGTGTAAGATACAAAGATGGAGAAGATGCCTTTTCTATTTTTAAGGTGTATCTTGTGAAGAAGACAGGTCAACAGCCACAGGTCAGGAACATAGACGTCAGTACCAGGTTAACATGGGAAACTAGAGCGTGGCACCTGCCAGATGGAAGTAGTTGGGAAAGTTGCCCATAGATTTACACAAAACAAGAAAAAGGCAAGGATGGATCCCAGGTAGAGAGAGGAACATGTATAAAGGTAGAGTGGCCTAGAACAGCACGACATTTTTGAGACACCCAAAGCAGCTCAGCATAGCTGATCACAGAATGAGAAAGGGGGACATGAGGGAAATGCAGAGAGGTAGGCAGAGGCCAGACCACATTCAGGAAAGCAGTCAGCAGATTTGCATTTTAGGAAGACCACTTTAGCAGAAGTGGGTAGACTGGCACTAACAGGTGCAGGACAATGAGGTCAATAAATTAAATAATTTTAATAAATTAATAAATGAGTTTAATTTGGAAATGAGAAGGGTTGGATTTAGGCATTGTTTTGTAAAAGAGAGAGAAGGGATGGATTTAGAGGCATAAGAAGGTGTTTGGGGCTGAATTATCTCTCAAAAACTCATGTTGAAGTCCTAACCCTGTGGACCTCAGAATGTGAGTGTATGTGTAGATAGGGCATTCAGAGAAATAATGACATTAACATGAGGCCATTAGGGGGCCTAGTCTAATACGGCTGGTCCAATACTAGGCCATAGTCCAATACGGCTGGTCCAATGTGTTTTTATAGTGAAAGGGATAGGCAAGCACAGAGGGAGGAACCTGTGAAGACACCAGAAAAAGACAGCTCTCTGTACACCAAAGAGAGAGGCTTGAGGAGAAAACAAGCCTGCCAACACCATTCTGTCACCTAATCATAGTCCTTTGTCATGGTGGCAGAGCAAAAAAAGCAAGAAGGAAGAATCAGGAGATGTGGTGATCACAGGGATGTGGGGAGCAAGGAAAGAGGGAACAAAGGGTGCTTGGAGACTTCTGACTTGTACAATGCAGTGTTGGGACCCAAAGAATGATTCCCCCAAAATGTTCTACTTGGGCGTGCTGAGGATTTGACCTAAAGGGGAAGCTCGCCTCGCTTCTGCCTATCCAGGCCTAAGAAGAAACTCTCTGGAATTCCCTTATCTTCATTAGGAACAGAGTGCAAAAGAAACAGAACTGCCATCCCACCCTGAAATCCCATTATCTAACTCAGAAAAGAGGACTGAGGAATGTAACCACACCTGGACGGGCTTCCCCTATGAGATAAAGTCTTTCCCTCAGGCACATTCAAATTCCTTAAGACTGTCTTGGGGACCATTAATTTCCCTAATCATCACTCACCAGCATTCAAATTGTCTACATTTCCCTCCATAGGAAAAGGGGCAAGCGAGTTTTTGAATAATGTTAAGTGGATTGTTGATCACACTCCCATGATTTTCCCTTATGCTATAGTTTTCCCCTTTTGCACATTAATAAATTTGTATTCCTTTTCTTCTATGTAATTTTTGTCAGTTTATTCCAGTGACCCTTCAGAGGAGAAGTGTCCCTTCACCTCTATGTAACAGGGTTCACTTGATGCTTTGACTATTCCCTTGTTGCTTTGAAACTTTACATGCCTTTTTCTTTTTCTCAATCTTTTCCTCCCTGATCTTCTTTTCCCTGAGCGTCTCCTTCCTGATCTCTCCTCCCTAATCTCATTTTCTCTGAATCACCTCTTTAAAAGCCCTAAGTTCCAGATGCTGGGCAGAATAACAGCCTTTGGGACAGGAGTCCCCTGTGTTTCTCCTTTACTAGCACCGCAAGAAACCGTCTTTTTCCTTTTTCTTAAAACTGTGTCCTAGTTATTGGATTGGCATTGGGGACAAGGACCGAGGGTTTGGCAACATCTACACTAGCATGTGATGTTTCTGTGTTCCAAAGGTGTGACCAGAGGAATAGCAGAGTTGGAGATGACAATGCTTTCTGGTTTTGCAGTCCCAGAAGGACAGCCAAGTGGAGATGTCCACTATACAGCTGGCTACGTGGAGCCAGAGCCCAGTCAGGGGACATGAGCTGGGGATACAGACATTGGGATCTCCAATACAGGAGTGGCTTTAGCAGAGCAGTGTTTGAGGTTACCCAAGGGACATATAAGCTGAGACAAGAAAGGGCAGGAGATAGAACTGTGGAAAAGCCCATCATTTATGAAAGAGAAGGAAGCTAATCTGAGCACAAGACTAAGGGGGAGGCGTTGATGGAGGTTCTCAGAGAGGAATAATGTCAAGAGAGTCCATAGAGCTCACCAGTGCTGGAAAATTGATGCTTTGAGTTCTCCACCCCCGCTCACTTGCTACACACACACACACACACACACACACACACACACACACACACAGGTTTGCTTTGTAACGCTTTTACCCATTATTTTATGTGCACTACTGTTCAAGTTTTGGAGTTGGAACCAGAGTAATATCTGTTTCTCCAGAGGTGGCAGAATGCTTTTCTCTACCAAGTAATGCTCACCCTCATGGTTGGTGGGCTCCTTCAGTCATCTTCCTAACAGAAGCTGCCCCTTGGCTCTGTCCTCTCTCACTTGGAGGGCTCTCTGCTGGTTCATCTTGGTTTTTCCTCCAGGCCTCCCTCAGACCTTCCTTTAATGATGACAGATGGCTGGAGAAGTTGTTTGAGGTGGGGCTGCTCTTTTTAGGGCTCATTGAGGGCAGAGGAGAATCCCTATGCCTTTGGTCAGAATGTATAGTAACTATGGAAACCATTGCTCCCACCGGCCCCAGCTTCCCCAAACCTGGAAGGACCAGTCTGCTTCACAGTTTTCAGGGTATGGCTCTTTACTTCTCTGTGGGAAATGAAAGGCAAATGGATCCCCCCCTCAAACCAGGAAGAAATGCCACCAAGAGAGGTACAGTGATTTTCCTGAAGCCACTTGAGATTAGGACCTGACTCTCTCTGTAAAGATCTTTTCACTATGAAACTGCACTCTTCTTTGATGTCTTCCTACCACTCAGTCCTCCTCCCCTCCCTAGCTTTACTTTATGGCTGCTCCGAGAGCCCATGAACCAACCCTGCAATGATTGTGCGGAAGCCCTGGAGCACCTTCACTTGATTTAAGTTCTTTTTATTTTTAGGCTAGCACTGGGGATTGAATCCAGGGTCTCATACATACTAGGCAAAGGCTCTACCATTGAGCCATATCCCAGACCTGGAGGACCTTTACTCTAAACAGTCACAAGCAGTCATGAGCATTTCCCATCTAAGTATGGAGGAAAATGTGAAGAGAGCAAGCTTCATGCCTACATCTTGTATAGGTGGAAACCTGAATGCTGGGTGACAGGCCAGAGATCATTTTTGCAAACTCATCCTTAACAGCAGTAGCCCCATGTAATGTATATTTGGCATCCTTTGGAATTTTAAAAAGAAAAAGAAAGAAAGTAATTTTTTTTTAAAGAGTGAGATGAAAAGATTAGACCCTCCTACCTTCTCACTGAAATAAAACCAGAAGAGATTTGTCCACCCTGAGCAGTCTCAGAGGTCCAAGGTGAGCTCAGTTTTGAGTGACAAATTCAGCACTCTTGTCACTTCAACTCATGATATTTCTGAGGTCCTGCCATATGAATCACCTCCATGAGAGACCCTATCAGTGGTGACCCAGTCTCTGTCTCAGTGCCAGCTACCAGGCAGGGATGGGGACTTCCAGCTTCCTGGTACAGTCTGACAATGAGCTGTTCCAGGCCTTTCTTATTTTAAGATTAAGTCTCCTTCTCTAGAGCTCCCTTTCACAGCTAAGAGGAAAAAACCTGTGTTAAACACAAGCCTGAAGCAGGGGCCTGGGAAACTTTTTCTTCTCACCCTCTCACCAGGTCAGGGCTTGGAAAGGCAGCTCTGCCTTGGCTTCCCTGGCTGGCTGCAAGCAGGCGGCCACAGGCAATAATTCTGCACAGCAGAGTGTTTCCTCATACCTGAGTGCAATCCTCCCAGCCTGCACTATTTAAGGCCAGCACACTGAAACTTGCTGTGAGTCACGGCACCCAGGAGGGCAGCGGCAGCTCCATTCATCCCAGCACCTGGCCCCGATCTGGGAAGGAATCTTCCCCTGGCCATGGCTTCCCTGGGGCAGATCATCTTCTGGAGGTAGGGTACTCTTCTCTCTATCTTTACAGACTAAGAATAGGAGTGAGGTCTTTTGGGGGTGCTGAGAAGTGTGCAGGTATTGGGCTCGTGGGAGCCTTGTTGGACAAGAGCCTAATTGGACTAACATCTCACCCCAGCTACTGAGGGCATCCATTCAAGGTTAGGGAGGCTTCTCTAGACTGAGGAGAGTGTGTACCAGGCTGGGGACTCCACTGAGACATTAGGATCTGAGCACTTTGGGGGCACTGAGCAGGGTAGCATGGAGCAGTTGGTGGGCTGGAGGGGAATCAATGACTGGTGATGGGTGGGACACAGGAGACCCTCTAAACAGCCCTCAGGATGAAGGTGAATGTGATTTGACTCTTCCCTGTGGATGTAAGTTCTCTGCACTCTGAGCAATTCACACCAACATCCCTACATCACCCCCAGCTCAAGGATGAGGTTCCAAGTTTTCCTGGGAGTTCCTGGGAGAGGAGGTGCAGGCAGCAATAGCAGCTGCTAACTCCTCAGCAATGAAGAAAGAAGCAAGTTCCTCCCCTACCCTTGATTCTAGAGGTTGTTTGAAGAATCCTCCAATTTCTGTGTCTTTTCTAATGAAAAATAAATCAGACTGAAGTTGGGGGCCCTCTAAAATGGAGAGCAACTTCCTCATGCTGAGAGTCAATGCAAGAAAGAAAAGAAGGGAGGGATGGAGGGAATGAAGAAAAAAAAGGAATCCAGATCAACAGTGGAAAGTTTGTGAAGGGACCGAGAGGACAGCATTGCTTCCCAGAGGCAGCCTAGGAAATTCTTTTCCTTGAAACGGACCGCCAGCTCCATCACTCATGTTCACCTGAAACCACCAGCCCTGCTGCAGGGATGGCAGAGACTCGGTAGGATCCTCAGAGCCTGGCAGCAAGCACTCTGCTCCAGTGCTCCATCGGACCCTGGAGAAGCAGCAGGTGGTGAGGGTGGGCTTCCATCCAGCATGTCCAGAAGACGCACCTACATCAGAAGAGCTAGTGTTTTGTGAGCTTATACTAGGTGCCTTACATAAATGTCTACTTTGAGCCTCACTACTCCATTGTGAAAAGTTAAGTCCTTTGCTGAAGCCCTCGTGGCTATGTGTAAGGACTCTAAACACACTCTATTGCACTCTAAAATCCTGTACTATGCTCGCCTCTGCTCCTACTGCCCCAGCTCCTCTGCCTCTCCCCTCCCCCATTCCTCAGGTTTTGGTCCCAAGGATGGGAAACACGCAAGTGGCTTTGTTGTTTCAAGGACCTTCGTGTGGGCTTTCTAATAATACATTGCAACCAGTCCGACTGGTTTTGCTGGAGGATTAGCAAGAGGTGGGTGTTCAAAATGCTGATCCCCCACCCTTCAGAGACCCACTGGAATCAACAGAGGCTCCTCTTGTTGGCTTTAGTTATCTCCTTAGCTATTTGTGCTCCGCGGTTGCAAAAGCAGGGACAAGCCACAGGGGTGGCAAATTCTTTGTGCAAAGGAGTCACTGGGAAAGGAACAATGAGCAACTTCTGTGGGAAGGAGGATCTAGAAAGCTTGTCCTAGGGATGCAGATAGGGTATGTGTGTGGGGAGAACCCAGTGTTCTCTCTTAGCCATAACAAGCCCTCTCTCTTTGCCATAATTTCATGAATTAATAACAGTATCTCTCATGGAAGAAATCATGCCTATAATAGTGATGTGTGAGAGCTCATGTGAAGACCTGCCATCTTCTGCAGACTTGGTGGATTATTGTCTTAAGGATTGCCAGAGATTTTAATGCCTTCAGATCTCACCCTGAGAACACATGCTGCTCAGGAATGGAATGAATGCTAATGTGCAGTTATACTAGTGTGTGTGACTTCCTTGGTGCATTCAGGAACTGTGTGATCAGGACTCTCCTCCCTTTGTCCCACCATAGCAGTCAATGTTAACAGCATCACTCATAGAAAGTGTATTGAGTGCTTGCTGCTTGGAGTTCAGGGGCAAAAAAGTTAAGATCCCTGCTCTGAGGGGTCTAGTCAACAATATTAACTGAGAATCTGTTCTGAGCTGGGTATTACATAAGGTAGTCGGGCAAAGGTAGCCAAAATGCTGGCAAAATGATATAGCCTAGTAGAGAAGAAAGATTCCCAAACAGACATTTCCAACATGTCATTCATAAGACAGGGGACAACAGACACAGTATTCAACGGGAGCTTTTCCTCACCAGAGGCTTTGGGGAAGTTTCCCTGAGCCAGATGATGTCTGGGCTCTCTTGGAAAATGAGTTAGTGTGACCCAAGTGACGAAATGGAAAAGGGAGTTCTAACTAGAGGGAACAGAATAAAATCAAATTAAAAGAAACTCATAAACTAGCATAGTATGTTGGAAAACTGTGAGTTACTCTGTGTTTCCAACACAACGTGAAGTTTGAGGCAGAGAATGCTAAGAGAAGAGGCTGAGAGGAGGCCCAGCAGGGCCTTAGGTAGCAGCAGCCTGATAGTGAGGAATCTGCTATTGGTGATGAGGAGACCTGGCCAGCTCTCAACAGGGAAATTTAGTGGTTTTCATCTGAGGTGGCCAGAAGCCTGAGGGAAGGGAAAAGTTGGGAAACGGTTGCAGTCATTATAAGGAATGATAATGGCCTGAAGTGGAGAATGATAGTAGAGATCCAGAGAAGGGAGATGGATTCCAGAAACATTTAGGACTTAAATTTGTTGATAGTGAATGATTGAAGGGGGAGTAAGGTGGTAGGAGTGGATGAGGTAAAGGGTGGAGCCTTGTATGACTTCCATATTTCTGGATTGGATAGAGTGAGTTGGGGAAAGAGAATAGAGGAGAGTTGATTAACTTCAGTGTGTGTTGAATTTGGAACCTTCAAATGGAGATGTTCAGTAGGCAACAGAAGGCATGAGGCTGAAACTAAGAGAAGTCAGGGCTGGGGATGTAGATCTGAGCTCACAGGCAGGGAATGATGATATGGAGGGTCTTCCAAGGAGAGCACAGAGAGGAAGAGAAGCTGGAATGGAGAAGTGCAGTACACCAACATCTAAGGGTGAGTGGAGGAAGGGGTGTTGAGAAAATTGGGGCTAAATGGTGAGAGGGGTAGGAAGAGATCAGAATAGAGAAGTCATGGAAGTCAATAGAGCAGAGTTGCATGGAGCACCTAGGACTGGTTCTTCATGAAACTTCCTGGTTTCATTGGAAATCATCTGTGACAAGGGCATTGATAAAGACATGTCAAAACAAGGAAGCTACTAGGTAGGACGAGAGCAGGTATCTTTGTACCAGATAAAAGTGGGTAAAATAGAGAGGGAGGGAGACTTGAACAAAGGAGGCTCAGAAAGCTGTGCTCTGGGATCTTGTTCTCTCATTTTTTCAAGCTGGCACCTGGCTCAGACATCTCAGATCTTGATGGCCAGAGAAAGTGGTGGCAATACCATGCAAGTTTGCCTGGGCCTGGGGAGATCTCAACACAAGTCATGTTGTTACTTCAAACTTCACAGGGGTAAGAAAAGTTGGGCCCAACTTTCGGCCTCTCTAAGCTACAGAATCTGAGCCTTTGGGCCTTCAGAAGCCGTCTCTTGAACATGACAGGAACTTGGAAAATGGAATAAATTGTGCATTGAAATAAATTCCTAAATAGGTGGCACCTTGTTTGAGGATATGTTATCTTTTGAGCGTGACACTTTCCCTGTCCCTACCTGTTTTAGGAAGGCCTCTCATCTCAAGATTCAGCTCAAATGCCACTTTTGCTTTGCACTCTTCCTGGATATTTCTAGTTGACATTAATTGCCCCCTTTATGTTCATGGTTGGACTTGCTCATGAGTATCTCTTCCTGGTGCCCATCAGTTTCTCTCACTAGGGTTAGCTTCTTCAGGGTCTGGACTTTGTCTTGCTCATTGTTGTAGGGAGACAGCGTTACATTGTGGCTACACATCTGGGCTCTGGGATTAGACTGTCTGTTTTCATATCTCTATGAGATTCAATTTCCTATCTATAAAATGGGACTGATAATAGTACCTAACTGCTAGGGTTGTGTGAATGACATATGGAAATTAGGTGCCTGGTACATCCTGAAAGCTCTGTTAACTATTGCTATACTCATTATTTGAAAATCTCTCTACAGTGCACAGTACTCTCCATAAAAATTTAACAATTCCATGACCCCACTGGCTTTTCTGCCCTGAAATAGAGGTTCTAGTGAGGGTACACGATATATTAACTGCCACTGGACTCTCTTAAAGCAAATAGCACCTGCAAAATGCTAGAGAATATTCATAGAATTCTCCAGAATCTTATTTTGAAAAATAAATAAATAAAGTCCATCCCCCTTTTCAGTCTATGAATCTGAGGCTCAATCATTCTCTAAACCTGAGGATGCCAGGGCTGAGACTCTATTAAATGTCTGGCTCTGCCAGCATCCAGCATTAAAAAGTGGTGGTGAAGACTGTCAAGATGGGTGAGGGAGCCTGGGAGGTCCTTTTGTGCACATCTCAGCATCTAGATCCTCTGATGAGGCGCTGTCTGTCAAGACCTAAAGCAACAGCCTTTGGGGTGCAGTTGGAGCTATAGAGCTATGACGAAGCACTCAATCATGGTGAATTAGCTAAACAGCCTCACACTCTTAATTATCTCCATTTCATAGATGCAAATGTAGAGGCAAGATCATTTGCTCAGTGTTTCCCAGCAAGACAATAGCAGAAACAAACATGTTCCTACCTAGTCCTCTATACTGACTTTTATTAGAAAATGATCTTTCTGATCAGCTAGTTCTGCTTCATCTTCTGCCACTTAAAACAGAACACAATTCATCATGGGCAAATTCTCACTTCCTCAGTGACAAGTGACTGTCACAGCAAAAGGATTCTTAGCTGGCTGATGAGAGAGCCATCCCCAGAATAGGCTGGAGCCTGTGGACTGTTGCTGTGTGTTGTTTCAGGTGGCTAATCTAGATCAGTGAACGAAGCCACAAGGAAAGATTAAATGCAGTAAGAATTATATACTTTTACAGCTTGAAAATTCAGAAGGTTGGTACATGCCCTCAATTTATCAATGAGACAATCAAACTAAAGTATGCAGTTTGCCCAAGGGTCATGCAGTTAAAGAATGATAGAAAAGAGATTTTTTTCAATGATCCTATAAACTGTGTTGGACCCCAGGAGACCATGTTTTACCCAAGTATCAAGTAACCTCAAATCTGAGATATCAAAGCTTTCATCCATACTTACCTTTGACCCATGAAGAAGTAGAAATATGTTGATTCTAGAGTTAGTCTGATATGTGCAGATAGTCTATCTCTCCACTACGTGGCTGTGGGATCTCAAGTAAGTTACTTAACTTTTCTTTCTTCATCAGTAAATTGAGTATTATTAATAGTACCTAGTTCTTAGGGTTGTTATAGAGACTAACTGCATTAATACACATAAACAGCTCAGAGCAGCATCTGACACATAGGTAGCACCTTCTGCGTTAATTATGCTTATTGAATTATTCCCCTCCGATGTTTTTAAAGAATAACAAAGTAACTTGGAGGGAGGGAGAGGAATGACAAGTCCAACAAGAACCTTCATGTCTGGAATGTTCTGGGGTTTCAGGAGATTTGAGATACCTTCTTTCCAGCCCTTGTCCTATGAGATGTGGGGAAATCCTCTGCCCCCTGAGGTACTGAGCTAGGTAAACTCAAAGGCCACCACCTGTCCCAACACTCACCTCAACATTCAGTGTGGTTTTCTGATCATTGAGTCATCTGTGAACTGTTAAAAGCGCAAATACTCCAGGTGCAAATACTCAGGCCTGCTACCTCCAGACCTACGGGAACATTGGGGATAGGCCCAGTAATCTGTGGTTAGGACCCTACAGGTGACTGATGCCCACTCAAGTTCAAGAAGCATTCAATTAGCAGTTTTTCTGGGCCCCTTGATACCCAAGCAAAAGTGCAAAGATTGCATCCAGAGAGATATAAATTTCACCTAGGATCATTTATCACTCCACATTCTTCTTTAAGGAATGTTTAAAGAAGCAATGGATGGGTCTTGATGAATACAAAGGTGGGGGGGGACATGAATTTTCTACAGGTAAGAAACCCAGGTTATATTTCTCTTTATATTAACTTTCCACAATCCCAAACCATCTGCCTGGAATACTTCAGATTTACTATCACATCACTTACAAATGTATTCCTACTACTCCCCACACGGCAGTAATGGGAGAAAGGGCAGACAATTTTCCTTCTTTCTTTTTCTGCAGATTTAAAATGAAAAATTTCATGGAATAAAAACCATGAAAGATTTGAGAGGCAGAGAGAGCATCCATAATATTTAGGGGTATTGAATTGTCTCCTTTAACTACCTATCTTGCTTCTTTATTGTGTTTTCTTCACACCCCCCACACCCAGAATAGCCATTTCATATCTCTCTTCTCTCTTCAATCCTCTCACTAACCCCCATCCCTTCTCCCTCTCCCAGTCTCAGATAATTATCTTGCTTCATCCTTCACTGAGAAAAATAGAAGCCAGCAGACAGATACTCCTTCATCTTTTCATTTCACATCTGCTACACTCATTGGTGCCCTTTTTCTCTGCCTCCCATTCTGGGACCAAAGGATTTACCCAGCTCCTATCAAAGGTCAGCCTCTCTGCACCCTGGACCCATCTCCTCTCCCTGTTCATGAACACTTTCCCAACCTGCAGCATCAATCTCTCCTCCGCATCACTATTATCCCAGGCAGCATGCAATCCACATGTCAGTATTTTCTATCTTAAAAAGAAAAACCATCTCTCAGTCCTGCAATTGCTCCAGCTACCCACCCTACCTCTTTTTTTCCCTTTCTCAGAAAACTTGTTGTAAAGGTGGTCTGGGATGATGGATCTCACTGGTTTTCCAGAATTGCAGAGGAAGTGTTGACATGGTGATTCCTGGCACAGTGTGGAGCCAGGCTACATGGCTGTGTGACCTTTCTGTGCTAAGGTTCTTCATATGTGAAATAGGGGAAATATTAGAATCTACATCTTAGGATCTACATCCTACTTAGGATCTTAGTATCTACATCTTAGTCTAGTTAGATTTTATATATTGTCCCCACTATACCAAAATATTACTCCTGTCAATGCCTCTGCAATGTTTACTTCTCTGTTTGTGTCTTGCCTTTACAACAGCATTCGACACAGATGTCCCCAATACCTCTTTCTTGAAATACCTTCTTCTCTTGTTTTCCATTTCACTACAGTCTCCTCATTTCCTGTCCTTTGCCTCGCCTCATGACACAGGTCCCAGCTCCTGGAGTTGGCTGCTGCTTCTCTGCACCTGGTCTGGTGGTAGAAGTTTTCCTCCTGGGTCCCACACGATTCCAAAATATCACACTCTGCAGCCAGGGAACCTGCCTCGGATACCAGGACATATCCTTTCATTTTTTTCCTGTATTTTATGATGGACACTTTCCGTGTCCAAAAGGCCTCAGGGTTCAGGAACAGAACATAACGGCACAGATATAATCATCCTATAAAGTGGCTGGCATAAGCTTCCTAAAGTCCTACCAGGCATAACACTCGTGAAAATAGCAAATGCTGTGTGGGAGGTAGCTTTTTTTTTTTTTTTTTCTTCTTCTTCTTTTTTTTTTTTTTTTTTTTTTTTGTGGTGCTGGGGATTGAACCCAGGGCCTTGTGCAAGTGAGGCAAGCACTTTACCAACCAAGCTATATCCCCAGCCCTAGGAGGTGGCTTTTTCTAGACCCTGGGGGAGTCCCAGACACATGCCCTTAAAGCTTGGGTGAGTTTTCAGACAGGCCTTGATGGAAAGCCCTGTAGCAGGATGGAACTAGAAAAGGATTACTCTAGCCAAGAAGCTGATCCTTGATTTTGTCTTCTACCCATCCAGGAAAACTGCTTCCTGTCCTCCTCTCTCTTCTTTGAAAGGATTTCAGATCTTGGTGATTCCCTTTGGAGTTAAGGTAGAAGAAGCCAGAGTTCATGGGAAAGTCATGGTGTCATTCTAGTGACCTTAGCTCAGGGGATCTTTCTCTAATAACTTTAATGTAGGGAAATGGCATTTTAGCAAAAGCCAGCCAAGTTTTCCAGCCTCCTGCTGCAGTCACCTTTTGTCTTGGGGTTAGCTCTGTGGCACTGCCCTGTAGAGGAGCTCTGCCTTTTGGGTACTTATTCATGCCCCTCCTGCAGAAGGACAGTAAACAAGGAATGTTGGTAATGGATTGCAAATCGCTGTTGGGCCAGAGTCTGTCAACAGGACTGCGTTTGGGAGTGGGACAGGGGCGGGAGAGGTAGGAGATAGGACTCTAGCATATTCCTCACACAGGGGAATTCTCCACTGAGGCCTGGGAGGAACGGGTGCTCCTCAGCTACCAGGCCTTTCTGGGAAGCAGCTTTATGTTGTTGTTGCCGCACTGTCTCCTGCAGGCCAGGCTTTGCAAGAAGGTTTGGCCAGAGGAATTCCCTTGGGCGATGACAACCTCACCCTCTACCAACAGGCTGCTGAGGGGCTGCTGGGGCAGTATCCTAAAGTAAAACCAGGAAGACATTTCCCAGGGACACAGCTTAATAAATGGGAGCTAGATCCCCCAATTAGCTCACAAGTCTATGTATGCCATGTAGTAGTGGCAGCTGTGCATTACTGTTAGAAATTTTCCTACTATTTCCCTTATAAGTGTACAGTACTTCTGAAACATTGAGATTTAATAGCTTTTTGAGGCCCTGCTGAGGAAGCTGGTCATCATTGATACTGTTGCCACAGGCACAAAAACCTTCAAATAACAAACCTACTTCAACCTTCAGAAGGGAGCCATTGGGTGCTGGGGATCCCTGTAAGTTTTGGAATCTATTAAGGTGGGCTTATTTTGGTTGAGGAGAGACAGAGACTGTTCAAGAAGTCACATTTTGTCTTTAGAGGAGGCCAGCGGGACATAATTTATCAGTCTTGGCTGGAGATTGTCTTCTCCTTGACGATCTCCCATCTGGAAGGAATGGGATCAAGGACATTGGTATTTTCTCAGAAGACATTCTGGTATGGACTCAAACACTAACTGAGCAACTGGTATGATTTTTATACGGTGGAATGGAATAATAACAACATTTAAGGAATTTTGAAGAGAAAACCCAAAGTTATCCATGGTTTTATCATTGTAAATTGCCATTTTCTTTTTTTGTTCTTTCTCTTTTTCAAACCCAAGTGCAAATATTTTTTATATAGTTCTTATCAATATAGAGAGTTCCCTTTTATAGTCTTCTTTTCCCATTAAAACTTTGTGTGCTGGGCTGGGGTTGTGGCTCAGCGGTAGAACGCTCGACTAGCACATGCGTGGCCCAGGTTCGATCCTCAGCACCACGTAAAAATAAAAGGCATTGTGTACAACTAAAGCAAACAAATAAATATTTAAAAAATTTTAAAAAACTTTGTGTGCTAAAACTAAAATTCAAAGCACTTTTACATTTAAAAATCCTTGGATAGTGCTGTAACAGTTGTAATTTTTACACAGTAATGTGTATTTCTGTACTTCTTCTTTTTTTTTTTTTTTTTTTTTTTTTTTTTTGTGGTACTAGGGATTGAACTCAGGGGCACTTGACCACTGGGCCACATCCCCAGCCCTTTTTTGTATTTTATTTTAGAGACAGGGTCTCACTAAGTTGCTAAGTGCCTCGCCATTGCTGAGGCTGGCTTTGAACTCGCGATTCTCCTGTCTCAGCCTCCCAAAGTGCTGGGATTACAGGCGTGCGCCACCACACCCGGCTTGTATTTCTGTACTTCTGTTGGATTGGGAAATGCCATACAGGGCCACCCTTCCTGGAAACTCAGTCCAAAAGCCTTGTGGGATTGCCCCATCTGCCTTTTAGAAATGCTCCCATTCTGCTCAACCTGGTATCCAGTTGAAGAGGAGCATTGTTGGGGTCCAAGTAACATGCAAGACTCAATCACTTAATAGTCTTTTATGTAACTACCTATGACAGTGGTTCCTCAAGTGAGTTCTCAGGACAATGACATCACACCAAATTTTTCCCAGAAGAGATCTATAGTGCAAGTTTGGAAGTTCTGAATAGTATTAGGTCTGACCATATGAAATTATCAATGTTCAATTGTTTTTGACCTGTAAAAATGGTCATTTTTACAGGTCAAATGTTCACTCTAATATGCATGCCTCTGGGACATTCATCAGGCATATTAACATTAAAATTTTTGAAAGTTTCTAGATAGTTGAATAAATATGATTGTGATTGACCCAATGTTTTGAAAATACAATTTGTATAAAATTAATACTTACTAATATATATCAGGATTCCTTTTGTAACTAGATCCTGGGATAATTAGAAAATAATAGAAGCTTCGAGGGAAGGGAGCACATCAATGCAGAAGTGTCAAGGGCCTGCCCTTACTGTCCAAATGACACAGGTTCTGGCTGAGGAGGTGCCTAGCTGGTAAAGGGAAGGCTGGTATTTAACTTCCCAGGAATGCCTGCCTATCTTTCATATTCAAAGTCATCATATTTTTCAGATCTTCCCCTTCTACCATAATTCTTTCTTGATTACCCTTGCCCTGAACTGACTTCTTGGTAACTAACCTATGTCTTTTCCTCTCTCATAAAATTGGAAGGAGAATTCACTAGGTGACATTAATGGTTCATCCATTTTTCCTTAACTGACAGCTACTAAATAAACATGGGTATTATTTTGACTGTCCTCTCATTATTATAATTATTAATTAGTTCCTCTTTTCAGGATATCATTATCATCCCAGTTTATAATTGTTCGTCTAATTTGCCTACTACTACAAAGTGAGTTAAGTTGTTCTGGATGCAGGGAGGAGACTCAGCTCTGGTTACCTGAGCCTCTACAAAGAATGAGGACGCACACAGCCAGAATTCAAGTGTGTTTTTCTGCAGCCACTGGAGCCAAGTGTCTAAGGCATGGAAGGGAAATGTTGGATGGGGGTAGATCCAGAATACAGTGACACAGTGGCTTGTTTAGGACTAAATCAGTGCTTCCATTCTCTCCTCCTTCCCCTGCCATTTCTTTATCCCTCTGTCTAGAATTCTTTATCTGAACAGACATGGTCATCTGTCATTTACACAGTATACAGTGGTTACCAGTATGACCCACTCCTGCAGAATGACAATGGATTTTGATATCATTTGGCAGATCTGGTAACCTAGCAGTTGTTAGAGGTGGGTAGGAATTGTCGTGTATTCCAGGGAAGTGAGAGATGAGAGTTTAAAGATAAGATGTTACTTCCTTATGAGAGCACAGAGTTAATTTAATTAAAGTGGTTAATTATAGCTGGGTGAGGTGTAAATGACGTTCAATGGGGCCATGACAGTTTTTGTGCCCTGTAGTGGAAAGCACTGCCCAGAGTGAGCCAGCCTGTGAAAGATGTTCTCTGACCCTCAGGGGCATTGCTAGGAACACTCAATTACCAGAAAGAATAAGAATACGCTATTTTGATTTCTCCTGAGGTAAGTGGAAATAAAGCCCTTGACTTAGGCTCACTGAGAGAGCAAACACTGGTAAACCTTGAACAAGCCACGTCATGTTTCAGATCCTCATGTCTCATTTGCTCCCTAGGTGTGAAAGTCAAATAATAATGTATAGGGAGTACTCTGAGAGTGATGGGAAAGGGGAGGGGCATGGACCTGCTGCTTCTCTTCAGCTGCATGGTAGATGGTAAAAAGATGGGACTTGGAATCAGGGAGGCCTAATTTGGTGTCCCTTTCCAAGTTTATTGTGCGTGATCCTACGCTAGTCAATTTCTCCAAGCTTCAGTTTTTCATTTGTTAGGTAAGCACAATAAGTGGACCTCCCAAAACTGCCTTAAAGATCACAGGCATAAGGTGCAAAAGATGATTATGGCAGTGACATTGATGGTAACACACAGCTCTTTCACATTATCTGTACATCTACATCTGTCAATAAAAAGCTGCTTTGCCCACTGGAAAAAGAGATTTATCATTATTATTTATGGTACTGGGAATTGAAAGCAGGGCTTCTCATATACTAGGAAATCACTAGCCTAGCATTGAGTCATATCCCTAGCCCTTTTTGATACAGGGTCTTGCTAAGTTGTTAAGACTGGCCTTGAACTTGTGATCCTCATGCCTCAGCCTCTCCAGTGGCTGGGATTACAGATATGCACTACTGCATCTGCTAAAATAAGCAGAAGTCTTGAAAGCAATGATCACACATGC
The DNA here is from genome assembly GCA_025594165.1 of Tamias sibiricus. Lineage (NCBI taxonomy): Eukaryota > Metazoa > Chordata > Mammalia > Rodentia > Sciuridae > Tamias > Tamias sibiricus. The sequence goes on along the minus strand of CM046658.1, from coordinate 107,904,524 downwards.
CCCGCTTTCATTTCCTTTTGAGTTCAGCTTCCTGGGAGTCCATTTATGACAGGGATGTTGCCTGACATTATAGATCTCTTGGTCAATAGTTCATATCACTTCTGGAGATGGCCCTCTTACAAGATTGCCTCACAGTCCCACCTCATAATCACAACCTCTAATGTTAAGCTCCTCCTGTATACCAGAACTCTCATAGGAGTGCTGCTGCATTATCAATTTGTTTAACAGATATGTATTGAATATCTTTTAGGAGTTTTGCACATATTATATATTTCTTTGTGTGTGTGTGTGTGTGTGTGTGTGTGTGTGTTACCGGGGATTGAACTCAGGGGCACTTGACCACTGGGTCACATTCCCCAGCCCTTTTTTTTTGTATTTTATTTAGAGACAGGGTCTTACTGAGTTGCTAAGTGCCTCGCCATTGCTGAGGCTGGCTTTGAACTCTCAATCCTCCTGCCTCAGCCTCCCAAAGTGCTGGGATTACAGGCATGCGCCACCGTGCCTGGCTTATATATTTCTTTAACAAATATTCAATGACCGTGTATTATTTTACTAGCAGCATGGGTCTTAGAGTGATAGTCATGAATGAGGTATGAGGACCACGATCATTTAGAGGACATACTAGACAGGGAGACAGATGAACACACAATTACAATGCAATATGCTAAGTGTCACCACAGGCCAATTTTAGGATATCTTGGAATCATTTCTTACCCCATCTTGGTGGTAGTGATCATGCTGGGTGGATAGAGCGACTTTCTGGAGGAGGTGACTTCTAACCTGAGTGGGAATTGGCCAGGAAATGAGAGGTGGGAAGAACATCCAGACCCAGGGAAAGGAATAGGAGGAGGAAGAGGAAGGCAGTGCAGGGATCAGAGGTGGTAGCTGGAGAGATCAGCATGAGACAGATTCAATCTTCTCAACAACAGCAAGGTGGGATACTATCCTCCCCACTGCATAGCTGGATAAGTTAAGACTTAAAATGATAGGAGAAAGTGATGGGGGGATTTGGGAAGAATGATTAGAATATGTACAAAACCAGTCCAAATCAAATTTTTTTTTTTTTTTTTTTTTTTTGAGAATGACTTTCAAAGAGCAAAGAGGTGATGAGGTCACAAGGCCAATGGTCATGGCAGGACTCTGCTAGGCCCATGAGGTCCCTATTGACCATGTCCTCCCAGGAATCAGCAATTTCATTGTTATACATCATCAAAACTATTTAATACACTACATGCAGAGGGAATAGAAAATAGAGTCTACAGCTTTCTGTCTCCAAATTCTATGTTCTTTTGTTGCTTAGAAAATATATCATTCTAATTTTTAAATAATAAGGTTGTTTGGAGCAGCTGGGAAGTCTGTACTTGGGCTGGAGCAAGATGGATCTTATGAGGCAAATTGTCTTACCATGGGCTTGGTAGCCACACTTTGTCAAGAGCTCAGGAGCTTCCATGGCAAAATCCAAAATGCCAGGTTCCGCTGCCTTCTTTAAAATACTTGAGAAGCACAAGTCGGAAGTGTTAACAAGAGTGATGTCAGTATGAAAAAGAAGATGTTTGGATATTCAGAGCTGTCAAGATCTTGGCTCTTTTGAGGAGCCAGAAGGACATCTTCCTTAGAGTTCTCCTAAAACGCCTGCTTAACTTATAGGATAAGACTGAAATTTTGAAAAAATATAAATCTGGGTATGTGTTCTCATGTTTCTAGGTTAATATTTCCTAATTGACTACTTAATAGGCTAATGTAATGCTTATCTTTTAAAGACAGCAAATATACTAATATACCCAATTACAATATATTCCACTTTTTTTTTCTTCCAGTTCTAGAGATCAAACCCAGGACTTTGTACATGACAAGCAAACACTCTACCACCAAGTGACACCCCCAAGCCCTCTACATATCTTAATAAATATGTTATCTGAATACTGCTAATATTCTGAGGCATAAATATGAGACTTACATTTAATATGTGTAACATATCCTGTTAGCTTCACAGTTTTCTACCCTTAAGGCAAATCCATCATTGCAAGATGGTGGCTTTCAATAGCATTCCCAAAAGGTGTCAAACTGTGAAGGAAGTGTTCAGTTCATGAAAATTCCAGGGCTTCTAACGCTGCCCACCTGGGCTCTGGAACTGAGGCTGTTCTTTAATCATTGCCCGGGGTTGCTTGTGAACAACATATGGAGTTATGAAGAGCATGTTTACTCACTTAAATGAAGGAAAACATGCCATGTATAATATCTAACACACACTCACCTGGGTACTGGCTCTTATTCTATTCTGAAAGCTCTATTGAAAGTACAAATCATTGACCCAGGAAGCCATTTAACATCTTCATGAGAGTATCCAATTGAGAGATTCTTGTTTGTCTACCATCTAGGAATAGGTCAAACCTAAAAAAAAACACCCACTGGGGGTGTAGCTCAGTGGTAGAGTGCTTTCCTAGCATGTGTGAGGCCTTGGGTTCCATCCCCAGCACTGCAAAGAGAAAGAAGCAAAAAACAAGAAGGCAGTGTTTACTTTTTAAAATACATTTTCCTTTATTTTACCAGAGTAATACTTGATTAGTTTGGAAAATAAGAAAAGCACAAAGGAAAAAAAAAATCTTTATCAGACCTAACCTAGAGGTAATCACCATCAGTAGGTTTTTCCAGTCTTTTTTTCTCTATATATAATACATAGTATTATAATGTATATTTGAAACTACTTTCTACTTACTGGTTTTATGGACAATTCTTACGTAAGTAAATATTCTGTGAAATGATATTTTACAAGTGCATGGTATTGTCACTAAGGATGAACCTTAATTGAATCACTCAGTTTCCTATTATTGGAACTAAATATTTGCTACAATTGATTACATTAATTTAAACTAACACTAAAGCTAATAACCTGGGAGATGCATGCTATTGGTTCTTTCATGGATTCATAGAAGTGGAAGTACAGGATCAAAGTTGGCTGTGTATTGTAAGCCTTCTGACAGATGTGACCAAAGTGTTCCCTCCCCCACCTGAATTTTGTACCAACTCACAAGCCTACCAGTATTTTAGACTCCCCAAAGTAATAATTTCTACTTAAGCCTTCTTCTGGGACCAACACTTTCCCCTAAAACATTTTGAAAAAAGAAAACAGCAAAATTTTTCATCTAATGTTCCCACCTTTTCTAATATTTAAGATTTTTCTTCTTGTTTTTTAGCCTTCTTCTGCCTCCATCCCTGGCTTTATTGAGGAATGGGTTTCTAGATTCCTGTTGGTGTAGAAGAGGTCAGAGAAGCCAGTGTTATTTAGGTGCTGGGTGCTCTGCCCAGCATCTCCTGTGTTCACTAATCATCATTTAATACAGCATCCCTCTGGGATAGATATTAATTTGTTCTCTTGCTTTTTCATGTTGTTTGTGTGTCTAACCATCTAACAGCATGGATCTGAGGCAGTAGAGTTTCTACCCTGTGGACTTAATAGTGTCCTTGAAGTTTTCTACTACCTCACTGTTTAGGGGGAGACAAATAATGACAACAACCCATGCAAACAGCATACAACATTAAACCAAATAGTTCCTCCTGTGACCACTACAATGTTAATTATTACAATAAACAGAAATGATAAGTTTTTGCCTCCAACAGAAACAGCAAGTTTGAAAAGGGTTTACAATTTCAAATGGTGGGCAGAAAGAGAACAGAAGTGATATAGGATGTGATGATTATGAAGGAGGAGGAGAGAAGATAGAAGTAAAACATTAGTGGAAGAAAAGAGAGAAGGAGAATCAAGGGAAACAGGTAAGTGAATAAAAAAATTAAATAAAAGAATTCAAAACAAAATGAAAATATACTAGTCAAACATCCTAGTCCTCAAAAAACTGATCCATGAAAAATAACTGGCTTCAAAGATGCTAGAAATGAGGGGGAAGAATGTGGATATCTATAAATGTCCATGTACCATTAAGGTCACAATTAAATAGACAAAAGTGGGGGGAGGATGAAAAAAGAAAAAAATTTAAAAAAGAAAATAATCTCAATGACAAGTTAAAGAGCTCTTGCTATGGGAGTTCAAAAGATTCTTAGTTTCTCTTCTGAGCAGTTTTAGGTGAGGTCCCCTGGAACATGATGCTCCACCCTCTGGATTGCTGGGATGAGAGAGGTAATCCTGTAGGTGGAATTCCTAGAAGTGAGCTTTAGGCTTAGGTGGGCTCCAGGTTCTTCATTGAATGCCAGTCGGTCTGGAGATTCTAAATCAGTGCACCTACAGGGCTCAGTACTTGATGGTCTGTGCTGGAAGACTATACCCCAGGGATCTCCCCTGGGTTCCATTTATGTGGCGGAGGAGCCAATTCTTAGTCCCCTTTGTCACCTGGGGCCCCATATTTCCTGGTGTTGGGTTTAGTCACTGAACTCAATCTCTTCACCCCCAACTCTTCTGAATTGAATTCCCAGCCAGATGCATCTCTCCCAGCCAGTCCTGCAAGCAGCAGGTTGGAGGGGGAGGTGTAGAGCCAGGTGGAATTCCATGACAAGTTGTCCCTGTGTAAACCTCTCTCCATGTTTGATTTTTCTCCTGGTCACTTAAGCACACTCTATGTCATGCAGTGTGAGTTTACTGGACCTGTATTTTAGGCCAAACTCGGGTTTGCCAGGAATTGGCTTCCTCAGTTACATGCCCCCACCCTGTGGCTGCAAAATGATTCCTTCTTTTGTCTTCTGTACTCCTCCTGGAAAGATGGCGACTTCGTTCTGGCCCAAGGATATTGTGCAGTGTGCCTTTCAGGCTTGTTGGGCAATGTCCTTGGTCTCTAAATGCTCTGTACCCAGACATGCCTCAGGCTGCCTAAAAATGTGGGTTCCTTTAATTCCCTTATCCCCCTACTTTGCTCAAAGAGGGACAGCTCTGGCTGGTGCTTCTGGCCTGGCTATCGCAATGGCTGTTCTGCTGGGGATTTCTTTCTTATTATATCCAACCTCCTGAGTACCTGATCTGCTTTGAATGTCCAGTTGCTGAGAAACTGCCTGTCTGCTTTCTTGGTTTTACCCCATTGAGCAGTCAAGAAAGCCTGAAGTTTTTGTTACTATAGCTCTGTGGTATATTTTGAAATCAGGTATTGTGATACCTACAGCATTGCTCTTTTGGCTTATAATTGCTATTCTGTTTTATTTTTGTTTTTGTTTTTTAATTCTTCCAAATGAATTTTAAGACTTTTTTTCCTAGTTCTGTGAAGAATTCATTGGTATTTTGATGGGAATTGGATTGAATCTCTATATTGCTTTTGGTAGTATGGCCATTTTAACAATACTTATTCTGCCTATCCATGAACATGGGAGGTTTTTCCATCTCCTGTGCATTCTTCAATTTCTTTCTTCACTGTTCTATAGTTTTCATTATAGAAGTGTTTCACATCCTTGGTTAGATTTATTTCCTAGTTTGTTTGTGTTTTTTTCCCCCTGAAGGGGGGGGGGAGACCATTTTGAATGGGTTGTTTTCCTGATTTATTTCTCTGCAGATTCATTATTAGTGTGTAGGAAAGCTATTAATTTTTATGTTGATTTTGTAGCCTGCTACTTTGTTGAATTTTTTTTTATTAGCTCTAGCAGTCATCTGGTGGAGTTTCTTGGGTCTTCAAAGTAAAGGATCATATCATTTGCAAACAGTGATAAATTGACTTCTTCCCATCCCATTTTTATCTCTTTTTAAAAAAAATAATTTTTTTTTTAGTTGTAGGTGGACACAATACCTTTATTTTATTTATATGATGCTGAGGATCGAACCCAGGGCCTCACACATGCGAGACAAATGCTCTACTGCTGAGCCATAGCCCCAGCCCCATTTCCTTCTCTTGACTAATTGCTTTGCTAGAAATTTGAGTATTATATTAAATAGGAGTGGTGAGAGTAGACATTTTCATCCTGTACCTGATTTTAAAGGAAAAGCTTTCAGATGTCCCCTTTCACTGTGATGCTGGCTTTGGGATTTTAGTATATAGCCTTTATCATGTTGAGGTAGGTTTATCCTATTCCTGTTTTTTTCAGTGATTTTTTAAAATTATGAATGGGTGATTAACTTTGTCAAGAGCTAACTCTGTATCTATTCAAATGACTAGGTGGTTTTTGTCCTTAATTCTATTTATGTGGTAAATTATGTTTATTGATTTGCATATGGTAAACTGTCCTTGTATCCTGGGATAAAGCCTACTTGTCATGATGTAAAATCTTTTTAATATGCTGTTGAATACAATTTGCTAGCATTTTGTTAAGAATTTTTGCATCTACATTCATCAGGGATGTTGGTCTTTCCTTGATATCTTGTTTTGGCATGAGGGTGTTACTTACTTCATACAATGTATTTGGGAGTATTCTATCCCTGTCTATTTCATGGAATAATTTAGTGAGCATTGGCATTAGTTCCTCTTTAAATGCCTGATAGAAGTTAGGTGAGAATCCATCTGGTCCTGGGCTTTTCTTTATTGAAAATCTTTTTATTATTGCTTCTATTCTCATTGCTAATTATTGGTCTGTTTAGGTTTTCTATGTCTTCTTGATTCAATTTTGGCAGCCATATGTGTCTAAAAACAGCCATTTATTCTAAATTTTCCAATTTACTGGAGTAAAAGTTTTCAAATTAGTCTCTAATGATCCTCTGGATTTCTTTGATGTCTATGGTTATTTCTTCATTTTTCACCTCTAATTTTATTAATTTGTGTTTGGCTAAGAGTTTATCAATCTTGTTTATCTTTTCAAAGAACCAAAACTTCATTCCATTGATCCTTTATATTTTTCATTTTAAATTTCATTGACTTTGGCTTTGATCTTAATTATTTCCTTTCTTCTACTGGTTTTTTAATTGGTTTGTTCTTGTTTTTCAAGTGCTTAGAGATGCATTATTGGGTTGTTTATTTGGGGTCTGATTTTCTTATGCAGGCACTTGTAGCTACAAACTTTCCTCTTAGATCCACTCTATAGTGTCCCAGAGGTTCTGGTATGACATATCACTATTCTCATTTGATTCTAGGAATTTTTAAATTTCTCAAATTCTCATTTGATTATCCATTCATCATTCAAAAATGTATTGTTCAATCTCCATGTGTTTATATAGTTTCTGTAGGTTTTTTGGTGTCAATATGTAAGTTCATTTCATTATGATCAAATAAGGTAGAAAGGATTATATTAAATTTTTGAATTTGCTAAGATTCACATTGTGACCCAAAATATGGTCTATTTTTGAGAAGGTTCCATGAGTAGCTGAAAAGAAAGTGTATTCAGCTATTGTTGGATCAAATAATCTATAAATGTCTGTAAGTCCATCTGATTTGTAATAATTTTTAGGTCCAAAGGGTCTTTTCTGAGTTTATGTCTGAATGACCTATCTATTGGTGAAGAAGGTATGCTGAAATCACCCAATATTATTGTACTGGGGTTTATCTGAGACGTTAATTCAAGCACTGTCTTTTTATGTTACTATGTTCACCAACATTTGGGGTGTACATATTTATTTACATTATATCTTCTTCTTGGATTGTTCCCTTTACCAGTACGAAGTGAACTTATTTGTCTCTTATGAATTTTGGCTTGCAGACTGCTTTTTTGAATATGAGAGTACTCCTGCTTGTTTTAGGGTTTCATTTGCATTGTATATCAATTTCCATCTTTTCACTTTCAGCCTGTGGCTGTCTTTCCCTGTAAGGTGAGTCTCTTTCAAACAAACATGGATCTTGTTTGTTAACCCATTCTGTCAGTCTGTGTCTTTTAATTGGAGAGTTGAGACCACTTATTTTCAATGTTATTATAAAGAGATTTATTAATTCCTGACATTTAGATTTATTTCTAATGTTTAATATGGTCCAGTTTCTCATTTGTTTAGCAACTCCTTAAATAAAATTTGTCCATTTTTGTGCTTTGGGCTTTGTTTTTGATGCCTTGTTTGCCAAGTATTTATTTTCTGTAGTGCCTGCTTAGTAGTCATGAATTCACTTAATGTCTGTTTATCTCAGAAGACTTGTATTTCTGAAGGACTGCTTTGCTGGATATAGCAATCCTGGTTGACAGTTATTTTCCTTCACAGCTTGGAACACATCATTCTAAACCCTCCTGAATTTTAGATTTTATGCTGAGAAATTGGAAGTAACTGACTGGTTTACCTCTAAGTGTGACCCAAGGTTTTTCTCTTGAGGCTTTCAAAATTTTATTGTTGTTCTGTATGTTATGCATTTTAATTATAATGTGTCATGGAAAGGTTCTTTTTTGATCTTGTCTTTTTTGGAGTTCTGAATGAACTGGATGTCCATCTCATTTTCAAGGTTTGGAAAAATTGTGCATTATTATTGCCCTGAAAAGGTCCATGCCATTAGGACGTATTACATAGTCTTCTTCAATTCCAATCATTCTTTTTTTAAAAAAATATATTTATTTATTTGCTTTTAGTTGTATACAATGCATTTTTACGTGGTGCTGAGGATCGAACCCGGGCCACACACGTGCTAGGCAAGCACTCTACCGCTGAGCCACAACCCCAGCCCCCAATCATTCTTAAACCTGGTTTTCTTATGTTGTCCCAGAGTTCTTATATTCTCTGGTCACGGTTACTTCTTTTCTTTAATATTGTCTGAATGTTCAAGGCCAACCACTTTGTCTTCCAGTTCTGAGATTTTGTCTTCAGTATGCCTACTCCATTAGAGAGACTCTCAACTGAACAATTTACTTATTTATTGTGTCTTTCTCTTCCAAGATTACTTTCTGGTTCTTTTCCAGTATCTCTACCTTCTTATTGAATTTCTCATTCATATCCTATACAGGCTTCCTTAATTCATTTAGTTATTTTTCTGTGTTCTCTTGGAACTTAATGATCATTTTTATAATCATTCTTTTGAATTCTTTATCTGATATTTCATCCACTTTAAAGTTGTTTCTGGTGCATTACAAACTTTAGGAGGCATCATGTTACTTTTTTTTTTTTTTTTTAATTTCTTGTATTCCTGTGGATTTTTTCCCCCAAAAAACTATCAGCAAAATTCAGCTTTTTATTGAACATGCTATAAGAATTTTAGTCAAAAAGACCAAATCCCATGTAATCATTTAACTCCTCAGATTCTTCTTTCTTTCCTTCTACTTTTTTCTCCTCAGTTGGGATAGCTGTGGTGCAGGGGGCAGGACCTCCTGCTGTTGCCACACCAGCTATTGGAGCAGGCACACCAGCACCTGTGTTGTAAACGAGGCTCCCAGTGTTAACATTGGCCAGGGCCTCAGCAAACAAATCAGGCCAAAAAGTTTAAACATTTACACCAGACTTTTAAATGAGGGCATTTATTTTATCCTCTATGATGGTCACCTTGTTGTCATGCTGGATGAGGACAAATACAGAGGCCATGGCACAGACTGCTTTACTGGATGAAGTGAGGGCCTCACCCCAACATGGCCTTAGCTTCCTCAGAAGGACCAAGTACCTTGGTGGCAGCAGAGGAAGGAAGACTCTGTTGGACTTTATGCATCTGTTGGGATGGATTTCTCACCCACTCTTATGTGTAGGACTTTTTAGGGGACTGACTTCTCTTGCCAAAGTGACCTGAAATGATCTAGATTGAGACTCCTCATAAGCATGATATTCATAGCCTTTGTGCTAATTTTCTGATTTTCCTTTGGAGTGAATGTCCATGAATGGGATCTGAGGGACCCTGTACTTGGCACTGGTCATTAGTTTGGCATTTTCTTTTTCTTTTTTTGAGGTGGGGATTTAATAGAGGGGTACTAGGGATTTAATAGAGGGGTGTTCTACCACTGAGCTATATCCCCAGCCCTTTTTAAGATCTTAAATTTTGAGGCAAGTTTTCACTAACTTGCTTAGGGCCTCAACAATTTGCTGAGGCTGGCCTCAAACTTGCAATCCTCCTGCCACAGCCTCCCAAGTCACTGGGATTACAGGCATGCACCCCTGCACCTGGCTTAATTTGCAGGATTTCATCTCTTCTGTTTTTTCTATTAAAGAATCACGGAAGTTTGAGTGTGGTTAATTTGTGTGTGAATCAAGAAGAGTAGTCTCTTAGCTGAATGTAGTTCAGCAGGAGAGTTTCTACCCTGTGAACCTGTGTTCCTCTAGACTCTGAGCACCTCCCAGAAAAGGGGGAAACACAATAGCAACAACCAGAGCAAACAATACCTGGTATTAAAATAAATACCCAGTGCCTCCTATGATATCTACAACACTAGTTACCACAAAAACAGGAAAAGTGAGGTCAGCAATTGCTAATAGAAATAAAAGCCATGAATTAAAGTAAACAGTAGGTGTCAACTGTACCATCCAAAGTACTAGTAAGTGCAACAACATGAATGATGGGAGTAGGAGCTATGAAAAGCAAATCTAAAAGATGGTTAAAATACTATTTATTAAGAGAAAAGAAAATGTGATAGGAAAGTAAAAGAAAGTTTAGAATGTTCAAAATGTGAACAGGAAAAATGCAGAACAGATGTAGGAAGTGATGATTATAAAGAAAAAGGAGAAAAAACAGAAAAGACAAACTAAAGGGGGGAGAGAGAGGCAGAGAGAGCAAGAGAGTTTGTTAGCAGGAAAAGAAAGGATATAAAAAGAAACAAGGAAAAAAAAAAAAACTAAAATCCCAATACTCAGAAGACAAGGAAAAATGACTATTGCAGAAAAAAATGCTAAAAATGAGAAAAAAGATGCAAATATGTGTGTGTGTGTGTGTGTGTGTGTGTGTTTGTGTGACAACACAATAAGAACAAAAAAAGTAAAAAAAAAAAGATTCTTAATGAAATAATTTTATCTACTGAGGTGGTCAAAACTGTGGATAAGGATGAATGATCACTGCCTGTAGGAGCCCTGTTTGGGGAGATGGCTTAAATTGCTGTTGACTATGGGCCATGGAGATTTGGGCATTGTCGCCTTTCATAGTCTCACGGGACTTGGCCTGAGATCTTGCAGGACTTGGCCCGGGATCTCGAGTGACTTGGCCGAGATTGCTGATTGGGTCAGCGCCATTTTGGGTGGTGTGTGTGGCGCGTGTTAGTCGTTGTTAGAGCCAGAGAGAAAAGTTATCAGAATAAAAAGCTGTTTGTTTCCAGTTTGCCTCTGAACTTCTTCCCGTGGCTTCGTTGCTCCAAGCGGCCATCACTTCAGGCGGCAACAACTGCCTCTGCCCAACTGTCCTTCTTTCCATTTCTTTTTTTTTTTTAATTAATTTATTTTTTATTCTAAGTTGTTAGAAATGACAGCAGAATGCATCACATTTTATATTATACTTATAGAGCACACTTTTACATATCTCTGGTTGTATACAAAGTATATTCACACCATTTGTGACTTCATACATGCACTTAGGGTAATGATATCCATCTCATTCTACCATCTTTTTTTTCTTCTTCTTCACCCTTTTGTCCCCTTCTTTCTTCTCCCTCCCCATTGGCCATTCTAGTGTTCCTCTAATCCTCCCATGCTCCCCATCCCAATCCCACTGTGAATCGGCCTCCTTATATCAGAGAAAACATTCGGAATTTGCCTTTTTGTGATTGGCTAACTTCACTTGGCATTATATTCTCCAAATTCATCCATTTACCTGCTAATGCCATGATTTATTCTCTTTTATTGCTGAGTAATACTCCGTTGTGTATATATACCACATTTTCCTTATCCATTCATCTACTAAAGGGCATCTAGGTTGGTTCCACAGTTTAGCTATTGTGAATTGTGCTGCTATAAACATTGATGTGGCTGTGTCCCTATAGTATTCTGTTTTTAAGTCCTTTGGGTATAGACTGAGGAGTGGGATAGCTAGGTCATAAGGTGGTTCCATTCCCAGTTTTCCAAGGAATCTCCATACTGCTTTCCATATTGGCTGCACCATTTTGCAGTCCCACCAGCAATGTATGAGCGTGCCTTTTCCCCCACATCCTTGCCAACATTTATCGTTTGTGTTCTTAATAGCTGCCATTCTGACTATTGTGAGATGAAATCTTAGAGTGGTTTTGATTTGCATTTCTCTAATAGCCAGAGATGTTGAACATTTTTTCATGTACTTGTTGATTGATTGTATATCTTCTTCTGAGAAGTGTCTTTCCAGTTCCTTGGCCCCTTTCTTGATTGGGTTATTTATTGTTAGGTTACATACAGAGAAAGAGAGAGTGAGAGAGTGAACTGGGTGTTGTTAACCCCTTCCTCTTCTTGTGTTGCTTACCAAGGTGCCAACTGGAGTGGCCCAAACTGAAACTGGTTGAAATAGCTCAGATTTTCTTCTTACCCATATAAGGTAGGATGAAATGGAAAATACTGTCAATTGGAGTTTTGTCCAGACAGACCAGACTGAGGTACTCCCAAGGTGGAGCTACTACAGAGTTCTAAAAGGGAAATTCCCATGTAGCTGTGGCTTAGAACTTATCAGTCGTTAGGACTTTGTTGGGTGGTATCTGCTCTGAATAGATTAGATCAACACACTCCTAGGGTCCAGGTAGATGTTGATCTTTGCTGGGAATCTCTATCTCAGGAGGCTCCCAAGAATTCTACTCATGGGGTAAGGGAACCAACTCTCCATATGTCTCTCACACTGTGCTGCCCAAGAATATGGCCTTCTCAAGCGTAGTCCCCAAGTGAATTCACACCTGCCTGTTCAGTTTCCCGATCCTCTTCAGCTGGTCATGTGGACTGCCAGACTCAAAGAAGTTACAGTCCCTTTCGTATTTCTGACTTCCTTCATTCCCCTGACATATTTCTGATTGTACCCCTGGGTACAATCTTCTCTGTGCCTGTTTCACTCACATTCTGCTAGGTACATCTGAGGCCACACAATAGGCACTTTCGGGGACAATATGGCTATGTTTGCTACAATCTTCCAGGCTCCCGCTCCTCAAGATGGCCCTTGCCTCTGCTCTCTGCCCACCAATTGAGAAATAGCATTTTTCAAACACCAGTTTACTGTGCAGCATCTGGATCAACTAAGTTCAGGTTGCTTTTCTAATCTATAGGTTTTTCTGTGCCAGATTTATCCATTGTGTTTCTCTCTGTTTATATTATCCTTCCCCTCTGCGGTGAACCAGTGCCACTCCCACTGCCACAATCGACTGGGCTTCAATGTGTCCTTTCTTGTTCTTTGTTCAGTAAACCCAACTTTCTGAATCTCTAAGAGATTCTAACTATCTGATATTGAATATAAGTGAATTCCCTCTTTCACTAACCTCACTGAGAAGTAGTACTCTGGCAGCTTGAATCCAAACCATGGAACAACTAGAAACACAGGCTTCCTCTATTCTACCATCTTCCCAAACCATCTATTTCAAGTCAAATTTTGCACGTGGTGCAAAAAAAGTGTTCAATTTCATTCTTTTACATATACATATCCAGCTTTCCTGCCATAGTTTATTGAAGATATCCTTTTGCCATTGATATTCATGGTGCACTTGTCAAAGTTTAGTTGATTGAGTATGAATGGGTTTATTTCTGGGCTCTTGCTTCTGTTCCATTGGTCTGTATTCTTTTAATTACTATAACTCTATGATTAAAAAAAAAAAAAAAGAAAAGAAAAGAAAAAACAAGAGTGTATAATGCTTCCAAGATGTGTTTGGCTATTCAGAGTCTCTTGTGATCCCATATGTATTTTAGGGTTATTTTTATATTTCTGTGAAAAAATGACATTGGGATTTTGATATGGATTGCATATAGATCACTGTGGGTACTATAGAAATATTAGCAACATAATTCTTCCAATCCATGGACACAGAATATCTTTCTATTGCTTGTGTCTCCTTCAATCTCATTAATCAAAACTTTGCAAAAATATATAGTGTTTAGTGTACAACACTTTCACCTCCTTGGTTAAATTCATTCTAAGTATTTTATTATTTTTTTATGCTATTATAAATTGGATTATTTTCTTAATTTCTTTTTCAGAAATTAATTCATTAATAATTTATTTCATATTAATTCATTAATAATTATCGATCTGTTCAAATTTTCTATTTATTTATGATTTAGTCTTATTTCATACAATTTGTTTCTTATAATTTATCCATTTTGTCTAAGTTACTCAACTTGGTGTTTAATCATACATAGGAGTCTTATGATCCTTTGTATTTCTTTCTTCTTCTTTTTTTTTTTTTTTTTTTTTTTGTACCAGGGATTGAACTCAGGGGCACTTGACCACTGGGCCACATCCCCCGCCCTTTTTTGTATTTTATTAGAGGCAGGGTCTCACTGAGTTGCTAAGTGCCTCCACATTGCTGAAGCTGGCTTTGAACTCCTGATCCTCCTGCCTCAGCCTCCCAAGTGCTGGGATTACAGGTGTGCGCACCATGCCCGGCAATCCTTTGTTATTTCTATGGTATCAATTATAACACCCTCTCTTTCATTTATAATTTATTTAAGTCCTCTTCCTTTCTCTTATTATTGGTTAGTCTAACTAAAGTGTTGTTAATTTTATTTTTTTCAAAAAACCAACTCAGTTTCATTGATTTTTCTAGTTTTTTTGGTAGACTTTATTATTCTTACTCTAATATTTATTATTTCCTTCCTTTTGCTAACTTCTGACTTACTTTGTTCTTCTTTTTCAGTTCTTTAAGGTTTAAACTTAGGTTTGTTTGAGATTTTTTTTTTCTTCATGTGGATGTTTATTGCTATAAACTTTGTTTATAAGAACTGTTTTTGCTGAATCCTGTGAATAAGTTTTGGTATGCTATATTTTGTGAGAAACATGCTCACCTGTCCAAAACCAAAGAATGGACTAAGAGACATGAATTATAGCAAAAGTGAAGCTTTTCATTGATTGTCTTGAAAGACTGGGTGTTTGGGTGAACAGTACACCCACTGTTACAATCTGGGTGTTTGGGTGAACAGTACACCCAGAGCTGTTACAATCAGCATTTTATTCCCTAGTATGCAAGGTCCTTCCCCTGGTTCCTCATTGACTGGGTACTATGGGGTATATTGTCTTTCCAAACATAACCTAGGTTTTACTATGTCCTATTGGGTTATTTAAAGGAATGTACCTTCATTTGCTCCTACTTCCCTTTGTTCTCTTATCGTGGGAAGGCCTTCTTTGGTTGAGTGCATTTTGACATACACTGCAGTTTATCTTTGTTGATTAGGCTGGCCCCTTCCCTCTTACCTTCTATTTATCAAGGGTCTGTGAGTTTTTCACATTCTGGTGTTACCTGCTTGTAACTTTACACTCTGTTCTCCCCTTCTACTGCTTTTCTTAAGTCTCAGGTAATTTTACGTTTAAGGCTACATACTGTACATTGAAAATGGACCAACAGACCTTCTATTTCTCACATGTTTCTATTTTGATTTATCCCAAAATACATTTTTGGGGAGTGGGGTAATAAGGATTGAACTAAGCTACATTCCCAGCCCTCAAGATAAATTTTATTTTGCCTTTCTATTTCTTCTTTGGCCCATTTGTTGTTCAGAAGTATGTTTTCTAACTTCCACATAGTTGTGAATTTTTAAATTTTCCTCCTGTTTTCAATTCCTAGTTTCATACCATTGTGTTTGGAAAAGATACTTGATAGATTTCAATATCATTAAGACTTCTTTTGTGGTCCAGTATATGATCTAGCCTGTAAAATATTCTGTGTGCACTTGGAACAAGTGTCTATTCTACTACTATTGGATGGAATGTTCTGTATATGTCTATTAGGTCCATTTGGTCTATAGTGTTATTCAAGTTCACTATTTCTTTGATAATTTTCTGTCTGGATGACCTAGCCATTGTTGAAAGTGAGGTATAAAAGTATTCTACCATTATTGTATTGTCGTCTTTGCTCCCTTTAGTTTTGTTAACATTTGCTTATGTGCTTAGGTGATCTGATGTTGGTGCATGCATATTTACAACTGTTATGTCCTCTTGATGAATTAACAGCCTTGTTATTAAATACTGACCTTCTTTGTCTCTCATGATAAATTTTGAATAAAAGTCTATTTTGTCTGAAATAAGTATAGCCATCTATGCTCTCTTTTAGTTAACATTTGCATGGAATATCTTTTTCCTTCTCGTTAGTCTGTGTTTGTCCTTAAGACTGTAATAAGTCTTATAGGCAGCATATTATTGGATCTAGTTTTTACATACATTCAACCACTCCATGTCTTTTGTTTGGAAAATGTAGCCCATTTTCATTTAAAGTAAGTATTAATACATATTTGTTAACCTCTTTTTCATGTTTAAATTGTTTTCTGACTGTTTTATAGTTGATTTGTTACTTTATTCCTGTCTGGCTTCTTTTGTATCTTGATTTTTGTTTGTTCATTTTTGTTTTGTAGTGCCATAATTCCTTTTGCTTTATATTTTGTGGATCTACTAGTTTCCGCCCCCACCCCTTGGGTTACCATGAGGCTATATGTAAACACATTTTTTCTTTCAGTGCTTGGATTGAACATAGGACCTCATACATGATAGGAAAACACTCTACCATGGAGTTACATACCCAGCCTCATAAAACATCCTACGGCTATAAGAATTTATTTTAAATTAATACAACATAACCTCAATTGCATACAAAAACTGCATTTTATCACTCCTGAATTTTTTACTATTGATGTCACACTTTAGATCTTTTTACATTGTACATCCATCAACAAATTATAATAGCTATAGTCATTTTTAAAACTTAGTTCTCTCAACTTTTACACTGGAGTCAGATGTGATTTATACACACTATTACAGAATTAGAATATTCTCAATTTGACTGTACATTTATTTTTACCAGTGAATTTTATATTTTCATTTCACATTATTACTTAGTATCCTTTCATTTCAACTTGAAGAACTCTCTTTAGCATGTCTTTTAAGGCATGTCTAGTGGTGATGAGCTCCTGTAGCTTTTGTTTCTCTGAAAATGTTTCCACATATCATTCATTTCTGAATGATAGCTTTGCTGTGCATATTATTCTCAGTCAGCAATTTTTTTCTTTCATCACTGAATGTATCATCCCATTCTCTCTGACCAGCAATATTTCTGCTGAGAAATCTGCTGATAACCTTATGAAGGTTCCTTTGTATGTGCCAAGTCTATTTTTCCTGTTTTCAAGATTCTGTCTCACTTTTCACAATTTTATTATAATATGTCTTCTGGTAATATTCTTTGTGTCAGCCTTATTTGGGGTCTTTGGTTCTTCACTAATCTAGATATCCTTCCCAAGGTTTGGAGAGTTCAGGGCTATTACTTCTAACTTTCTTCCCCTTTTCTTCTCTATTCTTCTAAGACTCTAATAATGCATGTTTGTTTACTTGATGGTATTCCATAGATACCATAGGCTTTCTTCACTTTTCTTCATTCTTTTTTTCTTTTTGTCCTTCAAATTTCAAATAACCTGTTTTCAAGTTCCCTGCTTCTTTCTTCTACTTGATCTAACTTGCTGTTGAAGGTCTCCATTAAATGTTCACTTCTGTCCTTGTATTCGTCAGTGCAAGGATTTGTTTGGTTCTTTTCTATTTCTTTATTAAACCACTCATTTTATTCTTGCATTTTTTCCTGATATTTTTTAGTCTGTTTCCTTGCATCTCAATGAGCTTCTTTAAGATTATTATTTTGAATAAGTAATCAAGCAATTCAGAAAATTTTATTTCTCTGGATTTGGTTGCTGAAGCTTTATTAATTTTTTTCAGTGGGGTTATGTTTGTCTGATTCGTCATCATGCATTCAGCCTTTGCATTGGTATCTGTGCATTTGAAGAAAGACACAACCCCTTCAAGTCTTTACTGGTTTTAGCAGGTAATGACCTTTTCCTGTCAGGTCCTTGGGTTGATGGATTACTTTTAGGATCACATTCCAGCAGGGTTGATGCCAGTTCACATAGCTGCTTCTGGGTCTACTGCAGGGTCCAGCAGTTTGGGTATGTATGGATCCTGTTTGATCCCTGGGTGAACTGGACTTTTGGCAGAACTTGGTCAGTAGGTGTGGGGCTGGGACAACTGTCTGCATCAGTGTCTACAGTTGGGCCAAAAGGTGGTAGAACTATTACCGTGTATTCATACAGCTATGGCCCATGGCAAGTCCCTAGGAAGGTCCCTGCCCAGTCATTAAGCAGTCAAGACTGGCTCCAGTCTTGGGATGAATGGAGCTGGAACCAAGTCACAAGGGCTTCTTCTAGATCCTCAATAGAGACTAAAGTTTGTAGGTGTCTCTCTTCAGCGTCCTTAATGGGTAGGAACCTGAAGGAATGGGCAGGTCACAGACTGATTTAAGATACACAGCAGGGACCAAGGTCAGTGAGCCTGAGGTACCAGTGTGCATGACTCCTCCCAGAATACCACTGATTTCCCTCAAAAATTCACCAAAGGGCATGGTGTATACTAAATAATGAAGAGGCTGTATAGCTTACAAGTGAGCTGAAACATATATTACTGGGGACTTCACAGCACCAGATGATGCTGGTGGCAGGACCAAGTTGAACCCACAGAAATGGAACTGTTTCTAGATCTGGTGAGTGAGCCTATCTATTTCCATGGTCAGTGACCCTGCCTCCTGGGAGTGAGCCTATCTTTTCAAAACAGCCTTCTTCAGTCTTGGCCTTTACTACAGTTTTGCAACATCCTACTTGGATCCCAAAACTCCCACAAAGGCACTTTTATCCATCAATGGATAAATGGCAAATGGAGAATATGAGTGGGGGGACTTCCTAGTCTACCATCTTGGTGATGTCACTCCCTTCAGCCTCTTCCTCCTAATTTATCATCCAACCCTACTCTCAGTGAGATAATACTCATTCACTCAGGTATCCATGGTTAATGGGATAAAATATTATACTAAGTATTTAAGAACAAGATCAAAGGAATAAATTTCTTCTTATAGAGTTTTGCTTTATTATCAATTTAAAGATGAAAGTTATTGCAAGGTGGAGCAAGCAAAGCAGAGCCTCAGAGCTAGTGAAATAGAGGCCATCTGCTTCTCTTACTCCTAATGCTGCCCGTTGCCAAGTCTCCCTTTTGTGGAGTGACAGTGGAAAACAATAAAATATTCACAGCCTCTTCTTTCTTTATCTGACTTCTCAGGAAACTCCTGGCATTTTCTGCTATCTCCCCATGCTCCAACTCACAGTTATGACAAAACCCTGAAATTAAAATAAGGACCTTCACTGAGTTGGGCTAGCTCATGGGCGTATTTTGGTACAGTGGTAGAAGAATATGTACCCAATTCAGGTCATCTCAATTCAGCATTATCAAATCCCTAGGATGAGTCAGGCTCCATGTCTGACACTTAGAGAAATAAATGTGACTGATACATTGATATAGCATGACAAGTAGTCATAATCAAAGAAAAAAATTATTTTTTTCTCCTTCTGACCATTCAGTAGGGAAATACATGATGAAAATTCTGAAGCCTCTCATGAAAATTTGGTTCTCCTTCAGCAGCCTTATGTCACCTCACACTCTGGGTTCCTGAGAGTCTAGTTCACATAAGATTATCTGTTCAAATGCCCTCTCTCAGGTGTTCCCACTGGTGAAGACTCAACATGGAAAAAACATACTCCTGGCCTCATGAAAGAGCAGTGACCACTCAAATGCAGCTTTGTGTTTGTTCTCTCTCTCTCTCTCTCTCTCTCTCTCGTCTGTTCTGTTCTGTTCTAGACCACGTTGAATTTCTCAAGTATGATTTAGATTCTAATTACCAATATCCCCCCAGCTCATTTCAGGAGGGAGCATATAATAATATGCTCTTCAAGTTAAGCTTTGTATTTCTGTGTTGGAGAGGGAGAGAAGGAGGTTCTCACAGCACAGAAAAGTTTTTGTCTCCAAAGAAATATCTTCTCAAATCTCCCTTCCCTACTCTAAGCTCTTTTTATATCCTTCGTCTGAGTGAGGTGGCTAAGAATTATGGAAATGATTGTCAAGATTCCCTTTTTAAATTCTGCATAATGATGCAGTACCTCACTTTGGCATGCAGCATCTATTGTATCTTGGAACCTTAGCTGAAATTTTAGATTTAGCATCTTATTACACAAAAATAAAAGACAATCCTTGCTCTTGAGAAACTCAGAGGAGACTAAAGGAGACGCAAATTTGTAAACAGATCATTTCAATACAATGTGACAAGTGTCATAACAACAAACTAGGTGCAGCGTACTGGGTATAATGAGGACACAGAGACAGTTTCTGATACACATTGCTGCTGGTTTCTCTCAAAAAATTAACTGGGGGGAAGGTCACATGCTAGAGAATGTAGCTCACAAGTAAGTAGAAAGGATGCAGTATGTTATTGGAAACTTCATGCTGCAGAACAAGTGCTAGTGATGTGTTTCCTGGTTGTTTAAGTACCTTGAAAGAAAACTGAATTATAGGTTTTGGTAATACTGTTTAATTGGCTAAAGTGAATAGGAAAAAAGCTCCTTTCTTAAGAGTTTGAAAAGAGGCCCAGAAATCTTAGCAGCCAAATGTAAAAATAGTAATCCTCTCTGAATCTGCCTAAGGAATTCTAGAACAGGGACAGTTCTGAGTCCTGGATAATAAAGATGTGCCTAGCTAAAGGGCTTCAAGGGCACCAGTGAATGTACAGAGGACATCTGGATGTGAGGTGAAGAGACCCCATCCATTGTACTGACCATCTCATGTCCTGTACTTTATCACTTACCTAATTCTTTTTTTAAAATAAATAGTTCATTTTACTTTCCCAATACCCAATCCCAACATAAAGCAGAGCATTATAAAACCACAAAGAAAATACTAAAAAAGTTCAAGAATGAGCTCACTTCTCTAATACTAGGGAAGAAAGAAGCCGTGACTGGTTGGGGCCTTGATTGAAGTTCATGCTTCTGATCCCCAGACTCCTAGAGATGTTTCATTCATGTATTCAAAGAGGTACAATCTACTTTATGTGCTGAGAGAAAATGCCTCCTTGAGGTTCCAACCATACCATGGCTATGTCCCTCACATTTAATAAACTTGTTCTAATTTCAGTTGTTTTACCTATTGTCCCCTTGAGTTATTAAAATTCTTAGAAATTCAAATAGGTATGATCTCTACCCATGCCTTTCAGACCTCTCACACCTGGAAGAAACACTTACAACCACTGTTGAACCACAGTTTTTGGAAAAAAATAGTTCCTCTACCCAGCAGCCACATTTCAGAGCCATGAAGCAGGATTTCATGCAATAAATGCCACTTTAATCCCTTTCTAGCTAGATTGTGATGCTGATGGAAGCCATGGATGCTTCCTCTGGGAGGCTGTGATTGGCTTCCATGGGGTAGCAAGAAAAAGAAAACTGTCCTTATGGAGAAGAACAAATATCCCTTCCTGCCTCTTTCCGTCCAGGTCTTGGTCTTTCCTGCCCCTGCCACCCCCACCCCTTTTTTTCCCTTGGTTCCAGAGACTATCAGAACTGTTGTATTTTACTGAAATAAGAAAAAAAAAATTGTTTCTGGTTTGGGTAAGATATATGCCTGAAAGGGAGAAGAAACCAAGAAACATTATAAAACATAAAACCAACAGAGCTAGTTTCTCACCCTAAATTCTTAAACCTAAATTCAGATTTGACTTAGCTAGCACAGCCTTAAAGGCCCCAGCCTGGTTCCCTTCCTCATCTCTGACTTGGTGAGAGGCAAAGCTGGTCGGTTTCTAGACTAAGGGAAAATCTGGGGAAGTGCTGCTTCCAGATTCTCAGTCTCTAACACAGTCTACCTCTCAGTGTCTGTGGATGAGATCTTCCTTCCTTAATTCTACTTTCCACCCCTTTGGCCTTGAAAACAATATACTTAGTATCCATGGTCATCCTAGTTCTTGCTGTGGGTCATAGCCTCCTGGCAATAGGAACAGGAATTAACATTTTTAGGACATTTGCTTCATGCCAGGCACTATCTGACTGATACTACATACTTCTTGAGGACAGGCACCAATGAAGAAGATGGTTCCCTTCCAGGGTCTTAAATATTTCTCCCTCAGGCTCAGAAATAATGCCCTAAGCATTAAAAAGATGGTAGTGGTACCCACCCATGCCCAATGTGCAATTCATAGTATAAAGGATACTGAGGGTTGTGCTCAGTGGTAGAGTGCCCGCCTGGCATGTGTGTGGCTCTGGGTTTGATCCTCAGCACCACGTAAAAATAAATAAATAAAATAAAGGTATTGTATCCAACTACAACTAAAAAATAAATATTTAAAAAAAGGTTACTGAACTGTAAAATAAATAGTGTATACCTAGCCTTCACTGAACCTTTGTTTTTGTCACTTGCCTTGATCTGTGAGTGTGTTGGTCAAGGGTGGAGGGAAGGTGCCACCACCCCTGCTTGGCTGATGGTGGAAGGACAAGCTTTAGTGTCCCAGTGGCAACTCAGTACTGCCTAAGCTTCAGGTACCCTGTGCTAGCCCAAGAAATGCTTTCTTTGGTCAGTCTCTTGAAGTTTTTGATAGCTTGGGTCTCTGGACAGTAAAAGCTTTGTAACTTGTATCTCCAACTTATTCAATAGGCCTGAAGATGATTCTTGGGTGACCATTAAGGCTGTTTCTATCCTTTGGTGAAGGAATAAATCTTACCTCTAAGCTTTTATAGCAGCATCTGGTAGTCTTTCTAATGGACATAAAGGCTTAATGGTGGGTAGTATATTTTCTCTTTACTTTATTAGTGTCTATAATACCTGTTAGATACTATAGATACACTCTCAGCACTTTGAAGATATAATGCCATGTTCCTTGGCTTCTTTTGTTACCTTGGAATGTAAGCTATCAGTCTAGTTGCTGTTTCTTTCTAGATTATTTGTCTCTCTCTTACCGTTTTTGATGTCCTTTTGGTCTTCATCTTTTTTGATTTTACTGTCAAGCGTCTTGCTTCTGTTTTTGTTTTTGTTTTTTCTCTCTCTCTTTTTTTCCTACTTCAGATTCATTGAGTCAGATTCATTGAGCTTCTTGAATATGAAGATTAGATTCTTTCATAGATACTAGAAACAATTTAGTATGTCTCTCTCTGAAAGTTGCTTCTCTTTCATTGTCTAGTCTCTTTTTCTGGACCTCCGATTAAATCCAAACTCATTTGGTCTTCATGTGTCTCTCCTCGTATTTTTAATCTTCTGTTTCTCTGTACTGCATCCAGTGTGATTTCTTCAATATTTACTTCTGCTTAACTAATTCTTTTTTTTTTCTAGATGTATCCAATCTACTACTTAACCTGTCCAGTGAGTTTCAAATTTCAATTATTTATTTTTAATGTCCTGCCAAGGATTTTTCAAATCCATCTGTTTTTTTTCTCTTTTGTTCATTATTTGGGCTCTCCATTTCCTTATTTATTTTACACATTAAAAACTCTTATTTAATATTTTGTATCTGATGATTTCAGTAGCTGAAATCTTCTCATTTCTGTATCTGTCCTTGCTTGCGTCAATTCCTGCTCATGGTAACTTCTTCCTTGTGTATTTTAAGTGACTTTTTATTATGACCTCTTATTTTGGAGAATTTTATCTGACATTTGTTGAGACCTGGATTAAAAGTACAATTCTTCAGAGAATATTTGCTTTTACTTCTAGTACACATTGAAACTTCACCAGTGAGGGCCTTTAAAATGAATTCCTGATTCAGAGTCCTTTGGGACTGGAGGCATTGTGGATACACACCTCAAACTTGCATAATGACTATCTTGTATGGGCATAATTTCGGAGAATATTTTTTCCTTTCACCCAGAACCAAAACCAAATAGGGTTGTTGCCCTTTGTGGGAAGGAGTTCTAGCTTGTGTAGGTCTCCAATTAGTCCCTCTCTTATTTTTGACTCTGGTATTTTGCATGGCCCTTAAGACAGAAGATTTGGTTTGTGGGATATGTAGATAGCTGCTGTGTTCAGCAACTCCCACCAATCTAGATTCATGTTGTTGCTTCATTTTTAGCCACTGCAAGACTTTGTTATTTTTCTTGCCAGCAAAACCAAGTATTCAAAAATGTGTTTGTGTGGTTTGCTTTGGTTTTACTCAGCATTTAAAGTATTTTTAGTAAGGTCTTTGTTTTTTTAAGGATATTTAGTATGCATTATTGCTGGAACCTTAACTCTTCATTCCCTACAAAGTTCCTATTTCATTTAGAGAGAGAACTCTATTTTGTTCCTTATGCATGAGAGAAATGACCAAGAGGACTCAAGTTTAACTGATAATCAAACAGAGATGTTATCAATTAATTCCTTTTCTTAACCACAGCCATCCAGGTTCTCCCTAATTTCCAACCCTTCAGATCATTTTGTTATAATCCATAGAATCAGCAAGAATTTCACATGCCATAAGATTTTAAAGACTTATTTTCCTTTAGAGAGGAAGAGGAATGATAATTTCTCCCCTAAGTGGCTTTTAAAACTTAAGAATGTGTTAGCTCCCCTTAGTAGCACAGTATGAATATTTATTAATTCCATGTACTATAGATGCTATATACTGGGCACTGAGGGGAGCAGTCTGTAAGGTGGCGCATTTATTTGACAAACATTATTAAGTTCGAGAAACAGCTTGGCATAGTTAGGAACCCAAAGTAAATGGATGAAGTTGGAGAATATAATGCTAAGTGAAATTAGTCAATCTCAAAAATCCAAATACCGAATGTTTTCTCTGATATAAGGAGGCTAGTTCACAGTGTTGTTGGATGGGGGTACATAGGAGGATTAGAGGAACACTAGAATGGTCAAAGGAAAGGGAGGGGAAGGGAGGGAGCAAGGGTGGAGGAAGGGGGGGAAAAAGAAAAAAAAAAAAGTTGGTGGTTGAATGAGATGGATATCATTATCCTAAATGCATAATTGAAGATCTGAATGGTACTTATATACTTTGTATACAAACAGTTGTATGTAAAAAGATGCTATATATGTGCATTATGAATTGTAATACATACTACTATTATAAATAAAAAAAGAAAGGAAAAAAAAGATGTTAATAACAACAACAAAAAAAGTTTAGAATGGATGGGGCATAGAGGAAGGGAGCCAGAAGTGGAGAAAAAAAATGGAACAAAATATTCACAAATTTATGTAAACTCTTCTTGAGCTTATATGGATTCAACTTTTATAAAATTTTAGGATTAATGTGTATTTTTCACTTTCTGTGTTCAAATCAATATTTTATTTTTATACTTAAATCATCTTTTTTTTCTAAAAATGTATCTAAATGTGCAGAAATCTTAATTAAAAAATAAGAGAAATTTAGAATTTTATAATAGCTCTGTAGCCTACCCCTGAATCAGGGCCAGATTTCAGGCTGGAAAGCCAAGGAAACTTTCTGTCTGTCTGTTATAGATACATAGGTCCACAGAAGATTTCACTCAGGGATGACTGTTGACTTTAGGACAGGGACTATCTCCCCTACTTTGGGTTTTAGTAGTATCCTAGGTATGGTCAGGCAAGGGTTGTCATAGGTGCATGCATCCCCAGGATGTGGTCTGCTTCTGGTGACTATGGTGCAAGGAGGCCAGGCCTTGAAGGGATAGGTCTGAGAGCCTGACTTCACACTGCAGTTCTCAGACCTTACATAGCCACACGGTGCCTGTGTCCAACATAGGAGACCATGGGTCCCTACAGGTAAAGATGTGCAATGGACCTCCTGGTAGGACTATTGAAAGACTAAACAATATGTTCCCTCTCAATTTCCAGTATGCAGTTGTCTATTTTCAATGGGAAGACTTCCTGGCATTACTGAAATAAAAAAAGTGAATGATAGAAGCCTTAGAGCATACAAATATGACACCATGCCCCATTTCATAACATAGAGGGGTAAGACCACCTAAGATAGGTGTCAGAGAAAAGCTCTGAGGGTGATAGATGTGCTCGTTTCTGGCTTTATTAATGAATAAACAGCAAACTGATCCCAGGGCTAGGATTTCTGAGATGCAACCAGCCCAAGTACTTCTCTGAGTCTCTTCAGTGACAGGCCTGGGTTTCCTGAAGGCAAGAAAAAGAATGAAACGTCAAAAGGGTCATTGTGGCTTTAGGGTGTTGCAAAGGTAATCTAGATTATAGATCACTGGCTCTGTCAGGCCATCCATCTTCCTGAGACCCAGATCACAGGGACTTATGGCCATAGTGACTGATGAGGAGGATGGGCTAAATGGAGCCACATTCTTCCCAGAGGGAGATTGCCCTGTCCTTTTCCTCCCTCCCATTTTAAGCCCCAAATCCCCAGTGTTGGCCCTTGCCCTCTTCCCTCTCACAGACTCAACCTTCTGAGGTCCACCTTCTGCCCTATTCCCTTAAATACCTGAAGGAAAGAGATGGGAGAGCAGCTCTGGGCTGGTGTTCAGGGAAGGCATCTGAGGCTGGTGATAAGCTAAGCCAGGGTTTGAGTGGTCCCACTTTTGATAACCCAAAAGGAGGTGGAAGGGTGTTCTAGGCAGAGAGCAATAAGAGACAAGGAACAAATCGGTTTGGTGAGTACACATGTTTCCAGAAGAGGACAAGGATTAGGAAAATAGCTTGCGGCATTTTAGGATGATCTTAAACTCTAGATTCAGTTTGAACGTTTTGAACTATCAGGAGTCATTTGAATTGGAAGGCAGTAAGAAAGGATAAAAATAAGAATTAACTTTATGATTTAAAAATAGCAACTAATATTTAAACTTTAGAAAGCATTGTTTGTTTCTTTGGACACTAGCAATAGCCCTTGTTGAATGTGGATTCAGGTATAGAATAATTGCAGCGCGGCCCAATAGCCCAAGTTCCCTGCTCCCATCAAACATCCATTAGGAAAAGGATGTCAGGCTCTCTGAGGAGCTGATCTGGGAGAGGAACAGCCCTATCTTCTCCTCATTTCATCCATTCCAGAAATGGTCAGGCCAACTCTGAGCAGTGTTCTTGCCCTCGTCTATGGCTGGACCAGAGGAATGAGGGGTAAGAGAACAAGGTGATACCAGATGAGATAGAGAGAGGTTGTGACCCAACAGAACAGCAACCAGGACAACTACAGTCAACCATGAAAGGGAAATGTTAGCAGCCAAACCTCTCCCCATTTGCAGTGAGGGCCCCCCTTGCACATCTTTCCTACGCTCCAGTTTGGAAAACCTCCAAGTTGGAGGCTGTTTCAGTTTAAACCACACAGGCAGGAATACCTCCCTTTTCTAACAGTACAAGCACTTTGTGGGAGGGTCATGAAAGGTTTGAGGTGTGCTCGTTATTAAACACAATGGGACCAGTTATATTGCTGAGGGAATCTTCTGGATATGTTTTCTTTTCTTTTCTTTTTCTTTCTCTGTGGTGAGAATAAGGAAGAACAGGAAATACAGGTCTGATTAGGAAAAAGGACTAGTAATCAACCTTGTATTGACTTTTGTCTGGCTTTGCTTGTGCAGGTGGAAAATGGTGTGAACAAGGATGATGAAATGCTAATGCGTGCATCATGGCAATCAGGGGACAGTTATAAATAGAGCAGGCTGACTAATAAAAAAAGAATGACTTTGCTCACAACTCAAATATTGTTTTGGGGAAAGGTATCTGTTTATTAAGATTCTGGAATCTTCCACCTGATATGCCCCTTCCAGTTTTCCTCTCAGAGTCTCAGACAAAAGATACCTCTGGGGGAGATGAATTTTTTCAATCTGTGGAAAACTGTACATGCTGTCCTTCCATTGGTTACAGCTATATAAAACACAAGCCTTGCAACAGATTTGAACCCTCAGATTTACAAAATGTTGGATATGTAAACACAGTAAGACCAATGGTGATGGCAACTCAGACCTTAAACTAATCCTGCTCTGATTTCCCCAGGATGATTCCTCGGGGAGTTACTAGCCATTAGTCCTCAGCTTCCTCATCTAGAAAACAAAGATAATGAATCTATTTCATGGAATAATGGGGATTAAATGAGATCAATGAGGCAACACACTCAGTAAATATCTGCTATCACTGTGTTTTATTAACAAACTTTTTTAGGAAGCATACTTAGAATATGCAATGATAGCATTGTCAAGACCAGAGAAAATACCAAGGAATGTCAAATTACACTCATCTAATTATTTGAAAGGAGCCTTCAAAATTGTCCCAATCTTTATCTGGTGGCAGACACTACTTGCTACCCTAAGATGTTTCCAGCCCTTGGTGTGCATGTATATTCAGTGATGGGGAACTCCACAATCTCAGGCCAGTACTATGAGTTGTGTTGGAAAGTTTCTCTGTTTATTGAATTTAAATCTAACCTCCTAGAACTTCCACTCAGTGGCTTTGTTTCTTCCAGAGCATTGGAGAACAGGCCCATATGGCACCTTTCAAATATTGAAATGAGCATTGCTATATTTAGTCTCCTTTAAATTAAATTGCCCCAGTTCCTTCAACTATTCTTCAAAAGACATGTCTTCTAATCACATCACCACCTTGCTCTTACTTCTTCTAGATCAGTGGTTTTCAACAAGGGCCACATGTCTAGAAACACTTTTGGCTCTCACAGCAAGGGCAGGGGTGAAACTGGTGTCTAGAAGGTTTGCCAGGGAAGTTGCAAACACCCTACAATGCACAGGATAGCCCCCAACAACAAAGAATTATTCAGCCTGAATAGTCCATAGTGCTAAGGTTGGGAAACCTTAACTATGCATCAGTGTTCTTAATGTGTGGGATAAAAATGTGCACAGGGAAGTATCAGCTAGTACTTCCATTATACTGTCCCTACATTTCTGCTAAATTGGCCTAAGATTCAGGCAGATTTTTTTAGTTTAGAATCAGTTAAAAAACCCTGTTCATGTGTTGTTGCTAACCCAGAGATGATATACATGGGGCCCATGTGCCCACTTAGCATTAACCAGTGCTGGCACTCTTCCCTGCTTGCCCAGAGGCTACGTTGCAATCTCTTCCAACACAATATTCTAGGCCACCACTACTAATCATTCAAATGGTTCCTGGCATGCCAGATGGAATCTATTCACTGACCATTTCTCCCTGGTTTTGTGATACTGGGACCCCAGGTCATGACATGTGGGACCTGTGCTTTGGAAGATTCTACAATCCTGTGTCACATTTCTTGGAGCAGCTGGAAAGAACAGAGGATGCTTTGATTTGATATTCAACAACAGCCAAGTCTTATAAAATATGCTATTCCTGAAAATCCTTCTCCTAAACCTAAACAAGCCCTATGTCCTGCATTATTCAGGAGAATAAAAAATAAATAAATGAAACCTGATTAAACAGTAATCTAAGCTTCTCAGAAACCTGAAACCAATATTAATCAACACCTAGAAAATGGTTAATTTTACTTTGAAGCCCAATGCTTTATTCCATGTCGTGTTTTAAAATATATTGTTCCTCAGTATCCGAGGACAGCTTCCAAAATATCTTCCCACACCTCACAGTACCAAAATCTGCAGACACTCATCTCTTGTATGAAATGTGCAGTGTTTGCATATAAACTATGCACATCCTCCTACATACTTTATAGCATCTCTAGATCACTTATCTATCTAACACAATATAAATACTGTGTAAATAGTTGTCATACTGCGTTGATAGGGAATAATGACAAGCAAATAAGTCTGCACCTGCTCAGTACAGATACAGCTTTTTCTGAGTACTTTCTATTGACAGTTGAATTCAAGGATGTAGAACCCGTGGAGATGGAGGGCTGTCTATAATTCCTTTTTCCCCTTAGTGGGGGAAGGAGAAAAAAGACACTTTTGGATATACTGAAATAACTATCTTCAACTTCAGCAGTTTTTTGTAACCCCAGTCACTTCATTTGTTATGAACAAACTAATGTTTGCTACACCTTGATTCTCAAGTACTTGGTATATTAATTTAAAAGTAGATTTATTTAGATTAATAATGTTTACTAATTAATCTACTTTTCAGAGTTTTACACACTTATCAATTGTGCAAATAGAGTTAAACCGATGTAGTATCTGTCAGTACTTGGGAAGGAAACAGAAACTTGAGAGCATAGAAAATGTTAACATTTGAATAAAACAAGGAATAATTTGTGTTTTCCGGATTGAGGGCTCTTTATGCTATGTAGCAGAACCCAAAAGCACTTGTTTCAGGAACAGAGGTAAAGGAGATATGCAGGGGTGGGGATAAAGGGAGCCTTCTAAACGTGGTCATCCTTAACCCTATTCTTTTCTGCCTGCCACCTGGGACTTTTTCTAGACTTATGGCATATAGCTAAAAGTGCAAGCTCATATGTCAGACTCCCTGGGCTTGAAATCTAACTCAACCATAGCTGTGAGAGCTTCCTCTATTACTTATCCTAAGCCTTATTTTCCTTGCACATAAAACCCAAATTATATTGTCATATTGTGTGCATATACAAATATATAATAACGTATTCCACTATTATGTTTAATCATAATGCACCAATAAAGAAGGAACAATAGAAATAAATAAATATTAAAGGTAATGGTAGTAATACTTGCCTAGTAGGTTTATTGAAAAGATTGAACAAGACACTGTACACAGAGCATTGGTATGCAGAACATATCCAGGAAGAGTTGGCTATTGTCTTCTCACACTCGTGGAACTCTGAAATTTGGTCCTTACAGAGATAGGATCCTAGTTTATTCCTTGATGTGTTACACAGTAATATAGTCTGTCTGCAGTAATATGTGTTTGTAAAGCACCAATTAGCTCATTTGTAATTGCAAGATAGGGGAACAATGACAGTGAAACATGGAAATTGTGCTGGCTCACATGCATTTTTTCCAAGGCAAGGAGAGCTGAAATAGTAGAAAAGAATAACAACTTCAGTGGGAAAGACTCAGCATGGCTTCCAGTTTGATTTTTTTTTCCCTTTAATTTTAAATGAATATCTGCACTTGGGGCTCCCTCCAAAGAGAAGCACATCCCAGCCTTGCATGTCTCAGGTTGCACTTACCTATGCCTATCTTCACAGCAACCCCACTGGCTCTCAGCAACCAAAGCCTGAGTGTCCATCTTATTATTTTTGTGCATTTTTAATATTCTGTGAAGCAGCTTCTGGTCCTACTGAGCTGCCTGCCTTGGTTTCCAAGATACCAATTACTGTTTGTGTTGGTAGGCCAATTACAAAGTCA
Source organism: Tamias sibiricus (assembly GCA_025594165.1). NCBI lineage: Eukaryota > Metazoa > Chordata > Mammalia > Rodentia > Sciuridae > Tamias > Tamias sibiricus. The sequence continues at coordinate 107,873,644 of CM046658.1, read as the reverse complement.
CACAGGTTTTGAGTGGTCATCCTTAACCCTATTCTTTTCTCCATAAACCCTCTTACCTTAGATATGTGATTTTTCAGACTGTGAGCTTCCAAGAATGCACATGTGATGTGCATTTAACAAATGCCCAATTGCTTTCAAGTGCTGCAGAAGGCAGCAGCAGGTGAAACAAAGACATGTAGAGAAAGTGAACAAGGCCACATTTGGGCAGCGTGGATGTGTTGGGCAGAATTCCAGGCTGCAAAGCTGGCCCCTCACCTGGGAGGCTCTGAGTTCTGCAGCCTCTAAAAGAACTTTCCAGCCCAGGCGTTACGATGTGCTGGTTAGGTCCTGACCCTGCCCACGAGGTAGAAACACCACCTTTTCTTTGTGTTTCTGCCTCTGACAAAGAGTGTATTAGCATGCACTAGCAAAATGTATTTATGAATAATAAATTATTTCTCTTCACCTTTATGTTTGTTCAAAATGCATTTGTTCATGGAAATATATTTGATTCTCCCTGTTTTCCCCAGGTCTGGGTAGTTCCTACCTCCCTCAAATTCCTGTGGCAATTTGATCTTCTCTGAAGATCAAAGCCCTGCTTATATTCTGCCTCTTATCATTAAAAAGGGGTGTGTGTGTGTGTGTGTGTGTGTGTGTGTGTGTGTTTTCACCTCAATTTAATCATAAGTTCCTTGAAGGCAGGGACTTTATTTACTTCAACTCTATAGTTCCTCCATATTGTCCAGCACCATATCTTTCACACTGTATGTACTTAATAAATATTTACCAATGAGCAAGTCCTCCAAAAAATCATTGGTTTTTATTTGTGCCCTTCTGTAAGGAGTACCTGACAAAAGTGCACTGTGGATTCCAGTGCAGTGGTTGGAAGACATGGTTCTCCCTTAAAAATGTCCTGTAGCAGGAAACTATTCTGGGAAGGTAAGGACCAAAAACCAATGTAAGAACACCTCATGTGAAATATTTTATTCATATTTTTAAAAATTAATAAGCAACAGACAGTAATTATTTCATTTGGCTGCTCTGATAGTTCCTGCTTCTCTTTCCAAGACTCTGGAGGTTAAACTGTTTCCCAAGGGAATACAAGTTCAGAATAAACCTCAAGGTTATTCTTGCTCAGATAGAAAACTTACTGACTGATGGCAGGGTTCTGTGTTGACAGCAAAGAAACATGTGGGCCTGGGGGTGACTGAAACACTGCTTTGACTGAAACACTCAAGCTCCATTGTCCTCCTCCTCTTGGTGAGCATCCAGCTAGATCTGTTCAGTGTCCGCTGTCTAGCCCCCACTTCAAATTTTAATAATGAATAAAACAGAATTTTAATAGTGAACTTAATTGAAATAGCTGCAGGTGAAAATATTCATGGTATAAAGTAATACATGAATAGCCCTTTATGGATTATATAATATTCAATGTTTCATCTGATCCCAAAGCAACCCTTTTGTGTTAGTTTGCTAGGGAAGTTATAGCAAAGTGCCACAAATTGTGTCGCTTATACAGCAGGAATGTATTGTCTCACAGCTCTGAGGGCTGGATGTTCAAAATTAACACCTGTGCAGGGTTAGTTCCCTCTGGGATTTGTGAGAAAGAATATGTTCCATCTCTCTGTGTAAGCCCAGCTTCTGGTGGTTTGCTGATAATCTTTGGTGTTCCTTGGCAAATCTCTGCTTTCAACTTCACATGATTTTCTCCTTGGGTGCATGTGTATCTGTGTTCAAATTTCTCCCTTTTAGTTTTAAATTTTATTTATTTTTGAGATGGAGTCTGACTATGTGGCCCAGGCTGGCCTTGAACCCCTGGGAAAAGGGATCCTCCTGCTTCAGATTCCTCAGTAGCTGGGACTATAGGCACATGCCATGATGACCAGCTAAATTTTCCCTTTTTATGAGGACACCAGTCATATTGTATTAAGGGCCTGCTCTACTCCAGGTTTACTTCATCTTAACTAATTGTATCTGCAATGACCCTTTTTATAACTACAATCACATTCTGTGGCACTAGAGGTTAGGACTTCAACATATGAATTTGGAGGGGATACATGTAAACCATTACACTTTTATAAGACATAAAGCAGGAATTACTGCCATCTTCATTTTACAGATAAAGCAACAGTCCCAGGGAGATGAAGTAATTCACCCAAAGTAAGTGCAAACCCTGTGTCACAAATACAACATTGCAGTTGGCTCAGGTGTCAGGGAGAACCACATATTGCCTCTTGCTATGAGTTTGTCCACCTGTTCTCATACCTGGAGCAGTGTGAGACTGAGGCTGCACTGAGAATTAGGGAGGGAAAGTGGTCCAATGTGGTCTCCTTTTGGAAGCAATTTAGCAGATGCCCTATTAGTAAGAGCTCTACTTGCTGCCCATATGGGTACACCTCATGAGGGCTTGACCTCCAGGGAAACTGTTTACTCAAGTTGCTTCTTGTAAGTCCCTTGTTTCTTCCTGGTGGGCCCAGTCTTGAGCCAAGGGGAGCTGGGTACAATGAGCTTATTCAGGGAAGAAAGTAAAATGCTCCATGCTTCCTATCTCTATGGCATCATTCTTTGCCTCCCTGTTCCTTTCTTTTGTCCTGCCTATTGTGTAAGCCCATTGTGGGTGTGGGGAGTGTGTGAACCGCCAGCAGTGTGACTGGGGACAGCTGCTTGAGGAAGCACACCTCAGGGCAGGCAGCAACGGGCCAACTTCCCAGGAATGGCTTGGCCAACACACCTACTTTGACCTTCTGCTCTGCCTGAGTCACTCTCACCAGCTAAAGCTGCACTCTCCTGGAGCATGGGTTCCCCGAGGCAGAAAGGAGGGGCAGCCCTCATCTGTGGGCCCCACCCTTGGGGAGCAGTGTAGGAAGTGCAGATTTGGGAGACATTCTAATCTGAGCTCTGCCAGTTGCTAAATGTGTGGCTTTTAATCTCCCCATGTCACTTCCTCATCTATAAAATGGAGATGATAAATTTGTTTACCTCATGAGGTTATTGAATGGATAAATGATAGAAGCTAAAAACGGTGCTTGGAAGGACACAACCACCATGTGATTCTAGCACACTGTAGATGTAAGCAGCACTTCCTTACTGGTTTATTTTATTTCCCAAGTGTCATTTGCTAACCTGCAAATTAAAAACTTTCAGGTTATGTATCAAAAAGTTAGCAGTGGTTGGTTGTGTCTGGATGACGGAATTTCAGGTGATTTCATTGTCCTATTTTTGATTATTTATACTTTCTAAGCTTTCTGTAGTAAATATGTATTACTTTTTTAAAAACATTTTTATTAGTTGTTGATGGACCTTTATTTTATTTATTTATATGTGGTACTGAGAATTGAACCCAGTGCCTTACACATGCTAGGCAAGCGCTCTACCACTGAGCCACGACCCCAGCCCTATAAATATGTATTACTTTTTTAACAAGAGAGAGAAAATGCCACTGAGGACCTAAAGGGTACAGTGAACTAGATGTGAGTGGGTACAAAGTGGAGAAGACATGACCATTGTCCTTAGTGGAGCTTAAAGTCTACAGAAAGAAACAAGACATACAAAAGATACCAGGGAGTGGACAGTGACACTAAGATAGGCTTACTGGCTTATTTTTTAAATTCTTTACATATTCTGATTGCAAATTGATTATATGCAACCAGTACAAGACTAATTCCTACCAAGGGGCACTGGACATCATAGAGAGGTTACTGTCAACAGTCTTAGTATATGGTCTTCTCTAGTCTAAAATAGGAAAGTAAGATGACACTGTCAGATACAAGGGGAACTTCTTTAATCTATCCCAGGGATCCAGGGGGATGGGGATGGGATTGCTGAGATTCCTTTCTAAGGTACCTAACTCTAGGAAAGGGCTTACAAAAAATAAAACCTTGGGATACCTTATGTAGCACATCTTGCACATGACAGATGTGTATCAGATTGTGAAGCAGCTTGTCAAATGGAATGAAGAAGTAATTTCCTGTTTCTCTTTTTTCGTAGCATTATTAGCATCATCATTATTCTGGCTGGAGCGATTGCACTCATCATTGGCTTTGGTATTTCAGGTATGTGATTTCTTGAATTACTATGATCCATTCACCCTCACTATTAAACTAATCGCTCAGTGTGATAGCATGAAAAGAACACAGGGCTTAGACACAGAAAACTTGGGAACAGAGCACTTGTTCTTCTCTTATTGTGTTCTCTTCACCTTACTTATTTAACTCCTTGGGTCTTAGCTTCCTCATTTTTAGAATGGAGAAATAATGGCCAGTCATTAGTCAGATGAGAGAATCAAACAATAAGTTCATCAGTAGTCTGCCTACCAGTCAGTGCTAAGATGGCTTTCTGGGATCCTGGGGAAAGCTACATCTGAACCAGTCTATCAACGGTTGACCTGGGTAGATGATTTCCTTGCAATGCAGCTTTGGCTGAAGTGTTAAAGAATACAAAGTCTTTGTACACAGGAGTCTTAGGTAAAAAGAAAACTGGTCACAACTACTGTACCACATAGGAAATAGATGTCATGGTGGCATGGATGGTTAGTTCACAGAAGCAGTTAACAGATGTCCATTGCAGGAAGATTTCTCTTTCCTCCTCTATGCAGGCCATTTCACTGAAACACTGAGTGGATTAGGCCAGAAGCTGTCTTCTCAAAGGCAACTTATTTGCTCTATTTCCCATAAACCACCTGACCTTAGCCAACATATTTATTCTAACTTTGTGACCAAAGTTGACTCTTCATAGCTTAGTTTGTATAGTTCCAGCTGCATTTCCCCTCTGTTACTCTTCTTCAGAGATGTGCAGCCGCTAAATAGTGGTCAAAAGGCCTAAACTAAGAAAACTTGCTATAAGTGTGTTTTCCTAGGAAAGATATTAGCACACTTCCCACTTTCTCTATCATCAAAAAAAATTATTTTGCCTTTTGTTCACTTTAATTGATTATCACTCTTTGTTAATTTGTAGAAATTCTTTACATATTCTGATTGCAAATTAACTACATGTATTACCAAATCTTTTCTATTCTGACTTGCTTTCTCAATCTATGAATAATCTTTCAACAGACAAAAGTTCTTAATTTTAACTCAATTTAATTTATCAGTCTTTTCCTTTATCAAATTTAGAGTTTTATTGTCATCCTTTTAAGATATTTTTGCTTATCCCAAGGTCATGAAAATTTTCTTCTGGGTTAAATTGTGAAAGATTTGCTGTTTTGCCTTTCACATTTATACCTAGGGACCATTTAGAATTAATATTATGGTACAAGATTCAATTTCTCTATGTGGCTATCTAGTAGATTCAGCACTATGTATTGAAAACAGTCCTTTCCCGATTTCTCTTCAGTGCCAATACTGTCATAAACCAAGATCCATGTGTGTGTGGATCCATTTCCAAGCCTGCTAATCTGTTTCATTCTACTAGAGATGTTTCTTGACTTATAATGGGGTTACAGCCCAATACACCCTCTATACGTTCAAAGTATTATAAGTTGGAAAAAGCATTTAACACACCTAACCTGTCAAACAGTATAGCTTAGCAACACAGCACACAGCACACTACCAGCTGTTTGCCTGCATGTGGCCAACTGGGAGCTGTTCTCGTTGCTGGTGCCCAGCATCATGACAGAATATCATACCACTTATCAGTAGCCCAGGAAAAGAGAAAAACTCAAAACTTTGGAGTACAATTTCTACTGAATGTGTATGGCTTTTTCTTTAGACTTTATTTGAATGAAGTCTAAAAATCACAAATTGAGCCGTCCCAAGTCAGACTGTCTGTAATCCTTTAAAATTCATTTTCCTTTCATTTATGTTATTTTATTTCTTTACCTGTTCTTAATTCCTAATCTTGGTCTCTTGCCCAGCCCCTCCTTAAACTAAATTGATGAGGTTACACGTATTATTAGCTTTATAGTAGTAAAGAACCAGCTTTGTATTTATTTCTAATTTTTTTATTTGTTTTCCTGTTTTACTAATTCTGGCTTTTTATCTTTATTAATGTTCTTCTTAATTCATTTTGGCTGTCTTTTTTTTTCTAATATATTAAAATAAGCATTTCATAAAAAGGCATGTTCAAAAAGCCAATAAATAGCTTTTAGTAGATATTGTCATTCAGTTTTCCAAAATGATTTACCAGTTTACTTTTAGCCAGAAGCTTATGAGATATCCCGTGCTCATGTCCTCACCAACACTGTGTATTGTGGAATCTTGTCATCTTAATTTCTGTTTCCTGGTGACTCGAGACTGAGTACATTCTCATATGAGAAACATAATGTAGAGTGACAGAGAGCACGAAAAGCCTAACTCTGCATGATTCCATGTTTGTAAAGTTCAAAAACAAGCATAAAAATCTCTGCTTTTAAATGGTAGCATAATGGTTATTACCTCTGGGGAAGAGTGAATGGGTAGCGCCTGAGGGGGCCATCAGTGAACTGCTAGAAGGGTATCAAAATTCTGTTTCTTGGTGTGGATGGTAGTTATGTGGAATGGAGTAGTAATTCTTCAAGCTGTACAGTTATGATGTGTGGAGTTTTATATGTAGGTATTATACCTATATTACATACCTATATTACATATAAACAAATTTGTATAAATGTGTGTATACACATAAAGATATATCTTTATAAGGAAATAAAATATTGATTCATGAAGCAAATATTTGAGAGTAACTTTTAAACATATTAATGCTAAGATACATTTTGGTACTTCCCTCATTAAGACTTTATTCTTACTAAATATAATTTACCCTATTCCTGATCTTATTCATCTACTTGAATTAAAACCCTAATGTTCATCTTTTATACCTTGCCTTGGTGACTAAACTTATTAAGCCTAGGGCTAACTAGTTTGGCATCAGAACCCTCATAGAGTTGTTTATCTTTTTGTTGTTAGTAGCTATGACTACCCTAGCAAGAATTTTCACATTGCAATGGCTTTCCTGCATCAGTCAATACCTTTGCTACTTATACCTTTTCATGTTGCATATCATGCTCAAGTACTGATAACAACCTCAAATACTGAGCTCAGTTTTTCAAATGCAGAGTTGAATCCTTAAGGATATTTTGGATGAATGAAAGAATGTATGTATGTATGGATGTGGCAGAGGAATGAATATATAGAAATTATAGTGTATCTGGTAGTGCATCACCAACTGTATTAAAATTCTACTACCACCAATTTCACAAGGTGAAAGCTGATGATTTTGGGTAATATGAACCACTATTAGTTTAATACTATGTAGTTTGATTTTTTTTCAATTGCCTATATTAAAAGGGGCATAACCTTTACCAGAGATCATCATACTTTCACACTTTAAATGAATTCAATAAAATGTTAACTGGTTTAATATAAAACATATTGAAATTAAGCAAATAACATTAAATAGATGATAATGGTAATATCCTTTGAGCTCTTCCTTTGTGCATCTTCCTTAGTGTACTGAATAACCTACATGTATAATTTGATTTACTGTTATTTAGTATTCACAAAAATAGGAGGTAAATATTATTACTATGTCAAGATAATAAACCTGTATAAAGTCACATGCAGCTAGGAAGTAGGCTGTGTTTCAGGTTTGGGTTGTTTGCTTCCAGAACCCACACTTCTACCTGCAACTGCATACCAATACATATCAATCTCCACACTGAGGAAGGACCCCATAAAACATAAAATGCATTTAAGGTGAATTGTTTGGAAGAGAGGTTGAAGAGTTCCTGATTAAAGGACAGCCATTGTGGATGACCCCTGGAGAAGGAAGATAATACTGGAAAGGCTCCTGGACACATTTAGCCTAGTCACTGTGTTATCACTCACTCACTGGTGACTTTGAACAGCTTTGTGTAGTGGAAAAGTTTGAGAGTTAGTGATGTACCAATCTCTGGTCTGACAACCATAAGTTCTTTTGGATGTAACTTTCTAGAATCAGTTTCCTTACTGGTAAAATAGATAAGGTCATTGAGAGAATTAAATGAGAGTGCCTATAAAGCATCTAATGTGTGTGTTAAATGGCTGCCATTGTTATTTATATTGACACCATTAATACTATTTATAAAAGTTTGCTATTATTAGTACACTCATATAACAACTCCTAGGAACTGTACGATTTCCTTATCACACTAGGGCAGGCCTTCTTTGAAGCTTGGGAGGTTAAGGCAGGAAGCCACAGTACACTTTTTCCAAAGCCAATGTGTGTATTACACAAATTATCTGGAAAATATTTGGCCTTTCTTACATTTACTTTATGGTTTTTAATTTTTTTTAATTTATTGATTGTAATCTTAGGGGCTGCACGCAGACCTCGTGCATGCTAGGCTATTACTCTACCACTGAGCTACATTCCCAGCCCTATTGATTTTATTTTTAAATGAAATAGGAACATCTTTTGATGGGTTGGCCCTCTACATATTTTATCTTGCCCTGGTTTTCAATAATATGTGGTAGAAAGAACATAGTCTTAGTGCTAGACAAGACTGGTTTGACTTTGCTATACTACATACTGCTAGATATAGGAAATTAGTCAAATCATTTACCTCACAAAACCTTATCCTTATTCATAAAATGGGTATAATAATCATTCTTACCCCTCGTAGCTTAAAATGAGTTGCTGTAAATAAACAATTTGCTAAAACTTTCCTTTCCTAACTTCCTGGGGCTCTGATCTGCTATCTTTCCAAATGATTATAGTTAATGGTTATTGGTATCAATGATTTAAGGTTTAACATGGCAAGTTGAGGTTCTATATTAAGCACTTTACTTGCATTGTATCATTCAGTTCTCAGAGAGAATCTTATTTTACAGATAAAAAAATTATGGAAGAAAGAGGTTAGAAAACTTGTCCAAGGTCATATATCAAGTGGCGGAGCTGGGACTTGAACCCAGACAGCCTGATGCCCATGTCATGCTCTCAGTCACCACACTCTACTGCTTCCCTATTATTTTAGTCAGCTTTTTTTGCTGCTGTGACCAAAAGACCTGAGAAGAACAATTAGAGGAGGAGAAGTTTATTTGTGGGCTCATGGTTTCAGAGGTACACAGATAGCCAGCTCCCTTCCTTGGGGCTCAAGAAGAGGCAAAACATTATGGTGGAAGAGTGTGGTGGAAGAAAGCAGGTTAGGACATGGCCACCAAGAAGCAGAGAGAGAAAGAAATAGAGAGAGGGAGCGTTCCAGCCAGACTCTACTCAACAAGGACAAAATATAAGCCCCAAAGGCATGCTCCCAATGATCCACCTCCTCCAGCCACATCCTACCTGCCTTTAGTTACCACCCAGTTAATTCATATCAGGAGATTAATGCACTTATTAGGTTAAACCTTTTATAACCCAATGATTTCATCTCTAAACTTTCTTGCATTGTCTCACACATGAACTTTTAGGGAATACCTCATATCTAAACCATAATACCAACAGTTTTCCTTTACTAGGCCTGGCCCAGTATCCTTTCTAGTTTCTTCTAACATGAGCAACTGCTACTTCCAGTCTCACCTCTTCTTTGGCAAGAGTGTCATTCACAGGTGCTACACCTGGCTCCACTGGTACAGGCTTAAACCTTGCATTTCCACCTGTAAGCCATGTACTGTGGTACCCATCTGGATGGCTGAGTTTCAGCAGATGCTGTGTGACCATCTGCTGAGGGCTTCTCACATATTCTCTATGTAATTAGAATGTAGTTTGTCTTACTGAGCCATGTTTTTTTTTAACTTTTTTTATTCTAAGTTGTTATATATGACAGCAGAATGCATTACATTTCATATTATACTTATAGAGCATATTTTTTACATATCTCTGGTTGTATACAAAGTATATTCACACCATTTGTGTCTTCATACATGCACTTAAGGTAATGATATCAATCTCATTCTATCATCTTTTTTTTTTTCACCCTTTTTCCCCCTCCTTTCCCCTCCCTCCCCATTGGCCTTTCTAGTGTTCCTCTAATCCTCCTACGCTCCCTGTCCCAACCCCACTGTGAATCAGCCTCCTTATATCAGAGAAAATTTTTGGCATTTGGCTTTTTGGGATTGGCTAACTTCACTTAGCATTATATTCTCCAAATGCATCAATTTACCTGCGAATGCCATCATTTTTTTCTCTTTTATTGCTGAGTAATAGTCCATTATGTATATATACACCACATTTTCTTTATCCATTCATCTACTGAAGGGCATCTAGGTTGGTTCCACAGTTTAGCTTTTGTGAATTATGCTTCTATAAACATTGATGTGGCTGTGTCCCTGTAGTATGCTGTTTTTAATTCCTTTGGGAATAGACCCAGGAGTGGGATAGTTGGGTCATAAGGTGGTTCCATTCCCAGTTTTCCAAGGAATCTCCATACTGCTTTCCATATTGGCTGCACCATTTTGCAGTCCCACCAGCAATGTATAGGCATGCCTTTTTCCCCACATCCTCTCCAACATTTATTATTGTTTGTGTCCTTAATAGCTGCCATTCTGACTGCAGTGAAATGAAATCTTATAGTGGTTTTGATTTGCATTTATCTAATTGCCAGAGATGTTGAACATTTTTTCATGTATTTGTTGATTGATTGTATGTCTTCTTCTGAGAAGTGTCTGTTCAGTTCCTTGGCCCATTTATTGATTGGGTTATTTGGTTTTTTGGTGTTAAAATTTTTGAGTTCTTTATATATTCTAGAGATTAGTGCTCCCTCTGACATGCATGTGGTTAAAATTTGTTCCCAATTAGTAGACTCTCTATTCACCTCATTGATTGTTTCTTTTGCTGAGAAGAAGCTTTTTAGTTTGAATCTATCCCTTACTGAGCCATGTTCAAAGACAGTTTATTTCCCAGGTTTTACCCTGTGCTGTAGGGTACTCCAGAATCATCGCTTCTTTACAGAAATTCTGGGTTACCTGTACTCTTACTTTCCAAGATATTCCTGCTACCAGTGAAGGACCAATTGAATAGTACTCAACTCCTCTGGAAACCAAAATCCTCAGATTTTAGCTTGCTCCACTTTAATGGCTCCCGCCTTTTCTTCAAACAGACCAGAGCTGTGTTAATAATTACCCTTCATGAGCAGGATAATTCATTTTTAACAGTTAGCTGTCTTCCAATTCTTAAAGGGGTTTGATGCAATTTTAGGGGGAAATGACATACTTTAAATCTATGCTCATTTAACAGAATTTTATATCAATACTTAGCAGCCTCTCCATAGGACCCTTTTGTTCTTTGGCTGACCCAATCACTCAAGAGCCTCTGGTGGCCAATGGGCCTACAGAAACTTATCAAGCCAAACTGCATAAAGCTCCTTGAGCTAATTTTTGTTTTCAAGTCTGAATACAGTCTTCTTTTTTGTAAGAATATACACGTGTTGCTTGCCTATTGAATTCCATTGTATCACTTTTAACCATTATTTATTCATTTAACAAGAAAGTTTTTATTGACTGCTTTCTGAATCCAAAGCAGTGGCTAGGTCCTCGAGGTTTTTTAAAGTTCTTACTGGCTTTTATTCCTACTCTTTATTTGATATGGGGGAGATATTTAATCAACATTACACTCATTCCATCTGCCACATCATTAATGCAGCCTTAAATGACTAGAACTTGAAGCAGGTCCCTGGGGCACTCCACAGCTGCCTACTTTTAATCATTAATTTCTCTAGGAGATATTTCAATGGATTCCCTACCTGTAGGCTCAAGGCCAACACATTAAAATTAATTCAGCAACACAATTACCAAACTAAGATATGTCATTATCATTTCATTTTCTTCATAAACTGTGCTAATCACGTATTTTTTTTCTGAAAAGTAATTTTTCAGCTCAACTTTAATGGCACTTTATAAACTATAATCAAATTTACTCCCACCCTAACATAGTTACATGTGCTCCATGATTTTGAGAATTTCTGTGTATTTTTATTACCTTCTTTTACACTGATTCACATTTTCCCAGAATTTAAATGTGATAATTCTGCCAAATGTTCTTTACTCTTGCAGTGGATAAATTTTCTCAAATAGTGCTTTGATTTCAACTTATTCCCATTCATTTATTCATTTATTCATGCCCTCAGCAAATATTATTTTTCTCTATAGAAACAAAGCACCAGGCACTATAGGACCTATAGAGATGACTAAGATAGCTTTTGCCCTTGATAAAGCTTACAAATCAATACCAGAGATATGGTGAAGAAGACAGCTGTCATGATAAAGGTAAACATGAGTGTTAAGAGAGAGTAATGAGAAGTAGTTACAAAGTTTATCTTCACAGACTAAAAGAAGGTATTACAAAAGGACTTCCATCTGAACAGGTCTGAATATAAGCAGAATATGGATAACCAGTGATAAGGGAGAAGGAGGAACTTTCTATTGTAGGTGCCAGGTATGCAGGGTGTGAAGGTGCATAGGGATGGTGTAAGCTGCCTGGTACCGAAACCCGGGAGGAAATCTCGGAGGCAGAGTAAAGCTTTTACTACTTTTACTTCTACTTTCTTAGAGAGAGCTTAGAGAGGGAAAGAAAGATAGAGCTTAGCTTAGAGAAAGATTAGAGCTTCTTTCTTCTCTCTTCTTTCTTCCTTCTTCTTTCTTCCTTCTTCTTTCTTCTGTCTTCTGTCTTCTGTCTTCCTTGGGAGCCTCGGCCTAACTCTGACCAGTCATTCTCTTCTGTAACCGCTCTGCCTACGTTCTGGCCGCTCTGATTCTTCTGACCGACCGAGTGACTGCCCGACTGACTGAATTCTCCATTCTCCTAACTCGGACCGCTTTCACCCGGTTATATACCTTCAGCTTTGCGGGTGCCTACAGGTGCGTCACATACATATCAGGTGGAACTTATGGCTTCCAGCTAGCTGCAATAGCCCTTCCTAATTAGGGCTCCTTCAGGATGGTATGACCCATGTCAGCCTGGCTGCTTTATCAGTCTGTTAAGTAAGAAAAATTGAAAAGCAAACTGAAGCTTTTAAAATCAGTGTTCAAGAAAATGCTAAGGCAAGAGATGGATGTGTGTTGCACTCATATACTCAGCAAAATCTTCATATTGTCCCCTTTCATAATTCTTTCTCTAATCTGTCACATGAATGGCCATGCATAACAGCAGCTCCCCATCTCTTTCTCCCATGCCCTCAAGCCTCCAGAACATTCTTCCAGCCTTGCCTATGCACATGTTTGTGTTTTCTCTGCCTTTTAGTAGCTATGATTTTTCTTCTGTCAGTAGCTCTGTTCTTCTTATGCAAATCTCTCTAGCTTAGCTTTTCCAGTTCTCACACTCATTACCCTCCTGTACTTTACAAAGGTCTAGAGTCAGACAATTCCAAGTGCAAGCTTCACATCCAAACCACAGAAGGAGCCTCTAAGAAGATTCAGTTAAATTAAATCACATCTGTAGGTGTCCTCACTCAACAGCCTCCAGTCCTCAAAGGATAGCTGATTGATCTTTCCCTGACTGGGTGAGTTATAGGCTAGGCAAATGGAGAAGAGGCAGTGCCACGTAGCTGGCACTATAATTAGTATTTCTACTGCTGGGATATTCCTAGAGGAGGGGGTGGCTTCTATCTTTACAGAAATCAACAGAATTAAGTTGACCCATTATGCCATAGCTAACATTATAATCTCAACCTAGTTGTGTATCTTTGCTATGCCTTAGTTTCTTTATCATTCAAATGGAGATAAAGTACCAGCACTTTAGAATGTAGTCTTCTTCAGAATTACTAGACACATTTAGCTAATATGAGGTTTCACTTTGTGCCATTTCTGGTTGACTAAAAATAATAATAACTTATATGTACAGTTATGGTTTGCAAATCAAGTTCACATACATTTTATTTGATCCTTATAAGAACCCCTTAAGGTAGGTGAGAAAGATATCATTACCTCCATTTTTCTGAGAATCAGAGGGGCTACATGACTTATTATTAAGTATCAAAGCCAGATTTGATGTTCAAATGAGAATGAGACTTGAATGAAAATCTTCAAACCCCAAGTCCAATGTGTTTTCCTCTTACTGCCTGTCAAGGTTTGGGTTGATTGGTCTTACAAAAGCTATTGGGTATGGCAGATCTGGTGTAGATATTAAAATTATTGCATTCCTGTTCTTTCTATTCTTGTCTTCCTTTTTTAATAATGCCTTTTCTGTTCTTCTATATTTCTAATTTATCACAGAAATCTCTGCTTGGCTTTTAGTAATAAAGGGTTTGGCTGTAGAAGTTCCAAAGCTTCCCTTGGTATTGATCCTTGCCTCCTGGATTGCAGGGAAACACTTCATCACAGTCACTACCTTCACCTCAGCTGGGAACATTGGAGAGGATGGAATCCTGAGCTGCACTTTTGAACCTGATATCAAACTTAATGATATCGTGATACAATGGCTGAAGGAAGGTGTCGTGGGTTTGGTCCATGAGTTCAAAGAAGGCAAAGATAATCCTTCAGACCAGAATAAAATGTTCAGAGGCCGGACAGCAGTGTTTGCTGATCAAGTGATAGTTGGCAACGCTTCCTTGAGGCTGAAAAAAGTGCAACTCACAGATGCTGGCACCTATAAGTGTTACATCACCACTTCTAAAGGCAAAGGGAATGCTAACCTGGAGTATAAAACTGGAGGTGAGTTACTTTGGTAGAGAGGGAAAGAAAGTACCAAAAGATATTTGAGCTGAAGAGCATGAATTGCTGATGAAATACCATGTTGTCTTCACAAATGACCAATATCAGATAAATCCCTCTGAGCTCTGTTAGTAGCTATCTTGTCAAGATCCATATCAGCTCCAAAGGTAGCCCACTATCATATTAGGACTTGAAATCTTTTGTTCCTGGCTCATTCCATTTCTGAATTTCCAGGTGTATTTATTTCCTAAGATATTTTACCAAAATAAATGTAGTTTCTTTACAGTAGCCCTTACTATTGCTAATAAGAGAAGTCTATAATCTGGTTGGGAATGTTACTATGCTGATTATGCCCAAGCCCACATCTGAAGTGAGTCCTTTCAAAGACAGTGGAAATTTAGCAGAAGTTCTAAGGGAAGTAAGCAAAACAAAATTGTCCTATAAACTCAATAGTACCCTCCCAATGAAATTACCCTTCTTTGCCTACCCAATTTGATAAATGATTTCTGAATTTATACACAAGGGGCTTAGATAGATATAGTGAGGAATTCGGAAATGATTTAGAAAACAAAGGTAACTGTCCCTCCTCCTGCAGAGCTCCTAGTGTAGATCTATAGAGTTGAAGGGCAGGGCAGGAATAATAATTTGTAAAGTGTATCATATGCTTTAAGACAAAAAGAAGTAGAGTGAATCATCCAGGAGATTAAAGTAACAATTTCAGTGATCACTCATGTTGATGGCATGTATCTTCTAATATATGATGAGAAGGGAACTTAACCTCTCCCGTCTTCCTCTCCAAAACTCTATCTAACCATGAGAAAAACAGACAAGTTCCAGTAGAAGGGCATCCTACAACACCTGACCAGTACTCCTAAATTCAGAGAATGTTTATTAATTAACTGTCAAGGCCATGAAAAACATGGAGAAAATGTCACAGACCAGAAGAACCTAAAGAGACAGAGTGACTAAAAGCATCACAGTATCCTAGTTGTGTTCCTGGAACAGACAAAGAATGTCAGTAGGAAAACTGGTGAAATGCAAATAAAGTCTAGTTTTAGTTAATACCAATGTGCTGGTGACGGTTTCTCAGTTTTGACAAATGTGCAACGGTTATTTAAGATGTTTTCACTGGAGGAAACTGAGAAAGGAGTGTACAGGATCTCTCTCTGGACCATCTTTGTAACTTTTGTGTAAATCTAAAATTATTTCAAAATTAAAAGTTTATTTTTACATCTGGGCAATAGTAGATACCCACAGGATTCTTGTGACAATTGGATTAAATAAGAGCTGGGATAAAGCACTGGCAGAAAGCATACCCTCAGTAAGTGGTGGCTTGCTGTTTTTACACTTCAAATTCCACATCATCTCCCAGGACCTGTTCCCTACCTGCTCCAAGAATGGGAGTCTTGTTTCCCCTGCTAGACAACAAGCTCAGTGAGTGCAAAATAAAGACTTTTCTTTTCTTTCTTTCTTTCTTTCTTTCTTTTTTTTTAAGGATACTGTTCTCATTTATGGCCATTAAACAAACAATGAACAAATAAAATTTGAAAATCTTTTTCTCTCTCTCTTTCTCTCTTTTTTTTTTTTTTTTTTTTCTGGTCATGTTTAAATTCTTTTCACACTTACTCAGCACTAGTCCATTCCTGGTCAAAAGAAAATGCTAAATAAAACAGTAAGTTGTGCCTTGCCATTTGGGCATAATTTAAAAGTCCAGGACCTAATATTTTTTTCTACAAGTGTCTACATAAAGAGGAAAACTAGTCTTAATTTCAAAATGTGGTGGCTTCTTAAATGAGGAGAAGTATCTTAGAAAAAAAAAATGCCCATCTCTCTTCCTGGAATCCAGGGCTATACAATCTCTAACTCAAGCAAACTCCAAGTCCTCATGATGACAAAGGTTATGAATGGAATGTCTGTGGGTGACAGATGAATACTGTTTGTTTCTTTTCTTTCTCTCTCTCCACCTGCCCCCACCTGACTTTATCCTTCATGAAGAAAAATACATTAAATCCAGAAGGCTGGATTCCTCAGATTCCTGAGAATATGTCCAATTGTCCTAAGAAATAAGCTTTTCTATAATCACTGGAGCTCATCTTACTAGAGAACATTATCTGCTGTAACAATAATATACCAAGATCTTACGTCCTGGGGTTTTGTGATATTGGCCAAATGGATGTCATGTATAGCACCACAGTGAGCAAACCATCATTGACAGTAAAATGGGCCATGAACAGACATTGCCCTGGGGAAGTACTGAGTCACTTTGATGATAGTAATAACCTTTTGTGCTTTTTAAGACCTAGCAATTCAAGGCTGTATTGTCTTATCTGTCTGACTTGATATTTGTACTTTTTAACCTTTGACTCTGCAGCCTTCAGCATGCCAGAGATGAACGTGGAATACAATGCTAGTTCAGAGAACTTGCGTTGTGAGGCTCCTCGGTGGTTCCCCCAGCCCACAGTGGTCTGGGCATCCCAAGTTAACCAGGGAGCCAACTTCTCAGAAGTCTCCAACACCAGCTTTGAGCTGAACTCTGAGAATGTGACCATGAAGGTTGTGTCTGTGCTCTACAATGTCACTATCAACAACACATACTCCTGTATGATTGAAAACAACATTGCCAAAGCCACAGGGGATATCAAAGTGACAGGTGGGTTCATTCAATGCTTCTTCCCTCTGTGATGCCAGGGATCAAAGCTAGGGCCTCACACAAGCTAGACAAGTGTTCTACACTGAGCTCTATTCCCAGCTCTCTCCATGCTTTTTGCGTGGGTTTGTTGTGGGGAAAATAATGTCTAAATTAAAATCCCATTTCTTTAACAGATACATTATGTGATAGGGTACAAAAATCTCTAGAGTCTTGTTCACTGAGACCTTGATCACAATTCCAGGTGGGATTACATTATGTAATAGAAAGCCTAACACAGCACAATATTTCTAGCCTAATGTTAAAGATGACAATTAGGTTTCATGTTGTATGCATTCTCATTGACTGGTTTTCTGGAGACCAGTGTTTAGAATTCTGAGGCTCTGTCTAACTTAGTAGAACTACTTTGATATGGTTGTGGGGAAGTGATGATTATTTGACATCTTTGATATATCTGGTTGATAACTACACTGTAAGTTTTCCCAAACTGGTTTGGTTCCAACCTGCCTTTGAGAAATCTTTGAATCTAAAGATGAAAGGTCTAGACTCTGACTTCATTTTATTCAGCCTCCATGGGACTGACTCATGATCTCACTAATATTAGTCCAGAATTAATCTGAAATCCCTGGATTGAACTGGCCTCCTAGCACCCTAGCCCCACATCCTAACTTCCTGCAGTGCTTGAATGCATAAAAAACCTAGGGTTGAGCTAGTGTCAAGGAGATGCACAGACTAAATTATGATGTTTCGGAACATCCCTCCTGGAGCTAAATTGAATTCAAACTGTAGAGGAAGGAGTTTGTCAGGAGAATTGCTATCTATATCAAGCTTGGAACTAGGCAGAAAATATCTTGCTCATTTTAAGTGCTCTGTAAATGTTTGCTGAATTTAACTAACTAAATCACATTCATAACAGCTTATATTTTTATTTAAAATTAGATATATGAAAAATAAATCTATGGGATGGATGAAAATATTTGCAAATTATATATCTAATGAGGTGTTAATATCTAAAATATATAAAGAACTCCTACTCAACAACAAAAAATCAAATAGCCAAATTTTAAAATGAGCAAGGGATTTGAATAGACATTTTTCCAAGTATGATATTCAAATTCTACGAAAGCACACAAAAAGATATTTAACATTACTAATCATCAGATAAATGCAAACTAAAACCATAATAAGATATCACCTCATACCCATTAAGATAACTGCTATCATACACATAAGAGTCTCAGAAAATGACAAGGGTTGGTGAGGATGTTGAGGAATTGGAACTCATGCACTGTTGGAAAGATTGTAAAACTGTGCAACCATTATAAAAGGTCCTCAAAAAATTAAAAATAGAACAATCATATGATATAGCAATCCTACATCTGGGTATACATCCAAAAGAATTCAAAGAGTCTCATAGAGATATTTGCATATACATGTTCCATCATTCACAATAATCAAGAGGTAGAAGCAACCCAAAATGTCACTGATGGATGAATGGACTAAAGAAAAATTACAATGTATATATACAGTGGAATAGTATTCAGCCTTAAAAAAAAGAAAATCAGCTAGGCATAGTGGCATACACCTGTAATCCCAGTAACTTGGGAGGATCACAAGAGGCCAGGCTGGGCAACTTAATGAGATCCTGTCTTAAAACAAAAATGTAGCTCAGTGGTAGAATGCCTCTACCATTGAATCATTTGGTTCAATCCCCAATACCAAAAAAAAAAAAAAAAAGAAAGAAAAAAAAAAAAAGGAAATCCTATCACATGGTATAACATGGATGAACTTTTTCAGGAAATTATGCTAAGATAAAGAAGTTTGGTTACCAAAAAAAGGCAAATATTATATGATTCTATTTATATAAGTCTTCTAAACTAGTTAAACTCACAAAAACCACCACAGGTGGGATAGAGGGGGTGGGAAACAAGCTGATGTCTAATGATATAGAGTTTTAGATTTGCAAGATTAAAAAGCTGGAGAAATCTGTTTTACAAAAATGTAAATATACTTAAAAATACTGAACTATACATTTAAAATAGTTAAGATGGTAAATGTGATTTTTTTTTACTACATTTTAAAATTATCTAATGAAAAATATATGTGAGGGACTGCGCTATTGAAGAAAAAATTGGGGACTGTCCTTGTAAGTTCTCTTAGCTACCTATAACAGAAAATAACTCAAATAAATCTAAGTTTAAAAAGAAGGATTTATTCAGAGCCCTGGGTTGTTTCATGGAACCAAAGATAAAAAGGGCACTTAACTTCAGATACAGCTAAAACCAGGAGCTGAAATTGTATTGGGATTCCTTGTCTCTCTTTTCTATGTGATTCTCTCTTTACTCCACCTTGTTTTAGTCTATGTGGGAAAATGTGGTTACCAAAAGCTCCAAAATTAAAAAATCTATATCAATCAGGTGAGTAAACAGACTGAACATCAATCTATCAGTCCCATTCTATATTCCCCAAAAGACTGACTGGATTGATGTGGAGAAGCTGACCATTTCTAGACCAGTGAGGCAGGATCTGATGGAAGATCTGGCCAGAAGAAAAGGGGAAATGAACATTGGCTATTTACAAAATGATGTTAACCGTATTTCAGTTCAAATATTAATAAAAAAAATCTCCACAGTGTATAATTAATGCCTTTTGGTAGAAAAGACAATAACTAAACACAACATAGACATTGCAAATACCTTGTATTCAGTGAACAGGTCCTCTTTTCCTTATATGCTTATCAGATACATCAGAACAAGACTTCCAAATGTAGGTACTAGAACAAGTTGGGTTATTGAAGGAAAAGAAAAATGGTTTTGGTAGAATAATAAGCCTTCAAGTCAGGAGCCTATGGCAATGGTCCAAGGAAGAAATATGAGTATATTAACTGGAGCAATAGAATTGGGAAAGAAAGAAGAATCAAAAGATACTTAAAGAAATACAACTTGTGTTTGTACTTTTTTTTTTTTTTTTTTTTTTTTTTTGGTACTAGGGATTGAACACAGGGACACTTTACCACTGAGCTATACCCCCAGCCTTTTTATTTTTTATTTTGAGACCAGGGACTCCCTAAGTAGCTTAGGGCCTCTCTAAGTTGCTGAGGCTGGCCTCAAACTTGCAATCCTCCTGCCTTAGCCTCCTGCACTACCACACCTGGCAAGAAATATAACTTTTGATAGCTCAAAATTAAGAAATAACAGAATTCCTTCTTGTTATTCACAATGTAGGAATTCCATACATGCTTTGAAGCAATTAAATGGGGTCATAGGATGTAAATCTCTTATTCTCTAACTATACTGGTAATTTAAGTCATTCATCCAAGAAGTATATATTATGCCAGGTTTTATGTTCACAGCATTTTTTAAAATGCCATGAGACATTGAGATGAATAGCACAAATATAATAAAATAGTTTATCACAGTATAGATATGGTACCTATAGGAAAGAATTGTTAATTGTTGCTGTAGTGGATCAGTAAATAAGGCAAAGTTCAAGTTGGGTTACCGAAGAAGAAAAATGGTTTGGGTAGAATAATAAGCCTTGAAGTCAGGAGCCTATGGCAATGGTCCAAGGGAGAAATTATAAGCATATTAACTGGAGCAGTAGAAACGGGAGAGAAAAGAGAGAAGAATCAAGATACTTAAAACCATCTATCAGTCTTAGTGATGCAAATGTGAAGGTCAAGAGAAATAAATCAAAATGGATTTGATATTTCTACCCAGCCTATTTAGGAGGTTGGTAATGCTACCAGCAAAAATCCAAAACAAAACACACACAAAAACAAATGAAGAATGTCCATGGTGTGTACAGAAAGAGATGTTCAATGTTTAGCACATTACCCAGCACATGCTAGGTTTTGGGGAGAAACTACATCCCTACTCCACATATTTCCTTCTATCTAAAGGGATCCTGTGTATGTAAGATATTATATTTAACATGTAAACTTTTTAGCCTCTTTCTTCCTCCCGCTTTTACTCCTTCCCAGAGATGGAGGAAATAATTTATCTGATTGATGAGGACATTAGGAGACACTGGATGTTCGTAGCTTAGCTCCTTCTTTTCTGCTTTCTCTTCAGTTAACTCTCAGGAAGTACATATTCTGTTCTGTTCCTCCAAGCCATTGGTTTTTCAGGGATAGAATCTGCCCTAGCAGAAGGAAGCTGGCCCCAGTCTGATTTTGTCTATCACTAGGGAGGAGTCTGGGCTATAGCCCACTTGCTTGCCTACAAAGCACCCTTTTTTATTTTCAGAATTTTGGCAATAAAGGTGATATTTTGGTCTTCCAGTTACCTTAATCTTTTTGTCCTTCTCTGTAATTGGTTTACAGCAAGGCTGGGAAGAGGGTATTATTTATTGGTCTGTTTCGATTCCCAACAGTAGATGCTCAAAAGTATTTACTGAACAATTATGTTTTAACTGACATATTTAGTAGCAACTGTAAATCCAGATATGGAACTCAGGACAGAATTAAGCTAAGAAAATAGATTAATACATGATGAACATGGAAGGAGAGTTTATTAGGCTTCAAAGGGGCTACTATTATTGTTGTGTCTATAGCTAGTACTTACTGAGTGGTTACTCTGTGCAGGCACTATTCTAAGTATTTAATATGTAACCACTCATTAATCCTCAACAGACCCCTATAAAGTCAGTTACTGTTATTTTAACCCTATTTTATAGAGGAAGAAATTGGAGCAAATGTATATTGAGTAACTTGTATAAAGTACACTGCTAGTAAATGACGGAACTAAAATGAACTAAATGAGATTGGAGAGTCTAGGAAGACAATAAGAGCAAAAGAAGAGTAATTTCATTTCTTCACTTCTACCTTTTTCTACTTCAAAATGAAAACAATAATTCCTTGTCCCTTCATAGGGGTGTGATGAAAGCTGATGACACAGGACCTGTAAAGGTCAACGCCTCAGTAAAGAATGTGTCCAAAACCAAGGACTGGCTTTGGTTGTTCAGTTAGCCTATTCTTTATGTGGTAACCAATAACAATTTCTTTATTGGCATAGTTTTTCATTTGGCTGAGTGCTCCCTGGAGTGGAGTATGGAATGGAACTTTCTTTGAAGAAAGGGAAAACTCTGCTTCTAAGCCAGTTGCAGGAAGGTAGGGGAAGAGGTACAAAACTGGTTGTGCTAGGAACAAGTCGCTCTGTTTTACAGGTACTTTTCTTTCCTAACAGTCATGTGAAGAACACATTCAGCTTCTCCTATGTGACCCTGAACTTCTTTCTCTCCCTTTACAGACTCTGAGATTAAAAGGCGGAGCCACCTACAGCTGCTGAATTCAAAGGCTTCCTTGTGTGTCTCTCCTTTCTTTGTCATCATCTGGATACTCCTGCCACTCTCTCCTTACCTGATGCTAAAATAATATGCCTTGGCCACACAAAAACATGCAAAGTTACTGGTACAACAGGTGAGATAAACCACCAGTCGTGTGGGAGATTGGTCGTATGTGTGCCTGTGTTCCTAACCAGGGTCCAGCAGCCTTCAACATCAGCCACAGAGAGAAACATTTAATGGTGCCAGGCCTTGACGTTATTTTTTTCTGTTACTACTGTGAAAGGTAATCATTTGCTGGCTTACAAAAGAGCAGAGATCTCATTGACAGACTTATGGAAAAATCAACTCTGCACAATTCAAATATTTGTATAAATTCAAACACCTTTTCATTTACTGAGTCATCAGTGAAGACAAAAATATCTTATTGAGGAGGAAGAGCTATTTAGCCCTGACTAATTACTCTGGATGTTGTTGTCATTTACAAAGCATAATGACATGCACCTACCTTAGTGACCTCTCTACCACCCCTCCACCTTGGCCCCTGGTGTTGGGAAGCTTGGCAGATGACTCACCAGCAAGCCCTTCTGCCAAGATTTCTCATTCTCAATTCAGTTCTCTGGCTTCAATTATTGTTAGGACATTTCCTTCTAAATGTTCTATTGCATATGAAATTTGTATAAAACCGAACTCATGAAGTTTTAGTTAATACTCGTCCTTGGGCTGGGGTTGTGGCTCAGTGGTAGAACGCTCGCTAGCGCGTGCATGGCCCTGGGTTCGATCCTCAGCACCATGTAAAAATAAATAAATAAAATGGAGGTATTGTGTCCAACTACAACTAAAAAAAAATATTTAAAAAATACTCCCCTTTACTCAGTGGCATCCCCACCACGCCTCCAGACTCAGTACTAGAGCTCTTTTTGTCTCCTCTCTGTCCTGCGTGTCAATGTGTTGCACCCACTAGGCCATTCCCCCCTGTGTCATCTCTCAGATTGTCCCTAATCCAGCCTTCATCATCTCATACCTAGACTAATTCTAAAATTTTGTACTTGTTCCTTCTTCTTCCTGTAGGAAGCAAGGTAGCAGAATGAAAGTATTTGAACATTATTTTAACCACAGAGTTTCTTTACTCTGGAACACAGAATGATTCTTGGGCACTACTGTATCAAAGTTCAAGTCCTCAGCTTATAGTCGTGACCCTCTAAGTTTCTCTCCCTGAACTTCCTACTCTTAACTATTCTCTACTCTTGCTCTCTCAGTCTGCCCCTTTCTGGAAATCTGCTCTACTCTATAGGAATCCATATCCATGATTTCCTTTATCCATTCCAGGAAAATGCTTTATAGCTTAAGCCCCCTTTCCTGAGGGCCCTTGGCATGTATGTATAATTTATATCTCACACTTTTCCTTGCCTAGATTGTTAAGACCTTAAGACAGATAAAAATTTCTTGATCTGCTTCTTTTCATCCTTTCTCTTGTTCTCCAAGCTCTTACTACAGTATAGTGCACAAACTAGATTCTTTGTACGAAAACCTGTCAGTTCCCAATCCTACATGGTTGTCAGCAGAGGGAGATTCCCCTGAGGAAACTATCCCTCGGGGATCTCACTATTAGATGAAGAATTCCAATCTTCTTTCCTTGAATCCCTACAATACTGTAAATGAGTTTTTAATAACCTACAACTAGATAATATGACCTATAAAGTACAGCTTATTCATCTTTACCTTGTATTCCCTTTGAGATATAATTTGCAGCCTTTTTATTTGAAAGCATGTAAAAGATAATGTTCACACACAGTATAAGGGCTATATAGTGTTACCCAGCAAGCAGCAGCTACAGCTCTTTCTCCCAAGAACTGTAGAAGAATAACCTTAATCAAATATATTTTTAAAAGTAAGTGGATAGATCATTATTTAAGACACATGTTATAACTGTTCAATACATGTAGGATACATACTCTCAGGTTGGGAATGAGGCAGAAGCTATCTTCCCAGGAACCTCCACCCTGTAACCTACCCACACTTCATCTCTCAGTTCCTGTTTGCTCTGAGGACCTGGCTGTTCTCTGAGACTGTCACTGAAATGATCCCCCCCTTTAAGACGAGATTGAAACCATCTACCTTCCCTCTGCAACTCATGAAATCACATGGCCATGACAGAACAACATTAAAACACAGAAAAATAAGCCCATTTTTAACAGGAGATACATTCACACAGCGGCAGGGAGATCTGAGAGAACGGAGTTCTCAATAAATGTTTGCTGAGTAGCTGTATTGGTATCTTATTTCTGTTATTTTCAGAATCCCAGGAATCTACAGAACTATTTTTTTCTACAAGATATGACCTAGTTTTATATTTCTAGGGGGAAATGAATTCATGGCTGGAAGTCTGGAGTGAACAAACAAGAACAAGAAATAAAAAGAAGACAAAAGCAACCCACAGAAGACTCCAATATGAACAAGATAGACCTATCTTCAAAGATACATGTTAAAAGTTGGGAAAATAATTCATCCGGACTGGAGAAGCACGTTAAGACTGCTGAGCAGAATGCATGTGGAGACAAGTGCATTCCCATGACTCAGGGACCTCCCCTGCCCTGCTAATTCCTGGGGAGTGAGAGGATGGGATAATTGCATCTCTCTGAATCCTTAGTTACATGTGCTATAATGTTGCTTCGAAGAAGTTCCTGAAAAGTTTCAGTCACCATATATTCATATCTTATATTCTGCACACTGAACTATAGTGTTTGCTCTAAGAAGCTGCTAATCAGCTTCACAACTCAGAGGTGGCTACATTTTAGTGAAGGGTCAAATGATTCACTTCTCATTACAATGCTTTCAAAAGTGACTTGGCGTCTTCTCCCACTTGACAAATGCCAAAGATATGGAAAATTATAATTTTGGGGTAAACAAAGTAGTTGGGTGATATTGATTTTCTAAATAATCTTAGCACTGTCTTGTTTTAACAAATGGCATTTTATTTCTCAGATGGCATTGACCTGTGAATGGCCCAGGGAAGGATCTCGCCTTACTATGTGACATTATGTCATCACAAGGTTTGAGGGTTCTACTTTCTATACCTCAGCTTTCAATAGCATCCAAAGCATTGAGACTCCATTGAAGTGATTTTATTCCCTCTTATCTCTCAGGGGCATTTGGCAATGTCTGGAGACAATTGTGGTTGTTACCACTTGAGTAAGGCAGTGCAAGGTGCCACTGTCACCTAGTGAAGGGAGCCCAGGGATGCTGCTTGATATCTTACAATGTACAGGACATTTCCCTACAACAGGGAATTCTCTGTCCCAAATGTCAATTGTGCCAAAATTAAGAAACCCTGATTTGGAGTAGAAAGGAAACTAGAAAAGAGGAGAGCAAACAAATCTATTTGCTTCTTAAAAACAGGCATTGGCTTCTGTCCCTTTGGCTACTGCTTCAGCGCAGAGAGCCAGATCTCTGTGTTGGGCAACCAGAATAACATCTTTCGGTGAACAGAATTGACAAGGCATGTGGGAAATTCCTAATGGGATTATCTGTGGCTCAGTGAGCTTTTAAATTCCTTTCCCTTTATTCTACCCTACAAACTAAGCTCTGTAAGAACCTTAAATTTCATCTTAAATTCTTTCACTCGGCGTTTCAGATCTCAGGACTCTGCCCTAGCCAAAACACAAATTAAGGCAACAAATATGTACCTTCCTTGAACACATAGAGACTTTGGAGCTTTTTCTTTTTTCTTTTTTTAGGGTCCTGAACCCAGAGCCTAGAGTGTGCTAGGTAAGTGTTCTACCACTGAGCTACATGCTAGCCCCCACAGAGACTTCCAAAAGAAAGCAGGGAAATGACCTTTTGATGCTTTGAGGAACAAAGTCTTGGTGGAAAAAGAATGTTTTGTTTTGTTTCAGCCCCCTCCCCACATTTTTCATGGGTTGACCATTGCTTCCCTGGCACTTTGGACCACCATGCCTGTATTACATTTTGTTATAGAAAACTTCATTTTAGAGTGCTGACCATTCAAGAGAAAGATTATTAAATATACTTTTCCTACACTGTTGTTTGCCTGATCTGTCAAAGAAAGAGAAGATGGATTTAAAAGCCATAAAACAGATTCTAAAGACTAGTACTGCATACTTGACAGGCCTTCTCTAAATGTTTGTTGAGTGAATGGGAGGTAATGGCAGAAGACTGTGAGTAGGGGCTAGTGTCAGGGCCTAGTTCTTTAAGGATATTCGACTGGGTTGATACTAATCTAGCATATTTCCATCTGGAAAAATACTGGTGCCACTGAGCATGAGGCAGATAAATGTAGGAAAATATGTATAAGTGGACAAACTAATTGCTCTCATCTTAAAAAAAAATCTGAGTCTTACTACTGAGGAATGATCAAATTCTCAAATTTTAGAGCTAGAAAAATCTCAAAATTCTCTTTTCTAATCTTTTCACTTTTCAGATAATGACCCAGAGAACTAATACAAAGTGTGAGTCACTGGCTCATACACTGGCTCCTCAGGTTAATATAATTTTCCAAGAGTCACACTGATAACTGGTGGAAAGATAAAACCTGTAGAAAATTTAATTTCTGACAGGCAAATTCCCATGGAACTTTCAGAATAACTGTACCAGTGCATTCTCTTTATTTTGGCTCACAATTTCAGAGATTTCAGTCCATGGTTGCTTTGTGGCCTGTGGTGAGGCAGAACATCATGACTAATTGTACATGGTAAAGTTGCTCACCTGTTGGTGGCCAGGAAGCAATGAGAGAGGAAGGCATTGAGGTCCCAATATCCACTTCAAGAGCACTCCTCCAATCACCCAGCTTCCTTCCTCTAGGCCCAACCTCCTAAGGGAGACCTCACTTCTTTCTATTAGTCCTCTACCACCTCTCAATAGCACTGTAGGCTGACCTCCACACCTTTAATACATGGCCTTTGGAAAAGATTTCAGATTCAAACCATAAGAGAGATAGGTTAATAAAAGTATGAAAGCATAAACACTCCTAACCCCTATTACTTCTGTGACCTGTCCATGAGCATACAACAGATGCATTAGACAAGAGATATGTACAAACAAAGCAAGCAGCTGTAAATGTTCAAAACTAAATGCCAAAAGCTAAAACGCTTCAGAAGTATTAACACAGTGAGGAGCAAACAAGTCAGACTTCAAGGTGAAGTGTGAACTACCAGCTCTACCTGGGTTGTAAGAAGACTTCCTTTAAGTGCACCATGACCTCAATCTGTACACTGTTAATTGGAGGAGAAGGTGTTCAAGGAATCATTACTACATAATAAGGCCTCTACCCTATGAAATATATAGCATGCTTTGGTTCTACTGAAGATATGTGAAATTCCTACTCTCCCTCCAGCTGGATGAAGTTCCACACATTCACCTGGACATTGGGTCTAATTCAAACTCTTACCGAGTGCTGAATTATTCTGAGGAATTTTCATATGGGAGTCCTCAGTAAAAAAAAAGTCTGGAAACATAAGTATGCTCTCTCCCATCTTTCTTCAAATTTTACCCACTGTCAAGATCTAGCAAAAATCCTTTCCTTGTGACACTACCTCTGAGTGGTCCAACACCCCATGATCTCACTCTCTTTAGCCTCTGCAATTTAACACAAAGTCACATTTCATTTATTTTTTACTGTTGTGCACTTAGACTCCCTTGATGATGATGATGATAGAGGTGGTGGTAGTGATAAAATAAGTATGGGGACCCAGGCAGTCTTTGGAAGTTTGCTTTGTGAAAGAGGATGAAGTAAATATTATTACCTAGGAAGGCTTGTTTACTGATGGTGTCTACTGGACTAGAGCTGTTACGTCACAGCCTGGAAAGGGAGGCCTGTAGTTATCTCTCCAGGAGCCCCAGTCAGTGGGAAGACATAGCTGCTCCAGATATGTCATAGCCCGACTCTTCTAAATCATAACTTTCACCTTCAGCTTTATCTTTTCAATTCAAATCTAATCACCTGGCCTAAAAGGTCTCTTTAGTATTTTCAATTATAAAATTCTTTACCCAAAACTCTAAACATTACTTCAGATAAGGCTTTATGAACACTTTAATCCTATATATTTTCCTTAAAATAAGTGAAAAGTGATGCTCGTTAATCTAGCCAGTGTTAATCTAGCTAGCTAATCATGAAAGACTAAAACCATTTCCTTTCTCTCTGGTCTCCCATATTTGCAGTTACCAGATTTAATGTGTAACCATTCATCTATCATAGAGAATTACTTAAGTTTTTTTTTTTTTTTAAGTTGTAGTTGGACACAATACCTTTATTTTATTTATTTTTATGTGGTGCTGAGGATGGAACCCAGGGCCACACACGTGCTAGGCGAGCACTCTACCACTGAGCCACAACCCCAGCCCAAGAATTACATAAGTTTTGACAGATAAAATTCTAGGACCTATGGTACATACATACAGGTAGCCATATATGACTCAAGTGGTAGTCCAGTTCTTAGAGTAGGCAATGCTGGATGTGCAACAAGGCTAAAGAGAGTTTATAGTAAAAAAGAGAAGATGCCTCCAGAGGAACCCAAGTCACATTCTGCTAAATAAGACTCTATGAAAGAAATAATAATTGTGTTTACTTCCTCTCATTTTCCTTTGAAAAACATGTTCCCAGTAAACTCTCCTCTAAATCCTGCATATTCTCCATCTTCCCATTGTTCTTTCCACCAAAGCCCCACCCGGCCCCAGGCTACACATGAGAAGATAGTTTTTCAATTACCTTTTTTCATAGCTTAATGCATTACTCTCCCATACAGATAAATCTGTCCTTCATTTAACTAAAGCAATAAGAATGAATAATAAGGTATCACAAAAATATCAAAGAAGTCAGAGCTACTTGTAGTCCTACAGTGTAGACTGGGAATTATCAATGAAGAAGTGGAGAATGCTTTTTTTAAAATTTATTTTTTATTTATAATAATTACAATTCATAGTGCACATATATAGCATCTTTTTACATACAATTGTTTGTATACAAATTATATTCGTACCATTCAGGTCTTCAATCATGCATTTAGGATAATGATATCCATCTCAGAGAATGCTTTTTAACAATAAACATTTCCACCTCTGTAAGCTGCCTGTCACGGCCAGCCATTGCGCCACGGGAGGAAAACTCTTGGAGGCAGAGTAAAGTTATTACTACTTTTACTTCTACTTTCTTAGAGCTTAGAGAGGGAAAGAAAGATTTTTAGAGAGAAAGATTAAAGAGAGCTTTCTTAGAAAGAAAGATAGAGCTTAGCTTCTTCTTGTTCTTAGAGAGAAAGATAGAGCTTAGCTTCTTGTCTTCTTGTCTTCTTATCTTCTTAGCTTAGAGAGAGAGAAAGAAAAATAGAGAGAGCTTAGCTTTGAGAAAGATTATTTTTTAGAGCTTCTTCTTTCTTCTGTCTTCTGTCTTCCTCGGGAGCCTCGGCCTAACTCTGACCAGCCCTCGGGAGCCTCGGCCTAACTCTGACCAGCCATTACTTCTTCTATCTGGTTTCTCTTCTGTAACCGCTCTGCCTACGTTCTGGCCGCTCTGATTCTTTTCTCTGACCCGAACTCTTCTTCTGACCGACCGAGCTACTGCACGACTGACTGAATGAATTCTCCGTTCTCCTAACTCGGACCGCTTTCACCCGGTTATATACCTTCAGCTTTGCGGGTGCCTACAGGTGCGTCACATACATATATGGCTTCCAGCTAGCTGCAACAGCCCTTCCTAATTAGGGCTCCTTTACACCTCAACACACCAGTGCAGTAGTTAAAGATCACTGTATAATATGAGATGTACTCGAAGAGAACATTACTTACATAGACTTTTATCTATTATTGAAGTCTGAGTTCCACTGATGCAAATAACCACTGAATGCCTGCTACGTGTCAGACATCATAGTAGGTATTTCTCTCCTTCAATCCTAATCCTTAGCCCAAGTACCATCACCATTACCATTTTACCTCTTCCCTGAGACACACTAATTAAAACCAATGATGACGTAGCCAACAGGTTAACCACGATTCAAACCCAATTTTACCATCACAACCCATATTATTTCTGTAGGAGTACATACATGGGTAAAGTGCTACATAAAGTTTAAAACATTATATAAATATTGGCAATTATGTTATAATTGATATTAAAGCATGAGGATTTATTGGGAGCTTTAGGTTTTGTTGCTCATGAAGATCTTCAGCTGTTATGAGGACAAAGGTTCTTCTCTGCAGCAGATGATTCCTCCTTAATGCTCCGGCCTTCTCTGACTCACAAAGGGGCTGGCAGTGAAATTGCAAGCCTCATTCTAACTTGTTCTAAGGACACCACCTTGTGCTCCTCTGATATAATGAGTAAGGGGTGCACACAGGTAAACATAATCTGGATAAAGATACATATGTGTCAGAAAAATGCCTGACTATTAAATTCCTCTCCCCACCTCACCTGTTTATGAACCAGAATATTGTATTGACCTACTCAGGGTCAGGTCTGAGCAGAGTTCCTGCCATGTGAAAAATTTATATTAGAATCCCTGCCTACATAGCACCTGCCTTGTTTATTACCTGTGACAATTAAATGAGATAATTCATAAAAAGCGGTTATGACATTATCTGGCTGCATTAACTGGCTAAGATTGCCATAATAAAATACCATAGATTATGTTTTAAATAACAGAAATTTATCTTTTTGTGTCCTTTTTTTCTGTGTGACTACATCTCCAACACCTCTTCTCTTATTGAGAACAACAAACATACTGGATCAGAGCCTACCCATGTGACATCATTTAATCTAATTATCTCTATAAAGGCCCTATTTACAAATACAATCATATTATGAGGTGTACTGGGAGTTATAAATTCAACAAATAAACTCAAGGGAACAATTTAGTCCATAACACTTGCATATATAGAGGAACTAATAAAGTAGCTATTATTAAGTGCCGGTGTTGGGCAGGGCAAATGAATATCAAGGAATTACAACAAGAAAGATA
Organism: Tamias sibiricus; assembly: GCA_025594165.1. Taxonomy (NCBI): domain Eukaryota; kingdom Metazoa; phylum Chordata; class Mammalia; order Rodentia; family Sciuridae; genus Tamias; species Tamias sibiricus. Next base: position 107,842,235 of record CM046658.1, on the reverse strand, counting down.
TGAACAACTTTGATTTTTCCTCCATTTGACCAAGAATAGATGTTTAATGTTTGAACTGTTGGGATACAACAGAAAACCTTGTCCAAATAGCTACCAATTGAAACCAGGTCAGAGGACACTTGAAGACTAGAGCACAATGGCTCAGCAGGTAGACACTGTTAAGGGAACTGAATTGGCTAATGGCCTCCTCAAACCACAGGTTACTATTTTAAATGTTACAAAAGACCATAGAGCATGAAAAGATGAAAAATAAAACCAGTGTGGGTCCAATCTTCAAAGGAGGAGAATTGAGTCATAGGGGGGCAGTTTGGCTCCATGTGACTAAACTAAATTGCCAAGTAAGTAATAGTGCTGTCTTTGGGCCAGAGGTAGATTACAATCTGTTCCGTCCTGGGCCCCTCAGGAAAGAAAGTTGCCCCCCCCCCCCCCCCTCTTTCCTTCTCACTAAAGCCCTTAACTTTTTTCAGTTCTTAAAGACTGAAAATACCTGTGTGCTGGTCAAAGTTATACAAATGAGACACAGTCACACCCATAGTGCTACATGTGAACACATAAAAGGAACTTATTTGGGGACAAGCAAACAGATTTGAGGAAGTAGAGCAAACTTCTGGGCTCTTGATATATTGCTTAGGCTGGGAACAGCTGCCTTGAACTCATCAGGGCCAAGTGTTCCAACAGAACCCAAGGCCCATCACAATAGAAAGAGACCCTTCCTCACAGTAACCTTCTATATTATAAGAAAGGAGAGTAGGCAACCATGATGCTGTGGAAGACCTCTATTGAGGCCATTTGGTCTTGTTACAAAGGGGAGCTCCATCACATAAATTACAATAAATGGACTTATTAGTCAGGATAATCCATACATTTTTCAGATAGTACCCTAAAAACAATTTTATATGCCTCACTGATGTTTGTTCTTAGGTTTTCCCCTCACTTGATTTTATCATTGTTTACTAGCAAAAACCAACATTGCCAAATAATCCCTAGTTTTTCACTTAAAAAACAGTGAAATGATGTTATAACTTTTAGAAAAGTTTTAGGTTAAGCCTGTTGTTGATAGATCAACTTTAATATATTGGTTGCTTCCCTTTATCTGGAATGTGGCACTAGCTTTTTTTACTTTTAACCCTCTTTAGTCCTTATTCAATTCAATGACTTTAAGTTTGAGAGCTAAACACTGGGATTTGGGGGTAACAGACTGACAGTTTTATTGTTTGCATAATTATATTTGGCATGGTCCATAGAAAGGATATGGCTACCTTTTCTTAAATCTGCACTTTCTAACTATCAAAAAAGGAAAATGGAATGTAAATCAATTTTTGCATAACCTATTTGAAACATGAATTTTATTTGCTTCATATTAATATTTGGCCCCTTTTCTGTAAGTCTCTTGGGATCCTATGTAGAAGCTGTTCTTGTTAAATACTAGTTAAGTCTATTCTCTGGTATTAGCTACAAATTCAGTTTCACTTTCTACTTAACTATGTAAATAAACTGAAATATTTAAAACAGAAGGAAAAAAAAAAGGAAGAAAGATAGAAAGAGAAAGGGGGTGGGGAGCCCCAAAGCTCATGAGCAGGATCAGGTACAAGGTTGTTGTTCTGCCAAGGGATTGCAGGGCCTTGCAGATGTGTATCTGCACAGTTAAGGGAAAGGAATAATCAGATCTCCCTACCAGCCATTGTGGAGAGAAATGTTTGGGTTATGAGAGCCTTAACCCAATCCGTGAATTACTCCTGATGGGATTAACTGAGTGGTACTGGAAGGTAGGTAGGGTGTGGCTGGAGGAAGAGGGTTATTGGGAGACTGCCTCGGGGTATATATTTAGTATCTGGTGAGTGGAGTCTTTCTGTCTGCTTTCTGATCATTACATGGGCCATTTCCCTCCACCACACCCTTCCACCATAATGTTCTGCCTCACCTCAGTCCCTGAGGAATGGAGCTGGCTCTCTGTGGACTGTGACCTCTGAAACTATAGGCCCCCCAAATAAACATTTCCTTCTTAAAATTGTTCTTTTAGGGTCTTTTAGTCACAGGAGCAGAAGAGCTGACTAAAATACTGCATATAAATGTACTTGGACTATTGACTACTTGAAAAGAAGCATAAAAGATGACCAACTGCTCTAAGAGTTGTCATATGACATGGGGATGGGGCCACACTTTCTGGGTGAACCAGCTCCCTGCTGTTGTCGCCTGAAGCGATGGCCGCTTGGAGCAAAGAAGCCGCGGGAAGAAGTTTAGAGACAAACTGGAAACAAACAGCTCTTTATTCTGATAACTTTTCTGTCTGGCTCTAACTACACCCCGACACGCCGTCCACGCTCCTCTAACCTCCAAAATGGCGCAGACCTCATCCGCAATCTCGCTCAAGTCCCTCGAGATCTCCGGCCAAGTCTCGCAAGATCCCAGGCCAAGTACGGAAGGCGCCAATGCCCAAACATGTCCAAAGCCAAAGCCCATAGTCCACCGCAATTTAAGCCATCTCCCCAAACAGGGCTCCTGCACCCTGCCAGGTCTAGGAAGAAGTGATCTGCAAGGATCTGCTCAGATTTGCATTAGCACTCAAGTTTTCCCCAGGTTCTCAAGTTCTCTTCCTGCCTGTAGTTGCATTTTGACTTTTGATTTGTGAACAAAGAACCACCATTTTGAGAGATGGTGGGATTACAAGTAATTTGTTTCAGGAGGAGAAAAGCAAGAATCTATTAGGCCTAGTTCAAAATAGAGGGGTTATAAAGTTGAAAAATAGGTCAATGTAGTATGATGGTTGGTCTGATCCAATAATTCTGGCAGGTCCTATGCACATTCCTGAGAGGAGATGGGAAAAAGATGTTTTGACAGGTGCTGGGAAAACAGATTGAAAATGACTATTCAGGGGCTGGGGTTGTGGCTCAGCAGCAGAGCACCTGCCTCGCACGTGCGTGGTCCAGGTTCGATCCTCAGCACCACATAAAACATAAATGCATTGCATTGTGTACAACTAAAGTAAATAAATAAATATTTTTAAAAATTTTCTTTAAAAAAAAAAGAAAAAAGAAAATGACTATTCAACTAGTAGATGTAATAAGCCAAGAATCTATTAGGACTCAAGACAGATGATTCTCAACTCTTCCTTAGTTAATGTACATAGGAACTTAAGTATGTACATACATTAAAAATTATCAACAATTTTTAATTTTATACAGAAAAAATACTCTTAAACCCACCTCCCTAATAATTATTACCATGTCTGTATATGCTTTAGTTTCATCCATTTGCACACAAATATTATATAGATGCACTCAGGCTTTGTCTTGAATAAATATATAGAATTATGTACCTAAGGATTTACTGAGTTAGAAAAGAAATGGACTATACCTAATCCCACATATTTCACTTAAGAAATTCTCAATCTGGAATACATGATTCATTAGATAATAGTTCTGCTAATTAAAGGCAAATTTGCAGTCTAGATTATGCCTATATAAATTATAAAAGAAATGTGCAGAATTTGGTAAGGAACTGTAGATTTACAGTTGATGGGTCCTAGATCTGGGGAAAATGCCTACCATCTAAAAAAAAAAAAAAAAAGAATCTCTTACCTTCACAGCACATTCTGGCTTATATTATAACATTCTTAAAATGGGTATTATAATTTGGCTCTCAAAGGCTCACGTGCTAAGGACTTGGTTTCTAATCTGTGATGCTGTTGTAAAGTGGTGGAAACTTCACAAGGTGGAGCCTTCTGGAAGGAAGTTAGGTCACTGAGGGCGTGGCCTTGGGCCCCCCACCCCTCTGATTTCCAGCTGTCCTAAGTGAATGAACAGATATTCTTGCCGTGTGCTCTTACCATGATGTTCTGTGCTGCCACAGTCTCAAAGCAATGGGTACAAGTGACCATGGACTAAAATTTCCAAAACTATGGGACAAAATAAATATTTCCTCCTTTATAATCTCAGGTATTTTTTCACAGCAATGGAAAACTAACACACAGAGCTAACAATATCTACTTTATAGGGCTTTGGTGAAGAATAAATGATGTAAAGTTGCATTGTAAACTACAAAAAGGAAATAAATGTAAGGAAAAAATATTATTAGTTTCACAGATGAGTCTGTCTTTTCCACAGAACAACATGTTCCATCCAGAGGGGCAATAAATTCAAAAGGCTAAAAGTGAGATAAACTGTGGTTCTGTAGAGCCCCAATCCTGAAAAACAATTCCCTTACTTTCTTCTTTTTATCTCTTTTCTACTCCCCCCTACTTCCCATCTCTCCCTACACACTCTACCCACTCTTGCAGGGTGCTATAATAAAAAGGCACAAACAGAACTCTAACAAATTACCCTAGGATTGTCAGAGACATTTCACCAGGAGTTTTACAAGGGTAACAGTGGGGATCTGGGAGCTATTTTAAATAATTTATAGAAGTCTAATCTGAAATACTGTTATCAACAGTAAAGCTTAAAAGCCAAATAAAACATCAAGGTTTTCTTTGTTCTTTCTATATTTTTCTTGTTTTTTATTCCTTTTGAGTGGAATTATATAAAACAACCATGTATCTGATAGAAATATATTAATTATTACTTTATTTAATAATCATTGTGAGATACCTCATGGAATCTGCAGAAGACAGAGAAGAATAAATCATAATCCTTCCCTTTAAAGAACTTACAGTCCAGTGAAAACAGACAAGTGTAAAGCTTAAATGTAATGCAGTGTGACAAGGGCAACAAGGAGGATAATTATAGTAAAGGGAGATATTTGGGAGTCTTAACTTAGACACTAGTGGGGTTGGGTGGTCATGGAAAGCTTCCTGAACAAAGTGGAAGTGAAAAACTTCTGGTAGTTTTCCAGGCAAACGCTGTATGTGAAAGGATAAAGGGGGAGGCCAGACAACATGTACCATGCAGAGGGGCAATAAATTCAAAAGGCTAAAAGTGAGATAACTGTGGTTTTGTAGACCCCCAGAGTAGAACTGGAGGTCAAGGGTGTGCAGATAGGGTATGTAGAGGGATGGTGGATGGCATTTTACCCCAACTTTTATTTTGAAAATTTCACACTCAGAAAACACTTGAAAAATGTTTGCAATGAATACATACTCTTCACCAAAATAATACAGAGGAGGCGGGGATTTGGCAAACTGTTAACAATTGGTGGTTAATTGGTGGTATTTTTAATACTTCTCAGCTGCTCCCTCTCTCCCAACCTGTAAATTTATATCTTTCTATATTTTTTCTCTATCCTATATTCCTCTCCCTTCTTGAGAAACTTTGGAGATTAATTGGTCTAAATTTAAAAATTCAGTTATGTGCACACTCTACAAGGGCTAGTGCACATAAACCAGTTTGTGTCAACTTTTCATGACCAACCCCCTAAGGAATATTTCTAGAATATTTTCACTGATCATCCTCCCTCTCCCAGGAAACTTTAATCCACATATTTGGGTTTATTTTATACATACATATATGTACATATATACACACAGGTATATGTTTATATACATATGTTAACATATGTTATAATACATATGTGTGTATACACATACTTTATACATTGAAACAGTAAGATTTATTTCACATGCTAAGAACCAATTTTTGCCTATTTAAGGAGAAATTTTGCTCCCACTGAGAATGTATGAGACAAACAAATCTAACACAAAAGAGGAATAAAGCAGATTATAATTGAATGAACCCTCCTGTTCCAATTAGTTTCTAGAAACAATATTAATATATTAATCACTTATATAAAATGTAAAGTAAGACAAATTCTAAGGATTCTAACAAAAAAAAATTTAACTTCTAATGCTGTGTTTCATCTCTTCTTAGAAAAACTTTGTGGTTCTAAGCAAGTCACCTCAGCATATTTTATATGCTCCAGAGAACCCAGTAGAGTGAATCAGTCAATTGTCACCTAGTACTGATAGAACGACTTAAGTGACTTAAGTCTTGGCTACAAAGTAGGAAATGGGAGCAGTGAGAAGCATGCAATCCTAAGTAATTTTGAAGGAGTAGCAGGAACAAACCAAGTTAGGCAATCCCCAGAGAAGAATGTCCTTTGTAGGAGGAAACAAAATCCAGGCAGGTGTTGGAATGGGAAGGTCATTTTGAAGACAGTCTCTGATAACACCGTTTTACCAAGGTATAGATCAGAGCTGCCCAATAGCAATTCATTGGAAGCATTTATGTAATTTTATGCTAGTAATCACATTAAAAATGTAAAAAAGAACAAGAGAAAATAATTTTAATAATAAATCTATTTAATATATTTTTATTAAAATATTATTATTATTGGATAAACTTTAGTACATTCATACAATGAAATATCATTTAGAGCTAAAAAGAAATGAGTATCAAACCATAAAATGATATGAAGGAAATGTAAATGCAGATTACGAAGTGAATGAAGGAAATCTGAAAAGTCAACATACTACATGGTTCCAACTATATGGCATTCTGGAAGAAGACACATCTATAGAGACAGTTAAAAAAAAAAATGGTGGTTGCCAGAGTTTGAAAGGAAGAAAATAAATAGGTGGGACACAGGAATTTTTAGGTCAGTGAACCTATATTGTATAATACCATGATGCTTGATATATGCCATACATTTATCAAAATTCATAGAACATACTACACCAAAAATGAACCCTAATGCAACTTATAGAGTGATAATATGTCAATTTTGGTTCACTGATTATAACAAATAGTCCACCTAGGTGCAGGATGCTGAGGTGGAGGAGGCTATACCTATGTGGGGAGAAGAGGTATAGAACTCTGCTTAATTTTTCTATGAACCCCAAACTGTTCTAACAAATAAAATGTATATTTAAAAATTATGACAATAAATAGGCGTGGTGGTGCACGCCTATAATCCCAGCCACTTGGGAGCCTGGGACAGGAGGATTGGGAGTTCAAAGCCAGCCTCAGCAACTTAGCGAGGCCCTAAGCAATTCAGTGAGACCCTGCCTCTAATAAAATATAAAAAAGGGCTGGGGATGTGGTTCAGTGGTGAAGCACCCCTGGGTTCAATTCCTGGAAACTAAATAAATAAATAATCATTTCAACATGAAATCAAATAAACATTACTAGTAAGATATTTTACATCCTTTTTTCTATAGTAAATATTTGAAAACCAGCATATCTTTACATTTACAGCTTTATATTATTTTGGACTAACCACATTGTAAGTGCCCAAAAGCCTCATATGGCTAACGGCTCCCATATTGGACAGCACAGGTCTAGAGTGGTGGCAGTGCTCACAGTGCCTTGGGAGGGACCTTACCTACCTTCTTCACTTCCTACCTCACAGTCTCTAACAGCAATACTTTAAGTCACCCTGGAGATTTTATTTATATAAAATTATATTATTTTCAATTTTATTTATATACATATGGCAATACATATATAGTTTTATATATGTGCATGCGCGTGCGCATGTGCGCACACGCACACACACACACACACACACACACACATATATATATATAGCTTTTGCTCCTCAGAGGCAGCTTTCAATCAAGTCTCTAAATCTTATTTCCACCCAGACTGCTGCCCCTTGGCTCTCAATTACAGATATTCAGGAGCATCACCCCTGTACCCTACCCTTCCAGTTTAGTGCTCCACATGGGTACCGCTTCAAACATTTTCTTGACACTCATTAATAACAGGAGAGAGCTTTCAGGTCCCATGCACTGTGCAAATAAATAAAAAATTTATTAAAATGCAGTGTGGGTTTAGATGCTACTTAGAAAATAGGTGCTTAAGAAAAAATATTTACTGTTAATATAGAAACATATAACTAAGCTTTGTCTCAGTGGTTGGGGATTATTTATATTTCCTTGCAACTAAGAATATTGTTTATATTTCCTAGCAACAGTCCTGGAACCAATGTATAGTCTTCTCTATCTGCCATGATACGTTATAATCTACTCATGCTCTAAATACGACTACCAAGATGTGGATGCACTTTGGCTCAGAAAAGTTAGCTGTTACTCAAATTAGAAAAGGTAGTACATTAAATCATAGTCTACCATTTTATATTCATCATTTTCAAGTTTCATCACTCAGAGAAGCAAGAAAAAGGGTATTAATTTGATTACCATTTTCAATAGCTCTTCCAAAAGAAGGGAAACAAAAAATAGAAAGTGGTCTGGCTGTAAAATAAAGAGATGAAATTTCAGATCTTGCAAAGAAAACAACATGACATGAATAGCATTTTCTGACACTGACATGTACATATGCGCATTGTTTTAGTCAGCTTTTTTGCTGCTATGACCAAAAAGATCTGACAGGAACAATGAAAGAAGTAAAAGGTTATTTGGGGGGCTCACAATTTCAGAGTTCTCAGACCATAGAGTGCAGACTCCATTCCTCAGCGCCTGAGATGAGGTGGAACATCGTGGCCAAAGTGTGTGGTCAAGGAGAGCAGCAAGGGACATGGCACCAGGAAGCAGAGACAGAGCTCCACTCACAGGGACATAATACATACCCCAGAGACATGCCCCCAGTGACCAATATCCTCCAGCCACACCCTACCTGTTTACAATTACTCTGAGTTAATCCCCTATCAAGGGATTAATACACTGATTAAGACTCTCCTAACCTAAAATTTCACCTTTCAACTTTCTTGCATAACTTCAGACATGAGCCTTTGGGGGACAACTTAGATCTAAACCATAATATGCATATAGAGAGATTTTATTTATAGTCACAAAATTCATTTTTAAATGGCCTAATTTTCATCTGAGTCCTCTTTGAAAGTAAGAAAAAAATTTTTAAAGTTAAATAAAATTGATATATGCATTTTCAAAGTTAATTTTTTGTTTTCACAGAAAATTCAAAACATTTTTCATCTTATTTGTATTTCCTTTACAAGTAAGTATCTTAATAAAATCTTAACATAATTTAATAAAATGTCATGATATCTGGAATTTAAAACTTTCCAACAAAGAAAAAAATAATAAAAGTTGGGGAACTATATTAAATAAGAATGACAGAATACTGTTAACTGGTAAAGCTGAGTATTTGGGAATTCATTACGCTATTCCCCATACTTGTATATATCAAATATCTCAAGTTTCCCAAATAAAAATGTTCAAAAGTGATTCATGATTATTTAAAATATTTGGGGTTTTTCATGGTGTTAGTGATCAAACCCAGGGCCTCACACATACTAGGCAAGCGCTCTATCACTGAGTCTCATCTCCAGTCCTAAATGGCCTGGTGGTCTCTGACTTATGACCTAGCATGAGAGACTTACTATTTACTTAAGCTCTTTTAGTTTTTACATGTTTTTATCACTTTTTCAATTAAAAACATGAGTAAATGTGTGGGGGGTTGGGGCAGGGGGTGTAGGTGAGTGTGTGTGTCCAGCTGTCCTTTTGTATCATGGGAGATTGGTTCCAGGACTACCTGCAGAGACCAAAATCTGCAGATGCTCAAGTCCCTTGTATGTAGTGCCAAAGGATTTGCATACAATCTATATAATAATCTTCCAGTATATCTTAAATAATCTCTAGATTATTTATAATATTTAACACAATGTAAATGCTACATAAATAGTTGTGATACTATATTGTTTAGGGAATAATAACAAGAATAAAGTCTGTACGTGTTCAGTACAGATGCAACTTTTCTTTTCTTTCTTTTTTTGGGGGATGGGGGAGCAGTCATGAGGATTGAGCCCAAGGGTGCTTTACCACTGCACTACATTCCCAGCCCTTTTTATTTTATTTATTTATTTATTTATTTATTTTTAATTTTCAACCAGGGTCTCACTAAGTTGTACAAACTGGCCTCAAACTTTCAATTGTCCTGCCTCAGTCTCCTCAGTAGCTGGGATTGGAGTCATGCATCACCATGCCTGATGGGGTACAATTTCTTAATGAAGATTTTCTATCCACGGTTGATTGAACTGTAGATGCTGAACCCAGACATACAGAGGGCTAACCATATATTCACATACATCTATACACGCACACACGCACAAGCACTTACTTTCTGAGGATACCAATATACATTTGGTTTATCAGTTGTGTGCTCTGCTGAAACTTTTTATGTAAGGATAACATTTAAATTAGATAATACAGTTGAAAATATCCAGCAGTGTCTAGCACAATATAGGTGCTCACTTTAGTGTTGGTTTAAATGACATTAAATATGTGGAGAAATTTTTAGGAGATAGACTGCCCCTAATATTTGACAGAAGGAGCAAGAGGAGAGGAAGCACCCATCCTATGGATTGTTCTCTTTCTTTCCACCCTGCCAGGAAGCCTCACATGTGTGGATACTCTGAAAGTTTTGATGGAGTTCCACCGTCTCCAACAGCTGTCCTTTTACCACGCCCAAAGACCAGCAATTCACACACTCATTCTGTAGTCTACACCTGAGGAAGAGTCCTGCATAGACCCTGAAAGTGGGTTTCTGGCTTTATATCAAGAAATTTTGGGGTCCCTCGTGATTATAAACTAGTCTGGGATGTGTGGAGCAGGGAAATCACTCTTGGAATTCCCTGACCTAAGGGGAAGGGTGTGGCTAGAGAAGGGCCAAGATGGTCTCCATCAAAGCAGAGGGCCCAGAGCAGGGGCCACGGACAACTGGACCTGGAAGCAGTACTTACTAAAGCCAAAGTGTTATACTGAACCACTCAGTGGAGCAGGATCAAAAGTGTAGGTTCTTGCTCCAATTCTGCCAGTGATTTCACATGTGATGTTGAGCTGGTCTAGCTTACGGTGCCTCAGGTTTGTATACATTCACTTAATAGTTACTTATTGAGCTCCAGTTATGATCCAAAAATGCACTTAGCTACTTGGAATACACAGAGAATTCAACCGTTAATAGTCCTTGCCCTCCCTGACATACCATTTTGGCATGGAGCAAGCTAAGAAGACATCTGAGGCAAATGTATTTCAGACAAAATGTCCCTTCTAAACCAAAATTTTCATGATTAGTCTTGAAAGTTGACATGTTTATTAAATACAAGTAATGAAGGAATCCTGAGAGGGAAGAAACAGTGTGTGTTAAATTATAATGCAGCATTCTCAACAGCACAAAACACGTCTTTTATGACCAATTCTCTAACCTAACAGCATGAGCACTCCACAACTGCTTTTCTAATTTTAATCACACGCATTATCGCCATATGTAGTATGAAATCCAATCTCTAAATGTGCTATTTTCTCTATATTATTGCCCATTTTAATTATGCATGTTTTCTATGGAAGATAAATTTATGTAAAAATAATATATTTACAAGGCATTATCCATACTTCTAAAATAAAATATATTACTATAAGGCAGCAGGTGCTTTTTAAAACATCTATTTTGAAAAAGGTTAATAATGATCTCTATTGCGTGACAATCAGAAAAGGGAGGTCACAGAAAGAGATGAATAAATTGTGCAATAAAATATAAAGAGTTTAAGAACTACTTAACATTTATAACAAACCAACTAACTCTGCAGCTTCCAGTTAATATCAATTATAGAATGTTTGGGGATAATGACAGACTACTTGTCAGACAGCTAGGAGTCAAATAAGAAAAGTGAAATATCTTAGATACGACAGTGGAGAACATTTTTCTAAAAGGCTGGGTAGTTAAGTAATAATGGAACTGATGATGTCTATGTAGTTCCTTCCAGTCTAACCTGAAAACAGTTATCCATAGAGAGTTCTGAAGCTCACATTGTTAATAAGCTATTTCACTTTCACTGTCTCAGAGTTGAAGAGTGGCCCATTTATCACAAAATATCAATTATGAAGAACAAGAAGGTAATGATAATAGTAATAGATAATAGATCTCATAATTAGAATCATCTCAGGGTAAAGAGTTTCTAAAAAACGATCAAAACACCTATAATGCACAGGGTCCTGGAGCCTATGCAAGTCCTTTCTTTTCTTCTCTCAGTCTCAGTTCAAAGCCTAAAAAATAAAACAAGCAAACAGCTGTTCAGCCTTTATTAGTATAGGGTTTGTTTTTTTTTAGTTGCAGCTATTTCCACTAGATGGCATTAAAGATTCTGTGTTTTAGAAATCAGGTCCTTTTTTAAAATGAGAAGGCAAAAATCATTTGAAATAAGCAATAATTTTTCCTGTTCATTTGTTCTATCATTATAATCAGTTTCTTAGAAATGAAACATGAATCTTGCCCATTTATTCCCTCATCAAACATTTATTAGACCGTACTGTGTTTCAGACACTGTGCCCTGTATTAAGGGATGCAGAAATAAGACAGGATCCCATGTCATTAAAAGTTCCCAGTGTGGAAGGGAAGGCATGTAGTGAGGGTAGAGGGAAGAATTAGACAAACAAAAAGAAAATTGAAGTGAAGAACGTTAAAGGTTGACAGAGGTCATCACTGAACACCATAGGTAGCACATAAAATGGTGCCTAGTGAAGACTAGGAGTCCTAGAGAAGTTAATGGCTGAACTAAGCTTTGAAGAAATGGTATGAGAGTGGGCAAAGAAGAGCGGGCAAGGTGTCCTAGGCAGAGCAAGTAATTGTGTCTTAGGCACAATTACAGTAGGCCTGAGCTCAAAGTACTGCTGGGATTGGAATGGTGCAGTGCATAAATAAGGTTGGCTGGCCTGCAGATTTAGGGTCCTGTCACTCTAAGATAGGTGGAATTTTATCCTGAAGGCAACTTTCCCCTTGCTTATGCTGTTCCTGTTCCACTGGCCTAGCTGTTGCTCAAACATGCTAGGCATGCTCCTCTCTCTGTCATAGCAGACTCTTCACTTATTTGCACTACTTTTTCCCCAATCATCTGCATAGGTCACTCCCTCACCTTCAATTCTTTCCTCAAATATCACATCATTGATACTTAGCTTGATCACTCCATTTAAATTGCAACACCCCACCTTGCCCTACAGGATTCTCTTTACTCAACTTCATTTTTCCCATAGCACTTCCCACCTTCTACCACACTATATAGTTTATATAGTTGTGACATTTATTGTTTATTGGCTGCTTTACCCTAAGAGAAGATAAGTTCCCCAAGAGCAGGGATTTTTGCTTATTCTAACAATGTTGTATCTCTAGTGTCTGGCACATAGTCAAAAGTCCCTGCCTTTGCAGAACCTGCTATTCTAGCAGGGAGCAAGCCATGAAAACATTTGGGGAAAATATATTCCAGGTATCCATGGGATATTTGACAAGTAAATGAAGGTACTAAAGAGCTACAAAGAAGCACATCAAATTGAAATTTCAGAAAGATCACTAATAGGATTGTAGAGAATGGATTAGAAATAGGGACACCAGGTAGAATTCAGACAAAATATAAAAACAAACCAAAGGAAGAGTAGGGATGGAAAGGAAGGGGTGAATTCAGACACTATGAAGGTAATAATGATAATAGTAAAAACGAGACCCCACATAACAAGTAGACTGGACTGATATATCACCTCCAAACCCCACAACGATCAAGGGAAGATAAAGAAGTTTAAAAAAGACTAAGGACCCTGGAAAATGGTAACATTTAAAAGCCAAATGGAAGAAGTGGTCACTGCAGGGATAAAAGAGGAGTGGTCAAAAGGACAAGAAGGAGAAAGAAAATCAGGAATAACATGGCAACCAAAGAAGGGGGAAAGTTTCAAGGAGAAGAAAGTTGTGTTGAAAGCTATAACAAATTCATAAGAACTGAAAAGTATCCATTGGATTTAACAAATAGGAATTTATTAGTGACTCTGGCAAAAGCAATTTCAGAAGAATGGTGACAGCAAATGTGAGAGTGTTCAATATTCAGGATTTAAATGCAAGGGAAAAAACTGGAGAAGCAAGTGAGGACTATTCTTTTCAGGAGTCTTGGCTATTAAAAGGAGGGAGATTGGAAACTGGAGAGCTATACAGGGTAGAAGACTGAAGCATAGCTATAAGCTAAAATAGAGCCTTATCAGAAAAGAGGATAAAGACAGAAAAGAGAGGAGGCTGGACTTCAGAGCACAGGTCTCAGAAGAAAGGATTCTCCTTCCTTTGAAATAAAGGAGGAGGGATGATGTCTGATAGAGACAGGTGTAAGGGTCAAAGGCAGATGTAACAGAATGTTTCCCTTTCCATATATTCACCAAATGTCTGGTGGTACTAATCAAGAGAAGTGTCCAGGGCTGGGGATATAGCTCAGCTGGTAGAGTGCTTGCCTCCCATGCACAAGGCCCTGGGCTCAATCCCCAGCAGCAAAAAAAAAAAAAAAAAAAAGAAGTGTCCAATTCAGACCTGCCTGATATCCTGATGAGTTGCTTTCCCTTCCTGATTTTCCTGACTTCAGTATCTTCCCTGTGTTGAGCAACAGGATGAAATTCAATAGAACTTTGATGGGTCTGGTCACTGTCATCAGTCCTGTTCTCCTGATACCCTAACTTTTGTTTCCCTCTATTTACCATCTGGAGTCCCCAGACAGATGAAGCAATGTGTAAGCATGGAGTAAAACACTGAACTAATTCTGAGAAGGGAACATCTTTAATAAATTCTCTGTCATCCCATGATCTCAATCCATACCACTTATGATCTGCACTATCTGCAAAACTCTTAGTCAAATGTGATCTTGTTAGTTCTCTCATTATTTGAGATCACCATTTTATGCCTCATAACATGCCTTTATCTAATGCCTACTGTGTAGATACTAGGTTGCCAAGGATTTTTCTTCTTAATAGAGAAATTAGAAATACATATCTGTGTGCATAAATTATGTATATAATTTATACATACATATGTGTATATATGCATAGACACACATATATACATACATATATACTTACATAAGAAACAAAAACAATACTACAAGGAAGCACAAACTGCAAAGTGAACAATATAGGAAAAAGAACTATTAGCACTCAAATTGGAGCCTCAAAATAACATGGAAAGTTTCAGGTAATTAGTTCAAAGCAGGCCTGATACAGAAGGAAGAGTAGGTTTAAATACTAAAAGTGGGAAAAAGTTAAAGATAAATTGGCAAAGATCAATAAATGTGCTTGGCAACATTTAGGGAATACCTTAAAGCTGGTTTTGTGAATCTATAAAAAAAATTCAGATATTATCTTATGGATATAAGCAGCTACCAAAGATTTTAAAATGAAGACTGACTTGTCCCATGTTTTAACATGTTTTTACAATTAATCTGGAAAACCAAACTAGAGTAATTTAAAAAAGTAAGTCAAAGATAATTCAGAGACTACTGTGATGCTTGAGATGAGGGTGATAAAGTCCTATGCCATCTTAAAACTTTTATGCAGTAAAGTGTTGGCAATGAAGATGGAAAGAAACTGGTGCCTGCCTGGATATGGAAAAAGATAAAGGAGCTAAGAGTATTATTAGGTTTCAAGCTGGAGGGAAGGGAGAATGATGATACTCTGAAGGGAATGAAATAGGGACATTCAGATAGCACAGTTTAATGAGCAAAGAAGTTCAATGAAGTTTAAGATGTGTGGGGGTTAAGGCAATGGAGGACACATTTGGGAGGTTTATAATAGATGGTTATGACAAAAGTCAGTACTGAAAGTATGAATCTGAGAGTCAATTGCATAAGAGGAAATATGGAGAGAAAAGGTAGAGGATAAAATGAAGTAAGAGGAAATAATGAGGAAGAAGAATGTAAGAGCAGCCCAAGAGATTAGACCAGAACAAAGTATTGTAGAGGTCTTAGGAAGCAAGTTTTAAAGAGGAAGTACATAACAATGATGACTACTAAAGAGAGAAATACAGTCACTTGTTATCTGTAAGAGGAATGTTTCAACAGGAAAGAAGGGAGGAATAAATGGGTAGCAATGGTGATAATGAGAAGATGGTGATGAAAGCAGAGGGTGAGACCACTCTTGAGAAATATAGTGGTGAGAACCACCATTAAGTTGAAGGAGATCTGGGTTAAGGGGGGATTTGTTTCCCCCTTCACAATTTGATCATAATTCTTGGCAGAAAAGAACCTGTTAGAAAGGGACTGATTAAAAACATAGGAAAAGCAAGGTTTTATAGAGGCAGAAGAGGTTGGGATAAAGAACAAAGGTCTTGAGGGCTAATCTTGTAATAGAAGCAAGGCAATCAGGAGAGGTATAAGAGAATATTTTAAAAGAGAATGGTGAAGGAGTTCTCCAGGTAATTTTATTTTCTCACTTAACTGAAGGTAGTTAGCAGGTGAGTGTCTGAGGGATTTGATGCTTAAGAGCTGAGAAAGGAATGAGTAGAGATGGCAAGACATCATATGACTGGGTTTAAGTCCCAGAGATGTTACCTTGGGCTGGCCACCAGCCCTCTTTGAGACTCTATTTCCTCACAAAGTTATGAGAAGATTAAATGAGATAATGCACACGTAAATGATAAAACGCTTCTTAAACAAGAGAAGCTTGGAACACCTGCCATGGGAAATGTGATACAGCATGAATAAGATATGAAATAAAGTATAACCAAGCACCAGAGCATTTAGAGCTGAAGTTCAGAGCAACAATATATAGCAACACAAGTCCACACAGTTTTTGTGACTTAATTCCAGCATACTGGAGTGAAGAAAGCAGATTCTGAGTCAGGGTAGGTAGGAAGACAAGAGGCTGAAGAGACCCAGGTAAGAACTATTTTAAGACCCTTGTAGGCATGAATACCTTGGAAATGGCATGTAAATTTTATATTAAATGGCGTTTGACTCATTGACACATTATTTTTTACTTATGATGCAGTTAGACCCCCATAGTGGAGGCCAAACCATACAAGATCCCAACGGCCCTTTTTTCTTCAGTGCTGTGGATGGAAGCCAAGCCCTCACACATAGGAGGCAAGCACTCTTCCCCTGAGCTACATTTCCAGCCAGACATGTTATATTTTAGAAATAGCCAGACGTTTCATTCTTTTTTTTTTCTTTCAATTTTATAGCTTTCTTTTCATATTTTGGAGGCTTTTGTGTTAAAGTTCAGGCTCCAGGAACAATACCTAGAGCATAAAATCAATAGCATAATGAAGACATCAATAAAACAGCTGTCCATAGGTCCAAATCAAGTAGGTAAGGTCATCAACAAAGTAAGTGCAACAGACTGGCACATTAGACAAGCTTAAGTGACTAGAGATAATGAAGACAGGCAGAGGGTAAGGTGTCAGCATGTCATTATTCTTTGGAATCAGGGAGATAAGGGTTCCTAGGTGTAGCAAAGCCCCCCGCCATATGACCAAATCAGAGATTTCTTAGTAAGAATACTTAAAAGAGATAAGTATAAAGCTAAGGTGCCACGTGTGACCATCTTCCTAATTAGTTGGTGAACCCACAAAGGACTTGTCCCTCACTGACATCCTCCACCGTCCCATTGTGACCAGTCAAGGCTGATAAAGAAAAAAAAAAAGAAAAAAAAAGCAGCCAGGTCTGGTCATGTAGCTCAGTGGCAAAGCACTCGCCCAGCATGTGAAAGACCAAAGATTTGAGTCCCAGCACTCAAAAAAGATCAAGCCAAACTTGCTTTGCTCCTAGCTTTTCAGGTGATACATATTTAACACCTTTTGTCATCTAAACGCTTCCCCGAATGGGGTGAAAAAAGACTTCTCACGCAACAGGAAGTCAAAGAGTGGGGTTCCCCCATATCTAGACCTCCGCTCTAATTGGTTAGTGCCCCCCCCCAATTGGTTCCCAGAACCAGTCTGAGGTGCCCTCACCCCCGGAAAATGCCACAAACTTGAAAACCTCTGGAGTTCTTATAACCCTCCCGCTAGGCCTTAGGGACTTAGGGGCTAAAGTTTAGGAACCTCACAGGATCACACCCTAAGAACGTCCACCACCGCGCTCCAGGCCTCTGGCTCCGGCAAGAAAACAACGCCTACAACTCCCAGCAAGCTCCGGGCTGAGCGCCGGGGTCAACTGACAGCGCCGCCCACCAATGGGAGAGCTCAGCCTGCGTTCTTGGGACCCACCCGAAAGCAAAAAGGCGGCCGACCCTGCTGCACATCAGCACTTTTTAAGTGTCCCTGCGGTCTCTCTGGCCGCCACTGGGATAAAGGGATAGTGCTCGTAAAATGGTGACGCTGGCTATACTGTGCCGCTTACTCCTAGCCTTGATCTTTTCCTCGCCCGGCCTCCGATTGGGTCCCCACCAGTGAAGTGCGGGGGATGTGGAACTGCCAAAGTTTATTGGATGACGGTGGTGTCGATCTGGATGGCGGCTGGGCCCAGAATGTCAAGGTCCGCCCCTCTCAGACGGTGATTGGAGTTTCCGGAGTCGACATGGACTGGGATTGGTGCGAGGACGGGCGCTAGCTTTCGGGCATCCTGGGCCAAAGCGCCGGGAGGAGGTGGCTACAGAGGAGCTGGCGGGGACTCGCGTCTCCCTTGCCTGCCACACGCCCTCCGCATAGAGAAAGGAGCCCGTGGACCCTCTTCCTCATCGGGCGGCGGAGAGCGGGGGGTGGGGGGGGGGTGGGGGGGAGTGGCGCTTGTCGCGTGTTAAGGCGGGATCTGTGGGGCGGGCTCCAGGAGGCGGTTGGCCATGTAGGGACTGAGATGCAGGGGTCTAAGAGTTGGCGGGAGGACTAACATGGGGACTTAGACCTGGAAGTGCAACAGGGGAGGAACTGGGAAACTGGAGGCTGTGGGTGTGTCTGGTATGGGATGCCATGGAAAGGAGGGGGCCCTACCACAGACCCTGAGTAGATTTGTGGATGGTTTCTTGGAGGTATCCTCTACCTCCCGTTTGCCCTTTTATTTGCCAACAAGCAAGTCCCCATGGTCGCTGTTCAAGTTCTGGAAACTTTCTCTCTGGGTGGGTTTAATCAGCTACACCATTATAGAACTGCCCAGGGTCTTTTCTGATACTGGGCACAAACCTTGGGAATATGTCAGAAAACAGGAAGCCACTTTTGGGCTTTGTGCACAAACTCCCCAGTGGGACTGCCCCTGGGAACTCGGGCAATACTCACTGCCCTTTGTGCATGGGGCTTTTCAAAGCCCCCAGGCTCTTGCCTTGTTTGCACACGGTTTTGCACCACGTGTCTGGAGCAGCTGGAACCCTTCTCAGTAGTGGACATACGAGGGGGAGACTCTGACACAAGCTCTGAGGGGTCCATATTCCAGGAACTCAAGCCACGAAGTCAGCAGTCGCAGATCGGCATCCTCTGTCCCGTGTGTGATGCCCAGGTGGACCTGCCCATAGGTGGAGTGAAGGCTTTAATCATAGACCACCTGGCCATGAACGATGTCATGCTGGAGAATCTGCGTGGGGAAGGCCAGGGCCTGGTATGTGACCTGTGCAATGACAGGGAAGTGGAGAAGAGGTGTCAGACCTGCAAAGCCAATCTCTGCCACTTCTGCTGCCAGGCTCATAGGTAAAGATGGGATATGCAACCTGGTGTGACTTAAGAGTAGAGTACAAAGTGGTGTTAAGACAGAAATCTTGACTGGGTGCATTGGCACACGCCTGTAAACCCAGTGGCTTGAGTTCAAAGCCAGCCTCAGCAGATTAGTGAGGTCCTGTCTCTAAATAAAATACAAAAAAGGGCTGGGGACGTAGCTCAATGATTAAGTGCCCCTAGGTTCAATACCTGGTTACCCTCCCCTCCCCCCCAAAAGAAAGAAATCTTTGGTGTGTAGTTTAAAAGGAAAACTTTCTCTAATACCATCAAAGACTAATACATAATGCAATAGCAAACACTCTAGAACAGTAGTTAACCCCATCAGTTTAGAATAATACTTGTAGTAGTAACAGTGAAGGTTTGCATAGTCCTTTTCAAAGGACTTTCAGTTTCCTTTCATCATCAGTCATTTGTGTAGTGCATAAGTATAGTAGGTGCTGGAGAAAGAGTAGGATGAGTATAGTAGCATAGATTCTGGAGTAAGAGTAGGATGAGTATAGTAGCATAGATTCTGCCCTTGATCTCATATAATTGTTGCAACTCTTATAGAGAGGCAGCACTATTTTCATGCCCATTTATTAATTGAAGGAATTTGCCAAGATTCCACATCTGGTAAGTAAATGGGTAACAGAATCAAGTCTTAAATCCAGATCTTTCGACTATTCTATGTTTTTGTTGTTGTTGTTTGGTTGGTTGGTTGGTTGGTTGGTTGGTTTTTACTAATGCCATCTTCTCAGGATAGGAGCTGATCATCTGGACCTCAGCTCAGCCTTATGCCATCAAGTTACTCTGTAGCTTGGAGAGGTTTACTGGTAGATATTATTTGGGGTGCCAATTATGTCTTCTGTCACATTTGGTGAACAGTTTGTCAGATGGATCATTCATTTTCTCTTGGTACTCTACCCCACTCCACTCTAGGACATCCAAATATAAAATGACCAAGCTTTTAGGATTAGCCTAAAATTAGTTTTTAAGTTCTGACTTCCATTTGTTTTCTGGCCTCACCAACAGAACAAGTTAGTAGTCTTTACTCTTTCTATTTTTAACTGGTAATTATGTGATAATCCCTGTGACTGTATCGCTGCCAGCTAAACAGCTGACCCTATTTCTATGCAACCACTCTTCTGGTGCCAGGATAGGCTCTTAAGCTTCAAGTTAATATAATGCTAATAGAGGAACTCTGAGCAGTACAGAGGTTTCCTAGGGATTTCCCTGGATCTCTGGAGAACTACAAAAAAGGGGAATTAAAAGAAAGCTTTGATTGTTTTTTTCTGACCATTGATTTCACTTTTTAATAATGTTGATGACTCTTAAAGGAAATTCTAGTCTGCTGATGTGGATGATGTAGGTATTGGTCAAAGGAAATGCTTTAGATGAAAGCCACATAAAGCCACATAGGGCCAGCTAGCTGCTTTTTGCTTTTTCTTTTTTTCTACCACTGACCTTTTTATTTTTAAATTTGAGGCAAGGTCTTGCTAAATTGCCTGGGCTCGTGTTGAACTTGGAATCCTCCTGCATCAGCCTCCCAAGTTGCCTGAATTATAGGTGTGCACCACCTTGCCAGATAGCTACCTTTTTTTTTTCTCTCTTTTTTTATTATTTAGTTATTCTAATTTGTTGTATATGCTTGCAGAGTGCAATTCCTTAATGGAAGAATGAGTTGGACACCAGCTAGCTAGCTTTTTAATTGCTATGCTATTGGCAGTTTATGTTGCTTGGTGCTGGTTTTCATTGTATTCATCTCTAACTTGCTATAGAAGCAAGCCGTGACTTTGTCCAAATTCACCAAATTACTGGGGAAGGTTTAGGATGTCATCTTGGCCTTATAACCATTTGCAAAGAAATGCCCCAAGCCAAAGCCCAAGAGCACTCCTATTTTGTTCTGAAATAACAGCCATTTTAGGTAGGTATTGGTCCTATGTACAGACAAATAATGAATCAGAGAGGATCATAGAGTTAGGGGTTAGAGCAAGGAATGGAACTCAGATTTATTTTTCAGAGTCTGTGCTCCTAAAACTTCTGCCAAACTGTGTTCCACCTTGGAGTCATTCCCTAATACTCTGTTCCTGCGGGTTTGTTCCCAGGAGGCAGAAGAAAACAACTCATCACACCATGGTGGACATCAAAGATCTGAAAGACTACAGTCGGGTTGGAAAGCCCATCCTGTGTCCTGCTCACCCTGCTGAGGAGCTGAGGCTATTCTGTGAACTCTGTGACCAGCCTGTGTGCCGGGATTGTGTGGTGGGGGAGCACCGGGAACACCCCTACGACTTCACCAGCAATGTCATCCACAAGCATGGGGACTCAGTGCGGGAGCTCCTCAGGGGCACCCAGCCTCGAGTGGAAGCCCTGGAGGAAGCCTTAGCTCAGATCAAAAGGATGAACAGTGCTCTCCAGGAGCGAGTGGAGGCGGTGGCTGCCGATGTGCGAAAGTTCTCTGAGGGCTACATCAAGGCCATTGAGGAGCACCAGGACAAGCTGCTGAAACAACTGGAAGACATACGGGTCCAGAAGGAAAACTCCCTGCAGCTGCAGAAAGCACAGCTGGAACAGCTGCTGGCAGACATGCGGACTGGAGTGGAGTTTACGGAGCACTTGCTGAACAGCGGCTCGGATTTGGAGATCCTCATCACCAAGGGGGTGGTGGTAGAACGGCTCAGGAAGCTGAACAAAGTTGAATATAGCACCCGTCCCGGAGTAAACGATAAGATAAGCTTCTCTCCTCAGGAGAAAGCAGGTCAGTGCCGTGGCTATGAAGTGTATGGGACCATTAATACCAAAGAGGTGGATCCAGCCAAATGTGTCCTTCAAGGAGAAGGTAGGAAGGCATTTGTCATGGGCATTGAGAGGGAAGTGGACAGGGACATGGTGTTTAAAGAACTGTGGCTTGTTCAGCTGGAAAAGAGAGAACTTGGTTAAAGACAGTGACCTGTTGTCTTGCCTCTTTCTTTCTGATTTGTTCTGGTCAGAGTGCAGTTGATATTTAATACAGGTGTGAGACTTTACCCTTTTCCACTTCAGAAAAGTAGTAACTATCAAAAACTCAGGGGTCATGCTTTGTTTCCATCAGAGGCTAGAACCAGGACAGTGCCTGCAGGAGATAAGAGCAATGACAAGGGCAAGGTGAGGTCTGTCAGCTCAGTGTGGCAGACCCCAGCTGCCCACATCAAGTTCTGCAGGAGGTTAGAGAGAAATAAGGAAGATGACATTATGTTTTCCTTTTTTCCATGCCCATTCTTGGTTCACATAAGCCTTATATCATTGGCATTTAAAAGAATATGATAGGTGCTGGGCGTGGTGGTGCACACCTGTAATCCTAGCAGCTCAGGAGGGTGAGGCAGGAGGATCACAAGTTCAAAGCCAGCCTCAGCAAAAGAGCACAGCACTAAGCAACTCAGTGAGACCCTGTCTCTAAATAAAACACAAAATAGGGCTGGGGATATGGCTCAGTGGTCAAGTGCCCCTGAGTTCAATCCATAGTTACCACCCCCCCCCCCCCCCAAAAAAAGAACAAGTGTTTCATTCGGCAGAGTAAGAAATGGTTTCCTTTGACCTGTGTTGTATTCCTAAAGGAAGCATGTTAGTCAAATATATATTTCATAGATCAGTCCTGATGGGAAAATTGTATTCTTTTTTTCTTTTTTTTGGTACTGGGATTGAACTCAGGGGCACTCAACCACTGGGCCACATCCCCAGCCCTTTTTTTGTATTTTATTAGAGACAGGGTCTCACTGAGTTACTAAGTTCCTCGCCATTGCTGAGGCTGGCTTTGAACTCGCGATCCTCCTGCCTCAGCCTCCCAAAGTGCTGGGATTACAGGCGTGCGCCACCGCGCCCGGCTGGAAAATTGTATTCAAGAGTCATCCTGACTCTGGCCAGGAATCCATAACTTTGGAAGTCACAGATACCTGTAATAATAATCTATTCTCCCAGAAACACCTATGAAACTAGGGCATACGCTTTGAGGAGATTTTTAGACCCTTCATGAGCCTCTCCATAGACCTCCTATTAGTTTTGAAGCCTGGGCTAGGAGACTTGGTTCATCTGAATGCTGGGCTGGAGGCTGTAGCTCTTGGATTACCCACCCACCCCCCCATCTTGACACAAGCTGATGTGTTGCAGAGGATCTTACAACATGGAGGGTCCAAGTTGGTCAACTATATCCCCTGCCTAGTCCAGCAGGATCCAGAGCTTGCAGAGGGTGGTTTTGCAGTTACTAACCTCTCACAGATCTAGAGATTTCCTTCTCCGAATACCTAGATCAATCCTGAGTCTTTTCAAAGCTTCCTTAAGGGTGAAGATAAAGTCCAGGAACCTGTGCAACCCAAGAGCCAACCTCCCGGGAGGAATTCCCAGAGGTATACTCTGGAAGGCAGGAGGGAAAGAGAAAAAAAAAGAGAATTGGGTGGTTACAATAAGCAGGAAGCACAACTTTTGTCCTGAAAAGAAAAAGCAAGATGGTATCTGATCTGGGGATGTGGTCAGTGTGGTTTGCCTTTGAGTTGAGCACTGAATGTTTATTTTTTGCAGATCTCCACAGAGCTCGGGAGAAACAGACAGCCTCTTTCACCGTACTTTGTAAGGATGCAGCAGGAGAGAGCATGGGCAGGGGAGGAGACAATGTCCATGTTGCAGTTCTCCCTAAAGATAAGAGAGACAGGTTTGTGTGGTGCAGTTAGGTGTCATGGGGAATAAGCAGTGAGGAAACTGGAAACATGAGGCCCATTGAGTTATTGGAGATATAAATGGAGTAGTCCATCTTATCTTTATGAAAAAACATGTTATAACCAGTTGGATCAGATCTGTTTTCTTTTGTGGATTGTTTTCCTATATCCAATACTCTCTCAAAGATATAGTCTGCCCCTTAGATTACCTTCTTCCCAGATTTGGAATGAACTGAACTTTTTCCAGATTGGACTGAATTTTACCCTTCTTAAAATTTAGCCTACCTTTGCTACTAACTTATGCCAGGAGCATATTTATATTTCTTTGGAATGGGAGTATGGAGAAAGGACTGAAGTAGGATTT
Source organism: Tamias sibiricus (assembly GCA_025594165.1). Lineage (NCBI taxonomy): Eukaryota > Metazoa > Chordata > Mammalia > Rodentia > Sciuridae > Tamias > Tamias sibiricus. The sequence continues at coordinate 107,817,930 of CM046658.1, read as the reverse complement.
ATGTTGGTTACTTTCTGTTGGAAAATTAACTTCTGAGACAAGTGGAAGAAGCATGCTCTTTGGGGGACATTTAAAATTAATATTGAGTGGACTGATATAAGAGTTTACATCCTAAAATGGTAGGCAGCTGAAGCAGGTTTGTGAGAGGGAGTGGATTTTTAAATTCTTGTCTCCATTCAGTCCAGTCAGGACTATGGTCCAAGATAACAAGGATGGAACATACTACGTTTCCTACACCCCCAAGGAACCTGGACTCTATACTGTGTGGGTCTGCATCAAAAAGCAGCATGTGCAGGTAAGTAAGACCCCCCTCGCACATGATGGCCCCAGCTTCTTTCACCCTGCCCCCCTGGTTCTGTCATTTTGGGATCTGGTGACATATCTCTCATAGATCAGCTGCATAAAGGTTGAATAAGATTCTCTTTTCCCCCTCCCCATCTCCTCACTGTAGAAAAAGCCTAGATTTTACCACTGTTTTTCTTACTAGAGGATGCTAGTGATCGTAAGAACTCTTTATTCCTATTTCACCTCCTGGAAGTTCTACTTAGATTTTATCATTCTCTTAGTCAGTTTGCTGGAATTCTTAATTTGGGGAAGATGCCCCAAACACAGGGGCAATCTTTCAGCAGACAAGCATGCACCATCAAGGAGTATAGTCTAGCTCAGTATTTTCCAGCTTTGTTCAAACTGACCAGACATGGACTTACTGGGACATAATTGGCAGGGTTATACCCTCTCCTCTTAACTGACCAGTCATCCATCTGCCTAACCATCTGCCCATGGTAATTCTCTACTCTGTTTTACATATATGCTTATATGTTGCCATGGTTACTGTACCACCTCCACAAATAAGTATGAAACTTTCTAGTTTGTGAAGTTTTTAAAACTAGGTGATACATATCCAGCAGATTTTCTCTGTTGACATCTGCTAACACTGGAGTAGTCAGAGATTTCTATCAACCAGAAAACAACATTGCTGGGAATAACAGAATACCATGTAGTATCACACTCTCTTAGGCTTGTAGTTTGTATACTAGGCAGACTCATTCAATAGCCATTTATTGCTTACCTAATCACAGTATGTCAGGATAGGTTAGGTGTTTTTGTATATTACTTCTGTTTTCTTCAAAATCACTCAAGTACCAGGATCATTGTCCATTTAGACTAAGACCAAACTTGCCACACTATGCAGTAGCTCTGTAGCAAATCAGAATTTGAACCTATTTCTTTGATGCCTGGCTTGTGTTTTTTAAATGAATTGTGTGTTAGCTTTCTGTTACTGTGACAGAATACCTGAGAAAATCACCTTAAAAGAAGGAAAGGTATTTTGACTCATAGTTTGAGAGGTTTCAGTCCTTAGTCTTCCTTTAAAATGAGGGGGAAATATAATATTGGAAAGGCTTCTAAGATGCCAGGCATTTTACTTTGTGCTTTCTCAGACTATGTGATTCTCACATATGGTAGACAATGTGTAACACTTATTAAACATTTTTGTTTTGTTTAATGTAGGATAGAAATTAGAAAATGAAAGTTATCCTTGAAGAGAATGCGGGAGTTCAGAGAGTTACTAATTTTGATAATTATTAGCTGCAGAGGTTTAACCTTTCTCACTTCCATATATATTCACAGTCCCAGGATAAGTGGATGGATGGCAAACAGGTGTGTTGTGTCCAGGATGGAGAAACAGGAAGAAAGAGGGTAGCCCAAACTATAAGGAGAGGAGGCATGTGGGTGAGAAACTAGAGATAGGACCACAGGATGTCCTAGCCTATGGTTGCAAAATTCTACAAATTACCCCTGAGATTACTTAAGAATTAAGATTAAGAATCCTAAAGACCAAAGTCAGTCACATAAAAGCACAAATCAAGATGACTAATGTATCCAGTGGTCTACACACTTTCATTTTGCACAAGGTAGGCAGAATTCCTTACGAAAAAGCTTAACCTAATTAGGGTATGGGCTTCTGCTTTTCTGCCGTCTTACCAGAACAAGTCCTATCTAATTCAGATGTCACTGAGAACAGAACTGACTCTGTGGGATCCTCGTCAGTGTCCAAGGGATGCTGTTAACCAGTTTCTGGTGAAAAGTATGACAGAAGGCTGAACAGGCTCCTTGATTCCAATTTTACTGCATTTGTGTCTACCCCCACCCAGCTGAGCAGAGTTTTTGTCCTCTCATCTGTTTCTCTACTGCTGTCCCTGTCCCTCCAAAGGCGGGCTTCATGGCTAGACTGTTTAGCACATAGCAATGCTCGGCACACCCTGTTGACTCATAAGATGCTGTTCTTTGCTCTTGGCCTGAACATGGAAGGGCTCACCATTCACTGTGACCGTGAGAAGAAAGCACCGCCCACACCTAGGCGTGTTTCACTGCTGCACCTTCTGTTCTAGTGGAGGCCAGAAGAATGCACGCTGTGCCTGTGGAGGCACCATGCCAGGTAAGGAGGAATACAGTTACCATTGGGACTCTGTGCCAGCAGTAGGAATCAAGGGCTAGCCCCCCACACACACACACTGCCACATAGCCACTAGGTTGGGGTGCTTGCACTGAGGCTTTGTTTCTAGGAAGCATAATCTGTTTTGTGTGCAAACAGTAGAAGTTCCACTTAAACTGGCTTCTATGTTCTGAGCCGAAATTGCAGGTTGAAAGTTCTGAGTTCTGTCTAGTTTAGATACAGTTCACCAATGCTGCAATCCCAAGCTTCTCTGGGATTCTCAATTTCAGTCTATACCCTTTCCAGTAAGCTGAGCAGTGTGAGAAAGATAGACCCATCTTACCCCTTTTAAACCCTTAAAGAAATTCAAAATGAGGCAGTGATTGGGGAGTGGATAATTAGATCAGTTAAACCAGGTCTGGCTCTTCTGGGTGGTAGGGAGATCACAGGCAATAGATCTAATTGATTTTTTAATTGTTCTGTCATGTCCTTACTCTAATGGTGGGCCATAAAATGGGCCTCTGCACCCTTCCCTATAACCACTGCAGTACCTACCTCCCTTTTCATTTCCTTTAATCATCTACCCTTCTTTTTAATTTCATTTTAGAATTGAAATCCAAATCCTTTCATTTTGCAGTTAAAGGCCAAACTAGTTCATCTCCTCTGTTGGTGCATTTAAACACTGTTGGGAGAGCTTTGTTAACTTTTGTTGATTTGCTGTGATGAGTCTTGAGAATCCCTCACCATGGAGGGTCAGATAGCTTGTTCCTCTCATCAGGGTTTTCTTAGGGAATGTCCAGATGTTGCCAGGAGGTATAGTTTCCGTGGTATCTGGACTCCACTCTCAGGGTTGTTTTTTCCTCTCCTCTTTGTACTATGCAGGTGGGTACCTAGGCTGTGGCCATGGGCACAAAGGCCACCCTGGTCGTCCCCACTGGTCTTGCTGTGGGAAGTTGACTGAGAAGTCTGAATGCGCATGCACAGGTGGGCAGAACACCCCGAGGAGTCTACTTAGGACTGTGGCACTCTGATGGCTTCCTGGATGAGCTCAGCCTGGTAAAGCTCCAGACAGCTTGGCTTCAGATTTCCAGAGGATTCTAAAGCTCGATTGATTCTGAAGAGACTGATAAAATTAAAAACAAGTGCCTTATCTTATTTTATAGCTCATGTGCTTATTTGTGAGTTACTCGCTGATTATACTTGTTGACTGTGTTTCTCTTTAAGGTAGGTTGGCGTGTTCTTTCTCTTTTGTACAGGTATGGAAGAATCTGTGCCTTGGAACTTAGAAATCATGGGGTAGGGGGTAACTTAGCTCCTTACTTTCTGATATATTATAAACTTTTTAATTTTTCCTGAGATGTGTTTACTTAGATATTTCCCTCGGAATATAGCCACCCCCCTTCATCTTATCCACTGTTTCTTAGCACACTTTCAGTGGATTTCCTGGTACATATTTTGTAACCATTATAATGTGACCTTGCTATGTGGGCAGGTATCTCCCTCCTCCCTCCATGTCTACCCCCTGCCCCCAAAAGCTTGAAAGATTGCTCTTTGGTGTAGGGTATGCAAGTAGAAAATTAATAAAAGCGTGTTGAAATATGTCTCACATGTCTGTTACAGTTCAGTTGATGCCAGATGGCCTAGATGCTACTACCCCCCCTTCACATCACTTTGATTTTTTTAAAGAGTAATCTTTGCTTGTGCGTATATACCTAGAAAACTTAACTGAAAGCTTTGATTCTTACAAGGTGCCTTATTAGCTGCTAGAGAATTCTGAGGAAAGGAAATAGCACTGGTGCCTCAGCCCTGCCAAGGACTTCTCTGTATATATTTTGTGTGTTCTTCTGGGACTCTCAGTTTCTTCTATAGCAATAAACTCAGCATATATTAAATAAAGTTATTGAAATCTGCATTGTAAGATTTCTTAAGTAGTAAGTGACTCATTTGAGTGGTGAATTGGGTCAGGCAAAGAAAGTGAAGTCATTAGATGATGACTGTCAGATCTTCTGGGGTGTAGTACACTTTTCTTCTTGAGGCTGACATAAACACTAACATGTTATCTATAGTCTCATCCTCTTCTGGGAACATTCCCATCAGCCTCCTTAACCCAAATCTGATCTTCCCAGAAGATGCTATTGCCCATCACCCTCTCAGATTGTTAGTAATGTGTTCTCCCTTACTCCTGATATCCCTTGGCTGAGGGTCAAGTAAGTGTCCTTTTAGCCTGTCATTGCTGCTTTAAAATCAGAGGTTCTCAATCAGGAGTGACTTTGCCCCCCAGAGGACATCTGGCAAAGTCTCAGAGAAAGTTTCGTTGCCACTACTGGGCATCAAGTACAGGTCAGGGATGCTGCTGAACATTTTACAGTGCTCAGGACAGCTTCCCCAAACAAGAAAGTACCCAGTCTGAAATGTCAATAGTCTTGCTATTGAAAAATCCTAGACCATTATCCCCACTTATTTTCTAAAAAATGATCAGCCTTGAAGTTCATGCCTTCAAACTATACAACTTGCTATTCCTCCATGGTTCAGCCATCTGCAAAGCCCCGAATCATTCCCTCTCATTTCTTGATTTAGTGTCAAGCTTGCAGTCACCCCAGTACAGTTTTCATCAATCTTGAGGTAATTCAGTAGCCACATAGAGTGGTTGTGCAACCACGTCCACTTAGCCTACCTTAGCCTTATAATCATTCCCTGATTCCACCTGCACCCTCCCTCTGCATAGTCTCAACTTCAATCATTCTCCAATCATGAACTCCCATCTTTGTACTTGCCCACTGAAATAACCTGACTACCGATTCTTCTGCTTTCTTGGAATCCACGGTGCAGTGATTCTACCACCTTCTTCCTATTCCTGTCACCCCCTCATGTCCTCCCCTGCATCCTTCTCAGCTTAGATTCTATAGACCATCATTACAATTTCTCTTGCATAGAGTGTCCCTTGTTATCTTGCCTGGCAGAGCTGCAGTCCACGTTGGATCCAGCTTTCCACCTAACCATCTAAATGATTCTGTAGTAAAACCACAAAAGCATGATGACTAGTCCCACTTTGAACTTATGACCACTTATGACCAGACAATGCTCTTAGCATTGTCTGGTGTGTTGACAACATCTCCTTAGTCCATTTACTGTCCCACTCTCCTGGGTGATTGTTTCATACTTTTTTGTCTTCAAACTCCAATTTTTATCCTATCTCTCCTCTCCTCTTAAGAACTTGCTTTGTATTTCACCAAGAAAATAAAAGGATTCAGAAGAGAATTTTCTGACTCTCCCACCACACCTATAAATCTACCTGTATTCCTATCAAAAGCCAACTTCTACACTGTCCTAGATCCCATGCCATCACTACTACCCAAGAACGTCACTCCAGTGGCTTTCCCCTCAATTGCATTTCTCATTTTAGGAAAACATGCTACAATATTTCCCATGTTAACACACAGATTTCTCTCTCTCTCTTTTTAATTAGTCCACTAGGACTGTAACAGTACCTTGGACTGAGTGGCTTAAACAATAGTTCTGGAGTCTCTAAGTCCAAGATCAAGGCACTAGTGGAGTTGGTTTCTGCAAATCTCTCCTTGATTTGTAGTTAGCCTTCTTGCTGATCCTCACATGGCCTTTCCCCTGTGTGCTTGTGCTCCTGGATTTCTTCCTCTTCTCATAAGGACACCCACCAGCCCTACTGGATTAAGGCCCCATTTAACCTTAATTACCTTTGTAAAAGCCCTATTTCCAAATCTTGTTCTATTGGGACTTAGGGCTTCACCTTGCAGTTTTGGAGGAATCACAATTCAGTCTATAATAACTTTACTTGCCCTTTTAGCAACCTATTTCTCAACTCCCTAGACCTCAATAGAATTGCAATTTGTTATCTTTACCTCTCTCCCTTCCACTCTCTCTTAGATGGAATCCAGTCAGTCTTTAATCCTCAGCACTCCACTGAAATAGCTCTTGTCAGTGTCACCAGTAATATCTATGTAATATCTATGTTACAGAATCCAAGTTAATTGTCAATCTTGCCTTTTTGATCTATCAGTAGCAATTATCATAGCTGATCACTTTCCCCTCTATGAAACATTGTCTTCACTTGTTTCATATGGCATGACTCGTCTTAATTATTCTGTCTCATTGTTTATTCCTGCTCAGTGTCCTTCTAATCTTCCTGTTCCTGCATTTCTGTCTTTCCCCTGCTCCCTAGATGATTTCATCCCATCATGATTTTAAATACCATTTGTACACTGACTTCCAAATTTATCTCCTGGTCCAATCTCTATATAGGATGATGTCCAATATCTTACTTAACATCTCCCCTTGTATGTATAATAGGCATCTCAAATTTAAGATGTTGAAAAGAGATTTACCGTTTTCAATGCTTACTTCCCATTTTCCCACCACCACCAAATCACTTCTCCCACAATCTTCTACATCCCCTTAAAAGGAAAGAACAAGCCCATTCTTATAGGTGGTAGAGCCAATAGCCTTGGAAACATGCTTTGTGTGTCTGTCACATACCACATCCAATTCTCAGGCAAATTCTGTCAGCCCCTCCTTCAAAATATATCTACTGACTACTGCTTTTCACCTCCATTGCTACCACCCTGGTCTAAGATACCAAGATTTCTTACCTGAGGTCTTACCATTTCCTTCTAACTAGTCTATTTCCACCCATACTCCCTTACATTATACTCTGGACCCAATAGTCAGAGTGATCCTTTCAAAACATGTCAGATCATGTCATTCTGTGCTCCACATCCTCCAGTGGTCTCCCGTCTTACTCAGAACAATAGCCAGCATACATGCGTCATGTCAGCATGTATGAGCAGTGAGATCTGGATTCCTGCTCTTTTCTCATTTCCTGCCCATTCCCCTCCATCACTCTAGTCTAACCATACTGGCCTGCCTGCTACTCCCGAAACTCTAAGCACTCTCTGTTTTGGGGCCTAAATATCACTGCCCCTCTATGTGAAATTCTCTTCTCACAGTTACCTTTATGATTCACTCCCTTATTTCTTCAGGTTTCTGCTTCAATGTCAACTACCATCCTATTAGTGGAGGTCCCTCACCACCCTGTGTAAAATAGCAATATCATACCCCAGGATTCCATATTTCCCTGACTAGGCTTCATATTTTCTGACAGTATATTCTGTTTATGCTCTGTGCTTTCATACCAGACTATAAACTCAGTGAGAGCAAGGACTTGGTAACTACAATATTGTCCCCATGTAGGACAGTCCTTGGCACATAGTAAAGACTAAGTGTTATATTGAATGAATATAGATCTAGTTGGTAGAATTTTTAGTTTGGATCTACTTAGTCTGTTTTCATAAGGCTTCCCTTCTTCCAAACTCCAATATTTCTTATTTAACCAAATACCACTTGGGGAAAAAAGTCTCAGATTTCTCTCAAACTTGTTGGATAAATCATATGTACCTGAGGGACCAGTCTTGAATTTTCCAGTTACCTCAGACAGCTAGGGAATAGCTTGCCATGAAGAAGCCTGTTGTATTACATCATCTTTCCCCATGTGTCTTTTTATGAATCAGAGTGCAGAATTGTGGATAAAAAGCTTATCATTTATTTCAGGTAGAAACTGCTATGCATGCAGTTAGGTTGCAATAAAAAATTTCTATAAGATGTCTAGACTTTAAACACTATTAATGGTAACAATTCTTCTAGAATTACTTAAAGTTTGTGGGGGTTGCAGTTGGGGAGGCTATAGTAGGCTTGCAAAATAAGGAGCCCTAACCCAATTTAATTCAACTACCCTGCCAGCCGAAAGACTTGGTAAAGTAGGAGTGATCTACAGAGCTCAAGACTCCAAGGTGAGGAAAAAAGGAGTTGGAGGATTTAGAACTTGTCTCCATGTAATGAAGTGCTTCAGAAATCATCTGTGAGTTGTGAGCATTGGAGCATCAACAAGAAGCTGCATTATGATGTAGATTATGCTGCTGGTGTTAAGGCTTAAAAAAAAAAAAATACCACAAATTAGAGCCTCAGTCCTCTGGGATGTTGCACCAAGATAAACACCTTGGCTGTCTTGGAGAATAAACACACACATTTACCTGTTGGCCCACCCATTCTCTGATCTCAATAATCACCCATCACCCATTCCCATTCTCTCTTGCTCAATTTTACTCCAGAGGATGGATACCTGTATATTGGGTTTGGCTCAATTAGGAGGTTGTTTGATGAAGTGAATGCTAATTAGAAGGAGTATACAGGAAGAGGCATTTCACACTGCCCTGTTAGCCCCTACATACTGGTGTAGGAATTCCTTCATTACCTCCAGAAAGATCTCCCATGACTAGGTTAAATCCCTGTGATAAACCCTCTCATTCATATATACATATACATACATATACATACATATGTATATATGAATGAGAGGGTATATATATATGAGCCTCTCCATCATCACAATCATCACCATGCTGCTGCACAGCCATTCATAATTAATTTGATGAATGTCTGTCTCTCCCCTACTGTACTCTAAGCCTCAGGAAGGCAGGATTGTTTGGTTCTCGTTCGGTACTGTTTATCTTTGTATTTGCAGTGCCTAGTAGTGTCTGGCACAGCAGATACTTGATACACACACACACACACACACACACACACACACACACACAAAATCAATCAATAGAAGTATTCTCCCCATTATTTTTTTCATACATAGTCTCCACCTACACTCACATTGAGCTGTAAGGTAGTACACACATTGTGTAGTAGTTACAGGAGTTGCCCCATCCACTCTCTAGGGTAGACTGCTTTTTTCTTTTTCATCTCCACCCCTCAGCTTCTGACTCCTGCAGTATGTTGTGCTATAACTGACTCTAATTTCATTCTAATTGGTGAAAACATTTTACTCAAAGTTACACGCCCAGGAATTCTGAATTGTTACTCTAATTCTTTCTGCCTGCAGGTATGCTTTTAAGCTCTTCCTGTGCTTTCTAGAGCTAAATATGCTAATAACAAATAGCAGAACGAACCCAACTGTCTCAAGGTACTAGGGTAAACATCAAAGTTTCAGGAATCAAAGAGACTACCAGTACTGGTGGCCTCACGATTATTCCATTAATGAAGGAGTATCTAACTTCACCTTGGAGCCCTACTAAGAGCCACTTCATTGAACAAGGGATAAGCAGAGGAAACAACCCAGTGTCCATAAATAATCATACTAAATCACCACGATTACCAGAGAAAGGGGTCATGTCCCATAAGAGTACAATTCTACCTACTGCTATTCATAATGATTGTGTGGCAACCAGCATTCTGAATAGGGTTTTTGGAGGGTCCAGGATTCTACCAGGCCACAGTATGCACTATGCTCTTGTTTAAACAGAGCTAAAGAAAAGTCAAACTGTAGACTTTCCATATTGGGAATTCTGTCACATAAGAAATACCTTATTATAAATTTTGTGCTCAGGAACATTGTGCTTTTTGGGAGACATTCACTACCACCTGCACCTATACTCATTATTACCATATTCCCTGACCTTGTCCCATAGCAATATCACTAGCCTTTGCATGGCACTTCATGGTTTGTAAAGCATTTATTACCTCAGATTGGCCATGCCCACATCTCCTGAGGTAGGCATGCAGACATAAAAAGAAAACCTAGAAGTAGTTGTGTCACATAAAGGAAAGCCGTTTGGCATTGGCAGGATTCCTAGTGCAACACCTTACTACATTGTGAGATGTGGTCCATTGCTGAAGAGTGCAAAGACCCATCTTGTTACACCCAGACCTTAGGAAATTAACTCACACCAAAGAAAATGAACATAAGCCTAAGATAGATACTGGAATGTTCTTAATGTGACATTTCCATCCAAGGACTAGGATTTTTAAATGTATGTTTAGTATACTCCATCCTATTAGGGTATCCACATCAATTGCTCTTACTGTTGTAGGAATACCTTTCTGAGGCATATTTACATGGCTCTGCTAGCTTACGCTCAAGACAAAAAAATATTTTAAAAGTGTTTAAGATATCAGGGAGAATCTTATAATAGATTACATTTGGCATTAGGCTTTGAATACTTGAAGATCATAATTCCTGCATCTCTCTCTAAACTAAAAGCCAGAATCCTGGAAACTAAAAGTTAAGCCTTCCTTCTCTCAATTGTGCTTGTGGACTGGGACACTAACAATGTTTATTTAATATTCTTCTCATTGACATTATTGATCTGTTTATCTGATAAACAAGTTATGGTCTGTCTGTTTGTTATTAAATTCCCAGTAGAGCACAAGATCTATGCTAATCCATACATTTTAAAAATGAAACACTGAGATGACCAAGGAATCTCTAATTAGCCCAATATCAGACAATCAGATAATGGCAGAGCCAGGGTTTTTTTTTTTTTTTTTTTTTTTCTTCCCCATAGTATTGTATTGATGCATTATAGTTGTAATGATGGGATTTCTTATTACATATACACACATGCACACAATATAGCAATATAATTTGGCCAATGTCATTCCCCAGTAGTTCCCTTTTCCTTTCCTCTTCTCTCCTCCTGGTCTCTTTCCTCTATTCTACTGATCTCCCTTCAAATTTCATGTGATTGTTCCCGCCTTATTTTTCCTTTTTCTCTCTAGTTTCTACATATGAGAGAAAACATACCACCCCTGAACTTCTGAATTTGGATTATTTCACTTAACATAATGTTCCCAACTTCCATCTACTTACTCTCCTGCAAATGACATGATTTCATTCTTCTTTATGACTGAATAAAACTCAATTGTGCATATATACCACATTTTCTTTATCCATTCATCTATTGATGGACACTTAGGCTGGTTTCATTGTTTAGCAGAGCCAGAGTTTATACATTATTGCTGACCTGGGAGCCATTCAATCTCAGGTGACTTTATCTTTTCTTTGTTGTGTTGATCTTATAATTTCAAGAGGGTAACCTCACTGCTTTCATTTCCTGATTTTATTAGGTACCTCATTGTAGTTGCAATTAAAAAAAGAAAAGAGATTTAACTTTTACTTAACCTGAATAAGAACTTCTAGACATTTATTTTAAGAAGTAAATGTTGAATGATACATTTTAGAATCTTTCCTAAAGTTTTCTCCTTTTATGAATTGCACAGTAACTTTATTCTTTAAGCAAAACTAATGTCTCTCCTTATTTTTCTCTTCTAGTACTATCATCCACATTATAATGGACTGTGATGTAATAACTGAGCAAATTTTCAAACAGTTTCTCGAAGGCCAAGTTTACTTACTCCTTTCTGATTTCATCATCTCCATCAGACAGGGGGACAAAAAGCACTGAAGGCCAATTACTGAAGAAAATTGAATGCTCGTGTTTGCTATTGCCCAAGGATGTGGGGGAAAAGTTCATTGATTTTCAGTGTCCAGATGGACTGAGTCACATAGATTTTCCTCAGTCAGTAGTCAAACAATTATTCAGATGACATCTTCCCATGTATGGAATGCTCCGAACAGGGAGACTATCAGTCATTGCTTGTTGAGCTTAGGAAGAATGTAGACATCCACTGTAAACAGTACCTTATATTTCTAAAATCCTAAACGTAGGGAAAACATGCAGACATACAGATATATAGGCCAACTGTTAGTAACAATATGAATATATTTAAAGTTTTTAAAACTTTATATTTTTGTACAAAATATTTTTCTTTTACAATTATTTTCCTATTTTTGTCACTTTACCAATATAATATATGGAGCCAAAGAAAACAATAATAATATTAATAAAATCCCCTAAGATTTGTCAGATTTAATTCTATCCAATGGCAAATAGTTGTTTCCGTTGTGGTTTGAAAAAATAATTAAACATATGTTCTATATACATTCTAGAAATTAGTGCTCTATCTGATGTGCATGTATTAAATATTTGTTCCCAATTAGTTGGCTCTCTATTCACCTCACTGATTGTTTCTTTTGCTGAGAAGAAGCTTTTCAGTTTAAATCTATCCCATTCATTAATTCTTGGTAATAGTTCTTGTGCTACAGGATTCTTATTAAGGAACTTGGGGCCTAATCCGACATGTTGGAAATTGGAGCTTACTTTTTCTTCTATTAGGCGTATTGTCTCTGGTCTAATTCCTAGGTCCTTGATCCACTTTGAATTGAATTTTGTGCATGGTGAGAGACAAGGGTTTAATTTCATTTTGTTGCATATGGATTTCCAGTTTTCCCAGCACCATTTGTTGAAGAGGCTATCCTTTCTCCACTGTACATTTTTGGCACCTTTGTCTAATATAAGATAGCTGAAATTATATGTATTAGTCTCTGTGTCCTCAATTCTGTACCATTGGTCCACCAGTCTGTTTTGGTGCCAATACCATGCTGTTTTTGTTACTATTGCTCTATAGTATAATTTAAAGTCCGGTATGGTGATGCCCCCTGCTTCACTTTTCTTGCTCAGGATTGCTTTGGCTATTCTGGGTCTCTTATTTCTCCAGATGAATTTCATGACTGCTTTTTCTATTTCTTTGAAGAATGACATTGGGATTTTGATTGGAATTGCATTAAATCTGTATAATGTTTTTGGTAGTATGGACATTTTGACAATATTGATTCTACCTATCCAAGAGCAAGGTAGGTCTTTCCATCTTCTGAGTTCTTCTATGAATTCTTTCTTTAGTGTTCTATAATTTTCCTTATAGAGCTCTTTCACCTCTTTCGTTAAGTTGATTCCCAGGTATTTTATTTTTTTTGATTGTAAACATATGTGTGTGTACTTAATATTATTTCCTTAGAAAAATAAATCACTTGAAGTGTCTATAAATATCCTTGCAAATACACTGACTGGTTTAAATCAACGCTAAACACATACATGGCTCAGTCAAGTAGGCTGTGCCTTGAGCCCGTCACCTGTGACTACCCTTTATGTGTGCCTGGCTCAGCCTAGAGGAAGTGGACAACCCCGGATGTGTTTAGTCTTCAAATTGGAGGTGCAGGGGTGGTGGAGAGGTGTCTGTTGGAAGGGGCAGAGAACCTGACCTCCCAGCCTAGATGGCCCTGTTTGAAGACTGAAGTGTGAATAGACGTGGTATCAGGCCCACCCCAGAGCGATATTGTTGGGAGAGTATGGTGACCCATTAGCAAAAAGAAAAGATGCTGGAAAGATGGAACCAGCTATGTGCTGCCTGGAATGCTTTTCATAAGTGGGGTTCCAAAAACAACCCCAAGGCACATACACAATGAAATGCAAAATTAAACTTCTGGCTACTGTATCAAACTTTCACAAAGAACCTTTCCTCCAAGCACCTCTTCCTTCTCCTCCCTGACTTGTACCTTTGAAAAATCTAACACAAAAAATGCTGAAATGAGCCACTGAATATAGCTGCTGCTCAGAGGGAAGATTCCATCTGACAGATTCCCTCTCCCCAATCCTGAGTCTTCCCCACAGTGCTGCCACCTAACCCAAATAAAATGGTAAAAGAATGAAGACGGAGTTTGACTTTACACCTGTAGCCTTGTGAACTCTGGTGTTTTGCCTGTGATCACCTTTTGTGCCATTTTCTCAGCCAGGAAAGACTGTCCCCTCAGCATCTTTTCATCCTGCAGTCTTGTTTAAGTGTCTTGGTCAGGCTGACAGGACCTGTTGTCTTAGGAGCTTAAATTGCAGGCACCAGATTCCAAGACCTTCTCAGGTTAAAGAACCTTCAGAGACTAAACTCAGGCCTCTTTTTCATGTTCTTCCTGATTTTCAAGTGTTAATTAAGGTTTGTTTTCAGAAGAAGGTTGAGCGCCTGGTTTAGTGGTGGAGCACTTGCCAAGCATCACGTGTGAGGTGCTGTTGGCTTGATCTCTAGCACCACCAAAAAAAGAGAGAGAGAGAGAGATAAAGAGAGAGAAGTTGGAATTAAATATCAAGTAACCCTCTGATATCATTTCCAAAATAGGCTAGTGCTAGCGCTCACAGCTGCAATCTGTCTTCTTCCAGCCTAACAGACTTACTGAGTGGTTAGTATTTATCAGGCACTGTACCACATGCCTCAATCAGACCATCTCCCCTAACCTCCCAACTCCCTATGAGTGTGTGCCTGTAACAGTCCGATTTCACAGGTACTGGGGCTCGGTGGTGACATGGTTTCCTGGGTCACACTATCACTGAGGAGTGAAGACAAGATTCAGACCCAAGATTTGAAAATGTTCTTTCTTTAGGAACCAGGGTCCTTCTTTATAACACATGGAATAAAATCAAATGAATACCACACATCATGAGGTGCCTTGTGCATACACCATGTTTTTATGCACTTGATGACAACTATGCTCTTTTGGAAAAGAGGGTTTTAATAAAATATGATGTGGTTTTCAGGCACCTGACTTGCCATGTATTATGAGAAGATGAAGAAAGAACTTCTCTCTAAATGGATCTTGAAAGAACGCAAACATAACATGGCCAAAAAAGCAAACAACAACAACAACAAAATCCTTTCCTTTTCCTCCTTGGTGATCAGTGTTCATCAGCTCTCCTCCTCCTGTTCCTGTCCTTCCAGTGTGTGGTAGTTAGGGCTCAAGCTGCAGCAGACAATAAGCAGCAATAGCCGCTCCCATTAGAAACCACAGATGTGGGGGGGATCCAAGATGGCGGATTAGAGGAAGCCGCACTTCAGGACAGCTCCGTGGAAAGAATCCAACAAAGCAGATAAATTGCCTTTCATCATATATATATGGACTGAAAATAATGATCTCCTGTATGGTTTGATTACCACTACCAGAGAGAGAAAGAGACAAGCTGTCTGCAGCTGCGGGAGCCGCGAGGCTCCTGCAAAACCGCCTGGGTGGTGCACAGGCCGGGCGAAACAAAGTCAGTGTGAGGAGACCACGCTACTACTGCAACCCCAGCCAAACTCACGGCACACCAGCGTGAAACCGGCGATAAAGACCAGCGATAACAGCCGGCGGGATTGGTGCTGGGGAACCACGGGAGACCGGGGGTCCACACACCAGTTCGGAGCCACACTCCGCCTGACGCGACCCTCAGTAGTGGGGCCCCGGACAGAGCGGCGCAGAGATCTGCGATCAGCAAACAGGGGCAGAGTGGAGCGGGCTACAGTCTGAAGCAGCGCTGTCTGCACTACAGTCACAGGTATGGCTTCCCGGTGCGATCGGCAAGGATACGGGAGTCTGCGGAGCTGCTGTTGACTGGAAGGAGAGCACCGCCATCTTTGAAAGCTGCAGGGGCTGGTCCTGACAAAGGGGAGGAGACGGAGAGCGACTGCTGCATCCATCCAGGGACTCTCCAGCTCTCTGAAGACAACGCACAATTGGGTGAGACTTGGGTGGTCAGCAGGGGAAGGCGTTTCTGAGGCTGGCGCAGCGGCCACAGGGGGCTGCAACTGTGGGTGGGCTTGGGGAGGGGGTGCCTTCTGGAAGATCCCCTTCCCGGCGCCATTCATCTGCTGACACACACGGTCCCCCTGAGCCACTCCTTCACTGAACCATGCAGCTGCTGGCCTAGGATGCAGCCTTGATTTCACTGACAGGATCACAGACTGTGATCCAATAGCAATTGGTTTGAACTGGAAAGGAAAAAAAGAGGGGGGCCTCCCAGGGCCCGTTTTGTCTGAGACTTGGGGTTTGACTTTTTTTTTTTTTTTTTTTTTTCCCTTTCTTTTTATTGGTCTGCTTGATTTTTTGGATTGCAGGGAGGGTTTTTTTTTTGTTTGTTTGTTTTTCTATGTTTGTTTGTTTATTTTTATTTTTCTTTTTTTGGCTTTGTTTTGTTCTGCTTTTTTTTTTTTTTTCCTTCCGCATTGATTGTTAGTGTGTTTATTTGCTTCCGCTCCTTTTTTCTTTCATTCTTTTCCTCCTTCTCACCCTTGTATCTTTTCTTCCTCCTTCATCTTTCATGTT
Organism: Tamias sibiricus; assembly: GCA_025594165.1. Classification (NCBI taxonomy): domain Eukaryota; kingdom Metazoa; phylum Chordata; class Mammalia; order Rodentia; family Sciuridae; genus Tamias; species Tamias sibiricus. The sequence continues at coordinate 107,801,662 of CM046658.1, read as the reverse complement.
TACATCCTGCCAGTGCATACTAAACAGAGGCAAAAACAAGTTATACGCAAAACTTGGGATTTCTAGAACCGGCGCAATTGAACTGGGTAGCAAAGTGGTGTTATATATAGTTTACTCTCTATTTCCTTGATTCTCTCTCTCCTCTCTCTTACACCAATTCCTACTCTTTATCATTTTTTTTCCTTTTCAACTTACTATATATATAAATTGATCTTTTTACCTAATTGTCAACCCCATTCTCTTTCTTCCATCGTCTACTGATACTAAACCACTTCCACTAAACCATTTCAATAGATATCTCTTTTCATACTTTCCAAGAAAGAACAATTCAAGACACTTCCTTCTTCCTAAACATAACACCTCTGTATCCAATACTTGAAGCTATAAAACCCTATCAGAAACGTACAGAGTAAATTGGAAATAATATCTGGGTTAACAAAATCTGTACATTGTGACCAAACTTGGATTTTCTGAATAGAAAGTGTTAGGTTTTAAAAGTATAAAGGAATTATAAGGAGATCTGATAGCATTGTACTACAGGAACAACATAAGGCTTTAAGGTAAAATCGAAACAGTCAAGGTCCCACAGTGCAGGAAGAATAGACACACAAGCAACATGAAAAAAACAAGGAAAGAAAATGACACAAACAAATCAAGATACCTCATCGGTAGATGTCATGGCAAGCACAGTTGGTCAAATGCCAGAGATGGAATTTAGAAATTACATATGCCAAATGTTTATGGAACTTAAGAATGAACTCAAAAATGAGATGAGGGAGCAGGTACAGGAGGCAAAAGATCATTTTGACAAAGAACTCCAAAAACAAATACAGGAAGTAAAAGATTACTTCAATAGGGAAATAGAGGCTCTAAAGAGAATCCAAACAGAAATTCCAGAAATGAAAGAAGCAATAAACCAAAATAAAAGCTCAATTGAAAACATCTCCAACAGAATAGACCACCTGGAAGATAGAACCTCAGACAATGAAGACAAAATATATGTCCTAGAGAAGAATTTAAACCATACAGCAAAACTTGTTAGTAATCATGAACATAACATCCAAGAATTATGGGACAACATAAAAAGACCAAACTTAAGAGTGATCGGCGTAGAGGAAGGGGCAGAGTTTCAAGCCAAAGGAATGAGTAATCTATTTAATGAAATAATTACAGAAAATTTTCCAAGCTTGAGGAATGAAATGGAAAACCAAGTTCAAGAGGCATACCGAACACCAAACAAACAAAATCTTAACAGATCCACACCTAGACACATTATAATGAAAATGCCTAATACACTGAGCAAGGAGAGAATACTAAAAGCCACAAGAGAAAGGAAGCAAATTACATATAGGGGGAAACCAATCAGACTATGTTCAGATTTTTCAACCCAGATCTTAAAAGCAAGAAGATCCTGGAATAGCATATTTCAAGCTCTGAAAGAAAAGGGATGTCAACCAAGAATCTTATATCCAGCAAAATTGAGCTTTAGATTCGAAGATGAAATAAAAACCTTCCACGACAAGCAAAAGTTAAAAGATTTCACAACTCGAAAGCCAGCACTTCTGAGCATCCTGGGCAACATTTTTCATGAAGAAGAAGAGAAAGATGATAACGAAAATCAACAAAGGGAGATATTAAACTAAAGGAAATACCAACCAGAAGAGAAACCAAATCAAGCTAAAGACCATAATTCAAATAAAAATGGATGGGAATAAAAATCACATCTCAATAATAACCCTGAATGTTAATGGCCTAAACTCGCCAATCAAAAGACACAGATTATCAGAATGGATTAAAAGAAATGACCCAACAATTTGCTGTCTCCAAGAAACACACCTCATAGAAAAAGACATCAACAGACTGAAAGTGAAAGGCTGGGAAAAGTCTTATCACTCACATGGCCGGCGGAAGCAAGCAGGGGTTTCCATTCTCATATCAAATAAGGTAGACTTCAAACCAAAACTAGTCAAGAGGGACAAAGATGGATATTTCTTATTACTTAAGGGAACCATCCATCAACAGGATATAACAATCATAAATCTGTATGCCCCAAATAATGGAGCACCTACATTCATCAAACAAACGCTTCTTAAGTTCAAGAGTAAAATAGACCACAACACAGTTATTCTAGGGGACTTCAACACACCTCTCTCACCAATGGATAGATCATCCAAACAAAAGCTAAACAAAGAAACTTTAAGCCTCCTCAAAACAATTAACAATTTAGACCTAACGGACATATATAGAATATTTCATCCCTCAGTAAACGAATACACATTTTTCTCAGCAGCACATGGCTCCTTCTCCAAAATAGACCATGTATTATGTCACAAGGCAACTCTCAGCAAATATAAAAAAATAGAGATACTACCCTGCATGCTATCGGACCATAAAGGGATGAAATTGGAAATCAACGACAAAACAAGGAATAAGAAAAACTACTCCATCAACTGGAAGCTAAACAACATGCTACTGAATGAACAAGGGGTTGAAGAAGACATCAAAGAGGAGATCAAAAAATTCCTTCTTTCACTTTCAGTCTGTAAATGAGAACACAGATACATCATATAGAAATCTCTGGGACACTATGAAGGCAGTAGTAAGAGGAAAATTCATTGCACTGAATTCATTCCTTAAGAGGAAAAAAAACCAACAAATAAATGACTTAACATCACACCTCAAAGCATTAGAAAAAGAAGAACAGACCAACACCAAGAGCAGTAGAAGACAGGAAATAATTAAAATCAGAGCAGAAATTAATGAAATTGAGACTAAGGAAACCATTCAAAGAATTGACAAAACTAAAAGTTGGTTCTTTGAAAAAATAAACAAAATTGACAGACCCTTAGCGATGCTAACGAAAAGAAGAAGAGAAAAAACTCAAATTACTAACATTCGTGATGAAAAAGGGAATATCACAACAAACACCTCAGATATACAGAATATAATTAGAAATTACTTTGAAAACTTGTACTCTAATAAAATAGAAAATACTGAATGCATTGACAGATTTCTAGAGTCATATGATTTGCCTAAACTGGATGTGGAGGCTATACATAATTTAAATAGATCAATTACAAGCGAAGAAATAGAAGATGTCATCAAAAAGCTACCAACAAGGAAAAGTCCAGGACCTGATGGGTTTACAGCCGAGTTCTATAAGACTTTCAAAGAAGAACTAATACCAATGCTCTTCAAACTATTTCAAGAAATAGAAAAAGAGGGAGCTCTTCCAGACTCTTTCTATGAGGCCAATATTACATTAATTCCAAAGCCAGGCAAAGACACATCCAAAAAAGAAAACTTCAGGCCAATATCTTTAATGAACATAGATGCAAAAATCCTCAACAAAATCCTGGCAAATCGGATACAAAAACATATCAAAAAGATAGTGCACCACGATCAAGTGGGGTTTATCCCAGGGATGCAAGGCTGGTTCAATATTCGAAAATCAATAAACATAATACATCACATCAATAGACTTAAAGACAAAAATCATATGATCATCTCAATTGACGCAGAAAAAGCATTTGACAAAATACAACACCCCTTTATGTTCAAAACACTAGAAAAACTAGGAATATCAGGAACATATCTTAACATAATAAAAGCTATTTATGCAAGGCCCAGAGCTAACATTATCTTAAATGGAGAAAAATTGAAAGCATTCCCTCTAAAAACTGGAACAAGACAGGGATGTCCCCTTTCACCACTGCTATTTAACATAGTACTGGAAACTCTGGCCAGAGCAATTAGACAGATGAAAGAAATTAAAGGGATCCAGATAGGAAAAGAAGAGCTCAAATTAGCACTATTTGCTGATGACATGATAATCTACCTAGAAGACCCAAAAAACTCTACCAGAAAACTTTTACAACTAGTAAACGAATTTGGCAAAGAGTTGCAGGATACAAAATCAATACACATAAGTCAAAGGCATTTGTGTACATCAGCGACAAAGACTCTGAAAGGGAAATGATGAAAAATACCCCATTTGCAATAGCATCAAAAAAAAATAAAATACCTGGGAATCAACCTAACGAAAGAGGTGAAAGACCTCTATAACGAAAATTATAGAACACTAAAGAAAGAAATTATAGATGAACTCAGAAGATGGAAAGACCTACCTTGCTCTTGGATAGGTAGAATTAATATTGTCAAAATGTCCATACTACCAAAAGCATTATACAGATTTAATGCAATTCCAATCAAAATCCCAATGTCATTCTTCAAAGAAATTGAAATAGCAGTCATGAAATTCATCTGGAAAAATAAGAGACCCAGAATAGCCAAAGCAATCCTGAGCAAGAAAAGTGAAGCAGGGGGCATCACCATACCAGACTTTAAATTATACTATAGAGCAATAGTAACAAAAACAGCATGGTATTGGCACCAAAACAGACTGGTGGACCAATGGTACAGAATTGAGGATACAGAGACTAATACATTTAATTACAGCTATCTTATATTAGACAAAGGTGCCAAAAATGTACAGTGGAGAAAGGATAGCCTCTTCAACAAATGGTGCTGGGAAAACTGGAAATCCATATGCAACAAAATGAAATTAAACCTTTATCTCTCACCATGCACAAAACTCAATTCAAAGTGGATCAAGGACCTAGGAATTAGACCAGAGACAATACACCTAATAGAAGAAAAAGTAAGCTCCAATTTCCAACATGTTGGATTAGGCCCCAAGTTCCTTAATAAGAATCCTGTAGCGCAAGAATTACTACCAAGAATTAATGAATGGGATAGATTTAAACTAAAAAGCTTCTTTTCAGCAAAAGAAACAATCAGTGAGGTGAATAGAGAGCCAACTAATTGGGAACAAATATTTAATACATGCACATCAGATAGAGCACTAATCTCTAGAATAGATAAAGAACTCAAAAAACTTTACACTAAAAAAACAAATAACCCAATCAATAAATGGGCTAAGGAACTGAGAAGACACCTCTCAGAAGAAGATACACGATTAATCAACAAATACATGAAAAAATGTTCAACATCGCTGGCAATTAGAGAAATGCAAATCAAAACTACTCTAAGATTTCACTTCACTCCAGTCAGAATGGCAGCCATCAAGAACACAAGCAACAATAAATGTTGGAGAGGATGTGGAGAAAAAGGCACACTCATACATTGCTGGTGGGACTGCAAAATGGTGCAACCGTTATGGAAAGCAGTATGGAGATTTCTTGGAAAACTGGGAATGGAACCATCCTATGACCCAGCCATCCCACTCTTGGGTCTATTCCCAAAGGACTTAAAAACAGCATATTACAGTGACACAGCTATCTCAATGTTTGTAGCTGCACAATTCACAATAGCTAGGTTGTGGAATCAACCTAGATGTCCCTCAGTAAATGAGTGGATTAAGAAAATGTGGTATATACGCACAATGGAATTTTACTCAGCAATAAAAGAAAATAAATTAATGGCATTTGCAGGTAAATGGATGAAGTTGGAAGACATAATGCTAAGTGAAGTTAGTCAGTCTCAAAAATCCAAGTACCAAATGTTCTCTCTTATATAAGGAGGCTATTTCAAAGTATTGTTGGATGGGGGTACATAGGAGGATTAGAGGAACACTAGAATGGTCAAGGGAAGGGAGGGTAAGGGAGGGAGCAAGAGGGGAGGGAGGGGGGAAAAAAAAAGGTGGTTGAATGAGATGGATATCATTTTCCTTAATGCATGATTGAAGACCTGAATTGTACGAATATACTTTGTATACAAACAGTTGTATGTAAAAAGATACTAAATATATGCACTATGAGTTGTACATATTAAAAATTATAAAAATTAAAAAAAAAAAAAAGTTCCTCTTAAGCTGGAGTACCAAAAGGTGGGAAAACCAAAATCTGATTTACCATTCTGATTTATAGTCAGTGTCTGTGACTTGTTGAGCTTAAAAAAAAAATAAACAAAAGCAGGCATATTTAAAGCAAAAAAAAAAAAAAAAAAAAAAAAGAAACCACAGATGTGGAAGGCAGCGCACAGCTGTGGGGGTCAGTAACACCGAGCTTATTCTAATTAGGACCTCATTCTCATGGATATACATGATGGTGGGATTCACTATGGTGTATTCATGTAAGTACATAGGGAAATTTTTTTTATCCATTCCACTGCCTTTCCTTATCTCCCCTTCCTTCCCTTTATTCCCTTCTATTTAATCTACTGAATATCTATTTTTACCCTCTCCCCCCTTATTGTAGGCTAGTTTCCACATATTAGCAAAAACATTTGACCTTTGGTTTTGGGGACTGGCTTAATTTACTTAGCATGATAGTCTCCAGGTCCATCCATTTACTTGCAAATGCCATAAAGTCAATCTTTTTTATGGCTGAGTAATATTCCATTGTGTATACATACCACATTTTCTTTATCCATTCATCTGTTGAAGGGCACCTAGGTTGGTTCCATAATTTAGCTTTTGTGAATTTAGCTGCTATAAACATTGATGTGGCTGAGTCATTGTAGTATGGCAATATGCGACAGAATCAGGGTCAGTCCCGTGGATTGGGCTGGCAACGAAAAAAAAAAACACACAAACATAGAAAATGCCTTTCTTGGGGTTCAGGATGGTTCTGCAGCCTCAAGAATCAAGCTCCCACGCTGGAGGGCACAGAGAGCAAGGGAATCAAGAGGCAAGAGGCAGGCAAGAGGCCGAGCATACCCTGCACCCTGGTATTTATGGGGGGGAAAGACATTCAAGAAAGTTCCACCCAAATAAGGCAAGTGATTGGGTTTCGAAGGGTGGAGTCTTGCTTGGTGATGTCTTGTGGTCAGCAGACTGACTGACATCTTGGAAAGCCACACCCATCTCAGGTGCTATGTGGGACCATAGGCAGAGCGAGCAAAAAGGCACACATATGATGTCTCACAGCCCAATCAGGCAGCTACATCAGTCCAGTTTCCTCATACTGCCCAATGAGCATACCTCACATACATAGCCTGTGGCTGGCTCGCAACACTGTAGTATGCTGATTTTAAGTCCTTTGGGTATAGACCAAGGAGTGGAATACCTGGGTCAAATGGTGGTTCCACTGCTAGTCTTTTGAGGAAACTTTATACTGCTTTCTACAGTGGTTACACCAATTTTCATTCCCACAAGCAATGTATGAGTGTGCCTTTCCCCCCACATCCTTGCCAACATTAATTTTTACTTATATTCTTGATAATTGCCATCCTGACTGTAGTGAGATGAAATCTTAACATAGCTCATTTCTGAGAAGGGATCTCCTTGTTTCCAGGCTGGTCTTAAATGTTGGGCTTTTTTTTGTTGTTTTTTTTTTTTGTTTTGTTTTTTTTTTTAGTTGCTGGGGTTTTTAGTTTTTCCTGAGCTGGGTTTAGCTTCCTCTAGCCAGCGGAGAAGGCTAGGGGAAAAACACGCCCCAGCGGAGGCGTGATTGAGAACGGTAGAAGCTGGCTGGAGGCCCACGCCAGCCCTCACGATGGAAGACAATCAAGGATGCACCAGGGAGAACTTGTCAAGGCACGAACTCAGTTTATTGAGGTAGTTAGACAGTCTTATAGAAGACATGGGCCAATCAGCAGAAAGATCATAGGAGCACATAGGGAGCATGAGCAAATCACATTGATGGAGCATTTAGCCTATTTTAGTGGCGATCCGATTTCTCACGACATGTCAGGGGAAAGCCTCCTGATTAGGCCAAGTTCCCGTATCAGGAAGTGGGAGGCAGCCAGAGAGTTAAGTTTTTCTGTTCTTTCAGCTGATGTGTTCTTAAGTCCCCAACATTAAACTCCTGGCTTCAAGTGATCTTCCTGCCTTACCCTCCCAAGTAGCTGGCACTATAGGTGTGCACAACTGTGCCAGGCTTAGTTCTCCATTATTATGTCTCCAAATAGAATTCCATCCTACTTCTTGCCCCCCACTTAAATCTTTGGAAGGATTCCAATTGCCTATAAAAACACATGCGGCCATTCTCCTTCCCTGTCTCTTTTTACCTGAAAAGTGAAAAAGACTCGATTCAAGGATCACTTCCTATGGGAATCCTTTCCCAACAAACCTGCCCTGAAGGAAGGACTGATTTCTCCCTTCTTCCATGCCAAAGGCTTACACCAACTGCTCTGTGTAATACAAAGTAACTCCTTCACTGGATTAGATGACCTGCAGACTAGTTGAAAGACGTAAAAATTAACTAAATTAAGAAAACCATGAGTTGGGCGTGGTGACGCACGCCTGTAATCCCAGCACTTGGGAGGCTGAGGCAGGAGGATAGAGAATCCAAAGCCAGCCTCAGCAATGGCAAAGGCACTTAGCAACTCAGTGAGACCCTGTCTCTAAATAAAATACAAAAAAGGGCTGGGGATGTGGCCCAGTGGTCCAGTGCCCCTGAGTTCAATACCCCATACCAAAACAAAAAAAAAAAAAAAAAAAAAAAAGAAGAAGATTGTGAGTTCAAAGCCAGCCTCAGCAAAAGCGAGGTGCTAAGCAACTCAATGAGACCCTGTCTCTAAATAAAATACAAATAGAGCTGGGGATGTGGTTCAGTGGTTGAGTACCTCTGAGTTTCAACCCCCGGTACCAAAAGAAAAAGAAAGAAAGAAAGAAAATGGTGGATGAGCTGGTCGGTTGTGAGATCTTAAAAGAACTTGAAAAGTAAGAGAAACCAGTAAGAGAAATGAAGAAATTCATGTTGTAAACAATTGGTTTTGTATACATAAAGTATATACAGTCCTTCCTCAGTATCCACAGAGGATTGGTTCCCAGGCCCCCTGCAGATCTGAACTCTGAGGATGCTTAAGTCCTTTATAAAAAATGTTGCAGGATTTGCACATAACTTGTACACATGCTCCCGTTTTCTTTAAATCATCTCTATCCTACTTAATAATATTTAATATAATGTAAATGCTATGTAAATAGTTGTTATGAACTATTGTTTAGAGCACAATGACAAGAAAAACATCTGTACTTGTTTAATATAGACACAATTTCTTTCTTTTGAATATTAAAAAAATTATATGTATTTTTGGTTGTTGATGGGCTTTATTTTATTTATTTATTTATTTATATGTGGTGCTGAGAATCAAACACATGTTGGGCAAGCACTTTACCACTGAACCACAGCCCCAGCTCTTTCTTTTGAATATTTTGACCCATAGTTTATTGAATCCATGGTCTGAGAACAGACTGAATGTATCAAAGTGCATGCAAGATTGAGTGAAAAGAATCAGATGGTAAACCTGATGATGATGATGATGATGATGATGATGATGATTTACCAAAACACAGCTAGAGTCAGAGAAAAGCTTTAGAACCCTCTCTACGTGGTAGTGTGATGGGGTGTCTTGTTTCTTACTGTCATACTCAACAGTGTTTAGAAGAATAGGCAAACTTTTCATTCTTTCCAAGAAGCTGATTCTCCATACATTTATTCCATTTTCCTGGGAAGAATCTCTTAATGGCATGGCATTGTGTTTATTTTCTAAATCACAAAGCAGGTGTTGACATTTGTTCCACTGGTCCACGCTTCTTCCTCTCTTCCTACATAGCCTTGTTCAAATGTGTATGTACCCACCCAGGTACATCAGGTAGGCAAAGGGCCAGAGGAAAGCAGGCTTAAAGAAACCAACCAAGTCCTCTGGACTTTGCGTTTGTTAGTCAATGAGTCTATGAATGAGCTCTCCCAGTCTAGCACTACCTGCCATAGCCAGGATTATATCCAGGCTCCACCTCCTCAAGGGGCTTGTTAGTATTGAGTTTGCAAAGCAGGCATTGTTGTGCCCCACGGCTTGGGACCCCCAAGAAGACCACCAGAGTCCTTGGTCAATGTAAGCAACAAAGAGTCATTTATTAGCAAGCTCAAGCTTGGTTCTCCGCGCACTCGGTAACAGGTGATGCTAAGAGGCCCTGAGCCCAGATTTAGCAGGGTTTTTATAATGATATACATACAAGTTAAGGGGGGTTTTACAGTGCTCTTCTGATTGGTTAACATATAAAGTTACATACAAAGCATTATTTTTAAGTTTTGGGTCAGCCTGACGGCTAGGGGAAGGGTAGTCGGCCACCCGGTTTTACAAGATAGACAAAATAAGGAACAAGAATGTTTTGTGGCTTTTCCAAAGACTGAGAACAGTTTTGGGAAAGACTTGTGTTTACACAAGTGTTTGCATTTTTTACCTTTCAGCACCATTGTGCAATTGTGGGAGGAGGGCTGGGGCTTCTTCTAACAAACAATTCAAACATACAGGTCATTACAAGGGCTTAACAAAAGGGTCTTGATTAAGTCTCCTGGGCCAGAGATGGAGAACTCTCCTTTAGCCAGGCTTCCAATATTTGCTGCCAAAACTTTCAGTATTCTTTAACCATCATTCATAGTGCCCCACTAAATTACTGCTGGAAGCTGTAGGGAGTTATAAGATTCTTAAAAATCAGTTGCTTTTCTATGGAGCAAAGGAGCTGGGCCAGGCATGACATAAACAAGGACAAAGTACCTGCTCTATAGTAATTATAACAGCACCCATTGTGGGTTGGAATTTGACACGTATTATCTTCAACATCTATTTGAGGAAACTGAGGATCAGATGGGTTAAGTAACTATCCCAAGAACTAGGGTCTGAACCCATAGCCACCTCACTTCTGTTCTTCATGCTTTCTCCCAGGATTGGACTAGGACTTCACTGGTGGCCTGAACTTTTTGCATTGAATTTTGTTCCTCTTGGCCTTAAGAAATCAGCTAAGGCACCAAGAGCACCCTCTCTTTCTAATAGAACCAGGGAGATGATGTAGGAATCCTGATTTGCAGACTATAGATGAGAGCACTAAACTCATCCCTCCACTATCAATGAGCAAAGAGACACGGTCAGTTTAACTTCTACTGCCATGGGATGCCAGAGAGGTCTCGAAGGAGAAATCACCCTAGATTCTTGAGTAACTGAGCCTCTCAGCATCCTCTAGTCTAATTAGTGTTGAATGAATGGAACAAAGGTTTTGGAGCTTAACAGGCTCAGGTCTGAATCTTTTTATCTTCTTTCTAGCAGTTGGATGTATTCAGACAAGTGGCCAACAGCTCTCTCCTCATCTTTCATCTTCCCCCAGGCTCCACTCACAGAAAGAGCAAGCTCTAGCATAACTTGCCTGCTCTCATAGGGAGACTTTGCTTTGACAATGATCTCACTGAGAATGCTCCTTTTCAAAATATTGGAGGGAGGTTACATGGCAATATATATTATATCTGCTCCCTTAGACCAGTAGATCCTGAAAAAAAAAATGAAATTATACCTTTTTCTGTGTTATCCCTTCCTTTAGGTATCAGAGTAAAGGTTCCCATCAACTTGTATTAATTACCTATTTGACTGCTGAAATAAAGACCCCCCAAATAACAGCCTTCTTTCCCTTGTACCTAACTATATATACATAGCAGCCCAGGGGAGCCACACTCTGTCATCTTATTGCTCTGCCATCCCTTGGCTGTGACCCTCATTTGTGAGGTCCAGCAAGGATCAATAACACATCCACAGTCCATGGCGGCAGGCTCAAGGAAGAGGCAGGAAATGAAATTTCCCCCTTTAAGAGCAGAAATGTATCATTTCTACTCACATCTCCTTAGGCAGAATCTAGTCAAATACTTCACTTAGTTGCAAGGGAGGCTGGGAAATATAGTGTTTAGTTGGGAAATACAGCCAAATGCTAAGCTAAAAACTGTATTACTATAAAGGAGGAAAGAATGGATAAGGGAGAGAAGTAGAAATAGTAGTTGCTCCATCCAAAGTTGCCCGTGGGAAATCTCCCTCTTTTTTGGGGGGGTTGGGAGTACCTGGTATTGAACTCAGGGGCAATCAACCACTGAGCCACATACCCAGCCCTATTTTGTATTTTATTTAGAGACAGGGTCTCCCTGAGTTGCATAGTACCTCGCTATTGCTAAGGCTGGCTTTGAACTCGTGATCCTCCTGTCTCAACCTCCTGAGCCATTGGGATTACAGGCATGTGCTACCGCACCTGGTAGGAAATTTCCCTCTATTCAACATATTCTCCCCTTCATCTTCCTGTGAAGCCTTTGGCAGATCAGATTACTAGTTCTTTACACATTCCCATATCCACACCCCTTTGCCTTGTAATTTAGCAGTTCTCCCATCTCTATGGGAGGAATGTACTTTCCTGCCCTTTTATTTGGGCTCAGTCATGCAATCTGCTTTGGCCAATTATTAGCGAATGTGATATAACCAAAACGTTGAAATATGCTGGGGTAGTTGGGTTTGTTCTCTTGACCATCTGCTTTCACCATAAGAAGAGCTTCCCCTGGAGAGCTGCTGCCCCTGCAGCGTGGCCCCTAAAACGAATGCACATGGGCAAAGCTATCCCAGCCAGAACAGACCTACAGTGAGAAGCAGAGCTGGCCCAAGGTCCAGACCTGCAGCAGGGGCACCCAGCCAAGCTCAGCTGAAATCTGCCAACCCACAGGCCTGTGAGAGTAAGTGTTTACTATTATATACACATGCCCCAGGGATTGGGGGGTTGTTCATTACATGGCATTATTGGGTTATAACTAACTGACACAGCCTGGGCCCTAATTCAGTAGCTGTCTATCTGGTTATTTACTATTTGTCCTTCCAGATCCTTTCTCCATACTGTTTCACCATTCTCTGGGCTTTGGCAGGTAGATCCTTATGGGTTCCCTTGGTGTATGGCTTCAAGATTGGTTTGGGCAATGAGAGGTACTGGCAGGAGAGAGAGTGAAGTCGAGGTATTTAACTCCCCAGATTCTTTTCTGAAGCTCACCAGGGATAGGTTACATCCTTCTACCAAAGGACACAACTTATGTCAGTTTCCTCTCTGGGTCCAAAGTAGCCACCTCCTCTTATGCATAGTAATGCTCACAGTTGCCACTAGCCCAAGATTCTGCACTAGCTTTCGTCTTCCTAAATTCTACCCACGTGTTTGTCAATTGCCCCTTCTCAAAACTCTCCTCGATTTCTCAGCTTGAGCAAGCCATTATTTTCTTCTTGGACCCTGACACACATTTATACCCACCCCCATGAGGCCTCAGGGCCTTTGCTCACCTTGTCTCTGACCTCTACCCTGCCCAAAAGTATATCCCCTTCTTCTTCATGGGGTCAAATACAACTCTCCTTTCAAGGCATATCTCAAGTCCCCCTCTTCTAAGATACTTTCTCTTGAGTCTTTAGCTCCCAGCCAACCTCCCCACCTGCACCACATCATCGAGGCCTTGTTTCACACTAAAGTACAGCAGTCTATAAGCTGTGCTCAGGGTACCCCAGGGACTCTGTGAAAGGTCCACGTGGTGGGGAGGAGAGTATTTGCAGGGCAGGTGGAATTTCACTTTATGATTGACTAAACATTTCATTTGAGATTCAGTGTTTTTGAAAAGTTTGAACATTCTGATGCAGTACATTAGTCTTCAGCTTTTTATTTACATAAATTTTATCTATGCAAGCTAAATGAATAAATTTAAATATTTCCCAAGTCAAGGAATTTATGTTCTCCCTTTGTTACAGGGCATAGGTGGGGCAGATGGATGATTGACAGAAGGATGGCTGCATGGATGGGAGGGCAGGTTTGGGTTCTCATCATAAACAGTTTCTCCATGGGTTCTACCCTCTCCTCATGGTCTGGAGGAACACATCTTTTTGCTCCTACACAAATCCTGCTGGAAACATCTCTCCTGGCACTTCAACTAAACTCCAAAGGGCCAACTAAAAGGGACAGAGGTCAGAAAGGATGTAGGACAGACTGTTGGGCTTGGCTGCACTATGCAGTTGCAGATCCTACTCTGCTAAGACCTGAAAGGAAGATGCTGCAAGAACAGCACAGAAGTCTGGCGCCACAGAGAACCTACTCCACACCCTCGGTGGACTGGCAAACAAGTTTCTAAAGATCTATAATTTCTACTGCATCCCAAATTTTCCTGTCTTCAACTTCTCACTATGATGTTCCTAGTTAGTAAAAGGAATAAAATAATCTCTTCTTCTTATTTAATCTGCATATTCAATGACTACATTATATGTGCTATAGTGTTCACACTACCTGGTATCTGATTGTGACAATAATTTCTTCTAAATAACCATTTTCTTGTCTGCTTTGAATAATGCCATGTGAAAAGACACTGTTTTTGTTGGTTTTTTTTTTTTTTTTTTTTTTTTTTTTTTTGTACCAGGGATTGAACTCAGGGGCACTCGACCACTGGGTCACATCCCCAGACCTTTTTTGTATTTTATTTAGAGACAGGGTCTCACTGAGTTGCTAAGTGCCTCGCCGTTGCTGAGGCTGGCTTTGAACTCGAGATCCTCCTGCCTCAGCCTCCCAAAGTGCTGGGATTACAGGCGTGCGCCACCGCGCCCGGCTAAAACACCGTTTTTGTTTTGTTTTGTTTTGTTTTTCCTCTCTCTAAGTGTGTATCTTGGTGTCCATTTATAAAATAGTCTGGATTTGGGGTCCTGTACGATGCCACTTAATTGAAGCTCAGCAAAGGGAGAACCATTTCCATTTTATACCAGAACTTCACCTCTTTCAACCCTCTATCTACGAGGTCACTGGGTGAAGGGTATCGAGAGTCCTGCATCAAAGGGTACAGTAATAATGACCAGCACCTTCACTTGGACCCTGGTTTCTCTTCATAAAAGAAAAAAAAAATCCTTGAAAAAGACGGGTGGATGGATAGACGATAGATGGAGTGAATCAGAGACAGAGGGACTGCCAGGAGAACAGCTCTAACTCTTTCACCCAGAGTTCATTTGGACAAATCTTTCTTTCAGTGGGAAAAAACTACTGTGTTCCCGCTGCACTCCAGCCCACCCCTCATCCCCATGCCTGAGTTGCGGACGATGATAGATTACGAGGTGCTGTCTGCACTGTACACCGTCTGCTTAGGGTATGAAAAAATCGCCTGTTTAAGTTCATTTGTGCTCACTTTGTAGCCATAATGTCTGGAAATAATAGAGCCCTAGAAATTACTTTTCCTATTTTCAGTTTCCATCGCGGGTCACAAGAACCCATGCATTTTATTTTCCAGAGTTCGCAGTAAGAAAATGTGCCTTGATCAATTGGCCCTGGCATTGATGCTGCTTTCCTCCTCCTGTGGGGACAGCTGTCCTCCCTCTATAGTTCAGCTCATTAATGGGCACCCTGGAACAATGGGTTCCGAGTGAGACCATGGGAAGCCAGGAAACCAACGTGCTGTCCAAAAGCAGGTTGAAAAGGAGACCCCCAGCAGGGCAGCCTGACCATGATGGCCTGAAACCCCTGGGTTAAGGCACCCAGAACCAATGACACAGAGGCAAGGTGGGCCAGCTGCTGCCACCTCCTCTGTGTGAACATTTGGACGAGCTCTGGAGTCTCATCCCGGTAAGTCCAGCTTCCCTTGACGTGTCTGCAAAATGATCTCATTGTTAGGGATTCTGACTATTGTCCCTCAGTAAGAAAATGCTACTACTCAAAAGAAGAAAAACAATCCCCAAGGCTGGTTTTGGAAGGATAAGGTCCCAGACCTCACTGCTGATGTTTCTTCTTCTTCTTCTCCTCCTCCTCCTTCTCCTCCTCCTCCTCCTCCTTCTCCTCCTCCTCCTCCTCCTTCTTCTTCTTCCTACGTACTTTTATTTTTTTTAAGTTTTTTTACATTTAATATTATACTTATAGAGCACATTTTTTTACATATCTCTGGTGTGTACAAAGTATATTCACACCATTTGTGTCTTCATACATGCACTTAGGGTAATGATATCCATCTCATTCTTCCATCTTTTTTTTTTTCCTTCACTTTTTGCCCCCTCTCTTCCCCTCCCTCCCCATTGGCCATTTTGGTATTCCTCTAATCCTCCTATGCTCCCCATCCCAACCCCACCGTGAATCGGCCTCCTTATATCAGAGAAAACATTCGGCATTTGGCTTTTGGGGATTGGCTAACTTCACTCAGCATTATATTCTCCAACTTCATCCATTTACCTGCAAATGCCATGATTTTATTCTCTTTCATTGCTGAGTAATACTCCATTGTGTATATATACCACATTTTCCTTATCCATTAATCTACTGAAGGGCATCTAGGTTGGTTCCACAGTTTAGCTATTGTGAATTGTGCTGCTATAAACATTGATGTGGCTGTGTCCCTATAGTATGCTGTTTTTAAGTCCTTTGGGTATAGACAGAGGAGTGGGATAGCTGGGTCATAAGGTGGTTCCATTCCCAGTTTTCCAAGGATCTCCACACTGCTTTCCATATTGGCTGCACCATTTTGCAGTCCCACCAGCAAATGTATGAGTGTGCCCTTTCTTCTAAGTTTCACATTCTCTTAGGGCCCTGGCTGATGGAGCCCTAGTATCATCACAGGTGTGTGTGTGTGTGTGTGGGGGGGGGGTCCTGTTCTATCAACTCTCACACCCAAGTGCAGATCAAATAAATTCCTTTTATCCTCTGAAGCACAGCTGAACTAAGGATAGGCCTGAAGGCTTTTGCTCAAGGTCTGATCATAACAAAAGGTGACTGGTCACAGAGCATCCAATTCCTAGACAGCTGGTGCTTGCCATCCTTGGAGGACCCCAGGGAAAAGAGGTCCTACCTACATTCCTCCCTCCTAGCACCCTGTAGTCTCCAGATGCCACCTTTAAAGCCCCCCATCCGGGAGCATCCTTCTACATCTAGTCCTGGAAGTGGCCTCCTCTATCTGTCTAGGCCCATGTTTCCACTCTTAAGAATTCGCCTGTCTCTCGTTATTAATATGAAGACAGACCTCAGCCTTCAGGCAAGATCCCAGCCTCTCCCTGCAGGGACCTGCACCAGAATACCTGATCTCATACCCGTCCCCAGACCCAACTCATGCCCTGCTGTGAAGCCACTATCGCACTGCCTTCCTTCTAGAACATGCCACATCAAGGAGCCCTTCTTTTATATCTTCAGCCTCTTCCCTACTACTTGTTTCTTTTCCCTCCCCTTAGTTTATTGCATTTCAAAAAAAAAAAAAAGAAAGAAAGAAAAGAAAAGGAAAAATATGACAAAGAGTTTCCTTCTTTCTCCTTGAACTGCCTCCCTTTCTTCCTACTTCCTTTCATGACCACACTTCTTGAAAGAATGGGTCAGACCTACCGCTGCCAACTCCCCTCCACCTTCTTGCTGCTTTACCTTTTACAGTTCTGGTTCTCACTGTCTTCTTGAAAAAGGGTTCTCCATAGTCATTAGTGACCACCCTGAGCTTTTGTGGGAATTAAATTATAAAATACAGGTGAAGCACTTAGAGCCCAGGAAGTGGCCTGTGTAAGTGCTCCCAGGTGTTGTTACTACACCCCCCATGGCCTTACTTTCTTCTCATGACACTGACCATAACTTTGTGCCTTTATGCATGGTGATGGTCCCAGGTACAGGGCCACCTCACTCACAGAAAGAGCCCAAATGTTTAGGAAAATCTCATAATTCAAGGCATGTGCCAAAGGGCATATCATACCATGTGAATTCATTGATAGGTCAGGCAGGGGCCAGCCCAAGGAAACAGAAACAAACAGCTACAGACAGGGCCTTGCCATTCGTCTTTCCAATCTACACTCTTGACACCCATCCGCAGTACACATCTCCTCTTTCTTCTAACTCTGGCTGTCCCTTCTTTGTGGTATACTGCAACATTGAGAGTTCTTAGTCACACGCTGAATTGTTGCTTTTTTCTACGTGTGTCTTAGTTTGTTTTCTGTTGCTATAATGGATTACCTGAGACTGGGTAGTATAGTTTGGATCTTAAGTATCCTCCATAGGCCTATATGTTAAAGGCTTAGTTTTCAGCTTGATGTTATTGGGAGGTGGTAGAACCTTTAAGAGGTGGGGCCTAATAGAATATCTTCCAGTTGAGGGGGGGTATCCCCTTGAAGAATTATGGAACCCCAGTATTCTCCTCTTCTTCTCTTGCATTTCCTGGCCATGAAGTGAGGGGTTTTGTGTAAAATTCCCCTTCCTTTAAGAATTCCATGATATGGGGGCTGGGGTTGTGGCTCAAGCGGTAGAGTGCTTGCCTAGCATGTGCGCGACCCGGGTTCGATCCCCAACACCATGTAAAAATAAAAAACGCATTGTGTACAACTAAAGTAAATAAATATATTTAAAAAAAGAATTCCATGATATGATGCAAATGATCTACCTTCAATTTTCATAAATCTCCCCACCCAATCATTCTTATCCTATTTTCTCCTTTAGCTTCCATATATAAGAGAAAACATATGACCCTTGATTTTCTGAATTTGGCTTAGTTTGCTTAACATAATGTTCTCAAGTCCCATCAATTTTCCTGCAAATCACATAATTATATTCTACTTTATGACTGAGTAAAATTCCATTGTGTATATACAGCACATTTTCTTTATCGGTTCATCCACTGATAGACACCTAGGTCAGTTCCATAGTTTGGCTATTGTGAATTGTGCAGCTATCAACATGGGTATGCATGTATCACTACATGATGACTTTAAGTCTTTAGTGGAAATACTGAGGAGTGGTATGGCTGGGTCATATGGTGCTTCCATTCTAGTATTTTGAGAAACCTCCATACTGATTTCCATAGCCATTTTACTAATTTATAGTCCCACCAACAGCGTTGAAGTGTTCCTTTTTCTTTACATTCTCTCCAGCATTTATTATTGTTTGTATTCTTGATGACTACCATCCTGACTGAAGTGAGATAAATTCTCAGTGTAGTTTTGGTTTGCATTTCCCTAATTGATAATGATATTGAACATTTTCTTACTATATTTGTTGGCCATTTGTATTTCTTCTTTTGAGAAGTATCTGCTTAGTTTATTAGCCCCTAATTAATTGGTTTGTTTGTTTGTTTTGGTGCTAAGATTTTTGAGTTCTTTATATATTCTGAATATTATTAATCCTCTGTCAAAAGAGTAGCTAATAAAGATTTTCTCCCATTCTGTAGGTTTATCTTCACATTCTTAATTTTTTCCTTTGCTGTGAAGAAGCTTTTTAATTTGATGCCATCTCATTTATTAATGCTTGGCATTATTTCCTGAGCTTTATGGGTCCTATTGAGAAAGTTATTGCCTGAACCTACATTTTGGAAGGTTGACCCTACATTTGCTTTTCTTTTTTTCTTTTTAATTCTAAGTTGTTATAAATGACAGCAGAATGTATTACATTTCATATTATACTTATAGAACACATTTTTACATATCTCTGGTTGTATACAAAGTATATTCACACCATTCCTTACATTTTCTTCAAGGAGTTGCAGTTTCTGGTCTGATTCCTAGGTCTTTGATCTATTTTGAGTTGATTTTTAGGCAGGGTGAGAGATAAGTATTTAATCTCATCTTCTACATATGGATACCAGCTTTCCCAGCATTAATTGTTAAAAAGGATGTCTTTTCTTCAATGTATGTTTTTGGCACCTTTGTCAAGGATCAGATGATTGCACCCGCGTGGGTTTGTTTCTCTGTCCTCTATTCTATACTATTGGTCTATGTGTCTGATTTTATGCCAGTACCATGTAGTTTTTGT
The DNA here is from genome assembly GCA_025594165.1 of Tamias sibiricus. Lineage (NCBI taxonomy): Eukaryota > Metazoa > Chordata > Mammalia > Rodentia > Sciuridae > Tamias > Tamias sibiricus. Next base: position 107,782,197 of record CM046658.1, on the reverse strand, counting down.
TACTACAGCTCTGTAGTATAATTTGAAATCAGGTATTGTGATGTCTTTAGCATTGCTTTTTTGACTTAGAACTGCTTTTACTATTTGGAGTCTTTTTTATTCTTCAAAATGAATTTTAGGACTATTTCTTCCTAAACCAGAACTAGTGAAGAATGTCATTGTTTTTTTTTTTGTTGTTGTTGTTTTGTTTTTTTTTTTGTTTTTGTTTTTTGGTACCAGGGATTAAACTCAGGGGCACTGGACCACTGGGCCACATCCCAGCTCTTTTTTGTATTTTATTAGAGACAGGGTCTCACTGAGTTGCTAAGTGCTTTGCCATTGTTAAGGCTGGCTTTGAATTCAGGATCCTACTGCCTCAGCCTCCCAAAGTGCTGGGATTACAGGCATGCCACCACGCCCAGCTATGTCATTGATATTTTAATGGGGATTGCATTGAACCTGTACGTTGCTTTTGGTAGTATGGCCATTTTAACAATATTAATTCTGCCTATCCATGAACACAGAAAATCTTTCTATCTTATGTCTCCTTCAATTTCTTTCTTCAATGTTCTACAATTTTCATTGTGGAAGTCTTCCATCTCCTTGATTAGATTTATTCCTAAGTGTTTTGTTTTGTTTTGTTTTTTGAGGCTATTTTGAATAGGATTGTTTTCCTGGTTTCTTTCTCAGCAGATTGATTATTGGTGTATAGGAAAGCTATTAATTTTTGTATGTTGATTTTATAACCTCTAACTTTGCTGTGTTTATTATCTTTACCAGTCTTTTGGTGGAGTTTTTTGATCTTCTAAGCATAGGATCATAACACATGGGATGATTTTTAAATGAAATCATTAAGTCACAAAAATATTCCAACTGGCTTATGTGTGGAGCAATAAAATGTGAAAGTGATACTGCACCCTAATTGTAGCCACATGTGACTAGGCTTTTTATTCCAGAGGGGGAAAAAATGGGTAAGCCTTGAGGATTGTATTTCTTTGTTGCTCCAACTTTACGGAATAATGAGTTCCTGTTGGTGACACTGTAGTTTGTAGAGGCAAGCAAGGTATGGTGCATTTCAAAAACTGAGTATTAAGTCTTCACCACAAGAGCCCTGGTTCTGTGGGAGGGACATGTGGAAAACCTTGCTACAACAGGGGCTGAGAGTGCCACATGTCAACGTAGACTCCCCTGGAATTCCTAAGCATTTCTCAAACTTGCATTACTTGAGCACCTTTACTACAGAGCACAATGCAGTTTTTTATTCACAGATTCATCAACATTTCATGTAAAGCTGGGAATGGTGGTATACACCTGTAATCCCAGCTATTCAAGAGATTAAGGCAGGAGGGGAGTAAATTTCAGGCCAGCCTGGGCAACTTAAAATACAAAATAAAAGGGCTGGAAGGGCTGGGGTTTTAGCTCAGTGGTGTAAGCTGCCTATCGTGGCTAGCCACGGCGCTGCGGGAGGAAAACTCGGAGGCAGAGTAAAGATACTACTACTTTTACTTCTACTTTCTTAGAGAGAGCTTAGAGAGAAAGAGAGAGAGGTTGAAAGAGAGAGATTTCTTCTTTAGAGAGAGAGAGAGCTTAGCTTTTAGAGCTTCTTTCTTCTTTGTTCTTTCTTCTTTCATCCTCGGGAGCCTCGGCCTGACTCTGACCAGGAATTACTTCTTCTATCTGGTTTCTCTTCTGTAACCGCTCTGCCTACGTTCTGGCCGCTCTGATTCTTTTCTTCTTCTCCGACCCGAACTCTTCTTCCGACTGAGTGACTGCATGACTGCCTGAATGAATTCATTCTTCTCCTGACTCCGACCGCTTTCACCCGGTTATATACCTTTAGCTTTGCGGGTGCCTCACGTGCATTTACAGGTGCGTCACATACATACTTATTATCAGGTGGAACTTATGGCTTCCAGCTGACCACAATAGCCATCTTCCTAATTGGGGCTCCTTCACAGTGGTATAGAATTTGCCCTGCATGTGTGAGGCACACTGGGTTCCAACCTCAATACCACATAAAAATAAATAGATGATAGATAGATAGATAAATGTAAAGATATCATGTCTATCTACAACTAAAAAAGTTTTTTTTAAATAAAAGGGCTGGGGAAGAGCATTTGGCTAGCATGCATGAGCCCCTAGTTTCAGTCCCTAGTACAATAAAATAAAATAAAGTAAAATAAAGATTTATATAGTCAGCAATAGGTAGTGTTGGGTTCTTGATGCTGGCAGTCATTCTTGTTTCCCTGAAAAGCATGTCCCTGAAAAAGGCTGCATTTACTACCACAAATTCTTGATTTCATTATGTTGTCTACCTAGGAGGAAGAGTCAGGTTCTCAGCTGCCTTGGCCTCACCAAGCCTTACCTGTCACAGTTGCCCATTTACTGCAATCCCTGGAGCAATACAGACACCCCACTGAATCTACTGAGTTCCAGCTACACTCCATTGTGTAGGAGCAATCCTAACTCCTTTTGTTACTAAGGTCAATTTAGCCCATCAATAGACTAATTCTTTTCTATGGCAGTTCATCTACTGACCTAAATAACCTATGATTACCATAGGGGAAACCAGGACCACTAATATGGCAGAACACAAAATTGCAAACTTGAGAAGCAGTGAATGTAAGAGGGTCCAAATTTATTTCTCCCCCTTGGTTCTTGTACCTGTATCTTCTAGCAGCAGCACCACAGCCACTAATTCACTGCATATATTGCACCCTGAAGGGCGGCACCCTAACCTTATACTGCCTCAAAGCTAGTGCTCTAGCTCAGCCCTCTGTCCTACGGATCAATAATTGACCAGATAATTGATAAGATCGGTGGAGCACATGGCCATGTGCTTGTTGCTATAATGTTGTGCAGGGTCCCATGGCAACAGATCAGGTATTGTGGGGGCCCTTGGTTGATGCTAACAGATCTGTGGCAGGGTAGTATCAGTTCTTGTAAGGACAAATTGAAACTCATATGCTACTGAGTAGCGGGGCTGTCTCCTCAAGGAGTGGTATCATATTAAATGCTAAGCATTAGTTGTCCACATACACAAAATGAGACATTCTGTTGACTTCATTGTTGACAGCTTCCTCTGTGTGGATTTTCCCTGGTGGGTATTAATTTAATATAAGACTCAAAGATACACAAACATTTTGCCCTCAACCGTAAGTTCCTCCACATTCCTCTCTCCTATATTTCCTTGTCACAGACCTTCCAATCTGGTTCCTTCCAGGCCTGACCAACCAGACAAGCCATTCACCCTTGGCCCAGAGTCCATGCCATCTGGACTTCAGGCTGCTTCTCCCTCTTTATACAGTAAACCACCAAGTGTGCTGCTTGCATTTTGGTCTACTGGCCAAATTATCCCTCACTAATTTCCTATAGGGGCATCCTGACTGGACCTGTAAGGTGGTGGCACTCCATTCTCAGCTGGCACCAATGCTGATAAATCATGCTTCCACCGTGCTGACAAATGGCAGGTGGCTGATAAACTGTCCTGCCATGGTAGGTTCAGGGCAGATTTCTGATATGAGTAAAGCTCTTTGGCATTTAAGTCTGCTTTCCCTGGGTAACCCACCCTCAGAGTAAATGCAGAGTTCCTCTTCAGTGGTCATGACAAAGCCACCAGAACATGACACAGGCTCTAGCACAGATCAGGAAAAGGTCTGTAGGGCAGGATCCCATTCCGCCTAGTGTTTGGGGGTATACTTTAGATTATAGCTGTTGTTGCCAGTTTGAAAATCATTGCTATAGAAAAATTTAAAAATCAGATTTTTTTTCTTGTTTTTTAAATATTTTTATTGGTGCATTATACTTATACATAGTGTTGGGATTTGGTGTTACATATTCATAATATGCACAACATAATGATATTTTTTGGTCAATATCATTTCCCAGTACTAAAAATCACAATTTGGCTTGAGCCAATTGTTGCTTACAAACTCTGTTCCATTCAGTTGAGAGACTGGCATTCCTAAGAGACTAGAAAAATTTAAAAATCTGATTTGCCCCATGTTGATTTTCCTAGGGATTTAGAAGTTATTGGATGCCTCATTGTACTGAGTGCCTAATTCCCCTTTCATTTTTTTTTTTTTTTTAAATCTCACAGGAAATAAATGCCAGAAGAGTAATTTTTTCAGAGTTGGAATATTATTTTAAAATGTAAAATGAAGACAATGTAGACACTTAAATCTGTAAATACCAGCTTAAGAACTATTAGGAGTTTGGGAGTTGGGGGAGGGGAGAGAGGTGGGAGGGAGGGAGGGAGGGAAAGTGCAAACTTCCAAATGCTTCTGAAGTGCTTATTTTTCTCAAGATGCAGACCCAGTTTTCAGACTGGCAGTACCCTGGTGAAAGGAGAAGAACAGACATCCCAACACCTCCCTCCAAGGCTGCTTCTAAGCAGCCTGGAGCAGGGCCATGCTGGAACTGACCCATGCCAGGCCTCCCTGCACTGCCCAAACCAGAGTATCACCCTCAAAATCAACCTTCACAGGGGCTTACTCTGCACAGGTCTGTCTAGGTGCACATGCAGATTTGCTAAATGGGTGCTTATGCACATTGTAAGAACTGTCTCAGTCAAATCCACACTGTACGCTGGAGGATGGTGATAAAATAATAAGGGAACCACTAGCAGTTCTTGCCATTTAGTGGAAGCACGGGCCTTGCATTCCAGAAAAGTGCTGATTCAAAGTAATGAATTTTGTCTCAAGAACTGGAAATGCAGTTAACATGGAATTTAATAACATTTGCTAAGAGTAACAACTAATCTTATTTTAAAAGATACAGCTTATATGCCTTGGGTATTATGAAATTCCTTTAAGAAATACATTATTTATGCACTGTTAGAAGACTAAGCTTTCATTGTACAAACTACCAATTGATCATTTATGAAAGGAACCAAAGGATCAGGAAGAGCTCTGCATCACACTAATGCAGAAAGACACACAAAGCATGACCCAGATATTAAAAAGGGGTCAACGCTGTTAGCAAATGCCATTCATTTCTTTTTTTTTTTTTTTTTTTTTTTTTTTTTTTGGTACTGAGGATTGAACTCAGGGGCACTCGACCACTGGGCCACATCCCCAGCCCTTTTTTGTATTTGATTAGAGACAGGGTCTCACTGAGTTGCTAAGTGCCTCGCCATTGCTGAGGCTGGCTTTGAACTCGTGATCCTCCTGCCTCAGCCTCCCAAGTGCTGGGATTACAGGCGTGCGCCACCATGCCCGGCGCCATTCATTTCTGAGCTAAGGAGGCTACTGCCTTGGAGCCTTAAAAACAAAGAAAATGATAGAGGAGAGAGTGGGAAAATGCTGGCTAGAGTGAGACCGGTTGGCAAGAACAGAAATATCTGAAAGGGTCTGGCCTCTGTGAAGGGTTCTAGGTTCTTCCCTAGATATATCCTCCTGAAAATTTGACTCCAACCTCAACGAATATTTGAATGCAAGGTGTTCACCCTTTCCATATATCTCTATCATGGTTATAGTTAAAAGAAGAATGTATGAATTAGGATAACACTAGGTGCTACAAACAGACCCTCCAGAAAGCATACAATGGGGGCTCTTATGAAAACCAAAGTGGAGAAAAGGGACCAGGGGAGGAAAAGAGGAGGGAAAGGGGTAAAACTGGAGAATGATATTGGTCAAACTATATAGTTATATTGTGTGCATGTACAAATGTATAACGACAAATCCTGCCATTATGTACAATTATAATGTACCAATTAAAAAATGGGAAAAAAATAAAATGCTATCTTTAAAAAAAAGTGTTAATGGCTCAAAGGCAAAGAATATTTACTTCTTGCCCACACTTTGGTGTTAAGGAGACATTCCTAATTTTGGGACAGTAATTCAGGATACCAGGCTTTATCTGTTTTGTGACCATACCATTTCCTAGGGCCTTGTCATCTTCTGCATCAAGACACTAGAATGGGAACAAGAATGACAACGGCACACTTGTCTCTTAAAAGCCCTGGCCCCAAAGTGACAAGCAAACCATTATACTAATACTCTATCAGCTAGAACTTGGTTACATGCTATGCCTCTGCAAGGGTACTAGAAATGGAGTCAAGCTGAAGACTCAAGAAAAAGGAGAAGGAGAAGTGGATTCTTTGGTGTACAGCTAGCTGTCTCCTTGGAAGCAGACAGATGCTTTCTTCATCTTTGTGTGAATGGTTCCAGTTGTGCATCCCAAGCTTAGTGGTAAACATTAATGAAATTAATGCATGTTAGAATGACTGCTGAGATCACAGTGATAATAGTAGCAACATACACTATTGGGAGCTGATTCTATGTACCTTTTAAAGTTATTAGCATGTATTATCTTATTTAACCTAAAATTTTGTGCTGTTTTACAGATGAGGAAGTTGACCACAGCAAGCCATATACCTAGTTACTTGCAAAGCTGGATTCTGAGTCCACAGATTCCTCATTCTTGCTCACTGTGTTACCTGCTTCTCAGAGTACTACTTACTTCCATGCTTGCTTACTTACCTATAAGTTATTTAGATAAAGGACCTCACTATGCTGTCCCGGCTGGTCTCCTGGGCTCAAGAGATTCTCTTGCCTCAGCCTCCCAAACAACTTGGGACTACAGGTATGGGCCACCATGCCCAACTACAGTGTATAACTTTTGTTTTAGTCAGGTTGTTTTGTTTTGTTTTGTTGCTGTGACCAAAAGGCCTGAAAAGAACAATTTTAGAGGAGAAAAAAGTTTATTTTGGGGCTCATAGTTTCAGAGGTTTCACTCCATAGTTGGCTGATTCCGTTGCTTTTGGCCTGAGATGAGGCAGAATATCAAGGTGGAAGGGTGTGGCAGAGAAAAGCAGCTCGGGACATGGCAACAAGGAAGCAGACAAAGAGCTCCACTCACCAGGGACAAAAATATAACCCCAGGGGTTGGGGCTATGGCTCAGCAGTAGAGCACTCTCTCGTCTCGCATGTGTGAGGCCCTGGGTTCGATCCTCAGCACCACATAAATTAAATGAAGGTGTTGTGTCCACCTACAACTAAAAAAAAAAAATATATATATATATTTTTTTTTTTTTTGGGGGGGGACATATATATCTCCCAAAACATGCCCCTAGGGACCTATTTCCTCCAGCTACACCCTGCCTACCTACCTATAGTTAATCCATTCACATGGATTAATGCTCTGATTAGGTAAAGGCACTCATAATCCAATTATTTCACACTAAACTTACTTGCATTGTCTCACACATGAGTTTTTGGAAGACACCTCATATCTAAACCCTAGCAACTTTTAGTCATGTTCATAAGCTAACCAGCTTTTAGAATTTTATAATCCAAAACTTTACCATGATTTAGTATAGGGTGTCTCAGATTGACTTCCTAATGGGATGCACTGAGCTCACTATGATGATTTTTAAGTTTTGAATTTTTATTGCAAAGCAATGATAGCCTTTAAAAAAAATGCCATGCCAGGTGTGAATCTGAGTCTGCAAATTTATGTATGTAAAATATATTAGTTGATTTTCTGTAATTAAATTAAATTGCTAATTTTGAGACTGCCATCCCATCAGGTGGACAGACAACTTAACCTCAGATCTCTTTGTCGCCCTCACTCCATACCTCCACAGTTTTGTTACAAATTCTATAGCCTTTTACAGAGTCCAAACACCAATGCATTGGGGTATGTGTAGGAAAGTGGCTTCTGAGATGTGGCTCTCCAATTTCATGTCATTGTCTCCCACTGGACAAATCTAAGCAGAAATCAAAAGTAAGTCAAGAGGGCCAGTAATGCAGTTTTTAAAGATCATCCTCCCAGGGCACAAATCAAGGTAGAGAAAAATGAAGAGTAGCTTCATTTTTCAACACAAGGAGTCTGTGGAAATGTTTTCTTTAAAAAAAAAAAAAAAGTTTATACCTCATTCTAATTTGGAAATGGGGCAATGGAATTGAACCAGATGTTATTCAAATCTCTGCTTCCCCGTTTACCTCCAAGGTAGCCAATCTCTATCAGTCTGTACTTCCTTCTCTGTAAAATGGGTAAAATGCTAACCCATTACAGGGATTGTTCTGGGAATGGAATGAGATGTGCCTGTGAAAGAACTGTCAGCACTTGGCATGTCATCAGCAAATGATGATTGCCATTCCCTTCCTGGCCACACTTTAAAATTGAATAATAAAAAGAAATACTTGTAAAGGAGAAACTAGTGAGGCCATATCTTCAAGGACTCATTCTTCTCAGGAAAACCTTACCTGGAAATTTCTAGAGCCCCCACAACTGGAAATCTGACCAACACACAAATATAAGGATAAAGAGGAAGAAGACATAGCTAAATAAGAAATGCAATGCTTATGCCACAAATCTAAGGGAAAGTTTAGATCTAATTTGTTGGAGATATCATCTAATAAAATTTCTCTTTATTTTTCCACATTTTTGTTGGTGCATTATAGTTGTCCATATCAACGGGATTTGTTGTTACATATTTGTACATGCACACAATATCACAATATAATTTGACCAATATTATATCTCAGAACCTCCCTGTCCCTCCCCACCTCCCACCTGTGGTCCCTTTCCTCTACTTAACTCCCTTTGATTTTTAGAGATCCACCCTCACCTTTCCTTTCCTTTTTTCTGCTCTATCTTCTGCATATGAGAGAAAACACAGGACCCTTGACCTTTTGAGTTTGACTTACTTCATATAACATTATGTTCTCCAGTTTCATCCATTTTCCTGCAAATGACATAATTTCATTCTTCTTTATGGCTGAATAAAACTCCATTATGTATGTATACCACATTTCCTGATCCATTCATCCACTGAAAATTTCTCTTTATAAATAGGATTACCTTAAGAAGAGAAATTTATTTTTTTATTCAAAGTGTTGTATTTATAATAGTAGTATGCATTATAATTAATAATAAACATATAGAGCATCTTTTTACATAACACTGTATACAATGTATATTCATACCATTCAAATCTTCAGTCATGCATTTAGGATAAGGATATCCATCTTATTATACCACCTTTTCTTTTTTCTCCTCCATTCCCCCTTGCTCCCCTCCCTCCCCTTTGATCATTCTAGTATTCCTCTAATCCTCCTATGTACCCCAACCCAACACCACTGTGAATCAGCCTCCTTATATCAGAGAAAACATTCAGTATTTTATTTTTGAGATTGACTAACTTCACTTAGCATTATATTCTCCAACTGCGTCCATTTACCTGCAAATGCTATTATTTTATTCTCTTTTATTGCTGAGTAAAATTCCATTGTGTATATATACCACATTTTCTTTATCCACTCATCTACTGAGGGACATCTAGGTTGATTCCACAACCTAGTTATTGTGAATTGTGCTGCTATAAACATTGAAGTGGCTGTGTCACTGTAATATGCTGTTTTTAAGTCCTTTGGGAATAGACCCAGGAGTGGGATGGCTGGGTCATAGGGTGGTTCCATTCCCAGTTTTCCAAGAAATCTCCATACTGCTTTTCATAATGGTTGCAACAATTTGCAGTCCCACCAGCAATGTATGAGTGTGCCTTGTTCCCCACATCCTCTCCAACATTTATTGTTGTTTGTGTTCTTAATAGCTGCCATTCTGACTGGAGTGAAATGAAATCTTAGAGTAGTTTTGATTTGCATTTTTCTAATTGCCAGTGATGTTGAACATTTTTTCATGTATTTGTTGATTAATCATGTATCTTCTTCTGAGAGGTGTCTTCTCAATTCCTTAGCCCATTTATTGATTGGGTTATTTGTTTTTTTAGTGTAAAGTTTTTTGAGTTCTTTATATATTCTAGAGATTAGTGCTCTATCTGATATGCATGTATTAAATATTTGTTCCCAATTAGTTGGTTCTCTATTCACCTCACTGATTGTTTCTTTTGCTGAGAAGAAGCTTTTTAGTTTGAATCTATCCCATTCATGAATTCTTTTTTAAAAAAATATTTATTTATTTGTTTTAATTGTACACAATGCGTTTATTTTTACGTGGTGCTGAGGATCGAACCCGGGCCGCCCACGTGCTAGGCCAGTGCTCTAGCACTGAGCCACAATCCCAGCCCCATTCATTCATTAATTCTTGATACTAATTCTTGCACTACAGGATTCTTATTAAGGAACTTGAGGCCTAATCCGACATGTTGGAAATTGGAGCTTACTTTTTCTTCTATTAGGTGTATTGTCTCTGGTCTAATTCCTAGGTCCTTGATCCACTTTGAATTGAATTTTGTGCATGGTGAGAGGTAAGGGTTTAATTTCATTTTGTTACATATGGATTTCCAGTTTTCCCAGCAGCATTTGTTGAAGAGGCTGTCCTTTCTCCACTGTACATTTTTGGTACTTTTGTCTAATGTTGCCGCCTGCAGCTGCTGCTGCCTGCAGCAACGATACCGCGGGAAAGAATTTGGAGGCAGACTGGGAATGAGTAGGTTCTTTATTCTTGCTTCTTCTGCTGACTTCTCTCTCCAACAACCTCTCCAACTCCAACACCAACCAACCCTATTGCCAGCCCTACCTGGTTAAATACTCTTCACCTTAACAAGTATACACGTGTCACAAGCTCAACTTACAAGTGCGTCACACAGTGTTCACGGGCACAGAAAGATTCTTAGTTGATTACATTAAGGTCAGGGGAAAACAATTAAACGCCTCCTCTTTGGCTCTCAGCCAGCTGCCATCTTAGCTACCTCCTCATTAAGGCTCTTACAGTCTAATATAAGATAGCTGAAATTATATGTATTAGTCTCTGTGTCCTCAATTCTGTATCATTGGTCTACCAGTCTGTTTTGGTGCCAATACCATGTTGTTTTTGTTACTATTGCTCTGTAGTATAATTTAAAGTCTGGTATGGTGATGCTACCTGCTTCACTCTTCTTGCTAAGGATTGCTTTAGCTATTCTGGGTATCTTATTTTTCCAGATGAATTTCATGACTGCTTTTTCTATTTCTTTGAGGAATGTCATTGGGATTTTGATTGGAATTGCATTAAATCTGTATAATGCTTTTGGTAGTATGGACATTTTGACAATATTAATTCTGCCTATCCAAGAACAAGGTAGGTCTTTCCATATTCTGAGGTCTTCTACGATTTCTTTCTTTAGTGTTCTATAGTTTTCATTGTAGAGGTCTTTCACCTCTTTTGATAAATTGATTCCCAGGTATTTTTTTTTTATGCTATTGTAAATGGGGTAGTTTTCATCATTTCCCTTTCAGAGGATTTGTCACTGATGTACAAAAATGCCTTTGACTTATGGGTATTGATTTTTGTATCCTGCTACTTTGCCGAATTCATTTACTAGTTGTAAAAGTTTTCTGGTAGAGTTTTTTTGGGTCTTCTAGGTAGATTATCATGTCATCAGCAATTAGTGCTAATTTGAGCTCTTCTTTTCCTATCTGGATCCCTTTAATTTCTTTCATCTGTCTAATTGCTCTGGTCAGAGTTTCAAGTACTATGTTAAATAACAGAGGTGAAAGGGGGCATCCCTGTCTTGTTCCAGTTTTTAGAGGGAATGATTTCAATTTTTCTCCATTTAAGATAATGTTAGCCTGGGGCTTTGCATAAATAGCTTTTATAATGTTGAGATGTTACTGTTATTCCTAGTTTTTCTAGTGTTTTGAACATGTAGGGGTGTTGTATTTTGTCAAATGATTTTTCTGCGTCTATTGAGATGATCATATGGTTTTTATCTTTAAGTCTATTGATGTGATGTATTATGTTTATTGATTTCCGAATGTTGAACCAAACTTGCATCCCTGGGATAAACCCCACTTGATCGTGGTGCACTATCTTTTGATATGTTTTTGTATTTGATTTGCCAGGATTTTGTTGAGAATTTTTGCATCTATGTTCATTAAGGATATTGGCCTGAAGTTTTGCTTTTTGGCTGTGTCTTTGCCTGGCTTTGGAATTAGTATAATATTGGCCTCACAGAAAGAGTCTGGAAGAGCTCCCTCTTTTTCTATTTCTTAAAATAAGTTGAAGAGCATGGGTATTAGTTCTTCTTTGAAGGTCTTGTAGAACTTGGCTGTAAATCCATCAGGTCCTGGGCTTTCTCTAGCTGGTAGTTTTTTTTTTTTTATTTATTTATTTTATTTTTTAGATTATTTATTTGCTTATTCATAATGCACAAGTATATCATCTTTTTACATACAACTGCTTGTATACAAAGTATATAAGTACCATTCAGATCTTTAATCATGCATTTAGGATAGTGATATCCATCTCATTCAACCACCATTTTTCCCCCCTTCCCCCCCCCCCGCTCCCTCCCTTACCCTCCCTTTCCTTTGACCATTCTAGTGTTCCTCTAATCCTATGTACCCCCATCCAATCACACTGTGAACTAACCTCCTTATATCAGAGAAAACATTTGGTGTTTGGATTTTTGAGATTGACTAATTTCACTTAGCATTATATTCTCCAACTTCATCCATTTACCTGCAAATGCCATTATTTTATTCTCTCTTATTGCTGAGTAAAATTCCATTTTGTTTATATACCACATTTTCTTTATCCACTCATCTACTGAGGGACATCTAGGTTGGTTCCACAACCTAGCTATTATGAATTGTGCTGCTATAAACATTGAAGTGGCTGTGTCACTGTAATATGCTGTTTTTAAGTCTTTTGGGAACAGACCCAGGAGTGGGATGGCTGGGTCATAGGGTGGTTCCATTCCCATTTTCCCAAGAAATCTCCATACTGCTTTCCATAGCGGTTGCACCATTTTGCAGTCCCACCAGCAATGTATGAGTGTGCCTTTTTCCCCACATCCTCTCCAACATTTATTGTTGTTTGTGTTCTTGATAGCTGCCATTCTGACTGGGGTGAAATGAAATCTTAGAGTAGTTTTTATTTGCATTTCTCTAATTGCCAGAGAGGTTGAGCATTTTTTCATGTATTTGTTGATTGATTGTATATCTTCTTCTGAGAAGTGTCTTTTCAGTTCCTTAGCCCATTTATTGATTGGGTTATTTTCTTTTTTGGTGTAAAGTTTTCTGAGTTCTTTATATATTCTAGAAATTAGTGCTCTATCTGATGTGCATGTATTAAATATTTGTTCCCAATTAGTTGGTTCTCTATTCACATCACTGATTGTTTCTTTTGCTGAGAAGAAGCTTTTTAGCTTAAATCTATCCCATTCATTAATTCTTGGTAATAGTTCTTGCGCTACAGGATTCTTATTAAGGAACTTGGGGCCTAATCCGACATGTTGGAAATTGGTAGCTGGTAGTTTTTTGATGGCATCTTCTATTTCCTCACTTGAAATTGATCTATTTAAATTGTGTATATCCTCCAGATCCAGTTTGGGCAATTCGTACGACTCTAGGAATCTGTCAATGTCTTCAATATTTTCTATTTTATTAGAGTACAAGTTTTCAAAGTAATTTCTAATTGTCTTCTGTATATCTGAGGTGTTTGTTGTGATATTTCCTTTTTCATCACGGATGTTGGTAATTTGAGTTTTTTCTCTTCTTTTCATTAGCATCACTAAGGGTCTGTCAATTTTATTTATTTTTTCAAAGAACCAACTTTAGTTTTGCGAATTCTTTGAGTTGTTTCTTTAGTCTTAATTTCATTAATTTCAGCTCTGATTTTAATTATTTCCTGTCTTCTACTGCTCTTAGTGTTGGTCTGTGCTTCTTTTTTTTTATTTTTATAATTTTTAATATGTACAACTCATAGTGCATATATTTAGTATCTTTTTACATACAACTGTTTGTATACAAAGTATATTCGTACAATTCAGGTCTTCAATCATGCATTAAGGAAATGATATCCGTCTCCTTCAACCACCTTTTTTTTTTTTCCTCCCTCCCTCCCCGCTTGCTCCCTCCCTTACCCTCCCTTCCCTTGACCATTCTAGTGTTCCTCTAATCCTCCTATGTACCCCCATCCAACAATACTTTGACATAGCCTCCTTATATAAGAGAGAACATTTGGTACTTGGATTTTTGAGACTGACTAACTTCACTTAGCATTATGTCTTCCAACTTCATCCATTTACCTGCAAATGCCATTAATTTGTTTTCTTTTATTGCTGAGTAAAATTCCATTGTGCGTATATACAACATTTTCTTAATCCACTCATTTACTGAGGGACATCTAGGTTGGTTCCACAAATTAACTATTGTGAATTGCGCAGCCACAAACATTGAGATAGCTGTGTCACTGTAATATGCTGTTTCCAAGTCCTTTGGGAATAGACCCAAGAGTGGGATGGCTGGGTCATAGGATGGTTCCATTCCCAGTTTTCCAAGAAATCTCCATACTGCTTTCCATAACGGTTGCACCATTTTACAGTCCCACCAGCAATGTATAAGTGTGACTTTTTCCCCACATCCTCTCCAACATTTATTGTTGCTTGTGTTCTTGATGGCTGCCATTCTGACTGGAGTGAAGTGAAATCTTAGAGTAGTTTTGATTTGCATTTTTCTAATTGCCAGTGATGTTGAACATTTTTTCATGTATTTGTTGATTAATCATGTATCTTCTTCTGAGAGGTGTCTTCTCAATTCCTTAGCCCATTTATTGATTGGGTTATTTGTTTTTTTTTAGTGTAAAGTTTTTTGAGTTCTTTATCTATTCTAGAGATTAGTGCTCTATCTGATGTGCATGTATTAAATATTTGTTCCCAATTAGTTGGCTCTCTATTCACCTCACTGATTGTTTCTTTTGCTGAAAAGAAGCTTTTTAGTTTAAATCTATCCCATTCATTAATTCTTGGTAGTAATTCTTGTGCTACAGGATTCTTACTAAGGAACTTGGGGCCTAATCCAACATATTGGAAATTGGAGCTTACTTTTTCTTCTATTAGGTGTATTGTCTCTGGTCTAATTCCTAGGTCCTTGATCCACTTTGAATTGAGTTTTGTGCATGGTGAGAGATAAAGGTTTAATTTCATTTTGTTGCATATGGATTTCCAGTTTTCCCAGCACCATTTGTTGAAGAGGCTATCCTTTCTCCACTGTACATTTTTGGCACCTTTGTCTAATATAAGATAGCTGTAATTAAATGTATTAGTCTCTGTATCCTCAATTCTGTACCATTGGTCCACCAGTCTGTTTTGGTGCCAATACCATGCTGTTTTTGTTACTATTGCTCTATAGTATAATTTAAAGTCTGGTATGGTGATGCCCCCTGCTTCACTTTTCTTGCTCAGGATTGCTTTGGCTATTCTGGGTCTCTTATTTTTCCAGATGAATTTCATGACTGCTATTTCAATTTCTTTGAAGAATGACATTGGGATTTTGATTGGAATTGCATTAAATCTGTATAATGCTTTTGGTAGTATGGACATTTTGACAATATTAATTCTACCTATCCAAGAGCAAGGTAGGTCTTTCCATCTTCTGAGTTCATCTATAATTTCTTTCTTTAGTGTTCTATAATTTTCGTTATAGAGGTCTTTCACCTCTTTCGTTAGGTTGATTCCCAGGTTTTTTTTTTTTTTTTTTTTTTTTTTTTGATGCTATTGTAAATGGGGTATTTTTCATCATTTCCCTTTCAGAGTCTTTGTTGCTGATGTACACAAATGCCTTTGACTTATGTGTATTGAATTTGTATCCTGCAACTTTGCCAAATTCGTTTACTAGTTGTGAAAGTTTTCTGGTAGAGTTTTTTGGGTCTTCTAGGTAGATTATCATGTCATCAGCAAATAGTGCTAATTTGAGCTCTTCTTTTCCTATCTTGATCCCTTTAATTTCTTTTGTCTGTCTAATTGCTCTGGCCAGAGTTTCCAATACTATGTTAAATAGCAGTGGTGAAAGGGGGCATCCCTGTCTTGTTCCAGTTTTTAGAGGGAATGCTTTCAATTTTTCTCCATTTAAGATAATGCTAGCTTGGGGCCTTGCATAAATAGCTTTTCTAATGTTAAGATATGTTCCTGATATTCCTAGTTTTTCCAGTGTTTTGAACATAAAGGGGTGTTGTATTTTGTCAAATGCTTTTTCTGCGTCAATTGAGATGATCATATGATTTTTGTCATTAAGTCTATTGATGTGATGTATTATGTTTATTGATTTCCGAATGTTGAACCAGCCTTGCATCCCTGGGATAAACCCCACTTGATCGTGGTGCACTATCCTTTTGATATGTTTTTGTATCCGATTTGCCAGGATTTTGTTGAGGATTTTTGCATCTATGTTCATTAAAGATATGGGCTGAAGTTTTCTTTTTTGGATGTGTCTTTGCCTGGCTTTGGAATTAATGTGATATTGGCCTCATAGAAAGAGTCTGGAAGAGCTCCCTCTTTTTCTATTTCTTGAAATAGTTTGAAGAGCATTGGTATTAGTTCTTCTTTGAAAGTCTTATAGAACTCGGCTGTGAACCCATCTGGTCCTGGACTTTTCCTTCTTGGTAGCTTTTTGATGACATCTTCTATTTCTTCACTTGTAATTGATCTGTTTAAATTGTGTATAGCCTCCACATCCAGTTTAGGCAAATCATATGACTCTAGAAATCTGTCAATGCATTCAGTATTTTCTATTTTATTAGAGCACAAGTTTTCAAAGTAATTTCTAATTATATTCTGTATATCTGAGGTGTTTGTTGTGATATTCCCTTTTTCATCACGAATGTTATTAATTTGAGTTTTTTCTCTTCTTCTTTTCGTTAGCATCACTAAGGGTCTGTCAATTTTGTTTATTTTTTCAAAGAACCAACTTTTAGTCTTGTCAATTCTTTGAATGGTTTCCTTAGTCTCAATTTCATTAATTTCTGCTCTGATTTTAATTATTTCCTGTCTTCTACTGCTCTTGGTGTTGGTCTGTTCTTCTTTTTCTAATGCTTTGAGGTGTGATGTTAAGTCATTTATTTGTTGGGTTTTTTTCCCTCTTAAGGAATGAACTCAGTGCAATGAATTTTCCTCTTACTACTGCCTTCATAGTGTCCCAGAGATTTCTATATGATGTATCTGTGTTCTCATTTACCTCTAGGAATTTTTTGATCTCCTCTTTGATGTCTTCTTCAACCCCTTGTTCATTCAGTAGCATGTTGTTTAGCTTCCAGTTGATGGAGTAGTTTTTCTTATTCCTTGTTTTGTCATTGATTTCCAATTTCATCCCTTTATGGTCCGATAGCATGCAGGGTAGTATCTCTATTTTTTTATATTTGCTGAGAGTTGCCTTGTGACATAATACATGGTCTATTTTGGAGAAGGAGCCATGTGCTGCTGAGAAAATGTGTATTCGTTTACTGAGGGATGAAATATTCTATATATGTCCGTTAGGTCTAAATTGTTAATTGTTTTGAGGAGGCTTAAAGTTTCTTTGTTTAGCTTTTGTTTGGATGATCTATCCATTGGTGAGAGAGGTGTGTTGAAGTCCCCTAGAATAACTGTGTTGTGGTCTATTTTACTCTTGAACTTGAGAAGCGTTTGTTTGATGAATGTAGGTGCTCCATTATTTGGGGCATACAGATTTATGATTGTTATATCCTGTTGATGGATGGTTCCCTTAAGTAATAAGAAATATCCATCTTTGTCCCTCTTGATTAGTTTTGGTTTGAAGTCTACCTTATTTGATATGAGAATGGAAACCCCTGCTTGCTTCCCCCGGCCATGTGAGTGATAAGACTTTTCCCAGCCTTTCACTTTCAGTCTGTTGATGTCTTTTTCTATGAGGTGTGTTTCTTGGAGATAGCAAATTGTTGGGTCGTTTCTTTTAATCCATTCTGATAATCTGTGTCTTTTGATTGGCGAGTTTAGGCCACTAACATTCAGGGTTATTATTGAGATGTGATTTTTATTCCCATCCATTTTTATTTGAATTATGGTCTTTAGCTTGATTTGGTTTCTCTTCTGGTTGGTATTTCCTTTAGTTTAATATCTCCCTTTGTTGATTTTCGTTATCATCTTTCTTTTCTTCATTATGAAAAATGTTGCCCAGGATGCTCAGAAGTGCTGGCTTTCGAGTTGTGAAATCTTTTAACTTTTGCTTGTCGTGGAAGGTTTTTATTTCATCTTCGAATCTAAAGCTTAATTTTGCTGGATATAAGATTCTTGGTTGAGATCCCTTTTCTTTCAGAGCTTGAAATATGCTATTCCAGGATCTTCTTGCTTTTAAGGTCTGGGTTGAAAAATTTGAACATAGTCTATAAGCTGCCTGGTACCGAAACCCGGGAGGAAATCTCGGAGGCAGAGTAAAGCTTTTACTACTTTTACTTCTACTTTCTTAGAGAGAGCTTAGAGAGGGAAAGAAAGATTTTTAGAGAGAAAGATTAGAGCGAGCTTTTCTTCTTAGCTTAGAGTAGAGCTTAGCTTAGAGAAAGATTAGAGCTTCTTTCTTCTCTCTTCTTTCTTCCTTCTTCTTTAGAGAGCTTAGAGAGGGAAAGAAAGATTTTTAGAGAGAAAGATTAGAGCGAGCTTTTCTTCTTAGCTTAGAGTAGAGCTTAGCTTAGAGAAAGATTAGAGCTTCTTTCTTCTCTCTTCTTTCTTCCTTCTTCTTTCTTCTGTCTTCTGTCTTCCTCGGGAGCCTCGGCCTAACTCTGACCAGTCATTACTTCTTCTATCTGGTTTCTCTTCTGTAACCGCTCTGCCTACATTCTGGCCGCTCTGATTCTTCTGACCGACCGAGTGACTGCCCGGCTGACTGAATTCTCCGTTCTCCTAACTCGGACCGCTTTCACCTGGTTATATACCTTCAGCTTTGCGGGTGCCTACAGGTGCGTCACATACATATCAGGTGGAACTTATGGCTTCCAGCTAGCTACAACAGCCCTTCCTAATTAGGGCTCCTTCATATTCCTTCCCTTTAGTTTAAAAAGGTGCTTTAATTCTATTTTCTCTATTTTATTTTCTCTATTTTATTTTCTTGTCCCTACCTAGCTTTTCACCTTTTGTTTTTAAAAGGGTGGATATTTGAGCCCTTTTTGAGAAGGTGCTGTGGCTTTAAGGAAGCCTACTGGTGAGGAGCAGCTAACGCACTTAGTTAAGCACAATTGTATAAGCGGCTTTGACTTTTTTTTTTTTTTTTTTCTCTTCTTTATTTTTCTTTATGGCTTTCTTGCCAAAGCTCAATGGCTTTTTTTCTGCATGGTTTTTACCATGCTATTTAATTCTCTATTTTCTTTTAAGCTCATGGCTTTTTTCTTTATACTAAAGCTCAAGGCTTTTTCTCTATATTTTTTATGGCTTTTGGCCGGCTACTCTGCTTCGGCTTTTGGCCGGCTCGCTTCGGCTTTTCGCTGGCTACTCTGCTTCGGCTTTTCGCTATCTACTCTGCTTCGGCTTAATTCTTAACTGGCTTCAACTGAGTCAGAGGCTCTGCTCTCTTGTTTCTACTCTTTTTGCTGGTCTCAACTGAGTCTGAGGCTATGCTTTTTCATTGCTCTTATTTCTTAGCTTTTCTTCTCTGCCTGCCGAGCCCCGGACGGACCACCATTTGTAAGCTGCCTGGTACCGAAAACCGGGAGGAAAAACTCTCGGAGGCAGAGTTAAGCTTTTACTACTTTTACTTCTACTTTCTTAGAGCTTAGAGAGGGAAAGAAAGATTTTTAGAGAGAAAGATTAGAGCGAGCTTTTCTTCTTAGCTTAGAGTAGAGCTTAGCTTAGAGAAAGATTAGAGCTTCTTTCTTCTCTCTTCTTTCTTCCTTCTTCTTTCTTCTGTCTTCTGTCTTCCTCGGGAGCCTCGGCCTAACTCTGACCAGTCATTACTTCTTCTATCTGGTTTCTCTTCTGTAACCGCTCTGCCTACATTCTGGCCGCTCTGATTCTTCTGACCGACCGAGTGACTGCCCGGCTGACTGAATTCTCCGTTCTCCTAACTCGGACCGCTTTCACCCGGTTATATACCTTCAGCTTTGCGGGTGCCTACAGGTGCGTCACATACATATCAGGTGGAACTTATGGCTTCCAGCTAGCTACAACAGCCCTTCCTAATTAGGGCTCCTTCAATAGTCTGATTGGTTTCCCCCTATATGTAATCTGCTTCCTTTCTCTTGTGGCTTTTAGTATTCTCTCCTTGTTCAGTGTATTAGGCATTTTCATTATAATGTGTCTTGGTGTGGATCTGTTGAGATTTTGTTTGTTTGGTGTTCGATATGCCTCTTGAACTTGGTTTTCCCATTCATTCCTCAAGTTTGGAAAATTTTCTGTAATTATTTCGTTAAATAGATTACTCATTCCTTTGGTTTGAAACTCTGCCCCTTCCTCTATGCCGATCACTCTTAAGTTTGGTCTTTTTATGCTGTCCCATAATTCTTGGATGTTATGTTCTTGATTTCTAACAAGTTTTGCTGTATGGTCTAAATTCTTCTCTAGGACATATATTTTGTCTTCATTGTCTGAGGTTCTTTCTTCCAAGTGGTCTATTATGTTGGAGATGTTTTCAATTGAGCTTTTATTTTGGTTTATTGCTTCTTTCATTTCTGGAATTTCTGTTTGGATTCTCTTTAGAGCCTCTATTTCCCTATTGAAGTAATCTTTTACTTCCTGTATTTGTTTTTGGAGTTCTTTGTCAAAATGATCTTTTGCCTCCTGTACCTGCTCCCTCATCTCATTTTTGAGTTCATTCTTAAGTTCCATAAACATTTGGCATATGTAATTTCTAAATTCCATCTCTGGCATTTGACCAACTGTGCTTGCCATGACATCTACCGATGAGGTATCTTGATTTGTTTGTGTCATTTTCTTTCCTTGTTTTTTCATGTTGCTTGTGTGTCTATTCTTCCTGCACTGTGGGACCTTGACTATTTCGATTTTACCTTAAAGCCTTATGTTGTTCCTGTAGTACAATGCTATCAGATCACCTTATAATTCCTTTACACTTTTAAAACCTAACACTTTCTATTCAGAAAATCCAAGTTTGATCACAATGTACAGATTTGGTTAACCCAGATATTATTTCCAATTTACTCTGTACACTTCTGATGGGGTTTTATAGCTTCAAGTATTGGATAAGACGAGGGAAGAAAGAGAATGGAGTTGACAATTGGGTGGAAAGACCAATTTATATATAAAGTAAGTTGGAAAAGAAAAAAATTGATAAAAGAGTAGGAATTGGTGTAAGAAAGAGGAGAGAGAGAATCAAGGAAATAGAGAGTAAACTATATATAACACCGCTTTGCTACCCAGTTCAATTGCGCCGGTTCTAGAAATCCCAAGTTCTGCGTATAACTTGTTTTTGCCTCTGTTAAGTATGCACTGGCAGGATGTAAACATGAAAGATGAAGGAGGAAGAAAAGATGCAAGAGTGAGAAGGAAGAAAAGAAAAAAAGAAAAAAGGAGCGGAAGCAAACAAACACACTGACAATCAATGTGGAAGGAAAAAAAAAAAAAGCAGTATAAAACAAAGCCAAAAAAAGAAAAAGAAAAATAAACAAACAAAAACAAAAAACCAAAAACAAAACAAAATCTCCCTGCAATCCAACAAAACAAGCAAACCAACAAAAAAGAAAAGAAAAAAAAAAGTCAAACCCCAAGTCTCAGACAAAACGGGCCCTGGGAAACCCCCCTCTTTTTTCCTTTCCAGTTCAAACCAATTGTTATTGGATCACGTCTAGACAGTCTGCGATCCTGTTAGTGGAATTAAGGCTGCATCTTAGGCCAGTGGCTGAACGGTTTCAGTGAAGGAGTGGCCCAGGGGGTTTGTGTGTGTCAGCAGATGAATGGCACCGGGAAGAGGACCCTCCAGAAGGCACCCCCTCCCCAAGCCCATCCACAGTTGCAGCTTCTTGTGGCCGCTGCGCTGGCCTCAGAAACGCCCTCCCCTGCTGGCCACCCGAGCCTCACCCAAGTGTGCGTTGTCTTCAGCGAGCTGGAGGATCCCTGGATGGCTGCAGCCGTCGCTCTCCGTCTCCTCCCCTTTGTCTGGGTCAGCCACTGCACCTTTCAAAGATGGCGGTGCTCTCCTTCCAGTCAACAGCAGCTCCGCAGACTCCCGTGTCCTCGCCGATCGATTTCAAAGCCGTTGGGTGGATGTCTCCCTACCGAAGTGGCACTGGGAAGCCACAACTGTAACTGCAGACAGCGCTGCTTCGGACTGTGGACCGCTCCGACTCTGCCCCTGCTTGCTGTTCGCTGATCTCTGCGCTGCTCTCTCCGGGGCCCTACTGCTGAGGGTCGCGTCCGGCGGAGTGTGGATTTGAACTGGTGTTGTCGACCCGCGGTCTCCCGTGGTCCCCGGTGGTCCCCCAGCACCAATTCCGCCAGCTGTTATCACTGGTTTCACGCTGGTGTGCCCTGATTGTGGCTGGGGTTGCAGTCGCAGCGCGGTCTCCCCACACTGACTTTGTTTCGCACGGCCTGTGCACCACCCAGGTGGTTTTGCAGAAGCCTCGCGGCTCCAGCCGCTGCAGACAGCTTGTCTCTTTCTCTCTCTGGTAGTGGTAATCAAACCATCCAGGAGATCGGTATTTTCAGCCTATATGATGAAAGGCAATTTATCTGCTTTGTTCAATTCTTTCCACGGAGCTGCCCTGAAGTGCGGCTTCCTCTAATCCGCCATCTTGAATCTCCTGTGCTTCTTTTTCTAGTGCTTTCAGGTGTGATGTTAACTCATTTATTTGTTGGGTTTTTTTTTTCCCTTTTAAGGAATGAACTCAGTGCAATGAATTTTCCTCTTAATACTGCCTTCATAGTGTCCCAGAGATTTCTATATGATGTATCTGTGTTCTGATTTACCTCTCGGAATTTTTTAATCTCCTCCTTGATGTCCTCTTCAACTCCTTGTTCATTCAGTAGCATGTTGTTTAGCTTCTAGTTGTTGGAGTAGTTTGTTTTTTTTTCTTGTTTTATCATTGATTTCCAAGTTCATCCCATTATGGTCTGATAGAATGCAGGGTAGTATCTCTACTTTTTTATATTTGCTGAGAGTTGCCTTGTGGCATAATATATGGTCTACTTTGGAGAAGGAGCCATGTGCTGCTGAGAAGAAAGCGTATTTGCTTACTGAGGGATGAAATATTCTACTTATGACTTTAGGTCTAAGTTATTAATTGTTTTAATGAGGCCTAGAGTTTCTTTATTTAGCTTTTGTTTGGATGATCTATCCAGTGGTGATAGAGGTGTGTTGAAGTCCCCTAGGATAACTGTGTTGTGATCTATTTTACTCTTGAACTTGAGAAGGGTTAGTTTGATGAATGTAGGTGCTCTATTATTTGGGGCATATAGATGTATAATTGTTATATCCTGTTGATGAATGGTTCCCTTGATCAGTAAGAATATCCATCTTTGTCCCTTTTGATTAACTTTGGCCTGAAGTCTACCTTATTTGATATGAGAATGGAAACCCCTGCTTGTTTCCATGGCCCATGTGAGTGGTAAGATTTTCCCCAGCCTTTCGCCTTCAGTCTATTGATATCTTTTTCTATGAGGTGGGTTTCTTGGAGACAGCATATTGTTGGGTCGTTTCTTTTAATCCAGTCTGACAATCTGTGTCTTTTGAGTGATGAATTTAGGCCATTAACATTCAAGGTTATTATTGAGATGTGATTCTTATTCCCCTCCATTTTTATTTGTTTATGGTATTTAACTTGATTTGGTTTCTCTTCTGGTTGGTAATTCCTTTAGTTTAATATCTCCCTTTGTTGATTTTCATTGCTATTTTTCTTTTCTTCTTTGTGAAATATTTTGCTCAGGATGTTCATAAGTGCTGGCTTTCGAGTTGTGAACTCTTTTAACTTTTGTTTGTCGTGGAAGTTTTTATTTCATCTTCAAATCTAAATCTTAATTTTGCTGGGTATAAGATTCTTGGCTGGGAAAGTCCCCTGCAGGGCATAGCTGGAAAGCTTACAGGCCGGGGCTTTTTCCCCTGCAGTCCTGTGCTGGGATGGTGTCCTCCTGCACTGGGATCACGTCTATGTGGTGGGCTGGCTAGGAAAGTCTGCCGGGAGGCCTAGCTGGAAAGCTTGCAGGCCAGGGCTTTTTCCCCCACCTTCCTGCGCTGGGATCAAGAAGAGAATTTTAAGAAAGGAGTGTTGCTTCCCTAGTTTTGCTTGTTCTAGGCATCCAACGCTCCTTAGAGTAATAGTTTGAGTAAGGATTGTTGCTGCTGACCACCAAGATTTTCTTTTTTTTACTCTTCTTTCCTTCCTTCCTCCCTCCCTCTCTCCCTTTCTTTGATGCTAGGGATCAAACCCACAGCCTCAATCTTACTAGTCCAGGGCTGTACTACTGAGCTACATCTCCTGTCCCTCAAGGCCCTTTAGGTATTTATTTTAGCAAAGGCTTCAAGTTCATTTCAGGTCTAGCCTTTATGAACAGCTCCTATTCTATTTGTCAACCCAGATGATGTTCTTTGGCCCTGCAACTCCCTTTAACTTGGAAGCTGTCTTGAATCTTAGCACTTCAATCAATACTCTCCTAGTGACTATCCCTGGGTCAAAGGAGAAGGGCTTATTTTGCTCCCCTTGGAAGGAAAAACCAATTCCTTACTGAGGTTCAAGTTAAAAAAGGATTTCAAAATTCTACAAAGCAAGGATTCTTCCAATGTAATATTAGCAATTAACTTCCCCAAACTTCTGCCCTACTTCCACACACACTTGCAAGAAAAATTTCTCAGGACTCTAACTCAGAGCAGGGTCAATGAACAAAGCTGAATGGATCAGGGAAGGACAACCACAGCAGGTGATGATGAAGCTGAATTGGAAATATAAGATAGATTCCACCAGTTAGAGCAGAGAAGAAATGACTTCCAGGAAGAAGCAAAACTGCATGGAAAAGTTATGGGTATAAAAGGAACAGAGTAGCTCAGACTGGTGAGTATGCTTGGAAGGGAAGGCAAGATGAGAGATGTGTACCATACAGTTAGGACTTTGGAGCCACATGTTCCCAAGTTCAAATCCCAAACATCAAACGATGGATCTTTCCAAGGGAATTGAAGATAATTTTTTACTGCATATAGAAAGACAAAGAAAATAAGAAAAATAAATCTTCATCTACAAAATGTTTTTTTTGTTGGTTTGTGGGGCCAGGGCTGTAGCTCAGTGGCAGAGTGCTTGCCTCGCACATCTGAGGCACTGGGTTTGATCCACAGCACCAAACAAAAGTAAACAAATAAAATAAAAGCATGCTGTCAATCTACAAATATAGAATTTTTTTTAAAAATCAGGTTTGTTTCTTACGTTCCAATTGAAAATGATAAGTAAAGCACCATTACAACCATGAAACACATTTATTATCACTGAGATAGACCATCCAGTTCTTTCATATCCACTGCCTGACATACT
This sequence comes from Tamias sibiricus, assembly GCA_025594165.1. Taxonomy (NCBI): domain Eukaryota; kingdom Metazoa; phylum Chordata; class Mammalia; order Rodentia; family Sciuridae; genus Tamias; species Tamias sibiricus. Next base: position 107,757,081 of record CM046658.1, on the reverse strand, counting down.
CATCAAAAGCATATTTTAAAATTTATTCATCAATTCAGTGACCAACACTGCATTTCCAATTTGGTGACATTACTGGCAGTATTGCAATAAACATTCTTGTACACATCTCTGTAATGTATACATGCATAAGAAATCCTTCTGTATTCATACGTAGATTCTGAGTTGAATAGTATTATATCCTCAACCTGATTAGGATGCCAAATTCTTCTCCAAAGTGGTAGTACCAAATTACATTTCCACTTGGGCCCTGCCCCTCACCAATGTGCATCAAACGCTATAACTTTTGCCAATCCAATGACAAACCAGTATCACAGTATTGTTTTGTGCATTTCCCTTATTACTTGTGAGGTGAGGCAGCTTTTTATATGTTCTCTTCTCTATCAATTTCCTGTTTATGTCCTTTGACATTTTTAGCTGGTGGTTTGCCATTTTCTTACTGATTTGTAAACATTTTTAATATGTTCTTAGAAACTAATCACCAGATGTGAATTGCAAATAGCCTCTACCACTCTAAGACCTATCTTTTCACTTTTATTATGGTGTTTTTTGATGAGCTAAAGTAAATTTTAATGTAGCCAATGTGGATACTTTTCTTTATGGTTGATTTTTTTTTTTTCTGAATTTAGTTTGAGAATACCTCCCTGCTCCAAGGTAGTTAAGATATACTCTAAGCAATTTTGTGCTGCATTTCATACTGTCTTTAATCCACAGGCTAACATGTGCAAGGGTTTGATCTCCAGCATTGCAAAAGAAAAAAAATTACTAAATTTTTTTCTTTTTTGTGCTTTTTGTGTTGGTGTAAGAAACCCTTGCCTAATAGACATTCACGAAGACGGTGCTTCTTTCTGTGCCTGAAAACTTTTCACTGACTGGCAGACACTTTACCTTGATCAGTATTTTTGTATTCCTCTAAGTCCTCTTGAGCTTTGTCTGATTTAGATCACATGGAAACAGTATGATCGGTATGTGGGACCCAAGCTTGCTCAGATTAGGGCTAATCAATTTCTATTACTGGGGTGAAGACTTTCAGAATACTTTACCAATATCCTACACATCATGAGCTTTTCCAGGCCGGCTGGCGAAAATAGGCACTTTCCTGTCCATCAGTGCTTTTCAGGCACAGTGTTATCACTAATTGCTTTTGGATGTTTGATCCAAAAGATTCCCTGACCTCTGACAGCTTTCACACACACACATGCTGGTCAGTACTCAGCTGAACCATCACGAGGGATCTTGTGCAGGTTCCTGAATTCTCTCTCTGTAGTGCTCTGGTACCCGTTTTAAGGTCTCTTAGTCTTTCCAGACTCTGAGCCTCAGCCCCTCAACTCAGGGTATTCTCAGGGCTCAGCCTGGCTTCCTCCTCCCTAGACTGTGGCCTGCACACTCCCTGAAGGCAGATGCTGGGAGATGTTAGAAATCGCCATGCTCATTGCCCACCTTCCAGTGATCACTGACTTTCCCTGCCTGATGCCCAGTGTCAGGCATCTGATCCTTGTTCCATGAGTGTTTTTTTTTTTTTTTCTCGCCTATGTTTCAGGTGTCCCACTCCATTTGAAGCCTGGTTTCAAACACCAAATGGGTTTTGTTTCTCCAGGATGTTTTAGGGAACCCTGGGGATCCTGAACTTGATCCCATGTTATAAAGAGACTCTCTCCACCTGTACCTCCTCCCTATCCCAAGAACACACAATTTACCTTCCTGCCATCTGAATATAGGAAGTGGGGAAGGGTTGGAGCTTTGGAGATATGAAATTGTGACACCAATAGTTTATTACAATTTGACACCAATATTGGCATGGCCCAGGTGAACTTGAAGTGCAGAGGCAACACCCCCCGTTTGTCTAGCCAGTTGACCCTATTCACACCTGTCTAACCAGAGGGACAGTAGCAGTGGAGGAAATGCTAGAGAGCTAGACAGGCTAGTTATGAGTCCTGCCACTGTCTCTCAGCCATCCAGGCTGTCTCAGATACTTAGATTCAGATAGTGTCCCTAGTAGAAACAGCTGAAGTGAGCAGGAAGCTAACTTGCTGCTAGTGTAGAATGTCCAAGGTAGTAATGAGCTTCCCAGGTTGTGGGATTTATGAACTGGAACTTATCTGCAGAGAAGAACTCATGGCTCTTGTCTCCTGGCCTTCGTGCTAGCCATCACCAGGATTCTTTCTAGCAGGTTGGACTCCAGTCCTCAGGCCACCCAGTTGCCACAAAGGTAAAGCCCCCTGATAGAACCTGTGCCAGAGCCCTCTGGCCTCTTCCTTGCTCCCTCCTCTACTCAAAGCCCTCTAGTAGCTCCCCTGACACTTGGGTGAAATCCAAATTTCACCTGGAATGCACAAAAATTTCAGTGTTCCTTCTCTCTTAGCTTCATTGTTTCCCACAGTCACTGAACACCAGCTGCCAACCCGTGAAACACAACCCTGCCTCAGGGCCTTTCCACATGCACCTCCCCTAGCTTAGAATGTTCTCCTCTGGTAGTTACACAATTCTCTCCCTCTTTTCCTTCATGCTAGTGTTCTAATCTTGCCTCATCAAGTGACCTGAACAGGTTACCCCTTATCAAATGGTCCCAGCCATGACCCACACCCCCTCCCCTTTCTTTCTCTTAGAGCACTTAGCATAACTGGACACAGCACTCAGCACAAGCTGCTGGAAGGTCTCAGAGAGGACTGTCTGGCCCTGAGGAATCTCCAGCATCACATCCACTACCATACACAGTAGGAGCTGGGAAGGATTTGCTGAGTAGGTGCTCTAGGTCCTCCCCACCTTGGGCCCTCTGAGACTGTCAGTCTGAGGAGGCCAGCTCTCTGACAACAACCTCTGACAGATGTCCTGGGTGTGGATAAAAAGCTGTTTTCAAACGTGAAAGTGTGAAGGTGGAGAGAAGAAAAGCAAGTAGACAGCTTACCTCTACTTGCTGGGGTAACTCATTTCTCTCCTGGCCACCAGCTAGTATGGGATTGGTCAGGGAGGGAGGGTGTCCCTAGGCATGACCTCAAGTGTTCTTCTGGTCTCCCCTCATCTGAGCTGGAGGTGGGGGCCAGATGCTCAGGAATGGAGAACCATGTTTCAGCCAACTTCAGGCTCCAGGAATAGTGGCTCATCCTTTCCTATCCTCATTGTTGGTCCACACAGTGGGAGCCTGTGAGGATTACACAGGGAGGGTGGAGTGGTGAGGAAGAGGCTGAGCCTTTGGTGCAGAGCCAGCTGACTGGCAGCTTGGGCCCCCTGAAGCATCCTACCATTATTTCTCACCAATGACAACCAGCAGTACTATGGGCAATACTTCAGTGGTTCCTAGGAACAGGTGTCTTCTTCAGCTTCTGCAGCTGATATACCTTTGCCAACAATACTATGACTAGGTTCCAGGAAGCAGGGTCTACACAGGAGTCCCAGCTGTCTGAAATGCTCTGGTGGCCAGGCCCAATATTCAGGTCCTCTCTCAGTACTGCTGGAGTGGGCAAAAAGGTGATGACAGCAATCCTTTAGCAGAGAGCTGAGATGCTGTGCAGTAGGCAGAAGTCCCCACAACTGGCCCAGCCCAGCCTCACACCAGGGAGCACCCCTGAAGGGGCAGGGAGGCCCAGGCAAACCCAGGGCCACATGAACCAGGGACAAAACTGTTCTTCAATTTGAGGGGGATAAGTCCCATAAGAACTGTGTCTCACGCCAGTCACAGAAGGCAGAGCTGGGAGCTGACTGGAGTCAGAAGGGGCCAAATTGTGTCATGTGAGGAGCATGGAGTCTGCAGCCATAGAGCTTGGCTCCAAGCCTCTCGGGGCCTCAGCTTTCTCACCTGTAACATGGGCATAAGGACGAGGTCTGCCTTACAGGGACCCCAGGGAGTGCTGAGATCCATGACAGGCACATCGTGAATACAGTGTGGAGATTGATTGTCTTCAATGTTATTATCAGAGGTTAAGAGTATGAGTCACAGTAATGGTCTAAGGAGTTTGTCAGCCTTTCCCTGTGAAAGACTATCCTGTAACCTGGGGCCTCCCTGAGGCTGTGGGTGGGGTTTTGTGATGCACACTGGCACCCGACCTGGCTGTACCCAGGCAGACATCCCAGAGGGCTGGACCAAATGCCTGCTGCTAGACTCTTGATCAGACAGGTTCCGCCACCTCTTTTCCAGGCCTATAACATCTGTGAAAGATCTGAGTCAAGGCCTGGGGAGACCAGAAGAGTAATACATGATCAGAGGCCACAGTAGCTCTACCTCCCCATGAGAGGGTTGGAAGTTTCCTGGTAAGGACAGTGCTCTCTCTGCTGTAGGATCTGGGTGATGGGGCACTATCCCCAGAGTTCACTGTCTCATTTCCAGGCAAGTAGCTGTGGGAGGAAGAGAAGAAGTGTATTACATGCAGGAGGAAGAGGCAGGAGGCAAGAAGTAGTCCTAGCAAGTGCCTCTCAGGTCTTTAGGAGTAACAGGCCAGAAAGACCTCCATATAAGCCCAGCAGAGCCACAGAGAAAGATGGAAAGCAACAAGGGGATGCCACGCAGGGAGCCAGGTCCCAACCCACTAGCCCTCCTGTGCACAGTCCCTGTACCAAACACGTGGACACCAGGAAAACACCCAGCCCTGTCATCAGGGACTCCCAGTGTACTCCACATCCAGGACTGAGCTCTGCATTGTGAGGTCTCCTCAGCTGGTCAATACAGACTCAGATTCTCCTTGCACTTGCATTTTCTCATCTTCACATGAACATTCAGGGAGTGCCACGCAGGTCTCCTACAGGATTTGCCCCAGAAGCCACAGTGGTAAGATGAGGGGGAAAGGGTGGATACACAGAAAGGAGGCCTGACTGAAGGTGACTTCACAATGATCAAAGATCTGAGGTTCTCAGGCTTAGCATTTTTAAAAAGGTGTCTAAAAATGTGCCTGAAGAAAGTAGACCCATGTAGAAAATGGCATGGGTGGGGGTATAAAAGATATCCTCTTCAAGGATATGCCCCCAGTAGCCTACTTTCTTCAAGTTGGCCACACCTCCAGTTTTCACCACCTCCCAATAGAACCACCAGCTGGGAACCAAAACTTCAGCTCATGAAACTTTAGGGAATATTCCAGATCTAAACTATAACATTGCATGCTCCTGACCCCCAAAGGCTCATGTCCATCTCACAATGCAAAATGCATTTAGTCTGTCTCCAGAGTCCTCATAGTCTTAACAATTACAGTGTTGCTCAAAAGTTCAATTTCAAAGTCTCCTCTGAGACTCAAAGCAAATTCTTAACTGCCAGCATTCTTAACTGTGAGCACCTATAAGAATCAAAAAGCAAGTTACATATTTCCAATGTATAATAGTGGGACAGGCAGAGGCCAAACATTCCCATTCCAAAAGGGAGTAATAGAATAAATGATGGATGGGATCAGAGTAAGATCAAAACCCAGCAGGGCAAACATGAAATCCTGTAGCTTTGAGTCCAGCATCCAGTGCATGTGGTGGCTAGATGTGATCTACAAAGGGCTTGGGCAGTCCCACCCCTATAGCCTTGCTGTCTGCAGTATGCATGGATGGCCTCTCTCTTGGGCTGGTTCTGCTCACTACCCACAGCTTTCCTTAGCAGATGTTCCATGTTTCTGTAATCCCTAACTTCAGGTCTCTATTGCAGCTTCTAGTTAACTCTCATAGCTTCACACATAACTCTCTCAGAGGCTGCTTACAGGGACTCTGACTATACCACACATTGTCTGGCCTCCAAGACTTTCCTGTGAAATCTTAGTGGAAGCTTCCATGACCTTACAACTCCTGCATTCTGCACGCCTGCAAAACCAGCACCAGACAACCTCTGAAGGACACCCCCACACACACCCAGTGACCTACTCATTTTGACCACCTCTCCATAGCACCAACAGCTGGGGACCAAGCCTTCAATGTATGAGCCTTGGGGGACATTGAATATCCAAAGTACAAAAAAATAAAAAATAAAACACACAAAACATGCTAAATGTATATTTTTTAAAAAATAGGCAAAAAAGAAAATAAGCAGAGTACTATCTGGAGACAGATCCAGTATGTGTGAGTTGCCTGTCATATGTTATTTTCATTATAAAACAGGGGTCCAGAGAGCTCTATGTTGAACAGACCAGGAGGCAGAAGGATCTGAAACTAGTTGAGGGTATCCTCCTCCAAGGACTCAGTTTCTTCATATGCAAACTGAAGATGACTGCTTACTACACTGAGGATGACAAATGATTGGCATGTATAACATAGGTCTCCCTTTCCTTGCCCACTACAGACACTCTAATGGATCACAGAACTCTTTTATGCTAAGCATATTCACAGCTCTAGACTCCTTCTCAGCTTGACACTATAGGCTGCTGGGACGATTAATTAGACGTGGCAAACTAAATGATACCTATTAGCTGATTACTATGGCTCTGCATTCATGAACGCATTGCTGATGTTATCACAGGAGTGGGGTAGTTATCATGAGAAGGATCTGGTATGAAAGTGAATGGCCCCCACTTGCTGACTTGCTCTTACCCTCTCTTACCCCTGTGCCTTCCACCATGGTATGACATGGCATGAAGGCCTTTGCCAGATTCCACAGCAATGTTCCAGAAAGTCCCAGCTTTCAGAACCACGAGGAAAATAAATTTTTGTTCCTTAGAAATGACTCGGGCTCAGGCATTCTATTATGGCAGCAGAAAACAAACTACGATACTAACCAGAGAATCCACCCAGTGAGGGTCTGGAAGTTTGGCATGACTACCTGCTCCAGAAAGGCAGTGTGTCTAGGGAGAAACCCACTGGCCTCAGAGTCAGCCCTGGCCAGAGACCTGATGCCCACCAGCATGGAGCTTCAGTTCTCCGGTGCAGCCTTCATTCTCCTGCAGCCAGTCAGGCCCCTTGCTGCCCACCCACCATCCACCAGTACTCCCTACTCCTACCAGTGGGTGGGCAGGCTGTTGCCTGTCCCATGCTAGTGACCTTCACTGCACCTCAAAACAGCTTACTTACTTCACCCAGAAGGCAGGCAAGGGCTCATCATCATCCTCTAATCCAGAAGGCACCACTGAAAATGGCCCCACTGTGCTGACATGACCATATGCTGTCTGCCTGTCTCAGGGTGGCCTCAAAGTGGCCTCCCATCTGTGGGGCAGACAAGAAAGACCGTGCTCCATCCTCTGAATTTGCAGCCTCTTGCCTTTGCTGCCATGCCCCAGTCTGATGATCCACCTGCCCTCATGACCCAACTTGGAAGAATCCTCCTCACCTGCCCTAGCTACCCTCCTCCCCAGGAGAAAGTTCCCTTCCTTTGTGGCAGAGGCCTGCATCTCACAGTGTGGGCAAATATCACCTCCCGCCCCCACCACTTCTCATTGGCAAGGGTACTGAGAAGAGTGCTCAGGTTTTCAGGGATAAGGATGTAGAGGTTTTCTCTGGTCCCAGCTGCTTGCAGGATCATCCTCTTTCAAGTCTTGAAAATATCATGCATCCTTTTGCTCTGCAGTCCCCACCCCAGCCCAGCAGATCCCCACCTGGGTGAATATGACTCTTTCAAAACCACTTGGACACTCCTTCCTCCAGGCAGCCTCTCTTGTTCCCCTCTGCCTGACATCTTTATATGCATTAGCTGCTAGAATGACAGTGGGTTCAAGTGCTGCTGCTGGTCTGCCTCCTCAACCACAGGGCAGGCTTTGTGGGAACAGGGTTCATGGTGGATTCACTCTTATCACTAGCCCCTCAGCATGGATTTGACACATAGTGGGGATGGAGCAGGGCCCAAAAAATTCTGAACCAACCACATGGGTGATGTCTTTGTGGAACTTGGATTTTAGGAAAAGACATGTAATGACAATGCAAGTTAATGCCTGGTATTTTGAACGTGGGCCAAACAATGCCTTCCTGAGTACTTCACACTTAAACTGAGTTCTCACTGGTGAGAGTGTATGTGAACTAGACAAGAAGGGAGAAACTGTCAAGGAGAGAATGATATAGATGAATATTCTCAGAAGGAAAGATCAATGGGCCCAGCAAGAGATGGGACAATGAACAAGAGCTCACAGTTGATGTGTACCAGTCAGCTGGGTAGGTTCTTCTAGGAACAAATAACCGTACACTGCAGTGGCCAACCGTCTGTCTGTCTCTAGTGCTTTTTTATTGAAGGCCACTGTGGCTCCACCCCACAGCTTCACTCTGGATTCAGTCTGACCTAGAAGTTTCTGTCTGGAATTGTATTTTCCTTGTGGCAGAAGGAAAAGGAAAGTGGGAGATCACACACAAGTTCTGACAGCATGTGTCCACATTTCTCTCACATGTCATTGGCCAGTTCTTTGACAGGCCTGAGTGCAACAAAGGACAGGGCTGCATGACTCTCTACCAGAGAGGACCCCGTGTCCAAAAGAACTGCATGGGTGAGTGGTAAACCAGCTCCACACAATATTTAGGTTTGGAAATATGGGAGCATGGAGAAGCCACTGAACAAATTTCCACTACTTATGAATTCCTCTGGCCACCATGAAAAGAACAACAGGTTGGAAATAGGAAGTAGGTTGGGGGAGCAAAACTAGGAGGACATTTCAGTTTTTCTGGCCAAAGAAAGAAAAAGAGGGAGGGAAGGAGGACAGGTTTATAGACCAGGGTCATGCACTGGCCATGGAGAAAAGCCAATGGACTTAAAGATTGGAGAACACAGTGATGGATAACAAGAAGCAGATGACAGACTATGTGACGGTGGGAGAAATGGAACAGATCTGGTGGCTGGTGCCTTGCCAGGTGCTGGCTCCAGACTTCTGGGAAGAACAGCTCCTCTATGCTTTGTTTGTTCTTGGATTCTCTGTTCTCTGAATGAACATCCCCTCTTACGTGAAGCAGAAAGAAAAGGCACACACTAAATACAGGAGGGAACAAATGAATTAAAAAGATGATAATTGGCTGAGTGGACTGGCAAATGAGTGATAGAGTGACCAGAGAAATTAATTCATGTCTCCTAATTCTCAAAAATGAAGAGGATCAGGGCTGACTCAGAAGAGAATGAAAGACCTCCCCCTTGGACGTGCCTCAAAGGATCCCTTACTCCCTATCAATATATCAGGGGTCTTCATGCTTCCTGGGAGCCACTGTCCATGTCAGATAGGACCTCTTTACTTCCCTCTTAGAGGTCCAAACTTCACTATAAGAAATAGGAGAATGTGCAATTCACAAACCGAAATGGAGATTTGATTTTCTGTGGCTGCAGCAGAGAATTCAAAAATCCCACAGGAACAGAATCTGGGGGCGGGCCTCACAAACACAGAAGGCCCAGATCCTCTGCCTTGGGTTACCCCAGCAGACACGAAGAGGAACTTATTGAGATGCATAGTTGTGTGACTGTGGTCTGGGTCAGCCACACACTGGGAATGTTGTGGTCACTGTCCGTGGTGCTGAAGGTCAGACAGACCTGGAGAGATGTCAAGCTGTAAGCTTAATGATGGCAGGTCAGAGATGACAGCTCATTTCCTGTGGTACTTCCTTTTCCTGATAAGAAAAAAGAAGCCCTGGAGGGGTACTCTTTTTATTGAAGACCACAAGTGATTATCTTGAGAGAGACTAGAAGCAACCTCCAGATTCCTGCTGAGACAGCTCATTTCTTGGAATACTCCCAAGGTGATGTTCATGACCCCGAATCATCATTGATTCTAAAATTCCAGAGAGGTATTTCTTGTGTCACAGCCCACACAGCTAGAAGAGGACCCCCAAGGCTGAATGGGTGGGCCCTTGTTCCTCTCTCTGGCCCTATATCTGGTTATTTTTTCCCTGCTGTCTTGTTCTCCTCATTAGCTGCCTTTTTAATCCCCTGCAGACAAGGGTATATGCACTACAGCTTGTGGGTTGAATTGGGCCTGCCACCTGTTTCTGCAGGGCCATTCATCTACATTTTTACACTTAAAATGGCAAAGAATAGTCAAAAGAAGAAAACTACTTTGTGACAAGTGAAAATATATGAAATTCCTATTTTGGTGTCCACAAACAAAGTGTTGCAGCACATTCACACGTGGTCACTTAGGTGTTGTCAGTCCCTGCTTTTGAATGACAATGATAGAGTTGAGCAGCTGTGATAAAGGGCATATGGCCATCAAAGGCCAGAATATTTATTATCTGGCTCTTGACTAGAAATATTTACCAAGCTCTTCTCTGTGAACCCCATGGTTGCTCCAACCTCAGGAGCTTTGCAATAGCTTCCTCCTGCCTGGGATACTGTTCCTCTGATGGCTAAATGATCTGTGTCTTACTTCTATTTGGCCTCTTTCCAATTGTCACCTGATCCTAGAGTCTGTCTCTGCCCATCTCCCTGTACCTCCATAGACCCTGTCAGATCCATTTACTCCAATTAACTTTGTTCATGTGGACGTACTCCATCTGCTTTGTCCTCCTAATTCCTCAGCACTCTCCCTATGGTCTCGGCTCCTTGAGGACAGGAGCATCATCATTCCTGATGATCCCTGGATCTAGAACCTAGTGAAGCCCGAGAATATAATAGATGTTAAGTGAATGTTTGTTGACTGAGCAACTGATTGCAGCATCACACAAGGAGCAGGCTACAGGCTTGGAACAAATCCCCAATCAAACCTCCACACAGTAAATCTTGATATTTCTTCGATTGTGAACTGGGACATGGAAGAGATGAAACAACAAGATGAATTCCTCTGCAAGCAGAAGACAGTTGGTGTGGGAGTAGAGTATGAGCAGGCACAGTCCAGCAAATGGAGCAAAAAGGATGCAGTGGCTCTACCCTGAACCCTGCTCTTAGGCACCACAGGATCCCCTACCTGAAAACATGGTAAGTTACTCCCACAGCACCTTGGAGATAGGGTTCACATGACTGCAATCTGGCCAATGAACAGAGACCATCCTCCCTGGCCATGCTGATTGGCTAAGATGGGGGCACATGACCAATCAGGTCACACAGGTCAGGCTTCAAGGCTGGAACCATGGGTGAAGTTTGCTGAGACTCTCAGTAGCCATACTGTCACCTTGAAGGCAGAGTTCTCAAAAGAATGAAAGTAGCTCAGAGAGCAGTAAGCAGGTCAGGAGGGGTGACTCTTGCTGGTATCATCCAGCACCCAAGTACAGCCTTGCCTTATCTCTTAGTTTCTTAGATCATTCTGCCTGGTTTTTTTGTGTTTGCTTGCTTGCTTGCTTGCTTGCTTGTCCATGAGAATTGGAATTCAATCTTCTGCCACTGTCAATCCAGAGTTCTGACTGTTCCTACCAGCTATGTAAATGGAGAATCCTGGAGCTACAATAGTATGGATTTAGGCTAACTAGAAGGATGAACTTCCTGGTAACACTGTGAAACTCTAATGGATGTCCTCAGGACTCCATTCTGGAGATCCAATGGATTCAAGCAGTTATCTGCCATGGGATCGCTCTAGGCTGAACCACTCACATTCTTGTGAAGCCACAGGAACCTTCAAGAGATCAACTCTGATGTGGTACCAATCCACATGTCCACTTTAGAGGACAGAACTGAGACTCAGAGAAGGAAGAAACAAGGCCAGAGAGAGCAAGCGTGGAGCTGGACAGGAATGCCATATGCTGTGGACTGTGACCAGCAGAGCCAGTTCCCTACCTGGTCTGAGTGTCTGAGACTTGTAGCTGCCATGTGACTGTGAAGAGATGCCCCAAGGCATCCACACTGAAAGGAGACAGGAAGAGAGTAGCACGAGTCCCTGCCATGCCACTCTTTCTTGCCCTGCCTTCACAGCTACCCATCCCCCAAATTTTGTATCTCACCTTGCTTGACAATGACAGAGACATGTTCATGTGACCTCAGGGACAGTTCTGGCCTTCAAAGGGAAGGCCAGGGACTTCACCCCCACTACACTTGAGGGCATCTCCTTTCTCTGGGCTCATGGGGTCCCTGCCCCCTCCTGGCATAGCAGAGGCCTCTTTCAGACACGAAGAGAACCCACTTGGACAGGGAGATGTGCCCTCTGCGTCCTTCCACTCTGCCTTGACACTCAGATTATGTGCACCCTTTCCAGCATTGTGGCTTCTGCAATGTCTGCAGGAGATACTCAGCACCTTAGTCCCTGCAGACACAAAGGAAGTGAGATCTAACAAGCAGGAAGCTCTGGTGGCTGGGAGACAGACATGCTGAGGAGGCTGCAGAAGCCACAGTGAACCCGTGGAAGGCTGAAGGCTTGTGGCCATGGGAAAGTGTGGCCCAGAGGGGACATGAAGGGACAATGTATGCAGGGTCAGGGTGCACAGAGAAGAGAAGGCCTACCCTATGGGTATTCATAGACCAAATGGGACAGGCAGAGAGGCATTGCTAATCAGGCAGATGGCATTTAAAAGCTGCATCCATGTGTGGAGAGGGGGCCAGGGACAGAGCCTGAGTCTTCTGGGGGAACTCATTACAGTCACACAATTTTTTTTTTAAAAACATTTATTTATTTTCTTTAGTTGTACACAATGCATTCATCTTTACGTGGTGCTGAGGATCAAACCCGGGCCGCGCACGTGCGAGGTGAGCACTCTACCGCTGAGCCACAACCCCAGCCCAGTCACACAATTTGTAACTGAGACTTCAACTCTGAGTCAGTTAGAAATATGTTGGCCTAAAGTACCAGAAAACCTTACTAACATGGCTTAGACTATAAAGGCATTGAAAGTGTAATGATGAGGTGAGTGATGGGAGGTGCAGAGGTGGGCAGCCCCATGGCTGGTGTGGTGGCCCAATGATGTCATCAGTGGCCCAGATGCCACCCATTTCTGCATTGCTAAAAGAATGTTGGTGTCACTTCCTCAGGGTTGCAGCATGGCTGCCTCCACTCCAGCCATAACATCCATAAAGGTACTACACAAGACAAAAGCCAGGAGGCCTCTTCTTCCCTGCCACTTCTTTCCTTTCAGGGGAACTATCACAAAAGCCCCTACAGATTACTCTGATCCACCAAAACTGAGTTACAAGCCTTTTGTCCAACCAATCTCTAGCAGGAAGGAAAGAGATGGCCATCACCAAAGTGGACCAACTTCACATTGAGCTTCCACAGCAAGAAGGGGAGTTGAAGTCTTCTGTGTGAGCATCCAGAACTCCCTGCCCTTAAGGAACACTGGACAAACAGCTAGGGTTCCAAAGCTGTGGGTAGAAAACAGCAGAGGGACCAGCAAGTACAAAGGTGCAGAGGTGCAGGGACACTGTGGTGCCCAGGGATTACAGGTGGCTCATTATGGGGGCCACAACAAGTGGGGAATGGAGGACAGGATTCCCGGGGCTTTCTGTCCTGGAGAGGGGCAGGTCGTGATGGGGAGCCATGGAGGAAGGTTGAGCAACAGTGTGAGTGCGTGAGGAGGGGGCATTGCAGGTCTGTATGGGTCTCCATGCTTTACAGGCTGAGCAGAGCTGATCTTTGACAAGGGATAATGTCACTGGTACCCTCCAGAAGCCTCTGGGCCAACAGTTGATTACACTGACAAGAGAGAGTGACCTCTACCCTCACGATGATTTGCTACCAGCTTCTCCTGTCTCTGGATATGAGAACACACACACTTAGCCAGCTCTCCAGAGGGCTCCACTTTCAACTCTGACGCTGGGGCCTCCTCTGTCCCTTGTGACCTGGACCCTGTGTTAAGATCTCACTCCTCTGGGTGCATGATACAGCCCATCCTTCTGTGCTTCCCACAGAGAACCCAATATGACAGAGGAGGGCTGCAGGTAACTGTGCTCCGGTTTGTGGAGGAGCGACTGAGGATGGAGGTGGGAAAGGAACATTCTGGGGGTGTAAGATGGGATTTGAACCTGGGACCCCTACTTCCCCAATTGGTCTGTTACTTGTTCAAGAACAAGAACCAGCTACTAAGGATGCAGAGGTGCTGGGAACCCCTCACTTGAGCCTGCTGTGCCCAGGATGTTGTGTGGACTCCTGAAGTTCCAGAGGACTCAAGCGGCAGGTGCGGGGAAAGGCAGACCACAGCTGTGGATCCTCACAGAACTCCAAAGTCCTGGCTTCCACTCTGCAGGGGTCTCAACGCAGCACAGCACTATGGTTCAGCTGTGAGGGGTTCCCCAAAAGCTCACGTGTGAGACAATGAAAGAAAGCTTAGAGGTGAAATGATTGGGTTCTGAGAGCCTTCACGTAAACTTTGTGCCACATGAATGGATGAACTGGGTGGTAACCACAGGCTGGTAGGGTGTGGCTGGGGGCATGCTTTTGGAGGGTGTTTTGTCCCTGGTGAGTAGAGCCTTCTCTGCTTCCTTCTTGCCATGTCTGAGCTGCTTTCCTCCACCACATTCTTCTGCCATGATCTTCTGCCTCGCCTTGGGCTCAGAGCTGTAGAATTGGCCATCTGTAGTCTGAGACCTCTAAAACCATGAGCCCCAAATAAACTTGTCCTCCTCTACATTGTTCTTGTCAGGTCTTTTGGTCACAGTGATGAAAAAGCTGACTAAAACATACAGCGTCAGCCAGGCGCGGTGGCGCACGCCTGTAATCCTAGCACTTTGGGAGGCTGAGACAGGAGAATCACTAGTTCAAACCCAGCCTCAGCAGTGGTGAGGCACTTAGCAACTCAGTGAGACCCTGTCTCTAATAAAATACAAAAAAGGGCTGGGGATGTGGCCCAGTGGTCGAGTGCCCCTGAATTCAATCCCTGGCACCAAAAAAAAAAAAAAATACAGCGTCCTTTCAGCCCATGCAGGAGCTGTCCTCCTTAAAAGTTGTTTATTCTAAGGTATTTGTCACAGTGAGGGAGAACTGGCTAACAGAGTGCTCTAACAAAAAAATGGACGATGCTATGGGAGACAACAGGATGACCCACCCCATACACCCCTTCAATGTTCCCTCCCACTCCCAGACAGCCTGTAAGAGTTCACACTGTATGAGTTGGTTAATCAGGTAAATTATGATGAACAATTCATCCTTCTGGGACCATCTGAAAAATCACAGACCAGACGGTGCTTTTCACTAGCTTGGCTGGCAAATGGCTGGTGGAAATACATCCCAGCCCCTGACGTTCTCTGGCAGAAGAAGACAGGTCAGGGGCCTGGAGGAATAAGAGCAAAGTTCAGGGTACGTACGTGAGGGGTCGGGGGAAGCTACACAGCACAGAGGAGTCCACACAAGTACAGGCTTTGGGGGCTGCACACCATATTCACCCTCATAGGAATGCTATGGGGAGGAACATGGTTCAGGGAAATCACATCAAAACCTGCTGAAAGTATTTTCCACATCTGTTCCTCACTAGCTGAGTCCTCAGGTGCATTGCATCTGATTTGGGCAATAAACAATACTTCTTGAACATCCACCTAGCAAGGATTCAGACCAAGGCTGATAGTCCACATGGTGGGGATGCAGTACGACCAGAAATCTTCCACACTGCTCTTGGATAAACATATACGGTACCACTTCTCTAGAGCACCATTTTGCAATGGATATTGACACACTGTGAAATGTACATAGCTTTTACCCAGTAATCCTATACCCGGGACATTGTGAAGAAAACACTCAAGAGATGCTGACAAAAACTTAGGTAACTGTTTGCTGCAGCATTATTTCTAATGGTCCCAAGTTGCAAGCAACACAAATGTCCTATCAACAGGAAAACAGTAAAGAAAAGTAGGTGAACTGTGTAAGAAGTCTCATACTGCTTTAAAAGTAATGTGTTGGAGAAAACATTGGCGCTTTCTCTGGAGTCCTAGAAGGCTTCCCAAGTCCCAAGGACTCCCCTGGTCTGTGAGCAGCAGGGCTATCCTCCAGTTCTTCAAGTACAAAAATCTAGAATGTGGTCTCAATTCTTTCCTTCCTCTCTCTTGAGACAGCCATTCTCTCTGCCAATCCTGCAGGGGCTGCTGCCTTCCAGCTACTGCCTCTGAGCTGCCCCACCCTGTCTATTCTGGTCCCTTCCCTGCACGCCAGCCTTACCCTCTTCTCACTATGCTGCCCCTCCCTTCCTTCTCTCTGCTTCTCTATCCCTCCTCTCCCTCCCCTCTTTCCTATTGGCCCCAACATATTCCACTCCTCTCCTGCACCCCCTTTTCCTCCTTTCCTTCCTGCTGCCTCCTGTCTCATTCCCTCCTTCCTCCCTCCTTCCCTGTCTCCTCCCTCCCTTTCAGACTTCCTTCCCTCTATTCTCCCTCCCTACCTACTTCCTCCTCTTCCTCACTGTCCAGTCTGTAATAGGTCTTCTCTCTCAGGGATGACTCTGGGGTCTCTTCCACCCTTAGCCTGAGGCATCGTGTGGAATAAAAGTTGATTTCCTCATTTCCTGCTGGACCTAATAGCAAATTCACTGCTCTTGAGAACGAAAACCAAAAGCCCCTGTACAACTGAGCTGGGACTAGTGAGGGATTGTAGAGGTAGCTGCTGGTCTCTCCAACCAACTTCCTTGAGTTTTGTGGACATTCCTTGGGCTCCTGAGGAACCGGAAGCTCCCTGAAGGGTTTTTCCAACCATAAATGCACTGCCTCAGGTGAAAACACCAGGACCTGGGAACCTGGAACTTGTCTTGGGAAACCCCTTCATCCCATCCAGGTTGTTCTTCTGCCAAACACCTTCCCTCTGACCCCTAGGACATCTGGATGGCTGCAGCACCACTGGATACTTGGGCTGAAGGAGGTGCCCTACCTGGGTCAGGCCTCTCAGAGGGATTGCTTCATGCCTCTGGTCTAAAAAGAGGAAAGTGTCACAGTGGAAGGACCAAACTCCTTGCATAGTACAATTAGGGAACTGAGCAGCAGTTAAATGACGCCCAAGCCACTCGGGAATGCACTGTGCTACTTCCCTGAGCCCCAACACAGTCTGCTTCACAGGACTTCCTATGCTATTGTGGATATCAGAGCAGAGCAAAGACACGTCAACAGCACCCACTTTTCTGCCCCACAAGCTGCTCAGAGCCCCATTCCTTCAGAAGTACTTTTTGTTTTTTAATTTTTATTTTTTAGTTGTAGTTGGACACAATAACCTTTATTTTATTTATTTTTATGTGGGGCTGAGTATTGAACCCAGGGCCGTGCACATGCTAGGTGAGCGCTCTACTGCTGAGCCACAACTCCAGCTCCAGAAATACTTTGACTCAGTTGTTGCTCTGTGTGTGTGTGTAGGGAAGCAGTGATCTCCACCAGTCTCTGAAGTCACTTTTCCCATTAGGTTTTTGGATAAACTCCTGGTACTACATTACTACCCATTGCTCAAACTTAAGCATGCACAGCCCCAAATCTGCAAGGAGGATGCAAACCCTGAAAATCCATGATCATCTTTCAGAAACATCCATTTTAATGCAAGGTTTGTGAGAAACAGAAATGTATTAAGAACCATTTCTACTATCACAGAAACACAGGAGAAAGGACAGAGAAGAGCAGGGCAGGGGAGACTGTCCCAGGAAAAGTCTCTGATGTCTCTTCCAGGTGGAGGTGGAGGTGCCACCCAACTCCATGTAACTTCAGATATCCCCGAGGAGACGCCTGAGGCAGTATGTACCTCCCACCAGCAGCTGTTCCACATCAATGAGAGCCCAGGTGATCCATCTTTCTGAGTGGATAGATAATTAGCATGGGTTCATCATCCCACAGTGTATAGCTTTAAGCATCACACTGTACCCCATAAATGTATAGTTATGATTTGTCAGTTGAAACTGACCTGAATAGAATCATATGTAATAAGATAAAATGCTGGACCATCCCCACCTACTTGGTCTTGTCTGTGTCTCAGGTGCCCCATGATTTTGGTAAGCCCCGAGCCTCTGTGTGGGATCCACCATCAGTATTTGAGTGATGAGGCTTCACACTTTGGCAGACATGTGAGAACAAAAGTCACATGCTGGAGTGTATATGCTGGACCTGCTTCTTCAGCTGTGCGATGGTGGTCCATTATTGTTTAGATATTAAGTGTCTCCTAAAAACTCATGTGTGAGGCAATACAAGGTTTAGAGGTGAAATGATTGGATTATGAGAGTCTTAACCCAATTAGTGAATTAATTCCCTGACAGGGATTAATTGAGTGGTAATGGCAGGCTGGTAGGGTGTGGCTGTAAGAGGTGGGTCATTGGGGATGTGCCTTTAAGGTAAATTTGGTGAGCTGAGCTAAGTTTCTCTCTGCTTCCTGATCATCTTGTGAGCTGCTTCCCTCCACCACACTCTTCTGCCATGATGTTCTGCCTCACCTCAAGCCCAGAAGAATAGAGCTGGCTATCTATGGACTGAGACCTCTGAAACTGTGAGCCCCCGAATAAACTTTTCCTCCTCTAAAATTGTGCTTGTTGGGTCTTTTGGTCACAGCAGCAAAAAAGCTGACTAAAACATGGTTTTATTAAATGGGAGGCTGCCCATGACCATGACAACACGTAAGTTCCAGACATCGAGTGCATGCCAATCATATTCTTGCTGTGGGTAGAGTTCTGGGGCCAGGTATGAAAGTGTGCTGCAGATTGTGTCTAGCTTCTGCCCAGTTGAGGCAAAGCCACAGAGTCACATCCTGGTCTGCCACGATGTTTCTGGCTTCAGGTCTCTATGCACATTTTTTTTTTTTTTTTTTTTTTTTTTTTGTAGCAGTAGCATAAGACACATGTGATCTGAATGAACACCCTCCTACTTTCTCACTCCTGCATGCCAATGGCCTGTGGGATGTGGTGCAGTAGCTGCCTCCACCTGCATACTCCCTCACCAGGTAGACATTTTCGGTGGTGTCAGTAACACAGAACAGATGGATCACATTTGGGTGTTCCGCAGCCTTCATTATGTCCCTCCATGTATAATGAATGGCAAGTTTTAGTCCACTTTTCTCAGGATGTTCATGGCCACCTCTGTCCCTGTAAGGACACACTGGGGCAGTTTAATGTGGGTAAAGCTGCCTTATCCAATGCCTCTCAGAACCTGACAAAGGCATGTGAGGGGATCCTTAAGAGAGGAGCTGGATGAGAGGCCCTGCCACATTCTCACAAACTCACTACTGACTACACATCCTAAGCAGCAACACCAACTAAGGATGCCAGCCAGCTTACACACACACACACACACACACCACACATGCATGCTAAACAAAAGCAAAAAAAAAAAAAAAAAAAAAAAAAAATTCAAAGAACTAAAATCCAAAAACCAAAACCAAAACCAAAACCACCAAACCCTATCTATCTGTGAGTTTGACATTTTCCCCCAGCACCTTCCTCTCTATGTTCTGCCCACCTTGAGGTGAGCAGTTTTGTTCCACTGTGTGCTCCCCACCATGATGTTCGGTCTTGCCAGAGGCCCAAATTCATGGGGACAAGTGTCCATGGACTGCAACCTTTGAATTCATGAGCCAAAATAAATCTTTCTTCCTTTTACATTCTTTTCCTTAGGTATTTTGTCACAGTGACAGAAAATTGAGTAACACAGAAAATTGGTACTAAAAAATGGGGTCATCACTGTACTATACTTGACCATCGATTTCCAGGAAGAAAATTTGGAAAAGGCAAGAAGTAGACTAGAAAAAGTTTAGAATGCTGTAGGTTGAGCCTAGTTGGTACTTCTGGTGATAGCTCACAAGATAAGAATGCTGATAAGAATGCCAGAGTAAAGATTGTGCTGATAAAGTTTCCAATAGGAAAAAGAACTCTGTTGGATATCAGACTAGAAGCCATTGTGTTATATTCTGGCAAAGAACCTATCTATATTTTGTCCATGCCCTGAGACTTTGTGTGAGGCCAAGTTTAAAGAGGACAGAATAATTAATCTGGTGGAATAAATTTCAAGTCACACAGTGTTCCAGAACTGGGAGAGAAAAGCAGAGCAGAAAGATTTGAAAAACTTGCAGTTTGTCCAGAAAAGGGCCAATTTAACCTTGAGGCCAAGGAAGGTGTGGTTGATTAAGAAACTAAGATGCTTAAAAAGAAGCCAAGGGGCTGAGGTTGTGGCTCAGAAGTGGAGCGCTTGCCTCTTACACATGAGGTACTGGGTTCGATCCTCAGTACCACATAAAAAAAATAAACAAACAAAATAAAGGTATTGTGTCCCTCTACAACTAAAAAAAAAAGAAGAAGAAGAAGAAGAAGCCAAGTACTTTGCACCAGGACAAAAGGAAAGATTCCTTGCAAGCATCTCAGGAATTATCCAGACCCCACCCATGGCAGGCTCCAGGATGTAAAAATAGTTTAGAGAAAAGTCCTGGGGCACCCTGCTCAGTCAGGGTTGCCTATGGAATTATTTCCCTATCATTTATTTCCCATGGATCAGTGGTCCAGGCATTCAGAGGCTGCAGTAGTGGGCCCAGCTACTGCTCCTGCCAGTGGCAGACCCTGGCATCTTCCACATGGTACTGGTTTTGCAGCAAACAGAATGCAAGAATGTTAAGGTCATGGAGGTTTCCATTGCAATTTCAAAAAAAATTGAAACAAGGCATTGTGTGTCAGGATCAGAATCCTCTTAAGTGGGCAATGCATGAAGCTATGATGGTAAAGTGGAAGCTGCAATAGAGATGCCAAGGATGTGGAATATCTACAGAGGAAAGCTGCAGGCAAACAGGCAGTCAGTCCTAGAATGATATCACAAGCACTGTGGATCTCATATGATACCATGGTATGGCCCAGAAGCTGACACAGAGCTAATATTATTCAATGTTTGACTTGCTGAGTTCTAGTCTTCCTTTGAACAAATTCCTCATTGCTATTTTCCTATCCCTTCCTTTGGGAAGGGGAATATTTACCCTATGTTCTTGTATTTTGGGAGGTTTTTTTTTTTTTTTTTAATTTTTTATAGGGGCTCACAATGAAGAGCTTGCCTTGGATCTCAGAGGAAACTTTGAACTTAGAGGTTTAAGCAATGCTGGAACCATTGACTAGAACTCTTGGAGATGGATTGAATGCATTTGCATCATCAGGTGGACAGCAAACTTTGAGGGCTGTGATGGTTGTGTATTATGGTTTAAATCTTAAATGCCCCCAAAGCTTATGTATTAAAATCTTGGTTCCCAATGCAACAGTGTCCAGATGTGTGGTCTTTGGTGGGTGACTGGATTATAGGTGCTCTGACCTCATAATTACGAGGATTCACAACTCAACAAGACGATTGGGAGGTAATAGAAACCTTAGGAGGGGGGCTTAGTTGGAGGAAGTATGTCCTTGGGGGCATGCCATTGGAGGGTACATTTTGTCCCTGACCCCCTTCCTAAATGCCATCTCTATTGGTGAAAATTAGGTTATACATTTGTACAACCTGGCCAGTCCACTTCTACTCCAAACAGAGTTGGTGTAGGTAATAAACATTTTGATAACTGGGGATAATAAACTTTCTTATACATTAAAAAAAAAAAAAATACAGTTGCAATGCTCTTTCCCAGCCTCCACACACTTCTGTTTTTGTCTTGTTTCTTTTTTTATGGTGCTGGGGATCAAACCCAGGACCTTGTGCATGCTAGGCAAGCACTCTACCACTGAGCAACATCCCCAGCCCTCTATATTTGCAGCATCCAAATTCTACAAACCTTTTCTCCTCCCTAGTTTCCCCCCACCCCTATAAATACATTATTAGATGATTAAAATTTGGGAGCTTCCAGAGCCTCCATCCGAATGGAAACAAAAGCAGATGCACCATGCTGGAGAATAAGAGCAAAGGCCTCCATTTGCAAAATGGTCTAAAGTGAGTCATTTCTCTGGGAAAAATGAATACATCTAATCTTGCAAACATCTCACCTCAGGGAAAAGCAGCATGTATGAATTAAAAAATAGGCTTCTGGAAAAAACAGTTCCCTCCTGCTCATGGAGGCTAAAAAAGTCAACTAGAGGGTGGCAGCTGGCATCATTTGAGTCTCAAGAAAAATAACCTCACCAAGCAGGAAGTAAGGGGAGAGCCAGGAGGGTTACTCAGGATTGGTAACCCTCATAGTATGCAAAGACCATCAACTCTCAGAGTCCATCGTTACCTTCCTGAGGCTTATGACATCAGAAAGTTCATCACAGACTCATCTAATACAATCCCTCTGCTGACTATTTTTTTTTAAATATTTATTTATTTACTTTAGTTGTACACAATGCAATGCATTTATGTTTACGTGGTGCTGAAGATCGAACCCGGGCCGCGCACGTGTGAGGCGAGCGCTCTGCCGCTGAGCCACAATCCCAACCCCCTGACTATTTTTTGTTAGCGTTCTCTTTTTCTTGCAGTTTATGTCCTAAAAATGCTGAAGAGTCCTATGTCCAGTAAAATACACAACAACATGCCCATTCTTTGCAGGGATCTGCCTGGGGCTCCCACTGACACCAAGATGAAGTCAGGCCAGGGATACGCCCTCAGGGCCTGCTCTATGCCCAGTGAATGCTGGCATCCCACTTCCCTGGCCATGACCCAGGGTCCTTATCCCTGTCCTGGACTCCTTACTTTGCCCTGAATGATGAGTACTCAAGTTACTAGAACATAAAGCAGAAGAACTAGGATATTAAAAGCCAGGCACAAAATGACATGGGGCACAGCAGGCTTGTCAGTCCCAGCTCCCCTCAAAGCTCCAGGAAAGCACCCACATTGTGGCCTCAAATAAAGGCATGGACATGCAGGGTAGAAGATGGAGTGTGCTCTAGGAGGAGCACCCTGAGTCTCCAACACTGGCCAGCTACCCCAGCTAAAGTGAAACTAGAATTAGAGCTAAGTCAAAGGTCCAGATCAGAACTCTTCCCACCAGGGCCACATTATATTTATAAGCCTTTAATATCTGGTCCTTAGAGGGAGGCTTTACTTAAAAATACTCCAGTGTAGCTGGGTGCGGTGGCGCATGCCTGTAATCCCAGCACTTTGGGAGGCTGAGGCAGGAGGATCGCGCGAGTTCAAAGCCAGCCTCAGCAATGGCGAGGCACTTACCAACTCAGTGAGACCCTGTCTCTAAATAAAATACAAAAAAGGTCTGGGGATGTGACCCAGTGGTCAAGTACCCCTGAGTTCAATCCCTGGTACCACAAAAAAAAAAAAAAAAAAAAAAAAAAATACTCCAGTGTCTCAGTCCATTCTGTGACTGTGTTAACATAGGGCTTTGTTTCCTTATCCAACTTTGAGGAAATATTTCTGTCTAAGAGGAACTACACATGATTCTTCCTAGCAGAAATTAGGAGAGCAAGATTTTACAAATGATTACTAGTGAAAAGAAGGACTGAAGTTTTCTGAAGAATAAGTTTCAAGTGTTTGTATAGTCAGGGTACTCACTGCTGTATAAACAACACCCAAATCTCGGTGGCTTCAAAGAATTACATCTTGATCAAACCATAGTCTAATGTATGTGAGCTAGATAAGGAAGGATATACACACAGGGAAGGTTTTGTTCCATGGAGTCAATCAAGGATGGAGTCTCACAAAAGGGTCCATGGCCTAAACTAGGTTAGCAGCTGCTGAACTCGTAGCTTCACCATTCCCTTTATGGCCTTGCAGTCTTCCATCAACAGGCCGAGGAGGGAAGAAACAGCATGAGAACCATGTGAAAAGTTGCAGAGACAGCTAAGAAATGCCTTAATTATAGCACTTCTCTCCACAGTCCGCTGACCAGAACTCAGTAATATGGGCCCTAACTTCAGCTCAGACTTTCAAGTATAGTCTCTCTGGGTGTCCAGAGGAAAAGGAAATTGGGTTTGGTGAATATACAGCAATATCTCTACTACTCTATCACATATTTGTCAGGCTATATCAACAATAACACAAATATGGAATGATACAATGGTACAAATACTAAATGACAATATTAAAATGCTACTAATAATGTAAATTTATAAAAACACAAACACTGCAGAAATGGTACAAACATTAAATTATTTAATACAATTAGTACATGATATAAGACAAATACTAATTGATACCAAATGATATGGTGATAACCAAAACTTAAATGACAAGCTGGCCATGGTAGCATGAGCTTCTAATTTCAGTGACAAAAGAGGCTGAGGCAGGAGGATCCCAAGTTCAAGGCCAGCCTCAGCTCAGCCTCAGACCCTGTCTCAAAATTAAAAATAAAAAGAACTAGGTGCATAGCTCAGTGGTAGAGCACCCCTGGGTTCAATCCCCAGCACCACCACCAACAAAACCTCAATGACATTTGATATTGATACACTACTAGATGAAACAACACTGTAAATACCAAAAAGACATGCTGATACTAAATGGCACAGACACTTAACATCTATTTATGTGCAAAGTGCCTCCCTGACATTAACCCTGAGAGGAAGAACTGCCTGGACTGCAATGGCTGCAGAGAATGGCTGGCCAAGGGGGTCGACTCTGCTCAGCCCAGAGGGATGCTCACAGGAGAAGCCTCACCAGCACGAGGAGATGGAAAGACGGGTGGAGCCTGTGTCAGGGATGGTGATAACACTGCTTTCCCCAACAGCTCAGGACAGAAAAGCAACACAGGGTTTTTGAGCTTTACTTAAGCTTATGTCCAAAATCATCTAACTCCAAGGCATTTTCTTTTATCTGAAAAAACTGATTAGTTTCTATGCCATTCCTTAAATAAACTGATAGATTAACATGATTGCTTATCGTTGAATATGATAACCCATCCTCAATTCTAGGGATAAGATTATTCCTCATTTTGAGAGGAGAGTGTTAAGGCTGGAAGGTGAAAAGGAATGTAAGAACAGAGCTCAGGGATCATGCTAGGGCTTTAGTCCTGGACCCTAACACACCAGCAATGGCACTATTCTGTACCTTATAGACAAGAGCTTAGATGCCAAAAAGGATTTTGAGGTCTGCCAAGGTGAGCTTGGTGACAGATTCTCCAGATCCTGATAGAACCTGTTTTGCCAGATCTTTCTTTTTTTCCTGGAGCTTTAAGATCGTCTCTTCCACTGTTCCTTTACAAACAAATCTAAAAAAGCAAACAAATAAGCACACTCTCAGAAACTCAAAGCAGTGTATCTAATAACACATTCAAACTTCTATTATGTTTAGCTTTTAATGAGATTTCTTTTAGGTTTCCTTAGGATTGAATAAGAACTCTGCATTTAGGGGATCCAAATATACTTGACTAAATATATGCCCATTTAAAATATGTCTCTCAAACAGACTTGTGATTTCATTCTGAAGCTTAGGGTAATTGAGAAATCTCCAAATAAGCAAAAAAAAAATCCCTATTCAAAAAAAGTATACAGACTTAGCTTTCACCCAAATAGCTCCATTTGATAGGGTCAGAGGCTTCTACTGTGATCAAATTTCTGCCAGGTATATGTGTGTTAGTTTAAGTACAAACTGTCTAATTTCTTGGCTGATTCACACCAAAAAAAACCAGGTTTTTCAAACTGAGGAAGTGCCACTGTTGTCATTCACTCATTCATTCAACAAGTATGGATTAAGCACCTGCTATGTACCATGTACTATGCTAGGGATGGGGGAAAAGAGATGAATAGAGGTTTGCTCTGAAGGAGAAACACAAGAGAGACAAGAAAATCCAAGAATAATACAACCAGTAAGTGTTACAATGGAAGTATGTCTAGGAAATCAAGGAAGGTGTCATTAAAGGGTTAATTCTTAATGTGTGACTGACCTGTAGGGTTAGCAAGGTTTTGCCAGATGGGATAATGGAGCAGTAGGTGGATGGGTGGGGGGAATCCCAGGGAATGGGAGCGTGTGATATATCATGGTTGATTTTCAGAATATGGTTATGTTGGAGGAAGATCATGTCATCCAGTGGCAAAAGCTCAAGGGGCTGGCAGGGCCAGATCACAAGTGGCTCTGCATATCATGCTAAGACATTTAGATGTTGTCTACAGGGAGGAAGAGCCATTGCCGAATTTGAGGTATAGAACCTCAGAAATCAGATTGAGGAGTTAGAAAGAGCCCTCTGGTGGTGATGCATTGGACAGGAATCAGTAGAGCTGGAAAGAAGGAGTGGCAGTGTGATGGAAAGAAGGAATGGTTATCAGAAACATTCAGAAAATACAAGTAGAGGACTTGGCATTTGAGAAGTGAGAAAGAGGGAGGAGTTGAGTTTCTGGCCTTTTGATTAGGTAAACAGTGGCACTACTCACGAAGACAATGAATACAGAATAAAAAGTAGATTTGAGGGGGTGGAAAGAAGCAATTTCAGTTTGTGGCATCTTGACCCTGGAACATGTAATTATACTTGCTACATAGAGGGTACATAACAGGTATTCATTTTAGAAGCTGAATGTACAAATGGAATAATGCATACAGATTGGTGTGTGGGCATCAGATTCAGATATTTAGCAGGAATTTGGATATCCAAGGCCTGAAGTTTAGGAGACAGTGGAACTGCAGATACAGACTTTGGACTTACTGGAGTGAGTAGAAATTTTAAGGCAAGGACATAACATAGTGAACAGAAAAGAAATCTAAAGAATCATTGTATTTGGAAAAGATTGGAAGTCATGGTGCCCCTTAGGAAGAGCAGATTAAGTGCAGCAAGAAAGGTGAAAGCCAGTTTGCAAAGACTGGGGAATGAATGGGAGGTAAGCAAGTAAAACAGACAGCAATTTCTAAATTCTTCAGGAAACTCGGTGATGGAAACAGAAGGAGAAAAAAGAGCCACAATGAGAGTGTTACATTGTAGCATTAAGGCAAATTTTGTGGTTTTTAAAGACAGGAAGGTCTCAAATAGAGGAACATTTTGTCAAAACAGTGAACTTGTACTCTTTAAAAAGTCAGTGTCATAAAACAAAGAATGACTGAGGCACTCCAGATTGAAGGAAACAAAGTTGTCACAACTGCATGCTACACAGGATCCAGGATTTTTTCTATTGTGCCACTGGAACATGTGGTAAAATTGAATAAGCTCTGCTGATAAGATAATAGTGTCACAGTGATAGCATTAAAGCAGTAAATAGTATCATAGTTTTAGGAAATGCACACTAAAATACTTAGGAAAAAAGTAGCATCATCTCTGCAACTTACTCTTTAATGGTCCAGAAAAAAGCTGATGCATATGCATATGCTCATAAGTATATGGGAACATTTGGTACTCTTCTACTCTTCTTACAATTTTTTTGTATGTCTGAGATTATGTCATAATGAAAGTTAAAGGCAAAAAAAAAAATGGCGAGCCCTTTCATGGGCTACCTGGACTGTCATACACAAGCTTATTCCTCTCTGGAAATAACCAAACTACAAGGTTATCTCAGATTATTTGTTTCTTTCCTGACTACGGTATACCTCAGAAGCATCATGAGTAATGTGATCACCAAATACTTTACATTCTATTAAAACACTACCTAAAGAAGGCTTTCACAAAAACAGACATTAGGAATGGTCCTCAGGGCTTTACTTACCTGTGTATGACAACATCTTTCTGCTGCCCTACTCTGTAAATTCTGTCACAAGCCTGATCTTCAAGTGATGGATTCCTATTAGAGAAGAGGTAACATTCAGAGGTTCTGACATCCTAGACCAGAGACAATAAACTATGGTCATGGGCCAAATCTAGCCCGAATACTGCTTTTGTATACATTTTCAGCTAAAAATAGTTGTTACATTTTTTTAAAGGGGTTTCAGAAAATAAAACCCAGAGGAAGATATGTGACAAAGAACTATGTGGCCTACAAAGTCTAAAGTCTAAAGTATTTGCAGAAACAGTTTGTCAACTCCTATCCTAGGCTATACTGGACCAAGAAAGACTAGTGCCAGATATCATTTTGCCCTCTAATGAGAAACCAGGGTCAAACTTCTAATAAAAACTCCTAGCACTATCGTCAGTTGATAACTATAAGTAACAAGGTCAAACCAATAGTCAAATACAGCCTTTAGCTAGCTGGATGACCCTGGGCAAGTTACCTAGCCTCAGTCCTCCAGGCTTTAGATGTAAACATGAAGACTGGCTAATATTCTGAAATTTAACTTTTCAACTTTAGTATTCTAGTATTCTACTATTCAACTAAGAACACTTAATTTGTGAACTTCTTTATAGATTCTCCTTATCAAAACTTGCAATTAGTTTCTCACTCACTTCTTTAAAATCTTGGATAACAATTCTCTATCTCAGAAACAGCCTAATTCCTAGTAGGCTTTCCTCACTCCAACATATATGGGAGTCTCAGGTAAAACTTAAAACACAATCTCCTGGAAGATGACAACAGGTTGGTCTGTTTGTACCAATCAGGGCTGCCTGGAGAATTAGATACACAATCCCAGCAGTACCTGGTACCTGGTGCAGCAATCCCTGATTGGTGTAACTATAAAACTAGAAAGCAGTAACTAATTATGAGACTTTTTCCTAGTCATACACTAACTTACTCATCTTGTATCCAGAACCAATATTGTCGTGTTCCTGGCATGGACACAACAT
This sequence comes from Tamias sibiricus, assembly GCA_025594165.1. Lineage (NCBI taxonomy): Eukaryota > Metazoa > Chordata > Mammalia > Rodentia > Sciuridae > Tamias > Tamias sibiricus. The sequence goes on along the minus strand of CM046658.1, from coordinate 107,728,915 downwards.
ACAACAAATCCAAAGGCTGTATATTAAGTGTATTTCTAACATAATTAGAAAATCCCTTCACCTTTTACTGGAGCTACATCCCCAGTACTGGAGTAATGCTTCTAAGGATTATATGTCTGAAATGTGGTTTTGTGGAGAAGAGGTAAAACTGGGCTCTTAGCCACGAAGAAAAGCTGTGCTCCCAGTTTCCATGGAAACAGATATTAGATTAGTGATAAAATGAATGAAATATTTTAAGTAGTCATTTGAAGCTTACTCAGGAATTCAGGAACATTAACTAGCCCTATATCCTGTTTAGACCTGCACCTATATGCACAGAGGCATCTCCATCAAAGAAGCAGAACACACTGTTGTCCCTCTAACCCACTGGTCTCCCTACTATGCTGTGACAACTCAAGATAAATCTCAAATCATTACCAGTGCATATCCAGAAGAAAAAGATGATTTCCTCCGGTCAGGTTTAGACCAACACCTCCAGCCAGGAGAGAGATTAGCATAACCTTCAAAGGGAAACGTAACATTAACTCTACACAGTCCTGGCCTCATAGTACATCCACAATAATTTGGATCGTAAGTGTCCCTCAAAGGTCCATTTTATAAAGGCTCAGTCCCCAGCATGGTGCTACTGGGAGGTGGTGGAGCCTTTAAGAGATGGGGGCTGGTGTGAGGTCTTCAGGCCACTGGGAGTGTGCCCTTGAAAGGAGTAATGACACCCCCTCCCTTTCCTCTTCCTGTCTTTTCCTACTTCCTGGCTGTGAGGTGAGTCATTCTGCTCTGCCACACTTTCCTGCTTCACCACAGGCCCCAAAGCAGCAGGAACTATTTACCATGGGCTAAAAACCTCCAAAACAGCGAGACATAAACCTTTTTTCTTTCTAAGCTGATGATCCCAGAAAATTGTTAAGAGTGACACAAAATGAATACATTTTCCTTTCCTATCAGGTTTAAACCCAAGATCAAAATAGAAAAACAATGTGTTCCTATCAAAATTTCGTCCTGCTATAATGTTTTAAAATATGCATTGACATCTCCCATGCCTCACCTTTGAAAAAACTCTCACATCTTTAAACTTCCCACTAACCAGATATATGTATCCCATCAGTCCCCTTCCCTCTTGATTGCTATGTTAATTCTCCTATCATTCAACTTTGAGTATTTATAATTACATCTGACTTTGTTCTTCCATTTCTTTCCAGTTTCCTCATATCAAAATCCTATTTATCCTTCAAGGCTTGACTTCTCCACTAAGATTCTCCTGCTCCTAACCAACTCTGCTCGGAATCTCCTTTTGGTCTTCATATCTTATTCTCTTTAGAGTACTTGTGCACTTTGATAAGTACCCCAATAAATGTCTAATAAGTTTTAAATACTCGGAGAAATCAAAGCTGTGAATATTTTTAAGTTGAATTGCTGTATTATAATGCTGTCTGTATAACTGGGAACAATTTACCCCTTAATTATAGAGCTCTGCTGTGACCAGCTTGTACCTGAGGGCCCCTGCAGTGGTTAAATGCCTCCACCAAGTCCATTCTCTGTTTGGGGTTGACGGAGCCATCAATGGTGGCATAAGTCAATCCATGCTTCTTAAGATGCAGTGCTACAACTTTCAGCATGCTGGTCCACTGAGAGACAATGACACTGGAAAGAAGGAGAAAACAAAAACAAACCCCCAAACAGATTAAACAAAATCATCTCTAGGGTTTTAATGCCCGTTAATCCTAAGAAAAAAGAAAGGAAAAAAGTTACCTAAGGGAAAAAGTTGCTGCTACAGTTTGGATGAGTGTCCTCCAAAGACCCACATGTAAGAATAGGTCCCAGGGAGGAGGTGTTAGGAAATGATTTAGACCCTTGAGAGGCAGGGCCTAATGAAGTTGCATAGGTCATTGGAGGTGAGCCCACTAAAGGAATTGTGGGTTCCCATCTTTTCCTCTTAGTATCTCTCTGCTTCCTAGCTTCCGATTAACCATTTGTTCTGATATATGTTCCTGCCATTGCCATCTGCTGTTCTCAGAGTTCCAAACAATGGTGCTGCCCAATCTTGCACTTCAGCCTCCAGAACCGTCAGCCACATCAAACTTCTCTATATTTCATAAGAAGCCTGTGTTAGTATTTCATGTAGTGACATGAAGAACCATGGGCACACACTTAGGTTGTCCTGTAAGCTTAAAATGCTTCCAGTTATTTTGAGACTACATTCTTCTCTTATGCTACACAAAGTCAGAAAAAAAAGTGGTAGAATAAAATAACTACTCCAGCTTCCTTTTATTTGGGGGCCTACTGCTCATCCAGAGATCTGTGGTCCTGCAGTAAATAGATACCACTCTGTGACACAGAACAACACATTGCTAGGGTTCCTACTTCCATAAGCCACATTTTCATTAAAGCTTTAAATGTTTAAAATATTTCATACGTACAAATGCTGATGTACAAAATATGTGTAAGGTGTAACAAATGAGGAAATAATGGTGTCTCCCTGCACCCAGTTTAAGAAGAACATCAGTAGTGCTGCTGCAGCACCCTGATTTTCCTATGTCACTCCCTGGCTTAATATGCTTCTCTACTTTTAATCACTGTTTCAGATGCATGGCTTCCCCTGATCCTCTAGGGATGTCCCTTTCAATCTGCACCACAAATATTTTAATTAGAAATCATAGAGAATTTGTGATATAACCTCAGTGCTTTCTGCTGAGCATGACTTGAGGTCCTTGATATAAAAAGCTAAGATTTATGACTATCAGCAATATCAAATTTTCTTGCTTAATTATAACCAATGCTTGGATAATAAGAAAACACATTTACCTCTTTTGGGACTCTGAATTTCTTCGGATTGCCTCCAACTCTGCCAACAGAGATGATATCTGGGAAAAGGTTACATTAACATTGCAAGTTTAAGCAATTCACTTTTCTCCATTTTCTCTCGCCTAAATTACTGAAGCACTCTCTAAGAAGGCCTCTAAGCTTCTGGTGTGACCCCTCTCTACTCTGATCACCCCTCTGTAGCCAAGAGCTATTCCTAAAATGTAAGCTTGTCTCTTTCCTGCCCTGGCTGAAGCCCCTTCCATAGCTTCCCACTAAGGACAAACTCCAAGCTCCTTAAAATGGCAGGCTCAATCTTCATTACTCTTGCCTCTGCTTACTCTTCTAGGCTAATTTCTTATTAATGACCTCCTCAAAGGGAACTTCAATCATATCAAAAGTTGCCCTTCAATAACCCATGCCTAGTCTCACCTTTGTCTATACTGTTCCCTCTGCCTTAGAACACACTTCCATATCAGCTTAATGTCACTTTTGGGGGCCCTCTTCAGGCCCCAAAGTATGGATTATGTTTACCGCCTATGTGCTACTATTTTGTCCCTACTATTATAGTCCCAAATACACTACAGTTAATTGCTTATTAATCATCTCTCTCTTCTAGGACTTAATATACTCCAAGGGGTCAAAGGTAGCACATGTCTGATTCATTTCTGTACTCCTAGCCCCTAGTACCCTGCTGGAACAGAGAAGGTACTATCTTCATACTTGCAAAAGAAGAAAGTGAAGGAGCTCTACCCACTTTAAGGGCTGCTACAAATGTCACTGAAAAAGAGAACCTGTTCAGACTGAGCAACAATTGTTAAAGTTTCCAAACAAGCTCTCTGTGTATTTACCTAAAACCTTCAGGATGTTTTTATGTCTACATGGAAGTGGTCAGTAAGAACACAGTGGCATGACTATGGAGAGCAGCTGGGTTCACTCTTTTGACTGCTAAAGTGAAAGACCTTTCAAAAGCCTCTGAGGGGGCTGGGTTTGTGGCTCAGCGGTAGAGAGCTTGTCTCGCACGTGGGGCACTGGGTTCGATCCTCAGCACAATATAAAAATAAATAAACAAAATAAAGGTATATATATATATATATATATATATATATGTACACACACACACATATATATATATATATATGTATACACACACACACACACACACACTCACACACACACATATACATATAAAGCCTCTAAGGGCCCTAGATTTCATCCCCTGAGTGGTGGAAGGGGAAGAAAACTGGACCTGACATCAATTAGGAGACAAACATAGTTCTTATACTGCCAAGGCTGTTCCACATGGGAACCCATATTCCTCTTAGTAAAGAAGGGCTTGGGCCAGATAAACTTGTAGGTGTGCTAAATTCCCACCTTCCAGGCTGTTGTTACTGGGATAACCCAATGCTGCTTTCCAATCTTAATGAACATTCTGATGCTTGGCAGGAAGTGAAGCAAGCACTGTACATTTGAATGAACAGAAAGAAATGCAGGTATGTTTGTTTTTAGTTAACAACAGAACAGAGACACTCATTTGCCAGGTGTCTCGGCATCTTGAGGTTGTGAAAGAAGCCATGAAAAAGCTGGCAGTAGGTATTTTAAGAAACATGAAGTGGGAGGGTTGGGTTCATGGTCCATGAGCTGGGGTCAAATTCCAGAAAGATGATTCTGTCCCTCATGAAACAACGTTACTTGGTTTGAACCAATATGAACCACTAGTAAGGGGATTATGGTGTTTTTTTTTTTTTTTTTTTGTTTTTTTTGTGGTACCGGGGATTGAACTCAGGGGCACTCGACCACTGGGTCACATCCCCAGCCCTTTTTTTGTATTTTATTATTAGAGACAGGGTCTCACTGAGTTGCTAAGTGCCTCGCCATTGCTGAGGCTGGCTTTGAACTCGCGATCCTCCTGCCTCAGCCTCCCAAAGTGCTGGGATTACAGGCGTGCGCCACCATGCCCAGCTAGTAAGGGGATTATGTTTGAAGCCTTGTGAATAAGTATCATCTGATTATCAATGATAAGAAAGACAAATAGTTAGGAATGTAAGTTTCTGCTAGAACATGAACACTAGCCACATATGGGGCTCTTCTTATATTTATCTCGGCAATTTGTGGCAAAGACCTGGGTAGATGTTTTAAAATTTTAATTAAGAGACAGTATTTCTTTCAAAAATAATAATAATTCCATTCCCTTGTCAGTAAACTCCTTTCTAATTTATATTTTTTAAAGTCTTTCAAAAGAGAGGCTGAGGTTCAAAGTGGCAACTTAAGATCATGACAGAGAAACAAGGCCTGCTTTCAGGGTGTGCAGGATAACAGAGCACATTCCAAGCTGACAGCAAGAGAGGACTCAAGTTACAGCACAGCTCAGCCTTCCTCTAATAGGACTCTTTCACCTTAGAAAGCTTTGACAAAAATAGAACTGAATGACTAATGAAGATAGAAGGCCACTTAGAAAGCCATACTCACAGATGGAAGCCTTTCAACAAGTCAAAGCAACTGCTCCTCATGTGTATTACACAGTCCCTGGGCTCAAGCCTTTGTAGTTTTCCTTTCAAACTTTCCCTAAACAAATTGCTCATTTGCTTAGGTCCCATCCCTAGCATAAACCTGGCAGCCTCCTTTCCCAGTAATCTATAACAGAAAACCCACCTGGATGGCACAGCTGTTCCAAACCAGTCTCTGAACACCCACTATATAATAAGGTTTTAGAGTTCTTTGTGACATAAAATGAGGTTAATACAATCAGCTACCATCTAATAGTTCTTCCTCTGCCATCAGATGGCTATACCCACTTAGTCAAATGAGGCACTCAACACAGGAAATGAATAAGAATCCAAATATTTCTACCAAGAACAGAGGTGACAAGAGTACCTTGGTGCTTTCTCGTGTGTCTTCAAAAAGTTCCACCTTGAAGGATGTGCCATTAAGGGAAACAGTAGGAGATGGTTCTGAGTCATGGAGTTCGGACAAGGTCAAAGCACTGAGCTGTTCTTCCAGGGACAGGACAAGGCCTTCACTCTCCAGTTCTGTAGGATCCAGGGCCTGAGCAGAACACAGAAATGGACAGGAGCAATTGGGCAGTGGAAGCAGTGTGCATTATTACTTGCTGATGAGGTTCTGATTGTTCAACACTTCACAGAGCAAAATGCCTTGTAATTTATCTTCAATAATTTCTCAGAGAAACCCTCCTTAAAGTGTGTTCTTGCAAGTTTTTTTCAATCAATTAAAGAAATACCAAATGATGGAATTTTTCAAAGACTTGGACAGATAATATGATCATTCTCTCTATCTCGGCTAGCTTAATACAGTTAATTAAGCAGCTGATGATCAAAATACATTACAACAGCTTCTGAAATGAATGCTATGTGCCTCTTAATTTGGGATGTGTCTCTCTATTCAATGTGAAGACAGTTTTTCAATTTGTATAACTACTTGAGTTTTCATATGTAGACCTAAAAGCCTCAATCCTAAACTCCAATAACTAAATTAACCTTACAACATTCTAATACTTAAGCATTCATGAATTTCCTTTTAAAACAAAATGTGATTTTCCATTCTCAAAGTTTATCTAAAGCAAAACAAACAATAATAGTGTGTCCTCTCAATGCCACAGGAACCATCAAGATTAATATATATTAACATTTAAAGCAAAACAAACAAGCCCCTGTTCTCTGCCCCGCCAAAAAATAAAACCAAAACAAAAACCCCAAAACACCATTTCTCTTAGATCCAGCCGCAGAAGACTGGAAATTGTGACACCATGCTAAGGCCTTTTCTTACCGACTTCAGTAAAGAAAGATGGCAGCAACACTGACGGAGTCTCAACAACTGGGACAGTATGTGGGCGGTGCTGGATCTCTGTGAATCTGCTGCCATGGTCTGCCCAGGCCCACTGGACCCAAACTCCTGTGCCACTTCCAAGAGAGAAGACAAACCCCAGGGAATGGTACAGGATTTAAAACAGAGAAATCTGGGGAAGAATCGGGAACTTGTTGGATCTGAGATTCAGCAATATCATTACATCTCACTTTCATGAAGCCAAATGAAATACCTGTTTTCTTTATAGACATATGTATTTTGGCAAAGCAGATTAAGAAAGCAATTATAAGAAATTTAGACCACCAGATTTTATATTTGCATGTCAGTATATTTTACCCTGGTTTGAGGTTCTCAGCTAAAGTCTTACTCTCTCAGACCTGGGATTCACAACCTCTCATATCTTGCTATTTAACTAAATCAGAATCTCCATTTTCACTAGTGATATTTATTTATGAGTGTCCCCCAGCTTACCTCTCCTGAATGGATTATCAGGGTTTCTTCCAGATTGGTTGTCTCTACTTTCATCTCTTTTTAAATAGGACTGCAGAGCAGATCTGCCTCACATCCAAAAAGAAAATGAAGAAATAATGGTCACTAACACTTAGCAGGTTTACAATGGTCACTGCTTAACTGTGCTTGCAAACGGACCTTGGCAAATTATAAAAGTGGACTTGTAAATGATGCCAAGCTCATAGCAAGCATTAGCCAAAGGTATCGCAAAAGAAATAATTATTAAAAAAACAAAATTACTTTTTAAAGTCAGCTAAAAATATAAAGAGAGCAAAAACGTATTTACATTGGAAATGAGAGGTATTAAGTGGGAGAGAGACAATTTATATTTCAGGAAAGAACAAGACTTCTAGCAAAAGTACAAAAAACAAACAACACGAAGGATGTCAAAGCAGTTTTGATTCTTTTATAGTTCCAGGGAGATGCTGGGTTACAGGGCGAAGGTCAAAGGGAAATAATACAGCCAATACAGCCCCAAGTGGAACAGACAGAACCAGTTTTCAGTGACCACATCCCATGACTCCTATGCAAGGAAGCCAATGAAAACTAGGTTCAAATTTTTCCTTTCAATGTGTATATCAGACAAAGATGAGCCAGGGAGAGGAGAAGGAGGAACAAAAGGGAACAAAAAAAGAATACAGATATCCAACATATCAATAATACCGTAAATTCAGTTCAAGAAAAGTTGACCCTCTATTGACTCCCAAGCAAAGACAGGAATAAAACAATGAATGTGAGAAAGTGCTTCTTCACTGCACACACCTTGATCTTGCAAAAAAGACATTATAAACCAGCTTTTCATCTTCAGAAAGCTTTAAATGGTGCAGCTGAAATTTACGTTGGGGCAGCGTTACCTGGAAGAATAAAAGAAAAAGGAAGTTGGTGTGAAGCTATACAAATTAACTAAATGCTACAGAGCAAATTCCCCAGATGGACACTGGAAATCTAGCCAACCCCTAGGAAGCACTTCCCACCCTTCTGTAAAAATAAGGGAGTGTACAACAGGACTGCTGGAACTTGAGGCACAGGATGCAACCCCAGGCCTCCTCAGAGAAAAAAGGGAGCCTAGAGGCCCCTGAAGTACAGCAGATGGTTGTTCAACCCCCTCAGGGATATAGTTATCCTCCTTGCCTGGCCCCTCAGGGACAGGTAGAAATTTGATTACCAAGGGTTTGCCAGTGGAGTCCAGTTGGTCCTTTGTTCTCCTCAGCAAAAGGCTCTTGGTTAAAATACTTAATCGTTCTCCACCTTTCTTTGAACCATTGTCAACCTGACTTTTCCACAGATTGAACTCGTCGAATGGAGAACAGCGGAGAAATCTTTTTTGTTGAGGAGGAAGGACACAGAACAGGGAAGAAAGGAGTAAAAGTTCAAAGTAAAATACAAGGTGAAAACAAATAGGATTTTTTTTGTTACATTTTTTTTGTCATCCAATCATTTTTTTGAATGAATTTCACAGCATATCTCTGGTAGACAAATCAAAAGGATCCAAATCAATGAGAACCACATTATAAAAATGTGAGTTTCTCCGTTAATAATATCTACATTATCACAGCAGGATATATAACCAATAGCTAGAATTTATTCCTAAAGCTTTAAAAACTAGCAAAGAAATTCCACATCCTCTTATGGGCTGACTTTCAACAAAAGGAAATTTTTAAATCAGCATTCTTTTCTATTGGCCTCCAATAAGTTGTAGCCTAGAGTCTAGTACATGTTTAAAGCAGAAATAGCCCAAAACATTCACTGGACTAAAGAAAGATGACTTTTGCTCCCTTTATTTCAATCTCTCCTATATTTTTGCATATAGGACTGAATATAATCAAAGTCCTATGTCAGTCAGTTAATCAATAGATATTTTCTCATAAATATTAATTCTTTTGCCCTTTAAAGACTGATAGGCTTGCCATCTGCTACATGAGATAATCTGACACTCATCGGAGCTTTTATCGTGAGACATGAAATAATGCTGAAGGGTTACAGATAGGGTTCACAGTTACATGATCCCAAGGTTACTCACTTCAGCAATGAATACATATCCAACAGATTGTTTTGTATAGGGGTTCCAGTGACAGCCCAACGGGCACGTGCTTGCAGCTTACACACAGCAATGGACGTCTGCACATGGGGATTCTTCACGTTATGAGCTTCATCCAATATAATTCGAGCCCACACTATTTGAAGCAAAGGTGTTGAGATGCCCTGGAAAGTGAAATCCAGCAACACTATGGGAACCTGAACATGTCCTCAAGGAGATAGGGGAAATGACAAACCAGTATTGAGGAGACCCACTCTGACCCTCTAATCTGTTATAATGAACTGAGTTGAGGAATTAGGTTCCAATACACAGGCCATTTGAGAGTCTCAGTCCTTGAGAATAAGATGCCGAAGAGCAAAATGTTTTCTAATCTGATTTTTCATTTATTCTTTCAAGACACATTTTGGCAATGGTTATGGGCCAGGAGTATACTAGGTATTCAGTTTGCAAATTTACTCACTGCATAAAAATATCTAATAATTTAATAAAAACTTACTTAAAGTCTATGTTTTAATGTAAGATACAAAGTCAGACATAAAGGGTAGTTCCTACTCTTCATGAGCTCAAAATCTAGCAGGGGAGAAAAACAGACATAATTACAACATGATGTGTAACAACATGATGTATACACAGTAAATCATCCTACATAACTCAATGTAAGACAAGGGAAATCTAGCTGCTAGTTCACTGTTGTCATCCGGGATAAGCTAAAATAGTGCCTGACAAGTAATAGATACTCCATATTTTCTGAACAAATGGTGTGTTATGACATAAGGAAGCACAAGGTGCTAGGAGAGACATTCAACCAAATGGTGGGAAGGGAGTGGTCCAAAAAGGATGCTTGAAGCAGGTTAAATAACAATTAACCCAGGAAAAGGAGTGGTGACAAAGAATTGCATCAAGAGGGAGAATAATGGCACAACAGTGTGAAGGAGCACAGTGGGGACTACACAACTGCATGTCTGGTGTCACAGGGAGAGAGAGGGGTAGAGAAGAAAAGGCACACAGCAGAGCAAGATTGCTAAGTGCCTGATACATCACGTAAAGAGGTTTGGAGTTTATCACTAAAGATGGAGAACAACTAAAGAATCTGAGAAGCTAATTATTTGTAAGAAGTCAGGGTTGTGTCATGAGCTGGAGAAGTGTTCTAGAGATCTCCTAAATACAGAAATCTGTGAGAATCCTGTCCTAGTAAAAACCAAAAGTTAGCTCTTGCAACAATACTACATGTTGGGGTGGGGGAGTCTCCACAATAATCATGTGATAAAGCCTCCACATCATTTAACAGATGCCCTGAATCGGCCTGAGTGTCTTCAGGCTTTTTCAAGGTCATCATTTAGTCTGCCCTATCTGAAGCTCTATTATTTGCAATGCCCTTTTCTGGGAGGCAGATGGGAGACAACGAATGATGGCTTAACACCAAAACACAGGTACTAAAATAACAGTTTGCACATTAAAAATAAAAAGTATCACGAGAACATACCCCACATACTCTTTGGATAAAAATAGCAACAAGAGGCTTTCCTGTATTTGCAGAATTATTACCACCACAAAGCAGTGTAGTTAACTTTAGCATAAAAGACAGCTGAATACTGTGCCAAATATCAACCTTTATCACTGAAGTTGTTGTCTAGGATAAGAGAGACAGAACAGAGGAAAGAACTACTCATTTCCACAAGGGGAAGAACACTTAAGAGCACTGCTACAGATTCCTTAGCTATCTCTGAGGCTATACAAAGAAGATGTGTGGCTCCAACTCTACTTGCCTGGCAACCCAAGCCTTACCTTTACCCTGAGGTTTGCACCTGGGACCTTTCCCTCCTGCTTCATTGTGGGAATCTCCTTGGCCAGAAGGCTGTAAGTAGTGATTACGATGTCATACATAGAGAGGCTGCATCAATACAACAGAAAACAAATAGTAAATGATCCTCCATGGACAAGAGGCAGAGTTGATGTCTTTGTATAAATGCCCAGGGCTAGGAGGATAGACAGCAGAATCAATTAACTAATATTCTTAACACACACACACACATACACACAATTTTGAAGAGGTAAACTTTACCCAGTTGGTTTTCCTATCTCTAACCTCTGGTCATTTTTACAGTCTGCTCGTTATAGCTAGAACAGCCTACCTCTTCCCATCCAATGAGCCAGAAAGGAAAACCTCATATTAAGCTTGATATGATCTGGCCAGAACAGAAAGTAGGACAGGGCTGGGAACGGACATTTAATAGTGATTTTTGAGATGAATTATGATAAAGTCTCAGAGAAAAACATAAACCCTGAAAAACACTGGTCAGCTCACATAATGATGCCTTTTGCCCACCACTCCTTGCTATAAGAGACTTGTGAAAACCCATTAATTAGCTTTGATATTTAGCTACAAAAGTGCATGCTCTAACTTTCAGTTTACCTTCCCTATGCTCTTTACCTGTAAAGATTCTTATTACAGACATACATCTTATTCCAATGAATATTGTGTACCTGAGAGAACTGCAATAAATACTTTCAATAGAAATTATACGCCCAATTCAGAGAGGCAGCAATGTCCATAAGCTGCCTCAGCATCATATATAAAGAAGTATAATTGACAATGACTCCAATCAGTCAACTGGCACATTCTGAATAACAAACCAGTTATGCTCAAAGTGCAAATCAAGTGAGATCAAATTTACTTCCAAATAAAAATTCAGAACAAAGGCAGGCAATTTAAGTACTCTGTGCCAAGGAAGACCTGCAGGCCCACCGTTGCTGCCACAATACCTCCTGCCTGCTGAAGTGACCATCAGTTATGAAAGTTGTACTTTAACACTAAGGTCAATAATCTGGCAATATATTCCCCGAAGGCTGCTGCCCTGTTTTTTTAGGAAATTAAAAAATCCAATAGGAAAGGTTAAAGAGAGAGATTACTTATAAGAAGAAAACACTTTGTTCTCATCTTTGATTACAGGAGCAAGTATTCACCCCCAAATACTCAAATTACAATTAGGAACATAAAAAAATTTCTTTAAAGCCAAAAGACAGGGCTGGGGATGTAGCCCAGTGATAGATATCCCACCCCATGAGAAACATTAGGACTAATATTACCATCTGGGGTAATCTTTCCTCCTTCCCAAGAATCCCCTTGCAGGAATTTATAATTAAGCTTAAGCAACCCATATTCTTTTTTGTTTTACTGGGGATTAAACCCAGGGCCTTATACATGCTAGTTATGTGCTCTACCACTGATGTAAATCCTTAGCACTGAATTATTCTAAACTCTGGAGTCTAAAACTTTTTAGATGATTTCTATATGAAAAATACAGCCACTAGAAAACACACACACACACACACACACACACACACACACACACACACACACACAGGCTTAGAATTTTATCAAGTTACTCTACAATACTGGGACAGTTCCATTCACACCAACAGGAAAAGAATGAGAAGAATGTGCATTTTTTAGCAACCAAGAGATATTGCGACATATCCTCATTTACCAGAGAAAGTGGCTGCCACCTGGCTGACAACTCAGGCATCTCAGGCCTCTTACATGGCAGCTTTTGCTGGGTACAGTGACAGGATATGACACAAGAGAACACCATTGTCTCAAGATGGGTCTCTTAGTACAGGGCAAAGACTGTGTGGTAATGAGAATGAATCTATCTCTCTTTGGTGAAGAACCAGGCCAAGCAAGAATGTCAACAGGGCCCTTGGCCAAGGGGCTGGAGGCCCCAAGCCTGCAGTACTTTTGCACTTACGCTTTCGCATTCAGATTCCTTTTTGGCCCATGATAGAGATAGAGTCTTAGTTTGTTGCTGTTCACACGTTTCTCGACCTCATTTTTCCAATGATGGATGAGGGAAGCAGGACAGACAATTAATGTTCCATGGGAAGTAAAGTCAGAGGAGTCTTGAGGGGAGGGGAGGAAGAAATCGATACTTAGTTACATTCATTAAATAGCCTTTAACTTCTTTAGGGTATTATCTTTCTCTTGACTGGCTTTTTTCCTTCCATCAATATTTTTAACTGTTGATCTTATTTCTACACAGAGCCGATAGCGGAATAGGAAACGGAAGAGATGGTCTTTTAAGTCAAAACACTTAACTATTTATTTTCTCCTATAAAAGTGTCAGACAGAAAAGAGAGGCTCAAAAAACAATGCCCTATCACAGAGTGGCCAGGACTAGAACTGGACTGAACTGAACTAGAACTGAATCATTTCCTTCTGAGTTGATTCGTTACAGGGCAGTGTTATTTTTTCTGAAAAGCGTAACAATGTACTTCCATGTTAAAATCTAAGTACAAATTACTATCTGTCAATTAAAACACACATATATAAGTACAAAAGTCCTCTTTCAAGGTGAGTGAACATCAGTTTGGAATCACGAAGTGATGGAATATGGTACCATCGTCCCTCACCTTTGTGTGCTACTCTATACACACTGCTGCTCCTCGTGGGAGTGAGGACCCAGCTGCGGTAATCATCAGAAGTCCTGAGGAAAGAGGACCACAGACTTCTTCTGTCTATCTAACCAACTCAGGACAACTGTACCTATGTACATGGCAACTTACATGTGGTTATCTATACATAATATTTAAAATATATGAGTGAAGTCACCACATTTTAAAAACTAGGCTAAGATAAGATAGAAAATGTCTATCATCTGAAAGTTTCTGGAATTTCACAAATATGAAAAATGGTTTCTATTATGGAAGCTAAAATGTGAATTTGTGGCAGATCTCCCTTAAAGAAACTAATACATTAATTTGGATCTACCCTGGAGTTTAGTAAAATAATAATTTCCAGGCTCGAACTAAGATTTCTAGAGCCTTAACCTTCTCTACAAATTTTTTTCTAATCACAGATCAAATGAAGCTTAGATTAAAAGGGGGAAAAATGATCATTTATAATTAGCATATTTTGAAGTGATACCATAGGAAAGCAATGTGATGCCAGTTTCCTAGTAGATCAGTTCAATATGACCTTAAAAGAGGAAAAAAATGATCACTTATAATTAGCATATTCAGAAGTGATACCACAGGAAAGCAATGTGATGCTAGTTTCCTAGTAGATCAATTCAGTATGACCAAAGGTGTCATTCTGTAGCTTAAGAGTTTCCCCTCCCAGCTGGTTCATATGACTTAGGAAGCAGCATCAGGTACTTTTACCTACCATCTTTGGAAAGCCATGTCACGGCTATGTTTTCATCCCTTTTTTGGCTTTTCTCTTGATTCTTCTGGGTTAGTATGAGTGCAATCATTGTCAGGGTTTTTCCTAAGCCCATATCATCCGCTGGAAAATAATAACACAATCCAGATAGTAAATTACTTAGGGTAAAGAACCAACACAACTTCAACAGAAACCACTGTAGGCATTGACCCCTGTTCACCCTGAAGCCAATGCCATTTTAGTCCCTACTTTTTGCCAACCCAAATGAGTTCTTTATCTTCTTTGCTAAAATGAACCCTAACTCTTGCTACTTAGAGAACTAAACCAAACATTTAGTACAATTTTTTTAACAATTAAATCTTAAGATACAGATCTTATCCTAGTCTCCATGTTACACTGTTAACCTAATACTACATCAACTGATAACTACTCCTGTTTAATGTCACTGTCTAGTCTTTTTATCTGTCACCTCCTCCAAAAGCAAAATACCCAGCAGACACTTCCCACCATCTACTCTACTGGTGCTACCAAACTTCTACAGTTCAAGAGTTAACTCTAGCTGGGGATGGTGGTATGTACCTATTGTCACAGCACTCAGAGGAGACAGAAGCAAGATGATCATTCAGCCCAGGAGTTTAAGACCAGCCTGGGCCACAAAATGAGACCTCATCTCAAAAAAAAAAGTTAAGTCCAAACAATACTCCATGGTCTTAATTTATTCATCAAAGATGGCCATAATTTCATACTTCTTGGGTACTATCATTGTGCCAGTCCCTAGTCACTGAGCTTATCTAATTTACTCAGCATATTCTATTCTGTACTATTTCCTCATCTTATTGGATTAAGACACTGAGGCTCAGTCATCAGGCTGCTATATTCACTCAAAATAATCATCCTCACAGAGCAGAAGCTGAATGTCAGAGCACAGGCTATAATTTGAATTTTGGCTCTACTGTTATGCAGAAAAAGTCAACATAACGGGTCTGTCTGCTAACTTCTGAGAGGCCTACTTACAAAGTGGGCCCTTGGCTGCTGTCTGGGAACTCAGATTTAGGAAGGCTTCTCACTATTTCAGAACTGATAAGAATGGATTACTCTGATTAAACCATTTGTACAGATAATATGGCTCATGCCCAACACATGCTTTCTTTCTGGGAGTATGGAATTTTGGTAACTCACTAGGTTGTAACTGCCTATGTGACCAAAATCCTGGGCACTGAATCTCTAGCAGGTTTATCTGGCTAGCAACATTTTACATATGTTGTCTCAACTCCTGGGAAATTAAGTGTGACCCATGTGACTTTACCAGGAGAAGACTGTAAAAGCTTGTGCCTGATTTCCCCTGGATTTTACCCCATGTGCCTCTTCCTTTTGTTGATTTTGATCTGCATCCTTTACTGTAATAAACCACAGCCATGAGTATGACTGTATACTGTGAGACTTACTAATAAATCACTGAGCCTGCGTCAGAAGCATCTGATGATGTTGGGCAGCACTGGTTCCCCCCCAGTGCTGGAAACAAAAAAGTTAAGATCAGTTGGTGACATGACTATGGCCACTGCTCCTGCAAATCTGGCCTCCAGCCTGGCAAGCCACATCTCCCAGAGATTCTAGGGCTACCACAGAATAAACTCCTCTGCCTAATCAGCTAGAGTCAACCACTACTGCTTGTAACTGCACCTCTTTCTATAGCTGTGTACTTCTGAGCAAGTTACTTAATATTTCTATACTTTAGTTTCTTCATCTGTAAAAGAGGAATCACAATTACCTGCCTAATAGAGTTGTGGAAGGGATCAAATGAAACAACACACCTAGTATAATGCCTAAACATTCAGTAACTGTTGGCTCTTACCATAAAACCAAACTTACCTAGAATTCCGCCCTGTGGCTTTTGACTTTCCCGCCACAGTAACCAGGCTAACGCCTGCTTCTGGTGCAGTAGCAGAGGGACCTGACAAAGGTAACAACCAAATGTTAAGCATAACTTCTTAACGAGAAGCTATATCAGATCCTGGATGCACAGACTCCAAACTTGCTTTTATTTTCTACAAGTGATTCCTCCAATAGTCTAGTTGTCATCTTATAAGCTATTCATTTCATCTGTCCTCCCAAGTTTAGGCTGTGGTTTACATCTACTATTCAGCATTTCTATTCTTTTACTGGTTCATTACAAATAGCAATTCTTTTGCATCCTTGTGGCACCCAGTGAGAGTCCTGATTTGTCTGTTTTTATTGCTTGCAAACAATACCTCTTGTGGTCATCCTATTTTCACAAACCATTCTGTTAACTTTTCAGATTATCTCTTAAACTTGACTCTCCTCTCTTTATCCAACATGCCAGCATTGCTAGTTATAAATTCTAACAGCCCTTTAACTGGATACTTTTTCCTGCACCAGTCTATCTTATAAGCCATGATAAAATTAATCTTCCTTAAACATTTCTGCTCAAAATTCTACAGCAATTCCATAATGTTCCATAATGTTCCATGATGTATTTTGAGTTACTCAAATCAAATTCCTTCACCAAAGGCCAGTCTCCCTTTAGAACATCACCTGCTCCTCCCAGCTCAGTACTAATGAATATTGATCATTTATTGATAACAATCTCTGTATTTATCCTCTACCCACCAATCTAATTGTCTAATTGCAATGTTTTCTTTTTATTCACTCTACTATCTAAAGACTTATGGTTTCTTTAAGGCAAAGTAGTCAGGCAACAGATAATTACTACCCTAGAGTGACATTTCCTTTATTTTTAATACCTTTTGTACTTTGTGTATTATGAACAGCACATTAAAAGGCACACTTGATCACTGCCTTATAATCACTTTCTAATTGTTTTATATATGTTTCATGTGCACTTAAACTCCTATTGGTTTACTGCAAATAGCAATTCTTTTGCATCCTTGTGGCACCCAACCAACATTCAAAAACTGGATATTTTACTGCTATAAAAATTTATTTCTTTGTGACTTCAAAAATGAGGGTTTTGTGCTGGGCAATATAATGCACATCTGTATACCCAGTGATTTGGGAGTATGAGGCAAAGGATCGGAAGTTCAAGCACAGACTGGGCAATTTAGTAAGACCCTGGCTCAAAATAAAAAAGAAAAAGGACTAAGGAATGTAGCTTAGTGGAAGAGTACCCCTGGGTTCAATTTCTGTACCAAAAAGGAAAAAAAAAAAAAAAAAAAGAGTTTTGTTTCTGTTCTTTTCATGATTCAAACATGAAAAGGAGGAAATATTCCAAGGAAAGTCACTAATCTATTTGTAGAAAAGGTACATAAGGAAAGGACTCTGTAGGGCAGTCTCACAGTGGTCTGTCTCTTCAGAGGGACTGGGGAGAGAGGGAGACTGTTTTCATTTGTCTAGAAACCTCTTATTTAGATTGCTTCATCCCTAATTGCAAATAGCTGAGGCAAATAGAGAGGGAGACTGTTAAGAGAAACTCTGTACCACGAGTCTTCCCTGGCTCACCTTCAAGCCGGCTGGATCTTCCGCCACTGCTGTCTCACCAGGACATGACTCCAGTGATCGATGCAGCCTATCTATGGCTTCACTTGTGATTTTCCATATTGGCTGAAGGTGATCTTGGTTCCTAGGATCTGCATACAAAAAGGCGTTACACAGAAGATGTCACAAGTACTGTGTTCTGGCTAAGGCTACAAAGCCACAAGTGAATATTTGCAGGTGAAGGATCTGTATTGACTAAAAATTCATGCCTCTAATTCACCTGGTCTCACAGGTTTCTCTATCTCCATTCTGTTTGTCTTTTAAACCAAATAAACAATAATCCTAACAGTATAAAATAATAAAAAGTATAAAAAAAAAAATAAGTTAACTCATAGTTTTTATTATTATTATTTTGCGTGTGTGTGTGTGTGTGTGTGTGTGTGTGTGTGTGTGTGTGTTGCTAGGGATCTTTGCCAGGGCTTCACACATACTAGGGAAGTTCTCTACCACTAAGTTATACCCCTAGCCCAAAACATGATATTTTTGATACTTTATTCCAGAGAAAAAGATAACACCATCCAATATTTTAGGAAGAAAACATCCCTGGATGCACAGAAAAGTCAGTGACAGAAAAGGCCAGACTAGAAGTCAGCCATTGACATTTGAGTAGTCAGGGAAAGACGACCCCTAAAGTGCAGGTCATGACCTGACTGTACATCCTATTGCAGCACTGTTAGCCCACTCCTTGTACACAGAGAATCACTACAGATATTATTTAATAATTATAGGTGCCTCAGCTATTTGCAATTAGGGATGAAGCAATCTAAATAAGAGGTTTCTAGACAAATGAAAATTACTTAAATGTCAAAATGTTTTAAAACTACCTTATTGGAATTTTTTCCAAGACATTTCACATACTTTTTACCTTATTAATCTAACATAATTTGGACTAGCAGTATAGCTCAGTGCTAGAGTGCATGCTTAGCATGTGCAAGTCCCTTAGTTCAACCCCAGCACTGCAAAACAAAACAAACAAACAAACAAACTTGACATAACAAAATATTTCCCTAGGTTACCTGGTCACCACTATATTACAGAATGATGCTGTAACATGAAATGCTCTCAAGAGGCCTCCTGAACAGTCAAGGTGGGTATGCTACTAAAACAAGTATGTTTCTCTTTTCCCTTCTAGAGTGACCTTAACTTCAAATGCACTACATCTATTTTTCTCCCCCTTATTCATACTGCTTTTCAATTTTTAACATCTCTGGCAGTTCTCAATTGGGATGAAATTGGCTTTAGCTCTCCTAGTTCCTTGAGTCAGCCAACCTGAGCTTCTGCCTCCTGACTGGCCAGCTAGCTCATCAGATGACCCAGCTAAGACTTTACCTGAAAGCTTCATTCTGCAGCTACTTCTGAATTCAAAGCTGTTCACCAGGGAAACACTTAGCTAAGCTGGGGCAGAGGGCAGGTGTTTACTGCCTTCTGTGGGTCTGTAAGTCACAGTCTTCACTCACATCACTCCTGTGCTCTGCCTTCACACACACACCCCAAACTACACACCTACAAAGGGAAGAATAAAAATGCAATCTGCTGCTCTACCTGCCTCATGATGATGTTAGCCAGAGTATTCATTCATAAGCATTTTCTGGGTGACTCCTGTTTGCCAGCCACTAGACTGACTGATGAGCACACAGTGGGTACAAGGCCTCACCAAGATCTAAGTAACACCATGCAAAGGTCTACTGAGCACCATGATCTTTAATATATGTGCAATTTTCAATTCAAGAGTGATTTCCCAACAAAACCAAAGGTTGAATGTTTTCACTGGTATGTGGAAGCAAAATTACATAATCACATAAAGGGGGAGGGGGAGAAGGAAAATTCAGTAGACAAAAGGGAATAAAGGAAGAGGAATAGGAATAGGAAAGACAGTAAAATGAATCTAACATAATTTTCCTATGTACACATATGAAAATACCTAAGTGAATCCCACCATTGTGCCCACCCACGAGAATGGAGTCCTAATTAGATTTGAATAAGATATAAGATATATTCCATGTTGCATAATTTTATAAAAATGGACCCTACTGTCATATATAACTAAGAACCAATTAAAAAAAAAAAAATGGTTTCTCCCACCTCACAGGCACAAAGACATCTGCGAGGCAGCATTTAACTCACAGAGGTAGCACTTCACCGCAGGGCATGCCCTGGGATCTTACCTCTAGAGCAGTGGCTGAGTCCTCCAGCAGTTACCTGGCAGGCTACCTGTAGCCTTAAAGGGTCCAGAGGCTGGAGATCATGATCCAGAAGGGGCTGGGGAGACACCAGGTGAGGAGGGCCAACAGTAGTTTTGGTGAGGGTACTCTGTTGTACTTCAGTGTTACTCTTCTCATTAGTTCCTGCTCAAGAAACAAAGGAAGAATCGATTAAAGTTCAGAAAAGAAAGTGAAGGAATTATATGTATGGAGGAGAGGATGGGATCACTGCCATTCCAATAAGCTAGGGAAGGCTTCCTAAAGAATGAAGCATTTTAACAGTGTTTAAACAATGGGAGGTTAGTCTACAGGAAGTAGGAGAAAGTTTTTATGAAGGACAGGAACTGTTTAAAAGAGATCTCAGAAGCAAATAAGATAGGAGGGTGAATAAATCAACACATTCTTTATCAAAAGTCTCCTATCAGGTTCACGAAAACCCTGGGTTTGGGGTATAACCTGCTTTACCTTGCTCTGGGGAGAGGGCAAGAGCACTAAGTGCTTCCTCCAACACCTGGATTTGCTTGAGTAACTTTTCACCTTTGTCTGGAAGAGCCTGGATGTTCACCACTGCCAATGTGCTCTGAAAAACAGATCCTATGAAATGGATTGCCCAAGTTGAGGGGTACGTTCAGATTTTAAAAAGCCTAAACTGCCAAAATTCTGAAAGGATGGTCATTGAAGCATGTGTGTTAAAAACCAGGATTTTTTTAAAAGCTCAGTTAACTTACTAACCCTGAAAGCATTAAGTATAGGAAAAGGCAGAAACTTCACATCCACGTATAAAACCTTCCCAAAGAATATACTGAACTGTAAGGGTCCCCTAGCTGCACACAGTAAGTGATGCTCTGACCTTAGAAATGAAGCACAAGTCAAGAGTTACCTTCTTTTGTTTCAGTTGTGTTGTAAGGTACATACGCTGGGCAGCTGGGTCGGAGGGTTCTTCCTTCT
The DNA here is from genome assembly GCA_025594165.1 of Tamias sibiricus. NCBI lineage: Eukaryota > Metazoa > Chordata > Mammalia > Rodentia > Sciuridae > Tamias > Tamias sibiricus. Next base: position 107,707,926 of record CM046658.1, on the reverse strand, counting down.
TGGAAACATTCGAGACAGCAGATATTTTTCTTTGCACACTTTGAACAGGGAGTTGAAGGTTCTCTGTCCTCGATGAGTCCACAGTCACATCAAAGAGTAGGGGGCTTCCTGGCATACAGGAAACATCATCTTCCTCACTTTCACCACTGCTGGAGGCAGCATAGCGCCCCTCTCCCAGGGAAAGCCCTGGTGCTGCTTGTCCTTTAGGAGCATGCTCCTGGGTCTCAGAGGGTGCCTGAAAATGCTCCTGGGGCAGACTTTTCTGGAAGGTCTGCGTGCTTAGGCCATCCTTTGCCTTTGCTTCATTAGCCTCCAAGTTCTTGAGGTGCTCCCTGCCGAGATGATCCCCTTTTGGGGGCTGGCTTACTCTGTTCTGACCATGAACCTTCTGAGGAAAAAGTTGGGTTTGCTTTTGTCTTGGAGATTCTAATTTGTTTTGAACATCTTTACTCTCATCATCTGACTTCTCTGAGGAGATGCAGATGGTCCACTCAGCCAATTTCCTGGGTGATGTCTGGATGTAATCTCTTTAGTTTCTTCTGTTGTCTCTTCTTGCTCCTTCTCTTGAACTCCAGGTTGCTTTTTCTTCATCACCAGACCAGATGAGAACTCTTTCTTCGTTGAGCAGTTAGATTCGAGCTTTTGATACATGGGCTGGTCTCCTTTTTCCCTTGACTTCTTAGCAGCCATATTTTTCTCCCCTTCCCCTTTGACAAACTGTTTCCAGAGATCTGGTTTTTGATTCTTGTCAAGCACCTTGAATGGGTTTCTTGGCTGGCTGGAAGAATGAGGAAATGGCTCAGATGCATGCTGAGATTTATTGGTTACAGGAGGTTCTTTGGAACTAAGATCCTAAGGACAATAAAAATAATTAATCATAATATAAAATATTAACGCAATCCTCTTATCTAGGTGGCCTTTTTTTCTAGAGAAAATGAAAATAGTAACAGTAAAAACAGTCCAATATTTCTAAACACTTCTACATCTAAAAAATAATAGATGCCAAACTCACAAAGAATTAGTTTCTTAACTTTCAATGCATGGTTCCTTCTCTGTCCATAATCACGCTTTTCCAGGCCCTGAGAGAAAGTAGGGACTAAACCAAAGTGCTTTTACAATCATAGTAGTCACAATGTATACTTTTCAGTAAAACCTGTTCTCTCCAGATGAACTTTACCCCAATCTAAATACCATCCTACTATGCTCACTTTGATTTTGGCTTTCTGAAGGTTTCACTAGAAGAATCTAGAATCATACATTCAAGCCATATCTCTGTTAAAACAAGTCTCATTGCCTCCTTAGATCTAGTTCCCTATGCATCAGATATCTGTAGAACCTCTCCTAGTTTTAACATTCTAGAAGCTTATGAATTATGCTTAGCCAACACCAATATCAAGTAGGTACTAATCTCTAAGAAAACAGGAAAGTTAGCCAAGAAAATCTAATTTTTTCTAAATAGAATACTGTGTTTAAAAACACTGAAAATATTTAAGTGAAAGAAGAGCAAATAATTAAATTTTGAATATAACAAATGGTCCTTTGAATTAACAGTCCCTTTCAGAGATGGTTTGACGACAAGCCACCAGTCAATAATTGACTGATGGTTTGACGACAAGCCACCAGTCAATAATTGACTTCAGGGTCTAGTCTTAACATATGAGGTTTGAAAACAAATGAACAATCCCCACCTGCCATGGAACACTTCCACACCAGTGTTTCCCCTCTGCCTTGCTTCTAGTGCATCGGAAGAATAACCTAATGAAATAAAAAACATAAGTAATTATAACTGTGAAAATCCTTACAGTAGAGATGATTTTATTTATTTATTTATTTTTGGTACCAAGGATTGAACTCAGGGGTACTCAACCAGTGAGCCACATCCCCAGACCTATTTTGTACTTCATTTAGAGACAGGGTCTCACTTGAGTTGCTTAGCGCCTCGCAGTTACTGAGGCTGGCTTTGAACTTGAGATTCCCCTGTCTCAGCCTCCCAAGCAGCTGGGATTATAGGCATGTGCCACCAGCAAGATGAGTTTACTTTTAATCCAAGGAAACATCTGGCAACTATTTGATCCTGGCTTTGGGAGATCATTTGAAACTAATTACTCTAATATACACATAAAAAGCATAGGATATTTTTAAGGGCTAGGAAGGCAAAGATGACCTGGTAACCAGAGACAGCAGACAGGTTTGCTCTTTTTACTTTATAAAGAATGACTGAAAGGGAGACACTGATCAGCAATAGCTGCTAAAATCAGAAAAAGATAACCAGACATTATATATTCTGAAAGGGAGTACTACTTAAAAACGGATGCTGCAAAAACAAAAGCAAAACAGAACAAAAAGCCCAACAAACTAAAAACAAACCCAAATGGGATCAAACTTCTAGATCCAATTACCAACTCACAGAAAATACACAGAGGAACATGTAAAACTAAACCATGCGGGAATAGAATGTGCATAATCTTGACACTGGGAACAGCTACAATGCCTGATTCCTTTGATAAATTACAATGCATTTTCTCATTATTCCCAACTATGTTTTGTCTTTTGTACATAATGGTTAAGGATTAGTAAATAAAATAGAACCAACTGATTTTGTTTTTTCATTACCTAAAATGATTCCTAAAAACTATGAATTAGTTAGAGTTTGAAAGTACATACTTATATAAATAAAAAATGTACTCAATCAAAGGAATAAAAAGAGAAGAGCTTCCTCCATACTCTATCTGCCCCATTCGCCTCCCTCATCCAATATGTAACCATTTTTGTCTTTCCATTCACTTTTCCAGAGATTTTCAAGTCCAGAGTCAAGTCAAAATTATCAAAATTATTTTTAAATCATTAAATTTAAATAATTAAATTTTAAATATTAAAATTATTAAAAATTATATAAAATTACCTTCAGGCTATGTGAATAGGTTACACAAAACCAATTAATTTCATGTTTAGATTTGGTCCTATTCCCAAAATAGCTCATATGTATATGCAAATATTCAAACATCTGAAAAAATCTGAAGCCTAAAAACACCCCCTGATCCCAATCATTTCAAAAAAGTATACTTAATCTGTACTGAATATTTTGCTTTTTTTTTTTTACTTGATATATCTTGGAAATTCTTCTGTAAGAAAGTATGTATGAAGAACTTCCTCATTCATCTATCTCTCTCTATATATATGTATTTTTTTGCAACTTAAGTTTTCATCTATCTATACATCTATATATGTATGTATGTGTGTATACACACACACACACACACAAACACACACACACATCTTTTTTTTTTAACTGAAGTTTTCCACTTTGTGATGTTACATCATTCTTAATCAAACCCCTCCTCACGGACAATGAAATCTTTACTGAAAGGATTTCAGTGATAGGATCATTTTAAAGCCCAATCATATAGACTTTCAGAGAAGGCCAAAAGTTAGAGAAAGAAGAAAACACATATTGAGCATCTATGTGCTGGGCATAGTCCTAAAGTGCTTTACTTACATTCTTAATTAAGTAATCTAGCAAAGTAAAACTGATTAATTAATTTAATTAATCCAGATTAGTTAATCTAGATGGGTTTCTCTATTTTTAGAATAAAAAAAAAATTGTTGTTACCAGGAACACCTGTTATCTCAACTACTTACAAAGCTGAAGCAGAAGGATTGCAAGTTTGAGGCAAGCCTGGGCAATTTAGTGTGGCCTTGTCTCAAAAAACAAACAAACAAACAAAAAAGGCTGGGGATATAGCTCAGTGATAGAGGACCCCTGGGTTCAATCTCCATGAAGATGACAGTAGAAAATTGGAAATATATTCTCATAGAGAAAGCAAATATTGATTCTACTTAAGGAACAGCACAATTTCTGCAGTGTGTTAATTATTTTTCAGGACAGAGGTTATTAGCAACAATGATGACAAACCCAACTAGAGGAAGCCAGACCTCTTCAATCCTATTTCCTCACCAGAAGATAAACCCTCCTTTCTTACTAAAGGTAACTGTCCAACCCAGCAAGGCCAAGCTGAAGTCTCAAGTCTTCCACATTCTCTGTAACCTTTTTAACAGGTTACTACTCTTAAGAGTCACATCTGAACACATTCAATTTAGTGCTCTAATAGGCAGATGGACTGCTCCTCATCTTGCTACATCTAATGCTTATCCAAACTGTGTCAAAGGACCCTTAGGGGTAGAGTCCACATCTTTATATGCTAGAAAAACATAAAGCTGGATTTTTATTCAGAGTCTCTCAAGCTCCAGAACCCTCTTCCGGTAACTGGAATCCCAGTGCTACCACACAATTAGCTCTGAGCCATCGGACACTGGACACTGTACTTGACTGTTCCCTGTGGCAGTTTCCTCCTCTGTGAAGTAGAGAAAAACAAAAAACAAAAAACACAGCACTTATGCCTTCTGGTCAGTTTGAAGATTAAATGCATTAATAAATGTAAAGCTAGATCATAAGCTCATTCTTGCCAATCATTTTACTTATTTCTTATCCACACTTCTACTTATGCTGTTTTGCCTACAACACTTTTTGTTCTATGAACATTGTAAAGGTCATTCAAGGCCAAGCTCAAGTCTCAAGTCTTCCACATTCTCTGTAACCTTCTTAACAGGTTACTGCTCTTAAGAGTCACATCTGAACACATTCAATTTAGTGCTCTAATAGGCAGGTAGACTGCTCCTCATCTTGCTACATCTAATGCTTATCCGAACTGTGTCAAAGGACCCTTAGGGGTAGAGTCCACATCTTTATATGCTAGAAAAACATAAAGCTGGATTTTACCTCATTCTTTTACACTAAAATTCAAGATAAAACAAAAATGCAAAAAACAGAACTCTAAGTATTTGAAAAAACAGAGATGAATGTTTTTGTAATCCTAAAGTGAAAAAGGCTTTTCTAAAATGATATAAAACTCTAAAGTTGAGAGACAAATAACTTAGTAATTTTAACTATATTAAAGTTTAAAGTTTCATGTGGCAAAAATACTGTAAGGAAAATAATATGTAACAGGCAACAATATTTGTATGGTATTTGCCATACAAATACCACAAAGGGCTAATATTCTTTACAAACAAGAATTTTTCATGGGCCTCCACAGTGCATGATACTCTATACCACCTAGTAAATTCTGACTTTATATGAGTGGAGTTCTTCATGGTTGGTGGGCTTGAGGGCCTTTGTGAGGATCTGGCTCATGCCCAAATGCTTCTCTATCACTCCACCTATTATATTGGGGCTAGATACTCTGTAGCTCAATTTTACAAAATCACCAACAGCACAAAAAGTTTTGCAGATATGCAGGTATTATTAAAAGTAAAATATTCCGAACATCCACTACAACCAGCCATTTAAAGTACTAAAATATTTTTTACCGCCGGGCGCAGTGGCGCACGCCTGTAATCCCAGCACTTGGGAGGCTGAGGCAGGAAGATCGTGAGTTCAAAGCCAGCCTCAGCAATGGCGAGGCACTTAGCAACTCAGTGAGACCCTGTCTCTAATAAAACACAAAAAAAAGTGCTAGGGATGTGGCCCAGTGGTCGAGTGCCCCTGAGTTCTATCCCTGGTACCAAAAAAAAAAAAAAAAAAAAAATATATATATATATATATATATAATATATATATATATATATTTTACCTATGTGTAGAGAAAAGAGTATTTCCATCTCTTTTGATCCCATGTGTTTGAAAATAACAGCAGATAGCCTAGAAAAAGGAGAGAACCTGAACTTGGGAGCTTGGTGACAAGGTCCAACAGGGTGTGCCATATATCAAGGCAGGATTTCTTCCTTGAGGTTTTCTGAGAATCTATCCTAGTTTTCTTTATTTGCTGTTCACAGAATGCCATGTCTGAAGAGCTAATCAATGCTGGTGAGTAATGCCACCTGGCGTTTAAATCAAAGAACTACATATAAATGCAGCTACACCGCAGGGTACAGTAAACAGGTATCTTAACCTTGGTTTACCCACTACTCGGTTTCTTTGTTGCACCTGTCTCTGGCTTTGTTAAGCCCAGCGTAATCAGCATAATGGAATTAGTCTGAGGGTATAAAACACTCGAGTTCTTGAACAGAAAACTCAGTTTGCAAGAAGGAAAGGCAGTCCTTCTCCAGATTCTTCTCAAAAGTCCTGGCTAAATGCCCTTCCTGTTTGCTAAGGAAACCATCATCTATGTGCTTATTTATTTCTGCTTAAATTCTCAGCCTGTACTACCTATCGGGGTACCTGGTGCTTTTTGTTTTGTCTTTTAATTTGTTGTATGCTGAGAACCATATTTTTTTTTTTTTTTGTCCCAACACAGTCTTTTTTTTGGGGGGGGGGAGGATACTGGGGATTGAACTCAGGGGCACTTTGTCACTGAGCTATATCTCTAGCCTTTTATTTTTTAAGACAGGGTCTCAGTTGTTTAGGACCTCACTAAAGTGCTGAGGCTGGCTTTGAACTAGAAATCCTCCTGTCTAAGCCTCTGGAGTTGCTGGGATTACAGGTGTGCACCACCATGCCTGGCCCAAAATAATTTGTGTGTGTGTGGATGGGGGATGGGAGGTACCAAGGATTGAACTCAGGGACACTCAACCACCGAGCCACATTCCCAACCCTATTTCATATTTTATTTAGAGACAGGGTCTCACTGAGTTGCTTAGTGTCTTGCTCTTGCTGAGGCTGGCTTTGAACTTGTAATCCTCCCGCCTCAGATCCCCCAAGCTGTTGGAATTATAAGTGCGCATCACCAAGCCCAGCCCAAAATAATCTTTTTAAAGCTCCAGGATATATCTTCTAGTAAGTGTTCTGGATTTGGCAAAAAGAAAACATTCAGCATACTTCTTTTCCTTCTATTACAACATAATGATTACCTCTCAACCTTATCTACCTAACACAAGGAGTGTTAATGACAAGTGCTCAAGATTCCATCTTCAGCCTAGTTCTCCACTCAGAGCTGCACATTTCCTTTTCTAGCTGACTTCACATAGACTTCAAACACGATTAGTCCATAGCTATACCTCTACTGACGTTACGTTTCCCTCCCTGTCCCACTTAACATAAAATCATCTCCCAGAAACCCCAACTTAACAACTATTTACTGAGCACTAATAATGTGCCAAAAATACCAGACTGAGTGCACCACACTTTCTCTCTGAATACTTACAATCCAGGAAAGTCGGGGCTGCCCTGATCACTATTCCAGATGAGAGCACAAAGAAGAAATGAACAGAAATGTCCTACCAGGAGATGTGTCTTATCAATTCTAATTCTCTATGCAAATTTTCTCCTGCCTAACTGCACTCAGCTTCACTGCCACTGCCTCAGTTCAGGCCCATGTCTTTCTTTCACTTACAGAAAGCAGGTATGTTTGGAATCAGCTAGATTTGAGTCCCACCAAAGTCACTTCATAATCATAGGACCTCAATTGCTTTTCTATCCTCTCTAGTGGTATTTCCTCATCTGCCTGTCAAATAAAGCTGCTGAAATGAAAGATAAAGAGATAATGAACACGCCATGTAGTACTCAATAGTAACTACTATTTCAGCTTTTTGCTTCCATTCTGTTCATTTTTTAATCACCATGATCCTTTTAATGCAAATTGGAAATCCTTCAGTTGCCTTCTGCCACCTACAACAATGTTTCTGTGTTGTATCAGATCCCTAGTGGTATGAAAATGATTTTAAATATCAGAGTGCATCCAGATTTCATGTAATAAATGCTTACCAGACCCACTGTACCAGCAGAAAATGATATAAAGACAATTTTTTTTTAATTCCACTTATAACAGCATTGAAAAACATAATCAACAAGGAATAAATTTAACAAAAGGGGCATAAAAACTCTATAATGAAAATGATTTAACAATTTTAAGGTTATGAATAAATGTATCATGTTCATGAATTTGAAAACTCAAATTGATGTCCCTTCTCCAAAAATTGATCTATATAAATTCAATGCAATTCCAACAGGATATTCTGTGAAATTTAAAAAGCTGATCCTACATTTTATAAGGAAATGCAAAGATCCTAGAACAGCCAACACAATCTTGAAAAAGGATAAAGATGGAAAATTCACACTGTTTTACCTTGACTGTGAAGGAATATGTAAATGAATCAATGGAACAAATGAGTGAGCAACCCCAGAAATAGACCAATCTTATGGGGTCAATTGATTTTCTATAAAGATGCTAATGATTTCAAGGAAGAAAGGAAAATCTTCAAAACATGGCACTAAAATAATTGGATAACATATGAAAAAGTACATGAACCTCTACCCACAGTACACAAAATTAATTTGAGGCAGATTATAGAACTAAGTAACAAAAAAATTTAACTGCTAGAGATATTTGTGATCTTGGCATAGGCAAAGATTTCTAGAAAGAAAACAAAAAGCACAAATAATAAAACAATGATAAACTGGACTTCATAAAAATTAAAAACGTGTGGCCAGGCACGGTGGCACACACCTGTAATCCCAGCACTCGGGAGGCTGAGACAGGAGGATTGCAAGTTCAAAGCCAGCTTCAGCAATGGCGAGGCACTTAGCAACTCAGTGAGACCCTGTCTCTAATAAAATACAAAAAAGGGCTGGGGATGTGGCCCAGTGGTTGAGCGCCCCTGAGTTCAGTCCCCAGTACAAAAAAAAAAAAAAAAAAAAAAAGTAACAAAAAAAATTTAAAAACTTGTGTTCTTCAAAAATTAAAATAAAATAAAATAAATAAAAAGCTAAGAAAATAAAACCCAAAGAATGAGGGAAAAAATCCATAATATGTCAAAAAACTTATATAAAAGAACTACTCCTACTCAATAGTGAAAAGACAAATAACAACATTTTTAAAAACAGGCAAAAATCCCAAAAGTTATGCTGTATTATTCTATTTACATAACATATTTGAAAAGACAAAATTTTAGAAATGGAGAACAGATTTATGGTTCCTGGGGGTGAGGGAGCAAGAAGGAGGGTATGGTTATATAAGCAGAACAGAAGGAATCCTGTGGTGAAGGAACTATTCAGTACTCTGACTGAATATGATGAATATGTGAAATTACACATGTAGAAAATTATATAAAGCTAAACACATACAAAGTAGTATAAGTAAAAATTTATCTTAACAAATAAGATCAGTACATTGCATCAATGTCAATATTGTAGTTCTTTTGCAAATGTTAACTATTGCGGGAAACTGGGTGAAGACTATAGGGGATCGCTCTGTGTTATTTCATACAAACTACAAGTGAATCTAAAATCACTCAATGAAAATTTTAATTAAAAATGTATTTAATATATTTAAACAAATACTTCACTAAAGATTTTCAAAAAAGCAAATAAGTACATAAAACAAATGATGGTACCTTCATAAATGGAATTCAATTTAGCAATGAAAAATGAACTGCTGACACACGATATGGATAAATTTCACAGATACTATTAAGTAAAAGCAGTCAGATGCAAGAATACATAAAATATAATTTAACAGATGTGAAGTTCAAAAACATGTAAGACAAATCTCAAGTGATAAAAAACAAAACTGATTGCTGAGTGGCGAAGGGTAGAATTAATTAGAATGGAGAAAATGGTAGTTACTGGGGTGATATTTTCAGTTGGAGCTTAGTCTTATGGATGGGTGTACACATTTCTCAAAACTCAACCAGATAAATTCAAGATCTATGTATCTTACTATCTATGTAAATCAATTAAGGAAACAGTAGTATGGGCATTACTCATGTATATAAAAATTGTGAAACTGGTACTTTGTCTATATTGGAATGGGAGAGGCAGAGATCTACAAATACAAAAAAAATTATAATAGTTTAATGTTAATATAATAATAATATAATTATTTTATATAGAATATTATACAAAGACCATCACATCCTGGCCCCTGCCTTCCTGGTCAACCTTATCTCCTGAATCCCCACTAAAACATCTGCTCAACTGGGATTGGGAGTATAACCAGAGATAGAATGTGCTTAGCTTAGGTCTCAGATTCAATCCCCAGCATTGCAATAAATAAACCTTCCATCTTACAGACTTCCCTGCCTTTCTTAATCCCCATATAAAGGAAACTATAATTTGAGTTAACGTTTGTTAGACCTTTTTACAAATTACCAGAACTAAATATTGATGAGTTGGTGGGCTGATGTTATTAGCTCCCTGCAAGATAGAGAGGAACAAAGGTAGAGCTGTCTATCCAGAAATTAACCACAAGTCTGGCTTCTCATATTAATGAGTTGCTCAGCAGTTAGGGAGTAACAGCACAGAAGACACTCAGTACATAGAGAAATGCTGTTTATTTTTCAATAGTGACTTTTAAAGAATAATCCAAAAATATCCCAGCTGAGACTCTTTGGGATAGAAGGGAATAGAAAACTGTTCCTTTTGGATACTTACCTGCATTCTTTCTTGCCCTGTGTGGGAAACAAACCCTGAAGCTCTACCACAAAGTCCTGATGCAATAAACAATGAGAAACAGGAATGCTAGAGAAAAAAAAAAAAAAAAAAAAAAAACATTTTGTTTTAAGAGACAAGGAATATAGCAACATCCTAAAAATAAACTAAAACTATTGGTTTCAACCAAGAATTTGTGCAGAGCCGCTAATGGATTTTTAAATTCCACACACTCCTCTATGTGCTTTTTTTCTGAGCAAAGGGTAGATAGCTTCCATCTCTTTCCACTTCCTCAAATAAAGCATGACAATAGATATATTTTTCTTGATGACTCAAATGTTTAAAACTGCATTGAGTTATATGACCTGTACACTGCAATACCCCCCACTAATGACTGAAGTCTAAGGTTAGTTGTGAGGCCCTGCATGAATTTTCCTCAGGTTCTTCCATTAATCTTTATCCCTCAATAACTTATAAGCTGTCATATAACATTATTCACATGCCCACCTCTAACAATATACAACTCGTTTACTTCTTGTCTGGCATAGGCAAACTACTACTCTCTCCCAACTTACTAGGAAAAAAAATTAAGTATGTATAACATTCAAGAGTAAACAGGTTTGTGTGAAGGTCTAAAGTACTCTCCTATGACTAGTGAAAACTTTTTTTGGCCTATATTCTGGTTATCGGACATATTCTAAATATGTCAAGTTTATCAAATATTTGTCCTCAAGTGAACTAATACCATACTAGTTCATATAGCAGTACATTTGTATAAATGGCACTCTGTATAGGAGCATGTTTCTCTTAACGTAAATCTGAGTCTTATGCCATGATCAGTGCTAACTCCTGTGAACCCGAACATACTTGTATCTCTCAAAATCTGTGCCGGGTACTGAATCTAAGAGGCCCGATGTATTTAGAAACTAGAAATAAACAGTAAAGAGCCAGCCCATCCATGGTGGTGCATGCCCATAATCCCACAACTTGAAAAGCTGAGGCATGAGGATCACAAATTCAAGGTCAGCCTCAACAACTTAAGTGAGACCCTGTCTAAAAATTAAAATGAAAAGGTGTGAGGATGTACCTCAGTGCCCTGGGTTCAATCCCCAGTACCAAAACAAACAGACAAGCAAAAATCCAGTAAACCCTGATATAATGATATGCTTTAGATCGAAGATAGCCTGAGCATTTTTTATTGGTTCCTTCTATCCTAACATTTGACTCTGCTTTACTCAAATACTAAAATCATTTTGTAATTAAACTGTTTTCCAGTAATTTCTTTAAAACAACAAAAAAACTTTTTAGAGAGATAAAAAATTATTTTTTGTAAAAATCTGAAAAAGGATGCAAAGTCTTTGACTTAGTATCAAAGCAAAACAAAGATATAAATCATATAATTCATAGAAGGGGAACATGAGAAATTAATAAACATATTGAAGGGATACTTTATTTTCTACTTTAAATATCCATTATATGCTTTACATGATATTAAGAAAATAACTTTACCAAGTTCAGCTGAATAGACAGCGGGAAGAAATGTTTGATGATGTGATAGTTTTGGGCTCACTTAGAAAATGTGGGCACTTGGTGTTATAACACAATAACACTCAAGACTAACTTTTCTCACGTTAGAGAAGATGCCTAAGGTTTCTGGGTCTCAGTTTTCCAAGTCTGTAAACCTGAGTACTGATGTTTCTTTCAGCGCTAATTCCTAAAGAAACACGTTTAGTCATCAATATCACTATTTAGATGTAGAGTTCTATTTTAAGAAAAGGACTGATAATCTAATGACTACTGTTTTAACTCCAAATATTTAAAAACCAGTCCGGCCTAAAACTAGTGCAAAACAGGACCAAATTATTCTATACTAGGTCTACTGTTGTCCTCACTTCTTTAAAGGAAGGGTGGAATGTGCAAGCCAAAGGGAGTGGTTAAAGCATGACAGGTGACAAGAAACCAAACATTACAAGACGCTGGAAGAAACTGGAAGGATCCAAATATGGCGGGATCCTTCGTTTTACACGCGGGGAAGTCCAAGGCCCAGGAGCGGAAAGTAACCAGCCTCCGGTCACACAAGCACAACTGGCGGGGCCTCTTCCTAAACTCCCCGATGACTTGGGATTACCAACGACTCTGAGTGCCCGCACGGCCGGACAGCACGGGACGGGCAGCTCCCCTCGGGAGGCTCGGGCGGACACTGGGAATCCTGCCCAGCTCGAAACCTACTCAATGGCCTGTACGAAGTCGCACGCGTCCGATCGGCACACATAGAAGCTCTTTCCTTTATTCGGGCCATCGCGAACTCCGGTTTTCAAAAAGCAGAAGGTCTCTGAGGAGAGAAGATGGTCACCAACAATTACGCCGCGCTACCTCAGTGGCAGGGGCGGGGTGCAGTGGACCTACGCCTTTGGGGTCTTACCGTGCTCAGGACACTTAACTACTTCCATAGTGCTCCTTCTCTCGCGCCAGCAAAGCCCAGTCCCCAACCTCTGCTTCCGCCTTTTACTCCGCCCCCCGCGGTTCGGAACCAATCATCATTCACCTCTTGTAGCCGCAAGTACCCCCCCCCCTCCGCCACAATTCATCGCCTGAGACTTTAGCGAGCACCCTCGCTGTTATCTACCAATCATATAACAAATTCGCTCATCTCCAACCAATCACAGCCGCCTTCAGGCCGGGCGCGCGCTGAAATCAAATACGAAATGAGGGGGCGTGGAGGACCTGACCTTTGCCGGCTGGGGCGTGGCTGAGGCCGAAGGAGCTTCCAGGGAGAGAAGACTAAGAGATGCAGATCCTAGAAGAAGGAAGAGCGAGACGGAGGCTCGGACCATTCTAGTCTAGCACTTAGATCAAGAGGCGGCTCTAGAGTCCAGCTACTGAAGGCCTGAGCTTCGCAGCCATCTCTGAGTCCGGCCCTCTTGGGCGCCTGGCCTTGTACGCTGCCGCTGCGATTAAGAGTCCTGGGGAGCAGTCACTGTAGGCGGAGCCACTGAATTTGCGGCGCCGAGTGGCGGGAGCTGGGTGATGGGACAGTCTTTTATGGCGTCCGCGGTGAATTGTAAAATCTATGATAGCCCAGACAGAAAAATTTCTCTGGGACCCACAACAGTCCTTTTAATTTGCTTAGCGCTTTAGACTTCAAAAAGTGCTTGCACATAAAAAGGTCTCTTCATTCGACAACCCGCTGAGATGGGCAGCATCTTATGGATATCCCCCAAAGCTCATCTAAGTTCAAAGAGTCATTGAGTGGGCGATATATGGACAGGTGCACAGGTCTGAATTTCAGGGCTAGCGTCCTTTGGACCACGCAGCTGGCTTTGCTTTTTTCTTTTTATGTTCTTTCTTTTCCCCCCGGTGAGGGAATCAAATTAAATCCAGGGCCTTGTTCGTGCTAGGCAAGCACTGAGCCACAGCCTTCTGACTTCTGTGTATACTAGATGTTCCGTAGGCCCTCTTAGTGTGAAAGCACTGTTTAGGTGGCAAAATGGAAACTAAAGGAGGGCATTATTTAAATTTAGGGAAGGCAGAATTTACTTAGTATGTTTTATATTGTCACACGTTTTCTACTAGTGTGCTTTTGTAATTTTAAAAAATCAAAAGTTGAAGGAAAGAAAAGGGACTGTATTTGAAATTGTAATCAATTCTATTAGTCAACAAAAATGGAGGCATAGATATGAGAGATTTTTGCAATCAAGATGGCTTCATATTACAGCAATTGAGGACCATATGTCTCAGACATATGGAGTGGCACATGCAACTGTTATGGGGACAGGAGGACGGAAAATCTGTAATGTCTAGGAAATCTGGGCTGTATGACAAATGTAAATGTTATGGGGAGTCTAGAAGAGAAGACAAACCTGTGGTATCATTTATTAATTTAACGGTACTTATTAAATACCTTTTTGTGTGCCCAATGTGGAGTAGTACTTGGGAAATACAAAATTCATGTATTCACACTCACACAAAGTTTAAATATTCTAAAGACAAGGAGCTTACTGAATAGAGGAGACTGAAGTAGCACATATTGAAAATGTAAATAGTAATATAAAATAATATTTAAATGTCAAGATGAATGGAATTAGCAGTAAACTCTGGAGGACTAGAGAAAGAAATGTCTGGAATTTCCAAAGTGGAGTTAGTTCCTCTCTGAAACACTGACTCTGAGATAAGAAATATGCAAAAAAAAAAAAAAAAAGTAGAGGCATTATCGTTATTCCCAATTATAATTCCTGTAATTTAGAGATTTTTATGTACATGTTTAATAGATGATATATGGGAACATGTAGACCATAAATACTGGATTTGTAGAAGGAGGAGCAAGGTAATTAATTTTCTTGAAAATTATTATTTTGAAACAATAAGACAAAATCAAGGCTTCAAATATCACATTTAAAAAGAAGCTCCTAGCCAGTTGCGATGGTGCACACTTGTAATCCTAGTGACTAGGGAGGCTGAAGCAGAAGAATCACAAGTTCAAAGCCAGACTCAGCAGCTTAGTGAGGCTCCTGTCTCAAAATAAAAAAATGAAAAGGACTGGGGATGTAGCTCAGTGGGTAAGCACCCCTGGGTTCAATCCCCAGTACCAAAACACAACAGAATTGAAGAAGCTCTTCCTCTACAAGCAGATATCTCAAGTTCAAGCCCACAAAAGGGTACACAGCAATTTGCAGAAAGGGGGACTATTTCTTCCATAAGTTGGGAATGTGCTAGTTCAACTATTTAGTCCCTGGACAGCTTAGCTCACCTAGGCATATTTAAAAGCATGGAAAAAAAATAACATGGACATTGGATGAAAGATGATCATAATTGTAGATATTTTTAATTAATTTTTATGCCTTGAGGAAAAACTATGATTTATACAATATACATTTTTCAATATACATGAGCATATTTGTATTAATGCTTCTTAATTTGTAAATATATCCTACATTCATAATTAGTCTGCAGAAAACTGGAGAAACTTTGGAGAATGTGTTTTGTGGACCTCTTTTTTGAGTAGGGTTGAGAATTTGTTTTTCCTGAAAACTTGATTTATTCAAAGTAAATCCTTAGGCTAGATTTTATATCTAGTTGGTTTAAATGCACAGGTTAATAATTTAACAAATTCTTTCATTTGGGGGCTGATCAAACAAAGAATAGGTTGAAATTGTTCTAAAACTGATATGGCTACACTAAAACTCAGAACTGTATACTTCAAATAGGTATTTCTTTGTTTTTCTGGTACACTGGGGATTGAATCCAGGGATGCTCTACCACTGAGTCCTTTTTATTTTTATCTTGAGACCGGTTCTTGCTAAGTTACCCTGGCTACTCTTGAAGTTGTAATCCTTCTGTCTCAACATCCCAAGTATCTGGGATTAGAGTTATGCACCACCAAACCAGCCCACACAGGTGAATTTGATGCCATCAAAATTATGCCACAATAAAACAGTTTTTAATAATGCATAAGCAGGGCTGGGGTTGTGGCTCAGAGGTAGAGCACTCACCTAGCATGCATGAGACCCTGGGTTTGATCCTCAACACCACATAAAGTAAAATAAAGACACTGTGTCCACCTATAACTAAAAAGTAAATATTTTTAAAAATGTGTAAGCAATGCCAAAATATCTACATAGAATGTCAAAGCTAAAATTAATAATCTAAACATGTTAACATCCTAAGGAGCTGTGGAATGTACCACAGGGTAGTGCAAACACTCAGTTTAATTCTTAGGGAATTGCATTTTCTCAGGTAAGCATTGTGCTGACTGACATCTATTAAACTTATCAGACATCCTAAGATATGGTGGTGAGAGGATCATTTGTAACAGTCACCTCTTGACAACCTTGTCACTATCTATTTTAAAATAATCAGCAATTCCAGGTTTCAAATTATTCATAAAATTTCAGCTGCTATACAATTTTTGTTCATTATTTTGAAAATTGAATTGTTAAAATGTGTTTTCCCAATCAGCTGACAATTTTAAGAATCATTTGGATTGGTGGTGCTAGGGATCAAACCCAGGACCTTGTACCTGCTAGGCAAGTGCTGTACCACTAAGCTACACCCCCATCTCAACATCTTGTTTTATGAACATCTGGAGTTTTTGGTTGTTGCTTTCGAGTGGGGTAAGGAGGAATAACTAATTTCAACTGGCAGATAAAGGATTTTTACCTATGAGATGCAACCCAAAAGGGAGCATCCTCACATCCTAACAATTCCTGAGGTATGTTCTAGGTTCATTTACATATATTGCCACATTCTGTGCTCACGGTTACCTTAGCAGTGGGTATTCTTTTATCCCCATTTTAAGGATGAGGATACTATACTAAAGTTTAGAACAGCTAAGGAGCTTGCCCCAAGACCATGCTTCTGACCACTCCTGTATAGGGTCTCTCCTAGAACTTTGGAGCCAGATAGGACCCATAGATTAATTTTTTCCTGGCTCAGAGTCATAAAGCTGACACCAACAGATTAGGGACTGTAATCCAGATTTTAAGACTCCCAATCCAATTCTTGCTACTATAGTATTTTTACAAAGCATAAATTATTCAGTGATTCATTCAGATATTGAAACTGCGTCTCCAAGCATCTAGGTGTTTGTTGTGATAACCAGACAAAGCTCAACAAATCCAAGAATAAAGGAAATAAACAACAAAACATCCTGCCATTTTATAAATGATCACTAGGTAGCAGCATATTAACACAAAAACCACAGAGATGGCCCATCCTCTTCTGTTTCATTCTTTTTGCTTACAGATACATAATGAGAATTCAATCTCATCCCATTTTGTGCCTTTCAAATATATGACTATTTTTAACTTGTTCTTTGATATAAGCAGAGAATGATAGAGTGAGGAAAAATCTGCTTGTAATCTGAAAATTCAAGAGATTTTTAAATTCTTTTATTGTCTATTTCACAGTATTAAATTTCACCATTCTTAAAATGTTATATCAAAAGTAGTTCAAAGCAAATATATCTTCTTTTAAAATAAGTATGCAATTCATTGTGTGTGTGTTTGTTTTTTTTTTACTGTGTTGTGCAACAATCGAGTTTTAGAGCATTGCCATCACCCCCCAAATTTCCTCAAACTGTGTGTAGTCAATCCACACTACCATCCCCTGTCCTCAAGGCAACCACTGATCTCTCTGTCTTTATAAGTTTGCCTTCTGTATATTTCATATAAATGGAGTCATAATAATACATAATCTGTTGCTTCTGTCTCCCTACACCTAGCATATGCTTTTTTAAAAAAATTTTTAGTCGTCTATGGACACAATACCTTTATTTCATTTATTTATGTGCACTGAGGATCGAACCCAGTGCTCCATGCATGCGAGGCAAGTGCTCTGCCACTGAGCCACAACCCCAACCCTAGCATAATGCTTTTGAGGTTCATCCATGGTGTAGCAGGTATCAGTATTTACTCCTTTTATTGTTGAATAATATTTGCCAGGTGATGGACATTTGGGTTGTTTTCACTTTGGTATTATTCGAAATAATGTTTTTTAAATCAACATTAACATTCACATCTTTATGTGGATTTTTTTCTCTCATTCCTCTTGGATAGATACCTGAGTAGAATTATTGGGTCAAATGGTGAGTTTGTGTTTAGCTTTTTTAAAAATTGCCAAACTGTTTCCCAAAGTGTCTATACCTTTATATTCTCACCAGCTATGTGTGAGTTTCCAGGTTTTCTACATCCAAGTTGTCTGTCTCTATTTTTTTCTCTCTCTCTTGTTATAGTCATTCTAGTAGGCATAAAATTTTTGTTTTAATTTGCATTTCCTTAATGACTCCTTTTCACATTTTTTTAATCCATCATCTTCCTCTTTTTAGATTGTCTTGAAAAGATTTTTCCTTTATGCATTTGTATGGAACTTAGACCAAAACCTAAGTAAATATGATACTAATTGGTATTTGTTTTCATTAATCGCTATTGATCCAGGGAAAACAAAGAAACAGTAATGGTTAATTAACAACATTGTTTGTTATGCTCTGACTATACTCATGTCAAAAATATTTTGAGCAGAATAAATTGCTAACTTTTAAGGCAACATATTGCATGGTTCCTTTTATATACCTCTGGGAAGTTTTGTGCAGTTTTTATTTTCTACAACTAGCATGTATTGCTCTTATGATTTAAAAAGTCCAACAAAGACATTAAAAGTGGACACATAGGAGAAAATGGCAACGGAACAGTACCAAAATAATAATAGTGCTTATGTAAGGTGACAGGATTTTAATTTTTCCTCATTTTTTTTTATACAGCATGTGACATTATTATATTGTTGCAGAGTAGCCATGGGCCCTACATGTCTGCACCTCCACCATAAAACCTCTTAAACCTGCTTACTTCTCAACCTTGCTGTTTAATCCGGACCTTCTTTCTGAAATTAATCCTGTCTTTTATTTTCTTTATTCTTTTCCACCTACACCCTTTTGCTATCTAATTTAATATTTTATACCAAGGGAAATTTCCCCATTGCCTTCAACTCTTTACTAGTTACTTTGCTTAATTCTAACTTCATCCTCAACTTATCCTTCCTTTCAAATATTACTGGAGTACAAGGACACTGCCCACTTGCTCTCTGAAGCTGCTGAGGCCCTCAGCACCCTGAGCCATTTCACATACCCAGCTAAAACTGGAGCCTCTAGACCTCCTTGTCTGTGCTTACTTTCTAGCGTGGCCCTGAGTTGTATTTCTTCTGGAAGGCAGCAGATGGCACTATGGTAGATTCCCCTAGTACCCTGAGGCTCTTACCTGGAGTTTTTCAGTCTCCTTAGGGGCTGAGAAAACTCTGGCTGAGTTCCAGCTTGTTCCCCCTACATTTACTTTCTGAGTTAACCTGGAAGCTGTAACAGAGCAGTCTTTTATGTTACTCTTTCATTACGAAAATGGTTTTAAAGAACTCATCAATCTTTTAAAGCATGAATCAGAGTCTGTTACTCCTCTGTGTAAAACTCGTCAGTGGTCTCTATTAAACTTGGATAAACAGTTGAAATCCTCATCTTGGTCCCTCCTCCTGGATCTGTTGCTGCCTATTTCTCCCCCTTAACCTGCTGCCATCCTACTCCTTGCCTGCTGTGCTCCAGCCACCCTGACCTGTTTCCTGTTCCTCAACAACGCCAAGCTTTGTTTTACCCTAAGGCCTTTGCTCAAATTGCGGTTTCTGCCTGGAATGATTTTTTTAGTTCTTTAAAATCTCAGCCCCTCATCCTTTAGCCCCTACGTATCATTTCAATGAAACTTGTCTGCTTTATCCACAGAAGTCCTTCCTTGTTTTCTCTGTGAGCGTCCTGTTTGCTTTCTAGTTAAGATTTTGCTTGTGGTTATCTGTTTACTTATTTATTATCTATCCCTGCCCTCAACTATACATGGAAGTGCCAACAGATCAGAGACTTAATTTCTGGTTTTCTCACTATTCCCTATATACACAGTGTATAGAAAGTCAATACATATCTGTTGAATGGAATAAATGAAACCGGGGTGGGAAGGGAACCTAAAGCCCTCCAGTGTACCCCCTAATCCTGTTCACCACATTCCTAATGAATTCAGCTTAGAAACTTCTGGTCACAGGAAGTTCTCTATATGGATGTCTCAAAATGTCAGTTAACTCTAATGCATATTAGGTAGAAATCTGTCTGTCTGAAACATCCACTTTCTTGACATCTGGAGTTACACAAGATACATCTAATCCATTTTAACATCACTTTAAAATATTTGAATAAGGCTATTTCATCTTCTCCACTCTTCACATTCATTTTCTTTCTCCCAGAGAAACTGTTCCAACTACTTCAATTGCTTCTCTCCCCTCCAGACCCCCTCACTTGTGTTTTTCAATGAATGTTTGCTTAATTTGAGGCATCTCAAATAGAATTCAATATGAAGAATACCATGGGATAATTATCCCCTTTATTTTGTATCTGACCACTTTATTATGCATTATAAAGCCGCTTTCTCTCTTTTTTTAGACAAATATTTCATGCTAGTAATTTATATCAAGTGTGCAATCAACCAAAACCACTGTTTTCATTTTTCACACATGGACTCAAGCCTCCCCTGCCCAGTGCATCTAATTTCTTGAATTTAACTATGGATTCTGTGTTTCATCTTGTTATTTTGATCCGGCATTCTAGCCTGTCTAGATCTCTTTGAATCTTGTTTCTGTCAGCTGACTTATTAGGCTACCTCCTGACTCTGTCAATTGAACACTTGGTAAGCCGCCCTCTTTGCCTTCATCCAACCTGCCAGTAAAGAATGCTCAGCCAGGCAGAGCACTTTAGCATGACCTGGAGAGACCTCCTCCAGGCAAACATGGCACCATTGTCATCGTGCTTTGGATATAATCATTCAGTCAGGCATGGAGTCACCTAAGGTCCACATTGCTCCTGTTGTTCAAATGCCTTGCTGCAGTTCATATGTGCTGGCTATATGGCTGTCCCTTTATTTGCCACCCTGCAAAGCTTGATAAAAAAAAGGAAGTGAGGCTCATCTAGCCATGCCTTTTTCTTGGTGGGCAGCACAGGAAGTAGCCTGGAGGCCACAGAGGGATGTGGCTCTTTAGGACAAAGGCTCTCACCTCACAGCAGTCTAGTGATTCACTCAGCCACATCATCTCCTGTCTCAATTTGCCTGACAATGTCTGTCACTTCCCACTTCTGATTCAATCTGCCACCTCTTTCATCTCCCTATTAGATCTCTCTTAAGGTGTATCTGTGTTTGGATGGAGGCTAGGAAGGTTCTAAGTGAGGGACTACTATGGTCTCACAGTGAGAAGAGGAGGAGTTAGCTTTTCTTTTTTTTTTTTCTTCAGTACTGGGGATTGAACCCAGGGATGTTCTACCACTGAGCTACATACTCAGCCCTTTTTATTTTTATTTTGAGACAGGGTCTTGCTAATTTGCTGAGGCTGGCCTTGAACTTGTGATCCTCCTGCATCAGCCTCCTGAGTAACTGAGATTACAGGCATGTGCCACTATGTCTGGCTAAGTAGCTCTTTTGATGAGATCTAGGGCAGTCACCCTGGGTAGCATGATACAGAAACTCAGGACAGGCCCTTCGAAAGGTCCAGCTCTTCTAGCTCTTCAGATCCCTTTAGTACATTTTTGTCCTCCATTTCCTAGGCTGAATTTCCACTCTGATTTAAGCAGAAACCAACAGACCTATTTCTACAGGCAGTAGACATTGTCTACTATACCAAAGACACAGCAAGACCTTGCCTCAGTGCCATGGGGCTTGCTACATCTCCTGGTGTCTTTCTTTACATGGTTGGTGGTTCCTTCAGGAGCTATAGACACTGCTGGGCAGGGGATTGGAGAGCCCTACTTGAGCTAAGAGCAGGGCTCAAGTGGGGCAGGAAATGTGTGGTTCTTTTTTCTGTGGTTTGTTGGCTTTTATTTCTGCTTTCTCATTCTTAGGTACTAATTGCTTTTGCTTTTTCTTTCTCATTCCTCTTTTGCTCCTGCTTATCTCACCACCTCTTCCCTCTAGCCCTCAACACGTCTGCAGTTTAGGGTAGATGAAAACAGCACTGATGATCAGCTTTGGAGGAAGAACCATCCAGCTCCTTTGTATTTCTACACAGAGCTCTGCATGCATGTTTAAGCAATCCCTTTTCATCCTTAAACTTTTTCAGATGACACCATCTCTGCCACATCAGTAATTGCCTGTTTCTGATGGAAGAGCTGGAGCATGGCTAAGTGGCAGGTGGGGAATTTTTGCTCAGTTCATTTGACTGGTTTTGCTTTTAGGTTGTCCATGCTACCCAAGTGCATGCATGCATGATTAAAAAAATGCCCAAACATGTATCGCTCAAATAACTTAACTCCATCTGAACCATGTTAACAGATATGAAGAGTGCACACCTGAGGTAACTAAGGGCAAGCTACAGTTCAGTTCATTAATTATCCTGTCAATCTTTCTGTGGTCTCTATTGTGCTCCCCAAAATTTTATTGAAGGCTTTTCCCCCAT
Organism: Tamias sibiricus; assembly: GCA_025594165.1. Classification (NCBI taxonomy): domain Eukaryota; kingdom Metazoa; phylum Chordata; class Mammalia; order Rodentia; family Sciuridae; genus Tamias; species Tamias sibiricus. Next base: position 107,685,605 of record CM046658.1, on the reverse strand, counting down.
GTTTTGGTATTTGCAGATGGAGCCTTGGGGAGATATTTGGTATAGAAGAGGTCATAAGGGTAAGGCCTTCATGATGGTATTAGTGCCCTTATAAGAAGATACACCAGAGAACTTGCCCTCTTGGCTGTGAGAAAATATATTGAGAAGGTAGCTTGTCTGTAAGTTAGGAAGAGGGCCCTCACCAGACCCAGAATCTGCTGGCACCTTGATTTGGGACTTCTAGTCTCCAGAACTGTGAGAAAATAAATTTCTGCTGTCTCAGTCACCCAACCTATGGTATTTTGTTGTGGTAGCCTGAGTAGACTAATAAAAATTCCCAAGCTAATTATTTGCTATCTGCCATAACATTTGTTTTCCAAATGTGCCATTTGCACTTGAATCTACATGTAAATTGAATTAGCTAATTAATACAGGTATAAAGTACCTCAGGATAGGAGTCTCTGGTGACTCCATTTCTCATTAATTCCCATATATTTATACATCTTCACTTTGGACTCTTGGATTCAACTACTCTGGCTTCTCATTTAACTGCGAAGCACCCAGGCAGTTTTATTTAAATGTTCCTCTGTTCATGTTGCCTTGATATCCTCTTTTCTGAAACCTTACACATAGCTATTCCTAAATTAGCCTCTTGACTGAGAACCCAAGCAGTGATCCCATTTTGTGGAAAAGCTCATGCTAGGGTTCAATTCCCACATCTTGTTCTCTCCACAGGTGTGCTGAAAATTAGGAAGTAAAATTTCAGGTATCTGGTTTCCTTGTCAAGAGTAGATAGGATTAAAATGGTCAGCTGGTCAACCATGATAATGATGATACCTAGCATTTATGAGTTCTAGCTCCTTCATGTGTATATCCCATTTAATCCTCACAACGAATCCTGTAAGGTAAGGGGTATTATCCCCATTTCACGAGTGATGAAAGTGAGGTAAAGAGAGATCAATTGCCAAAGATTACACAATCAGTGCGTGATGTAGCCAGGATTTGAACCTAAGCAGTATAAATCCAGAGCTCACATACCTATTAACTTACCAAAGGTTGTCATTGGGAACACCATCTTAAAGGAACAAAAAGTCAAAAATGAAACATTGTAAGAGGTAGTAGTTGGCAATCTTGATTGTATCTTAGTAAAGCTTACTTCTTAGTGAGGGCTCATGTGTTGACTTTCTTTCGTGTAGAAGGACTATTAAATATGGTAGTTGCCACTTAGCTTTCTCTTGCCAGGTGGAAAATCTCCTGGTTTACTTCATTTGAAGGATACATGTTTAATACTACACTGACTACCTTTTCTCAATCAAGAAAAGAGGAGCAATGGGGGTATGTAGACAAATATTGTGTGTTTGGAGCTGATGTTGGGCAGAGCCAGTAAACCTTGTTCAACATTGGAGCTGAGCACAGCCACTTCGGATCCCTGTAACACTGTTCAGTGTATTGCTTCCATTGTGTTGCTTTTCACACACCACATCACTATTTGTCTGTTTGAGGGCTAGCAGGCATTTGGGCCATGCTTAGGGAATACAAGCCATTCTGATATCAGCACCCTTTTATTGGCCGATCTTAGGCATTGAGAACAGAAGAGCCCTCAATTTCCTGCTTCCAGCGGGGTGGTACAAATAGCTGCTGTCAGACAGATCATTAAACAATACAAAGATTCCCTGAAGACAGACTTAAGAACTTGTAGCATCTGCCTTCAGTTACAGGAGACCATAACAAAACATGCTCTCATGTGTCTATTTAAACAACCTCTTAAGGCAGCACAGAGTGGCCATTCAATTGACATGCGTTGGGCTGAATAGAAATCTGTGGGAACCAAGGCAGAGTGCAAAGGGGTGCCCTGCTCCCCTAGTCCAAGTTTGCATCTCCCTTTCAGAACAAACTGGCACTTAGAAACCTTGTGACAGTGTGAGCACCTGTGGTCATTTTCTGTCTTAGTGGTGCTCTCATTACTTTGCTCATAACGAGATGGTAGAATCTACAACTATGGGAAGCATTCTGTGTAGAAAGAGCACTTCTTTTGGAATCATGACCCTTACTACCACTCAACAATGGCAATACTTAACTGTTTTTTACTGATTCATGGCTATGATGGCTCATTTGATGTGTCAACTTGATTGGGCTAAAGGTTACCCAGATAACTAGTAAAATATTATTTCTGGAAGATGTTTCCTGAGGAAATTAGCATTAGAGTCAGAAAACTGAGTAAAAATCCTTCCTTATTAATATTGGTGGGCATCATCCAATCTGTTGAGGGCCCAAATAGAACAAAAAGTCAGAGGATAAGTAGATTCTCTCCAGCTGGGACTTCTATCTTCACCTGAACACAGACATTAGAGCTTCTGATTCTTGGGCCTGCAGATTCCAAAGCTTATATCCCTTTATCCGTCAGTTCTCAGGCCTTTGGCTGCAGACTAGGAGTTACATCACCAGCTCTTCTGGTACTCAGGCCACAGGACTCAGACTGAATTACACCACATCCTTTCCTGAGTCTCCAGTTTGCAGAAATCAGTCAGTTCTCAGTCTCCATAAACATGTGAGACAACTCCCAGAATGAAGGTCCTCTTATATATCTGCATAAATCCTATTGTTTCTGTTTCTCTGGAGGATCGGGGCTAATATCAGCTTCTTCCCAATGTTGTCATAAAGATTCAGGCCTTAAAACGTGATGGCTGCTCAACAAGATGAATGTTAATTCCTATTTCATTTCTTCACTGAGGGAAATGTCTTATTAATAATTCCTGCATGCCTTGCTCCTAGCATAAGCCTTGGCACATAGTAAATACTAGAAGATGCTTGTTGAATACACAAATCTTATCATGTTTTTAAGATATAAAAGATTTGTATTTATTTTGTTGAGTCTATTTATTTTATTTATTTTTAGATATAAAATCTTATAATTTCTATATTAAAACTCCTTACTCTGTGCCAGGCATCCATTTGATTCTCAAATACTTTTTAAAAGAAAGATACAAAAAAAAAATAGAGAAAGAAATAAAAACCCAAAAACAACAACAACAACAAAAAACCTCACTTGGTGTGGTGCCCCACTCCTGTAATACCAGTAACTTAGGAGGTTGAGGCTAAAGATCACAACTTCAAGGCCAGCTTCAACAACCTAGTGAGGGCCTAAACAACTTGGTGAGAACCTTTCTCCAAAAAAAAAAAAAAAAAAAAAAAAAAGGCTTGGGATGTGGCTGGGTGATTTAACACCCCTGGGTTTAATGCCCAGGATGAAAAAAAAAGAAAAAAAAAAAACTTCAGTAGGCACCATGGTACACACTTATAAGCCCAGATACTCGGGGAGCTGAGGCAGGCAGATTGCAAGTTCAAGGCTAGCCTCAGAAATTTAGAGAGAGCCTGTCCCTGTGTATTTGTATATTTTTTAAACAGAGAGCCTGAGAAAAAGAAGGATGAGGATGAGGAGGAGGAAGGAGGAGGAGGAGGAGAAAGCAGCAGCTGGGGATGTAGCTCAAGTTGTACAGAACACCTAGGTTCAATCCCCAGTACTGCAAAAATAAAAACTAAAAACCTCAGGTTAAGTTATTTGCACATAGTTATATAGTATTATATAGTATATATTATTATTTACCTACAGTAAATCTCAGTGAATTTTTACACACAAACACACACACATACACAAACACAGACACATACATGAAATTAACACCTAGATAAAGATACAGACCATTTCTGTTGTCCCAAATTATTCCTTCATGCTACTTCCAGTCAATACTCCCCTTCCAGAAGAAATCATTATTCTTACTTCTGTCACCATGTAAGCTACCTGGTACCGTAAACCGGGATAAAAACTCTCGGGGGCAGAGTTAAGCTTTTACTACTTTTACTTCTACTTTCTTAGAGCTTAGAGAGGGAAAGAAAGATTTTTAGAGAGAAAGATTAAAGCAAGCTTTTAGCTTAGAGAAAGATTAGAGCTTCTTTCTTCTCTCTTCTTTCTTCTTTCTTCTTCTTTCTTCTGTCTTCTGTCTTCTGTCTTCCTCAGGAGCCTCGGCCTAACTCTGACCAGTCATTACTTCTTCTATCTGGTTTCTCTTCTGTAACCGCTCTGCCTACGTTCTGGCCGCTCTGATTCTTCTGACCGACCGAGTGACTGCCCGGCTGACTGAATTCTCCGTTCTCCTAACTCGGACCGCTTTCACCCAGTTATATACCTTCAGCTTTTCGGGTGCCTACAGGTGCGTCACATACATATCAGGTGGAACTTATGGCTTCCAGCTAGCTGCAACAGCCCTTCCTAATTAGGGCTCCTTCATCACCATACAATTAATTTTGCTGGCTCTTGAACTTCATACCTTTTTGTGTCTAGAGTTTTTCACTCTATAAATGCCCTGCGATTCATCCATATCATCAGTAATTTGTTTTTATTATTGTGTAGTATCCCATAGTATGCAGAAACTATAATTTATCTATTCACCTATTGATGAACAATGAGGACTGTTTCCAGTTTTTAACAATGAGGAATAAAGCTATCACTGTTCTTGTATATGCCATTTGGTAGACATAAGCATTAATTCTCTTGGGTAAATGCCAGGAGGCATAAGGAAAGTATGTGTTTAGCTTTATTTAAAACTACCAGCCAGGCATGGTGATACACACCAGAAACTCAGGAAGCTGAGGCAGGAGAATCACAAGTTCGAGGCCAACATCAGCAACTTAGTGAGGCCCTAAGCAACTTAGTGAGATCCTGTCTCAAAATAAAAAATAAAATGGACTGGGAATGTGACTGAGTAATTAAGCACCCCCGGGTTCAATTCCTAGTACCAAAGAAAGAAAGAAAAAAAAAACAACAACTATCATACTATTTTACAAAATCGTTGGACAGATTCAGACTTCCATCAGCCATGTACTGGATTTCCAGTTGCTCCAAATTCTTAACAGCATTTGATGTTGTCAGTCTTACATTTTAGCCATCCTGATGCAAGTATAAGGGTAACTCACTCTTTAAATTTGCATTTTTCTTATAAGTAATGACCTTGAGCATCTTTTTATATTCAGTGGCCATGCACTGTACCGCTCATATCTCTTTTCAAGGGAAACTGCTATTGAGAGCATAGTTTATGGACAACCTCCAACATCCAAATCTTTAAATCCATCATGATGTATGTGCTGAGGCCACATTTCCTCCTGGCTGCTCACAGTCAGAGTCTAAGCATGGTAGAGATATAAGAGCTAGACCATTTCTGCCACATGGGCTTCTGACCTATTTTTAGAGACAGCCTATCAGTTTGAACCAGATTATCTCAGAGCTGCTATACAGACAGAGACTCTGCTTACATAATCCTTCTTCCTTCCTGGTTTCCTTTCATAGGAGTCAGACCTGCATCATAGTCAGTGGCTCTTCACGTTCTATGCAGCTCCCAGCCTCCTCTTTCCTTCACAGGCATTGCCCCTAGTAGGTCCCTTGCATGTCTAATCCCACCTTGGTATATGCTTCTCAAAGCACTCAGTAGACATATATGTTTGTTGACTATTCTCACATTCTCTTTTGTGAAATCCATGTTCAAGTATTTTTTTAAACCATGTTCCCATTTTTGCCTACTTTTAAATTCAGTTATGTGCTCCCTTCTTTTTAAATTGATTTATAAGCCGGGCATGGTGGCACATGCCTGTAAACACAGTACTTCGGGAGGCTGAGGCAGGAAGATTGCATGAGTTCAAAGCCAGCCTCAGCAAAAGTGAGGCACTAAGCAACTCAGTGAGACCTTTTCTCTAAATAAAGTACAAAATAGGGCTAGGGATGTGGCTCAGTGATGGAAAGCCCCTAAATTTAATCCATGGTATCCCTCCCCACAAAAAGCCCATTTACATTGATTTATAGGATTTCAGTATCTAAAGCTTGATAAAAGTTTTTATCAGGTATGTTTGGTGACTATCATTCTCCCAGTCTGTGGCTTGTATACTAGTCACTACTAGTCACTGTCTTAAGGTTGTCTCCCCCCTCACCCCCACCACTACTGGGGATTGAACTCAAGGCCTTGTACACAGTAGGAAAGTGCTCTACCACTGAGCTGCAACCCCAGTTCCTTTTTAAGCTTTACCTTGAGACCTAAACTTGTGATCCTCCCATCTCAGCCTCCCAAATAGCTGGAATTATGGTTGTAGGCCATCATACCTGGCTGAGTATGATGCTTATCAACTTCAGAAAGTTCCCCTCTATTACTAGTTTACTGAGAAATATTATCAAGAGTAAGTATTGAATATTATTAAATTACTTTTTGCATCTATTGAGATGATCAAGTATTTTTCTTCCTTATTCTGTTCATTTAATGATTTGCATAAATTGAATTTTATATGTTGAAACAACCTTGCATTACTGGAATAAATCATGCTTCAGTAGCAAATTGTGATTAAATCATAATTCACTGTGATTTACTATAGCAACAAAGTTTATTGAGAATAGGCAAAGATTTCTTAAACAGTACATAAAAACATAACACCTAATTTTTGTTATAGATGCCACTGCTTTACGAAAAGGAAAGGATTTTTTTTTTTTAAATATGATGCTAGAGCAATGGGATAATCTTAAGGAGAGAAATAAACTTTGATCTTTATTTCACTTTTTTGAAAATGCTATAATATACTTAGTATAAAATTTATCATTTTAACCATTTTAAGTGTACATTTCAGCAGCATTAAATTCAATTACATTGTTGTGCCACTACCACTATCACTAGAACTATTTTTTATTGGTGCATTATAATTATACATGATAGTGGGCTTCATTGGACAGAATTTTTTTATCTTCTCAAATCAAAACTCTATAATCCATTAACTAATAATTTCCTATTGCCTCATCCCCAGCCCTGGAAACCATTATTCTACTTTCTGTCTATAAAGTACACTCTCTGAATACTTGACATGTAGAATTCCATAGTATTTCTCCTATTGTGACTGGCTTGCTTCACTTAGCATAGGTCTCTTCAAGGTTTATCCGTATCCTTGCTTTTCATTTATCTTGGGTATATACTCAGAAATGGAATTACTGGATCTTATGGTAATTCTGTTTTTGCAGTAAGACAATGCAAATAAAACAAAGAATGAAAAGGAAATGTCTTACAATTTTTCCATAGAAGCTGTGCCATTTTACATTCCTATCAGTAGTATTCAAGCTTCCTAATTCAAATTATATACAAAATTAATTTATATAAAATTAATTTTAGATATATTCCAGGCCTGCTTTGGGAAGGTAAAACAATGAAGCACCTAGAAGAAAACATGGACAAATAGTTTCATGACCTTTAAATGCAGGCATAACTTTGAGGTGCAGTTTTGATGGCAGAGTTTTGGTATCTGTTGATGGCTTTAGGATGTGATGCTGGATTACAAAGTTCTAAAGTCTTCCAATTACCTTGCACAATATCTTATATCTTATGTTGAAACTGACTGCCTTTAAATAGAAATGCATGCTCCAGTTGCTCTAGTCTTCATCACTCCCTGAAGACTTCACAGACCAATTGTTTTTCTCTTCATTTACCTGCTTGGATCCTGAAGCATCTAAGCTGATGATCCTTTGTCTATAGTATTATTGTGACCAAAGAACTGTTACTGATATGTGTTTTAATTAGAGACTCATTGCATATACACAAATAGGTATTACCAAAGAACATTTATTGCTGCTGTCACGGTGTCTCCTTCTGATTGGCCTGGGACTCTCAATAATTACCTGTTACAGCTAAGATAAGGTTGAAAATCCCTCACATGAAGAAATACTTATACATAATAAGAGGTAAGGAAGTAGGCTGTAAATGTTCACCAGTGATATAGGGCAGGTTGCATATTACCACGTCTCTCCACGTACATGCTATCCACGTACATCAGGCCACAGATGAACACCTCCCAGCACAGTGTACTCTTGGGGAGATGACCTAAGACAAGATTATGGGTGCTCACAATCTTACAGTTACAAAGGATAGGGGTCATGGTAGAGAGCTTTCTGAGATTTGGGCATGCTTCACAACTCTATCTGAATGTGATCCAGTCCAAAACATGCAAACAAAGGAATAAATAGTACTGCTTTCTCCTCCACCCCTCCTGTGGTACTGGGAATTGAATCCAGGAGCATCTATCTACCTCTGCACTACATCCCCAGCCCTTTTATTATTTTATTTCGAGACAGGTGTCACTAAGTTGCCCAGGTTTGTCTTGAACTTGCAATCTTCTTGCCTTGGCCTTGGAGTAGCTAGGATGCACCATCAATTTCGGCTCCTCTAGTATCTTATGTGGACTCCTTCAGAAATATTGAGGTCGATTAAATGGAGGTGGTTAGAAAAGGAAAAAATTTCCAAAGACACAAATCAGAAACACATTTGGGAACCAGCAAGTAATTTGGTGTGGCTGGAGCACAGGGTTCCAGAAAGGTACTAGGGTGAAATAAATTGAGCAAGGATCCTCTTACTGAAAAAGGCAATTGAAAGTGGAAGCCCTCTCCACCCTCCCACCCACCCTCTCCACCTTCCCACCCACCACCACTGTTGACTTTGAAGGAGCAATACATTTGGATTTTCATATACTGGTTAATTATAGCATACAGACTTCTTAATCACTATCCTTACCCAATGTGTTCTTTTATCTCAGTAAATGGTTTAATGTGATAATCATGCTTCTAGTCAAAAACATCTCTATTTGGCAGTCAGAGCTGGTCCAGAAGGAGCCTTGGATTCAGAGGTGACCTGGTAGCAACTTCAAATTTCTAACAAGTAAATTAAAATAAAAGCAAGTATCAAAAACATAAACAGAGAGCCAGTTAAGATAGTGACTATATGTAAATTTCTTACCTCTGTACCCATCTGTAGAAAATTAGGTTAAAAATTATTGAACACAAGAAGAATCTCATAATGTGTCATTGCATTTAACATATATATATGTATATATATGTATATATATATAATAATTGTGTATATATATGTCTATTTTTATAAATTTGAAATTGTGCTTAAAACTTTCTCATAATTTTATGCTATACTCAAACACTTGCAAAATTGATGCCATTTCCGTTATACAAAGCAGGAAAGTAAAAGTTGTTTTCCATCTGGTTGCCCTATCTCACTTTGGCATTGCCACCTTCCTCAGCGTAACCCCATCCAATATCTGTGCTGTTATTTTTTATTCTCTTAAGCCACAGCTGCCCCTTCCCTACTAAATAACATTCAATGGCCCATCATTGCCTACCACATAAAGTCCATGTTCTTTTTTTTTTTTTTTTTTTTTTTGGTACTGAGGATTGAACTCAGGGGCACTCGACCACTGGGCCACATCCCCAGCCCTTTTTTTGTATTTTGTTAGAGACAGGGTCTCACTGAGTTGCTAAGTGCCTCGCCATTGCTGAGGCTGGCTTTGAACTCACGATCCTTCTGCCTCAGCCTCCCAAGTGCTGGGATTACAGGTGTGCGCCACTGCACCCAGCTAAAGTCCATGTTCTTATGCGTGTTCAAGATCTGTTCTCCTGTCCCTTTCTACCACCCCAAAATTTTGCTCTAACTCCCTTTCTTGATTTACTTTCCATACATAGATCACACATCTAAATCAAACCAAAGTTATTGTATCCATTGCAATTTTTATTGCAATATTTGCCTAGACCATTTACTGTAATTTGTCCTATTATTCTATTTCCTTACTTTTAAAGCCCAATTCAAATAATATCTCCTTTGTGAAATCTTCTCTCATTTCTAAATGCATAAGAAGTTAGTGCACATATTCCTGAGATCAGAGAATGAGAATGGAGAGAACAGCCTGAAGTCTATCACCCAGTCTGATCCCACTTGGTATCTGGACTCTACAAAAAAAGGAGACGTCAGGCAAAAGTTAGTAGTCGTTTTAACAAGAGGATACATAAGAGACATAAAGCACAAGCAATCTTGGATTCATTTCCCTATAGCAGAGCATAAAGCAAAGGCAAAATGAGAGTAAGATGTTATACCTCCAAACACGTGCAGACTGGTATCTATTTCTCCTTCCTCCCAGCTGCAGTGAGCCTGTTGGAACCCACAGAGCCAGAGAGAGCAGCAAGGAATTATGTGGGAGTGACTTTGTTTTTGAGTTCATATGAATTCTCAGTATCTTCAGGAATCCCCAGAAATATTTGAAGGACACTGTACATGGCTGTTATGATTTAGATACAATGTGTCTCTCAAAAGCTCCAGCCTTAATGCAAGAACATTCAAAGGTAAACTGATTGGATTATAAGAGCTGTAACCTACTCAGTCCATCCTGGTTTGAATGGACTAATTGGGTGGTAACTGTAGGCAGGTGGGACATGGCTGGAGGAAGTGGGCCACTGGAAGCGTAGTCTGGGGTGTCCATCTTCCCCACTTCCCCTCTCTATCTCTCTACTTCCTGCCCACCCCTGTTGCCGCCTGAAGCGATGGCCGCTTGGAGCAACGAAGCCGCAGAAAGAAGTTCAGAGGCGAACTGGAAATAGTGTTTTTATTCTGATAACTTTTCTCTCTGGCTCTAACAACTTTAACACATACCACACACACCACCAAACAACCAACACACCAAATAGCACAGACCCGATCAGCAATCTCGGCTCAAGTCTCTTGAGATCCCAGGCCAAGTCCCGTGAGACTATGGAAGGCGGCAATGCCCAAACATCTCCATGGCCCGTAGTCAACCGCAATCTTAGCCATCTCCCCAAACAGGGCTCCTGCATTTCACCACAGAACAGCTCTCCTCCACCACCTGCTTCCACCATGTATGCTGCCTTACCCCTGGCCCAGAGCAACAGAGCTAGCACACCACAGACTGAACCTCTGAAATCATGAGCCTAAATAAACTTTTCCTCTTCTAAGTTGTTCTTTTTGAGTATTTTGGTCACAACAATGAAAAGCTGCCTAACACAATGGGCAAGACCCTGTGTAAGCAACCTGTGACAAAAACCTATAGAATCTGAATTACTACTATTGATTTCATTTCATTTATGTGTACAGGCAGTTAAGACCTGGCAAAACATGGGTAACACTGACATTCATTTATAATGTGAAATGGTTTAAAACTTATCTCCACATAAGAACCTGATCTGATCACTGTAACACACATGTGAGGAGGTATTATTACCACCAGGTTTTCCCCATAGTGGTTATTGTGGAGAGAGTCCAGAACTTGTTAGAAGACCAAAATTTGGGCTCTTATTCTTTTGCATATGGTTGGGGGACCCTGGGTAAATCCCAGCTTCTCTGAGCTTCAATTCCTTACTTGTAGAACAGGAATAATAATCCCTTCTGGAAGGGGATTCCATGAGACTCTGAGATGATGAAGGAATCCTGCTTGAGTATGAGAAATCATTATGACAGGTGACTTTCTACCATTGCATTCATCTTCTGCCTTGCCTCAATACACTGAAAATAATGAAAGGGGCAACCAGGGCTTTCTGGTCTTGACAGAGTATGATGGCGTGGAATGCTGCAGAGGTGGTGAGCTTTCCATCTCTAGGATGAGACTGATAGGGAAGATTCAAATGGCGGAAAATCTTGGTCTTGACACTGGTCCTCAGAACCTAAGATTATTTATTAAGTCAGTCAGGTACAACACAGATTCAGATAAAACAGGTCATATCAAGCTTCTCAGGAACAAAACACATGGGTAAAATGGACAGAATATTAACTATCAGGATGAAAAAGTTGAAATCGATGCATAAAAGTGAAGCTTTCCATTATATTTCGAACACTAAAATGAACAAGGACATAACTGGAAAGAGGTTTCATGTAAAATATTTGTTGAACTGGATCAAAGCAAATTTTATTCTAGAATTCAAAAGTTGTTTAAAAAAAAAAAAAAGGAAGTAGAAGATAACTTTGGGGTTTTAGTTGCCTGACAACTCACTATGGGATAATAGCATAATGTAGCTTCTAAGAAAATCTAGGTCCCATTTATTACAGAAAGCATCTGCAGAAACAAGGCAATACTCCCAGGGGCACAAGGCCATATTGGAGTCATCACTTGGGCCCTGTGTGCCTGTTACAGTGGCTGGCAGGCTGGAAGTGCCTGCTGGGAATACTTCCCCCACTTAGTGCTCAGGTTGATAGTGAAGTGTCTCTCTGTGCAAGCCCTGTGCTGGGTGCACTGTGCTGGGTTCAAATGTGAAAGAATGGTATTTGAGCTAAGAAAGTTGTATCCAGGGGAAGAGAAGTGGGACAGAGGAAGAGAGCTCCAGGCGGATGGGCAGCCCCACTGTCTACACTGTCTATTCCATCATTCTCTGGCTGGGGCTCAATTATAGTTTCTTTCCTTTCAAAATCCCAATTAAATACAGGTTCCTAAAAAAAAAAAAAAAAAAAAAAAAAAAAAAAAAGCAGGGAAAGGGTCATCAGACCTTCTAAGAAGTCTTAATTTCTGTTTTGTTTTCAGTATAAATATGCTCCCTCGATGGGGAGAGAAGTAGTAAAAGTGTTGACATGTTTAAAAAAAACATTTGGAGTATTTCAAATGAGGCTATAAAAGGAGATGAATTTGAGGAACCTGCAGGTCTAGAGTGAGGGTTCTCATAGCCACCTGTAATCTGCTTGCAAAGGAGCAAAGGAACTAATTAAATTTGGAGAGGATCACGCACCTGATAAAATAATTAAAAATAAATTGCTCTCCTTGGAAATGCAAATTGCGGAGCGATAAAGCAACCCTGTTGGTCACATTGACAATAAATGGATGTGTTTTCTCAAGTCTGTTAGGTGGCATTGATTGATTTCCAATTCTGGATAAAACACGGCCTGAGCAGCTTTTGAAACAAAAGTGAGAAGACCCCAGGCCTGGGGCAGGGTGGGGACAGCCTTTGAAAGCCTTAAGCCTTAAATGCCCCCACCTTTGGAATTTTCTAGACAGAGTTTAGGGGATCCCAAGGAATCAGACTTGACTTGAGGACATAGGAGGACCTGGTGGCACTGCTGACCCCTCCTCCTCCACATACTACCACAATGCTTTCCTACTGCTCAGCATTGTCAGGCCGCCATATGCCCTGGAGCCAATGGATGGGTCTTTGGGTGGGGGAAGAAGCGGGGATGGCCCTGGGGGCCTGAGTGTAGCACTACTGCATGAAACAGAAAAAGCTTTTTCTCAGCAATGACTTAGTAAATCTTATGGCATAAAAGCAAACACCCTCCCCTTTCCCCCCCAAATCCTCAAACTACAAAATGTTTTATAGAACCAGTATTGATTCACCTACTCCAGAGCTCTCGAGAAGGCATTTGTAGATGGGATAGGGGGGAAAAAATGGATTTCTGGTCTGGGAAGGTCAGGACCAGGATTTGTTCGCGCCCAGGTAAGTCCACTTCAAAAGTCCCACTGTGCTCCTTCCACCAGATGCAGATGCCTCTCAGGAGTCAGTTGCCTTCATCTTCCTCCTGGTGTTTCCTCCAGTCTGTGGTCCAGCCTTCAGCTCCTTTCAGACCCACCCAAAGAGACTTGTCCTTCTTTGCTCTGAGACTCAGCTTCGACAACTTCCTGGCCTTCCAGCATAAGCAGAGGAGGGAAATGAGCAGAAGAACCAACATGACCAAGGGACAGATGACAAGGAAGTAGAGCAAAGGTGCCGAGGAGCAGATCCTGGAAGGAAACGTGGGCTCTGCAATGAAAGGGAGGAAAATACAGAGAATGTCATTCCCCCACCTATCTGGACTAATCAGTCATGCACATTTCTCAATTTAATGTTGCAGGCAGATATATGTAAAAACAACGGGGCCAAGTGGCATGTGGGAGCCCAGGACAGGGTGCTTGCTGGGAGAGGTCTCTGCTCACCTAATGCTCGCAACTCCCCCTTGCCCAGCAATTTCCAACCACTGGAGTTTCCAATGACCTACTTAAATCTACCAGCACAAACCAAAGACAAAACAAAAGGAAAAACCTCTCCTTTAATCTTCCTTCCTCAGAGAAGATATCTATAATTCAGCCCTCGTTCTCAACTGTGTTGCCAGTCTTGAATTTTTAACTGAGCTATTCCCACTGCTGCTTCTGAAACACACACCACACTGCACTGTCCTCATAAACATCTGAGCCTGCAGAGAGGAGCACTTCCCTCCCTGACCCACACCTGGCCTCCACGCACAACCCTCCCGGGCTCCTTTTCTGGACTGCTCAATTGTCCCTCCCTGCACCTAATCCTCCAGGTCCTTCCTGCCTAGCTGGATCACTCTTCCTCTCCCGGTGCTCCTACCTGGCCTTGGACACAGGCCTCTGCTTATTCCCCTCTCACACAGCCCTTTGTTTAGACCTCTTTCCTCCCCTTTAAACCATCTCTTTGTTTGATTATAGCTATTGAGTACATCTGATCCTGTCGTGTGTTTCTACACCCCCTACAGTGCCTAGGACATGTGTTCAATAACTTCTGCTGATCTGAATTAAATCAGGTTGACTGCAACCACCCAGGCCAAAGATACTATATAAAGTCGTGCTGAAGTATGTGATCCTTCAGCAGCTGCAGTCCGCAGGGAAGCACCATCAGCAGACAGACACGTGGAGCACACACAAGCAGCCTCAGAGTGGCTCCTGGCCGCTGGGTCAGGGGAGCAAAGAGGAGAGGATTCCAAACACCACAGGTTCCAGCAAATGATGCCCTGAGCTACAACTGGTCAAAAGGCCACATTTACAGATTCTTGAAGCAGAAAGTCATATGCTTAAAGAGATACCGACCACTAATTATAGTCTACCAACTGCATTTATTTATGACATGATATTTGAAATCAGGGCCATTCTGAAAAATCTGATGCTATCAATAGCTGTGCTTTCCTTGGAAAATTGTAACGACATAAGCAATCTCTTCTTCAAAGGTTAAGCTATAGGATTTGTGGAATTATAGACTCTTAGAGATGAAAACAGTTTTATAGATCATTTTGACCCATCTCCTGGTGTAAGAATTCCATTTTGGGCACTGCTAATGCATTTTACATGTTGAAAAAATTGAGAAAGAATCTGGACATTTGTTCAAGTCCTGTATTGTGTGTTCCTTGAAGGTAAGGCCTGTGTCTTATGAGTCTTTTTATCTTGTGCAGCACTTTGTCCACAGGACCTCAGTGGAGCCTAATGAATGAAGTATTGTATAAATGCATTCCCCAACAGGAACAAGCGGTAGCCGCCATTATATTATGCAAAGTAAGGATCCTCCTGAACTTTAGGTTGGCAGCTCTGAATGGGCTGGCAAAGAGCTGCAGGGATTTGTGGCCGGAGATTTTCTGGTCTCACTTGCATTCTCCATCCTAAATTTGTTTTTCTTTTTGGAAGGATGAGCAATGGCACAACCAGATTTTGAATTCTTTACCATCTCCTTTCCACATTCTACTAGCTCCTCTCCCAAATGATCCAGCTTGATTACAATTATTGTCCCAGGTCTCATCTGAGCACACTGTGGGCATGGTTAAAAGGAAGCATAGACCACAATGCTGAAAGAGAATGGAGCCAGGACCAGGTGTAGAGTGCACTGGCCATGGGCATTCATGCAGAGTAATGAATGAACACCTACTATATTTTCAGAGAGAGCTGGGTTCAAATAATCATGCTTCAACTTACTGGAAGTTACTTATCCTCTCTAATCATTAGTTTCTTCATCAGACAAACAGGGATAATAATAATGTCTAGAGTTATGATGAGATAATGCACAATACAACATTTAACTTAATACCAAGAGCATTTGTTGAATCAGAAAACACAATCGATCTTAGCTGGAATGCTACTGGGAAAGCTGAGAAAAATTGCAGACAACTTACTCTCAAGAGACCACATAGAGAACAGGGCCGAAGCCTGCTGCTTCCTCATTCAGGGATCACATGTGCCATAGTTTGGATCTGGAATGTCCCCCAAATCTTGGTCCTTAGTTTGGCACTACTAGAAGCTGGTGCAACCTTTAAGAAAGGGATCTATTGGAAGATCTTAGGTCACTGTGGGTATGCTCTCAAAGAGGATTGTGGGACACCAGTCTCCTCCTTTCTCTTTGCTTCCTGGATGCTGTGAGGTGAGCAGCTTTCTCTGCTACAAACTCCTGCCATAATGTAGTGCCTCACTACATGCCAAAGCAATGGGCCAACTGATTATGGACTGAAACCTCCAAAACTGTGAATCAAGATAAAACTTTCTTGAGGGTGGGAATGTGGCTCAGTGGTAGAGTGTCTGCCTGGTATGTACAAGGCCCTGGGTTCGACCCCCAGCACCACACACACACACACACACACAAAAGATAAACCTTTATGTTGTCTAAGTTGATTATCTCAAGTATTTTGTCACAGAGATGGAAAGCCAATTTACATGACAGCCTTGGCCATGTTCTTCTATCAGCTAAATTCTTTTCGATCTCTTATCCTTTGCCCCCAAACCTGGGCAACCTTCAGCTAAAAGGCTCTGGCTTCCTTTTCTAGCCATTGGGGACAGAGAATTTGAGGTGAGAGTTGGCAGTGTCAAGTCTCATAGTTGCTAGGATGGTGGCGTGATGATGGTGAGATGGGGCTGGCACATGGGTGGTGGGAAGAAGAAATCTGGTACTGAACTTCTTTGCCCCTGGGACTTTAATCTTCTGCATGAAGGGACTGCCAGAGGTCTTGACAGTCTTAATGGGGAGGAGGCTGCTCTGCTTAGAGCAATCTGCTATCAAAGGACGGCAAAGTGCACTCCTTACAGCGCTGAATTAGCCAGCAGCTACCAACTGTCAGCTCCAGTGCTTCTAAATTACCTCTCCTGGGAGGGCAGTGTTTTCTCTGGATCCCACAATCACCATTTCCCACCATCTGCCTCTCACCCATATTTGGATTAGAATTGGTGACACTCAAAACCATCAGGGTTTGGCATTTTGAATCAATCTGAGTAAGTGTCCAATGCTCAAAGTACAAGGCCTGCAAAACAGAGCCAAAAATTTAATGAGAACACTTAATCGTGAGGCTTAGTTTATAACTTGCTCCTCCCCACAGCCAAGCACAGTACAAGGAGCCTCCTTTTTGATATTACCTCAGAAATACTGACTTCTGAGAAGTATAGGATGATAAGAGGGCTCCCAATTCCTCTCCACCCCTCAATCCAAAACTTGGGCAGTTGGCTATACCACACGTGTGAGAGTGGCTCCTGCCAAGAAATAAAAGTGGTGTAAGGCCCTCTGATATCAGGTGCATCTCAGAATTGGTAATGCTCTGGGAGCATCCCGTTAAAACGCAATGGAAGACTTGCTCATTCTTTGATCAAGCATTTGTTGAGCGTTATGTGCCAGGCCTTGTTGAAGGCAGGGGCGAGAGGTAAACAAATGGTGTGACCTCTCCAGAAACATCTGTGTGGTAAGATGCATGTCTCCTTTAAGAATCCACCTTCTCAATAAATCTTCACCCCTAAAGAGTTGGGAAATAGTTACAAATACTACACTATTAAAATAATACAGTCCTGAGAAAGCCTTACAGCCTGGCCTATCAATTAATCCAGACCATTCTTCAAAAAAAGACATTCATATCTAGGGCCTGAGCATGAGGCAAACAGACTCAGGCAGCTGTAGTCTCTGTCCTGGATTTGCCATTGGCAAGGAAGTAAGATGGGGAAGAAAAGGTAAGGTCCATTCCCCCAGGGAAAACCTCTTAGTTGTTCTGCCTTCGCTGGAGTTGCCTGCTCCATGTCTCTATTATGTAAAACTAAAACTAACCCAACCCAGGTGCCAATAGAGGGGGGTGGAAAGCCACTGAGAAGTTACAATTAGTAGTATATTATATGTGACCTGGGTATTTCTTAGCACATGGAACTGGTACTCGCCAGGAATGGGACTGAGACTCAGTAAGTATCTGAGCATCTCCTGTGTGCCAGGCAGAGCCAAGGCTGGGGACAAGACACCATAGTCTTTGCCTGCTCAGAGTGTCAGTCTAGCAGTGGTGACGGGGGAATGCAGGTGTGATGACTAAGAGAACAAGGTAAGTCACGGAGACAGCAGCAGCTCAATTGGTGGGTGAAGGATGAGACGTTGTCCAGGGAAGACGGTGTGGAGGATCACTGCTGTGAGGGCACTGCCAGTCCTGGGTGTCGGTGGTATCTACTCCCTTCTGCACTTTGCCTTCTTCCTCTCTATAATGTAAATGTGCTCAAGTTCCTACCATCTTCAAAGCAACACAGAAATAAAGCAGAACAAAAATGCTCTCACTGACACCTCTTGCCATTTTTGTGGTCTTCTCTCTTTCCCGTTATAGCTCTTGAGAGAATGTAATCTGTACTTGATGTGCCCGCTTGCTCATTTCTAGACTGAGTACACTCTGACTTCTCTCATTACTGTTCTGCAATTGTCCTATCTTGTAAATCCATGAAAACGCCATTCTTAGCTAAGACCTCTCTGCGCTGTCCAGCATGTTGTCTCTTCCTTCTCTCTTGATGCCCTCTCTGCCCTGGGTTTCTGTGATAGCATTGAATTCAGATTTTCCTCCTACTTCCTAGCCACCTCTGTGTCTCTGTTCCCCTGATCAATGGTGATATGTCTCAGGGATCCATCCCTGAGCATCATTATTGCTTATAAATTAATAGCCCCTAATGTACAACTCTGGTGCAGATTCCATGTAGAAGCCCAAATGTCTATCAGACAGATTCTTTTTGATAATTCACAGGTAATCCAAGCTCAATTCCAGCTCAATTTACTCAAAATTGGACTAATCTCCCCCTCCCGTGTTACCTTGCTTGGTCAATGACATCACTATTCACCTAAGCCAGAATCCAAATAGTCATCCTCAATTTTCCCCTTCCACTCATTGCCCACATATATCTAATCAGTCTCTAAATCCTGAAGATTATGCCTCCTAATGCCTCATGCTGTCCTTCTCTCGGTCTCATTGGCACTGCCTTAATTGGGGCCTTCATCTTGTCTCATCTGGTTCCTATAATTTCAGATGATTCTCCCTCTCTGTCTGCCTCTGCTCCAGTTCATCAGAAATACTCCCGCCAGTGGGAACTTTCTAAAGTGCAAATCTGATGATGTCACTTCCCTGCTTGGACTTGTTCAGCAACACCCCCACAACTGTCATGATAAAGTGCCCTTCCTTAGCTTCAGACACCAGATGTACCTGGGATCTGTGCCTTCCCCATCTCACTGGTCTCAGCTGTCTCCATTGTACCACAGCCCTCATATCTAGGGAACACTCCCAGATCTCCTCCCTACCAAGCCCTCACCTAACTCAGTTGAACCTTTAGCACCCTGACAATGCTTCTTTAACAACACCTGTCGTGTTGGACTTGACTTTCCACACTGGACTCCACCTCCTGTATATACCCTGTAATATACATTTTTTGTGTGTGTTCTCAGAACCTCATATAAACTTATTTATTGAACAAATGAAATCATTTTGTAGCTCAGTGGTAGAGCACTTGCATGTGTGAGGCCCTGGGTTCCATCCCCAGCCTCACACACACACACACACACACACACACACACAAAAAAAAAAAAAAAAAAAAGAACTGTCACATAGGTGTATATACAACCATGTATATATGTGCATATATGAATTATATACATTCATGTGTGTAGCATGTTTGGAGGCAAAATGGGAAAAGGAGTTAACACTTGTTTAGTACCTACAATGTGCTAGGGATTATACTGGGTACTTTAAAACACATTTACATTTTGATCCTCATTTTATAAGAAAGCTGAAGCTCATAAAAGTCATGTATCTATGGTATGATTTCATGGCTTATAGGTGGCAGAGCTGTGATCTGAGCCCAGGCTTATCCAACTTCAACCCCTGGGAATTTTTCATCACCCCAGACTGTCTCCAACCACCAGAGAGGAACAGTGAGGCAGAGGATTCAAGGTGCTATATTATAAGGATTTCCTTGAAAATCCTTGACATTAGTTACCCTGAAAATCCTCAGTTGGTCATGGCACAGGCTTTTGAGCTTTTTCAGTTGTGAAGAATATAAATACCACTCAATTTTTAATGTTTCCTTCCAGAGTTTGTCTTTTTAAAACTTTACACCTGTTTTACAAGGATTCCACTGAGATTAACAACATATATATGCTATAAAGGATCTCAACTGCCCCAGAGGAGCTGTGCTTTCTGGTCACAGAATATGTACTTTTTACTGTTATTATCTATTTATTCTATTGCAAAAATTGCTGATTCTACAAAGCCTAAGAATTCCAGTGGGAAAACATGTATGGAATGTGCTCAGGGATGGTGGGACCGCCTATAAATGTTGGAATGACGGGCTGATTAAAAAAAAAAAAAAAAAGTTCTGCCTGGACATTTGAGAGAAAAAATCTGAAAAGGGGACAGGGGATGAGGATGGTGGAGCCCTGGGAGCAATCATATCATCTTGACTTCCACTCTAGAGTCCGGCTATGGCTGAGATGCAACTGTTCTTACTTCTGAGGGTTGCCTTATATTCTTGACAGCAACTTTCTCTTCTAAGGAGTGTCACTAAAGCCAGCTGGGGTCTTAGCAGCATTATCTTATTGATCATTTCCATTTATCCTCCCTGGTATGGGGCAGCAGACTTATACCCCTACTTCTCCAATGGCCCTTTCCTATGCTAAGTTTATCTCACAGTTCACGTCTCACCTGCTTCTTGAATCTCACTGGAAAGAAGTGGCTAAGAGAATGAGCTGCACATGTTGCTGCCAGCCATTGATCACAGGGTCTAGTTTTTATTATGAACACATGCCTAATAAGTGACTATCATGCTGAACTGTACTAGGTGAGCACTTGGCTGAGGAGGAGAAACTTTGTGCACAGAAAATGGTCAGTCCTTGACCAAGGGTTTTGAGTAGCTGCCCTCCTTGCTGGAACCTGTAAATAAGTTCTATGGGGCACCCTTTCTTCCTTGATACCTTTCAAGGTACAACAAGAAGAGGCACACCAAATGACCATTGCTACAGTTTGGTCGGAAACTGTTCCCCAAATGTCCATGTGGTGAAGGCTTGCCACTCCAGCTTGGTGCTCTTGGGAGGGGGTGGAGAGCCTGTAGGAGGTCTTTAGGTTACCGGCAGTGTGCCCCAAAGGGGATAGTGGGACAATAGTCCCTTTTTCACTTCCTGGTTACTAGATGAGCAGTTTTGCTCCGCTACATGCTCCTGCCATGATGTACTGCTACAGACCCAAACCAATAGGGCCAACTCATCATTTGACTGAAATCTCTAAAGCTATAAGCCAAGTTATACCTTTCATCTTTATAAGCTGGTTATCTCAGGTATTTGGTACAGTAATGAAAAGCGTTAACAAGACCTTCATGATCCAAGTCCCAGGGGTTTGTTACCACTGAGAGTTATTACTGAGAGACAGTAAAGTCATCTTCTTTAGGGAATCTGAGAAATGCTTTCGGCCTGAAGAAAGAGCAAGACAGCTGCGAAAGAAAGCACAGAAGGAGAGCCAAATATTCTCAGGGCCACAAGCCCTCGGAAGATTAACCCCGGTTACCTGAAGGCAGCACCCTGAGCATTATTTGCTGTGACTCATCCGATGCTTGGCTGACCCACTTGCCTGGGTGACCATGCAGTTGCCATTCGGCCACCCTGCACCAGTACATGCCGGCATCCTCCATTCCCACTGGATGAAGCTTCAGGACAAAATCTGTAGGGGATGCGCGGGCACAGTGCAGGTGCTTCCTGGGCCCCTCTTCACCATACTCCAGCAAGCCATCATGCTGCAGGTGCACCAGCATCTGGCTCCCAGTGCTTCCTCGGCTCCTGAACCACGTCACAGAGTACAGGGAGGCCACGCTGCCCAAGCTCTCCAGGCTGCAGCTGATGGCCACCTCCCTGTGCTCGGTAGCATTTTCTATCTGGTGTACTTTGGATACTTGAATCTTACTTCCTAGAAGACAAAAGGGCAATAAGTTAGAGAAGAATACAGACTTCTAGATTGGATACCACCTCTGAAAAATCCAGTTTTTTGCTGGAAGGATCGCATCTGGTATTCTTTAGACATCAGATTCATTCTTCATCTTTAATATTTCTCCTTGATTTCTGTCCTTTCCTTTATACTTGTGGGAACATTCTCTGGTATGAATCAAGCCAGTCACTTCCCTTTTTATTCCTGCCTCTAGCCTGATGGATCCTGCTACTGAAAACCACCAAGCTTCTGCCAGGCCTTTTTCACTGCTCCTTGGTCAACATCTGATTCAACTTCCCAGAGGGGTTATTCAAAACTTCCAGCTCCCCCTCAAGTTGCCTGTGACACCATTAGCTCGCATTCTCAGCAAATTGCTTTCCTCTGAAGCACCCAGGTATTATCTCAGGTATAGACACAGAGAAAAGAGGTCATTTGAGAGACCGGATATTTTGATACGAGTGGTAGGATACCACCCAAGGGAGCTATTTAAGTTATTTGATAAGGCTACGATTTAAAAAGATTTTGACATTTACTCCCCCTTCCCACTAACCAACAAGTGAGGATTTGGAATGATATAGTTACAAAAACTAATATTAATAAAGAAATTATAGTGTGTATTACATTTTCAACTGCACTGCCTATACACTTATTAATCTATCTTTCAATGAACAACTTTGTCTGATGTTAGACACTTATAACTACCTTTACTCTCTCCTTTCCTTCATGAAAAAGCATGTAAAATATTAGTTTATATGAAACTGTTTCCTCGTCCCAGCTAACTCCCTAACTTATTGCAATCTGGCTTCTGGTCCCATCACTACACTTGGTGGGGCCCAGTTTCCCGGCTCAAGGGACCCTCCAGTCTTTTTCTGTTCTATCTGTGTTTTTTTTTTTTTTTTTTTTTCACTAAAATCTATTTTCTTTTAAGAAATTTTTCTTCCTTGACCTCAGAGAAAATTTCCTCCCAACAATGCTGACTGTCCTTCTCAATATCTTTTTTTTGTTTGTTTGTTCTTAGTTTTGTCTTGTTTTTCTTTTTTGATAATGCAAATTGAACCTAGGGGTGCTCTATCACTGAGCTACATCCCCAGCTCTTTTTTATTTTTTTTATTTTGGGACAAGTTCTTGCTAAGTTATTGAGGCTGGCCTTGAAGTTGCGATCCTTCTGCTGTAAGCCTCCGAGTCATTGGGATTACAGGCATGCACCTACCTGGCCTTCTCAACATCTTTTTCCTGAAGCCTTTTCTTTATTTTCCTAATCCAGGATGCATAATGGCAACCCACAATCACACCTAACTCGCAAATAGGCTTTATTTGACACTCTTAGTATGTTAAAAGAATTTGATTAGTTGTAAATGTTCTCAAACTGGGAGATATCAAAAAAGACCGTGGGAATGTTTTTATGTACTAAAAGTCTGCCAACACTGAGCCTACATTTCTACATGGAAAGTGTTTTCTCAGGACAAGAGGTGGCTGCCTCCTTGAAAGGAGCACACACACACTGCCCAGATTTGGACTGGGACATCGGGGAGGCAGGGATGTCAGTCATACAGATACCAAATGCAGAAAAATGATTGAGTCTTGTGGGTTGGCAGAGATGAGAAGTGCAACTGGGGCAGGCTGAGGTTGAAGGTTTCTGGGGTATCCAAGTAGAAACGTACAGCTGGCAGTTGGGTCTAAAGGCCCAGAGCTCAGGAGATCAGGGCTAAGCATAAAGGCTTAGAGTTATCACCCTGAGGTGGCAATTAGAACCAGGGCAGTTTAAAAAGTTCTGAGGAAAGCAGAGAATAAGAAGCAAAAGGGCCAGGAGTGTATCCCTGAGGAACTCTCATGCTTAGCAGGGAGAGGAAGAGGGGCCCAAAGAAGGAGACAGGGAGCCAGAGCAGCGGGAAGAAATCCTGCTACCAAGCTATTATTTTGCCCCTGCTGCTCCCATAGACTGTGAATTCCTTAAGAGCTGTGCTTTATTTATCTTTCCATTCCCATTGCTTAAACTATAGTAATATTCGATTTTAGTCTTATTTTTGATGTTACCTTGAAAATAGTCTTTTAGGCACCAAGTTAGCTTGACTTATTTGCATTATGCAATGGATATGGTCCAGTTCCCAAACTTTAGCTGTGACATTCATTTAATTTTAATCAACAGTGGAGGGGACCTAACTAATGCTGAGAGACCCAAACAAGCCTGTCCACAGTTAGTCAGCAACACCCTTAGACCAGTGCAAATGGATGGAACTTCCATTACATTTTTAAAGATCTCCTGAGGAAGAGGAGATTCCCTCAGTCAGCCATTCCAACAGTTAACTACTCTTCTTTGCCTTATGTTTAGGCAGCCAAATGTTGAAAAGCAATTTCTCCACACATCCCCATAGAGTTGTACAGTTTCTGTTCACAGTGGGAGAAATATGCTTTGCATTACTCTTTCTCTGCCAAATTACAGTAGAGCCCCACTGGAGTGACACAGCTTGTTATTATAGAGATCTGGAGATACGATGCCCAGGGTAGCTACATAGACCAGGCTGCCAGGCTGATAAGCAAACCAATCACAGAGATCTTGTTCCTGTCTGAGCTCCTCAAAACCTCAGACTGACCTTAAGTGACCTCCCCTCTTTTGGGCTACCATGTTCTACAGTCATTTGTAGGTAGATACTATTCCTGTGACTTTAGGTCATATTTTTACTTCCACATAATCATTTCATAGAAGAGCTGCCTAAGAGAAGGTGGCAATCTTACAGAAAGACATGCGTCAACACATTCACAAGGTTCACCTGTCAGCCTGAGCTTCAGTTCTGTCAGTCCTGATTTCTTTTCTCCAAGCTTCTGCCAGGTCCCATCTGTAGACAAGAGCCATTCCTCCACGGCACAGTGATATCTGCCCTGATCACTGTCTTCCACATTTAGAATATGTAGCTGAAACAAGTCTTGGGAAACTTTCTCCATATGAAATTTTTGTTTTTTCTGTGGGGTTCGAAATTCATTCCCATATTTTACAACATTGGTTTGGTCCATCTCCAGGATCCTGAGCCAGGATGCATTAGTGGAAATGGGAGAAAAATACCAAATAATTGCTAACTGAAGGTTTCCAGTGGTCCGAGACAAGATGTTACATTCTATATTGGTGTTGGAGTTGATGGAGATCTCTTGGGCTTGATTTCTTGAGTTCACTTTCAGCTTGCTCTCTGAATGAAAAGAATGAAAACAGTTACTTCTCTAGAAAACAGAATTGTCAGGTAGAAGGGATATTAGAAATCAACGAGGCCAACCCTCCTGAGACCATAATATGTGAGAATTCCCTCTCAGCCGCCCCAAGACCTGCTCACTCAGCCTTTGAACAATTCTCTGATGATGCAGTCCATTCCATCTTGGAACCACTCTGCCACTGGAGAATTCTGTCTGCTATCAAGTTGTGTTTTCTCTCTTTATAACTTCCACCCACTGGTCCTAGTTCTACCCTTGCTGGGTGGGGAGGGGAAGTATCATATAGAAAATTCAATGATGCTTTGGTATTTCAGCACAGACACCTCTTGTACAGTATTTTGTGTTTCAAATTAAAGAAAGTGGCATTACTAATGCTCTGTGTGCTTGCTATCCAGAGTATTTCTGGATTCACAATTTGTCAAAGTCTAGTTATTGCTGTCTTCAGACATGGGTAAACAAAAGGAAATTGTGCAGCCACTCTACTGCGGGAGCATCCTGTGATACGGAGTCCACTCTCCTTTAACCTCTCCTTTCTGCTTTGTCAGAAAGATGCGCAATAAACCTTCTTTTCAAACGTTATTTTAACTTCTTGCTGATATCACTGAGCCCACTTTTATAGTGGCTTATTGACATTGCCCGTCTCTATTATGTTTTGGATGTTCAGTGTCCCCCAAAAGCTCATGTGTGAGACAATGAAAGAAAGTTCAGAGGAAAAATGATTGGGTTATGACAGCCTTAACCCAATCAAGTGAATTAATTACCTTATGGGATTAAAATTGAGTGGTAACTGAAGGCCGATAGGGTGTGGCTGGAAGAGGTGGGCATTGGGGGTGTGCCTTTGGGGTATATATTCTGTATCTGGTGGCTGGAGTCTCTCCCTCTCTGCTTCCTGATTATCATGTGAGCTGCTTCCCTCCACCACACTCTTCCACCATAATGTTCTGCCTCACCTCCAGCCCTAAGGAATGGAGCCAGCTGTCCATAGACTGAGACCTCTGAAACTGTGAGCCCCCAAATAAACTTCTTCTCCTCTAAAATTGTTCTTGTTAGATCTTTTGGTCACAGCAATGAAAAAGATGATTAAAATAATCCATTTACTCTCTTTCACCAAACATTTATTTATTAATACTGTAGTGCATGCAAGACTATTCCAGGCTCTGTGGATACTGTACCTCCGTGGCTCACAGTAGAGAGAAAGGGACAAGTACAGGGACAGAAGGTTATAGATCATAGCAGGTGTTACCTATGTGGGAAGTGCTCAAAGTATCAGAGCATCCAGGAGCCCACCTAACCCACATGTAGGAGTGAGGGGAGAATGTTTGGAGGAGACCACTGTGAGCTGTCTTAAGGGCATGGTTCTGATGATGAAGGGCTAAGGAATTCCACACAAAAAAGCAACTTGAATGAAGAAAATTAAAAATGAGAGAGAACATGGATTTTGAGGAACTGCAAGTGATTTGGTATGACCCTGGAGCTCAAATCCAAACTGGAGAGAAAAAGGAGATAATGCTGGAAAGACATACATGTCTTTTATTTTAAAGGACCTTGCATGTCACGGCATGAGAATTTAGACATGTGGAGGACGTAGAGGATTGTGGATGACTTAGGTTTCCAAATTGGGTCACTGGTAGGTGGTGGGGACACAGGACACAATGTGGAAGGGGTAGCTTCGGATGATAGTGGTGAGTTTATGTTTTGACGCAGTGAGTGGAGACATGGCTTGGAAGCAATTAGGTATGAGTCTGGAGATCAAAAGAGAAATCCTTCAGGATAGTGAACTTGGGAGTTGTCAACATGTAGGTTGCATCCATAGATAGGGATGAGTCTACCTCAAGAGAAAGTGTAGCAGCATGGGGAGAGAGCAAGCCAAGGATGAATCCAAAGGAACAATTGTCTTTAAAGAATGAATTGGTGGTGGAGGAGAACCCTGTAAAAGAAATTGGTAAGGAACAGTCAGTGTTAGGAAAGAGAGCAAGAAAATCTTGTGTCATAGGGACAAGAAAAAAAAGTTTCAAGAAAAAAAAGGTTTTGGACAGCAGTAAAGGAAGGCATGGATTAATAAACAAGGAGATCATTACTTTTATGGAGAATATTGCTCAACAGCAGAGAGAACACGACAGCTATTTGTTTGAGCATCTGCTTGGCGTATCAGGCACTGTGCTAGGCACACTATATATGTCACCACATTTAAGTTACACATTAGCAAATTAGAGAAGAGGAAACTAAGACTTGAACAGATTAAGTGACTTGTCTGAAGCCAAGCTTTTATCCAGTGCTCGTCAGATCTAAATACCTTCAAAGTCTCATCATGCTTTGTCCTAAGAGAATGCAAATAATATATGCACTTAGGGTAATGATATCCATCTCATTCTACCATCATTTTTTTCCAAATGGTGTGAATATACTTTGTATACAAGAGATAAGTAAAAATGTGCTCTATAAGTGTAATGTGAATTATAATGCATTCTGCTGTCATATATAACAACTTAGAATAAAAGAAAAGGAAAAAATGAGAGAATGTGAATAATAAGGAGAAGATACACAACATAGCAGAATTTTGTCTAGGTTGTATCTTACCTTTAACCTCTATGCTTTATCAGCAGTTGATGAGGTGGATTATATTTCACTGTAATCATAAATTCTTTGACTCATACATTAATACATTGAGAAGAAGCAGATCAGTGTTGTTGATAGTTTTTTCCCAGTGCTAAAGGTTGAACCCTCACACAGGCTGGACTAGTGCTCTACCACTGAGCTACATCCCCAGCCCAGATCAGTGTATTATAATGGAATTTACATCATCCCTACCACTAGGAAACACCTTCCACACATTTAATAACTGCTAGGGCATGGGCAGCAACCTATCAAAAAGATTGCCTCTCCTCTGGAGCATAGCCCTCCAAGTCCCTGCTGTGGCAGGCAGTATCCTTTAGTTGCTGGGTGGTGGGAACTTATGGTCAGATGGGGAAAGGGCCCAGAGCAGTGGTTATCAGCTGGTGTGGAAGTAGTTCAGTGTTTTAACAACCAAAATGGCCATCCTGTGCATATTAACTTAATGTCATCCGGGATAGCTCTTAACATATGGTTCTTACTTATACAGCACAAATATGGGGACAGGGTTCTTTATGTGTATTTCTCCAACTTACCTAAAATGAGAGGAATTTTTTAAAGCAGAGATTAATTTCAAGTGTCACTTACCTGGTAAAGTGACCACTATCCTCAATGGGTGAGAGATGGCAGAAGCCCTGGCTGGGCTATTCGTGTCTAGGGAATTTTTGTCATAAACTTTCACGTCACACTCATACTTTCCTGTCTCTTTCTCAGTGGCATCATGGATTAGGAGTTGGGAACGAAATGAAGACTGTGAAACCTTCGTCTTCTTTTGGAACTGGGATAGGGAATCCCCCCATTCAATAAGGCCATTGTGGGTGACTTGAATTAGCTGACGAAAGACTGGAGACCCATCTGGTTGGAACCACCACCTCATAGTGAGGGGCAGCCTGAGGTCAGAGTAGTCAGCTCCCACTATGCAGGACAGGTCAAAGGTGTCCCCTAACTTCACTTGCGGCTGACGGCTCATCAGATTAACTTGTAAACTTGAGTCTGCAGACAGAAAAGTGAAACACAGTTTCTAATATGTTTACCAAATCGAAGAGCAGATCTTTCAAGCTTTTCCACTGCCAGTCTTCACACTGGACTATGCGCCCATCCGTTCGGAGTGCTGTGTATTTGAGGGTAGAAGTTGATTCACAGTACAGTCTGTCCTGAAGTCTGATCTAGTTTTCCCAAGCTGACCTACAACTGTTCTCAGCAGTGACAACAAATAGGCAGTGTTTCTCCAGTCTGCAGCTTGGACAGCTGCTGCTGAGTGGGTGGAGCACTAGGGCCCCTGTGGTCTGGCCTCCTTCCTCCCACCCCCTCACCCTGCTCCTGGGGGGAGTGTCAGTCTCTCTTGCCCATGCAACAAGAGACTCTGCTATGCCAGGGCTGCAGCTGTCATAAAGCAGAAGGTATGAGGTTCAGGTGCATTCTCAGGTCAACCCCAATTTATAGGAGTTTCTTTTTAACCTTGAGTTAAAACTTATGAGTTACACTCTAAAGATAATCATCATAAAGATGAATAAATTTTAGAGGTTAAATGACAGACCTGGTAGCCAGAGACTGTGCTCTGTATTCTTGAGGTACACATTTCCCTCCTGGGGGATTCTGAATGATACACAGCCAGATTGCACCGCAGAATGAAGTGACCGATGTGCAAGTTCAGAAAAGGGTTTCTTTGGCACTTACTCAGAGATTTGACAGTGACTGAAATCTTGTGAGTCCAGTGCTGATCTCTGGCCTGGTTCTGGGTCCCTTCAGACACTCTGCACTCATACACACCGCTGTCCGCAACAGTGCTGGAGGTGATCTCCAGCTGGAAGGTGGCCCAGTCCAACTTCTCCAGCCTCATGTTGCCATGGTAACTGGGGTCCCCAGAGGAGACACCCAACTGCACAGTGCCATCCTGCCCCATGCCAGCCACAAGCTTGGGCTGGGTCTGGTCCTGTGGGATGTGCCACCAGCTCACAGATAGAGGACTCTTGGCCCCATCTGCCCTGCAGAGAAGGGCAAGTGCTTCTCCTTCCCACACAGCTTGCTGTCTGGTAGATATGACCACGCTTCTTGCTGTGGATTACAGATTTGAGAAGAAAAAAGTGTTTCAAGTAAACAAGAATATTTTCTAAGATGCAGTGAAATCTTACAACTGAGGACTTAACTAACTTGTGACAAATCAGATTGGGCTGTTTCTTCCTGCATCACTTTCAGGGAAAAGGTCTGCTAAACCTTAAAGAGGAAAAACAAATCAGGAGAACCTACTTACACTTAAAACAATTTATAATTTGCACATATTTTAAAAATCATTTTGTTAAATCAGCCTTTCCTAAAGAATAGGTAGTTGGGCAAACATCCAATAATATTTTGTTAGATTAATTAGGGTGGGTGTATGAGCCTGAAAGTAATGAAGCTGTGCTAATTTAAATTTTTAGTTTTATAGAATTTAGGCCTTCAGAATTCCAAATGATCTTCCTCTTGCTGTGTATCCTTCCCTAATCAGTCCTAATTAGTTTAGGATGTGTCTTAAATAGAACAAAAACATTGTTAATTAGATCTCTGCTCATAATTCTACCATAAAAATAATCACTTGGGGGAAAATTATATGCATATATATGTGTGTATATATATGTGTGTGTGTATATATATGTGTATGTATATATATATAAAATCTATCTATCTATCTATCTATCTATCTATCTATCTATCTATCATCTATTGCAAATGGGAAAGCTGCTTATGTATAAACTATGGTGTAAGATGATAAATGTAAGACCAGCTCCCTGATATGTACAAATTCAAGATATGTACAAATGTAGACTTGGATTCGACAACTGCTTATTGTGCAAGTTCTCATCCTGATTGTTTTGTGGGCAATGCAGAGATACATCAGGGATACATCAGGAGTTCCTGTGTCCTAGGCAGCTGCCACCAAGTTTAAGGCCAAGACCCCTGGAGTCAGAATTACCCTGGGCAACACACTTGACTTCTCTGAGCCTTAGTTTTCTTTCCCATAAAAATGAGGGTAATAATAGCACCCACCTTATTGCATCTTGAGAAGACTGAACAAAGGGCACGCAGAGAGGGCTGAGGCCTGCTGGCTAGGGAAAGTACTTGGTAAAGGTTAGCTATTTGCTTTAGTGTTTAATAAGAGGCACTGGCAAAAGCAGAGGTAGTTCAAAGCAAAAAAGAAAAACAAAATAGAATTAGCATTAGGCATTTAAGGAGGAACTAAATGAATTTGCAAATTGCTTTTCCCTGTGGAGGAAGGACTTCAGTCTTTAGTTGTTTTATGTACACATAAGCATAAGTTATAAAGGCAAAAAGGTTAATGTCCATAAATAGGCTAAAAAAAAAGTAATGGCAAACCTGCTTCTAAATTTTGGGTATTAGAGGTATGATTATGCTTTAAAAATTTTTTTTCAATATAAAAATGACTCACAATGGAAGTTTATAGAACTTAGATGGGAAATTATTATTCATACTCTCACCACTTTAACATAACCAGTATGACTAGATTAAACTAACATCATTTTTTTAAAAAATTAGGTTTTCTTAATTCATTGTGGTCATTAGTGCTTTATAGGAAGAAACAATAAATTTACTAAGTATGTGTAAGTTACACATTCACAGTGATAGTGGATGCCCCCTTCTGTTTAAAATATTCATAGAATGATAAAACTCTGCTCATACTTCACACAATAGTTTGACTTTCAAAACAGAATGTTAAATAAGATCCTTAATAAATATGCTAATAAGTTTTCCTATCGCTACACATTAGGCCCAGCTTGGACTCCAGCCTATGCAAAGAATTATTTTCAGCTTTGGAAGATAACCCTACCGATAGGATTAGGAGCTGCATACCATGAAGCACACCTTCGGATCTTTTTGGCACAAATTCCCACATATTGGGTTTAAGAAAGGTTGCTGGCATGTTCCAGGGAGTTTGAGAAACACAAAGCAGAGATTAAGCTCTGTGTAAACATATAACCTGCCTACATTGTTTTTCTGAATCCTAGAAAGTTAGACCAAATGTTTAGAGTGAAAACCAACACCAACACACTTCCTAGCCTATCACTCCAAACTAGAGTTTTTGCATCTTCATTTCTAGCCAGTGGTGAGATGGAGAAGAACACAAAAGGAAAATTTATCTATCTTTGGAAATGCCTCTAATGAGCAAGTACAACAAGAATAGCTTTATCTTTGTTTCATTCTTTTTAAAAATTTTTTAAAATTTTCTTTTGCTTTTGGGCAATTATTCTCTCTAGACTTTGAATTTAACACTCAGCCCAGAGAATCCAAAAATCAGTTGTGAATTTGTCTGTTTTCACTCCACATAAAGAACACTGATTATTCAAACATGTTTAAGGTCAGCTAAACTTCACAGAGCAAAAGCAAGCTGAGTGGCTATCTCAGTCTGCTTTGTGTTGTATTAACAAAATACCTGAGGCTAGGTAACTTATAAAGTAAATAGATTTATTGAGCTCACAATTCTGGTAATTGGAGGGTCCAAACAGCATGGTGCTGGCATCCTGACAAGGGTCCTCTGGCTGCATCAGAACATAGCACAGAAGCAGAAAAGGAAGTAGAAGGGGGGAGTAGATGGAGAGGACTCACTTTATAACAATACACTCTCCCAAAATAACATTAATATGTTCACAAGGGTGGTCCCCACGATTTCATTACTTCGACATTGCCACACTGGCGGCCAAACTTTCCAGCACATGAACCTTTGGTTTGTAGGACAAACCATATCACATCAATGGCAGTGGCTTTCCCTGTTTCACACATTCAGACACTTAGAACCATTTAGACTGACATCTCACCACATAATACCAAAGGGCAGGGAACTGAGACTGTCGCCCACATTTGCCTCTTCATTTCTTGTGTGAGTCAGAATTATGAGAAAGTATGATTCCCCATAGCAGGTTCAAGTACCAGGGCCAGCAGGCCACTGAAAGATATCAGCCCAGACTCAAGGTCAGCTAATGTAGTTGTTTAGTCCCAAGAAAGAGGGACAAAGCATAGACTCTTACTCTTTTTTTTTTTTTTAAGTTGTGGATGAAACTTTATTTAATTTATTTATTTATATGTGGTGCTGAGAATCGAACCCATTGCCTCACACATGCCAGGCAAGCACTCTACCACTGAGCCACAACCCCAGCCTGCCCTTTACTCTTAACCTACTCATCATTCCCTCTCTCTCTCTCTCTCTCTCATACACACACACACACACACACACACACTTACACAGAAAGAGGGCTTCATTAATACAGGTTTTCTAGAAAAACTCAATTATAAAAATTAAAACTAACAAGTTAGGCATAGTGGTTCATGCCTATAATCCTAGCTACTTGGGAGACTGAGGCAGGAGGCAGGAGGACCACAAGCTCAAGGCCAACTTGGGCAACTTAGTAAGACCCTGTCTAAAAATAAACTTTAAAAAGGCCTGGAGATCTAGCTCAGTGGTAGAGCACTTGCCTTGTGAGCATGCATGAGACCCTGGGCTGAATCTCCAGTACCATCAAAGAAAAAAGAACAAATGGAAAATAAATAGAATCAAAGAATCTAAAGCAGCAAGAAGGAACTTGACCATGTAATTGTGTGCCATCATTTTACAGAGAAAAAAGCTGAGATTTAGAGAAATAAAGAAGTGTGTCCATAGTCAGCGCCCACTTAATGGCTCAGAAATAGGATCCAAAGATTTCCCGTTTCCTTTTTTTCTCCACTTCACCTCCAGCATGGTCTGATTGGTACCCAACTCTAAAGGAAAGACCTCCGCTGTGTCCATGAAGGAGGGGGTCTGAAGGCAGCCCTGTCTTTGCCCAGTCCCAGCTTCACATACCTGCTGTCTTCCTCAGGCGCACCTGGCTGACTGGTGACTGTTCCCTCTGAAGCACCTGCCAGGAGCCCATCTGAGTTCTCTCCACCTCTGCCACTGCACAACTGTAGTCGCCTTCATCCTCGGGGCCCGCAGAGAAGATCTTGAGAGAGAAAGTCTTAGGGCTTATCTTGGAAACCTGGAGCTGTCCTCGACTTGCTCTGTTTTTATAGTCCATCCTCAGGCCCAGGACTCCACTGGCATCAATGCTCGCAATTTCAGTCCCATTGAGGAACCAAAGTCCCTGAAGCTGTGGGTCCCAGCCACTGCCCACCACCAGGCAGACCAGCTCCAAGGGCTTCCCTTTGTCAGATGTGCTCTCAGTTGTAATGCTGACTTTAAAATCTCTCCCTGATAACAAAAGCAAGGCAGGTATTTAGAAAGCCCACTGCATCTGTCCTTTCAGAACCAGAGAGAGATGAGACCTCCCCCCCAGTATGGATACCACAGAGACTGTATTTTATGTGGTAGTTCAGCTCTATAGTTCAGGTGAGCTCCCAAGGCCCCCCAAAAAATCTCTACAGTAAAACATGCCCATGACTATTCCTTAGGTCACTCAGAAAGAACAGCACATATGATTTTCTGAATGCAATCCTAGGAAGCAAGAAGTATGCACAGATATATAAAGTATATAGTTAAGTATGTGTTTTAAATTTTAAAAATAAAATAGTTTTGATATGTAGGATTATTATAAGTTATGATTTCTTTCTCTCTTACTCTCTCTTCATTTGGGCACAGGAGATTAAACCCACAGTACCACTGAGCTACACCCCAGCTCTTATTTCTTACTCTCTTTTTTTGGTCTGCAATATCCAGTGGAATTTTCTTAAATTGAAAGTACAAATGATGTGGTTCCACAGGACTCAACAAGATACCTGAGGCCAAAAGGACCATTTTATAATGGAAGGGAATAATATGCTTCTTAAAAAAGAAAGAAAACTTCAATGACCCACCATTGGATCATTATTTTTAGCAATGGATATATGATTTCAGTTACTCCCTTCTATTGGATCAAAGCCTACATAGAGAGATCAGAAAACAGACAAGGTTCTTCTGCCTACTTTGACAAAAAAATGTCAATGGATCATGAAGTGTGATGCCATTCCAACATGGACAAGGGTTCGAGTGGAAGGAAATTTCATCACTGACAAAGAAAGGCCTCCTGTTGGAAACTGGAACTCCACTGAAGCCCAGCTGTCATGGTTGGTGGGGTTTGGAGAGAGACTGGTTTGCCTTTGAATGCTAGTCCCCACACTAACCAGCTGGGTGACCTCAGAGAAGCATTAGCATGGGCTTCAGGTTCCTCATTTTTAAAATGGGAGTTGTCTACTTGCCTCATAGGGTGATTTGTAGGACTAAATTAAATAATGTAGATAATGTGCTTACAAAGTGCCTGGCAAAAATGGTACTGAAACCATGGCTATCTTGAGGAATCAATCTAACTTTTGTGGGATTTTTTTTTGGGGGGGTGGGTACTAGAGATTGAACTCAGGAGCACTCTAGCATTGAGCTATACCCCCAGCCCTTTTTATTTTTCACTTTGAGACAGGATCTCACTAAGTTGCTCAGGCTGGCCTCAACTTGTAATCCTCCTGCCTTCGCCTCCCAAGTGGCTGGGATTATAGGCATGTGCCACCATGCCTGGCTCAATCTAACCATTTAACATGCCTTGTCCCATATAGAATCTCCTATGAACAAAGCCAAAATGAGCATCCTTCTTTTTAGTTATGCTGCCTAGATGACAGAAACAAAAGTCAACCTAAGATTTAAAAAAAAAAAAAAAAAAGATGCCACATAAATACTCACTCCTAGTGAATTCACAGATTTCCTGATTTGATGATTACCTGCTGGCTGGATCCTCAGAGTTGTTTGATCTGTCTCCTTTCTCGTGATGAAAGTCCAGGTTTCATTTGGATCCTGGATCCACTCGGTTGCTTCACAGAACAGCTTGCCTTGATCTGAGGGCTGGAGATGGCCTATGGACAGTCTGAAGGTGGCAGCCCCAAGCTTGTCGAGCCGCACATCACCAGCTGCAAACCTCTGAGCATATGAAGGCCCAGGGGTCAATATAAAATCTTCAGAGAGAGAAATAATGCTGGTGGCTTGGTTCCTGCCTCCTTCCTGCATCAGGTACCAGGTGACAGAGAGATGAGTATGTTGAGCTGTGTCTTTAGATGCGTTACAGGTAAGTTCTAATGGCTCACCTTCCTTCTTACTGAGAGTCTGGGAAGTCATGGTGGCAGAGAGGGTATCTGGAATGACTAGAAACAAAGGAGTGATGATAACCTGACTCACCCACACTTGTCCAATTAGCCTCTATAAGTGAAGATGGTGCATTTTCTGGGTTGGTTTTTTTTTTTACTAGCCATATGCTTTCCCTCTTGCCAATGGGAACGTTGGCATTTCTTTTGTCTATGGAACTTGGCAAAGCAAATGTCAGTACTCTATAGACCCTGGATTTGGCATAGGCTGTAACCAATTTAGCTACTTGACACAGAAAGTTTATAGGGGAAAACCACCGGTAGCTACCAGACCTAGATTTTGATCCTGATTGTCCATCTAACAACACAAATTTGGGCACAACACAACATTTCTCTGGGCCTTAACCTGCTTCTTATGAAATGAAAGTTCTGAAATCTCTGCTATAGTTATTATTCAGAGCTAACATGCAATCCTTATCTAAGTTTTTGTAACTATCCTACTACCTTACCATTTTCTTCTTCCTTGAATGAAATCAAACAGTCGAAGCTCATGTGAAAGCAACTCTTAGAATGAGTCAGTTAATATGGTTGACCATCTACTCGATACTGCCACTGTGGTAGGAGCTGAGATGAGCATTCTTTTTTTTTTTTTTTTTGTGGTGCTGGGGATTGAATCCAGGGCCTTGTGCATGTGAGGCAAGCACTCTACCAATTGAGCTATATCCCCAGTCCAGCATTCTCTTTTTGAGAAGCTCAGAATGTGGTAGGAAAGGTGCATGCACAGAGCCAGTTACTTCTTACCTGGGTGAGTGCTGAAGACAGTGGTGTGAATAGATTATGGAGAGGAATGAAGGTGGGAGCACTGCCTGAGGCAGTCTACAGGATGCCATGGAAGAGGTAATGATACTGTCTCCTGAAGTAAATGTAGGATTTTACTAAGCTAAAAAGTTGCTGGTATTTCAGGCAAGGATGACAATTGCAATGACAATTGCAAAGGCAAAAATGACAATTGCAAGAACCCTCTCCCCATGGGTGAATGTGTTGGAGAATAGTCATTTGGGAATAATCATTTCCAGGTTAACGACTGTAATATCACCTGTGATATTAATACCAGATCTCTTACCAATTTACTGGTCTTCAACAAGGAGGAGATGACATGGGGGGGGGACCCTCAAAGATTTGTAGAATACTGTTGCTATTACCAACCTATGGATACCTATGGGTGAGGCTTCAGGAAGGCCTTGCACTGTCTAAATCTTCATGGCACAGATGACTGGGAAAACAGAATTGATGATTTTCAAGAATAAGAGATATCTCTTTGCAACAAATCTCCAAAATATCTGGGGGTGGGAGCTTTTTTTCCCAAAACAAACAGAACAAAATAAAGTCTGTCACATTGCAAGGCATCGTGGTGGCAAAGACTGGCTTCTCAGGGGCTGGCTAGCAGAAGGGGACAAACAGCTTACCAGTTAGGTTAGTCTTCGCACTGTAACTTCCATAGAATTTTTCATCAGTGTTTGGAGTGTGACACTCATACTCGCCAGCATCCTTCATCTGGAGCTTTGAGATGTGCAACAGGACTGAGTTGTCCTGCAACCTCTCCACATAGATGTCCTTGTTTCGTACCCGCTGCTTATACACTGCATATGAGAAGGTGTCATCCTTGGTGCTGATGATCTGGACTTCCCTTTCCGGGGCTGTCGGCAGGTAAACAGACCACTGGAAATGCTGCAGGGAAGGTCCCTGATGGCCACTTACATTGCAGCCAATGCTGACTGGGTAACCTGCAGCTCTATACAGTGGTCCTTTTTGAACTGTTACTTCCCTCTGGCCGACGCTGAGCTTAGCTTGCAAGTAGGAGAAAGAAAGGGGAATAAAAATAGATTAGTGCTCTGGTTCCCAATGTACCCCATTATGTAGTTCTCTTTATTACAATTCTGGTAAATGAGATTGCAGGTTATTAGCAATAATCAACTTGAATGTTCACCACCACCTTCTTCAGACTGAGCAGCAGTGGAATGGCTTAATGAGTTAATTGTTCTTTTATAACTAACTTCCATAGTAATTTATAGTTTCTTTAAAAAGTTTAGCTTTGCTGGGCATGGTGTGGCGCGCCTATAATCCCAGCTACTTGGGAGGCTGAGGCAGGAGGATCACAAGTTCAAAGCCAGCATCAGTAACTTAGTGAGGCCCTAAGCAACTCAGCAAGACCCTGTCTCAAAATAAAAAATAAAAAAAGGGTTGCAGATGTAGCTCAGTGGTTAAACACTCCAGGTTTCAATCCCTGGTACAAAAAACAAACAAACAAACAAAAAAAACAGTTCAGTTCTATCTTTGTAACATGGTCACATCCATAAAAAAAATTCAGCTTATCTAAGTGCATTCATTTTAAAGTAAATGCAATGTATGATAATTGACTTTTATATTATCTTATAGGAAAAATCAGCATGTATTTCCTCAAACCTCAAATTCCAGGGTTATCTGCTATTCCCACAGAAGTGGCTGCTGGAGAGGTAAAGTCTGTGGCTCTGCCATGGGCAATAATTTTCCTACTGGTTGGTTGGAAATATTTGTAGTTCTTAGTCTTATGCAAGGTGGGCTAAATTAGCATCTGAAGTGAAGTGGCAATAGTGTTTCCCTTCTATGCTGCAGTTTTGTTTTGTTTTGTTTTTTAAGTTCCTGGAGAGTCACTGTAGCTTTACTGAAAAAGCATCATAATGGATGACTATAAAGTCCAGTGTGATTTGGGATCAGAATTTATTTTAGTTCTTTTTTCACTAAAAGTTTTCAGCTGGGACCACTATGGAATGTTTTCTACTGAAACAAATTTAAAATATTAGGTCTAAAGGAAAAAATGGGAGTAAATGGTAACACTTTGTTAGAAAAAAATTTGAAATCCAGCATTTTTCAGAAATCACACAGTATGTTTTATTTATTTATTTTTAATTTTATATATATATACATATATATATATTTGTTGATAGACCCTTATTTTATTTATTTATATGCGGTGCTGAGAACCGAACCCAGTGCCTCACACATGCCAGGCAAGTGTACTACTGCTGAGCCACAGCCACAGCCCCACAGTATGTTTTATTAATGATTAATATTAAAGTACTAGTTCATTTTGTGTTTTAGAAAGAATACAGACCAATGACAGAGATGCCACCAGGGTGGGCTAGATCTTTCACAAGGGTCAGGGTTCAGTGGATAAGGGAAGACAGGGTTGAAAGCATCAGAGGGTCCAAAAAGTAGCAATGGCTAATAGCATGGAGTTAATAGAATAGAGGTATAGAGTCCCCCCCCCCCCCATCCCATGCTGGGGATCAAACCTAGGGCCTTGTGCATGCTAGGCAAGTGCTCTACCACTGAGCCACATCCCCAACCCAGAATAGAGTTCTTAAAAAGAATAGAATTCACAAGAAGCAGAACATCTGCTGGAATGTGTGTCTCCACAAAGACAAAGAGTAAAGGAGACTACAGTGGGGGGGGGGGGGAAAAGTGAAGGAAAGGAAAAATGACATTACAGAGTCCATGAAAAGGCTAAGTATAGGAATTTTAGATGAAATGAAAGCAATCCTAAGGGATAGAAGGGACCTAAAAAACACAAAAAAAGGGCAGAAAGTATAAGTGACCACCTGACATAGTCAACTATAAACTATGTGTATGCTCAATCTAAAACTGGTGAACAAGCTAACCAACACACAACCAGTCAACCAACCATTCACATTGCCAGTAATCCTTGAAAATACACTAATTTATTCATGAATCCCAATTAATGTGATATATTTATATTATACTTTTTGTAATACCTAGAAATAGGAGTTAGACCACTTTGGAAAAACTTAAATTATTACTTACCAAGAAGTTATACTGCAGAGGCAATTTAAAGAGTTTTTTTCAATGTCATCTTAGATAAATGTGTACACTCTTCACTGGGCTACATGAAAGAGAATATTTATACCCACACTGTTCAGTATAGCCTCAAGCAAAGGGACAATGGTTATGTCCATCAACAGAATGGACACATTGTGGCACACTCATAAAATGGAATATTATACATAAATAAAAATTAATGAATGATAGCTATTTGACATAACATGGATGACTATATTTAATTAAAGATGCAAGATACTTTTGAATCTTTTTGCTACATACAGACTGATTCTACTGTTTATTGCAAAGTTTAGAAGCAGGCAAAACCACATTGTATTTTTTAGTGATGCATAAGGGTTAAAATTGGTTTTTAAGAGAAGCTAGGAGGTGATTATCATGAGAGTCAGCAAAGTGATTGTGCAGGGGAAGGACTGTGATCTGATGGGGAGCAGAGCAGGATGGGTGGGACTTCCAGGGTCCTGACAATGTTCTATTTTCTTGACCTAGGTTGTGATTACAGGGGTTTTACTTTTTATTTTGCTAACCTGCATATTTATGTCTTATTAACCTTTTCTTATATATTTTCCCATAAAACATTTTTTTTTTTTTAAAAAAATGTGGGTTTTGAGGTACTGCTAACCTATTTATATCAGGGCGTGTTTCTGGAAATGGTGTTATTTTTGGTGTCTAGGAAATACTTGTCCAACATTTTTCATCACTTATAAGTGAAATGAGTACCACATTTGAAGAACTTTATTGTGAAAACCAGCACTTCATTTTCTACTGCTTTTTTTGCCAATTCAATAAATATTTATTCAACCACTTATAGTATTTCTGATGCCTGAAAGGCTAAGAAATGAAGATGAGTTTGGAACAGTCTCAGCCTTCAAGATTGTGTAATCTAGTCAAATAGGGTAGAAGTCATCTCTCTATAAGAAAGATATAAATCAAAGGACTTTGAGAAATTTGAAAAAAGCAGATCACATTTTTAGGGGAGGGGAATAGGTAAGGCTTGTGGAAGAAATGGCATTAGAAATGACTTTGGAGAACTGGAAAGATTGACAAAGTGGGGAGATAGGGCTTTTTAGGTGAAAGAGATTTCATAGCAAGATGGTAAGTAGGAATCAAAAAGACTTTTTCAGAAAATAAGGAGCAAACCACTGGAGTGGGGAGAGTTGCATTAAGGTTAATTAAAAGGGATAAGACTAGCTAGGAATTTTGGATCCAGAGCTTGAAGGAATTGACTATCATGTTTAAAAGTCTGGACTTGATTCATGAGGCAAAGGGGAATCCACTGAAAGTGTTTGAAAAGTCTCAGAAAAATTAACCTGTTAGTCATGTAGAGGGTGATGAAAGTTAGAGCCCAGGAAAAGAGGTGACAAAGGCACAGGGATAAAAAGAAAGGGACTAACTATATAGTTAGTGTGGAGATGAAATGTACAGAGTTTTCAGTGTTTCAGATGCTTAGAAATAGCAAGGTTAGTAGAAGGTTGGGAAGTAAGAAGAAATCAAAGGCACTTGGGTTTTATAAGATTGGGAGAAGTAAGGACATCAAGAAGAGTTACTATTGTTGCTGTTGTATGTTCAAGGGTGAGGGAGAAGATAATGTATTTAATTTTGGAAATCCACAATTTGAGTGCCATGGTAAATAGGAAGGATATCCAGCAAACATTTGGAAATAATATTTGGAAAGTGTACACCTTTTAATTTAAAGTATACTCAACCCACTGAAAATGTTTGTCAATTAATCCTTTCCAAAACTCTGTGATGTTCCCATATTTAGTAATGTCAAAACCCATAAGTAAGCAAGATCATAAGGGCTAAAATATTCCAGAAGATGAGCCAGCATAAGCAAGAACAGAGAAAAAAGTGTGAATTTTAAAAAACTAATTGTGGTGGTCTAGTTTGGTTATATTATAGAATATGAGTGGAAGAACCATAGAATTATGACTGGAAAAATCGATCAGGTTTTATTTTGGAGGAACTTGAATAATAAGACTAGGAGTTTATCCTTCATCTAGGAAATAAATTTTTGAAAAAGTTGTAGTGAAAAAACAAACAAAACAAAAACAAAACTCATAAATGGTTGAGTCAGATTTGAACCTAGGTCTGCAAATGCCAATCCATGGCTGTGTCCATTGGTTTTCACTGCCTCCTATAAATCCTGTTTGTAACTAGAGAGAGTTTTGGGCAATAATGGATACAGATTCGGTCAGTTACATATAAGTATTGAGAAATGTTATGGAGTATAAGGAAGATGATGGAGGAGAGAATCCTGGAGAGTCTCTATTTAGAAGATGGGATGAGGACCAAAACCTACAGAGGAAGAGGTATGAGGAGGGAGGGCAGCCAGGACACAGTGGCTTGGAAAGCAAGGGCAACAGAAATTCCAAAAGGAATGGGCTTGTCAGCACTGTGGAAGGCTGCTGGAAGGTTGGGGTCGCTAAAGGCAGAGGAGACTCCTTTCAGTGGGATGATAAGCACACCATGGAGACCTTTGTAGGAGATTTCATTAGAGCAGAAGCAGCTTCTTCCAGGGTAAGAAGTGACTGCAGAAAATGTAAATTGCTTCAAGGTGTTTCATGGAGAAAGGAAAGAGAAGGCTGGAAGGGCATCTAGAAAGCATAGTTGGGAGGAAAAGTAATGAGGGGTGGAGTGGATACTGGCATCTTTGCTTGTTTCTGGGCAGAGGCAGCAGTAGAGGGGTGGAGATGGATGAAGTCAGAGAAGAAGATGAATAGAGGAAAGCCCTAGTGGAGCCTGGGG
The DNA here is from genome assembly GCA_025594165.1 of Tamias sibiricus. Classification (NCBI taxonomy): domain Eukaryota; kingdom Metazoa; phylum Chordata; class Mammalia; order Rodentia; family Sciuridae; genus Tamias; species Tamias sibiricus. Next base: position 107,643,330 of record CM046658.1, on the reverse strand, counting down.
TCAAGAACATGACTGTGCTGTGGACTGAATATTTGTGTCCTTGAAAATTCATACACTGGAATTAATCAGGAGGTGGGGCGTTTGGGAGAGGTAATGAGGGCTCTGAATGAGATTAGTGCCTTTATACAAGAACTTTTGAGCTAGCTAGTCCCTGTACCAGGTGAGGACACAGCCAGAAGGTGGCTTCTAATGAGGAAATGGGCCTTATCAGACTCCAGATCTGCTAATGCCTCCACCTGGGACTTACCAACCTCCAGAAGTGTGAGAAATACTGGTTGATGAGCCAGTCAGGTTTGGGTATTTTGGGTATTGCAGTTGGAACAGACTAAGATGTACTACCTCCTCAGACAAGTGAAAGAAACAGTGTGGAGGTTTCATAGGTTTTGTGAGGACGGGGGGGGGGGGGGTGAGGAGGTTGGGGATCAAACCCAGGGCTTCATGTATGCTGGGCCCATGTCCCACCACGGAGCCCCAGCCCCAGCACAGCACAGCTATTTTTGAGGTGAAAAAGAATGACTGTCAGAGATCAATTCTGATGGCTGTGTGTTGGGATCGCACACTGAAGCACCTTATTATAAGCACAATCTTTGTGGCTGTTTCAAGGACATACCTCTCTTCCTCCTATCAGTGAAATGCCTCAGAGGAATGGCCCCTTATTTTCTCTTTAAAGGGACAGAGGATTAAGTCACTTTGCAGAGTAGCTCAGTTTCTTTTCTGATGAATACAGAGCCTGGTACTGACATACTACCTCGGGAGTCTTGCTTTGAAACAATAAGAATTCCTTGATGGTATTGGTTTTTCTTTAAAACATGGCCCTGGAATTGTCAAATTGCCATTTCAGTATTATTTGAATGGAAACTATTAGTTTGAACAATACAAAATGGCCCATTATTCAACTATTTTTGATACCCCAAACACAGCAATTTCTAATAATTCCACTTTATACAAAAACCTACCTAGGGAACAGTCAACATACCAAACAACTTCTCTTTCTTTACACATATAAAAACTCCTATGTGCTTAGAGACTGAGATAGCTCGCATCCATAATTAAGTGGAATCTTTTATTTTTCTTCTATGAATACAAACTCAGTAGACAAAAATGGCCCCTTTCCAAAGCTCTCTCCTGTTAACACCCTTTATTTGTAAGATCTAGCAGGTGAGGCTAAAAGCTAAGTCCAAGGATACATTTACCCATCATTACACTAACTTTACCTAGCATCGTATTCTAAACTGTCAGTCTTCATATTTATTGGGGAAAAAAAAAAATAAATGGAGGAGCTTACAGTGTAGCTCACAGTGTAGCTCAGTGGTAGAGTGCATGTTTAGATGTGTCAGGCCCTGGGGGTTAGATCCCCAGCACCACAAACACACACAAAAGAATAGGAACAAGTTTACATTTGCTAAACTTCATAAATGATTGATTTATCATCATTTAATTAATTTTCTTCATTTCCATTTATTTATTTATTTATTTTTGTGGTTCTGGTGTTTGAACCCAGGGTTTTGTGCAGGGGAGGCAAGCACTCTACCAACTGAGCTATATCCCTAGCCACTCCCCTTATTGTTTTTGTAATAACAAATAACAGACTTCCAAAAATTTTTAAGTTACTTCCTGATTTACGTACTCTTCACATTAAAACCTGTGTTTCTATGGGAGCTGGGATTGTGGCTCAGTGGTAGAGCACTTGCCTAGTATGTGTTGAGGCACTGAGTTCGATCCTCAGCACCACCTACAAATAAATAAAGGTCCATTACCTACTGATAAAATATTTAAAAACAACAACAACAAAACGAAATAAAACCAAAAACTGTGGTTCAAAGCTAGTGCTCACCAGGAGTCAGAATTTAGAAGAAATAAATATGTAGCCCAGTTTAGGTAATTTTTAAAGAAGATTAGGGAAAAGTTTCTAGCCTTCCCCTTTTTGAATCTTGATTACTGCTTTCCTTCCCTTAGATATTGTAGTCTGCTTACAAAAATAAATAAATAAATACCCCAAAGCAGCAACAACAGCAGCAACACGGTGTGCGTGTGAGAGAGATTTTGTAATTCTCTGAATTATTGCACAATGTAAACCTAGTTTCCCCCTTTACACAAAGCAAACATACAGTCCAAACACACAAAGCACATAGACTTGAGAATCAGAGTGAGACAACTCAAAAGGACAAAAAGAAAAACTCCAACCCTGAATGATCCCAGCAGGCACCTATCCATCAACACCTGTCACAACAATCTGGCAGACATTGATTGCCCAGCATGTGGTTCCCCTGCAGGTTGCCTCTCGCCCCTCAGGCCCCGAGTCTGGTCCTCACCAGTATATCTCTTAAGACATCAGCCTAGTTCAATTAAACCAATGTTTATTGAACAACTCCTTTGTGCTAAGTGCTGCACTCTTAATTTTTTGCTACAACCTTGGTTACACTGATTTCAGCTTGGTTTAGTTAACCCCATCATTCCAGCCAGTAAGGTTCCCGTACTAACTCCATCCAAGTCTGCCCAAAGCAAAAGTTCTTGATGTGATAAAAGGGTCCATGAACTAGGGTGAAAAAAACCCTACTTCTTTATTTACATTAATCTGTAATGAAAATTTAGTATTTCCTTCGGTTATGAATGTAGACAACAAATCACAGATATTCACGTATCATATAACAATTGTGGCAGCCAAATTAAAATATTATTCTCAGTCATCAGTTCTCTGAAGTTTGGTGGTTAATAGATCTATCTCTAGATCTTGTTATATGATACATAAAGAAACAAATTAATCACTACATTACAGCTTAAGATATTTTGATAACTATTCCAATATAGATGATTTCCTACATAATCCTATGCATTTTATTTTATGCATTTAAATATTTATTCTGATATAGGGTCTATAAGCATCACCAAATGCTGAAGATACCTGGAGCACAAAAAGTACCGTCTTTCTGCTCTACTTGTTCTGGAACTATTTGATTGTCTGCCCAATTCATCTGATTCTCCCCTCTACCTCCAAATTTCCCTTCCTCCACCCTGTTCTAACATATATAAATAGATGTTCCCAAGCCAGATAGGACCTTCATTATGGCCTTGGGCAGAGCCAAGTGGCTCTTCCTGTCCACTTCTCAGTTTCCCAGTAGTGAAAGCCCACTTTAGTCCAGAACCTTCTTTTAGCTTTGCTCTCATAACCTTTCCTTTTACCCAGGCACATTCCCCAAGGCATAGTTAACTAATCAAACTCTAACTTCAGGCAAGCTTTAAGTTCTCCTCTCAGGCCTAGGGAGCAAAGCTCTCAGTTTTTCTTGGGATGTTCAGCCCAGGAAGAAGAAGGAGAGCCAGGCCCATGCCAAACTGGCAGATCTGGCAACATAGATAAATATAAAAAATAAATAGGATCAGGCGCATGGGACTCAACCAAGCATGGCAACTCCCTGCAACTCAAGGATGTCTAGGGAGGCCAAACACTGTTACCAGTGAGTCCAAAGTATTGCCAACACTGGAAGCAGGTGCCACAGTTGTTCCTGTAAAGACCACATAGTTCCATCGCCCAGTAGTCTTCACTGGACTAGTTCCTGTGGTGATAGAAACACATGGAATTATGAAACTTACCCAGAAAGAGAAAGAAAGGTGCCGCGTAGAGGATGTGTGCCATTTGGACCAGACCTCTCCTAGCAGTGCCTGTGAAATTGCTCAGAAGCCGAGTGACAACTGTTAATGCTCTCACTGCAAAGGTAAAGAGGAAGTGATGGTGTGGTTTTCAGCCCACGGAAAAACAGAAATGGCTTGCAAAAAGCAAAGGTGGTTATCTTATATGGTTCTCTGCTAATCACTTAAATTTGGGTGTAAAAAAATATCTTCATGGTTAATTAACATACACATGTAAAAAAAAAAAGATGGGACTCAACCTGGCTAAATATGTATCATTTGGCAATGATGGGGGAATTTATGTAAACTGAATAAACAAAAAAGCAACCAGAAATGATCTTTTCTTGACCTTTACCTCTTCTCCCATCTTGAGAGAGGAAACAGAGAAGGGCCCCTAGGAAACATGAACTTGGGGTCAAATGAAGTGGGAAGATGAAGGTTCTGGGGTCAAGTTGCCTGGGATTGCATGTGGATTCTACTTTTCATAGCTGTGTGACCTTAGAAAAGTTAATTCACCTTTTCAAACCCTCATATGTGATATGGGGACACTCGTGTACCCCATAAGATGGCCGAGAGAGCTGAATGAGCTAATTCATTTAAAGCACTTGGAGCAACATCCAGTACACAGTAAGTGCTCAACAAACATTGGCTACCAACACCACCATTGTAGATATTTAAGTGAGTCCATCTGCTCCACGTGTGTCCAGCACCTAGGATGACAGGAGTGCCCACAGGTAACGACTGGCACTGAACCCAGGATGATGTATCCTACTCTAGTCCTTAGAAGGCAAGATCACACAGGGATGCAGTCACTGAGGACATTAGTCTCAGCCTCTAGGCCTTGGGCAAGACTAGATTTAGAAAGGTCATAACAAAGTTGTCTGTCTTGGGCCACAGATTCAGACAGAGCCCTGTTCTATCTATCCATCCATCCAGCAAGCCAGTCAGCCAGGGATATTCTAGTCCTTCTGCGTTCAGGGTGCTGAGGTAGGATTTGTTCATAGAAAGATGGATGTTCGCAACCAAGCTTTTATTGTTAGGAGCCTCCCACTTAATCAAATATCACAATGCAATGTGGTGACAACCAATGTGGCCCCTGAAAGAGTGGGGAAGTTGGTGGATAGGAGGGAAGGTAGATGGATGGGAATGGACCAAAGGGGACAACCAGTTGGAGAGAAACCATCCAGTGTGGATAGTGACACACAGGCTGTATCTTTTGGTTGAAGTAGATGGAAGCGTGAGGCTGGGGTGAAAGGACAGGGCCTATATAGGTTGGCTGGGGCAAAGCTCAGTGGCCTTTGCATGCCAGGCCCAAGAGCTTGGCTTTTATCTTGAAAAAAATGTGTGTGCGGACTATTAAGAGTATAGTCTAAATTGGGCGCGGTGGCGCATGCCTGTAATCCCAGCACCTGGGAGGCTGAGGCAGGAGGATTGCGAGTTCAAAGCCAGCCTCAGCAATGGCGAGGCACTTAGCAACTCAGTGAGACCCTGTCTCTAATAAAATACAAAAAAGGGCTGGGGATGTAGCCCAGTGGTCGAGTGCCCCTGAGTTCAATCCCCAGTACAAAAAAAAAAAAAAAAAAGTATAGTCTGGTCAGATTTTCTTTTTAAAATGGAATTCCATACTTGTGTATTTCTAACTGGTTGAAAGGTAAAAGAAGGAGGCAAGGTTATAAGCAAGAGGCCAGTTACAATATCTTTAAAATATATTTTTTAAATTGTAGATGGACACAATAACTTTATTTAATTAATTTATTTTTATGTGGTGCTGAGGATCAAACCCAGTGCTTCACACTGTGGGGTGAGTGCTCTACTACTGAGCAACAAACCCAGCCCTAGTTACAAAATTTTTGCAGTTGTTTGTATGAGCAATGATGAGGGCCTGTGTTAGAGCATTTAAAATATAACAAGAGAGGGATAGATGAAAGAATCAAATACTTACTGAGCTCCCGCTATACAAGAAGCTAAAGTGCTAGAGATCCATCCATGATTAAAGCAGAGCTTCTGATAGCAATGAGTTTGTGACGGAGGAGTTTGGTAGAGGTGAGCAGGAAAGAAGAACACGGCTGATTGTCACACAAGGGAATTAGGTGAATCCCTCTAGGAGACAGACAAAGAGAGATGGACATTCTCTCTAATTTTAGGGAGAATGGAAGGACAGAAAAACCTTCAGAGCAAAGGTGGCATTTTAAGGTAAAATTTATTTTTCCAGTGGGAATTATAGGGGAGTAAGGTAACAGTGTACACACTTAGGTCCAGAAGCCTCTAACTTCATTCACTCATTCTGTTATGGTTTAAATGAGGTGTCCCCCGAAAGCTCACATGTGAGACAATGCAAGAAGATTCGGAGGAGAAATGATTGGGTTATAGCTTTAATCTAATTAGTGGATTAATCCCTGATAGGATTAACTGAGTGGTAACTGGAGGCAGGTGTGTGTGGCTGGAGCAAATGGTTAATTGGGGGCATGGCTTTGGGGTCTATATTTTGTATCTCCAGAGTGGAGACTCTCACTCTGCTTCCTGATCACCATGATGTGAGCTGCTTCCCTCTGCCACACTCTTCCGCCATGATGTTGATAAACCAGCCTAATTCCATCTTAAGACCGGGAGCCATCCTGTCAAAAAGTTATGAAAAGCCCACTTCAGTTTTCTATGAAATGTTAGGATTCCTATTTGGCCTGAGCTCATTTTGATGTTTTAAAATTGTTTGGCATTCATGCCCAGGCCTTGAGCTCACTCAGGCCTGGCTTTCCTTGACCAGATAACAACTCTCTCTCTAAAACTAATGATGCCTCATAAACTTTTGATGTGGGGTTTGACCCCTCCCTTGGAATGCAATGCCATGTAGATTATTAGTTTGCTACTTGCTCTTGAATTGCATATGTCTGACCTTGTTAGCTGTAAGTTCCCAAGACTTTTTGTAACTCTTTGAACTATAAAAACCTTGTCTTCCCTGAGAGCAGGGCTGACCTCGAGCCCAGTGTTTGGGAGGGGCAGCCACTGGCCAGCTCTCTTTGTGTGTACACAATATAAGCTTGCTTTAATTTAAAATTGGAGTTGGTGGTCTTTTCTTTGTGTCTTGGATCAACAATGTTCACCTCACCTTGAGCCCCGAAGATTGGAGCTGGCCTTCTGTGGATTGAGACTCCCGAAACCATGAGCCCTCAAATAAACTCTTCCTCCTCTACAGTTGGGCTGGTCGGGTCTTTAAGTCACAGAAGCGAAATAGCTGACTGAAACACATCCCTTCTGCCATCTATTCACACACCCACCCATGGAGCCGTCCCTCCTTCCCTCTGAATCTATTCATCAGGAATGATACTTAACCCTGAGTCCCCTAATACCAGTTAACCTACACATGTTACAGTCTTTAGCGAAAGACTCTGCACTTCCCTACGGTTCTGTGCAAGACCTGGAAGATAGAAATGTAGGAAGGACTTGGCCCTCAGGAACTTGAAATCTAGTTTAAAAAACCACTGTAGATAAGGAACAGTAGCCATATAAGACAGCATGTGTCCTGTAGCCAACTTACCATCAGGCCAGAAATCCCCAAAGAGGCTGTAGAGGTAGTGGGCAGCCACACAAGAGCTTTCAGAAAAGCCTGGTTGTAGGTGGAGATTTGGCACGATTCCAATAGGTAGAGAGGAGAGGAAAGGCCATCCCAGGAAGGAGACAAGAGAGTGCGGAGAGGCAGAGACAGGGATGTGTAGGGTGTAGGTGGAGAAATAGTGAAGGGCAGTTTGACTAGAATGACGATTTCAAGCTCACTCTCTAATCTGTTGACTACAGAATCAATGGAACTTGAAGTACAAGAGGAATCTGTTCACTGTTTCAGTTAGAGAAGTCATGGGTCACTTCTACACACCAATGTCTTAGGTACATGCACTGTATCAGTCAGTAACTGCTGTGTAACAAACACATACAAGGCTTTGGTGCTTCTACTAGTAAATATTTAGTTTTATTGACAAGCCTGTGGGTCACCTGGGTTCAGGAGAAGTATGGTCCAGGAGAGCCTTGACTGGGACAAATTAACTCTCTTCTATGTGTCTCACATCCCTCTAGCCAGGTGCCCTTTGCACATTTTCATGGTAGTGTCAGGGTTCCAAAAGAACTAGTGAAAACACTTCAGCACTTTTTCATTTGTTTGTTTTGGGTGCTGGGGATTTAACCTAGGGTGCTTCACCACTGAGCCACATCCTCAGCCCTTTTTATTTTTTTATTTTGAGACAGGATCTTGCTAAATTGCTTAGAGCCTTACTAAGTTGCTGAAGCTGGCTTTGAACTTGTGACCCTCTTTGCCTCCTCCTCCAGAGCCGCTGGGATTACAGGAATGCACCACTGCGCCTGGCCACATCAGCGCTTTTTGAAGCTTCTACTTACATTATAACCACTAACAACCTCAGTCCAGCAGAAGTCACATGGTCAAGCCCAATTGCAACAGATGAGTTAACAGACTCTGCATCTTTAATGAGGGGAACTGACAAGTGACAGGGCAAAGTGAAAGATTTAAATAAAACCTGGGGTTCAGTGCAATCAATCTGCCATGTGCACCAAAAAGAGAACTGTTTTAGAAATAAGCATTAACCACAGAGACGATCATTGCCAATAATACAGAGTACCCACAACCCTGAAATATATACAACCCAGTAAATGCTATGCAAGTTCTTATTCCTGGCTGTTGCCAAAATATTTTTTTTTTCTCTTTCTATTTTAGTGGCTCCATTTCTGCCAGAATTTAACATTGACAGGGTGATGTCGCTTCTTTTCTTAGAGAGAAAAAAGAAGCTTTTTGTTGTCAAGGAAAAAAAAGTAGAAGAAAGAAAGAAAAAATAGAGCTGGCAAGAGACAGTTATTCTATTGCCTTGGGAATCACTGCATTGCAATTGTACCAGTTGAAAGGAATGTAAAATGTAGTTCCTGCTTCAGAGGGAGGGAGGCAGGGAGAGGGCCACTACCGGACAAAGGAACCAGGAATGCACAAAAGGAAAATTCTGTTCCATTTCCTGCAAAATTAATAAAAAGAGTCCCCCTCCCCCAGGTTGATGTGCTCCAAAATTAGTTACAGAGATTTATAGAAATTGCAAGTATTGTGGTCTCCCATCATAAATCCTCAGGCCCCAGGAATAAACAGGGACCTTACATACCAGGTTCTGTGCAAGGCACTTCATATGCATAGTTTTATAGAATAACTCACACCACTATGTGGTAGGCATTACCAATCCCATTTCACAGATGGGCAAACTAAGACTTGGAGTCATGGACTCATCTGTTCCCCAAATCACAAGGACAGAAAATGGCTGGATTCTAAGGCACCTCCTCACTTTAACATACATTCTAGCTTGCTACTTATGATTTTTGGAAGACAAAGAGTTTGATAGTGAGTGGTTGGAGGAGGCAGGAAAACACCCAAAGAGTCAGCAGGAAGTCCACCATTATTTTGACCCTTTTCCTACCTGAGTTCTTGTGTTTGAGGTTAAACTGGTTGCTACTCTACAGGACGTGGACTTACCAATGTACAGGAAGCCCTGCAGCTGAGTCTCATGTCTACATGTAGAGAATACCAAACTGTCATACCACCAGAAGGGACCACAGCAATCTGAGTCAACCCCCTCATGCAACTGGGCTCAGGTGCGACTCAGCCCCTGATGGAAGACGGTGCCCAGGTCTCCACTCCCAGCCTTTTTCCTGGCCTGATTTCACTAGGAGCTGACAATTACATAACCAAGGCAGAAGAGGTTTTCAAGGTGGGCAACAACTCTTTATCTGTGGGAAAAAGCATGAGCTATATTTTTGTGGGCAGAGGCAAAGGCCAGGGCATGGGGTAGGTTTGGGGAATAGGGATATGCTTAGCTTCCTATTGAAAGAAAGGAGAAGTGGATGGGATTCCTGGGCAATCTCTTGTTTTCTAAGCAAACATGTCCTTGGTAAGGGCTATTCCTTAAGTTTCCTATGCAGGGTTAACTGACAAGCTTTGATGAAAACAATGTGTGGGGGGGCTCAGTGTAGGCTTCCAAAGAGAGGGAGGGAGGAAGGAGGAGACACCTCCCACCCCCTTAGGAACAAACACCTATCCACTGCTCACTCAGCTCAAGTGTCTTTGTTACTAAATAGCCAATTCTTACCCTGGTTCCAACAACCCCATTACTGCCTCTTACCCCTCCCTTCCAATCTTTGCAGTTTCCGGGGTGAAGTGTCTTCATTTCTGTCATTGGCACTTGAGTCCACCAAAATCTGGGCTTGGATTCATGCAAACTTCCAGGGTCACAACAGTGCCCATTGCTCACTGACTTGGTCCTTCTGTGGCATGAGATACAGCTGGCCATCAGCAAACCTAATTGAATTCTTTCCTCACCTCTCCGATACCATTCTCTCCAGGATCTTCCCTCACCCTTTCAGAAGTTCCTTCTCCTCTTCTCCAGGGACCCCCGACACTGAGGTCTCCAGGGTTCTGCACTCATGCTGCTGCCTCCCACTGCTCACGCATACACTGCAATCAGGAGGCTTCCAACCCCAAGCTCTCCCAACAGCTCCACTTGCAGGCCCTTTAGGAAACTCAAAGGTGAGTCTAAAATCGAAATCATTGTTTTTCTCTTTCACCGGCATTATCCATGGTGGTTTAGTATACCAGTGTCCACTCAAACACATGGTTCCAATTTGGCCACATCCAGTGATTAAAGTCCTATCAGTTCTCCTTAAAATATTTTTATTTCATTTATTTTTGAGATGTGGTTTTACTATGTTGCTAGGTTGGCCTCAAATTCCTGGGTTCACATGATCCTCCCACCTCAGCCTCCCAAGTAGCTGGGGTTACAGGTGCTTGTCACTGTGCCCAACCTTGACTTTTATGAAGCAATTTGGTCTGTTGCTGTCACAATTGAGGGGCCTCGAATTTTTTTTCAATCTGGACTCATGCAGAACAGTTGGTTTTCTAGCCTTGTCCCTCTCCCTTCCTGTGCTGCCAAAGAGATCTAAAATACAAATAGTTATGCATTTTCCAGACTAGACTTTTCTTGTGGCTCCCCAACTATTTCTAGAGGGTTAAGTTCAAACTCCTTGATGTGAACTTTATAAGCTACCTGCCTTTTGACTTTCATCTTCAGAAGTACAGAACCACTTGTATTTCTCTGGACCTGTCTTACCAGTGTTTCCCTCTTTAACTTTGCCAACACTCTTCCTTCTGCATAAAATCTTGCCCCATCCTTACCTGGTAAATGTATTTTTGTTTAAAAATTTAAGTATCTGTGTCTGCATCTCCTTTGTGAAACCTTTCTTGACTCCTTGGATAGGGCTCACCACTTCCTCTGTGCTGTCAGTGAACTTATGTAATTTCACTTTTATATAGTAATCAATTATTCACACGACTCTCCTAAGACCATGAATTTCCTAAGGGTAGTTTCTAATTCTTATTCATCTTTCTAGCTTTTCAACAAATACTTACTGAATGTCTGGAATATCAGGCACCGAGGCTGGTAGTGATTAAGAACATGCAAAGACTGTGGAGTCAGATTACTTAGGGCTGCTACTGTGTGTGTGTGTGTGTGTGTGTGTGTGTGTGTGTGTGTTATTTGTGGTGCTGGAGATTGAACCCAGGGTCCTGTGCATGTTAAGAATGTGCTCTACCACTGAGCTTCACATCCAGCCCACAGGGCTTCTAGTTGATCAGTTAGGAGAACTTGCAGGTAAAGTCAAGACCATGTCTCTTAAGACATTTATTGCCACCTAAACCATACATGTGCACATTTATTCACCAATTTCTTGACACTGACCCAATTCTTTCCTATGAACTTGGGTCTGTAGCCTGGAGTGTCTTACCATTTTCTCACACAGACAAAACCTATGTTGTCTTGTCTACAAATTTCAGGTTTGATTTTTTTTTTTTTTTTTTTTTTAAGTGGAGGAAGAACTTTAAAAATTGTTAAGTCAGTGAAGTACAGAATTCTTCATGTTTTTATAATTTACTTCCACCCTCAGTCTTTTCTTTTTTTGGTACTGGGGATTGAACCCGGGGATCCTTAACCACCGAGATATATTCTCTGACCCTTTTAATTTTTTATTTTAAGACAAGGACTTGCTAAGTTGCTTAGGTCCTCGCTAAGTTGCTGAGGCTGGTCTCAAACTTGCAATCCTCCTGCCTCAGCCCTCCTGAGCCGCTGGAATTACAGGCATGCACCACTGTGCCTGGCCACCCTCAGTCTTTCATGGTTGTTTTGCCTATACTTAATTTGGTAGCATGTTTTTTAAAAAAGCAATTTGTCTGAGTCTTTCCAGAGAAGTCATCTTTTTTAGAATTATTGGGTTAAAAAACATATAACATTAAATTTACCATCTTAACTCTTTTTAAATGCACAGTTTAGTAGTGACTATATACACATTTTTGTGTAACAGATCTCAAGAACTTTTTCATCTGGCAACACTGAAATGCTACACTAATTTTCCCTCCCTGGGTCTTAGCAACCACATTTCTACCTTCTGTTGCTATATCTACTTTAGATACTTTATCTGAAAGGAACCATACATATTTGTTCTTGTGACTTGATTTATTTCACTAGCATAATGTCATCATGGTTCATCCACGTGGTAGTATATGTAAGAAAAATTATCCTTCTTGATAGTTGTATAATATTCTATTATATGTACATACCACATGTTCTTTATCTGTTCTTCTGTGGATGGCAATTGAAGTTGCTTCTACCTCTTTGCTAGAGCGAATGCCATCACGGACATGGACATGCAATGTCTGATATATTACTTTGGCTTCTTTTGGATATATGTACCCAGAAGTGTGAATCATCAGGTAATTCTATTTTTAATTTCTTAAAGAATTCCCCCTATTTTTCCTATAACAGCAGCACCAATTCACATTCTCACCACAGTGCACATTCGAATTTCCCTGCATTCTTGCACAAGAATAACACTTTTCTGTTCTGTTGAGAGTGGGCCATCTTAATACATGTCAGGTGATATCTCATTATGGTTTTGGTTTGCATTTCTCTTATGATTAGTGATGCTTGGCATCTCTTCATTTGCTTGTTGGCCATCTGTGTATATTCTTTGGAGATTTGTCTTCTCAAGTTCTTAGCCCAATTTTTAATTGGGTTGTTTTTTGGCTGCACAACAAAGTTCCTTATATAGTCTGGGTATTAACCCCTTATCAATTCTGTGTTTGTAAATATTTTCTCCCATTCCACTGGTCAATTTCACTCTGTCGATTATTTCCTTTGACATGAGAAAGTTTTTCAAGTTTGATATAGTCCTATTTATCTATTTTTGGTTTTGCTGCTTATGATTTTGGTATTATATCCAAGAAATCATTGCCAAATGCAATGTTCTGAAGCTTCCCCCTTGTTTTCCTCTAGGATTTTTATAGCTTTAGTCTTACATTTAGCTTTTAATCTACTTTGTGTTAATTTTAATGTTTATGTATGGTGTAAAGGGTCCAACTTCAGTCTTTTGCATATGGATATCCAGTTTTACCAACAGTCCCACCCTCCCTCCCTCCCTCCTTCCTACCTACAGAAGATTGAACCCAGGGGTGCTATACCTCTGAGCTACACCCCAGCCCCTTTTGGTTTTTGAAGCAGCATCTCACTAAGTTGTGTAAGATCACAGTAAGTTGCCCAGGCTGGTCTTGAAATTGCAATCCTTCTGACTCAGATCTTCTGAGTTCCTGGGATCATAAATGTGCACCATTGCACCTGGCAAGAATATTTCTTGATGTCCTTCTTTAATGTTGACATTTCAGTGGTTTACATACTACTAAATGGACTTATATAATCATGGCACCCACTATTGCTGGCACAAATAGATTTGGGAATACAGAGGAGAGAGACGACCCAGGTGAGCAGCACCTCTGTGGGTGGAGCTGGGCCACCTAGGCGTATCTCAGCAGCCTATAAGCCCCAAACAGTGTGTATTAACCATGTCATTTTATCCAGCTTTTCGGTGCTTCAACATCTGAAGTTTTGCTACTTCTGGAGAGACTGTCCCTCTCAGGGCTAGCCAATTACTAAGAGGGTAAAGGACTCAACTGAGAACTTGCCTTCGCTATGCAAACCAACCAATCCAGAGCTCAAACCCACCACTTTCCTCTATCACACTCAGGACCCTGATTCTCCTGCCTTAATCACCCCAAGGTCATGTCCCAGACAGGGATAGTTCCTATGTCCCAGAACGTGCTGAAATTATTCAACTTAGCCAATCCGAAGTCTGCTTACTTGGACTTTCCAGCTTCTTCCTGGGAAAAGAACCACAAAGGCTCTCGTCTGTGCTTTTTCTTCTAATTGACCCCACTGCTTCCCCAGGTGTCCCCCAACCGTCTGCAGTGTGGCATCTGTTGGCCTCCTGATCTGTTGGCCCTTATATTTTAAGGGTGAGCCATGCACACTGGCCTGCAGGTTAAAGGCAATGGAGTGGCTTTCATTTGATAACTTCTGCTGTCGCCCCCTTGGGTTGACTTAGACTGTGACCACATCTATAAGATACTGGGCACATTTTAAGAATCCCAGTGTTAGTTTTATTATCACAATTTGGTGCTGGGGCCATAGTGTTGAACGGTCCCAATACTCAAGACACTTTTAGACCACTAGACCACCTGGTGAGGGGATCTTCATTTAGCCTGGAAGGGCTTGAAACAGCCTAAATTAGACAGGCCAGCAAATAGGATGTGCCTAGGCCATTGTGGCAGTTACCTGTGCTTAAGTGCCCAGGGATATGGTAGGTGTAAAAGTTAAGTTTTTGCTTTTCATTTAAATTGAGGAAGGAATGGGTTTAGTAATAGGGTAGGGCATTGCCAAAGGCCAGCTCCGACTGCATCAGGATTTTGACACAAGTGAATCCTCCTGGTTCATTGACAAGCAGGTAATGACAGGTCATTCTCGACAGCAGACCATTTGACTGTGCGTTTATGAAGTCAGAGTACCTCCTCCACAACTGGAAAAATGCCAATCACTGGGCAATGAGTGACTAGGACACATACCCGGCCCTTGAATAACTCACAGCATGAGGTGGTCCCAGGGCAGGACACAAAGACACAGGAGACACAAGTGAGGCCAACAGGAGAGTCGCAGGCAAGGCCAGCCCAGGGAGGTGGCTGCTCTAGAGGCCAGCCTGGAAGTGCAGCTCTTGGCACTGGCCCCTGCCCAGGTCTGCTGAAGCCACTGGCCCAGGGAAGAGGACTGTTTGGACACTGTGGGGGTCAGTACCTTATGGGCCCTGTTTGGCTCCAGACTGCATTGTGAGTCAGAAAAACCGTTGTGTTCCGGTCATAATATGGTCACAGAGCTTTGGTGTTTGTTTCCTCATCTGCAGAGAGGAACAATATCTAACTTCTCTTTCCTAAAAGGAGGTCTAGAAGGTCATGAGAACTCACCAGAAGACCAAGAGACCTTCCCTAAGTAATGGGATCCTTGCCCTTAACTTTCCGATTGGTGGGAACCTCAACACGGATCCTATGAGATCCAGTTCTTTTCTTCTAGTTTGTGAAAATCCATAATGCTTTATAGGGTTCTAAGAGGTCAGAAAGTGCTAAGGTTGCAACTGGAATTCAGCCACAATCCCTCGTGCTAGAGAGATGAAAAGGTAACAGAGGCTAATATCAAGTTCCTCACACAACTTCAATTTAAATTAAACTTCCTTTAATGAAATAAAAAACAAATGGTGCATTGCATAATATTTGTGGTCACAGTATAAAACAATACAATTAGTTCATATAACATTGGATATGGACAAAAATACACAAGACCCTTTCTTTTTCTACTGAAAATTCTGCAGATCTTTATGTGCCACACTAAAAAAGAAAGTCAGTCAACCTTGTTCTCCTAGTGATCTGCACATGTATTTATCACTGAGAATTTGGTCAAACAGTGGAGGAGAACTTACCCAAATCCCAGTTCCCTTCTTCCTCTGTTGTCATCGGTGAAACTAAAAAAAGTTTTCTGAAAGTAGCAAGTTGTGTAGTATTGCTTATTGTTCCTGCCAAAAAAGGCTCAGTCTTTGGCTCACAGATGTCAGTGACAAAATCATGGCTGCAGGCAGTCTGCAAAGCAGGAGGCAAGAGCCCCCAGGGAAACAGACAGAGGTCTGGGCAGGAGGGAGCCACGAGGCTAGGAGGGGGACACACACACACACACACATGAATACATTTCTAAATTAAGATTTAATCCAGCTGGTGAGTCAGAGTTCCGCCGTCCCATGAAAAATCTGAAAAGTTGTTAGGAAGCCAGAGTTTGCATTTTTCTCTTTTTAAAAAAGTGAAACATGTCTGTAAACATCATAAAGTAAACAATTTAAAAGCAATTTTGAGGCTTCTATCTGAACATCGCTCAGGCTCTTTGGGGAATATGTTTGTGTTTAGGGAAAAAAAACCCAACATTCTATAAAGTTTCTTTCTTTCTTTTTTTTTTTTTTTTTTTTTTAAGAAGTGCAATTTCATCCCTGTGAGGCCTGGCTAGGTCCTTCCTTCACTCACACAATGCCACTAGCAGGAGCCTCTCCCAGAAGAGCACTTTGTGGCACAGGAGCCCGACTGGGTACCAGAGTGTACCTCACACTTTAAAAAGGACACACATCCCAGGCAAGTTTATGTCCCTGGAAGGAACCAGGTCCTTGGTGCATTGTCCTGGGATCTCTCACCCCTCGCCCAGCCCCCAGGTGACTTGTGGGTTGGCTGGCCCAATGGACATGGGGGGAGGGGGGAAGGCCAGTGCTGTGACACTCAGCCTTGAACCTTGACATCAGTTTGAAAGGGAAAGGTATGACCTGTGACCACACATCCCTTTTATTACCACTAAGTGCCTGGTGTGACCTGGTCCCTGGTTCACATACCTGGGGCCACCTGGTCTTGTCCAAAGCTAGGTGTCCGATCTCCTACTAAGAAGAGCCGGTGCTGCAACAGTGAATCTTCCTATGGTAACTGCAAGGGCTCAAGGGGCACTGGCCATTACTACTACAGCACCAGTTTATAGTTGTTCTCACTTAATTCCTGCTTGAACAATCACCTGTGTCCCTCCTTCTCCCAAATAGCACAGTTGGGAAATGACATAGAAAATACGCGAATCTAGTGCCATCAAGGCCCTTTCTTCCTCCTCTAGTCTCTCCCATTTGGGTGGGGTGCACCTGCTCCCTGTCTTCCCACCACCAGGTCTAGGCCTGGGACGTCTGTGCTGCAACCATGACATAACCTAGAATGCCCATCACAGGAGGGGTCCAGCAAAAACTGGGTGGAAATCTGCTTCCGGGGGCAACTTGGTGATAAGCACTTCAGAACCAATCAAGGGCAACAGAGAGGGGAAGGGGAGCTGGTGAGCTGGGAGGAGCTCAGTCACCGGGCCCACAGCGACAAAGAGCTGCACATGAATGGCCATCATTTTGTATTACTTTATTGCTCAAAACAAACGAATCTTTTTTCCCCCCCTTTGGAAGACAGAGCAGTGTTAGATCCTTCAGAGCCAGGATAAAAGCACAGAGGATTGCAATTAGGGCATGAGTCACCAGTGAGCCTCAGAAAACCCCACTGGAAGCTTCTGGAAGGCCAGTGCCATGCAGGGGGAGCAGAGGCTCAGAGGGGTGCACTATTAATGAAGAAGTCAGGGACCCGGAAGATCTCTTCCTGTCGGCTGTCCTATTCCTGATGGAAGCAGTCAGGCAAAGCGACTGCTCTCAATCCTACTTTATAGGCTGTTCACATGACAGTAAATTGCTGGGTTTCCTCCGTGTTCCTAATAGGAAAGCGAACATACCACAAAATATACCCTTTCTCACTGACCCCCTGCAGGGGATCTGAAAAAGTCCTGAAGGACTGAAAAGGTCATGGAAAATGCACGGTTCCTCTGGGCAATTTCGGATTCCTGGCAGTCAGTCTTCAAGCAGCAATTTGCCTTCGTGTGAAGGAGCCCAAGTGGGGTGTGAAGGACATGGCATACCTGTGGGTCCCTGCAAGCCCCCTGGTGGCCAACGCCTTTGTCTCTCAGGAAGGGCAGAAGCGGGGAATGGAGGGGCTTCCACAGCCTAGCACAGCCCTGGCGCCCTGGCCCTCCTGGCTTGGGCTGTGGGAATCTAACTTCCTAGGACCCCTCGAGGCACAGAGGCCTCACAACTATTGGAAAAAGCATCTGTTCCTCTCCTTGTCCCCAACCTTCTCTTCCTCGCAGACTTTCTGACTGCCCTGGACGGAGGTGGCTGTGTATTTTTCTTCATATTCATTCTTAAGGCTAAGGTGGCAAGATAAGGTGCTCGGTGGAAAGCCAAATTCAGATTCCAGGGCTGCCATTTCAGCACGCTCACAGAAAGCAAATACAACAGAAACGGAAGAGGGGCAGAGAAGAAAAAAAAAATGCATTTGGGCTCAATGAGAAGTTACATTCTCCAAGTTTAGATTTCAAATGTAGTCTACACCCCTTGAAAATAGGGCATGGGTTAGAGCAGGAAAAGCCACAGATCAGCCGTGGGCACAGGCCTGTGTCATCTCTAGGCCGGGGCAGAGGGTCACAGCAGCTGTCCTCATGGGAGCCCCCACTGAGGACCCGGGCGCCCAGGTGGCAGGCACATTCTCGCCCAGGGAAAGAACTCTGAATGCCATCACCCCTTCCTCACCGCAGCCCTTCGCCACAAAAGCGATCGACACACACAAGTCAGAGGATCGATAAGCCGGTAGGAGAAAAAAATTAGACAAAGGTTAACCGTTAAAAAACTGCAGTTGGGAAAACACACACTCGATTGTTATATATCAGAAAGTGCCGTGGGAAGAAGAGCCGTGTGCTGGTAGACATGTCCGCGCTCAGAACTTGACATGCATGAGAGAGAGAGCGCCAAGTCCCACCTGAGATTAGAGAGGACTGGTTTTAGTGTAACACACTTGTTTTCAAAATCTCACTGTCCTCTTCTCACCCCCACTGTCCCTCTGCCACTCCCAGTCCGGCTGTCTAGTCCATCTCCATCGACATGAGCCGGCGGCGCTCCCGCCTCGTCTCCTGCACCTCCTTCTTACAGCACCAGTGGGAGCTGCAGTACCCGATGAGGCAGGACAGGAGCCCGATGACCGTGGACAGACCCACGCCGATCAGCAGAGGATACTTGAAGGCGTTCAGCACTGGGAGAGAGAGATCAAAAGGGGAAGCTGTTAGTGCTGCCAGGAAGGCCCCTGGGGACTACTGCCTCCCTCCCTGCCCCACTGAGTGGGCTTTCCCCAAGGGAGCAGATGTCACGAATCCAGCACCCAGCACAGTGCTCAGACAGGAGTAGCTCCACCACGTTAGTTGTAAAAATGCACAAATATCTCCCCACACCCAGTTCTGGGGGAGGGGGGAGGTTGTGCTACAGAAAAAAAAGATCCCATTCAATGTCTCTGAATGTCAGCTGGCTTTTTAGGGTTTTGGCAGGAGATTGATTTTTAAAAGTCAGTATAAGGGCACCGCACGTTCAGCAGCAGATGCGTCCTTAAAAAAAAAAAAAAAAAACCATGCGTAAATCAATTCCATGCATCAAATAACTGAAGTGTACTAAGGGAGCTATTTTAAGCAACACTATAGAAAATTATCTAGCAAAGTGAATAATCATTCCCCTCCTTGTTTGGTAAATCTGGGTTTTTCAAGTGGAGTTACTTCAAGCAAGGAATATCTACGATGCAAATATGGTATAGATGACAGAAGTTTATGCACAAGCTGTGAGTTTAGATATGCATTACTGAGATGCCACCCCGGAAGCCCCATCTCCCCTCCTCGCTAGGTACCGTGAATGGATATGGCCACTGGACTAAGTGCCTTACCTTTGGTATGGTTTGGTTTTCACAACAGCCCCATGAGAGATTACTATCCCGTTTTACAAGAGAGGAAAAGGATCAGAAAGGCGAACTGTTTTGGAAGAGCTGGAATTCCCAGGCCCATCTCTCCAAACAGACATCTCACTAGGGAAACACTCCCAAGGCTTCTCCTGTTCCGTGCAGGCACTCGGACTTTAATTCTCTCCACAGTATTATTCCTCTTGACATTTACTTTCTGAAGCTTTTTGCAGGGGAGACGTATTTCTTCAGGGAACAACTGCCCTGGCATGCTTGGGGAATGCAGGTCTGACCGTGGAGTCGGTTGATGCTGGGGTAGGGCAGGCTGTGAATCACCCTCCTACCTCTGGGCTCTGTGAAGTCACTGTGTGCCTGTGACACCAGGGGGAGCCTCCATTTTCCAAGAAGCAAAGCAATGGGAGGCCAAGTAGGGCAGCACGGGCACCTGATCTACAGCTTCACCTGGAGACTGGGACCCTCTCCCTCAATGCTGCTCTCTGCTGCTACCCAGCAGAATCCATGCCAACCTCAGGGCACAGTAAGTTTCCACAAATTTATGGCAAAGCCTTGAAAATCTTTCCAATGAGTCTTGAAAACCATTTCCTGCTGGTGCCACCAGCAAGGGATAGCAAAGCTGGGAACTGGTAAGGGCTGCTTGTGCTTTCTGGCTGTAGGCCCAGGCCCAGCCTAGAGAGAAAGCAGGCTGGACATGTTATGGCACATTCCTCAAACCCTGGAAGCCTGGATTCTGTCAGCTGTGGCATGGAACGGAGAGAAGACATTCCCCAAACACAGAGAGAAAGATCTGTGTGTCACTCTTACCATCCATCTTCACAGTTATAAAGATGGGCTTGGAGTGGATCTCTGCCTCTCTCTGCCAGGAACCTGTTGGTGACTTCACCCATGGAGTCACGGAACAATAGTAGTTGCCAAAGTCCTGGTCCTCAGAGCCATGTACTTGCAGTAAGAATTCCAGCACACTCACGCGCTCCAAGCTGAGGTCACTCTTCCAGTCCCTCCGGGCGGTGGTCACAATCCCCTTCCGATCCAGGGAGGACAGGAGGACAGGAGCCTTGTCCAAGCCAAAGGAGTGTACAGCAAACCAGGACACATCAAAGGCCATGTCATCTGTGGATTACCAAGCCAAAACCCTGGGATCAGAGCACTGAGCAGAACTAATGCAAGTAGCCACCATATATATATAACGTTTATCACAGGCCTGCTCTGCTCCACAGAGCCTCACAGCAGCCTGTGATAAAGGTACCATTGTATTTGCCCTCTATACAGAGACCACCTTGTTCAAGGTCACACAGCCAAAGGGAGCAGCATGTGCAGCTCAACCCAGGAATCCAGCTCCAGGGTCCAGCCTCTTACTGATCCTGCTGCTGCCACCCAGCCTAAGTAATCACGGGAAGACGAGTCAGGGCCAAATTGCTTCCCATAGACAGTAAGGAATGCAAAGCTGGTATGCAGTGACATCACACACTGTCTTTTAAAGAAAGCAGGGTCCTTTGGCACTTCAAGCAGAAGAACACAAGAGTGAAAAGACACTAATGTTATAAAGAACAAAATGTACACAAAATGAATTGTACAAAATTTAGAGTTGTGAACAGTTTAGATTTTATTGTTCACTGTGGTTTCCCTGCCCCCCTTCCTCTTTGCAGAAGTGCTTAAGTTCAAAACAAGAGGAAAAAGATGTCAAGCTGAGAAAATTGAACACAGTTTAACAGTCCCAGGGAGTAATGCTGCTGGATTGTAGAGTACTCTGCAAAATTAAGGCTCTAACAGCCTCAAATAAATTAATTCGGGCATAAGAGAAAGAAGACTTTGGCACAGTGGTAATTGTCATAGAATGTGACAACCAAGCACATGTCCTAAAACCCCTGACTTCTTCTCTTGATTGATATCAACTAATATCAGTTGGGTCAGTTCTGAGATCATCCAGCAGCCAAGTAAAGACCATAAGCCACAAACACCATTCCATCTTAAATCCACTTGACAAGCCTTTTATATAAAGTTGAATAAGGTAGTTTTTGAAAAAAAGGTAACATTCATTCATTTAGTAAAAGTACACTAATAACTTCAAAAAGCATAGTATAAGGCAAATAAGTGATGTTCAGATGATTACACATTTAAAAAGATTGTAAATCAAATTAAAAGCAAGAATTTCTACAAAATGATAATTCATTTGCAGCTCCCTGGGGAAACACAATATCTCCCTTTTTCTCCCCAAAGAGCCACTATAATACTTAATGATAAAATTCTGTTTCCAGAGTGTGAAGTTGTCTCTATTCAACAAGACCAGCTCTGCAGGGGTAGAGCGAGTACCATGAACTGTCTCATACTCTCACAGCGCCAGGGGCCCAGCAGGCAACTGGGTCAGGATCACATACTCAATGGAAACTTTAACTTAATGCTGCTGTCACCTCCAGGTGCTGGGTGGTTACCAGCAGCAGCAAAAGGCACAACTGTGTTCCCACTGCTTGTGCCCAGACTCTATCTAGCTCCTGATTCCCCACTGTGCTTTGCAGGGTGGGCTACCTGGGATGGACTCTGGGCACCAGCACTCACTTAGCCATGAGATCTAAACAGATGCTGCTGGTGTCCTGAGCTCCTGCTGCTATAGGTGTTAGATGCTGAGCACCTGTATCAGACAACAGCTGACTGTTGCAGGGTTATTAAAGCCCAGTCTCCTTGGCTCCAGGTGGGCAATACTCTGGTCACTTACAAGAGCGCCCGTGGGGGCAGACTTGTTCGGAATTCACACCTCCACCTGCCTTCTTCCCTGTTTATTCTACCTGGATTCCCTCTCTTCCGGCAGTATTCTCCTGAGAGCGCTTCCTCAATGAATCACTGCATGCTTGTCTCAGCTTTGCTTCTGGAGGACCTCACTGAGACACCATTTCAGAAGGGCTGTGCTCTGCTGTCCCCACCCCACCTTGGCACAGGAGTGCTTTGGCTCTCAGTCCACTTATGCAACTGTCCTTTCCCAACGGGAATTCCCTCACAGGCCATAGGATGCCTGAAAAAATACTAAATTACAACTTGTGTTTAATTATTCAGAATCCTCCACCCACACAGTCCAAGAGTACAAAGTTCTGGAAAATTGTGACCTGCAAGATATCAGATAGGTATAGCTTTTGCAATTACACTGGAGAAAAAGACTTTTATATTAAATCTACAACTGGTGACCCTATTCATTTACCAAAAAAGAACATTTAAAGGATTTTTGTGTGTGTATATTATAAATGAGCTTTAAGGGTAAAAATGGCATCTTAGCACAGCAGAGGCTGCTCATTTAAGGCCTAACTCCTCCTTTCTTACCCCCATGAAAAGAGCTAACCAGATCCATTGGTTTTCTTTTCTCACAGTACCCATAGACTTCTTTTCCCTACCTCTGAAGCTCATCCATATTCAGCTTTCCTAAGAGAGCCAGTGTTGACATCAATCAGTATACTACAGCCTTCAGGTCAAATCCAGTCTACACCTGTTTTTAAATAAAGTTCCACTGGAACACAGCCATGCCCATTTGTTTACATTATCATCTACAGCCGCCTTCCTGCTATGGTGGCAGAGTTGAGGAGCTGCTGCAGAGACCATCTGGCCCACAGAGCCAAAAATACTTCTATTGGGTCATTTATAGAAAATCCTGAACTAGTTGCCACCTGAACCTTCAACTGGAGGTCCTGTAGGAGCCAGACATCCACCTGCTCCCAGATGCCAGAGGGGCCCGGTGCCCAGCCCAGGGTGCTTACTCTGGCTTTACTCCCTTTGCATTAGTACACCCCCTCCATACAGAAGGAAACCTGATTCTTATTTCCCCCATGACCATATTTCCAGCTGTCTCCACACAGAAATATGAGCACCCTGCGTAATCTGGACTTTTCAAGGTACAAATCTGCCCACAGCCATGGCTTTGCTTGTGATGGGCTAGGGAAAGACAACTGGTGTCCAGGGTCAAAGTGGGCAGAGGAAATAAGGGCAGGCCTTAGTGAGTTGGTTCTTCATGAAATCTTTAGGAAAAGGCAGAGAGGTAGGTACAATCATGCTCAGCAACAGAGATACTCTGCATTTAAGGTTTTTTCAGGCCCTAATGATCCAGAAGCAAGAGTGGGGCCAAGGATAAAAGGCATGAAATGGATGGGTCCCACAGCTGTTAAGCATCCTTTTGGCAATGCTAATATTTTCTGTGCAGAAAATATTTAAACAATTTTCCTAAAAATTCTATAATAGCACTGTGTGGTCACTTGCCATTATTCTCTTACTCTTTTGTATTTCTTCATAACATTAATTGCTGTCTTCTCACCTCTGTCTTTAACAAGGTTGCAAATTCCAAAGAGGCAGACAATGAATATTTTACCTGATCTTCTATTCCCAACATCTCCAGCATCACTTATCTATTGAAGAAACTCAGTAATACGTGAATGAATGAATAAATGAATAAAAAAAAAGAGAGAAGAAATAAAACTCTGCAAGTATGTTTTCACACTAGTGGAACCAAGCCTGGAGGGGACCCATTGACTGCCCTCACAACTCAGGTTCAGATAACTGAACATGTTTCCATCCAACAGACACATGCATCTAATAACCAACCAGTATGAAGCAGGCAGTGAGGATAAATAGTCAATCTAATCCCTAGCCCCCCACATCTACGTAACACAGTAGGGATTGATTTGAAAAATATTTTCAAAAGGCAACCTGGGAAAGGGGAAGGGGGAAGGTTGGTGGGAGGTACCTGGATCCAGCACTGCTCCTTCAACAGTGATGATGCAGAATAATTTGATCAGATCTCCCCGGATGACTGATGGTGTGTCGGAATGCACTGAGGCATTAAATATGGGACCTGGAAGAAAGTAACGTCAGCCCTATTATTCTCTTTCATACTTTTTCAAAGTCCATTCTTGGTGGCATCTAAATGTGGTTCCCTTTCCTGGGAACTGGTCTGCAAACTCACAAGTGTTCTGAGAGTGCCTTTCTTCTATACAAAGCAATGTGCACATAAGGCACATCCAAATGAATCCTGTCTTAAGATGAAGCCAAACTACAACTCTTTCTAAAGAGCTATTTTGCTTCTGGCTTTCCCTTTACCCATTTTCTGATGAAATCTCATTTGAAGGTCATCTCCACCTCTCACCCTGGTACAGACTGGGTTGTTTCTGGTTCATTGTGATTCACTCTAGGCCAGGGTGGCTCGGAGAGCAGAGGGACAGGGACTGAACCACAGATGCTTTTGGTCCCGATGGTATGAGAGACCTCATTGCACCGTGCTGGGTGCGGGGAATAGGGGCCCTGCTGTTCAAAGGCTGAAATCCAGAAAGGATTCAGACATGCCAACAATGATGTTTCTGTAAAGTGCTGAAGTAGGGCTCCAGGCTGCCAGGGGAAATCAAGGCAGCCTGGATAGTCCTTCAAAAGACTATCTAAGTCAGGGAGGCAGAGTGCATATGGGAATTCTTCTTTCTGCCCAATTTTGCTGTGAACCCAATGCTGCTCTAAAAAATAAAGTCTAATAAGAAGCAAACAAACAAACATAAAGTCCTCGACTCTGGCGGGATTTGTCTCACATATCTCCCTGAGAACAATGTAGGCATGATGATTCTTTTAATCTATCTATGAATCCCTCTTAGGTGACAGCATTTCACAGCTTTAAGCCAAGCTGATCCTAAGAAGTCAATGTTAGTTAACCTTATCATCACAGCTCCTAAAATCCAGGAACAGGCAGACTTGAAAGAAGGTTCCAGAACATCAGTGCTATGGGATTCCTCTGAAATTTCCTGGGAAATAATGATAGATGGCCCTAGGGTGGATTCCAAAACTCATTAAAAGAACACAGATATTACTATTTTCTTGTTCAGAATACCAGGAAGGAAAGACTACCCAAAAGTATATTAAAAACAACAACAACAAACAACAAACAGCCAAAAGAAATGACCATGGAGAGAAAGAGAGTGTGTGTGTGAGATAGAGGGAGAGAGAGTGTGAGTGGGCGCACATGCAAAAGGTCATACCATCTAACGAGGCAATTAATTGACATAGTATATTTTCATTTCAACTTGATAACTACTAAGACAAATTCATTAGACTGCTTTTCTAACACTAAGTATATAAATAGTTTGTGTTTTCCTGGGAGGAAGGTAAAGGATGGTTATAAAATATGGAACACTAGCAGGGTTTTAGGCAGCCCTGGATGGGAACCACTGAGTTCCACATAGCCAGAGAGCATCGGGGGACAGAGAACATGACGGCCCAGCAGAGGGGGAAGGGATGAAAGCCAAGAGGACAAGGACTTGGCCATCTTCTGGACATTGACTCCTCAGTTACTCAACTCTCAGCCCCCTGCAGTGAGGAGGGGCAGGGCCAGGCTGACCGCTGTGGGCCAGCTCTGCAGTGATGACTGGGGTGCTTTATGCCCCAGGTGGCCATCTGTGAGTTCAGGGTAGTTGTGGGCATGGTGAACAATGGATATTACATTTTTCTCTCAGATAAGAATTTCACAGTAACAAATGGGACTACAATAAGGGGCTTTCTTAAAAGTATTCGGCCCCTTTTAAGAGAACACACAATGAAAAAAAAAAGCTAAGAAATACTCATAATGGATTTATGTTTCTATTTAATTTGAAATAGCAAAAAAATCTCATCTAGTTTGGGCAAATGTCACTTTTTCTTTATATTTCCAAAGAAAACCCCAAATGTCTTCTAGGTCACAAGTTACAGTTCTCGTTTCCCCTATTGGTTGTGGCTGTGGGAATCAAGAGCGGTCTGTGCCACGGCTCACAATGCAGACAGGCATGGGGAAGAAGGCCTTCATTGTGGTGAAGGAGGCACAGGAGTAGATTTCCTTCTAACGAAATCAACAGCTCACTGTTAATATGGGTCATTATCCCAGGCTTAGAAATATTTTCATTATGGTCAATTTCTGTGGTAATGCTGTTTTTGTGAGGGGATTTGTCTGGTCAACTTCACAGATGACAGACTGGCACAGAGAATTTAAGTGAACAACCAGAGTCACTAGGGGTCCCTTGATTCCTAGTCTGCAGAGAGTACGGGAACCACTTAGCTTTTAAATACAAACATTCATGCGAACCATATTCTAACCCCAGCCCTAGAAAAAGGCTTAATGGCAATGTTTTTGTGAAAGCAAAAATTGCACATCATCTGCATGTCCATCAAAGGGGTCATGGTTAAGCAAATTCTACTATATATAGTTATTAAAGTTAGTGTTTACCTAGAATTTATTGCAACAGGAAAAATGCTTATCTTCTAACATTAAAGGGGGAAGAAAGCAGGTCATAAAATTATATACGCAGCCTGATCTCAAAGTCATAAAGAAAACACACAAGGGAAAAATTCTAGGAGGATGAACAACACAAATTAGTTTCTGGTAGCATGACAGGATTCCTTATTTCTATTCTTTTACTCTATTTTTTAAATTTTCTATATTAAAGAGAAAAAAAATTTTCAAAAGGCCAACGCCTAAAGCATCATATTTAAATCTTACTTTCCCCCCCGTGACACTTGAGTCAGCAAAAGCCATGACTTAAGTAGGTCCCCTTGAGAAACAGGTCTCAATTAAAAGAGGCCAGGGCCCTGCCAGCAGAGGCCAGGAAGGTGGACACTGGAAGGACTCTTTGTTGTGTGTCTTAAGGAGTACTGCTGATTTTTAGGAAGCAAAGGCTCCGGTTTCAAATCAATGTTTGCTGGGGGCTATTTAGGACTACACTGTTCTGCTGGGTACTGAATTTGATGGCAGCTTCTTCTAATTAAAATGTGAACTGGCCATGACAACTCCATAGATTAAAAATAAAAACCTCAGGCAGTCTATTCAACCTGGAAGCACAGTGAACTTATCTGTTATATATTTAGTTTTTTAAAAAATTGAGAAGTAGATTCAATATCCATTCCTCACCCAGAAATACATACAAAAGATTTTATGTCTTCCCTCTTCTACAGAACAGTTTACAAGAAAGATCAAATAACAAATGTCAAACATGATGGAATTGACTCCTACAGATAGCAAGACATATACAAATAAAGGACAAAACCACACGATCATCTCGACAGACACAGAAAAAGCATCTGACAACACCCAACACCTTTTCCATGATAAAAACACTCAAAAAATTGGAATGGAAGAAAACTTCCTCAACCTGATAATGGACATCTATGAAAAACCCACATCTAACTGAGTGCAGTGGCACATGTCTGTAATCCCAGTGGCTTGGGAGGCTGAGGTAGGAGGATCGCAAGTTCAAAGCCAGCCTCAGCAATGGTGAGGCACTAAGTAACTCAGTGAGACCCTGTCTCTAAATAAAAATACAAAATAGGGCTGGGGATGTGGCTCAGTGGTCGAGTGCCCTGAGTTCAATCCCCAGTATGCTCCCCCGCCAAATAACAAACAAAACCCCTCCTAAAACCCAGATGTAACATGACACTTAATGGCGAAAGACTGAATGCTTTCCCCATAGGATTAGGAACAAGATGAGGATGTCCACTTGTGCTACTTCCATTCAACATCATACTGGAGGCTCTAGCCAAGGAAATCAGGCAACAAAAGAAACAGAAGGTATTCACCTCAGAAAGGAAGAAGTAAAATTATCTCTATCCTCAGATAACATGATCTCATATTTTAAAAATTGTAAAGAAAAAAATTAATTGTAAGGAATCCATAAAAAAACTATTGGAACTAATTAACAAGTTCAGCAAGGTTGCAGGATACGAGATCAATGTACAAAAATCAGTTGTGTATCTTATAATTGCAATGTCCAAAATGAAAAGTAAATTAAGATAGTGGTTCCATTTCCAATAGCATAAAAAATTATAAAATTTGTATGAATTTAACAAAATTAGTTCAAGATTTGTACACTGAAAACAAAATACCACCAAAAGAAATTACGGAAGACCTAATTTCATATTAATGAATTGGCAGGCAATATTATTAAATGGCAATGCTCTCCAAATTGTCCTACACAATCCATATTTTTATAGAAATTAACAGACTATCTTAAAAGTCATGTGGAAATGAAAAGGATTCAGAACGGCCAAAAAATTTTTGAAAAAGAACAGTTGGAACACTCATATTTCTTGATTTCAAAACTAACTACAAAGCCACAATAATCAAATAATATGACTCTGGTTTAAGGACAGAAATACAAGATCACTGGAACAGAACTGAAAGTCTAGAAATACACTTATGTTTTTGATTAAACAATTTTTGACAAGGGAAAAGAAAAACATAGATTTTCAAAAAATGGTGGTAGGATGAGTGGATATCTGCATGCAAAAGAATAAAATGCACCCATTCCTCCCACCACATACAAAAATTAACTCAAAACAGATTACAGCTAAAAATGTGAGAGCTAAAACTAAAAATTCCTAGACATGCATACGTCTTAATGACCTTGAATTAAGACAATGGTTTCTTAGATATGACACTAAAAAAACAAGCAACAAAAGGAAAAAAACAGATACACTGGACTTCACTGTTTCAAGGGACACCAATAAGAAAGTAAAGACAACCCACTGAATGGGAGATATTATTTTCAAATAATAATGTTTATGGCAGCATTATTTATAGTAGCTAAAAAGTCAAAACAATCTAAATGATTTGACTCAGGAAATATCCACAAGAAGCAAATCTAGAGAGACAGAAAGTAGATTAGGGGTTTCAAGTGAAAGGGAGTGTGGGGGATGGGCCAGACTGCTAATGGGAATGAGGTTTCCTTTTGGAGTGATGAAAATGTTCTGGAATTAGAGAGGGTGATAGTTACACAACTCTAAATATATTAAAAACTATTGGACTGTATACTTTAAATGGGTGACTTTTACAGTATGTGAATTTCATCTTAATAAAGTGGTTATCATAAACAAACAAGCAAATACACAATGAGAGGCTTGTGTCTTAACTATTCCTTCCAAATATCAGGGCTTGAATTAATATTTATGTTTTATTAATTTAAAAGTTAAGAGATGCTAGAAGATTATTTCTCTATATACTATAAAAGATTAAAATAATACAATATAGAAAACGTGCTTTATGAGAGCATAACTTATCTGTAAAGTAAATGCAAATAATTTAACTCAACAAACATCTTGCATTTGTTATAGTGATTCACTTAAATGCCTGAATTTTTATGGATGAACATGAATTTACACATACAGAAATGTCTAACTAGAACCCAGAGCAGAGTTAATAAAAATGTCCAGTCTTAAGCTCACAAATGATAATCTTTCACATTGGTACTCTAAATAAAACTGGGATTTAAAACTTTTAAATCACCTTCCTGCTGAAACACATACACAGATTTGTCAGAGGATTTTCATGAATTACTTGGATGAGAAAAAAATATCTCTCTTTGAGAATGTGCACCTTTATCTATGCTATCAACAAAAAAGGATCCTTCTACCTTACTACATAACAATATTACATTACCAAAGACAAAATCATTTCAGAATAGATGTGAAAATATCCTTATTTGAATTAACTTTCCCACAGATAAATACAATTAACAACTGTTCTTAACAAATCAAGTGGGCAGATACATTCGTCTAGACCACAGCAGCTCTGATGACTTGACTAACTGTACGAAATCTTTTTCTCCAATCCAAAATCAACGTGAGGAATAAAATGTAGAATTGGGGCTGGGGCTCGGTGGTAGAGCATTCGCCTAGCATGTGTGAGGTCCTGGGTTCAATCCTCAGCACCACATAAAAATAAAATAAAGGTATTGTGTCCACTTACAACTAAAAAAAATAAAATATTTTTTAAAAAAAGATGCAGAGTCATCTCCTGTATGGAAACATTGCTCTGATTAGTTGGATGGAGAAAAGAAGTCACAACCTTCATTCCAAGAGGGCCCTAACCACAGAAAGCCATGCAACTGGTGAAGACTGGATTGGCTCTGGATCTTCCACTTTCGGTGTGTCATTTAACATCCCTAGAGGCTCAGTCCCCTCCACTTTCTTTATACTCCACCAGGCTCCCTAAAGAATATCAAGTAGCTGTTTTTTTTTTTGTTGTTGTTTGTTTGGTTGGTTTTTTAATAAGAACAAAAATAAAAACACACATTTACACAAACATTGTATGTGAATATTTATAGCAACATTGTTTGTAATAATCAGGAACTGGAAATAGCCAAATGTCATTCTCCAGGTGATGAAAGGATAAACAAAGGTGGCATGTCCATACAATGCAATATTCAGTCATAAAAATGAAGTAAATACTGGGGCTGGGATTGTGGCTCAGCGGTAGAGCGCTCGCCTAGCATGTGCGTGGCCCGGGTTCGATCCTCAGCACCACGTAAAAATAAACGCATTGTGTACAACTAAAGCAAATAAATAAATATTTTTTAAAAAAATGAAGTAAATACTGAGCTGGGCACAGTGATGCACACCTGTGATCCCAGTGGCTCGGGAGACTGAGGCAGGAGGATTGCAAGTTTGAGGCTAGCCTCAGCAATTTAGTAAGGCCCTAAGCAACTTAGCAAGACCCTGTCTCAAAATAAAAAATAATAAAAGGGCTAGGGATGTAGCTCTGTGGAAAAGTGCCTCAGTGTTAAAAAAAAAAAAGAGAGAATAAGTACTGATACATGCAACAACATGTATGACCCCTGAAAAGATGCTCAGAAACATGAAGGACACATATTATATTCTACTATGTGAGATGTCCAGAACAGGAAAATCTATAGAGACAGAAAGTGGATTAGTGGTTGCTAGAGAATGTGACATGGGAAAAGGGAGGCAGGGTTGGAGAGAACTGGTTAAGGGTCAGGGTTTCTTCTAAGTGTGATGAAAACATTTTAAAATTGGTTGTGGTGATGACTGTACAACCCTGTGAACATATGAAAGGCCACTGAGTTATACACTTTAAATGGGAAAATTGTATAGTATATGAATTCTATTTCAATAAAGCTGGTTTAAAAAAAAAAGGGACATTTGATCAAAATCATCTGCTAGCTCAATCTATGATTCAACAGAATTCCCTGCTCACCTGAGGTTTGGAAGTCTATCTCAATAGGATTGGAGAGACTGGTTGCTGCTTCTCGCCATAGGCTGCCCCCAACAGGAGACCAGGCTGTCACCATGCAACGGTACAGCCCTGCATCTGAGACCTGAGTTTGGTACATTCGATATCGAAATTCATCCTCTTGCACTTTCTCTAACACAACTCCATCCACCCGCGATGCATCTGTCCAATTCTCCAGCTTCACTACAGAATCCTGGTCCAGGGAGATGATGTACTTGGTTTCATTGGGACTAGAGAGGTCCCCAACAGGCTTCTCAGCCATGATGAGCACAGAGTAGCGTGGAGACTTAATATTTTTGGACGACACCTTGCAAGTCATCTCAAATGTATTCCCTGCGGCAAAGAAAGGCTTTGGCTGCCTCGCCTTCACCACGAGCACGGAATCTGAAATGAAGTACCAGAAGAAGGTAATTTCCAACAGGATCAGTTAAAATGGACATGCATCTAAAAGCAAAACATCAAGGAAATGGGAATTTATTTACAAATTGCCACACAAAGGCACTTATGAAAATCTGGAAACTCAGAAAGAAAATCAGGTGTAGGGGCTGGGGTTGTGGCTCAGCGGTAGAGCACGTGCGCGGCCCGGGTTCGATCCTCAGTACCACATAAAAATAAAAGGCATTGTGTACAACTGAAGCAAATAAATAAACATTTAAAAAGAAAACCACGTGTATCCGTGAGCAGGCTGAAAACCAGCACAGTGGAAGCAGCAGTTTGAAATGATTGAATGGGTGCACGTGTACAAGGAAAGGACAGTGAGAATTTGGTTTGGAGGAATTTCAAGTCCTTAAGATGTTCACTGAGAGAGAAAAGCTGGGGAGCTAAAGTGACCCCAAGATGCACAATGGAATTCATTCTTAGTGAGCTGGGGAGGACATAGGTGGACTAGAAGCCCAGGCCAGGCTGCAGACTATGCCATTCACCTCTCCTCCCCCGAGCATCCACTGAGCACAGAGAAGTGCCCCCCAGCTGAGCTAGCCTGTATGGAGGGGGACAGCAGAGAAAAATGGCTTCTCTCTGTTTATTTCTATAATGCTAACATTATAGACCAGATAGATTACTAAATGACAGGAGCATAAGCACTTGTAGATCTAATCACTTCCACCTGGTTTACACTTTAATTTCCGAGGTGCTATTTTAACAGTCTGAGCCAGTGTCTATGGCTACACTAATGTTAGGTTTAAATGTGTTCTCTCTGCTTCTGTGTCAAAACAATAATCCCTAGGCATATACACATTAGAATTCATCTATTATAGTGGCACAGCATCAGGCACTTGGAAGGTACTTAACTATTTGCTGAATGGGTGAATAAATGAATTAGACACATTCTTTTAATCCTCGAACACAATTATTAATCCTATAATCGGTCTGGTTCTTACAGTTTTAGGTTGGGTTCTTTGGAATACTTGTTCCTCAAAACCTATTAGCAGAACATAAATGCTATCATTGTCTCTCCAGAATCACTGATTTCTGAGGTCCTGCAGAGCCACCCACACTCTTTCTTGATTGTCCTGTCTGTTTGATCGTTCAGTAAACAAGCACTTATTCATAGAGAGTCTCCCACATTCCAGGCACTGGGAAGATGACAGCGCATGAACATACAGAAACCCTTCCCTCTACGCTGGAGGAAGGAGACAAACAACATGAATAAGTAAAATGCACGGACTAGTTAGAGGGTGATGATTTAAGGAGAAAAACAGACAAGGAAGAGAAGAGGGTAGTTTTGCATATGGGTTGTGTGTGTGTCAGCCAGCACATTCAGAGAAAAGGTAACATTTGAATAAGGACCTGAAGGAGGTAAGGGAATGAGCCTCATATCCACCTGAGGAAAAGCTTTCTACCCAGTGAAAGGATTCTGGATTTTGCTCTGAGATTGGGAGCCTCTGATGGTGTAGAGCCAAAGCATCTTAAGGACGTGGTTAAGGGCAGAGTGAGGAGATCAGGTAGGGAGCTGGTGACAGAACACAGCAAGAGAGGGCGACCCCTGGATACAAGTGAAGCTGGAGAAGTGGTTAGATCCTAAGTTGGTTTTGAGAATGAAGAGTTGGAGTTTGGGGGTACAGTCAGCAGTAAAGCGCTTGCCCAGCATGCACAAGGCCCTTGGTTCAATACCCAGGACCACCAAAAAAAAAAGAAAAAACTGAGGAGTGAACCAAAAAAAAAGAAAAAACTGAGGAGTGAAGGATGAAGGTTTTGGAGGGAACAATTAGAACAATGGTGCTAGCTAGCTCCAATAGCTTAGGGAAGGCTGAGAGAAAAAGAGTTGGCAGAGACCAGAGCACCATTTTGAACAGAGGTTTGAGATACCCATTAGACAGCTAGAGGTGTACAGAAGGCAACATAATATTGAATCTGGAGTTCTGGAAAGAGCTCTGGAGTAGGAATGTAAAATTGGAAGTCACTGGAGTTAAGTATTAGAATTAATGAGATGAGAAGAGACTGTCAGGGCAGCACATTAAATAGAAGTCTGAGGACTGTGTCCTGAAGTTGTATAATGTTTGGGGGCAGGAAAAAGGAACAGAATCCAGCAAAGAAGGCTGAGGAAGCATTCAGGGAGGTTGGAGGAGCAATCACCTGTGTTAAATCCTGCCAACTTCAGCAACATAACTGACAGGTGGATTTTGCAATATGTGGATCCCTGGCAATCTTATATGTGCAGTAGAGGAAATAGACACCAAAGAGAATGGGAGGAGTGAAATTGGACATCTAAAACAGAAAAATTCGATGCTGTGGCTATAGAAGGAAAGGGAGTAATAGGTGGGCAAGGGTTATAGGGAACAGAATGATGGAGGAAGAAGCGGGATCAGGATTAGCTTAGCTCCCCCCTCAACTTGAAGGAGATCTGACAGCAGGTTAACAGGCCAATAGGAGAGGTCCAGAGAAGAGAAAAAATATTAAAGTCATAAGAGAGTGTAAGGCTAAATATCATGGGCTCAGCTGCTGGAGTAGAGCATGGGGGATTCTCTTGATTTAATTTTTTTTTTTTTTTTTTTTTTTTAAGAGAACGAGGAAACAAAACCAGTAGCTGATACAGAGGTAGAGAAGGAAGTTAGCAGAGAGCAAAGGTGGAATGCAATGATCATTTAGAAGAGTGGGAAAGTAAACAGATTAAGGAAATGCAGAATGATTCCCAGGCAGTGTTGAGGACCACTTGACATAAGTGATCACAGATTTAAAGTTAGACTGGTCAACATTGTTTGAATGTTTTTCTCTACCCACACTAAGCTCTGCAGACATAGGTCAGCAAGCAGCAGAGAGTTGGCCTTGAATTGGGTTGTGGTGTAGTCAGAGTATAAGGCTGACCCAGAGAGGGGAAACAGAATTCAGGATGTATGCAAGGGAGTGATGTGACTGTCGGAGACTTTAGGCCAGGTAACAGCAGGTGATCACGTAACTTCTCCCCACCTACCACCCCAGACACATCTAAGAATGAAAGAGCATGCTAAAGTAACTAACACCAGAACAACAGGCATGCATTGGACTACCCTGAGCAAACAGTCATCCTAACTAAGTGGGAAGTGAAGACACAGTAGGAGTGAAGGAAAAGAGAAGGTGTAGGATCAGATCACTCGTCCCATAGGTTGAAGGGCTATTTTTGGCGTACCAGGAGGAGTGATCTAGAAAAACAGAAGACACGTTAGGAGAATAGGATGCTTGAGACTGAGACTATGACGGGTTTCAGTTATCAGAAGTGAGCCAGTCTAAGGAGCAAACAGGGAGGAAAGGACCACAATGGGATAGGGGACATGATGCCTAGAGAGAGGAAGATAAGGGGCAAAGAACGAGAGGATTACCCATGTTAGGCTTCTCAACCTTGCCACACATGAGAAGCCAAATTTCAGCGTCTGGATTGCATTTATCTCCCACCAATCAAACCAGGGTTTCTGGTAGGCACCATGCTCAGTATTTTCTTTAACGCTACAAGGGTGATTTGTAGTGAAGTTCTCCAGATAGGAGCAGAAATAGAGCAGCCGTGCATCTGAAGCTGGCTTTTCCAACAAGGGAACAGAAGACCTAGGAGCCAATGAGCAACAGCCATGAGAGACGAAGCTAGATATTCTAAGGGCTGAGAGAAAACGGCCTGGAAGCTGCAGGGAGGAGCAGGGAGGTGCCTGCCCGACCTCTAGGCCCAGTGATCTGAGTAGTGTGGGAAGAAATGCCACCATAGGAGAGCTCCAGAGGCAACAGTTTCCTCAGAGAGTGAGCTGGAAGTGCTAAGTAGAAGAAGGGGAAAGGAACACTCAGACTGAGAATCAGGAAGCAGGAGATTTTGCTCAAGACAGCGAGTTGCAGAGGGCCCTCTAGGGGGCAGCAGTGAGTCCAAAGAAGGTGTGGAGGGTCACCTGGTGATTAAGGATCCCCAGTGGACAGGCACAGATTCCTGGTGTAATCTGCAGGGTGACTGCATCTGAAAACGCACTACTTAAACAGAAACAAAACAAAAATGAATGATAAACAGAATAACAGTCTACCTTCTGATGCCCAAAATATGTTGACAGGTTTGGAGAAGATGTCCTTGCTCTTCACCCAGCTATTATTCCGCTGTTTAGTCCAGGCAGACACAACACAGTAATAATTGCCTCTGTCTTCCTCTGTAGTCCTTTGGATCCGGAAATTGAATGTGTCTGTGTGCTCCTTAGAAAAAATAAACTCCCCGTCCTGGGCCCGTTGCTTGCTTCTCTCTCCATATCGTAGCGTCCAGTCCCCGTCCATGACTGCGAGCAGCTCGCTGGTCACCACGTCGTCGCTGCGCCGATTCATTCTGTAGTACCATGACACTGTGAAACGGATGCTCGCCTCTGCATTCTTCAAGTCCACTACCCGGCATTCCAGCTCCGTGGGCTCATCTGAAAACCCAGGGACCTTTGAGGCATTCAGATATACCTGATAGTCTGGTTCTGAACAGGAGAGAGCCAGGAAAAAAAAAAAAAAAAAATTAGGGACACATACCAAGAATTAGCAAAAGCAATGAGACAAGTACTCAGAATTAAGAAAATTAAATTGTGTCTCCTACTGGCTATGGGGACAGAAATCAGTCTGTGATTGGATGAGAAAGTACCCGTAAGAGTATTTTTACAAAACTTACAAAACACTTCCTCCTATATCCCCGAAGAAAACTCCTAAGACCAAGAAGTCAAATGTCCTCGACCAGAACCAGAACTTTTCCATAGGACTGGGGTCGGCTGCTAGTTTCTCCAGGAGTTTTTAAAATCTCAAGGATCTCATAAGAAGCTCAGTGTCTACACTCTGTCTCTGGCATGCTGAGCAAGCCCACAGCCCTCCAAAGCCCCGACCGGAGCAGTACTAGAAAACTCTCTCCCAGACAGGTTCCAGAACTCTAGGCCCACCATGACTCAGCCCCTGCGCCCCTCCACCACACCCCGAATTCGAGGCCGTCCTGACTCTGTATTCAGTCAAGAGACACCCCCATCCTCAAACTCCCCATGGGATGTTCCTTCCACTGCCACACGAAACTCACCCTACAACTCTGCCAACCCTGCAACCTTCTGACTGTGAACCCAGCTCCCCTGTGACCAGCCGCTTCCCTGCTCAGCCCAGATTCCCACAGAGGGTAGAAGGAAAGCTAGTGCTCCTAGCATGTCCCCTGACTCTGCCATGGTCCTGTAGGTTTTCACTTGTACAAAAAGAACCCCTCCTTCCTCTGGTGTTTGTTGCCTCAGTGTATCCATTTTGACACCTCCACACTTCTGTCCTCCAAGCCTCCCCCACACCTGCCCAGAAACTGGTTCTGGAGCCCCTTTATAGCCTCTTTTCTCCCCATCCTCCTCCTGTGGTATCCCTGATCACCAAGGTTCTCACACCACTGTGGTGCCCTGTTTCAGATGCCTGCAAACTTCCACTCACTCTTCACTGTCACCCTGGTCCCAAGTCTGCAGGGGTGACAATTTATCTGTGATCCCATATGTATACTTGCATACCAGTTATCCACACCATCATTCCTCTTTGCTTGAGAGTCTCATTCTCAAGCTCCAAATACAGCTTTGCATATAGTAGGCACTCAATATATGTTTGCTGCCTTAATGCTAAGGTTTCTTTGAACAAACATTTTTATTCTGTAGCACTCTGCCCTCTGGGAGAAAGACAATTCTGCCTGAGCAGAACTTCCCATTTGCCAACCCTGCCTTTGCCCGCCTTTATCGTTCAGTTTTATTTAACATTGCTTTTATTTATGACTCATACAGATTATAAACTGCTGAGGTCAAGGAACTGTTCTTCTGTGATTTACACTTCTAATGAAATTTATAACATCATGACTTCTCCAAGAATGATTCACTGGGCTAGGAAATGGAAAGAACTCAAAATCCTAATTCCCTCAAATGTCATCTTCGCAAGCATTTAATTGTGAGTGAGGATGGACGTGGCTGTAGAAAGTTAGGCCAACAGGGCCCCTGGCCTCTGCCTGGTGTGGGAATACATTCTACTGTGAGGCAGTGGCTGTGGAGAAATACCACAGGCTGCGGGAGGTCAGCACTGCAGAGGCCCTGAGCCACCTGCCTCCTCACTTCACAGGCGAGGGTGCTGTTTGTGGTCACCTTGCTGGGGTGTGTCCTGGCTCACCAGCAGGGGACACACTGCAGGCCTCCCTAGCAACAACTCATGCAAGGACAGGAATGCTCGAACACCCACCACCACCACCACCCATTTCAAGGCCTCAGACGTTTGCTCATGTTAAATTCTGGATGCAGACCCAAATGCAGACCAGGTCAACCCAGTTCATCTACTGTGAAAAAGGGCGGATTCACACTGGCCGTGCATACAGTATGATCACACCCCTCAGGCCTGTCAAGGCTGACCCGGAGCCCTGCCACATCAACCATCTGCAAGCAACAGACCACAGATGCCATTTAGGGAACCGCAAGTTCATTTCAAGTACCACAAGGAAGACCTTCATGCATGTCACCCATTAACCTGACTACAATGAAGCAGTACAGAGCAGTGGTGAGGGCTGGGGTCTGGTGCATACTGTTCAAATCCCAGCTCTGCCACTGATATGGAGTGTAGCCTTGGGCAGATTACTTAACTTCTCTGTTCAATGGGGATAATAACAATAACCATACCTCATAATGTCAATATGAGGATTATCAATTAAAATAGTCATAAAATGCTTAGGCTGATGCCTGGTATGTGTGTGTTGGGGGGGTATATATGTATGTCCACACACATACATATGCAAACACACATACATATTTATGAATTGCTAGTCATGATTTCCATTTCATATCTGAGAAGATGAAACTTTCAAAAAGTTAACAATTTGCCCACATAGCTCAAAGCGGGCAGATTTAGACCCAAGGCTATATATACACTTCCTACCACCTTCCAAGAAAACCCTCACCTCTCAGATGAACCAAACTTACTATCTTCTAAACTCTGTGTTTTCTATGTTCCACTGACCAACACTATGATTTTGAGAAACACTAAATGCTGTGCCAGCAATGGCACTGATAAATCACTGCCACCAGGAATGTGACCAGAAGATAGCTACCCACAGGACCTCGCCTCAGCTTCAATGACCCATGAGTTTAAAATGCCACAGTGCCACCTGGGGGCTTCTCTTCTGTCCCTTAGTAGATAATGCACTCTTTAATAATAAGCCCTTCCATTTTTTCATGGTGGACT
This sequence comes from Tamias sibiricus, assembly GCA_025594165.1. Lineage (NCBI taxonomy): Eukaryota > Metazoa > Chordata > Mammalia > Rodentia > Sciuridae > Tamias > Tamias sibiricus. The sequence goes on along the minus strand of CM046658.1, from coordinate 107,604,271 downwards.
TCCAGCCCTGGGCATATTTTTCCAAAGTGACACCTTTTTGAAGGCTGCTAAAATTATGATAAAAGATGGAAGATATTCACTGAGACACTATTCACAAGGGCCGAGATGTGGAATCACCTTAAGTGTCCATTATTGGATGAGTAGATAAAGAAAATGTGGTACACATACACACATCAGAATACTATTCAGCCATAAAAAAGTAGGAAATTTCTTGTTCACAACAACATGGACAAATCTGGAAGATACCACATTAAATGATATAAGCCGGGCACAGAAAGACAAATATAACATGATCTCACTTTTATGTGGAACCTACAAAAAAGTCAAATTCACAGAAGCAAAGAATAAAATGGTGATAACCAGAGGCTGGGGTCAGGAGGGGTAGATGTTGGTCAAAGGATGCAAAATTTCTATTAAATAAGGAGGAATTATCCAGAAGATCAATTATGTAACATGTTGACTACAGCTAACAATGTACTGGATGTAGGTACTTGAACACGGCTAAGGGAATAGATCTTAAATTGTTTTTACCACACACACAAAAAAGGTATGTCAGGTAATAGATACGTTAATTAGCTTAACTTAGCCATTCCACAACAGAAATGTGTATTAAAACAACCATTTTGTATACCACAAACATACACAACTTTAATTTGTCAAATAAAAAAAGATGGTAGAGAAGAAGTGACATGATCGAACTGTTAGTGGTCAGAACAGGAACACATGGAAGAGCTCCACCAGAGCTGCTGTCTCCTTCCCCTCTTCCTCCTTCTCCTCCAAACCCCATTCCTCAAGGCTCACTCACCCAGGTATTAGAACCCAGCTGGCCCCCTGCTCTGGCCCCAACTCTTCCTTAGCTCCAGACCCAAACATTGGCACAGAGCTCATAGCTCAGTTCCAGGCATCCTGCCAGCTGTCTCCATGGCGTCTCAAGTGTAGCACATTTACAACCTAATCCACCTTCCTCCTCATCCTCCTCTGCCCCTACACAAACACCCAGTGAAATCCTCACTCCAGACAAACACAGCCAGCTCCTTCCAAACTTCCAACGACTGTTCCCACTACTACATTCTGCTCATCATTCTTCTGCCCCCCCCCCTCCAGCTTGAAATACGTGCCATCTCTAACTCTCCCTCTTCCCTTCCACCTCTCCGCTTTGAGGGTTCCTAAATCTTATACTTCTGCCTCCTTGGTCTCTTCCACTTCTCCCATTCCCAGGCCTGATACATGGTAGCATTTTACAAATGTTCATGAATAGAAGTGAAAGCCTCACCAGGGACACCCTGATCTGGATCCTTACTGCCTCTAGCCCAGACTATTAATAGCCTCCCAGCGCCACCTCCAGGCTGACCTGCCTGCCAGGTCCCTCCTAGGTTTTTCCTCTCACCCACAGGGTCAAGAACTCTGTCCTGGCCTGGCACTCAAGGCCCTTCTCCATGTGAACCTGTGAACCTAAACTGCAGTGTACTGCCTCTGCAACTCCATTCTGACAGCTCCTCTTAGTGTTCCCTAATGAGTCTAAAGCTTCCAGTTTTACTGCCTTCCTTCCCACTGTTCCCTCTGCCTCAGCACCTGGAACACCTGCTCAGTAAGTTGCTGAAGAAATGACTGAATGGAATCTCCCATTCAATTCCATCCTCTGCCCTGAAATGGATCTGTTTAAATCCTACAAACCCAAGTACAGAAAATGAAAGCACCGGGGAGTGGTAGAATGTATGCATCTGCTTAGAGCAACCTCAGCTTGGCAACACAGAAAAATCTCATTGACTTCAAGGGCTGGCCTCCTCATCCTCCTCCCCAAAGACCTTAGCTTTAATGCAAAGACGGGAACAAGTGACTTTTGCCTGGTGAACTTAACAAGGTGCAGTTTTGTTTCAACTATCCACCAACCTTGCTGGTAACTTTAGGCCAACACTGCACAGAACACAGGATTCTACCCACCATATCAGAATGGTAGGAGTATAGGAGACTTCTTATTTCTTTATTGTTTGGGTGCGTGTGTAGAAACTGTCCTTTCATGCTGTTTTACAGTTTTAAAATTGGCTTGCCAATACTGTACCTTTTCCAAGGCCCTTCTGCACAAGCCTTTCCATGCAGCCCCTCCTCCCTAACAGGGTGCCTCCTTTGAACTAGCTCAGCACATCACACCTCTACTTCTCATTCAGCAAGTGTTCACACAGATCCTGCCACCTGCCAGGCTCCCCACTCTCCAAGGATTTTACTTCAACACTACCTTGAACTTCAGTCATTTGTATGGGTGTCTCATGAACCTGCTGTAGGACTCTTCCCAGGGACAACCCATGTTATTCATCTGCACGTGCTATGTGTGCCGTGCCTTGTACATCAAAGGTATTAACATACTTGCTGAATTGAACTAATTTTAATATTTTGCATAAAAATGCTCATTCTGGGCACAAGCATTTCACCACTGATTACTGCCGCATTCTGTTTGATCTCATCAAGAAATCAGCACAGAACGTAATGGTGGTTATGTTTAAAAAATGCTTATCAGTTAAGATGCATACTGAGGTATTTAACAGTAAAATGATATGATGTCTGGGATATGTTTTTTGCTCTTGCAGATTAAAAAAAAAAGTATGTGTGTGTGTGTGTGTGTGTGTGCGCGCGCGCGCAAGCACACGCGCATGCATGTGTGTGTGTGTGTGTGTATCCATGGGAGGGAACACAGATGAAATAAGATCAGCAAAATATTGATAGCTGTTCAAGCTGGTGTTTATTATTCCCAGTGTGAATATTTGTAAATTTCTGTTTTTAAAAGTTAAAAACAAATAACAATCCACAATTAGACCTTTTGCAGAATACTGAAGCCAATCCAAAAGTGATGTCACCAATATTCCAAGAAAGGGGATCTACTTGCTAAACTGGATACCACGACGGGTGTTTGCTCATATACCTACTCTCCCTGAAGCTACAGACTCCATGGTGATCCTGCCCAGAAGAAAGACTTATTAAAAAAATATTGGCCAGGATATAGACAAGTAGCACAGTGCTTGCCCAGCATGTCCAAGGTCTGGGTTTGATCCCCAACATGGGGTGGGGAAAAGAAAAAGTCCGGGGAGGGGGGCAGTAATTAAACTCCTTTGTTATGACTTTCAAAACAATGAAAAGCTTTCAGAAATCATTGACTAATTTGTAGATCAAATATTTTGTGCCTACTGTGTTCAGGAATGTGACCTGAGGTTTTTCCTACAGATCTCCTCTCTTTACACTCATGTTTCTGTAAGAAGGCTTGGGTCTCTTTCCCCATTTTACAACAATACTGCTAACATCTGGCATCACTGAGGGCTTTCTATGTGCCCGGCACCATGCTATGTACTTTGCTTGCATTTTTGCTAAATTTTTATAATAATCGTGTTTCCTACGACAATTATTTTCATATATACTTCTAAATGAAAAACAAAACAAGCAAAAAATGAAGCCTGGAAGAGCTAAGTCAGAAGACTAAGGATGTGCACAGTGTGTGAGAGCAGAGTGACAGGAGAGGCTTTGGCTCCATGGCCTGGCTCCCATGATGACCAAATTGCACAGGTTCATTCCACACCTGGGTGAGGTTATCAATGCCTTCTCAAAGCCTGCTGCCTCCCAGACGGCAGGAGTGTAATGTCAGTGGAAGTTCTAATCCTGTGAGCCATGGGGCCATGTTCTAATACCTGCTCTGACACTCAGTTACCTTGATACAGCTAATTAGACCAACAGGCTGGATGTATGAGTTAGAGAAAACAGGAGGAATCCCCTGTCTCTGCTGGTGATTGGGTTTTACTTGAATTGGGAAGTACTTTCGAGGCAGCAAAGTGTATGGTCAGAGTTGCCAAAATCATCACTTTTATAACAATTAAATATTCTACAACATTTAAATAGAAATGGCTATAAATAAGAAACTATTGTTGTGCAGTGTGATGCGGGGGGTGGGGGGCGGGCTTCACTGTAGTTTAGCAGCACCATATCATGGGAATGCATTTAGCATTAGACATTTTGGAATAATAAAAAAACTATAATTTAAATGGAACATTTATGTCCCATGCCCAAAGAAATATTCAAGAAAGGGCTGGGGATGGCCAGCTCAACCCTGTTCTCTAGCTCCTCTCGGGAGCAGCTGCTTCCAGGACACACACATCCTAGTTCCTTTAGGCGGGGCTTCTCCAGGCCCTGAGAGAGATTCCTACTTCCTAATTGGTTAAGAATTTGGTGGGGAAAGACCTTCCAACACTAATAAATCATTGTCACTACAGCCAAGAAAATGTATTAAGCACTTAAGTGCTAGTTACTGTGCTTCTCACTTAAAGTGCATCATCCCATTAAACCAAGAAAACCAAAGCTTGGACATGTTAAGCAACACAGTGGAGACAACACACCTAGAAGATGGTTAAGTGGGTCTCCTTGGCTCCAAAACGTGGCCACATGCTCTTCTGTCTTCCAGGGATAATTCTGGGCATATAGCTAATAACAGTCCATCTAAAAACTGCATAGATCTAAATATTATCTCTTATAGATGGCACAGAACTCTGAAGTTTCTACCAAGTACTTAGCAGATTAACAGCTCCTTCTATAGAAAAAATAATTACCTTCCTCGCTGGCACACTGCTGGAATAGGGGCCGGTCCTCCAGTGGGGAAGAATGCAAATCAGGTTCTTAAGACTGAATAGCAGAACGCAGCTCTGCCTCCTCCAGCTCTTGTATCCGAAGCCCTGGAACCCTCTCCAATTAACACCACAGAAGCGTGGTACTTGGGGCAGAGAGCTCAACCATGAACTGATTAGTATCCAACTCCTGCCAAAGGCTCATTTAAGACATCTGATAGCAGAGAGAGATGGCTTAATGTGCAGATTAACTAGCCATTCTGCTAGGCTCCCTAAGTTTCAGCTATACACTAAATTGGATCAACACAAAGCAACATTTGTCCCCCACAGTAATTCAGCTTCTTACAGAAACTCCTTCACACACTTAGGATTTATGCCTTCAGCTTTTATAGAGGGTGGATATAAAAAAGCATCCATTTAAATAATCATTTAGGGCCTGTTTTAAAAGAACAGTTGAAAGCACTGTCCATAATGTTACCCAATGCTCCCTGAAATGAAAAAGCACATGATAAATTCAGGGCCAAGAAAAAGTCTGTCTCTCTGAAGGAGTTTATGTTTTCCTTCCTCAGAAGAGAACTGTACAATCACATCTCTTTTTGTCGCAAGTCTTCAAAACTTCAGAGGCAAATTCAGTAATGAATTCGTCCCAACCACCTTGCAATACCTATTCTCAGATTTTTTTCCCACCCCTTTTGATCTTGATTTTATTTTTATGTTTCCTGCTTTGTGTTTCACTCTGCAAGCCAACTTAAACCTTTCTCCCCTCTGAAGTAGGACATAAATCCTAAGTAAATGAGGCCTTTTCTCACATAAAAAGAAAAAAATATCACTGTGATCCTTCTGACTGCTACAAGTGCTCCTTGAGTTGCCAGACCATTCACACTAGTGCCCTGGTGTCTTCCCAGCTGACACAATGGAACTCGAGCAGACCCCAATCAGTTGCACACACTCACTGGCCTCAGCACTCCAATGCTGAGCCAAGGAGAACAATGACTATCCAACTTCTGTGCTCTGGTGTTCACAAGTAAAGCATATCCCCAAGGCCAAAGGTGTTCCCACATAAGATGACCATACTTAGAACAGACTTGACCTTGGGCCATAATCCTAGGCCATCCCAAGCATCTTTTTTGAAATTAAGTTGGGGGAGGAGGGAAGCAAGCGTTCTCCACTATTTTCCAAAGATGGCTGTAGCATTTCCCCTCCTACAGGCCCTTCTACCATGTGTCTTTGCTCCCATTAAGGATATAAGACCTCCCTTTTAGGAGGTCTCTTATATCCCTTTGAAATTGGGATGACTTTGACCCATAGAAAAAAGCAGAAGTTGTAATGTACTAGTCAGAGGCATTGCTTTTAAGTGGTATAGTAACTTCCACCTCCTGCTTCTTAGAAGGTATCCACAACATAAGAAATGTGACTACTCTGAGAAGATAGAGGCTACAAGAAGCCCAAGCCTGTGGAGAGATGTATGTGAGGAGAGAGGCCCAGGATCATGGTGACACTTCTACAAGAAAGTCACCTAGAAGACAGTCCGAAGTCCTAAATGCCCCAGCTGTCATCACTGTATTAGAGATGAACCCCACTGAGTCTTTCCCTAATCCCTGACCCTCAAAATCGTAGGCAAAATGAAAAATAGTGATTTTCAGATGGGGATAGGGAGTGGTACCTGACTCACGGGATTGTTATGGGATTAAACATTTAATGCATGTGAAGTCCTTTAGTACATGCCTGGTCCATAGTACTAAATAATTGCTCAACAAATGGCATTTATTATTCTGGATCTGTCAAGTGGCAAAAACGAGTTTTGTGCATGTATCGACAAAACTCAAGTTTGCCACATGACAAAGCTGGGGATCCAGCTTTCTTAAGAATGCTTCTGTGAGAACATTCCATAGTCATATAACCTAAGATGACCTATATACCTGGCAGGTCACCTGTCTTCCTGCTTTTGGGGACAGGGGCTTCGCTTACCTGTTACCTCATGTAGGCCCCAAGCTGCAACTGGCATGGAAGGCATACGCACATACGTACATGTTACGTTTCTAGAGATAACCATTTAGGGTGAGGCCAGGCACATCTGTTTCTGGACAGAGAACCCAGCGTGGAGATCCTGACTAAATGTCTGCTGCTGTACTCATGCCCAACTTGTCTCCTGACAAGTGTCCAAGCAGCTGCAAGAGTATGAGTCACAGGCACAGGGAAGAAGGGTAAGGAAGAAAGGAAAAGAATGCAGTTGTTTTTTATACCACTTAACACTCCTGGTAGGTTCATCTGTGTGCAAACATCCCTGAATACTCTGACTTGAACAAAACTGTTTGCAAATTCTGGTTTTCCTGTGTACATATTTTAACATTATCTATGTGCTGGTACTGGTTTATTTACCCACTCAGCCAATATTTATCGAGTGCCTATTCTGCGTAAAGCATTGGGTAAGGTACAGGGTTCTATATGCATTAGCATCAGTCAGGGAGAAGCACACTGATGATTTTCATGACAATGGTGCTGGCACTCTGCAGGAAAGCAAGCGACAGGATCCTTAGGATAATAACTGAACCTTTTCCACAATTTAGTCTCTTTATTTCTTCTGGCTCTCTGGAGAACAGAGCCACCAACAAATCCCTTCCAGTTAAAAGAGCCCACGCTCTCCCAGAGCTCCTTTCCTCATGTCTGACAGTCCCTGCACCTCCCCCGGGGCATGCCGGGATCAATACGCAAGTACTTCAAAGAAACCCTCAAATTGGAGTGCAGGCAGCAGCACTTTCGGAAAAAAAAATCCTCTAGCTGGAACTCAGAAATTGGAGGGGGAGGGGATAGGGAGAGGCGGCACTGGAATTTGACAGCGCCACACAATGCACTGAGGATCAGAGCTACGAGACAAATTCAGCTCCAGAGATGAAAAATCTTCTTTTGGTGCTGACAACATCTGTTTTATTTTGAAGGTTGCTAAGGAGAGTTCTAGCTGGGCCAACATTGTTCCAGTTCAGTACTTCATAGTGAGTCTCTCACACAAGGCTCAGACGGCAGGAATAAAAGCTCACCAGATAAACCTTGCTCCTTTTACTTTTCAGATATCAAAGGCTCACTTTGCTAACAGGGATGACTAACACCCAGCCTAGTCACAATTGCAATTGGACTGTCCTTTCTGCTTATTCTCTTATTACCCTTCTCCCTCCCCGCTCTGTCCCCACTTGCCAATCCCCCACCTTTGCCAAATAAAGGCTTATTAGGGACAGACAGACAGTGAACACAGCAGTCCTCCAACAGAAGGTTTCCATGCAGAGAAGAGCCAGGAGTGAGTTGCATGTCATGGCAGGAGAATGTTTGGTAACAAAGAAGGAAATCGTTCCCTGTCCTTTAAAGAAGTGTTTTGCCTTCTAATTATCAAAGTAATGCCTAATGCCTTCATCAGGGCCTAATGCACTCACACGACAGTAGAGAGGCAAAGCTCTAAACAGCAAAGAGCCTGACAGGTAGGCCTATCCCATCCTCATAATAATGCAGGTGGGAGGAAGGCTTTCCACACCCCACTTGACCCCATCCCTCCTGAGTTTACTTGTAATTACAAGCCATTAACAAAAATTAGGAAGAGTTCGCATACATTTTGCTCAGTGGGAAAACATGTAGGAAAACAAGAGATGGGGAAGATGAGCATGGTAGAAAACGCGAGGTCATGCCAGTGATCACATATATGACAGGTTGAGGAAATGATGATGATCTTTGTATATATGACACATTACTAAAAATGGGTGGTGAGGTGACCAACTCTGCTTCTCCACCAAGGAAACTATACCCAGGCTGAGAGTCCCCAAGAAGAGCCTGGGGAAGCAGGAAGTCCCCTATGTGTAACCGACATCAGCAGATAAAATCATTTTGGGATTCCAGAGCATTTAAGTGGGAAAAAAAAAAAAAAAAAAAAAAAAAGCCTCCTGTTAGCTGAAAGAATTCTGCACTGGGCTTTGGAAAGCAGCAGCTCCTGCCAGGGAGTACCTAGGAGTGTCAGAACAGGAAGGGAAAATGGCAGTGCTCGCCCTCCAACAAAAGTCTATTTCAAAACCATCCAGCACAGGCCAGGCGCGGTGGTGCACTCCTGTAATCCCAGCACTTGGGAGGCCAAGGCAGGAGGATCGCGAGTTCAAAGCCAGCCTCAGCAATCGCAAGGCACTTAGCAACTCAGTGAGACCCTGTCTCTAATAAAATACAAAAAAGGGCTGGGGATGTGGCCCAGTGGTTGAGTGCCCCTGAGTTCAATCCCCGGTACCAAAAAAAAAAAAAACCATCCAGCACAGCTCCCACCTTGCAAATCTCGACAACAAAAGGAAATTATGCCCTCTCAATTGAAGGCATTGAGACAACTGAGGCCACGTTATCTAAACATTTCCCTTGCTTGCCAGATTCTTTTTCAGCCAGTTTTGCTTTTGCCTTCAGCTTGGGATCTACCTAAAGTATACTTCTCCCAATATAAAGGATGTCTAAATAATGTAGTGCACCCAGCACCCAGACTCCTCCAGACAGCTCAAAGGAGGGATTAAGCCGGAGAGGCTAAAAGCCCGTTCTCACAACACTCACCTAGCCAGGTCACACCCACGCTGGCAGGTGCAGACATGGTCTCTGCTACCTTGTGCCAGCTCCTGTTGTGTCCAGGTACCCAGAGCGCCACGTGGCAGAAATAGTAGCCGGCGTTTTCTTTGCTAACATCTCGGACCAGTAAATGGTAGGAGCGTGCATCCATGTGACTCAAGGCCACATGAGGCGAGCCGTGCAGCAGGGAATCACGGTCCAGTCGTGCCAACATGTGGCGGGCAGGAGAGGAACCATCAGGTGTCCTGCTGAAGAACCACGTCACCTCAGCCCGGACCTCATCCACTCTGTCTGTCGTGATGTTGCAGGACAGGTCCAGTTCCTTTCCTTCAGGCACAGACACGTTCCTGGCCACAGCTGCTCGCAGAACTTGAAAATTAAACAACGAATAAATCTAAGTAATCTGGATTATGTTTGCCCCTTCCACCCTTTCATCTCTCCTACCCCGCCTCCCTTCAGATCATCTTCTTTTAAGTTCTCATTTATGACATTAAAATTAGAAGGCTTTGTAGAGTTCTACATACTTAAGAGATATTTAATGGATACATTCATGAAACATTGCTGCATTTCTCTTTATTTCAAAAAAAACAATAGCAAATACTGATATACACTCACTATATTCCAGTGTTCTGAATATTTTATACATATTAATACTCAAAATGACTCTACTAGTAGGTACTATTATTATCCTCATTTAAGTGATAAGGAACGAAGAAGCACAGAGAAGTAACCTGCCCCAAGTCACATCATTAACATACGACACAGCTAGAATTCCGATTTAGACTGCCTGCTTCTGTTCTTAACTGTTAAGCTATTGTTTGATAAGAAGTCTGCTGAAAGTCACAAAACCAAAATTATACTTTTTCCATTTGTATGATAAAACTTGGGTGCTTTTATATAAAAAGGACAGCTTAGTTCTATTATGTGCACAGAGTCAGTTTGGGGCTAGGAAAGAGAAGGTAGGAGTGAAGGTGAAACCATTTTCTGAAAAAAAGCAAAAAAGCCTTGGCTGGGGTGTGGTTCAGCAGCAGAGCTCTTGCCAAACATTCATGAGGCCCTGGGTTCCATCTCTCGAATGGCAAAAAAAGAAAGAAAGAAAATATACCCTAAACAGACAAGAAAGAAAAGTGAAACCAGAAAATGTTCATTTTGAATCAATTTAGAGAAGCATTTATTTCATTAGAATGCCCACCTAAAAGTCAAACATAAAACATATTCTATAACCAGAACACAATGATTTTTGGATTATCCATGCTACTGCCCTCTCTCATTAGCGTGGGTAATTAAAATAAGACTATATTTAGATGAAACACTGAAGTATTTGGTGTCACAGATTCCAGGGGGTCGAATTTCAGCATTCCCCTGTCAAAGCTTTTATACGAAAACATTTTACTCTATTCAGGGGACTTTTGAAAAGGAGTCAAGCATCTGTAATCAGAGTAGAAAAACATTCAACTTGTGATAATACTCTGGGAACAATTACTTAGAGGGTAAATAGTTGACATCGCCCAGGGAATGGGAATGGAGGCAGAGCCCTGGCCTTCTAGCAAGAGCCACTGCATCAACCACTGTCCCCAGGAAGTTCAGGGATAAAGTCTGGTGCCCAGGTCAGAAAAGACCCAACCCCAAAGCCCATGCCCTTTGGTGTACATTACTTGCATTTGAATATTTCCAGAGTTTCACAAAATTTCAAATAAGTCTTTCAAGCCAAGTTCAACATTCACTGTGACCGATGACAGAAAAGAAGGTGGGTACTGCATTAGAAAAAGGAATTTAGAAGTTCAATTTCATCCTTCAAATTCTTCCTCTTCCCTCATCTCTTTGAAAGAAGCCAAAAGTAACTTGAGGGCATCTTTTGAGAGGATTCACAGAAACTGCCATCCTGAGCCAGGTTCTGCATTTTGAACCACCCCACTTAATACTATAATGCTTGTGGGCAGAAACCCTGAAATCTGCTGGGGGAGCTGCTATTGGGCCAATAGCTCCTGGAAGTAAGACTGACTCAGGAGGGTGTCAGGTCAGTGAAGGAGTACTCAACATGGAGGGCTGAGGTATGTACATATTGAGAAAATGGATCCTTGGGTTCTAGAAATGGGGTAGAAATGTCTTTTCAACTGCATAGTTCACTTTGTAATTTTATTTGTGCAAGAGGCTAAACATCTTGTCATATCACTAACCATAGGCCTCACACATTCTGAATTCAGGGGTTTACCACTGGAAAACAGGCTAGAGTAGGCTGGAGGGAAATAAAAAAGCAGTTCTAAGGATTTGTAGTGCAAGAGGGGACCCAGGCAAAGCCTGTGCTGCAGGCATTCTCCCTTGCAATATAACTGCATCCATAAACTAGACACCAAGATTTGCATCAACCAGTCTACCCGGTACTATAATGGTGGGGAGTGGGGGCGGGTAACTACTTCATCCGGAACACAGCTTCATTGTCTAAGTGGCTCTGTGCCATTTATAACAACAATGTGATCAGAATATTTAAGCAGCCAGCTATGGATAGCACAAGACAAGAGAATGACCATAACTTAGACAAGATGAAAATCACTATAACTCAAGTGATTCTTAACCTGGGGTCTACAAAGAGAATTTATAGAATCTGTGAATGTGTATGGGGGGAAAATATCCATTTTATCAATGTTCCCTAAAATAGAGTACCTCTTCCCAATGTGAAAACGAGCAGGGTAGTACTACTTTCCCCTGGGACTTTGTTCCAACAGAAATCACAGTTATTTTCATATTACATTATAGTTTTATAGTTGTTATAGATATTGTAAAACATCATTTACATTCGTTGCTACCTAGAAATTATGATAGTTGCTAGGCCTGCAATTATATCTTATTATTAACATGTTAATAAAGAAGCATAATATTATTATAAATTTGCCTTAAAGTATTTTGATAACTATTTCAACATAAGTGCTTTCCTCTGTCATCTGGTGTATTATGTTTTAAGAATTAAGACATCTTAATTCTGAGAAAGGAACTTCAAAGGACTCTTAAGGAAGCCCATGGCATAAAAAAGATTATGAACCCTTAATCTCAGGTGAGAGCTAGACATTATTACCTGCCTAGTAGGCTCAGTGTTTCAGTTTTATTACAAGATACTATGGGTTTTGTGGTATTTGAAAAGAAAAGAAAAGAAAACTTTACAATTGAAATTCCTGCATAAAATGGTTAACTTGCTGCAAAGCTGAAACTCTTTTAACCTTCCTGTCTCATTAAAATAGCTGTTCGATGCAGGCTGAATAGCTGGAGGTTTTGTAGGGTAGCTTCTAGACAGATTACTTCTGCTAAGGAAGCTGACCCGAGGGCTGGAGATGCAGCTCAATGGTAGAACACTTGACTAGCATGTACAAGGCCCTCGGTTCCAGCCTCAGCACTGAAAGGAAAAAACAAAGTGACTTGAATCCATCTAGAAAGAGATTTCTGCAGCTAAGACTGACTGTGATGGGTAGTTCCTCTCCTTGATGGCCACAGTCACTCGAGAAGCTCAGTCTTGCATTTCATACCTACTTCTACTGAATCCAGTTCTGAGGTGGTGGCATAAATGCAGAGGAATGTGCCCAGGACAATATTTCTAACAGAGACAAACACGGTGCACATTGTTTCCTTCTTTTCTTCCCATCCAAGCAACAGAGCAGCCACACACTCACATTTCTGCTCAGGAAATGAGCCTAGCCAAGGTCTTCCCAGTTTAAAAAACAGGAGGCAGCAGCAGCAAAGCACTCTGAGATCTGTCAGTCAGACTCCTAGAACACAAAGTCCACCCATTCAGGCCCAGCATGACACTACCCTGCAGTGGTCTTTCTGCAATCCATCTCTGCTGAAGCTGCAAGCTCCATGGGGCCTGGGAACAAGTGTCATGCCCCTCGGCCCCAGGACCCAGAATAGAACTGAGCCACACAGGTTTTCTATCAATGCTTATTGAACAGGAAGTCAACAATGGCTATACACACACACCACACACACACACACACACACACACACAACACACACACAAATATATATGTATATATTTGTTTTTCTTCTATTTTTGTGTATTTTCTAACATGCTTTTTCTGTTAATTATTCTGTAGTTGAGAGCAGGGGGTTAAAAAAAAAAAAAAAGGATAGATTCACAATAACTGGAAAAAGGACTTCTTGTATAGAGCCCAGGGCTGGATACTCCTGTGATATGTATGGTAGAGGAAGCAAGGGGCCCAGCCCTCCAGAATACCTCACCTGATGTGTTGGCACAGCTGAGGGGGACCCCAAAGGCAGGCCTAGAGAATGAAAGTTGATAAGAGGTTTGGGGATGATCCTGACACACATCCCAATAGCTGTGGTGACAGGCAGATTGACTCAGAAAACACAAATTAGATAAAGCCAAGGCAGTAGGTGTGGGCAGATCCACCCCAAACCCCGCCCCTTGTACACCAGGCAGGACTTCCCTCTGAGAGGGATTGATGTTCCCATCTTTGAGTGAAGTACCATAAATAATGTGCTGCAGCATCCCATGGGTATAAGTTCAGATAAATGCAGCTGCCACACAAAACAACAGCACAGAGCTCAAAACCAACGCACCTCTTCCCAAACCATCGGCACCACCGTGTTCCCTTCACCCCCAAAGGAAGGCTTCATAGGATAGGCCCATAGTCCTTGTCAGAACCCATGGGCTCCCTGGCTTAGTTCTTTACAATGGTCACAAAATATAGTCTATAACACCCCATTTCCAGAAGCTCACCTGTTGGCTGGATCACCAAGGTGGCAACTTCTACAGCCTTTTCCTGAATTTCTTGCCAGTTACCCTGATCTGCGATCCACTCGCTGACCACACACCTGTAGGAGCCCTGGTCCGCAGACAGCGCCCTGGACACCAAGAGGCGGTAGGAGTCGCTGCCCACCGTGTCAAAGCGCACGTCCCCACTGTGGTATCGCTGCTCATAGCCTGGGCCCGGGTGGAACCTGCCCTCGTGGGTGAGTGCGAGGATGCTCCGGCGTGAGGGCCCACGGTGCAGCTCCCACAGCAGCGCCAGGTGCGTGTGCAGCGGCGAGGCGGTGGAGGCCACGCAGCGCAGCTCGAACGGCTCCCCCTCGCGCAGGCTCAGGCTGGGTGGTGGCCGCGCACTGGGGCCCACATGCAGGGCATCTGCCAGCACTACAGAGAGAGAACACATTTGGGTCAGCGGATGTGGGACCCCTTGTGGCAAAGGCCAGCCACCTTCTAGGATTCTGGCCTGAGCCATGCCCGCAGCCATGACCAAAGTCAATTCCTTTCTTCCTTTCCCTGTTCTATTGCCCAGATGGGCAACTTTTCTCATCTTGACTCATCTATCTCAACTGACTTAAAAAAGAAAAGAAAAAAATGAAAATGAAGAAGAGACTACTAAACCCTCTGCTAGAACTGGGGTGGGGAAGGAAAACTGCCTTTGGTAGTCGAGCTTTCGGGGATGTGCTTCTGTCACCCTGAGGCAAGTTATTTATTTATTTATTCTTTTGTGCCAGTTTCTTTAAAATGGACATGAGAGTTCAACAAGTTAAAGTGGGCAAGTTCCCAGGACAGTGGTTGACATCAGGATAAAACAACTGGTTATTATTGTCAAAATACTTCTCGGTTTAGGACTCTGGGCTAGAATAGGGAGTCCACAGTCAGGAGATGAGGCATTCTCAGAGTTAAAGCAGCAAGATCTGCTGGGGGAAAGGGTGGCATGAGCTGCCTGTGGCTCAGGACCTGGGAACTGCCTGAGATGAGCAGGGGGAAGGGAACAGTGTATCCACAGGACAGGACCAGGCCAAAGAAAGCTGAAGGTCCAGCTATTGCTCTCATAGGGCTCACTGGAAGAAACAGCACTTCTACAGGGTCTAGAAAGGGGGACCAGGGGTCAAGGAATTATCAGTGACTGCTATTTAGGAAGAGAAGTGATAAGCAACCGACATGGGTACTCTGGTAACCAGAGAAGGGACCTCTAACAAGGGGCATGGAAAATCTATCAGTAAGAGAATCCTATTCATCATCTCTTTGTTTTTTTTGTTTTTTCCCTCAATTCCACTCTCAGAAACTAATTCAGTGTCCCTGAGAAGAGAGTACTCTAGATAACAGAAAAAAAAAAAAAAAAAGAAAGAAAAAAACCTGCTATGTCTTTAGAAGGGCATAGCCTAAAGATCCAGCCCTTCTACAAAATAGATGCCATGACTTTCTAGTATTATACATCAATCTGTGAGTCTGGCTAACATGATTTGGTTCTCAATGTTGGTTTCTCTCTGGGTATAGATGAATAGTTTCATGACCCATGAAGCTGAAGACCAGAGAAACTCTGGAATACAAGTAGCACCTGCCAGAGGCTCCACCTGGGTATCCAGTCAATCCCTCTCATGGTCATCATCTGCTTTCCCAGGCCAAGAAAAGCCTTCCCTTGCTTCTCCTGTCTTCTAAAGACTACAGAAGAAAGAAAGGAAGAAAGAAAAAAGAAAAAAAGAAAGGCAGACAGACACTGGGGATGGTGACTGGGGGTGGTATTCTCCTGATGCCCTCCTAGTCCTCAAGATGAGAATCACAAGGGAAGTCAAGGGTGCATATAACCTAGTGGAGAGGAGATATGTCACATTGCATTGTAACTTCAATGCAAGAATGACATGGGACTTCTGAAAAACACACTCAGGATTTTCTATAGGAATAAAGAAGAGGAAATGGAAGAGAGAGAGATTAGATGTGTTAATGCTTTAAACCTACTTAACAGACGTGGGTGGCTATTTCATTCCTTCATGAGTTTCTAGTGAGGGGATAGTACCTGAGATGGAAGGTTCTACCAATCATAGTGGATATGAATGCCTGGAACAGCCCTCTCTTTTTATAACCTGATGTACATTTTTCACTTTCCTGATAATTACATACATTTCTGTCCTTTTGGGAACAAGGCAGGGTACAAATGAAATGCATAATTAATAATAATAACAATAATAATGTTTCTATTTTGTTAGCCTCCAATTAAAATGGTTTGTTCTTGCTCATTTACTAATTAGCTGTGTGGTTTTAGGCAAGTAATTAACCTATGCTCTTCCATTTCCTCCTGTTCAATTAGAGAAATATCCTGCCCTATCTTTTTCATTGGAGTTAGAGAACTGAATGTGTGAGTAAATCTAAAAGGTCTTGAAAGATGGAAAAAATAAAATAAAACTCAAAACATTACAGATAAGATATGATTCTTTACACAGCCAGATCAATGAACAGCAATGACCAGATCATTTTTTTGTGTATACACAAACATACAACTTCTGTTACAAAAAGGTATTTAAACCATGAAGGTCACAAAGAAAGATGAACTTTTAAGTATATGCTATTCCGGCACAACTCACATTGTCATCATGACCAACACCTTCTTATCACCAACCACTGAATGCAACTTGCTATTGGCATTGCTCTAAGGCCTAGCACACGTTAATTTACCTGTCTCACATCCTTTGAGGTAGGTACTGTCATCGCTAGGAGGAAGTGGAAGCATGTCACATGCCCACAGCCACATAGCTAACAAGTGACAGAGTCAGAACTGGACTGAGCATAGGCAACCTAGCTCTCCCACCACACCATGCTGCCTCCAACTCCCTGGCCATGAGATGCTTCAGAACCAGGTAGGAGAGAAGAGAAAGGGCACTTAGAGGTCACCTGGTCCCTCCTCTGCTTTTAACCAGGGAAGGCACTAGTACTCCCCTGGATAGGGGAGTTGTCTTTTGACACAGCCAAATGGCAGAGGAAGGTCTGGCCCCCAGCACAATGACCCCATATGAGGACTGTACCTTTAACCTGCACTGTGTCCTCATAGTTTCCCTGGACAGTGGCATCTGTGCTGGGGGTGGAACATTTGTAGTGGCCTTGGTCCGAGGGCTGGACATTCTTTATGTGGAGCTCCACAGCGTCATTGGCGGTTCTCCTTAACTGGATGTCACCCCTCTGCAGCCGCTCTCGGTACAGCTGGGCAGGGAAGCCCACCTCCCAGGTGCTTGCGAGCTCCACAAAGCTGCTCCCCAACGATGAGAAGCTCCAGTCAAAGTTTTGCTCGCTAGGGCCATCGTAGTCACTGACGTTGCAGGGGATGACCAGCTCAGTACCTACCACGCGGACCAGGGTTCCTGCAGGGACTCTCACCACACGCCCGCGACAAAGAGCTGCAAAAACAGGAGAGGACAGGAAGGTCTTTAATTATGGAAGGTCTTCCCAGGAAGAATGTGGCAAACTCAAGGATGCTCCTGCCCTCAGGCTTAGGGCAGAGAGATGGCATCTGAACCGTTGGGGGGAAAAAAGGAGTTCAGTAGAAGGATGCTAAGCCATCCCAGGAACTATGAGCCAAGGATACAACCCTGAAATGAGTGCCTCTCACATAACCAGTTTCCCAGGACCGACAAGGAGGAAGATTAAGTATTAAAACAAGGCAAACCATAAACCTGAATAGTTGTGTCCCTCCCATTACTATTTAACATACTGTTATCACTCATGATATAAAAATATTTTAGGTTGTCTGTGAAAGAAAAGGACACAGCTAATCAAGTATTTACATTTCTGCCCACCCTATGTCAACCCTCATCCCTAGAGACCATTCCCTGGGGCTCCTGAGACCTGATTTACAATGATGGATGCCAATTTTTAAATCCTAGAGCAACCTGCTGATAAAATGATTTAACTCCTGTTATCTGACATTGCCTATAAATTAATTTTAAAATATGACGATTCTACCAAGTATTAATTTTCTATTTTCTGGCTCATTTCCTTCTCTCTATTCTTTACCCTGATCTAAATTCAGAATGAGGATGGGGAAGCACAAAGGGAAGGAGGGAGTCTGACTGGCTGCTGGCGTTGTCAGGTATGCAGCAACTTGCCGCAGGGGACAAGCCCAGTGCACAAAGCACTAGGTTCACTAGCATTCCCTTTCCAGGGAGCATGTGATCCACAGACCTGTGGCAGGACCCTTTAGGACTGGCACCCATGAATCGGCTCAGAAGACTTCCTTGCAATACTCCTAAGCATGATTTTAACTTGGTGTGTTTACTCCCTGCATTTCAATTCAGACCAAATGGTTATGCATGGCTCCTCCTTAATGTTCTATGAACAGGTGTAACAGGTGATGGATTGAATTGTGTCCCCCACCCCAAACTCACAGTGAAGTCTCAGCATCCTGTACTTCAGAATGTGGACTTATTTGGGAATAGGGTCACTGCAGATGTAATTATTTAAGTTGTGATGAGGTTGTCCTGGGGTAGGGTAGAACCCTAACCTAGCATGACAGGTATCCTTAAAAAGGGAGATATCTGAAGCTGGGCATGGTGGCGCATGCCTGTAATCCCAGCAACTTGGGAGGCTGAGGCAGCAGGATTACAAGTTCAAGGCCAGCCTCAGCCTCAGCACCTTAGCAAGACCTGTCTCAAAATAAAAAAATAAAATAAAAAAGGGATGGGGATGTGGGTCAGTAGTTAAGTGCTTCTGGATTAAAAAAAGAGAGAGAGAAAGAAATCTGGATACAGACAGACACAGGGAGAACATCCCATGATAATGCAGAGATAGGGTGATATGTCTACAAGGATGCCAAAAAATGCCAGCAAGCCAGGAAAAGCTAGGAGAGCAGTATGGAACAGATTTCTCTCTTGCAGCCCTCAGAAAGAATCAACTTTGCCAATACCTTGATCTTGGACTTCCAGCTGCCAGAATTGAGAGAGAAAGAATTTCTGATGTTGAAGCCACCTGGTGTGTGGTTCTTTGCTACAGAAGCTCTCCTAAACTAATACACCATTGCCACCTGTTTTTCACTAGTTTAATTCATAATATTCAACCTATGAGTTGCCACCCATTAGTGAGTTGTAAAATGAATTTAGAATGGTTTTGACCAGAGGTGTGTGCTTTTTAAAATGGAATTTTAAATGAACAAAAACTATTAAGAGTGTATTGCATTTAGCAAGGGATAAATACGGTTTTATTATACAGTATTTTGTTAAGTAAACAAAGGTATATGTGTACTGGATTATGATGAAAAAACTAATATCTAAATTTGGGTCAAGGTTAAAGAAAATTGAACACTTTTTTTTTTTTTTTTTTTTAAAGCTAGCTCTTGTTTTCTCCACTTACCATCATTTCATTTGAGAAGGGAAAAAGAAATATCCATATAAGAGAACTAGTAAAGGAGGACAGTGTGTGTTCTGAGCAGGGGGCTGGCTGCCTCCCCACCCCCTCAGCCCAGCTGGGATAGGTCCAGACTGAACCCCTATTTGAAGAAAAGCTGTTGAACCCTAGATTACACCACTCACCTTAAAAATAAAATAATGTTACTGGGGATGGCAACTCAGAGGAGCTATAGGTCATATATCTTCCCATGGAGAATAGTTGCACCAACCCCAAATACTGCTGAGTAGTGCTGGGACAGGCTACTTTCTTCCTAAGGCCACTCAGTGCCAACCAGATGACACCCTTGATCTCACACCTCTTACAAAAATGTGCAGCAGACCTGTGGCAACTGCTTGCTGTTACTTACCTGCCCCTCAGATGGGGCTGTCCCTACCCCTCTGCCCCAGGGATGGGTGCTGGGGGTAGGACGAAATAACTCAGAATTCTCCTGGTTCTCTTCTCCTGAAGCTTCTCAGAAAGACACTTGTTCCCAGTAGAATCAAGGTATCATATAAAGATGGTTTATCCTGAAGCTGCACATGAGTAGCCCTCCTGACCACATGAGGAAGCCATCACCATAAAAAGAGACCTAGGCAAACACCTGAACCACAGAGCTGGAGAGAAGACACCCAGCGATCTGAAGGCAGCATTGGGTCACTGCACCTGGCCACAACTTCTAGACCATATCCCAGGTGCTCAGACATGTGTGCACACACGCGCGCGCGCACACACACACACACACACACACACACACATTTCTTCCTCTGGATGTTTCAGTTTCTAGCAATTCCACTCACCACCACTTAATGTTTCTTAAGCTGATTTCTGTTAGTGGGGATTCAAAGAACAATATTGAAATAATACATGTCTACCTGGCAGTGACCAACTCTCTGAAGACATCATGAGCATGGCTCACAAAGGAAAGAGGTGATCACTTTCTTAAATTTAGTTTTAGAGATGACCAGACAATTGAGAATCTGCCAAAGAGACCTCTCAGAAGGAAGCACCACGATGGAGACCCTTCTGAGGCAATTCAGTGTTGTGCCCTGGAGACTGCCATCAGCACCCTATGTGCTGTGATGAGGATGAAGTGAGCAAACACATCTGGCAGTATTTGAACAGTACCTTGCATGTGGTAGGGGTCCATGGGGATCTGCAAGGTGAGCCACCTCGACAATAAACTTGACCATAATCATTCACCTTACTTCCTTGGCAAAGTTGACAAAGGAATTTCCAATATGTAAATCTTTTCTATTCCTATTTTTTACGAAGAAATTGGCTCACAGGGCCTTCAAGTGTGAGACTATATCACTTGTGAGGTTTGTATATTTATTCCTAATTATTACAGCCTTAGAAACTAATCCAGCTCCTTGTCTCAACTCTCCAATCCTTCTTCCACCTGGTTGCCACACATATCCCACATCACTCCGTGATCAGACTTCTTCAGTGGCTGAATATCACCCTTAGGTCAAAAACTATCCCCCAGCCACTGCACTGCAACCCCCTGGTCCAAGCCACTGAGTGATCCCCTGGCTTTCTACTCATTACAAATGGGTCTTTTAAAAAACTCAAGTTGTGTTATATCTTACTCTGCTCAAAATATTCCAATCATTCCCAGTCTTACCCAGATAAAAGCCAAAATGTTTACAGAGCCCATTAAGACCTCACAAGACCTGGCCTTCATAGTTTCTTAAACCATGCATCCTGTTCCTCTCCGTTCCCAATACCCAGTCATGCTTTCTCCTAAACAAGCCAGATCTACTCCAACCTCAGGGACTTTGCACATTTCTTCAGCATGGAACACTCTCAGACATTCACCCCACTGGTTCCTTTACCAGCTTCAGATCTTTGTTCCAATATCACCTTCTTAATGAGGTCTTTTCTGACACCCTAAAATAGAAGCCTCTCCTCCATTCTTGCTCTTGCCAAAATTTCTCATCAGTTATCACTGATATACCTTTAGGTGCACTTAGATAATTTTACTATTCAGTGCTGCTGTCTCTTCCTTTCAGAATATAATTCCACATGAGCAGTGCTCTCTGTTTTGTTCACTCATTGCTGAATGCTAGTGTTTAGAACAGAACCTGATACATAGTAGTTGTTCAATAAATCTTTGCTAAATAAAGGAATGAATAAAAGACATACAAGATCATTCACAAACTGGCCCATGATACCACTCTGGCTTCTTCTACCACTCTTCATTCCCCTAACACTTACCCTTCAACAAAACAAACCACTTTCACTTTCTGAAAATGCCACGTTCTCTGCTGCTCCAATGCCTCTGCCTCTGTGCTCTTCCACCTGGAATGGCTTTCCAGCAATGATCTGGCAAGAGGCAGCTCCAGCACCACCTCCTTGGTGACCCCTCTCCAACACAAACACACTCCAGAATCACTGAGGTGCTCCCTCCTCCTCGTTCCAACTCACCCTGCAAAAGTACCTTTGACAACAGCAATGTTACAGTGCCGCTGGGAAAAATAAAGCAGATATGAACAGATGCTTGAAAGATCAAATTCTAATCTGAAAAGACATAAACCTGAGCCATGTCTTCCATGCAGAACTGGGAGGTCCCCTCATCCGAGGAAATCAAGATTTTAAAATTTTGGTAACAGAATTTCAACTTGCCACCAGCAATCTGGTATTTAGTACAGATTTCCATTAATATTGTTAAATAACAGCTAATGACACACAAAAATAAACACAACTTGTAAAAAGTAAAGCATATGGCTCTTCTCAAATCAAAAAGAATATCGACATAGCCACACATTGCAAAATTTCATCAAAACCTTTTTTAACAGCTGATAACTTGAGCAAAAAAGGAAAAGAAAAATTTTCTCTAGTTTCCCAAATTCTACTAGCGTGTTTCAAATTAAGAGTCCCAAACCTATCTGTACTTGAACTGTATTAGTGTAGCTTCCCATAAAAATTTCTTAAATAATTAACAATTTAAAATTATGGCTTCATTTGTTTGCAGGGGTCAATATAAGAAACCTTCATAAGAAAACCAATTCTTCACCAGCTTTAAAAATACTACTGATGATACCATTGTGTTGTATCACAAGGATTCACCTGATAAAAATCCATTAAAATTTAGTAGCAGAAAAAAATACCTGTTAGGGCCCCATTTTACATTCTTTCCCCAGAAAACAAGAATTATACAGGTATCTCTTACCTTGCAGGACAGTTACCATAGCCCCAGAGAATCGTCACCATATTTTATCACATAACTATTGCAGATTTTATGCCAATTTTTTTTTCACAAAAAAAGTAGGGTACAACCATAATGTGAAGGGTTGTTTTTTTGTTTTTTTTTTTTGCTTTTTTTTTTTTTTTAATGTGCTGGTATTATTTAAGCATCATTTATTACTAAACTGTCTTTGGTGCAAGATTAGGATGTACAGAATACTTGTGACCAAACAGTCATTCAGTGGTGGCAGTTATGTGATAGAACACAGTGACACTTCAATATCAACTTTTACAAAACCAGTATGAAGACTTCTATGCTCAATCAGTACTACTCCCAATTACTAAGGGTCCCAGCATCACATTGTAATGCCCCAATTAGACTAGACCCTCTGTATGGTTTGGACCTGGAATGTCCCCCCAAACCTCGTGTGTTAAAAGCATTGTCCCCAACACAGCAGAGGTGCAGCTTTCGGGCAATGATTGGATCATGAAGGTTCTGACCTCATCAGCGGATTAATTCATCAAATAGATTGATTCATTAAATGGGCTCACCCATTGATAGCTGAATGCACCACTAGGAAGTGGGACCAAGTTGGAAGAAGTAGGTCACTGGGGTCATGCTCCAGAAGGGCTTTATCTGCTCCTGGGCCCCTCCCTCTCTCTTCTCTCTCTCCTTTCCATGGACTAAGCAGCCTTCTTGTGCCACAACTTTTGGCCATGGCCTTAGAGCCAGTCAGACTATGGACTGAACCTCTGAAACCATAAGACAAAATAAACTTTTCCTCTTCTAGGTGGTTCTTGTCAGGTATTTTGGTCACAGTGACAAAAAGCTGGCCAACATACCCTCTTAGGTAAGCCCCAGAACCCCCTACCCTACCCATTGCCTCCTAATCTTCATTTAAAAACAACAAAACAAAAAAATATCTAACACAATTGTCACTGCCGACTCCATCTCTTTACTCTGTCCCAACTTGCAAGATTCTCTTTCCCCAATAAATAAAAAAAAAAATCATGTTTCTTTTTGTATTTTGGCTTCAAGGAAAATCAATATTAAATAGGATGTTCAACTATGAAAACCATATGTAGTTTACATTTCTAGTAATCACCTCCTTCTTTACACCTTCCTGTTTTCCCAGCTGCCCTTGTACTTTGAACCCTTTACCTTATTTTAAGATTCTCATTGTATGTGTATGGGTGTTTCATTGGAAGATCACAATTATTGTGGGGAAGGGAATGAGCAGGTACAAATTTGAAAGGACCAATAACTGAGATGTCCCTTGCCAGATTTATACTTTGTGCTATGATAAAGTACCTTGTATTGAGACAACTGACCCTCTGATAAAAACCACAAAAGACAGATCAGACAGGAAAAGGTTACTTGGATGCACTGGTGAGTAATCAAGACAGTCAGGTTCAAGTGGTTGAGATGACTGAAACACAGTGAAATGGCCCCAAGAACGCCCACTGCTTATTTTCTTGAGAAACTTGCCAATTTCCTAGTGGTGTAGGCCAAACCAAGTAGAATTTAGTGATTCAGAGCCTCCAGTAGCTTATGGGGCCAAAATAACATAACTTCTGAACTTTAGGGACACTAAGAAACTCAGAGTTTGAGGAGCCAAGTTCCTATGGCAGGGAGGGGGGTCAGCAGAAAAATGAGCCCCACACAGCTCTACATTGCTTTTTGCTTCAAGGCAACTGAGGGGGCAAGGGGCTGAGAGGCTAAGCAGAAAGTAAGTAAATACAAAGAGGCTAAACAGTGAAACAGAATTCCACACAATGGGGAAACAATATTGGGATTCTGAGACCACAAAGGAAGGTGGACTGTAATACACACCAAGACTGGAAGGGTTATGGTCGTGGAGTAAGAGCAAAGCTGAAAACACAGTTAGCTCTCATGAAGACTGGAATCCAATGTAAAAGAATCTCCATTCCTCCTTAGATTAATGTGAGTTTCTCCTACATTATTGGCCTGCCAGGAAAAAGTCTACCTTTTTTGGAAGAAGATAACATCACATAGAGCCTCTACATTTTTTTTCAGTGTTCAAACAAAACTTACCAGACAGATGTTCAAGATAACAGAACCAGATAACTAAAATCAAAAAAGAAAAAAGACAACAAAAACAGATCAGCAGAGATCCAGGTATTGTTGCTATCAGACATATACATTTAAATAACTATGATTAACCTACTAAATAAATAGAAAACAAGATTTCACATCCTAAACCAGGATCTATTAAAATAGTCATATTGAAATTCTAGAACAACTACTAATACAATATCTGAAGTTAGGAGCTCAATGACTGGGTCTGATAGAAGATTAGATGCAGCATAAAAGTCAATATATAGGGCTGGGGTTGTGGCTCAGCGGCAGAGCGCTCGCCTCACACGTGTGCGGCCTGGGTTCGATCCTCAGCACCATGTAAACATAAATGCATTGCATTGTGTACAACTAAAGTAAATAATGTTAAAAAAAAAAAAAAGTCAACATATAGCCGGGTGTGGTGGCACACACTTGTAATCCCAGCACTTTGGGAGGCTGAGGCAGGAGGATCACGAGTTCAAAGCCAGCCTCAGCAATGGCGAGGCACTTAGCAACTCAGTGAGGCCCTGTCCCTAAATAAAATACAAAAAAGGGCTGGGGATGTGGCCCAGAGGTCGAGTGCCCCTGAGTTCAATCCCTGGTACCACAAAAAAAAAAAAAAAGTCAATATAAGTAATCCAAAGTGAAATCCAAGGTGCAAAAAAAAGTTTAAAAAATATAAACAAGTCTATGAAACACATGAAACACAGCAAAAAGGTCAAACACATGTGTCACAGAGTCTCAGGAGAAGAAAAAGAATAAAGTAGAATTAGAATTAATTTTTAAAGAGATAATAGGTAGGCTTTTTCTTAAACCAACAAAAGACATCATGCTTTAGAAGCTAGATGTGTTAAAAACCACAAGCAGGAAAAATACAAAGAAAACTTCACCTCGGTACATCCATAGTAAAACTATTGAAAGGGAGAAAAATATAACTGATAGTTAATTTTCAACAGAAACAATGCTCATAAAACCATGAGATGACATCCTTAAAGTGATAAAAGAAAATAACTGACAGAAAAAAAAAATTTTTTTTAAAGGAAGGCAAAATAAATGTGCTTTCAACCAATTCTCAACAAGGGAAATTAATAACAGCAAAAAGATATACTACATGAAGTTCTTCAGATAGAAGAAAATGATCCCATTTTGGAAGTATGAAAATGTTCAGAAGTCCAAAGAGCATCAGAAGGGTAACTATGTGGGCAAATCCACTGAAAACTGACCATGTAATATAACAGTAATCTTTTGGAATTCAAAACATATAAATAATTAAAATGTATGATATCAACAATATAAAAAATGAAGGAGAGTGGGATTAATTGGAGCTTAAATGTCAAAGATCTTTCCTTATCCTAAAAATGGTAAAAAGACCACTAGTAGACACTAATCAGTCATAATGTCTATTATAAGCTATGGTAGCCACAGAAATGAAATAAAGGGCAAAACAACAAACTAATTGATGGAGGGAATGAAATAATAAATACTTGATTAATCAAAGAACCCATACTTTTAGCTAAAATCATATATACATTTCTCAGGTATTGATTTTGTATTGTATTCAGTTTATTATTAAATCTTCAAGTTTCTCCCAACAAGAACACGAGATAGAGTAAGAAGAGGAATATTGTCCTGTGTGTCTCTTATATGTCATGCTCTGAGTCAGACACTGTTCATATCTTTTTTGTTCCCGGTACTGCAGATTGAACCCAAGGGCGCTTAACCATCAAGCCACGTCCCCAGCCCATTTTTTGGTTTTGTTTTGGTTTTGGTTTTGTATTTCTTTAGAGACAAGGGTCTTGCTAAGCTGCTTAGAGCCTCACTAAGTTGCTCAAGCTAGTTTTGAACTTGTGATCCTCCTGCCTTAGCCTCCCAAGTCACTGGGATTACAAGCATATGCCACTGCACCTAGCTCACAAACTATCTTAATTCAAAGAGCACAATCATAAGGTAAGTATTATTACCCCATCATAGATATGAGGAAACTGAGACTCAAAAAAAAAAAAAAAAAAAAAAAAAAACTGAAAAACTTGCTGGGGGTCCTAAAAGCTATGACATGAGGACTCAAAGCCAGGCTTATCTGGCCTGCACACCGCACTGTCAAGCAACAATGGGATGGGCTGCCTGCACCTTGCTGCTTCTGCTGATTTTGTCTTTGCAGAGTAGAGAAAAGAAACAGCTTGAAACTCCCCATAAACCATTTCATTTTTTCCAATGGCAATGTGAACCAGGTGGGCAGCAATGGAAGAAAGAAGTGAGTCACTGAGAGAAGAAATAATATATATTCTCTATATTAAATAGAGAAATGGAATTAATGTCCAGTTTCTTCAAAAATTTTTCTCTGATGTTCTACCTTCATTACTTGAAGTGAGACCAACTCTAACATCAGATACTATATGGTCATACTCACAAAAGTGAAGAGAACTTTGTTCAAAATCCTAGAGAAGGGGCTTTTAGAAGCCCTCTGCTCAGGCTACTTAGCAGTACATAATGAACAACCAAGAGCTCATTGCTTCCAGATTATCACTCCCCTACCTTTGGAATACTCAACAAAGTAATTCAATGCCTTCGACTCCTTTCTGTCATGTGGAATAGATGTGGAAAGGCAGGAAAAATCGGGCAAGTTTTTCAAGGTAAACAACTACTCCATGTTTGTTTCAGTAAGTGCTATTGGCAACCATGAGGAATCATTAAGAAAGACAAGCCAATAAAGCTAAACTTTATTTATCTCCCTCTTTCCACCTCCTCCTGAGATCCATGGGAAATAATTTCATTTCTCAGGTTATCATCAACATTATTCTAAATCAAGGCCTGCAGAGTACAGAATATCTGCAAAGGATTCCTGCAATTGTTTCTATTATTGCTCAAATTTTATCATCTCACTGAGCTGCCTGGAAGCAAACAATCTGACTTTCCAATCTGAACCATTTGGAAGATAACTATCAGCAGTTACTGAATACAGTGGGACAGGTAGAGCTGAAATGCAGGAACTAAAGAGCTTATGGTATTGCAGTCTGCCTTGTAAACGGATGCTTAAATCCCCTTCCTGGGTCCTCATAAGGCCTTTAAGAGAGAGACTGGGGGCCTATGGATTTGCAAATGTGAGTGAGAAATGAACACAGAGAAGGTCAAACTTAAACACCCTTCTGATGCCTTTCCTGGAGCACCTGACTCAACAAATGAAAAACCTTTGTCTCTTCTAGTCTGCCTCAGAGAGCTGTGGCAGGAAGGGACCATGCCAACTTTCATCTATTCAGTCTCTAAGCATTGACAGTGCAGCAATGCACCCATTAAACAAGCCAGGGCTAGCCAAGAATACATGACAGAGTCACATGTGGCAGTGCTCCAAAATACCACCCAAAAGCGCATCAGGAACTATTAGAGCAAACCCTAAAAGTCATTAAAAACAAGTTCAGCTAAGACCTCACTGGGAGACACTGGACAAATGCAAGACAATATTACTCATTCAATAAACAGCTACTGAGCAGGAAGCCCCTGTGCTAGCAACGGGTGAGAAGAAAGGTCTGGCCGCCTCTGGACCTTCTTGAAAGGCACACATGCTGTGCCAAGAGCCACAGGCGTAGCGGCCACACAATAGAGGAAAGGATATAAGTACCAAACAGAGGTGCTAACCAGGGCCATGGGGTTCAAAAGAAAGAGAGGGCAAAAGGATTAGTGAAGAGTTTCATGCAGTGTCATTATCTGACTTGGATTTTGAAGAACGGCTGCGTGAGGAGGAGGTTGAACAGGGGACACGGAGGAGGAAGGTGATGAGATAAAGGGAGTATCATAAGCAAAGACCTGGGCAAAGACATGGGGAGGGTGGTGAAGAGCAGGGTGATTAAAGTGGTGTCTGCAGAGAAGATGTGGAGGCCCAGAGGTCACTCGTGAGCCCTTGCCTCCACCAGACGACAGGGAGAGGTATGAAGGGTCAAATCAAGGGCAGTGACGGGAACAGAAAGAGAGCCCTGCTGGAGGAAGGGTCAGCTGGTAGACCTGCGAGGTGAGAGAGAAGTCAAAGGGAAGCTCAAAGCTGGCAAAGACCATTTCCTACAGCACAGTAGCAACACAGCGGAGAAAAGAGTGAGATTTAGACAGGTTGAAATGGAAGCCCCTACAAGATATTTGAGCCTAACATGAATGTGGAGTCATTTGCGCAGAGGAGGTGGGAAGAGAGGAGATTCTTGTAAAGGTGAAGATGTGGGAGTCACTGGAGGGTCACCAAGAGAGAAAGGGCCCAAACCAGAATGAACTTCTCAATTTAAGATACCAGCACAAGAGAGAGTTAGCAAAGAAAAAACAGATAGCATCCAGTTAGGAAGGAAACCAGAAAAGGCTTATGTCCTGGCAACCAAGGGATGCAGGAATCCCAAGAGGAAGCAAGGAGTGATGCCCACTCCTCACTCACACCATATATTTGGAAGGCTGCAGATTCCATGAAGGCCAGTGCTGTGCCCAACTCTTATCCACACTATGCACAATCTCTAGAGCAAACCCCTATTATATGTTTCTGTTTGAAAATAATATAATAGCAAACAAGCAGAAATGCCAAGGAAGATGGGAGCCAAGAAGACAACTGAATTGATGGCTAACTAATTACTGGGAACGCCACAAAAGAGCAAATTTGGTGACATGGGATGTGGAGAGTAAGAGCCAGGAGAGAGGGGACAGTCAAAGATGCAGGCAAATGAGGGCCCCACCATGAAAAAGAGATGGAAACAGGCAAGAGGAGATGGGGGGCCATAGGAGGAGGCACAAGTGCTCAGCCTTTCTGAGAACCTTCTAAGCACAAGGGACGCAGAGCCAGGGCCCCCAACTGCCAGAGCTTTCATTCTAGTGAGAAAAGAGTGAGACACAAAACCATGCATACATCTATCAAGTTAAAATACAACAGTATGGGGGTGAAGTGGTCAGGAAGGGCCTTTCTGAAAGTCAGGATTGAGTCCACACCAGAATGAGGAGGAGACCGTGATAGAAATTCTAGGGCAAACCTGCTCCAGACAGAAAGAACAGCAAATAAAAAAGCCCTATAATGGATCAAGCTTGGTGGGCTCCAAGGACAGAAAAAGGATCAAGGTGAATGAATGATAATAAAAGGAGAAGGGCCTTGGATTTCTGTAAAGTAGGAAATAAGAGAGCCTGTTTTATTTGTAAAAAGTTCAGCCTGGTTGCTATGTGATAGGTGGATTAGGAGGGGCCAATTTGGAAGCAAGGATATCAGTACAGGAGAAGGTATAGCAGATCAAGCAAAACATGATGGACACCTGGCCTCAGGCTCTATTGGTGGGGATGCCCAGGAATAGTCAGATGTAGGCTATATCTTGCATAAAAACAAAGAGACTTGTGGTCAAGAAAGGGAGGAACATAGGGATGATCCATGCTTCTGGCCTAGGTATATGGCGATGCCATTTACTGAGAGACAAAATAACTGGAAGGAATCAAATCCATCTAGGCAAAACCAGAGTTCTCTTTTGATCATTTAAAAGTTGAGATCCCTATTAGACACCAAGTGTTATGGTTTGAATGTGAGGTATCCCCAAAAAGCTCATGTGTAAGACAGAGCTAGAAGGTTTGGAGGAGAAATGATTGGAAGGTATAGCCTTAACTTAATCCAGTCTATTAATCCCTGATGGGATTGAGTGGTAGCTGGAGGTCAGGGGTATGGCTAGAGGAAGTGGTTCATTTGGGGGGTGGGGGTATGGGTATATATTTTTATATCTGGAGAGTGGAGTCTCTCTCTTTCTGCTTCCTGTTCATCATGTGAGATGGTTTCCTCTGCCACACACTTCTTCATGATGTTCTGCCTCACCTCGAGCCCCAAGGAATGGAGCCAGCCTTCTATGGACTAAGACCTCTAAAACTATGAACCCTCTAATAAACTTTTCCTCCCCTACAGTTGTTCTGATTGGGTCCTTTTAGTCACAGCAGTGGAAAAGCTGACTAAAACACCAAGTAAACAGTTGAATATATAGATGTGGAGCTCAAGGAAAGTCCACACTGGAGATGTTATTCTTTGGAGAGTAATCAGCACACAGAGAGTAAAACCAAAGGTTGCATTGGATTCAGAGGGAGAAGGTATACATAGATGGAGAAAAAGAGCCAAAGATAGAAGGAGAAATGGATGGGCAAAAATACAGCAAAGTTTTCAGGCAAAAAGTTTAAGGAACCTTTAATTGGTCACTATTTTGTCTCAGTAAAATAACAGAAAAGGGTTCAGAGCCTAAAGATCATGAAAAAGCTTCAGAATAAGGACCAAAAGGAATATGACAGGAAACCATGACAAAGTAAGCAAGAGGGAGGGCTGGGCTGCATGACTGTTGGAAATTCAGGTGGGCAGGCTTTCAGATTTTCCCCAGCAAGATGATAAAGCTTGGGTTTACAGACTATGACTACTGTGGATTACTCAAATATGAGGTATGGCAAAGAAATATGGAAGAGGGTCCTAGGATATTCGTGAACTCACTGCCAAATGGTGATCACCAGAGTCTACCAGGGAATAAGAGCCAAGTAAAGTGAGAATGGCCTGGTGGAAAAGAATGAGTGTTCAAGATCAGAGGATGCAATAAGGATGAAGAGTGGTTTCAGTGGACACAGGGAATCTAAAAGAGTAAAGGCAAGGGGGAAATATCAGAATCAGTAATCAAAAAGGTGAAAAATTAGAGTGATGGCAAGATCCAGGTATGGCCATTAAATCTCTCAGTCTATTCTATTGTCCTAGAGCTAAGATTACCATAGAGGGCACATCAGAGTCCTTGCTGGCCTGGGCCTGGCTACAGAAACATAAGGAAAGGGCAGAGTGACTAACAGGCTGCAGGGGTAAAGAATGGTAGCCCAGAGAGTTAAACCTTGCTCTCCCTTAACATTTACATGAAAGTTGCTGGCTGTGTTATCTGTAGTCATTTACATCCAAAAATCTTGTTTTAGCCTTCATACACATGTTGCCTGGATCCAACAGTAGAGAAGGGAGGTGACAGGAAGGATATTGCACTGCATCAGAACTGATGGGCTCTTGTAGTCAATGCAACTTTCCTTCGCTTCTGTTCCCAAGATAAGCATCACCTCCTGCTCTATAGACACAGATGGCAAGGGAGACAAAAAGATGCAATGCCACCACCAACTGGAGAACAAAACCGCAAGTCACTTCTTAAAGACTGGATCATTAACTAACTGAACTCGTTACCACTGAAACCATGACAGCACCTCCAGTTCTGTGGCCTTTGAAAGATCCTGGGAGGCCACAGCCATGCTAAATCTTTAATTCTACATGATGAAATTGTGAGGTTTTGTACTGTGTCAACTTGGCTAAGCCTAAACTATATTTCCCAGAGCCACCTTCTCTTTGCAATTCCAAGTTAGAGTTGGACAGGACAGAACACATGAGATTTGGGAGGTAGAAGGAGAGCAACAGCCATTCTGCTTTCAAGGCCCTTATGTTAAAAGCAATGAAATATATGGAGATGCCAGTGGGCACCAGTTTGCTCTTTCTGCTTCTGTTTCTAGATGCTATTCTTATGGACCAACATGACTCCAAGATCACAGATGCTTGGCTGCAAACATCTCAAAAACTGAGGTAAGGAATAAGGCAATTACCCTTGTTCAGACCCTTATACCAGCTGCCATTTGTGGTTCCACTCTACTTGGCTTCCAGATTCCTCTGAAAGCTTCAATTTGTCCACCCACCTGTGCTTCAGGAGGCCTGACCAGTGACTTTTCCCTGATCCTCCAACTCCCCCTTTCAGGCCTTCATTTCTCCAGCTCCTTCCAAAATCCTCTAATAAATGCCTTCTCCATAATGTTTACTGTGGTTTTGCTTCCCTGATGGAACCCAAACTAGTACAGTAAAACAAAATAGTAAATAGACAGCTATACCCTTAAGGACTCAGTAATTGACAAAAATCACCTTACATTTATAGCACTGCCTTAGAGTTTGCAAATTCTGCTCACAGGATTTACTACTCAACCTTGAGAGGATTAAATAAGGAAACTGAGGTTCCGAGAAGTTATGTGACCAAATGAGATTAAAAAAAAAAAAGATGCAAAAACCACTTCGAGGCAGTGGGTACTAATGAGCAACCAAAATAACTCAATAAACATGAAATGATTTAAACAATTCTCTGTCCGAGAACCACAGACAGAAAAGGCTGAGCCACAATCTATCTATAAGGATTATTTTAGTGCATTCTATAAAATCGACAGCTGCTAGAGGCCCAAGGACTGCCCAGCATCCCTCACTGCTCAGCCATTTTCAATCCTCTCCCTATACAAACTGGCCAACGCAGCCTGCCAAATTCTGTGTGAACACCTGGTCCTCCTCTGAGCCTCTAGTTGAAAGAGAACAGGGGATTTGCACTGGGCTTAAACTTGCATCTGGACATGAAAGGCACCTGAGATAACTGCTGGTGAAATTCTCCTCTTCCCTACCCTGAACAGCTTTGTCCTGTCTCCCTTTCCTGTTCTTCCTTTGCCTTGTCCATCTCTCAACCCCAACAACACCTGAAGCCTGCCCTTGACATTTACAGGCCTTGCCATACGCTGTGGCAGGTGTGGGATCTGTGCTCAGCTTCCCAGATGAGGCTCAGTAAGGGGCAGAGTGTCATAGCTTGGCTTGTGTGGTGGTTTGGATGTGAAGTGTCCCCCAAAAGCTCACATGTGAGACAATGCAAGAAAGTTCAAAGGAGAAATGATTGGATCGTAAGAGTCTTAACCCAATCAGTGAATTAATCCCTGATGGGATTAACTGAGTGGTAACTAGAGGCAGGTGGGATGTGGCTGGAGAAAGTGGTTAATTGGGGGTGTGGCTATGGGGTATATATTTCATATCTGGAGCTGGAGTCTCTCAGCTTCTTGAGCACCATGATGTGAGCTGCTTTCCTCTGCTACACACTCCGCCATGATGTTCAGCCTCACCCCAAGCCCTGAGGAATGGAGCTGGCCTTCTCTAGACTAAGTCCTCTGAAACCTTGAGCTTTCAAATAAACTTTTCCTCCCCTACGGTTGTGCTGGTCAGATCCTTTAGTAAAAGTAGTGAAAAAGCTGACTACAACAGCTTTCGAGGAACTGAACATGTCTTTTAAGAAAACTAACTATATCAATCTGATAGGAATGAAAATTCTTCATTCTGCAATTCTTTACTCACACCTACTGTATGCACAGCCATGTTATCACGTGAATTGGTGAGCCACTATGCAGCAAAGTGTCAGCGAGGCTCTTCAAAATCATGTGGCATTCTCTTCAGTCTAAGGTTTTTCCTGTAAAGTTCCTACTACTCAACCCTCCTCTCCACAGGCAAAAAAAAAAAAAAAAAAATTTCTTCATATATTAAAAATCAAAAATCAACAGGCTCAGGCTGGGTTTGTGGCTCAGTGGTAGAGCGCTTGCCTAGTACAAATGAAGCACTGGGTTCGATCCTCAGCACCACATAAAAATAAATGAATAAAGTTATTATGTCCATCTACTACTAAATTTTATTGGAGTATATCTTTCACTGCACTCTTCCCTCTGCCTAAAACAAATTACCTGCCCAGTAAGAGGTACGTACCTGTAATCATGCCTGTAATTCCAGCTACACTGAAGCCTGGGGCAGGAGAATCACAAGTTCCAGGACAGCCCAGGTTCAGAAACAATTTTTCAAAATAAATAAAAAAGGGCTAGGGCCTTTTTGTAGCTCAGTGGTAGAGCACTTGCCTAGAATGCTAGAAGCCCTTGGGTTCAATCCCCAGCAACAAAAAATAAACAAATTACCCACTTTTTCTCACCAGAAAAAAATTACTACTGATAGTCAAGAATCAATGAACTCAAATGAATCCATGGTGCTCAAACCATTCCTGATCCTTCTCCAGCCTCAGCCTCAGTCCAGGCCGAGTTCAGAGAGCCTGTTCACCCATCATCACCTGAGCTTATTTGCTTGTCTGCCTCCCTTGCTGGACTGTGTGCCTCTGGAAAAGCAGACGGCTCCCTGCTCATCACCACATCGCCAGCCCAGCTCTGGGCCTGGAGACATTATAATGACTACGATCACTCCTATCTCGATGAGCTTCTAGAATTTTAGAGCCAGAATTGACCTTTGGATCATCATCCAGGTGGGTTAACAGGAGTTACTTAATCTTATTAATTTCAGAAACAGTCCCTCATTAATACATTTTCAAAAAAGCTCTTTGCCAAGCTCATCCTGGAAAGTGAAGGGCATATGTTTGCAGCAATTATGACATATGGCACAGTCAAGAGACCAGTTCTCAGCACCTCGGGAAGAGACACAATCTCAATATTCCAAATCCCAAATTCACCACATCAATTCTATTAACACTTCTCTTTTGGGTGAGCGAAAGCCAACCTACCTGTATGATTTGGATCCCTTTGAAAGGTTCTCAACCCAGACATGGCACTAAAGTCTTTAAAAATATATGCATGTACCAGTATGTATTTTTACATACAAACAGGTACAAAGGAACACATCCATTGTTTTACCTCTTCTGCAAAAGCACCTCTGTCTGAACTGGTCCCAAATGCTCTTTCTTTTCTCTAAACTTTCAGGTTCTTTTGGTCTAGCAATCCTTAGATATTTCTCTAATGCCATCTCTCTTCCTCTGTATATGTCATTCCTCTACATCTAACTGACAGCTAAAGAGACAAAGGACTGCATCTATGTTTTTTATGTGCCCCCAGCTATAGAATAAGGCCTGGCACAGGGTAGAGAATAAACAGCAGTAAACTAGGTAGTGAGATGAGACACATGCTATAGGAGCAGCACCACTGTCCCTGCCTGAGCCAGGACACAGTAGGCTGCTTCTGGAACAGTGATGACAAGCAGGCGGTCTGTGGGCTGGACCGATCCATCCACGAGGCGCTTGGAGCAAGCACTGGGACTAAAGACGTCTAGTTCTCTATACTGTGAACATCAGGACCAAGCCCAGGAAGGGAGCAGATGCCATTTTGGAATGGGCAATCCCACAAAGGGAGGAATGGGCGGAGAGAGAGAATAGACAATAACAAGAACCCACAAGTCTTTTGTCTTACACACAGCTGCCAAGGGAAAAAACTTCCACAGGGAGGAGAATGGAGACTTTCTCATCCTTTTTTCTTTTTTCTTCTTTCTTTTCTTTCTCATGGTACTAAGGATTTCACCTCTTCTCTCCTCCATTTTCTCCCACTTTACTGTACAAATGTCTCTTAGAAATGAAGTCATGGGCAATTCTTTCTGAAATATTATGTTAGTCAATAACAACAACAACAAAAAAACAGATTAAAAAGCACACATACAAAAGGTAGTAAGGACACGTAATAATTTCTATCTCTTTCTCAGTTAAGGCCTACAATTTCAGATATGTATTACATGTCATATATTACATATGTATTTTATATGTGTATTTTTTATACTATATAGCTCACAGGTGTTTTTTCTTTTTCTTTCTTTTTTTGTCATCATAGTACTAGGGATTGAACTCAGAGCCTTAAGCATGCTAGGAAAGTACTCTAACACTAAGCCACCTCTTCAGTTTCCTTTTAAATTTTACTTTGAGATAGGGGCTCACTAAGTTGTGCAGTCTGGGCTCAAACTTGAGATCCTCCTGCCTCAGCTCCCAAGTTGCTGGGAGTATAGACATGTGCCACCATGTCTGGCTTCAATTGTTTTCTAACCACATAAATTAATTCAACCATTCAAATATTCAAGATCAGTGAAACCAGACATAATTCTTATAGTCATCCAAGGTGAGACAGACACTCATCCTGAGACACTGGTCACCATAAACCGATGGCTGGGCTCTGGAGGCATGTGGCTCCATGAGAGCCATGACAGAGGCCTCACACAGGCTGGCCCATGCTACAGGTAACAGCACTCCACTCCAGGGTCCAAAAGTGTTTTCATCTCGGTGGTGAAGTGAGGCTTCCCTTGAGATCCAAAGAATCAACCAGAAATAACTCGAAGACAAATACATGAGCCAAAGAAGGGCAATGTGTACATATATTTTATAGTCATTTCTATATGGGGTAGGGATGCTTGGGGGAAATTGCAAGAGGACTCACCAAAGCTTGATAATGTGCTGAGTTTTCATACTTGTTTGAGGCCCAAATACCTTAAAGGAATCTACTGACAGGAACAGAGCCTGCCTTATCATGTGGTTTTCTTAGGACTTAGCTTAGATCCTGGCACATGCTGATTACTGAGTCCGAGGTGTAAATTGGCTCAGTGCTGGTCCCTGAGGGTCCACTGGGCAGCATATGCCACCCTGCTGCCTCTGTGACACTCCAGAGATGGCCTAATAGAGGTAGCTTCCCCGGTTCCTTATGTGCTAGGTACCACACTAGGCTTTCTGGGACTCATACTGATGTTTGAGATAAAACTTGTTTGTGGGATAAATGGTTATTAAAGTGGGACTCTGATGAATAAACCACACGATTGCATAAACCTTGTTTCCGTAGAACACCAACTAAAATTCCCTCTCCTTCCTCTAAAACTTGTCTGTGTCTATTATCAGATGATAGTCCTTTGAAGAAATGCTCTGATAAACTACCTAAGGGGAACATCAGTAATTGTTTTGTGAGCTGTTTTCCTTGGAAGAAACAACCAAAAATAGGATTATGGCCTGACTTATCACCTTAATTTAGCAGCCTTGCTTCCTGCAAGCCCCGGCAGACCTCACCAGTGGTGTGCATGCAGCTCCGAGCTGCTCTGTGGGCACTGATGAGGCTGCCAACACCTTTCAGGGTGACTTTGTCCACATTCTTCCTCTCTACCAGCTCCCCTCCCCAGAATTTAATATCCACTTTCCCCGAGGTCTCTCTTATTTTTTCAGCTTAAGTCACCTGATTCCCAAATGGTATACCAACCTGGACACTTTCATCTACTCCCACCCTTGAGAAATTGCACTGGTCATTTTCATACCTGAAATGCCTTTCCTGCTCCTGGCTGTCTACCAGAGAGCCCACCTGCTCTATGGAGCTTTTCTGGAGTAACAACCCCTGACCTCAGTTTCATGCCTATAGTTCTGACAGCCCCAAATGCACCGTGATCTTATAACTCACTCAGACCCTTAAAAAGTACCTCCGATCATTCTGTTGTCCAGATGGAACAGTTCTATTCCTATTTTGGACTCCATTTCCTAATTCCTTTGTAATCTCCCAGTGTCAGAAGCATGGTAAATATTCCCCAAGTGCTGCTTAAGTACTATAAGATAAGACCACAAGGATAAGTAGGAACATCTCATATTTCAAAGCAGAGTAGTAGTTTGGGCACAGACTTGCTCTTCCAAGGCTCACAACCACATTCACATAGACTATATCCTAAGTGCCCACCATGTACCAGGCTCTGGCTTAGGCATCATGGACTTAACTTGGAATTTACTGTATGGATTTCAAGCAAAGATGATGGACTATAATGTCTTCTAATAAATAAAAAACCATTTGGATGTGCCAGCTTTCAGAAAATGGAAAAAGGAATAGCTGTGCCAAAAGTGTTTTGTTTTTGTTAAACTCCTCACTGCAACAAAAGCAAACTGGCAGCACTGTGAACAGACATGAAGTCAGATAATATGCTGTTCTTGGTACACCATGCAGGGACAATGCATTTATAAAGCACCATGTACCCCTTCACCTCTGGAAGAGCTACTTAAAACTCTGCCCAGAATTCACTCCTAGAGAGCTCTAGGTAAGCCTCAAAAACACCTGCATGCAAGCAAATGAGATACTATCACTGGGTTTAGCAGCAGCACCAATAACACCTCAAAGTAGCCAGGGAGGGCTGGGCAGCAGCCCTGATGCAGCAGGGACTGAGGTCAGAAACAGAGGTCCCTACCAACAAAGATCTTGGTGTTCCAGAAGTTATCCTGCTAGCTGGGATGGTATTCAGCATCATTTTGAACTTTCACATTCAAACCAAGGAAAAGAAAGTAAGTCCCCAAATGCTAGGACCTATTTCTTAGCCAATTAAGGCTATTGATTGGAGATGTCTGAACTTCAGCTCTCATGAAGGGTACTTCAGGAAGAGTGTAAAATCCAAAACAGTGTCAATATTTAGACACATCTAAAGAGGTCTGCCTCTCTTCTCTCAGGTCTGCATTGTGCTAGGAAAGGACAACCTGTGGAGCACAGCCAGCACCCAGGCTCCTTCCCAGACTGAAAGGCTAAAGGTGGAAGAAAACATAAGTCACATTTCTGAGGACAGAGACTTCATTACTCAAAACCAATTTACGCAGGGCTGACACTCTCAATCACAACTTGGATGCACACAAAAGATGAGTAACTGTAAGAAACAGCCTGTCATCTAGAAATGTCTTGTTGGTTTTATGGTTGCCTAGAAGTCTATCTAGAAGCCCAGTCAGCTTGGTGGTAGGGATACCTCATACCCTGGAGAACCACAGAGAAAGATGCCCAGTTTCTCAGCACAGGAAATGGGCTGGAATGAGGAAGTAATTGCTGATACAAGGACAGAACAGCAAATACTTCCCAGAGCCCTTGGAGACACTGTCAGCCCAGTGGTGGAGAGGTACCAGGCAGGTGAGAGACAACAGGCACAGGCTGCAGACCTGAGGAGTGCTCAGGAAGATGGGCCAGGAGCCAAGAAAGCCAGGCCCCACCAAGAAGCCCATATGGCCAACAGCAGGGGTCAGCGTGGCTCACAGAATTCTGGAGATGGAACGGGAGACCTTCGGGAAGGCTAGAGTCCTTATTTTACAGGGGCTAAGAGCTAGTCAACATCTTCTTCAAGGTCAGGAAACTACTGAATGGAAGAACTAGAGCCAGAAATCAAGCCCCACATCTTAAAAGACAAGAAAACGAATGAACATTATCACACTTTAGCTAATTGTATCAATTCCTTCCCATGTTTTCAAAGATACATTTTGACTCTGAGTGATTTAGACTCACACAGAAGAGTCCACCGTGGGCAGGGCAAAAGAGTCCACTGAAGGCACCTGCCCAGACTGGAGCCAGACTGTCTGGGTTTTAGTCCTGGCAGCTATGCCTTACTATGGGACCTTGACCAGATTATTTCACTGTGCCTCAACTCCCTCACTATCAAGTAGAGGTAATAACAATACCTACCTCATGGGGTTATGAAACCTACTAAATGAGTTAATACATGGAAAATGCAGTGCCTGGCACAAAATAAATACTATATAAAAGGTAAAAAGACATTTTTCTTTTTTAGGGAAGAAATAATTTTTATATGGCTCCTTCCCAGCACACCTGCTCCCCAGCATACCTGCTCCCCAGCCCCCAATTCATCTTAGTTACAGGTTACCACTTTTCCCTGCAACACCTGGGACTAATGCTTCTAAAAAGTCAAACCTCTGTCTCCTAATCCATTTGGGCCCAACCCAGTCTGATATAGAGCTAAACTGGCCAAAGGAGCAGAAAGGCCCTGAATAAAGTGCTGTTTGACTACTGGCCACCCTGCCTATCATTCTGGATTTACATGTTGCCTCTTTTGACCCCACCTCCTACCTTCCTGGACCGCCTCCTCCCTTGAGCCTCTGAATCTGCTTCTTGACCCTCATCATGTACTCCGATCTTCTAAACCTGCAGATGCACCAAGTCTAGAAGCCTCACTAAGCTGCTGGTTCCATCTGCACTCCTTGGCCATTCTTCTGTGTTATTCTCACCAGTAACTAGATTCCTTCATTCCTTATCTCTCCACTGTCTTCCATGGAAAGACACACCATCCCTCTAAGTGCCAAACTTGAGAGATAAAGCCACAAAACCAGCTGATGGCCTCTACCACAGACCTATACCACCCGTCTTTTGCTGCTAACTGAAAGTCTGCTACATTCCCATGGAGCCCAGCCCTAGTCCACTCCCCTCTAGCTCTGTTTGTTACCATGGCTTTTGCATCAGTGCTCACTGAAAAGCCTAGGCCACCAAGTAATCAGTGTGCTAAGCACCCTTGTGGACTAAGTTTGCATATATGGTTACTCCCTGGCACATCTGCTCCCCAGTAAACTTTAGCTTGCATTTGAAACTCCTGGGGAGCTTATTCAAATGTGGCCTCTGATTCAGCAGATTGGATTGAGCTCTGAGAAGCCCCCTGGGATTGTGATGCTGTTGGTCCCCAGATCACACTAGGAATTTACATACACTGTTTAATGTTTACATTTGTCTAGAAATATTATTTTTAATCTTCATGACAATCCTCAAAAGAGGTATTCTTCCCATTTCACAGAGGTAGTAAGTAAGGTTCGATGAGGTGAAAAAAACCTGTCCAAAATTCACACTGCTGAGAGGCAGGATTAAGCAGAATGTCAATTCCAGAACCTAAGCCCTATTTTTTCTTTATATAATTACATTTCATTAAAGAGCTGGGGTTGGGATGGGAAGAACATATAAAATAGAAACACTTTTTAAAAAAAGAAAAATTTTTTTAAACACATATGTAATCATTTATCTATAATACAAATTACTGAGCTCTTCCTAGCTGATGTGGATAGCAAGATGGATAATAAAATAGGACAGAGTCCTGGTGCTGGAGACTCTACCCAACAGCAGAGACCTAAAAGCAGCTATCAGGGAGTAAGCTAACTCCACTAATACACATGGAAGATGACATCCAGGGAGGTCCTGGGGTAAACTTTAAAAGTGTGCCAAGAGGAAAGCAGACATACAGATGACCACTACCAAGCACGTCCAGGGACTGCGGGGCCACAGGGCTGACAGCACTGCAGACAGCACTGCAGACCACACTGCTCCCTCCAAGTCACCCCTCCACCTCTCCCTTCCCTCTTCTCAGATTCTCCAAGACCAAAGCCTCTATTCAAGCCCCTGTCCCACTGTCCCCTTTCTCTGGAGTGCACCCACATCCAGCAGTCATCCAGCCTGTCCCTCCACTAGAGTCTGCCACTCCACAACCATGGCCCTTTCTCATGCTGGGGTCTCTTGGACCCTGTTCATGCCAGTGTATGCCTGCCATGCTCCAAGCTACCACCCTCACGGTGGTCTTCTACTTGCAGCACTTGAAAAGTAGGTGACAGTCTCTAACTCAGAGTTCCGTCCCCAACCCCACTTATTCCTCAACTTGTGTGATTTTCCTTCCTCCTCTATTATTTGGTTAAACTTCAGTGTCCAAATCTAAGAGGTCTTCTTTGCGTGTATCCTTCAGGTTTTTCAGCAGCATTTGGCCAACCTCTCTTTAGCAAGTCATCTCTGCTTGGCTTCCCACAGGGTGCTCTCCTGGCCCCCCCCCCCCCACTACTCTTGTAGAACTCTCCCACCCAGTTCCTATTTCCTAACAACAGGCATTCCAAAGAATCTTCCCTCACCCATTGTTTCAACCATCCTGTTTCTGAAGACGGCCCCCAGCACATATCCAGCATCTTGTCCCACCCTTCAAGAGCAGATCTGAGTCTGCTCGGCTCTGTTCACTGCAGAATTCCCAGCACTCAGAACAATGCTTGGCCCATAGGAGTAGGCATTGGCCCAGTATCTGCTGAATGGGTAGATGAGCAGCTCACCCTGCCACTTAGCTTCTCAGCTTCCACCTTCAGTTCATCCCAAGGTAGGGGTGAAAGGCTCTGGTTCACCAAGTGAAAGAGATAACTGCCAGCCTTCAATCACAGCACATGCAGGAAGTGATCATATCTGTACAGCTCCCTGGGTAACTGACTTTCAGGTTTAGAGGCTGCCTCTGACTCCTGGGCCCTTGGGGTTGAGGGTATAGTTTAATGATATACCTGCAACCTACCTGAAACCCATGGGGCATCCTTTACCATGGCCAACAAGCAGGAAAGTGCTGGCCTAGCCCAGCTCTAAGTAAGAACAAGGAAGAGCCATTCCTAGAACATCCTTGGCTTGGTGTTACTTTCAAGGTCTGAGAAATAACACTTCTGACTGAAAGCTGCCTCTATTTCAATAGGATTCAAAGATAACACACATTCTGAAATGGGCCCTGAACTCTTAATAAGCACAACTCTGCTCCTCACTGTTTGGAGCCAAATTCATCCAGGACAGAGCAGCCAGCACTAGCCACAGGACCCGACTCTACTTCCCCGAAACATTACAAGTGATGAAAATGCTCTTGTGATCTAGTTGCTTTAAAAGGTGTGAAACAGGACGCAGTTAAAGCCCAGCACATCATACTTAAACTTCAATCATGCCATTTAGTAACTCTACAATCTATCACAAATGCTTGGAGAAATCAGCATTCGAAGAACAAACACATACACTGTGCCATTATCTCTCATCTACTGGAAATCGCACTGCCAGTAGGTGACAGCATTAACCACTGGGTCTAATTCTGTTGCTTCCCAAAGACTACAGTTGGTGTGGAGAAAAATATTCCAAAATCTAAAAAAACCACTGACTGTGCCAACTGCAGCACATCGCCTTTTCCAGAAGATAAATTATGAAGAATTTTTGCCAGTGCAAGTTATTTTCCCAAAGCAGAGTCAAATGGCCTTGCAACCCTGCCTTAAGAAACCAATGCAATTAAACTGAATAGCTATGAACTGCCCCTGACAGCTTCCCCCCACCCAACTTCATTTGATAAAGTGAGACGCAGACACACACCGACA
Source organism: Tamias sibiricus (assembly GCA_025594165.1). NCBI lineage: Eukaryota > Metazoa > Chordata > Mammalia > Rodentia > Sciuridae > Tamias > Tamias sibiricus. The sequence goes on along the minus strand of CM046658.1, from coordinate 107,561,209 downwards.
GACAAGCCCACACCTTATTTAACTGCCAGACACAGTGCCAATATGAAAATGTACATTCAATCTATGGGGGGAAATCAGCTCAGCAGCCCATCACTAAAACAAAATAGCCATATAAATGCCGACTAGCCCCACTGCCTTGTAAGGAATGATCACTGACAACTAGAGATCCTATTCAGCAGGCTAAAAAGAATAATTATAGCCAGGGCAGGCATTAATCAGCTTGGCAGATACAGGAATTCTGTTAACAAGGCTAAAATGAGTGCCAAGGAATCTCTGAAGGCCACAGCACTTCAAAGATTGAGAAAGCTGGATGCATTCACTAGGGTTCTCCTGCTAGCCCTCTTCCTCCTGCCAAGCTTCCTTTCCTCAGAGCAGGTGTAGTGACCTGCCAGAGGTTGCAGGTATGGCAACCTCTGAGAGGTGCGTGCTGGCACTGCTACTGTCTTGGGGAACTGTGCCTGATCACCCGAGATCTTATTTTTAGTCGCATTCTTGCTTGCAAACCACTATCATCCTTTTTTGCCTAAATTAATCTCTAGCAGTACACAGCACAAGGTTATGTGAACATCGGTCAGCTTCTCCTTAACAGAGTAGGGCACTGAGATCAAATTCTGGCTCTGCTGTACAGTTTTATACAATTGGGCAAGCTATTAAATTTTCTAGGCATTGGTTTCCTCATCTATAATAAGAAGAAAATAATGGTCACCTTTTTCAAAATGTTGCTGTGAAACAACAAATGACAGAATGTATATAAGAGCCTGACACTTGATATGCAATTTATAACTTATCTATTATTATTTGGAGTCTCCTCCTAGGTGCAGTCCTATATAGAAGTTATGTGAAAAGGAAAGGGGTGGGGATGTGGCTCAGTGGTAGAGTGCTTGAATAGCATGCACAAGGCCCTGGGTTTAAGCCTCAGCATTGGGAAAAAAAAAAAAAAAAAAAATCAGTGTATAGACATATAACACACATACATTATCCAGGAGTGTGTCTATGGCTAGGCAGGAGGGTGAGTGCATTTTTCATTTTATATCCCTTATAACTGACACAGAGACAGCTAGCTATCTCCCCAAATTCATTCTTCCTTTCTCCCCACAGTAGCTGGCACATGGCTGCCAGGCTTCTCAGAATCTCCCAGCTTCCCTTGCAGCTAGTGTGAGATGGAACTAAATTCCTTCCCACAGAATATATGCAGAGATGGTGGTGCCACTTCCAAGCTTGGCCCATGAAGTGGCCACATATTCTACTACATGCTGTTTCCTTTGTGGGACTAGAGTAGTGATGAAATCATGGGCTGAAGACAGCAGAACTGCCACCAGCCTGGGAGCCAGAACAACCGTGTGGAACAGAGTCCCACCTAAGCCTTCTCGCCGAAGCATCCCATGGACACTGTTATAGAAGATACTTCACTGTTTGAGCCTCCATTATTTGAATTTATTTGTTAGAGGAGTTTAGTCTCCCTAATTAATATAATACTCTCGGGCTGGGGTTGTGGCTCAGTGGTAGAGTGCTTGCCTAGCATGTGCACGGCCCAGGTTTGATCCTCAGCACTACATAAAAATAAAGGCATTGTGTACAACTAAAACAAACAAATAAATATTTCTTAAAAATATAATACTCTCCTGTAGTATTTGAATTTTAAAATATAGATGTAATGCTTTTGTCATTTAAAAACTATGTCAATAGATTTGCTGGAAACAAACAAATAAAATTTACTAGACATGAAGAGAATGTGTTCATCCCTGTCCACAATTTCCAGGCCTTCTACCCTCCAATTCACACTGCATACTAGTTGAGGATTTATCCTCCTCAAACACCATCCCCCACTTGTGTTCATCTCACTCTGCAAACTTTTATGGCTACTCATATCCACATATATATTCAGTTGGTCAATATTTTTCATATATGTCCTATTAGTAACAGGACAGAATAGTAAGCAAGACCACATGGTCCCTGCCCCCAGGGGATATAATTAGGGTAGAAATTTAGACAAGGGGACAGTTACACCCAGTTAAATAACACAGGCTGCCTGGCAGCACCCAGAAGCCAACAAATCCACCCCTCACAACCCAGACTTCTCAGCACAGCAAGCAAAGCCTCCAGCATCTACCCCAAACCCACCTTACAGTTTACTCCCCCTTTTCCCTCCTCCTGCAGAACCTCATTACATGGAACTCATGTGCTGTTTCTGAGTGAATCATGCACTTTCACTCATCCACACTTTAAGCTTTTCCCCAGAGCCCAGAATGCTCTTCTATCCTTTCTTTCAAAATTCTAATTATCCTCAAGGCTCAGCTCAAATGTCACCTCTTCAGCAAAAGCAACCCCAACCCCCAAGTCAAAATTAATCATCCTTCTCCTTGCTTCCTACCAGCACTTGGTTTCTACTGGGGCATCTCATTCTGTCTGGTAGTTAGTTGTTTTATCATCTCTGCACTCACCCCACCAACCACGCTCTCAGGGAGAAGCTGTCTTGGTTCTTTGTCTGGGACACCCAGTACTGAACACACTGTTATGGACAAAGGGAGCACTCAAGAGATGCCAAGCTGGATGGATGGACAAGACAACTCAGACACAGTCATGGGAAGTGAACAGCTGCTGTAGGAAGCTGAGTGGTGCTGGTGAGATCCTGGTAAGGTAGGCTTAGCTGGGGAAGCTTCATGGAAGAAGTGAGTTTTAGCACCCCCCCCAAAAAAAAGGAGATACATAAGCAAGATATTCTATATATCCTATGTAAAGAAGAGCAAGTGAGTCACTTAAAATGACAGGTCTGAACCACAGAGAAGACTGGAGGGGAGAGAACATAAGGGTCAGCACCACCCTAGAGAAAAATCATAAGGAAATGAAGAGGAAAAAGTGGATCAAAAACGATCCTTTAGGAAAACAATGAATTTAGAAGGGAGGTTGGAGGGAAATATGTCAGAAGTTACCTATGTGTGAACCTCCAGGACCTGGACTAAAACTGTGGCCATAGAAATCAGAAGGATGGGAAGCAGCTTGAGTCTGTGCTACAGAAAAAAATAAATAATGAGAGACAGTGTGAAGGTGAAGGTCACAGGGAACAGTGAGTGACACCAAGATTCTATGAAGGCTGCAACACTGGAGGAAAGATGATTGTGCTTATCAATGTATTAAATTTCAGGAATCAGTGCAGGGCTAGAAAAAGTGTAAAACAAGGGAAGACTTTCCAGAGGTCAAGCTGAAACCAAAGCACAGAAGATACTGAGAGTCAGAGCTGACAGGTGGAACATCAACTGTTCAGAGAACCATTGGCAAAAAGGCACTGGATAAGACACCACAAATTCTTGGTGTTGTTAACATGAGGCACTGAGCCAGGGCAGGATACACTGGTGTACAATCAAGATTTCCCCAAGTTCTGCTTTCCCACTTACATTTTAGTTTTCCCAGCCTCTTTCTGCTCACTCTCCCTTCTCCCATGCCCTAGTTACTCAAAGGCATTCTTTTCAAACTTTCTACCTCACCGCACCCTTTTGACTGATGGACAGGCTGTGAACTGCCCAACTCTAGGGAGAGTCATTCATATAAACTATGATGAACAGCAGCTCCTAGAGTTGTGCAGTGCAACCACGGGTCATGGCCCTGCTTGACAGCAGACACATAAGTCAATTAAACTGTGTGAACTATGGCCAGCAATGTGCAACAAATGTGGAACTTGCAAGGGAACCAGAGTGAAAAAGAATGATTAAAAGCACTAGGATGGTGGACCACAGGGGAGATGCTAGAAAACTAAGAGGAAGATCCAGAAGCTTCCTGCAGAAGGGTCGCATCTGAAGCAATATGGCTGGATGAGCTCTCTGAGGGAGTGAATTTGAGAAAACATCCCCCAGGTGGAGGAAGAACACAAAAGCAGCTACAAAGTCTTGCTTACTGGCTGCAGAAGTCAGGGGGCTGGGACAGTATGGCCTTAGGACTGGCAGGAGGGAAGTGGTGAGGAAGGCCATCCTTGGACCCTCTGGCATAAAATACACAGTAGTCACTTAACCCTACGGTGCAGCTGGGGCCTGGCTGGGACAGACACCACAGCACCACGTGCTCTGCAAAGATTCGGATCTGACTTCTCTAGGGGATTGGAAGAAAACCTGTGACCTGTTGTCAGAATTCATCTTGTCCTGGTTGACACTTATTACAGGGACCCAAAAATATCAAAGCATTTAAGGGCCAGCCCTCTAGTACCATGGCAGACACTTAACAAATATATTTACTTAGCTGGTTAAGATCATCATGTGTATCTAGGTGGAGATGGTGACTGTGTATAGAGTGAATGGAAAATGGAGAGAAAAAATTCATGAATGATTCCTTGAGTGGGGGGAGGGCGCTGGTCCATCAAGAGACACCCGGGTTTCCAGAAGGTGAAAAGCAACGGACAGTAAGGGGGTGGGGGGCAAAGTAACAGGTAGAAAAAGTTGGAAAAGCTAGGCACTTGGGTCTTTGTGTATAAACGTGAGGCTAGGCAGCTTTAAGAAAAGCTAAAAGACAAGACTGAGGCAGGAGATTCAGCCACGACAAAAATGACGGAAGGGACCGCACACCAATTGTCATTGTAACGCTCTGGGCCATCCCGTGACCTTCGTGGAAGGAAGTTGCTGGATTCTCTCGCTTCCCTGGAAAGGCTACCCAGAGAGGGCTCGCGTGTGTGAAGAGCAATCGGCCGGTGGCGGCTATGGCGGGGCGTATCAAAGGCTCATATTTCCGCTCTCCAGCTAGGGACGCGGGCCGGGACCGCAGGCACCTTCCGGGCCGGGAGTTCAAGGTGAGCCGGGCTCCCGGCGGCCAACAGGTAGAGAGGGCTGGGGAAAAGCGGGCCACCGGCCACTCCCCCGGCACATGTGGGGGGCGAGGCTCGGCCTGGCGGTGAGGCTATTTGCACCCCGCGCGGGGCCGAGCCGCTTTGCACCGGGCTCGGGGCGGCCCCGCAGCCGCTCCCCGCCCGGGCCGCCCGCGCACCAGGGCCGGGTCTCCCGGGAGCCGCCAGGGCACCCCCTGCGCCCCAGGCCGCGCGCTGCAGCCGCGCCCCGCCGAGCCCCACGGGGCCCCACCGGTGCCCCGGCGTCCCGCCGAGCCCCACGCGTACTTACCCAGCGACAGGAGCGCCAGCAGCAGCGGCCTCGGCGCCAGGCGCCCCATGCTCGCAGGGCGGGAGCGACTCTCCCCCTCCTCCTCCTTCCCCGCCGCCTCTCCTCCTCCTCCTCCTCCAGCTCCGGCTGCTCCAGAGTCAGCGCTCCTCCGCTGGGCCGCGCGCCTGCTCCGCTCTCCTCGCGAGCCGAGAAATCCCAGCGCTGGGGCGTACGTGCGCCCCTGGCTCCACTCGCTCCCTCCCGCCTCCTTCCTTCCCTCCCTCCGCCAGACGGCCGGCCGCGGGAGCTGGCCCCGCCGATCCCAGTGTGCAGCCCCGACCGCTTCCCGAAAGCAAAAGGGAAGGACCGCAGCGCCCGCCCGCGCCTCCCATCCGGCGCTTTGCCAGCAACAAACACAAACTTTCCCAAGCCCCTCCCCGCTCCAGGTAACGGAGGAGGCGCCGGGGCCACCCGCTTAAAGGGGAGGCGACGGGGGAGCCCACCCAGCCCTCCCCTCAGGCCCCCACCCCATGAGAAACTTTCCTCCGACCTTTTAAAGTTGGCCTGGGAAGACTCATCTGGAAATCCCATTGGTTTGGCCCTATCCCGGGACGCCCGGAGTTCCTCCACTTAGGAGTCACCCACGCGTGTCTCCTGTTCCCTCAGCCAACCACGCGCACGTTTTCCTTCTCCTCTGGAGCTAAGCACCCCACCAGCCTGCTGCTTGGTTCTTGTTTAACATTATTCACATAAGACTGAAAGAGTTGTATGGACTTTAAGGGTCATGGATTCCAACCTTTTTATGGAACAGACTTGAAGTGTTTGGGTGACTTATCCAAAGATTCAAGCAAAGGGGCAAGATCACAATGGAACTCTGACAACTATCCTATAGTGGGGTGGCGTTGCCTTACACCTGGCCCCTCCCTCCTCTTCAGGGTGAGCATGACATTGATTAGAACAACTTTCCACAAAGACCCTCGCTTTAAAAAATAAAAATAAGAAGAAGAAGAAAAGAAAAAAGAAGAAGAAAGCATATTAATAGCTAGAGTACTTCATATGGAATGTACTTTATATTCTTTGCTTTAAGTGGACACAACTGGTTACCAATAGAGACTCTTCCCCCCCACACAATAGACTTTTGTGCTTTTTTAATTTGAATACAAAAGGCTCTACAGTATTGGAAAAAATTTTCCTGTTCCTTATTTGAAACTTCACAAGGATGATTCAGACATACAAGGAGCAGCAGTAGTAACACACTGCCCCCTCACCATAGCCTTTCATTAATATATGCAAAACAAATCGCAGATGTTCTTGGGGAAACTGACCAAGCTGGAGAAGAACACTGCTTTTATTCTGACACATTATTATTTCCACCAACAAGTGTTTCTTATTTTCATTAACCAATGTGTGATTAGCCAGGTATGAACCATACTGAAAGAGAATGACAAATTCATTCCTGGAGATGAAATAATATAAATTTACTTAATACCCCTGAACAGTACATTTAAACATGATTAAAGTGATTATTTTGATGTTATGTCTATTTTATCACTGTAAAAAAAATATTTTTTTTAATTTCCTTCCTACAACTGAGCCTTTCCCACATTGTTTACCCAGCTTGTTCTTTTCCCTCCCCATCCCAATCCTTCCCTGGTATTTCTAGGAGCAGTTTATTATTGTTGTTGTTGTTGTTATTATTATTATCATCATCGTCATCATCATTTCATTCAATTAACCTTAAAAACAAGGCTAATGTTTCAGCCTTGGAAGATGCTGGAGCTACAGAGAAGTGTAAGGCCTGGCTCCTCCAGAAGCTCAGATTTCTGCTCATCAATCTTCCTTTCTTTACCACCCAGAATGCTTAACGTCTGGACTGCACATTTTAGCACTTGATCACGTTCAGTTTAACACAACATGTGCACTGCTCCCATCTCTAATAATACAAGAACATAAGCGGCTGGCACCTTTTCATCTTGTATCCCCCACATTACTGCAGAGTCGATTTTTGCTAAAAAAAATAAATAAATAAATAAAACCATCTCGTTTAACAAACAAATGCAAGTCTGGGAGTGTGCCTGGCACATAGCAATTCCTCAATATGTATTGATAGAGTGAATGAATGCCAGCTAGATCCTGAAACTACAGGAATGAGTCAGAAAGTTCCTGTCCTAGCAGTGCTTATAGTTCATGCATGATGGACTGTAGGTGTGGCAGCGTGTGCAAGGTTCAGTCATGACACAACCAGGGAGTGGCCTGTCCTGGGGAAAGTTTGCAGGAAAAAAACTTCACAGAAGGGATGACTGTGCAATAAGTCTTGATATATCAGCAGGTATTCAGTTGTGAGGTACATGAGGGGATGAACTTACAGTAGATGTTGTATATTTAATGTGGTAGGGATTCTTCTCGCCTCCCATTTTGCCCTCAGGTGTTATCAAATTAATGGTGCATCATGAAAATAACCATAGTGAACTGATGAAATGTGAAGTATAAATAAGACTGTCCAGGTAAGGCAAGTAGAATGGGGACTAAGTAGACAGCCTATAGATGACAGGCAGTCAACTGTGTCATGAGAATCAACCAAAGAACCATTTTTGTAGCAGAAAATGCGCACAAATGAATAACTCCAGACATTGGGTCATAACTATCACACTGTTTGCACGGCTCTGACTACAAACAGATAAAATGTTACCAACTAAAGAAGTGCAGCACCTGCAGCAGTGGAGCACAATTTGTTAATTCATGACTCTGGAATCTGATGATGCTTTTATTATGGCAGACATTTATTTGCCTTAGTGAGTAATCTTCTGTATAGGTAAACCTTTTGCCCCAACCAATTGTTCTCAGATGATTAGTGTATAGACTTGCCAGGGGCAGGAAGGCTCACACCCACTAATCCTAAGGAACTCACCCCCACCACCAATGAGGATGAATCCCAACTTGGGTGTTCTTTGTCCCATCATACTGATACTCAGGACACTGGCCACAATCAGCCAGTATTCTCTTTTGATTACTCCTGTCTGTCTGCAGGCATTGTCCCTGAAAACCTCACAAGAATCCTCACACGCTCTCCCCTGTTGAGATCAGGCAAAAGCAGTATATTATTTAACTTTGAAAATGAAAATGTTAAAAGTCCCCAATGAAAGAATTTCCTGATTGTTCTAAGATTCACCAGTCTTACTGTTAACCCTACTGCTGCCACCAGCCCATGCAGTCTCCTAATGATCTGACCCCCTACTTCAGCAGGGTCTCAGGGGAAGGAGAGTGTTCCATGGCAACTTTTCATTCCATCGATCATTTTCATTCAAAATAGTCCTTGCTCTGTGTACAGGTGTGTATTTCCCCAATTGAAATTAAACAGGGACTACTATTTTTTAAAAAATTAAGATTTAATTATGGAATTAGAGAATGTAAGTAAGAGTTTAAAAGGGAGGTTTGGGGATAGGAAGCCATCATTTCCTGATGAATGAGTGTCATTTGATTTTTGGTTTTGGTGAAGCCATGCAGGAAGTATGGGATGCCTGTCTGAGACAGCCTTCCAAACAGCAAGGGAATAGGCTAAGCACAGTTCTCCCTAAGGGCTGGTCCTGCTCTGTGTCCTCCCAACCATCCATCCTTCCCTTCCTTTCTTCAGCTCTAAAAGACTGAAGTGGGAGAGATAGAGAAAATGTTCTTAGGTGACTTAGAACTGCCCCTAATTCCACCTCCGCCAAGCCAAAAATGTCTCCCAAGCACCACCTCCAGAGCAAACACTTGCCCACACAGTGTTAGTCCCGCTGGGACACTGGGGTGGAAGAATGAGGAGAAAATGAGGGAATGGAAGGAGAGGAGGCTTTTGCAACAAAAGTACTCTACAAGAATGAGGTTATATTAGTAAAAGTACACATGGCCCTGGCCCTGGCCCTGGAGGAGCTTCTCATCTTGCTTAATGTGTTGAAAGACCTGGGATGCTGCAAAGGATGAGGGAGTTAATGATACAGGAAGAGCAAAGGAAATCAAAAGGAAGTTAGGCAGATAAAAGAGGTATATACCATATTGTAGAATATTCTGTGCATATGCTATCGTCAGGGCTGAAGTATCTCCTAGAATGAATAGAGGCAGTAGAATCAGAGGTGAAAAGGAAGTACTGCCGGGAAGTTAAAACAGATTCTTTACCCAAGGCTGTGGCTGCCAAGCATGGTGGCGCCCCAGCGTGTCTGATCTAGCCCACCTTGTGCCCTAAGATGTAAGTGGTATGCCAGGGAGGAGGCTTTTTCTCCTTTTGGGAAAGTCTTGGCCCTAGCCTACACACAGAAGTGTGGGGTTGGGGGTGGGGAGTGTGGGCCTGTCCTCTTCTTTTCCATTTACCTCCCTCCCCCAGCCCTTCTCACTACATTTGAACCATACTTCTGAGTTCATGTGAAACTGTAAGTTGTAGGCACTGCATTTTGAAAACAACATTTATTAACTAAAATGCACCATGAGTAGGGTTGCTGGCTAAAATACAGGATGCCCAGTAAAATTGAAATTTCAAATAAATATGGAATACTTTCTTAATATATGTCCCAGATATTCCATGGAGTATACTTATATTGAAAAAGGTATTCCTTGCTTGTCTGAAACTCAAATTCAACGGAGAATCCTACATTTTTATTTGCTAAACCTAGCAACCCTTATCCAGGAAAGACCTACCTCATGTAGAAATAGGCTTTTCTGGAAGATTCTGGAGAAGACAAGGTGGAACTCTGAGTAAGCTATCTTCAGATTGTTTGGAAGTTTACATTTGAAAGAAGGAACAAACTATGCTAAGGGATATTCTGTTGAGTCACTGGGTAAAAATTGCCACAAGAGAGAGTTTGGCCTAGTTTGTAATAACCAGAGCTAGCTCAAAGCTGAAGGGAACTGTGTTATAGGTGCTATCTTCTTTTCCCTAAAACCCATTCCACCAGGGGTTAAATGCCTCCTCACAAAGAGAAAATCAAGGGGCAACTGCGTTAGGTGAGTCCATAGATAAGTTAACCTGGAGTGGTATCCCTTCCAACCTTAAGATTGTGCCCTTCATCCAGGTAACACCAACTGTTTTTGTCTTTGTCCCTATTACCCTTCCTTTTCCCCTTAGCGCTGGGTTGGATGTTTGCTCGGCAGCATTCGAGGACAGAGAAACTCATGTGTAGATGCCACTGTTTCTTGTGGAAAGCTAGGATTACTGCCCTCTAAGCCTATCTACTCTCTACTGGAGAGAACTCACAGATCAACTACTATTCTAAAACGAAACCGTCATTTTCAGTAGCATCTTCCCATTTTTATCCACTTTGTAGCTCATAACCCTTCTTTAAGTCACTTAGCTTGAGTTTAGGTATCATTTCAGTCCTGGGAACTGAATTGCTAGGCAAGCTCTCTTCCACTGAACCACATCCCCAGCCCTTTAAATTTTTTTTTTCATTTTTTATTATTTTTTTTTAATATTGAGACAGAGTCTCATTAATTTGCCTAGGGTCTAAGTTGCTGATGTTGGCCTTAAACTCGTGATCCTATTGCCTCCGCTTCCAAAGTACCTGGGGATTACCAGTGTATGCCACCCTGCCTGATCACAGGACATATTTTGTAACTTTATCCTTTTTTTTTTTTTTTTTTTTTTGGTAGTGCTGAGGCTCAGACTCAGAACCTCACACATGCCAAGTAAGTACTCTTCCACTGAGCCACACCCCCAGCCCCTCCAACTTTGTCTTGAAGACTGCACAAGGAGTGCCATATTTCATCATCAGCTACCTCATGGGTACTTTACTGAACAAGTTTACACCCCCCAGCAGAAGCATCAGTATTGTGCCAGTCCTAATATATTTGCCAGCCTAAAAGTATTGGATCTCTGCTTTATGACACAAAGCTTCTGAGGTCTTGATCATCCATTGACCTCTGCATTAAAGTACAAGGTTATTTTCTGAGGAGAATCTCGGATGCCCTGTCCCTGGAAACACAGGAGTTCCGCTTCTGAGCCATGGCAGGCTGTCCTGGTGTGGCCCCAGCATCTTTACTAGAGGACGTCAGGTTTGCCCCAGTTGGCTGATGGATGGGTAGAGCAGGTGATTTTGTGCTCAACCAACCACAAGAACAGCCACCATCTAGATGATTTCAAACGCACTGTCTCTCAATATTTTTTAAAAGCTCAACTGAGAAAAAACAATATTTATGGAAGATTACCTGAAGAAAATGCAGCCTGTACATTCTTCTAGAAACCCTAAGATCCACCTTGAGTTATGAATTAAGTAGACCGTCAGTAAGCTTAATACCTGGATATATCACGTTGGCACCCCATAAAGTTGCTTTTACTGAATTGCATTTTGTCACGATGCCATCCGCCGGTATTGAAGGATGTCCTTAGAAACAGCCCAGTGCACTTTGTCATTGTGTTTCCCGCAGGACAGGTTTACAGATGCTCTTCATTACGTCAGGCAGCAGCCTCTCTGCTTAAGACCCATGGAGAAATTTTATTCTGATCTCAGTGCCACAAATAGTTACACTTTTCCTTAGGGACCGTTTTTTTTTTTTTTTTTTTTTCACTTGATGGACTCTGTAAATATTGTAGCTGTTGGTATTTTCCTTCTCAGGGTGCCTGGTTAGAAAGCTTATGGTCAAAGCTGTGGCTTCTGATAGCATGCAAATAGGCATGAATTTTGTATAATCTCCCTTCCAGTTCCTCCTTACCTTGCCACCATTATTTTCTCTTTTGCTCATTTTACTTTTCCTCAGTTTCATTTCCTTTATTGTGTTTGTGCAGTTTTCCTATTCTCCTTATTGTAAAATTCTAGTCCACACCTCCTGCCTTTCAAGAGACATTTTAAAATTCAAACTCCTCATTTGCAGATTAAATACAATGAGGTAATAATCACCATGAGCTAGCTCTGCTCTGGGGACAGGCTGCAATGTGAAGGGACCCACATGAGGGAGAGCACTGCAACCACGGGGGCCCAGGAGCTCTGACAAAGGGCGTTGTTTCCAGGAGCAGTGGACAGTGGACTCTCCTCTCCATAGCCTTAGGAATGTGCCCTGTTCATCCGTCTGCAGTGGATGAGCAAATATTAATTTGCTTTCTCTAAGCACACAGTGGTTGAGGGGCCGGAGTGGTCTGAGTGTGTCTAAGACAGATGAATAGTGGTCAACCCTGATTTTACTATTGACTGCATAGAATCAGTGTGGTCCAGCCCACACCAAGGAACTTACTGCTCCCCTGTCCCCTCTGTTATCTCCTTTGGAAATGCCTTTCATGCTTCTTCACATGGCCACTCCGTTAGGTGAGGTTCCATGGAAAGCAAAGTTTGAGACACTGGATTTGGCAGTGAATTCTTTATGTGGGAAATGATCTCAGAAAGCAGCAATGAGGTAATAGGGACAGCAGATCAGGGGACAAGAGAAAGTCAGTGCAGTGGTGTTATTGAGGTGAGTACTTCTGTGCATAGAGCCAGCTTAGAGTTGCCCCTCCGGGATAGGAGTTCAGGAATTTGTTCCCTCGTCCTCCTCCCCAACACCTGGGGTTGGTCCCCAGGGGCGCTAACTCCTCCACTCTCTAGTGGGTACCCACCTGAGCCCAGAACCCTGAAGCAGACAAGTCTGCCTCCTCCACTAGATTGAGAGAAGAGGCCTGTTCTACTTAGCCTCATATTCCAGGCCCCCAGCAGGGTGCCCAGCACGCAGCAGATCTGCTCAGTAAATGCTTCAGTCCCAATTAAGAGTTGTTCTCCCCTTTTCTCTTTTTTATATGTTGGAGTGCCAAATAAAATTTTATTTGGGAAGAAAATAATCTAAAACCACCGATCTAGCCCAACCTCCTCATGTTACAGATGAGACATCAGAGGCTCAGAGAAACTAAGTTACTTGTCCAAGATTACACAGTACATTAAAGTGATTATGGAAGATTAAAATGATTCCACAAAGTACCCCAAAATGCAGACTAGGGAGCCGCCTGGAGTTACAATGTGAATTATTAGCACTTCAAATGCAGGGTATGACCACTTCGGCGCTGGATTTTCAACAGGAAATTGCTTAAAATAAATTAACTTGGAAAGTTCCTGAGCTCTGATTAAAGAGGTGAATGGTTTGAGTGAGGCTTTCTCTTACAGGGAATGAAATCCACCCTCTCTAAACACATTTCAGGTAATGTACGGAGGACTTTGAGTCACAGTGAACGAATTTAGCTTTCTTTTCCTCCCCCTGACAATGACAGCTACAGAGAGAGTGGCATTTTTGTTTATAATAAATAAATGAAGTCTGGGGCTGGCGATGTAGCTCAGTGGTACAGTGCTTACCTAGGCCATGTGAGGCCCTGACACCAACAAAAACAAAACAAAAAAATGAGGTCTGGATTATACCACCATCTCAGTAAATTGTAAACGCCCTCTGACAGCCCTCCACGTTTCCTCTGCTCCCTTCCTACCTTTATATAGTCGTTCTGCTGCAGCCTTTGGCACATGAGTGAGTTATAGCATTCCAGGGACAGTCAAGGATTATGACAAAAAAACAAGAGTTGCAATGTCTCACTGCACGCTAGTACAAAAAGTCAGCAAAACACTTGCTATTGGGGGACGGGGTCCTGTGAGTCATGGGAACTGGACATTCCTGCCAAGTGAGAAAGGATTTATTTGAATAGACATACACATACTGAACTTTTGTTATTTGCCCAGACATGGGTCAATGTTACTCTAGAAAAGAGGGGCTGGTGTAGCATTTCCACAGCCCATGATACGGGGAGGGGAAAGCACTTGGTGAGTGTGAGGCAGACACCTACCCCCTCATCCATATGGCTCATTCTCAAAAGTTTTACTTCTGGCTGGCACACCTATAATCTCTGTGACTCAGGAGGCTGAGGCTGGAGGATCCCAAGTTTGAGGCCAGCCTCAGCAACTTAGCGAGATCCTCAGCCACTTAGCAAGACCTCATCTCAAAATAAAACATAGAAAGGGCTGGGGATGCAGCTCAGAGGTAAAGGCCTAGGTTCAATCCCCAAATACCACAAAGAAGGAAGAAGTTTTCCTTCTGGCATGCACCTGAGCCAAATGGTGAAGTCAGAGGATGAAGAGAAATGGTGGGGATTTCCATCAAGCAATATAGAGTAGAGGTTAAGAGAACTAGGTGTGGAGTCACTCAGTGTAGGGAACATTCCAGCACTCTAAGGTGCAAAATCTACCTGACCTGGAATAAGTTACTTAGCTTTTCTGAGTCTCAGGTCCCACATATGTAAAATCAGGACAATGTAACTTATATCAAAGGACAGTTTTGGGATAATTGAGAAAGGAAAGAGTCAGTAATAGGAGCTCTGAAGCTCCCAGCCTTGCTCCCAGCATGCCAGACAAGATATCCCCCAAAGTCTGCATCCCATTCCTCAATGCGCAGTTACTGCTGGACACCAGCACACCCGCCAGGGGCTGTATTACCAGCTCCTTCCCATCTAGATGTGGCTGCATGACTAGTTCTTGCCTGTGGGTGTGAACAGAAATACACGATTAACTTCAAGAATCAGCTGTGTGGCCTCTTCAGACTCTCTTCCCACCATCTACTTGGTGGAACAGAGACCTGAGATGACAGGCCACAAGATGGAAGAGAAACGAGTGTCCACGTGTTCACCTGGAGGAAAGCTGCTGCCTACCAGGAACACCCACATTGTTCTATTGCATTGGAGATAAATAAGTTCTGATGGTGTGAGCTGCTGAAATGTGGGGTCCTAGTTATTATGACTGCAGTAGTTGTCCTAAGTGATAGACCTCCTTCTTTTCTAACAGAACCTCCACGTTTTTGAGGGTCCCCTCATCTCCACTGAGCCACATCCTTTGAGGGAGGTTGGCTCCATCCCAAATCCCAGCAGGTGACTCCTGATGGTTCTGAGCCCTCTAATCCTAGAACTCTGATCTTCTAAATTTCATTCTGTCAATGACTGGCTTAAGCATGGACATATGAGGAAATTCTGGTCAATGGAATTTGAGAAGTCTTCAGGAATCTTAGGAAGGTCTTCTTTACCTTATATTATCAAGTCCACGTTAGCTTTCTTATGATTACTGATTGAGGGTGGGTATTTTTGTTTACTTTCTTTTTTATTTTTGATCTTAATCGGAGTATAATTTACACATAATGAAATTCACCAATTTAAGGGCACAGTTTGATGAATTTTGACAAATGTAAACAGTCACGCCACCTTCACCACAATTATGATAAAGAATATTTTCACTTCCCTGAAAAATTCCCTGTGCCCATTTCATCAATCCCTCCTTCCACACCCAGGCCCTAGCAACCCCAATCTGCTCTCTATAGTTATGATTTTGCCTCTTCTAAAACTTCATGTAAATTGACTCATATATGACCCCTTCCACATACCACAACACCCTTGAGACTCGTGCCTGTTGTTGTATGTGGCAGCAGGTCATTCCTGTTCAATGCTGAGCAGTATTCTATGGTGTAACTATCACACAATTTGTTTATCCATTCACCATCTGATGCATACTTGGGTTCTTTCTAGTTGTACCTAGAAATAACTATAGTTCTTTCTGAACTGTAGTTCAAAATACTACAAACCCTTGCAAGCAAGTTTTTGTGTGCACTTATATATTTGGTGGGGGAGAGGATACTGGTGATAGAACCCAGGGCACTGAGCTACATCCCTGGCCCTTTCCATTTTTTATTTTGAGACAGGGTCTTGCTAATTTGCTTAGGGCCTCACTAAGTTGCTGAGGCTGGCCTCTAACTTGCAATCTTCCTGCCTTAACCTCCCAAGTCACTTCTGGCAGTGTGCCCAGCCTACATCATCTTTCTCTTCGGAAAATTCCTTAGGAGTAGGATTATTGGACCATATAGTAAGTTTATGCTTTTTAAGAAATTGCCCGACTGTTCTTCAAAGTAGCAGTTTGGAATGTATTACTTGGCAATTCCACCATAAATACATGAAAGTTTCAGTCCCTCCACACCCTGTCAATATTTGCTATTGTCAGATGTCTTTGATTTAAGCTATTCTGGTGGGTGGGTTGTGGTACCTCATTGTGGTTTTGATTTACATCTCCTGGTGACTAACTATGTATGGTAACATTTTTTCCTGTGCTTATTTGCCATCTATGTATTTTCTTGGGTGAAATGTCTATTAAAATGTTTACCTCTTTTAATTGGGTTGTTCTTATGAGAAAGTGATAAGAATTCATTATATATTTTGAATGTGTACCATTTACCAGGGGGTTGAAAGTACAGCTCAGTGGTAGAGTTTATGCTTAGTGTCTGTAAAGCCTGGGACTCCATCCCCAGCACAGCAAAATAGAAAAAAAAAAACATTTATCAGATGTAGATTTTGCAGATATTTTTCTTAGATTTATGTTTGTATGGATAACTTTGCTTTTACCTATCTGTGACTTCACATTTAAAATGTGATTTTAGTAGACAACATAGAGTTGAATTTTGCTTTTTTTTTTTTTCCTGACAATATCTGCTTTACAATTAAGGTGTTTGAAGCATTTACATTTAATGTAATTTTTAGTATGGTTGAGTGTTTAAGTCTATGAGTCTACTATTTATTTTCTATTTGTCTCATCTGTTTTTTTTTCTTTTTCTGCCTTCATCAGGATTGAGTCTTGTTTTGTTTTTTAGTAGTCCATTTTATTTTCTCTCTCCATTTGGCTTTTAGCTGTATCTTTGCTATATTTTTAAAGTGGTTTCTGTGTTTGCAACGTGAGCTTCAACTTCCCACGGTCTGGTCTACCTTTGCATCAGATCCCACTGGGCCACGGGCAATGAGAGTCTCACAGGCTCTGCTTCCATTTCTCCTTCCCCTTGTGTGAGCTATTGTTTTCTTCTACATATGTTATAAATCTGACCTCATTGTTGTTATTTTTGTTTTAAATAGTCAATTAGCTCTAAAAGAAAATTTTAAAACAAGGAAAAGTATTTTATATTAATTCACAGACATACATTTACAGAGCTCTTTATTTCTTTGTTTAGTTCCTGAATTCCATCTGGCAATATTTTCCTCCCACTTAAAGAACTTCCTTAACATTTCTTGGTATGTTCTTGGGTGATAAATTCTCTCAGCTTTTGTTTGCCTGAGAATGTCTTTATTTTGTCTTCATTTTTGAAGGATATGATTTTCCCTGAACATAGAATTCTAGCATGGAAGGCTTCTTTTTCTTCTTTCTTTCTTTTCCTTTCTTTATTCATGAAGTTTCTTTTCCATTCAGGATATTAAAGGCATCATTTCATTGTCTTATGGCTTATGGCTTGCAGGGTTTTTGTTTGTTTGTTTGTTTTGGGTACCAGGGGAAGAATTCAGGGGCCCTCAACCACTGAGCCACATCCCCAGCCCTTTTTTGTATTTTATTTGGAGACAGGGGTCTCACTGAGTTGCTTAGTGCCTTGCCATTGCTGAGACTGGCTTTGAACTCCTGTTCCTCCTGCCTCAGCCTCCAGACCACTGGATTACAGGTATGCACTACCCAGCACTGCTAAGTTATTTTCATAAAGCAGCCATTATTCTCGCTTTTGTTCCTCTGTATACAGTGTTTCTCTTCTCTCGCTACTTTTCAGGTTTCTTCTTTATCATTGGTTTTTCAGCCATTTTATTATGATATAGTTTTGCTGTGATTGTGTGTTTATCTTGCCTGGATTTATTAGCATTTTAAGATCTCTGTTTATAGTTTTTATCAACTTTTTTGGGGAAATGGCAATTATTTCTTCAATTTTTCTCAGTTGTTCTTTGTTCCCATTGCCTTTTCTATTCCTGGGACTTCAATTATGTATGCGTTATTCACTTGATATTATCCTGTAGGTCACTACAGCTCTGTTTGTTGTTTTTCAGACTGTTTTCCATTTGTGCTTCCATTTGGACAGCTTTTATTGCTACGTCTTCAAGTTCATTGATCCTCTCTTCTGCAAGGTTGATGATGCTGTTAAGCTCACCCAGTGACATTTTCATTTCAGTATTGCATCTACTTTTAGAACTACAGGTTCTGTTTCATATTTCTTATAATTTCTATTTCTGTCTCCACTATCTTCATATTGAAATCTTGAACATATCTATAATAACTGTTTAAATTCCTTTCTGGGAAATTCTACTATGACAGTTAACTTTTTTTCCCCCCCTGGAGTTTAAACCCAGTGCCACTTAACCACTGAGCTACATCCCCAGACCTTTTTATTTTTTATTTTGGGACAGGTTCTCACTAAGTTGCTCAGGGCCTCACTAAGTTGCTGAGGCTGGCTTTGAACTTGAGATCCTCCTGCCTCAGCCTCCTGAGCCACTGGTATTACAGGCATGTGCCACCACTCCTGTCTGTCACTTTTAAAACTGTTTCTGTTGACTGATTTTTCTCCTAGCATGGATCATGTTTTTCTGCTTCTTTGCATATTTTGATGCTAAGCATTGCAACTGTTATATTGTTGAATATCTGAGTTTTGTTATCTTCCTTTAGGGAGTGATGGACAGTAAAGTTACCTGCAGGTCAGCTTGATTCTTTTCAGAATGGCGTTTTAAGCGTTGTGGAGGTGGGCAGTCTTTACTCTAGGTTTAACTCAATCCTACTACTAAGGCATGACCCTCCTGGGGACCCTGCTGAACCTCCAGGTCTTTCTGGCTGAAATACAAACACTTCTCATTCCTGTGTGAATGGTGGCAATTGCTTGGCTCACAGATCATCAAGGAGTTGTTCTGTTCGCTATTTTGCAGGTTTAATCAGAGCCTTTGAAGTTTTGTAGTCACCCAAACACTCTAAGTTCTCCTTAATGCCTATTTTTTTTTCTCTATGTAGCCTTCCCTTCTCCAGTACCCTACCCCACAGATTCCAACCTCCACCTCCCCAAACTTTGATCTCTATCTCTTAAACTCAGACAGCCTGCTGTGCTCTGCTTAGGTCTCCCCACTGCTCTATGGTCCAGAAAATGCCTCTGGAAGAAAGCATGCGATTGTAGGGCTCATCTAATTTGTTGCCCTTCACCCAGGGCTTACCTTGTACTGCCTGTGAACAAGGTTGGAAAACAGTGGTCTCATATATTTTGTCTAGTTTCCTCGTTGTTTTTTGGCAGGAGGGCATGTTTGATACCAGCTACTCTTTCATGGTCAGAAATGGAAGACTCGTCTTTTTCTTTAAAAAGATGCTGACACACAGATCCCTTCTTTCTGGATGCGGTTGTGATGTTGGTTGTGTGTTAGCCAAATCATAGACAAGAGGGAGCTGGCCTGTAGACACACAGGGCAGGAAACAAAGATGGAAATTGCCTGGGTCCTTAAAGACACCGAGCAGCCACTGCACTAGCCAATCCTGGAGGCATGCTACCTTGGAAAATCGGGACTGTGCGAGAAGAAGGTTTGCTTAAGCTTTAAGCCAATTGGGTTGGTTTTTGTCATCTGCAATCAAAGTAAACCTAATTAATATAAATTCATGGGCTAATACAATAACAGTAGTAAGGACTCAGTAATTGTTAAGAAGTAATTTTAGAGCATTGTGCTACATGGGTAGTGTTTAAAGAGCTATAAATCACCTCATGATATAGCAAGGTTAGGATGTCAGTAGTAGTATTAACCCTATTTTATAGATGCTTGAAGCTGAGAAAATAGCATATTTTTCAAGCTTACAAAGCTCTATTATGGCACAGCCAGGATCCAATTCCAGGCCTCTCTACCTTCAAAGTTATACTGTCTTTTAGTTTTCCTAATAATGGTTTTCAAATACCAGAACTGACTAAAGGCCATACTTTTGTTTTGTTTTTCACTTTAAAGAAGATGTTGATCAATGAAAAAAAGTACCTTGTGAATGGGGATCAAGGACACCTGAATGTTAGCCCAGAGTTAGCAGGAAAGAGGAAGTTCTAAGCTGAACCCTGTACCCTAATTGTCCCTGCCTGCCTGTTTCTGAGGAGACAGGTGATTTCTGCTAAGTCAGGGCAGCAAGCCTAATGCTATAGAACAGGTGAACAGAAAACCTGAGCAAGCAGGCCACTGGGAACTGGAGTTAGGTCCCCAGCAACAAGAGATCTGGATGCACAGCCAGGTGAGATGCAGCCCAGGAGTATTTCCAGGGCCACCTGACTGAAGGATGTTTGCAGGTCAGAATCAGTGATACAGGAGATGGAGAAAAGGCCTAAGACCCATGTTATAGCCCCACTATGGGCAAGAACCTGTCAGATGCTCACTTAGAGGTTTTAGAAAGAACCCATGGTCCCTAAATCTTACCCTGTTTTTACTAGGAATGCCAATAACATATTTTTAAGATTTTGAGAGACATTAGATATGGAACGCATTATTGTGGTATACAAACACTATACATCTATTAAAATCTTGCCTTAGTCACTCAGTGTAAATGAAACTGTTGAAAGCTATCACCAGTGGAGAGGAAAGGAGAGAGAGAACTCGGGAGCAGGAAGAGGAGGGCTATACCAAGGAAGGGCCAGCTGCCCGGCGCCAGAGCTCTATCAGGGAAACATCACCTACGCCTCCTTTTGCAACTTGACTCTAGTCAAGCTGAAGACCAGAACAAGCAGAAGGCCAAACAGGCACATTTCCATTCTTACCTGGTGCCTTTCCCATAGAAACTGGGCAATAAAGTGGAGTGAGTGGGTGAGTGAAATTACATTGGCAAACAAGAGAAAGGCACCTGGAAGGAGTGTGTGTGTGTGTCCCAGGGGTGTAGATTAGAAAAGAGACACACAGAGCCGGGCGCGGTGGCGCACGCCTGTAATCCCAGCACTTTGGGAGGCTGAGGCAGGAGGATCGTGACTTCAAAGCCAGCCTCAGCAATGGCGAGGCACTTAGCAACTCAGTGAGACCCTGTCTCTAAATAAAATACAAAAAAGGGCTGGGGATGTGACCCAGTGGTCGAGTGCCCCTGAGTTCAATCCCCAGTACCACAAAAAAAAAAAAAAAAAAAAAAAAAAAGAAAAGAGACACACACTTCCTCCCTCCAATCCCAGAAAACTGAAAATGATAATAATTTGGACAGAACAACCTTCAGAAGTGAGAAGACAAGAGAAATCTAGATGTGACTGATGAGTAAAAACAGCATGTTATGGTTTGGATGTGAGGTGTCCCCCAAAAGCTCACATGTGAAACAATGCAAACAATGCAAAAAGGTTCAGAAGAGAAATGATTGGGTTCAGAGTCTTAACCCAACCAGTGAATTGATCCCTGATGGGATTAACTGAGTGGTAACTGAAGTGGAAGGGTGTGGCTGGAGGTAGGAGTTGGGGGTGTGGCTTTGGGACATATATGTTTTGTATCTGGAGAGTGGAGTCTCTTGCTTCCTGATCACCGTGATGTGAGCTGCTTTCCTCTACCACCCTCTTCTGCCATGATGTCCAGCCTCACCTTGACCCTGAGGAATGGACCAGCCTTCTATGGACTAAGACCTCTGAAACCTCGAGCCCTCACATAAACTTTTCCTCCCCTACAGTTGTTCCAGTCAGATCCTTTATTCACAGCAGTAAACATGCCTCAAGCACTAGGTCCAATCCCTAGCAATGACCTAAAAAAAAAAAAAAAAAAGGCAATGGACCAGAACATGAATAAATGAAAATAGTAAATTTGCTAGGGGTGGGGCATGGGATTGTGTATATTTTAAATGTCTGTTATTTCAATAAATAGCTTTAAAAAAAAGATATCTTATGTTTGAAAGTCCAATTCTGTCTGGATTCCTGAGTCTCCCGTTCCTGGAATCTCAGTCCCTGCCCTACAGGCTGGTAGCACTTTAAACTGATCCTGAGAACAAAGAAGGGAGACTTGGCCACATTTTAATGGCCTCCAGCTGTGGACCAGCCCTTCCCTTGAACAGCCTTAGCCACACCCTCAGAGGGCTCTGCTTTGGGGCAGTCTGTGCTTCCCGAGGTTTGGCTGACTCTGAGTTAGATCAGCCCCCTGGAAAATGTTACTGCCAGTATCACCATTTGCAGAAACCATCCTGCCTTTAGCACAGGGAGCCTTGCTGGCTTTGCTTTACTGGTGTTCTGGGGGGATAATACCCAATCAACACTGGCTGGGGCAGGGGGGTGGAGGCTTCTACAGCTGCAGGTCAGTAGAGAGACCTTGCTGAGAGGCCTGGCCTGGTCTGTCCAGAAATTTGATGGCAGTTCTGTCCACTGGCTCGTCCAGCAGGGACAGAATGATGCAATGTGCAGTCAGCCTCCCTCCTCTTCAGCATCACAGTGTGTCAAAGGGAAGTCACAGCAAGGATAACCCATTTGATAAATCACTAGACTCGAAAGTCATTCCCCTGTCCTGCAAGCCAGAAGAACCTACGTGCTGAAACTGTTCTCTCTTGTACTACTCACATGATTGACTTTTTAAATTTTAAAATTAAGCAAAATTAAAGATGGAATTACCATATGACCCAGTAGTTCCAGTTCCAGGATTATAATCAAAAGGTTTGAAACCAGGGACTTGTGTAAATATTTGTATATTCATGTTCATAGCGGCTTACTTCACAACAGTCAAAAGGTAGAGGAAACCCAAGAATCCATCAGTGGATGAATAGATAAACAAAATGTGGTGCATACATACAATTACAATCTGTAATTATAAATTGTAACCTCCAAAATTGTGAGCCATAAACCTTTCCTTTTATAAGATGATTACCTCAGATATTTTGTTATAGGGACAGCAAACTGACTAACACATTATCCAAAGGGCTAAATACAGTCTTGTACAACTTCTCTCATTTTCTTTCTAGATTCTGTCACGAGAATCCACAGATGGAAATTCCATGATTTTTACCAGACCTCTTTTTTTATTTTTTATTTCATTTTTATCCCTGGACTCTCTACTTAATCCCTTTCCCCTAAGATGTATACATATTTGTCTACCTTAATGAACACTTAGAACATTATAATCACTGGCCTCTGTATTCATCTCCTTCTAGACTCTGATCTTCCTGATTTACCCTATCCTTAGACCTAATACCATGAATGGTGTGTGCCTGTGTCAGACAGAAGATGCAGAAAACAACCTCATTACTCAAAGTATATTCTGAGACCAGCAGCATCAGCATCACCTGGAAGCTTATTTGCAGTGCAGATGTTCAGGCCCTAACCCAGCCCTATTTAATGAGAATCTGCATTTTAACCAGCCAGTCTGGGTACCCATTACAATTTATGAAGCCCTAGGTTTGAGGCTTGTTCAGGTGGAGGATGGGCATTTGTTTAGGTATACATAGTCATGCATGATTTTTATAAAAGTCTGTCCACCCCCAGAGGAGGCCCTAAATGGCAGCCTCTGGCAACTTCCTTTCTGATCACTTACTTTGGCTCGTGTCTTGACCACAGCTTTTCTCCAAAACGGTGGCTGAACTAGACTTATGTAAGAAGTGAGGAAAATGAGCTGGAATAAAGAGAGGATTCCAGCCTGCCTGGGTGGGGCAATGGAATAGTTGCTGCTTCCTCAGATCAAATCTTATTACCCACAGCAACATTGTCATGGCAAAATCCCCCGCATTGCAGGCTTCCAAGTTGCAGCTGACTGTTTACTTCTTTCATGAAAAACTTTAATGATTCATATAATTTTAAAGGTACTAAGCTAGCAAGCATTTGTTAAGCTTCCACTTTAATTCTTTCATTTCATAGAAGAACAAAGCAAAGGCTGAAAGAGTTTAGAGGAGCCTGCTCTGATTTGTCCCTTAGGATCCGGACTGGATCAAAATTGTGAGCACCCTGGTAGGCTGAAGAATTGGTACTCTTCAAACTGATGTTTTTAAAAACGTTTGTTCAATATTTATTCTGTGATTCTGGGAATAAACTAATTTTCTATTAATCAAATTTCTATCTAGAAAGAAATTCTTCTATTAATTTACTTCCATTGGCCCAAAGTCTGGGTACTGTTAAAACTTGTCAAAGTAATTTCCTCTTTTCTGATGTTGTTCTTGATTCAGTTTTCTTTTACAATTTTCTAAACAAGACAACTTCATGAATATATAAAAGGGCTTAAAATGCCAACTAAAAGAATGAGATTACTTGATCTCAGTAAGTAACAGCATGTGGCCCCTATTCAGTATCAAAATGTGTCTGTAATATACAGCGTCAGGTTTGGTTGTATCAAGTCACTTGAAGAGGTACATGGCACATCTGTGTAAAACCCACAGAGATAGATCAAGCCTGGCAAAGAGTGTTTTAAAATTATCACTCAAGGGTACTGTGTACTACTGGAAAAAAAAAACAAAAAACAATATTCACATAACTTGGAGGAAACCTGAATTAAGTGGCAGTTATTCTGTTTATATCAGTGGTGTTGTTATACTCTGGGCAGTTACATAGCTGAGTCTCTTAATCTCTGATTAAGCTCTGATTGAAATTCAGATGCTTCCAGGCATATCTGGAGGATTAAAGGGGAAGACTACTAGGAGACTATTTACGTGAAGGACCAAGGAAAATTGTGGAAGAAACTTCTGGAAAAGGAGTCATCCAAAAGAGAGAGTCAGGCACTTATCTCAGTACCTCCCATTCTCTAGTAGCACCTCTACCTGCCCTACAAGAACAGGCAGGGTTGGGGGGCACTTCCTGGCTTCCTCCCCTTCCCCTTCTCCCTATAACATAGTTGACTTCACAAGAAGTGGCTCCAGCTCTAAAGGTAGCTCTGTTTTCCTGGCTGCAGCTGCCAGCAGCAGGACATCAGGGGACTGGGGGACCTGAGAGGAAGAGGAGGAGAATGGAGCATGTGGTGGGGCGGCTGCAAGGTCTTGTTCAGGACCGTACCTGGGACTTCCTGGAGGCTTGGGAATGATTAGGAGAGACAGGGGCTGAGGGAGAGCCAGTGAAGCACCATTAAAGTCATTCTGTTCATATCCTGAAGCTCCTTTGTTCTGATGGGATAAACAGGACACCAGGACTCAGGACTTCTGCTGGCTTCTAGTTGGGTGACCATTGGCAAGCCAGCGATCTCTCTGAGCATTGGTTCCCTCATTGGTAAAACAGAGCAGCCATAACCGCCTGCCCCCTCACAAGATTATTGAGTTTCATATGATATAAAGAATTTGAAAGTCTTTTGTTAACTAAAAGTGAAAGTAAGATATTGTTATTTTAACCAGAAGAAATAAATGTTGACGCCCAGGGTCAGATTCTAGAAAGGGCTGTAGGCTAAATTGAGAAAGATTGTTAGGAATCTGATGTTCAGGGTCTTGTGTTTGTGCCAAGAGAACCAGGAAACAGTATGAGCCAGCCAACTCCAGGTTACTTGCAGATCAGCCATATGTGGGTGGTGCCCCTGGATCACAGCAACTCAGGTCCTTTGGAAACCTCACATCTGTTCACACTGGTACTGAAGCTCGATTGTGTGTTTGAATCACATGAGCTAGACTGCATTGGGTTAGACTCATTGGAGGTACTGACTATTGAGAAAGGAAGGTTTAGAAATGACAGGCACAGCCAGACATGGTGGTGCACGCCTGTAATCCCAGCATTTGGGAGGCTGAGGCAGGAGGATTGCAAGTTCAAAGCCAGCCTCAGCAATGGCAAGGCATTTAGCAATTCAGTGAGACCCTGTCTCTAATAAAATACAAAAAAGGACTGGGGATGTGGCCCAGTGGTCGAGTGCCCCTGAGTTCAATCCCTGGTACCAAAAAAAAAAAAAAAAAAAAAAAAAAAAAAAAAAAGAAAAAGAAAAAGAAAGAAAGAAAAAGAAATGACAGGCATTGCCTTCAAGTGTACATACTGGCCTTCATAGTACACTTAGTAATGGCAGAAAAAATATCTAACCTAAGCTTTCCCAGACCAGCGTTCCATATCCTGTCTAGAACAGGGCTTTCCCAGGCAGGGAGAAAACCCACTCTTCATCCTGATGAAGGTTATTGCCATTATGTCATAGTCTTGGGATTTTTGATAATAGAACAAGCAACAAGCACAGGTTATGGCATGCGGTGCTCCAACTGGTTCTGACCACACAAACCAAGGTGGAGCTTTGGGTGCCAGATACCCTTCAGTGGGCAATTAAAGTCATCTTGGTTGTGTTAGAAATTGCTGTTCACCTCACCCTAGTGGATCCTATCACAATGGAAATTTTGGGTGTTTTCCCAGCTACACTGTGATGTGATTCCCTTGGAAAGGAATATTACAGAATGCTGTGCTAAACACATTTGGACAAAAAGCATTGCAGATATTTTGTTGTTCCATACAGAAAGCCTTAGTAGTTAAACCAGAAAATGTGGTCTTGGCAGGGACTGCTGGGTTCCTGGAAAGCCATCCAGTGTAGACACCTGGGGCCAGCTCCCTGAAGGAGCAGGAGGTATTCCCCCTTCTGCGGGCCAGTGATAGCTGTTTTGTGGCCCATTCCCCAGGGTACCAAGGATTCAGTTTTCAATCAATCCTCAGTCAGTCATCAAGGTTCCTTTCAGCTCTAAATTCATGAGACTGTCATAAAATATTCATCAAGCTACTAAAGATTCAAGGCACAATCCTTGGCACGTGAAGGAAACACGGTTGCTTCTCCCATCCCTGTCCTCCCGAGAGCCCATCTGAAAGGCCCGTGAAAAACCTAACGAACAACATTTTCATTCATTTAACATCTTCTGCTAAAGCATTGCAAACAAATTATTTTTCCAGATAACTAAAGTTTACTCCATTAAGTGCCAAGATCATATTTGAATCTATTTAGATGGAAATCTTTTCAAAATGTATTACACAGTTTTCTGTTTTCTTAAAGGGATAGCTCCAAACAACCTTACCTTTCTTTAATGTAACTGTAGATTTGCAACCATTTGGTCAACAAGTATTTATTTTGTGACTATTATTGGCAGTACATTTCTAACTATGGTGAAAATTACATATATCCCGCCCTCTAGGAGCTTCCAGATGGTGGGGGAGACAGAGAGATTAGCAAGCAATTCCCCTACTGCCATGGTAGGGTAAACGGAGAGACACTTTATCTCATCTTCAGGTCTAGAAAGGCTTCCAAAAGGTGCCCTCCAGGCTCAGGACTGAAGCCCAGGGGAAATTACTTGAAAGGAAAAAAATCAAAAATTAAAAAGAATCACTGGGAAAAGGAAACAACAAAAGCAAATGCAAAGAGGCAATATGGAGTTAGAGGGGAAACAACGAGAAGTCTGGGGTGAGAGGCGTCCTTTGGTGGGTCGTGCAGAGCACCTGGTAGACACAGGCTTGAGACTGGAGATCTGAACCAAACCTGGACATGAAGAGCCTTCTATGCCATTGGGGACAGACTGGATCTTCATCTTCTTTTCAGTCTATGTACACACAGTTTGCCCAAAGGACAATTATTAATTAGCCACCTACCAAATGCCAGGTGATGATACTAATGATAATTGCTAACATTGAGTGCTTACTTATGCCAGGCATTATAATACACACTTGCATTGATCACTTTGTTTAATCCTTGTGAAGTAGGGATAAATATTATCCCTGGGTTATGAATGAGGAAATTGAGGAGGGTCCAAGAACTTAGGCAGCTTGCACACAGTCACATTGCTCATTCGGTGCACATGGTGCTAGATGCTACAAGTGATGAGGCACCCATGGGACATCCTTGTAGAAGTCATGACATTTTTATGACCTAGCCTCAGAAGTCACAAGCCATCATTTCTGCCAAATTCTGTTTATGGAAGAAGTCACGAAGTTCCACTCAAGTTGGAAGAGAAGGGATATTTGACCTCATCACTCCGTGGGAGGAGTGTCAATGTCACATTGTCAGAAGAGCTTAAGGGATAAGAAATATTGTGGATGCCATCTTTGGAAAATGTAATCTGCCTCTAGGGACCCTGGGGAAAGGCCGATAGATGGAAGGCTTGATCTGCTGCCTGCCTGGGCACCTTTGTATCAAGCACAAACTACAGAAACACACAGCATCCCTGCCCCCAGCAATTCTGCTTTGGGAGATGCCTCAATGAGTTATAGATGAAGGACCTATTTTCTGGATTCCCATACTGTATTTGCTGGATTCATTTTTACCTTGTGTTATCAAGGCCTTCACACCAATGCTGGTGTGGCTGGATGCACAGTTACTATTAATTTAATGACATTGATGGACTCCCATCTACTGAGCAGTAAGGCAGCTGCTAGTGGGGGAGGCAGTAGTTGTGATGTTTGTCCATTGCAGTTGATTATATGACAGTCACCATCTCTCCCTAGCAGACAGCAGTAGGCTGTGTTATCCATGGAGAGCTCATCTGGGGAGGGGCGTCCTGGACAGGATTGGAATATCTGCAAGTGGTTGGAGATTCACTGTATCCCAGTAGATGTGACCTCATTTGCTGGTGGAGCTCCAGCCAAGACACAGAGAAAGAAAGTGAGAGAGAGAGAGAGAGAGAGAGAGAGAGAGAGAGAGAGATTGTAAATGACCAGATCTATTTTATTGCAGTGGGTGATCCAACAGGTAATA
Organism: Tamias sibiricus; assembly: GCA_025594165.1. Lineage (NCBI taxonomy): Eukaryota > Metazoa > Chordata > Mammalia > Rodentia > Sciuridae > Tamias > Tamias sibiricus. Next base: position 107,532,835 of record CM046658.1, on the reverse strand, counting down.
TAGAGAGGAAATTGAATAGGTAAATTGCAGAGGACTTTGAACATTGGGGTCTCATATAATTTATTATTTTATTTTTCAGGGTTTCATTTTTTTTTTTAAACTTAGATGCCTTCCAAACACTTTTGATCTTACAACCAATGAGTATGGAGTTGTTTGAGTACAAAATGAATTTTTACTGCTATGCTAATATATATGATATACACTGTAAAATTTATTCAATAATAGAAATTAAGGCAGAAGAAGACCAATAACTGATAAGATAATCCTAATTGTTTTTCTATATTCCTTTAGGTTCTTGCACACACATCCTATATTGAAGGCCACTGGCTGGGACACCAGGAAGGCTTTGAAGGGCCTAGCCCTGGGAAGAGGCATGTTGTAGCCTCTAAGGAAATCTAAGCTGGTGGTAACTGGGGCAGGCTATAGCCCTCTCTGTGGTTTTGTTAGCAAGAGAATCTATTATTCAAGATAAACTCACCTGGCTCCCTCCTCGTTTTTCATGTCTCTCTCCTTTCCCAGTTGTGGAGGGAGGGTTGGGATACTCCTTGCATTGTTCCATACTCTGAACAAATTGTAGATCTGGAGACCTGCAACACTTCAAATAAAGGAAAATCATGTCTCGTTCTGTCAAAGCTTTTTCTTGATCCAGCCTGAAAAGATATCCGGTCTGCCTTCCCCTGTTACCATGTGCTAGGATTTCTCTCATCACCCAAATCTTGATAGCTCCCTTTCTCTGGCGGCTTGTGTTGGAACCTCGTGAATCACCCGATGGGCCAATACTGCTGCTCTGCGTAGGAGAATGTCTGATAATATTGTGTAATACGCATTCAGCAAGTGTGAATACGCACAGCTGTTGAATGTTAATTCTCTCGGCAGGCTTAAGAACACAAGTGCCAGTCTGTACTGAAGTCATGGTTTGGGTCCTCTGGTCCTTCTGTCAATAAGCCTGGGCTGGTGCTTGAGTAGAGCACATAGGCTTCCCTTTTCCACCTGGTCCTGGGAGGAAGGTCAGCCTCTCCCCTTGCATTGCTGCTACCTTTTAACATGGTCCATTTTATTTTTCAACTTCCCATGTCAGGAGCCTATGTTTAACTAGTCATTCAGAATGTAACAAGACAGGGACTTCATGAGGGCAACAGCCATCAAGCCAGAGCCTTGCTGTGACTTTGGACAGGGCCAGCACTAGGGTGAAGCAAGGACATTGCTGGGACATGGCACTTAAGGAGGCCTTCACAGGGTCACCTGAGCAAGCGTAGGGTCAGCATTTCGGGATGAGGCCTCTTTAAATTTTGCCCTCCAGGAATCCCACTTACTCCGGCCCTGGTACTGGCTTTGCCTGACCTTCTTTGCCTCTCTAGATTGACTTAGTACCCTGTACTGAGCTGTCAGGATATAAGGAGATAGATTCTGTTTTTACCAGGGTTGAAGCTAAAACTCATCTGATCTAAGCATATACCAAATTCTGAGGTTTTCCATTAGGCCAGGGAGGCTGAGCCCAGATGGAGTTGAGATGCAGTCAGTGGTGATTCAGAGTTTTAAAAGCCTCTCTCTGAGGCTTCGGAAATGATACAGCAGAGGTTAGGGGAGGAGAAATAACTCAAAGTCCTTTGCAGATTCACACGTCATCACAGCCTTTGGCAAGTGGGTAGTGGCAGTTCATCTGGCTAGTGAGAGCATTTGAATCATATGCTGTGTCCTATTGGTTTAAGGAGCCCTGGCCTTTTGCGCTCTGGCCGGTGGGCCATTTATAACCAAGTTGAACATTGCCTCTGCAAGTCTGCCCCTCAGCCTCTGGGGCTGGAGTCTGGCTTGTGCACCATTTCTAGCACATTGGCAGCTGAATGTTGACCATAATTCCATTCCCCCTTCCTTCCTTCCAAGTCCTTCAGCAATGAATAGCACCTAATGAAACCCTTCCAGCTCACATACTCCTAACCTTTGAGTAAACCTTGACTCTAGGCCAAAGGTTATCAAAAGAGCCCCGAATGCAGAGGTTAAGTGGCTCTTCTCTGTCTGGAAAGAGTCCATAAAAGAGAAAAAATGGGAGTAAAGATTTTGTTTCTCCTACTTTTTAAATGGTGACAAGCTGGAAACAATCTAAATGTCCAAGATAGAAGACTGGCTAAACCAATTACGGTACATCAACTTGAAGGAATGCTCTGCAGCAATTAAAGCAAGTAAGAAAATAACCTTATAAAAGTGTGCTTATAATATAATGTTATAAAATCAGGGGAAAAAGCCAGAATATAGAATTTTATTTCACTATGTGAAACATATGAGTGCATGAACCAAAAAACCATGCATATATAAAATCTATCGCTTTGGGGTGATGAGCTTAGCAGTGACTTCTTTTTCTCATTTAAACACTCCTTTAATGATGTTATTTACATAATGATTACATAATGAATTTTTGGGTGTTTAAAAATTTCCTAGGCACTTAAAAAAAAAAATGGAGATCTGATGAAGACTGAAGATTTCTTGCTGGCCAGTGAATGCCCAGATCCCAGCATGGGAGCTCTGGGTTCCAACTGTGAGTGTGTTGAGATCCTGGTTTGCCACTTTTTAGCTACATGACCTTGGGAATAGTCTGACCTCATCTGTCAAAGATAAGAATATCTATTTCATAGGCTTTGTACATCTAAGTGAGTTAGTATGCATACCGTGCTTAGAAAAACTCCTGGCCCAGAGTGAGCACTCAGTCAATATTAGTTCTGGTGATGACACTGTGGATAAGCCAGGTGCCCTATGCCACATTAGCCTGGGCAAAAACACTCAAGTCCTAGGAATCTCTCTGGCAGGACAGTGACCCCATTCTTGTGAGTCTTCCGTGATTTTTCCAGGAGGCAGCAGGGCTACCTGGGAAGCAAGTGGCTCTCATTCCCTCAGCTAGCTGGCAAGGAGGGAGGCGTGCCTGCCTGCTGGAGACCCACCAGCCACAGCGGGGAGGCTGGTTATTCCTTCCAAGGACACAGAGGCGTCTGCTGCTGCAGCTGCAGGGCTGGCAGGCGAGAGGCTGCTACTGCAGATGCCACAGCTGGATTGGCCTCCTGTAGATGTCCAAGAGTCACATGCTGACTGCCCTGTGCCAATTGACTCTGGGCTCTGCCACCCTGTCCCTGGTGAGAGCCTATTTTTGACTTTCCACTTGGGAGTAGCTCACCCCACTCCATCCACCAGGACGGAAGACTAGGCCGAAAGGCATGTAACCCAGCTGCTCTTCATGTACTGCCCTCCTCTGCCACTGAAACTTGCCAGCTTGGAGACTGCGTATAACTAACTCTCCAGCTTTCTGCCACCACCTTCTGCTTGTCAGAGGCACGAGCCCAGACCTGACCGAATGCTTGTGGGAGGGCAAGTCTGCTCCCGCTGGAAACCCATGCAGCACAAAACCAGACTGATGGCCAACCTGGAGAAGACATTTGGATGCAGGAATGAGGACCAGATGCCCAGATAGCTATGGGCAAGGATGGCCAGACTGGAAGAAGAGGGAGGTGCCTGAGGCTGTTGCTGACTGGACACCGAAGGTTTGGGAAGCAGAGAGAAGTAGAGGTAGCTGCTGCAAAGACAAAAGGAAGGTCCCCAGCAGATGCTAAAAAACCCTGGAGGTCATCGCCCCAAATCAGCTTCCACCTCCCCAGAGCATCTTCCTCATCACAACATTCCATGCCCCACCTATTCTCCCAAACTACAGGAAAAAGGGTGTTGAGGTTGGGGGCTGGGATGGTTCACAAGTGTGATGGACTCACCACCCTAGAGACAGCCCTACTATCTGCTATGATGCTTCCTTCCCACCAACACAAGTGGGATGAGAAATGGGGACAGTGTTCATTAATAAAGGGGAGGTGGGTCTGAGGAAAACTGGATGTTGTATAAAGGGAAGGAGATGCAAAAGTAAAAAGCCCTGGTGGAAATAAAGTGCTCAACCAGTCCTGTATCCATTAAAGTAATAACATCAGTGCATGGCGGGTTTATCACTCCCTTGCAGCTCCTCAGCCAGGGAGCTGTGGCTCTCTTTAAAAATGAGAACGGAGTTGTGTGCTGCTGCTCCAACATGGAAGGGCAGGTCTCCCTGTCCCTTCCCCCAGCGCTCCTCTTTTCACCCCCTCCCCACAACCTTGGACTTCTCCCAGCCTCTAGAACCATCACTAAAATTCATTTCACTCTTTAATTAGATTTCATGGAGTAAGGGATTGGGAGGGGTGCTGGGAAAGGCGTTCGTGTGCCCTCTTTCCATAGAGAGGGGTAACGCTGTTGATGGAGGAGGTGGGACAATGGTTGCTATGGAGACATATTCCCAGACATACAGACACACTCATTTTAATGCCTTTTTTTTTTTTTTTCCAGCAGGGGAAGGATCCAGTGCCCTATTTTTAGTGTCAGATTTCAGCAAAACAATTCACTTTCATTTCATCACACACACACACTGCTGGGTTTTAAAGTAGGTCACATCTTCTAACTGTATCAGGAGCTCAGATCTGCCTTGCTTGAGTAATGCAAGGTTCCACCGAAGATTTAACTGATTGAGATGAAGATCTCAGACTTGCCTTGGCACAGCTTTCTTTCATCTTGGTTTGACAGGCATTAGAATAGGCAGAATGAATAGCTGTAGGTAAATTTACATTTTAAAGACTAATGCAAAATGTTGAGGCCCTGATAATAGTAAGAGAGGTATAGAAATGAACGATGACAAAGTCATCTGCTATTCTGTTATCAGATTATCACTGATTGTTACAAAAATATTCCTTGAGTACCAATACTACATAGCCCATTGGGGAAGAAATAAGTCCTGACTGGTAGCTGTCGAATTTAAATTTTTGATCTTTATTCCAGATTGACTGGGTATGGCAGAATAAGTGAATCAGAATTGTGGGTTTTATTTTTGCCCCATTCCAAGTGGCAATTTTTAAGTATACTTGTCTGCATTTCTCCTTTGTAATCTTTGCCAAATATCACAATCCCTCTGTGACTAGAATACCCTATTGACTGGAATGAGCATGAGATGTTCCCCTAGCAGAACTAGCCCAAGGCAAGGCTGCACATTGGCCAAGTGTCTGGCTTTAGGAGCCCCAGACTAACACACACCCCGGATCTTCCCTGTGCCTCCTCTTCCCAGGAGGGAATGTTTGTATGTTTTCTAAACTTAAAAAGAAACAGGATCTAGTTCCTTTTTCCAAAATGGCAGCAAATCCAGACCAATTGAAGAAGGGCTATTCTCTCTTCACTCGAAACTCTGTGTATATTAACTGGAGCCTTTTGGTTATTTTCTCTTTGGCAGAGACTTCTGGCTTCTCATTTATAACAGAGTGAGGAACTCCCTGTGCCTACAACTAAAGAGTATCCAATGGTCCTCAGCTTTAAAAATAATAGCATAATAGAAAAAGGAAAACTAGAATGAAACCATCAAAATATAGTACCAACAGTGTCATCCAAGTAGTGCATGTTCAGTAGGTTTTATTTTCTCCTTCATAACTTTGCATGTTTTCAAAACTTAATTGAGTATATATTTTCTTCTTAAATCAGAAAAGAACATAATAAAGAATAAAATCTAGAGCAAAAATCTCCTACTGAGTTACTATTATGTGCTCATTGTTATGCTAGGAGGCTTTATGTATAATCTTCACAATCACACTTGAGATAGGTAGCAGGATCCTCATTTAACACAGGAGGAAACTGACAAGGACGGAGTTTGCCCACAGCCTCCCACCACCAAGGATCCAAACATATCTGCACAAATTCAAATTCAAGTGCTATTATCCTAACGATGTGCTTCCTGAATGAGTGTAGCTATCATTCATCTAACATTTACAAAATGCTAAGCATTATATATCTATTTGATACATATTATACCAAATCTACACCGTGAGTAGGTTTATTTTAAAATATGCATTGCACCTTAGTTAAGCACCAGGCTTCACAATCATTAAGTAACTTGCCCAAAGTCATAGTCAGTGAGTAGTGCAGTGGGGGATATTTGAATTCAGGTCTGTGTAAAGTTCATAGAGTTGCCACAGTCCTGTGGGCTCACATTGGGGCATTGAGAAAAGCCTTAAATAGGTATTCTCTAAAACAGTTGCCCTATTGTCAAATATACAAATCCTCCCATCAAAAAACTCTTGAGATTTGACTACCTAGCAAAATTTGTTTTCCTGCCAAGTAGATCATGGCTCTACACCTCAACAGATAAAAGGCTAAGAGAAGAAGCTGTCATCCCACTAACTACTAGGGTGGGTGCCTTGCTTATGAGGACACTGACTCAGGCAGTCTGGGTCCCTGGAGCTCTGGAGCACCTCTTCTTGACAGTTACACAAACAGAAAATGCTATTCTATTGTAGTAGAGTGATTAAATTCTTAATTCTGTTATTGGTAGCAAGTTAGCCTATCCCAGTTAAACAGAAAGTGGTACCAAGAGTGAGGTGGACATGGACCATTGCAAAATCCTCAAATCCACAGGCAGCAGGAGAGTAGCAAACTAAAGCTAAATTCACCCATTTTTTAAGATATTAGGGGAGTTACGCAAGCTATACTCTCTGCCTTTTTTTGGTCTTCCATTTAAATTGACTAACAGTTTAGTAATCTGGGAGCTTGAAAGTGAAAACAAACAAACAAACGTTCTGACTCAAAAAGAAACTTCATATGTAGTGGCTCCAAAGTTGAGTAAATTCCATTCAAGTGCCATTAAAAGCTCTCTGGTGACAAGGGATGACTACTGTCCAATTAAGTCTGTTGTTTTCCTTCCAAAACCATTGTTTCAGATAGTCCCAACTAGCTGCCATTAAATCAGGGGAAGGGTGGGCAGAGGGCAAAGGTCTATAAGATCCGAATCTGTAAGTTTAAAAACTGCTCTGGACAAGACCTTGGCTGCTGTCACTTATTCATGGAACTGATAAAAAAAGCCAATAGAAGAGACATCTACTGAGTTTTGAGGGACCTTCATTGCCCCAATTCCATGAGTCTAACCAGCCATAGGTTTTGACTATTCAATGCTTCAAGCAGGCCTGTGCCTGCAGGTCTGCACCAGTAGGAATCGGGCTCTGAAAGTGGCACAGTCCCTCAGAGGGTGTACTCACTGCTTCCTGCCCTGGACATGGCCACAGGGGATGCTGGATCCAGAAGCTTCTCCCATAGGATGGTCATCTGATCCTTTCTGTTGGAGGAGAGTCCCCTCTATTCTTGTTCAACATGCTTTGATCATTACTAGAGGCTGTGACTTCTGGGGGGTTCACGTTTTCTACAGGGTAGTTTTAATTGTGGTTTTCCTGTTCTTACTCCATCCCAGCATACATAGTGTGCTGGGTGGAAGATAACCAGTCTTCCAGCTTATGGTGTGGGCTATGGTGTGACTGTGTCCTCTCCAAAATTCACGACGGAACTCAATTTTTCAATGCAATAGTATTGCGGGGGGGGGGGGGTCATTTAGGAGGTGATGAGGTCATGAGAACACTACCCTCACAGATGGGATCAGGACCTTTACAAAAGGTCTCCAGTGAGTCTGGTCATTTCCCCTCTTCTGCCCTGTGAGGACATAGCAAGAGGTGCCATTGTTGAAGCAGATAGCCCTCACCAGACACCAAATCTGTTGGTACTTTGAGGTAGAGATCTTGAATTTGAGTTGGAGGCCATTCCTTGATAAGGTTTTGTGGTTTATTTCCTTGGGGAGAATTGTGTCCTATAGGAAGGAGGAGTGCACAAGTATTTTGGGAAGGTTAAAGGGGGTAGACTGTGACAGAGACTGTTAAATTGTCCAACAACATTTGCTTTTCTCTATTCTATAGTCTTAGAATCCTCAGTGTTTAGCCAGGCACTTACTATTAGAAAAGCTCTACTTCCCAGGCTTCCAGACTCCTGTCCAGTCAGGTAAGGTCATGTGATTAACATTTGGTCAGCTGGATGCAAGTAGAAATAGTGTGAGCACCTTTTAGCAAGTGTTCCTAAAGGGAGGAGGTATTCCCTTCTCTTTCCCTTTTCCTTCTTTCTCTTGCACGGAATGGGGATATGAAGGCTGGAGCTAAAGCTCCATTTTGACCGTGAGATGATCTAGGAAATGGAGATTATGCAGATATTGGCAGAAAAATACAAAAAAAGAATCTGAGTTCCTGACCCAGTGAAACCCTTTGCAATCTGTGAACTACCTATACAGTCTTGTGTGAAAGAGAAATAAACTTCTATGTTGTTTAATCCACTGTTTTTTTTTTTTTTTTTTTGCAGGGTGAGGCATGTGGGTTGTAGGTAGGGGGAGTTCAACTTCTTGCTGTGAAATCTAATCCTAACTAATACTTGAGAAGTTGAGTACCCCAATTTCCCTAAAATGAACACATTTGGGAAACTTAGGAGAAAAAAGTGATTTAGAAAGGCCACAAACTGAAGCAAACACAATGCTACCTTATCCTATGATACATCATTCAGAGGAAAGCCCCCAGCTGAGAGAGTTAATATCTGCTACCACACAATTTATATCATCATCAGCATCCCTAAGAAAAATCATGTCTCTGTCCCTTTTTGTATTGAGATTCTGGAACTTCAGAAAATCAAGTGCATTTACTTCTCTGGGTTTTAGCCAAGAAGCTGGCCTGCAAACCCTTTTTAGACAACCGTCTGCCAGGTTGGTTTAGGAAGTAGTGCCCAAATGGCACAGCATAGCTGAGGCTCTGGAAAATGACTAAACTATTCCAAACTGTTTTAAAAGTTAATCCATTTTTAATATCCCAGCAACTGTTTAAGTTTTATTCTACCTAGTTTGGTATATGTCTATTTTTACTTTCTAGCTCCTTCCATCCCTCACTGGCTTCAGTTTTTATGTGGAAATTTTTATATTTTATTTCTTCCAAATTACGTTTTATTAATTTCATGCAGTTGCAGCCTGCCTCCGATTCCACATAATTACTTCAAATCATGTCAGTGTAATATTGATTCAAAGATTTTGTTATTGGTTACCTAAATGTTACTAGTTCTCTTCCGTTTCCTCCCCCTTGTACAATGATAACACTTGTTTATAAAACTGCTTTGAAATTACCAAGGGGAAATAGCAACATCAAGATAAAGTGCCGTGTTGTTCTTCCCTTGGAATTGTGCCTTGGCTCAGATTTGAACTTGGGGTATAAATTGTAAAAGATTCTGCCAAAAGTACTCCAGTTCTGATATGTGCAGCATTAGATGAATTTCTCCTTCTCAGCCAGGTCATTGTGCAACTCAAGGGAGATGGGAAAGGAGAGTCAGGCAGGAAAAGGGTGAGTTTTATTCCAGTGCTATCACACTCCCGTTGTACCCATAATCCACTTCTCCTTTCTTTCAGGCCCTCCTTCCCTTCCTCATTTCCTTTTTTCTAAATTTTCCAAGTCCTACTTTCCTTCTATATCTCCCCCCTCCTTCCCTCCCTTCCTTTCTTCCTTCCACAAATACTCAATCAGTACTGAGGTAGCTAGTTTTTAGAGATGGTGCCCCCATGAACTTGGGGTTACATACAGGCACTGCAGACCCTGGCCCCAGTGGAATACTAGCCAGCAGCCCAGCATTCTGTTCCAGCCTCATCCTCCAGGTGACTCAGTCCCAGCTGCTGTTGGCCTCCATCCACATGGAGATTCTCAAGGAACATCAAGCCCAGGGACTCTTCTCTAACTGTGGAGTTATGAGATCATGAAACGCTATTATTTAAGTCACTGTTTTAGGATGGTTCATGATTGAAAGGAGTACTTACTAGGCACTGTTAAATACAGGCACTGTTCTAGAACCCGAAGAGTGAGCAAAACAACACACATCAGTGCCTTCATGACCCCACATGCTAGTAGGAGAGAGAGTCAATGTGTGTGTGTGAGTGTGTGTGTGAGATATGTGCTGTGTGTATATATATATAAAATGTTTGCATATATAGTATACACGTGTTTGTGCATGTGCTTCCACATGCACACAAACACACACACACACACACACACACACACACACTCACACATGCAGTAATGAAAGCCGAGGAGAGAAAATAAAGATAAAGTAGGGAATATGAAGTATGGTGAGAGACAATGGGCTGCTTGGGAAGGACTCACTGAGATAATTTTTGAGTCAAGAACTAAGAGAAGTGGAGATTTAGTCACGTGGCTGTCTGGGGAAGAATGTCCCAGGGAAGCAAACTGTCACTCGAAGGCACTGTGGGAGCACATCTGGTGTAGACAAGGACAACAAAAAGGCCAGCGCAGCAGGGGCTGAGTAAATGAGGTCATTGGCAGTGAGGATACGAGGTTTGGGGGTGCAGATCAGCAGGGTTGAGGAAGGACTATGGCCTTCGTTCTGGATGCGATCAGAGGTGCTAGAAGACTTTGAGCTGAGGAGTGACGTCATTTGGCCAATGATGTAACAAGATCACTCTGGTTGCTCTGCTGAAGCAAGAGGAACCGAGGGCAGAAGCAGAGGCCCATCAGGAGCTTTGTAACAGTGCAGGGGAGAGATGATGGTGGTTGGGTCTGGGTGGTGACAGGGAGGAAGAGGGTACATTCTGGGTGCATTTTGAAAGCTGATGGTGGACTGAATGTGGGTTAGGAGAGAGAGAAACAGAATGGTACCAAGATCTAAGCAACTAGAAAATGAAGATGCCATTAATCGAGATGGAGATCAGGTGGAAGGAGGGGTCTGAGGGAGAATACGGGGTGCTCATTTCTCATTCCCTAATTTGTCCTTCTCCCTCCCTTCCCCATTCCTCCCTGCTTCCCCCTTTTCCTCTCATTGAAGTGGGATCTCCCTCTACTCAGTTCCCAGAGCACAATGTTTAGGACTCTATGTGTTATTAATAGAAAGTCCAAAGAGGGAAGCCAGACTCTCCCCTCCCATTCTATAGCCACCATTTATGTCAGCAATTGCAGGGTGCAAACAAAGTGTCCATTCAGTCTGTTCCCATCTTAGTATACTCACTGGGCAGAGAGATGGGTCAAATAGAAGTGCAAATGGGTCAAGTGCAAAACATGAAAAGTGGGGAATTCCGCTCCTCTTGTAACAGCCTCTGGTACTAACGTGATGTGCCTCGCCTTGGCGGTAGCCTCCTCCTGAGGGCTGGCCCGCTCACCAGTCGTGCTCAGTGACAGATACTCTCAACCGCATTCCCAGGACTACTCAGGAGAAAAAGATCCCTGGATTCCTGTATTCTGTTTTTTCCCTCAAGGGATGTCAGCTATCTTATGGACACACAGCAGTCAGAATTTGGGCTGAGGAACAATATTTTTAACAAGATGATTTAGAAACTTGGGAGAAGAAAAGTTGGATCAGAAATTTCCTAGTCTTTGAGGCTTTCTGATAGAAGGTCAAAATTTCAGGAAGTTGAAACAATGTCAAAATCATTCAAGCCTGGAGGATAGAGGCAGCACATAAGTGGCCTGAGCCCACCACCTCATGATAGATCTTTAAGGGAGTCCTTCTGTGTTGTGCACTTTTAATATGCTAAGCTATGAGGCCCTTATAGCCTCGCTGGTCTCAGTCAGTAAATACTGAATGATTGACTAAATCTTAAGGTAACAGAAAGGTACTGATGAATATATAACAATTCGCTCCCCCTGGGAGATGAGTAGGGAGCTCTGACTGATGGAGTTTTCCAATAAGCAAATTGGAAATTGGTGTAAATACTCCCACCATGACTGATTTCAAACTATCAATATGGCATCACTGAACACAGAGTTAAGGATGCACCATAGCTCACCACTGTGTATACAGTTTCCGCCAGTCATTAAAGATGCAAATAACTTCAAGAGCATTGATAGAATAACCAAAAGTGGTAAAATAATTTGTAAGTGATGTCTTTTGAGTAATTATCACCTTTGTTTAAAATATAATTATTTAACTGAAACTTTACATAATTGAATAGTTATTAATGGCTGTGTTTAATAGCTGGCTTGCAAAATTCCTAAAAATTAACCACGTGCTGGGGTTGTGGCTCAGTGGTAGAGTACTTGCCTAGCACATGTGAGGTACTGGGTTTAATCCTTAGTGCCACATAAAAACAAATAAATAAAATAAAGGCATTGTGAAAAAATTCTTAAAATGAAAGAATAAACCATTAAAAGAAAATAACCATTAGGTCTTGCAAGCCAGTATTAGCCAATTCCAGAGCACTGCTGGTTTATAAGTCTTAGTAGTCATATCTTTGGTCTACACACACAGTCTGGTCTCAGGCTGGCCCAGAATAGTGGATTCAGGAACTGTGCCAGCCTTCGCCACCTGGTTGGCCCATTTGGCTCAGTGAGGATCTGGTCCACTGGTTCATTTGCTCTCTAGCCTCAGAATGAGTCAGGTCACCATGTTATCTACTTCTCACACTGAATTCAGGGGACAGGGACTTAAACTTCAATCCCTTCCCTTCCAGGAGTCCCTGTGCTCTTGGGAAAATAGGTCCTCCACTTCCAGAATATCCAGATCTGCATATGAAAGCATGGGAAAGGTTTTGACTGGGAATGGATTGAGAGAGAGAGAGGGGGTGGGGAGGGATGGGGGGAACCCGGTCACAACTTCTCCCAGTAGCAAGGTCCTACTTGACCTACATTTTTACAGCAAAAGAGACTGTGAATGATTTGTCACTGACAAGGAGTATCTGCTTCAGGATGATGTATCCTTCTACAGGACAAAGGATTCAGTTCGACTCCATTTATATAAGCAACAACAGGAAGCCTCTTATGATGTTCTCCACAGAGCAAGGAGATACTTCAGTGTGGTTTTTTGTTGTTGGCTATAGAGAGAAAAAAACTCCCCTACAGAAAAGCAAACCTTAAGTATACTCCAGGGTGCATTCATCTGGGGAACCCTCTGCCCCCACCCCCTACTTCCTCCCATCCCCCTTTCTTTCTTCCTCCCCTAAATATTTATAATGCACCTTCTTTAAAACATGTGACCCAAGTGCTAGGAATGCCTACATAAGGAAGAAGTGAATTCACTCTTCCCCCCCCTCAATTCCTTCCCTACAAATCTATCAGAACGCTCCTTAAAAACACAAATTAAAATGTAAGCCAATCCTCTCCTCCTCCTTTCCTTTGTCTTCCCTTCTATGTTCTTCCCTCCCATTCCCTTCTGTTCCCTCCCCTTCTTTTCCTGTCTTTAAAAAGTACTTATTAGCTTTCTTTCTTTCTTCTTCAAAAAACCTGAACAAAGTAGGTAGCCAGTTCTGAGGATGCTGCCCATGGAGGGGTGAGCCAGGGGGTGTGGCCCAGTGGTGTCAGGAGATTGACTACACATAAGTACAGTGAGATGAGAGAGTTAGGTTCCCACCAGTGGGAGGCAAATATATGGAAGGGGGAGCCAAAATAAACCTTGAAGTGTTGGATTGAAACTGGAGCTACTAGTATAAACTGAGAGGTAGACAGATAGCTAGATGATAGATGGTAAGAAATAGAGATGGATAGATAGAAAAATGCAAAGAGATGTATTTGTACCTGTGTACATATACAGATATGTGTTTTATGGTTCTCATCAGAAAAAAAGAACTGAGGAGAACCCCAAAAGCATTGAGTACTGAGTACACACATAATACTCAGATTTTGGTTCCCAGTACCGCTTGGCATTATAAAGATTTTTTTTTGTTTTGACAAATGACTGATTTCAGGGCTGGAGCCAGGAAGGAAGCAATATGAGTCCATATTTGTGTGTGTGTGTGTGTGTGTGTGTGTGTGTGTGTGTGTGTGTGTTGCTGATGATCAAACCCAGAACCCCATGCATGCTAGGCAAGCACTCTACCACTGAGCTACACTCTCAGCTTAAGCCTGGACTGTCTTATCATACCAGAATGTAAGAAAAATTTTCCGAGAATGATGAGGACTTGTCAGTCATCATGGCGCATCCCAGGGATTTGGGAGACTGAGGTAGGAGGATTGCAAATTTGAGGCCAGCTTGGGTAACTTTGCACGATCCCATCTCAAAATTAAAAAATAAAAATAAAAAATAAAAAGGGGCTGTGGATGTAGCTCAGTCATAGAACACCCTTGGGTTCAATCCCCCATACTGAAAAAAAAAGAATGAAAAAGACTGGTCAAAAGGACAGTGACACCAGCTTGCAAGGATGTCTGCTGACCAAATCTGGGACAACATGAGAATTGATATGAATAATACTGATCCGGTGAACAAACTAGAAGCTCTGGTATCCACACAGATATAGTCCAACAACTACATTAATAAATGCAAAGGGCATTTCTTACAGCAGAAACTCAACAAACACAGAATAAATAGGAGTAGGAGAAAATCCCATTCAGCAGCCCTCAGTGCAGTAATCAATTCAGGTGAGAAATGCCAGTGGATGATGGTAGATGTGGGCCAGGGAGGCCCAGGCCCGCCCGCCCCACATCCTGGGCATTTCCACATCAGCATGGGAGATGTCCCTCAGCTTGTACCTGTGTTGCACATAAGGTGGAGCTGGGTACCTAAGCCTGACCATCTTCCAGGTTCTGTCTCATTATTGCTCCTGAGGAAATTCATGAGTTTGAACAGAATTTTATAGAAAGGGTTTTTAAGCAAATCCTTGAAATGAACCATGGTATTATAATATCTTCTAATAGAATAATGATATAGTAACAGTGCATATTCATTGAGCACTTGCCATATGCCAGGTGCTTCTATGTGTATGCTCTCATTTAATCCACACAACAATTCTTCCAGGGAAAACTATTCCTACACTCACACTACTGAGGAAGATGTTTAGGCCCAAAGATACTAAATAACTTAATGAGAAAAACAAATTGGCTTATAAAGATAATGTGACACAGGACATTTGAGTGTCTCCAGGACCGTGTACTGTCTTCAGAGTGTCAAGCTGAACCTTATTAAGGGGGAGCAGTCTATATGTGTGGAGGGAGTCTCAGATTGTCGCCCTCCCCTGAAAAAAAAAAGGTGTAAGCAACTAAGTGGCATTAACTGCCAAGGAGCACGCCCCTACTTAACTGTGGGTACTTGTTTGCCACTGATGTGTCTTCAAATGCAACTTATTTTTTCTCTTTCACTTACCCAGAGTGTATGTGATGGCATAAACTGGGAGAGTGATTGGAGGAAGTGGAACATGGGGAGGGGGCCAGTGGGCAAAGTCAGTCCAGGTGCAGAAATAAGGGGTGTATTAGTCTGTAGAGAGTTTAAAAATAATAACAAAACCAATGAAAGACCATCTGGTTTGTATAATCACCATGCGCCTTGGCAATTCTAAACAATGTCAGTGAGAAAAATGCTCCTCCCAGCCAAGGGCTAAGTCTTCCACCCTCTACCCTCTTTGGAATGTCACTGGTTGGAAGAGATCCATCTTCCTAAATTGTGGGGCTTTATCCAGTTTTGCATTCCCAGGACAAGCAGAGCAGTGTCTTCCATATATAATAGATGCTCAATAAACATGAAGTTGGAAAAGCTGTAAAATTGAACACAGGTATATGTGCGGCCCTTTAAAATCTGCACTAAGTCTCCTGGAAAGACCTGCCTGGGTGTCACCTATCACAAAGGAAACTTGCAGCAACACAGAGCCCCTCTGTTCAAATACAGAAAACTTGAGGTAATTGCCCAAGAAATGTAGGCAAAGTTGGAACTTTGCCAGAATGATACAGACGGCTGCCTTCACATGTTACTCTGCATTGGTCGTGGTTATCAGGAACGCCACTGAGGGATTTTATTCATATATTTTATTTCCTTTTCTTGAAAAACCAGCAAAACTCACCTCATAATTCAGGCTGTTAGAGGATCCATTAGTTCTAGGCTGGATCCTAAGGGAAACCAAGGGCTTAGGAAGGTGCTCCTCTGGCTACACAGGCACCCGCACACTCTCAAACACCCAACCAGCTCCTAATTGGGACCAGCTTTAGGACCAGCTGGCAGGAGAGAGGGAGGCCCCTGCCCTGGGCTAGGAATCAGATTACAAATTTCATCCCTAGACAGAGACCAGTCTCCATTAGGGGTTAAGATGTGGGAGGTCAAAGGAATAGTGCTTAGGAGCTGGAATGTAAACTGGCTAAGCAGAACCTGGAAACAAGGAGTATTCAATCAGCAACTCTGGCCCCTTACTGAGTCTGGGACAAAATGAGAGAAACAACTGAGGAGCCTGTGCAGGGCTATAGCCTTAGCTGAATCTCACTTCATAGTTCACCTTTCCAGAATGGGCATCATTGATCTGTATGCCATCCAATATCTTTCCTTTCCCTAAAGTCGTTCCCACTCCCCTGGGTAGTAGGGCCTTCTCCATCCATGCATAGGAAGAGACCGGTTTAAAATGGTGATGACTGTGACACCTGGTGCCGCATAATCTGCTGTGTTCCTTGAGGTCCACTTTCTCCTGCATTCTCGCCAGGCCTGCTCAGCACCTTGGCTGTGGGCTGCGTGCCTCCGCCCTGCTGCGGTGCGAGCTGGAACCACAGCTCTGCTTTTGGAGAGCAACTCACAGGGCCTGCCCTGGCAGCCTTGGCATTGGGCTTCCAGCCTGCACTGGGAATCTGGAGGATGTGAAGCAAGTGCATGATTATTCAGTAGAGGGAAGAGGCAGCGGTGGCTGTCAGTGGCTGGTGCATGGGCCGCTGGTGGCTGTCTCAGCCGAGTGGTTTTCAGCAGCGTGACCTTGGCTGTGCTCTTTGGTGCCAGCTCCTTTGGTTCTTGCCTGCTCACTGGGCCAGATTTTCCAGGCTTCCTGTCGATTCTGTGAACTATTTGAATGCTGTCCAATAATTTTTGTTTTCTGCTTAACAGAGTCAATTTCTGGTGTCAGTAACCGAGAGTCCTGCCTAGTATAGCATCTGTCCCTGTAAGACTTAGGAAACCAAGGCCAGTGCTTAAGAGGGAGAATGGGAGATGAAAGAAAATAAGTGGAATAAAGAAAAGGAATTAGCAAGCACAAAAAGGCTGAGGCATGGTGGAAGCGTGGGGAGAAGGAGGGAGGAATGCAAGGAGAGAAAGTAAAGGAATTGGCAGGTGAGGCAGAACAGCCTGGAAGGGGTCATGCACCTTGTTAATGCTTGTAATAGGAGCCCTGAAGGAAATTGCCAGAGTGGCCTCCCTAAGGTATTTCTGCATTTCTATTTCTGGCAGACAATGTGGTTTAAATGTTTTTTTGTGACTGTTTTAGGAACAACAGTTCCTTGATTTGGACTTGCTTTTGGAGATAAATGAAGGTGTTAGCTTTTACTTTGTGCATTTATCAAGTGTGCTGCATGCTCAGAAGCACACAGATATATGGGCATGCATATGCATGGTGTGATATGATAAATATATGCATGAGAAAAATAGGTCTTGGGCTAGTTATGTAGGTGGGGAAGTTTTATGTAACAAGCTTATTTAATATCTCAAAGGGAAAACATTACTTACTATGTCATATTAGCATACGATTTGTCTTATTGGGAAGACAGAATGAAGAATCTTTGACAATTAATAGAAATCATAGGAAAAATTATGATTAAGTGCCATCTGCTGGCTTTTGTGTGTTTTATTTTTATGCAGCTTCAAGGCTGTCCTCAAAATGATCCTATGTCTCTCTCTTGCTGAGGGCTTATATCTGGCCTGATAATGAGAGCTGCGCTTTGTGGGTATGTGTGTGTGGGTTGGGGGTGCGTGTGCACATGTGTGTGATTGGAACTAATTTGAGAGAATAAATTCAACTTCCATAAATCCGTCCTCTTCTAAATTCTGACTCGAGAGAGTAGACTAGAGTTTATTTTAAAATTCTGTTTTCGTAGCAGATTGAAGAGCAATGTGTGCTTAGCGTGTGTACAGAAGCAGGAGGGGAAGTAAGGTGGGGGGAGGGGGATTCTGCTTTGAAAGTCACTTTTCTCTTTGGTTTCCATCCTCTCCTCTGAGTATGGATATGATTTGCATCTGAAAAGCTCTGTCTAGTTTATGGCAGGTGAGGAATTTCCACGTCTCATTCTGATGACATTGCAATAAGGCAGGCTTGACCGTTCAGAAGTTGGTGGGAAAGAAAACTGGTTCCTTGTGAACGTTTTTGACCTCTTCCCTTGTGCTAGCTCTGGAGGTTGGACTGGAAGTTCTCAGCAGGAAGGAGGTCTTCTGTAAGTAAATCACCACGACTTGTGTTTACATGGGAGCCACAGACATAGGTCAGTTCCTTGTCTTCAAGCAGACCCTGCAGCCCATAATCTATCTGGGTAACTCGCATTCCAAATCCACTTTGGACTGTGATTAATGAGGTTGATGTTCAACTAGTTCCCGACTAATAGTGATAGTTACCATTTCCTGAGTGCCCACTGTGTGCTAGTAGACCATTTTAAAATGTTTTCATAGCTTTGATTTATTTACATTTTTGAATCAGTCTTATAACGTCAACAGCATCTCATTTCATATGAGCATCACTTATTTGTTATTTTAATGTTTTATATATATATACACATATATATTTAAAATTTTATTTATTTATTTAAATTTTTGTTACTGGGGATTGAACTCAGGGGCACACAACCACTGAGCCACATCCCCAGCCCCATTTTGTATTTTATTTAGAGACAGGGTCTCCCTGAGTTGCTTGGCACCTCGCTTTTGCTGAGGCTGGCTTTGAACTCGCGATCCTCCTGCCTCAGCCTCCCAAACCGCTGGGATTACAGGCGTGCGCCATCGCGCCTGGCCCTTAATGCTGTATTTGATACACAAAAATAATATAGATAATAAGCCTGGGCGTGGTAGTGCACACCTGTAATCCTAGCTACTAAGGAGGTTGAGGCACTGGGATCACAAGTTCAAGGCAGACCTGGGCAACTTAGTGCGACTCTGTTTCAAAATCAAAAAAAGAAAGAAAGAAAGAAGACAGACTGAGGATATAGCTGAGTGGTAAAATGCCCCTGGGTTCAATCCCCAGGACCACAAAAGAAAAAAATATGTATATCGGTAATGTATTTGGGTTATAAAGTATAATAATAAAATGAACCATAAAAGATCCTTTTCATTCATTTGACTCAAGGTGAGAACCAGAATGTCACCAGTTCTGTGTCATGGTGGTAGATTCAATACTCCCATTTCTCATATGTGATGTGCTCTTTTCCCCACTTTACTGATTGGTAAAGTGAGGCTCATAAAGAGAAGCAGCTCCTCACCCTCACACAGCTGGTAGGTGGGAGAGGAGTAGACATGATCAGGACTCAGCAACATCCTTTCTCCTTCCTTCCCCAGGCAACGCTAATCATTTGTCCCAGCCCAGCACTGTGAGAACGCCATGTGACAAGCTCTGTGCATGTCACATGTGAACAAGTCACTTCTGGGTTGAGGTGCCATAATGTCACTAAAGCTTATGCAGCCTCTGTTCCTCTGGTGTGGCAGACACTGGTAGTGTTCAGCTCATGTCCCCTTGGTGCTCCTAGTTCCTCTTCACTCCAATGACGTGTTTCTCTAGTCCCATGTGGCTTTTTGTTCAAGTGGTCAAGACAGTTCAAAACTACCAGAGAATGACTCCCTCCGGGAATGGCCTTGAGTAATGTCCCACAGGATTTGGTGATAAATACCACCTCTTCTTGACCCCTTGAATGGGACAACTCTGGGGCATGTTCTGCTCTGTCTCAGTCCCCAGCAGTTTCCTGTTCCTTAAAGAGCTCCATGCTGATGGCCTTTCCTTCCCATCTCACTTCCACATTCCCAAACACATGACCTGCACTCACCTCCGGGTCTCAGAGTCGGCCTCTGGGAGCACCCAAGCTAAGATGTTTGGCATGTGTTCCCAGGGTGCTGATACTACATGATAAGGCAGCTCCACATGTGGGCTCCTGACCCTTTCCATGAACGATGTATGGCCCTAGGGACTGGGAGTACTGTCCACAGTCTTCCGCTGTCAATTTCTGCAGGGCAGCCTCAGCCGCAGAGAGCCTCCCCGACCCAAGGTTTTCCCTGATTGACATGGAAGTATGAGGGCATGGCCACTTTGCCCAAGTCCAGACAGATTTATGGGGCTACCTAAGCTTCAGAGATCCAGGAGTTGGGCCAAGGCTGTTGCTGGGCCTGCATGGCAGCCCAGCTCTTCCCTCTGTACATTCTAGCTCTTTTTCACAGGTGCTGATCCCAAGGGTACTCCTAAATTGACATTCTACATGTTAATTTCCCTTCAGAGTCTGCTTTTCAGAAACCTCAATCGGCCACACTCCACAGTGTTAGTTCTGAGTAGGGCAAGATCCATATCTCCCATCGTGGGCATGTCCTGGGATGGAAATTAGCCCCTTTTTAGATGTCAGGACGATGATATTTCAGGGTTAATTTGTGAAGGCAACATAACATAGTGAATTTAAACTCGACTCTAAAACCTGTCCTCTTTCCAGGTATCACTCCATTTCCTGAAAATGACCATTCCTCCTTTGGCGTTGGCTGTGTTGGAGTTTGGAGAATGATACCCTGAAATGTGGTGCTTTGACTTGCTATGTACTTTGAACTAAAGGAGCCTGGAAGTCTTCATAAGTTGTCTGAGAAGGTCTCTCTCTGACCTTCTGTTCTTCTGTCTCCTGGCCCTTTGTCTCCCACAAAATGAATCAAAAACCAGAACTCCTCCTCCCCAAGGTGTATCATAGGAATTAGAGTCCCCCTCCCCACAAAGTCAGTCATGACACCTAGAAATTTCTCTCTTTCCTTTCTCCCTTGGAGGCCTCCTTGCACAGGGTCCTGCCCTGGCCGTGGGAAGGAGGAAGCCTACACAGAGAGGCCAAGAGGAATCTGAGCAGACAGGGACTGCTCAGTCTGTTCCATTAGATCATAACGTGCAGGAGCCCTGTTTGGGGATTGACTTTAATTGCAGTTGACTATGAGCCGTGGAGATTTGGCCATTGTCGCCACCCGTAGTCTCACGGGATTTGTTGCGGGATCTCGAGTGACTTGGCCGAGATTGCTGATCTGGTCAGCGCCATTTTAGGGTGTGTTTTTGGCGTGTGTTAGTCGTTATTAGAACCAGAGAGAAAAGTTACCAGAATAAAAAGCTGTTTGTCTCCAGTTTGCTTCTGAAGTTTTTCCCGCGGCTCCGTTGCTCCAAGCGCTTCAGGCAGCAACAGGTGGCGGCCCGTACGGGGAACTTCGGAGCAGACAGGTAAGAACTGAAAGGTCTCTAAAGATGGGTTCGAATATAACTGAATCCCAAGTGATAGAGGCTATGCAAAGACTCCTTGATATACCTGACTCTGTTCTCAGTGAGGAGTATATAGACAAAAGTGAAAGTGATCAAAAAAGTGTAGATTCCACTGGGCCAACTGAGACCAGTAAAGAGAGTATTAGAAGAGACCCAAAAATGACAAAAATCCAAGCTATTAAAGCTATTCGGGAGTTATTGGCGAAAGCTGAAGGATACTTGCTCTCACTGGAACCTGGGCCTCAGGATATTGCTGTCAGTGAAATTAGCAGTGGTGAGGAATCTAGTAAAAGTGATCCTGAGAAAATGAGGAAAAAGAAATTTAAAAAGACCGAGAAAAAGGTCCGTCAGGCAGAGGAGTCACTTGTGTCCTCTACTCCCCCATGGGTGGAATCCATTACAGAAAATATGAAGGGTATTACTAGGCATTTGCATACCCTAGACACAGAAATAAAAAGTCTTTCTGATCGCTTATGCGCACTCGAGGACAACTCACAGATACATTGGGAACCGCCAGCATTTGAAAAGAAAAATGGACAGAGTGTCCATCAGTCAGTAGATTTCAAAACAATAAAAAATCTCAAAGAGGCAGTAATGACTTATGGGCCCCAAGCTCCTTTCACGTTGAGTATGCTGGAGTCCCTTAACACCTTTAGCTTAACCCCCTCAGACTGGAAAAGTCTATGTAAAGCAACATTAAGCGGGGGGCAATTCTTGGTTTGGCGATCGCAATTCCAAGAACTTTGTATAGAAACGGCTAAAAGAAACGCGGCTGCAGGGTTTGAAAACTATAATATAGACATGCTCACAGGAGAAGGGCAATTCGCAGACTTACAGGCTCAAACAGATTATGACTCAGATATATATGCTCAGATAAATGCAGCTGCCTTAGAGGCATGGAAAACTGTACAAGGACCTGGGGATCTACAAGGTAGCTTGTCAAAAGTGATTCAAGGACCTAATGAGCCGTATGCCGACTTTGCTGATCGACTTTTGAGAACTGCAGGTAGTGTGTTTGCAGATGTTGACCAAGCTATGCCTTTAGTTGTTCAATTAGCTTATGAAAATGCAAATAAATGGTGCCAAGCAGCCATCAGGCCATGGAGAACTAAAAAGGATCTTTCCGTATATATACAACTATGTAAAGATATAAATGGCGCCTTTGTCACAGGAAATGTGATTGCAGCCTCAATGAGGGGTGCTTCCTCTCGAAATTTCACAAAGGCTAAACGTAGACATTATAATCAATCAGGATATTCCAGGCAAAATTATCATAATCAATCAGGCAATTCTAGGCAAAATCCCAAAAGAGAAATAAGATCAAGCTCATACCATGCCCCAGGCCGCTGCCCCAGGTGTAAAAAGGGAAATCATTGGGCCAATAAATGCTATTCAAAATTTGACATCCATGGAAATCCTCTGTTCAGGAATTCAAAAAACGGGGCACGGGGCCCAGTACCCCGGGGCCCACAAATGTACGGGGCATTGCAGAAGGAGTATCCTCAAGCATCCACTCAGATGCTTCCCCGACACAATCCCTACTACCCATCCACTCCCTCGCCAGAGGAACAAGAGGAAATGCAGGATTAGACCTCTGTTCCACCGCCCGAATAGTGTTAACACCTGAAATGGGGGTTCAACTGATTCCCACAGGAGTCAGGGGACCTCTTCCCTCAGGGACTGTAGGACTTATTATCGGGCGTAGTCCTAAAAGCTTATTAGGTTTGCAAGTGACCCCAGGTGTAATAAACTCAGACTACAAAGGGGAAATAAAAATAATGCTTAGCTCACCCCAAAGTGTAAGTTCTGTTAATCAAGGAGATAGAATTGCTCAGTTGCTTCTCCTTCCCAATTTACATAATCCATTTAAAATGGGTATGCCTCAAGAAGGGAACAATAGAGGATTTTGTTCCACTGACTCAAGTCCCATGGCTTGCTGGGTTCGAGACTGTTCAAGGAGGCCTATGTGTAAAATAAAAATCCAAGGAATAGAAATGGAGGGATTAATAGATACTGGAGCTGACTCTTCCATTATTAATTTACGCCAATGGCCCAAGCACTGGCCTCTGCAAAAAGCTTCAACCAGTTTAAGAGGCTTGGGATATAATAACCTCCCAGATAAAAGTGCAGTAATTTTAAAATGGGAGGATGATGAAGGCCATAAAGGAACATTTCAGCCTTATGTTTTACCTAATCTACCGGTTACTTTATGGGGAAGAGATATTTTGCAACAAATGGGAGTACACCTTGCAACCAAGCCTGCAGATGTTAAATGTGAAAACCTACAGGGTAATCTTAACCATAAAAGAACTCATTATCAAAAAGTACAGAGTAATCTTAACCCTAAAAGTAATCATTGTCATAAAGGAAAAAGATATTTTTTTTCGGGGCCACTGAGAAAATAATTTTGAAAATACCATGGCTTTCTGATAAGCCAGTGTGGGTCCCTCAGTGGCCCCTATCTAAAGAGAAATTACAAGCGGCCCACCAATTAGTTCAGGAACAATTAGAAGCAGGTCATATAGAACCTTCCACCTCTCCCTGGAATTCCCCCATATTTGTGATCAAGAAAAAGTCAGGAAAATGGCGATTGTTACATGATCTTAGACAAATCAATAAAACCATGCAAGTTATGGGGCCTACTCAACCTGGACTTCCTAGTCCCGTAGCTATTCCAAAAAATTTCCATCTTATTACTCTTGATATAAAGGATTGCTTCTTTTCTATTCCCCTACATCCTCTGGATGCCCCCAGGTTTGCTTTTTCCGTTCCTTCTATGAACAATAATGGCCCTGATCAGAGATATCAATGGAAGGTTTTACCACAGGGAATGGCTAATAGCCCCACCATATGCCAAATATATGTGGACAAGGCTATCCAACCCATTAAAAATAAATATCCAAACCTCATGTGTCTACATTACATGGATGATATTTTATTGGCCCACCCTAATCAAAAAATCTTATTTAATATATTCAGTGATGTGGTAGAAAATTTAAAAAAATATGGATTATATATAGCAGAAGAAAAAGTTCAAACCAGATCTCCCATATTATATTTAGGATTTAAAATCATGGATACTTTTGTTAGACCCCAAAAAATTTTAATAAATAAAGAACATCTGACCACCCTCAATGATTTCCAAAAACTACTGGGAGACATTAATTGGCTTCGCCCTACACTAAATCTCACTACTGGCCAACTAAAACCTTTATTTGACATCCTTCGTGGAGATCCTGATCCATCTTCACCACGAACATTGACTCCTGATGCTAGGAAAGCTTTAAAATTAGTAGAAAAAGCCATCGAAGGAGCTCATTGTGATAGATTTGATTTAACTCAACCGCTGATGTTGATTATTATTTCTTCACAATATACACCCACAGGAGTATTTTGGCAACAAGGGCCTTTATTATGGATACATTTGCCCGTCTCTCCTAAAAGTATAATTGAATCTTATACCTCCATGGTGGCTAAACTTATTCTTCAAGGACTTAAGACTTCTACTAAAATATTTGGCATTCACCCTGCTACTATTATTACTCCCTATTCATCATCACAGATTGAATTCTTATGCTTCAATGATAATGATTGGGCTATAGCTAAATGCTCTACTTCTGCAAATTTTGATAATCATCTTCCTAAGTCCCCTATATTATCTTTTTGTATTAATCATCCTATTATATTTCCACAGGTCATAAAAAAATCAACCTATTCCTAAGGCATTTAATGTATTTACAGATGGGTCCTCAAATGGTACTGCTACAGTAGTCACTAAAAAAGAAAATATGACTTACATAACTGCACACAAATCAGCTCAACTAGTGGAACTGGAAGCTGTGGTAAGAGCTCTGGAAAATTTTAGGGACCAGCCCGTAAACATTTTTTCAGATAGCCACTATATTGTACAAGCCGTCCCAAAATTAGAGTTAGCAGGACCAATAGCACCTCATACTCCAGCCTTTAAATTGTTTTATCAAATACAAAAACTTTTGTGGGCAAGAAAAGAACCTCTATTCGTAGGCCATATTAGAGCACATACTAATTTGCCTGGTCCCCTCCATGAAGGTAATCAAAAGGCTGATGAACTTACAAAAACAGTATTTATACTTTCAGCGCTACAACAAGCTACTTTATTTCATTCCCAGTTTCATGTCAACAGCACCACCTTGCAACGTAGGTTTAAAATCACAAAAGAGCAAGCCAGAACAATTGTAAAAGATTGTAAATCTTGTATGACACATTTGCCCAATCCTCATTTCGGAGTTAACCCTAGAGGATTAATGCCCAATCATTTGTGGCAGATGGATGTTACTCATGAGCCAAGTTTTGGAAAATTGCGATTTATTCATGTGACTATAGATACATGCTCAGGCATGATTTTTGCTTCCTTACATTCTGGAGAAAAAGTTAAAGATGTTACATCTCATTGTTTGCAAGCTTTTGCTGGATTGGGCATCCCCAAAATGCTTAAAACAGATAATGGCCCCGCATATACGTCCTCATCTTTCAAACAGTTTTGCGCAAAATTCAATATATCCCATAAAACAGGCATCCCATACAATCCTCAGGGTCAGGGCATTATTGAAAGAGCAAACCGAACACTGAAAATTATGTTATTAAAACAAAAAGAAGGAAATTGGAAAAGTCCTAAGGACAGATTGGCAGTTGCCCTGTTTACCTTAAATTTTTTAACTTTAGACTCTAATGGTTATTCTGCTGGAGACAGACATTGGAATCCACACCAACAACATAAACCCTTGGTTTACTGGAAGGATGTTCTTTCAGGTACATGGAAGGGTCCAGATCCAGTATTAATTTGGGGAAGAGGATCTGTTTGTGTTTTTCCAAAAGACGAATCCTCTCCAATATGGATACCATCTAGATTAATAAAACAGGTACCACATCAAAATGATCAAGATGAAGTTATTGAAGAATCAAGATTAATAAAAAAGGTACAAAATCAAGAGGACCAAGATGAAGGTATAGAATGATTCCCTCAAAAGAGAGTCCTTCAAAATATTTCACAACTTAAGTGTCATTCCTCCCGGCCGGAACGAGGAGATCTCTCTTTAGTGTGCACACAATTGTATTTTTTTTTTTCTTTTCTTTTTATACATGTCTTTATGTCTGTACATTTGTCTACATTTCATGTTAATGTGATGTCACAAATATATGTTTGTATGTTTGTTCGTCTGTTCAGTGTGACGTCACAAAGAACAAAGCGCTTATGAAAAAGAAAAAAATATATATATATATGGATCCAAATAACTTTAATTCATTTTAGGTTAAGAGTATTCAATTTAGGTAAATAATTTTATAAATGAAGGTACTTTCAATTTTGATTTATAGGTGTCCCTGGGACTTCTCTTTAGCAAACAATATGACTAGTGCTATATAACCTGATATTTTGGTGTTTTGACTTAAGATTGTTTATTTGTTATTAACTTCATTTGTTTAATAGCTCATTAATTTCAATTATCTCAACAGGTAAAAAATTGCTCTGTATACAGAGACTCAAGGGTTCCAGCTAACAAATTATTTCTCTCAAGTGCCTTTACCTTTTCTTTAATCTATCTTTAATGCAGTAATTTACCTCAGTCTTTCTTTGTTTTGTTCTAAATATGACATTTTTCCAACTTATGTTTGTAAAAGCTCAACCAGCGATGTATGTGAACAAAAATCAACTTTAATTTTCTAATCTAATTATTCTATTTTGTAGTTTGACAACTCGCCTCTTGACTCAGTGCTGCAATAGCACTGCCTTTCCTTTAATAATTGATGCTTGAGTTTCTAGGTAGCGGGCCCTGAAGATTTGCCGGTGGCATTGTCTAAACATAAAAAAGACGTCTGCTGCTCAAACATCAAACAACCTCACCAACAGTGTGGCCTCTGCTCTACATGCATGGGGCCTCCTACATCAACATGTTATAACAAATGGACATTTTGATCTTTCATTGTTTGGGACTTTACGGGACAATGCCTTGCGGGTATTTGTCTAGAGAATTCAGTGTGTTACTTGATGGAACTTAGGGCAGCTGATTTGTTTAAACAATTTGATATGCTATGCAATTTGGCTCATCACCAAAAGGCTTGTTGCCTTAAAGCCGCAACATCTCCTCACAATTTGGACGGCTGTTAGTCATCATATATAGTCGATCCTAAAGGGCTCCATTGGATGGCTGGTTAGCCAATGACGGGTAAGATCCCCAGAGGGGGACAACCTAAGACAGGCACAGTCGCACGGGACAGTCTCATGTGGCCGACATATCAACCTAAGACAGGAGTCAAGGGCACAGCCTTGATTATCCGATGACGGGTAAGAATGTTGGTTGCACATAGACGTCCTAGAGCATTACCTCTTTTAAAACAAAAAGGGGGAAATGCAGGAGCCCTGTTTGGGGATTGACTTTAATTGCAGTTGACTATGAGCCGTGGAGATTTGGCCATTGTCGCCACCCGTAGTCTCACGGGATTTGTTGCGGGATCTCGAGTGACTTGGCCGAGATTGCTGATCTGGTCAGCGCCATTTTAGGGTGTGTTTTTGGCGTGTGTTAGTCGTTATTAGAACCAGAGAGAAAAGTTACCAGAATAAAAAGCTGTTTGTCTCCAGTTTGCTTCTGAAGTTTTTCCCGCGGCTCCGTTGCTCCAAGCGCTTCAGGCAGCAACAATAACGTATTGTCCAATCACATTTCTGCACAGCTGTCCAGTCTTCATCAAACCTAAGCATAGGAACAGACAGCTTTCTCTGAGCCTTTGAGTTTTCATTTCTGAAGACTCTCATGTTGCATAAAGCTTTGATTAAATAAACTCGTTATGCTTTTCTCTTGTTAACCTGCCTTTTGTTATAGGGGTGTCAGCCATGATCCTTATGATGAGTGAGAAAAGATTTCACACTTTTCTGCCCCCACAGCTAACAGTGAACAATTTAATAACTACTTGCATCTTGTTGTTTTTTTTTTGTTTTGGCTTCTCACGTGTTATCATTTGATCTTCTTAATTGTCCACGAGATGGCTGGAACCAATTTTGCAGGTTTTAAGGTGACTGAGCTAACTCCCCAATTCAGGCCAGGATGCGTGATAGATAGGCTTGGGCAGATGGGAATTTCCTCATGGAAATTCCATGAGGAGCAACCTGGTTTCATTTTCACCAGGCAGGAGCCAATTGGCTTAAAGGTCACTTTGAACCGGGCGCGGTGGCGCACGCCTGTAATCCCAGCACTGTGGGAGGCTGAGGCAGGAGGATCGCCAGTTCAAAGCCAGCCTCAGCAATGGCGAGGCACTTAGCAACTCAGTGAGACCCTGTCTCTAATAAAATACAAAAAAAAAAGGGCTGGGGATGTGGCCCAGTGGTCGAGTGCCCCTGAGTTCAATCCCCGATACCAAAAAAAAAAAAAAAAAAAAGGTCACTCTGTTCCTGAGGCAGGAGCAAATCAGCTTAAAGGTCACCCTGTTCCCTGGGAAAAGAGCCAATAGCATTAAAGTTCGCTCTGATACACCCCCCACCAGAAATCCCTACTTAAAGCTCCTGCCTGCCCGGAGCTCAGACACAACAGCTCGTCTCTGCTGAGAGGAAGCAGCCACTATGACAGCTCCAGACTCACGGTCTCCAGCCCAACAGCAGCTGCCCCAGCTGACCCTCCATCCAGAGCTCACACACTCCCCTCTCCCTGACTCCTCTCTCCCACCAGAGATTGCACACTTCCCTCTCCCTGACTCCTCTCTCCCTATACTTCTTCTACCTCCAACCAGCCATAAAGGCTGGTGAATAAATCTCTTGGCAGCACCGTTGTCTCCGGTGTGATTTTTGCCCTTCAATGCGGACATGGGGAACAGGCCCCTAGGCTGTGTGCACTGTCACTGTGCTAGAGGGGCTTCATCCCTTCTCTCCATGGCTATCATTGTGGAAGAGGTGAGGGCAAGGTGAGTACTTGTTAGCACGTGGAACATGTTTCTTCCACATGCGTTTGTAAAGTACCTTATGAGTGCCACACATTGAGGGTATGATGATGGATGAAAAATAGTTCCTGTTCCCAGCCTTGTGGAGATAGGCAGGTAAACAAAGAATTGCAATACAGTGTTGTAAGAATTAATAAAGGAGGTCAGGAGAAAGGGCCTGGGAACTTGAACAGAGGAATTCAGGGTCAGCACCATGGGGAAAGTGCCATTTGAGTTAGCTCTTAAAGAAGTTAAAGGTGCTCACTTGTGGGAAAAGTAGGGGAAGGGAAGTCCAAGCAGAGCACACAGTCTGTGCAAACACAGGGAGGAATTTGGTTGATGAGAGCCAAGGGAGTAAGGCAAGAACCAGGAAGCAGATGAGAGCCTTGGAAGCCATTGGGCTGTAGATGTTACTGTGCAGACTGACTTTTTAGGAGGAAGATAAGAGCCCTAACATTTATTGAGGAATTAGTGTGAGCTGACTATTTTACATAGATTATTTTGCTTATTCCTTTAAGAGACTTAAAGATAAAACCTTTATAAGATAAAGTCTTTGGGATTATTACGCTTATTGGAGAAGCTACCTCTGGCAGCAGAGTTGGGGATGAACTAGAGGGTATAGAGTCTGATGGTAGAGAGAACAGTACAGAGGTGTGTGATATTCTGGGCAAGAAATGACAAGCCTCTGTGCCAAAAGAGTAGCAGAGAGAAGGAGAGAGGGCTCAGATGCCTAAGCTGTTTCCTATGGGACTTGGTGACTAACTGGTTGAGGCTTGGAGACTTCTCTGAAGGGACGGGTTCAGGCAAGCTCATGGAGAAGCACGCTACATGGAGATTCCTGCAGATGTCCAGGCAGCAATTTCTGTGGAGGAATTGAATAAACAGGTGTGGAGTTCACATGAGGTGCCTAGGCTGGCATTACAGATTTGTAATGATCTCCCCTTAAATGGTAAATGAGGACTTGACAAGAGGAATAATAGAGCTTAAGACATTGGACAGGCACAGCCCTAGTGTCAAATCCCAGCTCTGCCATTTACTGATGGTGCAACCTTAGGCAGGCTACTCTGTGACCTCAGTTTCCTCATTTGGAAAATTGGAGATGATAACACTGACCCCATAAAACTATCATAATAAGCATTTAGAATACCCAGTAGAATCCTAGAACATTAGACGTGGTCAATAAGGTGTGCTTATCAGGTAAGTGGATGAGATCACTGCTGGAGAGTGCATATGAAGAAAGGAAGAAGGATGAGGCTGGAACCCTGGGGAGCAGAGGCATTCTAGAGGCAGATAAAAAGAAGACAGCAAAGGGACAAGAAAGAGGTGCCTGGGAATCAGAAGATGAAGTGTCCCAGAGGCCAAGGGAAATGATCATTTCTAGAAAGAGAAAGGTTTTGTTAATATCAACACCTAGATAAAGAACTGGGAAAAGAAAATATTTTTATTGAGAAAGAAATATGAATAGTGGGCTGGGGGTGTAGCTCCGTGGTAGAACATTTGCTTAGCATTTACAAGGCCCTGAGTTTAAAGCAACACACACACACACACACACACACACACACACACACACGGCAAATAAAATAGATGAAAAGGTGCTTAATCTTACTCAAATTAAAATTTGAAATGCAAGTTAAAATAATAATGCAGTACTACCTTTCACTGTTATATCAGTAAAGATGACCGAGTTTAGTAATATCCAATATTGGTCAAAATGTGGAGAAATCTTACATTCGCTCTCATGCCTTATGGAAATGTACATTCATGCCCTTTTGTAAAGAGTAAACTGTCACAATATATCCAAATTGTGAATGCATATGTCCTCAATCCAGATTTTACACTCCTAAGAATTTGCCTGACAACAATCTCACAAATGTACAAAGATGTATGTTTCCTCTAAATGCTAATTAGGACATGGTTTAACACAGCAAAAGAAAACTAGAAACAACCTAAATGTCCACCAAGAAAGGACTGATTAAATAAACTGTTGGCATCCTTAAAAGTGGGGTGGTTGGCAAAGGGTAGAGGTTGCAAGGGGAATGTAGGGGACTTAGAACAGAGGTGCACTAATGACTAGGTCTGTGTGTATCAAAAGTGACTAAACAGAGGCCAGAGAGGAACATGCCCAGTATGTGGTGTGGGCTGGTAACACGAGGGACAAACACGTTCAACACAGTTGTTATGTTTTGTTTTGTTTGAGAGAGATGTTGATGCTGTGCAATGTGACCTTCTTTTCAACTCCATCAATCTTTCATAATATTTAAAAAATCAGAATATATTTAGTATGATTGGATTTCTTATAATTTCTGGTCAAGGGGCTATGTTTTGTGTCAAGCTTGGCATGGGGCCAAAAGAAAGTCATCCAAGTGGGTGAGATGGATGGCTAACATCTGGGTCACACATGCTCATGTATGCATAAAAATTCTCTTGAAGTGAATGTGAAAATCTATTACCAGGGTTACTTCTGGGGATGAAAACTGGTGGTGTTGCATGAAGGTGGACTCTGGCTTTTCAGTTTATACTTTGCAAACCATTGGCAATTTTACTTTTGAAACTATTTTTAAAAAATTACATCATTCAGGCAATACACGTGGAGAATACTGATGACTCCTAACTTTAGCCCAGATTTGATACTTACATGACTGTGAAGACTGCAATGATTCTTTTATGGGGTGAGGGGGAATTGAATCCAGGGCCTTGTACAAGGTAGGCAAGCACTCTACCACAGAACTATACTGTACCTCCAACCCTTTTCAAATTTTTAGTTAGAGATAGGGTCTCACTAAGTTGCTGAGACTGGCCTCAAACTTGCAATCCTCCTGCCTCAGCCTCTGAGTAGCTGGGATTATAGGTATGCACCACAAGCCTGGTGACGATAATTCTTGAATAGAAGTCTAGGAGAAGAGATTGTGCTTACAAAAGGTTTGGATATGATACATTTCTGGAATTACATAATTCACTCATTAAAGTATTAGCTGCCGTATGTATTTCATATATATTCACATTGTAGATAGTTGGTGCTCAATAGATGTGTATTGGCTTCAATAATATTTAAAATATGTAGATGCCAGCTACTCAGGAAGCTGAGGCAAGGCAATTGCAAGTTTGAGGCTAGCCTGGACAACTTAGCAAGACCCTGTCTCAAAATAAAAAAAAAAATAAAAGGTCTGGGATATATTTCAGTAGTAGAGTATCCCTGGGTTCAATCCCCAGTTGTGGGCAGAAAAAAGTAAACCTTTGTCCAGAGTTCAAATATCCACGTATGCTCTCATTTGACTAATTTTTAAGGAAGCCATTACTTGGTTACATAGCTCCTGTACATAGCAGAGGGGCTGTTCTGTATTTGAGGTAAATAATGCACCATTCCCTTTTATCCCGTACCCTGTATGAACCATTAAATCAAAACAGTCACATTCCAATGAGCCACCCACACAACTCTTAGTAGTCACAGACATGCTAGTTTCAGGACATTTGAGACTCCCTTTTAAAGTAATTCTGAAATTGTATCATTTAATTCTACTTTCGAGGAGTGAGGGATCTTTCACAAGCTCTAGAAGTTCCCTTTGAAATCCTGGGGCTGAACATTTCCATTTTGAGAGCAGAGTGAGAGTAAGGCTGCTCCTCCAGGCAGCCTGGAAGCAGAACTGGAGACCATCACTGCCTGTGTGCACCATATTCCAAGAGAAGCAAACTTTCCTGGCCACAGAGTGGGTCTCTCTGAGCAGGGTTCCAGCCCTGTGTCTACCATGTGAGGAACGTGTCTGTCCCTGTCCCTGCCAGTGTCCCACTTCATTTCTGCCTCCCCAGTGCCCATTTAATGTGTTCATGGATCTGTTCTGTAGATTTCCATCTATTCTGCAGAGGCTATGTGTCTCAAAAGGCCACAGACCTATTTTTAACTTTACTTATTAATTGTAACATTGTATTATAACAAACACCGAACATTCAGAAAAGTTGAAAAAATGTCCTCTAAATACCCACATACATACTCAGCTCCAAGATTCTCAAGCTGATGTTCTGCTCTGTCTCATCCCAAGCACTGGTGTAGAGTCCTCTTCTATCCAGTGTCTTTGGTGCTCATCAACTACATCGTGGTTCTGCAGAATCCACAATCCCCTGCCCCCTTCTCCACCAGTCATGCTAGTCCCTTTCTCCTCCAAGTGCCTATGGCAATAACAGACGTAGATGTGCAATTTAATAAGTGCAGTCCCCTTTTGGCCTTCCATTTCCTTGGGGACTACATAGTGGACTCAACCAAGAGCAGATTGAAAATATTTGAATAATAACAAAAAATTGCACCAGTACTGAACATGTACAGACTTTTGTCTTGTCATTATTCCCTAAATAAAAGAATGTAACAACAACTTCCACAGCATTACATCGTACTGGGTATTATAATCAAGAGATGATTTAAAGATATGGGAGGATGTGTGTAGTTTATGTGTGCTGTATGCTGTTTTATTTTATTGGTTTCATTTTCTGTGGTGCTGGGGATCATATTGAGGGCATTGCACCTGGTAGGCAAGCTTCCTACCCCCCTACCCAATATGCCATTTTACGTAAAGGAGTTGAGTGTCTCCTGATTTGGGTATCTGCAGAGATCCTGGAATCAATCCTCTGCAGAGGACAAGGGGCTAACTGTACTTATGCTCAAAGGGATTAATATTTTCTATCTGCTTTGAGCCAGGCCCTAAGCAAGGCACAGTACTTTTACATATATGATCTTACTTAAATCTTTAATCTACGAGATAGTTATTGTTACTGTTCCCAACTTATGGCTAAGAAGATTGAGACACAGGTAAAACGACTTCCAAAGTCATTTACGGCTGAAACTATTACTATGAAAGAAATAATTACAAATGAGACATCTAAAACAAAACAGTTATATTTCAGTGTCCCTGTTAGTATTTTAAATCTGCCCTGACAGAATTATATTGCCCTCCTTGAACGTGTGCTTCAGAACAAGATGTTTGGAGGGGTTGTTGGAAGGCTGCCATTTTGACACGGCTTTTCAGATATCTTATGCCCAGTCCCCAAAGAGGTTTCAGTTTTTGTTTTTGTAGTAACTGTTTAATATCAGTCATTTCAACTGTACCACTCCACTCTTCCCCATCCCCCAGAGAATCAGAAGTGTCTCATTTGTTTTCCAGTGTTGCTTGATGAAAATTCATGTGTACTGATGACTTAGTATAAATAATCTAATAGAGAATTCTGGACAACCACAGAAAATACCATGCAGTTCCATACTCATTTTATCAGCCTAAAAACAAGCCATAAAACTTTCTGGGATAAACAGCTGGTGTGGCCACTGTTCCCACAAGCTACATAACAATGGAGCGCACCAGGGACCATGGTGAGCATTCAGATACCACAGGAAAAACATCTTAAGCATTATCAGTGAATATTGAGGTAAGGGATGGAGTTTGGAATTTGAGGAGGTCTACAGAAAGAAGATACAAAGGTTGCCAAGAGCAGACTCTGTTTTGCCCAAAACCAGCCTCCAGAGCTCTCCACCCTCTTCCATTTGTAGCATCCCTTACAGGCATATATAGTCTATATATGCTGATCTAAATTCAGAAGGCACTTTACAATTTGCAAAGCACTTTTCTAGAAATGATCAGACCTGAGTTTCTCCACAACTAAGAAGAAGGCAGGCTAAGTATTATTGCTCTCATGTGTCTAAGGCTCAGAAGCTAAATGACTTAACCAGTATCATCCATTTGTTCTTCCACCTCATCAGGTGCAGCATGGAATTTGGAAATCAAAGACTTGGATCTGATTCCCATTTTGGCCTCCCACTAGTGCCTGGCCTCTGAGCCACTGACTTAACCACTCTGAAATTGTTCCCTGTGAAATGAAGATAATAAAATCTACCTTGTAGGCCTGAGGTTAGAATTACATTAAATTGTGTATGAAAAATGCTCTGTAAACTGCAATATAACATATGAATTTGGTGGTTATTAATGTGCAGACAAGATGCCACCTATGGTAGCATATATTTTATTTCATTAAACTTTTTGTTGTGACATTTTTAAACATACAACAACATGTGCATGAATATGATGAATTTATTTACAGTGAGCCTCTGTGTACCCGTCACTCAGCTTCACCGTCAACCTTACGCCAACTTCACTTATTTATAACCCGTACTACCCAACGGTGTGGGTCAGCTTTTCATCACTGTGACCAAAATACCTGACAAGAACAACTTAAAGGAGGAAAAGTTCATTTTGACAGATGGTTTCAGAGTTTCAGTCCATGATCAGCCGACTTCGTTCCTCTGGGCCTGACGAGAGGCAGAACATCATAGATGAAGGGCATGGCAGAGGAAAACGGTTCAGATCATGGCAGCTAGAAAACAGAGAGCCAGGTGCCAGGGACAAAATATAAGCCCAAAAGTCATGCCCGAATGACCTGCTCCCTCTAGCCACATCCTACCTGTCTATAGTTATCACCCAGTACAGTAGTCCTTTCAAATTATGAATCCACCAAATAAATGGATTAATCCACTGATTAGGTCACAGCTCTGTAATCTAATCATGAGCTTTCAGGGGGACACCTCACATCTAAACCATAATACTAATCCTTTGCTACATTATTATTTTTTTTTAATTCCAAACTTTATATTTTGTTTCATTCCAAAGTATTTAAATATATATCTCTAAGAAATAAAGACTCTTTAAAAAATGCATCCACAATATCAATTATTATATCTAAAAGATTTAATACTAATTCCCTAATATCATCTAGTATCTAGCCAGTGTTAAAATTCAAATTATCTCACAAACATTTATTTTACCTGAATCACATCCAAATAAGGTACACATGTTGCTTGTGGTGATATTTCTCAAGTCTCTTAAAATCTGCAGGACAGCCCCCTGCCCTACCCTTTCTATTGTTGTTTTACTTGGTCTTTTTTTGGTTGAAAATACTGGGTAATTTGTTCTATGTGATCTTCTGTATTTTGGACTCTTGTAGTGTTTTTAACATGTTCTATCCCCAGTGACTGTGTAAGGTGATTATATCTAGAGGCTTGATGGGTTTGGAACTTTTAGCAAAAGCAATTCATGGCTGGAGCTAATTTCTACTGCATCACATCAAGAGGCTTGTAGTTGTCTCCTTGATGATCTTTGTATTTACCAGGGGGTTCAGGCAGCATGCAGGTCCAGGTTTCATGGAGACTAAAGTTTGAGAAATTTGAGTTTTTTTTTTTTAAAAGAGAGAAATCAAAATTGCAAATATCATATTAGATTCTAGGCCTTAGAAGGGGTTCACATGAATGAGTGGCACTGAGGGTTACACTGGATCAGCTCGTGGCAAAGCTGCCTCTGGATGCAGGTGATTGAAGTCTGATGCATCCATTACCACATTCTCCATCAGCCTTTTGCCTACATGGCTTTAGCATCTGTAGATGATCATTGCCTAGATTTAGTTTTCTTCCAGTGTAAAATATTTTACTTTCTTCTTTGCACATTTATTAGCTGGTATTCTTGTATACTTTCCCCCATCAATTACATCCAGTGTTGGTTTGGATATGGTTTAAGTATGTCTCCCAAAGTTTTCTCTATTGGAAGTTTGGTCCTTGTTGTGATAATGCAGGAGGTGATGGAAACTTTATGAGGTGGGCCTAGTGAGAAATAATTAGGTCATTAGGGGAGGTGCCCTTGGAAGGAATTCATGCAGTTCTCGGGAACTTGAGAAGGTTGTTAGGAAAGAACAAGACAGCCCCTCCCATGCCCTTTGTCTACCTGTCTCACCTATGCTCTTACCATTGAGATGCCATCCACCATGAAGCCCTAACCAGAGGCCAAACAAATGAAGACACCTGATTTAAAATTTTCAGCCTCTAAAAATTAATTTTCTTCATACCTGGTCTCAGGTATTTTATTACAGCAATGAAAAGTAAACTAATTTAGTTATCATGTGCATTAGTCAGTGTTGAAAACAGGAGACAGAAACACTGTCTCCTGTTGAGAACAGGAAAATTTTAATATAAAAGTTATTAACTAGAGATCAAGAAACTCTAAAAAGTGTAGAAATAGTAGATATTGGCCTCTACTTAACAGCTCTATTGTAGAAGTAGCTGAAGGAGCCCTAATTAGGAAGGGCTGTTGCAGCTAGCTGGAAGCCATAAGTTCCACCTGATATGTATGTGACGCACCTGTAGGCACCCGCAAACCTGAAGGTATATAACCGGGTGAAAGCGGTCCGAGTTAGGAGAACGAATTCATTCAGTCAGCCGGGCAGTCACTCGGTCGGTCAGAAGAATCAGAGCGGCCAGAACGTAGGCAGAGCGGTTACAGAAACCAGATAGAAAACAGAAGAGAAATGACTGGTCAGAGTTAGGCCGAGGCTCCTGAAGAAGACAGAAGAAAGAAGACAGAAGAAAGAAGAGAGAAGAAAGAAGCTCTAATCTTTCTCTAAGCTAAGCTCTATCTTTCTTTAAGCTCTATCTTTCTTACTCTAAGCTAAGAAGCTACTCTACTCTAAGCTAAGAAGAAAAGCTAAGCTCTATCTTTCTTTACTCTAAGCTACTCTACTCTAAGCTAAGAAGAAAAAAATCTTTCTTTCCCTCTCTAAGCTCTAAGAAAGTAGAAGTAAATGTAGTAAAAGCTATACTCTGCCTCTGAGAGTGTTCCTCCCGGGTTACGGTACCAGGCAGCTTACAAATGGTGGTCCGTCCGGGGCTCGGCAGGCAGAGAAGAAAAGCTAAGAAATAAGAGCAATGAAAAAGCATAGCCTCTGACTCAGTTGAGGCCAGTTAAGAATTAAGCCGAAGCAGAGTAGCCGGCCAAAAGCCGAAGCAGAGTAGCCAGCGAAAAGCCGAAGCGAGCCGGCCAAAAGCCGACTTAGTTGAGGCCAGTTAAGAATTAAGCTGAAGCAGAGTAGCCGGCGAAAAGCCGAGCCGGCCAAAAGCCATAAAAAAATGAAGAAGCCAGACTCAGTTGAGACCAGCAAAAAGAGTAGAAACAAGAGAGCATAGCCTCTGACTTAGTTGAGGCCAGTTAAGAATTAAGCTGAAGCAGAGTAGCCGGCGAAAAGCCATAAAAAATATAGAGAAAAAGCCTTGAGCTTTAGTATAAAGAAAAAAGCCATGAGCTTAAAAGAAAATAGAGAATTAAATAGCATGGTAAAAACCATGCAGAAAAAAAGCCATTGAGCTTTGGCAAGAAAGCCATAAAGAAAAATAAAGAAGAGGAAAAAAAAAAAAAAAAAGTCAAAGCCGCTTATGCAATTATGCTTAACTAAGTGCGTTAGCTGCTCCTCAGCAGTAGGCTTCCTTAAAAGCCGCAGCACCTCCTCAAAAAGGGCTCAAATATCCACCCTTTCAAAAATAAAAGGTGAAAAGCTAGGTAGGGAAAATAAAAGAAAATAGAGAAAATAAAATAGAGAAAATAGAAAGCACCTTTTTAAACTAAAGGGAAGGAATATGAAGGAGCCCTAATTAGGAAGGGCTGTTGCAGCTAGCTGGAAGCCATAAGTTCCACCTGATATGTATGTGACGCACCTGTAGGCACCCGCAAACCTGAAGGTATATAACCGGGTGAAAGCGGTCCGAGTTAGGAGAACGAATTCATTCAGTCAGCCGGGCAGTCACTCGGTCGGTCAGAAGAATCAGAGCGGCCAGAACGTAGGCAGAGCGGTTACAGAAACCAGATAGAAAACAGAAGAGAAATGACTGGTCAGAGTTAGGCCGAGGCTCCTGAAGAAGACAGAAGAAAGAAGACAGAAGAAAGAAGAGAGAAGAAAGAAGCTCTAATCTTTCTCTAAGCTAAGCTCTATCTTTCTTTAAGCTCTATCTTTCTTACTCTAAGCTAAGAAGCTACTCTACTCTAAGCTAAGAAGAAAAGCTAAGCTCTATCTTTCTTTACTCTAAGCTACTCTACTCTAAGCTAAGAAGAAAAATCTTTCTTTCCCTCTCTAAGCTCTAAGAAAGTAGAAGTAAAAGTAGTAAAAGCTTAACTCTGCCTCCGAGAGTTTTTCCTCCCGGTTTTGGTCGTCCGTACCAGGCAGAGAAGAAAAGCTTACAATGAAAAAGCATAGCCTCTGACTCAGTTGAGGCCAGTTAAGAATTAAGCCGAAGCAGAGTAGCCGGCCAAAAAGCCGAAGCAGAGTAGCCAGCGAAAAGCCGAAGCGAGCCGGCCAAAAGCCGACTTAGTTGAGGCCAGTTAAGAATTAAGCTGAAGCAGAGTAGCCGGCGAAAAGCCGAGCCGGCCAAAAGCCATAAAAAATGAAGAAGCCAGACTCAGTTGAGACCAGCAAAAAGAGTAGAAACAAGAGAGCATAGCCTCTGACTTAGTTGAGGCCAGTTAAGAATTAAGCTGAAGCAGAGTAGCCGGCGAAAAGCCATAAAAAATATAGAGAAAAAGCCTTGAGCTTTAGTATAAAGAAAAAAGCCATGAGCTTAAAAGAAAATAGAGAATTAAATAGCATGGTAAAAACCATGCAGAAAAAAAGCCATTGAGCTTTGGCAAGAAAGCCATAAAGAAAAATAAAGAAGAGGAAAAAAAAAAAAAAAAGTCAAAGCCGCTTATGCAATTATGCTTAACTAAGTGCGTTAGCTGCTCCTCAGCAGTAGGCTTCCTTAAAAGCCGCAGCACCTCCTCAAAAAGGGCTCAAATATCCACCCTTTCAAAAATAAAAGGTGAAAAGCTAGGTAGGGAAAATAAAAGAAAATAGAGAAAATAAAATAGAGAAAATAGAAAGCACCTTTTTAAACTAAAGGGAAGGAATATGAAGGAGCCCTAATTAGGAAGGGCTGTTGCAGCTAGCTGGAAGCCATATAGTTCCACCTGATATGTATGTGACGCACCTGTAGGCACCCGCAAACCTGAAGGTAAGGTATAACCGGGTGAAAGCGGTCCGAGTTAGGAGAACGAATTCATTCAGTCAGCCGGGCAGTCACTCGGTCGGTCAGAAGAATCAGAGCGGCCAGAACGTAGGCAGAGCGGTTACAGAAACCAGATAGAAAACAGAAGAGAAATGACTGGTCAGAGTTAGGCCGAGGCTCCTGAAGAAGACAGAAGAAAGAAGACAGAAGAAAGAAGAGAGAAGAAAGAAGCTCTAATCTTTCTCTAAGCTAAGCTCTATCTTTCTTTAAGCTCTATCTTTCTTACTCTAAGCTAAGAAGCTACTCTACTCTAAGCTAAGAAGAAAAGCTAAGCTCTATCTTTCTTTACTCTAAGCTACTCTACTCTAAGCTAAGAAGAAAAATCTTTCTTTCCCTCTCTAAGCTCTAAGAAAGTAGAAGTAAAAGTAGTAAAAGCTTAACTCTGCCTCCGAGAGTTTTTCCTCCCGGTTTTCGGTACCAGGCAGCTTACAAGTAGCAGCTATGACTTCTACAGCTAAGTCAGAACACTCAAGAAAGTGACAAACAGGAAGAAGGTCTCTCCACTCTCAAGCATGGAGAGTATGATGGGACAGTGAAGAAGTTCACTGAAGTGCTTTAGGCCAGGGTTGGCAGGCAGGAAACTGCCCACTGCAGGAGTCTGGCACAGCTTGATACAACGCCGCTCACAGGGGTTCTGCTATAACTCACTGGGACGTCCTCCACACTTTTGGCCTCTGTACACTGCAGGAACAGCAGAAGAGGAAAGGCACAATGAAGCCAGAAAGAGCGACTCCCTCCTGTGATGTCCACCCGTACCTTTTGCTGACAAAAGTTTAATGTTATGCCAGCTGGCCATAGCCCCAGAATCACATAGCAGAGCAAAGAAGGGTGGATTTGGAGCTCAGAGCGGCACATTGATAATTGGAATACCATGAAGTGTAGTTTGTATAGGGAAGGCAGGATAAATGCGTGGTCCTCTCCTTTGATGTTTCAGTTTTCTGAATGAGTTAGTGCCCTGGAAATCTCCAAAGATTGCTATAATGATTTCTTTTGTCATTGTTGTTTTGAAGTCATTAGGAACTCATGAATTTTAACATATTTGAAGTGTTCGATTCATTGCAGTTCTTACTCTGTTTGATTGGGAACATATATTTTGTTCTGATCCAATGCATGAAGAATACGTGTTTTCTCTGCTTTCATGTTTAGGGGAGATAAAATGAAAAACTATCTCAAAGCTGTTGGACACAAAAATCCTTATAGTAGAGATATCTAAGCACAGAGGGATCTGAGCTGGTGAGTTTCATTTCCACTAGCTCAAGAATTACCCTGGAATGTGAGAAATCTCGCTCTTTTTAAATTTTATTTTCTTCTTTTTAGATATTCATGACAGTAGAGTATATTTTGACCTATTATATGTACATGAAATATAACTTCCCATTCTTGTGGTTATACACAATGTGGAGTTACACTGATTGTGTCTTCACATATGAACATAGGAAAGTTATATCTGATTCGTTCTGCTGTCTTTTCTATTCCCATCCCTCCTCCCTTCCTTTCATTCCCCTTTGTCTATTCCAATGAACTTTTATTCTTCCCTCCCCCTCCCTTATTATGTGTTAGCATCCTCATATCAGAGATCATTCGGCCTTTGGTTTTGGGGGATTGGCTTATTTCACTTAGTATGGTAATCTC
Organism: Tamias sibiricus; assembly: GCA_025594165.1. NCBI lineage: Eukaryota > Metazoa > Chordata > Mammalia > Rodentia > Sciuridae > Tamias > Tamias sibiricus. The sequence goes on along the minus strand of CM046658.1, from coordinate 107,491,358 downwards.
CAGTTTCATTCATTTACAAGCAATTGTTATAATTTCATCCTCTTTTATGGCTGAGTAATATTACATTATGTATATATACCACATTTTCTTTATCCATTCATCTGTTGTAGGGCACCTAGGTTGGTTCCATAGCTTAGCTATTATGAATTGAGCTGCTATAAACATTGATGTGGCTGCATCACTGCAGTGTGCTGATTTTAAGTCCTTTGTGTATATACCAAGAAGTGGGTAGGATAAATGGTGGTTCCATTCCAAGTTTTCTGAGGAATCACCATACTGCTTTCCAGAGTGTAAATCTGCAGTCCTACCAGCAATGTATGAGTATGCATTTTCCCCCATATCCTCACCAACACTTATTGTTACTTGTATTCTTGGTAATTACCTTTCTGACTATAGTGAGATGGAATCTCAGCATAGTTTTGACCTGTATTTCTCTAATAGCTAGAGATGTTGAACATTTTTTCATATATTTATTGACCATTTATATTTATTTTTCTGTAAAGAGCCAGTTCAATTCCTTTACCCATTTATTGATTGGATTGTTTGTTTGTTTGTTTGTTTGTTGGTGTTAAGTTTTTTGAGTTTTTTTTTTTTTTTAATATATATATCCTGGTGTTTAATGCTCTGGCTGAGGTGCAGGTGGCTGTAAGCTGCCTTTCATGGCCAGCCACAGCGCCGCGGGAGGAAAACTCTCGGAGGCAGAGTAAAGCTATTACTACTTTTACTTCTACTTTCTTAGAGAGAGCTTAGAGAGAGAAAGAAAGATTTTTCTTCTTCTTAGAAAGAGCTTAGAGAGAAAGATTAGAGATAGCTTTTTCTTCTTCTTCTTAGAGCTTAGAGAGAAAGAGAGAGAGCTTGAAAGAGAGAGATTTCTTCTTTAGAGAGAGAGAGAGCTTAGCTTTTAGAGCTTCTTTCTTCTTTGTTCTTTCTTCCTCGGGAGCCTCTGCCTGACTCTGACCAGGAATTACTTCTTCTATCTGGTTTCTCTTCTGTAACTGCTCTGCCTACGTTCTGGCCGCTCTGATTCTTTTCTTCTTCTCCGACCCGAACTCTTCTTCCGACCGAGCGACTGCATGACTGACTGAATGAATTCATTCTTCTCATGACTCCGACCGCTTTCACCCGGTTATATACCATTAGCTTTGCGGGTGCCTCACGTGCATTTACAGGTGCGTCACATACATACTTATTATCAGGTGGAACTTATGGCTTCCAGCTGACCGCAATAGCCATCTCCCTAATTGGGGCTCCTTCAGGTGGCAAAGATTTTCTCCCATTCTCTAGGCTCTCTCTTCACATTCTTGATTGGGTCCTTCACTGTGAAGAAGCTTTTTAGTTTGAAACCATCCCATTTGTTGATTCTTGATTTTACTTCAAATTCATTTGGAAAACTAAGAGGCACAAAATATCCAAAGTAATCCTTAGTGAGAAAAATGAAGTAGGAGGCATCATAATACCAGACCTTAAACTATACTACAGAGCTACAGAAACAAAAATGGCACCAAAAGAGACATGAAGACCAATGATACAGAATAGAAGACACACAGACAAACCCACATAAATATCTCATATAAGATGCCATAGCATACATTGGAGAAAAGATAGCCTCTTCAACAAACAGTGTTGGAAAAACTGGAAATCCATGTGTAGCAAAATGAAATTGAACCCCATCTCTCTCACCCTGTACAAAACTCAACTAAAGTGGATCAAGGACCTAGGCATTAGACCAGAGATCCTGTGCCTACTAGAAGAAAAAGTAGGCCCAAATATTTATCAGTCAGCTTAGGAACCAACTTCCTCTACAAGTCTCCTGAAGTACAAGAAGTAAAATCAAGAAATCTCGCTCTTGAATGTGCCCTAGCTGTAGAGGAAAGGAAGCTTTCTTAATCATAGTTAACCTGTCAGAGTTCCCCAATTGGTGTGTCATGAGCTGTACACATATTAATGCTTTCAGTGTGTTCTGTGAGATGACAAAGGTTGGGAAGCATTGGAATGAATAATAGAGGTAGATTTTATCTTCCCCAGGTGACTGCAACGATGTTTATCACCCCATGTGCCCTTTTACAATGTGACCGTGGCACTCCTCTATCAGGAGATTTTTGATAATCCCCTTTCCCTTGAATCTAGACTGTGTGAAATGCAACGGAAGAGAGACATAGGACAAACCAGACAGGTCGGAACAGGTCTGTAGCTACTGCTGGTTCCTTTGAGATGCTTGTTCTGGGGGAAGCTAGATCCTAGATACGGATCCAAGTTTAGTTGACAGTGCATTCAACCTACTTCAGCTGCCAGTCACGTGAATGAGACATTCTGGAACATTAAGCCCAGTTGAGCCTTGAGCCTTCAGATAACTCCAGCTCCGGCTAATTTCTGACTGTTAACAAAAGAAAGACCCTATGTGAGAACAGCCCAGCCATGCCTGTCTCCAATTGTAGACTCGCAAAATCATGAGTAAACTGATATGGTTGTTTTAAGGTGTTAACCTTTGTGTTAATTTGTACTTCAGCAATAATAACTGGAATAAAGCCCACAAAAGCCTTTCTTACACAGGTGACAAATCTAGGTCGTGTGTAGACTCATGGGTTATAGGTATTCTGCAGAGGAGAATTAAAATAGGGCCAACTTCTAAACTCTGATCTATGGATTTCCCAAGTTCATGGACAAGCCCTGGCCATTCTTCATGTCTCCTGAGTTGCTTGTGTGCATTTTTATTCTATTTTTAGAAACTTAAAAAATACAGAAGGTATAAAAAATAAAAGAACAATCATTAATATTCATACAACTGGGAATTGCCACATTAATGTCTTGACTTATTTATGCCCAGTCTCTCTCTTTTTTTAAACCACTCTGTTGATTGTTTTTGAAAAACTGAAAAATATTATGTATTTATTATAAATTATTCAATTATGTAAAACTGCTCCCAAATATGGAGTACTTCATGGAGTTGCAAGCCATCTGTTTCAGCATCCATAATTATCTTATCTCTATTATTTCAATATTTTATTATCAACTCAGCAATTCTGGCATGCTTTTAAACACTAGAATTTCTATTGGTACATAGAAGGAAATTCAGTTATATCAACTATTACTCCCTGGTTTTTTGGATGTCCTTTACTCACGGGTCAGTAGTTGAATACAACTGTTTCCTGCCTTGGCTGTACACTCACATCCCCAGGAGGTAATATTCTCCATTGTTCTAGTCAAAGGAAGAAATGGGGTTTTTTGTTTGTTTGTTTTAGTTTTTTTGTTTTGTTTTGTTTTGTTTTAGCTGTTGATGGGCCTTTATTCTATCTATTTATATGCGATGCTGAGAATTGAACCCAGTGCCTCATAGATGCTGGGCAAGTGCTCCACCACTGAGCTACAATCCTAGCCCAGAAGAAATGCTTTTGCCGTGCCTCCCTATGCCTCTTTTTGCAGCAAATTTTGTTCAACTCTATTTCACACCCACTGCCTGCTCAGCTCAACAGGCCTCCTAACTTTTATTACAGAATGTGTCACTGACTACATCAGAACCAAGATGTACACACTGATATGCATTTGATGGTACAGCTCTCAAGAGTATGTGGAACCACAGAGTCTTTGGTCTAAGGGTAGAAATTTCTGTCCTCCTTGTTTGGAATCTGCTTCTGTGTAGACCACACAGCAATGGTGCCCACATGTTCTACTCTGTGAATCTTCTGCCAGTCTTTGTGTCTGCCCGCCTCTCCATAGAAGGGCTGGGGCTGTTTCCTGTGGCTCTGCTCTGCACTGAGCCTGGGGCTGGCAAGGCAATGCCAGTGTCCTCCCTTGTGGACAGGGCTGAGAATTCCCAGTGGACACAGAGGAGTCACCTGCAGCCTGGGGAGGAGATGCCAGTCAATCCGCTTCCTCAGACACAGCTGATATTAAGCTCACCTACATGTTCTCTGAGAGTCCTTAATAGCCCCTCAGGCTCAGTGTTTCTACATGGGAGGCTTTGCGTTTGGGAGCAGGTGTCAACAAGTGTTCAGAAATCAAGATATCCCACAAAACATGACCTAACAATTCTGCTGGTCATGGGCCTGAGTCCGGGTGAGTAACTGAGAGATGCTGGTTGAGCAAAGGGGAATCAGGCTTCATCTCTCCTTCCTAGTGTCGGGGCTCAGAAAACAACATCCCAAAGTATGACACTTTAACATGCTGAGCAATGAGAATTAAAGGAAATTGGAAGGGCTCCACAGCTACCTAACAGTCAAGGTCTCTCTGACCTTCCCTTGTACCTCCCCCAAAATAGGTAGGACTCTCTCTGAAGTTCCCCTAGATGACCCAGGAAACTTCTTCCAAAAGAAATAAAATTGTCTTGTCCCCCTCCCTAGAAACCGCATCAAATAACCAGGGAAGATTAGCTGCCAGATAATAGAAGAGGCTAAAGTCCTCAAGCACCAAGGCAGATTTTTCATCTGTTTGTGAGAGTTACCTGAGAGACTTCATTTGAATAATAAGAACCTCTGTTCACTGAGAAGTTCAGCCCCTAGAATTCTGTTCCTCATCTTCTTTTAGCTTGCCATTGCCTTCCCCAGGATGAGAGGAATCTTATCCAAGACCATTGTCTGTTCTTGGGCCCATTCAATTCTTTAAAAATCATTAACTACTCCTCAAAATTGACCATAATCTCTCATTTCTGATTCTTACTGGATAATTACTCACTGATGAAGATCATATGCATGTTAGTTAATTCAAATGTCTTTCTCTCCGGTTAGTCTGCCGATCGTCAGTTAATTTCAGTGACCCTTCAGAAGGCAGAGTGGAAACTTTTTCCCACCTTTATACTAGTTGTTCCTACTCCTGGGTTTCTTCCACCTGATAGTACTGTCAAGATGAAAGAGGAACCCAGAGACAGAACACTGGGAAAGAAGTTCTGCTTGGCAGAATCTGGAGCTGAGGGGTAGAGCTGGGACTGGAAGAAAATACTTTTCCAGATAAAAGTGGCCAGCTCCATGCACTGCCCCAAACTGGTACAGGCATCCAAAAATACCCACATTAAAGCTGTCCTTTGAAATAAGTTTTTCTCTCTTTCCAAAGTACCTGAAGGTATAATTGTTGCCTGGGAACCACTTAACCCTTTTGCTGTCATCTTAGTACATAGCAGACTAATAATTCAAGACTTTAACTAGAGGGTCTTATTTTTGTCTTCCACCATCACTGGCTCCTGAACATTAAGAGGTGAGGCTGCCATTTTCCCTGGAGGAGGGGTGAGTTATTGGACAAAGACTAAACCTGTGAAGAATTTCCCCTGAATTCTTGACTTCAGGATCCAAAAGACATCACATCTAGTGAGAGAGAAGAGACCTGAAAGGAAGTCCAAACAAACAGAACAGGTGTCTCTCTAGAAAGGTTGTCTCTCCAGCTCAGATATGGACCTAGAGAAAAAGCATTGGCAGAGGAGGCAGGGAGAGAGTTCTGTGAGTTCTAACAACAGTGCAGGAGCTATAGCAGTTACCCCTATTTTTATCCCTACTAGAGTAATTGGAGGGACATGGAATGGATGTGGCACCAGGGAGCTTCCTGTTTGGAGGTTGTAAGATGCACATATGTGCTTGGGCATGATGAAGGGTAGAAAGTGTTGCACAGGCTACTGAGACATTGGACTTCCCAGGCCACTCAGTGGTGAGGGGACTGCCATTATTTGTTGGGACTGAGCAGGAGGGCAGTATTTGTCAGGAAATCCCAGAAGAAGGGATGCTGGACTAAGTGGTGTTGGGTGGACTTCCTGCTAGGAGTCAGAGAAGAACATGGCTGCTCCTCTTTGGGTTATCATGGCCAAGGAGGGACAGGGAGCTGAGATGTGACCCAGGGAGGGACATACCTTGAGCTGAAAGAAATGGGTGGAAAGAGGCAAAATTCCACAGATAAGCACAGCAGGGAGGAGAACCCAGGACTGAGCTGCGGACCTGCCTTTCTTCACTGCCAGCTGTAAGAGCCCCCAACAGGGAGACAGGCAGTTATCCACATTGCTCGGAATTTAGGATTAAGCCTAGGTAAGGAAGAGAACAGAAGAAGGGCATTTTAACCCTGACTGCAAAAGGTTTAGAAGACAAAAATGTTCTTTTAATGTCAAACTGGAGTGTTGTGATTTAGGCTCACCCAAGTCAGCTGATGTTCTGGAGATGGTCTCAAAGTGTGGCCCAGAGATCCCTGAAAGTTCCTGGTCTCTTTCAGGGGCCCATTATTTTTGCAATAATATTAAGATGCCAACTTTGCTTCCCATACAAGAGCTTCGACCTTGAGTTATTACAAGCCAAGGAATACATTGGTTTTTCTTGAACACATAGCATAGACTACAAAGGAATGAAAAGATTTTTCTCTCCTTCTCTGAAGGTTTGATAATAATCTGCTCTAATAATCTGAAAATAGATTAACAGGAGAAAAGGTAAATAAATTTGTTAACTGGCAAACATGCACAGGAGCCATACTTCATATGAAATGAGTTTCAAAATATAAAACTCAAAGGGGAAGATGATCGAAGCTTAAATAGCTCGTTCATGGGGGAGAGAGAAGTGGAAGCTGTAGGCAATTTTAGAAGGGTAGTAAATAATTTTTTAGGATAAAGAATGGGGCTGAAGAACAGATGATAGCCGGGGACACATTTCCTCAGGGCTCTGAGGAGGTGGGTAACAAGTTACCTGCTACAAACAAGGGTTGTCTTATGCAGATAAAGTCTCTCAGGTGGCAGTACTTAGAAGACTACATAGATAATGTATTTACTATAAAAGGTGGAGAACTTTTAGTCTTCTTTTCTGAGCTAATCTTTTGCAGTTAATGAGATTTTAGGAAGTTCAAGATAATTGCATTTTTTTATAGAAGAATTTCTTTTAGTCAGATAAGGGAACTTCAGAGAGAGCCCTCCCTGTACTTAGAAGGTAGAAACAGGGAAAAGTCAGAAGCCTAGATTCTAAGGCAGCTATGAAGACCTTTACATTTCCTTTAATTCAAATCACTCAGCTTGTCAAAATGTCATTCTTTAGGGTATCATTTTATAAGCCCAAACAACTACATTTCCCACCTTCCCTGTGGTTAGGTGGCCCTGTTACTGAGTACTAGCCAATACATTATAGGTATGATGTCTTTCACAGCCACATCTGACCCCAAAATCCTCCCATGGGTGCTTAGCCATGTTTTTTTTTTTTCTCCCTCTGGCTGGTTTTGGGGAGTGGGCCCCTGAGCCCCCCAACCCTTAACCCCCGGGAAACCTTGGGAACTGCCTGTTGACAATGGCAGAGAAGGAGGCTGGATTCCCCAAACTCTACTTAGGAGACAGCCACCCATGCAGGAGTCTCGTATTGGCTAGAAAGAGACAAGAAATAAACTTTCATTGTGTTAAATCACTGAGCCTTCAGAGTTTATCTGTTACTAACACAATGAGCCCACACACTATGAAGACTGAGACCACTTATCCGGAGTTAACTGCTGCTGTCAAATCAAACGCATGGCAAATGTAATCTGACAAATCCCTCATTTGTTTGGCAGCCCTTCAGGTTTTGACATCAATTGTTATTGTGCTGCGTGACAACCAGGCATCAATAATAAACATTTCACAAAAATGGTTGTAATAGCTTTTGCTTTTTAAAAAACAACTAATTTCTTTCTTCTTTTTCTCCTTCCAGTACCTACATTTGGCATCAGTCAATAATTGCTTCTGACATTGTGCACACTTTCATCCTTAAAAGCATGGTATTAGTAGGGTGTAATATCCCGAATATGGGGGCTGAAAATCCTGCTGCAGTCTACACTGATCGCATTATGGCAACGAAGGGTAGCAGAATATGCCCCTCCAAAATACACCACTTTGGCATAAGGATTACTTTCAACTAAAGGCAATTGAAAAGTAGCAGATACAAGAAAATCTCTCTACCCTGCCCTATTTGCCTAAAAACAAGACATATATTTGTAAAGGTTCTCCTCTCCTTTCTCTACCAGGAAAGAGTGAATACTGGAGACAACTCTATACCCTTACCCCAGAGTGATCTACATAACAACCTTTGCTAAAACTAGTCCTTCTCTACCACTAGTTCTCCATATGTTTGCCTTTCCATAATTTCCTCCTGGGAAGCTCCAAGTCCTTTTCCTTTGTTTTGTCACTTCCCTACAAAAATTACTGTTCCTGCTAAGATGCCTGCTAAGACACAGTTTTGAGTGTGTTCTAAGCCATGGATTGGAGGTCTGGTTCCCAGTGTAAGATGGTGTGGCACTTTTAAGAGGTGGATCCTAGTGCAAGGTGATTAGGTCTTGGAGGGCATTGTCTTTAAAAGGCATTATTGTAGTTCTTGTAAGTCCCTGGTTAGTTCTTAGGAGAAAGGTATCATAAAAGAGCAAGTGTGGCCCCATTCTTCCCAGAAATAAGAAAAACCAATCTTAAAATTCATCTGGAACCATGAAAGACCTTGAATAGCCAAGGCAACCTTGAGCAAAAGCAACAAAGCTGGAGGTATCACAATACTTGATCTGGAGATGCACTGTAAGGGTAAATAGAAGCCAAAAGAGTGTAACATTGGCAAAAGTGAACACATAGGCCAGTGAACAGAATAAAGAATCCAGAAAAAATCCACACACCTACAACCATCAGATTTTCAAGACAATTGCCCAACACATACATTTTCCCAAGGGCAGCCTATTTAATAAATGGTGCTGGGAAAATTGTATAACTACATGCACTTGACCACTATCTCTTGCCATATACAAAAATCAACTCAAAATGGATTATAAACCTAAAGGTAAAGGCCTGAAACTATGAAACTACTAGAAGAAAACAGAGAAAACACTTCAAGACATCAGTCTAGGCAATTTTTGTTTTGTTTTGTTTTTGGACAAGTCCCCCAAACTATAGGCAACAAAAGCATAAGCAAATGTGATCATATCAAACTAAGTAGCTTCAGGAAGGCAAAGGAAACAATCAACAAAGCGAAGAGACAGCCTGCAGAATGGGAGAAGATATATGCAAATTATTCATTCAACAAGGGAGTCATAAGAAGAATGTATAAGGAACTCAGAAAACCAAATAATCTGATTTTAAAACAGGTAAATGATCTGAATAGATATTTCTTAAGAAGATATACAAATAGCAAAAAAGTAAACGAAAAACTGTTTAACACCACTGGCTATCGGGGAAATGCAAATCAAAACCACAATTAGACATCATTTCACACTGATTGGAATGACTGTAATCAAAAAGACAAAAAAGTAACAAATGATAGCAAGGATGGGGAAGAAGGGGAATCCTATATTGTTGGAGGGATGTAAATTAGTACTGGCATTGCAGAGAACAGCATGGAGGTTCCTCAAAAAGCTAAAAACAGATCTACCATGTGACCCAGCTATCCCATGTCTGGGGACAAACCCAAAGAAAATGAAATAGGAATACCAAGGAGATACCTGCACTCCTGCAGCCACAGTAGCCAAGATATGGGATCTATGGAGGCGTCTCATGGTAGGTAAATGGATAAGGAAAAAGTAGTAAAATGCACAATAGAATAGTATTTAGCTATTTAAAAAAAGAATAAAATCCTGACATTTGTGGCAAAAGGAGTGGAACTGGAGGAATTAAGTAAATAAGTCAAACAGAAACACAGAAAGACAGATGCTGCATGTTCTCACACACGGATGGGACCTAAAAACTTTGATCACAAAGAACAAACAAAGTAAGGTAGTGATGACTGAAGGCCAGGATTTTTTTTTTTTTTCTTTTTAGTACTGGAGATTGAACCCAAGGGTGTTCTACCATTGAGCTACATCCTCAACCCTTTTTATGTTTTGAGACAGGGTCTCACTAAGTTGCCCATGCTGACCTCAAACTTGTGATCGTCCTGCCTCAGCATCCTGAGTTGCTGGAATTAACAACTTATTTATTTTACATAAAACTAGAAGAAAGGGCTGGGGATATAGCTCAATGGCAGGGCACCATAAAACAATACAAACAAACAAAAACTAGGAGCAAGGAATTTCAAAGCTTCCAAACACAAAACAATGATAAAGAGCACTAATTATCCTGATTTGATCATTACACATTTATACATGCAATGAATTATTACATTATACATAAACAAATGTAACTTTTATGTGTCAATTACAAATAAAAATTACATTAAAATAATTAAAAGACTGAACACTCCCTCTCTCTGGCTTCTTGTCTTGCCCTGTGATCTCTCGTACATATGCTCCAACCAAGATGCCCTTCACATTAAGTCCTCACCAGAGCCTGAATCAAGGGGAGTAAAAGGTCAACCCAATCTTTGACTTTTAGCCTCCAAGACTGAGGGCTCAAAAAACCTGTTTTCTTTATATATTACCCAGCCTCAGGTATTTTTGTTACAGCAATGGAAAACTGATGAAAACATGCTATAGAGGCCCAAGTTCTAACCACTCCTTTGAGTTATTCATTGTCAGGTGATCCATGTGTATGCATGTCAGATACTGACAAACTTATGCTTGTTTTCCTCTTCTTCATCTGCCTCTTGTCAGCTTAATTTGCAGGGCCCCAGCCAATTAACCTGAGACAGGTAGAAGAAAAACAGTTTTTCCTCCCCCACAGCTGGAACCTGACCTCAGGTCTGGGCTCCCTTCTTGGGAGAGACAAATGGAATCTGAAAATATGTCCAACAGGATGGAGAAGGGGTTCAAAACTGCCATATGGAAGGTGGGTGAGGAACGGAGGGAAGGAGAATGTAGGGAAGATGTGCCACTGCCAACGAATTTGATAGGCTGTCACATGGAAGAGGGATTAGATTTATACTCACCCCTAGGGGCAGAAACAGAACTAAGTAGCTGAAAAGTCCCTAGGAGAACTATTTCAGTAAAGAAAGAAATTTCTAAAAGAGCAAGTGCATCAAAACTGAAGTGGCTCTGTGGTGAGAATGAAATCACTGCTCATGTGAAGGAGGAAGGGGGAGGCAGAGAAGAAGAAAGGAATAAACAGAGACTTCTATATGGAAGTAACAACATATTCAGTTTCACCTGAAGGTTGGAAGCAGTTTTCTGCCTTGGATTAACATTAAGGCAGACTCCTTCATTGTTCTGGGGGAAAAAATACCCACAAAAAAACTTTGCTTATGCAAATATAGAACAATGACTCTTTTCTAGAATGACACATTGAAGAGCCTGGCTCACAGGAGCTAAACTATATTGCATAATGATGAAAAATATGTTTCATTTTTTCTTTTGTAGGAAAGTTGCATCTCCACTAATTACATTTCTGGTAGGAAAAAAAAAAAAAAAAAGGTTCTTTCCTAAGTGCATGTGGATTTAGACCACAAGCACTATTTATATATTATGACTTGTCTTGGTGGAGGTGTGAATGTGCCCCCGCAGTTGTTCAGAAGAGAATCAGAGGATGGTGGGAAGACCAGTTTGGCCCACTGGTACCATGAGCTGGAGGAACAGCTTCGACTATTTATGTCTCATTCACTTTCCTGAAATGAGTGACCCAGACTTGGAGAAAGTACTGGTATGGGAATTTTTAGCTTTTGATAGATTCACTTGGAGGCTCTAGGGCAGTGTTCCCAGAGCCTGGTCCAAAGATAGATATATTCACTTCAAAGAATAACTATAGAACAAACATCTGTGCAATCAATCACTAACCAGGCTAGGACATGTATGGTAATAACAAGTACCCTGTATGTCTTCCAGTCACATCTCCTTCCTGTCCCATAGAGTAACCCCCATGATAATTTGGTGATTTTATCAGTTTCCTGCTTGTCTTGATAATGCCTGAAAAGCATTTTCTTAGTCTTGCCTCCTGATTCATCTATGTTGATGTGTTTGCCCTGTTTCATTCCCTTGTAGTGCTGATTAGGATTCCATATTCCATCATTTATTTGTCCAATTTACAGCTGATAGACAAATGAATTATTTCCATTTTTATTATTTTTAAGACAATGGCTCTATGAACTTTCTTCTGAGGCATGTGTGCAAAAGTATTTCTAGGACAGTGGTTCTCATGTAGTCCTACATCAGATCACCAGGGACACGCACAACCTCAGCTCCCACTTCAGACTTGAATTAGATACAATGGGAGAAAGGCCCCATAATGTGTGTTTTAACAAGACCTCCAGGACTATGCCCTAGGATATGGATGGAGGACCCAGATTGCTAGCTTGGCGTTCAATTTGCTGAATAAAATCAACCTGCTTTCCAAAGCGGTTATGCCAGTTTATACTTTACCAGCAGTGCATGAAAGTTCTACTAACGCGTGGCTTTGTCAATACTTTTTTACTTTAGCCATCCTGGCAAATATGAAACATTCTATTATGGTTTTAATTTGCATTTTGTTTTTTTAGTAATGAGGATGAGTTTAGTATGCATCAAAGTCCCAATAGGAAAAACTCAATTTATGGTAAAAGTGTGTGTGTGTGTGTGTGTGTGTGTGTGTGTGTGTGAGAGAGAGAGAGAGAGAGAGAGAGAGAGAGAGAGAGAGAGAGAGAGAGAATGGCTTCATATGGGTGTGGGCTGGTGGGGAGAAATAGAGATAATGCAGAAGTTCAAGGCTAACATCAGTGACTCTTTCACTACCTTGAAGCCGAAGAGACAGAGTCCCAAAGAGCAGATGCCCTTGGAGGATGAACACAGCTTGTCCAAGGCAACCAGTTTCAGGGAGGGCAGCAGTGGACTCGCCCTGGCCTCACTCTTCTCCTTTCTCTGTGGGAGTCCCTACAGGATGGAGAGGTTTGGTGAGTCTGCAGGGGAGAACAAAAGACATCTAGTCTGGTACAAACATCTTTTTCACATGGTTTTAGTCATTTGGGTTTTCTTTTTTGGAAAGTGCTTATTCAAACCTTTTGTTCTACACATTTTTCATATTGACTTGTGGGCATTTAAATATCCTGAATTTGTACCCTTTGTCAATTATTATTGTTCCAGAAATCTTATTGTGTGGCTTTTTGTGCGTGTGTGTGTTTTTGGGATGGAACTCAGGGCATTGTGCCTGGTAAGACAGTGCTCTACCACTGAGCTACATCCCCAGCCCATCTCTTTTGCTCTTTTAATGCTGTCTCTTTTTTTTTTTTTTTTTGTGGGTACCAGGTATTGAACTCAGGGGCACTCGACCACTGGGCCACATCCCCAGCCCTTTTTTGTATTTTATTTAGAGACAGGGTTTCACTGAGTTGCTAAGTGCCTCACCATTGCTGAGGCTGGCTTTGAACTCGCGATCCTCCTGCCTCAGCCTCCCAAAGTGCTAGGATTACAGGCGTGCGCCACCGCGCCCAACTTAATGCTGTCTCTTAAAAAAAAAAAAAAAACAAACAAACAAAAAAAAAACCTTAATTTTAGTGTGGTTTAAATTATCCATCTTTTCTTGTGTGGTTAGTGCTTCTGATGCTCTATTTTAAAAATATTTTACTACTCTGAGGTCTTGAAGATGTTCCTGCTTATTAATTTTTAGAAAACATATTATTCACTTTTCACATTTAGAAGTAGAGTTGATTTAGCTGGAGATTTCACTCTTGTCATATCAAATGTCCATTATGCAGGAGTCTGTCCCTGGACTTCCTTTCTATTGCATTAGTCTATTCTTGTAATAATACAACAGTGCTTTGACTTCTGTAGCATTATAATAATATGTGATTATATAATCATATAATATATGATTTCAAGGAAGGCAAGTCCTCATACTTTGTTCTTTTGGAGTGATTCTGTGTTAAGTCTTGGTCGTTACAGTGTTAAAATTCACAATTGAATTTACAGATCAGCTTAGGGGAAGCATATATTTTTACACAAATGTATCTACCTATCCATGGACATTATGTATTCTTACCCCATTTATTTAGGAATTTAATTTCTCTCAAAAATGTTTTATAGCTGGGATGGTGGTATGTGACTATAATCCCTGCAATTTAGGGGGCGGACGCAGGAGGATCACAAATTTGAGGCCAATCTGGGTAACTTAGTGATATTCTGTCTCAAAAAACTAAAATAAAGGGGCTGACATTTTAGAGTATCTTTCTGTTCAATCCCTAGTGCTGGGGGTGGTGGGGCGGGGCGAGGGGAAGGAAAAGAAAAGAAAAGGAAAAAGTTTCATATGGTATTCTGTATGTAAGTTGTATATGTAAGGGTTTTTGTTTGTTTGTTTTTGCAATGCTGGGGATCAAACTCAGGGCCTTGCACACACTAAGCACTCTACCACTGAGCTGTATACCCCAGCCCAATTTAAACATTTATAATTAGTTTGTGAATTTTTATATTATTTAAAACTGTCCTTTTACATTTTCATTTCCTAATTCCGTAGACAAAATTTTAAAAAAACAAATGATTTTTTTGTGCATTGACTTTTGCTTATGGTTTGAATGTTTGTGTCCCTCCAAAACTTGATCCCCAGTGCAATGGTATTAAGAGGTGGGGCTTCGGGAGGTGATTAAGTCATGGGGGCTTTGTCCTCAGAAATGGAGTTAGGGTCCTGATAAAAGGAATCAAGGGAGTGAGTTCAACTTTTTTGCACTTCTGCTATGTAAGGTCCCAGCAACAGGCATCCTCTATGAAGCAGAGGGTGAGTCCTCACCAGTCATGACACCCGCTGGCACCTTGATCTTGTATTTCCCAACCTCCAGGACTATGAGAAAAAAATTCCTACTATTTATAAACAGGAACAGATTTCGATAAGCTTTTATTAGCAGCCTTGCTAATCTCTTTTAGAAATGCAAGTGATTTATCTTAAATTATTTTGGATGTTCTCCACATACAGCCATATCACCTGTGGATAATGGAAGATTTATTTCCTTTTCCAATTCCTACAACTTTTATTCTAGATATTCTGCATTTAATTTTTAAAATACTTTTCAGATTAACAAAGCTACAGTTTACTTCTATTTTGATTAAAGTTTTTTTTTTTTAACAAAAAGTTAAATGCTTAAATATGTTAAATATCAAATGGGATAATCATATGACTTTTCCAATTTTCTCTGTTAAGGTAAAAAAATTACACATATTAATTTTTGAGTGCTGAACAAATTTACATTCATGAATGAACCCAAGTTGGTCACGTTATGGTATTCTTTTTGTATATTGCTGGACTTGATTTTGTAATACCTTATTTGGGAATTTTACCTCTTTTTTCACAAGTGAGATTGGCCCTGTATTTTCCTTTCTTCTTATGAATTAGTTGGACAACCATGGAGTCAAGATTGCCTTGGCCTTTTAAAATGAATTGGGATTGAACTCAGGGGCACTTGACCACTGAGCCACATCCCTATCCCTATTTTGTATTTTCTTTAGAGATAGGGTCTCACTGAGTTGCTTAGCATCTTACCATTGCTGAGGCTGGCTTTGAACTCATGATCCTCCTGCCTCAGCCTCCCAAGCTGCTGGGATTACAGGCATGCAGCACCGCGCCCAGCATTTGCTTCACTTTTTAAAGTTCAATTTCTTTTTTTTTTTTTTAATATTTTTTAATTGTAGTTGAACACAATACCTTTATTTTATTTATTTGTTTTTATGTGGTGCTGAGGATTGAACCCAGGGTCTTCACATGTGCTAGGTGAGTGCACTACTGCTGAACCACAACCCCAGCCCCAAATGTTTAATTTCTTGATTTTTTTTTTTTTTTTTTTTCCTGGGTTGAATGATAGTCTTTCTCTTCTCTCCTAATATATGCACTAAGAATTATAAATGTTCTCTATGACTAGTATTAGCTGCACCCACAAATTATTATGTATAGCATTTTTATTATTTTTTAATTCTAAATATTTTATATTTTTCCATTTTGATTTCTTTTTTATCCATACATTATTTAGAAGCAATTTAGAAAATTGCTTAATTTTCAAGCATTTGGGGGATTTTTCTAGCTATATTTTTAAAATTTTTATTTCTATTTTTTCTTTATTCTTAAATTGGTACATTATAGCTGTATATATTGGTGGGATTTGTTGTTATACATGCATACAACATAACAATATAATTTGACCAATATCACTCCCCAGCATTTCCCCCTCCCTCACCACCTCTCACCCTTTGGTTCCTTTCCTCTTCTCATTTCCCTTTGATTTTTAAAAAATATTTATTTATTTGCTTTAGTTGTACACAATGCCTTTATTTTTACATTGTGCTTAGGATTGGACCCAGGCCATGCATGTGCTAGGCGAATGCTCTACTACTGGGCCACACAACCCCAGCCCCTCACTTTGATTTTTAGGAGATCCACCCCCACCTTTCTTTTCCATTTTCCTCTCTAGCTTCTGCATATGAGAGAGAACATACATCCCTTGACCTCTGAATTTTACTTATTTTGCTTAACATGATGGTTTTTAGTTCTATCCATTTTCCCGCAAATGACATAATTCCATTTTTCTTTATGGCTGAAAAAAATTCTATTGTATATATGCCACGTTTTCTTTATCCATCCATCTGTTGATAGACACCTAGGCTGGTTCCACAGTTTGGCTGTTGTGAATTGTGCTGCTATAAACATGAGTACATGTATCCCTGTAGTAATATGACTTTACTTCTTCAGGATAAGGTACAGCTGGGTCATATGGGACAGCCTTTTGGGGAACCTCCATACTGATTCCATAGTATAGTGATTGTACTAATTTACAGTCCCACAGCAGTGTAAGAGTGTTCCTTTTCTCCACATCCCTTCCATCTAGCTGTATTTTTGCTACTGACATTCTGCAATAACTTCAGTCATTGAAACTTACTGAAACTCATCCTAGAGTCAAATATATGGTCAATTTTTCTAATTATTTCACATAAATAAAAAAGAATGTGTTATCTTCATATGTTAGGTGAAACACTCTATGTAAGTTTATTAGATCCATTTTGCTGATGCTGGTTTTTCTTGTATTCCAAACATTTTAGTCTGCTAGTTTTATCAATTACTGAGGAGGAATATATTAAAATCTTCAACTACTATGCGATTTTGTCCATTTCTTCTTTTATATTTTTAAGTTTTTACTTTATATGTTTTGAGCCTATTACTGCAAGAAAACTTGAACTTTGGTATCTCTCTGGTGGACTGAATCTTTTTTTTATAAAAGGATGTGCTTTGTAGCCAGTTACTATTTCCCCCTTAATACCTGCTTTGTATGTTTTTGATGTAGTAATGCCAACTTTCTTTTGGTTTGTTTTTATACAGTACTTTTTTCTTTAAAAAGTCCTGTAGCCTTATGTTTTAGTTTGTCTTCTCAAAATGCTTTAATAAACTAACATATAATCTTTGTATTATTATTGGAGCATTTATTTCATTTACTTATATGTAATCTGATATATTTGTTTCTGCTACCTTTTCAATTTATTATTAGATAGTTTGTATACCTGGATATTGGTTAAATGTATCACTTATTATGACGTTCAATCTATTTCCCAGCATTCCTGTTTCTGAGCAATTTTATAGAAAGGCTCAGGTGCAGGTCTATGAAGGGTGTGCTTGAGAATGTACATCTCAGTCCTGTGACAAGAATGTGGAGCATCTGTCAGATCCACGCTGACCCTTTGTCCTGATGCCATTATGAATGCATATGTCACATCCCACAGTTTCAGGACAGGACATTTTGCACACTGAGATAAACAGCAGGAACAACAAATATGACAAATGAAAGGGTTATCTAATTCCATTCTTCCAAATACATGAAAGCTTTAAGCATACCTCACATATTGCTGACTGACTAAAAGAAACAGTTCTATTCCTGCCCTGTGCAATGCTAATGTCTGAACACTGGTACTGACCTTCACGGGTAAGATAATCATATGAAAAGAACAAGTGCTCTTTTTCTCCTATGAAAAGAAGAACAAAAGCTTGGTAACATTGGTGACTTGGTACATTTTCCTTTAAATACTTGTTGTGCTTTTTATTTGAAATATTAATTTTTCTAAAGACTGATTCCTTTGTACCTCTTTGCATGTTGACTTTTTTTCCCCCAAGTTTCAGAGAATCAGTGTAATAAATTCTAACAAATTAACCACAATTTCATGCATTTAAAGGAGAAGTATTTTCTGGGTAAGTGGAAAATCGTGTGGATGATGTTTTAGTCAGCTTTTTCACTGCTATCACCAAATGACATAAAAAGAACAATTTTAGAGGAGGAAAAGTTTATTTGGGGCTCCTGGTTTCAGTGGTCTCAGTCTATAGATGGCCGACTCTGTTGTTTTGGTCCTATGATGAGGCAGAACGCGATGGCAGAAAGATATGGAAGAGGAAGGCAGCTCAGGACATGGAACCAGGAAGCAGAGAAAGACTGCTTTCCAGAGACAAAATATATACCACAAAGGCATGCCTCCGGAGATCTACCTCCTCCAGATACACCTTACCTGCCGATGGTTACCACCCAGTCAATCCCTATGAGCAGATCCAATCATTTCACCTCCTTTGTTGCATGGTTTCACACATGAGCTTTGGGGGAACACCTAATAACATATGGCTTCTGAAAGATCTTCATTCTAAACAGTTTCATAGTGAGACATTTCATGTAGAAGTCAGGACCTTCTTTATTCCATCTTGCTGTAATCCACATTCATTGAGTAGAACTCATGCTGATTATTGGGACCCAGCTTATCCCAGGGTTCTGGGTTGTTCTTCCTGATTGAACAATATCAGACATACCACATACAGTGCTGTTCCAGCAACTTCTGCTCCAGTAAATACAAAGAGGAGGATCAAATTTGGCTGTTTCTTGGCCTGTCTGAGGATCTGGTAGGACATGTTTTTAGCCCCAAAGACAGAAGAACAAATCAGCCCAGGCCTGAGACTGAGTAGCCTCTCTGTGTGTAAACTTCTGCCTGTCTTTTATTCTAAATACTCTTATCTCTGAGTCTTCTTCTCACACAACCCAGGTCTTCCTCATTAGAGAATAAGCAAGTAAAACATGGTGGACACAAACTATGGAGTATTACCAGCCATGATAGAAGAGGTAGGAATACATTAAATATACATACATAAACACCTAAAGATGTGATGTTGAGTAAAAAGCAAACAAACAAACATAACACTGAGGAGATTTTTCCCATGTTCTAATTTATTTTATCTTTATAGCAATTCTAGATGAGAGCAGTGACTTTCATCCTTATCCTGGGAGCTTGAAACAGTGCCTGGCACACACAAAAAAAGTCCCGATAAATTCTTGTGAATGTTTGATGAACGAATCCTCATTTTACAAATGTGGAATGGAAGCACTCACTGTACATTGAATAACTGATTTGAAGTCACCCAATGAGTAAGGAGTCAAGCTGGAAGTGCAGCCTACACTCTGGCCACAGTGCACATCTCTCTGAACCTGGGCTAGTGCTCTACCATTTTTGCACTTGAGAAACACGCAAACATGATACGACACCATTGTTTTCTAAAAATAATGTGCATTCAAGTGTTTATGCATGGGTGTATATGTGGTGGTTAGGAAAGGAGAGTTGGGAATCAGGAAGGCAGAGGAGAAAATAAAGCATGAGGAGCCTGGATCGTAAGGGGCCATGATAGTCGCAAGTTGAAGAATGTGTGTAACTCAGCTCCTTGCATCTGTGGCCCCCATATAAATAAAAAAATAAATAATATTATAATGATAATAATAAATGATGATGATAAGTGATGAAGGGAGGTAAGAAAATAGAGGCAAGTAAAAACAATTGTTCCAAACAGTTTTGCTATGAAAAATTAAGAATGGATAATAGAAGGAGCAGAATGAAGGCTCAAAGATTTCCTTTTTCCTTTTTTTTTTTTAATAGCAGTTATACTGAGATATAATTTCATACCATACAATTCACTCATACAAAGTGTACTGTTAAATAGTTTCTAGTATGTTCATGTCGTTGTGCAACCATCACCACAATCAATTTTAGCACATCCCATCAACTCAGAAGGAAACCCCAGGCCCATAGCATTTACTCCTGACCCTCCCCAGCTCTTCATCACCAGGCTGCCACCAATCTTCTTTCTGTATCTACAGATTTCCTATTCTGAACATGTTAACCTATGTAGGATCAGTAATATGTGGTCTTTTGAGTTTGGTTTCTTTCATTTAGTATAAGTGTCAAGGTTCATCTGTGTTGTAAGCATGTACCAGCTTATTACTTTTATTGGAAAATGATATCTTTTGTATGGATATTATTTTTCCATTCTTCAATTTGAGAACATTTGGGTTGTTTCTACTTTTTTTTTTTAGTCTTCTAAATGATGCTTGTGTGAACATCCCCGGGAACATTTGTTCTCATTTGTCTTGATAGGCGCCTTGGAGTGGAATTATTGGCTTCTATGGCAATCTATGTTTAATTTTTTTGAGGTGCTTCTAGACTATTTTCCAAAGCAGCTATACCAATTGACATTAACATCAGCAGTGAATGAGTGTTCCAATTTCTCCCCATCCTAGCCAACTCTTGTTATCAGCTATCCTTTTATTATTATTATTATGGCTATACTTGTAGGTGTGATGTGACATCTCACTGTGGTTTTGATTAACATTTCTCTGGTGGTAAATGATGGTGTCTCTAATCATGTGTCTCTTTCATTTTGAGTATATTTGTAAAGTGATGCAAATGGCCTAAGAGCTCGGGAGGTATTGGTTATCTCTGCAGGAGCAAAGTCCATGAAGAGGAGAGAGCTGGCCTAAGTCTAGATTTCAAACCTAGGGTTTGGTGTGGATTAAGGGGAGGTCACTTTTGACCTCTTCAAACTCAAAAGACCATATATTACATGATTCTGCTTGTGTTGACATGTCTAGAATAGGTATATCCTTAGAGACAGAAAGTAGATTGGTGGTTGCCTGGAGACCAGAGAGCTGGGGAGGGTGAGGAGTGAATGCTAATGGGTCTGGGGTTTCTTTCTGAGTTGAAGAGAATGTACTAAGTGGTCTGAAGAAGAGGGGGTGTAGGAATGCAGGTAGGATGCTAGGTTTGGTGCCAGGAAGAAGAGAGCATTCCTATCTGAAAGCTTCGGTTTTCTTCATGAAACATGAGGTGAGCCCATCTGCGGCAAGGGGTGCAGTGGCAAAAAGTGCTGAAAGTGGGAGGTGAGAACAGGAAGTCCCGAGCTAGCTACCCCCTCCCCCAGAGTGGGAAACAGTAGGCAAAGAGGGCAGCTTCCAGCACCCTGTCTAGGCTGTGGTCATGAATTCAAAGTTCATGGGTTGGTTTGCTGTAAATTTTCTCTAGAAACACTATCTGTGGAAATACCAGGCACGGGGATGGGAAAGCAGCTACAGAGATTGTCAGAGTGAGGGTCTTGTGGGGACAGAAAAGAGCAGAGGATGGAGTGTATTTGTGAAGGTGTCTTGATCAGCAGGAGCCTTGGAATCTAAATTGGACCAGGGATGCAGCGAAGACAGGATGGGCCTTGACATAACCAAAGAATTGCTGCCAGAAGGGTACTACAGCAAGTAATCTTGAAGGACAGGAAGCTAATTAGAATCTTTTTAAATTTGATTTTGTTTTTTAAAGATTTTTCATGCAACCCTTGCTCTACACATGCTCAGTCTCCCCCACTATCATCATCCCTGGTCAGAGTGGTCATTGTTATCACCAGTGAACTACTGATGTGACCATCACTCCAAGGCTGTGGTCTACATTAGGGTTCACTCCTGCTGTTGCACATTCTGCGGGCCGTGACTGATGTACAATGACATATACCCACCATCATGGTATCATACAAAAGTTTCACTATCTTCTTCATCCTCCTTTCCCCAAACCCCTGGAAGCCACAGATCCTTTTACTCTCTCCATAGTTTTGTCTTTTCCAGAGTGTTACAGAGTTGGAATTGTACAGAAGTAGCTTTTCCAGATAGGCTTCTTTCATTTAAGGTCCCTCCATGTGTTTTCATTGCCCTGATGGGAGTTCTACAAGGGCAATTTCAGAGCTGGTGCTGTTTATGATGATAAGGTCCAAGCTGGCTACAGGAATCCAAGAGAAGGAAAAGGTTGTTGGAGGTTGATGGAGGAACCCAGAGACCAGGGTGTTGGATGGGTCATCTTCAGGGTCCTGAAATGAGTGAACTGTGCCACTGTCAATCATCAGGAAGAGATACTGCTGAGACAGGAAATGAGGCCTGGAACAAGATGAGGAGAGTTGTAGTTTTCTCTCCTCAAACCTTAAAAAGTGGTGCCCAGGCTTTGTGCAGGGTGCTGGGGAGAGGGGGCTCTGCATAAGCTGTAGGCAGGTTCAGACTCAGATGGAGGAGAGAAAAGCTGGCTTCTTCCTGCACACGCGGGCTGGGAGGCCAGCGTGATGGCATCCATGGCAGTGCTTGTGGATTGTTGGGTACCCTCTACTTGAGACTGAGTGTCATGCTATTGTGGCTGTACTGTAATTCCCTTAACCTCAGCTCTAGGTAAGACTCTCATTCAATATTCACAGTCTGGTTTTTGTTGTTGTGGTGGGAATTGAGAGAAGGGCTTGTGCCCAGTCTGAGGAATGGGATCAGGAAAAAGTCAACCCCAAGAGTGGGTGAGGGGATCTTCAGTGGAGCCATTAGGAGCTGCCCAGGTGGCTGTGCCAACCAGGGAAGACCTCCTTGGGTGAGAGGAGTCTCAGGAATCCATGGAGTGAAATATGGGGTGGGAGAGTTTCCTGTAGTTCAAGCGGTGAGGATAGGTATTACAACTTGCTTTTAAATAGGGAAGAGAGAGTTTTGTTTAGATAAATGTGGGGGGGGCATTGTATTTGGAATATACACCCTCACAAATGCTAATTCCTGTCCCTCTTCCTCCCTGTAACCTCTTTTTTTTTGGGGGGGGGAGTACCAGGGATACTCAGGGGCACTCAAACACTGAGCCACATCCCCAGCCCTATTTTGTATTTTGGAGATGAGTAGATGGAGGAACCCAGAGACCAGGGTGTTGGACGGGTCTCATTGAGTTGCTCAGCACCTCGCTTTTGCTGAGGCTGGCTTTGAACTCACGATCTTCCTGCCTCAGCCTCTGGGATTACAGGCATACACCACTGCACCTAGCTCCCGCACCTCTTTTATGGGACTTTCGTGGTCTTTTTCCCAGAAGGCTGCTCTAGAGGCTCATTTGCATTTCCCCAGCAGAAGACATGGGGCATGGACCAGGAAGTGAAGGCTCCTCACCCCTTCCTGAGGCCTATCTCATATGGATTTAAGTGCTTGCTCTGTGACCCATGTCCTTTGTGTTTGTGTCTAATGGGTCCACAATAAGAACCAGGCCATGGGAGCACCTAGGTGTGTGATGACCTGGGTGTGCAAGGATCTGGGTGGGGATCTGGGTATGTGAGCACCTGAGTGTGTAAATAGTTGTGTGTGAGGCTTGTGAGGCCTGGGGTCCTGAGGTGTGTGAAGGTGCCGGTGTGTGAGGACCCCAGGACTCAGGATCCAGGTCTGCTTATGTCTGTGGCTCAGCATCTCAGGGCCACCCACGGGTGTGGGCTCTGAGAAGCTCGGCTGGCAGGTCTGCTCCATGATGTAGGGGCAGGCCCCAGGGCCAAGGAGCGACGTCTGCCCTTCACCATAAACTATCAAACAGCACTTTGAACCAAGTTTACGGCCTTGGCTGAGTTCCAGCCTTCTGAGGTCTCAGGCTGTAAATTATTTCAAAGCTGTGCAGCCAGCTGGTTGGGGCCTGGCCACCCTAAGAGGTAGGTGAAAAGGAGAGGACAGATCACTCTGTGGGCTCTTCCTCCTCTTCCTTGTGCGTGTCAAAATTGAATGAAGATGAATATCCTGGGTGGCCTTGATGGGAAAGAAGCTACACAGCGGCTCTGTGACTTACAGGTTGGTGCTTGAAGAGACAGAGTAGGAAGGGAGAGGACAGGAAGAGGACCTAATCCATGGAACACACAGAGGAGGCTGGGCCTGTTTTTAGCCTGGGCTGGTGAGGCTACTCATTCTTTCCCTCCTACTCTTGGCTATATCCCTCAGCAGCTGGGCCCTGGGCCTGGGGGGTGCTTTCCTGTCCTCTCCGCCAGCTCCATCTGTCCGCAGGAGTGCCCTGTGGTTCCCACCCCCAGCTGTCCCACCACTGAAAGTGGGTCTGAGGCAGTTTGGAATAAGATCTGCTAAAAGCAGAGTGGAGAGAAAGGAAAACGCCGAATATTAACATAGCAGGTATGATGATAAAGGACCAGAGAGAAGCGCGGCATAAATCTGCATGGCTAATGACATCGGGAAAGACAAGGGACATGGGGTGGAGGACAATGGGGAGCTGTGAACTTGAGGGCAAAAAGGCTCTGTCACTTTGGAGTCAGAGGAACTGGGAAAGGAGGGAAGGGGGTGCCAGGGCAGATGGATTGCCTAAGCAAGCCAGGAGACAATGAGGTCATTGTTGGCCAATCAGAGTGGAGCATGGAATTCCAACCGTGGAAAGGGAATATAAAAGACCCCTGGGGAATGGAGAGTGCCACATTCTTGTCCCCTGATTGAGAGGACTGCAGAGAGCTGGAAGACTGGTTGGAGGCCATGCTTGCTTGCTGGGGTCCACATTTGTGTTCCGGATTTCTCTTTGTTCTGTTTGCAGTGTGGGGGCTGAGCTTGGAAGATGTGCCCTCCCTGGGGAGTGGCCACCCTCCCAACAGGGCCCTGCCACCCTGCATCCCCCCACGAAGGCAAGGTTCTTGGCAAAGCCCTTTCGTCAGCAGGTGTCTTCTTCCCTCACCCGGTTTCCATTTCACAGAATGCTGACTCACCGGCAGATGGGGCTTCCGAGATCCGAGATCCGTCAAGATCCCTTCAAACTCAAGCACTTCCGAAAACCGGGATCCCGCTACCGCACAATGCAGCATTCTAATGTGGGGCCGCTCAAATTTGGGGCAAAGTTTTCTTTGGTATCAAGGAAAAAAAGGAAAAAACTTATCCATATCGTTCCCTGATTTTACCATCTTAGAGTCACACAGAATAATTTCACTAACTTCCAAGTAGGATAGACTTATAAACATTTATAGGATTGTTCTAATTTCCCAGTGAGTCATCTGTTTTCCAAAGGGTTCCAGTTCCTTCAGCCATCTCTTTCAGGAATAATTCCTCATTACTTCTCTTTCCAGTTGCTGTCCTCTGAATATGCATCCATTTTTCACTTAGTTATTTTGGTGCTCATTCATTCATTCATATCCTCAATTCATTCCAAAAGAGAATTAAAGGAGCTTGCAAATGTATAATTGATGACAGCAGGATTATAAAAATAATTAGCAAAGGGAAAATAAGTGAAGGAAATATTGATCCAAGGTAAGTGGAGCACATAAACACATACCTATAGAGCCTTAAACTTGGCAAGGTGCAGACACCAAATTTACCTCTTGAACTTCCTGGCAGCCAAGGCAAAAAGGGAAATAAGGGCAGTTATGTAATTCAGCCTCTATAAGAGCAAACAGGAAACACAGCTGTTCCTGGACCTGGGAATGAAAGAAAAATGTCCCCTGGGTTCTCCCGGAGAAAAATACATCCAACGATTTTCTTACAATAAATTCAATAACACAGTTACTTAGGCTGTTTCTTATAAAGTCATCTCTCAGTATAGATCCAGGCTTTAACTCCAAAGTATAATTTCAATAAAAGCATATGCTTTAGTTTGTTAATATGCCTGTTAAAATGTGGCAATAGAATATTTCAAATTCCAACTGACCAGAGACAATTACAATGAGATATTTCCGCCTCTTTTGGAACACTATTTCTATGAGCACAGACTACAATTGCATTACCTTCTTGGGCAGTGATATTGCTATTGACTCTTATTAGCAGTCTACTAAAACCACTCTTGCCACTGTGACAGGAACTGAATTTAAGCCAACTTGTCTTCATCTTTTACTTGTGCAATTGATTTTTTTTAACTTAAGTGCAGGAGTGTATTGTTTATCACTACAAAATTCCACCCTGTTGGTAACACCCATTTATTCTATCCTGTTGATAGTCTGTTTGGGTTACATCAACCTACATACCATATTTCATCAAATAGAAGACTCCTTCAAATTCAAGTTACACCATTTTTTAAAAATCACCATAAAGAAGAAAACAATATAGCCAATTAAATGATATTAATCTATAACAAGCAACTTATTTTATAATGCATCTGATTATAGGCATTACAATGTGTGTCTTAGAATTAATGAAATATGATGTTAGTAAATTCTTATATTCTGTCATTTGCAATTCAATAGTCATATCCTTCCTAGCACCATTTATTAGGTTTTCACATAGAGTGGCCATTGATAAAGACATTGATATGGAACTGGACAGAGCTGCGGAAAGACGGGTGGACTTCCATGGAAGAACACCCCTCTGTTTTTTTATTCATTTGTTTGTACAACCACTCACCAAATAAACATTAATTTATTCAGTAAATGCACAGAAGCCAGAGGCCTCAGTTTACATAAATGAATGAGACTCAATCCCTTTAATCCCAAACTCAAATTCTTACATTAATCCATTAATCTGTACTCTCTGGGCCTAATTATTCGAGTCTCTTGGGATCCGCTGACTGGATTATCATCTGCAACAGAACTTGAGGCTCAGTAAGAAAGGGTGACTGGAGGAGGCTGGAATAGAACCTAGAAGAGGCCGGGACCTGACACAGGGTCTGGCTGCAGAGGAGGTCTGCGTAGAGACAGGTGAGTAAGTAGGGAGGTCACCACGCGTGAAAGGTGGGGCGAGGTCAGGGATCACCAGGAAAAAGACTCAGAGTTTCCATCAGAAAGAACTGGCAGCTAGGCCAGAGATGCCACAGGTGTTGAACCTCAGAGACAGGCAAAAGGGCAGGGGACGTCCAGAGAGCTGAGCATGCCTGGCAAAACAAAGCTAATCCAATCCAAGATGGTGACGAGGACCTCAGCCCCTGGATTACTTCTGAAGGGGTAGGGGAGCCAGAAGGCATGAGCAGCCTAATCTAAAAACTGGGTTCACCACTATAGACTAGTCTTCTCTTCCTCCGTCTTCCTCTGTGCTATGACAGTATACCTGAGACTGGGGAAACTTACTTGGCTCATGGTTCTGGAGGCTGGGAAGGCCCAGATGGAGGCTGTCTCTGACGAGGGCTTTCTTGCTGCATCATAACATGGCAGAAGGCATCACAGGGCAAGAGAATGCAGGAAGGGGTTGAATTCAGGGAGGGAGAAGGGAGAAGTGCTGGGGAGTGATATTGGCCAAATTGTATTGTTATATTTATGGATAGGTGACAAATACCATCATTATGTACAACTATAGTGCACTAATAAAAAAATGGGGAAAGAAAAGAAAGGTTGGGTCCACTTCCATAGCAACCCACTCATGATGACAGTCATCCATCTATTCATAAGGGTAAAGCCCTCAGGACCCAGTCACCTCGCATTAGGCCCCACCTCCCCACACTGTTGCACCAGGGATTAAGGTTCTAACACATGAATTTGGGAGGACGCACTCAAACCATAGCAGGTCCTATTTCCTGAGCTTCCACTCAATGGAGAGGACAGATGTTGGAGGAATTCCTCCTCAAAGATGGCGAGAGCCGGGCGCAGTGGCGCACACCTGTAATCCCAGCACTTTGGGAGGCTGAGGCAGGAGGATCGCGAGTTCAAAGCCAGCCTCAGCAATGGCGAGGCACTTAGCAATTCAGTGAGACCCTGTCTCTAATAAAAACAACAAAAAAAAAAAAGGGCTGGGGATGTGGCCCAGTGGTCAAGTGCCTCTGAGTTCAATCCCTGGTACCAAAAAAAAAAAAAAAAAAAAAAAAAAAAATGACGAGAGCTCAGGCCTGGCCTCAGTGTGGAGCCAGTCGGACCGCCAGGCTGCTGATGTGTGGCCAGGAAGACCTGCAGAAAAGATGGGAGCCAGTGCCAGCTTCTGAAAACATGACCGAGACCCCTTATACCAACCAGAGTGCTGAGGTCTCTGGCACATGGAAATCTCAGGACAGAATGGATGGATGGGTGACAACTGTGACACACAGCTGTGAGGGGGTTGGGGAGGAGTGGCAGAGGGAACAAGGCCACTCATGTGTTCTCCTTCTTTATTTAAGGCATCAATTATTTCATTCATTTTTCAAGATAATCAACGAACATTGATTTTTTTAAGAATCTACTCTGCACAAGGTGTGGGGTGCTATAGCTGATGGAAGCTTAGCAACAAGCTCTGATTTTTCAGCTGTTAAGATTGCTATGGGGCTGGGATTGTGGCTCAGTGGTGGAGCGCTCGCCTGGCACGTGGGCGACCCAGGTTCGATCCTCAGCACCACGTACAAATAAAATGCATTGAATAAAAAACGCATTGTGTACAACTAAAGCAAATAAATAAAAATATTTTAAAAAAAAAAATTGCTATGGTCTGAAAGTTTGTGTCACTCTAAAACTGTGTGCTGAAATCTGATCCCCACGTGATGGTATTAGGAGGTGGGGCCTTTGGAGATAATGAGGTCCTGAGAGGTCCGCCCCCATGGATGGGATTAGAAAAGAGGTCCAGGGGAGCTTGTTTGGCTCTTCCATCACGTGGTGACACAACTAGAAGACACCATCTGTGAGGAAGGGGAACTCCAAATCTGCCAGCACCTTGCTTGGCCTTCTCAGGCTCTAGAACTGTAAGCAATAAGTTCCTGTTTTTATAAGCTACATGGTTATAGTTTTGTTATAGCAGCCTGTCTTAGTTCATTTAAGCTGCTATAACAAAATACCTCAGATTAGTTAATTCACAAACAGCAGGATTTATTGCTCACAGTTCTGAAAGCTGGAAAGTCCAAGATCAAGGTGCCAGAAAATCTGGTGAGGGCTTGCTGTCCGCTTCAAAGATGGTTTCTTCTAGCTCTGTCCTCATATGTAGAAGAGAAAATGGGGTGAATCTGCTTCCTTGGGCCTCCTTCATAAGGGTACTAATCCCATTTGTGACCCATCCTCATGACCAACACCTCCTAAAGATCACGCTTAATAACACCACCTTGGTGATGAGGTCTTCACATATGAATTTGGAGGTGAGGGACGCAGCTTGAGTAGACTGAGACAAGGATAAGTATTTATGTGTCTGCAAGGTAGAAGGCAGTTCAGCCTGGCCAGCTGCTCTCATCTGCTCCTTCGTGGTCTTCTCCATGTCTCTGCTTAGGGGACTTAGTCACGATTACTTGTGAACCAGGCAAAAAGAGAGAGGAAGTCAGGGGTCACGTGTCTGAGTGCTTGTGGGCTTATCACATACTGGACTGCAGGCCAGAAATGGTGGGGGTAGGAAGATAGACAAGACATGGTCACTGTCTACAGTGTTTTCAATTAGATGACTGCTTCCCATGTTTAAAAACATTAAGCCACCCTTAATGGGACTAAAAAGTTACCCTTCTTTTAGTGAGAGTTAAGAAATGAATTCATAATAGTGACATAGAATGATCTTTGCAAACCCAGTGCAAAGCATTGATTTACTTCTGCTCATTTCAGGGTGAAATAGAAACATCACTTAATTCACATCAATTGCAACTCAGTTCTGAATGGTGAAGGAGCTCAGTGTTGCATTGGGATAGCTTCCTTCTCCCTACTCACTCAGATAATCTGCAGTTGCACCTGAGATCTGGTAGTGTCCTCTCGGGGGAAGTCTCTTCTGAACATTCCTCAGGTTTTGGGTTTTCACTTTCAAGAGAAAAAGAGATATAAGACTTAATGAAGTTGTGAATGTAGATGTAAATTTTGAGAGGGTAGGGATTCCCATAATCACATTAGGCCCTTCTATTATTAGAGAAGCCTGAATCTTATGAAGCCTTTTCTCTGCTGTGCCAAAACTCAGACTAAAATGTGGAAATAGGTCTTGATCACATATTGGGGGTTTTGTATTTTTCTGTGAGAGCAAGCATAGGCCTCAGCCCTGGGAATGCTTCACAAGGACCTCACAAATCACGACTCAATCAGTGGAGAAGAGCAACATTAGCCACAAGAATGTATGACAACTCCTGGGGCCAGGCTCTGTGACAGCAGCAGACACTGGTTTCCCAGACACTGTCCTGAGCTCCACACGCATTGCTGCCTTCAACTCCCACTGCAACCCTGCAGGACAGGTATGATTAACATCCCCGTATAAAAGGAAGCTGAATAACTTGCCCAGCTCCAGGTGTGAGCCAGTACAGACACGAGATGCAAACTGGCTCCAGACCTTTACTGACAAGCATTGATTTGAAAGGCTCTGAAACTACCTTTCTCTTCGTCAAATTTTCCCAGTCCAACCTCGAGTTTCCATCGTGAGGTCAATGAGGTGAGAAGATAGCCTGATTCATATTGAAAGCCTAAGCCACACTTCGATTTTGTAGCAGATCGAAAAATCACCAAGGAGATGGTTTTCCTAATTCACTCTGCTAAAGAGTATCAATGAGGGAGTTGGGAACAAGAAGGGTGACCAGGGTCCCAGGAGTCAGGAAGGTGGAATGTCAACAGTGACCCCTGGAGAACAGGGAAAAGTAGACTAGTCCTGTGAAAAAGGTTCTTGGCTTCTCTTGTTTTTCCTTTCTGATTTATATACTCTCTTCAGGCCTGCTCCACGAAGATGCTGGGACAGAAAACTAACAAAGAGATGAAGCCCACCAAGCTCATTCATTTCTTGCTCCTTGCCCTAAAGTAATAACATTTGGAAATCATATTCCCTTGACAAACAACAAAATAGTTCCAAAAAGCAAAACATGATGCACAAAATATTAGTCGCCTTATGTGACAGGACAGATTGCTTCGTGAGGACTGGGCTTAGACACTATCAGGAGCAGTACTCTTGTTCAATGTCATCACGTTCTCCAACACATTCATGGGCAGTGGGGCCTCCCTTATGTCTGTCTTTGCATCTATTAATTTATTCAGTTATGGGGTTCATTAGGGGAGATGGGAGAGACAAACATGGGAACCTTGACTTCTCCCTCCACCCCACTTCATTGAAGTTCAGCAATATAAACATGTAATGATGGACTTGGGTGACTCTGATGGCAGCCACAATGGAGGAATTAATTGTGGTGGCTCCTGAGAGTTGACATCCAGCAGGAGAGTCTGGGCCAAGATACAGCCTACTGTGGCCAGCAAAATCTTGGGGGTGGGGGGGAGAAGTTCTTGATGGCAGAATGTTGGATCTGAGGATTTGTTGTTCTACGTCTTTTGACAATTTGTCTACCCTTGTCTGAAGCTCATCTAGAAAGTGGGAATCATACTAATAATGTACAGAACACCTTAGTTTTGTGAGGAATGAATATGAAATCATTCATGTAAAGTCCTGAGTGCTCTATCTGGCACTTGGTACACGTACAATGCCTGCTATATATAAAACCACTAAGTATAGCTGTGCCACTGAAGAGTTGAGTCACTGGGACTTTGGTGGTTTCATTGTGTGATATCCTAATTGCCTGATGTCTTCATTATATCTTGAGGATTCATCTCCACCTGGGAGAGCTGGCCAATTCTTATACCAGAGGCAGTGAAGTCAAGAGAGCCCTAGAAGAGTCAGAGAGAGGTGCCCAGCTGAGGTCCTACTCATCTTCCACACCAGTGACCACTGCCAGGGGCACACAGTCAGCATGACAGGCACAGGCCATCAGCAGGTGGGGCTATAAGGAAGGTGTAGAAAGAGGTAGCCACAGTGTGCACCCCTCTGGTTTGGGTGATGCAAGTTCCTGCTCTCCCAGCAGGGAGCAGCAGGTGACAGCTGTGACAACAGGGGAATGTAGTTCCTTGGGGAGAGCAACCCTGGGAAGTAGTTCATTTCTTATTAATTTGGTGTGTAGTGATTCAGAGCGATGATTTTACTATTAAAGTCCAGGTGACTTTGTTTTGCAGTCCCATATTGGTGAGGTCAGAGCACTTGAGTTACAATAAACATAGGACATCAATAAATGTTAGCAAGGAACTTAGTGAAATCACAGCAGGGTAAAGGCAAATTGCAAAATAAAGGTATTTAAAAGTTTCAACCTACCAGAACAAAGAAATGTACATTTAAATAAGGTAGCATTTTTAAAAATCTGCCAACCTACCAAAAAGTTTTTTAAAATTATAACTTCTGACTATTATTGAAGAACTTTTGTGCTTTGGACTTTGCTCATACATCACCTCACTTATTCCTAATAATTTAATAGCCCTACATACCAATTCCATCTTATAAATGAAGGAAAATTTTCAAGATATTGAGTGATGTAATGATGTCAATTTGAAAATATACATTGATCTCCTCTCTCCTGAGAAACTACTAAAATGACAAATAATCCTTTGTCATGGCAGGGGGCCATCCTGTGCATTGTAGGATGTTAAGAAGCATCTCTGATTGCTACCTACCAGATACCAGTTGCAACCTCCCCTCTCAGTTGTGGCAACCAAAGACTATCTGCAGATATTGCCAAATGTTTCCTGGGGGACAAATTCACCCTGAGAACTAGTGGAATATAGGATATCCAAGGGTGAGGAATCTCAGCATAGTTATGGCATGGTATGTTGGAAGGAGCAGGTCACCAGAAACCACAGAAAACTATGCCCATAGAGCAATCAGGGGATGCAGTCTGAACAAGAGCAGATAGATGGTCTTTTGCAGCACTTGTGGGCTCAGAAATGCCAGGCACCAAGGGGCAAAGGAGAATCAGGGAACTAAAACTTATGGGAAGAATGAGAAGTTTGTTTAGAGAAGAGTTTGATTCCTGGTCCATCTTGAAGCAGAAATATAAAGAATTTTGGCAGGGAGGTCATCAGGAAAATGGGGGACTTGATAGGATACTTGATAGAAGGCTGCATTTAAAAAAAAAAGTTTGAAATGATGGAATAAACATATTATTGTAGATAAGTACATACATAAAACAATAGCTAAAAAAGTTAAAAGGGTTTCTCCTGAGCTGTGGACAGGAGGATAGAGAACAGTAGGCCACAATTTTTTTAATTGTGTATTTTGATGATATTTGTTTGGAAAATAATATGCATACTTTTTGTTAAAAAAAGATTTACAATATACAAAGAATTTGAAACTATAGTATGAAAAGCATGCTGATTCCTTGCTGGAGAAAAATTATGTGGACTAGGGGGATAGTTCAGAGGTAGAGCATGTGCTTAGCATGTCCAAGGCCCTGGGTTTAACCCACAGTATACACACACACACACACACACACACACACACACACACACACACAAAAAAAACTCAATGTATTAAGACACCGTCTGAGTCAGGTGCAGTGCATATCTGTAATCCCAGCAACTTGGGGGGGGTGGGGGGGGCTAAGGCAGGAAGATCACATGTTCAAGGCCAGCCTCAACAACTTAATGAGACTCTCTCTCTAAAAAGAGGACAGGGTGGGGATGTAATGTAGGTCAGTTTTAGAGCACCAGTGAGTCCAATCCCCAGTATCACCCCAGCCCCCAAGAAGAATACTTTCAGAATAGTGTGACAATTTTAAAAATGTTAATATCATAAGTCTTAAAATATTCATGACCTTTAATGCATGAATATTTTTCCATAGGAAAAACTAAAAATACAGTCCAAAACTTACATATATACTTTTAAAAACCTGCATATGATGTTATTTGTAATAGCAAAAAGCTGGAAATACCTGACCAGCAGGGAATGGCCACATGAATGTTATAGCTATATGTAAAACCTGTAAATGTGTAAAAGTGTTCATGCTAACAAAATGTGAAATGGAAAAGAAAAGAAAAAAGCAGACACATAACTAACTTAAAGACTGTATCCCAGCATATAACCTACAAAAATGCAGAAAAAAGACTAGAAAGAAATACAGTCACATATTTACCCTATTTCTGAGATGAATGTAGATGTTACGTTCTCCATTTTTTTTTCTAATTTTCTTCAGTTAGTATACTTTCCTAAGCAGAAAGAACATTAATGTTATTACTATAAAAGGAAAGGAAATAATCTTGAGTACAAAAATGTCTTGCTTTAGGACAAAACCAGCCATTGGCTCCTGCAGCCTGTAGGGAGGAGGGTGGAGTTGCTGCTACCTGCTCTGCCTGGCCTTCCTGGAACTGAAGAGGTGGATTTCCCACTTTACAGTCAACCAGAGATTAGGAATGGAACAAAAGACTAGTAGGGTTTCACTTTGCATAATTGGCTTAGCTCATGGAAGCCTTGGAGTAGCATTCAGTTTTATCCCCAGTCTAGTAGGGCAGTGACATTTGTGGTCACTTTCGTACCTCTGAGCCCCCTGGAGGTGGTCCACGGATTCTTAGACCCTTTTCCTCCAACTTCAGGTAGTGAATAACAAATGAAGGATGGAACTTCAGAGATGTCTAGACGAACCAGCAAGGCCCAACCAGGTATAGGTAAAAAACTAAACAAACAAGGCATTACAGATATGAGGGTCATGTTTTAAAATATATATTTTCCTAATAAAATGTAGATTTTTGCCAAAATGCCAAATGGAAGTATCCCATCACATTCATTAATAATACAAAATAGAACAGAGGAACTCTGGAACTTCAGAGTTGTTAATCATCTGAGAAATGGGTTTAAAAAGCAGACTGCTTAGCTCAACCTGCAGTGAGTCAGGTGCATATCATCTGGGTGGGCTCAAGATTCTGCATTTTCAACAAATACCAAAAGCTGACTTTTGTGTTTCTGGGACCAATCTTTGGCAAACAGTTTGTGTTAGTCACCTTTTTGCTATTGTGGCAAAATGCAGTAATAAACAATTTAAAAAGAATAAGGGTTTATTTTGGCTCATGGTTCAGAGGTTCCAGTCCACAGTCACTTGGATCGATTGCTTTGAGCCTGTGGTGGCACAGTATATCATGGAAGGAATGTGCGGAAGAAGAGGCCAGTTTAACTCATGGTGACTGGAAAGCAAAGAGAGAGAGGAAAAGACTAAGGTCCTCATATCTCCTTCAAGGGCACACCCCCAATGACCTAACTTATTCCCACTAGGCCCCACCTCCCAAAGGGTCAACCACCTACCAACAGTGCAATGGACTGAGGACCAGGCCTTTAATACATGGGCCTTTGGATTCACTTATCTAAACCACAGCACCATTCTAGGGTAAAGTTTGAAGAAGTACACACTCATGGATGTAAATTAAATACCTCCAAAGCAAAAACTGGTTATTAATCACTCCTTAATCTAACAAGTTTTCTTTAATTTATATTTGAATTTTCAGTAAAGAATTGGTGAGTTAAAAATGGGGGATTGAAATAAGAGTTAGCTTTATTTTATCTGAAACTACAACAAAATGATATTAAATGAAATTTTTTAAGTTATAAATCCAAAAGAACAAAGAAAACAGGAAAGAAAATGATGCTGGAAGAGAAATGTCAACAAAACCTTGGAGGTCATAAAGAGGACTAAGTGGGTAATGATGGCAGCATAGAGGAACTTTCAGCACAATGGGGGAGACTATGAGGAGCAGTCAATTTGCTCAACTGAGCCCCAGCGGCTCAGAGATCAGAGCTACCAGAAATTTAAGGATGATAAGCGGTGGGGATGAAAAGAGGAACATTGATTCACAGCCTGTATAAATAGCAATCAGACCTCAGATTCCTTCCTCTACTTCAACAAGAAACTGGAAATTTATGCTCAAGAAACTAAAAAAGAGGGCTGGGGTTGTGGCTCAGGGGTAGAGCGCTCGCCTAGCCCATGCGCGGCCTGAGTTCGATTCTCAGCACCAGGTAAGAATAAAGGCATTGTGTACAACTAAAACAAATAAGTAAATATTTAAAATAAAAACCAGAGAAACTAAAAAACAGGCTCCAAGCTCAGAGCTCCCAGGCCAGGGAAGGGTAGTTCTGTTATCAATTTATTATCTCTCATATCCAAACCCACCCTTATTTGCTCTGATTTGTGATGCTGGTACTGAGCCTTGTGAACATTCCCCCTCTGCCAAATAGTTCAATGTTAGGCTTAACAAAGCCTAGATCTTTTGATAAAGTATAAGGATTTGAAAATGGCTATTTAAAGGTGAGGTCCACCGTTTCTTTCCTTTCCCAATTCTCAGAACACTAACATCCAGGATTAATCTCCCAGACAGTAGATTTCTCCGCAGAGAAACTGACCCAAGAGAAAAGATCTACTAACAGACACCATGAATTTCCTCAACAAAATGGTCCCTACCAGCCCATTGCTCTGCAGTGAACCCACTGTATAGCAAGTTCACTCAAGCACACAACCAGCTCTTTTGTTCCTTGCTTATAAATATGGATAGATAACTAAATTGCTGGGCACAATGGCATATGCCTATGGTCCCAATACTTAGGAGGGTGAGTCAGGAGGATCATTTGAGCCCAGGAGTTTAATGACAGCCTGGGAAAGAAAGAGAGAGAGAGAGAGAGAGAGAGAGAATATGAAAGAAAGAAAGAAAGGAAGGAAGGAAGGAGAGAGGGAGGATGGACGGACTAAGAATCAGCAGGCATTTGAGGAAAGTTTTCACCATAAGAGACACTTTAAGTTAAAAAAAAATATAACAACAAAACAGTAGAGGGGAAAAAAGAAAATATCCTGGACTTAACATCATTTGAGGTATGAGAAGATGTTGCATCTATAAGACAGAAACAGAAAACTACAAAATGATCATTCAGAAAATGAAAAAGCTATTAGAGACCTTAAAAAATATAATAAAAAGAAAAACTCACCAGAAGATTAGAAGACAAAGTTGAAATAATCTTTAGAAATTAACCAAAAAGATAACAATATGGAAGAAAACAGAAAAAAAATACAAAAGTTATTGGATCCTTCGAAGAAGTATAACATTATATGAATAGGCATCTTAGAAAGAAACAATAGAGAAAGTGGAGTCATAATTTTTTAAAGAAAATAATATAAGAAAACCTGGGCCTAAAGGATATGAGTCTTCCAATAGGAAAGGGCCTTCTGAGTTCTCAAAACAATGACACCAAAATACATTGTTGAAATTTTAGACAATTGAATATAAGAGAAGTTTCTATTAGGAAGTCCATAAACTTTTAATCAATTAGAGTACAATGGAGGAACACCTTCACAATTCTGAGGAAAATGTTTGCCAACTTGAAATTCTATACCCAGCCACACTATCAATCAGATAGTGTAAACTCACATTCAAACATGCAAGACTCAAACATGCCACTTCCTTACGCCATTTCTAGGAGGTCACTAGAGGATGTGCTCCATCAAATGAAGACACAAGAAAATAAGAGCTGTGAAACTGGGAATCCAATACAGGAGAGGAGCAAAGAGAATTCCCAGGATGACATTCATAACAGAGGATGAAGGCAGAGACCCCTAAAGGGGTATCTAAAAAGAAAAAGACAAAGACAAAAACAAAAGAAAAAGAAATGAAAATGACATATTACCTTTTCCATTTGCCTTGCTGAGAGGGGTTTTAAGACTGATAGATTGGGGGAACAGCTAATGATAGAGCAAATCAAAATATAAACCATTATCTCTAGGACATTTTTTAAAAGTTATTAAAGAAAGGAAGTTAACTATCGTACATTTTGTGGAAAATAGTTGTGAATAATAGGTAGTCATAAGAGTGTAAACACTAAATTTTTTAACCAAAAGTAACACCAAAACCACATTATGAGGGTTGAGGCAGCAAGGGTTGTGTGGGTGTGTTGGTTATAAGATAGGTCAATCTTCATTTTTTTTATAGTAGAAACACAATTAATAATACTTAATATTGAAAAATATTGATAGTATAAGCATATCTATCTACCTATATCTCAATATGGACTTAATATCAAAAGAATATCTAAAAGTTGAAAATGGGCTGGACACAGTGGCACACGCCTGTAAACCAGCAGCTCAGGAGGCTGAGGCAGGAGGATTACAAGTTCAAAGCCAGCCTCAGCAATGGTGAGGCACTTAGCAACTCAGTGAGACCCTGTCTCTAAATAAAACACAAAATAGGGCTGGGGATGTGACTCAGTGGTCGAGTGCCCCTGAGTTCAATCTCCAGCAGAAACCCGCCCCCCATGCCAAAAAAGTTGAAAATGGATCCTTGTGGAGAGTAAAACTAAAGGTTCAGGGAAGAGGTGAGAGACTATCCTTTTTTGGCATAAGCCTTTTAATATTGAATACTTGAATTTTAGTACTCTGTGCAAGTATTATGAGAATCAGCAATTAAATATCTAAAAACTGTAATGTCATGTTGATATTCATCACTATTGCATTTGCTTTTCTTGTTTTTTGGGGGCTAGGAATGTTGCTTTATCACTGAGCAACACCCCTAGCCCTTTTTACTTTGAGAGAGGATCTCACTAAATTGCTCAGGTTGGCCTTGAACTTGTTATCCTTCTGCCTTAGCCTCCAGAGCCACTGGGATTAGTTTCCCTGCTACAATTGCTATTCCTTTGTGCCTAGCTACATTTGCTATTCTTGAGGATTGGTGTTAGGGGGACCCCAAGACCATCCCCAGGTTTGGTGATTCCCTGGGAGGAGTCACAGAACTCAGCATCTACTTATATTCAGGGCTATGGTTTATTACAGCAAAAGGATGAACAGAAAAAGGAACATGGAGCAAAGTCCAGAGGAAATCAACCTTCCAAGAGTCACGTCAGATGCAACTAATTTCCCTAGCAAGGACTCTTAAATGACATATGTGAAATGTCGACTTCCAGGGAAGCTTGTTAGAGACTCAGTGTTCAAGGTTTTTATTGGGGGCTGGTCATGTAGACACCCTGTGCTTAATACATAGCCACATTCCAGAATCACAGAGGAAAGCAGGTGCTCAGCATGGACCATATTGTTTCCACAAGCAGATTAGGCACCGGGAGCCCCTCATCATTTAGGGAAAATTTTATATCCATTTAGGGAGCTGTTTACTATTGAAGTTCCCAGAGGCCAGTCAATAGCAAACCTTACAAAGCAGGTCATTCCTAGAATAGCAGTCTCAAACCTGTAAGGTAACTTTTTTGTGTGATGGTATTAAAAGCCTTTGCAGATATTCTTATCAAATATCATAAAAGTACATTGAGCTGGAAAGACACCTGCCTAGACTCTCAATCATGAGATCCAAGTTTCAGGTTCGCAGGGGGCCCTTAAATAGTCATGTGATTTGGGGCAAGAAATAACTGAGCTACCAAAAAGTTTGATGGAAGCCAGGCGAGTGGCACATGTCTGTAATCTCAGTGACTCAGGAGGCTGAGGCAGAAGGATTGCAAGTTAGAGGCCAGGCTTAGCAGTTTAGCAAGATGCTGTCTCAACATACAAATAAAAAGGGCTGGGGATATAACTCAGGGATAGGGCACCCTTGGGTTCAATCTCCAGTACTGAATAGATAAAAATTAAAAGTCTATTGAGTATGATACATGGACACAGGTACTCAGGAAATGTTGACTTTTACATTTTTGTGATTTTTGCCTACTGAGTGTTCTTGCTTTCAGATTTCAGTCTTTACTTCTCACTCCATTTCTTCTGTACTATTTGTGCAATAAAATAAACTGTGTCCTACTCCAAACAGTTTTCAACCCTTCTCTCATATGCTTCGTCTTAGCTACGTAGACCTTCGTGCTGGTCTTCCTGTGTGCTTACTGGCAGGAGATCATGCAGCTTCCTGGCTCTGGGTAAACCCTCAGATAGGTCCCTCTCCAGGAGGAACCCCATCAGTGTGACCAGGTGGGTTCCCCTGTATGTGACTCCCAGCAGCTTGCCTCCAGAATCTCTGGTTTGCTTTCCTTGGGTTGACTCCCTCCAGGGCTGAAGGATGAAGAATGATTCCCCCAGGGTCACCTGTCCTCACTAGAACTCTGTTGCAGCCCTCAGAGAATGTTTCTATACAAAACTCGATGTTAGCTTTGCCCACCAAGAGGGGATATTTGTCCTGAATCCCAAGATACCCTGGCTCTGACCATCTGCTCTGAAGTAATGCCATACAAATCCTTGGCCCTGTGGCATACAGCTTTCTGTCCAGCTAGCCTTAGAAAGCTGTTTTCTACATTATAAGACTGTTTTCTGCAGATAACATGAAATAACAATGTAAATGTCAGGTGGGGGTGTAGCTCAGAGGCAGGGCACTTGCCTAGTATCCACAAGGCCCTGGGTTTGATCCCCAGCACCGCAAAAACAAAAATAAAAAAATAAAATGTAGAAGTTATTTTACCATGTAACTTTATAACTCTGTAGCTCTATTAAGTGACAACTATTTATACATAGGGAAAGTGAGTACCTGATGATAGTTATAGTTATGGTGTTGGAACCCCAGACTTCATCTTAACATTTATTCCATGGGGTTTAAGACATTTTTATTAGCAATAAATAACTTTTTATCAAATTCAAAATCTTTTTTTTTAATATTTATTTATCTACTGTAGTTGTACACAATGCAATGCATTTATGTTTACGTGGTGCTGAGGATCGAACCCAGGCTGCGCACGTGCAAGGCGAGCACTCTGCCGCTGAGCCACCTCCCCAGCCCCAAATTTAAAATCTTTTTTTAACATAAGGGCTTTTTTAAAATTTTAACTTTTTATACATGTTTACAGAGTACATTTCATTTCATATTACATATAAAGAGTAGAATTTCTCAAGTTGCTGGTTTTATATAAAGTATTTTTACAACAATTTTGTCTTCATACATGTATTTAAGGTAGTCATGAATAACTCAGTCTGCCATTATTCCTATCCCCTTTCCCCCTCCCCCTCCCCCCTTTGTTCTATTTAAAGTTCTCTCATCCCCACTCCCTTGCCTTTATAAGTTAGTATCTTCATATCAAAGAGATCATTCTGGGACCTTTGGTTTTTTTGGGATTGGCTAACTTCACTTAGCATTATTTTCTCCAACTCCATCCATTTACTTGCAAATGCCATGTTTTTATTATTTTTTAGTGCCGAATAGTGTTCCATTGTGTATATATACTCAAATTTAAAATCTTGATCGGGTTCCTGGATGTTACTGGTTTATGTTTTTCATTTCAAATGTATGTCATTTATCTATTTTGAAATTTATCAGTCAAAAGTGGGGGTGTTGAGATGAGCACAATAACTTTAAATCAGAGATTAGGGATAGCAGTTTGAATTTCTTACTAGCCAGTTGATTTCTGTGTTTGATTTTGAAGGTATAACATTGAGGAAATACTAATTACAAGGAATAGAACTTTCAAAACACAAATGTTTTAAAAAGTAGCCTCCTACCTGTGTTCTAATAATTCTCTTTTATTAATTGTTTTATAAGCTCAAAAAGGGAATAGTACCTTCTGGCTCCTTCAAAGTTAAATAATTAACAAAGCTTAATAATTGCTGTCATTCTTTTTTTTTTTTTTTTTTTTTTTTTTTTTTGATACCAGGGATTGAACTCAGGGGCACTTGACCACTGGGCCACATCCCCAGCCCTTTTTTGTATTTTATTTAGAGACAGGGTCTCACTGAGTTGCTAAGTGTCTCGCCATTGCTGAGGCTGGCTTTGAACTCGCGATCTTCCTGCCTCAGCCTCCCAAAGTGCTGGGATTACAGGCATGCGCCACCGCGCCCGGCTGCTGTCATTCTTTAATTGGTTAATATTCTATGTAAAGAGCAAGAATAAGTGATTGCTCAGATAGATAATATGCTTTTGCTATTTGGAAGACAATATATTTCAATTGTATGGTAACTTTTGACAGTAGGACGTTTTAATGCATAACATTTTTTTAATTGAGAAAAAGGAAAAAAGAAGTTTTATTGCTTTGCTAGCAAAGGAGAAACACAGGTGTCTCCTGTCCAAAGGCTATGATTTTTCCCCATCAGGCGTTAATCCATAACCTTTTACAAAGTTTCATATAACTTTGTTCTGATCTCTGTTTGAGGTGCACTTTCAAAACAGTAAATCTAACTTTTGTTTTTCACGTTGACTGCACGCTTGCTTCAATTTCATCTTTCACACTATCTGCAAAGTTGTTAGTCCAGTACATCATTACGGTACATTGCCACAGTTAAACTGTTTAAGTTATTAGAAATACCAATATGCTATGCAGAATGGCACAACCACAGAATAGTGTAGAGATATTTAGTAAATGGGATCCCTTTACCAGCTTTCTTCAAAGTGATTTCTTGCCTCATTTGTGCAAACATCCAGTCCCAAACTCCACTATTGAAAACCAAAGTTTGGAACGCATAGTCAGCCCACAGCATAACAAACAACTCTGGAAAGTGCTCCTTTGAAAGAATATGTCTTAATCAGGTCAAACCATTTGTGTGAAATTGCCCAACACTGCTTGGAGAGATTCTGGCCTCTTCTTAGGAGCTCCTGCCTGTCCCTGCGGCACATGGTACTCACTGAGCACGTTTCAGCGGAAGCCTTTGCCTGTGCTGGGACTTGTGCTGTCTCTCCTATTACCTTTGTGTTCTCGTTGCAGATGGTGCTGCTGTTTTGCCAACTAATGTGATGGAGTATTAAAATTGGTCTCAGCCATTAGAAGTGACTTCTGTTATGTAATAAATCTTTCTTGTTCGTACCTGCGTGAACACACCATATCGGGATAGGTAAAAAGGCAAGCCTGTGGCATTACTCCATCTTGTCACCCTCTGTACTTAGAACCAGAAAGAAACTATGACAATATTTAAATAGCACACCCCCAATGTCTTCGAGTGTTTCAGGCTTATAATAATGGAGACATTGTCACTCTTGCAGACATCTAAAAGGAAAGTGCTGAGTGGAGGAATTGCTTAGAGTATTCTCGGAAATCTTGGGATCTACTTCCTCCAAGAGGTCAGAAACAGGATGCAGTGGACTTTCAATGAGTCATTAATTTGACATTCATTGGGCCTTTTGTTGACAGAATTTAGGAAAAAAAAAGTGGGTTTAGCTTCATGGCTGCCACTAAGGCTAATTCTGGGGGGTGGGGTATAAAAAAATGCAGGGCAGCTGCTTGGAAATCCTGGGCAGCCTAATCCTGTGCCCTCTATTTACCAGTGTGGAAAGGGGAAGGTGGTATGCAACTGTAAATCCAACAGGCCCTCGAGAGATTTGAATTGACCCTCAGTCCTGGTGTCTGGAAATCCATCATTCTACATAGACGCAGTGACTTGAGTGGAATGAATAATTAGTATGGTTTAGAGAATTCAATTCAACAAGTATTTATTGAGTGCTCTGTGAACACACAGTGTTCAGGACCAGGTGCTGGAGGAGGGAGGAAATTAGGGTGGAAGAAAATATGCCACATCTATGAAACGGCTCTCATCCACGCACGCTTTCAGGCTCAGAGAGAGACAAAACACGCTTAGGAAGTCATGGGAAAATACTAGAGACAGTGTCTGATATTTAAAAGCATCGACTGAATATGAATCAGTGGTCTCAGCGTGAAAGATGGATCGGGTGGGGACTGGGGAGGCAAGGAGACTGTCAAGAGGCAAGAGACTGGTCCAGGGAGGGCTGGTAACGGTCTGCATTAGGAATAAGCCAGGGGGTGGGGAGAGGACAGAACCATCATCCCGATGTCAGTGCCCAGGGGGGAAGTGCCACACACATTCAGATAAAACTCTTACCTTGACACTTGACAGTGAAGATTTGTGCGGGTCATCATAAAAGTGTGTGTGTGTGTGTGTGTGTGTGTGTGTGTGAAATTTTAAGGTCCTCTTCAGTTTTAAAACAATCTATTTGTTCTAAGCCAATTTTTTCAACTTCACTGACTGCACCCAAACTTTCTCTAAAGGAAGATCAAATGTAGGTCTTCTTCTCATTAGGATATTTGCAGAAATGATGGGATCATTGCAGAAAATGAATTTAAATATTTCTGAAATGGATACTTAAGCTGAATACAGATCCGTGTACAGAATAGGAATATGAGGGACAATGAGAAGAATGAGGGAAAAATATTTTAGTGATTAAATTTATCTTCTCAGCATAAATCCTATTTTTCTTAAGTTTATGGAAACCATTACTTGTTTTGCCAGGGGGTCTCCTGCCTTTCAGACACAGGGAAGATGATACTTCTGCCTCCTTTGAAGTTAGGCAGAGCTGTGTGACTATCAATACTATGAGCAAAAGTGCCATGCACTTCTGGGAGGAAGCTTCCAGGGGCAGGTGCAGAATTCTCCTCACTCACCAAGGAGGTTAACACGCTCAGGTGGAAGCTCCACCAGGCTGGATTCTAGAGGCAGCTCACAGAGAATGGTTGCCCTGGAGAGTCACTTGGGACCTCAGCGGATGTTGCATGAGTGAGAAATAAACCTCTGCTGTGCAAAGCCATGAGATTTGGGGGCTGCTGATCCAATGGACCTGTTGTTCTCTTTCTGCTTGGGAACTGGCTACAGGGAGTGTGCATACCTCTCTCTCTTCCTTTGCTTAATTTTTTCACAGATACTGTGATGGATGGGAGATAAGAATAGGGGCTTCAGTTGTCCAGCACTCTCTATGATGAGAGGTGAATTTGCTTAATTTGCAGTATTAGGAAGGCTATTATGAAGGCATATTTATCCAACAGTCTATCAGTAACAAATCTGGCATTTTTATCTCCATCTACCTGAAGCCAATGTGCATTTTCAGTTGGTTCCAAACATGATGAAGAATGGAGTGTCATTTATTAACCTTCCTCTTAGACCCCAATTTCCCTGAGTCCTTCTATTATCTTATCCTGAAATTCTAATTAATCATATATTAGACCTCATTCTGTTTCCCATGTCTCTTACCTTCCATTTCGTATTTGCCATATTTCTGTCTCAC
Organism: Tamias sibiricus; assembly: GCA_025594165.1. Classification (NCBI taxonomy): domain Eukaryota; kingdom Metazoa; phylum Chordata; class Mammalia; order Rodentia; family Sciuridae; genus Tamias; species Tamias sibiricus. The sequence goes on along the minus strand of CM046658.1, from coordinate 107,446,993 downwards.
TCTGTTCTTCATTCTGGGTAATTTTTTTTTTTTTTTTTTTTTTTTTGTGGTACCAGGGATTAAGCTCAGGGGCACTCGACCACTGGGCCACATCCCTGGCCCTTTTTGTATTTTATTTAGAGACAGGGTCTCACTGAGTTACTAAGTGCCTCGCCATTGCTGAGGCTGGCTTTGAACTCACGATCCTCCTGCCTCAGCCTCCCAAAGTGCTGGGATTACAGGCGTGCGCCACCGCGCCCGGCCTCATTCTGGGTAATTTCTTTCAGTTCATTAACTCTCTCTTTAGTTGTGTGTAACCCATCCTTTTCAATGATGCCCTTTTTCTTGTTCATGTTTTTTTTTGTTTGTTTGTTTGTTGTTGTTGTGTCCTTTTCCCCTTTCTTTTAACACTTGAAACTATACCATAATTCTAGTATTTGAGGTGCTAAATGAAGTAATTTGACAGTTGTTTTTACTGACCCTTGCTTGGGGTGGCTGTTTCCTTATGTCCTTTATAATTCCATGATGTGATCTTGTGTTTGGCTGAATTTTATCTGCGGGACTCCTGAGGGACCTGGACGCAGAATGTACCTGGTAGGTACAACCAGTGTTTGCTTCTACCTGTCACCATGTACACTAAAATTCTGGAAGCACATCAGTAGATGTCTTAGGTCATACCTTCTTAGACTCTCGAAAAATATAGACTTAAATTCAAAATTTTAGGAGAGAGTTTTAACCTAGTCAGTTTTTGCCAAGGCTGAAAACAATTCCCTCAATGACTTCCTTTGCTTTAGCAGTTTTTCTGTAGAAACCCTTTCACTGACTCTTTGGCTATGTCAACATTACACAGGGGTCTCTGTTGTGACTCTCACCTTGGTAAAGGCCTAAGGCTTTAACTACAGTTCTTAGACCACCATTAACCTCCAAGTCTAAGTTCAGACACTGCCAAATCTCCAAAGAGTAACTACTAGTTCAGAGTCAGCTCATTGCTACATTTTTCCAGTGTTAGTTTCTTTGTGGGAGGTACTTTCACTACCTATTTTTGTCAAGATCAATTCTGTCTTTCAGAGAAGATCTGGTGTATTTTGTCCAGCATTTCTAGATGTTTTGTAGTTAATATTTTTTCAGGTTTCTTTGTTCATTGCATTTCCAGAAACAGAAATCTCCTGTGTGAACACAGAGAATAAAATTGATTGATATGGTACCATGTCCCATGATACCATAATCATATGTAGTAGATTTCTGCCATGCTTATGGTCATCTGTTGTATGGTTTGGATCTTTTTTTTTATAATTCTAATTTGTTATATATGACAACAGAATGCATTAAAATTCAAACACATATAAAGTACAATTTTTCATATCTCTGGTTGTACACAAAGTAGAGTCACATCATTCGTGTCTTCATACATGTACTTAGGGTAATGATGACCATCGCATTCCACCGTCTTTCCTACCCCCATCTCCCTCCCTAGCCCTCCCTCCCCTTTTTCCTTTTGCCCTATCTAGAGTTCATCTAATCCTCCCATCCTCCCCCCACCCCCACAGCATATTATGAGTCAGCATCCTTAAATCAGAGAAATCATTCAGCATTTGGTTTTTGGGGATTGGCTAACTTCACTTAGCATTATATCTTTAATGTGCCCTAGAAAGCTCATGTGTTGATGCAGAAATGTTTAGAGATAAGATTTTGAGAGCTGTAACCTCATCAGTGGATTAATCCACTTGATTGATTCACAATGTGAATGGACTACTGGGTGGTAACTGTAGGTAGGTAGGGCATAGTTGGAGGAAGAGGGTCACTGCGGGTGGGCCCTTAGAACTATATATCTGGCTCCTCCCTCATACTTGCTGCTTCCCAGTTCCTGCAAGTGGAGAAGCTTGTCTCTGCCATGCCCACCATGATGTTTTGTTTCACTTCAGGCCCAGAACAATGGAGTTCACTGATCATGGACTAAACCTCTGAAACCATGAACCCCCAAATAAACTTTTCTTCCTCTAAGATGTTCTTGTCAGGTATTTTGGTCACAGAGATGAAAAGCTAACACACCCACATTATTGGAACAGCTTTCTATGTTTGGGAAAGTTTACACATTGTAGACTAGCACTTTGCAAGGTAGAAGCCAGAAGTAATTTTTCCCAATTTCTGTACAGATGTAGGGGCAGGCATGTGTCCTAGACTCTGCCCATTGATGCTTCCATGTAAAGCTTAGATTTTGCAAGGAACAATGTGAAGAGCAGAAATACACAGGCCCATTCTTTGGTAAGAAGAGCAGCTGAATTGTCTGCTTTGCTGAGGAGCATTTGCAAAGATTCTGGAATGCAGTGCTCAGCATCATTCGTGGGCACTGCTGTGCTGCTCTGTGCCGTCTTTGCAGATACACTCTTGTGATGAGTGATACTCGACTGTGTAGCTTCTGATCTTGACCTTCTGGCCTTCCCAGAGAGGGTATGCGAGACCTGACATCCTATAATAAATTTTCTTTCTGCTTAAACTAGCTAAGCGGGTGATTGTGTTTTCAATTATGGACCCTGACTGATACCCTGTGGATATAGCAATGTGCAGAGGTTTAATTATGAAGACTAATTCCACAAGCTACACACAGAAATCAATATCATCACGTATAGTCCCGCCTCATTGAATTCTGTGAGCTAATGAAGAGATTTACAAACTCAGATTATCTGAATAAATTCGATATATATTTAGAAAGGCAAAATAATTAAGAATTTAAAAATATTCTGTTCTTATCAACAATTTTGCTTCAATAGCATTTTAATACATGCAGAGTTCTATTGTCTGGTTCAAACTTAAAGGTTTATATGGTGTGTATGTGCATGTGTGTGTGTGTGTGTGTGTTTCAAGTTTGGTTTGATCTGTGGCTTAGTTAAAAATAAGAAAATGAATATTTGGTTTCAGTTGGGATTTTATGTAAGTTCTTGCCAAGGTTATTATTACAAAGATACAAAGAGGTCAGCATCATGGAGATAAATAATCACACTGATTTTCCACATGATATCCCATGACACCACTGATAAATAAAGACTACACATCTCATTTCCATTCCATTTCACCTCTGCTCCCTCTGCTCAGGATTTCCTCCCCATTTGTTGTCTCCAAAGACCTAGATTAGAGCTGTCCTTTACAGCTCCCTTTTAATGCCCCTTCCTCCATCAAACCTTCCCTTCATCAAAGCAGAAGGAGTTAGCCTGTGCCTCCTCAGGACTCACCAGCACCTATTTAATATTCCTGTGCATGTCTGTAAGCAGGGCACCCGTCCCTCCTTGGGGAAGGTGGAAGAGTCACTCAAGAGTGGTCTTTCAGTTGTTGGTCAGTCAGTTCCAGGCCTGGTTCTCTTTGCTTCCTGTCTCTGTCATGCCGCACGTGCTGGGGAAGGAGGCATCCATATCTTGATCCATATATTGTTGGGTCAAATCCACCAGTGGAATGACAAAGGTTGTAAAACTAGCTCTTAACTTCTCACCAATCATCCAGACTTACGATCCAAACATGCCTGGTCACAAAGGCTAGTTTACTTTATCTATCAATGTATTAGCCCTTCAGCTCCTGGCATAGGACTCACGGCTAGGCCCTGGAGTCCATCCCCACAAAGCACCAGCTGTGAGTGGCAGGGTCCCTTCCTTACCCTTCCTCTCTTCCACCCATGCAGCTATTTTAACCCTTTTCCTCCATACCACCCAGACCCATGTTCTGCCTCCTCTTGTATCTAAACTCCTGGATACCTTGTCAACTATTTTCTGCTTCATTTCATTCTTCTCTTGGATTGGTAGCAGTGGGGAGTTTGGAAGGTAAAGTAGGAGAGGAAGAACATCTCACAGGTGGCTGATCATCAAGTGGAATGTTTAAAGGAAACATAAGATCTCTCAGAAGACAAACGTTAACCTCCTACTCAAATATCTGCTGTACCTTATCATGTGCAAAGACAGTCCCTTTCCAAGACCAGTATGTCACAACAATAACAAAAAGTCTTCTATTACTGTAGCCTTGGTAGGCTTACTCTCTGGGAAGAGGAAGAGATGGCGAGGAAGAAGGAAAAAAAATCATTCTTTCATATATTACATATCTGACTGAAAATTAAGCATTTTGAAGGGATGAATTGTTTCTTATCGTAGGCATTTCTCAGACCTATGTCAGTACAGATCAACGGAGGTTTGTTTAGTACGGAGATGAATAATGAAGCTAGTCTAGAAGGAAGATTCATGTTCTGAGGTTTGATAGTACATCTATGTCAGAATGACTGGGGCACTCAAGTTAACGCACACTCAGGTCTGGCATAATGTAGATGATCACAAACGTCATGCCCCCCTGCGGCACCGCTATTGGAATGCCCACAGCCTTTCTTTGTGTAGAAGGACTTCCCCTGGGTGAGGAGTGAAATGAGTCAGTCTGGCCATGGCCCTTCTGCTCCTCTTACTGGTACCCCAACTCCCAGGAAGCTCCCTCCCCTCCTTCCCCACTAAGCACTTCCCTACTCTCTAATTTTATCACAAAACAGGAATGGGTCTGATATCACATATATTTTGACTGAAATCACTTTACATAAAACAACGAGGTGGTTAAAAAAAAATGTAGTTGTAGACACCATGAGCGTCAGCCCAGACAAAAAGGAGATTCTAAAGCAACAGCAACAAGGCTTGATCTAAGAGTGGGGAATCCCAGTGTATACAAGAGGTTCACCAGAAACTGCTTGGTGGGTCCACTGATAGGTCCCAAGGCAGAGACATTGTCCCTGGTTCTCGCCCAGGCAACAGCAGTGGGACTTTGTTAGGGGTGTAGCTGTAAGGATGAGGGAAAATGGTGCCACACAACTGTAGTCCCAGGAAGTGTGTGTCACTGGACTCCGAGTGGGACTTAAGAGTTTAGCAATTGCTTGTGGATGCTCAGAGTCAAATACCTTTGCCTTTGTCACTCAATGTTCTTGTGTATCCCCAAGGCTGACGAGACTAAGGAAATAAATATGTGCTGTGTGTTTACCTCAACTAGGCAGTGAATTTTTTTGGCCAGCTATAATATTATCATCCATCTTATCACAGTGCCAGTAGAGTACCTGGCACTGAGAGATGTTCACCATAAAACTTTGCTGAAAGAATGGATGGGTGCATGAATGAATGAGAAAATGAATAGCACATCTTATATTTTCCCAGCCCTCTGGTTGAAGATGAAGGAGGCAAGGTAGCTTCTGAAGGAGCCTGACAATTTTCCGAATATTCTGAGTAATGATATACGTCCATCAACGTCAACAAAAAATTGGAATTGTCTTGAGCTGCCTCTTTCCCCATATTTCGAGCCCTGTTAGCTTTTGTGTGGTCTCAGGTCTATCTCTTCATTACCCTGTGTTTTCCACAAGAGGGCTCCATCCAGTGCAAGAGGGCTGGGAGCAAATCTTAAAGAGAGATGCTTTCCGTATCCTTCCTTCACTGTACATTTACTGAACAACTTCTATGGGACAGAAAAGAAACGAGCCTTTCTACGAGCCAATAGTCTGTCTCATATGCACGTGGCAGGCTCAGGGTAATCTTCCTGATTCGTGAAAACAAGAGTGGTTCCTAAGAAGTGTGGCAAAGTGGGGGAGAAGGGGGTAGGAGTGAAAATGTAGGGACCCTCTCTGTCATATATTTTATAATAATAATACTATATCTAAAGAATATACACAACCAACACACCAATGCATGCACTGATCCCTCTCCACCTGGAGCCCTATTCTGGAATCCATTATCCACTCTTCTGTGCCATTCTGTGCATCAGGAAGTTGACCCAAATGGGCCGTATCACAAGAACTTCCTTACCACCTGGCTTCGGGTTGGGTTGGCAACAAGGAGGGGACAGGATGAAGATTTTCCCCCAATGATCCCCCACTTGGTGCTCTATCTCTGCCTGTATCTGTATCTTTCCATGACTTCTTTGCCCCCAGGTACCCCTTCTCTGCAGCTCCAGCTCCCACCGGACCTCTTATCCCTCTGGTCAAGGGCAATAACAGCTTCCTGTGGTTCCTGGCCTCTGGGTATGCCAGCACCACATCAGTTCGCTTGACCTGTGTACACATCTTAAGTGTTCCCCTTCATGACGTCTCTTAGCTCATCTGAGCAGAATTCTGCTTCCTGCCAGCACCCTGACTGGTAAAAAGGAAAACACATAAAAAAGTCACGTGAAGAGTCATTTTCCACTTAAAACAAGTTCTTACATTCAATAAGAAAGTTCTGACTTTTCAACACCTTCCTGCCCCACTTGTTTCCACCAGCTATTTTCAGAGCAGCACAGTGCTGAGGACACATGACACCGGCCTGGCTCACTGTGGATCTTGAGGGCTCCTGCCACTCAAGGGGCCCAGGTCCCTGGGCTGACATGATAACAGTTTCCTAGTACCGTCCTGCCACAGGCTGCCCTACATCCCAGGCAGCACAGAGAAGAGAGGGTCAGTTACCTGTCCCTAACCTCTCTGAGCTCTGAAGAAGAGGTAATGCTCTGGGACCATCACGGTTTGGGGTGCAAGGAGAAAGGTTCTCAGATAGCCTTTGCCACATTCCTTACATACTTGCTGAAATTCCTAGAGGACCTAAGGCTTTCCCACAAATTGCACATGACCTAGAAAGGAAAGGCACCGGTGTCAATGGGGTTCAGGACTAAAATATTTTAAACTGAAGTAATTTGAGAAAAACAAAATGTGCAAGAGGATGATTCTGATCATCCCCTGCCCTTCTCCCCGGAAGCAGGTCACAAGATCTTCATGTGAGAGGTGTCATAGACGAGGAGGCTGATGAAGAGGGGATACAGGAAGGAATTGGAAGAAATAGGCATTGCTAAATTTCCCTCGGTTTATTATATCAGGCCCTTTGATCCACTCTATTCTTCTATGACAGCATGCTCCCCGTCAAATCTACATTTAGAGCTTCGTTTCTTGATGAATACTCCATGTTCATGTTACTTAAAACTTAAATACATTCATATGCTTTTATCTTATTAATCTTTTTTTTTTTTTTTTTTTTTTTTTTTTTTTTGCAGGGGTTTCAACCATGAATCTGAGATAAGCAGAGAACCTACCTCTACAGTGAGATGTGTGTGACTGCATTTTCTGCTGGGGTGTGAATCAGAGTGCCTGATCTCGTCCTGTTAGGAAGCAGGCGAGTGTCCTGCTCTGAGTGCCTGCCAGGAGCCACACTGAGGGGAAAGGGGACAGGGGAAAGAAAGCTCCCTGAAGGACGGTTCTCCTTGAGGAAGGCTCCCCCTGAGAAGACCACCCCCCTGAAGAAAGCCCCCCCCCCAAGAGCTCTCCCTGAATGTCCCCCCAGAGGAGAGTTCACCTCCTTTCTCAGGACATGCCCTGAGGAGTGCTCCTCCACCCCAGGAGGGCTCCTCTTGAAGAGGAATCCCCCTGAAGAGGACTTCCCTGAGGAAAGCTCACCCCAAGGTTTGCTCCCACTAAGCGAGTCTCCCTTGACCTCACCCCCACAACCTTTCCCTGGAGCTCTGGGTTGAGGAAAGATCCCCTCCCCTTAAAGTCCCCTTGCACAAAGGACTTCCCAGCTTAGAAGAGGACAGAATTTCTTTTCAACTTCCAGGTAGCTCCTGGAGGCTGCTAGTGGAGAGTTTCATGGGCCTCTAGCTTTTCAGAAAGGCCAACTGCTCTACCAGCCTCAGTCCCAATTCCTCTGCTCTGAGTAAGGTTGGCCTCAGAGCTGTGAAGGGGAGTTCCCCAACCCTCTCCCTACATTAGTCTCCTGACCTGAAACTGCACCCACCCCTTGATCCCATATTACTACTAGCAGACCTTTATCACCCTTGCCAAAAGATTCTTCCTCCCTAAGACAGGCTGCCCTGAGCTTGATTCATAATTGCCAAAACTTAGAAGCAATGACAATTTCTTACAGTAGGTGAATGGATAAACTGTGGTGCATCCATACAATGGAATATTACTCATTGTTAGAAAGAAATAAACTCTCAAGCCACAGAAAGACATGGAGGAACTTTAAATGCACATTACTAAGTGAAAGAAGCCAATCTGAAAAGGCTACATAATTTATGACCTTCTGGAAAAGACTAAACTATGAAATAGTAGAAAGATCAGTGGTTGCCAAAGATTAGGGGGGAAAGAGAGATGAATAGGCAGAGTACAGGGAATCTTTAGAGCACTGGAAAATATTCTCTGTGATACTATAATGGTGGATACATATTATCACAGTTTTGTCTAAACCCATAGGATATACAAGACCAAGAGTGAACCCTGCTGTAAACTTTTGGATGACAGTGTAAATGTAGGTTCATCCTCAGAACAAATGTGCCACAAGGGTGAGAGATGGGGCTGGGGATAGAGCTCAGTTGGTAGAGTGCTTGCCTCGCATGCGCAAGGCCCAGGGTTCAATCCTCAGCAACACACACACACACACACACACACACACAGCAAAAAAAAAAAAAAAAATTGGTGAGAGATGTTGATAATAGAGGAAGCAAGGGCAAGGGAGTACAGGAAATCTTTGTACTTTCCTCTCAATTTTGCTAGACACCCAAAATGGCCCTAAAAAATGACTTAAAAAATACATCTTTCACTCTTCTGGAAGGTTTGTTTCATAGCAGCACCAGTGCTGTAAGACAACGGTGAGCAGCCTTACATATGTACCATTTACTTTCCACTGATGAAAAAATGCAAGAAAAACAATATGCCATGTATTCCCAAGGCTTAGAGTGCCTGCCTTGCTGAGGGAAAGAACATCAGTGAGCAAACGGGCCTGGATTTGTAGTCACACTAAAAAAAGATAGCATCTGGACATTCGTCCTGAAATTCATCACCCATCTGGTGTTTCTTGCATGGAGTTCTCAGTTCTCAGGTGGCTCGTCACCAGTTCACACTGAAAAACACAAAGCTTTAATAGCGAGATTTCTGTTATCGCCCAATGCCATGGGATCCATTTAGCGGGCAGCAGGGTTTCCTAGAGTCTCAGAAATCACACTGATGTGCTCTCCATGGTCCTGCTGAGACACAGATCTCTGTGAAATATAAGAGACCCTCCTTCTGCCTTCCTGACTTAAGCTTCCCGAAGATTCTGCCCCTGAGAGGTGAGTGATGTGACATGCAGATGACAGGCCCACTCCCTAAGTAGCACGAACTTCTGTTCTTTTTTTCCTCCTGTTTTCCTAGGGAACCATGTTTCTATGGTATAGCCAACAGTTGTCCTTGAATCCCTTCATAAACTCTGAGGGAAGCCCACCTCTCGAGACCACCATCTTCTCCCGTGTGTTAGATGCATATGTGTTTGCTTTACTATTCTTTTTACCAGTATATGACTTCCTTCTTTGTTCCTTGAATTTTCTATTGTCAGATTTTAAGATTGTTGGTTCAGCTTTCTTTTGGATCATATTTGCTTGATATCCTTTTATTTTAAATCTTTCTGTATTCTTTTGTGGTAATGGCATCTTCTGTAAAGATATCGTTATCTCCTTAAAAATGTTTGGGATGCTCTGACATTTTATTGATCATTTAATCCATTTACGTTTATTATAATCACTTCGTATTAGGATAGTTTTCTCCCATCTTATTTCATATTTCATTGCTGATATCTTTTTTCATTTTTTAACCTTATTTTTCTTCACTGAGTAGTTCTGATTTTCTTCAACTGACTTAAAAAAAGATGTTTTTGTTTGGTGGTTGCTCTTAAGACACATATTTGCTTATTTATTCATCTTATCCTATTAAATTTATCAACATCTATTTCTTCCCCTCAACAATTCAAATAGTCTAACATATTCTCTCCCTCCTCTCTTCCATCCCCAATATACATAACAACAACAACAACAACACATTACTGATATAGTTTAGATCGAATTTCAGCTCTGGGGTTTGTTTGTTTCTTTGTTTATTATAGTGCTAGAAATTGAACCCAGGGGTTTGTACATACTAGGCAAGTGCTTTCTACCACTGAGTTATATGCCCAGCCTTTTTTCTTATTTTATTTTGAGACAGGGTCTAGCTAAGTTGCCCAATTTGGCCTTAAACTTGTGATTCTCCTGCCTCAGCCTCCCAAATTGCTGGGATTACAGATGAGCACCACCATGCCTGGCTCAGAATGCTGATATTTTTATCCTTCATATCTCTATCATTTCTTTTTTTTTTTTAAATCTCTTTATACTTTCTCCTGCCTTCTTACATAAGTTTTCACAATGATCTTGCAGCTTCTTTATTTATTTTTAAGGTCTATGTATCTTGCTGCTTGTCTGAGCATATTATGCTTTTTGTTTGAACTATTATATTTTTTATACCTGATATCTGCACTTGGTCTTTCTTGCATCATCTTACCCATATCCTTCCTGATTGTTTTGGCAAGAAACAAACCAAATCATGCTGCTGACTTCTTCCTCCAAAAGTGGCGAATTATAGAACTACTGAAGAAAAAAGAGCACTGACATGATAAACTAATATAAAACTGAGAACCTCTGAGAACACTATAAAGTCTCCTCCAAGCCAGAAAGGGAGCAAGTGCACATGAAAGGCTGGTGTCTGGCAGTTGGAGCAGAGAAAGGTAGGTCAGGGAAGAGATTGTAAATTCAACTTTGTTTCCCCCTCTCTCTGCCTGAACTACCCTCATCGACCCCATCAACACAGCAGTCTTCTGCCACAGGATAGACAGCCTGGTGGTGGCAGAGGCGGCGTGAGGAAAGGTGACCTGAAAGCAGTGCAGAATGAAAGAAATGTATGCACAGCCGATTCTCATTATTTACAGTTGTTCGCTGCTATAAACTCACTGCAAACATTGCAAATACCGAAACATTGCTCCCCCAGGAAACAAGGGGTTAGGTTCCTGTGAGCTTCTGATCACAACATTTTCACCAACTGATCAATACATAACTTTGTTTTACACGTGTTTCTATTTGAAGACATATTTGAGATACATTGTTGATGCATTAACATTCAACTCATGGCCAACAGCACTGTAAACTATACCTCATGCTTCCAGAAAGCTTGTAGAACATGTATTTTCTCCATTAGGCATATCACAGGCTTCTTGCCCCTACGACACTGAATAGCACTTGAGCACTGTTATGGAATGGATTATGTCCCCCCACCAAAATCATGTGAAGTTGTAATCCCCAGTGTGACCTTATTTGGAGATAGGGTACCTAAGAAGATAGTTAAGGTCAAATGAGGTCCTTAGGGTGGAGCCCTAATACCATAGCACTTCGTCATGGGAAGAGAAAGGGGCATCTGAAGAGGCATGCAGAGGAAAGACCCCCTGAGGACACAGCAAGAAGGGAGTCATCCACAAGACAAGAAGAGAAGCCTGCTTGCCTGGCACCTTCATCTTGGACTTGCAGCCTCCAGAAATGTGAGACAATACATTTCTGCCCTCTAAGCCACCCAGGCTTGCTATGGCAAATTAATATAAAATCTGTGGGCCATTTTTAAGTACAAAATCACCTCACCAACAAAAAGAACAAAAGAGGAAATGGAAACAAGTTTACCCACCCTCCTTTATCTTATCTGGAAAATCACGCCCCTGTGCCAACCAGAGGACTCTCACTCTATGCTTTTGTGACATCTGCTCTTGACAATCCTCTGATTCAGGATGTGGTATTCTGGGCTTGACTCCTGGACTCTATCTCACTTTTGAGTCATTGCTAAAAACCCCACTCAGTCATGCTGGATTTTTCTATAGGGTTTGACTTCTCCAGCTTGAGGTCCCCTTGAGGTCTGATGTATATATTCTATAACTTTTCTGTGCTTTAAAAAAAAAAATCTGCCTTGATTTTTTTTTAATCTTTGGTAGATTTAATTTTTGTTTTTGTCAAAGCTTTAGAGGTATATAATTCAAAGAATCGAGTAGTTCCACAAAGTGTGCATCTTAGTCCATTTTGCAGTGTTATAACAGATATTGATGGGGAAATTTGTAAAGAACTCAGATTAATTTCCTCTAGTTCTAGAGACTGAAAAATCCAAGATCAAGGAGTTTGGCAAAGGCTTCCTTGCTGTGTCATCCCATGGCAAAAGGGAAAGAGACAGACAATATGTACCGGAGAAGGTCAAACTCACATTTATAACAAACCCATTCTTAAGATACCAAACCCATGATAGCAGCATCAGTTTATTCAAGTGCAGATACCACAGGACCTAATCACCTCCTAAAGGGACACACCTTTGAACATTGTTTCATTTAGGATTATTTCCAATGTGAACTTTAGGGGACTTGTTCAAACCATAGCAGCTCGTTATCAAACAGAACCCTATACTGATAATATCTTCCTGCTGCTCCCATTCCACATGCATCAGAGAGAAACACTTTCAACTTTTTAAACCGATTCTTTGGGTATTTACATGCTTTCTCCAAACAACATGATTATGTGGTTGCTTCTTGTGTTTTTCTATTACACATTATATATAGTCTTTTAATCCCTAATCCTCCCAATAAAGCAACCTTGTAATTTTGGATATACTAATATTCAGTGTTTATATTATTGCCAATCACATAGTTGATATGTACTGCTAAGCGATATGGTATGAAAAGATTCATTGTCCTGAACAAGTTATTACTTTCCTTATCGTTAATTATTGTCTTTTGTTTGTTGTTGAATAACATCCTCTGTACTTATCATTAATCTATTCCCAAACTCTCTCTCAGATGTGTAAATCTTTTCTCAATATGCTTAATATATCAGGTGTTCTATCCATTTCCTCTTCTCCTGTAACTCTTTTCTGGTCCCCTCCCTGTAGCAGTCAGGACTTGGTGGCCTCTTTTGATTTGTATCCTCATTTTGGCAGAGCACGTTTCCCTGGTGGTTTCCTTGTAAAGGGAGTGCATTAGAGGTAAATCTCTTTCGAGCTGTGCACAGGTCTGAAAACACCTCTATTCTGCCTTCACCCCTATTTGACAGTGTGTCTAGAATATGAGGCTGGAAATTCCTTAAAGGCGAAGACATCACTGTTGTCTTTTTAGCTAAGGCTGTTGAGAAGTTCAGTGCCATTCTTAGTTCTTTACTTATTTATTTATTTATTTATGATGCTGTATTGAACCCAGAGCCTCATACATAGCTAAAGTGATCTACCACTGAGCTACTACCCCAACCCTTAAATTCTTGATCCTTGATGTTCTGTCTTCCCCCTTTCTTTCTCCTTCCCGACCACCACCTGCCCTCCTCTGCTTTTTCTCTGTCCCAATATTTTGAAGTTTTACAATGATGTATTTTGGTGTGGGTACATTTTCTTTCATGGTGCTAGGTTTTTAGTGAACATTGTTTTTTAAACATACTGTTTTTCAGAGAAGTTTTTGATTCACAGTGAAATTCAGAAAAAGTAATATTTCTCATGTAGCCCTTGCCTCCACACACACATAACATTGTACTTGATGAACCTGCATGGACATATCATTATCACCCGGAATCCACAGCTTACATTAGGGTTTGAACAAACATAGAATGGTGTCTTTCCACCACTGTACTATCATACAAAGTATTTTCAATGCCCTAAAAATCCTCTGTGCTCCCTCTCACCTGGCAACCATTGTGCCCCACCATTTTGCCTTTTCCAGAGTGTCACAAAGTTGGAATCATACAATATATGTCCTTTCAGATTGGCACCTTTTACTCAGTAATATTTCTTTCCTCCACATTGTTTCATGTTTTGGTAGCTAATTTTTTTTAACACTAAATAACAGCCCACTGTCTGGATGTACCACAGCTAATCCATTCACCATGTAGAACATCTTCATTGCTTCCAAGTTTGGGCAACTATGAATAAAGCTGTTGTAAACATCTGTGTACAAGATTTTGTGTGGACATAAGTTTTTAACTCCTTTGGGTAAATACCAAGGAGTGCAATTTCTGGATCATGTGGCAAAAGTACATATAATTTTATAAGAAACTGTCTTCAAAAGTGGCTGTATAATTTTGCATCCCCACCATCGGTGTTGGAGAGTTTCTGTTGCACCACACCCTCATTAGCATTTAGTGTAGTCTGAATTTCAGCCATGCTAATAAATGTGGAGAGGCATCTCATTTTTGTTTTAACTTGCATGTCTCGGATAACATATGATGTGGAACATCTCCTCAGATGATTACTTGCCAACTGTAAATCTTTGGTGGGGTGTCTTATAAGGGCTTTGGTTCATTATTCATTTGATTATTTCTGTTTCTTTTAGTCAAGTTTCAAGAGTTCTCTGTATTTTGAACAATAATCTTCTATCTGCTATGTGTTTTTCTTCTGGTCTGTGGCTTGTCTTCTTATTCTCTTGACAACATTTTGCGGAACAGAAAATTTTCATTTTAAAGGAGTCTACCTGATCAATTCTTTCTTTCATGGATCTTGCCTTTGAGGTTATATCCAAAAAGTGATTCAAACACAACTTCATCTGGATTTTCTCCTATTTTGAAAAATAGATCTCTTCTAGGAGTTTTATAGTTTTTAATTTTAAATTTAGGTTTGCGATCCATTTGAATTAAATTTGTGAAGGGTATAAATCTGTGTCTAGGTTCATTTTATTGTATGTGGATGTTCAGTTGTTTCAGTACTGAAAACATGATACTCTCTCCATGGAGTTTCCTTTGTTCCTTTCCCAAAGATTAGATGATTACATTTATATGGGTCTATTTCTGGGTTCTCCATTTTTTTCCATTGATCAATTTGCCTACTTTTTTTTTTTTTTATCAATAGCACACTGGCTTGATTACTATAACTTTATAGTATGTCTTGAAATTGGATAATGCCAATTCTTAAACTTTGTTCTTCAGTGTTGTGTTGGTTATTCTGGCTCTTTTGCAGCATCATATAAATCTTAGAATAGGCTGCTGCCTCCTTCTTCTGCTGTTCCTAGAGCTGCTTCTGTGCTCTTTGTTGTGGACCTAGTACCTCTTTTGTGAAGTGGCAGAGGAGACTCTGGCTCTCGCCTTGGCTGACAAAAAGCCTAAGGTAAGGAGTCAAGCTTGAGAACAATGATCATATTAACTTGAAGGTGGTGGGGCAGGATGGTTCTGTGGTGCAGATTAAGAGACACACATCACTTAGTAAACTAATAAAAACCTACTGTGAATGACAGGGTTTGTCGATGAGGCAGATCAGATTCTCATTTGACAGGCAGCCAATTAATGAAATGGACACATCTGCACAGTTGGAAATGGAGGATGAAGATACAATTGATGTGTTACAGCAGCAGGCAGGAGGTGTCTACAAAAAAGGGAACCCTCTACTTTACTCCAGAACTCTGTTCTTACAGACCAAGAATACATTCTCAATTAGAAAACTGCAATTCGGTTCCACCACATCCTGACTACTATAGTATAGTTTTCTCTGTTCTTTCATTTTCTCCTTCCCCATTCCTTTACTGTACATAAAGTAACTGGTATATGTTCATAAGGATATTGCATTTTTTAAAAACGAAATGGCCAATGATGTTTTGATTGATGTCAAATGGAGATGGGATGGGAAAAATATTGGTTCTGTGAAAATATTCCTTTTCTCCATTAGTGGTATGCTCATTCAGCTCTTATGTTTATATTCCAGTAAGTTATTTTGATTTCACTGTTTTACAAAAACCAAAAAGCGAGCAAACAAAAAATACCCTGAACAACAAAAAAAATCCTTGCATACTTTGTTCACTAAGAAAATTTTAATGTTTTCCACTTATTATTATAAAACCAGAACAATTTTATAACATTTTTTTTTGTACATAGCTGTTATATGTAGGAAAATCTGTCTTTAAATAGTAGTAAATTACTCTTAAAAAGAAAAAGATTCGGGCTGGGGTTGTGGCTCAGCGGTAAAGCGTTCGCCTAGCACGTGCGCGGCCCGGGTTCGAACCTCAGCACCACGTAAACATAAATGCATTGCATTGTGTACAACTAGAGCAAATAAACATTTAAAAAAAAAAAAGAAAAAGATTCTTAGATAGTTTTCCCTTCAAGTCAAGCATCTTGTTGTTTAAATAAACTTCTTGTTTAAAATGAAAAAATAAAAAAATAAATAAACCCTTAGAATATCTATAAGATAACCTGCTGGAATCTTGACTGGAATCAAATTAAATTTATAAGTCAAATTGGGGAAAAAATGACATCTTGACAATACTGAGCCTTCCTATCTATAAACATGAAGTATCTCTCCTTTTATTTAATTTTTCTTTGATTTCTTTCATTAGTTTTATATTTTTCTTTTTATTGATCTCATACATATTTTGTTAGAGTTATACCTAAGTAGTTCACTTTTTGAGTACTAATAAAATAAATGGTATTTCATTATTCATTTCAAATTGCATTTGTTCATTACTGGCATGTAAAAAAGGGATAGACTTTTCTATTAACCTTGTATTTTGCAACCTTGGTACAATGTCCTATTAGTTCCAGGAATTAATTTTGTTGATTCTTCAGATTTTCTACAGCAAGTTATGTATGAAAAAAAGACCATTTTATTTTTCCTTCTCAAGCTATGTACCTTTTATTTCCTTTCTTATCTTATTGCATGAGTTAGGATTTCTAATATGATGTTGAAAAACAGTGGGGAAAAGGGATATGTTTATCTTATTCCTAATCTTGATGGGAAAACTTTGAGATTCTCACTGTTAAATATGATGTTAGCTATATGTTATTTTTTTTTTTGTAGATATTCTTCACCAAGTTAAGGAAGTTCTTCTCCCCTAGACCAGGTTTTTGAGAGTTTTTACATAACTGAGTATTGGAATTTGTCAAGTTCTTTTTCACATCTGTTTATATGATAATATGATTTTTCTTTTTTAGCTTGTTTATGTGATGGTTTACATTAATTGAATTGTAAATGTTGACTCAATCTTGCATAACTAGAATAAATCTCATGTGGTTTTGGTGTATAATTCTTTTCACACATTGTTGGTTTTAATTTGTTAATATTTTGTTGAGCATTTTTGCATCTGTGTTCATGAGAGATATTGGTTTGTACTTGTCTTTTATTATGATATCTTTGGTTTGGCCTCATAGATTCGGTTAGTAAGTATTCCTTTTTTTTTCTATCTTCTGAAAGGGACTTTAGAAAACTGGTATAATTTCCTTTTCAAATGTTTGGTAGAATTCATTGGCAACCCTTTTGGACTTGGTACTTTCTGTTTTGGAAAGTCATTAATTATTGATACATTTTTTTATGGAGATAGGCCTATTCAGATGATTGTTAATTCTTGTGTGATTTGTGTGTGTATGTGTGTGTGTGTGTGTGTGTGTGTGTGTGGTGCTGGGGATTGCACCCAGGACCTTGTGCATGTAAGGCAAGCACTCTACCAACTGAGTTATATCCCCAGCCTCTTGTGTACATTTTGGCAGCCTGTTTTTCAGAGTTTATCCATTTCATCTAGGTTATCACTACTTATTGGTACAGAATTATTTTTAGTATTCCTCTTGATGACCATGGAATCTGCCGTGATGTCCTCTCATTTCTGATATTAGTACTATCTCTCTCCTCCTTCTTTCTCCCTCTCTCTCTCTCAGCCTCCTACAGGCTTATCAACTTTATTGATCTTTTCAAAGAAACAGTTTTGGTTTAGTTAATTTTTAAAAATGTAAATTGTCTTTCCACGTTTTTTATTGGTGCATTATAGTTGTACATAATGATTTGATTTATTGTTACATATTCATATATGCACATAACATAACAATATAACTTGGCCAATATCACTCTGCAGCACTTCCCCATTCCCTTCCTGCCTCTGGTTTTGTTGGGGTTTTTTTATCTATTTATTTCTTGTTTTCAATTTTATTGATTTCTGCTCTAATTCCTAGCATTTCTTTTCCTCTGCTTCCTTTGGACTTAATTGTTCTGATTTCCTAAGACTGAAACTTAAGTGGATTTTAGATCTTTCTTCTTTTCTAATAAATGCACTCAATGCTATTAATTTCCCTCTAACCACTCTTTGCATTGAATGCCACAAATTTTGACAAGTTGTGTTTCATTTTCAACTAGTTAGAAACATTTTTTAATCTCTCTTGAGATTTCTTCTCTGACATGTGTTATTTAATCTCCAACTCTTTTGTGATTTTTTTCCCAGCATTTTTTTTGTTGTTGTTAATGATTTAATTTCTAGTTCAATTTCGTTGTGGTCTGAAAGCAGACATTTTATGATTTCTGTTCTTTTAAATTTGTTAAGATGGGTTTTATGGGTTAAAATGCTAATGTTTGGATGAATATTTCATGAATTTGAGAAAAAATATGTAATATACTGTTTTTGGATGAAGTGGTCTATAGGTGTCCATTACATTCAGTTCATGGATGATCTTGTTAAGTTCAACTATGTCGTTATTGATTTTCCTCCGATTAGATCTGTCTATTACTCATAGAGTGTTGTTGAAATCAACTACTTTGAAATCATCTCTTTCTCCTTGCAATTCCACCAGTTTTTACTTCATGTGTTTTCATGCTCCATTGTTAGGTATATGCTCATTAAAGATAGTTGTGTCTTTCTAAGAACTGACCCCTCTATTATCGTGTAGTGCCCTCTGTGTCTCTAATGGCTTTTCTTGATCTGAAGTCTGCCTGTGAGACTATTGCTGCTACTTCACCTGTCTTTTGATTAGTGCCATCAGGGTAAATCCTTCTCCATACATTTTTCTACATGTGCCTTTATATTTAAAGTGGGTTTCTTGTAGACAGCATGTGTTTGGGTCTTGTTTCTTAGTTATCGCTGACAAACTTTTTCTTTCTTTTTTTTTTTTTGTACCAAGAACTGAACCCATGGGTGCTTAACCACTGAGCTACATCCCCAGCCCTTTTTAAAAATATATATTTTATTTATATTTAGAGACAAGAGTCTTCTTTAATTACCTAGGGCCTCACTAAATTGCTGAGGCTGGCTTTGAACTTGGGATCTTCCTACCTCCACCTCTGGAGGTGCAGGGATTACAGGTGTGCGCCACCCTACTGTCTTTGTCTTTTAATTGGTTCGTTAAAACCATTGATATTCAGAGCAATTATTGATACATTTGGATTAACATCTACTGTGTTTGTTACTATTTTCTATTTGTTTTTCTTATTTTTTATTCTTCTTTTTGTCTCTTTTCACCTTTTTTTGGTTCAGGGCGATTGAACTCAGGGGCACTCGACCACTGGGCCACATCCCAGCCCTTTTTTGTATTTTATTAGAGACAGGGTCTCACTGAGTTGCTAAGTGCCTTGCCATTGCTGAGGCTGGTTTTGAACTCATGATCCTCCGGCCTCAGTCTCCCAAGTGCTGGGATTACAGGTGTGTGCCACCGCGCCCAGCTTAACCAAGTTTATTCCCCTGAGGAGGGTGCACCGTTCCTGGAAGTACTGCAATACCAGGTCGATGCTTGGAGTGGACGGAGCAAACTCTTATTCCATGTCCTATTTCCAAAAATCCATTTAATATATTGTCCTCAGATAGAGGACGTATCAGATATTAAACTGATAAGAACAGATACTACACTTGATCTTAGCCAAAAGGCTGAGAAGCGATCTTTTCACCTTTTATTGTAGTTTTAACTGAACATTTTATGTGACCCTTGGCATATCAGTTATACTTCTTCTTCCTGTGTGTGTGTGTATGTGTGTGTGTGTGTGATTGCCTTGGTGTTTGTAATACGTATATACAACAAATCAATCAAAATCCACTTTCAAATAATACTGTACTACTTGATGGGAATGTGAGTTCCTTGTAATGACAAATTCTAATTCCTCCTTTCCATCCCTTGTATTGCTTTCTCTCATTTCACATATTCACAGGATTTTTCCCCCTTTATCTTTGATTTTCTCTACTTTGAAATGATAAACCTGTGTGTGTGTGTGTGTGTGTGTGTGTGTGTGTGTGTGTGTGTTTTTGTTTTACTTTTATACTGGTTGATGATCTCTGAGCTTACCCTGGATCTGTGATTCAGTATCTGACATATGTATGTGCATACACATATACATGAACATAAAAATTATTAATCTTTTTGCCATTATTTTGAACTGTTATCTATTAGAACAATTAAGAATAAAAAAGAAAATCTTTGCCTTCTCTTATTCATTCTCCAACTTTCTTCTTTTCTTTTCTTTTCTTTTCTTTTTTTTTTTTTGGTTGGGGGGCAGAGGGAAGGGTGGATAAGGTATCTCTATGTTGTACAGGCTGGGCTTGAACTTGTGATCCTCCAGTCTCAGCCCACCAAGTAGCTGTATTACAGGTATGTATCACTGCACCCAGCTTCTCTTCATTTATTTATATAGATCCAAGTTTCTGATCTTATCATTTTTTTATCTCTAAAAGATTTATTTTAACCTTTCTTGCATGGCAGATCTACTGGCAATAAGTTCTGCCAAGTTTTGTTTGTCTAAAAAAGACTTTATTTCTACTTTGCTTTCAAAAATACTTCTTCAGGGTATAGAATTTCAGGATGGTGCTTATTTCTTCTCTCTCTCTCAACACTTTAAATATTTCACTTCACACTCTCTTTGCAGATTTTATCTTTGTTTCTCTATAGGTAAATTTTTTTTTCTTTCAGTTTTTTTCAGGATTTTTTCCCCTTTATCTTTGATTTTCTCTGCTTTGAAATGATAAACCTGGGTTTTTTTTTTTTTTTTTTGTTGTTGTTGTTGTTGTTGTTTTACTTTTATACTGGTTGATGATCTCTGAGCTTACCCTGGATCTGTGATTCAGTATCTGACATTAATTTGGGGAAATTTGCAATCAGTATTTCCTCTATTTCTTTCTCACTTCCTTTTTCTAAAATTCCCATTCTGGGTGGGTCTAACGTTTTGTATTTGTTGTGCAATCCTTTTATATCCTATGCTGGGTTTTTTGTTCAGTTTTTTGTTCTCTTTGTTTTTAATTTTTGTTAGCTTCCATCAAGATATTACCAAGCTCAGAGAATCTTTCTTAGCTGTTTCCAATAAACCCATTGAAGACATTCTTCATTTCTGTTACTGTTTTTTTTTTTTTTTATCTAGCATTTGTTTATATTTTGTTTTAGAATCTCCACTTCTCTGCTTCCACAGCCTATCTGTTCTTGCATTCTGTCTACTTTATCCATTTGAGGCCTTAGCCTCTTCATCAGGGTTGTTTTAAATTCCTGATTAGGTACTCCCTACATCCCTGCCAGATCTGCGTCTGGCTGCCCTGCCTGCTCTGTGTCTTTCAGCTGGGGTCTGTTTTGTTCTTGCCTTTTAGTGTGTCTAGTCATTTTTTCCTTATTTGCTACATGTGATGTCCTGGATAAAAGGTGGTGGTACATTGTGGGGGAAAGGGAAGCATTCCACAGGACTATCAAAAGTGTCAGTCTCGCAGCAACCATACCTCTGCACTGTGAACTCCATGTGTGTTTCTCACTTTTTCTGTGTCCCCTTTCAGTGGGACAAGATGGCTAGTGTGGACCAAAAGTGGGTATTGCCTTTCCCCCAGGTCTGTTAGGCTCTGATGAAACCAGTGTAGGATCTGGTTTAATAGCTTCTCCAGTGGGGAGATCTTCTAAAGGAAAACAGAGTGCTCTGGCATATTTCGAATGACTACTCTTCCCTTCCTCCCGCCAGAAGTATGAGAACATTTCTCTCCAAAATCACTGCGAGAACCTGTTTGAACTCCTGGAGGTAAAATTCACAAAGGTCTAGGGTCTTCCTGTGTCTCTCGAGCTCGACCATGCTGAGCCTTGCAAGCTCTCCAAGTTCTTCCACCTTGACTCGTTCCTGCAGAGTCTTCTGCTCTGGCAAGCCTGGTGTTTTTGCATTCTCTTTCCATTCTCTTCAGCTGGGGTACAGTGGTTTGCCTTGTGATTCCATCTCTCTGATAGATCTTAGACTTGCTGATTTTTCAATTCTTCATCTTTTTAGTTGCTGTTAGAAGGAATGGTGACTTCTTACATGTTGAACTAGAAATCAGAAGTCCTTAGTGGACTCTTTTAATCTGGAAGCTGTCCTTCGATTCTGGAATTATCTCATGGACAATAAATTTTTTTTTTCTCTCATCTTTCTCTTTCCAAAATGCCACTTAAGATTTTGAACCTAATGGACTTGTGCTGCTATTGTACTTGTAATTTCCAAAAGCACTCTTTGTTCTTTTAATATTCTTTTCCAAAAATAACACTCTGTTCTTTTTTTTTTTTTTTTTTTTTTTTTTTTTGTGGATGCAATGTTTTTGCGTCCTTTGGAGCATATGAAGGGTAATTTGCTGTTTGAACTTTTCTCTCTTGCTTCTCATGTTTCTGCTTGTTTGGTTGAGTCCCTATCTTTCATGTTGGAGGCTTTCCCCATTTCCATGGAGATCCTTGACTATCTGCTCTTTTTAAGAAGGGATCAATAGAGACTGAAATCTCCCTGAAAGTCAGAGGAGCTCAGTGATTGCAGGATTCATTCCAGGGCCACATAGCTGGGTTGTTGTATTGGGAAACCCTAGATGTCAGTGTCATTAGGTCTCTTCTACTGAGCTGATACGATTTTTAGAGCAAGTATTTTCTAATATCCTGCCTGAAACATAGCATGACTATTCTGCCTGATATTTGCCAGCTGGGTAGGGTAGAAGCTCAGTCCCAATATTTAATAGAAAATTTTACCGAATCCCTCTGTGTTGAATGTCCCCTGCTGTCAACCGTGCATGGCATCCACCATTTAGAGACTGTCCATTTACCATCTCCAGAGCATAAGCCTCAGGCTCCTGCTGGACTGTAATGATCTTCATGGTACAGGAAACAAAACCTGGGACCTAATTACCTCTTAAAAAGAACTTTCACCTGTCCTTCCAGTGCAGCTCCACCATTATTCCTCCATCTAGAGATACCTGGTGCCACCAAGACCTATGCATTTTGTGGATTTTATAGATGAATTAGTTTGCACCTTGACTTTCCTCATTGCTGCCTGACGATTGATTCGACTTCTGGGATTATGCTGCTTTTGTTTCTTCTCCTGACCTCTGTCCTTGTGATTTATGTCTTTTGTTTTTATTAAGTTTAAAGTAATTTTTGGAGAGTAAAGCCTGAGGCATTAGTGAAGCTGCTATCTCTAACTGAAATTTCCCTGCCTACTAATACCCCTGTCCTGCCTCTGCCCCATAGCAGCTCTGCACAATGGAGGAACTGCCTGCCCAGGCCATGTGGCAGGACTCTGCTGTGCCAGTTCATGTTGGCCTTCTAGAGCTGGTTGACTCTTTGCTTGAATCTATGAAGGTTGAATTGCCCACCCCTAAACGCTAGCTGTGAGTACTTCTCTTGGGCCATCTCTGATGAGTGGACGGATCTAGTTCTGCTATTGAGTGTGGACAGGTAGGTTATTAAAAAGATGAGACTCTTCCCTTGCCCCTAGCTCTGGGTTGCCAGGAATAACCGCCACGGTGCCTTGTGGCAGCTTGGTCTTATCAGGACCATCCTGTTTATGGCAAAGGGAAGTGACAGCAGGCTGGTGGCTCAGTCTCAGCTTTGTGAAGTGGTCTCAGTCTGTTCTTTAGCTTTTTATTCAGCTTTGTGAAGTGGTCTCTAAATCTGTTCTTTAGCTTTTTATTCAGACATAGGACTTTTCCCTGTCCCAGGTGACCAATGTTAGGAAACGGACTCAGGTGAATCAAACTCAGAGCAGACTGGGTACTTTAGGGTGTCTTTATTTATTAATTTATAAGAGGCTGTATCTTTTCCCAATAACTGAAACATTTATGTCTGTAGGATATTCCTTCTTGAAATAACAATCAAGAAAGAAACCCCACAGTTATCAGATATATTCTGTATACAAGGATATACTAGTTACATTTACATACATTGTTTCCATGCAGGCTAACTCTGCAAGGTGTTTCCTGGTTCTACCCATCAGGAAACCAGTATTCGCAGAGGTTGAATTAACTTTTCAAAGATTACAATGCCAGCTAGAGACTCAGAACCCTTTGGTTCCAGTGTCTGTGGGTCGGAACTTGAATCATAGAACTAGACACAGAATGAGAAGGTCTCACAAGAATCCTGCTACGGTGGAACTGGGAGTCAACAAAGGTCTTTCTTGAGATGACCTGTGACTGTCCTGAGAGAAGAGAGAGAGGACTGGGGAAGGGCCAGGTGGAAAGTACAGGCAGTGGGAACAGCATGTGTCATGGCCCTGAGGTGGCAACACTGGTGCACTTGGAGTCACAGACGTCAGGTGAGCATGGTGAGTCCTGAGGAGCCCGACACTGGAGAACGAGTGACAGAAGATGGACAGGAGGACTGACATGAAGCCACCAGATCACAGGTGAGACCCCCATGAAGCTAAGCTGGCCCAACAGCTAGGAGTAGACTCTGATTTAGGGTGCAGGGGTGAGGCTGTCCCCAAAACCACATGTTCTATCTTCATGTTCCAGTCCTGTAAATTACGTGAATATTTTTTTTCAACATGGCTGTCTTCCTTGTATTAGAGATTTTCTTTCCAAGAATTAGTTAAATGGGCTATAACTGTTTGTTTTTCTTATAATAATGCATTCTCTATAAAATCATAGATTTGAACAATCATTGACCACAATTTGAGGGCCAGTAGAGCTGTGGTTCTCCAACTTGAAGTCACCTGGAGAGATTATTTTTAAAAGAAATACAGATGTTGGAGCGGGGTGTGGCTCAGTGGTGGAGCACTTGCTACCACGGGGCAGGGCTCAGGTTGGGTTCTCAGAGCCACATAATACAAACAAACAAACAGCCAAAAAACCCCAGGTGCTTGTTCTACCTAACCTACTGAATCACCCGGTTTTTCTCAAGTTTCACAAGCTGTTCTTATGCAGCTGGGCTAACCAATTGTCAGAAGGCTCACACTCTGGGACAGGGTGGCAGCACAAAGCTCAGGCAAGGCCGGTTTCCTGCCTCTCAGTGTGTCTGCTGTAGACACCATACATTCCCTTCCCCTCCTCCCTTCAGGACTGTACTCACCCATTGGCCAGGTGGCTCGTGATACTTTCAATATAGTGCCATAGGCCATGTTGAGAGATGGTCACTGTTCTCAAAAAGCTCATGAACTGTGTATTTCATTCATTCTAAAATGTACTCTTTCCATCTTTTAACATCTCAGAAACAGAGTTGTGCCTAAAACTTTGATTGTTCCTTAGCATTTGCTATAGTGGAATTGAGAGTGTTTTTCCTTTGTATGATGAATATGCCACGTAAAAGCAAGGATACCTTCAGATTGATGAAGCACAGTAGTTGGAAAAGGAACAACATACTGTGTGAAAAGGTAGCCAACATAAGCCTTGCCTGTGTCGTTCCCTCTGTATGGACATCCTGCCCTCTGCTTCACCAGCTCCACTAATCTATCACAACTCAACTCCAACGTCACCTCCTCTAGGAAGCCCTCTGCGTCACCCAGTCCTACCACCCAGTCAAGACTAAAAGGCTTTCTCTGGGCTCCTGTGCTTGCCTCTGACCTTTATATATTCCACTGTGTTACACTTGTCCTGTTACTGGTCCCCCCGCCCCAACTCCATGTGAGGTCCCTGAAAGCAGAGATGTAACTGTATAACATAGTATACACTTGTTATATGCATAGTAGAATCTCAGCAATTGTTTAATGAATGAGTGGTGAAGGACTGAAGAGTTACAGGCTGTGTGTGTTCTGTACCACAAGTCACACCAGTGGGCTATACAAGAAAGGCAGGGTGTAGGGCTGGAGGCCAAGGAAGGCTTTCTAAAGGAAGGGATAGGAGCTGTTCTACCAACACGGCCAGCGGAATCAATCACTCAGGACTGCAATGAGGATGGAGACAGGCCAGGCACAGAGGTGCACCCCTGTAATCCCAGCTACTGGGGAGGCTGAAGCAGGAGGATCACAAGTTCAAGGCCAGCCTGAGCAACTTAGTGAGACCCTCAGCCTCAGTGAGACCCTGTCTCAAAATTTAAAAAGTAAATAAATTAAAAAGGCAAGGGATATAACTTAGTGGTAAAGTGCTCCTGGGTCATGGGTTCAATCCCTGGCGCCATAAACAGAAGAAGACTGAAACAGAGGCAGTGCTGGGACCCGCATACTCATCTTGCAGACGCTGTAATGATTGTTACCCAGCTGGATTTAGTATGTGAGTTTCAGGAGCCTCTGGAATTTAATTCATCATTGCCCTTTATAATTAACTCTGGGTTCTGAAACAATACATGCCCAGATTCAGAGGAAAAAGCATTTCAACTCTCAGTGAGTGAGCTCTCACAGGAAGTCCTGAATGTACTTAGTCTTTGTGGTTTGCCCCCAGAGCTTCCTGCCTGAGTTAACAAGGTTTAACAGGTCTGAGGAGCCCAGGAGAAGGTGGGCAGATGGCACCACCAGCCTGGCACTGACACTTCAAAGCAGGAGTCCTCGCAGCCTATTGTTTTAGAACTGCAACCGAAAACTCTTCTTTCTCTCCCCACTTCTCCCAAAGTTCAGCTAGCAGTCACGCCAGCTGGGGATGGGTTCTGACTTCTTACTGGTCATTTGTGAGGCTCAGGATTTGTTTGAACGCAGTTGTCTCAGTTGGCCCTGTGTGTGTTGTCCGATGAGCTCACAGTGCCTCAGGTATTCCTGGATCCCTCTTTTCAAGGATGACTCCACAGATCAAGACCACTTCTGAACAGTCAGGAAAGCAAGATCCAAACACTTAAGCTTTCTGGTGACTTTTGTTGAAGTTTGTGCTTAGAGGTGTTGATTCACAAGTTGCCATGTAGATTATCAGGCCCAGCTTTGCTTCTGAGACCTGGGGAGGGGCTGGGGAGGATATTCTGGTCACTCTAGTGGGGATTCAGGTGGCTTAGGTGATGCCACACCAACTAGGCTCTTTCTCATTCTGCAGCTTCTTCTGCTTAACACCCAGCTGTTTACTTCAGTGAGCAGACACCAAGGTCAAAGCTAAGCTTTTACTTCACTCCTTCTCAAGCATGGTGAGCAAGTGTCCACCAGGACACATAAGAAAGCTGAAAGTCCTTCGAGCAGATGGGTGGCCTGTAGGGGACACGAGCCTAGTAACCACCTGGCATGTCATATCTGTGCAGGATCTGAGAGGGAGAGGAGATTGCCAAAATTTTTGTGCTCTGTCAGGAACCATCCTCACAATCACATTCTCATTGTTTCTCTCTTCTTGGTGACAGAGATCTATGAGGAGGCCATGGATCTTCTACCACATGACTGAGTTAGAAAGTGCCAGCAGGACTACGGCCTGCAAGCCCTGGGAGGCTACAAAGTCTTACATGTAGCAAATGTTTGATGGAAAAGTGGACCTGCACACCTAGAGCTGAGAAATCAAAAGAGCCTTTTTATTGGAAAGGACAGTTTTAATTGGAGGAAGGGGGCGATGAATTTTCTGCCGCTCCACGGGGAGGTTTTGGTTGAACTCGAGGTCTGGGGAGGGGAGGGCCTTTCTGCTGGCGAACCTGTGTGCCTGATGGGGGAGTTCTTCTCTGTGGCTGGTGCTGGACACGGTGGGCAGGAGGCAAGGGACGATGACCAGGTGTCTGGGCACGATGACTGGGTGGTGGAGGAGGTTGGGAAACTGCTGGATTTTGAGGAAGTGAGGTGGGGACTTGGCTGGGCTTTTGGCTTCTGTCTTCAGAGGTTGTTCTGTGGGCTTTTACCTCCAGCTCCTCACCTGCAACAACAAAATCACTCAAGAGCTTATCCTGGCAAGATGTGACCCATGTAACTATGGAGCACCTCTTACATGCAAGGAACCCTGCTAGCTGCTTTGGAGGAAGCCAAGAGGAAGCAGGGAAAGAGCTGTCCCTATGCCCCAAGAGCTCTCAGTCTTGTGGGGGAAGCAGAAATGCTGACCACAAGCTGGAGGGAGACCCCAGGGATTTGGAGGGACCCAGAGGGGACAAGACACCTAGCAGGGAGAGCTTGGTGCTCACTCCAGAGAGCAGACAGCACTCAGACCTGCCTCAGTGCTGGTACATCCTAGACCCTGAGTCCTGAGAGCAAACCTCGTGATCAGATTCTGTGGTAGGGAATCTGAGTCGCCTCCGAGGAGCTGCAGTGTTCTGACGGTCTCTGTGTGCATGTGCTCCTCTGCCCAGGCTGTTGTCAGGCAACCTGCATTCCGGCGACAGGTTGGAGCACACACAAGGGGCTTTTTAGTCCTCAGAAATCGACTAGTTCCTTGGAAATTTATGCACAAGACCCATCCTCTTGGGCTGAGGAGGGAAAGATTCTTCTTCCCTTACTCTTTGGGGTTTTCTGCTTTGTGTGGCTTTCAGTCCACGAAGACAGGCCCAGGACTAATCAGAATATAGTAGTTTTTCCTGTACTGTTTTCAAGCCACAAGGGCAATCTGTGAGGTTGCCCAGCTGCCATAGACCTGGAGGGCTCTGCTGGCCCCCTCTGGCCTCCAGGCTATGAGTTGGGTATTCCAGTCCCACATACAAGAACATCCCTACGGGCTGCAGAGGCAGGCCCAAGTAGATTCCCCCTGGGGTAAATGAATGATCTCTTACATCTTTATGGGGCTGTGGCTTGGGAAGCACAGTCCCTCTGAGCACCACCTGTAAGTGCAGGCAGATGATGCCAAGCCAATCAGCCTCCTCTGGTTGCTGGAAACACAGACATCAGGTGGCTTTGAACATGAAGGCTCAAAATCGGATAATGTGGTTTTGACATCTGTGTGGCCCATGTGCTCCAAGCACATAGACAGGAGGGCCCAGAAAGGACAAAAGGCATCCTCTCTGCCATCTCTGGTGCCCAGAGGTGCCTGAGGTTATGGTCGGGAGGCTGTGGAGAGGACTTTGACTCTTGGTCCCAGTTCTGGGGAACAGGGCTGTGAGCAGCCCTGCTTCATCCCATGTGACAAGCTGAGGCTGCCATTGGTCTGTTTGTCCTGCTTGTCATTCACTTGCTTCTCCTACACGTATTGCTGATCTACCAGGTGTTAGGCATTATTACTAAGTGGCAATCATGACTCAGACACACTGTCCTCAGGAAGTCTAAAATCAAGTGAGACAAATAAGGACAACAAATCACAATCTCAGTCTCCACGAATGCACAGGGCCACCAGAGAGGTGTCAAGAGCCACAGTCCCAGGGCGAGGAGTAGGGTGTGGCCAAGTGGCTAAGCTCTTAGGCAGTTCCGGACAGACAAATCAGCTGTGGCTTTGTGCAACCTGCCTGGTCAGAGCAGCACCGCAGGTCCTCAGCATGCCCACTCCAGTAACTTCCGCACCTGCTCCCAGGAGTTCCTCCTGGAACATTGGCCCTTTCTATCACATCACCTGCATCTCCTGGTTTCTCAACCTTGGCTTGGGACGAGGGTGAGACAAAGGAGGCACACAGGGTGTGGGATTTAAGGAGGTGCCCACTTTCAGGGCATGCAAGAGAAAGACGAGGGCCTCCTTAAAGTTTGTGCCCTGGGCTCCTCGTCTCCCCCTGGTCCTGACTCAGCTTCCTGGTCACAGAGCTTGAGGCAAAGAATCTAGCCTCACTGATGGTGGTAAGGCTCTCATCTGTGGTGCTGTTTTCTCTCCCAAGGCTGGGTGGGATAGTGAGTGTAAAGCATAGAGGTTAGTTTCTGGCACAAGCAACTTCTTTGTCAGCATGAGCTAATTATCAGGTTGGTCACTTCAGCCTGGTGAGATCAGGGGCTGCTCTGCCTTGGGGAGACAGGTGAGGTCCACCTTGGAAGAAAGCATGGTCTTTGACCATTGGTGATAAGAAAGGACCTTTGTAAGGAAAGGTGGAAGATAGCCTGAGCAGGGCCCAGAGCTGAGGATGCCATGGCACTTGGGGGACTCACCAAGCAAGTGTTTTAAATCTAGAAAGACGTACCCAGCTCCGTAGGGGGGTGAAATGAGACAAGGGGCTGGGGGTGGCCACTGAAGGGCTGAGGGAGAACTGTGGAAAGAAGTCTGAAGTAAGAAGCCCACTCCAAAGGGCACAGGGCATGAGGATCCTGGGTGGCTGCACACCAGGTCCTCCGGCTGTGGGGAAGTAGCAGGTGTGGGCGTGGCCTGGAGTGCTCTAGGAAGAGATGCCTGGTGAGGGGCCGCAGTCCTGCTGTGAACCAGAGACGACACAGGACTCCACGGCTTGCCTGCGGAGCTGCATGCCTAGCTGGTGGCTGACACCCCAACCCAGTACCTGCAGTGACACCTGGTCTGTCACTCCCTGATGTGATCTGCCTTGGGTGGCCTGGATCTCCACTCATGAGCATGACCTTTTCATGTTTGGTGGGTTGCGAGACAGGACTGACCAAGAAAACAGAACCCCCAGCCCCAACACATCCCTCCCGAACAGTCAGTTAGAAAAGGGGACACAACCACCTGTTTGCGGGGGTGGGGCGTGGGGGAGTTGATGGTGGTGTCTGTTTGTAGTACTAGGGGGGGAAACCCATGGCTTGGCCTAAAGGCAAGAGACTACATGAGCCACACCCCCAGTTACCTTGCTTTGGAATGAGTTTTCCTGTGAGTGTACCTTATAGCCTGACATGGTTTTACCTAGTTCCCAGAAGCTTGGTCTTCAACAGGCTTTGGGCCACTCAAGGACAAGATGTTTACCAATGGACAAGGTATTTTCAAATGAATCTTTCTACCCACATGGAGCTGTGTGGCCCTTTTGCATCCCTCTGCACCAGCCTTAGACACCCTTAAGTGGGGATTCCAATGAGACCAACCAGGATGTAGCTCCTCAAACTCCCTCACTGTGGGCCCCAAGAATTCTTTTTTCAGAATTCAAACTAACCACAAAATGGAACAAGCTATCGCTTCCGGTTCCAGTCCTAACGTTCTGAAACCATCTCCTTCTTTTCTTTGCAGACCCAAGGTGCCATCCCCTTGAGATGACTCCGTGGGGATTTTGCTGCGGCCTGCGGTGACACAAAAGAGGGGGAGCTCACCGTTTCTCCTGCTGTTCTGTTTTTTCCTCTTGCTGACATAGAAAATGAGTAGCACCACAAACACCAAGAGGATGCCTCCTGCACAGACACCAGCGATGAGATAGATGTGCAGACCATTCCCTGAAAGAGAAGAGACATGGGACTCAGGGGAGGAAGCGGTCCTGGGCAGAGAGGCCATTTCATTGCTTTGGCCAAGGACCCCAGCTTCCCACTTCAAGAAGGAAAAAGAGCTTGATGGGACTGTTCAAGCTCACAAAAGGCCAAGCTTAAGGAGGGTGGTGAATTGGGTCAATGCCTGGGAGAGGCCAAGGGGTAAGGGCCCTCTGAAGTTCCTTGGTAAAGTTTAGACTTGAACTACCTGGTTGTTCATGCACCAAGGCCTGTCCATCCCTGCCTACTCATTGAGGAGAACATCATGACGTTTTATTTATTTATTTACTTTTATTTTTCTTGGTGATGCAGGGGATGAAACCAGCCAGGGCTTTGCACATGCTAGGCAAACGATCTGTGACTGAGCCACATCCCTAGCCGAGCATCACAGAATTTTAGACCAGAGTAGTTTAGAGATAATCTAGTGCAATCTCTAGTTTCAAAGATAAGGTCCAGAGAGGGAGGATGAGTTGCCTGAGGCCACACAGTATCTGTTTCTGAGTGGTTCCTTTAAAAAGCCTCTTGTCTAGCTGTTTCTGCTGTTTTCCTGCTCTTTCATCTCTGGCTTCCCTCCTGCGCCTATTCTTTCTTTCCCTCTTGATCAGGCAGTTTCCAAACATTCAGGGTAACTATTTCACTGGTGCAACCCAGCCCTCTCTCCTCACAGCAGCACCCCTCCCAGACTTTCCCCAGACCCATGAGAGAAGTTCAATGAGATAGCAACAGCAGTGTCAGGGACCTTCAGTTCCTAGAACTTCAGTCACTGTAACATAATAAGAAAAACAAAGACTTCAGTGTTAAGGGAAATGGGGTTGGGTCCAGGTCTTTTAGACAAGAGCTGTGTGACCTTTGGCAAGTTACTCCACCTCGCTGAGCCTGCTTCCTTCTTTGTAAAATGGAAACAATGAAACCTACATCACAGGGTGGCTGTTGGAAGCCAATCAGATAATGGATGTGAAAGTGCTTTATAAACTGTGAAACAGCACACAAATGTGAGGTCTTGCTTTTACCAGCGCTTTTTGCACTAGTGTTTTTGGTAGCAGTTTCCCAGGAGGGGTGCTGGACCATCTGCCCTTTGTGAGTCAACAGCAGTTAAAGAGGAGCAGCTGGGGCTGGGGGTCAAGGGACTGGTACATTGGGAGAACAAACTGGAGCTTAGCCCAGCATCACAAAAACACTTCTGCAGCCAAAAGATCCTAGGAAGAGACTGTTATACACAGACCCAGGATGGGCCCCAGGGATCCCGCCAGAGGCTCAGACTCCAAACTGAGCAGGGTTTCAAACTGTGCTGGCTTATTCATCCTTGGCTGTCCTTCCTCTAGTCTCTCTCTCATCCACTCTTTGCCTGCCAGTTACACAACCTCTCTGTGCTCTGCTAGGAAGGAGCGTCCATTAGATAAGCAGCCAAAATTCTAAGCCATTGAAACCGGGCCAGGAGAGAATCTGGGGTCCCCGCATCCTGCTGAGCTGAAGACTGCTCAAGTTTGACCCAGGTGGGGCAGGGCAGGCCTGGGGTGAGCGGAGGACACATGTGCAAGCCACAAAGACACCGGCCATTTTCTTTTGGAGTCTGTGGGCAGGATGCTCGTTCCCTTAAACGGGGGCACACTCGGGAATGTAGATGATGCCTTCCACAGGTCTATGCTCAGCAGGGTCCCCTGACACCTGGGAGTGCTCTCTGTGGGGACATTCCAGCTATTTAAAAACAGGTCCTTGCAGTAGAATGAATCGGACATGACCTTCCTATGTTCATATGTGACTACACGACCAGGGTAACTCCACATCATGTACAACCACAGAATGGGAGGTTATACTCCATGCAGGTATGCTGTGTCATAATACACTCTACTGTCATGAATAACTAAAAGAACACATTGTAAAAAATTAAACAACAACAACAACAACAAAAATCCAGGTCCTCGGTTTCTCTAGATCCAACCATACCTCCCTCCTATGCCTCCTCTCGGAGGTCATGTCTGCATGAGTTTGTGGATGGAGTACTTCTTTGCATCTAACCTGCTAATTCCTCTCAGTGTTTTAAGTAGACCTTATTCAAACCAAATGGTTAGAATCTGCCCACTGCTCCTCTCAGCCTTGGCCTTTTAGAGTGAAATGTCCAAATCCCTTTTAGGGTCTTCAAGGGCAGCTCTTTCCTCCCCTTCCACCCCAGGGGTTCCTCCCGTCTCCTCAGTGGGCATTTCCTGGATCAGCTGCTGCTCTGCACCATAGTATAAGGGACATGCATATGGCTGCCTTCCACCCTTGCCTCTTCCCAAAGGCCACCCTTCCTCCCTCCCTAATACACACTAGTGGGATCTAGCCTTAATAAGTATGAAGGATGGGATTGCCAGATAAAATACAGGTCAGTTAGATTTGAATTTCAAATAAACAATGAATAATGTTTTAGCATAAGTATGCCATGTTTGGAAGTATGCCATATTTTTATTTACTAAATCTAGCTACTCCAACCAAGGCCCTCCTGAAGTGGAGGATGTGGGAGAATAGCTGATGGTGGCACACATGATGGGGCAGAGTGACACTGGCCTAGGCTTGTGTTTGGCCAACTATCAGATGGCCTCCAGTGACCCCTGCCTCCTGGCATTTCTGCACAATCCCCTCTGAGTGTGGGCTAGACTTACTACTAACGAATAAAGTTCAGCAGAAGGGAGGGGCTATCACTTCTGAGATGAAGTCATAGAAAGACTGAGGCTTTGTTTTGGTCACTCACTATTGTTGTCTCTTAGACTGCTCCAAAGGAAGCTTAGAATGCCATATTTTGAGGCAGCACAATAGCCCATGTAAACTAGCCTGGAAATAGGTCCAAGAACCCACTCATCTGATAGTCTTGATCATGGAGCTTATTTTCTTTGTGGATCTGGAAGCTGAAGCCCAGAGAGGGGAAAGAAACCTATCAAGATCATTCAAGGTCATTTGGCTAAACTAGGACAGACTGAATCTAGTAATCCAGGCCTCTCGCTTCCAGGCCAGAGCTTCAGCACTACAACAAACTGCTTTTCAAAAATGCCAGATGAGGGTCCTGAAAAGCTGAACACTGGGGAGATATCAGACTCTCAGAGTTTGAGGACTTTGGGGAGCTAGTCCCAGGGTCAGGCTGTGTTCTGTGTAGCAGGAAGAGGATTGGCTGGCTATGTCCACAGCCCTCTGTGACTCAAATTTTCCCTTTCCCACCCCACCCCCCCCAGCCATATAGGCTTTCTACCCTTACTCCTGAGAGGGCCTGACCACTGACCCCTCCAAAAGGAGGTATTTAGGGGAAGAGTAAGCATCAAAGTCACTAATGTGCAGGGAGACCTTGGGCAAATCAGTTTTCCCCTCAGGAAAATGAAGGTTTACAATCGCATGATCTCTGCCTCTCCTTCTCCCTGTTCAATGCTGAAGTTATTTTTCCTGGAAGGGGATCTTTTCAACTTTCTGAGGTCAAATCACAATCCCTGGAAGTCTCCTGAGGTGGGTAACATGGAATACCCCTTCCCCTGAAGGCTTCCAGGAAGGAGAGGTATACTGTCACTTCTCATCCTGAGCCAAAGTTGATTCCCACCCCAGGAACCTGTGCCCTGGGCTGAAGTGGCACCTGCCACTGTGCCCACAGGCCTGGCAGGCTGTGTTTGTGAATTTGGGACACCCTGACCGATGCCCCCACGCACCTGAGCAGCTGATGTCTGCCACACTGGACTCCTCACTGACTCTGTTGCTTGCCGTGCACTTGAATGCTGCATTCAGGTTGGTCCACTGATATCTAATGACCTTCAGATGACCTTGAGTGAGCCGTTTCCCGTTTTGATAGAGAATTAATTCAGGGTTAGTTCCTTTTATTACCTCACAGGTCAGGTTTGTGTGGTTACAATCCCAGGAGATCTTTGGTGTTGAGACCACCTCTAAAAATAAATAAAAATCCAAATCTATTAGGCAATTTTCTGATTTTAATATTTAGACAGTAGGGAATGGAGTCAGTTTGAGACCAGGGCACAATTTTTTAATTCCCTAGCAAATTTTGAAAATAATTTGTTCTTATTTGTGTAGAGCATTCTGAATAAACTTACTTCTGGTAAGTTTTTAGATACACTATACTGTTAAGAGTATATAATACTTATTGTTTATGTACTGTTTTGCACCTTAAAACATTTTTACACAGTTGATATCATTTCATTATGATGGAGAGGCTGATGTTTTTCTTCCCATGACAGATGGAACATCCTAGACTCTGAGAGGTTCAATGAGTCCTTTTAGGGTGCTCATTGAAAAATGGCAGATCAAAAAAGGAGCCTGCTCCACCCCAAGTTCAAGTTCAGGAGTACAGCTAAGAGGTTACCATGTCCTGCCTTTAGAACGGGTACACCTGTGGCCTGGGATCTTGGTCATCCACCCCCTGCCCCTGCTGGGGTCCTGGGAGCAGAAGGCAGGGGGACATGTGGGGGCATAAGGAGCTCAAAGCTTACAGAGGAAGGGCTCTAGTCTGGAAACCAGAGACCTGGCTCTGCCCTTTCCCAGCCCAGAGCTGCTTGGTCATTCTCTGTGCCTTGCTGGACCTCATATTTGAGAGAATGATAATAAAAGTATTCCCTACCTGTCACAAAACGGATGACATGTGACAAATCCCTGTGCACATCATTGGTAGCAGTGCTTATATTCCTAACTGTAAATTCCCTGCCTCTCCTTTTCTGACATGATAGTATTTAAAGTCTGATTTGGAAGAGAAAACAGCCCAGCCTTGACCTTAGGTAAGGCAGGTCCACGTCCTCCTATCCCTAGCTGGATAACCTCTTTCTTCTCTTCTGTTCTTTTTCTCATCCTTGACTCTCTTACCCCAGACTTGTGGCCCTTCTCTTTCATTTTCTCTCCATTCATTATGCAGATGGACAGCTTATTTTTCAACAGTTCCCTCCCTCTCTGTCTTTCAAACAAAAATACTTTCCAATTCAGTCAAATTTAATTTCTGACCAAATATATATGGGCATACAGAAATGCTTTCTTCTCATCCTGAGATTCTGTGTGACCCAGAATGAAGAAAATGGAGAAGCATCACCACACCACAGAGTAGTAGTCTAGGGCTGGGGTCACAGTGTCTATCTATCTTCTAATTGGTAATATCCAGTCATTATAAAAATTGATAAAATATAAAATAGTTTAAAAGAGACAAAAAATCATCTACAACTCAACTATACATGGTCAATAATTATTCTTCTTTTTTTTTTTTTTTTGGCACCAGGATTACCTAGCCCTTTTTATTTTGAGACAGAGTCTCACTGAGTTACCTAAAGCCTCACTAAGTTACTGAAGCTGGCCTTGAACTTGCAATCCTTCTGCCTCAGCCTCCCAGGTTACTGGGATTATGGGTGTGAACCTCAGCACCTGGTTTTTAATATTTTGATGTATATCTTATCTAGATATTTTCTATGCACAAACATGCATATCAATAATATTTTAAAAATTAAAACTGGATTTTTATCCTATTCCTTGGTTTGTACCCAAAGGACTTAAAATCAACATATATAGTGATGCTGCCACGTCAATGTTTATAGCAGCTCAATTCACAATAGATAAACTATGGAACCAACTTAGGTGTCCTTCAATAGATGAATAAAGAAAATATGGTATATATCTTCAATGGAATATTACTCAGCTTTAAAGAAGAATGAAATTATGGCATTTGCCTGTTAATGGATGGAGTTGGAGAATATCATGCTAAGTGAAATAAGCCAATCCATAAAAAGCAAAGGCCAAATGTGTGGATGCTAATGCACAATACGGGGGGCACTAGGGAAGAATAGAGTAACCTTAGATTAGGTAGAGGGGGGTGAAGGGAAGGGAGGGGAGGGGATATGGGAATAGGAAAGATAGTAGAATGAAACAGACATTATTACTTTATGTATATGTATATGCATATATACATATGATTGCATGACCAATGTGATTCTATAACATGTACAATCAGAAAAATAAGAAATTATACCCTATCTCTGTATAATATATCAAAGTGCATAATTGCATTCTACTGTCATGTATAACTAATTAAAACAAATTAAAATTTTTTTTAAAAACTGGATTGTGTAGTTTTATAGTCTGTCTTTTTCCTTTTCACTAAAAATTATGTTATGATATTATATTATGAAATTCTTTATTTCCTGAACACCAGTAAATGTGCATCTCCACCAACTAATGCATTCTTAATGTAGTTAATAAGTTTCTAACTGCCAAAGACATTTCAATCCATGTACTATCATACTCATGTAAACTATGTAGTCACAAATAGCCTCGAGTGGTGAATCTTTGTACATATCCTCACTGTAAGAGAGTTTTCTAGAAATGGTCTGACCTGGTTAATAGCAGCAAATTGTTAAGTACTGCTCATAGATGAGAACTTCTTAATTCTGGGCTGCTAGGATTAATTTCTGCTCCACTGATATCTGCTTATATGGGGACTTCAGCCACCAGGAGCAGCCTCCTCAGTAAGGAGGTGTGGGTACCATGACTGAGGCTGTGAGAGGCATCGAGGAACTAAGAGAGGGGCCTGGAATTAGCATAGAGCACCCAGGGATTGTGCCCCCGGCACTCTAGGGCCCCTTTTCATACACTGTCTCATTGAATATCCCTTGAAGTTACTGAAGGTGGAGCATCCCTATTCCCCAAATCCAAAATGCCCTAATATTCAAGACATTTTGAACAATGACATGGTGACATAAATGGAAAATTTCATATCATGAAACTTTGTTTCATTCGCCAAATTATTTAAAATATTGTATAAAATTACCGTTGGACTATGAGCACAAAGTGCATATAAAACAAATGAATTTCACATTTAGACTTGGGTCATAGCCCCCAAATATCTCATTATGTCCATGCAAATATTCCAAAATCTTAAAAAATCCCAAAGCCATAACACTTTCAATCCCATTCATTAAACTGTATTGGGAAAAATCAGACTCAGACCAGACAGGACATTTGCCAAAATTTTGTGACAAGTAATGGTGTTGGACCACAAATTGAATAATGACACTGTGTAAAGTTGACATGCAAACATCACAGTAAAGTTGCTGTCTTTAAAGGGTGCAGGGTTTTTGAAGGGCAGGGTAACAAAAATGTTGATTGTAGTGATGGTTGTACAGCTCTATGAATATATGTAAGGCTATTGAATTTTACATGTTAAATGGGCAACTTGCATGTATGAAGACATGAATGGTGTGACTCTGCTTGGTGTACAACCAGAGACATGAAAAATTGTGCTCTATATATGTAATATGAATTGAATCGCATTCTGCTGTCATATATAACAAATTAGAATAAATAAAATAAAAATAAACAAATAAATGGGCAACTTGTATGGTATGTTGATATCTCAACCAAACTGGGAGTTGGAGGGAGGCACCAGTCCCTGCCAAAAGGACCCCTGGGTTTGAATCCTGATGTTGCTCCTGTCAAGCAATGAGAGCTTGAACAAAATTCCTTCTGACCAAGGCTGTTTCCTTATAGACAATAAGGGGATAATGACTTCTAGCTATCAGGATTCTTGGGAGCTTTGAATAAGATTGTGTCAGCAAGCCCATGACACCTGGTAGCCATTATTATCACCATGATACTAAATATGGCCCAAATGTGATTGTACCAGCATGGTCCTTTGAGCAGGACTCCAGCTCAAACAGGACACCTCAGACATGCTGGTAGAACTCAGGACACCACAATCCCCAGAACTCACGACCAGAGGCTATTCTTAGTCCCCGTCCATTCCTGAAAGCTTCTTTCCAGTCAAGCTTGCAGAACTAGAGTGTGGAAAGGGGTCATTTGCAGGAGAGCTAAGAGCATCCGAACTATGGGAGGGGGCTGCTGCTAGGTTTGGGGGCCAAGGGAGACCCTAGGCAGGAGGATGGGGCCCTGCCTCTGGTGATGACATTTCCTGTGTGAAGTGCAGAATGTTTGTTTGTTCACTGAAGCATTTATCTGGAGCAGCTTCCTCAGTGGTATTGCAATTCCCCTTCCTCTTCCTTCCGGTTCTTGCCCAATCCCCCTTTCCCCCATTTCCTCACACGTGACCCTCAGCAAAACCATCCCTTCTCATTCCATCCTTTAGTCTAGGCCAGTGATTACCAGCTTTGGCTACTCACTAGAACCACCTGGGAAGCATTACCACTTACAGATGCCTGGGCCACAGGCCAAAAATTCTGATATATGTGGTCTAGGATAGGACCTGGGCACTGGTAATTTCTAAGAGCAACCCTGTTGATTTGCATGTGTAACCAAGGTTAAGAACCACCCAGCAGCCCTGTGCACCTTGCTCAGATTATAGCAGCAGCTTTCCAGAGGGTCTCTCCACCTCCCACATCATCCGCCACTCCTACCCGCTCAGCACATACAGAGACAGACAATATGTATTTTCTCCACATATCAGCAAAAAAATCACCTTCCACCTCAATTGCTGTGCTGTTGAGCAGATTGGAAACAAGGGCTGTTCGTCCTTAAATCCATCATTTCCAGCCCTTTCCTGCTATCTAAACTCTTCGGGTATCCTCGCCTGAAGATAGCAACTTTACTGGCTCCTAGATGAAAGGCTCACCTGCTCTCCAAGCAGCCTGTCCTGCCCAGCCCACACCTTGTTCACCAGGGACAGCCACAGTTTTCCTCTGCCCATCTGTCCCCTTTCTAATTAATGCCACCTTCATCCAGGTTCTTTACCTCGCTCCACATCCTTGAAGCCACCCAAAGAGAGAGCTGTAGGCAGATAGATTGAGGGTGTATTTCTCCATGTGTAGACCCTACTCCCCCAACCCCACTCACAGGACTGGAGTCTCTGCTGGGGTAGAGGGATGCATCGGATTTCCTGTAGCACTACCCCAGAGGCTGAGGCCAGGGTTGGGGACATTTCACAAAGACTAGTTCCCAACTTGCTAAACAGCACCCCTGTTAAAGTGAAAAAAATGTAGAGAATGGAGACTTACCTTGAATCCTCACATCAAATGATTGTTCCAGTACACTTTGTCCATCTGTATTATATATAACTACATTGTAGGTACTATTATAACATCCCTTCAGACATTTGATTTTCAGAGT
The DNA here is from genome assembly GCA_025594165.1 of Tamias sibiricus. Lineage (NCBI taxonomy): Eukaryota > Metazoa > Chordata > Mammalia > Rodentia > Sciuridae > Tamias > Tamias sibiricus. Next base: position 107,407,104 of record CM046658.1, on the reverse strand, counting down.
TCCATTTGCTAATATGTCGTATGTTTCATTATTCCAGGAAGATTTCCCGCTTTTTCTGAACTGCGCGACCACGAGCCCTTCTTTGTCCCATCGTATGTCATCGATAATATCACTCATTTGAAAATCAGGGATGTCCAGGTTGATCTCTTGATCCCAGGCACCCCAGACAATCCTGACGGCTTTAGAGGCTGAACCTGTAAAAAGCAAGACACTCATGGAGGTCTTCAGGCTCCCTGCCAGGGAAAGTTGGGCTGTGAAAACTTTGATCCTCATTTCAGGGTCTCCAAAGAAGCTTCTCGAAGTGACTGTGAAGACCCACCCACCCACTTACCTCTGGTAAGCAAGTTGAAAATCAGAAGAAAGCCGACAAAGATTGTACACGGGAGGCTCATCTTTGGGATGAGTTTCCTCGTGGCAGTTCTGAGCTCCTCTTGCAAAAGGAACTGTGGTTGAGACTGGTAGAATCCACCCCCCTGAGAGCTGAACCACGTGCCTCTCCTTGGTGCTTTTTTTGACAACAACATAGAACATGCACGTACACACTTAGCAAGCCAACCTTGCGGATGCGCTCCTTTGCTGAAACAGGTGTGGTTATGAGCCTGTGCTTTCTTATCACACTTTATTTGTTTAGCGCTGGGGATTAAACCCAGAAATACTATACCACTGAACAACATCCCCAGCCCTTTTTATTTATTTATTTATTTTTGAGACAGGGCCTCACTAAGTTGCTGAGGCTGGTCTTAAACTTGTGATCCTCCTGCCTCAGCCTTCGGAGATGCCGGGATTATGGGCGTGAGCCACCACACCTCACAAGAACTATGTGCCCACCACCACACCAGCTCTTACCACATTTTAATCCTCACCAAATTAAAAAATAATAATAATGGGGAAGGGTACTTTATCAATCCATCCAAGAGAAAAGGAACTGAAAGGTTAAGTTGCCCAGGACTGTCATTTTGTAAGCAAAGAGCCAAATTCAATGATCCAGCCCCTCTTCTACTCATTCAGCTATCTTGCCTCTAACAAAACCACATAGAAAAGTGGGTAACTTAAGCGAATAGCAAAATACAAATATTTATCCTATGATGATAAACATAGGAAAATGTATACACATGAAATGATTAGAAATGGATTTTTTCCTCTTTCCTGAAAGATATTTTTAATGTTCTAAAATCGTTTATGTTATAAAAAGGAAGAAACACAAATTGAGTCTCAGCTGTAAATGCTTAAAATCTCCAAATCTTATGTTTAGCACACATTTTACAACGCTTGAAATTCACGGTTAGGTAAATAAAACCTTGTTGCAAAAGATGTAAGAGGCATAGAGCCTATGAAAGTCAATCAGATCAAAAAAATATCTAAGGTGGTCAACATTGCAGATGGTGAGAGAAAGGAGCGAGATGGAAAAACAGAGAATGAGAGAACCAAGAGAGAAAAAGAGAGGAAATTTGTGACCCTGTGTTGCCGCCTGAAGCGATGGCCGCTTGGAGCAACGAAGCCGTGGGAAGAAGTTCAGAGGCAAACTGGAAACAAACAGCTTTTTATTCTGATAACTTTTCTCTCTGGCTCTAACAACGACTAACACGCGCCACACACACCACCAAAATGGCGCTGACCCGATCAGCAATCTCGGCCAAGTCACTCGAGATCCCGGGCCAAGTTCCGCGAGATCCCGGGCCAAGTCCCGTGAGACTACGGAAGGCGACAATGCCCAAATATCCATGGCCCATAGTCAACCGCAATTTAAGCCATCTCCCCAAACAGGGTTCCTGCAACCCTGGGAGAGGGTGATGCAGAAATGGGTGTCCTATGAAAAGGATGCACTGGGACATCTGGCACAGAAAATGTGGAGAGCCCAGGAACAGATCTCCAAGGTAAGTTTCCAGGTTTAACATTCATCAGGACATCAGGACACAGTTAGCAAAAGTTTTAAAAGTAGTGCTTTTTTTTTTTTTTTTTTTTTTAACTTTAGGTACAGAAACAGATTTTATCTGTCAGAAAGTTGCCCAGGAAATGCAATGAAGTCAAAGCAGTGGATTGCTACTGCTGTGTGAAAGGAAGCCTAAACAGCAGATGCACCTCCTGTTGTGTAATAAACCCCTCACTCACAATACTCATGATGACAAATTACAATTGGATTAAAATTTTAAATCTTTAAAGACAATAGAGAAAGACATTTTTATATCTTTGGGTCTGGAAGGCCTAACTACAAGTATTACACAATCCCAAAGTAATAAAAAAAAGATGAACATCATTGACTATACAAAAATATAAAATTATAATTTTCATATATATTGCAAATATTTTGTCACATCTTTTCATTATGTACATTATCTCTTGCCTATACATAAATTTTCAATAATCAATGAGAGAAAAATTTTCAAAATGGGCAAAGGATATAAAATATCAGCTTATAGAAGAAACATCAAACATGGGTCTAATGTCACCCAAAAATATAGATTTCCTGCTGTGGGTGGGGGGAGGGGGTGGTGGAGAATTAGATGAACTCTAGATAGGGCAAAGGGGAAAAGGGGAGGGTGGGGAAGGTAAGGAACATATGGGTAGGAAAGATGGTGGAATGCGACAGTCATCATTATCCTAACTACAGGTATGAAGACACGAGTAAGGTGGCTCTACTTTGTATACAATCAGAGATATGAAAAGTTGTGCTCTACATGTGTAATCTGAATTGTAATGCATTATGTTGTCATATATAACAAATTAAAATTATAAAAAAATAGATATCCTAGCCATAAAACACCATCTTTACCATAAGGTTAGTGAAATTATAAAAGACAATAACTTACATTATTATTTATCTGTGTGTATGTGTGTGGTATTGGGAATTGAAACCAGGACCTCATGCATGCTAGGCAAGCATTCCTCCTTTACTGACATGAATGTGGGCTAAATGGGCACCTTCATATGATATTGGAAAAAAATATGAGGCAATGCCTCCTGGGAGATGGAATTTGGCAATTTCCATCAAACTTTAAAAAAAAAAAAAAAAATAAACATTCTAGCCTAGTATTTTTTTCTGTCTTTTTATTTATTTATTTATTTATTTATTTGTTTATTTATTTATTTTTGGCAGTGCTGAGAATTAGCCTAGTAATTTTAATTTGAGAATTTTATCCTACACAAATGATTGCATAAATGTGTAAAAATTTTTCAAGGAAGTTTGTTGTAGCAACAACAAACAAAAATTGCAACCAACTAAATTGATGGTATATTCATAATATGAAATATTATATAATGGTCAAAATAGAGCAGAATATGGAAGGGTACCTTTGTATATCACATGTAAAGGCAAGTAGGAAAACTACATATATGGCATACAAAATGACATATACAGCATCATCCCTTTTAATATATTGCACTGTTACTATCATGTACTGTGCCATAGTATACTATATTATCATGAATGGAAAAAGCCTGCAAGGATTCATGCTGAGCTTTTTACAGGGCTTGACTTTCAGGACCCAGATTGCAAGGGGGCTAAAGGAAAAGTTCCTTTTTTAGTGTATCAACTTCTGTGAAGGTTGAACTTTTGGTAAAGAACACCAACTTTTTCTGTAATAATATTTTTTTTTAAAAAAAAGTAAGCTTAAGGCACACATTTTCCTCTTAAAGTATATGTAGTCTCTGAGAAATAATTAGCATGTAGCTTCTCTGCTTGTAAGTGGCTAATCCACCAGCCACCCATCTAAAGCTGGCCCTAGTTACAGTCATTGTTTAGTTTACTTCTGATCTATCTATCTATCTATCTATTTAATTTTGGAGGGAGGTACTGGGGATTGAACCCTGGAATGCTCTACCACTGAGCTGCATCCCCAGTCCTTGTATTTTTTATTTTGAAACAGGGTATCCCTAGGTTGCCCAGGCTGGTCTTAAACTTGCCACCATCCTGCCTCAGCCTTTTTAGCATTAAAGGCATGCACCACCATATCCAGCATGCCTCCACTTTTAAGACAGGTTGCTTCCTCTTCCTCTCATTTGCCTGATAGTTTTTCCAGTGCTTTCACAGAGCAAATGGAAATCTGCTTTCTGTTCTTTTTTTGAGACATTAACTCTGTTCCTCTCACGTCTAAATTAATTGTGAGTCATGAGCATGGCTTCCAGGGCAGAAACCATGAAAAAGAAAGGGATTCATAGGTATGACTGTAAAATTTCAAATTTTTGTATATAAAAATCTATTAAAAAATTTAAAGTCCAAGTATTAAAAGAGACAAATTATTTGCAAGATACTTGACAAAGCCTTAATATCCTTTAAATTAATTTTTTCTTGGACTGGGGCTGTAGCTCAGTGGTAAAGCGCTTGCCTAGCATGTGTGAGGCACTTGGTTCAATCCTTAGCACCACATAAAAATAAATAAAATAAAGACAACTCTGTCCATCTACAACTACAAAAGAATTTTTAAAATTATTTTTTCTTATAAATGTAGTAAGAAAACATAGACACCTTCATACTAAATTGGGTCAAGGTCCTAAAAGGAGAAATTCGCAAAATAAAAGATACAATTAAATAACAACTCTATGAAAATACAGTTTATTTATACAGAGATGCTCACATTAACAGACACATTTTCAACTTTTTATTTAATGAAAGAAAACACCCAGTGTTGATGTGTGTAAAAATGGGTCAGTAGAAATGCAAATAAGTGTGGTTTCTGTTGGACAATGTGTCGTGTGAATCAGAGGCATTGAAACTATTTTTATTCTGACCCAAGTCCCCAAGGATAATTTTTTCATAAGGAAAAAAAAAAATGAAGGATCAGTATTAAGATTTGACTACAAGCTTATACACTGCAATATTAAACTGAAATTGGAAACAATGTAAATGTCTAAGAAAAAAAATGAATAGGTACATCACGGTATGGACAAGCTATGGAAATATGAAAAAACAGGGCCCGATTGTAGGAGAGAAGAATAACATCTTTTTCCTCTACCCATCTTAGGTTCTCTGTCCTTGTGGTTACACTGGAAAAATACTGATTAACAAGAGCAAAACACAGAAGTTCATGAACAAGTGCATAGGGGAACACCCGGTGAGGAGGGGTGGTTAGAACCTGGCTTATATACCATCTTAGGCTAAGTAAATAAAAAGGGGCTGAGGGATCCTGGGTAGGGAAAGCAAGTCATGGGGTGACCAGGAAAAGTATGTTAAACAAGGGTTGCTTAGTGAAAGATTTGTTTCTAGACTGCACTCAGTTTATAGGACTTAAGAGTCCTTCTCTTCTTGGCACCGGAAAGGGAGTAGCCTTTTACAAATGAATACTTCCTTTATCAATGTAAATTTCCCTCACAAAAGGAAACTTGGTGCCCTATGTTTAGAGCTTTCCCTGCCTCTGCTCCTTCTCAGGGGCCTTTAGTTCAGAATAATCCATGTTCCAAAGAGGTGTGTTTCAGAGCCTTGTGTTCTGGTACCCGGCACAATAAATGATGCAATCTCATTTAACTTTTCAAAAACGTGTGTGTTGAGTGTGTGTCTTTTGGAATGAGCTCCCTGTGTGGTGGGATAATAGCTGTCATTCTGCTGTCTTTGGTTGGTGTTACTATTCTGTTATTCTTCCATTGAACACAACGGGTTTTGGTTGCTTTTTTTATTTATATATTATAGCTTTATAAAGATATAATTTACATACCATATGATTCACCTATTTATAAGTGCACGTTTTTTTTTGCTTAAGTTATCCCTTTTTTAAATTTATTTTTTATTTATAATAATTACAATTCATAGTGCCCATATATAGCATCTTTTTATATACAACTGTTTGTATACAAAGTAGAGGAACACTAGAATGGTCAAAGGGAAGGGAGGGGAAGGGAGGAGGGAGGGGGAGAAAAGGAAAAAACAAAAGAAAAGGTGGTTGAATGAGATGGATATCATTATCCTAAATGCATGATTGAAGACCTGAATGGTACGAATATACTTTGTATACAAACAGTTGTATGCTTTGTTTTTCTAAGTGGGCTTTGTAACAGCTCCAAGTACCAAGGGTGCCATTGAAAGGTGAAAAAAATGCAAACGCTTGTGTAAACATAAGTCATTCCCAAAACTGTTCTCAGTCTTTAGAAAAGCCACAAAACATTCTTGCTCCTTATTTTGTCTAGCTTACAAAACCGGGTGGCCAACTACCCTTCCCCTAGTGGTCAGGCTGACCCAAAACTCAAAAATAATCCTTTGTATGTAACTTTATATGTTAACCAATCAAATGAGTGCTGTGAAGCCCCCTTTAACTTGTATGTATTTCATTATAAAAGCCCTGCTAAATCTGGGCTCGGGGCCTCTTAGCGTCACCAGTTACCGAGTGCACGGAGGACCAAGCTCGAGCTTGCTAATAAATGACTCTTTGTTATTTGCATTGACCAAGGACTCTGGTGGTCTTCTTGGGGGTCCCAAGCCACGGGGCACAACACCATCCTGCCTGTGGGTGCGGGTGTTTCAGGAGAACATCTGGTGGATGACTCCGTCCAGCTTCTCAGTAGTCAAAGGGCTATCTCCTGCTCTATTTCCACTCATTTTTTTTTTTTTTTTTATTCAAACAAATCCTCCTGGGAGATGGACTAACAGAAAGAGACCAAGAAGTGGAGGAGGAAGACAAAAACTTTTGCAGAGGTCTTGCTTTAGGATGAGATCCCTGACTAGTGACGTGCTGAGAGTCCAGCTCCACTTCCTTCTACGAAAAGGGAACTCTCTAGCAAGATATGGGGTCAAGGGTACATGGTGATCAAAATTCCATTTTGTAATTCACATCCAACTGAAGTTCTTGAATTGTGAGGTTTCGGAGGAGAACAAAATTCAAAAGGGGATCTTGCTACAATTCAGTTGAAGAAGGTTCTGGTTCTAGGATGCATCTGCCCACCTCTGTCAACCCAGTGCCAAATCCCCAGCCCCCTGGACCTGTGCTCCAAACCCTGGGACCCTCTGGCTTCGTCCTGAGACCTCCTGGCTATCATCTCTGCCTCCTACACCTGGCTTGCCCCTACACAGGCAATCACTGAATCCTACCCACAGAGCTACAGAATGTCCCCTCCCCTCTCCAGTCCAGCCACTGGTGCCCTCACATTGCCTTCCCACAAATTCAGGGAGAAACTCAAAAAAGCAGCCCCCATATGCAGCATTTTTTACTAAAAGCTGGCATATCCCATGGCTTCAGTGATTATCAGAGAGGCTGCACCATGTGTCTCTTTGCAGCCAGGTCCTGTGGCTGTTGTGCTTGGTTGTATCTAGGATAAGATCAGCAGCTGCATCCGCATCAGATTCCAGAGGTGTCGTCACTGCCTGGGGATGTGCTGGGTGTCTTCACAAAGGCAGCCACCTGTCACTGTCCGCCAATATGAATTCCGTGGCAGGAGATGAGCTCTTTCCCAGTTGAAAACATCCTTCTCAAGGAGAGCTGTTCCTCTGCCAAGTGTGAAGTCCTCCCAGGCAAAAGACGAGTTTACTTTTCCTCTTGTGTTTCCCACCCACACAGCAGAGGACAGAACTGACCTACAGTGACAGTTCCTGTGTGAAGTGTCAGCTCCTGAGAGTCACCGCCCTGGAAGTCCCCCAACGGCTATATGCCTCCCAGAGAGGGAGAACATGTTTGTCACCTGCCGTATGATCACGTGATTACAGAGAAAAGAGCTCTGAGCCCAGCAGCCCCAGCCCATCACATACGAGCTGTGCACATCTAGGCACATCCATTCATATTGAACCTCAGTTTGCATGTTTATCAAGGAAGATAAATGCTTTGTTCTCAAGTTTATTGTGAGTCATAGGCAAGCATAGTGGCTGGCTCCTAGGACATCCTCGAAAAATGTCAGCCTGCTTCCCTATTCCTGAGGGAGAGGCCTTCAGCAGCCGCCCTTATCCAGGGCCAATGTCCCAAGACCCCCACCAGGTACCTGGGACCACAAAGAGTCCTGAACACTGTATACACTATGTCTTTTCCCCATATGTACTTAGTTCAATCTATAAATTAAGCACAGTAAGAGATTAACAACAATAATCATAAAATAGAACAATTATGATAATACATTACAATAAAAATTATGTAACATTTAAATGTTGTTTATTTCTGGAATTTTCCATTTAATATTTTCTGACTGCAGTTAGACCTCTGACAGTCCAAGGATAAGAGGGAAGAAGACTAGGGAAGAGATGAAATGGAGGAGATTTACCTTCAGAGCCAGGAAAGCTCAAGGTACTTGGGGTTCCTGAAGTCCATCTTGCAAAGAAGTCAGAGACTTCAGACCATCAAGAAGTCAGGAACTTTGGGCTGAGGGTGTAGTTCAATGGTAAAGCACTTGCCTAGCATGTGTGGGCCCTGGGTTTGATCCCTAGCTCTGTGGGGGAAAAGAAATCCAACCAGACATCTTTAAAGTACCCTAAAATACACATTGCTTTTCTCTGATTTTTAATTACTTATTTATTCTGCAAAAGCCTCTTCCTGGTTGCTTCTCAGGATTGCTTAGCTATAAAACCAGTTTTGAATTTAAGTGGAGATCGAGGGAATGTGGGGAGACAGAGCACTTGTCAGCTATTAGTTTGGAAGCAGGATGCTAAGGAGGGGGTGCCTGCAGCCTGGGTAGAGAAAAGTAGACTCAGGCCCAGACTGAGGGAAAGGGGACAGGAGACATCAGCTGGCCAAGGCCAGGGGAGGGACCTATCTATGGTGGCTTAACTGCAGAAGCCCCCCCAAATGCTGGCTGTGTGAACAACTGAACAGAGAAAGTGATGGAATGATGGTGTGATGGTATACAAACTAGAAACCTCACGATTAAAATGTGAGTTCTAACTTTTCCTATGTGTTCTGGGTGATCTTAAAAGTAACCTTTCTGGGCCTCAGTTTCCTCATGGCTAAAATGGTGAGGTGGGGAATAGGGGATAATTCTGCTTGCCTAATTTAGCCCCCAAATTTATGGCTGATTGGGTATGGTGACACACACCCATAAACTCAGAGACTTGGAAGGCCGAGGCAGGAGGATTGCAAGTTTGAGGCCAACCTGGGCAACTTAGCAAGACCCTGTCTCAAAATAAAAAATAAAAAAGGCTGGAGATGTAACTCAGTGGGAAAATGCCTCTCAGTTCAACACCAGTATCACAAATAATATAATAATAATAATAATAATAATAATAATATTAATAATTATAATAATAAATTATGGTGAAAGTTAGACTATAAGGTCAGTGAAAAACCTAAAACCCATGCTATATATTAGAAATTGCAGGATAGATAGCCGGGCGCGGTGGCGCACGCCTGTAATCCCAGCACTTTGGGAGGCTGAGGCAGGAGGATCGCGAGTTCATAGCCAGCCTCAGCAATGGCGAGGCACTTAGCAACTCAGTGAGACCCTGTCTCTAAATAAAATACAAAAAAAAGGGCTGGGGATGTGACCCAGAGGACGAGTGCCCCTGAGTTCAATCCCCGTACCACAAAAAAAAAAAAAAGAAGAAGAAATTGCAGGATAGCATGGTAGGGGCAGGAGTAGCTGTAAAAAACATCTGGGGACACTCACAGGGAGGTGTCTGGGGTTTGGTTCAGCCATGGCCAGATCCCACACCAGGACAGAAGACAATTCCTTCAGGGTCAGGCTAACTGGGCAGAAAAGAGCGCACTTATCTCTGGAAACCCAGTTCACTTATCCTTTTCCTCTGCTTCTAAGGTTGCCTTATTTCAATGGACCTTAGGGCAAAGTCCCTGCCTGCTGCTGCCACCCACTGGCCCCAACCTGAATTGCACCCTTGCTAATTTCACTGTTTGGGTTCAGTCGCTTGCAGATTTGTTTCCATAGTGTTTTCAGGTTTACACTTTTCCCCTGTCAGCAACAACAACAGTAACTTTTTTTTTTTTTTTTTGCGTACTGGGGATTGAACCCATCCTATCATATGCTAGGCAAGTTCTCTATGACTGAGCTACATGTCTGGTCCTTTTTAAATTTTATTTTGAGACAGTCTGGATAAATTGCCCAAGCTGCCTTTAAGTTTGTGTTCCTTCTGCCTTCAGCTTCCCAAGTAGCTGGGACCACACCCTGAAAAAAGTAATATTCTTCCATGCACACAATATCCTCCTGCCATAAACATTTTTGCAGATGAAGAAACCAAGGCTGAAAAAATTAAACAAATTGTTCACAGAGACAGTCAGAGGAGCCCACAATAATAATAATAAATATAATAATAATAATAATAAGTATTATTGTTATTATTGGTACTGGGAATTGAACCCAGGAGGGCTTAACCACTGAGTCACATCCATAGCCTTTTTTATATTTTACTTGGAAACAGGGTCTTGTTGAGTTTCTTAGAGCCTCACTGAGTTGCTGAGGCTGGTTTTGGACTCACAATCCTCCTGCCTCAGCCTTCCAAGCTGCTGAGATTACAGGATTGTGCCACCGCACCCAGAGGAGCTCAAGATCTTTGATTCCCAAGTTCTATGTCCTTTCCAGTATCACTAGCATGTGTTGTTTTTCTCGACTGCTGTTGCAGTACTTCCCAGACTGAGACCCAATCCTACCACCTGGTCATGGAGTTAGCTCTCCTAACCTTCACTCCTACCCCACCCCTCCACCCAGCCCACAGCTCCCCACCCCTTTAGACCTACAGCTGTCTATGGGTTGAGGCTGTCAAGATTGTGAAATAGGCACATGTGGCCCCTGCTCTCCAAGGGGGCCTCAGATGGATGAGGGAGTTGGGACAGGCACCCAGGGACCTTGGCACCTGTAAGAAGTGACATAGATGGATGCAGGTGGAATGAACGGGAGATGAAAGGGACTGCAGCAGGGAGAGGTGGTCCTTCAAGACAAACATAGTGTTAAGTCCATGAAGAGGTGGATGGAGAACATCTCAGGTGGAGGAATTTGCTGGGGGGGAGTTTCCATGTGCTGGAATATACCCCCCCACACACACTGGATATACCCTCCAGGCTGGCAGAGGAGAGAGGCCAGCAGTGAAGGTAGAGAGGATGGGGTGGAGGGGAGATCACAGCAGGATGATACTCATGCTCTTTTCTAAAGGCAGTGATAAGCTACCATTCTTCATGTCTTCCATCTATTGACCTAATAAATATTTTTTTGTGATAGGCACATATTCTGTTTGTTTGTTTCTCAGGACAATAGCAAAACCAGACCTTTGTTTCATAATATTCAGTTATATATTACAATAAATACTTATTGACTTCCTTCTTTCCCTGGGTCAGGTGCTCTTCTAGGCCCTGGGGAAGTATCCCTGCCCATATTGAACATCTAGTGGGGGAGATAGATGATAAATAACAGGAATAAGTCAAGTATAAGTACTTAGTGACAAGCACTCAGAAGAAAAGTAAAGTAGGAAGGGGGCTGTGCAAGTTGGGGTAGGGGATTTGTGCTTTTAGAGAGGATGCCCACGGAGGCCTCACTAAAAAAGTAGTTCTAAATAAAGACCTGAATGGACTGAGGGAGACAGGTACTTGGGGAGGGGGGGTGTCCAGGTAGGGGAACAGCATGGGCAAAGGCCCTGAGGTGGGACCATACCTCATATGTTTGTGGACCAGAGAGGAGGCCAGTGCTGCTGAGGAGCAGGTGAGGGGAGGGTGGAAGAAGAAGAGGTCAGACGTACAGGAGGAACAGGCAGGTGGAGAGGAAGTCACAGGAGGCTTTGTTCAGAGTGGGAGCAACCGAGTGCTGACTGCCAGAGTCTAGAAAGCACCTCACTGGTGAGCCACTGGTCCAACAGGAGGGTGGAAAAGAAGCTTGTCCGCAGTCTGACCCAGTAGATTTGACTGAGGCCTGGGGAGGTGCACAGGGAGCTGGGCGTGTCTAGCTCCGGGAATGTACACAGGTCTTCTTTAATGTTCAACCCTCACCTTGACGTGTGCTCTGGTTACTACTTTGCACAACAATCTACCATGCAGTGGTATGAAAACAGCCACCATGCTGCTCTGTTTGTGGAGTTCACAGCATGGCTACCCCTGCCCTGCCACATCTGGAGCCCCTGGAGAGAACCAGGTGCCTGGGGTGCTGCAAATGGCTGGGTGCTAGGCGAACTGGGGCTGGTGGCTCCGCTCATATGCCTAGTGGCTGAACCTGCAGGTGGGAGCAGGTGACCAGAGCATGGCACTTGGATCCCCCCAAAGGGACTGGGTCTCCATGCAGTGCGGGCTGCATTCTTAGGAGAATCTAGAAAAGGAGCTGCCAGAGAGCAAGAGACCTTGGAGAAGCAGATGGGAGCTGCCTGGTTTTTTTATGACCTCACCTCGGGAAACCTAGAGTATCCTTTCCACTGCATCTATTGGTTGGAGGAAGTACAGAGCTTAGGTTTAAAGGGAGGGGACCTAGACCTACTTCTTGATGGGAACTGTGTCAAGCATTTGGCAGTCTTTTCAAAACCATCATGAGTGTCATGGGTGTTGCAGCTATACCTGCCCCCCACCAACCCTTCCACAATTCCTCAGACCATGGGTTAGAGCTCTGGGTGGCTTTGAAAGGTCTATCTGTTCATTGCAGCCTCTAAGACATGGTGATATGGCAAAGCAGTACATACAGGAAGGCCTTTGGTCTCAGATCATGTGCTTACATGACTATTGATGTTGGGTCTGGAGAAGAGGTGTGGTGACCAACTCTTACTACTAGATGATGCTCCTAGGACTTTGGTACCTGAAGAGCTGGACAAGACCTGTGACCTTCATCTTGTGACCAATTTGAGCATTCCATCTGAAATACTTAAAGATCATCTCAGGAGACATTAGATTCACTCTCCTTGCAGAAGAGTTCAGACACGGACTTCATCCTCCTCCGGTGTGTGGTGTTACTGACCTCAGTGGTGAACAACCAGTCCAGCACAGTGATAAACTAGAAGCAGTAGCTGCCAGCCTAAGATGGAACCAGGATATGGCAAAGCCAGTCCTTCAGCTTCCCAAGAGCTGAGGAGAGCTGCACTCGTTTAATGGGACCGAGCCTCACAAAAGCTAGCAGTATATTTGCATACTTTTCTAAAGTAAGATCACACCTATCAGTCCAAAGAAGCACACTGATGATTCCATACCAGTGGAGGACGCAGGACCATGTGGTCACTCATTCACTTGTCTGTGCGGTTCTGGGTTCTTGGCCAAATTAGATGCTAGCTGAGATCATTTGCAGCATCTTTTCTGCAAACCAGTTTACACGGTGAACCCATAGAAAAGCTATTGAGAGAAAGAGTTCCTATAAAGGAAAAAAGAAAGTTCCTGTAGACACCCTCCTCTGCTTTTCAAAAGAAGGTGTGTGCCCACGTGTCAAGCCCTTCACCAGAAAGCAGGTCCAGGTTGCATCTCAAACGGCTCTAGCTGGGTCTTGATAGCTGTTGTCGATCAAATAGCTTTTTACCCCCAGATGGTGGTCTCTGGACCTCCCCACCCTCCCAAAGTCTGTTGGACACATTTGCAGTAATCCTGAGAATGCTGAGGGCTCTGGCCTGGGTTCTCTGGTGTGGCTCCTGGTGACAGTGCAGTCGAAGCTGACCTCTCCCAGTGGTTGCGTCTTTCAGTCTTGAGTGACAGTCCACAAGTCATTTCCTCTGGTAGGCGTGAGGCCTCTTCCTCACATCCATGGAATCCCCCCTTTTCACCCATTCTGGGATGAATGGATTTGGCATCCTTTATTTATTTATTTCCTGAGATTATATTGTTTACATTTGTTTTCTCTGTTTCTAGGCTGTTTGATAATATAGGGACTGGTGTCATCTTTATCCCTCTCAAATTCCTCTGAGAACTGAGAGCTGGGGGACTGTAGTGAATCTCTTCGTGTACCAGGAACTGAGCCATGCAGAGTCTTACTCAGACGCTGGTCTGACTCATGGGCTCATAACATTCTTTTTTTATTGTGAAAAAAAGTAAACCCCACAGTCTTTTGGTAATCCTAAAACAATAACAACAAAACACACGGGAAATATTCTCCTACGTAAATGTTGAAAGATCATATCTTTTGCAAAAAAAGTAATAAGACCATGTGGCATTACAGGACTAATAGAATAGTTTAGCTGCTGGTGCAAGATAACAAAACATGTTTTGAAAATGCTACCAATTACAGATGTGGATAGTGTTTTTCTCCTGTGAGGGATCAGGTGTATTAGAAATAGTTGGTGAAGGGAATGAAGTCTGTGGGGTTGAAGAAAACATTCACTGGCTGTGCCTCGCTTAAGTGTGATAATTTTTACAATTACAGGAAAATGGAATCTTATTTTCTTCTCTTCCAAAGATGTACTCTATGGAGTGGTCAGAAAGACCAGGATCATAGATAATAAAACTTGTCATTTGTAATATCAACAAACCATTGGTTAAAAGATTTGTCTGTCTGCCAAAACAGACAAACAAAAAGCCCATAACCAATGTGCCTAAGGTCAAGTGTGAACAGAGTTACTGTAGACCTGAACTTTAGAACTAGAAAGAGGACCCTAATAACTTTTAAACCTGTGGCCTCACACAGAAGCCTACTACCTGTAAGTCTCTGGACTTCACCCAAAAGAAGGAGCCCTGCAGGAAGTTGCTGGAGAGGGGGCTGCATCCCAGCCCTCCGGCCACAGGCATCTGTTAGCATGTAACTAACCCCATGCACCCCCCCATGGGGGACGGGGCAGTGTCGTGTGCCAAACTTGTGCCAAGTGTGTGTTAATAAACCCTGAACCCAGTTGGCAGCTTTGCGGTTTTCTGTGGCCTTTTGCAGCTTGCAGAACATTTTCCGATTAGAAGCCCCTGCTGTTTTATCTATTACATGTGAAACCAAATAAGTCTGCGCGGGTCCACTGGGGGTTGCTGAGTAACATCAGAGTGTGCAGCGAGGGGGAAGGAATTAAAAAGGGAGCTAATGTCATCCGTGGGGAACAGATGGGGAAGGAAAAGACCTCTCTGGAGGAGGGGGACAGCCATAGCTTTTATGGTTATTTTGCAAGGCAGGAGTGCATATGTGTGTGTGCGTCATCTGTGGCCCCAAAATGTAAAAGGCAGCTGCAAGGACTGGTATGCCACAGGCTGATTTATAGAGGGGAAATTTTTATCTCATAAAGCAGATTCGATTTCCTGAGGGCCATATGCTTGCATTTCTTCTTCCCAAAGAACCCACAATCTCATGTGGAAAAAATTCAGGATTTTATTGGCTTTTAGAGAAGAGGGAATTGGAAATGTTAGATAAATAGAGACCACATGGAACTGAATTTCATAGCTTTTCCCCCAAGGCGGTGGGTGAAGCTGCAGAACTGTGGACAGAAATACAAAACTGAGATGTGCTAAGAGCTGTGGGCTGGGGACAAGGATGTGTGGCTCCGGTCCCTGCTCTGTTGTTTAGCTCGGCCAAACCACATTCAACCTCCCTGTCGAATGTGGGGAGGGCGATATTTGCCCCATGTATCTTGAAAACCAATGTGAGGATCTAAGGGGTGCATCATATGTCTTCAGATTCAACAGGGCAGACACATGGTAGATACTGGTTTTCTATCAAAATAGGACATACAATTCAATCAAAGCTAAGGTATTCATTCGTCCACTGTTTAAGAAAATATTAATTGAATACTGCATTAGAACACTTTGTCTACAAGTGGCAGAAACTCGATTAAAAATACATCGCTCAAATTAGGATAGTAATTAGCTCATTCATTCATTCATTCAATTAATAAGTTTAACAACGCTCTATCAAGTACTTGCTATGTGCCAGTTGCTGTTCTAGGAGCTTAGGTTTTTAGCAGCAAATAAAACAGCTCAAGGGCTGGGATTGTGGCTCAGCGGCAGAGCGCTCGCCTCACATGTGCGCGGCCCGGGTTCGATCCTCAGCACCACGTAAACATAAATGCATTGCATTGTGTACAACTAAAGTAAATAAATAAATATTTAAAAAAAAAAACAGCTCAAGTTTCTCATAGGATACCTGTTCTAAGGGAGACACATAAATAATGACAGCCACATAATTTTGCAGACTGTCAGACACTGGTGAAGTGCTATAATGAAATGTAAAACTAAGGAAAGGTACACAGAGTGACAAGGAATGGAGTGGGCTGGGATCGCCTAGCTGAAAAGGTAACAATTGAGCAGGAAAGAGAGAGCAAACCATGCAGCTCTCTGGCAGAAGAGGTGCAAAGAAACAGCACAGTAAGTACAAAGGCCCTGAGGTGGGAGTTAAAGGGCCAATGAGGGGAGAGTGGGCTGAGCTAGGGTAGAGGGGAAAGAGATGAAGTCAGAGAGGAGCAAACAGGTTATTCAGGCTCAGAGGGTCAGATTAAGGATCTTAGAGTTGATGCAAAGTCTTTAGAGGGTTCAGAGCAGAGCAGTAGTGTGATCTGACTTAAGGTTTTAAAAGGATTCCTTAGAGTGGCATGGAACAGGAATAGAAGCAGGGAAGCTGGTATGAAGGTTGCTGCAGAGGCCTGAGCAAGAGGATGAGGATGGCCACAGCAGGCAACAGGAAGGGGTGGGCTCTGCATGTGCCTCTAAGGCCAAGGTGGTGGCACTTGCTGATGGATTGAATGTAGGGCGCGAGTTCATGAAAAAGGTCTAGGGGTGGTTCAGACGCTGCTGATCCATGTGCAAAATCAAGGCTGTTGGTCTTTCTTGGTTTGGTTCTTTGTTGCCTTCATTTTCAGGCACATTCTCCCCATGTGATGGCCACCAGTATCTCATGACTCACTCTGGAAATCTCTCTCCAAAGACCAAGGAAGCTTTATGTTCCACAAGGCTTTGATAAATATCCTCTCTAGTCTCATTGGCTTGAACTGAGTCCCATGCTCACCCCCAGGCAAGGAGAACAGCCAGGGGATGGTTAGGCTTAGGACCCATCCTCCACTCCTGGAGTTATGGACAGAGTCAGCCTCCCATAAGTACTTGGGGAAATGTGAATAATAGAAAGAAAATCAAGGGTGTTTATTGAGAGAAGGGGGCCGGATGTGTGTTGGCCACCATCCTGTCCACTGTGGCCAGGCAAAATTTAATAAGGAAACAGTGTGAATGGAAAGATGCAAACTAGTGAACTATTTTGTGTGGAGGCTGAGGATGAAGGAAGGCTGGAGTTGTCGCTAGAATAACTTAGACGATGATGTTAATTGCAATGGGGACCAAGGAATCCAAAGTATGTTCAGGTTGCAAAGGAGTGAGATAATGAGTTAAATTCTGGACATGTAAAAGACACAAGGACAACTAGCCAAAGTCTAGGCAGAATAAAATAGGTATTAAATGTTAAATAAGAAGGACAAGCAAAATATACAGAGGAAGCTGTAATTGTGGTACCTGCAGATCACAGAAGGAGAAATAGACCACGTCAGGTGGATGTTTGGATTTGGCTCCCAACAAACTAAAGGTGATGTTTCATTCACTGTCTTTGACAATGAGCACTTAATTATCGTGGTCACAGAGTGTGCTATTTATCCAGTGTTTTTTTGTTAACTTTGCCATCATCAGTGTACCAGAGCTTCTAATAGGAAGCCCATCTGACTGCACAGCTTCCCTTCTTCCCTCTTGCCCCAGGCACAGCCTTCTGTTCAAGCAGTAAAACAGCCAGGAGAAGAGTCACCTGCTGCTGAGGGGCTCAGAGCACTTTGTTTGGCTGCAGAGTAAAGACCTGAGATCCTGGGTGTTTTTCAGGGAAAGAGTTGTGCCGTGAGGGAGGGACACACACATAATTAAAGTCCAGGCCAGGACTTCTTCTGAAAGAAAAGCAACATACAATCAACGCAACTTCCCCAGAGACTGGTGAGAGATCTATAGAGAAAGAAATTCACTCTTGCCTGCAGAAAGAAAAAAAAAAAAGAAAGAAAGAAAGAAAGAAAGAAAGAAAGGGGAGAATTAAACAAGAATATGCTGCATCAGTTAAAGCTTCCTGGGAAAAGATAAGGGTGGTGAAAAATCAGAATTAGATCACACCAGCCAAAGCAATTAAGGAGAATAAGATGTGCTTTTACAAATATCATGGGGAAAGGAGATTATGGAGAGGAAATAAGACTTAATAAATGCAGAGGACCATGAAATTAATGATGACCACAGACAGCTCAAATACCCAATTCATTCTTTGTTAGCCTTTAACTAGGAAAACAAAGAAAAGAAATCGAGCAATTAAAAAGTAAGGACAACTTGAGAAAAAAGTTAAGTAGACACCGGCAGGGAGGATGTGTCTACCCGCCGTGGTTGTCACACTTTGCAGACACTTTCCTGGAACACAGATGCACCATGGGGTGTTGTGACAGCTCCAACCTCAAACTGGAACTGGGCTGGTGCGCATGTTGTGTTGTTTCCTAAGTTTAAGGAAATGACAGTGCTGGGGAAAGAGAATAGAGTGAGGAGGGAAGGATGGGAAGGAGAGAGACCCAAGCCAAGTCCTCCCTAGCGTTGGCAAGGTTGGAACCATCACAATGGGCCCAAGTTCAAGAGCAAGGGAGGTGCAGCTGGGCTTCAGCACTGCCCCTTGCTTCCCATTCTTCCCTTCTTCTCCCTTTCCTCCTAACCACCCAGTGATTACTATCCTGTGTTTGGTGCCTCTCTATTGGGGTTTTCCCTAAGAAAATCATATCCAAAAGATTGTCATGTCTTTGAGAAATGGAAGGAACTATGGAGTGGTGGGAGCAAGCTGAGTGCACCAGAGCAGCTTATCCTTTTCTGCTTGAGAGAAAAGACCAAAGTGATTCCTTTAACTTGCAACCCAAAGTCCTAATGCATCCAGTTCCGTGACAGACACTGGGGATATGCCGCAACCCATGCAGCAATCAACAAAGGATCTCGAGTAGGGACGATGGGAGATGCAGAAAAACACAGAGACCAAGAAAACACAGAGACCTATTCAAGTAAAGCTGGGGTCAGGTGGGTCACTGCACTCTGATGGAGGAACTAGCTCCACAAGTTTATTATGTAGGATCTCATAATCAGGAAGTTAAGCTATAGGAGCATTGTAAATTGTTCAAGGCTGTGAGTTGTCCGAGGCTTCTTTGTGCACTCTTGGGTTCAATGCATAACTGAATAAGAGCAGTGCTGGGAAGGAGAGGTAGAGAAGCATAAGGGTCATGCTGTGAACGCTGGGCAGTCGTGACCTGGTCAGGAGCATCAACAGAGGCCTCCCCTAGGAAGTACCACTGGCCTGGGGTGGCCCTCACCAGGCCAAGAGGGTTAGGAAGAGCACTCCCCAGGGCAGAGGGCCAAGCAGGGGTAAGGGCCCCAGGGCTGGGGGGAGGGGGGATGGTGGAGGGAAGATACATACGACTGGAACCAAGACAGCAAGGAATAGGGCAGGGTGGCAAAGGAAAAGAGCACAGAGAGAGTACACGGGTTCCCAAGGCCAATAGCAATGGGAAGCCACTGAGATCTCTAAGTAGTCCATGACAGGATGGGTCCTGATTTTAAAAAAATAATCACTTTGGTTTCAGTGTGTGAGTAAGTTGGAGTAGATGTCAGTCTAAGTGGCAGGCGAGTCTGAGGCTTCAATTAGGGCAGAGGCTATGAAGATGGGTAAAAGATAGGCAGGACACAGGAATGGGTGATGTGGGGTCAGGGCATGGAGAGGCAGGTATCCAGAGGGACATTCAGAGTTTAGATCACATATCTGGATGGAGGTGCTATTGACTAAGAGGGACAGCCCAGCAGAGGACCTAGTGTGGGCCTCATCCAGCTGCAGCCCACCTTCTTCCTGCACATGGGCCAGCCCCAAGACCTCTGGGTGGTACCAATGCTGTCACCACCATTCCTATGCCCCCATTGACTTAGGGACCCCCACTTATATCTTCAGTACTGGGAACTGAATCCAGGGGTCATACCCCTAACCCTTTTCGTTTTTTTTTTTTTTTTTTTAATTTGGGATGGGGTCTTGCTAGCTAAGTTGTCCAGGCTGCCTTGAATGTGAGATCCTCCTGCCTCAGCCTCCTGAGTAACTGGGATTACAGGTGTGCACCACCATGCCCAGCTCAGCCCCTTACTTTGAAAACCAACCAGCCACGTGGTGTCCAGCTTCCCCAGTGGGGGAATCATGGCAAATCAGACAATATGAACTTGGCGTTTTAACTGTCATTGTTTTCATTATTTGTTCTACATGGTTTCTGTCAATCTTTGGGGGGGAGGCAGTGGGAAGAAGAGAGGTTAATAATCAAGATAAAAGAACTAAAAGGAGCTCTCGACTTGGCAAAACATACTGAAGAGTTATATGATCAATCAATCATCTGGTGTCAGAATTGGAAGGAAACTTAAAAAAAAAAAATCTCTTCCACAGCAACTTTGACAGCTGTTCAAACACGCTCTGCTTCAGCGTTTCCAATCCCTCTGAGCAAACTGTCTCAAAAAGCAGCCTCGTTCCATTGTCAGAGGGCTCTGATAGCAGCAGAAAGGGTTTTCTTGTATTGAGTCAAAATTTATCTCTGAGCAACTTCCACCCATTTGTCTTGGATCCATTCTCTGGAGGCAGAGCAGGTCAATGTCCCTTTTAAAATGTGGTGCCCAGAAAGCAACACAAAACTCCAAATGCGGTCTGATTTAGTTAAAGCCCTGTGGGGAACTGAGAGGGGGAAAAAAATAATAAAGCCACTGAGTTAACTGGCTTTAAAAAATGACAGTCATAGAAAACTCCCATAAGGGGAACCTTAGAATCATAAACGAAAGGGAGCCTTTGAAAACACCCAGCTGGTCTCTTTCCCTGCAGAGGAAAATCACACCTAAACCTGTCCAACCCAGAGACGCTGACCTATTTTTTAAGATCTCTTAAAGGGTTCCGTGGAAGTTGATTGCAGAGAGATTTCTTACAAATCAATCATTATGAAATATTTTCAAATCAGTGTTTTCTAGTAGACCAATTTGTCTTTACATTTCCCCCTCTCTTTTGCTATTATCTCTCCCATCACATAAATTGTCTTCCTAATGAAGCCGCTTATTGTATCATATTCCGGAGTGCGCGTTAGTCTGCTCCTGTAGTGTTTTGGTTCCTACTGCATTAATTAACCACACTTCCTCTATTATTTTCCTCTTTTTTTTTTTTTTTTTTTTTTTTTTTTTTGCAAGGGATCCGTGCTATTTATCCTTATATTGTTGCATAATGCTTTGTGAAATGGATGTGTTCTCAAAATTGTGTGCAAATCTCATCTTTGTAAATTGAGTCTCTTCAACTAGAAGTGCCTTCCAAATGCATTTCAAGTGTTCATTACTTAAAGTCGCCTTGAGAAAGGCAGCTTGGTAAAATGGGAAACACACAGCCTTCAGAGCCAGGGAGAATGACACCTAAATCCTGCAAGCTGTGTGACCTCAGCTGGTGACTTGATCTGTATGAACCTTTGTTTCTAACCTGTGAAATGGGTTAGAAATATCTTCCCAGCATACTGTTGTTTAAAAAAAAAAAAAAAAAAAAAGTAAGCTAACCACCATTCCTGCAACCCAGAAGCTAGATACATCCTGTCTTTAAAGTGAGGAAATGTTTTTAAAGTGCACGCTCTCCTCAACCATCTATTTTGCAAGTTCAGATGTCCTATCATGTGTTCTTAAAGCAGGACACCAACATCTATGATGTCACTCTCTGACTCTGGCAGCTTTCCATCAAACCCCTTCTTGGGTTCCCCTCTAGAATCCTTCTGTGCTAGTCAGCTTTTCGTCACTGTGACCAAAATACCTGACAAGAATAACTTAGAGGAGGAAAAGTCTTTTTTGGCTCTCAGTTGCAGAGGTCTCAGTCCATGGTCAGCTGACTTTATTGCTCTGGGTCTCAGGTGAGTTGGAAACTCATGGCAGAAGGGTGTGGCAGAGGAAAGCTGCTCAGCTCATGGAAGCTGGGAAGCAGAGAAAGAGGAAGGGGCCAGGGACAGATAGAGTCCCCAAGGCATGCCCGCAGCAACCTACTTCCTCCAGCCATGCCCCACCTGCCCACAGTTACCACCCAGCAGTCCATTCAAATGATTAATCCCCATGCTCACGATTCAATGATTGCCTGAAAGCTCTACCTCTGAACCTTGCAGCATTGGGGCCCATGCTGTCAACACATGAGCTGTTGGTGAGGACATGCCAACCCATAACATACTTCTCATCTGATCTATCGGTGCTAATGTCAGTCTTGCCAAGCCCCTGCTCTTACCACCATGCTTGAGTTCTTGACTCATAAGTCACATTCCTTTTATTATTGTTATCATTTAAGTGCCTCCATCTGATTATCCTCATCGGCTCTTCCCACATTATTTGAAGAGTAGGATTTTGCATCCACTGGATTCGCCATCTCTCTAGTTTTGTATTCTTTGAGGCAACACATCCACATACCAAGAGCAGTGCAACAATGAAAGCCTAGTGACCCTCCCTGGGAAGCTCTTTCTATGGCCTGACACATGCAGCAAGATATGTCAGTTCTCTGGGATTCCATTTCCTCATCTGTAAAGTGAGGAAATACAATGGTATCAGTGGTTTCCAGGCTGGCATTTCCCATCCTCAGGGATCCATGGCAATAGAACTGGAGCAAACGAGGAGGCTATTGCTGAATTTTTTTTTAAGTTCAAAAGAAAGTGTATTTGCCAATTAAGGATACATGGACTACAGCAAACGTGATCTTGTTGGAATGATGTCAACTCTATGCGGGTAAAATCACGTTGCTGAGACTAAAAAGAACCAATAAAAAAAAGTCACATTGCTCAACATGTGCATCAGTCAGGATTCTCAGTTGCAAACAATAGGAATCAAGTCTGATTGACTTAAGCAGAAAATATGTGCATGGAAAAGATCATCCAGTTCCCGAACAAATGGAAAGGCAGGAGGACGTGGCTGTGGAAGTGGGCAGTGACCAGGGAAAGCTGAAGGGTAGGGACTCTGCCACGGTCACAGCACAGGAACAGCCTAGTTGGGGTGCCACTGGACCAAAGCTGACCTACCTGGGACCACCATTCCAGCTGTAGGATGCTGCTGCCCAGCAGAATGCATTCCAATCCATGGCTGCTTCTTTGTGTGACCCCAAAAGCAAAACCATCCAGTTGGCAAAGCTCAAGCTTTGTGTGCTGATGTCCAGCTGCTGGAGGACAGGGACAACATTAATCTTCAGAGACTTCAGATTGTTAGGAAAATTCCCCAAAGGTACGAAGAGACTCACATGCTGGACGACCCCCCAGGTAAAAAATGTCTATCATGGTTGTTAAATGTTTTTCATGACAAGAAAACTGGTAGAATTTAATTGATGGTGGGAAAACTCGTCTTTGAACATGGGATCCATGGGAGAAAAACATAATAATTCACTGGCTTGATTTAATTTTTTTTTTTTTTTTTTTTTTTTTTTTTTTTTTTTTTTTTTTTGGTACCAGGGATTGAACTCAGGGGCACTCAACCACTGGGCCACTTCCCAGCCCTTTTTTGTATTTTATTAGAGACAGGGTCTCACTGAGTTGCTAAGTGTCTCGCCATTGCAGAGGCTGGCTTTGAACTCGCGATCCTCCTGTCTCAGCCTCCCAAGTGTGGCTTGATTTAAAAAAAAAAAAAAAAAAAGATCATCAAATGATCTCTATTGTCTTCCTGGTTTCAGCGCCCCCTGCAGGCAGGGTGGAGAAACAAGGACTGGTTTCCTCAAACTCTTTCATTCAATATATGCTTTAATAACCTGGAGTTGTAGAATTAATCACTGCTCAGGAATAAGTAGTTCACGACTGCTACATGAAGAGAAAACACATGATTAACACCTTAACCATGATATAGAAGTGGCTTTTACATAAAACAAATGAGGAGCGCAGTCCCAGGCCGATCTGGAAGTTTTCATGGTGTTCACACCCTGGGGCTCTTTTTTTCCCTGCTTTGTCATCCTTAGTAGTACAAGGCTGCCACCCTCAAGGACACCTTCTCAAAGCTGCCAGATCGCCAGCCTTCAAGTTTTCATCCCAGAAAGGAAGTAGGAAATAAAGTGAAAGGACAAAAGGCGAAAGGGCACATTCCAAAGTATGCGGCAAAGTCCTGAAACCTACATTCAGATTTCACAATGATGGCAGACATCTTACTGACCATGCCTACCTATAAGACAGCCTGGACAATGGTCATTTTGCAGGGCACAATGCCACCAAATGTTGAGTGGGAAACTAGCAGAATTTGCCTTTGGAGATAAAGGTTTGTTTTGTTGCCTTTGCCCCTCTTTCTGCTCCTGCTCTCTCCTTTCCCTCAAATCAACGGTATCTCTTAAGAAGCCCCTGGAGACATCAGCACAGGAGACTTGGGAGCCACTTTCTGCCAGGACAGGGAGTGAGAAAGGTCCTCTGAGTCTCCTCCTAGAGAAAAACCCAGTGCTGGCCTCCACAGGCCCCATGTGAAGTGCTTGGTCTTTGCAATCTCACGCCATTCTCACAATTGCTCCATGACTCAGGTACAATGGGGTCCATTCTGAAAATGAGGGGCTAAGGATTCCTGGCAATAAGAAACTCACCTGGTCACAGTTAGTAGGTGGAAAGCCAGGGTGGGGACCCACGTCTGTCTGACTCCTGAGCGGGGTTTCCATTAGCCTCCTGCAGCTGCACTGTCCTGCACAGTGTCACTGGCCACAAGTAGCTATGAACACTTAGACCCAAATTAGTTAAGATGAAGTTAATGAAACATTCAGCTCCTCAGACATACTAGCCACATTTTGGTAGCTGTGTATCAGTTACCATATTGAACAGCTAAGACGGAGAATGTTTGCAACGCTGCAGAACGTTCTGTTGGACAACACTATGACAAGGTGGGGAGATGGTCTCTTCTTTCTCCAGCCTCATTTCCTGTTTTCCAGGCACCCCAGAATGCAAAGAGAGGGAAGAAATTCGGAAAAGGAAAGTACTGATAAAATTTGAAAGCAGCAGCTTGTGATATTTCTGCTACTATGATACTGTCATGGTTTGGATGTGAGGTGTCCCCCAAAAGCTCATGTGTGAGACAATGCAAGAAAGCTTAGAGGAGAGATGATTGGGGTGCCACCATCCCTTCTGGATGTGAGAGCAGACAGAACACAGAACCCAGAGCCTTAACCCAATCAGTGCATTAATCCCTTCGGAGGGATTAACGAGTGGTAACTGAAGGCAGGTAGAGTGCGACTGGAGGAGGTGGGTCATTGGGGGCGTGGCTTTGGTGTATATATTTTGTATCTGGCAAGTGAAGATCTCTCGCTCTCTCTGCTTCCTGATCATCATGTGAGCCACTTCCCTTCACCACACTCTTCCACCATGATGTTCTGCCTCATCTGGAGCCCAAGGAAACGAGCCAGCTGTCTAGGACTGAGACCTCTGAAACTGTGAGCCCTCAAATAAACTTTTCGTCCTCTAAAGTTGTTCTTGTCAGGTCTTTTGGTCATAGCAGCAAAAATAGCTGAGTAAGATGGATACTTTTTAAATTCAGGTCAGGGGCCACTGGGGAGAGCAGCACCCCCAATCATGGGGCCAAGATGCTTCCTGGTGTTTGCAGTCAGCTCAGCTCACAGGGTGAGCACTAGACCAACTGAATTCCTCAACGTGAAGCCACAGCCCCCTTTATTTTCAATTCCTCTCTTTAGCTTTTATTCTCTCCTTGTCCCATTTTGGCACATGCCAAATGTGTTTCAGTTTAAACTTGCTCTTTTAAAAGGTCGCAAAGCTCCCAGCTGCTGTGAAGTCAGATTTTTAAAAACACATTTGCATCTTTTCTCGGTTGCTGCCTTAATTACACATAATAAAGGTATTTAGTTATAGAAGAATAGCTGATGAGCCTGGAGTATAATAAAAAGGTCTTGCCAAGAGCCATTTCCTTTGTCAAGAGAGAACTTGCTCCCAGACAGGAGGAAGCTGTGATTCATTCTTATGCCACAAGTGTTACTATAAGAAATTTGGTTCATTGGGAGGGGCTATCATGCAAACTTGAAGCAGTGACAACATTCAGAGTTCTCAGTCATCTTCGACCACCTGCAAGCCCTGACTAGAAGTGTGTTCTGAGAGAAGACCTTGGCACTATTTTAACAGGCAACTGCAACCTTTGTTGACAGTGGACTGCCTGTTTTTATAAACAAAGTTTTATTGAAACGCATCCATGCTCATTCATTTACATTTTGTTTATGACTGCTTTTGTACTTCAAGAGCAGAGTCGTTGTAGCAACACCATATGGCCTGCAAAGTCTAAAATGCTCACCCTCTGACCCTTTGTAGACAAAGCATGCCAGTCCCTGGCTTAACAGGCAGAAGTGGGACTG
Organism: Tamias sibiricus; assembly: GCA_025594165.1. NCBI lineage: Eukaryota > Metazoa > Chordata > Mammalia > Rodentia > Sciuridae > Tamias > Tamias sibiricus. The sequence continues at coordinate 107,381,025 of CM046658.1, read as the reverse complement.
ATAAGGGGTCTCAGCCCTGTCCATTGTACATCTGTGTGACAGGGCTAGAGCTGGCCACCAGCAGCCACCAGCAGCTCTGTTGCATGATGGACCTATCCCCTTCCTGCTCACCTCAGTCCCCTCTTGGTCTCCCACAGGCTACTCTCACCATAGCTGGAGCACCCCATTGAAACATAGGCCATTTCATATCCCTCCATTGCTCAAAGCCATTTGAGGGTTTCCCATTTCCCAGAGAGCAAAACCCAAAGTCCTTAAAGTGACCCATCAGGCCTTGCATCATCTGCCCACTACATGCTAGATTACCTCTCTGACCCATTGGTTCCTTCTGGGTCCATCTGCCCCAGTCATGCTGGCCTTCATGCTAAGCCTTGAATGGCCAGGCTCTTGTTCACTCAGAGGGAGTATGCCACCAAAAGTGCCCATCACTGTGTGGTCTTGTTGCTGGAGACATCTGCTCTCGGCCTCCTGGGCATTCAGGTGTGGCCACATGCCTGGTTCTCACCAAGGAACTGTAACAAGACATCATCATGCTCATGGGAGTGCTAGGGTGAGGAGAACCTTAAGAACATTCTGTGTTTTCTTTACTCCTCATTCTCCCACTTGATGGAAAGGATTTCAAGTTCCTTGGAAGTTACACAATAGATGGCATTTGGGTCTTTGGACAATGTAACACTGGGCTGGAACATGCGCAAGAAATAAACATTCACTACACAAGTTTTATTGTGAAGCTTTGGGCTTTGTCACAATTATTTTTACTCTGACCCACACAGGACCTTTGCACATGCTGTTTTCTTTGGCTGAAATGCATTTCCCCAAATATCAGTGTGACTTTTCACTTTAGATCTATGTTCTAATGTCATATTGAGTCTGGGGGTGTGGCTCAGTGGTAGAGCCCTTGCCTAGCACATGTAAAGTCCTGGGTTCCATCCCCAGCACCGCAAAACAAAAACATAAAGAAACTCCAACACATCTTACCTAAGAGGCTTTCCCATGCTGCCCTAAATAAAATAACTAATCACCGACCCCAGCATTCTTATCTGCCTTGCACTCTTGTTTTCTTTATAGCACACATCATATGACATGGGCTGTACATAATAGCTGACTGTTCAGGTGCCCAAATTGTCTTCTGCCTTTCTCACTCTGCTAGCATGTAGATTCCATGAAGACCCAAGCTTGTCCATCTTGCTCCCCTCAGGTCCCTGCCACTAGGTGTGGTGGCAGGTGTGATGGATGAATGAGTGAATGAACAGCCTGGAGATTCCAAGGGCTCTTTCTAGTCATAAACACAAGGACCAATGGGAAAAATAAGTTTTGGGGTGGATGGTGATGAGGAGAGAAGAAAATGGGATGAAACAAGCAGGATGATTTTTTTTTTGCAATTCTTAATATTAATTATTATTTGATGCCAGAGACAATATGTACTACAGGCACACAGCAATAGGCCCTCCAGGTGATCCTTGATGGATGGGCAGATGAGTGGGAACAAGTGGCACCTCACGAGAGAACTGCTGTGTCACAGGGAGCCCCAGGTACTCTGAAGTTCAGGGGTGGATATCAAATGAAACTGAAGGGTCAGGGGAAGCTTGCCAAAGGTGACACTAAGGAAGGATTGGCTGGAAGAAGAATATAAAAGGGGAGTTCCTGGCATAAGAAAGAGCAGATGACACACTAGGGCCTGGTGGGTCGGAGGAATCCTGAGCAGTTGGGTGCTCCATGAACTGAGGGGCAGGAGGGAGTGGCGGGGCAGAAAGGCCTGTGCAGCCCTGGTCATGATCAGACTTGCTAGTTATGCTAAGGAACTCGAACTGTATCCTGAAAGCCATGGGAACCAAGCAAGAGAGGCCTATGCAGGCCCACAGCATAATCGCATGTGCATTTTATGAGGCTCTTTCTGGCAGCAGCTTGTAAACCAGATTGCATGGAGGTGAAATTAGAGGCCAGGTGAGGCAAAAACAGAAAGTGGTGCTCCCACCGGTGGTCCCAGACAGACCCCAGCCCCTAACTGCTGGAGGACAATGTGAACTATGTGGACAAGTGCCAGCCAGCGGAAGCCTGGGGAGCTGTTTCCACTTCTTCTCTGGGTACCAGGTGACAGGGTGGAGCCATCAAGGTCTAGCTCCAGAAGGCAGTGGTGTCCAGCTGTGAACCTTGAAGCTCTGTGCTCTGTGTTCTGTCTGCTTTCACATCCAGAAGGGACGGTAGCACCCTGATGAAGTGCTGCTACAAGCTGGTGCTTTTGACCATGCCGAGGACCTTGGGTCCAGTTGAAATGGAGGCTGCTTGGGAAGCCCTGACCTACGGTGTGCTCATTGTCACCTAAGTGTTGAGAGGATTAGCATCTGAGAGGCAACCAGGGAGGGGGCATTTAGGGTGTGTCAACAGTGCAACAGCATTTCAGATGACTGGGGTTGGCATTCTCCAGTTAGAAAAGGCCACGGAAGATGGGCAGATGTTGGCAGTGGACGCCTGTAACTACCCAAATGTTAGCAGTAGACCTTTCGAGGTTCTTGGTTTGCTCTAGACACTTGGTAGCTTCCACGTGGCAGGGTCCATACAGCAGCAGAACCCTTGACACTTTCCTTTCCATCATCCCCACACACTCACCCACCTGTGGAGCACTTGCTGAGGATTCTGGTTATGGTAGGGAGGGTAGACAGATGTCTCTCAGGGTGTGCAGAGAACACTTAGAGCTGAGTCACAGGTGAACTGTGGGGGTCTGGCTTTCAGCAATGAATGCTGAAAGCTGGGAGAAGATCAAGACAGCCCTTGTTTTTCACATGGTTGTGCAAAGCCACTGCACTATGAAAGAACATTTTGCAATCATAGAACCTACAAGAGTTTAGAGGGATTGAGTGAAAAGTCAAAGGGGGTGGGTGTATGAGAGAGGCTGGAAGCAGAGGCGAGATGAGACACAGCCTGGTAAGCCAGATCAAGCAGCTGAACAGATGCCTGAGACAGAGGATGTTATTGCCCATGACTGGCTTTTACAGGCTCTCTGTGGCTCTTGTTATATGAGTGGCATGGAGGTTTGATTTAGAAGCTTAGAAGAACCAGGCAAGCCAGGTTGTTGAGTGGGATGGGCAGGAGGAGACTGGCCTTCATCTAGAGGGGAGCTGCCCTTCACCTCTGGCCACGTGTGTGGCATGGGCCACGGGGGCCTGCATCACTGGCTCTTCCAATGCGTGGAGGGAAGTGGAAGAGCCAGACTTATGTGATAGCTCCTCCTACCAGTCTGGTTTTTTTTTTTTTTTTTTTTTGAGACTGTGACAAGAAACAGCCCCCCAACGTGGTTTATAGACACAAAGGTTCATGTCTGTTCCTACTATGTATTGGCAACTGTGGTTCTACTCTGCTCATCTTCTTGCATCGTGATCCAGGCTGAAGAGGAGATGCCATGCTGGACATGCCTTCTCATGGCAGAAGAGAAAGAGGGCTGGGACCCGCATGTTATCTCTTCCAGCCACTCTTCCCAGATGCCACATTCTATTCACAGGGCCAGTCACCTGACCAAGCCGGAGTAGGGTGAGAGGAGGAGCACCCCTGGCTCTTACCAGACAGGAGGCATTGATGCTCACATGCCCCCTGGTGGGAAAGCAGGGGATAACTGGGGATAAGAGCACAACCTCTGATTCAAGGGATCAGTGGCCAGAGTGACCGTCTTACGCTCTCCTTGAAACATACTTACTGTCTCAGAATCCCCCAAGTATAATAGTTTTTGCAAAAGGGGGAAATGGTGAATTTTTACCTTAATATTATGAGTGAATCTATACTGGCTCCTTGCAATCATTACTTCCTATTGTAGGTCCCCATAAATCCCCTTTCAAATAATTCACTTATGAATATGCCACAAAATGTATGTAGTCTGCCATCCTGTATTTTAAGAACTCATATCCTTCCATTTTTGCACTCTGAGTGTTTGCCTGGATCTAGTCTGCATCAGTTTTATTTCTCACAGTCCCTTCAAGATTACTGGCAGAAGTCAGTAACCACATGTGTGAGATCTCTTTGTACCCAAGAAACTTGACCTCACTTCCAAAAGCAGGAAGCTCTTTTAAATCTCTTAAGCTATTCTTTAAATTGGGTATGTCCTGGGCCTCATCATTTTCTTCGTGGAACAGTATGGGTTGCATCTAAAGAAACTGCCATTCAAAACTGCATCAATCTTTGTTCAGAAGGAAAGCAGTGCCCTAAATCCATCCAGACAGTACCCTGGGGTCACACTTCATGGGTCTTTTTGTTATGCACATACATAAAACATGAAGTAAGTGCCCAGTGTGCTCTTTGGAACACTTATAAAGTCATCTTTAATCTGGATGGTGATTCCACATTTGGAAGATAAATGTTTTGTTTTGATAGTGTGTGTTTTTGTAAATGTTTGAGCCTTGGCTACATTCTGTGATTCTTTTGCATTCCAAGAAGGGGAAGAGATATTTTTTTAACTCTGTAGGAATGTAGTGAATTACAGTGTTTGCTTATTCTTGCAGAGTCAAGATTGTTTTTACCTGACCAATTGTTTGCAAGACCCAAGAGCTCAGAGGACTGTGGAAGGACGTTCAGGCAGAATGTTCGCCTCTTTCCGGAAGAAAGACTATAAAAGAGAAATAAGGACATTGGGAGCAGTGTAACTGGGAGGGGCAGTTTCTGTCCTTTGTGCGGCATTATTGAAGACTAATGAATCCAAAGCCCTCGGGACTATTGTGTTCTGATGAGACTGATGTGTTGGGTGCCACAGAATGAGGTCACAGGCTAAGTTAAGAACTGGGTTTTCCTGGGAGAATGGTCCCGTCACCAATCACCAGAGAGCAGCAGGTGCTGGGGCAGTAGAACCACATCTGTGGAAAGAGGCCCCAAATCTCCTTGCATGGAGTGAGGCTGGGGCTCTAGGCAGAGGGGCCTTGCCTGGAGGGAACTTGCCATTGGGTACTTGTGTTGGTTCATGTCACATGGTGGCAGGATGGGAATCCTGGATAGAGACACTGTCACTTGTACATGGAACAGAGGCACTTGGACAAGGGTGTACCAGCAAACCATGTGTCCAAGTACAGGGTCACATCCACACTAGTGTGGACTGCCCCTGCTGGGAGATAAGCATACCTTTTTCTTTACACAAGGATACCACCTACTAACCAAACCTTCCACCACAGGGACATGCCCACCAACTAGGATCTCCTACTAATGCACTTGCTGATGTGAGGGGTTAGGGAACAGGATGCATGCTTCTATTTTGACAGCCCAGTGAAACTTTTATGGCCGTGAAGGAAGAAGTCCATCTTCTACCTGCAAAATCATGGGTCCACTCAAGGGAGGTGCTTTTGTGAAATTGATACAAAGGTTTCCTAAACCTGAGTCTCAAGAATCTTCTAATTTGCAACCTTTTAGCTGTTGTTAATTATTCTCTGCTTTCTTCTTTTCTTCTTTTACTTTTTAAAAAAATATTTATTTATTTGCTTTAGTTGTACACAATGCAACGCATTTATATTTACGTGGTGCTGAGGATCGAACCTGGGCCGCGCACATGCTAGGCAAGCGCGCTCTACCGCTGAGCCACAACCCCAGCCCCTTCTTTTACTTTTAAAGGTTTAATAAACACTTGCTAAGAGCTCCTGGGTCTGCCAGGAACTGCTCTAGGCGTTGGTAACAGGTAAGTGGAGAGGGGGCAGGCACACAGAAACCCCTGCCCTGGAGCAGCTTGTGTTCAAGAGGAAGGATTGACTAACCTCAGTTGTACCCTGGTCTAGAATGGGAAGGCACTGGACCCAGCATCCCTCATCCCAAGCTTCAGCTCAGCTGGCAGCACTGGAACTGCCAGCTGTGGCCTGAGGAGGGCCAAGCTCTTAGTGGAGTTATTAGTAACAAGGGAAGATTTGGGGTGGTGGAGACACATTCAGAGCCTGACGCCCTGGAAGAATCCCAGCAATATCTGAGGAGTGCTTTGAGGGGGTTAAATCTTACTAGGGTATTTAAGTATTTAATGGGTGTTTAACATCTGCTCATAGCTATTACGTGTGGCTTCAGTTCCCCCAACAGATATTAAATCTGCCTTTTTCAGTCTGAAAATCAGTCTTCTGGATGGAGAATTCGCAAGTAAAGTGCAGTAGAAGGAAACTTCTTTCTTGTTATCATCTGCTAAGGAAATGTGATTAGTCCAATCAGCCAGCCTCCTCTTCCTCCTAAGCAGAACCTTTGGTGGAGACTGTCTGCTAGGGGAGTTCTCCCAACTCTTCCCTGAACCCTTCCGAAAACTTGCTTTCCAAATGGTGCAGGGCTCTCATCTGGCCAAGCCCTGGATGTCACCAAAGGCCAGCTCCTCTTGGGTCCCTGTCACTTCCACTTTTGCAGAGCAGGATGCGCAGAGTTAGCTCAGGGTAGCAGGCCTTCTCATTGCTTTCTTTCAGCTATGAAAGATGAAGCTGTCAGCAGGAGGAGAACTTACCAGACACCCTGTGTCTAGGAGAATGAGATTCCCAGCTATCGCCACTCTATCTTGCTGCCGTGCCAGCATGGGCAGATGTGTCATCAGAAGGGATGCTCATGCCTCTGAGCCCCGAGGGCAGAGCCACCGGTTTGAGGACAAGCAGGAAGATAAATGACAGCTCTGTGGCCAACGACCATCTGGTGAAGTTCCAGGAGGGCCTGCATCCACGCACCCCAGCTGACCTGGCTTCGGGTCGCTGGCACCTGCTCCTGGGTGCCTCCCTCTACCCGTGTCTGTCTGCTCTCTTCAGATTTGACTCAATCATGTCACCTGGCTTCTGCGCTCTGGTTGACCTTAAACTCGTATTTGCCTGCTCTTGAGTCATCGGTTTTGCTTCTACTCAGTCCCTGTTCCCAGACATGTCTTGCTTGGCTTCCCGCCACTAAGATCAGCCAGCTGCTGCTGCCTGGACCTTGGTTTTCTATGCTTTGAGTCCCTGACCTCACTCCCAGCAACCTAGATGTCACTCCAGCCCACCGGGCATGCGGTCTGTGACACTTCCCAGGAACATGTTTCTGTGTCTTACAGCTAACAGCACAACCTAATATACCTGCCACAGTCTCATCTCCTTTCTCTCCTGATCTTCTTTGGATTACTCTCTTGGCCCTCACAGTGTGGATTTCACTGCAGGGGTTCTCATCTGAACGTCTGGTCCCCTTTCTACCATCTTTGTCTTTTGAAAAAAGAATACTCCTTCATTGCTCCCATTGAACCCACCACCACTCAGTGAAACCAGCATGGCCAGCTGGGTCTTCCACAGGTAAAACCTCAAGGTCACTTTGTTTGAGCAGCTGAACTCTGTGCCCTTGGGTACAATATCCAACACTGCATGTTTTTATTCTCCCTGGTTATTTTGTTCTGTGAATGACCAGACATTTCCTCCACCTATTTGTGGTCTGCATGTTTTGGTATTTTCTCCAACTCTGTAATTTGGCTACCTTTAGTTGGTGCATTGTTTAGGACAGTTTTGGCTTTTCAAGAAATGACAGAAAAGCCGGATGTGGTGGCACACGCCTGTAATTCCAGAGACTCAGGAGGCTGAGGCAGGACAATTGCAAGTTTGAGGCCAGCCTCGGCAACTTAGCGAGGCCCCTAAACAATTTAATGAGACCCTGTCTCTAAAAAAAAAAAAAATTTTTAATTGAAAGGGCTGGGGATGTAGCTCAGATGTAAAGCTCCCCTGGGTTCAATCCCCGGTACCAAAATTAAAATAAAAATAAATAAACCAAAATAACAACAAAAAAAAAAAAAAAAACAGACAGAAATACGATTCTAACCAGCTCCTACAACAGAGAGATTTGTGGACTCAGGGAAGCAAACCCAGAGGGCTGGAATAGGGTTGGGCGTCAGCGATGACTAGCACCATAACTTGGCGGCTCTCTCCCAGGGTGCGGCCTCACCCCTCTCCCCTGCCATCTGCAGGGCAGCTCTGTGCTCTCCCACTGGCTCTGCTCTCAAGGCTAGAAACAAGAACACCAGCAACTCCACCTGCACAAGCTCCAGTTTTGCCATCCAACAGGGCAAGGCTTGCTTCTCTGTTCCCAGCACCCTTGGAGACACCTGGTTAGTGTCTTGAGGGACTGAGTCACCTCTGAGATTAAGGGCAAAATTGAAGAAGCACTTACAGAACCTCAACACTGGACAGGCTGAGAGGAATGTTCCTTAATGAAAGGATGCCTGGTGTCAAAACAAGAGGTGATATTGGTGCATAATAAATGTCGCCTATAGATAGGACTGAGTACGTTCTGGCTCAAACCATCCCCCCTCAGTTCCTCTCTAAGTCCTCTTCCCCAAACTGAGAGATGTCTTCTAGCCCAGAATTCTACCTTGGCAACTTGGCTATGGAGAGGTGAACCTCAAGAGATAGACTTTTCTGGGTAAAATATGGTGGAGTGGACGTTGACCACAGTGGTGACAGGAAGGGAAGGGGGAGGAGCATTAGATGACATTGCCATTTTCATGCTTAGCTCTGCAGACCTAGACCAAGTTTCCAGCAACATTTTTACTGGCATCAATTTCACTTGAGCTAACTCAAGCCGGACTTTCCCTATAATGTGGAGTGGACCCTGGCCATAGACAGAAGTGGTTAGTGCTGGAGCAACGGTGCTAGAGCCAGAGGTTCAAATGCAGCAGAACCCCCTTGATATATCACAAAGAACCCAATATGTAGGACAGAGCAGAGCAGAGCTGCTGTAGTTGAAGGTTCCCTCATGCCCCCCTCCACGGATACCCTGTGTTCCGTAGATTCAATGTAAAAGCAATAACAGAAGAGACAACTATGTTATATTCTCCATAATTTACTTTGAAATGTTTCAGCTTTGGTGGTATGATTTTTTTTTTTTTTTTTTTTTTTTGGTGGTGGTGGTGGGGGTATGGGTATTTAGATTTCCCCACATGCAGGGGGATAGTCACTTGCTGTAATTTGAAATGTACACCCCTAGGGTGCTTAGGTCACATTTACCCCAAAAAACAGTACTGTAGAAGCAAGTTGGAGTCCTTTAGCTACCATCATCTCCAATCACCAGTAGAATCTTGTTAACTATCATAATGAATGTTAGAAATTTTTTTCATTGGTGATGTAAGTGTTGGTCAAGGTAAGGGGATTAAATAAAATATTGTAGACAGGGCTCCCCACCCTCAGAGGAACAGAACATAAGAATCTAGCCTGTGTTCCCCCTTGCTTGGACTCCCAAACAACCCTGGGTGCAGGATATTGAGTGGACCTGTTTGCCCAACTTTGACCAGGTGGGCAGCAGAATTTTCCCTTTAGAATATGACACAAAATGCCCTGTCAGACCACACAGACCTGGGTCTACATTGAGATTTCACAGCAGGTTTTGCAATTGTTCTTCTGCCTGCTTGATGATACATGTTTGTTATATGAGGCAGAAGTTCAGCAGAATTTAATCTGACACTTGTCTTTGCTGTGACCTGATAGCCAACTTTGTGGTGCCTCAACTTCTATCTCTTGAGAGGCCTATTTGAGAAAAAGTATTAAAAATTGCAAATATGAAATAGGTATAAGAGTGAATATTCATGCAAAATGAGAAAATCATGTCAGATTTCAAATTTCAAAATGTTAATCAATGCTACAAAAAGCTACAGATATTATCAAATTTTTATTAGTTAATGGCTGACATGGCTCTATAATAAATATTCTTACACTTTTTGGCTGTGTATCCTTTGATGGCTTCTTCATGTGACAACTGTCTTCTAATAATTTCTATAGAGAGAATAAACTAATTTAGGCTTACTTAAACTTGTTTGATCAAAAAATTTTTTTTACCAATTTTTAAAATTCATAGAATATGCAACTTTAGTAGTCAAGTTTACTATATCTAGTTCTTCCACAGGTTTGTGCCCTGTGAACAGAAGAATCCTGATAAGTTTACTTTTGCATAATCTCTTCAAAAAAGAAACACAAACATGGAATATTTATAATTATATAAGCTGCATATCTAGTTCTGACAGAATTTCATTTAGTAGGAATTGGAGAGAACTGAATCCTCCACTTATAATTTGATATGTCTTGATTGAAAGACTGTTCCACAGATTAGCTTCTGGCTTTGCACAATTAAAATCTTGTTTCTCCCCCTCTCCCTACACATACCCAATGCTGGGTGCCATGGAAGAGGTCCGTGTTGCACAGGCCCTCTGGGTCTCAAATCTCTCTATTATGTCCCTAGGTAAGTTTGCCCATTGAATAGTAGGAATAGTCCTGCACAGGACAGCTAGGTAATTATACAAGGAAATGCCTGCAAATCACATAAATACCTCCCACTAAAAGGCTGAGGCTGTAGCTCAGTGGTAGAGCATTTGTCTAGCATGTGTGAGGATTTGGGTTCTTTCTCCAGCACTGCAAAAACAAAACAAACAAACAAAAAGAGACCATTGTTATTCAGCTTCATTTGTTTCATGGTACATTTCCTCTGCACTAAACTCTATTGAGGGTCACCAATATTTATCTAATTGAGAACAGCCTAATTGGCTTAGGTAGATTTGCAACAAAGGGAATAAATGGAAGACTGGCTTTTTCCATTTCTAAACTCTTGCTTATAATCATCCACAAAAGTCATAATTTCAAAAAAGAAACCAAACATTTTTATAAAACTACATAGCCAAAAGCAAAATTTAATGTAGTAAAGCTAAGTACTCATCACAACAATGGGTTGGTGAATGAAGAGGGTGAATGATTAATCACAGGAGGGTTTCAGGAAAATGTGAGTTTAAGATAGCATTTGTAACAGGTGAGGTATGGAAAGAAAGGGAAAGGTAGCTTCTAGAAAGGCATGAAAGGTCTAAATATTCTGATGAACATCAAATTGTGTATAGAGAACAACCTAAAATTGACTAGGATAGAATGTGCATGAAAGAAAGCAAGAAAATTAAATTTTAATAGGACTATTTCATAATGGAGTAACTGGTACACAACTAGTTCACCAACTGTAAACAGCTAGAAAAGTGTACACAACATCTGAATGTTATTTGCAGGTAGTGAGTTACAGGCATTTCAGAACTGAGGTTCCTGAGAGAACAGAAACAAATGAAGTGAGTCCTACTGATACCACCGATTGCCGGTGAGTTCTGCTTCCCCAAATGTTGAAGTTTGAACATTAGAGAAGTATGCCAAGGCAAGCATATAAAGCAGGGTTTATTTAAAAGGGGTAACATAGACTTCTCCTGGGAAGGAGAAGGGGGCCATTGCTAGTATCCTGGTATCCCAAGAAGCAATGCGTTCTGCCCTTTTTATATGTTCTAGGCTTCCTTCGTTCTCCTGCCCTCTTCCCCTTTCTCCTTCCTGTCTTCAAAGCTAGGCCCAGGAATGCTTGGTGGGCTGGCCAAAATGTGGGAAAGGGCTGGTTGAAGGGGGAAGGGCAGGATGGGGCAGCCCAGGACACATTAATTAACAAATTTATAGCTCCCTGTAGGGAGGGGCAATTCCTGGGACAGGTTACCTAGGCAACCTGTTGGAGCAGGGACCAGGTTCTTGATAAGGGTGGAGGAAGGGCTCTGAAGGAATTAACATTTCAATCCCCCCCAGGGACAGTCTCCACTACACAGGACTCACTCAAAATTGGCTTCCTTGATCCAACCTGATTCAATTTACCTCTCTCTACTGACTGCCTGTCTAATTCTGGATTCACTACCACAGCCCTGGCTTTTGCTTCAATGCTTTTTCTCTGCCAAGATGCATGAAAGGGGAATCCAAGCAGAGTAAGGCATTTCATGAGCTAGAGAGTCAGAGAGTAGAGTTTAGGAGGCTGAGGCCACTGGAACTTGTCAGGCAGAGCACCAGAGTGGAAGAGCAACACTACAAGAGCTCCAAAATCTGCAGAGGATCCCCTTGAATCCTTGGCCAAATAATAAGATGTACATGTTTGAGGTGAAGCTCCACAAGCCCAGGAAAATAATAACAAAGAAAGAAAGATGAATGAACTATAGGAAGCTATAAGCTGAACAACTACCAGAGCTTGCTCAGAGTCAGAAGATAAATTTGAATCCACACCAGGCAGCATTGAAAACCTCATAGATATCAAGCTGATCTGGAATTAAATTGACTTTTTACCAGAACAAAATTAAAAAATCTTTAAAGGGATAAAAGAAAATTTAGACTAAGGATGTAGCACTCACAATATCTAGCATCCAATCAAAATAATTAAATATGCCAAACACAAGAAATCTAACCCATAATGAAAAGGGAAATCAGTCAATAGAAGCAGATCTAGAAATGACAAAGATGAAATTAGCAAATAAGGACTCTAAAACAATCATTACAAATGTGCTCAGTAAATTAAGGGAAAACATGACCATAATGAACAAGGACACTGAAATTATTAAAGGAAACAAATAAACCATCTGGAGCTAAAACAACAAGCAAGCAAAAACCTGCAATCTGAAATGAGAATCCACTAGTCAGGCTCAGCAGATTACCCATTACTGAAGATCAGTACGTTTGAAGTAAAATACAAAATATTTAAATTAAAGCACATGGTGGGAAGAGAGTTGAACAAATTTTAAGAAGAATGAAAGAAAAAGAAATGAACAATCTTAGTGGCCTATGGGGCAGAATTGCCAGAAGGAAAGGAGAGAAATGGGCTCATAACTCCCCTCCCCAAAATAGTTTATAAAACAAAGAATATGATCTTACAAATTTAGTAAAAAAGATAACCTTAACAGATGTAAGAAACTCAATGAACCCTAAGCATAACAAACTCAATGAAAACTACACAGGAAAGGGAAAAGGAAAGTAAACTTTCACATTATATGTAAAGTAGTATAATGCTTAAAGATAAGCCATGATAAGTTAAAGACATATTCTGTAAACCCTAGAAAACACTCTTTTGACAATCAGACCTAATATGAAAATAGTGGGAATAAAATAAAACACTAAGAAGTTTTCAATCCAAAAACATAAAGAGAAAGAGGAAAGTAAAACAAAGGATAGGACAAACAAATGATTAATTGACTTAACAGAGCCATAGTAATAATTATATTAAATATAAATGGACTAATTCATCTGTTAAAAGGCAGACACTGTCATACTTGGTAGAAAGGGAAGACACAACTATATGCGTTCTGTAAGACTTATTCTTTTAATGTAAGGATACCTCATGGTTTAGGCATGGCTTGTACCCACCAAAAGTTATGTTGAAATTTGATTTCTGGTATCACAGTGTTAAGAGTTGGTAGGGTGTTTAAGTGGTAATTAGTTTATGGAGGCTCCACTGTCATGAAGTAATTAATGTAGCTCTCATGAGAGTGGGTTTAGATGTCATGAGGAGAGTTCAGAGTCCTTGGCTCACTCTCTTGCTTCTTCTCTCTAGCTATGTCATCTTTCTCACATGAACTCCTGCCTTGTGGGAATCTTTCTGCCATGAGATCCTCATCAAAAGCCAAGCAGATAACAGTAAAATGCTTTTGGACTATCAGACCTGTGAGTTAAATAAACACCTTTTCTCAGGTATTTTGTACTAGAAAATGAACTAAGAAGGATACCATACAGATAAAAATAAAAATTAAAAAAGAAGCTGAGCTGGGCACTGTGGCATATGTCTATAATCCCAGTGGCTTGAAAGGCTGAGGCAGAAGGATTGCAAGTTCAAAGTCAGCCTCAGCAAAAGCGAGGTGCTAAGCAACTCAGTGAGACCCTGTCTCTAAAAAAACAAAATACAAAATAGGGCTGGGGATGTCAGTCAGTGGTCGAGTGACCCTGAGTTCAATCCCTGGTTCAAAGAAGAAGAAAGGAGAAGGAGAAGGAGAAGGAGGAGGAGGGATGAAGAGGAAGAGGAAGAGGGGAAGAAGGAGAAGGAGAAGGAGAAGTTAGGCACATGCCCCAAATCCCAACTGGGAGGTTGAAGCAGGAGGATTGAAAGTTCAAGGCCAGCCTGGGCTACTCAAAAAGTAAAAAGAAGGTTTAGGTGTGGCTCAGTGGTAGAGCACTTGGTTAGCATGCGTGAGGCCCTGGCAACACACACACACACAAATATAGTAAAAAAGGTCTGGGCCTTAGGTCAGTGATAGAGCACTTTCTTAGCATGTATAAGTCTTGGGTTCAATCCCTAGTAGCGGGGGATAAAAGATACATCAGGCAAATACTAGTTATGAGAAAGCAAGAATGAGTACTCTGAGATCAATGAAATAGACTTCAGGACAAGAGTATTTCCATGCATAAAGAGAAATATTTCATCACAGTAAAAAGATCAATTCATCAAGAATTCATGCCATATTCAGTGTGTATACACCTAGCAACAAAGCATGAAGATACATGAAGAAAAACTTGATAGGACTGAAAAGAAGAACACACAAATACTAAAGTATAGCTGGGTATTTTAACATTTCTAGTGCAGAAATTGGCAGAATCAAAGAGACAGAAAATCACAAATGGTACCAAGTATTTGATTGACATGATCAACCACACAATCTTAATTGATATTTCTAGAACATTCCACACAGCAACTGCAAAATACACACTCTTTTTTTTTTAAAAAAATATTTATTTATTTAGTTTAGTTGTACACAATGCAATGGATTTATGTTTACGTGGTGCTGAGTATCGAACCCGGGCCGTGCACGTGCAAGGCGAGCGCTCTGCCGCTGAGCCACAACTCCAGCCCCAAAATACACACTCTTGTCACATATATACACAGCATATCTTGGAGGACACAGAAGAGCACATGCTGGGATATAAATTAAGTTTCAATAAGTTTTCAAATCACACAGAGCATAGTCCTTGACCAGACTACAATGGAATTAGATTAGAAATCAGTAAAAAAAAAAATTCTGTAAAATCCACAAATGTTTGAAAATTAAGCAACATAATTCTAAATAGCCTATGGGCCAAATTAAGATATATTTTGGGAGATTAGAAAAGATGTTATCTTAAATTATAAGGCACATAGCTAGATGTATAGATAAAAAAAAATATGTGGATACAGATAAAATAGTGCCTAGAGGGAAATTTGTAACTTTAATGCTAACATTAGAAAAAGAAGAAAGATTTAAAAATCAATGATCTAAGCTTCTACTTTATGAAACTAAAATAAAACTAGTAAGTTAAACCTCAAGTAAATAGAAGAAAGGAATAATGAGTTAAAAGGTAAATCTATGTGATAGAAAACAGGCAAGCAATAAAGAAAACTGGTAAACCTGGAAGTTCATCCTTTGAAAAACAAGGACAATGAAACAAATAAACTTCTAGAAAGATTGGTGAAGATTAAAAAAACAAACACAAAAATAAATGTCAATAATAAAATAAGGGCCATCACGGCTCCGTTGCTCCAAGCGCTTCAGGCGGCGACAACTAGAACTCTTACTGGCATGAGAAACTAACTAATAAGAAACATTATGAACCATGTTATGCCAAGAAATGTTATGCTTAGATGAAATAGAAAATTCCTTTCAATACAAAAATAATCAAAGCTGACATAAGAAGAAATAGAAAATCTGAACAAGTGTGATGTATTGAAGAAACTGGAGTCATAGTGTGAAATCTTCTGGCAAAGCAAACTTAAGTCCTAGATGGGTTAAAAAATGAATTTTTTTGAACATTAAAGGAAGAAAAAGTACCAATCTCAATCAAAAACTTTCAGGAAATAAGAAAGGAACAGTTTCCAACTAATTTTATAAAGTCATCATTACTATGATATAAGACCAAAGATATCAATTACAGTCTAACATTCCTCATGAACATAGATCAACAATTCTTGACAAAACCTTAGCAAACCAGTGATTTCAATGAAATGCCACATCAGGACAGAATGAAGTCTACTCCAAAAGAATGGTTCATTTAACATTTGAAAATCAATCAATGAAATTCTACACATTAAAAGAAAAAAAATATGGTCATTTAAATCAATGCAGAAAAATCATTTGGTGAAATTCAAAGCCCATTTAAAAAAAAAAAAAATGCACCAAACTAGGAATAAAAGAATACTGCCTAATCTTATAAAGAATCTGTGAAAAACCTGAACAAAATCTTCCTCCTATCCTTCATTTATTTCCTCTTTTTTCCTTTATTTCTTTTAATTTTATGGGAATTATAGGAAATAGAATTTATCATAATATTTGTTTTGGAGCTTAAATCTATAGCATTACCCAGACAGTCTAGAACTTGCCTAGACAGTGAGTATGCTTATGGGGAGAGATCACATGACATGAATCACAGTACCAGTAAAACCAAGAAATTTGGGTCAAGTACACTGAGGGAGAGAATTCTATTTTTTTTTTTTTTTTTTTTTTTTTTTGGTACCGGGGATTGAACTCAGGGGCACTCGACCACTGAGCCACATCCCCAGCCCTTTCTATTCTTGTTATAGAAAATATTTAAACATCATTGGTTTAAGAATTGGCAATCAATGAGCAAACAGTTAAAATATGAAGGAAAAATATTATAGGGGAATATTAATAAAAACTTAATAAAAAACCTATTTTCTTAATAAAAACCTATTTTCTGCATTTCATGATGTTTGTGGTTATTTGTCATCTCTTTCAGATTTGAATTTTCTGTAACTCTAAAATAATACCCATACTATATTAATTTTTGCTTTTGTAGCAAAATTTTTCAAAACTATGTAGCCTCAGAGTCCACAAACCTTGGAACTACATGCAGAATAAGAATAGAAACAGGGCTGGTGCTATAGCTCAGGTGGTAGAGGGCTTGCCTAGCACGTGTGAGGCAGTGGGTTTGATTCTCAGCACCACATAAAAATAAAGAAATAAATTAAGGTATTGTGTCCATCTACAACTAAAAATATTTTTAAAAAAGAATAAAAACAGAAGCAACTGGAGTAAAAATGAAGTCATAAGAGCATGCTTAATGAAATGAATAGTTGTGTTCCATTTGTGTACAATGAATCAAAATGCATTCTGCTGTCATGTATAACTAATTAGAACAAATAAAAAATATTCTCATAAAAAAGAACATGTTTAGCCAGGCGCGGTGGTGCATGGCTATAATCCCAGCACTTGGGAGGCTGAGGCAGGAGGATCGAGAGTTCAAAACCAGCCTCAGCAATGGTGAGGCTCTTAGCAACTCAGTGAGACCCTGTCTCTGATAAAATACAAAAAAGGGCTGGGGATGTGGCCCAGTGGTCGAGTGCCCCTGAGTTCAATCCCTGGTACCAAAAAAAAAAAAAAAAAAAAAAAGAACATGTTTAATGAAATAGCAAATGATATTTTAATATTTTAAATAATAATATTTTAAACCCAATATTAAAAAATGTTAAACTTTTGATAATGTATAACAAAAAAATACTTTTGTTTGTCCATTTGGTAAGAAAAAAGTTTTAAGAAAAGCAAATTTCTGTATCTGTATTGCTAATTATATCTGTATTGTTCATATGTAGATTTGAACACTCAGTTAAATATTGAAAAACTTTCCCATCAATATGGAGATGATGGTAAGAATGTTTACTATTTCCCTTCCATTTACCATTGTATTGGTGTCCCAGCCACTGAACTATGACATGAAAAAAATAAATAAATAAACAAATAAGACATGAAAAATAAATAAAGATTTATAGATTGGGCAAAGAGAAGTTAAGCTTTTCTTTTTTTCTTTCTTTTTTTTTTTTTTTTTTTTTTTATAATTCACACAGGACAACATTGTGTACTTACAAAATACTAACAAATTTACCAAAAAAGGGTGTTACATGGATAAGTGTCTTTAGCAAGATTGCAGATACAAAATCATTGTACAAAATCAGTTGCATTTCTGTACACTGGCAACAAACAAGTAGAAAATAAAATTTAAAATACCATTTACAATAGCATCAAAACATAACATACAGTACAATAGAACGAATTTAACAAAGCTTGTGCAAGACCTCTATGCTAAAAACAAAACCAAAAAAATCTCTGGAAGAAATTAAAGAGGATTTAAAAATGGGGAGATATACCACATTTGTGAATTGGAAGACTCATCATGGTGTGCTCCAAACTAATCTATAGATTCAATATGCTCCCAGTAGATGTCCCAGCAGGCTTTTTTTCCCCCCTTTTTTTTTTAAAAGGAAACTAAAATTTATAGGAAATGCAAAAAACCTGTGTTAGCTAAAACAATTTTGATTAAAACAGTTCAAAATTAGAGAACTTTACCTGAGCAGAAAATAAAATTTATAGGAAATGCAAAAAACCTGTGTTAGCTAAAACAATTTTGATTAAAACAGTTCAAAATTAGAGAACTTTACCTGAGCAGTTAGCACAGGAACCATGTGGCCCACGAAGTCTAAAATATTTAGTATCTCACCTTTTACAGAAAGAGTTTGCTGACCCTTATGATAAACGATGTTTGTACTTAAGAAACACTCCTACAACTCCTGGTTCACTTTATTTCCTACTCACTGTAGCATGATGGAAGGCAGGTTAAGTGAAAGTGATTTTAGAAATAATTTTTAATCCCTTATAATTTATTCAAAAATTTAAATTGTTCATAAATTATGGCACTTTATAATTAATAATATGTTACCTACAATATCTCCTTTATAACTGCTCACAAAGCCATGGTTGAAAACCGGTCCTACTAGGATGAAGATAATCATATATTCAATTTGTATAGTGTGTAAATATGTAAATAATGCATTGTGTTATTTGACCTATTTTATGAATGAGGAGGCTCCTTGGTAAGGGCATCTATTAGAGCCTGTGAGAGGTAGGGAGGGCATAGTTAGGACACGTGGACCAATGGAACAGTAGGATGAAGAGCTACACCCTGGTAACGGATTGGCTAGACACAATGAAGACAATAAAGTAGTGAAAAAATAATTCTAAAGGTTGTTAAATCTGGTATTTTAGACACAGTTACCTTTGACTGGTGGGAAAATTCAGAAAAAATATGTTTAATTAGTCATCGAAAGCAGAAAGGTTCTGAGCTCAATCTGCATTGCTTAAAGCAGTACTTTTCAAACTAATGAACTTAAAAATTATCTAGTTATGTTAGTCCATTTTGTGAAGCTGAGACAAAATACCTGATGCTGGGTAATGTATAAGGGAAAAAAGTTCATGAGTCTGGTAGCTGAAAAGTCCAATCTGCATGATGTTGGTGGCTGGCTATATCACAACAGGGCAGAAGAGTGGAGAGAGAATTCTCCATGTACAGAAAAGGAAAGTGTGAGCAAGGAAGCCAGGACCTGGGAAGGCACCAGCGTACTCCTTCATAATAACCCATTCTCTTGGAAACTAATCCACTCCTGTGAGAACTGTATTAATCCCTTCCAAGGGTGGTGCCTCCATGATCTAATCATCTCTTAAAGTTCCCATCACCTCAGTAACATTACTCTGAGGACCAAGCTTCAGGCACATGTATCTTGGAAAACCATTGCACTAATCATTTCATTAGAATGCCAGTTCTAGTTCAGTAGATTTTGGGGATGAGGACTTAGATTTGGGGGATGAGGCCTGAGATTTTGCATTTCCAAAAAAGCTCCCAGGTGATTCTGATATGATTGGTTCAGGAACCACACTTTAAGTAGAAAGGTACTAAAAGTGACTATTAGAAATCCAAGTGTACGCTTCCTCTAGAGGGTAAGGAAGGTGGTCTCTTGAAGAGACTATTAGGACCCGTCCTTGTTCTATTCTGCTTCTTGGCCACCATGTGCTTTCTGCCACGATGTACTGCTTCACCACAGCCTCCAAATCAACAGGCCAACTGACCACAAACCGAAACCATCAACAGAACAATCCTTCCCTCCTTATAAGCTGATTTTTCTCAGGTATTTCTTGAACAGTAATAGAAAGCCAACTAACGCAAGGCAAGATGGCAAAGAGCCTGCGATCAAGGGGACTTCTAGTGTGGAGAAGGATCCAGAGCAATAAAAGAGACAGGAAAAAAGCTGTCAGAAGAGAGAGAGAGAGAGAGAGAGAGAGAGAGAGAGAGAGAGAGAGAGAGAGAGAGAGAGAGGAGGAGAGAGAACTAGAGTCCAGGGTCATTAAGAAATCCTCGGGAATACTGAGTTTCAAGGATGAGCTCACTGAATCCAACATGCCACTCATTCGTCACACAGCTCCCCTGGCCCCTTCTCATTGCTTCACATGCTTCTGCCCTGTTCTCTGTAGGCAGCAGTAACTGGGTGGTATGCAGGGTTTCCAGAGTTCTTCTGCTAGAAAGGCCTCTGTTATGGTTTGGATCAGGAATTGCCCCCCAAAGTCTCATGTGTTTGGAGATGAGCTTTTAGGAAAACAATAGGTCATGAGGGCTCTAATATCATCTAATATTATCTATTTGATGGACCAATACTTCAAATAAATTATTGGAAGTTAATAGAAGCTGGAAGGTAGGACCTCAGTGGAGGGAATAGTTTACTGAGGGGAAATGGCCTGGAAGAGTTATCTTCTCCTGGCCTCTTCTTCTTTTCCTACTTCTTTTTCTCTCTCTGCCTCCTGGCTGCTATGAGCGGGGAGGCTTTCCTCTTCCACACCCTCCCACCATGATGTTCTGTCTCACCTCACGCCACAGCAATGGAGTCAGCTGACCATGGACTGAAAACGCTGAAACTGTGAGCCAAAATAAATCTTTCACCTTTTATGTTGTTTTTGTCAGGTATTTTGGTCACAGCGATGAAATGCTGACGAATACAGCCTCCCATCTCCTGTAAGACTACCTGAAGAGCTACCATGTTTTAATATGACCCTGTGCCTTCTCCCTGCTGTTGACTGACCCAGGCATAGGCAGCTGATCCCAGCTGAGCCAAATATATTTCTTCCCCGGGTTTCTTCCAAATAGCACTACATAGTGGCAAAAGTTGTCAGGTGCAAAATCTACCAGCTATTGGCAGTTATGTTAGAAACCGGCACAGAGATAAATTAAAAACAGGTGATGGAAGAGAGCCCTGGAAGGAGTCCAGGCTTTGTCCCAGCTGTTTCCAAGCCCAGCTACATCCCTTCCTTTCCCATGATTTGGTTACTCAACACTCCCTTCCCTGACCCAGAAAATTCCCCCTATTGCCTAAGAGAGTTTGAGTCACTTGCCGCAGAATCCCAATACCTGGCAAACCTTTTCCCAGCACAGTTTCTCTTCTCTGTGACCTTCCCTGGAGCCTCTGCACCCTGGTGACTGTAGCCTACCCCAGGTATTGCCATAGGATGACACCAGGCCAAAACCAGCTGGTGGCAAGGCCCATAAACTCCAGTGTTGGTCTTGGAGGATGTTAATGTGTCACCGAACACCCATGTACCAAATCCATGTGCTCATGGCAACAGCTGAAAAGAGGCCACAGAAGTCAATCTTTGGCACGCTGGGAACTCCACTGGCAGATTGTTAAGACCCTGGGGGCAAAACTTAATTTGCATGACTATTTGCAATGCACGATTTCCTTTTATTCATTTAGAGTAAGTTAAATTCATTTTGGAATTCTCAAAGTCATTGTTTGTTGACTTCTCCCCCTTACTTCACATTCTAGGTATACATCCCTCAAACTGAAAGCCACTTCCATCTCTAGTTCCCCGTATGCCTCAGATCCAAGGTGAGGTTTTCTCTTTCCACACTCTCCACAGTTCTTTAAGAACAGCAAAATAAATTAACTCCTTAACTGCTAGGAAATTACAAAAAAAAAAAAAAAAAAAAAAAAAAAAAAAAAAAACATAAAATCTGCTGTTATGCAAGAGTGCAAATATTGTTAGAATGTCCCTCTCTCTCCTTCACCTACACACACACACACACACACAAACACACACACACACATGCCAGGCCTAGCTACACATGAGAAGCCCACCCCACCACCCTTTCTGCAGGCAGAAATGCTGGCATTCGTAAGCTGTCACTCTGAGGAAGACAGCAGCTGTGTTATTCTATGATTTATAGAACAGATTTGCATTTCCTTGCCTTTGAAGCTTGCCTATAATCTGCCACATAAATATTTGAAAGACAGGATGGTGGAAACAGACCTAAGCAGCTTAATCGAACACTTGGCAGGTAGAGGACTTGGGCTGGTGTTCATTTCAAACACCCCCATTGCCCCGGGCCTCTCAGGGTATGTGTACAAAATTGAAATTCAATGTTTAAAACCCAATCCTACAGTCAAAAATCCCACTTGAAGGGAGAGCCAGGAGAATGCCTGCCCGAAGACAGGTTTGTGTTTCATGTCTGGTCTCCCGGGCCGAGAGTCTGGCTGGCTTCCTCAGTCTCTGCTCCCCATAAGGGTCCCAGGCACTCCAGACACCCCCAGTGTACTCAGGTGGTGACCTGAGCTCTGCCTGCCCCACAGCAGCCTGTCCCTGAGACTAATTGAGCTCTGGCTGCCCCCAGAGCACCCGGAGTCCTCGCAGGGAAGAAGAGAAGCCTTGGTTTTACACCCCCTTTCAGCTTCCCAAAAATGTGGCACAGAAAAATACTTTCCAAGTCCTTATAGGCTCCTGGGTAGCCACAATCACAATGCTCTTTAGCCAATGATGAGCTCTAAATCCTGCTTTAAAAACACCCATTAAGCTGGTTTAAGCTAATTCTTAGTCTGTAGTATGTTACTTCTGTTAATCTACTACAGAATAAGTAGAAAGTGGGAAATTATACCCTTACTGGATTCAGTAATTTTGTGTTGATCCCCCTTTGTGTGCTCAAGGAGGGGGTGACTAAGGTGTCTTCATCCTACAGAGAAACCATGAATGCCACTCATGGCCTAGGTCCCTTATCAGATGTTATACAAGATGGGGGATGACAGAGAAGGAGGTGTCCTTAATCTCAAATACCTTTCATAAACTCAGAAGGACTCAGAGCAGAGGGTACAGTGAACAGAGTTCAGAGTGCATGTTAAGAGATGGGATTAGCTCAGCCCTGCCACGAGTCCTGAGGTCCATGTCCCCAGTCCAACCACTTCATCTCCCTGGGCCTCTCATTTGCAAAATGAGGCATTGACCTAATGACCCTCCAAACTCCCTTTCATGCTTATATTTTAAGCAGGCTGAGGCACAGCCTGGATTTAGATTTGACTGAATGGTGGAGTGGCTTCTTTTTCAACTCCTTCCCACATTTCTACCTGGATTTCCAGAACTCCAGAGAAAGAACTGTGTCCACAACTGTGTCTCTGGTGCCTGCAGAACTTAGGCCAGGGAGAGGAGGGGGTGGAGGAGGTTGGTGACAGAGGCCATACATGAAGCCTCTAAGAGAAAGCTCGGCCTCAAGGAGAAAGGAATCTATCCACACAGCAGCACCATTGCAGGGCAGAAGGAGGCAGCTGCTCCAGCCTGGGTGTGGTGCTGCTGCCCCTCCTTCCACCAGCCACCCTGTAGGCAACCGGACCTACCTACCAGCCCCTGGATGCCAGCCAACCCTGGGGCCCTGAAAGAGTGTCACACCAGGGGCCTGTAGATGCTCTCTTCCTTAGACTGTTGTGCAGGTTGCCAAGATCAGAAGTCCAGGAAGGCCAAGCAATTTACAGGTGTGAATAAGACATCTCCAGGGACTTCTGGAGAAATGGTGTGGGGAGAGGTATGGGATCCACTGAGCAGGTTGGTGTCCTAAGGCAAGGAGCCAAGGAGAGGGTACCAATGTTGACACTCCATGAGCTAAATTCATTTCACAAAAACTTCAAAGGAAAATGAGACTTAAAATAAATCTATTGACAGGCATGGTGACACAGGCCTGTGGTCCAAGTTCCTTTGGCACCCAGTCTGCCAGTCCAGCCTAGGCCCATGCAGGAAATAAGCTGCAGAAAGCTGGTAGAGTTGACTACAATCCCTGCCTCCTCAGACCCTCGCAGAGGCGCGACCCATGGCAGCAATGTCATCCTATCTCCAGTTGAAGCAGAAGCCCCTGGCACCACTCTGCCACAACAGAGAAGCTGGGAGGCATATAAGACCATGGCAGGAGGGTACCGATACACACAAAGCAGTTGCATCATTACCTTACACCAGTCTTTTTCATATTTCCCGGTAGATGTGGCCAAAGAAATTGCTACACAAAGTAAGCAGTGCCCAAGAAGCCTCGACCCGTTCCTGGGTTCACTGTCAGAACCACCATGGCTTTTCCTCCCCTCCCTTCCCAGGGCTGAGCCCATTGTTCTGTGGGTTCACAGCTGTGCCCCTGCCCTGGGTGGAGCTGCAAGTCTGGGCAGGAGAGGCTCAGGAAGCTAGAGTTGTGATCTGTTTCTAGCCTGGGGCAGGAGCAGGGCTGAGTGCCAGGAGCAACTTTTGATCAATGTTAGGCGCAGTCTTTGCTCCAACCACACCAACCACCATGTTCTTGCCTCAGGGCCTTTGAACTTATATTCTGTCTGCCTGGAATACTCTGCCTCTTGATCTTCACCTGACTTGATGCTCTCCCCTAGTCCATGAAATATTACCTTCCCAGGAAGACCTTCCATAACTTCCTCTGGAGTAGTCTCTGATCACTCTCCGCTATACTACACTGCGCATGTCCTTTCTGACACTTTTAGCAATCTGTGTTAATCAGCTTTCTGTCACTACAACAAAATACCTGAGATAATTAACTTAAAAAGAAGAAAGGTTTATTTTGGTCATGGTTTCAGAGGTTTCAGTCCTTGACCAATTGTCCTCATTGCTTTGGACCTGTGGTGAGGCAGTATATCAAAGCAGGGAGTGTATGGCAAAACTATTCAACTCATGGCCAGGACATGAAAGAGAAAGATATCAGGATCCCACAATCCCCTTCAAAGATCCACTCCCTCCCAAAAATGCCAAGCTGGGGACTAAACCTTTTAACACTTAGTGCCTTTAGGGGACATTCTGGATCCAAACCACAGAGCAACCTATAATTTATCTTGTTTATTTGTTTACATGTTCACTGTCTCAGTTCCCAGGGAAGGTTAGCTCCTGCAGGAGAGAAGTCTTGTCTCTCCTATTCACAGTTGTTGGCAGCTATCAGCACAATGCCTGGGACATGGTGGGTACTTAATAAGTATCTGTGGAAGGAACAAAAAGTGGATGAATGCACGCAGCAGGAGTCATGTGGTCACTTATCCAGAACCCTTTAACTCCTGGTCTCTTCCCCACCTAACAGAACTCCAATGTGCTTTAGTAACATGTCCTACTCATGCAACATGTGTCACCAAGCTGCTCATGATCTTCCCTTTCCTGGTGCTAATAACTGATTTCAGAAAGGAACGGTGTATTTACTTCATTCTGGCTAGAACCATGAGCAGAAGTCTACTGGGCAGGGTAGGGCTTCTGAAAGAGGTTTCCTCGTTCATGAAAGGAGAAGCCATCACTGCCACGGACCTGAATGCCCTGCTTAGTGCAGCCTAGTGCCTCCCCAAGGAGTTACCAGAGGAGAAAACCCAGCCTGCTGAAGACAGCTAGGCTGCAAACATGAAGCAACTGGGTCCTCTGTGGTGTTACTGAAGAACTAAATTAACCATCCCTGGAGCGCCGGTACCTCTGGACTTCTTGCTGTGGAGCATAAGACATTTTCCTGTTTTTAAGCCATTGTGAGTAGCATCTTCTGTTATAGCCAAAGGCATTCAAACCATAGAGATTGTGGTATATGCTGTCCCTTGTGGCTGTCACTAGCCTGACAGACTGGAGCACTGGCTTTTCTCCCCTAGGTATAATGTCAGGTAGATGTGAATTCATGAACTAGCTCCTTCTTTACTTCATTCACACAAAGCAGACTTTACTGAAAACCTGTGTACTGGGTACTGCACTATAAAGAGGAATTGAAAATGGAAGGTCCCTCCTTAAAGGATCCCAGTGTTCTGGGGGAGGAAAACATGTAAACAGACTGAGAATCCAGCAGTGGCCACACTGCAATCGTGGGGTTCTAGATGTGTCACGGCAGCAGCTGAGAGCAAGAGGAACTGGTGCCTGCTGGCAGGTGGGAGGTGACTGAGCTTGTTTCTCCAAGGAGGTTGTGTCTGAGCTGAGTCTTTTCTTTTGGTACCGGGGATTGAACTCAGGGGCACTCGACCACTGGGCCACATCCCCAGCCCTTTTTTTGTATTTTATTAGAGACAGGGTCTCACTGAGTTACTAAGTGTCTCGCCATTGCTGAGGCTGGCTGAACTCGTGATCCTCCTGCCTCAGCCTCCCAAGTGCTGGGATTACAGGCATGCGCCACTGCGCCCGGCTAAGCTGAGTCTTGAATGAAAAACAAGAACTTCCCAGGTGGACAAGCTAGCCAAGAGTCTCTGAAATAGAGAGGACAACAATATTCTAAGTCCCAGAGTTGACAGGACCACATTTGAAGCACCTATGATGAGCCAGACACTGTGCTATGTGATTTCACCTACATTGCCCATTCCCCATGCCTTATGATACTGTTGACCCCATTTATTATACTGAAACTGAGGTTCCAAAGGCTTAAGTGACTTGTGTAAGGTCACAGAGCCAGAAAGTGGCAGAACCAGACTTTGAGCCCAGGCAGTCTACTCTGGAGCCCATGCTTTTCCCATGGCCCAGCACTCCCAGACAAGCGGACTGTGCTGAGTAGCACAGGCTTGCAGGCTGAATCAGTGACCTATGCAAAAAAGAGAGCACACCTCTGTGGGCAGGAGGGAGAAGGGTGAGCAGACAGGTAGGAGGAAAAGGTGTGTCCTGGGAGGGGTAGTGGTGAGATGACTGAGTGATGAGGACAGTGGGCAGAGAAGAGATGATGCAGATGACCTGAAAACATGTCTCTCTTCTACCACATCTATTGCAAATTGAATGGGTCTACTCAGGGTTAGCTTTCCCTTTTTTTTTTTTTTTTTTTTTTTTTTGGTACCGGGGATTTAACTCAGAGGCACTTGACCACTGGGCCATATCCCCCGCCCTTTTTTTTTTTTTGTATTTTATTAGAGACAGGGTCTCACTGAGTTGCTAAGTGCCTCGCCATTGCTGAGGCTGGCTTTGAACTCGCGATCCACCTGCCTCAGCCTCCCAAGTGCTGGGATTACAGGCGTGCGCCACCGCACCCAGTACCTTTCCCTTTTAAATCACCTTTATGGTTAACTATTATCCTAAGAATGTATCAGCTCACAAATTTTTGTTAACCTACCTGCTACGAATATTATCCAGATGGCAAAATACATAAAATCCATCGGTAGTTACAACTAGCCTCCCTGAAATGGTAACTGGCCTTGGGCTCACAGGGGCTCAGCTTTGCAAAGACAGCCTTAATAAATGAACCAGCAGATGAAACAAACGGTGGGTGACTGGGCACCGCGGGGCACTACAAGTTGGCCCCCTAGATCCTACAGACACCCTTGGTCTGCGAGCACTCCTTTTCAGGAAACGGGGGACGACAGACACCCATCATCATAATAAAATAACAGTACCAGCTAATTTCCTGAGGCTTCAATCTCAGTGGGGAAGGATATAATATTGCAAGCCAGCAGAAGCCAAGCAAGTGGTGATACAGTAGTTCTGTTTTACATTACATTAAATGTTACTATTTCTGAAGGGAATATCTGTGGAGCGCTGGTGTAACCCATAGCAACCAGCTAATAAATTGTAACTTACACTGGCTCAGCTTATTGTAGGGGTGGAGAACAGCAAGGAAAAAATAAAAAGGCAAATGCTGGCAAAAATGCCACATTTTTCCCCTCTCACTATCCACCCCCTGCCACCCCATGCACACTCTACAAACACCGGCTGCGCCAGCCTTCTCTAGCAAGATTACCTAAGGTGAAGTGGGACAATTAGCAGTCAAGGTTTTAAAATTCTTGACCTTTGTGTTGATTTATATATATGATGCCTCTTTTAAAACCCAGAAGGTGTGCTTTAAATGTTTCCAGCTCTATGCCCTGGCCTTTCCAAGTGTACCTCTTGGCATCATTTCACAGCCTCTATTTCAGGTGACAGTGCTCAGCCTCCAGTCTACACATGGCACTGAGAGGCTTAGCTCACCTTTCTTCCTTCTGTCTGCAAATAGCACATGCCTAATTGCCCCCATGCTTCAAATTCACAGCAGGCTGGTGAGCCTTGCTCTTTACCACACTGAGCCTACTCTTTGGCCTCAACCCCAATAGATTCCTCCCATCCATTAACTTCTGTTTCCTGAGCCATTCAGTCTTTTTGCATTCAGTCAGTCCCTGTGAAACTTGGACGCTGGATTCGTATTTACAGGGAATTATTCATGGGCACTTTGTGGCCTTCAGACAGAATGCTCATCTGTTGGGTTGATTAACTGCATACCTACTGTCTGTCCCTGTGAACAGTACTGAACTTAATGAAATTGCTTCATGTCTGTCACTGGCCCCTTGAGGGAAGTGACCAGTACTCATACAATCAGAGTTTCACTGGACATGTTCCTTCTGTCTAGCCATCTCTGCTCTGCCTAAGAGGAGAGCCAGGGAGTACACTGTTTCTCCAGTTGTAGGGGTTCCCCTGTCTCTTCCTCTAGGAGACCAGCATGGGTCCAGAGAACAAGGAGGGACTTGAGTCAAGCACCTGGGATCAAGAGCCACCTAGGACACTTACTAAGCTGAGTGTCATGTGGCCAAATCATTTTATTTCTGGAGCCTTAATTCCCTCACATATATTGTGAGGAAATGGAGAGTATCATTTGGGATGCATTGGGCTGCAGGGAATAGAACCCAGCTCACAGTGCTTTAAAAAGAAGGAAATAGCCTTTCTCATGACAGCAAGTAGGGTGGCTGGAGGCTCAGCTTCTGCTGCATGTGATTCTCTTCTCAGGAGATCCTTTCACCTCCATGCCCCCACACCAGAGCTTCTCTCTTCACAGCCATGCTTGCTGCAGTTTTGGAAGAGTTTCGTCTTGGTCTCCTCACCTGCATCTAGGCCCCTCACTCACCTAGGAAGGCTCCTGTTTCTAGTCCAGTGGCTGGTATGTGGTCAGGATGAGCAAATGGGTGAGTGAGTGAGTGAGTGAGTGAATGATTCTAAGCAGGCTCACTTCTTAGACAATGACAAGGAAACTGGTGGGGGGCGGTGGGACCAAACTCTGCAATATGTGTGAAAATGCTGTGTAAGCTGTAACAGAAAATATTATGATTACTGTTACTGTTATAAATCTACATGCCACAGAAGCAGCCTCTTGTTTGTTTGTTTGTTTGTTTGTTTGAGTACTAGGGATTGAACCCAGGTCTTTGTGCATGCTAGTTTGAGACAGGGTCTTTTATTTTTTTTTTAATCTTTATTTTATTTATGTATATGTGGTGCTGAGAATCGAACCCAGTGCCTCACACATACTAGGAAAGCTCTCTATCACTGAGCCACAACCCCAGCCTATGAGTCACAACACCAGCCCAAGACAGGGTCTTGTTAGGTTACCCAGGCTGGCCTTAAACTTGCAACCTCCTGCCTCAACGTACTGAGTAACTGAGATTATAAGTATGGGCCACTGCACCCAGCTAAAGAGCAGCCTCTGGATGCTGGGTGAACTCAAAAGCACAGTACCCTGGAAGTGGGATTTTTGAAGGAGAATGGAAGAAAGAGAATTTTCCAAGGAAAAGTGACTTTTGTTGCCCCTTTAAAAAAAAAAAAAATGAATAGCCACAATGTAATTATTAAGTTACAAAAGTCAAAACGTATCTTTACAGAAGAGAAATATAGCACACACCCCTTAACCACATAATTAAGCCTAGCATCATA
This sequence comes from Tamias sibiricus, assembly GCA_025594165.1. Classification (NCBI taxonomy): domain Eukaryota; kingdom Metazoa; phylum Chordata; class Mammalia; order Rodentia; family Sciuridae; genus Tamias; species Tamias sibiricus. The sequence continues at coordinate 107,351,573 of CM046658.1, read as the reverse complement.
AGCATGAGGGAAAGTGACCTTGCTAGGCCTTCTGATGTGGTTAGTCTCAACCCAGTATCGCCTGTTTTGTGTTTTGATCCTCCTGCCTCAGCCCCCTGGGCAGCTGGGACTTTGGCTGTGCGCCACCATGCCCTTGGCCTGTTTTGTTTTTGATAGTGTTTTGTTTGTGTGTTTTGGTGCTGGGGATGGAATGCGGAGCACCATGCCTGTTACGCACGCACGCTCTCTCCCACTGAGCCCCACCCCCAGCCCACCTGTGTGGTATGCTCCCCTCAAACATTCAGCTGTACTTAATCATGAGGAAACAATAGGCAAAATGAAGTTGTAGGACATTCAACAAGACAGCTAGTAAATTCTTAAAAATGCCAATGTGATTAGCACAAGATAAACAAAGGGGAAGGGCGACTCTTCTAGATTAAAAGAGAGTAAGAAGATACAGCAAAAAAAAAAAAAAAACAGTGAGCTGGGCGCAGTGGCGCAGGCGTCTAATCCCAGTGGTTGGGAAGGCTGAGACAGGAGGATAGGAGTTCAAAGCCAGCCTCAGCAATGGCAAGGCACTAAGCAACTCAGGGAGACTCTGTCTCTAAAAAAAGTACAAAATAGGGCTGGGGATGTGGCTCAGAGGTCAAGTGTCCCTGAGTTCAATCCCTGGTTCCCTCTCCACCACCCCCCCCCAAAAAAAAAAAAAAAAATCATAGTGAGTGAAGTTGGTCAGGTCCTGGATTATAAAAATGCTATAAAATACATTTTTTAGATATTTGGACTACATATGAAAGAATATTATTACATTGTTAAATTTCCTCTATTTTAGGAGTGCCCTTATCTTTCTTAGTAGTTATATAGTGACTATAATTTACTTTTTTTTTTTTTTTTTTTTTTTTTTTTTTTGCAGTGCTGGGGATTGAACCAGGGCCTTGGGAATGGAAGGCAAGCACTCTACCAACTGAGCTATATCCCCAGCTGTAATTTACTTTGAAATACTTGAGCAAAAACAAAAATCTGGGGATTGGGGTTGTGGCTCAGCAGTAGAGTGCTCGCCTAGCACGTGCACAGCCTGGGTTCGATCCTCAATACCACATAAAAACAAAGGCATAATTTACAACTAAAACAAATAAATAAATATATTTTTTTAAAAATCTGTACATGTATGATTATACACACACACACACACACACACACACACACACATGTTCCTGTATGCACACACTATCCAGACTCACACAGAGAGGAAAACAAAATGTGGCCAAATATTGAGTAGTGAGTCTTGGGAAGGAGTACTTAAGTATTTTTTTAAATACTGTTCTTTCAAGTTTTCTGTAATCTTGAACTTTCTCATTGTTAAAAATCGGGGGAGAGGGAGACGTTTGCAGACAACACAAAAGCCATACTTGCCCATTGACACAGCATTCCAGGTAGACTCGCACATTTTGTCCATTTTGATTTTTATTACTATGCAATCGTCTTTAGGCTTCTACGTGGGCTCAACTGGGGGGCCCAGGGCACTGATCCAGAGTTCACATATTTGTGAGGATGTATCATTCTTTCAAAATGTTCACTAGGCTCCTGTTATCCTATTGCGCCTCCTTCCTTCCCCCTCCATTCCTCTATCCTCCTCCTTTACTCCCTCCTTTCCTCCCTCAGCTCCTTCCTCCTCTCTTCTTTCTTCCCTGCCCTCTTCTGTCTTCCTGCCAGTGATCTCAAATGCCCTGAGCATTTAAATGACCTGGTTCTTGCCCTGCAGCTCTGCATACCCTAGATAAGAGTTCCTTTGAGCGAAAGTAGAGAGGCCACTTCCGGGCCCTCATCTCCTAGTAACCTACACACCACAAATACAACTGAAGTATGAATGAGAAAGGACAGACTAAAATGCATCCTTAGTTGATCAAGTCCACATTCCAGGCAGCATTTGGGGTAAGGTCTTGACAGGGGAGGGGCTCTGTCATGGAAGGCTTGGTCTGGCCCTGTCTGATAAAATGCAGATCGGGCCAAGTCCAGAATGCTGGACCATCTGGCAGAGTTTCCAGACGGCAGGTCCTTCCTGCTTTCAGTCCCTGGGGCCCAAAGTGGGCAGCCATTGGCAAGGGGCCCTTTGCCCTGTGGAGCGCCAGTCCCAGCTATGCTCATTTCCGGATTCTTAGGCCTCTGTGGCATTTGGCCATCTTGTGAAGTCATTCCTCAGCTTTCCTCTAACTCGCTCCTTGCACCCCACACAGGGCCAGACTGCTCGATAGGCCAAATGGGTAACAAGGTCATGGTACACAGAAACCTTTTGGCACCTCACTCCACCCCACTGGCTGCTGTCTGAAATTCAGACCGGTTAGGCCTAACATCCGTGAGGCACAGCAGGCAAAGAGACACAGGCCCATAACACTTTGCAGGGCCCACACAAATGTTTTAACTTCTAATGTCAGAAGAAAAATAATGGTCTTTTAATGTTGAAGATCATATTCTCCCTTATAATCAATCATAAAATGTAATTTTTAATATTTTTAATGGGCAAAGCCCACATCATACCACTCCCTCCCCACAAACACTCACAAAGTGTCTAGCGTGGGAGGTCATCATGCAGCCCTGGGGACAGTCTGCTGGACTTACTCCCCAGCCCTCCTTCCCAAACCCAGAGTACTAGAAGGGTAGTCCTAGAAACAAATGCAGGCCTCTGGACCTTCATGCATGTTGCCTTTCTTTGACTGTGGCGCCTTCCTCAGTTTCTTTCCCTGCTACAGCTCTATGGTGCATGTTTTCAAGAATCTGCCACAAAATAAGGGAGATGAGATCAGTGTGATGTGTTTTTCATAAAGCTACATTTATACAAATTATTTTTCCTGAAACTATGTCCACCTTATTTTTTTCAATTTTTTTTTTTTCTTTTTTGGTATTGTTAGAATAAAAATCATAGGAGGACATTGTTTTGGAGTAAGCTCCTGTACCAGGCTCCAACAGACCAGGCTAAAAACTTATACTACAGTTTCACTTCACCAAACCAAAACTAAGCCGTTTATCTGAACTTCTCAGAAATCAGGAGAGATAATAGCCAAATTTCCTACATAGGCCAGTTTCACTCAGCATGATAATGAAGTTTTCTCTACTTTAATCCTTACCAGAAAAAAAGTAACCTGAATAACATGAAATTAATCAATCAATAATTTTACTATTGTTCTGTCTCCCTGTCTCTTCCTTACAAGGAAAATAACTTTGAAACAACCAATCTGTTTTTTTCTTTGTTTCTGCTTTCATTGGTCTTTCTCTATAAAACCAACCTCCTGTGCTCAGCCTATTGGAGCACACACTCTGTTTTATGGAATGACGTTTCACCTGATTCTAGAATCACCAATAAAACCAATTAAGGTTCTTAAATTTCTTGTAATTTTGTCTTTTGACAATACTAAAATGTCATTTTTTCTGTAAAATCATGATAATAGCAGATGATTGTCTGAATAAATGTTATTTCACAAAATGTAAAAGTTGATAACCCTTTGACACCTTCCCCAACCTCCACCCACCCCAACCACCTCCAATTCCATGGTCTTCTTCCTGGTCTATGAAGTCCCACATTCTGAGAAGTGCTGGTTTAGACAACCTGACTTTATCTTCAAGACTTAGCCTCTCACCAGACATGATGTTGCATGACTATAATGCCAGTGAGTAGGAGGCCGAGGCAGGAGGATCAAATGTTCAAGACTAGCCTCAGCAACTCAGCAAGACCCTGTCTCAAAATAAAAACTAAAAAGGGCTAGGAATATGACTCAGTGGTTAATCGCTCCTGGGTTTAGTCCCCAAGATGGAAAAAAAAAAAAAAAAAAAAAAAAAAGACTTCTCATGACTCATCTGCTCTGAGGCTCTCTAACCCCAGGCTCCAAGTTCCTCAGGCCCCTTTCTTGTTTTCACCATTTTGCAGCACTCACTTCCTGTGGTCCTGTTATCCTTCTCTCCCCTAGACATCTTCTGGAAGTCAGTACCGCGTCTTATTTCTTTGTGTCTTCTCTGTTTGGCATAGTGCCTGGCACCCAGTAACTGCTCAATCAATCTCTGTTGAATGAATAAATATATTAATTCCCAGAAAAATTAAGTTAATGGATAGAGTTTCTCAGCTTTTACTTTTTTTCTCTCTACATTTTTATTAAATCTTTGGCACCTGTTATTGCTTGTCCACTGGCCAGTGCTAGCAGATGACAGAAAGAATTAGCAAGTAGCAAATGAATATTAATGGAACCAGACATAGCCGACGGTGCTTAGTTTGACAGATTGTTTTTTCTATGGACAGGTGTTTGGGCTTATGGTTGTGGTTTCATATTGTGTGTTAGTGTCTGTAAATTTAATTAAATTTAACATTTTTAAGCAACTTAAGCATAAAGGCACTAAATATGTAATTTTGTGCTAATTCATAGCCTGTATTTTAGACTTAAATCTATCAATATTTCATGGTGCTCTGCAAAGGCTGCGGTGACTGATTGGAGGAAGCCCAGGGTATGAAATGTTTGAGCTTAGAGAATAAAGAAACACTGCCCTGGTGCACATTTAGGCTCCGGGCGCAGATTTTAATTGGAATTGGGGGTTCTCTGCCTAGAAGGGGAAGCCCAAAATAAGCCAGTAGAATACAGAGAAAAGGCCTGGAGAGGTTTGTGCAAGGCCATGCAAATTCATCTCCCTCTCCCCTTGTTGCTGTTTTCCATTGCTTGGGTCTGAGAATGTCCTTCTCTCTTGTTCATTATTTTCTTTTTCTTTTTATTTTTTTTTTTCGGTACCAGGGATTGAACTCAGGGACACTTGACCACTGAGCCACATCCCCAGCCCTGTTTTGTATTTTATTTAGAGACTCTCACTGAGTTGTTGTTGAGGATGGGTGAAGGTATGTTGGAAAGCTGAGGAAAAAAGAGGGAAATTCTTGCTGAGAAATGAATAGTATCCATTGTTATTGCATCTAATTTGAATGCCCACAAACCCTCACTGAGTTGCTTAGCACCTCAATTTTGCTGAGGCTGGCTTTGAACTCACCATCCTCCTGCCTTAGGCTTCCAAGCTGCTGGGATTACAGGCATGTGTCACTGTACCTGGCTCTCTTGTTCATTCTTTGTGTGTGTATGTATGCTGGGGATTGAACCCAGAGCCTTGTGCATGTAAAGCAAGCACTCTACCGACTGAGCTACGCCCTCAGCCTTACACGTTCATTCTTACTGAGGCTTTAAGTGTACCTTTATTAGACATCTGTGTATAGTGAGGGTGTGGTAAACGTCGAAAACAATTAGTTATTACTGGATAAAAGAGAAATGCTTTCCGTTTCCCTGCTAAACATGAGTCTTCCCACACTCAGCTTACTTTTATTACCTGCCTATTAAAACAGTCTCCAGGGGTCACCACTTCCAACTGAAGCAAGCTCTGATTTCTTGGCCTAGTCTTCATCCTGACCCAGTGTCCCTGTCCAGCATCGTTTCTACAGCTCCCCTGCACGCAAGCTGTGAGACTGCCAAACTGAACCGACCACCTGATTTTCCAAACCAGTCCCCCTTCCTGGCCTCTATGTTTCTTATTAACATTCCCTGTTTTCTGGATCTTGCTTCTTTGATTGAGATTGTCCAATTTCCCCAAATGGATGTCATCACTATCTTCTTTGACCTCCTATATTGCTTTCAAGGCACTTAACAAATTCTGCTTTCTAGAATAGCAATTTCTATATTTTATTATCCCCAGCTCACAATACAGACACACATACATTTGTTGTAAGATGCTTGCGGTAAGGGAGTTTTATTCATCTGTGTCTAATACTGTGTCTGGCATGTTGTTCTCATTTTATCTATATTGTACTGAACTGAATTTGTGTCCTCAATAATGCTAAGCTGAATTCTGTATTTATTTTGCTGATGTTCTGCATGTCACAATTCTTCCAATTGCAAATCTCAGATGAACCAACACAAAAGAGCACAGTTAGTGAGGAAAAGATGTGACAATATGTCATCTCCTGAGAAGTCTGGGGGTAGAGAGGGCTTCCAGGGTTGAATCTGTGGTAAGTAAGGTCATTTAAAATCTGCCTTCTTCAGCCTGTAGGTCATCTGTAGTCCTGGTCATACTGTGGGTGCTGCAGATCCAGTTTTTACATACTCATAAATATTGGGGAACAAAGAAAAGAAGTCAGTTCCTCTGTGATTCTTTATTTTATCATAAAAGGGAAATCTTTACTAAGAGGCTACCAGTGGATCTCCTCTCACGCATTGTTGGTTAGAATTGCAGCACGGCCGGGCATGGTGGCGCATGCCTGTAATCCCAGCACTTGGGAGGCTAAGGCAGGAGGATCGCGAGTTCAAAGCCAGCCTCAGCAATGGCAAGGCACTTAGCAACTCAGTGAGACCCTGTCTCTAATAAAATACAAAGAAGAGCTGGGGATATGACCCAGTGGTCAAGTGCCCCTGAGTTCAATCCCTGGCACCAAAAAAAAAAAAAAAAAAAAAAAAAAAAAAAAATTGTAGCACATACTTGTGCCTAAAATGATCACTAACAAAGGAAATAGAACCCTCTTGATTGGTGCATACTATTCAAGATTAACCCCCTTAGCCGGGCGCGGTGGCGCACGCCTGTAATCCCAGCACTTTGGGAGGCTGAGGCAGGAGGATCGCGAGTTCAAAGCCAGCCTCAGCAATGGCGAGGCACTTAGCAACTCAGTGAGACCCTGTCTCTAAATAAAATACAAAAAAGGGCTAAGGATGTGACCCAGTGGTCGAGTGCCCCTGAGTTCAATCCCTGGTACCACCACACACACACACACACAAAAAAAAGATTAACCCCCTTGATCAGGGAAAAGGCTTAGATTCCCTAAGGACTTGATCATCACATATCTAAACCAAATGGGGTTCTGTGTCCAAAAGGAAGTAAGAAGTGACTTTGCTTAGACATGATATTACCAGTCACAATCAATCTATATTAGGGGCTATCAAACCTGGGTCCAGCAGACCAGCAGTCTTGAGTTCTTAGACATTAATGATTGGGATGGGAAACTTTGCCTCTTACAGAGATGCAATAACAATGGATACTATTCATTTCTCAGCAAGAATTTCCCTCTTTTTTCCTCAGCTTTCCAACATACCTTCACCCATCCTCAAGCTCAGCCAGTGACCTTGCTGAGAAAATACAAGCAAGGCAATTCCATATTTCTCTACCTACGTCTACCTGTTAATGTAGGTCAGCAGGCACACGGCACCTTTCCTTCCACGTCGCATGTGATCCATCCTTGCTCCAGTTAAGGCCTATGCCTCCACTTGTATGGGAAGTCCCATCCCACCCTCCTCCTCAAGGACCTCATCCAGCAAATCTCCTGTCTCCTGCATCACTGCATCTCCTGTCTCCTGAATCTCCTTTCTCCTGTTGTACTGTTTGGTCCTTCTTTATCATGCTTGCGGATTCTTCCTCCTTTTCAAAAGTTATGGCATTCCTGAATTCCACCCTTATACCTCTCTACTTTTACTCACTCCCTTGGTGTTTTTTTTTTTTTTTTTTTTTTTTTTTAATCAGCCTCATGCTTTAATCATCATCTATGTGCTGATGACTCCCAACATAATATCTTCGGAGCCTGCACATCTTCCTTCGATTGTAAACCCAGACATCTACCTGCCGGCTTTACATCCTAATTTGAATGCCCACAAAGGCATCTCAAACTGAGCATGATCGTACCAGTTATCTATTGCCACAAATGAAGCTTAGTGGTAATTTAGGCTGGGTTCAGCTGCATGGTTTCTTTTGCTTTTGCCTGGGGCCACTAATGCATCTGAAATCCTCTGAAGCTCTAATAGGACTCGATGGTTTAAGACGCCCTCACTTACATGTCTGGCCATTAGCTGAGGCTATTTGACCAGGGCACTTTGGTTGTTCTCCATATGGTATTCCAGCAGGATCACTTGGATCTCTTTAATGGCTAAGGGGGCATTCTAAGAAAGCAAGCCCACTATATAAGCCCTAGTCATGATTCATTGGGGGATTTAAGGAAATAATCCCTCAAAATGTCCAAAATAGAATTTACACTGTGTCACAACATCTACCAGCCATCACCCTACCCCCAAATATGCTCCACCTACAGTCTTTCTTACCTCAGTATATTTTCAGTTGCTCTGCCAAAAACCTCCAAGACATTCTCAAACTCCCCTCTTGTTTCCACACTTCCTATTAAATCTATCATCAAATTCTGTCAGCTCTTCCTTAAAAAAACATATCCTGAATCCAATATGTCTTACCACCTCCTTTTCTACCACCTGGTCCAAGCCACCACCGTCTTTCACCTAGATGATTGCATCGAACTTTAACTGGTTTCCCTTCTGCCACTCTTGACCCTCACACTCAGTACCATCAACACAGCAGCCTGAACCATCATTAAAACATTAGTCAGATTCTATCACTCCTCTCCTTAAAACTCTCCCAAGTTTTTAATGGCCAACAGGTTCCCACACGACTGCACTCCTGCTACCACCCTCCCCTCCAGCACGCAGATTAACTTTTTGACCTCATTTCCTACTCTTCTCCCTCTCTCACTGAGCTCCAGCCATACACGGGCTGAGTCGAGATATTTCTTAGTCATAACTGGCACACTCCTGGCTCAGGATGCTCTTCTCTCAATGTCTGCATGCTTGGCGCCTTTGCCTCCTTCAGGTCTACAGAAAAAGGTCACATTCATGGGGAGTCTCTGTGGCTCTTCTCTTAAGAAAATCTGTCATTAAAGAAATTATAGCCTTGCCAAATAAATAAATAAATAAATAAATAAATAAATAAATAAATATCCTCTTTTCTGGGCTCACCCTTATTCCCTTCTTGGCTTTATTTATTTTTTCACAACATTTTTCATTGTCTGATGTACTATGTACATTGTATGTCCTTTGCCATATATTTTTACTTATTTGTTTATTTATTTATTTATTTACTTATTTATTTATTGGTACCAGGGATTGAACTCAGGGGGCACTCGACCACTGGCCACATCCCCAGCCCTTTTTAATATTTTATTAGAGACAGGGTCTCAATGAGTTACTAAGTGCCTCACCTTTGCTGAGGCTGGCTTTGAACTCGTGATCCTCCTGCTTCAGCCTCCCAAGTGTTGGGATTACAGGCATGCACCACCACACCTGGCTTATTTGTTTATTTTTGTCTCCCTTTCCTAACATGTTAACTCCATGAAAGCAAGATTCTTTGTCTCCTTTTTACGCTCAGCACCTAGGACAGAGCATGGCACTTAGTAGGTGTCTAATCATATTTTTAAATGACAAAATTCTCTGAACACTTACTACATGCTATGTATTTCACCCAGTGTATTATCCCTGTAGCCACCTGGCTAACCTTATGCAAAAAGCACTACAATATCTGAAGTAGATACTAAGGTTTCCATTTACAGATGAGGAAACTGAGGCTGACTGATTGACAAAATTATCTGAGGTTGCATAACCAGTGTTGGGAAAAGAAAATATTACTTCAGAGACTGGCATTTTAACATGTCAAAAGGCCTTAGAATCTGCCTCAGAATCCAGGTTCTTCTAACCTTGTTTTGTTCCCTCCTCTCCTGCAAGAGCAGGAAGGGACTCTCTTTGGAATTCTCTTATATTACTAAGGAAAGCTCTTTCCAACCAGGAGAGATTAAAAACCCAGAGAACACCTGGCATGGTGGTGCACACCTGTAATCCCAGTGGCTCTGGAGGCTGAGGCAAAAGAATCAAGAGTTCAAAGCCAGCCTCAGCAACTTAGTGAGGCCTAGGCAACTTAGTGAGACCCTGTTTATATATATATATAAAAAAAGGGGGGCAGTGGATGCAGCTCCATTGTTAAGTGCCCCTGGGTTTGATCCCCAATACCAAATAAATAAATAAATACAATAAAAATAAAAACAGAGAAAGAAGAGACTAAAAGTCTCCCACCCAGGACACCTACCCGGACAGACTTTTCATCTATTCTTCTGAGGGCAGCTGAGAGAGATTACTCAAGAGACTTTATCTACATAATAAGACAACCTTTCCTCTACTGTGCATTCTCAGAAGTTACTTAAGACTCAACCATCTGGCCCTTAGGGGGATACATACTTGGTGTAATGATTTTCAAAAATACATAGTGTGATTTTATTTTCATGCACATGGTAACAAATTTGTATATCTTTTTCTCCTATTAATCTGCCAGTTGTTGATCAACTTCAGCAAATCTTGAAGGCCAGAAAGCAGTCTTCTTTTGGCCCTTCACCAGTGAAAGAGGAAGTATGATATTTGAATTTTTAACTGCAGAGCCAAATTCTTCATTCGTCTTTTTTATGTTCTTTCATGTTCTAGTGGTGAGGCTGGAACTCACACCCCAGCTTGTGGCCCTCCAATAAGCATATTTGTATGGTGTGACTTCTGACCACCTTGCTGTGGGTCTTTTACTGATGCAAACCCGTAGTTATGGAAGAAGAGGGGGAAAAAGAGAAGAAAGACTTGGAAGAGAAAAAGATAGGCGAGGTGCTAGACGCGATGGTGTCAGGAACCATCCAGTTTCTGGTCTACAGTGGCGGACAGGACCACACACCAGTGCTCAGGGAAGGAGGGCTGTGTGGTCTCCCTCATGTTCCCCAGCCTATAGTGCTCTTCTCACACCCTGGAATTATGTCTACTCCCTCGTGGTCAAGACCAGACTCCCAATCTAAAAAGAAGCCCGTTAATGAGCAGCAGTTGTTGAACTTTTGGCACAAAGCTACCCAGCCCTGCTCCACTCCCAGGGGGCTTTGCTGTCCCCTTTCCCTACAACTGGCCTCAGGCAAGATCAGGCTTCACTCAGACTTGGGGTGGGGCTCAGAAACAGCTGTGAACCATCCCCCGCCACTCCACAGGCTAAATGGCTCTGTGGTGGGTAAGAATGAAAAGGGATTGCTGACTGCCTGACATCTGGAGGCCAGGAGCGGGCTGGGTGAGGACCACTGGACTCCACAAGTCTGCCATTGTTGCAAAGGAGGTTACGTTGGTCCCGTCACTGATGCACACGTACATATTTTAAAGGAAAAAAAAAAAGTTTTTTAACAGATTTTGACCATCTAGGCAGATGGCTGTGGTCTGGAGACAAATAACAAACTTCTGCATTTGGGGTTATCATATGACAAAGAAGCTCACAAAGAAAGGAGCTTTGTTCTATCCAGGGATCCCCTGGGCAATTAAATGTTTAATATCTGCCATGAGCTTCCTGCTGTTTAAGTAGAAATACTTCATATACATTTCATAGACACATGTGGATACTTGAGTTTCTCCTTCTTTTCTTTCTTGGCTATGTGTAACGGTATGCTGGAGAGTTAATTTTGAAATCATTCAAGGCTCAGGCTCATCTGAAAGGATTGTCATTTGCTTCTTCCAGGTATCTGGTGCTACTCCCAACATGGAACTACTTTGACAACCTGGTCTAGGTTCAAGATCTCTATCTGGGTGGCTGAGTCAGGCTGTAAGTCTGGGTAAGGACTGACGTACTTCTGATTCTCAATTATCCTAAGGACAGAGCTCCTGGGGGAATCCCAGATTCAGCGTCAGAGCATCGCCTTCTTCCTGGACTTCCATGTTTGTCACCTTTGCCTCATGAGGACAAAACTCAGATCAATTTGCAGATTTTTATTCTACATGCACCAATGAAAGCAACAGTGGCTTTGAGTCATGGTCTTCCTCTTCTCCTAGCTTTTGCCTGCTAATTCCTTATCACTTAAGTAATTTCTTTTTCATTTTAATACCTTATTAAACAACATTTAAGTCTTGTTCAGGCATTTGAGTTGAGCTCAGTGGGAACATTGACTCCTGGTCTGATATTATAAAAACTAGGATTTTTTTTTCCTCCAGATCTTCCATAACTTTATCCTTCATTCATATCTCTACACAAATATCATTTCTTTTTTTGTTTTCTTTCTTTTCTTTTTCAGTGTTAGGAATTGAACCCAGGGATTTACATAGGCTAGGCAAGTCCTCTACTACGAGATATAGTCCCAGACTCAAATATACCATCTTCAAGCCGTTCCTGACCACCCATTGAAAATAACCACCTCTATCCCTCCATCCTCTGCTTCTTCATAGCATTTATCACTATCTGACACTTAATCACATATTTATTTGATTACTTGTGTGTTGTCTGTGTCCCCAAAAAGATTCTATTTATCATTCATTAAACAAATATTTATTGAGAACGTGCTATAGGCTAGGCATTAATTTAGGCATTGAGCACACACTGAAAAACAAAGACCAGATTCCAGATCACTCTGCACTTACATACTCCTGCAGAAGTCAAACAGTAAACTTAAAACCAAATATAGAATGTAATCCCATAAGGACAGAAAACTTGCATGCATTCTTTACCACCTTAGGGCATGTAACAGCACCTTAAGGTAACTGAATATTTGTGTGTTTTTTTTTTTAAAGGACAAAATTCTTGTTCCACTGTTATTTTTCAGTATTATTGAATCTCTGGTGTTCCAACTATATTGTTGGTTTACTGCTTCTTTCCTCTTAAGTATGTAGCATTTCAGGTGCATTAAGGGTCAAACACTCTTGCATGTCAGTCAGGAAATATACTCAGCATTTATTATACTACTGTTATGGAAAATATGTTCTGAGTTCCAAATAATTAACTTCCAAGTGAACTTTTAGAAACCGTCAGCCAGGCTCATGTGTATTTGGGTGAGATTTGCCAATGTCTTTGCACTCTTTTATGGGAGAGGCAACATGCCAGGCAGATCAGGCCAGACAGCCCTGGCGATCAGTGGGGTAACAGATGTCTTAGAAAAAGCACCTCATCTAGGAGGCTCTGTTCTGCTTTAAGCTCCTGTTTCTTGGGATTCTTAGAATCTCAGATCCACGGTGACACACCTCTCCCTGTGCAAGGATAGATACTGTGATTAAACCAACATTTTTTTTTTTTCACCAGAGGGACCAAGACAAATTCTTAAGAGTCCTCCACCTGGACCCCAGCATGGTTGAAAGTGGCAGCCAGCCTGGGCACATAGCCCAGATGCCCTGGGACATTGAAAGGGAGAAAGATTGGGGGTCAGCCAATTTAACACAGAAAAGTCACTCCAATGTGACAAGCATCATGGCATCCAGCCTCCCCACAACCACAGGGATTTTTCAATTCTTTAGCAATGGGAGGAAGCCCACAGAAGGAAGAACTCAGGCCATGAGCCAGAGCTGGGTATAAGAAGAAGCAGACCAAGTCTGTTCCATTAAAAAAAAAAAAAAAAAAAAAAAGAATGTTCTAAGATTTTTGGAAAAGAGGAATGGAGAGCAAATACTCAAGGTTTGGGAAGAATGGGGAGCCTCTTAATCACTGTCAGGACTAATTTCAGAATGAATATTTATTTAATAAAAAGGTGAACTTTTTGGATTCTTTTGATCTCATTATGTAGTTGAGGACTTCTAGATCAAAATCAGAAATGGACTGGGATAAAGGGGATGTGATCATGAATTTGTGAATATCTTTTCTTGGTCAGTTTCCTGTTGCTATAACATAATATAAAAGACTGGGTGATTTATACAGGAAAAGAGGCCTATATAGCTCACAGTTCTATAGGTTTAAGAACATGGTGCTGGAGCCCGGTGCAGTGGCACACGCCTGTAATTCCAGCACTTGGGAGACTGAGGCAGGAGGATCGTGAGTTCAAAGCCAGCCTCAGCAATGGCAAGGCACTTAACAACTCAGTGAGACCCTGTCTCTAATAAAATACAAAGAAGGGCCAGAGATGTAGCTCAGTAGTCGAGTGCCCCTGAGTTCAATCCCTGGTACCAAAAAAAAAAAAAAAAAAAAAAAAAAAAAAGAGAACATGGTGCTGGTATCTGCTCATCTTCTAGAGAGGGCCTCATGCTGCATCAACTCATGATGGAAAAGTGGAAGGGAAGCAGAGGTGTGTGGAAGAGCATGTGTGGGAGAGAGAAAGCAAGAACAGGAAGCTAAACTTACTTTTTAAAAGTTTGCTTTCACCATAAGTAACCTACTCTTACAAGATCTACATTAACTTCTTCATGATGGTTGAGGCCCCATGACCTAAATACCTATTATAGGTTCTACCATCTCTCAACACTGTTACCTTGGCAACCAAATTTCAACACAAGTTTTGGTGGGGACAAACCACATCCAAACCATAGCAGCTATGTCATAAAATTTAAGGATTCTTGGAAGTCATCTGGCTCCAGTCTCAAACAGATGTGCAGTAACAAAATCTGGGCAGGCCTGGGAATCTGAATTTTAGAGTGCTTCTGCTGTAACTCATGCAGAGCAAGATTAGGACTTTGTGACAAGTTAAAGAACCTCTTTTCACAGAAGAAACTTACATCAAGAGAAGTCGAAACACAACATAAGCAGTGACGCCTGTATTGGAAGTTGAAACTTCTAGTTACTGTTTCCTTGCTCCTTGTGCCATGTAAAGTATACAGTACACAATTAGTGACGAGAATAACTAATGAGTACTGAGCACTAAGTACCAGGCATTTTGCTACATCCTCTCCATACATAAAATCATTTAATCCCTGTATAATTCAGGTTTTTCTTGTCTTTGTTGTTGTTGCTGTGACTAAAATACCTGACAAGAACAAATTAGAGGAGGAAAAGTTTATTTGGCTCATGATTTCAGAGGTTTAGTCTATGATGAGTTGACTCCATTGCTTTGGGTCCCAGGTGAGGTAGAACATCATGGAGGAAGGACATGACTGAGGAGTGATGCTCTGGCTCAATGCAGCAAGGAAGCAGAGGGGGTGGGTGGGGAGGAGACAGGGTGACAAAATATCACCCCCAGGGCAAACTCTCAGTGACCTATTTCCTCTAGTCACACTCAACTTGCCTATAGTTACATCTCAGTAGATTATGCATTCAAATCATTAATCCATCAAGTGGATTAATCCACTGATTAGGTAACAGCTCTCACAATCTAATAATTTCACCCCTGAACATCTCCACAACACAGGAGTTTGTGGGGAACACCTCATATCTAAACTATAACAATCTCTTTGAGGCCAGGTGCTATTGCTGCCCCCTTTTACAAATGAGGAACCTCAGGCAAGAGAGGGTAAGTAAGATAACCAGAGTTAGGTGTCCATAAGTAAAGATAGGAGCTGGGCAGCTTGGGAAGCTGAGGCAGGAAGATTAGGAATTCAAAGGCAGCCTCCTAACTTAGAAGCTCAGTGAGACCTTGTCTCTAAATAAAATACAGAAAAGGGCTGGGGATGTGGCTCAGTGTTTAAGTGCCCCGGGTTCAATCCCCAGTACCCCCCTAAAAAAAAAAAAAAAACAAAGTACAGATCTGGGACACAAACCCAGGCATTCTCCTTCAGACCCATTGTCCTCTGTTGGTCAAGAAAAGAATGAGCAGAGCTGTGGGGTTTTGTGTAGAAAGGAGAACCTTAGCTGATAGAATATTATTTTCCCCTCTTGGATAAACCAGTCATCAGAGCTCCACTGGGGGCAAATCCAGGCCACTCTCTGATGCTAGATGGCACACTGCAAGTTCTGAGCAGAAGATCAAGAAGTCTTCTAAAATGTCTAAACGATCCACTTGATTCCAGGCCAATTCAGGAGAGGTTTTAAAATTCAAATGTAAAATGTTCCGAAGCAAACTGCTAATGTTCAGCTGGGGCCCCAGACAGATTTGCTGACTGGGGACTTGGTGCCCTCCTCTCCTTTGATGTCTCTCCTTCCCTTAAGACTCTTTCCAATTTGATTCTCTGCTTGCTGATGATTCCTGAAGGGCCAGCAACATGCCCCTGTTCATCCCTCCTTCCCTCAATTGCTTCTATGTCTGGAGGGTAGAGGCATTCTTTTAATTGGACTTTTCTCTCCCTATCCAGCAGTTAGCACTGTTCTTTGCATATTGTCAATGCTCCATAAATGTGGAAATTGGAGAGAATGCTACACTGGGAACCAACCAGAACATATCTGCTGTGGTCACGGAAGCCAAGGGTTTGAAAGAATCATACAGAAGGATTCAAGGCATCTAAGAGGAGGGTAGAAAGGAAGGAAAGAATTAAGAACTGAAAAAGGTTTATTGAGTGCAGGGGTGGTTGGAGGCTCAGGCAGAGGTCTCAGGAAGCATAGTTTTAGAGAATGGTTTGGGCAGCTTTTGGGGTCAGAGAGCTCCTGAGTAGATTGAAGTGCACCTTCTAGAAGATTCTTTGAATCCTTCTCTTTCTCTATTTCTCCATATTTAATTCTTCAGAGAATTTCATTGGATTTACTTTAGAAATGCTTCCACTTTTTATCACCAGCACCTCCAGCACCCTAGTCCAAGTCATGATCATCTCTCACCTGTATGACTGCCAGAGGCTTGGATTAAGCATCTCTACTCCACTTCTACTCCTGACTGTCCACTCTTCTCCTATAGCCAGGGTGAGCCAAACCACTCCTTAGTTTTTAAGGTCCTACATGATTTTGCCTCTGTGGCCTCTCTGATCATGTCTTCTTTTCTATGCTATTTCAGACAGACAAGCGTAACTTTTATTTTCAGAACACTTGCATTTGCTGTTTGCTAAACTCGGGATACTCTTCCTTTAGAAATCTCCAAGGCTTCCTCCCTCCCTCTAATCAGGGCTCTGCTCAAACGTGACCTTTTCTAAGAGGTCTTCCCTGAACACCCACCTGAAGCAGAATCCCTCTCCTTATCCCCTACTATTCCCTTACTTGACTTTTCTTTAAGACATATGTCACATTATGTTACACATTTGTTTCATTGTCTGTTTCACACTACAATCTAAACTGCAGGAAGGCAGAGACTTTTCTTGAAACATAGTAGATGCTCAATAAATAAATAAAGGCGTCTAGTAGACAAGAACAGAGAGATGCCAGAGTCACAGTTTTCTAGGGGAAAAGAGATAATATTAACACAAGAGGAGATTTTCAATATAATACTTTAAATATGTGATAAATATTCAATTCAATTCAATTGAAGTGTTTATAATGCAATTACACTCACAGATCAAATATCAAGAGTTATTTGGGATAAATGATAATTAAAGGGCAGATCCTGCCTGCAAGGAATTTACAGACAAGGGAAAGAAGAGAGAACATAGGACTCTTCAGTTATCTTTGTATTCCTCATAGCATGATCTTCATTGTCTTGTATTTGGGGGTATTAAACTGTTTTTTATTTTAGTATAAATGAATTATTGGCATATTCTTCCACTAAATTCTTTTACTGTCATATAGTCCATAGGTTGAAAATTACTTTACAAATCCATAACCCCTTTTTGAGTTTTTAACTCCACCCACTTCCCACCACTGATTACTTCTTTGGATACTGTCACCTGGCTGCTTCTTGGGCATTTCAAATAGAATATATTCAACCTTATCCTTTGTCTCCTGATCTGTGTTGAAGCTGGAATAGTTGTTTTTGCCCATTCCTCACATTCTCTTGCATGTTATGCTACCTCCTGGCACAAGGGGACCTACAGATTCCTCTTTTTCTGTTGCCACTTCTGTGGTCATGGTCATCATCATGTTTTTCTAGATTTTCAGCAATGCCACCCCACCCCCATCCCAACCTCTTGTAAAACTCCTTTCCCATCTGCTCTCCAAGGTGAGGACAATGTGGTCTTTTTAAAAGGCGCATCTGATAACCACACTCCCTACCCCAAACCTCCAGGGTCTTCCTGATGGCCCCAGGCTAAGGGCCAAACCCCTGAGCACATCATACAAAGCCCTCTAGCTTCTGGCATCTGAGAATCCCTTCTCAGCTCACTTGTTTCCAATTGTTTCTTACCGTCTACTCTAGTCCTCTAACTTGGCTACTCTCTCACCTTCCTCCTTTCTCTTCCTCTGGATCCTCCTTCCTGCTTCAGTTTCTACCTAGTTTCCCTTTGACCAGTACCTGGCTCCTTATCCCCTGATAATAGGGTTGTGGGGCTTTGCATGTGCTTCCTCGACACTGTTCTTGTCATGCCTGTTTTAGGGTCTCTATCCCCACTAGACTGCAAGCTCCTAGAGGGAGCCTTGTGCTATTTATTCTTCAGTAATGTTGGATGAATGAAAAAGCACTTGCTTGAATAAGGGGATTAGTCATAAAAGATTAATAGTTTATATTTACTGAGTGCTTATGATGTATGGGACACTGTTCTAAGTGCTTTGTAAGTCTGACCTAGCCATCTCACATAACTAAATGGGGTTCTTTCCCCATATAACAGAGGAGGAAACTGAGGCACAGAGAGATTAGATAACCTGGTTAAGGTCCGCAACTAGGTAGTGGAGGAACCAGGCTGTTCTCAGAGTCCAGATTGCATCATAGAGTGAAGCACAATATGGGGTACACTACATGAACAGATTTAAGTCACCAAGGAAGGGCTTTGTTTTTGTTTCCCAGAGAGGGGACGCGCTCTTGTGCCGCCCTCTTCACGCCCCTGAGTCCTTTGCTGGGCTTTGGGAAGGGCCTGTGCATCTCGCCAGCCGGCAGGAGTCTGCGTGGGAACCGCTGATTAACTTTCCGGGCCGCTCGGTCCACTCGCAGCTCTACCCAGGTCCTCCCGTGTCCCCGCGCCAGGCGAGTCCCCGCGGCCCCCAGCCGCCCGCGGGTCTCCGGCGGGGAAGGGGCGGGGCCGGGGCGGGGCCGCTCACCGAGGCCGCCGCCCTCGCCCGGCGCTGCCTCTCCGGGTGCAGCGGGCCGGGCTGGAGCGGGAGGGCGGGGCCTCGGGAGGGGCCGGAGCGCGGCTGCTGGTGCCGTTGCAGGCGGAGAGGAGGAAGCGGCGCGTCCCCTGAGGCGTGCGCCGGCCGACCCACCGACAGACAGACGGACGCGTGGAGGGAGAGGCCGGAGGGCCAGGTCGGGCTCCGGCGGGGTTGCGGGAGGCGCCGGGGCGGGGCGGGGGGCGGTAAGGGGGCGCCCGGAGCCGGGCCGAGGGAGGCTGGGAGGGCTGGCGGCGGGCTCGGGGTCGGCCCGGGCCGGAGCCCCTTCCCCTGGCTGGTCGACCGCGCAGTGAGCGCGCTTCGGCAGCAGAAAGTGGAGCCGCCGGCTCCCTTCTTCCCGGTCTCTTTTCTTTCCAATCAGCGAAAAATAAACACCCGCGAAGGTAAAACAATAGCGGGGCCACCTGGGACGCGGCGCGCACCGAGCTCCCACGTTTGGGGCGGGGGCCAGCGTGGAACCAGGGAGTCGCGGCCCCTCCTTGGAGCCCCTTACCGATTTGCCCCGGTGGTGGGTGGGGCTACCCGCGGCGCCGGACTCGGCTGGAGGCGACGGGAAATCTCAGGAGTGAAGCGTTTGGTGAAAGTATTTCAGGAACAATCGGGCTTTCTACAATTGCCCTGCCTTGGGAAGGGAAACTGAGGCGGAGGGAAAGGTAGCGACTTGCCCAAGGTCAGAGATGCAAAGATTGGTTGTCCTAGACGAGGGACGGGACCCAGGTGTCTGGACCAGCCCAGCGCTTGGCCCCTGTAGGTTTTGCAGCGGTTGTATTTGCTTTTAATAAATCTGTTATGTTTGTTTTAGAAATCTGGCATTGTGGGACCGCTTCGGGGCTTCCGAATGCCCGCTTGCTTCGTGTGTCCTGGGCAGGTGTGGGACAGGTGACAGCCCCGTAACCACCATGGATGGAGAGGGACTTTTTGATGAGGAAATCCAAACTGTCGATACAAGCCAGGCTGATTTGGCTGTCCAAGGTTTCCCTTTTGGGGAATCCGAATGAGGGAGATCACAGACACCTTCACTGCGAAGCCAAGGACATTCCTGTATAATCAGTGGATGAAAGGATTTTCTCAGACTCTCATTCTCGCTTTTTATTGAGGATTAATCCACCACAATCTACAGTTCCAGTGGAAATTGCAAGGCACACAATGTGGCAGAAGCCTAGAGCGCCCTCAGTATTGCTCTGGACCCTTCCTTTAGCATAAGGGAGTTTTCACATTTGCCACTCCCCCCCACCCCCCCCACCCCCAGCGCCCTTCTTCTGATTGCCATCCTTAACCCGTTGTCATTCTCCGAGTTAAGTTCTATTTCCAAAACTGTTCTCTGGAGCTATAAGTGGATTGCCAGAAATGAGAGATTAGGTGCTGGGAGAAGAGGAAGCGCCCTGTGTTGTGTCCTCTGGCTGCTGCCGCTGCCGACATGAAGTGCTTTCTCCCCGTGCTGAGCTGTCTGGCTGTGCTGGGTAAGTGGCTGTTCTTATCAGTGCAATCGATGTGAAAGTTTAACCTGCTCTTGATTCCTGTAATTCCTGTGTTTCTTTCTCATCCACTCTAGACTTCAGGGGACACCAGGAGGCAGTTGGTGTGTCACAGATTGAAATGGAGACCTAGAGGCCCATTTCTGACCCTGGAGGAATGGTGGAATATTGTTTGTGTTTAAGCAGGACCATTTGCTGATCTTCAAGTGTCTGTCCTGGGCCTTGGGGTGAGGTCCCTCCTCATCTGCATCTCCATGGTGTAGGGCTGCATATGGATTGTGAGCTAGCTTCCTGGAGTAGGATGGTCATGGATGCTCCAGTGTTTTCACGTTTGTGTTGGTCTGCATTCATTCCTAATTGGAAGTGGCAATGTAATTCCTACTCTGTCAGGGAAAGTCTATTTGGTGATAATGATTTTTTTTTTTTTTTTTTTTGAGGGGAAAGTGGGAGTGGGTGGGATGGGGTTGAAGGGATGTTTTTCCTACCTAAGTGGTCTGTAGGCTAAGTGTGTGAGGATGTTAGTCCTGTGTCTCCTCACCAAGGAATCTCAGCACTGGGTCCTAAGAAGAGGAGAGATTGGAGAAGCTGAAACTTGCCTGTTCAGGGGTGTGCTAGGATTGTTTTTTCTTCCCTTAGAGAAGGTCTGAATGTTTAGAGTGGGAGGAAGACACTGTGGTCCCAAGTGGTGAGCCTCTGATCCACCCCCATGAAGAGCACACCCCCACCAACACTTGTCCATGCTTTTCATGCCACCCAGCAAGACTTAAGTGTGGTGTCTTACAACATATGTTGGGTTTAGATGAACTCACTAGCCAGGATCTGGTGAATTCTCTCCTGAAACCTCAAATGTGGACACACCCCTTGTCCTTTATGTATGGTTCTCTTCTCTGCTTTAACGGGGTTATCTGTCACTGCTGCATGTGGTATTTGCCTCTCTAAATCTAGGTATTTTGCACTTACGTAATTTATTCGAAATCTTTTGGCACTGGAGTTGGCTTCCCTGCACTGCCCACACCTTTGTGAGAGTTAACAGGTGTGTGGAAAGAGAATGGACTTTGGAGTTAGAGAGCCTCAGTTCCAGGCACAGACTCACCATGATTGACATCTGAGCCTCAATAAAACATCCAAAGGCTGCTGTGGCAAGTAAAGAACATGAGATAGTCTAAACATCTTGACTGCCTTGAGTAGTTTGAAACTCATAATGATAAACATGTTCAATCAGTGACTCTCAAAGTTGGGTACATGTTGATATCATTGAGGGAACTTTAAAAATTTTTGATGTTCAGGCAACGGCTCCAGACCAGTGAAAGCAGATTCTGTGGGTTGGGGCCCAGGCATTAGTCTTTGGGCTCTCCCAGCTAGTCCCACACATAGCTGAGTGAGGGAGCTAGTGTGTGAGTTCATTAGTGCCAGCCCTGGCTGCTCAGTGCACGCGCTTATCCCAGCCTGGCAGCTGCCCATCTGTGGGTTAGGATACAGTCTCTATATCTCCTCTCTGCTCAGGCAGAGGTGAGGAGGCAGGTAGCCCTACATTTGCCAGCCTCTTAGTGCTGTATTTGTATTTGTTATACTGTGTGTGTCATTCACTTAGTATCTGGATCTGAATCAGCAATTAGTGATTCATGTAGATTCAAAAGGACACAAACAAGGAAAGCCCTTTGAGAGTCTTGGGTGTGGAGTGGGGTGTGTGGCTGGAGTGGGAAAGAAGACTGAGTGGAAGGGTTGGACCCAGGGCCGGAGAAGGAACTACCAATGGGAACAAGGAAATGTGACATTTGTGCCTTTTGTTTCTTTTGGCTGCTCAAGAAATGTAAGGCAGCCTGCTGCTCTCCCTGCTGTTCGCTCTTTGGGCCGCTGTGGAGTAGAGCTGGGCCCTTGGCACTGGGTGGGTGCTGTCATTTTCCCTCTACCTCACCCTCATGTGCAAAGAGGTGCCATGGAGGAAAATGAGCATCAAGGTGGTTTTAATGGGGAACAATGACAGAAGGCCAGACGTGGGTGAAAGGGGGGACGTTTGGAACTGTGGACAGACTTGGTAATCTCTGCTTGATTTTGAGCCCGACTGGTGGCACCTCCTCACTCCTTAACACCCTATAACTGTCGGCAAGGCAGGGGAGAAGGCCTGGCTATGACTTAACCTGGGAGAAGCAGAAGGTGTTTGGGGAGGGAGCAGAAAGCCTTATTGGGCTTTTATTTCCTGCTTGCAGTCTGGTGCAGTTTGATTCATGCGTCAGCATTCTTGCCGTGTAATGTGAATTAACATGTAATGTGAGCTAATGTATAGTGTGAATTTAAAACAGCAAAGAATCCCAAGGTTTTGAGCCCATGTGGAATCAAATTTTGTTTGTAAAAAGTTGGGTTAGGCTGAGTGCTTTTCATTGTGAGATGTATGGGTACCAGCCTCCAGAAACAGCAATTTGAGTTTGGAAATCCTGTGATCGTATGTGCAGGGGTACACAGGGTAAAGCTCTTGAGATGCTTGTGACTCTCTCGGCATCATTAGACCTGTGCTTTTCTGCTTTTTTTCTTTTGCCGGTATCTAGGATTTGGGTCAGGCTCATCTTCTACTGCCTGTTGGGATACTGATCCTGTTCATGTCTTTGTCCCATTGAAGCTACTTGGCTGAGGCTTGCCCTCTGACCACTGTATCTTGTTGCCTGCTGTTGCAGCCCTGGGTGCCCCACCCACCTTGGAACCATTGGCTGCTGCCACAATCCTTGTTTCAGCTCCAAAACCACCTTCAGTCTGGGCAAGCCAGGGGGGCAGTAACATCTTTACTACTGAAAGTAGGTGGAGCCAGAGGGGCAGAAGATGGGAGTGATAGTAAGGGCTGGTGTGAGTACTAAGAAGAGGGAATGAGGAGGGAGGAAGAGGGTGACTGGTGCTCTGTCAGTGCCTGGGAGCAGCCTACCTAAGTGACAATGACAGGGAAAAATGACAACAGTGTGGGAGAAGAGAATAGGATTTGTATCTGCACGAACAGGAAGAGAATAATCAGGAGAGATGAATGTAAGCTTTAGATGCAGAAAGCACGTTTCAATTTTGCGTACCATGAAGAGTTGCACCTCCCAGACCAGTGCTGATGTTGCAGACAAGATGAAATGTCTTTAAAAGTGTTAGCAATGACAAATGAAGGAGATGGGCTGTCTTTGGATCAACCCATCGATAACTAGCGATCACTTACATTTTCCTCCAGGAGAAAGAAGTTCATTTGCAGAGTTTGGGAAGCCTCTTGTTTAAAAAGGATGTGAGTAAGAGATCACTTACTTCCCAGTTAGTTAGGGGAGAGGCCAGAGGGTGCTTCCAAAACAGACTGAAAGAAACTTTGATCTACTGATGGGTCTGGGCTGAAAGGCAGGACTGTGGAGATCAAAAACAGAAGAGAAGGAGGAGGCAGAGGAGAGAAGGGAGGTAGTTTGGGCATTCAAGGGGAGGTTCTGAAGGAAGGGATGAGGATTGTGATTTGTGGGCAAACACCACTGTCCTAACACTGTCCCCAATGGTAGTATACTTTGCCTTTCTAAGGACCATTTGATGAAGTGCTGAAGAAGGGAATTCTTGTCAGGAAGACTAGACTGACTAGGATGCTTTTTGTGTTAGTCAGCTTTCTGTCACTATAACAAAATACCTGCCACAGTTAACTTATAGAGGAAAGATTTACTTGGCTTACAGTTTTTGAGTTTCTACTCTGTGATTGATTGGCCAGGTTGCTTTTGAGCTTGTGACAAGGCAGCACATCATGGCAGAAGGGTGTGGTAGAAAAAAAAACCACATTCACTTCATGTCCAGAAAATGGGCCTGGCCCCATTATCCCTTTCAAGGGTATGCCTTCAGTGACCTAAAGACTTCCTTCTGGTTCCACCTCTTAAAAGTTCCATCACCTCTCAATACCACCACCCTAGAGACAAAGCCTATAACACATGGGCTTTGGAAGACATTTAAGATCTAAACTCTAACATCTTTTCATCTGTGAGCATCATCGAATCACCTCTGGGCACTCAGGACTGTTAAGAGGCTCTATTTGCTACATTTTTTCATTGCAGCAAGATGACTGTTACTATTCTAACAGCAGTAATACCAGCTCTCTTCACTCTAGCCCATACTATGAACCAAGCCCTGTCATTGAGCCCTCAAAACAACCCTGCAAGATAGATACCTTGTATTACCTTTTTTTTTTTGTATAGGTGGGTATATTGGAGTTCAGGGGGATTAAGTATCTTGCCTAAGATGTATTACTGACCTGGTTGGTGTAGTGCTTCATTGTGTTAGGGACCCACACTCCTCTGACTTGTTCCCTGTGCATGCCTCCACTCCAAAGATTACCTCAGAGTCCAAGATGGCCATTCAAGCCCCAGCCATCAGGAATGAGAAAAAGGGTTGGTGAAGGACAGGCTCTCTTAAGGATACTTCCTGGAAGTTATGCACACCACTTTTGTTTACATTTATCTTGGCTAGAATTTGGTCATGTGGTCATACTTAGCTGCAAGGGAGTCTGGAAAGTATTGTCCTAGTCCTAAGTGTCCACAGGATCTGTCAAAAACTTGAGGCCCTGTTACTTTGGGAAAAGGAGAGAATAGATTTGGGGGACAAACACTGGTCTCTGCCATAGCCACAACCTTCTAAGTGATAGAGTGAAATTTTGAAGTCTGGACTGTTTGGTGTCAAATCCTTTGTTCTTTCATTTAACAAGCAGCCCCATCTGTGAGAATGAGGCCTGGCTTCAGCCTCTAAGAAACCCAATGGGGGAAGCATAAGCTCAGTGAACTGAGTTGTCACCTAAAAGCAACATAAATAAGCATATATTAAATGCTGCAGTGCAATGTTAGCAGTGAGTACTATAATGTGACTGGATGCTGTGTGTTGGCCGCTGTGCTGTTTTACATAGTATGGCTTTCTGTATGATAGCTTACGGGCCATCTCTGTCATGTTCAGTTCATCACTGTAGCCTTAGAAACTTGGCCTTGTACCAGGCACAAAGTAAGTAGGTGTTCAGTTAAATTTTTTAAACAAGTGAATGGTTTCACAAGACAAATGCATGTTTCTCTTTTGTTCTGGTTTGTGAAGCTGGAATGGAACCAGGGTCTCCTGCATGTGAGGCAAGTGCTTTACCAATGAACTATACCCCCAGCCTTCAGAAGATAATGCTGTTTTTATGTTGGCTCTGTTGATCAAGATGAGGACTTTCAAGGCTATAGGAGACTAAGTAATTTTGTTCAAAGGAAAAAGCTAGAAGTTGGCAGAGCCTGAATTTGAATCCAACTTTTTTTTTTGTGATTATAAAGTTTTTATTCCATAAAATTAGGGGTTTTTAACCGTTTTTGTGCCATGAATTCTTTTGGCAGTCTGGTGAAGTTTATGGACCTTGTCTGAACATAACATTTGAAAATGAATAAACTTAAAAAAATGCATGGGATAAGAAACGAAATAAATTTTGTTGAAATATAACTATCAGCTGGGCGCGGTGGCGCATGCCTGTAATCCCAGCACTTGGGAGGCTGAGGCAGGAGGCTTGCAGTTCAAAGCCAGCCTCAGCAATGGCGCTTAGCAACTCAGTGAGACCCTGTCTCTAATAAAATACAAAAAAGGGCTGGGGATGTGGCCTAGTGGTTGAGTACCCCTGAGTTCAATCCCTGGTACAAAAAAAAAAAAAAAAAAAAAAAAAAGAAGAAAAAAAGAAATATAACTATCAAAATAAATTTATGATATAGCAATATGCCTCTTTAATAACACATTAAATTAAAAACTTCTACCAGCAGGTCTAACAATTATTATGATTTTGGTGTTGTGATAAGTATAAATGGTATTTTGAAGTATATGTATCCACTGTGATATGAAAGGTGATTTCTGTGTAACAAATCACAAGCACTGGAGATGTTACAATGTTGGTTATTCCCATTCATAATCAAAGGAATTGTTAAGTTCACTTGGAGGCCAGCAAAAATAGAGATATAATTTTTCCTTCATTTAAGTTCACAAACCTCTTGAATTCTCTTCATAGACTCCTGCAGAGTTCAAAGTATAGTTCAGTGTAGGTGGTGGTTATTCAGGAAGACAGTGTATTAGCAGACACGGGATGAATGTTCAGAAATGGGTAGGATTTGGATGGGAAGTGCATGCTATTTCCAGTACAGTCCTTTGTGTATTAATTTATTGTCTTTGTTTGGTGAGCAGTCATAATGGCGGTTGGAGTAGCCTTTTAGGGACTGAAGAAATGACTCAGTGGTCATAAGGACCAGTTCAGGTTGGGTGATGCAGGATAGGAAAATTGGTTTAGATTATAGTGAGTTGGGGATTGGGGTTAGAATGGGTCCCTAGAGCTCAGACCTCTTCCACTGAGCCTAGGCTTGGGAGCTGAAGGAAGGGGTTCCAGTTGCTGGACTGCCTTGGGTACCCTGTGTGTGCTGAATTGTGACTCCTTGATTAATACTTGTAGGTTCCTTTAGGAGTTTCTAACCTACCATGAGCAAACACCTGTTTCTTTTCTGCTTCAAAGTAAGCACAGCTATTCCTTGTAAAAAGTTGGTTTTTAATTTAAAGAAATTTAGGACACCTGTGTGTGAATGCCCCTGATTTTCAAAGAAAGGAGTGGTTACATCAAAATCAAGCTTATAGTTGTAGAAAATCACATGCTGCTGAATTCCCTCATCAAGAACCCTTTATTAAGTTACTAATTGTGAGCCACAGTGGTAGGCGCTTCACAAAGACCCTGGCCCTGGAGCTCCCTCAACCAAAATCCTCAGTTAAGTGGGATTTTGTTTTTATTTTTTAAACTTCACATTCAGAAAGGTAAAGAAAAAAAATATCACAAGATGTAGTAGGAAGGATTTATTGTACAAATTAGCCAAACAATCATCTGCCCAGTCCCTGCATCTTTTGCATCTGTAATTATAGTAGCAGAAGAGAATGATGGGCCCGGGGCCTTGCAAGGTTTTAACTCAGAGGTTAAATTATATTAACTCTACCCAGGCTGGAAAGTGGTCAGATGTATTTTAAAAAGCTTTATAATAGGCTTTATAGTAATGAGAGTTCAAGCAAAGTTTCTGTTTAAACCTCTATTAACCCTCTAATTAAATTTACCAGAATACCCACTTCCCCTCATCGAGTTGACTGAGGTCTAGCTGCACACTACTCTGACCCTGCCCTCTAGGAGATGGTCATCCAGGGCCACCAGAGAAACAAACGGTAAATGACTTTGCAGATGGACAGGAAGACGCTGACAGTGTGTGTGCTCTCTGAGGATAGGAGTCTGTTGGGGAGAGGCAAGTTTGTTCTTGTTTTCAGCTTATTAGGAGGAGTGGAGGGAATTTTCTGTTGAGAGAGATGAGGCTGGAGGAGCTTGTGAATGGTCAATTTGGAGAGGCTCTCTGGTAGGGCTGGGATTTGGGGCTTTTTGTAAGTACTAGGAGAGCAATGTCCTGGTAGGACTATGGGGTAGTGGACCATCTGAGAAGACTTGTATGAAGGTGAAGATGCATAAATGTCTGTGAAGATGCTGGGGACCGGAGATGCTTGGTAAGATTGGAGCAGTTGGTTGGCTTGAGGCAAGTAGAAGATAGCAGAAAGCTCTAAGTAGGTATCCTGGAGGGGCACTGGGAGAAGTGGCCAGGGTTTCCTGGGTGTTACTGGAAGTAGAAGGTCCTGAGGTGGAAGTGAAGGTTGGCCTGTTCTGTGTGCACCAAAGATAATCAGATCAAAGGCAGTCAACAAAACTGAACTCAAAGAAATCAGTGTCCAGTCTCTTAGGGGTGCCTGATTCCCATCAGCTTTCAGGTCCCCACCCTTCCCTTTATTAAAACAGAAAAAAAGAAAAATCTGATAATGGTTGTGTGTTTTTTCTGACAACAATTCTTTGATGCAGTGAAGTCTGCCCAGGCCTGCCTTAAGTCGTTGTTAATCTTTGTGCATTAATTCTTGTCTTGCTTGGGACCCACTGTCCAATACTCCAGAGCACAGCCTGCTACCGCCTCTGGCATGGCAGCTTCTGAGACCGGCTCTACTCCCAGTCTGGTCCTGGTACACCTGTGGCAGCGCTGCCGGCCAGGCTGTGGTGTTAGGCAGACTTCCAACTCCTACTTCTCAAGGACCCATTTCATTACTCCCCTGCCCCCAGGACCTCACATTTTGAAATCTTCTGTTTCTCAGACAGACAGCATTTACCAAGAAGTAATTAATCATGTGGTAACTAGTATGCTCGCTCACGCTTGAGATAATCCAGCTGTGAAGCAAAAACTTAGGCTTGCACTCTGGGTTGCTGATGACCAAAGAACACATGTGCCTGGCCCTTTAGCCACCTAGTCCTGTGTCTGCAATCTGGGAAAGTGGTGTTTTTTGAAATCTCCAGTGTGGCCAGCTTCTGGACTCCAAGTGCTGCTTTGGGCCTTAGGAACCTTGGACCACCTAGGTGGTGTTTGCCCATTAATTGTTTGCATTAGTGACCTTGATTGACTTTGCCACAAAGCACTTTCAATAAGGAGAGGGTAGGGACCTGGAGTTGAGCAACCTTCTTGTGCTGCATTCAGAACACACCCACCCTGTCCTGGCCTGGGCCAGGTACAATCAACTCCTTTTTATTTTTATTTTTTTTAAAGACTTCCTGAGAATGTACACATTGTGTAACTGAAATAGCACATTGTAAACCACAAACATAGACAACTATTATGTATCAGTTCTCAAAAAGGGAAAAAAGGAGAGAATGAAATTTTATAGCCTCTTAGGTATATAACACCCCAACAGGAAATCTAGATTTTTACTGAATATTTGATTTGAATTAAGTCATAATTTATAACAGCTAATAGGGAGAAATGCTTTATAAAAGTAAGATGATGTGATACTGGTTTTAACTTTATGTGGTAGCTTGTATTTTTTTTTTTATTTTAACATTTTAACAGAGATAACAGTGAACAAAATTCTGTTGTAAGAAATATAGAAAGTAAAATGTTCCCCTTTTTGTCCCATGACCCTTATTGCATTTGATGTATATTCATTACGATTTAACATACATTCTTTAAGATCCTTTGCTATGCATATATTCAAACAGATACAGCTTTTTTTTTTTTTTTTTTTTTTTTGACACAAATGGAATTATACAGAACATATTGTTCAACAACAAGATTTTAAAGGGGTGATTTACTTCACTGTTTTTTTCAGGCTTAATTTTATGGCCACATCAGAACTGATTTGGTTATTTTATAGCTAGTTGAAGCTGTAATTTGTGAAATCATTGGGGAGTAGTGAACCTCATTCAGTAGCTCTATAACAATAATTTTGTCTTGCTGTATCGGGAGAGCAAGAGTCATAATAAAAATACCACCCTTAAATTTTGATGTATCTAATGAGAATAATTGGATCATTTATTCTGAATATTTTCTGTAAAAAAATGCATGCATTCAACAAATTAAGCACATTCATATTTTATTGACCATTTTGTCATAATGTTGAAATTATGTTAAATTAAAACGAAGCCTGTAAGGGAAAACTTGTTAAGAAGACAACCAAATACACTGCACTTTGTGTCTGATTCAATCAAGTGTTTATTCGTAGACCAGAATAAAATGAGACGCCGTCTACATTTTCAATTCTCAGATGCTTCCTCCATTTAGAATGAAGGGACTAGAATAACCTCTTAGGTCTCTGGCTACCAGCTCAACAGTAAGACTTTAACCTAAAGGAAGAGAACTTTCCCCTCCAGCCTTGCAGAGCAGCTATTGCTGTAAAGAGATTATCCTCTCAAGGTGATAGGTTACTTTTTAAATTCACTAATATGACTTTCCCTAAGACCCTGAGAGCCAAAGGAGGCTCCTTGGTTAGTTCACCTTTACACCTGAGTTTTTGAATCATTGCTAGTTTTGGAGGGGAAGTTTTTGGATTCACATATCATAGTCAATGCTGTTAGACATCAGAGACTGACCTGCTACTGCCCTTCCAGAGACCACTGAAGGCAGCCTGTCTTATGCTAGAATCTACTTATTAGACTTTCCTAAAGACTTTTTTTATGCATTCATTCAATAAGTATTTGAGTGCCCATGACAGGCACTCATTGTTATCTGTTATCTCAAAAACCACAGAATTAAGTTAAAATCATGATACACATTTTAAAATAGTCATCTGCTATATATTTTTAATATTTAATAAATAGAACGATTAATTAAAAATACACTGACACTAGGGAACTCTGTTTCTTTTCTTTTCTTTTTTTTTTTTTTTTATCCCTAAGTCTTTCTTCTTGCTGTCACTTCAACATCCTTTTTTCTTAGCTCTTCTTGAGCAGCCATGAATTACCAATACCCTGGGCAGCCCAGATGAAGAGACCTCTAGGAGTAAGATGATGAATTCCAATGATGTGGGCGGGTTAAGATGGGTGGGGGGTAAAGGGAAAATTCTTCCTCCAGAAAACCCACAAACATCCCAAAATATGTGGAATGTCCTTATTAACTGCTGGGGATGTTGTCTGTCTGTGGGAATTTGGGAATTTCATATTTAGCTCTGAATTTCTAGGAAGCCAGAACAAAAGAGAAATAGAAAAATTGCATACTTCCCATTGGATAGGGTGGCCAGCAGCCATACCAGGTGGTTTAGTCAGCGTTTTTTGCTGTTGTGACCAAAGGATCTGACAAGAACAATTTTAGAGAAGGAAACGTGTTTTGGAGCTCATAGTTTCAGAGGTCTTAGTCCATAGGTGGCCATTTCTGTTGTTTTATGCCCAAGGAGGTGAGGCAGCACATCCTGGCGGAAGGGTGTGGTGGAGGAAAGCAGCTCAGGACCTGGAAGCTGAGAGACACTTTTGCTTACCAGGTTCAAAACTTATGCCCCAAAGACACGCCCAGGGTGACCTCCTCCAGCCACACCCTACCTGCCTACAGTTACCACCCAGTTAATCCATTCAGGTGGATCAACACACTGATTAGCTTAAGGCTCTCAAGCCCAGTCATTTCACCTCTAAACTTTCTTATGTCCTCTCGTACACGAGCTTTTCAGGGACACTTCACATCTAAATCAGAACACCAGCCTTCCTCCTGAGGACCTCGCATTGGGGTTGGGATGGTTGGGTTGATCCATCTTCCCCACCTTAGACTCTGCCCCCTGACTCCTTCTGTGTAACTCCTTTTGAAGCCATGGGAGGGGAGCAGTGGGGACATGGCCAGGGTCTCACTGCTGTTGGGTTTGTTTTCCAGAGCTGCTGGACCAGCTCAGTGCAGTCAGGCTCTTACTGGTGTCCTCCTGGACATAGGCTTAACCCAAAAAGGCAGAAATCAGTGCTTTTCTCACATGTCCCTGTTGACCTCCCAGGTAGCCAGGTGTTCCTCCCTTCTCCCCAAGTCCCCTAAGTCTGCAGGTCCCAGCGGGGTATAACTCTGCCTGGTGGGAATCACCATGGTCCTGAGCAGCTGGCAGCTGCCCTGGGGGCCTGGGTAGGAACCTCCTCCCTGCTAGCTGCCCTTCTCGAGGCCTTTCTGGTTTCCTGCTGGTCTGGAGAAGGTTGGTCTGTTGGGAATTCTGCGTCATAAGTGGACACATTTGTTCCTTTATTAGAGGGGTGGGTGTGCTGAGAGTTGGCTCATCTCCAAACTGGACAAGCCTTGATGATACTCTTTAGAGATGATTTGCTGAACAGTTTTGTAATGTCTTTGGGTGTTTCAGTACTAAAGAGAGTTTGCGGGACAGCTTTGCAGTCTGTCTTCTGGCATTTCATTATTTAAAAAAAAAAAAAAAGCAAGATCCCATTCTGAGCACTCTCTGACCAGGTCTTTCTCCTTCTGTCTGATGGGATGGGCATTGGCCTTGAACGGAGAGTCTCTCCTAACATGACTTTTGAGAGGGGGAAGGTAGATCAGGAACTAATGTGTCCCCAGACCTGAATTTATTTTGGAAGACTCTTTTCAGGTCTCACATTCAATCCTTTTATTTTAATGCTAAATTCTTCTAGAGCTGAGGAAAAAACTGTGGTGGCCTGGGGGGAAGGGGAGCAAAGAGTAGGAGGAGGACTGGAAAGTGCCCCTAACAGAGACTCTGCTGCATGTGGTCTTTGTTTTAATTAAAACATTACACAATTCGAATGTTGCCTTTCCACTCTTACCGCCCCACCACCACCACAGAGGAGCTGTAATTTCCCATATTTGGAATTTGGGGAGAGCTGGGCCTCCTCTGAGGATTAAGGCCAGATTCAATCTCTGCTTTGGGGGAAAGTAAGTGAATATGGGAGCCTTGAGGGCTGCGGCATTTCTGGTGAAGATGTGATTAGTAAATGTGCCTCCTAGTCATTATTCAGCAGCCCCTCCTGTCCTGGAGCTGGGGCTCTGCCCGTCAGTAAGCTGACTCTTGTTTTCTTCTGCATATTTTCCCTTCTGCAAATGTATCGGCATTCAGCTTTAATCAAGGAGGCTTTTACTCTGTGATCTGTAGCAGGGATGACTGAAGTCATGTGGAGGATTTTAAGTAACTAATCTCTTAAGACATTCAGAGCATAATCTCTCCTCGCCCGTGATCATCCTGCCTGCATCTGGGAGATTTGTGAGGTTCTGCAAAGAAGGCAGGATGGGGACTTGCATCCTTCAGAGAGACCAGGGGTCCTTCTGGCTGGCGACAAGTTTTTGTTTGCTTTTGGCATGAGGACAAGGCCTGCTGTTCATTTGCCGTGTCAAGAGAGTTCAAGATGCCCGGTGAATGTGACCAGTGTGTTACTAAATTTCTAAGCTGGTGCGAGAACAATGACGGGCCAAAGTCACATGGAGATGCCATCCAAGCTCCTTCTTGTCCCTGCAGTGCTTGTCCAGGGCTGGCTCCCAGGGAAAGGCTGCGGAACAGATTAAGAGGCCTGCCACTCACTGGTGTTCATTCATGTTTTTCATTTAACTCTATCAGGCTAATCAAAAGATCAGGGGTGCAGAATCTGAAGTTTTCATATGCCTTGTTTATAATTTAAATGCAACTTCATAGACATGTTGTCTGTTGGACTAAATTAGATTATAGTTGCTCTTTGAGCTGTCACTTCCTTTTCCATTTCCACCCACCTTCTGATGTTAGCTCAGGTTCCTGCTACCAGAGGTGTTCTTCGAAAGAATTTGGTGAATATTACTTCAAGTGCTGCCTTTGGTACTTCTCTCTTAATAGAATGATAAAATCCCCAACAATATAGACTAATGAGGAAGATTAGTTTGAATTAGGAAAATGCCTGAATTACCAAATATTTTTCAAGAACTTCACTGTTATTACTTTTAAGTAAATACTGTAACTCAAACTACACTAATAGAGTGCCTAATAAAGATCCTTGGGGGATCCTGCTTTAGCAGAGAAATAAGAATGATTTGCAATTAGCGTACCAATTGTTTATGTAAATGGAGTTTCTGAAATACTAGACTGTGCTTGAAAATCGTTTGTTCTCTTAAGTATTTTAAATAGTCCCTGTGAAACCCCCGAGCATGCTGGTAGTTTATATGTTGTATAAAGACCTGCTTTGTGAGGACCTAACTCAACCATATCAGCAATATCAGAAATTCCAAATTAGTGATGCCCCTGATTCTTTCCTCCCAAGATTAGGTTTGCTCTCTCTGTCAGATGCTTGCACAGTACTTGCATTTGTTGACGTAACACAGATCAATAAATTTAGCGAATACATAATGTGTTCTTCTGTGTGCTTGGCAGTATGTGAGATGGAGGAGACAAAACCGTCTTTGCTAGCATGGAGACGGCAGACATCCTGAGGTGTCCTCAAGGATGTAGTTTATAGGCTAACAGTGAAGTCAAGCAGTAAACAAATAAGTGCACATATAGTTGATTACAGCAGTGAAGCTAGACTGTGCATTACTTGAGTAATTAACAGTTTAGTACATTGGACTGTATGTCCCATTAGGACAGGGATTGCGTCTTTGTTGTTTGTTATGGTGTCCCAAGCCTCTCTAGCCTTTGCCTGGCATAGAGTCAGTACTAGATTGAAGTGTATGACACTCTATTTTTGTAGGTCAGAAAGGGTCAACTGTCAGCAGTGTCATCGGGTTCAACCTAATAGTTGCTCAGTCAATATGCATTGAATATTGAATGCATGTTGTAATCAATGAGGTCTTACAGTGGGCTGCGGTTAATGCACTTTTCTCTAGCCAAGGAAATACCAGCTACAGTATTTGAAAAGAAATTCCAAAATGTCAAATAGCTAGAACTTGTGGTCCTCTGATGTAGACATGGGGTGTCCATGGTGCTGGAGAGCCTTGTGTCCAGTATATTTTCTTAGCACATTTTCCAGCCCCAGGTGGAGGTATGTGTATCTGGGCCTGGAGTGCTGTCAGCAGCCCAAGGAACCTGGGAGAGTGTGCTTGAAAGCCCAGATGATAGGCAGGGCGGGGATATAAGTCAGTCTGTAGACTTGCATTGCATGCACAAGTCCCTGGGTTTAATCCCCAACACCACACACACACACACACACACACACACACACACACACACACAAAGATAGGCAGGCATGGGAGCTGGTTGGCCTCTAGAGGAGGAGGGAGGAGGAAAGGATTGGCACAGCTGAAGGAGCTGTGTCTGAGCCTGAGCACAGGGAACACTTTTCCAGACAGAGCTCATGCCTTCGTGTGTTCACTTGATGGATTTGTGTGTGCCCACAGTGATGTAGTTTGGATCTTAAATGTCTCCAAAGGCTTGTTAGCTATAGGCTTAGTTGCCAGCCCATGGTGCCATTGGGGCTAGTGGAACTTTTAGGAGGTGAGGACAATTGGAAAGAATTTAGGTCATTGGGAGAGTGTCCTTAAAGGGACCCTGATGTTGGGACCCTGGCTTCTTCTTGTTTCCTCTGTTTCCTGGCTACCATGAGGTGAGCAGCTTTGCTTTACCACACGCTCCTTGCCATGATGTGCTGGCTTACCACAGGCCTAAAGGTAACAGGGCCAAGTGACCATGGACTGAAACCTCTGAAACCATGAACCATAATAAAACCTTTCTTTCTTTAAGTTGATTATCTCAGGTATTTTGTCACAGTGATGGAAAAGTAACTACCATACACAGCGTGCTCAGTTACTTGCTAAGCACTAATATTACTCAGTGTGAGCCTCTTTTGGGCCTGGAACTTCTGCGTGATGAATTGTGGGCTGTACTGTAGACCACTGGCCCATCAGAGGCAAGAGTTGAACTGAGGAGAAGGCCCCAGCTGGGTTTGCTGGGAGAAGCCCAGTACTCTGGCCTGGGTCCTGCTCCCTATCTGTGGAACTGGGAGTTGGGCCCAGGCTGGGGCTTGGATCAGAGCTACCCGGACCTTCTGTATTAAGAACTATTTTTTTTTTTTTTTTTGCATCTGTTTGGATTTCATGGCTCTCTTTCCAATTTCTGTGCACAAATGTCCAATTGTGCTACCATATTATAATGCTCAGTATTTTCTCACACCCACAGGATAATTTCTAGTTCAGCTCAATTCTACAGCTATTTGTCGAGCATCCTTATGTGCCAGCCAGAATGGGGGTGGCAAGTGGGAGAAACACAAATACATGACCCTGGCCCCTGCCTGTGGCAAACACAATTAATTGCCCATGCAGCAGCCCTTGTTTTCTCTTCCTCCTGGCAGAGCCCAATTTTGTTTGGATGCTACACCTTCCCACACACCACTCCAGGAAAGGTGACCCTGCTTCTAACTCTAGGATAAATGCTAATTGATCTAAGCCAGACGTGCAGTCCAGAGTTTAGGTGCAGGCATGTGGTACAGGGTTGGCCAATGAGATATGAGAAGTCTTCCGGGGATTCTGGGAAGGACATCTTCTCTCCTAAAAAAAAAAAAGCACTTTTTTTTTTTTTTAAGGGAAAGCTCCTTTCACTAGATTCTTGGAAATGAGGCAGGTAGGCATATCATCACCTTGAGAAAAGCCAGTTTGTTGAGGCTGTCAGAGTGAAAATATGGGAAGAACCAGGGTCCTATTTGACTGAGCCCTGGAGACTGAGCAGTCTGGCCTTCATACTTTCTGTCCTCCTGTGTAAGTAAGTTGTGTTTGTATTTTTATAGTTGAAGGCAACCTGTATCAGACACTCCCTCAAAATAGCACGAAATAGAGTTTCTTATTATAAAACACTACTATTCAGATTATCATCAAAAACTGTCCCATTCGACTGCAAAATGGTACAACTGCTATGGAAAGCAGTAAGGAGATTTCTTGGAAAAATGGGAATGGAACCACCCTATGACCCAGCCATCCCACTCCTGGGTCTATTCCCAAAGGACTCAAAAAGAGCATATTACAGTGACACAGCCACTTCAATGTTTATAGCAGCACAATTCACAATAGGTAGGTTGTGGAACCAACCTAGATGTCCCTCAGTAGATGAGTGGATAAAGAAAATGTGGTATATATACAAAATGGAATTTTACTCAGCAGTAAGAGAGAATAAAATAATGACATTTGCAGGTAAATGGATGAAGTTGGAGAATATAATGCTAAGTGAAATCAGTCAATCTCAAAAATCCAAATAACAAATGTTTTCTCTGATATAAGGAGGCTAGTTCACAGTATGGTTGGATGGGGGTACATAGGAGGATTAGAGGAACACTAGAACAGTCACAGGAAAGGGAGGGGAAGGAAGGGAGCAAGGGGGGAGGGAGAGGGGGGGGAAAAGGAAAAAAAAAAATTGGTGGTTGAATGAGATGGATATCATCATCCTAAATGCATGATTGAAGAGCTGAATGGTACTTATATACTTTGTATACAAGCAGTTGTATGTAAAAAGATGCTATACTTGTGCATTATGAATAAGTGAATAAATAATTAAATAAACAAACAAACAAAAAAAGCCTGTCCCATTCAGAGCCAATGTTTAACCCTGGGGTAAGCCAGAGAGGAGAGAGGAAAATATGCTGGCTAGAAGGACTTGAGGGAGGAGATTGTGTTTGGAGTGGATCCTGAAACAGGATTAGGCTTCGAGGAGGAAGAGCAGAGGGAATTCTGGGGAGGGGATGGCATGAGCAGACCTGTGGGGACGGGATGAACGCAGCACTGTCCGAGACCAATGAGGTTGTTTCCTGGTTCTACAGGCAGATTCTAGAGCCCTTCAAGGGGCAGGTGGAGAAGTTGAAACTCCATTTTTGCAGTGGGGGAAGTACTGTGGGCAGGGAAGAAACTTAGGAAAGTATCCTGGTGGAGGAGGATTGAAAAATCATGGGCCAGATTGATGAGAAGGGGAAGAAAGTAAACACCGAGTGACCAGCTTAAGCTTCTGGAATAATTTAGTTGTAGGAGGTGAGATTTCAGTTGGTAGCAGTAGGAAATGGGGGTGGTGATGAAGGTATCAAAGGAACATTGTAAAGGAATAAATAACTGATGAAAGGAGGGTTGGTTGAACGTTGAGTGAGGGAGGGCAGAGTCTGAATGTGGTTCCAAGAATGTGAGCATAATGACAGTGGAAATTTTGGACAGGGGTGGATTTTGGGAAGAAGCTGTTTGGGTTTTGCCACTGGGATTTTGAAGCAGTGGTAGAAGATCTAAATAATGAGACCTTGAATCCAATGAAAATACGGGCTAGACTTTGGGGATGAGAGCTCAGAGCTTAAGATGGTGTGGCACAGACCACGGCATAATAGACATGCCCATACTGTGGTGTACGGGGTCCTGTCTGTCACCTTGGGTGGTGGTGTGGGGTCTGCAGGCTGCAGTTGTCTGCCTGGCTTGGTCTGCAGGGAGGGGGCTAGAGCTCACTGCCCAACTTCACTTGTCTCTAGGACTCTTGCAGGTTTACATCCTGGCTCCCCAAGCCCCTTCAATGGGATCCCTGTTCATTAGTAGATGCTGCTCTCTCCATGGGTCACCTGATTGTTAAGTGGCTTGCAGAGGGGAATGTTTGATGCCTGGTGTCCATCAGTGAACCAAGTTTAGCATCTCAATTATCTGGTTAAATGTGGAGCTTCAGGAAAAGGATCTAGATGCCCAGACTAGACGCAAAATGAGGTGCAGAGCCCATCCTTTTTATCTTTTCCCACTCTTAAAAGATTTAAAATGTGCCTTAAAAGGCTCAGGGTCCACAGCTAGGCACTGGTCCACATACTCTTTGTTATGGTGTTGTAGTCATTTTGTCTGGCTGCCTCACATTATTTTCCTAAGGGCAGAGGGCCCTGGTGTGTGCTGGGAGGCATTTGGCATCTGGTTTTCGTCAGGCAGCAAGGAAAAGTGCAGACGCGGAATCTGATCTTGCTTTAAACAAAGCAGAGTTAGATGCGAGGGAGAGGCATTTGTGAGTCCGTCTCCTGCTCTGTATGTGATCTCCAGAGCGTCTGATGTCTCCTAGCTAAACACCTTGACTCCATAAACACCCAGAGGAAAACCCTTCAGACCTGGGAGACAGCAGGCACTGCCCAGTCTGGGCTTTTCTTTCTGTTTTTGGAGATTTGGACAGGGATGGCACCATTTCTTTGTCTGATGGAGAGCTCAAATTCTTATTTTTCCTCCACTTTATCATAACTCTGGGGTGGGTGTCATGAGTATTTGTTGATAACATTCAGTTGTGCACACTGCCTGTGTTTTTTGACCAAAGAGGCCTAAGAAGGTCTAGGTTTAATCCCAGGAAGCAGATGTCACTGGAGCCATCTGACAGCCTGGTCTTTCCTTCAATGGTCTTTCCAGTCATGCATCCATCTGTCCATTCAGCCAGCATTCATCAACATTTGCTATGGAACCAGCGGGATGGTTTTGGGCAAGTTGTTTAACTTTTCTAGGCTCCCCATTTCCTCATCTGTAAAATAATTAGAGATACTTGGGGGAGTGATTGTGAAGTTAAATGGGGCCACAGGGAAAGTACTCAGCAGAGTAGATGGTAGTTATCTTTATTGTTGGCAGGGTTGCCAGCTTGGTCAGCTGATTGGCCACAGGTTGCCTTAGGTATGGTGTGGCCATTTGGAGATTGGATTTATGTCTCAGTATCTAGTTTGCAAGCCATAAAGGCCTGACCTTTGGACAACATTGTCACCTCCCTTGAGATTACTTCTTGTTCTTATTTCAGAGTTTTTTTTTTGTTGTTGTTGTTTGTTTTTTTTTCTTTGCAGTGCTGGGATTGAACCCAGGGCCTTGTGCATGCTAGGCAAGCACTGTACCACTTTTCTGTATCCCCAACCCTTCTTGTTTCAGTCTCAATGAGGCCGTTGTAACTGAACTCCCCAAATCTCTGAGCCACTGGCCATATTCACTGGCCCAGAGTGGGCACCAGCCTTGGTCATTGATGTTGATAACAGCGGGCACTTTGAAGTGATTCCTCAGCCCCATTGTTTGGGTGTTGCTGCCTGAGCCTCCTCTACCTTTCCTTGTCAGCTTATTTTTTTGCCACCTGCTATACCATTGTCTCTAAATGTCCTCCCAATATTAAAACATTTTTGCTTCTACCTTTCTCCATCTGTTCAAGCTTCTATTTCTGTCAGTACATCTCTTCTGTAGCCTGCTCTTTAGGGTTTCCTTTGTTTGGCTTCTTCCCTATGTTTTCTGAGAATAGTGTTGATGTCATTTGGTGTCCCATGCTGTGTCTAAGGGAGGAGCCTGCATTAGCCCTTTGAGTGTAAGGTAATGGCAGAGTATCTATTGAGAGGAGTCCTGGGGGGTGGGCTGAGTGAGTGTCACTGGGTGGTGGGTCAGGGAGGATTTGGTGAGAGGGCTGCATGACCTGATTTGGTACCTCTGACACACAGGCATTGAACAGCACGATCATGCTGGCCAGCCAGCATGCTGTCCTGGTGGTGGTGGTGGCCTAGGACCCAAGGGATGCAGGGTCCTTCCCTCAGCCTCCATTGTTACCATTGCATAGCTCTCTGCTTCTTCTGCATCCTGTCACCACTGACAACTTACTTGATCCAGCCTGTGGTTACCTGGAATGCTCTTCAACGCCACCTTCTGCCTGGCTCCAGCTCTCCTGCAGTGAATGGAGGAAAATTCTGTCCTTAGCTGTTTGTGAGCCAAAAAACTCACCCTGTCTTGGCTAGAAAGGCGTATTGTGCTTAGAGGAACTTTTGAAGTAAATTTAGACATGATCAAGAACTGGCACCATGAACTTCCTAGCCTTTCCAAGTTCCTAGAAGTGTTTTGAATCTATCCTCTTTTTGGCCACCCCCAGAAGTCTCCCTTCTTCCTAAAAATAATGATATTAGTGTTTCCCCAGTGAAGGAATGTCGCGTCTGTCCTGGAGCCTGTGGGAAGTGGCAGAGAACTGCCGAGGCCTGTGTTCCATGTCACAGAGCCTGAGGGTTCAGAGTCACAGTGAGTCACAAAGGGGACTTTGTCCTTGTGGGCTCAGCTCTGGGTTTGAGCCCAAGTGTGTCGGAGATGCTGCAGTTGTGGAAAGGCACTTCTGTGACCCCTCGTTACGGTGGAGGAAATGAGAGGCCTGCAGCCACGCTGGGACTGGCCCTGAGCAGGACGGCCAGGACGGCCGCTGTCCTGCGGCCCCCACCCTGTGTGCTTCTCCAGTCTCCTCGCCCAGCAGCCACGTCCTCCCAGGGCCTCACCCAGCTGCCCTTCAGGTCTGGCTGTTCTCAGACACTGTCCCCTCCTTAGTGTTTCAGTCCTTCATCAAGTCCTCTGGCTCGTCCCTGGCCCCGCTGGTTGGAAGATTTATGGGTCACTGGAGTCATTTACTTACACTGAGGAGGAGGAGCAGAAGTGGACCTTTATGGAACCCCCACATTGTTCCTGGCTCTCTGCATTTGGTCCTGGCCAGGGGGATGTTACGCAGCCCCCTGTGTACGTGAGGCCGTTGAAGCCAGGCGAGGTTGTGTGATTTCACCAAGTCGCAGCTCACATGTCTATGTCTTTGAACTATAGCTAAGGAAAGGAACCCAGTGTTTTTAAATACGATTTATTGTGATATAATTTGCATACAACAGAATTCACCAATTTTAAGTGTATCGTTCTTTGAGTGTTGATAAATGGGCAAATACCATTAGAATGTAATGTGGAATACTTCAGTCACCCCAAAAGTTCCCTTGTGCCTCATGCGGTCAGCCCTGTTTCCCACTGCCAGGCCCATGGCGGCAGGGGATCTTAATCCTCTCCTCTGCTCTGTCCAGAATGGGACGCACATGGAATCCTGCAGTGTAGCCTTCTGAGTCTGGCTTCTTTCTTTCGGCTCCTGAGATTCCTTCATGTTGCTGTGTGTAGCTTGTGCTTTCTGTTGCTGAGCAGCGTTCTATTGTGTGGATACACTATGGACATTGGGGTGTTTCTGGTTTGTGGCTCTTATGAATAAAGCTGCTCTGACATGTGTACATTTGTGTCAACTGGGTTGTCATCTCTGCGTTAATACCTAGGAGTGGGATTGCTGGGTCATCTGCCAACTTCATGTTTAACATTTAAAAAACTTCCAGACTTTTTAAAAGTAGTTGCGTCGTGTGACGTGCCTACTGGTCATGTATGAAGGGGAGCTGGTAGTAGTGACTTCTGACCTAGAACCCTTCTGTTGTGTTACAGTCACCAGCTGTTGAGGTGTTAGTGTGCCCTGAGCCTGCCTTTTAGTGAGCTATCTGGGAAAGTTTGACCCCATGGAGTCAGTTGATGGTGGAGCGGTTTCCTTGGGGAGGTCCCTTGACACACAGGGCTACCTTCTTTGATGGCTGCCACCATCCACACGTACCCCTCTGCTGGCTTATGTCTCCCGGTGACTTGGTTCATAAGTAAAACTCACCTGTGGAGCTCCCACTGCAGTAACTGAGACCCACTTACGGTCTGTGTACACTGGAACAACCCACTTGTATGCGGCTCACTTTCCCAGCTTTCACAAGCTCCTATTATGCTGGCTCATGGCCAGAGCTGGAGTCAGAGATGCCCTCTCTCCAATGAACCTGAGTGCAGAGGCTACAGGGGTGTGGGGACGCTGCCTCAGTGTTGTTGTGGTTGCCAAGCTGGTGGGTGATTTGCTGGTGTGTGGGGCTGTGCAAGGCGGTCACAGCTCTGTCTTGGTCTGGAGCTCACTGCTCAGGGCTGTCTTTAACAGGGGACCAGATGACTGTAGTTTCCTGCATTGCTT
Source organism: Tamias sibiricus (assembly GCA_025594165.1). Taxonomy (NCBI): domain Eukaryota; kingdom Metazoa; phylum Chordata; class Mammalia; order Rodentia; family Sciuridae; genus Tamias; species Tamias sibiricus. The sequence continues at coordinate 107,309,514 of CM046658.1, read as the reverse complement.
TCCTGTTAGGTCTCTGGTGTTTAGAAAGAGCCAAAACCAGACAGGGGTGCTATCAGGTTACAGTTCTGCCCAGTGTGGTGTCTGTGACTGGAGCGAAGGATGTCAGGAACATGTGGTTAGATTTACTTTTTCCTTTATTTGCGACAGCATTTCCTGAGTGGGACCACTGATTATTAGGCATTCTTTGGACCAGGGGCCTGTATGAAGGAAAAGCATAGGTGCCCTTTTCTAAAGATTGTTGTCACAGCCAGAGTGCTGAGCACAGAAGTTGGTCCGACAGCATATGTGCTGGGGAGCTGCCTCACTAAACTTGTGCACATGTTTGAGGTGGGCAGAGAGGGACTGGGAAACTGCCCTGGTGACTGGAGAGTCCTGGCCTTGGAATTGTAAGCTCTGTTTCCTGTCCTTTCCCTGACTCCTGCTAACTTTATGACCTTGGATTAATCACCTGACCTTTCAGGACTTCAGCTTCCTTACTGCAGGATACAAATAACATCCCTGTTTCATGGGGGTTGGAAGATGTGCTGCACACAAAAGCCCTTTTTACATATGTGACCATATGAGACCTGGGCATGGCCACCGCCCTGGTTGTGTGCTGTGGTTGGGGAGGCAAAACTAGTACCCAGGAAGCTACTTGCCATTCCTCTCCTCACCCTGGTAGTCACTATGCCTCATCCTCAGGAGGATGTGCGCGACTTGGAGCAGTGGACAGGCTGGTCCCCACTGGCCTCTGAGCATCAGCCTGGAACCTTTTTGCTGGCTCCTCAGACTGACAGTAATGAATGCACAGAGCTTCTGAGGAGCGGCTGGGAGTCAGGACACAAAGAACTGTGGGGGGGCCAGTGGTGTCAGAGCTCCTGAAGGTCACTCACAGGGAATACTCAGTGACCCAGAGGTGTGAATGAAAAAGCGAGGCGGCAAGAGAGGGACAGGAGCATGGATTTGAGAATCCGGAGACCCACATTCTTCGAGCCACTGTTGGGAACTAGCAGTGAGCCTTTGGGAGGTTGACCTCAGTGTTCTTTTCCGTAAGATAAGGGTGCAGGACCAGATGATCAACTCAGGGGCTTTCACGCTGCACTGGGGAGTGAGGCTCCCATGAGGAGCCTATTCACTGTGCTTTTTGGGTGAGACAGGCAGGCACAGATGAGCCTTGCAGCCCCTTTGTTTGGGGTTGGTAGATCCCTGTGGTTAGTGAATAATTGCCTCAGGGGCAGAGGTAGGCGAGTGAGGACTTCGAGTGAAGACCTCCTGGGGACAGATAGGCTGCAGGCAACACTGTGCAGAGCCACCTGAGAATGACCTCACTAAGCAGTTTTGCCCAGGGCTTGCTGGCAGGTGGCCCTGGTGGCCCCTGCTGACATCTGCCACTGGAGCTCCCAAGGCCCAGCATGGAGCAGTGATGAATGGCACTGTGACAGAACCACTACCTCAGAGCAGCTCTGCCCCTGCTGCCCACCATGCCCCTGGGTTCAGGACACCAGCTGACAGCCTCAAGTTCCCAGTTCCAAACCATTGATTTAAATTCTTGTTGAGGCTTTTCCTTTTCCACATTTTCTTATGCTGTTGAGTCAGTGTGTTTCTTCCTACTGGTGTGACAGGAGATTTTTACTCCCTTCCAGGTTGACCTTCGCTGGGTCTGAACCCCATGCTGTGTTGGTTTCTTCCCAGCATATATTTTACCTTCTGGAGTCCCTGACCAACTCCCATCACCTGGGCTCCTTTTCCTTAAGCTAGGGCTCCATCTCAGTTCCCTGGTGTAGCTGCCTGGAGGTATCCAGAATTCTAATGTTATTAATTATAATTGCAGTTTACTTGAAAGCATATAGTGTGACCTTTTTTCCTAAGTCATCCCAGACTTGAATTCCTTGTGAACCCCAGGGACCATTTATTTTTAAAATAAAAAAGTTTTGTGTTTTTAAAAATAATAAGTAATTCATGTACATGTTAAGAAAACAAAAGCAAGGTGTATGGAAACATGACATGTTCTGTGTGTCAAAGTAAAATTTTAGAAATGAAAGCTTGACTAACATTATCTTAAATGGAGAAAAATTGAAAGCATTCCCTCTAAACTGGAACAAGACAGGGATGCCCCCTCTCACCACTGCTATTTAACATAGTACTTGAAACTCTGGCCAGAGCAATTAGACAGAGGAAAGAAATTAAAGGGATCCAGATAGGAAAAGAAGAGCTCAAATTAGCACTATTTGCTGATGACATGATAATATACCTAGAAGACCCAAAAAACTCTACCAGAAAACTTTTACAACTAGTAAATGAATTCGGCAAAGTAGCAGGATACAAAATCAATACCCATAAGTCAAAGGCATTTTTGTACATCAGTGACAAAGCCTCTGAAAGGGAAATGATGAAAACTACTCCATTTACAATAGCATAAAAAAAAAAAAAATACCTGTGAATCAACTTAACGAAAGAGGTGAAGGACCTCTATAACGAAAACTATAAAACACTAAAGAAAGAAATCGTAGAAGACCTCAGAAGATGGAAAGACCTACCTTGTTCTTGGATAGGTAGAATTAATATTGTCAAAATGTCCATACTACCAAAAGCATTATACAGATTTAATGCAATTCCAATCAAAATCCCAATGACATTTCTCAAAGAAATAGAAAAAGCAGTCATGAAATTCATCTGGAAAAATAAGAGACCCAGAATAGCTAAAGCAATCCTGAGCAGGAAAAGTGAAGCAGGCGGCATCACCATACCAGACTTTAAATTATACTGTAGAGCAATAGTAACAAAAACAGCATGGTATTGGCACCAAAACAGACTAGTAGACCAATGGTACAGAATTGAGGACACAGAGACTAATACATATAATTTCAGCTATCTTATATTAGACAAAGGCGCCAAAAATGTACAGTGGAGAAAGGATAGCCTCTTCAACAAATGGTGCTGGGAAAACGGGAAAGTCATATGCAACAAAATGAAATTAAACCTGTATCTCTTACCATGCACAAAATTCAATTCAAAGTGGATCAAGGACTTAGGAATTAGACCAGAGACAATACACCTAATAGAAGAAAAAGTAAGCTACAATGTCCAACATGTCGGGTTAGGCCCCAAGTTCCTTAACAAGAATCCTGTAGTGCAAGAATTAATGAATGGGATAGATTTAAACTAAAAAGCTTCTTCTCAGCAAAAGAAACAATCAGTGAGGTGAATAGAGAGCCAACTAACTGGGAACAAATATTTAATACATGCACATCGGATAGAGCACTAATTTCTAGAATATATAAAGAACTCAAAAAACTTGACACCAAAAAAAACAAATAATCCAGTTGATAAATGGGCTAAGGAATTGAAAAGACACTTCTCAGAAGAAGATACATGATTAATCAACAAAATACATGAAAAAATGCTCAACATCGCTGGTAAGTAGAGAAATGCAAATCAAAACTACTCTAAGATTTCATTTCACTCCAGTCAGAATGGCAGCTATCAAGAACACAAACAACAATAAATGTTGGAGAGGATGTGGGGGAAAAGGCACACTCATACATTGCTGCAAAATGGTGCAACCATTATGGAAAGCAGTATGGAGATTTCTTGGGAAAATGGGAATGGAACCACACTATGACCCAGCCATCCCACTCCTGGGTCTATTCCCAAAGGACTTAAAAACAGCATATTACAGTGACACAGCTACCTCAATGTTTATAGCAGCACAATTCACAATAGGTAGGTTGTGGAACCAACCTAGATGTCCCTCAGTTGATGAATGGATAAAGAAAATGTGGTATATATACACAATGGAATTTTACTCAGCAATAAAAGAGAATAAAATAATGACATTCGCAGGTAAATGGATGAAGTTGGAGAATATAATGCTAAGTGAAATCAGTCAATCTCAAAAATCCAAATACCGAATGTTTCCTCTGATATAAGGAAGCCGGTTCACAGTATTGTTGGGTCGGGTTACACAGGAGGATTAGAGGAACACTATAATGGTCAAAGGGAAGGGAGAGGAAAGGAGGAGCAAGGGGGGAAGGGGGAAATAAAAGTGGTTGAATAAGATGGATATCATTCTAAATGAATGATTGAAGACTTGAATGCTGTGAATATACTTTGTATACAAACTGTGTAAAAATATGCTATATATGTATAGTATGAACTGTAATACATACTACTATAAATAAAAATTAAAAAAAAAAGAAATGAAAGCTTGAGTGATTTTTTTAAAATGGTGCTCAATATGCAAATTTGATAAATAGTGTTCTTCTGACTTAAATCATAAAGCAGCTCAGAAACACTTCTCCTAGCCTCCTCTCCTGGTTTTCTGTTTATCATCCATTCCTGCCGGCTCTACCTCTGCTCATGAAACAAGTCCCCTCTGCGTTTACCTTTGCTTTTCTTTGAACAGTCTTTGCTCAGATGCTTTGCAGCTTTTTCTTCTTTTAATTTTCCACCACGAAAATTTTCAAATAAATACAAAGGGGGAAGGAATAAGGTAATGAACCCTCACGCACCTTATCACCCAGTTCCAACAATTAGCAGCCCCTGGCCAATCTTGTTTTATCTGTACCTTCAATGTGCTTCCCTACCCTCCTGTCTTGTTTCCAAGAAAATCTAAGGGACACTTATTGTATTTCCTTGTTTTGTTGAAAACTCTTGTCTGCTAAGGTGCCTTTATTAGAAATTTGTTTTCCCTGTTTTTGGAGGGTGGGTTAGGGTGGGAGGCTACCAGGGATTGAACTCAAGGGCATTCAACCACTGAGCCACATCCCCGGCCCTATTTTGTATTTTTATTTAGAGACGGGGTCTCGCTGAGTTGTTGAGTGCCTCGCTGTTGCTGAGGCTAGCTTTGAACGTGCCATCCTCCTGTCTCAGCCTCCCAAGCTGCTGGAATTACAGGTGTAGGCTACCATGCCCGGCTCATTTTCCCTTTCCAAATAATTTTTAGAATAACATGAAGGTAAAATTTTGCCCCCATCATATTGGTGAAAATGTGGTGGTCAGACAATACCAGGAGCTGACAAGGACATAAAACAGCAGGAACACTTAAACATTCACCTGGGGAATATAAATTGGTGTGATGACATTGCAGAGCAATTCGGGCCTTGCCTAGTGTGGGTGAAGACACCCTGGATGAATGTTTACAAGAATGTTTATTGCAGGGAAAAGTTAGAAACCACTTTAACAGTTCATCAATAGGAAAGTAAGTGAATTGTGCCACATATGCTGCATATTTGTACGATGAGTTATGACATACAGCAGTTGAAATGAGCGCACTGGAGTGACATACGTCAATAAGGATTACCCTCAAATGTGTTTTGTCAAGTCAAAATAAGGCTGCAAAAAGGTGCATACAGGGTGATGTCATTTTAAACAGTTCTAAAACATGCAAAATGATATTGTTTATGACTACACCTATATGTAGTAAAATATAAAAATGTGAGAGTGGTGAATACCATTTCTGGGGTGGGTGAGGCCGATGGGGTTGAGAAGCAGATGGAATAGACTTGTAGCAGAATCTATATGCTTTTTTTTCTTGGAAAAAAAAATCTAAAGCAAATGTGGTGAAATGTTAGGATTTGACAAACCTGGACACACATAGGTATTTATCTTTTCTGTATGTTTTAAATATTTTCTTATTTAAAAATTAGTTTACAAAATGGGTGATTGTCTTTTCCCTTCTGATGATCTTGACATGATCCCTGTTGCTTCTCGATGTCGTTGTCTTGACTGACGCTCACAAACTTGACGTTTCTGGTTATCTAATCCTGAAAAAAATGATATTTTCTTTACCATCTAATGACAGTAGCTCTTGGATCCCACAAACTTAATGGATTCCTAGAGGCCCATGACTGTAGGTATTTACCAGACACATATATTAATAGCTAGAAAAAGCAAAGTAACAAAGGCCTAATGATTTGACTTGACAAGTTTAAAGCGCAACAATGGCATTATTTTATTTTTTCCTTTTGGAGGAAGGAAGAACAGTGGGAAGGGAGAAGGCAGGGGGGCAGCTTTCTTTGCCTCTGCGTGGACCGATCCAAGATGCAGCCTCCCTTCTGTCATCTGCAGTTGGTTCACACCTGTCACCACACCTGTGGTTTGCACAAAGTAGGGAGGACGGGGGCAGAGGAGACAGGATTGAGCCCTGCAAAGGAACTGTAGGATTTAGAAGGTAATGAGTGGTTGAATAGATGGCACAGGATGAAGGGCCCATCTTTATCAAGACACACACCCTTATGGCCTGCTCCCTGCTGTCTGTCCCTACCTCTGCTGCTCCCCACCCTGTTCACCACCCCTTTCCAGTAGACCCACACCAGCCCTCTCAGTGAGTGTACCTTTTCCTCTGGCCTTGGGTTTGCGTGTGCCCTGATCTCTCCTGTGGAATGGAATGGGTGCCTTCCCCTTACCTGTCTCTGGGCTGCCTGCCAGACTCTGGCTCACTTCCCAGACTCTGGCCAAGGTGATCTCCAGGTGAGCGCCCCCCACTGCCACCTGACTCCCTGGGCTGACTCCACCCTCCCACTGCGGATAAGATTGGCACCTTGTGTGCTTTCATTTCCTAATTCCATACTGGTCTCCCTGCCTAGGACTTCCCTCTGCTCAGGGATGTGGGTGGAATGATTCAGAATGCAGACTTTGTGCACAATCATGGGCAGATAGCTACCTGCAGATGAGGCTGAGAGTGGTGCCTGCTTCAGATGGTCATTGGGGGGCTTGAGAGTTGTCACATGTGTAAAGGACTTATTGGAGGGCTTGGCAAGACTCAGCTGTCACCTGCGGCAACTGTTGCCATCTACCCCATTTCTTCCTTCCTCTCTCCTGTCCTCGCTTCCTTTTCACTTTTCTTGTTCTCTCACCAACATAAAATGGATAGATGTCAGTGTAAGGAAAACCCAGTGGTGTGAATGACTAATGGTGGACTTGGGGGCAATGGCATCAACCTGTCATACCACAGGGATGTGTTTGGAAGGGAACAGTGAGGAATGAGGCTGGAGAAGTGGGCTGGGTCCAGAAGACAGAAGTCTTGGGTGCTGAGAGGAAGAGTTTGGACCTGACATGATTGGTGTTGGGGAGTCACCAGGCCATTGTTCACATGGTGACAGACTTTGTGGGGAGACTTCCTAGCAGTGGTTTATTAATTTCCAAATATGCTAATGGCCTTGAAGATTGAAGAGCAGAACTTCTGGGTTAGGCTGGTGAGAGTGTCAGTGAACAGGGCAGCTGCAGGTGAGAAAGGAGCAGGCTCACTGGCTAGAGGAAGGGACAAAGGAGGGAGGTGCCATCTTTGCTCTGAGATTTCTAGCCAGCTAGACTGCAGGAAACCACAGGAAGAGTAAGGGCCACGTGGGTAACATTGTTATTTTTTATTTTTTTGTATGTATGGGATAGCTTAGTTTTTGGCCTCCATTGGCATATTTATTGAGTATACCTACTGTGGATGCCAGCAGGAGGGTCTGCAATCTGATATGCTTATAGGCAGAACAAGAGCAGCAGGGAAATAACATGCCTGAGCTTTGTCTGCAGAGTTTTCTGGTGGTGTTGGGGTGTTGCAGGATTCTGTCCTTGACCTTTCTTGAGTTTTCCTGTTAGTTTAATGAAAGTAGAGTTCATACTCATCTGAGTCATTTAAAATCATCTGTGATTTTATGATTTTTTTTTTTTTTAAAACAAGAAGGGACAGCAAGCGTGTGATTTGGCCACTGTCCTGTTAGGATAGAAATAGGGGTAAATGCAAAGTTATGAATCCAGCTGCATGAAGAGTAGGAGGAGAGGCTGTGGGCAGGGTGGTGGTTTTCGTTGGCAGATATCAACCATGTGATGTGGCTACCAAACAAAGCTATCATGTCTGCACAGGAGGAGGGTTGTCTGCTTGCTCTGTCCTGGTTAGCCCATAGGAGGGGAGCAGTGTGCTTTTCTGGGCAGCACACAGGGATGGAGACATGCTAGAGCCCCTTTGTAAGAAATGGGGACAGAAACTGCTGCATGGAACACAGGCTCCTCCCTGAGGGTACAGATTGTTCCCATGCACCTATTTGGAGCTTTAGTGCCAGCCCCAGTGTCCTGGTCCTAGGATGTGCTCAGCTGCTGTCTACTGAATAGATAAAAAAAGATTGGGATTCTCCTATATCCAAGATCGCTGAGCCCAGTTTCAGTTCAAAGAAGTGGAGGACTTTCTAATCGAACTTCCTCACCTGGCCTACTCTCTGCGGAGATGTGTACTGGCAGGCAGGGTGTCCACAGGTCCAGGGGAGCGAAGTGGTTAGTTCTGTGAGCCCTCAAGAATCCATTGTTCTCCAGATGATCAGGACTGTTTGGTTGGGGAGAGGAAGGGAGAGGGGGGTACAGATCTGTGATTAGTGAGGTCAGCCAGGAGCAAGTGGATCTGTAAATGAATTGGCTGGCAAACTTACAAGCACACCCCCTGCCACCAAACAATGCTTTCTGTAATTTCTAGATAAAATGCCCTAATTTGAAACAGCATCGAGTGGAATTTAAGTTAATGGTGTGAATTGCAGTCCCATCTGCTCGGCTCCATGGCCCAGTAGATCTGTGGAGCCATTTGTCACAATTTGTTTTAAAGCCTGGAAGAAAAATACTCCTGGATGCTGTCCAGAGCCTCTCGTGGAGATGCTGTCTTTGGAATGTGGAAGGAGTGGGTGGTGAGAGGGTTGGGGCTGGACAGAGGAGGGTGTGTGCAGCGAAGTAGAAGATGGGTTCCAGTCTGCCCTCAAGGGTGTGCCAGTGACTTTGGGTGAGTCCTTCAGCCTTTTAGGGCTTGTGGCCCAGTGTATAGAGTGTAGACACCCCACAGCCTCTCCAGGGTGGGGGCTGGGCCAGATGACCATTCATTCTTTCATTCATTCAAAAAACGAACGTTTTTATTTTTGGGGTGCCAAAGATTGAACCTGGAGATGCTTAACTGCTGAGCTACATCCCCAGCCGTTTTTATTTTTTTATTTTGAGACAGGGTCTCACTAAGTTGCTTAGGGTCTTGCAGAGTTGCCGAGGCTGGCCTCAAACTTGTGATCCTCCTGTCTCAGCCTTCCAAGTTGCTGGGATTATAAGCATGAGCCACATTGCCTGGCTCAGTTAACTTTTTTGAGCTCCTATTATGTGCCTCACTTCATCCTAAGACCTGGGGATTCAGCAATGCTAATATTTTTTTTCTGGGTTTAAGTCCTAGAGTACTAAGAATATTGCTGTCCATTTCATTGTTATTGGAGGGCGGCATTTCTTCAAGCTTAAGGAACATATGCATGAAAACTGTCCTGAACTCAGGACAGGTTGTCACTGAGGACATGCTTGGGGCCTTAGTGGGGCAAGAGGGCCAACTTGGAGTGCAAGGAGACAAGCCGTGAGGGTGTACAAACACCTTTGGTCATCAAGGGAAGGGCAAAGCTGGTGGGGGATTCTTCCCAGGGAAGGTGATTGTGGAGTGGGACTCTCAGGGGAAAGGGGGTTTGATGGATGAGGGGCTGTGGGAGGCCTCTGGGGATGGCGTGGGAAGAAGGGTTAGGTTTTGGAGTGGAGGTACACTGGGAAAGGGGTTCAGGAGAATGACTAGTTGATTCAGTCCTAGGCATCTGTTTGGCGCCTCCTGTGTGAGGCAGAGGCCACACGAAGACAGGTTAAGATGAGGCTCTGGTTGAGGTGCCCTGAGTCCAAGGAGGCAGGCAGGTGTGGAGATCAGTTTCAGTGTGGTGCAGGCACAGATAGAGAGAATGACCACCTGCCTAAGGCAGTAGGACGGTTTCCTCGCAGAGATGACAGATGACAAACAGAACTTAAAATGTGACTAGGCATTGGCTAGCTGTGGGGTGGAGAAGGGGCCTTTCCAGGCAAAGGGCTTTGGAAGGCCTGCGAGTTTGCCTTCCTGTTGTGCGTGGAGGCCAGAGACTCCACAACTAGCTGTTCATTTGACTCTTGGGATGATGACAGCTATATTTCAGTGCCTCCCAAAAGGAGGTGGTCACTATAATGGAGGATGAGAACTGTTTGTGCTTGAGCTGCCTTGACTCTTTTCTGGAACATTGTGGGTGTGAAACAAAAAATAGACCTTTCTGTTGTGTGTGGGGAGTTGGGAAGGGTAAGGTATGGGAGGCGATGATGCAGCCGGAGGTGCAGAGGCCTGGAGGAGTGGACAGGCTGTGCCTGTAGGAGGGTGTTTGGTGTCGGGGGTCACCCCTTAGGTAATCCTCTAGTTTCCTCTCTAGGGCCAAATTCCCCCACAGCCGCCAGCTGGGGCTAACAGGTGTTAGGAATAAGCAGAACATGAGGATAGCTCTGCGAGTGAGGGTCAAATTAGGAAAGGAGGGAGGGAGAATGCACTGCTGTATTCCAGGAAGAGAAAGCACAAGGTCGGCAACTGCAGGATTGTTGGGAGGGATAGACAGTTTGGACAGACACAGTGAATTTATTTAATTAGATGTCTGGAATTGGTGGCTCGAGGGCTTGGTCAAGCTTAGGGCCTTCAAACCAGTTAAGAAATAGGAAGAAGTGGCTGGGTGTAATGGCACACGCCTGTAATCCTAGCCCCTGGGGAGGCTGAGGCAGGAGAATTGTAAGTTTAAAGCCAGCCTCAGCAATTTAGTGAGGCCCTCAGCAACTTAGAGAGACTCTGTCTCAAAATAAAAATATAAGTGGGGCTGAGGTTGTAGCTCAGTGGTAGAAGCACTTGCTTAGCATGTGCAAGGCACTGGGTTCGATTCTCAGCACCACATATACAATAAAATAAATAAAACAAAGGTCCAAAAACTTTAAAAACAAAAACAAAACAAAAAGAAATGAAAAGGGCTGGGGATGTGTCTCAGTGGTTGAGTAACCCTGGATTCAATCTCGTACCCACCCCCCCCCAAATAAAAAAGGGATTGAAGTAAAGTGAGTCAGAGAAGAGGGCCTCGATAGTTGGGATTCTACTGTTTAGAGGCACGTGTTCCAGTTTTCTATAGCTGTGTGTCAAATCGTCCTAACTATTAGTAGCTTAAAACAGAAGTCGTTTAACCTCTCTCATGAATTTTGTGGGTCGGACTTCAGGGAGAACCTGGCTGGTGGTTCTGGCTCAGGTTCCAGTCAGCAGCAGTCGGGTGGTGGCTGGAGTGGGGGCACGGGGAGCTGGGATATCGAGGATGGGCGTCTTGTCCTGTTCACGGGGTCCGTCTGAAGGCTGGCTTGGGCTTCCTCATTGTGTGTGGCCTCAGAGCAGCAGAAGGGCTTGCAGGGTAACCCAGGGCTCCCAGGGAGTATCCCAGAGAGGGGGCAGAGGCTGTAGGGTTTTGATGACCCAGCCTTGTCACTCACCTTCTGCCAGAGTCAGCCCACCAGAATCCAGGCTAGGAAGCAGATCCAGCAGCCTCTGGATGGCAGGAGGGTCAGAGTCACTTGTCAAGCAGAGCAGGCTGGGAGGGGCCGTTGCAGCCAGAGTTTGGAAATACACTTGTGCAGGTGGGAAAGTGGCAGATGAGCTGCCTCTCTGTGTGACTGTGGGTGGGGGAGAGCGGCGGCCACCACATGGGGTTTGGTGGGCAACCCAAGTGCCAGGCAAGAGGCTGCGGTGCTGGCAGCAGATGACTGAGGAGATGTGCGCAGGGAGGGAGGAGGAAAACCAGGAGGTGTGCTGGGCACGACGCCAGCCTTGCCGTGGGTGCTCCAGGCAGATGTGAGCGAGTGAGGACAGGAACGGGGTGGGTTTGGCCAGGACCATGTGTTCTTGTTTTCTAGCTGTCTTTGCTCACTCGAGTCCCCCACCCCCGTTTCGTTCCCTTAGATTTTTAGACAACATTTTATTAGGAAATTTAAAATTATCTTTGTCTTTTTTACTGTCTCCCTGTTTTGCTTCAGATTGTATTTTTGTTCGTTTATTTTTGAGTAGGCAGTGCTTGTACATGTGTTCAATGAAAAAGGATAGCAAAAGCTATGGAGACCTTGTATCACAGGTCTGTTTCTCACCCCGTCCCCCCAGAGACCACCGCTGTTCTGGTTCATGTGTATCCTTCAGAATCTGTGCTGCACTGATTTTGCCCGTTTGGTGGGGACTGCACACAGCAGGGCTAGGGTCCTGCTCTCTGGCCTCTGGTTTCAGCCTCCATAGCATGGAGGCCCTTCCAGGGCCCTGAGAAGGAGGGCCTGCAGACTCAGCGCTGCCTCAGCCCTGGACTCTGCTCAAGCCTTTTCTGAACCCGTAATTTTCAGTTTGGCTTCTAATTCAAGTCAGAGTCATTCATGTTGGTTCCTCATTTTGTTTTCTGTGGTTTCTAAGTGTTTCTTTTTAAACCTAAGATCGTGATTCTCATTTTTTTTTTTTTTAATGTGTACGTGTACATATCTTTCTCTTGAATAGGGGGTAATATAGAATTGGGGGCCTAGGTGTTCTGAATATTGGTACCACAAAATGACACAATGATGGAGGCTTGTAAAAATTATCTTTTCCCTATTTTTTTTTTATAAAAATTTAAAATAAGAGTTTTTTTTTTTTTTTTTTCACATAGGAAATTTAGCCCTAGAGAGGAAATTAAGACTATCTAATGAAAGATAGACTACCTAATGTCTCCCCACCACAAATGCAAAACACTGGAAAATCCAAACAAACTTTTCCTGAATTTTCTGGGGTGGGTGGTGACCTGCAGCAACCTCCTAACACCTTTGGCTAGCTGAGAAGTACTTGATCCAGCAGTGACGGGATTTGAGCCCACATCCCAAGTGGAGGGAGTGTGGGGCGGTAGTGCCATGCCCACACCTGGGGCTGGCTTTCAAAGAGACCGATGCAGCTGAACTCCCAGTCATCCCAAATGCAGCTCTTAGAAGCTGGAGGCTGTGTCTCTGCAGTGCACAGCATCATCGATCCATAGCATTTGAGGCTATTTTTCTCTGCAAGTGTCCACAAAATTCATTACTTTACAATGAACCTGACAGCAATAGCTGTGGTGGAGAAACTCTACTCAGATCCCAGGGTCTCTTACTTCTGGGATTTTGCCTGAGCAAGTAAATCAAATGCTCAGTAAATACACTCATGTCGTTACCCGCTAACTAACCATGGGATTTAGAACTTTCCCGAAGCCCCATTCTGTCTTTTGCCTTATCTGTTCCTCACTGCAGCCTTTGTTGTCCTGGGGCAGGCCAGCATCTGTCCTCCTCGTGCTGGGGCCGGGTGCTGTGGGCTGCACAGGTGTGGCCAGTTCATCCTGCCAGGCAAGGTCAGCTCTGAGTTCATAAGCACCATCTCTCTTTTTCCCCCTAGAATACGAATCCCTTTAATGTCCTCCCTATGTTTGGTGAGATAACAATACATGCCTAGAAAAGGATTGCTGGGAAGAGTTAAGACCAAATCCTTCAGCTTACGTATACCCATTTGCTGTCTGGCAGGGTTGCTTTCTTCCTGGCCTCTGAGGGCTCCTCATTCAGTATGCTGGGCCATCACTCTGCAGTTATCTCAGAGGTGGTGTCTGAGTTGCAGTGTAAATCCGAGAGAACATGTCACCATGTGATGGCAGTCCGCTGCTGAGCGGTGCTGACACCCCCCACCCCACACAGATTCGTATCTCACCTGGCTGTACAGAAAAAGGCCACTGAGAACTCTGGTTGTCAGCACTCCATAGAGGGGGAGACCTCTGGTATGGTTAGCCTTCTCAGGGTATGATTACCATGTAGGTATTTCAAATGTGCAGTTCTAGCAAAGTGACAGCCTTCACAGCTCTGCCATCAGAGCCCTCATTAATGGGATAATCCCCCCCCCCTTTTTTTTTTTGGTGTGTATGATACTGGGATTGAACTCAGGGCCTTGTGTATGCTAAGCATGTGCTTCACCCCCAGCCCAGTGGGATTATTTTCTAATAAGACATCTTGTTTGTCCTTCCTCTTTTTTTCTCAGTAAGCTCATCAGAGTCTCCCCGAGCCCTTCCTTGTTTGAGCTGTGCAAGTTTGTAGTCTGTTGTTTTCCAGGAATGGGCTCTGCCCTCAGTGACTTTTGCTATGCCTCAACCTTTGTGGCGAGCAAAGCTCATTTGGGAGTTATGGGGTCTGCAGCCGATGGAGACTTTGAGGAGGACTGACTGCCAGGTCTTTTAAAGTGGCCTTGAATTAACCATCTTCTGGCATCTTTCTCAGATCGATCGATGGGTTATCACGGCCCGTGGAGGCAAATCCTGTCTGGGTGCTTGCCATCTGTCAGCCATGGGAAGGTTGGTCTCTGCTCCCTCTGTCCTGCTGAGGGCTGGCTGCAGGAGATGATGTTTTAGAGGCATATGACAGGGTGGTCTAGAGAGTTGGCTGGGCCTGGAGAGTGCTCTCTGTCTGGTAGAGACTCCGTCATCTTCTCCCCAGAAGTTGGCCAAGGCCTGGGAGTCGTTCTGGACTGCTCCCTGGGTGTCTGCATGCTCTTCTCCTGATTGCATTTCCTTGGCATTGGTCCTGCCAGACCCCCCCCCCCCCCGCCCATGTTATTTGCTCTGTGGGTCCTCAGTGGTTCTAGGTCACTTCAGGAGTTTTTCTTGTAGGACCCCTTTTCCCATCTCTCCTGCTAGAACCGTCTCCCTGAGAACACGATTCAGAATGTGTGCTTTCTTCTTTATGCTCTTCAGTGGCTCTCCCCTGCCTAGGGGCGGAAGCCCACGCCCCTCAGCATGACACCTGAGCCTGGCCCTGGCCTGGCTCCTTTCTGCTGCATTATCTTGGTCGTCCTTTACCCCTCCCTGCACCACCACCCACCATCGTCAAGCTCCTGCATTTCTCTGGACCTCCAGCTCCCTGGGTCACTCTCCTGTCCTCAGGCTACTCTCTGTTGACACCCTGCATTATACTTGGACCTCCACATAGAAAGACCCACTCCTCCTATTTAAAACCTGTCACAGGAGACCTCTCTTCTGTGAGGCCTTTCCTGATCGCCCCCCATAGTTAGAAGGGACCCCTGGCATCATTCTCCATGTCTCCTTCACAGCACCATTTATACATCTCTCTCCCCCTCCTCGACTATGAGGATGTGGGTCTTGTAACCTGGCCCTTTGGCACTGTGTTCATCAAAAAGAGCCACCATAAATATTTGTGTAATGAATATGTGAAATGAGCCTGGAGTAAGAGATGGTGGGTGATGCTTGCTCTGTTTCTCTCTGTGACAGTTTCTTGAAGCCTGAGTTTGCTCATCTCATTTGTGTAAAGGAGACAACGCACTTCTCTCACAAGATGGTAGTGAAGTTAAAATGAGAAGACACCACTGGGTTTGGTGGCACATGCCTGTAAGCCCAGTGACTCGGGAGGCTGATGCAGGAGGATCACGAGTTCAAAGCCAGCCTCAGCAACTTAGCGAGGGTCTAAGCAACTCTCATTGAGACCCTGTCTCAAAATAAAATATAAAAAGAACTAGAGTGTGGCTCAGTGGTTAAGTACCCCTGGGTTCAATTGCTGGTGCAAATAAATAAATAAATAAATAAATAACAAAAAAAGAGACAGAAGACACCTATGGAAGTGCTAGGATTGTGCAGACTTGGGCAGTGCCTGCAATGGCAGGTACACAGTCCTTTTTCCTTTCAGGCAGGATAACATGTCTCCTTGTGTCTTTTGTCTTCTTTCAAAGACAGCTTCTTAAATATTGCCCCCACACAGGAGGTTGTACCCAGGGAGTTTCTTGCAGAATCTGAACTAGCTTTGCTACTAGGGCAGAGGCTTTGAACCCTTGCTGCTGTGTCAGCCCCTGCAGCAAATGTTCAAAGCCCAAATCCTGAAATCTCAGTTCCTGCAGGGCCTCATGCTTGATGGGGATTTAGAAACAGCCCCGCACCGCATGTCACGTCCTTGGCCCTGTATAAGTCGGCGTAAGCCCGGACGTTGATGCCTATACTTGTGCTTTCTCAGGATCCTCAAACCATCTGTCATTCAGGTGCCTTCTTTGGGCCCCGGAAGGATGATTTTCATCAGGCTCGAGGTATCTGTTAATGCTGCGTAGAGGCATCAGATTGGAAGAAGCAAGAGAAGAGATGCAGTAGAAGGCTCAGCAGGGATCAACATGGAATTGAAAGTTTAATAACTCAGAAAATAAGGAGTTTTTAGGGAAGTCACTAAATAGCTTAAAAAACTTAAGTAGATGAGGTCAAACCTGTTCAACCAGGCGCTAAGCAATCAGTGTCTAAACAGAGGGCAACTGAAGAACCCTCCCACTCGCCTGCCAGGTTCACCTGCCAGCCTGGCCCTGGCCAGTTTTGCCATCGCTTCCTCTCAACCCCTTCCCTAGCTCACATCAGCTCCCTCTCCCACCTGAGGCCCTTGGCCACCCTCCTATTCTGTTACACAGCCTGAGAGTCATCTGCACCAAAATTCTGGTCTCTGACTCCTTTTTTTGGGTTGTTAAGGCAGATGATCTGGGAAATTACTGACAATCGTTTGCCCTAATAACGAAGGCAGTCCATTCAGGGTGCAGGATACATAGAAAGCTCAAATCACGGTGTGTGTGGGGGGGGAATCCCTTTGTAACTCTACCACCTTTTAATATCATCTATCCTAAAAAAGCCCAGTACTCCCCCCAACATATATAGAGGTATGTGTGGGGAGGTATTTTTCTTTACAAAAATATTTTTAATCCCTTTATAGCCTTTCCCTCTTATATTTGATAACATGCTATCAGCATTTTTAGGTGTTTATGAATATTTTTCTCTGTGATTTTTTAATGGTTTTTATTGGTGCATTATAATTATACATAATAATGGGATTCATTGTGACATAGTTGTACATGCACATAATTTGATCAGTTTAATTCCCCAGGCCCTCCCTGTTCCTCCCCCTCATTCCCTTCCTCTATCAGCTTCCTTTTTTTTTTTTTTTTTTTTTAATTTTATCCATTATAGTTGTTTACAAAAGTGGAATATTTGTGTGTGGTCCTTGCATTATTGGTCAGTTTTATTCCCCAGTGCCTTCCTTTGCCTTCCCCTCCTCCGTCCCTCTTGATCATTTTGTTCTACTCTATTGGTCTCTGTTTTCATGAAATCCCTTTCTTATTCCCCTTTTTCCTCTCTAATTTTCACATGTGAGAGTTTTTCTCTGTGATATTTAGTGGCTACATAATATTCACCGCCCAGCGGAAGTGCTGTAATTTACTTAACCTGTCCTTTCTTAGTGGACCTCTTTCTGCTTTTGTGAACTTTCCTCATGGTGTGGTGCTCCTTCTTCCCCCACTTCTCCTGACTGGGCTGCTGTATGTTCATCCTGGCTCCAAGGGTTCTGCTTTGTGTGTTTGTGTTGCTGACTTACCTGTGCCCTGGTCAGAACCCAGGGCTTGTTGCCCCCTACTTGTTCATTGTCATGCTTAAAGCACGCAACTTGCATTAGAAAAGGTGCAACCCCACGGCTGCCCACAGAGGAGGTCAAAGGGCAAGTGCCCAGACCACCAACAATGAAAGTCAAAGTCAAGAGGAAGAAGTGGCCATGGGTTGCTGTCATAAGTGACAGGTACTGGGGAAAATCCCCAGAAGCAGTGTTTGTGCCCCCAGTTGAGTGTGGACAATGCTCTGTGAGAGTGCTCCCCGTATTTCCAAGGTGGCTGAGTGATGGAATACAGATGCTCCAATGGTCACATCTGGCTACACTTGGCTAGAGTGAAATGTATATCATTAATGGCCCTCAAATCTACAGTTTTGGAAAGCTGTTTAACAAGAAATGTTGCTTGGCCATTGAGATTGCTGTCTAGGGAATTTGCACCTAGAGGTGCAGGTGTGAGTACGGCATGAACAGTAGACATGTGTGGGCTGAATATATAGAGCCCAGGTCTTTGGCCAGGAGAAGAAAGGGGATCCCTGGAGAGCAGAGTGAAGGGCAAAACATCACACCAGGGACCACCGTGCAGCCAAGAGATTTATTCAACAGCCTTCGTGGTTGGTAGCAAAACTGGAGAAGAGGTGCTCTGGTCGAAGGTCGAAGAGGTGCTGGGAGAGGGGAGTCAGGGAGAAGGGAGTGTGCAAGCTCTGGTGGGAGAGGGGAGTCAGGGAGAGGGGAGTGTGCAAGCTCTGAACAGAAGGTGGGTGCTTGGTCACACCAGCTGGGATCTCTGGAGATATCAGCTAAAGCAGCTGCTGTCTGGCTGGAGGGTGGAGCTGTCAGCTGGGAGTAGCTGTCAGGCTGAAGGTGATGGGTCTGGAGCTGTCGGCTAGGGCAGCTGCTGTCGGCTGGAGGCGACAGGTCTGGAGCTCCTGCAGTGGCTTCTTCCTCTCCGCAGGGTCGAGCTGATGTGTCTTGAGTGGCTTCCTCCTCTCATGAGCGACGAGCTGATGACGTGTCTCTGTGTCTCTGAGTGTCTGTTCTGAGTCTCTCGAACAGGGCCCTATATAGGGATTTCTGGTGGAAGGTGCACCAGAGCAACCCCAATGCCATTGGCTCTTTGCCCCTAGAACAGGGTGACCTTTAAGCCTATTGGCTTGCCCGGGAAAAAAAAACTCCTGCCCGGGAAAAAGAAACATCCTGCCCGGGGAAGAAACATCCTGCCGAGAATGAAACAAGGTTTCTTCTCTCAGGATGTGGAGAACTCTGGGTGGGGAGGGTAGCCCATCTATCACAGAGGGGACAAGGGGACTGTCCTGAGGAGCATGGTTGAAGTTACAAGGCTTTCCAGTTCTGGTCCTCTGAGACTTCACTGTGCGCCGAGCTATATACCCTTGGGCTGCTCTGAAGTCCCATGTGCCCTCTGCCCTCCCTGCCTCCTCTATGCTGTGATTATCCAGCTGACATCCAAGAGGACATGCTGTGGGCTCATTGCTAATGATTCGTCCACTAAAGGGTCACCACAGTTCCTCCAGGAGACCAAGGGGTGTCACTGAGAAGGCTCTGGCCAGTGGGGCCCCACTTGGAGTGGGGAGAAGAGCATTGGTGGTGTGTACAGGGGTGGGTGCTGGAGGGCTGCTCCTGGAGCAGGCTCCTCTGAAGACCCCCAACTCAAAAGTCTACATGTTCCTTGTCAGCTCAACAGCCCTGTCTTCTAGTTTTGTCTCCATGGGGTGGTGGGAGATGGGACATTGTGTTGAGGGATGTGCTGTGCTGACTTCCCGTGGCTTCAGGGAGCCATGGGCACATCTTCATATCCAGGTCTGTTCCCCAAACCACTTGAGAAGGCCCTCACATGGCCCTCTGCCTCACTTACCCCTTGCCCACATATGCTGTCCCTGTCTGTAGTCGCCAAGGTGAGTGACATCCTGATGCTGCTGGAAGAAACCCTCTGCTATGTTTTCAGAAAGGGCAGCCTTAGCAGTCCTCTTCCTGGGGCCCCATGAGCATCCAGGGATGCATGGGTGGAGGGAGAGAGCACACAAAGATGGAGCTTGGCAGGAGCAGAGGAGGAGTTATTCCAGGCCTCGTGCTGGAAGGGCGGCAGCGGGGGCCAGTAAAGAGACTGTTTTGAAATCTTGCAGCCACCTTTCTGCCAGACTAAAAATCTGGAGAAACTAGGGTGTCCTAGGTCCAGAAATGAAGCCTACAATAGCAGCAGCAGCAGCTGTGAGGGGGAGTGAGCCTCAGTCCCTTCCTGGAACTCATGGTGAGCTTGAGGTTCTCCATGCCACGGGGCTTGGCAGAGCGGGCGGGGCCCCAAGGCTGCCCTCCTTAAAGGAGGAGCCCATTTCCGCTATCTTTGAAACCAGATGGAAAGGAAAAGTGGTCAGGGTAATTACAGGGAGAGCATTTACAGGCAAGTAACCTGATCCTGTCTTTTCATTTTTTTCTCCTCCAGAAAATAGAAGGCAGATACTGGCACTCAATTCAACCTTCTAGTTGAATTTTGATTGGATGCTGCTTGAGCCCAGGTGGAGACGAGGAAAAGTCTGGGTCCAGAGTGTACATTGCTTGCTTACCGTATGCAAGGCCCTGGGTTCTATTCCCCAGCACCAAAACAATTCTGGAGAGATATATCCCTAGGTTAGAGTTGTGGCAATCTAAGAAAATGAAGAGGAAGCAAGATGAGTAGTAGTGGTAGTCAAAAGAGATTGAAGGTTTCTTATAGTCTAATAGCTAAAAATTTCTAAGTAAATATTGTAACCTCAGTAATTATATTGTGTAAAATTTTTTGGAGTCATAGCTTAGCAATCCACTCAAGAGGCAGTTTCTGCATTTAGTAATGAGACCATTAGGCAACGGCTGAGCAGCAGCCCCAGGCTCACTAGCTGAATGCCTTGATCTAGGACAATGTGGCAGCCTGGTGACTCAGCAGTGCAGATGTCAGGGAGATTGAAGTCAGTTGGGGTGAAGTGAATCATTGGTAGTCACACCTGAGAAGTGGCATCAATAATTTAACACTTCTTAATCATTGTCTTTATACCAGCTCTATTTTAGGCACCACTGGAGATTCAGATAAAAGAAAGAAGAAAAAGATGAATGAACAGTATTTTTGCCCTTGGACTTCATACCAGGCCAGGCCCCATCTTGTCCCCTTGACTATTAATTTGGTCTCCTGCTCCCATTCTTGCCCTCTCTCCACCCATCCTCAGCTCCACCAGAGCAGTGATTCAGAAACCCGAACCTGAGCTGTCTCTCTGTTTACCTCTGGTAGCTTCTTTCTCAACATCCCCGGCCCCAAAGGAGGTGCTTCAGCTTATTAATGTGCCGTTCAGTGCCCTCATCCGCCTGGTGTTGACGCGCCCTCCTGTTGCCTGGCAGACCTGGGCCAACCTCTGCTAATCGGGGGACGTTCTCCATTGTTCACTTGCCTCGCATCCTTCAGGACCCAGTTCAGATCCACTGCTTCCCTGAAGGCTTTTGGACCTACTTTCTCCCTCTCAGAGGCTCAGCTTTGCCCTTTGCACCTCAGTGCTGGCATATCCTGTTGTACAATAATAGTTACGCCTATTTTGGAGGGGAGGATTATCATCCCCGATTAAAACTATGCCTCATTCACCTCTCCCTTCCAGTTTCATTCTGGGTATCCATTGAATAATAGGTTCTGAAAAAAATCTCGATTGAAAATGTAGTGTAGGTACTAGTTATTTTTGCTGTGTAACAAACCATTCCAAAACTCAGTAGCTTAAAACAATTATTTTGTTATGCTCACAGAATCTGAGGGTTGGGGATTGGGTGGGGCACAGAAGGCAAGACTGGAGCCTTAGCTGGGGAGATTGCAAGGCTGGGAGGTGGCCCAGGTGGAGGCTTGTGTACTCGTGTGGCTGGCAGGCACTGTTGGCAGTTGCTTGGAAGCTCTGCTGGGGCTCTGGACCATGGCTTCTTGAGGAACCTCAGGACCATGTGACTTCTTAAGTGGTAGTTCAGCCACAGGCTAGCCAAGTGGAAGTTGCATCGCTGTTCATGGCCCAGCCTTGGAAGTCACACCATCACAAGCCTGCCCAGATCCAAAGAAAAGGGAATTAAGCTCTACTGCTGCTGCTGCTGCTTTTCCTTCTTCTTCTCTTTCTTTTCCTCCTCCTCCTTCTCCTCTTTTTCTTTTTCTCCTTTTTTTCCCTCCCAGTGCTAGGGATGTAGTTCTTGGTCTCATGCATGCTAGGCAAATACTATACCATCAAGCTATATCCCTGGCCCCAAACTCTACCTCTTCATGGGAGTGTGGATGGTGACATTGCTGAAGAGACTGTGGGACAGGAGATACTTTTATTTCCATGTTTGGAAACTGCAACCTATCTTGATGTTTGAGAGAAATCAGTTCCACATCTAGAACTAATCTATCTCTCTCTCTCTTTCTCTCTCTCTCTCTCTACCAGGGATTGAACCTAGGGGTGCTTAATCACTGAGCCACGTTCCCAGCCCTTTTTTATATTTATTTAGAGACAGGGTCTCATTGAGTTGCTAAGTGCATTGCTAATCTGCTGAGGCTGGCTTTGAACTCATGATCCTCCTCCCTCAGGCACCCCCATGTTGCTGGGATTATAGGCATGTACCTCCGCGCCTGGCTAGAGCTAATATCTTTTACTACAACTGCTGCTACTAAAGTTGGTGGCTTATCATTTATTGAGCATATATTGTATTCTAGGAATTAAGTTTTAAATATAGCAAGGGCTATGAAGATTACGCCATTTTACAGATGGAGAAACTAAGTCTCAGGGAAGTTAAGTAATCAGCTCAAGATCTCACAGCCGGGTGCGGTGGCGCACGCCTGTAATCCCAGCACTTGGGAGGCTGAGGCAGGAGGATCACAAGTTCAAAGCCAGCCTCAGCAGTGGCGAGGCACTTAGCAATTCAGTGAGACCCTGTCTCTAATAAAAAATTCAAAAAAGGGCTGGGGATGTGGACCAGTGGTTGAGTGCCCCTGAGTTCAATTCCCCAGTACAAAAAAAAAAAAAAAAAAAAAAAAAAAAAAAATCTCACAGCTATTGCCTGTGATGTGGGAAGTCAAAAAGGGAGAAGATTTAGGAATTGGCTCCATTCTTCAGATTTGCTGCTGGGTTGTATAATATTGCACTTACCATGTGGGAGTTGGTGGCTATCAAGGGACATTGGGTTTGAGATTGGGACATTATGTTGCTCAAGCTGGTCTTGAACTCCTGGGCTCAAGTGATCCTCTTGCTTCAGCCTCCCAGGTAGCTGGAACCACAAGGGTACACCATTGCACTCAGCTCAAGGGACATCTTTGATGAAAGTAAGAACCCAGATACAGGTCCTTGTGCCTGTGGTCTTGTGAAGCTGAGATTCCAATTGTCTTGGTTTTGTGGCTCCCCCTGTGCCACCTGAACTTTGGTTATACTGTCCCTGGATGTGGTGATATTAACCTGGCCCTGGCCTTCTTTGTTAATGCGCTTTTCATAATGCAGGTGTATTTAGCCCTACTTTATTCACTCCCCAACTTCTTGCCTCAGGTCCAGCATCTGTGAAGGGAAGTCACTGAGAGTGTCTGTCTCATGGGGTCTCTGTGAAGGCTGAAATTAGTTAGTGCATAGCTGACACATGCGCAGCAGTTGGAACAGTGCCGGATACCTGGCTGGGACTCCGTAAGTGCTGGTTCTTGTTCTTGGTAAGGTCCAAGCTTTGTTTGTCTGTTCCCTAATCTGGAAAGGGGTCAATCAAAGGATCTTTTAGCTTATGTTACTTCCTGTCCTCCCTTGGTTGAAGGCTAAAAAATAGGAATCCTCAGACGTTGGCTCTGATGTTCTGGCTGATGCTGCTTTCTGGAGCTCCTCTCTTTGAAGCACTTACTGGCCTGGTCTCCACCTATCCAGCATGCTGTATGTAGCTGTTCCCAATTTTAACTAGGGGTTACAGGGTTTCCCATCGTGTCGTCCAGGACCAGGTGGGCAAAAGAGGCAGTTGGTGTTCTGTCACTTATCACTATGCCCTCAGAGCATGTTCAGTATGAGCCGTGGACTACGAAAACCATTAGTCATGTTCTGTGTCATGGAGAAAGTTACTTAACCTTGAAGACCGTTTCCTCCTCTGGTAAATGTGGCTATAATGAAATCGACCTCATTCAGTTGCCGTGAGGATTCAATGAGATGATGTATGCAGAGCAGTAAGGATGGTGTCTGGCTCACTGAAGTGTTAATCATTATAGCCATTTATCTTCATCGTAAAAGTACCGTGTACTTGCTTATTTAAAAAACAGAGCCAGGCGCAGGGGCGCATGTCTGTAATCCCAGGGATTTCAGAGTCTGAGACAGGAGGATCACAAGTTCAAAGCCAGCTCAGCAATTTAAAGCCACCCTAAGCAACTAAATGAGATCCTTTCTCAAAAAAAAAAAAAAGGGAGGGGGCACTGGGGATGTAGCTCAGTAGCTAAGCACCCCTGGGTTTAATCCCAGTACCAAAATAAACACATTAATTTAAAAGAACAAAGAAATAAATATTAAAAAATGGGGCTGGTTTTGGTGCATACCTATAATCCCAGCTACTCAGTAGGCTGATCACATGTTTGAGGCCCGCCTCAGCAACTTAGTGAAACTGTCTCCAAATAAAAAGTAAAAAGGGCTGGGGATGTAACTTGATGGTAAAGCACCCCTGAGTTAAGTTCCTAGTACCAAACATAAATAAGTAGGAAAATTGGGGAAAGTAGAGAATAGGAGACATTGATATTCCTAGAAAGGGTCTGGGGGTAGTCACTCATATTCACATCTCAGTCATGCAGCCCAATATCATTAGTGTTTTGTGTGATCATTTTCTAGGCATAGGGTATTTAAAAAAATTTTTTATTGCACATGCAATTCTAACCCAAAGTTAACCATTAATGTTCTTTTTAATACTCTTATATTTATAAAAGCTTTTTTCCCTGTTTTTAGATTGATATCTCCTATTGGTAGCAATGAGATGAAATTTTTAAATATTCATTTGTTGATTTACACAGTATTATTTGATCTCTTGGGTTTCCCTGTGACATTGTTTCTATATTACAGATGAAGAAATATACTAGTATGAATGAGTCACACACACAATTTGGGACACAGGGTGGTGGAAGAACTTTGATGTTAAGGTAGGCCTCCATTGGAAGAGTAGATGTAGATGGCGAGGTGAATCCTTCTGACACTTTGACGTGCTCTGTCATGCATCTTGAGCCTATAAATTGGATCCTGTGCTTAGAGATGTAGGTCCCTGAGCCAAGAACGGGTTCCCCCCCCCAAAAAAAAAAAAAAAAAATGCATGAGAAGCACAGTGTCCCCTCCCTGCTCACTAACTGCTGAATCAAAATGCCCCTAGCCAGGATCATCTAGAACTTGGCCACAAAGCAAAAGTTAGAACATCCTTGGGCAAGCAATATCTTGAAAAACTATTTAAGTGATAGCATGTGTTTGCCAGGGACTGTCAAACTCCATCTAAAAGGACATGGCCTTGCCCACTGACCATGATTTTTAATCTTCTTTTGGGTTGTAAATCTCTTTGAGGATCTTTCAAAATTTGTAGACCTTTTCCCCAAAAGAACTCTCATGTACTTGTGTCATTGTTTTTCACTTGTTATAACTGATGAAGATGCTAAAGGTGTGTCTTGCTGCAAAATAAATTACCCCCAAAGGCTTAAAACAACAATGAACATTTATTATCTCAGTCTTTGTGGCTCAGGAATGGAGTAGCCTCTTAACTGGGCAATTCTGAGCAGTTTCTCTGGAGGTGGCAGCCCAGATGTCCTCTGGGGCTGGAGAATCCACTCCCAAGGTGGCTCAGTCTCATGCTGGGCAGGTTGGTGCTGGCTGTTGGCAAGAGGCCTCATGGGCCCTCCCCATCAGGTTGCTGTGATGTCCCTACTACATGGCATTTGGTTCTTCTTCAGAGTATGTGATCTGAGATAGCAAGGAGAAATCCCGTGTCTTTTTATCACCCATGAAGTCATGAGCCATCCATTCATTGTTCATTCCCTGTTGGACACATGGGGAGCCCTATTCAGTGCATAGGGAAAGGTTTAGGGGTGGATGGAGGGTGATAGTGTGAGCTTCAGAGCCTCTCCTGCTGGACTACTTTCCCAGCACCTGAGGGTGTTCACAAACCTGGAAGGTTTCCCAATCCATACGTGAGGGAATAGGGTTTCATTACTTGGGCATGATTGGTTAAACCATTGGCTGTTGGTGACTGAACTCAATCCCCAGCTCCACTTCTGTCCCAGAGATCTGGTGGGTGGTGGTGGTGGTGGTGAGGTGTTGAAATTTCCAACCCTGTAAGCATGATCAGCTCCTCCCTGGAAACTCTCCAAGGGCCCACCTGGAGCTGCTTCATTAGCATAACCTCTTGTATGCCTCAAATATGCTCATCATGAATATGGAGAGACTCCTGTGATTCAGGAAATTCCAAAGGGTTAAGGAGTTCAGGGCCAGGAACTGGGGCCAAAGACTAAATATATCCCCTGCCCCCAATGCACACATTATACTGCAGTAGTGAATACAGAAAAATATTTATGCGGCAATCATACATCATTTTTATTTTTGATTAAAAAAGTTTTTCTAGTTATAAAACTAGTTCATGCTCATTGCGGAGGATTGGGGGAGGAACTAAAACATAAAGAAGAAGAAAAAAAAAACCTTTGCCATTCTCTAACCCAGTATTTTCTTTCTAGTCCTCTTTATATAGTTATGTATAACACTTTGATCTTTCTTTTTGCTTGACAAAAGTGATATTTGCTCATTGCAAAGTAATCCAAAGAGTACAGAATGTCTGAGGTTTAAGTTATTTTTTAAAAAAGTGATTCTTGCCTGGAAGGAGCCTTGTGTTGTAGACTGAAGATGGAAGGGGCCCTGGGGCTAGAGGATGGAGGGCAGGGCAAGGGACTAGGGTCTGTTTGAGGGCAGCAGAGAGCACAGCAGGGCAAGTACCAGAACGGTGGAAGGGTAACTGAACTCTCCAGAAGAAAGAGTTAATTTTTATTCCTATGTTAATATCTACTTCCTAAGTACAGCACTGTTTTCAGGGATAAAAAGGCCCTTCATGGGGTGGGAGGAAAATTAAGGAGACATTTAATAAATAGGTACAGCTGAGTATGTGTGGTTGCAGTACAATCCCAGATTTATTGGTCAGGGCTGTTTATAACTCTTTTCCGGCCTGGACAAGTTGTTTTGACCCTGCTGCCCTGGCTCATTCAATGGCCACTTAACACTATTTACCTTGTGTTGGGGCGGCCGGGGGGCGGGGGGTGGGGGTGTGTGTGTATATGATCTGCTTACCCTGATAAGTTCTGTGAGTAGAGTGTATTCTGGCTGAACTCCTTGTTGCAGCATCATGGGCCGTGTCTGGTGGGTCTGAGCTGCTTTCTTTGGACAGGGAAAGACCAGAGGAGAATGAACCAATCTTGAATTAACTCACTGTATAATCTCTAGAAGGAAGGAATTTAAAACCACCGAGAGCCTTAAGTCAGGATATGTTCTTTCATGCGAGCATCTGGCTGGCACCATCTCGATAGAGACATTTTAAAGCAGCCTTTCTTGACCCTGGGGGAGCTTTAAAATATCCTAATGCCCAGGCCACGTTCCGGATCAGTCACGTTGGAGGGGTAGAGCTCGCCCTGTGCCCCCGTGATTCCACTGGGGATCCAGGATTGAGAAGCAGTCCTTTGAGGAAGATGCTGCGGCCCTGACCTGCCTGCAGCCTTTTTTGCAACTGGTGGGGCATGATTCTTGCTGCTCCCTCGTAGAATGCTGAAATGCAAAGGAGACCTAAGTGTTATGATTGTAGTTGTTTTCAAAGTGTCAGCATTTCAGAATGACTACAAACATTTGATTCAACTGTCACAATGTGTATGTGGGTGGGTATGTATTTCAAAATTTCATTAAAAGAGTACATATAACTAATGTTATGTGCCAGATTTTAACATACTGAAAATTACTAATGAGTTCTCTTCCCCATGATTTTAAATATAGTAACGAATGTCATCAGCCAGAATGTCTCAAAATCACATAGGACTTTGTTTCCGTATCCCCTCCTCTTGCTCCACCCCTTTTTTCCATTTCTCCCCTACTTCTGCTGGAGCCAGGATGGGGTTCTGTGTAAGATTCAGGGAGAAGCAGCTCTGTGTTCTTTCCCTGTATAGCCAACCATTTTGAGGTCTGTCATCTTGCAGATGTCAGCTTGATTTGAGGCACAGCCAGCTGGGCTGGGCTGAGAGCTGCCTTCCACTAGGCTTTGAGCAGTGTCCTCCCCTGGCACCAGCTGGGTCCACTTTTGATAGGTCTATGCTGGGGCCGCTGCCCTTCCCATTTGGGGATGGAAGGGACACTGCCGTGGGAGTATGCCATAGCTGTGAGTGGAGGTAGGCTCTGAAGTGTTCTTGAGCGGTCATTGGCCAGAGCCTGTCATCTGTGGATCCAGAGCCACTGAATGTCCAGTCGGTTTGGGTCCTAATAGCAGCTCTTTATTGAGGACTAATTGTGTGCTAGGCCTTGTGCACTTTAGAGACAATTTTTTAGTCAGTATTTTCCATAACTTCGAGGCATGCATTATTAGTCTCATCTTTCAAATGAGGAAACTGAAGCTCAGATTTTAAGTAACTTATCCAAGGTCACAGGTAATAAGTTACAAAGCTAGTATATGCTATTCCTCTCCAGAGCTTTCTTAGTAATCATTTTGTAGATGAGGAAATGAAGATCTGGAGAGGAGAAACAATTCGTCCAAAGACATAGCCAGTTCTGATCCACAGATACTTCTATGAATAGAACTTGTGTGCTTTTTCTACTATGCTGCTGTGCCTGGCTGCTGTTAAGTGGGGTACAAAGGGGAATGCCTCCTCCCACATTTCAAGTAGCTCAGACACACTGTGCTGTGTTGGTGTATTAGTTCATTTTCCATTACTATAACAAAAAGCCTGAGGCCGAGCACTGTATTTTGAAAAAGGTTTATTTAGCTCACAGTTTTAGAGGGTGCAACTGTAAGACTGTTTGCTCCATGAGTTCTGCCTCAGTGATATCGCTACTTTACGACATGGTGGATGGCATCATGGCAAAAGCCTGTGTAAGAGGTCACATGGTGAGATAGGAAGCCAGAGACAAGGGAGAGGCTGGTCTTGCTCTTTTTATCAGGACTCACTCTTGTGGAACCCGCATTCACCCTTCTTGGGCATTATCTCACACTAGGCCCTGCCTCTTAAAGGTTCCACCGCCTCTCACATCACCGCACTGAGGACCAAGCTCCTAGCACAGGAACCCTGGCGAGGCAGTGGGGGGACAGCACACACAGTCAACCCACATCCAAACTAGAGCAGTTGGCGTGTGATGAGAAGTGAAATCCACCACATTTTATCTGCGTCTCTGTGAAGGGATGCCATGTGACAAAGAACACGCAGAAGGCAGGCAGGCAGAAGTGACCTTGGAGAACCATATCTCAGCCAGAAGGCCGGGGTCACGGGCGAGTGGGAGCTGAGAGCTCCAGGGCAGCCTGTGGCTGCCCTTGTTACAGGTTTTGCTGTGCACGGTCTGCTTTCCCCACTTGGCCAGTTGGTGGGAATCCGGGCGGCAGGGATCTGCTTCAGCTCCTCACGTTCCTGTCGGCCGTGTGCTGCGCTTCAACTGGCAGCCGCGAGCAGGAGCTCCGCTCCGCTTCCATTTATGGAGGGAAGGGAAGTGAGGAATGCTCCTTGGGATGGTGGCGGGGAGTAATTACATTTGAAAATGTAGAGTGTAGCCCCCCCAAAAGGGCCCCATGACTCTCTCCGGCCAGCCTTCTAATTAAGGAAGAAATGTTTAATTTCAGCTAGATGGTGAAAGATGGTTGCTTTTATTTGTTTTCATCTGAATTTGTGCCAAGGATTCAACTTTTCTTGCTCATTTTATTAGAACTTTGTAAACAGCCATTAATAATTAGATATAAAACTGCTGCTTAGATGACAGAGGGACTAAATGAAATTCACAAGGGTCAGCCATTGAATAACTAACGGAACCATGTCCTTGCACGATCAAATTCCCATATATGCAAATTAGAGACAGTGCTTTACCACAGAGTGTTTTAATTAATATTTATAAATCACAGAGTGCCTCAGAAAGGGCCAGTAAGCTATTTATATTATTATCATGTCACACAAATAACAAACCCTCTGGAGACTGCTGCCTGTTTTGCATTTGGTCTGAAAAGTAAGCAAGTATGTTGTGTGTGTCTGCCTCTCCTGTAGGTGTGGTGTCAGCACAGCGGCAGGTCACAGTCCAGGAAGGACCCTTGTACCGCACAGAGGGCTCCCACATCACCATCTGGTGCAACGTGAGTGGCTACCAGGGACCCTCCGAGCAGAACTTCCAGTGGTCCATTTACCTGCCCTCCGCCCCAGAGCGCGAGGTGCAGATCGTCAGCACCGTGGACTCTTCTTTCCCCTACGCCATCTATACCCAGCGTGTCCGAGGTGGAAAGATCTACGTGGAAAGAGTCCAGGGGCACTCAGCTTTATTGCACATCACAGACCTCCAGGCCCGGGACGCTGGGGAGTATGAATGCCACACGCCCAACACCGACGAGCGATACTTTGGGAGTTACAGTGCAAAGATGAACCTAGTGGGTAAGGAGATGCTGTTTTCACGGGGCCAGTGGTAGGCCTGAGTCCCCGTGTTTCATACTGTGTGTTTGACTTTATCAAGACTCCCCAGACATTTTAGAGGTCAACAAATGGCATACGTGAACAGAATTTCTGTGCTCACTTGTAAATAATGGAATGTTGATGTTAGAACTTAAAAGAGATCTCATGCAAATGTTATGCATTTCAGAGGCTGACTAGACTTCCAGCTGGTGAAAGGGGTTATGAAAAATATAAGGCAAGGACATATATAGGTGATGATCATATAAAAGTGATATAGAAGATAGAGTATATGGCATCAGCCAGAAGGGAGGTAAAACCCCTGTAGGGACAAAAGGGAAAGCTTCCCTGCCCCTTCCAATAGGCAGATGAGTAGAATAGTTTTATGAGGAGGTGTTGATGGGCATGAGGGTAAAACTGGAGGAGAGTGACCACCCAGATAACCCAAGGAGGCCCAGATGCTTATATGTCCTGCTTCACAGGGGAGGAGATGGGGAATGAGATAATTTTGAGGGGTAATAAGTGATTTTAGGTGAATGAATTGGCCAGTGTCCAGACAATGGTTTGTAAATTATTCTCTTTGGGAATTGAATGGGCCAAGAAGAAGGACAGTGGCTTGTGACAGAATCTGACCAGGTGTGGTTACATTCTTTAATCTTCCTCCCTGTGGATATGAGTTTAGTTAATGAAAACCCAGGGCAGGGACCAGAGGTAATTGCTTTCTTCTTTGGCAACTCTGTTCTTGAAGCAGATAAGGGAATATCAGAGTATAACCTCTTTCAGCAGATGCTGCTCTCCAAGGGCCTTTCACTGAAAATAATCAGCACACCGGGTTGCCCTATTTTGAGGGGGAATTCCCTGGACTCTTTGAACTTTCAGAGAGGATGGCCCTTTGGACAGGCTCTGCAATGCCTGGGTGCTGCTGTGAGTTAGGAACAGAAAGTGGCTGCAGGTCCTTGCTCCGACCTCCGCCTGCCTGAGTAAGGAGTTGTGAACTGGCGGTCTCCCTCCATGTAGGTTGAGTGATGGGGAGGGGTGGAGCCGGGGGTGGGGTGGGGGGGCTTTCCACATTGAAGGCTCCGGCCACGGCCACGGTGTTAGCCACTGTGAAAGGTTAACAAGATCAAGGCTGTGATTTCTCTGCTCAAGTCTTTAATCTCTGGTTTTTATTATCACAATTAAGCAGGAGTGTTGATGGTTCTTTGATTAACAGCAATGCTGAGTTTTGCTTATTTTTCCTTCCTCAAATAACAGGAGGACTTTAAGACCCCGTCCTGAGATATACAGGGGAGAAAATGCACACTGGTTGTGACTGGGGTGCCCTCATCAGAGAGAGGGGTGGTGTTTAGTCTCCAGAAAGATATAAGGATCAGGGTCAAATTCCCACCAAGGGACTACAGGGCAGTCTCTTCACTTGCCTGAGTCTTCCCACACTGTGGCTTCCTTCCAGTGTGGACCATTTTGACTGATAAGTTATACATATTAAAAGTAGGGGCCCAGGGCTGGGGTTGTGGCTCAGTGGTAGAGCCCTTGCCTGGCATGTGTGAGGCACAGGTAGATCCCTGGCACCACATAAAAAAGTAGGGGCCAGGCTTGGTGGTGCATGCCTGTAATCCCAGCAGCTAGGGAGGCTCAGGCAAGAGGATCAATATAGTTCAAAGCCAGCCATAGCAAAAGTGAGGCCCTAAGCAACTCAGTGAGACCCTGTCTCTGTATAAAATACAAAATAGGGTTGGGGATGTGGCTCAGTGGTTGAGTGCCCCTGAGTTCAATCCCCAGTATCCCTCCTCCAAAATAGGAGATGGTGAAGATTTTCTCTACAAAAATCAAAACCAAAGCTTTCCAAGGACAATGCATTGTTGAATTAAGTTGGGGAATAGAGAGGAAAGTGAGCTGAGGAATAGGGAAAATGAGGCCAGCCTCTGCAATTTAGCAAGTCCCTGAGCAATTTAGCGAGACCCTATCTCAAAAAGAGCTAGGAATGTGGCTCAGTGGTAAAACACTCCTGATTCAGTCCCCAGTACTAATGAATGAAGGAAGGAAGGATATCAAAGTGACACGGAAATCAAGAAGAAGTCTTATCAACTAGGTGTGGTGGTACACACCTGTAATCCCAGTGATTTGGGAGGCTGAGGAAGGAGGATTGCAAGTTCAAAGCCAGCCTCAGCAACTTAGCGAGGCCCTAAGCAATTTAGTAAGACTCTCAAAATAAAATAAATAAAAAGGGATGCAGCTCAGTGGTTGAGTGCCCCTGGGTTCAATTCCTAGTACCTCCCCGCCACCACCAAAAAAAAAAATTAGACCTAAAAGAAAACTATTTTGACACACTATGTTTAGGGAAGTGAATTTATTATGTTAAACTTTAGAAATTGGTGCAAGCATAATTAAACTGTTAAAGGTAAGTGTAATGTCCCCCTGCCCCCGAGTGTGTTACACAGCAAAACAGAAAACTCTCCCTGTGTATTGCCTTTTGGGGTTGTCGGTGGCCTTGAGACAACTGTCAGAGGCCAATTCTGTTGGGAACACAGGAACAGTTGTGCCTGTGTACACAGGGGCCTTGCTTCTGGTGAGTTTCAGACTCTGTGGCTTTGTGTTGGTTCACTATTGGGACATTTTGTGTTGCAGTGATCCCAGACTCCCTGCAGACCACTGCCGTGCCCCAGACCCTGCACAAAGTGGAACAGGATCCGCTGGAGCTCAGTTGCGAAGTGGCCACAGAGACAGTCCAGCACAGCCACCTGTCTGTGACCTGGCTTCGGCAGAAAGGTGGCGAGAAGCCTGTGGAGGTCATTTCTCTGAGCCGGGACTTCATACTGCACTCCAGCAGCGAATACGCCCAGAGGCAGAGCCTGGGGGAGGTGCGGCTGGACAAGCTGGGGAGGACCACTTTCCGCCTCACCATCTTCCACCTGCAGCCTTCCGACCAGGGCGAGTTCTACTGTGAGGCCGCTGAATGGATCCAGGATCCGGATGGGTCATGGTATGCCATGACCCGGAAGCGCTCTGAGGGTGCCGTGGTCAACGTCCAGCCCACTGGTCAGTTTCTCTGAGCCTCTTGTCCATGTTTTTCAGCCTGTGGCCAGGGTTGTCAGACACTGGGAGGGTGTGGGGACATTTTTGGTTTTCATGTGAAGTTAGAGATGGTCTTACCTGCAGCCAGAAGATACAGGGACATAGGTTTCCTAAGACCTGGCTTTCCTGAAAGTCGCAGACAGGTACTGCTCAGACTGAATCTTGCCTATTGTCCTGTTTTCTTTACCTACACATTATTTTACATTTTTTAATATGAAATTCATTTTAAAAATTGAGAGATATCACAGAAAGCAATTCTACATCATGACTCTGGATCCCATTCCT
The DNA here is from genome assembly GCA_025594165.1 of Tamias sibiricus. NCBI lineage: Eukaryota > Metazoa > Chordata > Mammalia > Rodentia > Sciuridae > Tamias > Tamias sibiricus. The sequence continues at coordinate 107,276,315 of CM046658.1, read as the reverse complement.
GTTAGCCATATTTGATATCCCTTTGCCAGTATTGCCCATCTTCAGTGACCAATTCATAGAAGACATTGTGATTATGAGCCTTTCATTGGAGATGTAGAATTATGAACTATAGACATTTTGGCTTACATTATTATTTTTTATATTAATATTTCTCTTGTGGTGTTTTTACATTTCCAAACTGCTTTGTCATGTATTGTCACAATCCCTCAACAGTTCTGTCAGGTGATTGGGTAGTGGCATTTCCATTTCATAGGTGAGGACATGGAGTACAGGTTGCTTTATGGAGGGACCCCAGGAAGAGGCCACGGGTGTGTTGATGAGGCCAGTCCAAAGAGCACCGTGTCACACCATAGATGCTTTCTCAAGGAAGACCTGAGCAGGGCCCCTCAGGAAGTTGGGTGATGTGTTGAAGACTGTGGCAAAGCGAGAGTGGCCTGTGAGCTGTGCTGATCTCTGGCTTCTCTTGGTGTCTACCACTCTAGGCTTCTGAGCCTGCTAAGCTCCAGGTCAGAGCCAACAGCTGTTGCTACGCCTCAGCTAGGCTGGGAGCCAGGTTCTCATATGGGCCACCAGTCCCTGGCTTTGGTTGGAGGGTGAACATTAGGTATCCTGAGTGGCCTGTGAACCTTTCCTTGTGTTGACACTCACCTCTGGTGAGGACTTTGGTGGTCTGGTGAGGGAGTGGAGGTTTGGGTTACAGATGGGGTCCTCTTGTCAGGACCTTCTCTTGACCTCCTTTCCCACTTGTTATAGTCAGTTGTCTTGGTCCTGTGTGGTTCCTCTGACATTGAAGAGCAGTGCGTCAGACTCAACTAACTGGACCCTTTCCAGGCCTCATCCCAGAATCTTGAATCAGGGGACCCTTGAGAGGGACTTGGGAAGCTGGGTTTCTGATGCACTTCTCAGGTGACTCTTTCATTGTCTACATTTTGTCAAGCAGAGCTCTAGAGGGAACAGGGCGGAAGGGCTTCTCTGGACATTTAGTGGATTTGAAGACTTTTACCAAGGGGTTGGGTTTCTAGACATGGACAGTTGATCCGCTCTGTAGGACCCAGGGCTTTTAGCCTCTTCTGGATCTTCTGAAATTAAGAAGTCCACCAAAGGGGCTTTATTTCCTACTTATCATTTCCCTTCCTGGACCGTTTTAAGATCAGCTTCAAAAGTCTGGACCAGATTTTGAATCTTAATGCTTTTAAATTAGGTTGCATCAGTTAATCTTCTTTATTTTAATCTTACCAATTTGGAATTAGGACTTTTTGAATTTGCCCTGCAAATGTATCTAGACTAAGCCAGCAAGGGGAAAAATAACACCACCAAAAGTCGATGACTTTGTGTTCCTGTTCAGGCTCAGTGGTTGCATGGCTAATTTTGTTCTTTGCTTTGTTCATTTCAGTAAACACTAGTCATTCTCTACAGCACTGAATTTGTGGTGCAAGGCAATATGGGATGCAAAGATGAGTAACACTAAGTCTCTATACTTATAGTACTTGCAGACCTGGGAACCAGTGGCCAAGGAGAAGGTGCTGAGTGCTTGATAGCATTTGCAGAGTGCTCTAGAAAAACAGTAAATGCAAAGGTTCTTGCTGCTGTAATTTTCCCGGATGCAATATTGGTGAAGGGAAATCCAGTAAGTTTGGTGACTTGCTCTGTCTCAAAGCTTTGAGGAGATGGAAAGAGGAAGAGTATGAAGGTGCAGGATTAGTTGTTTGGCAAGTGGAGAATAGTCATGCATGACTAGTTGTTGAGTTGTAGGTGTATGCATGGTGGGAGAAGAAAGGGGAGATGAGCTAGAGCCCTAAATGCTGTGGTGTGGAGCTTGGACTTGACTATGTGGACCAGGAGTTTCCAAGCCTCTCTTCTGGGAACCTTAGTAACTCCTGGGAGGTGCCTGAGAAGTAAGTTCTACCTAGTATATGCACATGTCTGTATGCATGAGTGTGCATCCTGGGGCTCAGGGGGAGGTGTGTGGGGGCCTGAGTCTGTCCCTCTTGCTTCAACCACGTATTTTCTGAGTTGGGCAACAAAAGATTGTATATGAAGAAAGGAGTTCCCCTTCCACTGCCTCCTCCTAATAAAATTTGAAAATCCCTGCTACAGGCATTGGGGCGGGCCGGGGGGGCGGATAGAGATTTTTAAGCAGGTAGTGACAGTTAGATTAGGGGTTTAGAAGGAAGAACTCATGGGGACCACCTGGAAGTTGATCACACAGGTTGGGTCTAAGTCAAGAAACCCAGTAAAAAAGACTTGTCACAGCTGGGGCAGTGGCATTGGCCTGGAAGGGATGTTATGACTAGAGGCTGAAAGATGGAGAACTTGATGGGAAGAGAAAGCCAGCTGGAGGGAGCCCTGGGGCTGGGCCTGGGGCTCCTGTGGTTCTTTGAACTGTGGGGAGGTAGGAGGAGGAAAGCAAGGGTAATGAGGACATGCACAGTCCTGCTTGAAAGTCTGTTGTGGTGACACTGGTTGGTTTTTGTTTTTATAACTTTTAGTCAAGGAGTCCATCCCCCAAACTCTTAAGAGAGATGCTCAAGATGTAGAATGAGGCCAGTGAGTAAGGAGGGGCCGGGAAAAGCCCATGCGGCAACAGTCGGAAGAGGCTCAGGAGAGTTGTAGAGAGGGTTACTAGGGGGGGTCAAGGCTCGTTCCAGTGAGAGAGAAGGCCAGAGCGTTCAGGCAAGCAAGAGAAGTGGAGCAGAAGACGCCACGGAACCCAAGGGACTCTAGGGGCTGCAGAGGCTGAAGCACGCTTGAGAAGAGCCTTTGCTTATGGTGGGGTGGGATAAGGTGAACCATGGGTGCCATTGGCTAGGTCAGTTACCTGTGGGAGAAGGGCCAGAAGCCACATTTCAGTGAGCTAAGGAGTGAGTGGTACTAGAAAAAGCTTCAATCAATTACTGTCCATTTAATTGACTGGGCATAACCAAAATCAAATTGCTCTGCAGAAAGTGGGGGTGTTACATATCTTCAACCTGGGAACATGAAGACCTCCCTGAGCCTTGCAGGGAGGGATACAAAGTCTTTGGCTGGCAAAAGAAGAAGGCCACAGTTGTGGCCAGCCTGACCCAGGGCAAATGGAAATTTCTGAGGTGCAGGGCGACCCCGACACATCCACACTGGCATTTATGTGGAAGGAGTGCTTTTTTTTAGCATTGATGTTGGGTTATGAATTACTGTACTTGGGTTGACCAGAGAGCTGATAAAAGAGCAGATAACATGGACACAGTCCCACATGGGTCTGCTCTTACAGGCAGACAGTGACAGAATAAAGCTCTTCTTTCAGCCCACGTCTTTTAATACTGGTTTCTTGGGAAGGGGAAGAAGCATCGGCAGGCACTGAGACATTGGAGGTGAGCCCTGGAGTTGTCAAGTATAGTTTGCTGTCAGGAAGTTCGAGTAAAGGCAGGAAGGAGTTAAGTCACTGGAGAGAAGGGAAGTTTGGGGCAAGACACTGGCCCACATGGCAGGGGAGAGGGGTATGGGCAAACAGGTGGGTGTAGAGCTGAGCGGAAGGAATACTGAAGTCGTTGGGTCATGATTCCTGTGTTTTCTCAGGGAAACAGGATTCTCCTCTGCTTAAAGAATGCCTGGGATCAGGGATGAATGAGGCAAGGGTCCTGAAGATAGATAGTGGTTAAGACTTGGAAACGCCATCTGGGGAGGGCAGTTCATGTTGAGACAATGAAGTCTACAGGGAATTCAAACAGCGTTGCGATGGGATTTCCCCTTGATGTTCTCTTTGGAAGAACAGAGCTAGAGCTGGAAGGAGGGTAATTTGGGAAGTGGTCACAGCCAGGGCTCTGTGACTCCATGTCCAAGGACAGAAGTTTCCTCCATTCCCCAACTCCTATTTTTTTCCCCTTACTTCTGCATGGGTGCCTCTGAGATTGGATAATGGTCTCATGAGTTAACAACTCACTCTGTGCCATCATATGGAATGTGGTTCACAGTGACTGGCCCTTCTTGGATCTCTCCCTTGTGCCTGGTTAGACACCCAACTCTTCAAAGAGTGTTTGGGTTCCTTGGCTACTTCGAAGGTGGTCTGGCTGTCAGTGGAAATGGATACAGCCTATATTTAATCTGGCAGGTGGTAGGCCAGCAAAAAGACGTTCGTTTTCATTTTCCCTATGCAGTGCTGTTAGAGTTTGTCTTATCCATGTCTTAATTCCAGTATTCACATGGGGGTTGAGAGAGAATTTTAACAGATTCATTTTTGAGTATTTATTGGGATTGGGGTCAGCACCTAGGCCACTGTAATATTTTCTCACAGACTTGAGGGGTAAGTCCTACAATCTCTGCTGAGAATATTTGCAGTGGTATTGCTTCTGTGGATATTCAAGGCAGGACCTTTGAAATCTGCCATTTAAATGATATTAAGGGCTCCTGTTGGGTTCTGGGGAGTCTAACCTAGGGCAGTGTAAGCTTTGAATAGAGCCTCATTGGTCTTGACTGAAATAACAAACTCTTTGGACAGTCTGGGTCTGGATGGGACTTTGTGATATTCATGAGTTTCTTTGGGCCTCAGATAACCTGGGTCTGAATTGGATTTTCTCTCAAGACAAGTGCCGTGGCCCTCTCCTGTAGTTAGCATTATTAAGAAGGACAAAGGGAGTAGGGTTTTGCCAGTGCGGTTTATCTGCAGCCCTCATCCTCCTAGAACACGTCTTTTTTATTGTTATTTGTTTTCTCAGACAAAGAGTTCACCGTTCGGCTGGAAACGGACAAGCGGCTGCACACAGTGGGTGAGCCCGTGGAGTTCAGATGCATCCTGGAGGCCCAGAACGTTCCCGACCGTTACTTTGCCGTCTCCTGGGCCTTCAACAGCTCCCTCATCGCCAGCATGGGGCCTAATGCTGTGCCCATCCTCAACAGTGAATTTGCCCATCGGGAAGCCAGGGGACAGCTTAAAGTGGCCAAAGAGAGCGACAGTGTCTTTGTGTTAAAGATCTACCACCTGCGCCAGGAAGATAGTGGGAAATACAACTGTCGTGTGACTGAGCGAGAGAAGACAGTCACTGGGGAATTCATTGACAAGGAGAGCAAGCGTCCCAAGAACATTCCCATCATAGTCCTCCCCCTCAGTAAGTAGAGAGAGCTCTCTGTGCTTGTTCTCATCGGTCCCTGGTTCAGTGCCTAGAGTCACTTATCAGGAGAGAGAATACAGCTGGGGTGGGGGAGTGCAGAGAGGCTGGACTGCAGCATGAAAACAGAGCAGGAGAGAGCCCCTCTGAGCCCCTCTGCTTCTCCAGCCTACCCAGCAGGCCCCCAGGTTCACAGGCATCAGGGGTATATCTCAGGCTGGAGACGGGTACCAGCAGACCCGAGCTGGAGCAACTCAGTGTAAACACCAGCAGTGCCAGCTCTGCTTGGAGAAAGACCAGGAATCCTGGAAAGCTGAGAGCTCTGGAGTGGGAATGGAGTCCCAGGAGAAGTGGGTTGAGGCCTGTCTTGAAATCTCACTTAAGGAGAGTTGGTCTTTTAGGGGGGAAGATTTTAAATGATAAAGTGCATACTTAAGAAGGATTTGCTGTCGGGGTTTTTCTACATATAAAAGTGGGCATTTCCCAATTGTTTCTTCCCTGGTTTTGAAATTGCGTTGATCAAAGTCAGCAGGTGGTAGAGGGTCCATTGCCAGCAAAAAGAAAAGGAACAGTCAGTGGGTGGGATCTCTCAGGTCCTCCTGGAGCATGCCTTGGAAAGCTTAGCCTCTGTGAGGCTGATGCAGCGGGCCCTGCCTCCCTGTGAGCTGGCATTGTCTGGGTGGGGTGCAGCCCTTGCTGGGGACTCCAGAGACCACCAGTGTCTGGGCACATTGTGTTTAAATGTCCATAGTGTCAGGTTGTTCTTATTAATCTCCTCTCTCTCTCTCTCTCATAGTTCTGTTTAGTAAAAAGATAATAAAAACTTAACAATGCTCTGATTTTAAACAAGATGATGAAGTTTTAAAAAACTAACCTTTAACCTTTCCTTAGCTGCTCAAACTGTTCTTTTAGTCTTCTAATGATTGCCTTTACATTTTTATTTACACCTTTACATATTTAAAATATTCTTTTTCAAGTGTAACGTCAAAAATAGACATGGGATTTGCCTTTTTTTTTTTTTTGCTTCTTATCAACAGGATTATTTTCTTTCATGCTTCTTGTGTTTTTAAAAACCACACAGGTACGTACACACACACACACACACACACACACACACACCCCTAATTGTCTTAAAATTCTTCTGTTTCTTAGACTTTCCCCCCTGTAATGCCTAGCATGGTGCTTTGCATAGAGTAGGTGCTTGCCGAATATTTGTATGGTTGAAACTGTTGAATGGAATGCCCACTCTCTTTCCGTTATCCTGTCCATCTGTGCTTGCCTTAACCACGGACTCTCTACTTTAAAATCTACGACTAATTCCTCATTATTTTGTAAGGATCCAGCGAAGGGCAGCCACACTGTTTACTTCCTGTTATCTTTTGTACTGAAAGATTTCCCCTCACCCCTTCCGAGAACTTGTTTGATGATCTGTGGCTGCTATATTGCTTTTCCAGCAGATAACTGGGTAGTTAAAGTCCCCCAGCACCACCAGATCCTGCCCCAAGGCCACTTGGGTAAGTCTACCAAAGAACAACAGCAATCACATCGGTAATGGTGATAATACCTTGGATTTTAATGGCGCTTTTTCTTCAAGAGCCCAAAGTGCTTCTGCTTAAATTATCTCCCTCTTCGCTCCCACCTTTTAAATCCCTATTGAGGCCAATATTATATCCATCCTATGAACAAAGAAGTCAGAGCAGCACACAGAGAAGTGACTGAGCCCATCGTCCACTGAGGGGTTAAGCTTGCATTGCATTAGAGACATGTGCTTCTAACTCCAGATCCACCGCTCTGCGCTTGGCCTGTGCTACACCATCAGCCTCCTGTTCTGAAATTTCATTTTGAACCTGCACACAGATCCTCATAAGTTCTGTCCCAGTTTTCACTTAATCCAGAGAGTTTTAACTTGTTGGCTACCTTTTTAAAGGCCTTGGAATCCTTGTAAATAGTCAGAATGGGCATTACGGCAACAGGTCTGTGTTCACCTTTGCCGTGCCTGCCAGAGTGGTTTTTCTCCTAAACATCTGGCTTTCCAGGCTTGCTTCACACCGTAGCTAGAACTTGTACCAAAGTCCACTAGGGTGACAGTAGGGTTAAGATCCATGTCCTGCAAACCATTCTTCTGCATGAGACAAACAAAAGGACTTTCTCCCTTGATGCTGAAGATGACCTTTCATCCCTTACTTTTGAATCAACAGCAGTGGAGATGAGTTTTTAACCTAAAAGGGAATATTGTTATCATTAATGATGATGAAAAATAAGTACCTCTTCTCCCTCTCAGCATATTGACTCCAAGAAGTAGGCACGATTAGCAGCTTCACTTTGTACATGAGAAAGCAGAGTTCAAGTGGGTTATGAAACAACACTGGGATTACAGTCAGGAAGGTAGTGAGCCTAGGCTCCAGATCCGTGCTTTTAACCACCAGTGCTGTGGCTCTGCAGGAACCTCCTCATCTCCATGAATTGTCTCTGCAGGACCCTCGAGGGAAGTTGCCCTCCTGGAAAATTGCTATATTCCCCACCTGTCCAGCACCCCCCCACACACCATGTAAAACAAGTAAATCCAGAATAGGTAGCAAGCACAGTCACTCTAATAGGAGCTAAATGCTGAGGCTCAGTGCTCATCTTTGTCTTTTTCTGCCTGTGGGAGACATAAAGGGGAGAAAAGATTGATTCAAATGCATTGTTATGTGTATGTGTGTGTTTCCCTCCGTAATTGGGTGCACTTCTTAATCGGGGATTTGATTGAATTGATTGGTTTAAAATTACTGTACATGTTTTGTGTGAGCAGTCTCTAGAAAATTGGAGCCAAATTAGTTATGGCACTGTACTTTGTGTTCTTTAATACTTACAGGCCTTTTGAGCTCAATATAGATAATCATATAAAATAGTATATGCACAATTAATATAGATTAAAATATACATGCCATTTATAAAAACAAAGAGTTTTTGGAATGAGAAAAATTAATCATGATCATGGTGAGCACTTTTGAAAACCTACTCTGTGTTAGGTGATCCATAGACATTGTCTCATTTACTTTTTAATATTTAAAAATTCTACAATTACAGGTAGCATTCTACCTGTCTTACCAAAGAAGAAGTGGAGGCACGTAGAGTTTAAATTATTCAGCTGAATGAGATGGGCTGGCTAAGTGAGTAGCTAGACTGAAGTGGGAAGGGAATGAGATTGTCATCCCAACTTTGATTGGCGGAGTCTTTCAAGGTAGGGAGCAGAGGAACCCCAGGGCTGAATGAGGACAGGAAGGAGAAGAGTAGGTGATAAGCCCCTGGCTTTGGTTTATTCCTCTGTGTTAATGAAAGTACGAATGCTCACCCCCGCACTTGGTGAAACTAGACCATCTGTGCTCCGTTATTATCCACCCTCAAGCACATGCCATTTTCCAGATACTTCCTGGCATTTTTTTTTCCCTACTTCCTAATATTATCCTCAAGGACTCAAATGGCACATTATGGATGGTTAGCTTTTATTTGACTGCTCTAACACAGACTGTGGGAAAACTGAAGTGCAGCAGGATTTGGGACTTCTTCATCTCGCTAAGAATTCAAGGTGAAAGTCCTGAACTCCAGCTGAGCAGGTTACTTCGTACATTGTTTTATGCCTTAAGTGCCATATCATTGTACTACGATTCAGTCTCAGGTCTTAGAACCTCATTATCCCAGCTCTCTGCATGTAGCAGAGAGCATCCTGGGTCATCACATCTAGAGTCACAGGAGCAGTACCCAGAAAGAGCCAGATCATGTAGCAGCAAGTGTCACAGTATTTTTTATTCTCTGTCACTAAATATGATTGCATTTGCACCTTTCCTCCTGTGGCATCTGTGGGGAGGGCACCATGAAGACCATAAAGCCCCCAGTGTGGCACTCTCTCCTCTCCCCAGAGAGCAGCATCTCCGTGGAGGTGGCCAGCAACGCCAGCATCGTCCTTGAGGGCGAGGACCTGCACTTCTCCTGCAGTGTCCGCACAGCCGGCAGGCTGCAGGGCCGCTTCTCTGTCATCTGGCAGCTCGTGGACAGGCAGAACCGCCGCAGCAACATCATGTGGCTAGACCGGGATGGCACCGTGCAGCCAGGCTCGTCCTACTGGGAGCGCAGCAGCTTTGGGGGCATCCAGATGGAGCAGGTGCAGCCCAACTCCTTCAGCCTGGGCATCTTCAACAGCAGGAAGGAGGATGAGGGCCAGTATGAATGCCACGTGACCGAGTGGGTGCGGGCGGTGGATGGCGAGTGGCAGATCGTGGGGGAGCGCCGAGCCAGCACTCTTGTCTCCATCACTGCTCTGGGTAAGTGGGTCCTGGGGCGGTTAAGGAGGTTGCTCCGGTGTTCAGCACTTTACCAAGACTTTTATTAGTATGATGTTCTCATATGAGATAGCAGCACTTCAAAAGTCCTTGATTGAAGGGAGTCTTCAGGGTAGGAGTGGCAGGGTTGAGTCTAGGCATTTGAGCTTCATTGTCCCACCAAATCCTCACCTAGCCAAAGGTGGACATGTTCATTTTACAAGGGAATGGAGACTGAGACAGGCTCATTTGCCCAAGGTGGCAGCTTTTCAACGACCAACCCACAGTCTGAACCCAGGAAACAAGCAATTCTGTCTTAATGTTTTTCAAGGTCCGTGTTTTTATCTATAAGGCCCCTACTTAAGAAAGCCATTTCCTCATTGCATGAAAAGATACCTTGAGATTTGCTAAAACCAAAGAATATTAAATTTGCTTCTCATGGGGTAGTTAAAGAGGCTTCTGTCAACTTTTATCTGTCAAATCCAATCAGCATATTAAATTTTAAAAGACCAGCCTGCTCCTTTGCTGGGAAGATAACGTGGCATGGCACATCTTCTGTTTGCCAGGAAGCTGGCCTCAGTTATCCTCAGCCACTTTACGTGCCATTTCTGGGGACCATGTCACTGCCTTCCCACAGGGAGGGCTGGTGGCACTGTCAGAACACCCAGTAAAGAGCAGCCCCAATGGATTAGCCTGATACCAGGTCCTCCACTTTCTCATCCCTCTGAGATTAGGATTACATTTGTTTTTAAGAGCTTAATTCCAAAGGTGGACCTGCTTTCTGCAATAACCATGCAGCTCAGATTTCTGCCTCCCAGAACTTCCTCTAGTGATTGAGTTTCCTAATCATTTCCATCCCCATGCTCAGCATTAGTGTGGACCTTTGGAGATAGAACTTTGGGAAAAGCTCCAGGCATCAGTACTGATGTTTTTTCCCCCATCCCGGGAGGCTAGGAGTGTCTGAGGAGTGGTTGGAGTTAGGACTGTTTCTCTAGAGGTTATGATATCAGAACCTTTTGGCTTTCTGTAGGAGAAATATCTATATTTCATGATATCAGGTTATGCCCAGAGGGATTTCAAACTCACCATGTCTGGCCATTCCCACAGCCAGGTCATACCGAGCAGTCTTCCCTGGGCTCTGGTGCCTCAAGATGCCTCTGGCTAAAGCCACATCCATGCAGACCAAAGGGGGGTGGATCAGGAAAGAGCAGGAGGGTGTCCTGGACTAAGGTGGTCTCTTTAGTGTAAAATAAACAATGACCCACACACAGATTTTCACATTGGTACAACTAGGAATGGATCTGCTCAGCAGGGAGGTGGCCGCAGCCAGGTGTATAGATAAGGCTGTAGGTGGGACATCTTCCCCACGCCTGTGGGCTTCGAGACTGCTCAGGTAGGGCAGCTTGGAAGCTGTGACACCGTGACCACAGTGCCCCATGCAGATCTTGTCCCCAAGGTCCTGTTCCACATCACTCTTGTGATAACATGCTACACACAGGTGTGCAAATGACTGTTATAGCCACTTAGTGTTTAAGGATGGGCCTCTGAGTCTTAAACTCTTTCTTTAAAGAATGTATAGTATGAAATCCAAATTGAAGATCCAGAGTTCTTAGCAAATTTTGCCTACTTATTTGCTGACAATCTCCTATAGAAAGCCAAAAGGTTCATTCTGGATGCCCTCTCTTTTGCCTATGGATTTTAAAGTACTTTACTTTGTGTCTGTTTTGTTTCTTGAACAAAATACATATTTAACAAAATATATACCCTGTGTCAGGGACTATCCAAGTATTTTACAAAATACTCGTTCATTTAATCTTTACAAAACCCCTTTAACATATGAAGAAACAAAATCATAAGTTGAGTAACTCATTTAATGTCAGACTGTAGGGAGGTATTACAGTCAGATGGCTGGCTCCAGAGTCTGTATTATTCTTCTCATGGGTAAAGCAACCTCAAAAAGCCCCTGGAATCAGTACCTTCAGGTCTGTAGTCTGATGGTGCTGTTTACTAACATTTTAACATTGGGCAGTTTTATTTCACTGTGCCCTGCCAACAGGGACAGTAGGCCTACCTGTCCTGCAAGGTTGATTCAGTGAAATGTGTGAGCAAAGCATTTGGCACCATGCCTGGCATGTAGATGGTGCTCAATACTTACTGGCCGCTGTTAGATCCATGATTACAAAGGTGCACTAATATGAACTAGTGTTTCTAAACCGAAGGGACTCTGAAGTGCTTGATTAAGGAGTGACTGTTAGGGATTCGTGATGCTCCCTCATTCGGTAGGGAGTATCCAGACTCACCAGCTCACTGAGATTGCAAACCCTGAATTTAGGACCATTGTCACCACCTCATCCAGGTCACCACCTGCTGAAGATCATCCCCTCCTGCTGGGCATTTCTTACTGCCCTCCTGCCCCTGGCTTTTGTGGGGGAAGTGGAGAAGGAGCTGGGGGCCTCCGTCTGCCTCCCTTATGGGGCACCCATGCACTAGGGGGCCAGGGAAAGATGTCTAGGTGGGTGGGTGTGTACTTCTTGCCAGTGATGAAGAAAATTGGCTTTGGAGCTTTTTCCTCCTGTTTTTGCATGGAATTATTGGATTTTGAGGAATGGCCCAGGCTACATAGAATCAGCCCCCGAGCGAGCGATAGCATCCAACTCTAGAGGAAGTTCTAATGCAAATGCATGTGACAGTCTCCTGAAAGGGTCTGGGCTAGAGCTTCTCCAGGAATGCCTAGGCCTCTTTCTGTGGGGTCTTGTAAACTGTCAGTTTGTGGCTCTGTGTGATATAGAGTACTATAAACCCTCACGTGAAAAGAATGTTCCAAGGAGAGCTGGTGAGCCTCATCTGTTCTGCTGGCTTTGCCAGGAGCCGGACTGCTGAGGTCACACTGCCCCAGGAAAGCCAGGTGCCTCCTCTGACTGATTCTCTGCTCTCTCTCCAGAGACAGGCTTTGCCGTCACAGCCATCTCCCGGACACCAGGGGTGACCTACAGCGACTCCTTTGACTTGCAGTGTATCATCAAGCCCCACTACCCGGCCCGGGTCCCTGTGTCAGTGACGTGGCGGTTCCAGCCGGTGGGCACTGTTGAGTTCCATGACCTGGTGACCTTCACACGGGATGGAGGGGTCCAGTGGGGGGACAGGTCCTCCAGCTTCCGAACCCGGACTGCCATCGAGAAGGCTGAGTCCAGCAACAACGTCCGCCTGAGCATCAGCCGGGCCAGCGACACGGAGGCGGGCAAGTACCAGTGTGTGGCCGAACTGTGGAGGAGGAACTACAACAACACATGGACACGGCTGGCCGAGAGGACCTCCAACCTGCTGGAGATCCGCGTGCTGCAGCCAGGTGGGTGCCACTGTCCGAGCGAGTCCCTGTTACAGGGCCTGTGGGACGTGGGCTTACGCGACGTGAGATTTTTTTTTTTTCTTCCTTGAAAAACAGATTATTATTTTTCAATTTGTTCTTTTTAGATATACATGACAGTAGACTGTATTTTGACATATCATACATAGATGGAGGATAACTTCCCATTCTTGTGGCGATACATGATGTGGAGTTATACTGGTCGTCTGTTCACGTATGAACATGGGAAAGTTAACGTGAGATTTGAGGACATGAGCTTGCATGACATAGGAGACACGTGAGGAGGGAATGATACGTGTGTGTTGAGCCCTGCCATAGCTTCAGTTTCTCAACTCTTGAGAAATTTCAAGTCAATAAAGAAGTTGCAGGAATTGTGCAACGAACCCTTATTTTCTCTTTCCTTGATGGCCAGTTCTTAATGTCCCACCACACTTGTGTTTTCCCTCTTAGTATATTTTTGTTGTTTCTGAACCATTTGGGGATTAGTTGTGGACATCAGGAGGCATCCCCCTGAATACTGTGGCATGTAACTCTAAGAACGAGACGTCGTCCTACCCAACCACTACAATACCACTGCCACACTGTGGGTATTGAGCATTAGTGAGTGGGCCCTTACTTACCTTTCTCCAGTTGTTCCAATATTGCCCTTTTGTGTGTGTGTGTGTGTAATTTCTTCCAAACAAAGGATTCAGTCAGAGAACATGCATCACATTTAGTTGTTCTGTCTCTTTAGACTCTTTTTTTTTTTTTATTTGTTTTTTAGTTGTACACAATGTGTTTTTACGTGGTGCTGAGAATCGAACCTGGGCCGCACATGTGCTAGGCGAGTGCTTTACCGCTGAGCCACAACCCCAGCCCTCTTTAGACTCTTAATCTAGACCAATTCCCCTTCCTTTGTGTGTGTGTGTTATAATATTGACCTTTGTGAATTCTGCAGTCTGGTTGTTTTCTGGAAATCTATCTCTTTACTTAACCTTATTTCCTATCGTCTTTGCAACAATTATGTAAAAGAGATATCATTGTCTCCTGTTTGTAGACAAGGAACTCAGAGGGGAAAGGAAAGGGAATGGTCTCTTTTGGAGCATCTGCTCATGCTAGGTGCTAGTCACCAGTTACTTTATGAGAATTTCACCTTGGGAAGGATGGATTAGCCTAAGGTCTCCTAGCTGGTTGATGGTGGATATGGGATTGAAGTCTTGTGGTCTTTTGTCTGTAATGTTTCCTTAACCCAGGTCCTGTCCATGTGTGCTGAGTTCTTATTCCCATGGACTCTGAGACCTTTCAAAGTAGAGATAAGGGGGCACTCATTTGGGGGTTTCTACCATCTCTCACCTCAGGCCCTCCTATCAATGTGGAGGAGTAGTTCAGTGTGTCCTGCTCCATGGCTTTTCCCTGCGTCTCTCCTGGTTGCCTGCCAGGTTAGACGCCGGTGGGGCGGGAGCCCAGGCTGCAGGCTGCTGCCTCCCTCCTGTTGTCCGACCCTTACACAGGGTGGAACAGACACCCGAACACTGAAAGCTGAGAGTTGACCTTTGCAAAGACTTTTTGTGACTTTCTGCCCCAACCATTTTGCAAAGATGATTTAAATGCCTTGGAAAAAAGTATTTTTTTTTTTTCCTGCCCACTAAGAGCTGTGATTAGTGCCCTACCTGATCTGTTGGCTGATTTTGTATAGCCACAAGGTTGTTTTCAGCAGTGTGAGGTTAAATAATAGTAATGTCTGCGTTTTTCCTTCCTGTCTTCTGACGCCATAACAGAGGTCTGTTTTGTACCAGACTTGTAACAAGTGAGTTGTGTAGATGATGAGATGTTCCTGGGTCAATTAGAGCCTGAGGCCGGGCTGGGGTGTTTCAGGTTAATGGCAGGTTAAGCCGGACACATTTGATGTGCGCCCTTGTTGTGGAAGTTCTGAGGCCCCCTGCTTGCCTGCCCTATTGAAGAGAACATTGGGATCATAATTGTGCCTTTTGTTGTCTCCCCTGTCACTCAAGGTCTGTGTTCTGAGCAGTAGTGGCTGTCATATAAGTCCTGAAACCTCACCTGGAAGGCAGAGGTGAAGCTCCCAAGACCTTGCCTGTCATTGCCTCTCTGAATACGCCCCTGATATTTGCTCATTTCTGTTGCAACTTGGACTCTAAGACTGAGTGCCTCAGGGATAAATATGGCGTTAGTTCATTGAAGGCTCTATTTGGATTCTGATTAATTGACAGTAGCGCTAAAAGTAGACAGGGACAGAAATGAATGAAGTTCCACCTGGGTGCCCGGCTTGTACTTAATTCTTACACTTTCTTTTTAAATTCATCCCACAGGCTGATCATGTGGATGTCTGTGTCCCCATTTTGCTAGAGAGGAAACCAGATGGTTAGGAGCCTGCTGGAGCCACCACTTCCTTAAGTGTCAGAATTGAGAGGCTTGAACTGAGGTTGGAGCCCAGTTCCCTCTGACTTGTACACATTTGCATTTTCCATTATACCATTTCATCGCCTCCTAACAGGAAAGTAGCTGGAGAGTGAGGAGACCCAGCTTCTGCTCCAGGGACTGTTCTTGAGTCTTGTGTATATCAAGGTGGTTTCTATTTGTGTTTTCACTGCACAGTGAGGACAAGCAGTGGTTGGCCCAGGGGACTTTTGAGCATCACTGGGCTCATATTGTTGCGAGCCCTCTGCTTTTATAAAGGTGCACAGTAGTTCACTTTCCTGGCCCTCTGGAGGCTGGAAAGAGCAAAGGTAGGAGCTTGAGGCCCCTCATGACTCCCAGAGTGGCTGAGGCACCAGGGAGAGTGCATCCCCTTAAGTGTTGCTGTCTCTCCTTATTAAATATTTATGCAGTTAGCACTTAATATTTTCCAAAGAGCTTCATGTCCATTTCTCCTCTTTTCCCTAAATATGCTGGTTGGTGCTGGTGTTTTTGTTTTGTTTTTTTTTTTTTTTTGGGGGGGGGGGGGCACATAGAAGTAGTATATGAGGACTGACTGTGTGCCGGAGACAGTACTGAACACTTGGTGTGTATTATCTCACTGAATCTTCACAGCAAACGTGGAAGGAAGGTATCACATTCCTATTTGATAATCAAAGTCACAGAGGCTCAGAGAGATTCTAACTTGCCCAAGTCAGATAAGCAGTGAGTGGGAAGGCTAGGATTTGAGTGTAGGTGTGTCTTATTATAAGCACTCAGGGTGGGAAGAGTTGGACATTTCCTGAAGCCTTATAATCACAAGTTATGCCTTCTGCATTTAGCTGATGGCACTCTTTATAGAAGAGGCTTCCCCTTATAGGTCGCTAGTGCAGAAGAGTCTTGTCACTGGTGAGAATAGCAGTCACTACAGCAGTGGTACCAATAGCACCCGGTGACTTTTAGCATTTCTTGTGTGGCCACACATCCTGAGTGCTTTGTATGCAATATCTTACTTAATTCTTTCTTACTGTATACACTGCCTCTGAGGATACTGCTTCACCCATTTTACAGAAGAGGATACTGCAATAGGGGTTAAATAAATAACCCAGTGATTCATAATAATTGGCAGAGCCAGGATTCAAATCTGGACAGTCAGTCTGGAGTCCAAGTGCTTAATTTTGTTATTTCATATACTTTCTAGACAAAGTACCATATTTTTATTTAATTTTCTTAGGAATCCTTGGCACTATATACTCTGTGTATGTGTGAGGGTGTGTGTGAGAGAGAGAGAGAGAGAGAAAGAGAGAGAGAGAGAGAGAGAGAGAGAGAGAGAGTGTGTGTGTGTGTGTGTGTGTGTGTGTGTGTGTGGTTATGGAACCCAGGGCTGTGTGCATGCTAGGCACGCACTCTGCCACTGAGCTACACCCTGGCACCATGCATTTCTATTTAATATCTCCTCTCTCTGGTTTACCATCTTGATTTCCCCACCCTTAAATTTGTTTTGTAGAAGTTGGGGTCACAAAGCACTCACAGAGCTTCCTCAGGAAACAGGTTGCTAATGGCAGAGAAGTTTGATCTGTTCCTCTTCAAGCTCCTTCGTTTCTTCTAACTGCTGCCACAAGGTGGCTCTAAGGCTTGGCAACATCAGAACCCCCAAACAGTGCCAGCCTCCCTTCCTTCCACCATTCCTGCATACCTTGCCCCCCAAAACACGAATTCTTGGCCCAGCTCTGGCATCTTCCACAGAAATGTCTCCTGTCCTTTGCCCCCACCTTTAAAAGAATATTCTGTCACATATTTTTATTCTAAGAGAATCAGTAGAAACCCAGGGGCTGGTGACTGACTCAGGTCAGTCCATTTGTCATTGGCTTCACTGCTGTGATGTCATTGTCCCCAGCAAGGCTCTGTGTGGCCTGTGCCCCACTGGTCCCTGCCAGAGCCACCTGCTGATCCTGACCGCATCATGGGTATTGGATTCTTCGTAACCTTGGGTTGGTCGACTTGCTATGGCTCTTTTACTGCCTGTCACGTGGCACGCTGATCCCTGGGCACATCCTCAAAGAAGTCTTTAGGGAGTGAAGGCCTCCCTTTCTCCCTTTTTTGTTGCTGATTAAGCTCAGTTTTACTCCCATTGATCACATGGTGTGACCCCAATGGAGCATTTCGGCAAGACTTTTAGTCAGGTTAGCAAACTCTATTCTTAATTCTTAATCAGTTCTTTTCTCTTTTAATTGTAAAGCATCACCTTGCTTCTGATTTTCTTTAGTTCCAAAAACACCCTCCAATTACACATTGCTAAATACAGAAGCAATAAGGGAAATGTCAGCCCTCATTTTTCCAAATGTTTACGACCATATCTTGGCCTGGCTATTAAACATTGCACATTAAAATCGACAAAGCAATAAACAGGCTTCCAGGAGGACAGCCTCCGGTGGTAGAAAGCCGACTCGTCAGTGGGTATATTCAGCTGGGATTTTACTGATGGGTAGTCAGGATGAATATTTAATACCCTCTGGATGTTGCCAAATCCTTTTTCTTCTATTTCTTATTGCTGACCTGGCAGATTAGGTTAGCTGAGGGCTTTTTCTTTGACTTCCAGGAGTCCAGGCCATTTGAACACTGCTCTCATTATCACGGTGTAGTAGGGGCTGGCTGCTCCATCCCTCCCCAGAGCGGCCCCTTCTTTCTTTCAGGGAAGCCTGGGGTTCTCTTTCAGTTCCCTGTGGCTTGTGCCTGTTGTCTGCATAGAGACAGAGTGAACATGAGGACAGGATCCCTAAGAGGAGCCTTGGCCTTCTCCCTGTGCCTCATGGCGTGTTGTCATGTTGACACCAGGTACACTTGCTATTAGTGTCAACCCGAAAGGATCACTGGTCCCTCTGCAGACAGGTAAAGCAAGGTAGGGTGTGTCAGATTTCTCCTAATTAACTCTTACTCCATCCTTGCTACTCTCCCTTTATTCAGCTCTGCCTCCTACCTCTCCAAGCATCTGTGTTGCTTCCCTGCTGGGTGCTAAGGCTGCATGTGTCACAGCTGCTGCTCTGCAGGCTGCCTGGAGGAGGCAGCAGGCTGGGAACTCAGGAGTGCAGTAAGGCTTACAGGTGTGGTGGCAGAGCCAGCACAGGGAACACTGGAGCATGGAGGTCACATGTGTTATAGTTAAAAGCAAACACAAACCAGGTGGCCTTGGCTGGAATTGCAATTCTGCCACATAGCTGGCTGTGTGACCTTGGGCAAACATCTTTGTAAGGGGATAATAATATTTACTTCATAGGACTGGAAAATAGGTACTCTTTGTAAAATGCTTAAATAGTGCTGAGCACAAAAAAAGAATGGACTATATGAAAGTGTGTTAAATAAATAAGAATGCACTGAACTGAGGAATTAGGACTTTAGATCATATGCAGATCTGTTACTCCTTTTCAACAACAATTTGTAATATTCTTGTTACTGCCCTGGAATGAAACTCATCGACAATATAACATTCCTAATAACATAACCTTTAGAAATTGTTATATTACCCTAATAATGGGATAAAGGAGAAATTTTTTAAAAAAGTAGTTCATAGTAAAACAATGTGCTTCAGCATGTAACTGCTCAGGGACAGTGACACTAGGAGGCACACTAACTATCACTGCTACAGCTGGCAGAGGCACTGTGAATGTCACCCTTAAATGCAGAGTGACAGTCATTACCACAGATCTGCACCCCAGGCAGCACTGCCAGCTGGGACTGATTTTCTGAATCCCCAAGCAATTCTGAAGGAAACAGGAAAAACCTCTCTTGATTGACCTGGCATTTACTGAAACCATGGGAAAAAAAGTATGGTGCTTATAATAAAATCAAAGTTAGGTTCTAGGCTTAGGGACACACTTATAATAAAATCAAAGTTAGGTTCTAGGCTTAGGGACACTCTTTTCACCCATGTGAGTGTCATTTGAAAGTCATATAGGATGCAAGGCAAAGCTTTATAGTGTAGTTTTCCCAAAACATCTATTGTTGGCATCTCACCATTAAATATTTTCAAGTTAATTTGACAACCAAAGACAGGCCTCCAGATTTTCACAATGCTTGGGGGCACTGGCTGCCCCATTGAGAACTGCCGTTATGGGCTGTGGGTGGTGAGTTGAGGCAGGCTCTTTGCTGGGGAGTGACTATTCCTGCTTGCCACTTAGGAAGATCTCCCTGACTGTGGCTAAGGCTGGAGGCCCACAGGTTACTGGGCTCCATCCTGAGTTTCTGACCCAGTAGGTTCTAACAAGTTCCAGATAATCTGTGCTAATCTGTGTTGCTCTGTGCTTGCAGATGCAGGGATCTTGCTCTGGGAACCACAGGTAGTCAGGATGGAGTCCCAGCTCTGGGTCCCTCACAGCCTGGCTGAAGCTCACCTTTCTGACTTTTTCACCAGTGACCTGGTGCCTGACCACTTACCCTTCCCTAAAAACAGTGCACGGAGGTATTGTCATCTTCTCAGGTGCCCTTTCACTTTCCTTCTCCACTTGTTGAACACCTGCTCATTCATTTCTCAGAACCAAGTAGCTGAGCTCACAACTTTTTGAAAGGCTTTCTCCCTCCCATGACAGATTCAATCATCCATTTGTTAATTTGTTCAGCAATGATTGAGTTATGTAGTCCTTGCCCTTTAGTCCTAGAATTTTTGCAGGAAGAGAAGATCTTTAAAAAATTACCTTCAGAATAGGGCATCATGTAACAGAACTGGAGTGGGGTTTATGGGAATCCTTTATTGATGGAATGAATGAATTGTATGTGAGGAGAGCACACAAAAAGCAGAATTTGAGGGTGGGGAAGCTGGCTGGTAAGGCAGCTACTGTTTCTTGCTGCCTGTTCCTCTTCTCTCCTGTCCATCACCTTGATATCACCCATCCTAACTCATAGCACAGCATCCTCTCCTTTGCTACCAAAGACAGAGTCTCCACACTTTGATCCGAAGCCTGGGAAGGAAATATCCAGTTGCAGAAAGCAAGGGCCATTCCTGCAAATGGTGGTAGCTGCTCAACCAGGCATCTGCTGGAATGAGCTGGACTGTTCTCTTGTGGGTGGGACATCACTGCAAGCCACCCTGGCCCTTCTTCTGCCTCTTGTTGGGTTCTTTTTTCCTCCTACTTATTCACTGTTGGGGATTAACCAAGCTTCAGTCCTGAGCATCTTTCACCTCAGCATTTATTGCTTCGCTAAATCCATATACTGACACAGCCAAGTCCAGGGTTTCTCAGGCTTTCACACCTATCTGAATCACTGGGGGATCTTGTTAAAAATGCAGATTCTGACTTAGTGGGCTTAAGAGTCTGCATTTCTTTTTTTTCTTTTCTTTTTTTTTTTTTTTTATTTGGTACCAGGGATTGAACTCAGGGGCGCTCGACCACTAGGCCACATCCCGAGCCCTTTTTTGTATTTTATTAGAAACAGGATCTCACTGAGTTGCTAAGTGCCTCGTTATTGCTGAGGCTGGCTTTGAACTCGCGATTCTCCTGCCTCAGCCTCCCAAGTGCTGGGATTACAGGCGTGAGCCACCGCACCCAGCAAGAGTCTGCATTTCTGACGAGTTCCTACTTGTTTTCATGCTACTGATCTGTGGCAGCACTTTCGGAAGTACAGGTGTCACCAAGGTTTGACAGTTTCCGTCTAGTGTTGAGCTTTGAACTTGGCACCAGGCACAGAAACCAAAGGGAATGAGAATATCTAAAAATTTACTGTTTTTATACACCAAAACTTGTGCTAAACTCTTTCTGTAGACTATTGCTTTTTTTTTTTTTTTTTTTTTTGGTAGCGGGGATTGATCTCAGGGGTACTCAACCACTGGGCCACATCCCCAGCCCTTTTTTTGTATTTTATTAGAGACAGGGTCTCACTGAGTTGCTAAGTGCCTTGCCATTGCTGAGGCTAGCTTTGAACTCACGATCCTCCTGCCTCAGCCTCCTAAGTGCTGGGATTACAGACGTGCGCTACCACGCCTGGCCTAGACTATTGCTTTTAATCTGTACAGTGCTCCTAATGAACTAGACTGCTGTTATTGCTCTCATTTTGCAGAAAGAAACACCTTCAGGCCTTAAGGGGGCTGGGCTCTCCTAACTGTGGAGGGAGGTGAGGCACAGACTGCTCACTGCCCAGGGCAGTGCTGTGACAGAGCACATGAGTGTTTGCTAATTATCTGTGGAGCCTCCAGTCTCCTCTGGGCTTCAGGAAAGTTCCTCGCTGCCCTTGAGATGTGGGAGGAAATTCCGAAGTGTAGGATAAGAGCTGCCCCCTTGTCCACCTGTCAGGCACGCACCCAATTTCAAAAGTGCCTCTCTTTTTCAAGCCTCTCAACACTTCACAATATTTTGACATGGGAAGGGGAAAAAAAAAAATGGAAATGCTTTGAAACATTTCTCTTTCTTGGATTCTCGATCTCAGACCATGTGACCAAATTGAAGTTTAGTCATAGGATTCCAGTTTAACATATGCAGTTACTATGGCAATGGAGGTTTCCTTAGTAACAGTTGCAAAAATAATCTGGCCCCAATTAATAATACATTTTAAAGCTCTTTCTACTCTATACAGAAGAACCCACTTTTTTTTTTTGGCCAAGAACCAGATAATTCAGGTGGTGTCATTTGCACTGATAGAGATATCATTTGCATGCGGAGAATTGGGTTGGAAAAGAAAGAAAAGGGAGCCCGTTGCTTCAAGCACTCTGGGAATCCTCTCTGAAAAGTGGACTGGCGAGTCCAGTTTCCAAGTCTGGGGAGCTTCATGGTAAACCCTTCCCTGAATTCCCAGCATGCCCTAGGGGACTTTTGGAGAAGGGAGAAGGCAGAAGACTGGACTTGTTAACAAAAAATATGAAACCAGAAGGTGGGGCCACCAGACAAGGGATTTCTCTCAAGTTGGTGTGGTCTGGTGGCTCGTCTGTAAGTGTGTGAATCCCACGTCCTTGCATAAAGAGAAAGTCTGACTTAGCACCAGGAGTTGTGTCCTCAGGGATGCTGTTACAGTAATGGTGCTGGGGTTGGGATACTGCTGCACCTTGGCCTGTTAAAACTTCTCATCCATTCAGGACCTTGTCTGTGTGGTACCAGGGAACCCAGTGGTGATTTATGGCCTTTGATTCCTTTACACAAGGGACTCAATCCTTGCCACTGTCTTTGCATACTTAGAGTTGACTGGGGCTGGCAGAGAACCCCAGGGTCATGCCTACTCAGTCCTGTGTCTGGTTGTGCTTGCTTGCTGCTCTTGCAGCTGGACTCTGGCCTTAAGAAACTAGAGCCTGCCCAGCAGGGTGCTGGAGACTGGCCAGGGCAGATCTGCCCTGCTCCTTCCCTCCTGGCTAAGCAAGCCCAGTTGGAAGAGGCACTAGCTGCTCTCCCTGTGTGGGGTTTGTACCTTGCCCCCGGTTTTTCTCTCACCTGGCAAGTGGCCAAAACCTGAGGTGTAAACGAGTGTAAAGAGAGGAGTGGGATAGAATGATGCTTTTACTCCCAGCTCCCTAAGAGAAATTTAGAATTGTTTCTTTTCAGTAGGGAGGAAGAAGGTGGGAAGGAGAAATCAGAGCCAAGTGTAATCATGATGGAGTGGGTGAGATCTCACATTACTTTCATAAGATATATTTTGTTAGACATTGGCTTCTTGCCACCTAAAAGGTGAACATCGTCATTAATTAGCAGCTAGGGTGGCACTCTAGAGTTGGGCCTTCCTGCTGTTTCTGGAACAGGGGAAGGGGAGACTGGAGTCGGCTCTGCGCTCTCTGGCTGCTGTCATCTTCCCAGCCTTCTCCCCCTCACCCCGCCCCACGAAGATCCCCCGTACCATCCTCGCATTGTCTGCTACCACATTCCTCCCGCACACTTGCATTCTCTCACCCTCCTACGCACATTTCAGCAATCACTTTGAGTGCTTTCTGAAGGCTGGGCACTGTGCTAGGCTCTGGGCTGTGGCCATGGGGATGTCCACTAGCAGAACTCTGTGGGCTGGGACTCTGTCTTGTCCTTCAGGGCATCCCCAGCACTTAGCAGCCTGTGGGAAACAGTGGGTGCTCACAAATATTGGCTGGTTGAGTGGAAAAAACTTGGTCTGTCCCCTCAGGGGCTCACAGTCTAGGATGGAAGAGAGACAAAAGGAAAAACAGCCTGGGGTCTTTATAGAGTGCTAAGGAAGGGCACCTAACCAGGTGGAAGTGGGACAGGAAGGAGGCGGGGGCAGAAGATGAGTGGAGAAGGGCAGAATGGGGAGGTGACAGAGGAGACAGGCAGAGAGGACAGAGGCTACAGATCAGGGGGAAACTGCATGGGACCGTGGAGGGTGGTTGGGGTCAAGTTGTGGTGAAGAGTCAGGACGGCTGGACAGAGGCCAGGTCTCAAGGGGCTTTGCGCTGGGAAAAGGAGTGGTTTTCTTTAGACCATCTAGACAGCTGGGAGCCGTTGAACTTCATAAGCAGAGACAGGATGTGTCAGGTTTGTGTTTTAGCTTCATGGTCCTGGATGGCAGGGGGAGCCGATGGGGACAGGGGGAGGTGGTGAATGCCTAGTTCAGGGGTGTGGCAAGGAAAAGTGGATGGAGGGGTGTCCTCATACTGAACCGTGTTTTGGAGGAAGCCTGTTAGTGTCCGCTAGGAGCAGTGCTGGAACAGAGGCAGGCCCTGAGCCTGCACCTGAGGTTTAGAATGGGCCACGTTTCCAGGAGGGTGTGTGGCGATTTTTCTGATCTGCGCCCCTTCCCTCACAGTGACAAAGCTGCAGGTGAGCAAGTCGAAGAGAACCCTCACCCTGGTGGAGAACAGGCCCATTCAGTTGAACTGCTCCGTCAAGTCCCAGACCAGCCAGAACTCGCACTTCGCCGTGCTCTGGTACGTCCACAAACCCTCAGATGCAGACGGCAAGCTCATCCTCAAGACCACCCACAGCTCCGCCTTCGAGTACGGCACCTATGCTGAGGAGGAGGGCCTGAGAGCCCGGCTGCAGTTCGAGAGACACGTGTCCGGGGGCCTGTTCAGCCTCACTGTCCAGAGAGCGGAGGTCAGCGACAGCGGCAGCTACTATTGCCACGTGGAGGAGTGGCTGCTGAGCCCCAACTATGCCTGGTACAAGCTGGCAGAGGAGGTTTCAGGACGCACAGAAGTCACTGTGAAGCAGCCAGGTGAGGGCGGAGGGTGTGACCTTCCTGGGCCAGTGGGTTTCCTGTACAGGCTGCCTGGGGCCAGCCAGGGCTCTGTGGGGTCCTCATGGTGAGGTAGTCCAGGGTGTGCACTGCTACACAGACCATTGTGCTGGTGTCTGGGGGCCCTTCCGTTCTGCGCAGCGGGTCCGGTTTTTGGTGCAGACTCACAGAGCATCCTCACCTCTGCTCCTGCGGTTGCCATCTTCACTGGGGATGCTGAGGGGAGGCTGGGTCTGTAGAATACAGCTGCAGCTTCTAGGGCTGGATCTCTTTCTGCATTTCCTGGGTTCCCTTAGCTGCCTCCCCTTCTTCCTGACCTCCTGTCTCAGCCTAGGCAGGACCTTCCTGTCTCAGCCCTCATCCCTTCCCAGCACCAGGGTGGAGCCCTTAGCCTGTCCCCTGATAGGTGGCCTCTGACTCCTGCCACGCGCCCAGGAGAGGGGGCTGACTGCCTTAGCAAGCCTGGGCTCCACTTTGGGGCAGCCCCGATGGTTAAAAAGACTGCTTCCCTGTAGTTTTCCTCTCAGGTTTTAGGTGTGTCCCTAGAACAACCCAAGGTAAGCTTGGGTTGTTTCCTTCTGCATGAAGGCTGCACTTTTCTGTCTACCCTTCTCTAGGTTAAGGAGCCCCTTCAACTTCCTGCTCCTGGCTTGGCCCCAGTGCCCTCTCCATAGGCGTGCCTTACAAAACATATGGTGTAATGATTATCTGCATTTCTTCTGTACTATAACATACATATTAAGGAAGGGCTGTTGTTGTATTGTTAGCCACTAGCATGGCATCCTTAGTAAATACTGGCTGAATCAGGAACAAATGGTTGGTTTCCTTGAACACCACTAGGCCTTTGGATGTGCTATTCTCAGCCTAGAAAAAGTTGGCCATAGATACTTGTTGTTCCGCCCTTCCCCTGCAAGGTGTTGCTGATTCATTTTAACTTAAAGAGCACCCTAGAAGTCTTTCCCGTTCCCTGTATAGTACGTATCAGCACCTGGCATTCCATTCGTTTACTTATTCACAGGTAAGTAATTAGGAAGCACTTACTCATGTTTGTGCTTGTATTTACTCATTACCAGCTACTATGTATTACTTATTTGTTATTTACATATTCACATACACACATATATATTTGTTGTGTGTCTTTTCTATGAGAATTGAAGCTCCCTGAACGAGCCCAGGGACTTGGTTTCTTCACCGGGCTTGACTCCCGGGGGGCCTCAGTGCATATTTGTGGAGTAAAAGCCACGGGGCCCAGACACATGGGTCCCCATGTGGCCCTGCCTGTGCTGAGTGCAGTGGGACTATTGTCACCTTCCCCCAGGCCATGGTTCGTCCTCTGCTAGCCTTGTGCTGATGCGCTACCAGGAAGCCCTGCTCTGCAGCGGTTCCAGTGGCCTCCTGACTGCAGACCAGTCTTTGGGCCACCAATGTGCTTTTGGTTCCTATCCTCTCCGCTCCCGTTCTCTGTACTTTTTCAGCTGGGAGAACATCACCCCTGCCCCCTGCCCTTCCTCTGCCGCTACCGTGTCCTTTCCCTCATTTGGTCTGAAACCAAGAGACCCTTGGTGGCGCCGAAATTTATTAAGGGAATCCCCCCTATCTGAGGCTACAGTCAAGCTAAGCAGGACCATGCCAAAGGACAGCATGGATCCCTGTCAACACAGTTAGTGACATCTCTGTCACAGGGAGTTTCAAATCTGTAAGCAGAAAACTCACAGGACACAGATTAAAGCAGCTCCCCCCCCCCCACACTTTTCAATTGATATTTTGGGTTCATTTCTATTTATTTTTCTTTTTCCTTTTTTCCTGTTTAGAAAGTATATGCTTACAGAGCTTTTGGGAAATACAAAGTAAACAAACAAAATCCCACAATGGAAAAAAAAATAATCTTGCAACCTAGAGATAACCAGAGTTACCATCTTCTTACGTGTATGTTGTGGGAAGCTGGCTATTTCACATGTATGTTCTGTTTTTTTTTTTTAACTTAAAACAGTAATCCTGAACACTATAAAAACATTCGGGCCACACTGCAGTGTAGCGTAGTGAGTGACAGTGCCAGGCGCCCGTCCCCTTTCCTCCTGTCACTGGGGGGTTGCTCCCCAGTGCCTCTGTGTGTTTGCAGTGCTGTAGCTTTAGATCCCTCTGGTCCAGGGAGGCTCATTAGGGCCCTTTATGAAATTACCAGCCTTCTATCAGTGTGTGCCATTGTTAATGACACTTTTTCACCAGAGGAGAATCTCGTTAGTGAGCTTTCAAACCATCGGGTCCCATCAGTATCAATCTTTCCTTTACTGATGTCAGATCAGCTCTCTTCCCACTTGAGAGGGAGGCGCTTCTGAGGGCCAGCACATTATACAGTGGGCATGTTTTACTGGACTTCCTCCCAGCGTATTCTAGCCATCATCTGGTCAGTTTCCGAGGTTGGCTCTTGTGCCAAAGGGGTTCTTCCCGGCCCTTGCCCTCCCCTTCCCAGCCACCCCGTCAGGCAGCTGCACCCTTTGTGGTCTGTCGTCCTGTGGATGTGTGGTCTTCTGCAGCTTGCGTTGGTCCTCCCTCAAGCCTCTGCACCCACGAGGGTGATGTATTGGGGGCAGCTGCTTCTGGAGCACTGGGGTCCTGGAAATTCAGGTCCTTTGTTCACGTGATGCAGAAGCTCAGTGTTTAGAGGACCCTGCCTGAGAACGGTGTCTGCCGAGTGAGTCTGAGCTGCTGTCCAGTACTTGGAAGGCATCTATTTGTTCACCTCTCCTTGGAGGGGGTGACTGTGTTGTGACATCTCTTTCCTCTCTGATCCAGACAGCCGCCTGAGGCTCAGCCAGGCCCACGGGAACCTGTCGGTTCTGGAGACCCGGCAGGTGCAGCTGGAGTGCATGGTCCTGAACCGCACCAGCATGGCCTCGCAGCTGATGGTGGAGTGGTTTGTGTGGAAGCCCAATCACCCTGAGCGGGAGACTGTGGCCCGCCTGAGCCGCGAGGCCACCTTCCACTATGGAGAGCAGGCAGCCAAAAACAACCTGCAGGGGCGGCTGCACCTGGAGAGCCCCTCCCCTGGCGTGTACAGGCTCTTCATCCAGAACGTGGCCGTACAGGACAGCGGCACCTACAGCTGCCGCGTGGAGGAGTGGCTGCTCAGCCCCAGTGGCCTGTGGTACAAGAGGGCCGAGGACACTGCCGGACAGATTGCGGTTACAGTCATGAGACCAGGTGAGGATGATGTCCCCAAACTCCACTCCCTTTGAAGTGTCCCCTTTAGAAATATTTCATATGATGAGTAAGATTAGTTTATTACTTAATTACATGCAGTTAAGTATATGCACGTTTACATTACACATTCGTATTCAAGATTGGCTCAAGGTGTTTTCCGTGTGAGTAGAAAATTGCACATCTGCGTTTGGCCTAAGATGATTTGATTTCTTAATTAGAATGAAATGGCAATTCATTATTACAGGTTATAGAAGTTAAAAAGGTGCATTCAGATTTAGACAAGTGGTTGATATCACGAAAAAATTTTGAAACAACAGCCATGTGGTTTGAAAAGTTAAGCTGGTAGATTTTCAGTGGAAAGGAATTGATTCTTTAAATAGAAATCTGTAGCTACCTGCAGCCTCCACCCTCGCATCCTCATAATTTTATTGGTTCTAATGACTATTCTGTGTGACCTTTTGCTTTTCTTGTCTCTATTGCTGTTTCTAAAATACCTAAATACATATAATTACTGGGTGTAATAATTGTCACACACTTAAGCACATAATCAAAGCTCACGTGTGCAGATTCCCTGTATTTTGCAACATTGCAACATCATTTATCCATATCAGAGCAAAAAGTCAATGGTTCCCATGAGGACATGGAGCAGAGATAAACTCACCTCCATCAGTGTGAGAAGCTTGTGTTGTCTGGCACTCTGGTATTCACATTTGTTGGAAGTCTTGGTCAGGTTTTCATGCCTGGTGGATCTGCTCTTTCCCTTGGTGGCACATAGGAGCCTCACGATTCTGCTGTGCCTGTTCATCATAGAACATACTTCAGGGAGGTGAAGCACCTTTGTTACAGGACAGGGACATTTTCTCACTTGTCTGTGTCTTCCCTAAGTTGGAGGGGAAATCACCTCTACTTGAGTTACATTTCCTTTGAGTTTTTTTTTTTTTTTTTAAATAATAGTTTTCTGCATTTGTCCTTATCTGGAGACTTGTCTTTCCTGAAGGCAAAATTGTAGAGAGTGGCAGCTGAATGCCCTTCTCCCCCAGCTCCCACCCATTTTGCAGATCACCATACTAAGGCCCCTGTGTGGACTGGAGGAGACAGACATTTCTTGTACGAGCTACACCCTGCCACAGTTAGCAAGTTCACATTCAGTCATCCTAACAACCCTTCCTGGTAGATTTTACTGATGGGGGAAATGAAGGTAGAAAGGAATTGCAGCACAGCCAGGAGGAGCAGAGGTGGTGCCTACCTGCTTCCCTCCACCACATTGTGTGGTAATCGCATAGCCCTTATACCTGTGACCCCACAAATGGACTAGTCTAGACCCACCTTCCCTTCTTCCTCCTGGCTGTCCCTGATTGTGTAAGTTATGCTAATTACAAAACATACTGAAAACAGAACAATGTGGGAAAGTTACTTACACCTCACTACCTGTGAATACCTACTGTTAATAATTTGATATATTTTTGTTTTTGGGGGTTGGTTGATAGGTTTTGGTCTTTGCCTTGTGTTTTCATATCCTCACTGACTCTTGGCTCTGAATGACATCAAAATCTCACTGTACTAAGAAGTGTTTTTCCTACCCTCCTAACATTCTCGGGTGAGCAGGTCCTAGAAAGCATTTCATAGCCATTGGTTTTGCTGCTGTGCAACATTCATCATGAGAATGTTCTCCAGAGGCTTGTTCTGAGTTGTATGTTGAGCATTTGGAAGACCTAAAATAATATAGCTCTGAGAGATGTGCTCACAATGGCTTTTGGGCCATAGCATCTGCTGTCCTTTATGGAATGGGATCTATGAGGTGAAGGCTGCTGCCCTCAGCGAGGTGGTTGTTGCGGACATCAATTTGACTTGCGGAACTGGGGAGGAGGGAAGACCACGTTCATCACACACAGGCCAGAGGTGGAGGTCAAGGTGACAGCCAGGGAGCAGTGGGCTTGAGGTGGAGGGGACAGGCTGAGAAAAACTGCTCTCATGTGTCTTATCCTTGGGAACGTGTGGAAGTCAGCATGAGGAGAGGGTTGGCCTATTGTAGAAGGGGACAGAAGACACAGGGAACCAAACCAGTAAAGAAGCATGTTAAGGGGAGGGAGGTTGTGGAAAGCTCAAAGTTAACTTCAACCCGGAAACTTGTATTGAGCCATCAATGCATGCAAGGTATTCAAAAGGATCAGGAAACATGGCAAACAGAAGAGAAGAAAGCAAAGGGAGGGTAAATGGGGAAGGGGGACCTGAGGAAACTAAATGCCTGCTGGTCTCTTTCCACCTGGCCACCTTGCCGTGATGGGCTCCATCAAACGTCAACCACCTCCTCTGACACCATACGGTTGCCCGGAGCTTTGGAATACTGTGTTGGGTGCTGGAGGTTAAGAAACTCCAGAGGCACCCTTGGTCAGGGGGCTAGCTTTCTAATGACTCTGGCATCACACCTTAGCTGTCCTCTCTGGAAAGCAGCTGCTCAGTTGTGTGGTTTGAGTCACCCGTGGACTGATATTCTCCACCCTGACGGGTTTGTTCTTGAGCACATTCTCCTCCCTAAGATCTGGGCTGATGCACTGTGCCCACCACCTGTAGCTGTTTGCCAAACCTTTGTGTGCTCACAGTGCACACTGAGGTTCCAGATGGGCCAGGAAGACGTGGAGAGGCCTGGCAGAGCCCCACAGAAGCAGTCAAAGCCCAGCTTTGTGTTCACCTGCAAGTGACATTGAGCCAATTCATCAACCGCCAGGACAGTATTTGGGAAATACTCCCTTTGGTCTCCATCCAAGTAGAACCTGATTTGGTGTGTTGACTTCTGTCGATGTTACATCAACATTTTTCATGAACATTTCATAAACAAAGCCAAAGGGAGGCCTTTTAGAAGCTAGGAAATGAATCATTTGTTCAGAAGCTACCACAGCTAGTCAAAGAAAAAATAAAAAAGGCACAGAACACCCAGATGAGAGACTGACTGATGGTGTCCAAGGCATGGTTTACCAGCTTAGGATACCTCTGTGGTGATTCTGTGTCTCCACCTGATCTGGGAGGGCACTTCCCATGCATGTCCTCTGTGAGGCCAGTGCCCAGGAGGAGGGGCCCGGGCAGGCCTGAGGTCTGGGCTTCAGTCCTTGAGCAGGATGTCTGTGTCCTTGGGGTCACTATGGCTTTATCAATAAGCTCCGTGCACACAGTTTAAATTCAAGAGTTTCTAAGTGGATATATTAGTCTCCTAGGGTTTCTTTTGCATGAAACGAAAGAAATTTATTCTTTCACAGTTGTGGAGGCCAGCAATTCAAAAGCAGGGGTGTCCTCCCAGCCATGCTCCCTGGTTTCTAGGGAAGAAGATGCCCTTGCGCCTTCTGGCTTCTGGTGGCTCCGGGCATTCCTGGGTCATAGCATAGGTGTGCCGCTCCTGCCTGTTCCTCCATTGTCTATAGCCGCCTTCTCTGTGTCCTCTCCTGTTCTTACTAGGACACCAGTTGTCTTACTTGGCTACATCGTCATAACAAAATACCACAGACTGGGCGGCTTAGACAACAGAAATGTATATCTTGCATTCTGGAGGCCCGGCTGAGGTTGGGGTGCAGCATGCTGGTGTTCTAGGGAGGGGCCCCCTTTCTGGCTGGCAAGTGATAGGTGGCTGCCCTCTTGCTGTGTGCTCACATGGCCTCCCATGCCCATACCCGGAAAGAGAGGTCTCTTTCTCTTACTGTAATTCTCTTTCTGTCATAAGGCCACCAATCTTATTACAGCCCTACCCTTATGACCTCTTTTAACCTTGATTATCTCCTAAAAGCCCTATCTCCAAATAGTCACTTGTTGAGAGTTAGATTTCAACAGGTGAATCTGGCAAGGAGGGGAATCACAGTTTAGTTCATAAGACCAGTCCCCAGATTTCGTGCCCACCCCAGTGTAGCATGCCCTTACCCAGCTAATTACATCTGCAAAGACGCTCTTTTCAAGTAAGGTCACATTCTGAGATTCTAAGTGGACGTGGATTTTGAGGAGACAGTGTTCAATCACTACAAGGGGTTACAGTGACAATAAGTGTCCCTTCCTCTCTGGATTCCCATAAACAGCCACTTTACCAGCTTCTTAATTCTTCGAATATAAACAGATGTGGGTGTCAGAAGAAATAGTTTTTCTGCATATGATGATGTATAGAGGACACAGCATCCTGTACTCCAGCTGTTTTTCTTGACTCCGTTTCTACGTCTTTTCACATAGCTCTGCCAGTATGCCCTTCTAATAGGTGCATAGTATTCAGTGGGGGTATTATTATTACTACAGTATAACGTGGTTAGCAATGGACATTTAGTTTGTTTCGAGCAAATAAATCAGCATCTTCTTCCTTCTTTGCCTCCTGTTCCTCCACAGATGCCGCCCTGCAGGTGGACACAGTGGTCCCCAACGCCACGGTGTCTGAGAAGGCAGCTTTTCAGCTGGACTGTAGCATCCTGTCTCGTTCGAGCCAGGACTCCCGCTTTGCTGTGGCCTGGTATTCCCTAAGGACTAAAGCTAGAGGGAAAAGGGGCAGCTCTGGTCTGGAAGAACTAGAGGAGGAAAGAGCAGAGGAGGAAGAGGAGGAGGAGGAGGAGGAAGGGGAGGAGGAGGCCGATGCGACAGAACGCACAGTGCTGCTGAGCGTGGGCCCTGACGCTGTCTTTGGCCCAGAGGGCAGCCCTTGGGAGGGCCGGCTTCGCTTCCAGAGGCTCTCGCCCCTACTTTACCGGCTCACGGTGCTGCAGGCCAGCCCCCACGACACAGGCAATTACTCCTGTCATGTGGAGGAGTGGCTGCCCAGCCCCCAGAAGGAGTGGTACCGGCTGACGGAGGAGGAGTCCGCCCCCATTGGCATTCGTGTTCTGGATACGAGTGAGTTTCCCCAATTACAGAGGAAGGATGGGGGCTGTTGATTCTGACTGTCCTGGAGATACATTCAGAGCTTGATTATGGGTGAATAAGCAGCTTTCCTAACTGTCATGGGTATTTATTAGGATTTGAGATAAGGGAGGATTTGACATACTAGTCCATGTAATTGACCCTCAACTGCCCATGCAAAAAAAGTGGGGGGATCAGAATTAAAGTGATAATATACCATATAATCCTTATTATAAACTTAGTGCTCCACCAGAGTCTATTTTAGTAAGATTCCATTGTGTGAGTATATTGCTAGATATTACTTTGTTTCATTTTGGACTATTGAACCCAGTCTCTCTTTAGTGAAATAGCAAGTGTTTCAGACTCATTAGGAGAAAGGGAAAGAATGAAGCTTGACTTCCTCACTGTCAGTCATTCTTTTTCTGAGTCAGTTTTATTTCAAAGGATAACTTGGAGGTTTAGGTAGATTTTGCATGGTTAGTAGGAAGGAAAGCCTCATAAGGCAATGATGTTACAGGAGAATTGGGAGAAGCAAAGCTGCAGCCTGTTGCTACAGAATGTTCCAGAATGAAATTTTCATCATGCAGAGGGACTTTCACTCTGAACAAAGATTTCAGAAAATTCTTGTGGGCCTGAATTATTTGTTCTAACAAGGCACCCTTTTGATTGGCCTTCTGTCAGAACGTGGAATATATCAGACTGAAAATAGTGTTTGCTATTGTAGAATCAGCCTATCCTGCAGAAATAAAAAACTTGCTAGCATTTTCAACTTCTTTTCAATCAAAACATTTTACCCCATAATCTTGATTTGAGGTTTTGAGTTTTGTCAGCTCTTTCTTTGCCTCAGTCACCTCCTGTAAGCACTGCATTAAATAGAACCATATGAAATTGAGATTTTGTAGGTCAAAAGTGGTTGACGATCAGCAATTTCATATAGTTGGGAAATCCAATAAGTGTAAATATTTGTTAATGTTTCTTCATCATACTGATGAGCAGCAGCTGTGCATGGAAGGGGCAACCGAAGAAACCTAAATCAGGCTTGGCCTGCCCAGTGGTCCACTGAATAACCCAGTGTCTGTCCAGAAGTAAAAGAGAAGGTGTTTAGGCTACACGTTATCTGCCCTTTGTGGACATCTATGATTATGAAGCTTCCTAGAGCAAAGGATCATCTAGCACCCTGATTTTTACAGAGAAAACATAGATTTTCTGAGGCCACCTTCCTCTGAGGTTCAATCCAGTCCCTCCATGGGGTGCTGGAGTGCCTGGGTTCTTGCTGTTCCATATCCAGCTGTAACTGTGTCTGTGCAGCCAGACACTCTGGGCATTATGAATGGTCCGTAATGGCATTTTAATTGCTAACGTTAATCAAGGGCAGGCATCCTTTCTGGTACAACTCTTCTCAGAAGCTGGCAGGAAAGGATCCTGTTAAATTCCCTAAGAAGGAAGTTTAGCAGGACTGAGTGCAAGGGGACATTTAAAATAGAACCCCACAGGAGTCAGCTTCTTTACCGACCTAGACGCCACTGTTTGCAATCAATAAGTTCCATTTTATTATATGGCCTTCCAAGCAGAGGTAATGGATCTCAATGGAAAGTGGAAGCATTGCATTATTTGAAATTGCAGCTGTGGATTGGAAGAGGCGTGGTTATAAGAAAAAGAATACCCCTTTCCCCTGGGGTAGCAGGGGAAAGGCAGGCGGGTATGGAAGCTGCCCAGTAGTTTCTGCGGGGTTGGGTGAGGTCTTTGGGAGCAAGTGTGGACACTCCAGGCTCTCACCGTTTGTCTCCCTCACGTCCTTTTCAGGTTCCACCCTCCAGTCACTCATCTGCTCCAACGACGCCCTCTTCTACTTCGTCTTCTTCTACCCTTTCCCTATCTTTGGCATCCTTATCATCACCATCCTGCTGGTACGCTTCAAAAGCCGGAACTCCAGCAAGAACTCTGAAGGGAAGAATGGGGTGCCTCTGTTGTGGATCAAAGAACCACACCTCAACTACTCCCCCACTTGCCTGGAGCCCCCAGTGCTCAGCATCCATCCAGGAGCCATAGACTAAGGGGGCTACGCAGTGGACGTCGACCACAGAGGGGCTGAGGCCCACCCTTGCTGCCTCTTGCTCTGTGATTGGACAGTCAACAGCACCCAAGCACTGGAGTGCCGGTGCAGAAAACTGTCAGACTTGGAAAGTGTTCAGAGCTCCCGGTCAGTCACAGAGACGGACTGCCCCAGGCGGTGGTCTTGGTTGGTTAGCTATTTGCGCCCAAATGTCATGATCCTGCCGTTATAGGTTTCTAGTTTTCGGTTTTGGTAATGTAGTGAGTAGCTCCAGGTGCCACATCTACTCACCGACTTATCTAGTATTCCCAGATAGATGTTACGGGGGTTCTTATTCTTTGTACTGTACTATTTTTAAATCACTTTGGTTTATCCCTTTTGGATTCCATAATGTTGTGGACGAATTTCTCTTACATTCAACTGATGGCAAGAGGAAGGACCACTTTATAGTAACAAGGAATCTCTTCCAAGACTTTTTGTTTTTTGCACATTCGAAAATGCCACCCGTGGATCAAAATACACCCAAACATTTTTTACTTTCTTAACGAGACTTGAAAAATATGTGTAGTGTGGGTCCAATTTGTATCTTATCTTTTCCCTCAGCTGGAGTTGTTGGAACCACTTTGTAGTCAAGATGAAAGCATTGAATTTTGCTTCAAAGAACTGCATATGTGCAAGAGAAATCCTGCATAACCCCATTAGGAGTAGATGGTGCCCAGCCAGCCTATCTGTCAGGGAGGCCAAAAGGCTTCATCCCATCCTTGCCAAAAAAATAAGAACACTGTCTTGGAGAATGGGTCAGAAGTTCCAAACAGCACACACTTTCTGAGCTGAAGTGGGCAGGGCGCTGCTTTTGGCCGCTACTGACTCTCCCATTGATCAAAGCCAGTGATTAGAGAGAAGGAAGGAAAAACAGCTGGTTGTTGGCTTGATCCATCTGCATGGGCAGCTCCAGCTGATAATAGTGAGCAGGTGGCTTTTGTTTTCAGGTACTTTGTCAAACTTGAGGGAAAGTTTCCAGCGAGCCTGGAAGCAGGACCACCCTGAGCTCAGCACAGAGGCTGAGGCAGCGGCCATGTACACCCCCATGGAGGGCCCTGGGCCAGCGAGCACAGTGAGGATGGGAGGGGGCTTCCAGGGCCTGACGCTGAAGAACCTTGAGGAGTATCTACCTCCCTGGAGGTGTGAGGACTAGGTTTTTCTTCTTCCTTCCAATGAGATTTTCCTCAGAGATATTGAAGTCTTCCTCATTCACCAGTTCTCTCTCCCCACATGTCACTGCTAAAAGACTGCCGGCCTTGGGGAGGGCCAGACATGGCCCTTTCCATTCACCTAGTCTCAGCAGACAGTGAGCACATGTGTTGTCTTTGGGTCATCCCTGCCTCCTTTCCCTTTTTTGGATCTTTTTTTTTTTTTTTTTTTTGTGTGTTTTAGGTTATTTGGTTGTTATGGTGTTTCTTTTATTTTAATGCTCCAACATGTCACCACACGTTGGGCCAGTTGCCTAGGTCCCCTGGAGCATCATCAGTTGCAAATACTTCCTTGTGCTCACTCTGCGAAGATGTTTTTATACCCTCACTTCCCCATATTTTGCTGGCCAAGTGTGCCATCTCCTTTCCCCTAGGAACTTGTATCTTGAATTATGAAAGGAATCCCATTTGGAAAAAGCCACCCAGGATTCCAGAACTAAGTCTAACAAGAGAGATTCCTGTGAAGCTCAGTCCTGAGAATGTACAGACTCCAGGGAAGGCTGTGGGATTCCCCAGGCCAGGTGGGCATGGATCCGGGTCAGGGGTCTGCAGGTGCACAGGCAGGGTGGGCCGTTAAGTGGACGGATGCGCTGGGAGCAAGACGACTGCACCGCCATTTTCTGAAAAAGGCAGACCTGCCTTTTTCCTTCCCAACGCTCCAGTTCTCTCCTATGAGACAGTGTGTAGGCACTGCCACCTTAATCCCACGGATGCCTACTATGCTGATTCCCATTTATTATGCTGCATCAACATGTTAGAGGTACCGAATTGGCTCAGTCATGAAGAAAGAATGTCTTTTGCCCTATTTCTTCATTTCAGGGGGTGTGGGCTTTCTGTGGAAATTGCTGACTCCTGATTTTTAGGCTGAGTCAACAAGGGAAGATGACTGACTTTTCCTTTGTCTGAATGGAAAGATGCCAGAGGGTTGGCCAGGACTAAGATTTTAGTTTGAATTGGTTCATAGCAGTAGAAAAGTAGGTGCTGCACGTAATTAAATATGTGAAGCAAATGCAGGAAAATCGAAATGAAAAAAGAAACCGAAGCCAGTATTTTAATAATTGCTTTTTCTGTGTATTTTCTACTGGGCTAGGGGATACCATCAAAGGTTGAGCTTTTTGAGCTTTGTATGAAAAAACCCCAGGACCTTCGTTCTTTGGCCATTTCTATGGAAATGTGGTGTCAGATGAATGGTAATGGTGCCCTCCAGTGGCTGCAAGACCTCATTGCACATTGTCTACTGGAGCTCTAGTCAACAGAGTTCAAGTTCAAGAGAGGAAACCTGCTGGACTCTCTCAACTTACCTATGTCTACAATGTTGCATTTATGAAAAACTACACTGTGCTAGGTGCATCCCAGGACATGGATATAACCACACCCTCTTTCACCAGGGTGTTTCTGTAGCAAGTTTTCATATTCTTTTCAAACAATGGTTTCTCTGCGTTAATTGTTGAAGAAGAAAAAAAAAAAAAAAAAGAGAGAGAGAGATGGGGTAAGAAAACTACCCATGCATGATGTAGAGGGCTATTGATTTTTTTTTGTTTTGTTTTTTAAAGGAAAAACTATTTGTAAGATGTTGCACTAAAACGTTTTATATACACTTCAGAGACCTGTAGTAAATTATGTTGACCATATGGCTGTTTACATTTTCTGGAATCGGCTGTCTCCTTCCTCTCACTTAACCAGCCACTTCTTCCCATGGAACTGTGATGTGGGGACCCAGAATTCTGCCCTTGGGGTTGGCCTGCTAGGCTCAAGGTCCATGAATTGCAGTCTTTGTGATTGTGCTACATCCCAACCTAAATGATGCTTTTGTACAAATGATTAAAAAAACAAAAAGAAGAAAGAAAGAAAAAGGGTCTCCCTCAGACTCCCTCAGAACACTGTTGTCATCTGCTGAAATGTATCATAAATATGCACCTCTGCCTTGACCATCAGCGCATGGTGCCCCAGGAGCTGTGAACACACAGCGCAGCCGGACCCTGCCAGGCAGGGGCAGGGTGTAGAACTTATGGGGTTTTGTTGTTTTTTATGTTGGTGGGGAAGGTAAGGTGAGAGGGAGATGATGAGAAGGAGGGCAGAAAAATGGGACAACCTCCTGATCCACCAGGGCCTCTGCAGCAGCAAGACCACACTGACCTTCTCAAAGTGCGTAGTGTACCATGGCCAGGGAATTGTCTGCAAGGATTTTTCCAGATGGAGGGGAGGGCACAAGCTGGATGTTCCTATTGAGCAAGACCACACAGCACACCATTTTCTGTTCCCCACATAACTTGAATGCTGCTCAGAGCTCACCACCTGTGCAAATTGAGAAGCGGGTTGGGATGATTAAGACCAAGTAATGATTTGTGGTTTGTTGGAGCCCGCTGTGATTCTTTAAAATTCATAGAACGTGCAGAGGGTAAAGAGCAGAGGAGGGGCTTCCCTTGTCTTTTTCTAAGACAAGGCTTGGCAAGGCTTTGCTGGATGCTTTGCCCTGCTCCCCAGTCCTGTCTGCTGGGTTCTTATCAACTTACAGGGCTGGCTTGGCCACAGGCTGAAAATGTGACTTCATTCCTTGGGTACCAGCGATGGCTTCCTATTAAGTCTTATGTATTATTTTTGCCTGATCCCTGCCCCATGCTCTCTTTGTGTAGGAATTAAATATTAAAAGGGGAAATAGAATATTATGGAATAAAATATGACCCCTTTATGCTTTTTCTGAAAATTCACCAAGCATTTCTATAAATGAAATAAACGTATGCCTCCTGGTGAGGTGTATGATGAAATGGCAGGTTAGGGGCAGCATCTTGCTCTCTATGTTCTGGGATTCCTATGTTTCTCAGGAGTGGTTCCCAGGGTTTGGAAGAAACTAGATCCCGGAACACCAAAGTGGTGTGTGCGGAAGAGCTGTCTCCGCCTCCTGCGCAGGCAGATGGGCCATCCTTTCTTTCTTGCCCACAGTCATCTGCATTGACAAGATGATAAAACTGGACCTCACAACACCAGTCACGGGATGGAAAAATAGATCTAGAAACTCATTTAATGCCAAACTTTCAGTGTGTAAGGGGGCTATCTTTCTGGGCCATGATTCGAGAAGTCTGCTGCACCAGGCGTATAAGCACTTCCAAAATGGCTGGAGAAGCATAGCACTTCTTATGATGACAGCTGGTGCTGCTCGTGGGTCAGAGTCCAACCTAGAGAGGCCTGTGAGTCATGCCGGGCCCAAGGCCTGGAGACCAGGCCCTGGGATACTCCCCAGCACCAAGTGACTGGGCAGTCCTTTACTTGGCCCTTCTCTGAAGGGTTGACAGCTCTTTGTGATTCAACAGATGTGTACTGTTCTCTCATTTCCCAGTTTGAAAACTTTCAGTAGCTCCCCAGTATCTGAGGGACTGACCCACTCTCCCTACTTTCCACGTTGGCCCAAGTTCCTCTCAGTCCAGAGCAGAGGAGAAACTTGATTCCACACTTTTTGTGCTGTACACCACACTTGCCTTGGTTCTCATTATCTATGGATGACAGGAAAAATCTTCAGGTAGAAAAGTCTTCATGGGGTGGTATGTTCCAGAAATTTCACTAATAGAGATAGTTTTTAATATTTTATGGCTAATTGAAGAAATGGTTCATGAATTTCTGTAGTATGGTTCAAGTATGTCAAGAATCTGACCTGGTGTAGTGGTGCACACCTGTAATCCCCAGCAACTTGGGAGACTGATGCAGGAGGATTGCAAGTTCAAAGCCAGTCTCCGCAGTTTAGCAAGACCTAAGCAACTCAGCAAGACCCTGTGTCAAAATATTTAAAAATGGCTGGGGATGTGGCTCAGTGGTTAAGTGCCCTGGGCTCAATCCCCAGAACCAAAAACAAACAAAATGAATCCAGAGACAGCCAGGCACAGTGGTGCACACCTATAATCCTAGCAGTCTGGGAGGCTGAAACAAGAGGATCACAAGTTCAAAGCCAGCCTCAGCAACTGGTGAGGTCCTGAGCAACTTAGTGAGATCTGTCTCAAAACATGAGAAAGGGCTGGCGATGTGTCTCAGCTATAAGCACTCCTGGGGTCAATCCTGAGTACAAAAAAAAAAAAAAAAAAGGGAACCTGAGGATAATGGAGATGGTGGCAGTAAGAAAGCACACTTGCACTCAGTTTCTCAGCTTGCAATAGGATTTGCTCGCTCTTAGGGTGTTAGAGTTTTGTTGGGAGGGATAGAATTCTGCTCACATGATAAGAGTTCTCGTAACTTGGCTGGTGTGGTAGCACGCACCTGTAATCCCAGCCTCAGGAGGCTGAGGCAAGAGGATTGCGAGTTCAAAGCTAGCCTCAGCGATTTAAGAGAGGCCCTGTCTCTAAACAAAATATAAAAAGGATGGGGAATGTGGCTCAGTGGAGGTTCAATCCCTGGTACCAAAAAAAGAAGAGTTCTCTTACTTAATTCCCTCAGCTAGGCAGAGGCAACTCTGATGCTTGCCTGCAAGAACAGGAACAGATAATGAAGCTGATGTGAGGAGCTGGTGTGGGAATACTAATCTGGCCTGAAATCCTATTGATTTAGGGGAAGGGTAGGCCTGTCAAGACTAGGCCAGCAGAGGGGGAGGTCTAAGTGCCTAATGCAGCTTGGGCTAGGTGCATTTGGGGAGGCCAAATAATAAGGAAAACAATGATATGATGCCTCAATCTGAGGGAATGGCCAGAGTTGAGATGGAGGAAGAGAGAGGAGACCAAAGAGAGAAGAGAAGGGAGAAATCAAGGCTGACGATCCCAGCCGCTGGTGTAGGAGAGCATCAGGTAACCCCACAGGTTCTGATGGTTGTCCCAAATGTCCCCCTTCCTTTTTAATGTTTAAGGAAAAAACGAGTTCAACGTGGTTGTCTTCTCCAGGGTCCTTTAGCTGAATAAGTGAGAGGAAAAGCTAGCACCAAGCTGCTCCTCCTGCTAGAAAGTGCTAGAGGAATGCAGTGCTTTGACCTACCCTGCTGTCACCTCAGGTACCAGCGAGTGGACCCAGCTTTCTGGGAGTGGCAGCCATACCCCAACCATCCACCTCCAGTTGTCTCCACCATGTCTCCACTGCTAAGGAGGAGGGCTGAAGATGTGGAAGGAACTATTAATCTGTTTGGTAAAATGCTTGTGGATAGGGTGGCATCGGGATGGACCAAGCGAGGGAAAGGGAGGGACAGGCATAGGGCAGAGCTGGCCTAGGAGCTGCGTGGTGCCACATATGCTGGGAAGAAGAGGAACATGCATGGTGCTGGGCCAAGAGGGGATCAGATTGAGGAGTCCTAGTGACAAATCATCACCACCACCAAAGCTGCACCTACCTGCCAGGCCCTGGTGTCCAGGCTCACTAGAAGCACTGTGGCCACAGGCCATGTATCCTGGGGTCCTCAACATGGCTTGTGGTTGCTGGAGTTTAGTGAGTGGTGGCCTTCCCTGGGGACCCGGGACAGCACTGGTCTGTTGGTGGCCCAGGACTCTGGCCAGGTGGGCAGGCTGCCTGACTCTGCCTGAAGTCAGTCTTTTAGGTGAAATCCAGGCTTCCAGCTGAACCCCAGCCTGTGGGATCTTTTCACAGAAAGTTGTTTCACTGCTGAGGTGCTCTCACAAAGTCAGGAAGAAACTTTGTTCTTAGGCATTGGGTTTGCAACAGAGGCTGCTCTTTTGCAAGCTGCCCTTTGCAGGTGCATACCCCCACCCTTTGCCCAAACTGCCAGTTAGATGGTTAAGATGTTAACTGCTAAATAATCTTTCTTTAGAGTTGCAGAACTCAGAACATCTGGTTGATCTTCAGATTACATCAGAATATGTAACAGCTCTTAATACTTTAGTTCTGTGCATCAACCAACACAAAAGAATGTAAATTGCTGTGAGAGTTAGTTTGCAGAAAAGTAATAGGTCTGTCTAAAGAACTATAGGAACAAATCCTAGGAGGTCTCAGTTCCAGCCAGAGGTGGGGAGGGAAAAAAAAAAAAGAAAACTTAATAAAGGAGACATAAGCCACAGGTGACCAAGACTGGCTCAACCCAGTTTTTCTTGCCTGTTGCCCCTCTGCTCCTTCTTCCCTACCTATAAAATCCTTTTATGCCTCTGAGTTTCCTAAGACAGGGCTTTGAGCACAATAGCTCCTCCATCTGCTCAGGGCCATCCCTTGAATAAAACTGATCTCCTTCCCAACAGTTCTCTCAAGAATATTGGCTTTTGCATGGCGAGCAGCTGGACCTGGGTCAGATCCTATTAACGAAGAGAGGGACCGGGCTCCTGTGCTGTCTGGTTTTTTTTTCCTCTCTCTGGGGATTCTTCTCAGGCCATTTCTGGGCTCAGCTCCCCACCTGGAGTTCCTCCAGGAGGGTGTGACTTTTCACAAGTGACCAAGTCACTTCTCCTGCCTTCTGAGGTAACCTCTCCAAGGACTTAGGTGCACTTTTTGTCTGCTTCCCTAGTCTGTGAACTCATCCAAGCCCAGTCCAACCTGCCCAGAGTACCAACTTTGGCTCATTCTCCCTGCTGCCCTCCCCTCCTGTCCTCTGGGCAGCCACTCATGGCTTTTCTGAACTACGGCATAGAGAAGAGACACCAGAGTGTCTGAGTGAGCAATGGCCTCACCTCAGAATTCCTGAGTAGTGTGGCTGTTGCTTCTTTCTCCTCCCCTCTAAACATGAAAGAACCAGTGTCTAGAATTTCCATACCTTCCATGCTGCTTTCTTCATTAGATTGTCACAACAGCCCCATGAAATAGGTAACTTCGTCTTGGTCTTTATGCCCCCCACCCCATCCACTTCTTTCAGGCAAGTCACAGCCAAGCTGAAGAAAGTGCTCTTGTGAAATTGGGTACATTGTGAAGCAACAGCCTTTGAGGGCAGGTGGTATGTGGACATGTGACAATATGGAAAAATATTTTGTGTTAGAAGAACTTAGAGGACAAAAAATTTATCGGGGGTTCATGGTTTCAGAGGTCTCAGTCCATAGATGGGGCAATTGTTGCTCTGGGCAGGAGGTGAGGCAGCCCATCATGAGGGAAGGGCCTCGCGGAGGACAGCTGCCCAGCTCATGGCAGGGAGAGAGGGAGAGGAAGAGACAGGGACTGCAGGAAGAACAACCTTTCCAGGTCACACCCCAGTGACCCGCCTCCTCCAGCCATGCCCCACCTGCCTACAGTCGCCACCCAGTCATCCCATTTAAATTAGCATGGATTGGTTAGGTTACAGCTCCCAAGCTAATGATTTTGCCTCTGAATATTCCTAAATTAACAGTAGCTTTTGGGGGACATCCAAACTGTACCAGATTCCCAGAGAGGAGATCATATAAGGAAGCCAGGTGTGCAGAGTGAACTTGGCTTAGAGAGTCATTCTGAGTGCCCAAGAGAGCGTTGGAGCCCAGAATGTCCCCTTTAGGCATTTGGATTTTCTTCTGCAAGTAAAGGAGGGCTATTTATGGACCTGATGGGACTCA
Organism: Tamias sibiricus; assembly: GCA_025594165.1. Taxonomy (NCBI): domain Eukaryota; kingdom Metazoa; phylum Chordata; class Mammalia; order Rodentia; family Sciuridae; genus Tamias; species Tamias sibiricus. The sequence continues at coordinate 107,233,243 of CM046658.1, read as the reverse complement.
AACACCTGCCTGGGAAGAATACTCTGGCAGCAATGAAAGGTAGGACTGCAGACAGGAGAAATTGGAGGCAGGGAAGTCAGGACAGAGACACCCAAAGAACAGTGGTGATGTCATATAGAAAAGGAGGAAGAAAAAATGCAAAAGCTGAACAGGCAGGAAATGTCTCCTCCAGGTGATCTGGTCTCATTTCCTGCTACCTCGGTCAACTCTGCCTTCTACCCCTGTGCTCTCCTTCACTGCAAACCCAGTTTACCCACCAATCCCCAACTCCTCCAGAAGATTCTTTGTATAGCCCCTTCATGGTGGGCCCTCCCACTTTATTCATGTGTTTACTCTGAGGTCATTTCATTCTGCAGCCTGTAGTTGTAATCTGCTCAGCATCCACCTTAACATAAGGACAAGCCTGAGTGGTATGGCCTTGTCAGAGGCGATCCCTTTGGGGACCGAACCTGCCTCCCTTGGGAGCTTCCAAACACCAAGGCTGATAGAACCAACTCTGGAATCAGTCTCTGGCTTTGAACCCTGTCTCCCCATCACCTGGTATGAACTTGAATAAGTTAGCTAACTGTGGTGCACCTCAGTAGCTTCACCTTTGAAGTGTGCATCACTCACATGAGAGAAAAGACAGTAATGTGGACAGATATTTATTGAGTATCAGCTGTGTGTCAGGCACTGCATGAGGAACTGGGGAACCACGCAGCACAGACTTTGTGAAACTCACAACATGGCAAGGGAGGGAGACAATAAGTAAGTATGTAGATATTGGATGGTGGTGCATACAATACTAATTTCTATTAGTAAAGCAAAGGAGTAAAGAGACAAAGTGGTTAATGTTTCTTTTTAGTCTTTAAAATTTTTGGAGCATTTCAAATCATATCAGTGCAATAAATACTTGCACAGTTTTCTTCTTGAATCACAACACATTTCATAACTTTTATTGTTTTTCTTTTTATATGCATGCACACTTTCTTTTAAAACCACCTGAGAATTGCAGACCTCATGACCCCTTGCCCCCAAATAATTCAACATGTATCTCCTAAGAATAAGAGCATTGTCTAATAAGCTACAGAATCATTGTCACAGCCAGGAAGAATAGTTGTCCCTTGGTATCCGTGGGAGATGTGTTCTAGAATCCCCCCAGGAACAACAAAATCTACAGGTGCTGAAGTCCCTTATATAAAATATTGGTATCGTGTTTGCATATAACCTACACTCATCCTTCCATTTAAATCATCTCTAGATTGTTTATAATACCTAGCATAATGCAAATGCTGTGTAATTATTCTTCAGGTAATCATGACAAGGAAAAATGTCTGCAAGTTCAGTACAGATGAAAGTTTTTTCCCCCCCTTCCCTGAATATTTTTGATTCATAATTGAACAGTTTTGGAGGCCAAAGGCACAGAGGGCTGACTATATAGCATTGATAGAATACTGTATTCTGTTAGAGTCCAGACACCAATGCTGGTATTTAATAATCAAGCCTTTTTAATAGTCTAAAACTATTGCAAAATTTTTTTTCTTTCTCTTTTTTTGTACTTTGTGACATCACCATTCTTGAAGAAGAGTCTGGGCCAGCTGTTCTACAGAATGAGCCTGGATTTGGCTGATCTGTTTCCTCATGGCTAGATTATAGCTCTTCTGAGCAGCAATATTTCATAGGTATCTTTTTATTTTATTTTATTTATTTTTTTGGTACCAGGGATTGAACTCAGGGCACTCGTCCACTGGGTCACATCCCCAGCCCTTTTTTGTATTTTATTAGAGACAGGGTCTCACTGAGTTGCTAAGTGCCTCGCCATTGCTGAGGCTGGCTTTGAACTCTCGATCCTCCTGTCTCAGCCTCCCAATTCATAGGTATCTTGAGCTTTTCTCAGAGCATAACATCAGGCAGATGTGATCAGGAGTCCATTATCTGAGTGGCCAACGTTGACAGTTGGGTTAAGGTGAAGTCTACCAGATTTCTCAGTTGTAGAGGCACATTATCTGCTTTGTAAATAATTTATCATGTGATGCTTTGGGGTTGAGTGTAGATCCTGTTCCCCAACAGTCTTTCATCCATTGGTTTTTAGCATCCTGTGGTGATTCTTCCCAGAATCCGTTATCACTAACACATGTGTATATGGCTATTTTCTATCCCTTTTATTCTATATGCATTTATTAGTTGGGATTCTTCAGTAATGAATAGCTTTTACACACACCCATTTTATTCTATTTTTTGAGCATTAGTATGAACTCATGTATTTCTTTAAAAAGAATATTCCTGCCACCATTCATTCTGTTGCTCTGTGATCTCAAATTTGACAAACAGGAACCTCTTTACACATCAGGGTCCCCTTGCTGCATTCCTGTCAGTTTTTGAGCACTTCCTTACTTTTCTGGCCTAGAAAGATCTTCTGGGCTCATTTCATGGTTTCCTTTAGTGGGTGATAATACTTAGAAATCAAGATCTGGTTACTAGGTATACTCAGGGCAACTGGAGTCTGCTTTTCGGTCCTGTCAGTTTCCAGAGTTAAGAAAGGAGAGATTTTACAAAGGATGAGTTTACCCTAAGGCCACTAAGATGAATCTGACAAGGCAGTTCGTCTGCCTCTTCTTCCATCCCATTGTATCTCTCTCCTTTCCCTCGGGGAAAACTCCCTTAGTATCCTCAATGTGCTTTTCCTAATCTATCTTAAACAAAAAGCCCTTTTACAATAATTATACCAATACCATTACCAGCCATAAATATACTAAATACAGTAAAAAATTTATTAGCATTTTTTTGGTACTCTTCAAGATAGATTAGTAATGAGTTATAGAATACCATATTCAAAAGTTAGTTTTTTCTTTACCTTCTGTGTGGTCGTGTTAACAACTTAGTATTCGATTACGTTAATTTGGTTCCATTTCTATTGGACTTCAGGGGTTTTCCACTCAATTTAATTTTTATTATGTCAAATATTAACATGGTTCAAACCATATAACAAAACATGCTCACAGAGATTCAAGATGGTGGATTAGAGGAAGGATGTGTTTCCAGGAGCTCCGTGACTTGGAATTCAAACAGTGGGAGTACCACTTCTCAGTGAGAGACCCTGAGTCCTAAATTCCTACAACATAAAGACCTGGAAGACCTGTCAGAGGAAGTCTGTCACACCTCACAAATGGGCATGTTGGTTTACATAAAAGTCTTCCAGAGGAAAGATGCTGCCACTGTGCACTGAAAGTGTCATTGTCACTTTCAAGTGCTGCAGATGACCCATTCAGCTCCCAGAGTGAAAGGCAAATGGCCAGAGCTGTGCTTCCCACGCGAAGCCAGCACTGCAGGAGGACTGGACTGTGGTCCCCGCAAAGGACCTAAAACTTCTTCAGTTCCCACAGTAACTGGTGTTGAGCTCAACTGAAAAGAGAGGTTCTGGAAAATGTGTTACCATTCTCATAGGCTGCTTGGCCACCCTGCTTCAGCATTGTCATTCCAGTTTACTTCAAGGGTCACATGTATGAGAAACAGTGTTGTTTGTTCTATTCTCTACCTCTCTGTACTCCCAGTGATGGTCCCCACAACCTCATATTTCCAGTCAGCTCAAAATAGTGCTCCCAGGATGGATGTGGTCTGGACTTATACGTGTAACATGTTGATTTTGGCAGAGTACAAGTAAGACCATCTTCACTAGTATTTTTTGAGAACAGTAAAAATAATTAATATGCATCTAGGTCTTCAAGTTCTAAATTTGACACAAAAAATATTTGATTGGAAGGATGATGTAGAAGAGGAAGATATTTAATAATAGAAATTACAAAAGATAGGTCTAATGTCACTAGACTCATTTTGGGATGAGAGTTCCCTCCAGTTCCCATAGAGATGGATAAGTGAAGGAGCATGCCTGTTATTACACCCAGGCAAATATGATGAACTTTTAAATTCATCATATTGTGATACAGTGCTTCTGGTAACTGCTTTGTTTGCCTTTTACTGTGGACTTGCTGGATATTTGGGCAACTGCAGTTGCTCAGAGAAAGGTGAGAAACTGTAATGGAAATAATTAGAAGATTAAAATGGTAATTTATAGACATAGGAAGGTGATTGTGAAGGCAAATGCAAGTTAAAAATAAGAGGCTTAGCTGGCATGGTGGTGGACGCCCATAATCCCAGCAGCTCAGGAGGCTGAGGCAGGGGGATCGCAAGTTCAAAGGCAACCTCAGTAATTTAGTGAGGACTTAAGCAACTCAGTGAGACCCTGTCTCTAAATAAAATATAAAAAGGGTGGGGGATATTGCTTAGTGGTTGAGTGCCCCTGGGTTCAATCCCTGGAAGAAGAAGAAGCGGGGTGGGGGGGAGGAGGAGGGGGAGGGAGAGGAGGAGGAGAAGAAGAAGAAAAAAAAGAGGCTTAACCTTTCTCTGTTGAAAATAAAGGAAAAGAAAGACCTCCTCTTTTTCCTTTAAAACAAAAAAAGTCATGTTCAGAGAAATCCTATTCCCACGTAACATAATATTTGGTTTTGTTTTCTCCTATTTCTTTTGCAGTTATAAACAGATGTGTATGTTTATTTCTAGCTCTCCTTCTTAAACAAGGCAATACTTTATGTACTCTGTTTTACCTTGTTTCTGTCACTTAATCATGTGTCTGTAAAATCAGTTCATAGGAATCATGTTTATTCTTTTTCAAAGTTGCATAATACTCTATGGGTTGTGTAACTCATTCAGCAAATATCTGGGTGTTGGTATTATATTTAGTGTGGCCAGGGAGGGTCTCTTCAATAGGTAGCAGTTGATAGTAGGCTTAAGGAAGTGAGAGAATAGCTCGTGTAGCTGTCCAGGGGAGTAGTATTCAGGCAGAAAGCACAGATGGGACAAAGACCCTGAGATAAGTCTCAGGTATTTAAGAACTTTCAGAGAAACCATCATGGAGGAGAGAAGTAAGAAACAACATTGTAAAAGCAGTCAGGATCAATCCTGTAGATAAAATGTTATGGGCCCTTTTAAAGACTTTGATGTTTTTACTCCCAGTGAAATGGGAAATTTTAAAGGGTTTTGAAGAGGAGTAAAATTATGATGACTTGGGTGTTTAAAGGAGTTATTCCGGATGTGCTGGGTGGAGAACAGTAGTGGGGACTGGTATAGGAGAGCGCGGGAGGTGCAGGGAGACTAGTTAGGAGGCTGCAGGGGCAATGCCAAGTGAGCACAGGCTGCTGGCCGAGGAGGTGAGAATGGGGTGGGGGCCTCTGGATGCTCTGAAGGGGGAGCTGGAAGGATTTGATGCGGGCTTAGGTAAGTGAGGCGACACCTGGGAAGGAGGCAGGTTGTGCTATGTAAGTAGCAAGAGCCCAAGAATGGGAACTGTATTATTATTTAGTTCTCAATTTCGCCTTATGCTGCTGTGGATTCTTTATCTTGCCAACTATCTCCCCAGCTAGGTTTAAGTCCCTGGAGTGAAGGAACCATGCTACTTTAAAAAAAAGTTTCCTTTCATTGATTTGTTTCAACTTTTTCTCTTTGATAGTACAGATTGTTAAATCTGGATGTTAGATGATAAGGCATTTATCAAGTATTTCTCCATTTGACGTTGTCTCACGTTATTGCGTGAGACGTGTTCAGAGGGTTTGCTGCCATCAAGATGCAGGTAGTCTGTGTTTCCAATTAGAAAAGGCCATCCGAGTCAGAATAGCGGTGCGTGTTTCCATGAGAAAACTAGACCCAGTGTTATAATGGGCTATAAATAACATCAACGTGGATTATGCACACACTCTGTATCAGGCCCTGAGCTTGGTATTTTAGATTTTTGTTTTCATTTAATTGTCACACCAGTTTTATAAGCTGGGGACTATTAAAAAGAAAAACAATGGGCTAGGGTTGTGGCTCAGTAGTGGAGCACTCACCTAGCATGTGTGAGGCACTGGGTTCAATCCTCAGTACCACATAAAAATAAAATAAAAGATATTGTGTCCACCTATAACTAAAAATAAATATTAAAAAAAAAAAAGAAATAAAAACAAGGCTTAGGTAGGTTCAGGACCAAGTTCACAGAGCAAATAAGTGACAGAGTAGCTTGAGCCCAGGTCTTTGTAAATCAAAATCCACACTCTCACCTGCTCTGTTGCATACCTATCCCAAGATTTGATGAGCAACTTTTTCAACTATTGGTACAGTCATAATTGATCTCTTGTATATGACCTTAGACATTGTCCAAAGTAATTTTGCTAAAACGTGAAATTGTACAGAACAGCACAATTACCAATCACATAAAATTGTATTCCATATCATAATCTGTAATGGGCAGTATAGATTTCAGAATAGGAGTTTATTTGCATTTTTATTTATTACTAGCATTTGCTGTATTGATACTCTCTGGGCAACCACACTTCACTGCAAGACATTTTTGCATAATCCCAACAACATTATAATGTCTGCAAATTAATCCCATATACCTAACTTCTAAACTGATTCTGATTTCCCCAATTATCATATGAATGTCTTTGTTTTAAAAAGACAATTTTTACTCATTGCATTTATTACTACGTTTTTTGGTTTAATTTTGATGGGCACCTTTCAGAAACTTTGAAAGACTTAGAAGCACTTTTTAAGAATTAGGTCTAGGAGGCATTTACTTTATTGACCTCTGTCACACTGATGCTTCTTAAGTAACTCCAGGCCTTGATTTAGGTGTCGGCTTCTCTCTTTCAAAGCAGAGTTTCTCTGCATGGTCAGCTCTTCTTTGCACAAGTTTTTTGCCTTTGGTTTCTCCCCAGGTTGTTTCTTCTTTAGTGCAGGAGGCTTCTGGAAACTTGCACTTGAAGGCTACCTGCAGATTCTGTAGTCTCAGAACAATTCTTCCCTCTCAGGTCTGCAAGTGAAGCCAGGGTACTACCTTGAAGCCAGGGTACAACCTTTTCCCTTTGCCCAGACAAGCTTAGGTTTGACTATGAAGTGTGACTATAAGACAATGAGACTGTCCCCAGAAAGCTGTGAGAAAATGCTTGGGTGGTTCCTCTTTGAGGTTAGCTTTCCGTGCCTATCACCAGACTGGGAGGAAAATGCCCCTCAGCTTCTAGGCACAGGGTCCTCTTTGACCTGATTCTTATTTTTTGTGGTTTTTTTTGTTTGTTTGTTTGTTTTTTTGTTGTTGTTTTGTACTGGGGATTAGACCCAGGGGTACTCTACCACTGAACAACACCCCCAGCCCCTCCACTCTGCTTTTTGAGTTAGGGTCTTGCTAAGTTGCTGTGATCCTCCTGCCTCGCCTCCAAAGTTGCTGGGATTATAGGCATGTGCCATCACACGCACCAGTGACCTAGTTTCTTTTAAAATTTCTTGTCTTTGGGTTCTGTGGCCTTCCTGTTTCCTCCAGCTGCTGGTGACTATGCTGGTCACCTCTTCAGTCCTTGAGGTCAGGGGGCTCAAAGTGAAACCAGTGGAAGTGAGGGGGCCTTTTGCCTAGAGTCATGGAAATAAATTTATTTGTGTTCCCTGTCCCCAGCCATTAGTTTAAAGTTTATTCTTTATGTCTTTGACCTCAAACCATGTATTCATGGAGGGGTCCAGATTCTTTTGATAGGATTGTTCTCAGGAAAGCACACATTTTGGATCCCAGTGACCTTCACACCCTTTTTATAATGTTCTGCAAAATTTGATTGAAATTAGTGCCCGAATTTTCATTGGGTTCACAGCTCTGTAATATCTTGACCATTTCCCTTATGTAACAGTTAAAAGCTAGAAGCAAAAAAAGAAGCTTAATACATACATTCAGAAAACAAGCAATTCAGGTTAATAAGAAACTAATGAGGCTGTGCCATCATAAATTAGCTGCAGTGGAGTTTCCCAACTACAAACAGAATATCTGCAAAATAGCAGGGATTTTAAAGGAATTTTAATGAAATGATCAATAGTATATTGAATTACCTTGACTCAGACTTTGGAGGGTAGATTTTCAAAGACTTAGAGGGTTTTAAATAGCTCTAGTAAGAACCTCATTCCCCAAGGCATGCCGTAGATCTCAGCTAGGTCTAAGACGTGAGCAGTCAGAAGTAATATGGCCTTGGAGGGTGATGGGATGTGGGTATGCTGACTGGACAAACTGGACCAGCACTGGCTAATAGAAACATACTATGGAACAAGTGAAATTAACTTTTTTTTTTTTTTTTGAACAGGAATTGGACCTAGATATGCTTAAGCACTGAGCCATACCCCCAGCCCTTTTTATATTTTATTTATAGACAGAGTCTCACTAAGTTGCTTAGGGCCTCACTAAATTGCTGAAGCTGCCTTTGAACTCATGATCCTCCTGCCTCAGCCTCCCAAGCTGCTGGAATTACAGGTGTTTTTTTTTTACCACGCCAGGCTGAACTTAATTTTAATAATGTATTTTATTCAATCTGCTATATGCACAACATTTTAAATATGCAGGTAATGTAAAAAGTTGTTAAGAGATTTTTTTTATTCCACTTGTTCATATTAAGTCTTCAGAGTGGGCTGTGTATTTTCTGTGCAGAGCACATCTCACTTCACACTAACCACGTTTCCCTGCTCATTAGCCACATGTAACCATGACTGCTGTACTGGACCACATAGATCTGGAGGAAAATGGCCCAGGAAAGAAGGACCTGAAGTGCAAGAACAAGAGAGGAGAAAAAAGGAAATTATTTCAGCATGAGGAAGACAGTGCAAAATGAAGCTGATATGGAGAACCAAGAGGTCACTTCTGGACTAGAGGTCCAAGAGGCAGATTAACAGCTGGGGAGGTTCCAGCGTGTGAGGCAGGCTCCAGAAGTTCTTGGATCTCAGCGACCAGGGTCCATTGCCTGTTGGGAGGCAGATGGCCACAGTGTCAGTCTGAAATGGACAAAGGCAGGGAAGCTGCGTAGTTGTGCCTGAAACCAGCAGATTTCTGCCTTGAACCATCATAGCAACAGAAGTCACTAGCTGGTCTATGTGAGGGAGGAATTGACAAGGAAAGATGGGGGGTGGTTAGCTTAAGCCGATGGTAAGCTCTAACACCAACTGCCTGAGTCAGGACGCTGACTGGCTCTGCCCCAGCTCCCTGCTGTCTGCAGAACCTCTTTGAGCCCAGTTTTCTCATCTGTAACCTGGTGATTCTTACCCTTCGGATATTCTTCCCCAGGTAGTCTCAGGCTTACACCCTTATTTCTTCTGGCTCTGCTCAGATGCTGATTTATGTCCCCCCAACATTCAACAAACTCATCATCCCCCATGCTTAGCTTTATTTTTCTCAGTAGCACTCACCACCACCCACCACAGAAGATATTTACTTTCTTGTTTATTGTGTTCTTCTCCATACTGCAGCACAGATTCCAAGAGGGCAAGGACTCTGTTTTGTTCATTGCTGTGCCCTCACTGATTATTACAGTGCCTGGCACAAGAGAGGGACTCTACAAACGTTTGGTGAATGAGTGAAAGACTAATAACAACTGCACAGAGTTGAGTTGAGGATTAAATGAGTTAACATGTATAAAGCTCTTGGAACAAGTACTTGGCATGTGGTAAGCCCTCAGTAAATGTTTGTGCTGCTGCTGCTGTTAAATATTATTATTGAGGCTGAGCTGGCCTAGGATCATTGGATTAGATTTATAAAGAACTAGGTTAAAGAAATAAGCTGCACCATATTTGCTTGTGTAAAAAGACTATTATGTTCCTCTTCTTCATTATCTACATACCTGGTAAGCTTATTTCCTACCCTCAGAACTGGGAATGACTAATCTGAGAATTTATGGACTCAATCAGACAGATCATTTGATATCAATACTGGCCTAGAAATTTGAGATTGGCTGGTCCTCTCTTCTGCAAATGTGTGTGCATACATGTAGAGAGACTTAAGTTCCCAGATTGCTACGCCTTCTGATCCTCTGGGTGACCCTCAACTGGAAGTCCATTATGATGTCAAGATCCAGGGAGTGAGAGGATCAAGGATATGATCACAAGCCCAAAGCTGGAGGAAAATCCCATCTGCTTACTTGAGAACCAAAATGGCCCTGGACCCTGCTATCCCCCAGGACTGGGACAATACTTTAGCCCAACCAGCATTACAATGTCACACATTCAAAAAAGAAATACCAAGATTTATGTATTTAGGTATGGAAACATTTTAGGGGAATGTTTTTATTAAATGAATTTTTTTAACCTTAACTGCTCAAATCTGAAGGAAATGTTGAAAATAAAGAACTGTTTTAAAATTATATTTCTCATTGCTAAGAAGAAACTCAAAAGGAAACCTGTCACTCAAATTGTAAGAGAATGATTACTGTGTCTCTGTGTAAGCACCATGCAAGTGTGAGATAAATAAAATGAAAATAGCTGTCGGTCGAAACCTTAGGATCCATGTACAAATTTTCAGACAAATTTGTGGCTGGGGGTGGGGGAGGGTCTCTTTCATCAAGTCCATAGTTAAAAAAATACGGTGATCACATTTTCTAAATAAAAATCAGGACATCTTTTCTGCAGAGCTATTGAGTTCCATTTATGACTTCAAGCCATAGAATAAGAGCTATCAAAATCAGAGTACTGATGTTTTGTAAAGCTATTGCAACCACATATTTAAAACAGGAGTTGTGCCTGTACAACTCATTAGGTATTAGCTATTTTCATATCTTTATTTTTTTAAACAAGAAGAATTCTCAAGACTCTTCTTTCAGGGGAAGGGACACCCAGCGTGTCATTAAGGGGTTCTTTTTCCTGCCCAGGATGATCCAAGCCACCCTAAAACTTACAATCTCAGATAATTAGCAAATAACAAAGCACAAATACTCAGAAATATATTTACAGGAAATGAAGCCCCTGATAGATCTAGTCCACTTGGGCTAAAGAACTAGACCAAAGGAAAATGGCTCTGATGGTTTATTTCATTTTAAAATATTTTATTCTAATTTGTTACATATGACAGCAGAATGCATTACAATTCATATTACTCATATAGAGCACAATTTTTCATATATTTAAGGGGGTACATCACAGGCAGGGATAAGGTTTCAAGGGCGGAGTCTTGCTTTGAGAGGTCTTGCAGTCAACAGGTTGATTGACATCTTGGCAGGTCACACCCATCTCAGGTGCTATGTGGGCCATGGCAGAGCAGGAAAGAGATTCACATTGTCCCTGGGCAATTGACCAGAGAAAATGTCCACTGGCCATTCCCAGTCACCAGATGTCTCTATCCATGAGGCTTCCATGCGTGGTGACCCATGTGCAACCCATGGATGGTTTGTGATATTCTTCAAAACAAATAAGCCTCTAATAATTAAAAAAAAAAATCTAGCTAGCAGGAACATCTGCTTAGATTATCCCTGGTAAAATTATCTCCCTCCCTCTCTTCATCTCTCTCTCTCTCTTTAAAAACAGCAAAAACTCACTCTAGGCTCAGTTCTCACCCAGTGAATTCACCGCAGAGAATGGCCTGATGTCTGCCTGATTCATGGAAAGAAAAACCCCGGGGAAAGCCTACTCTGTGTCAGGCAGCGTGCAGACTCTCAATAGTATTCAACCTCAAAGCAAGCTTTTGTGGCAGGCATTATGATTTCTATTTTATCACCATTAATGCCAAGGAGACCTATGTGCAGAGGCTTTAGGGGCTTCAGCCTGGGCCTGTCTGGCTTCACAATCTGGGTACTTCCTATTCTGCATTATGCATAATTTGGTAGTGACCCTAGGTCTCTTCTGACCATTGTCTGTTATCAGTAAAGCAACCAGCTCACTGCAGACTCCCTTTCTACCCCGCTGTTTGCTTGTGTGTTCATTCATTCATTCATTCATTTAGGACTTGGGAGACATTGAGGAAAAGAAAACCTTTCTTATATTCTTTCTTCACTGGAAATTATCTTATCAGCAATTTATTTTAGAATTAGTCTTGGAAAGACAACAGAAGACTTTGCTGTCAGGAGGAAATGATGGACACAGCCATGCATATAAAAATAGAGGCAGATATTCACTTTAGAGATCATTTCTAACAGTGCTCTTCTTGGTTGAATAATTCTATTTGTTTTTAAAAGAATTGATATTGGGCTGGGGTTGGGGCTCAGTGGTAGAGCGCTCGCCTAGCATGTGCGCCACCCGGGTTCGATCCTCAGCACCACGTAAAGACAAATGCATTGTGTACAACTAAAGCAAATAAATAAATATTTTTTAAAAAAGAATTGATATAGTTTTATATTATAACAGTAATATGAGATTTGTCTTTAAAAGTAACACATTCATCAAATGTGACATTTATGGAGTAGTGAGGTCAGAGGTGGAAATCTCAACATCACCACAATCTCAGTCTTTAAAAGTAAACATTGTTAATAATTTAGAGTATCTCTCTACAGTCTGAAAAAAAAAAAGCAGGTTTAGGAATGTATGGACACATGTATCCATAGATTTATAGTCTTTTAAAAGAGGACTATTCTGTACATCTTGTTCTGTGATTTTTTTCTTTCAAATTAACGCTCAAAAGTATAAGGATAGTCTATACTTTTTTTTTTTAAAGTAGCTACAACCTGGGAGCAGTGGTACATGCCTGTAATCTTGGTTTGGGAGTCTGAAGTAGGAGGATTGCAAATTCAAGACCAGTCTCAGCAACTTAGTGAGACCCTATCTCAAAATAAAAAAGAATAGACAGGGCTGGGGATGTAGTTTGGGGAAAAAGAACCCCTGGGTTAAAAAAAAAAGTAGCTACATAGTAATTATAGCATAATAGTAAATTATTAAGCTATCCACTAGGTATTTTTTAAATTACTACAGACAATTTAAAAATGAATATCATTGTACAAGTACCTTTTTGTAGTTCATACTATGGTTTTATTCTTTTTGTCTGGAGCAAATGCTACCCAGATGCTGCCATCCAATGAAACTACAGTTTATATTCTGGTGTATTTCTTTTTAGGATTTCTAAGAACATACATAAAAATAAATTGTGCACATGCATGCATATGTGTTTAATCCTGCTTACATCTATATTTCTTGCAACTTTTCCTTCTTAGCTGAATCGTTCTGGTAGTGTGTTTTGTTCTGTCAAATCTCCACCTGTTGTCTCTCTTCTTGGAGTTGTGACATCATCTCCTTCTGATCTTCCTCCTGCTTCCCAGGCCATTTTCTGTCTCGTTGCCCCAGTGTTCTTCTCCTTTAAAGGGCCTGCCCAGGCCTTCCTTTCTCACCTCATATGCTGTCCCTAGGTGATGGTCCCCATGGCTTCCATACACTCACTGCAAGCATGATGATTCACAAATCCACATCCTCTGCTGTGAGCCCAGACCTGTGCACCAGCAGCCTTGGACATCTCCACTTGGACATCTTACAGGCTTCTCATACTTATGTAAGGTGTCCCAAATGGAGAGCATGGTCTTCTGGCCCAGACCTGTCCCCTGCTGGATTCCCTTTCATAGGAAGCAGCCTCACCTAGCTAGGGGAAAGTCAGAGCTCTAAGCCCCCTCACATCCTCACGTGCTGCCAGTCACCCAGTCCCACCAATTCTACCTCCCAGGTATCTCTTGAACCACCGTGACACCTCCTGTCTGGTCCACCATCACTTGCTGTCCGGAACGCTGCAGTTGCCTCTAGCTGATCTCTTCATCTTACCCCACCCACAGGTCTTCCATGTCACAGCCAGAAAAAGGAGACATTTTCATCATGTAAAAATTTAGAACCTTTGTATGGAAGATAAATATTTAATGAAGTCAGTAGTCAAAGGCAGGTTTGGAAAAAAATTAAAATACTGATAAAAAAAAATTCATACCTTATAAGGAGCTTTTAAACTTTGACAAGAAAAAGACAAGCAACCTGATTAGGGGGAAAAAATGTGGCAAAGGCTATGAAAAGACAGTTCTCAGAAAAGAAAATCCAAATCATCCACAAACAGAAAAGATGTTTAAATTTATAAAGGTCAGGAAGATGCGAATTCAAATAACAATGAAATGTCACTCTATATCCAATAGTTCAATGTGGGGGAAAAAATGACCTAATGCTGGTAAGAGTACAAAGAAAATGTGACTCGGGCATTGCTAATGGAAATGAAAATTGCAAAAGTCTTTTTTTTTTTTTTTTTGTAAGCAGTGTAGCAGTTTCTATTAAAATCTGTTTGTGTTTGATTGAGCAACCCCAAGCCCCTTCCTGGGACATTGTCCTATAAATATGAAACTGTAACTATGCACAAGGATAGTTGTTGTAGTGCTTCTGCAGCAGACAAAGCTAGGGACAAAAGGAGTGTTTTCCAGGGGTCCATGGCAGATTGATTATGATCCATTCACACCCTGGAATATTGTGTAGCCATTAAAAAATAAATTACAGCTATACCAGTTGATTGGGTAGGACTCACGAGATATTATTGATGAGAAAGGCAGGATGTAAAACACCGCATAAAAACATTTTTATTAAATGTTGGCCAGTCCCTTACATAGATATGCAAATGTGTGATATATGCTCTTTGTGACTATATGAGCAGGAAGAAAAATATTGAAGGAGGTATACTGAGTTGTTAATGTAGATCATAGAAGTAGAGATTGTTATGGTGGTTAGGGGAAATGATGAAGCATTTACATCCCCCCTCCCCCCCAAAGAAAAAAAGAAAAAAAAAGAGCCTAGATAAGGTTAGGCTAATCCACATATGATTATTCTGCTATGTATGATTTAAGTTTTTAAATGCAGTTTTCAAAGAGTTATTTTGTTTTGTCACTGTTCTGTTTAAAACTCTTTGGTGGCTTCCTTATCTCAAAAACTGCTCCTCTTGGGCTGGGATTGTGGCTCAGCGGTAGAGTGCTCCCCTAGCACGTGCGCAGCCTGGGTTCAATCCTCAGCACCACGTACAAATAAACACATTGTGTACAACTAAAGCAAAACAAACAAACAAAAAAACTGCTCCTCTTACTTCTGAAATCCGGGGTGCCTCCCCTCCCTCCCCTCCTTGTTTTCTTAGGAATATACTCTTTTTAAAAAATATTTTATTTATTTTTTATTTATAATATTAGTATGTATTACAATTCATAATGCACATATATAGCATCTTTTTACATAAAACTGTATACAAAGTATATTCATACCATTCAGGTCTTCAATCATGCATTTAGGATAATGATATCCATCCATTCAACCACCTTTTCTTTTTTTTGTTTTCCTTTTTCCCCCCTCCCTCCCCCCTCCCTCCCTTCCCCTCCCTTCCCTTTGACCATTCTAGTGTTCCTCTAATCCTCCTATGTACCTCCATCCAACAACACTGCAAACTAGCCTCCTTATATCAGAGAAAACATTCAGTATTTGGATTTTTGAGATTGACTAATTTCACTTAGCATTATATTCTCCAACTTCATCCATTTACCTGCAAATGCCATTATTTTATTCTCTTTTATTGCTGAGTAAAATTCCACTTTGTATATATACCACATTTTCTTTATCCACTCATCTCCTGAGGGACATCTAGGTAGGTTCCACAACCTACCTATTGTGAATTGTGCTGCTATAAACATTGAAGTGGCTGTGTCACTATAATATGCTGTTTTTAAGTCCTTTGGGAATAGACCCAGGAGAGGGATGGCTGGGTCATAGGGTGATTCCAAGGAATATACACTTATCTCTACCCAGCCCTTTTGCCTAGTGGCACTAACAGCTGCAATTGGCATTAGGTAATTATTTGTGTAAAGCCCACCTCCCCTTAGAGCAAGCAAGCTCTCAGAGGGCAGAGACTGTTTCTGTCTTGTGCTAGAGAATAGATGCCTGCTGAATATTTCATGAATGAATGAGGGGACCATGGTGTTCTGAAAGGGCACTGACCAAGGAGTTGGAAATGTGCATTCTAGTTCCCACGCTGCAATAAACTTGCCGAGAGATGTTGAGCAGATTGATATGCCTCCTGGAGCCTGTTTTCTTACCTGAAAAAATGAAGTTAACAATACCTACTGCACAAAGATGTGGAGAGGGCTGAAAGGGACACAGAGGGCATGAACACAGAGCCAGCCGTGAGTAGGCATTCAATTATTATTATTATTTTGGTCCTGGGAATTGAAGCCAGGGCCACTTGACCATGAGCCACATCCCCAGCCATTTTTAATATTTTATTTTGAGACAGGGTCTTGCTAAGTTGCTTAGGGCCTCACTAAGTTACTGAGGCTGGCTTTGAACTTGTGATCCTCCTGCCTCAGCCTCCTGAGCTGCTGGAATTACAGGCATGCACCACCAGAGGGTGGTCTTTCATTTTTCTTGATGCCATGTCACTTTCCCATGAAATGGGGAGGGGGGTAATTTGGTTAAATAAATTTTACAGTGTCTTCCATCTCAAGATTACTATGGTATTTTTTTTTTCAGAGTTCAGTTTCCCCTTTGTCTTTTCTTCTCTAGGTCACTAACTTCACTCCTGACTTCAAGCCCAGGAACCTTGGCTTCTCCCTGGGAATCACAGAAGCCATCTTTATGCAATAGTTCATTTTTATGCATTTGTCACCATCCACCTACTATTATTCATTCATTTGCAAGGCATCTGTGAGCCTCCGCCATGGTGTGTGGAAGGACTCACCCCTCAGACTGTTCTTTTTTATCTGCCTTCCCATGTGCTTTGCTGAGATATGATTGGTTATGCAACAGAAAAATGCAGGTATGTTCTTTTAGGACAGTCCTCCTTCATTGAGGGACATGGATTCTAAAAATCCATGCAAATAGGCAAACAGGATATTTGCTTATTTGAAATTACTTAACACATTTGCCTACAATTGATCTATTTAACATTCTTGTTTTTTTCTGTGCTCTTTCAATTACCTTGATTGCTACTGGGAGGGGGACTTCAATCAAGATTTATTTTATCATTAATGGTAACCCTAAATAGTTTCTCTTCTCTCTTAACAAGAAAGTCAAGTCTGGAACAAGATGCATTTAAACCCATTTGGGGAATAGCAGCAGTATCCCAGTCCTGTGATGATAGTGAATGTTTAGCTTCCTGATTGGTGTGGAGGGGACTGTCGCTGCCTGAAGCGATTGCCACTTGGAGCAACGACACCGCAGGAGTAAGTTCAGAGGCAGACTAGAAACAAACAGGCTCTTTATTCTGCTAGCTTCTCTCTCAGGCTCCAACAACAACTCCAACACACTCCACACTCCTCCAACCACCACCAAATGGCACCGACCCGATCTGCAATGTCCCGGACCAAGTCTCACTAGATCATGCAAATGGCGCCGACCCGATCCGCAATGTCCCGGGCCAAGTCTCGCGAGACCATGGAAGGTGGTAATGCTTGGATATCTTTATGGCTCACAGCTAACCGCAATCTTAGCTATCTCCTTAATTAGGGCTCCTACAGGGGATGGGGCTCTCATCTGAGCCCCTGGTCTGTTTCTGTGCTGCGTGAACTCCCACAGTAGTGGGCCCAAGCTTTCAGCCAGACTGCACTGAATGAAGCTGGGCAGAGATGCTCACAATTGACTGGTCAGAGTGAGCTGATGCCAGCACTGGTACCCTACTGCACCCCATCCCTGGTCCTTGCTCTTCCTTTTTGGAAGAGGTGCCAGGGATTGAACTCAGGGCCACTTAATCACTGAGCTGCATCCCCAGCCTTTTTTTTTTTTTTTTTTTTTAATATTAAGACAGGGTCTTGCTAAGTCTCTTAGGACCTTGTTAAGTTGCTAAAGCTGACCTTGAACCTGCAATTCTCCTACCTCAGCCTCCTGAGTCTTTTGGATCTTGCTTTTATTTTACTCCTGACTTGCTTCTCCATCATTATTTCTGATTTCAGTGAGAGACACCTCTCAGGCAAGAAAGAAGCCTAACAGTCACCATCAACTTCTCCCTGACATACGGTCACCACGTCCCATTGACTTCATCTCTCAAACATATCCTCAGTCTGTCCCCTTGCCAGTCTCCTTCACCAACACCCTGGTCTCATCCGTCCCATCCACAGCTCTCCCATGGCTGTAGCACTGACTTTGTTCTGGTTTCTCTGCCTCTTGGCTTGCTTCTGTCAACCACTTTGCACTCTGAAGACAGAGTTAGTTTGCTGAAGCTTGACTTAAGTCAGGCTGGGGGTGCATCTTAGTGGCAGAGCTCTTGCTTCACGTAAGTGAGGCTCTGGGTTCCATCCCAATGCATGCGTGTGCGCGTGCGCGCACACACACAAACACACACAAAGTTGTCAGGTCCATCTTTTGTTAACAACCTGTCTGTGGCTTCCCCTTGCCCTTAGGGTAAGTGCAAACCCTTGGCATACCTTATGTGACACCCCCCACCACACACAGGACTATCTGGTTCCTGTTAGCCTCACTCCCACCTGCTCCCTGGCTCCCTTCACTTTAACCATTTGGAGCAGCTTTTGTATACCAGCTCTTCTTCATTCAGGGCCTTCCTCGGGAGGTGCTGCCTCCTTCATCTGCTTGATCATCTCTCCACCCCATCTCCCTGCACTCACCCAGCCTGCGACTGGTGACCTCTGGC
Organism: Tamias sibiricus; assembly: GCA_025594165.1. Classification (NCBI taxonomy): domain Eukaryota; kingdom Metazoa; phylum Chordata; class Mammalia; order Rodentia; family Sciuridae; genus Tamias; species Tamias sibiricus. The sequence goes on along the minus strand of CM046658.1, from coordinate 107,214,879 downwards.
CCATGACCGTGCATTCTGTGTCAACATCAGCATGACTGAAGCCCTTGCTAGGTGGCTCCCCTCGCTGTGATCCCTTGTGTGGTGCCTGCCCAGTGTCTTCTCCCTGGAGTGGGACCCCTGGAGGGCCTGGAGCAGCGTGGGTTGTTGCTGTATTCCTAGTGTGGCCCACATGCCTGGCTCACCTGGACTTGGTACTGCATAAATGTTGAATTAATTTCTTGGGCTTTAGCAGGTGGCAATTTCCTGTTAAAGAGCAAGCTCTACTGGGTCAACGTGTTCTTCACTTCCTGCACTTTCTGTCAACTGTTTATCAGCCTGGCACAAAAAATAACTGATGAATAATTTCTGCCATTACATTTGACTCTGGTTTTCTTCAAAGAACATCTTGGAAGATGCTTTTCTATTATCAATAAAGTGATTTTTTTTTTTCTAGCCAACTCTTCTTCTTCTAAGTTTCGTTGGCTGTGACTTCCTACTGCTATTTGGGGCTGTGAACAAGAGTGTAATGTTCCATACTTCAATAGCTCTGTGACATCTAAAGAGATCATTTGAGAAGAACAAAAGGATAAAGGGGTAGAATGGAAAGTAAACTGAGGTCAGAGCTTTCCCGCAGTTCGAGTGTCAGGTGACCATGGCAATTTGACATCATCTGATGAGGATGATCATGCAGTTGAAGCCCAGTGTCTCAGATTCCACCCAGGTTCTCTTTTTTGTGGTCAGTGAGTATTCCATGAGTAGATTTGCTTTAAATGGTAAATTTCCAACTATTTTCAAGGACTGTTGCAAGTAAGTGGCTTATGAGACATAAAAGAACCTGATGCCACATGTCACAGGGGTTCCCTCTCTTTATAGTACATAGGAGCCAGCTACTGTGGACTCTATCAGTTCCTCTGGGTGGGAAAGAATTAGACTGAGGTGTCAGAGCAGCACCACTATCTTACTAGGAATGTTCTAGAAAGTGAAGTAGTGGTCACAGCTAGCTCAGAACTCTTTGCTTGGCTGATAGATGGTGCTCTGTATGAGAGGGTCTGCTTCCTCACATGGTGGGATATGGTTTTACTTTCCAAGTTTAAACCAAAACTGAAGAGAGGGTACAGTTTTCACCTTGGTCCTTGATACTTCCAGAATATTCTCCTCCACTCATCTCTAGCGCCCCTACCTTGTTCCAGTTATTCTGGGTCACACCCCTGTGCCTCTTGATCATTTCAGTGCCTGGCTCCTTTTCAGTGTTCTGAAACTTCTGCTGCCTGAATTTTTGGTGGTTGCACTATCTAAAGAAGTTCCCTCTGTGCCTTGACATCTCAGCCCTTGATCTCCTTTCCTGCAATGGACTTGTCCTCCTGTGCCATGGATGTAACCTGGAACCTGTCAATGCACCACCTCAATGCCAGATGTCCCCCTCACTTCCCCTACCATGCTGACTCTGGCAGTCCTTCACCCACCTGCTGTTCTCCCTGCCGTCCTTTCTTGGCCTAAATGCTACTGTCACTCACTGCATTCAATCCCATTGCAGACACACTCGGGGACCACAATCCTTTTTTGGTGTTTTTTACTCCCACGGCTGGATGGTGACCGGGGTAAATGCAGGGCCCTGTCTGTCAGGGCTGGCATTCTTGTGGTTGCAGAAAAACACATCCCTCTGCAGGGTCCTGCACTCTCCATTTCTGATCACTGACTTTTACTCAGTCCAATCTCCCCTACCCTATTTACTCATTCTCTCTCCTAGCACTTACTTCCCCTCTCCTCTGACCTGAAACGCCTCCTTCTCCAAGTGCTGTCCTCAGCCGAAGGCTTTGCTGCTTGTTTCACTGAAGAAAAGAAGCAATGGAGAGGATGTCCCCAACCTCTCCCCACCAGCCCACCTGTCCAGCTGCACCTGACCTGCTCCCCTGCTCCTGTCCCGTGTGAATGAATGAAACTGCTGAGTCCTCACCAAGGCCACACCTCCCAGCTGGGCCCCCAGCCCCACTGCCTGGCTCCAAGGTCAGGAATATCACCCTTTCCTTCCTGGAAACTCTCCCCACGGGTTGATGGCTCATTCTCCGCAGCATGCAAATATGCTGCTGTTTATCCCATCATTAAAACCCTCTCATGACCCCTCGACCCCTCCAGCAACCGCCACCCACTTTCTGTTTTCACTTTAAAGAAAATCTCCTGAATGTCGTGGGCCTTCACTCTTTCTGATCCTGCTTCTCTTGTTCACTTCTCTTGTTCGCTTTAACCCACTCCCGATGAACTTCTGTCCCCACCACTGTGCCCAAACACCTCCCAACCTCCTGCTTAAAAGATTCCTGGCCCATTCTCAGCCCACATCTTCCTTGACCTCCCAGCAGCTTTTAGAACAGCCGATCACCCGCTCCACCCTGACGTGAGGTCTTCCCGTGGTGTTCAGGACACCACTCTGCTCTGGTTTCTTTCTGACTCACCTGCTTCTCTGTTTCCTTTGCTGATGCCCTCATCTCCCCAACCTCTTAGCGAGTAAGACTTCATGGGTTAGGCCTTGGGCCTCTTCCCTGACCTACCGGTGCTGACACCCAGGTGGGTGAGCTCATCCTATGTTGGGGCTTTAAATTGCTTCTTAATGCTGATAATGCTTAGAGTTAGAATTGTCACCCAGACCTCCCTCACTGAGGGTGTGTGTGTGTGTGTATCAGACTATGTCTCTGCTCAGATATTTCATTGGCTTTTCAAAAGTCCCATGTCCAAAATTAAGCTTATTCTTTTCCTTAAAAATCTCCCCCCAGCCCAAAATCTTTCTGCCTTTGGTTAATGGCCTCTCCATCCTTCCGCTTGCTCAGACCAAATCCTCCGTATCATCCCTGCTCCCTGTCTTTCTCTTGACCCCTATATGCACTCACTAAGAGACTTTGTTGGTTCGACCAGAATGATCCTTTTAAAACAGAAGTCATAGCATGTCACTCTTCTGCACAGAACTTTCTGGTGGCTCCTTCTCGCTCTGGGTGAAAGCTGACATCTTTACAGCAGTCTGCAAGGTGGTGTGAGATCTGGCCTCATGAACTCCATTTCGACACGTAAAGCTGGTTAAGATGCCAGGCATTCTGTCAGAAGAGCCAGCGGATCCCATGAAGAAGTCAGATCTGAAAAACAGGAAGTCAGGGGTTGGCAGGTTACAGGACAGGCAAACCAAACCTCGATTCAGAATTCAGATAACCATAGCAGCCAGCGCAGCCTCAGAGCTCTGCTATGGAGTTTGTAAAGATGAGTTTGAATTTTCTTAATGTAATTCAATGCTTTTAAATAATTTAGTTTTTAAAAAAGTCTATAGTAACTCAACAAAGGTTCATGAGTTTGATGGTCAGACCAATGGGACAGACCACAGGAAGCTTCACGAAGACCCACAGAGGAGTCCAGTGGAGGGCAGGTGTGTTTTGATCAGGACGTGACAAACGTCCTGAATTGAATGTGGGACTTTAAGTGCTGGTTTGAGAGTCTGACCATCAGCCTGTGGCAGTGGGAGCCTTTGCATTCGATCCCAGAGCGAGGAAGTGACCCGAGGCACATATTTTGGGAGGATGAATCTGATGGTGGGTATTTATGATGGATTAGGGAGAGGAAATACTGCGCTAGAAACGACTGTGATCATCCAGGTAGAGAAATTAGTAGCAGATGTTAGGAAAGGAACGAATCAAAAGATACTACCAAGAAACAGTCAGAAAGATGGAAGTTTTGGTTGTGAAAATACATGACTCAGGATTTCACGCCTGAATACTACAGCACTAGGTCATGCTTCTTTGAAATTCTGTTAGCACTTATTTTAGAGATTTGGTCATCATCTTCTGGAGACTCCAGACCTAATGGAAGACTTTCGGCAAGTGTATTTTGCACAGAGGAGCTTCCTGGCACCTCCTAAGTATTGGGTGTTCACTTCCTTCTGTGGTTAAGTTGAGATCTGGCTTTCCTTCCTACCCTAAATTCCCCTTAAAATTTTTACCATTAGCATTTACTATTTCTTTTCCTTCCCCTCATATCCCTTTGCCACACAAAAAATGACAATATTCTCATAAATGAATTATCAACTGTGTGGATCAGTGTATGATCTTTATTAAAACTAATGGAAATTTCCCATATTTTTAATAAAATGTCATCAGATGTGTATAAGAAATTTTCATTTCTTAATGGCACTGAGTTAAATCCACTAGTTATAAATGGACTGATTATCTTAGGGATGAAGTGGGGACACTTCTTGCCTGTTCAATGTGGTTTACAGTGCAGATGTAACTACTGTTTGTTAGATCTGGCTGTAGTAAGACCCATGGTCAGGGAGAAAATATGAAAGACCTAGAGAAGGATGAGCTCTAAGGTGTGCAAACTCGGATCCAGATGCTGCAGGAAGGAGGCACACTTTTAGGCGTGTGGGTTAGACCCTCCAGGCTTGCCAGCTGGCAACAGTGATGTGACCAGACAGCCTGAGACAGGGCCTGCGGAGTTGGGGGACTTCTGACCACATAGGAGACAGTCCTGTCGCTTCCACGTGTTTCCTCCAACTTACTCTCTTATTCCATTTGATCTTGACAATGACCTTATAAAGCATTCCTTTTTACAGATGAAAATGAGACAGTCAGGAGTGGGTTTCTCCATCCGTAGAAGAAGAAGCCTGGACTGGATGATTTCTCACAAGTCTTCCAGCTCTTAAAGGACCTGGGGCCCAAGGTCACACAGCAGAACAGGGCTAACGCTCAAGCCTCCCAGCCCCTGGTCAGTGACTCTGCTCTCTATTGCATGCCCTCCTGGGGAGGCACAGCTTCCTGGAGTTGATGGCACTGCTGCTCTGTCACAGCCGGGTTTGGTTAAGCATTTCCTCTGCGCAGGCTCCACCTGTCAGTTCATGCACCGACGTTTCTATTGGTTGTTTAATCCTCATCACCATCCAGTGGGGGAAGGACGATTTGACTCCTCATTGTGGAGAGGAAGCTGGGGTGATTAAGTATCTTGCCCAAGATCAAGTGCCTCTTAGTAATGGAGCTGGGATCTAAACCCCGGCATTCAGGCTCCTGAGTTTGTCTCTCAGCTACCATATCATTTATTTTGGAGGTGAGCTGGATGGAGAATTTATATTTCTAGAGTGGAGAAAGTAGACCGTCTCCCTGAATTTATCATCTCGTCTTCCATCTCTCCCTCTGTCCAATATTACTTATTGATCAGCCACCTGCACATCTTGTTATGTCAGGTGCTGTGGTTGAGAGGTGAATGATACCTAGTTGTTGCCCCTTTGGAGGGCAAAGATGCAGACTGAGGAGTTTGGAATGTACCTCTCTGTTCAGTTCAGGAAGTATTAAATGAAAGTAGATGGTGCCTGAATTAGATCAATAAACTGGAATTTGTAATAGAACACAAGGACACAAGGGTCACCCTCACCCCAGTTGATGGGGCTCGGGAAGTGTGTGTGTGTGTGTGTGTTTTTAGTGCTGGGGATGGAACCCAAGGTCTGGCATATGCTAGGCAACTGCTCTACCACTGAGCTATATCCCCAACCTAGGCATATGAATTTTTAACAGGCATTCTGAGTGATTTTTAAGCACGTTAGCATTTGAGGAGTGCTCCTAAGGAAATGGAAAGCTCAGTTTCCTGCCCATGGGTAGTGAGTGCTCAACTTATTTGTAGAAGCAGGCGTAAATACCTGAGATACTGAGAGCAGGCATTCCTGAACTGTTCTGGGGACACACTGAGTTCCTTGGAAGTGTTCAGGGGTGCTATGGGGGTGCTGTGGTGAGATGGATGAGGGGAGGCTGGAGAATGCTCAAAGGCTCTGCACCCTCCAGATGGGAGTCAATTAGAACAAGTCCTTATTCATTGGATGTGAGGCCTGCCACTTGTGAAGGGGTCCCAGTGCTTAGAAAATGAATCAATATTCTTGTAGTTAAAATATTAAGGCAGTGAATAAGGAGGTATCTGAGCTAGATTAAACCTGAACATGAGACAGTCCCAGTTAGAAAAGGGGCAGTCAGTGTGAGACTCTGGTTTCTCACAAGGCAGTCTGGCCGCATTATTTAACTGAGCAAGAACAAATTCAGAAGAAGATGGGGAAGGAGAGATTAGTTAACCATTTTACCATTTTTGCTTTTTAGATTATTAATTGAAACTTAAGAATTCCTTTGTCTTAGAAAATATCATATTTGATGGCAGGATAGTATTCCACTATCTTGGAGAACTTTATTTTAATGCCTTTTTAGGATATGTTTGTAATGTATTGAAACAGCTATGTAAACTTATAAATGTTTATAACACATCAAAATACTACTATGGCCATTGTTGTATATTACACATTTTTGCATGCTTTCTCAAGTGTCTGATCATTAGTTGCTGGGGGAAAATTGAGGTGAATGAAGACATAAGAAGCTGGGTGAGGTAGCATGTGCTTGCTAATTCCAGAGACTCAGGAGGCTGAGGCAGGAGGATTGAAAATTTGAAAACAGCCTGAGCAACTTATCGAGACCCTGTCTCACAACAAAAAATAAAAAGGGCCGGGCGCGTTGGCGCACGCCTGTAATCCCAGCACTTTGGGAGGCTGAGGCAGGAGGATCGCGAGTTCAAAGCCAGCCTCAGCAATGGCGAGAGACTTAGCAACTCAGTGAGACCCTGTCTCTAAATAAAAATACAAAAAAGGGCTGGGGATGTGACCCAGTGGTCGAGTGCCCCTGAGTTCAATCCCCGGTACCACAAAAAAAAAAAAAAAAAAAAAAAAAAAGGGCTTGGATGTAGCTCAGGGGTGGAGCTCCTTGGGTTCAATCTGAAGTATCCCCCCCCACACACAAAAGGAATATTATTTAATACATAAATGACTAATAGGACAAACTAATTATCACTGAAGGCAGCACTGGCATAAGAAGACATGCAGTTGTCTTAACCCATCCTGTGTCTGGGCTTCCCTGGCCAGTACAAGATGCTTCCTGGAGGAAGGCTGGGGGTGAGGCCTCAAGACTGGCAGGGCTGTGCTACAGGCCACCACCCTGCTCAACCAGTGGGCAGGACCCTACCAGGCTCTGTACAATTTTCACAAGATCCTTTGAGTCATGGATGTTTTAGAGTTTGCTTTTTTTTTTTTTTTTTTTTTTAACATTTTAGGAAGGTGATACAAAGTCTGTCCTCTAGTGCCCTTCTTAGTTATGAGGAACACTCTCTGGTCAAGCTCAGGAGTATTTTTGTGGCGAAATGTAATGAATGGTTGAAGTGAGAAAAATAAAACTATCAATCCTCATGTCGATTCAGATCAGCAGTTGAAGCTAAATGACTTTGCTACCAACTTGTGAAAAATCTTTTGACTTTCAGTCTTTTTCATTCCACAACTGAGGATCAGGAATTGGGGGCCTGAATCTATTCTGTTGAATCTGAACAGGCGGGTCTGACCCAGCAGAAGGGAGAATCCTCTTTCCTTGTTGCTCCAGAAAGTTGTCTGCTCATTTTTTTTTCAAGCTTATAAGGAAGTAAAAAAATCTTTCTGCAGGAGCCCTGTTTGGGGAGATGGCTAAGATTGTGGTTGACTACGGGCCATGGAGATGTTTGGGCATTGCCGCCTTCCGCAGTCTCATGGGACTTGGCCCGGAATCTCTCGGGACTTGGCCTGGGATCTCGAGAGACTTGAGCCGAGATTGCTGATCGGGTCTGCGCCATTTGGTGTGTTGGTTTTGGTGGTGTGTGTGGTGTGTGTTAAAGTCGTTGTTAGAGCCAGAGAGAAAAGTTATCAGAATAAAAAGCCTATTTCCAGTTCGCCTCTGAACTACTTTCTGCGGCTTTGTTGCTCCAAGCGGCCCTCGCTTCAGGCGGCAACATCTTTCATAAACGTGAAGATGACGAGTTTAAATATTACTCTTTCTTCTACTAGATATGATGCTTTTTCCCCCCATGGGCCTCTTCCATCTCCAACCCCAAATTGTATATTGGCTGAGAAGACCATCATCGTCCAGTACAGGATCCTGGAGCATGATAGCAGCCCCCTGTACCTATGAAGACCTCATGCACTTGGCCTTTAGAACAATGTAAAAATAGCACACAATCTGAACTGTGTCTTAAAAAGGAAAATGATCATTCATAGAAAATCCAGTGCAAAGTTAGAAATCCAGCATTTAAGAAGATGTTATGGATCAGTCTGGCAACCTGGGACCCAGAAGCAAGCAGAGAACTAAAGTGCCATGGTGGAGATACTATTCCATGGACCAGTGGTAATTTATGGTTTTCAAACTACAGGTGTGATAGCTAACAAGGTTCACATATCTGAAATGTTAAATGAGTGATAATTTCCCCAGAAACCTCATTATGGATACAAAGCAACATTTTTTATCACTTTGTGTGTTGAGCGCTGTTCTAATACAAGTGTTAACTCAGTCCTCACCTCAGTCTTCACACAACCCTAGGAGTTAAGTACTAGTAATTGTCCCTATTTTATGTGAGAAACAAAGACGTAGGGAGTTTAACTTCCTTGTCCAAGATCAACAGCTAGTAAGCAGCAGAGCCTGGTTTTAAATGAGGCTATGCAGCCAGGCATAGTGGTGCACACCTTAATCCCAGCAATTTGGAAGGCTGAGGCAAGAGGATCACAAGTTTGAGGCCAGCCTCGGCAATTTAGCAAGGTCCTAAGCAACTTAGTGAGACTCTATCTCAAAATAAAAACTAAAAAAGGCTGTGGACATAGCTCAGTGGTAAAGTGCCCCTGGGTACAATCCACAATGCCAAAAAATCACTTTTTTTTTTTTTTTTTGAGGCCATTGGGCTCCAGAGCCAATGCTCTTAACTACTGTAGAATTGCCTCATAATATTCTTAGTCATCATTGTTTTTAAAAGTTGTACATATGCTACATGAACACGCATAGTATGATAGTTTGTGGCTATGTTTTTAAGTATTAAGTATTATTTATGTTTGCAATTTTTATAACCTTTTTTATGCTATATTCCCAGTTTGCAAACAAAAAGATTAGTGGACTTGCAAGTGAGTTATTAAACTTCAGAAAAGATAAGAAAATAGTAAATACTATGGTTCAGAATAATGTTACAATTGTAACAGGAATTCCAAGGCAAATAGAGAATGTGAGTCTCTTTGGGCTAAGACAGAGCTAGTCTCTGAATGAAATTTTTTTCTTTTTCTTTCTTTCCTTTTTTTTGTACTGGGAATTGAACCCAGGGGTACTTTACCACTGAGCAACATCCCCAGTTCTTTTATTTTATTTTGAGAGAGGGTCTTGCTAAATTGCTGAGGCTGGCTTTGTACTTATGAACTGGTATTACAGGCATGCACCATTGTGCTTGATTGAATGAAAATTTTCTGAAACAGAAAATGGAAATTACTACATAAAATAAATATAAAAACTTAGGTTTTAAACTGGGTATAGTGGTGCATGCCTACAATCCCAGCTACCTGGAAGGCTGAGTTTGAGGCCAGCCTGGGCAACACAGTGAGACCCTGTCTATAAATAAATAAATAAATAAGTAAATACTTGGATTTCAACTGGTGAGTCACTTTCCTTAAGTCTCTCACTTACTGTCTTTTTGAAGCTTTTCAAATAATGACATCAAAACCATTAAAGCCATCATATTATTTTCAGACAAAGTAAATTAAATACTCAGGAAAGCAAATAAAAATTTTCAGAAAACCTGCAAAGCAAACTTCAGTTTCTAACTGATGGATTTGATCCCAGAAGACAGAAAAAAGACCAAACCCACAGAGGTGTCACTCAGAGGGGGCACCATTTACACAAGTCACACAATTACAAGAAGTTTTAAAAACCAGCTACAAAGTTATAGTAGTTGTTATGCTTGGATCAAAGATCCTTTGTTAATATTTTTCCTTTTGGGTGTCATATGTGTAATACTCAAGGTACACAACATAGAAATATAATTTGTTGTGTTACAAAATGGATAGAAGGACTTAAAAAGAGACTTAAAAAACATATCAACTAATTCATTTCAATATGAGGATCTTATTTGAGCCTGATTTTTTTTTTTTTTTTTTTTTTTTTTTTTTTTTTGTGGTACTGGGGATTGAACTCAGGGGCACTCGACCACTGGGCCAAGTCCCCAGCCCATTTTTGTATTTTATTAGAGATAGGGTCTCACTGAGTTGCTACGTGCTTCGCCATTGCTGAGGCTGGCTTTGAACTCGCGATCCTCCTGCCTCAGCCTCCCAAAGTGCTGGGATTATAGGCGTGCGCCACCGCACCCGCTGAGCCTGATTTTTTAAGAAAAATAGGATAAATTTAAACAGTGATTACATATTGATTATATTAAATGCTTGGTAATTTTGAAGATATGATAATGGCGTGGTTATATTTTATAAATAATCCTTATTCTTTAGATTACTTAAAAATACATGTGTTAAAGTATTTATGGCTTAAATATTGTGCTCTTCGGAGTCAAATGGACAGGAGTTCAGATATCTACTTTCTTCATGCCAAGTGGGGAGGGATGACAAAGAAGTTTCTTCCCTTTAAGGGTTAGCCCAGTGTGGCACACATCCTTCCAGTCACATCCCCATGGCAAGACTGAGTTCATGGCCAAGTGTAGATGAGAGGCTGGAAAATGGAATACTTAGCCCTCTGGCCATGTGCTCAGTTAAAACACAGGACTTCTATTACAAAGATAAAAGGAGAGACTGGATTAGGTGGAAGGAAGTAGAGAATGGAATCTTTGCTCCAAGCATAACAACTATAATAATTTTGCAGCTAGTTTTAAAAACTTCTTGCAATTGTGTGTCGTGTGTAAATGGTGCCACTCTGAGCCATTCTTCTGTGGCTTTGGTCTTTTCTGCCTTCAGGGATCAAATCCATCAGTTGGAAATTGAACTCCTTTTGCACTTTTTCTAAAATAGGCACTTCTACCATAGTATGCCACTGAATGAACACAATTTATATTATTTTAGAACATATACAAAATAGGAAAACTAAAGAATGATATAATACTAAATATAATTAGAGGTTCTAATTTTTTTGCACCTAATCATCTTATGTACCCCCGGGGAACTTGCACCCCACTTGGAAACTCTTAGTCTAAGCAAAAAGATGTGGTATTTTGGACCTGATGTCAGGAAAGGGTAAAAGAAGTGGTACAATTTAGGCTGCATCTGGAAATTAGAAGCAAGAAGTTCTCCCAGTGGTTTGTGGTAAGGAGAAGGAGCACCTTGTCAGATACACTCAAATGACTCCTAGTTCTGCCTCAAGCAACTGCATGAATCACGTTACCATGTTACTGAGACTGCACAGACTGTGGGGAATAGCAGGCATATGAAGAAAACAAAAAGTTTGCTTTGGGACATGTTACACTTGAGGTTCTGTTAGATTTCAAATGATGCCAAGTAAGGCACTTGTATGGGTATGAGTCTGAATCTTTAATGAATATTAAGGGTGGAGATAAAAATGTGGGCATTTAAAGTGATGGACTGGATGAGATCACTTAGAGAGACAAGAAGTCAGGGAGAAGGGTCCTGGGATTGAGCCACAGAGATGCCAGCTTTTAGAGACTGATACGAGGAAGTGGATACATCAAAGGAGACTAAAAAAGGATCTCTAGAGAGGGGGGAAGGAAACTCCGAGAATGTGAAGAGGGAACACTCAGCTGGCACCGCAAAAGACAGGTCAGGAAGGGGAAACAGAGAATTAAGAACTTGTATTATAGTTGCCATCTCCCTAAATATCTGTCTCAAAGTGATGATGGCATCTGGCATCATCCCATGGGAGAAGAGACAATATCAATTAGAATGATTCACTCAAAAAAAAAAAAAAAAAACACTTAAAGCAGTGGCTTTAAAATGTAGATTACTTCTTTCACATTAACAAAACAAAACAAAACAAAACTTGGAGCTAGGCAGCTCTGAACATATTGCTGCTTTATAAAGTTCTCAGAGACCCCAGATGCTGTCCAAGTCCTGCTTCCTCCCCAGCTGTGGCTGCTAGGGCTTGGGTTTCAGCAGCAGGGAGGGAAGGGGTGGATGGCTGTTAAGGAGACTTGTGAGAAATGCCATACTACCCTACCCTCCTATTGTTGCCCAAACATAGTTATATGACAAACCTAGCTGCAAGAAAGGCAGAGAAATGAATCCTTTAGTTTGGTGGCAATGTTCCCTGCTGAAAATTCTGAATTCTGTTACTAAAGGGACAAGGTCCTCTCAAATTGAACCAGTAGATGGTGGTTTACTTGTTGGTGATGAGAGGCAGGGTCATGTGATCACAATCTTATCCTCGCTTATTCATTCACTTTCTCTTTTTTTTAATTTAACATTTTCTTTTATTTTAATTTGTTATGACAGCAGAATGCATTACATTTCATATTATACTTATAGAGCACATTTTTACATATCTCTGGTTGTATACAAAGTATATTCACAGCATTCGTGTCTTCATACATATACTTAGGGTAACGATAGCAATCTTTTTTTTTTTTTTTTTTTTTTTACCTTTTTGCCCCCTCCCTTCCCCTCTCTCCCCATTGGCCATTCTAGTGTTCCTCTAATCCTCCTATGCTCCCTGTCCCAACCCCACTGTGAATGGACCTCCTTATATCAGATAAAACATTTGGCATTTGGATTTTTGGGATTGGCTAACTTCACTTAGCATTATATTCTCCAACTTCATCCATTTACCTGCAAATGCCATGATTTTATTCTCTTTTATTGCTGAGTAATATTCCTTTGAGTATATATACCACATTTTCTTTTTCCATTCATCTACTGAAGGGAAACTTGGTTGGTTCCACAGTTTAGCTATTGTGAATTGTGCTGCTATAAACATTGATGTGGCTGTGTCCTGTAGTATGCTGTTTTTAAGTCCTTTGGGTATAGACCAAGGAGTGGGATAGCTGGGTCATAAGGTGGTTCCATTCCCAGTTTTCCAAGGAATCTCCATACTGCTTTCCATATTGGCTGCACCATTTTGTCGTCCCACCAGCAATGTATGAGTGTGCATTTTCCCCCACATCCTCTTCTTCCCTCTCTTTCCCTCTCCTTCCCTCTCTCTTCCCGTCCAGCAGCCATGTTGTACTTGCTGTTAATGACCACACTCCTTTACAGGGAAGTGGATACATCAAAGGAGACTATCGTGAATATTTATTTACATCCTTAAGTATTCTGCTTTTGAATTTTTAATTTTCAATAGCTGGATAGAGTCTGTCTCATGGACATGTCATAATTTTTCTGTTGAGGACAGATCGTTTTAGCTTTCTGGTATTGTAAGTAAGGCTGTGACATTTGTGTCTTTCTGGGGGGAGGGGATGAGCCCATCACAATTTCCCCAGAATAATAGCCTAGAAATGGAATCACAGAGTCAAAGGACAGTAATAGCAATCCCAGGGGCATCTACATTAGATTAAGGACAGCAGATAGCAACCGTTCTTAAGTGTGTCAACTCAGTTAATGCTCACAACTGCCACATTAGACAGGCATGTTTATTAGTCCCATTTACAGTTACCCCATGGGGAAACTGGGGCATGGGGAAGTGAAGGTACTTGCCCAACATTGGATCATTCAGTGAGACAGCAAGCACGCTTAGTGCAGTGTTTCATGATGAATATTTTTAAAGCTCATTATGCACAACTGCTAAAATGCCCTAGTGAACCCATGATGCCAACCTCTGCCTCCGCAGCAGCATGGGGGTAGACCAGGCACAAGCCTGCTAGTGGGATTGAACTCAGGGCCACATCCCCAGCCCTTTTTTTGTATTTTATTAGAGACAGGGTCTCACTGAGTTCCTAAGTGCCTCACCATTGCTGAGGCTGGCTTTGAACTCGCAATCCTCCTGCCTCAGCCTCCCAAGTGCTGGGATTACAGGTGTGCACCACTGTGCCTGGCGCTAGTGGGATTTTTGCTTCTTTTAAATAAATAACACAAGACTGATATGCATCAACCATGTGCACGTGAGTTCACTTCATAATACAGCCAAATCTCCTCGTCTGCAGTGGTTACATTCTATAAAGCCATCGCCAAGGCTGAGCTGGTGGGTGCTGGACCATCGTTCCTAGGGGAACTACAGGGCGAGGTTCCTAGGAGCCTGTGGTCAAAACATTTTCATTAACCAGTCAATCCACAGCTTTGTTTTATGTGTGTTTCTGTTTAAAGACACCTTAATATATATTGCTGATTCATTAGCATTGAACTCCCAGCCAACCACACTGTAATTCATGCCTAAATAAAGCTTGTCTCTCATACATATTTTCTCTGTAAGGCACATCACAGCCTTCTTGCATTTTGGAACACTAGCCAGCCCTTCAACACTACGACTGGGGGCTTTTAAACAGTGAAATCATCCAAAAATATGAAAATGCAAAACTATGGAACAAAATAGGTTATGAATAGGACACTGGCTAACAGTGTAACAGCTGAAAGAAAAAGTAGCACTTGGCCAGGTTCCACCTCAGCTGGGAGCATGCACTCTGGAGACATGAAGTTTTTACCATTGTGCTAAGAATGACTGTGTCTAAAAATGTGTCTAAGAATGTCTGCTGTGAATATTGATTTGATTACAGATAAATTTTAGCAAGTAGGCAAATTTCAATAAGGAGGATAAATTGTATCTGTATTTTGATCTGTACAGCTAATTGTATTTCTTTTATACAGGTTATTCAAGGCACTGGCTTGTGCTTACTGCAATACCATTAGTCATCATTTCAACCTATTTTGCTGTTCTACAAAGGTACATAAGACTTTTAAGAAAATTAGTTTTCAAACTTAACTTGTTTTTTCAAAAGCCAGAACATAAAGCCCTAGAAGATGAAAACAAAGTTTGAAATTTCAGACTTTTTTCTTTTTCCAGTTCTGGGATTGAATCCAGGAATACTTTATGACTGAGCTACATCCCCAGTCCTTTTTAGTTTTTATTTTGAGAGACAGGGTCTTGCTAAGTTGCTGAGGGTCTTGCTGAGTTCCCAGACTGGTCTTGAACTTGTGATCCTCCTTCCCCAGCTTCCTGAGTCACTGGGATTACAGGTGTGCCCAACTCTGCCTGGCTAAAATTTTAGACATATAAAAAGAAACAAACATTTTTTTTTTTTTACTTGTTGTTTGGGATTGTTGTGCATGCCAAGCTTTCTCTAAAGAGTCTGCATTAACTTGAGATAGAATGAATCCTTGGACCACCGAAAGATTTAAGGCCTGGGAACACAGCCCAATATTCCTGGGCTCTGTTCCAAAGCTTCCTTATATTCTTGGTCTACTTTGAGATGTAGTTATAGTTCTGGTCTCCACATCAGATTTTGCTAAAGCCTCCTTTCTCTGCCACTTTCCCAACGTCCATGTCTTAGAGTGTAGGTGGAGCTCCCAGGTAGGGAAGGAGTTTTATTGAGTTGAGTGAATTGAAGTGGGTATGCTGGTCTGACTTCCCCAGCCTTTCTTGTTCCCCTAGCAATCTTGGGGAGCCATATTCTTGAACTGGTGACCTGTTCCTAGTCTGTTCCTTCCAGGTTACAAAAAATCCCCTACTACTCCCTGCCAAGTGACCAGCCTATAAATGTGAGGAGCAGATACTCCTGATACCCCAACAGTTTTCACATCAGCCTTCACCAAAAGGATATTGCTAGGTTAATCTGTCACTCCCACAGGAAACACCAAAAAGCACATTTTCTACAAGGTGATGGCATCTGGGATCCATGTCATTTCACACCTGTGCCTTGAGTCAAGTGTGAAAAGTAGATTTCGGTTTCCCTAGATCTGTTCAATATAATAGTCATGCGGTGACTTAAAGAAAAAAAAATAATTACTTAAATTAAATTTAGAATGCAGTCCACAGTCACATTTAGCCACACTTTAGGTGCTCAGTTGCTATATCTGGCAAGTGACTAACATTCAAGATAGGGCAAGTGTAACCCAGTTCCTCCAGGGGAGGAAGTTTCGCTGGTCAGTGCTGACATGGCCTAGTGTGGAATACTGACAATAGGATGTAATTTCCCAAGGATGCCACTCTCATATTATGGCTGCAAGTACCATGAAGATCCTTTAATAATAGATTATCAGTTGATTCTCTTCCAAAGAATATTATTAAAATCTGTTGGAAAAAGTTTTGAGGTATTACTCAGTGAAATATTTTGGGACAGCAAACATTTTTTGTAAAGGTATTTTTAATCCCCAGACAGCAGTATTAAAGTTAATCATCTCCTTCACAGGTTGGTCACTGGCAACCAAAATTGGGTTTTTTTTTTTTGGCACCAGGGATTGAACTCAGGGGCACTTGACCACTGGGCCAAGTTCCCAGCCCATTTTTGTATTTTATTAGAGACAGGGTCTCACTGAGTTGCTAAGTGCCTAGCCATTGCTGAGGCTGGCTTTGAACTCGCGATCCTCCTGCCTCAGCCTCCCAAGTGCTGGGATTACAGGCGTGCGCCACTGTGCCTGGCTTCCCAAAATTGTTTCCTGCTCACTGTTGTTATGGACCTGTCACCAGGATGTCTGGAGGGGAGGTGGCACCAGGTGCCCACTTCATTCATTGTAGAGAAAATTATTCCAGTGGCCAGTTCTGTTATTCCTGGATAATCTCAAAAATAAACAAATTAATAATAATAATAATAGTTCTAAAAATATATATTCCATCCCTGAACATCTTGAGCTGAAAGCTATTAATTGGGAGGTAGCTGGGGAGTGTGGGGGGTAAACAGCACCAGGGGGTGGCTGCAGTGGACAAACAGCTCTATCAGCTCTAGGTGGTGCTGTGGACTGGGCTTCTGGGCCTCCAGTGTGGCTCTAGATGGGGCCGCTGCCTACTGCAGGGAGGACGGGGATGGGTGCTCCTGAGGGAGTGCGATCCTAACATCCAGAATGGCAGGTGCCAGCCACAGTGGCTGTGGAGCACCCAGAACGTGGGAGTCCACGTGTGCTAGGCTAGGAGTGTGGAGTACACACTGGAGTTCTGAGGCTTGGTCAGAAAAAGGTATAAAATACCTTGTTAATAATGTTTGTATTGGGCTGGGGTTGTGGCTCAGTGGTAGAGTCTCACCTAGTATGTGGGAGGCCCTAGGTTTGATCCTCAGCACCACATAAAAATAAATATTAAAATAAAGGTATTGTGTACAACCAAAAAAAGTTTAAAAAATGTTTATATTGATTACATGCTGAAATAATACTTTTTGCTATGAAATTAAATAAGAATACTGGCATGGTTTAGATATGAGGTGTCCCCCAAAAGCTCATGTATGAGACAATGCAAGAAGGTTTAGGGGTGAAATGACTGGGTTCTGAGAGCCTTAACCTAATCAGTGAATTAATGCCCTGATAGGGGTTCACTGGGTGGTAACTGTAACCAGATGGGGTGTGGTTGGAGGAGGTGGGTCCATGGGGGTGTGTCTTTAGGGTATATATTTTGTCCTTGTTGAGCAGAACTCTCTATCTGCTTCCTGGTGTGATGTCTTGAGCCGCTTTCCTCTGCCACATTCTTCTGCCATGATGTTCTGCCTCACTTTGGGCCCAAAGCAATGGAGTTGGTCATCTATGGACTGAGACCTCTGAAGTCATGAGCCCCCAAATAGACTTTTCCTCCTCTAATTGTTCTTCTCAGGTCTTTTGGTCACAGCAGCAAAAAAAATCTGACTAAAAGGAATCCGTTACTAAAATTCATTTGACCTGTTTCTTTTTTCCTTTGCAATGTGGTGACTGAAAGCTTAAAATTACTTATGTGGCTCACATTGTATTTCCACTGGGCAGCACTAGTCCTCCTTCAATCTGTCGCCTTATGTACAAGGTGCTGTAAAATTAACCATGCTGTCAACAAATTGTGTTTTTCCATCATGTTCTGACCAACTTTTGAATGATTCTTTGGATCAGCTAGCTCTGTAGCCCATTTGATGTAAACATTTAGGATAGTAAAAATGCCAGGGGGGCAGGGCTGTCATTTAGTTTTCCAGATTCAGGTCTCCAGAAGGAGATCAGTAACCCCAGATTTCAGTTTCTCGTCCAGCTCTTTAGTTTAGACAGAAATGTCTTCATTATCAGGCATCCTGAAATGTGGCAGGGAAACAGAGCTGAGTACCCTGTAGACTGTGCAGTGGGTAGACAGTACATAATGTCCTAGATGGAGACCAGGCTTGGTGTGGAGCACCCATTTCCTGGGGAGCCAGCTTCTACTTATCTGTCGGTGGCAGAAGTAACATCAGCAGAGACACTAACTGAAGTTCATTTGTACTGACTGTGTGTCATGCATTGTGCTAGCCACAGTGAGAGTTATAATTTTTTGGGAAGGGTTCTGTTTTAGCAAGATCAGTCCATTGGCAAGGCATAGGATGAACTAAAGACAAGAGCTGGGGATGGGGACACTGGTTAGTGGATGAACAAGATGACCCAACGAAGCAGAGGAGAGGGCTCATGCCAGGGTGGTAGAGGCAGGAGTGAATGTGAAGGGCTGGTTTTGAGAGAAACTGTGGAGGACTACCAACAAAACTTCCAGCCCAGAGTGCCAGCTCTGGTGCCAACCTCCCTGGGTTTGAGTGCCAGTTCCATCTCTCACAGGCCTCAGACAAGGCTCTTCAACTTTCTGTGCTCTAGTTGTCTTCTGTGAAAAATGAGTATTTGGTAGTATAAATAAAAACAGCACAAAAATAATAATATGTACAACTGGGGATGTGGCTCAGTGGTAGAGCCTTTGCTTAGTGTGCTCCTGAGTTCCATCTCCAGTCCAAAAAAAGGAAAACTTAGCCAGGAACGGTGGTGCATGCCTGTAATTCCAGCACCTTGGGAAGCTGAGGCTGGGGATGTGGCTCAGTGGTTAAGTACTCTGGGTTCAATCCCTGGTATCAAAAAAAAAAAGGAAGGAAGGAATAATAACATATAGAAATATGCTAATTTGAGTAAAATGCTTACATTAGTGACCGACTCATAATAGTATTCAATAAGTGTTAGTACTAGTATTAGTACTATAATGCTGATTATTGTTAATATTCAAGAAACAAACAAAGTAATAGCAGTTTGAATCCTTGGAGCCCAGAAAGCGGTGACACTGCCAAGCTTAGCAGAGGAGTCAGACAGGAATCTTGCTAGGGAAGACAGATGATGGATTTGTGCTTTGCCAAGTTTGAGTTTGGGGTGCTCCTTATGAGGTGGGTGGTGATATCTGTGCATAGAATTGGAGATGTGGGTTTGGGGACTGGAGTACATCTTCATCAGGAACTGTAATTGATTCCCTGAGCATCTGAGGTCACCAAGGATGAGAAGTCAGAAGCCCCTGGTGGTGGGAAGGGGCAGAGGAGACAGGGCTGGGTAGGCGAGGTCCAGGAGGAGCACCAGCATAGGATGGTGCTAGAGACCCCGGGGGAGGAGGTACATGTTAGAGCTGCATTAGGAGAAGCTGGCGAGTGGCTGAGACCTTTGGGTTTTTAAGTGACTTGCTGTGGTTGGTGGAGATCAGGATCGCCAGGCAGCAGGGAAAACCCAGGTGAAATGGGATCGAGGGATGGACTATGAGGCTTCCTTCTCTTCAGTTGCAGGTAGAACAGTGCTCGGGTCACCTGGAGAAGCCAGCTGTGGCAGAAGGCCAAGGGCAGGGGATTCCCAGCTTAGCTGACCAAGGGGTTCCCAGGTCAGGAGGGGTTGATGGGCAGGTGAGGGGTACAGAGTGGTGTAGTACCTGGAGGTGAGCAGCAGGTGTGCCAGCAGTGAGGCGGGAAAGGTGGTGACTGGACTCATGGTCAGAAGTGGGCATTTCCCATTTGGAGCAGTGTGCGGGAGTGCTGGGTGGGGGTGAGATCCATGGGGTCACAGTGAGGGGGAGGACTGAGTAGATGAGGGGAAGCATGGCTGTTGCCTATGTGTCAGGGGAGGATGTCATCCAGAGCCACTGGGGGTCCAGGGCTTGTTCCTTCATTCATTCAACAGACGTTATGGAAATCGTGCCTGCCAGGCACAAGGGCTGATGGGGTAGGGCCACGGTGCCAGGGAGGCTGGGCCTTGTGTGAGATTCAGAGAAAACACAAAATATGGATCCTACCTTTGAAAAGCTTAGGGTCATGCTGGGGAGAATGGACAAGGCCACAAGAAACTATTGGAGGACTTCGGCAAGAAGCACGCAGTGATGGAACAGAGCACGATACGGGTGTCGAGGACAAGCTACCAGCAAAGGGGACTTGAACAGGCCAGAATAAGCATGTAGACTGAGTGGGATGGAGTTTCAAAACAAGGAGATTGGAAGAGGCATTCCAGGCTGGATTAACAGCAGGGGCAAAGAAAAGAAAGGAAAGCAATGGATCATGAGATGGGTCCACCTGGCACTGGGCTGAAGACACGCCAAAGAACTGAATATTTGCAAAGAGACCCTGGATGTCAGGGACTTTAAAGGGGAGTGATGTGGGAACAGGGAGACACTATGGATCTTTGAGCAGGAGGGTTTTGCATGAAAAGCACTCTTTGGGGAGTTTATGAGTCTAGAAAAAAAATTGACACCCAAGGCAAGATCCCGAGGAAAAACCTGGGTACTTGGGGCTGACGGTCTCCATATATTTTTGTTAACTATTCAGATGCTGCATCATGTGTGTTTACTGAACCTTAAATAATAATTTTTAATTGTAAAGAACCCATGTGGCTGCAGGTGGAGTCCCCCAAGCTGTTACGTAAGGGTTATTATGTGATGGGGAGAGAAGGGTCAGGGAGGAGCTTGGCAGGGGCAGGAGAGCTGGGAGCAAATGTAAAATTGCAGCATTTCCATGAAGACAGGGTGAGGGAGGGTTAAATCAATTAGGAACATTAGAGGGAAGATGAAAAGATACCAGACATCCAAGGGAAGATGAGCATGCATATTTTAATACTCGCCTAGACAGTCAAGTTAAGACAATTTCTGAGAGTCTTGTTTTTTTTTTTTTTTTTTTTTTTGTAAAAATGTCCAGAAAACAGATCACCAAATCAATGACATTAGGAAGGGAGCAGAAGCTCCCATTCATATATTGTCAAGTGTATAGCCAGAGAAGAAAGGGCATCAGTGAACAAATCCGCCCATGACAGCGAATACAGCTCCTATAGACATTTTCTGAGAAGAATGGTTTATAGTGGGATCTCAAACTGGAGCCAAGCTGGGGGTGTGGGCTTGAGTCCTTGGCTGTGGGGGAAACAGAGGCCATCTTAGTGGAGGAGGAGACCCTTGGGGAGTGGGCAGGAGGAGTGGGGAGAGGTGTGTAAAGGCCCTGGAGTGTGCTCTCAGGAGCCTACGCTAGTGTGAGAAGCGTTGCCCACTTTGTCAACGCTGGGAAATTCACAGCACCCTTTGCAGGTCTGGATCTTAGTAAGGAAAACCGTGACTAGCATCCCTTTGCCCCTGGGACCACAGCACTGGTTTTCTGTGAACTCTTGCTAGCTGGGCCACAGATGTCTTGGGGGCTCAGGGCTGGTCTGATCTGTGGGCGCTGTGGGTATGCACAGAGTGTCGGGCTGTTTTCGTGACTCATTTCCTCTGAATGGCCCAAGATCGTCCTGTCATCACCACAGAAGTGACTAAATGGGAAGAAAAGTGTTAAGGTGGGAAAGAAACCATCACCAGGAGTTCTGTATGGCAAAGAAGGAAGTAACTGTTGGAGCCCAGTGACAGTTTACAAGTGGGTCTTGTGATCTCAGCTTTGATAGTTATATTAAAAAATTGGCTTGATTTGAGGCGCTTTGGGACTCTTAATTAGTGTTGTGTATCAAAGGTGCTGAGTCAGGTGGACTCAAGCTGCCACCCCATGAGGGCTCAGGACCATTCCCTTCCTCTCTGCTTCCTAACTCCCTGGGCTTTGCTGCGTTTATTACTAAAGGGCTACCCACAGTAGAGTGGAGGGTGATTAAGACTCCTGGTCTGTGGCACAGAATGACTGCATTTTATAAGTTACTAGTATGAAAAAAATTTATAGCTCCTGTTGATTGGTAACAGAATATTAAACACAGGCATAGTAATTAAATTGTTTTAAACAGTTAAAAAAAAACCCATCTGAGGTCTCATTTGAGTATTATACCTCTTTGAGGAAACAGAACTCTAACCTGCAGAAGTCCTTCAGCAGCTATTGTTTTTAAGAAGATACAAACTAACAAAGGACAAGCATTCCTTTCTACTCTCTCCCTGGCACAATATGTGACTAACTGCTTATGTTCTTGTCACTAAGTTATTTTCACTGGAGATATGAAGATGTTCATATGTAAGGGTAAATACATACAAAAGTGATGGAGTGGTTAGGCTGCTTTTTTCCTCCCACTGTTTGAAAGATAAGGGTCACATACATTTTTAGGATCAATACTCTATTCCTCTTTTGCTTTAGGAAAAAAAGAATTCATTGCAGGATCAGTAGAGATGTGGGGAAAATCTAGACTCCTCAATAACTTCGTCTTGAATTCCCTTTGACTTTGTACCTGCTTTATCAATCTAGATGGTAAATCCATATTGGAGAGGATTTCGTGCTTTGGAAAAACACAACAGATCCTCTCCCCCAAATTAATACTGGGATCTGGACCCCTTCGCATGTACCTGAGAGAACATCCTTCCAGTAAACCAAAGGTTTATGTTGTTGGTGTGGGTTCCAGTGTCTATCTCCAGCCGAATGTCCATTAAACAAACTAACAAAGTGTCCCGATTTGCAAGCATTCCCTGTTTTTTGGATTATTGAACTCTACAGGGCCATTTATCTGTTTTAAGCATCTCCTGGAATGTAAAGAAGCACAATATGTGACTAACTGCTTATGTGATCTTGTCACTAACAAGTTATTTTTTACACTGGATTTTAAATTTTTTGTCTTAAGATATGAAGAGCTGTTGTACTTATAAATATAAATAGGTGTTTTTAGTGAGGGCAGTATGTAAGGGAGTAGAGATGTGGGGAAGGAAGACAAGAGTGTGGGAAGCTACACTAGGTGCTCCTTTTCAGTCCTGATGCCTTTACTGGGAAATGTTGACTTGGGTGATTCCCGGGCTCAGATAACAAGGTGGTGGCCCTAGGAGTAGTGGGGTTCATGTGCCCACTGGGGCCCGCTTGATTGATATTACACCCACCTATTCCTTTGTATCTTACCCCTTTGCCCCATGTTTGGGATAGAAAGCCTCTCCCACATAGGCCTCCGTGAACAGTGGACCCAGAAAAACCATAGCACAATAATAACCCCTGGTATAACATTTAAAGCCTGTCAGCTGAACCCCCATTTTCAGGTGTCAGGACCATCCGGGCAGTAGAACAGCGGTTAGCTCTAATCCTGCACTTCCTCATTGTCCCTCCTGATAAGGGACTTCCATCCTCTAGTGCCGGTCGTAATTGGGCCCCGTGGCCCCGTTTTGAAATCCTTGATAAATCATTTCCATATATATCATATCTAGAATGGAGCATTGATTGGCCAAATGTAAGACCTTTTTTGCAATCTGGGGGCATCGGCCTGGAGCACGGTATGCTTAGGGTTGAAACCTTTGGGAATTTTGAAGGGGAGGAATTTATTCATCACTGCAGGCAATTACGTTGCCTGTGAAAACAGCCTCGTTTAATGTCTTTTGCACAGTTGATATAAATTGATAAGTCTTGTCTAATTGATATAACTAGGGGCATAGCTTGCTCGACTAAGTTTCGTTAGGCCCTTGTATAACTTTGATTTTGCAGATCCCCTGTGCCTCAGGCTTTCACAGCTGCAGTGTGTACTGGAGAGGGAAACCTAGCAATTTCTGAATAGACTTTTACCAATCTGAGGGGCTAAGGTTAGGGTGTTAAGTGACTCTACATAACTTAATGTGAACGGAGCTTGAAGGCCCATAGATGTTCATATGTAAGGGTAAATACATAAGGAGCAAAATTTGACGTCTTTTCTCATTTTTTAATTTCTTTTTGATGGAGTGGTTAGGCTGCTTTTTTGGTTTGGCTCCTCCTTTCACTAGTATCCTGTTTGGAAAGATAAGGATGGCTTTTTGCAGATCATACATTTTTAGGATCCAATACTTCTTTGTTCACTTTTCTCACTATCCTCTGAGTTCTTTTGCTTTAGACTTTATCTTACCCCTTTGCCCTGTTTGGGATAGAATGTTCCATGGAAACTCCCTTTGTCTGCTCTGCTCTCCATCTCCACTCAGCACCTGAGATGGGCATGGCCTTCCCAGATGTCAGTCAACCTGCTGACAGCAAGGCATCAGGAAGCTAACCTCAAAACCCCCTGAGACCTGACCCCTTGCCTCATTTGAATGGCTCCTTCCCAAAAAAAACTGGGCTTGAGCTGTGCATTTTCCCGCTCTCTACCTATGGACCCCTAAGATCAAAGAGGAGCCGTCACAAGACCCCCCAAATCAAGGCACTTTTCTGTCTCTGTGTGCAGCCCAATTCACCTGGAGTGATCTTGAGTGTTTAGTCGTGAGGACGCGACAACAGAGCACTCTGCTTTCTGGGTCCATGGCTGTTGACAGGCAACGTGGAGGCCTTGTCTGCTGTTTCCTCTGAAAGAGGCCAGATCACGGCTGTCCCACGCAGTGGCATAACGAGGGGAGGGCAGGGAGACCTCTATGACCACGATCCCTGAACCCAAGAGGTACACTGTGGGCGTTTGGGGGGCAGACGGCCGAGAGCACTTGGGAAACCACGAAGCCACCTATGGATACAGCACAGCAACAGATCCCAAGTGAGAAGGAGGAGCCTTGTGGAACCCACATCCCAGAGCCCACGTGGCGAGCTCCTGGGCTCCCTCACCCACTGCGCCTGAGAGCACAGGTGAGTTCTTCACTTCAGGGCAGGCAGTGTTCCCGGTGAGACAACCTCCATCAGACTTCCCAGGACCATCAGCAAGAGTGAGAGGGCCCTGGAACCCCCAGTGCTCCTGGGAGGGTCCACATCTCCCCAGTCCCACCACCCCCAGAGGGCACAGCTTCCTATAAACTCTGTCAGACCCTTAATTCCAGGCCCCGTGGGAAGCCCAGGATTTCTGGCACATCCCTCATCTCTCATACTTTGATCCCGCGCAGCTCTGTGGATCCCCCGTTCTAGCCCATCCATCAACAGCAATTCCCAGCATCCTCTCTGTGAAGGTTCAGTTCACCTTTCTGTTCCCGTCGAAGCTCGGCCGTCCTAGAGGATGCTGCCTCCCATACCCCTCTCAAAGGCCCTGCTGCTTTCCTTCCTGCATCCCTTGTATGTAGGGCCCAGAGGGAGGGAAGTCATCCTCTTTACCCCCTTCTACATCCTCCTCCCTCTGCTTTGGTGCTCAAAACCATCCTTTTCCCACTTACCTTTGTTACTTCTCAACCCTTGAAGGTCTTAGCACCATGTCAAAATCGCTCCAATGCTACTCTTTGTAGAATTCAATGCTTTAAAAAAAATCTACAAATCTAATACCTTGTCTTCCCCTTTCTGAGCTAGCCACCCTGTGGTCCTACTAGGTTTCCAATACCCGCAGCCCCTCCAGAGGCCTAGTTACAAGTAGCTCCTTCTCCAGTCCCACTCCCCGTCTTCGACTTCACTCCCTTGAGGGTTCCAGCTCCCAAAATTCTTCAACTCCACTGGAACCTACAAGCCAATGATCCTACCTCCTCTTCTTTGGCCCTGAACCTCTTTAAACTCTCTCTTCTCGTCTGGCTTAAATTTCCAAGTTCATCATTCTTCATCCTTTTCTTCTCTCATTCTGAAGTGAGACTTGCCCCAGCGTCCACCAGTTACCAATGGCAGAACCAGAACTCAAACCCAGGCAGGGTGGCCTCCTGGGCCTCTTACCCACCAAACTAGACTGTGAGGAGATGTGTGGAATCAGTCTCCCATGTACAATCAGGAGCTCTCAGGAAGTCTTTTCCAAGCTGTGTTTTGTGGTTGCTCCATAAAGAGTTCATCCTTAATTTAAGTGTCCTGAGAAGATGGAGCTTCCTTCTAACCACTTAGCTTGAGTAAGTAGTGAAGGCACCAAATTCTGGGGCAAACTCAGGCTTCAAGACTCTGGAGGCAGTGCAGGGGTCTTCAGAGGCCTCAGAGACACATGAGAAAATTGGGGCTGAGAGAGAGAAGGTAAGTGGACCAGGGTGTCATGGCTCATTCAGTGGAAGAACCAGAAGCGGGAACCCCAGATATCTTGGCCTCTGCTCCCATGCTTCTCCATGACCCCGGGGGTGCTTTCCAACAACCCCCTCAGCTGTCACCTCCCACTCCATCCCACCCTGCTGGAAGGTACACTTTGCTCCAGCCTGAGGACATGGTGCTAGCTGCTTAGGCTTTGCAGGAAGAGGCCTGGCTATACCAGCACCTTGTGAGGCCTGTGGCACTGGCTGTCTTGGAAGGCAACTGTTCCTCTGGGTTGGAGTGGGAGTGGTGGATGATGGTGGAAGTGAGAACAGAGGGAGGCAGAGAAGGGCTGCCAGGCTGCCTGTGTTGGTGCCCACTGCTTAGGGACCAGGAAACAGTCCTTCCTCTCTCACCAGGCTCTTGCTCTTCTGATCTCAGCATCGCTCTTTTTCTTCTTCTTCTTCGAGATTTCTTTTTCAAACTCAAAAAGCAACACCAAAAAACAAAACAAATAACCCAATCAATAAATGGGCAAAGGAACTGAATAAGCACTTCACAGAAGAAGAAAGACAATCAATCAATAAATATATGGAAAAATGTTCAATATCTGTAGCAATGAGATAAATACAAATTAAAACTACGCTAAGATTTCATCTCACTCCAGTCAGAATGGCAATTATCAAGAATACAAGTAACAATAAATGTTGGCAAGGATGTGGGGAAAAGGTAAACTCATACATTGTTGGTGGGACTACAAATTAGTGTGACCACTATGGAAAGCAGTATGGAGATTCCTCAGAAAACCTGGAATGGAACCACCATCTGGCCCAGTTATCCCACTTCTTGGTTTATACCCAGAGGACTTAAAATCAGCATATTACAGTGATGTAGCACATCAATATTTATAGCAGCTCAATTCACAATAGTTAAACTATGGAACCAGCCTAGGTGCCTTTCAACAGATGAATGGATAAAGAAAATGTAGTATATATACACAATGGAATATTACTCAGCTATAAAGAAGAATGAAATTATGGCATTTGCTGGTAAATGGATGGAACTGGAGACTATCATGTTAAGTAGAATAAGCCAATCCCCCCAAAACAAAGGCCAAATGTTCTATCTGAAATGAGATGCTAAGACAGAATAAGCAGAGCGGGTATGGAAGAATAGAAGTTCATTGGATTAGACAAAGGAGAATGAAGGGAAGGGAGTGGGGCTGGGAGTAGGAAAGACAGATTGAATTTGACATTACTTTCTTATGTTCATATGTGAATACACGACCTGTTTAAGTCCACATCGTGAACAACCACAAGAATGGGAAGTTATATTCCATGTATGTATAAAATGTCAAAATACATCCTACTGTCATGTATAGCTAAAAAGAATAAATCAAAAATTAAAAGAAAAAAAGAAGATTTCTTTTTCAAGGTCCTTCTATGCGCAGGAAAAGCCAGTGCTCAGTGGAGTAGGCCCACATCGGGCATCATTGAAAAGCACCCCAAGCCAGAAGTCTCCCTCACAGCTTCCTCGAGTCCCCCTACCCCCACTCTCCTTGAGATGAATGCGGCTGGGGCTGTGAGCATTATAGGAGCCTGTGGGAGGGACAGCTCCCAAATTACTCAGCTCGCGTCTCCTTAGACACAGTGCCCTGCAACCCATATGGAGTCTGGAGCAAGAGAAAGAAATGTGTGCCCCTACATGCATGCCATTTTGCGTTTTCTTAATGGTTAACTTTTTCAGAAGTAACTTTGTAAAATTGAAAAGTTCATAAAACTCTATATTATTTTAAGCTTAAATATTTTATTTGCACCAAATAAACAAAAAAAACTCAGAACCAAAATTTACTAAACTACTTTCTTGTCATTGTGTTTTATGTATTTAGACAGGGCCTCACTAAGTTACTTAGACTAGGTTTGAACTTGCTGTCTTTCTGCTTCAGCCTCCGGAGCCTCTGGAATTATAGATGTGTTCCATCCCACCCAGCTCCTCTCCTGGCTTTAATAGAAGGAAAATCACTAATAAAAATTTCAAAATCTACCTTTTAATCTTGTTTTCAATTAAGAGCAGTGCCATGACTGAGAATTTTTCTCAACCAAGTGATGATATTAAATAATTTTTAATTAACTTTAGCTCAGCTGCAAGTTATTTTGAATGGTGTCTTTATTTAAAATTTTGATATTTTGTTCATCACAGGTGTCTTCACTAATTGTGATTTTTAAAAAAATATATTGCATTAATATATTATTCATTTTGATTACTGAGGTTTTTGATGTCCCCTTAAATTTTGTGCCTAAGGTAGGAGTCTTCCACATCTCACCCTGTTCCAGCCCTGATGAACATCCTCTTATGCACAGGTATCATGGGGAGGGAATAGAGGAAACCAACTCGTTCGTTCAGTGGTGAAGTCACTAACCCATCCGTCCATTCATCCAACACATAGTTATCGAGTGCCTACTATGTGCTGGGCACTGTTCTGGATACTTGTGATATAACAGTGAACAGAACAACAAAAATCTGCCTGCATGGGGCTTACATTCCAGTGGGTAGAGATGGACATTAAGGAGAATAAATGAGGGAACCACAGTCCCAGGGCCCTAGAAAAGAATAAAACAGGCAGGAGCATCAGAGAGACATGGAAGGACCTTACTGGGCCATGTCCAGAGGAGCTGTAGGATATGAGAGACAGGGTCCCTTTGGTGAGCACACCCAGCTGAGGCCCTGGGGTGAGAGCCGTGGAGAGGCCATTTGCTGAGTTGGCCCACCTGGTGTGCTTTATGTGGCTCTCAGAAGGTTAAACTTTTAAGATTTGTGTACCTCGAGATGGTATCTCTCTCCAGCTCACCACAAGCCCTACTCCTCCCTACCCTCTTGCCCGCATTTGTTTCCAGCTCTGTGCCGGAGCTATGGAGATAATGTGTACTTCAAATGTGTACTGGGGTGATAAAGAGAACAGGACAGATGGACGGGGCCAAGAGCGCCAAGCCCTAGCCTGTGTGGATGGAAGATCAAGGTCAAGGACACCCGTCCCCTGTTCCTTCATAGTATAAAATCATGGTCCACAATCCTGGCTCCCCCAGGAAAGGCTGGGGCTAACATTTTCTACCAACCAAGAGAAATATGAGCTCAGAGTCCGAAATACATTGAGTTATAGGAACTAGAGGACCGTACCCCTCTTTCAGCTCTTAGTCGGCAGACTGTGACACACCCACAGGAATAATACCTTACAGCCCCACTCTGTTCAGACACCTGTCCTGTAACCTCTACTGAATCACCATAACTGTCCAAGCTGGGTGTGATTTTCCTGCCCTGGTTCCCCATTGCTCAGGCAATAAAACTGAAGCTCAGAGATGAAGCGACTTGCCCAACGATGTGCAGTGAGCCCTGGTGAAAGTGTTCCCCAGATCTCCTCTGCCTGTTTCCAGAGAGCAGGCTCTCTTCCAGGAACCTGGCTATTGGTGTAGGGATGGAGTCCCTCACTCCATCCCACTGCTACAGATGTGTACAGGTATACACACATGCAGGTATGAAAATGACCCGATAATCCTGTCATTATGGCAAATACTTTTAAGAACTTTCATCTCATTTGAGCCTCAAAACAACTTGGTGAGTTCGACAGTCACCCTATTTTTCAAACAAAGGAACAGATGTTATGATATGAGATGACATCCATATGATGTTCAAAGTCACTAGCATTGACTAGGGCAGATGAAGCTGGGTCTGAATCCTGTCCCAGCATTCTATCGCCTGTCCTAAGACAGGATTTGGAGCATGCGATCTGCCTACTCAAACCAGGCCACTTAATCCAAACTTTGTGCCATATTGACAAAACACTAGCAAGTGTATAGTAAAAAGAAAGATCTAACACATTCACTCCTAGTCTGCCATTCATCACTGTGATAAAATACCTGAGAGAAATCAACTTACATGAAGGAAAGATTTATTTTCATTTTAGAGGTTTTAGTCCATGGTTCATTAGCCCCTTGGCTGGGGCCTCATGGGGGGAGCACATGACAGAAGAGACTGCTCACTTCATGGCCACAGGGATGCAAAAAGAGAAAGACAGGAAGAGGCCAGGGTCTCAATATCTCCTCCAATAACACAACTTCCTTTCACTAGGTCCCATGTCCTAAAGGTTCCACCACCTCCCAGTAGCACCACAGTCTGGGGACAAAACTTTCAATATAGGGGCCTTTGAAGGACATTCATGAGCCAAGCTGTAGTACCCACTTGTCCACATGCAATCCCAGATAGATATTTTAACCACAGAATAACTGACAGAGTAGTATCAGAGAGCTGGGAATGACCCAACATGCCTGACCCACTTATTAACTCATGGAACACAAGGGTTTCTGGCCAGGCACGGTGGTGCATTCCTGCAATCCCAGTGATTTGAAAGGCTGAGGAAGAAGCCTCGCAAGTTCAAGGCCAACCTCAGCAACTTAGTGAGGTCCTAAGCAATTTAGTGAGACCCTGTCTCAAAGTTATAAAAAAGGGCGGGGGAGTGGTAGGAATGTGGCTCAGTGGTTAAGTGCCCCTGATTTCAACCCACAGTATCCTCCCACACACACACCAAAAAAATAAGGGCTTCCAGTGAAGTTCTACTTCTAGGAACTGACTTGCTGGGTTATGTGACCCTGCCCATTCTCTCTGTGAGACATGCTGAATATGATCCTTCTGGGTGCCCTGGGGGCTCAGGCAGCAGGACGCTCCCACCTCCCACAACAGCAGGGTCTCCCTGTGGGTGTGGGATGTCTCCCAGGTGAGCTGTGATTGTTCCCAAGCCTCTTTCACGCCAGCTGTACTTTCATCGATGCCATGTAAACTGGCAAAATGTGCTTCTATAAGAACCAAGTTGACAGTTTCTGAAAGGCTTCCTGAAGAGAGATGCTAAAATAAGACTGTTGTTGAATTGGGTGCAGGCAAGACAACGAAAGGATGAGTGGAGAACACGTAACATTTAAGGGTTCCTATACTAAAATTTCTCTGCTATTGTCTCTAAGTCCTCACTTTCAGAAACTGAAATTAGACACAGTATACGATGCATTAAAGCTGTGATTCTTCTTTTTTTTTTTTTTTTTTTTTTTTTTTTTTTTTTGGTATGAAAGACAGGGAGGGCTAGAGCTCCCAAAATAGGTTTTTCTCAATGAAAAGACCTTGGCTGTATATCAGAATTTTGAAGGATTGTACATTTCTATGTTTTAGGTTAGCAAAATTATTTAAGGTATGCATCCATAACTTAAAATTTTCTCCTCATATCTATCCATGTGCATAGCCTTTTATATGAACGCATAACTACAATTGTGTTTTTTATATTTATTTAAAGTCAGTGTGATCTTTCCTTTCTCTTCAGTTTGGGTCCTCTCTCATTTCCTCCTTCCTCCTCTTTCCATGACCACCCAGCCAGCAAAACCCATGATGACAATGTCTCCTGGATCCTGCTGTATTTCCCTCCAGGTTCATGGGTGTTGACTCACATACAGACAGGTGGGGGTGGCACCATTTCTTCTTTAAAATGGGATAATTTTAGGCCCAATTTTCTACACTTGATTTTATCTTCAATTATTCATGGTAATCCCCATGGCTCACCTGTTCTACCCCCCAACTTATTCTTTTTAATGGCTGCAGAATATTCCCTGGGTGCCATAACATATTCAACCATTCTGTATTTGAAGGACATTTTCTTTGTTTCTAGCTTTTGTCTGTCTCCCACCATGAAACAACAATGCATATCCATTGCATGTGGCCACAGATTGCGGTATTTTTATTTCTATAGGGTAGATTCCCTGGAGTAGAAATGCTAAGTCAAAAAGTATGTGTATTTTTTATTTTAATTGGGCTGGGGGTGTAGTTCAGTGGTGAACTAGTATGCCTACATCCTAACTTTGATCCCCAGAACCCAAAAAAGAAAAGAATAGTTGTTACCAAGTTGCTTTTCAAAAAGACTAATGTTGTCGGGTACGGTGGTGCACGCCTGTAATCCCAGCAGTGCAAGAGGCTGAAGCAGGAGGATTGTGAGTTCAAAGCCAGCCTCAGCAGCTTAGCGAGGCCCTAAGCAACTCAGTGAGAACCCTGTCTCTAAATAAAGTACAAAATAGGGCTGGGGATGTGGCTCAGTGCTTGAGTGCCCCTGAGTTCAATCCCTGGTACCAAAAAAAAAAAAAAAAAGACTAATGTCCAAGAACAATGATTATAATCTCCCTGAATCCCTATTGGCAATAGGTATTATCAGTCAGCAATAGGTATTATTAGTCTTAAAGTTTTCATCATTCTGATAGTAAGGAAATAAATTATTGCTACTTAAATTTACGTTGCCCAGGTTATTAGTCTGAATTTTTTTTTCTTTTTTTTTAAATCATCTGGATTTGTTCTCCGTGAATTGCCTACTTACATCCTTTGTCCATTTCTCTCCCTTCTTTTCAAAATTTGTTTCCCTTTTTTGTGCTGGGAATCAAACCCAGGGCACATTACCATTGAACTACATTCCAGTCCTTTTTATTTTGAGACAGTTGCTGAGGCTGGCCTCAAACTTCTGATCCTCTTACCTCAGCCTCCCAAGTTGCTGGGATTATAGGCATCTGCCATTGTCACTGGCTTTTCTAATTTTTTAAGAATTCATTGCTTTAATTAATTTTTGCAGTTAGCTCGTCAGCTTCCATTCTCCATCTTATGGGGTAAGACTGAAAATGCTGTAAATAGTGATAGGTATCAGAAACCATTGGAAATGAACAGAGAAAATCAAAGTTTCAAAGGGCTATAATAGAACTATATAGAAGAAGAGGTTAGAAAACCAGAAGCATCAGGTGGGATGAAATAAGAAATCAGGAAAAAGAGAAAGAAACTTGGATGCTTGAAAGACAGAAATGATGTGAGCCATGTGGTGCACAAATTGATATGGGGGCAGGGAAAATACAGTAAAGAAGTCAAGTGTTCAGGCCCAGCACAGTGGTGCATGCCTGTAATCTCAGTGGCGGGGGAGGCTGAGGCAGGAGGATTGTGAGTTCAAAGCCAGCCTCAGCAACTTAGGGAGGCCCTAAGCAACTCAGCAAGACCCTGTCCCTAAATCTAAAAAAAAAAAAAAAAAAAAATTATATATGTATATGCACATATATAAATGTATATATGTGCATATAAGTAAAATATATGTGCATATACATATATAAATATTTATTTATATATTTATTTATATGTGCATATACTTATATAAATAAATATAAAATTATTTATATATGTGCATGTATATATAATATTATTTATATATGTGCATATATATAATATATATGCATATATACATGTACATATATAAATAATTTTTAAAAAATTGTATACATACATATAATGGGCTGGGGATGGGGATGTAGCTCAGTGGTAAAGCACCCCTGGATTCAATCCCTAGTACCTAAAAAAAAAAAAAAAAAAAAAAAAAAAAAGTCACAGCCAAGTAGTCAAGTGTTGAGGAGGTTGAGGAGGTTGAGTAGGGATACCGGCATTGGGACACAGCCGTGCACTGAGCATTTACTATGTGCTGGGCACTGTGCTTGATGCCTTCCCTGCTGTGTCTGACCCTTTGAAGGTAGGTAGCAGTGAGTCCCATTCTGCAGAGAACCAGGTGTGCTGCAATGTAGTTAGGGTTGGATTGCTGGTCAGTGGTAGAACCAGGATTTGGCTGCAGCCTGCCTGACTCCGTGCTTCTAGCTGGTAGGTAGCTGGACCTGACCACTGTCCAGGAACAAAAGGTGTGGACTACGCTGGCACTGAAAGAGTTCTGGGTTCTAAGCGGGACCTGGGCAGGGCCTAATAGGGAAGCAGGAAGAAGGCCCCGGAGCCAACGCTGGGGTTGCGTGGTTTCCTGAGGGCTGGGTGCAACAGAACGCTGCCTCGGCTGTGAGACCCCCACCAGGCAAGATGAGTCATTCACCCTGACGTCACCTCACACCCTCAGCTGGCAATCATGATGAAATAGCTGCCACAGCCAGTATAAGGAGGAGCACAGCTAAAGGACTGTCACTGTTATCGGCTCAGCCCCAATGAGAGAGAGAGAAGGGCCTTGTTATCACATGCTTCACTCTCATTGCCACCTCCTCCCCCCACCTATCAACCTTCAGGTGACAAGAACCCCTCAGGACAAGATATGGAGAGG
The DNA here is from genome assembly GCA_025594165.1 of Tamias sibiricus. Lineage (NCBI taxonomy): Eukaryota > Metazoa > Chordata > Mammalia > Rodentia > Sciuridae > Tamias > Tamias sibiricus. Next base: position 107,180,864 of record CM046658.1, on the reverse strand, counting down.
CCTGGAGGTACCGCGCTGCTGTGACTTGAAGACCAAAGCAGGAAGCTTCTGCAGCACCTGGTGCCATGAGTGTGGGTCCGGAGCTGCCCCCTCATCCCCAGTGTGGCCTCCATCAGCCAGGCTCCTCCTTGATTCAGTTCCTGACCGAAAAATAAAATAATGCCCCGCTCCCACAACCAGGGGGTAAGTGAGCACTGTGAAGAACTGAGGCCTATCGAAGCACATGCATGCCAAAGCCTTGAATGACCACAGGAAGCAGCTGAGGACCCCCTTGCACAGGGCATGGTGGTGCTGGTTCATCTATACAGCATGCAGGGCAAGAGGCCCTTGCAGCAGGCCCCAAGAACATGGGGACATGTTATGAATGATTCCAAACAACGACAGGGTTTTCATGAGCAACCCCTAAGCCAGAGCTCTCCCAGTGGGTCTCCCCACCACACCATCTGCCCTGGTACACAGCTGTGAGGTTGAAAAAAAAGACGATTTGGGTTGGATTCAGCAGACCAAGGTCCAAATGTCAGTTCTTCCACTGAAGAGTCGAAGCCAAGCCCTGACCATAGAGTAGCAGCGTCCCTGCTCCATGCGGTTTCCGTATTGCATGTGAACAAGTTGTGTAAAAGCACAGGGGAAAAAAATCACATTTGGGTGCTCAATAGATACTTGATGAATTTGGAATTAGTTGAACTCCAGTCTCCACTCTGGTTGCTCCCCTGCCCGTTGACAGCACACAGGACATTTATAAGAGTGTCACCAGGTACCTTGCTACGTTCTCTTCATCTACGCTCTCCACCTGGGAGGTGTGTCCTATCAGCCTGATGTTCCAAATGGGCACTCAGGGAGGGTGAGCTATCTACCAGGCTTTTAGTTTTTGAGCCTAGGTCTGACACCAACTTCTATGCCCTTCTTGTGATACAACACCCGACATCTGTTCAAATTAGACATTCTTTTTCTTTCTTACCATGTAAGAAGATCTCAAGGTCCAAAATACATACAGTTACATCTCCAAGACAATCTTATATTATTCAATTACTCTGCCATCTCCTGAATGACTCCTGGTCGCTGTCCTTTTTCTCAACTCATTCTGCCTCTGCTCCCAGGCCTGTAGAGGAGAAGCATTAAGATACGAGAGACATAGAGATTGTCTGAACCAGTGCCCTTCTACAGGTGGGGACACTGAAGGCCAGGACATCCACTGCTCAGAGTCACCCTTTTAGAGGCCTGACTCCTGGGGGCCAGCCCCGTGCTCTCTCCTTGGGAGGCTCAGTCCTCCTCCTGCTCAGTTTTCCCCTTTATCCGATCAGGTGTCAGAGGCATGTTAAGGTCAGGGGAGCACCTCTGCATTTCCCTTTGGGCCGGACAGCTGGTCCACTGTACCCACTTTCTTCTTCCAGATCTAGGACATCAGATTGCAAAGAAATTAATATTTCCATAGAAAGTAGAAATAAATCCTTTTTCTAAAGAGAATGGGGAGGCAAGGAAGGGCAAGGACTTGAGAATTAAGATGGTACATTGTGTGGTAAGCCAGGTCCTTTTCCACCCAGGTCTCAGTTCCTCCCCTCTCCCATGAGTCAGCTGTCCTGCTCCCTGGCTGAGGGCTTCTGCCTTCTGTGCTTCCTACTGCCCCAACTAGCCATCCTTCGGCAGGTCCTGGGCCCTGCTCCCTGGGCCAGCAACCTTCTACTGTTCATTCCACCTCCTTCTCATTCTTTATTCTCTGGGTATTATTTCTCACATCCCATCCAAGGTTCTGTTCTATTTTGAGGTTGTGCTACATTGTGGAGCAAGGAACTTCCCAGAGCCGGAGACAGCAGGGTTTCAAAGCCAATCCTTCCACTGACCACTAACTACTTGTGTGACTCGGAGCAAGTCAATCTCTGGACCTGTGAAATGGGGAAATGGCATCCCTTTGAGAAGTCTCAAATAGTGTCTTTAAAGGGTTTTCACAGCACTTGGTTGCTTTTCTTCGAGCAGGCAATTATCCTAGATCTCATACCCCTACTAAGCCAGCCACACAGCTCACCCCCTCCCTGACCCCCAGGATTCCACTTGGATGGCTCCACTTCAAGGCCATCCTTCTGAGACCCTGAGATCTGTTTGGGTATGCCTAACACCACAGGGTCCCTACATGTGGCAGAGTGACACTGCTGTAGCCCAAGTACTCTGTACCACCTCTGTCTGGAGCCAGACTGGGCATGTCTCCAAGGTCATAATGATTTTCAGGGTGTAATCATTCAATACTATATATTCATGACAAAGAAGCCAGGCCCCAGAAGGGAGGAATGATTGATAGGGACCTGAAAAGCAATGTGCCTCCTAGGAGACATGGGTCCAACTTTCTGCTCTGTCACTAACCAGCTCATGTCCCTGGGCAAGACCTGTAGGTCATCTCCATTCAACTGCAGGAAGTGAAAATGTTTCAGCTTATGATTGGGTAACGTCCAGCAAACCCACTGTAAGCTGGAAATATCCCAAGTCGATAGAGCGTGGAATCCACCTGACCTCCCGAACATCCTAGCTTAGCAGCACCGCACACTGTAGAGAGCCAGTTAATCCCCCGGGATCACATGGCTGACTGGGGGCCATGGTTCACTGATGGCACCCAGCATCGTGAAAGAGGATAGCACCATACATACTCAGCCCAAGAAAAGATCCAATGCAAAACACACTCTCCACTGAATGATTACTTTTGTACCATTGTAAAGTTGAAAAATCACGAGTTAAATCATTGTCAGTTGAGGACCGTTTTTTTTATAGAAACTCCTCTGGCCTTGCCCTTCTTCCACAAATATGAATAAAGCATCCAGGCTCTAGAGATACAAAGTGAGTAGAAACAGGCACAGTCCCTCCGTGGTAGCACTGTGAGATGCACTGCCTGATGAGGCAGAGGTGTGTTCTCCAAATAAGCAAATGTAGGGGTTCAGGTTCAGCCCTGTAGAGTGCGCTACAGCTGAGGTGGGGATCTGAGCTAGGCGGTGAGGTCAGGATGCATTTCTGTGCAGCTGTGACTGAATAGAGATCTGAAGGCCAAAGGAGCAGTCACTGGCTAACAGAACATGGATTTTCAGGCTGAAGACAGGGTGAGGTGGGCACAAGGGTGTCAGGGGGCGGGGGGGGGGGGCTGGAAGAAGGCCAGGTGCAACGCTGGTGGAGGGTGAGAACTCTGGGTGGAAGGTGGGGTGAGAGGAGGGCTGGAAGGACCAGGAGTCACAGGGCCTTGTGGGCCTTTTAGGAGACCAACAAGGATCGTTGGTCTCCTAAGAGCAATGGGAAGACCTCGTGTGGTTTTAAAAAGAGGAGTGGGACACTTGTTAATTGTTGGAAGAATGAATGAATCCACGAACCCCCTTACCTCCCTCTCACTTATCAGATTAAGTTGTTTGCCATTTAGCAGGTGCTTGAACACATAGGACACAGCAGAGGACGTTTTGATCGACTAAGATGTTGGGGAGAAGCCAGAAGGTGAGGTACTGTCTTAAAGTTCAAGTCTAGACACTGCCACAGGAGTGTCCTGGGCCCCTCTGGGTGACCTCAGAGCACTGGGCACCTGACATCACAGGGAGGATCCTTGCAAGTGTCCTGAGAAAGAAAAGGGGAATGTTTTGGTGTCTACCACCAAACACTTGGTCTCCTTCATGACTGAGATTAGGATTAGCCATTCTTGAATTCATTATGGGTAGAAAATAGGAAACCTAGGGGTCACTTGAGGGCTTTACTGAGCTGGTCAAATTCTCTAAACCAGCAAGAAGAGCCCATTTTCTGACAAGGTAAAATGCATGTGTCCATCACTGAAATTCAATTCAACCCTCGTGGTTCATAAAGACATTTTCTGTCAACATAACCTGACTTTCTGCCACCTTAGATTATTAAATCCAAGCCTGTCTGGCCACAGCAGCAAAGAATGTGGAGCAGATCTTGCTGCTGGTTCACAGACAGGTTGCTTAGGGCCACTGACTGTGGTTTTCTGCTTCTGTAAATTGGTAATGACACCTATCTCACTGGATTAAATGAGAAAATGTGCATAGTGGGTTTAGCATGGTGTCTTCTACCTGTGGCAGCGGCTATTATACTGACAATTGTTCTGTATATGAGAGATAACGACAAAGTTTCTTTAAGAACCAGGAAGGTAATGTAATCAAACATCAGGGCACTAAGAAGCAATAGAGAGTAGTGGGGACGGTGGCAAATGGGAGAATCTTTATCTGTCCAAAGAGGGCAGCAGCTCCTCAGCTTCAGCCATTGGCTACTAATAACTCAGCCCAGGAACTCGTAACAAGTGTTGTCTGGGTGTTTTTCCAGACTTGCTAGAAATCCTAATGTATAATATTGGTATGTAATTCAAATTTAGCTGAACTGAGGGCAGCTAAAAAAAAAAAAAAAAAAAAAAAAAAAAAAAAAAAAAAAAGCTTTACAAGGCCAAGCTGTCCTCGAAGTTTAAAGCTGCTGGCAGATAGGACTGTAAAAACACAGGGAAGGTCATAAAATCAGGTCCAAAGGAAGTTCTCAAATGGGTCCCGTGAAATGGCAGCACCGTTAAAACGTATACACCAAACTCGCCCAGGGAGGGCTTTGAAGAGACCACAGTCCTTTATGTACTGTGGCAGTTACTCAAAAGCAACAGCAGCCTTGTACAACAAGGCTCAGGAAGTGGCTGCCCTGGGAGTCAGAAGCTGTTTCCGGAGCTGCTCTTAGGGATGGCAATACCACTGATGTCCACTGGGGGTCTCTCGCACACAAGTGATGGCCCTGGTTCTAGAGGAAACTACCGCCCTGGGAAGGGCTGGAGAAAGGCCAGTCCAGTTTTGTGGGAAGACTGAACAGTGACTTAGCTACCTGTTCAATACTTACCGAATCCAAAGTTTGCTTTTAGGGGACAGCTCTCCTGCTCGCCAGCCAGCCTTCTTTCCTGTGCACAGAAAGTGCTTGGTGGCCTTCTCTGCCCACTTCAGAGTCCATGAGAATTTTTTTTACAATTCTTTTTTCTGTTTTTTTGGCAGGACTGGGGATTAAACCCAAGGCCTCGTGCATGCTAGGCAAGCACTCTACCACTGATCTACACTCCTAGCCCTAAATCTTATTTATTTGCAGTACTTGTTGTTGAACCCAGGGGTGGTCTAAAACTGAGCCACATCCCCAGTCCTTTAAATTTTTAACTTTTTAATTTTTTTTAAACAGGTATTGCTAAGTTGCAGAGACTGGCCTTGAACTTGTGATCCTCCTACCTCAGCCTCCCAAGTCACTGGGATAACCCCAGCACGATCTCCATGAGAATCTTAAAAGTTTCTATACAATGTCCGTCCAGTTGCTTTTCATACCTGCTATTTCTCTCAGACCCTGGCACCAAGAAACCTGCTGCTGCTTTACTACTGGGGTTAAGCAAGAAACATATTTCAGGCTTCACACATTTCCCTCATTCAGGAGCAGCTTCATCTGGTAAAAATTCCTAGTTTAGAGATTAGAGATCCAGGTTTGGGTTCTGCTTCTGCCATTTACTATCCCTGTAATCTTAGGCAAACCTTAACCTTTCCAGACTCAGTTTCCTCATCTGAAAAGTGGGGCTAATACTAATTTCAAAAATGGTTTCAAGTATGAAATGGAGATGAATACACGTGGAACACTTGAAAAACTGGAATACACGTGAGCTATTTGCACTATTACTTTCCAGCAGGGCAGATGTTTCCTATTAAGGTCAGAGAGTGAATATTTTTTACTTTGTTGTCCTTATAGTGTCTGTCTCATCCACTTGTCTCTGACAACCCATGAACAGAGTAGGGTGACTGAGTATCATTAAACCTGTATTCTATAGAAACAGGCAGGGGCCTGGATTTGGCCTCTGGATGTACTTAGCCAAACCTTGCCTCCTGCTTTGGTAAGGCCCATGAGCTAACAATGGTTTTTACATTTCTCAAGGATTGTAAGAAAAAAGAGGAACAGGTGACGAAGACCAGACTACATGTGGTTCACAAGCCTGACATATTTATTATTTGGCTCTTTATAGAAGTTGGCTTAACTCGTTTACATGCATCTTGGGAAAATCTTAGCTCAGGAAACAGGCTACTCTGTCCCAGTGTGGTGGGAGCTGACTGGTGGGTCACAGTAACATAGGTGGGAGTCAGAGAGCCCTGGGACCCAGTCAGATCCAGGGTCTTGGGCTCCTCGTGACTCTCATGGCAGAGCTCTGAGGCTGGAGAAGGGAGGGGAATGTAACCCCTCATTCTTTTCTCACTTGCCTATTTCAAATGGGTCTTAGGAGAGTATCAGACAAGCGTCTCTCAGAAAATAAGCCAGTAGTCAAGTGAAAGGGGCTTTCATTTCTTAGTTTGTTTCAGTATGTGAAACTGTGCTCCTTCCTGCACAACTGGGTTCTCTCTGAACTTCAGCACTGAGACATGGAGAGCCTGGCACCCCCACCCCACGGGGCACCGGGGGCTCCAACACAGAGACTAGATGAGGGGGCTCCTGTCAGGCCAGCCGCCTGCTCCCAGAGCCAAGGTGGTTCTTTGTTCTGAATTTGGTCATATAAACAGCAGAGGCAGCAGGTACCAGGATCCAGAGTGACAGTCCCCAAAGATCAGGAAGAGAAATGCTGGCTGAGAAGAGAGAGTTGTGCCAGTTAGATAATGGTCCATAGCAGCAGTGCTCAAAGGGAGGGTGCCTGGGGCCTGTGTCCTTGGGAGTGTTCGCGTTCTAGCTCTTGCATTGGGCTGTAGGAGGCAGCGAATGTTGGTAGGGGGCGTTTTTTGACCTTCCTGCTTTCACTCTTTCTCTCTACTTTCCCAGCTCTGTTCTCCCTGACCCCAAGACAAGATGCATCTGGTGAAGGGGCTGCTTAGCTCTGCTGAGTTCCTCTGTGCACCAAGGAACCCAGGGCCCCTCCCAATACTGTTACGCTCAGGACAGTCCCGCTGCCCATCAGACCCCAGAGGGCCCAGGGCCTTCCTTCATCTTCTTAGGTCGCTCTCTAGAGGATCACTTCCCAAAGAGCAGTCCTGGAGAAAAGACTGACTGTCGTTTGCTGCTTCTTGTGACTCTAGAAACAACACATATTGACTACTGAAAGACAGAAATGTGTAAAGAAGAAAATGTACAGAATAATTTTAGACTCAAAGCCAATCTGATTAATTTGGATCCTGTAATGCCTACTATGTGCCAGACACTGTCCTCAGGGCTGGGGATACAGCAGTGAACAAAGTCCTTGCCTTTTGGGAACTTATACTCTCATAAGGGAGACAGTCACTGAAGCAGAGGGGCCCAAGGCTGAGGGGACAGGGCACCATTTTTGACAGGGTGGGCAGGACAAAGCTGCGAAAGAGCGTTACCCTGGCTGAAGGGGCTGGGGGAGGTAGGGTCTTCAGGCCTCTGCTCTTTTCTCTCAGTGGTCTCTGAGATTCCACTGTGGACCCCTAGGGTGCTTAGGAGCTCTGGGCTCCTGTGTTCTTGTGACCATGCTTACTAGGTTATTATAGGCCTAGCTATACTTTATTCTGTGGGACAAGTTGGGCCTCCGCCAGCCAGGCCTCTGAAAACGTCAACTTGAAAACTGGACAGGTTTCAGGGAAAGAGAAGGATTCTGAAAATCAATTCAGCTCCCACATACTGCATGTGGCCAGCCCTGTGTGGGGATCCTCAAGATGAGCGGAATCAAATGTCTGCCCCAGGGAACTTGCCCGCCGGGATAGGAACTAGGAAGTCACACGAATGGCCAAGGTCCAAAGTCTGAGGGGACCCTGGCCACTCCTTGCCTTGCCTTTCTTCCCTGGGCCTCTGGAGCCAGCAGTTTCCAAACCAGGCTGGTCTTGAAGTCTGAGGAACTTAGAACGTGTAGACTCCCAGAACACTCCTTCCAAAGTTCTAGCTCAGCTGACCCAGGGCAGGGTCTGGGAAACTATGTTACAAAGCTCCCAGGGAGGAATTGATGAGGTTTTGGATGTGGGAACTATGGGAATTCCCTGCCTTCCCCCCAGGCTCCTCAGCCACCGGAAATCCACCAGCATGGCTCCCTATATCTGGGCTAACTCCTCTGTCTCAGAAAATCTCTCCTGGGCAGAGCTACTGAGCCACAGAACCATTCAGTGTTCTGCACTGTCTCAAGAACACAGCCAGCACTGACCAAAATACTCTTGAAGGGCACCACAGATCTCACTGAGGAAGAACCTTTCCCAGTGGGAAAAAAAGCGTGGGGAAAGGCCTCCTCACAGGTGGGTTCCTAAAATTCATTCCAGAACCTGAAGAAAATCAGATGTTTCTGAACAGGAGAGAGAAAAGGGAAAGGAGAAGAGGAGCAGGGAGGAAAGAATGAATCTTTCTTTCTTTCTTTTTTTTTGGTGCTTGTACCAGGGATTGAACTCAGGGGCATTTGACCACTGAGCCACATCCCCAGCCCTATTTTGTATTTTATTTAGAGACAGGGTCTCACGGAGTTGCTTAGTGCCTCACTGTTGTTGAGGCTGGCTTTGAATTCATGATCCTCCTGCCTCAGTCTCCTGAGCTGTTGGGATTACAGGTATGTGCTGTGGCACCCAGCTGAGAGAATGAATCTTATGTGAATGAATAGTAATTTTTTTCTTAGTTACCAGGAAGAAAAAAGTATCAACAATGCCAGACCCAGAGCCATCAGCTAAAGAGATTTCTCTGCATCAAATTCTTTCCTGGAAGCTGCAAACTGTATCCACGAGTGGCCATTAATCTAATATTAAGCCCTTTTACCTTCCTAATTGTTCTTTTTCAATATCAGGTGGTTTCATATTAACCTTTCAGTCTTTCCCATAATGCAGCTACCTCCAACCCAAGCCAGACCTGATTTAGAAGCTGCGGCCAGCCCAGAACTTTCTTCTTCTTGCTGCATCCCCCCTACCTCCTCCCCTTTAACCGCCCTTCTGTCTTCCTCCTGTGCACGCTGCAAAGAGGTCCCCTGGGTGTAGCGTGCAGTGCCTGGATCTGGGCTGGCCAGAGCCAAAGGGACACATTTGCAAGCCTGTGCCTTGTGCTTTTGGGTTCCCGTGCCTGCAGTAGTTCCTCTATTATCTGGGACTAAGGCTATCAGGGGAAGGCAGCTGCAGCCTGCCAGCGCTAATGAGCCTCTGGCTGGCTCCATGGCTCTGGTATTTCAGCTTTGTTTTCTCTCTCTCCCGGGAAGAACTCACCAAAATAGTGTCTTTGGAAAAGACGGAGCATCTGGGCCAGATGCTGAGGGAGCATTTGGAGCTGCCTGTCTTGGATTCCCTCTGTGCCTGTGAGGGCCCCTCAGTTCTAAAGCCAGGCTGTGCTTCTGTCTCCAAAGCGGCTGACACAGAGGTGCCATCTTGTGGAGGGTCACACAAGCTTGAGTTTGGGCCTTTCCCAGCAGACGATGACAGTTTTGGAGAGAGAATTTTTTGACTTCTTGGGTGATTGCTACCCCAATATAAGCAGTTGGTTGGGGGGGGGTCTTTGGTTCCATGGGAGGTATCTCTGGGGTGCTTATTCTTCTCCTTTATAGTCAGGGTATAATCTAGGAAGAACCTTAAAATTCACTGTAAAACCCTCATTTCATGAGACTGTAGCTGTAGAGCTTTCAGAAGCAGAAGGGTGAGAGTCTTCTCTAGCTTCATTCAGTCCAGGCCAGACAGTGCAGGAAAATCAGGATGGTCTTCACAGCAGGCCTGAGTGGCAGGGCAGGTGGAGGGGTAATGGTGTGGCTTGTTGTTGTTTTTCTTTAAGTACTGGGGATTTAACCCAGGGGCACTTTACAACTGAGTTACATCGCCAGCCTGTTTTATTTTTATTTTTTTAAACTTTTTTAGTTGTCAATAGACCTTTATTTTATTTATTTATATGTGGTGCTAAGATTCAAACCCAGGGCCTCACACATGCTAGGCAGGCACTCTCCCACTGAGCCACAACCCCAGCCCAACCTGTTTTATTTTAATTTTTTTTTTTTTCCTTTTTTGAGACAGGTCCTCCCGGGTTGCTAGGATTACAGGTATGACCTATTTTGGACAGAGGTTTCCTCCAAGCCACCACAGACCAAGGCCAGCTCTTCATAGGCTGCCCTGCCTGGGAGCCCCAGTTCACTCCATGTTTGGTAGATTCAGTGTGGGTTTGAGCTTTTGCCTGGTGAGGACCCCTTGACCCTAGCACCACCCCAGACCTCAGAAGAACGCACTCACTGAAACAGCCCTGAGGGTGGGAGAAAGTCAAGCCCCTCATATCCAAGTCTCTCCTGTCTGGGCATGCGCACCCATATCCTATCCTCACACCCTGTCCCCGTGTCCCTGGCTCTCTGCTTGCAGGGAATGGTGCCTCTTCCCAGGAGCGGACAGAGTCATGGCTGAGCACTGGGGAACCCAGCTCCAGGAGCCCTACCTCTGGGCTGATGCTGCCTTCCCTGAGCATGTGGCCTGCACTTGAGGCAGTCCCAGAGCAGCTCTGGGATGTGGCCCTCAGCTCCGGTCTTGATTCCACCCCAGAGGCATGCTGACTTCTGCCCCTTTCCTACCTGAACAGAATAGGTCTATCAGCTAACTTCCACCTCAGACTGAGTAGGGGACAGAGTCTGGAAAAGGAAGTTGGGTCACCAAAACCAACCCCACCAACAGAGTCAGCACAGCTGTTTTTCTTCAACCCCACACAGCAAGAAGGCATTCACCGGCTCTGCACTCCCTGACTCTGGATATACGGACATGGCCCATTTAACAAAGGGCCCCAAATCCACATCCTGTGTTGTAAGCTTGACCTTGTCCTAAAATGCACTCTGGAAAGGGCTTGGATTCTCCCAGCCATGAGTAGCTCTGCCCTGGGCTGGGCAGTCATGCACACTCCTTCCTGTGAAAACGCAGAAGGGGCCTCCTGTAACCTCAAGGGGGTTTATTGGCCCTGGAGGTAAACACTTTTCTGGGTGACAGACAACTGAGACTAAAGAAACTTGAAGCATAAAAATGAGTTAATACCCACAAAAATAAAGCGCTTTTAAATGACCAAGTATTGTTTGCTTATTCTTCCTATACCACCTGAGGGCATTTTAGGCAACTAAAGCGTTAGAATTTTTTTTTCTTTTCATTGGGTTATCAATGTTCTAAATTAGATCCAGAGCTATCTAATTTGCCTATTGCTCCAGGCTCACTGAACAAGAAGACTAAGTAGGTTTAACTGAATGTGTGGGGGTCTGAGTTTACCCATTTGTATCAGGGTGCAACCTTTATAGGCACCTGTGGCCCGCTGAGGTTGGCTTGGGGTCTGTGGAAAGATACAACCAACCAGAACAGATGTGTTTCTAGGGCCTGGTACACACGCACATACCCAGCATTTTTTTTTTTTTTTTTTTTGTGGTACTGGGGATTGAACTCAGGGGCACTCGACCACTGGGCCACATCCCCAGCCCTTTTTTGTATTTTATTTAGCGGCAGGGTCTCACTGAGTTGCTAAGTGCCTCGCCATTGCTGAGGCTGGCTTTGAACTCGCGATCCTCCTGCCTCAGCCTCCCAAAGTGCTGGGACTACAGGCGTGCGCCACCGCGCCCAGCTCCCAGCTTTGAGAAGGAAGAGGGGCAGAGGGACCAAGCGGGTTAAGAGAAGTTAACCACTAGTCTAAAAAGCCACCCTCAAGCAGACCTGTAATTTCAGCTACTCAAGAGGCCAAGGGGAGAGGATCACAAGTTCAAGGCCAGTCTGAGCAACATAGCATGGCCTTGTTTCAAAACAAACAAACAAGCAATCAAAAACAAATAGGCCAGATAAGAAAGAAATAATAAAATAAAAAGTCATGCTTAGGACCCTGGCCCCAAGTCCACCCCACCCCCATGCGTCTTTGGAATGTCCCCACCACTGCAGCTTCTCTCAGGCACACGCAGGCTGCTGCCTGGGGTGGTACATTCGTTTCCATAGCAACCAATTGTTCTGTCACAGAGACGAGATTGTGACTCCAGGTGGATTATGAACAGAAAGAACATATGAAACCACTAAGTGACAGAGATCTAGTTTTCCAGGAAGTGCCCCTGCTAATAAAGAAGAGAAAACACACACTAGAAGATAAATGGAATGGGAAGAGCAAGCACTTAATTCTCCATGAGGCATCAGCTGTTTGCTGAAAACAACAATAAAAGCCTAAGAGGCTCCACAAGAATGGTGCTGGCAAGAACAGCCCTGTCTGCCTGCAGAGGCAAGACAGTGGCAGGACCTACAGCTTATAAGGCAAAAAAGGAGATGCCTTCAATGACAGGTCTTAATCAGGCTCAGGTCCCCCCTGTGCTGGCACTGGGAAAGCTGCCCACTGCACTGGAGAATCCAGCCAGAGTTAAGGGAGCCTAGCTTTATCTGCTCATCGATATGCACATGCGTTCAAGGAGGACTCATTGGAGCCAGCTAGAGTGAGCAGCTCTAGCACAAACCTCACTGGTTAGAAATCATTGGGAGAAAAGCCTGAATTATAAGGGATTTTTGGAGCAAATCACACTGACTCTGAAGGCCTGATGGAGGAGGAGCCTATGGCAAGGAAAAGAAGGGTCTGATGTAGACCAAATCTGCTACTCAATGTATGACCTTGAGCAAGTCACTCCCCTGTCTTGGTCTTCATCTTGTAGAGGAGGTGCTTGGAATATTCTTGCTTACAGTAATGTTTTGTCTAGGGCAGAGACCTGCTTCAGTGACTCAACTATAAATGTCAGATTGATTTGATGTGTTGAGTGTTTTCACAGAGTGGAATCAAGGCCATATCTCATTTGCTATTCCTTTTCACCTTCATTTACTATTGACTGATCACTTCCTATGTGACAATCACAGGAGTAGGCATCGGGAATACAGGTAAAAAATGGTAGCTGGATGCGATGACACCTGTAATCCCAGTGACTTGAGAGACTGAGGCAGGAGGATGGCAAGTTTGAGGCCAGCTTTAGCAACTTTGCAAGACCCTGTCTAGAAATAAAATATAAAGGGCTGGGGATATGGCTCAGTTGTAGAGTGCCCCCGAGTTCCGTCCCCAGCTGCAAAGATAGAAGAAGGATAACACTTTCAGGGCTCTCAAGACTGGGTGAAGTGGGTGTGGTGAGGAGTCACAAGCTCCGACCTACGGGGCCGAGGCTGGCATCCTGGTGCAGATGGAGCTCATCAGGGTCTAGGGGAAGGTATCCCAGGATGCAGCTGTAGAGCTCTTTCCACACTTCAGGTCAGGCTGGAAAGAAAGATAAGAAGCACCTTGGGAGAAAGGAGAAGCAAGCCGTGTGATCTAAGCAGGGCCCTAGAGCCCAGAGCACCTCTGAGCAGCAGACGCACCACGAAAGGACCAGTATTCTGACATCATCATTCTCAAATATTTCCAGATGGATAGACCACACAATGAGAAGGGGAGATAAATTAAGAAGAAAGAAAATAAGTAGAATCCCAGGAGGGAGGAGGAAAAGATAGGGGCAAGGAATATGTGCTTGGCAGATTTGCCACTAGAGGAGATTTGAGGTGACCAAGGTGTTTACACTGCCATCACTAAGTTCTCAGGTGAGGCTGAGAGATGGCTCCCTGGGAAGAAGCCAAGGGTGAGAGCCTAAAACTAAGGAACAGACAAGACTGTCGCAAAGTCTGGGACACTCTGAAGCTGACCCTCTTGCTCTGTCCTCCCTAAACTGGCAGGTGCTTAGGCAAGGTTTCAGCACTGAGTCATGTCAGTGTCCCCTCCCAGAAAGGTTCGGGGAGAGAATTTTACACTGTAGCCAGAAGTAAGTGTTGGCCAAGGAAACAACCACCTGTCTTGAGTTTTATGAGCTTCACTACTTAACAGAGTCACTGGGACTCCCATTGGCCTCTCTCAGAAATCAACCAGTCAATCATTCACTCTGTGTTTACCAGCAACTCCTTAGTATTTTTCATTATGCTAAGAATTCATAGAGTAAAAGAGAGGCATCGTCCATGCCCTGGAGGGATTTGGAGTATGCTTGGGAGTTACTTTTGATGGTGGAAGTTTGTATGAGCTAAATTATATTCTATTTAAGGGCTAGGTCAGGAAAGCAAGCAGAGAGGATTATAGGAGAGAGAGAGAGAGAGAGAGAGAAAAAAAAAAGAGAGTGAGAGAAAAACGAGAGCCGTCTCTTGGCTGATCAGGAAGTGTGGAGTATGTGTAGGGCTTGAAGGGTGGATAGAGGGAGAGGAGGAGGTCAGAACAAAGATGTGTTCGGGAGGTAGCACTGATCTCAGAGAAAGCCTGGGCTGGCAGGAAAGGAGGACCTCTTCTGACACTGGAAATACACTTCCATGTCAACCTAGACCCAGGTGTGAATCCTGGGTCTGTCACCTAGTAGCCAGATGGCCTGGGTAAGCTACTTAACTTCTGTGTGGTTAAATTGCCTCATGTGTAATATGAGAGTGGGGATCATGCATATCTCAAAGGGCTTCCAGTAGGGAGGATAGGATTCACTGTGCCAGCAGGCAAGCACCTCTAGGAATAATGGCCCCTGCTCCCTTTCCTGGACCATCAGGAATATTGCATTTGAGACCCAAGGGAATAAAGATTCTAAAGTCCTCTGAGTGCCCTTTACAAGTAAATATACAGATTGGTCAGCGGGGGTGGAGGGGATGTATTCTTTTCCAGCCTGTGGGGTGAGTTGTCAATGCACACCCATCTCCGGATGTTTGACTTCCTGAATCTTCCCTGAACAATGCCATCTCTGTCCTGGCACCCCTGGCGGGCAGTCCCATGAGAGCCAGGTTCTTGTCACATGTCCTTTTCCTGGAGTGAGTCACTGGAGAATTGAGCTATAGCTGTAACCTTCACCAGCTAAGGGAGGTGAAAGTGGATTGGAATGAAGGCAAACACAGGACAACCTGGTGCTGAATGTTCCCTTCCATCAACATTTTGCCGCAGGCTTTAACCTTGCAACTCAAAGAATAGGGTGGAATAATGAATGGGATAAACTGAATGACCTGCTTGTAATCCACAAACAAAGGACCTTTCAACAGCTCATGGTTTTATCTCTTCCAATCAAATCTAGTCAGTTACACGCTGGGGGGGGGGGGGGGGGGGGGAATGGGAGATCCCAGTGATCCTTAGTCTGGACCCAATATCAGAAAAACTATTTTGTTACCTCCTCAGGTAAAGGAATTATGAACAGAGAAGGGGGAAATTGAAATAACTGGTGGAAAGCCATACAGAATTTGAACTTGGAGAATTGACTATCTGTCCTCCATCTTTGGTTATTAAGCGTAAAATAACTTGATGGGAAACATAAAATAAAGATCAGCAACACAGGTATCTCTATTTAATCTTGAAGATCTACTCCCCCAAACTGGATGTGACCATTGGGAATTGAGGGTGTCTTCACCCTGTGTGGTTGGACAGAAAAATAGTAGAGGGGGAACTGAGACAGTCTCAATCCCATCCTATATCTGGCTGGGTGAAGCTGGTGTGTGACCTTGTATGACCTTGCTTCTCTGGTACTGAGGCCCTTCATTTGAAAAATGAACTGTTTTTCTAGATGCTTTGAAGTTTCCTTTTGAATACCTACACCCCTCCCCAAAGCTTTAATTTTCATGACTACTCAGACTTTGAGCCTTAAAAAAAAGAAAAGGTGCGGGGGAGATGATGGCAATCCTTACTAGCCCCTCTCAGGCTCCCCAAGCACAAGCCCAGAAAGGGCTTCACTTTGGTGGAAGTCCTGGACCTACATTTGTGTATTCAAATAAAGCCCAAATGCTTGCTTCCAGCGTGGTATAAATGGCCACCTCAATTTCCCACATTCCAGAGGCGCAGGTGATCAGCCCATGAGCTGTTCAAATTCATACCCTATTCCCGACTGGTTCTTTTCCGTGGAGCCCAGCTTTTACTCTGCAATTCAGTCCTTCCACTGCCCGTTGCATGGCGCTGATGTGGCAGGCACAGATGCTGGGAGCAAGCAAACTTGGCGGAAAATCACCCTCTCAAGGCAACTACTTGTAGTCCCAGCCCAAAAGAAATAGAAAGTCCTATGAAAACACTTGAGAGGGCAAGACTCATTCCAGACTGGGTGAAGCCTCCTGGAGGAAGAAGCCTTTTTGCTGAGCTTCATGAGATGGGTGGAGTTAGGGGCCTGAGACAAAGGCAAGCCATACCAAGTGGAGGATGGAGGCATGGGGCTGAGGAGCATGCCTCACAGGTAAGGAGTGGCAGGTGGCCCTTTGTAACCCAAGCTTCAAGTATCTGAGGCAGTTGAGCTTCGAAATGCCAGCAATGGCCCGTTCATGGTCTTTGGAATTCTAAGGAACTTGGACTTCTGGACAGGGGCTGGTGTTCCTGCTCAGGGACTTATCACGGTAGGACTTGGCCCTTGAGAAAGGTAATCTACCTGCTGGAGGGTTTAACAGAGAGCAGGAGGGGAGGCAGAAGGAACCACAAGGATATTGTCACAGTGGACACGGAGGTCTGAAGTTCAGTGCTATGGCCACAGGGAGGGAAAGTTTGGAAGGTTCTAGAGGGGCAACAGAAGGGGGCTCTGCCACCAATAGGAGGCAGGAAAGTGTCACAGAGGGAAATCCAGTCATCCTCCCAAGCTGGGACTTATGGTCCAGAAGTTTCCTGATGGGCAAGTGAGCAAGCTGGGGAAATTGACCTACTATCGCAGACTGTCAGTATTTTATTAAAAACGAAACCCTTGATTTGTAAGTAGGTACTTGACTCCTATGCTCATTTGGAATAAAGACATTTTCTACCTTTCTTTTATCTAGGTAAGGTCCCTTGACTACACCTGGTCAATGATTTGTAATCAGAAATGTCAGACTTGGAAAATATGGTTTTCCTGCTGACTAGAAGGCAACCATGATGGCGGGAGCTTGAGTTGCTACCTTGAACCATGAAGTGAAAACTACCCATTGAGAATGGTGGAACAAAAAGAAAAGGTGGTTGTGGAGTTGCCATGTCTATCCCAGACTGCCACCTCTGGGTTTTGTTGACATGGGGGACAAATAGATGTATACTTTGTGCTACTGTTTTATGTTTTCTGTCTTGTGCAATCAAATCTAATCTTAGTCTATTTAACAAAACCCAAAGGAGTGTGATGCCAACTCATTCACAACTTTCTAAGACAGGACTTTCTAAGACTCTGCAGGGCAGCTTCTTCCAAGGATTTCAGCAACCAAAAAGCCAAATTATTCATCTAAAGATTAATAGGTGAGCATAAAGCCTTGGAGAGGGCCATATTCCTGGGTACTGGCCACTAGGTTCTATAAAAATGTTTCCAGGTTTCTTCACTGCACAACCAACCTTTGCCTGTCCTGGGAGCAAAGCCCGTGCTCTCTAAGTCCTGTGTCTGTTTACACTGGAAGAGCCCAACTTTCTGTTCCCTCTTTGCTAGATTCTATGCAGTCTGCCTCTTGTGAATATGATACTTGAAATCAGATACAATCTAATCTAAGAAAGTTTGGATCTTACAGTTAGAATCAGACTTGATTCTTCCCCTTTATGAACTTACAAAATGGACTGCTACTACTCCTATTACCTCTGCTTGCAGACAGGGAAACTGGGAGATAAAGAGGTGGAGGAATTTGCCTATTGGCATACCGTTAGCAAGCAAAAGAGCTGTTACTCAAACAGTGCCCTCAACTACACATGAGCTGATCTTAGGAAGTTTAAGAAATTTTCTTCCTCACAACTTCCTTCTTATTAAAATGTACATAATCTCCCTATTATCAGAATGCATCTCTTCTCTGTGACATCAATTCCATACTTGGTGATTTATCTGAGAACACCCCTACTAACAGGCTGGTGCTTTTGTCTCCCACATGATAATATTTTAAGATTTTTTTCATGCTGGAGATGGAACCCAGGGCCTCACATATGCTAAGCATGTACTATATATCATTTGTTTTTGTTCTGGGGATTGAACCCAGGAGCACTCAACCACTCTGCCATATCCCTGGTCCCTTTTCATATTCAGAGACAGGGTCTCACCAAGTTGCTGAGGCTGGCTTTGAACTCATGATCCTCCTGCCTCAGTCTCCTGAGCCTCTGGGATTATAGGAGGCTATAATCCTATAATTATATAATTATAGGATTATAGGCATGTACCACTATACCTGGCTATCTCTTTTTAAGTTTGATGGGCCATTACAATAATGTGCTGGCAAATGGGCTAGAGGGTGTTGGACATTAAGAAAAACCCTAATCTGCAGTATTTGCCAATTTCCTTGGTGTAAATACTCCCACCATGACTAATTTCAAGCTGACAATGCAGCTTGTAAAATTCCTGAATATTTAATAATTGACTTCAGTACAGCCAGCTCCAGTGTACCACTGGGACTGGAATTCTAGAAGCCCAGGGCTGGCCAGAGAGTTCTGGCCCTGGAAGCAGTGTCCTTCACAGTATACCTTTCAGGGGGTCCCCAGCTTCTTTTTGGTGGAGGTCTGGTCCAGGGCTCTCCAGGAGGCTGTGGCAGTGGAGCAGCTGAGCTTATCCCTAAACACAGCCCTGTGGCCAGCAGGGGACAGCACTCTCACGGTTAACAGTCAGTGCTTCTGCAAAATGAGGGGCCTTTGTTCTGAGCCAGAGGCTGTGTCACCGAGAGAAAGGCCCTGAGGGGCAAGCTAATCAGCCTGTCCTTAGCTGACCTTTGCCTACAGGAGCCCAGTGGACAGGCTCTGGCAGTTGATAGAATGAGAAGAACCTTAGCCAACAGTAGGGACAGCACAATCTCAACAAAGCCCTTTGCCCATCCTAAGGGCTTATGCTCGGCCAGGCTGCCATCAGGCACGCAGCGCTCCTGTCAAGGAGTGGCCTGAGTGCCAGCAATGGCATTTCCAGTCCTAAGGAGGGAAAGACCTCATTCCTACCTGCCAGTGCCCACCAGCCCCTGGTGCTGTACTCAACGTTCTCTATGGACTCTCTGGCGTGGTCAGTTCCTACTAGGAGGACCCACTGTTCCAGTTGGACCAGGTCTGTCCCGATTTTAGATCTGAAAACCCCATGTCCTGGGATATCCCTCTCCCTGGCAAATAGGCTGGTTGACCACCTTACCTCCTCATCCAATCTGTGTCCTCTCCCTGCCTGGCACACAGTAGGCACTTTTTATGATAGCTGCTACAGGTGCAGGCCTGGAGAGGGCCAAAGTGAGGTCAGGTGGAGTTATAAGGGCTAACCAAACTCCACAGTCATGTTGTGATTTCATTCCATTTTCATAATGTCCATCCTTTGCTTTTTGTCAGAGGAAGAGCCCAAATGTGTGAGGGGGAAACCCTACAACTGTCTCTTTGTTCTTCCCCCTCACTTTCCATCTTTGACCTTCTTCCCCTCTGCTGGCATGCCCCACCTGCCTCAGCACATCCTGACACAGTCCAGGCCCTCCCAGAGTCCAGGGGCAGAGAACTCTGTGTTCCAGGGGAGGGTGGGGCCTCTTACAGAGGGAAGGCGGGGGTGCAGGTGAAGAGGGCAGGCCAGAGGAGGGGATCGGCAGACCAGAGGATCTTCAGCCACCAGGGAGTAGAGGAGCAGGATGGAAGGTCCCCAAGAAGCCTGAGTTTCCCTAGAGCCATTTGGCACCAAGGCTCCTAGCAGGAACTCACGCATTCTCCTTTCTTTCTGTAGCTCAAACCCCAGTGTGATATGACTTGTCTGATGATGTCACTGCCGACCCCTCTGGCTGGTTCCTTCTGTTCACAGTGCCTCACTCAGGGCAATCAAACTCCGTGCTGTGGTTTCAGTGAGGGCAGAAGGCTTTGTTAAGCAAAGGCACGTGTAAGAAATTTGCAGATTCTTCTTTCCTGCTCAGGATGTTGGGAGAAAGGGCAGCAGGTTCTGCACAGCTGTCCTTACCTGCTCTCCAACCTTATCTCATTTTACTTATCACTATCATCCTGGCCTTCTGCCAGTCCCTAGGAATGCCAGGCTCCCTCCTGCCCTGGAGTCTTTGCTCAGGCCGGCCCTCCTCCTGGTCAAGAAGAGCCAGTGGTCCAAGAAGCCACTGTGAGAGGGTAAAACAGAAACTTTGATTTGAAGGAAGAGGAGAGATCATCCTAGATAGAATGTACAGCAGCCGTGGGTCATTTAAGTCCAGGAGAAAATCTCCACAGCTTGGAGGGGATGGTGATAGCCCTTACTGATGACAACCAGGGGGCCAAGGTTAGACCTAAGAACATTCCACATGGCAGGCATCAGCTCTTCTGACAGCCTGTTAGAAAGGAGTTAATGGATATTTAGAAAAATACTCTTTGGGCTAGGGATGTAGCTCAGTGGAACAGCCCTTGCCTGGAATGCTTAGAAGCCCTAGGTTCAAGCTTTAAAACCAAGGCAAAAAAGAGAGAGAGAGACTTCTCGTGGACTTTCTGCTTTAAATCTTCTGTATACTGAGGACTCCTCACGTCAAACTTCATCATACTCTGTAGGTTCATTTTTTTCACTCCACTGGTGACAAGTTAATGCAGGCAGAGCACTATTCTAGATAAAAATTGACCACGCAGGTGAAATCCTGCTGACTCCAGTCTTCTGGCCAACATTTGGATTTTCTGGAGCCTGCATTAACTCACAGGTGTCAACAGAGACTCTAAGGACCTGGTGTGTTTTTTTTTTTTTTTTTTTTTTTTTTTTTTTTTTTTTTTTTCTAAGAAGTGCAATTTTTCACCCTGAAGAACAAAGTCTAGAAACTGGAACTACTTTTGGCCACCAGATAATGGTCAATGAATACTGAGTTAATTGACGAAATACCAAGTTTGTGCAATAGAGTTTGCCAAGGAAACCAAATACTCAATAGAATGTATGGCAACCCTGGGTTGTTTAAGTCCAGGATAAAATCTCCAAAGCTTTGACCTTTATTGGTGTCAAAGAAGGACCTCTACTCTATCTCCAGCATTGGAAGAGGCCATAAGCATCTGGCACTCCAGTAAATTCCCGCAAGGAACCCTGGAATATGTGAAGCACACGCGGAGGAGGCGCTGGTGCTAACTCCTCACCTACCCCTATGGAGCCATGCGATGATTCCCACAGAAAATGCTGCACCTCGCCCGCCTGTGAGCAGTCACCTTTAGGATCCTTCGGGGGGGTGGGGAGCAAACCCTTAGGTTTGCATAGCATCTGTTCTCAAAGAGCCCAGGTGCTTACAACTGCATGTTTTCCAGGTTAGTTCCGGCCACACCTCTGATTCTCCCCAGAGGAGGAATTACCAAGCTGTTGGGTAAAGTCCCAGGATCTGGGGCCTCAGGGCAGTGACAAGGATGTTGGGTAGTGGCCTCTCTGGGTTTCCATCTATTTGACTAGAAATGTAAACCTTTCAGGTTGCCCATGGCAAAGTGTCAAAGGGCGGGGAGCTAAGGTATGGTTGCAAGAAAGGGAGATGGAGAGAAAGGCTGTAAGAACCTCTGTCCTTATCCTTTGGAGGGGATGGAGGACTTTAATTCTGCTCCTTCATTTCTAGGTGGCTGATGAGCCTCCCTGAACTACCTCACCTCCATCTCCATCTCCACCTCCACCCAGCCAACCCTTTTCACCTATCTGAACACCTGCTTCTCAGTAAGAAACCCCACCCCACCCAGAACATGGAGTTCTCTCCAGTCTGGGAGAAAGGCCTTGGGGTGGGGAGGGCTGTCACAGTTGGAAAACAGGAGGAGGAAGATGACTATTTTATTATTCTTCCCTCATGTACTCTCACCTTTGTCAAACAGCTATGGAGCAGTTTTGAAAATAGTGTAAAATGAGGTCTTGCTTGCCTGATTTGGTCATCCTTTGTAAACTGCCCACTGCAACTTGGCCCCTCTCCTTCAACAACACCACACTTTGAGTGGTGTGGGGGCCAGGCACTATACTAGGCTCAGGGGCTAGAGTTTATGCTTCACTAAGGGCGACAGGGATGCTTGTATGATAGCAAGTGGTGGAAATAGTCAAGCTCCCTTCTGAGAATTGGAAACAACATCTTATTTAAAACAATGGTTTTTGGAGTTTACTTCTTTCCTAAAGCAGGCCCAGCTGCCTATCCTCTTGAGACCTCCTGGGCAGTCTCAGCACCTGGGGTGCACAAGGGTGGAGAGTATCCCATCTTGTGGACCAATAAATCCCATCATATCACACTCCCTGTCCACTGGGATCCCCAAGATGACATCAGCAGGCAGATGGCAGGAAAGCTTGCCCTGTAGGACATTTTCCTTCAAGGAGACATAACCTATGGCCCAACAAAGGCTTCTGGGAGGTGAGTGGAGGCCAGAATATGCTGATGAACCCATGGGACAGCTACTCCTGTTGTGGCTACAGTGATCAATGGTCTCAACGTAGACAGACAACTGAATAGATTCATGAAAGGGTATAATTAGAAATTTACATTCAAATCATTGATTACCAGTTAACAATAAAAAGGAACAAAGTGTTGACATTTGTAACAATTTGTGTGGATCTGAAGGTGACTATGCTGAATGAAAAGAGCCAGTCTCAAAAGATTACATACAAGATTGTAGGATTCCATTTTTGTTTGTTTTCTGTATTAAATTCTATGAAATAACGTCTCTTTACACAACAATCTGTAAATGAAACAAGCTAGATTTTTAAAGGCTTAAGTATAAGGAGAGCTGCTACACAATCCACCAGTCACCAAACTGAATACTCTTTCTGGTTTTATGTCACAAAATGAAGTTAAGTTCTAGTCTGATCCCAGTGTTGAACTCACCTGATATGCCTCCACATCCTTTGTAGGATTTCATTCTCTTGCATTCTTTTTTTTTTTTTTTTTTTTTTTTGTATGGGGGATTGAACCCAGGGGTGCTCTACCATTGAGCCACATCCCCAGCCTTTTTTATTTTTTATTTTAAGACAGGTTCTGACTAAATTGCTCAGGGCTTTGCTAAGTTGCTGAGGCTCGACTCGAATTCATGATCTTCCTGCCTCAGGCTCCCGAGCTGCTGGGATTACAGGCATGCGCCACTACGCCCGGCTCTGTTGCATTCTTGAAATGCAAAGATTCTGGAGATGAAGAACCCCATTAGTGTCAGGAATTAGGGATTGTGGGGAAAGACTGGGTATGGCCATAAAAGACCAGTATTAGGAAACCCTGTGGTAATGAAGCAATTATGGATCTTGAATGTGATTATGCAGGTGCTGCATAGGTGATAAAATTGTATAAAGCTACGCACACACACACACACACACACACACACACACACAGAGTGCCTGTAAAACTGGTAGCCTAAGTTAGGTTTAGATTGTACCAATGTCAATTTCCTGGTTTTGATAGTGTACTATACAAAGTGGCTAGGTAAAGAGTGTGTGGGGACTTCCTTATACTATTTTTATGGTGATAAAATACATATAACATGAATTTTAACATTTTTTAAAAAATTTATTTATTTATTTTTAGTTATAGGTGAGCACAATATCATTATTTTATTTTATTTTATTTTTGTGGTGCTGAGGCTCAAACCCAGTGCTTCATGCATGTGAGGTGAGTAATATTCCTCTGAGCCACAATCCCAGCCCCAATGTTACCATTTTAATTATTTGTACATACATAGTTTGGTGGTGCTATAATTTGAATCTTGAATATTCCATAGAGGCCGTGTGTTGAAAGCATGGTGACCAGTAGGAGTACTATTGGGAGGTGGTGGAATGTTTAGGAAATTAGGTCACTAAGGGTGTGTCCTTGAAGGGTACATGGGGACGTGGGCCCCTGCCTGTTTCTGTCTTTGATTCCTGGCCCCCTTGAGTTGATCTGCTTCCTTCACCATGTGCTCCTGCCATGACGTACTGCCTTACCACAGGCCCCAAAACAACGGAACCAGTGATCATGAACTAACCCTTTGAAGACTGTGAGCCCAAATAAGATTTTCTGCCTTATAAGTTGATTCTTTCTAGTATTTTTTCACAGTAATGGAAAGCTAACTAACAGGTGGGATTAATTACCTCACATTATTGTACAACAAACTCTACCATCCACCTTTAGAATTTTTTGTCATTCCAAACTGAAACTCCATACCCATTAAGCAAGTCCCTAATCTTTCTCCCCCAGCCCCTGGAAACCACCATTCTACTTTCCATCTCTTTGAATTTGACTCTTCTGGGTACATCATATAAATGGCATCATACAGTATGTGTTGATTTGTGACTGGCTTGTCTCACTTAGCTTAATGTCTGAGGGGTTCATCCATGCTATAGTATTTGTCAGAATTTCCTTCCTTTTAAGACTGAACAACATCCCATAATATGGATGCACCATATTCTGTTTGTCCACTCATTTATTGGGACATTTCAGTTTCCACCTTTTAGCTGCTGCTATCCTCACACATTTTTTTTTTTTTTTGCATTTTTTGTGCATTTGTAATTATTTCAAAATGAAATGTTTAAATATATACCTAGAAATAAGATTTATGAACCTGCTTTTTCCTCTGCTGACCATGTAAACCAGTCTTCATTGTTTATCTTTGTTCAATTTCCCATCAAGAGATAATTTAACCTTTGTAAGGCTATACAGAACCTGATTTTTCCTTTCTGCTTTTGAGAAACAACATGTATAACAACGCACAGGAGAGTAGAGGGGCTTTAGTAAAGTTTGATTACACTGGCCTGTCACATTGTTTAGCTTAGACCAAGAAAAAGGAGAGGAAATTCAGAACCTTGTTGAAACTGACATGAAATTTCCATAGTCGATGATGTTTATGTTGAGCCAGTTTCTGATTATAAAGAATATGAGAACTTCGAATACAACCTGATAAAATAATTAGCTGGAGAATGGATGCTTGGTTTTGAAGGATCCCTTTGCATTGCAAATGTCTTTCCCTTAGGCATTTGACCAGGCGTCTCTTGGACCATCTGTGTAATGATCTCATGACCCTGGAGTGTGTTGTTGCACAGTGCGGACCGACTTCACATAGGCCACCTACACTGCCTGGAGCCGGCAAGGGGACCTTCTCCAAGGAGCTACTTTGGAGTGGGCCTGTAGGTGGCCAGGAGGGTCGGGCCCCATAGGACAAAGCAGAGGCTCAGCAGAGCGGAAGCTGCTGTGGCTGACGCCATTGTCACCTTCCCAAACTTGTTTCTGAAAGGCATCACATTGCAGAGGTGGCGCTAACAGTGGTGACACAGTCCCAGCTGCGGAAACACCATCAGATGAACATAAGGTTTTTTGTTTTTGTTCTTTTAAGGAGGTCTAGGGACTTAGTGAACTTCCTAACAACAGATGCAAAATTTCTTTTTGCGCATATTTTTTCGGGGGGAAAAAACACATTTCCTCAAATATGTCAGGTCCGTGACTCCCCAGCATCCAGGAACTTATGTTACTAACTGCTCCCGGGAGACCTCTCCTCAGCAACTGACTGGACCATGTTCCCACAAGGTGACCTTGGGCAGGAGACATCCTCACAGCCCCCTGGCCTGTCTGATGCAGCCCTCTTGGGGTGAGTGTGGCCACCCTCCCCACCTCTCTGTTCTTCCCTTGTTCTTGTTTTCTTCCCCTTTTCCTTCTTCAGCTTTGCTTCCTCTCTCCCCTTCCCTTCTTCTCCTCCCCCCTCTGCTCACACATCACTTTCCTCCTTTCCTCTCCTGTGATATCGATTTGACATATTAATCATTACAACAACAGCTAAAAGTTCCACTGTGCTTCATTAATCCAGAGGAAAATACCACGTCAGCTGGGGAGTGTTGTAGGTACACTCAGGCACTCTTCTTGGGGTCTAGGACAGTGGACATTTCTCCGTTTCCATGAGTAACAAAATAGGAGGCTTTTGTGATGGCCACACTGAGAATGGGTGGTGGGTGGACCCGGGAGGGTGGGACTGTGGGTGGGCTCCCCTCTCTAAAGGCACCCGTAGCAGACCCAGTAGACCTTGGGCTGTTCAAGAACTCTACTTGAGGATTCTGAGTTGCAAAATCCTATTAGGGTTGCCAAACCAGAACAGTGTGACTTTAATAAGGTTAAAGTTTGGCATTTTTACAGCTGTTATTATGATAAGGCTCTCAGTCACATGAGGTGGAAACAACCAGAGAGGGTCTGTCTAAACTTAGCTGGTCTCACTTGGAGGTGTGGTCAGGCCTGGCCTCCTGCCAGTGCCCAAGGCTGTCTCCCGTGCTGCAGGCCTAGCTTCCCAGATACAGCTCTGCTCTACACGTGGACAGAGCCTGTTTCCCCATCTCTGGCCTCTGGGGCTGATAAGAGAAATGAATCCAGGCAGCTATTTTCAGGCAGGAAGAGCCCTTGGGACAAGCTGACTTAGAAGCAAATGCCCCATTCGCTGGCCAAAGGTGTCACCCTGACCTTGGTCTGCTATCATGCCACAGTAAGAGTGGGGGATCTTTCCTTTCCCAAAGTGCTGCCGAGGTTGGATGTTTTCATTCCCATCCTCCAGCCTAGACTACTCCAATGTGCAGGTGGATCTGTCTATCCTTCAGATGTCCTCCTCTCTGGGAAACCTTCCCTAACCTTGCCCTCCCTTCCTACATCAGGGAAGATTTATCTGCTTCTTCCTTGCTCTTACAGAGTTTAGGCCATGTTTCTAAAACAGTTTTGATCCAATGTAATGAGCCCCTGGAGAAAGTGGCTTCAGCCCAGGCAACAGTCTGCACTCCACGCAGGACCACTAGCACCTTGTTTTTCTTTGAATACTCAACACATAGTACAGTGCCTGGAACATAGTAGGGAGTTGAATAACGGAATGATTTAGCAGGAAACTGATCCCTTCTGCTAGGAAGACAGCTCACATGCCAAGTCCCCCATACATGGATCATTTTTGCCTATGAAGAAGAAATATCTTTAAGAAATATTATTTCTAAAGGTTGCTAGTGTCTTGAAGGTGAAATTTGTATCAGTTCATGTATCTATAGCATATGCCATCATGTATCCATTAATGTAAGGTCAACCCATTTAGAAAACTCTTTACTGAAATTGGACAATTCAAATTAACAATACCACTACCTGTATACCCTGTGTCAAAGTCAGCACTAAGCCCTTCAGAAATGCAGAGATCAGAGTTTCCTCTCTGCCAAGAGCAATCTAGTAGCCAAAAGGCAAGGTCAGGTGTCAAGGACACACAAAGTCCGTGCTTTCATGCTGGCTGGGGGTTGCAGAGATACCAGCAGAGCCTGTCTCCTCAGGAGGCTGTGGTCTGGCCAGGGAGCTGAGCCTTCCTTGATATAAACCCCCAGACCACAGCTCAGTATTTTCTCAATGTACAGAGACCCCCCTTTGACTGCAGCTCCCAGCAACATGGTGGGCAGGTCTCTCACTAGGCCCACAGGCTTTAGAGGGCCAGGGAGAGGGAGCCTGAGCCGTGAAGGAAAGCCACTACTGGGAAAAAGATTTTGCCTTTCCTAATGCCTGGGTCTGATGGACTCCCAAGGTCACTCTGTTTTTTGACACAGAGCTGGAGTTTTTCTCGCAGGCCCGAGACTGATATGAAGCATCAGGCTGGCTATGGAGTGGAAGCTGACTGTCTAGGTAGGCTTTGGGACCCCCTCCCCCTGTAGGGATCCTTGGATGAGGGTCTGGCCCCCCAGGCCACTTTGGGCCGCAATAGGCCCTGCTTCTGGTGTGCCCTTGGCTCAGGACCAGGCCAGGATCACACAGGACTCCACAGGAGGCAGGAACATGGGTGGATGATATTCCCAGGTGGGCAAACTAATTATGGGGTAAGAATCACTCCACTGCATCTCACCTACTCCCTTGGTCTTTAGTTCCACAGTGTGAGCTCTGCAGTGTGGTAGTAAGGGAGCAGGTAGTGCTAGAGACAGGGCATGAGGGGCAGTGTGACCTCTGGGACTGACTCTCCCATGGTGCCCTGATTGGCCTTTCCTAGTCCTCAGGATTGAGAGGCAAACTAAGCTACCAGTGGGGAAGGGTTGTGGAATGTC
The DNA here is from genome assembly GCA_025594165.1 of Tamias sibiricus. Lineage (NCBI taxonomy): Eukaryota > Metazoa > Chordata > Mammalia > Rodentia > Sciuridae > Tamias > Tamias sibiricus. The sequence goes on along the minus strand of CM046658.1, from coordinate 107,153,128 downwards.
CCCTGTGCTTGACAATGGCAAAGATGAAGGGGACATTAGGAAGGGTCCAGGGAGAAACCCGGAGGGAAATGAGGCTGATATTACTATCAAATGAGCTTTCTCTGTCTTATGCCCTCCCTGCCAGTGGTAGGAGGCATCTTTGGAAATGGCGCTCCTGGCCCCCATGTTTCCCTTGGCTAGCCTTGAGAAGCAGTCTCCTTTGCCCCTGGCCACTCCTCACTCGTGAAGGAGGAGCGTGAGTCACATCTGCGGGGAAGGCAGCACAGTTAGGTGAGCCTAATTCAAATGCCAAGCTGATGGACGCAAATAGCATACTGCCCTATGAATAGCTTCCCCAGCTGTTCTGCGGGAGGCTGAGCTGCGTTCTTATCCAAAGTACATTTGCACTGTTCTTATTTACAGCTGCATCAGGAACCATGGTCTGCCTACCTTTGGCCCCTCAAGGCCAGCTTCGTGTTCTTTGTTCCCTGAAGTCTCACCAAAGTGAAATATTAACTGGTGGTGGGACAAAAGAGCCTGGGAGCCTCTGAAGGCAGGGCTGATGGAGAAGGATACCTGGAGGGCGTGTTGTTCACTGGCCTGGAATTTTCCATTCCTCTTAGGCTCACATGATTAGGGCAGCATACCCTTCAAGTCGCAAAGCTAAGATGGCTCCCAGGGTGGTATGTGCTAAATAACTGGATGGTGACCACAGCCGTTAATAGCACCATCGTCACTGAGGTTAATAATCTCCACGATGTGGTGTGGTGGAAATTATCAGGCCTGTGTGCCAGGAGACCAGGGGCCTGGCCCTGGCTCTGCCTCTGTAACAGCCTGAGGAACCCTGGAGAAGCCACTAGGTGTCTCCTGTATCAATTTCCTCAGCTGAAAAACAAGGGACTGAATGAGAGTGCAATCCTTTCCAGCTCTGACACTTTCTGCATTAGATGCTGAGATGGGTGAACTCATCTATGGCTGGTCTCAGGAGCTCTTTTTTTTTTTTTTAATCATCTAACAGAAGTTACTAGGACCTGCCCTCCACTACCTTTGCTTCTTTCTTTCCCTTCTTTCCACCTGCCTTGCTATTTCTTGGCCTCATTTCCCTTATCTTACTTCCTTTATCTTAGGGCTCAGGACATCTAAGCTAGATTGCAAGTTGATCACAGGTCCTTTGAGTAAAGAGGACTCACCTTTGCCACTCTCTAGCACAGCCACTCTTTAGCTATGTGACTCAAGCCAAATTATTTGTTTTTTCTGGGGATCAATGTCCTCATCTATAAAAAGGGAATCAAGTAGGGCTTTCATAACATTCACACACAATGCCTTCCTCATATACGAAGGCTTTGCAAATATAAGCCAGTATGTTTGTAACTTGAAAGTTAGCACACGTGAAGGATTCATCCCTCTTCCCAAAGAGTTCCTTCAGTGTCTGTTTCTGTTAATGGGGAAATTCTTCCCCTAATTGTGGTGCAGGGCTTGATGTCACCTTGAATTTTACTTATCCTTGTATCCTTCAGTAAGTGTCCTCCAAATCCTTCCCTTTAGCTCCTCTGGGGTCTGATGGTCATGGACAGAAGGCTCAGTACCAAAAAAAAAAAAAAAAAAAAAAAAAAAAAAAAAAAGAGCCCCACTCTCTGCTAAGATTGGGTATCTTTGGGAATCACAGGAAATTTTACTTATTCAGGCCCTTTGCTGAGAGACATTAATTTAAATCGTGGTTAATTGACCAGGATTCCCTGAAATTGGGTGCAAACCTCATTAACTGGGGTAAAAGGGACCAGACTACAGTTTCTTGGACTTGCTGTTTGACTTCCTTCACTATTCAGAATCTGCCCTGGTATAGATTCCTGGAGGCACCACAGGTTGTGCCTTTCAGAGTAACAATGGTGTTCAAAGTGAAGGGAGGGGGGCACTCCTAAATAGACCTTGTACCACTTTGGGAAAACGATACAATTGCTTCCTCCTCAGAATGCAGCTCTGTGGGCACTTAGCTGCACGGAACATGAACTGGGTTTCAGAACTTGTTCCTTGGCCAGGCCCCTCAAGTGGCACTTTGACTCATTCTAGACCCTAGTCCTCATTCAATCCCTTCCGACTTCCATGAGAGCAGGGTCCATGTCTCTCCTTCAGTGAAGCCCAGGGCCTAGCAAAGGGCCTAGATACTCACTCAACGTTGTTGACTCTTGAATGGGTGAAAGGTGCTTGCAGCTGGGGATGCCTGGTGTCCAAGAGCTCGGATGCCCACAGAGCGGGGTAGTTAAGAACGTGTGCTTTGGAATTAGAAAAAACTGAGTTTAGAATTTGCCCACCTCTTGATAGATGCATGATCCTTATGTCACACTTTCTCCATCATTAAAATATGGGTGTCATAAACACCAACACCATATTGTTATGGTGAGGAGTCACTGAGATGGTCTAGGGAAAGCATCCATCTGGGTGTTTGACTGAAGGTTACATCATAAGCAATGCCTCCTGGGAGCATGGAAGTTGGCATTTCCCAGTGCCTCCCACATCTAAATCATGGAGCCTTTTCAGTCATTCTCGATGGAGATCCCAGATATGCACTGAGGAGGCTGTGGTTGAAATGATTTGCTCTCTCCTGACACCCATCCACACACACTTACTTGGACCTCAAAACCCATTAGGCACTCTAGTATTCAGTACTTCATGCATTTCCCAGAAAGGCATGACTTCTGTTGGTGAGATTACAAACATCTCCCACAATTTACTGCGTCCCATTACTGAGCCCCTAGCTGGTCTGTGCTCAGGTCTTGGAGACCTGCCATCGTCACTTAGCTGATCTCATGCTATCAGCAAAGGCAAGGGAAATAAATAATGGCCTCTCCACAGGATTTTGTCCTCCCATGAGCTCAAGGACCACAGTCTGACATGCTGGATGGGAAAAATAATGTCCCCAGCTTCTGAAGATGTCCAGCTGGGAAATATAATACATGCACACGTTCACGGGTGCTGTCTGTTTTCAAAGCTCCGCAGCAGCACTCCATCAGAGGGAGTGCGTGGGTAAGACTCATCCTTAGCAGGATCGCAAGTGGGAATTTGGGTTAGGCTTTGAAAGGAGCTAGAGAAGAGTTGTTGAATAAATTCAGACTAGAGAGGGGAAACTGGGTGAGGATTTTTCTGAGTTGCTTCCTGTGTCCTTGGGAACTTAAATACTCAAAATGCATTCATTTATTGTAGATGTTCCTTGACATCATATGTTGAACATATCGTAAGTCAAAAATGCACAGAATGCATCTAGCCTGCCTAACATCCTAGCTTAGCCACACTGTGCACTGTGTAGTAGCGGTGGTTTCCACTGGTGATCACGTGGCAGTGTCCAGCCCTGCAAAGAGTATGGTAGTATGTATCACCAGCCCCAGAAAAGAGGGAAATTCAGAATTCACAGGACATATCACTTTCCCACAGTTGTAAAGTTGAAAAATTGTAAATCAGACAATCATAAAGTAGGGGCCATCTCTATTTTAAAAAATGCAAAAAATGATGAACAAATGCTCAAAATTTAAATAAAGATAGACTCTGACTGACATTTGTTTGACTTGGCCACACTCAATTCACCCTGATTTTAACTCTGTGTTTGTTTTTTTTTTTTTAACCTCAGCAACTAAGCAGGGTTTTTGTTTTTTGTTTTTTGATCCTGGGGATTGAACACAGGGACACTGAAGCGCTGAGCCACATTCCCAGCCCTTTCATTTTTTTATTTTGAGACAGGATCTCACTAAATTGCTTAGGGCCATGCTACGTTGCTGTGGCTGGCTGTGAACTTGTGATATGAGAAACTTTTGGATGGAAACTTTCCTTTTTGACCTGTACTTCTAAGAAACCCTACCCATAGTCACTCCCAAAGGATTTACATTTTACTGGGGTAGAGTGGGGTAATACCCTTCATGACACCAAGTGAGACTTCTTCTGTTGGAGAAAATTAAGCATACACAGCATAGACACACATTTTCCCCCTGGTGAAGCAGTGTACCACCCTGGGGACTGTGTGTGCTGGGTGAAGGAGGCATGCTGTATATATTGAAGGGAATGCTACATGATTTTACATATTGAAATGCTGACTTGTGCTTAATTGTTTGCAAATGGTCTCATTTGCATATACTCAGCTCTCCACCTCCTTATCAACCAGATATTGAACTCTGGGACATTCATTTATTTGTGCATTTAGCAAACATTTATCCTGTTCTTATTATGTGGTGGTCATTTGCTTGGTGCAGAGAAAACAGAGGTAAATTAAACAGGTCCGGAGGTGCTCCAAGTCTGAGGAGGGAGATGTCTGAGAGACTGAGTGGCTAAGGATGACAATAGATGATTTTCACAGGATGTTGCAATACACAGGGGTGGAATAGCTAACATACCTCCAACACAGCAACGGCTAGGGATGACAGCTAGGCACTAGAATCTAGCTAAGGGAGGAAGAGAGGAAAATGTTTCATACAGAGGCAATTCTATGTATAAAGCAATGACTCCCTAGAACTCTTGGGGTGCCATGGGGTAATAGGAGACAGGCCTTCAGCACACTGCCAATAGGCTACTCCAAATAAACCCACAATCCTTTAAAAGCAGTGGGCCCGTGTGCACATACAGCTTCCTGGCAAGGGCCCCTCAGTCTGACTGGCTGGATACCCCTTGTAGGTACGTGTCTAACAGCCTGCCTTTCTTTTCTTTTTTTTTTTTTTTTTTTTGGTACCGGGGATTGAACTCAGGGGCACTCGACCACTGGGCCACATCCCCAGCCCTTTTTTGTATTTTATTAGAGACAGGGTCTCACTGAGTTGCTAAGTGCCTCGCCACGGCTGAGGCTGGCTTTGAACTCGCGATCCTCCTGCCTCAGCCTCCCAAGTGCTGGGATTACAGGAGCGCGCCACCGTGCCCGGCAACAGCCTGCCTTTCTGTCCTACAGAATTTACCACTTGCTCATGTTGCCAGAGTCCTTGTCTGAGTCCTCCTCTAGGCTGTTAGGTACACAATGTAGGGCTGAATCTGTCTTGTCCACTGATGTAGCCTCAGGGCCCTGCACAGAGTGTGGTTCACAGTAAGTGCTCAATAAAATATTTATTCTGTGAATGAATAAATAAATAAATGGAGGTAAAAGCAACAAAGTCAAGAATTTAAAGTCACTTATCACCTAGATTTGCTTATATTCATTTTATATTCTTTTAATGTTATCTAATGTGTAGACTTGAGATATAATCAGTATCCAATAAATATTTTTTAAAATTTTGTTTTTAATCCACCCATAATAATTATACATATTTATGGGGTGCAGTGTGGCAATTTGATGTATGTATATAATATGTAATGATCAAATCTGGATAATGAGCATTTCCACCTCAAATATTTATCATTTCTTAGTGTTTGGAAATTTCCAAACTCTTCTCTTCCTGTTTTTTATAAAATGTATAATAAATTGTGGTGAACTATAGTCACTTTGCTGTGCTCTAGAATGGTAGAACTTATTTCTCCTATCTAACTGTATTTTGGTACCATTTTCCCACCTCCCTCGGTCCCCTCCCCTCTCTCCCTTCCTAGTTTCTAGTGGTCACTATTCTATACTCTTCTTTCACAGGATCCATTTTCTAAAAAAAAATATTTATTTATTTGCTTTTAGTTGTACACAATGCGTTTATTTTTATGTGGTGCTGAGGATCGAACCTGGGCCGCGCACGTGCCAGGCGAGCGCTCTACCGCTGAGCCACATCCCCAGCCCACACAGGATCCATTTTTATAGCTTCCACTGATGAGTGAGGACGTGTGGTATTTGTTGTTTGGTGCCTGGCTTATTTCACTTAACACAGTATCCTCTAGTTACATCCGTTTTGCAGCAAATGACAGGATTTCAACAAATCAAAGCTATAGATATCATGTTACTCCAGCCAGAATGACTATCATCAACAAAGTAAAAAATAACATTGCTGGCAAGAATGCAGAGAAAGAGAAGTCTTATGCACTGTTGGTGGTAACATAAATTAGTACAAGCATTAATGGAGAACAATATGGAGTTCTTCAGAAGACTAGAAATAGAGCTGCTGTGATCCAGCTTTCCCACTACTGGGCACATACCCAAAGGAAATGAATGCTAATTGCAGCACCATTCACAATAGCCAAGATAAAGGGCTGGGACTGTAACTCAGTAGCAGAGCACTTGTCTAGCATGTGTAAGGCAGTGGGTTTGATCCTCATCACCACATATAAATAAATAAATAAATAAATAAATAAATAAAAACAAAGGTTCATCCACAATAGCCGAGATAAGGGCTCAGCTACTGTGTTCATCAACAGATGAGTGGATAAAGAAAATATCGGATATATACAGGATGGAATATTATTCACCCATAAAAACACTTATAATTTGTCAACTGAGAAAACTATACTCATGGCCTAGGCCTTATCTAAGGTTGAGCTACCTTAAAGTTTTTACTTCTCTTGCCAACAAGGTCCTTACGATAAATCTTTACTTGTGGAAAGAACCGTATTAGGTCAATAGTTGTGTTCTTCACAATGCGATAGATTTCCACTGTCTTTTATGTTTATCTTTCCAATTAAAACTTACAGAAATAAAGAGCTCTGTTATATGAATGTGGACAGAATCAATGAGATAATTATAGGGCAGGTCAAAATACCCAACTTGTATATTTCCTTCTCATTCCAAACAGCTTTGTTAAGTAATGGATACATTAACGGAGCAAATGTTTTAGTTGTACATCTGCGACATTCAAAGACTATGAATTGAATAGAGCCTAAAAAAGTACAACCATAAGGCAGAGGTGTGGTAACACATGTCGCAGGTTCCAGAACCATTATCTTAAGTCCCGGGACATCCACTTACTTTTTTAACTGGTAAGAACAGATATTACACTTGGCAAAAAGGCTGAGAAGTTATCCATTTGCTTTTTCTAAATCCCTGGGCAAGTTCCACGCTCTCTGTGCCTTTCTTCAATGGACATGGTGATACCTGGCCTACGTACCTCAACAAAGCTATTGTGAAGATCAAATGACATTGTGGAGAAGCAGGTATTTAGTGATCCACAAAGTGCTGTAAAAATGCAAAGAATTAGTATGATTGTTGTGAATTGGGTGATAAATCTATTAAAAAGAGATACTAAGAGCAGGTAGCCATACAGGATGTGAAATTGCTGGATTTCTAGGTACATGGGGGGGGGGGGCAGAGAAAGTGACCCTCTGCAACCCTTGCTCTACTACTAATCTAGAACTTGAAGACTGAAGATCTGGGGGAAAATGTACAGCCTTCTGGGAGCTGAACAGTTCTCTCCTTCTCTGCTGGATCTGCATAGCCATCTGCTATAGTAAACCAAGACAATGAATGTGACTGAGGGGCTTGGGAACACTTGAAACGCTGGTCAAGGTCATTCTGATACCACCTCAGGCAGATGAGCCTGAATGTATTTGCAGATTAGGAAGCAGAAACCCACCAGCTCCTGTGGTGCTATACCAGGCCAGCTGTGGTGTGACAGTGTACCTACGAATGTGTTATATAGGGACACCACGTCAAGATGACCTGGAGGTCATAAGTGGAGGTGGGGATTGTTTAAATGCACATTCCTGGGCCCCTACCTTCCACCCATGAGTCAGGTGACCAGGGCTGGGGATCTGAACTGGTAATTCATGTCCCAGGTTCCAGAACAATTACCTTTTAGACCCTGTTTTGTAATGATCCATTTAGGGGCATCTTTTCATATTAAGGCTAGAAGGATTTTGGAAAGATTTCAGAAGAGTAAATAAGTGATTTAGGGAAACTAGGACTTGTTTATAAGGAAAAATTAAATATGTATAGGATTGACTGCATGAAGTCATGACTATAGTTTATAAATATTTGAAAGGAACAAACTCAAGAGGGAGACTCTAGATGTTTTATTCAGGTACCAGACGGCACAAGTAGGAGTAATAGAATGACATAAGCAAAGAGAACTGAGCCAGATAGCAAGGAAAACATCCTGATGGTTTGGGGAAAAAAATGTTATAGAATTCTTTCACGTGGTCAAGTCAACCAAAATACCAGCCCATTCAGTGGAAAAAAACGAGTTTGGCAGCATTTGATTAAAAAAAAAAAAAATCTAACTAATTGAGTGGTTAAACTATCTCTCCCTCTCTCTCTCACTCTCTTGTTGTTTTGATGTCTGAAGCTTTGTTATCCTAAGTCATAAGAATCAAAAGGATTCTTAATAAATAAAACTGTGGCTCATGAAAAATGTTTTGGGCAGGAAGTGCCTGCTAGAAAAGCAGAAAGTTGGCATAAACTACCTTGGACATCCTGATCTTGCTGTGGACCCCATCCTGAGAACAGCATGAGTACCCCAAAAAAACCTGACATTTAGTCAGAATGAGCTATGTGCCAGGCGCTGTCTTGCTGAATCCAGACTTGCAAGGTGGTGTTGTTCCCATTTCACAGATGAGGAAATTCAGGCTTAAAGAATACACATTACAAGAAAATGACAAGCTTGGAATTGGAATTGTCATCTATGTGACTTCTTCTCCTTGAGTGATTTTTGGGCACAAAGAACCGTAGTCATCAGTAGTATTTTTTTTTTTTCCTGTACCTAAAGATTGCCAAGGTGAGTTGACAGATAATGATGTGCAGATGATCATACTCTCTCCAAGCAACCTTGACCTTGGGAAATTCTGTGAGAAATGACAGTTTTTTCTCATCTCGGATCCTGCCATTGTCCCCCAAAACTTGATGTTTTCAAGTGCTAGTCCAGTCCACCTCAATAGGGCAAACAGTGGAGGGAGATGCTATTTAGGCCATCTTTCAGGCCGAGAGGAGGTCTCAGAACTAAAAGCAATAATGATGGCAATATGTCCCTTCCCTTTGTCACCCCTCCTCTGCCCTCTTCATCATCATCTTCCTTTTCAGCCTCCCTACAACCCCATCCCCAATCAACTCAAACACCACTACCATCATCACAGCCACTGTCACCAACCACCAGCACCACCAGCACCACCGTCACCACCATTATTGTCACTTCTTTATGGAGGACATACGCACTCGATGTTGCTCACAAACCTCACTCACTACCACTCCCATCCTAAGAACCCAGCCCATGCTCTGTGCTAGACGGTTCTCCCTTTATATTGGCCACACTTTGGGAAACGTGACCTAGACAACAGATTATGCCAACAGAAAAACAAAACAGATCCAGGATTCCTCCCCCTCCTTTCACCAAAGAACAAACATGTGCTAAACTGTGAAGGCCTCAGTCCCTTTGGAATGAGAGAGATGTAGAGGGAGATGAGATTTCTTCTGGCACCCTTGGGGCAGCCCCTGGAGCTTCTGGTAAACCCAGACACTGTGCCAGCTTGTGTGTCTTCACAGAGGGTCGAAGTGGGAGCTGAGACCACGTCTAAGAGGCACTTCAGAATCTGCCTTGCACAAAAATACTTGGTGGAGGATACCATTCTTCAGGGAAGGCCTCACCCCCAGGAAATCTCAGACTGAATAAGCTGGTGAACACAGGGAAAGCTTGGTAGCAAGCCAGAAGATTTGGTTCTGGAAGCTCAAAAGTGACTTCAGCAATAACTGTCCTTCTCAGCTCCCTAACTGCACGTGCTGGCGAGGTCTGAAAAGGTCCTTGGGGCCTCTGGGCTTGGAACCAGCTCCGTTTAGGTAAGTGCACTGTGTAAATTAGCCCCCAGGGGCTACAGGCATGTAAACAGCTCTGCAGCTGACATACAGACACAAACTCTGATGACTGATTTTGGATCTCTGGGTCCAGAGAGGGGCTGAGACTGGCCTTGGGTCTGAGGAAGGAAAATGTGAGTGTTTACTGGTTCACTAGTAGACCTAAGGACAGCAGTGTGACAGAGGGGGGGTCAGAGGAGAGCGAGTGTGGAGCCAGATTCGACTGGACTTGGAAAGGGAATGTAGCATCAGTAGAAGGACTGGGACCACTCCAGCAAAGACAAGTTTTGCTGACAAAACGAAAAAGTGAAAGAGAAAGAGATTGGAAAAGCAGAGAGAGGAGAAGGGCAAGGTTCAGGAGCTCCAAGGAACTCATTGCTGTCAGGGGCAAGGGGCCAACATTGTTTTTTTGTCTTTCCTATCCAAAATTACAACTTGCAATTAGTAGCTGGTGATGATTACATAACATCATCATCATCATCATCATCGAGAGAGAGAGAGAGAGAGAGAGAGAGAGAGAGAGAGATTTAGCCTCTTGAAACTGTATATCAAAAGGGCTAGGATGGAAATTTTGTTATATGAGTTTTATCACAGTACAAAAAATTGTGAAAAAAAATAAATAGGGTCTAAGTAAGACCCCAAAATATTAGGACATTTAAATTTTTTTTTTTTTATTTTTCAGTTGTCAATGGGCTTTTATCTTTATTTATTTATATCCGATGCTGAGAATTGAACCCAGTGCCTCACACATGCTAGGCAGGTGCTCTACCACTGAGCCACAACCCCGGCCCCATACTAAGACGTTTTTATCAATTAAAAATACAAAACAAATCGAAGGTAGTCTTACAGGGAATACAAAACTGAAAAGGCTTGGCCAGAATGAGGCCATGTCTTCCCATTTTGACATTTTAGATGACCTAATCAAGTTAGTGGCAGAAAATATTTTAAGTGTAATTGATGAATGTTTCTCTTTTCTATGGATCATTTAGACTTTATATCTTGAATTCTCAAGATGATTGTCATGTCACATCAAGGGTGGCATGACATTGGTTCCTAGGTCTTTCCTCAAACCTCCCTGATGTCTTCAATCCTGCAAGAAATAATACTTAGTAATATTCTCCCCACATCATGGCTTCCTTCAAAGGAGGGCTGCTTCCTTCCAGGGTGGGATGTCAACCAGTATCCTTTGTGTTGCTATTAAAAAGTGGTATTAGCTGGGCACAGTGGGACATGCCTGTAATCCCAGTGAATTGGGAGGCTGAAGCAGGAGGAACACAAGTTCAAGGCCAGCCTCAGAAACTTAGCAAGACTCTGTCTCAAAATAAAAAATGAAAAGGGCTAGGGGTGTGGCTCAGTGGTAAAGCACCTTTAGGTTCAATCCCTAGTACCAAAAAAGAAAAAGAAGAAAGAAAAGAAAAGAGCTGGGGAGGTAGCTCAGTGGTAGAGCATTTCTAGGTTTAATCCCTAGTACAGAAAAAAAAAAGGGGTTTTAATTTTTATTTTAGGCCATTTCATTGCTATAACTGAATAGCACAAACTGTGTGATTTATAAAGAATAGCAGTTTATTTGGCTCATGGTTCTGGAGGCTGGAAAGTCCTCCTATGTTTGGCATCTTCTTGCTGTGTCCTGTCATGGGAGAGGGCATCACATGGCCAGACAGGGCAGGTGTGCTGGCTTGGGTGTCTTCTCCTCTTCTTATATAGCCATTAGTGCCCTCATGGGAGCCCCACCATGGGACCTCATTTAATCCTCATTACCTTCCCAAGACTCCACTTCCAAACACCACTAATATATGAATTTGGGGATCAAGTTTTCGTCACATGAACTTTGGAGAGACACATTTGAAGCTTAGCAACCTCTAAGTGTTACCCTCCAGCAGATCTTTCCTTCCAACTTGGCAGCCCTCCTCCCCACCATCTTGCTTTCTACTCTCACCAGTTAAGCCCATAGGGATAAAGAGCAGCAGGCTTTTCTGATTCAGTGAAGAATAGGAGGGCGGTGTTAGTGAGGGTGAATGGGATGAAATAGGAGCTTGTAAAGAATCCATAGCTGTCCTTTCACTTCCTGCCAGTTTCCCAAAGGGATCATCCATTTTTATTTTAAAATTGTACCATGATTTGTTAATTTATGTAAATGAGCACACTAATAAGCCAAGGAGGCGGACGATAAAGTGAGCTTCTAAAATGCAAAACGCCCATTCCCACTGTCTTCAGCACGAGACCACAGATGTGCTCCCACTGGAAAAGAAAATCCTCCAATCATCAGAGGTAAAATGTATCATCATGAGAAGAGGCTACAGAGAGGCCAGTTCCATGGCAAACATGATCTCATGGTATTCATGTGACATTCCATCTGCCTGGAATCCATCTATATTCCAACTCTATGTATCCAGCAGAACGGTGCAGGGGAAAGCAGGCAGGGTTTAGAGTTGGGCAGGTTTGGCCCTCAGCTCTTCTTCTCAGGAGGATTATGATATTAGGTAAAGTAGTTAAACTCTGAGCTTCAGCTTCCATACCCAAGAAAAGAAAATAGTTATGCCAGTTATGCCTGTCTGGTGAGGTTTTCAGAGGCCCAAGTGAGCCCGTGTTTATAAAGTGCTTGGCATCTAGCATCCTCATAAGCGATGGCTACTTACACCTGTCAGCTCTCCTCTTTCTTAAGAGATCAGAGCTAACTCATATGTGTGCTGCTTGCTGGCTGTGGGCCCTCTGCCTGCCAGTAATGGCTACTATGTGCTGAGCACTCAAAATGTGGTCCATAGGTGCCTCATGACTTTACCAATATCCTTACAACAGCCCTACCCAGCAAGTGCCATTGCCCTGCTGTCCAGATGACAAAGAAGGCTCAGATTTTCATTTGGTTCCCTCGTAGAACTTGAACCAGTCAAGATTTCTATTCTGCTTCCCCCAGCTACACTCCCAAGTCCTGGGTTCCTTGAATATTTGGGGTTTAAGGTCACTAGATTTAACAAATAAAACTACCAGATGCCCAGTTAAATCTGAATTTCAGATAAACAAAAGATGAATTTTTAAGTATATGTCCCATGCAATATTTGGGACCTACTTATATCAAAAAGATAATCCATTGTCCTGGGTTTCATCTGGCAACCCTAAGTTGAATTCCACTTAAAGCATGCTCCCTGTTCGATCCAGAGTGCCCACAGCCGGGAACATTGGGTGGTGCTATTCTGTTTCCTGATAAATGACGCCTCCCCCACATTCTGTACTCCCTGCAGGTCCTCCACCAGAGGCATCAACTATTCACCCGGGTGGAGTTGAAATAGCCATACGTGCATTTTCCTTAAAAACAAAAATCTGTGCATTTATTTTTGCTGAGATTGGTAAATATTTTCTTTGCTGCTGCTACTCAGTCAACCCCCTCTCTCCAGCTTTGCCCTGTTCTGATTGGCAAGTGTTTCAAGAGTTCGATTTTTAAAACAGCTCCAGTTCTCTTTTAATTAGATATTTAACTTAATTGGCTGCTAGTCAATAGTTTCAGGATGTTTGTTTTTAGCTTGATGAGAATGGAAAAGGACCATTCGTGCATAAAACAGGCCACTAATTGTCTTTGTTTTGCCTTTTCTCTTACCATTTCTTTTTCTTCTCCTCCTCTTCTTCCTGCTTCTTTTGTATTGGGGATTGAACCCAGGGGCACTTTACCACTGAACTACATCCTCAGCCCTTTTTATTTTGTTTATTTTGAGACAGGGTCTTGCTAAATTGCTGAGGCTGGCCTCGAACTTGTGATCCTCCTGCCTTAGCCGCCCAAGTCACTGGGATTACAGGTGTAGGCCATTTGTGCTCAGCTTATCATTTTCAATGCCACAAATGTTGGCTCCCAGCAAGTTAAACATCAGCCTGGAATAGATGGTGATCTGATGAGTCACCTGCAGAAACACCGGAGAGGAGAGCAGAGGGTAAAGGAGGACAGAGCATTGAGGAAATCTGAGGCCAAGTGCAGAGTTCTCTTACTTGAACCTGCTCATCGTGAAGCATGTGCCTAAGCTGCCTTGCAGATGTGGGAGGCTATGAAGGGTTGGGCTGGCTTTTGGGCTGTGCCTAGAGAGGGCCATGGGGAGGGTTAGAACAATTGGATCCATCCTGAGACTAACATGGTCTCTGATGCTCCTATTTGCTTTCTTCCCTGGGGTGTGGGGACAAGAAAGGAAGGCTACGGCTATCCAAGTTCCCACCAAGCCATCTTCCAATGTAAAGCAGGTCCTTGCATCCCCAGACTGGGGTAAATTCTCAAACATGACAGGTGTCCACAGCTCATCATTCCCCTTGGGTCTCCTCTTCCCTTTATGTTTGCTTCATCTTCTTCCTAGCTTTTGCATGGAGCTTAAGGTAGACTTATTCATGGCACAGACCTGAGTCCCTCATGATTGCCTTTCTAGTCCTTAGTTTGCTCAAGACTCCTCTTCTGAGGAGGGAGAGGTCATGCCTTTAGATCTCTTTACTTCCCCATCAACACCAGTAGCTGTCATTCTCCTGGCTCCCATTTTCCACAAAGAAATATGAACTTGTGTCATTCACAAGTTCCTAGGCAAGCAATGGCAGATAGAGGAAAAGGACCACGTGACATGATTTAGATGACTGGCACTGGTCTGGCTCGCTTGCTGATCCAAAGACTACACCATCAACTAGCATCTGAATGGGATGTGTGATTTGTGTCAGAATTAGAAATTATTATCAATTATAGATTTTTTTAAAAAAATATTTTTATTAGTTATTGGTGGACCTTTATTTATTTATATGTGGTGCTGAGAATTGAACCCAGTGCCTCTCACATGCAAGGCAAGTGCTCTACCACTGAGCCACAACCCCAGCCCCTCAGTTGTAGATCTTTAGACAAAGCAGCTGATGTTAAATGTAGGGATGCCAACGAGCATGTACTTAGAATTACTTTGTGAGGTTCTGTAGCCCTAACTTATGGAACCGGCCATTTACCAAATGAGCTTATCCACAGTCACTTTTCCAGTGTTACCTAGTTAAAAAAAAAAAAAAAAGTAGAGGAGTTGAAGCTAGGGCAGGATGATAATACTAATCCTACTATCATTTACCAAGCTCCTATGATTTCCGTGCTGAATGCTTTACGTTAGACTTTGCATTGTCTAACCCAGGCTGACTTCACTTCCTGGGTTTGAATCCTGGCTCTACCACTTACAGCTGAATGACCTTGGAAAAGTTGCTTTTTCTGCCGGGCACAGTGGTGCACGCCTGTAATCCCAGCACTTTGGGAGGCTGAGGCAGGAGGATCATGAGTTCAAAGCCAGCCTCAGCAATGGCGAGGCACTTAGCAACTCAGTGAGACCCTGTCTCTAAATAAATTCAAAAAAGGGGCTGGGGATGTGGCCCAGTGGTCCAGTGCCGCTGAGTTCAATCCCTGGGACCACACACACACAAAAAAGTTGCTTTTTCTGTGACTCTGTGTCCTCATCTATAGAATAAGTCTCTCTGTGAATGCATGTGTGCACGGTGTGTGTTTTGCAGTCAGTTTCGGCTACAAAGGTGGATGCTCTTTGTGGGGTGGCCAGTAGAGAAGATGCAGGAGGGACCTAAGAGGGTGTCTCTCTTGAGTGGCCTCAGCAGCTCTGCACTGGTCTCTGCCCTTTCTCCAGACAGACAACAGGCATAGGCTTAGTTTGGGACCCATAAGCCAAGTTAGATACTCAGTGGAGCAAACGGTCTTTACTACCTGCACAGGGCTTGGCTGAAGTTTGTTTATTCATTGTGGACACTCAGCAGAGCCTGGGCCAGGGCAGTCACCCAAAGGTTAATGGGTCAGATTCCCTGGGAATCTGCACCCATGTCCAATGTGGAACAGAAAGACATACAAGCATGGCTGGACAGTGGCTGCTGGAGGACTAAAAGTGAAAAGGGGTATGGGAGAGGCAGGAAGCAGCTAGACTCACTGATGGCCTGAAATTGTCCCAGTAGAACTAAGACTCCAGATTCGCCCTGATCTTGGCTTCTGGGCCTGAAGGTCCAGCACTCTGGTGTGTGATGGATCTGGAAGCCCAGCTCCCCGGGCTTGGTTGTGGCAGGGGTCGGTGCTCTCCCTGTGGAACCCAGAATTCCAGCATCCTGTGTCCAAGTCTCCTTTCAGGAAGACAAGGAGGCCTGGCTGTCCTCTCCCTTTCCAGGGAGGGCATCAGCGGGATGGAGCTGTCTTTCACTACAGGGGCTCCAGTGAGTCTTATGGCTTGAGCCAAGATCTTTTAAGTCCAAAAGCCTACCCCGGGGGCATGTGTCAAATCAAAGGAGCCAGATGCAGATCAAGAATCCCCGTGTGGAGTCAGGAATCTGAGCACCAGGAAAGGCCAGCAAGCAGCAAGTGGGTTGAGAGTCGGGCGAGGGTTGGCGCTCCCTGCCCCTGTGGTTGACAAGGGTGTAAGCCAAGCCCTTGGCCAAGTGCCCACAGACCAGAGAGCCAGCAATCCATCTGAGGTCCACATGTCAGCTCCGTGTTGCACATGTCCACCCACATGGCCAAGCCACTGAACGGAAGAAACAGCCTTACTAGGACTTCAGATCCCAGCTGGATGACTAGAACCTCAAGCCAGTCTGGGTCCCCCAAATCTACCGTGCGTGAAGGAATGAGAACGTTTTTACTGACTTCAGTCCCACCTTAGACTCCACCCTCCTTCCTCACCCTTCTCCTTACTGGCACCTTCAGGTCAGAACCTGCTCTCCTTGACTTCTGTCTTATGATCTCTTGGAAGACCATCCTCTTAGATAAATCACATAATCACTTTAAACCTATTGTTACATTAACAAATCTTTAATGCAATTGTACTTTTTAGATTTTTAAAAATTTATTATTTATTTTCTCTTATTTTTTAATTTGTTCTAGTTCGTTATATATGACAGTAGAATGCATTTTGACACATTGTACTTTAATGGAACACAGCTTCTCTTTCTTCTGGCTGAACACGGTGTAGAGTCACACCAGTAATGTAATCATAGATGTATGTAGGGTAATAATGTCCATCTCATTCTATTGGCCTTCCCATCCCCACACCTCAGCCCTCCCCTCACTCCTTGCTGCATAATCCAAAGTTCCTTCATCCTTCCTCATCCCCCCACCCCTATTATGGATTAGTATCTGTTTATCTGCCTTTGTTTTTTGGGGGGTTTGGCTTATTTAGTTTAGCATTATATGCTCCAGTTTCATCCATTTACCTGCAAATGCCATAATTGCATTCTTTTTTACTTTTTATTCAAAGTTGTTGTATTTATAATAGTAGTATGCATTATAATTCATAATAAACATATAGAGCATCTTTTTACAAAACACTGTATACAATGTATATATTTGTACCATTCAAATCTTCAATCATGCATTTAGGATAATGACATCCATCTTCTTTAAGGCTGAGTAATATTCCATTGTGTATATGTACCACATTTTCTTTATCCATTCATCTGTTGATGGCACCTAGGTTGGTTCCATAGTGTAGTCATTGTGAATTGAGCTGCTATAAACATTGTTGTGGTTGTGTCAGTGTAGTATGCTAATTTTAAGTCCTTTGGGTATAAACCTAGGAGTGGGATGACTGGGTCAAATGGTGGTTCCATTCGAAGTTTTCTGAGGAATCGCCATACTACTTTCCACAGTGGTTGCACCAATGCAAATGTGCTTTTTAAATGACCCTGTGTGTGTGGGGGGGGCACAGGGGAAGCAGTGAATAGAATTCATTGGATTAGACAAAGAGGAATGAAGGGAAGTGGGGGAATGGGAATAGGAAAGACAATAGAATGAATCGGACAGAACTTTCCTATGTTCATATATGAATATAAGACCAAGAAACTCCACATCATGTACAACCACAAGAATGGGATCCTAATTAGAATATGTTCCATGTATGTATATTATGTCAAAACACACTCTACTATCATGTATATCTAAAAAGAAAAATAAAGAGGTAAAAAAAAATGACCCTTAGTATAGACCTTTCTTTACTGGTTCTTTTTTTTTTTTTTTTTTTTTTTTTTTTTGGTACTGGGGATTGAACTCAGGGGCACTCGACCACTGGATCACATCCCCAGCCCTTTTTTTTGTATTTTATTAGAGACAGGGTCTCACTGAGTTACTAAGTGCCTCGCCATTGCTGAGGCTGGCTTTAAACTCGCCATCCTCCTGCCTCAGCCTCCCAAAGTGCTGGGATTACAGGCGTGCGCCACCGCGCCCGGCTTTTACTGGTTCTTTTTAGTTATACATTACAATAGAATTCATTTTGACATAATTATAAAAGCATGGAATATAATTTATTCTAAATTAGTCCCCGGTACTTCCCCTTCCCCTTTCCTCCTCCCATCCCATTCCCTTCCCTCTGCTCTACTGATTTTCTGCTATTTAAGTAGAGTTTTTTTTTTTTTTTTTTTTTAGATTATTGGCCTGTGTATGTATATGATGGTGAGATTCACTATGGTCTATGGTATATTCATGTATGTACATAGCAATATTAGGTCAGATTCATTGCTCTGGGTATAGACCTTTTACAAAGAATTATTTAAAAATTTTTAAATTTTATTAATGATATAAATATAAATAATATAAAATTTAACCTTTTAACCATTTTAAGTGTACAGTTCAGTGGCACTAAGTACATTTAGATTGTCATGAAACCATTACCACTATTTCCAGAATTTTCTCATGTTTCCAAACTGAAACTTTGACCTATAAAACAAAAGCCCCATTCCCCTCCCTCATACCCCTAACAACCACATTCTGTTTTCCCTCTGAGTTAGATGACTCTAAGTACCCCATGTTAGTGGAATCAAACAGTATTTGTCCTTTTGTGTTGACTTATTTCACTTAGCATAACGCTCTCAAGGCTTGTGTATCTATGTCATAACATGTATCAGAATCTCCTTCATTTTTTTTTTTTTTTTTTTTTTTGGTGGTACCGGGGATTGAACTCAGGGGCACTCGACCACTGGGTCATATCCCCAGCCCTTTTTTGTATTTTATTTAGAGACAGGGTCTCACTGAGTTGCTAAGTGCCTCGCCACTGCTGAGGCTGGCTTTGAACTCACGATCCTCCTGCCTCAGCCTCCCAAAGTGCTGGGATTACAGGCGTGAGCCACCGCGCCCGGCTCTCCTTCATTTTTAAGATGGAATCATCTCCATCCTGTGCATATGCCATGCTTTGTATCCATTCATCTTCAAGTGGACACTGAGGATGCTTCCACTGCTTGGCGAAGGTGAGGAATGCTGCTGTGAACATCCCAGCATTATCCGTGTCCCCCGCCCAGGCTATAACCATGATGGCATTTGACCGAGGAGTCACCATTGTCAGGCTGTGGCCCAGATGCAGAGGTGGGTTCCTCCACCCCTTTCTTGTCGGGGACCTGTGGAAACCCTCCCCACCAGTTGACTCTCCCTGGGCTGCAGGAGGAAGTGCAGGACCAGCAGGGGGTAGGGTCCATCAGGTACAGATGGGTGGGTGGAACAAGCCATTACAATTTTTAAAAATGAAGTGTGAACTTAACAATTTAAAAACAATAGCATTGTCCTTCAAAGAGTAGAATTGGTGACACATGTGGACCTGCAGTTTGTCCTCTGGGTTTTCCAACTGGAGGGACATATTTTGCAGCGCTCTTGCCTCTGTTTCTGATGGGTGGACCCCGAATGCTTCTTTGCCCTGAGATGACTCTGCTGCTCCCTGCTGCACCCCTGTGTTCTCAAAGCCTTCAAAGGAGCCTGACATTGCTGCAGACTGTGGCAAGGCAGAGAGGTGGTGGCTGGGAAGCCCTGGGGCCACCTGCACCCCCCACATGCTGCCAGCTCTTTGGTCATAGGACGTTCTTTCTTGTCACAGGAACATGCAGGGTGACCTCCACAAAACAGCCCCTCCTGTTGTCAAGCTGTTCCTGAGAAAAGATGAGGTGACGGAGTGTTGGAATTTCACTGGGCTTGCCCCAGCTGCGCCCCAAATGCCATCAGCTCAAGTGCCCTTTATGGCACTGCTGACGCCTGGCCGATGACATGCAGCTACCAAGCATGTACTGTGGAAACAGAGTTGAGAAGGGCCATGCACCCCCACCCCAGCCTGTCCTCCTCACCCAGGGCCCCCCCCCCCCGGGCATATTTATGGTTTGTGCTATAAATAAGCAAGTCCCAGGCAGCCACTCTCCGATCTACTGTCTTTTTTTGAGTTGAGCGTATTGACGGAGAACCATAGCAGGATCTCCCTGCATTCTGGCCCTGGGGTCCAGCAGTCCTCTCTTCCATAGGTGTGGAACCACATCTGGCATGCCTGCCTGCCCAAGCCATTCTCCTCTCTCTTACATCTCACCCTTCGAAGGATTGACATTCCCGTTGCTATTAATCCCATCCCAACTCAGAGCTTTATCATGAGCTCTAGACAGCCTTGGAAGGAGAGAGACAGTTTGGAAACATGTATATGCACTAGATATCTCCTCTCGGGCCCCCTCCTCAACCTGCCCTGCTGTGATTATGGGATGTCCCCTCATCTCAGAGTGTTCCCTGATAGTGGCAATTCTGCAGGTGGTCCTGGGGCTGCTCTTCTGGTCAGTGTGTGAAGAGACAACAACTGGGAGGTATTAAAAGAGACCTGAGTTACCACCTGGTGAAAGCAAAGTTTGCAACATTTAACAAAATTACATAGACATTGACCTTTGACCAAGCAGTCCCACATCTAGGAATCTATCCCTGGGATAATATTGACAAAACTATAAAAAGATGATGCTCAAGGGAAAGCATTGAATCATTTAGAGAGTACAAGGTTGGGAACTAATCAGAAGTCCATTAATAGGGAATAGTTGAATAGATAACGGTATGTCCACACAATAGAGTACTATACAGCTATAAAGAGAGTGAGGAATAAGTCTATATATTGCTTAGTTATTATTTCTAGGTTATATTAACTTGATTTGGAAAAAATGCATATTATTTTATCAGTTATGTAAGAAATGATTGATATAAATAGGTACAAATGTGTGCTTTTTTTTAAGGAAAGCAAAAAAATAATATATAGATAAAAGGTTTACTGATGGGGGAGGGAGTGAACAGGTTAGAGTGAGTTGGCTGTGAAGCTAATAGAGTGTAAACTTCGTACCCCTTACCCTGAAAGACCTTCCTCAAAGCCCTAGGAGGAGTCCCTGTAACTTGGTATCCTTTTTATATAAGTGGCATCACAATGCAGATCGTCCCTCTTTAGACACCTTCAGTAGGGCCTCCCTTTCAAGAGAAAGGCACCAAAGGTTGGATCAAACCTGCCTTCCAAGGTTTCACCTGTTTGATCCTAGGTTTTTTTTTTTTTAATACATTTTTTAAATTGTAGGTGAACATTGCGATAAAATACCTTTATTTTATTTGTGTGGTGCTGAGGATCGAACCCAAGGCCTCACACATGCGAGATGAGCACTCCACCGCTGAGCCACTTGATCCTAGTTCTAAAATCCCGTAACAACACAGCACAAGCCCGCTTCTCTTCTGCACACCCAACCCAGCTTTCGAACACCTGAACCTACAATGTTCTGTTCTTCAGAAGTCTTTGCAACGATTCCCCAGGATAAGACATTGTGGGGCTCCTTGCAATCCTGATACTTGTCTCTGATTAAGCGTCAGCTTTTCTAGAAGCAGTAAGAAATGCACAATCTAAATGGGGACATTGCTTCGAAGTTGTCTTCCGAGTTACAATTACACACAAGGGCATAAAGTTTGCCACTGCCTAATCACCACACTCTGTTTTGTTTTCAGTCCAAAACTTGGCTTCTAAAACCTGTCATTGCATAATCGCTGCGTGGTAAAATTCTGTTCGACATGCTGCTTAAGAGGTAAATAGAGCAGCAACGAATTCTCCAGCAGCACATGGATGCGCACTCATCTTCTTTACCCTTTGAGAAGCTCAAGTTCTCGGGGCACTGCGCATTGACAATGTAGTTTCCAAAGCTGTGCAGTGGTTTGCTCAGGGCGCCACTGTGCTACTGGCGCTAATGGAAACACAGTGCACTTCAGAAAATGAACCCAATGACGGCTGCGCAGACTCTTCCAACACAGAAGATTAAATTTTTTAAGTTTATACTTCGCAACACTGTAGTAAATTTTCTCAAGCATAATATTTCAACTATAACACACAAATCAATAATAACTAATGCGCCGGGCACCATGGTACATGCCTGTAATCCCAGCAGTTTGGGAGACTGAGGCAGGAGGATTGTGAGTTTAAAGCCAGCCTTAGCAACTTAGTGAGGCCCTGAGCAATTCAGCGAGACCCTGTCTCTAAATAAAATATATAAAAGGACTGGGGATGTGGCTTAGTGGTTAAGCACCTCTGGGTTCAATCCCAGATACCAAAAAAGAAAAGAAACAACTAATGGTGTGTGCTAAACTCGTGAAGTGCCTTGATTTGAACTGTTCAATTTTAGCATTTATTCCATGCATCTTAATCGTACACCAAAGACAACTTAATAATAAATTATTTTTAAGTAAGGAAGAAACTTTGGCATAAAATCTGTGATAATTACATGGTGAAAAACACTAAAGAATTCATCTGAGGAGGCTGACCCCTCAATTTATGGTCTGTGAAGTTCATCTCAACATCCCCATTCCCTCTTACTCATTCATTTTTTTTCATCTATTCATCACTGATTTTGAACCTATTACCTACAGGACTCTCGGCTATTCCTCTTCTAAGTTAGTGGGGCTTTAAAAACAAGTAGAAAATTGGAGACTTGAAGTGAGAAAAGCTTTGTGGTATTGACACTGTTACTTCTTGCTGTGTCCTCTTGGGCATGTTATTTAACCTCTCTGATCTTCAGGGTCTTGTGTACAAAAGGGTGGCACTAGCACCTCACCAAAGGGTTGTTACAAGGATGGACGAAATAACATCTTTTCAATTGATTGCAATGGCTGGAATGTAACAGGGCTCAGCTATTGAATATTTTTCACCTTCTGGAAGACTCAGTTTTGGGGTTGGCATGTGTGGGGAGGCATGGGTCAATTTGGAGGCGGTGGTGGTTCCAGTCTAGGGAGTCTGAAGCAAGAGGGCTGTGTGGGGTGGAGGCTACTTGGACAGCCAGAGCAACATGTGGGTCCTGGCTCCTCACCAATTGGGGTAGAGTGAGGGCCACTAAGGGTGTGTTTGTGTTGAGGCTGGGCGGGAGGCAGGGAGGACAACCTTCACTATTTTGCTGAAGGCCAGGCCTTGTTCTGCAAACAGTAAACAAGGAGTGTTTGTTTTGACGAAAATAACCAGCTTCTGGAGCCTAGAGAACTCTGTGTTTGCGTTCCCATCACTTCGAGAGCTTATTTTATTTCTGTTTGATTAAACATGGGCATGAGAGAGAACACTAGCTCATCTGCACTGTTGGGGGTGTGTGGCTGTGACAGCTGGGCTCTGTGGCCCCAGGCAGAGGCCTCAGTTGAGAGCAGCCTCACAGGCAAGCTCTGGGGATCTGACAGATCAGGGCAGGGCTTGGGGCAGAGGAGGGGTGGGGAGGACTGAAGTGCTCTTCAGCTCAGTGAGGGCCACTCTAAAAAGAAACCGGGTGGAACAGGAAGAGCTGGTGAGTGAGCCACCAGCTTCCCCGGGCAGGACGCAACCCTGCTGGGCCCCAAGTTCAGAAAGGGGAGTTTTCCAGATGTTTCTGCTTTGGCCTGCTTCCTAGTCCCCTCCCCTCCTCCTCCCACCCCTTTACTCTCCCTACATACAGGCTCCTGCATAAGGACACCTCAGCTTTGAAAGCCTTGGCTTTAGCCTCTTGTCCTGCCCCATCTGGACCTGGGCCTTTGGTTTAGGCCTGCTGGTTTCATTTCTGACTATATTAAAGCCTTATCTTCTGGAGTTGCCTCTAGTTTTCCCCCACGAAACCAGACCTGCTCATTCTTCTGTCTAGCTTGGGGACATAGGCAGAGGCCTAGACTCTGGGCTGTCTGGGCAGGGACACGAGGCACCTCCGTTTGACTTCAGTGTTTGCTGTCTCACCTCCTCCCCGTCTGCCTCCCTTCATCCCTCTCAGTACCTCCTACGGTGTGGGCCTACACCGAGGCCTGAGCCCCAGCATGCAGCCACATGGAATGAGCTCACCAGCCTTGATGGAGGCCAGCTCCTTCAGGGAGTGGCGAGTGGTTGCCCTTGGGCAGTCTGGGCCAGGGGTCAGCAGGAAGAGGCCTCCCAACCAAGCCATTGGTATGCCAGGAATCTGCAGCAGAGTGAATCCTCCAGAGAGAAAAGATGTTCTATTGGCCTGAATGCACTCAGGAGAGCCTCCATATCTACACAGCCATGATGATTCATTTCTCCCCTCTCCTAGACGGGAGAAAACCATTGGTCTTTCCTCCTTTCCATTCCTCTCTTTCCCACACCCAAAACCACACCAGGGGAAGGGATCTGAATTCAGTTCATCTCAAAGCAATTGGAAAAGACAGGTGTGGGCTGCCCTTCCCCAGGGAGTTTCCGGAGGCCGGTCTCTTCCACTTGGTGGGAGGCCACACAGGCAGCTCTGCACCCTCAACAGGCCCTGAGCCTCAAGGGAGTGCTGCGAAACAAGAGGGGTCAAGTCCCTGTTCAGTGAAAGATTCTGACCATGCAGTTTCAATCCCCATAGAGCAGGACAGACAGGGTAAATGAGAGGGGAGTTAAATACTGAGCATAGGCAGCGACTGCTCAATAATGGAGCTCCTACTTTTGCCTGTTGCTGGGCTAAGGCGTGGTGAAGGGACTAGGAGGTGGAAGATGCCTTGGTATATCTCTGCTCCTTTTCTGGTAGGGACTCAAAGAAGGAGGTAAGTAAAGGCGAGACTTTAGCATTCTGTCCCTTATGGCCGGGGAAAGCCACACCGGCTCACAATTCGGCATCCTCACAATTAGCTCTTGTTTTTAGAACTGCCATCAGCCCTGAAGGCTTAGCTTGGGTCCACATCCCAACTCTGTCCAGAACTGTGTGACTTCTGGAAAATTATTTCTCTCTGATGCCTTTTTTTTTTTTCTAATCTGCAAAATTCCTATCTCACAGAACGTCGTGAGAATCATGTGAGATAAAACCTATAAAGAGGTTTACACAGAACTAGCCTGGCAGTGAAAAACTGCTCAGTAACTAGTTAATATAATTCCCCATTTCAAGGAGCTGGAAATATTAAGAGATGGGGAATAGTTAACTTTGAAAAAGAGGAGAAAGGTGCTAACTTCATGTTGTGTTTGTGATCTCTAGCCTTCAAATTCACGGTGTCCAAATCCTCTTTGCATAGCTTTCTATTTTCTAATAAAAGGATTCCACAGGTGTTAAAATCTCTAGACCATCTTTTCAGAGAAGATATTGATGCCCCCAATTTAAAGATGAGAAAACTGAGGTTTGTAACAGGGGTTCACTTGATGCTTTGACTATTTCTCTTGTGGCTTTGAACTGACATGTTTTTTTTTTCCCTTTTTTTCAGTCGTCTTTTCCCTAAACGTCTCCTCCTTGATCTTCTTTTCCCTACCCTTCTCCTCCCTGATCTCCTTTTCCCTAAGCTTCACCTTTCTGATCTTCTCCTACCTGATCTTCTTTTCCCTGACCTCCTTCCAGACTCTCCTCCCTAATCTCATTTTCTCTGAATCACCTTTATAAAAGACCCCTGTTCCTATGGTTGGGGAGAATCACAGCCTTTGAGACAGGAGTCCCCTGTGTTTTTCCTTTGCTAGCAAAGAAATAAACCTTCTTTTCCCTTTTTCTCAAGACCTTGTCTTTGTCATCATATTGGCATCGAGGACAAGGACCAAGCTTTTGGTTACAGGTTCACAAAGGTGAAGAGATTTATCAAAGGCTTTGCGTCTGCTTTTGCAGGGAGCCAAGTCTCAGGGCAAAGCCCCACCCTTCCTCTGCCTTGTCACCTGGCCTCAGGGGTGCTCCTGTCATCCTCTCCTGGGCCTCACCAGCTCCCCTGACCCAGCACAGCCCTGGGGCTGGTGAGGTCACTTCTGCCAAAGGCTCCATTTTAGTTCTGCTTTGCTATTAGACTTAGACAAATATTTCAGGAACTGCAAAACTGACAAGTCCCAGACATTGTGATTATGAAAAATCACAGCCTCACTGGGCTAGTATTGCATGAAGTCATCATGCTGTTCTGTTTGCACAGCAGAGAAACTGTCAATGCAAGACACGTCTGTGTCTCCTGACCAAAACCCCTGGTGCTCCTATGGGTCTCACTCTTTTATCTTTGTCCTTCTCATTTCACTCTATATTTTGTTTCCTAGGCAGAGCCACAGAAGCCCATTTAATAAAAGTAGAAAAGATTTGTCACAATAGGGCTCAAAACTGAACCGATTTTCCTGAGGCTCAGCCTCCTGCCTAAGATCCCATGGGGGTTATTAGCTGAGCCCATAAGATGCAGGCTTTGCAAAATGATGGGACCTGTTGGTAATGTAGGAAAATCAATTCTGGGCCTGAATCCAGTGGAGAGAGCAGAGCTGAGCGTTCCAGGAGGAGCCAGCTGCCCAATTCTCGGGTCCAGCTTGCTAAGGTTGGATTCTGTCACAGAGCCTCTGTTCTGGGGCTGTGGTGGGCTGAAGAGCTGCAGACGTGCAGTGAGCCAAGAGGAGGCTGTTTTGCAGGGCATATCTGGACATCAGCATTTCACCGATAACCATCTGTTCACTAAATCCACTGCACTTCACTTACCAACATGTTCTGGAGTTATTTCTTCTCTGCTAGGCAAGTTCTCTTCCTCTGAACTTCCACAGCACTTGACTTACAGTTCATCTAGGGCACTTATTTCATTCTTCCTGATAGTATAGTCAGCATTTTTATACTCTTCTGCTAGATTTTAATGTTTCTTTAGATCAGGGAGTGTGTGTTAGTCATCTGGCCTTTGAGCTGTGCAGGAGCAAGTGCCCAGTATGCATTTGTTGAATAAATGAATTAATGAATCAATGAATCAGTCAACCGCTCAATAAACATTTATGGACTATATACTGTAATAGGAGCTTGGCAGGATAACCTAACCCTTTTCCTGGACCGGAAGCTCCTTAGCAGAGGCAACTTTATAACGAGTCTGCCCTTTGATATATATCCCCTACAGCAACTGAAAATTGTAGACTTAATTATGAAACTGAGCTGGGTGTGGTGGTGGTGTATGCCTGTAATCCAGCAACTCCCGAGGCTGAGGCAGAAGGATTTAAAATTCAAGGCCATCCTCAGCAATTTAGTGAGGCCCTAAACAATCTAGTAAGATCCTAGCTCAAAGGAAAAAATTAAAAGGGCTGGGAATGTGACTCAATGGTAAAGCAGTCCTGGATTAAATTCCAGTGCCCCCCCCCCCCAAAAAAAGGTATGAAACTGTCTGATGAGAAGTGACAATAATTTGGCAAGAGGGTCTAAGAGTCTATAGTATAGTTGAAATGTAAGAGCTTAATTATTTTCTTTTTAGCTAAAAGTCTTTGAAGGTTTGGGGAGTTCCTTATGCATGGGCAACCCAGCCCCCAAATGACTGGTCATTCTCAATTTTCTTTTTTGTGGTGCTGGGGATTGAACCTAGGGCCTTATGCATGGGAAGCAAGCACTCTACCAACTGAGTTATATCCCCAGCCCCTGGTCATTCTCATTAAGTAAGGATCAATATCATAGAGCTAGTCCCCCCAAAGATAGCCAGTTTGGCTGTTGCTTGGGATGGGAAGAAGCTTTAAATATCCACCATCTGGTGTGGCATGCTCAGGTTGGATCCACCTTTGGAAGTTCTTCCACTTGGAAACAGCTAGTTTCCTTGGGTGAGATAATAGTCTGGCTGGAGCCCCACAGGCCCATTCTACCTACAGTCTATATCCTATCCTAAATGGAATGAAAAGAAAACTTGTCCCTTACTATACCTTTGACCCAAACTGAACTTATGTTTGTGCTTTACCAATGTCTGGATCCTCATTTAAAGGACTTGTTGTTAGAAAATAAGTTACAAAACAGAATATTAAAATAACTACCACTTATTTGGTTTTGTCTGAAGGCCACTGGTAAGCATTTTGCATGTATCATCTTCCTTTAATTCATACAATACAATAAGCTAAGCATTTTAACTTCTTTTTTATAGAGGGGGAAACTAAGTCACTAGTATCTGACTCTTTAACATTCTTAAGTGTCACCAGGTCCCATGATGAATAACTGGCAGAACCAGGATTCCATCCCCAGCCCATCAAACACAAAAGCCTTTTTTTTTTCCTTTTTTCTTTTTGCTGACCTGAGGCCCTTAACTCTGAATGGCCTCCCAAAACTCCTCTCACCATTTGAGTTCCATGATATAGTATATTGACAGAGGGTGTGTTTTCTTACTTGTCTGACTTTGCCTGAACCCCTGGGGTACAGATATTTTCAGATAATTTTAGTAGACTTCCAATGGGCAGTAGGCAGGGGTGGACCACAGTGGTATACAAGGAATTAGGTGGGAGCCTCAAGTAAGCTTTGGAGAATATCCCTTACTGCATAGTGAAGGACTGCTGTGATCCCAGGGATGGACTCATTGAAAACCAGTGAGACAGGATGCTCAAGATGTGGAACTAAAGCTCCCTGAGGAGGTGAGCAACCTTCCATATGCAATTATTTCCTTTAGATCACTCTTACCAGGTAATCACCTGGCTCATGCTTCCCCCCAACTTGGAATGAAATGTTTGAAATTCCTTTAAGATATAAGGCTAAGCCGGGCACGGTGGCGCATGCCTGTAATCCCAGCACTTTGGGAGGCTGAGGCAGGAGGATCATGAGTTCAAAGCCAGCCTCAGCAATGGTGAGGCACTTAGCAACTCAGTGAGACCCTGTCTCTAAATAAAATACAAAAAAAAAGGGCTGGGGATGTGGCCCAGTGGTCGAGTGCCCCTGAGTTCAATCCCTGGTACCACAAAAAATAAATAAATAAATAAATAAATGAATAAATAATAAAAAAAGATATAAGGCTAAAAAATCCAACTGCTCCCTGAAGAGGCGGCCTTCTGTTCATGCTAAGGTGATACTCGTCATATTTGTATGGAACTTTCCAGTAGTATGTATGTCATTCATCTACTTTATCTTATGGTTAAGGCTCACTACAATCCATGGGGGTATGCGCTGTTTATGTCCCAATTTACATAGAAGGAGACTGAGGACAAGAGAGTTGGGGTGACTGGTGCAAGGACAGTAGGTGTCAGCAATAGAACCGAGATCTGAACTTTATGGTTCCAAGTCCAGAGCTTTTTGCAATAGACCCAAACTATTGCTGACTCACACACACACACACACACACACACACACACACACACACACAAACTATGTGTGGCCATTCCTGATGCTGGTCTTGCTGGTAAAATAACAGTTAAAGAATCTCAGACCTGGGTACCTTCAGGAAATAGGTCTCCTCAGGGGACCAAGACAGGGAGTGATGATGGTAGAGAGTGCAGGAAGGGTAGGAGACAACCCAATTGCCAAGTGGTGAGTCTGCTATTAGCCCAGAAGTGGCTGCAGGAACCCCTCCTAGTCCTAAAATCCATTAAAAAAAAATTGTTGTTGTATGACTAGACTGGTGCAGAGAAGTGTTTTCTCCAGCTAAGCAATAATGGAAGACCGTGAGCAAATGCCAACTCAGTGATCCCACGGGAACCCTCTGGGCTGCAGTGTTTACATAGGATGAGATCAGAGGAACTGCTACTGGCCCTGGTAGACTGAGAGTCCAGTAGAGCGCCACAGGGTCTGTGGAGATAGGTTCCCCCTGGTTGTGGGAATGCAGTCAGTCCTGCTCTAGTTCAGAGGAATGGTGAGAGATGGTTCAAATGTCCTGCCCTGGGTGGTTGAAAGCAGCTCAATAGTACAATATTCTCAAGTGTATTCTCCCTCTCTCTCTCTTTCTTTTGGTACCAGGGATTGAACTCAGGGAACTTAACCATTAAGCCACATCTCCAGACCTTTATATATATATATATATATATATATATATATATATATATATATATATTGAGACAGGGTCTTGCTGTCGGCTAAGCAATAATGGAAGACAGTGAGCAAATGCCAACTCAGTGATCCCACAGGAACCCTCTGGGCTGAAACTGGCTTTGAACTCATGATCCTCCTGCCTCAGCCTCCCTAGCTGCTGGGATTATAGGCGTGTGCCACCACACCAGGCTTCAAGTGTATTCTCCATAGGTCAAAGGAGTAGATGTGACTGCCTCCAAGCTGATTTTTCTTCATCTGTTGGTGCATTCAGTACTCACACATGCAGCAGGTGCTGGGGCTTTTCAGATCTTGCTGTCAAGGAGCTCACAGACTGGATGGGAGAGAGAGGCTGATAAAGAAACTGCAATTCAGAGAGCTAAATGGCACCAAAGAAGATTGAGCTAGGAAGAGCTGCAGCAGGATGGGGCAGGATCAGCTCTAAGGGAGGGCATTCACAAAAGCTTCCCTGAAGGATTATCCGAGCCAGCTCAACATACAAAGAAACGGTAAAAGCCAGTCATGTACGAATTGCCACATTTTGGGGTAAATCCTTGTCACAAGCATCCAGATCAAGAATATCATTACCCTAGACATTGCACTCCCATCCCTTTCCAGTCACCACCCCACTGCCACCAAAGGGGTAACCACTCTCCTGACTCCTAAAGCACAGGTTGTTTTTATCTATTTTAGCTTAATATAGATGAAAATCTTTCTGTATGAACTCCTTGGAGGCTGAGATGGAGCTGAAGGGGTAGAAAGAAATCAATTGTAGAATAAGGTAGAGGTCATTGTGGGAAGAAGGGGATGTATCTTAAAGCAGAGATGGGAAAATGTCATATGTGTGGCACTGTCAGTTTTCAAATGGGGAACAAGGCATGAAATGATGTGGAAGAGGAAGGCCAGGGGAGGCAGGGCATGGGGAGCCTTCTACATCAGGCAGAGGAGCTGGCCTTGCAGCCTGGGAACCTCCAAATCTGCCAGCCATCAAAGTCATCTAAAGACCCAAGCACTCACTGTCAGAGATTTGAGGTTTTCGTAGTTTTTTTCCAGATGATTCTAATGATTATCAATGAAGGGCAAAAATCACACTGGGGACGGCCGTGCAGCCAAGGGATTTATTAACTGGCCTTTACGGCTAGTTAAGGGTAGAAAAGGAACGGGGAGAGGGGTCAGGGAGAGGGAAGTGTGCAAGCTCAGGAAGTGTGCAAGCTCTGGTGGAAGAGTGTGCAAGCTCTAAAAGGAAGGTGAGAGTCTGGTCGCAACAGCTGCAGTCTCTGGAGCTATCAGCTGGGGCAGCTGCTGTGGGGCTGGAGACGGTGGGTAAGTGTGCAGTGGCTGCCTCTTCTCCAACTCCGTCATCTCTCTCTTCTCGTCCTCTCTCTGGCTCTTCGTCTCACTCACTCTCTGTCGGCGTCTGGCTCTCTGTCTGGCTCTCAAACTTTGAATGGATGGGAGTTTATATAGGTGGTGGTGGTGGGGGTGTGTACCAGAGCAAACTTTAAGCCTGTTGGCTCCTGCTCGTGGTGTGAGGACAGCCTTCAAGCCTATTGGCTCCTGCCGGGGGATGATGAAACATCCTGCCCAGAGAACAGACCGAACTTTTGACCCTCTGCCTGTGGAACAGGGTGAACTTTTGATGACCTGAAAGCCTATTGGCTCCTGCCCATGGGGTGAGGGCAGCCTTGAAGCCTATTGGCTCCTGCCCAGGGATGATGAAACATACTGCCCAGAGGACAGAGCAACCTTTTGGCCCTTTGCCTGTGGAACAGGGCAAACTTTTGGCGACCTTTAAGCCTATTGGTTCCTGCCAATCTTTCAATCAAGGTTTAAAACCCATTCTGTAGAGAGGATGGGGAACCATGAACGGTTTTCAGCAAGGGAGCGGCAGGGTTGGATGTGGGTGTTGAAGGATAATGTTGGACAATCTGTGCCCCACGGCCAGCAGGTAAGGATTTTAGTTAGGATGCTGTGGCAGCAGGCAAGAGATACTCTTGCCTGACCTGAGAAGAGGCAAAGGGTTTGGAGCAGAGAAAAATCTCAAAGGATACTTATTGTTAGGGTTTGGAGATATGGTATTACCTGAAAGCTCATATGTGAGACAATGCAGGTGAAATTATTAGATTATGAGATCTGTAACCTAACCAGTGGATTAATCCATTTGACAGATTAATAATTTGAATAGATTAATGGATGGTAAGTATAGGCAGGGTAGGGCATGGCTGGAGGAATCAGATCTTTGGGGGCGGGCCCTTGGGGATTATATTATTCTTGGTTCCTTGCATTCAAGCTCTCTCTGTTTTCTGGCTCTTGTGAACTGAACTACTTTCCTCCACCATGCCCTTCTGCCATGATGTTCTGCTTCATCTTGGGCCCAAAACTATGAAGTTGGCAGACCATTGACTGAACCTCTAGAACCATAAGCCAAAATAAACTCTTCTTCCTCTAAGTTGTTCTTGTCAGGTCTTTTGGTCACAGAGATGAAAAGTGACTAAAACACTTACCAAGGAGAATTAACCAGATGTGTGGACCAATTAAATGGATATGGAAGGTGAGAAAGTGGAAGAAACCAAAAAGATACTCAGATTTTGGGGCAGGGGATATAGCTCAGTTGGTAGAGTGCTTGCCTCACATGCATAAAGCCATGGGTTCAATCCCCAGCACCACAAAAAAACAGAAAAAAAAAAAAAAAAGATACCCAGATTTCTGGCTTGTGTGGACTCTGGACATGAATAAAATTGCAGGCAGAAAAACTAAGATCATATTTTTGTTTGATTCATTCATATTTTATAACTTCACAATTTATGTACATACATATATTTTGTTAGACTATTTAAGTATTCAATGACTATTTTTAAAATGCTGCATATATATCTGACACTGTTACAAGCATTGAATCATATGTGAGAGACAAAACCAAAAGGGGAAAAAATGTTGAAAATTCACTGTTACTATTTCATAAAAGTGTTGACCTTCCTTCTTTTCAATTCACTACACACATGCAAGAAAACAATCTGATATCGAGTTAAATCCCAGAAGAGGGAATATGAGTGAGCAATGTGGAAGAAAAGGGGGGAAAGAAGAAGAACCATCTAGTGATAAGTAATAATAAATTTAACCTTGCAGGGAGAACACATTCAAACACGTACTGTGAAATGACTGGATTATCCAAAGCAAGGGGCTTGAAGCCAGCAGGAGGGCAGGCACACAGAGCTAATTCTAATAGCCAGTGTGCTGACAAGCTGTTTAAAAAGGGACAGGACTCTTAGTCCTGAACACAGGCTGGGGACACCTTGCAGATGAGCAGGAAGGCATGCTGGCCCCACACGTCCTTTCCCAAGGTGCCCTTGCTTGCTCTGCCCATTTCTGGATAAGGCTTCCTGCTGGTTGCTATCACAGCAGGCCACTGAGGCACACTGATCCTTTCCTCTCCAACCCCCACCCTAAGTGGCTCTGCTCAGCAGACTTTGAACAGTTAGAATACTTAGAATATGTCCTTTGTTGGTGGGAATGAAAATTAATACAACCACTTTGGAAAGCAGCATGGAGATTCCTGAAAAGACTAGGGAGCTGGGGTTGTGGCTCAGTGGTAGAGCGATCACTTAGCACATGTGAGGCACTGGGTTCAATCCTCAGCACCACATACATAAAAATAAAATAAAACTATTGTGTCCACCTACAACTAAAAATAAATTTTAAAATATTAAAAAAAAAAAAAAAAACGACTAGGAATGGAACTACCATATGACCCAGTGATATCACTCCTTGGTATTTATCCAAAAGAACTAAAATCAGCATACCATAATGATATATGCATACCGATGTTCATAGTAGCACAATTCACAATAACAAAGTTATGGAAGCTGCCCAGGTATCCGTTGACAGATAAATGGATAAAGAAGACCTGGCACATATACACAACGGAGTTTTGCTCAACCATAAAGAAGAATGAAATTATGACATTTGTAGGTAAATGAATGGAACTGAAGAACATCATGGTGAGTGAAATAAGCTCTACTCAGAAAGTCAAGGGCTGAATGTTTTCTCTCTAAGTGGAAGAGAGAAAGAAATATTAAAAAGCAGGGAGGGTCTCACAAAAATAGACTGGGCAACAAATGTACCACATGTCAACAAATGTATCACAAAACACAATGTATTACATAACACATTTCATATTGTGAGGGTCTCACAAAAATAGAAGACCTACAAAATAGAGGAAGGGATTGAGAGAGTGAGAAGAAGGGAGGACATGACACTAGTATGCATAATAATGATGCACCAATAAAACAAGTAAAGAGAATACATAAATATATATATTTTTTGGTACTGGGTATTGAATTCAAGGGCACTTGACCACTGGGCTAAATCCCCAGCCCTTTTTTTGTATTTTATTACAGACAGGGTCTCACTGAGTTGCTAAGTGCCTTGCCATTGCTGAGGCTGGCTTTGAACTCGCGATCCTCCTGCCTCAGCCTCCCAAGTGCTGGGATTACAGGCGTGTGCCACTGTGCCCAGTGAGAATATATTCTAAAGTAATGCCCAATAACATGATCAGAGGACAAAAGGATGTTATCAGTACTGAACAAATCTGACATTTAGCCATGGAGATGGGACTGCTGTAGCCACTTTGAAGTGGCTATCGCTGAGTGGTGGGTGACTCAGGAAGGCAACAGAAGGAGAAGGGATCTGGTCTGGTGGCATGCTGTTTCCCTTATCTGCACAAATCCAACCCCTTGTAACATCAGTGAGGTGGCTGCTGGGGCCTGAGACTATGGCCAACTTCTAGGCACTGGAGGATGAACTTCCACTCACATTCTCAGGCTGCCCTTGGCCAAATGGGCCTCACCCATGTGAGTTGCATCCTTTGACTTCACATCTCTCCCAGAACTTCCTGGTAGAAGCTCCTGGATTCAGGGGTTTAAGGCTGACCATGTTCACTTAAGTTCAAGTCTTAGTAGGTGTGAGTCATAGTAGGTGCTAGGGGAGCACAATCTCAATCTCTCCCATATTCCTTGGCTCTTCCAGGAGAACCAAGTGGAACTATGTCCCTAACTTCACCTTTATATGGAAGCAAATGACAGGGGAACTGTTCCATATATTTTCTGTTTTCATCATCACTATCATCACCATAATCAATAAGCATCTTTCTATATCAGGTATCTGTCTGGTTATTGAACAAGAGGATTAGTGGATGAAGCTCTTGTGTTTACCATCTGAGATGCATGGTACTGAATAAGAAAACTACAAGAAAGAGAGAAATAACAAAATAATCATTGAATTCTACATATATATATACATATCATAAAGAATAAAATAAGTCACTGACATTCCATACATATTTTTAAACGTCTCCACTCAAGTGTCACTACTCCTAGAGTACCTTCTTTGGTCCCCAGAGCTAAGTCAGAGATCTCTGTAATGCAGCCCCATAGCATTTTGTACTTTTCTAGTAAGAATTACTATCCTTTAGAATATTTACATACTCAGTTGTGTTTCTTGCATGTTAGATATTACCCTGGTCATTGTAGCATATACTAAATATCTGCTACCCAATAGGAGCTCAACAAATATTTGTTGAATGAGTGAGTGAACAGCAGATGTTAACATGTGCTTTCTCCAAAATATTGATCACAGTCAATATGACTGGAACTGTTTGTGGTCATGATCAGGGAAGATGTATCTTGAGAGCAGTAATGATATGGCACCAAAGAGAGTTCATTTGTCCTTTTAATAAAGAGGTGTTGAACACCTACTATTTATTCATGGTGGTATCAGACACGATGTTAGGATTTGAGAATATATGAGTAGAGAAGAAATATGCTCTGTATTTGATTAACTATAGGTGCTTCCACTATAGAGGATTATGGAATAATAAAGACACTTTGCACAAGAAGGGCTTAGTAAGTGTTAACTGTTGTATCATTATTGGAGGAAACTAACAGATAATTACAAATGTACGTCAGCAGCTATGGAGGAAGAGGCTAGCATGCTGGGGGATCTAATGCAGTCTGGGAAACAGGGTGGATGACTTCCTCCATGGAGTGACATCCAAGCCATGACCCATAAGATGTCAGAACAGGCAGGCAGAGGGGGCAGTAGAGTAGCCCTTCTTCAGAACCACCACGGAAAGCTTCCAAGTAGCTGAGGGAGGCAAGCAGCTTCTCAGGAAAATTGGGAAAGGGTTTGAGGAACTGGGAAGTTGGGTCAGTGTAGGATCATGGCCCTGCATGAAGCTCAGAAGGAGAGGTAGAACCTTTGGGGAAAGGTTTGCTGAGACATTGGGCAGATTTGCCTGCTAGGAATGGAAAGCCAGAGAATGGGAGCAGACAGTGGAGAGCATGTGACCAGCAAAGCACAGAGATTGACTCTGAGGCCCAGGGCAGCCATAGCAGGCACAAGGGCTGGGTCAGTGTTGAGAATCCTGGGTTCTAGTGTTGTGTGACTTTGGGATGTCAGTTCTCTACTTTGCACCTACTTTTCTTAGTGATACAATGGAGACAGTAGCAATTTTCATGCCTGTCCTGCACATCAAATGTATGTTAAATGTCTTTGTAAAGTTGAGAGTGCCAGACAGGGGTGTTAATTCTGATCATCGTCTCCTTTACAATCACCTTTTGAAAAAATAGGACAGATGCATGATGTTTTATAGGTCTCTGGGATTAATTTACTCATTCAACAAACATTTATTTTGATGCAGTGGGGGATGCAGTGGAAAGGGATGGGCCTCTAACTTACAGCCTAGTTGAAAATACAAACTTGTAAAAGATGAAATTAGAAGAGTGTGTCAATAAAGGGCAGAAGGCAAGAAGTGAGGTTCAATGGATTAGACAAAGGGGAATAAAAGGAATAGGGTAGGAAAAAAGAAGTGTGTGTGTGTGTGTGTGTGTGCGCGCGCGCGCGCGCGCACGTGTGCATGTGTGCGAGCATAAGATAGGAAACATGGAAGGCTTCCAGAAGTGGTGGAACTACTTGAGGTGAGTCCATAAGGATGAGTGATCATTTTGACAGCCAGGCCAGGGTGAAAATCATTCCAACTGAAGAAAATTCTTGGTGCTGGGAAGGGAGTGTTCTGTATTTAATAAACCAGAAGTAGTTCTGTTTATTTGAAACAGGAGTGTCCAAATCTAAGAATGGAAGAGGATGCATTTGAGTTTGCAAAGTCCCAAAACCAAGCCAGAGAGAAAGGCCTGGGTATGAGCAATTTATTAGGGATGTGATTCCAGGAAATGAATGTGAGGGAGGATAAAAAGTGGGGCAGAAAAGAGAGAGGAGCCAAGAAAATGTGATAAAGGAACAAGCTGTGACTGCAGGCTCAGTCTGGATGATCATCTTCAGAGGAACTCTAGAGTTCATCTCAAAATTGTCCCATCAGAGGACGGGGAGGCTAGGTTTACCCAAGAGATTGTCCTCCCATGGTAGAAGGTGACCCTGATGCCATACATTGCCTGCACTTCCCAGATACTCCTGTGGGCACTGGGCTGGCTTTCCACAGAGATAGCAGAAGGCCCCATGTGTGGGCTTCTGGAAACATGCAAGAAACTGTGCAGAATTTAAAGAAGAGAAAGAGAAGCTGGGCACAGTGGTGCACATCTGTAATCTCAGCACCTTGGGAGGCTGAGGTAGGAGGATAGTGAGTTCAAAGCCAGCCTCAGCAATGGTGAGGCACTTAGCAACTTAGTAAGACCCTGTCTCTCTAAATAAAAATACAAAAAAGGACTGGGGATATGGCCCAGTGATGGAGTGCCCCTGAGTTCAATCCCCAGTACCACCAAAAAAAAAAAAAAAAAAAAAAAAAAAAAAAGAAAGAAAGAAAGAAAGAAAGAAATGAAGTGATTTGAGAAAAAGAACAGTTGGACTGGAAGGTAAAGGGTAAAGGAGCTGGATGGCTCAGGGCCTTCTTGCTAGAGGAATGGAAAAAGGATTGTGTGCATTCTGTACAAGTGACTTCTGAGATGTGGTGGCAACAGGATATCCAATTCCAGGAGTCTGATAAGCAGAGCTTCAGTCAGACACAAGTGCTCTTTGGAGGCAGGAAAATGTGAATGCCATTGAAACAATCAAGGCCTGGAGCATGGGTGATCTGACCTATGTCTGTGGGACTCCAGTGGCAGTCTGGGGAGCCTCAGACACTGGGGTTGCCCTAGGATTAGCAAGAGACACTTACCTTCCAGACAGAAGAAAGAGAGGAGGATGGTGCTAAAGGAACTCTGCCCAGCGTGTGGATTTTCATCATGCCCTTTCCTGTGCCTCAGTTGTTCTCTCTTCTGGCCCGTTTCCTAGCTCTACCACACATCTAATCTGGACCAAATTCATGTTGGACTTCATATCTCCTGGTTACCTGTCAAGGAATAAACCCATCTGATAAATGAATACCTCAGGAATAAGCTGATCATGGTCTTTGAGTATATTGCAGTAGAGAACTAGACAAAACTTGTTCTAAATCCAGCTTCCCCACCTAAGCTCTATGCAATCATTGGAGAAGTGTCTTAACTTTATTAATGTTTGAGTTCTCAGTCAATGTAAATTGATTCCTCCTTATAGCTCAAAATCAGTTACATCTCCCCAAGCTTTGTTTGTTTGTTTGTTTATTTGCTTTTGGTGAGGTCTAAAAACTTCATGAGCTAATGAAATGAAACTCTAACGTGGTATCTCAGCCCTGGGAAAGGAGTGATTTAAACTCTATGTTCTTCATCTCCTCACCAGGTTATCTTTGTAGGCATGAACATTACTAATTTCAACATCTTTCCCTTTGATTTTATATCAGGATAAAATCAGGCATTTCTTTCCAGGAAACAACCTAGTCAGCCCAGCCCTTATTGGAGCACTTAAGTAAGGCAG
Organism: Tamias sibiricus; assembly: GCA_025594165.1. Taxonomy (NCBI): domain Eukaryota; kingdom Metazoa; phylum Chordata; class Mammalia; order Rodentia; family Sciuridae; genus Tamias; species Tamias sibiricus. Next base: position 107,114,763 of record CM046658.1, on the reverse strand, counting down.
TAAGACCATTTATGTCTGAGTGGGTCTCTGGGAAACATGATCACACTGCACATATTGATCACCTGAGAGTAATTTACAGACATCATGCCCTTTTACTCATAAATACTTAATTGTGTATTTCCTAAGAACAAGAACTTCCTAACACACAGTATGTAATGTATTATGTGTAACACATCATGTATTGTGATACATTTATTGAAATCTTCAGTGTATATATCCAAGTTTTCATAATTGTTCTAGTTATCTTTCATAGTACATTAGCTAGATCTTTGTCACCGTGACAAAAATACCCAACAAGAACAACTTAGAGGAAGAAAAGTTTATTTTGGATCATGGTTTCAGAGGTCTCAGTCCATGGTCGGCCAACTCCACTGCTCTGGAGCCAAGGTCATGGTGGAACATCTTGGCAGAAGGGTACAGTAGAAGAAGACTCCGCTCATGGCAGACAGGAAATGTGTGTTTGTGTGGGGGCAAGGAGCCAGAGGTAAAATATAAAGCCCAAAGTCATGCATGCCTCCAGTGACCTAACTTCCTCCAGCCATACCCCAGTTCCTTACAGTGACTACCCAGTTAGACTATTCAAATTATTAACCAAATAATTTGAATTATTAAATATTAAATTAATTGATTAATATTAAGTCTTAACCAATTAATCAAATTAGTTAATACACTGTTGGGTTATGGCTTTCATTATCTAATCATTTCACCTCCTGTATTAACACAGGACCTTTTGGAGAACACCTCATATTCAAACCATAACACATAGCCATTTATCACACACTGAGGTCAGCTATCATTGTCTCTTCAATCTCCATGACTTTGGGACAGTTGCCCAGTCACTTTTTGTCTCAGTGCCTCACTCATAAATATGAAAGGAAAGCCAAAGATTCCCAGACATTTGAATAAACTTTTAAGTGTGGAAAAAAAAAAAAAAAGACAAAGACAAAGCAGACAAGAAAGTAAAAGGGACCTGGAAGAAATGGATCCAATAGAGAAACCAGAATAAAACATTTTTAAATAGTTAACTGAGCTTCTCCAAGAAATTAGAGGAAGTTTTATATCTATAAAATGAGCAAGATGCAAGATGATAGAATCTTATAAAGTAAAAAATATGACATTAAATATTTTAAAATTTGCCAGAAAGATTAGGGTAGAAAGTCAAGAAAATCTCACAGGAATTCATATGAATAAAAGGAGAAAGAAATAGAAAACAAGGGGGAAATGTAGGAAATTTAAAGAACAATTCTAAAAGGTCCAATATAAGGCTAATAGGAGTTTCTGAAAGGGGGAAACATTGAACCTGAGAAGAGTTGATTATAAAATATAATAAAAGAGGGGCTGGGGTTGTTGCTCAGTGGTAGAGAGCTCACCTAGCATACGGTTAGGCCCTGGGTTCGATCCTCAGCACCACATAAAAATAAATAAATAAAATAAAGGTATTATGTCCAACTACACCTAAAAAATAAATATTTAAAAAATATATATATATAGTAAAAGAACATTTTGCAAAACAGGAGCACATGTCTTCAGAATAAAAAAGGCCACAGAATTTCTGATACAATAAGTGAACATAATCAACAATAAGGCAGTTTATTATTAAATTTCAAAACTTTGTGGCTAAGAAAGAAGAACCCACAATCTTCCAGAGAGACAGAAAAAAAAAAAAAAAGGCCCTTACAGAGAATCAAGAATGAGAGGATAGTATTTCTTAACAACAACACCGGAAGCCAGAATGCAATGAAGTGGTAGAGCTCTTACCTCTCACAGGTGAGGCACTGGGTTCAATCCTCAGCACCACATAAAAATAAATAAACAAAATAAACAGGTAAAAACTATTAAACAAATATTAGAATAGAACAATTCAGGGACAAACATGGATTTAAAAACAGCTTCTCAAGATTAGGGGTATAGCTCAGTGGTAGAGCATGTGCATAGCATATGTGAGGACCTGGGTTTGATCCCTATGCCTAAATAATTAAATAAATGAATAAAAATCACTTCTCACATATACCCTTTTAAAAGAAGCTACTGGAGAATGAACTGTAGAAAAAATAAGGACCAAATTGAAAAGAAGAAATCTTGATATATAGATATCTGGGCTATCATATAGGGAAAAATTAAAAGGAAGTCCTAGAGAGACAGCCATGGCATAGTCTTAGAGAACAACTAGTTCAGTTTGGAAAAAAAATACAGAGGACTTTCAGTAGGACTAGAAGGTAGTGAGCAAAAATATGGAACAGATGCATTTGAGCATATGAAAAATATTTACACTAATTTTATATAACTGTTATAGAATTTCATTTTCTAAAAAAAATTTGGAAAAAAAATAAAAGTAATTTACTTCAGGGGGAAAATTTTAATGTAAAGGAAATTAAAAATGAACATGAAATATCTACTGTACACAAAGCCCTATTCTGTAAGCTCTATAAACACTTTCTATTTTATTTATCATTATATTCTCAAAACAAAGGGCATCTTTCAGGGATGAAGGCAAAATAAAAATGCTCAGATAAAGTAAAGCTGAGATGATATATCAATAGTAAACCTTCTCTAAAGGAAGGGCTAACAGAAGTTCTCTAAAAAAAGAAAATGATAAAAGAAGGAAACTTGGAACATCAGTGTATTAATCAGTTTTTCCACTGTGACAAAATACCTGAGAAACATAACGTAAAGTAGAAAGATTTATTTCAGCTCACAGTTACAGATGTTTTAGCCCATGGACAGCTGGTTCCATTGTTTGGGGGCCTGTAGAGAAGTTCCATCATGGTGGACAGGCATAGCATAGCAAAACTGTTCATGTCATGGCAGCCAGGAAGCAAAGAGAAAGAAGGAGGGGATCAGGACAAGACACATCCTTACAAGAAATGCTCTAAATGACTTCCTTTCTCCAACTATTGCCACCCCCCGCCCTGCCCTGCATAGTTCCCATCACCTCTCAATAATACCATCAGATAATGAATCAATCAGTGGATTAATACATGGTGACACTAAAGCCCTCATAATCCAATAATTTCTCCAAAGCCCCACCTCTGAACATTGGCACATTGGAACAAGCTTTCTTTCTTTCTTTCTTTCTTTCTTTCTTTCTTTCTTTCTTTCTTTCCTCCTTCTCCTTCTCCTTCTCCTCTCCTTCTCCTTCTCCTTCTCCTTCTCCCTCTCCTTCTCCTCAAGCTTTTAATACGTGAATTTTCAGGAACATTTCAAATCCAAACCGTAACAATCAGGAAGAGTGAAAGAACACAGTAAGCAAGAACAAGAGTAAAGACTCCCCTTGAGTGTTCTAAATTTAGTCTGATAATAGAAGCAAAATTATCTTTTCAAAGTATACAGGGGAAATTATTCTTAGTATGTAGGGGGAATATTAAAAAAAATAAGGAAGGGAGAATAAAGAGATAAAGGGAGATAAAACTTCTACACTTATACTGGTAAAATGACAGCAGCAGTAAGTATGATAATTTATGTGTATGTAACACAATATAAGAGGAACCATTGAAAAATATATACCACGATAGGTTATATCTTGAGTCACAAAACAATTCTTAACAGATGTAATCACAGTGGCCTGTGCTTTGAGAAATCACAGAGTGTGTTCTGTGACCTCAATGGACTCAAACTAGTGATCAATAACAGAAAGAAAACAGAAAACTAACAGAAACACTTGAAAATCAAGTAATTCACTCTAATATATAGCTCAAAGGAAAAAAATAGCATTTAAAATGCACTGAAACAAATGTAAGTGAAAATATAATAAGAATTTTTGTTAACTCAGTGCCAAGAAGGAAATTTGTAGCTCTAAATAAATTCATTATAAAAGAGGAAATGTTGCACATGAATAATCTAAGCTCCCATCTCAGGAACAGAAAGAACAAAATAAATCCAAAGCAAACACAAGGAAGAAAACTAAAGTTAGCAGATACTAACAAAATTTTAAATGGTAAAACAGTAGAGGAAATCAATGAAATAAAGAGTTGATTCTCGGAAAAGATCAATAATATTGACAAACCTTTAGCAAGACTGACAAAGAAAAAAAGACACAAATTGCCAATATCAAGTATAAAACAAGGCCTAGGAATACAGACTATATAGACATCAAAAAGATAATAAGAGGAATATTATGAACAACTCTACACACATAAACTTGATAAGTTAGACAAATTTATTGAAAAACACACAAAAAAACCACAACTCTCCTAATAAGAAATAATCTTTTGAAAAGCCTAAACTATTATGTAACTTAAACTGTTAGTGAAAAAACAGCCCCTCAAATTCTCCATGGCCAGTAGAATCTTTGGAGAATTTTGCCAAATATTTAAGAATGAACTCTGATTTTACAAAAGCTTTTCCACAAATTAAAATAAGAAGGAAAAATTCCTATGCAGAATATACATCAGGTACTGATACTGAAACCAAAGGAAGAACAAATAAAATTACAGACCAGTATCTCTCATGGATTTATGTGCAAAAATCCCTAAGAAAATAGTAGAAGACAAAATTCAGCAATATATAAAAAGAAATACACACCATGACTAATTAGAATTTATCCCAGTAAAACATGATTTGTGCAATCAATGTAATCTAATGTATTAACAGACTAAAGAAAGAAGGGAAGTGCTTGATGTAAAAGATATAAGCATTAGCTGGGCACGGTGGCGCACGCCTGTAATCCCAGCACTTGGGAGGCTGGGGCAGGAGGATCGCCAGTTCAAAGCCAGCCTCAGCAATGGCGAGGCACTTAGCAACTCAGTGAGACCCTGTCTGTAATAAAATACAAAAAAGGGCTGGGGATGTGGCCCAGTGGTCAAGTGCCCTTGAATTCAATACCCAGTACCAAAGGGAAAAAAAAAAAAGATGTAAGCATTAAACAAAACATGACACCTATTCATGGTAAAACACTTTTGGAAACAGTAATAGAAACTTTCTCAACTTGATAAAAAGTACCTACAAAAACCTATAGTAACATTATATTTAGTTGTGAAAGGCTGAATGCTTTCTCCCTGATATCAAGTGCAAAAGAAGGATGTCTGCTCTCACGGCTCTTTTTTTTAAAAAATATTTATTTATTTACTTTAGTTGTACACAATGCAATGCATTTATGTTTACGTGGTGCTGAGGATCGAACCCGGGCCGCACAAGTGCGAGGCGAGCGCTCTGCCGCTGAGCCACAACCCCAGCCCCCACTCTCACTGCTCTTAATCAACATAGTGTTGGAAATTTTATCCAGTTTAATCAGGCATTTAAAAGGTATACAGATTAGAAACTGTCCCTATTTTCAGATGACATTCTTGTCTACATATAAATTCCAAAGATCTACAACAAACAGACAAGATAAAAAAAAAAAAAAAAAAAAAAAAAAAAAAACACCTAGCCAGGCGTGGTGGCACACACCTGTAATCCCAGCACTTGGGAGGCTGAGGCAGGAGGATCGCCAGTTCAAAACCAGCCTCAGCAATGGTGAGACACTTAGCAACTCAGTGAGACCCTGTCTCTAATAAAAATACAAAAAAGGGCTGGGGAGTGGCCAAGTGGTCAAGTGCCCCTGAGTTCAATCCCCAATACCAAAAATAAAAAAAACCCTAAAATTAATAAGTGAGTTTAGCAAGGTCACAGGATATAACATAAATATACAAAAATCAATCATATATAATATATAAATTCAATACCATTTACAAATGCTTTAATAATAAAGAAATATTAGATGTAAATCTAACAAAACATGTTCAATACTTACATTCAGAAAACCACAGAATGGAGACTCAATATAGTGATTAGAGGAAGGCTGCATTCCTACTTGTTCCATGGCTTAGGATCCTATTTGCTCCATAGCAGGTGTACTGCTCCTCAATGAGATTGGTGAAAGAGAAATTTCACTAAAATCTAATATTGGACAGTCAGAGTGGCTTAGAGACTCAGAAATTTAGGTACATTAAAGAGTACAATGGAACCGAGACCATTGTGGCAGCAGGAGTTGTAAGCAGCACAGATTCACCACAGAGGAAGAGAGAACACAGGAAAAAAACCCACAGATTTGGCATGGAAAAATGTACCACCGGAAGAGAGGCCTGAACTTAGCTGATCCAGGGACTGCACTATGCACTGGTGCTTGAAAAATGCTGTTTCCCAACTGGCTGTGGAGAACCAAGGCAGAAGCCACCTTGAAGCAGTCATGTTTCTGTCACTGCTGCAGGAGCCTGGAGATCATAGCAAATACGGCCACACTATCCCAACAAGTGCCCGCTGTGGTCCCTATGGTGTACTTAGCAGAATGGGAGTGAACTAGGCCCAGCAATGATCATACCCAGTGGGATTCAAGTTGGAAAAAAGCGAAGGGGAGCCCAACTATCTTCTCCTTTGAGTCTGGCAGCTCACATGGCCAGCTGAACTGAGTCAGAAATCTCAACAGTCCAGGGTGAATGCTCTCAGGGATTACATCTGGGAAGTCTGTGTTTCTGGGAGCAGAGTGTGCGCAGGATCGGCTCCCCTGCCCCATAAGTAGAATTCGTGGGAGGCTCCTGAGATTCAGCCCCCCAGACAGAGCTGCAATTGCCAGGCCCTAAAGCTGTGTTGATCTAATCTCTTCAGAGCAGATGCCACCCAACAAAGCCCCTGAGATCTGATTAAAAACTAAGCCCCACCCAACCCACCCAAACTCCACTCAGAACTCTGTAGTAGCCCCACCCTGGGAGTGCATCAATCTGGTATGTGTAGACAAAACTCCAACTTAAATACATTCTGCATCATCCTACCTTATACCAGTGAAAAAGAAAGCTGAGAGTTATTTCAACCAGCTTCCGGCTTAGGCCACTTAAACTTGCAACTCAGAGAGTAACACAAAAAGGGAAAGGGGTTAACAAACCCCAGCCCCTGCTTTCTTTCTTGGTACATAGCTCAAGAAGAAATGGAGAGTAAGACAGTTGAGCATAGAAGGTGATAATTCTCATTATCTATTTTGACCAACTCAGTGGAGACAATTCCATCATTTTTTAAAATAATTTTTAATGTGTACAACTCACATACAACTGTTTGTATACAAAGTATATTCGTACAATTCAGGTCTTCAATCATGCATTTAGGAAAATGATATCCGTCTCATTCAACCACCTTTTCTTTTTTTTTTTTCCTTTTCTCCCCCTCCCTCCCCCCTTGCTCCCCCCCTTGCCCTACCTTCCCTTTGACCATTCTAGTGTTCCTCTAGTCCTCCTATGTACCCCCCCCATCCAACAATACTATGAACTAGCCTCCTTATATCAGAGAAAACATTTGGTACTTGGATTTTTGAGACTGACTAACTTCACTTAGCATTATGTCTTCCAACTTCATCCATTTACCTGCAAATGCCATTAATTTATTTTCTTTTATTGCTGAGTAAAATTCCATTGTGTGTATATACCACATTTTCTTAATCCACTCATTTACTGAGGGACATCTATGTTGGTTCCACAACCTAGCTATTGTGAATTGCGCAGCTACAAACATTGAGATAGCTGTGTCACTGTAATATGCTGTTTTAAAGTCCTTTGGGAATAGACCCAGGAGTGGGATGGCTGGGTCATAGGGTGGTTCCATTCCCAGTTTTCCAAGAAATCTCCATACTGCTTTCCATAACGGTTGCACCATTTTGCAGTCCCACCAGCAATGTATGAGTGTGCCTTTTTCCCCACATCCTCTCCAACATTTATTGTTGCTTGTGTTCTTGATAGCTGCCATTCTGAATGGAGTGAAGTGAAATCTTAGAGTACTTTTGATTTGCATTTCTCTAATTGCCAGCGATGTTGAACATTTTTTCATGTATTTGTTAATTAATCGTGTATCTTCTTCTGAGAGGTGTCTTCTCAATTTCTTAGCCCATTTATTGATTGGGTTATTTGTTTTTTTGATGTAAAGTTTTTTGAGTTCTTTATATATTCTAGAAATTAGTGCTCTGTCTGATGTGCATGTACTAAATATTTGTTCCCAATTAGTTGGCTCTCTGTTTACCTCACTGATTGTTTCTTTTGCTGAGAAGAAGCTTTTTAGTTTAAATCTATCCCATTCATTAATTCTTGGTAGTAATTCTTGCGCTACAGGATTCTTATTAAGGAACTTGGGGACTAATCCGACATGTTGGAAATTGGAGCTTACTTTTTCTTTTATTAGGCGTATTGTCTCTGGTCTAATTCCTAGGTCCTTGATCCACTTTGAATTGAGTTTTGTGCATGGTGAGAGATAAGGATTTAATTTCAATTTGTTGCATATGGATTTTCAGTTTTCCCAACACCATTTGTTGAAGAGGCTATCCTTTCTCCACTGTACATTTTTGGTGCACCTTTGTCTAATATAAGATAGCTGAAATTATATGTATTAGTCTCTGTGTCCTCAATTCTGTACCATTGGTCCACCAGTCTGTTTTGGTGCCAATACCATGCTGTTTTTGTTACTATTGCTCTATAGTATAATTTAAGGTCCGGTATGGTGATGCCCCCTGCTTCACTTTTCTTGCTCAGGATTGCTTTGGCTATTCTGGGTCTCTTATTTTTCCAGATGAATTTCATGACTGCTATTTCTATTTCTTTGAAGAATTACATTGAGATTTTGATTGGAATTGCATTAAATCTGTATAATGCTTTTGGTAGTATGGACATTTTGACAATATTAATTCTACCTATCCAAGAGCAAGGTAGGTCTTTCCATCTTCTGAGTTCATCTATGATTTCTTTCTTTAGTGTTCTATAATTTTCATTATAGAGGTCTTTCACCTCTTTCGTTATGTTGATTCCCAGGTATTTTATTTTTTTTTTTTTTTGATGCTATTGTAAATGGGGTAGTTTTCATCATTTCCCTTTCAGAGTCTTTGTTGCTGATGTACAAAAATGCCTTTGACTTATGTGTATTGATTTTGTATCCTGCAACTTTGCCAAATTCATTTACTAGTTGTAAAAGTTTTCTGGTAGAGTTTTTTGGGTCTTCTAGGTAGATTATCATGTCATCAGCAAATAGTGCTAATTTGAGCTCTTCTTTTCCTATCTGGATCCCTTTAATTTCTTTTCGTCTGTCTAATTGCTCTGGCCAGAGTTTCCAGTACTATGTTAAATAGCAGTGGTGAAAGGGGGCATCCCTGTCTTGTTCCAGTTTTTAGAGGGAATGCTTTCAATTTTTCTCCATTTAAGATAATGTTAGCTCGGGGCCTTGCATAAATAGCTTTTATAATGTTAAGATATGTTCCTGATATTCCTAGTTTTTCCAGTGTTTTGAACATAAAGGGGTGTTGTATTTTGTCAAATGCTTTTTCTGCGTCAATTGAGATGATCATATAATTTTTGTCTTTAAGTCTATTGATGTGATGTATTATGTTTATTGATTTCCAAATGTTGAACCAGCCTTGCATCCCTGGGATAAACCCCACTTGATCGTGGTGCACTATCTTTTTGATATGTTTTTGTATCCGATTTGCCAGGATTTTGTTGAGGATTTTTGCATCTATGTTCATTAAAGATATGGGCCTGAAGTTTTCTTTTTTGGATGTGTCTTTGCCTGGCTTTGGAATTAATGTGATATTGGCCTCATAGAAACAGTCTGGAAGAGCTCCCTCTTTTTCTATTTCTTGAAATAGTTTGAAGAGCATTGGTATTAGTTCTTCTTTGAAAGTCTTATAGAACTCGGCTGTAAACCCATCAAGTCCTGGACTTTTCCTTGTTGGTAGCTTTTTGATGGCGTCTTCTATCTCTTCGCTTGTAATCGGTCTGTTTAAGTTGTGTATAGCCTCCGTTTCAAGTTTAGGCATATCATACGACTCAAGAAATCTGTCAATGCTTTCAATATTTTCTGTTTTATATTAGAATATAAGCTTTCAAAGTAATTTCTAATTATCTTCTGTATATCTGAGGTGTTTGTTGTGATATTCCCTTTTTCGTCACGAATGTTAGTAATTTGAGTTTTTTCTCTTCTTCTTTTTGTTAGCATTGCTAAGGGTCTGTCAATTTTGTTTATTTTTTCAAAGAACCAACTTTTAGTTTTGTCAATTCTTTGAATGGTTTCCTTAGTCTCAATTTCATTAATTTCTGCTCTGATTTTAATTATTTCCTGTCTTCTACTGCTCTTGGTGTTAGTCTGTTCTTCTTTTTCTAGTGCTTTGAGGTGTGATGTTAAGTCATTTATTTGTTGGTTTTTTTTTCTCTTAAGGAATGAACTCAGTGCAATGATTTTTCCTCTTACTACTGCCTTCATAGTGTCCCAGAGATTTCTATACGTTGTATCTGTGTTCTCATTTACCTCTAGGAATTTTTTAATCTCTTCTTTGATGTCTTCTTCAACTCTTTGTTCATTCAGTAGCATGTTGTTTAGCTTCCAGCTGTTGAAGTAGTTTTTCTTAATCCTTGTTTTGTCATTGATTTCCAATTTCATCCCTTTATGGTCTGATAGAATGCAGGGTAGTATCTCTATTTTTTTTATATTTGCTGAGAGTTTCCTTATGACCTAATATATGGTCTATTTTGGAGAAGGAGCCATGTGCTGCTGAGAAAAAAGTATATTCGTTTACTGAGGGATGAAATATTCTATATATGTCCGTTAGGTCTAAATTGTTAATTGTTTTAAGTAAGCTTAAAGTTTCTTTGTTTAGCTTTTGTTTGGATGATCTATCCATTGGTGAGAGAGGTGTGTTGAAGTCCCCTAGAATAACTGTGTTGTGGTCTATTTTACTCTTGAACTTGAGAAGAGTTTGTTTGATGAAGGTAGGTGCTCCATTATTTGGGGCATATAGATTTATGATTGTTATATCCTGTTTATGAATGGTTCCCTTAAGTAGTAAGAAATATCCATCTTTGTCCCTCTTGATTAGTTTTGGTTTGAAGTCTACCTTATTTGATATGAGGATGGAAACCCCTGCTTGTTTCCGCCGGCCATGTGAGTGATAAGACTTTTCCCAGCCTTTCACTTTCAGTCTGTTGATGTCTTTTTCTATGAGGTGTGTTTCTTGGAGACAGCAAATTGTTGGGTCATTTCTTTTAATCCATTCTGATAATCTGTGTCTTTTGATTGGTGAGTTTAGGCCATTAACATTCAGGGTTATTATTGAGATGTGACTTTTATTCCCATCCTTTTTTATTTGAATTATGGTCTTTAGCTTGATTTGGTTTCTCTTCTGGTTGGTATTTCCCTTAGTTTAATATCTCCCTTTGTAGATTTTCATTGTTATCTTTCTCTTCTTCTTCATGAAAAATGTTGCCCAGGATGTTCAGAAGTGCTGGCTTTCGAGTTGTGAAATCTTTTAACTTTTGCTTGTCGTGGAAAGTTTTTATTTCATCTTCGAATCTAAAGCTCAATTTTGCTGGATATAAGATTCTTGGTTGACATCCCTTTTCTTTCAGAGCTTGAAATATGCTATTCTAGGATCTTCTTGCTTTTAAGGTCTGGGTTGAAAAATCTGAACATAGTCTGATTGGTTTCCCCCTATATGTGATCTGCTTCCTTTCTTTTGTGGCTTTTAGTATTCTCTCCTTGCTCAGAATATTAGGCATTTTCATTATAATGTGTCTTGGTGTGGATCTGTTGAGATTTTGTTTGTTTGGTGTTCGGTATGCCTCTTGAACTTGGTTTTCCCATTCATTCCTCAAGTTTGGAAAATTTTCTGTAATTATTTCATTAAATAAATTACTCATTCCTTTGGCTTGAAACTCTGCCCCTTCCTCTACGCCAATCACTCTTAAGTTTGGTCTTTTTATGCTGTCCCATAATTCTTGGATGTTATGTTCTTGATTTCAAACGAGTTTTGCTGTATAGTCTAAATTCTTCTCTAGGACATATATTTTGTCTTCATTTTCTGAGGTTCTTTCTTCCAAGTGGTCTACTCTGTTGGAGATGCTTTCAATTGAACTTTTATTTTGGTTTATTGCTTCTTTCATTTCTGGAATTTCTATTTGGTTTCTCTTTAGAGCCTCTATTTCCCTATTGAAGTAATCTTTTACTTCCTGTATTTGTTTTTGGAGTTCTTTGTCAAAATGATCTTTTGCCTCATGTACTTGCTCTCTCATCTCATTTTTGAGTTCATTCTTAAGTTCCCTAAACATTTGGCATATGTAATTTCTAAATTCCATCTCTGGCATTTGACCAACTGTGTTTGCCATGAAATCTACTGCTGAGGAATCTTGATTTGTTTGTGTCACTTTCTTCCCTTGTTTTTTCATGATGCTTGTGTGTCTTTTCTTCCTGCACTGTGGGACCTTTACTGTTTCGATTTTACCTTAATGCCTTATGTTGTTCCTCTAGTACAATGCTATCAGATCCCCTTATAATTCCTTTACACTTTAAAACCTAACACTTTCTATTCAGAAAATTCAATTTTGATCACAATGTACAGATTTTGTTAACCCAGATATTATTTCCAACTTACTCTGTACGCTTCTGATGGGGTTTTATAGCTTCAAGTATTGGATACAGAGGTATTATGTTTAAGAAGAAGGAAGTGTCTTGAATTGTTCTTTCTTGGAAAGTATGAAAGGAGAGTTCTATTGAAGTGGTTTACTGGAAGTGGTTTAGTATCAGTAGAAGAGAGAAGATAGAGAATGGAGTAGACAATTAGGTGGAGAGACCAATTTATATATAAAGTAAGATGGAAAAGAAAAAAATGATAAAAGAGTAGAAATTGGTGTAAGAGAGAGGAGAGAGAGAATCAAGAAAACAGAGAGTAAACTATAACACTGCTTTGCTATCCAGTTCAATTGCACCGATTCTAGAAATCCCAAGTTCTGTGTAAAGCTTGTTTTTGCCTCTGTTTAGTATGCACTGGCAGGGTGCAAATATGAAAGATGAAGGAGGAAGAAGAGATGCCAAAGTGAGAAGGAAGAAAAGAAGGAATGAGAAAAGGAGCAGAAGCAAACAATCTAACACACTGACAATCAATGCAAAAAAAAAGCAAAACAAAACAAAGCCAAAAAAAGAAAAACAAACAAAAAACCCCAAAAACCAATAAAACAAGCAAACCAACCAAAAAGAAAAAGAAAAAAAAAAATGTCGAACCCCACGTCTCAAACAAAACGGGCCCTGGGAAGCCCCCCTCTCTTTTCCCTTTCCAGTTTAAGCCAACTGCATCAGACCTCGTCCAGATAGTTTGCACCCTGTCAGTGGAGTCAAGTCTGTACCCTAGGCCTGTGGCCGAATGGCTCAGGGGGAAGATTGGCTCAGGGCAGTTGTGTGTCAACAGATGAATGGCACCGGGAAGGGGACCCTCCAGAAGGCACCCTTTCCCCACGCCCGCCCACAGTTGTAGCTTCTTGTGGCCGCTGGGCTGGCCTCAGACACACCCTCCCCTGCTGGTTACCCGAGTCTCACCCAGGTGTGCGCTGCCTTCAGAGCGCTGGGGCTCCCTGGATGTCTGCAGCATTTGTCTCCTCCGTCTTTTCCCCTTTGTCTGGGTCAGCCACTGCACTTCTCAAAGATGGCGGTGTTCTCCTCCCATTCAACAGCAGCTCTGCAGACCCTTGTGTCAGTCCAGAGCTCAGGATCTGCTTGGCAAGCACTGCGAAAGAGCTCCATGTGGACACCACCCACGCCTCTAGGCCTCTTTTTATCGCTCCTCCCCCCATCGGTTTCAAAGCCGCTGGGTGGATCATCTCCTTGCTGAGATGGTATTGGCCCCTGCGCCTGCAGCACAAACAGTGCTGCTTCGGACTGTGGACCGCTGCGACTCTGCCCCTGCTGTTGTGGTCCGGAGAACCTTGTATTTTGCTGTCCAGAGGTGCAGGAATGTCTCGGCTCCCTTTCAGTTGCAATAGAACCGCAAGCAATGTGCTCAAACTTCCCACTCCGCGTCCTTCAGCAACTGCGTCCAGAGAGCACCTCCCTCCTGTCGGCCATCTTCCCAGGATCTCCTCCATCATTTTTTACTAAGAATTTTTTCCTTTTCCTCTTATCTTTTCACATGCGTCTGTGTGTTTGTGTATGTGAGAGAGAGAGTTCTTGGTGTGCTGATTGGTTCTGAGATATTAATACATATACATATTTGTTTCTTTTTTTCTCATTTTTAGCATTTCAAATGTGTTTTCTTTTTTTTTGCCTTGTCTTTTGTGGGTTAGGGTTTGTTTGTTTGCTTTAGTTGTACATAATGCATTGGTCTTTACATGGTGCTGAGTATTTTTTTTTTTAATTTTTTTATTATTTATTTACTTATTCATCATGCACAAGTATAGTATCTTTTTACATACAACTGCTTGTATACAAAGTATATAAGTACCATTCAGATCTTCAATCATGCATTTAGGTTAATGATATCCATCTCATTCAATCACCAATTTTTTTCCAACCGCCCCCCTTACTCCCTCCCTCCCCTCCCTTTCCGTTGACCATTCTAGTGTTCCTCTGATCCTATGTACCCCCTTCCAACAACTCTGTGAACCAGCCTCCTTATATCAGAGAAAACATTCGGTACTTGGATTTTTGAGATTGACTAATTTCACTTAGCATTATATTCTCCAACTTCATCCATTTACCTGCAAATGCCATTATTTTATTCTCTCTTATTGCTGAGTAAAATTCCATTTTGTATATATACCATATTTTCTTTATCCACTCATCTACTGAGGGGCATCTAGGTTGGTTCCATAACCTAGCTATTGTGAATTGTGCTGCTATAAACATTGAAGTGGCTGTGTCACTGTAATATGCTGTTTTTAGGTCTTTTGGGAATAGACCCAGGAGTGGGATGGCTGGGTCATAGGGTGGTTCCATTCCCATTTTCCCAAGAAATCTCCATACTGCTTTCCATAGCGGTTGCACCATTTTGCAGTCCCACCAGCAATGTATGAGTGTGCCTTTTTCCCCACATCCTCTCCAACATTTATTGTTGTTTGTGTTCTTGATAGCTGCCATTCTGACTGGAGTGAAATGAAATCTTAGAGTAGTTTTGATTTGCATTTTCTCTAATTGCCAGTGATGTTGAGCATTTTTTCATGTATTTGTTGATTAATCGTGTATCTTCTTCTGAGAAGTGTCTTTTCAATTCCTTAGCCCATTTATTGATTGGGTTATTTGCTTTTTTGGTGTTAAGTTTTTTTTAGTTCTATATACATTCTAGAAATTAGTGCTCTATCTGATGTGCATGTATTAAATATTTGTTCCCAATTAGTTGGCTCTCTATTCACCTCACTGATTGTTTCTTTTGCTGAGAAGAAGCTTTTCAGTTTAAATCTATCCCATTCATTAATTCTTGGTAATAGTTCTTGTGCTACAGGATTCTTATTAAGGAACTTGGGGCCTAATCCGACATGTTGGAAATTGGAGCTTACTTTTTCTTCTATTAGGTGTATTGTCTCTGGTCTAATTCCTAGGTCCTTGATCCACTTTGAATTGAATTTTGTGCATGGTGAGAGACAAGGGTTTAATTTCATTTTGTTGCATATGGATTTCCAGTTTTCCCAGCACCATTTATTGAAGAGGCTATCCTTTCTCCACTGTACATTTTTGGCACCTTTGTCTAATATAAGATAGCTGAAATTATATGTATTAGTCTCTGTGTCCTCAATTCTGTACCATTGGTCCACCAGTCTGTTTTGGTGCCAATACCATGCTGTTTTTGTTACTATTGCTCTATAGTATAATTTAAAGTCCGGTATGGTGATGCCCCCTGCTTCACTTTTCTTGCTCAGGATTGCTTTGGCTATTCTGGGTCTCTTATTTCTCCAGATGAATTTCATGACTGCTTTTTCTATTTCTTTGAAGAATGACATTGGGATTTTGATTGGAATTGCATTAAATCTGTATAATGTTTTTGGTAGTATGGACATTTTGACAATATTGATTCTACCTATCCAAGAGCAAGGTAGGTCTTTCCATCTTCTGAGTTCTTCTATGATTTCTTTCTTTAGTGTTCTATAATTTTCCTTATAGAGCTCTTTCACCTCTTTCGTTAAGTTGATTCCCAGGTATTTTATTTTTTTTGATGCTATTGTAAATGGGGTAGTTTTCATCATTTCCCTTTCAGAGGCTTTGTCACTGATGTACAAAAATGCCTTTGACTTATGGGTATTGATTTTGTATCCTGCTACTTTGCCAAATTCATTTACTAGTTGTAAAAGTTTTCTGGTAGAGTTTTTTGGGTCTTCTAGGTAGATTATCATGTCATCAGCAAATAGTGCTAATTTGAGCTCTTCTTTTCCTATCTTGATCCCTTTAATTTCTTTCGTCTGTCTAATTGCTCTTGCCAGAGTTTCCAGTACTATGTTAAATAGCAGTGGTGAGAGGGGGCATCCCTGTCTTGTTCCAGTTTTTAGAGGGAATGCTTTCAATTTTTCTCCATTTAAGATAATGTTAGCTCTGGGCCTTGCATAAATAGCTTTTATAATGTTGAGATATGTCCCTGATATTCCTAGTTTTTCCAGTGTTTTGAACATAAAGGGGTGCTGTATTTTGTCAAATGCTTTTTCTGCATCTATTGAGATAATCATATGATTTTTATCTTTAAGTCTATTGATGTGATGTATTATGTTTATTGATTTCTGAATGTTGAACCAGCCTTGCATCCCTGGAATAAACCCCACTTGATCGTGGTGCACTATCTTTTTGATATGTTTTTGTATCCGATTTGCCAGAATTTTGTTGAGGATTTTTGCATCTATGTTCATTAAAGATATTGGCCTAAAGTTTTCTTTTTTGGATGTGTCTTTGCCTGGCTTTGGAATTAATGTAATATTGGCCTCATAGAAAGAGTCTGGAAGAGCTCCCTCTTTTTCTATTTCTTGAAATAGTTTGAAGAGCATTGGTATTAGTTCTTCTTTGAAAGTCTTGTAGAACTCTGCTGTAAACCCATCAGGTCCTGGACTTTTCCTTGTTGGTAGCTTTTTGATGACATCTTCTATTTCTTTGCTTGTAATCGATCTGTTTAAATTGTGTATTGCCTCCAGATCCAGTTTAGGCAAATCATATGACTCTAGAAATCTGTCAATGCATTCAGCATTTTCTGTTTTATTAGAGTACAAGTTTTCAAAGTAATTTCTAATTATTTTCTGTATATCTGAGGTGTTTGTTGTGATATTCCCTTTTTCATCACAAATGTTAGTGATTTGAGTTTTTTCTCTTCTTCTTTTCGTTAGCATTGCTAAGGGTCTGTCAATTTTGTTTATTTTTTCAAAGAACCAACTTTTAGTTTTGTCAATTCTTTGAATTGTTTCTTAGTCTCAATTTCATTAATTTCTGCTCTGATTTTAATTATTTCCTGTCTTCTGCTGCTCTTGGTGTTGATCTGTTCTTCTTTTTCTAGTGCTTGGAGGTATGATGTTAAGTCGTTTATTTTGTTGGTTTTTTTCCTTTTAAAGAATGAACTCAGTGCAATGAATTTTCCTCTTACTACTGCCTTTCATAGTGTCCCAGAGATTTCTATACGATGTATCTGTGTTCTCATTTACCTCTAGGAATTTTTTAATCTCCTCTTTGATGTCTTCTTCAACCCCTTGTTCATTCAGTAGCATGTTGCTTAGCTTCCAGTTGTTGGAGTAGTTTTTTCTTATTCCTTGTTTTGTCGTTGATTTCCAATTTCATCCCTTTATGGTCTGATAGCATGCAGAGGTAGTATTTCTATTTTTTATATTTGCTGAGATTTGCCTTGTGACATAGTATATGATCTATTTTGGAGAAGGAGCCATGTGCTGCTGAGAAAAAAGTGTATTCATTTACTGAGGGATGAAATATTCTATATATGTCCGTTAGATCTAAGTTATTAATTGTTTTAAGGAGGCCCTAAGATTTCTTTGTTTAGTTTTTGTTTGGATGATCTATCCATTGGTGAGAGAGGTGTGTTGAAATCCCCTAGAATAACTGTGTTGTGGTCAATTTTACTCTTGAACTTGAGAAGTGTTTGTTTGATGAATGTAGGTGCTCCATTATTTGGGGCATATAGATTTATGATTGTTATATCCCTCTGATGAATGGTTCCCTTAAGTAGTAAGAAATATCCATCTTTGTCCCTTTTGATTAACTTTGGCTTGAAGTCTACCTTATTTGAAATGAGAATGGAAACCCCTGCTTGCTTCCGCAGGCCATGTGAGTGATAAGACTTTTCCCGCAGCCTTTTACCTTCAGTCTATTGATGTCTTTTTCTATGAGGTGTGTTTCTTGGAGACAGCAGATTGTTGGGTCATTTCTTTTATCCATTCAGATAATCTGTGTCTTTTGAATGGCGAGTTTAGGCCATTAACATTCAGGGTTATTATTGAGATGTGATTTTTATTCCCATCCATTTTTATTTGTATGATGATCTTTAGCTTGATTTGGTTTCTCTTCTGGTTGGTATTTCCCTTAGTTTAATATCTCCCTTTGTTGATTTTCATTGTTATTTTTCTCTTCTTCTTCATGAAAAATTTTGCCCAGGATGTTCAGAAGTGCTGGCTTTCGAGATGTGAAATCTTTTAACTTTTGCTTGTCGTGGAAGGTTTTTATTTCATCTTCAAATCTAAAGCTCAATTTTGCTGGATATAAGATTCTTGGTTGACATCCCTTTTCCTTCAGGCTTGAAATATGCTATTCCAGGATCTTCTTGCTTTTAAGGTCTGGGTAGAAAAATCTGAACATAGTCTGATTGGTTTCCCCCTATATGTAATCTGCTTCCTTTCTCTTGTGGCTTTTAATATTCTCTCCTTGCTCAGTATATTAGGCATTTTCATTATAATGTGTCTTGGTGTGGATCTGTTGTGATTTTGTATGTTTGGTGTTCGGTAGGCCTCTTGAACTTGGTTTTCCCCTTCATTCCTCAAGTTTGGAAAATTTTCTGTAATTATTTCATTAAATAAATTACTCATTCCTTTGGCTTGAAACTCTGCCCCCTCCTCTACCCCAATCACTCTTATGTTTGGTCTTTTTATGTTGTCCCATAATTCTTGAATGTTCTGTTCTTGGTTTCTTACCATTTTTGCTGTGTAATCTAGATTTTTCTCTAGGATATATATTTTGTCTTCATTGTCTGAGGTTCTTTCTTCCAAGTGATCTACTCTGTTGGTGATACTTTCGATTGAGCTTTTATTTTGATTTATTGCTTCTTTCA
This sequence comes from Tamias sibiricus, assembly GCA_025594165.1. Lineage (NCBI taxonomy): Eukaryota > Metazoa > Chordata > Mammalia > Rodentia > Sciuridae > Tamias > Tamias sibiricus. The sequence continues at coordinate 107,095,763 of CM046658.1, read as the reverse complement.
TTTTCTGGAATTTCTGTTTGGTTTCTCTTTAGAGCCTCTATCTCCCCTATTGAAGTAATCTTTTACTTCCTGTATTTGTTTATGGAGTTCTTTGTCAAAATGATCTTTCACCTCCTGTATTTGCTCCCTCATCTCATTTTTGAGTTCATTCTTAAGTTCCGCTAACATTTGGAATATGTAATTTCTGAATTCCATCTCTGGCATTGCACCAACTGTGCATGGTATGGAATCTACTGAGGAGGTATATTGATTTGTTTGTGTCACTTTCTTCCCTTGTTTCTTCATATTGCTTGTGCGTCTATTCTACCTGCACTGTGGGACCTTGTCTACTTTGATTTTACCTTAAAACCTTATGTTGCTCCTGTAGTACAATGCTATCAGATCCCCTTATATTTCCTTTACACTTTAAAATCAAACACTTACTATTCAGAGAATCCCAGTTTGATCACAATGTACAGATTTAGTTAACCCAGATGTTGTTTCCAATTTACTCTGTATGCTTCTGATGGGGTTTTAAAGTTTCAAGTAATGGACAGAGAGGTAATATGTTTAGGAAGAAGGAAGTGAGTGTATTGACTTGTTCTTTCTTAGAAAGTATGAAAAGAGAGTTCTATGGAAGTGGTTTAGTATCAGCCGACGAGAGAGGAAAGAGAATGAAGTGAATGAATAGATGGAAAGACTGATTTACATATAAACCTAACTTATGCGGTGGTTGAGAGGAGAAATAAAGAAAGATGGAAAAGAAAAAAAAAAAAAAAAAGAAGAGAAAAAAAAATAACCAAGGAGTAGTAATTAGTGTAAGAGAGAGGAGAGAGAGAAATAAGTCTAGAAAATAGAGAATAAACCATATATAACACCACTTTGCTATATATTTCAATTGTACACGTTCTAGAAATCTCAATTTGTGCGTATAACTTGTTTTTGCCTCTGTTGAGAATGCAATGGCAGGGTGTAAATAGGGAAGATGAAGGAAGAAAAAAAAAAATATAAAAGTGAGAAGGAAGAAAAGAAAGAAAAGAGGAGCAGAAGCACACAAACACACTGTCAATCAAAACAAAAACAAAAAACTCCCAAGAAACAACAAAACAAACAAACAAGCAAATAAAAACAAAAACGTTGAACCCAAGAACAAGTCTCAAACAAAATGGACCCTTGGAAGCCCTTCTTTTTTCCCTTCCAGTTTAAGCCACCTGACCCAGATCATGTACAGTCAGCAACCCTGTTAGTGGAGTCAAGGCTGCACCTTTGGTCCTTGCAGAGTGGCACAGTGGAATAGTGGAAGGGGCTTATCCTCAGGCTGGGCCCTGCTTACAGCAGCAGGGAGATGCTACTATGGGCCTTGGAAGCCAGGCAAACTGGCGGCGGGTTCTCTCCTTCCAGCGGGCAGGTGCCTACCTCTTGCTCTGGTTGCAGCTGGGCAGGTCGCACTCCCCCAGGGAGTGGAGGAAGCACTTCGCCAGGTCTGGCCCCGCGTGCAGCAGCCGGGAGATGCTGTTCTGGGCCCTGAAGACCAGGCAAACTGGTGGCTGGGTTTCTCCTTCCAGCGGGTGGGAGTCTACCTCTTGCTCTGGTCGCAAATGGGCAGGTCGCACTCTTCCCGATAATGGAGGAAGCCCTTCCCCAGGTCTGGCCCTGCGTGCAGCAGCAGGGAGCTGCTACTCTGGGCCCAGGCGGCCAGGGACACTGGCGGCTGGGTCTCTCCTTCCAGCGGGCGGGTGCCTACCTCTTGTTCTGGTCGCAGCTGGGCAGGTCCCACTCTTCCCGGGAATGAAGGAAGCCCTTCCCCAGGTCTGGCCCTGTGTGCAGCAGCAGGGAGCTGCTACTCTGGGCCCAGGCGGCCAGGGACACTCGGTGCTGAGTATTGAACCCGGGTCGCGCACACGCTAGGTGAACGCTCTACGGCTGAGCCACAATCCCAGCCCCAAGGGTTAGGGTTTTTTGGTTTGATGTGTATTTTTGTTTTGTTTTGTATTGTTTTCATTTGTTTCTTTCCCTTGTTCTTTTGTTTCTTTTTCTTGCTCTTCTGCTAACAGCCAAATTGTATTGTTCTTTCTTTCTCTCTCACTTTACTTCATTTTTCCTCTTTTTTCTTTTCCTTTCTTATAACCATCACCTGCTACATCCCTCCTGTATTCTCTCTGTTCACTTTTTGAAATTGTAAACTCTTTTCTACCTTGCTAACACATTTTTTTCCTCTTAATTTTTTTTGGGGGGGGGACAGGGATTGAGCTGAGGGGCACGTGACTACTGGGTCACATTCCCAACCCTATTTTGTATTTCATTTAGAGACAGGATCTCACTGAACTGCTTAGGGCCTTGCTGTTGCTGAGGCTGGCTTTGAACTCATGATCTTCCTGTCTTAGCCTCCAGAGCCACTGGGATTACTGGGCATGCACCCAGGCTTACTTTCTTAATTAACTGTATTTTTACTTCCTTTTAGAATAAGTTGATGTTATTCCTGCCCCTACCATTGATGCTGATGAAATTATTACTGCTGTGGATGACATAGTTGATGTTTGCTTTAAGGCCAGATATAGTTCATTGTTATTGTTTTTTTACTGTTGACAATTGCTGTTCCCACCATTTCTTTTTGTTGTTGTTTTGCTTGTTTTTTTTTTTTTTTCTGGTAATTAATTTTGTAAATGTCATAGTAGGAACTGGGCACTTATTTTAATGCTACATATTGTATGTATTAGTTGTTGCTATTGTTGGTTTCTCCCTATTGTGTCAGGTGCTGGGAACATACAGGGACACTACAAGTTCACAGGGTAGAGACTCTGTTGTTGAACTAAACTCAGCCAAAAGACAGTGCACCTTACTCCACACACAAATTAATGATGCTCAGTCTTTACTTTAATACAAAGAATAGATGAAACAAAACACGAAACTAATGACAGACCCCAAGTAAGCCTGATGGGCCCCCAGGTTCCACCTATGGACATCCACTGTTACAACAAAACCAGAGAATTAACACAAAGGCTGTGGATACCACACCTACAAGGGGGGTCTCAATCTAGATCACTCTAGGACACTTTGGCAGGTGAAGTCTAAGACCTAAAAAGGCCCACACATAAAAGCAAAAGAGTAATACCTCTAAACAGATGCATAGAACCCAATACAGAAATACACATATGAAAAAACAAAGTAACATAATACCTTCTAAAGTTTATAATTCACCAGCAACTGATCCCAAAGATATTGAAGTGAATGAAATACAAAATAAAGAATTCAAAAGAATCATTATAAAAACGATAAACTAATTCCAGCTGGGCACAGTGGCACATGCTTATAATACCAGTAGCTCGGGAAGCTGAGATAGGAGGATCACAAGTTCAAAGCCAGCCTCAGCAATGGTGAGGTGTTAAGCAACTCAGTGAGACCCTGTCTCCAAATAAAATACAAGATAGGGCTGGGGATGTGGCTCAGTGGTTAAGTGCCCCTGAGTTCAATCCCAAGTACAAAAAAAAAAAAAAAAAAAAAAAGAAAGAATAAATGATTCCAAGAGAGAGAGAACACAGACAAACTAAATGAATTAAGGAAGATAGTACAAGATATGAATGAGAAAATCAACACAGAGATAGAAATATTGAAAAAGAACCAAACAGAAGTCTTGGAAATGAAAGACACAATAAATAAAATAAAATATTCAATTAAAAGCCTCTTTAATAGAGTAGACCATGCTGAAGACAGACTCTCAGAGCTAGAAGACAGAGTGTCTAGTCTTGGACATTCAGACAGAATTAAAGAAAAGAAAAAAGAAACCATGATCAGAATGTACAAGAAGTCTGGGGCAACATTAAGAGACCAAATTTAAGAACCATTGGAATTGAGCAAAATTGTGAGATGCAGGCTAAGGGACTGATAATTTCTTTAGGGAACTAATATCAGAAAAACTTCCAAACCTTGAGAATGAGATGGACATCCAGATACAGGAGGCATTCAAAACTCAAAAAAAAAAAAAAAAAAAAAAAAAAAAAAAAAACCAACAACAACAACAAAAAACCTCCACAGAGCCCAGTATAATTAAAATGCCTAACAAATAGAACAAGGATAGTATTTTAAAAGCTCAAGAGAAAAATGTCAGGTCACATTTAGAGGCAAGCCCATGAAAATCACTTCTGATTTCTCAGCACAAACTCTAAAAGCCAGAAGGGCTTGGAATGATGTGTTCCAAGTCCTAAGAGAAAATAACTGTCAACCAAGACTGCTATATACAGCAAAGCTTTCATTCAAAATTGAAGAGGAAATATAAACCTTCCAAAATAAGCAGAAATTAAGAGAATTATTGGAACTTACTTAACAAAATACTCCACACAGAAGAAATCAAAAACAAACCCCATAGTTCACAAATGAACAATCTCATTTAAGGAGTAGCTAAACAAATGAGGAAAAGGGCTACATTAAATATTATAAATAAATCAAAACGATAGGAATTAATATACATCTTTCTGTAATAACAGGGAATGTAAGTGGTCTCGACTCTCCAATTTAAAGATATAGGCCTAATCTGAAGTGATGAAGATTTGGGCCTACTTTTGCCTCTATTAGGTGCTGGGTCTCTGGTCTAACTTAAAAGCTTCTTCTCAGCAAAAGAAACAATCAATGAGGTGAAGAGAGAGCCTACATTTTTGGAGCAAGTTTTTGCCACATACATATCAGATAGAGCACTAATCTCCAGGATATATAAAGAACTCAAAAAACTTAACACTGGCCTGGGGATATAGCTCAGTTGGTAGAATGCTTGCCTTGCATGCACAAGGCCCTGAGTTCAATCCCCAGCACCACACACACACACAAAAACTTAACACCAAAAACCCAAACAACCCAATCAATAAGTGGGCTAAAGAGCTGAACAGACACTTCTGAAAATAAGATATACATTTGATCAAGAAATATATGAAAAAATGTTCAACATCTGTAGTAATTAGAGAAATACAAATCAAAACTACTCTAAGATTTTATCTCACACCAGTAGAATGGCAGTTATCAAGAATACAAACAATAATAAGTGTTGGCGGGGATGTGGGGGAAAAGGCACACTCATACATTGCTGGTGGGACTGCATATTGGTGCAACCAATCTGGAAAGCACTGTGGATATTCCTTAGAAAACTTGGAATGGAACCACCATTTGACCCAGCTATCCCATTTGTCAGCCTATACCCAAAGGACTTAAAATCAACAAACTACAGTAACTCAGCCACACCTATGTTTATAGCAGATCAATTCACAATAGCTAAATTGTGGAACCAACCTAGATGCCCTTCAATAGATGAATGGGTAAAGAAACTGTGGTATACATACACAATGGAATATTACTCAGCATTAAAAGAGAATAAAATTGTGGCATTTGCAGGTAAATGGATGGAGATGGAGGATATCATACTAAGCAAAGTAAGCCAATCCCAAAAAACCAAAGGCTGAATGTTCTTTCTAATAAGTGGATGCTGATCCATAATGGGGTGGGGCATGGAAAAAATGGAAGAACTTTGATTTGGCAAAGGGGAGGGTAGACTGGGGAGGGGGCATGTGGGCTGGAGAGATGGTGGAATGAGATGGACATCATTACCTTGGGTACATGTATGACTGCACATATGGTGTGATGTTACATTATATACAACCAGAGAAATGAAAAGTTGTGCTGCAATTGTGTTCAATGAATCAAAATGCATTCTGCTGTCATATATACCTAATTAAAATAAATTTTTAAAAATAAATAAAGATATAGGATGGCAGAGAACGGATTCAAAAACAGGACCCAACCATGTGTTGTTTGCCAGAGACATACCTTCAGGCAAAGACAGCTGCAGGCTGAAAGTGAAAGAATGGAAACTGCTGCACCATGAAAACAAGCAGGAGTAGCTACTCTCATATCTGACAAAGTAGATTCAAACCAGAAGAGATAAAGAAGATCACTTCATATTGGTAAAGGGAACATTACAACAAAAAGATATAATAATAATAAATATTTATGCCCCAAACATGAGTGCAGAGACACTGTTCAAATTAAGCCTCATAGAGACTCCAGTACAATAATGCTGGGTAATTTCAACACATCTCTCTCACCATTCAATAGGTCATCCAGACATAAACTCTACAAAGATTCCTTGGGCTGAAAAACATAAATCAAATGGACCTAACAGACATCTATAGAATATTTCATCCAATAAGAGCTGTATACACTTTCGTCTCAGTGGCTCATGGCACCATCTACAAAATAGAACATATTTTAGGCTACAAAGCAACTCTTTGCAAACGCAAATACAAAAACAAACAAACAAAAAACCACACTGATATTGTTGTATATTATCAGATTATAATGGTATGAAATTAGAAATCAACTCAAGAAAACTCTACAGAAACTATATAAACACATGAAGATTGAACAATGCACTTTTGAATGGTGAATGGTGAATGGGTGATGAAAGAAATCAAGGGAGAAATTTAAAAATTCTTGCACTCAAATGAAAACAATGAAACAACATATCAGAGCCTCTGGGACACAATGCAGCCAGTTCTAAGAAGAAAGTTTATGGCTATGAGTGCCTACATAAGAAAATCAGAAAGATCCCAATCAACAACCTTTTGATGTATCTCAAGGTCCTTGAAAAAGAATAGACTAATTCCAAAACCAGTAGAAGGATCAAAATAATTAAGATCAGGGCCAAAATCAATGAAATTAAGAATGGAAAAAATACAAAGGATTGATGAAACAGAGAGTTGGTTCTTTGAAAAGATTAACAACATTGATAAACTATTATCCAAACTAACCAAAAGTAAAAGAAAGAAAACTCAAATTAATAAATTTAGAGATGAAAAGGGAGAAATCACCACAGACATCATGAAAATACAGTGGATCATTAGCGAATATTTTGAAAATTTATACTCCAATAAATTGGAAAACCTAAAAGAAATAGACACATTTCTAGACAAATATGATCTGCCAAAATTGAATCAAGAAGACGGAAACTTACAGAGACCAAAAACTAGCAATGAGACAAAAGATGTAATAAAAAAAGCCTTTCAACAATTAAAAGTCCAGGACCAGATGGATTCTAAGCAGAATTCTACCAAACCTTTAAAGAAGAACAAACACCAATACTTCTCAAATTGGTCCATGAAATATAAAGGATGGAACACTTCCAAATTCATTCTATAAAACCAGTATCACATTCATACTAAAACAAGAAAAGGACACATTAAGGAAAGAAAACTACAGACCCATATCCCTAATGAACTTATATGCAAAAATACTTAATAAAATATTACCAAATTTTGTTCAACTATATATTAAGATTATGCACTATAACCCAGTTGGTTTTATTCCAAGCATGCAAAAATGGTTTAACATATGAAATCAATAAATGTAATTCACGTAGTCATCTCAATACATGCAGAGAAGGCCTTTGACAAATTCAGCATTCATTTATGATAAAACACTGAACAAACTAGGGGTAGAAGGAACCTACCTCAACATCTTAAAGGCTATATATGAAAAACCCAAGGCAAATCTCATAGTAAGTGGGGGAAAACTGAGAGGATTTCCTTTAAAATCTGGGACAAGACAAGGATGTACACTCTCACCACTCCTGTTAATATACTGCTAGAAATTCTTGCCAGACCAATTAGGCAAGAAGAAGAAAAAAAAAAGATAAAAATAGGAAAAGAAGAAGTCAAATTATCACTGTTTGCAGATGATATGATCCTATATATATAAGATCCAAAGAATTTCACCCAAAATGCTAAAGCTAGTGAACAAATTCATCAAAGGAGCAGGTTACAAAGTCAAAATACAAAAATCAATGACTTTCCTATATGTTGACAAAAAAATCTGCTGAGGAAGAAATCAGGAAAACAGTTCCATTCACAAAAGCCTAAAAACAAAATACATAGGAATAAATCTAACCAAGGAGGTGAAAGACATTTATAATGAAAACTATAGAACATTGACAAAAGAAGTTGAAGTAAACCTCAGAAAATGAAAAGAACTTCCATATTCATGGATAGGTAGAATTAAAAGTGGCCATACTACAAAAGCAATATACAGATTCAATGCAATTACCACCAAAATACAAATGACATTCTTCACAGAACTAGAAAAAACAGTTCTAAAATTCATCTGGAAAAAAATAAGAGGTCAGAATAGCCAAAGCAAACCTTAGTGAGAAAAACAAAGCAGGATGCATCACATAACTGGACCTCAAATTATACTATAGAGCTATAGTAACAAAACCTACATGGTACTGGCATAAAAATGGACATGTAGACTAATGGTACAGAATAGAATACATAGAGACAAATCCACACATCTACAGTCACCTGATCCTTGATAAAGGTGGCCAAAGCATACACTGAAGAAAAGACAGCCTTTTTAACAAGCGGTTCTGGAAAAAAACTGGTTATCCAGATGTAGAAAAATGATACTAGACCATTATCTCTCACCCTGCACAAAAATCAACTCAAAATGGATCAAAGATCTAGGTATTAGACCAGAAAATAGGCAGCCCCTAGAAGAAAACTTAGAATCAATACTCCCTCATATAGGCACAGGCAAAAATTTCTTCAATAGGATGCCTAAAGCTCAGGAAATAATGCCAGGAGTTTATAAATGGGATGACATCAAGTTAAAAAGCTTCTGCATGGCAAAGGAAATAATTAGAAATTTGCAGAAAGAACATACAGAATGGGAGAAAATCTTTGCTAGCTATTCCTTTGACAAAGGATCAATATCTACAATATATAAAGAACTAAAAAAAACTTTACAACAAAAAAAATTAAAAAAAAACAAATAATAAATGGGCAAATGAATTAAACAGACATTTCTCAAAAGAAGAAATACAAGTGGCCAACAAATATCTGGAATAATGTTCAACATCATTAGCAATTAGGGAAATGATAATCCAAACTACACTGAGATTTCATCTCACACCAGGCAGAATGGCAGTCATTAAGACTACAAATAATAATAAATGCTGGAGAGGATGTGGAGAAAAAGGAACACTTTCACATTGTTGGTGGGATTGTAAACTAGTACAACCACTATGGAAATAAGTATGAAGCTTCCACAAAAGACTAAGATCTAATTCCCACACCTCACACAAAATTAGCTCAAAATAGATAATGAACTTAAATGTAAAATATAAAACTTTACCAAAAATATAGGCAAAAAATATGATATTTAGGGCTAGGAAAAGAGTTTTTAGACTTGGCACTAAAAGTTTTATACAAAAAAGGAAAAATTTGATAGTTAGAACTTAATAAAGATTAACAATTTATACTCTGTAAAAGCCCTTCTTAGAGAATGTAAAGACAAGATATGGGGTGGGAGAAAATATTTTCAGACCACGTATCCAATAAAGGACTATTATCTAGACTATGTTAGGATCACTCAAAACTCAACAATAACAAAGAGAGCATTCCAATCTGACCATGGGCAAAAGACATTTCGCTGAAGAAAATATACAGATGACAATAGCACAAGAAGATGTCATGTTCAACATCATCAGCCATTAGAGTAAGGAAAATAAGACCTCAGTGAGATTTCACCACATACCTATCAGAAAGGCTCTTTAAAAAGTGACACCACCAAATGCTGGTGATAATGCAGAGAACCTGGATGACTCATATTTTGCTGATGGGAATGTAAATAATTACAGCTACTCTGAAAATGATTTGGAAGTTTCTTGAAAAACTAAACATGTAACTACCATATGACCCAGCAACTATACTTTTGGGAACTTATTTCAGAGAAATGAAGATAAATGCTCACATAAAAACCTGTGCACTAAAGATTATAGCATCTTTACTGATAATAGTCCAAACCCAAAAAGAAATCATATGTCCTTCAATGTGTGAATGGCTGAGCAAACTGGTACCTCCATGCAATAGAATAATAGCAGTAAAGAAGAGAGCTGGGGTTGTGGTTCAGTGGTAGAGTGCTTGCCTAGCATGTGTGAGGCACTGGGTTGGATTCTCAGCACCACATATAAATAAATAAAATAAAGGTCCTTCAACATCTAAAATTTGTTTTTTAAAAAACAATAGCATGTCACTCTAAATAGCCTTTTTAGCATTGGCATTATTTGGATGACACCTTGAACTTGGTAACAGCTTCTTTAAAAACCACACACTGCCACTATTAATCAAATATAAGATACTAATTATAGGGGAAAGAATACATATTAAAAAAAAAGAGTGGCCAATCAGTATACATGAGAACTTGGATGTATCCAAAGAATTATGCTGAATGAAAAAAGAGCCCCCATAAAGTTATAATAATAAAAATAATAAGCCAATCATAAAAGGATGTATGCAATACAATTCTTCAAATACCATTCTCAAATGTTAACCTTCTCAAATGTCAACATTTTAGAAATGGAGAGTAGATCAGTGGTTGCCAAGAGTTAAGGAATGGGTGGACTGGGAAGGAAGGGAGTGTGTATAAAATGATAGCATGAGGGATATTTATGGTGTTGAAAATGGTCTGTTTCTTAATTTTAGAGTTTTGCAAAATATTGCCAATAGGGGAAACTGGGTAAGGGATACAAGGAATCTCTGTATCAGTCTTTACTATTGCATGAATATGTGTGACCTCTAAATACAAGTTTAAGGTGAAAAAGACTACATATGGAATCATTGCATTTATAGGACATTCTTGAAAAGAACACAACGTAGATGCAGCATAGATCCAGCAGTTAGGAGTGGGTGAGGTGTGAAGACAGTGTGAGGGAGTTTGTTCTGGGATGATAGAACTATATCTTTCTTGTGGCAATAGTTACATGAATCTATATGTGTATTAAAATTCATAGACCCTTACACCAAAAAGAGAGGCAATTTTAATATATAATCACTAAAAATAAAGAGATACTAATAACACATGCATCTCAATTGTTGTTTTAAAGAGTTTGGGACAGTTTGGTTGGATAATAACCAAACACCAATTTAAAGTTCTTTATCTCTTCATAAGTTTGGAAGATGTGCAGCACAGTGCACTGAGTCAAGTACAAAATTTGGAATCGAGAAATTTGGTATTGTATCTTGACTCCACTGTTTGCTAGGTACTCCTGTCAATCTTCATTGCTTTCATCCATCAAGTGGGAATACTGGCCACTTCATAAGCACTGTTTGGAGGCTTAAATGAAATGAGAGACCAAGAGTCATTGCAGGAGATCTGCAGATCCATAAGGATGCTAAGCATTTTCTACAGAAAATAAGTTGTGTTTTAGTTGTTTGACTATTTTTGAATGTACTTAAACACTATTTTGATCAATAAAATAAGTAATATAAGGTTAACTAACTTTATGTTTTTATGTATTTTTTTCAAGTCAACAGCTTTTATTATCATCCACACATTTCAAAGAAAAAGGAATGCTTCAAAAGGGCCAGGGGACTAGGATAAGAAACGCAGGCTTGTGCACCTCACTGTATGTACACATGGTAGCAGAGCTCGCCCCACACCAGGGGCACCAGCCGCATTCCTTGGATGCCCCTTTGCAGACAGACCCCTAGGCACACTTGGCACAGCTTGTGGGGCAGCAGCAGCAACTCTTCTTGCAGGAGGTGCATCTGCACTCTGCATGTGCAGGAGCCAGCGCAGGTACAGCAGCCACCAGTAGCCCAGGAGCAATTGGGGTTCATTTAGAATCAAAGTGAGTTGAGGTCTCAGGCAAAAGGTGAAGAGGCAGAGGAGCTGCTGGAAGGCATGCTCAGTTTTATGTATTTTTAATCCATGAAAACCAAAAATGAAATTGGGAGGATCTGTATTTGCAAGTATAAAAAACATAAAGGATCTTTATATGTGAAGATATGGAAGTCAGTGAGATGCTGTCTGGGTCATCAGGCAGCAGCTTAGTGCTTGGCACTGCTGTTGGCAGCAGCAGTAGTGGCAGCAGTAGGAATAGTAGTAGGAACGGCTGTCATCATTGTTATTGTTGTGTTTCACATGCTTCTTATTTGATTTTAATTTTTGTTATACTCTACCACTAAACTACATCCCATGCAGGAGCCCTAATTAAGGAGATAGCTAAGATTGCGGTTAGCTGTGAGCCATAAGCTTTACCACCTTCCACGATCTCGCGAGACTTGGCCCGGGGGATTGTGGATCGGGTCGGGGCCATTTTGTGATGTGGTTGGAGGAGTGTGGATTGCGTGTTGGGGTGTTGGAGCCAGAGAGAGAAGCTGGCAGAATAAAGAGCCTGTTCGTTTCCAGTCTGCCTCTGAACTTATTCCCGCGGCTTTGTTGCTGCAGGCGGCCATTGCTTCAGGCAACAACAATCCCAGCCCTTTTTGTTTTTTGAGATAGGATCTTGCTAAATTGATGAGGCTGTCCTTGAACTTGCAATCCTCCTGCCTCAGTCTCCCGATTCTCTGGGATTACAGGCATGTGCCACTGTGCAGCTTGTTACGGGCCAGGCTATCTGGGCAATAACCAAACAGACTCCATTTTACCCTGAGATTCCATGTCAAGTAAGAAATGTGTCTCCCAAGAGAACACCCCACCTCTGTACTCATCAACAGTTGCTTAGCATAGCAAATGGCAATTCTTTTTTTTTTTTAATACCTTTACTTTATTTATTTATTTTTATGTGGTGCTGAGGCTCAAAACCAGTGCCTCACACATGTAGGCAAGTGCTCTATCACTGAGCTACAACCCCATCCCAAAATGATCCCAAAATGACAATTCTTTTTTTTTTTTTTTTATGGACACAGTACCTTTATTTAATTTATTTGTGTTTTTATATTGTGCTGAGGATTGAACCCAGTGCCTCACACATGCTAGGCAAGTGCTCTACCACTGAACCATAACTCAATGTAAAATTTTTCTCTTTCTAGTTCCCATTTTTCTTGGTCACTGTACTCTGTCAGAGAATGACTTGTCTAGATGTTAGTAAACGTTTTTTTTTTTTTTTTTTTTTTTTTTTTTTTTTTTTTTTTTTACTGGGGATTGAACTCAGGGGCACTCGACCACTGGATCACATCCCCAGCCCTTTTTTTGTATTTTATTAGAGACAGGGTCTCACTGAGTTACTAAGTGCCTCGCCATTGCTGAGGCTGGCTTTGAACTCGCGATCCTCATGCCTCAGCCTCCCAAAGTGCTGGGATTACAGGAGTAAACATTCTTTAACTTGTACTCAACTAGGGTCATTTTGACCCACTTACCCTTTTGCTTATGATTTTAGATCTCATGATGTTTGTTTATGGTTTTTGAATCATAGCAAGAGCCACTTACGATTAATGTGGTTTTGGACTACAAAGGGTGTACTCAAACCCTGGGAGAGGGTCAAAGGGTGTAGACTTACAGCCTGTCAGCTGGTGAATAAAGTTTCCACCTCCTGCTTTAAGAAATCAACTCTGTGATTTATTGCGATCTCGCCATAATAAGCTCACATGCATTATTTTACTTGAACTTCACAGTGGCCTGTGAGGGACAAATGGCAGGGATCATAAGCCCCACGTTATGGGCAAACATAAAGGGTCAGAGAGGATAACTCTTTTTCCAAGATCTTATAGTTTGAAGTTTTCATAACTGGAAGAAGTAGGTTTTCCAACTCTGAAAGCATGACCCCGAGTAGCCAAGGAGGATGGCAATCTTAGTATTCAAGGGGAGTTTTCTTCACATCTACAGAAAGAAGCACTTCTCCAGTTACTGATCCCACAGTAGAATCACAACGTTGCTGAGTAGTAGAGGCAGTGACATCTTGGGGTGCTTACTCTCTGCTGCATTCAGCTTGGGCAAGTAAAGCTATTCTCTTTTGAAACCAGTCAGGCCAGACTTAAGAGTTAAGACTGCCTTCGCGAGAAACCCATCTCCTTTAGGAGTCTCTGGAAGGTGGTCTAGGCCCTTCAGTGGGGCTGCTATAATAGCCAGACTTGAGGGAAGTTTCGCTCTCTAGAAAGGTCACTGTTATTGGGGCAGGGCTTCTGGTCCCAGGGAAAGATCTATGCCTAATTCCATCACCTCCAGTAAAATGCATTGGACTTGCTCTCAGGACCCTTCCAGCTCCTACGTTTTGTAATCTGACACCTGATATCATTGAGGCCTGCAGCTGTCCAGGGGCCCCTATAAGCCTCGGATGGGTAGGGCTGGGGCCGGCCACCTGCTCTGTGCTCAAAGACAAGAGAAGGCACAGCCCAGTCAGAGTGAGTACCAGAGGGAATGCCATGTCATCTGATCCATAGCTGTTTAATCCTTTGACAATGCGCTCTGGGGACATGTCCGTGAAGGACGTCACCGAGGTGGGGGAAGAATACGGCCTGTTGTCTGGGCCCAGGACACAAAGGCCGATCTGTATGCACGTGGGCACTCCCTACCCAGGCTGGATCAGCTGCTTTTGTTTCCTCCTTCTCCGTCACAATACAACTACAGAGTTACAGTCTGCCCTTCAACCCCCGTCCCGGGAGAAATGGGCAATAGGAATTTTGCCCACTGGGTGCCCGCTGAGCATAGCCAGTAATGCCAGCCTCCCAGCCCACTTGGCTCCTGGTGAGTCTTAGGATTTCAATAGCCGGCCTTCCCCTGCCCTCATTTGCTGCCCTCTCGTCTTTCCTTTCTCTCACCCTCCCAGGCACACGTGTGAGTGGCAGATCCAGTGTGATCTGGCCCCTGCAGATCACCAGGGAGCCAAGCCTGAAAGCTTGAGGGATTACCCACTAGGCAGTGGCCAGTCATGGCTCAGGGTCACTCCAAAAACACTTCCTCCAGGCGGCAGAGCAGCAGCTGCCCTGGTCTACCACCCTGATCCTAGGAATTCAGGCTAGGGGTATTCTACTAAATACTCCTAAAGGAGCCAGTGTGGCATCAGGATCAGAAGGCCTGGGACTGCAATATTCCATATTACCGAAGTAGAATAGGCAACCCTGTTCTTACCCCTGTGCTATAAAGTGGGGATAATAGTTCTTACCCCACAGGGTTCCTGAGAGCTTCAGGCAGTGCTTAGCAAGGGCGAGACATGGAAACACTAGAACAGCTCGCACTCACACTCTGTGCATCAGCCACCAGCACTGTGCATTTGTTTACCAATTATTGAGTGCCTTCCATGTGTCAGACACTGTACTGGACCCTTGGGACACATCAGTGAACAAAACAAGCAAAACTCCCTGCCATAACACAAGGTAACTTCTAATGGGGGAGACACACCAGAAGCAATAAATATGTTAAATAAGGAGGGCATGTCATCTGTTGGCAGGTGATCAGGGCTCTTGGGGAAGACTACAACAGGGTAAGAGGAACCAGAGGTGGAGGAGAAAGGGGTCAGATATGTAATGCCCTTGTGACAGTCTGCTAGGGCTGCCTATCAACACACCCTAAACCCCAGCGCTTAAACAATAGAAATACGTTGAGTTCTAGCAACTGGCAGTCCCTCTAAGATATCAGGTCCCTGAATCCCCCCTGTAAGCTGCCTGTCGTGGCCAGCCACAACGCCGTGGGAGGAAAACTCTCAGAGGCAGAGTAAAGCTATTACTACTTTTACTTCTACTTTCTTAGAGAGAGCTTAGAGAGAGAAAGAAAGATTTTTCTTCTTCTTAGAAAGAGCTTAGAGATAGCTTTTTCTTCTTCTTCTTCTTAGAGCTTAGAGAGAAAGATAGAGCTTTTTCTTCTTCATCTTCTTAGAGCTTAGAGAGAAAGAGAGAGAGCTTGAAAGAGAGAGATTTCTTCTTTAGAGAGAGAGAGAGCTTAGCTTTTAGAGCTTCTTTCTTCTTTCTTCTTTCTTCCTCGGGAGCCTCGGCTTGACTCTGACCAGCCATTACTTCTTCTATCTGGTTTCTCTTCTGTAACCGCTCTGCCTACGTTCTGGCCGCTCTGATTCTTTTCTTCTTCTCCGACCCAAACTCTTCTTCCGACCGAGCGACTGCATGACTGACTGAATGAATTCATTCTTCTCCTGACTCCGACTGCTTTCACCCGGTTATATACCTTTAGCTTTGCGGGTGCCTCACGTGCATTTACAGGAGCATCACATACATACTTATTATCAGGTGGAACTTATGGCTTCCAGCTGACCGCAATAGCCATCTCCCTAATTGGGGCTCCTTCACCCCCCAAAGGCTTCTTTTCCTAATTCCTCTGCAGGAAGGTGTGATCTGAATGCCCTTGTTTTTTTTTCACCTCCCATAAACGGATTGCCAGCTTCCCTGGCTGGGCTCCCATGAGCTTTTCCTGCCTGTCACCTGTCCCTTCTTTCTTTCATCACGACAGGCTACTCAGGCCTCAGAGATTTCTTGTCTTATCCTGGCTTATCTGCAGCATTCCTGGTGGGTCAGTGTGCATCTTACAGCCCTGCTCCGTCCTACCCTGAGACTTGGGGACATTTATGCTGCTATTGGTTGCCTTATCTCTGTCCCCCCGACCCCAGAGGCCCTTTTCTGCATTGGGGTATGTTCCAGCTGAGTCACTTGGCTCTGCCTTGTACTTAGTGAAACCCAGCCCACTGCTTCTCTGGATGGGTATTTGTAGAAGAATCTCCTCTAAAAATCAATCCAGTTATTGTAAAAACCAATAACAACACCCAGGGTTAGTGATGGTACCCCTGTGCCTAGTCATGGTACACAGTGTTATATTTATTTAGGAAAGAAATTTGGCAATGCATATAAAGTGTGGGGAGATCTAAGTGTGTTCATACCCTTGGGTTCAGGAATCTCACATTTGAGGATTTAGCTTAAGAAAATAAACCTGAGTAATAAAAATGCCTCATAAAAATGAAAAAGTACATCATAGAAATTTGTAATATGGTACTTTACAATGGCAGTGATATTAGTCAATATTTGTCAATTATTTATTATGTGCCAGGCACCATCAAGTTCTTCATATTTATTATTTCATCTAATTCTCATGACATCTCTATACAATAGGAACAACCATTATTGGGTGGGAGTTATAATTATCATATAACTTATGTAATTTCCTCCAGGCTCCTAGTAAGTGGGAGGGATGCTGAAATTGGGACTGTGTGGGTTGGGGACTGCCCTGCAGCTAGGTTAATTCCCTTGATCTTGTACACAACCATTTCCTGCTCCCCTCCAGTAATTAGAATACAACACTGTATGTGCTATAGCATAGCCAGTCAATCACAAAATCACCACTGAGCAAGTGTTCCCCTTCCTTAAAAAGTGACGTTTGCTAGGAGTGGTGGCACATGCCTGCAATCCCAGTGGCTTGGGAGGCTGAGGCAGGATCATGAGTTCAAAGCCAACCTCAGCAACTGAGTGAGGCCCTAAGCAGCTCAGTGAGATCCTGTCTCTAAATAAAATACAAAAAAGGGCTCAGTGGTTAAGTACTCCTGGGTTCAATCCCTGATACAAAAAAAAAAAAAAAAAAAAAAAAAAGTGGGGTTTGTGAACATGACAGGCTTTAAGCAGATTGGTTTAATTTTTGTAATTGAAAACTTTGGGTATGAAATATCACTAATTCCATTTCCTCATTCAAACCTTCAGGATCTTCTGGAACCCATCCTTTCATCTAACAGAATAATATTCCCTGTGGTCCTTTTACTGCAGATCCCATAAAACAAGCTCTAAGTTTTCACTCCTGATGTTGTGTAGCGCAGGGCCAAGCAGGGCAGTGCCAAGAAGGGACACTATCTAGGTTAAGATAATTGTGCTAAAACTCTTCTATTCCCACCATCTTGGTGCAGGCCTGTAATCCCAGCAGGTCAGGAGGCTGAGGCAGGAAGATTGCAAGTTCAAAGACAGCCTCAGCAACTTAGTGAGGTCCTAAGCAACTTAGCAAGACCCTGTCTCAAAATAAAAAAATAAAAAATAACTGGGGATACGGCTCAATGGTTAAATGCCCCTGGGTTCAATCTCCAGGACCAAACTAAACCAAATCAAACAGAACAACCAGCCAAAAAAACCCACCATCTTTTTTTTAAAAAAGTAAGCACTTATGAATTTCTCACATATTAAATCACAAACTGAGCTTTTATCAGCCATCCAGTAGCTCCAAGCCATCATTTGAGTTGATTCTTCAGCACACTGCCCTGGTTTCCTCACCTTGAACAGAGGTCATTATCTGACTTCACAGAATGGCCATGAAGATGACAGGGAAGGAGATGGCAGTGCATCCTGTAGTACTTGGCAGAGAGGTGGCCTTCAGTGCATGTTCATTCCTCATTCATTCATTCATTTATTCAGGCCAGCTTCTCCTCCTCCATTGTTCATTTAACATGTTTCCAGAAGTGTGGATGCAGAGCGGGACCAGTCCTGACCCTCTCCCCTGCCCCTGAGCAAGAGCTGCTGGGCTGATCAGTGTGGGAAGCCCAGACAGGAAGCAGAGTGGGTCTGACAGCACTCACAGCCCTTGAAATTTCTTTCTTTCTTTTC
Organism: Tamias sibiricus; assembly: GCA_025594165.1. Taxonomy (NCBI): domain Eukaryota; kingdom Metazoa; phylum Chordata; class Mammalia; order Rodentia; family Sciuridae; genus Tamias; species Tamias sibiricus. Next base: position 107,077,446 of record CM046658.1, on the reverse strand, counting down.
TTTTTTGGTACCAAGAATTGAACCCAGGGGTACTTAACTACTGAGCCACATCCCTAGCCCTTTTTATATTTTATTTTGAGGCAAGGTCTCACTAAGTTACTTAGGGCCTCACTAAGTTGCTGAGGCTGGCTTTGAACTTGCAATCCTCCTGCCTCAGCCTTCTGAGTTTCTGGGATTATCAGCATGTGCCACTGTGCCTGGATCCCTGACATTTCTATAGGGAGGGCTGGCTCCTTTCCACCCCACCTGCCACAACCAGCTGCCTTCTATCAGGTGACACAATGGGGAGGTCCCAGGTGGGAAATGGCCAAAGGCAGGGAAAAGGATGTCCTGTCCTGGTGGAGAGGGTGCACTGGCCTGTATGGGGCCATATATGGGACTGAGCTTGAGGCCTTGAATTAGTCAAATTTTTAACTCTCTTTTATTTTTGTTAGGAATGGAGAAATGATTTAAGTATATGTACTTAAAAGGAAAGCAATATTTTATAATTCAAAAGTAATCGTCCTTTTAGACATAATTATTGCCCATAAGGGCCCCAAACTTGCAAAAATTACAGTCCCTTTGGTGGCCCTGTTTTTTGAAACAGAGTGGGCTGTTGGTTGCTACTGGACTTGAGTAGGTTCATTCTTTTTCCAACAGTGTCCCTCCTTTCCCCTCCTTTTGCCACGGACACTTCTGACTTGTCACCCTTATCTCAGATGTCAAACCATCCTTGGAGTGTTTGGAAGGACAAAGTGGAGTCCCTACAGATGATCTCCTAAGGTGGTGGCATTATTAGTCATCAGACAAATCATCTTGGAGGCAGGTGCTCTTCTTGTCTTGGGCTCCATGGGTGAACAAGGCTGAATACATCCCTGCCCTCCTGGGACTTACATTCTAGTGGAGGGAGGCAAGCACCAAATACAGGGAAATGGAGACAACTTCCGAGAGCTAAAGTTGTGATGAAGAGGAGAAAAATGAGTCTCTGACAAGTTAAATAATATGCCTAAAGTCATGCACTTAGTAAGAGACAAAGCCAGGACTCAACACATATTTATTTGGCTCCAGAATTCACATTCCTGAATCTGGTCTATACAGGCTCTCCTGAATGTCACTGAAAATTGAGAGCTAGCCCCTACCTTTGCATAGTATTTTATTCTCTTCCAAGCAATTTCCAGCATGTCACCTCATTTCACCTTGGGACATTATTATATCCAGATTGTCCTCTGAGACCTGCCACGAATGCAAAGGAAAAAGGCAGGAGCCAAGGCTTTAGCAAGGGAGCCAATTAACCTTCCTGCGAATGTAGAGCAGGTAAATCCCCATGATATGAAGGATCAAGAAAAGCCTTGAGTATGTCAGGTCTCGAGCAAAACTTAGAGGGCCAGAATTTTAATAGGAAAGGGTCTTTCCTTTCTCCTTACAAAAACAAGTTCTTATTTAATTGTTTTAGTGTCAAAAAGAGTTACTGATAGGCAGTTCCTAAGTTCTTGGGTGCTGTGGGAATAGGATAGGAGGGAATCACAGCTGCTCCATCCTTCCTGCTCCCTATGGAAGTACCTGTCTCCCTCTTGGGACACAAACCTTACTCCTTCCAGTGCTCATTCTTACCAATAAGATCAGCCCTTGGCTGCTTACAAAGGACTTTACATAGTTCAATCTTGTTTGATGCTCACAGAAACCATGCTGAGCAGCTTCTCATTTTCTTTGTGATTTTCAGAAGGGGAAACTGAGGCCAGACTGACCCCAGACTGAGGGCAGATGACTGTGTTTCTGTGAGGTTTGCATGCAAGCTGAACCTTGAGACTGACACCAAGACCCCTCATTGCCCCACCTGCTCTGCCATTGAAAGGACACTTGCTGTTGTGGTACTTCTTCTAAAATGTGTTGTCTGCTTTCTTGCCTTTTAAAATAGAGGACACTGGGGTAGGGAATGTGATGTAACATTTTCTTGATTAATACAGGTCTTTTTGAAAACACATTATTCTCTGCCCAACAATGTGCCTGTTTATCACTTTTTGTTACTCTGCTTTTTTGATGTCACTGGGCCTGCTCATTACAGTTCTTGTCCTGTATTTTTATTTTGAGGTTTCTAAATCAGAAGACACTTATCACAACTGCAGGCACAGGCCTGTAATCCCAGTGACTTGGTAAGCTGAGGCAGAAGAATTCCAAGTTCAAGGCCAGCCTCAGCAATTTAGAGAGACCCTGTCCCATTAAAATAAATAAATAAATAAATAAATAAAAAATTGGAAAAAAGAGCTGGGAATGTAGCTCAGTAATAGAGAACTTGCCCAGCATCCAAAGGACCCTGGGCTCAATCCCCAGCACTGATGAATAAATAAGTAGATTGATTAATTAATTAAAATGTTCATAATTTTTAGCCCTGTAATTTCATTTGTAGCATTGTCTCTTAGGAAAATATTCAATAGTGTGCAAAACTAGTCCCCAGATTGTAAAATAGCAGATGCATTAGTATCACAATTTTTTAAAAAAGTGATAAATGCCAATAGAAAAACAGTAGAATAGACACCAGTATTTTATAGGAATTATATCTATGTGTTGGGTAATGGGTACATTTTACTCCTTTTTGAATGATCTTTAAATTTTCTACATTGAATATGTGCTACTTTTGAAATTTAAAAACACTTATATATTATTTGTGCATACAACATTGGCTACATGTTAGCTACATGTTAATAACTGTGGAGGCCTTGAGTAAGTACTAGGCTTATGGGATAAGTATTAGACACCGGCATGATTTAATGAGGCAGAGAAAAGATTTCTAAATCGGGGGCTGTGTTCTGAAGATTTCAGGAAAGTTGTTATGGAAAAATAACTATTCTCCTCCTTAAAGATGTTATTCTTGCTGGGTAGAAAAGAGCCCATTAAATGTGAGAGTGAGCAAAGGAGGGAATGTCACTGGGGCCCAACATGGATGAAAGGCTAAAACTGCCTTGCAGTTGGGCTGGAAGAGCAGGCAGACCCTGACCTGGGTGGAAGTGGGAGCTTCCTTCCGCTCCTTCCCTAGAAATCCAATCTGCCTGTTGTAACTCCACCCAGACCAATGAACTCAGGACAGCTGGGTCAGAGCATGTGTTTGCCAGAGCATCTTGTGAGGAACAGATCCAGGCTGGCGTGCCACAGGAGCACCTGCAGGAAGGAGCGTGGCCCTGCCTAGCACCAGCTGGAAGGCCGCCTGCCAACCACTCTGTCATTAATAAATCTGGGTTCCACCTACAGAAGCAGTTCTCCCTGTACTTGGGCAGGCCAGTGCAGGCCAGGGCAGCAGAGAAGTGTGGGTAGGACATGAGGAATGGGCTGAGAGGCTGAGGCTTCATCATGGCATCCAATGACTGGTGAGAACTCTAAATCCCTGTGTAACCCTTGATAATGGGTAGTAAACCTTGGAATGAGCAGCAACATGTTCATTGAAATACCAAGTGCACCCAAAGTGGCATGAGCCCCAGCTCTGTCCCCCATGTACACACACAGAGACCTTTGTATTCTGGAGCATTCCTTGGATGGTGGGTCAGTGAGCACACAGCCCCTGTCTCCACCTTTCCTCATCCAACAGCCTGGCTAGGAGGTGTTGTCTTTGCGAAGTCCCACCTTGGCTGCTTGGGGCAGGTGTGTTACCTGAAGTGAGCTGGATTGTGGAGCCTTTACTGCTCTGAGAACCTGCCATCAGGACAAGCCTCTGTCTTCCTGGGGGACATGGGAGGCACATAGTCACTCTGTCCACCCCCCACCTCCCCAATTCCTCAGCTTCACAGGTTCAGGCCTCCCTCAACCCACATTAGCCACAAAGAGAACTGTGGCAGGTTTAATCACCACTTGCCACGAGTTGTTAATGTTAGTGTATTTTGTAGTAACCTCCAGAAAATCTTCTAAGAAAATGAAAAGAGACCTTTTATTCACTTGCATTCACTGGATCTTTTTTTTTTTTTTTTTTTTTTTTTTTTTTTTTTTGTACTGGGGAAGTTTGAGACAGGTTCTCGCAAAGTTGCTTAGGACCTTACTAAGTTGCTGAGTCTGGCTTTGAACTTTCAATATTTCTGCCTCAGCCTCCGGAATCATTGGGATCACAGGTGAGCACCACTGTGCCCAGCTTCAGTGGATCTTTATTGGTGTCAGGTGCTAGGCTTATAAGCAAAAAAATTGATAACACACATCCGCATAAAAAACTGTACATGAATGTTCATAGCAGCATTATTCATAATGGCCAAGAAAAGAAAACAACCCAAATATCTGTTGGCTGATGAATGGATAAATAAAATGTGGCATATCCATAATGAAGTATTAGTTGGTCATAGAAAGGGAAGAAAGTACTGCTAAGACATGGTTGAACTTCAAAAACATTGTACTATATAAAAGAAGCCAGAAGCAGATGCAAAAGGTCTTCTTGTGTAATTCCACTTGCGTGATGTGCCCAGAACAGCAAATCTCTATGATTTCTCCAGACAGAAAGCAGATTAATAGTTGCTTTGGGTTGAGGAGGTGGTAGCTAAAGGGAATAGGATTTTGTTTAGGGCTGATGAAACTGTTCTGAATTTAATTGTGGTGCCAGGCTGTGTGAGACTCTACTTCTGTGCATCCAAGTCCAGGCTGGGACAATGGGAGCATCACGCAGCCACAGGGCCTCTGTCCTCTTTGTTCTCTTTGGTTGTGGCCCAGTGGGTGTCCTGACTCTGAGTAGGCTTCTTGCAGTAGCTGCTGTCTACAGCAAGGCCCTGAAGATAAAGGCAAAAGCATGAGGTCAGATCACATGCAGGGCAGTGGTTCCTGTCACTGCTAGAAAGCTAAGCTACGATCCCATTTGTTCCTCTTTCTTCAGAGTCCTCCAAGTGTGGCACTGGTGGCACAAACAGATGGTGTGACCTACCACGTGCTCCTACACTGTCTTTGTTCCTCTTACTGTCCAGTTTCAGAATTTGTGTGGCTCCCTCAGCACCCTATTATCTTTTGTGGCTGAGTGACAGTCCTACCCCCTCAGCCTACTGTGGGCATTCTGCCTCTCCCATGGGTTGGTAGGCTCCTGAGGGCAGGGATCCTACAATTTGCATGCATGCGCCTTCTTTGAATTGGGTGGGCTACACTCTGCAGAATTCAGCATGTGAAGTCAGGCGTGGTGGCGCACACCTGTAATCCCAGCACTTGGGAGGCTGAGGCAGGAGGATCACAAGTTCAAAGCCAGCCTCAGCAATGGCGAGGCACTTAGCAACTCAGTGAGACCTGTCTCTAAATAAGATACAAAAAAAGGCTGGGGATGTGGCCCAGTGGTTGAGTGCCCCTGAGTTCAATCCCCGGTACAAAAAAAAAAAAAAAAAAAAAAAAAAAAAAAAGAATTCAGCATGTGAAGCACCATGAAGAAGTTTTACACTCTTCAACATGATTTCACAGACAATGCCTGTTTCCTGTTTGCCAGATTTTCAGAGCCCCATCTCATTGGTTCCCATAGGGCTGTTTAGCAGTCACTTCCACATCCATATCTGCTGGTACCTTCCATAGGATCAGCTCCATGCATTGCCAAACGCCAGCAGCATGTGTAGAACACCCTGGGAACAGGTCTGCTCCGACACTGGAAGTGCTGGGAGCGCTGTGGAGGGAGTTGCAGGAGCTGAGAGATTTTCAGTTCATTATGTTCTGTTCAGCAAAGCCATCAGTGATTTTTCTTCTTCAGACCTTTATGCTTTTCTGCCAAACACAAAAATAGTCTAGCCTTTTGCATCCATGTTGGTGAATTGCAGAGAGCAACACAATGAATCTTCTAGCAGAAAACTGTTGTTTTTTTCCTCTGTGTGATTTTTTAAAGGTCTGTTGTCCTTTTGCACAGAATTTTATTATGTGTAAACGCCAATTTGTTTTCCAGAGGAGCACATCTCCAAATTTATAATGAAAAGCAAGCAAAGTGGGACTTCATGGCCTTGGCTGGACACCAAGTGATAGCTAATTTTTGTAGCAGGAAAGACGAAATAACAAGTCCCTGTGTTGCAATTTTGGTTTCTCCTTCTGTTCCCAAACAAAATTGTTTGAATAACAAACTCATGTCTTGATTATTAGTTAATGAAAGTTAATAATGTCTGTATTTCAAAAGTATCTTTTTATTTTTTTAGATCTTAAATATCATCCCAGGATTGGCAAGTATCTTTTGGCTGTTGACCTTGATTAAGATTCAGGTGAAATGTATTAATAGTTCATGTAACCAAATGGACTGAAAGAGCAGACATATCCTGTTGAACGATTGTCATTTGCTATGATTCACATTAGCTAATCTTTAGCTGGGATACCAAAATAGTAAGTACATTCATTTTGTAGCACGAAGGAGTTCAATTATGCTTGAAATTATATAGCCTGTGTTTACTTGATTAATTACTGACTCTGAAGTGATGAATACCATTGTAACAAACTCTATGGACAATTTTAAAATCTCATTTGCCTCCCAAAACAAATGAGGATCTTAATTTGATTTTTCAGGCCAGAATATAAACTTGATATAGGCTTAGAAAACCTCTCTTCTGTCTCCATCCTCTCTCCTCTCTTGTTCTTGGATGTTCAAATCCCTCACACTAAGTTGCACACACATGTACACACATGTGCACACAAGCACACACATTGCTATCTACACACAGAGACTTTCCTGCTTTTCTTCCTCTTAACTAAGTTATACCTTGATGTTTTTCACTCTTTGTGGACTCTAATTTCTACGTTATCCCCCAAAGACATTAACAGGTCAATTTATTTCTCACTGTTCCAAGACACATACCATGTTTTTTCAAATCTAAGATGTCAGGGACTTGGAAGATGCTACATTTGTTTATGTACAAGGGGGAAAAATTATAATTGCAAGAATCCATAGATTTTGTTAGGGCTTGATATTAAAAATGTTTAAACATGACAAGAAAGCCAGGCGTAGTGGCACACGCCTGTAATCCCAGCACTTGGTCGACTGAGGCAGGAGGATCACAAGTTCAAAGCCAGCCTCAGCAATGGCGAGGCACTTAGCAACTCAGTGAGACCCTGTATCTAATAAAATACAAAAAAGAGCTGGGGATGTGGCCCAGTGGTTGAGTGCCCCTGAGTTCAATCCCCGGTATTAAAAAAAAAAAAAAAAAAAGACAAGATGTGAGCATTTGAATCAATGAAACATATTTGAATTTTGAAAGGAGACTTCTGGAGGCAATGTCTTAGTGACTCCAGTGGTGGAATGTTGGTATCCTGATGAGTAGAGAGTCTTGGAGTCGGACAGGCCTTCAGCTACTAGACAGTCACACCAGAGAGTAGTAAGTTGTCTGTTCCATTTACAACAGGTTTATAGGTGTGGAAATCCAGTACACAACATACCCACATACACACAAATGCAAATAAAGGAATCTATAGGATATTGGCAAGTGTTCTGCAGTGCTTCATAAATTTCATCGACCACAGAAATCCAAGAGTCTAGGCCAGTAGACAGTCTACTGCTGAGAATATCATAGAGTCAATCTCTTTATCTAGGCTCTGGACTGAGGCTAGAGACCTGAGTTTTGATTTTGCTTTGCTTCACCAGCCTAGGGATCCAGTGACCATGTCTGCAATTTTTACACGTTGTCCTCAGAGCTAGAATTCCTTGGTGAAGCAAAAGACAACAGGCCTTTGGCTTCAATCAGGACAGTTCCACTTTTATCTGTCTTGGATACTGCATGTCTGTGATTTCCTTTAAAAATAAAAATGAGTTCCCCCACTAAAAGTAGGCTTGAAAACTATTGATAGACATGAACTCTACTCTCTTTCAGTGCTAAAATTCTTGGATGTATTTTTTCACTCCAAAAAAAGTGGGTTATAGAAAAATACTAGAACTTTTCAACCTAGCTGGTAGCATCAGGACAGAAGTGCCAAGAGTAATTTGTGTGAACAGGTTGTACTAGTTGCTTCCTCCTTGCTGTTCCTGCTGAGGCCTCCCCTGTGAGTGGGTAGACAGTGAATTTGCCCGGTGTATTAGTTTCCTATTGTTACCGTCATAAACTGCCATAAATGTAATGGCTTAAAAATAATACAGACATCTTATTTTGCAATTTTGTGGGATGGGAGTGTGACATGGATCTTACAGGGCTAAAATCAAGGCGTTGGCTGGTTTACATTCCTTCCTGTAGGCTCTGGGGAGGGATCTGTTCCCTTACCTTTTTCTGTTTCCAGTGGCCACTGATAGTTCTTGTTTGTGGTCTCTCTCCGTCTTCAAAGACGGCAACAGCAAGTCTAGTACTTTCCACACTGCACCTCTCTGATCCTTTTCGACAGTTACATCTCTCTCTTCTGCTTCCTTCCACTTCTAACAATTCATGATTATGTTGAACTCTTTCTATCCAGAATAATTTTCCTATTTTAAGATCATCTGATTATCAACAAAGAAATGTGGTATATATACACAATGGAGTATTACTCAGCATTAAAAGAGAATAAAATCATGGCATTTGCAGGTAAATGGATGGAGTTGGAGAATATTATGCTAAGTGAAGTAAGCCAATCCCAAAAAAACAAATGCTGAATGTTTTCTCTGATATGAGGATGCTGATCCATAATGGAGATCGGGGAGAACATGGGAGGAATGGGAAAATCTTTAGATATGGGAACGGGAAGGGAGAGGAGGGGTGGGGGCAGTGGGGTAGGAGAGATAGTGGAATGGGATGGACATCATTACCTCAAGTACATGTATGAAGACACGAGTGGTGTGAATCTACTTTGTGTACAGACATGAAAAATTGTGCTCTATATGTGTAGTATGAATTGAAATGCATTCTGCTGTCACATATAACAAATTGGAATAAATAAATAAAATTTTAAAAATCCATTTGTAATCTAGAAATAGAACTCATAGTGTGATAAAACTTTTGAGAATAAGAAAAAACAAGTTACACACACACACACAAGTCACAGAGACATTAAGCAGCCTATTTTGAGTTGTGACGTTATCCCCATGTTATTGTTAGATAATGTTTATTAGATAAAGGACCAAGAAAGTAGCCAGTGAATACGTCATGTAGAATTAATGTCACAGGTTGGATTTTCCACAAGCAGATGCAGAGATGGAGATTTTCAGGTAGGATGTTTATCAGGGAATATCCTTGGGATTGACAACTTCCAGAGAAGGAAACTGAGAAACAGTTTGGGCAGAGACAGAAGATGGGTTGCAAAGCAGCCTTCACAGAGGCCCCAGCTGACTCCCGAGGAGGCTGGAGGAGGCAGGCATGAAGGAGGCAGATCTTTACATCCCATTGGATGTGGACTGCCCTAGGGAGGGGGTTGTGATCTTGAGGGAGGCATCTCTCTTCAGCAGAGACACTTCCTGGTGGGGGCTGTCTGTCAGTGTGTCCCTGCAGCTTGGGGAAACAAGTCTGATAATTCTAAGGAGGAATGTGAGTGGTATAGGCAAAGCCCAGGACAAAAGACTCTAATGTAGGGTGGATGTCAGTGAGCTAAAGGGTACTCTCCAAAATGTGGGGATGGGGAGGATCACAGAGCAGACAGAGTACATTTAGGAAGAGATGGATTTGCCTAGACAGGCGAACAGGTGATATTTTCATCTCCTACCTGCATCTCAGTCCTGCAGAACTCTTAGGCTCCCTGCCCATGGGGACATGGCCTGCCTGCTGATCATCTTCATTTCATTCCTGGGGCTCACAGAACAAATGGTAGTAACATTGGCATGGTGATGCCGGACAGCAAGCCAATTTACAAAAGTAAAAATCAAACTGGACTGGGTTCTTACTTGGTCTTTCACCTCTGGAGCCCACACACTGACAACAGAGTCAACTCAACAGTATTTATACACCTGGGGACTGCTGCACATAGGGACAGTTTGAAGGTATTATCCCATGATACATCATTACTGGATTACCTTGGCATCTGCAGGAGAAAAGACATGATCATTCAAAGTCTGTGGATTCATGAAATATTTCACTTCTCCTTGTGACCTTTGGCCTCCTTGAGAACTCTACACAGGGCTGGGAGTCAAGTTCAGTCTTAAGTACAGGCAGAATAAATGGCCACCCACTCAGGGTCACCGGAAAAATCCTAACCCAAAGGACCTCCCTAACCTGCTTTCTGATGCCTGAACGCCCATCATTAAGGCATAAAATTTTCTATTTCAACTCTGATCTGGATTTAAAAGTAAACACTCTCCAAAAGGGTTACTACCTCTCAATGGAAGTACATTTTAACCATTTTAACTCTTTTCATGAATGAACCTTTTAGGATATAAGTGGAAGCATTCAAAGTACCCGAATCCTCCCTCAGTCCCCCATGGAAAGCTATTCAGCTATACTGAAAGCCTTTAAATGTCCTCACTCTTTGATCTCATAAATCCACTGCTGTGAATATCACCTAAGGAAACTGGTCTAAATGTTGAGAAGACTTTATGCCCAAGAATGTTTATCACAGAAACCACTTGAATGTTAGACATCTGGCAGTTGCTCAGGTAAATAACACCATATCTACCCAATGGGGGGGAAATGCTATCATTAAAAATCACAGGGTGGGGGGGCTGGGGTTGTGGCTCGTCGGTAGAGCGCTCGCCTAGCACATGCACGGCCCGGGTTCAATCCTCAGCACAACGTAAAAACAAACACATTGTGTACAACTAAAAGCAAATAAATAAATATTTTTTAAAAATCACAGGGTGGAAGAGTGTAAGAGCCCTAATTGAGGATAGCTAAGATGGCGGTTAGCTGAGAGCCATATAGGTGTTCAAGTATTTTCACCTGATATTCATGCATTTATCTAAGAATCTTTTTATGCCCGTGAACACTGTGTGACGCACCTGTAAGCTCGAGCTGTTAGCACTTGTCCTTGTTAAGGCAAAATGTATTTAACCAAGGGTGAGGTTAGTTAGAGGTGGTTGTGGTTGGAGTTGGAGAGGTTGTTGGAGCCGGAGAGAGAAGTTAGAAGAAAGAAGAATAAAAGAACTTTTTCATTAAAAAAAAATATATATATATATTTGGATCCAAATAACTTTAATTCATTTAAGTTTAGAGTATTCTAATTGTGTAACAATTTAAAAGTATAGGTACCTTCAATTTTGATTTATAGATGTCTCTGGGACTTCTCTTCAGCTAAAAATATGACTAATACTGTATAACCTGATATTTTGGTATTTGACATGGGATTGTTTATTTGTAATTAACTTTATTTGTTTAATAGCTGATTAATTTGAATTATTTCAACAGGTAATTTCATAGAAGGATTGCTGTGTATGCAGAGACTCGGGGGTTCCAGCTAACAAATTATTTTTCCAAAGTGCTCTTAGTTTTTCTTTAATTTGTCTTTAATGTAGTGTTTTGCCAGTTAAATACCCTCAGTCTTTCTTTGATCAGTTCTGAATGTGATATTTTGCCAGCTTATGTTTTTGGAAGCTCAAGCAGCAATATGTGTGAGCAGAGATCAATTTAATTATCTGATCTAATAATTCTATTTTTTAGTTTGACAACTCGCCTCTTGACTCAGTGCTGGACTGGCACTGCCTTTCCTCTAATAATTGATGCTTGAGTTTCTAGGTAGCGGGCCCTGAAGATTTGCTGGTGGCATTGTCTAGACATAAAAAAGATGGCTGCTGCTACAGCTGTAGGGATCGCGGTCGCTACAAGCATCCCTGCTGCTCAAGCATCAAACAACCTCACCAGCAGTGTGGGCTCTGCTCTGCATGCATGGGGCCTCCTAGATCAACGTGCTATAACAAGTGGACATTTTGATCTTTCATTATTTGGGACATTACGGGACAATGCCTTGTGTAGTATTTGTCTAGAGAACTCAGTGCATTACTTGATGGAACTTAGGGCAGCTGATTTGTTTAAAGAACTTGATACGCTATGGAACTTGGCTCGTCAGCAGAAGGCTTGCCGCCTTAAAACAGCAGCATCTCCTCCTCACGATTGGACGGCTGTTAGTCAACACACACAGTCGATCCTAAAGGGCTCGATTGGACGGCTGGTAGCCAATGACGGGTAAGATCCCCAGAGGGGGACAACCTAAGACAGGCACAGTTGATCCGGATGAGGTCGTCACCCATCCACGGGACAGTCTCATGTGGCCGACATATCAACCTAAGACAGCAGTCAAGGGCACAGTCTTGATTATCCGATGACGGGTAAGAATGTTGGTTGCACATGGGACGCCCTAGAGCATCCCCTCTTTTAAAAACAAAAGGGGGGAAATGTAAGAACCCTAATTGAGGATAGCTAAGATGGTGGTTAGCTGAGAACTATAAAGGTGTTCAAGTATTTTCACCTGATATTCATATATTTATCTAAGAATCTTTTTATGCCCGTGAACACTGTGTGACGCACCTGTAAGCTCGAGCTGTTAGCACTTGTCCTTGTTAAGGCAAAATGTATTTAACTGGGTGAGGTTAGTTAGAGGGGTGGTTGGAGTTGGAGAGGTTGTTGGAGCCGGAGAGAGAAATTAGAAGAAAGAAGAATAAAAGAACTTTTTCATTTCCAGTCTGCCTCCGAGTTTTCTCCCGCGGTATCGTTGCTGCAAGCGGCAATTGCTGCAGGCGGCGACAGAAGAGTTTATAATAACACATTAGTGTTATATAACTATATGACAATAAATCCATACACATAGAATGAAGCAGAATACATGCAAACAGTAATGGTTTGCTTGGTGGCAGAACTACAGGGGCTGTTATTATTTTATCATTGTTGACAATTTCAGAATGCCTAACATTTTGGGAATGCACTCAGTTTTAAGCATGGGGTGCTTACCGGATGACTCCGGATCCTGGTGGGTGCCTTGAGATTCCTTTTCCTGTTTGCCAGTGGTCTGGTTGGCTTTGGAGGCCAAGGTAGCTTCATGGGGCTCCAATCCAAAAACCCACCATGAAGCCCACTGGGCTCTGTGGGTTGGTCCTAGGAGGCCACCATAGCGCAGAGACCAATCAGCATCCCAGACCGAACTTGGGTTGGGCAATTGGACCCACTTGGACTTCTGTGTGCATTCTCAGAACCTCCTGGCTTTTGGCCTTTGTTCCTTCTCCTATGAGGGAAGACGGTGGCAGTTTGACCTCAGGAACTGTATGAAAACTAAGTGACATCATGCCTATCCAATAATCAAGTGCATATTGCAGGGTCCAATTCCAATATGGGCCTCCTGCTTGTAAATGTGGGGACTCCTTCAGTTTTCCTGGCTAACTCTTGCAGGGACCACAGCAATAGAACAGCCCCAGTCAACAATCCTGTACCAGGCAGAGGACAGTGTGGGCTCTGAAGAGAAATCCAAAATCCTTTACTCTATAATAAGGAAGGTGCTTCAGCGTTGTTAAAAGGAATAAATGAGATGATATTTATAGATATCGCATAGTGGTTGGTGCTAAAATAAATCATTTTCTCCATCATCACTGCCCTTTACAACTGGACATCTTCAGCAGTCTGCGGGGTCAGGAGGAGTCTCCTCATTTGTAAAGAGGAATTAATAGGGTTGTGTGAGGATTAAGATTAATGTCAGGATATGTATATTATATATAATATATGTGTATGTTATACATATATTATATATGTATATTACATATAATATACATATCCTGACATTTAACTAGAACTTGGGAAATGGTAGCAGTTTCTTCTTCACTAAAATGATCTACAAGGTGCACACCGTGATAGGTACATACCTTTACTACCTGCTTCTTATGAACACAGGTAAACAGAGAGGGCAGATATTGTGTAAGAAGAGAGCACCAGAGGGAAGCCAGCCATGCCCAGACAGCCAGCAAACACTCTGAGGACTGGATCAGGGCCCTCTTTAGTGAATCTACTCTCTGCCCTGTTGCCGTTTGTATTTGCTGTACGCATTGGTTCCCACACTTGGTAAGTCAGGAGCTCAAGTATATAGCCTGTCCTGATCAAGCAAAACAAGTGCAACACAAACCAGTAGTGTTACCTCTATGAGCCAGTCCTGCTGGCAGACGAAGATCCTGCAGCTTCTAGGCACTCTGAGTTAACTTCTTGGAAGCAGACAGCTCACAGGGCTCCTCCTCTCTCCAGTAGATAAGACTTTACAGAGTAAGAGAGAAAAGAAAACTGACCTAAAATCTGTTCCATCATCCAATTGAAAGGTGTTTTACTTGCATTTAAAGCAAATTGTACTATCAGCTACATTTAGAAGTCCTTTCTCTGTAGTCATGGTGCTAAATGCTCTGTAATCTCACTTAATCCTCACAAACACTCTCACAATGTTTTGTCCATTTTACATATTGGGAAACTAAGACTTAGAGGTTAAAAGAGACTTATTGAAAGTCACAGCTAGTAAGTGATAGAGCCAGAATGAGAATCTGAGTCGACCCTAACTTTATAAATAGTTATTATAACAACTATACTCCTCTGTAAATGTTTACTCATATTTTCTTCTTTAAGCAAAATGCTTTCTGAATCTTAATTTTCAGGGTTTCTAGTAAAATATTTTGGGGAACATATTTTTTAGATACCTCCCACCCCCAAACCAAGCTTCCTTTCCTAACATTTTACTTATTGCAAATACATAATAGATGCACATTGAAATTGTGCACTGAACACCAAGCCTGGTGGGCTTTGGTTAGAGAACTCAGCTGTGAGTCATGTGCTGTCCCTGGAGCCAAAGCCCAGGCTCTACAGTGGTACTATATTATGGTCTCCTGCATCCTGCCTTAGAGGCCTTTCCTGCCATCTATTCTAATGAATGCATTTCCCCTTCCTTACAGTTACCTGGACAAATATCCTATGCTTTCACCTTTACATGGTTCCAGATGTTGTATTTAACTTGTAAAAAAGTCTTAAATACTGCAGCAGAAATGTGGTTGTGAGTCAGGGACATGTACGTGTGTGCGCTTGTGTGCACCTTTGTGCGTGTGAAAGCCAGTCTCTCAGCACCAGCTAAAAATGTGAAGCAGCCAGGCTGTGCCGGGAATTGAGGGCACCATATGCTTGCATTTCTAGGTCTTCCTAAGGGTTATATAACTGCCCCCAGAGCAGGGGACAAGAGCAGGGCCAGCCGTGGGAGACATTTCCAGAGAGAAATGCTGAGGAAGGACTGACCTTGAGGAGACAGGGAGTTTGCCAGGCCATGGAATGTTCCCAGCCTTGGGGCTTAAACAAAAACTGTATTCAGAGGGTTACTGCTCTGTCGAGAACAAACCCTATCTGTCTTCTTGCTTTGTCTTGGGGGCTTATCAAGGTGAGCCCTTACCCTGTGTGGCACTGGGTATTGAATTCAGAGCTGGGCACAGCTGCCAGAGCAGGCCTGGTAATCCTCCCAGCCATCTCTAATTAGCAGGCTTCAGGGCCCACAGTGTCCTGAGGGCCAGGCAGAGGAGAGATAAGCGCTCTAGTCTCATCTACCCCCAGAATAAGGCTGCAGGAAGGCATCCTGGGAGGAGAGCTATGGAAGGGGACACAGCCAGTCCACAAAAGCTTATCAAGGGCTCACTCAGTGGTCACCCTTGGCGGAGGGAGGTGTCTGGTTGGCTTGTCCCACTGAGGCCTCTGCAGTGTTCTTGTGTAGAGCCCCCCTCTCCACCTCCCTCCCTGCCCCCATCTTACTTGACTAAAGCCTATTATTCCGTCAGGCCCCAGTTCAGAGATCTGAGACTTAAAGCAGTTGTTTTCAAACTCTGGATCATGGCCTATTAGTAGCTTGTATAATTAACTTTGTGGGTCACATTTATCATTAAAAATAAAAACTATAGTGAGAAATAGAATGGAAGAGTGCCTAGGTGAGCACATTAGACATAATGAAGTCAGGCAGGTAGGCATTGCTTCTGTTAGATGTACTCTGGATTGCCATATAAAAAGTAATTCTTAGTGGTGATTGTGATCAAAATATTTGAAAATCTTTGGTTTAGAGATGATGTCTATCAATATCCTTCTCACTGCAAGTATCAGAAACTCTGGCTAGATGTAGTTTAGACAAAATGGACAGCTATTATTTCACTTAAAAGGAAGTCCAGAGGTTGGGCAGGCCTGAGGGTCATTGATACAGTGTCTCAACCATGCCACTGAGAATGTGGAGCCTTCCTGGTGGGTTTTATCCTCAGGCTAATAGCAAGGCGGCTGCAGAAGCTCCAGGTCTCAACCCAAGAACACCTGAGGGGAGAAACACTCGATCTTTCTGGGTCTCTGAAAAGTGAGGACATCTTTCCTGGAAGCCCTCTGATGGACTTCTCTCTTGGTGGAGAACAGGTCACAACTCTGCTCCTACAGCCAGCCCTGGCAAAGTGTATAGAGTTCCACAAGTGGATGGGATCATGCAGGTGACTTCCCTGAGCTGGTGATGGTGGGAAGGGTGGATTCTGGGTCAAAAGGGTTCTGGCCCATGGGTCAAATGACAGAATGGGAGAGATGCTTGCAAGGTCTAAAACTGACTAGTATCTAGCATACACAAGGAACGCCTCCAAATAGGAAAAACACTTCAATGACAAAACGGGTAAAAGATATGAACATGCAATTAATATAAAAGTTAACTCTAAATTCTAATAAATGGCTGGGTGCAGCGGTACACGCCTGTAATCCCAGTGACTTGGGAGGCTCAGGCAGAAGGATTACAAGTTCCAGGCAAGCCTGAGCAATTTAGGAAGACACCCTGTGTCAAAATAAAAATTAAAAAAGGCCTGGAGATGTAGCTCAGTCTCTGTAGAGAGTCTCTGGGTTCATTCCCTAATACTGAAAACAAACAAACTAGCAAACATGACAAAATACTCAAATCACTGTAAATCACCAAAGAAATATGAATTTCAATGGAAATTTACATCCACTGGGCTGACAACAGCTAGAAAGCTGGATACTTCTAGTGCTTGGCAGGATGTGGGGGGTTGGGAACCCTCACGCACGGTGGGTGGCGTGTGCACTGGTGCAGCCATGCTGAAGGGCAGTCTGGTCCTTTGGGTCAGATTATGTAAATGCATGTACACGTGACCCACCATTCTGCCTCCAGGGAAGTTCCCACCAAGCCACAAGGAGCCACGTGTGAGGGTGTTCACTCAGCTTTACTGGCAGTGGAGGGGAGCAGCACACCACCTGGGTGGCCATTACTTAGAAGAGGTCAAATGTGGTGGATGCACTCAATAAGGAGTCCTTAGCAGTTAGAAGCATTGGATCAGGAGTGCCCAGAGCAACCCGGATGGATCTTAAGAACGAGATGTTTCCTGAGAAAAGTGGCAGAGGTGGAGAAAGAATCTTCTTGATGTTTATGAGTTCTTTAAAGGTCATTTTCTGTTGAAGATGCATACTGACGGGTTATGGGTGAAATGATGTGTGGGAGAGATCTTAAAATTCTCAAGAAAGCAGTGGGGATGGGAGGCAGTAAAGAGATGGGACAAAACTGACAAAATGGTGGCCACTGTTCAAGTTAGGTGATGGCTGTGTGCAGGTTTGCTGCATTATCATCTCTACTTTTGTGTCCTTTAGAGACTGTTCGTGTTAAAAGTTAAAAAGCATGTGCACAGGGCTGGGGTTGTGGCTCAGCGGTAGAGCGCTCACCTAGCATGTGCACGCCCTGGGTTCGATCCTCAGCACCACGTACAAATAAACACATTGTGTACAACTAAAGCAAATAAATAAAATATTTAAAAAAAAAAAAAGCATGTGCACAAGCACGAGTGCGCGCGCGCACACACACACACACACACACACACACACAACACACACACACAATTCCTAGGTTGCAAAAACACATTGCAATGAAAAGATGAACACTAAAATGGTTACCTATGAGGCAGAAGAAAGTAATGGGGGTTGGGCATGGTTAAGAAAAGGGAAAAGGAAATAGAGATAGGATTTGGGGTTCCATCAGGAGGGCCCAGAAAAATCGGGATACCCCCAGTGGAGCACAGGAAGGTCTGCCCAGTACCCACTTTTAATTTCTCAAGGAGCCTCCTCCCAGTCTCCAAGCCTCCTCCAGGGAGTTTTAAATACCGGGGCATTTTTCTTATTCAGGCACTTACCACACGTCTTCTTAAGCCGTGATCATTGCACTGTCTTCCAGACTGTGAGTAGCAGGCACTGAGCCTTTGTGTTGTTTTTGTTCAAAACAAGCAAAGACAGAGCCAGACTCTGCCCCCAGATTGTGGTGCAGAGTCCACCACACTGGTTATACCCTGTAAAATCTGTTTAGTGAAAAACAATAGCCAATATTTGTTGAGTATTTTCTCATTTTATTTTCAACTTTCCAAAATAGAAAATAGGGCTTTCTCCATTTGATCAACAAGGAAATGGAGGCTCAGAGAGGTCAAGAAATTTGTGTAAGCAGGCGTGGTGGTGCATGCCTGTAATCCTAGTGGCTCAGGAGGCTGAGGCAGGAGGATCACAAGTTCAAAGCCAGCCTCAGCAATTTAGTGAGGCCCTAAGAAACTTAGAGAGATCCTGTCTCTAAATAAAATATTTTAAAATGGCTGGGGATGTGGTCAGTGGTTAAGCGTCCTTGGGTTCAATCCCTGGTTTTAAAAAAAAAAATTGCTTAAAGTCACACAGCTGAAGTGTGGCAGAGCCAGGATCCACGAGAGAAGATGTCATTTGAACTAGCATTCTCAGTCACTGAGTCATACTTTCTTGAGGGGGGAATGAAGGTCAGTAGTGTCAAGGGAGAAGTCTACACACCTGAAGCATTCTGGGAGCACCACTGGATACTCCCAATCCAAAAACTAATGTAGTGATATAGTCTCCAGGAACTGTGTGGTTGAGAAGGGAATGGAGTGATCAGAGAGGGAACAAAGGGGACGGGATTGATAGAAATAGCTGTGGGAGGTCCGCAGAGATTGTGGTTGAACCCAAGGATCTTCTTCCCTGAATTGTAATGGGGTCTGTCCCTCCCCCACGAGGCTGTCTCTTCCTGTCTATATAATACTCTGAGGGGAGGTACTAGGGATTGAATCCAGGGGTACTTTACAACTGAACTGCATCCTGAACCCTTTTGAGATAGGGTCTCTTTTGAGTAGCTGAGACTGGATTTAAACTTGCCATCCTCCTGCCTCAGCCTTCTGAGTGGCTGGGATCACAGGTGTTTATTTGTTCTTTGCATATATACATGACAGTAGAGTTTATTTTGATATATTATACATACATGAAGTATAATTTGTTCTAATTAAGATCCCATTCTTGTGATTGTACGTGAAGTTTCACTGGTGGTGTATCATACCTGAGCATAGGAAAGTTATGTCCAATTCATTCCACTGTCTTTCCTATTCCCATCCTCCCTCCCTCTCTTCATTCCCTTTTGTCTAATCCAATGAACTTCTATTCTTCCCTCCCCTCCCCCCTTTTGTGTGTTAGCACTGCATATCACATCCATCTACATAGTTCTTAACCGGTAGTTCTCAACTAGCGCTGATTGTGCCCTCCAGCAGACATTTAGAAATGCCTGGAGACACTGTTTTGTGGCCCAGCCTGGAGGAGAAGGATGGCTAGTGGCACCTAGCAGGTAAAGGCCAGGGATACTGCTACACATGCTACAGTATACAAGAGGATCACCCCCAACAAAGAATTATCTGACCCAAGGTGTTCACAGCACCAAGGGTGAGAAGCCCACTCCACAGCTACTCATGATACTTAACCTGCAAGGGACTTCTTGCTTCCTATGCTCCTATGGTCCTCCTCTCTCAGCTTCCAGGAGCTCTAAGTACAAGGGCTTGGCACACACAGGGTGTGGTTGAGAGCAGCCTGAGTGCCGGCTGGGGCTCAGAGCCTCACATAATGGCCTTTCCTTTGATAGTCCATTACCGTGCAGGGCCTTTGCACCATTCTGTCATTCTGACACGGAGTCCGGTGGTGGCTGGTTAATGTTCAACAACCAGCTCCAGGGAAAAGAAGTCCTGGTTTGTGGCATTTGACGATTTCCATGGTGTGACCATTCCAGCCTTGGTCAACTTTGTGTTACTAGTGTGAAGTTAGCAGGCTTGCCACATTCCTGGACACTGAACAAATGAGCCCGCCAGAGCGCTCCTACACAACACTGCTCACTCCCCACTTCTAATTTTCCATATTCTCTCTGAAGCCACAGGGTCGTTTTACCTGTGGAATCAGGGGCTTAACACAGTAAGCTTACTTTTCACCCACCCGCTAGCCCAACATGGCTATTGTGATTCGGTGGCTGTCCACAGGGCCCTTCTCCAAGCAGCAGTGCAGGACCCAGACCCCTTCCTCCAGGGCAGTGATCAGTATACAACAGAATCACCTGGAGAGCTTAACACAACCCCAGAGTTTCTGATTCGGTAGGCCTGGAGTGGGGCCTGAGAATGTCCATTTTTCTAGCAAGTTCCCAGGTGTTACTTAAAGCTACTGCTGGA
Organism: Tamias sibiricus; assembly: GCA_025594165.1. Classification (NCBI taxonomy): domain Eukaryota; kingdom Metazoa; phylum Chordata; class Mammalia; order Rodentia; family Sciuridae; genus Tamias; species Tamias sibiricus. The sequence goes on along the minus strand of CM046658.1, from coordinate 107,057,189 downwards.
CTGGGCTCACACTTTGCTCTAAGGCAATGGTTCTTAACCTTGGCTGCATGTCAGAGTCACCTGGAGAGTTTTAACAGATCCTCACGCCTGGGTTCCACTCCCAGAGATTCAGACTTCATAGGTCTTAAATGCAGCTTGGGCATGGAGAAGTTTGAAGTTCCCCATGTGATTCTAGTGTGCAGTCAAGGAGGGCTTTACTGTGTCTTCTACATTCAGCTGGCAGACATAGAAAGAGAATGGTCTGCTCTGCAAGGTTATGGATCAGCCCTGGAAGTGATGCATATATCAGGTTAGCTTGCATTCCATTGCCTAGAGTGGTCAGGTGACTGTGCCTCCCACAAGGGAGATTGGAAAATGTGGCCAAAAAGAAGAGGCATAGGGCTTATTCAACAACCAGGGAGCTCCCGCCTCACTGCTACTTTTGGATAAGCATAACTAGGTGCATGCTCTAGTGTGTGGACCACACATGTCTGTGAGCCCACATTTATGTGTGTGAGATTATGTGTTGGGTCTCAGGGTGAGAATGTCAAAGTAAAACTACCAATGGCAACATAGGGGGCTTTTGTGCCACCTAGAGGGTAGATGCTTGGTATGGTAGAAAGACCCCGGGCTTATAAATCTATGCTCGCACACTTCCTCCATCACTCTGTACAAGTTACTAAACTCTTTGCGTTTCCCTCTGCACAGTGGCAATACTGTCCACCTCTGTCTGCTTCATAGGATTAAATAAACAAAGTGCCAAAGACAGGGTTGCAGGCAGTAGGACGTGTGTCGTGAACATTGGTTCTCCTTTCCTGAGGAAACATTGCCTGTTGGCCCCAGTGACAAGGGAACTAGAACAGGTGGCCTGCAGGGACCCTAGGCTTCTCTCCTGGCACAACCATATGGGAGGAAGAGCTGGCTTTGAGCATGTTTGCTGTCTGTTTTCTTGAGAGAGAACACACATGGAAGACTAGTAAGGAGGGAGTTCATCTCTGGTACAAGTTAGTCGGCACCAATGCCCTTATGTGTCTGTTGTTTCAGGAGAAATGTAAAAGCTTGCAACTAGTTTCAAACGGAGCAATTATTCATCCTACAAAAGGATTCTTCACGTTACTGAACAACGTCTTTAAACAGTTCTGCTGTCCTACGCACACATTAACTGTACTGAGTCAGAACTTTGAATGCGGGAAGGGAAGGGAAAGGAAGAGGAGGGAAGAGCAGGGAGCAGAAGAGAAAGGGCTCTGCTTTTTAGAGAAGGCGGTCCCGGAAAGAGGAAAGACAGGGTTAAACCCTCTGAGTACTGGAAAACAGTCATTAACGCAGAGGGGCGTTTCTGCAGCCTGTGGGAGGGACGGGGCCTGCCACCCTTCGGCTGGAAGCCCTGTCCTGAGGTGGCCACAGCCTGGGAAGCAGGTTGCCCATTAGCCTGATGGGAGAGGCAGGCCTAGCCTGCCAGGATTAGGGCCACGGCCTTCTTGCCTTCCCATTGCGCAAGTCCTAGCTTGATCACCCGGCAGCTCCTGGGGGCAAATTCACTTGAGTAACTGTTCAACAGCGTGTGTTTAATTTCCAAGAAAGTTTCCATGATCTTATGTTTTAACACCAACTCTAACCTTCCCTGCCTGTTCTTTGTTTTTTCATAAAAATGCTGCCCTGCTCAGGTTCTTGGCCCCTGCTGTAGCTCTTTACCACCGCGGTCCACTTCCCTAGCATGCACAGGTGCCAGGTACAAAGCCTTAGGATCCTGGACTCCATACCTGACTGGGGTTGAGGCAGACTTGCCCACCTCTGCCACTTACTAGCTGTGTGACTTCTGGCAAGTTACTTCACCTCTCTGAGCCTCAGTTCTCTCATTGGTAAAATGGTTATAAAGCAAGACATTGGTTGGCCCATGACAATCATGATGTAGTGAAGTAGGTAGTTCCATTACATGGGAAATCAAACTCTCCCCCCCGGGTTTATCTTCAGGGGACTCCTGGAACACAGTCACAGTGGAGACGTGTCGGGGGTGGCGAAATGTTTTCTGAAACGTGACAGAGGATGGGGCACTGTGCCAAGCCCTTTCCACATTGTACTCCATTTGATCTCCACAGCAGCCTCACGAGGTAGGCTGTGGCAGTCTCTACTTTGTAGACAGAGAGCCTTGGAGAGGTAAGTGATGGGCCCATGCGGCCCACGGGGAAAGCTGAGTGGGGCTTCCAGAACCACAGTGGAGACCACTTCTCTCCAGGCGGGCAGGTGATGGGAAGGGGGTGAGAAAGAAACCCTGTGCTGGATACTCTGCACTCACACCCCGGGTGGACCCCGCCCGCCGGGGACCCGCTGGGAGGCCCTACACCTGCGAGCTCTCAACGCCTGCCCAGCAGGTCCGCCTCAGAGGTGGCACACAGTCACCATGGGACATGTCACATGTGGGCCCGTCAGTCTCAATCTCGCCTTCGCCTCTAACTACATGGTGCGCGGCAAGGCTCTTTGCCCCTTGGCCCTTCTCTTTGAGCGTGGACAGTGGCCACTGTCTTAATGAGGCGTTTTCTGTGTGAGGCCCTGACCTGAGCATTAGGGGAAAAACGGAAAAGAACATTCAGGCTCTCTGACCTCACAGACCCTACAGGTTAGAGGGGAAAGGATGTTAATGATCACAAAGCTGAGAAATACAGTTAGAATTGGGTGTAGGGGACTCATCAGCACTCTTAACAGTGGATTCCAAATTAGTTGGGAATGAGGAGGATTTTCTGTGAGATCATTTGAGGCCCAGGACAAGGTTAAAAAGCTCTAGAGCCCAGGCAAGTCCAGGGACAAGTGTCCCTTTGGTGTCCCTATGACCTCATCTTTTTTCTGAATACCTTTGTTTGCCATGGTCCCCCACTCAACTCCATAATAGCCAGTTTCATACATGACTCATTCTTAAACTCTGTTTTCAAACTTCAGCCTCGAGAGAGGAGGATAGGCCCAAACTCACAGACTGGTGACAAGCCTGGGCACAGATTTCTCTTGGGTGAAGTGTCCACTCTTGGGCCAGGAAACAAACTCCAGGTGAGAGGACAATGTTAAAATCATGGCTGCGTGGGCAACATCCAAAAAAAGAAAAAAAAATAATTCTGGGAATGAGCATTCATTCACTCAGCAAACACTGATTGTGCTTGATGTTGGGGAGGGTACAATCTGGTCTGTGTCATTATGGGACTCACAGTCCATCTGGGAACAGAAACAGGGGTGTAGTGCTATAGCAAGTTATTAAAAAACTAGGGCCTACTAAGTGTTTCCCCAAGAGGAAAGACCTAAATGCTATCCAGAAGGTGAGCAGAAGCTGGGCATGGTGGCACACACCTGTAATCCCAGTGACTTGGGAGGCTGAGGCAGGAGGATCACAAGTTCAAGACCAGCCTGGGCAACTTAGTGAGACCCTATCACAAAATAAAAAATGAAAAGGGCTGGGGATGCAGCTCAGTGGTAAAGTGCCTCTGGGTTCAATCCTAGTATTAAAACAAAAATAATAACAACCACAAAAAATTCTCCCAAACAAACATCCCTCAAAAAAATAGGCGAGTGGATTAGCCAGGTGAGTGAAGGTTGGGGAAGGAGGATGGGATGGGAGGTTGCCAAGGGGACTTGCAGGATCGCAGAGGAAAAGGTGTGCAGCACATTAAGATAGTGCACAGGAGTTTGACAAAGCGGAGAGGGATTTATGTGCGGGACACGCAGGTGTTGGAGAGAAACAACCATGTGGAAGATGGGTCAGAACAATGGTTCTTAGATATTGGTGTGCATCAGGATCACCTGGAAGGCTTATGAAAATATTTTCCTGGGGTCCCGCCCCCAGTTTCTGCTTCAGTGGGTCTGCATCAGAACTTGCATTTCTAACAAGTTCCCAGGTGATGCCGATGCCACTGGAGACAACTCTTGGAGAACTGCTGATGGAGAGGAAATAAAATAAAATAAAGAGACGCGCCAGGAGGCTGATGCAGATGTCCAGATGTGAAGGGCAGCAGCAATAGAGAAAATGACCGGTGGCATGCCAGCCACAGTACGAATCCCTTCATGTATCATCTCAGTCTTTTTATCAACTCTGAAGCATTATCTTTATTCTAGAATAAATGAGGCACAGAGAGGCTAAGTTTCACACCCACAGTCATTTAGTAAGCAACAGGGCTGCTACCTGTGTTGAGACTGCCAAGACACAAAGCCTGTGTTCTCCAGTGTTTGGGGTTGACTGAGTGATGGGAGAGTGAGGCACAGCAGCAAGAGGTGGTCTCAGCTACTTCCAGGTTTTGGGCTTGAGTAACAGAGTGAGGGACAGCATCACTGTTCAGAGCATGTTCGTATTGCCAGGTCCTCAAACAGGCTTGTCATTGGGGATTAAGACTCAAGTGTGCTGTGCTTTCTGAACACATGCAGACATCTAGGACATAGCTGGATTATGGGTTGGGGTCTCAGGAGAGAGGATAGAGCTGGGAATCATCCCAGGAAGGATATGAAGCAGGGAGAGGGAAGTGTGCCCCCTGTGAGGACATGGAAAGGTCAAGGAAGAGGTGGAGGAGGTGGAGAAGGAACTCCTGGGCAGCGGGACAATGACAGAGGACAGAGACATTTCAGGTGCAGGTGCTGCAGAGGCCAAGAAAGGACCAAGAAGTGCCCATGGGTCAACAACAGGAGGTCAGCTGGACAATTTTGGTGGACTGGCATTAGGGGAGATGAAGAGGTAGAGGGGTGATGGAAGGTAAAGGGTGGACATGATAACTTCCTGGCATCTTATGCATGAAGGGAGGTAAGCAATAGCTGGAAGTAGAGGTGTGGGTCAAGGATGAGAGAGACAGAGGGGACCCAATATAAATGCTGAGGAAGGACCAGTAGCGAGGAGGTTGAGGGCTTGCATGTGGAGTGGCCTCAGGGTGTGTGGTCCAAACCTGCCAAGGGCACTGCAGAGTCATCAGGCTGTTCAGATGCAGATGGGGAGGGCACAGACAGTTGCTAAGGGTCATCCTTCGGAGCTGTTTCTGCTACTGGAATGATTCTTGGATACCACTGACAGGGCTAGCCTGGAAGTTCGCCAGGGAAGAGGTAGAGAACAGAACATTTCTTGACTTAGAAAGCTTGGAAAGCTCCAGCCTGTTAGGAGGCCTGGTTTTGGTACCTGCTTTACCCTTGAATAACAGGTCACTTAATCTGCTTTTTCTAGGTCAAACATTTGGCTATAAAATTTTTTCCCCCCAAAGGATTGTCAAATAGAAAAGGGCAGAAATAAGGGACCAGAAGAAGGGGTGGGAAGGGGAAATACTGGGGAACAATATTGAGCAAATAACATTGTGTCACCGCATGTGTGAATTTGTGACAAATCTCACTATTATGAATAATTATAATGCAGCAATAAAATATATGGGGGGAAAAAGGTCATGGAGGCACAGAGCCTTCCTTTCACCTCGGGCCCCTCTCCCAGGTGTTTCCTAGGCTAGGCTTGTTAGAGAAGAGGGAGGAGTCCTGGCTTGGGGGCTTCCTGGCACTGTTTCAGATCCTTGACTCAGGAAATATCCACGGATTTCATCCCAACAGTTTGCTCATTGGTGTACCCTCCAGGGGTGCCAGAGGGCAGTCATATGGGGTCTGGGGTGGGGACAAGCCTGAGAAAGCCAGTGCCAGTCTAGGCACACAGAGTGCAAGATGACCTCAAGGAGGACCTAGTTACTATTGGTCTCCAGCCCTCTAATCCCGAGGTCTTTCAGAGCCCTTATGTTAGTCTGAACCATGGCTCATTAAGGATGACTTGCCTGCAAGCATAGAGATGTCCCAGATGAAGGGACAGCCCTGCCCCTCCTGGGTCATGCAGCTAGAGGGGGAGCAGCAGCAGTGTGTGGGGGTCACCTTCCTCCCTCCCTCTCCCCCCCCCCCATCAGAGCAGCACAGAAGCCTGAGGCAAGAATTAAACTTTTCAGAAAAAATACAATGATCTTCTGGCAGGTGATGATCACTGTTTGGTGCCAGAGGTGAGTACTCCTCGTTGTACTTGCTCCTTGCTCAAAGGGGACGAATCGGCGATGACAGCCAGCGGAAGTGCTTGGCAGTTACCAGTCCTCAGAGGGACTAAAGACAGCCCGAGGAGTCTTATGGGACCCCTAAAAACAGGTATTTTCAGCTGCAACCCTGAAGTGACCGGATCCCCTTCACCTTTTTTTTTTTTTTTTAATCAGGGCCTCTGGCACATGACCACTTCTTGAAATAGTTCTGTTGGTGCCAACTTCGGAACGAGTCAGATGGAGAGAAGCGCTGGATGAGCACACAGGCCGGACAGGGTACGTGCAGATTCCTGCTTCAGGCAAACCCGAGACTGGGGCACTGGAGGCTGTGGTGGTCTTCGGAGAGCCAGTGGGAAGGCCTGAGGGGCTGTGACCAAGACTGCACGTGAAGGCCTGAGCTAGGCTCATTATACTCTGGGTCTGGAAGTCCCTCACCTGAAGTAGCCCAGGCAGCAGGTGGAGTCAGAGCACAGTACCTGACACAGCGCCTGGAAAAATGGGTCAGGGAGCCTTCACCTACTCCAAATAAGCAAGGCAGAGGGTTTCCTCTTAAGCCTGCTTCTCAAACTGGAATGTGAACCAGGCACCTGGAGAGCACATTAAACGCACTGCTGATTGGACTCTGTGGGTCTGGGCTGGCCTTCCTAACAAGCCCCAGGGGAAGCTGCAGGCCTGGGGACCCACACAGAGAACCACAGATGATCTCACATACACACACACTCACACCCAAGAAATGACAAGGACACGAGACAAAGTCCGTTATAATAGCCATCTTTATTTGTAAAAATCCAGATATAAAATGTATTCTTTCAGTCTTTCCAGGTTTTCCTTTTTTACAAAAACAAAAAAGGCACGTAAAAACCTTCCCCGATGTCATTCCGTAGATGGATGTTTTTCAGGCAGCCCTCCCCCCACCCCCCATTATAGCTACATGCTTCATTCCAGGACGTCTGGCTTCCCCCACATGCTTCGGTGCTTTCCTACCAGGGTAGAGTTCTGAGTTCCGAGACTGAAGTACACAGAGAGGGGGTGGGTGATGGATGCAGAATATGTGGCATGATGCTCCACAGCGTGCAGGACAGGGGACTAGTAGTAGGTTTCCTTCTCCACCCAGCCTGTGAGTGACAAAGAGAAAAAGATACTAAAGTGAGTCCTCGCTCCAGTATTCCAGAGGGGAAATCGGATGAGAATTGACCTGAGGATAAAGGAGGCAGGGTGGAATGCTGCAACCCCAATTCAACATGGGACCTCAACTGTATGTTATGTATATATTTATTTATCGCAGTACTTGGAATTGAACCCAGGGTACTTTACCACTAAGTACATCCCCAGACCTTTTTTATTTTGGGACAGAGTATCCTTAAGTTGCTGAGACTGGCTTTGAACTTTTAATCCTCCTGCCTCAGCCTCCCAAGTAGCTGGGATTACAAGTATGCACTACCATGCCTGGCTAAGTATATTTCCTGAACTCTTGAGGAACATTGTTATCTGGAAAGGTTGTTTGGGCTTCTGGCAAGTATTCTCTACATTATATTTGGTTTGTATTTTCAAGTCTAAAATGCAATCTGTTTTCAAACCCTAATGAGATTCAGGGACTGAAGACGTGACTGCAGTCAGCTCAGTGTGCTGGTGTAAAGGCCTCAGCAATCAGGATGAAAACTGACAAAAGCCCAGAGACCCCTAGGCCAGCCCCCTCCCCCACCAGCCAAAGTTAAAATGCCCAAATTACCGCCAGGACGACGCCGGATGATGAGCTTCCTGACTTCATCATACACGAAGATGAGAAGGGAGTAGGGGAAGGCACAGAACCACCAGGTAGGCCTGGAAGTAGAACCAGGTTCCAGTTACACACACACAAACACGATTCAAAGGAAGAGACTGCACTCCACCACTGTGATGAAGCAACGAGTCACTGTAACTGCTGAGTCATCACAGAACAAATGAAACTCCAAGAGCAGATTACTGCTGCCTGTGCCCGGGGCCTGGAGATGCAGAAGCCGGCCTGCGGGCTTTCTAAAGGAAGCCCTGTCCATCTTCAGTTTCGTTTCCGAAAGAACTGGTTTACCGGGTAAGTCAAGTACATTTTCTGTTAACAATCTAGAGCAACTGGACATTTTCTTTCTTCTTTTTCTAAAGTGCTTAAGAAGCTTTTGAACACATTTGTCTCAAGTCTTGGCGTCTGAAGACAAAGAGCTGCCACTGTGGATCAAAACCAGTTTATTCACCCCCTAAACTTGGTCTCTGACAATGAAATTTGGGACAGCCAGCTGTGTGTTCTGAGTCCTAGACCCGGGAATCAAAAAAAGCAGAGCTCTAACAGATGACAAAGCCCTTCAAGGGCCCTGGAGGCTGCTGGCACACGATCCCCAGGCTGGAGACAGGCTCTGGGCAGGCTCCTTGCTCTCTTGACTACCAGCTCCCATGTGAGGAAGGCTGGCTGTGGCGGAGCCCAGGAAGTCACCTCCTCTTCCTATGTGTCTTCCACAGCAGGGAAAAGGTGAACACACTGACTCAACTACCAGAGGAAAAACCACCTTCCATAATTGGATAGAACCTGTCAAGAACAAGTTCTCGAGGCCCGAGTGGTAGAGTGCTTGTCTAGCATATGTGAGGAACTGGGTTCGATTCTCAGCAGCACATATAAATAAATAAAGGCCCATCGACAACTAATAATAAAATATTAAAAAATAAAAATAAAAACACAAGTTCTCTAGTGGTCACAAAGGATTGAAGGGCCCAGAAAATGGCAATGTCCTGTGGCATGACTATCTTTTAGTGTGATTTTCCATTTCAGCCTTTTCGAAAGCTCAGTGACCTTTTCTGGCCTTCTCCTGATAAAAACTGGCCCAAGCTGACAGAATTCAACTGAGACATGTCTTGCCTCTCTGTGCACCAACTCTATTCAGGGCACTGGGGAAACAAAGACAAAATGGACGCTGCAGGCCATGCCGTCAAGATTATCATCTACTGGGGGACAGAAATGACAAGTAATGTCAAAGAAGGGGTGCAACTGTCCAGGACCAAGAGGGCAAGATCACCTGGAGACAAGCTCCAAGGAAATCAGCCCTGAAGGACTATCAGAATTGATGGCGGTGAGAGGGAACAAAGGGAGGGATCTTACCAAACCCATAGGCGGAGGAGAGGGGAATGCTGAACTCACCTCCCATGGGCTTGCATGGGTGCAAGGTAGGGCTAAAGAACAGTTTGGGATGGTAAGACAGATGCTGGATGCCAATCTCACCTCGCACCATAGACAGATGCCTGCACATACGCAACAGGCAGCGAATGGAGCCAGTGGTTTTGATTAGTGGAAGCGTGAAATTGGTAAATGGTAGTGCTGGCAATAGGCCAGTTGAGAGTCGGCAGATGAATCTGAGCAAAGATGGTGGAAGTGGGAATTCCTAGGAGACAATGCTTTAAATCAAAAGCTTTGTCAAAGGCTTATCTGGGTCCCCAAATCTGTGGCTTACCATATTTTAATCAAGTTGTAGCTACTTAACCTTAACCAGTTACAAAACATCACCAAACACACTCAATGTTTCAAACAGTGACCAGAGATGATGGTCAACACTGAATGTGAAAATTTAAGTTTAAACAGAAGTACAAAATCATTCACTTATGTTTTAAGGCCAGCCTGGTTCTGACCAAAGACATGGAGTCAGACTGATTGCTCTCATCAGATCTACTATGATAGATCATGAACTTAAAAGGGGCCTCAGATCTGCTTCTTCAACCATCTTCCTTTGGGAGCAGAGCCTCCCAAAAAGGAGGAGGGCTTGTGAGGAATGACATAGCAACTAGGGTAAGCAAATCAGGATGTGAACCTGGGTTCCTAAACTCCAGGACAGCTCTAGGTGGTCTCTAAAACTGCTGGACTATAGCTGTACAGGACCTGAGGGCCTAACAGTTAGCTATTGGGCAACTGCAAGGAACCAGAGCCTGTCTATTCTCACATTGGGCCAAATCCTAAGTACCAGCTGCAGCCATGCACATCTGGAATTTGCTGTCCTGATTTACTGCTCAGTCAAGCTTTCCTAACTTTTTAATCCATAGGAATTCTCATATATACCACCCAAAATTCTGAAAATAGGTGCCATGCACATCACACACGCTATTTCTATACTTATTGGATGAGAGAGGCTCTACTTACTTGAGGGGATACATCCTAAGGGCGACACCCATTCCAGGGCAGTAGGAAAGGAAAGCAGCCAGGGCTGTCTCTTCAAAGAGGCCGAATATTAAGATCTTGTTCCTAAAATTCAAGGGGAAAAAAATAAAAGCTTCAAATATGTAAACAAAAAGGTTTATTTTCTAATGCCATGCATTGAATGCCAGGTCCATGTCTACATATGTATTAGCTGTAATTAACACACAGAGGCCAGATGAAAACAACTAGAAAATTCCGATTTGCTTCTTAAATTTGCTCCAAAGGCTAGAGATTCTAGAAATTTGGCCCACATGTGCCAAATGCTGGATTTTTTGCAGAGGGCTGAAAAATCACCAGACCCTGTCTTTGAGACAGAGCCCTTGATGTGCCCTTCATTACTCACTTCATCCCCTGCTGGAACACAGAATTCCTCCTGGTCTTACAGATGACCAAGTCAGCCCACTGCACCACCACGATACTGACGAAGAAGGCTGTGTGGCAGGTGAACTCTACGATTTTCCTCTGCTCATAGGTCTGAAATGAAAAGGGCAAAAGTGTAAGCCTTGATGCTTCACCAACACGGCTGGTGGCAGTGTGGACAGTCTTTCAGGGCTCGAGGAGCTACTATGCTGGTCAGGCAAGACCCTCACTCACCCACTGTTGCCCATAGCTGTCTTCCACATCATTGATCCAGCGGTCATCCCAGTCCACTCGGATGCCCAACAGGTGAATCGGGAGGAACCCATTCTCAGCCAGAATCACAAAGTAAGTGAAGAAGCCCCCCAGGGCCTGGATCATACCTGGAGTTGGGAAAACCACCTTTAAGCAAGAAGCTCATCTCCACAACCTTCATCTGATCATTGGGGTTGCCTGAGGGAGCACAAAGGGAGGTCCTCATTGCTGGTTGATGAAGGCACAGGAGAGATGCCTGGTCACTCGTGTGCTAGGACTGATGGACCGGAGGACCCCAGGGTGCAATGACCTAAAGCTCTCTCTGCTTTTTGAGTCTCTTTTTAGAGCAGAAAAAAGTAATGGATGGGCCTTGCTCTTAAAACAGCCACTTCCCTTACTTGGTCATTTTCTTGTATAAGGGGCATAAATCCAAGGGGAAATCTGCTTCACCCTTTTTAATCTGAAAAGCAATGACTTCTTTTCCATCTCAAGACATTTACACATTGCTATTTTGCCTGCCACTGTAGTAACTTCTGACCCAACTCTTACCTTCACAGTGTCAGGACCCCTTTTCCCTGTCATCCAATCCAACTACCATACCTCGAGTTCCTCAGGACAGGACTCATGCTATGCATCCAGAGGCCTGGCCATCTTCCTCTCAAAATTAAGTCATCCTGGAGGTCAGCATGGGCTATCATCCAATTACTCTACTGCCAGCAGCTGTCTAATGAGTTTTTGTCATGATTTGCATAAGGTTCTATTTCACCTTAGTGTTCACAGCAAGGGAACCTGTTAATCTAGAACAAGATGCTCATGGTATCTTTAACAGGTTCCCCTGAAGGAAACCAAACAAAGGATTTATAAATGAAAGGCATATAATTACACACCACCTAGACCACTTGTCAGTTGGTCACACTCAACTGGTGGTGTCTACTGGCCACACTATTAAGCCCATAAGTTTCTAAAGTGCTTATCCCTCCATCCAAATTAGTGACAGTTAAGTGTGCATCCCTGGGGAAGGCTACCTTGAGTCAATGATACACACAGTTCCTTAGCTGTAGCTTGGTGTTCCGCAAGGCTCAGTGAGGAAGGACCTCCTTGGTTCTCAGGCAAAGTCAAGCCCAATTACAGAGTACTCAGACTGAGGAACCATAGTTCCCACAAAAGTCACTGGGCAGACAGCCAGAGATTTCTATTCACATGGAAGAAAATGTTTAAAAACTCCAGTCTAAACCCTATGTTATGTGGCTCATCCTGGATTTGAAGTCCCAGAAATCCGCCCTGATCTGAGGCAGACAAACCACTACAGATGCTTCCAATGTGCCAGCTTCCTGCTCAGTGCTGTGGCTCACCAATCTGTCCGTAGGCCATGCTAATCAGCCGCTCATTCACAAGTTTGTCAGTTTTGGGGTTTCTGGGCTGTCTCTTCATGATGTCACTCTCAGCTTGCTCATATGCCAAGGAGATGGCAGGAACCTGCAGGAGGTGAAAAGGACTTACAGTTACCCAAAACAGGGAAGATGGTATTATGAGTCTCTTGTTATAAAATTCTTACTCTCCCTTTTTTAAAATCCTTTTTTTTTTTTTTTTGGTACCAGGGATTGAACTCAGGGGCACTCAACTACTGAAAGCCACATCCCCAGCCTTATTTTGTATTTGATTTTAGAGACAGGGTCTCACTGAGTTGCTTAGCACCTTGCCATTGCTGAGGCTGACTTTGAACTCATGGATCACCCTGTCTCAGCCTCCCGAGCTGCTGGGATTACAGGTGTGCACCACCACGCCAGACTTTAAAATCTTTTTTTTTTAATCCCATGAAATAATATTATAGATTACCCTTTTTTACAAAAAGGCCAAACCATATAAAAGGGAAGACTCCTATCTGATCAGTGAGTGTGGACTGGAGAATGCTCACACTGATTCTTTGATGCTGAGGTTCAGACCCACACTGGCTATTGCTCCTAAGAACTCTTTTCCTAATGCCAGCCGTGTGGGTCCCAGAAACAAGGAGGGAATGCTACTGCTGGCGTTGGAGGAGCTGTTATTACTACCTGATGTATGGCCGTGACATTCACTTACCATGTCAGTGCCCAAATCAATGCAGAGGATGGTGACGGTCCCCAGTGGGAGTGGAATGTTTGCAATAATAAATATCAGGAAGGGGGTGATCTCTGGAATGTTACTGGTTAGGGTATAAGCAATGGATTTCTTCAAGTTGTCAAAGATCAGACGACCTAGGAAAGCAAGACTTTTACTGTATCGTGTAAAGAGACAGACAGACTAGAAACTGAACATATCCACTAAGTGCAGAAACGGATGCCAATCGCAGTATCTGGATAGTGAATACCCTTAAGCACGACACTCACCCTCCTCTACTCCAGTCACAATTGAGGCAAAGTTGTCATCCAAAAGAATCATGTCAGCAGCTTGCTTAGACACATCTGAGCCGGCGATCCCCATAGCAACACCAATGTCTGCTTTCTTCAGAGCTGGAGAGTCATTAACACCATCACCAGTGACAGCCACAATAGCGCCCTACCCAGAACAAGAAGGGAGATGGGTTAATAAACTTACCACTTCCAGGGATGGAAAGAGGGCAATGAATGCCTCCACATGGCGTGATTACAGTCACCGCTCCCCGCCCATCGAGACTGGACAGACCACATGATGGAAGGGAGAAGTGACCACAAACTATTCTCTCCATGTTAACTAGGGCTACTCAGGAATGGCTTTGGTGAAGGGAACTCTTGAAAGTCTCCCTCCTGTAGGGATATACACCCTCTAGACTTTTCCAGGGTGGACACCAGAGTCTCCAAGCCATTCCCATGTATACTAAGACTCGTTTCTTAGACTTCATACTACTCATGCAGAGGACTCCACTGAGGATCAGGTGTTTAGCCACAGTGGGGACCTACACTGGCAAGTCCTTCTGTCATGGATTAACAGTTAATATAGGCCCCCACCCCTTATCTGGGAGCTCCTGAGAGGCATGAATACACTCAGTCTGGTGAAGTGGGCAGGCTCCCACACCGTTGCTTGGTTCTTACTGGAACTCCACTAACATTGCCTGCATCAATCAGTCCAGCTGTGCCTGATGCAGCCCACTGACCTGTCTCTGGCAGCCTTCCACAATGATAAGCTTCTGCTGAGGGGAGGTCCTGGCAAACACAATCTCGGTGTGGTACTTCAAAATGTCATCCAGCTGCTCAGAAGTCATGTCCTTCAAATCACTGCCATGCACTACACAGGCCTTGGCATCTCTAGAATCAGGACCAAAAAGAAGTAAACAAGGTCATCCATCACTTCACCAGCACGACACCCATCACCTCCAGAGGGGATGTTGTTAAAACACTTCATGCACAGAACAAAGACAGAAGGAACTTTCCCCATCATCTAAGAGCTATTTCTTGTGCAGAACTTTACAGGTTACAGGGCATTTTCATATACATTATCACATTCAAGGCTCACAATCATCAGTTGGTGTGGGGATCACTGTCTACCTACCATCTTCCTTTCCCCCATCTTTATCAGACACATTGAAATAACATGGCCAAGTTTTAGAAAGTGGAAGAGCTGATGAAAGACAAAACCTTACCCTAAACCCCAAATTGAGTGAGGAGTCTTAAACCTTAACCAAACTAATTTGTCTCCATTATCTATTTTAATTTGTTATCAACTATTTCCCCGCTTTTGGCCTGAATTACCCAGTTCTCATTTTGTTGTGTTAGTATGAATCTGGAAATTGACAAGGTAATAGATATTAGACAGTATAGCTCAGTGGTTAACAGCATGAAATTGGGACTGTAGGGATTTACTGAATGACTTCAACAGTTCTGAGGTGCTATGAACTTTCTAAGCATCTTCCCAGGGGGAATCATACCTATCTCAATGTGACTAAAAACAGCACTCAGAACAGGAAGCAGCATCTCACTGTTGGCTACTGTGATGAGCTCTCTGGCAGTGCAAGTGGGTTCCCTACCCAGGGCCAGCCCAGAGGTAAACCATTACAGAACCAAGCTTCCCTCCTTACCTGGGGTTCACCTGGTTCACTGGGATGTTGAGGCGGGCTGCGATGTCTTCCACAGTCTCATTGCCTTCAGAGATGATGCCCACACCTTTGGCAATGGCTTTGGCTGTGATTGGATGGTCACCTGTGACCATGATGACCTGTGATAACAGAAGGGATAATTTAGTGCACGCAGCTGCCAACCAAATGGCCAAGTCTTATATGTAGGTAGGCAAGAGAAAATTAGGATAATTCAGCTTGGAATACCAAAAGGAAAAGAATGCAAACATAAAGCTGATAAACATCAACTTGCTGAAACACTGTATTCACAGAAAGAAAACAAAAAGCTAGTGCCCAGATTTTATCTCGGTACATGATCACATCACAATGCATACACAGTATCTATTTTTCCTTTTATACAGTCACATAAAAATATTCAAACTTACCAAACCCAGCAAGAAAAAGATAAAAATCAGATGCTGGTAGGACTGTAAAGGTGCTATACATTGCTAGCTGGCATTCTTGAACTGGCCCAATTTTGAGAGAGAATAACATGTAACAAAGACTCAAAATTGTCATTCTTTCTGATGTGATGATAATGCTTAGAATATTGATTTACAGTAATTCAGATATTTCCAAATTTAAAGCTTCACATCTTTTGTTTTTACTTTGCTTACTTTTTCTCTAAAAGTAGGTCTCCCCTTTAATTTTTCATCTGTGTTTACACCAACATTTTATAATATGTGACCTTTGTGGTTTCAATTAAAGCTTTGGAGGTGAGAAATTAATACTCCAAGTGGGAGAAGCAACTGACTGCCTGCACTTGAGGTGACATTCACAAGGTAGGGCATCCTGAAGCCCTGAGAAATCAGACCAAGGAAGTGGCTGGGCGCTACCTTAATTCCAGCGCTTCGACATTTGCCCACGGCATCAGGAACAGCAGCTCGTGGAGGGTCAATCATGGAGATGAGCCCAACAAAGCAGAGATTATCCACAGGGAAATTCACTTCATCAGTGTCGAACTGGAAGCCTTCAGGAAACTGCTCATCCGGCAGAAGGAGGTGGCAGAAACCTGGGAGGAAGGCAGGGAGCCCATGAGGACTTGAAGTCCTGTATGAAGGACAACTGCACCAGGCCCGTCTCCTGCTGCATGTTTAGTTTGGAATGTTTCTTTTAATGGTCTAAGTCTTATAACAGAGTAAAGATTTTATTTAACATTAGGAATAATACAGAATTGTTGAAAAAAGAAAGAAACACCCAAAAGACAGAATCCATTATCAAGCATTATCAAGAAATAGGATCTGTTTAGTGTAGAAAAGGCTGAATTGCTAACACTAATTTTGAGCACCAGCCTACCAGGGTTCTAGGGCTGCCACCAACAGTAAGATGTTTAGATTTGGTAAACCATTTAATTATCCATCTCAGCTACTTCCTGTGGGGGTCACATATCTGCTCACTTGTTCATTTATCCAAAATATTATTTCTGAGCACCAAAGCGGGGATTCATGCTAGCTGCTTAGAGATTAAATGCAGATCAGACATGTTCTGCCAAGGGCTTTATTACTAACATTGTCATTACTACAAGAATCAAGGTGTTCAAGACCTTCCTTTGAATGCTGTATGAAGGTCACAATGGTCTTTCAAGGAGTATAAAAGGTGGCATGTGGTCTCAAGCAGAGAGGCTGTTGCTACTTCAGGGTGATAAAGGTGGAGAAGCACAATGACTTAAGAGAAGAGTGATCTTTGGGTTGGACAGCAGGAAAGGGTATGAGCCAGACAGAGAATGAGACTAACTAATTAGTTCTAAGTTAGCCACACTGAGGCGAATACTAAGAATCACATAATAAACTTCCAAGCCCCAGGAAGTAGCCTCGCCTGACCAGTCACTGCTAGTCCTGTTTACGAGTGGGTGCACTAGCTACCCTGGAACAGCACAGCTAGCCTACTGCAGTCAGGAAAGGCTTCGCCCTAGGTGCGCTGAGAATTAAGTAATTTAAATTTAATTAAACTTGCAGACCATGGCCATAGCAACAAAGGCTAGATAATAAAATTCCCTCCCCTATCTTTAATAGAACTGACCAACATGAGCCCACAGGCTTAGTACTTAGTACAAGCCAGAAGCAAATCATTAGGATTCCCCTTCCCACAGCCCAATATGCTGATGTTTTCTCTAGCACTTAGTTTTCAAAGCAAGAGGGGGCTAATCAAGAAGTAGGACTGCCCCAGAAGGACTCAAAGGAAGGTCAACGGGACATAGAGGCTGAGGTGAATGTGGTCGCCTGTGACTGTCTAAGCTAGAGCACTGAACAGAGTCCCGCCCAGGTGCTCCTGGCAGCACTTGCATACCTAGCACGCGCTCTCCAAGGCCTCCCAGCTCCAGGTAGGCATTCTGAAAGGCATCTTTCAGCTCCTCGTCCAGGGGCTCCTCCTTGCCGTGGAGGAGGATAGAGCTGCATCGGTCCAGGATCCTTTCTGGAGCGCCTTTCATCACCAACAGGTGTCTGGGCTCACCGGTGTTGAGGTTCTTATGAATGGACAACTGTGAAGGAATATTCGGATGGAAACATGGGTAGCTGCATGTGGTCATTGTGGTCATCCATGAGGAAAACAGGCTTCACTCACAACTTTGTATACGTTACAAAATGAACCAAGAATTCCTCTCTGTTCTCTGAAGTATCTCATGTCTTGTGACATACTTTAAATGCTATAGGAAAAAACTAAAACTATAGGTGTATTCACAAGTTTATATATAAACATATGCAATTTTTTGTATGTTAATAAAATTCTCCTGAAGAAAATCTGGAAACAAGGGGAGTGTCACATGTGCCCTGACCCCTCTCCCCACTCGACCCCACCAACCCACAAACAAGTATTTTGGAAGAGATTACATTTATCCTACTGATATTCAACAAATGTCTTCTTTGGGCTCATGTTCCTCCCTTCCCTTGTTCCCAGCCTGCCCTTGCCCGCTCATGCTCCCTTGGATCTCCAGACCTGGTATTTGTTGGTGGAGTTGAAGGGTATCTCGACGATTTTGGCATATCTATCTCTCATCTCCTTCACAGAGCCGCAGCAGAGCTCAATGCATTTTAAGAGTGCTGACTCAGAGGCATCTCCCGCAACAGCCCGCTGTGAATGGAAACATCACCTGTTAATTATCCCCCAAAGCCTTGCTTCAGTGAGGCATCACTGGAAAACAGGAAAGACAATTCTGGACATATTCTAATCCTATCAGGTGAGATCAGACAGGTGAGGAGAAAGCAGCATCACTGGGAGTGACAGGGACCCAGACCACTGGTTCCCAGCCCACAGAATCCAACTCCAACCTCCCTCTCCAACCCATACCAGGTTCTGGCACCAGGCTGTGTGAAAGGTGTCACCTACCCTGAAGAAGCAAAACACCCTCCCAACCTGCTTTGCCTATTTTTAACTTCCCCTGGCCTGTTGAAAAGTTGCAAAGCCAATGCTATTCCCAACTACATATTTCTGGTTATGAATCTGAAAATACGAAATAAGTAAACATTTATAGCATCCCTCATTGCCCTAGAACTTTTGAAAAATGGAAGTGGGAAAGGGGGTGGTCTCAGAACTGGGGACAAACTATGTTAAGGTCACAGCAATGGAATTTATATTCTAAACATAATTCAACTGTGCAAAATTATCTGGACCTGAAGGTCGTAAACTGCAGGCTGTTGTCAGTTCCAACAGCAGTGTAAGACAGCAGTGTAATCAGCCAGCACTTTCCTTACAGCCTCCGCTTCAGGAGACACACACCTATATTTTGTGTGATACACTTACTGGTGAAACACTTGTATTTTGTCTTACTAACAACATAGCTAGTTATAAATAACTTTTATACAGGTAAACATTGCTAGTTATAAATAACTTTTATACAGGTAAACATTTAACTCTGACCTTAAGACTGCACATGCAGATGAACAAATTAATGCTTACAAATGCAGAAGGAAGGTGGCTGGATTTGGTAAAAAGCAAAAAATAAGTGGGGTCATTCTTCAGAAAAGTCAGTTGTTAAGCAGAGTGAAGCTACTGCCTCCCCCTCTACAAGTTAATGGAAATAATGCCAATGACATGGATCAATTCCCCAAATACTTATTCTATCTCCTGTTACTTTTCTGTTTTTTTTTTTTTTTTTAATCAGGGAAGATTTGATACTTGTGAATTTTGATGCTCAAGTCTTGAAAATTTCCACTTTGAGATAAGGAAAAACATGAAGCAGGCACCTCTAGTTTTATGCACAAAATAAACATTATACTTAAACTAGCATCGATTCAATGCCAAGAAAATCTCTCTTTCTTTTTTGGTTTTGGTACCAAGAAATAAACCAGGGGTACTTTATCATTGAGCCACATCCCCAGCCCTTTTTATTTTTTTTAAACAGCGTCTTACTAAGTTGCTTAGGCCCTGGCTAAGTTGCTGAGGGTGGATTCGAACTTGCAATCCTCCTGCTTCAGTCTCCCAAGCCACTGGATTGATTACAGGCGTGTACTACCACGCCTGGGAAGAAATCCTTTTTAAAGAATAAGCAAGCACTATCTTTACAATAGAAGCCAGCTCAGTTACAGGTAGGCCATAGTTGTTTTGGCAACTCTGTTCACATGGAGAACTGCCACAGATAGCGCCAGAGGACACAGGGGCCTAGGGAGCCTTGCAGAGCACTCTGAACTTCAAGGACTCTGTGCAACTCGTGGTTCTTCTGACCCTGTGTCTTTTGCTTCGGCAACACAGTAAAATCTCAGTCATTCCAAACTGCATGAGAATTCCATGAGGCTGAGCTTATTTTTGTCTTGATCTTATTTTTGCATCATTAGTTAACAAGCTAAGAACAAATAAGATAAGAGAAATAGCTGAGCTATTTTAAGAAAATAAATGGCTTAAGGGATTTACTGGAATCTAGTGTATCCTAATATGAAAATATAATTATCCAGTCACAAAAGTAGCCCTCACTGTCCTCTAGGTTAGGTGATATCATATGAACTCAAGAGTAGTAAATCTGGATCATTAGGTCTTTACCAAAAAAGACTGTCTCCCACCTGGGTCTGATTTTTACTATATTTTCCCTTTTTTTCCAAAGGAAATGGATCATGGGACACTAAAAGTCCTTCAGACCTACAGGCAACACAATCTGGGCTATATATAGTGAAGCCTTCCACAGACAGCTCAAGCCTTCTACAGTGAAGTATTGTGCACACACAAAGGAAAGGTGCTATTTAACAGGACTGCTCAGAGGGCAGTTCCCGTGTGGTGTCCACAGCCTCCCACCAAAGCAACTGCAAGGCCAGCTGCAAATCCTGAGCATACCTTAAGAATAGGTAGGTTTTCCTGGTTAGCCTGAAACACCGCCCTGTTACAAAGACCTGCGATTCTGGACAGAGCGAGCCAGGTAGCAGAAGTCTTGTCGAAAGAGACACCTGACAGAGGCAAGAAAACAAGCAGGAAAATGACACATTAACTTAGAATGCTGTGTTCTCAGTCATCCCAGTAGAGTCCCGTGAAAGTATGAAATGCTCTGTCTCACTCCCTTATGAATGAAACCAGGTTTTAGGCATTTTTCAGGCATGTGCAGGGTACATTAACTTTTCTATTGACATGCCAAAAAAACCCTTGACTCTTTTTTTTTTTTTTTTTTTTTGTGGTACCGGGGATTGAACTCAGGGGCACTTGACCACTGGGTCACATCCCCAGACCTTTTTTGTGTTTTATTTGGAGACAGGGTCTCACTGAGTTGCTAAGTGCCTCGCCATTGCTGAGGCTGGCTTTGAACTCGTGATCCTCCTGCCTCAGCCTCCCAAAGTGCTGGGATTACAGGCGTGCGCCACCGCGCCCGGCAAACCTTGACTCTTTATAAATGATAAGAAACAAAACAAACAACAAAAAAACCCTGTCACGAGCCTAACAACAACAACAAAAAAGCAAAAAGCAAGCTTAACATTGGCAGGTGGCTACAGTGCAAAGCAGCCGCAGGTCTTACCACTCTGATTCTCTGTTGTATCAGCTTCATGGATTTGATTGTCAAACCACATGTGGGCCACCGTCATCCGGTTCTGAGTCAGAGTTCCAGTTTTATCAGAGCAGATGGTGGATGTGGACCCCAAAGTTTCCACAGCCTCTAAGTTCTTCACTAAGCAGTTTTTCCTCGCCATGCGTTTGGCAGTAAGCGTCAGACACACCTAGGGCGAAGTGAGGAACAAGATGACTTCACTGAACCAGGCTGGAATTCTACACAAACACCTGCTATGTCCTAATGTGGAAGAAATTTGTCTAAAATTAAATTCTTTTCAACCTTCTTCTGAACTCGGAAGACATAATGGTAATATGTATGTGGGGCTTTCTATCCCCCACCAAAAAAGAGGCAGTATGTGAAGAAAAATAATAATGGCCAGAATTTACCACATTGTAACCCCACCACTAATTCCAAAGTTCTTCTTTCTCCATTACACTGTTCTGGATTATGTGATAATTTAGGAACACAATGTAAACATTTGGGTTTTGAATAAACACATGCTGATGTTTTCTCACTATCAAAACTCACTACGTAACAGGGTGCTGCAGAACAAAGAAACTACATACAAACACAAGGAATAACACCTAAGTGGCAACCTCTTAGAAGAAGCCAGCGTGTGTATTTTGCACCATTGCAAGCCGCGCTGAGTGAGGGTGACCATGCCTTCCCCAAGCCTCTCACCGTGACAGTGGCCAGCAACCCTTCGGGCACGTTGGCTACGATGATACCGATGAGGAAGATGACAGCCTCAAGCCATGTGTACTCGAGGATCAGAGAAAGGATGAAGAAAGACACACCCAGGAACACAGCCACACCCGTGATGAGTGGATAAAATGTTCAATTTCTGCAGCAATGGGTGTCTGGCCCCCTTCCAGCCCAGAAGCAAGAGTGGCAATTCTTCCCATCACAGTACGATCCCCGGTGTACACAACGATACCACGTGCAGTGCCTGAAAAAAGAGAGAGAGAACTGAGCCAAATTGTGTACAGAACAGGAATGATACCACGGAATTTACACATCACATAGGTAGGCTTTAGAAAGGGGCAAAACACAGGTTTTTAAAGGACCAGCTCTTTGGTTTAAAACAAACAGCAAAAACAACCAAAGCTTTTGGATTTCTACCCACTGGCAGGACAGCAGTTGCAATATCCATATGGGATTGGTGCTGTCAACTAGGCTGCCTAGAGTTCCCAGATAGCAAGGAACCTCCTCTGCTCTGCGCTTGCTGTAAGTTGTCAGAAATGGAGACAATGGAAGAAGAGAAATTGCCCCCATGGTTTTTCTGTTTTGTTAGTGCCCAAGATAAATGCATATCATGCCAAACAGTGCCTTAAAATGGTTTACCTTCAACACAGTTGGTTGAAAAAAAGGCAATGTTCCTCGTCTCCAGGGGGTTTTCATTTGTGAAATCTGGAGACCTAGTCTGGGGTTCCGATTCACCAGTGAGTGAGGAGTTATCCACCTGGATGTGAAAACAATGAATAGTGTCATGTGAATACACTGGCCTCATCAGGGGCTTCTGCTTCCCAATTTGATCTGCCCAAGAAGTAGATCAGGTTACAAGAGGTTTTTGCTTAGAAAAATCTACCTTGCAGCCATTGGCAGATATGATTCTGAGATCGGCAGGGATTCGGTCTCCTCCTTTTACTTCCACCAGATCCCCAACTACAACTTCTTCTGCATTTATGCTCATTTTCTCACCATTTCGAATCACAAGGGCTTGCTTTGGAAGGGAAAAACAGTTTATGCTGTTAAATGGATACTGACAAGAAAAGGGTAGTGTTCAAAATAAGATAATGAAATTATAAGTGACTCATACTTCTAATTACCTGAATAATAAACAAAGATATTATTCATCTTTTGATTTATATGAGATACCACAGCTTGCAACAGTCACCTAAGAGACATTATTCTTAGATACTGTGCTTGCTTTAAGAGTTTATGTTTGGATGGAGTCACTTAATAGTTGGAAAATCTTAACATAATTATTAGTCCACATTTTAGGGGCTAAGTCACCCAATGGGGAAGGACAAAGCATTAGGTACCTGAGGGACCATGTTTTTGAAGGATTCCATGATCTTTGAACTTTTAGCTTCTTGATAGTAAGAGAAACAACCAGTTATGATGACGACAGCTGACAGCACCACACCAAGGTAGAGCTGGGAAGGAAGAGACAAGTTAGGACAGTGGCTCTTCTGGGGACACTTGGGTCATTTTTGGCTGAATAAAAAGCAAACACTTAACAGAGAGTTAAAGGCTTCAGAAATACAAAACTCATTTCTTCTACTTTTCTCTCCAGATCCTACATACAGAAGAGTAAGAAATAGTCACAGAACATTAGTGAACAGTTAGTTGTTCACTAATGTTAAGACTTTTGAAAATATTCTACATGAATTCATTTCTCCTGCATTACTGAAACAAAAGAGGTTTTTCAAACAACTTCTGACTTCTCAAAAAACAGCTAAACATTTCTGGACAGGTGTCATGTGCCAACAAGGAAAGCTGTTCTCTCTCATCTAATGACTGACAACCAGATCTGGGCCAGGAGCTGAGCAGAGCTGCCTGCTCATAGCAGCTGCATAGATTAGACGTCTAGTACCCAGAGTGCAAGGTGGAGGGAGAAGAGTGAATGAACCAGGAAGAATCTATACTTAAACCCATCAGGTAACTAGAGGTAACTTAAAAAAAAAAAGGGAGATGGAGACCGTAGTGTACCCACCCTCTAATCCACATGTACAATTACAGAACTCACATTATCATTTTGAGGTTCCTCTTCTGTGGCAGCTTGGATGCCATAAGCCAAGAAACAAAGAATTGCTCCAATCCACAGCAACATTGAGAATCCCCCAAAGAGCTGCCGACAGAACTTGACCCATTCAGGAGTCGTGGGAGGGGGTGTGAGCGCATTAGGACCATCTCGGGCCAGGATCTCAGCAGCTCGTGCAGTTGTCAAGCCCTGGGGAGAAAGGGAAAACAAGATAAGGCAGGAACGAGCACTTGCAAGCTAATGTGCTCTCCTGGTAGCTGGGAGGCTGCAATGAAGGATGTAGGGAGGAAACAGCTTCCCAAGCTGCTGAGCCAAGGTAGGAGCCAGCAGATCCCCTCTGTGACTAACTCTGACGCTGATTCCCCACAGGGTTCGGGAAAAGGAACAAGCCCAAGTTTCCTGACAAACTCAGAACACCCCAGTTAAAACTTTAAAAAAATGATTCAAGGACACATCTGAATCCAGCCTGTTTTTCTCCTAAGTTTTAGATAAAAGGATTCATGCTAAATTGCATTTTTACCAAAAAGATATCTATTTTAACTACTCAATTCAGTTTTGCAAATTAAAACTTAAGTATTCTGTGTATTGATTCTGTCAGGGAAAGGAGAAAAACCTTCTGCAAACTTCAGAAGGAAAATTTTCTGTAGGAATCTAACCTCTTACTAGATTAACAGCCAAGTTTTAAGTATAGAACTTTCTTCTTGGGATGGCAATTAAGATAGTCATCTAGTGGGGAAGGGCTCATAAGTGCATATTTTAGCTAACTCTCAGTAAACCTGTCAGTTGAAAAGTGTCAGTGGGAAAGTCCACTGTACAGATGCCCTGCTATTTTCTCATGGGCCTTAAGGCCAAGGTTCACTGACAATACAGATATTACTCCCATCAAGACTGGAAAATAAGATTATTTGGCATTATCAAAATACTAAGCCTAAAAAAAAAGGGGGATATAAAACACATTTATGTCTAAAGTGTTTGTTTATACATATTCTATGTCAGAATTATGTTTAATATTAGAATCCACTCAAGAGTTTGGGGAAAGCAGAAAGAAAAATGAAGCAGAGAAAAAAACATGGAACTATTCAAGACCTCTCTGTCTCAAGTCCATGATGGACTAACCCTTGGTAGAATAATCAAAACAACAACCAAACATCTAAGCACTATCTACTCGCCAGGTAGATAATTAAACAGGTAATCAACCTGTTTAATTTTTATGACAATTCTTTTTAAGCTATTATTAAACCCCTCTTAGAAGTAAAGGAAATAGCTAGGTATGGTGGCTCACATGGGTAATCCTAGCAATTCTAGAGGCTGAGGCAGGAGGATCGCAATTTCAAAGCCAGCCTCAGCAACTTAGCGAGACCTTGTCTCTAAATAAAATATAAAAGGGCCTGGGGATGTGGCTCAGGGGTTAAGTTCCTCTGGTTTCAATCTCCGTACCGAGAGAGAAAAAAAAAAAAAAAAAAAAAAAAAAAAAAGTAAAAAAAAAAAAAATGTAAGGAAATAGCATATCAGTAACTGACTCAGGCCACAGGACCCTTCAGAAGACTCTAATAGTGACTTAGTGAGATAACAAGGGTGGAGTGCATTGAGATAGGGTAGCCCAGGTGAACATGTCAGTAACTGTTTTGAGTTGAGGCCCCTCTCAGAGCTCAGGGTGGCCAGGGAGTCTTTAATGAAACAGTGACTACTTATCTATTTGGCATGCAACACAGTCCCCAACTTTTTAGTGACTGTCTACAAAATATTAAGGCCTCCTCCCATCTTCCAAGAACCCCCAAGGTCAGAGCTATGACATGAGGCAAAATGTCACAGGGGAACTAGGGTTCTGCACAAGTTTCAAACAAGAACATACTCGGCTCAAGTCTGTTCCGTATTTACGATGAAGTTCATCAAGGCTGAGTTTATGGTCATCCTAAGGGAAAACAAAAATAAAGAAAAGAATGAAACACTGTAGCATAAAAGAGCATCATTACTCATTCCTATCTTGAAGCTTATAAATGAGTGTCTCTTCAGCTGTTGTACTCTCACCAGTGCCCAATGGCATGGTAACCACATAGCTATTGCCAGAGGCTAGCCAATATCAAGTGATGGAGGTCCATTATCACCTGCCCATTCAAGTCAGGGAGACCCAGCAGCTTGGAGAGATCTAGTAAGCCTCGTTTGACTTCTCTAGAGTCTAGATAGGCTATGTCTGTGAAAGTCTGAAGAGATTGGAAGTTCTCCATGTTCAAAATAAGCCAGAGAAAAGAAAAGACCATGAAATCAGCCACAGTCCCTTCTGTGGACTTTTGACTGCACCTGAATGAGTGAATAACTTTTCTGATACTCTAAAAGCTTTTAAAATGCAGATTTTAAACACTGATCCCTGTAATTGGGTGAGAGCTATACAAATGTTCTGACCTCTTCCAAAATAAAACAATTCTCTGACTGAAGGATTGGGGCAGGGGTGTGTATGCTTAGATGTAAGACAGGATTCATTTTTAAGGAGAACAGAAGCAACCTTCCTCCAGTACTTACCATAGACACTTCTTTCTTCAGTTCATCCATATCCCTCTCCTTCTTGGCCTTTTTGCCCTTTTTGTCGACATGTTCTGAAACGGCTGCAGGTTCATATTTATCACGTCCAACCTATAGAAGATCGTGGGTTAGAGGTGGTTGTGAACTATGAACAGCACCTGGAGATTGAAGGGTCTGCAGCAGGGCACGCTGGGAGTTTTAAGTTGAGCCTCATCATTTGGAATGTTTACTGGGATAACATTCATGAAAGTGTACGCAATGATACAGCATACTACACAGACGACTCATGTACACCATCATTCAAGACACTCCGTCTCCACCCAAGGGTATGAAGAAGAGCAGGGAAGTCAGAGCAGGCCTCAGAATGGCCCTGACAGAGAAATTTCCATTTGGGGTAAATAGGGATTGTTGTGCCACCACCAAAATCCCCTCAGAAACAATGGAACCATCTTTACATTGTTAACGTAACCCAGTCTAGGACTCCAGAGTTTGCATTCTGATTCAGACAGGCCTGAGATCAAGTTCTGGGCTCTAGCAGTCCCCTGTGTGTGTGTGTGCTTGGGCAAGTCACTAATGCTCGAATTTCAATTTTCTTCTCTACAGCAGGGAGATAAGAATAGTGCCAGCCTCATTTAGGGTTTCTGAGAAGATTAAATGACATATCTTAATGCTAGCTACTTTTACATTGTGTTTAAATTCTTCACATTGCAAAGACATTATGTATTGACTTTAAACATCTTTAGGACAATGACCTTTTCATCTTTTCATATGGAAAAGTCAGCCTGAAAGTCCCTAAAATTCTATTGAGACCCCCCCAACCAAAAGGGAGTCCCCACCTCATTTTGTAACCTAAAAATAAAATCCCCCAAATCAAAGTCACTGGAAATGTTTTGACATAAGCAGGATGTAGGGAAAACGTGTGCATTATCACATAATTCACAAGATCCACCTACGCCTCTAGAAAACTGGAAGAATATTTTTTTAAAGAAAATGTTGATTCTATAGTTTAAATTTAGATTGTTCCACTCCCCCACTCATTTAAAACGCCTGAACTTATCTACATGAAGCCTGAACTTGGGGCTCTGAAGTCAGTCCCCAGACCAGAAGAGGCCCCTCATTCAAGACACCCACTCAACAGTCTGCCTCCCATAACTACGAGTTAGGGGGCCAGGTAGGTATTAACAATTTCCTTAAAATGGATAAACAGAGTTACTACTATTAGTTTATGGCTTGCCCTTACTCATTTTTAACTTTCAGAAGTACATTAATAGTCACCAAACCAATACCTAGGAACTCTTATGTCTATATTACAGTTTCATTGTGCTGAAATAGAAGTTAAAAAGTATGTTTCAGTCATAACTAATCAAGCTGCAAATAAAATACAATATTCCCACTTGAATTTAAAACTCCAAAGAGAAATCCTGCTCCAAATTAGTGGGTGTGGGAGATATTTATATCAGTTACATTGTTCAACTTCTGTGGTCCTTGGCAATGCGACTTGACAAATAACTTCTTCCAAGAGAGTGGGGTACTTTAGTTTTCATCTTATCTGTTCAGAATGGAGCAGGTCTAAAGATAGTCAACATTCTTGACATTCTCTCCACTGTGCAGCAACCACATTTGTGAGTGCCTCTTTGAGTATAGCTCTTGGTGCCAGAGTTAAAATGAAATATAGTCACACACATTGGAAGCAGAGAGGCAAACTAAACAAAAGGAAAAGAGAGGGCTTCTACCAGTGAGGAGTCCACAGTCTGAAGTGCCACTACCTTCACATACTTCATGAGGCAAGCACAACACTTAAAAAATCATTTTAAAGACATTGACCAGGAATCTCTAAGATCTTTTATCTGGCCAGTCTGTATTGATTTTTAAAATCCAGTTCACAAATTTTTAAGCAAGCCGAGTACCATTAAAACATATTTAAATAAATGGAAATCAGAGTTAAAACCCCTCAGCCTCACCATCTGTAGGCTTTGATTACTCTCAGTTTTATAATATTTTTCAATCCAAAAGAAAGGAGAGAGAATTATTGGAGCAGCAAGGCCTTGGATACATTCCAGAGTCTTATCACCGTTCACAAAATAGATGTCTTGCTTGCAGTTCCACAGCTATCAGTGGTGAGCTAGTTGGGAACCTAGATTCTGTAAAAACTCCCCTTTCTTCACCAATTCACGCCACATAAGGCATAATTTTAAATGAAGTCATTTGTTAAAGGCACATGAAGAGTATCAACATAAGAAACTGCTCTTGGGCTGGGGTTGTGGCTCAGCAGTAGAGAGCCCGTCGAGCATGTGCGCAGCCTGGGTTCGATCCTCAGCACCACATAAAAATAAACGCATTGTGTACAATTAAAAGCAAATAAATAATTATTAAAAAAAAATTGTTCTTTCTTCAAATTTTTAATTTTTTTTCCCCACCAGGCAATGTTTGTCCAAAACTAAGCCAATTATATTCAATTAAGTTCTTCTCCACAAGTAAAATAATAATTTAATACTAGCTTATCCTAGTAGGGATCAAGCAATACTTAAGTTCCTATCAGTTTTAATTACTACAATTTCAAAATTGAAAAGGCTGTGAGTGTGTGTGTGTGTATGTGTGTTTGGGTGCTGGGTGAGACAGGTAGCACTGGTAAAACTGGATACAACAGTATTTATTATTTCTTTTAAAAGCTTTTGGGGAAAACAAAGGTCATTGTAAAGGGGAAGGATAAACGGCATTTCTTCAGTCGACTTCAGCGACCTCCCACTCGTTTGGTTACTGGGCATGCAGACCCTTCTCCAGTCAGGAAGTCCGGATCACTTCCCCACGCCCACAGAGCTAGGAAGGAATAAGTCCCCACTCCCATCATGCACCACGGCACCCCATTGAGTGTCTAGAAGGAAAAGTACAAGGGACACTCAACAGGCCACACTATCCTCATAAGGACCACTGGTAAAACTACAGTGGGTTGTGGTTTTTTTTGCTGTTGTTGCTTTTCCATTCTAATTTAAGAACTGGGAAGTCACAGAAAGGGCAGGGGCTCTCCCACTGTGACATAGTAGCAGCCTGTGTCATTATTTCATCCTGTGCTCCCCATATTTTATTCTGTCTTCTCTAAGATTCACTAGGAATTTTGCTATTTCATTCATGTACATGGAAAGGTAATTAGACCTAGGAAGAGAAATTCTTGACAAGAACCAAAGTTAAAACATGTAACAAGGTTCAATCATTTAAAGATATATGCCAAATCCTCACAATGAGTGAGGGATATAGCCCCAAAACCTTCAAAGCAGAAGATGATCCTTCCTCTTCTTCAGTAATTAATTACTTAAAGGGGGAAGGGCGTGGAACACATATGACAGCTACAGAGAATTATCCAAAAATAAGCAGTGAGGGGGCGGAGGAAAGGCCACACACAAAAGTGTGGTAAAATTAGGCAAAGAGCTTCCATCCAGGAGCATACCCCTGAAGGTCTCCCCTAAGCATAGTGGCCACTAGTAGCACCCAGCCCCAACCCCCAGCAGGCAGTCTTCATCAATTCGTCCACCTTGCATTAAGGACAGTCCCGCCATATCAGCATAAGTGGCCAGCAGGGATCTTGGGAGAATTTTAGACTTGTGAAATTTCTGCTAAAAATGATTAGAGGGAAATAGGAAGCCCAGGGTTCCCACTCCCTTTAGACTATTGATGATGCTTTAAACTCAGCCTCCAGTCATTCTAGTGCTGCCACCTGCCAGCTACATGACCTTGAACAATCAGTCTCAGCATCCTCCTCCTTAAAATGAGAACAGCACTTGGCATAAGGATTAGAACATACAGAAGGCATTTTGATAGTTTGATTAGTCAAGGAACTGCCATCAACTCTGAAAATGGCACATCTACAAACCAGTTTCCAAAACCTACAAACTGAAGCTTTGGACTAGCAAGAGAGGGTACAAGGAGGGCAAAAGTAACTGCCCCACATGCAGCCCACTTCAGAGTTGGCTGAGAGTTGTAGAAATGGCACCTCTGAACTCAATTTGGTAAATTCTACCTTGGCAGAGAAGCCAGGGGATAGGCTCTGATCCGGCTGGTTGCCTAGAGGCACTGCCTATTTGGGGTTAATATAAAAGGTGTGTGTGGGGGGTGTCCAGTTTTCCTGGCTAATGTATTAAATCATCATCAAATGCATTTGTATATGTAAAGGCACGCTGCACAGTGCCACACAGAGGTTATAATGTTAACTTCGTGCCAATTAACATATATTACTGCTATTCCTCACTTTCTAAGAAAAGTCTTTAAACCCTTAAAGAAAAACAAATTTGGGCATTTTAAAATTTCATCTTGTCAATTAAAACTTAAAATATCAATCAACAAATGATGAACCCAGTTTATTTCATCTCCTTTTACTCCTAAAACAAAGTGGTGCAGTTTACATATAAGGAATTTTCTAGCCAGGGACCTGAGGGCTGTGAGATGGCCTGGTCTGAGGGAGGAAGGACTTGCACTGTCATGGTACAGTGGCTGCTCCCCAGTCCCAGCAGTGACACTTCACTGCAGGAGCAGGTACCCGAGAGACTAGCATGTCTTCCTGCTCCTCCTCTCACTCACCCAGACACACATGCTGGAGAATATATACTCCAATATGGCCGAAGTTGGAGGTCCCTTTGTGACCCTGGCCCACTATCTATTGCTAAACTTGGGCTGTGGCCCATCAGCCAGCAGGGGACAAATAAGAACAGCTGTACTTCCAGCCACGGGGTTCCCTCTCATCCCAAAAAGAACACGACTTAACCTTTCTCCCCATCAACCTGCATGTAAATTTTAACAAGCCTACCAGCCTACCTAACTGCAACAGCATGCATCTATAATTGCTTAAAAAATGAAAATTCTTGGCCGGGCGCGGTGGCGCACGCCTGTAATCCCAGAACTTTGGGAGGCTGAGGCAGGAGGATCGAGAGTTCAAAGCCAGCCTCAGCAATGGCGAGGCACTTAGCAACTCAGTGAGACCCTGTCTCTAAATAAAATACAAAAAAAAAAAAAGGGCTGGGGATGTGACCCAGTGGTCGAGTGCCCCTGAGTTCAATCCCCGGTACCACAAAAAAAAAAAAAAAAAAAAAAAAAAAAGAAAAGAAAATTCTAAAAATGTTAAACAGTGTACTTTAGAGTTGCTATCTCTTAGAAATATATTTCGTTTATCTATTTATTAAAAACAAATGAACAACAATAAAAATGAACATACATACATACCTCTTAAGTTTCTCAATGGGATATTTACTCTACATCTACATTAAGCACCTGTAAAAGTTAAAACTTTTTGCTTCTTTCATAACATCCTCCATTTGCTATCCTCTTCATCTCTCACGCTACCTTTTTTTTTTTTTCCAGATCAATCTGATTTAAGAGACAATAGATTCATAACTGGCAAAAATGTTACAACGGGGGCCAAATCAATTCCAAGTTTGTGTGTGTGTGGGGGGGGGGTTGTTCTGGGGATCAAACCCAGGGTCTTGTCCATGCTAGGAAAGTGGTCTACCACTGAGCTACACCTTCCATTGAACCCTGAATCCTCAACTGATACCCTGAAGCCTAGACGGAGAGTAAAATGACTGCCAGGCTGAGGACTGTAAAGGCATCCAAGGACTAAAGAAATAAAACAAAAATGGTGTTATGGAAGCATCACATGGAGGAAAAGAAAAACATGAGGATAAGCCCCAAAGTACCCTAGGGCCCCGGATATCATCATGATTACAACAAGAAAGATAAACACCAAAGCCCACTGATCACAAAACCTTAGGCTGATTATCAGGCCCCAAACAATGCAAGTCCCAAAGATAAAGCATAAGCCACCAGGAATCAACTTTTCAGATCACCAACAGAGAATATCAGATCATTGTTACTAAATAGGGTTTGAATAAAACCAGATAAAGAGATAAAGTCCAGATATATTTCATTGTAAACTCACAAAGAAACTAGGAAATGAGGCCTATTGGATAAAAGTCCCTTGGCTCCAGACCCAAATAAAACCAGAGAGAAAGTATAGGGTGGTGGGCACCTCTTTTCTCACCAACAGGACCTGCTACTCCAAACAGCAGTCAGATAAATGTGAGGAACTTCTTGTGGATTCCTAACAAGGGATTTCAGCACAATTAATGAGGTGAGTCATATGCAAAGAACAGTCTCTCTCGACTCAGGCCAAAGAACACACTTCCCTTCATACACTCAATTCATAGCAGTGGGAGAAAGTTCAGACCAGACTTGGTTAACGGTTCCTTTCCCCAAAACACAATTCACAAAAGAGAGTTTTTAAAAGTTTAAAGTTTCCTTTCCCCAAAACACAATTCACAAAAGAGACTTTAAAGTTTTCTTCCTATTATCACTTACTGGACACCTTATTTTCAGAGCAATCTAGAATTGGACAGCGCTGGCAGTGATGGGGAAACATTTTGCCCGGTATTTTGCTGTCCAAACCCAACCACTCTGATTACCATGAGCCCATCTGATCTGACACTCGTGTTTCTCCTTCTGGCCTGCTAGCTGGCAGAAGGCCCTGGGCAGCTAGAAGAAAGCAGCACAGACCTGTATCCAGGCTCCCTCGCATCGCAAAGCTGAAGAGTCAGATTCACTTTACAAGACTTAAAAAATGAGAACCAATTGTGATGAAAGTCCTTTACTTGAAAAGTGAAAGTAGATGAATACTCTTAAGATGCTATTTAATAGATTTTCTTTTGGAGCAAAGATAACAGTTCTCAGCACTATCAATGGACACTTCCACTTGATTTTTCCTTTGAAGGGTGACTAACAGTATTTCCCAACATTTTCAACCTTTAATATGTTTTTTGGGGAAAGAAAAACTGTTCTCTAGCTTTGAAAGGGCTCACAATTAACTGAGGAACAGCAAACTCAGTTGAAGATCTAATGTACTCTCAATTCCAATTACTTTAAGCCCCAGCAACAACATCCCCAGCGCACACTGGCCCTGTGCTCACTGTATAAACAAAACAAATGACTCCACTTGATCCTCAGGGTGAGTACTGTAGCCCAGGGCCAGACCAGAAACTGAAGCTTCAGGACTTTTTCTTTCCCCCTTCTTCTTTTTTAAACACCTGCTTGTTTTTCAAGGAAGCAACCATTTCACTTTTCCACACAGAATCTTTCAAAGCTATTTAAAGCCTCTTTTTCATTCAGTTTAGGTTTATTTAAAAGAGCACAGCCTGATCTGAAGAGAAAGTCACTTATCACAATTTTTGCTAAAATAAATAAGCAGACAATGATTTCGAAGCGTTCTGGGATGGAACATGGGCGAGTGCCAGGTCTGCTGTGCTTTCAGATGTTGAAATTCACTTCTTATTTGTAAACATGATTTAGGAATAACACTCCCAGCAGTCTACATTTTTAAAGTTCAGCCCTCACCTGGATAAACACCTTACTGGATTTTCTGAAGTAGCTTCTTAGATTTTTATTTTTTAGGCCTGCTTTTTGGCTGCTCCCCATCTTCTCAGGTTTATGATGCAGGCCTCCCCCCTTCCTCCCTCCCACCCAAAGGTGAGTCACTGTAGTGCTACAAACTTACTGGCAGAGAACACTACAAATTAACAAACAGAGTTACCAAAAGAGGATACAACCAGATAAAAGGGTACAGAAAGAACCCAAGAGGCAAGGAACTGCTATGCTTGAATATACTCAACAATTGACAGGGAGGGTGAAAGGCAACCTCAAACTCTTACTCTCTACCCCCCCAGGGCAGTTCCTCCTGTAACCCCTCCACCTGCTCCTGGCCAGGCCAGCCAACTTTTCATTTGGAGGACTCTGCCTTACAATGTTTTGAGTCTAAAGTACTAGCTTTATAGCAGCCAAAGGATATTTAGTCACACTTTCAAGTTGAGCTTCAAAAGGGCAGCTGATAATGTCACCATGCAACCAGGATTTCTGCTGACATGTGTACCCCTGTGCAGCCTTCACTTGATCCTTTCCCTTGCCCCTCTTTAAATCACTACCCATAAGCTATGATTTATTTTCCAGGTGACTAAGTTAATATTCAAACCAAACCTAGAACTACACTAAAAGTATGGTGAGAACTCCCTCCCCCCATCTTTAATAAACTTGAGAGAACAGAGTTTCTTACAGTTCTAAACAGTTATGGTGTGTATCTTTGGTGAGCTAAACAATTGTGGGTGGTAGGCCTAGCTGAGGACTTAAGCCAAGTCACTGGCAAAAAACACCCAACAAGAAAAAAAAAAAAAAAAAAAAAGGGACAAAATCCTATTTCATCCAGGAATGATTCAGCAAGAGCCATTCTTGTTTTCTTACCAAATGCTTAGGAACTAGATTTTTAAGGACATAAAAATTACCTGAAATATCATCAAGACCTAAACCTTAAACAGCACTGAGAAGAGGAGGGGAAGAAATTAACAATGACCTTAAAAATTAACTGCAGGCACAGGCTTCCTGGTTAACCAATTATCAGCAGGGCTTTAGTCACCATTCCACCCACATTCTAATCCCCATGTGGAAAAATCCCAACATTTCAGTATGAAATATTCTTCTGAACATTTGGATTATCACAATAAACCACTGGGACAAGCACATAAGCAGACATAAACATACACATACACACACACACACACACACACACACGCAACCTAATGATCAATGTTTCAGGGCACTTCAAATACTAAATACTACACAGCAGACAGGCAGTATACCATCCTATGTTAACCACAACATATTTTTGCTCACCAGTACAACAGGATCATGCCTACATCTGGATAATGTCCTCATCATTAAGACATGTGGATTGAACCTCCACTAATAAGGTGTATTACTACACTATACCACTACTGGGCATGAGTGTGTGGTTAAGAGACATCTAGATATACGAACATTAACTTACTTACCTAAACATCTGCCTGGCCTAGAATTCAATATCACAAATACCTCGGTTTCATCTGAAGAATAACTGTAGAGTCATGCTTATAGGGCAATGGTGAAGGAGTAAGCTATGTTTAGGCTTGAGATCACATGCTGTTCAGGAATCAGGGACTTCTGTTCTTTCACTGAGCAACCATTTGACCTTGAGCAAGTCACTTCACCTTCCTAGGCCTCAGTACATATCTGTGATCTCTGTACTCCTTAAAATCAGTAATGTATCTCCACTTGGGAAAGAAACTTCTTTTTTTAAGGGAAGAAGAGACAAAAGAATAAGCTTTAAAGAAGGAAATATTTACAGGAATGGTGAGAGGTTTGATGGTGTGGTACAATACAGGCCACTAACCCAGTTTCCATCCTGGGGAGGGAGGAAAGAGGCCTGGCATTCCCTCTTTGCTCTGATGCTACCTCCACATTTTATGCTTCTAAAAACAACACCCGGTATGCATTCCCATTGATCCTATTCTCTCTCCCAGGCCCAAGCCTTTCAATTACCGTCTTCAAAATCCATTTATAAAGACACCTAAGAATGGGTCCTCCCTCCGCCCCATTCCTCCGTCCACACCCAGGAGCCTTAGAACCAGCAAAGATCTATTGGGTGTTGCGCGCTAAGCCCTGGAGAGGAAGGAGTGGATTCTCTCCCACCTGCGTCTCATGACCTGGTGCTTTTCCATCCCACGAACAATTTTCAGGGTCATTTTGTGTAAATTTTTCTCAATTGGATTTGGGCTCTTTTGGGGTCCTAACTCGGTGTTCTGCAGGGGATATAGCGGGTTACAGAAATGTGGGATAGCGATGTTGTTCGCGCTCGGTGCTGCTCACTCTCCTGCCCTCCACATAGATGCCTGTGGGGTGCTGGAAGCCCGCAAGCCATTCCTACCCTCATGTACTGCCCAAGTCTTTTTTCGGGTTTATTGTACCCAGAGGCCCTGGTTGGGTAGTCTGCCTTCCTTCAAGGCCCATCCCTCGAATAAATCCGCACACCTCTCCCCAGCGTCAAGGCAACTCCGATTATCGCGGGCGCATCCTGTTATGGAAAGTGGCCCAATAAAGCTCTCAAAAGTATACCGTAAAGGCCATCTTAGGGCGGTGAAGACACACCCTTTCTGGCACCAGCACGCCCGACAGGCTCCGCAGTAAGGGGAAGCCAGTTTTTTCCTTTGGGGGAGGGCGGCCGCCTCTGCGGGGAGCTGGCTCAACCCCAGCGCTTCCAGAAGAAGGAGCCTCGACCCAGAGAGGCTGCCCCCGCCGGCGCCGGGCCTCGGCGGGAACGGCAGTCGGGGAGGGGGCCCCGGCGGAGCGCCCCAGGGGAAGGGGAGGGGCGCGCCCTTCCTCCGGGCACGGAGGGAGGAGGGAAAAAGGAAGAGGAGAGACGGGAGGTGAGGGCGGGTGGAGCGGGGGGAGCCGGGCTCCGAGATGCCACCGGCGGCCCGCTCCGTCCCGGGGCGGCCCCGCTATCTCTGGACCTCCTCCCGGCGCCACTTCCCGAGCGCGGTCCCCAGAACCTCCCCCGCTGCTGCGCGCATGGTCTCGGAGGCCCGCAGCCTCTGCCCGCGGTCTGCGCACCGCCCTGCGCTGCCGCGCGTCCCCCTCGGCGCTCCCTCCATTTCCAAAGTGCGTCGTCTTTTAAGCCGCGCCGCTTCCTCCTCCGCGGCCTCCCGCTGGCCGTGGTGGCCCTCCAGACTTCCTTCTCTTCCCCTCCAGGGCTCCCCGCGGCCCTCCCCGGGATCACCAGACACTCACCCCCTTCCCCATGGTGGCGGTGCTCTGTGCCTGGCGCCCGGTCCTGTCGCTTGAGAATAGAGAGAAAAGAAGAGAGCAGCTCCCGGCCGAGCGAGCGGGGCCGGGGGAGCCTAGAGGAGGGAGCTAGGGCTGCCGCGGGGCGGGAGAGAGAGGGAGGGCGGCAGGCGGCTCGGATCGATGCCGCCGCCGCTGCCGCCGCCGCCGCCGCCGCCGGGGCTGGTACCGGTGCTGCTGCCACGTGTCCGCCTCCTCCCGCCGTTGCTCTGCGCCCCAGACCCCGCCGCAGCTCAAGCCCGCGCCTCCTCCTCACTTCCTAAAATATGCAACCTGCGTGTTGGCCCCGCCCACGCCTCACACGTCACCGTTTACCGGAGCAACCTGACACCGGCCGCGGGCCTGGCTCCGCCCCCGCCCCAAGTCCCACCCCCGGGCCGGGACCGCGCCGGCTGCGGCCAGTCCCGGCTCCCGGCAGGAGGGCGCCGGGGTCCCGGTGCGCGTGCCCAAGTCCCGGGAGGGCTGTGGGGAGCGCTTCCCCACTGGGCAGCAAAGGCTTAAGACTCCATGGTACTCCGCGCCCTTCTTTCCGTGGCGCGGCCCCAGGGTGACCCGACTGCTGTATAGGGCACTGAGGGTTCGCAGTAGATGCGGTACGGTCTCGGTTCTGGGCTCCCTTGGTTGCCGGAGGCTAGGCACCAAAGCCTCGCACGGAGTTGCTTTTCCAGAGCGTCAGTCAGAAACTAAGGGATGCACCAGGGGTCTCAGGTGTGACTGCAGCTGGCCTGCGTCTGAAGCACTTTGCCTCTGCATAATCCAGGACCCACGCCCACCTGCGGATGGTATCCCTAGGTTCTAAGTGCCTTTCGGCTGTTTCCTCTGACTGGGGGTCCTTGTATTCACTTCTTACTCCACCACCAGAAAATGAGTTTGAATTAGCCTCTCCAGATGACCCGCGCGCACCATCCTCCACCACAACTCACATATCACTCCATTCAAGACCCCAAAATGACAGTCCAAAGGACATTCAGTGAATTCATTCACACCACTGTGTAAATGAAACCTAGTTGTCGATTTTGGTGATTCTCTTTAGGGAAGAAAAACCTGAAACCCCAAGGAATATGTATCTTTATCAAAAAAAGGTGGCGCAAGAGGGAGGTGTTTGAAGTCTTGTCTGCTTCTCCAAGCTGCCCACCTGCGCAGTCTTGGGTTTTTGAGGGGCCCAGACCACACTCCACCTGCAACCTTGAGTGCTTCATAACAGAGGCCACAGTGGCTGAAGTTCTCTAACATTAAAAACAAAAAAACAAAAACAAACAAACAAACAAAAAAACAGAAAGAAAGAAAGAAAAGTATTATTATCAACAATTATCAGAAAGTTAAGTACACTGGGGAACCACAGGATTCACAGGAGAAAGTCACTCCACATCGCTGGGAAATTTCTATGAAAAACAAGGAAAATATTAACTTCCTAAGCAAGTTAAAGCAACTCTTATCAACTTCAAGAATTAATTCAACATGAACAAACAAGAATATGAAGCTTGAAAAAAAATGGGGAAGGAAAAGAAAAAAAAAAACCTAACAACTGTGTTATCAGTTACATCCTTAGTAAAATTGTCATCCCTTTATAAAAGAAACTGTTGCTTATAAGAGTCCCCTTCCTCTTTCCCCAAGATACATGGTTAAGGACTTTTGTGTCCTACAGACTCGATTTAAGCACTCCAGGCCATAGAAAGCAGAATTGTAAACAGAATTCAAGTCAGGGCTGCTGGGGGAAGAGGCCTCAAATTCAGAACAGAGTTCCCAGTACAGTTAATTCAACAAAAGGTTACAATGTTATCAAAACTCTAAAAAAAAAAATCCTTAATTTCTATGCCTGACAGTCCCTCTTTACTGCTATTCTGTAGCAGGCTTTTACTTGCTAAAGATCTCTTAGCTTGTTTAAGATTAATTACCCCTTGGGCCCTGATCTGAATGCAGCAACAACAAAATGTAGTAAGCACAAGTCTGAACAATGTAACTTTCTCCTGCCAGCTGATTCCTTATTCTCCCTCCATAAGTAAAATTATCACTCATTCATTTAACAAAATAACACCAATAAACCAAAGTGAGCCAGGCACGGTGGCTGGTGGCACACGCCTGTAATCCCAGCACTTGGGAGGCTGAGGCAGGAGGATCGTGAGTTCAAAGCCAGCCTCAGCAACAGCGAGGCACTTAGCAACTCAGTGAGACCCTGTCTCTAATAAAATACAAAAAAGGGCTGGGGATGTGGCCCAGTGGTCGAGTGCCCCTGAGTTCAATCCCCCGGTACCACAAAAAAAAAAAAAAAAAAAAAAAAAAAAAAAACACACACCAATAAACCAAAGTGTTTTCCTTTCTACTAGAGCCTTTTATTTGGTAGCTGCAGGTTGCTCAGGTCCTCTCAGGAGGACCCCAAAGATCTAGTTGTGTTCTTGGGTAGAGAAAAGGTGAAAATAGAAGGAATGTTAACTAAACTCTGGATTTTGATTTTGGCTTCATATGGCAGTTTTACATGTATAAGGTCCTTGAATTCTCCCATGTCTGCAAGGTGAAGAGTGGGAAACTAGAGGCTCAGGGGCCTTCATGAGGCAACTTGTTATTTTGGAAGCTTGGTCTCCAAATTGCAAAATGGGAACCATCTTCCTACTTCTAAAGTTGAGTCTGTGAGCATAGAACTAGTTTTCCCGGGAAAGAGTGATGGAAAGAATCCCTGCTGGGTTGAAATATGGATCCCTTGTCATGTCTATGGAACCCAGAAAAGGGAAGGGATGGCCAAGACTGAGGTGCAGAATTCTCAGATGTGAAACAGACACTTTCGAACTTAAATGGCCAAAGGTAGAAGTCATTTTCTTAGAAAAGTCTTCTTTTTCTACTCTTAAGAGAGGCTTCTGAGCCGGGCGCGGTGGCTCACGCCTGTAATCCCAGCACTTGGGAGGCTGAGGCAGGAGGATCGTGAGTTCAAAGCCAGCCTCAGCAACAGGCGAGGCACTTAGAAACTCAGTGAGACCCTCTCTCTAATAAAATACAAAAAAGGGCTGGGGATGTGGCCCAGTGGTCGAGTGCCCCTGAGTTCAATCCCTGGTACCAAAAAAAAAAAAAAAAAAAAAAAAAAAAAAAAAAAAACACCAATAAACCAAAGTGTTT
The DNA here is from genome assembly GCA_025594165.1 of Tamias sibiricus. Classification (NCBI taxonomy): domain Eukaryota; kingdom Metazoa; phylum Chordata; class Mammalia; order Rodentia; family Sciuridae; genus Tamias; species Tamias sibiricus. The sequence continues at coordinate 107,017,280 of CM046658.1, read as the reverse complement.
TCCTTTCTACTAGAGCCTTTTATTTGGTAGCTGCAGGTTGCTCAGGTCCTCTCAGGAGGACCCCAAAGATCTAGTTGTGTTCTTGGGTAGAGAAAAGGTGAAAATAGAAGGAATGTTAACTAAACTCTGGATTTTGATTTTGGCTTCATATGGCAGTTTTACATGTATAAGGTCCTTGAATTCTCCCATGTCTGCAAGGTGAAGAGTGGGAAACTAGAGGCTCAGGGGCCTTCATGAGGCAACTTGTTATTTTGGAAGCTTGGTCTCCAAATTGCAAAATGGGAACCATCTTCCTACTTCTAAAGTTGAGTCTGTGAGCATAGAACTAGTTTTCCCGGGAAAGAGTGATGGAAAGAATCCCTGCTGGGTTGAAATATGGATCCCTTGTCATGTCTATGGAACCCAGAAAAGGGAAGGGATGGCCAAGACTGAGGTGCAGAATTCTCAGATGTGAAACAGACACTTTCGAACTTAAATGGCCAAAGGTAGAAGTCATTTTCTTAGAAAAGTCTTCTTTTTCTACTCTTAAGAGAGGCTTCTGAGCCGGGCGCGGTGGCTCACGCCTATAATCCCAGCACTTGGGAGGCTGAGGCAGGAGGATCGCGAGTTCAAAGCCAGCCTCAGCAATGGCGAGGCACTTAGAAACTCAGTGAGACCCTCTCTCTAATAAAATACAAAAAAGGGCTGGGGATGAGGCCCAGTGGTCGAGTGCCCCTGAATTCAATCCCTGGTACCAAAAAAAAAAAAAAAAAAAAAAAGGCTTCTGAATAAAACCTTAGAGATTCAAAATGTAACACTCTATTTTTATGATGAAGAAACAGAGACTCTGGGAGTGTCTAACAATGGATAGTCCAAGCATTGTGGCAGGACTTCCAGGTGTCTTTTCTAACTCCCAGACAGTTCAGGGGACAAACGTTGATTCTAGAAGAGAGAGAGGGCAAGGAAAGTAATGTTTATCTATTCTATGTGCTTCTTATCCTATCAGCTCTTTTTAAGCTCTTAGCTTGGGGCACAATTAAACAGATTGGCCCAGAGACTCAGCTTTTATAGACCTCAAGGCTGCCAAACCTGGATAGCTTTAAGGAGGATTTTTATCTCAACCAAGGAGGGTTGACCCAGTCATTGTGAATAGAGTCAGCAGATGTATGAAAAATATGATGCAAGTTGGGACTTTGAGCCAAGAATGTTAGCACTTTAGGTAAGTACTTGCTGGATTGAATAAACACACCATTGCAATTAAGGACTTTAGAATATGAGTTGGAGCCCACCCCAAGTTAGCATTTTCCATAGGAAGGGGGAAAAAAGGAAATCAATGAGCTAGGAATCTAGAATGACAGGATTTTCTTTGGCCCAGCTTGCCCTACAGTTAGGATGAAAACAATCATCAGTAGGCATTTTTCCATTTCCCAGTTTTCCCCAGAAAACCACTCTCCCTGCCCTACAGTCAGCTCTGCACATCATCCCCAAATTCTTCCTAGCTCATTTCTACCCCTCCTGTGCAAATTTATTTCCCTTATCCTGTTCAGAAGCAGATCTATTGCCTCCTGCTTTCAAAGCACAGTTCTAGGCACATTGCTGACCATTACAACCTGCCAGTTAAATAATTCTGACTCCCATTAACTTTCCTCCCAAACCCTATTTTCTTCTCCATTCCTTTTGAAAGCTCTTTAATATTCCTTCCAATGTATTTACTACTGCTAATGGTTGTAGAAGACTTTAAGTTTTGCCTCTGGAAATTTTAAGTGTCAGCATTTACTTGACAACTTCTAGATACTATGAATCAGAATGCAATTAAGTTTTATTATTTTTACTCAGTATCCTCTTAACACAACTGTTACTTACAGTGCTTTTATGAAGAATGGTTCTTGTAAACAGTAATAAAGGATTCTTTAGTTGTTCCCCATGTGTTTTACATTGGATTCTGAAATTAAGAACCAGGATTCTATCTTCTAGTACTTTTGCTCCAGACATGGACACACACACACACACACACACACACACACACACACACCACTTCTCCCCTCATTTCAACTCAAAACACTGTAAAATGTTATGATATTCTGGCATTTGAAAACTAATTGTTTTCTACAAATCAGCAACCATGGGGGACATTGCAAACAAAAATCAAATAACAACAAAGAAAAGATCTGAACTGAAAAAACTATTCTCCTACCAGAGTTCTATATTCATATATCCAGGGAGGTGGCTTGGGGCATGTTTACAACCCACTATGGGCAAGCTGGAAACAGAGAAGTGGCAGGAGATGACTGTCATTCAACTCTGCCTGCTTTGGAAGATGGGCATTAAGGAAATAAGTGCCATTACTGGGGTGGATTGAGCTAATCTTGGCCTTAAAATATTCTATGGGAAAACAATAGAGAATGTTCTGTGGAAGTTGATCTTATGGAGAGTAATACTCTGCCTATAAATGCCTTTGCACTAAAGAGGGGTGTCAGAGAATGTGCAGATTTTCTTCTCAATAAAGAACTACCTTAACAGAAGTGAATATGAGGCCATCAAAAAGAGGGTTGGTTCATTTATAAAAATTCTGGAGTTTTTTGTAACAGCTGTAGAAGTAACCAAAAAGTAGGTCAGGTACAAAAATAGTAACCAGCTCAATTCATTTTTAACAGCTTATGTTTTACTCAGGATGCTGCCATTTTAGTGATAGATGACCTCCATGTAGGAACTCTTACAAATAAACCCTCCCTCTTTTCTTCCCCTCTCATAAAGAACCTTCTCCAACCCATAACTCTAGTACTCTTATACTATTTAACAAAATTAAGAGTTGATTCATGGAGGGAAAAAAAAAAAACTGGAAAAACCATTATTTTGGTATCTACTTTGAGCCTCACCGGGTGCTTGGTACTGGTGTATAAAGATGACTAAGATGTCCTCTCTACCTTCATAAAGCTCACAATCTGACATAAAAGAAAGACATACAGTGAGATGTTAACAGTGAGAGGAGCTGTACCTACAATGGTATCTCAGAGATGTGAAGGAGGAAGGGGCCAGTTTTGCCTGGAATCAGAAGGCTTTCCTGGCTGGGCCTTGAAAGATGGATTGGAGGTCACTAAATGGCTGTGTGTTTGGGAGGGGCAGGAGGACACTCTCGAACACAGTACATGGGCAAAAGCTTGGGATGTAAACAGTCTGTTTGGAGGACTGGCCAGCCGTTCAGAACGGCTCAAGTCTATGTTGCAAGAGGGAGAGCTGCAGGGTTGGGGAGACGAGCAGAGTACAGTCCTTGGGGGACACAGAAGCCATAGAAGGACTGGAACTTTATCATGTGGACCATAGGGACTCACAGCAGAGTTTTAAGGAGGGTTGTGGCATGATCAGATTTGTGCTTTGGAAAGAATGCTGGGATAGGACTCCAAAACCAGCCCATTTATCAAAGTTCCTCTGATCATATTATTAAATCCAGAATCTCAAGACATCTATACCTTCCTGAGTATTTTTGTGACAGCATACTCAATTTATTTTCCTCTTTTTTTGGTGTGTGACCCAAATACAGCATGCCTTAATTCACATTTTTATCCCCATTATCCCCTTACTTCCCCCTAAACAGAAGCTTTAAATAGCTGGATATGATGAGAAACTGTAATTGAGACATAATTTTAACCATCAGTTAACATACAATTCCCTAATCCTGAAATATTGTTCAATTTTTTGAAAAGATCCAGGGATTTTATCTGGGTTCCCTGTGTTTTGTTTTTCTAAACAAAATTCCAAATAGATCAAGAGTTTTTTGGCTTCTGCTTCTCTCAGAGACCAGAGCTTAATGCAATTCCACTGAGTAAAGAAATTTTAAACCACTTGGCAATGGATCCCATATATGAAGATTAGAATTATAGAGGATAAAGAAAAAGGAGGAAGAGGCCAAATTAATGAATAATTTAGCTTCAATTGTCCAAATAGTTCATGTTTAAGATGTCCATGTGCCAACAAATCTCAGCTTTTTGCTTTTTTGACAAGCCCTGCCAACTTGACATTTGACACCTGATTATGAACATGGTGGTAGAGGTCCTGGTGGAGTCAGTGATGGTGATAGTGAAGATGATGGTACTGGTGGTAGTGGTGGGCTCAAAACTGTTGATCAAATAACAATATCCCAACCAAATACCTTTTTCAACAATACCATTTTCCTTGCCAAAATGAAACTTTTTGCTTATAAAAACTGTATCACTATGCTGCTATCAGGATCAGTTGATGCAATCAATGCATATGAAGCACTACAACATTGTCTACCATGTAGTGACTGTTCAGAAAAAGTAAGGAATGATCTTGTCTTGATTCCAAATCCCTACTAAGCCTGGAAAACACAAAGGCCAAGCAAGGATGAAGGCATCCACAAAAATCAGTCTAAAGGAGGAGTGAGAACAGAATCTACTTTATGCTGGTTCTCTCTTTCCCTACCAATCTCTTGTCCAACAAAGAAATCTGTCTACTGAAACACAGCCAACCGGGCCCACCCAGTTGGGTGATAGAGGTCAGTGAACACTCCACCTGTCTGAACTTGTCCTGTGACTACCAAACCATAGGAGAGAACCAGGGAAATAGGCCCACTGCAACATGGCAGCTGGAGCTCAGCTGAGAGATTTTCACCTGCAGAATAAGAAGTCTTGAAAATCCAGGATCTGCAGTTCAAGGGCTGATGCTGAACAACCTCCTCAGGAAAAAGAAAGCATTGTTTCCAAATGCAATTTAAAACCTTTAAAACCTTTTCTCATTTTTCCTTTTCACTTAAAAAAAAAAAAAAAGATACCATCTGCTAATGCAATCGCTAATTAGAGAGGGAGAGTTATTCTAGCTTCCGAAGAACAGACCCAAGAGGAGGCTGAATTTCAGGCCCGTCATTTCTGTTCCAGGAATAAGACAAGCATTCAGGCAGGCATTGTGCTTAGGGCTGGAGCTGCAGGGAGCTGGAGGAGGCCAGGGACATGCTTTCCTCCCATGGCTATAATCTCATAAACCAGAAGTGCTCAAACTCAATGTATTCTCTTCTCTCTCTCATTTTTCATAATGGAAAAAAAAGTGCTGTTAAAGTTTTGAATTAAGAAACAGTTGCCATCTGGGTAATTGAATTCTGCTTGAAGCAGGCCACCTGGTTCACATCAGTGGCTCTTGGCAGGTATGGAAGTGTCAGCTAAGGTCCTGCATTGACTTCTAAACACAGGCTCGCATTCCATGAGCAGTGGAGAAACCTTAATTTCTAAGTAGTGAAAGCCACTTTGTATCAGGTTACTTCAATGCATGCTGGATTTCTCAGGCTGCAGAAACTGAGAATTACAGCATGAATTGTTGGTCTTGTTCATTCCTGGCCACATGTCTTAAAAACATAAAATCTGAAAGGCTGATTCTCTTTGGCTTCCTGTTTAGACATCCATGTCACAGAAATATGTGTGAATTAAATCACCTTGCTCTCTTAGAGGATGCAGGAGGCTGTTTTCAGTTACTCAAATAATAGAGACGGGGTGGGCAGCCTGGCGGGAAATATCAAGCCCTCCTGTTCTCTGCTGCTATTGGTACTGTCAGTCACTCGGGCTCCCCAAAGGGGGGCACGTTTATGCAGAATAAACAGCATGTGAGGGTTTCAGTCACCTCAGACCCCCATGTACCAAGAGAACAGGAGTCAGGAGCTCTGCAAACAGCTCTCCAGCCAGACCTGTCTGGGCCAAGTGTATCTTTCACTTTACCTTCACAGAGCTGATGTCAAGAGCTGATGTCCTATTGCCTAGGACATGATAGAGCAAGAAACAGAGCTGTTTTGAACTTGGGTGGTCTTGAGCAAGTTCTTGTGCTTCTCTTGAATCCATTTCTTACATATCTGAAATGTCTCCAATGGAACTAAGTTCAATTAGGAGATTTGTGCAGGCAGCATTTGATTCTTGAATTGGGAGGGGAGCTGAGCTTTGGATAAAACTCTGGCTTATAGGTTCTTTGGGCTTTAGAAAGGACATGGAGCTTATGGAGTGAGAATTCTACAACAGAAATAACCTGGCCCAACCTCTTCTTGCAGGATGGACTGAGTCTGAGAGGGTACAAGTGCTTTCTAGGGTCACAAAGCTGCTGTTTAATGTCAAAGCAAGAGCCTCAGCTCCTTCTTTTTCCACTGCACCATGATGTTTTCTTAGCTTTAGGGCAACTAGAAAGAGTCAACTTCAAGAACTAAAACGTTTTTCTTCTTAACAAGAGGAGGGGGTAAATCCAAAACATGTAATTTAAAGGAGCAGTTTTTTAAAAAAATTTAGTTTTCCATGATAACCTGGATTCTCATATAAGTCCATCTTACAAACTTCACTTTACTCATTTCTCAAGACAGCTGCATCCACACACACACACACACACACACACACACACACACACACACACACACTTCTGTTTTCAATATGAAAGAATTCAAGGAAGCATCTTTTTTTTTTCTCCAAAATAATGTCAAGGTGAAATTAAGTTAAAAATATTTTGCAGGATTCCTGGACTTGGGATGAGTCCTCACTACTTTTCTGAGAAGACTCTTTTCTTTCCAAGGACAGTCCCTTGGCCCCCACAGCACATCTGCATGGGGGCTGCCCAGGCTATTGGATGACATCATTCAGTTCTACTTCAGGGCTATCTTGGCTCCAATAAGAGCCATAGAGAAGAGAATTCCTGAAGAGAAGATGGAGGGCGGTAGTTTAGACAGGGCCTGGATGTGGAGCTGGGGTAAGTCTTAGCACATGCAGGGAGCAGAAAGTAAGGAGTTAGATGTAGCCAGAGAGCCTCACGTGGCCAGTACCAGCTCCCAGCAGGCTCCCTTATGTTCCCTCTGCCTCATGATCTCTTTTCTTAATCCAATAAAGGGGCACTTGCTCAAATTTGAAGAGATACCATGTTATTTTATCCACAATATCCTGTCCTCAAGCATTCAAGTTCATGAATTTCTTTCTCAAAAACTAATTTCTGTCCTATAGGGCTCTTTTGATATTGATCTAGAATCAATCACATTCTAAGCCCATGAGATATTATTGTCTCTCTACTCTCCTCTTTCTTGCCAAATGGACAGTGTCTCAAGTCTCCCTGTTCCTTTGCCTACTCCTGTTTCTCTCTCTGCTGCAGCATCTGGCTAACCACATCTCTGCCGTTAAGCAAAATGTTTTCTTCTCTGAGGACTGAACAGATAGGACTCCATCTTCCCACACTGTAATCCATACTTAGGGTGCAGGAAATCAGAAAATCGGGCCCTTCTGCTTTGGAATAGGGTTGGGGTCATGGGCAGATGGGGGCAGAGTACTGATTCTAGATCCAGTTCCTAGACAAGGATGCAGGGAGGCTGGAGGGACCAGTGTGTCCCAGTACCCTTGGGGACAAAGGCTGTTGTTGGTTTACCAGCAAAATTTCCTTTTCCAACACAGGTATCAGAGATTCTTGTGGTAGCCTCATTTGCTTTTTAAGGATGCCCTTCTCACAGAATCCCATGGAGAGCAAAAGGTTGGGTTTTTATAGAAGACCCAGATCATGATTTTCTGTGGGTGTTGTTCATAGCCTCTATGAACATCTAGAAAAATAGGTTTATTGTAGGTACTTCTTTTGGGGGCATTTGGATATTGGAAAAGTATAAAATATCCAACAATACTTGATTCTCACTGTAGTACATTTCTGGAAACCACATGGAAAATCCTAAAACTGATCTTACCCGTGGGATCTGTGTTATAATTGGATATTGCATTCTTGACCAAAGACTTGGCATCAGATAAGTCACAGATACTAAATATGTCATAGAGGCAAAGATTCACACCCCCCCCTCCCCCCCCCCCCCCCCCCCCCCCCCCCCCCCCCCCCCCCCCCCCCCCCCCCCCCCCCCCCCCCCCCCCCCCCCCCCCACCCTTTAAATCAGTAGTTCTCAAACCTAGCAGAGCGTTAGAATTGTCAAAAGAGATTTAAAAAGAAATACTGATGCCTGGGTTCTTCTTGGTATGAGTTAAAGCCAAATCTCTATGTATGAGTTAAAGCCAAATCTCTCAGGTAACCAACATTTTTGTTTGTTTGTCAAGAGCCAGGACCAAAAGAAAGACATGGTTGTCATTTGTCATTTGAAAAAATTAAAACAGCCACTTTCAAGTAAGTTACAAGATTTTTAAAATTCTCTAAATGAAATTTAGAGATTCCCCATTTGAAGAACAAATCATTTCACCTGGTAGTGAAATGTTGCTTTTTTCATACACTGTGGACCAAGTCTGGATTTGAACTAGTAGCCTCAAAGTACAATGTCCTAAGGTTGATGACTAGTAAGTTAATGACTGTTGATAAAGATTCCATGAAAAACACAAATCTTTGTACTGAGAATTTGTTTAGGAATATTTGGAAAAGAATGGACATAGTAGTCTTTGTTCTCAAGAAGTGCTCAAGGGGACAAGAGCATGCTGATTCTGAAGTTAAGCTTCTAGCGATTTAGAAACATGTTAATGGTGCCCCTTGCAACAACAGCATTTATACCTGAAATGATCTCAGCTGGGTAGATCCAATTATTTGAAAATTGTGAAATACAGAGATATATTTTGGGATTCTTATCTTCCCTAGGCGGAAGGTTAGAGAAGTGACTAGGGGAGGGGAGCCTCAGACTCAGGCTCTGGGCCTCCTCCAGATACAACAGTGCAAAGAGGAAGGCAGTGCTGGAGAGCCAGTCTCTAGGTGACCAGGGCAGAGATCAGCTCTGTGCGTTGCTCCCAGGGATACATGACTGGGGTGGGGAAGAGGCCCTGTCAATCTACGAGTTTGGTTTCTCTTTCAGATTCCAATTCTTTGCCATGAGCTATGTGATTATAGTCAGGATCTCACTATTTTGACCTTAAAATAGAAGAATAATGTCGATTCCGCTATCTACCACAAAAAGATACCTTAAAGACAAATTAAATTCTATTGAGCAGATAGCTCATTGTTTTTATAAATTTTCCTCTGATTTTAAGAGTGACATTTATTGAAGAGAATTCAGAAATTACAAAGAAATTGTTACAGGACATAAGGAAGGAAATAAACTCACCTATCATTGCACTCATAATCCCATAATCATTATTTTAAATGTAATGAAACTCAAATGGAGAGCATTCTCTAGGTGAAGTTTTATATCCTATTTTTATATATAAAATTATATAACGAATATTTCTGTATATCACAAAATAATCTTTAAATTTACTATTCCATGACAATACAATATTCAATTTTGGATAATACCATGTGTTTATTCATTGTGAGGTATACAATATGAATATTTAAAATACATGGGAAAGTTAATAATCCAAGAAATTTTACTTACTGTGATTTACAACAGGACATTTGGAGATTTTAAAAATATATGGGCAACAGTTGGAAACAATCTCTGAGAGCACAGATAATGAGATTTTAAAAACAATCAAGAGCAATTTTATTTTTAAAGGTCAACTCGCTTACAAGGGAAACAGAGAACACACAATAATTGCCTTAACTACATTTCCATTGACTTCTGAGTGGGAATTTTATCTTTAACACCCCCTACTGGTTTGCCTTATGGTTTTAGTGTTATCGTTTTCTTTTTTAAAAAAAAAAAAAGTGATTTCATTAGAAGTCTGCTACCTTTCCAATCCTATCCTATTATTCTTCCTCTCAAAAAATAAAGTGAAAGGGTTATGAACAAAGAAAACCAGAACAATTGATTATTTCTTCATTCAAATCATTCCCCCATGACACCATCCACTATGTGCAATGAACAGAGAATAGAGAAGCTCAGGAGAATGAGATTTCCTCAAACTTTCTTTTGAGAGCTTCGTAGTTTGCTGCATTACTCATTCATTCGAGGCCATTGCCATGGGCTCTATATTTTATATTATGCCCTGACAATTATCTCAAGATAAACCAGGAATGTGTAGATTCACAGAGACATGGCAGTTAGTTAGTTAAGTCAGAACAGAGACAATGTGTGTCCACCATTCTTATTGCTGGAGTTCTAGGCAGATAGACTCCGAGTGCTCCTTGGGGTGACACTTACCCTAGCAGTTGCTTGTTCCACCAAAGTGCTTTGTGGCAACTTTCCATCCTAATTTTCCTTCCACCACCAAGGTCCGTTAATGTCCTTATGTGACAGGAGGAAATGAGAAATAGTTACTACACCATTTCTTTTTCCTTTTTTTTTGGAGGGAGGTGGGTGTCGGGGATTGAATTCAGGGACACTCAAACACTGAGCCACATCCCCAGCCCTGTTTTGTATTTTATTTAGAGAAAGGGTCTCACTGAGTTGCTTAGCACCTCACTGTTGCTGAGGCTGGCTTTGAACTTGAGGTCCTCCTATCTCAGCCTCCTGAGCCAATAGGATTACAGGTGTACACCACCGAGCCAGTCTACTACACCATTTCTGTTAGACCTGGGCTCTCTTCATTCATTCAAGTGACATTTGTTGCGTGTCCACTCTTCCTGGCACTGATCAAGGTGCATGAACAAGACAGATCAGATCCCTGTTCCTACGGAGCTCTCAACCTAATGTTTCCAACCTAGTGAATGAGATGAATAATAACAAAGAAACAAATCAAGCAAGATAATGATTAGCTCAAAGCAGGGTGGAATGATGGAGTGACTTGGGGGTTGGGGGGAGTGGGGGGGACTATTTTGCTAGGGAGGTCAGGAGGGCTGCTTTTTTTATTATTTCTTTTTAAAAATTTATTTGTTGGGCTGGGGTTGTGGTTCAGCGGTAGAGCACTCGCCTAGCACGTGTGCAGCCAGGGTTTGATCCTCAGTACCACATAAACATAAATGCATTGTATTGTGTACAACTAAAGCAAATAAATAAATATTTTTAAAAATTTTATTTATTTATTTGTTATACATTGCAGCAGAATGCATTTCAAATCATAGCACACATATGGAGCACAATTTTTCATTTCTCTGGTTGTACACAGAGTCACACCATTTGTGTGTACATACATGTACCTAGGGTAATGATGTCCATCTTATTCCACCATCTTTCCTACCCCTATCCCCCTTCCTTCCCCTCCCTCCCCTTTGCCCTATCTAAAGTTCCTCCATTCCTCCCATGCTCCCCTGGAAGGACTGCTTTTGAAGAGGTGCCCAGTCATCGACCTTGAGTCTTTCAGCATAGGCGTTGAGTGCCTGTTTTTCAAAATTTCTCTGCCCCTTCTCTTCCTGCTACATGACTTAGTCTCAATGACTTCCCTCTCTTTTTTTAGCTATAGATCCCTGAGAAAGGTTTATAGGGGTTCCCACAGCATGCCTATGGTATCCTGCCTCTTTCAAATCCATCATTACTCTGTAATAATCTTTCATTCTATCATCTCCATTGTAGTTGGAAATAAGAGGGATTCGGGTTTCACTTTCAGAGATTTCAGTTTCCTGTGGTCAATGGCAGTGCAAAAATATTAAATGCAAAATAAACAATTTGTAAATTTTAAATAACTTTTATTATAGCATATTATTGTTGCACTTATTATTAGTTATTATTAATATCTTACTATACCCAATTTATAAATTAAGCTTTATCATAAATATGTATATATAGGTAAAAAATTAGTATATATAGGGTTCAATACTATCTGTGCTTCAAGCATTCTCTGAGGGTCTTGGAATGTAACCCCCTAAGATAAGGATGGGCAACTGTAGAGGTACTTTATAATATGCATGAAATTTGCATTTCAATACAGCTAACTTGATTGTACTATTTGGGATTCTGCTGAAATTATCCCTTTGCAGAGGAAGAGTATCTCACCACCCACAGCAGCTTCCTTCTTCACCCAAAAGAACAGATTCCCAGAAAAAAAATGTTCCTTGGACTGCTTCAGGAAGCCCAGGGCCAGTGACAGTCTTCAAGTTGCAGGGCCTCTCCTTTCCACGGTGACTGATGAATGCACGTGATATCTGGAGACATAGTTATCAATTGTCTCTAATGTTCTTGGCTGGAATAAATTTGATAATAATTATCAATCACTGGAAACAGGTTGTGGAGCTCATAATTCTTTTCTGTCATTGTTCCTTTTTTGGTATAGTTGATTTAAGTATTCATTGCCTTTAGATTCCAATAGCAGACATTGCTTTCACATGCCAAATTCTGTGCAAGACACATCTATTTCCTCTTTGAATTGTTGTGACAACTTCGTAGTCAATGTTAGTGAAGGGTAAGGTGATACTCAGAGGGATTTTGGACTGGTTCAAAGTCAGAGATAGAGCAAGGACTACACTCACATCTTCAGATTCCAGTTTAGCTAGGACCCCTGCAGACAGCAGCTCTCTAATTCTGTCTGTGCACACACAGCACAGAGCTACATCTCAAGGAAAATGTAAAACATAATGTGCAAGAAGCTATCTCAATGAAGATGCTGCTCTCTCTGGAGCCTGTGTTGGTCAGTTTTTTGTTTGCTTGTTTGTTTTGTTTTTTGCTATAACTCAAATACCTGACAAGAACAACTCACAGGAGGAAAGATTTATTTTGGTCTGAAGTTTCAGAGGTTTCAGTTCATGGTTGGTTGGTGCCATTGCTTTGGGCCTGAGGTGAGGAAGAAAATCATGGCAGAAGGGCATGGCAGAGGAAAGGTGCTAAGCTCTTGGTGGCCAGGATGGAGGGGGAGTGGGGAGACAGAGAAAGAAACAGAAGGGGCTGGGGACAAGATAGAGCTCCCAAGGGCACAGCCACAGTCACCTACTTCCTCTAACCATCTCCCACTTGCCTACAGTTACCACTACTCCTTATTAGTCCATTCAAATTATTAATTCATCAAATGGATTAATTCAATGATGAATGAAGCAAGAGCCCTCATGATCCAATCATTTTTAAAGCCCCACCTCTGCTTACTGCTACGTTGGAGACCTAGCCTCAGCACGTGAGAATTTGGGGGACATTCCAGATCCAAACCATAATAAGGCTACTGGTCACAAATGAAGCATAAGTTTAAAGATATTGACTGTGATATAGGTATTAAAAACGATTGCATACAATAGGGTAAATCCCCAAGGTATGGCTCCCTCTCTTCAAATGCAACTCTAAAGATACCACAGGAGGGGCTGGGGTTGTGGCTCAGCGGCAGAGCGCTCGCCTCGCACTTGTGCAGCCCGGGTTCGATCCTCAGCACCACGTAAACATAAATGCATTGCATTGTGTACAACTAAAGTAAATAAATAAATATTTTTTAAAAAAAGATACCACAGGAGCACAAATAGAAAATGTAATATTAATTTATAAAGCCATATGCATGGTTATATAAGATGTGTATGTATTTTATATATGTATAATTTTCAAAAGCAACAAAGTATCTGATATTATACTGATAAAGAATGTATCAGAACTTTATTGATAAATATAAGCAGCTCTATTGTTTTATCAAAGAAAAAAATGAAAGGCCCAAATAAATATCTGGAACAATTTAGCATTGCTCTGATCTCATTTCATTATAACCCCAATGAAAATCGTCAGGAATTTCTAGAATTATAATAAACTGATTTTAACTTTTATATGAAAGAGTAAAGGATCTTGAGTAATTAAGTAATTGAAAAAGAAGAACAAAAGGATAGGATCACTCTACTAGAAAATGACACCTTTGAGAAAAATATGAAGTTGCAAAGTTTAGGTGCAGAACAAGCAGGTAAACCAATGGAAAGAATGGAAAGTTCCCAAATCAAACTATATATTTATGAAAAGCAAGTATATTCTAGGGATAGCTCAACAAGACTGGAACAAATGGATAGACAATATAGAAAATACCGTGGAGAAAAGTCTTATTATGTAGAGAAAAATACAGTGGAATCCCTATCTTGACCCATTAAAAAATCAAAATGGATTAATGTCAAAGTGTGAAAAGAAAACTATAAAGCTAGTAGAGGATAAGGTAGGGGATATCTGTCTGCCTTTTGGTGGTAAGGGAATTATTAAATAATGCCCTAAGCTTCTGCTGTCAAGAGGTAAATGGATTAATTTTACAATAATCAAAAAGAAAAGACATGGTTGGATATGGGACATCATAGACAAGGTTGACAGTGACAAGTGATTGGTGTCAGTCTGGAAGATATTTGCAATGTCTGAAGCCTATAAGGTTTTAACAGCCAGTATGCCCAGGGGATTAATGCCAGTCAGCAATAAAAAGACAGAAAAAAAAATAATTGGAAAAAAAAAAAGGACAATGGACATGTACAGGCAGTTCACATAATCATATGAGGAGACAGATGTTCAACTTGACCAGCCGTCACAAAGGAGCTGGTAGAGCACTGTTGAGATGGTGCTTCACCTCCATCAGATTAACAAAACCATAAAGTCACACAACACCAACCACCATGGAGAATAAGTTGAAACAAAGCCTTGGCACTACTGCTGTGTGTAAACCACTAATGCTCTTCTAGGGAGCAATATAGCAATTTTTTATAAAAAATTATGCATGCAAGAGCCTATAACTTAGCAATTTCCTTCTGTATACCTCAGAGAAACTGTAAGTCAAATCTGCAAATTTCTCTTTATGGGTATTTTCTCTGACCAGCACAGAGAACAGTGTAAATGTAGGGAATTTACAAGGATGTTCATAACAATGTTTTTCAGGATGACTGTGCACCTTGAAGCATGTAAATAAGTACCTTTGGTGTGTATTTAATAGAATAGTATGCAACAGGTAGACACCAAATTAGATTTATATGTAACACCTGAGTATCTCTCAAAAATATAACGTTGGCACATTGAAGTAAGAAATCAAATAAAATTTACAGCCCAATATTATTTACATATTTTAAAACACAGATAAATAAACACTTTCTAATGGATGCCTGTATACCTAGACGAACATAGGCAAGTTGGACTAGAAGGCTTAAATGCACTAGACTTGGACTAGAGAAGGGAGGGAAGTGGGAACTGAGGATGGAAGGCAAAAGGGAGAAAACAAAGCAAAGAGGGTCCTGCACAACATAAGTGGGATGTGCTGAGGAGCTTCAGAGTAGGGGAAGGATTGGACTGGTCTCCAGGAGGAGGTTGGATATGAATGGGTGAAGCAGTGTAGTACATAATGGTGATAAGTCATCCAGAATTTCAAGAAAAAATTTCCACTGAGAATGAAATTAGAAAGAATCAAAATGTGAAAGAAAATCCTATATCCGACATGTCTGCATATCAGTGACATTTTATTGCGGTGGCGAACGCCTGTAAATCCTAGCACTTGGGAGGCTGAGGCAGGAGGATCATGAGTTCAAAGCCAGCCTCAGCAATGGTGAGGCACTTAGCAACTCAGTGAGACCCTGTCTCTAATAAAATACAAAAAAGGGCTGGGGATGTGGCCCAGTGGTCAAGTGCCCCTGAGTTCAATCCCTGGTACAAAAAAAAAAAAAAAAAAAAAAATGGTCATTACTCTGAAGCAAAGTTGGACAGCAGAGCTCACTTGAAGCTTCTCATACTTCTCATATAGCAAAGATATGTCCCTATGATAATCATGAAAAATGAAAATACAGAGTTTCATAGGTCTCTTATATTTGTTTTTTCTTTAGTTCTTTTTTTTTTTTTTTTTTTTTTTTTTTTTTTTTGGGGCAATGCTGAGGATCAAACCCAGGGTCTTGCACATGCTAGGCAAGAGCTCTACCACTGAGCTTGAGCTACAGCCCAGCCCCTTTACAACTGCTTTTAATATAAAACTTTTGCCCACTACTGGGGATGGAACCCAGGGTCTCACATGTGCTAGGCAAATGCTCTGCCATGGAGCTGCATCCCCAGACCTTTTCACTTTTTATTTTGAGACAGAGCCTCACTAAGTTGCCCTGACTGGCCTCAAACTTGTGATCCTCCTGCTACAGTGTCCTGAGTACCTGAGATTACAGACATATGTCACTGTATCCAGCTAATTTTACTTTTAACACAATTATTTCTCACAAATGAGTCCTTGTGTTGCTTATGGAAAAGTAGGAATTTATTTTGGTTCGAAAAATGTAATGGTTAAAAATTCACCATTTTGGATATTTTTACATCCAAAAGCAGGTTGCCAGATAGGTAAAGTGAGATGACAGAATTGAAATAAAATATTGTTTTTATAGGTGACAATATTAGATTTAAACTGACAGGATAAAATTCAACAGGGATAAATATAAGCTTCAGCATTTAGGTTCAATAAAATCACTTGTCCAAAAGAAAATGAGAGAAACCAGCTTCACAATAGTCAGTGTGAACAGGATCTGGGGTATTGAGTGGACCATAGGTTTCATTTGAGTCAATGGTGTAGCGTATCTACTGAGACAGTTGGCCCAGCGTCCTGGCTGCCTTTGCAGATAGGCAAGCGCACATCACAGGCAACCTGACATACTGTACTCTGTGCTGGGCAGATGTCATCTGGGTGATTAGGCCCAATGAT
Source organism: Tamias sibiricus (assembly GCA_025594165.1). Taxonomy (NCBI): domain Eukaryota; kingdom Metazoa; phylum Chordata; class Mammalia; order Rodentia; family Sciuridae; genus Tamias; species Tamias sibiricus. Next base: position 107,000,955 of record CM046658.1, on the reverse strand, counting down.
CAATTTCAAAATCTTTTTAAAAATTAATAATTTTGATTGTTATTAAATGATATACTTTGAAAAAAGATATACAAATAGCCAATAAGCATGTGAAAAGATTCTCAATGTCATTAGCCATTAGGAAATGCAGATCAAAACCATAGTTACATCCACTAGAGTAATTATAATAAGAAAGGATATGAAATGGTATTGGTAAGAATGTGGAGAAATGGAGATGTTGACACATTGCTGATTGGAAATGTAAAATGGTGCAGCCCCTTTGAAAAAAACAGTCTAGCAGTTTCTTTAAAAGATTAGTACAGACCATATGACTAAGTTATTCTACTACTAAAATTAGATTGTAGTGATAGTTGCAAATTTCTGTGAATACACTGAAATTCACTGAAGTATACACTTGAGTGAAGTTTATGGTATATAAATTATACCTTGATAAAGCCATTGGAAGGGAAAAACAAATATAATACATATTCATCATAAAATCCAAGCAACATAAAAAGTTAGGAGAAGACAGGAAAAAAAAGGGGGGGGCAAAGGAAACATAAAACAAAATACTCCAAACCCACCACCCATAAATAAGAATGATCAGCCCTTGGGAAATACATTCTGGGTTTTTCTTTATACATATTGTCAGGCAGAAAGAGAGATAGATAAGTGGAGAAAAATAATTTTGCACACATTACCATACATGCAATTTTTTCCAATTAAATTATTAAATCAGATTTTGCTTGAATTTAGTGAAATAGAAGGAGGACCTGAATCAGATCATTTGGGCTTGTATTATGGCTCTGCCACTTGCGAGCTATGATCTTATCAAGTTCTTCAACTTCTTGTGTCTTGGTCTCCTCATTTAAATATATATCTCCCAGTTTCTATTAAGGATCAATTAGATAGTTCATGTAGAGAAGTTAGCAATAGAGCAGCATTAGATAATTACTTAATACTGATTTACAGTGATTCCAACATCTTTAAGTCATGCAGAGGAGGAAGTCCAAGATAATGGAAAATCCCAAACCATGTGTTTTAGTCAGGTATTTCAATGCTGTGACCAAAATACCTGGCAAGAACAGCACAGAGGAGGAAAAGTTTATTTTGGGGCTCATGTATTCAGAGGTCTCAGTCCATAGAGGGCCAGCTCCATTCCTTGAGGCTTTAGGTGAGGCTGAACATCATAGCAGAAGGGTGTGGTGAAGGAAAGATGCTCAAAATATCACACCAGTAAAGAGAGAGAGTCTCCATTTACCATATACAAAATATATACCCCAAAGGCACGCCCCCAGTGACCCACCTCCTCCAGCCATACTCTACCTGGCTATAGTTATAATCCAGTTAATCCCTATTGGATGATTAATTCACTAATTTGTTTGAGGTTCTCATAACCCGATCATTTCACCTTTAAACTTTCTTGCATTGTCTCACACATGAGCTTGATATACCATAACAATATCATTCAAAGAATAGCTAATGGTCACTGGAATGGTTCATTTCTTTTAGTTATATACCCTGAGGTAGAATTGCTGAATCATAGAGAAATTCTATTTTTAGTTTTTTGAGGAACTGCCACATCATCTCCCACCGTACGCTTTGTTTCAATTCCCAGTATTGAAAAAATAATCATTAGAACTTTGATGGAAATTACACTGAATCTGTACATTGCTTTGGGTAGTATTAACATTTAAGAGAATTAAATCTTTCAATACATGAACATGAGCTGTGTTTTCATTTATTTACATCTACTTTAAAAATTTCAGCAATGTTTTGCAGTTTTCATTGTACAGTCCTTTGTCTTCCTGCTTAAGTGAATCCTAAGTATTTTATTCTTTGTGGTGTCATTATAAATGGAATAGTCTTTGTGATTTCCTTTTCACACTGTTCATTGTTTGTGTACAAAAAGACAATTGGTTTTGTGTGTGTGTGTGTGTGTGTGTGTGTGTGTGTGTGTGTGTGCATTAGCTTTGTATCTTGCTACTTTGTTGATTTTCTCATTACCTCTAACATTATTTACATCTTTAGGGTTTTCTACATATGAGATCATGTAATTTGTGAAAAGAGATTATTTTACTCCTTCCTTCTCAGTTTGGATGCCTTTCATTTGTTTTTCCTTTGCCTAATTGCTCTGACTAGAACTTTAAGTACTATATTGAAAAGAAATGGCAAAAGTGAATATCTTTGTCTTGTTCCTGATCTTAGAGGAAAAGCTTTCAGTCTTTCATTGAGTGTAATTTTCACTGAGTAGGGTTTTCATATATGGTTTTTATTATGTTCAGGTCATCTCCTCCAATTCCTAGGTTGTTGAGTATTTTTTTCCTGAAAGAGTGTTGAATTTTGTCTAATGTTTTTTTCTGCCTCAATCAAAATCATTGTGTGCTTTCCCCCCTTCATTCTGCCACTGTGGTATATTACATTGATTAGTTTTCATATGCTGAACCATCCTTGCATTCCAGAAATAAATCCCACTTGGTCATGGTATATATGATTTTTAATATGCAGATGAATTCAGTTTTATTGAGAGTTTTTGCATCAATATTCATCAGGGACATTGGTCTACAGTTTCCTTTTCTTGTAGTGTATGTCAGGTTTTCATATCAGGGTAATGCTGGCCTCATAAGAATGAGTTAAAGAAATAGTCTTTCTTCTTCCATTTCTTGGAAGAGTTTGAGGACTGGTACTAGTTCTTTAAATGTTTGATAGAATTCACCATTCAGCAGGGCTTTTTCTTAGACCAGAAAATTTTGACTATGAATTAAATCTCATTATTTTTTAGTAGTAGATCTGTTTTGACTGGCTCTATTTTTGTGTGACGTATTCTTGGTAGGTACTGTCATTGAATGTGTCCTCTCTAAAACTTAATGCTCAATGCATGAGTATTAAGAGGGGAATGTAGGAGATGATTAGGTCATGAAGGTTATGCCCTCTGGGGAGGGTTAGCATCTTATAAAAGAGTTTGAAGGAGAGAGTTCGTCCCTTTCATCCCCTTGTGCTCTTCTTCTCTTTTGCCACGTGAGAGCTCAGTGTTCATTCCCTTTTTGTTGTTTTGTAACTTCCACCTTGTGAAGATGTTGTTCATGGTGACATCATAGAATCAAAGGACCAGTGCCCTCAAGAGACACGGAACCTGCTATTGCCTTGGTGTTGGACTTTCCAGTCTCCAGAATGGTGAGGAATTATAAAGTTCTATACTTCATAAATTTCCCAGACTCAGATATTTGGTTATAGCAGCATACATGATCTGAGACAATAGATTTTGTTTTTAGGAATTTGTCCATTTCATGAAGGTTAACCAATTTGTTAGGACACATTTACTTGTAGTACTTTCTTATAACTCTTTTTGTTTCTGTAGAATTGGTAGTAAGTTCCCTATTTTCAGTTTTTATCTTAGTAATTGTAGTCTTCTCTCTTTTTTCTTTCTTTTTTAGGGGGGTGGGGAGGTACCGGGGATTGAACTCAGGGGCACTCAACCACTGAGCCATATCCCCAGCCTTATTTTGTATTTTATTTAGAGTCAGGGTCTTACTGAGTTACTTAGCACCTCACTTTTGCTGAGGCTGCCTTTTAACTCACATTCCTCCTGCCTCAGCCTCCAGAGCTGCTGGGACTACAGGAGTGTGCCAATGTGTCTGGCTTCTTCTCTCTTTTTTCTAGGTCCGTTTAGTTAAGGGTTTGTCAATTTTGTTGACCCTTTCAAAAAAACAATTTTCATTTTCATTAGTTTTGTCTCTTGTTTTTCTAGACTCTATTTTGTTGTTTTCTGATGCAATCTTTTTTTAAAAAAATATATATATTTTTAGTTGTACATGGACACAATATCTTATTTTTATGTGGTGTTGAGGATCAAACACAGGGCCTCATATGTGCGAGGCAAATGCTTTACCACTGAGTTACAACCCCAGCCCTGCTCTAATCTTAATTATTTCCATTTTTCTTTTTTCTGCTAGATTTTGGGTCTTGTTTATTTGTTTATTTCCTTAAGTTTTAAAGTTAGGTTGTTGATTTAAGATATTTCTTGTTTTTCATTGTAAGCTTTTATAGCTATATGTATTTTCCTTGGCACTGCTTTTGCTATGCCCCTGTAAGTTTTGGTATGCTATATTTTCACTTTGGTTCATATCTAAGTGTTTTCAAATTTTCTTTGTGATTAAAGAAAGAAATTTTAAGATGAAAAAAAAGGCAAATACATCAGAAAGACATGTTTTAGTTAGCTTTTTTGTTGTGATTAAGAGACTTGATAAGGACAATTTTAAAAGAGGAAAAGTTTATTTGTGCTCATGATTTCAGAGGTTCTCAGTCTATAGATAGCTGACTCCATTGCTCTGAGCCTAAGACAAGGCAGAGTCTCATGGCAGAAGGTTGTGTAGGATGAAAGCAGCTCAGGACATGGGAATTGCAAAGCAGAGAGCGAGGTCCACTCACCAGGGACAAAATATAAACCCCAAAGTCACATTCCCAGTGACCCACCTCCTCCAACCACACTCTACCTTCCTATATTTATCACCTAGTTAACCCACATGAGTGGATTAATCCACAGATTAAGTTAAGGCTCTTATAACCTAATCATCTCACCTCTGAAAATTCTTGTATTGTCTAACAAGGGGAATACCTTATATCTAAATCATAACAAAGTTGATAATCATCTATTAAGAATGTTAGCCTTAGCTGGGCATGGGGATGCATGTTTGTAATCCCAGTTACTCGGGAGGCTGAGGCAGAAGGACCACAAATGTAAGGCCAGATGGCAATTTAGCAAGACCTTGTCTTAAAATAAAGTCAAATTGGCTGAGGAAGTAGCTCAATGGTAGGGCATTCACCTGGCTTGCATGAGGTCCTGAGTTCAATTCCCAATACTGGACAAAGAAAAGTAAAGAAATGTCAGCCCTCCCATTAAGATGCCTGTGGTCTTGGAGCTAGCTACATAGTCCCTTCATCCAAAGAAGCCTCTCATTCAAATGAAGGTATATCCAGGATGACTATGATCTCTCCCAGGATGGCAGAAAGCTGATATCACAGGGAATTTCTGTAAGATTTCATAGACTCTGCCTCAGAGTTATTCCAGATGAAGAATAAGGGAACTGTGTTATTTATTTGTTAACTCCCTATCCATCATTGGTTGAGGGTTGCTTCTAGGGCACCAAGTCTCTGAAAATCCCTGCTTGTCTTGTATATAGGTTAAGCCTATTCTTGAGGCCGGAAAAAGCCAGGGAGTTGCAGGTGTTTACATAAGGAGCCTTAGGATGTCAGCATTTGCTACAGCATCCTAGTCTCCAGCTGTATTAATTGGCTTTATGTTACCACAGTAAATACCTGAGGCAGCTAACTTAGGTTTATTTAGCTCACTGTCTTGGAGGCTCCAAGTCCAAATGACATAGCATAGGCTTGCAGAGGGCTGCTTCTTGACCGCATCATCATCTTGAACAAGGAGCAGAGGGAGAGAGGACTGGTGGGGTCCTACAGTCTCTTTTGAGAGCATGCCCCCAGCGACCCAAGAACCTCCCACTGGGCTCCACTGCAGGAATCCATCTGTGAAATTCACAAGGATCTTCTCTCAGCATGGAAGCCAGGGAGAGATAGGCCTGGCACTGGGAACTGTCCGCGGCTCTCCCATGGCAACAGATTGCCCAATGCACGTGATCTTTCCCTCTACTCTGCTAGGAAGGTTCCTTATAGTAGCTCTGGAGATGGGCGTAACCTGTTACGTTACTGAACAGCCCCCCCTTTAACCTTTTTTGGAAAAGAACATTCTATAGAATCTCTTTGATATTTCCCAATATAAATAAAGCAGGTGCGGGCTCTATTTTGCTCAGAAGCTCATCTGCCTGATCAGCTTCCCCGTCCTACCCCTGCTTTTGAAACTACTTTTTGTGTTCTGTGGTTTCTTCGCCATTTTATTTCTCTTAGCTTTTATTTCTCAGCCAGCTTGTTCCACCAAAGGGAAGCCCATTCCCACGGCCAGCGCGGGACGTGGGTGGGACTCCACCTCTTAAAGGTCCATGCACCTGCCAGTACTACCACCCTGGAGACTAAGCATTTAACAATGGACCCTTGGAGGACATAACTAAACAATTAAACCACACCCAAATCATAGCACTAGCTATAGCCCGGGTCTCTGTTCTGAGTATCAGGTCCATAAAGGCAATTAGTTGTTAGCTTTATTCAATTGTATCCACTTAGGTATACAAATATTCACTTAATACAGATGAAGTATCAGGCTTAGTGTTGGAAGATGAGTCTAGTGGGGAGTAAAACAGCCTTAGTCTCTGCCTTTTATTCTACAAAGGCATCTCAAACCAACCTGCACAACAGGACTCATTCCCTCCTCTTCTAACCTGTTCCTCTTCGTGTATTTCCTGTCCATGTGGATGGTCACCTAAGCCCCAGCCCAGAAATCTCCCTTGACATATTTTCCCTCTCCTCCCTCCCTCTTTCCTTCCTTCCTTCCTTCCTTCCTTTTTTTTCCCCCTTCTTTCTTCTCTCACTCTCTTTCTCTCTCTCTCATTCTTTCTTGTGCTGGGATTGAACCCAGGGCCATGGACATGGGCATATCAGGCAAGTTCTACCTCTGAGCTCTATCCCCAACCCTCCTGATTTATATTTTAACCCCATATCCAATCTATCACCACACTTTCTAGTGTCATTTCTCATCTCTCTGGACTTTTCTCCATAAGTTTTGCTTTTAAAGCAAATGTATTGCAAATGTATTATTTATTTACATGGAAATACAACCAGGCAAGAAAGGGATCTTGAGGGCTTTCTTAGTGACTGCCAACTTGAGTTTCTATGGTTCAGTGATTGTGGCCATCAAAATTTTTTTTTCTTTAGTTAGGATGGAAGCCTTTGAGGGCAGGCAGCACATATATCTTTTCTACCCCACAGCTCTGAGCATGCAGCTGGGCACCCAGCCTTAGCAACAGTCGCCAAGTGCTGACCTGCTCTCAGCAGGGCCACTTAGCCCCTGGGCACTGTGGGAACAGTGGCTTGGGCCTACCTACAATTGCTTTCAAGAGACATAAAAATATTTTAATCTCTTTTAAAATTAGTAAAATATGATTATATCATAACTGTATATGTGTATATATATATGAGTATAACATAACTGTGTGTATATGTATATAAATTAATTAATCCAGCCTGGATTATATTTGTCTTTATACCAACCAGTCATAAAATATAATTTTAAATTTTTTTTTTTTTTAATGGGAAAAAGTGCACATAGAGGCCCAGATGTCCAGAGCCCATGGAAGTGATAATGCAGTTCTGACTCCCAGTTTAGCATCCCCTTCTCATCACAAAGTTGGAAGCTTCTGGACTTTTTGGGACTCTACTATTGTCGCACTTTTTCATTTGTGTTTGAAGAGCTCAGAGAACTGCATATTCTCTGCCTTGTCCTGCTTCTCTTTAAGTCTCTAGGACAAGAATAGCCCCAAGGCCTTTTAGACTGGTTGAACTGAAGATAAGTTTAAATTTAAGAGGCTCTAACTTCAAACATGGGAGATAAGATGAAAAAAGAAATCCAGACAGCCTGCTTTAATTCTATCCCAATCAAACTTTTATTTCAAAGAACTATTTAAAGGACCTGACATATGTGAAAAACAAAACTCTTTTTTTAAACCTTTGGGGATATGACAAAGAGCCTGAAATGAGACCCCCTCCTTCCTGCAGTGCTAGCTACCCTGTGAGTGCCAAGGGATGGGCCATGCAGGGAGGATAGCTCTATTTCGCCTGTCCCAGGGCCATCTGTGGCACAAATTGTGTGCTTCCTGGACTCCCTGCAAGATGCAAGCTGCAAGCGTTTGCCCAGCAAATCAGGTTAACACGAACAAAGGCAGCCTTGAGGTGGATGTCTCCAAAGGGCATTTGTAGGCCAAAGGGTGTGCATAATGTGCAGTGGGTAAGGATGGGTTGGAGCAGGTTGGGGAGGCAGAAAGATGTTGCTAGGCAACCAGTCCCGGTGCTTTTGTAAATGGGGATATATTTTATTTGAAGCAGCAGCTGGCAGCCACCCCTTCTTCTTTCTGCCTCCTCCCTCTACCTTGCCCAGAACACAGACCTGGGCTAAAGAGCTCAGACAGGTCTTGGGACGATAGAGTAGGAAACCTGTTTAGAGCTATGTATGGAAAAAAAAACATGTTCATGGGAAGGCAAGCTACTTTACAGGACAGCATAAACCTGGTAGAAACTGGACATTTATACCTACTAGCCAAGATCTTCAGCTAGTTTGTTTAATCTCTTTGATGTTCAAATTCCTTGGTGGTAAAATTGGGAACATAAATCTTTTACAGGAATACTGTGAAGATTAGAGAAACTGTATGCAGAGGACCCAGTCTAGTACCCAGAACACAGAAAATGTTCAAAAATCAGTGGCACAGGCTCAGGCTCCAGGTTATTTTTGTCCTCATCTCAGTTCTGCCACTTAGCTGTATGACCACACATATGTTCTTCTAACTTTCAGTGGCAGCATGGTCTTTTCATCTATGAAATGGGGGTAGTAGTAGTAGTATTTTCCATCAGTGTCATTTTGGAGATTAGAAGCATTAATCATACAACATGCTTAGAATAATGCTGGACAGATAGTAAGCACTCAGTATATGCTAATGATTATTTGCAGCACCACATGTAGCATGTCTGAGTGCCTCTGCAGGACAGGTGAGTGGGGACTAGAGGAGCCAACTTGCATAGATCATTATTTAAAGGCTTTCAGTTTTGACCAGCAAGGGTGGGAAGAGGGAGCTACGTTGATTAAGCAAAGACTTTTGTAGAATCTAGATTATTTGATAAGTGGTATGACATTGGACAAGCTACTTAAACTCTTTTGTCTATAAGGGACCATCTTATAAAATGGGTATTATAAGGGCACCTAATTATCGCAAATGGTGTGGCCAGATACCCCGCTCAAGGTTTTGCTAGACTGAAATCCCTGGATTGTCTGGGGCTGCTGATCTCATCTGGGGCTTGGGGTCTTCTTCCAAACTCTTTCTTGTTATTGGCAGATTCATTTCCTCTGGTTGTAGGACTAAGGTTTCTGTTTCCTTGAAGGTTATCAGCTAGTGATTATTCTCAGCTCCTAGAGGTATCTGTGTTCCTTACTGGGTGGCTTCTTCCTGCTTCAAGCCAGCAACGGTGCATGAAATCCTGTCACCAGCTGGAGAAAACTCTTTCCTTTTAAAAAGTTCAGGTGATTAGGTCAGGCCCATCTGGGTAATTTTCTTAAGTTTAACTGATCTAGAACTTTAATTACATTGATAAAAATTCCCTTCACAGGCCAGGTGCGGTGGCGCACACCTGTAATCCCAGCACTTTGGGAGGCTGAGGCAGGAGGATCGCGAGTTCAAAGCCAGCCTCAGCAATGGCGAGGCACTTAGCAACTCAGGGAGACCCTGTCTCTAATAAAATACAAAAAAGGGCTGGGGATGTGGCCCAGTAGTCGAGTGCCCCTGAGTTCAATCCCTGATACCACAAAAAAAAAAAAAAAAAAAAAAAAAAAAAAAAATTCCCTTCACAGAAGGGCCAATGTTAGTGTTGGCTGAATACCTGGAAGAAGGTATGTGCATGAGAATCTTGGAAGGTCATCTCAGAATTCTGTCTGCCACACCTTCCATGCCCCCATCCTAATTCAGGTTGCAAGAACAAAACACCTTAGTCTAGGTAATTCACAAATAACGGATATTCACTCCTCACAGTTCTGGAGGCTGAAAGTCCAAGCTCAAGGTAGCAGCACAGTTAGTGTCTGGTAAGGCCTTACTTTCTGCTTCATAGATGGCACCTTCTTGCTGAGTTTTTTCACTGCAGAAGCAATGAAGGATCTCCCTCAGGCCTCCTTTGGCCGAAGAGCGCTAATCCCACCAATGAGGGCATAACCCTCATAACTAATCACCTCCCAAATACCCCATCTTTATAAGAGCTTGTACTCTTACATTAGGAATTAGGTTTTTAACTTGAATTTGGGAAGGATACAAATATTCAGACCATAGCCCCTCTACCTCCTAGATTCTAATCCTCAGGGTCTGTGTTCCAAGCATCTTTATGTTTCTGGATTCTAACAGATTGTCTGCCAAATATATTTTTCCTAACAAATATTTCTTGAAGGAATAAAACAAACTCCTTTCTTTTTTCTTTTTGGATAGGATTACTAGACTAGTCATTAAGGGTAATGCTACAAACAGAGAACAGTATGATATTGGAGTTAAAGTGTACATATAAATGGTCGAAGAGGAATCTCTCAATCATTCCAGGAGTCCACATATTTACAGCATGGTGTTTGTTGGACCAGATCTCCCTGGTTCTGAGTGCAGTATTTTTTTACAATGCAGAATAATTTTTTTTTTTGCACTACTTTTTTGGCAGACTTGGCAAACTGCTGACTCATATTAAATATGTGGTTCACTTGAAGCTTTTCTCCATTAACTGTGTTGCACCGGTCTGTCCTATTTTTACTTGAACAGGATTATATGCTACTTCCTATTCATTTTCAAGGTTTCTGACCTATCATTCCAGCCTGCTGGAGACCTTCAGAAATTCTGATTTTATTATTTGATCTCTTTGTTCTCCAGTCTAACTATATAACACTTCAAAATATAATAAGCATATTTTCTTTGTCTTTGTCCAAATAGTTCATAAGTGTTGGATGAGACAGGGCCAAATTCAAAGCCCTGAGGCATGTTACTTGTTTCACGTTAACAATAATTTACTCAACACTCTTTGCATAAAGATTACTCAACCTGTGATGAATCAACTTCTACTTTTATTTCTCTCTATTTATACAAGCATATTATGAAAGACTTAATGAAATGTTTGACTGAACCTGGGCTACACACTGTAATACCATTTAATTATACTTGCAGGTATACAATACATATCTTTTGCAGTCAGGTCCCTCCACACATCAGGACATTTTCTTACATATTCTCTGATGTGCTCTGCCTTGGAGGACTCCATATTGTTTTAATGCAGAGACATAGGTAACCTTTAACTTCCAGCTTTTATCTTCTGACTTCTAATATTTTCTCAGTAACAGATGATTTTAGTGGCCCTTATTGTTGATTTCTAAGCCTGCAAGCATTTCTACCTCCTCATTCCATGGCTGATGGGAATTCCCACTTGGGAGAAGAAGAGATGGCTACCCTGAATTGTGAGGATTAAAGATTGGGCTGCAGGATAGAAGCAGATGATGTGCCCCCTCATTGAAGAGGTTCTCACTGAGGAGCTTGGTTCTACCCTACGATTTTTTCTCCTTGATCAATTATTTAATACTTGCAGTTTTACAACTCTCCCTAATAATCACATTCTAGGGAAATCAAATTCCCTTGTTCACAGGAAAAGATAGGGGCTCTATGTACTGGAGTTTATTAGTTCATAAGGTTTCCTTTGATGAAAGATTAGATACTCCCAAAGCCCTAAATGGGCCAGTGATGGCTTTACAAGTTCTGTGAACTAAGGGGAAAAAAGAAAGAGAGTGGGGAAAAATAATCTATGGTAATATCTCCAAGATGGCCCTCAATGACCACTGTCTTCTGGCATTTACACTTTTTTTTTTTTTTTGTATTCGCCTCCACATTGTACCAAGGGTAGTTTCTGTGACCAGTAGATTACAACAGAGGTAATGCTAGTTAATTTGCAAGGTTAGATACAAAACTCATTGCAGCTCCACCTTGGTTGCTCTCTCTCTTTCCTTGACCAATCACATGAGGGGAAGGCAGCTGCCCTGGGATCACCCTATAGAGAAGCCTGTGCAGGGAGGAACCAAAGCCTGTGGCCGCCAGCCAGCAGACCTTTCCAACAGCTATGGGAGGGACTTGTACATGGGTCTTCCAACCGTGGTCAAGCCTGCAGATGACTGTCACACCGGCCAACATGTTGTCAGCAAGTTCATTAGAGACCCTGACCAGAGCACCCAGCCATGTCACTCCTGGGTTCCCAAGCCTCAGAGGATATATAAGACTGTTTGGTTCTTTGGAGCTGGTAAAATTTGAAGTAATTTGTTATCGGCAACAAATAACTCATGGACTAGGGAGTGCTAAATGAGATGATTAGATTTCTTTAAGTGAATAAATTGCTAAATTATTAGAAAGCAGTGAAAGACTAAGTCCAGAATGTCTAAGACCAGCAGTGAATGTCTAAGACCAGAACACTGCAGGATAATGTGTTTTGTAAAATATATGCACATATAGATAGTAACCTTCCCCTCAGACTCCTCAGGAGCAACTCTGATGTCAGTGTGGGCTTTATCTTAGTTCTTTTTCTAGTCAATTATAATCTCACACACAGTTATAAAACCTGCTTTATGTGTATGTGTACTGTCTGACAAATTTCATTTTATTGTTTTACAATACATCCTCACTTCTTCCCATGACAGTAGACTTGGTTCCAACATAATTATTTTAAAAAGTACATTATATCCCATGGTGTGATGTTGTCTAATTTGTTTAAGCATTACTTCATCAGTATTCATTTATAATATTTTGTTAATTAATATCTTTATTTGCCATTGTGCATAATGACACAATACATCCTTTGGCACATGAGCAAATATTTCTGTAGGATAAATTTCTAGAAGTGGAATCAAGGAATAAAAAGTGTATAGATTTAAAATTTTGAGATATTATGCCTAATTATCCTTCACCAACATTTCACCCCCCCCCCCACTAATATTCTCATATCCTAACACCAAATAGTAATTTTAAAGGTTTTGTTTTTCAATTTGATGAACAAAACTTTGCAACTTATTCATAATTGCACGGTCCTGATTTCTGAAAAGAAATCCACAGTCATTTGAATTGTTCTCCTATGTGTATCTTTCTGGATACTTTCAAAGGTTCTCTTCATCTTGGTTTTCAGCAGTTGGATTACCATGTATCTGGACATGACTTTTGGGATTTATCATATTTGGAGTTCACTAAGCTTTTGAATCTGTGGATTTATATCCTTTGCCAAATTTGGAAAGTTTTAGTCATTATTTTTTCCAGGATTTTTTTTTCTTCCTGCTCTGCATTATTTTTTCTTCTTTTCTGGCACTCCGATGACACAAATGTTAAACATTTGGTATTGTTTCACTGATCTCTAAGGATCTGTTCTGTTTTTTTTTTTTTTTTTTTTTCTTTTTCCTCTCTTTCATTATATTGGATAATTTCTATTTATCTATAGAGTAAGTTTTTAATTTTCAGTCTTAAGATTTACATTTGGATCTTCTTTATACTTTCTACTTCTCAGCTGAGTCCTCTTTATCTTTCCACTTATTTCAAGAGTGTTCTCCCTTACTTCCTGGAATATTTTATAAAAGCCATTTAAAGTCTTTGTCAGAAAATTCCAACATCTGCATCATCTCAGCGCTGACGTCTTTTTATTGTTTTCATTGAGTTGAGATTTAATGGTTCTTCATATATTGAGGACTGAAGGAAGAATAAAGTAGCTTCCAAAAATTCTGGTCTTAATTCTCTGAGACTTGACCTTGCTACGTTATATGGAATTAAGGTTGCACATGCAAATCAAGATTTCTTGTTTGCTGACCTTGAGGTGGGGACAGTACACTGGATTATCCAGGTGGGCCAAACGTAATCACAAGCATTCTTCAAAGCAGAGACCATTTCCTGGCTGTGGTCAGAAAGGGATGTGACCCTAGAAGAAGGGTCAGAGAAAAGTTATGTTGCTGACTTTGAAGATGAAGGAAGGGGTCCCGAAGATACGCAATGTGAGAGGCTTCTAGAAACCAGAAAAGGCAGGGAAACAGATTCTCCCTTAGGGCCTCCAACAGGAATCAGCCCTGCTGGCACGCAGACTTGGCCTGGTGAGGCTGATTTGGGACTTTTGAACTATAGAACTTTACAATAAGAAAATATCTGTGTTTTAAGCCCTAAGTTTGTGTCCTTTGGTTCCTGCAGGGTAAATGTTTAAATCATTAAACACAGCCCGACCTAGGTCCTTTCTGTTTTCAGTCCTCTACAAATTGGCTTTTCTAGTCTTTGTTTCTTCTTCCTCCTTATTTTTAAAGTGCTGAGATTGAACCCAGGGCCTTGTGCATGCCAAGCAATCTCTCTACTACTGAGCTACATCCCCAGCACTAACCCTTTACCTTTTAATGAAGCCTCCATATACGTCAACTCCTTTATTCTCTGCAGGAAAGGGAGCCCTTCTCTTTTCAGGCCTCAGTCTCTTTCTCAGCCTCAGAAACCTTTCTCTTGGCCATGAGAACCTCTGATATAGCAAGAATCTATGAACAAACACTAGATGGAAACTTTGCAGCATTAAAATCTAGCTTAGAAATTCTTAGAAATGCCAACTATCCACCTTGGGGCATGAGTCAACACTGACTGACAAATAGTTGGCTATTAGGCCAGGGCAGTGAGAAGGGATTTTGACTGAGGGTGTTCATTTGCACATAAGGATGAAAAGGGTGGCACTAAGCTAGCTCACAAGCAAGAGAGGCACTGGGGATCGGGGTCCATGCAGGTGTGGGCCCACCACGCACCACCAGATGCTCCTCCAGGTGCCTGCAAATAGACTACAAAGGGAATCACCTTGGTCAAGGTCACATCCTTCCTGAGGCAGCCTGCCTCCAATGGCTTGTTGGAGTGGGCTATAAAGTCTCAGCCCCTTTCTCTGGAACTCAGCACAACTCTGTAGCAGCATCTCTGTTTCGTAGGGAGACTGAGTCACAGCTCAACTTCTTCCATGGGTATAATAAGTCTCATGAGCTTTTCCCAACATCTTTGCATGCCAATCTCCACTTCAGAGTTAGCTTCCCAGGCAATCTAACCAAGACAATGACCAGAAGAATCTAACAAAATTTTTTTTATAATATGTAACTGCCTCTTAAATTATGTGTCTGCCTTTTTTTCCCTTTTCTTTTAACCACTGCCATTGGCAGTAAAGCTCTTTAAATGCAAATGATAGATGTTCTTGTGCAGCCTTAATTCTTGACCCAGCAGTATCAATCTCATGGGAGAGTATTAGAAATGCAAAAGCTCAGCCCACCCCAGACCAATGCAATCAGAATGTGTATTTTAACAAGATCCTCAGATGATTCATATGCACAGTCATGCTTGGTAAGCCCTGGCCTACATGACAGTTGGGTAAAAATGGATCCACAGGAATGTGCTTATCACTACCAGAAGTATCCCGCCACCCCCCTTTTCTTCCCAATGAGAGTAAACTGTTTTTAGTTCAGAAGTTATTGTTCCTACTAGAAGGAGTTTAAAGACATTATTTTGCCACAGAACAATCACAAACAAAGAAGCAGAAAACAAAGAGAAAGATGGTCAGCAAATTGCTCCTTTTAAGGAACTGATCTGCAGTATTAAGCCAAGAAAAAGAAAATATATAAGGATAGTACCAGCATTTCTCAGAATATAAAAGAAAGATAAAAAGCCTCCCTGGCAATATAATCAATGACCTTTGAACACAAGCAGTGATTCAGATCTTTCCCAAATGGCAATGAGGAACCTAGTCGAAGAGATCTTTCCCATCACTCAGGCATATATGTAGCTCTGGGCCAGAGGCGACTTACTCTGAAACATCTCTTAGCCACACTATCTAAAGGTTTCCACTTTTTCTCAGAGGGGAGGAGCTAATGTATGGAAGAATGGCAAGAGATCGCCATAGGCAAGGTGCTTGAATATTACAAAGTGTCCTGAAATGGTTCTTGTTCATGGGGAAGATTCGTTCATTCTCAGCAGATCTCTTTGTTACTGGTGAAACTCTGCATTTAACTGTCTCTCTATTTCTTCATGCAAGGATATCTAGACAGAGCTTGGTTTCTATGTGGCTTTTCCAATAAAAATCTTAGAGTAGGCAAGAATAGGTTACTAACACTCATGAAGAACCTGGTTCCACCATGCTTGATCTATGTTGGACTGTGGACTGTTCCCAAGGAAAGACGTGGCACAGCCAGCCCTAGTAGAAAAGTAACCCCATGGGCAAGTGTAAGCATTAATGGCTACTAAGAGGACAGGCAATGCTCTCATTCCAGATGAGATGAAACAAATGCATCCTGCCCACCTATCCCACAGAATGCCACAACAAAACCCCAATGGCCTGAAAAGTAGCAAGTGGATTGGAGAAGAAGACTAGAAGTTGAATTGCTATTTAACCAGCCATGGATGTCCCATTTGTCCTTTGAACTTCCCTCACTAAAATTGGAAGTGGGCACCAGGTGTGTAGAGAGCAAGTCCTCTAGTTATAGCTCAAGGAGAAGTTAATGCTCAGAGAGAGTAAGAAGAATAATCCACTTGTTGTTGTTTTGTATTTTTTTCTTTTTCTTTCTTTTCTCCAATCCCAGGCAATCCTGTGGTACCAGTAGCAGTGGTCATGATGGCAGCAGCTGCAGTGAGGGTCATAGGGAACACTTCCCTTTTGCTTGGATGAGCTGAGGTCCCAAGAAAATAAAGAAAACATCCATTCCTTCCCCCCAACATAACCCTTTCTCTATTCTCCCACTACAGGCAGACACATAATTTAAGAGGCAGTTACATAATTTAAAAATTTTTTTGCTAGATTCTTCTGGTCATTGTCTTGGTTAGATTGCCTGGGAAGCTAACTCTGAAGTGGAGATTGGCATGCAAAGATGTTGGGAAAAGCTCATGAGACTTATTATACCCATGGAAGAAGTTGAGCTGTGACTCAGTCTCCCTACGAAACAGAGATGCTGATACAGAGTTGTGCTGAGTTCCAGAGAAAGGGGCTGAGACTTTATAGCCCACTCCAACAAGCCATTGGAGGCAGGCTGCCTCAGGAAGGATGTGACCTTGACCAAGGTGATTCCCTTTGTAGTCTATTTGCAGGCACCTGGAGGAGCATCTGGTGGTGCGTGGTGGGCCCACACCTGCATGGACCCCGATCCCCAGTGCCTCTCTTGCTTGTGAGCTAGCTTAGTGCCACCCTTTTCATCCTTATGTGCAAATGAACACCCTCAGTCAAAATCCCTTCTCACTGCCCTGGCCTAATAGCCAACTATTTGTCAGTCAGTGTTGACTCATGCCCCAAGGTGGATAGTTGGCATTTCTAAGAATTTCTAAGCTAGATTTTAATGCTGCAAAGTTTCCATCTAGTGTTTGTTCATAGATTCTTGCTATATCAGAGGTTCTCATGGCCAAGAGAAAGGTTTCTGAGGCTGAGAAAGAGACTGAGGCCTGAAAAGAGAAGGGCTCCCTTTCCTGCAGAGAATAAAGGAGTTGACGTATATGGAGGCTTCATTAAAAGGAAAAGGGTTAGTGCTGGGGATGTAGCTCGTAGTAGAGAGCTTGCTTGGCATGCAAAAGACCCTGGGTTCAATCTCAGCACTTTAAAAATAAGGAGGAAGAAGAAACAAAGACCAGAAAAGCCAATTTGTAGAGGAGTGAAAACAGGAAGGACCTAGGTCGGGCTGTGTTTAATGATTTAAACATGTACCCTGCTGATTGTGTAATATGAACTTTAATCTCTGCTAAATCTGTACCCTGAAAGTCCTTCACACTTTAGTAAAAATAATTGTATACCTGAATGGCTCCTGTGCTTGATGACCATATAGGGAAAGGGTCTGGAGGTACCGGCAGAGGAAGGGAGAAGGGGCAGGAATTGCTGGGGAAGGGTGTTTGGAGCCATCTTGCCTGTTGAAATGTTATAGACAGTAACAGCAGAGAGTTGACCAACAACTGGAGGCAGCTGGTGGAAGCTCCCTGGGCAATGGAGTCAGGAAGCTGTCGGGGCTGCAGCAGGCCCACCATTGCCCCACCCCATGCTCTGCTAGTGTCTCCAGACCATGCTGAACTGTGACATTCAGGAGCAAATCTTCTGGCATGAGATAGATCCTTGCAGCCAGAACATTGGGAAATCCAGTCCCTGGGTATGAGAAATGCAGATACCAGAGGATATGCAGATGGGAAAGAACCCAAGGGCCTGGGCAGGAGCTTTTCACAAAGGCAGGCACAAGAATGAAAGGTCACACATGCCCAACCCTGGAGCAGTGGTTCAGTCAGTGCGGGGGCTGATCGGGCTGCTGCTGGACACAGGTTGGTGACAAATAGTAACTTCAGGGCAGAGGATCAAGTGTTCAGGCAGCAAGGGCTCCAAGTTTAACTCTGCTACATAAGCTGAAGAAAGTACAAGATCATTAATTAAAAAAACTAAACCTGATTGTGCTTTTTTCACTGGTGTGGCCAAAGAACCCAAACTGTCAATTGTTACTATTCACTTACTCCAGCTCCATGCCCGGCACACTGTGGCACCAGAATTTTCTATTTGTTCATGTTCAGAGACAAGATTGGAAATGGTATCTGATGTCCCTGGGAAGGACTATGTTGAGTATTTGGGTGATCATGTGATGCATATTATAGAGACTGAGTTGGCAAAGAATCTCCTCATGCAGGTGTAAGTGGCATGAAGTGTGTCTGACAGAGAGAAGAGATGCCTGGCCCATCTCCTGCTGCCTCTCCCCTCTCCCCTGAGAGATCCTCCTGAGAGTTTAATGCACATGAGCAGAAAGCCCATAAAACGGAAGGTGCTCAGGCACTGCCCCACCAAACAGAGCACTGCAAAGGATTGAATGGACTGAACCACATGCTGGGGGATTAAAATATGCCCAGTCTCTGATTTACAGGAATAGTTATTCTGGCAAAAAAAAAAAAAAAAAAAAAAAAAAAAAAGGAGAGAGAGAGAGCAACCTAAGTACCTGTATGAAGACACAAATGGTATGACTATACTTTGTATACAACCAGAGATATGAAAAATTGTGGTCTATATATGTAATATGAATTGTAATGCATTCTGATGTCATGTATAACAAGTTAGAATAAAAAAATAAGAAATAAATACTTGAAAAAAAAAGGAGAGACCATAGGGAATGGAAGAATTTAGATATATTGACCCTGTACCAAATAACTTTCACAATTTCAGAATTATCCTTCCTCCTTTTCTCCTTTATTGAATGGCTTTAGGCTACATTTTTGCTACTGTTGCCTAAATGTAAAGAGAATAAACGAATCAAATTTATTAATAAGTTACTATATACTTTATATATGGATCTAATTTAATGCTTGTAGCAGCCCAACTCATACACATACATAATTGAATGATTAAATTTTATATATATTATGTATAGTTTGTACCAATATGTGTATATATAAATGTTTAAATTTGTGTGTGTGTGTGTGTGTGTGTGTGTGTGTGTGTGTGTATTTGAGTGTTTCCCTGTGGGTCAGACTGTCTAGAAACCAGAGCCAGGAAATGCTAGGGCTCAGGGCTGCCTGATGTGGGATCCTGCTTGTTTGTATTGGTTTGGCCAAGCCCCGAATGATAGGTTTAGCTATGTGAAATAAGATCCATGTTGGTGTCTTGCTGTATCTCTGAGGGAAACTCAGGGTATACTTGTTGGAGTTGGGGAATTTTAAGTCCAGCTCTGACATCAAATTCTTGCTTTCCAGTGGTTCTCAACTTTATTTGCACATACACATCACCAAAGGAACCTTGGAAGATGCCAGTGCCTAGGCCCCAGCCCAGATCAAATACATCAGAATCTCTGGAGGTGCAGTGTGGCAATGTACTTTTAAAAATCTCTGGAGGGGTTAGGGATATAGTTCAGTTGGTAGAGTGCTTACCTCCCATGCACAAGGCCCTGGGTTCAATTCCCCAGTACCGCACACACACACAAAAATGTCATTAGGGCTGGGGATATAGCTCAGTTGGTAGCGTGCTTGCCTTGCATGCACATAGACCCTGGGTTCAATCCCCAGTACCACAAAAAAAAAAAAAAAAAAAAAGGAAACATCTCCAGATAATTCTAATGCATCCAGGGTTGAGAGCTGCTGGGTTCACCACGCTACCTCCTCCTATTATGGTAAAAACCCTGTGTTCTGGCCTTTGGCCCACTCTCTGGCTTTTCAGATATATTCTGATCCTTTCCGATTATCCACAGAAGTCCAAAAAAACGAGAGAGCATTTGAAAGCCTTAGGATTGTTCACTTATAGCAAATGTGTACAGTAGGTAACCAGGCAGGATTTAGCATTAGCTGCATCTAAAAGGCTCTGATGTATGTTATTTAAATTGCACTGTAAGTGAAACAGCAGTTCTGGGAGTTGTTTACTAATTGCTTTGCAGTTGTTATATGATACAGTAAGAAAAGCACTGTACCTGGAGTCATGAACACAGGGCCTCTCATTTCTATGCTGACTAGCTAGTTAGCTAGCTTTGTGTCATAAAGAAAATTTCTCCACCTGACTGGATCTCAATTTCCTTATTGTAGAATATGAGTGTCAAATTTGATCATACCTGAATTTCCTTCCATTATCTACTATGTAGATCATGATATCACTACTGTCTCAAAGCCTTGCGATATCCACCTAAAAGATGGCTGTGCATGTCCGTAATCGCAGCAAGGTGGGAGGCTGAGGCAGAAGGACAGCAAGTTCAAAGGCAGCCTGGGCAACTTAGCAAGAACCTATCTCAAAATAAAAATGTCAAAAAGGGCTGGAGGTGTAGCTCAGTGGTACAGTGCTTGCCTAGCATGGGTGAGGCTCTGTGTTTGATCCTAGTTCTGGGGTGGAGTGGAAGATGGACCTATCATCTGATCAGTGAGAGTTTATGTTAAATATTTTTTTTTTATCTCTTTATGAAAGAAGAAGTTGGGGCTGGGGTTGTGGCTCAATGGTAGAGCGCTCGTCTAGCACGTGCGCAGCCCAGGTTCTATCCTCAGCACCACGTAAAAATAAAGGCATTGTGTACAACTAAAACAAATAAATAAATATTTAAAAAAAAGGAAGTTATGAAATTACTAAAGTCTGATTTTTTCTAAATAAACATTAGGCCACGGTGCCTCTCTTACTCTCTCTCTCTCTCTCTCTCTCTCTCTCTCTCAACATCCTTTTAAGAGTAGTCTGAAGCAAATTAGAGAGTCTAATGCTGAGCTTGGATGTTAATTATAGGTTCTTTTAGTGACATGCATGACCTTGACTTTTAATTATTCAGGAGTGTCAAGTATGGAAACTAAAGTGGGTTGTTGACACAAGATGCTTGGAAATAGGGTAACTCTTCTCTCTTTCTTACAGGTCAGATGTATGAATTTATTTTTGGTTTAAATATTAAGGATACATTCCTTCTGGAGAAGATTAATTTAGTCCAATGGTATAATCTGTAGGCATTATTCACATTTGCTGACAATGAATATTAGAGGGATTCCTAGAACACAGCTCAAAGGCTCTTAGTGGTTTGGAGCTTGTATAATACCTGTACCAAAAGGTGTGCCAGTAGCCCCTGCCGTGGGAGAGTAGCTGCTGGTTTGCAGCCTCCTGCCAGGGGCCTGCTAAGGCACAGGGAGCAGGAAGTACTCTGACAGCTCAGAGGTCCTGCGGGACCCTCCTGAGAGGTGAGCCACTGTTTGTTGAGCCTAACCACACATGGGAAGCGGAGCTGGGAGCAGATGCTCTGTGACATTCATTGATTCAGTATTTCCAAACTGAGCCTAGAGCATTTGAGGGTTCCAGGAAAATGTCCTGAAAGAGTACTTGGAAGGGGCCTGAGATGCTCAGCCAGGAAGGGCACCAGAATGGCCCTCTCCTCATGCAACCTTGTTTTTCTTTGGTGCATCTCCTTGCAGGTGTTCTTTGGGAAAGTATCCCATGGCAAACAAATAAGCAAAACAATGGTTCCAACCCCTGCAAAGTGATTTTTTTTTTTTTTTTTTTTTTTTTTTTTTTGTACCAGGGATTGAACCCAGGGGCACTTAACCATTGAGCCATATCCCCAGCCCTTTTTATATTTTATTTAGATAGGGCCTCACTAAATTGCTGAGGCTGGCTTTAAATTCGAGATCCTCCTGCCTCAGCCTCCGAGCCAGTGGGATTACAGGCTTGTACCACTACCATGCCCAGTTGTGGATTCTTACCTAATTCAGCCAGGAGGAATTTAACCAGTGTCTATTCCTGAAAAGAACAGCCCTTTTCTCTACCTTCAGAGTAAGTGTAAGGAGGTATTTACTTCTAAAACAGCCACATTAAAGGGCCTTTTCTTACCACTGGAACTGGGCCTCCAGGTTTAGTCTCCCTCCTTCTTCTTTGGAATTCACAGCCCAAAGCTGGCTTTTCTCTCATTTCTCTTTTTTTGGAACACTGCTTTGGGAGATGGTCTCTTTAGGCCCAGAGCTAAAGCCTTCACATTCCAAGGAGTAATCAAAATGGGGAAACATTTCTCTAAAAAGGTCATGGGTACAGCTTTTGAGAATAGTATGTTCCAGTTCCAGGTACTTAAGAGTCTGGATATCAGTGGCTCCTGGCCGGCCCAGGTGTTTACTAAGAGCAGGACAAGCCATTTCTGACTTGTGGAAGATTTTTTTTTCCCTCATTACAGTTCTCTTTCAACAGTCTGATGGTTTTAAATTTGCTTTCCCCTTTGCCACCCTTCTAGTTATAATACAGATAGGGTATGAGATCAGATTTCTATCCGTACACTGTGTTTTCATTCCTTCTGACTGAACATTTCCTGTACTTTCCCAACCTGTGACAATCCTGTCAAAGCTTCAGTTCCCCTTCAGCCCTCAGCCCCCATCTCCATGAAATCAGGATGGGGGCTTTTTCTTGCAAAAGTTAAGCCCTAAGTTTCCTTCCTGAGAAAATGTCTTTGAAGTTAACCAGGGCTTAGCAATTCTATGAAGGCATCTAAGTCCCAATACAGGTGAGCCTCATCTTTTGCATAATATATTATTCTCTGAATGAGAGAGAATTCTTAGGTGTGAACACACACTTAAATTCATTCTTTGGGGGTGGGGTAGGGGAAATACATTTGAAATTGCCCACTGATTTATCTGTGGTTTGGATTGCTGCAAACCCTGGATTTCCTTAAGGCAAGACACTTTTCTAAGGGGAGACCCCTGGTCAATGTCTAACATAATTCTCCTATGCAGATGAAGCATTGCCTCCTCCCTGTGAGCTCCCCAGTCGCTCCTCTGTTGTCCTGCCCCACGTACAAAGAGCCCAGACTGCCTTCTTATTTTCTATGATCTGTTCTTATTCTCCCTGGGATCACAAGCCACACTTTTAAATTGTTCCTGTCAGACCTTCCAAAAGCTGGTGGCAGGAAGGGTGAGCACTCGAGGCTGCCTGATGCAGCATCTGGCTGGTTTGTGGGGGTTTGGGCAAGCCCTGAATGATAGGTTTGGCAGCATTAAATAAGATTCATGTTGATGTCTTGTTTGTCTGAAGGAAAAGGAAGGTGGACCGTGTTTATTTTTGTAATGACTCATGTTTGACAATATCTCCATACAATTTCTGATCTATGGTGAATCAATAAGTTCACTCATGTAAAAATTCTTGGAAAAGGGGTCCTCTCTAAGAGGATGACCAACAGAGGTACAAGCCCCTAGAGTAACTTGTCTAGGGACTGTGACAACAGAGGAACAAAGAGGGCAGTGCTGGGAGCACATTTACCTCTCAATTATTGTTAATACTAGAGAACATTTTTTCTTTCCAACACCCAGTGGCCTGTTGGTGATGTTTGCTTGCATGGCTTCTACCAGACAAGAGCTTGTGTTGGATGGATATTGTGGGTACCATTGACTAAAGCTGACCTTGATATCATTTAAACCAGAATTGACTTGAATGTAGATATTAAGAGAACACAGGAGCCCTGCCTACTGTCATTAACTGGGACTTAAGCTCTACTGTAGAGATTGCCCTTAGGTGTTGTGGTTCTCCAGAATGCTGTCCTCTTGCTTCTCTCACGTTACATCCTCCTTGGGCTATGTCCTCTGTTCTTGAGGATGTGACTTCCACCTCTGTGCTAAGGTATTCTAACTTTAAAGTATCAAGATTCCTCAAGCACATGGAGATTCACATGTCCAGCTGTTCTTGGTGTTTCCAAGTGGGTGTCTTGTAGATACTTTGAATTCAACTTGTCCAACCTGTAACTCATTATCTTCTTCCCCAGCAGCTTCCTCTGCCGCACGTCTCCTAGTGAGTGTCACCATCATCATTTCCACAAGACAGAGACTCAGCTGAGGGCCCTTCTTCTCCATCCCCTCTGTCCCCACTTCACGTTATTGGCCCGCTTTAACAACTTGAGTGGTTTTCCCATCTCCCTCCAAACAGGATCGAAACAAGCATCACAGAAAGGGCCTTGTCATCAGGTCCCTGCGTGTGTACACATGATCCACGTGCTTGTTTCAGCCAAGAGCAGCTTCGAGAAGCTTTCTGAATTAGTGATGTGTTTTTATACATACAGGCTTTACACACCATATTTTTAAATTCTAGGAACATTCTTTACTTCTTCTTCCCCACCACTTTCTATTGCCTGCCATGATTGCTCAGGTGTCATCTCTAGAAAGCTTTCTTTGACATTATCCCCTTCTCTCTACAACAGCCCCATCCTGGGAGTTAGTAGTTAATAATAAATTTCTTTGGAGGGTTTAGTATTTTGAACTTATTGCCTATCTTCAATATGCTTAATATTGAAGATCATAGGTAAAGCAGGAATCAATATTATGGTTTGATAATAAAGAAATTGGGCTCATAGAGGTAAAGAAACCTGGAAACTTTTTAGAAATGGTAATTTCCGGGACCCTTCCCTGGCCTACTGAACAGAATCTCTGTGGGCATTCCAGCAGTCTGTGTTTTAATGGTTTCCTCACGTGATTCTGATATATGCTGAAGTTTGAGAAGTACAGTCCTTCAGAGCTTGAAGAAGCAGCACGGTCCATGAAGAAGAGTAATGCTGGAGGGATTGGCCCAGAGGAAAACATCTTTCTCCCAATTGCTTAAAAACCAACGATGTCACTTAAAAGATGATAAAGGTACTGGTTTAGGATAGAAATCAACTGGGGAGTAAACTAGAATACATGATTATTTAGGTACATGCAAATATAAACTAACACACTTCTGAGCTTTAGGGAAATCCTCTGTGAGACCATGGCTATAGATTAGATATGATCTTATCTGCAAACCACTTAGTCTCCTTAAAGGGTCCTCAGGAAAAGGAGTGAACTGGAGGCAGAATGTCCCAAGTATGTGTCCCCACCCCCTACCCCCATAGCCACCCAGATTCTCTCATGGGCTAACAAATGTCTCATTCCCTAACTTTTGGCTATAGAGATGCGTGACTAAACTTTGGGGTGTGATGGTTTGTCAGGAGTACTTACTTTTTGTTAGTAGTTTCTTGATGTTGAATCTTTCAACCCCAAAGGCATATATGCTTCTCTGAAGAATATGTGTATTATGAATTGTAATGCATGCTACTGTCATAATACAACAACTTTGAATTAAAAAAAAAAGAATAAAGGCATTGTGTACAACTAAAATAAATAAAAAATATTTTAAAAAGTTTGGGATCAATAAGGAACATTGTAGGAGTAGGAATTCTCTACTTTTAAAAACTGACTGACCTCCTACTGGTGAATTTCTCTATAGACGTGACTGGTTATAACCCAGAAGTGAGGAACCCAGAGTGTGTTACGGAATATTTATGAGAAGTCCTTCACAGTCACCACAGCAGCTAAAAATAATACTACAATTAATAATAACTGCTATTTACTTAGCATTATTTTATAGATAAGGATACTGAAATTTTGAGAGGTAAAGGAATTTGTCCCAATTTATAGTCTGGGGTTATTAGCAGGTTTTTATATAGAATTCAGGATAAAATTGGATGGAAACTCTCCCTCCCACTAACCTTGAACAATTACAGTAAAACTAAAATTTGGTATATCCTTCAGCAAATGTAAGCCACAAAACCACTTTAGTAATAGCAGTATCTGTATCTCTGACAGTATTAGTAGTTGTCAATAATTTTGTGTCATATTACTGTTGTTGTGAATATCTTGCAATATCTTTTACACTCATCATTATGTCAAAATTTTGATACTTATGTATTTCGCCTATCTCATTACTTAATGCACTACTAAAAAAGTAGAAGTATTACTATAGCATAATTTAAAAATATTCTGAGAACCTTTGACATTATTTCAACTGTATTTCAATAAAATTTGTTCTATAATTGTATATATTTTATTTTACACATTAAAAAAAAAACCCTTCTACTAGGATGTGGTCCATAGGCTTCACCAATTGCTGAACAGATTAATAATACTTAAAAAAAAAAAAGTAAGAGTCCTGAGGGTGATGGAGATGGAATTCAGACCCAGCTCTGTCTGATCATAATGCCTACTTCTTTGCATGCCACCAGCCAACTTGGTCTATTTTGGCCCAAGGCTAACAGTAAATTGATGATACTCTCTGTCAATACTCAGCTGTAGCCAACCAGGACTATTCAGGCCATTAGGCACAAAGGGAGAGCAAGTGGGAATAAGAGGGACTCTTTTGGTTTTCAGTCAAACACTGGCTTACTCCTTCAACAGAATCCAAAATGCTTTGGTAGTTTGAGAATAAACCTGTGAGCTCCTTTTCCAATTACCTCTGATAGAATTTCAAAATCATTAGCACCATTTGTAATATTTAGTGCCTGCAAGTTAAGAGAAGCTCAGTAAATATTTATGGGGCTGTTGCAATATACAGGTATTGAGACAGTAGGAATACAGGAGGAAAGAGACTGAGTTTCTGCTGTAAGCAGATATGATTCAATAGGAAAAATGTATGTAGACCCTATGGTCAGGCAATGTGCTTAAGATAAACTAAAGCACAGGCTGGAAATTAGGAATGAGACAGACTCATTCAGCATTGGATGAGGACACCTAGGAAAGAAAAGTAATCAGCTAGGACCATGAAGGGTAGGCAGGGCAGGTGGATTTTATGGGGGGGGGGGGGGCAGGGTTGGAAGGTCTAGCTCATAAAGGAAAAGGCAGAGAGGTTTGGGGAAAACTACGGTTCAATATGTAAATGTCCTACTCTTTGCAATGACTGCTAAGTCCGGGCACAGTCTGGAGCCCCACAATCTCTCCTGCTTTCTCCCTGCTTACTCATAGCACTACAGTCACTGTCTTGGAGCATCCTAGCTCTACTCCTGCCTTTCCTTCTGCTGTTCCTTCTGCCCATGACATTCTTCCTCTGGATATCTAGACCACTTCCTCATCTTCTCGCTGTCTTTGAGCAAGCGTCATCTTTGGAGCGAGGCTTTTTTTTTTTTTTTTTTTTTTTTTCTTTTTTTTTTTTTTAATACCTTATTTAAAACCACAACCTTTCTCACCACCCCAGCACTCCATCCCCATTTCCTGCTTTAGTTTTCTCTAAAATATAGATTATCACCGACATGTCAGACTGGAGGCTCTTAAACCTGGAGATCAAAATCATATGGAGGGTTTATCCAACCAGTCTGCCAAGGCTTCTCCCCCAGAGCTCAGAGTCAGTCGGTCTGGGGCAGGACCCCCAAATTTGCATTTCTAACAAGTTCCCAGACAGTACTGATGCTGCTGGTCTGAGATCCACTTTGAGAACCAGTGTGTTATAAATTTTATGTCTATTACCAGTTTATCCCCACCAGAAGGTAAGCTGTTTGCAGCAGAGATTTTTGTGTTTAGTTCATTGCTGGATCTCCATGCCTGGAATAGTGCAGAGAACTCTCGGAACATAGCTGCCGAGTAGATGGTAATGTGGGCTACTGAAAGAGATGCAGCGAGAGATAAGCTTGAAAAAGAAAGTTCAGGCCATTATTCTTTTTTGTTTGTTTTGTTTTGAGGTGGGGTCTTTCTATGTTGCCCAAAGCTGATCTTGAACTCCAGCCTCCAGAGTAGCTGGGACTATAGGTGTGCACCACCACACTTGTGCTTGGGCCATATTCTTGATAGATTGGTATAGCACCAATACTTTGTTAGTATGAATATAATATATCTTGTAAAAAACAACTACCATTATTGTTTATTGTGGCAGTCCATTTAATAATAAGTTTGGGAGAGAAAGTATGGCTTTGATTTGCCACATAGTGCATGTGGTTGGTGGCTTAAGTCTGCCTGATTCCAAAAAGGTGGCCTTAAAATTATGCTACAAGTCCACCTGAAGACTGGTTTCACAAGTTTATTTTAAAATGATTGTAGATTGATAGAGGAATGCAAAGGTGACATAGAGAGTTCCCGTATGCCCTTCACCCAGATTCCCCTAATATTAGCATCTTTCCTAATCATAGAACACATTTATCGAAACTAGGAAATTAAAGTTGTTATAATGCTATTAACGAAACTACAGATCTTATTCAGATTTCATCTGTTTTTCTATTATAATGTCCTCCGTTTGTTCCTGGATCCAAGCCAAAATAACATTGTCCAATAATTTTAAGACACTTCCTTCAGTCACACTTGGGTGTGGGGCAGTATGAGGTCCTGAGATACAGAGAGCTGAAATGCAGCACAGCCCTTGACGAGGAAATAGACCCAGAGGTAAAAAATCTTCCTAAAGGAGGTCCTGCCAGGACAGAGGGAAGCAGCTGGTCCTCTGAGGGCCAGAGGAGGTAGATCTGCAGTCCACATTGGGGTTGGGAAGGCTTCCTGGGAGAGTCCGTCAGGAGAACAGTGTGGAGACAGACTGCAAACCTCTGGACATCAGCAGAGAGAAAGGCCAGAGGGTGATGGTGGTTGTGGTGAAGAAGTAGGGTGAGATCTGTCAGGAGATGTCAAGAACTGAGGCATTGCCCGTGGATGCTGGGGGGTAATGAGGCTGTCTTCCAAGGTGCCAGTGCAGTGGGGAATATTTTGAACTGGAATCTTCTGGCAGGAGTATGTAGGCCAAATGTGGATTCCTTGGTAATTAGCCCAGTCTTTATATAACCAGTGTCATTATAATACACTTACATATGGCAGGCGGTAAAGGAGAGTGGTTAATTGCATGGCCTCTGGAAGGACATTGGGTTGAGATCCCGCTTAGCTTTACCTTTTTCCAGCTATGTGACTTGGAAGTTTTACTAGATCTCTGGGTCTTACATTTTTCCCCATCTGTAAAATGTGAAGACTGACACCTGTCTCAGTTTGGGAGAAGCTAAATGGAGTGATGCCTAAAGGCATTTAGCACAGTGCCTGCACATTGTAAAGTCAGCAAACATCAGCTGTTGTTTTACAGTGTGTGTCTATTTCACACCATGCTTGCAGTTCTCAGATAAAAATTAAAATACCTAATAATATTTCCTAAGAGCTTTCATGTATGTAGCCTATTATACCTCTAGCATCTCAGTATACCCACTTTATAGATAAGGAAAGCAGAACACAGCAAAGTAAAATAACAAAACTAAGATCCCTTCATAATCAAGGAGAAGAGCCAAGTTTCTGGCTTAAATTACCAGATTCCTGATGCCACTACTGGAACATTGACCAAGGTCCATTAGCATTAAGGAACAGTTAGAAAAATAATGAACGGTCTGTTCTTTGGTCCTATCTGGAAGATTAGCTTTTATCAGCAGTTCTACCACATAAAATATTTTATGAGTCTGCCTTCCTGTGGGAAATGTCAGCCCTGTGAATATTTAGGCAATTCACAAATGCCCAACAATTTCACTTACTGAAGTGCAAACAGTCCCTGGAGTTTGACAATCTGTTATATTTCATCAACAAGGTTCACAGATTGGACATCAGAGATGAGTCTTAGGGATTGAGCAGGATAGGATCAACTTCCTATGTAATTTTGAGTGAATTGCTTATCTTTTAGCTCTCAGCTTATTCATCTGTGAAATGGGGATTTTTAATACTGATCTAGAAGGATTGTAGGGAGGTATAAAAGCCATATAGGGGCTGAAGGTGTAGCTCAATAGCAGAACACTTACTTAACATTTGTGAGGCCCTGAATTCAATTTCCAGCACCAACAATAGTAATAATGAAGTTGTAAAAGGCATGTACAATGCAACCCAGATGTGGTGGTGCACACCTATAATCCCAGTTACTCAGGAGGCTGAGGCAGGAGGATTGCAAGTTTGAGGCCAGCCTTGGCAATTTGGCAAGACCCTGCCTCAAAATAAAAGATTAAAAGGGCTGAGGATGTAGCTTAATGGTAAAATGTCCCCAGATTCAATCTCTAGTGCTAAAACAAACAAAACCCGCAACGAAACCCCAAAGACATAAACAATACAGGGACTTTGGCATCCAGACAGCATTAATTAACCACCAGTTGTCTCTTCCTACTACACCCCTTTCTTCTATTCCATTAGCTGTAGATTATCTTTGACAAAGGGCATGAAAAAGCATAGCTGCACAGGGAACTCTAAAAAATATAATTTTACTAGAGTTATTAATTGTAAGATAAGATGAGATCTTACAAATTAGAGTTTGAATAGATAATAAAGCTGTTTTACTCTATTAAAAACTCCCAGAAACTAGAACCACCCATTAGGTATTGCAGTTCTCTCTTTAAGGACATTCAAATTTTATTTATATTAATGAGGGCAAATTTTTTATTTCACTAGTGACTTTGAGAGTCTCAGAGGCCTGATATAGTCATGGAGGATGGTGTTGGACAACTAGGCTGGACAGACCCCATCAGAGGCAACAGCAGGCCCAAAACTGATCTCTTGTCACCTCCACATCTAAAATGTGTCAGGACATTCTCCTCTCAGGGAAGTTTCAAGTGTGTGTATGTATTAAAGGAAACATTTGGCAAATATTGTAAGACAACCAACTACCAAACTACCAAGGGCAAGGGCCTTATACACGCACCCATAAGCTGTCCTACCTTCACAAGCGTGCATTTCAGAGGGAGTTCCCATGTTACTGCAAGAGTGAAGCAGAGAGGCACTGGCAATGCAGTTACTATGGCAAAATTGATGTCAATCAATATTGAAATAGAGGCTCCTGGGCAGGTATGCACATACAGAGGTACCCAGGTCCCTAGGTCCTCTTCATGTGACCTCTCTAACTATCCGGAAGAAACTGCCTAACTGCAAATATTCACTGGAGAACTGGTCAGTGCAAATGAGCCAACTCTAGCCAAACAACCCATACCCAGATGTGCCATCTGTGTTCCACAGACTCTGAGCTGGAGGGTGGTTGCTGGTTGCTTAGCCAGTGCATTTAGCTGTGCACTGAGCATGGCAGGATGTGTGAGGGCAGTGTTCCATGTATCTTTCAGGACTGGCTACTCTCGGTTGCCTTTCCTTTAATATTTAAAATTATTCCAGATCGATCTCCAGCCATGGGTGAATAAGGTCTTCACGTTGCATGGGGGTTAGCTCCCTGTGCAGTACAATCCTAGGGCTTTGAGCTAATATATGCTAGTAACTGGTAATAACCTGTCCATGTCTCATTCAAGTCATTTATTTCTAGATAATGACCTTCAGCATGGGAGTGGCAGCTGAAGACCTGTCTTCTAATTATTTTTATTTCTAGCCAACTCAACCAACAGAAAGCTGATTTAACCTTTCCCTATCTGTAAGCTGCCTGTCACGGCCAGCCACGGCGCCGCCACGGGAGGAAAATTCTCGGAGGCAGAGTTAAGCTTTTACTACTTTTACTTCTACTTTCTTAGAGCTTAGAGAGGGAAAGAAAGATTTTTAGAGAGAAAGATTAAAGCAAGCTTTTCTTCTTGTCTTCTTAGCTTAGAGTCTTAGCTTAGAGTAGATTAGAGTAAAGAAAGATAGAGCTTAGCTTAGAGAAAGATTAGAGCTTCTTTCTTCTCTCTTCTTTCTTCCTTCTTCTGTCTTCTGTCTTCTGTCTTCCTCGGGAGCCTCGGCCTTACTCTGACCAGTCCTCTGGAGCCTCATTTCTCTTCTGTCTTCTATCTGGTTTCTCTTCTGTAACCGCTCTGCCTACGTTCTGGCCGCTCTGATTCTTCTGACCGACCGAGTGACTGCCCGGCTGACTGAATTCTCCGTTCTCCTAACTCGGACCGCTTTCACCCGGTTATATACCTTCAGGTTTGCGGGTGCCTACAGGTGCGTCACATACATATCAGGTGGAACTTATGGCTTCCAGCTAGCTACAACAGCCCTTCCTAATTAGGGCTCCTTCATATTCCTTCCCTTTAGTTTAAAAAGGTGCTTTAATTCTATTTTCTCTATTTTATTTTCTCTATTTTCTTTTATTTTCTTGTCCCTACCTAGCTTTTCACCTTTTATTTTTGAAAGGGTGGATATTTGAGCCCTTTTTGAGAAGGTGCTGTGGCTTTAAGGAAGCCTAATGCTGAGGAGCAGCTAACGCACCTAGTTAAGCACAATTGCATAAGCGGCTTTGACTTTTTTTTTTTTTTTTTTCCTCTTCTTTATTTTTCTTTATGGCTTTCTTGCCAAAGCTCAATGGCTTTTTTTTTTTTTTTTTCCTGCATGGTTTTTACCATGCTATTTAATTCTCTATTTTCTTTTAAGCTCATGGCTTTTTTCTTTATACTAAAGCTCAAGGCTTTTTCTCTATATTTTTTATGGCTTTTGGCCGGCTCGCTTCGGCTTTTCACTGGCTACTCTGCTTCAGCTTAATTCTTAACTGGCCTCAACTGAGTCAGAGGCTATGCTTTTTCGTTGCTCTCCTTATTTCTTAGCTTTTCTTCTCTGCCTGCCGAGCCCCGGACGGACCACCATTTGTAAGCTGCCTGGTACCGTAAAACCGGGATAAAAACTCTCGGAGGCAGAGTTAAGCTTTTACTACTTTTACTTCTACTTTCTTAGAGCTTAGAGAGGGAAAGAAAGATTTTTAGAGAGAAAGATTAAAGCAAGCTTTTCTTCTTGTCTTCTTAGCTTAGAGTCTTAGCTTAGAGTAGATTAGAGTAAAGAAAGATAGAGCTTAGCTTAGAGAAAGATTAGAGCTTCTTTCTTCTCTCTTCTTTCTTCCTTCTTCTGTCTTCTGTCTTCTGTCTTCCTCGGGAGCCTCGGCCTTACTCTGACCAGTCCTCTGGAGCCTCATTTCTCTTCTGTCTTCTATCTGGTTTCTCTTCTGTAACCGCTCTGCCTACGTTCTGGCCGCTCTGATTCTTCTGACCGACCGAGTGACTGCCCGGCTGACTGAATTCTCCGTTCTCCTAACTCGGACCGCTTTCACCCGGTTATATACCTTCAGGTTTGCGGGTGCCTACAGGTGCGTCACATACATATCAGGTGGAACTTATGGCTTCCAGCTAGCTACAACAGCCCTTCCTAATTAGGGCTCCTTCACCTATCCCTTTCAAAATCTATTAAGTAGAAATTATGACTCCCATTCTGTTGATCCCCTAAGATGTTGGCAGAGGTAAAATAAGATCACATAGGTAAGATAGGTTTAAGAATTAGCAGGAATACAGAAATGTAGATGATGGGACCGTTTTAACAGTAAAGCTTAATTGCTTTGAATGCCACTTATGCAAAATTCATGGCGACTTTGGAGAAGTGCAAAGGTTTACCTTTGCCCTGTTTAAAAAAAGATTTATTAAATAATTGAGCAATGTGAAATAATAGATGAGGGATATGTTTAACCTACTTATGAGAATGATCAGGCTTTGCAAACTTAGCAGCAGTCATTTACAAATTAAACTTTCATGACTCATTCTTCTGTGTTCTCCATAACAAGTCATGGAATACCTTGACTTTGCTACACTCGGCTGTGAAGATCAGAAACATAGCAGTGAACTTCTAATTCACCTAACTCCAATCTCTCATTTAGAGATGACAGACTGACTTTCAAGGATTAGGAACTCTCCATGCTGGACAACCAAAACCTGCACATTCCAAGCTACCTCCTGTGTCAGTCTCTAATTTCCCCAAGTGTAAATCCTGTTTTCTTTGAGTGGAAACTTACACAGAAATTAAGACCTGCCTGGTCTCTGTCATTCCAATGATTTTGGAGGCTGAGGCAGGAGAATCACAAATTGGAGGCCAGTTTCAGAAAGACCCTGTCTCCACATAAAAATAAAAAGGACTGGGGATGTTTCTCAATGGTAAAGAACCCCTAGGTTCAGTTTCCAGTACCAAAAAAAGAAAAAGGAAGAAGGAAATAGAAAAGTAGGAAAGACCCACCAGCAACAAGTAAAACAAATGTAAACTTTAATACTGCCTCACTTCTTTCCTTGAGCAACAGTAGATTCAGGTTTTGAGGGAAGGGACCTGAAGTTTTTGAAATTTGTTGAATCCTCTGTCATAAAAAAAATCAAAATTGTGAGTAAAATATTAGGTAGAAATATGAATATTTATTTAGATTGAGAGAAGAATCATAATAAATTAAAAAATTTTAAGATTGATGCATACCACAATTATCACAGATCCAGAAAAATAACCAAATATTTTTATTAACTGTTGCCGCCTGAAGCGCTCGGAGCACCGGAGCCGCGGGAAGAACTTCAGAAGCAAACTGGAGACAAACAGCTTTTTATTCTGATAACTTTTCTCTCTGGTTCTAACAACTAACTCACGCCAAACACACCACTAAAATGGCGCTGACCCGATCAGCAATTTCGGCCAAGTCACTCCAGATCCCGCAACAAAATCCCGTGAGACTACGGGTGGCGACAATGGCCAAATCTCCCCGGCTCATAGTCAACTTCAATTCAAGCCAATCCCCAAACAGGGCTCCTGCATTTCCCCCTTTTTGTTTTAAAAGAGGTAATGCTCTAGGACGTCTATGTGCAACCAACATTCTTACCCGTCATCGGATAATCAAGGCTGTGCCCTTGACTCCTGTCTTAGGTTGATATGTCGGCCACATGAGACTGTCCCGTGCGACTGTGCCTGTCTTAGGTTGTCCCCCTCTGGGGATCTTACCCGTCATTGGCTAACCAGCCATCCAATGGAGCCCTTTAGGATCGACTATATATGATGACTAACAGCCGTCCAATTGTGAGGAGATGTTGCGGCTTTAAGGCTACAAGCCTTTTGGTGATGAGCCAAATTGCATAGCATATCAAATTGTTTAAACAAATCAGCTGCCCTAAGTTCCAACAAGTAACACACTGAATTCTCTAGACAAATACCCGCAAGGCATTGTCCCGTAAAGTCCCAAACAATGAAAGATCAAACTGTCCATTTGTTGTAACATGTTGATGTAGGAGGCCCCATGCATGTAGAGCAGAGGCCACACTGTTGGTGAGGTTGTTTGATGTTTGAGCAGCAGGGATGCTTGCGGCGGCCGCGATCCCTGCAGCTGTAGCAGTAGACGTCTTTTTATGTTTAGACAATGCCACCGGCAAATCTTCAGGGCCCGCTACCTAGAAACTCAAGCATCAATTATTAAAGGAAAGGCAGTGCTATTGCAGCACTGAGTCAAGAGGCGAGTTGTCAAACTACAAAATAGAATAATTAGATTAGAAAATTAAAGTTGATTTTTGTTCACACACATCGCTGGTTGAGCTTCTACAAACATAAGTTGGAAAAATATCATATTTAGAACAAAACAAAGAAAGACTGAGGGTAATTACTGCATTAAAGATAGATTAAAGAAAAGGTAAAGGCACTTTAGAGAAATAATTTGTTAGCTGGAACCCTTGAGTCTCTGTATACAGAGCAATCTTTTACCTGTTGAGATAATTGAAATTAATGAGCTATTAAACAAATGAAGTTAATAACAAATAAACAATCTTAAGTCAAAACACCAAAATATCAGGTTATATAGCACTAGTCATATTGTTTGCTAAAGAGAAGTCCCAGGGACACCTATAAATCAAAATTGAAAGTACCTTCATTTATAAAATTATTTACCTAAATTGAATACTCTAAACCTAAAATGAATTAAAGTTATTTGGATCCATATATATATATATATTTTCTTTTTCATAAGCGCTTTGATCTATGTGACGTCACACTGGACAAACAAACATACAAACATATATTTGTGACGTCACATTAACATGAAATATAGACAAATGTACAGACATAAAGACATGTATAAAAAGAAGAAATATAAAAAGAAGAAAAAAAAAATACAATTGTGTGCACACTAAAGAGAGATCTCCTCGTCCCGGCCGGGAGAAATGACACTTAAGTTGTGAAATATTTTGAAGGACTCTTTTGAGGGAATCATTCTATACCTTCATCTTGGTCCTCTTGATTTTGTACCTTTTTTATTAATCTTGATTCTTCAATAACTTCATCTTGATCATTTTGATGTGGTACCTGTTTTATTAATCTAGATGGTATCCATATTGGAGAGGATTCGTCTTTTGGAAAAACACAAACAGATCCTCTTCCCCAAATTAATACTGGATCTGGACCCTTCCATGTACCTGAAAGAACATCCTTCCAGTAAACCAAAGGTTTATGTTGTTGGTGTGGATTCCAATGTCTGTCTCCAGCAGAATAACCATTAGAGTCTAAAGTTAAAAAAAATTTAAGGTAAACAGGGCAACTGCCAATCTGTCCTTAGGACTTTTCCAATTTCCTTCTTTTTGTTTTAATAACATAATTTTCAGTGTTCGGTTTGCTCTTTCAATAATGCCCTGACCCTGAGGATTGTATGGGATGCCTGTTTTATGGGATATATTGAATTTTGCGCAAAACTCTTTGAAAGATGAGGACGTATATGCGGGGCCATTATCTGTTTTAAAGCATTTTAGGGATGCCCAATGCAGCAAAAGCTTGCAAGCAATGAGATGTAACATCTTTAACTTTTTCTCCAGAATGTAAGGAAGCAAAAATCATGCCTGAACATGTATCTATGGTCACATGAATAAATCGCAATTTTCCAAAACTTGGCTCATGAGTAACATCCATCTGCCACAAATGATTGGGCATCAATCCTCTAGGGTTAACGCCGAAATGAGGATTGGGCAAATGTGTCATACAAGATTTACAATCTTTTACAATTGTTCTGGCTTGCTCCTTTGTGATTTTAAACCTACGTTGCAAGGTGGTGCTGTTGACATGAAACTGGGAGTGAAATAAAGTAGCTTGTTGTAGCGCTGAAAGTATAAATACTGTTTTTGTAAGTTCATCAGCCTTTTGATTACCTTCATGGAGGGGACCAGGCAAATTAGTATGTGCTCTAATATGGCCTACGAATAGAGGTTCTTTTCTTGCCCACAAAAGTTTTTGTATTTGATAAAACAATTTAAAGGCTGGAGTATGAGGTGCTATTGGTCCTGCTAACTCTAATTTTGGGACGGCTTGTACAATATAGTGGCTATCTGAAAAAATGTTTACGGGCTGGTCCCTAAAATTTTCCAGAGCTCTTACCACAGCTTCCAGTTCCACTAGTTGAGCTGATTTGTGTGCAGTTATGTAAGTCATATTTTCTTTTTTAGTGACTACTGTAGCAGTACCATTTGAGGACCCATCTGTAAATACATTAAATGCCTTAGGAATAGGTTGATTTTTTATTACCTGTGGAAATATAATAGGATGATTAATACAAAAAGATAATATAGGGGACTTAGGAAGATGATTATCA
Organism: Tamias sibiricus; assembly: GCA_025594165.1. Taxonomy (NCBI): domain Eukaryota; kingdom Metazoa; phylum Chordata; class Mammalia; order Rodentia; family Sciuridae; genus Tamias; species Tamias sibiricus. The sequence goes on along the minus strand of CM046658.1, from coordinate 106,963,815 downwards.
AAATTTGCAGAAGTAGAGCATTTAGCTATAGCCCAATCATTATCATTGAAGCATAAGTATTCAATCTGTGATGATGAATAGGGAGTAATAATAGTAGCAGGGTGAATGCCAAATATTTTAGTAGAAGTCTTAAGTCCTTGAAGAATAAGTTTAGCCACCATGGAGGTATAAGATTCAATTATACTTTTAGGAGAGACGGGCAAATGTATCCATAATAAAGGCCCTTGTTGCCAAAATACTCCTGTGGGTGTATATTGTGAAGAAATAATAATCAACATCAGCGGTTGAGTTAAATCAAATCTATCACAATGAGCTCCTTCGATGGCTTTTTCTACTAACTTTAAAGCTTTCCTAGCATCAGGAGTCAATGTTCGTGGTGAAGATGGATCAGGATCTCCACGAAGGATGTCAAATAAAGGTTTTAGTTGGCCAGTAGTGAGATTTAGTGTAGGGCGAAGCCAATTAATGTCTCCCAGTAGTTTTTGGAAATCATTGAGGGTGGTCAAATGTTCTTTATTTATTAAAATTTTTTGGGGTCTAACAAAAGTATCCATGATTTTAAATCCTAAATATAATATGGGAGATCTGGTTTGAACTTTTTCTTCTGCTATATATAATCCATATTTTTTTAAATTTTCTACCACATCACTGAATATATTAAATAAGATTTTTTGATTAGGGTGGGCCAATAAAATATCATCCATGTAATGTAGACACATGAGGTTTGGATATTTATTTTTAATGGGTTGGATAGCCTTGTCCACATATATTTGGCATATGGTGGGGCTATTAGCCATTCCCTGTGGTAAAACCTTCCATTGATATCTCTGATCAGGGCCATTATTGTTCATAGAAGGAACGGAAAAAGCAAACCTGGGGGCATCCAGAGGATGTAGGGGAATAGAAAAGAAGCAATCCTTTATATCAAGAGTAATAAGATGGAAATTTTTTGGAATAGCTACGGGACTAGGAAGTCCAGGTTGAGTAGGCCCCATAACTTGCATGGTTTTATTGATTTGTCTAAGATCATGTAACAATCGCCATTTTCCTGACTTTTTCTTGATCACAAATATGGGGGAATTCCAGGGAGAGGTGGAAGGTTCTATATGACCTGCTTCTAATTGTTCCTGAACTAATTGGTGGGCCGCTTGTAATTTCTCTTTAGATAGGGGCCACTGAGGGACCCACACTGGCTTATCAGAAAGCCATGGTATTTTCAAAATTATTTTCTCAGTGGCCCCGAAAAAAAATATCTTTTTCCTTTATGACAATGATTACTTTTAGGGTTAAGATTACTCTGTACTTTTTGATAATGAGTTCTTTTATGGTTAAGATTACCCTGTAGGTTTTCACATTTAACATCTGCAGGCTTGGTTGCAAGGTGTACTCCCATTTGTTGCAAAATATCTCTTCCCCATAAAGTAACCGGTAGATTAGGTAAAACATAAGGCTGAAATGTTCCTTTATGGCCTTCATCATCCTCCCATTTTAAAATTACTGCACTTTTATCTGGGAGGTTATTATATCCCAAGCCTCTTAAACTGGTTGAAGCTTTTTGCAGAGGCCAGTGCTTGGGCCATTGGCGTAAATTAATAATGGAAGAGTCAGCTCCAGTATCTATTAATCCCTCCATTTCTATTCCTTGGATTTTTATTTTACACATAGGCCTCCTTGAACAGTCTCGAACCCAGCAAGCCATGGGACTTGAGTCAGTGGAACAAAATCCTCTATTGTTCCCTTCTTGAGGCATACCCATTTTAAATGAATTATGTAAATTGGGAAGGAGAAGCAACTGAGCAATTCTATCTCCTTGATTAACAGAACTTACACTTTGGGGTGAGCTAAGCATTATTTTTATTTCCCCTTTGTAGTCTGAGTTTATTACACCTGGGGTCACTTGCAAACCTAATAAGCTTTTAGGACTACGCCCGATAATAAGTCCTACAGTCCCTGAGGGAAGAGGTCCCCTGACTCCTGTGGGAATCAGTTGAACCCCCATTTCAGGTGTTAACACTATTCGGGCGGTGGAACAGAGGTCTAATCCTGCATTTCCTCTTGTTCCTCTGGCAAGGGAGTGGATGGGTAGTAGGGATTGTGTCGGGGAAGCATCTGAGTGGATGCTTGAGGATACTCCTTCTGCAATGCCCCGTACATTTGTGGGCCCCGGGGTACTGGGCCCCGTGCCCCGTTTTTTGAATTCCTGAACAAAGGATTTCCATGGATGTCAAATTTTGAATAGCATTTATTGGCCCAATGATTTCCCTTTTTACACCTGGGGCAGCGGCCTGGGGCACGGTATGAGCTTGATCTTATTTCTCTTTTGGGATTTTGCCTAGAATTGCCTGATTGATTATAATAATTTGATTGATTATAATGTCTACGTTTAGCCTTTGTGAAATTTCGAGAGGAAGCACCTCTCATTGAGGCTGCAATCACATTTCCTGTGACAAAGGCGCCATTTATATCTTTACATAGTTGTATATATACGGAAAGATCCTTTTTAGTTCTCCATGGCCTGATGGCTGCTTGGCACCATTTATTTGCATTTTCATAAGCTAATTGAACAACTAAAGGCATAGCTTGGTCAACATCTGCAAACACACTACCTGCAGTTCTCAAAAGTCGATCAGCAAAGTCGGCATACGGCTCATTAGGTCCTTGAATCACTTTTGACAAGCTACCTTGTAGATCCCCAGGTCCTTGTACAGTTTTCCATGCCTCTAAGGCAGCTGCATTTATCTGAGCATATATATCTGAGTCATAATCTGTTTGAGCTTGTAAGTCTGCGAATTGCCCTTCTCCTGTGAGCATGTCTATATTATAGTTTTCAAACCCTGCAGCCGCGTTTCTTTTAGCCGTTTCTATACAAAGTTCTTGAAATTGCGATCGCCAAACCAAGAATTGCCCCCCGCTTAATGTTGCTTTACATAGACTTTTCCAGTCTGAGGGGGTTAAGCTAAAGGTGTTAAGGGACTCCAGCATACTCAACGTGAAAGGAGCTTGGGGCCCATAAGTCATTACTGCCTCTTTGAGATTTTTTATTGTTTTGAAATCTACTGACTGATGGACACTCTGTCCATTTTTCTTTTCAAATGCTGGCGGTTCCCAATGTATCTGTGAGTTGTCCTCGAGAGCGCATAAGCGATCAGAAAGACTTTTTATTTCTGTTTCTAGGGTATGCAAATGCCTAGTAATACCCTTCATATTTTCTGTAATGGATTCCACCCATGGGGGAGTAGTCACTTCCACAAGTGACTCCTCTGCCTGACGGACCTTTTTCTCGGTCTTTTTTAATTTCTTTTTCCTCATTTTCTCAGGATCACTTTTACTAGATTCCTCACCACTGCTAATTTCACTGACAGCAATATCCTGAGGCCCAGGTTCCAGTGAGAGCAAGTATCCTTCAGCTTTCGCCAATAACTCCCGAATAGCTTTAATAGCTTGGATTTTTGTCATTTTTGGGTCTCTTCTAATACTCTCTTTACTGGTCTCAGTTGGCCCAGTGGAATCTACACTTTTTTGATCACTTTCACTTTTGTCTATATACTCCTCACTGAGAACAGAGTCAGGTATATCAAGGAGTCTTTGCATAGCCTCTATCACTTGGGATTCAGTTATATTCGAACCCATCTTTAGAGACCTTTCAGTTCTTACCTGTCCGCTCCGAAGTTCCCCGTACGGGCCGCCACCTGTTGCCGCCTGAAGCGCTCGGAGCACCGGAGCCGCGGGAAGAACTTCAGAAGCAAACTGGAGACAAACAGCTTTTTATTCTGATAACTTTTCTCTCTGGTTCTAACAACTAACTCACGCCAAACACACCACTAAAATGGCGCTGACCCGATCAGCAATTTCGGCCAAGTCACTCCAGATCCCGCAACAAAATCCCGTGAGACTACGGGTGGCGACAATGGCCAAATCTCCCCGGCTCATAGTCAACTTCAATTCAAGCCAATCCCCAAACAGGGCTCCTGCAATTAACTACCTGGCACAGCTCTAAAATCTTTTTCTTAAAAACATCTTTTGAGCCGGGTGTGGTAGCACATGTGTATAATCCCAGTGGCTCAGAATGCTGAGGCAGGAGGATCCAGAATTCAAAGCAACCTCAGCAAAAGTGAAGCACTAAGCAACTCAATGAGACCCTGTCTCTAAATAAAATACAAAAAAGGGCTGGGGTGTTGCTCAGTGGTTGGTTGAGTGCCCCTGAGTTCAATCCCCAGTATCCCCCCCCAAAATAAAAACAAAACAAAAACCTTTTGGTGGTAAACTCATTGATTACCTCTACACTTGAATATAGCCTTATGGTTTTATCATTATCTAAAGAGAAGAAAAAGATAATTTAACATTTTCCCTGGAATAGTTGGTCAGAATATTTAAAAATTTAAATTTAAAAGGATCTCTTTTACCTTCCCAACTTGTTACTAGCCAAGACATGTAAATTTTTGAAACTGTATTCAAATTTGAAAAAAAACTTCTATCATGTATGAACTGTTACAAAATACTAATTTTGTCATTCTGTTTGGAATACATGCCTACCAACAGGAATTCCAATAAATTCTGTTGCTCATAACTCCCATAAAAAATAACAACAAAGGGAATTCACTTTTGGTAATTACATATACCACATTATCAGGTATCTTCCCATCTGACAAGGAGCATTGCAAACTGATTTATTCTTCTCTAATTTCCATATCTGTCATTTGAAAGAATTTTCCATATGTTTCCTGGCTTGATGCATTTTGTTTATTTATTTTTTATTGTTTTGTTTTTTGTGGTGCTGGGATTGAACCTATGGCCTTAGTGCATGTGAGGCAAGCACTCTAGCAACTGAGCTAAATCCCCAGCCCTGGATGCATTTTAAACTTGATTTCTTCTCCACTCTCCAGCTCTAGCTGGTGTTGGGAGCGGAAGGGCACATTCTTATTTCCACATGACCTTGGGCCCTGCATCTGAGTGCCAGTGGGTGGGTGCATTGGCACAGTGGGTGATGGGGGTGTTTCAGAAAGTTCTTCCTTCTCTGGATGACTGGCAGTAACATAGCATACATGGAGTTGGCTGTGATGGCCAGAATGTATCTTTATAAAGGCACCCTATACTTATCTCTCACTCCTCTTCTCTCAAAATGTGTGGAGTCCCCTCTGACATTATCTCATCCAATGAATATGTGATGAAGAGGGAATCTGACTGAAAGGCGGCATGTTTAATCAATTACAATTGTGAGATCTTACTTTTGCAAACTTTAGAAAAAACAAGTGACCATGTGAACACATTGTTCATACTCTTCTTGGGTCTCAGAAGGGGCTAAGGCAAGTGAGAGGTACTGAGGTCAAGCTTCATTGACCCCTTGGACTCTGGGAGAGAAAGAGTTACAGCTCCCAACACTGTGGACAGGGTGTGGCTCATGTCTTCAAGATGGCAGAGGGCTGTTTTCTGGGAAAACTGAGATGCAAGAAAGTCTCTCACGCCAGGTCAAGGGAGGATCTACAGTTTTATTAGCAGTTTTCAGCAGAGTTAACTGCAATAACATGCACTGGAATAGGTGTCCTGCTGTATTTCATTGGACCTCCAGTGTACTACTAATTGTGTCTTCTGTCCACTGGAGCCCATCATTCATGGCCTGAGACACTTGTGACAAAGCAACCCATCAATCACTTGAAATGACATCACTAAGAAACAACCCCTCTGTTACAATTTAAACATAACCATTAAGTCTAAATTTAGACTACTGCATCATAATAAATATTTATATCTCATAAATATGAACTAATATAAGGGATGGTGTGGTGACTAAAGGGACAAAGTCTTATTAAAAGTAAAATTTTCACATAGGGTCTTCACCTAACAGAGGGCTGTTATGCTGAGGTCCTTTTGCAACTTATTCTAATAGTTTGTTTTACAATATAAATTTAAAGAGAATAAAACAAAAAATATTTTATTACAATATTCTGAAATGCAATTTTTTAAAAACCCAGTTTTCAATGATCAATAGAGCTTAGTCTCTTAGGGCAATGCACCGCCACACCCCTTTGTCTCCTATTTTCCCTTTATTCTTAAGCCTCTATTTTTGCTTGTGAGCCTCCTGCCCCTCCCCATGGTGCTGAGGATGGAACCCAGGGCTTCACACAAGCACTTGACCACTGAGCTACACCCCCAGTTCACTATAGCTTCTCAGCTATCTGAATCCAGTTCTCCTCGCTCTAGTCTACCCTATACATTGATTCCATGTCACTGCTCTGCAGCTGACCTTGATTAGGTTCTACCTTTCTTCAAAAGCTTGACTGGTTTTCTCCTAACCATGTCTTGGTTGCTATGGCCTTGAGGACTCTTTCCCTAAAACTCCACCTGCAGCAAGCTTCTCCTACTTCGTTCTAGGCCTGCTCCAAGTGCATGCAGCCTGCCCTGTTCTCTTCCCCCTGAAGCAACGTGTCCTTACATTTCACACTCCAGAGTCCTTGGGCTGGTTCTTGTCCTCTGGCATAGATCAAAGTCATCCTTCACAGTGGTTGGATATTAGTCTACCTCCCCTACTAGATGATAGATTTCTTGAAGGTAAGGACCAAGTCCCATCTTTGCATTCCTGGGCCCCTGCAAACTCAAGGCACACATTTGGTGCTTAATAAGGATCAATGAAGAACTCTGCTGTTGCTATTTAACTTCACAATCGTAACAGAACATTCTGGGATGATGGAAATGTGGCTAATGTGACTTAGGAATTTTCATTTATAGAATCCTAAATAGTTAAGATCGAAGTGTAAATTGCCACTGTGTTGGTCAGGGCAGGTTAGGTGACAGTCGCAGGGGACTCAATTTTGGCAGATGAAAGGCAGGGGAGTCTGTCTTTCCTCCTGCAGGGTGCTGTCACACCTGGGTATGGTGCCCAGGACTGTGGCCATCCTGCCACCTTGAAGGGACACACTGAAGACACAGCTGACACACTGAGGATGGCAGAGAGGAACAAGGGAAAGAACCTGAGCCATTGGCCCAGTCCTCCCTGGAGCTGCCCTGCCGTGGGACTTCTTAGGACATTTTTCTCATTATGTGAGCCATTTTGACTCGAGTTTTCTGAAAATTGCAGCCAAAAGCATAGAAAATTATAGTGCTATTATGCTAAATCAAGCAGGAAAAGGGAGCAGGATCTACCACGTCCACACAGTATTTTTTAGACTTGTAGAGACTGTACATAATTATGTTAAACAAATATGCAAAAGAAAAACAGTTATGGAATCCCTGTGTAGTATCTAAAGTATGTGCTTGCCTAAGACAAAAGGCTGAATCTATGAAAGTTGTCACTAAGTGAAAAACAAGAATTCTACAGATGATACCTGTGGCTTAGTTTTGTTGAGGACTCCTTTTCCCTTCCCTTTCATTATAGGACTATGTTCTATGCAGAACCATTCCTGTGATACAGGTAAGGTTGACCCTACATCCCCTGGCCACAGGGATGGGTTGGAGATGGAGGCCTGGCCAGCAACATATGCCATTCCTCAAGTCACAGTGACTGGATGAGGAAAGGCCATGTGGATTTTCACTAAGATTTGGCATATGAATAGAATAGACATGGTTTATAAGATTTCTATCCAGAGGGGAGAGCCCTTTGAAAATAAGGTCAACCTCAGAACCCAGAGGGAAGTGGGAATGAAAGACAAGAGAGCTCTAATAACAGCTCGGTGGTACCAAATTTGATACCCTCATTGCAACCCATTTGATACCCATTGTCCGTGGTGCCAAGGAACTAGCAGACATCGTGGAGGCACTGTCAGCCAAGCTCTGTGCTGGGAAGTTTACATGCATCATCTTACTTCTCCAAACAATTTTTCCAGGTAAATAGTCTTCCCCTTTAATCGTTGGGAAAGCTGAGACTCAGGATGGTTAAGTGGCTTTCTCAAATTTATCTAACTAGTAAGTTGATGAACTGGTATTAAAACTCTCAAACCTGTGCTTATCTACTTATCAGGTTGCCCTCTGCTTCACCTGAGTGCAGCCATGCCTGAAGTCAGCTTCCACTTTTGGACTTTTGATGTATGTGAGTACATTTTGTCCCTCACATGGTGAAGCCAGTTTCATTGACTTTCTGTCAACTGCAACAAAAAAAGTTCTGACAGGTGCAGTGACAAATCAAACAAGGTAAGAGGGAGCCCCTGGATCTGCCCCTGTGAACAGAGTGGTGTCTAGTGGAGAAAAATTTTCAGAAGAAACTGTTAAGACATTATTAGGTGGCCTGGTGCAGCCAGCCTGGAAGTAAGACGGTGCATGTCAATTTCGCAGCCCAGAGCTTGGCTGACAGTGCCTCCATGATGTCGGCTAGTTCCTTGGCACCATGGACAATGGGTGTCAAAGCTGTTGCAATGAGGGTTCAAATTTGATACTACCATTGTTAGGATTTTCTTTCCTCCTTACCTCCTTGTCCTTTGATCTCTTACTTTTGTCCTTAACTCGAGTACTACTTGCAATTGAAAATAATACTAGTTGTCCTTATTTGAACATGAACCTTGTTCTCATGCATTACACACACCATCTTTAATCTGGACAACAATGGAAAGAGGTGGCACCATGCTATGGTTTGAAGGTATCCCCCAAAAGTTCATGCACTGGAAACTTAATCCTCAAATTTATGTGTGAATGGTATTTGGAGGTGGTGCCTTTGGGAAGTAATTTGAATCAGGTGAGTTCTTGAGGGTGGGGCTTCCATGATGGCATTAGAGACTTTATAAGAAAAGGAAGACAGACCCACGCTAGTGTGCTTGCTCTATCTTGCCCTGTGATGCCCTCTGCCAAATTAGCACGTAGTGAAAAGTGCTCACCAGAAGCTCAGTAGATAGCAGCATGCTCTTAGACTTCCCAGTCTCTAGAACTGAGAGCTTAATAAACATCTATTTATAAATTAATCAGTGTCAGGTGTTTGTTATAGCAATAGAAAGTTGATAAAAAAAAGCATACCATTTAAGGCTGGGGTTGTGGCTCAGCAGTAGAGCGCCTAGCACGTGTGCGGCTCGGGTTTGATCCTCAGCATCACAAAAGAATAAAAGCATTGTGTACAATTCAAACAAATAAATATTTTTTTTAAATGCCATTTCTTCAGGTCCACAGACTTGAATTCAGATATATTAGTGACATGTTTCCAAGATTAGTTTCAGGCCAAGTCAAGTTGGCTTTTGGATACAACATATGGGGAAGGAGAAACCCTAGGGACATTATTCACCATTAGAATTTTTCTTTCTCAGGAAAATTATAAAAGACATACTGTTGTTTTAATTTCAAAATCACAGTTATCTGTGTAACTAAAGAATCTGTAAGTCCCTCAATAGGATAAAATGGAAAATAATGTAGGGAACGCCAGACCAGAGAAAATATATCCAATTGCAGTTCCTCTTGGGACCTAGGTTAAGATAATGTTCTTGAACTTCCCACAGAAGTTCCCAAAATAGAGACTTCAGATGAAATTAATTTAGGTTAGGTTAAAAAAGAGCACTTTTAGAATTATGGAACTAGAAGACAAGGTTCCTGTGAAGTGGACTTTTCTTTCATTATTATAAAAATCTTCAAACCACGCCCAAGCATTCACTGTGGGTATCTCCCTCCACTCTCTCCACCCTTTATACACATTATTTTTAAAAAATATAGATGATCCTATTCTGATTGCACCATCCTCATTGGACATAAGTGAAACTATTTTTGTTCATTACAAAGACATGCCTCAGGTTGTTTGTTAGTGTCTGTTTATGATAGTGGAAAGGTATTTGTCCTTTCTGCTGGTATATAGCAGTAAGGGCTGTGTCAAGAGGAGGAATGCTGTGCTAGAAAGAATGGGATAGATCTATTTATACCAACCCAGAAAAGTATTGGCAATTTATTTATACTTTTCAAAAGTAAATTGCAGACTGATATTTAGGATATAGCATTTTTAAAAAAACCAACACAAAGAATTTGAAGGAACACTGACTTTTCATTTGTGGTTATTGGGTTACTGTTTGGAATGGGACCACAGATGACTTTGAGTGTTTGCTTTAAACATTTCTATGTATTTGGTCTGGGAGTGTAGATCAGTGGTGGAGCATTTGCATAGCATGAGTGAGGCCCTAGGTTTAATTCCTAGCACTGAAAAAAAATTTGTATATAATTGTGAGGTTTGAGGCCTTTAAAAAATTCTTTTACAATAAGCCAATTTTATTTGTTTATTTGCTTGTTTTACATTTAAGGGGATATGATTTATTGTTGATATTTAGTGGATAACTGGCATCTATAACAATGCAGCAGTTAAGAGTACAGAAAATGAAATATTGTACTACAAATCCCATCTTATTCATATATTATTATAAAATATTTTTAAAAGTTTAAAACGACACTGAACTGATCAGCACTTAATAAGTTAGACTATTTCTTGATATTGTTGTGAATATTAGTCTGTATTCTATCTATTTTTTCCCTGTGTTTGTTTGCAGAGCCCACAATTGTTTTTCTAATTATGAACTTTTTAAGACATTTGCCCCTCATCTAAAAGTCTGATGACTCCTTATCTTAGCTTAGAAAAATTCTTCCAGAGTGTTCCATATACTTCACTCTTTTCTCACCTGTAAAGTGTCAATATCATATCTGTGGTCCCCAAGGATTAAGATAGACTAAATTTTAAAAATTTTGCTCTCTGCATGTTTAGATAAAATGCTTACTTTACTTCTCTTCTTTAGCATTTATTCTGCACCTGCCTCTTGCCAAGTGTTTGACAGGTGAGGCTCAGGGTTATGCAAAGCATCCTAAAAGAAACAGCCAGGTGGATGGTGAGAGTGACAACACAGGTGACATTTGTATTGCTGCAATGTTTTCTCAACACCCAAACGTGTGTCTGCATTATATTCTGGGGGTGCAAAGATGAGTTAACATAGTACTTGACACCTGGAGGTTTCCAATATATGCAGCATAGACTGATAGAAATGTAATGTAATATATCTTATAATATCACATGTATGTGTCTTACATATATGTATTACACCTAATGAATACATGTAAAGTAATATATTCCATATAATGAAATAGAAATACATTTTTTCTCATAATCACATTACAAAAAGAAAAAAGAAACAAGAGAAAGTAATTTTAATCATATCTTTAACTTAACCCAGTACATCAATAATAGCATCATTTCAACAGGTAATCAAGATAAAGATGATTATTGAGATATTTTACATCATTTTTTATATTAGATATTTAATGTCTAGTATGTATTTTGCATTTACAACACATCTCTCTTCAGACTAGACACAGTTCAAATGTTCAGTGTCTTCCATGGCTGAGCTAAGACAAAGATAGGTTTAGTAATAAATAGATCATTTTCAACAAGCATACTGAGAACTTCCTAGGGAATGCCTAGGGGTTGTGGAGAGGAACCTCACTCGCTGAGGTGGGGTGTGTGGAGGGAAAGGGAAGGTCAGGGAAGGTCCCCTGGAGGAAGTGGCGTGGGAACAGAAGGAGCTGTGTGCCTTATGGAAAATTCACGTCCAAAAAGTGGAGCAAGCAGCCTGAAGATGGGCTGAGGGGCTTCAAACAGTGCGGTGCAGGCCAGGCTTACCACTAGATTGGTCATTCCTTAAGAAGGAAACTTGGAAATCATAAATCTTAGAAAGGGAAGCTTTTAGTAGATAACACAAGAATGAGGTAGAAGGGGAATTTCAGAGGAAGGGCTGGTAGAGAAGGAAGCTATTCTACACAGAGGTGAAAATGACCTAAGGCCAGAAAGATGAGCATTTTGCCAGGGTGGTGCCCAGCTAGTGGAGGGCAGGTAGGGTTTTGGCTATTGCTAGACCTCGCAGCCAATCCTTTGTGGAGTGCAGGGGCTGCCCCACCCAGGGTGGCCCTCTGCTCTTCTGTGAAACTGCACCCGCTCCAGTTGGACTGTTTATCCACATTTACAGGCGAATAAGGCACACTGGAGCTAGTTGGGGAATGGGATGTTGGTAATATTTGTCAGGGTTTCCCTCAAAGGGTAAGGCCTTAAGCATGCCTGATCCTTGCTGGGTGCCACCTAAGACCCATGAAAACTACAGTCCTGGCCTTCTGGGGGTTTATCTTCCCAAACACTGATGTGAAACTGCCCCTGCTGTTTAAAGGTCATCTGTGCCTGTGGACCTGGAGAAGGCACACCACCATGCTCAGTGTGTGTCCAGGCTGTGGTTATCTGAGCAGGAACAAGCCACTGTGCGACCTTGGACAAATCACCTCGCCTCTTTTGACTTCCTCTGCTCTGTGAGAGCTGGGCTGGAGGTGACCATGCTCACAGGTGTTATGACTAGGAATCTGAGCAAACTAGAGCAAACCCGCCCTCAGCACACTATGCCCCAGGCTGTCCCCAGTTCCCAGCCCCTTTGGGGAGGACACACACAGAACTGAACACTTGGTCCTCCCAAACCTCTTCCACATTTGCTAGCTGAACCCTGGGAAATCTGATTGCAGATATGATCTTATGCAATTGTTTTGCACTGCTTTATGCTGCTGGTGCTTTAAGAAACACAATATTGGCAAAATGGATTATGCTTAGAATAATTCCTGGGAACTGGCTGGACCAGTTCAGTGAGAAGCAGGGCAACTTCAATAAGGGCCAGCCTCTCCTGCTCCTCCTCTGCTCCCGCCTCCCTTGGCTGGTGGTAAGACAGGCCAGGAGTCAGGCAGGGTCACAGGCTAAGTCTGAACTAGCTGAGGCTGCTTGAGACAGCTCTAGTGTATCCTTAGCTTGGCTGGCTCACTGGGGCTTTAATAATGCAATAATACCCAGCTTCTAAAGCACACAAAGGCTTTTGGAAAGCAGGAGATAAAAGCGACTTTGTTCTGTTCTTGCCCAGAACAGTATACATCCATAGGTGTTCTCACAGAAGCTAGCTGCTTGGCAGTGACTGTTGCTGGATCCTCCTGCTCCCCAACACTGCCCTACCCGACTGAGAAGCTATAGGTGGCTTAGAATGAAAGTGGCATCCAGAAGCCACACTTTTAAAAGCAAGCAGACAAGAGAAGAGCAGATTGGAAAGCTGGATCTGCTTTCTGCTGAGCTGCTCTCTTTCCTGAGATGGTTGGCCCTGCAGGAAGCGGCATCCACTTCATCAAAAAGTCATTGCAGGCCCAGTGTGGCCCTTAATGCAGTCAGGGCATGGGAAGATATGGAGGCAAAGCCACTGCTCCTCCTGCTCTGTGCTGGGTAGGCTGTGTCCTACCTGCTGGAGGGGCAACCATGGCTGTGGGTGGTCCCACACCTCACTCCCTCACCAGCAGTTGCTGCCTGTATCTATTCTCTGCCTGGCCTCCCCTCCCAGCCCTCCTTTCCCCTCCCAGGCTTGGGGTCTTAACCATGCTGCTTCCACTTTATCCTGATGCAGAGTCCAAACAGAGCTGGGTGGTAGATGGGATTAACCCAGATGGACGCAAATACCTGCCTCCAGAGCTAAGGGACAAAAACAGGAGCCCAGGGAGCAAAGCCAAGGGGCCCGGGAGATGCAGCTGGTGCCCTGGGGGAGATACTCTCTGTGCACCTTGCTGGGTGTGCAAAACAAAACACTTTATTTATAACCTTACGCATCATCTTGGAGAGGGTGGGTCCTTTAAACAGTGGGGTGGGGAGAAGTGGGGAGAAGTAGGTCTTTATGCAAGCTGTGTTATGGGTTGAACGAGAAACCTTGGCAGTCCAGAAGAGGAGGAATTTACAGAACATATATGTTCTGTGTTTTTTTTTTTAATTCACAGATAAAATTATATGTTTATCATATTCTACATGATGTTTTGAAGTATATATACTTTGTGGAGTGGCGAAATCTAGCTGATTCACAAATGTTGCCTTATATGGTTATCATTCTGTGATAAGAACACAACATCTGCATTCTTTGTATTCTTTGTAATCTTCAAAGATACAAAATATTGTCATTAACTACAGTCACCATGTTGTACCAAGTTCTCTTCGATTTGTTCCTCTTATGTCACCAAAATTTTCTATCCTTTGACCAGTATCTCCCCATCTTCCCAATCAACGACCCTAGCTTCTGGTAACCTTCATTTTACTTTCTACTTGATTGACTTTTTAGATTCCACATGAGTGAGATCATTGTGGTACTTGTCTTACAGATGCCTGGTTGAGAGGATGAGGACACAACTGTCACGGGTCTACGTGTGGCATCTGAGTTTTATACCCAAGTTCACAGGAGGCCGAAAGCCCTGTTCCAGTAGGCCCATTGAGAACTGATGGCCAGTTTGCCCTCACGTCTCCTCAGCCACGTGTGGCTCACACTGTTCAGTGCAGCACTGTGGCACCAGGACCACCAGCATGCTGCACTGTTGGAGATGGGGTGTCTTTCCAAGGCTGCGTAATTTTTCAGATGCCTGATTGATGGTATCACCTTCCTCTTCCAAACAACTGAGGTTTCCTGTTGCTTATGTATCAAGGCTAGAGTCATGATTCTGATAGTCAACGTTGTTTACTTTCATTCATTCACCAAATACCAGTTCGGCCTATTTAAAAATTGAGATGTGTGGACTATTATAATCTCCTACTTTAAAAAGTCCTCTTTCTACCCTTCCCTGAGTAGTCCATGAGAAATCCATCTCGATGATGCCATCCATGCTGATTTGAAATCCTGAAATTTTTTTCCCTTCTACTCTGTCTAACCAAATCTGTTTCAGTTTAGCTCTTAGTTTGTAAGGAACAGCATTCAAACAGTCATCAGGAAAACAGGGGCACGAAGGTTATACATGGATTTAGACCGAGGTTGGCAAGATACCATGTTCCCAAGCAGATTCCAGGACTCGCTGCCCCACTGCTCTAGTTTCAGTTGACTGGTCTTTTTCTCATGCTGTGGCTGCTTATTGAGAGTTTACTCCTCTACCGATCAGCTTGTTCTCTACTCCACAGTTTCTACTTCCTCATGACTTTGGCATCCACGGGACTTTGGCTTGCCCTGGAGTCTCCATTCTCACATTTACCTCAAGGTAACACCTGGGGCAAGTCTTTTAGCAGCTGGCTATACTGAATTTGGTCCCCCAAATTCAGATTCCAGAAGGGAATCGTTGTCACACCTCACCTTTTTATGCTGGTTCAAGTCACAGACCTCAGGCTGCTCAATGATGAACCCTGCCCCTGGATTAAGCACTTTCTCTGGCCAGGTAACCTTGGCTGATAGAAAAGGGTCAAGGTCCATCAGTGGGGATTACAGTTAGAGGATCTCCCCAAGGGCACCTTTGGGCATAAACTGGCATTCCTCTGTTACAGTGGACTTTAAAACCTGGCACATCTCCGGTCTTTATTTCTCTTCTCAAAAGCCAGCCTCAGCAATTTAGCCTCACTGTCTTTATTATTCACAATATTGTACTTTTAGTTACCACAAAAAAAAAAAAAAAAAAAAAAAAACCTGGCACATCTCCTCTTTATGTTCTCTTCTCAATCATTTCCACTTATTTATTATTCACAATATTGTACTTTTAGTTATTCATGTTAAATTTGTGTTTTGTAATCTAGATATCACGGTTTGGATCTTAAGTGTTTCCAAAAGACCCATATGCTAAAGGCTTGGTTGTCAGCCTGTGGCCCTATTGGGAGATAGTGGGACCTCATTAGCTCATTTGGAGCATGCTCTTGAAGGGGCCATTTGGAGCCCTACTTCTCTCCCCAGTTTGTTTCCTGGCTGCGAGGAGATGAGCAGCTCTGCTCCACCATAGGATCCTCACCATGATCCAAAAGCAATGGAGCCACATGACCATGGACTGAAACCTCCCAATTGGTAAGCCAGAATAAATCATTTTTCTTTTTAAGCTGATTATCTCAGGTATTTTATCACAGTGATCGAAAACTAACACAATAAATGATAAATAACTTGAGATCTTAAGACTCTTAAAACAGAGGCTCAAGAACTATAAAACCAAGACTAAATGGCTACCCAACCTGAATTCTTAGTGGATTATGATTTCAAATATTTTCTTACTGCCATGGTGATAATAATAATCAAGATCCAAAATACAAAAACATTCCAAATAGATCTATAACAAAGAGACTGAATTATTAATCAAGAAAAAACATCCCCCCATATACACTCACAAAGCCACAGCCTAGATAGCTTCACTGCTAAATTACAAGAAACCTTTAAAGGAGAATTAACATAAATCATTCACAAACTCTTCCCAAACAATAGAAGAGGAGGGAACATTTTATAAACTTATTCTGTGAGGCCAGTATTACGCTAATAGCAAAACCAGACAAAGACATCACAAAAAGAACTACAGATCAATAGCTTTTATTAATATAGATACAGATGGTCTCCAACTTATGATGGTTTGACTTACAATTTTTCACATTTACAATGATATAAATGTGATATGCATTCTACTAAATATGATATGATTTTTACTATGCCATACTTTAAATTTCAACTTAGATATTTGGCCAGTTTAGCAATATGCAGCATGATACTCTCTCATAATGCTGGACAGTGGCAGTGAGTCATGGCTCCTTCTCAGTTGCATAATCATGAGGGTAAAGATTCGATACTCTGCAGTACACTCTATGGTTAAGTTATGTTGTTTGGTAGATTAGGTGCATTAAATGCATTTTAAACAAAAGATATTTTTCACTTACAATGGATTTATCAGGATATAATCCTATTGTAAATTGAGGAGCATTTGTACAAACATTCCAATACCAGTAAACTGAATCAGCAACGTAAAAAAGGTCATAGACATGGTAAAGTGGGATTTTTTTCCCAGAAAACAAAAACGGCATAACATACAAAAACCAACTAATGTAATACACCATATCAATAGGATGAAGGACAAAAAGTACATAATAATCTCAATAGACACAGAAAAAGCATTTGACAAAATCCAACATATTTTGTACAAAAAATATTTAACAAAGAATAGAAAGGAACTTTCTTCTCCTAATCAAAGCCATTTGCAAAAATGCCCCAAACAAAACAAACAAAAAAACCAAACCAAACAAAAAAACTCAATAAAAGACAAAATGAAACACACACACACACACACACACACACACACACACACACACACAGAGCTAATATGTACTTAATAGTTAAATACTAAATGTTTTCTCCCTAAGATCCAGCAACAAGACAGGTGCTCTCATCATTTCTATTCAACATTGTACTGGATGTTCCAGTTAAGGTTATTAGTCAAGAAAGAGAAGCGGAAGACATCCAGATAGAAAGAAAGAAGTAAAACTACCTGTATTTTCAGATGACATGATCAAGTATATGAAAAAATCCTAAGCTATCCACTATGAAGTTTTAGAATGGAGTTTAGCAAGGTTTTAGGAGATTATATCAACATACAAAAATCAATTATATTTCTAATACACTTGCAGTGAAAATTCCAAAAATAAAAAGGAAAGCGATTTTATTTACTATGATTCAGCAATTCCATTCTTACACATATACCCCTGAGAAATGAAAACATGTCTAGAAAAAAACTTGTAGCATAAAAAAGAATGCAAACTTAGGATATGAATTTAACAACATTAATGCAAGTGTTGTATCCTTAGAACTATAAAATATTCTAAGAAATTGTGGAAGAACTAAATGAATGAAAAGACAAACCACGTTCATAGATTGGAAGACTAATATTGTTAAAATGGCTATGCTCTCCAAATTGATCTACACATTGTGTAAATCCTAGCTGCCTTTTTCTCCCCCCACTCTCTGACCTTTTCAGATTTGGATAAGCTGATCCTAAACTTCATGTGGAATACCAAGGGGACCAGAATAGCTAAAACAGTTGAAAAATAATAACAAAGTTCAAGGACTATCAGAACTTTCTACAAATCTATGGTTATCAGGATAATGTGGTACTGGAATAAGGGCAGACATATAGATCAATGGAATAGAATTGAACATACAGAAATAATCCCCTACATTAGTGGTCAAATGATTTCTGACATGGCTGGCAAATCAGTTTGATGGGGAAAGAATAGGCTTTTCAACAAATGGGCCAGTTGGATATACATATGCAAAAGAATGACATTCTTTTCTTTCTTTCTCCTCCTTCTCCTCTCATTCCTCCTCCTCCTCTTCTTTCTTTTAGTGGTACTAGGAATTAAACCCATAGGCACTCTACCACTGACTTACATCCCTAGCTTCTCAACTCTTTTTAAATATTTATTTTGATACAGGGTCTTATTAAGTTGCCTAGGCTGGCCTCAAACTAGCAATCCTCCTGCCTCAGCCTCCTGAGTACTTGGTATTACAAGTATGTGCCACCATGCCCATTTGAAGTTCATTTCATTTCACATACAGACTAAACTCAAAATAGATCATAGGAAACTCTTAAAGAGAACATTTGTAATCTTTGTGATCTTGTGATCTTGGATTTGGCAATTTTTTAAAATATGAAAAGTATAAGTCATCGAAGAAAAAAATAGATCAACCGGACTCTATAAAAATTAAAAACTATGATACTTATCAGGATACTATTAAAAATGAGAAGTCAACCAATCAAATGAGAAAATATATTTGCAGATCATGTCTCTGATAAGGGACTTATATCTAGAATATATTTAACAAATTCCAATGCTTAACAGTAAAAAGACAACCTAATCAAGTAAGCAAAAGGTATAAGTAGATATTTCTCCAAAAAAGGTATACAACTGGCCAATATGTACATAAAAAGATATAAAGATATTCAACATCACTAGATATCAGAGAAATGCAAATCGAAACTACTTCCCACCCACTGTTTTATACTATTATGATTGTCATAAACATAATAATAAAAAAAAGAAAACAGATATCTTGGCCCTAGGCCTTTCCCAGGCTGTGTCCACAGATGCCCTGTAGGAGTGAATGCTTACTAAACTCTAAGCACCATACAGATACTAGTCTTCATGATTGGGTCTCCAGGAGGGACAGACAGGTGGAGGAGAAATTGCTATCATCCCAAGTGACTTCTGCCCCAGAAACCTAAGGAAGAACTGTTGTATGTCAAATCCTGCTATGGTTGCTGCTTCCAGCTGCCCAGGAACAATGGAGATATTCTCCAGTGCCCAAGAGATTACTGCTACTATTCTAAGTATTTGTTTAGATTATCTTCCTTTTGAGTATTTTCCCTTGTCCAACCTAGCTCTTTGCTTTTGTGCTTTTGTTTATTTTGGTGTTTAAAGGCATCGTTTATTAAAGCAGAGCATTCTTGAGCTTTAGTCAACCATCAGTACTTGTGGATTAAAGGTTTACCCAACAGAATGATTGATGACAGTCTTCTCAGAAGCAACATAATTCAGATCATAGATTCTAATGTCAGCCTGGGTTTCTATTCCAGTTTCACCACTTCCTAACTATGAGGCCTTGAGCAAATTATACTAATAGCTCTGAGCCTTCATTTCTTCCTGTGTAAAATATAGATCTACTTCACTGGGATTTTGTGAGGATCAAAATGATGTGCTTAGTATAGGATCCAGTACCTGGTAAGAAGTCAATAAATCTAGCTATTATTACTAAGTCCAGATAATGAGTGATCCAGATCAGAGTCTCAGTTTAGGGAAGAGGGTGACAGAGCTGACTTTGGGCAAACTCAAAGGAAGAGGGTCTGAGACTTATCAGTTGTCTATGCTGCATGAAGTACTTTTCCATATGTTTTGTCACTTGATCTTCACAACTCTGAAATATGAGTATTTACTTGTGACAAAACAGATACTCAGAGGTATTAAATAATTTGTCTAAGTTCCCACAGGCTACTAGTTGTTAATTTGAATCTAGGTCTGACTGATTCTCAAGTTCAAGGTCTTTGTGTGATCTCAGTCCATGGCCTTTGGTGGTACTGCTTCTCCTTCCCTTCCATACTGTCTTGCATTGGACCTGTAAAGAAATGGGCTCACCCTTTACCAAGGGACTTCATCTGTCAAATACCTCTCCTCTTCTCCCTTCCACCCTCAACTCCAGCCAATCTCTGGATGCACACCTCTAGGCTTAAGTGCCCTAGGCAGAGAGTCTGGACCAACATGCGATGAAATGCTGGAGAGGCAACCTGCATTCTATCTTTAAACTGATTACTTTTCCATCTGTTTTCCAGCCTCAGTCTATGTTTTTTATATCTCCAAATCTCCAGCCTCAATGAAGAATCATTTAATTGAGTTTGGTGTATGCCTGCATATTGACTCAGGTGGGTAAGGCAGGAGAATTGCCAAGTTAAAGGCCAGCCTGAGCACCTTAGTGAGATCCTATCTCACAATAAATTTTAAAAAGTTGGGAATGCAGCTCAGTGGTAGATCATTTGCCTAGCATGTGTAAGGTCCTGGGTTTAATCCCAGGATCAGACAAAAAATTATTTAATGGAGATTTTCTTGACATTTTATGTCACATGTACCTTTGGCAGTTTGATTAAGCCCAGGGGCCCTTTCTCAGTTTATAAATACATAAAATAAAGTCTGGTTGATCATACCTAATTCAAAAATCCAAAATCAGAAATGCTTCAAAATATGAAATGTTTTGAGCAATAATATTATATTACAAGTGGAAATTTTCCAAACTTGACTTTATATGAACTCACATTCAAAATGCAGCTGCAATAAAAATATTGTGTAAAATGCATTTGGGCTACATGTATAAGGTACATAATTTTGGGTTTAGATTTGTGTCTTACCCCCAAGATATCTCACTGTGTATATACAAACATCCCAATATTTTAAAAAATTCCAAAATCCAAACACTTTTGTTCCCAAGCATTTTGGATAAGGGATACTCAATTTATACATAAGACTATGAAAAAAATTCTATTGAAATTGAAATACTACTCTTAAAATTTTTAATAAGCCAAATTTGGCTATAATAGGATATTGCTTTTTCATTAACACATTAATTAACAAGAAGATTTAGTGGTGTCTAAAGACTACTATTAGCCAAATGGTCTTGATGAATATTCTAAGGAATTATGATCGATTTGAATCTGAGGATAACAGAAAACTTCCCACGGGTTTAAATCGAGGGATGACGTCGTCTTATTTCCCGTTTAGAAAGATCTTTAAGGCTATAAGTAAAGGTAGATCAGGCATGGGGAGATGGGGGCTGCTGCAGATGTGCAGGTGGAAGATGGAAGTGGGAGGGACTGGGGGTAGTAGGAGTAGACTTGATAAGACTTGTTCTGATTGTTTGTCAGATGAGCGTTTTGCGGAAAGGAGGCCTGAGTTTCAGCAGGGAGTGTTTGAAGGCCTTGGGTTTCCAGTGTGGTCTCGGTGGGTAACTGACGGGCACATGCCCATCTGGATCTCAGGAGACAGCGTTGTGTTTTGGCAGTGCAGTCCTGGAGGAGGAACACAAAGAGCTTTGTAGGAAGAGTTGAATAAGGTGACAGGAAGAGCTGTCAAAGATGTCCCCACTGTTCTTCTCAGAATGGCTCTTTGCGACACTGAAGGAATGAATGACCACAAGAAAGAGAAGAAGGCAGATGGCTTTGTTTTGTCATTTACTTTTCATAGCTGACTTCTGAACCTCACAATTTTTTTCTAGAAACTGGTAGTTTTATTTTCATTGTTTAACTTCCCTTTCCTGCTTTCTTTCATTCTCTTTGTTTTTCTAAAAATAATTGACAATGGCTACAGACCTCTTGTGGAGAAAGACTGAATATTTGATCTATAGTAGAGCCTGGGAAACTAAGCTCTGGTTCCTCCAGGCAGGGTCCTGGAGTGCTCAGCCCAAGTGACTACTTCAGTGCTAGCAGGCTTTCTGCCTCATGGCTCATTGAGCCAGAAACCTCCATTGCTTGCCTTTCTCCAGGAACCTTAATTCAATGTAAAGACTTGGGGGGTTAGAAGTGACATAGAGTCCTTCCTCTGCAAACCACTTTGGAAATCTGTCAGAAAGAACCTAATAAATCTGAATCTATGCACTTCCTGTGACCTGGCAACACTCACAGTTGCGCTATTGATAATCACTATAGATTGCAGACAGCTCAAATACCTACTGATAGTTGAATGGATAGATGATGGTATAGTCACACAATAGAATACTATACAACAATGAAAACAAGTCACCCACAACCGTGCACAAAAGTTTGTGTGAATCTCATGAAGAATGTTTAGTGAAAGAAGCCACATATGAAAGAGTGCTTATTTTATTATTTATTTGTTTATTTATTTATTTATTTTGGTACTGGGGATTGAACTCAGGGGCACTCGACCACTGGGCCACATCCCCAGCCCTTTTTTGTATTTTATTTAGAGACAGGGTCTCGCTGAGTTGCTAAGTACCTCGCCATTGCTGAAGCTGGCTTTGAACTTGCAATCCTCCTGCCTCAGCCTCCCAAGTGCTGGGATTACAGGTTTGTGCCACTGCTCCTGGCTCCAAAGAGTGCTTATTGTATGAATCCTATTTCCAAAAAATAAAAAAAATGCTAACACTGAAAGCAGGCATAGAGGGGCTTTCAGGGTGGTGATCATATGCTATTTATTTATCTGGATTCTGGTTACATGAGTGTGTTCTGCTTATGAAAATTCAATAGGCAAATAGTATATACATGTTTTTCTTTAAGTGTATTACACTTCAAATAAAAAAATTTAAATTGTAAAAATCCATACTTTGTATTGGATTAAGATGTTTGCTGCTAAATAACAAAAGTCTGTTGATTTTATGTGTAAAATCCAAAGGGAGTTACTACAAATGTGGTTTATAATGATGCTAATTAATTCCGATTATCACCTCAACATTTGAACATGTAAGTCCGTTCTTACTGAGACCTGATGGTGGAAATGGTCTGTCTCAAGTGCAGGCAGGGAATACATTATCTCTAGGGAATTTAAAACAACAATAAGGTGGACTAAAAGAGAATTTGCTTTTTTGTTATCACCGTGTACTGGCAATCCTTAACAATACCAGTGATGAAATATTCCCATCTCTTCCCAATACATATTCTGCTAATCTGAATTCTAAATGATTGTTATGGCTGCTATTGAACTGAATTGGACCATTCCAGCTGTTCTACCCTTAGTAGGTCAATGGTAGAAATAATTGCTAGATTTTGTAGGTGTGCACAATGTATCAGAGACTGGACCTGGTCCTTTTTGTATATAAACCTTATTTAAACCTCACAGCTGTGTGGGTTTATCATTTCCATTTTATAAATGAGACAACTGAGGGCTATAGAGGTTAAGGTCATGATAAGTCTCCAACTCAAAACCCCGTTTTCCACTGGGCTTTCCTGTCCTTTGGTACCAACTGGCATATGTGTGACCTCTGATATGTATTTGCTGAACTAAAGGGTAGATAGGTAAAGACTTGATCATTAATTCAATCATTTTAAGAAGGAGGTTCTACAATGAATGTAACTTCTTACTTAAGTTGGTCCAGGTAAGAAAACTCTTCACGTGCCTCTTTCCTTCTAATTTTAATGAAAGTCCCTTGGAAAGTGTGACTGCCATTTCTTTGCTTATTTTCTCCTGTACATGATCTGTATCTCACAACTATCTTAAATGGATTCTATTATCAATGAAACTTTGGCTTGAGCATTCACACGACAAAGCAGTGGTCATGCAGGAGTGACAGGAGTACAAAGCTTAGCTTGGTGCTTGAGAGCATGGTTCTTGGGGTCTGGGAGACCGGTGTTGGCTCCACCTCTTTTGAACAATGTGGCTTTAATAACATCTGTAGCATTTCTAGGCCTCCGTTTTATAAGTAAGATGTGAATTTTATGAAATAAGAATTACAATAGTGCTTGCCTCCAAGGTGGCAAGCTCAAATGCTATGGGAGCAGGGGAAGGGAGCTCTGCAAGGTTGGCTCCTGCCTGGAGTCTCTGGGGGGTGCTGGGGGTGAGGGCAGGTTGGACTCTGCTCTTCAGGCCCGGGCTCAGTCTGTCCTTCTCTCCATCAATATTTCCAGAGCATCTGTGATGTTCTAGCATGGTGCTAATCTCTGAAAGTGCGAAAATGAATAATGTTCAGGCCCTTTCTGCTCTTGAGGGAGACAAACATGGAAACCGCCAATGAAAACAGGATGCAAGTAGCACGGCATTTCAAGTCCTAGGAATGTCATCATAGTAGTTCTAAGGCTGACAAGGTTGTTGACAGCTCATGCAGCATATCTTCTGCCTTTCAGCAGTACAACACCCAAATTACTCCAGCCTGGCAAAGAGCTCTGTTTCACTAAAGCCCTGGAGTAAATGCATTTTATAATATTCATTTGGAATTCATCATTAAAAACACTCATTGCTGTAAGTCAAGTCACTTAGCCAGTCAACAAATCTGTGAGCGCAATGTGGCCCACCTTTGTTTATTCTCTGTGTAGGCCCTGTGTTTGTCAGCTTTCTGTGACAAAATACTTGATAAAATCAACTTAAAGGAGAAAAGGTTTATTTTGGCTCATGGTTTCAGAAGTTTCAGTCCATGGTCAGGTGGGTCCATTGCTTACTTAGGCCTGTGGCAAGGCAGAAACCTCATTGTGAAAGTGCATAGTAGAGAAAAGTTCCTTACCACATGGCAGACAGGAAGTGGCAGGGTAGGAGGATGTCTGGGGACAAGATAGTTCCCAAAAGCAACACCCAAGGATCCACTCCTTTCAATGAGGCCCCATCTCCTACAATTTCCACCACATCTAAATAGTCCATTCAGCTATGAATTTATCAATGGACCAATCCATTGATCAGGTCAGAGCCCTCATGATACAATCACTTTCCAAAAGTCCCACCTCTGAAACATTGCTGCACTGGGAACAAAGCCGGTAATGCATGAGCATTTGGGGGACATTCTAGATCCAAACTATAACAGGTCCTTTGTGCCTAATAGAGCCAGAGCAGCACATGTGGGCTCAGTCTGTCCTCCAGAGGTTTGCAGCCTCACAAAGGCAAACCAATCCTGACAGATACCTCAGATCAGAATATTATCACCCAAGCAGTGCACTCCCAGCGTCCTTTTGCTGACTACATGCATTTCTTATACCTGCTGGGTCCACCTCACCAGTCTACTGCCCTCTTTCCTGCTTAGCCCTCATCTCTGCCCTCATTCACTTTTTTCCAGAAAACACAAGCCAGGAGCCCTCTCACCCAGTGGACCTGGGTATATCAGTGTGCTTATCTTTGACACACACCTTACTTTGTGCTTATGTTTGTGTATACTTGTATGGGCCTCCAGCTGCTTGCTTGATTGTGTTTTTGGCAGATTGGGGGAGTATTTATGTTTATTTATATGGATGGGAGCAGAATAAAAATATATGAACAGGTGTGATTAAAGCCTCTCTTGGGCTGGGCTTGTGGCTCAGTGGTAGAGCACTCACCTCGCATGTGAGGGGACCTGGGTTCGATCCTCAGCACCACATAGAAATAAATAAAAGAAAGGTATTGTGTCCAACTACAACTAAAAAATAAATATTAAAAAAAAAAAAACCCTCTCTTTTTCCAGAAAGAACCCTGTGGCCAGTTTGATTAATAACAAAAATAAAGTCATATGAGTTAAAAGTAGGGAGAAAGAAATAAGAAAGTCAGAGATAGGAGCTAACTTGTAGAACAGGAACCAAAGAAAACAACCACAAAATCCTGGATTCTGTAATGACCTCTCACTTATGGGGTGAATAAATAAATTGTGAATATAAATATGTGGATTTCAAACTAAGAGGAGGCCAGATACTTGAATGTACATCTTCTGCCCTCTCAGGGTTGACCCAATCCTCTGTA
The DNA here is from genome assembly GCA_025594165.1 of Tamias sibiricus. Lineage (NCBI taxonomy): Eukaryota > Metazoa > Chordata > Mammalia > Rodentia > Sciuridae > Tamias > Tamias sibiricus. The sequence goes on along the minus strand of CM046658.1, from coordinate 106,938,200 downwards.
CCATCGCCCCTGTAGCTTCACTTGGTAGGGGAGAATGTGGACAGATGATCTCCTCTCCCTTTCCAGCAATCTGTGGTCTTCTTCCTCACTTCACCACCTGTTGGTTTATGCCATTTGGCATTTTCTGCAGGGAAGTGTGTTTTGGGAGTGGAGACTAAAAGATCAGCAAGGGTAGGGCAGGGTAAAAACACTCACTCTCTTCTCTGTCACCTAGTAGAGACTCAGACAAGAGGAGGTGTTTCTGGGGATGGCACAACAATGGAAGAAGGACGCTTGGCATGGGTCAGAGGCAGAGGATGGACCAAGTGACGTGGAGAAGAGCTGAAGCTGAGCTTGAGATAGGAAAGAGCAAACCCAAGGGGAAAGATGAGAACTTTGAACAGAGGGGAGCCCGAGGATATAATCTAGAGTGCTAGTGGAGGTGTCCATGATGAGGGCTGCTGATAGATAGGACCTCTTGGCTCTAGGATTAGTTAGGACCCAAATGGAGGCAAGTAGGGTCTTGTGTCATCCAAAGAAGAGCTACACGCTAATGCCTTGATGAGAAGATAGATCAGAGTTGGGTCAGAAATGGCTTCAGTCACACTCAATAGAGTGAAAAATTCAGAGTCATGGCTGTGGGTATTTCTAAGCAGCCTGGAGAGAGTCTGGGCCCTCAAAGATGAAGACAGCAGCCCTAAGAGCCTAGGCATAGTGTTACCTACAGAAAGTCTCTGCTAATTACTCGAGGCTTTTTTGCAAAATATTACAGGCACCCTCCACAGAACCTTGCAATTTCATATACTACCATGGTTAACCAAGCATTTAAACTTCCCTTCCTACAGGAAAAATACACCTTCTTATGGAGGATTAATAATGCCTGTGTCCTTGACCTACACTGAGATGGTTCAGAGGTGACTAAGAGCACATAGTCAGAGGAAAGGGGCCAGTCCCTGCCAGAACCTCTTTCTTGTCTCTCATCTGGATCTCTCTTCTCCTGGACAGATGGCACCAACTTTTGTATTTCAGGAAAATGAGGACTTTTTAAAAAGGGAATTCCTTATATGGAGGTCATCTATGTTTTGGCTAGTGCTCTGTAATATTGACCATATAGATATTGCAAAGTTTAACTGCTTCTAAGAAAAGGGTGTGGCCTGTGTAGAAATGGTAAGAGTCAGGGTCGGGAGATGAGGTACATTATGAGTCTGTGCCTGAGTGTGCAACCTGGAGCTGGTCCAGACCTTCTCACTTGAATCTCGGACCCTGCTCCCTGGCCCTGCCAAGTTCTCATATTCTTCAAGGATTCTTCCTCATATGATTTGGAATGGGACCATGCATATTTTTGGAAGTCCTTTACATATGTTGTGTTTCCTGGAAGGAAGGAGTAACATGTTTGAGCTATCAGTGAGACACATAAAATTTGTGGCTATTTTGGAATGTTCTTGGTGGTAGGTGGCAATCTGGTTACCAGCCAATAATTGATGTTTATGGTTTGGAGATTACTGGGGGGCAAGGGGAATAGCTCATCTGAGCATTTGAAAGACAGAAAATTCTTCATGTTTCTCTCTACATACAGGTGGCAACTGTCTCCCAGGAAAAGGGATTATAGTGTCCTGGATCCTGATGTGGATAAGAAGATGAAAACATGAAGAAAATAAATCCGGGTTACACTTCTTTGGTTTTCCTTTTCATTAGACTTCTCTTCCTTGGAACAAACACAGCAGATTTGCAGACCCTGGAGATACCCCTAAATGAACTCTACATGGTAGAAATGAGCAGTTTTTAGGGATCTGTGGTTTGAGGGCAGGGGTTGGAGCTCCATGCATGTGAACAGGGAACAGAGTGGGCTTCCAGGTGTCAACCTTTCCTGTGAAAATGTACTTGTTCTGGAAAATTGCCACATTGCCTCCAACATGAGTAAGGAAAAGTCAAGTTACTGACAAGTAGAAAGCAGCAATGAGGGGTTATTTGCAAAATCTCAGAATCAGGGAAACTCTGAACATGAGCATTTTTGGTTTTGACTTCCAACATGTTTCTGACTCAGCTTTCTGCTAGTGTGGATTTGTACCTGCCTGTGATTAATGTTGTTTCTGGCTCACCCTGGGGTATTGGAGGGCTTGGAGACTTCTGCCAGAACACCCAGCTATGTTGAGCTCCTGCCAGAAAAATATAGTAAAACACTGGCACCCAAACACCAAGGGACCACACTTGGACTACTTGAGAAAATGCTTTCCTCTTGCAGAACCCAACTGAGCTGATAAAGAGGACCACAGTCAGTTCCTGTATGACCAACTAGTTCCCAGGGACTCTCACACCCTCAGGCTGCTCAGCTCTGACTCGCAGCCAGTTGAATGCAGTTGAGCATCAAGGGAATATGCCAGAGAAAGTGGATGGATCATTATTTTTCATTACTGGAAAAACACCTGAACATTTATAGCTAATCAGATCTTCCTTATTGATTCACTTTCTTTCTTTTTTTTTTTTATTTGAAATTGTTGTATATGACAGTAGAATTACAATTCATAATACACATATAGAGTACATTTTTACATATCTTTGGTTGTATACAAAGTATATTAAAAAAATTAAAGAACCCACAAAATATATTCATACCATTCATGTCTTCATACATGCACTTAGGATAATGATATCCATCTCATTCTACATCTTTTTTTTTTTTTTCCTTTTTATCCCCTTGCCCCGCTCCCTTCTTCTCCCTCCCAGTGACCTTTCTAGTGTTCCTCTAATCCTTCTAAGCGCCCCGTCCCAACCCCACTGTGTATCAGCCTACTTACATGAGAGAAAACATTTTGGCATTTGGGTTTTTGAGATTGGCTAACTTCACTTTCTTAAAGATCGCCATAGGTAAGTTGGCTGACTAGTAACTTTCCACAGGTTTAAGTGATGAGCTGCATAATGATCATCTATTAATTTGCCCTTTCCCCTGCTTCTACAGAGAGAGCCCAGGCCTGGTGATTGCCCTCTCCCCACTCCCTAGTATCCAAGCTTAAATGACTGAACCTCTCTTACCAACAACCTTCCAGGGTTGTTAATAATAATAACAAGGTGATTTGCATTCAATAGTTACATGCATGAGATTCTGTGCTTTCTGTGCAATATGTAGTGTGATCCTTCATCATAAGTAGACCGACTGTAAATGGCTAGTATTATTGCTGCTTTACAAATGATGCATATGGAACACAGAGAGGCTAGCTAATTTGCCTAGAGTCATATCCTGTAGATGGCGGAGCTGGGATTCATGTCCAGGTCTGGCCATTGCTGAGTTTCATGTCTGTAGTCCCCGTACCTCTCCATTCCCCCCTAAACTGGGATCTCTGTACCTTTCTACTGCCAACAGAGAAAGATGTTCATTCACTCATCAAATGTGTATCAAGCATCTGCTGTGATCAGGATTGATCACAGGGATTGTCAACCCTTTCTCTGTAAAGGACCAGGCAATAAATATTTCAGGTTTTGTGGCCATCTGGACAATCATAATAACTCAGCTCTGCCATTGTAGTTTGAAAGAAGTTGTAGATTGAATGAGAGTGATTGTGTTCCTATAAAATGTCATTTGCAAAAGCAGGCTGTGAGCTGGATTTGGCCCGCAACTATACCTCTGCTCTAACCACTGCTCTATGCTAGTGAAGAAATGCCCAAAGTTCCTGCCTTGGTGGGGCATACATTCTGGAAAGGAGAGACAACAGCATTCCTGGCCTGTTTATCATGTAATTTGTTACAGACCCTTGGGATCACAGGGCTGATCTCTTCACACCTCTCCTCCCAGGACAGCCCTCCCCAGTTCTCCTTGTTCTGTGTGAAGAGAGGCAGAGTTAGGGGAGCTCATCACCCCTACCCCAGAGAGCTTATCCTTGTTACACAGGCCTTCCCTACCCATCTCCCTGGCCATTTGACCCATTCATCCTAACTGTCCTTTGGGCAAAGGGCCTCACACTAGGTCATCAGAACTACTCATGAGGCTTGTTAGAACAGTTTGTTAGGCCTCGGCAGGTCCAGGGTGAGGCCCAAGATTTTCCATTCCTAACAAGTTCCCAGGTGATGCTGATGCTGCTGGTCCCTGGATCACACTTTGAGAACCAATGTTCTCTTACCCAGCTCTTCAGATACCTGGTCATTGGTACCTCATTACCTCCCTCCAAGTCTTCTTCTGGCAAACCTCCTTTAACTGTTCTGCTTATGAAATACAACCTAGAGATGACAAGTGTCACCACAACTGGAGAAGAATCACCAGGATGCAGTGCTGATAGCCACAAAGATGATGCTGTAACACACAATGAGAAACAGTGAAACCATTGTGATAACCAGTCCAATACAAAGACTGTGGAGAGAGTCAGGGAGGCTGGATTCCAGTCCCTTTTCCAGGTGTGACCTTGGCCAAGTCATTTCCCCTCTCTTTGTCTCCTCTGAAACATGGGAATTGGCTGAGGTCCTTCTAGTCCTGGGAATTCTGATGTTCTTTAGTAGATGAAGAAATCTCATTGAACCTCCCTGTCACCTCACTCCTGTGGATATCCCTGGGGACACAGACACAGATCACTCTCCTTTCCAGTGGTCTGCAAGATCTGCCCTTAAACCCACAATGCATTCGATTCTATCTTTTTCTTCACAAGGGTTGCTTTCCATTCACTGAGTTTGAGTTCAAGATTGTTGTATTACCTATGACCACACTGGCTTATATCAAACTCCTTTCCTTTGCTCCAGACCTGTGAGCAGAATGTCATTTGGGGGCCTCAGATCAAATATTTGAAAATCCACAAAGCTAAATCAAACTTCTCTCCAGTTGTGTTTTTGTCACTTTGCCCTGGGAGTAACACTGCTGGCTTTCAGAACTTCTATAGGGACCAACAACGGGGCAGCCCTAGGGCAACCTAACATGGATGAAGATTCGCCTTCTATGCTGAAGTCCCAGCCTCAGCAGCAAAGCAAGAGATCCTTGTTTCCTGGCACCTGGACTCTGGGAAGTTAAACTATCATCTATCCCTTTGTCTGATCAAGCAGCCCAGTGGCCCTGGGGTTTAAATAACAACCACAAAACAAACACCACTGAGTGCTCTTAGCAAGGTTTCTTCAGCCTAGTTGAATGTAGCATCCAGATTCCTGGCAATATTGTAAAGTGTGTTCATTTTCCTTCCTGTAAAATGTTGTTCAGATAATTTGCATGAAGAGAATTATCCTGGTGTAAGACATTTGGGAAAACCAGGCTGGGAAGAGGGGCAATCTCCTCAAAGAGATTTTATAGCAGGAATCTGTGGGCAACTGCCTTAGGGCTGGTGGCAGAAAGTTCCAGGTTCATTGGGATATTAATCTGGTGAAGGAGAAGAAAACACTGCTTAGATCAGCAGCAGATTAGTTTTGTTGAGTTCATATAACAGTTACCTATTCTTCCTAAGCCACCTGTAATTATTTCCAGAAGATGCAGTAAATCTTAGTGAACTATTCAAGGTCTGGAGTCAGATCACTAGGGCTTTTTCCTTGGCCCTGCTATGTTCTTGCTGACTGCCCTTGGTCTGATTTCTTAATCCCATAAAGATATTTTTTTCTCCCTGTGTTAGTGAGGATGATAACATCTACCAGCCAAGAACAAAGAATTAGAAGAGATAACACGCATGACCGTGTTGAACATATGGATATTAATATTATCTACACTATTGTTCCAAAATATTAACCCAATTGCTTAATGTGAATAAACCTTCAATAAATTCCAGGTAATTAAACTAGACACTATGGGTGGCATGTTCCAATTACTGCTTATAAGATACCTGGTGAGAAGTGAAAATTCAGCAAATTATTTTCTCTCTGGGTAACCTGGAGTGCTTCAACAAGTTTAGAGTTGAAGAACACATATGAAATTTAGAATTCTACAGAGAGCATTCATGCAGATGGAATCTCTGCTATTGTGAACCTAGTCTCACCCACACAGAGAGAAGATAGCTGCCCAAGGTCATGCAGTGGATTGGTGGTGGATCTGGGCTTAGGTTCATGCTTTCAGAATCCCTCTGGTGCATGTTTTCACTGTGGCTTTGCACATCACCTCACCTGAGCTCCCACTCAGGCTATTGATGCCAAAGCCACAGTGACCTTCTCACTGAGGAGGACAAGGCCAGAACAAAGATAGGAGGGAGCTGGGGTAGGAGACGGGGTAGCTCCAGGAAGTGGAGAGGCAGTTCAGCAGGCCTCTCCCAACTCAGCCCTGTGGCTACCTCCTCCCCCAGTAATGCATGTAAGTATAGATATGTGAGGATTTCAGTCCTCCCTTGTGTTAAACATATGTCATATGTTACCTTCAAGGGGGAGCTAATACCCATGAAATTGCCAGAAAACTACTTTATGGACAGCCACGAAACTTTTATCAACTACTATTTTTGCACCTCTGGCATTAAACCTTTTGACTCTATCTCCATCAGTTTTCCTTTTCTTGGATATCCATTTGTACCCAGAGCTTCTCTGCAGTAGCATTTTCTAGTTCTTGCAGCACCTCTTAACCCTCTGTGCTCCCTAGACATTCTCAATGAGCATGGTTTCATCACAGGTCAGCCTGGGTCTTGATTTGGTAATCTGGAATCTTTTGACTCTGTAAAGGGCAGCAATATTTTTTTTTCTGCCTTTTTTTCTGTCCTGATTTAATTTCTTCCCCCAATTCCTTCTTTCCCAACAAAACTAGGTCTTTAGTGGCCAGGACATATCTTTGTTATCTTCTGACCCCAGCTGGCTCCTTACCTGGTCCATTATCCAGCATATAGCAAGCTCTTGGTACTGGAGTGAAGAAACTATGGATCCCTTCTAGAATATTACCAAGACTTCACAGTCTTGCAAGGGCAGGTTTAGATGGGACTGGGGAGAGGAGTCACAGCAGCCTAAGAGGGAGGCAAGGGAGACTCAGAAAGAGGAGGCTTCATCTAAGGATGAGACTTTTTGGTGCTGGAATCAATTACTTTGAACAAGTTGTTGGTCTTGGTCTTTAGACCAAGACCCAGCTTTGCAAGTGGTTCATTTTATGCAAGGGTCAGTCATCATAGGGTCTATGAAAGAATTTTTCCCCCTAATCTTCCAGGCAAGACAGTCCCTCCCCTGTCAATATTCATCAATCCAACATTTATTGAAAAACTTTCACGTGAGAAGCACTGTGAGAGTTCAGATCACAAAGATGAGCAAAGCATAGCCTTGCCTGAAGAATATCTTACAACTGCCTTTTGCAAACAAATTCATGGTCCCCAGACAGTGGAACACAGGGGGATGTGTGCAGGGTGTGGTGGGTGTACCACAGTGGGCTCTAGACTCACCCAGGGGTGAGCCATGGAGGGAGGAGCATGCTGGTGCCAGATGGCAAGGGCTAAGGCCTGGGAAGAGGGCCACCAGAGCAGGTGTGTGAGGAGCTGCCAGTCAGTCAGGACTGCAGGAGCATGAGGAGGGAGGCAGGAGACAGCCCGAGGAGGCTGGGAGGGTGGACAGGACAGGTCTTGGGGAGCCTGGTTGGCAACTCAACAGCACAGGTCACGCTTGGTTATGGATAGTTTGAGATAAAAGCAATACATAGGAGGCAAGGACCAAGAAAGAATTTTCCATTAGAAAGTTATAAAATAAATCTAAAATTCTCTCTTGTTGCCCTTCTGTTCCCAATTCTTCTCCACAAAGTGATTATAAATAGCTTCTAAGTCATAGTTCTAGGAAATAAAATGTATGTATACTAGGCTATTTGAATATTTACATGTGTATATTCTTTTTCAGTTGCACCAATAATCATAGGCAATGTTTATTGTTCTGCACCTTGATGCTTTGGGTGTTTTGTTTTCTTCTGTATTAAGAGTCTTCTTAAATCAGAACATACAGATACATGTATGATCTTGGTTTTACCAGCTGTAGAATTCTCTGTTGTGTGGGTGTATAAAAATTCATTTAAATTCTCTCCTCTTGCTGGACATTCAGGTTGTTTTTCAGTTTTGTTTATTACAAACATTGCTACAGTGAACATTCTGGTTGATGTACACATTCAACAAATATTTATTGAGCATCTGTGTGTTTGGCATATTTATAGGAATCTAGACTATAGTAGTAACATATATTGTTCTTTTATGTGGATATCAATAAACAGAAGGAGAATCTTATCAGTAAAAGATATGTGCATATATTTTGGCCATTTGCATTTCTTCTTTTGAGACTACTTAGTTCATTTGCCCACTTATTGATTGTTCTATTTGTTTTGTTTTTGGTGTTAAGTTTTTTTTTTTTTCATTCTTTATATATTCTGACTATTAATCCTGTCAGAGAGCAGGTGGCAAAGATTTTCTTCAATCTGTAAACTCTCTTTTCACACTCTTAATTGTTTGCTGTGCAGAAGCATTTTAATTTTATTCTACCCAATTATTGATTTTTTGGTTTTATTTCTTCAGCTTTAGGAGTTTTATTAAGGAATTCTCTGCTTGCACATATTGGAATGTTGACCCTGTTTTTTTTTTTTTTTTTTTTTTTTTTTAACAGTAAAGTCATGTTTAACAGCCTTAGCAATCAGGGAATTACAAATCAAAGCTATATTAAGATTTCATCTCACCCCAGTTAGAATGACAAACATCGGGAATACAAATAATAATAAAGGCTGGCGAGGATGTGGGGAGAAAGAAACAGTTTTACACTGTTGGTGGGACTGCAAATTAATACAACTACTATGGAAAATCAGTGTGGAGATTCCTTAGAAACTAAGAATCGAACCACCATATAACCCAACTATACCATTCCTTGGTATTTATCTGGAAGAGTTGAAATGAACATACTATAATGAATCAAGCACATAGATGTTTATAACAGCACAATTCCCAATATCCAAGTTATGGAACCAGCCTAGGTATCTGTCAGCAGACAAATGGATTTTTAAAAAAGTGGTATTTACACACAATAGAGTCTTACTCAGCCATAATGAAAAATAAAATTATGTCATTTGCTGGTAAATGGATGGAACTGGAGAACACCATACTAAATGAAATAAGCCAGATAAGCCAAAAAAGTCAGGGGTGAATGTTTTCTCCCATATGAGGATGCTATAGAAAAATAAGGAATCAAAAATGAGGAATCTCATGAAAATAAAAGGTAAAATAAAAAGGAGAATTGTGGAGTAGAGGAAGGGGAGTGAAGGGGAAGGAAGAGGGATGGGAAAGGGGAGGAACAACAGAATGAAATTGACTAAATTATGCTATGTGCATGCACGAATACACCACAATGAATCCCACTTTTATGCATAATTATAATGCGCCAACTTTTTAAAAAGGCAAATAAATAGAAAGAAGAACAGTACAGTAAAGGAAGGAGATGAGGGGAAGAGCAGAGGGTAGGAAAGAGGAAGTACTTGGGAATGAAAAAGAGCAAAGGATATTATATGCAGGTATGAATGCATCACAACAAACCCCTGTATTGTGTATAATGCAGTAATAAAACATTTTAAAAGAAATATGCAATTTTAATGTTTGTAGATGTTTCTAAAACACTCACTGAATTGGCTTCAAAAACTATATTCTCTTCAAGAATATATGTAAGGGCTGCGGGGGAAGCTCAGTGGTGGATTGCTTACCTGACATGTGCAAGGACCTGGGTTCAAAGCCTCTCGTTACTACTTTGGCTTGCTTAAGTATGAGAGACACTGAGCATATTCTCTGGTTTATTTACATTTGTGTGTGTATGTGTTTCTGTGAACTTCATGTTCCTGCTCATTGGGGATTTTTCTATTGGTCAACAGTTCCTACAAATTTGTACTTGTTCCTCATAACTTAAAGACATTAGTCCTTTGCCATGTATGTTGAAAATATCTTTTCCTGGTTATCTTTTGTCTTTGACTTTGTTTATGGTGGTTTTTGCAATGCTTCCTGATAGAGATAATGTTCAAGTTGAGTCTTGAAGGATGAGTAATAATTTTAATTAGTAAGTCATATCTAATGTTTCCTAAGTGCTGAGAACTCTTCTTCTAAGTGCTTGATACGTATGAACTCATCTAGCTGTTCTTACAGCCCTAAGAGTTTGTACCATCCCCATTTTAAAAAATCATCCCTATTTTAAGAGAAGAAATGGAAGCAAAGAAGTAATTAAATAACTTGTCCTGGCCTCATAGCTGGCAAAAGGCAGAGACAAGAATCAAAACCATGAATTGTGATCTGCCTGGGAGATCTGAAATGGCAGTAAAGTCTTGGAGGCACACAACAACACAAAAAATATCAGGGGAATTCCAAGAAAGTTAGTACATATGCCATAAGATAGGCAATTTCTGGGAGGATAGGGGGTATGAAGCTAGCGAGGACAGGGCAGGTCATGTGTGCCTTGGTGTCATCCCTGTCTGAGTTGTGTTGACAGGTGTACACTAGCCAACACAGGGAGGTCTCATAATATTTCATACTAGTTAGATCTCATTTGGAGTAGTTGGGTTTTAAGCACATTTAAAGAAGAATACTGAAGACGCCCAAAGAAGGGCATTTAATGAAAACCCTACAAATCATTTTATATTCAATGTTCAATGGTGATAGGGATGCTTACCTTAAAAGACTGAAGTCTTAAGAGGTATGTATCAGCTGCCTATAATTATTTTAAGAATTTATTCAAATAACCCCCAAAGGTCAAAATAAGACCAATAGGTAAAAATTACAGGTTGGTAAACTCTTATGATGTAGAAGTTTACTACAAGGATCTTGTCCTTGAAGTATCTGAGTTACTTAATTTCTTGTACTCTTGGTTTCCTCTTCTGTAAAGTGGGACTAATAATAATAACTCTTTTCACAGGAATATTATAAAAAGAAATTGAAATAATTCCTATAAAGTGCATATCCCAGTGCCTCACACATAGGAACCACTTGAGATGTGTTTATTTTACTTTAACATGCTTTAAAATGCCTTTTTAAAAAATAAGTAGAGATGCATAATTGTGGAAAAGTCTTCTTTGAAAGGCAGTAAGTGAGCCTCTTATTGCAGAGAGTTTCTAGGTGTTTGCAGAGGTGGTGTGGAAGGAATGCTGTCACCAGGTGGAGGAGGGAAGTCAATGGCTTCTAATTTCTCAACTGTCATGTGATTCCATGATTCTACATGTCTACTTACCATTGTCAGAGGCAAAGAAGTCAGCGTGTTCTCCTTAACATTGCCAGGGACTCAAAACCCAACTGAATGACAGTGTCAGCTAAAGTATGGCTTTTGACCAAGTACTGTCACACAAGCCCCACTTAAGGGCCTTGTAGGTGGATACCTTTGCCTTTGTTTACAGTCTGGGACCACTCACCCTCAACCTCAGTTCATATAATTAGTCTGAGTCTGATCCCACATCCCAGACCTGAGGTTAGCACAGGACTCAGCCTTGGCCAGTGTATCCCTGTCTCTTGTTTGTGATGATTTGTGCAGAGACATGAATGTGACCCAAGTCAGTGCAATAAAAGTGTCAGGATGGTGCTGAAGCTACTGGGGTTAGTAAAATGATTTCTTTCTCTTGGGGTCACTAATCTTAAACTTGGAGCTCTTGGTGGCATTACTTGAAAAATAAGACAAGAGAGAAGAGTAGATTTGAGTGATGGAGATAAGCAAATTCCTAATAACATTTAATGACTCTTTTAACCACTAGACCCAGCTGATCTTGAAGAACTTCTGAGGTTGCCTGTAAGTAGAAATTTATTTTTTTCTTCAAGTTTGTTAGTTGAATATTGTCTCTTGTGACACAAAAACTAATGGACAAGTATCCACATTCTTCTCTTTAGGAAGATAGTAATCTGTAGGAAGCTGGGGGGAAATTACAAATTCCTTTGGGCAATTCCAGTGGAAACAGGAGTCTGCATGTTACTACAATTACATGGAAGATCTCCAGTGAAAACCGCCCAGCTGAGCTCAGCCAACCCACAGAACCATGAGAAATAGCAGAAATTGTTACTGTATTAGAGATTGCTGGAACAGACATTGAACAATGAAGGCTCTGAGGAAATCCTAATACCTGCTGTAAAAGTTCGGGCCCTAAGTTTAACTCCCATTGCCATCCTGATACAGCATGTAATTAATACAAGCCCTACATAATAAATCCCCTGTAGGGTCACCAACCAAGGGATAGAGAATCAGAGGCCTTTTAAATCTCTTTGGCTGGCATTTTCCTTATCAGTGATTCAGAGGACAGACCTTTCTAAATTAAAAAAAAAAAAATTTTTTTGTTCTTCTCACTCATCCCTCCCTTGCTCTTCCCTCCCTGTTCTTTCTTGGCTTGGTTCTCACATAATGCCACCAAGAATTCCAGGCTTTGAATTCACCTCTTTCTTCACCCAATCTGGAGGCCCACACATTCAATATTGTTTACAAAAATAAAAAGATTTTGCTCCAAGTCATGTCAGTCCTTTTTACTTTCCTTCAAGAAAGGAATTAAATCAGGGAACCTTTTTTGTTTGTTTGTTTCTTGGAATAGCTATTCTTTATAATGAAGTTCCTGATTAGGCAATATATATAAAATTAAAATGTATATGCTTACAAACTTAGAAATCCCACTGGTAAGAATTTACTTTATGGACAAGCACAAGAGTTTTCTAAGCATGGTAATTGTAGAGTTTTGGGGATGGGTGGTACAAATTGTCCTTCCACGTTGAACTTGTTGAGGAAATTATGATATATTCAAATGATGGTCTATGAAGCAAGATGTTTGAAAATGAGATGGATGTATATGTTTTGATCTGCAAAGAGCTCCAGGATATATTACGATGTGGAAGCAGCACTCCTACTGGAGTGTGTAACTAGTGGGCACTATTCATGTTGTGTGCCATAGGGGAACATAGCTCCTGCTCAGGGCACCACACAGCATGATGTGATTCAAGTCCCGCAGAGCTGTGCAATCCTGAGGCTATTTTGATGTTAAAAGTGTTTATGGAAAATGGATGTGTAGGTTTACACACAAACTTCTCCCCCTGGGAAAGAAATGAAAGAAGCCCAAGCCTTTGGATGAGGGGAAAGTAAGGGGATAGTAACCTCCTCTTTTCATTTTATACCTATATTTTTTTTTTCAAGTACTCCTATTCTTTAAACATCTACAGATATTATCCAGGGAGGAAGATTATGGACCATGTTTGTTTTGTTCTTTATATTTCCTTGTGCTTATTGTGCAAATACCAATGTATGACTTATTTTTTTAGAAACCACTAATTTTCCTCATAAACCAAACATAATTTTTTAAAGATCCTTCAAGTCAAGCTATCCACTTTCCCATGCAAAACATATCCTTCTCGTGTTGCAATGTTCCCTCTTCAGATACACTTGTTTCTACTTGTGGCCCTGAAATCCTCGGATGATAACATATTTTTTTGGTTCCCAGTGCAGTTAGTGGAATGTGGGACTGGGATGGCAGGTGGCTGCCGCTCCCCGCCTCCCTTTGGTCAATCCCTGCCAGGTGGCCCACGCCATCAGACTCCTCAGTGCCGCTTCCTGCATGCCAGCTCTCAGGGATTGTTTAGAAGAAGAAGGAGATGAGTCAGCAGGTTTGCCTGATTCGAGGTTGGCCAGATCCCAGCATGATGCCCTGCCCAGCTTCCACTGCCAGCTTTAGCAATAACAGAGAAGATGGGGTCAGAGCTACCTCTTGGGTTCTGGAAATGAGCTCATCCCCTTTGGCTGTCCTGGGGAGGCAGATGGTTGAGCCAAGGGGGAGGAGGCTTTGGAGACTGGATCAAGTGCCTTGGCACTAGCACCGTGAACAGTGGCGAGGATGCTGAGGAGCCCTGACTCTCCATCTGACACCACCTCACAGGCAGACCCGTTCTCCGTGAGACACCTCTGCAACAATTTTGATGATAGATTTTTCCTCCATATTTTTCAAGAATTCCCTCTGTTTCATTTTCTCTGCCTCTTCTTGGCTGGGGTTCACAACTATCAAAGCCAAAAGAATGAAACAATAATTCAGGTAAATGGTGAAATAGAAGGCTCCTCCCTACGGTCCCTGAATCAGGGTCTCTTTTCAGCCTCTCCTCCTAACAGTGGGTCAGACTGAAGGACTCCTACCTCTCAGACCTGGAACACAAGCTCACCCTCCTCTTAACTCTCCTGACAAGCCCAGGATCTCTCCACCAGGTGCCTCTCACCTCTCTTCCAGCCCAGGCTCTCATGAATAGACCAAAGAACTGACTGGAAGGAGCACTTTTCATTCTGGGTGTCCCAAGAGCTCTGTCAGCTGGTGCTTTTGATGACCCAAACAAGTGCTGTCTTATCTCCACTGTCATTGACCTTCAGAATAGCCTGAGGGTCCTCGTGATATTTTGTTGCTTCCTGTGGTTTCTCTTGCCTTGAACTTGAGTTGCTCTTTTTCAGAGGTTGAGAAGCATCCTTATTGTCCTTTGAAGCAAAAGCCCCAGAGATCTTAAACATAGGGAGCCCCCTTGGTGTCAATGGAAGAATAATAAAGAATAGTGTAATTCAACAGAAGGTTCTCTCCAGTAGCAGTTTCTCTCTGGGGACTCTTTACTGCAGAAAAGAACGGTCCCCTGTGACCCCAGCGGCTAACACCACTGGTCAGAGACTGAAGGTGCTGGTTACATTGGCTGACATCTATCATGCTAGAGACTGTGAGGATTTTGATCATCTATATTCCTCCCAATAATTCTGAGTGGTGAACAATTTTGCCCTTTTTTTCATCGAAGGGGAAACTAAAGTTCAGAGGGATTCAGTGATTTGCCAGAGTCACACAACTCAATGAGAACCCCAGTCTGTCTCCTGCAAGCCCCCGACTGCCTCTCTCTGAACCAGTGAGGTGACCCCACTGCTTATAGACGTCAACAAGGCATTACTGGATTAGCAGACTGAGTATGCTGATAGACCCAGCTTGCTACCCCATGGATGCCAAGTAAGCGCAACCCAGCCTGACGGTCGCTCACAATGGCGGCTCTGTGCCAACACCAGGAGGGGACGGCAAGCCTCTACCTGAGGCAAATACCATCCCTGCCCTGATCTTAATTCCCATCAGGTTCTATTTTATAGGATTGAAAGGAAAACCAAAGGAAGCTGCCAGGCCCTTCCAAGGCTCCAAACTTCAGAGACCTCAGTCTAAAGGCCAGCTCACTCAGCCTTCCCGCGTGAGCAGACCTAACTGGCGGAAGCCCACTGTCCTTCCAGGATGTGTGTGTCCTGGTCTTTAGCCCTTTCCCCACCTGTGATGATAGGGCCTGGGGAGCCACCCACCCTGTGAGACACCTTCCTGGGGGTAAGGCTAGCAGCTGCTCCATTTAGAGAAGCACATTGAGGCCTCGCTTTGGGCCTCATGGTTACTTACCATGACAAGGCTAGAACAGAGCCTCCTGGGCCCCTGCTCTGGCCAAACCATTATAATAGTCGATTTTCAGATAGAGGCAACTCTCAATTATTCATAGACTGATGGTTCAATTTGTAGATCCTCTTCCCCCTGTTTGCCCTTTCACTACCCCTCTCTCTGGCAGCTGCCTTTTAGCTCTCCTCCTTAACACACCCACCAGAGGAGGAATAGGCAGAGGATGAAAGACCAGTCAGTGTGAGGCCTGTCAGTGATCTCATAAAGGGTTTGTTCAAGATGCACATTAGCCAGACTGTATTGTATATTCTTGGGGATCCATTCCCATTGATCATGTACAAATAGACAACTGCCTTGAGTTCTCTGAGACACTCCGATTTGCTAACTCTTGCCAGGAGAAGAAACAGAAAGACTAAACTCCACACACCTAAAGCCAGCAGGATCCAATGCTGAGATTAGTTGGGTTGAGAAGGCAGCCATGCCTGATGCCATCCTACCCTACAGGCCAAGGGTGCCCAAGTGTATTTACCCTGTGTCTTTAAAGGATCGTCTCTGACAATAGACGGAAGATGGAAGAAAATGGGTTTTGAGATGAACAGAACACTCAGGGGTTTTCCTCTTTTGAGTGATTTTATATTCCAAAATCAAACAAATTAGCAAATAAAATATGATAACTAAATGTAAAAATAGACTATAACCATATACCATTCTTTCCTAGCAAAAAAGGCTTTTGAAGCCAGGCATGGTGGTACACACCTGTATCACCAGTGATTCGGGAGGCTGAGGCAGGAAGATTGCAAGTTCAAGGCAACTTAGCAAGACTATCTCAAAATAAAAATTAAAAAAAAGGACTAAGGATGTTGCTCAGTGGTAAAGCACCTTTGGGTTCAATTTCTAGAACAAGGAAGAAAAAAAAAGAGTTTCAAGGCTTAGGGTAGGTTGCATTCCCAATATAACAACAACAACAACAAAATACCCCAAAAAACAAACATTATGACTTCCTTTTATATTATTACTACTAATTAAACCAACATTAATACACAAGTGTCAGATGTTATGTTTGATATATATGGACGTGTTATTTAATCTTTACAACAATTCCATGAGGTAGAGAAGGTAAAAGAGACTTAGAGAAATTAAGTGACTTGATACAGTTGCTCAGGATGGGGCTGGAATAGTCTGTCCCATGCAGTTAACAGACCCCTGCTGCCCTCGATCTGCCACACAGATATGCCTTTACCCCAGTGTGTTCCAAGCTATGTCTTTTAGCCCCTTCTGTTGGCCAAAACTACAATAAACACAAATGCCATCACCACCACTAGCAAAAACCCAGATGCAATTGGGAATTCCCTGCACCTTGTCTTCATGTCCTCTCCGCACACCTCTTGATTCCTCCTCTACTCAGCTTGACCATCATGCCAGTTAGCAGCAAACCTGCACACCATGTTTCTTGTGTTTGTTCTTTCAGCATTATTATGTTTGGGATGATTATTTGACCTTTTCTGTGTTGTTGTTTAATCTCTTCAGAGCAGTCACATGAGAAGGGGCCATGCCATGGCCACGTGTGTATTAATTTGTCACTGTTCTGGCATAATACTAGGCACACATTGAGCCCATGATATCTATTTTCTGATTATTTAGTTCTGATTTTGGGGTAGAAGTCATGCAGAGGACACCTCATTGTAGCTTTTGTGGTGCCTAACACACCCTGCTCACGAAGTAGATATTCAATATAACTTCATTGATTGTTTGAGTGTCTCACTATTTGAAAGAAAAAAAAAAAAAAGATGGTAGAATGAGATGGATACCCTAAGTGCATGTATGAAGACATGAATGGTGTGAATATACTTTGTATACAACCAGAGATATGTAAAAATGTGCTCTATATGTGTATTATGAATTGTAATGAATTCTACTGTCATATACAACAACTTTGAATTAAAAAATGTAAAAAAAAAAAAAAAAAAAAAAAGAATGGATCCAACAGTTAGTGAGCATCTACTATGCACTTTATGTACACTAGCTATGTTAAACTTCACAATAATTTTGTGAAGTAGATGTTGCCTTTACTTTTTATTCAGTTGGTGAAGGTTGAAAACTAGGTTCATAGGCAAGGCCCTGGCAGCAGGGTAAGGAGACATAAGCACCTATGGCATTGGCCTGGGACAATTAAAGATCATGCTTGGGGACACTCATGTGGTAGGAAAACCAGAGTCTAGAGTCAGATAGGCCAGGACTTAGGAACAACTGAGAGTCAGGAACAGGTGTCCTCATCAGCAGCCCCCAGGAACAGCCTGATCCATGGGAGTTTCTGTCCCCAGTACCCCGGCCTAGCTCTGCCACCAGAATCCACCTAGGTTAAGCTGTTGTCTTTGGGCAAGTGACAGCAACCAAGCCAGACTATTGTTTTCCAGTTGTTACTGAACTTGAGCTGGTTCCAGCTGGACAAATCTGCATGAGAACAGAGACAGGCTTCCTGGGAAACTGTGGGAACTCCAGAGCATGGGCAAGATAAGAGACAATGGGATTAGAAGAAGATTTAACAGAGAAACATTCCTTCACATGGGACAATGATCAGTGAGCTGGTTTTGAGGCATTTGTGGAGTGGGAATTTTCAGCCCAAGAACAAAAGATTTTATACTTCCATAAACCTCTACAAGCTACTGGAGCTGCTTGTCTGTTGGTCATGGGGGGACCGCCCTAGGGGGTTCCCAATCTACTCTGCCAGGTCTCTGCTTGTAGTCTCCAATATCTGCTGCTCCCATTTCAAGTTTGAAAATCTTCTCTCTCTCTCTCTTTTTTTTTTTTTAAACATTCTGACCTTTTTCTATACTAGTCTAACTTTTAAAAAATACCTTTATTTGATTTATGTGGTGCTGAGGATCGAACCCAGAGCCTCACACATGCGAGATGAGCGCTCTACCGCTGAGCCATAGCCCCAGCCCCTGAAAATCTTCTCTTAATGTCAATAATAGATGAGACAGACATCCGCAGTGTGTGGGCATGCGAGGGAAGATAAAAGACAATGCCATGTCCTAGGCCTCACTCCATCCAGTCCTAGCAGGCACTTGCATGCAGACAGCTTCCATTCTGCCTCAGGTGCCATCTCTGCCAGGGCCACAAAAGGGGGGCAATCAGACTGCACTACCCAGGTCCCTTCCCACCCCATTTTCAAGAGTCTGGGCTCAGCACTTGGGACCTCCTCTCGCCTCTGCCTTTGCACAATGCAGTGGATTATCAATTTCAGGAGGACAGGCATCGTGACTGTCCTAAAGACCAGTGTTTGTGTTTGATAGGTGCTCATTAAATATTAGTTGAATTCGTGATTTAACAATGGTTAAGCTATATCTGTCAACCTGGCCCTCTCTGTAGTGCTATCTATGGTTGATCCAGTGATTATGTAGATCAGCATGTGGGGACAGGAGAGTGGAGGCTGTGGGAATCCACTAAGCACTTCTGAATGCTCGTCAGTTTTGAAGATGGGCTATGCATGGGCACTCCCAGGCTTCAGGCTTCTTCACCTCACAGATGAGGAAACCAAGCCCAGAGAGGTGAGGGGACTTCACTCTCAGATGCAGCCTCCTCACTCTCCTTAAGTCTTGCTAAGTACGCCTTCTGGCTTACCAGGTCCTACCTCCTTGGACCAGCACCCAAGGCCCTCCAGCTTCCCTTTCCTAACTCCCCAGCCTCAGTTTCTCTCTTCAGTCCACTGTGTTTGGTACTTCCAGCACGTGGTGGTTCCTCGACATCCATTGCCCTTCTCTCTCCTTTTGCACCTTGGATTCCTCAGTGATTACCTCCTCTGAGGATTCTTTCCCAGATGCCTCCAGGCAGGCTCAGAGTCCCAGAGTTCCCTGAGCTTTACTGTGATGTGTCTGCCTACCGCGAGCAGCTGTGGTGCACTGGTATAACTGGGCTTTCTCCCTCTCCTTCCTGGGGGCCCCTCTAAGGGAAGGATCTTGCCTTTCACCCCTATATTCTGCCTGCCAGGCATGTAGTTGAACCTCAAGGAATGTTGTTGAAATATAATGTCAACTATATTCAACCAGGCACTTTTTAAAAGCTCCTTACATTTATTAACTCATTTAATCCTGCAAGCATTATTCTTGTAAACAACAGTCCTATGAAATAGCCCATTATGATGTTATTTTTGGAATATTTATGGTGATGATCATCATGGTCATCCTATTTTACTGGAGAGGAAATAAAAGCCCAAGCCAGGGAGCAGAACGAAGCAATCTGGCCCCAGAGCATCCGGCATCACCATCTTGCCACCTCCTTCTGCCAGCCAGAACCTCTTCTCTGTTCTGCTCTCAGGCTGTGTTCATTCCTGCCTTCTTAGGAATGTTCTCCATCTCCACTGCTTTTTAAAATTATAACCGCCTCCCCAGACCCAGTCACATTTTCCATGACCACTTTCTTTGCCCTCTGGCCCAAAGCGCTCAGCCCTGACCTCCCACAGCATTAAAGTCAGCACATAGCTAAGAGCATTCTTTGATTCCTTTCTTGTCTGTGTCATAACATCACATTCCTTCCAACATAAGGGGTGTTATGTACTCCTCCAGGCAAAACTCTGTATCTCAGGTCCTTTTTGTGTCCCCTGTGCCCAATGGACTACTAGGAGCTCAGGAAATTCTGATGGATTCTCTGAACAACAAAACACCTAGGAGTTCAGTGGTATCTTTGCAGACTATTGTTGCTATTTTCCAGAATCCCACTGAGGACACAGCTGCTCTTCCATATCTGGATGTATGTGGTTCCCATATCCAGGTGTATGGCCCAGCGAATTGGGGCTGGGAATATTTTGGTGTAATGTGCCATTCTTTAAGATCTGATCTTAAAGTCCCACTGTCTACAGATCAGATCTTATTTACAAGTCTCTGTGTACCTGGTCTCTTCTTTTTTCTTACTCTTTCTTTAATCTCCTTCCTCCCTTGGCCCTTGGAGAAAAGAGGTTGGTTCAATATAAAACATTTGTTGAACTGAACTAGGAAGAGATAAGAAATAAAATATAAAAGAGTATCCAGGAAAGAGGCCTATGGATCAGCAGCAACTTGGATATCATGTACCAACTCTCCTGATGGCCCAGCAACTCCCCTGAACCCTTGTACAACCCCGTTTGAAGGAGAACACTGGCATATCAGAGCCTAAGAGCTGAAAGACCACTTACTATGTAATTCATCAAGTCAATCTCTTTCTGGATTTGGGTTTTCTTATCTGACAAATGGAGATAATGGTTTCTCCCCTACATCATTCATTAGAGACTGGTGTGTGGATTAAAGGAAAAAGGTGTAACTCTGTGGACCATAAATCACTATATCCACCCACTCCACCTATCCATCCATCCTTTCAATAAATAGGTATTGAGTGCTCACCATGTGCCAGACGCTGGGTTAGGCCATGGTGACACAACGGCAGGTATTTTACTAACAAATGTAGTTCCTGCTCTCAGGAAACACGTAGTTGGGTGAGAGAAAGGGCCTTAATCGCGTAATCACACTATTGAGTAACCACGCCGCCGTGAGGCATTAAGAAAGGACCATGTTTCCAGGAGACACTGTGGCAAAGGGACCCAGGACATGCCCTCATGCTGTTGCTGTAACCTAGGAAGTGGTTCTTGCCTTGGGACTTGCAAAAGTCACCGGGGATGTATTTTTACTGCGCAGATCCCTGGGATATAGCTCCAGGGAGTCTGGTTTAGCAGGTTAAAAAAAAAAATCCCTTCTCAAAATTAAGATTCTTAATAATGATTCTCATGCAAATGGCCTTTGGCCAAATGTTAAAAGTGACCTAAGGTTAGGGTGGGGCCTTGATTGGAAATTATAGCCTGTTATGGCTTTGCTGATTCGTGTGTGTGCGTGCGTGTGTGTGTGTGTGTGTGTGTGTGTGTGTGTGTTTCTAAGCAGTTCCACTCCAGGCCGTCCCTGAAGTTGTTTGATGAGCCAGCAGATTGTCCCCTTTGCTTAAGTCATTTGAATTGTGTTTTTGTCACTTAAAACCACCATATCTTGACTAATGTAGGTCCCTGCTGATCTCTGTGATCTCAGTGAGCTGTGTGGTGAATACAGGATCTGTGGGGACAAAGTTAAGCTATATTGTCAGAAACAACATTTGGCATGGTTACTCACTCTGAAGAGTGGATGTGGAGGGCTGGGGTTGTAGCTCAGTGGAAGAACACTTTCTTAGTGTGTGTGAGGCCATGCGTTCAATCTCCAGTATGGGGGGGGAGTTGGAGGGGTAGACGTGGAGATGCCCCTTCCCAGTTACAGCTCCGTGTGTTCATTTACAGGCTTTTTGTGAGCATCTGTGACATGCATAATGCATAAGGCATGAACATCAGCAACCTTTCTTGAAATATTAAATTTTGACCAAACAAAATTGCTCATGCCTGTGATGAAATGCAAATAGTTCTGGTTGGATAATGAAGGCGTATATTTGCATCATTACCAAACCACATTAAATAGGGGGTTGGGTGTTTAGGTTCTGGAATGAAACTCTGGATTTGAGTCCTGGCTTTGCTACTCCCTGACTCTATGATGTTGGATTAAATCCCTTACTTCTCCGAGTCTTAGTTTCTCGTTTTCATCTATAAAATCAGTATAATGAATAAGACTTACCTCATAAAGTTATTATGAGGATTAAATGTACTATGTATAAACAGAGCTTGAAACAGTGCCTGGTGCACAAGCAGGGTTTAATCATTTTTAACTGTTATTACATGGATTTAAATGTGTTTGCAATAGTGATTGAGGATAGAGTTTTGTGGTAGGGTGGGCAGGGCCCTGGGTTCAACCCCTAGCACTCCAAAAAAGAAAAAAAAAAAATTATATGTGCTTGCAACAACAACCCTTACAAAGGCTTTCTTTCTCACCCTAGTGGACTTTACCAGTAGGAAATCTTGTTTGGAACTGTGTTTTCTTTTCTCTTGTTAACAAATAATGTTTTTCCATCTAAATCTGCTATCCTATTCAGAGGAACTTGGGCCACCTGATCACTTCCCCATTTGCTGCCAATTTACCAACTCCTGGGTCTCTGTGATTTCCCTTCTTGTGTCCCCAAGACTCCAGTGCTAGCCTCTTTCATTGTATGTCTCCTCCATGAGACTGGGAGTTCCCAGAGATGATAGAGAAGCTCCAGGTATACTTATACCTCCTGATCCTAGTCTGCACCATCTTGCTAGTGAAGTCCTCAGCTGGATACTAGCCTGTCAATGACATAGCTCATTCATTTCTCACTCAGTGCTAAGAACCTTGGTGTCTTTATCTGTAAATTAGGGATAATACTAACTACTTAATTGAATTGCTATAGATATTGAAGGTGATGACATGCAAGCCCAGCTTAATACTCAATAGCATTTACTATTATAATTATCTATATCTGCAGAATGTAGATATGAATGAGAAATGTAAACAGATGAAAGTTCCTTCTCTGGAGAACCCTGATACCTTTGCTGTCATTTTGTTCCATAACTCTAATTGCAGTAAAATTCAAATGCCATTAAATGTATCATGTTAACCACAGTTTGGTTGGGATAAGTTCATGACATTGTTATACAACCCATCTTCATAACACTTTTCATCTTACAAAAATGGAACTCTACACTCATTATCTCCTCATCCCTTCATACCCCAATTCCTGGCAACCACCATTCTATATTCTGCTTCTGAAGTTTTCTACTCTAGGCCTCTCATATAAGTGGAATCGGCCAGTATTTTTCTCTTTGTAGTTGGCTTATTTCACTTAGCATAATGTTCTTAAACTTTACCCATGTTGTAGCATATTTCAGAATTTCCTCCCTTTTTAAAGCCTGAACACTAGTACATTGTATGTATATATCACTTTTTGCTTATCCATTCATCCATCAATGGACACCTAGGTTAAGCAACCTAGGAAATGTGGAAGCCCACATTTTGGGTACTTTGAATAATGCTGCTATAAACATGGGTATAATAATATCTCCTTGAGACCATGCTTTTAATTCTTTGGGGTATATTCCCAGACTGGAATTGCTGGTTCATGTTGTAATTCTGTCTTACTTTTTTTTTTTTTTTCTGTGCTGGGGATTGGACCAGGACCTTGCACATGCCAGGCAAGTGTTCTACCACTGAGCTACAAGCCCAGTTGTCTATTTTTTTTTTTTTTTTTTTGAGAAAATTGCTGTTTTCTATAGTGGTTACATCATTTTATGTTCCCAACAAGCATTCACAGGGTTACAGTTTCTCTTCATCCTTACCCACACTTATTTTCTGTTGATGCTGTTGTTTTATCTTGATAGCAGCCATCCTTGTGGTTGTTAGGTGGTCCATGACTCTTAAGCCTGACTTTAGGGAGCTTTTCTAACCAAGGCTGGGCTTCAGAGGCAGATTTTCCAACTACAGCCCTTGGGACTGGGTACATTCTTGACAGAGGGAGCACAGGCCCCCAAACTTCATCTGCTAATTCATTTACTCCAAAATTTCCCTAAATTCTGTGACTTAACTTCACAAGTAAGAAAGCAGACTTTGCTTGCATGAGCAGCCTGTTCAAGGTGTGTAGCGGTAGACTGGCATTTAACTGGGCCCCACACCACCTAGGTGTGGACATATTGCCATGTCAACATCCACACTGTATTCCCTGAGTGCAAAGTGAGAACACTCCCTCTCTGATCCTCTGGATTCAGTATCATGCTGGGGCTCTGCTCGGTGGCCCCACCCCCACTCCAGCTGTCCCAGGGCCTGCCAGGCGGGGTGAATAGAAAACAAAGCAGATTGCATTTATTATTTAACCAAGTCCCCAGGTGCACCTGTTGTGGCATTGATTGCTGTTTATGGTTACAACAGAACATATAGTCCCAGCTTTAGAAGGTTTTACAAGAGTTTCCTTTGACTCCAAAACTCAGAGTGAGGAAGGGACAGGTGCCTGCCAATTAAGGTTCTTTCAAGTATGACCTGCTTGCAGAGAGAACCATAAAAATAATGCACTGGGTTTAGTCTTGCCTGATCTTTGCCCAAACAGCAGCAGCTGGGTGGGTCACTCTGAACTCAGCACTTGGTGCTCTGGGAGTAATGGGGAGATAAGGCAGGTTAAGGCTGCCAGGACCTCAGCCGGAGAGGACTGGTCCTATCTGACCAGCTGGCAGAGTCAGCTGGCCTACTCAAAAGTCTTTGTCCCCGGTTATCTTAACTGTGCCCTGAGGCATTGCTGATCAGTAGAGACACAGCCCTGTTAGAAGCCTCCAGAACATTTTGAAGGTAGACACACATTTATTCCCACGTGTGCCTCAGGGCCATAGGTCAGCACAGTCAACTGTCATGTGCCCGGTCTGCTTTTCACTTACTTCAGAAGTACTATCACTGTTCTGACACAGGCATGTAGAGGCCAGTGGTCAGCCAAGTGGGAGCTGTGCCCTCAATGAAGTCTGGGAGTGGACCAAGGGTGCAGGCAGGTCCAATTCTCAACAGCAACACAAAGCCCACAGCAGTAGAGGAGGGGCCCGGGGCTTTAATGTTTTGACAGAAAAGTAGCCTGGGATCCTGGTGCCAAAGGAACCTTCATGAATGGAGTCCAGAGCCAATGTGGTGGGGGCAGAAACTGTGCAGATATCACTATCCATGAGCTTAGAAATAGGGTGGGGTGAAATGCAGAGCTATGTGGGCTGCTGGGGATGTGGAAGGACCTATCAGGATTTCAGTGAGAGACGAATGACAGGGAAGAATGCATGGATGGTCACCAGTGCATTAGGGTGTGACAAAAAGTTCGGTCATGGTTTTGATTCATCAATAAAATATCTATTTTATATATATATATATATGCCTCATGGGAATTTTAAAAGTGAATGCAACTCTCAAAGACGTATACACAGCAAAAATTCCAGCTTTTATTCAAATGCAGTGTAGTGTGTGGTTCAAAGCTTGTGTTCAATCCCAGCTTCATACATACAGTGTGAGATTATGCAAGTTGCTCTCCTCCTGTAGTTCTCAATATTTAATCTGAAAAAGGGGTGAGTTTGTCAGCTTTCTCTCACAGTGATCGAAATATCTGACAAGAACAACCTAGAGGAGGAAAAGTTTGTGTGGCCCGTGGTTCCAGAAGTCTCAGTCAATGGTTGGCCGACTCCGTTGCTCTGCACCTGAGGTGAGGCAGAACATCATGGCAGCAGTGAGCAGTGGAAGAAAGCTGCTCAGCTCATTGCAGCCCGAAAGCAGAGAGAAGAGAGAGAGAGAGAGAGAGAGAGAGAGAGAGAGAGAGAGAGAGAGAGACAAGGCACTGCCCCAATGGCACACCCCCAGTGACCTACTTCCTCTAGTCCCTCCTGCTTTCAGTTATCACCTTGCAGTTCATCTAAATTATTTATCAATCAAATGGATTAATCTACTGATTAGGTCACAACTCTCATAATTTAATCATTTAATTTTTCTGATCATTCCTATTGCTACAGGAGGTTTTGCGGGGGACACCTCATATCCGAACCATAACAAGGGAATGTAGTAATCCTTACTCAAAACACTGTACACTTAAGTACAACTCTCTACTTGGCCCAGAGTCAGTGAGTTCTCAGCAAGAAATATCTATTTTTTAAAAATACTTTTTCAGTTGTAGGTGGAGACAGTACCTTTATTTTATTTATGTTGTGCTGAGGATGGAACCCAGGGCCTCACACATGCGAGATGAGTGCTCTACCACTAAACCATAGCCCCATCCCCCAAAATTTTCCATTATCAATGGATTTAAAACCAAGTTAATAAGAGAGCAAAGAGGCATCTACTGTGTGAAAAGCACTGGGCCAAATTACATGTATGAATGTATACTATTTATATCCTCCAAGACAGCTGTTAGCACCCTCATATTGCAAACAATGGTGAGAGGAAAGGACGTCCCCAGGTGGAGGGTTGGTACTGTCACCATCACACCAGTGATGGGACTTCTGAAGCAAAGCAAATTTCTGGAGAAAAAGCAATGCCCATGTCCCTCTAAGCTGGCTAAGAGTCCATGCTTGCTTAAGGAAGTATAGCAAGAGCCATAACTTGGAAGTCGTCATCTCTGTGCTGATTAAATGGAATGGATTGCACTGCCTTGTTACCTCCCAGTGGATTCCTCTATCTTGTTAACAAGATTGCTCTTAGATGCACAAATCTCCCTGACCTGTTGCCGCCTGAAGCGATGGCCGCTTGGAGCAACGGAGCCGCGGGAAGAAGTTTAGAGGCAAACAGCTTTTTATTTTGATAACTTTTCTCTCTGGTTCTAACAACGACTAACACGCGCCACACACACCACCAAAATGGCGCTGACCCGATCAGCAATATCGGCCAAGTCACTCGAGATCCCAGGCCAAGTCCCGTGAGACTACGGAAGGCGACAATGCCCAAATCCTTATGGCCCATAGTCAACCGCAATTTAAGCCATCTCCCCAAATGGCTCCTACACTGACCAGCTTTGCTGTTTCATCTACAGTGGCTCTTTATTTATTTATTTTTTGGTACCAGGGATTGAACTCAGGGGCACTGGACCACTGGACCACTGGACCACATCCCCAGCCCTTTTTTGTATTTTATTAGAGACAGGGTCTCACTGAGTTGCTAAGTGCCTCGCCATGGCTGAGGCTGGCTTTGAACTTGCGATCCTCCTGCCTCAGCCTCCCAAGTGCTGGGATTACAGGCGTGTGCCACCATGCCCGGCTACAGTGACTCTTGAGTATGTTCGGCACCCAAGGGAGTCTCAGAGGAGGCAATACCCCAGGGACTGAGGCTGAAGCAGGGACCTGCAATGAGAGCTGCTTCATCTCTGGATTAGGTTTGGAAAAGGGAAGCCAGGTGGATCAAAGGAAGGAAGAGAATTGTCTCCCAGAACCGGCTTTCAAGATGTCCTCCCACAGGCTCAGATTTCTTCACGCTGGGCTCCTACTTTAGACTTGGGACCTCTACAGCATCTTAGTCCTGGAAAGAACTTAGGAGCCAATTGGTCCAGCCACACCACATTACTGATGGCTCAGAAAAGGAAAGCAACTTGCCCAGGATCGCACAGCTAGCTGGCAATAGTCCAGATGAAAACCTTGACTTCCTCACTCCCCAGTGGTGTTATCTGCATCCCCTCAGATGACCTCCAAATTGCTCACTTTCCAGATCCTTTCTGTAAAACTTTGTCCCTGGCCCCAGTGCTGCAGAGCCTTTGGAAAGAAGCCAGATCTTCAGGGAGCAGCAGAAGGTACACCTGGGGAGGCTGGGGGCTGGTTCCACCCTGCCAAGTTAATTTTATTCACTTCAGTGGGACCAAATGGAATTGGCGCATTAATGTGGTGAGTGCACCTCAGAGCTGTCGGAACCAGCCCTGAATACTAACCAGGGAGCTTAGATGGTGCTAAAAATAACTGGCTAATCACCACCAGGAAGAATTAACAAGGACTCCCAAGAAAGGAAAATGTCTTAATATTCCATCTCTCCAGCAGCTGGGCTCCAGCTGGGACTGGAGTCTCCTCCCAGGCTCAGGAGCAGGTAATTAGGCAGTACAGAGGCTTCAGCACTCAGAGGGACAGGGAGAGCCCGCTCCAGCCTTCAGGAGGGTAAAGGGAACAGGGTTATTTGGGACAAGGTGAGTTGGAAAACTGAGAACATAAAAGAAATGCAGAGATGCGCTGTGGCAGGAGACAGGTTTTGAAGAACAAAGCTGTCCTCACCTCAGTTTTCAGCCCTTCTCCTTTGAGAAAGTAGAATTCTTAATTAAAGGGAAATATTTAATTCTGCTCTTTAGAAACCCCTGCAAGTCTTCCCTTGCTAACACACCAGTGCCTTGCTCTGAAAGTACCAAGGGGGTCTAACGGCTCAGCACCTGTGGGGACCAGGACTGACACACACTGTACACCAGCACTGTGATAGAGCGGAGCCAGGAGTAAGAGGTGAGAGGTGTGATGAGAGCCATTTGTTCAGATGACCTGGAAGAGTAGAAATAGGGAATGATCATTGCAAGTTGAAAAGTCAGTCCAAAAGAGATAAAGCAAGGGGTATGGAGGGGGAAAAAAACAAAAAAAAGAAGGTGGTAGAATAAGATGGATATCATTATCCTAAACGCATGATTGAAGACTTCAGAATAGTACAAATATATTTTGTATACAGTGTTATGTAAAAAGATGCTCTATATGTGTATTATGAATTGTAATCCATGCTACTGTTATAAATACAACTTTGAATTTTAAAAAATGAATTAAAAAAATGAAGTAGTATTTTGTAGAGGGCAAGGTAATGCTCAAAAAGCTTACTTCCAACTGCATGAAGTGGTGCACATCTGTAATTCTGGCTGAGGAGGATGAAGCAGGAGGGTCGTAGGTTCAAAGCCAGCCTCAGCAACTTAGTGAGACCCTGTCTCAAAATTAAAGATGTGAAAAGGTCTGGGGATGTGTCTCAGGGGTTAAGAGCTCCTGGATTCAATCTCCGGTAGGGGAAAAAAAAAAAAAAAAAAGCTTACTTCCTCACTTCCTCCAAAAGGCATGATCAGTTTAAATAGATAAATATCCATTGGTTTGAAATACTTACAGATGACTAAGTATTATTTAAAACAACTGCTAGAGACAGGCTGGAGATGTAGCTTAGTATTAGAACCCCTCTGTGTTCAATCCCCAGTACAAAATAAACCAAAACAAACCCCACTGCTAGTGAAGAAGTGTTCAGGAGCACAGCTCTAAACATTCCATTCAACATCATGGACACCAAGTTCATGATTTTCCCCTAGTCTGTGTACATGATGAGGGCTAGTCCTGTGCCCACTGAACAGGAAGAAAAAGAGAGGAATGTAAAGACAAGAAAGAGGATTAAATGAAGAAAAAGATGGTCTTTGGATGCAGAAGACAGTCCAGTTCTGCTTCATCATTTCTTAGCTGGATGTCCCTGGCAGAAGAACTTGGCTCTCTGGGACTTTACTTTCTCACCTTCAAATTGGAGGCTAGGGTTGTCCTTTTCTCTGAGTTGTAATGAGGCTCACACAGCTGAACATGGATGAGGATACTTCACTCAGTACAAATGTTGATACAATTCTAAGAGACAGATGTGAGGTGGCCAGGTAGGGAAAATCTTTCTGATGCATGCACGAGGACAAATAAATAGTACTCAGCACATACCCCATTGCCCACCCAGTCCTCTTAAGAAAGAGGGTCTCACCAACCTACTGTCTCTGCTGTTATTCAGGCCCTGGGACTCCAGTGGCTGGAGTCACCAGTCCCTGGCCCATGCGAAGGGTGCTGTTGGTGAGTTGCAAGGGGGGCTGATTTCTGGAAGCCAATGAGTCTCTGTTTATGTTGTTTTCCCACAGCCAGAAGGGCCCCCTCCTGCTGCATGAGTCACAGTGTTATCCCCATGGAAGAGAGAGCAGCCTCCATCTCAAGCAGAAGGGCTGCAGAGGATTCTGCCTTGGGCGTTGAAGAATGACAGATTCAGATGGACAAGAAATCTGCTGGCACTGGTTTCGTGTGGTTCTCTGCTCCTTACCAGTAGTGTTTTGGGTTTTTTGTTTGTTTATTTGTTTTGTTTTTATCTGACATTATCTGAAACTCCTTGACAACATAATGACATTGAAAAGAGTAGGAATCAGAAAATCAGGTTAAAATTGCAGCTGTGTTCCTAACAGTTGATGATGATAGAAAATAATTTAGTCTGAGCTTCTTCTGATGAAAGAGCAGGAAGAGATGCTCCCTGCCACCTCCCAGGGCTGCTGCAGCTTTCATTTAAGGTAACATATGGACAGGGAGGCAGGCATGGTACCAACCCCTTCATCTGTGAGATCAACTCATTTTTGAGCTATTAGATAATTAGTAATAATAGCTTGCATTAGCACAGCACCTTTGATTTTCTTGGTCAAATTTATTTAGTTATGAATTATTACATAAAATTTTCCCTTTTTAGCATTTTGACAAATACAAAGTTGTGTGAGCACCATTATGGTAGAAAACTCTGATCTGTTTTCTGACCCCATAGCTGTACCTTTTCTGAATATTATATAAGCCAGGATGGAGCCATTTTGTCTAGCTTCTCTCACTTAGCATAATGCATCAAGATTAACCAAGCTTACAACATATATTCAGGAATTCATTTCTTTTTATTGCTGATTAGTACTTCATTCTATGGATGTCTCATAGATTACCCATTTGGATTTCTACCATGAATAGACCACCATTACCATTTATACACAGGTTTTTGTGTGAACATAAGTCTTTATTTCTTTTGGGCAAATATCTAGGAGTGGGATCACTGGTAGAAATTTTTTTGGTTTTTCTTTAACTTTATAAGACACTTACAAAACTGATTTTGTGTTCTTGATGGTCTGGGGGCTATTTTACCTTTGTGTGTGCCTGTGTGTGTGTGTGTGTGCTGGGATTAAAGCCAGGGTATTTTACCACTGAGCTACATGCCAGCCCTTTTTATTTTTTGAGACAGGGTCTTACTAGGTTGTTTAGGTCATCTCTATATTGCTGAGGCTGGCCTCAAACTTGCAATCCCCCTGCCTCAGCCTCCCAAGTTGCTGGTATTACAGGTGTGTGCCACCGCACTAGCATAAAACTATGTTTTTTTTTTTTTTTTCTTAATGCCTTTGCCATTTTACATTTCAGTACAGAATCTTTTGTTTATTTTTTCTATATTTTTAGTGGTACCTATACTTGGAAATAATGGTGGAATTTTTGATAAATATTCATACCTCTACACAATTTAACAATATAATTTGGCCAATATTATTCCCCAGCATTTTTCTTGCCCTCTCCTCCTCTCTCTCCCTCATCTCTTTCTTCTATTGATCTCCCTTTGATTTCATGAGACACCCTCCACAAACTTTCTTTTCCCTTTTCCTCTCTAGCTTCTACATATTAGGGGAAAATATACGACCCTTGACTTTCTGAGTTTGGCATATTTTGCTTAATGTAATGTTATCAAGTTCCATTTATTTTCCTGCAAAGGATATACTTTCATTCTTTATGGCTAAAAGTCCATTGTGTATATATACCACATTTTCTTTTTTTCCCCCCACATTGTTTTATTGGTGCATGACAGTTATACCTACTGATGGATTTGTTTTTACACATTTGTACATGTACATAGCACACAATATAACAATTAGTTTTAATATAACAATTAGATATATTATAACTAGCTAACAATATAACAATTAGTTTTAATACCAGCACTCTCCCACTCCCTCATCACCTCCCACCACTTGACCACTTTCATCTACTCATCTCTTTGATTTTCGTAAGATCTGCCCCATCTCTCTTTTTCTTTCCCTCTCTAGTTTTGCATATGAAAGAAAACATATACCCTTAGCTTTTTGAGTTTGACTTATTTACCTTAACATAATAGTCTCCAGTTCCATCCATTTTCCTGTAAATGACATAATTTCTTCTTTTTTTTTTCATGGATTCACCCATTCATCCGTTGATGGACACCTACACCGGTTCCATTGTTTGGCTATTGTGAATTGTGCTGCTATAAACATGAGTATGCATGTATCATTGTAGTATGCTGACTTTAATTCTTTAGGCTAAATACCAAGGAATTGTATAGCTGGGTCATTTGATATTTCCATGCTTAACCTTTTGAGGAAGCTTCATTCTGATTTCCATAGTGGTTGTACTAATTTGCAATCCCACCAACAGTGTAAAAGTTTTTCTTTCTCTCCACATCCTCTCCAGCATTTATTACTATTTGTATTCTTTTTAAAATATTTTTTTAGTTGTAGATGGATGCAATACCTTTATTTATTTATTTTTATGCAGTGCTGAGGATCGAACCCAGTGCCTCACCCATGCTAGGCAAATGTTCTACCACTGAGGCACAACCCAAGCCCCAACTATTTGTATACTTCATGACTGCCATTCTGACTGGTGTGAGAAGAAATCTCAGTGTAGTTTTGATTCTCATTTCCCTGAGTGCTAATGATGTGGAACATTTTTTTTTCGTATATTTGTTGGCTATTTGTATTTCTTCTTTTGTTCATTTATTATTTGAGCTATTTGATTTTTTTTGGCATAAGGTTTTTTGAGTTTTTTAATATATTCTAGATATTAATTCTCTATCAAAAAAGTAGCTAACAAAGATTTCCTCTCATTCTGTAGGTTCTCACTTCACATTCCTAATTGTTTCCTATGCTGTGCAGAAGCTTTTTAATTTGATGCCCTCCCATTTATTAACCCTTGGCATTATTTCCTGAGCTTTAGGGGTCTATTGAGAAAGTCATTGTCTGTGCCTATGTGCTGGAGTGTTGACCCTATGTTTTTTTTCTAGGAGTTGCATAGTTTCTGATCTAATTCTGATGTCTTTGTTCCATTTTTGAGTTGATTTTTGTGCAGGATAAGAGATAATGGCCTAGTCTCATTCTTCTACATCTGGATAACCAGTTTTCCCAGCACCATTTGTTAAAAAGGGTGTCTTTCCTTCAATGTATGTTTTTGGCACCTTTGTCAAGGATCAGATGACTGCAGATGTGTGGGTTTGTCTCTGTGTCTTCTGTTCTGTACTGTTGGTCTATGTGTCTGTTTTTATGTCAGTGCCATGAAGTTTTTGTTGCTATAGCTTTGTAGGATTAATTAAAGTCAGGCATTGTGATGCTTCCAACATTATTATTTTGGTTTAGAATTGCTTTGGTTATTCTGAGTCTTTTATTTTTCCACATTAATTTTAGGACTTTTTTTTTCTAGTTCTCTGAAGAATGTCATTGGTATTTTGATGCATATTACAATGAATCTATATATTGCTTTCGGTAGTATGGGAATTTAACAATATTAATTCTGCCTTTCCATGAACATGGAAGATCTTTCTATCTTCTGAGGTCTTCTTCAATTGCTTTTTAAATGGTATATAGTTTTCATTGCAGAGGTATTTCACCTCCTTGGTTAGATTTATTCCTAGGTTTTTTTTGTTTGTTTGTTTAAGGCTATTGTGAATGGAATTGTTTTCCTGATTTTTTTTTTCTCAGCAGATTCATTGTTGTTTGCTACATTTTCTTCATCATTTATCTGTTGATGGACACCTAGGCTTGTTTTATAGTTTGGCTTTTGTGAATACTATAAACATGAGTATGTATGTATTGCTATAGTATGCTGATTTTAGAATAAATACTAGAAGTGGTGTAACTTGGTCACATAGTGGTTCCATTCCCAGTCTTTTGAGGAGCCTCCATACTGATTTCTATAGTGGTTGTACTAATTTACAATCCCACCAACAGTGTAAAAGTGTTCCTTTCTCTCCATGTCCTCTCCAGCATTTTTTAGTATTTGTATTTTTAATCAATGCCATTTTAACAGGAGTGAGATGAAGTCTCAGTGTAGTTTTGATTTGCATTCGCTGTGTTAATGCACAGCACCTTTTAAAAAATATTTTAAAACTATTTCAAAGTCCCATGTGTTTTACTTTATCCTCCATATAGCTCTGGGAGAAAGCGAAGGTACTATGAGTGTGTCTCTCAAATATTCACATGTGCTAGAAGTTTGGTCCCATGCATGGTGATTTGGGGAGGTGGTGGGACCGTTGAGAGGTGGGACCTAGTAGAAGACAATTGGGGTGCCACCCTTGGAAGGGATTAATGTGGCTCTCATTGTACCCTGGTTAGTTCCCAAGAGAATCAGTTGTTATTAAAAAGAGCAAGTCTAGCCCCAAATCTCTCTGCTTTAATCTTTCCGTGTAGTCTTTTCCTCACTGGCCCCTGTCATTGTGATCCTCTCTGCAACATTCCCTCACTTGAGATTGAACAGAGGGGGCCCACTAATCTTGGACTTTCAGATCCTAAAACTGTGACCTAAACATACAAACAAACAAAACCCCCCACAACTGGGCGGCTTAAGCAACAAACATTTATTTCTCACAGTTCTGGGGGCTGACAGTACTGGCATCTGGTGAGGGCCTGCTTCTTGCTTCATAGACAGCCATTCTCATGCTGTATCCTCACCTGGTGGAAGAGGTGAGGAGCTCTCTGGGCCTCTTTTATGAGGGCGCTAATCCCATTTGCTAGGGCCTCACCCTCATGACTAATCACCTCTCACAGTTTCTACCTCCTGTACCATGATCTCGGGTAGAATTTCAGCAAGTGAATTTTGAGAGAACATAGACATCTAGTCCATTCCAAAAAGAAATTGTAATGATATGGGGAGTTTGGGAATGCACAGGAAGATTTTGGATGACTAGACATAGTGTGAAGAGAAAGGAGCCATCAATGGAGAGAAGGTGGATGGGGTGGAGTTCTGCTACAGGGGAACAGAACTGGACTGTTCAGAACCCTCTCCCGAGGGCACCCACTCCTTTCCTGTTCCCTTTCATGTTTCCTTAGAAATCATTAGCAATACCTCACCTGTTTAGTCTTCAAATCATGTGTTAAAGGCCAAATAGGGCCAGGCCTATCCTCTAGTAACACGCAACATGCCCACCCTGGATCCCCGTATCAAGAGCACCAGGCGAAGGAGTTGGGGAAGGCTGTGTTGCCATGAGTGGTGGGGAGTCACTGCAGGTTTGGGAGAGAGAGAAGCACCTTCTTAGAAATGGTATATGAGTTAATGGTGTAAATCCTACCAAAGAAATAATCGTAAGCAAAGAAGTACTTAGATTTATTCAGGCTATTTAATTATTGCAATTTGTCTAAAACTTAAATTCATTCTCTTTTTTTTTAATTAATTTATTTTTTATTCTAAGTTGTTATAAATGACAGTAGAATATATTACATTTCATGTTATACTTATAGAGCACATTTTTACATATCTCTGATGGTATACAACATACATTCACACCATTCATGACTTCATACATGTATTTAGGGTAATAATATCCATCTCATACTACCAACTTTTTTTTTCTTCACCCTTTTGCCCCCTCCCTTCCCCTCCCTACCCATTGACCATTCTAATCCTCTTATGCTCCCCATCCCAGCCCCACTGTGAATTGGCCTCTTTATATCAGAGAAAACATTTGGCATTTGGCTTTTGGGGATTGGCTAACTTCACTTAGCATTATATTCTCCAACTTCATCCATTTACCTGTGAATGCCATGATTTTATTCTCTTTTATTGCTAAGTAATACTTCATTATGTATATATACCACATTTCTTTATCCATTTATCTACTGAAGGGCATCTAAGTTGCTTCCACAGTTTAGCTATTGTGAATTGTGCTGCTGTAAACATTGATGTGGCTGTGTCCCTGTAGTATGCTGTTTTTAAGTCCTTGGGGTATAGACAGAGGAGTGGGATAGCTGGGTCATAAGGTGGTTCCATTCCCAGTTTTCCAAGGAATCTCCATACTGCTTTCCATATTGGCTGCACCATTTTGAAATTAAAAGCATTCTTGAAGGGGGGACATAAAGGTGCTTGGTCTAAGCCTAAGGACAAACATTATAATTAATGAGCAATGGATTCAGAAAGAGGAGGCATCTTGATGAGCAGATAGGGGTTAATTTCTACAACCTGTTTGGCATCATGTGATTTGAGAACTAGATGGGATCTTTAAAAACATCAAAGAAAGTAGGTGTGGTAGAATAGAAAAGTTCTGACTGAGAGCAGGATACCTGGGTACAAGCCCCAACTCACCACAAACTTGTTTTGGGATTGTAGACCAGTCATCTGCTCTGGTTCCCCAATGGAACAACCATATCACGACCCCTGTGATTCCTAATGTTTTCTCCCTCTAATATAATTAAATAACACCTAAATAAAATAGGAACACATCACCTATACTAGAATAGTGAATTGATAGCATTGCATATAAGAAACAATTAATTTTTTATTTTTTTATTTAATTTAATTTGTTATACATGCTTGTAGAGTGCAATTCCTTTCATATTACATATAAAGAGCACAGTTTTCCAAGTCACTGAGAAACCATTAGTTTGCAGTTCTGTGTTTCTCAAACAAGATCCAAGTGCCTCTGCAAGTACTGGGCATTGCCCCAAGGGGCACAGAGAGCCACAGGGCCACTGTAGGCACCTTCCTGGAATGTCAATTCTATTTGCTAGTAAGTGGTTTAAAATGCATTTACATAATATCAAAAATAAGCATATTATGGAGAAGAATGCAACATTCCAATAAGCTTTAGAAATATAACATGAGACTTCAAAAAATGTTTGTGCACAGAAAGGGTGGTATGAAACTATGCCCAAAGACTCCCATAGTGTATGCGTGTGTGTGTGTGCGCGTGCCAGCGTGCGTACGTGCATGCACACCACGTGCACACATATCTCAACTCAATAAATCCGAGCATACAGAAATTCAAGAAATATGGGGATTTCTTTTTTTTGGGTGGGGGGCTACCAGGGATTGAACTTAGGGCACTTGGCCACTGAGCCACATCCCCAGCCCTATTTTGTATTTTATTTATAAACAGAGTCTCACTGAGTTGCTTAGCGCCTGGCCATTGCTGAGGCTGGCTTTGAACTTGTGATCTCCTATCTCAGCCTCCCGAGCCACTAGGATTACAGGCGTGAATCCCCACACCATGCTAGAAATTTGTATTTTTAAATTACACTCAGGTAATAATCAATTGCTCCAAATTGGAGAAAGGCATGGAGGTGATGTAGAAGCACACACCTGGCAAAATTCACTAGAAGGCCTAGGACATGGAATTGGTAAAGAATCCACTGAGTCAGGGCTATAGCAAAGGCTAAGGAAGAATGGAGGGGCTCTACTAAGGGCCTACTGTGCACAGGCACAGGACTAGCTATCCAAATACCACATGCATGAGACTCAGTTCTGGCTCTGGAGAAGGTCACAGGATGGTGTTGGGGAAAGGTGGGGACAGAGCTGGCCAAGACACCAAGGCACAGAGCCCCATGCAAGGGCGGGGAGGGCATTCTCACTTCCTTCTCAACTTCCAGCCAAGCCCTGGAGTGCAAGATTATTTACCTTCCCTCCCTTGATTGCTGCTTCTCTCAAACATATTGTTTTATCTCTTGGGCGTAGCAGGGCTGGAACATTCTGTCTTGGCAGGACACCTCTTTTTGGACTGAGTTCAGGAAGAACTGCCCTGAATGGCCTGGAGCAAACTGAACCTGAGATGGATGCTGTCACCATCCAGGTCCTTTCTGGTTGCTACCGCCTTTGGAGGGAGGCTGGGCTGGTGGAAATATGTTAGGAATCATCACTCTCTGGTCCTGAAGGGGGCACACAAAGGACCTGCTTTGGATTTGACTAACCTGGTTGTTCAAGATGGAGTGGATATTTGCAGGTTCTTATTGGAAATCCATCTCCGTGCATGGTCTCTTCATGCAGGTGTTTAAAAGCATAGATGAGTTGCTTTACTGCAATGGAAGTAATTGCACCAAGGGGTATACAACTTGCCTTACTTTGTCATTTTTATGGGAGGTAATGATAGAATTTTCTAGGCCTGGGAGTAGGGGATTAGATCCCAGAGAGTGAGACTTGTGATTTGGCAGTGGTTCTCTCCCACTTTCAAAATATATTTCAGTTCCCCCATGTGCCCTACCCCCAGCATTGCATGTAGCCTGCTTTTCAGATTCAGCAGGGAAAACTAAGAACTCAGCAGTGTGATGGGCACACAGCATCTTGCATCTTTGTGGCTCAAATGAAACAAATCATAAAGGGTGATTTGTTTTAACACGACCTTTCCTCATACTCATGCTTCTGCTAGTACCCTGAACAGTAGCATCTAGCACCTGCTTTCCAATCAGTCGTCCCTATCCCCACCGCTAGGGATGCAACCTAGTTCTTCCAGAAGCAGATGGGAAAAAATTTCCTATCATTGTTTCCTAAATGCACCAGGTCTTTTACCTGCCCCCCACACCCCACTTTCACTGATGGTCAGCACACCTGGTGTCTTAGACTGTCCTACAATTCTCCTTTTGTATAACCCAAAGGCATTTGAAATCATGACTTTGTGAAATGACCTCACAATCCTTCTCACTTTAAAAACTGTCTACATATAACAGATTCTTTTTCTCTTTTATCACCTTGCTGGTTTCTTTGCTAGTAAGATAATAAACTTTGACAGGTGCTTAAGATCAGTCTGTTTAAGACAGAGAATTCTGACATTCCCCTTCCCTTCAGGTATATCCAGTTGCACGGTTTCCTCCATCTCCTCTCTAATCTTCTCTGCCAGGCATGTTCAAGTGCGCAGAGGACTGGGAAGTCTCCAGTCCCATGCCCCATCCCCCATTCTCACTCCATCTTTCAAGACTCAGGTAAAGATCATCTCTGAGAAGATTCACCTGCTGGGTTCTCCCACCTCTCCTCACCTTTCCACTTCTCTCTCCAGCCAGGTTCAGAAGAAAAATACACTTAAAACCATTTGCCTCGCTTTATAACTTAATTGTGAATTGCAAGAGAAATATTTGTAGCTAATGTCTGCGTGTTTATGATGCACCAGATCCCTTTCCAAGGGCTATATGCAAATGATCTCACTGAAGTTTTACGACAGTCTTGTGTAGACATTGATCTTGTGTACCAAGCCACTAGTTGCTTTCTTCATGGCTAGCAGAACCCTAATTTTGTTTAGAGGTCTACTACTCTTCCTAGTAAGTCAAGAAGAGAAATATCCCAATTGGCCTAAACCAATTACTGTGATCTCGTTTCTCTTAGAGCAATTGTTTTCAGCATAGACATGTAATGCAATTCTAGCCAAAAATACATGAAGATAAGCCTAATGGGTTGGAGAAGGGGAGATACTTCTAGAAGTTTCTATATGCCAGAAATTTGGGCAATCATTTTGCAACAAGGAGGGGAACTAGACTGAACACAGAAAGAAAATGTTGGAACCAAAAATGAAAATGAATGGAGTCCTTGAGTCCATTGATTACCGAAGTAACCAACCGAAGCATGTCAGGATTTCTATGTAAGGAGATATATTTTCCTTATTGTTTAAGTAGAAATATTAGTATCCTCTTAATCATTACAAAATCCATTAGAATATTCTATTATTATTTCATGTTATCATTTTACA
Organism: Tamias sibiricus; assembly: GCA_025594165.1. Lineage (NCBI taxonomy): Eukaryota > Metazoa > Chordata > Mammalia > Rodentia > Sciuridae > Tamias > Tamias sibiricus. The sequence continues at coordinate 106,899,077 of CM046658.1, read as the reverse complement.
AATGAGGTAATTGAGGCGCAAAGAACTTAATTAAGTAATTTACTCAATTTCAAGTTCTTGTAAAAAGTTAATCTGGCTCCAGGACTTTTAAGTACTGCACAATGCTCATGCTCTCAGAAAGGGGCCCAATCTTATTCAGTTTTTAAATCCTCGCTTCTAGCACAGTATCTGGAATATAATTAGTGCTCAATAAATATATTTTGAATATGTGAGTGCTTACGTGGTCTATATTTTTATGGACATTCTTCTCTGAACATCACTAAATAGGCTGATTTTTCTGGACTTCCTAAAAGGAATAATAACAAGCAAAAACACACACATGCACATGTATTTTTGTTGGGGATTGAACCAGGAATGCTTTACCACTGAGCTTCATTCCTAGCCACCGCCCCCTTCCCCAGCTCCTTTCTTTGAGGCAGTGTTAAGTTAGATATGAAGTATCTTCTAAAAGTTTATGTGTGAGACAATGCAAGGAGGTTTACATGTGAAAAGATTGGGTTATGAAAGCCTTGACCTGGTCAATGAATTAATCCCTCAGAGGGATTAACTGGGTGGTATCTGTAGGCAGGCAGGGTGTGGCTGGGGGAGGTAGGTCCCTGTGGGCATGCCTTTGGGGATTATATGTTGTCCTTGTTGAGCAGAGCACTCTCTCTCTAAGCTTCCAGGTGCCATGTTCCCAGCCACACTCTTCTGCCATGATGTTTTGACTCATCCCAGGTCCTGAGGAATGGAGTCAGACATCTACAGACTGGGATCTCTGAAATTGTGAGCCCCCAAAATAAACTTTTATCCCTCCTCTGATTGTTCTTATCAGGTTGATTTGGTCACAGCAGCAACAAAGATGACTGAAACAAACCGGGTCTTGCTAAATTGCTCAGGCTGGCCTCTAACTTGTGATCCTCCTGTCTCAGCCTCCCAAGTAACTGGGATTACAGGTGTGCACCACACTGGCTAGAAAGATATGTTTCATTTGAATCCTGAAACACACTCATTGGGTATCCTGAAGAAGGAACTATCTAAAACAGAAGCAATATGACAATATTAGAAACAGAGAGAAAAATAGTTGTAAACAACCCCTTATAACCTCTCCACTCTAACATGATTAGTAATTCTGAGGTTTCCCTGCAATCTTGTTTATGTACACACTAGTCAGTTTAGGAGATGTATTAAAAAGCACTTGATAAAATTTTTGATATCTATTTCTTACTGTAAGAATTTGGCAAAATAGAGAAAAAAATACTTTTTTAACCTTATAAAGTGTATCCATCAAAAACTACTGTCAACATGTTGAGGAATTTAAAATGATTCTTCCTTAACCTCAGGATCTAGACCATGACTGCTTCACTACTCATCATTATATTGGAAATTCCAACTAGTGGATTAATGCAAGGAAAATAAATAGAAGTTGAAAAGACAAGAAAAGAATCAAAGCTATCATTATTCATATGCAAATTTTTTTGTAATTATTATCTACAAAAAAAAAAAAAAAAAAGACCGAGGGAATCTATGGAGACTATTAGCACTGATTAAAACAAATGTTCAGCAAGATAGCTAGATCAATATGCAAATACAAATTGCATTCCAATATATCTGCAACAATTAGAAAGGATAATTAAAAACATCATCTGCAGTAGCAACAAAAATCTGTAGGGTTCCTAGAAATTAAACCAAAAGAAAGCTATATAAGACCTCTCTCTATATATAAGACCAGTATTTATTGAAAAATATAAAAGATAATATAAATAAGTGAAGAAATATGACAAACTGATGGATTGAGTTAGATTATTATAAAATTTCCATTTTTTCCCAAATTAAATTATGAACTCTGCATGAAGAACAGAGAGGGGAGTACAATTTACCAGACATCAGTACTTAGTATAGTGCTAACATAATTAAGATCCCCCAAAACATTGGGTAAATGAAGACTTCTCAAACTTTCATGCTCATATAGATCCCAAATCCTGTGGGATCTTGTTAACCACAGACCTGGATTGAGAAGGTCTAGGTTGGGGCTTGACCCTCTGCCTTCCCAACAAGTTACCAGGTGATGCTGATGCACCTGATCCCAAGACCATCTTTGAAAAGTAATAATTAAAAGAACAGAATTAATAGCCAAGAAACAAACCCAAGCATTTATGAAAGCTTGCTATATGATAAAGATGCAAGGCAGATTAGCGGGGAATGTGAAGTATGTGATAAATCCGGCTGACCCAATTTATCGATGTCCTTATAAGGAGGCAGAGTGTCAGAGTGCAAGCCTTGAAGATTCTGCGTGACTGACTTGGAAGATGGCAGAGAAGCTACAAATCAAGGAATGTAGGTGGCCTGGAAATCAGAAAAGGTAAGAAAATTGATTCTTCCCTAGAGCTTCAGAAGGAACGCAGCCCTGCTGGCACCTTGATGATAGCTCAGTGGAATTCATTTTGGGCTTCTAACCTCCAGAACTATAAGATAATAAGTTAGCTGCTGTAAGTCACTAAGTTTGTGGTAATTTGTTACAGTACTGTTTGGAAAGTAATACCCCATGTAACAAAGGGCTCCATAAAACAAATTGAAAAGATAAGTCACAGTTGGGAGAATTTTGCAAAGCATAACAGCTGACAAGGATTTGAATACAAGAATACAAGATGATCTACATGTCAACAAACAGAAGACAAGTGGTCCACTAGAAAACCAGGCAAAGCATACATACAGAATTCACAGCAGCAAAACCTCAGTGGCCAAGAAAAATAAGAAAAGATTAAGGACCTTGCTAAAAATCTCAGAAATGCAAAGTAGAACACCAGTGAGATACAATTTTTGATAATGACAAGTGTTTATTTTTGATAATGACAAGTATGTAGAACACTGGTGACTTTTATAAATAAAATACTAACAGGAGTGCACCTTTTTGCAGTGACTTTAGAGGGATTAATTTGGCAATTTAACAAACTTGAAGGTGTACATACTCCACAATTCAACAATTCCATTTGTAGGTTTCATTAGATGCTGTCATATATAGGTACTTGGAGAAGCTCACCAGACTATTCATTAAGGCATTTTTGTAATAATTAACTGTTGGAAATAAACAAAATGTCCATCCATTGGAGAATGGAGAAATAAACTGTGGTCTCTTCCCCTCAATTAAATACTTCACAACAACTAAAATGAATGAGCCAGCACTACCTCTTACATACACGATGACGCCTGTCTGGTTTCCCTCTCTCTACTATCTCCTCCATGTCTGCACAACTACAAGATCTTTAAAAATCTGATCTCACCTCTACTTTAATTAAAAATGCTTGAGGGTATCTTAAAAAAATGAAAGAAGGTATAATTGAAAAGCAGTAAACTTAATACATTTAAAACGTACTTTTGGATATATTTTGCCATATATATAAATTTGTGGAACAGCATCACGATCAAAGCAATGACTGTGTCAATCATCCCCTGAAGTTCCCTTCTGCTGCCCTTTGGTCCCTCCCTCCACCCCCCTTTCCCTCTCGTTCCCAATTCACCATTGATTTGCTCTCTGTAGTTTACGTTTTCTTGCGTTTTATATCAGTGGAATCATTGAGTATGCACCCTTTCAGTTTTGTCTGTTTTTTTCCACATAGCATAATATTTGAGATTCGTTCGTGTTGCCACATGCTCATTCCTCTTTATCAACGTGTAGAATTCCTTGGTATGTATACACAGCAATTTATTGGTTCACCTATTAATGGACCTCTGGGTCATTTCCGATTTTGGACCATTACAGTTAAAGCTTCTGTGAAGACTGGCATACAAGTTTCTGTGTAGACATTTGCTTTCTTTTCTCCTAGGTAAACTCATGGAAGTAGAGTGTTTGGACTAAACAGCAGGTGTATGTTTAACGTTTTAGTAAACAGCTATGGTGTTGTACATCCCCACCAGCAGGCTTCAGTGGGTTTTAAGAATGAGATTGCAATGATCTGGGACTACTTATTAGGCATTCCGATGTTCAATCTACTCCTCTGGAAAACTCTGATCCAGTAGGCGTGGGAAGGACCTGGGCATCTGGGTGTTCAACATGTACTGCAGGCGATTTCTAAAGCAGGTGAATTGTGAAGCAAAATCCCAGGAGAATCTTTCAGTCAGCTTTTCACTGCTGTGACCTGACATGAACAATTTTAGAGGAGAAAAATTTTATTGAGGGGCTTACAGTTTCAGAGTTCTCAGTCCATAGTAGGCCGGCTCCATTCCTTGGGGCCTCAGGTGAGGTAGAAAGAACATCAAGGCAGAGAGTCTGGTGGAGAGAAGTGGTTCACATGATGATAGGAAAGCAGAGAGAGACTCCACTTGCCAGATGCAAAATGTGTACCCCAAAAGCACACTCCCAATTCCCACCTTCTCCAGCCACACCATCCACCTTTTCTGCCCTCGAGACCCATATGTGCTTGACCCTACCCACCTGGCCACAGACCTGCACCCCATCCCCTCACCTGCTCCCCATGCTGTTCCCTACACCTTGCCCTTTCACTTGTGTCTGCATCCTTTGACCACCTTCCCAGAGTGTGCGATTCATTTGTAAAGTCAGGAAGGGTAAGGCTGTTGGAGCTGTAGTTAACTTTAAGTCACATTATGTCAGTGACTTTCCCTCCCCCACTGAAATGCAGGCTCTCTGAGAAGGAAAGAAACTGATATATTCAAAAATGAAACTCCTAAGACCTAACAGGCCTGTATACACAATGGAGCCCATCATATCTTCACCAGCGTCTTGTGAGTAATTCTTTCCATCTCCATCTCACAGGACGCTAAGCTCAGAGAGCTTGTTACTTGCTCAGTGTCTCACAGCAAGGACTGGAGCCGAGTTCTGGCCAGCTGTCAGCTCCCAGCTCTCTGTGCCATGGCAGCAGGGGAGCAACGTGCCATCCCCTCCTGTGTACCTCCTCGCTCAGTTCCTCCAAGACAGTAAGCGCCAGATAAATGTTCACATAATGATGAAAGTGGTTTATCCTTCAGCCAGCATGTTCATTAAATAGTCTTTGTATTCATTTTCCATTAAAGCTTTATCTCCTCAAAGCTTAAAATAGAATTGGAAATTTGCTATGTTTGACCTGTTTTCTTCCATTAGCATAATTTATCAAATTAGGGAACTGAGAAACAATGAGACTGGGGAAGAGTCAGCCCACGCAGTCTCAGGGCAGGATCAGCCAGGGGTACCATGAAGAGCATAGGGTCCCAGGGGCAGTGGAGGAGGGCTGAAGAGGGCTTAGAACTGGAGGCAGGAAAGAGCAAAGAAACCATCTCTGTCATGGCCCAGTGGGAAGAGGCTAGACTTCACGGAGGCAACCTCAACTTAAATTCCAGCTCTACTGATCACTTCTGGGAATCTGGGCCAAACCAGTTTACCAGAGGAGCCTCAGTTTCCTCCTCTAAAAGCTGAGATGCTACAAGCCTCACTAAGGTGGCAGCATTTGTTTTAAGGACATGAGGTATGTGACTGCTGTTTGTAGGGATCCAAAACAGAAAGGCGTTGGCAGTGTTCCATGTGATTGCTCTACTAACATGACTTTGAATTCTTTACTTTGGATATAACATTCTCAGTTTGAAACATGAGATGTTACGAAATTGCTTTAAACACTGTAGAAGTGGGGGTTATCTTTATATCTCCCCATCTCCCAAGACCTGGAATGGTATCTTACATATGACAGGTGCTCAGAGAGCATCTGACAAATGAATGAATTTGACTCATAGCTGCTCAAGCAGTGGTCTGTGAACAGTAGCACTTACCATACCATGTTCCCTGGCTCTCCCCCGGGCTCTCCTTGGGTGCTACCCATCTGACAGCAGCCATGTGGAGGTAATAAAATAGATAGGAGGAGCCACTAGGACTGGCACAAACATGGAGAGGAGAGTCCAGGTTAGTTGCAGGAAGAAAAAGTCCCCGAATCACTTTTCTCATCCCTAAAGACCTGGGATATAGCGAGAGTGGTCAAGTGAAACAGGGAGACTAGGGAAGAATGCAATGACCTGATGATAAATGAAAAGTAGTCTTCAAACTAGTAGATAAAAGCAAAAGTACCAAGGAAGCAATAACAAGGATGACTCCTGGTCAAATGTGTCTTTTAAACACAATGAGCATGCACACGTACACACACATTATATAGTCACTCTAATTGGCGATATATCTAAAGAAAGTAAGAGTTTGGGACTGGGACTTTAAAATTAAATATTTCATCTGTGTGCATGTGTGTGTGTGTATGTGTGTGTATGTGTGTGTGTGCGTGTGTGTGTGTGTTTTTCTCCAGGTCTCAGTAAGCATTGTGCTGTTTTAACCACAGGTGGCCATACACGTACTGTCCATTTCTATCTGCAGCTCTTGATTGCTTTTGGCAGCAAAAGCCCTGCTCAGGGTCAAGATGAGATGATTTGCTAGTAGCAGAAAAAATATGAGATGGATTCTAATCATGGGTTGAATGATGATCCCCAAAAGGATGTATACACTTTCCAGCCACTGGAATTTGTGAATGATGCCTTATTTGGAGACAGAGCCTTTGAAGATGTAATTAAATTAAGAATTTGAGATGAGATCATCCAGGATTTTCCATAGGGCCATAAATCTGATGACCAGCATCCTAATAATAAAGGGGAAAATGGAGACATTAGATAGGCAGAAGAGGAGGACTGTTGCCGCCTGAAGCGCTCGGAGCACCGGAGCCGCGGGAAGAACTTCAGAAGCAAACTGGAGACAAACAGCTTTTTATTCTGATAACTTTTCTCTCTGGTTCTAACAACTAACTCACGCCAAACACACCACTAAAATGGCGCTGACCCGATCAGCAATTTCGGCCAAGTCACTCCAGATCCCGCAACAAAATCCCGTGAGACTACGGGTGGCGACAATGGCCAAATCTCCACGGCTCATAGTCAACTGCAATTCAAGCCAATCCCCAAACAGGGCTCCTGCATTTCCCCCTTTTTGTTTTAAAAGAGGTAATGCTCTAGGACGTCTATGTGCAACCAACATTCTTACCCGTCATCGGATAATCAAGGCTGTGCCCTTGACTCCTGTCTTAGGTTGATATGTCGGCCACATGAGACTGTCCCGTGCGACTGTGCCTGTCTTAGGTTGTCCCCCTCTGGGGATCTTACCCGTCATTGGCTAACCAGCCATCCAATGGAGCCCTTTAGGATCGACTATATATGATGACCAACAGCCGTCCAATTGTGAGGAGATGTTGCGGCTTTAAGGCGACAAGCCTTTTGGTGATGAGCCAAATTGCATAGCATATCAAATTGTTTAAACAAATCAGCTGCCCTAAGTTCCAACAAGTAACACACTGAATTCTCTAGACAAATACCCGCAAGGCATTGTCCCGTAAAGTCCCAAACAATGAAAGATCAAAATGTCCATTTGTTGTAACATGTTGATGTAGGAGGCCCCATGCATGTAGAGCAGAGGCCACACTGTTGGTGAGGTTGTTTGATGTTTGAGCAGCAGGGATGCTTGCGGCGGCCGCGATCCCTGCAGCTGTAGCAGCAGACGTCTTTTTTATGTTTAGACAATGCCACCGGCAAATCTTCAGGGCCCGCTACCTAGAAACTCAAGCATCAATTATTAAAGGAAAGGCAGTGCTATTGCAGCACTGAGTCAAGAGGCGAGTTGTCAAACTACAAAATAGAATAATTAGATTAGAAAATTAAAGTTGATTTTTGTTCACACACATCGCTGGTTGAGCTTCTACAAACATAAGTTGGAAAAATATCATATTTTAGAACAAAACAAAGAAAGACTGAGGGTAATTACTGCATTAAAGATAGATTAAAGAAAAGGTAAAGGCACTTTAGAGAAATAATTTGTTAGCTGGAACCCTTGAGTCTCTGTATACAGAGCAATCTTTTACCTGTTGAGATAATTGAAATTAATGAGCTATTAAACAAATGAAGTTAATAACAAATAAACAATCTTAAGTCAAAACACCAAAATATCAGGTTATATAGCACTAGTCATATTGTTTGCTAAAGAGAAGTCCCAGGGACACCTATAAATCAAAATTGAAAGTACCTTCATTTATAAAATTATTTACCTAAATTGAATACTCTAAACCTAAAATGAATTAAAGTTATTTGGATCCATATATATATATTTTTTCTTTTTCATAAGCGCTTTGATCTATGTGACGTCACACTGGACAAACAAACATACAAACATATATTTGTGACGTCACATTAACATGAAATATAGACAAATGTACAGACATAAAGACATGTATAAAAAGAAAAAAAAATACAATTGTGTGCACACTAAAGAGAGATCTCCTCGTCCCGGCCGGGAGAAATGACACTTAAGTTGTGAAATATTTTGAAGGACTCTTTTGAGGGAATCATTCTATACCTTCATCTTGGTCCTCTTGATTTTGTACCTTTTTTATTAATCTTGATTCTTCAATAACTTCATCTTGATCATTTTGATGTGGTACCTGTTTTATTAATCTAGATGGTATCCATATTGGAGAGGATTCGTCTTTTGGAAAAACACAAACAGATCCTCTTCCCCAAATTAATACTGGATCTGGACCCTTCCATGTACCTGAAAGAACATCCTTCCAGTAAACCAAAGGTTTATGTTGTTGGTGTGGATTCCAATGTCTGTCTCCAGCAGAATAACCATTAGAGTCTAAAGTTAAAAAATTTAAGGTAAACAGGGCAACTGCCAATCTGTCCTTAGGACTTTTCCAATTTCCTTCTTTTTGTTTTAATAACATAATTTTCAGTGTTCGGTTTGCTCTTTCAATAATGCCCTGACCCTGAGGATTGTATGGGATGCCTGTTTTATGGGATATATTGAATTTTGCGCAAAACTCTTTGAAAGATGAGGACGTATATGCGGGGCCATTATCTGTTTTAAGCATTTTGGGGATGCCCAATGCAGCAAAAGCTTGCAAGCAATGAGATGTAACATCTTTAACTTTTTCTCCAGAATGTAAGGAAGCAAAAATCATGCCTGAACATGTATCTATGGTCACATGAATAAATCGCAATTTTCCAAAACTTGGCTCATGAGTAACATCCATCTGCCACAAATGATTGGGCATCAATCCTCTAGGGTTAACGCCGAAATGAGGATTGGGCAAATGTGTCATACAAGATTTACAATCTTTTACAATTGTTCTGGCTTGCTCCTTTGTGATTTTAAACCTACGTTGCAAGGTGGTGCTGTTGACATGAAACTGGGAGTGAAATAAAGTAGCTTGTTGTAGCGCTGAAAGTATAAATACTGTTTTTGTAAGTTCATCAGCCTTTTGATTACCTTCATGGAGGGGACCAGGCAAATTAGTATGTGCTCTAATATGGCCTACGAATAGGGGTTCTTTTCTTGCCCACAAAAGTTTTTGTATTTGATAAAACAATTTAAAGGCTGGAGTATGAGGTGCTATTGGTCCTGCTAACTCTAATTTTGGGACGGCTTGTACAATATAGTGGCTATCTGAAAAAATGTTTACGGGCTGGTCCCTAAAATTTTCCAGAGCTCTTACCACAGCTTCCAATTCCACTAGTTGAGCTGATTTGTGTGCAGTTATGTAAGTCATATTTTCTTTTTTAGTGACTACTGTAGCAGTACCATTTGAGGACCCATCTGTAAATACATTAAATGCCTTAGGAATAGGTTGATTTTTTTATTACCTGTGGAAATATAATAGGATGATTAATACAAAAGATAATATAGGGGACTTAGGAAGATGATTATCAAAATTTGCAGAAGTAGAGCATTTAGCTATAGCCCAATCATTATCATTGAAGCATAAGTATTCAATCTGTGATGATGAATAGGGAGTAATAATAGTAGCAGGGTGAATGCCAAATATTTTAGTAGAAGTCTTAAGTCCTTGAAGAATAAGTTTAGCCACCATGGAGGTATAAGATTCAATTATACTTTTAGGAGAGACGGGCAAATGTATCCATAATAAAGGCCCTTGTTGCCAAAATACTCCTGTGGGTGTATATTGTGAAGAAATAATAATCAAACATCAGCGGTTGAGTTAAATCAAATCTATCACAATGAGCTCCTTCGATGGCTTTTTCTACTAACTTTAAAGCTTTCCTAGCATCAGGAGTCAATGTTCGTGGTGAAGATGGATCAGGATCTCCACGAAGGATGTCAAATAAAGGTTTTAGTTGGCCAGTAGTGAGATTTAGTGTAGGGCGAAGCCAATTAATGTCTCCCAGTAGTTTTTGGAAATCATTGAGGGTGGTCAAATGTTCTTTATTTATTAAAATTTTTTGGGGTCTAACAAAAGTATCCATGATTTTAAATCCTAAATATAATATGGGAGATCTGGTTTGAACTTTTTCTTCTGCTATATATAGTCCATATTTTTTTAAATTTTCTACCACATCACTGAATATATTAAATAAGATTTTTTGATTAGGGTGGGCCAATAAAATATCATCCATGTAATGTAGACACATGAGGTTTGGATATTTATTTTTAATGGGTTGGATAGCCTTGTCCACATATATTTGGCATATGGTGGGGCTATTAGCCATTCCCTGTGGTAAAACCTTCCATTGATATCTCTGATCAGGGCCATTATTGTTCATAGAAGGAACGGAAAAAGCAAACCTGGGGGCATCCAGAGGATGTAGGGGAATAGAAAAGAAGCAATCCTTTATATCAAGAGTAATAAGATGGAAATTTTTTGGAATAGCTACGGGACTAGGAAGTCCAGGTTGAGTAGGCCCCATAACTTGCATGGTTTTTATTGATTTGTCTAAGATCATGTAACAATCGCCATTTTCCTGACTTTTTCTTGATCACAAATATGGGGGAATTCCAGGGAGAGGTGGAAGGTTCTATATGACCTGCTTCTAATTGTTCCTGAACTAATTGGTGGGCCGCTTGTAATTTCTCTTTAGATAGGGGCCACTGAGGGACCCACACTGGCTTATCAGAAAGCCATGGTATTTTCAAAATTATTTTCTCAGTGGCCCCGAAAAAAAATATCTTTTTCCTTTATGACAATGATTACTTTTAGGGTTAAGATTACTCTGTACTTTTTGATAATGAGTTCTTTTATGGTTAAGATTACCCTGTAGGTTTTCACATTTAACATCTGCAGGCTTGGTTGCAAGGTGTACTCCCATTTGTTGCAAAATATCTCTTCCCCATAAAGTAACCGGTAGATTAGGTAAAACATAAGGCTGAAATGTTCCTTTATGGCCTTCATCATCCTCCCATTTTAAAATTACTGCACTTTTATCTGGGAGGTTATTATATCCCAAGCCTCTTAAACTGGTTGAAGCTTTTTGCAGAGGCCAGTGCTTGGGCCATTGGCGTAAATTAATAATGGAAGAGTCAGCTCCAGTATCTATTAATCCCTCCATTTCTATTCCTTGGATTTTTATTTTACACATAGGCCTCCTTGAACAGTCTCGAACCCAGCAAGCCATGGGACTTGAGTCAGTGGAACAAAATCCTCTATTGTTCCCTTCTTGAGGCATACCCATTTTAAATGAATTATGTAAATTGGGAAGGAGAAGCAACTGAGCAATTCTATCTCCTTGATTAACAGAACTTACACTTTGGGGTGAGCTAAGCATTATTTTTATTTCCCCTTTGTAGTCTGAGTTTATTACACCTGGGGTCACTTGCAAACCTAATAAGCTTTTAGGACTACGCCCGATAATAAGTCCTACAGTCCCTGAGGGAAGAGGTCCCCTGACTCCTGTGGGAATCAGTTGAACCCCCATTTCAGGTGTTAACACTATTCGGGCGGTGGAACAGAGGTCTAATCCTGCATTTCCTCTTGTTCCTCTGGCGAGGGAGTGGATGGGTAGTAGGGATTGTGTCGGGGAAGCATCTGAGTGGATGCTTGAGGATACTCCTTCTGCAATGCCCCGTACATTTGTGGGCCCCGGGGTACTGGGCCCCGTGCCCCGTTTTTTGAATTCCTGAACAAAGGATTTCCATGGATGTCAAATTTTGAATAGCATTTATTGGCCCAATGATTTCCCTTTTTACACCTGGGGCAGCGGCCTGGGGCATGGTATGAGCTTGATCTTATTTCTCTTTTGGGATTTTGCCTAGAATTGCCTGATTGATTATGATAATTTTGCCTGGAATATCCTGATTGATTATAATGTCTACGTTTAGCCTTTGTGAAATTTCGAGAGGAAGCACCTCTCATTGAGGCTGCAATCACATTTCCTGTGACAAAGGCGCCATTCATATCTTTACATAGTTGTATATATACGGAAAGATCCTTTTTAGTTCTCCATGGCCTGATGGCTGCTTGGCACCATTTATTTGCATTTTCATAAGCTAATTGAACAACTAAAGGCATAGCTTGGTCAACATCTGCAAACACACTACCTGCAGTTCTCAAAAGTCGATCAGCAAAGTCGGCATACGGCTCATTAGGTCCTTGAATCACTTTTGACAAGCTACCTTGTAGATCCCCAGGTCCTTGTACAGTTTTCCATGCCTCTAAGGCAGCTGCATTTATCTGAGCATATATATCTGAGTCATAATCTGTTTGAGCCTGTAAGTCTGCGAATTGCCCTTCTCCTGTGAGCATGTCTATATTATAGTTTTCAAACCCTGCAGCCGCGTTTCTTTTAGCCGTTTCTATACAAAGTTCTTGGAATTGCGATCGCCAAACCAAGAATTGCCCCCCGCTTAATGTTGCTTTACATAGACTTTTCCAGTCTGAGGGGGTTAAGCTAAAGGTGTTAAGGGACTCCAGCATACTCAACGTGAAAGGAGCTTGGGGCCCATAAGTCATTACTGCCTCTTTGAGATTTTTTATTGTTTTGAAATCTACTGACTGATGGACACTCTGTCCATTTTTCTTTTCAAATGCTGGCGGTTCCCAATGTATCTGTGAGTTGTCCTCGAGAGCGCATAAGCGATCAGAAAGACTTTTTATTTCTGTTTCTAGGGTATGCAAATGCCTAGTAATACCCTTCATATTTTCTGTAATGGATTCCACCCATGGGGGAGTAGTCACTTCCACAAGTGACTCCTCTGCCTGACGGACCTTTTTCTCGGTCTTTTTTAATTTCTTTTTCCTCATTTTCTCAGGATCACTTTTACTAGATTCCTCACCACTGCTAATTTCACTGACAGCAATATCCTGAGGCCCAGGTTCCAGTGAGAGCAAGTATCCTTCAGCTTTCGCCAATAACTCCCGAATAGCTTTAATAGCTTGGATTTTTGTCATTTTTGGGTCTCTTCTAATACTCTCTTTACTGGTCTCAGTTGGCCCAGTGGAATCTACACTTTTTTGATCACTTTCATTTTTGTCTATATACTCCTCACTGAGAACAGAGTCAGGTATATCAAGGAGTCTTTGCATAGCCTCTATCACTTGGGATTCAGTTATATTCGAACCCATCTTTAGAGACCTTTCAGTTCTTACCTGTCCGCTCCGAAGTTCCCCGTACGGGCCGCCACCTGTTGCCGCCTGAAGCGCTCGGAGCACCGGAGCCGCGGGAAGAACTTCAGAAGCAAACTGGAGACAAACAGCTTTTTATTCTGATAACTTTTCTCTCTGGTTCTAACAACTAACTCACGCCAAACACACCACTAAAATGGCGCTGACCCGATCAGCAATTTCGGCCAAGTCACTCCAGATCCCGCAACAAAATCCCGTGAGACTACGGGTGGCGACAATGGCCAAATCTCCACGGCTCATAGTCAACTGCAATTCAAGCCAATCCCCAAACAGGGCTCCTGCAGAGGACAGAGGCACAGATCAGCTTGATGTGTCTGTCTCTAAGGAACACATACCAAGGAATTGCAATGGTCATCAGCATTCACTAGAAGCTAGAAGAGAGGCATAGACTAGACTCACCCCAGAGCCTAGGAAAGTTGTATGATTCTACTAACACCATGATATTGGACTTCTGGACTCCAGAGCTATGAAAGAATACATTTCTACTGTTTTAAGTTACTTGTTTTGGGGTAATTAGTTACAGCAGCCCTATAAAACTAGTATAATACTTCAATGCTATCTTCTCAAAAATGCTCAGTATGGAAGATTTCATATAAACACCCAAGCCTGATTCCAAACTTCAATGGCAAAAAGTCTCTGAAAGTCCTAGCCAGCTTCCCTGGGCTTAGCAGTCTCAGAGTACTTACCCAGGGTTCCCTGGGCTCCTTGACTCTCCATTAGAGCTCTGCCTCTTTTCATTATCACAGATCCAATATCACCTTCCCCAGATGTGCTCAGCTGTGCTCCTGCACTCCAGCTTTTAAGAATATTAGGGATAATTTCTCACCTGACCAAGTTCAACGTTTTGCAGTGTTTTTGCATGATGGTATATTGATTCTAGTTCTGAGAACACAGGGCCATCTTTGCAATACTTTGTTTGTACCACAGTGTCTCACCACATTTAAGTGCTAGATAGCTGTATGCACAATGATTAGATGTATCCCCTACAAGGCTGCTTCAGCTGCAAACTGTGAATGGGAGGAAATTGTCTTCTGATTTCCTCCCATCTCTTTCTAAAGCTTCCATATCCCCATACACCCAGTGCCTATGTGCTACTTTGGTCTTCTCTATGTAGGTGCATTCTGCTGCTGCTCTAAAATTCACAAAATGAGCCTGTCCCATGCCATTGGTCTAGAGACTACTCCAATGCTAAGGGGAAATTATAAATGGTGAATTGATTAGGTTGGCTCAGGAATTTGACAAATTTCTCACAGTGGGAATTTGATGGAGAAATGTGACTGGGACAAGTAAATCTGTGGGTGGATTCACAGTTAGCTTAAAGTCCTTGCCCAGTAAAAAGTTCCTGGACTTCTGAAGGGAGAGTTCTTGCCCTTGACCCAGTCCTGGTCAACATTTTAACTAATGATTTAAATAAAGTCAAAGAGGTAAGCTTGTCTGATTTGCAACCAACCCAATTCTGAGAAATGTGGGAAAACATGTTTGTTGACACTCTCAATATTTTCAAAACCATAAAATGATGGCTCACAATAATAAATCAAGATCAATATAACTTCTTTTACTCGGTTTCAAAAAATAAGCCATAAAAGTGAAAGACAGGTTAACAGCATTTCATGAGAGAGAAGAATTTATAGTTTTAGTTTATTTTCAGCTCAATATGAATCAATAGTAGGAAAAGAATTTTTTAAAAAGACGTGAACTTAATTTGCATTTCTAGCATGCAGAGAGTCCAGACCGAGGGTGGTGATGGTTCTGGTATGTTCTGCTCTGGCAGAACAGAACAACAGTTGTGAATGTGGTTCTGTGCTTCATGGGTAAAAATGGCCATTGACTCATTGCCAGGGTCCCAGTAAAGAGAAGTCACCTGAGCAAAGTTGATTTTTAGTTCAGAGCAGAAAAGACTCAGGCAAACATATTTCCTATCTTCACACCTCTGAAGAGCTATCCACTTAGAAGGGTTGGAATTGGAACTGGCAGTGTGAAATTCTTTGTATTTTCAGTAAATGAAACAAAGACCAAAAAAAAAAAAAAAAAAAAAAAAAAAAGGTCTAAAGAGAACATTTTGGAGTTTATTTCTAAGATTGAGAGATGTTCAGCAATCCAGTGGTCTGGCTTGTGAGGAGGTGAAACTGCAATTCTTGGAAATATTTAAGCAAAACTATCACCCAAGTGATCATCAAGATGGGTTAGACAGGACCCATTGGTTGGTTGGGTCCCTTTCCACCTTCACTAAAGTGTGTGTCTCCCATAAGCTACACAGTTGGTTAAAAAAAAAAAAAAAAGATTTTCCACCTGAAGCAAAGCCATTCTTGATTACAGGGTTTCAAGTGGCATTGTCCCTGACTAGAATCTCTGTATAAGCTCTTGAAGTTCATTTGAAAGAGTCTCTTGGTTAATCATATGTTACTTATGTAGAGTATTTTATTAGGATAATTTCAGGTGACAACTTAAATAAGCTTAAGGGCAAAAGAAATTTTTTTTTAAGATTTAACAAATATAATTTGTTTGTGTATCCCTGGAGAATTCAGGTGAAACTGGTCTTGGACCCAAGAAGTCAGAGCTTCCCTTTCTAGTTACGAACTCTGCTTTCTCCATTCAAAACCCAGGGCTACAAAGAGCTCTCTGCTGAATTCCTCCCAGCTGGTAAACCAGGGGGAGGGAGAACATGGAGCCTTCTGGGAAGGATCTCCCACTGGCCCAGCCTGTGTGGGTCCTGTGGTCATTACCTGGACAAATCACTGTGGTCAAGAGACTGGGGGCTATGTATGGCCAAACCTGGGTTCCTTTCTCATTATTTTGGCTGAGGAGAAAGGTCTGTGATTAGCAGCCAACTAGAATCACATGAATTAATAATGGAAGGGAGTTACAAAGCAAATTGAACAGCAGCCATTTACAAGCTCTTTCACACACATGATTTCATGTGCTTCTCACCAGGACCCTGTGAGGAACAGAGAGCACATGTTCCTTATCTCCACTCAAGGACGCCACTTGGCTTTACGGAGGTATTTGGTTGCACGTTAGCCAAAACCCTTTGAATTTCTTAAACAATATTGCCATTTGAAGGCTGGATTCATCTGAGTGTCCTCTATTGTCAACTGACATGATTCTTTCCCTGATATTCTGCCAGCTCCAGATGTTGCTGCTCACGTCCTGACAGCAGGAAACTTCCTTCTGCATCTTCTGATAGCAGCTTGCTGGAGAATAGCTTAACATCACACAAAGAGTCAGTCACTGGACTTCCTGAGGGACTGGCCCTCTGAGGCACAGGCTCCCACCTTTCTTTCTCCACATTTCCTGGCTCTTTCTCTATCAGGAAAAATTAGAGACACCATTAGGAAAAGTAGGTGTCTTTCCAAGCAGAACTGCAACTGACAACAGGGGGTAGTACCGTATACTCATTTGCACGGTCATTATTTCCTTCGTTTATCTGTGCATTCGTTCATCCACTCACAAAATTGTACTGAATACCTGTGCACTGGGTAGTGATTAG
This sequence comes from Tamias sibiricus, assembly GCA_025594165.1. Classification (NCBI taxonomy): domain Eukaryota; kingdom Metazoa; phylum Chordata; class Mammalia; order Rodentia; family Sciuridae; genus Tamias; species Tamias sibiricus. Next base: position 106,882,190 of record CM046658.1, on the reverse strand, counting down.
GCAAAGCAGTTTTAATAAAGAGATCCAAAAATAGAATAGTTTGAGTAAAATGTGAGTTTATTCCTCTCTCACATTTTTGTCCTGGCAGGGAACTTTGCTAAAGATCCAGGAGCCTTCCATCTTGCTTCTCTGGTGTCCCCAGGGAATGGTAGTTATCTGATACATCTGCTTTCCAGATCTTGGGAAGGGGAATGAACAAAGGAGCAAGTTCTTCCATTGTTAAGACTCAGACATTCACCTCATTTCTGCTCTTAACCATTGGAACAAAAGCCTCACTGGGCCATGTCTAGCTGCAAAGGAATCTGGGAAATACAGTCTAAGCTTATTGCAAGGAGGAAGGTGAGGATGGTAGTTGGGACAATAGCAGTGTCAGCCCTTACATAACACAGTGCCCTAAGCACGACGGAAATTGCAAGGGTCCTGTTCTTAGGTTGTTTGTAAATTAATGGGACAGAAATGCCTTGCTCTATAGCAACAATATAAGGTAATATGGAAGAAGGGTTAAGGGGATTGGGGCAAAGAGATTTAAAAAGTTCAGAGGACAGGGAGGGATGACCTTGAACTGGAGATGATCTGAACTGGTTACTAAAGAAAGAGGCATTTGAGTTTGTTCGCCTGGGCTTAAAAGTGGCTATGACTCTGAAAATGGACATGGGTGAGGGCAGCAAGCAGAGTGAAGAGCAGTGACAACCATAAACCAAAGGGCAGGTTTCAGAGGTAAATGAGGGACTCTTTAGCTACCCCCTCATGATACCCATTTATTATGTACATATGTACATCCATTTATTTCTGTTCCCATTTGTTTTAGCATATGCCAGTTACCAAGTCTTTATATTCTTCTAATACTGGATACTGGAGTCATCTTCCAGCCCTTCAGAGCAAGAGAGGTGCACAGTCTAAGAAGACAGGCCAGGCTGTGAGTCAGAGCCCAGACACCTGGGATTTAATAACTTACAGCTTTGCAGTCTATAGAGCATGCTGACCTACAGAATTTGTTTCTCATCTTATCTCACTTCAACTCAGAGGGACTGGCTAAAGTAAGATATCAGATATGAAAATGGTTTGAAGAATCAGAAGCACTGCAAAATGGAAAACATTTATGGCAGCACTAAAATCTTATCCTTTCGAACTCCATTGATTCAGAATTTGGACAAATTTGCATAAAGACCTAGGCAGAAAATTATTTTTATGCTCTATATAACTAGGAATTGCAAAGCAAATTAACAGGGCATCCAGGATTGCTGGGAGACGTGTACAAACCTACGGAGGACAAACCGTTTCCAATGTTGATGGTGGCACTATTGAAGGAGTACTGGACTTCAATTAATTTTGAACAATGCTCTTTTCATTCAAGTAGGTCTGGAGGGATTTTTACAAGGCAATAAAACTTTGTTAGCTATTTGTTTGAGTTTCTGAGTATTCTAAAGAGTAAGAAAATTGCTAAGCAAATTAGTTTGGGGCCTCGGACAGAATTTAAGTGTTTAAAAAAACACTGGACAAACATTGGCCAAGATGTTGAAGAGGAGACTCTGGCACCAGTTTGCACGTTGAACTAATCTGAACAGTGAAAACTCTTTCATTTCCTGTGCCCTAAAGTCTACACAAAATCTCAATCAACCAGATAGAGGCAGTACAGTCTGCTTAATTTCCCTCCTTTCCCCCACCCCTACCAAAGTGCCTTTGAGCAGGTGCTTAACTCAATCTGAAACTTGGAGATGTTTATAGCTTCTTTGAATCCTCTGTAGAACCACAATGGAGAGCAGCTAGCCTTGATTCAGAGTTCCTTCTGTGGTAGACATATGCTAAGTGCCTGATTTTACCTATGAGGAAACTGAGGTTCCGAGGGGTTTAGAAACTGGTCCACAGTCACACTAACAATGATTGGTGGAGCCAGGACTTGGCCCCTGTTTTGCATTACAAAGTGCATGCTTTTATAAGCATTCTTCTTACACACCATATCTTGGCCTTAATATTATCTGTTTAGCAAGAGATGATTTAGTGGCCTTACATTCTGCATTTTAAATAATGCACATCCTAGCAAAACTCCGAGAACAAGGACCCATCTTCCAAACATATCTTTTGAAGACTTAATAAGGGAACTTGGTAATGCTGTCTATGTTTTCAGGGATCTAGAGCTGGGTGAGGATGTTGACAACACCTAGGAACTCAAGAAATGGAAACCTCAGTGTATAAATATGTACTGCATTTCAAAGTGAAGGCATGGGTGCTGGGGCCACTGCTCAGAAGGGGGCCAGAAATCAGATATTTGGGATGGATATAAAACCAACCAAAAAAATTGTGGAGCTTAAATTTGGCTATTTTAGCTGAAAGTCTATCATTCATCAGGTGTTCATTGAACCCTGTTCTGTGCCAGGCACTTTGTTCAATATTGGGGATACAGAAAAAAAAAAAAAAACAAAAACATGAGGCCCCATGCCCCTCACAGGAAATAATTTGTTAAAATAAACAATATCTTAAAACCAGCCTGTGCAATGAGCAGTCATCACAGATGTGGCCGTCACTAACTGGGACTCGCTGCAGTGCTCTGAGGGTGCATTGAATATTAAACTGCAGTAAGAAAGCAGAGTCAAAAAAGCCTTCTTACATAATATTTTGATGTAAACTCATGCCTTCCCAGATGACAAGGCAGTCATCTTGCAGAGAAAGTTTGTAGCCCAGGGGGAGGGGCCCTCGGGTGAGGTCACTAGCCTCCCTCCGCAGCCTGGGGCTTGTGGGACTGTTGGCTCTAGCCGCCTGCATTTCGAGAAGAGAGTCTGATTGATTGGAAGATTCGGAGACTGTTCTTTTACCTCAGATACCCTCTTCCTTCCCCAGCAGAGACTCCCTTCTGTTGGTGGTCAACCCCCTTCTGACTGAAAAGTCAAGTATTCTGTCTATTGTGGGAGCCTCCACCCACCTAGCCACTGTCTTCTCCTAGATTCTGTTATTTTGATGGGAGAGAGGCTGATGCAAGAAATACAGGAACTGCTGGCCCCAGAGGCAAGGATGCAGAGAGTTGGTGTCACAGTTCCTATGAAGAAGGACTGTCCCTTGGTCCTTTGGTCTGCCTTCATGCCCACTTCCCCATCTGCATTCACTTCAGTCCCTGAGAAGGGAGCTGTGGGCATTGAACGCATTAGGGGCCTTGTCCTGCCCAGTTATAGACTCTGATTCCAGACTCCAAGGAGGAAGGACCTTGCAAGTCATCTAGTCCAAGTCCCTACAAGACTTAGGTTTTCTCTTCCACAGCCTCACCAAAGCAGCACCCAGCCTCTAACTATGTTCTGTGACAAGCAGCCCTGAGGCAGTCCTGTCTGCGAGTCTGTGTGTGGTCCACACTGGCTGCTAGTGCACTTCCTCGTGCTGAGCTTGGATCTGACTGCCTGGCGCTTCACTCATTGCTCCTATTCCATGCTTCCAGGCCAAGGCAGGCGAGTTTGATGCCTTTTAACTGTTCTGTCCCTTAGATAATAGAAGATGTTTTCTTGCATTTTCTTTTCAAGAACTAAATACCAGTGGGCACCGTGGTGCATGCCTATAATCCCAGGGGCTCAGGAAGCTGAGGCAGTTCAAAGCCAGCCTCAGCAACTTAGCAAGGCCCTAAGTAATTTAGCAAGATCCTTTCCCCCCACTGCCCCCCAAAAATGGGCTGGGGGTATAGCTCAGTGGTAAAGCACCCCTGGGTTCTATCCCTGGTACCAAAAAAGAAAAAAAAAATAGAAAAAAAAAAAAAAAACTACCCCAGTTCCTACAAACATTCTTTGCGTGACTTATTTAGTGATTTGAGCACACTGATCATTCATTTTCCCTGAAATGTGGTCCCACTGGCCTGTGTTTATTTGAAGGTATAGACCCAGGAGAGAAAGCAGCTCTCTAAAGTGGGCTGACAAGTTCCCAGGCAAGTGTGGTGAGGCCTGCTTCCATCCAGATTTCCAATTGAAGTTATTCTTCGCATCCTTTATTCCAAGCAGGGGCTCAGGGCCTCCAATGAAACAGCTGATTCACACATTGTCTAATATTAGCAATACTTCTGCTTTTAGGGTTTGCATATTATTAAACACAAATCGCCCAAAGACAACTACGTGTGTGCACGCACACACACACGCGCGCGCGCGCGCGCGCGCGCACACACACACACACACACACACACAGATTTATTTGCTTGACAAAGCAAGCAAGGATGCCCCAGAGGAACCAGCAGTGCTGCTGGACAAGAGGGAAGGGGGTTGCATCCTTTGTTTGTGTTTTTGCTGGAGGATGCAGAGCAGGTGGAAGGGGAGCAGGGATCAGTTCTAGACTTTGCTTTCTGGGGTGGGATCAGGAGCTGCATAAAGGAGTGCAGTGCTGTCATGGGGTGAGGGCACCTTAGCAATTGGTGTCCTCAGTAATAGAAGGGTTTAGCAAACGGTTCTGGGGGTGTCACTGGTAAGAAAGTGGTAGTCATTCATTTCACAGCCACTGCATGACCTTGGGAGAAGTAAGGCCCCTTGTGAATTTTGAGGCTTCTGTTATCTGTGTCTGTTTCCCCCAGCCCCAGCCTGATTCACTGGATTTCTTTGTCCTTTCTCAGCCCAAGCTGATTTTCACTCTGGCTGTTTATACTTTGGGCATCATTGTGGATTCCAGGGGCTTCCTGGGGTGGGGTGGGCGATGAGCATCTCCTCACCTCTGGCTGTGTGTTGATAGGGAGGCTGCAGGAAGTACCCGTGTGAATCACACAGCACGGTCCTTGCACCCACCCTCCTTTCACTCCTACAGCTCTGTCGATCTCTTTCAGATGGCCGCTTGATTTGTGGCCACAGTCTCCAAGTCCCTCCCAGGCCTTGTCTGAGCTTGATACCCATTCATTCCAACTTCTGGACAGATCCAACATGCCCACACAGCTCTCTTATCTCTACTCCCCAGCCCTCGATCACATTCCCCTGCCTGATAGGCATCAGCCAGGACATTCACTCCATCATCTGGTCACTCCAGCCTGAGGACCAGGCTTCTTCTTCAAGCAAGACCTCTTCCTCATCCATATGCCCAACTAGTTACTATAGATGGTCAGTTCCTCCTAAATTCCTTTCTTTTCTTTCCTTTCTGTTTTATGAATGCCTTTCTAATATGCTTCTCCCCTCTCTTGGATCCTTTGATCTTTTGCTTAGGTTAATGTAAAAGCCCTTGAATCCATGCCCCACCTCCAGTCTCTTTTAAAAGGGCAATCTGATTTTCTCCCTCCCTAAGTAACCTCCTGTAACAGCTGGCTGCCCTCCATCCTCTCCAGCCTTTGTGTAAGTGTTTTCAGGGTCTGGGATGTCAGAAGTGGTAATGACAAGAATACTGTTACCACTTATGTATCACATGCCATGGGTCAGAGACTCTGCTGGTGAATTTACATAAGTCATTGTAACAATTCTATAAAATAGGTACTATCATTATCTCCATTTTACAGATTAGGGAACTAGGAATTAGAGCTGGGTGTGGTGGTGCCTGCCTGTAGCCCCAGCCACTCTGGAGGATGAGGTAGGAGGATAACTTGAGCCTGGGAGTTCAAAGGCAGCTTGGGCAACATAGGGAGATCCGTCTTAAAAAAACAAACAAACAAGGAAATTGGAACTTGAAGCAGTTGAAGACGTACCCTGAAGGAGCCCTAATTAGGAAGGGCTGTTGCAGCTAGCTGGAAGCCATAAGTTCCACCTGATATGTATGTGACGCACCTGTAGGCACCGCAAACCTGAAGGTATATAACCGGGTGAAAGCGGTCCGAGTTAGGAGAACGGAGAATTCAGTCAGCCGGGCAGTCACTCGGTCGGTCAGAAGAATCAGAGCGGCCAGAACGTAGGCAGAGCGGTTACAGAAGAGAAACCAGATAGAAGAAGTAATGACTGGTCAGAGTTAGGCCGAGACTCCTGAGGAAGACAGAAGACAGAAGAAAGAAGAAGGAAGAAAGAAGAGAGAAGAAAGAAGCTCTAATCTTTCTCTAAGCTAAGCTCTATCTTTCTAAGACTCTAAGCTAAGCTCTAAGCTCTACTATATCTTTCTTTCTCTCTAAGCTAAGAAGAAAAATCTTTCTTTCCCTCTCTAAGCTCTAAGAAAGTAGAAGTAAAGTAGTAAAAGCTTAACTCTGCCTCCGAGAGTTTTTCCTCCCGGTTTTCGGTACCAGGCAGCTTACAGTACCCAAAGTCACACAGCTGATAACTGACAGCTAGGATGTGAATCCAGTATTCCATACAGATGCACCGTGTGTCCTCCCACGTGTACAAGATGTTCCAGTGATGCCAAAAAACCCAACTGCTGCATTCCCTTGTCCTTGATCCCTTCCCTGACCACTCTTTCTTTAGCAATTTGTTACCTCCCTCCTTTTGTTCTATATCTTGTACATCATTGTATCCTACCAACCATCTCTCTGCTGTCCTGGGCACATGGGTGGTACACAGCCACTCATCATAGCCCTCCCTCTGGGGCCATGCATGGCTGCTTCCTGCCAGCCCAGATGTGGCTGACTGAACACGGAAAGGACAGCTAACCCCCAAGGGCTAGTCCATAGGCTTGCAAGGCAGCTATGACATGTACGTGTCTCTGTCTAAACTGAGAACTCCTGGAAGGACCATGGAAGTCCTTACTCAGATCTCCTTCACCAGCACCTGCTGCAGGAAATTTGGTTGACTGACAGCCTTCAGCTGTTGCCTTTTGAACCCACCATGGTTTTGAATCTTCCTGTCTGCACACAGCCAGTGCACACTGGGGTGAACTAAAGCTGGCCCATTCTGGCCCCACCCGAGCTCACTAGCAGACTTCTTGGGAGGCACTTGCTGGCTTCTGAGGCTCTGTGACTGCACTACACCCAGAGCGCTTCCTTCTCTCTCTCCTGCTGGTGATACACTTGCACTGTAGTCTGAAGGTTCTCCCCATCCATTCCTGACCCTTCCTCCTTTGTTTTTCATAAGCACCTCCCCAGTATATGTCTGACCCATCAAATCCTGTGGTTTTTTTTTTTTTTGGTACCGGGGATTGAACTCAGGGGCACTCGACCACTGGGCCATGTCCCCAGCCCTTTTTTGTATTTTATTAGAGACAGGGTCTCACTGAGTTGCTAAGTGTCTCGCCATTGCTGAGGCTGGCTTTGAACTCACAATCCTCCTGCCTCAGCCTCCCAAGTGCTGGGATTACAGGAGTGCGCCCCCACACCCAGCTCAAATCCTGTTTTGATGTCTGCTTCTTGGAGAAGCTAAAATACCTAAGGCCAAAATCCATCTTTATGTACTTTTTAGCTCTTGGACAGACATAAAGCAAGTGCCCAGGAAATGTCTGCTGAATGAATGAATGAAGGAATGAACAGAATTCCTGGACCTTTTTTGGGGGAAGGGGACACCGGGAATTGAACCCAGGAGCACTTAACCACTGAGCAACATCCCCAGGCCATTTTATTTTTTTAAATTTTGAGACAGGATCTCACTACATTGCTTAGGGCCTCTCTAAGTTGCTTGAGGCTGGCTTCAGACCATTTTTATATCTTCCCCAATCTATATTACTTCCAGATCACTCTCCCTGGAACACGACCTCATGCAGATGATTTCTTTTCCTCCACACAGGCAAGGTAACAGCAGGTTTTGCTTTAATAAATCAAAAGAAGATACAATGCCTTTGTTTAAATAAGGTAATGGATTATAGTGATAATAATGATGTGGGATGTAATCTTTCTAATTGCTTTATGAGTTTCTTTTTTTTTTTTTTAAGGAGAAATTCAAAATGGTAAGGTTATTTTGGGCCATTGGGTAGTGGAAATTTATTTGGAAATGTCTTTTTAGAAAAGGGAACTTCACTGGAGTGAGTGCCTCTGTTCTCCCCACCCCAACATGACTCCTTTTAGAGTTCTATGTGCTAGGCTTATGTATCTACTTGCTTCCCTCATTGTTTTCCTCCAGAAGATCTTAGAATCCTCATCCATCTACTGAGGCACCCACTTCCCTTGCCATTAATCTTTCATTCAATTTTAACATCTTCCACGGCTGCCTACTTCCTGTGGGTGACATCAGGGCGGCCCCAGCACTCAGGGTGTGATGGCTACTGTCCCCACCATAAAAGGCTGGCAGCCTCTTGAGCTGTGTGATGCCCAGTCCTGGGTGGATTCTCCTTCCCCACAGCAGTCCCTGGAAAATTTCCTTCTCCCTAGACTCTATAGCCAACCCCAAACACTTCCTATGTGATCAGATACATTCTGCCTTTCCTGGCAAATTTCCTTGAAAAAAGACTATTCATGTAATGTTCTTGGCATGAGAGTCCAGGAAAGGGTTATAATAAGCATCATTCTGAAGCCTTAAATACAGTCTTTGGTTCTGCAAATACCATAATGACAGACTTGTATTCTCAATACTAGGAAATTTTGTAGGCACTGGAGCTTAGAAATGTCCTAGACATGTAAGCAAGCTTTCTTCTTATTTGTGTCTGGGATCCAAGAAGAAAATGGGGCAGAGGGAGTGAAGGGCCAGTTCACACAGACTGTCATGGAGGCAAAGTATCTCTCCACAGCAGCTTTGTGCTGAGAAAGGGAAGAGAACACACCTTTAGGGTCTCGGTGCACTATGTGAGTGCAGCAGTAGGACAACATTTCAGTCAATTTGTGGCCCAAAGCAGAGGCAGAGGCAAGGCCCAAGTAGATGGAGTGGAGAGGCTCCCGCCCGCACTGAATTGTGGTAACAAATGCTCGTGGTTAGTGCTGAAATCGGACACTTGGGTTCAAAGGGTGTGGAGAGGTCACCTCTCTGGAACCACAGAACAGCAAGCATTAAGTTTCCTTGAAAATGCCACCTACCCCACTCTCCCCCTCCTCGTTCTCTGCGGGTCACTGAGGTGGCCCCCATCTAGTCATTCCTGAGGCTGGAGGTAGACTTGCTTTCATGAAATCTGTTCCAACATTTGTTTCAAATCCACATACTCCATCATTTCACAGAATATGGATGTGCTGAAGGAATTTAAGTAAAGCTCTAATTTTTCAAAACCTCATATTTTTATTAGGAAAGAAGAAAAGTCTAGTTAACAGACTTCTTTTGAGAATCTTTTCATAACCTAGCATGTTAAGCAGATTTTTCTATATCTAGTTCCTTAAGATCTGGATAAAAGGGCATTTTTTTCTAAGGACTTCATGTCAAAACTCTGAATTTTTTGTGAGCTGCTTCATCTTTCAGGGTTTTTGCAGAGAGGGACACAGTGTGGCCTGTGAGTCTGGCTGTCTCAGGTAGGGCACTGTCAGGGCTTTCGTGCTGGCACGGATCCTGGATTGGGCGAAGCAGGATAGAGCCAGTTCCTGGGATGTCGCTGTCATGGTTGGTATATCCAGTTTCCAGAGCACCTCCTTTTCCCACAGGCAGCAAGGCTGGGACTAGATTCCATGAGATTGCTACACCCTTCCCCAGAATTGTGGCCAGGGAGAGGCAAGACTGAGGAATCTGTGCCCTGAGCAGATTCTTCTGGAATGGCAGCTTGGTAACTATCTCTACAAGGTAATTTTGTTGCTTAGATGAGGATGAAAACTTATTACTAGAAATAGAGGGAAGACAAGGATCAGCTTGGTCAGTTAGCAAATGCTACCTTGGTGGTTGTACTAGTCTGCTCAGGCTGCCAGGCAAAATGCAGTTCTCCCTCGGTATGCATGGGGTATTGATTCCAGAACTCCCCTCAGATACTCAAATCCTCAGAAACTCAGGTCCCTTATATAAAACAGCATAGTATTTGCATATCCATGTATAATTTAAATCTTCTCTAAACTACTTATAATACTGAATATAAATGCTATGTAAATAATTATTATACTATATTGTTCCAGGAATCACAACAAAAAAAATGTCTGTATATTCAGGACAGATGAATTTTTCTTCCCAACTATTTTTGATCCACAGTTGGTTGAATCCATCCTTGTGGAACCTATAGATGTGAAGCTGAATGTACCAAACACTAGGTGGGTTAAACAGACATTTTTTCCTCACAGTTCTGGAGCTTGGGAAGTCCAAGATCAAGGTTCAGGCTAACTGAGCTCCTGGTGAGCTGGCCTGCCACCAGTGTCTTGGCTCTGTGTCCTCCCGTGGCAGAAAGCGGAAGCAGCTCTCTGGGGTATCTTCTTATGAGGACACCTGACCTGTTGGATCAGGATCCACCCTTACGGACCTCATTTAACCTTAATTATTCCCTCACAGGCCATGTCTCCAAATAATCATACTTGGGGTTAGCGTTCTACATATGGATTTTGGAGGGACACATTTCAATCCTTAGCAGTGGTCAAACAACAGATACTCAGGGAAGGAAGCATCCTTCCAGGCATTTGCTCCTAATCATAGCCCCAGGCTTCCTCCTCTGGCCTGCTCACCCCTGGGTTCCCTTCCCCCAGTTTAGAGCCTGGCTGTGCTCCTGCCAGGGATATCCTTAGGAACAGTGGTCCCTAAGGAGTGGAGCAGGAACACAAGCTGCCAGACCTCTCTGGATAGCAGTCCCTCTGGTGAGCCCACCAGGGCCTAAATGTGCCTGCTTGTCTCTGTCCTCTCTCTTGGTCATTGGTGTGCCCTGGGATGGGGAGAGGTTTGGGGAGGAGCAAGAAGCAGCAGACACATCTCATCTGTTTCTTAGCAGAGGCGAGAACCCACCTGGGACAGCACACAGCTGCCTGACAGAGCCTGTGCTTGGGCAGACTGCCTCACACATCTCACAGGTTAAACCATGTAGGAGCCTGGGGGTGGGGGTGGCATGCCTGGCCTACGTGGAAAATGTGCGTCACTCGTAAAGGCCAGGTTCATCTGCTGAATACAAATAGGAGTGAATGAAACACTCAGAATTCGCCTAACATAGCAAACAACCATTTTTAGCTGCAGATAAGTCTGTGATCCCCTTTGTTCCTCCTGTTTTATCTTGGAAAGTACCAAGATCTGCTTTCCACTCCCCCTTTCCTTTGGTCTGACCCCCCACCCCACCCTGCCCGGCTGTGGCTGTTGCCTTTGTCTCACAGCCCCGTGGTGGGTGGCAACGCCCTTTGCAAGCTCAGGGGACATTCTTCCATTGTCATAGTATCCAGCCACTCAGGCGGCCCCCACTCAAGATTTTATTCTTCTAGCGGTGAGTCACTGCTGCCATCTTGTCCCGGTGCTTCCTGTAGTGAGACAAGGGAAGGAGGAAACGGGAAAGGAGGGGCACCAGATAGCTCATGTGGCTGTTCATGGGCCTGGAGGGGTCTCCCATCTTCAGGATGGGAGGCTGAGGCAGGAAGATTGCAAGTTCAAAGCTAGCTGGGGCAAATAAGTGAGATCCTGTCTCAAAATTGTACAAAAAATAAACAGAAAAAAAAAAAAGAAGTCTGATGGAGATGGACAAGGCTGTCAGTGGACAGTACTATTGCTCTGAGCAAGGGCAAGAATCATGGCAATATTCTTGTACCCAATTCACAGGAAAAAAAAAAAAAAGTCTCACAAGCCACTCAAGTCACAGCCAAAGAAGGCTTTATTCCGGCTGGGGCCACCAACTCCCACCCTCATGAGGCAGGGTGATAGAAGATGGCACCCGCTGTAGCAAGGACAGGGTTTATAAAGCACAGGGTTAATATGCCCTCAGGTGGAGTCGGTTTAAGTCGCCTCTGCTTATCACAATATGAGGGTGGGAGGGTCATATCACAATATGGGGGTGGGAGGGTCATATGGGCTGCAGGGTCCCTTAGGTAAAGGACCTAGAGTGGTATCATTAACACAGGTCCAACAGATCTGGCTTTGAAGTCCACACTCACTGCTCCTAGCATCCTGGGAGTTACCCAAACTCCTTGAGCCTTAGTTTCCTCATCTATAACACGGATGCCAATCTCTTTCACAGACTTATTGTGCAGTATAAAAGGACTCCATCCATGTGAAGCACCTAGGACAGTGCCTGGCATAAGACAGCTCTTTCTTTCTCACCTCTTCCTCCCCTCCTTCCTCCTCCTGACAGGACAGCAATCATCCCCACACAAGCATCCTGTCCTCAGAAAGGCCCAGCACAGCACCCAGCCATCTCACAAAGGCAGGCTGCCACGTACACTTGTTTCCAAGTGAGACTATTTCTTACTTGGAAACAAGAACAAATGGGAGAAGATCTGAGGACAAATGATTGTGTGTCCCTCTACTGAGGGGACCCAAGCACATTCATTTGTTTCACTCAACTCTGCTTGCAATGATTTATTAGTTAATTCTCACATCTCAGACTCGTGGCAAGAATTTAAATCCTCGTTTAAAGGCAGCTCTTATCATGATTCAGCTCCATAATCATTATTCAATATTTATTATGTTCAGGGCCTCCTTCCAGACATCATATATTTACTTCAGTCTGGCAAGCTGAAGGCCAAGAGGGGCTGCTGGAGTTGTCCAGAAAGTCCCAAAGGGCACAGATGGCTGGGGGAGCAATTTCTTTGTGCGTGCAATCCCAGTGTTATGGGTTTTGCAGGGGCCCGATGACATTTGAGCTGGAGGACTTTTAGGTTCCTGCAAAGAAATGCTATTTTGTTTCCAACCAGTAATAAACTCACAAAACTCATTAGCCAAAAGGGAGGTAAGTGTGACCATAGAAAGCATGCATAAAAAGTTTCAGGTACTTACATGGTTGGCTAGCTTCAGTGTTGGGTGCACCATGACCCTCCAAGTGTACCACCAGGAAGGTCATTCAGCATTTTTGCAGAGCCTGAGGAAAGAGAACAGTACCCTCAGTCAGGTCTTGGGTTCTGGCCCATGCAGCAACTTGTGTCCATGGGTTTGTCCTTGTGGAGTGGTGAGGGACATTACTGGAGAAAAGGGCTTTCTAGAAGAGGGGTTGTTTGTTCTACCAGGCACAGATTTTTTTTCCCCTGTCTAAGTCTCTAAATGTCTATACCCTTTTCAGAAACTGCAGCAATTTCACAAGAGCATGAAGCAATCTCATAAGAAAGGAGTTGCTGGACCATTCCACCAACTGTAGCTGTTACCCTGAGTAGTTTTGTGTATTAGCAATTACATTCAGAAATAGAAACAGTAGAAATGTGGCTGCTGAGCTATGTGTCTTTAAGGCAAAAAGGAAAGAAAGAAAGAAAAAGAAAGATCTGTGTACCCAACAACTGAAAATGTAGTCATTTATGAGAAAACATTTTTGAGCACCAACTCTGAGCCATTAGCTTAGGATACAAAAAAGAAGAAGACAAAATGGCTGTCTTTTGAGAGTTTACCCACTGTGAATAACACACCAACATCTCCAATAGTGTTTGCCTGTTGTCCCTACCAGAGAGGACAGAGGGTCTGTTTCCATTAGCAGAAGTCACCATTTGAAGGGCCACTAAGAGTTCTGGAATGGAGGTGAAAAGGCGAGGAGAAGGTCCCATCACTATGAGAATGGGGACCATTTAAGGGAACTAGGATTCATTATGGGTGGAGCTCAGACTGCCCTAGAGGAAGAAGCAGAGATCTGGAAAGAAAACAAGACAAAGAAGACACTAAGGGTGATGGTCTAGGGCTAAGGAGCCAGGCACTAGTCCTAGAAGGAAACTGGGAAGAAGCATGATCAGATGCCAGCTTTAGGGAGATGTCATCAGTGGACTAGCTGAAAGTGAGCCTAGAAACAGGCAGATGAGTAAAGTGACTCTTGAAATATCTGAGAGAGAAATCCATGACTAAAATAAAGCATGGAGGGGTAAGGTGTGCAGACAGATTTGAGTTATTCAAAAGGTAGGACAAGGAGGCCTTAGTTGTCAATGGCATATGAGGGGTGGAGAAAAGAGGGAGAGGTTAGGGATGGCTTCTCCAGATAGATTAAGGAACCATACACTGAATGGCAACTAAATGCTAAAAGAAGCATAGGACAGAGAAAATATTGATGTTTTGAAATGTTGCACGTGAGTTTTGAATAAGACAGCCAAACAAAATCACCCATCAGGTTGTGTATATCCAGATCCAAGTTCAAGAGAGTAGTGTGATCTGCAGATCCCAGGTCCCAGGGACATCAGCAGATGGAGCTAAAAGCTTGCTGCCATGGTCTGAATGTTTGTGCCCCTCCCAAGGTCACAGGTTGAAGTCTAACCCCCAAGGTGACAGCATGAAGAGGTAGGGCCCTTGGGAGGTGATTAGGGAATCAGTGACCTTATAAAAGAGGTCTGAAGGTGCTCTCTTCTTTTGCACCATTTGAGGACACATGGAAGGTACTATCTATGAGAAACAGGTCCTCTTTACCAGACACTGAATCTGCTGGCATTTTGACCTTGGAACTGTGAGCAATAAATTCCTGTTATTTGTAAGTAAGTATTTTGTGATAACAGCCTGAACCGACAAGACACTTGCCAAAGGAGGGCCTGAGACATAAACAGAAGAGACCAATCCAGAGAATTCCTAGGGCCAAGGAAAATGAAGCCACCAAGAGGAGCAAGCAAAGAGATGGGAAGAGATAGACTTATCAGAAAACAAAGAAAGGGTGACTTTTGAAGAAAAAGGAAGTGTTCCACAGTGTCACATGACATAGAGGTCAAGGAACTTAGGACTGGAAAGAAGCATGCAATCTGGCATCTGGGTACTTACTACTGACTGGGTGGAAGAAGACCCTGTAGGGAGGAGCAGAGAGAAACTGGAAGGCCATGAGTCAGGGAAGTGGTGACAATAGTTGGACTCTTCTAGGCAGGAGTTCAGCTAGAAGGGAAGGAGGGAGCTTAGCAGTGGACTGGGTAAGAGAATTCAGTAGAGGGGATTTAAGTAGAAACAGTTCATAGAGGAGATTTTCAAGAGAGGAAAAATGAGTGGAGCAAGATGCAAAGGATGCGCTCAGCTCAGCTCAGGTATGAGCTCCATTTTCCCCTGCCTGTTCCGTTCCTCTGCAACCCTACAACATTCGCCTGGGCCATTCACCTAGCACTGCCACACCCTGCTCTACATTAAACTCATTGGAGTGTATGTCTTGCCTTCTGTAATTAATCTTCAATCTCTTCCAGGGAAAGAACTCTATTTTAAATATTTTTATTATATATTTTAAATATATTTATTATAGGGCTGTTTTTGTTCTTATTTTTTAGAACTGAGTTCCATGGTGGTGGTGTTGGAAGATACAAACGTTGAGGTGAAGGGTACAGCTTGAAGTTTTACATGTGTCCAATGTATAGAATATTCCTAGCACACTAGCATCATCTCACCCAGTCAGTCCTGAGAATAACCACATTCCACCGCAATATGATTCTGCCTGCTCTTGGCCTTCTTTTAATTGGGATTGCACAGCATATGTTCTTAGGAGTCTGATTTCTTTTTCCCTCAGCAATATTTTTGTTGTATGTAGTGGTTAAAGTTCTTTTTTTTTTTTTTTTATTGCTGTGAAGTATTCCATTGTACAAATATACCAAGGTTTCTACCTGCTATTAGATACTAGGGTTTTTTTTTCCCCCATTTTGGGACTAAAACAAATAGGGCTTACATGAATATTCTTGTTTGTGTATATTGAGGGTCATAGCATACTCTATGTGTACATACCTGAAGATGTGATTGACAGGTCCTAGGGTAGACATTTGTTCAATTTTAGTAAATACTGCCAGAGTGTTTGTGCAATTTGGATACTTACAATGCATGAGTGCTCCAGTTTTATAGGATTTTTAAAGAAAATTCAACTGTATGAGGAATGCTTAAAACACTGAAAGAACAACCACTTTCAAGAACCCACAATACTTCAGAAGTATCTATTAATATGCTAACAATTGTATGTAAATAACACATCACTCCTCTACTCACTGACTCTTATTATTGATCCCCCCTCTGACTCTTATTATTGATCTCCCCTTTTGGGGGCCTAGTTTGAGTTAAGGCAGATTCTTGAATATAAGTATATTTCTTTAAAAATAATTTCATAATTTGTGATTATCATCAAGTTTTAAAGGTTCTGTTGCCTTACATTCAGATTCATGAGATTTTACTTTACTACTCAATTACAGATGTAATTTTCCCTAAAAACTGCCTTATCCTAACAACATGATGTGCATACCTTGGATGACATCTATTCCACTTTCAAGTTCACCTTGGCTCACTTACATTCTTAGGAGTAGGTCACAGCACAGTGGTTCTGTGAGGGTGAACAAACTGATCTAGATGGTAAGTCAAAGCATATGGTGAAGAGTATGGGTCAACCTTACCTGGGTATTCTGTCCTTGGGTTTAAAAGACAATTCAGTGACTCTGGGCATGACAAACTCCAACATGTCTATCTCTTGGTATTGTACTGGTCTGGGTTGTTGTCCTCTATCATTGGTGTGCAATATCATTTGGGATCTCTTTTTCACTATCCTCCTAGAAATGCCCTTTACTTTTCTCTAGTGTTGGAATTTCTGTTATTATATCTTTCCCTTTATTGAAAAGCTGCATGAGAAAGAAGTGTTTAGACTTTTCATGTTTAAAAAATGTCTATTGTATCCTCATGCTTTTTGATAGTTTGGCTAGGTATGGAATTCTAGGTTGGAGAACATTTTCTTTCATAACTGTGAATATATTGCCCCTATTTTCTTTTTGCTTCTAGTGATACTGTTGAGAACCTCCAAGCCTTTCTAATTTTTTATTCCCTGTATGTGATTTTTTCCAGTCTCTGAATTTGCATAGACTATCTATCATATACCCTATTGTCGTCATCCCCCCCACACATACTTTTTTGGAAATTTTCTAATGAGATGCCTTAATTTTGATCTATCTTTAATTGAATTGTTGAGCATTTGGTGTATTCTTTGAAACTCAAAATGCTTGTCTTTCATCTCTGGGAATTTCTTTGAAATCATTTCATTTATTATTACATCCTTGCTATTTTCTTTCTTCTCTAAACTCCTATGATTTAGACATTGGACTTCTTAGACTAGTCTTCTAGTTTTCTTTTCTTTTCAGTTTTATCTCTTTTACTTTTTACTCTACTTTCTGGAAGACTTACTACTGATCTTTTCCATTTCCACTGTTATGGCCTATGCATGTTCCTTTTTTTGTTTCATCATGTTCTCTTTTCTTGCATGTAGTATCTTTTGTTATTTCATACAAATATAATATGTATGCACTTTAATTCTCCTCTCCCTGTGTATTCTCATTCTTCCACACAATGCTTTGATTTCTGTTTGTTTATTGTTTGTTTTGGTATTTATCTTCCACATTATCAGCTCTCCTCACGTGTTCAGTGATATTGGAATATCTGATCATGACTAAGAATGAACGACTATCAATTTGGTTGGAACCTCTTACACTGACTAAAAACTCTGGGCAAGTTGGTGTAGCTTTGGACTGTGTGTTGCATTGTAGGATGGTTGGAGTACCTCTTGTATCAGTGATCTTAGGTTTGTTCCTCTTAGATTTCTTAAGAACTCTAAGTGCTTGAAAGAGTGCTTGGCACAAAGCAAATGCTCCATAAACATTAGCTATTATTATTATCATAGAAAAATGCACATGAAGAAACAAATATATGACTCAACTAACCCAAATGTCCATATCCTTGCTAGGATCTTCAAACCAACTTACACAGATGCAATCATTCTCAGAATGATTAGGACACAAACTTTGAATGGCTGATGGATGATATAGAGCAAGGATGGAAGGAAGACTCTCACCACAGGAGAGTGTGGGGAGGCAGCTGATTAAGAAGGCACCACTGCCTAGATGAGATGCCAGGCACTCTCAGTGACTTTCAAAGCATCCTTATTAAGCCTGTGTCTAATCACTTTTCATCTTTGCAGTCCTAGTGGGATGGGTTTTGGCACACACTGGGGGGCAGATTCGTTAATTAGCTCTATGGCTCTTCCAGTTGCCTCCCATTTTATGGGTGATGGCACCAGAGGACCAGCTCTGTGGGGGGAAAGAAGGAATATTCCATCAATCTGGCTGCAGATTATTAAGCCACTTTTTCTTCCTGTCACAAACAAATTGTGAATCACACTGCATTCTCCTCCATCCTCCTTTTCTAAAGCCTCCTCTTCCTTTTCTATAACCTGGGGAGGATGTGCTCAACACTGGTGGGTGCTGATCGTGTGGTTCTTAGTAATAAGAAGGGCTCCCTTTTCCTTCTTCCCACAGCAGTTAGTCCCCAGCCACCTGGAAGTTCCCTCCAGAAATCAAACTAGCAGCTTCCGCAGTGTCTGGTTGCTAGCCAGAGTGGTGGATTCCTCCCAGGAGCTGTTGTAGCCTTTGGCAGGGAGTCAGCTCCGCGGGTCATTGATTTCAACTGCTCAGCATCTTTGTTTCAGCTCATCTTGTGCATCTGCCTCTCTCAATTCAATTCTAATAACTTTAATAGCACAAAGAGATGGCAAAAGCATTGCCAAAGTCAATAATCAAGTTTCTGCAACCAAGGATTACTTTTTTTTTCAGTTGTTTCAGCATGGATGAGAACTACACAGGCTCATGCTGTGTTTTGTCTCTGGATTATTCTCTGGTGAGATAATTTATATCAGGAGATCTGAGCCAGTCATTTTTCCCAGTTATATAGTCTCATTATTTTCTGTGGCTTCTTGGTTTACTCTTATTTGCTTCCATGTCTTTTTCATACTATTTCTTTAAAGATGAAAAATCAGATCAGCAAATATTTATGAACATGTATTGCATTGAAGCAATGTGATGGAGTCTTGGTTCAAATCCTGGCTCTTTAGCTTCTATATACTGCGTGATCCTAGGCCAATTATTTGCCTTCTCTAAAGCTCAAGTTACTCATGTGAACATTATGTGGCTAGTAATGACACCATTCCTTATTGCATTCTCATGAGGATGAAACAAAATTATATATAAAGAGCCTGGCCTGGTGGTGTCTGGCACAGAGTAACCCTTCATACAAGGAAATTAATATTTTTATGCTGGTTTTCAGTGATCTCTTTTATCCATGACCTCATTTCATCTTCAAAACATCTCTCTAAAAGAGAAAGGAGAGATGCTTTTATTCTCATTGCCTAGCCAAAGGAACAGATAGATAATCAAAGAGATTAGCTGAGAGTCACACAGCTAGCAAGGAGCAGCAGTGGGACCCAAACACAGACAGGTTCTGTGACTCGCAAACCACATTTATATCTCAGGAGCTAAGCAGATCCGAAAATGTCACAATTGAGAGGTGAAAAACTGAAGAATACTGGAAAACTAAGTAGTGTCATGATGCTGTGAAAGTTAGAGTGATACTATTGAGTTGGATGCATTAAATCCAAATATACAACAGTGAAGCAGAGATGGAAGAAGTAAGTCCATACAGCCTCCAGGGATCAGAGAACGATGATGACAGATCCAGAACCTCTCCCAAACACGCCAGGCATGGATAATAACAAGCAAGTCAATAATTAGAAGCTCCCTTCCTAGGTTAAAGCTAGAAGAACACTGTAGGTCACTGAACACTTTCAGAAGGTGAAACAAAGACCTGGAGAAAGAGAGGAGCAGAGGGCCATTCAGCAAGCCCCACATTAGAGCCCACAAAGACTCTGTGCACAGCTTGGGAAAATGGTTCTGAAGATGAATGTGGTTGTTAGGATAATCATCTGTGTATTTATGTGACCATAAGCCAGGGAGCCAGTGTGTTCCTAGGGAACACCGTTCAAGCCAGAAGCAACTGGATGAGGAGGGGAAAGATGCTTTATTTGTGCTAGATCTTTCTTCTTCTTCCCTTCCCAAGGCAGTACAAGTCTAGAGGGACTCCTGAGCTGACCTGCTGAGGAGATAAGTGATTTTTGTTAATAACTGGAATAAATTGATACTGAAGCCAGAAGTGAGTCCTTCTCCCATCTGCCTTCACTCTTCACTCCTGTGCTTTGCATGTTTTGGCTGTTCTACCTCCCCCTGGCACCTCTTCCCAATATCAGCCACCCTCTGGATGGATGGAAAACCTGAAAGATCACTTCGCATCAATTTTTCCAACTTCAGTTGGTGTATAAGGCCCGGGCCTGAGAGTTTAAGGGACAAGAAGAATACTTGCATCAGAGGTACTGCCTGCTTGTTTGGACATGCATAAGGGTTGGGTGTTGGAAGAAACTGGGAACTGAACCCCCCCCCAAACACACACACATGCATACACACAGCCCTGTAGCCTGTGGAGTGCAATCATGCCGGAATGTGCTGTGCTTGGGCACCTACGGAATACTGAGAAGCCCCCCCTTCCAGCTGTGCTGAGCCCCCAGGTGCAGAATGCTGTCTGGCAGGAGCATGAGTCCAACACATCCCAAAGAAATAAGGTCCCCAGGCCCCAGAGGACAGCTGGCATCATTACAGCTTTGTCATAACTGAGGAGACTTTCCCTTTTTGCCTCCCTAAAAATAACTTTCTGTTGTTTTGTTATTGGTGGTGGGTATATCACATGGTTGCTCTCTATAGCCCAACAGAATCTTCTGGTTTTCTCCCAATGAACTCTCCTAATTCCCGGAGTCAGCTGTCTGCTCCCACTGGGAGAGGTGAGATCTCTGACTGCAGACTCTGTGAAGACAGGCCAGGTCTGCTTAGTCCTGGACCTCAGTGCCTCAGACATTTTGCCCCCTCAGTAACAATTTGTTGTTGGTCCATGCAGACACTTTAGTGGGCTATTCAAGGGTGAGGGACTGGCTGTCAAGGCTTGAGCATGGACAGGGAATCCTATCATGGAAATCTGAGATGGCCAAGAAAGGAAGGTGGTTGAGAGTGTTAATGCAAGATTGCAATAAATCACTGAGTCGATCTTAAAGCAGGAGA
The DNA here is from genome assembly GCA_025594165.1 of Tamias sibiricus. NCBI lineage: Eukaryota > Metazoa > Chordata > Mammalia > Rodentia > Sciuridae > Tamias > Tamias sibiricus. The sequence continues at coordinate 106,861,555 of CM046658.1, read as the reverse complement.
TGGGAAACTTTATTCGCCCTCTGGTCATCTGGATCCTCCAGCTGATGGGCCAGTTAGGCTACAAGTTTACACCCTTCGACCCCCTCCCGGGGTTTGAGTACACCTTTTATAGTCCAAAACCATAGTAAAGCATAAGTGGCTGTTGCTATGATTCAAAACCATAAACAAACATCATGAGATCTAAAATCATAAGCAGAAAGAGAGTGGGCCAAAACATTCCTAGTTGTGTACAAGTTAAAGAATGGTTACTAACATCTAGACAATCAATCTCTGACAGGGTACATTGTCCAAGAAAAACAGAAATCAAAGAGAGAACACTGTTACATTGTATAACAATTGCCATTTTGTGTTGCCAAACATGCTATGCTAAGCAACTGTTGGTGGGTACGGAGGTGGGGCTTTCCATGGGGGAAGCATTTCTTACATGATGTGGAGTCTCAGGGCAAAATGGAGTCTGTTTGGTTTGCCCATATGGCCTGGCCATAAAGAGAAGGGAAGAATGGGAAAGGGATGAGGTGAAAAAGGAGAAATGGGGACCCTGGTGAGGGAGAGGGAGTTGGCATTGGCCATGAAAGTCATGAGGGACTTGGAGGATCCACAGAGGGGACCAGAGGGCTGGGATGGGGCCAGTGGGCAGGGTAACCAAGGAAGTCCCAGAGGTGGGTCAGGCGGGGGAAAGGAACACCGATCTAGAAGACTGCTCTAACCTCTCTCCTGTTCCTCAGTCTTCCAGCCACATTAGCTTGTCCTGACTTCAAATAGCTGGTAGGAGGGGGGCTGTCAGTGCTTCAATTGGGGCCTCTTTTCAATCAGTTGCTGAAAATGGGTGCAGGGCTTGGTCCCTGGGTTTGAGAATGATATTTTCTTATGGAAAGAGGAAAACTTCCACTGCTTGGATCCTCAAAACACTTTCAGGCATATCCTCAAGGGGTGCATAATTTTGAATCCAAAAAAGTAGATTCGGTGGGAAGTAAGAACCATCATCCTGTTTTAATTCATTGGCAATTAGACTTTCAGCCAATATTTGTAAAGGGCTATATAATTTAAAACAATCTTACACAGTATACACTTGATTTTTTATTTTTTTTTTAATCGTTGTTGTTTTGTTTTGATGCCAGGAATTGAACCTAGGGCTCTTTACCACTGAGTCACATTCCTACCCCTTTTTATTTATTTATTTATTTTATTTTAAGACAGAGTCTCAATAAGTTGTTTAGGGCCTCACTACTTTGCTGAGGTTGGTCTCAAACTTGTGACCCTCCTACCTCAGCCTCCAGAGTTGCTGGGATTACAGGCAAGTGCTACCTGTCCAGCTTCCCACTTGGTTCTTGAAACAACCTTACTAGCTCCATTTATAGAGGTAAAATTCAGACCTTAAGTAAGATCCAAATAAGGTCACACAGCTAATGTTTATTAGATATTTCCTGGTTTAGCTTCTTCCTTCCTTCCTTCCTTCCTTCTTTCCTTCCTTCCTTCCTTCCTTCCTTCCTTCCTTCCTTCCTTCCTTCCTTTCTTTCTTTCCTTTCTCTAAATTCTTATGGGTTTTCTTCCCCCTCTACTACACAAAACAAAGATAACAGAAGGCTATTACTAGAAATCCATGAATGGGTACAGTTATCTGTAAAACTACTAAAATACATATGAAATTTGAATTAAAGGTCACAGTGCTTTTTTCTGGGGATGGAATCCATATTTCAAGCAGACTCATGAAAACTTTCATGACATGCAAAGATTAAACAGCACTGATAGAAGGAAAGTCTGTCACCTTCCCTCTATATATACCACCACAAATGAAAATTAAATTGTTACCATAAATATAACAACCCTCAAACTAAGCCCTTCAGAGCCATTCCAAAATATCTGGCCTCAGGCTACTGAGCATTCAGATCAATGTGGCTGGAAGACTTCTTGGGACACTTGGCTCTGGGCAGACAAGCCCTGGCTCTCTCCTGCCCACTGTCCCCTGTGTCTTTTGCTCCCATCCTCATACAGCTTGGGAGGGGAGGGGAGAGACAGAAGAGAAAGCATTCCTGGGCCTCTTCAGGATGAGATTTTCTAGCCTCTTTTACAGAAACCCTTGGTTTCTCACCCAGAGCCTCATCTTATTCTATCATGCTCATCCCCTAGGGGCGACACGGACTTTCCTGAATTTGGCCCTATCCCCAGCCCTCGCACACTGATCCTGATAATCTGATCAATCATGAGAATTTTATTCTCCTTGCTAGAAATTGGCTTAAGAAGAAACATGTAACTCAATACTGATCAAAAAAAATTGGAGGGTAACAAAAAATAGTTTTTATTTTGTTGTTGTTGTGTTTTTGTTTTGCACTGGGGATTGAACCCAGGGAAGCTATATCACTTGGCTACATTCCCAGCTCTTTTACCTTATTTTTGAGAGAAAGGCTCGCTAAGTTGCCCAGTCTGGCTTTAAACTTGTAATCCTCTTGCCTCAGCATCCTGAGTAGCTGAGTGGAAGAATTTTTTTCCAGCTCTCAAGAGAACTACAAGGAGTACAGAGGTCTCTTTTCTGGCTTTGAACATTTTTCACAGAGAAATAATCACCAGAGCCCTGGCAGCCATTTTGTGGTCATGAAGGAAAATGACTGACATGATGAGGTTGGCCAGGCAGAAGCATGGAAAAATCCTAGACCCTTCTGAGGTTGTTTAAATAGTGAATTAACTAACTCCAATGTTCATCTTTCTAAACACCATGTAATGCATGCTAATTAATGTAATGCATTACATTATTTCAAAACCATTGTGAATGGAATTGACAGTTATTGTTGGCAAAATGTATTCATTGCCAGACTCAGTGGTGCACATGTACTTCTGTAATCTCAGTGACTCAGGAGGCTGAGGCAGGTACATCGCAAGTTCAAAGCCAGCTTCAGCAATTTAGCAAAGACCTAAGCAACTTAGTGAGGCCCTGTCAAAATAAAAAGTAAACAGTGCTGGGGACATGGCTCAGTGGTTAAGCACCCCTTGGTTCAATCCCTGGTACAAAAAAATAAAAATGCTAATTAATATAAGCCCCAAGCCATGGAACCACCTTCTGTGGAATGTGTTAAAGTAAGACCATCTTACTATTTTTTTTTTTTTTTTTTAGATAAACCCACCTTATAAAGAAACAAGAACCACTATAACTGGATGAATGACAAAGATAGGTGGGACACAGCTCTCATGGATTAACCTATCCAACCCAAAATTGCAAATTTTAAAAGGGACCTATGGAATAATTATTTGAGTGATTTTAAAGTTCTGATCAATGGACTTCTATAGTTATACAGGGATGCTTTACAAACCTACAAATATTTGATTCAAATTCCTTTAGAATTTTGTCTCACAATTTAAAATTCTTCAAGTAAATTTTTTTCACAGTTAAACGTTTCATTCAACAAATGTTTACATGCTAGAGAGAATCCGTATATGTTAACATATATATTTGTAAAATATTAAATTATGCTTCCAGTTTCACATGCTTCTGGTATAAAACTGCTGCCACAATTATTTAGTTAATGTTCATTGATTCAGAATGCTGTAGCTCAGTACTGGTCTTTTCTCTATTATTATTGTTATTCTTCCATGCAGAATTTTCCATGTCTATGTATATAAAAATGTACGCATGTGTATCAAATACAGCATGCATAGGCCCATGAAATTAAAAGCCAGGTAAAAATATACTTTTGCTTAGCGTTTTGTGTGAACACAGTGCAATCATCATTTTAAAATAACAATGAGATGCTTTGTAAGGTGTCACGTGATGCATATTTGTGAACTTACTGTAAGATTTGAATGCTTCTCTCTTCCTTTTAAAGGCTGAATCAGTTCGCCTTGGCAAAGCAAAACTTCTGGGTTAATTCTGGATAATTGGTTCGCAAAGATGTTATGTGTAAAATATGTATGAAGTATTCCAAGCAAAATAAATTTGTCTATTTTAAATTTTTGAGTCATTATCTACCAGACTGCCAATGGGGGACCTGGGACATCACTGGACATCTCATAATTGTTAACTTTTGTTACCCTGTGACCAGAAATGTTCCGAAACCTTACCAGCATTGAGTCATTTAAACCACCCGACAACACTGTAAGTTCGGTACTATTAATGTGCCCATCTTAAAGATGAGAACACCAAGGCAAGAGATGCTTAGTCCACAAGTTGTAATTCCAGGATTTGAACTCACAAAGTTTGCCTCTGGGATCTGGACTGCACTGTATTTTCCTTTCAACAATGAAGATTTACTTGGTTGAAGAAATTGTTTATTGACTCCCTCCCTTCAGACTCGACATTTGCCAGCTGAAGAATGATAACAGGTCTTCCATGCTGTTATTGACTCCACTTCGAAGGGAAGCCATTTCTGACCTGAAATTGCAGAGCAAATAGCCTCTGGTAGTCTCAATCCTTCATTTGTGTGAATTCCGCAATTCTGTAAAAACAAAACCAAAATCAGTAAACACACTGAATAGGACTACAGTGGTCATGGGTCTCCTTGTTATTAAATGTTGTGTGTTCATTTAAACAATCCTTTCCATTTCCTCATAGACTGACATGGTGACAGGAAAATATCACAAAATTAAATTTATAAAATAGTTATTCTGGTATTGGTTGTATTTGATATACAGACATCTGTCATATTTGATACACAGACCTGTTTATCATGGTTTGGGAGAGGATCTTACAAAGTTTCTGCAGCTAGAACAAAGAAAATCTTAGGAAAAGCACACTGGATCAAGTAATAGAAATTTAGTGGCTTAAACTAAGAGGATTTTGTTTCTTTCACATAACAAGAAGTCAGGAGGAAGCTGGTGCTGGTGACAGTGTGGCAGCTCAACAGTATCAGGACCAGTATCTCTGCGAATCTCCAGGCCTCTCTCATGAGCACAAGAAGGCTGATGTGGGTGCAGCCAACACAGGCAGCCTCCAGGAAAGACAAAAGACAAGGAAAGCACTTGCCTTTATTGTCTCTTCTATTAGGAAAGCAAAGCTGCCACCGAAACCTCCTCCAGGATGCTGCTTACCTCTCACTGGCCAAACTGTCATCCAGTCATTTCAAGTGCAGGGAAAGTATTTAGTTTCCCTGAGCTTTATAGGTATGGTAAGCCGGAGAAAATGAGTTTAGGAATGGATGCTGAGTGAGCCACCATATAGGCTACAAATAAAACAAACATCTTCCTGGTTATCTTGGGGAAAATGCTACCCATACCACCCAATTGAGAACATTTGCTTAGTTACTTATTATGCACCTAACACTGCACTAGGTGCTAGGAAGTCTCAGAGGTTTGGATATAGAGATTTCCCTGTCCAGAAGAAAGAACTTGCTAGATGAGCTTGCTAACTAATTTTTCACAGTGCCAGGGAATGGTGGGAAATTCTCTATATCCATTTTTGTATAAGCAAAAGAACTGGCTCACTAAAGACACTTTGCACTTTAGAATTCTCTAGTTCTATATGAGTAATTATTTATTGAGATATCCTCTGCCCCTGCTTCAATGTCACATCAGTGTTACTGTCAGCTGCGTGTAGTGACCCATATTTTCCCAGTAGCTTAAGTGGTCTTTGCATTAATTTGATATGATGGGGGCAATCAGGATATTACAGGGGAGTTATATTTTAAAAGGTGGTAGCTCCACAAGTTTAAGAAATAAGGACAGTAGACAGAAGCTTAGAAAAGGAAGAAAAAGTCAACATAAATTTAAAAAATCAGAACTAAGAACTTGAAGCTAGCATTAATAGGCATTTCATTCACATGAATTTTTTTTCAAAATATTTATTTATTTACTTTAGTTGTACACAATGCAATGCATTTATGTTTACGTGGTGCTGAGGATCGAACCCGGGCCGCGCATGTACAAGGCGAGCGCTCTGCCACTGAGCCACAACCCCAGCCCTCACATGAATTTTTATCCTGATATTCTATCACTGCCTTTCAGGAACAAGTGGCAAGACTGTTCCTGAAGGTAGCTGGTCTTGTATGACCTCTGGGGCTTACTCAAGTGACCTTTTAGAACATAGTCCTTTATACATTCAAGAAATCTTTGGTGAGCACCTATTACGCGCTAAGTACTTCAGTAGGTGCCTGGGGCATCAACCTAAAATAAGCCTTAGTCCCTTACCTTAGGATCTGCTGGGAGAGATGCGCACTTTGACTAAAGTTAAAATTCAGTGGGACGAGCTATTATAATAGAACTGTGAACAGAGTGCAGCAGAAATATGGGGGAGATAGAGGTCGCTTGTGGCTGGTGTAGTGTGGGAGCAGGGTGGACGTGGGTGGTGAAGGAATGGAAAGAGTCTCCCAGGCAGAAGAAAGATAACTTTTGAATGGCACAAGAGCAAAGTTATGGAAATAAATACACTTGGAAAATTACAGGTCATTTTGTACATCTTCTGGAGCTTAGTGTACATGGAAGACAGTGGCGAGAAAAGCCCTGTAGAATTTAGCTCATTTTGAGCTCAAAGAAGAATAGGCCTGGAAAAATTAAGGTTTGTTTGGTTGGTTTGTTTTGCAACCAGCTTTTATTCTGTTATTTCTACCCTTCATCACAGGGCCCAGAAACCTGGGATAAAAGCCTCCTCCCACACTCCTTTACCTTTAGGGTGCTGAACTCCATTAACCTCAGCCAATGAGAGGCACTTGTTAATATTTTGAGATGTGAGGGAGTAAGAAGCAAACAATGTCACTCTCTGGCAGTGCCTTGCAGATATTTGTTCTCTGGTGGGAATGAGAATTTACAACATTCTCAAAGAACCCCTCAGCTGCCACCTTCACTGCTATAGGACAGCTGCTGTCAGCAGTGGCAGTTTCCTGACCTGGGTTGCCACACTACTTCCTGATACCATGGGCCATAGCGTAGTGGTGAACCTGACAGCCAGTGGCAGTTTCCCCTGACTTTCACGGCTCTCACCCTCCTGCCAGTTTTGGGAGCACCTAATCCCCTTTATTATGTTTCTCTGCTTGAAACCCCAAGAGCGTTTTCTTTTTCCTACTGGTTATTGACTGATCCTACATCAACGAACAAAAGCACAAAAAGCAAAAAAAAAAAGGATAGGGGCTAAAGTACCCTTATTTACAGTCAATATAATCATCCATGTAGAAAATCTGAGCAAATGTACAGTTTAGAACCACAAAGACAGTTCAGCAAGGTTGCTAGATACAAGACTAATATATAGAAAAGCTGATGAACAAGTTGCAAACCTGGATATCCTGCATGATGCTATTCCCTCTTCCACCTCCCACATCTCATCACTCACCAGGTTCCATTGATTATACCTACTCAACATCTCAAAAATGCACCAACATACCCCTCAGCCACCACCCTAATCCAGGCCACCATCATCTCTTTCTAGATCATCAGAACAAACTATACCAAGACCTTAAATTATACTACAGAGCAATAGTAACAAAAACAGCATGATATTGGCACCAAAATAGACTTGTAGACCAATGGTACAGAATAGATGACACAGAGACTAACACACATAATTACAGTTATATTAGACAAAGGTGCCAAAAATGTACATTGGAAAAAAGATATCCTCTTCAACAAATGGTGCTGGGAAAACTGGAAATCTATATGTAACAAAATGAAATGAAACACCTCTCTCTCACCATGCACAAAACTCAACTCAAAGTGGATCAGAACAAACTCTTAACTGGTCTTCCTGAAGGTAACTCTCCCTATTTTCCTTCTTCACAGGATAGCTGTAATCATCTTTCTGAAATGCTGGCCCAATCTAGGCATTCTCCTGCTTCAAAGGCTCCTTCCTCGTTGCTCTCAAGAACAATTCCCATCTCCTAAGCATGGGTCACAAAGCCCTCACCATCTGTCCCCACCTACCTTTCTAGCTTTATTCCTTACTATACCACACTCCCCTCTTGAAAATGCCAGCCCTCCTGCAATTCTTTACATTCTCAGGTGAGTTTTTCATGAATACTTATTTCCATCTGGAACATCCTTCTCTCCTTAACTCTTCCTTGCCCCTTTAGCTCCTAGTCAACTTTCAAAGTTAGATTGGACCTCCTCTCTTCTGATGTCTCAAGCTAAGTCAGAAGCCTTTCTGGGTGTTGTCATTACTCCTTGTACCACCCCACCCCCTCATGCACTTGACATCCTCTGTTATCACTGCATGTTTAACTCTCATTCTGCATCAGCAACTATAAGCTCCACGAAGGCTGGGAATGTGTACATCATTGTATTGTTTTAGTGCTGATGCATGGTAGGTGCTTATTAAATATGTACTAAAAACAAATCCCTATTTTAGGCTCTTCTCAAATGTTGGGCTGAAGGATGAGGGAATGGGAGATAAGCCAGAGCAAAGACAACCAAGGCTCTATTGATGGGGGTTATTATTCTGCATAAGCCTCCACAGAGGACCACAGTGAAGTTCACATATTATCTTTGACTTTACAAAAAAAAAAAAAAAAAAACTCCCTAGGGAGCCAATAGGTTTATGGAGAAAATATAGAAAGATTGCAATAATAACATGAAGCACTTCCAAAGTATCAGAGACATATTGGGTGATGCAGGTGCTCCTAAGTGATGAACACACTACTTCCCTTTGATTTTCCCAAGCATCCTCAAAAGGTGGGATGTGCTGTTATCCTCAGCTGCTGATGAGGGAAGGGAGTCTTAGAGAAGGTAAATAACTTGCTCAAAGCCATCACTCAGTAAGAGACAACCAGGATTTGAACCCAGTGTCATTGTTTTTCCATATGGTACCCAAAAACCTGCACTACCCCAAAACCTGGGGTTAGGACTATGAAAGATATTAAGAGTTTGCTGTAATTGCATTCAATAAATGGGATCATTTTGTCACTGAACAAACAATTTTGAGCCATCCCAAGTACAGCACAGCTTGGGCACTGAGAACCCAACACTGAACAGAACAAACAAAATTACTATTTTTCTAAAATTTCTTTTGTTTGCTCTCAATATATCTTTTAGAGTTTTCCATGTCAGTACATATACTTCTTCATTCTTTTTAATCATTGGGTTAAATTTAATAGACTAAGAGAAGCATCGTTTATTAAATTCCTCTCTTACTGATGACTCTGAATTGTTTCTAGTTTTGTAATATTTTAAGTAAACTTACTTGTGCATGCATGCACACGTATTTCTGTAGTTAGGTCATATTTCTGTAGGTTGAATTCCTGCAGTGGAATTGCTAGGGTAAATGGTTTTAATTTGGATATTAAAGCTACAGGACTCCCGCTGTACCTTTTCCTGAAGGCTACAGCAATTTAAACTCCCATCAACACTGTCGGAGAATATCCATTTCCCTCTGCCCTCAATCACAACGAACCTATTAATCTTGGGTTGCTACTGTTATCTCGTTTTCATTCCATGTCTCTGATTGCTGAGGTTGAAGATCTTTTCATGTGTTTATTAAATATTTACATTTCTTCTCTAAATAACCTATTTTTCCTCTAATCTGTTCCCTTCTCCTTATCACTATGTAGGAGTGCTGCAAGTAAGATTGTGTAAAAGTTCTTTTAACATTAGATAATGTCAAAAGTGCTTTTTTCCAAGACTGTGGCTTGAAAATTAACTTTGCAGATTTCTTTTATTCAAAATCACTGAAGTTTGCATTGTCCAATCAGTCAGCCTTTTGCTTTATGACTTTGGGGTTTGGTATTTTCTTTAGAAACACCTTTCTCATTTCTAGATTTATTTATTCATTCAGCATATATTTATAAAGTGCTTTCTCTGTGTCAGTCACCATTTCATAAATTGCAGAAAATAAAATTCTTCTTTATTTTCTGATAGTCCTTTCATGCCTTATTTTTTACATTTAGGCATTTAATCATTAGGAATTTATTTCAGGGTCTGGTGTAAGATGGGACACTAACTTTCTTTTTGCAAAAGGAAAGCAATTTTTTTCTGTGCAATACATTGACTTGTTAACCTTTTCCCACTGACTTGAAAGGATAATTCTAGCATATGCTAATTCCCATAGCTAACAGATAATTTCCATACATAAATGTTTCTGAGTCTCTTTTTAGTTACCCTGCTGTCGTGCCAGCACCACACTGTTTTAATTACCATAAATTTGTAATATATTTGATATCTTGCAGCAGCAGATTTTCTTGACTACCCATGCACAGAAGATGAAGCTTAGAATCACCCAAAATGATTGGAAACTTCCATTGTAATTTTGATTGGGATTATACTGAATATAGATGAATTTGGGAGAGAACCTTTGTCTCTTTACAGTATTGAGTGTTCCCATCAAAAACCTATGTCAGTGGCTTTGGTTGGGTTCTTTTCAATAAAGTAGTATGGTTTCTTCATACAAGTCTCTGATACATCTTGTTACATATATTCTGGGTTATTAATCATTTTAGTCATTGCACATTCTGCATTGTGTTTACTAGTTGGATATTGCTGGTGTGTAGGAAAGCTGTTGGTGTTCTATGTTTCCTGAAATGGTTCTGATGTGTTTTTCAGTTGTTCCTCCTGGACTGTCTAGGGGAAGCATCGTAACAGACTATGTCATGCTCCCTTTGCCAGGCATCCAAGCCCCTCACATGTGTGCACTCATTTAAACCTTGCTATCACTTTAAGAGGTGGTCATTTCTCGTGATCCCTGATTTTCAGCTGAGAGGTTGCATGACTTGCTAGAGGTCACACAGTTAAGGCTGGCATCAGTACTTGCCTCTCCACAACGTTACTTACAATTAATAGGTTTGCTTCTTGAGTTTTGCGTCATTATTTTTTCTCCTCCTCCTCCTCCTCCTCCTCCTCCTCCTTCTTCTCCTTCTTTTCTCCTTCTCCTCCTCCTCCTCCTCCTCCTCCTCCTCCTTCTTCGCCAAGCTACACTAATCAAAACTCTAAAAATATTGCTGAAAAGAACCACAAGGCTGGAACTTGGAGGCAACAAGTAAGTCACTTGCCTTGGGTTCAAATCACAGAGATGCACCTGAAACTCAGGCATCAGGACAGAGGAAATCTTAACAAGCTGGGCAGTGGCACACACCTGTAATCCTAGAAGCCCAGGAGACTTGAGGCAGGAGGATCACAAGTTCAAAGCCAGCCTCAGCAAAAGCGAGGCACTAAGCAACTCAGTGAGACCCTGTCTCTAAATAAAATACAAAATAGGGCTGAGAATGTAGCTCAGTGGTCAAGTGCCCCTGAGTTCAATCTCTGGTATCTGCCCCCCTGCAAAAAAAAAAAAAAAAATCTTAACAAACATCAGAGCCACATTAGACTTGTAAGCAAAAGGAAAAATCAATAACAGTGAAGTCTGTCTTTTCTTGAAATTTGCAGATTTTGTTCTCCAGGGATTTTTGCATTAATTTTGATTTACCAAATATTAATTATCTTACTTGATTGAAGGGTTTTTAAATTTTTAATGGACAGTTAATCATTATGCCTGTGATGGTTCTTGAGTTTTCTGACTCATTCTTCAACTGTACACCCGGGGCAAGTTCCTCACTCACATAACTTGTCTCCAATCTCAGGGTTTATAGGGTGTTTTACCAAACTGATGGAAAGATTTCCTCTGTTGCCTTTTGTGTGTAATGGTGTGTGTGTGTGTGCGTGTGTGTACGCGCGCGTGGTCCTGCATCCTTCATAAATTAAAGACTATCTTTATTCCTGGCTTTCTAAAAACTTTTATTAGGAACAACCACTGAAGTTGATTAAGTGCTATTTTATCATCCAACAAGATAATCGTGTGTTTCTCCTTTAACCTAAGAGACAAAAATAAGTTGTCTCCCAATGCTTTGTTATCCTAAAGAAACACCAAGCATCTTTGCACATAAATGATTTTCTGCTGTTTGGATTATATCCTTAGGTTAAATCCTCATACGTGGGATTAGTGAGTTGCTGTTTTACTTTAAATGCCTTCATTTTACACATTTCCCAAATGAAGCCCAATTTGAATAAATGCTAACATCAATGCAGCAGTCTTCCTGCCCGAGCAGCCTAGGGGCCTCTGACACGTGCTCATTCCCAGTGGCTCTCATCGACCTGACACAGCAGGTGAGTGAGTTGGTGGCAGCACTGACGTACAGCAATTGTGAGACCTGATAGGCTTTTTCAATACCCTGTAGGAGAAATTAAAGAAAATTCCCACATCCAGCAGGATCCTGTAAAGGAACTCCCTACTATAGAATCCCCTAATGTGTCTTACTGGTGCAGAAAGAGCAGATTGAAACTGAAGGAGAAATGGAGGCCCCTCTTTTCTTTTTGTCATGGTGGGGAATGCAGAATAAGGATGACTTCATGGGGGGGGGGGCGGCTCACAGAGGACAGTTTTCTCTTCTTTCTTCCCTTCCAGGGGGATCTGCTGCCTGTTGATTAGTTAGGGTCATCCATGTCAAGTCTGCATGGGAACGAAGCCCCTCCGAGTGCTAGCACTGAGGCCATAAATGAGACTGTCCCCAGAAGTCAGAGGACAGCAGTGGGAGTGGGGGAGGTAAGAGTGGGGCCCTCGGCTGTCTTCTAGGCTCCATCTGATGCAGTCAGTATAAAGCCCAATACACAGGAGGACTCGGTGAACACCTGGTGAGCAATAAAAGAACCAATTGCTAAGTCCGGCAGGACTGTGCACCAAGGACTAAGCCAAGGAGAAGGACTATGAGAAGAAGTGATGAGAAAATCCCACAGATTCTGTCACCAGTGCCAAGGAAAGAGTGTTTTATGTGGAAGGAACAGACAACACTGCCTTAAATGTTGCTGAGAAATCAGAGCAGTTACAAAACACTTAACTGTAAGTAGAAAAGAAAAATGTCATAGCAATGATTTTTTTAAAAAGAGGTTTTGATGTTGTTATTTGGTGCATGACAAGAAGTTCAGAGAGAGGTGGTCTAAAACTGGGGCAGTGCTCAGCAAAGCCATCAGAGACCCACCCCCTTCTCTATTTCTCTTTTCCATCCATACTATGCTATATTTTCCCTTTGTGTCACAAAAAAAAGCTGTTATACCTCTAGGAATTATGCCCACCTCCATATCAGGAAGAGTAGAGGTGGGGACAGAGGGCGAGGAGCAGGCCAGTTGGGTCTGGCAATTTTTTCCAGAAATGCAAAATCTTCCCCAAGAATAAGCTTCAACTTTCCCTTCTTTGATGAAGATCTAGTCCTCTGATCACCTCTGGATCAATCCCTGACAAATAATCTTGAGATTCCATCACTGTTTCTACCAATTCGTTTCATCCTCTGTGCCTAAGAAATGTCCTCTCCATGAGATCAAGGAACTCTCCAAGGCCAACCGAAGGAGGGAAGGAGAAGAGGAGGATAGATGTTAAGATATAAAATGGATGCTGTCTGTTAGAGAAATTACGTTTTCAAAAGACCCAAACACAATCAGCTACATAATCAGCAAACTGGGAGTGCAGAATGCCTTATTCAAATCGTGAAACATTTCAAGACAACCACATTGGAGCTTTAAACCTGTCTTGGCCCCCTTCTGAGTCGGGTCCTGTGTGACTACGAATTGCCACACTCATAAAGCCAGCCCAGGCCCAGAGCTGTCCATTGAGCTGGGCAGTTGGGAGGCCACTGGCCAACCCAGGAACAAAAGGAGAAGAGTGCAGTCGGTGGAGGATGTGAAGTGAGGAAGGAGAGATGGTACCGACACTCCTTGGAGAAAATAGACACAGGGGAAAGCTGACAGGATGGGAAAATAGAAGAAAGTGGGTGGAGGCCAAATGCATCCAGAAAACTGCTGCCCAGGCATTTTCTGTCTCTCTGCCCCAGGCCAGCTTGCATTGGAGCCTGGGGGGCGACCTTCATGTAAGGGAGGTGGGAGAGGGGTCTGGGCAAGGGCTGCGATCAACCCGTGTGAGGCCCAGGGCACTGCAGAGGAGGGAGCTAAGCTTCATCAGAGGGGGATCTGCCACATAGGAAGGCATCCCTTCAAGCAGATGCCCCCCTCCACCACTACTGACCCCAAACTCCTCCTTACTAATTTTAGAGGTACCAATTTTCAGAAATTCCATTAACATATAATGGTATTGTCAGTATGAGTGGTGGAGGGGATGATGAAGGGAAGCAAAGGCAACGGGGAGGTGGACAGTACTTATTTGTATAAACCTACTCCATTCTCTTTCCCACCCCCACCTTTACCATCCATCTGAGCTCAGGGCTGTGCCACTGAGAGATGTAAACAGCATTTCAGTGATGTCACCCCGTCCGTGCCAGGGGACATAAATTTCATTTCCCAGAAGATGCAGCAGACAGTCGCTTCTGGGCAAACAGTGACTCTAGCAATAAATATTGGCAGAGGAGAGAGACTTTTAATGGAAAAGCTTTGTGAACCTAGAGCAGCAAGGCTATAAATCCCAAACCAGGGAGGGGCTTCAGATCCATTTCAGAAGACAGATTCATCTGCAGCAAAATAAATAATTCCAAGCCCATTTGAAGTTATCGGCTACTAAAATCTAAGCATTAAATTAAAACCACATCTAACTTAAATAAGAACCTATAGAAATGAGGCAGAATCCTCTACAATGAGAATTCTGAAGTAGGAACAGAAAAGATTTGCCGTGGGTTGGGGGGAAGACAGGTTTCAAGCTTACAACTATACTCCAGATATTACTTGTCAACAAAATGTACTGGGAAAACAAATCTTATATAACATTTTTAAATACCTGACTGTGAATTTCACGTTATCTGCCTTCATGGAGCAAGCTCACTTCAAACACTGCCTGCAGGAAGAAGAAAGAGGCAGTCTTCATCTTGCAAGATGTCTGGGTGCCTGACACTCTGCAACATGTTTTCTAAAGGTGATGCCAGCATCCAGGGGCAAAAGCCTGGGCTACCAGACCTAGAACACTGCAAGCTACTCCATGTAACCAAGGCCAAGGGCAGACCTAAATGAAGAATAAAGATGGAAGTTTCCAGGGTTGCATAAACCTGGGGCTTCTTGTTTCAAATCTCAAGCTTTTCTTACTTTTCTGTGCTATAGTGCCAAATTCCAACTGGGCATGAGACTTGGTCAGTGGGAATGCCACCTCTGGAATGAGAGGTTCCTGTGTATGCAGGTCAGACTGGAGACTCCCAATAGAGCCTGATTCTAGAATCCTATTCTATTCTAGAATTCTAGTTCTATTCTAGAATTGCTCCTACCAGCCTGGATCGAAGGAGCTTCCTCTACGGTCTGGAGTCAGCCGTTCCCCAGCCTGAAGCTGTCAGAATGGGCAGAGGTGAAAGGGGACTTGGCCTGAGGTCTTTGCTCCAGAGAGTATTTGCTGCAACTGGAGATCCATATTGAAATCCATCAGACCTAGGCCTGAGAATCTTCACGACATATTTTCCAGGGGAGTCAGTGCTAAAGCAGGTTTGAGAACCATAGCACGGTATGGAGACACCTTAAGGACAGGAACCACATCTTATTCATCTCTATTTCACAGTGCCTAACACTTGGTGCACTCAAATCTGCTCTACCAAATGCATTTTGGATAAAAATACCTGGCTCTTATCTTGGCTCTGCCACTTAAAGGCCGTTCGACAGTAAACAAATCCCCAAACCTCTCTCTACCAAGTTTCCCTTATGGGATTGTGCAGATAAAATGAGCTCAAGTGTGTGAAAAAAACCTGACAAATTTAAATGCACTAAGAAAATGTAAAAGTTCAAGAGGAAGAGGAAGAGGAAGCATACTAAGGTTAGAAATGCTTTTCTTGTCACTTGTTATCTGTCCTTGCCAATTTTGCACTAATTTATGGTCTTCCACCCTAATCTAACATGCTGTGGAGAGATACGGAAGGAGAAGATAGAAAGATAAATCAGCCTCAATTTGCTGACAATCTGATCCCTTCTCTTATAAGCAGCAACGTTCCTGAAAGTGCATCTGCCATTACCATGGCAACCTGGAGGCTGCCCACCTCACACTCTGGTGTCCAGAACAATGGCCTTGTGTGGGATAGTTGTCTGTGTGCCCAAGCCTGCACTTGTTCCAGGGAGGTATGGGGGTGACCCAGCTATTAAGGTGCTGCACATCCCAATGTTTATTTAGAGACCAGGAAGTGCCCACCAGGAAGATCCCTGTTTAACCCCCACTAGAAACAGGAAATGGGCCTTGTTTGATGCTTCTGACTTGAGGCCAGTATGCCACAGTCCCTAGGTCAAATCTTGGCCAAGGGACCTATTTTCATACACTCCACAACTAAGAATGGCTTTCATATTTTTAAATGGTTGAAAAAATCAAATGAAGAATATTTGATGACTTGTGGAACGTATGTGAAATTAAACATCAATGTCCATAAAATAATGGATTATCAGAATACAGCCTCACTGCTTTGTTTAGGTATTATCTATGGCTGCTTCCAACAGTTGAAACTGCACCACAAAGGAGACCCCTGGCCTACTGAGCCAAAATATTTACTCTTGGGCCCTTTACAGAAAGAGTTGGCCCAGCCCAGTCCAGACCTTCAACAGCATGGACTCTTAGAATGGACCTGCGCCAGGCTCTGCTCATACCCAGGCAGTACCCTGGACAAAGCCTCTGTCCTCATGAAGCCCAGAGCTGGAGAAGAGCACGGAACCTAAACACTAGTCCAGTGTGCAAAGAGATCCCAGTATGAGGTAGTGTGGCCCCGCTGAGGGTCCTGACCATTCCTAATTCCATGGAGCACCCAATTCTGTTGAAGAGTAAGCTGGTCTGCTGAGCATTTCCAGTGAATGGTCCCGTGGGTGTCTGGATGTGGGCAGCTGTCACATCCCCGTGTCTCCCTGTGCCAACTGTTCCAACTGGCACTTTACAAACAGGTGCAGGTAGCCAATCCTGATAATCTGAAGTCCTTCAGGCCACATTTCCAGTAAGAGCCTTAATGAGGAGGTAGCTAAGATGGCAGCTGGCTGAGAGCCATAGAGGAGGCATTTAATTGTTTTCTCCTGACCTTAATGTAATCAACTAAGAATCTTTCTGTGCCCGTGAACACTGTGTGATGCACCTGTAAGTTGAGCTTGTGACACATGTATACTTGTTAAGGTGAAGAGTATTTAACAAGGTAGAGTTGGAGTTATGTGAGAGTTGTTGTTGGAGTTGGAGAGAGAAGTCAGAAGAGAAAGCAGAATAAAGAACCTACTCATTCCCAGTCTGCCTCTGAATTCTTTCCCGCGGTATCCTTGCTGCAGGCGGCAGCAGCTGCAGACGGCAACAATTTCCAACAGTCCGTGGGTCAGCTTCCTTTTCTGCATGGCTGTGTCCCTTATTCCTTTAGTGGATTGTTTTATTGTTTCCCTGTTACTTCTTTATCACAGGTGTCACAGGCAATTTGGTCTCTCCCTCTCACGACTCTCCCTGCCCCAACATGGATTTATAATGTCTCTTCCCCTGGGTGTCCTCCCCAAGCCTCTCCTGATGCCATCTTTAGTGAGGCTTCTCACAGGGGCAGAGGCAGAACCAACAACTGTCAGCACCAAGCACAAAGTGGCCAGTGAAGTAGTGAAATGATACAGAAGGGTCATCATGCCAGAAGTTTAAGTGTTAACTTGTTTGGTATAGAACTAGAGGGTCCCTCAGCTAAGTGTGACCTGTCCAGGGGAAACTTTAAAGTTCTACAAGCCACAAAGCATTGCTTCTTTCAGGGCCCAATGCATGCTCGGTGCTTATATGTTGACATCTGTGAGTGGAGCTCAAGGAAAACGGATCAAGCTAACTGGAGTTTTGAAAGTGAGCCCCAGCAATAAGTACAGAGAGGAACTTCTCTTGCAGCTGAATGGGCAAGGACATGAGATGGTCCAGGGACAGGCTCCAAAGGCAACAATTGGCAAGGGGAGGGGAGTGTACATGAAATGACCACATGGGGAAATGAACACTGGTTGGGGCATACAAGGACTCAACATGGGGGGCAAAGGGCACATCCATGCCTCATGGAGGATGGAAGAGTGCTGAGGTAAGCCAGGCACGGTGGCGCACGCCTGTGATCCCAGCACTTGGGAGGCTGAGGCAGGAGGATCGTGAGTTCAAAGCCAGCCTCAGCAATGGTGAGGCACTTAGCAACTCAGTGAGACCCTGCCTCTAATAAAATACAAAAAAGGGCTGGAGATGTGGCCCAGTGGTCGAGTGCCCCTGAGTTCAATCCCCAGTACAAAAAAAAAAAAAAAAAAAAAAAAAGAGTGCTAAGGTAAAGGGGTGCTGCTTGCTATGGGAGGGGAACTCAAGCAACATGAACTTTGTCATCTTACAGGAAGGGTTGACATAGGCAATGGATTTCATAAAGAGGTGAAAAATGGGTTTTGGGGTAAGAGTGCTCTGGGTTGTGTGATCTGATCTTTTGCATCTGCTTCCAGCCTCTGTTTTTGCCTAGCCGGCTGCAGACTGCTCCTGGTGTGCTGAGTCAGTGAGCCAAACTCACCTGGGTTTACTCCAGCAGCACCTGTCTGTAAGGCCCAAGACTGAGCTGGCATCCTGAAGAATGAGCACAAAAGCAGATGACTTGACACTGGAGCATCTAAGGAAGTCCCAAATGCTTTGTGGCCTTCACCATTACTACACCTCACTTTTTGGAAAGTCGTATATAAACAAATTCAAATATAATTTGAATCAAAATACAAATACATTACTGGAAATTACATTTGTAATTTGCATTTACATAGTGATTTACAATAGCATAAGCTATTTTCAATAACAGGATTTTCCCTCAGTGTTTATAACAACCATGGGAGACAGCTACTGTTATCATTATTTAACAGATAAGGACAATGAGTCTGAGCATTCAGAAGTGGCGAAGCTCAGAGCCAGGAAATCCAGTGCCTTCCATCTGCCCACTCTGCCCTCCTTACCTCTCGGCCTGTCCACAGGCTAACAGTTCCAGGGCCACATCCTCCTACCAAAAACCCAGCAGAATAAAGGAACTATTTCTTCCTTGGTTTCTTTTCTTTTTTGGGTACTGGGGATTGAACCCAGGGGCACTTAATCACTAAGCCACACTCCCAGCCTTTTTGTTTTTTTAAATAATTTTTAGTTGCCAATGAATCTTTATTTATATGTGGTGCTGAGAATTGAAGCACGTGCCCCACATATGCCAGGCAAGTGCTCTACCACTGAGCCATGACCCCAGCCCCTTTTATATATACTTTTTGAGACAGGGTCTCACTAAGTTGCTTAAGGCCTTAGTTGCTAAGGCTTCCTTTGAACTCAAAATCCTCCTGCTTCAGCCTCCTAAGCAGCTAGGATTACAGGTATGTGCCACCATACCTAGCCTGAGTTCTTTTTTAAGATTAAGGAAATCATCACTAGAAGGCCTTCCCTGCAGACTTATCCTCTGGTTACCTTAGCTTTAACAGGGGTATACACACACACACACACACACACATATACACATACACATATATGTATATATCATACATGTATATATACACATACATGCACATGTATGTCTATATACCTTATTAAGAAGGTATACATATTTCTTCTTGGCTTAATCACTGAAAGACTACAAATGAGCAGGATGGGCTTGGATGGAGGGCCCTGACTGGGAATTCTATAAATTTGTAAGCACTGACCTCAGGACACTGAACACTTCCTGGCATTTATACCTTACTCTATCATATTTTTCTAGACTAGTGATTCTCAAACTCAAGTGCAATCACAGTCATCTGGAAGGCTTGTTAATGTGCAGATTGAGGGCCTTGCCCTCAAGATTTCTCATTCAGAAGGTCTAGAGTGGGGCCTTGGGGTGTGCATTCCTGACAAGCTGTCAGGTGATGCTTGTCCTGTGGGTCCCCATGTTACACTTTAGAAACTACTTTTCTGGGGCTGGGGTCGTGGCTCAGCGGCAGAGTGTTTGCCTAGCATGTGTGCGACCTGGGTTTGATCCTCGGCACCATGTAAGAATAAAGGCATTATGTACAACTAAAACAAATAAATAAATATTTTTAAAAAACTACTTTTCTGACTCTCCTGCTGTTCATGACAACCACTGCTCACATAATCTCCTTTTCCTCAGACATCTAATATCTCTTCCCACTTGTTCCTCAATTCTCAATGAATAACCTTGTTGCCCATTTCATTGAGAACAAAGAAATGCAAACAGAAAACATGCCCATTCCATCCCATCTAAAGTGTACTTGTTTGTGCGTTTCAATTTCTTTTCCGCTCCTATGAATGAAATGTCTTGCTGGACAATCCCTCCAAGTGTCACGGGACCTTATCTCCCTCAACTATCCAAGGACATAACTTCAAAAACATGTTCTCATCTGTGGGTTATTTCCATCAGCAAGCATGCTCTGACATTTCCCATCCTAAAATAACAAAACAAAAATACAACCAAACAGGGCTGGGGTTGTGCCTCAGCAGTAGAGCACTAGCCTAGCACGTGCACAGCCCAGGTTCAATTCTTAGCACCATGTAAAAATAAATAAAAAAACTTAAAGGCACTGTGTACAACTAAAATATTTTTTAAAAAATACAACAAAACAAACAGAAAGCTCCCTTGGTCCCAGCCCCTGATGACCACTCCTCTCTGCTTTCCTTTACAGCAAAACTCTAGAGGTCACTGTACTCACCCTCCTCCTTTCCTCTTATTGTTTTTTTTTTTTTGTTTGTTTGTTTTGTTTTGTGGTGCTGGGGATTGAACTCAGGGACTTGGGCATGCTAGGCAGGCTCTTTACCACTGAATTACATCCCTAGCCCCTTTCACTGTTTCTTGAACCCATTATACTCAGACCTTTGATCCCATTTCTCCATTGACGTTGCTCTTGTCAAGTTTAGTTTCTTAGAACATTTTCTGTTTCTATGGCAAAATACCTGAAACTGGGTAATTTAAAAAGGAAAAAAAAAAGTAATTCTTACAGTTCTGGAGGTTGGGAAGTCCAAGGTGAAAGAACCACATCTGAAAGAACCTTCTGGCTTGTGGAGGCTGTATACAGAGTTCTGAGGCAGTACAGGACACACTTGATGAGGGGCTCAGGACAATGGCCCACTGGCCTTTATAGCAGACCCACTCTCATGATAACTAACTCAGGACAATCCAAAGATCCATCAATCCAGGAATGCACCGATCCTTTTATGAGGGCAGAACCATCATGACTCAATCACCACCCCAAATACCAATTACTTACGACTTTGGAGAAGATTAACTTTCTAATACATGAATTCTGAGAGACAAACACTCAAAGCACAACAGTTAGCAATGACCTCCTGTTCCCTCAGTCCAGTAGTCAATCTCAGTTCTTGTCTTAGCCTGTTAGCAACATGTGGCGTGGCACTTCTCTGTGGGCCCCTGCCATTGCTTTCTCTGAGTTCTCCTCCCTCCTCCATGACCACTTTTTTTCAGTCTTCTGCACTGGTTTCCCTTCATTTCACTGGCCTCCTAAGGTTGGAACATCCTAGATCTCATACCCCTCTAACTTCTCTCTCTTTCTGCCACCTACACGCTGTGATTCCCAGACCTCTCCATGGAATTCCAGACACGTGTAGCCTCCAGCACTGTTACCACAGGTACATGGTGGGCAAAGCACAATTAACAACTCCAACATCATCCTCCTGACTCCTCCCCGCAGTGTACGTGACCATGGGTGTGCGCGCGACCATGGGTGTGCACGCGCGCGCACACACACACACACACACACACACACTCTCTATCTTCTCTCTCTTACTCTCTCTATCTCTATCTCTCCTTCCCTCCCTCCCTCCCTCCCTACTTTCAGCAATGGAGACTCTATTCTTCCAGTTCCTCAGGGCAAGAATCTTGGACTCATCCTTGACTCTACTCTTCTCTCTCAACACATCCAAAACATCAGCAAAACCCTCTGATCGATCTTTCTTTCTTTCCTTTCCTTTTCTTTTTTTTCCCCCTCTCTCATGTAAGTGCTCTACCACTGAGCTACAGCCCTAGACCCTTTTATTTTATTTTGGTTAGGGTATTGCTAAGTTGCCCAGGCTGGCCTCCAACTTGCAACCCTCCTTCCTCAGCCTCCTAGCAGCTGGGATTACAGGCCTGTCCAGCTCCTTTAATCTACTTCCAAAATGTTTCCAGAATCTGATCCTTCTTATGGTTTTTCTTGCCACCAACTCTGGTCCAAACCAGTCTCATTTCCTCCTCCATTATTACAAAAGCATCTCAACAGTCTCCCTGCTTCTTCCCTGTCCTGCCATCATCTATTTTCAGCACAGTGGCCAGAGATTGCATCAAAACTTAAGTCAGATTATACCACTCTTCAGCCCAAACTGTCACTCGGAGCAAAAGTCTAAGTCCTTACAAAGGCCTGCATAGGGTTACCCTTCTATCCCTCTCACTTTTCTGCAACCACGATAAACTCTTTTTAATTCCCTGAACACACTAAGCACACACTTGATTTTTAGATACTCTGATTGTGCCGGAAGCACCCTCCTACAGCTATTTACCTCTGGGTCTAGCTCCTTCAGTTTTCTTCTTAGATGTGTCCTTACCAGAAAGACTTTCCCTTATATTTTTAAATGAAACAGGAATAACCCCTTGCCTTCATTCCCACCCCAACACTTTCTCTGCCCTTTAACCTTTCTTATTTTTCTCATGGTATAAACACCTGACATCCTCTATTCATTTATCATCTATCTCCACCACCCTAAAATGGATGCAGTATGAGGGAAGGAAATTTGATTCCATAGCATGCATTCAAAAGATGTGTTGAATTAATTAATGGAAAGGGGAATTCCCATAGTAAACCAACAAATTGGTAGCTAATTTATACTTTGGACACTTATGAGTTAGCCTAGAGGTTGTCAGTCCCACAGAGCCCCATTAAGTCTATACTTCCAGATTGAGCTTCTGAATCTAAAAGGCTGTGGACTACATTATACCCACATAGGTGCTGCTATCCTGAGACACGTGGCCAGCCAGCTTCCCTCAAAGCATCCCCATCAACTATCAGACACCCCAAGATCCTTAGTATTTAAAGAAATATGTGGCAAATTCCTTTTGCAATGCAGACAATCCTTCTCTGGATCATCACATTCACAACCACTATTTTTTGTATGTTATTTTGCTCAAGGCTGGCCACATAGGTATGCACCCACAAAAAACCCTACCTGACATAGTTTACCCTCTCTTTTCCTCCCATAAAATAATACACTCAATTAAAACAGCCTGGTCAGCTGGAGGAGGATCCTTTTGATGGCTGTGTCTAGTCACAGCATGACAACCTGTACTTGACAAGAAAATTGATTATTCTATCAGGACAATTCACTCTTCTATTGGCATTAACATGACTTTTTTCTTTCATGTAAGCCAAAATCTTTTCTCATCCCCAGACAATGGTGTTCTTTTGTTAAAAATAGAAAAACACAGCATCCTGTGAAAATGGCAAGAATTTCCATGAGGAATCATCTTGCTTGGAACCTGGCCAGCATGGCACTGAATACATGCCTGAACTACTAAAAGACCTGATGAAGCCTCCTTGGATGATCTTCTGGGAAAGATCATACTGCACATTTAGGAACAATAATAGACCATGAGATTGGCAGAAGGAGACAGAGGAAACCAACTGAAAATGAGATCAGCTGGCAGCCTGACACCTTCTGAAACCCTCCAGCAAAGGGGATCAAATTGGACTGATAAAAAGATAAGGAAAGCGGTCTTGCATATTGGAAGGGGGTTGAAAGACTTTTATTTTCTTACCATGGTTGGCATTAATGGTATAACCAATGCTAAGAGTTCAGTTAGTTTAGTAAACCATAACAGGGCTGGGGATATAGTTCAGTGATAGAGTACCTCCTTACTATGTGTGAGTCCCTGGGTTTGATTCCCAGCTCTGGGGAGCAATGCATACTAAAAGGTGATTCCAAATCCACTATTAAAAATCTTAGTGGAGTGGACCATTAACTCTCTATATAGTCAAATAGGAAAACAACAATAACAACAACAAAAAAATCCCCTTGGGCAAGATAGTAGGAGCTGGCTAGGGCATTTAGTTTAGAAAAACCAAAGAACAGTGTGACAGAGGTAATCAACACCTGAATTCAAAATAGTGTTTCATTCCAGCCAGAGCTGGGCCCAAAGCTGAGAAAATGGCTTAGGGCTACCCATTAGTGGGCACAAGGTAAAGAAATTTAAAGTAGTAGATAGAGTAGATACTCATGATAGTTAAGCAATGAGTTTGTTTCCCTTTACCAGGCTTGAGTTGGGTATTTCAATATTTTTTAGTTGATGTAGGGTTAATCATAGTTCTTTGTAATTATCAAAAGGCTAAAAAAACCAAAAAGAAAGTTGTATTTTGTTATTTATCACCAAATTCAAAGTGTAGCTATTAAAAAGATGAGGAGAATTTGTGTGTTCCAGACTCCTCAGGTAAATACCCTGTCTCAGTTAAATCATTATAGCTTCAGTACCCAGGGACCTCTGTCTATCTGGGGAACCTGGAGATATCGTCAAAACCCAGGAAGTGGACAGGAAGAATGAAACTTGCTCAACAGCAGAGCTTCTCGAACTGTGCTGTGCCTTCAGTCTCCTGGGCAGATTCTGGTTCAGTAGGGGTAAGTGTAGTCTGGATTCTTTGTGTGACAAGCTCCCAGTTGATGCCAATGCTGCTGGTCCAAGGACCTCATTTTGAGTACCAGGTTTTGGACTATGCAGTCTGCAACCTAGGATGTGTTGTAGGACAACAGTGAAGTGTAAACCTCAGCCCTATGGTGCAGGGTTTGAATGTCAGGGTGAGGAGTAAAGACTTAACTTCTGTATCATGCACTCTCTGCAATCCAGTGACCCCAGAGCTCTAGGATGCACATTATTCTGATTATCTGCCCAGAATCTGCAGCAGCCTATGGTGGTTTACTAAATTGTTTTATAGTTAACTACCTGAGTTAGTCTACCTGAGCTGGATTAATTTTGTGTTCTAGCCCAGATGTTCTCAATGCTGCCTGTATAATAGAATCTCCATGAATGTCTTTAAAATTAGTGGGATGCCTAGGGCACTGCAGAATAGCCAATAGATTCTGGGGTGAGATCCAGTTCTTTTACTTGTTTGTAGTTGATTTTCAAGTGCTGGAACAGTTGTTCCCCAATTCTAATATGCATCAAATCACCTGGAGGGCTTATCAAAATACAGCTTACTGGGTCCTACCCCCACAGTTTCTGGAACTCAAGAATTAAGATTTCTAGCAAGTTCTCAGGTGATGCCCCATGATACCCACATACTTCGTCCCTGGACCACACTTTGAGAACTAGTATACCACACAAATGACTTAGCCACTTACATATCTAAATCCATCTCTGTGGAAATTCATCACTGAAAAGACAGAATGAGGAAGTTGGAGTTGTTGGGATTCCAGAAAAAGGCCTTTAATGGGGACCACAGTGTGGACTTTGTGTCCTGGAACATTTGGTCTTAGAGCCCTAAACTCTCTTGCTGAAAAGTCTGACCATCTTCATCACCAAGTGACCCAGTTAATACATTCACAGAGCAGGAGAATCAACCAGCTGGACCCTGTCCTAATTCCTGATCCACAAAATCACAATGCATAATAAAATGATTGCTCTTGAAGCCACTAAGTTTAGGGTAGTTCAATATGCAGCAACAGATAACCAAAATACTGTGTTCATAGCATTTTCTTTCTATGTGAATTCAGTTTAGCAGGTAAATATGTAATAGATGTCAGAGAAAATAGATACAAATAATGTAGAATTGTGGCATTTTGTGCTATTCATGCTAACTTTGATTTCTCAAGTCTATTAAGTGGTTTGTGGATACATTTCTACAGCAAGATGCACAACCACTAAAAACAAGGACCTTCTTGTGAATTGTGCTGAGGTCTATGATTTAGCATCAAGTTCAATGTTGGGACTTGTTAAGCGGATGTAGGAGGAGCCAGTGAATTGTAATAAAGGCTTGAGAAGGTGGAGGCCTTACACAATGAGGGCTCTGTCTGCTCTTGAACACCCTGTGGCCATTTCCTAAGGTGGAATTTTTGGTTTGGGAGAGACATTTTGAAGAGAGGGGTTTATTTCCTCCTCTCTCCAACTAATTTAAACCTCCCCCATCCCCAGGGAAATTTTTAGTGCAGTATAATAAGGACACTTTCAGAATCACAGCCTCTTTTTCTGAATGTGTTTCTTATGTAAATGCTGCATCAGAGAAATTTCCCTCTGCTTTACACTTTAATTCTGCTTTTAAAACCTGCAAAATAGAAACACAGAGAAAAAGACACCTTGAAAATACTTTGGATTTCATCTGTTTTCCATTTTTACCTTGGGCTCCCACGTTTATTTATTTTTTTTAATCCTTATTCTTCAAGTCAAGCATATTTTTAAATCATCCTCTGTTGAACTGGGAAAGAAAAATGATGATTCCTGTACATTTAGGCCGCCCAAATGTACCAAGAGATTC
Organism: Tamias sibiricus; assembly: GCA_025594165.1. Lineage (NCBI taxonomy): Eukaryota > Metazoa > Chordata > Mammalia > Rodentia > Sciuridae > Tamias > Tamias sibiricus. Next base: position 106,835,311 of record CM046658.1, on the reverse strand, counting down.
AAGGCACTTTATAATGATCCAGTAATTCTCAGAATGCTGCAGTGCAGTCAGGTGGCCCATACAGGAAAGTCTGGGGACATGTTAAGAGGCCTCTTGGACCTCCTCCTCCATGTGGTGGAGACAGGGAGTCCTGGATCCACAGTTCTCCTTCAAGGTTTGTTTACTCCTCTTCACCTCTTGTCTGGGGGCTGAACCAGCTGTGTTCAGCATTTGTGGCTCACCCATGATGCCCTTTGCAGCGTCCATCACACAACACCTGACTGTTGTGATGGTTCACATGTTCATTCACTCCCTTGGGAACATAAGTAGCAAGGGACCAAAGAAGGATTCTAGTTTGTCTCCATATCAAAATAATCTTTAAAATATTTAAAATATGCTTAATGAATGATTGACTGAATGAATGGGTTTGAATCCCAACTCAAGCACTTACTAGCTGCATTGCCTTGGGCAAATTAGGACTCAGTATGTTCTCAGCGAAGGGCCTGTCACTTTCCTTTTCCAGACTCACCTTCTAAAGCCATGCCCATAGTCAGAAGGGAGGATGGGCCTTACCTATGTGCTGGGGGGTGGGGAGAGCACCTGCAGGGCTTGCTGTGCCCATGATTCTGCCCTACATTCCTGATTATTGAATCAATTACCCTAAGAATTTCCATTCTTCAATTTGAAGCTTAGATTCTACTTCAAAGCAAATCTTGGAGATGGTGGGGGGGATGAACACTTCAAACTGTTACCAGTCACTGAAACCTTAGTGTGAACTAGTTCCGGATCCTTTTCATAGAAGACATTATAATGGAAAAGTGAGGTGGAGAAGGCAAATGAGTGTCCGAGACAGGTTTGAAATAGGTGATAGAACGTGAAGAGAAAATTGAGAATGTTGGGACTCTTTCACAAAGTGACCATGAGGGGCTGTATGTAAGCAGGGCTGCCTTGTACATGAAATAACATTGCAAAGTCAGATAGATTCAGGTTCAAATCTCACCTCTGCTTGCTCTGACTGTGAGACTATAAGAAAGCTACTTAATTAACTCTTTGAATTAGAGGGTTTTAAAAAATCTATAAAATGGAGTTAATATCAGCTAATGTATGGGGTGATTCTGGGAATTAAGAGAGGCAACCCAAAATGCTTAGGAGATGGCTGGTGATTACGGCCAGGATGGCCAGCGCCCCACCGGCTCCACATTCAGCAACAGATGCAGCAGGGTTTTATTTGCAGCCCATGTAGGCTGTGGTTAGTATTTCCTTTCCCTCACCTCAATTTCTCAGTCTGTGCTCTTTGCCTGGGGCCAGCTGTGGCCACAGTTGACAGCCACCTAAATTAATTATGAGGGAATGCATCTTTTTCATCCTCAAGTTCCAAACCAGAAAGAGGGGAGAGCACAATAATATTGTGACCGCAGCTTCAGGAAGGAAATAGGCCATTCCACCATTCAATTGAAAGCCTGGAGAAAATGCGAGTGGGTGCTAGGGGCGGCCGGCAGGGGGCGCCCCGGGCGCAGGTGGGAGCGCCAGGCCCCGCCCGCCGCGGCGTCAGTGAACCCCGCGGACACGGCGGCCGCTTGCCCAGCCCCTTTTCGCTGCGAGGTGCTCCCGCCCCTCGGGTTTTCTCTTCCCACCCGCGCCTCGCAGATCGCCTTGCCCGCTGCTCCTGCGCCCCTCTCCAATTGCCCCAATCCGGGGACAGCGGACCCCGACTCGTGTGTTAGGCGACCGAGGGCGCAGGATGCACCAGCAACCGGCGCAGCCCTAGTAGCTCCCTCCCCGCCCCGCCTTGGACTCCTCCTTCCTCTCCGTTTTCTCTCCTTTCTCCTGGTCTCTTTTCACACCCCTCCTCTTCCTTCTCTCCCCACTCACTGCACCTCCCCCTTTGTGGAATGTCCCAGAAAAGCGGGTGCTGCTGACAGCGGTTCCAGCAGCCCTCTGACCTTTTCTCGCCTCTCAGAAGGATGAGGAATGACATTTCTGCAGGCATTCCTGGCTGCATGTCTCCCCCGCATCCTCTACTGCCCCAGAGACCCCATTCCCGAAGCCCCTTTCCCGTCGTTCTTAAGCCCCACACTGCACTGCGCAGCACCCCGCACCCCCAGTGAACTTGACAGATTGGTGGCCCCTAGACCTCACCTATGAGAGCCCCATGCTGAAATGGAAACAAAGCCAGGACACCCTCTGCTTGCTGGATTCTGGGTGCAGACAGACCATCGGTGGGGGACGGGGGCGGAGACAGTAGCTCCGGTGTCCCCTGGGGTGGGTTTGCACCTCTTGCTTCAGGATCCTTCTGGCAAGGCCCGCCACAGGCAGCACAGGCCTTGAGAGTCTACCAGGGCTCTGAAGCCTCTGACATTTTCTCCTCTGTGCAGTAGGCTTCACTGTAGGTCATACTGCGCGGTAGGAGAGAAAAAGAATCGTGATCTGAATTGTTGTTGAAAAAGTGTTTACTTAAAATCTTATTAAGGTTTATTTTTAGAGCCTATGTCTGCTGGCCTTGACAACAGAGACAAATTCTAGAGGGTCTCTCTGCTCTTGCTGACCTTTAATAAAGACCAGAGAAGACAGGAGCAGGGCGAGGCAGGCTGCCTGTCCTGGAGGGGAAGGTTTGTCCTACTAGCATCCTCACCTGCCTACACAGGGCTGCATCCCCAGGTACCCTGGGTGTTCCCAGTAATGCCAGGATAATGGGGATCCTTTCCAGGTGTGAGAGGGCATTGTCCCTCCCTGCTTCCAGCCTTAAACCCTGCAAAAGAAGTCTCCTTTCCCCTTCCAGCAGACCCAGGGCAAAGGCCAGCAGGGCTGTGGGGTAGTCTTATAATAAACAATTATGAAGTACTTCCTACATACATTGCAGATAGTGTTCTATGTATCTCTCAGTATACACTAAGGACAAAGTGACTTGTTTAATTCTTACCACACCCTGTGAGGTATATATTGTTCCCCATTTTATAGTTTAATAAACCAAGGCACAAAGGACTTAGGCAATTTTTCCAACATCATGGAGCTTTCTGATTATTTTTCCCATCATAAGAAAATCCCCACCTGGAGGCCTGCCTGCGCCCTTCTGGCCAAGGAGCAGTACTGAGGGCTGCCACACACTGGGGAGACCTGGACCTGGGCACTGGAGCTGAGGAACACGAGGTCATGTGCAAGGAGAACCACTGCAGTGGGACAGACAGTGAGTCAGGCCTTCTAGAGCAAGTGCCAAGAGCTGCTGTCCCTGCCAAGCTGCAGAAACCATCACCGGCATCTGCCTCTTTGAACGCGTTTCCTCTCCCGAGGGCCCACCAGCAGCTTTGTGTCCCACTGTCCAGCTAACTGAAAATATACACCTGTTTAATGGCCCCCACAGTCCCCTGTGTTCCTGGCTTTGTAGGGCAGTGTAGAGGCTATGATTGAAATTTCAGAGGCCTAGAGAGGCAATTGGCCATGCCCCAGAGTAATGCTACTTCCACTGGGAACCACCCAGAGACAGAATGACTAGGGAAAGAAGGACCCTCACCCATGGGTTGTGCCCATCCAGGGTGGGAAGAAAGGCCCAGGCCACGAGATGGAGGTGTGGGGCACAGAAGTTCATGGATACAGCCCTACCATGGCTCCAGGGGCTCCTGGGCACTGTGCTTTCATGGCTCGGGAACTGTGTTCCAACCAAATGGTTTCCAACTCCTTTCTGATGTGTCCAGGGGGGTGTCAGCAAGGCTAGGATAGAGTATGAAGGGAGAGCAGAAACCAGCAGGAGGACAGGGAGAGCTGGAAGGGTCCACACCCTACAGGGACAAAATCAAGCTGCCTGTCTTCGCAAGGTAGGGCCCATATTACCTCAGAACATTGCTGGGGTCTGAAAACAGAAGGGACAATGTGAAGGCAGCTGTCATCTGCAACTGTGTTGAGAATCACCAAGAAAGAATACCCATATGCACACACAGATATACAGCCATATACCTCAGCCCACACCCCTGCCAGAGTGTGCACACAAATACTTTGACACACTCTTCTTAATACATGCACATATTTAGACAGTGCACCTACACACACTCTAGTGGGCAGCAGTGAAGACACCACATGACAACATGGTGAGAGGCACCCTGGTAAGAAACATAGTTGTCCACTTACACCCCCAGCCAGGTCCACACCCAGATATGCACCATGGCAGACTCTAGCACATCTTGGCCCGTGTTCCTGCAGAGAGTCCCCAGGGCCCATTGATGGCCATGTCCAGAGAGCTGGCCTGGAGCCCAGGTGTCCAGAGCTGGTCATTTGGGGCTCCTCTTCTCATATGGCTGGTGCTAATCAACATTACTTCTTGGTTCCATGGTGTCCCTGGCTGTGGATGCCAAGTATAACCGTGGCCACCGTTTGTTCTGTACCTACAACCACATAGAAAAACACCAAACCTGGAGGCTGCACAGTGTGAGGATTAAAGCAATGTCATGGAGCCAGATCACCTGGGTTCAAATGCAGGCTCTGCCACTTACTAGTTATGTTGTTGCTGCCTGAAGCACTTGGAGGAACGGAGCCGCGGGAAGAACTTCAGAAGCAAACTGGAGACAAACAGCTTTTTATTCTGATAACTTTTCTCTCTGGTTCTAACAACGACTAACACACGCCAAAAACACACCCTAAAATGGCGCTGACCCGATCAGCAATTTCGGCCAAGTCACTCGAGATCCCGCAACAATCCCGTGAGACTACGGGTGGCGACAAAGGCCAAATCTCCACGGCTCATAGTCAACTGCAATTTAAGCCAATCCCCAAACAGGGCTCCTGCATTATGTGATTCTGGGCTAGTTCCTTAACCTCTCTAGGCCTCAGTTTCTTCACCTGTAAGATAAGAGCAATATTATACTTAACTCCTGGGCTATCATGAGAATTGAATGACAGAATTTGAGCAAAGTGCTTAAGCAGTTCTATGTCATAAGCACCAAGGTGGAAGGAAGACAGGTGAGAGCAGGAAACCCACAGGCAGGAGACAGAGGGTGAGGGGCAGGAGCAGGTAGATGATCTGGAAATGACCACAGACCTGTGTCTGGGCTGTCAACTTGGATATTCTGGAGGGAAGATAAATAAGAGCATAATTCCTGTAACCATATTTCCTCACAGAGCACAGTGTGCTCTGCCAGAAAGCCGCAGCCTGCAGGAACATTTTCTCATTACTATATAATAATATCAAAGATAATGTCCTCCTTGTTGAAGGAGTCCAGAGCACTTAGAGATTGCATATTCAGTGCCTAGCTTCATAGGCCCTGGTCTGGGTTGCTGAGGCTGCCAGCAACCAGCTCCAGGCTGCTCCTGCGGTGGAAAAGGCAGAACTCTGGCCAAGGGCGTCATGTGGAGCCGCCATACTCAGCCACAGAGCTCTGTCCTCAGTGCTGCTGTGACCCACACAGAAAGGTCATCCACTTGGGAGTCCCCCTCCTCGCTTAGAAGCCAGCTTGGTGGGGCTCCACAGAAAGAGGAGAACCCTCCTGCTCATTGCACTGGCCACAGGACAGACGGGGAGGGGAAATTGCAGGCCTCTCTGCTCCAAATTGGTGCTGACTTCCCTGCCTCCTTCACAGCCTCTGTGCCTGAGAAAGTCCCATGTGTGGTGGCAGAGCAACTAGAGGGAGAAGTCACAGGGGAGAGCAGGAAGTAACTCCTCTTTTGTCCAAAACAAGCCATTGCTGCATGGTGAATTCTGTTTCCAGAATGGCTTCTGCTCTGGGATCACACTGGGAGAGAGACTGTCTCCTGCACATGAAGGACCCACCCAGTGAAGGACTGTATGTGTCCTAGGAGATTTCAGAGAGTTGATGGCTTGATAGGGCCACTGAGGCCAAGTAAAGCTGCCCGGGATCAAGAGTCTGATAAGACTTGATCCGTTCTCCACTGTTAGGCCACATTCAGTAGTCTCTATTTAGAAGAAATAGGGATGCATGTGGCTCCCAACATGAGGGGTTCTTGATACCATTAATTCTGAGTTCCTGCCTTCCTAGGCTCTCAGATCCAGTCTCTGTGCTCCAGGGCTGCCTTCTACGCACCTTCAGCAAAGGGCGACTGGGCAATTACCATTTCCTGAATACTACAGCACCTGGAAGCCCCATAGTCAAACTTTTTACCTGTGCTTCTGCAAGGTCTAGGTCACGTACACATGTCATGAGATAAGTAAGACCAGTCTTCCCAGTGTTGAATGCAGAGACATGCACACAACAGGTGCTCACAGCTTTCCAATGCCTTGTTATTGCTTATAGTATAATAGGAGCATGGACAAATAACAACAATAACCAACACTTGCTGAGGCGAATTTTAGGCCCAGAAAGGCTACCTACTTTTCTTAAGGCCACACAGCTCCAAAGTAGTGAGTGGGGCCAGCATTTGAACCTGGATAAAGTCCAACATCAAACTGTCAGACACAAAATCTTCTGGCACTGGCCTCTGCCTCCTCTCTAGGTTTAGTTCTTGACACTCTTGTGTTCCCCTAGTAGTCTCTGCCCCCTCCTCTCTCTCTTTCTCTCTCCCCCTCGCCTACTTTTCCTACCTCACCACCTCCCCAGCTTCACTATACCCTTCTCCTGACTAATGTTTGCCTCTGACCTCGCATTGGAGGGTTCCCCTGATCTGTTTATCCCAAGTCCCCAAGGCAGAGGTGGGTGCCCCTCTTTTGTGCTTCCATGCTCTTGCAATGATTAGGGTGTGTTTATTTTCTCCCACATGATTATGGCCTCCTTTGGACAGAGTGATGCCTTACCTGTTGCAGAACCCTAGCTGCTGGCAGTGTGTTTGGTACTTAGTCATTCCTGAGTGTAAACTTTTCCTGTGAAGAGCAGAGGATATGTCTTTAGACTGTGTAGACCACAGGAAGGCTCTCTTTTTCTCCTTCTTCCCCTTCTGCCTCCCCCTGACTCCTAATCTCTTTTTAAAAAGTGAAGACCATCCTAAGAGTGGTAAGAAAACCAGCTGTGGAACTGAAGTTCAGTTTACTGTCTCCACTGTCATTGGGTAAGATATTTCTAAACCAACAACTCTAATTCAGTGATTTTCACATGAGGACCATACAGGCATTTCAAAATGGAGGAGGTCCAGGGTGGGCAGGTGATTTTAGTTGTCACTAGGGGGAGCTTAGCAACATTCAGTGTCCCCTAGCCAGGGGTGTTAAAGATTCAGCAATATATCTAGTGTCTGATAGCAATGCAACTGCCCTGGGAATTTTCCAAAAGAAAAGACACTGGAGAATCAATTCCTTCTCAGATCCAATTGTTCAAGCAGTGTTGAGAAAGAGAAATGAGATCATAGGCCTGGACCCTGGAGGTAAGGACCCTCTTTGGTTCTTTGTGGGATCTCAGGCTCAGAACCCCACATAGACCTCCATGTCCCTGAATCTTGCCCTGCTGAGGCTTGGCAGGGGGCAGTGCCTCAGGGCTGAATGTGGCTTACTACATCTTCTGAGGGCTGCACTGGGCAGAACTAGCCCTAAACAATCAGAAGGGAAGGGACCGGAAGGTCTCCTGAGGACTCAGAACTGAAACAGGTCTCCCTATAAATAATCAGCATCTATCATGAGTAGGCCAGAGCCATCTGATGAACCTGTCCCAGGATAAGTGCTGGGAGCACAAAGCTGCATGTTTTCAGCTTTCATTTTGTATTTTATTTTTTAATTTTGAGACAGGCTCTCTCTAAGTTCCTGAGGGCCTTGCTAAATTGAAGCTGGTCTTGAATTTGCATATGCCACCACGCCTGGCTGGCCCCACCTCCTAATACAATTGCACTGGGTATTAGATTCTAACATTAATTTGGGGGTGGGGGAGATATTCAGATTACAGCAGCATTCTATCCAATAACTCTGGGCAGCCCCCTGGACTCCCTCTTTCTCTTTCCATTCAACACCATTATATCTCTGCACTTTAGTCACATGTAGGTACTTTAGTAAGATAGGTGATAGTCTCAACATGACTAATAAAATAGTAACTAAACCCTTTCTTAAGTGCTGGTAGGCACTTTGTATGTTGGAAAACCTAAAAAGGTACACGTAAAATAAAGGGTTAAGTCATCCTTTTGAATAGCTTTAACTATAGTTCCCTAAGCCAAAGAGACCTTAGTTTTAGATTTGAACACAAGAGACTGAGCCTGAGACTTCTTCAGGCACTTATTAGGTGTGAGTGAGTTCTTTACCCTCTTAGAGTGTTTAATTTCCTATTTGTAAAACCAAAATGATCAATCTCTTTTGAGCTTTTTTTTTTTCCCCCTGGGGTGATTTGGTAATCCAAAAGAGATGAAACATGTAGAAGTCCTTTCTGAGCTAAAAAGCATCATAAAAAATACAAAATCCCTTAGGATATCTTGTTTTTACATAAATCAGGATCTGGCTCTTTATAAAATTTCCTTCTGCTTTAGAATTCTTCCTCTTTAGAACAAACTAGTTATTTGCATGAGAAAACAGGTCATATCGACCTTTCATTTTTTGGTCCAGATGCTAAGGTAGAAGAATTAGTTTGGAAATCATAGAATGACTTGGAAGTTCTGTGACAGAATTTCATAAAGCACAGGGGTGGTTTATTCAGGCAGTCCATGTCCATATCAATGACTACTTCTCCCCGCTAGAGAAGGTGTCCCAGGATTGTTATCTTTCCCATGTCAGGGCAGGTCCACAACGTAGGTGTTGTTTCCCGTTTTTCAGATAAGGAAACCAAGACTTAAGAGAGTTTAAGTAACTAGCTCAAGGAAATTTAATGAGAAATAAATCATGTTCTTCAAAACAAAAAATTTTCTGTTAAATCTAGTCATTTGAATCTTTGCTAGAAGACTCTTTAAAACAAATATTTTTCCTGTCAAATCACCAACATATGCGCAGTCCTTCTTCAGTTAAAAAACAAAATATGCAAGTGCAAAATAAATTGAAGGGAAAAAAATGTAAATTACAAACGTTTCAGGAGCATTGCTCTTAATCCGCTCTTCCTAAATAACAAAAGCAGATCCTACAAGCCAGTTTTTGAAGAAAAATGGGAAAGAAGGTGAAATATGACTGGAGTCTTCGTGAAGGGTGAAACTTGGTTGTAAGAACCTTTGATTCGTTAATTCTCTTTCCCCAGAGAATTGGGGAAATTTCTTGTTGGTTGATCTATCGTGTATCTCAAGGGATAGGATTTATTTTTACCTCATGTTTCCCTCTCTGTTTCTTTCTTTTTAATTTTTTTTTTTTTTTTTTTTAGTTATTGATGGACCTCTATTTGATTCATTTATTCATATGTGGTGCTGAGGGTCGAATCCAGTGCCTCACACATGCTAGGCAAGTGTTCTACCACTAGGCCACAACCCCAGCTGAGCCAAAGCCCTCCCGGCTGAAGTTGATACTTCCTCTCCTGCTGCTTGCCATTCTTCATTCCTTTAGCTACATTGACTCTGGCCTTTCTCTGGCCTATAGAGACCAGAGAGCCTGCCATGGTTTCCAGATGGTTTGAGTGTGTCCCTTGAAGTTTTGTGTCCTAGAAGCTTGGTCACCAGTGTACATTTGTTGAAAGGTGGTGGGACCTTCTAGAAGTGGGATGTAGTGGAAGGTGATTAGGTCTTTGAGATCATTTCCCTTGGAAGGAATTACTGAAGTTCCCGTGGGAACCTGATTAGTTCCTTAGTTCTTGCAAAGGCAAGTTGTCATACAAAAGAGCAAGCCTGGCCATAGAACCTCTTGTGATCACCAGTGACCTCTCCTACTCCCAAGTGCTCCCACCTCACTGCTATTGGCCAAAATGGCCCTCACCAAAGGGTGAACAGATGGGGCCAGCTGATCTTGAACTTTCAGTCTCCAAAACTCAGCTAAATAAGCCTCTTTAAAAAAATAACTGCCCACTTTCAGGTATTTTGTTACAGCAAGAGAAAATGGACTAATACAGAGGCTAAAACTCAAAAGCTGATTAGGTTCACTGTCAGGATAGGGCAGCATGCTCCAGGGTCCATTAACAAGTCCCTTTACTGTGTTGAGTCCTTGACTTCCAGTAGCTTAGCTCAACTTTTGACAAAGCAGAAAGATAGACTAATCTGTGAGGCTGTAAAATGTGAAAGAAGTAGAATGCTTTTTCAATATTAGCTTTATTTTTGTCATCCTTCTCCACCTTCCCCTTTGCTGGTCCAGACAATAACGTAAATCCTGTTTCCCTGAAGGGTTGAGGTGCTGTCTTCAGCTTTTGGAAGAGCCTCAGTCTAAGAGTCTGGTTCGTTTGCTCTCCAGATGTGTGTGAGTTGGGCAGACCATTGTGCCAAGTGGCTGCAGGCTTGGCTGGATGCTGGGAGGAAGAGGAGCCCACACGGAAGGAGCTACTGCCATTTCCAGGCAAAGATTCCCTCACTAGAAATGACCCTCCTTCCCCTAAGGCCTTTCTTACAGAGGTCCTACCTATCTAAGGCCTACTTGACCCCTTGACCTTGACCACTGCACTGGAAGAGATACCTGTTGCAGTGATGCTCTGTACACATCCCATGGCAGCCGCATGTACCACCCAGCACGATGCATCCCACTTGTCTGTGTGGGTATCTCCATCTCCCTCTTAGATAGTCAGCTCCTTGAGGGCTTGAATTGCATCTCAAGCAGCCTGGCTAGTGGTTTGCACACAGAAGTTGCTCAGTAAATTATTTAGTTTTGAAAATAATGGCTTCTTTACATTTCTGCAGCTTTTAAGGTTTAATGGTTATAAAAAATATCTGTGGGGAAATCTCAAAACACCTGGAGATTAAACAAAATATGTATAAGGGATTTCTTGTCAGAGAGGAAGTCTTGAAAGAAAATAGAAAATATTTTTAACCAAATATAAATAAAAATATAGCACATCAAAATTTATAGGATGTACCAAAGGCAATGCTTAGAGAGAAAATTTATAGAATAAATGCTTGTATTATAAAAGAAGAAAGGTGTCAAACCAATCATCTAAGCTTTCATTTTATACAACTAGAACAGGAAGAGCAAAATCAATCCAAAGCAAGCAGGAGGAAGGGAATAATAAAGTAAGTGCAGATATTGATGAAACTGAAAATAGAAAAACAATACAGGAAAATCAATGAAACTAAAAGACAGTTCTTTGAAAAGATCAATAAAATTGAAAACAGAAGACGTTTCTTTGAAAAGATAAAGAAAGTATAAAACATTAGTTTAAAAAGGAGAAAAGACACAAATTACCACTCTCAGAAATGAAAGGTACATCACTAGAGATCCTACAGACATTAAAAAGATAACAACATTATGAACAGCTTCACACACACAAATCTGACATCTTAGATGAAACACACCAATTTCCTGAAAACTTCAATATAGAAAATTCAGCCACAACGAAATAGCTAATCTGAGTAGCCTTGTAATGATTAAAAAATAGAATTCGTAATTAAAAATCCTTTGAAAAAAAATTCTGTACATAGATGATCTCACTGATAACTTCTACCAAACATTTTTTTAAAATAACACCAGTCCTCCCAGAACATAGAAGATGAGGGAATATTTCTCAGCTTATTGTATGAAGCCAGCACTACCTTCATATCAAAACCAGACAAGGACTATACAAGAGAAATAATTTCAGAACAATGTCCCTCGAAGGAAAGGGTTCATTGCTAGTCAACAGGTATGTAGTTTCAATTATGTAAGACGAATAAGCTCTGGAAAACATAGTGTCCATAATTAACAGTGCTGTACTATATAGTTAAAATTTTGTTATGAGGGTAGGTCTCATATTAAGTCTTTTACCCCCCACACAAAGGCAAATTGAGTGCAGCAATATATCAAAATAATAATACATTATGACTAAATGTCCTTTAGTAAATAAATAGAGCAATGGACCTCCTATTTTCTCACTGTTGTAATGGTTACAAAAATCTACACATGTACTGCAGTTCATATAATCATACACGCAAATGCACACATAATCCAATTTTATTGTATGATAATTTTAAATGATGGTCAAAAATTTATATTTGGCATGTGATGTGTTATTGCTGAGATGATAGTAACTAGCACTTGTATTATCCTTTCAAGTAATTTAATTCACTCAGTGAAATTTTTTCCCTTACAGGTTTTCAAAGGGTTTTTAGCTATGAATTCAAATTTCTAATCATTATAAACTACACAGATTGTTTATTTTATTATGGCTAAATTTTCTAGATTGAAGGCATGTGACATGTGGGGTATGTGGTATTGGTCCCATTTGTACAGATGGGGAGACTGAGACTCAGAGAAGTGCTCACATGCAGAGCTGAACCACAGGTCCAGGCCCTCAGTGAAGGGCCCTATCAGCAGAGACTCCTATTAGCTCTCCCCTGGCTTTGTGTTTATCTCCCCAGGTGGTGCTGGAAGTGAAATCCTGAATCCCCAGGATAGAAAACACAGGAGCAAAGTTTTCCAAGGCCACAAGCTGTAGGTCTCACTAAAAAGAGTAAGAAATTGGGAACATACTTCCTGGAGTCCTGATTAATTGAGGTGGTGGGGAGAAGTGGGAAGGAGGAATGTGCTAACCAACACTGCTGCATATTTGGATATCTCTCTTCTTTCAATTCAATTAATACTTATCAAATATCCAAAGGAATATTTGTCCAAGCAATGCTTTCAGAGAAATAGATCTCAATGACCAGGAATCATTTGGGGGGAACTTAATTATTAAAAAAAAAAAACAAAACAAAACAAAACAAAAAAACAAAACACTGAGGAGACTGCAGGAACTTTTGTCAAAACTTTGGAACCCATTCAGAAACTTTGAATGAGCAGGGGGTAAATTTTTTTCCAGTGACCCAACATCTTGTTGGAGGGACACTGTGCTCCAAGAGGCTTCATTCTGGCTGATACATCCAGAGGCTGAGCCATTCACAGCCATTCCAACCCTGTGGAAATAGGACTGCAGCAACGAGTGGGTTCTGGAGAGCACAGAAGATGGAAAACTGAGTCTGAGACCATGTGGGAAGAGAACAGAAGGTTTCAGGTTCTTTGCCATCTGTGTTTGGTGAGTAGTGGTATGGGTGAGCCACAGTTCACACACTGGCACTAGAGAATCATAGCCAAGAGCAGAAGAGGACTTCATCTTATGTCATATTTTCTGACAGCGCTAAGCAGAGGGGCATGCTTTTTAACGGAGATAATTGTATGGCTCCTGTGTTTGCAAGAACAAACTAATGGCTAAAAGACGCACAGCCCTGGGAGGATGTATTTCAGAGGACAGTAGAAAACCCAGTTGATTCTCAGGCAATTTGAGATTATCCTGAGCCCAGAATTCTTTCTTCCTTAAAAACCCAAAATGTTAGACTCATAAATTATATTTTTAAATAAATTCATATCCAAAGGGTTTCTTTATTTGGAGCTGATAGCCTACTTTATTATCCAAAGGAAGCCAGTACAAAGACCTAGGGTAATCATGCCTTAATGATTATGATTATGGAATGCTTCATTTTATAGTTTACTAAGTAACTTCTCACACCCTATCTCATTTGGTTTTCCAAGTCAGCGTAGGTTTTATGGTCCCCATTTTATACATGAGGACCTTAAGCCTTGGAGAGATCAAAGAACCTGTTCAAAACCTCTTAACAGCTATATGGTGGGGCAGGGACTAAATTCAGGATCTGTGCCCTTCCACAGATACACACTGAGGGCCACTGCACTGATGTGATGATGTCAGGCAGTGTGGAGGTTACAAAGGTAAATGAGACTTGGGCCTTGCCTCCAGGAGTTTGCAAGATAGTATTTGATCACAAAAAGGCAAATTACAAGTTGACTGTCACAAAGGCCAACAAATCCAAGCACTCCTCCCCTGCACTCTTGGAATCTATTGTTTTCTTATTTGTTTGTAGGTTTAGGTTCTGTCACCCAGCAACAACAAGCTCTCCATGATTAGGAACTCATCCCTCTTCTTCGCCATTGAATTTCCATACGTGGAACAAAATCTGGCACATAGCTGATGCTTAACACATATCTGTTGGCTAAATAAACACATGAAAGTATGGGTCTCCTAGAAAATATCAAGGAAAAGGAGACTTTGGGCTGGGCCTTCATTGGGAAGTCGAGTTTTTACAGGCAAGTATGAGAGCTGCACTTGTTCCAGACAGAACACGATGAGTGAGCAGACAGATAAGAAAAACAGGGCTGTGCTGGGTGAGGTGGCTCACCTCTGTACTCCAGGCAGCTCTGGAGGCTGAGGCAGGAGGATTAAAAGTTCAAAGCCAGCTTCAACAACTTAGTGAGGCCCTAAGCAACTGGGCAAGACCCTGTCTCAAAATAAAAAATTTTATAAAGGGCTCAGCTGTGGCTCAGTGGTGAAGCACCCCTGGGTTCAATCCCTGGTACAAAAAAAAAAAAAAAAAAAAAAAAGAAACAAACAAAATAAAGAAAGAAATGCAGGGATTCTGTGAATGACAGTGAGTTTGGCAGAAATGTGAGGAGTATGTGGAAGGGAACTTAAGTTGGGGCTACTTCATGGAAGACCCTGAGTGGCATTTATTCGGTTGGCAACAGGAAACCATTTGAGTTCCTGTCACAGAGGAGAGACTAGCCAGAGCTTTGGATCAGTGCGATGGATCTAAGAGTGCGATGGATCTGAAAGTGACACTTCATATGCTTTAGAGTGGGGATGAAAGGAAGGGTGACTGTTGAGCATACTGGGGGCAGGTGGTAGCAGGAGCTAGAGAAGAGGTGATACGGGTAGAAGTAGTGGGGCTATGAGGAAGAAGGGCACTTCACAGACAGAACATTCAGGTCTCAGAAAACCAACTCAACATGGAGGCTGAAGGATAGCAGGCCCTCAAGGATGATATTGAGGTTCCCAGGTCAAGTGCCTTCCCTAAGGGAGGGATGACATGTTCTGTTGGTGCATCTTGTGTTTGAGTGTCACATGAGATGTCTAATGAAAATGTCCAGCCAGTTGTCAGAATGTCAGAGAGATGGGTGTGGTCCATCTAGCCCATCTGATCACTGAACCAAAAACAGTCACTGGGCTGGACGCTGTGGCCTATGCCGGTAATCCCAGCAGTTTGGGAGGCTAAGGCAGGAGGATCACCAGTTCAAAGCTAGCATCAGTAAAAGTGAGGCACTAAGCAAGTCAGTGAGACCCTGTCTCTAAATAAAATACAAAATAGGGCTGGGGATGTGGCTCAGTGGTCGAGTGCCCCTGAGTTCAATCCCTGGTACCAAAAGAGGAAAAAAAAAAAATCAGTCATTGGAATAGTGTTAGGGAAGCCTTTCGTGGCAGCCTACAAAATTACAGGATTCACAGCATTGATCTCAGAAGAGGCTATGAGCTCATTCCTCACCTCCATATAGAAGGGGAATCTGAAGCATAAGGATGAGTCAATTGACTTGCATAAGTTCACACAGCCAATGTGTCCTCCATAATTCGTATAGGTCAGTTAACTTTTTTTTTTTTTTTCAACACGCTAGGGAGGAAAATCAAATCCTTACTTATGCTAGGCAAGTGCTATACCATTGAGCTGCCACCAGCTCTCAGTTATCTTCTAAGTGATTGAAATTTTAGTATTTTTATAACATTTTCTATTTTAATGAAAAAGTTCTTAATTTGCACCTCTCTTAAGTGCAAAGTTGATTAAGGTACTGTACTGATGAAATGATGGTAATCCTTCCTGTTTGTAAACTTAGGCTGCCACCCAGATGTGAGCAGGATCCTAAGGAATCAGGTATAAGATGGATTTTATTTAATTTTGTTTTTGTTTTGTTTTTGGAATGCATTTTTCTGCTAGGACCTCCCATATATAGCCATCCACGAGGTTCACAGCTATAGAAGACTGACTTTTCTTCAGTCCTAATTCATGACCTTTCACCAAGGAAATGTTATTGAACTCCTGGGACATAGAGGGCAGGAAGAAAACCAAGCCCTTTACTAGACCCCGAATTCCTTTCTTCCTCACCTACAGTACATTGTTCCAAATACAAACTTCAGGACTTTTAAGAAAAGCAAATAAAACCCCAACCACACTGCAAAGGTCATCTGGCCCGTGGAAAGAGTGAATGATTAACTTTTGTAAAAGTGATTTTTGAGGATTTTTACAGCGTTCAAAGGTACAACTAGAAAATTTTAGCTTAGAGCTCCACCCATCTCCCTTTCCCCAGAGGACACTGACCCATGTCCAGTGTGGAGTCTCTGTCACCGCAAGAGCAGGGAATGGTATGTGTGGGTCCCTCCCAACCCAGCCCCCATCCTTTGGTTTCTGCCAGGCTCATTTGGCTGCAGGGCCCAGCAGGAAGGGCTGAGGCTTCCACCTGGAACCTGGGTCCTGGCCTGCTCTGTCTCCATGTGTCTCTTCTGTCACCTGCACTGTGAGTAATTTATTATGACCAATGCCAGAAGAACATGACTGCCCACATCCTGCTGGTGACCTTGGGCAAGTACTTTTTTCTTTGTCAGCCTCCAAATGCTCATGGGCAAAATGGGTTTAGGGTACCTACCTACCTCAAAGAATTGCTAAGGGGATTAAATGAGATAAAACACCAGGCACCCCCAAAATGTGCTGGGTACATAGGAAGTGTCTGCAAATCTTGGCATCCGTCCTTTCCTTTTCCAGAACATTCTCACTCACCCACCCATTCTCGCCCCACCTACCATGCCGCCTGCCGGATCTTCTACTTTCCCCTTTGCTTTCCCGTGGGGATTATCGAAGAAATCAGAGTCCAAAGGAACACTACAGGTTCCCTCTCTCTTCTGCACCCCATAGCAGCACACAAATGTCCGGATGAGCCACTTTAACCCATTTGGGTTAAAGTTGCTGTGCCTCCCCCGGGCCAATAAATACTTTCCCCTGAAAAGTGGGACACCTCAGAGGGCGGTGAACCTGTGCATCAGGACAGCCTCTCTAGGCGCCGAATGCGCTAAAAAGGTCGCTTCAAGGGTGCAGAGTTCCGTGGGGGTCGCTGTTAGCGTGTTCTCGGTTTCCCCAGAGCCGGCCGGCGTGGGCGGAGGTGCCCTGGCCCAGCGCCCGGGAGCCGCACAGGTACGTGACCACCAGACTGCGGCAGCTCGAGAGGTCCGCAGTGTCCCCGCCCGCGTGCAACCCAAGGGCGCCGTTTGCAGCAGGCGGAATTTTCCCAGTGGTGTTGGAGCTCTGCGGCAGTGGGTCCACGCGGAGAGGCCGCGGGCGCCCCCTGCTGCTCCAAGGGAGGATCAGCCCTACGCAGAAGGAGAGCTCCTCCTTCCTCCTTCAAACGCCCAGGTCGTGGTCACAAAGCCAACAAGTTGCAAATGGTGGCCCCTAGACAGATAAAACCAAGGGTGGGGAGATTTCATGACCCCCCTGATATCACACTGTGCGAACAAAGAATATTTTGGCAGGAGGCTAAAAAAGAAAGCCCAGGAGAGGAGGAACGAATCCCCGCTAAGGGGTGTGATGTGCATGGAAGGCTAGAAATTTGGATCCCAGCTCCCCTTGTACCTGGCACCCACCAAATGACCCAAACTGTGCTCTTACTTGCTCATCTGGTTGCTCAGGCTGGAAACAACAGATTTGGGCTCTTTTTAGTGCGCACCCCCCAATGTGTTGGGTGCCCCACATATGTTCTACTATCCTTCTAAGCCTGGAAGAGAGTTATATTTCACATCATAAGCAAGATTCTGTGTTAGGTTCCGAAGGTGTTTTATTTACTGGCAATGGCATTCTTTCACACAGTGCATTTATTCACTGGGTCCTTTGTATTCAGGCACTCAGTGGGTTGGGTCCTGACAGAAGATTCATGTGGCACAAAGTCTGAGAACATAAGATATAAACTCACAAAAGAAAGTCATTTTGCCAAAAGTAAAGCCGGGTGAATGAGAGGAAATAAATGGTCTAGACTCAAAGACAAAGAATGGACAGAGAGCTTCTGCCAAGACCACTACTGTTTGTCTCTGTGCTTGGCAGGAAGGGAGGGTGAAGGCCTGAACTCTCTTCTGACATGGTTTGTTTAAGTACAAAGGATTTGTGTTGTTCACACAGTCCACAAAATGCACCCTGCATCCCAGTTAGGGTAGTGGTGTCTAGCAGACACCTGCTACAACAACTGTGCATCAGGATTTGCATTTAGCTGCGACTGCCTGGGAGCTATGGCACAACACTGGTCCTCTGCAGCATTGGTGTGCACTGTCAGGCCCTGCTGCATGCAGCTGCATTCTTCACAGCAGAAAAAAGCCAGGCCCTTCCCAGAAAACAGACCTCTACAGCTAGAGGTAATTTTTCTTTCTCATTTTGATTCTTTAACTTTTCAAAATGCTATTCTCTAGAGGAAAGAGCCTGGCTTGAGCATCAAGAAAACTGAGTTCAAGTCCAGTCCCTGCCACAAACAGATACATGTCATAGAACAAAATCATTCATTCATCCATCCATCCACTCATTAACTGCTCCAACTATCCATTTAGCAAATATCCATAGAGCGTCTACTATGCACTAGGTGTGATTTTAGGTGAGGGGATACAGTAGTGAATAAGATAAACTCTACTTGCATAAAGCTTGTATTCCAGGAAATAGGCAAATCACTCTGAAGAGAGCAGGGTATAGAGGCTTGCTGTGTAGGCTGGCCAGGAAGAGTGGGGTCAGGTCAACATATGGGAAAAGGAGTTATGAGCCAAGGTAAGCAGGCATAAAGGTGTGCAAGAATGATCTTGGCATGTTTGAAGCAAAGTGTCATATGACTGGAACAAAGTTCAGGAGAGTGGCCGTGGGCAAGGGAAGACAGAATGGCAGGAGCCAAACCATGTGGGCCAGCAAAGGGAGTTCTGAATTGTTTCTGAGTGATACAAAGCTATTTGAAGGGTAAGAGCAGGGAAAAAGAAAACACAATTCATGTGTATGTTGCAAAGACCTCCCTGGCTCTTGGGTAGGTGGCTGAGGTGGGATGGGATGAAGTGGCAACACTGCTAGAGAGCAAGGCGATGACTTGGCCTGGGGTGGGGTAACTTGGAGGGTGTGGGGAGCCATACTTGGATTATATGTAGAAAGGTGAGCCGAAAATGTTGCTGAAGTTCCCAGCTTAGGTCAGAATATGTAACCAGCAATAGAGCTGATTAGGCACTTAAGGCGACTTTCCCACCAACAGAGCTAGAACTCTGGCTTCAGTCTATACCTCTGTAAATGGATCCCTAGGTAGAAGGAAAGCAAGGAATCCATAGACTCCAAAAATAAAGAGAAGCCAGGACCTCTGGTAGGTGAGTGGACAGCAAAGTTTTTCCCTGAGGGGTTTGCTGACTCAAGACATCTGGAGCTTTCCATGGGCAGCTGCACTAGTCTATGGCAGGCCCAAGAGGGATATCTAGCAGGAGTCTTCTGCATAAATTTGGGCTCAAAAGGCCACACCCTCAGAATGGGGGTGAATAAGGAATAAACCTATCATGAGGAAGGGGACTTGCCTACTGTTATGGTTTAGGTATGAGGTCTACCTCCAAACTCCTGTGACACATGTAAGAAAGTTTAGAAGATTAATGATTGGGTTATGAGAACCTTTACCTAATCAGCGCATTAATCCATTTGAACATATTAACAGGATAGTAACTGTATGCAGGTAGGGTGTGGCTGGAGAAGGTAGGTCACTAGGATTGTGCCTTTGGGGTATATGTTTTGTTCTTGGTAAGTAGAGCGTTCTCTGCTTTCTAATTGTCCTGTCCTGAACTGCTCTCCTCCTCCACACCCTTCTGCCATGATGTGCTGCCTCACCTTGGGCCCAGAGCAATGGAGTCAGCTGTCTATGGACTAAGACCTCTGAAACCCCCCCAAACACTTTCCCTCTTCTGTGATGCTCTTGTCAATCTTTTGGTCACAGCATAAAAAACACTCACTAAAACACTCTAATCTTGGCACCAAGTGGAAGGAAAACATATACACCACCTAAGTATTTGTTTTAAAAAAATTGGCCTCAAATATTTTCAACCTGAATTCATATACCTGTTGGCATGAAAAAAACCACAAACAAGCTGGGCATGGTGGCGCATGCCTGTAATCCCAGCACTTGGGAGGCTGAGGCAGGAGGATTGTGAGTTCAAAGCCAGCCTCAGCAATGGCGAGACACTTAGCAACTCAGTGAGACCCTGTCTCTAATAAAATACAAAAAAGGGCTGGGGATGTGGCCCAGTGGTCGAGTGCCCCTGATTTCAATCCCCAGCACCAAAAACAAACAAACAAACAAACAAACACCCCACAAACATTGAATTTAATTTAAATGGTCTTGGGTTTGCAGTGTTCTTGAGTAATTGACAAAATTAAAAGTAGGGGCTGGGATTGTGGCTCAGTGGCAGAGTGCTTGCCTCGTACATGTGAGGCACTGGGTTCGATCCTCAGCACCACATAAAAATAAATAAACAAAAAAGAAATAAAAGTAAATTCTTTTATGTACCTCAACTTCAACCCAGACCTCAAAGAAACTCCCACAGATAAAATTTAAAGGAAAAATAAACAGTTCACATTAAAAATTTACAAAGCACAAGAGAAACAAGCACTATTATTGACAATAAAAAAAACCAAACAAACAAAAACCAGACAACAGAAACAACCTATCAAATATTTCAGATGTTAGAACTTTCATGTATGAATTAAAATATAATTATGTTTTTTATGTTAAGTACATAAAATAGAAGCTTAAAAACAAGAGTAGGAACAAGAGACCTTAAAGCACAATTAGGCAGATTTGAAAAATAGTGAAGGAGCCTATAATCAAGGAGATAGCTAAAGATTGTGGTTAGCTGAGAGCCATAAAAGATGTTCTAGTTTCCACCTGATATTAATACATTATTCAAAGAATCTTTGTATGCCCGTGAACACTGCGTGACGCACCTGTAAGCTCGAGCTGTAAGCACGTGTCCTTGTTAAAGCTATATGTATATAACTGGGTGAGGTTCGTTAGTGTGGTGGGGAAGAAGAAGGTGGTGGTTGGAGTTAGAGCATTTGGAGTGATTGCTGGAGCTGGAGAGAGGAGAAGAATAAAAGACCTTTTTTCATTTTCATCCTGCCTCCGAATTTTCCTGTGGCGTTCGCTGCTCCAAGCGACTTCCGCTTCAGGCAGCGACAAAATAGTAAAATAGACCTCCTGAAAATGAGAAACAAAACACTGGAAATAATATTCAGTGGATACACTACACACTAGATTAGATGCAAGTGAAGAGAGAATTGGTCAATTGGAAGACAGATATCTAAATTTATTCAGAATGGAGTTCTGAGAGATAAAAAGGTATAAGTTCTAAAAGAGAAGTTAAAAGATACAGAAGACAAAATGATTTGAGACTACTAAATATCTAACTTAGACTTCCTTCTGTATAGAGAATAGGGAAGTGCAAGTATTTAGAGTTAAATGCTGATAATTTCCCAGAATTACTGAAAAAAAATTCCAAAGACTAAAAAGCCTAAGAATTGAGAGAGAGAGAGAGAGAGAGAGAGAGAGAAGATATTAGAAGCAGCCAGAGAAAGAAGGCAGATACCCTGCAAAGAGTCAACAAATAGAGGGCCTGTGAATAGCAACCATGGAAGCTGGAGACAGTGGAAAAAGTATCTGTGTGATGAAAACAATTGTTGTGAACCTAAAATAAAAACTTAATTTCAAGAATGAAGGTAGATAAGGACAGGTTCAGATGAAAAGCATCCACTCTCACTGCAGGAAATGCTGGAACAAGTACTCCATGGAGAAGGGAAAGGCTCCCTCTCTGAAAGTCTGAAATGCAAGAAGAGCAGTAAGTGAAGAAGGGGGCAAGTATGTTCGAATCAAATAAGAAAATAGAACTTTATGAAATAACAGTGACAAAAATAGCTACTTTTTAATGTGTTGGTGTGTAGGTGGTGGCAAATGGGATTGAACCAAGATTTTGTATGATAATAGCAGATTGTGGGGTGGGGATTGTTAAGAACCAAAGCCTTAGCTGGGCGCGGTGGCGCATGCCTGTGATCCAGCACTTGGGAGGCTGAGCTAGGAGGATGGCAAATTCAAAGCCAGCCTCAGCAATGGTGAGGCACTTAGCAACTCAGTGAGACCCTGTATCTAATAAAATACAAAAAAGGGCTGGGGATGTGGCCCAGTGGTCAAGTGCCCCTGAGTTCAATCCCTGGTACCAAAAAAAAAAAAAAAAAAAAAGAAAAAAGAACCAAAGCCTTCTAAGTCAACATTAGAACAAAGACATTGATTAACTTCCAACTTTAATTCAGAGGATTTAGTTTATATGAATCAACAGGCTTGGTAATCATTAAGAGGACAGAGATAGGGTATGAAATTTCCAAATGATCAAGATAAGAAAATTTTTAAAAGAAGAAAAAAACCCTCTCAATTTTATAAAAAGGCAAGAAGGTGGGACAGGAGGCATAGAAAGATTTATACAATGGATCAAATGAATGTAAATAATGAGAGTAAAAAATGAATCAAATGTGAATAGACTAAACATATTCAAAAGATTTCAACTGTCAGATGGGAGTTTTAAAAAACTGCCATTTACAAAAATATATATAAAATTAGAGATATATATATACAACATTGTAGGAGCCCTAATTAAGGAGATAGCTAAGATTGCGGTTAGCTGTGAGCCATAAAGCATTACCACCTTCCATGATCTCACGAGACTTGGTCTGGGACATTGCGGATCGGGTCGGCACCATTTGCATGCTCTTGCGGGACTTGGCCCGGGATTGCAGACGGGGTCAACGCCATTTTGTGGTGTGGTTGGAGGAGTGTGGATTGTGGGTAGGAGTTGTTGTTGGAGCCAGAGAAAGAAGCTAACAGAATAAAGAGCCTGTTTGTTTCCAGTCCGCCTCTGAACTTATTCCCGTGGTGTTGTTGCTCCAAGTGGCAATTGCTTCAGGCAGCAACACAATATATTTTATATATATATATATATATGTATATATATATATATATATATATGTGTGTATATATATATATATATATGTATATATATATATACACACACACACATACACACACACACATATATATCACATATAAACAAAAGAACATAGATTGAAAGTTAAACTAGGCAACTACTGACCAAAATTAAGTGGTATCACTAATTTTAACGTAAGACAGAGAGTATTTAGGCAAAATGTTGCATGAGCTAAAAAGATCACGTTATAATGATAAATGTTTCAATTAATTGGAAAGACATAAAAAGGCCTAAACTTTTATATTCCTATTAACATAGTGTCAAAGTACAAAAGCAAAAGTTTGACAAAACTATAAGGAGAAACTGAAAAACCCTACAACCATTTGATGAACTCTTTCAGTAAATGTTGGACAATGCAGGAAGAAAATCTATAAACACAGAAACTGACATTTATTGAATATTCCATCTTTATTGTACACAGGATAATGAACAAGTGAACGGCTAAGAATTGGCCTGAGAGCATGAAGGGAGTAGGGTCTTTCAACTACATTCCCTGATTCTAAAGAAATATAATTAGAAAAATCCAATGTGCTTGGGAATAATGCTTTTTAAGAACTTCTAAGCACCTCATGGGTTAAAGAGTGAATTTATTAAGAAATTAGAATATAAGAAGTATTGAGCAAAGATGAACATACAATATACCCAAACCTGTGGAGTTTCACTTAGATGGCCTTAACAGGAAATTTGTATACTTAGAAAAGAAGAAACCCTGATAACTTCTGAGCTAAGCATCTAATTCAACAATTTTTAAAAAAGGAAATCACAATAAATCTAAAGAAGGTAGAGAGAAAGACATGAGCAGAAATTAATGAAACAGAAAATAAACATACAATAGAATAGATCAACAAAACTGTAATTATTCTTTGATAAATCTCTAACAGGTTTATCAAGAAAGATAAATACGATGCATCAAAACCTAGGTGACAAAATATAATGAATAACTTTATGCTGGTAAATTTGAAAACTCAGGTGAAGAAATTCCCAAGAAAGTAATACTTAACACATACACAAGTAGAGACAGAAAGTCTGAATATCCTTATATGTAAAAGTAAATGAATTAGTAGTTTAAAATCTTCTGACTAGGAAAACACAAGTCCCAGTTAGCTTTTTAGGTATTATAGCAAATCTTCAAGTAAAAATATTATTCCAATATTACTAGAATAGAATAGAAGAAATAAAGAGCATTTCCTAATACTTGTGAAAGGCACAACCATAAAATTCTAGAGAACAATACTGGAGCACATCCTCAAGATCTTAAGAAGGTGAATTTTAAAATAAGATACTAAATGTGTTATGCTAAAATGGAAAAAGTCACAGAAAACTCACCTAGTTTAAAATGGAGAATTTAGACCAGTATAATCACTATGATATTACTTAGTAAATTTAGGTGTGCATATATTCTGTGGAACGAATATACACACACACACACACACACACACACACACATATACTCTTAAAAAACTGCATCAGAGGACATGAAAAATATGCATAAAAAATGCAAATCACTAAGAATATGCAACTCGCTACAACTAGAAACAATCCAACTCCCAAGTACAGCATGTCAAGTACAGCAGAGTCCTACAGGGGAGGATTATACCACAATGAAAAGGAGCAACCCACTCTCACATGCATCCACCTGGGTGTCTCAGAAGGATTCTGGATAACCTAAGAGGCAATCACAGAAGACTTTGTTCAGTTTGATTCCATTTACATAAATCTCAAAAACAGGTAAAACTGAAAACATTTTGTTTGGGATAAATTCAGTCATATTTGGTTGATTCTGAGACATACATTTTATTTTCACATTTCAATCTCAAAATTAAGACATGTGTCTTATAACCAGTGGTGATTTGCAATTATATTTAGCACATTTCTCTTTTTTTTAGGCAACATTGTGCATCTCACAATGTTGGGGGTTTAAAGTTCAATGAAATATAGTAGGTGATAAAACTACTTTTTAAAAAGTGACAGAATGACTAACACAAAATTTGGTACACTTATGATGACCTATGTTCAGGAGGGGTGGGAGGAGGCTGAGGGAAGGAAGAGGTACCAGAAGCATTCCAAGGTACTAGTGTTTTTTTTTGTTTGTTTGTTTGTTTGGTGTGTGTGTTTGCTTAGGTTAAGCATACTGGTGTTTGTTTTATTATTATTATTTGAACTTATTAGACTTTTGCATGTATGAATATCTTTCACAATTCAAGAAAAAGGGTTTGCAAGAGGTGAGGAAGTACAGTGTTTTTGTGAGCGTTTTTGCCACTGTGACCAAAGAAAAACTATAAAAGAAGATTTTTAGAGAAGGAGGAGTTTATCTGGCACTCATAGTTTCAGAAGTCTCAATCCATTGCTCTGGGCCCAAGGTAGAGTGTGGAACATCAGGGTAGAAGGGTGTGACCCAGGAAAGCAGCTTAGGACATGACAATCAGGAAGCAGAAAGACTCAGCTTGGCTCACCAGGGACAGAAAATATACCCAAGAACACATCCCCCATGCCCGATCTCCTCCAGTCACATCCTACCTGGCTAGTTACCACCCGGTTAATCCATTCAAGTGGATTAATGCACTTATTAGGTTAAGACTCTAATAACCCAACCATTTCACCTCTAAACTTTCTTGCATTGTCACACACATGGGTTTTGTGTAGTGGGGTGGGGAGAGAGAGGCAGGGGGTAGTTGCAGGAGGACACTGCAGGGAATGAGTGGGAAAATGGGGGAGTGGGAGGCATCAGAGCCACAGCAAGCAGAGACACCAATCTTTGAGGAGTGACACTTCCTCCATTTTAACAAGAGGAACAAAGCAGGAGCTGGGCTCATGGAATCTGCACTGGAATTTTCTACATGCTTTCCTTGTGGGGGTTTCTGCTTTCTGTGTGAAGAATATATGTGTGGGAAGGTGTAATTATCAAGAATGGATAAATGACCACAAGGGACAAGCATCTAAAATGGCAAATATTTACTAAGTAGCTATTCCCTGCCAGGTCCTAAACTAAGACAGTGTTTTTTTTTTTTTTTTTTCAATAACTATTTGTTCTCTTTATTGGTCTCATCAAAGCAAGGAGATATGATGCCTGCCTTAATTCGCTAGATCTGCTGTAACAAAATACCACAGTCATAGTGCCTTAATCAAAGACATTTATTTCCTCACGGTACTGGAGGCCACAAGTCCAAGCTGGAAGTGTAGCAGGGTAGGTTTCCTCTGCCACCTCTCTCCTTGGCTTGTAGATGGCTGTCCTTTTGCTTCCTCTTTGCATGGTCATCCCTATGGAGTCTGTCTGTGTGCCTTAATCTCATCTTTTTATAAGGACACCAGTCAGATCAGATGAGGGGCTCAGCCTGAAGGTGGCATTTTAACTTGATCATCTCCTTAAACAAAGTCATATTCTAAGATGCTGGAGATTAGGGCTTCGACATAGGAGCTAGGGTAGAGGGCAGGAGGGACACAATTCAGGCTACAATGCTGCCCATTTTGGAGAGAGGAAGTAGAGTTAAAGATCCAACAACTCTCCAATGTTGTTTCAGCCATGCAGCATCAGAGCTGAGATCCAAACACAAGTGCGTTCATCACAGTGGCTGAAAACCAATCTATGCAAGATAAAACATAGTCCTGTGCCTAGGAAAGGAAAGAATGATGGAAAGGCTTTTTTGGAGGAATTAAAAAACAAAAACTGACCAGAATAAAGGAGAAATGTTCTCAGACATTTCTAAGCTGTGCAATCTTTCCCTGGAAACAGAAAGGAGCTGGAAGTTCCATAGTGCCTTGCTCAGGTGCTCCTTTTAGATCTGGGTTTCAAGCAGAAAGACTGGAATTTTTGCTAACATGGCAGAAAAGTTCAACAATTCAGCGTGAGCTGGAATCCATAGTTCTTGGGTCCCTTGGTTGGAGGAGTCAGGTGTAGGTGATGGGCTGAGTAAGTGACACAGGCTGGGCTCTGGAAATGGGATGGGCAAGGAACTGGCTCTTTTCATATGTGGTCTTCTGCTGCCGTCTGCTGGCCAATAGTGGGAACACTCAGGAATCTGCAGAGAGTCCTAACTTCCTCCACAAACCACAGATCTACTGGGAAAGAGGGGGAAAAGCTACTAGAATCAGACTGTGAAGTATGTCAATCCCACCTTCTACACACACACACACACACCCCACAACACATTTGATCAACAACACAGTAAACTTTCACTTTTTGGCATACCATGACTGCATAGTATAGTGTTTTAAAAACTAGATCAAGATGTTTGCATCATAAAAACAAAAAACAAAATCATTACATCTGCCACTTTTTAAAAAATGACATTTTTCAAGATCCAAGAATATAAGAATTAGAATGCAAATCTTGAGGATTTAACAAAGCACTGGTTTGTTCATAATTTCATGTTTTCAAAAATCTTAAATTTCTTGTATATCTGTTAAGAATCGTTTTGATAATTTAGAATTATGATTTCCTGTGTGATAATATAGGGGCCCCACCATTTGGTTACAGTACTTTTGAAAATTAATCATTTTCATTTTCAAAGGTGAATTTCATCAAAACAAAAATCAGTAATTTGTGCTTTTAGAAATTTCACTGTTATTTCTACTGGGGGGAGGATGTTCAAAAGTAATAAAGTAATGCTTTGAGTTGAGAAGCATTAAGTAAATGCCAAGAGAAACCATTGTTCTTACCAAGAAATCCTAGAATTCCTGGTCTGCTGTGCTGTGCAGGATGTGTTGCTTTGTGGCCTTCGATGCCCTTTAAAATAGGTAGGCATGACAGCTGTCAGTGCCCCTGAGTCTCTTGAGCCCCAGACTTCTGGATGCAGTCACCAGAGCAATCATCTAAAATGCAAGTTGGATCCTGATACCCCTCTGCTTTGGGAGAGGTCAATGTTATACCTTAGATTATAATATGATCCCTTATCAGCTTTGCAAGGTCACACGGTCAGACTCATGCTTGCCCCTCCAAGCTGTCCTTAGTCACCTTTCCTCCTTCTTCCGTGGTTTTCATTTTCATCCTTTGTGCATCTTTCTATTTCAACATTCTGTTCATTTCCTTCAGAGTACTTGCTTCCTCTGTAGTAACTGCTTATTTATCTGTTCATTTCTTGTCTTCACCACCAGGTGTTAGTTACCCTTTTCAGTTGGTCCATCTTGCACTCTGTGGTTTTTCCCAGGGCCTAGTGAACATTTATTTATCAATGAATGAATGAGTAAATAAAGGATTTGAGCAAAGGAATATATTAAGAGGTGAACATCACCAAGGTCACTCCAAGCAAGTTCACAGTATGGAGCTCATTCCAGAAGTAGAAGGAAGTTCCATTCCTGCATTTTGGTAGCTGGCAGTGGGTGGATCTTGGACTCACACTAGCCACCAGGACTCCTCCTTCTGTACTTACAGAATACCAGGGAGCAGAGAGAACCACATGCCACTCAGCCACTGTGTGGGAGGGCTGAGGGCAGCAGGGGTGTGCAAATGCTCAGGCATGACCATTCCATCAACGTGTGGGTACCCGTCCAGGAGGCAAACACCAGCACCTAAACCAGCTAATAGCACTTTGTGTTGCTCCAATGTCCTCCTGTTGAAAAGGCCCTAGCACATGCCACAGGCTCACAGCCCTGCTCCAAGGGAAGCATATTAACATCTCCATTTAACAAATGAAAAGATAATGAGCCCATGTTCAGTGGGCTAGAGAACACTCCTGGGCAGCAGGCTAATGTCTGGCTTTCCGGGGGTTCTCCCTGTCAGACCATCAGAGCCGGAGTAACAGAAAATAACCCAGAACTGTTATCAGTTCAGAATCGGTGGCTTGGGAAGCTTGATGGGAGCCGTCCCCATGAGAGGTAGCTGGGGTGAGATGCTTGCTTAGCTCCAGAGAGGCCTGGGTCAGACATTTGAGGACACAGTTTTCCCTCTCTGGAGTCTGGAGGTGGTTTCCTCTGCCATTTCCTGCCTCTCTCGTGGGTAGGATCCTGGCACCTGACAGAGAAACCACCTGGACAAGGAGCTCAAGGCAGAATGGAATGTGCAAGGGTCTCCCAGGCAGGGCCAGCCTTCAGGGCAGGCTGATCTGGGGGTTCTTCAGGAAGAAGGCCAGTTTTTGGGCTACGGAGTCCAACTCGCTGGAGTTAGCGTATTGGAGGAGGTTGCTCTTTGGGACGAAGTAGTGCTTCAGGAAGTGCTGGCTCACACACTTGTGCAGCTTCCTCACCAGGCGCAGGAGGGCTTTGTTGAACACCTGCCAGTCCTTCAAGTGGGGATGCTTCTCACAAGTCCAAAAGAGCACGGTCTGCGGAAGGAAGAGGGGGTGTCAGACGTGGGTTTAGGTCACTGAGCAGGAAATCTTCAGAAACAAGTACTGAGTCTGTGTGGCCTTGGAAGCAGGAAGAGAGGAGCTTCCCAGGAAAATGGGACCTGCCTTGAATTCATGATCCTCAGTCTCAGATGGGCCCTCAGTCTTAGCCAGTTGGTCTTCCACCTGTCTTTGCCAATTTATTCTCTCACTCTCCTCTGACATTTCTCACTACTGTCTTTTAGTCTGCAGTGACCCACACCATGCCTTTGCCTCCTACTTTAAAGGCAACAAGGATCCCCTCATCCTTGTAAACCAGAGAGCTCCCTCTACATTGGCATCCTCCTCTCTTCCTCTCTGCTCCTCCACCTCCTCCAGCCAGGGCTGCCCCTGCACGGGACACAGATCCTGCCCTCCAGGAACCACATGTGCTTGCTTTTCCCTTTTCCTCCATGGCTTTTCAACCTGTTCCAACTCTCCTGCTCCCTGACCCACACTTCCCTCCTGCCCTAACTCTTGCTTCTCTGCAAATCCACGCTTCCCAGTCACTTGTCATCATTTTCTCTCCTTTCATTCATTGCCTGCCTCCCATCCCCTCCAATATGGCATCTTCTTCCATTATCCTAAAAGCTTCTCAGTGGTCTCCATGTTTCTAAATCCAACAAGACTTTTTCAGACTTCACTTTATCTGACTTTCAGCTGATTAGATTCTTGTCTACATCCTCCTCTTTGAGACACTCTTCACTTGGCTTCCAAGCGAATCTATTCTCTGGGTGTTCTAGCATTACAGCTACTCCTTGGCGGGCGTATCGTCCTTTACCCACCTCTAAATGTTGGAGTTTCTGGGGGGTTCCCTTCCAGCACCACTTCTCTTTATGTCTGCTCCTCAGCTCTGTGATCCTTCCACCGCAGAGGCTTTAGTTCCCACTAATATGGTTGACCTGTAAATCATTTTCTCCAGCCCTGACTTTTTCCTCTGATCTCCTTACCTGTTTCTCTTGGATATCTAAAAGTTATCTCAGTCTCAACATGTCCTAACTAAACTCATGGCCTTTCCACACAGCCTGATCTGCCTCCAGAGTTGCTTGTTCAGTGAGTTACACAAGACACAAACCTAGGAGTCAGCCTTCTCCCCACCATGCACAGCCAAGTCCTGCCCATCCTCCTGCCTAGGTAGTTCTCAACTCTGCCCACTTACTTCATCTCCAGTGATAACACCCTCTTCCACACCACACAACATTTCACCTGGACCCTGGCAGCACCCGTGACCAGTCTGTACCTACTCCATTCACTAGACACCATCCACACTGCAGTCCACATGATCTTTTTGAAATATCAATCTTTGTTCCTTCTTGTCTAAATGCTTCAACTTCTGCCCACTGTTAGTTAACTAAAAGTATAATTTTTAATATGGTTTGGTCTATGAGGTTTGGCCTCAGCTTCCCTTTCTAGCCTTTTGACAAAGGTTTTAAGAAAGATATGGAATCAATTGAGACGTCCATCAGCAGAGCAGTGGATAAAGAAAGCATGGTACCCATCCACAATGGAGTGTCATTCAGCCACAAAGAATGGAGTCCTGCCATTGCAAGAACGTGGATGGAACTGGAAGACATTATGTTAAGTGAAATAAGTGAGACACAGAAAGGTAAGTACTGCATGTTCTCTTTCATATGTGGAAGCTAAAAAAGAAATTGATCTGAATATGGAATGGTGATTACTAGAAGGTGGGAAGGGTGTAAGGGTGGGGTTGGATTTGATCAGTACATGTCGTATGCATGAGGGGAAATAGCTCACTGAACCTCATGAATGTGTACAATTTTACATGTTAATCAAACATAAAATAAGTATTTTTTAAAAGATCATTGGAGAAAGGACAATCTTTTTAATAAGTGATTCTGGGAAAACTGAAAATATGTGTATGTGTGAATGTATACATAAGCATATGTGTATATACATATATTCATGGGTATATATATGAATGAAATTAGATTTCTATCACCATATACAAAAATCAACTCAAAATGGATCAAAGACCTAAATGTAAGACCTGAAACTATGGAACTACTGAAAGAAAACATAGAGGAAACAGTTCAAGATATTGACATAGGCAAAGATTTTTTGGATAAGACCAAAAGCATAGGTAATAAAAGTAAATACAGACAAGTGGAATTATATCAAACTAAGAAGTTTCTGCCCAGCAAAAGAAACAGTCAACAGAATGAAGAATGATGGAAAACCTTCACAAACCACACACCAGACAGGGATTTATATTCAGAATATGTACAGGACTCACCAAAAGAACAGATCATCTGTTGAAAATGTGAGCAAATGATTTGAATGGACGTTTCTCCAAAGAAGAAATACAAACGGCCAACAAATATATAAAAGATGCTTCAGGTCACTAGACATCAAGAAAACGCAAATCAAACCCACAATGAGATATCATCTCATCCCAAGTAGAAGGGCTAATTTCAAAGAGACAAAACATAAATAGGGTGAGGATAAAGAGAAAGGAAAACTTGTTCATTGGTGGTGGGAATGTAAATTGGTACAGCTATTATGGAAAACAGTCTGGAAGTTTCTCCAAAAACTTAAAATAGAACTACCACATGATCTAGCTATCCCACTACTGGGTCTACATTCAAAAGAAATGAAATCAGTGTATCAAAAAGGGAGACTTGCAAGCCTGAGTTTATTGCAGCACTGTTCACAGTAGACAAGATATGGAACCAACCTAGGTGCCCATCAGCAGATGAATGGATAAAGTGTGATATATCTATGTACATAATTGAATATTATTCAGCCATTAAAAAAGAACAAAATCCTGTCATCTGCAGTAACCTGGACGGAACTGGGGGACATTATGTTAAGTGGAATAATAAGCCAGGAGCTGAAAGACAAGTACTTCAAGTTCTCACTCACACATGGATGCTAAAGCAGTTGAGTTCACAGAAGTAGAATAGTGTTCACTAGAGCTGAGGAAGAGGGCAGAGAGGGAGGGGGGTAATGATTCCAAAAGACAGTAGGATAGGAGGTAGACGTTCTGTTGTAGAGTGACTATAAGTTACAATGATTTACTGATTATTTTTCAAAATAACTAGAAGAGTTCAAAGGTTCCCAACATATATACAAATGATAAATGCATGAGGAGAAGAAAATGCTAATTACCCTAGTTTGATCAATATACATTGTATACATGGATCAAATTATGATATCTGATAAATATGTATAAATAATATGTGTCAATGTAAAAATAAATAAGTTATCCCTGATATACTGAAAAAAAGAAGGGGGGGATGGAGAGAGAGGGGAAAACAAAAAAGGAGAAAAGAAAAGGGACTCAGAAAAGGCCAGGGAACAAAGGGTATTTTACTCTGGGCAGGGCATTGTGGACACACATAGATCCCAAGTTTATTATATTTCCATAATGAGTAATAATCAGTGGAATGGCAATTGTGGCTACTACAGCCTCATCCTAAATTGATCATACACAGCACCCTCTTCTGAGTTGCCCTGGCCAAGCTATGCAAGGCCACAGGGAGCCCACCTAACCACAGCTGCCTGGCGGTTACTCCACCGCCCCCAGGCTCACCTGCAGATGGTGGGAGGTGATAACAGGCCTCTTCCCAGGACACCAGACGTCCTCCTTCAGCTGCCTCATGACCTGAAGGCACTGTCTGCGGCAGCCCCCATCCTCATCCAGCTGCTCCAGCAGCATCTGCTCGGCCTGGGAGAAGCTGAGCTGCCAGTGATAGCTTGAGCGGGCCAACAGGTTGAACCCAAATGACTGGAAGAAGAGGAAGATAGAGAAGGAGGATGCTTGCCCAGGTAGAAAGCCATCCTGGGGACCTGTTGCTGGGCAACAGCACATCCTACACGGGGACAAGAAGGGCAGCCCAGGGTGGGAAAGCCCAAACCACCGTGGCTGTGGACAGGGAGCAGGAGAAGGCTCGTCTGCTTTATTTCCCACTTCAGGTGCATCAGATACCCCGGGAGGGTTGCAGAGCCTCATGGGGCCCAGGGCTCTATGTTTCTAATGAGTTCTCACGTGATGCTGTTCTGAGCTGGAACCTACGTTTTGAGAAGCAGATCTAGTGAACCCCCAACTTTTCTTTGGATGCCAGTTGATGGTCAGTCATACTGCAATAGATAAGTGATAGTGTCCGGGTCACTGATACCTTGAGGCACTCCACTTTCTCTGGGGAAGGCCAGCGCTTCAGACATCGAGGCCACTGTGCTTTCTCAGACCAGGAGGTGGGGATCTCCACGGTGGGGACCAGCTCTATTTCCACCTGACATGCGGGTGTTTCCATGGCAACCCAAACGGCATCGCAGTTTGCTAGCATGCTGACCTTACCTGATGGGAAATGACCAAACAGAGAATGAGAAGGGAAAGGCTTGTTCAATACAAGCATTGAGAGAAGGAGACTGTGACCACCTGCTCCAAACAGCCCCTTGCTACCTGAGGGGCACATTTTGGGGGTAGGAGAATTTACATCAAAACTAGTCAGATAACCACTGTTAGAGTATTACTAGGAAATCTCATTGCTGGTGGGGTTTTCTTTTCTTTTCTTTTCTTTTCTTTTTCTTTCCCTTGACCCAAAGCTGTTATGCTATCTTTAATTCTTTAATTTACTTTAGCATATCTGTGTGTGTCTCTGTGTGTGTAGGAATGTTTGTGATGTTGGAGATTGAACTCAGGGCCTTGCACCTGTTAAACACTGAGTTACACCCTCAACCCAGCATCTTTTTGTTTAAATTAATGGATTCTCTTCAGAATGTTCAACTAAAAGAAAATCACAGAATAAAATGAAAATGACAATATATGCTGTTGTCAAATGAAATCCAGCCATTTTTTTCTATTCTTCTCCATTCTATCCAAGCACTGAGATATTGGTTTCAGAATAATCCAAACATAAGGAAAGACAGTGCCATTTTTTTTCATTCTTCACCAGATACTCTGACATTGTTCAAGGGCAGCCTTGGTCCCCTTGCTTACTCATATGCCTTTGGTGGAATTCTGCTAACCTGTTTTTATCAGAGTCAAAATCTCTTAGATGGTGTTTGTTTCCACCACCCATCTGCCAAGCCAGCCCACTCTCAGATGTGTTTATCCTCATCAGCCCCTGTAATCATAAAACCCTTCAAAGCATGTCACAGCCACTGTTTCAAGAAGCCAGGTGAGCGGAAAGAAGCCCCCACTGCCTGCTTCCTGGTCAGGCAGAGGAAAAAAGGAAAAAATAAAATGTGCCTGATAAAGTTCTCCAGCCCACCTAACTAGACTCTCCTCATTTCTACTTTTCTCCTGCTTCTTTCAAAACATAGTAGTTTTTTGTTTGGTTGCCTTTACTACAGATGAATACCTTGAATCAGGATCTATTATTTTGTTTTTTTCCCTGCTCAGAGAAGAAAATGGAAGCTTATTAACCATGTTAGGCTGCTCAGAAGGAAAACGTTCGTTCCTTGACTGGGTGAGATGAGGGGCTCAGTGTCTGCCCCTCATCAGAACTGCCCAGACAGGAACAAGATGACGTCTGGTGCTTCAGCATCAGTAGCTGAAAGCACCTCCCCAACCTGGTGCAGCCTGAGTCTCTTATTTGCACTTTCATTAGTAACAATGTGGCAAAGTATAAAAGGTGAGCAAATGTGGAGGCAGCTTGCCTGGCCCACACCCTGCTTCTGCAGCTTGCTCTGCTTTCTTCCTGTGTGACCTTCAGCTAGCTACTTAATTTCTCCTGTCTCAGTTTTCTTGCCTGTAGAATAGGTACAAAAGTGAATTCTTGCCCTGTGCAGTGGCGCATGCCTGTAATCCCAGCACTTGGGAGGCTGAGACAGGAGGATAATGAGTTCAAAGCCAGCCTCAGCAATGGCGAGGCACTTAGCAACTCAGTGAGACCCTGTCTCTAAATAAAGTACAATAAAGGGCTGGGGATGTGGCTCAGTGGTCGAATGCCCCTGAGTTCAATCCCTGGTACTAAAAAAGAAAAAAAGTGAATTCTTACTCTCGAGGCTTGTTGTAGGGATTAAATATTCATGAAAGCATCTTCTATATAGTAAAAATCATTAGACATAAGCTGGGGAAATGTTCAGAGCAATTCTAGACCATTAGGGAAATGTTCAGAGCAATTCTGTTTAGACAAATAAACTTATCTACAAAGGTATCCTTTTCTTTCTAAACAAATAGAACCGCACAGGGCTCAGCAGTGTGGTTCTTCATTTCATTACCCTGCATGTGCATTTTTTATAATATCTGCCTGTGTGTGTGCCTCATTCCTTAAAAGGCTGCATGGTGGTGGGTGAGGCAGAGGTAGCAAAATTTACTTAGCCAATTTTCCTCTGTTAGTCATTGAGATTATTTCTAGCTACTATTATAAAGCCTCTGGTAGGGAATATCCTTGTGCATATTTCTTCATATATTTGGAGAAATACATTTGTAGAACTAGAACAGCTGAATTGCCAATTAAGTGTATTATTAAAAAAAAAAAAAAAAAAAAGGAAACATTTGACCCTTGAGTTTCTGAGCCTGGTGAACATCATACTAAGTGAAATAAGCCAGACTCAGAAAGGCCGGTGTTAAATGTTTTCTCTCATATGTGGAAACTAGAGAGAATTAAGAAATTAAAAATGGAGGGGGGCATCTCATGAAAATAGAAGGGAGAACAGTAGAGGAAGGGGACTGTGGGGGAGGGGGGAAGAATGGAAAAGGGGTGGAAGGGCAAAATGAAATTGACCAAACTATGCCATATGCACATATATCACAATGAATTCCACTTTTATGTATGGCTATAATGTATCAATTAAAAAAATAAATGAACAGAAGGAAGACCAATAGAGTAGCGGAAGGGGCATCAGGGGGAGAGAGAAGGGGAGGGAAGCGGGGTAGTACTGGGGATTGAAATGGAGCCAATTATGTTATATGCATTTGTAAACATGTTGAAATAAAAAAAAATACGATTTGAGAGGTGGCATACAATGCTTTTATGTAAAAATATTCATGAAAATTTAATGGACTATATTCATTTGCCAACATAATAAATTGATTTAAAAAATAAAAATAAAAAATGGACAAATTGCCTTTTAAAAAGAAGACGCCAGTGCACTTCCAACTTTAATCTATGAATATGCCCAGCTGACCATGCCCACCCAACACTGAGCAGCTCCCCACTTCTCATCTCTATTAGGGATGTGAAGGCATATTTCTTGAAATACACATTAAATGGAACATTCTTTTTCTTATTTTTACCATCCATTTATATTTATATTCTTTTTCTGTGGTTTATTTATTCTTTGGGTTATTATTTTAATCAGTCCACTCTTTTTTCTTACTGGTTTATAAATACTCTAATAATTAAGGAAATTAGCAATTTTTTTTTCTAGTTTGAAACTCACCTTTGTGCTTTGCATGAACAAAGAGTGTGTTTCAATGGAATATTACTCATCTATAAAGAAGAATGAAATTATGGCACTTGCTGGTAAATGATAGAATTGGAGACTATGATGCTAAGTGAAATCAGCCAATCGCCACCAAATCAAAGGCAGAATGTTCTGATATGTGGATGCTAACACACGATAACAGGGTGGGGAAAGAAGAATAGAAGTTCATTGGATTAGACAAAGGGGAATGAAGGGAAGGGAAGGTGGACTGGAAGAGGAAAGACAATAGAATGAATCAGACATGTTCATATGTGAATAACCAACCAGTGAAACTCCACATCATGTACAACCACAGGAATGGGATCCTAATTAGAATAAGTTATACTCCATGTATGTATAATATATCACATACATTCTACTGTTATGTATATCTAAAAAGAACAAATAAAATAATTAAAGAAAAGAGTGTGTGCATGTGTGTGTACGTACATCTACATAGGCCATATTATACAACAGCTTAAAATATTGGAGTTGTCAAACTTAATTAGTTCTTAGGGCTTCAAGATTCTGTGTTTTGGTACAATTTGGTGGTTTTTAAATGTGTTATCTCAACACGTGGGGGTTCTGTAGTCCAGTGGAGGCTGTAGCAGTGGGAAAGTGCAAAGATCTGGGGTTTGTGAATAATTTGTCTTTTAAACAAATACACCAAGGTCCCGGAAAGGGAGCATAACCCACAGCTTATGCAGATGCCAGGGCAGTAATCTGCTTAGACCCACAGGAGTGTCTCGTCTGTACAAATTCCACTCTTCTGTGTGTCACAACGGAAAAAAGAGCTACTCTATGCTATGGGGATTCCACTGATGTAAAGAACACATGATTATGATCTCAGGTAACACCCAAGCACAGGTTTTTAGAGAAAAAGCAGAAAACCAACCATTTCCCTTGGACCTTCCCTGATCTGCTCACCTGAGAGGTGACAGGTCCTAATTGCATTTTCCACCAGTTTCCTGAACACCAGGAGGACCTTGGCGGGCACAATGTCCCCCTCGATGTTGACGTCTGCCTCATGCCACTGCCACAGGCTCTTCATGAACTGTTCCACCTCCAGCCACTGCTGCAGGCCCTCGGGGTCCCGCAGGGGACAGGGGATCCGGGAGCCCTGAAGGGTGTAGTACCGCCAGCGCCGCTCCCTGGCCTCCCGGTACCCGGCCAGACCTTTCACTGGGACTGTGACAAGGAACTGGCTGGGGGCCAAAACCTGGGGTCAGGAAGTTGAGAAAAGGAGTGTGAGTTCACAGACGGGGGAGGTAACAAGTCCTTGGGGAGCTGACCTGTCAAGCCAGGCAGCTCAGTTAACCACTCAACCCACAGCAGGGAGACCAGGGAGACAGAAAACTAGACCTGGGCATTGCAGGAGGCTTACGTCTTTGTTTTGCCACTAACCCACTGTGAGGCTGCGGCTCATAAATTAACTCACTGAACTTTTTTTGTTCTCATGAATTCACAAGTAAAACACCTAGGAAAACCCCTAGAACTCTGGAGGGGGCCTAAATTTAGGAGAAGAAAAAGGAGAGGAAGAAACTAATATTCACTGAGTTCTACACATGTGAAGCATAGCAATTCTTACATATTGGTCCCTTCGATCTTCACAGACACTCAGTGAAGTGGTCGTTGGGGCCATTTCCCAGAAAAGGGACCTAAGGCTCAGAGGAGCTTAGAGATCTCCCTAGGGACACACAGCCTGGAAGCAGGTAGAGCCAGAATATGAGTTTAAGTCTTTTATTTTCAGTACAGGGGATTAAACTCAGAGCTTCATGGATGCTAGGCAAGTGCCTTTTCATTGAGCTACATCCCCAATCCTTTTAATTTTTTTTAAATTTTGAGACAGTTTTGGTAAGTTGTTTGGGCTGCTCTCCAACTTACAATTCTGTTGCCTCAAACTTCTGAGTAACTAGCATTACAGGCATGTGCCACCATGCCCAGCTGAGTTTAGCTCTT
Organism: Tamias sibiricus; assembly: GCA_025594165.1. Lineage (NCBI taxonomy): Eukaryota > Metazoa > Chordata > Mammalia > Rodentia > Sciuridae > Tamias > Tamias sibiricus. The sequence goes on along the minus strand of CM046658.1, from coordinate 106,796,874 downwards.
CTGAGAGCTCATTCAATGATCATTTTCTTGCGCTAGTTTTCACTCAAGAATGAATGACGTGGTCAGGTGCCACTGCATATACCTGTAATCTCAGAGATTCTGGAGGCTGAGGCAGGAGGATTACAAATCTGAGGCCAGCTTCAGCAACTTAGTGAGAGCCTCAGCAACTTAACGAGACCCTGTCTCAAAGGGCTGGGAATATAGCTCAGTGGTCAAGTAACCTTGGGTTCAATCCCCAGTACCAAAACAACAACAACAAAAACAAAAAAACAAAAGCAAAACAGACCAACAAAAAATAATGAACGAATGTTCTGGAATGGGTGAAAGTTCTGATAGGAATAATGAATAAAAGGGTGTAAAGGAGTGGAAAAAGAGGTGGCAGAATTTTGCAAAATGCAACCCTTTCTTATTGCCTGTACCCAGGATCCATGCCCGGTATTAATGACTAACACTTACCAAATCAAAGGTGAAATGAAAGACTATTTGTTTAGACAATGTGAACTATTGAGATGATTCTAAGTTTAATGGGGAAAAGCAAGCAATCAGGATCCACCCACTTCTATTCTCCAGAAACCAGCTCAGCAGTGGTCAGCAAGAAAATTGGCCAATAGTCCAAAGGATAGAATAAGCTAGTCAAGGGTGCAGTACTGCCAAAGGCAACATGAACTTTGGTCACATTGCACGGCAGCCCACTCCACACCACACCTTCCAGGTAGGTCGGCTACCTCCTCTTCATGGAAAGTTCTGACAATGGAATGTGGTTAACTCTTGCCCAGGGCCTGGCCTCTTCAGGAGTGAACATCAAAATCAGCTGCAACCGATTCTGCCTCACTCTCAGAAAACAACAGATTGAGGCTTTGGATGACGGGTGCACATGACTTATGGTATCCAGAGGAAGGGGGCTGGACTAAAAAATCTAACCCGTGGATTTAAACATCTACACGCTGTTTGAATCCACCTGTGTGTCAATTCAAGAACACAACTACCATGTTGCTGGTCACATAAATAGTGCTTATTAGTACTTGTTGAGTCCCATCCAAGATAAAATGAAAGTTATATGTTACCTGTAACTACTTTCAATATTTAATATGCAAAACATGAAGTATATAAATGCAGGGTCTATTTTGAGCTATGAATTCTAATTGGGAGCACAGAAGGAAACTGCCTCAGTGTAGTTCTAGGAAAAGTGATGCAGTATATCTATTCACACTCACTGGTCTGTATTTGTCCGACTTAGGTTGGCCTGGGGAGGTCAAGGCGGGCAGCTGGGTTCTGAAATTCCAGGAGCTCATCTAGTTTTACAATTTTCATCCTGGAATACATTGCCTAAGAGCTGATTCTGCCTCAAAAGCTACCAGTCCCAGAATCTTGTAGGTTGTCTTTGTGTCCCTCGACCTTGAGATAGATTAGGTCAGTGATGGTCTTTTGTTCAGGTACACATTCTCTCACTGATTCTCTCATTCATTCAACGTAGGTTGAGTGTCTACCATGTGCCACACACACCGTGCTGGCTGCTGGAAGGAAGCCACCAGTAAACAGGATCCCCACAATCAGGGAGCTTGCGGGCTGGTATGAGAAACAGGATGTGAGTTCACACCAATTTAGTACAAGATGAAAGAGGTTCTTAGGTAGCATCAGAAAAAATGCAATAAAGAATGATGCAGAACCTCACTTCTCTCATGGGAATAACCACAATGTTTTTACCACAGGTTAACAGGCGGGCGTGAGATCACTGCTGTCCGACAGCTCTGTCCACGTAACAGTGTTGCACAAATGCTTGTTGTCACACCTGGGTCCTGGTGGCTTATACTCCATGGGATTCCCTAGCAAAGGGCCACCTTTTCTACCTTCTTCCTTTCCCCTACCTGCAACCCAGAGACTATCATTTTCAATTATTTTTCTATCAATGCCCTCAGTTCCCTTGACCCAGTCTCCCACCTGTTAAGTGGGTGCTTAATTAAGAATGTGTGTCTAATGAGCTTTCATCATCACAGGGGAACAAGCTTTGGAATCAGAAGCCTCGGTAGGAGCTCTGGTTTTAGAGCCAAATATGATTTGATCAAGTCATTTGGCTTCTCCAAGCCCTGTTTGTATTGTCCAGGACCATGGGACTCCAACGCGATAACATCCATGAAATGTGATGGTAAATAGTGAGTACTAAGAATGTCTGGGGGGACATGAAGTATTACTAGTACTCTTAGTGGGGTGAGCACCTACTGCATATCGAGTTCCACCCCCAGGTGCTCTGGTATGTTAGTTAGTGACACTTAGAGACAAGTGACATTGCTTACCTTAATATTCCCATTGTATATGTCAGAGTAAGACACGGCTTGGAATCGAATGTCTTGGTGGCTGATTTCTGTGGTCAAACAGTGGATGACTCTCTGCACCTCCTCTACGGCCTGGGAAACCTGCTGGCGTCTCAAGTCCACCTGGCATGAAGGGATTGACAAGGAGGTTATTTCTTGTGTGGGATCCAAGGTGCTGGCATAAGAAAGTGTTGAGACAAGGGCCCAGTGGTGTGTGACCTGCAGTGTTCAGGGCAAACATCCTGCCTTGCCAAGACTCCTGGGGAGAGGAACTTAGGTCTACTCTGACTGCGATGACACTTGCCAGTGCCTCTATGTTTTCTTCTGAAATAGGCACGTTCATTCAATATCTATGCAGAACCTACTATGTGGCAGGTGCCCAGGGGCTTGCTGGGGACACAACAGTGATAAAGACAAAAGCCAACAGCACAGAGTTCCTTGCCCTGTAGTTGAAAATACAGGGTATATTTGTGTGTGTGAGTGTGTGTGTGTGTGCGTGCGTGCGTGTGTGCATGTGATGTGTGTAATGTAACACCAGGAATGATAAGTGTTATGAAGAAAACTAAATTAGGATATAAGATTAGAAAATAAAGGGGCTGTTAATTTAGATAGGGTGGCCAGGGAAGGCTTCCTTAAAGAGGTGACATTTGAGTGGGTCATGAAGGTGACTTGAGAAAGCAGATTCCAAGGCCCCTAAAGTAGGAGCATGCTTGACCATGCTAGAGGGCCTGTGGGGGGGCCACTGTGATTGGAGCCAGGAAAAGGAAGAAGAAAGATGGGAGATGAATTTGGAAAAGATTGTGGGGACCAGATTATCACAAAAAGGTTCTGTGAAACCATGGTGAGACCAGAATAGAATAATAATGTCTTTTTTCCAGGTTGGTAAATATTAAACAGTTTAATGTGTGTAAACACACAGCAGATTGCTTCCCACTTATGTCACCAGGGAATAAAGTCTCCCTTCGCCTCTGTATGCACCCCCTCCTTCTGCTACTAGACCTTAGAAGAACATTCATTTATGACTCCTCTGACTCTGCACAGTGAGTCACCAAGAACCGGAAAGTTCTCACAGAAAACTGAACATCAATAAGATAATTAATGTTTAGGGAAACAGACATTGGTGGGAAACACAAAGGAAATTTTAGTGAACTGCAAGGGACACCTTAAAATCAACACGAAGGAAGAAGTAGAAAAAGTTCACAAGTTTCTTCTGAAATGATGTGTGTGTGTGTGGTGGGGGGAGGTTCTTCATTTGCCAAGTAGGCACCTGTGGGCTGGTGAGTCTCCTTTCGCCAAGGACTGATTTGATACATTGAGACATAATACCCATCTATGAATCTTTATAATCATCTTGAGTTTGGAATACTGGCTATTTCTATATATCCTAGAGTAGTTTTAGTTTTGAGACACCCATAAACTGTTCAAAACATTAAAAAAAAAAGCACCCAAACCAAAGAGATTTCTGTTTACTAAACTAAGTCACCAACCAGTTCAGTCATCTGAAATATCATGCCTCCCACTGACCAACAAGCCATTCTACACACACATAGAATACAAATAGGAGAATATATCTGTTTGCACATGTTATATATCCTATATAAAGTCAGTTCATCAATAAATGCTTATTAAGCACCTGCTATGTGCTAGGCACTACTACATGCCAGGTCACAGCAGTGACTAAGATAGTCATAACCACATGCTTACCATAGTGGGGAAGTCAGACATAAGCACAGGGTACAAGTGTATGTGTGTGTGTGGCGGGGGGGGGGGGGGGGGAGCGCCATAATAGAGAAGAGTAAGGTGCCACTGAGTCCAATAGAGACAGGTGACCTAATCAGCAGGCTGAGACCAGTTTTATATACACATATCCCCAGAGAGAATTGTCTTTGAAAAACAAGCTAATCCCTTCCAGATGCTAATACCTTGTAAACAAGGCCCCTGATCTTATTATCTCATGGTGCTTATAATCTCATTGGAAATGTATCATATACATGAAATGTTCTCTTCATAATCCATGTGTCTTGCCTGACCTTGAATATGGCAATCACAATTATACTAGCTTCTATAATCTTGCTTTCACCACCAGCAGTAACACCCCCACTCTCCGCTCCCCCGCCATACCTTTAATGTCCACCCCACTATATTCATCATGGAGAATGGACCAAAGATACCCTCCTTGAGCATTTGTAAGCTGCATCTTCCACCTTATGAAAGTGGAAGAGAGAATGTGATTGAGGGGAGGCAGGTCATTTGCTACACCAAAAATAAAGACAGATGCTTTCAGAACATTTTGATGAAGGTGCTCTCTCGTGGAAGACTTTCCCTATATGTTGTGATTCAATTCCATTTGACCAATTATTGCTGAACAGCCACTTCCTGCTGGGCTTGTGTTGCATGTCAAGAGATTTACAGATGTGCTGTCAAAGCAAGACAAACAAACTGGAAATTAAAATCACTGCAATCTTGTACCAGGAGAGGTTCATGCTGTCTGCTGTGGATACACACAATGGACATGAGGACAGAGGGAAGAACATCTAAGGTAAGAAGTTTGACTCCAGGAGAAAAGAATTGAAATAAAACAAAAGGAGCATCAACAAGTTTTCCAAAATGACGTACAGGCTGGGACATGTTTAAATGTTAAGAGAAAAGCCTCAGGAGAAAAAGAAGAGGTGGTGTGGAGCAAAACCATCGACTGAGGATTTTCCAGAAGGAAGAAGTCATGCAAATCCAGAAGGTTGCATGAGGAATTCACCTCTGTGCATCAGAAGAAAAGAAAGAAGAACGTGTGCAGATACAGGAAAATGCATAGGGGATGGTGGAATCCGAGACATTTCCAGGCTGATGTCTATATTCTTAACAGATTAGGAGACAAGATGATGTGTTGAAGTGAGGTGAGGAGGTGGTCGCTTCATGTGATAGAATGTTGAAATAGGTCCCTAAAGAATGAGATGCTGTTACAGTACATGTATAAAGATGGCCAGGCAGCAGGAAGACTCACTTTCCGGGTCCATGACTTTGTAAGACACAACTGGGCTCAGTTGTGAGATGTTCCTTAGCAACCCTCAGCTACCCAGTATGAGCAAAAGGACTAAGATTGGAGTTTGTTGGGCAAGAGCTGGAGAGGAACAAAGGCAAGGTAGGATTTCAGCAGTGGGCTACATTTTCTAGCCTGAATAGGGAATGGATAAAGGCAGGTTGGTCAATTTGGGTTCAGTCTGGTTTTGGTATAATGGGAAAAAGTAATGCAAGGTAATTATAAGTGACACAAGATAAAAATAATACAAGATATTCAAACTAGATAGAACATCACAATTGGAGGGGCTGGGAAATAGTATTTTCTAATAGTTAACTTCTCCGATGTGTTGAAGATGAATGCCAGCTTCCCAATCCTCTAAGTCAACTACTGGGATTCCACAGAACTTGAATGTGAATAGCACAACTGTGACTGTGTGTATGTGTTCCTGAGTGAATAAGTTAAGCAGTTAAGGAGTCATCACTACCCTGACACTATCAAATCACTTTAATTTGATAAAAAACTTAAGTTTGTGTGTACATAACACATTTATTGAGTAGCCTATTGGAAAAAAGTTCATTGCAAATCTATTGTACCAATGTGCCCTCGTTTGATGTTGGAATTTTTTTACTAGGAAGGACAAGATCATACACATCCTGAAAGACACCTATAATTTCTTACTCATTATACAGGATGATTAGTGTGATTACCTCATCTTTACAATCTGTTTTGATTTCCAAATGGGAAAAGTCAGAATAAGGGAATGTTTTTTGGAATTTAAAACCTCAAATTCTGGTTTGGGTTTTCTTCTACCACCTCTGATGCAGTTTAGACTCATGATCTTAGAATGCAAAAGACCTCAGAAATCACCTTATCTGGTGTCACTTAACAGAGGGTCCAACCAATGGCTGGCTCTCCTAATGTCACACCGGCTGTCAGAAGTAGAACTATATTAAACGCCCAGGTACACCAACTCCTCTTTCCACCAGTCTCTGTCACATCCTCAAGTTCAGAAGAACTTTACCTTCCTGAACCAAAAAAGGTCATCAATGTGGAGTCAAAGTTCATGAAATAATGAGTCCACAGTATCCATTTGTTTATGTGTCACTGACTGTCTGTCGGGCATCCCACAAGGACACCAGGCTAATGCAGCAGGGGCTGGACAGTAATGCCAGGTATACACCACAGCTGGGAAGGGGACAGAGTTCAGCCTTGGACAAGTCTGTCCCCACAGAGCCCAATCCACAAGAGCTGAATGGCAGATACTTTCCCACTAAGTGATGAACAGTCCCATTTGTCCATATAGCTCTGGTCATACTTCCTCATACAGTTTATTTTCCTTTTTTCTTTTCTTTTGTGGTGGAGATTGAACCAAGGGGGCACCACTGAGATAAGCCTCCAGTCCTTTTATATTTTCTTTAAAATTTTTTGAGACAGGGTTTTTCTAAGTTGCTGAGGCTGTCCTCAAAATTGTTAATTCTCCTGCCTCAGCCTCCCTAGTCACTGAGATTACAGGTGTGCCACCATGCCCAGCTCTGCTATAGGTTCTCACCTCTACACTGAGCTCAGCAGCCCTAGAAGTGCTTGGTGCTGGGGGTTCCCAGGCTCAGTCCCACATACCTCTTGTTACTCCTAACCTGGAACCCCCAGACTATTTCTCTCCACTTTTCCTGACCACTGCCCAGAAAGAAAGAAGATTTTATTTGATGGTATGAAAAAGCAGAGTGGGACCTGAGGCAGCTTACAGAGCACTATTTTGGTAAAAGAAGGATGTTCTATCATAAGGAGAGACCCCTCGAAGCCTGGTTCCAGAATCCCTTTATTGCCTTTCAAACTTCAGGAAGCATTGAAGACATGAGTTGCAGTTTTGAGGCAGTCTTATCACCAAATTTATTTCAGGGAAAATAAAACTAAATCAAATGGATGGAGAAAATAGGATCATTTAAGAAAATGTACTCAAAATCATATTCAATCCAAACTTGACCTCAGGTGCCTGTTCCAGTTTCATTCTCCTCCTCTGTTGTTTAAATCAATGAATAAAGGTATGTTTCCCTTTTTGAAAAGACTGCATTTGCAGAAATGAATTGTATTAAACTAATTAGGTAGATGATGAAAGATGTTCTTAGACCACCTGTGCCAGCCCTTCTATTGCACTGACTCCAGCAGAGTCAGGCTGTGGTGCCATCCCCTTTGTGAGGGCCTCCCTCTCTCCGGGCAAGTCTCTGTGTCTGCACACATGGACACATCCCATCCTGGGCTTGCCTGCCCTCCTCCTTGCCAACCGCAGCCTCTGGCCTACTGTTGTCCCACAAGTCATTTGCTATTAATAGCTCAAGTGCATGAACAATTTACTGTTTCAAATACAAATTATTGGGAATTCAAGATTGTCCCCTTAATAACACCACTCTGACTCATTCACATTGCAACACACTTCCTTGAGGGAGGGGGAGGGCCAGTGCTAAGCAGCATGCCAGGAATATCCCAGGGACCTGGTCACACCCAGGGGCAGGTGGTCTCTGTGAGCATCATACAGGATGAGTGCGTGGAGGGAAAACAGCTGAGAACTTCCTTCTAGTAAAGAGGAAGTCAAACCTTTAGTTCTGGAATTGCCTTAATCCCAAGCATTGGTTAAGAGATGAGCAAACCTGACCTCTTCTCTGTTTTCCAAGGGCTAATTGTTCAAGGGATGGAGAACAATATCTTTTCAGACTGATTCTTCTAAGAGCAGAAATACACAGAGTATTTAAAATTCCTAAATGTAGCAGAAGTTCTACAGAAGCAGCACTATAGAACTGGGATTGTTGAGTCTTCCCTGGGTGCAGGATAGTTTAAAAGAGTAGCCTCATTTGAGCCTCCAAGTAATTCTTTACTGTAGATATCAGGGTGGTTCCCATTTGAAAGATGAGAGACAGAAGCTCAGAAAACTTAAGTAATTTGCCCAGGGTCCCAGAGTTAGTAAGTTACATAACAGGGATTCAGATCCAGGCAGTATCATTCTGAAGCTTACATCTGCAACGATTGCCCTGTTCTGTCATCCAAAAGAAAAGGTAACTGAGAGCAAAAGCCACCTCAAATATATGAATGGGGTTCCCTTCCCCTAGAAGACCTCTCCTGTACTTCCCCACTTATTTCACCCCACCATCACCCATCCTCCAAGCCTTTGTCTCTGTCCCCTTCCTCTGAACACACTTCTCCTGTTGGAGCGAATGCCCTTCTCTTCTCTGGTGCTCTGCTAAGTTCTCCACTGCAGCCCTGGCGTCTGCTACCAGTTGATGAAGCGTTTGCCTGTCTACACAAAGAGCTTCCTCCTTTCTCCTTTGGAGATAATATGCAAAATCTGCAAGCCGGACAGGCCCATCCTTGAGAGAGATGTAGAATTTCTCTCTGAGCAGCCACGTCTCAGACCTGGGGCTCCCCTTGAACCACAGCCCTGGGTTTGGCACAACCCAGGTGCTCACTGTGTGTCTGCAGAGATTCAGAGGGTTTGGCAGGTGAGATTTGGCTTTTGTAGGAAAGGACTGGACTGGAGCCTCAGCACCATCACAATCTAGCTTGGGACTTGAGATAAGTTATTTCATCTCCATGATACTGTTTCCTCTTCTGAAAAAATGAAGATTATATATATGCACATTGCATGATTGTTGATGAGAGTAAATGAGATGCTACCTGTGCCTCAATTGGCCAGGACCTTCTACTCTGCTCTTGCCTTATCTTCAATGAATCCTGAAGACATTTCTGACCAAATATGCACAAGATAACTGTGAATATCTGAAAGAAGAAAGATGTTGAGGATACTTGTTCTTGGCCCCAGAAACTTATGAATAGCACAATGACATAATACTGAAGTCACCAACCAAAGTAATAATAGGAAAAGTGTCAGGAGCCAAAGTACAATGAATAAGCAGTATCAGTCATAATTATTATGGGAGATCCAAGGAGGGCAAAAATTGTTGGGGCTGGGATGTCAGGGGAATTCGTTTTGAGAAAGTAGAATCTGAGCTGATCTTTAAAAAAAAAATAAAGCAGTTTATCATTAGAATAGATACAAAAAACTTACTGTTCATCATTGTTGTCTGTATGTCTGTGTCTGTGTGTGTGCACTGGGGCTCAAACCCAGGGCCTCATGCATACTAGGCAAGCTCTATCCCTGAGCTACATCCCCAACTCCAGGTAAGTTTGAAGAATGCATGTGAACCAGAAAAGTGGAATTGAGGAGCTGGGGCTTGAGACTTACTTGTCACAGTTCTCACGGGACAGAAACAGAAGTCTTGACCATCTACAGGGATGGAGCAAAGACATCTATGACAGAGAGAGAGGGTAAGCAGGGACCAGTGTCAGACCCAAGAGGAATGTAGCCACCTGAGAACGGGCCAGCATGTGTTCTAAGACACACTCAGCTCCAGCCCATGGCTTCTGGGCAAGAAATTGGGATCTGTGGTGACTTTTTTCCCCCAGAGAAAATAAAAATCTGGATTTCTAGGCAAAATCTTACTATTTTGAAATGTTTATAAAAATGTTAAAAAATTTTTAAAAAATGCTGTGCAGGCCAAACAAAACATGTGCACAGGCTGGAGTCAACATAGGGAGAAACCATTTAGAATTTCTGCTTTTAGAAATGCTGGGAAAGCAGAGGGTAGAAGTCACTTGAATGCCAGGCTAAAAAAATTTGGAGTTTTTTTCCTACAGAACATACAGGATCCATGGGAAGAGGGCAGCTGACATCCTTTCCATTCAGAGCCCCCAAAAGGAGGCATAACAGAAAATCCTTTTCTCTTAATTTTTACCATCACAAGTTTTTCCTATTTACCTCTCTTAAGGGTTTTGCCTAAGAAATGCACTTACTTATCACTATGTGAATGCTTTTTGCTTTGTTTACTTGTAAAGGGACAAAACCTGGAAATTGGTGATTACACTTTAAGTATTTTAAACATTAACTTTGTGCCTTAGTAGCTTTATCTGTAAAAGGGTTAAATTAGGGAATATTTAAGATCCCTTCAAGTCCTAATATTTTAAGAATTGATGACTTTGTGTATAAGAAATTAGTCCTTAATTTGGTATGTGCTAAAAATGTAATGGTATTTTTTTAAAACGAGCAGTTTCAGAGTTCTTGAAAAGGTTCATGTTAATTTTATTTGCTCTTTTCCAATGACCCTATGAAAGCCTTAATATTATCACTCCCATTTTATGGAGAAAAAGGCTGAGGCTCAAGCAAGTAAAGTGACTTGCTTCATGACCAAAAATGTATCAGTGACAGAGCTGGAGTTCTCTTCTCTACTTTATACCCAACATACCCCTGGGTGCTAGAACTTTAGAGATGGAACAGAAATATGTTAAGTTCTTAAATATGCTTGTTGGTGAAGGTCTTTTGTTTCTGTCTCTTTTTTTTGGTGCCAGGGATTGAACTCAGGGGCACTCAACCACTAAGCCACATAGTCAGTCCTATTTCGTATTTTATTTAGAGACAGTCTCAACTGAGTTGCTTAGAGCCTTGCTTCTGCTAAGGTTGGCTTTGAACTTGTGATTCTCCCGCCTCAGCTTCCTGAGCTGGGATTACAGGGGGATGCAGTGGCCACTGCACCCCACCCCCCGCAATGTCCTTGGTTTCTGAGGAGTATTTTATGTATCTTTAGAAGCAGCTTGAAATTGTCTCTGGTTCAGTCTTAGTGGGGGGGCGGGGATGGAGGGTGAAGAGCTGGTGCATGGGAGAGAATAGCATCTGCTCTTACCTTATTTAGCAGGCAATCTTCTGCGTCTTCCCCAGAAAAGGATTTCATGGCTTCTTGGTCAATGCTGAGTAGAGCAGCAACTTCTCGGGGCTTTTTGCGGTAGAGGACAACACCTGAGGGCACTTTGCCCAGGAAGGGTAGTCTCTGGATGAAATTGCTTTGAAAACGTGTACACGAACCAGAGACGTGGCTTTTCAACTCGTCCCTTAAGTTTTTATTTCCACCTTGTGAGACTCCGTCTGTCATCTTTTGAGGAATTAAAAAAAATTTTTTTTTTTTAAGGAGAGTTGATGAAATTGAATTGGAATCCAATCTAATTTTACCTGTGACTGTTTCAACTTTACAGTTCTATTTACTGACTGCTGCTCTGACCTGGGAATAGTTTTCCAAGTTGTATTTCCCACCCAGATACTTAAAAGTTCCATTCAAGACAGAAAGCCCTGTAGTTGGCTTTCGCCCTTTTTATGCTTTTGTTCTGACACTGGATGCATGTTGCAGCTCCGTATCTTTCTATCTCCTTGTCCTTACCCTGTTGACAGTAAATATCCCTTGCTCTCCGATCCAGAAAATCCCACAAACGGATTTACCTTCTTTACAATAAACAAATAGAAAATTGCCAAACAAATAGCCTGGTACTCATCCTTATGCCTACAAACAAGTACCCAGGGCTCAACAGTTGACAATGGAAAAGCATGCACACACAGAGGCTCACTTAGGCACACAAGCACACGTAGGCACACAGGCACACAGAGAGAGGCACGCTTACACACACCACACACCCAGAGGAATGGCAGGGGAGCCATCCTTCTGCTCACCTGCTGACCTTTCAGTGTAATTTCCCTCTTCCCACTTGAATACCGGCATTAAAAATGAAGTCAGTGTAAACAGTCCCCCAGAAAGTCAAGGAAACACTCACATCTGGTTTTGCCAGTAAAATTCATGTTGGAAAACAGCTCAGGCAGCAAGTTCCCAGTCTGACTGGCTGGGACTAGTTTTACTATAGGGAAGAAAAATTTCACAATGGCTTGATCTCCGTACAGCTGGTAAACATCACAGCCTACTATCAGACCATCTAAAGAACTGACAGCATGGCTAGGAGCCCAGCTCTCTTCTGAGCAATGCCTCTCAGGCAAGCGTCTTTCCAAACCTACCTCTGAGTGCAGCCTCCAGGACTCAGCAACCACGCTGGCCAGAGCCTCAGTCACTTGATTTCTGTGGCCCAGCATTTGCATTTCCTCTCAGACTCTGCCCAGGTGAAAGCCACATCACAGCTCCTGGCTGCTCTGTGCTCCACCCACCTCCCTAGTCCCAGCTTTCAGTCTGGCCTCCGTAGACACCTTCAAGGAATCCATAGACTGAAATAAAACTTAAAAAGCTACAGCCTCTCCAATGACCCTCCATTGCCCGCCTCAAAACTGCCTTATTTCCCTCTTTTCTCTATGTAATCATAGTCCCCTTCTTTTTATATCAAATGCTCCCAAATATTCAAGAATCTTTTCCCCTTGGCTTCTCTTACTACAGGCCATCATGCCAAACTGTCATATCAGTTTCTCCCAGATGGAACAAGAGACTTCCCCTCTCAATCTGCCCTACAGAATTCTCTCTGCCTCATTTTCAACTTCACCAAGTCTTCTTGTTTCTCCCATGTGCTCCTGTTTTTGTTCTTACTTCTGCTTTCACTGGAATCATTAGCTTGGGAGTCACTTTCTTCTGGTGGGGATTTTCCTAACAAACACAGGCTACCCCATGGTCTTGTCATCAGATGCACACAGGTTCCTCATTTCTGTACCTGTGGCTCCCGTATCTTGGTTGCTCCAGTTCTGCAGCTGATCAAAATATTATGTCTGGAACTACCTCTTGCCCAAAGACACCTGGCCTGGTGTATGATGGGAAAACAAAGAACTGGGCTACTGGAAGAGCCTGTGAGAAGCGAGGAGTAAGAAGCAAGAACCATGTGCTCAGGGCAGGTAACTGCAGTCTAGTTTCAACAGCATGCACTTCCAGGAAATAGAATTGTTGTATGAACACACTCTAGTACTTTACCTTTGAAGGGCAAAAGTTCCACAGCACAGGACAGTCTCCCCCAAACAGGCTCTCTGACAGTTCCTATTAGGCACGTTGGTGAAGACAAACTTTCCTGGTAGATATAGATCTCTGGCTAATTGAGTGATGGATCAGCAAAAAATTATTGCATAACAGGGTGCCTAAGGCACTGTACTAGGCCCTTGAGAGAGATTTAAAGCTAATTCGGATTCTCCTCCTCCCTCAGGAAATACACATCCTTGTTTTTCATGATTCACACGAAATACAAGTATAAAAATGTAAACTGGCTTTGGCTCAATTTCTTTTGTGTGGCCCAACAACTTGTTTTTAAAAGTCAGTTTAATGAGGGATTCAAAGTGTTACATTGAACCTAAACCTTCAACATGTAGAGTCTTAGGAAGATCATGCTCACTCTTGTTCACCAGCAGAAAGGCTGAGATTTTCATGCCAAGAAGAACAACGGTAGGTTTGATCCAAATCAATCGTTTTATTCATTTGTTCTGAGACAGTCTCTCCCTATGTTTTCCAGGTTGATTTCAAACCTTCCATCCTGGAGCCTCAGCCTCCTGGGTAGCTGGGATTACAGGTTTGCACCACTGTGGCCAGCTTGAATCTTAAATATGCAAATGTGTCAAACTTCTCCAGGGTTACAAACTCTGACTTATTCCCTGAAGGATGTCCTTAATCCTGGAGTGACTCAACTTCACCAGCTCAGAAGACCACAGATAATCATCTGTGCTATGAGGAAACCCACAGTAGTGAACAATTTGAGACAAGGGCAGTGTCTATTCCATATTCCAGTAAAGCCTCAGAACCTAACACACAGTTGACCCTCAGGAAATACTACTGAATATTTATTTGATTGCATTAAAGTGCCATGCTAATAAAAATATTTTAAGATGCATAAAAATCACTTTATAAATTAAATTACAGACATGCAACCATGACTGCTTAAATTACTATCTCCTTTTATAGGAAAGCCTGATAAAACAGAACTTAGCTTAAAACTTGGCACAGGATCAGACCTTAGCAAATATTTGTCTTCATAATCCATTTTATTCACTGAAGAAAAAGACTTTTTTTACTGTATGTGAATAATTCTGGCTTTACTTGGTGGGTGAGATCTTTCAATCTTTCATTGAGATCTTTCTTGTTCATCATGGTTCCACCAAAAACCTGACGTCCTCTCCTCTAACACTAGAAATGACAACTGAAATAGATTGATCTCCATCTTTGTTTAGGTTCAGGGGTAGGGGATCCCAAATTCAAATGCTTACAAGGGCCAGGCAGGTCATAAAATAAATAAGGATAAGGTAGAACAATGGAAAGGGGTGGGTTTCAAGAATATATGCCTAAGTCTTTAGAGATTTGTTTCTCTTTTACTTTTTTAAAGCAATACTGCACTATCCACAAGACCCCCTCCCAACCCCCACCTCACACTGTATGTTCCTACTAAAACAGTTGCAGTTCCCTGAGAAAGCCCCAATGTCTTCTCTGAGACCCTATGTCTTCTCATAGGCAATTCTCTCTAATTGGACACCTTCCGCTCCTCCCCACCCTCTTCATTGGGCCAACTCCTCCAAGATGGTCCTTCAAGATTTGTCTCTCCTGGGGCCTTGTCTGATTCTGGAGGCTGAGTAGGGACCTCCATATGCTGTTCCTAAGCCACCCAGTGCTAAACTTCTGCTCTAGCTCTTGCCACACTGCACTTTTCTGGTTTAATTCTATCTATTCCTTGTCTTACCACAAGCTTCTTGAAAGAAAAAAAATTACATTTTTGGAACCAGTATTTGATATATAACAGGTGCTCAAAAGATGAATGAGTGAATCCATGAACCAATGAATAACTAAGATGTCCTCTCCCCCTTTTGTTCATTCAACAGTCTAATCCCATCTTACCTACAGGCATTAAAAAAAAAGTGAAATAATAAAAGATGAATAATGAGTAGGCTTTCATTGGTTGATCTGGAAACACAGTTAACAAAAGCAGAAAGGGAATAGGAAATGTCTCTTGGAAAAGCTGACATCTACTCAGAAAGAGCAAAGCAACAGAATAAAATATGTTTGCACCTGAAGGAAGCCGCTATTCGCAGCCTAAAGCTGTCAGGCCTGCTGAAAAACTGCCCAATAATTAGAACATGCCATGTGGGTCCTGGAAGCCAAAACCCCACACGTCTTTGTAAAAGTCATAGCTCCATCTGGCCATTTCAATAGAAAAGCACATTATTTCTTAGCAGCAATTATTATCCCAATACATCCAGAAAGAGGGTTAGTCCTCCAGCCTCAGCCCGAAGGAAGAAAACAAATGTTTACTGAACAGCAACAGTTCCATCACTTGTACAGCCTGTGATGAATGAGAAAGGATGGAAAATTGTCAACTCCAGCTTCCTATGCAGCAAAGATGACCTGGTTTTGTTACAAAAATAGTATGTAATGAATGATCCCAGTTTGGGCTGCGGGGAGGGAGAATATCTAGAGTTGTTTCCATCTGTCTAAGCGTCCAGCCATTTATATCTTGTGCACCTCAGTTATTCTGGATTTTCCTTGTTCAATCAATTCAGGCCAGAAGGCAACCCAGAAAAAAAAATTTTAACAGAAACCAGTTGTTGTAATGAAAATGCTGTTATGGCTGGAATGACACGTTTTTTTCAAATCGAATACTAAAAGGTTTTTCTATTTCCATAGCTTTCTGCTTGGTTGGAAAAAATGTATTTTCATCTGAAAATTTTTCCTGAAGTCAGGGTGAAGCCCTCTTCCCTCTGTCTTGAATCATGCAAGGCCAGTCTATTTTTAAGCTGTCACCACCAGAAAAATTATGAGAATAAGTAAAGCATTTAAGGTACTTGTTATACCTGAAGCTAACTGGCAATTCTGTTGAACTATTCACCTCAGTTTCTGAGTTTGCTGAGTTAGAAGGTGGAAGGAAAGAACAGGTTAAAGGAATTCATTGTTCCTAATTCTTGGGAACAAAGGGACAGTCCCCCTCCCCAATTCTGCCCTCTATTCTCAGGACTCACAGCAAATTTATCCATTTTATTTTTTCAGTCAAAAGAGACCCAGAATAAAAATATAGATACAGAGAGCAATTGAACAAACTAGAAAGTTCAGTAATAGATTTACACAAATATAGCCAGTTGATTTTGATAAAAGTATAAGCACAATTCAATGGAGAAAGATCTTTTCAACTGATGGTATTGGATCAATTGGTCATCCACAGAAAAAGAACTAAAATACCTCACAACTTATATAAAGACCAACTCAAGATGGATCATAGATCTTAATGAAAAATGTAAAACTATAATGATTGTAGAAGAAATATAGGGTCAACCTTTGCAATGTGGAGTTACAAAGAGTTCTTAGAAATGACATCAAACAGATAATACATAAAAGATGACACTTATGAAGACACTTCTGAGAGACAGGAATATGGTGGATCAGAGGCACCAGGCACTCACCTGCTGTTCCATGAGATTGAATCAAACAATAGCTGCATGTTGAAATGTGGACGGGGGTAGGAAAGTGCTAGGGTGCACAGAGAGGTAATGACCAGGTGAAACTCAGAAACATTGGGTCTTAGAATAATAAAACAGCACCCCAATACCCAATGTTCATCTGCAGGGAGGAAAAGCACCCCTTCAGTGGGGCCCTTAAACAGAGAGAGGCCACCCTGGTGATCTCCAGGAGAGCACTGGATGCAGTGTCCACTCAGCACACAGGAGACCTTGGGTCTGTGTTGGAGAAGAGGACCTCTGCACTACCCAGCATATTCATATGGTATCCCCAGATGGAAAGCCATCTTAGAGAGGGTCCCATTGTCTAGCTTGCTACTTGGAAGATCAAAGTGCCTGCATCTTTTATATCTCCAAGACCCACAATCTTCTCATTGGCTTAGCAGGTGCCCAATCTGGAGAGACACTTTGGGCTCAGGGAAGTGACTGTAACACAAACCCACAGAGAACTCTAGGTAGTGGGACAAGCAGTCTGCGAGGTGAAGGGAGTGGAGCAAGACCAGCTGTGTGTGGATTTACATAGGGAACAAGGCCAGGAGCATGGTTCCCAGTACCAGGCAATGGTTTCTTCCTGTGGCTGTCCACCACAATGTAGAAGCCCTTGGTTGGGTGGGATGCTACCTAGTCTGAGGCAGAGAATATGCACCTGAAGCTTGGGCATTTGCCACACGTCCAAGCACACAGACTAAGGGTCTCTGGATCAAGGGGATACAATTCATTGGTTCACAGGGTATTCAGGTTAGCTTGGCTGGCAGGCCATCATACTGTTTAGGGTCCCTCATCCCTGGAGCAATCATAGAGGCCTCTGGAGTGCATATAGCTCTGCTGCAGACAACTTTGCTTTAGGCTACACCAGTGAGCAGGGAGGGGACCCATTTTGCATGTTGACTTAACAGGTTTGGCTTGTCTAGCACTAAGAAGGAACATACCAATTGTAGCTATAGCTCAATAACCCCACCTAACTACACTTCATCTCCAGACCCAGAAGATTCCAAAATTAGAGGTCGTGGAAAGTTTCATCTATTCCAAATACCTAGGCAAGAAGGAATCTTTCATTTTTGTTTTTGTTTTTCTGACAGCATTGTTTTTCTATTTTTTCTTACTCTTATCTAATTTTATGTAGGTTTTAATTTTTCGATTTTTCCCTTCTTTTCTTCTTTCTCATTTTATCCTTTTCTTTTCTTTCTCTTTTCACTTCTGTATTTCCTTCCCTTTTTTAAAATTTTTTATTTTATTATTTTTTTGTAAGCTACCTGGTACCGAAAACCGGGAGGAAAACTCTCGGAGGCAGAGTAAAGCTTTTACTACTTTTACTTCTACTTTCTTAGAGAGAGCTTAGAGAGGGAAAGAAAGATTTTTAGAGAGAAAGATTAAAGAGCTTTTCTTTCTTGTCTTCTTAGCTTAGAGTCTTAGAGAGAAAGAAAGATAGAGCTTAGCTTAGAGAAAGATTAGAGCTTCTCTCTTCTCTCTTCTTTCTTCCTTCTTCTTTCTTCTGTCTTCTGTCTTCCTCAGGAGCCTCGGCCTAACTCTGACCAGTCATTACTTCTTCTATCTGGTTTCTCTTCTGTCACCTGGTTTCTCTGTAACCGCTCTGCCTACGTTCTGACCGCTCTGATTCTTCTGACCGACCGAGTGACTGCCCGACTGACTGAATTCTCCGTTCTCCTAACTC
Source organism: Tamias sibiricus (assembly GCA_025594165.1). Classification (NCBI taxonomy): domain Eukaryota; kingdom Metazoa; phylum Chordata; class Mammalia; order Rodentia; family Sciuridae; genus Tamias; species Tamias sibiricus. The sequence continues at coordinate 106,778,602 of CM046658.1, read as the reverse complement.
GGACCACTTTCACCCGGTTATATACCTTCAGCTTTTTGGGTGCCTACAGGTGCATCACATACATATCAGGTGGAACTTATGGCTTCCAGCTAGCTGCAACAGCCCTTCCTAATTAGGGCTCCTTCAATTTTTACTTTCATTAATATTTCATTTTAGTCTATTTTATATTGCTATTACTTCTTTCTTCTCTGGATAGTGGTGTTGTAGAAATACTTTTTATTATATCTCTATATCTGATTTGCTTTTAAGTTGTTACTGATGATTTTCTCTTCTCAAAGTGGGATTGAACACATTGGGTGGATGTCTTTCTGCTGAGCTATATCCCTAGCTCAGTTGAGAAATATTGCCCTTTATTTTATTCATGACCTAGTCCTGCTCAAACTTTGGTGGACACCTCAACATAAAGAATAAGGAAGACAAAAGTCCCCTGATGATGGCCCAACCCCAAGTAGACATAGATGGGAAGGGGATCTGAAGACCCACTACTGGACTTTCACATCTTAGTAAAAACAGAGAGAAATTAACACAACTGTTGTGGCCATCCCACCAATAAGGAACCTTAGCATAGTTTTTTCTCAAACCCTCTCAGATGGCACAGTACTGACAAGTCCAGATGAGTAACCATAGAGATTACATTCTATATACTCCACTGTCTATATCATACTTGCCTGAACTTGCAGAATGAACCTACTCACACAACTCCTACCTAGAAAGTATGTCCCTCATGTTCCAATACAGTGTACATAGAGTAAAAACAAAGGAGCCAAAACCTAAGGAGCCACTGGGAAACTACAATAAAAAGTCCATTTGTAACTAAACTAAACACTCCACAATGAACTAGTATTTCTGGGCACATCATAATAAAAGGCTGCTAAGAAGACCCTCACACAAATGTAGGAGAGATATACATCCTAACAAATGTGCAAATCTCAATATAGAAACACAAGAAACATGAAAGAAAAGGTATTGATCCCCTAAAAGGTATTGATCCCCCTTAGTAACTGAATCCAAAGATATTGAAGTGAATAAAGTGCTAGACAAAGAATGTAAAAGATTGTCAAAATGATCAATGAATTCAAAGAAGATAGAAATAAACAATGGAATGAGTTAAGACAGACAATGTAGCATATAAAGGAGTAATTTCATGAAAGGATAGACATTCTCATAAAGAAACAAAAATAAATCTTGGGAATAAAAAGCTCAATAAATCAAATAAGAAACTCATTGAAATCCTCACCAGTAGACTAGATCAAATGGAAGAAAGAATATCAGAAGGATATTGAAGAGAAAGTGAAGGAACTAGCACATTAAATAGTAATGGAGGAGTGGGCAGAGGAGAAAGAGAAAAGGAAACTATGAACAGAAAATACAAGATCTCTGGGGTGACATTAAATAAACAAATATTTGACTCATAGAGAAAAAAATACACATAGAGCCCAATGACATAGAAAACCTATTCAGTGAAATAATACCAGGAAAATTACCAAATTCTGGGAATGACGTCAAGATACCAGAGGCATTTTAGAACACCAAATGAACATACCCATAAAACAAACAAACAAACAAAACCTCTTCATGACATATTATAGCTAAACTTGCCAATGTACAGAACAAGAAAAAAAAAGAATAAGATGCAAGAGAGAAATGCCAAGTCACTTATAAAAGTAAACCCATTATAATAGCAGTAGATTCCTTAGAAGAAACTCAAAATGTCAAGAGGGCATGGAATGACACATTTTAATTCCTGAAAGAAAATAACTGCCAACTCATATTGCTTATCCAGCAAAGTTATCCTTCAGAATCTAAAAAGAAATAAAGATCTTCAAAGATAAACATACACTAAAAGAATTCAAAACCACTAACCCAGCATTACTCAAAGGAACCCTACATCCAGATGAGGAAGCAAGAAAACATAACCACAAGAGCTCTAGAAAGAATAGATATCACAAGAGTGATTATGCAAATAAGAAATAAGAGAGAATTAAATATGATTATTTCAGCAAATTATCAAACCTTTAAAAAGAAAAACAAATATAGAATTCTCAGAGCAACCAAATGATTAATGATTTTTTTTTTCTTTTTTGGTACCAGGGATTGAACTCAGGGGCACTCAACCACTGGGCCACATCCCCAGCCTGTTTTTGCATTTTATTTAGAGACAGGGTCTCACTGAGTTGCTAAGTGATTCACCATCGCTGAGGCTGGCTTTGAACTTCCAATCCTCCTGTCTCAGCCTCCCAAGTACTGGGATTACAGGTGTGCACCACTGAGCCCGGCTCAGAGCAACCAAATGAAAAACAATAAAATGACAGAAACTAGTTCATTTCTTTCTCTAATAGCCCTGAATATTAATAGTCTGGATTTTCCAATCAAAAGACACAGACTAGCTAATTGGATTAAAAAATAAGACCTAACCATTTGCTGTCTGCAAGAAACAACCTCACCAGCAAGGTTATACAGACCAAAAGTAAAAAGATGGAGAATTATATTCCAATGAATGAAATCCAAATGCAAGGAGAGGTAGTTATATTCATATCCAAGAAAACAGACTTCAAGCCAAAATTGGTCAGAAGAGACAAAGAAGGCCATTACATACTGATAAAGGGAACAATCTATGAAGATATAATTATTGCGAGTATATATGCATTGAACATCAGTGCACCCAATTTATAAAATTACTGGACATAAGGAAAAAGATAGACCCCAATACAATAATAGTAGGCAATTTAATACCCTACTTTCAACAAAAGATAGATCTTCCAGACGAAAAAATAAATAGCAGAGCAGAATTACACTATAGATCAAATGGGTTTAACAGATTACACAGTATTTCATTCAATGGCTAAAAAATAAATATGCATTCCTTTCATCAGCACATGGATCATCTCCAAAATAGATCACATTTTAGGCCACAAAGCAAATCTTAACAACTACAATAATACGGAAGTAATATCTTGCATATTATCAGATTACAATAAAATGAAATTAGAAATCAACAATAAGAGAATTTGCAGAAATTATACACATGGAAACTGAACAATACACCTTTGAAGAGCAGTGAGTCATTGAAGAAATTGGGGGCAGGGAGGGCAGATTTAAAAATTTCTAAAGTCAAATGAAAATTAAAGGATAATTTATCAGAACCTATAGGACATAGCAAAAGCAATTATAAGATGGAAGTCTATAGCTATAAGTGCCTATGTTGAAAAAGAGAGAGAGAGATCTTCAACAAACAACCAATGATACATGTCAAGTCCTTGTAAAAACAAGAACAAAGCAAACCTAAAATCCGTAGAAGAAAATAAATAATAAAGATCAGAGCGGAAATAAATGAAATGGAGACTAAAAGAAATAAAATTGGTTCTTCAAAAAGATTATTTTTGACAGAACCTTAGCAAAACTAACCAAAAGAAAGAAAAAGAAGACTCAAGTAAATAAAGTTAGAGATAAAAATAAGATATTCCAACAGATACCACTGAAGTCCAGAGGCTCATCGAAACATATCTTGAAAAAATTTTATGCCAACATACTGGAAAATTTAGAAGAAATGGACAGATTTCTAGACCCATAAGATCTATCACAATTGAACCAAGAGGATTTAAAATATCCTAAACAGGTCAAGGACACAGTTATAAAGGAAAACTAGGACCAATATCCTTGATAAACGCAGATGCAAAAATCCTCAATACAGTGTTTACAAAGTGAATTCAGCACCACATTTAAGATATCATACATTGTGATCAAGTTGGTTTTATTCCAGGGATGCAAGGTTGGTTCAACATATGCAAGCCAATAAATGTAATTCACATTTTAAATAGAAACAAGCATAAAAATCACACACTCATTTCAATGGATGCAGAAAGAATTCAATACTGCTTCATGATGAAACCATATATAAATGATATAAAAACAACATACCTCAACATAATCAAGGCTATATACAGCAACCCCATTGCCAATATCATACTGAATAGGGAAAAACTGAAAGAATTTCCTCTAAAATTAGGAATTAGACAAAAGCGTCTATTTTCACCACTCCAATTCAATATAATATTAGAAACTTTAGTCAGATCAATCAGGCAAAGAATAGAAATAAAAGAAACAGATAGAAAAGGAGAAAGTCTAATTATCCCTGTTTGCTGATGATATGATTCTATACCTAGAAAACCCTAAAGAATCTTCTACCAAATCCTCTAGAACTGATAAAAGGATTCGGCAAAGTAACAGGATACAAAATGAGCATACCAGGGCTGGGGATATAGCTCAGTTGGTAGGGTGCTTATCTCACATGCACAAGGCCCTGGGTTCAATCCCCAGCACCACACACACACACACAAATATTGACAAAATAAGCATACCAAAATTGTTAGCTTTCCTAAACACCAATAATGAACTCATTGAGAAAGAAATCAGGAAGCAATCCCATTCACAACAACCTTAAAACAAAAAGCAAAAAAAAAAAAAAAAAAAGAAAACAATGAACAAACAAAAAAACAAAACAATAACAACAAAACCCTAGGAGTACACCTAACTAAGGAAGTAAAAGACCTCTACAATGAAAATTACAAAACACTGAAAAAGGAAATTGACATTACAAAACACTAGAAAGTGGAAAGATATTCCATGTTCATAGATTAAGAGAATTAATTATTGTTAAAATGGCCATAAAACCAAAAGTGATCAACAGATTCAATGCAATCCCTATCAAAACACCAGTGATATTCTTCACAAAACTAGAAAAACCTATCTTAAAATTCACATGGGTACACAAAAGACCCTGAATTGCCAAAGCAATTCTGAGTAAAAGGAATAATCCACACTATCCAATGTTTTAGTCAATTTTTCATCACTATGACCAAAAGATCTGACAAAAACAACGTAGAGAAGGTAAAGTTTATTTTGCTCATGGTTTCAGATGTTCAGTCAATAATTGGCCAACTCCATAGCTCTGGGCTTAAGGTTAGGCAGAAGGGCAGGGCAGAGGAAAGCAGCTCAGATCATGGCACCAGGAAACAGAGGAGTTGGGGGAGAAAGAGAGAGAAGGAGAGAGAGGGAGAGAGGGGAGAGGGAGGGAGGGAGAGGAGAGAGAGAGAGAGAGAGAGAGAGAGAGAGAGACGCGAGTGAGTGCTGTACTCTCTGCTCACCAGGGACAAAATATAAACTCCAAAGTCATGCCCCCAAGGAACCTATTTCCATCAGTCCCACCCTACCAGCCTACAGCTACTGCCCACTAATCCATATCAGTGGATTAATTCATCAATTAGGTTACACCCCTCACACTCTAATCACCTCTGAAGATTCTTACATCATCTCACATATGAGCTTTTTGGTGGACACCTCTTAACAGCCAATTTCAAAATATACTATAGAGCCATTGTAACAAAAAAAAAAAGCACATTGTATTGGCATAAAAATAGACATGTAGACAAAAGGAATAGAATAGAGGACTTAGGAATAAATCCATGTATCTACAGCCATCTGATTCTTGACAGAAGAGCCTAAAATATGTTGGAGAAAAAAGTCTCCTCAGCAAATGGTGATGGAAAAACTGGACCTCCACTTGTAGAAGATTGAAACATGTGCAAAAATTAAGTCACAAAGGATCATAAGACCTGAGACTTTGAAAAAACTAGAGGAAAACACTTCAAGATACTGGCACAGGCAATAATTGCTTGAGCAGGACTACAATAACTAAGAAAATAAAAAGAAAAGTTGGTAAATTGGATGGCATTGAATTAAGAAACTTGTGCACAGCACAGGAAACAAACAACAAATGAAGAGAAAACCTACAGAATGGGAGAAAATCTTGGTGACCTATTCATCTGAGAGAGGATTATTATCTAGAATATATAAAGAACTCAAAAAAATTAACACCAAAGAACAAGTTATTTGAATAAATGAGCAAATGAGTTGAATAGACCTTCTCAAAAGATGTGCAAATAGCCAATAAATATATGAAAAAAAACAATATCTTTAGACATTCAGGAAATGCTAATCAAAACTATATATGTAGAAGCTAGGGGAAAAAAGATGATATAAGAGTAGAAGGAGAACTGTTAGGGAAGGGGTAGGGGACCAGGAGGAACAGAGAGGGAAGGTAAGAGGAGGTGACAGGGAGAGGGTAGACATGATCAAGGTACTTTATATGCACATGTGAAATTGTCACAATAAAATCCATTATTTTCTCCAATTAATATACATTAACAATTATAATTTTAAAAGAATAAGAAAAGGAGAAGAGTGTTATCAAAAAGCCAAATGCCAAATGTTTTTTCTGATATAAGGAGGACGATTCACAGTGGTGTTGGGATGGGAAGCATAGGAGGATTAGAGGAACACTAGAATGGCCAATGGGTAGGGAGGGGATGGGAGGGGGCAAAAGGGTGAAGAAAAAAAAGAAGGATGATAGAATGAGATGGATATCATTACCCTAAGTGCATGTATGAAGTCAAGAATGGTGTGAATATACTTTGCATACAACCAGAGATATGTAAAAATGTGCTCTACGAGTATAATATGAAATGTAATACATTCTGCTGTCATTTCTAACAACTTAGAGTAAAAAATAAATTTGAACAAAAAAAAAAGAAAACATAAAATTGAGGCCTCATTTAACACAGGCCTGCACTATTTTTCTGTGAGTTATGAAGATCATAAAAATTCTATCAAAGCTCTAAACCAATGTTTATTCATTTAAAACATTCAATTCATTAAAAAATTTGTATCTCCATTTAAAAAAAATAGTCTTTTTATATCACTTCAGTCATTCAATGATTTCAGATCATTGGCTATTCTTTGATACGAAACCAAATCTCAGAAAAATGGTAGTTTCCTAAAGATTAGTTTAAATATGTAATCTAAAATTATATCAATGAACTTTCAGTAACCCTTTATATTAAAATCCATTCTTCTATTTGAATGTCTCTTTTACTTACGCATAATTGTGTATCATGTTTTAGTTTCTGGAAAATATGGTCCACAGAGTTATATATATCTTACAAATGTACTATATTAAAATTACACTTGTTAGTATTACCACCAGTCTTATCAGTAGAAAGTTATTAGAAAATTGTTAATTTCATGAATATGGATAAAAGTCTTCAAATACCCTAAAAAAAGGCAAAAGAAAAAAACACTTTAAAAATGGATAAAGGGATATATATGATCTATATACACTTATGAAAATGTCACAAAGAAACCTACTATTTTGTATAATTAATATGTCTTAACAATTATAATAAAAAATGGTAAGGGACTTCAACAAATAGGATGACAAATAAGCATATGAAAAGGTGGTCAACATTAGCCATTAGGAAAATGCAAATTAAAAACACGTAAGATACCATTACTTACATACTTACATGCATGGCTGAAATAAATACTAACAATACCACGTGCTGACAAGTATACAGAACAACTTGCATACCCACATTTTCTGATGGGCCTGCAAAATGGCATAACCAATTCTGGAGAATGGTTTGGTAATTTCTTGCAAAATGAAATATAAACTTAACATATGATCCCCAGCAACCCCACTCTTAAGTACATAACTTAGGAAAATGAAAACTTAGTTTACTCAAAAACCTGTACATGAACATTGATAGCAGTTTTATTCTTTGGTAATCATAAGCTAGGCACTACTCCAATGTTCTTCAAACAGTAAATGAACAAACAAACTATGGTACCTCCACACCATACTACTCAACAACGAAAGGAGTGAACAACTGATACACATGACTCCCACTAATCTTTAAGACATACTTGAGAATGAGAATCCAATCTCAGAAGGTGACATAACTATAGGATTTCATCTATCTGGCGTTCTGAAAGGCAGACCTACTGTGATGGAGAATAGATCTAGAGTTTCCAGATGAGGGCTGCGTGAGGTCTGACTACGAAGGAAAACATGAAGAGTCTGTTCTGTATCCTGCTGATGTTTGTGAATCTATACCTGTGACACAACTCATAGAACCTTTCACCAAAACAAAAGAAAAAAAAAGTGAGTTTTACCATATGGTACATTTTAAACAAAGTTACCTAAGGATGTTGATTATAATGAAAATATAATCAACTCATAAATTTCCTTAGATAATGTTTTTTTTTTTTTTTGAGAAATATCAGTGAAGCAACCAGTCACTATTTTAAATTTTTATTAGATCTGAAATACTGCTAGTAATTAAAATGTTACTGATGATTTCAAATCAGACTGCTAACATATTTAGAGAAGTAAGCCTAATGTTGTAAGTGAAAAACTAGAAGGAGCAAACTGGATAGGAAAATGTCCTGTTACTGTCTAGGACAGTGCTCTTTCTGAGCGATACATTTTAGTAAACAGGTGTTCTGGAAATTCTTAGGGATTTGAGGAGAAAGGAGAGAGAGAGAAAGCAAGAGATAGGGAGAAAACACAGACAGATAAAAGTTGTTAATTTTGGATAGTGGAATAATTATGGCTATTTTTCTTTTATTTTTATACATTTTCTATAATGAGCATGTTCTACTTATAATTAGAACAAGATGTGAATGCTACAAATGCTATTAAAAATACAACAAAATTGCACTTGTTTCTCGATGCCTCTTTTCTTTCCATTTCTGCCAACATTAGTTTGCATAATTAGAAAATAGACCAAATCAATATATAAATGTATGAAGTAAGAAAATATCATTAATATGACTGTGAAGTATGTATTTTGGTGTTGCATTTCCTTTTTAAGATGTATCATACAGAGGAAGGAAAGACATAAATATAAAAGAAACAAAAATATATGTAGGTCAGAGGCAGTAATAGAACTCATAAATCATTTCTCAGTACATGTCTAACTTTTCTAGGTTGCTATACAATTTCAAGGGCAAGCATTTAACAGAAATAGTTGAAAACACATTGGAAACTTTTAAAATAATTTTCAGACAATACAACCAAACTCATTGCACTTTTACCTGGTACAGGTTTTGTGTAGGTGCTGAAAATGCAATGATCCCATTGATCCCATAGGTTCCTTGCTTACGTAAAATTTGAGTCAAGGCCAAAGCATAAAGAGGGGGCATGCTTAGCCTTGTGTTGGTGGGTCAGGTCCCAAATGCTCCAGACAAGTTGTAAACAAGCATAGAAGAGAAGGCTGAGCACACAGAGGTGAGTGCTAAGAGAGGTAGGTGGAAAGGTGTCCTCAGCCAGAGATAACTTCTGTGCAGAGATAGCAACTCAGAGACATGCTCACTGACAGTGGTCAAAGCAGTCCACCTGGAGGCTACCAGATTAGCTTGGCACCATGGCACAGGCAAGGGAGGCAAGAGGGAGCTTTTGAAGGACGTTGAACAGTAAACCGAGGTGGTAGTGATTGTTCTTTGAAGTGTTTACATTTCTCTATGGAATTATCCATCTCTATTAATCTGTTAACCTTGAGGACAGAAAGTGTGTCTGGCTCAGTGTTGCCATGGGACTTGTTTCTCCAACATCACTGTGCAAATAGGAAAAGGCAGTCTCTGTGGGTAAACCTAATCCTTCAGGGCCAAGGTTGACTAAGCTGACCACACCTGTGTGAGAAAGATCTTCCAGGAAGAAGCAGCCCACACCAGTGCTCATGGATTAGTGTGAAGAGCCCGTGAGATTTCAGCCCAACTTGCTCCTCACCCAGGCACATGTGTAGGATACAGCCTGCATACCAGTAGAGCCCTGGAGGAACCCCCTGGGGGGCTAGTTCAGAGGTGATCACATTATACACTGATTTTTTGGTTGAAGGCAGTGGGACTGCAAAGAAGATGAGAGGTCTAACAAACACACCTTCCTGCACTTTACCTGGAATGAACTGCTCTAAGAGATCCTGAGCATTGTCCACCCAAGCATGGGCTTGTCTGATTGATCGACTCCATTCAGTTCCTTAGTGATGCTTCTGACAGAAAATTGTGGTATTGGCTTCTCCATAGATAGATCTCAGTGTCTTCCATTCCCAGTGGATGGCGTGTGAGCCTGAGAGCTAACAGTTCTTACAAGTACCTGTCCTCTGTTGTCCTAGAAAAAAGCTGCAGATGCTGTTGGCAATCATTTCCTTTGGTGGTGGAAAGGATTTGGGGGGAGGGACATCCTTCTCTAACAGGCTTCTGGAATACGCACTGCTACCAAAGTGGGGCCCATCTTTACCTCAGGCCACTCACCATCACCTCAGGAACACTTGTGTCTCTGTGGTATTTCTGGGTTCTCCATCTCTTTCACCTTCAATGTCTCTTCCTCCTCCATTGAAAATCTCTTTGCTGTAGTTCCTCCTTGCTTGGTGTGGGGTTTTGCCTTTTGCTCACCTTCCACACCCCATCTTGTAGCCCTGTCCACACCCATGACTTCTTTTCTTTACAAATTGCCTAGCTTCAGGTATTTGTTACTGTCATGAAAAATTGATTACTACAGTATCCAAATTAAACACCTACTAAAGTGAAAGCCTTCTTCCAAGGGTTTTGGGAAGCTAAGAAAGTCCACAAAGACTTCACTGGAAATCATCTCTCTTCTTCCTGAGAAAGATAAAACCTCTCAACCCTACTGTCTGAGGCATCATCACCAAAGGGAACACTCAGACCTCACTTCTCAGTTTCACCACTCAGAAACCACAATGTTTGTTTTTAAAACATGATTGAAGAAATCAAATGCCAAGGAAAACGTGGCTTATTACCATAGGCTTCAGGGAGTTTGTCATCTACAATCAATGTTGAAAAAATAAGATTTGGCCTTTATGGCAGGGTCTCTTTCAATAAAAGTGATCAAGATCAGCTCATTCAGACAAAACAACAACAAAGATAGGAAAGAATAGAAAAATAGAATGACGTTTGATACCTAAACATCAATTAGTCTTTATTTTTAAACATTTCATAAAAGTAACTAGAGGAACACAGTGCCCAATGACTAGTACCCATTGAAATAGCTGTTTTACATCTGGCTTTCATTCTTAAACTTGTCCTACAAACACTAGAATTTTTCTTGCTACTAAGTCTGTGCCATCAGGACCTAAGCTTCCTGGGGTCAGGAGAAAACAAGTAGAGAGGGACAAGTCTGATTTGCAGAACTGTAGAATACTTTTACTGCCTTCATGTTGGCTGTGGCACCAAAAGGGACAATGGGACATTCCGAGCCCTAGTCAGAGAAAGGCTGTTAACAAAGTCCTATTAACAAACGATATGTAGGTGAAGTTCCCCTCTTCCATAAGGCACTTCCTATCACAGCCACTTCCCAATTTATTCTCCCTTATCACTATGACAACCCTTATTAATCATAAGCTGTGAGCCCAATCTCAATCAGAAATAAAAAGGAAGCCATTATCTTTAGCTCATGTGGCCTTATTTCAAATAATGATCTTGTCTCTTGGTGAATTCTTGCCATACTATAACAATGGGTTGCCAATTATTAGCCCTGGAGGGATCCAAGGGCTCCCGGGATCTTGGCACCAAGGCCTGCTTAGATTCTGGTTTCCTTTTGAATATCCAATTAAGTGCAAGCTTACACAAATCCTCAGCTTCTCTATTAAGTCTCCCTCAATCATTAAATAAGACTAGAATGATCTAAGATGAAAAGCAATGTTGAATGACACAAGGTAGCAAATTAATCATACAAAGTTCCTATCAAAAAGCAAATGAATTGTGCTCATTATATATAATATGAAATGAGTTGCACTCTGCAAACATGTATGACAAATTACAATAAAAAGAAAAAAGAAAAAAGAAAAGCAAATTAAGTAAAAAACTCAAATGGAAAAAAAAAAAAAAAAGCAAATGAAAGAAATGGCATACAGGTCAACAAAATCTGCAGTTCCCTATACCTTAGCTTGGGTGCCCAGTATAGTTCACACAATTCCTTTGGATAGCCACTGCTAGAAGCTTCCATGACCAAAATATCTTTTTAAACCATTTCAGGTTAATGACGATGACCCAGTTAAAGACACACCAAGCCATGGTAGGAATTATTAAAGAATTAAAATAGCACTTCTCTCCAAGCTGGGAACAAAGTAATTCTTTTTCACATAGGTTATAAGCCGGAGTTGGGTAATAGCCAAGTGACCCCAGAAAGACTGCTAGGTAAGACAGACAGAATAATAAATAATTGACACATCTGTCTACTATTTGGAGGTCTACCAATAACTTGGTTTTATTCTCTTGGTAAGTGGTTTTTAAATTTTCTTTTAAGGCCTTAAGTCAATCCTCTAAGGATAGCTGTATGCATCTAAGTGAAGCTACAGAACATGGATAACATTTTTCTTTCTTTTTTTGTTGTTACCAGGGATTTAACCCAGGGGTGCTTTACTACTGAGCCACATCCCCAACCCTTTTTATTTTTTTATTTTGAGACAGAGTCTTGCTCCATTACTTAGGGTATCACTAAATTGCTGAGGCTGGCCTTAAATTAGCAATCCTCCTGTTTCAGCCTTTCAAACTGTTGGGATTATAGGCATGTGCCACCACACCTGGCAACACTTTTCTTTACATCAAATGTGGCACCATTCTGAAGAGCTGCAGCAGAAAGAATCCATTTTAATGACAAGCAAGACACAGATATTTAATTGCAAGAAGTGTGAAGGCTGTCATAGTGATAAGGAAGAATAAATAGGGAGTGACAGTAAGATTAAATGAAATAAATATTGGCTGGAATTTAACTAAAACCTCACTGAAGAATGAAACATGTAGATTGAGTCATAAACGTGCAAGAATTCATGAGAGAGCTTAGAAAGGAAAGGATGCTGTGGAAAGAGGAACCAGGTTAAAAAGCATGGAGGTCAGAGAAGTCAATAAGAATGGCAGAGGAAAGACCATCAGAAACTCCCTAATCAATATAAGTAATGAGAAAACTAGCAAAAAGTGTCAGAATCTTTTTATAAATTGGAAAATTAAAGGTTTACAATAATCTGGGAAGCATTTGTTCAAGAAATATAGCTGGATCTTGATTAGAAGAATGACATTTGTGGTGTTTTAATTTGTTCCATATTTCATTCTTCAGCTCTGCAGGGGCCTTGATTACTCATGGCAAAAACTAGCATCTTGGTAGCACCAGAGGAACAAAACAGGACTAGAGTTCTTCATAGAATTACCCTTATTGACCTGGCTAGTCAACCTCCAGGAGACCACATTTGTTGTCTATGTTCTACCTGATTAATTGCCCCTCTTCCCCTGTGCAAATAGTATTCCAATGAGGGCATTTAAAAAAAAAAAAAAAACAATTATAAGCAACTGTTTAACTTCATGGCTGCCTGAACAAATGGACAATAGGTTGAATAAAACATTAACCAAAGAGCCTAAGAGGAAAAGCTGGGGAATGAGATGTTCACGGAGACTTTGAAAATTTCCTACACATTTCTAGAAATATAAAAGAGCATGCCTACATGTAGGGTTTTGCACATGCCTGGGGCCATGCTCTCACTTCTACTGACTTCATGTTCCACACAAACAGGAAGTGGGGACTAGGGCAGAATTACCAACAGCTGGTCATTAAAGGCATGCCCCAGCACATGACAGAGTCACTTGGCAAAGCCTGGAAAAGTTACTGGTTCTTGATGGATAAGAAAATCTCTAATTATCAGCTGACAATAAATTATAATAAATTAACAAAGACTTCAGTGATCACATGCAAACAAGAACAGTTTTGCAGATTAGCTTAGAAGTTACTAAGCAAATAATCATAACAAATAGTATCTGTTGTAGCCGGAAATGGATTGCAGCCCATAACGGTGGCGCTGCGGGAAGGAGTCCGGAGACAGGATGGAGACGAAAAAATTCTTTAATCTTTCTCTCTCTGTCTCTTGTAATTTCTAACACCACATACACACTCTCACAAGAAACCAAGACACCTACTCTTACAAGAAACTACAATATATCTATACAATAGCGATAACCCTGTCCGTTCTCTCTCAGGTCTCATCCCATGCGCCCGAGCAGGAATGGCGCTAGCCCGATCTGCTGAGTCATGGCTCAAATCTCTTGAGATCCTGGGCCAAGTCCTGCGAGATCCCAGGCCAAATCCTGTGAGACTACGGAAGGCGGAAATGCCCAAAAATGTCTATGGCCCGTAGTCAAGCGCAATCTTAGCTATCTCCCCGAACAGGGCTCCTGCAAGTAACAATAACAGTGGGGAAGGAGCCCTTTGATTTCCAGAGTTGCCATGTTACATTATTTAAAATGTCCAGTTTTCAACAACAACAACAAAAATGTATGAGACATGCAAGGAAACAATAAATGATGATCCATACACAGAAAAAATGTTCCCAAGGGATACCAGATATTTGGTTTATTACATATAATATAGATGTAAAATGTATATTAAATGTATATATAATAAAGATGTTAAATGTATAAAGATGTATCAATTGTTCCCAAGGGAGACCAGATATTTGGTTTATTATATATAATAAAGATGTTAAATCAGCTACTTTAAGCAGAACTAAAGGTAACTATGAGAACAATGTCTTACTAAATAGAGATTACCAATAGACAAAGCTTGTGAAAAGGAACCAAATATAAACTCTGGAGATAAATGTATAATGACTAAAGTGCAAAATTCACTGAGGGGATCAACATCAAATCTAAGCAGGAAGAATAAAGAACTAGTGAACTACATTATGATAGATGAATTGAGATGATCAAGTCTGACAAATGAAAAAGAAAAAAAGAATAAGTAAAAATTAACAGAGCCTGAGAGATCTGTAGGATCCAGTCAAGCATATAAACAAATCCATAGTTGGAATTCCAGAAAGAGAGGAGAGGGAAAAAAGGGAGGAAGTGGGAAGATAGTTGAGAAATTCCTAAATTTGATAAAAAATCTAGTCTATACATCTAAGAAGCTCAATGAACTCTAACTAGGAAAAACTCAAAGAAATTCACACTTAGACATAGATAAAACTGTTGAAACACAAAGAGAATCTTCAGAGTCTCCACAGAGGTGACTCATAGTAAGATTAACAACCATTATCAGAAAGCATGGAGGCAAGAGCCAGTGGGATGATACCTACAAAGTGCTGAAAGAAAAGAAAAAGGACAACAAAATTGATAAACCTTTATCTAGAATGACCAAGAGAAACAAAAGAAGATTCAAAACACTAAAATCAAGAATGAAAGACAGGGCATCACTACTGACCTCAGAGAAATACAAAGCATTATGATGATACAAGCAATTGAATGCCAACAAATTAGGCAACCTAAATAAAATGGATCCATTTCTAGAAAGATACCAACTTCAAATACTGACTCAAGAAGAAATGAAAATCTGAATAACAATAACAATTAGAGATGGAATTAGTCATCAAAAAAACTTCCTAGAAAGAAATGCTCAGGGTCAGTAGTCTTCACAGATGAATTCCAACAATGATTTCAAAAGAAAACCCACTAATCATGCAAACTTTCTTCAAAAATAAACTAGAAGGGAACATTTCCCAGCATATCTTCTGAGACATATATTAATCTAATGCCACAATCAGACAAAGTCACTGAAATCAAGGAAAACTACAGGCCAATATCCCCTATCAATATGGATTCAAAATTTCTTAAAATAATAGCAACCCAAGTCAAGTGGCATATAAGAAGGACCATATACTATGATCAAATGGGATTTATCCCAGACTGCAAGCTTGTTTTAAGAAATGAAAATCCATCAGTATAATGCACCATACAAGTAGAATAAAGAACAAAATTCATATGGTCCTCTCAGAAAACGCAGAAAAAAACATTTGATAAAATGTAGCATCTTTTTTGTTTTAATCAAAAAAATCAACAAATGTGGTGACTTGGTTAGGCCATTTGTGAAAAATTCCAGTTAACACATACTTGATAGTGGGGACTGAAAACTTCCTCCCTGTGATCAGGAACAGGACAAGGATGGTCACTCTCCCCAGGTCTATTCAAATTGTTCTATAGATTCCAGCCAGGACAGTTAGGCAAGAAAAAAGAAAGAAAGGCATCTGAATTGGAAAGGAAGAAGTAACACTATCTCTATTTTTGTGATCTTGTATAAAGAAAATCATAAGGAATACACATAAACACAAAATCTATTAGTGCTAACAAATGAGTTTAGCAAAGTTGTTGGATACAACATAAAAATCAATATAAGAAAATCAGTAAAGTTGGTTTTATTATCATACACTATCAATGAACAGTTTGAAAATGAGGTTAAGAAAACTTTAATTTATGACAGCATCAAAAAGAATATTTAGGAATAATTTAATATAAGAAATACAAGACTTGTACATGGAAAACTATAAAACATCATTGACACAAATGGAGACCTAAATAAGTACAAAAATATTCCCTGTTCATAGAATGGAAGACTGTCTTGTTATTTTTAAAGTGGCAATCCTCCCCAAACTAATCTACAGATAAAGCACAATATTTATTTTTTTAAAAAAATTTGTTATCTTCCTTTTTTTTCTGCAGAATTAACAAGCTGATTCTAGAATTTATATGAAAATACAAGGAACAAAGAATAGTCAGCGCAATCTTGCAAAAGAACAAAGCTGAAGGACTCATGCTTCCTAATCAAAACTTTTCACAAATCAAATGTAATCATGACTGTATGGTACTGGCATTAGTACAGACATATGGAACAATGGACTATAAGTCAAGTTCTGAGAAAAAACAACAACAAATATCTGGTCAAAAGTGTCAAAATGTGATCTGAAAGAATAGTCCTTTTGCTGGGTGCAGTGGTGCAAGCCTATAAACCCAGCAGCTCAGGGGGCTGAGGCAGGAGGACCACAAGTTCACCAGCCTCAGCAACTTAGCAAGACCTTGTCTCTAAGTAAAAGTATGTTTTTTTTTAAAGAAAGGGCTAGGGATGTGACTCAGTTTCCTTCCCCAGTACCAAAAAAAGAAAAAGATTCCTTTCAAAAATGGTGCTGGGACAATAAATTTCCACATACAATAGGATGAATTTTAGTTTCTACCTTGTGCCATATGCAAAATTAACTAAAAATGAAACCAAGTTTTACATCTAAGAACTAAAACTATAAAACCCTTGGCAGAAAACATAGGTGCAAATCTTCATGACTTTGGAAGAGCAATGACTTCCTATATATGACACCCACACACAAGAAATGAAAGGAGGGAAAAACAGATAAATCAAACTTCACAAAAATGAAAAACTGTTGTGCTTCAATAAACATTAACAATATATGAAAAGACAACACACATAATGGGATAAATACTTGAAAATTATATTTCTGATAGGGTCTGATAGCCAGAGTATATAAAGAACTCTTAAGACTCAACTTAAAAAGACAACTCAAAAGTGGGCAAAGTATCTAAATATACATGTCAACAGAGAAGACACATAGATATGCAAAGAAGCACATGAAAAGATGCTAGACATCATCAGTTATTAGGAAAATGTGGATCAAAACCACAAGGTACAACTTCATACCCATGAGGGAGGTTATAATCCAAAAGACAATAACAAATTCTAGAGAGCATGAGGTGATATTAGAACTCTCTCACACATTGCTGGTGGAAACAGAAATGGTGCAACCACATTTCAAAACAATTCTGCATTTCTTCAATAAG
This sequence comes from Tamias sibiricus, assembly GCA_025594165.1. Taxonomy (NCBI): domain Eukaryota; kingdom Metazoa; phylum Chordata; class Mammalia; order Rodentia; family Sciuridae; genus Tamias; species Tamias sibiricus. The sequence goes on along the minus strand of CM046658.1, from coordinate 106,761,091 downwards.
TTACACAGAGGTTTTCTCATATAACCCAGCAACACATACTGCCCTACTCAGTTTGTGATACTGTAACAAAATACCACAGACCTGGTGGCTTATAAACAACAAAAATCTATTCCTCACAGTTCTGGAAGTAGAGAACTCCAAGATCAAGGGACTGGCAAATTTGATGTCTGAAGAGGACCCACTTCTGGGTTCATAGATGGCCCTTTTGTTGCTGTGCCCTTGCATGGCAGAAGAAGCAAGGGCACTAATCTCAGTCACAAGACTCTACTTTCACAATCCAATCACCTTCCCAATGTCCCATCTCCTAACATCATCATTTTAGTAATTAAAATTTCAACATATAAATCTGGGGATATGCAAACATTCAGATTATAACCATATGTCCATACAAAATATTCACACATGAGTGTTCATAGCAGTATTATTCATGATAGCCTTCAAAGTGGAAATGATCCAAATGCCCTTCCACTGGTAAATAAATAAGTTAAAATGTGGTATGCTCTTAAAATGGAATACCATCCAGCAATAAAAAGGAATGAAGTGCTGATATATGCTACAACAGGAATAAACCTTGAAAATATTATGCTAAGTGAAAGAAGCCAGACACAAAAGTCTACATGTATGATTCTGTTTGTATGAAAGATGCGTAAGTGAATTCAAGGAGGTGGAGAATAGATTAGCAATTTCCAGCTCCTGGGGACAGGTGGAAATGGAGAGTACAAAGTTGGTCATGTGTGTGTGTGTGTGTGTGTGTGTGTGTGTGTGTGTGTGTGTTTTGACAAAAACATCCCGGAATTAGTGGTGAAAGCTGCTTAAATTTGTGAGTATACTGACACCATTTCAAAGGAGTGAATTTTGTGGCACGTGAATTATATCTCATAAAATGAAGGCATAATAATTTTCCTACAGCACTCTCTGTGTTTTCTAGTAACCTATATTGTAGTGGTTACCAAAACTGGGCTGTAGCTGTCCTTGTGATTGTCTGTGTCCTCAACCAGCCTTATGTCCTTAAAGGTAGAACTTACCAGAGAGACTTTTCTTTTCCTCTAGTTCTGCATAATGCCTACTGCAGAATGGGCTTCGATAAATATCTTAGAAAAATAAAAAATGAATACAACAGGAGATATTTAGAAACTGGAAGGAGTTTGTTGCCAGTGTTGTGCTGTGGAACATGGAATGATTTGAGGCTCTGGAGATCAGCAGCATCCAGATTATAGCTGGTATAACATGCAGAGGCATTTGAACTTTGTAACATAGGTAAGGAAACCATTGGGAGGGTGTTTTTGTTTTTCTTATTTTTGAGTATCTGAAAGAGGGTGGAGCTGAGTCTAACTCCAAGAGACAGAAGACCCTGGTGTCACTTACCCAGAGACAGCCTGGCAGGAATGTTAAGCCCAAATAAAACCAAACTTGCCTCCTAAGCAACCTGACAGCTATCTCAAGAGGCTCAGATTATCCTCTGATCCTTCAGTGAGTTTCTTTTTTTTAATTAAAGTATTATAATTATAGATAGTAGCTGGGTTTATGCAAGGAATTTTATTTCAATCCCCATTCCCCCCACCCTTTCCTCCCCTCCTCTCTTTCTCTATTCTCCCTCTTCTAACCATTGGAAGTTTTTAAGCTGGGGAATAAAATAATAACATTTGCATCTGGAAACAAATCCTTCTGATGGCAGGAAATAAAAATTGTTAGGAGAGTAGAGATATTAAGGCCAGAGGCCACTGAATGACAGCAGAGTTTATATTAAATGGCAAAATAAATCTAGACATCAAAATCTCTTCCACTCTCAACCCAGGTCAACTGATTGAAAAAGTAAGAATTGGATATGTGTTATAGTAGGTTGGTATGAATTCTTCCCAAACCTATTAGTAACCCCTAATTTGGAAGGAGAGGGGTGGGATCCAGTACAGGAGAAGTACATCACTCTATTCACAATCCACAGTTGGAAGCACCAGTCTCAGAAGCTGCTGCATTGGAAATGCCTAGAAGGGAGAAAGCCCAACCAGACAATGATCTTTCTAGTTTCGGGGAGAATAAGCTAGGAAGAACCCACATAGAGCCACACCAACCGCTGAGACGGCAGCAGGGCTGAGCAGATAATTAAATGCTACGACGAACCAGACCCTGGTTCAGTGGCTTCTCTAGGCCTGGAAGAGACAAGTTTCCCTGCTGACCTGGCCTGCTGCCCCAGCTCTGTATGTCCTCTGTTCAAATCCTGGGAGGACAGGGGGACTTTTATTAACCACTTACCAAAGTTAAAATCTAGGGAGTAGAAGTCTAAACCTCCACGTTCGGGGATCCAACAAGAATCTGAGCTGGCTGTGTAGCTCAGTGGTAGGGTGCTTATCTAGCAAGTGGGAGGCACAGGGTTTGAATCCCCATCACACAAAACAGACCCAACAAGAATCCAACAAGTTTTCTGGCAAGCATTAGGGATGGCTCATAAATCAGTGAACAAAACAGTAGACGCTGAAAATATCATATAACCTAAAACACAGAAGAAAAGTACTATTCCAGAGGTGGGATATGAGGATGCTTATGAAAGATTTACTCCAAGAAAGAACATGTATGCATCTTCTGCTTTGCAGAGTATAAAAAAATCCAAGGAAAACAATGAAAAAAAAAAAAAAAAAAAAAAAGGTAACATTCTAAGGCAACAGATAAAGAGGCATCTGGCTGAACTTGGTTAAAGAAAGAGTATGAGAAAAGTAACAATACTCCAAAGGAACTTGAAACAGAATTAAAAACAGAAAAGAATCTGCATTATTAAAATAATGTGGAAGACAAATTTCCTCCCATCCCACCTGGTTTCTGCCTAAACCTTTATGACTATCCAGTAGCACTGGGCCCTTGGGGACCTGAGGTTAGGATGGTGTTTCTGACTGGTGGGACTAGATGAATGGTGAGCAATTGCTGGAAGAGAAAATGCTCAGCCCAGTGAGAAAAGGAAAGCCAGGCCCCCATATAGCACTACACACCCCAAAAACTTCCAAGTAAATTAACAAGTTAAATATCAAGACAAGTCAAAAGGTACTCAAAGAAAACAAGAATGAATATTTATCTGAACTTGTATGTATGAGAAATTTATGCTAAAGGTACAGAAAAACTTCACTAAATAAGAATTTAAAACTTCAAAACTAGACAACATAATTTCAAAATACAGAATGAGCAGAGAATGCAAGAAAAAGTAAAAATGGTTATAAAACACAAAAGGCAGCAAGGTGCACATGAAGGTCCCAACAGTGAGAATTCCCTCATCCAACCAAATAACCCCCTACCCTCCATTACTTGAGTTTGGCAATGATCAGAAAAAGTTCCCAGCATTTAGGAGACCGTGGGGAATATATCCCTCTTGTATTAACAATGGCAATGTAATCTTATATAAAGACTTTCAAAGAACTTTTAAAAATTTTGCCCATTGACCCAAGTTTGCATTTCAGAATTTATCTGAAGGAAACACAGAAGGTATGCAAACTCTTCATATACCTCATTACAGTAGGGAAAACAAAACTAAATATGCAACCATTAGACATTGGCTAAATATATTATAATACAACCATATAACAAAGACTTTGAAGCCTTTAAAAATAATATAGAGCTGGGTGTGGTGGATAGGGCCTATAATCCCAGCAATTTGGGAGGCTGTTGACAAGTTCAAAACTAGCCTGGGCAATTTAGAGATAGCCTGCCTCAAAATAAAATTTAAAAGGATTGGAGTGTAGCTCAGTGGAAAAGTATGCTTGGATTAAAACCCAAGTCTAAAAAATGAGACTTGTTCATCAGCCTTAAGTGATCTGTCTGTGATGTGTATAAGAGTTTGCTTCCTGTCCATTCACCTAAGACTTCCTTGGATCTCCATAATTTAAATATAGATGGCATTTTGGAGAGATCACATGTCCTGAGCACACCTTAGCAAGAAAGAATCTTCAAGGGTCCTTCCAGTGCTTCTGTTTCTTGCTTTCTCCCCCAGACACACACACACACACACACACACACACACACACACACACACACACACTCCCCATTTACCTCTCCCACACTTACCCCTCCAACCTGCTTCCAGAGACAAAGAAAGAAGGTCTGTTGCTCAAGGCCAAAGAAAGTTGTTTTTTATATAATCTTTCTACTCCTCCCCCCACCAGGAGGCTGCAATCTCCTCTCCAAATTCGGATTCCTCAGAAAAGAGGGAGGGGAAGTCCGCTTCCCTCAGGGGAAAGACAGTGAACAGACATTCCTACACAAAAAAATGACAGATCTTCAAGGGCAATAAAGATGAGGCAAACAATCAGATACAAATCATATTTCCTCAGCTCCATTATTAGTTGGCAAATGAAGTGGATCGAGTGAAAATATGTTTTCTTAAAATATTTCGCAACATTTTGCATTTTTTGGAAAAAGTATAGCACTATCCTATAAGTTGTAACTTTAAAAGCATACTTTAAAATCTTTTTTATGAGACAGGGTCTCATTAAATTGCCCAGGCTGGCCTCAAACTCCTGAGCTCAAGTGTTTCTCTTACCTCAGCCTTCCAAGTACTTGGGGCTAAGTGCATGCACTGTGTCTGGGTGAAAAACAAAACAAAACAAAACAAAAATCACTTTTAAATATGTGTGCATTAAAGCTTTGTTTAAAAATCTTTAACAATTCTTGCCAGGTGTGGTGGCACACGCCTGTAATCCTAGCAACTTGGGAGGCTGAAGCAGGAGGATCGCAAGTTCAAAGACAACCTCAGCAATTTAGCAAGGCCCTGAGCAACTTGTTGAGACCCTGTCTCAAAATAAAAAAAATTAATAGGTCTGGAGATGTCATTCAGTGGTTAAATGCCCCTGAGTTTAATCATAGTGGCAAAAAGAAAAAAGATCTTTGATAAGTACCATTTATTGAAGCTGTGCTATACTATGTGACAGTTGGGATTTAACAAATAAATCACTTAGTAATCAACAAAACAGACTTAGAATACAGATGTTATTATTAACATTTTATATCATGTTTGAGAAAAGTGAGGATGTCTCTATGATTCTAAAACCCATTATTTTTACACAGTGTTGATTATGAAGAGTTCAGAAGGTACTCAAAATTCCTTTTAGGAATATCTTGAACAAATCTAAAGCTAAAAGCTATTGAATATCAAATAAAGAAATTAAATGAGAAATGTGAAAGAAAAAATTGGTGGCAGTTGTAAAGACCTGGTTGTTTGCCTTGGGCTTTGAAATGCGGCTGATGGGTAAGGGGAGAGGCTTTGCAAGAGGAAACATTTACAGCCCTTTACCGACAGTGTGCTTCTTCTCAGTGACAGGTTTTAGGCAGGGGCATGATCAAAGCACAGGGTGTGGTACAATTTTAGAAGTTATGTGACTTAGACCGCCTTGAAAGCCTAACAGAAATCTCAGCCTAAGATCTCATTTCTCAAGAGATTCTTCCTCGAAAGCAAATACATTTCCGTTACTAGCCAGTCCCACAAACTTGGATATCTGAGGTTTTCTCTAATTTCACTATGGCCTTTCACCTTTGTGGTACTTCAGTCCCTTCCCCACCTCCTACGCTGACATATCCCACTCAGGTCAAACACTGGGAAGGCTCACAGTTTGAGAAACACACCTCGCTGATCTTTGGCAGTCCTGAGCCTACCACAATGCCCCCCATGAGAAGTTCCTGAAAGTACTCAGTGGAATGGTGGTCAATTGTTTCCCCAGAGGGAATAATGATTGCAGTCCCAAAGTCACCCTAAAGATGGCGGTGGGTTCTGCAACCTTCTCTGTGAGATCCTAACTGGACTCCACCCCTCATGAGGAATCTGAATCTTAACAAGCTTCTCAGTCAATCTATGCTATTGAATGACAAATGTATTCTTCTACTGATTTAATTCTAATTCTGGGAAAAATAAAATCTCCATGTTTCTAAAAAACAGGGGGAATCTTTAATTAATTAAAACTCTTCTTAAAATAGTCTACCTTCAGGAGCCTAATTAAAATAGCTTAATAAGGATTCCACCAATACCCTGGCTTCTCAATATTGCCTTTCCTTTTTTTTTATTTACTTATTTTTTATTTTTAAAATTGTTGATATTGCCTTTTCTTGTCCATAAAGCCAGAGAGGAGTTGGAGCCATTTATGATATTTTCTGAAATAGAAGTGGCCTTCTGCTTTTGAATTGATTCTTCCACAGAAGGCAAGGTAAAAGGGGCAATTAAGTGCATGGGCCTTGTCATATGAAAAGTGGAATCTAGGCCTGGCACAGCCACTCACTAGCTCTGACCCCAAGAAAGTTATTCCGTGCCTTAGTTCATCAACAGAGCAGGGATTACCAACCTACCTAACAGGGCTGTGAGGGTCATGTCACACAACCACGGAGAGTACTTAATGTGGTGCCATGATGTGTGGCACCCAATGCATGGCAGTGATGACACTGCTGTCCTCCTTGTCAAACAGAGCCTAAAGAAGCCCAAGAGAATAAAAATACATTTTATCTTTTTAAATCCAGTACTTAGAAAAAGTCCTGGCAAATAGTGGGTACCCAAAATAGCTGATGAATAAATAAATGTGATTTATTTCCCTGAAATAATCTCTTGAATACTAGAAACTAGTTCAATAAATCTTTTGATCTTTTATGCATATCTACCTAGGGATAAGCTTCCAGCGCTGTGAGGTGGTTTGAAATGCTTAAAGGAAATCAAGACAAACAAATCCTAGGCTGTTCTTTTATTTCTCATCTGGGCGTCATCTAGTGATACCTCTGCCAGCTAAGCTTATTAATGATTTTATTCCTCTGCTTGACTCACTGTAATACTTTATTCCACTATCTCTGCTCCTCTATCACATTTGCCCCAAACATTCTCTACCACCGCCCCAGCCTCCAGCCCTTCAGTTTGCCATTCTTCTCCTATCAGCTGACTCCTTATCGAGCCTTCCCTTCTCCTGGTGGACTAGATGGAGAAGATTGTGAATTCTTTCACTGAGAAAGAGCGTCTGCTGTATTATGTCTCTGCTATATCTGTGAGTCAATAGCTATGGAATTCAACAGCCCAATGGCATCTAGATACATTTTCTCGTCTTACAGATGTTTTGGAACCTACTTACCAACTAATAAATACCTTTTGGGGATGTAGCAGGATGAAGAAATAAATATAACCAGCCTGTCAACTTTCCCCTGAGGCTTTCTTCCCAGTAGTTTTCAGGTAGGTGTTCATTCCTCTGACCAAGCTTTCCTCTGACACATCAAAGGTGACCTGTAGTCTAATTAAACTACAAGAGCCAGAAGACAGAAAAATTTAAACACCAATTTAACACCTAATGATTCTTCTTAAACATATTGATCCTCAAATGCCTGGAACCAAACTGACAGCATTGCTGAACTTCTTACATGTTATTATTAGATGAATTATTTTAAGAGACATGAATATTACAAGGTTGGTGATTATGCCAACAACTCCTCCAAAGCATACTGTCACAGGATTGTCTTTCTGTGAAGACAGAGATATCAGCTTAACACACACACACACACACACACACACACACACACACACACACACGGGCCGAATCCATTTATTCTGCACTCAGCTGACCAAATGGTATTTTGGTAATACATTTATAAGTACATAAGTAAGATTTTTATTTAAGAATCAATCCTTCTTTGCTTACTTCTGTTTTTGAGGTGGACATTTTCAACCTTGTTAAAAGAGGATATTTCTTTTGAATGGATTTTAATCCTAATTATGACCTTGCAGAAAATGGTGAGATTGCCTAATGATAAGATTAAGGGGGAATGAAGTCATTCTAGTTATCTAAGAGCTAAATTACCCATAGGCTTTTCTCAAATGGATTTTGGGAAAGTACATGACTAGATAGATCAGTTAAACCAATGCCTTTAAAAATCAAATGCCCATCGTGTCTTATGTACTCTGTGAATTCTTAGGGTTACTAAGATGGATAAGATATAGTCCATGTTTGCCTCTTAGATCAGTGCTGCATTAGAACTCATATGAAAGAACAGTGAGAGATTCATGCATTCCTTCAAAAATACAGGAATGCCTAGTACATACTAGTCCACTGTTATGGGCTATGATGTAGTAGGAAAAATAAAGGCACATACCCTGCCTTCTTAGGGGTTTTGGCCCAGTAAGAAAGACATCGTTGTTTATTAAATCACTCAGTGATACTATAATGGAAAAGTACAGGATCCTTTAGGAGAACATAACAAAAGTATAGGTAATATTAAATGGATTTTTATAAAGCAACTGCTACATGTTAAGATACAGGGGTGTAGTTCCGTGGTAAAGCATGTGCTTAGCATGGATAAGGCACAGGGTTCAATCCCCAGCACCAAAAAACAAAAACAAAACAAAGCAAAAAAGATACAATAAGAAATGAAACTTAGAAACAAAGACTTACTAGGTTCATATTATTTTGTTAGGCATATTATTCTTTCAAACTATAAGAAACAATAGTTCTCTGTGGGAAACTTCCTGCATAGGTGGATGAGTAGAGAAGATCAATAATAAATGCCAATTTGGGGGAGTTGCCCACGGTTGGGGTCTGGCTTCTCTAGATGATGGCTAAATCATTCCATTCAACTTATAATATACATTGATGACTGCCAGATTCTGCATATCTAGGATATGTTAGTGACAGACACTTTAAGACATCTATGGTAGACATCTGTTAAACAATGGACCCCAAAATTATCCACATTCTAATCCCCAGAACCTATGAATGTTACCTTTTATTGCAAAAGGTACTTCACAGTTGTGATTAAGATAATGATCTTCAGATTCAGAGATTAGCCCAAATGATCTGGGTGGACTGATATAATCACAGTGTCCACCTAAGAGGGAGGCAGGAGATCAGAGAGGGAAGAAGGCTACGTGATCATAGAGCCCAGATAGGAGTGATGCCATCAGGACTCAGGAATGCTGCATCCTCCAGGAACTTCAAGAGGCAAGGTATGAATTTTCCCCTGAAGAATCCGGAAAACAGCCCTGCTGACACCTTCATTTTGAAAGTCTTAGAACTCATTTTGCACTCTGACCTCCAGAACCATCATAGAATAAATGTCCTGTTCAAAGTCACTGTTTGTGGTGATTTGTTACAGCAGCAATAGGAAACCAATGCAATACCCTATTACTTATGAGAACTAGAAAGACCCTTGGGAGCATTTTTTAAGAAAAAGTTGATTTGATTGGCATATCCTAAGTATTTTCTGCAACTGTTCTTCTATCAAAGCAAACTACTTTTCATTCTCCTCTTCTTCCTTGATTATGGTGTCCACTCAGAGTAAGCTATAATGGAAAAACTAATTTCAGTAAATAATTTGAGAAGAATATCATTTGAAAGCAAACTGCTTGTCCTCTGACAATTTTTCCCTATAAACTTCAGAATTAAATGTTTATAATCTAACTATGCTGCATTAGAGGCCAGCACATTACAGACATAACAATTCACTTCAGGTCACTGTTCCTATTTTGGATTACAAAGGAAATGGGTGTGCATGTGAAGCTTCATAAAGCATTTGCTAAGTAGAGTCAATCTTTGTTTTCCTCAAAGGGTCATCAGTGTGGCAAAATGAAGTCTTAGATGGAGTCCTCAGGTTTTTAGTATTTCTTCAGTACCTAGCAAAAGATTTACAGAGGGCAAGGGGGGTTATTGGGCAGATCATACTCCAGTAGCAGACACTATAAAGTCCCTCATCTTTTTATTCATATATGCATAACATGAGCCTGCCACACAATTAAATGGGAGCATGCCACCTACAACAGCACATACCATAGGAAGGCAAATATCCTATGGATGGAGGTAAAAAGCATCTGTATTTACTGGGAAACAAACAAATTGTTGTATTATCACAATCAAAAACAGGTTAGCCTCAATAGTTCTAAAACCTCATCCATGTGATATGACAGATACTCACCAACTTTTAAGTGTTCCTTAGTGGTGAGTATCTTGTTTGCCCCTCTGGATCCAGTCCTTGGGCTGCTTGCTGCTCCTCACAGTCTGACCCTCACAGACTCGGTGAGCTTCCTCTCCCAAACTCCCTGCCATTCCATGGTTGCTAGAGGATCTGCTTAGGTAAATTATTTATTAAACTCTTCTCTAAGTTGAATTTTTGTAGTTTTTGTCCACTACCCACAATCATTTCAGTCAGTGTCCTGAAGTTATGTTTTGAAGCAAAGCAAAGCAATTCTGTAAGAATTCTTTTCATAACCAATTGCTCTGCAAGGTCTAGACTGAGATCCTGTTAAGACTATTTTATTGAAGAATAAAAAAAATATTTTATTGCAAAATATCTTTTCAACTTTAAAACACAGAGCTTTAGGAGTCTTGGCTGAAGAGTTGTCCAGATATTTCTACAGATGCAAAGCTCTTTTTTAGGAGAAATTTGGACCAACCTGTGGTTCTATCTGCAGACTTTCTCCATGGAGAAAAGGGATACCTCTTTATCCAGCTGGGGATAAGAGCAAGACTTCCAGAACATCATCTTGACCATAAAGTGTGGCACAAAAAGCACTGAATCTCTTCACTTAGTAGAGAATTTAACCATGACATGATTTTGAGTTAGCAAAATTTTTCCAAGATTTTGTTAAACATTCCTGAGTTCCAAATACCTTAATACATAGAACTTTTATGTTTTCATTCTATCCCATAAAACATAAAATTGTACATGTCCATTTCTCTGCTATAACCATAAATGTGCATGTAATTTCATTGTCTTATACCTAATAAAGCTGCAATGGACTTTGTTCACATGTCCTTGCTCATGTAGTAGGCAAAAACTAAGGCAAATAAGAATTTTATGTTTCACTTTTTCCAACGTCATGTTTTGCTTATTTATGAACCATGAAATCATGTTAGGGAGTCATCACCAATATTCTTTTATTTTTAAAGTGAAATGGAATAGAAAATATAACAGTACAGATACTACAGATAGTTTATTATTTTACAAAACTATTTCAGTCATGTGTAGAGAGAGATACATATGAATCTGTATGTAGGTGTGTAGACTATGTGTCCCTGTGCAAAACATTTTTCTTACAATGGGTTACAGTAAAAAGTTCTAAAAGCATTGTTCCGTTATATACACATAGGAGCAGAAATTCTGAATTGTAGAATATGCACATTTTCAACTTGACTTCCTAATGACAATCAAGTTGATGAATCAATTTATGCTTCTCTCAGGATGTCAGTAAATTCTTTTTACCTCATGGTTTCAGCATTTGATAGTCTCATTTTTTACCCAATATAATGGATTTTAAATGATGTCTTAATGTTGTTTCAATTTGCATTTCCCTAATCTTCCAGTGAGGTTGAACATCTTTTCATCTTGAATTGTCTAATCATGCTCCCTGTAAACTTTCCTATCACTTTTCTTTCTGATTTGCAGTAATTCTTATATATTCTGGATATTAATCCTTGTCTGTTATAGAAGTTGCAAATATTTTTTCCTAATCTAGAGCATTTCTTTAACTTTGTGGTATTTTTGTTGATGCAGAAAGAAGGTTTAAATTTAGATAGAGTAAAAAATATCATTTTTTAATGCTTTGTGATTCTTCACTTTTTAAAATATTTCTTTTAATTGTAGTTGGACACAATATCTTTATTTTATTTATTTATTTTTACATGGTGCTGAGGATCAAATCCAGTGCCTCATGCATGAGAGGCAAGCACTCTGCCACTGAGCGACAACCCCAGTCCGATTCTTCACTTCTTATCTGAGAAATTCATCTATCCCCCTGAGGTCATAAAACTGTTCCCCCACATCACTTTCTAATAATTTCAAAGTTTTGCTTTTTTTTTTTTTTTTTTTTTCATCTAGGTCTTCAATCTATTTGAAATGTTTGTTGTTCTTATGGTAAGGAGGACCTAATTTTATTTTCTTTGATATGGAAACCCAGTTGTTCCCCTATTAATAGTTACATAGTTTGCTCTCTTCTCACTGATGCATTATGCCATCTTTAAAAATTGCCAGATTGTTATATGGGCTTGGTCTTTTTCTGGAACTTCTCTGTGTTCCATTGATCTGCTTTTCTATTGGTGACCAAAACTATAGCTTTTTAAGTTTGATATCTGAGAAATCCATTTCCTTCTATTTATTTCTCTTTTTCAGGGTTGTCTTAACTATTTGGGATTTTTGCTTTCCCATGTGAATATTAGAATTATTATTCCAAGTTCTGTGAAAAAAAAATCTTGTTAAAATTTTAATTAATATTGCTTCTGTCAACATCTCTACTATCTTGCCTCAGAGTAAACAAATGGCCTCAGAGAAACCAAATGGCCTCATCACTGTGAATCCCGACAGAAGAGAACTCCCTGTTGTGCCCACATTCCAAACTTTATCTGTATCTAACTGAAACTAAATTGCACTGAGAACCTAGCTGCAAAGGAGTTCAGAAAATGCACATTTTAGCCTTAAAGCATCTATAACACAAGAAGATAGAGTAGAACAGTGGATTTTAAACTACAGGTTGCAGTCAATTATAATTGACTGCAGTTGTAATTGATCTAATGGGTAGATCACAAGTGGCATTTTAAAAAATGAAACAGAACAAATTATAAATTATCAGTGTGCCTAGCAAGAATAAGAAAACTACACATATCATGTACACACAAATGTTTTATGGATATTTTATATGTATGTATATATTTGTAAGGGGAAGGAAATAGAGAATGAATATATGGAAAAGTATTTCTTACTGTTGGTCAGGATCAAGAAAATTTGAAAGCCAAGTTATGAGGAGGGTAAACAGATACTGTGTAATAATTCACAATAGCTACTACCATATGTCCCTTGTTTTGCTAGGGGTACTTCTTGTATTCCTAGTCTGCTGATAGTTTTTATTTTGAATGAGTGATGAATTTTGTCAGCAATCTTAACATATCTATTGATATGATAATAGGTATTTCTCCTCTGATGTGCTATATTGATGGATTCTCCACAGTGCATCATCTTTGCATTCTTCCCTTTCTAAAAATGCTTTTATAGTTATCTTTAGTACTATGACTTCCCAGCTTTGCTATAATCCCTGTCCCAAACATTGCTCGTGATTTCTAGCAAGTTCTGTATTTGTCAAAGATGCTACTGCACATCTTGACACATCCTCCAAGAACAAAAGAAAAACCCTGTTTCATGATCCCTGATTAAATTCACAACAATCCCAGATACCTGCATTTTACTTAGTAAAAAAAAAAAAAAAAAAAAAAAAAAAAAAAAAAAAAAATCCTTTCTAGATATCTTTTCAAAATCTATACAAAGAAGTAAGTCCTACTGAAAACCTGTATTTTATTCTGATATAATAGTGACAATTATTTTAGTATCCATTTGTTAAGAATATAAATCATTTACTAAAAGCATCTCCATCAGTGGCAACTATAAAATGTCTGTTCAGGTTATAGTAATATAAGTAGTGCCCCAGAAACTTTTGTTTTCTTTCTTATTTGTTGTATTTTGCTTATTGCTTATTTATAAATGGTAAATAATGTCTATATTGTTTGAAAGCAGCCAAAAGATAAGCACTGGCTTTTCAATGGGCCATGGTTTAACTCACAAAATCAGGAAATTACAATATTAATCAGTTAGACCTTTGGATCTAAACACCTTGGGATTTCTTATTTGTCTTACATTTTTTTTTATTGCTATGTTTTAAGATAAAGGAAATTTAATTTTGAATAAAATTGGAAAATAAAGCATGATTTTTTAATGAATCATCTGTGTAAATGATGTTATCACCAATTTTTCAATAATTTAACTGATGTACATATATACATGTGTACATTCTTTATGAACAATATTCTTCAACTTTACTAAATGGAAAAAATCCATTTTTGTAAAGTCAGTAGAAATGAAAAACAAATAGTAATTATTAAACTTTGTTAAAGGATTATCCAGAAAGAAACAGAATTTAGTAATACATCTGACATGAGTAGTTGACAGCCAACCCAGCCTTTTAAACAACATATATTCGAACTGGATCCCTCCCTCCTTACTTCTACCTCTTCCCTGGAAAGATGGAATTAATTAAACCCATTTGTTTAGCTAGAAGCAGCAAAAACCCCAGTGCTAATAAAGAGATGGGCTCCCAGTTAGTCTTCACAGGAGAAAGCCATAACATTGGTTGTCTCCAGGTGCTGGGCCAATGGGTAATACATGTTATAATTTCTAGTGTCCAAATTTCTATAAAGAGATACATTGCTCTTATGATATAAACATAGCTCCAGCCAACAAAAACATATATATATATATATATAATATATATACACATACATATATATACACATATATATGTTGATTTATTGTTTTATTTTAAATACTTGACCATTTAATAAGAACTTCTAAGTGTCTGTGTAAGTTTTTTCTTTCTTCCTCCCTGGATGGTGGGCAGCTCTCCATTTTCCAGAGAAAGAGGAGCAGGATTCCACAACTTGGTGCTATGAGTCAGATTTGCAAATGTAATATAAGGAGGAGTCCCATAATCTCCCTGATGGCTAGAAACAGTAGGATTTAATATGTCCTTACTCTGTCTAGGCCAATGTTCTAGGCACATCAAGGAGAAAGAATAGAGATGATGCCTGTCTATGAAGATCCTGATAACATAATCAAGGACATAGAGAATGTAAAAGCACTTTTACAAATCCAAAGGTATAGATAGGTGGAGCACAAACCAAGAAATCAATGTAGAAGAGAACAGAAGTGTATCTGGAGCCAACTGGGAGGAAAGTGTTCTTCATCCGGAAGCACCCAGAGTGACACCTCTTTATCTCTCACACGATTTCTCTTTCTCCAAGAGATTAGCAGAAATGAAATTTCTGAGAACACACAAACTTTCCTGGTTGGGAAAGTACCATAAGTACTGTAAAGAATGCTGTCCAAGCTTGTTGACTTCTTGTCTATACTCTTATTAGAGATGGTACTCAAGTTTTATGGGGAACAGATATTTCCAGTATGTGACTTTAGAGGACAAGTACGATTTTAATTCATCTGAAAATGGGAAGCACTTTATGAAAAACCAACATTTCCTGTGAAATTACTGTGTTTTCTATTCTGATTAACAGGTAAGGGCTTATCCAGGCCAAGAGTTCAGATTTTTAAATGTTGCCTAAGTTCCTCATTGCATAACACTGAAAGCAAGACAAATAGAAATTGTGAAAGATAATTTCCCTTGCTCCTTTAGTAAAAGCTGCATCTTTCTTTTTAAAGAAAATATTCAACAATCCACCTTTTAACTGCCCTCTATATTTACAAAGCTTTGTTTACTGTGGATGATTTTGAAGTTATTGCTGGTACTAGAATCCCAGAAGGAAACTTTTTCTGGAGGTGCTTGTAAGTGGGAAATCAGCTCGTTGAAGTAACAAAGGTTGTTACCAGGCCACAGCCACACCTCTGACTATGGTCAATTGCTCTGGTGCTGTGGGGCTTTTACTAAGGAATCATCTCAGGGACTTAAGGCACAAAGAGCCAAGTCAACCATGGGGCTGAGAGAACCAACCTGAAGACTCAAATTTCATCAGTTTAGGTAAAGCTGGGGGGCCTGGGACACACACATGGCCTCTGAGAGCTTTTCCTTAGACACAAAATTAAAATAACAGCCTGTATCAGAATATTCCTAGGGAAGAGGAACAAGTAATAGGAGCAGATGTCAAGATCATATGAAGACAACAGTTTAAAGACAGTTTATCAAGTCCTACCCAAATGGTGAGACATTTTACATATCTGCTTCCAGATCATGCTGAAGGAAAAGCAGCATGAACAAACTTCTAGGCACAAGTCAGCCTCATACCCTGGAATGTGGACTGGAGCTGTGTGGCCGGAGGTGAGGATTCTGAACCAAACTTGAATTTTAGACAAGAACTAATCCCTCAGTGCAGTGAGGTGTTCTCTTATGAAATTTCTTCTCCAACTTCCTTTGTGCCTGAAAAGAATCAGTTCATGCTGAGTACCAGCTGTTCATGTTCAAGCCAAGCCTGTCATTGCGCAGCTCTCCTAGGACCCACGGGAGAACCTGCCTTGGCCAGAGGTGTACAAGATGAACCTTTGCTTCTGAGCAGGGGTCCCAGCTCTTTTTCACTTTATCATATGAGTCTCTTCATCTGCATCGTAAAACTCTTCCTCTTCCTCACTCTCACTCCCTAAAGGGCTCTCCTTGTCTGCAGGCTGAAACAGGAAAGGAGGAGAGGGCAGAGAAATGATGTCATGACATTCCTAAAATGAAAAACTATCACCTAGCTATTCAAATAACAAATGTGTTTTGATGACATCTATTCCCCTAAGTAGTCCCTGAAGTGTTCTAAGAAAGCTAATGAATCATCAGTCCTCTTTACTTTTCTGAAAATCAGCTGCTGTCAGATCCCACCTTTGTTTTCCATTCTACTGAATCTAAATGGAACATTATTTTTTTTTCCCAACAACAATCATCATCCAAGCAGAAAACATGAACAGTAAGACAAAGATCGCCAGCCATACCTGCGGAGGATCCAAGGTCTGTAAGGACAGTGCTTCCTCTCCCAGCCGACGATAGGAGTACACCTGAAGGTCAGCAAACGTCTCCAGCAAGGGGCTATTAAGAGTTTCTGGGAGTAACAAACTCAAGAGGCCCGAGGCCAGGCCTGTGGCTCCAAATACAATGAAGGGTAGAGACCACTGCACATATTTCTGCATGGGCAGAGAGTGGGATCAGAACAAACAAAACTCAGTGTCAATCTCTGCTGCAGATGACATCAGCAGTCTTGTGACTGAGAACTGTCATGTTTATTATCCAGCCTGGTCCTCCCACTAGATTACACTATAATTCACTTTTTCTTTCCTCATAGAGAATTATCCTGGTAAATCCTCCAGCATGTAGAGATGGGACTGAGTAAATCAAGAGGAAGCAAAGGAATGTGGACCCGCAGCATTGGACCACCTCACGCAGCAGTGGAAACAGTGGAAGATGAGGCTGGGGCCACATCTGAGCAGGGCAGGCTATGCAAGGGTTCACAGGAAGTCTGGTACCCAGCCTCTGTCCTCAGGGAGAGTGGTTCAGAACAGTGATATCCACATGCTGTTTACATGAGCGACACTTCAAGATATTTGCTGATGATAAACTTTAAAGTTCTCTGCTCTGAAATCAGCCAAACCATCCCATATACTTTAACTCCTTATGGAGGGACCCAGGGATTAAAGAGATAAAAACTCTGAAAAGAAAAAAATAGTACCATATACATATGATTTTTAAATTACTGAAATTGAACAGGTAAAAGGCTGGCTATATAAGCAACTGCTTCAGAGATTCAAAAGATATTCTTAGAAAAAGTTGATGTTTTCTTTCAATACAAATAGGTTCAAAGAAACACACAAAAAGAGAGTTGCTGGCAAGATGCTGCTTTGCGCCATTGGAGCTGATTATTAGCATTCTAGAGTTCCTGTACAGAATGTGCTAAGGTTTATGATCTTCTGGTTTGGACTTCCAAATTCTGTGGACACTAATGAGGATGCTCCCTTGGACCATTTTTTCCTAATTTTTCAAAAGTGAAGAAATGATGGAGAGGATGAAAGGAAGCAGGAGAGGGGAGCCCTACGTCAAACTCTGGTTACCTTTCAATAAGCTTGATGGAAAGTTACAGATCAGACCAAGAACAGACCTGCATGGGGCCCTGGGGCTCCTTCCCAGAACCTGAGCATTTTAAGACTGGAAGGATTTTATGGCTGCCATTTAGTCTTTCCTCTTTTTTATGCACTATGAAACCTGGAAAATGCCCCCCAAATTATATCTGTGTGTGTATTAACAAATATATTACATATGAAGAGACACACTGCTAGGCATATTTCTCTAGTTTTCTTTTCCAAATGGTGTGGAAGAAAGATATTTAATCTGTTTCAGTAGCATTTCTCATCTTTAATACAGGGGTGACAATGATGCCTACCTCATATAGCTATCCTCAGGGTTACACGTAGTGACATGCATCAAGGGCTTAGCACAGAGCCCTGTGCAAAGCAGGTGCTTAATGAAGACTTAGTAATTGATTAACCTAGGAATGGAGACAGGAAGGAGACTACCTAGCATCAGCTGACCCTCCAATGAAATCAGAGGAACAAAAACTCAGATCCGCCACGAGTAAAAGCCTACCAATTCATCCGCCTAGACAAGAATACTGGGTTCTTAATCCAAAAGGCATATGGTTCGCATTTGTGTTGACCTTAACTGGCATCTGCGCATTACCTCTCTCTATGCAAAAGCACAAGCATTTTCCAAGCAGAAAATCAAGAAAAATTAGGGGGTACAAACCAACCAGTGAGGGGACGAAGGGAGCAATAATCCCACCAACTCGGGAGAACATGGAACAAGTTCCAAGCCCAACATTCCTGAAAGGCATAAGAAAAAGTAAAATAAAATTATATCAGTAAGTTGGTTCCAGGGGGACAATTGAAAGACTGTATGCACACACACATGCACGCTTGTGTTTGTGTGTGCTGTGTGTGTAGGAGCTGGGGGAGTATAATGAGCCCAGAACAGTATATACTAAAGTGGAAGCACAGTATCCTATAGAGTGGTGCTGCCTACTATAACTTTCTGTGATACTGGAAATGTTCTGTGATTACGCTGTCCAATATAGAAGCCACTGAACACATGAGGCTACTGAGTACTTGAAATGTGGCTGGTGAGGACAAGGAAATGAATTTTTTAGTTTATGTCATTTTAATTAATTTAAAGAAGACGGTGAAATGAGATGGACATCATTACCCTAGGTACATGTATGACTGCACATATGGTGTGACGCTACATCATGTACAACCAGAGAAATGAAAAGTTGTGCTGTAATTGTGTACAATGAACCAAAATGCATTCTGCTGTCATATATACCTAATTAAAATAATTAATTAAAAAATAAATAAGGATAGTAACTACTATATTAGTGCATCTATAGAGGATGATGTAGAAATGAGCGTTTGAACATTTGTTATCTAATGCTTTTATGGTTGTTTGTGTCTTGAGTGTCCTATCAGTTAATATAGCCACAAAGAGCCAGGGCTTTATGTTCTCCAAAGTCTGCCCATTTATTTAAACTCAACTATTAAAAATTCGGAATATAAATAGGAACTGATTGTGTGTACACCATCAGGTAACCCAGAATATTACTTTTGTTGGGGGGAGGGGCAGAAAAGAGGATGGTAGGGAGGGAGAATGGCAGAAGTTCTAGACAGGGTGGCTGGCCATACATCACTCTGTTATCTCAGTCTCATTGTTAATAATGTCCACATTTGCTTTCAAGTTGCCCTAGTTTGGATAACATTTTAGTTTCAAGGCCATTAGCCAGATAAACAAGGTTGTAGGAACAATCAGGAAATGAGCAGCCAATCTCAGAAATCTGATCTGTTACTGGGAAAGGGGATTTAAATTAAGGGATTTTAAATTAGTCTTGTTGCATGGATAAGGGATGAGAAGGATCCACTTAAAATGATCCTCAAAAAGACTGGGAAAGGGCTGGCTAAGAAAAACCTGACCCAGTCCACTGAGGTCATTCTAAAAGGTATAATAAGCTGCATCCTCTGCCACCTTTTAATTTTGAATTTGTCTCTTGTTTTCAGACTTATTTTATGAGGGGAAATTTAGGACAGAATGCATTCTTTTTGACATCTGCACTTCCTACTTATTAAAAACCACCTTTAACAATGAACATTGAAAATCTAGCATTCACTTATTACTATATGAGATGATCATTAAAATGTTTTAAAATATACATTTATACATATTTGATATATTTTGTGCTAAAACAAAGCCTCTGTGAGAACAGCACCCTTGTCTGCTTGTCAGCTATATGCCTGACACTGGATGGGTGAATGCATAAACTAGACTCAACAACATAAAAACAGTACCAAGCCCTGTTTGGGTGACAGGACATGATTAGTGTGGAGCATGTAAATCTTGTGATTTACATGAGGGAATTCAGCTTGGGACCAAGTTATAGTTCCCTCAGCCACACAGGTGAAGAGCAGCCTACAGACAGATTCTGAGGACAGCTACTTGCTGAGTTGCTGCTGCCCCACACTGACTCCCAGTACAGAAGAATGGACAGTCACTCCTCTTCTGATGTAATCAAACCCAGAATGTCTGAAAGGGGCTTGGCGGAGCACAACACATACCTGATGATGGTAGGGTAGAGCTCCGAGGTGTAGATATAAACAATGTTAAAGGCAGCACTGATGGTCAGCTTCCCCAGCAGGGACAAGGAATGGCTGTTCACCACTGCAAACACACCTGTGTCTGTGGAGGACAGGACATACCTGTGAGGTCCACAGCGCAAACAATCCTTTTAAAGGACACACTGCATTTTGAAGGAGGGAGAGGCCTTCATGTGAAACTCCAATAGCAAAGAGGCAGCATAACCGAAAACACATTCGGAAGGTTTAGTAATCACACACAGACACACATGCTATATTTCCACAATGCCTGGGCTATCCCCTTGGGTGAGATGAAACTTGTACTCATTCCTGAAAGCCCCTGAAAACCTCTGCACTAGAGGAAGTAAGCTCATCTACTAAGGGTGCTACTTGACTCTTCTTCCTGGTCTTCTTCAATCAGTGATGTAAAACAGTGTCAGCGTGACCTGCCCTGACCAAGAGAAGATAGAGGTAAGCTCCAGAACAGTCCCCATTCCTTGGTGTGTTAGCTTTCTGTTACTGTAACAAGTATCTGAGACAATCAGCTTATAAAGAAGAAAAAATTACTTTGCTCACAGTTTGGGAGGTTTCAGTCCATGATCAGTTGACCCTGTTGCTCTGGGCCTGTGGCAAGGCAGTACTTCATGGAGGAGCAAAGCTGCTCACCTCTTAGAAGCAGGAAAATGAAAGACAACTGAAGAGAAGTGGTAGGAGCCTGAATATCCCCTTCAAGGGCATGGCCCCAATGATTTACCTCCTCCCACTGAGCCCTACTTCCTAAAGGTCATACCATTTCCCAACACTGCCCCAGGCATATGGACCTTTGGGCAAGTTCAAGATCCAAATTATAGAAGTGTTCAAGTGAGAAGATATCTTCATTACTAGAAGACACTAATGTTCTTTAAAGAACACGAGAGACAAAATATGGAAAAGCTTCTAATCCTCCTTTCTCCCTAACTTCTTACTTGAATCAATAATGGTATTTAAGTTTATTAATGTTTTGTTTTTGCATAAAATGCAAAAGCATATCTTATGCCAGTTCATTTGCTTATCAAATATATTATCAATTAGCTTGTGGCTCTTCCCTTTATTAACATTATGCTCTCAGAGAGTCTACAATTTAATTATTGCCTGTCAAACATATTTAACCTCTTCATTTATTAATATCTTCCAAATAGTTATTTTTTATGAGAAGAAATGGTTCCTTCACTATCCAAATGTCACCACTGAGTAGCCACCATTCCATATCCTCAAATGCTCCTGCCCTAAAACACACAGCCATCTGTTTCCAATACCATCCTCTCCTGAAGTTCCTGCTTTGGAAGGTCAATAGCAATGTTCTAATCACTACAGTAATTGCCTCAAATTCTCCTTGACATTTCTGCCCAGTGGAGTACTCTTGTTCCCTCCCTTGGGACTGTGTGGCTCATACAAACCACTTTTTTCTTAAATAGCTACAATAAAATATTCTCTCCTTCCTTTGACCTCCACTGTCCCTACCTTCTGAATCATTCTATTGCTGTGCCTCAAGATACTACCTTGTGGGTTACTTACTTTTCCATCTCAAATAGGAACTGAATAGGTCCAAAATATATTTTGAGTCCCCTCAAGCTAACATCAGAATCTGGTTTGTTTTTCTCAACATTTCCCATAGGACTAGGTTCATTGTTGTTCATTGAAGGTTTGTTGCACTAACAAGTGAAGAACTGCAATAGTTCAAGCTCTCTCAACTTCTTGGGAGGAAGGTTTATGATATGCCTTGATCCAAAAAATAAGTTTCACTTTCCCTGATTCACCAAAATAAATCTTCATCTGCTTTAACATGCAATCCTGATACAGTGGCCCCTCTGCCCAATTAGACCATCTGGGGCTGCGTTTTCCTCTTCTGCCAGGATATTGAAAAAAGGATGTTAGCTCTTTTAAGTAGTCTGTATTTTTATGATACAAGGTCTTTGGGGAAGAAGAATCAGGCCCTTCTGCATTTACTCAAAGATTTGTTTATGGACTTTTGATATCTAAAAACTTCTTTACTGAAACAAATAATAAGGGCAAATTACATTTATCATTGTCTTCCAGAAAACTGAGTCAGGAAAAGGTATTTGTTGCCACTGAAGCAAGGAAAAATATGCACATCTGTTTAACTATAAATTATTTTTGAAACAGATTTCCATTCATAGGATGTCATCTTTCAGACTGCACACAGGTAGGTACTTGATGACATCTTTAACAACACACAAAAAAAGGACTACTGTCCTGAAATTCAAATTCAAATGGTGGAACACAGAAACTTTGTTTCTGAACACCTACACACAAGATCCAAAACTGGAAAAAGACTCCTGTGTGAGGCTCAGGACACCTTCAGCTGTGGCATATCTGGGGAGCCTGGCTACAGCCACACAACCACCGAGTGTGCCCATCAGTCTCACACCCCATCTGCTGCTTGAAACTTCTCTCCTGTGTTCCTTCCAACAGATCTGCAGTCATCACTTGAACCAGGGGGAATTTGCTTCTTCCACAAGGTAGCTGTGTCAACTTCAGACAGCTCTGTTTACCAGACCCTGCCTGCACAGCTGTAGAGCTTTGTTCAGGAGGGCTTGCAGCCACTCAGTGTTCTCCTAGATTCCTCACCTGGGTTAAAGAACATCAGATATAACTGACTATGCCTAATCAATGTTCAAAGTAATGGTTTAGAAAAAAGGTAATTAAAAGGAAAAAAATCCAGTGAAAATATCTTTTTTTTTTAAAAAAAGGGATTCTCCAAACACTTCAAAGTCCTGAATTCAGTGAAGGTATAAATTTATTCTAATAATGCAAGTACTGAGGACAACATTTTCAGAACTAGTTTTCTGAGAGCCCTTTTGGGTCACCAGAACAAAATGTGCCAATATGTTACAGGACTTTAACTGGCCCCAAATAGTAAAAATTTCAGCTTACTCCTTTGTTTCATTGACAAAATGATTATAAGCAAAATTTTGATTGCTTCCTTTTAAATCTTTACGATAGCTACATGTCATCTATTATAATATATAGGTTGGACAAAGAGCCACAATCACTTTTGCTTGTCTTTGGCTTTCTTTCTTTCTTTTTTTTCCCCCCACTTATTTTACTTAGCATGATTTTCTCCATTTCCATACATTTACTGGAAAATGTCATAATTTTATTCTTCTTTGTGGCTGAGTAAAGTTCCATCGTGTGTACATACCATATTTTCTTGATCCATTCATCTATTGATGGGCATCTGGGTTGATTCCATAATTTGGTTATTGTGAATTGTGCTACTTTAAACACTGAAGCAGCTGTATCACTATAGTATACTGATTTTAGTTCTTTTGGATAAATACTGAGGAGTGGTATAGCTGGGTAACATGGTGGTTCCATTCTTAGTTTTTTGAGGGATTTCCACACTGCTTTCTAGATTGGTTCTACTAATTTGCAATCCCACCAACAATGTTTAGGTGTACCCTTTACCCTACATCCTCAGCAGCACTTGGTTTTATTTGTGTTCTTGATAACTGCCATTCTGACAGGAGTGAGAGGAAATCTTAGTATAGTTTTGATTTGCATTTCCCTGATTGCTACAGATGTTGAACATATTTTCATATATTTGTTGACCATTTGTATGTCTTCTTTTGAGAAATTTCTGTTTAGTTCTTATCCCCATTTATTGATTGGGTTATTGATTATTTTGGCATTGAGTTTTTTGAGTTCTTTATATATTCTGGATATTACTTCCCTGGTAGAGGAGTAACTGGAAAAGACTTTTTTCCCATTCCATGGGCTCTCTCTTCTTTCCTTTGCTTCATAGATGCTTTGTAATTGATGGCATCCCACTTATTGATTCTTGGTTTTATTTCTTGAGTTTCAAGGGTCTTATTGAGGAAGTCAGTGCCAGCACCTATATAATAGAGTGTTGACCCTATGTTTTCTTCTAACTGTTGCAAGGTTTCTGGCCTAATTCCTAAGTCTTTGATCCATTTTGATTTAATTTGTGTGCAGGGTGAGAGATAAAACTAATTTTATTCTTATATGTATGGATATCCAGTTTTCCCAGCACCATTGAACAATGATTCATCTGAAAAAGAAATCAGGAAAACCATCCCTTTCACAATAACCTCAAATAAAATAATAAAATAAAATACTTGGGAATTAATCTAACCAAGGAGATGAAAGAGCTCTATAGAACACCAAGAAAGAAACTCTATAGAAAACTATAGAACACCAAGAAAGAAACTTAAGAAGACCATAAGAGATGGTCATGGACTGGCAGAATTAATATTGTCAAAATGGCCATACTACCAAAAGCAATGTGCAGATAAAAGGCGATCCCTATCAAAATACCAATGAAATTATTCAAAATATTCTCCATAGAAAAATCAGTCCTTAAATTCATTTGGAAAAATAAGAAACCCAGAATAGCCAAAACAATTCTGAATAAAAAAAGTAATGCAGAAGGCATCACAATACCTGATCTCAAATTATATTACAGAGCTACAGTAGCAAAAGCAGCATGGCATCAGCATCAAAATAGACACAAAGACCAATGGAACAGAATAGAAGACACAGAGACAAACTCACATATTTACAACCACCTGACACTTGACAAAGGTGCCAAAAATACATGTTGGAGAAAAGACAGCCTTTTTAACAGATGCCTTTTTTACTCAACCATTTCCTTTTTCAGTTTCATTCTGAACAGGGTCTTTTGTTATGTCTTTAAATTCACCAATCTTTTCTTCTGTAGTTTCTAATATGCTGTTAGTCTCATCTACTATATTTTTTCCATATATCTTATGTTTTATCTCTAGAAAGGGCATGCATTTTTATGGCTTCAATTTCTCTGCTCATTCTGATTATGTTTTCCTGTATTTTCTTAAAACATATGAAGCATATTTATAATAACCGTTTTTATGTTCTTATCTCCTTATTCTACCAACTGTGCCAATTCTGAATTTGTTTCTGTTGATTTTTCTCCTAGTGTGGAGGAATTTCCCCACTTACATGCATGCTTGGTAATTTTGGCTGGAGGCCACACATTGTGAATGTTACACTGCTGGGTGCTAGAGTTAATTGGGTCCTTTAAATACTGTTTGGTCGTTGTTCTCTGATGCAGTTAAGTTAATTGGAATCACTTGATTTTTGTTTTTTAAGCACTTTTAGTACAAACAGAGAACAGTCTTTAGTTTAGGGCTGTTCTGACCCAGCAGGTCTGTGTCAAATGCTTAGTGCCTGGCTAAAGAAAACCCAAAGCATTCATGGCTCTGGGCTCCAGGGACTGTTGTGCTTGCCCCTGTCTGGTGTCCTCTCCCTTGCCTTAAGACTTCATCCCAATGAATGCAAAGATCAGTAAGTATCCAAACTTAGAGGCTCCTTCTGCAGATCTCTGGAGGTCTTCCTTTGTGTATCTTACTTCTCGCCAGTATTTTCCCAGTAAATTCTTTTTTTTTTTTTTTTGTACCAGGGATTGAACCCAGGGGCTCCTAACTACTGTACTATATTTCCATCCCTTTTTGTATTTTATTTTGAGACAGGGTCTTGACAAGTTGCTTAGGGCTTCATTAAGTTGCTGAGGCTGGCTTTGAACTCACGATCTTCCTACCTCAACCTCCTGAGCTGCTGGGATTACAGGTGTGAGCCACTGTATCCAGCTTGCCCAGTAAATTTAACCATTTTGGCCACCCCGAGCTTCAGTAAATATTTCCACAGTTCAGTAAGAATGCTAGGATTTACTGCATTCCCTCCCTGCAGTGCATTTTGGAAACCCTGAGCTAGGACACTCAGGGTTCACTTTGGTTACTTGCTTTTTCTCAGGAATCACTGTCATTTGCCATCTGTGGTCCAATATCTGAAAAATCAAAATTTATTAAATATTTTTGGTCTGATGTTATAGTTGTTTAAAGCAGGAACATAGCTGATCTTCATTATTATGGTGGCCCAAAGATCAAGTTCCCATAGCATTTGTTGTCAGTTCTCCTCTGGGACTGTCTCTGTTATTGTTATTTTTGGATAAGTTATTTCCCTTATTATATTGTAAGCTCTTTGAGGCCAGGAAGTAGATGTTACTCATGAACAGAATCCTGGACATCATGGACATTAAAGAATTCAGAACAAAGAATGCTCAGACCAAGCTTAGTATATAGTTTGAATCTGGAATGTCCCTCAAAGGTTGTCCTTGATGCCTTGAAAGCTTAGTCCCTAGCTGGTAGTACTGGAACATGCTAGAAATTTTAGGGGGTATGGTCTAGTTGGAGAAAGTAGGTCACTGGAGGTGTATGATGAAGGGTATATTTTGTCCCGAGTCCCCTTCTCTCTCTCTCTCTCTCTCTCTCTCCATTTTCTGGCCACCAAGAATTGAGCCATTTTGATCCACTACATACTCTCTGCCATGATGTTCAGCCTTCCCGTAGGCCCAAAGTGATAAAACCAAGTGACAATGGACTGAAACCTCTGAAACTGTGAGCCCAAATAAATCCTTGCTCCTTTTAGTTGTTTATCTCAGATATTTTGTCACAGTGATGGAAGGCTGACTAACACAGAAAATTGGTGTGCCAAGAAGTGGCATCATTGTCATGACTGTACTTGACAGTATTTGGAACTGATTTGTGGGTAGAGTTTGAAAAAGTCTGAAGATTCAGGCTAAAGAAACTTTAGGAGTTTGTAAGCAAACGCAAGCTCAAAAGACTAGAACGCTGATAGGAACACAGAATACAAAGGCTGTGGTTGTAAGCTTTCAGACGGAAATGAGGACTCTACATGGAACTGAATTATAGGCCATTGTATTACATTCTGACAAAAAACTTGTCTATATTTTGATCATGCCCTAAGACTCTGTGCAAGTCTGATTTTAAGGGTGATCAACTAATTAATCTGGTAGAGAAAATTTCAAGGCAGCACAACATTTAGGCTGTGTATGGGTATTGCTGGCTGCTTTTAGCCAGATTTACACACAGAATTGGGAACAAAAGGCAGAGCAGGAAGATTTGAAAAACTTGCAGTTTGGCCAGAAAAGCACAACTAAAACTGGGGTTGAGGAGGGTGTAGATGTTGAAGAGATTAGCCCAATTAAAAAGAAGCCAAGAACTTTGCACTGGGGAAATAGGAAAGATAACTTGAGGGTGTCTCAAGAATTTTCCAGACTCCACCAATGTGTCTGAAAGACTTTGCTTTGAGAAGAGAGCCCTGCTCCCACAAGGCTGCCCAGGAAGCTGTCTCCCTAGGATTAATTCCATCATGTTCAGCCATCCAGTCATCCAGAGACCACTGCAGCTGTGGTCCAAGAGGGCCTGGCTGCTGCTGGTTTTTCGGCATACCAAATGTAAGAGTTGTGGGGTCATAGAGACTTCTACCTGGATTTCAGAGGACTTGGGAGCCCAGACAGTGTGTGTAGCAGGGTTGGAGCCTCTGCAGGAAGCCCCTGAGAGGGCAATGTGTTATGCCATTGAGAGTGAAGCAAAAACTGGAGTGGAGATCCTAGGAAGTTAAGAGTTGCCAGGAATGTTGAAAACCCACCATGGGAAGCTGTTGACATCAAGAGTCAGTCTAGGAAAGAGGCTATATGGGCAACAAGGACACAGGGGTGAGGCTACCTGAGACCGTTGGGGCCCATATCTCACTACCATGTGCCCCAGATATTGGACCTAGAGCTATAGGATTTAATGCTTGCCCTGCTGGGTTTCAGTCTTGCTTTGGTCCCTCTCTCCTCGATACCCCACCATTCTTCCCTTTAAGAATGAGAAGTTGATCCTGTGCCTGTCCCACAATTGCATGTTGAAAGTATTTAACTTGTTTTTTGATTTTTACAAGGACTCACAGCTAAGAGTTTGTCTCGAGTCTCAGAGGAGACTTTGGACTTGGACTTCTGAGCAATGCTGAAATGTGGAAGACTATGGGGGACCCTTGGAGGTGGATTAAAGGCATTTTGCATTGTGAGATAAGCATGAGACTTTGGGGACCTAGTTTGAATCTGGAAAGTCCCCCCAAATGCCATGCATTGAAAGCTTGGTTCCCAGCTGGCAGCACTGTTCTGAGTCAGTAGAAACTTTAGGACCTGGGCCCTAGTTGAAAGAAGTAGACCACTGGGAACCTTGAAGGATATAGCTTGTTCCCAGCCCCTTTTCTGTCTGTCTGTCTGTCTGTCTGCCTGCCTCTCTCTTTTCCAGTTCAATGAGGTGAAAGGCTTGGATCCACTATGTACTTTCTGTCATGATGTTTAGCCTTACCTCAGGTCCAAAGTCATAGAACCAAGTGACCAAGGATGGAAATCTCTGAAACTCCAAGTGAAAAATAAATCTTTCCTCCTTTTAAATTGTTTGTCTCAGGGTTTTTTTTTTTTTTTTTTTTTTTTTTTTCCTTTTTTTTCTTTCTTTTTTTTTTTCCTACAGCAACAGAAAGCTAACACACTCAGGATCCTCCAAAGAAGAACACAGATCAGGTAAAATGTCTGTTGACCCATCATCTGTGGGAAAACAAATAGTGACTACCTGCTAATATTAGCTAACATTATTCCTAGAGAAGAATATTTATTTGGAGGCTAATCAATATGCAAGCATATACCTGGTAAGAAACTTGTCTAGTACAGGCTGAGCATCCCTTATCCAAAATGCTTGGAACCAGAAGTATTTCAAGGTTTGTTTGCTCTTTTTAAATTGATTTTGGAAGATTTGCATGTGCATAATGAGATATCTTGAAGATGGGACCCAAGTTTTATGATTCCTATACATCTTATACCCTGAAGATAATTTTATACAATATTTTTATAAAATCATATGTATTTCAAACACAGCTCATTACAAAGAGGTCAGTATGGAATTTTCCACTTGTGGCATCATGTCAGTGCTCAAAAATATCAGGTTCTGGAGCATTTCAAATTTCAAATTTTTGGATTAGGGACGCTTACCTTGTAATTATAAACCACAGTTTGTGAAATGCCAAGCTAATTACATTCTAGCTCACTTATTGTCTCTTCTGCAGATATGCTGTCACTGTATCCACAAATGCCTTAGAAATATAGTACCATATCATATATGCATGCTAAAAAGACGTTGTTTGGCAGAGGGGCCTGAGTTGGCAGAAAAGAGAAAATGAAGGCATATTTAGTGGGGAAAAGTGAGGGCGACTGAGCACTAAAAGCAATGAGAAAATAGAGGTCTCCAAGCTACAGAAGACACTAACAGAATTGTTAAAACTGCTGAGTCTTTTTCATCATATGTATTTATCAAAATTTTCATACTTGTAGATAAAACTTTGCAAGACAGATTAAAAGAAAGCCGACAGCATATTTTAAAGACTAAATATGAATGATTTAAAGAAAGTTTAAAGAAAAAAAATTTTTTAGCTCAAAGAAGATTTAGACATAGCTAGAGGACTCTGCAAATAAAGGGATTATGCAGAAAAAAAAAAGGTGACCATCTGTTCTCCATCTCCAGTGATGAATCAAATGAAAGGAAATGGGCTCAACTATAGTAGAAGAGGATCATTTTAACAGTAATGGTTATTAAAAATAGAAATAATTCAATAAAGGATATTACAGAATTTTTTTCCCAGAAAAATATTCAAAAATAGACTGGACATCCACTTTTTCTAAGTATAATAGAGGTATCATATCCCTGCGGCACCTGAATGGCCTGCAAAAGACACTCTGCTACACTGTTTCTCACTTGGTGTCCACCAAGGGGTATGACCAACAAAGGGTTCAAATGGCTTTATTCAAACAGACTAGAGTGGAGCAGAGAGGTGGTCCTTGTCTAGATGGGAGACCAGCCATGTGCCTTCACCTTGGATTTCTGTTTTGTTATTTAAAATAAGAGATAATTTCAAGAAAGGGCCATGTTCAGTCCTAGAGTGTAGGTTACCTACAGTGTGCAAAGAAGCGGGAGGGAGAAAGACATCTACTGGCCTGGCTTGTGGATGTGTGATGGTTACAGGTGTGTTTATACTAACAATGAATGTTTTCCTCTAAGAAGTGATAAATGGAATACTGGGCTGCTGCAGGTTGAAGATAACTGAGTTCCCAAGGTACCTACCCAAAACAATCTGCTGAGCAGAAGGTTACAATGATTTGCAACCCATCAATTCTTGCCCCAGATAAACAGAACAGGGCACCTAGTTCTGACAGCCCCCAGCAGGGCTGACGAGTGTGCCCTCTACCTGATACTGACAGAGGTACTGGTTTGGCTAGATGTTAAGAAATGGGCAAAATTACTGAATTCTCTAGTTTCCTTGATTTCATGAAAATCACTGTTAGGCTGCTTTAAACGCTGCATAAAATCTAATAAACAACCTGCACTCTGGACTCAAGGCTCAGATCTTCCAGTGGTGACCCAGAGCAGAGTAGGAACACTGGAGGACTAGAGAACAAGGAGAAGAGGCAGCTTCACAGGCTTCCCCCTGAGACAATGGCACAACCAAAGCTCAAGGAGAAGCAATTTATGAAAGGAGCATTTTATACATGATATGCCCTGACAGTGAAATGAATTCTCCATGCATTTCCAGTAGCTATGAAAACTTTCTGTCAAACCATCTCATAATCATTCCTAGAATACAGAATAATAATAACAGCCCTATCAAATAACAGCCCTATCAAAATCCAAAAGCCCCCCCTCCCCAACACGGCTTTGGCTATACCATATGCCCCATAATAGAGAGTTGTTATGACCCACTAATGCTTATGGAAAACTGCAGCTAAAATCACAGTTCCCAGAGCTGTAACTGGCACGCCTCAGGTGTGCAAGCCACCCCATTCCCAGCCCCACCCCATCCCCCTGAAAAAAGAAGAAAAGAAAAAATCTTGCAGTATCCACAGAATTTCTATATAGAGGCAGTAATCAGGTTAGATGAAGATGCTAAGGGACATTTTTTTTGCAGTTGTGTCTGCATAGCAAAGCCATGAATATAGAAAATACAACAGTGTCCTAACAGTGTCATATGCACCCTTCACAAAAGACCAAGAGCATATTCATTATGACCAACAGGGACTATTACTCTTAGGGTTGTTGTGTTATTATTATCATTGGGGTATACTGATAGAGATACTGAGGGATCAAAGCCACCTTTGAGAACTGTTGTCCCCAGTCTCCAATCTCATGACTGGCTGGAATGAGTGCAATTTGCAGCCTTGGATGGAGTTTCTTTCTATGCAGAACTAACCGGTCCTCCTCCTTATCAAATAAACAACTCTAACATCACCAGTACTGCATCCCAGACACCCCAGATGGTAGCTTAATAGCCTGAGAGAATTAATAGTGCACCTCTAAGCACATTATTCACCCAGAGAATAGTTTAGGGAATGGAAAGAATCTGGCCCATTATACCCTACACAATTGCTAAATAATATGCAATCACAGAAATGAAGCATGGCATATGGTAATCTCTCTACTATATTGAGATTCATTGTAATAAAAGTGTTGTTCAAAAACCCTTGTAGAAATTTGAAAGGCATACCTTTCTTTTCTGGAAGAAACATTACAATAAGACAAGCCAGTCCTCCTAGGCACAGAAATGCTGCTAATGTCCGCTTCCGACCAAACCTAAATAATAGAAAAATTACACATTTCTCTTAAGAATCATAAATTCATCTGCTCCTTCCTCCCAATTTTCCTACTTGAATGTTCTCAGTTTCAACTGTCTTTAAGGAGTGGGTGGCAAATGTGAGTCTGCTGGGGACACAGAGTAAATAACAAAGGGGAAAACAGGATTAAATGATGTGAATAGGAAGGACATAGAATCACTCTATTTCCATGAGTGTCTACTATGTTCTAGGTGCTATTTTAAATGTTTTCCACATATTATCTTATATAATCCCAATAATAAAACCATAGGCACACAATTACATTTTTCATCCTCTGGAGAATGAAACTGAAAAAGAAAATGGGATCTTCTAGTTCATTTCATTTTCTGGTTACCTAAATCTTATTTAGCTAACAATTTTAAACAATGTTTTAAAAAGTCCCTTTCTCTTCAAATTGCAAATGAAGGAATGTCTTGTTGGTGGGTTAGAATTAAGTGAAATGTACTGAACACCTTCAAATCATGTTCAAATAAGAGCTTTAGTCTTGGAAGTAAGATATTATGTCTCCCTTTTTTTCCCCACATTTTTTATTGGCTCACTATAGTTAGGAATAATGGTAGGATTTATTGTTATACAGTTGTACATACACACAGTATAACAATGTAACTTGGCCAATATCATTCCCCAGTATTTTCCCATTCCCTTCCCTCTTCCCTCCCATGGTCCCTTTTCTCTATTGATCTTCCTCTACCATGTTTTCGTCTAAATTAAAAATAGGCAGATGAGCTGACATATTTTACACACAGAACACACACATTGTCAGAGAGAGAGAGAGAGAGAGAGAGAGAGAGAGAGAGATCAAGCAGAAAATAGATGCCTACACAAAGTCAATTGTTTTGGTATAGAAGAATCAAAAGTAGATTTTAAATGTGGCTATTTGTTTAGGCTGTGTGTTGTAGATCTATTGACTCTACTTATTAAATGGCCTTTATCTATTTATAAAAAAAATTTCACCTTTCTCCTGTTAGTTCATTTCTGGAAAGACAGTGAAATGTCCCTGGAATTTTTTTTTTTTAAACTTGTGTCATGAACTCCAAGTTCATTAGAAGAGTCTGTTGTAATCTCTGGCTCTATTATCTGTTTGTTTCACACCACAGATCCATTATCTAGTAGATAATTATCTAGTAGACAAATCACATCATGTCTCTAAAACTAACTTTAATGTATTTGAACTTTGGCTACCTTTCCCATAGAGGTAAAAAGGGAACCTGCAACTAGGAGCATTGTGCAAATTACTGAACAGAATGTGGGGGATTTACTTAGAACATACTGGGTACTCTGTTAAGAATGTCAATATTGTAATTTTGATAACAGTTTTTCCAGAGGGATTTTATAATACCTAGTTTGAGAATGAATACAGTGGGGCTCAGTGAGGAAACTTGCCAAAGTCATAAAGCTAACAGTTGGTGAAGCCTTGCCTTAAATTCGGGTCTGCCTGACCCCAAAGGCAGCATTCTTCCTTTTGCTTCAGATTTAAATCCTGTCTCTGGGTGGAAGTTGCTGGGAAAGTGGAAGGGTCTTTAGTCTTCTTTTCCCAGTCATTTTGCTTAACATAACAGCCAGTATTGAGTGTCTTTCAAGTGACATGTACCATGACAGGCCCTAGGGATTGCAAAGACACAGGACATGCCCATGCATAGCTTCCTTGTAACACTGTCAGTGGTTGTCAGGCATGCACAGGAAGCTACAGCAGCACAGGGGGCACATGTGATAAAACTGAGGATGCTAGGGAAAGACTCCCGAGCATGCTATCTGATCTCCTTCCTGGACCATTATGAGAGTAAGCTGCAATCACTAGCGGGAGTCAGCCAGGTATCTGGAATGCTGTCTAAGAGAAAAGTGTCCAACTGAACAGACCCAGACCCGCCCTTCACAACATTCTAAACATCATGACAACAGCATCATAGCAATGCCAACCCCCAATTTTAGTTACAATGATAATTTCCAGAGAATGAGAAATGGTATAATCCAAATGATTCCTAGCTCATACAGAAAAAGGGTTTTAGTTGCTGTGGTCAGGGGCGGCAATGCCCAAAAATGTCCATGGCCCGTAGTCAACCGCAATCTTAGCTATCTCCCCAAACAGGGCTCCTACACCAAATAATAGAAATTATCGTACAAAACCCAAGGAAAGGGAGCTCTATATAATAACTTTTTAAATATATTTCAAAATCGTGCCCACTGACCATAAGTCGCAAGAACAGGATGTTATTTATTCTTCCCCTCAACAAAGTGGGTCTCAGGAGGTAAGAAAATTCTTTCTAGTTCCCTCAGTTTTCTTCCCACTTACAAAACCTTATATATACTATTAATTGGGTTGATGGAATTCTAGCTCTATAGAGATGATAACCCCATCACTTGGGCCTAACAATGTACTTAGGGACTACTAAAAAACCCTCATCTTGTGGTGCCTTTCAACAATGCATTGAAGCCTTATATAAAAACTCATACATATGAATCTAAAGAAGTACTGCACCAAAAATGAATTCTAAATGCATTTGGCCTGAAAGAAACTTTAATCACCACAGTGATTAGCAGACACTGTCTATAGAGGAAAAAAAAAAACAATAACATCTAGTATTTATGTATAGAAGCATGTAAGTGTGCCACACATGCACATTCTCTATGGTGCACTTCATTTCATCCATACTCACCATTTTTGGTTAATCAAGTAGATGCACAGAGGGTAGGATGGAATCTCTATGAGGCCAGACAGGGCCAGGTTGGCATAAATACTTCCACCTAGATCACCTGCGCTCAGAGTGAGGCCATAATACACCAAGCTGCACACGAACCTGCAGTTTTCAGGGGTGGTGTCAAAGGACCAGGAAGTGAAAGACAAGACAATAGAAAACATGTAAAAGTTTGCTGGAGAAGATTAAAATGGAATTGGTTCAATATAATGCAAAGTGCTGCAAGGAAAAAGCTTGATTCTCCTGCTAAGCTTTCTGTCTTCACGCAAATTTCTATCCTAGAAAAGAACAAAAACATGATGGGGCTTTGGAAATGTTTTATGTCTATATACTGTATAAAGCAAATGGAGGGCTAGCTCCTGCAAGAGAAAAGATATTGTTTGTGCTTTCTCAAGCATTTTTGCATTGAGTAGGAAACAATGACCCTATTCTTACTTTATTTAACAAGGCATAGAACACTTGCCTAAGGCTGGTGTTGTGATATTATCAGAATGACTCTGGAAAAGTCCTCCCACGGAGAAAATCAACAGAGAATGAATGGTTGGAGAGCATGGAGTGAGAAGTGATGGATCGTCAGTGGGTCACCTGTAGGCCAGAAATGTCAGGCACTCCACCCCACTGGGATATAGGCATTTTCTACCCGGAGTATTAACTCTTCTTGCATTCAGAAGGTGCACATGCTGTAGACCCAGAAGAGGGAAGAAAATTCAGGGGTCAAAGCAGAGGCAGGATCCTCCAGAAGGACCAACTGGGGAAGAGCCCTTTGAAAAGCTACTAATTGATCGATGCATATCATTCTGAAACACACACTTGGGGAGCATCTCCTAAGATGGCAGGCATTGTGTTAGGCACCAAGTGTATCCCTGCAGTTGGGAACTAAAAAGCTAAGGAGTTTGGCTGATCAGAGTGCCAACCTGAAGCTCCAAATCAAATAGCAAAGGTGGTAATAGGAACTTTTGTGTTTAGCAAATTTCATTATTAAAATCAAAATAAAACAGAACAAATTTAAAAAAAATAAAACTGGGCTTTACTAGTATCTGAATATATTTTATAAACCATAAATTGCTATGCAAACAATAAAACAGAGAAGGGGGCCAAGTGCCCTGGCCTATTAATAGGCTGTGGTAGATATAAGGAGAAAAGGCTGGGGAGGAAGCGAGAGAGGCAGCCCCGGAGCAAATGCACCAGAACAAACAACCACTTCCCTTTACTTCTTACTGGAACTGAGTGGTCCCTCACAGACGAAGGCAAATGAGCAGTCCTGTAGCCAGGACATCACAAGCACAGATGCAAAAGAACATGAGTTACCCACTTTCCTTGTACCCTGAGCACCTTGCATGTGAGCAAAAGGCTAAACTAATTTAAATCCATGCCGTTTTCTAAAATATCTTTTATATGCTTCCCACCTGTAGGAGAGACCTTCCTCTCACATAATGTTCTTTGTGGGTTGTCTAGGTTAATATGTCTACATTGCATTTAAAATAGAAATTCCAGTGAAGTGATTCCAGCCATGAAAACACACCTACTTAAATTAAGTTGGAATGGTATTGAGTCAGAACAAGAATAAACAAAACGAGTTCAGGACAATAGGGGAATTTAGTGACAAGCTGGCAGTGAAAGAGAACAGGAGAACATGAAGTATGAATGGCCTGATCATCCCCAAGTCCCCAAGGCTGGGCCTCTCATCTGCAAGTTGCCTTCATGGCAGACTTGGTCGTTGGAATCCATAATTACAGCTATTAAAATCATTTCAATCCTTTTTATGTGCACCAAACAAAATTTAAGATCCTTGCATAATATTTAACAGTATATTTAGGGCACTGAAGAACTATTTTAAAAGGCACTATCACAGGAAATAAGCAAAGGAACAGATGTTAAACACAGAGGTATAATTTTACTCCCTAGTTAAGGCTTTCTTCAATGACAGAGACACAGAAAAGATTTTCGAATTTTATAGCATCCTCAAAAAGAACGGCAATATGTCGAATGACATTGTCTCAATTATCGTGTCTTTTAACATTCCCAGCCCAGGGGGAAGAAGTTTATTTGAGAAGAGTTTCTTTGGCTGCATAAGAAATAAAATAAACAGGGACAGGCTCCCTGTCCCTTAGCTTGGTTTTTGTTTGTTTTAATTTTGTGAAGGCCTGAATCTAGAGTTAATATAACTAGAATAAAATAAAAAACTTAAATAACAAAAATAAAAACATTTAAAAAAACTTCAAATAGGTGCTTCCTCCCATGCAGAGGGTTCGACTGTCTATTCGATGTGCAAATGCACAGTTGTATAAAGCCCCAAGTAACTTGAACAGACTTTATAAATCTTTGCTTTTAAAAAGGTAAACACCAAATTAGTAGCTGTTATGCTATGTAACCAGATTTGGTTTTCAAAGTTCTGTTGATCTTCATGTTTTGAAGCTGTGTCTTTCATTCAGTATGATGGATCTGTGATACCCCTACACTGTGCTGGTTCTCCGGAGAAGACAGCAGTTGGTAGGACCTGGCCCTTGACCATACAGGGGCAGCCAGTTTCTGGGTAGTAAAAGAGAATTAGGATACAGAAAATACCTTCTCAGCTTCTTATTCTCAAGTAACTCTTTTTATCAGCTTTATACCTACAATTGCTTTCACATAAAGTCACTTTCCTTTATTCTTTTGTGAAAACGTAGGTTTCCATACACCCTTCATGGCAAATGCTTATAAACAGCACAACCATCCTTTAGTTGTGATGTATAATAATCATGCCCAGTAATGGGTCAACTTTATAATAACAGAATATACAATATTAAAGCAAATTCTGGCAGAATGTCCAATATTAAAACACATGTGCAAAACACAAATTGTAGTGCCCATCTACTTTTTGCCTTTCTAAACCTTCCTTCTTTAAGTGGAACCATCTTGAACTACTGAATGAACTTATGTTAACACAGAGAACATTTTGGGAGGCATTTTGAGATGGGAATAAGCTGAACAACTAGAAAATCAGGAGCAGAGGGTACTAATCATCTCATTCACTGATCTGATATGTGGCTTTGGATCCCTCACTTCTACTGTCTGGGATCCCATCTACACAAGGGATAGCATTCTACCCACCTCAGTGACAGGATGAGCAGGACTGCCACATAACATGTGCCCCAGGGCACGCTGGGATACCTTTGGTGCTAGAATCAAAGGCAGGTGAAATCCTGTTAGAACTCTTCAGTTTCTGCTATGCTTGCTTGCTTTCCCCAGCCCTCTTTTTCTTGAGAGTGGGGCTTAAATATTTACATCAAATGCCTCATGAGCAAAGATGTGTTTCTAATGTCTATTTACTCAAATTTAGGATGATGCCCAGCAGGCACCATCATCTCCTGCTTCAGAGATGGGGCTGCAAAAGCAGAGCTGAGTGCGAACACACCAGTTGCTGGGAGACAAGTCCTGTTTTTGGGAAAACAACCTCCTGCTGACAAGAGTAAAGTTTTCTGTAATCCTGAAGAAGGAACAGATTACCCAGCCTCAGTTGAAGATCAACAACACTCCTTTATGTGAAATTACCAGATGAACATCAGGATCAGAGTGTGTCCTAAGAGGATTCGGTAACGGAACAGATCCAGGAAACTTCCAGTCTCCTTGTAGCTCCTGTTGGCAGGATGCGTGAGTGAGAACGTGCACTTGAGCTTGCGGTTCCTCTTGGCGATGAGGTACAGTGCCTCTTCGGCCTCACTCAGTCGACCCTGGGAGTATAACCAACGAGGTGATTCAGGAATGAATCTGAAAGAGACGTCATTAAAGGCTGTGTATTCATATAGGTACACGTGCAGAGGAAGGACACAAATCACCCTCTAGAACACGAGTTCCCTCACCTGAACTGCATTCTGCCTTAGGTTTAAAGCTTGACTCTCCTGATGGTATACATATGAGAGAAAGAGAGAAAGGGCTGCTTTCAACAGTCATACCAACATTAGGGGGTTCTACTCGATCCACCAAAACCAAGAATGTACTTTCAATATATCAATAATATAAACAATTGGCATTTATTTTTAAATCAATTTTAATAAGTGAATGGCAAGTCCTTAGTATTGAATAAGAAAGATTCTTCATGAAGCACGGATCAGGGACAAGTGTTGTTAGAATCACATAGTAGAGATAGTGCGTTTTTTAAAGTTCTGCAAAAGTTTTACGTGAAGTTAGAAATCTTTATTATCTCATTAGAGAAACAAATTCAAAAAAGGAGTGTTTTTAACATCATGATATGCAATTTAGGAGGGAGAGATTATTTTAAGACTACACATAAAAATGAAACAGTTAATGGGGGCTGGGGCTGGGGCTCAGAGGTAGCACACTTGCCTGGCATGTGTGAGACACTGGGTTTGATTCTCAGCACCACATATAAATAAAACAAAATAAAGATTTATCAACTAAAAAATGTTTTCTAAAAAATGAAACAGTTACATCATAGCTACTTTTGAGAGTTTACTGTTTCAGAATATTTAAATCACCCAACATACCAGCTTTAATTCATCCTGAGGAACTTTCTTGATCTTTACATAAACCTTACATAAGAATAAAAAAGTTATTTTCAGGTTAACTTCTAGTTATAAAACAACAGTTATTTTCTAATATAACCACAAAGCGTTGAATAATTATATCTCCACTTAGATATTACATAGCTTTTTTGCCTCTTCACAATCATGAATATGTTTTCCAAAAACTTCTCAAAGACAACGCCACTGCAGGACTGTGTAAGCCTTGTTTACTAAATACAACACCAAGGATGTTTACATCTAATTTGACATTTTCTGCCCAAGATGAAACTTGGGTGAATAATATTAGGTATTTAAGGTGCTTTTTAGAATTCCCTGTGCCTTTCAATTAAGATGGTGAATTGGCAACAAACAGTATAGGATTTGAAAGTTTAATGGATGGCTAGTCTGTCAATAATGGTTTATTAAGAATTTTCAGGTGTTGGGATTTAGCTTAGTAATAGAGCACTTGCCTAACATGTGCAGTGTCCTGGGTTCAATCCCCAGCACTGACGGAAAAAAAAAAAAAAAAAAGTTTTCACTTGATTCAGATTAACATGAGAGGTGCTGAGAGGAAAGACATTGGAAACAACAGGAATTTCCCCAGGAGTTTTGCAACTAATGAAGAGAATATTCATGCATAACACTTGATGGTCAATAAAGGGAGGAATGAAGGCTATTTCTGACAACTTGTAAAATTTCATTATTTACTTCTTCATTGCAAATTGATTATTATTACTGGCATGCAAGAAAAAAATCAAGTGAATAATTGTTCTGTTGAATGTTAATCTGCCAGTCATAAGTTAGATCAACTGGCCCTACATACCAGGTCATGTATGAGCTACTAAGTAAAACTAACTGATTAGTCTAAATACAAAGAAAAATAACTAAAGAAGAAGATCATGAAGACTATGTAGAGAAAATAAGTAATGGTAAAAATTAAAATGGTATAGGATTGGAAGGCGTAAAAAGAACCAAAAGGAAACATACCAAAATATTAACAGTTATTATCTTTGGGTGATATGAGTCATCTCCTCATCCAAGCCTCTCTGTATTTTCCAAATTGTTTATAAACAATAAGAAATTACTTCTAAAACTGTAAAAAAAAAATCATTTTTGAAGATGATATTTGTGAGACATTCAGGCTTTGGAAATTTGACTCCTGAGTTAACAAAACTATTTCTACTTGGAAAGTTTTATCTTGATCCTGTAAATGTAGTACTTTCTCTGCATTCGGAGAGGCCAATAGCTCACTTTTTCAAAGGGTCACTGACTTGCTCTAGAAAGATTTGAGAGCATGAGTTTGGACACATGCAGATTATACATACAAAACAGTAAGACATGTTTTTAAAAGAAAAAGCAGTCTTTGAACATGCTGCCCTCTAACTGGCGGCATGGTCACCTATGCCATGGTCACACTTAAAAGCTAAAGGGCTGTTTCAGTAATATTCCTTTTGTTCAAAACATGTTCTGTGGCTATCTTTAAAGATGGTAAATCTTTATGAATTAGGAAGGCACCCATTTTTAGCAAAAAAAAAAAAATGAAATTACTTCAATTCAAATATTTTTAAAATAAGGAAATTTTAACCTAAGTAAAAATGTTTCAGGTAAACAAGTAACATATGATTCTAAAATAATGATGATGCTGGCTAATTGTGAAAGTAATTATGAATATTTTTGTGCCCATGTCTGTCCAGTGGACAGGAAGGTTGTACTGTGTGGAAGGCCCTGGGCTCTGGTGCTGGGGAAAATGCATTGTGGAGCACAGCCTGCTGCTGTCTGAGGGCTCCTGGTTCAGAGAGGGAGGCAGGACTCCAGCAGGAGGCAGAAATAAAAGGCCCTGGAAGAGTCTAGGTTACGTGCTGTGGAATTCAGAAAAGAAAGAAAGTGACTTGGAGCAGGAGGCATGGTCAAGAAAAGTTTACTGGGTGGCAATAACACAGAGCTTAGGGAGCCTGAGCAGAGGATTTGGGCAACAGTTCAGGAGAAAGTCAGGAAAGACACAATGGAGGCCATCTGTGGGAAGCCTGAAGTTCTAGGCTTGGTGGAGTAAGTAGATGCTTAATTGCATGTGTCTTCCTCCCTCTATTTTCTACTGCTCATGACCTGAATTTATCTTCCAGTGAGAAGATATCCCTAGCTTGCACTAGCAGAAACCAACTCAGACTACACACTCAGAAAAAGAAAAGCAGGATGGTGTAGATTATCCATGAAATTCACACTACAGTTGGAGAAGAGAGCCAGACTGGATGGAGAAGCATGAGCTCCTTTAAGTAGCTGGAAAGCAAACATATTTATTCATAAATATTTACATGAATTCTTACTAAATCAACACACTATAGTAGGCACCCATTTATTATTTTCAAATATGTACAATATATAAGCTAATAAAATACTGCTGGTTTCCCTTTCTAATAAAATTACCTTACTCTAATTCACATAATGAAATAATTTTCATGAATTTTGTTTCTTCAGTCCAGGTTAACTGTGTCTACTGCATATGAAAACAAATTTCAGTTTGACCCCCATTAAATCTCAAGTTAGGACCAAGATAAAGAGTTACTAAATGAAAGAGCTATCTGAATTAAAATATTACCACAGGTCTCTCTTGTTTTATGGTACAGAAGAAAGCTGGTACCATGGGATGAAAATCTCAT
This sequence comes from Tamias sibiricus, assembly GCA_025594165.1. Taxonomy (NCBI): domain Eukaryota; kingdom Metazoa; phylum Chordata; class Mammalia; order Rodentia; family Sciuridae; genus Tamias; species Tamias sibiricus. Next base: position 106,719,558 of record CM046658.1, on the reverse strand, counting down.
TCATGCCAAAGATTTTAATGATAAAACTTAGAAATTGGACCCCTCAGGTGAGAAAGACCTTTGATAGGACACATTGAAACTTCTGATGAAATGGGCTAACGTTGGTGGCCCACCACTGTCACAGATATTTATAGAACCCACCCTGACCAAAGAGTCAGCCTTATACTGCTCTGTACCCTCAGGGTGTCCCCCACACCTGAGACTCTTCTAGAGTGCACATTTAGAGGCCCTGAAATGAGGCTCATCTTCAGGCTGAACAGCTGCCTCTACATAATTTTTCCCCCCACATTTTTTAAATTTGTTCTTTTTAGATATACATGATAGTAGAGTGCATTTTGGTCTGTTATACATACATGGAGTATAACTTATTCTAATTAGGATCCCATTCTTGTGGCTGTACATGATGTGGATTCACATATGAACATAGGAAAGTTATGTCCCATTCATTCTACTGTCTTTTCTATTCCCCCCACCTTCCCTTCATTCTCCTTTGTCTAATCCAGTGAACTTCTATTCTTCCTTCCTCCTCCTTTATCGTGAGTTAGCATTTATATATCAGAGAGAATATTTGGCCTTTGGTTTTGGGGGACTGGCTTATTTCACTTCACATACACATTCAATTTCAACATTTGGCTCACAATATCATACCTCAGTGGCACTCCCAGCCCATGGTCTGATCCAGCCTGAAGATCTTTAAGCTTGAGGCATTGGGTTAAACAAACAAACAAACAAACAAACTGGTACCCTATGCCACCAATCTGAAGTTTAAAGGCAGCATATTGAGAGGTTATCTTAAACAGGGGTACCTGCATTCTGAACTAATTAAGCAGCAGCCATCTCTTCCCAGGAGCTGCCAAGGATTGCAGCACTTGCAGAGGTCAGTTCTTCCTCAAAGTCAGTGTACGCAAGCTCCTGAAAAGCACTGACCTGCAACATCTTAAGACATTCCTTCTGCTTACTATATTAAAACTCTGAGAGGAAAAGCTACTTACAAAGATAAGAGAAAGACCACTGTTCCCTGCAGGTTAACCAGGACGGCTAGGGTTCTCCAGGAGCGGATGAAGTATCCTAACAGGGCATATTGGGCGATGCCAACTGCAAAGAAGAGGCCACCAATGGATCCTAATTCAGGGAAAAGAGAAAGGTCACCAGAGAAAGCACCGTCAGCAGCCCCATTTCCAACCCCAAGTCACGGAGACAACTCTACTCATGAGATGACAGCCTCGCCTGACAAGTGTGAGAGGCAGCAGAAGAGAAAAATAAACACCAATGTTCAGCATCTGAGGATAAAAGGACAAGAGAGGCCATAAAATTAGTGGAAATGGAGGAAGGAGAGGGGAATACAAACCACATGTAGACAGGATGAGTTTTAAGGGTTCGGCCAAATGTTTTCAGCATTGGGTGTTACACTAACATTTGCCTGAACCTGTGGCTGAGTCTTGGCAGTATTTTTACCATATGAATGATGAGGCTCTTAGGCCACACGGCTATTGTAATGCTGGGCCTTCATCTTTATCACAGAGGATGTCCTTGAAATCCCTGTCTTAAACCATAGCCCAGTGCCCTATTCTCTCATCACTCTTCTATAGTTAATCGATCACCATCAGATGAATGACATTTTATATTTATTTGTTTCTGGTCTGTCTCTCCCAACTAGAACACACACACACACAAAATACCAACCAGAGCATTTTTAAAAATCTTATGTTTTTTGAAATAAGTATTGAGGTGGATATTAAATGCTTGCCCAATATTCTCACAAAATCTATGCCTCTGGTGTACCTTCTCAACTGCTATTATCACTATTAGTCATTTATTGAGCTGCTATTTATTGAACATTAATGGCTTTGCATATACTATTTTATGAAGCAGGTACAATTATTAACCTAAGAAAGTAGCTCAGAGAGGTCAAGGGGAAGCTGCCCAAGGACAGAGGGCTGTATATGGCATGACCAGGACTTGTACCCAGGTCTGTCTGGATGGAGGTTCTGCATTTTGTACCATTCCTCTCTCCTGTCTCCCTTCTACAGAAAAGTAACTTTTGTGGGCATCTGCAGCCACATGGCTTTGCTGAGCTTATTACAAAAATTTCAACAAGAATCCTGTAAAACAAATGTTGTCTTTGATTACCTTCCATAGCTTATCTTTTACAACAAAAAAATAATGACTCATAGACTGTTTGCCTGAGCAAGGAAAAGAGAGAGCCAAAGAAAAGAGCTAATGTGCTAGTCTGTGCAGTGTGCTCAGAACTCCAATGAGTAAGGGAATGGGGACAGTGTTATTTCCCTGGAAATTTAAGACAATCAATATCTATTACAGGTTCATTACAGTGCGTCAAATAGCACCTGGCTCCCAGCAATAAGGTTTCTTGTCATGGCTCAGAATGGTCCTGAGCACACAGTACCCACTGACATCAATGTAGGCAAAAGGAAGACAGTTTAAAGCATGGGATGTGTTCAGGAGAACCAAATTTGGACCCTAATTTTGCCACGTATTCCTGTGTGACCTTGGACAAGTCATTAAATGTCTCTGAGCCTGGGTTTTCTCATTGTTAAGATAGAAATTGAAGGAGCCCCAATTAGGGAGATGGCTATTGCGGTCAGCTGGAAGCCATAAGTTCCACCTGATAATAAGTATGTATGTGACACACCTGTAAATGCACGTGAGGCACCCGCAAAGCTAAAGGTATATAACTGGGTGAAAGCGGTTGGAGTGAGGAGAAGAATGAATTCATTCAGGCAGTCATGCAGTTGCTCAGTCGGAAGAAGAGTTCGGGTCGGAGAAGAAGAAAAGAATCAGAGCGGCCAGAACGTAGGCAGAGCGGTTACAGAAGAGAAACCAGATAGAAGAAGTAATTCCTGGTCAGAGTCAGGCCGAGGCTCCCGAGGAAGAAAGAAGAAAGAACAAAGAAGAAAGAAGCTCTTAAAGCTAAGCTCTCTCTCTCTAAAGAAGAAATCTCTCTCTTTCAAGCTCTCTCTCTTTCTCTCTAAGCTCTAAGAAGATGAAGAAGAAAAAGCTCTATCTTTCTCTCTAAGCTCTAAGAAGAAGAAAAAAAGCTATCTCTAATCTTTCTCTCTAAGCTCTTTCTAAGAAGAAGAAAAATCTTTCTTTCTCTCTCTAAGCTCTCTCTAAGAAAGTAGAAGTAAAAGTAGTAGTATCTTTACTCTGCCTCCGAGTTATCCTCCCGCGGCGCCGTGGCTGGCCATGACAGGCAGCTTACAAGAAATAATAATGCCTACCTCAAATGGTAGTTTTTGTTAATTGCAGATGGAATTATATATGTTTGATAAATTTTAGTTTGATCCCCAACTCTTTTCATATGTTATTTAGATACAAGGTCTTGCTAAGTTGCTAAGGCTGGCTTTGAACTTGTGATCCTCCTGCCTCTGGAGCTGCTGGCATTTTAGGCATGAGCCACCACACCTGGCTCAGAATATTCTATATCTAGCTCTCATATCTAGTTCCAAGAATCCCTCAACCTCACTCTATTGGAGAACTGACCCAGCTACTTCATCTCCACTGTGGTGCTGCCAATCACAGTTCCCCTAGCTGCAGGTTGACCCCAGGTGGACCGGTCAGAACTCTTACCCAGGATTTTAAATACTGGACTTGGAACTGCTGGGCCCCATCCCTGATTGAACAGAGGAAGCTTCCAGAGATGATAAGGAGCAGAGGTGAGAAGCCTCTGACTTCCTGATTCCAGGCATCTCCAAGGCTTGGTTCCAAGACTTGGTGGTTAATCAAATGATTTTCCTCCATACATAGGTTCTTAAGATTTGAGTCTCTGTCACAATCAATAAGAACTGGCATCAACTGGATATGACAGACAAGAGGAAATGATATTCAAAGGTATCTAGCTGGTAGCCTTAAATACTGTGATGACTACCACAGGCAGAGATCCCAGAAGACACTGTTGATTTTACACAAGAAGCAATATGTTTTAGGGACAATGGACAGTCACATCTGATGTCCAGCAAGAAGCTACACGTGTGTGCCTGGAAATGACAGCAGGGATAATGCGTGGAGCTGAAGATGTGATGAAACTCTAAGCTACTTCATTCAAACAATTAATTTAAAAATGAATATTTCAAATCACCACTTTTGCACATTACAGTTTTGTAGCACCACAGGTGGTTTTGTAACTATCCATGGGCCTTTGGGTATTTATGCATATTTTCCAGATTTCTTTTCTGCTTATTTTTAATTAATTTCAAGTCTGCCACTTCTGCTCAATTTGTACTCAGCAAGAGCTAATTTTGGCAGGTTAGAAAATAGATTTGACTTCATTTGGTAAACGGCACCAATGACCCTCCCAGTTTTCAGACACAAACTCTGAAGTCTCCCTGAATCTCTCTGTCTCATCTCTGGGAATCCTTCAGGAGGTCTTGTCCCACCAAACTCCAACTCAGATGCACATCTTCCTCCTCCTCCAGGGCTCACATCTCGTGGGAGCCACTGTCAGTTTCACATGGTCAACTACACAGCCTCCTAAATAATCCCTCAATTTCTACTTCCCCTCCTTTCCCCTTTCATTCATTCTTCACACACCTACCACAGTAATCTTTCAGTATATTAGATCCCATTAATACTCTATTTAATATGCCCCACTGGTTTCTGGCTGCACTTTGAATTAAAAAAAAAAAAAAAAATCCTCATTTGGCCAATCACAGGCCTAGGTCATAAGCCCTAGGTACCCCCTCAACCTTACCTCACTTCACTCCTCTCCCACTCCCCACTTCTCCACACTGCAGCCCCAGGTATTCTTTCAGGCCCCCAACAATCTCCTTCCTGCCTCAGGCCCTGGTTCTTGCCATTCCATCTGGCTGGAATGTTCTTCTTCTCACTCTCACATGTCCAGAGCTTCTTCATCATACATGTTAGATCAAACTCCTATGCGAGGTTTTCTCTAACCATCCTATTTAATGTAACTACTCCCCCAATTCTGTCTAGCCCGTTTCCCTGTTTAATATTCTTCACTGTCCTTAGAATTATCTGAAATTGCCTCCCAATTACAGGATAAGATTTATAACAGCAAGGACCTTCTCCCACCTATCCCTATCTTGTCCACCCATTTGGTCTAAAATGCTCTAAGAAACTGTGTCTGACATGTGGCAGGGTCTGTTTCATAAGTGAGTGTTGTGGAACGGATGTGCACAGGAAGAGCTCTAGAAGGACACACAGCAAAGTGTGAGCCACCGTCGTCTGTGGTGGGTGGGACCATAGGTATTCTTTACATTTGACGGTAGATCTATTCTCTTTGTTCTAAGAAGGTATTAAGAAAACAAATAATCAGTGTACTAGCATGGGGTTTCACAGCTTTAGTATTTGACTTCATTTTTCAATTCTCAGTAACTACCATAATTGATAGCTTCATTCTTTGTAAGCTGTTCGACACCAATCAGAATGGATTCTTTCAATTTGTACTTGTGCCTTTTTGTACATACTTTACACACTATTTTATACATACTGAAAATACTATTTAGCTATCAAGCACTGATTTTACAACTAATTTTTCCAACGTATTATAGTTCATGAGCATATTTAAAGTCACAGGGTATATAACGTTGTGCTGGAGAGAAACCAACTTGGAAAGAATGGTCGAGGATAAAATTCTGTGGAAGAAAGACCTTGGTTCATGGGAGAAGAAGGAAGCTGTACACAAACTCCAAGCGAGGTTTTCTCTAAGGCTCCATCAGAGCCTTCCTTTTGTCCTGGGTGCAGGTCCCAGTCCTGGCCTCCAAGGAACTCTGTCACACCACTCTGAATTATACATTGAATTTGGCAACCATCTGGCTCCACTGTTACAGCTTTCTTTTTGTTTGTTTGTTGTTTTTTTTGTTGTTGTTGTTTTCTCTTCCTCCTTTTTTTCTTTGCTACAGAAATTTTAATTGCCTCATCTTAACCCTGCTTCAAGGACAAGAATGGGAGGTGAAAGCACTTCATTAGAAATTTTTTTCAAGGGCTTGGCGCATGCCTGTAATCCCAGATGGGAGGCTGAGCATGCGAAAAAGCCAGCCTAATGGCGAGGCACTTAGCAAGTGAGACCCTGACTCTAAAAAATACAAAAAAGGGCTGGGGATGTGGCCCAGTGGTCGAGTTGAGTTCAATCTTTTGCCCACCAAAAAAAAAAAAAAAGAAAAAGAAATTTTTTTCAAGGGCTTTAGATGCAACATGAAAATAAGAGACCAGGATTTCCTTTTGCCCAACATGCATATGTTGCATATTGTTGCAACAGGAATAATCAGCTAATCTGGCAGGGGGAGGGCAGTATATATCTTTTATACAAGAGTATCTTCATTGAAGAGCTGAAGTTAAATGTGATTTTTCATAGAGAAATGTACAAGGTACGTGGAAAATATGGTGTTGTGATGCTCTATGTGAGGAAGAACTAGACCCTGTACCTCAGGACAGCCTAAACCAGAGAGTGCCCTTGTTCCTGCCTTACATACAGCTGCAATCACTTTAATAGTTCCTTGGAATTAGTCTGACCTTACTATTTAGAAAAATGCCATTAGGACTGGAGTTATAACTCACTGGTAAGTATTTGCTCAGCATGCCAAACCCTGGGTTCAATCTTCAGTCATCCGCCACCCCATGACATTAACTTCTCAATACAAATTGAAAACTCAGAGGAAAGTCTCTCGGTGGTCCTGGCTTAGGAGCTGGGCTAGGGGAAAAGTACACTCTGAAAGCTACTACAGAGAGGTAGAACCTAAAGCAACTCCATGTGAGGGACCAGGAGGAAGTCTGTCCAGCTGCGATCTATGCATCTTTCAGTTCAACAGCAACTTCATGGACATACAAACAGAGTGGGAGTCTATTTCCTTTAGCCTTTGTCTTCTAGCCCAATATGAAATCCCATACAACTTCACAAACACCCGTTAGAAATGACCACTTAAGCAGGTCAGCACTCATGTGAGGTGACAAACTTAAGTTTCAAGAGGAGAGTATGCAGGGAATAGAGGGAAAACTGCATGCATGGGCATCCATCAGACCCTGGCTGCAGTCCTGGCTCTATTGGTTATAAACGGTGTGCCAACAGGCATGTCACCTCACCTCTCAGAGGCTCAGCTCCTTATCCACTGAATGAAAGTAGAAATTCTTAACTGGTAAGATCTGGAAATATTACAGATGTATGTCAAATGCCTAGAGTGGTACTTGGCATGTAACAGACACTCAACAAATGGAAGGTGGCACTGCATATTAGTTCTAAGGAGAGACAACAGCATTCTCTCAGTTTCATTCTCAGAAACAGTGCTGTCAGTCACAGGGTCAACTTGGTTCCCATGTCAGTATATGACTATCAGTGGTACTCAGTGATTGTCAAGTGAATGAAAGTGAAACAAACAAAAAGTTATTGCTGTGAACTTATAATCCAAAAAGTAAAGTCTTAGACACAAGCACTCTCCTAAGACTATATTTTAAGTCAAATAATCCTTTAAAATCACTTATTTTACTATATATTAGTTCTTGAGAAAATGATGGAATTGTTAAAAATAATACCGAAGAGGACCTTATTTTGCAAATTAAGCATTAGTAAAGAAATTCTATAACAATATCATCTATTGATTTGAAGAGAACAGTAAAAATGAGAAAAGCTATGAAATAGGACTTAATAAAATACAATAAGAAGGCTTCAAGAAAAGAGGTTCTAGTATTTCCTATCTCTGCAGTATCTCCCACTTTAAACTAAATAGCAGTTAATGCTGTTCTGAGGAAATAGACACTGTCCACAATAAAATGCAGATGGGCCATGAGTCGGGTAGCAAGGTCACCATCTGTGTTGCAGGCCCTGGAGAGACTTTTTACCAAGGAATATGAATTAAATGACTCATCTGATGTCATACAAAACAAATTCAGGAAATCAAATTTAATACAGATTGAGCATCCCTGATCTGGAAATCCAAAATCCAAAATGCTACAAAATCCAAAAGTTTTGGATCACTGACATGATACCTCCAGAGGAAAATCCCACACCTGATCTCACATGATGAGTCACAGTCAAAAATGCAGACATACTCAAAATATTGAACAAAATGCCTTCAGCTATGTGTATAAGCTGTAAATAAAATATAAATTGATTTTGTGCTTAGACTTTGGGTTCCATTCCCAACATTATGAATTCATTAGAATATGAAAATATCACCAAATCTGAAAAAATCTGAAATCTGAAAATCTTCCGATCCCAAGCATTGTGGATAAGGGCTACTCAACCTGTAGTTGGATTAGGTGCCTCAAGTGCAAATGCATTTTCAGACTCTAGGGTTAAACTGGTTCCCTGCAAGGTTTTGCGGAGTAACTCACCACATCCAGATCTGCAAGATTTAAGCAGTACCTGCGAGTGCCCAGTAGGCGGTGCCCACACATTCATTTAGCAAAACAAAGGCCACCAGCGACATCCCTCCATTCATCATGCCCACCAAGAATCGAGTTATTGCAAAGAACTCATATGAAGGGGAAAATCCATTTGCGATAGCAAATAAGATGTCAAGAGCAAAACCTAGAAAGAAAGGAATAATATTCAATGATTCAGAGGCAAAACAGCATTCGATGAAAGTAATAAATTATATCCATTAGTCTGTAAAGTAAACCATTGAAAACTTAAATTTTCTGAGCTATGATTTTTCCCAACAGTTTCTCTTGAAAACCACAGAGAAAGACAGAGGTTTACTTTCTTGGTGACACAATTTCTGTCAATCACATACAATTTTCAATTATTCACAATAAATGCTGGAATTTTTTTTAATTAAAAATAATAATTCTAGAAATTAAAAATCCTTGCTTATCCTCAGCTTGTCAAGAGACTATGCCAAGTCCTATAGAGCTCATTTGAAATGAATCAACAGAAAGAGATATGAGGAAATGGATATGAAAGACTGTCTCAATCTTTCACTGCTTTTTTTTAGAAATATGGCTTCAATTGCAATTTGGGGGTTTCAGAAAGACACATAGCCTATGGAAAGTTTTAACATTAATACCTAGGCTTAACCAGGTGGGTTAGTCACTGACAAGCCAGAACTAACTCTGCTTGCAATTTGGTCTTTTGCCGTTATAATAAAAATACATTCTGCATCCACATGTCAATTCCCTGAGAACTCTAAGAAATTAGCTCCCTTTTTATTTCCCTAAGTGTCTTCAGGGAAACTGATCCTCTTACTCGTTCATGAACACTGATAGATTACCTGTGAGATAGACTTTTTTCCTTCCGAAGCGATCCGAAAGCTGACCAAAAGAGATCACGCCAACAAACACTCCACTGAAGAAAAAGGAACTTGCCACACTGACTTTGTAAGATCTGTTGGCAATTAAAAACCACTAGAAGAAGAAACAATAAGAGACATTTAGGTCACAGAAAAAAAAAAAAAAAAAAAAAACAGATGGATTGAGTTAGCTATTGCAAAACCAAATTTATTTCAAAAACTTGCGCACTGTAACTTCTCCACTGTGTGGTCCGCTCTTAACTAGGACTTGTACAACACCATCTTAAGACATCTTAAAGGAGACTGCATCTTCAGGAACACTAGAAACCATTGTTAGTAGAATGCGCTCCCACAGCACCCCACACATACCTTATTAAGGAACTGAACACAGCATTTTAAGCGCTAATTGTTTACGTAACTGTTGGCTCTGTTCTTTATCCTAAACCCCCATGTCTTTTAAGAGGAGGGGCCTTGTTCCTTTCATTTCCATTTATCTGATGCCTACACATCACGTGGAATAAAGCAATAAATGACAGCTCCTTTTGTTCAACAGATTAGTAGGGTTAAAATCCCTTGAGTACTTTTCTCCAAAAATTAAACACAAAATATCTTATGATCCAGCAATTCCACTTCTGGGTATAAGCCAAAAGACTTGAAAGCAGAGGCATGAAGAAATGTTTTGTACACACAAGTTTATAGCAACACTATTTCCAATAGTCAAGGTGAAAGCAACCTATCCAAAGACGAATGGATAAAAAGAAAAAGGTGCTATCTACATATGATAGACCATTATTCAGCCTTAAGAAGGAAAGAAGCTCTGATTCATTCATGATGAACTCTGAAGACATTATGCTAAGTGAAATAAGCCAGGCACAAATGGATGAATATTACATTTTCCCCTTATATGAGGTACCGTGAGAGTCAAAGTCACTGAGGCAGAAAATAGAATAGTGGTAATGAGGGTCTAAGGGGAGGGGAAACAGAGAGTCGTTGTTTAATGGGAGTAGAGTTTTCCTTTAAAAAGATGAGAAAATCCTGGAGCCGGATTGAAGTGATGGTTGTAGAACAATGTGAATGGACTTAATGCCACTGAATCATGCGCTTAAGTATGATTGCGAGGGTCACCTTATGTCACATGCATTTACCACAATAAAAAAAATCCTTAAGTTCTATTATTTTCTACTTTATAGCAATTCATGAACTTAAAGAGAAAGCAGTCAATCTTAAACACAGTTATCTGAAGCCCCACCTAATGATATGCTGTGGTTATAAGCATCAAAGTGCAGCTATGTCACAGAAGTAACCTCAGAGAACCAAGAGACTGCTCATCTCTCCTCTTCCCAGCCCCTTTCCTAGAACAGCAATGACAGGTGCATGCAGAGCCCTTTCTTAGGGAGAACCTACACACTGCTACCCTTCTTGGTTGCCCTTCTCCTTCCTTCAAACCACCCCTTTCTCATGCTCTGACAACCAGTTATTATGGCTTGAAAGCACATCTGACTTCTCTCCTTCCCTTATATTTCCTATAAGCCTGATTTGATAAAGACCTTGACAAGACAGGCAAAAAAAAAAAAAAAAAAAAAAAAAAAAAAAACTCAGGAATCAGTACATAGATAAGTGCAATACCCCTCATGTGCTAACCTCTGAAATCCCCCATTTTCCACATGCAATTTCTAGCAAGTTTAATTAATCAACTGATTTTCCTAGACTTTTGCTATAGTTTTGGTGTTCAAAGACCCAGGTGGCAAAGGCTTGGTCACCAGGGTGGTGATACTGGAAAGAAGTGGAACCTTTAGGAGATATGGCCTAGCAGGAGATCTTTAACTCATTGGGGAAGTGCCTACCATTGTCATGGAGCACCCCCCACCAGAGGTTTAAAAGCAATGAGTCCACCTTATCATGGACTGGAATTTCTAAAACCATGGGCCAGGGCTTGGGGTATAGCTCAGTGCACTTACTTAGCATGTGTGAGACCCTGGGTACAGTCACTAGCCCCATAAAAATATATATAAAAAATTTAAAAAAATAAAACCACAAGCCAAAAAACCTTTTTTTTTTTTTTCTTTTTTTTTTGGTACTGGGAATTGAACTCAGGAGCACTAGACCACTGAACCACATCCCTAGCCCAATTTTGTATTTTATTTAGAGACAGGGTCTCACTGAGTTGCTTAGTGCCTCACCGTTGCTAAAGCTGGCTTTGAACTCACGATCCTCCTGCCTCAGTCTCCCGAGCCCCTGGGATTACAGGCATGTGTGGCCAAACCTTTTATTTTAATAAGTTAATTATCTCAGATATTTTGTTATAGTGACAGAAAGCTGATTAACAAAGAAAAGTAGCACCGGGAAGCAGAGCCATTAACCACTTTTTAACAGTTTTGCCTATGTGGAGGAGCCTTTGGAACTAGCTCACAGGAATTCAGAAAAGTTTGGAGAAGCAGGCTAGAGAACACCTAGAACACTGTCAGCAGAGCTTAATGGGTGAATTGGATGAGGATTTGGGAGACCAGAATGCTGATATAGAGAGCAAAGGTTATGCTAATGAGGTTTCAGATGGAAATGAAGATTCTACCAGGAATTGAAAAGGTCACCCTTGTCAGAATGTAGCAGGAAAAAAAAAATGTGTTTTGTCCAAGTCCTGATTCTGCAGGAGGTCAAGCTTAAAGGCATTAGATTAGTTTATTTGGTGGAGAAATTTTCAAAGCAGCAAAGCATTTGGGCTGCAGCATGAATAGCAATGGTGAACTCAAAAGCTGGAAGGAGCCTGAGTCCCTGAGAACATTAGGAGAGAACCTAGGCGCTGGTATACTCTTTGTGAAGGCAGAACTGACAGGACTTGGTGAAGCATGGGATGTGATGGCATGGGGGTGGGGAGAGCAGTACCTGAGCTTTTTCTTTCTTTCTTTTTCTTTTTTTGGTACCGGGTGTTGAACTCAGGGGCACTGGACCACTGGGCCACATCCCCAGCCCTTTTTTGTATTTTATTAGATACAGGGTCTCACTGAGTTGCTAAGGGCCTCGCCATTGCTGATGCTGGCTTTGAACTCACAATCCTCCTGCCTCAGCCCCCCAAGTACTGGGATTACAGGTGTGCACCACCATGCCCCACTTCCTGAGCTTTCAATATTAGCCACCCAGTGGGTGGTTGTGACATTTATGGAGATGGAAAAGGCTGCAAGAAATGTCGGGCATGAAGTGGGAAACCAAGAGCCTTGCTTGGACATGCTCAGGGACAGCATGCCTATAAACACCTAAGTGGAAATGCCAGGCAGGCATGTGGATATGTTTCTTGAGGTCATGGGAGAGGTAATGAGGGTTTACAAAACTGCTAGAAGGGCTGGGGCTCAGGACACTCCCGCACTCAGAGGGGGAGTTAGAAGAAGATAGGAACCATGATCTTCTAAAGAGTGGGCCATCACCTGCTCAAGGGAAACCTTGCAGGGTTCGCAGACCATGTTGAAAACTCACTGAAGCTCTGTAGTTACTAATTGTATGAGGAGGAGACAGTTAAGCTCACTCAGAGTTGGGAATTTTCCAAGAGTACTATGGAATGCAAGAGGTACCAACTAAGTGGATTTGCAAAGGAATGATTATTATGATAATGCAATATACCTTGGCTACAAACAACAACAACAACACACAAAAACAAGCTATGGGGGCGGGTAGGAAACAACTGTTGCCATTAGAAAATCCTTTTTATCTTTAACATCTCTACATTTCCCATTCTTGCCCTGGTTGAAATCTGGTTGTCTCCTAGGGAAGTCATTTGGTGACTTGGATCCTTCTCAGCTGGAGGCTGCTTTTCCTTTTCCATCCAGGGACCCGAGTGCCTGGGATAGGAGGAGATATACAATTTCAAAATTAACGGCTCATCTGAAGCTCATGTTATCAGACTGTGTAACCCACTACCCTCCGGAGGCAGAGATGCTAGCTTGTTTTGTAACATTCATTCTTTGCTTCTTCTATACTAATAGCAGGTATAGCTCAGCAGATGACCACTCAGGATGAAGACTAGATGTCCCAATGCCGTACAGCTATTGTATGGTATGGCCATGTTGTCAAGTTCTGGGCAATAGGATTGGGTGACAACCCTCAAGAATTTGTCTGTGAGTCAGCTGACCTTGCCTCTCCCCCTCCTTCCTGCCCACTGCTTGGAATGCCCATGTGAAAGCTGGAGCCCTATTTGGGGATATAATGAAGTTGCCAGACATCAGCAATTTTGAAATCAAAAGCAGGAAAGAGTCTGAGTCCCTGAGAACATGGGGGAGGCCCTAGTTCTCCAGATGGTTCTCACAGGCAGTCAGATAAGCCCTGGGCTTTATCATCTTCAATAACTGCATCACCTTTAAAATCTGGATTCTGAATATTCTGCACTCTCAGATTGCCACCCCTTATCATCCCCTTCCCTTCCTCTGTGCCTCTACTCCAAACATTCTCTCACCTCTTCAAGACCTCCAGTTACCAAACTCTAAGTGTGGCCTGGGTCACTGAAAAGGTTAAATCATGTTAATATGCCTTGATTTAAAGATCTGTGAAAGAAAGGGCATATTTTTAAGTTTCATATAAAAGAGATGAAAAGAGTTCTGGCATATGAAGGAGAAATTTTGTTTTGTAAATAAATAAGTAAAAACTTTATTTTGGGTACATGGATAGTTTCAAGGAAGAATTTTCTAATTCATTAGGCATGTGTAAGGTGACATTTTTCCAGGTCTAAAAATGAATTGATTTAAGATATCAGGTTGTCCTAGAAAAGATAGGATCGTATCAGCTACAGGGATGTCCTATTTCTTACAATGGACAATGAACAAGGCCTAACGTTACTCTTATTTAATACCTTAAAACTCAAGGTATCCATGCTTTTATGTTTTTCGTGTTCTTACTGCTTGTTTTGGTGTTTTTGTGCTTTTAAAATCTGACCTGAAACTTTAGTCTTGATTATTCTGCACTTCAATTTCTGCTAGTCTGCTTATGTGGCCAAGTATTTAGGCTCATGCTGATCTGTTTTATGCTTAATAAGATGTGGCTAATTTGGCTACTCTATCATCAACTATTCTGTTGGCCACATTTGTAGAATTTCTCAAATCCGTCAAAAAGGCTATAATGCCACTCTTCTAGCAACCAGATAGCTGTCAACTTGGATGGTTAGTTTTAGGAAGAAATAGCCCATGAGATGTTTGACCAGCAAAATCCAAATTCTGATTTTCAGGCTGCCAAGTGTCAAAAATAATTTCTAATGATTTTTCTTCAAGTCAGTGCTGGTTGGGCTAATGCATCTCCCTATTTCTCCTGGAGCACATTCAGGAAGTGATAAAGTTGAAAAGTGTTTTCTGCTTTTTTTTCTTTTTTTCTTTTTGTGGTCCTGGGAATGGACCCAGGGGAGCTCTACCACTGAGCTACATCCCCATCCCTTTTTAATTTTTATTGTTTGAGACAGGGTCTCACTAAGTTGCTGCAGCTGGCCTTGAACTTTCGATGCTCCTACCTCAGCCTCCTGAGTGGCTGGGATTACTGGTGTGGATGCCACACCTGGCCTGAAAAAAGCAAATTAGAGAATGTGAAGCTGAACCAGGAGATCTCCCTAAGAGATATAGCTAGATGAATTGAGATGGTTGGTGTAGGGTGGCCAACGCAAGAATATAGAACTATATGTTGACAACTATTTTTCCAAAGCCCTACCCACAACATGTGAGTGAGATTCTAGTTTAAATGTTTTGTTTTGGCCGGGCGCGGTGGCGCACGCCTGTAATCCCAGCACTTTGGGAGGCTGAGGCAGGAGGATCGCGAGTTCAAAGCCAGCCTCAGCAATGGTGAGGCACTTAGCAACTCAGTGAGACCCTGTCTCTAAATAAAAAAATACAAAAAAGGTCTGGGGATGTGACCCAGTGGTCGAGTGCCCCTGAGTTCAATCTCTGGTACCACAAAAAAAAAAAAAAAAAAAAAAAAAAAAAAAAAGTTGTTTTGTTTTCAATTTTACATGTTTTTCAAATGCCATTTAAATGTTGATCATGTACGTACTATGTGATCTAAAGGGTTTGATTTTGTCAAAGCTCAGACAAAATACACTACATCAGTAATCCCTACAGTATTAAAGAAAATGTATTGGGGCAACCTACTTTTAAAGTTTGGAAAGGAGGTTACCTACCAGAGTGGACTCAATTGCTAGCTCATTTTCTTGTCCTGTTGGTCAATGTTTAGCACCAGGGTAAAACCTGAACCAATATACCACCAGCACACTAGAAACTGAAGCATAATGAACCTAAATATGACTGCCATTCCCAATAAATGTGTTTTTTATGAGGATTTAGATTTTAAAAGCACAAATTTGTAAATCCTCAAGCCCTACTGTCTAGAGATTGTTAAGGTGATGTCTCTCTTGAAATTTTTGTTAATGGTAGGCCAACTCTAAAGCCATAGAATAAAGTTTTATACTAATTAATTTCAAATTTAAAAATCACTTGCAAATTGAAAAAGCAAAAAAAATCCACTTTTCACATATATTGACAGAAAAGGCAGTATATAAAGACAATGTCACTTAGACTGACTTATCTAAATCTATTTTTGTTTTATAATCAACATCTGTATTTTTGTCCATGTGCTCACCACAATCACTAAATTGAGTTCATGAGTTGAACATTTTTATTATATTCAGTTTGCAAAAAGGATTTGAGGGCCATACCACTAAAAGCTCTGATACGATCATTCACTCATCTAAAGAAAACAGACCTGAGAGAAAATCAGGCACAACTGGGGCAGAAGCAACAGCAGGTGCCTCTAACATAAGAGATGAAAGGAACATAAATATGGCAAATACAGGTGTGAGCACAGCACCAGGTGTACACAGAGCCTTCCAGCTCTAAAAGAGGAAAAAGGTAGGTGAGCAGAAGGGAGGAGAGCTGAGACAGAGTTACTCTTGTCCGGGTATTAGTGAGGCACTTGGGAGGGTTTTTTTGTTTAATCTTTGGATTGCTACTGCTTAGAGGCTGAGAATAAAAGGCATGTCCCAATAAGGATAAATTACGGGTGCCTGTCAAGAAAAGCTACTCTGGCTGCAATGCAGAGCATGGAGTGCAGGTGGCAACCGGCAGCAGGAAAGCCCATCAAAGGCCATTAGTGACCCAGGCCAGCCCTGGGCAGGTTGGGGGTTCAAGGACAGAATGCATTCAAGCTGGACATGGAGACCTGGAATTCAGAGGGGAGATCTGTGCTGAGTTGTCCAGGAATAAGAATTACTTGAAGCCACTGAGATGGATCAGCTCAACCACAGACAGAGTGAGGCTTGAGGATGAGTTTTTTTTTTTTTTAAATATATTTTTTTTGGTTGTAGGTGGACACAATACCTTTATTTTATTTATGTGGTGCTGAGGATCAGACCCAGGGCTTCACACATGCGAGACAAGCGCTCTATTGCTGAGCCACAGCCCCAGCCCCTTGAAGATGAGCTTTAAAGGAAGTCAAGCATCCCTCTTGAATTCATCAAACTTCAAGCTTTATGGAAATGTCACAAATCTAATCAATCATTTTTTTTGACATGGCAGAAATATCATAATTTGAAAAAATAAAGTATTGTTTTTTAAAAGGACTGTGTGTTTATATAATCCGGAAAGCAAAATGAGCAGCTGAGTAATGAAAAATATAGATGCCAAAGATAGGTCAAATAGTCTGCCACCAAATTATCATGCAACCAGATAATTTATAACAAACCAACTTTCACACAATACTCCCCTCCCATCAGCCTCCCTTTGTACAGAAAGTCCAATAGACTGTGTAAAGATGCTATTTAGGGGGCTACTTTTGGGTGTAGCTCAGTGGTAGAGTGCTTGCCTAGCATGCACCGGCCCTGGGTTCTATTCCCAGCACTGCAAACAAACAAACAAAAAAAACCCTACTTTTTCACCTTCAGCATGCATTCCATTCAGGAAACTATAGAAAATATCAATATCAGAAGGAATACCAAGAACAAGTTGATCCTTGACTTAGAATAACAGAATCAGGTACTGCTAAGAAAGGAGGAGGCAAAAAGGGAGGCTGGGTGTCACACAGGAAGTGAAGGTTACATGGCCTGTGCATGTGGAAAACCGTGCAAAGAAGGCTGGGGCAAGGGAGAAGACAATGTTTCAAAGTCAACTTTCAAAGTGGTTTTCACAGTAATTTTTCATATTTGGCTGGTCTTTTGTCTCAGAGTTTATTTCATGTGTTTTAAATACAAATACTTAATAAAATCTTATTTTTAAAACTGTAATTGAATTATTTCTTAGGGTTTGTGTGACATCCTGGTGTACCTGCACAACACAGAACAACAGGCCCCAGGTTGCTTTCTTTTCTTTCTTCCTCTGAATACAGTGTGTGGCCTCATCCTTCCCTATAGTACCAGAACACAGAGACTGTAACATATGTCTCTTAAGATGATCAGAAGGATCAGGAAGATGGAAGAGCAGGAGGGACCTCTCCTAAACTAAATCCAGGACATGCCCAGCCTGTATCTGAGCAACTTCTCATTGGCTCAGTTAAGATCAGATGTGTGTCTCTGCTTCAGTTTTCTCCAACTGCCATTTTTTTCTTCATTTTCTTATTCTTCTAGTTCATGGTAACATTTTGTGCAACAAAAATGGATGAACATGCTATAAGCACAGACCACTCTAACAGAGGGGGCAGTGATGGTAAATAAAACATGATTGGCACTAAGCTCTTATAAGCATTGGGCCATTTCCCTCCCCCATGTGGGCTTTGCCCTTTCCTGTCCTCTCTCCTCATTTTGGCTCAGGGCCCAGGACTGACTCTGCATTACCTACAAATGAAAAACATGGGGCCACAGTCTGCAGAAGACCAGGTGAGGGCCTGGCTACCAAAGGGAAACAAACACATTTTTCATTCCACTTTTGCCAGAAAGCCTGACCCCTGACAAGAACTGACTATTTATTCCTCATATGTGCCATGCCCTGTCTCTCCACTCCCCACCCCCACCTCACCCCCTGGGGAACTCCTACTCATCCTCAGAACACTCGAGCTGACCCTCTCTCCTATTTGCCACATCTCCTACTTTTGTTTCTAACATAATGCATGTTGAATACTGAGTTCACTGGTCTCTCCCTCTGATGCTTTGCATTTCTTAAGGGCATATTTGTATCCCAAGTGCTAATCTTACAGTGTCTGCCAGAACTCATTACACACTTCACAAATTATTTAATAGGAGTGAAGACCATAGTCTTACAGGCATCTTCACGGACAACATCTCAATGTCACTACTTCAAGCATCAAGTTGTAAATTTATAGGTAGGCAGAGACATACTGAAATGCTCATCTTCTCCTTGGAGCTACCAAATGACATTCTCAAGAAAGGAAGTAGAATGATATTTGGAATTCGAGGGGTTTTCCTTCTTCCTACTACGGCCAATCTGCCATCTAGAATACTGTGGTTTTATCTTTAGCCACTGAAAGCATTTAATTGGTCCATAAATACCTCTACTGAGAGGAAACACATATGATCATGGGGAAATAAGAAATATGCCATGGATGATACAAAGTATATCAATGAACCTGCAAGCCAGGCAGGGGCTACTGTAGGTCAGAGTGGAACCTAGCCCCACACCTGGCTGCTGAGTCTTTTCTAAAAGGTGGACTTGTTCAGGAGCCCAGCACCAGCTCAGCCCTCCCTGAAAGGAAGACAGACTACATGGCTGCTCAGGGCACAGCCCACCTGACCGTTATGAAAAGGAAGACAAAGGACCACTTTCCCTGACTGTCCTGGCAGGCTCACCAAAACCAGAAAACGTTCTAATTCCTACTTTGGGGAAAATCAGGTCACATGACAACTACCATAGCCCAGACTCCCAGCTTGTGGGTATTTCAAGGATGCAGTCCTGGGACAAACAGAGGCTTCCCCAACACCCATGAACTTGACCTTGAAGGCTGTACACAAACACAGAGCCTATTACTGCTCTGCTGTGAAAATTTCTGAGTAGAACTGATAACAATTCCAACCGAACTTTAGCCCTTCCCTGTCCTGTATTTCCCATAAAAATTATTTACAGCTTTGTACAGGAAAATCTCCCTTCAGGAGAAAATCGGGTAATCAAAGTCCTTCTATGATTAGGGAGAACTTGGACAGGGTATTTTGGGAACAGTTTCATGGTGATTAACTAACTTGCTTCATTTCAATGTAGTTGTCACTCTGAATTACCACTTAATGGGTGAAGTGTGCAGGCTATAGCCATCAGTAGTACAGGCATAAGGAAGCGAGACATTTTTAAAAATTAGCCCCTAAAGCAATTAATTGCAGTGAATTTTTCAAATAGTTTTAATACTCTCATCTTTTGACCCCAGGGTATGGCTTTGGGAAAAATATATTAATCTCAAGATAATAGTCAGTCAATTTCAGCTCTTCAATATCCACAATGATATTAAAGATTCCAACCTTACACTTTTTGGTTGCAAACATTAATTAAGCATGATAATTGTGTGTCTCCATGATATTTGGCGCTTTCTGTATGAGTCAGAGCTCAGGGAATAATTTGAATACAGCAGATAGCAATTTGCTACATAAATTCACCCCAATGGCTATTAGCTCATTTTAGAATAGTCAAGACTCCTAGATTAAAGGGTTGTTGGTCTTTTTTTTTTCCATTAAATACCAAGTTAATCACATCTACCTCACGTTTTATTCACCTGTCCCAAAACCCTCCATAAAGAAGTATTGTAAGGCCTGACCCATGTGCAATAAAATACAAGGCAGAAGTTTTAAAATGTGTATTTTTTAAAAAGTATTTATTTATTTACTTTAGTTGTACACAATGCAATGCATTTATGCTTACGTGGTGCTGAGGATCGAACCCTGGCTGCTCACGTGCGAGGTGAGCGCTCTGCCACTGAGCCACAACCCCAGCCCTAAAATGTGTATTTTAAACACAATATCCTAAGTAGGAAGTTCTGTAGACTCTAGATTAATATCTATTTTCAGGAATTTTAGGAGACAGATAAAGAGGACTTTTTTGTTTGTTTCTATTTTTATACTAAACAATTTCAGTTAAGAATCAAATATTATATTACCTGTATACCAAGATTGTTTCAACATTTCCACTTTGGAGATTGGTGGAGGAACTGAAAAACTAGAGAAACAATCAAAATTGAATTGATGCTAAGAAGTTAAGTGGAGGTTTGGTTTGAAACTGCATTTCACCATGATGAAGATGAACTCAACTCCCTGCAAAGGCCAGCAGCTCCTGAAGGACACTGGCTAAGCAGTGACTGATGCATCATCCTTCCAGTACTGCTGGCCATGGCTGATCCTTGGGTACTACTGTCATTCTGCACTCTGCTGCTGTTTCTGTTGACTTGTGGTTTTGGCTGCAGCAGCAGAAAACCTGGAAGCCACCAATACCAGCCACTGCAAACCACCCCAGGACTTGGAAGACCACCTGAATAGGACTCCAACATCCAGGGCAGGTGCCAAGATGAGTTACATGAGTTACTCACATGTAACTCACATGAGCAGACTGGGCACAAGGCACGGACACTGCAGTTGTACCTCCAAATAAAATAGAAGGACTTCAGGCAAAATCAAGCGATTCTACATTAAAAATGTAAAGCTACATCCCTGCTAGGTCTCCCTAAGAGGAAAGATGGGTAACAGCATTGCCACTAGGCAAACCCCTGCTGAGCTCTGGCTGCACAGTGAACTGCTAAGAAGCAGAGGACTTACTAGTGTCCCTTTGTTGTCTTCTGTTTTATCAGGAAAGGTGTATATTTAGGCTTAACAGTTAATAAAGCTGAACTGAATCATTTCTACTTCTGTTGTCTCTGAGTTTGTGTGTGCAGGACCACTTGCTAGGATCCTCCCAAGTCAGATACAAATATCCTGAGTCACTTCCCCTTAGAGCAGGCAAGTTCACGACCCCATTCATGGAGGACAGCCTCCTGTTTCCCTTCCTGCTTGTGCCACAGTAGAAGTGTCACATAAACCAGTGGCTAGGCCCCCTACTTTTACCAGCTAGGGAACACTAGGCAAGTCACCCAGCCAATGAGCCAATGTTCTTTCAAAAATCTGCAAGCCACAACATAAACATGATTGTTGTCTGTCTCTCTCCCCTAGGATTCTCTGTCAAAGGCACTCTCAAGAGCATGACTGGCAGCCAGAAGGTGAGTATTTATTTATTTTTTACCCAGCTTTCAGCCCAACATGCATGCACCATAAATGATCCTGCCACGGTCATGGTGCTAGCCTACATTCTTGCCAATCTGCCACTGGCACATACTTCCATCCGGCACTCCCTGTCACTTTACTGCCAATGAACACACAGCCCATTCAGAGTGAGTTCTTTGCCCTGTTGTCTATGCAAGTGTTTCTGGGGCTCCACAGAGTATTGGCAGTGGCAGGATTGCCTGGACCCAGTCCCTGTCCAACGACAATAGCAAAGTCTCTAGCTCTTTTAAACACTGGCATGCCATTTAAGATACCATTTAAAACTAAAGGCCTCTATTTAAATAAAGAAAAAAAAAAATCTGGGTGCGGTGGCACACACCTGTGATTTCAGTGACTCAGGAGACGGGATAGAAGGATTGCAAATTCAAAAGCCTGCCTCAGCAATTTAGCAAGGCCGTAATCAACTTAGCAAGACCCTGTCTCAAATGAAAACATTAAAAGGGCTAGGGATGTGGTTTATTGGTTAAGTGCCCCTGAGTACAATCCTAACACCAAAAAGAAAGGAAGGAAGGAAGGAAGGAAGGAAGGAAGGAAGGAAGGAAGGAAGGAAGGAAGGAAGGAAGGAAAAAAGAGTTTGGATACCATTGATAAAACAGAAAGAAGGATAGACTCACTGAGTCTTAGGACAGTAGCTTATTAGGGATAGGATTTAAGGCAAATTCTTTAAATGCTCTATATCTCAGTTGTTAATTTACAGGAATGGCTGTTGGCAACACCTACTGAAGGCCTCTAGCACAGAGCCTCTCACCCAAGCAACCACTAAAAGGTAGTCACAGTCATCCACCTCATCATTACCAGGAAATCTGGTATAAACTCATCTTCTCACCCACCAGCTCTATGCAAAGTGTGGCATGGTCTCATCACTGTTCTGGAGTCCGTGGGGATTGAGGCATTCTGTCTCAATGGTGGCCAGCAATGTACCAACCTTCCTCAACACAGCAGAGAGGCCACCACCCCCCTTGCAAAGCATCATGGACCCACTCAGGCTGAAGCAGGCAGTTAAGCAACTGACAGACTCCAAAGATAATCTGTCCCAGATCATGACCCAGAGTTCCCACAGAGCCTCTCCCAGAGATCCCATGCTGCAACTGTGCAGGAGGGGCAGCCCCATCTCCACCTGCAGTTCTGGACACAGCTTGGAGTACCTGATGGGAACTGAGGCTCACTATTTGCACAGACAATTGGTATCTTGCAATACATCTCTGAGGGAGGATAATTGACATCATGATAGGACAAGGAATAAAATGTGTACCTGGTATACCATGGGAAGAAAGTAACATGTATTTATAAAACTATAATCAAGATGAATAATAGTAAATACATCCAGGTATGTTTGTCTCTGTGGAGACACATGGGTGGGAGAAAGGGATAGATGAGTAACAGAGAGAGGGAGGGAGGTATGAAAGAGAGAGAGAGAGAGCAACAGACAGAAACAGAGAGGCACCCAGAGACAATAGACAGAGGCAGAAGAGTCAGAGAGAGAGATGGAGAAAAATACAAGTCAGAGTTAATGAGACAGACACAGGAAAACAGAGGAACAGGGAAGTAATACAGAGAGAATGAGATGGAGAAATACAGGGACAGAAAAACAGGCACAGAAACAAAATGACAGAGTTGGGAAGAGAAACAAGGAGAGAAAGAGGATAGGAAGTGAAGGAGCCCTAATTAGGAAGGGCTGTTGTAGCTAGCTGGAAGCCATATGTGATGCACCTGTAGGCACCCGCAAAGCTGAAGGTATATAACCGGGTGAAAGCGGTCCGAGTTAGGAGAACGGAGAATTCAGACAGTCGGGCAGTCACTCGGGCGGTCAGAAGAATCAGAGCGGCCAGAACGTAGGCAGAGCGGTTACAGAAGAGAAACCAGATAGAAGAAGTAATGACTGGCCAGAGTTAGGCCGAGGCTCCAGAGGACTGGTCAGAGTTAGGCCGAGGCTCCCGAGGAAGACAGAAGAGAAGACAGAAGAAAGAAGAAGGAAGAAAGAAGCTCTAGTCTTTCTCTAAGCTAGAAGAATCAGAGCGGCCAGAACGTAGGCAGAGCGGTTACAGAAGAGAAACCAGATAGAAGAAGTAATGACTGGTCAGAGTTAGGCCGAGACTCCTGAGGAAGAAGCTTAACTCTGCCTCCGAGTTTTCCTCCCGGTTTTCGGTACCAGGTAGCTTACAAGGAAGGAGGCAGGGAGTGGGGAAGGGAGGAGACGACAGTACAGAGACACGAACTGATAAAGACAGATGGGGAGAGGAGCAGTGACACAGGGATGCATCCCAGTGGGCCACTGCGAAGTGGTAAGAAGAAAAATACACAGCTACATCCCACATAGCTTTCTATGAGTATCTGAGCCCTTGATTCTTTTGCTCTCAAAGCCACTCTAAGATCTTCAACACTTGCTGGGGAAGTCACTTACTCCCATTTCCACTGCATCTACCAACTCTATCTTGGGAGAAGGAGTTCTCCAGCCTCCCTCTGGCTGATTCTCCCTTTCCCCATCTTCAGTCTACCATCATGCACTGTTCACTGTGAGCCTTCAATGCAACCCAGGACAAGGGGTGGGACAGGGTGCTCCAATCCTGCTGTCCTGAAGCATAGCATCTCACAGCACTCCCTCCTTCTGCGGAGACTTTGCTAGCATGAGGCAAGCAGTAGTGGCTCTATGAACACTTGCTAACAACGATCTCCTTCTGTGACACCTAAAAGGGATCCTAAATTTGGATTTCATTAACATTAATTTCATTCAAATCCATTCAAATTGGTTGAGTACCTGCTATGCTGAAGTAGAATGCTGCTATGTTAAATAATTCAGAGAATTAAGCAAATGCAGTGGGACTTGCTTACTTATTACCCAGGTCACACTTTCACCCTGGTACCATGAGCAGTCTGAGCAAGACTCGCTGTCCAGTAGTGGTCAGCTGGTCTTCACTTCAGAAAGCACATCTCCACAAGGGCCTCTGTAATCATCACTTCTATCAACAATGGGCACTTCATAAATTCACAACTAAAATAGTGGCTGTTGACTAGCAGTGTTATGAAAAATGGGCTATTGCTGATGAAATTAAAGGCATTCAAGACACATGGATGAGCTTGATGTATTTTGGAGACTCCCCACCCTTACATAGTCAGAGACAATCCAGGGTGGTCTATACCCTTCTGGGGTGAAACCCCTCCCAGGTCCATTATTAACTCTGAAAACTTCTGACTGCCTGATGCTGGCAGGGGTGTGGGGAGGAGGAGGAGGAAGGATGGTGTCAGTATCCCTTCTATGAAAAATTGGGTTTTCATCTAGTGACCTGTCATGGAAACCATGTTCAGAACACTTAGGAGACCAAAGAGCTAGGGCTCTTGAGGCTTTAATACAGTTTACTGTGAGCTTGTTGATGATAAGAATTTAGTTAATATATGTTTATACGTGTAGCAGAATTTAGTCTGCAATGTGGTAAGGGAGTTCTTGGAAAGAAGACCTATAACTAACTCTCACCCATTTCACAATCCTAGGAGGTACCAAATGGAACCAGGGCCTCCTGGAGAAATAACTAAGGCCTTAGTTGGGGAAGGCAAGTGCACGATTAACCTGGGATATCTTGTCATGCCAAAACTCTCTGAAGTGCTGAGAAAAAAAAAATGATCAAGAGGACACTGGAGGATATCTATTTCCTGAGCACAAAGCAGGCATATTTTCCTTATTTGTCCCACTAAGTATTACTAAAAACACTGGGCTTTATATATAAAGCCAACATAGGACAATTCTGAAAGGTAGAGAGGAGACCAGCTGGGGACCCAGGATCCAAGGAATGACACAGTGGTGAGTTTCCTGGTTTCTTATGGCCTCACACATTCAAGACTAGGCTGGGGAAGCCAGCAGTTCAAAAATGCCCCGAGGAATAGACAAAAGGAGTTCTGACAAACTCTGCTCCCTCTAGCCAAAGGCCTAAGAAAGGGGCAATGTGACAAGATAAAAAGTTCTCAGGTAGCAACTGCTTACTCCAGCCAATCACCACACAAAAGCCATGTTTTCAATCCCATCCACACAAGCCAGGGCTGAGTGGGGAATGCAAGCTTCCATCCTGGCCACCTGACAAGTGACCCAACCCCACTGAGGAGGTGCCAGGGAAGCCACAGAAGGAGCCCACACTTTCATTCTCACCAAGCAGCAACAGGAACCCTGCCCTACCAGTGTCAGTGTAGACCACGTAGGAGAGTGGATTTCCACCTCCACCTAGTAGTAACGAGGAACCCTGTTACCTTTCTCCACCAGAACAGTGTCACAGAAAGCCAACAAAAGCAGAAGGTTTACATAGACCCAGAATCTCATAATACCCCAAATCTGTAGGTTTCAAATGAAAATCATGTCATAGCAATAATCAGAAAAATCTCAAACTATATGAATGGAATAAAAAAAGTCACTGAGATGACAGAGATGCTGGAATTAGCTAACAAATATGTGAAAGCTCTATCATAAAAATGCTTCAATGAGCATTTACAAAATGTTTGAAATGAGTAACAAAATGAAAAGACAGCCAAAAGTAGAAAAGGTCTTGGTAAAGAAAGGGAAAATTATAATAAAAGAACAAGATGAAACTTTTAGAACTGAAAAATACAATGAATGGGCTCTACAGAAGAATGGAAATAGTAAACTTGAACAAAATCAACAAATTTATAGAACAATAGGAAACACCCAATCTGAAGACAAAGGAAAAATCAGACTGAGAAAAAAAAGAACAAAGTGTCAGGGATCTGTGAGTCTATCACAAAAGAGCTAACATTGTTACCACTGGAGTTCCAGAAGGAAAGGAGAAAGAGGGTAGTAGGTTAAGAATGTACTGAAATAAAAGTAGCTAAAAGTTTCACAGTTGGTCAAAAGACAAACCTACAGATTCAAGAGGCCAAAAAACCCCTAAGAGGAAGATTCCAAAGAAATCCACACCCAGGAACATCATAGTCTAAATTCTTAAAAAAAAAAAAAAAAAAAAAAAAAAAAAAAAAAAAAAAGACCAAAAAAACTAAAACACCTGGAAAGCACCAAGGGAGAAATGACATCCATCTACTGGGGGTGGCGTGGGGGGGAATTCAAATAACATCAGATTATTCTTCAGAAACCAAGGAGGCCAGAAGAAAGCAGCACAGAAATCACAAATCTTAAAACCTCTGAGAACCAGGAGTAAATGAGAAGTCAAGACATCCTGATTTCTGTTGCCCACAGAACTACCTTAAAATAAAACAACAACTAATACATCAAACATTTTACAAGGGATCTTGGAATATCAGTAAGTATGAAGGAACACTGTCAGCAAAACAATGTGAGTAAGCACAATAGACTTTCCTTCTCTTCTAAATTATATTTGGTGTGTTAAATTCTAATACTGCACAGTGTGGCAGTGGCAGTACATACAAATGTAGTTAAGACAATTATCAACTGTAGAGTCAAGAAACATAAGGTGATGTGGAGTCTCTATTTGTCTTTCAAACTGTTAATTCGACAACACCAGTAGACTAGGATAAATATGTATATATAAAGTAATGCCAAAAGAATCACTAAAAAGGTTATAAAAGTGGTTACAATAAAGCAATAATAAATAAATAAATAATCAATCTACCCTAGTCCAAGCCTTATTAAATAACTACAATGATATTACTAAATCTGGATGAATCTGCAGAGAATTATGCTGAGTAAAAAAAAGTCAATCCAGAAAGACTCCAAGAATATAATTCCATTTTTCAAACCATTCTTCAAACGACAAAAGTATGGCTTAAGAGAACAAATTGGTAGTTACGGGGAGTTAGGAAAAGGGTGAGGGATAGGAGGGAAGTTGGTATAGCTCCAAAAGGCCAACGAGAGGGGTGGGTCTCTGTGGTAATGGAAATGTTGGTGTTTTAGCTGTATCAATGTCAGCATCTTAGCTGTGATATTATTGGAAAGATGTTACCGCTGGGGAAGCTGGGGAAATGTACACAGAATTTCTCTTTATTATTTCCTGCTACTGCATGTAAATCTATAATTATTTTAAAATAAAAATTTTAATTAAAAATTGTAAAAAGGACACAAAAGCCAGCTTGAAGAAGTTCCCACTGGTAAACTGGGGATAATTTGAGCAGCAAAATAATTAAGGGTTTTAATAAATTATAAATCATTAAAAAGAACAGGAATCTCTGAGTACACATTCATGACAGATAGATGTATAGGCCAATAGACACACACAAGGGAAAAAGAAAGGGCTCTTGCTTACAGCAGAAAGCAGGATGCAAACTAGTAGTGGGTGGGAAGGGCTGGGCTGAGAAATATCACTTTGCCACCATCATTGTCTAGGTTGGTTCACACAAGAATCATCAATACACACTAAGATCTGATAAAGAACAGCAAATTTACATAATCTGAAATTGATACTTATTCCTTGAAATGAAACAACTGAAACTGTACAAGGGAGAACTCAGCTGACACCTGGAATGGATAATCAAAATTAACATCAACTAAAGGGGGCAGATGGATATTGTGTGTCTCCAGATGTGACATCTGAGAAGGACACAATGTTACTTATGTACTATTCTGACCAGGGATGCATAACCAACCAGAATGAGCCATCATCAGATGGACCCAAAATAAAAAACATTCCTGTTTTTAAACAGGAAAGGGGTATGGATTCTTTTAAAATACCAAAATCATAAACTGGGTACAAATGAGGTAGGCTTGTAATCCTAGCCACTCAGCTGAGGCAGGAGGATCATAAGTTTGAGGCCAGCCTGGACAACTTAAAGAGAACATATCTCAAAATAAAAAATAAAAAGGGCAGGGAATGTAGCTCAGTGATAGAACACTTGTCTAGCACGCATACAGTGCTGGGTTTAATCCCCAGTACTGGGGGGTATGTGAGTGTGAGTGTGTGTGTGTGTGTGTGTGCACGCACACACACACACATACATATATACATTGAAGAGCTATAACAACTAAATGTACTACATGATCTTGAACCAGATTCAATACATTTAGGAAAAAAAATCAAAGACAATATTGGGTCAAATGACAAAAATTGGATATAGATTGTAAACCAAAATTGACGATAGTTTAAGGAAAACTTAAACTTAATTGGTAACTGTACTGTGGCATTGTTGTATTTCCTTATTTTTAGGAAATACACACTGAAGTATTGGAGTGTGAAAGAAAACTGATATATGGGCTGGGGTTGTGGCTATGGCACAACCTCACAACCTCCCCTGGAACCTGTGAGGCACTGGGTTTGATCCTCAGCACCACATAAAAATGAACAAATAAAATAAAGGTATTGTGTCCATCTAGAACTAAAATATTATTTTTTAAAAAAGAAGACTGATATGTGCAACTTTAAAAAGGCTTAGAAAAAAAAAACAGAGAAAACTAATGCTACCAAAGCAAAATATTAATAGAGAAATGAAAGGATATAAGGGTATTCACACTATTCTTGAAATTTATGTCAGTTCAAAGTTGAAGATTTGAAAAATAAATTATTTAGCTACTGTTACCTATCAAAAAAGAATCTAAGAAATGTGAATGCAAATTTGAATGGAATAAATTTCTTAGAAGTACAGTAATGAAGAGCACAGGGCTTCTGAGTTAAGATGAATTTGGGTTCAAATACCAGCATTGCCCTTATTAGCTAACCTTGACCTCCCAGAGTCTCAATCTCTTCACCTGTAAAATGGAGAAAATAATGCCTACTGCATAATTATTGTGAGAATTAAATAGAATAAGGGCTGTAAAACATTACAATGCCTAGCATAGAGCACCATTCTGCAATGCTATTGGCTATTTTAATAGATCAGTGGTGGTCATGGTTATTGCTGTTGTTAGTAGCCCAGGGAGATTCCAAGATGAACATAACATGATTTCTGACTTCAAAGACCTTTTAAAAAATAAAGAGTTGAACCAAAAATAAGAGTCTGTAACATAATACTCTCAAAATGTTACTAGAGCAGAAACAAGAGAGTACTTCTGGTAAGTGGGGGTAGGAAGACTTCCAGGGAAGGTGACATTGAAAGTGGGCCTTAGAGGGCAGATTAGGACCTCTAGGTAGAGGCTGGGGTGAGTGGTGAGGACATTCATGCCCCAGGTAACAGGTTCAGGCTGATGGCCCAGGGCATGTGGGGTGCCCAGTAAATATTCCTGAGGAAGGGATGGGAAGGGTTGATGTGCAGAGTGGAGCTGGAAAGGTACACCCTGACCAACCCGTGCAGGGTGAAGAGCCTTAGGGTCTTACTGTGCTGTGCGCAGTGGGAGAATCACTGGAGGTTTCTGAGTGAGCAGTGACGTGACCAGGTTCTTGTTGAAAATGTTGCTTTACAGTAACTTGAGAAGTTAATCTAGAAATCATCCCTTCTAATGGGAGACTCCTAAGGATAGGCCAAGCAGATACCACCCTCAGACTGTCTCTACCTTTACTAAGCCCCATCACCTAACAGGTGGTGATCAAAAATTCCAATAATAGGAAAAGGTGGCTGGAGCGTACATCCACAGGAGGGTGGTTTCCAGGCCTGGACGGGTGATGACAGCAAGGCACGTGGCAGACACAGTGCCTAGAGCAGGCAGCAACAGGCATATGGATAGCTTATGTGGAGCAGGCAAAGAAGACAGGAGTATTTCAACATTTTTACAACCAGTGCCAGTGCTTTCTGGCCCCTCCCATCCCAGGGTTTCTCCTCACCAGATTGTCTGCTCTCAGTTTATGTCTGGTTGGCTCAGGACCACAGCCTTCTTCTAGCAAAGCTTCTATGAAGGTAGGGCTTCCTGCCCACACTGGTAGTACCATCTACACTGTATGTTCAGAGTGCCCCCTCGAACCTACACACAGGACTGGCTTGAAAAAATGAAAAGAAGCAGGATGCTACAGATGGGTCATTGCATTTCTCTTGCTTTACTAACATTTGCATATGTAGAAAAGAGAGATGAAAGTTTTCATTCACTTTTTATTTTATTTTTTTTTTTTATTTTTTAGTTGTGGTTGGACACAATACCTTTATTTTATTTATTTATTTTTACGTAGTGCTGAGGATCCAGGGCTGTGCACATGCTCTACCACTGAGCCGTTTACAACCCCAGTCCATAATTCACTCTTTATTTTAATAGGACATTATAATTGAAATGAGTTCTTTTGGAGCTTCTATCTTATTCCATCAAATTTTGGTGAGATACACACTTCTCCCAAGTGTAGTAAAAAGGGAAAAGAATGTGTTTTTATAGTATATTCTCCTTTGAAACACTAAAACCTTAAATCTTTAATTTATGAGAAAGTTGCTTGAAGATGTGGCTCAGATTTAAACCAACCAGACAGAAAGAGCAGTTCCCTCTGAGGAGGAAGGGCATTCCCTTTGTGATCAGCGTGGCCTGAGGTTACCTCAGAGGCGATGGAGGTGAAGCTGCTGCTAAAATGCACGTGCTTGTGGATCTCGCTGCCATTGGCGGTCAGAAGCCATTCCCCGAAGGCCTGCTCTTTGCCAGCTGACTGGTTGCCATGGCTCTGGTTGGGCAGGAGCCCGGCCAGGTCCCAGTGGTATGATGGTGTGGCCCCGACCAGTGCAATGAGGATGGCCTCCGTGGCCACATACAGCTGAAAGAACAAACACATAAAGGCAGACACTGTTGATTTAGTCATGTAGGTGGAAAACTCAGGATGCTTGCAAACCTTGAAAGATCTGTTTCTTGCTTTTGTACTCTTATGAGCTTTAGAAATGGGCCACATCAGAAACTAAGGAGAATCGCATGAAAAGGAAACTTCATGCTCTGTGAGGAACAAGGCCAACCACAGTCCACTTACAGAGCACTTGATGCTTCTTCAGGATGTTTTCCTTCCTTTTGTGGGACAGAGCTGATGCTAAGGACTCTGTTTATATGGTCCGACTTTATGGGCTCTGACTTAAAAGCCCAACATTCCAGCTACTTCCTCCCTAACACTATATCTGCAGCTCAGAAAACCAGGCACCAGGGGCCAGGAGTAACCTGGCCTTGGACTCATGATCTAAAGAAGACACGTGGCACAGTTACATGTCTCAGAAAACAGAATATATAATATTGCTTTCTTAAATCAGGTAAGCATAATATGTACTTTCATAGATACTAATGTAAGATATAACATACAAGATATGACATACAACTCAGGATTTAAAGAAATCCAAAATTACAACTTTCTCCTGTATTTAATCTTAATTTAATCTAACCATAATTGTCCTCTACCAAAGAAAAGATATTTTACCCATTCATTCCAGAAATATTTATTGAACACACGTGTCATTTGTCATTGATTGTGCTAGGCTCTGTAGTTACTCACAATTGGGTTTATAAGCTGTGCTATGGAGCCTTTGTATGCTATAGATTTCCATTTGTCTCAGCTTTCATTATTGGACAATTATTTCAAGCTTAACATTTATTAAGAAAACACATAATTAGTCTGCTTCAGAGTGTGATGATCTTATTTAAGAAACTATCCCCATTAACTTTGAACTTGATCTCTTCAAATATCTTTAAATAAAATAAGTGTCTAAAAACCATGAAGGAACGTGATTTCTTTATGGCATATGGTACTGTGCCCACTGGATGGATGAGCTGACTGAGGCACATACAGGAGAGACTTCCCAACAATCTCCTCTTCAGTCTGCAGAGAACTCCAGCCCAGGACCCCTTCCACATCATTCTGTAGGGGCATATTCAGCAAAATGGACAAGCTAAAGAGCCAGAAGGAGAGTAATTTATCACCACTAGATGACAGGAGTACTGCTAAAGGAAGAGAAAAGGAGTCATGACAATGCAGGCATCATAATAGAAAGCTAATGTAAAACCAAGGATGGATTTTTTTTTTTAACTCTTTTGGTAAAGCTGAAAAGGTGCAAGGAAGGGGCTGCGGTAGTGGCTCAGTGGTAGAGCGCTTGCCTAGCACATGCGCCTGGCCCAGTTTGATCCTCAGCACCACGTAAAAATAAAGGCATTGCGTACAACTAAAAAGCAAATAAATAAATGTTTAAAGGAAAAAAAAAAAAAAGGTGCAAGGAAGTCCCAATCTATTTTGACTGGATAGATTGTGGGCACCTCTGGAGACTGCACAAAGCAGTCACAGATCAGTCAGTGTATGTGGTGATTTATTATAAAATGCAAAGGAAAATATGTCCCTAGGTTTACATGCATCCTAGCCCCAATTTGTGTACTATTAAGGACATTTTAGAATAGGAGGCAATCAGCTTATAAAAATAAAAACCCTCATCATTGCAAAAACATACAGATTACACATTTTGCAATCGTTAAAATTACAAAGCCACTTTAGTTCATCTAGTAACTGTCCCCTCCTAATTACAATCTGCTGAAATTTAATTGATGGGTATAAAGAAATGAGAAACATGGGGCAAGGAACAGAGAAGAGATGACTCAAAACACATGTGCTGGAGAACACGCAGCCTTCAATCAGGTGAAGCAAACCAGCTGTGTCTTCTCTCTAAGTGTGCCCTTTTCTATTTTTGTCATATCATTCACTTCACCTGCAAGGTACTTTCTCCTGCCATGAATGTTCAAACTCTCCCCGTCCTCCAAGATGCAGCTTCAGATAACGCCTTCCTTACCTCTTGTCTTCCTTTCCAACCCTCCTGATCACCTACAAAGTTCCATCTAGACTTCTAGAGCACATATCATTTTCTTCATTGCATATTCATGTCCTGATTCACCTTTGGGCTTCCAAAAACAAATAACCCAGGACCTATGCACTTAACAAGGGAATGAATAAATGGCCAGGAAAGAATGCTAGTAATAATGGCACACACTTTTATAATGCTAACCATGTGCCACCACCATTAGAGTAAGTTGAATATACATTAGCACTTCACATTTTTATCTGGATTGTCCTAGGATAAGCAATGCTCTAGGTAGAAGGGAAAATGCTCCAAAGGGTCCTATAGTTGGAGGCATGGTTCATTATGAAGGCCCCATTCTTAGAAAACACAACAATCTGGAGAAAATAGTTCAAAAACAAAGAATTGGTGCTAGCATATAACGTTATTCATAACATAGGGAGAGCTGGACACGATGGCACATGCCTATAATCCCAGTGATGCAGGAGGATCTCAAGTTTGAGGCCAGTTTCAGCAACTTAGTAAGGCCCTAAGAAACTTACTGAGACCCTATCTCAAAATAAAAAACAAAAAGGGATGCAAATGTAGCTCAGTAGTAGAGTGTCCCTGAGTTCAATCTCCAAAACTGAAAAGAAAAAGAAAAATTCCAATGCAAGGAACAGTGAAACCTAGCTATTAATTAGCATTACCTGTATTAACCAGCATTACTCAGTTTCATTTCTAGTAATCTACAAGCAGATTAAGCACTTCCCACCTATCTCATCTTCTCTGCCCTCCTCCTACCCCTCTCAATATCTCTTTGGCCCACCCAATGTACAAGCATGTGTATTTGGGGGCACTCACATAGACACACACACACACACATCCAAGGTCCTCAGCAGAACACACAGGGGCACAGTTTTCTTTCACCAGAAAGATCAGAAACCTGCAACCTTTGTAAACAGTGCCTGCCTGAGTGACAGCTGAAAACCCATGTCATGCTCAGTCTTGCTGGTCATAATGGAGACTGAGTAGGCACACAGGAAAGGAACTGCATGATAAGGCTACCCAAGGGGCACCATGAGATTAGGGCAGAGAGGAGAGGCTTAAACTCCAATAACAGCCTAACGTTAGGTCCTTCATACCAGAGCCACATCTATGGGTAATATCGTCATAGAAGTCAAAGATGGCTTGGCACTAAACTAGCCCTGGGGATGCACCACCCTCACACAGGGAATAGGGTGCTTTTCCTTAGTTTGCCATCTTTTGCTATGACAATTTCACAACACTCACACATCCTGCTCCATTTCCCCAGAGAACAACAACAACAACAATTCTGTCATTCTTTTCTCTACTATTACTCTACACTCCCAGGCACACATTCAGCCACATACTTTTGTCTAATGAAATCGCACCCATCAGCAGATGGGCCTTAAAGCCACAATAAGAAACCACCATCCATTCTCCTTCCGAGTGGGACTAACAACATCTCGAATAAATCATTATCTTCTCGTTTCTACCTCCAGGGAAGGAGAACAAGTGCCACAGATGGCTGGATTTTTTTTTTTCCTCCCTCTCAATGTAATTATAATTAGAAAAATGACTAAAATGCACCAGGGGATTGAAATTTTAAGTTTCCAAAAAGTGAAGGTTTGAAAAGCAATTTTATATTATCACCATTATGAGCTTTTGTAATGCATCTCAAGGAAGGAGAAAGCGTTTCCCATACATTATCTCATCACAACAGCTTCAATGTAAAGTCATGGTCAGGTGTGACGTTTATTTTGTAGGCAGGAAAAATGAGACACAGAGCAATTAAGGGATCATTCACGATCTCGTTTAACACTGATAGCTGAACCAGGATGAGAATGGGAGCTAACTGACCTTAGGCCAGAGCATTTTTCAGGGGAAATGAAGACAAAAATCAAAGATGATTTTATTGTTGTCATTACTATTAGTCTTTTCTGCTATTAGTCTTCAGTTATCCACCTGACATAGTCAAAAAAGCATTATGTAATCAAGACCCTAATCAGGATCATGTGCCCAGTGCCCAGCACAAAGGGGACATTCGATAAATTCTGCTTGGCTGACTTACTGATAGTACCTATATTTTGTGTTTAAAATTTGGAATTGTACTAACACACTCTGAATAACTGGTGTCTCTGAGTACTTTCTTGTCCCCATTCTAATCCGTCCAGAGCACATCATTAAATCAACTTCCCTGAAATGCCCCATGAAACTATTCTGGTCAAAACATATTAACAGACAAATGATAAGTTTCCTGTGGCTCAACTGCTAATTAATCCACATCTGAGCTGTCTGTACAGACCTCCTCAATCCCCCAAACATGACTTAACTCACTGTGAGATGTGAAAAACATACGAATCTGCATACCTGAGTCTAAACCTCAGCTCCAGCCAGCCTTGAGCAAATTCAAACCTCTCTAACTTCATGTTTTCTTACAATAAGAATGGATACTAATGGTACCTCTTAATCTAAAGCATTCATTCTAACCATCCCACGCTAAGGGTCAAATGGGATGCTTCTTTAGTTGACAGGAAGTTATACAGCATGATACAAATAGTATATGCCAGTTTTCCCAAATTTAATCGGCAGGGTCTGACTCACTGAGTCTGGGATAGGGTCTGAGACACTGCATTTCTAACCATGTCCAACAATGCTGCTGGTCTGGGCCACATTCTGTGACCAGGGAATAGGTAGTCCCTCTTCTATACCTTTTCCAATGTTGTTTTTCCACTTGAAATGACCTTCCTAATTTCCCTCTAAACCGAAGTTTCAAAGTTTATCTCAAGCTCCACTGTCTTTCTGAAGCCTCCAATAGCCACTCTAGACTGTAGTCTCCTTTATTAATTTCTGAAGCGTCAGTTGGATAGATTATTTAATAGGAAAATATTGCTTTGTGTTATTATTTGTGTAGATAGAGTTAAATTCTAATTTTCTAATGAATTTTCATGTCCTTTAGGAAAAATACCTTAACATTCTTCTTCATCCATCCAAAACAGCCAACACACCAATCATATGTAACAGCCTAGCATATGTATTTTTTAAACTAATCCCTTATAGAATGCTGGAACAAAAATCATGCATTGAAAATCAGTAGTTCTGGAACCTATTTTTTGTTCCCACCACTAACTAAGACTGGAAAAATCATTTTATATACATCTGTTTCTCTCAAGTAAAATGGAAATATCACCACCTGACCACCCTCCTTCTGTTGTTATTGTTATTGTTATTACTATTTTCATTGGTACTGGGGATTGAACTCGGGGGCACTTAACCACTGAGCCACATCCCCAGCCCTATTTTGTATTTTATTTAGAGACAGGGTCTCACTGAGTTGCTTAGGGCCTCGCTAAATTGCCAAGGCTGGTTTTGAACTTGTGATCCTCCTGCCTCAGGCTCCTGAGTCGCTGGGATTACGAGTGTACAGCACTGCACCTGGCCCTCCTTCTATTACTTAATTTTAATTAAAATCTTTTGATTTTAGCAAGCACCAACACTTTGGAACACATTGTATTATGCACCTCAGATGATAACCAACAAGGATTAGAAGCAGTCCCTTCCTTCAAGGCACACACATTCAAGTGAGGACAGCAAATACATCCGAAGCTGTAAACACAGGGCAGATTGTAATGAGAGCCCAGTGAGCCACAGTAGAAACAAAGTTCATGAGAGCACAGAAAAAGGAGATGTGACTTCTACCCATGGGAAGGAGGGGAAAGTTGTGAATGTAACACTTGAGTAAGATAGTGAAAGACTGTTAGGGAATTAATTAAAACAGAACTCAGGGGAAGGAATTCTTTGGCAAGAGCAACCACCCAATCAGAGTCAGGAGCGTGAAGAACACATATTTAGGGTTTTATGAAACATGACAGGGTTCAGTCTTTTCCAAAATTCAGCTATTCAAGTTTCCCTACAAGAGACTGAAATGTCCATCTTCTGTCTGCTATTACTTACTAGTCTTCTTTTTGCTTGGTCTGCAGTACTGGGGATTGAACCCAGGACCTCACAATGCTAGGCAAGCCCTCTCCCACTAAGCTATGTCCCCAGCCCATTAGTCTTTTTGTAAATCATTCAAAGTTTTTAACTTAAGTAAATAACATAAAAATAAAATTTGATATCAATACAGATATCACTTGTCAGATGGAACTATTAGCAATAAACACAAGGTTAAAAAGTCACATACTGGCTAGAATGTTTTCATCTGAGGTGGGCCATAAGAGATATTTGCAGGCAAGATGGATGCGAAATTGAAGGAACAGTTATTCTCGGTTTACATGCTCAGAAGATCGGGACAGCAGCTTTTGTGCTTCACATAAGCTGTCATTCATTGGCTGGCTCACCTCACTGGTGTGGCATGGCAGCTGGGCCTGCCCCCACTCCCCCTTCTTCTGTATCCCCCCTCAGCTTCTCTGGCTCCTGGGCCAGGTATGTCTAAAAGACATCCACTCCATCAAGGTTGGAGCCAGTGAGAATGGCACCGATGCCAGTCCATCTGATAGGCTCCAGATCATATCTTCCCTTCCCATCAGCCTGCCCTGCAGAAGTCCTGCTCTAATATCACGTGCTGAGACCACAGCCTTAAAGGAGCTGCTCAACCAGCTGCCACGAGAGCATAAGGTCAAACTTCCATAATATATCACTCATCAGTATATGCATAATCACACACACACACACACACACACACACACACACACACATCTCCATTCTAGGGGTTCTGCTCCTTGCCTCTCTGGTTGAGCTATGACTGCTACAACCTTAAACAAATATGGTAAAATATTTGCATTTACTACATCTAGAAGTAGATGCGTGTGTCTGTGACATTATTCTCTTTTTCCATTTGAAGTGTTTCCTGATTTAAAAAGAAGTTTAAAAATGAATAACAAATAGGATGAAATAGAATGATGGTATTAGGTCATGTTTTCTGCCAAAGTCTGAACCTCCTTTAATTATTCTTCAATTCTAGTTTATTCCCTTTGTTAAAACGGAAGTATCTGTGAATGTTTTGAGAAGGGCTGGTGCCACATGAGATTTTCCCCTTCAATAAACAGAAGGACTGAAGAAGTGAAAAAGAAATAACCCCTTTCACATTGTAGGTTAATGCTATTTAATTCAATATCCATATACCTCCAACTCTACTACACACAGGCTATTCTTTAGGATATCATGAGAATGCAGAAAGAGATGGGATTAGAAATAACAGAGGGTGTAACCTGGAATCAAGAACAAAAGTGAGAGGATATCACTGGAAAGAGGGCAGAAATATGTCTTCCTCTTGGACATTGACTTTGATTGGGAGGGAATTTTTCTGGGGAGAAACATGATAGGTGAGGATAAAAATAAATTCTGAAGCAAAGGGTTTAGAGAATTTTGTACCAAATGACCTCTATTTTTATTCATGACATGGGTACAGTGATCACCAGGGAGATAAGAGGAGTAGAAATTTGGGCTTAAAAACAGTAGTCATCTATCCACCGGCAAGCAGCGAACCCAGAACAAAAGAGTGGCCCAACACCACAGACTGCGTGGGTTTCTGAAATGAGAAAAAGAGGAACCCCCTGTGCAACCAAAGAGGACACGATAACCAAATGATGGTAGAGCCACATATTGGAGGACTACACCATAGCTTTTAAAAAATACAAGGGTGTTCATTCATGAGCTCTTCAAGGCATGTGAAATGTTGCTGAGAGACAAATCAGGTGGTAAAACACGTTTCTGCAAAAAGAGACAAGTGTGCATATTTGCATAATAGAAAGTCTGGAAAGCCATACACCAAAAAGGTGAGCATATTTTACTTCCAGGTGATACGAGTTCTGGTGATCCTTTTCTCTTTTCTATTTCCCCCTAACTCTACAATTGCCGCATACTGCTTGTGGAGTACTGTAGGATTCCCAAGAATGCAGGCACTTGTTTGTTTGAGTGTTAGGGCAAAGAAGTCAGAGGGAATGCTGCCAACCTATATATGTCTTTGGATTTGATAACCTCTTTCTTCTAAGTCAGCTTCTAACTACTGTGATGAACCAAGATCAAGGTCAACTAATTATGCCAATTAATTACAGGGTACCGGACAACTTTAAGAAATCTCACAAACTCACAAACAAATTAAGAAAACTAACTCAAAATAAGAAAACTCACAAACAAACTTTCGAGGCCTAGCCATTTCCAAGAGTACAGTCGACTGAGGGGTCGTTTGCCCAAGTTCACCAGCCACCTTGCAGCACAGTGGCAGAACATCCAAGTCCAGTGTTCTTTCTGCCCTATTCACATGGCTGTTTTCATATTTTTAAGACTTCTTTTGTGCAATCTTGGAAGGTAATACCTTCTTTGTCTAGGTACACGTCAAAACAGCTGTGGGGAACCTTGCCCAGCATGCTACTGGGGGTCTAGGTGCTTCAAAAGACTCAGACTATCTGCTTTTCAAAGCATATCCCCGAGTTTTGAAATATTCTGGACCCCAAAAGCCGTCCACATCTTCTGGAGGCCTCCTGCATCTCCAT
Source organism: Tamias sibiricus (assembly GCA_025594165.1). NCBI lineage: Eukaryota > Metazoa > Chordata > Mammalia > Rodentia > Sciuridae > Tamias > Tamias sibiricus. Next base: position 106,680,103 of record CM046658.1, on the reverse strand, counting down.
AGGAGATGTCTGACAGATGTGCAACTTCATCTGCTTTACACTAGGGGGCAGTGTCTACCTAAAGACAACGTTTCCTGGGGGTCTCTGGAGGGCAGTGTGGCTTTGGTCTCTCTGATCTGCAGAGCCCCACCCGCCTGAACTGGTGGAAGGAACACCAGGCAAACATTCCCCGATTCATCATAAAGTCTCAAGGGACCCAAGCTCCAGGTCACTGTCTGAGGATCAAAAGAACCCTGGTAGATTCCAACATGCACTGGAGTCACCATAAAGAAGCTCTTACTAATGCCACAGGTTCCCATCATGGCTGAACCCTGGTAGCGCTGAAGGCTGGTCTCAATGACTGTCATGAATAAGATCTTCACTTATTTATGGCATAAACTCCATTGCTGGGGTATGGTAAGGAGTTTAGAAGAATTAGCTATCATCTCAGTCATATCTCTTCAAAAACGTGGTCTACCTATGAATCTCCTGTGGAGGGAGGGACACAATGACAAAGGAAGGAAAGATGAGTTGTGACAGTGTTCAACACAATGTTTAATAAAGCACCTTGCACAAAACTCACTCCATCCTACCCTCCTGTGTAAAATGACAACTCACCATAGTTAACGATTTAAGGGATATCAACAAAAAAGAACAAACATTATACTCATCCAGAAAACTGTAGCTTTCTCTCCCACCTATACATAACTTCTTTTCTATACATATTTTTGCTGGCAAAGCAAAATGAACAAAACAAGGCTCACAAATCCACCATGACAACAAACAAATGATAAAGCTTCATGATATTTCCTTCAGATTTTTTTAAAATGCAATATTACAAATTCAGATGAAATCTCCCTTTATACCCCACCCAAATTCCACCCCTTTCTTTCCTTCCCAAGAGACAACCAGTCATATGACTTGGTCTAAATTGTTTCCATACATTCATCAACCATATGTGGTATTGTTTCATGTGCTTTAAATTTTATGTTAAGAATATTTGATATATTAATAACATTAAAATCTATATTGTATTTATCTCTGCTTTTTTTTCCACTTAACATTGTTTTAGAGGTCCATCCATATAGTTACATAAAGTTCATTCATTTTAGTTGTTGTGGGTCTATCACATTTATACCACACCTTAGCGTCTCTTTGAAAGTATTTCTTGGGTTTTGTTATTAAAAACAGTGCTACAAGTAGAAATGATGTCCTCCAGTGGATGAGTGGATAAACAGCTCTAAGAATATTATTTGACCATAAAAAAGGAATGAAATATTGATACATGCTGTAATGTGAATGAACCTTGAAAACATTATGCTGGGCAGAAGAAGCAAGATAAAAAAAGGTCATATACTGTATGATTCCATTTATATTAAATATGCAACATAGATAAATCCATAGAGATAAAAAGCAGATTCATGGTTGCAAGGGGTCAGGAGAGGGACAAGGTGGAATAACTGTTTAATGAGTTCAGGGGTCTCTTTTGGAGTGGTTACATATTGTGTAAGTAGAGGTGATAGTTTTACAACACAGTGAAAGCACTAAACACCTCTGGATTGTTACTTTAAAACTGCTAGTTTTTCTTAAATGGTTAATTTTATGTTATACGAATTTCACCTCAATTGAAAAAAAAAAATCCTGGGCAGGGGGTGCAACTCAGTGGTAGTATGTGAGGCCTTGTGTTCAATCCCCACCATGGCAAAAAATAAAAATAAAAACAATGCAGCAATAAATTCTAAGGCACATGTTCAAGACACACTACAGGCATGCCTATAGTGCGAACGCTGGGTTTTAACTTCATTAGATGGTGCCATATTGTTCTTTAAACTGGGTAGTTTCTATTTCTGCTCATTTTCATCACGCTTGTACAGTTGGACTTTTTAATGTTTGCTAATATAATAAGTGTGAAATGGTATTTCATAGTCATTCAACACACCCATCCTGGATGACCACTTAAGGTAAACATCTTTTTGTGTGTTGACTAGGATAGGTTCCTCTCCTGCAAAATACCGATTCACTCATTTCACTTCCTAAAATGCCATAAAAGTATGTGTATTGCCTAGATACCATTTATGCATTGGTAGTTCTAGGATTTGAAAAATAAGGTTGAGATTTTTAAGGGTTTACATAAAAATCAATGCATTCACGCCCATCAAATACCGTACCTCAAGACGAGGCTCACAGCCCAGCATCACAATTTTGCTGGTGAAACTAATACTTGTTACAGATGACATGTTCCTGTTTGTTAATGGACGTTTCCAATTTTGTGCAAATTATACTACAACCTAAGATTCATGATCCTAAGGAAAATGAAGGGGATGGAGCCTCTGGCTTAGAACAAAGAAGCAGGATCCATTTTTGTTTTATGTCTAAGAGAAGAAAGAAACAATAATTTTACTGCCTCCTGTCTCCTCCAGACAGTGTGGCAAAAATGCACACACATACGCAAATACTGCAATGGTGATGATGGCAACAGCTCTAACACACCTTGGAAAAGAGAAACAGCATAAACCAAACAGAATTATTCATATTTGAATACCAAAAATAACTCTTCCCCTAGGGAAGGCAAGTATATTTTGATAGTAAGAATTTTTCTGTTAAAATTGTAAACCTTATTGCTTATTCATAAGTCAACTACTTTTATATAAGGCAATCTTTTTTCATATTTTATGTACTTTTAAACCATATACGTCTGTCATGAGGGCATTTGCATCTGATCGTGCTGAAGAGAAATTGACAAAACCCTCATCTATTCTTCATGAGCTGACCATTACAGAGATTCAAAATTGGGTTTGCAAGGAGTGTGAGGGGAAGTCTTTTAGCAAAGGAAACTGGAGAGTGTGACCACTTTTGATAATATACACAATGCTATTGATAATTCAAGAAAGCAGTTAACCTAGGACCTTCAGAGTTGCTTTGGTATGTGGTTTTGTCCTCTTAACTTGAACTTGGATGTATTTGAAGCAAAGGGAGGTTTTTAAAAAAACACATTTTAAAAATAAAAATAATGCTCCCCAAGGATGAAAATGTAAAAGGGTCTGTAAAGTGTCCCTCTCTGTCCCTCTAGTGTTGTGCCTCCTGGCTGCAGTCAGTCATTATCAAATTGCAGATGTGAAAAGTCTATCAGAGCTGTCTGCACCTTTTCTGCTCCATGGTAAGAAAAGTCCTTTGATGTTAAAAGCAGACAAACATCAATTTCCTTCCATTTAAGCCAATTTTGTGAAAAGGGTTTCTTAGTTTTCCCCTGTTGGGGAAGAATGCAACTCCTGCTAGAAAGAATTCATCCATGAGATAACTGTGTCATACGTCTCCCAGCGCTCCCACTTTACAGGTCAACTCCTCTATCCCCCAAATCTCCAACCACAGTCTCAGTAGACAGGTCTTCAGGGAACTCCCCTCTCATATCTAGGACTGTTTTTGGTGGGTCTGTGGCCACTTGGATCATTCATCTCCATAGGGTGGTGAAGTCCTCACAAACAGGGGACTGTGAAGAATTCACTCCTGCCTGAACTCCTCCATGGGCACAGGTGTCCCTCCCAGGTGCCTGCCCAGCCCACACCTACAAGATAAACAGTCACTCATTGCCAACAAAACTCCAGAACCTGATCCCTGTGTGGCAAACACTGATCATATGTCAGCCAAGGTTTAGTGAACCATCATGGCCACGGGCTTGGAACTCTTTGATAGCAAACGCCAACCAAATAGGTCAACCATAAATAAAAGTAAGTAAGAGAAACTCAACAAGTCCTGACCCTGAACCCTGGCCTCTTCAGTGCAATACCACTCAGGACAAGCTTATTCCAAGTCAGTGGATACCTGGCTAGTTTGGTAAGAAGAGGATAACACAGGAAGTGGAAGGTAGGGGTAGGGAGGTGGGATTGCTCAGAGAAGGAATACGTTCCTGGAATTCTTGGTTAGAACAAGAATATTCTCAAAAAATTGTAAATGAAGATCGAATATCATGGTCGTGATTCTATTTTCTCTGTATTAAATACGTTTATGATTCAGCATAAATATTTTTCCTCCACAGAAAAAGTGTATCAAAACCTAATACAAGCTTAAAAGAACTTCAGTATGCCACGTATTTGTCAGCTGAAAACTTGTTCTACTACAAGAAAACATTGTCTCCATCAATCAGCCCATCATTGGAACCATTTATTTTCCCCTGCTGGTGATGAAATCAATTGAACTTTCAAACATGGAAAAGGGGAATGAAAAGTCAACCTTTACCTCCTCCCATCTTCCTGTTGAGCCACTCACTGCCTTAGGTAAGTTTTAAGCAACTGTGGACCAGAGGTTATACCCATGATCACCCTGCACTTTCTGCAGAATAACTATCAACACATGTTAACTACTTGCTTTTTAACTATCAGCCTGCTGCACCCCCACCACCACTAGAAAGGCAGCCTCCTGAGGGCAAGGACCTTGATTTGGTCAGCATTGTGTTCCTGTGCTCAGAGCCTGCAAGGCACACGGTTAAAAGTTCTGACTGAAAGAATGAGTAAGTGGCTGGCTATAGTAAGCACTAACAAAGGAATTTGAATGAAATGCCTTTAGAATATTGGAAGAAGCAACTGATGTCAAATGGGCCCTTTAAGCTGGCGATAGAGGAGTAAACTCCTGCCTGGAAGCTAATGTGTAGTGATCTTTTAGCATATGGAACCCACATTTTTAAGCTGGGATGTGCAAGCAGGTTCTGAGAATTCTATACAATAAAGAAGGGATTCCATCTGGTAACCACATATTGCAGATGACACTATTTGGCTTATAAAATTCTCAACCCAAAGGTGGCCTTAGGGCTGAATGATCCAGCAGAACTTAGAAATAAATCCTATGTATTAAGGCCCCTGGACTAGGAAGCCCCCTGAAACCCAGACAAGACTGGTAAGTAGATACCTGGAGCCGAAGGAGGCCACCCTAGATCCCACCTTTAGTGTGTCTGTCATCAGAGCTGTCTCTGTGTCCTAGGTGCCAAGGTGACAGCGCCACAGGTTAGAGTAACATTTCCCTTTCATTTTTGCTGCCTGTTTCAGGTAATGGTATTTCGCAGGAGCTTAAGTACCTCCCTAAACCCTCCAGCCACAGCCCCAGGTGGCGGGTTGGGAGGCCGGAGTGGCACCCGCGAGGCTCTGCGGCCCGCGGGCGACCTTGGCGTTGCGGGACCCAGGCCACCGCGCGGCGCCTCGCCCTGCCCCGCCCCAGCGCGCGCTCCACTCGGCGGTGAGCAGAGCGCGGGCCTCGGCCCGGCGGGGCAGGGGGCGGATGCGTGGCCGGGCCCCGGCCGCGAGGCAGAGTGGGGCTGCCGGGACTCACCTGCAGCAGCACGGCCAGCAGGAAGCACAAGTACATCTGGTAGATGCCCATCTCCCCCACCGCCTGGAACGCCTCCTCCACCTCCATGGCCCGGCGCTCCCGGGCCGGCGCCGCCCTCGCCCCTCCGGCGCCGCGCGAGCCCGCGTGCCGCGGAGGCGGCGGGGACCCGCGGGGACCCGCGGGCGGAGGCCGGGCGCCGCGGGCCGGGTTCGGGCGCGGAGGGGCGCGCCAGCGGCTGGGCCCCGCAGCGCGCTGGGGACGCGGGCTGGTCGCCCTCCGCGGGCCTCCGCGCTTCCCGTCAGAAATAATTTTTTGAGAGCGATTGCTGTCTGCGTCGGCTCCAGCGAGAGGAAAGAGGAAGTGGGTGCGGCGGGAGGCGCCCTTTGGGATGGAGAAACACCGGGAGGGGCCGCATCGTGTGCGCTCCGCCGCCGGGTTCACTGGGCCGCCATGGTCGGGGGCCTGAACTAAGCAGTTGAGCGTAGGGGTGGAAGGGGCGCGGAGTTCTGCAGCCTTGGGGGAAGAGGCTGTGTGGATTTCCTCTCCCACTCTGTGCTGGCCCTAGATTAAGTACACAGATACGTAAGCAAGTCATTGCTGAGCCCTGAGATACACTTGCTTATATAAGTATGCAGGAGGCGCAAAGTCAACACAGAAGAGCTAAGAATAGTCCTAGGGCAGGAAGTGATGGTCACCCAGGTATTTAAAGGAAGTGTGCCGAGGCTGGAGAGAGGGAAAGACGTGGCAGGGCAGGACCCTGGGGCACTAATGGCTATCTTAGTCCCCTTATGCCTCCCTCTCAAGCCTGGTTGTTTTGGGTTTTTTTAAGTGTTCTTTTTAACAGCTGCATAATATTCTGTTGTCCCAACAATGACCCTGATACGATATTGAATAGAAGTGTTGATCTGGGACTATCCTTGTCTTGCCAGCATCCTTGTTATGCTTCAGAAATTATCCATTAATTATTATGTCTATTGTAGTTTATGGGTTGCTGCCCTTTGCTGGTCTTTTTGAACCATCTGGATTTAGCTTGTTCCGGGGCAGGGATGCTCTTTGGTGGAGGCTGGGAGAGGGAAACGAAAATACTACTTTTACTTATTTATTTCTAGAAATGCTTGTTTAGTTTTTCTATTGTTTTTGAAATAGGCTTGTTCATAGTTTTCTCTTAGGGTTTGTAAGAATCATGCTATCTTTGTATTTATGTCCCGTTCTTCATTTTTAATATTGTTCATTTTTATTGTTGCATTCTTATTAGTCTTGTCTAGAGATTTGTCTACTTCATTATTCTCTTAAACAAATCAGCTTTTGTGTTTTCTCTCTTTCCATAAAGAAATATAGAAATATATTCTAATAACATATAGTTCGTGGATTACATAAATTCTTTTCGTTGCCTTTTGACACTCTAATTCTTACACTTGAAAGCTTATTTACTTTCTATTCTTTTTTAAGAATAATTGCATTGAAAGCTATACACTTCTAAGTACTACTTGTCTCACTAGTTTTGTTATGTGATACTTTTGTTTAAATAGTTTTAATATTTCATAACTCTAATTTGTTGGTTAATACCAATAAACTGCCAGACACAGGTGCCCATAATCCAGCTACCTAGGAGGCTGAGACAGGAGGATCACCAGTTCAGAGCCAGCCTCAGCTATTTAGTGAGGCCCTAAGCAACCTAGCCAGACCCTGTCCCTAAATAAAAATTTAAAGGGCTGGGGATGTGGCTCAGTGGTTAAGCATCCTGAGTTCATTTCCCAGTACCAAAAAATTAATTAACTATGGTTAGTGCATTTTAAAAATAGTTTCCAGTTAAAGATCATTGCTATTTATTTTAGCTTTTTTATTGGTGTTTATTAATTTAAATGTTTTATGGAGAAAGCTAATATTAAATCCTGGAAATTGTTCTCACAAGAAAGCTAAAACAATAATATGTAGTTATTTTAAAATGTATTATATGTATTGAAAATGATATGTGGTTTCCATGTGTTGGGTGCAAAATTTTATATAATCTAATAGATAAAGCTTGCTAATTTTATTGAAGTTGTCTGTATTATTACTGAATTTTAAAGCAGATAGATTGGCTTTTAATAAATGTGTCAAAACCTTCCAAAATTATCACTTTGAGTCTTTATCTTTTTCTCTATATAAGCTCATAAAAGTACTGACTGAATCATTCTTTTTTTATCATGATGAAATAGCTCTTTTCTAATGCTTTTTGTCTTCATTTTAATTTTGTCTGATATTAACTTTACTGCATTCCCTTGCTTTTGTTGTTATTCCTGTTTTCCTTGTCATCTTTTACTCTTGTATCATCATTCTATATTCATCCTTTTGGTTTTATTCTGCTTTAGGCATATTTACAAAAGAGGACTCCTTTTTCCCATCCTGTTTGCTAGCCTCTGTCCTTTAATAGGAGAGTTAAATCCATTTATATTTATTGTGAGTTATATAATTGAAATGATTTTCATCCTCTCATTTTGTGTTTTCTGTTTGCCACCTTCTTTCTTTTAACTTTCTGTCCATCTGTTGGATTATTAGAACTATTTTTATACTGCCTCTTCTCTTTTGCTATTTTGGGGAGCTCTGTTATTATTATTATTATTCCTCCTACATTTTTGCTGTTCTCATAACCATACACTTTTCCACATAGCTGATTGTTATTTAATTTTTCTCTTTTATTACAGGATCGCTTCAGACAGCAACAACAGGCCATGCCTGTAATCCCAGAGGCTCTAGAGGCTGAGGCAGGAGGATCACCAGGCCCTAAGCAATTTAGCAAAACCCTGTCTCAAAATAAAGAAATAAAAAGGACTGGGGATGTGCTCAGTGGTAAAGCGACCTGAGTTCAATCCCTGGTACCAAAATTGTGTAAACAAGATTCCAAGTATACCATGCCTGAGAAAACTAAGAAAAACATAAAGGTGTTTTGTTTTGAAAGACTCTTGTTAGTTTAGAAGTGATTATCATGATACTGAAACTACCTACATGGGAGATTTGTAGGAAGTTATTTGAGTAGGAAGAAAACTTCCATTACTTCCACTGTTAAGAAAAGTTATTCCTAACTTAGAAATAATAGGAAAGCAAGAAGGGTGCAGCACATTTTCTCAATGTAGCAAGGAACCAGTGTTTAACAGATCTACTCCAGGATCATTTCCCTGTCTTTGACTTTCCTGTTGACTATTAAAAGAGCCTAAGGCTGGGATTGTGGCTTAGTGTTAGAGTGCTCGCCCAGCATGCTTGAGGCACTGGGTTCAATCCTCAGCACCACATAAAAATAAAATGAAGATATTGTGCCCACCTAAAACTAAATAATAAATATTAAAAAAAAGAAGAGCCCAGACACTGAAGTTACAGATCAACTTGTAGGTTGTTTTTTACGTTCAGTGGGAAAGATAATTTATCATTTCATTGTCCTGTGGGCATTAACTTATTTTGTATCTAATCTAGCAATCCTAACATTCCTTTTTTTTTCCCCTATAAACAACTGTTTCCTGAAATGCTCTTAGAATCAGCTTTACTTTCTCCTATTAGTTCCCTCATCAATGATTGAACTGAATAAAATCCTTTACATGGGTTCATTATGTTTTGGAAAAAGAGTCATGTTTTTAACTTTAAAATTTTTTCCCCTTTACATCATGATGTATTTGAGTGAAAAATCACTCACTAAAATTAATATTTTACATGATACATAGTTAATACATCGTTTAATTTGAAGTTAGATTATTTCATCTTACTCCCTAAAAGTTTATATATATCTTAAGTGAACTAAAAAAAAAATCAATGTTTATTCACTCATACTGGGACATATATACCAGATGTATATGGTGAGAACCGAAAGTATAATCTGGGGAGTATCTGAAATGGGGCCTCAGGGTTGATAGAGACAGATATACAGTGCTATGGAGCCGGACACTTTCCTACAGGTGATGGGGAATCACTGAGGTATTATTCTAAGTTGGAGTGACTTTTATAAATAAGACAACTTGGCTGGGGTGGAAATGGAAAATGCATCTAACACTTGTTAAGAGACTATTATAATGGCCTTGGCAAGATCCAATGAGAATTTAAGCCAGAAGAATGATTACAGGAATGGAGAAGTAAAGTCAAACTTAAAGTAAAATCTGCAAAAATTGATAGTGATTGCATTTTGCAGCTAGAGATAGGAAGAAATCAGGAAGGAATCCCATGTTTAGTCATGATAGCCAAACTGAAAGAGTAGAGGTATTGAGATGGGTAACACACACAGCAGTTTGTGTGTGGAAGGTTGAGGGGCCTGTGACAGGAATGGTGGGGCCAACAGGTGTTGCTCTTTTAAATAGCTATTGCCCCTTTAAGATCCTGCCCTTCCCCCTTAACCCACCCAGGCCCCTGCTGGATTTCCATGCCCTAATTTACAGTCTTCAGTGGAACATCTGAGCATGCGCTGGAGGAAGAACCAGACTAATTAAAGCTCTCCTGAGGTTCAAGGTACTGCATCTGTGTCTCTTAGCAGAGTTCCATTTTGAGAGCATGTTTTCCCCCATCTGACCATTTTTTCTCATTTTTTCTTCTTTTTAAGTCTTCTTCTACTGTGATTTTGTAGTATCTATATCTTTCTTTTTATAACTCAGGAGTAATGCACATCTTTTTTTAATAATAAAAAATTAAAACAATGTTTAGAACACAACATCACCTAAACACCCTTTGGTTCATGAAAGGGAAAATATTAACCATATTTGGTAAATTACATAAAGCTTGGAAGCAAATATAATCGTTATCTTTTTTTTTTTTTTTTTTTTAATTACAAACCCTGCACACTTACTATCCACTGTCATGTCTTTTGCTTCATTGGTAATTCGGTGACCCAGATGGCTACTGATATTTGATGTGTAAGATAAATAGATTTTATGTATGTGAACAATTCTTTCAGATCCTTGGAAATCAGTGCTTTCTACCAGCCTAAATGTACCCAGAGGTACTGCATTTTTTAAAAATTCAAAAAAAAAAAAAAAAAAAAAAACCAAAAACATGTTTCTTCTGTGTAAACCTTCATCATGCTGAGATCACATTTATTGATAGTTTGTCACAGCAGCATACCATAATAAGGAGAGCCAAAGTAGGAATACCCACATCCACACTAAATTGATACAAACATAGCAATGTGATGGGGATAAACAGATCACAGGAGAGCTGGAAGTATTTCCGGGTAGGTGTCTGGGAGGAAGGAACAAGAAGACAAAGGGAAGAAAAACAAAAAGAAAATGGAATTAGCAGTGAGATGGAGGTTTCCCTGTCTTTTGGCCTTTCAAAGCAACAACTTTCATTCAGAAAACATTGTTAAGTGGTGAAAAGCACATATTAAAACAGACCCAAATTTAATATGGAGAAATTGGCCATATTCATGTCTCAAACCTTAGCAAAAAAACAAAAGGGTGTAAGTAAGTTGAGCTAGGCCTAAAATTCAGGAAATTAGCCATTAATTGTGCTTGAATTTAGCAGAGTGTTTTGCTTGCTGAAGAGCCCAGTTTTACATGTTGTCCAAGAGGCACTGAGCTTAGATAATAGGGCATTCATTTAATTCAACAAATATATTCCTGAGTGCCCATTTTTAATAAAAATGTCAGCGGTGTTATTGTTGTTTTTGTTATTATTGCTACTGCTCCTCTTTCTTACATGGATAATTCTATAACTAGAAGAAAAGGACTGAAATGATGAATTTGCTGTACTCCTGGGGTCAATAAATCAAGGCTATGATTCAGTACGATGGATGAAAATTTGCCCTACACAGTTTCCCAGGATTATGTACGGATACTCCCTGGAACAGCCTGAACCACTTTAGTTGGTGGAGTATCACAGAACAATGATAATAACCTACATCTCAAGAGGATCAACCCCACTGGGCTTTGTAAATTAAGAACAGCAACTCATATTGCTTTCAGAAAAATAGGAAGCCAGTGTGGATTTCAGAGAATTGCATTTGATGCCCTTGGTCAACTCAGGCTCAGAAAGGAAGGGGTCATGACTGCTAAAGCGTTCTGAAAACCATAACTAAGCACTCATTCCACAAATGATTGCTGAGCACCTGTCCTGTCCTGGACCTTGTTTGGGGCAAAGAATACATATGGTGCTAAACCAGAAAAAGTGGCAATAACATTCCTGTAACAGACTTTTCCTTCTTGGCAACAGTACAGGGTGGGATGGGAAAAAGCAAGAAGGAAGAGGAAGCTGTAGGTGGTGGGAATTGCACACTTTCTCAGTTATCTAATCATTAAATCAACCCCAAATCATGGTGAACCAAGTGCTGAGATTATTAAGGAGGATGGTGCCCATTAAGTCTTCCTCAGTCTAATGGTGGCTCTTCTCCCCATTGTTATCTGCCTTAGCTAAGAAGAATGCAGCTGAATCTTCTCTCCCTGTGGTGAACTTCACTCAGTAGAAAGTTGCATTCATGCACAAACTCACAAAGAGCATTTGCATGATTTTCAGAACCAAATTAATCCCTAATTTACTGGCATACACACACATTTGAGCCAAAAGATCATATTGCATTTTACACAATATAAATTCATCATCTTTATCAGTCTTCATTTGCATAAGCAGAGTGTCTTATTCTCAGCCAAACAGAACAAATCAAATCCTCCTGTAACTTATCTGTTCTAACACAAGACTGAATACACTCAGCGTCATTTTCCATTCCTACAGATTATCTGTCACGGCCAAGATTCTTTCACCCTCTTTTAGTCCTGGGACCTTTTGCAAATCTAATAAAAGTTATTAGTAGTTTCCAAAAAATGAAGGTGCAGGGTGCACTCTTATACACACCAATACAATTTGAATATAATGTTTGTTTGTTTTTTTAAATCACCAAGTTCAGCCCCTACATTGTAAAAATGATAAATTGAGGCTTAGGAAGTTTAAATAATATTCATAAAATGGTTAAAGGACATACTGATGTATGAGTAGTACAAGAAACCAACTTCACCAAAGTTTGTGTTTCCCCCAGTCCCTGCTACCAAAGACCATCCTCGGTAGTTTTCCATCTGTGAAACACTTTTTCTTATCTGGAAATATTTATACATAACAACATTTCTTTGTAACACAGCTGTACTCTGATTCCTTTGTAAACAGTCCCAGGTCCACAGTGATTTTAGGGTTGGGATTTAAGCTGAATGAGGCCTTCCCTCCCTCTCCCAAGCACATATCCCCAGCTCAGCATCAGGACTACAGTCACAAAGGCATGCAGGTAGAGCTCTCATCTGTTATGTGTGAAACCAGAGAATGGAATCGCTTTTAGCTTTCCTTGGTGAGTCATTCCCCACTCAATGGCCATTCTGCTTTTGACCTGAAAAAAAAAAAAAAAAAACGAGGCCACAAAGATGAGGCACCATCAGGCCTGTTTCTTATTGGTCTATGGAAGTCTGGCATATGGCTAATTACAATGTGCCCCTCCTTAAGTGCCCTAACAATCCACCAAAGGCTGCTTTGTCCCCTTGGTTCACTGTTCCTAGCACTTTTTACAGACAAAGCACTGAGCTGTTCCTCTGGAGGTGCTTTTTAATTTCAGACGATGATGGTGGGTGATGGACTTTCTGCCCGGGTTGTTAATGGTGTGTTCTCAGCCCAACCTGTTGAATGACTATGATCCTAAAAAACGTGGCATTTGCCATTCACGATGTCCCGGTGACCAACTTTCCTTTTCCTTGCCACCTTCCTCCCATGGTGGAGACAAAGTCCATCGAGGATGAAATGAGAAACTAAGGTAGGTGAAGGAAAAATGAGATGAAATTTTAGGAACAAAATTTCTATGTCATAAAATAATTTAATAGAAGTGATCATAAAGATTTGAAGTGAGTCATTTTAGTTTTGTGGTTTTATTTTTATCATTGCTCTTTTCAAACTATGTGTTTATAAGCCCTCCCCGCCCCCCACAAATGTGCTCAGTAGCAAGGAGATGAGTGTCTCTTAAAGCAACATATAATGGAAAGATATTGCCTCAATGTTAGTTTTTAATTTGTTATATATTAAAATGCAAGCAGATAACTAATCATCACTTAAGCAGAGAAGATTTTTCTGCTTAATGAAGTGGCTTGCATGAGGAGATGTTCTGGCAGAGATGGTACATCTGACGTTGGGTAGAGAGGGGCAGAATGAATTTAGTCCCGGGGCTCTCTGCTGGCCCTGCCAACAGGTGACCAGCTGGCACCAAATATGAGCATGACAGCTTGATGTGCTCAACTAAGACCCATGTTTCTATTTTCCTGCATCCAGGGAAAAGCTAAACGCATGATCTCTAATTCCCTTACTGGAATGGGGCAGTGAATAAGTAAATGAGTTTTCATTTAACATTGTAAATAGAAATATGTCCAATAGTTTGGAATTCTGAAGTTTAAGCTTGGTATAGGCTGACAATCCCTCATTCTAAATACTTGGGACCAGAGTGTTTCAAACTTCTAATTTTTTTTTCAGATTCTGGAATATTTGCATATGGATAATGGGATGTCTGTGATATGGGACCCAAGACTAAACTGAAAATTCATTGATGGTTTATACACCTTATACACATAGCCTAAAGATGATTTCATAAAATATTTTTAGAGTGCCTATATTTTAACTGCAACCTATCACATGAGATTAGGTGTGGAATTTTTCACCTGTGGTATAGTGTTGGCACTCAGAAAGTTCTGGGATGTGGAACAGTTCAGATTTTGAGATTTTGGAACAGGTTGCTACCTGTAGTAGGATTTGGATGTTACCTGTAGTAACATTTTAGGAAATTCAGTTCTTTATGGACTAAAGTAATGTGGACCACCTGATTCTGTACCATGTGAACAAACAGCAAAGCTGATAATATGGGAGATTTTCAAATCTGATCATTTAGCTTTAAGATCAATATTAATGCAATGCATATCTTTAGAGGTTGCCTATACCCCCAGATGGGGGTAGGAAGTAGGTGAGAAGATTTGGATTTTCTGTGTTAACCCTTAGTTGCTTGATTTGACCCATGGCCAACACAATTTTAATAAAGACAAATATTTCAAATGATCTCTTGAACTTTAATGGTTTCCTTTTAACTAATATTTCTCTTTTAATTGTAAGGGTACCTTTAAAAGTGTCTTTAAAGCTCCCAAGATAAGTTTAAAATACTTCCATATATTGAAACATAACACAAAATAACTTACAGAAAAGAGACCATAGAACTGACATTTACAGGGAGGGGTAACTTACTGAAAAAGAACTTTAATATGATTCTTTAATCTTTTTTTTTTTTTTTTTTTTGTATTTACCACATCTTATTAGACTGATGTTTTCCTTTAAATAAATGGTTATGTTTATAGCATCTGATTTGAAGTCCTTGTCTGCTCATCTGCTAAATCTGTCAACTCTTCATTTCTGGGTTTGTTTCTTTTGACTGATTTTAATCCTGATTATGGTCTCAATTTCCTGCTTGTTCTCATATGGAGTAATATTTTATTAGATGCTTCTTCTCATATGAAGTAATATTTTTATTAGATGCTGGAAACTGTAAAGTTTTTTTTATTCCTTTATTGAGCATTTGGTTTTGTTGTATTTGTTAAAAAGTGATAGTCCTTGTCCTTGAAGGCAGTACATTTACTTGGGCATCGGTTTGAGCCTTTGGAAGCTTGTTTTGAAGCTTTCCTGAAGTTTAGAGTGAGTGTTATAAGTCTGCTCCTCCTATCAAGGAAGGCCTGTCTCTTCTGAAGTTGATAGTGACTGTGCCAGGTGTCCTCTGTATACTCTTCACACCATCTTGGCTTTTGCCTCTTCCATATCCTGGAACTACTTTCTCAGATCGCCAGTGACTTTTTTAAATCCAAAGGCACTTCTCAAGTTCTATATTACTTGGCCTCTTGATGGTGGCATTTACCATTGTCAACACTCTCACACCCTTGAAATTCTCTTCTTGTGTGACTTGTGTCTCCTGACATGCTTCTAGTTTTCCTCTTACCTTCAAGGCTATTAAGTAGGTCCTCTTTCTTCCATTCAGCTTTTAATATTCCTTAGAGTGTTTTCCAAGCCCCTCTTCTCTTTTTGCTATATTCTTTTCTCTTTCTCCAGGGGATCCCTTGCTATCTCATGGCTTCCACTACCACCTATTTTACACTCACAAACAAAAATGTGTGTGTGTGTGTGTGTGTGTGTGTGTGTATTCCCTATCCCTAATGTCTCCCAATATTCAACATCTACCCATTACCAACTACTTCCTCAATATCTTTTCTTGGATATTTCAAACACATAATTATTCATATATAATTCCAATGATTCCAGGCCACTGACATACATCTGCTCTTTTCCCAAGGTTTCTGTCTTATTAAAAGGCAGTGTCCAGTTCCTCATGCAAAACAATCCGGGAACCGTTCCTGAAGCCTCATTCCTGACATGAATTCCAGTTTGAGTTATTATATAGAATCATTGTTTTCCTCCAAAATATCACTTGAATCTGTCCCCAAGATCCAACAGGAAAATCTTGCTCCTGCACACTAAGCCTTGTTCTTTAGAAGAAGAAATAAACTTGGCATTTGATGGCGTAAGAGAGCCTCAGGGTGTTGTTCATAGTCACATTGTTTTTGAAGAAGCAGAACATTTTCTATGTTGCATGGAGAACCCTTCAGACATGGGAGGAATCCATGGCCTGTAGAGGTGTCAAGATGGTGCTACAGATGCCTGGTGAAACTTTGCCTACAGGGGTGATAGCTCCAAGGATGTGTCAGTGGATTCACACAAGGTATAAGAACAAGGAGAGACAGGAGTGTCCATCCACACCCACCTTGCACAAGATCTCAACATACTTCCACCCAAATTTAGATACAAAACCAAGAAAAGGGTGGAGAGATCTCAAACTGACCAAAATAAAGATTTTAACTTCCAGAAGAACGGGGGCTTGAAAGTGAAATTAACTTCAATTACATCTTTTCAAAACTTGTATTTCTTGCAAAGGAATAAAAAGCCTACTCTGTTTATAAACAATACCATGGATTAAAAACTTGATATTTAACCCAACTTGTGAATAAGCACAGATGCAAAGATCAAGTAGGGCCTGTAATCAGAAATCTCCTTTGATACCATCCTCTCCCAAGCTAATATCATCTCTTCCCTGAATGCCAGTGATCACTCCTGAATGTTCTCTCAGGTAACTCTTGGTTCCTTTCAGTCTCATTTGCTACTCCAAAATACAAAGGAACTTTTTGAAATGCAAACCTTATCTTATCACGCCTCTATGTGCAACCTATTAACAGCTTCTCTTTGTCCTTAGAGACCAGGTTCACTTACTAGGGACTTCAAGACCCTGCACTCTTCCCAGTGGCTCAGGAGGCTGAGGCATGAGGATCACAAGTTCAAAGCCAGCCTCAGCAAATTAGCAAAGCCCTAAGGAACTCAGCAAGGCCCTAAGCAACTCAGCCAGACCCTGTCTCTAAATAAAATATAAAAAGGGCTGGCGATGTGGCTCAGAGGTTAAGTGCCCAGGTACAATTCCTGGTACAAACAAACAAAGAAAAAAAACCTGCACTCTTCAGCCAGCTACCCACCCAGGCCTCTCTCCTCTATTCCTACTTCAACTTTCTCTGCCCCAGGTGCAGTACTCTGACACTTCTCTTGCCTCCTCTAGTGTAACCACTCCCTCTGAATGCCCCTCTTCAGGCCTGCTGTGCTTATATCAATCTGTTGACCAACTTGGCCAACTCCCACTAATCCTTCAGTCCCCACTTAAGTGCCACTTCTTCCCTGAAGCTTTCATCCTTGCCTAGGTCAGACAGGAACATCCAGGGACACACCCTCATTTGTTCCTTGTCATTTTTCCTCATGGCATTTTGCTATATCTGTGCTCCATGGAAGCAGAGCCAGGGGCTTGCCTCTTCTCAACACCCAGGACACACACAACACCTCAGACAGAGCTGTCTGGCAAGAAGACAGCATGACGGAAATATCGCATGAATAAAAGGAGTGCATAAAACTGATTCCCATGAACACTTGAGCTGACAATGGTTTAAAGTTCTTCCTGGAAGGTGGAGCAGATTCAGATAAAATTTCCATAGTTGAAGCTGTGCATGTCTACTAGTTAAGCCCCAATTACTGGAATTTTTTTTTTTTTTTTTTTTTTTTTTTTTTAGCTAGAGCCTTTCTAGTTCTGACACTTAGGGCTCGTCATTAAGAGAAGAGGAACAGAGAAGTCAGCCATTACCCTTTTATCACTAAGCCTTCTGTCCCCTGCCTGCCTCTCTCACTTCATCTCATGCCAGTGACCCCACCCCTCGCCATCCTCCACCCCGGTAAGTTTTGTTTCATTTCCTTGACCACACTAAGCTGTCTTCCTTCTATGTGGGATTCTCCTTCCACCCCACCTTTATAACAAAAATGCCACTTCTTAGGAGAGGCCAGCAACGTCACTCCTGAGTCTCCCTGTCTCTGTCATAGCTCTTATCGCAGCTGGTGTATTTATATCTGTCTATCTCATTTACACTCGGTAAATGGAGAAAAGGACCATCTACCTTGTACACTGCTGTTTAATCCAGAATCTAGCACAGTGCCCAAGGCATATTCAGTACTTAATATGTATTTGATGAATAAATGAATTAATATTTAGGATGAGGCTGTAAGGTACGATTTACAGGTTCCAGGGATTAGGATGTGGATGTCTTTGAGGGACAGTACCCAGCCTACCAGGGGTCAATTTTGAGCTTGAATTTCTATCATACTGCCTCACAAAAACAAAACAAAACAAAAAACCCAGGTATTTTGCTATTGGTTTGGTTTTTTTGCTTTTATAATTGTTGTTTTTCTTCAAAGTTCCAACAATTTTCAATGTGAGTCAAACTTCAGCTGTAATAAGACTGCCTCTCATTTCTCCTAGACCCAAAAATTTGTTTTTATAAGAAAAAAAGGGTACAGTGAGCCAACAAAACAACTTCAGCTTTGTTTGGTCAGGTGTCTCCTTTGAAAGGTATCTCTAGTGAAGCTAAACTTAAATAAATCTTTGTCTAATTAAAGATCTGTTTTAGAGATGTCACAAAATAAAACTTCCAGAGACTTCTGTTTGGCAAAGTGCTGAGCAACACCTTTCAGTATGTTTTTGGTCTTATCAGATTTACTTCCACTTATCTAGATAAAATAGAAATTCACTACAGGGAATTTTATGTTTTTTTGCTTCAACTCCACAGATCAAGGCTTGAAAATCAATTTAGTGGTGTTTGCCCTTTAGAATGTTATACATTAACCCTGAGAGCCTTCTCCCTGAAGTTACATAAGCTTCTGGCCTGAGTTTTGGAATGAAGTTGCTTCCATACATCAATGATTTCCCAGACTCTACTGGGAGAAATAGTCCTGAACTGGAATTCTGGAAACATGGTTCTCTCAGCTAGTTGGGAGACTTTGGGCAATTTATACAGATTCTTGGAACCTCAGGGCCCTCATTAGTAAAATGATAAAATTAGAATAGATTGATGGTTTTCTAATAGTAAGCAATTAGCTCATTTTCCAAACAAAAGTTTTACAGAGAATCCTGATACATTTGACCAGAACCAGGTGGAGCTGCTCTGATACCAGTAAGAACAAGGGATTATGAGGTGAGCAGAATGGACCAGAGTCCCACTGTTTCTGCCTTTCTTCTGCATCTGAGGCACAGCTTGCAAACCTGAATAGATGGTCTACACTATAGCTTTCAGTATTACATGTTCTAATTCTGTCACTCTCCATTGTACTCAATGAGTCAATGCTCCCAAGTCATTTGACTTGTAGCCTAAGAACAAAGTAGATGAGAGATCATTCCCAGAGAGATTTGAGGCCAGCTTAGGACTTACATAGGTTCTTAAGCTTGTATCCTTTCACACTCTGCTACCCTGCCCCATAGTATATCAGAACCGTAATATTTTAGCTGGGTATGGTGGTGCATACCTGTAATCACAGCGACTCAGGAAGCTTAGGCAGGAAGATTGTAAATTCAAAGCCAGCCTAAGCAACTTAGCAAGGCCCTAAGCAACTTGGTGAGACCCTGTCTTGAAATAAAATTTAAAATAATAATAATAATAATAGTAAAGGGGCTGGGGATGTGGCTCAGTGGTTAAATGCCCCTGGGTTCAATCCCTGGTATAAAAGAAAAAAAGGAAGAAAAGCAAAGATAAAATGAAACAATTTTCTTTTGTCATTTTAAAGATAATTTTTTTCAGGCCTCAAATATTTGTGAAAGTTCTTTAAAAACTTACAGGCTGTAAATACTATGTCTTTAGTGGCCAAGAGGAGATGCCTCAATATACTGCCTCCACAGACTCAATCCTATTGATTTCACTGATAAAATATCACAGAGGGGGACTGGCTAATGTAAACAATCCTCCATTTCCTTCCTGCAGTTCTTCCTTAGCCCCAAGTTGTTCCCATTTTGCAGCTAGAATATAAAAAGAGCTAGTCAAGGATATTAAAATCATGGGTGAATAAATCAATGGGGTATGAGCTATGTGAACACTGCAGTAGAACCAAAGCTCAGTAAACCTTAAAATATCTGATCTTCACCTGGGTGTTTCAGGATATGTAGCTTTTGACATAATAAGTAACGGCTGATGTTGATATCATTGAGAGGAATTAAAAAGTCTGGCAACACTGAGTGTTGACAAGGATATGGGAAAGCAAGAACTGCCAGGACATGTATAGATCTGTGAGCAGGTGGCCAGCCTTTGGTAAATTGTGAAATTGCATATGCCTCTGGTAAACTTTTGCAGGGTCAGAACAGAAACATTGCCCAGCACAGATTAGGCACTCAACAAATGCATATTAAATAAAGTGTAAAGGTGTTTGTTGTAGCATTGTTTATGGTGAGCAGAAATGAGGCACATGATCCTTCATCACTAGGGACACAGGAAGGAAGATGAATGCAAGGGATACATTCAGTGACAACTAACATCACTCAAATGATTGCAGTGTGCCAGGCAGACTTTCCAGTGTATATTAATGTAATTAGCCTCTTAACAATGATCTGAGGTGTTTATTTTACATGGAAGAGATTGACAGATTAAACTGGAGACTGTGCAAACAGGAAAAGCCAGAGCTGGGCTTGCTCTGGCTCTAACAGCTAATCACTGAGCTACCCACGGATGAGGGGCTGCTGCCTTCTGTCCTGTGGGTCTCTACAGGACACCTGCCCTATGCTTGTTGACCATTCCCACCTTCCCGGGCAATCCTTTCTCTTTCAGATCTTTTCCTCTTCAAAGGGAATCAGTGTCAACTTGTCCCGCAGTGGACAGGAGCAGACCTCAACTAGGTTCCAAGTAAATCCTCCCCTGTATGGTTATGGCACAGTTTCCTCCCACATCCTTCAAATCACTGAAGGTCAAGTAATGAGGAGCTAGCTGATTTTCTCTCTTCCCTAGTCTTCTTAGGGTTAACTTCCTAAATAATCTGGAACAAAATAATCCTTCCTCAAAGTCTATTTTCTCTAGGTGCAGGCATATTCTTACAGACTTATATTCTTCAGACCACTTGAATGTCGATCATTGCACTGGGCTGTGATAGAGCAATTTCCCTAAAGGTGAACTTAGATCTAAAGGGCTATTTTCCCCTACTCTAAAAGACTCCTAACCACTAAACTTTGGAGTAGTTTTGCCCTGTTTTGATAAAAATTTTTATTTTCTCCTTCTTTATGTATTTGTTGTCTCTTGTAGCATTCTTGAACTGTCTGCCACTTTGGCAGATTGTAGATGGGAAATCAGATGACCCAGCTTGGTAGAATTGTGCCTAAAATCATTAGGTCCTGAGCCAAATACTGAAGGGCTCTGTGCAGGAGCCTGATGGGAACCATTTCCAAATTCAAATTCCAACATGTGTCGAGTCATATTAGGTACACACACTGTGGCCCATATGGTGCTGTGTTATCTTACTGCAACCTCAGGGTCTCCCCGTGAGACAGATATAAGTGTCCACATTTTATAGACCCAGAAGATCCAGGAGGGTAAAGGGCTTGCTTGCCAGAGGTGAAAGAATCTGAAGTTGCAGAGGTGGGAATCAGTCTGGACTTTTGCCACAACTACTGCAAAATCTTCCAGCCTTCTTTTTGTTTTTGCTGATGTTCAGGCTCAAAATTACCAGTTAATTAACCCCTACTGAAATGGTACACTTCTGTGTTTAATTTCATTTTGTTCAAAAAGCAAGTCACCTATAAATTGGAACACACTCTTACTTTAGAATATTCAGCAGAGTAGTAGAGAATAATTAGGAAATGGGAGCTTCCTGCGAGGGAAAAAAATCCCTATTACAAGAAGCATAGTTCAGTTCTTTTCAGCTCTGTTTCCACCAGTCTGGCTGTTCTTTTTGTGAAGGACTCTGCTTTCCTTGGAGTAAGTTTCTGTACTGAGATAGCAGACAACTCATTATGGGGCACTAAGTACTAGGCACTATTCTATACCCTTTACAAGTACTACTTCACTTAGTGAATTCATTCACTTGGTCCTATAGGCAGAAGCTGATAATATTATCCACATTTTACAGATAAGGAAATAGGTTTAGAGAGACCAATCTATCTGTCAATCACACAGGCAACATTTGAACCTGAGAAGTTTGTCTCTAGGGTCCAGGAGCTGAAGTATTGTACCCAGTTCCTTTTTACTAACCCACATTCTGTGCTGTGCCAGACAAGGTAAAAATAACAGCTGAGAGCAGGGGACAGTTAGGAGCCCAGGAGACCCTTTTCTTCGGGTGTGAGGAAAGGCTTGAAAAGCCACACAGCCTGAGATCAACCTGTTCTCAGAGCCTCCAGCAACTTGTCAGCTGTATCGGGGTCATTGTCACAGAGCAAAAGGGTGACTGGCCTTCCCTTTCCATGTCCGTTTGCTAGCTGGCACTGTGTTGATGTGAAAGAGATTCTCTTGAAGAGTCTTTTATTGAAAAAAACTTTAGGAACATCACTGCCCACTCTGCTTTCCTGTTCAAACCACCTGCCTGGTATTTTACAGGTAGGATCCAGGTATGTATATGCTTGAACACCTCAGACTTCAAGTAGGGTAGGTTTTGAATAAGAATATACATACACACATATACTGACTTTTATAGATACACTGAGATATGTATACACACATACATATATATATAGATGTATATATACACATACACATATATACATGTATATCAAATAGGTATACATATATATGAACTGTACTAATGTTTTAGTTGGTAGTCATGAATAAAAATAAAAAGAGTTGTATTTTACTTCTGCTTTTGGGATTTGTAGTACGAATAATACTCTCAATTCAGCCTGTATCCACAGAGGGGAGCAGAGAGGTTGTAAAAGCCTGGGTGCTCGCATGAAATAATCAAGTTCTACTCTTCGGCGTCTGGCTTCTATGTTTGCAGATCGTCTAGGCTTCTCACTTTCTATTCCACTTTTCTCTTAGTTGCAGCCTTTGGATTAGTTAGGTCACAGGGAAAAAATGAAAAAGAGGAAAGATAAATTGATTTGCAAGTTTTCTTTCTAAAGATTGATGAAAAAGACTTTCCAGCAGCATCGTGTGGTTGTAAGAAACAGATCCACTGAAGTTGCTTGGGAAATTCAGAAACCCAGGAAGCTCCAAGGCTAGGTCTCTCTCTTAGCATTTCCACTTCCCTTCTCTCCCTCTCCTTCTTCTCCGCCCCCTGCTCCACCAACGGGCTTCTCCATTGTCCTCGTGGGACTTTTGAATCAGTTTGCTAGAGCATCCTTTGTCCTCATCTTCACTGAAAACTTCCTCCATTTCCCAGTTTCCCATTTGTAATTAGCCTAAGAGCTATCTGGATAGTCCATCTTGCCAAGACAGGCTGCAAACGCCACAGGACAGTCTACAGATTGATGGCCTTGGGGCAAGTTGTCCAGCGCTCACCAGTTATGGCAATTAGTGAAATAAAACTGAAATAAATTATATATTTTTTCTGAGAGAAGGAAATTAAAATAAACTAAGTAGAGATGCAGTAAAGATGGTCTGCATTCTAGAAAGGGTATATTTGCTCTCTGGCCACCTTTTGAAACCCACTGAAAACACCAAAAAGAACAACAACACAAATAGAAAAGCCTCATTTTAATGAATCAATTAAACTGCCATATTATTAGTCAGATACCTTAGCTACAAACAACAGAAATCAAGTCTTGTTGATAGTATCAGGGGTGGGGTGGAATATTCCAAAGAGGTACCAGGTATCTCATTGACTCAATGGGAAGGCTGGAGAAGCAGGGTCAGGAATGACTAGGAACAAATAGAGAGAGGGAAGTGAGAGTCACAACCCAAATCATGCCAAATGGAAATACCAGGGAAGAAAACTGCTGCTGCACCTTTTGAGAGAGCACATCCTGGCCAGGGACCTGCACCTGAGCTCCTCTTTTGTCTGATCACATTGTCAGGAGGAGCCTAAAATGACCAAGTAGCAGTCACAGCTTCTAATTCAGAGGAGCTATTGCTCTATCCCCTGGACTATTCCTCCTTGGACTCTAAAACTTCTGTATGACTGGAGCCCTGAGTTGCAGGGAACACAACTTTCCATGTGGGAGTGAGGCATAACTCCAGCTTCTAGCCTTCTGATTCCCAGATGAGTGTATTCTTGTTATGACAGAAATGGTACCAAACAAGGGCCTGGTTCAGAGAATCAACTCCGTTCCCTAGGACTGCATTGCAACCTCTCCTGCTTTTGTTTCTCATACAGATCCATAACTGGGCCTTGGATGGGCTGTTGCCCTCCTCTGCTTTTTGCAGTATATTAATGATAAGCACAAGTTCTGGAGCTGGACTGTCCAGATTCAATCTTCAGTCCCCACTGACTAACCAAGTGACCAGAGGCAGTTTATTAATCATTCTCACTCTGTTTTCTTAGAAATTATCTTGGAAGATGGCTTAAGGGTTGTAACTCAGGGGAGGTGCTTAGAAGAGTGCCCAGCAAGTGCCTGTTAGTTGTCATTGCTATTCTATAAGGCCAGCAGTTTCTGGGTGAAGGGTAATCAGTCCTGTAACTCCCATTGTTTGACTTCTTTCAGAGAGCAGTATGTTATTTGGTCAGAGCCAAGGTTGTGTGAGACACCATGGCAGTATATTGAGTCTGGTTCTATCATCATGGCCATGGTTATTCCTGTGCCTCTTGAATAAATCCCAGGAGAGATTAACATTTGAATTATTAGCCTGAGTAAAGCAAATCCAGCTTCACCAGTATGGGTGGGCATCATCCAAACCACTGGGGCCTCAGTTAAAACAGAAAAGGTAGAGGAAGATGGAATTCACTGTCTCTGAACGGATATCCATCTTCTGCCTATGGACATCAGCACTCCTAGTTCTTAGGCCTTCAGACTCAGTCTAGTGATGCCACTGGCTTTCCTGGTACTTCACCCTGCAGACAGCAGATCTTGGGGCTTCTCTGCTTCCATACTAGTGTAAGTCAATTGCCATTAAAAAATTCTGTACATATACACTCTATTTATTCTGCTGTTTCTGTTTTTCTTGAGAACACTAATTAATACAATTATGTAGAGCAGGGATTGACCAACCTTTTCTGCTTTGGACTTTGTAGGCCACATTCAACTTTGACACAAGTAACAATAATATATAAACTAACAAAGATCTCTGCTCATTCATATGAACACTGCAATTCAAATGTCATTTAAGTTTTTCACATCTCATAATATATTCCTTTTGTTAGTCATTTAAAACTATAAAAACCATTACCATGCAGAAACAGACAGTGGGGTAGATTTGGTCTGTGGGCAGTTTGTCAACTGCTAGTACAAAATGTTATATTTTACTTAAGGCTTCTGTATCCAAATGTGACTCACTTATTTATGAGGTCAACTCACTGAGGTAGCAGTTAGGACAGAAATGATTAGTATCATTTTACAGTGAAAGAAAAAGTATCAAAAGGATTAAATGGTATACTAAGTATTTAGTGAATAAGAAATGGAGATCAGATCTAACCCTGGTCTCCCAAATCCTGCTACTCCCCCATCCCCCACCCCCCCCCCTTTTTTTTGCTTTCATTCTTTTTTTAATTAATTTTTTATTGGTGCAGCATAATGATACATAATGGTGAGATTTGTTGTTCCATATTCATACCCTGCTACTCTTTTATCATACCATTTTCCCAGGGAGACACTCACCTTCATGACAGATATTTTAAAAGCTGCCTGCCCTTGTCTGTGTAAATGCAAGGAAGAGATGGCTCCCTCAGATAGGTGAGCTCTCACAACCAGTGCCTTGTTAGCACTCTCTGGGTGGCTCATATGTAATTGCTGGAAGAGAAAAATCTAGTCCAAAGCTCCCAGCAAGGCCCTGCTATCAGAAACTCCACTGCAGGAAACAGACCCCAAGGGCTTTAAGTCCCCTCTGAACATTCTCATTGTAACCTACAGCACCCCTAACACACCCCAGTTTGTGGCCACCTAGGATTTGTTCATTTTTCTATCTATTATGTGTCCCAGGGTAGAAAGAGAAACAGAAAACAAGAGAAAATGGAATGAAATGCCATTTGCTGGTAAATGGAAGGAAATGAGAACATCATGCTAAGTGAAATGAGCCCGACTCAGAAAATCAAGGTCAAGTGTTTTCTCTCACATGCAGAAACTAGAGAGAAAAGGGGAATTAATAAAGGGGATCTCATGGAAATAAAAGGGAGAACAGTAGTATAGAAGTAGGGGATAAAGGCAGAGGGAGGGAAGGAGGGAACAGGGAAGAGCTGGGGAACTAAGCGGACCAAATTATGCTATGTGCACATGTGACTATACCATAATGCATTCCAATTATATATGTAAATATAATGCTTCAAGTAAAAAATAAACAGAAGAAAAACCAACAAAATAGAGGAAGAGAGTCAGGGAAAGGAATGAGGTTGCTACTGGGGATTGAAATGGAGAAAACTATGTTATGGGTATTTATGAATATGGCAAAATAAGCCCCACTATTGTGTATAGCTATAATGCACTAAAAATAAATAAATAAACAGACAAATAAACAATATGTAAATAAAACCAAAATTATGGATCTTTAAAAACTGTTTTTCCAGTAGAGCTAGGAGGGACTAGGTGTTATGAGTTGAATTCTGTTTCCCCCAAAATTTATGTGGTGAACTCCTGGTCCCCAGTACCTCTGGACGGAACCTTATTGGGAAATAGATGTGATTAGTTAAGATGAAGTCATACTGGAACAGAGGCAGCTCCCAATGCAAATATGATCAATATCCTTATAAAAAAGGGAAATTTGGACACAGAGATACAAACACAAGGAGATACCATGTGAAGGCAAAGGAAGAGACTAGAGCAATAAATCTGTAGTCCAGGATACCAAGATTGCCAGCAAACCACCAGATGCCAGGAACGAGAACTAAAACAGATTGTTCTTCTCAGTCTTCAGAGGGAACTAGCCTTCCCGAACTTCTAGCCTATAGAATTGGGATAATTTCTGTTTTTAAAGAGAGAGAAAGAAGAAAAGAAAAAGTGAGCTCAAGGTATGGGTATAGTGTAGTGTAGATATCTGATTTCCTCCTTTTAGTGTGCTATTCATATATTGGATATTATACCACCATGTCCACTGGGGGACCATGAGCCTGACCCCATGATTTGAATATTGACTTCTTCATTCAGATGTCGTGGTCCTCTGAGTCGTTAAAAAAAAAAAAAAAAAAAAGTATGATTTTCATTCAATTAGGAAGTTGTTTTATATTCAAAGGTTAATTTTACCGTGTGTGTGTGTGTGTGTGTGTGTGTGCACGCGCGCGCACATGTTACTGACGATTGAACCCAGGAATATTCTACCACTGAGTTATATCCTCAACCCTTTTTATTCTTTGTTTTGAAACAGGGTCTCACTAAATTGTTGAGGCTGGCTTCAAATTTGCAATGCTCCTGTCTCAGCCTCCTGAGCTACTAGTATTACAGGCATGCACCAACATGCCTAGCTTTTATTTTTTATTATTTCATTTTATTTACATTTTCTTGGTGTTGGAAGTTGAATTCAGGGCCTTGCTCATGCTGAGCACATATTTTACAACTGAACTACTCACCCTCCAGCCCAACTTTGTTTTCTAAAAATTAAATTGATATTTATATATGAATTTATGCACTATGTATTATTTGCGTATCATTGTATAATCACACATGCATGCAAGTAGAGCAAGATTTAAAGACATATAAAAACTTAAGTATAGGTACTATCCTAATCTCCTTTGGCCGTCATAATAAAATACCACAAACTGGATGGTTTAAATAACAGTAACTTATGTGTAGTAGAAGATGAAGGTGTAGGCTGATAATGTCCCCAGCGAGGCTTGCAGATGGCTCCTTTCTTGCTGTGCCCTTGTGTGAGTGCACACGTGTGTGTGTGTGTGTGTGTGTGTGTGTGTGTTTGTGTGTGTGTTGAGAGAGCACAAATTCTCTGGCTTCTCTTCTTTAATGGCAATGATTCCATCAGGCCAGAGCCTCACCCTCATGATCTCATCTAGCCCTCAAGATCTCCCAAAGTCCTCATCTTCAAATACCATCACACTAGAAGCTAGAGTACCAATATCTGAATTTTGGGGACACACAAACATTCAGTCCCTAATAGCACTCTTTTCAATATATTTACAAATATCAAATTTCCTCTTTTCTCAAACTTGCAGGAGGAAACCCCATCCATTCATTCACTCATTAGTTGGTTGTCTCAATTGTTTTTGAGCACCTACTGTGTGCCAAGGCTGTGCTCTTTCAGGAAAGGAAAGCCTCAGGATTCACAGAGCTCCTGCAACCCAGATTAAACACCCCTTACTGCCTTTCTCCCTGGCTCTCATTATCGCCTAACTTTTTTTTCATGCTTAGCTATTGAATAGATTTCCCAAGGGGCTTTAAATACTTTTCTTCTTAGATCTCCACCTTTCCTTTTAATGTGGTTCAGCAAACGGAAAAGACAACTGCTATGTGCACCCCATGTTTCCCAGTGTGACTTCTCAGCAACTCTGCTACTGCAATTAGTTTTCTCCTCCTCAAAGGAGAGGGCCTCTGTGCCCACAGGTACTATATTTGGCTGTTAGGTGCTTAATAATTAATCGCTTAGATTTACATTTTTTTCTCCTTATTAATTCTAGCTGGCAGCTACTTTACTTATAAGATCCATTCAAATTTTTAAACGGCCATACTTTTCTCCAAAAAGAAATTTTGTTTTAAACTCATGTCTACATAAAATTCAAGACTGTGTTTAAAACAGAAATATAGAGTGGTTTCCAGTCATCACTGCTGCCCTGATAGAATCAGGATGGAAATCTTTAGCCCTGGGAGAAAAATAAGTTGTTATCTCCATTTTCAGAATCATAATGATGATATTTTGAGAGGTTCAGAAGCTTACCAAGGGGCTGGGGTTGTGGCTCAGTGGTAGAGTGCTCACATAGCATGTGCGAGGCCCTGGGTTTGATCCTCAGCACCACATAAAAATAAATAAATAAAATAAAGGTATTGTGTCCAACTACAACTAAAATAAAATATATTAAAAAAAAAAGCTTACCTAAGGTCACACAGCAGTTAATAAAAGGGAGAAAGCTCTAATTCAGATCTGACTCTAATGCTGTCTTACTTTCTCCTAAACAATGTGCTGGCACCTCTGGTCTGACATTTGTCACATTGGGTTAGTTGTGTACTCACTCTCCTGCCTTGAATAGGCACTCCCTTGAGGTCAAATAAGATGGGTGGGTGGTTGACTATGCAAAGTGTCTTCCAAATATTCATGCCCTTGAGTAATCCCCTTCCATATTGATTCTGGATGTGGTCATCTGATTTGCTCCTGTCTGTGCCTTATCAGCAAACTTATATCATTTTAACTAGAGTTTGTACATTGAACTGCTACTACCACCATGGTAGGAAGTCCCAGGAGCCAACTTGAGAGTGAAAGACATGAGAGAAAGGTTCAGAGTACCAGCTGTCTTACCTGAGCTCAGCCCCCTGGAGACCTGCCAAGTGAATGCCATGCCATTAGGGAGCCAAGGTGGAGCAGCAGAAGAGCTGTCCAGACCACTTACAGAATCACGAGAAATGGTTAATTATTGTGTGCCTTTAGTCTGTAAATTTGGGGACTTTTTATTAGATGGTAATAGGCAACTGAAATACATGCTTTATTTATTGTTTATCCATGTATTAGCTAATTTGCTTATTGTTCACTTATTCAGCAACTATTTAGTTAGCACCTGCTACATTGCAGGCATTTTGATAGGCACAGGGGAATATGAATAAGACAGAGACCCTGCTATAGAGATGCATCCAATAAAGGGTATGAATAAGTAAAGATGTGATTTGTTTTACTGTGAGATACCCACTATTAGAAGGGTAAAATAACTGGGGCTGGGGTTGTGGCTTAGTGGAAGAGTGCTTGCCTAGCATGCATGAAGACTGGGTTGGATCCTCATCATTATATAAAAACAAATAAATAAAATAAAGGTATGTGTTCATCTACAAATAAAAAAATTTTAAAAAGAAAAAAGAAAGGTAAACACCCAAGGCTAAGACAGGGAGTTTACAAGTTCAAAGCCACCTTTAGCAACTTAGAGACCCTGTCTCTAAATAACAAATAAAAAAGGGCTGGGATGTGGCTCAGTGGTTAAACTCCCTGGTTCAATCCCTAGTTCCAAAAATTCAAAATGTTAAACACCAGGTACTAATGGAAGAACCAGAAACCTAACAGTTTGGGGAGAAGGTGTCACAGGAAAATGGCTGGGGCAGATTCTTGATGCATATATATATATATATTTTTTTTGCCTATTTATTTTTGATTACTTTAGATAAAACGCCCAGAAATTTGGTCAATGTCACTCAATTATTGACACTAACCAAATTTCTCTTGAATTTCAGTTGACTCTGAACTCAAAGATTATTTATTTCCATAAGTATTTTTGGCATTTGCTTATTTGTTTAATTGGTTTTGTCTTTCCTGTAATGGAAATAACATTCTCCTTAATAAGATCTAGGTTCTTGGTTTACTTTTGTTGTTATCACTGCTGTCATTCAGTATTGGGGATAGAATCCAGGGCTCAGGCATGCTAGGCAAGTGTTCTACCACTGACCGTCATCTCCACCCTCTAAGGAGCTAGATTCTTAAGATTCAAACAACTAGGCTTTCTGCAGGTATGATTCTAAAACAGACTAGCCTACTTTCCCACCCAGTAGTTCTTTACTAAAAATGAAAAGTAGAAAAAAAATATTAGAGTAGCTAAGGTTAAATATAA
Organism: Tamias sibiricus; assembly: GCA_025594165.1. Taxonomy (NCBI): domain Eukaryota; kingdom Metazoa; phylum Chordata; class Mammalia; order Rodentia; family Sciuridae; genus Tamias; species Tamias sibiricus. Next base: position 106,649,644 of record CM046658.1, on the reverse strand, counting down.
CAAAGAGATTATACTAGTCATGAGGCCTTGGGCTCAATCCTCAGCATGCACATTCACATACACACAATGTGTACATATATATACACATACTGGAAATATACATTTATAGAACAAGACTGGAAGGAAATATAGAAAAATATAATTTGGTCCCTTTCTTACATATCCTTAGTAGTTACTAGCCCGTGGGTCTTCCAATTGCTTTCTCCATATCCACACCTGAAAGAGCACAGAAATAACAGGGATAAAAGTGACTTGGGCAAATGATATGACTGCTTAGAGATCGTAGTAGGACCTTAGGAGTCCTAAGTATAACAGATGGAAAAATTAATACATTAAGAAAAGTACAAAATAACCACTAACCCTTAATTTAGTTAAAATACAAGCTTATACAGAAATGAGACCAGCAGTCTAGAAGAAAGTCCTCAAACAGGCAGCACAGTTTTAATTAGTTGAGTATAGAGACTAATTAATATGCAAATGAGGAGCTTACCAATATTAATCATCTGTTTTACTAGGCTGCTTTTTACTAAAGAGTTTCTAACGAGTTTGCAAATTAAGTTTCTTTGACATTAAAAATCAGCTAAATGCCTGTCTGAGAATAATCTCTTCTAACTCAAGGGCGGGAAGGGGGAATTTTTTTTTGGATGAAAAACAGCAATGTTGAAAACCAATTCCCATGTTGGCAGGCACTGTGAAAGAGTTCTGTATCAACTCTTTCCAGGCTCTAATTGAAACCATTTCGGCAAGACAGACACCAGAAAACAGTTGGAACAGGGACAGATATAAGATGTGGTGATTTAAAGATACATGACTTGGAAAATTACATCACAAAATGTGTGTGTTAAGTTGGTGACTATCATTGTTAAAACCCAAAAGAGATTACAAGTATACTTTTAAACCCCTTTTATGACCTTTAACCTCCCCATAATTCTGTTTTCTTGGAAACATTGAAGATCAGGTGGGATTTTAATTTATCAGGGATGATTTGAAGCGTGGGGATGGATTACCAGGTTTTCTTATGGTCACTTTAGTTTCATTCAGTTTGTAAGAAAAGTGTGTGGGCTTGGGTTCAATTGCATTAGTCATTTTCAATGTCAGTTAACTCCATTATTTTCCCATTTAGCTATTAATACAAAATAATACAAATTACTGCAACACTGTGGGCTGCTTCCTTCCAGGGGGAATGTCACAAAAGATATTCTATTGAAACACACAGTTGCCCTTAAGTGTGTTTTTTCTTCTATCATGCCCCTGTTGAAATTCAAGGGGATTTTTGAAATGATATACTTTTCAATCAGCTCAAAATCTGTGGCTTTTTTTTCCCCTCAAATTTTATACCTCTTTGTTCCTCCTCCTTTTACTATAGCCATTGGCTGAAAGATATCATAATTCAGGCAAAACAATTTTGTTACCCAGTTTCTCCTTTTTTACACATTAATTTGCTAATAAATATTTATTGATAGGGTTGAACTAAAGTGCTGAATACCTCCCCCTGTATCAGGTACTGGCAAGATGCAAATATGCATAATTAGCAGTTTCAAGGGACTTTCCATCTACGAAGAAGATGAAACATGTGTAAAACATGTGCCCAATTCTACTTTGGAGAATTAAGTGATAAAAGCAATGAGTTGCATATCCCATGAGCTTGCTACAACCGATTTTGAGCAAAGTCATGATAACATTCTGCTTCAGTCTCTTTCGTAACATACAAAAGCTAGTCCTAGTGAGATATGTTGGAGAATGGGGTAGGACTGATAATCTATTACAGTTTTCAGTATTTACGAGTTTAAGGTGGTTAATGACTGGAGAATGTTCTGGTGTTTTCCCCCCTTTTCCTTTTAGGAAGAGACCTTTCTTCACACTGTAGACACTTTCACTTGCCGAGTGTCCATGGTGATGAGCCAATGGCATTCACTTCAAGATGTTCAGAGCAGGAGCTCTGCTCTGTTTTTCAGGCTCTCCTATAATCCTCGCTTGTCTGAAGCCTTATTTCTTTTGGTCAATGCCTGTGCTAAATGTCATGGCCGGCAGAAAACACTGCTAAGTTCAGATTCATTGAAATTCATGGCAAAAAGAAAGAAAGCCCTTAATCAAAGGCACAAGATAGATTTGCAGGAAAATAACGGCCAGAAAATTAATCCAAAACGTGCTTCGGTTTGGGCTTCTGTACAAGCATGTCTTGGCGGCAGGTCTGGACTGGAGGTTGTGGGAGTTGCAGGAGTGGAAAATGGAAATGGCTCATCTGCACCTGCCCTTTCTCCAGAGACTTGGCTCATCCTCTCCCATGACACACAGGACCAGTTCACACTCTGAAGAAGGCTATGGGCCACCCCTCCGTGCCCACACCCCAGCAGCCTGGCCCCACAGTCACTGTCACTGAAACCATATGTAGTGTTTTACAAATCATGATATGATCAGATATAGGATGTCTTTCTGCAGTATGTATGAGTTCCACCTTTTGCTCTAGAACAGCACCTTCTAACATTGCTTTCCCTGTGATGAAAATGTTCTATAAATCTGCAAGGTCCTGTGCAGTACCTGCTAGCCACATGTGGCTATGGAACACTTAAAATGTGGAACTGGGTTTTTAACTTTATTTCATTTCAATTAATTTTAATTTAAATAGCCACATGTGGTTAGTGGCTACCATAATGGTAGAAAATAACTTTATCTATTTGGATTTCTATTTGTATAAATGAATAAATGATTACCCTATGATATCAACACAAATTTAACTTAGATACATGAATGAATTCTCATCATTTCAACACAAATAAAATGAATGAAAGTCTGAAATCTTTTGTTCCCAGTATTCAGGTGACCTCTCAGGCTGTGTTCCCTCAACACCCAAATGTCAAGGGGAAAAGAAATAATTTTAAAGGATGAGATCTTTTACCAGATGGACACCTCAGTGCTTTGAATATCAGTAAATAATTACAGAGTAAGACACTCCCATGTCTTCCATCAGCAATTTTAGGCAAAAAGAAGTGATTCATTCAGATCCAGGAAATACTGGGGGGAAAAAGTGTTCAGCTCTCTGCTATGATGAAAGAGTAAGGCTTTAACCTCCATCTTCTAAATTGAGTGTAGAAAATTAACCAACGGCTCACTTTGACTTTTTTCCCATTTATTTTACATCTTTGTATCCCACAGCCATCTACAGACAAGTAAGATTAAAGTTTACTAGTCTTTAATATTAAGATCAACATGAAGGACCCTCTAATTAGGACAAGAAAAATATAAAAATATCAAGTAAATGCTAATGATATTAATAACCTCTGGATAACTAAGAATAGTGTTTGACAAAGACTGCTGACAACTTTGTAGCATGTCTACACTGGGGTTAAATTTGCCATAATTTGAAAATTATGAAGTCAAGTTTGGTCAGTCATGTCCTCTAATGAGAAGTAAAGACAATCTTCTCCTGAATGCATGGCTATGTAGTCATTGAGACTAAGCACAACATGAAACAGCATATCATCCAGGAATTTTTATTGCAGGTTCTGTGATGTCCCCAAATTTAGCATCAAGGATGTGTCTGGGAAGAAACACTCCTAGTGACCACAATAGAGGTAGAAGCAACCAGAGATTCCATCTGCATGGATCTGATGACTGGAGATGAGCTCTCCTGAGATGTTGAATGTATCCTTCCACTGATTGATGTGTGATCTTCAGCCCAGACACACAACTGGCCAGAGTTTTGTTGCTTTTGAATTTGCAGCTGTTCAGTTGGTACCACAACCTTAAATAGGACATAAATAAGAGCAAAAACTATGCTTTTTTAGGTAACCAGAGGATGCAGCCAAATTCTAGGAATGGGCTGGAGAGCACATACTCCCCTGGGCTTTACAGCTCCAGGTAAAATCAACCCACTTGTTTATACAGCCCGTCTTCCTTCACAGGGTTCTTGTGAGAATCAAATGAGATCCCGAGAGAGTTAGACTCCCCTGGTAGAAAGAGCAAGCAGATGATCAGAAATACTTGAATTCTAATTCTGGGACTTTGTTTAATGGCTTTGAGTTTTTGTCTTCTTATGAGCAGAATGAGGGCAGGGAGAGCTGCTCTATGATCTCAGGCTGCAAATGTCACACAGCTCACTATGTGCACACGGTTTTTGATTCCAGTTTTGTTACTGGCACAGAGGTTTCTAGCCCCTTGCTTCCAGATGAGATTCACTTATGTATATCTAGTCCCCTAGTCACCAGTTGCACATGGCCACAAAATGATAGGCTGGGATTAGTGGTGCAGTCTGTGAAGGTGAGATTGAGTGCAGCAAGAAAAATCATAAAAGGCACCAAATCCATGGCCCTGACTTCATTAAGAGGCTCAATATTCATCTAGTGATCTAGCTTCAGTCAAACGCAGCCTCCTGACCTTTTGCCAGCTTAGGCCTGCTGTCAGAAGCTGGGGAGCCCCCACAGAAGGGCAGGGGAGGAAGCCCCAGGTTGCCCACAATGCAGATTATCCTGGGAATATTCAAGAGGGACTGTGCAATAAGCCCCCAGTCTTGTAATTTTACTTCAAAAAGCAAAATATCTCCCAGATAATGAGCCTTTTGCTCTAATAAGAACTGTAGGATTGATTAGGTTCAAACAGTTAAGAGACATCCTTGTGGTTAATGAAGCAGTATTGAAAATGCCTCTTGATTCTTTGGAAACTTATATCATACAAGAGCAAGAAGAGAACTGGAGGCGGGTGAATGAGACTGTATGTTAGTTAATATACTCCAGATAATGGACGCAAAACATTTGTTCTCTGAAAAGTTAATATTTATTGAGAGTTGTTTCTGCATGGGGCCAGCAATAAACTTTGATGATTATGGTTAAAGCATTCTTTGGATAACATGTTTTCCTGTGAATCCTGAGTAGGGGACGGAAGCTTCTGCCATTTTAATTCCTTTGTTAATGTCTTTATGAATGCAATTAACACTTCATTCACGCTTCTTTGTTTCTGGATCCCATTAGGATGTGGTTTATGCCAGTTTCTCTCTCCCAGGAGACAGCCCGCATCACACAACATTTCACTCAGCTGTGTGGCTGAGCACTGACAAACTCAATTTGCAAAAGGCAAGCGTGAGTTGACACCATGCTGTGGCAGTTGTCCTGAAGGAAGCAAACGACTCATTTCATTCCCAGGTAGAACCCACCTTCTCTGGAAGCATGCTTGTACAAGATTATAGCGAAAAGGAGGTAAGGGAGGATGCTTAACTGATTAAAAGTAAAAGCACTGCTGTCGAAGAATTGCTAAGGAACCCTACTTGGTCCCTCATCTTAAAAAGGAAAGCCAGCCACCCATTAGACTGCTGTTCTAGTCAGCATTTAGTGAGGGCTAACTAGGTACAAAATAAGGAAGGAACCCAGCTTCTACCCTCTGAAGCTTACAAATTAAACAAGAGGCAGCAGACACACATAACCAACATGCAAGCTGGGGTATTAGGCAGCACTGGCAAGGTCCTAAATGAGCGGTAGAGAGACCTAAAGAGCATCTGAAGTTCCGATCTGTGTAATGGGGAGTTCTAGGGAGGCAAGACTTAAATAAAACCATTTTCCTGGCCATTCTGTGTTGGAGATTCCCCGGCAAGGAGAGGGAGAATAGGAGGAAGTGCAGACAGGCAAGAAGAGGCAGGCATTAGCAAAGATGCAGAGGTGAGGAATGAATAAGAGGGTTTGTGTCAATGACAAATTATTCTCCCTTTATATTAAAGTCTCTCCTCCAATTGATGGCATCATTTCTATTTCAAATATCAGTGTGATATTTGCTTAACAGCCAAAGCACTGCAGATGAATCTATCTGAATCTTACTAAGATTCAGTACAGAAAAAGAGGCAGGAGGTTTGAAGGGAAGCAGGGACAAAGGAAGGAAAGAAGGAGGGAAGGAAGGAAAGAAGGAAGGAAGGCCTGCCCATAGATGGGTGCTACACTTTTTCTTCAAATGAAAATAAAAAGGTTACTTCTAGGTAGGCTCAGACCTATGTTAAAATTTGGGGTTTTTTTTCAAGAAGACAAAAAAAGGGCAGAATTTCTAGTGAGTGTTATGAAATGTAATATATTACCAGAAAGGAAGTAAAACAGACTGTAGACCCCAGTCATCCATGTCTAACGTTAAAAGTACGTGCATAAATCAAGGACAGTATTCCTTTCATAGTTTGAACTTTATTTAGTGGTGTGATGGTTCAGTTTTCTTATCTCTGATTTACTCCAAAATTTAGTCTCTGTTTCATTAGTTGCATACCCTCAGTACCAAGCTCTTTTTCTTTCAACCAGACCTGAGCTGTCAACACCATCATATTTCATTTATAGTAAGGCCTGGGTATCTCTTCTGAGTTGACCCACCCCTAGGCAGAACAGCCTGATAGACCCCTGTTGTGGCCAGGCACATTTTGCATTAAGAACATGGTCATTTTCCTCACATTTCATCTTTTGTGGCTGTTCTTCATGGGAATAATTGCTTCCTGTATTATAAATAATTCTTGACCAAAGAACAACTAACAAATTTACATTACACCATTGATCCTAATCAAAGGTTAAAGTACTGGTAATTGTGTAAATAGATATTTCTTTTTCTGAAGCAAATAATTGTCAATTGTGAGTTTTAAAACTACACTGTGATTTATTGGAAGAATGACCACTGTTAGAATGATTAAATTATTTCTCAAACATGAAAAAGGGAAACTATAAAAGGTGATGATCCAATGTATGGGGGTGGGGTTCTCAGGTTAAAAAAAAAATCTTATGTCCTTGTGTATATTTAAAATATACATACATAGAGAGAAAACACACACACGCACGCATGCGCTGCATTCCCCAGCCTCGAGCCACTGGGTAGCTGTGTAAAATACGAACAGGGCCTGCGTTTCACTGCATTTGAGAAAGATGTAAATGTGTAAATATGATGGAAGAGGTTTTATTTTCTTTTCCCCTCTCAGGAATGGTCTGACAGCCCCAGGCTGGAGAATGTGTCTCTCCCAAGTGCTCTGTCACCCTGGTAACCATGGAGACCATGACGATCGATTAGATGCCATCTGATCTCAACCTCATAAAAAAAAAAAGGCAGCAGATGGCAACCAGGCCACTAGACCTGTCTCAAGAGAGACGAAGAGGAAGAGAAAGGGAAAGAAGGAGGGAGAAAGGAGAGGAGGTGGGGGTGAGTTGGTTCGGGCGGAAGAGAGCACAGAAGTGGCTCTGGACATGAAAATTGTTACAGAAGAGTAGAAATAGAAATGGAAAACAAGGAAAGCAAGAATAAAGGAAAGAGGAGATACAGTGGAAAAATGAAACTGAAACTCAACTGTGTAATAGATCTTCGTAGTTTGTAGGAAGAAAACCTAATAAAAAAAGACAATCTGCCATGCTCTAACTTTCTCTTCTGTGTAGGTCTCAAATAGTGGCAAGGAATAGTACAGAACCTGGGCCTTGAGGCTTCTCTGAGGGACACTCACGAGGGTGTCCTTGTGGCTGTCAGTAACAATCAGAACTTGGTGCATCTGCAAAATAATTCTGAGAACTGGTTCTCAGAATGAGTGTCCCTGATCAGATGACACCTTGCAGATAACTGAATGTGTCAATAACTGATGTGTTTGTCACCCTATCTATAGCAATGTTCTAGTTACTCCTTAAAGGAAGAAGTGACAACCACTTGCACAGGTACTCAAGGACAGTTAAGTCAGCACTGGTAACTTAGGACTCTTAGCCAGTGTCTCAGAGTAATGTAACACATTTATGCTATGTCAGACACTGTTAAAAATAAGAGAAAGAAAAGAAAACCCACTTCTAAGCCCATTAGTCAGATATAAGCATAAGCATGTACATAGATGTTATAGAACCACACAGAGACACTATTTTAACCAAATACACCATTAAATCTTAAATGTCATTTGGTTGACTTACCCTTTTTATAAGCATATGAACTCTAGAAGATATGTATAATAATACTGATGGCAGCTTCATTCATAGTAGCCTAAATGTCTTTTAAAATGAAATTAATTAATAAAGAATAGTCTATTAAAAAATGGAATACACCACAGCAATGAGAAGAATGGGCTACTGCTGTATACCACAGGGGGATAAATCCCACAGACATTAAGTTAAAGAAGCCAGAAACAAAAGAAGACAGAGACTCTGTTCATATTAAGTTCAAGATCACGGGGTAGATATTGACTGGAATTGGAATTAGTAGCTCATGGGGTGGGCATGTGTTTAGCTTTAAATTCAGGACAAATATTTTTATGTTTTTTGGGGGGGCGGGGGAAGGACTACTTTTAAAGTGGTCTCCAGAACAGTGCACCAATTTGAATCCTACTTGCCCTGTTGTGGACATGCCGTCTGCTTTCCCTCTTACCAACAGAAGGTGAGTATTCTCATTCTTCCTGATCTTTGCCAGCCTGAGAAAGAAATGGTTCCCAATTGCTTACACTGTGTTTGATGACCAACCATGTTAAACAATTTTTGCTACGCTGCCAGACACTCTTATTTCTCCTTTTGTAAATTGCACATATATGTCATTGTCCTATTTAGCATTAGCTTGAGGGTAAGGCAAAAAAGCGAAACATACCCAAATAGTCTGTGCACATTCACTGGCATTGTAAGATAAAAATGCATTGGCATTTATGACCAGAACAAATTTACATTCTTTGCATAAGTTGATACCCTGCTCTATATATTTCAGAAGGAAGCTAACATTTACAGAACATCTATTATTAAGCACATTTACTCTTTAAAACAGCCCTAACCATTTCATTCTTACAGCTTCATTTAATTTCAGAAAAACTTTTAAAAGGCACTCAATATCCTACCTATTTTTACAAATTTCAAAATCAAGGCTTACGCTCTTATGTTCACAAAACTAAGTGTCATGACTATGATTTAAAACCAAGACTCTCCTCTCTCTCTCTCTCTCTTAGAGAACAATGCTATGGTTTGAATATTTGTGTGCCTCCAAATTCTTATGTTGAAGTCTTCACCCCTATGTTGATTGTATCAGAAGGGTTTTACCAGATGGTAAGGCTCTGCCCTCATGAATTGGGTTAGGGCCTTTGTAGAGCTGCATGAAAATTTTCCTCCACTGTGTGAGGACACAGAGAAACCACCATCTAGAAACAAGGAAGTGGGCCCTTGCCGGACCCTGAATCTGCTGGCCACTTGACCTTTGACTTTCCAGGCCCCAGAACTGTGATAAATACACAGTGGCTTATACTAAATACACAGTGGCTAATACTAAGTGGCCACTTAGTTTATAGTATTTTGTTACTTCAGCCCAAACAGACTGAGAGAGGCAGTGATCCTCATTTTCTTTTCACTTTCCAAACCCTAAGAGGGCCTCTGAATTCTGGAAACATTAGCTACCTTCCAACCCCCAACTCATACCCACCATTCCACCACCAAACCAGAGGAGTGCCAGCATCTCTGCTACTTAGGAAAGAACGAGAATATAAAAAAATCCACTGTAGCTCATCTCATCCATTTTAGAAATTTTATTTGTATTTTAGTGTATGTGATGTGTGCTTTAAAATCTGAGTGATGGTTTAATCAATCCAGAGTTGGAATGAGAAGTAGAGATAGATCCCAGATCTTTTCCTATTAATAAATGATTACTTTTGGTATCTGACACTCATAATTTTGGAGACTTTTTCAAAGAAAAAGGCAAAATCACTTATACAAAATTAAATTTGAGTATTTTGAATGTAGAAAGAAGTTTAAAAATATTTAAATCCCACAAGATCACAAAATCCAAACCCAAACAAAAAATTCCATAATACTTTGTTACTTAACTTTCCTGACAGCTCTGCATAATTTTTCCTTCACTTTTTGAGTCTATAATGGTGGATTACCTCATCATATGACAAAGATTTTCATAATGTATCTTGTCAAGAAATTACAAAAATAAATCAGTCCTTCCTATAGCATGACTGATCAAATTTGTTGTTTTTATTAATAATTTAGACAACCATCTGTGAGCTTCATAACCCGTTATTGGTATCATTACACAAATGTTTAGGATGATAGTCAGTTTGGAGAAACATCTACCAAATTTTTGTCATGTATGAATTATAAGATTTTAGACCATTTCCAATTTGTCATTGTTGTTGTTCAGTGTGTGATCTTAAATACGCTTTGAATGTTGGCACTCACTACTGACTTTTTTTAATTAACTTTTTTATTATTCTAATTTGTTATACACATTTGCAGAGTACATTTCATTTCATATTACATATAAAAAGCACAATTTTTCAAGTTGCTGGTTTAATATAAAGTATTTTTACAACAATTGTGTCTTCATACATGTATTTAGGGTAATCATGGATAACTCAGTCTGCCATTATTCCTATCCCCCTCTGTGTTCTATTTAAAGCTCTTTCATTCCTCTCATTCCCTCTCCCTTGCCTTTATAAGTTAGTATCTTCATATCAAAGAGATCATTTGACCTTTGTTTTGTTGGGATTGGCTAACTTCACTTAGCATTATTTTCTCCAAATCCATCCATTTACCTGCAAATGCCATGATTTTATTCTCTTTTAGTGCTGAGTAGTGTTCCATTGTGTATATATACCAAAGTTTCCCTATCCATTCATCTGCTGATGGTCGTCGGGGTTGGTTCCACAATCTACCTATTGTGAATTGTGCTGCTATAAACATTGATGTGGCTGTGTCCCTGTAGTAAGCTGTTTTTAAGTCCTTTGGGGCTGGAGTTGTGGCTCAGTGGTAGAGCACTTGCCTAGCATGTGTGAGGCTCTGGGTTCGATTCTCAGCACCACATATAAATAAGTGAATAAAATAAAGGTCCATCAACATCTAAAAAATATTAAAGAATTATATTTTCTTTCCCTCCTTCCCTTCCTTCCTTCCTTCTTTCTGTCCTTCCTTCCCCTCCTTCTTTTCTTTCCTCTCTCTCTCTCTCTCTTTCTCTGTCTCCTGTTGTGGCATTGGAGATGGAACCCAGGGCCTCAAACATGCCAAGCACATAATGTACCACTGAGTTACCCCAGCAGCTCTTATATTATTTTTGTCAATATGAATATTCTTGCCATAGTATAAAGCAATTTCAGTATTTTTCAAATATGTTCAAAATGCACTCTTCTTATTGTTTGGGTAATTACCCTAAGAGTCTATTTGTTATTTCTGTTAGCAACTTATCTCTCAATAATTTCCCACTTTTGGAATGATCTATTTTTGTTGTTGTTGTTGTTGTGTAGTTTACTTCTAGATGTCAGAATAATTTCCTATTGCCTTTAAGTGCAAATCCATAAAAAATACATTTTATTGTATGGTACAGAAACACAATAGTAGTAACTGCACCTTCATATGTATTCCCAATTGGGGAAAACTTTGTTTTGATTAGGTGTCAATAAAAATTAAATCTCCTGGGGCTTGGGGTGTAGCTCAGTGGTAGAGTGTATGCCTAACATGCACAAGACACTGGGTTTGATTTTCAGCACAAAATCAATAAATAAATTAAATAAATCCTCTGTTAGAATTGATTGGAAAGAATTTTCCACAGACTAGCTTCTGGATTCATCCATTTCAAACTTTGATTCTCTTCTACTAGAGTCTTTGAAATATTCAATTGTGATATAAGATGTAGATTTGCCACACTGTGTTATGATACTGAGTGAGTTTCCATAGTGAGTGCTTGGAATTTTTATAAAAACTATTCCTACAACAGGATGCATTGAAATATTTACCCATACAAGTGACTGGGAATCACATAAATAAATCCCACTAATCCCAAAATAATGCATCTCCAATTCCACTTGCCTTAGCCAGTACCCCAAATGCCTGCAGCCATTCTGATACCACCTGATAGATGTCAGAGTAGAAAAAGACAGCAGTCTGATCTATTGTGATTAAAATATCTGGCTTTTACAATTTTGCAAACATATACAGCAAGTGAATACATTGCTAGAGTTTCTGCTATCAAATTGAGGGGTGCCAAAGCTTATACTTCAAAAATGTCATGATAAATTTCCCTCTGGAGATTGGGGAAGGGATTAAAATTGGGAGAACATGATAAAGGTGGGTGGTGGTCAGAGAGTGGAGGTGCAGTGTAGTTCTGCTACTTGGTTCAAACACTGTCTCTAATTCTCTGTCCTTAGGTTGGGAAAGAGTTTTCCAGCTCCCTGTCATGGGCTCTAGTGTGGGAACTCAATCAAGGACTGTTCTAGATGAAGCAAAAGCAGAAAAATAACGTCTTTCCATCTTAGGTCCATGTCCTTGCCCTTTTCCCTTCTTCATGGTCCACTTTCTCTTGGATCTCTTTCAATCACACAGCGCCCTCTGAAGACTTTCTTCTTTTCTTTAAAAGTTTGCTCTTGACAAAGACTCAGATATCTGGGGGCTGGGGTTGTGGCTCAGTGGTAGAGCACTTGCCTAGCATGTGTGAGGCACTGGGTTCGATTCTTAACACCACATATAAATAAACAAATCAATAAACAAATAAAATAAAGGGCCATCAACAACAACAAAAAAAAAAAAAAAAGAAAGAAAGAAAAGAAAGATTCAGATATCTGTGATTCATTTGTCCATGCACAAATGCTTATTTTGAATATACTATAGATTAGGCATTTCAGTAACCAGGGATAAGGCAATGTATGAGACACAAATATCCCTGGCCTCAGAAAGTTTATATCCTAGGGCTAATGAGACAGAAAGTAAAGTAGTGTTCCCTTTATAGTGGCCAGGTTTTTAGTACCACATTAGTGCTCCAATGGAAATTTTCATTTGAACTTTTTCATCTCTTGTTAAAGGAGTGTCCCTATTCCTGTGTTAACATAATTCCAAACATCAGGGATTTGGGGAGCTACTTCAGATGGGGAAGGAGCACTTTTCCAACTCCTTGAATCCTTCCACTTTTATTTATTCCCTAAACTGGTCTTGGCTTCTACAAATTACATTGGCCATCGTCCAGCCCTTGCACCTCCATTTGGAACTATACTGTTATTATTAGAGCTTCTAGAACAGTCTCTGGTTTCTTGTCCAGGCACCTTGACAGCCATTTTAAAACTGGTTGCTTCTACTTCACTATTTTCAAAAAGTTCTGTGCAGAGGCTGAGTATGGCCACAGTAATATCTGCTCCTAACATGTTAATTTACCTGATCATTTTCAAACTATCCTGAATGATGACAATGCCTTGCTCAAGTTCAGCATTTCACAGCTTGGTCATTTACACTGAAGAAGTACTTAGTCATATCGAAATATAGTTTCTCACCTTTTCACCCAGTAGTTAGTGTTACATTCATTTTTCATATAGGCAATTTTTTTCACCTTCATTATTAGTACTATTTAGAAGTTCTCAGTTATTAAGAACTTATATTCAAGAATCTGTTATGTGCAAGCAACAGGAAATCAAACTGGCCTGTAAGATCAGATCACATATGGCTCACAAAACCGAAGTCCAGAGGAATGTCAAGCTTCAAGGATGATTGGGTTGGGGACTTAGAGCCCCAATCTACTTCAGTTCTCTCTACTCCGTCCTCTTCCTACTCACAGCTTTATCCTCCACCCAGTAGCAGGACAGCTGTAGCAGTTGACCTCAAATCGAGGAACAGCAAAGTCCAGTAAGACTTCCTGTGGTATCTCTGAAGAACCAGAAACTTTTTCCCAGCACCTCATTTGCCTGAGCTATCTATCACATGATCATTTCGGAACCAACCACTGGTGTGGGCTGAGATGACCAAAGCAGTCCCGTCTGGGGCAGGGGCAGGTGGGAGGCAGGGTTTGGGGAGGATTCCCCACAGGCACGGGAGCTTCCTTGGGGAGAAGAATGCCCAACATAATCAGAATCTGGATAAGAAGGAAAAGTGGAACAGATGTAGGAAATGCAGATGAAAATAACCTCCTTCTACTTCAGAAGTCATTCTGGTTGTCTTAATGATACTTTAGCAATTTCTAAACTTACTTCTCCAGGTTCCAAGTAATAAGACATCTCATACACGCCAACTGATGACCATAAAAAAGATTTAAATTATGTTCAGTATCTTCTGCCTCAGAAATCAAGGCTTGATGGTATTATTTACAGGACTAAAATAAATAATTTTTTAAGCTAAAGGAGTTAAGGTTTAGTTATTGAAAACAGCCCTAAGGCCTCAGCTGCTAGAAAAGATGGAGGGATTTTGCACAGTATACTTTTGGAGAAAGGAAACTTTCCCAATTCCACTCCAAAGCTTACATGATATGGGTGTTGGTTGTTTGCTGTGTTCATTTTTTGCAGTGCTGGAGATCCAATGCAGGACTTTGCATGAGCAAGACAACTCCACCACTGAGCTCCTCTATCCTCAGCCCAGTTGTTGGTAACCTGAGCCTTGGGGTGTCTAAAGCAGCTGAGGAGCAATCCCAGAGTCTCTCATTTTCTGCTTTCTGCCTTCAGGAGCATTTTCTTTCTTGATTTTAACCTCGGGTGGCTCCCATACATTAAAGATTTGACTTTATCCTTCTTTTCTTTGAGAGATGGGACAGAGATGAGGTGTACAGAAAACCTTATCTGTATAAAAACGGCCCTTTTTTCTTTCTTTCCCCAGAGTATTATGAAAATTAGTGTTCTGAAAACATTTTTCAAAATGATCCCTTGAGATGCCAAGAAAAGTACAGTCTGCTCCAGCAGGTTTTCAGCAAGAGCTTTTCCCTGGAGAGAAGGAGGAAAGAAAAGTCAAGCACAGATTTCTAGCATTTTTCAGAATTTTTGGAATTAAAAAATATATTCATTACTTTGGCTAGTTCATAAACTGGGCTTGCCTTAACTTTCCCAGAGTGGCTGGTTATTGACTTACGCAGAGGGCCTCCCTGGGAAAGGTTAGTACATCAGAGTAGTGTTTGTTAAAACTGACAAAAGTGATAAACTAGGTTTGTATTTATTCTATCATTACTGAGGATACTTTTTAACATCGTTCTGATGTGCTAATAGTCCTTCCTGAGGAAATTTATGCAGACAAACAAACTATTAATTAAATCAAGAGCAGCAGTCCCCACAGAGCTACACTATGCAGATTTGCTGATCTGGATGGACTTGAGCCAGGCACTGGCCTTTGGCTGCAAGGGAGGATATCAGGGGCTACTTTGTGCACACCTGTATACTTCCCAATACAGAGAACAGAGGCATGGTGTCCACTCACCCCGGGGATCCTCAAAGCCCTCTCTGTCTTGCTGCAGAGGCCAGGGGAGGGACTCTGGAAGCATTGTTCTAACTCATCTACTGGATCTACATGACTAACTCAGGAAGGCAGTGTAGAATTTTCCAAAGACCTTATGAATTCCTCAGTTGTCATTGGAGTCCTTGTATGATGTAGAACTTTCTAGAGAGGTGGAAAGGTTTTTTATTGCATTGAAAAACCCCAACCACATAAAGATTCCTGGAATATGTCGTAACTTGAGTCTTAGTTAGCTGAGTGTGTTTCACCCATGGACCATTTGCAATCATATGAGTACCATTTATAAGCATGGTGTGACCACTGATGTTAATTAACGTTAATTCTGGACCAAGTTGGGCCTGACAATGTGTGTGCTGATGCTGAGGTCATGTGGTGAGGGACCAACTATTCCTTGGTCCCAGGTGTGCTCCAGTTTTCTCCGCAGTCCAAATCAGCCCTGGCTCTCCTGACGCTTTATTGCCCTGGCAATTTCCATCCCGCTGGCTGCCTGATCTTCCCGTTGGGTGACTTTCAGCAGCACAGCTGCTGACAGACATGGTGTTGCCATTTCCCCCCTCTCTTTAGCTCTACTTTTATTTTTCCTTCTTTTCTCTCTCTCCCTAGAGTAATCTACACTTACTTTTTTTCTTTTGTTTTTTTTTTTCTTTTAATTTTAGATCAGTCTTTTCCTCCATTTCACTTCTAATACTTCATTGAAGTGAACTTTGTGAAGTGTTTCCCATGCAAAACTCAGCTGTCAATTCTTGGACATGACCCCTGTGCAAAGTTTTGTATCTCTGTCTCTTTCTACTCCTTTCCCACCATGATCCAGCCATATAAATAGATGCAAAAAGGCTCTTTCCTATATCTACAGGAGAATGATAATAAAAATTCCATGGGAACTGTTATAGTTTGCATTTTGAATGTCCTCCAAATGCTCATTAGTTATATGCTTTGTCACCAGGTCTTGGTGCTATTGGGAGGTGATGAAACCTTTCACTAGGAGGTGGGGCCTAATGGAAGGAAGGTAAGTCAATGTGAGATGTGCCCTTGAAGGGAACCCTGGCCCCTTCCTGTCTCTCAATTCCTGGCCATGTGAGGTGAACAGGACTCCTTTGCCACCCACTCCCACCACTACTATGCTGCCATTGGCCCAAAGCAACAGGGCCAAGTAACCATGTACTGGAATTTCTGAAATAAACCTTTCCTCCTTTAAAGTTGTTTATCTCTGGTGTTTTGTCACAGTGATGCAAAGCTGACTTACAGAGATTTTCCCAGCTATCTTATTAGCTCCAGGAAGCCTAAGATGCCACCACAGGAGATATAGCACTTTGGCCCAATTAAGGTGTTTTCTCTAGTTGAAATAAATATTTTCAAGAAGGCTCATTTTAGAGTATGAGTCACCAGGCCTTCTAAGTTGAAGTCCTGAAGAGGTAAGGGATTTAAGGGGAGTGCTATGGTATAAGTTATGAAGTAGTGCTAGAGTGGGAATCAGATTGGGGGAGGTGGAAGGCACTGGAGGGCAGGATATGCTTTCCATGATGAGGCTCATCCACCTCCCACTTTTGCTGAGGGCCAGATCATCCTTGAAATGTTGCTGCTCAGGATTGAGACTCAGGCAGGGCGACTCACTCAGGGCCCTGACTGACCTCAAGACACAAGGCCTAAATAAGATTCTTAGTTTCTGCAAAATAATCTCTTAACCCAGTGGGAAAAAAATCTGGGCTCTGTGCTTTGGGGGTCTTGTTTTACTTCTGTTATCTTCATTGAACTAACGAGTTGTTTCTTGGAACTGAGTAAGTACGTCAGTGCGCAGCCTGGCTGCTTTACTGAAGAATCACAGAGGAATGATATGACAAGGCTTTTATTCTTGTATAACCCCAGGCTTGAGAAACCAGGCTCTCTTAATGTGCAAGCAGGACCTCTGGGAATATGGGCTAATCCTAATTTTTTCAACTTAAAATGGGGATAATAGAAACTCCTAGCTTGCAGAGGTCTTGAAGGATAAATGATAATGCACACAAAGGGCATACACGATGCCTGGTAAACACTAGGCATTCAATAAATGCCAGCTGCTATTTTGAATATTAGTATAAGGCCGGTAGACGAGTTACTTCATAACTAGTGTCTTGACAATCAGGAAAACTACAACATATTCCCAATGTGCCTAATTTAGCCCCACAGAGTGGCATCCAACAAAGAAGACACATCTGCAGCCTTCCTTACCTGACTGCATGCAAGTGTCAGGGACAGGAGAAGAAGGGCTCCTCTCTTTAGTGTCCTGCAAATCATTATTGCACACATGGAGAGCAGCACCCATGTTAAGTATGGCCTTCTGGGGAAGGAGGGAGGGCTAGGGAATTTGGAAGACTCTGAGTCTCATCAATCTCTACCATTCTCAGAAAAATGATTTGTGTCCCCAGTGCATACAAGTAAGTGTATGGCCTCAGTACATATGCATGCATACACACACACTCACCCATGCTCACAGAGGCCACACACACACACACACACACTCAGTCACACGCTAGAACACGATTGCACAGGCGTATTTTTTCTTGTCTTCCTTCTCGTCTCCTGCATCCTTTTCAGTCCATTCGGGCATAATTATTATTGCTCTGCTGGCTTGGTTCTGTAGCTCTCTAGAGTGGAGCAGATGTCGACAGCTCTGAAAGATCCCATGCTATTACACAGCAGAACAAATGAGGATGTCAAAAAAGGCTCTTCAGTCTAACAAGAAAACAGAGGAAAGAGACAAAAAGAATAAAGCCTTTGGAGACCTGCAGACTCGCTCTGATTAGATCTTATGCTAACATGATGCCCACTCTGCGTACTAACAGTGATTTAATATGTTTAAATGATACAGGGGAAATATGTCTTGGGGAAAAAAAGAGAGAGAGAGAGAGAAGAGAATTTCTTCCCTGGCAGGCATGATTAAGATGGTGTGGGTTTCCTTGGAAAACGCGACGGCAGCCTGGGACTGTCGGCTACTGTCGCAAGCGTGTTCACTTACGATGTCTGGCGTCGTCTCATTAAGCCGGGCAGCCCTGATTTCTCCACCACCGAGTGAGTGATAGGAGCCATTCTGATGGATACTCTAGCTGGGTGCAGAACGGAATGTCAGCCACACTGCTGGCCATTGTTTCTTCCTTAATGGGGGAGGCTATAATGTTGAAACATTTTACATGTGGGCCCACAGGTCCACAGATTTTAATTTTCCAAAATGAAGAAAGAATATACTCCAGAATTTTGGAAGGGGGAAGAAGATCTCTAAGCAATCAAAATGGACAGACAAAAGTCCACATATTATAGATCACAGGAAATCATTTACGGATGGAATATGTCCTCAGCTCCTTGCTCTGAACCTATTTACTCCTCTTCTACTTATAATTCTAATTTTTCATGTAACAGTTTTCTCTTTCACCAGACCATGGCAAAACAGAGGAAACTATTTAGAAAGGCCAGCTCTGGGAAGAGAAAGATGGAACACAATGCTGTTGGGCGTAGGTTAAATCCTGACAGTATTAAAAGTGGGATCTGATAAGGTGACTGTAAGAGAGAAGACAGACACACCACAGTCAAGTTGAGAGTATTTTTTTATTTGTTTGCTTCCCTGTAGGTTCCTGTACTCCTTCCACAGTGGGCCTAGGATAGCTGTTGAGAGACTTTTGTTTTGTGAAATGGAGAGCACCTGCTTCACAAATCCCTGAGAAATAAGAGTTAAAAGCACAAACTTCAAAAACCCCAAAACTAAACCAAACCAAACAACTTCCTGGAGAAAAGCAGATTATCAAAGTTCATCACTGAAATACAATGCATTGAAAACTCCTAGAATTTCCCTTGGGCCTAAAAATGCCCATACTCTGTGGTCTAGATGTCAGCACAGAACCCCTCTGTGGAATGATGATGCCGAAGTTACCTGGTCCAGTGTTTGTCCTGACAACTTTTCAATCTGCCTATGCTCAAGGCCACCTCGTCATGGGGCCCCACTCCCGGCGGAGATGGCAGTTCACTGTCAGAGTGCTCTAATTATTAGAAAGTCCAGGCTCATTGCAGTCCAAACATACTTCTTTATAATTCACCCCATTGGCCATGGCTCCAGCCTCCTGGCCCCAGGGAGAGATGATCTAAGCTTGTTACACATACAAGGACAGGGATCATAACACGCCCCCCTCCTACCAGCCCCCGTGGGCATCATTTTGGAGTACAAAAGGATTGTCACCTCTCTTGTATTCTGCGGCCACATGTCCATTATACTGCAAGCTTATAGAGCACTCGTGATTCATTTTAAGCTTATAATCAGCTGAAACATCTCTATCATTTTCACCCAGGCTACTATCAAACCACAACTCCCCCATCTGCTGCTTATTCCATCTTATTTGCTTGTTTATTTTAACCAAGTGTAAGACTTTACATTTATCCCCATTAAGCATAATCTTGTTAGATCTGGTCCATTGTTTCAGTCTGTCAAATCTTTTTTCATTGCAATTCTGCTGTCCGATGTATTAGCTATCCCTTCCAGCTTTGTGTCACCCACAAATTTTATCACCAGGCCATCACTGTCTTCATCCAAGACATTAATAAAAATGCTTAACAAGGCAAGACAGAGGCCAGAAACCCATGGTGTGAAAGATCCTTTATAGAAATCGACGTCAATCCATTAATTAGTACTCTACATCCAATCAGTTGCTCATCTACCTGACTTGGCTGCCTTTATCCCTTGTCATCAGTATATCTCATCCTCAGGGATTAAGATTGTATCTGTCAAATGCATTGCTGCAATCCAAGTGCACTGTGTCTACATAACACCTGGAAAACCAGTCTAGCAACTCCTTCAAAAAGAAGTGTGATGGGTCTGGATGGTATACCGACTCCTTGCCTTGCACCTAGGGACAGTATCCAGCTCACCCAAACAAAGATCATCCAAACTGCCTGAGCTTTATATAAAGATCAAGATTTTCATGTAACTACATTAGTATTTATAGTAATGGAACTATGGAACCAGTCTAGGAACCCATCAACAGATGAATGGATAAATAAAATGTGGTATATATACACAACGTAGTACTCAGCTATAATGAAGAATGAAATTGTGGCATTTTGCTGGTATATAGATGAAACTGACAGCATCATGTTAAGTGAAATAAGCCAGACCCCAAAAGTCAAGGTTGAAATGTTTTCTCTCATATGTGGAAGGTAGAACAAAATAAGGAAGAAAAGAAAAGGGGGACAGATCCCAAGAAAAAAGAAATCAGTGAAATAGTGGAAGGGATTGAGGAGGGGGAGGAGGGACAGGAAAAAGGACTAAGGGTGGAATGAAACTGACCAAACTTTCCTATGAATATATATGAGTAACTACAATGAATTTTACCTTTATGTGTATCCATAATGCACTAATTTAAAAAAGTATAAATACATAGAAGAAATATCAATAGAGTAGAGGGCAGGGAACAAAGGAACAGGGTAGGAAAGGGAAAGGGGAAGTACTGAGGACTGAATTGGAGCAAATTATATTCTAAGCTTGAATTATTATGTCAAAATGAAGCCCAATATTATGTGTAACTATAATGAAATAATTAAAAATATAAATATCAAAGTAAAAATTGTTATGGTTTAGATATGAGATATCCCCCAAAAGCACGTATATGAGACAATTTAAGAAAGTTTAGAGGTGAAATGACTGGGTTGTGAGAGTTTTAGCCTAATCAGTGCATTAATTCCTAATAGGGATTAACTGGGTAGTAACTGTAGGGTGAGACTGGAGTAGGTGGGTCATTAGGGTGTGACTTTGGGGGGGTCTGCATTTTGTCCTTAGTAAGAAAACCCTCTGCTTCTGCTTCTAATTTGTTTTTTTGTTGTTGTTATTAGCATTCTTTTTTAAATTTATTTTTTATTTATAATAATTACAATTCATAGTGCACATATATAGCATCTTTTTACATAAAACTGTTTGTATACAAAGTATATTCATACCATTCAGGTCTTCAATCATGCATTTAGGATAATGATATCCCTCTCATTCAACCACCTGTTCTTTTTTTTTTCTTTTCTCCTCCTCCCTCCCCCTCCCTTCCCTTTGACTATTCTAGTGTTCTTCTAATCCTCCTATGTACCCCCCCATCCAACAATACTGTGAACTAGCCTCCTTATATCAGAGAAAACATTTGGTATTTGGATTTTTGAGATTGACTAATTTCACTTAGCATTATATTCTCCAACTTCATCCATTTACCTGCAAATGCCATTATTTTATTCTCTTTTATTGCTGAGTAAAATTCCATTTTGTATATATACCACATTTTTTTTAATCCACTCATCTACTGAGGGACATCTAGGTTGGTTCCACAACCTAGCTATTGTGAATTGTGCTGCTACAAACATTGAAGTGGCTGTGTCACTGTAATATGCTGTTTTTAAGTCCTTTGGGAATAGACCCAGGAATGGGATGGCTGGGTCATAGGGTGGTTCTATTCCCAGTTTTCCAAGAAATCTCCATACTGCTTTCCATAACGGTTGCACCATTTTGCAGTCCCATCAGCAATGTATGAGTGTGCCTTTTCCCCCACATCCTCTCCAACATTTATTGTTGTTTGTGTTCTTGATAGCTGCCATTCTGACTTAAGTGAAATGAAATCTTAGAGTAGTTTTGATTTGCATTTCTCTAATTGCCAGTGATGTTGAGCATTTTTTTCATGTATTTGTTGATTAATTGTGTATCTTCTTCTGAGAAGTGTCTTTTCAATTCCTTTGCCCATTTATTGATTGGGTTATTTGTTTTTTTGGTGTTAAGTTTTTTGAGTTCTTTATATATTCTAGAAATTAGTGCTCTATCTGATGTGCACGTATTAAATATTTGTTCCCAATTAGTTGGCTCTCTATTCACCTCACTGATTGTTACTTTTGCTGAGAAGAAGCTTTTTAGTTTGAATCTATCCCATTCATTAATTCTTGCTAATAATTCTTGCGCTACAGGATTCTTATTAAGGAACTTGGGGTCTAATCCAACATGTTGGAAATTGGAGCTTACTTTTTCTTCTATTAGGCGTATTGTCTCTGGTCTAATTCCTAGGTCCTTGATCCACTTTGAATTGAGTTTTGTGCATGGTGAGAGATGTGGGTTTAATTTCATTTTGTTGCATATGGATTTTCAGTTTTCCCAGCACCATTTGTTAAAGAGGCTATCCTTTCGCCACTGTACATTTTTGGTGCCTTTGTCTAATATAAGATATCTGCTTCTAATTCTACTTCTCTCTCTGCTTCCTGGTGGCCATGTTCTGATCCACTCTCCTCTACCACACTTTTCCGCCATGATGTTCTCCCACATCGCAGGCACAGTGCAATGGAGTTGGCTGTCAATGGACTGAGCCCTCTGAAACTGTGAGACCAAAATAAACTTTTCTTCCTCTAAAATTGTCGTTTGGTCCTGGCAGCAAAAAAGCAGACTAAAACAAAAATAATACCAAAGGAAAAAAAGAATCAAGACTTTTCCCATTTTTGCACGGCTAGGCCTACAAGTACATTTCCTCAAGGACTCAAACTCTCAATGCAGACAAGATTCGCCAGGACATATCTTGTATGGCTAAAGCCTCCTTTGCCTTAGGCTTCCACTTTCTGTTACCAATACCCATGGTAACCTCACCTTCCCTAGTTTGGAGTCACCACTGTAGGAGCATAAATGTTGAAAGGATCTGTTTTCTTTCCAATATCTTTTGTTAAGGCAATAACAATATTGATATTATGAAACAGATCCGTTATTTTTTTTGCCTTGTGCCAAACATATCTAAAAATTCTCTTTTTGTTTTGTCCTAAAAGGCCAAGTGCCTTTTATTGGTCCTGGGAACCGTATCAATGGTAGGATAGGTAGACCAATACAAGCCAGATGTCAATGTCTGTCCCTGGGTTCCTAACTGTCCCCCACCCCCATTTCCCACCCTCAGATCCTGAGTTATAACATTCAACCACCACTGGAGAGAAACAATGTTAGAGAACTTGGAATTCCAAGTCCATCTATTGCCACCAATGCTATCTGTATGAGAGAACAGCAGTAGCCAACTCAGGGAGTAGTTGCAAATATCCCATGAAAAAAAATGCTTTGCCAAACACAGATAGTCAAGGGTCAAATGTTTACTCTCATATGCAGAGTTAGAGAGAGAAAGATAAAAGAAATAAAAAGGTGATGTCACAACAATAGAAGAGAGACCAATAGAGCAGAGGAAGAGGGGCGAGAGGGAGAGAGAGAGGGGAGGGCCTGTGAAGTACTGGGGAAAGTACAAAATCATGCTACATCCATGTAGGAATAGTCCACAATGAATCCCACATTTACATATAATTATAATGCCCCAATCAAGAAATAATAAAAGAAGGGAGATAGGAGAGTAGAAGAAGGGGTAGGGAAGTGGATGTGCTGGGGACTGAGAGTGATCAGAGTATGTTCTGTGTATATATGAACATGTCACAATGAATCCCACTATCAGGTAAATTAAAAAGCACCAATTAAAAAAAGAAGTAATGGCTTTAAGAGTACTGTGCCCAGTCCTGACACATGGTCAGGGTTGAATATTAGCGTCTTCTGGTTTTTACCTTGGTCTCCTTGCCATTTGGTTCTGCTTGTCCCTTTTCTTCCCCCCTCAGCTCATGTTAGCTCTTTTCCAAACTTCAATTTTCTGTCTGCCTCTCACAGAATGGCTGCCCCACCCTTACTTTGACAAAACTTTATGCACATTGAAAGAAAATCCCTTGTTGATGACTTCAGGAAATACAGATCAAATCTAATTGCAAATCCTATCCCCGTCTGGCAGGGCCCAGGTCTCCTTTAAGACAAGTCCTAGTGCATAGAGGATGAGTCCTCTGGATTTTCCCACAAATCTCAAGAGCAATACTATTTGGGTTCATAACCTGGCTTCTTTACTTTTTAACCTTATGATTCTGAGCAAGTCAATTAACCTCTCTGAGTCTCACTTTCCTCAGCTATAAGGTAGGCATAATAACTTAGGGCTTTGGGAGCAAAGGCTGCTTAGGATCATGCTTACTAAGTAGCATATGCTCAATGAATGGTAGTTGTTATCAGCATCATCATCCTTCTCCACTTTATCTTTCCTGATAATATCCATTTTCTTAGTAGAATCGCTTGGTTGTGCACCCCTCTTTCCTTCTTTTGTTTATGTGCATTAAATTTCTGAATTCAATAGTGAGGTTCTAAGAAGCCACATCTATCATTCTACATCACATCTTCCCTTCTTTAAGAAATGACCTTCAAACTACAAACTGTAAAACATGGTGAACCGATAGTTCCTAGATCACTACAAATCAAGATAGATGTCAATCATCCTGTTTGGACTCCATTTTTAGATCTCATGCACCTCCTTTGTCTGTCTTCCTAGGGTTCTTTTGAAAACTGTAGGGAGCCATGTGTTTACACATGCCGAAAGTTACTTGAGGGTGTAAGCTGCCTGGTACCGAAAACCGGGAGGAAAACTCTCGGAGGCAGAGCAAAGCTTTCACTACTTTTACTTCTACTTTAGCTTAGAGAGAAAGAAAGATAGAGCTTAGCTTCTTCTTGTCTTCTTGTAGAGAGAAAGAGAGATAGAGCTTAGAGAAAGATTTCTTCTTTAGAGAGAGAGAGAGAGCTTAGCTTTTAGAGCTTCTTTCTTCTTTCTTCTTTCTTCCTCGGGAGCCTCTGCCTGACTCTGACCAGGAATTACTTCTTCTATCTGGTTTCTCTTCTGTAACCGCTCTGCCTACATTCTGGCCGCTCTGATTCTTTTCTTCTTCTCCGACCCGAACTCTTCTTCCGACAGAGCGACTGCACGACTGACTGAATGAATTCATTCTTCTCCTGACTCCGACCGCTTTCACCCGGTTATATACCTTTAGCTTTGCGGGTGCCTCACGTGCATTTACAGGTGCGTCACATACATACTTATTATCAGGTGGAACTTATGGCTTCCAGCTGACCGCAATAGCCATCTCCCTAATTGGGGCTCCTTCATGAGGGAAAGTCTGCATTTTAGTTATAAGCATCTTTTTTCTATCTTCAGGATTAATTAATGAATCAATTCTCATACTTACCGAATTTCTGCTATGTGAGAAGCACTGTCATATCCCTGCCTTCAAGAAGTTAAGTTATGTGCACCAGGCACATGCAAGGACCTGAGTTCAACCTCCAGCACTATGAATGAATAAATAAATAAATAAATAAATAAGGCTTAGTCCTGGGAGAGTTCTGTTTCTAGTAACAAGGGAAAGATTGTAAGCAGATTTTCATTTGTATGGTAAATTTGCATAACACAAAAATCATACAGAATGTATTTTCTGGCCTCTTTGGAATTTAGTTGGGAAACCAATCACAAAAATACCTCTAGAAAATATTAAAATACATAAAAATGTGAAAATTAAGTAATATACTTCTAAAAGAGAAATCTCAAGGAAACTAGATAACTTTCAACTTAACAATAACAATCACATGATGTCAAAAACTATGTGCACAAAGACCTAAATTTAGAGATTAAACTGTTCCTATTAGAAAGTAGGAAAGGGCTAAATCAATGATCTAAACTTTTACCTTAAGGGGAAAAAAAAGTAAGGGAAACCTAAAGTGAGTAGAAAGAAAGAAATAACAAAGACAAGAGTGGAAATCAATGTAATAGAAAACAGACAGAGAAAATTGACATAGCCCAAAATGATTTTTTAAAAAGATCAATAAAATTGATAAGGCCTTATTTAGACTGATCAAGGGAGAGAGAGAGAGAAAAATGTGAACTACCAATACAAAAAATAGAAGAAAGGATAGTCCCACAAAATTTACAAACATTAAATGATAATGATGAGATATTGTAAACAACTTTAGGCCACCATGTTTGACAATGTAAATGAAATGAATAAATCACTTGAAAAACAGGAGAATTCAAAACTGACAAAAGACAAAATAAATGGCCTGAATATCTGTCAAAGAAACTGAATTCACAAAATTCTTTTCATGAAGAACTATTCTGACCAAATAGCCTTAATGGTGTCTTCTAGCCAAAACATAAGGAAGAAATCATACCAAACTTTAGCAATCATATAGAAACAGAGGAGGGGCCACCTCTCAGCCTTTTCAGGAAAGTAGCATGTTCATAATAAACCCAACAAATACCCTCCAAGGAAAGGACAGACCAGTATTCCTCATGTACAGAAATGCAAAAATTCTTAACAAACCATAGCACATCAATTCTATCAGCATACAAAGAGTATAATACATTATGACCAATTGGGGTTTATCACAAATAATGCAAGTTTGGTTAAAATAACAGAAAAACAATCAATGTAATTCATCCCCTTAAGTTAATAAAGGAAAAAGATAAACATTTCAGAAGATCCAGCAAAAGAGTTTGAAATATTTCAGCACCATTCCATGATAGAACCTCTTGGTTGACTAGGAATAGAATGGAAATTCTTCAATCTGATCAAAGGAATCGGTAAGAAGCCTATACCTAACATCATAATTAGTGGTAAAATGTGGAATACTGTTCCTCTCATGTCAGAAACAAAGTAAAGATGTCTACTCTCACGCTTCTTTCCACCATCACACTTGAAGTCTTGCCATTAGACCAAAAGAGATATAAAAATAACAAAGGCTGGGAAAGAAGAGATAAAATCATCCTTCATTACAAGACATGATTTACATGTAATATATTCAAAGGAATTTACCCACCTCTATCCTACTAAATCTAATAAATTTACCAAGTTTAATATAAAGCCAATATGGAAATTTTTAATTTTACTTTTACATAGTATTAGCAAACAATTGGGAAAAGAACTAAAAAATCGATACTATTTACAATAGTATCTGTATCATAAGATACTTACAAATCATTATGTTTAACAAATATACAAGTTTCTGTACTTACAACTATGAAATACTGCTGAGAGAACTTGAGAAAGACCTAATAAATGCAGAGAGAGTCCATGCTTATGGAGTAGTAGAATCAATACTGCCTATAGATTAAATGTAGTTCCAACCAAATTTCCTGTTTTCTCCTCCCTCCCCCATTTTCCCTTTCTTCCTTTTTTCCTTCTTTCCTTTTTATGTAGAAATTTAAGATTTGATAAAATAAAATAATTGGAAGACTTACATGATTAAAGTTAGGTCTCACTTTAATCTCTGTAGCTTTTTTTTCCTAACCTTTTTTTTTTTTTTACCTCTCCTTATATATGCTAGTCTTAATTTATCAATTTCTAAGATAGTGTTTTATTAGTGTAAAGATAAACAAATAGATCAATGAAATAGGAAAAAACAAAAAACACAATCACAATCAAATGATCTTTAAGGAAAACCAACGTGGAAGGAACAGTCTGTCCAACAAATGATGCTGGAATCTACTCAACAATAAAAAGGAATGTACATGGGTACATCTCTGAAATATTATATAGTAGATTGAAAGAAGCCTGATGGTTAATATATGATGGTATCTATTATGTATCAAACATTAACCATTCAATTAATATAAAGTCCAAGAACAGGTAAAATTTGTCTGTGGGTACTAAAATCAGAATAGTGATTGCTGCAGATGGAAGAGAGTGTTGACTAGAACGAGGCACAAAGGCATTTTCTTCCTTTTTCTTTTGCTTTTTCTTTCTTTTTTTTTTTTTTTTTTGGTACCAGGTATTGAACTCAGGGGCACTCAACCACATCCCCAGCCCTATTTTGTATTTTATTTAGAGACATAAACATAAAATACTTAGAGTTGCTTAAAACCTCACCATTGCTGAGGCTGGCTTTGAACTCGCGATCCTCTTGCCTCAGCCTCCCGACCCACTGGGATTACAGGCATATACCACAACACCTGGCTGGCATTTTCTAGTCTGATGAAAATGTTGTATGTCTTGTTTGAGGTGTTAATATCTGTCAGAACTTACCGAATGGCATATTTGAGGTCTATGCACTTTGCTGAATGTTATTACGCCTCTATTAACTTTTGTTTTAAAAGCAAGGAGGGAGGTTAAGGGGAAGGAAAAAACACATAAGGAGAAAATATAATGCAATACTGTAAGTGTGATGCCAGAGTCATACACATCAGCCTATTGTCAAAAAAGTGTGTTCTAGCCTAGATTTATCTGTGTGACAGTTGTACTTCCCTGTCCCTTCTGGATTCCCTTGTCAACTTGATCTGAAAGCATCTCATCACCCAGGGGATGACTGAGGCTGTGACACCATGAAATAATTCTGGGTCTGTCCTGACCTTTGACCCCTGAACCTAGGGTAAGGAGAGATTCCTCAAATGTAGAGAAGAGGAATGGGGGACTGTCTAGAACCCACACAGCTGCGGCTGACTACTTGTTGTTTCCTGACAACTTTCTTGGTATTCACCTAATAATCCATCAGGGCTCTAAAGATGCCAGGTTTGTGAATGAATCTATCTAGCACCAAAATGAATCTCTCTAGCACAGCCCTTTTAAAATAAAAAATGTCCAATTTAACAGTGAAATTCAGTCCATTCAAATCTGTTGAAAAATCTGGCTATTTGCAAACAAAGAAAAGAGTGTATTGCCCCACATTACATATCAAAATAAATCCAGAGGTATAAAAGGGCAAATTTTAAATGAAACCAAAACTTGAAAAATATTGAGATGAATATTTGTTAGAGCTCTGGGTGGGAAAGAATTTTCTGAACAGATTAGAGTAGTAGATTCCTTAATGAGAATATAAAGTTTAAGTACATCAAATGGTAAGTTAGTATAAAATTTTAAAACTTGACAACAATCAGGCAAGGAGCATTTGCTACAAATATTTCAGCAAGAGGATTTTTATCCTTAATAACAAAACAAATAAATAGGAATGATAAGGTCACAATGCTTAAAAAGTTGAGTAAGGTAATATAATGACTGACATGATAAAAATATGTTAATATTATAAATACCCAAGCAAATAAAATAACCTTGAGACTTTGTTGTTTAATAAAGCAAAATATGCATATACACACAGAGAAAAATATTAGAAGAAAAGGCACATATTTGCTGAATCATGCCCTAAGAGAAAGCTAGAGTTCCTGGTGAGGATTCTACCCCATCCTGGAAACTGACCCAACTGCCTCAGGTCTGCACAGAAGACAAGATGGGAAGATATTTCTCACCTGTGGGGCACAAAAGGCTCATGAAGGAGGCTTAGACCACTCAGATTGTCCCCAGTGTCACACAGTCCTAGGGGTATTCCTGTGTGATTCTCTTTGAACATACATTGATGTGAACTTTAATCGCAGAGAAGAGCCAGGTTACATTCTGCCTCTTTACAGCCTTGGGTTTAAGTAATTCTTATTAAGTAAAAGTAAGAATTAAACTGAGCAAGGAAAGATGAGAACCAGTTTGTCTGGATTCTAATGCCCAGGCTGCCTCACGTGCCCAGGGCTTTAGTAGTGAAGAACACACCAGGCTGGAAGTCATTCTCCCAGGTCTACCTGTGGCTCTTCTTTCTCCACTGCTCTGTGAACTTGGACAAGTCAATTTCTTTGCATCTCAACTTATTCATTTATAAAGTGGGCATGATGGTACCTACCCAGTTTGCTTCCTAAGGCTTAGGGAAGATTAAATTAGCTAGATATGCATTGTGGAATTGCTTTGTAATACAAACCGTAAGAAATTGTATGCATTTACTCACTATTATATTTAAATCTCACATAACATTCTATTTCCTCTGTTGTGTAGTTTGGGGCATAAGGTATATCACACTCACCAATAAAAACATTGCATTGCTAATCATGAAGCTGGCTGAATAGGATGTGCCACATTTAACACACGATCAATAAAGCCACATTAGAACAAACAAAGCATAACAACTCTCGCTTTCAGGAAAAATCAGATCCTGGGAGTCACAGCCCCTCTTTAGCCCCTCTTAAATCACAGGATCTTGATTATAACAGAGACAGGCTATGCCATCTTTGAAGGCCATAGCCAATGAGGAGCACAGTGGTTGATCTATTAGACAATCAGCGGCAGCCATGCTCCCAGAGAAACAGTTTTCTGCACCTTTTGTGGATGGCCAATCTAATCCACATTAAAATACCACATTTACATGGAATCCTTAACTGGAAAAGCAGGAAATAATGAAAAATGATGGAGTGGTTGGTGTTTTTGTTGTTGTTGTTGTTGTTGTTGTTATTGCTATTCTTTGACCTTAAAGCTAAGGAGACTTTCATAATTCGAGTCAGAATAGCTAAGTTGAATTCTAGTTACTCAATTGTCCAGCTGCACAATTTGGTTCCTCTATGCCTAGGTTTTCTAGTCTGTTAGATCTAATTTCAAACTCACAGGTTTGCATTGCAAACAAAGGAGAAAAATGTACAAATGTATGCAAGCATTTAGCATCGTGACCAGCACAGAGTGAGTGCTCAGCAAATGACAACGGCAAACACTGAACAAGTAGCTGATACCTTGATCATTGTTTTCACCAGGGTGTTTTTCCTAACAATAACAGGTCAGTGGCATTTTTAAATATAGTGACAATTACAAACTAGAAAATGTAATCTGAAAGAGAATATATATTCTCTCTCACATACACATAGGCACTGACATACACACACATAGTAATAAAGTGTACCAAATATCTGTGATACTTTTATGAAATAATTATACAATTTTATTGAGACAATAAAAAACATCTAAATAAATTTGGAGATATATTATGCTCATAGGTTGGAAGCCTTAATGATGCAAAGATTTTTTTTCCATGAAATTAGTCTATACAGTTGAAGCAATTCCAATTAAAATACCAACATATTTCATGAAATTTCAAAACTGATTTTAGAAGTTATATAAAAGAATAAAGGAATCAAGACTTCCAAGAAGCTGCAGTGATACAGTGTTACTTGTGTAGGGACAAACTCTACAGTGGAATAGAACAGAGAATCCAGAAACAGATCCTAGAAGATCCTGGAGATTTGATATTTGATAGAACTGATGTGGGAGGTCTGTAGGGGGAAACAAACTATTTATTATTTTTACTGGGGGGATAGCCATATGGAGGAGAAGTGAGATTAATTTTTAATTGCACACCATAAATAAAAATCTCCAGGTAATGCAAGACTGAAGTGACAAGAACAAAACTTCTACATTATCTTTGGGTGAAAATATAGGTAACTATCCTCCTAATCTCAAGGTAACGAGAAATTTTTAAACAACAGAAGTGCTAACCATAAAGAAAATGGATAAATTCTAGTATCTTAAGAACTTCAATTCATCAATAAACATCTTATAGAATGTGAAAGACAACTTATGAATTGGGTTGGGAAAAATGTTTTTAATATACATAACTGACATGGGTTAATGTTAATAACATATATTAATAACTCCTCCTAATCAATCATAAAAGAATAAACATCCCAGAAGAAAAACAGCAAGACACATAAATAGTTATTTTATAGAAGACAGAATTAATAAAAAAGATGTACAGATGGAGGAAGATGCCAGTCAAGTCCCTAACAAGATATATTTTATATCCATTTAATTATCAAACTTAAGATCCTCAATGAGGGCTGGGGTTGTGGCTCAGCGGCAGAGCGCTGGCCTCGCACGTGCACAGCCCGGGTTTGATCCTCAGCACCACGTAAACATAAATGCATTGCATTGTGTACAACTAAAGTAAATAGATAAGTATTTTTTTTAAAAAAAGAACCTCAATGATGCTAAGTATTGGAGGGTATATGGTGCCACTGGATCTTCTAGACCTTGTTGGTAGAAATGAAAATGTGTATAAACTCTAGAAAGCAATAATTTCATTTCCAGACATATATCCAAGACCACTATAGAACATGTATGCAGATGTTTATGCTCTGCACTCTTCATAATGGTGAAACCAGGCAGCAACTGGCACAGTCAATTATATGATGATACCACAATGTATTTATGCATTCTGTTGGTATAGTCACATAACTGAGTATATTCA
The DNA here is from genome assembly GCA_025594165.1 of Tamias sibiricus. NCBI lineage: Eukaryota > Metazoa > Chordata > Mammalia > Rodentia > Sciuridae > Tamias > Tamias sibiricus. The sequence goes on along the minus strand of CM046658.1, from coordinate 106,617,613 downwards.
CAAAACAACAAATTTCAGATGTATGAAACAGTGTGAATGTTGGGTTGTCCAGGCCCACTGAGGAGAAGATGCCAAGATGGAATTAAAGGTGGATATGTTTTCTTAGGAGACATGTTTGCTTGTGAGACAAAACTGGGGAGGAGGAAGGGTGTGAGACACTGAACAAGTGAAGAAGATAGGAAAGGAAGGTTAAATAGAAGCAAACTAGGCTGCTGTTGGGCCTAGTTTAGCAGATCACCCAGGTGTGTCCTCAAGCCAACATCAGCTGTCAGAGGAGCCTGTGCCTCCAGGATTGGGGCTGCCCTAGTGCCTCTGGCACCCTCAGTCATTGCAGAGCAGAGGCCACACTGCTTGTGAGGTTGTTGATGCTTGAGCAGCAAGGATGCTTGCAGCGACCGCGGTCCCTGCAGTTGTAGCAGCAGCCATCTTTTTTATGTCCAGACATTTCCACCGGCAAATCTTCAGGGCCCGCTACCTAAAAACTCAAGCATCCATTATTAAGGGAAAGGCAGTGCTATTCCAGCACTGAGATCAAAAGGTGAGCTGTCAAACTAAAAAAAAAAGAACTATTAGAGTAGAAAATAAAAGTTGATCTCTGCTCACACACATTGCTGCTCAAGCTCCCACAAACATAAGCTGGCAAAATATCACATTCAGAAATAATCAAAGAGAAACTGAGGGTGTTTACTGCATTAAAGATAAAGAAAAGCTAAAGGCATTTTGGAAAAATAATTTGTTAGCTGGAATCCTCGAGTCTCTATATACACAGCAATCCTATACCTGTTGAAATAATTCAAATTAATCAGTTACTAAACAAATGAAGTCAATAACAAATAAATGATCCTCTGTCGGAACACCAAAATATCAGGTTATATAACATTAAACATATTCACAGCTGAAGAGAAGTCCCGGAGACAACTATAAATCAAAATTGATTATCATTATAATTGATTATCTAAAAATATTCTGAACTTATATAAATATCTATTTATCTATCTATCTATTGATTATCAAATTAGAATATTCTAAGCTTAAATGAATTAACGTTATTTGTTATTTGGATCTATATCTATCTACCTTTTTTTTTTTTTTTTTGAAAACTCTCAGCTAACCGCAATCTTTAGCTATCTCCTTGATTATAGGCTCCTTCAAGTCATCAACTGGAAACAGGGTCCCAGGAGCAGTGGAAAGGGTAGACTTGGTGCAGCTCAGCAATGAGGACAGAGTGCGGCAGTGGAAACCTTGGTCAATTACATTCCCAGTGACTGAGGTATTCCCCTGGCCACCACATATGGCTTTGCAGTGTAATACTGAGTGAGACAAAATAAGAAGATTGCCAAAGGGATAACGTCCTTTATATAAAGTTAAAATTAGTTAAAGGAAAAGACCAAAAATCAAAATCTAAAACATCTTTTAGGAATATATAAGATCAAGTGACATATTTAAAAAAGTGAGGGAATTACATAGACAGCAATCAGGACAATGAGGACGCAGGCAAAAAGTCAGGATGCAGGAGTGGATGTGAGTTATGGCTAATATTTCAGTTCTCATATGTTAGCAGAGAGCTCATGTTTTACTGATCTTGTTTAAGAAAAACAAGATAATAAATGTATGCATGCATATCAACACAAACAACCAGAACCATGCATGGATGAAAAGGACTATGACTGATATAATTCTGTGACTCAAATGAAAACAATACTGTCCATTTTCTCTTCTATTCTCCTTTATTTGTCTCTAATTGTTAGTGATTGAGCTATTACTAGAGAAGAAATTATCTATATAGTACAGATTAAATTATAAGTTTGTTAGGGTTTGTCCCAGTCTGGTAACCTAGAATTTGTATTCTCAATAGACTGTCCAAAATCCAGGTGCTCAAATAGGAGAATTGCTGTACCTGGACTTTTCTCCAGGAGTAATTGTTGATCTCCTTCCCAGACGATCTAAGAATCTGAAGTTCAGAGTTCTACGAATAAGGACCTAGTATTTGAGGCATTAGGTTCAAGGGAGCAGGGAGACAGCAAAAGATATCCTTGTGACCGAAGTACCTAACAACAACCACCTAAAGGAGGAAAGGTTTATTTGGGCTCATGGTTTCAGTCCATGGTCAGCCGCCTCCACTGCTCTGAGCCTGCAATGAGGCAGAACATCATGGTGGAAGGAGGAGGTGGAGGGAAGCTCCACCAAGGGGAGGGTTATCGAGAGGCACTCTAGCACAGAGACTGTGAATATGGGACCTGAAGCCACTCTCTAGGTTTGATCCTAATATTCCTTGATTTCCACATCTATAGAATATGAATAATAGCACATTCTCTGTAGTGTTTGTAAAAAATTAAATGACTCAATATACCTAAGATGCCTAAAACAGACTGGGACAGTGTATGCACCAGGATATGTGAGGGTATGACTTAGCAACAGGCACCTTTCAAATGTATGATTTTTTTGTTATGATTTGAATCTGAAGCATCCCCCAAAAGCTCATGTGTTGAAAGCAAGGTCCCCAGTTCAGCAAGGTTCAGAGGTGAGGCATTTAGGCAATGATTGGATCACGGGGCCTCTGACCTCACCATTGATAGCTGGCTGGACTACTGGGAGGAGGGACCTAATTGGAGGAAGCAGGTCACCGGGGCATGTTCTCTGGAAGGGTTTATTTTCTCCCTGTCCAGCACTTTCTGTCTACCATGAATGGAGCAGCTTCCCTCCACCTCCTCCTTCCACCATGATGTTCTGCCTCATTGCAGGCTCAGAGCAGTGGAGGCGGCTGACCATGGACTGAAACCATGAGCCCAAATAAACCTTTCCTCCTTTAGGTGGTTGTTGTTAGGTACTTCGGTCACAAGGATAAAAAGCAAACAAACACATTCTCCATGTACACAAAGTCAGGAAGCACAAGGCAATGGACCCTGTACACAGCTGTGGAATGTCCCTGAACTCCTTCACAGAGATACTTAAAGTGACGGGGAGGGAGATTTAGGATCCTCTATAATGGTTTTGTTTACCCAACATCAAGAACTCTGCCCATGTGGTTTTTGCTGCTCATCTATCAAGCATCAGCTGAGGGCTCCATATTGTCTCCCTACAGAATCTAGGTAGGTGGAGTCTTACTATTTGGAGAATTGTTGATTTCTAAGGCAAGGGGAAAAGACACAGCAACATGTGCACAAGACTTAAAGCTTTATGCTCAGATATGTCATGCGTCACTTCTACTCACATTCCATTGGCTAAAGCAAGTCACATGATCATGCCTTACTTTAAGTGCACAAGGAATTACAAACCTATACGTTCCTGGAGATGGGAAAAGCAGGATATTTGTAAACAACACATTTGTAAGCTACATATATCTGATGCTATCTGCTAGTTATCATTCTGGAAGATTTGCAGAGCCCATTGAAATACATTGTTAGAACACTTTCATGTTAATGGGACAGACAGAGGAGCCAAAAGGGCAGTTCAGACTGTGCGCTTGTCCCTCCTTCACCAGTCCAGATGTTTCCAAGGAACCATATCTTATTAATGCTTATATCACCAATATCTGGAAGCATCTGGTCAGCATTCCCCCCAACCAAATACCTATGACAGACACTAGTGACCAAATGAACAAAGAATGAAAAGCAGCTTCTGGAAAATATCCCTAAAGTAACCATCTGGGCCACTTCCAGGATTGCAAATTGAGGCCCTCACGTCAGTTTTCTGGGCATCACTCAGCCATGTACTTTCTGATGTCAAAAATTCTAGAAAGAAGAGTTACCTGGGTCACCATATCTGCTACATAGATCCGTTCTTTGGGTTCTTTGCTGCTGCTAAGTAATAACACCAGCAATATCTCCTATGATGTGACAAAGTGTATTTGAAAATGATAGAGGAATAAACTTCCTTTAGATCCAACACTCAAGTCTGTATGATCACTAATGGCATCAGCACGACATGGATCCAGCCCATTATTCCATCATGAGACCTATGGATATGCTGAGCTAGGTTACTGGACTGCATCAAAGCCCACACAGTTCTTACTACTTTTAGTTACTCATTCAAAAATCAACAAACATCATTTGTGTTCACCTTTAGCAAACATTGTGTATAACAGTGATCAACAATTGACAGTGTCCTTGTTTTCATGAGATTTCAGACCAGGATAAGGGTAGGGAGGAAGACTGATGTTAAAAAATAAAATATAAGTGGGCCTATAATTGAGCTATGCCATCTGAAAGGAAAGATTGTCTTCCTACAAAACCATATAACAATAGGATCTGTTCTAAGTATGGGAAGGACTACAGAGTATGCCAGGGACTCAGCAGAGGCTTTCTAGAAATCATGTTGAAGCTGACATCTACAGAATGACTACCCATCAATCAAAGTTTTGAGGAATGAAAGGAGTGCTTTTAGGCAGAAAGAAGTACTGGGGCAAAGGCTCTGGAGCAGGAGAGCATATGATGAAATTTTAAAAAAATTTTTTTATTTGTGGATCCTGTACACAGCTATTTATTTGTTTTAATTAGTTATACATGACTGTAGAATGCATTTATGCACTGTGGTATATCATACATAGATGGGATATAATTTCTCATTTTTCAAAGTATACATGTTACAGAATCATATTGGTCATGTAGTCACATATATACATACAGTAATAATGTCTGTTTCATTTCACTATCTTTCCCATCCCTGAATTTTAAAAACTAAAATAATAATAGCAATGTTTGGATGGAATGTAGAGGTAGAGGAAGAGTGGGACAAGACAAAGTTGAGCTATAAGTTCTGTTACAAATATGTTTTTATCACAAGAGCAATAAGAAGCTTTTGAAAAAAAAAAAAAAACAAAAAAGAGTCTTTTTAAACATGTGTGAATCATTGCATAAGGCCCACAGAGGGAGAAGGTGTATCGATGTCTCCCTGCTGTACTCTGCTAGTGGGAAGGAGGGTCAGTTTAGATTACTATTTCCTAAAAAGAGTTACTCTAAGCATGAGTCCTTTGACAGTCCTTTCAAAAAGTATTGTATTCAAAAAATTGATGAAGGAGTTATGTAGTGTCAAGCACCACATTGTCACAATACATATGAACTTTATTAATGGTTAAGTCCTTCAGGAAAGATGAATATTGTTTAACCCAATGTTTATAAAACTTCTGTGATTTTTGAGGCATTTCGTTTTCAAATAAATCCTATTTCCAACCTGTGGAGCTAAACTAAGGTCCAGTGAAACACTTTCAGGTTAGCATAGACCATCTGGGTTCATATGTGATTATAAATATCAGTTTAAAAGATCAAAGGAAACCTTTCATAAATGCAAAAAAAACTTTTTTTAAAGTAACAAGAAATCAGCCAGAAGAACCTCAAGAGACTCCAGAACACCAATACATTGAAATCCTACAGTTGATAATGGCTGGGTGAAATACCAATAAGGACAGTTTTGAAAGAACAGCTGAGAGCCCCAGTGAGCCTCTGGGTGGGGCTCTGTTGATTCCAGGCTGTTCTGTGTTAGGAGAAATGGTCCAAATTGTTTAGTAAAGCTCTGCAAAGTGTAAAGCTTCAAGAGCATGGATCTTGACTTTCAGGGTGGCCTGGACCTATGAGCTGTGGGTGTGATGGCACAAGATAACTTAGGTTAAACCTCCTTTGTCATTACTAAGTCCACAAAGAAAGTGAGAGTCAAGATTCTTCACAGAAAAAGAGCTGGAGCCTATACTGTAGTTCAAAGAAGGGGAGAGAATCAAGGATGTGTGATGGAGTACCCATGGCGTGTAGAGAACTGTAACAGGGCAATCTTGTAGCTCTTGGAGTAAGATATAATGCACAAGAGGCAATGAGCAGCCTATGTCCCTGGCTAGAGAGGGGAGGTGGTGCTGACATCAGGCTCGTCAGGGATTGCAGTGGGAGAATTTGAAGCCTGGAGATTAATTTAGAGATTCTAAAGAACTTCTCCAAAGCCACGCATTCAGAGTGTGGCTGAGCCCTCGCTGGAAAGCCACATAATTACCCCTCAGTGCAGTCTGTGGAGCCTGGTGTAAGAGCAGCAATGACTCTGGCAGTGCAATATTAATCATTTAAATAAAAAACTAATGTCTCCAGAGCCTAAATTACAAAGAGATTTTTACTCCTTAGAGATAAAAAGAAAGGCTCAATTTTTCAGAGGTAGACAGACCTGGGAATTGAAAACTGGCAGTTCCCAAAAAGAGATATTCAGTGTTTTCTTTTTGCACATTCATTCATAAAAATGTGTATGGACTTTAGGTTCTGGAAAGAAGAGAGTAAGCACTTCGACCTTATTTCTTTTACTAACAACAACTGAAAACCCTGGGCAAAAACAGAATTCAACTCTCGGAAGTCTCTGAAAAGTGGATGAAAGTAGGCAGGTAGGTAAGGATTACTGGACTCAAGGGATGAGCTTGTGGTGATTTCTCTTAAGTATTTAAAAAAAATTTTTTTTTGCCTCTTCTATATCCCAATGTGGGTGCTAGAGCAGACTAAAGCCTCAAATTGCCAATGGGCATAGACAGAAAAAAAAAGTCCCACAGAAGCCAGTCTCTGGAAGGGGAGGACTCCACAGGACCAAATCTTTTTGACTTTATCAGCCCTATTCCAGACAGATGCCTGCATTGTTGCCACTGCTCCCACTTCCAGGGGTCCCTGAGGTGGTCCCCGGAAGTGAAGCCCTGTTGATTCTTCCTGCCCTGCACCAGGCAAGTACCAACAAAGAGGGAGAGCCTCTCCTTTCCAACACAGAAGACTCGTTGAGCAGGAAAAAGCCTCTTCTTTCTAACTAGAACTCAGGGAAGGCGAAGCCCTGGGAGCCAGTAGTGGGGCAGACTGAGGAATCATGAAGAAGATGGGACTGGAGATAGGATGTGTAGTTCTAACTGGAGTTAGCACTGTAGACACTGAACACTCAACTGTAGGGTAAATCGTTGCTCAGGTTTCAGACTGGCAGCTGGGTGATGAACAGGTGGGGTGGACCAGAACAGCACTGTGATTGCTTTAGAAAATAAGACTAGGCTATGCAGTCTGAACCCAGCTGGGTTGCCTGCTGACTTAAAAAATAATAATAATAAAGTCAATTCCTTCTTTTAGAAGATTGAAATAGTACTTACAGTTTTATGATCTAGTCGAAATGTCCAAGATATAACCTAAAATTACCTGACATTTCAAGAGCCAGCAAAGCCTAAACAACTAAACAACTCTTAAGAGAAAGGGCCAAATTCCTCCTGTATTCCACAGCCTCTAACAATACAAGCATGACTTCATATGTTTTTGCTTTTGTGGTGCTAAGAATGGAACCCAGGGTTTTGTGAGTGCTAGGCAAGTGCCCTACGGATGAGCTTAACCCCCAAGCCTGACTTAATGTCTTGATGAGGACTTACATTGCATAATGCGAAAATGAAACTTTTTTTGAGATTTTCCTTGAGTCTGGTTTTCATTTCCAAACTTCCTTGTGTTTTCATCAGTTTAGTCTATTCTAAGACCCTCTACATCTGTTGGCCTATAGTGGGCTCAGGAAAAGAAGAATGTCACCTGCAATACTAATGGGAGGAATATGAGGTCTCAGAGAAAAGGTGCTTGATTAGAAAATTTAGAAATTTCTCTTTCAGTCCTGACTGGTGCTGATGAGTAACTTGAAACTGCTGAGCAGATGCTGCCACTGGGAACAGCAGGTTACAAGCACCATCCTTCCCCAGAGCTAAGGAGGCAGTGTTACGGCTAATCCTGCAGTCGGTTGCTTACCTTCTTCCCTGCATGCAGGTCCAGCCAGCTTTGGGAGTAGGGAAGTGAGAGGAGGTTGGGGATGATAGGAGTGAAATTTTATATTCAAATATATTAAGTTAAAAGGATAAAGTCTATGTTGAAAATGAGCAAAAGGGGAGAGAAATGGTAGCACTGGCCAGCTATAAGAGAGTAAGATGGTGGATATAAAAGAACTCATTATCAACTATAATACCCTAGTACATACTTCTGTCTCTCAGAGGTGCTCAGACTCCAGTGTAGAACTTCCTAAAGAAAAGGAGTTTTACTACATGGAAATCCAAGGGGGTCTGGGTTGCCAAGAGAATAATTTTGTTTTCACTTAGAGTTAAGACCAACTGTTTCACCAAGAAAAAATATCTTGAAAAGTACAGGTGTGCTCCCTAAACAATGTGTGACCAAGAAAAAATAACTTGGAAAGTACAGGTGTGCTCCCTAAACAATGTGTGAATAGCCCCCTCCCTCCTGCAATTAGAGGAAGCAGAGTCCCAAATGACCAGAGATTAACACTGCTGTGATTATTTTCATTTCAAAAAGGGTCCACTTAAAATATTTACTCTGATAGTTCCTTCAAGTGTGGACCACCTCTAGGGCATTTAGAGTTCTTTCATAAATCATTAACTGCAAAGTCAAGGGCATGCAGCGAGGGAGAGTTCAGAGTCCTCGCCTATGGAAGATCAATGGAAGTAAAGGTAAATCATTTCTGCAATGACATGAGTCAAGGGGAGAGATGAGACTGTGACTTACACCCCAGGCTTCAGGAAATATGTCCACAGAAAGAAGGGAGCGAGCAGCCCTTGGGATATGCAAGTAGGAAACTGCTGTTGCCCAAGTTGGCTGGGTGCCACGGAGAATTGGGAACGTGTCCTGTCACCCCTCTCCACTCAAAGGGTCTGTGACTAGATGTGACAGGTATTGCTGGCATTCTATCCATTCTGCCTTCTGGGCCCCACTTGCTCATTATTAGAGGGCCACGATTTCATTTCAGATTGTCAGTGCAAAACCTGTTGTCATATTTTATGTGACGATGTTAACTCTGCTATGAAATTATACCCTGAGAGTACCCAGAGCTGGCTCAGTACATATAAATAGCCATTTATCAGATGCAACCCATAATCTCCTTGTTGCTGTGACCCATTCTGTAATTTTCCCTTGGCTGACAAGCTACAAATGAAGAGTGCACTTAGATTTCAGTTATGAGGTTTAAAATATGGATGTAGATATAAAAAGCTCAGTCCTTCAAGAAGAAACCAGGGAATTTTCCCATTAAATTCTAAGGACTTCAGTTCCATCTGCTTTATAATCATACAAGAATCCAGTGGTCCTTCATGACTTCCCACAGGATTTCTTACCACTGATTCTCTTGTCAACTCCCTCTGCACCCATTTCTAGGTTTGTTTCCTCTTTCTCCCACCAACCCTTTTCTCATCATGCTTATAGAATGTTTCTGTTAGCTGAGAATCTCTTGTTTGTGGACAAAGTGATTCAAGCTTTAGCCACTGAATCACTCTCTTTCCATCAAAACCAACCTATGATAGACTATTACCGTGTGTGCCAAACAGTACTGTTAGAAACCTTGCACATACGCTTTTATTTTATATACCAAGAGGTATATAAAATCTGAGGTCCAGAGAACACTTGAGCTATGACTTGAACTAAGAATAACAGATTCTGTATTAGTTTCCTATGGATGCTGTAACAAATAATTACACAGTGGGTAGCTTAAAAAGATATAAATTTGTTCTATCACAGTATGAAGGCCAAAAGTCTGAAATCAAGGGGTCAGCACAGCCACGGTCCTTACATTATCTAGCAGAGTCCGCACCTTGCTTCTTCTAGCTTCTAGAGGCCAGCTATTTGCATTCCTTAGCTTGTGGCCACATCTCTTTGCTCCATCTTCACAACAGCTTTGTGTTTTCCTCCCTCAAAACTCCTTCTTTTCTTACAACCATGCCTACAATTGTATTTAGGGCCCATTCAGATGATCCAGATGGGCTCCTTCTCTCCAGATCCCTAATGTAATTGTATCTTTTGCCATGTAAGGTAATATTCACAGGTTTCAGGTATTTAACATGAATGTCTTTGGGGGTGTGTTGGGGGCAGTTTTTCAGTCCACCGCAGACTCAAAGCTGTCAAAGTTCCAGTGGATAGAAATCACCATCTTTACCCAGGGACAAGATATCTTTGAGCTTTGGGGAACTGGAAAAAGGGTCCGCCATGTTTCTCCTAAGCCAATCTTCACTTACATGAAGTTTCCAGGTGCCTGAAATCCACAAATTCCTTTAGATTTAAACATGAAAGTGTCGTAAAAAAAGATACCTGGGAAGAGTAATAATTACCTTGATCCAGGTAAGTTTATTAGATGAAACTTAGTCACTCACAGCTCTGCAAAATTACACACAAACCAGGTCACATCTGAAGACCCAAACTGGGCTTTTCCCATTTCTCCATGAACCACAGTATGTTCACGTAAACAATGACTTTGAAATGTCCCTTGAGCCGATTTATTTTTTGAGGTTTTATCTGCTGGGCACTAAAACATTTGGATGAAAACATGCAGTACTTAATTAATTATGTGTATATTTTATCTACATAATAACTTTGCTATGCTTGATTATCCACAGAAGTTAGTTATCCAGCATGCCCTTTGTAAGTTGAAATTGTTTGTCAAATTGGCATTTCTTGATCTATTTGTTTGTTGTCTCCATTGCCCCATGGCTGGGAACCCTCCAAAAAATTTTTTTTTTCTTCGTGGAAAAGACCTTTTTTTATAACCTTTTAAAAAGTGCTATTTTTTCAAAGAATTTTATGTCAACATGAAAAAACATCTTTGAAAACTGTCCATAATCCCACCAACCTAGCAAAGCACAGTTTTAGGGTCCTAACCTTATTGAACATCACAGTGCTCTTCTGTCAACAGCTTGAGATTGTATGCAAAAGAGAAACAGGAAAAATATTTGCTTTTCAGTTCTGAGGCATGGATTTATTTCATGATTTGATTAAAGCATGTAGGTACCCCGGCAACAGTCACTAGTAAATAGGTTCTCATCATGCCCTAGCACCTGAGCATGTTAACAGATGCAATAAAATAAGTGGGCCATAACATAGAACATTCCAAGTTCCTAGAACTTCTCATCATGTCTCATGGGAGGACCCATTGTAGAACTTTGTCATAAGAAATTAGATGGGTCCTCATGGAGGTTCTGGATTTTCTAGTGCAAAATGTTCTCTCTTGGATTCACATCAGCTTTCAAGCTGTCTTGTCCCATCATCTATTGAGCCCAAGGAATGTTCATGTTAGGATTACTCGAAAGTACTAAGGAAATATTTCCCCCTACTTCGGTGAAAACACTAGCCTATGGAACATTGTTCACATCCAAAGAATTGTTTAATATTTTAATGAGAATTGTCATGAGAACATAAATGAAAATAATAATGAGCCAACTTCAGGGGGAAATTGTCAGGTTGATAGCTGTGCTGTGCTGATCTTCATATTTCACCCTTTATACTCCTGAAATACAGCCCCCAACACACACCACCCTGGTGCTCTTGTGGTGTACTTGGTTGTCACAGAGATGACCGGTGGCCCCTCATTCAATCTAAACTGTGAAGATTTCCAAGCAGCATGCTTCCCAAAACTCTGGAGAGCCTGAAGGGGGAAGGCGAAGGACAATTCTTCAATGTTGGCTTTGATTCTTGTGACAACTGAAGGATGTGTGGGTGAGGGGGGCAACTTTCCTGCAGCACCTCAACCTTCAAATTATACCAAAGGGGTGACCCCTTCCTGTGCTTAAAAAAGTTAGATCTTCATGGAATCTCTCTCTCTCTCTCTCTCTCTCTCTCTCTCTCTCTGCAAAAAAGAGACTGGAGAGGAGACTATACCGACTCTGAAAGAAATCAACATCAAACAAGTCTCTTAGCAAGCACAATTAGAAGACCTTGTTTTGTTTTTGTTTTTGTTTTTTGTTTTTGTTTTTTGGTTTTGTTTCGTGAAACTGAGTAAGGCCGCAGGGTGTTTTGCGGAAAATGGACTTTACTGAGAGGGCAGGAATGTAGCTGCAGATGTGAAAGGAAGCCTCTGTGTCACTGTGGGCAAGTCAGAAAGTCCCTCCCCAACCCCCCTTGCCATCAATTGCTGACAGCCTAACAAGGCACAGAGGAAGAGCAGAGGCCCCAGCGCCGTCTTACCTTGTTGAGCTCTGGCTCTGCACACATGAGCTGTGTGACTTCTGCAAATTCATTAGCCCTGGGCCTCCATTTCTCATCAGGAAAATGTAGATAACACTGTACCTGCTTCCCAGGGTTCTCTGAGGTCTGGATGAGTGGACTGTGTGGAGCATTCCTGGCATGTAGGGGTGCCCAGCTTATGTTGACAATTGTTACTCTAACCCCTTTCCTTGGAAAGCTGAATCCAGGGCTTTTGAGTCCTTAATTTCATCAAATAATCACAAATTATCCCTGGGAACTGCCCCAGGGATCAGCAAGCCCACAGGGTGGTGGTTTCTAAAATACATACCCCCCCCACCTTTGAAAAATAAGTGCATTTGTTCTTATTCAATCTTCTGGGGCAAGTCCTCCTCCAGTTGCCCTCAAGGTTTACAGAAGGGTTTCCCAGGCACAGCTACACGTCTTTCAACCAGTCAGCAAATCTGCGCCCACTTAAAGTGAGGAAGGGACTGTTATTATTTATTCAATAGTTAGTGCTCAAATTTTTTCCCTGCCATTATCGGGCTATCCATTATCATTCAAAGATAATTCTCCTTGATTGAGAAGATTAAAGGAAAAGTATGAAATGAATTGTTCTGCCTTCATTGTGCTGCTGTTAACACCAAATTGAGCAATGGCAATTGTCCTTCCTTGTCCTTCCAGCTCCAAACATACCTTAAGAGTCTTTCAAATCATCTTTAGCATGCTTCACAAGCCTCCCAAATTCTGTCCTCTGGTGTGTAGGCATAATGTACCCATTTGTGGCCTTCCATGTGTTAGCCCCAGCTGGATGTCCTTCATTCACCTTGTGCAGATCTTTTAAAGACCTAAAATTATCAGGACCTCCCTCTTTGGACAGGCTGAACTGTCTCCTTATGTGCCACCTAATTTTCAGCCAAAGAATTAAAATCTCTGTTTAAAGTCACCTTCATTTTTTTCTTTTTTTTTTTTTTTATTTTTTATTTTTGGACAGGGGTGCTTAGCCACTGCACTACACCCCCATCCTTTTTGGTTTTGCACTAAATTGTTTAGGGCCTCACTAAGTTGCTAAGGATGGCCTCCAATAATAGGATCCTCCTGCCTTGGTCTCCTGAGTCGCTGGATTTCAGGCATGCGCTACCACACCCAGTTCCCTACCGCTCCTCTTAAGTCACCTACTCTTTTTGTATTTAGACGAAGGAATCACAGCTAATATTTTTCTCCAAACTTTTTGCATCTTCTTTTCTTCAAATCTCAGTCCAATGTCAGGACTTTGACATTTTGTCCCCGCTCTATCATGTGAAGGTCCCTTGAACATGGGGCTGCTGTTGATTTCTCTCTTTTCCTTCCAATTCCTTGGTCTGGGTCAGGAGAGAGTAGATGGTAACCACTTCCACCTTCTGAGACTGAATTTCTAGCAAAGGAAGTCAAGAATTTACTAGCTATTGTGAGTTTTGAGGGTGGCGTGGAATGAGACTTCAGTTATTTTAACTACACTTTTCATTGCATTTTAACTTTTGTGCATAAAGTCCCTAAATCATGACTGTAGAGATCAGTGAATTCTCACAAATGAACATACCCATCTAAGTACCTAATCACAGAACCTATCAGCTCCACTAACACTTTCCTCTCACCTCATAAATTAGTGTTCATGGAGTTATCCTCTGTGCTGTTGTGTACCATAATAGGAGTAAACACTTGTTGATAACTAACCTATATGCAAAGTACTGTGCTAAACACCTTATATACACCTATATGCTGCTTACCTTAATTTCCACAATGGTTCTACCAGGTAGGTCTTATTATTATCCCCTTTTTAAATATAAAAAACTACAGCTTAAAGAGGTTAGGTTACTTGCCCAATCCCACTAGCTGGGATTCAAACCCAGGTCCAGCTGATTCTAGAGCCTGCACTTGAAACTGTTCCATCAGGGCCCTGGCCCACAGCTTCCACCAGCAGGCTCAGAGCAGGCTGAGCAGCCTCGTTGACAACAACATCCAAGGCTGGAGAATTCTCTCTTGTGGCAGCTGCCTTTGCCATTTCAGGATGTTTGTCAGTTTCTCTGGCCTCCCCAACTATATGCCTAAAGCACCCCCACCTCCCACCACTCATGATGATGAAAGATGTCTCCATACACAGCCACATGGTCTATGAATGGGGTAATACTGCCTCTAGCTGACAGCCACTGTTATAGATAACCCCTCTTTCCATAGTCTCACCCATTAGCTCTCTGCCATGACCCTGTCCTCAGATGCATAGATGATAACAAGGTATGCACCTTCCTGATATGCAGTGATGTTCTGAATCCTGGGACCTATCGGTTTCTATGGAAGTACTGACCTGCAGTCACAAGTTTCACTGACAAGTTGTATTTAACAACCTGAATGAAGGGTTCTGCTTTGTGTTGTCATCCAAATCTACTCAGTGTCATGCTCTGGTACACTTGTTACAGCTCCTGTTTCTCTTTCCTTTTGCCTTCCTATAGGAAATCACTGGGCACTTCTTCCCAAACACTCCCTTTTCCTACCTTGAACCATCCTTTTCCATATAACTGTCAGTCATGGAAGAAAGAGCTGCCCTACCCTAGATGGCAATTTGAGAAGCAGTTATTAAAGGTCTTACTTACAAAAGAAGACCATGATATGGGGAAACTAAGGCTGAACAATACAGCAGCCTGGATGTTCCAAGCACAAGAAATTGTTACTGCTCCTAAGTATGGGAGGAAGGGAGTTCTTACAGGTGGCTCTTGCTGGAACAAGCCAAAGAGAAGACATGGGATCCCAGTGAAGCAGCCCAGGTGGTCAGCTCCCCAGGCACAGAGTAGGGGCAGGCGGGCAGTGGGCAAATCTGAAGGGCAGTTGGAAGATAGGCAGCACAATATCTTAGTTTTATTTAAGCACATTTTATTGCTCCCTGTCCTAAATTTCACTTTGGATCCTGTTTATCAGATCACAGAGCTTCTTGCCAAACATATTCATCCTAATTTTTCAGAGATGCCTTCTTCTTGCCAGCAGCCTATCATTCTAGTATCACCATCCCTGGTTTAGAAAATCAAATCCTGTTTTTGGATACAATCTATAGAGCCAGCTGTTCATTTCTCTCCTCCTCCTGTCTTTTCCAAAATTACCAATCTCAACTGGAAGAAGAAATGAGATTTGCCTGGTGGCCCTGGATGGATTTCCCCATCAGTTGGGAGTGAACCAACTTCTAGTTCTTTACCTGATGTCCAGATCAGGATTTCTTGAACCTGTCAGTGCATGAATATTCTCTTGATTTTTCTCCAGGGCAAGTGCTGTTTTTCCTTGAATCTGGATTGAATCTGAGCAGGAACGTCCTTAAGGCTAAAGAAGAGTATGATCAGCCTGGAAAGTGAATGTTCTTTTTCTTTTGTCTCCAAGGCACACAATTGTTAGGATGCCCCTTTGCCTTCTTAAATTTTCCCTCATTTTGGATTATTTTTTCCACTCAGTCTAGGTATTCTTTGTCCTCTCTGCTAAAGACAGCAGGGAGTCTTTCCTCAAGGCCTTTTACCTTCTCTAGGAAGACCTGTGGTACTCATGGCATATCTGAGACAGAGAAGAGGTTGGGGGAGACTCCTGAGTGTTTCCTTAGGTGTTTCTACCACCTGAGCCTCAAGTGGAAAACAAATCTGTGATTCCTAGCTGTTTTTGCTGTTGGCTTCTGAGTTCCTGGCCTCTTGGGGACTCATGGTGACAGTGCCAGTAAATTGACATGGCTGCTTTCTCGCTCTCTCACCTCACCTGGGATACTCTGCAAGGTATTGCTAATTAGCAGTACACTGCACTAGCCTGAATCTAGATCAGCTCCTTTCAGTGAACACAGTGAGGCAGCAACACAACTGGCAATACTTACTATCTTCCCATCTCTGCTTTGCATTCTATTTCACTGCTAGGATCCTTGTCATGATCATAGATAATATTATACCTATCATAATATTTTTCTTCTTAATATAGTAGTAAATTTAACTAGTGGAAATAGACACATATATGTATATGTACATGCATATATATTTTTTATTTTTGAGGGGTACTGGGGCTTGAACTCAGGTGCACTCAACCGCTGAGCCACATCCCTGGCACTATTTTGTATTTTATTTAGAGACAGGGTCTCACTGAGTTGATTAGCACCTCACTTTTGCTGAGGCTGGCTTTAAACTCTCCACCCTCCTGCCTAAGCCTCCAGAGCCGCTGGGATTATAGGCATGCACCACCGCGCCCGGCTGCGTATATATTTTAGATTAAGGAAGATGACCACTTTAAATGAGTACTTAGTTGTACTTATGAACCACCTACACATACAGGTAAACAATGAAATTGATAGAAAATAATTACGACAATCTTTAAGTTATGTAACATTTTTGCTTTTCAAAGCACTTTCATCTTTTTCTAAATGCTTAAAGAATTTATGTGGGATGTGTAAAGCAGGAGTTAGTTTTCAGGTGAAATGACTCAGGTAGAGACATTTGATTTATTCTTACAGTTGATTTCACTACTTTTATATTTGTTATTGATCAGATTAAGTAAACCTCTTTAAATTCTACTGTCAACATCAATTTCCTGATTTGATAACTATATTAAGGCTCTGTCTTCATGTTTAAGAAATATATATTTAAGTATTTAGGTATAAAGGAGTACAATCTGCTACTCATTCTTAAATAATTAGAAAAGATTATATGTGCATGTGTATATGTATGTGGGTGTGTGTACACAGACAGAGGTAGATTGAGTATCACCCAATTATCCTGAAAATTGGGAATTAAGAGGAAATCATTTGAAATTGTCTACGAATCAGGTATTATTGGTGAAAAGGTTATTACATAAAAGATTAAATATATTTATATTGCTAAATATATTCTTTAGAAGTTGTTATCCAAACATTTAGTCACATATCACAATCAGTCAAAAATTGTTTGAACAACAACAACAAAATTGTTTGAATAATATGGGTCTATTTATTTATAATTTACACGTAAGAACTAACACACAGAGATATTGTAGGCATTATAAGGTACCCATATTCCCCAAAAGGAATACATAGATAGTAAATAAATTATAATTTGAAATAATATTTATTTTTAAAATTAATAATAGAAACCCTCTT
Organism: Tamias sibiricus; assembly: GCA_025594165.1. Classification (NCBI taxonomy): domain Eukaryota; kingdom Metazoa; phylum Chordata; class Mammalia; order Rodentia; family Sciuridae; genus Tamias; species Tamias sibiricus. Next base: position 106,600,573 of record CM046658.1, on the reverse strand, counting down.
TCTAATTTTATTAGAATTAATACTAACAAGTAATAGAAAGCAATGCCATTGAATATTCTTAGTTGATTTTTAAAAATCTTGAGTTAACACTTTGTCATTCAGCAATTCAAAGTTCTGGTTGACAACTCAGTCTATTCTGATTCTTAGTGGTGTTTGCTGATTTGTTGTTTTTGTTTTGGGTGCTGGGGATTGACCCAGGGCCTCCTGCATACCAAGCATGTGCTCCACCACTGAGCAAACACCCCAACCCATGATTCTTGGTTTTAAAAATACCACAAGTGAGGAAATATCTTATAATATGTGCATATTCAAAAGGAAGAGGTGTGTTGTTGCCTGTACATTCAGGATTCATTAAAAATTATCTGGTAATGTTTCACTTTTCCCTGCTCTAAACCACTTTTCCTTGCAAACTAATCAGAAGGCATTGAACCTCAATATTCGAAACACCTGGCCTTAAAACTCATTGAAGTTCCGTGTTTGGAAAATTTTGAAACAGACTAACATTATTTCTAAATTGTCTTTAATAGTACAGATATTAAATGGGTTTTGAAATAGATGACACACATTTTTTTCGGCTAATAAAATAACATCCTTTAAAATTGTTTGTCAAAAGCATCAATTGTTTTGTGAAACATTGTCATTTTTTCCCTTTTTGTTTCTTGGAAGGAGCAAATTAATTTTGTTTTTCTTTTTTTTTTTAAATATGAAATACATGGTTGGTCACAAACTATTTAATAGCTTATGCTGTCAGAAAAAGGTCAGTGACTTTGAAGCACTTCTTTTTCTGTAAAAGAAAAATGTTAAATTCCACCTCAAAGTTCATAGCTCTTCAAGGTGATTTTTCGTGAGTTCACCAGCAGATTTCTCTGGGTACAAAAGATTTTCATAGTCACTCCTCATCTCATTAAACATGCATCATAAAGATTCTTCTGTTTTAAAGGTCTTGCTTTAACAAATCTGGCCAAGTCATTGATGTCCTATAGCACTTAGACCACAAGCATTGGGAGTCACTTGTCGGGATCTTCCGGACACTGTCTGCCAAGGGGATGGAAAAGCTCTGGCTTTCTGGCTGCTTGCCACATTACCATGCCCTGTTACAGGACCTAGGCTAAGCAGGGGGCATGGCTGTGAGAACTGAAACCACCCCAAGGATAGGCCAATAGCTCTGCCAATGGCATCCGCCCATGCTCCTTATGTGTCCCTAATCTTTCTGCTGATTGGCCCATGTCCTCTATAAGACCGTCCAACTTCCTCAATAAACTGAGTTCCAGTGCCCACTGACTGGACTCCCTGGTATGTTCCTGGGCCTTCTAAAGGTGGGGGAGGGAATATCGGTGGCCTTCCCTTTCCCAATCTAGTCTCTTCGTTAGGGTAGGCCTCTCTGGCCTCTTTTGTTGGACAAAAGAGGTCCATCCTGGGTACAGGGGGGCTAAAGACCTCAACCCCTTATAACTTCGCGACAGTCACTATGAGCAGCATGACAAGTGAGGTAGGTTTCCACTACCAGCCACACCATGCCACAGGGTGCCCATGTGGCCTGTGACCAGCTGGTACTGATGCAGTGAAGTCATTGCTGTCAGTCTGTATATTGAACAGTAGTGAGGTTTTTAGTTAAAACCTAAATACAAAATAAAGTTTGAATATTTTCTTCTGTGCTCCAAAGGATTGACTTGTACTTCTTTGGGGTACACACACCTCAGTAGAGACCATGGCTTTGAGATTATGTTCCAATTCATCTGTCCTTCCTTTTCATTGCTGCCCACCATATGCAGCAGCAGCATCCTATACACTGTAGTTTTTCCATCACTAAGTCTGAATTGCATTCTGCTGATCATTCTCTAATGTTTTCCATGCATTTCAATATTTTCCCTCTTTAGACCTCACGTTTTACAAATCCACCCAGAAAGATGCAAAATAAAAACACCATTTTATTTTTACAAATTGACATAATGTAAGATTTGGGCATGAATATTGCTTGTCATTCCAAGATACAAGAAATAACTTAAATGCCTATATACTGGAGGCTGATGGAATGAACTATGGGCATCCCCACAATGGAGTACTGTGCAAGTTATAAACAAGAATGCTCTCTTGAACTAAAGTGTTTGCAGAATAAATTGTGAAAGCAAAAGAGGAAGTACAAAATATTCTTTTAAAATTTATTATTATTATTATTATTTTATTATTTTGGTACTGGGAATTGAACCCAGGGGTGCTCAACAACTGAGCCACATCCCCAGCTTTTTTTTTTTTTTTTTTTTTTGTATTTTTATTGAGAGACAAGGTCTCACTAAGTTGCTGAGGCTGCCTTTGAACTCCCTGATCCTCCTGCCTCAGCATCCTGAGCTGCTGGGGCAAAATCTTTAATATGCTACTTTATAGAAGAAAGAAGGCCTATATACATGTATGATTACTCTAGTGGAGTTACCCTGAACCATGTGCAGCCAGAGGAATGAGAAGTTGTGCTCCATTTGTGTACTATATGTCAAAATGCATTCTATTGTGAAATTAATTAATTAGTTAATTTTTAAAAAGGAATAAGGTAACATTAGAAAAATATGTGTGTGTTGCCGCCTGAAGCAATGGCTGCTTGGAGCAACGAAGCCACGGGAAGAAGTTCCAGAAGAACTGGAAACAAACCGGCTTTTTATTCTGATAACTTCTCTCTCTGGCTCTAACAACGACTTTAACATGCACCACACACCACCAAAAACCCACACACCAAATGGCGCCGACCCCATCAGCAATCTCGGCCCAAGTCTCTCGAGATCCCGGGCCAAGTCTCGTGAGACTACGGAAGGCGGCAATGCCCAAACATCTCTATGGCCCGTAGTCAACCGCAATCTTAGCCATCTCCCCAAACAGGGCTCCTGCATGTGTGTCTTCTCATTCTGTGAAAAGAAATAGAAGTATTTACCAAAAACTAAAGAGACAATTACTTACAGAAAATAGAAGGCAATACCATCAGCAGAATAAGGGGAAGGGAATAGAGTAGCAGGGGTGGAGAATGAGCAACTTAGCCAGGTATCCATTTTGTCCAGCTCTAACTTTTAAAACCATATTTTTTAATCTATTCAATATTAAATAAATAATGAAAATCAGCCAGGATGTTGAGGAAACAAAAATGGAAGCTAAACAAAAATAAATAAACTTAACAGAATTGTAATTGAATAACATCATCATACCAAAGGGTTTGGGGGAAAACTAAGTGAATTTAGAAAACTTTATTTTAATTGGATAGGGCACCAGTCAGGGTTCAACCAGAGAAAGACCAGGAGGACATAGATGTTGAGAGACTAGATGCAAGGAAAGGGCTTGCAATATTGTGGATCTGGCTTAGGAAGTCAAAGTCCCCAGGGCAGGCCATCAGGAGGGCAGACTGGAAGTCCTGACTGTGGGCCAAAGCTGCTGTCCCCAGGAAGAATTCTTTTCCTTCAGAGACTCTCAGATCTTTTCTAAAAGGCTTTCAATTGAGTTAGGCCCACCCTCATTAGGATTATTTCCTTTCCTGAAAATCAACTGATTATAGATTCAAATTCCATCTACAGAACACCTTCACAGGTTTGGTTGAATAAATGAAGATTAGATTTTAGCCAAGTGGACACATCCAAACTCATGTTAGTCATCTTCCCATCACTATAACAAATACCCAAAATATCAACTTGTAAAGAGAAGAGGTCTGCTTTGGTTCAGTTTTGGAGATTTCAGTCCATGATTAGTTGACCCTGTTGCTTTGGGCTTGTGGTAAGACAGCGCATCTGCAGCAAAACCACTCACCTGATGGCTAGGAATGAGAAAAAGAAAAAGCGAGGGGTGTGGGTGGACACAAGGCATGCCCTCAGTGACCAGAAGACCTCTCACTAAGCCCCACCTCTTCAAGTTTCTACCACCTCCCAAGATCATCACCCCTGGTACTAGCCTTGAACACAGGGCCTACAGAGTACAGTCAATATCCAAAGTGTAGTGCTGATCATCACAGATACGATATCCTAAAGAAAGAACTAACTGTATGCAAATACTGTGGTTTGGTTAGTAAGTTATTCTTCACAAGGGGTGGCTAGGCAATTTTATAACAATGTATTCTTGGAGAAAATAATTACATTTATGGTGCAGAATGTGAGCCACGTTTCTGGAACTACAAATAAGAAAAGGGAGAAGGATGAGATAAACCCTGGGTGTGTTGGATTGGAAAAGGAATGAATCCGTGTGTACTTTCACACTTATATTTGATAGGTATGTTGAGAAGGCCAGGAAACATTGACACCCTAGTAGTGATGAGCACAACTGGATCCCAGATTTGGCTTCTAAATCTCATTCAGAAAGAAGGAAAGAAAGGAAGGAAGGAAGGAAGGAAGAAAGAAAGAAAGGAAGAAAGAAGAGAAAGAAAGAAAGAAAGGAATTTATGGGAAAAATGACTTATTTGAGAGCTGGGAAAGGGAAAATACAAGATGATCCTGGAACATTTGAGGTTAAAGAAAGTCAAGAAGTGCTCCAAAAACAACGAGGACATATTGAAGGGGTACAGAAGTCAACTAGAAGCAGCTCCAAGGACCAAATCTGAAAATGTAAGCAACAAAATGAACAACGATAGAATAGAATATAATTCAGAGAATAAAACATTCACAGAGCCATACTCACATAAATATATAACTGAATAAACAAATAAGGAGAATGGAAAACTCTTTCATATGGTAGAACTCCAATTAATAGGGCTGGGGTTGTAACTAATTAGCAAAGTGCTTGTTTACAATGTGAGAGGCCCTGGGTTCAAGTCCCAGTACCACACACACACACACACACACACACACACAATATTAATTAATAAATATATGAATAATTATGAAATAGAAAAAGCCCCTTTAGACATTTGAGAACTTTCTATTTCATGATTCCATATACATTTGGCTACTCAATCTAAACTAACCCCTACCCTTATCACACACTACAGTAATAATAGTTGCAAGCAAGAATGACCAATGTATACATAAATTAGAAAAAAAAAAGTTCAAGAAAAGCAGGATAATTGCACAGTCACACAGTGTCTCCCCACTTTGCTCATTAATTATAGAAAAGGAAGTAGTAACTTTACAAAGGAGAAAAATGACAGGTACCATTTTAACCACATGATATCACCATTGATAATTGTAGTTATGGAAGATGTTAATGTTTGAAGGCTGCTGTGTGAAGGTCATAGAGAAACTCTTTTTGCTATGTTTTTCTTTTATATTTTTGGTAAATATGAAGCTATTTCACAATAAAAAATTTAAAAAAAGAAAAATTACAAACAGACATAAGTGATGGCTGCTTGCTAATGTGTAATGATGCTGCCCTTGTCCACCATCATGTCTTACTCAGGGTGTTGCAACAGCCAGTGTCTGATGCTTTACCTTCATTCTCCCCTTTTCCAATTGATTCACTAAACAGTAGCTGTAGTAGTTGTGTTGGTCAGCTTTCTGTTGCTGTGACAAAATACCTGAGAAAATCAACTTAAAGAGGAAAGGCTTATTCTGGCTTATGACTTTAGGGGTTTCAGTCCATGGTTGCTTGGCTCCATTGTTTCTGGTCAGAACATCGTGGGAGGCAAGTGTGACAGTGCAAAACCACTCACCTCATGGTGGTCAAAAACAGGGCAGTGGGGGTAGGGGATGGGACAGGACAAGTATACCCTTCCAAGGTTTAGCCCCAAAGATATTCCTCCAACTAGACCTCACCTCCTAGTTTCCACCACCTTCCACTAATACCATTAATGGATCAATCCATCAATGGATCAATCCACTGGGGAGATAAGAGCCCTCATGATCCAATCCCTTCACAAAAGCCCAAACTTGCTGCACCTGGGACCAAGCCTTCAACACACGAGCCTTTAGGGGACATTTCAGATTCAAACTGTAACAATGATAGTATGTATGAAACCAAAATTATGTCATTCCCACACTTACCCTACTTCAGTGATTTCCAGTTAAACCCATAATTAAATACAAACTTTTGGTAGTACATGCCATGGCCTCCAGAACCTAGCAACATCTGGCCTGTCTTTTTGTCATCCATTTTTGGTACTTCAGTTGCCCTCATATGCTCTAGCCCGACTGGTTTTCTTTCAGTTCCTCATAAGTACCAATCTCTTCCCTGCCTCAGGGCCTTTGCACATGCTATCTTCTTACTGGGATCATTCTTTCTCTGACTCTTTGCCTGACAGACTCTACTCTTCCTTCAGGATTCACCTACATGTCACTTTGGAAAGAGGCCTTCTATGCCTACCCCCACTCCAAAATAGGGGTGATGTCCTCTAGTTCTTCACTCTGTTTGTTTTCTTCATTTATTTTTTCTCAACTCATACTTTTTGTTTGTTGGTTTGTTTAGTATTTGTTTTCACCTTTGAACTATGAACTTCATGATGGAAGAGATTGTTTTTTTCGTTCACTCTAGCTTTTACCTCAGTCAATAAATATGTTTGTTTGTTTGTTTGTTTGTTAATTGGTAAATGAAATTAGGCAATCTGGGCCTGATAGATGGGCTACCCTCCCTCCCCCACCCCCCCAGAGTTTTCCACATCCTGAGAGAAGCAACCTTGTTTCATTCTCAGCAGGATATTTCTTCCCCGGGCAGGATGTTTCTTCCCCAGGCAGGATGTTTCTTCCCCAGGCAGGATGTTTCTTCCCCGGGCAGGATGTTTCTTTTCCCCGGGCAAGAGCCAATAGGCTTAAAGGTCGCCCTGTTCTATGGGCAAAGAGCCAATGGCGTTGGGGTTGCTCTGGTGCACCTCCCACCAGAAATCCCTATAGAGGGACCTGTTCGAGAGACTCAACACACACACAGATGCACACATCAGCTCGTCGCTACTGAGAGGAGGAAGCCACTCAGACACATCAGCTCTACCCTGTGGAGAGGAGGAAGCCACTGCAACAGCTCCAGACCCATCGCCTTCAGCCTGACGGCCGCTCCCAGCTGACAGCTCCAGCCTCCAGCTGATAGCTCCAGAGATCCTAGCTGGTGTGACCAAACACCCACCTTCTGTCCAGAGCTTGCACACTCCCCTTTCCCTGACTCCCCTCTCCCACCAGAGCTTGCACACTCCCTTCTCCCTTACTCCCCTCTCCCAGCACCTCTTCAACCTTCAACCAGAGCACCTCTTCTCCGGTTTTGCTACCAGCCACGAAGGCTGTTGAATAAATCTCTTGGCTGCACGGCTGTCCCCGGTGTGATGTTTTGCCCTTCAGGGCCAAGCAGAACACAGTTCCAATTCTGGAAGAAGACACAAAGTTCTCCATCCAGGAAGAAGCAGTCACGTTGTTCATGTTGGAGATCCCTTGGGAAGGCTGAATTGCCTTCATGACTCCAACTCAGTAGTTACAGAAAGCTGATTGGAAGAAGCTGCAAGCCAGACTCGGAGAGGTAAAGGGAAAAGACAGACAATGGCAACGACCACACAGTGCACCCAGAGCCACCAGAGTGGTGTTTAGGGGACCATTTAGGAATACTGCAGAGCAGCTGCTACTGTTGCCTCTCAGGAGGCCCTGAGCATCGACTTATTATGACATGACATATAACTGATGTTGATACCAACGACCCTAGTCACTGTCATCCACTGATTTATGTCCTACCTCCTTTCAGATACAAGGCCCTGTGGTCATTATGAAACAATTAACTCTTTAACTCATGTTTACAGTGGTCCTTTAAGCAGGAAATTTATACCCTTCCCTCCAATTTTTAAAATCAGAACTGGTTATTTTAAAAAAAACTGGGCTAATTTCTACCAAGAAAGTGTAAGATATAAAACTGCCTCTCAAAAACCTAAGTTACTGTTATTTGCAAAATAGCCTTGTATGAAGACTCCTTTACTTCTTGATGGTGCTACCAGGGTCACATGGTGGTACAATGGCTCCAGGTTTGGCAGATAGCAAGGCAGATTGGGCAGTAGGGGAAAACCGGCAAAGGTCACAGTCAGTGTGGCTCCTCTGAGGCTGAGAAGTTTGCTCCTGACCTTGGCCAGAGAAAAGGCTCACAGAGGCCCCTGGACCTGCAGGTGGAACCTGGGCTCTCAGGACACAGAGCTTCCCCTCCCACAGGCTCTTAACTTCCTGGCTCAGTCCCACATCCGGCTTCACCTCAGGAACTCAGATCACCTCCTCATGAAAGAAGCTCTTTGTCCAGCTCCCAACCCCCGCACCCCTACCCGCTGCTCCAGCTCCACCCTTCCTCCTGTTCCAGCCTCTCCAGCTCCTAGCCCAAACTGCTGTGTTCCTCCAGTCTCTGATTCGCCCTCCACGGTTGCCTCCTCTCAGACCTCTCCCACGGTAGGTGTGTTTAAACCACACTGCTCTTGGTGTGATGGGAAACCTGTCTCTTCCCTGAAGACATGGAGGTCTCCCCTGGGTCTCTCCCCGTGGAGGTTTCTCCTTCACCATCCCCCACAAACCTTTAGGTGGTCCTCATTTTCCAAGGCTGCTTCTGACTCACTCTTCCACCTTCAGGCAAATATTCCTGCTCCTTTGAGGATGTTGCCACTGTGCTCTGCCATCTTCCACCCTCTTCTCTCTCACTTAGGGACTTTCCTGATGCACTGAAAACTCAAGGGCCTCACAGTCTTCCTCTCCATAGCCTAGTGACTTCAATATCCTATGGAATGATAGGCCAGCTCCCAGCCTGCCTCCTTCCTTTCTCTCTCTCTCTCTCTTTCTTTTTGTACTGTGGATTGAACCCAGGGGCTCTTAAACATATTGCCAGTCCTTTTTATTTTTTATTTTGAGACAGGGCCTCGCTAAGTTGCTGAGACTGACTTTGAACTTTCGGGCCTCCTGCCTCAGCCTCCCAAGCTGCTGTGATTGCAGGCATAAGCTCCCATGGCTGACTGTCACCACTGTATTTTCCAGTCACCGTTCCCATGGAGCTGAGAGTCCTCACTGGAACAGCTCTGCTCTCTGACCACAACGCCTCTCCTTCCCACTCTCCTGCTAAGCCTTCTCTTTAGTCTCCAGCAACCTCTGTTCCTAGGTTCCTTCAGTTTCCCTCAGTCTCATGGGATCTTGCTTCCTTTCTTCCACTCAGCCTGGACTCAGGAGAATCTGGCCTCTGCTTCTACCATGGAAACTGCTATGGTTAAGACTAACAAGTAAACTTGATGTTGCTAAACCCAAGGCAAATTTTTTCATTCTTTCTTTTACTGGAGATTGCATACAGCAATTTTCTGCTGCATTAGACACCAAGACCATTTCCTCCTTCTTAAAATGCTCTACCCTCTTGGCTTCTGCGATCCCACCCTCTCCACTCCTCTTTGTACTTCTCAGTCCATTATTTTGCTGTCTCTTTTTTTTTTAACCTTCTTATTTTTTATTCAAATTTGTTGTATTTGTAATAGTAGTATGCATTACAATTCATAATACACATATAAAGCCTCTTTTTACATACCACTGTTTGTATACAAAGTATATTCGTACTATTCAAGTCTTCAATCATTAGGATAATGATATCCATCTTATTACACCACCTTTTCTTTTTTATTCCCCTCCATCCCCCCTTGCTCCCTCCTTTCCCCTCCCTCCCCTTTGAGCATTCTAGTGTTCCTCTAATCCTCCTATGTACCTCGACTCACCCAAGCCCACTGTGAATCTGCCTCCTTACATCAGAGAAAACATTCCGTATTTGAATTTTTGAAATTGACTAATTTCACTTAGCATTATATTCTCCAACTTCATCCATTTACCTGCGAATGCCATTATTTTATTCTCTCTTATTGCTGAGTAAAAAATTCCATTTGTGTATATACCACATTTTCTTAATCCACTCATCTACTGAGGGACATCTAGATTGGTTCCACAACATAGCTATTGTGAATTGTGCTGCTATAAACACTGAGATGGCTGTGTCACTGTGATATGCTGTTGTTAAGTCCTTTGGGAATAGACCCAGGAGTGGGATGTCTGGGTCATAGGGTGGTTCCATTCCCAGTTTTCCAAGAAATCTCCATACTGCTTTCCATAACAGTTGCACCATTTTGCAGTCCCACCAGCAATGTATGAGTGTGCCTTTTTCCCCATATCCTCTCCAACATTTATTGTTGTTTGTGTTCTTGATAGCTGCCATTCTGACTGGAGGGAAATAAAATCTTAGAGTAGTTTTGATTTGCATTTCTCTAATTGCCATTGATGTTGAGCATTTTTTCATGTATTTGTTGATTAATTGTGTATCTTCTTCTGAGAAGTGTCTTTTCAATTCCTTAGCCCATTTATTGATTGGGTTATTTGCTTTTTTGGTGTTAAGTTTTTGAGTTCTTTATATATTCTAGAAATTAGTGCTCTATCTGATGTGCATGTATTAAATATTTGTTCCCAGTTAGTTGGCTCTCTATTCACCTCACTGATTATTTCTTTTGCTGAGAAGAAGCTTTTTAATTTGAATTTATCCTATTCATTAATTCTTGATACTAATTCTTGTGCTACAGGATTCTTATTAAGGAACTTTCCAACATGTTGGAAATTGGAGCTTACTTTTTCTTCTATTAGGCGTATTGTCTCTGGCCTAATTCCTAGGTCCTTGATCCACTTTGAATTGAATTTTGTGCATGGTGAGAGGTAAGGGTTTAATTTCATTTTGTTGTATATGGATTTCCAGTTTTCCCAGCACCATTTGTTGAAGAGGCTATCCTTTCTCCACTGTACATTTTTGGCACCTTTGTCTAATATAAGATAGCTGAAATTATATGTATTAGTCTCTGTGTCCTCAATTCTGTACCCTTGGTCTACCAGTCTGTTTTGGTGCTAATACCATGCTGTTTTTGTTACTATTCCTCTGTAGTATAATTTAAAATATGGTATGATGATGCCACCTGCTTCACTTTTCTTGCTAAGGATTGCTTTAGCTATTCTGGGTCTCTTATTTTTCCAGATGAATTTCATGACTACTTTTTCTATTTCTTTGAGGAATGTCATTGGGATTTTGATTGGAATTGCATTAAATCTTTATAATGCTTTTGGTAGTATGGACATTTTGACAATATTAATTCTGCCTATCCAAGAACAAGGTAGGTCTTTCCATCTTCTGAGGTCTTCTATAATTTCTTTCTTTAGTGTTCTATAATTTTGTTTATAGAAGTCTTTCTCCTCTTTCATTAAGTTGATTCCCAGGTATTTTATTTTATACTATTGTAAATGGGGTAGTTTTCATCATTTCCCTTTTAGAGGATTTGTCACTGATGTACAAAAATGCCGTTGCCTTATGGGTATTGATTTTGTATCCTGCTACTTTGCCAAATTCATTTTACTAGTTGTAAAAGTTTTCTGGTAGAGTTTTTGGGTCTTCTAGGTATATTATCATGTCATCGGCAAATAGTGCTAATTTGAGCTCTTCTTTTCCTATGTGGATCCCTTTAATTTTTTTCATCTGTCTAATTGCTCTGGCCAGAGTTTCAAGTACTATGTTAAATAGCAGTGGTGAAAGGGGTCATCCCTGTCTTGTTCCAGTTTTTAGAGTTTATGCTTTCAATTTTCCTCCATTTAAGATAATGTTAGCCTGGGGCTTTGCATAAATAACTTTTATAATGTTGAGATATGTTCTTGTTATTCCTAGTTTTTCTAGTGTTTTGGACATAAAGGGGTGTTGTATTTCGTCAAATGCTTTTTCTGCATCTATTAAGATGATCATATAGTTTTTATCTTTAAGTCTACTGCTGTGATGTATTATGTTTATTTATTTCCATATGTTGAACCAATCTTGCATCCCTGGGATAAACCCCACTTGATCGTGGTGCACTATCTTTTTGATATGTTTTTGTATTCGACTTTCCAGGATTTTTTTGAGAATTTTTTGCATCTATGTTCATTAAAGATATTGGCCTGAAGTTTTCCTTTTTGGCTGCATCTTTGCCTGGCTTTGGAATTAATGTAATATTGGCCTCATAGAAAGAGTCTGGGAGAGCTCCCTCTTTTTTCTATTTCTTGAAATAAGTTGAAGAGCACTGGTATTAGTTCTTCTTTGAAGGTCTTGTAGAACTCAGATGTAAACCCATCAGGTCGTGGGCTTTTTCTAGCTGGTAGCTTTTTGATAGAATCTTCTATTTCCTTGCTTGAAATTGATCTATTTAAATTGTGTATATCCTCCAGTTCCAGTTTGGGCAATTCATAGGACTCTAGAAATCTGTCAATGTCTTCAATATTTTCTGTTTTATTAGAGTACAAGTTTTCAAAGTAATTTCTAATTATTTTCTGTATATCTGAGGTGTTTGTTGTGATATTTCCTTTTCCATCATGGATGTTAGTGATTTGAGTTTTTTCTCTTCTTCTTTTTGTTAGCATCGCTAAGGGTCCATCAATTTTATTTATTTTTTCAAAGAACCAACTTTTAGTTTTGTCAATTCTTTGAATTATTTCTTTTGTCTCAATTTCATTAATTTCAGCTCTGATTTTAATTATTTCCTGTCTTCTACTGCTCTTAGTATTTTGTCTGTTCTTCTTTTTCTAGTGCTTTGTGGTGTGATATTAAGTCATTTATTTGTTGTTTTTTTTCCTTTTAAGGAATGAACTCAGTGCAATGAATTTTCCTCTTAATACTGCCTTTATAGTGTCCCAGAGATTTCTATATGATGTATCTGTGTTCTCATTTACCTCTCGGAATATTTTAATCTCCTCCTTGATGTCTTCTTCAACCCCTTATTCATTCAGTAGCATGTTGTTTAGCTTCTAGTTGTTGGAGTAGATTTTTTTATTTCTTGTTTTATCATTGATTTCCAATTTCATCCCATAATGGTCTGATAGAATGCAGGGTAGTATCTCTACTTTTTTATATTTGCTGAGAGTTGACTTGTGGCATAATATATGGTCTATTTTGGAGAAGGAGCCATGTGCTTCTGAGAAGAAAGTGTATTCACTTACTGAGGGATGAAATATTCTATATATGTCCGTTAGGTCTAGGTTATTAATTGTTTTAATGAGGCCTAAAGTTTCTTTATTTAGCTTTTGTTTGGATGATCTATTCAGTGGTGAGAGAGGTCTGTTGAAGTCCCCTAGGATAACTGTGTCGTGATCTATTTTACTCTTGAACTTGAGAAAGGTTTGTTTGATGAATGTATGTGCTCCATTATTTGGGGCATATAGCTTTATAATTGCTATATCTTGTTGATGAATGGTTCCCTTAATCAGTAAGAAATATCCGTCTTTGTCCCTTTTGATTAACTTTGGCTTGAAGTCTACCTTAATTGATATGAGAATGGAAACCCCTGCTTGTTTCTACAGCCCATGTGAGCGGTAAGATTTTTCCTAGCCTTTCAACTTCAGTCTATTGATGTCTTTTTCTATGAGGTGGGTTTCTTGGAGACAGAATATTGTTGGGTCATTTCTTTGAATCCAGTCTGACAATCTGTGTCTTTTGAATGGCGAATTTAGGCCATTAATATTCAAGGTTATTATTGAGATGTGATTTGTATTCCCATCCATTTTTATTTGTTTATGGTATTTAACTTGATTTGGTTTGTCCTCTGGTTGGTAATTCCTTTAGTTTAATATCTCCCTTTGTTGATTTTCATTGTTATCTTTCTCTTCTTCTTCATGGAATATTTTGCCCAGGATGTTCAGAAGTGCTGGCTTTCGAGCTGTGAACTCTTTTAACTTTTGCTTGTCGTGGAAGGGTTTTATTTCATCTTCAAATCTAAAGCTTAATTTTGCTGGATATAAGATACTTGTTTGACATCCCTTTTCTTTCAGAGCTTGAAATATGCTATTCCAGGATCTTCTAGCTTTTAAGGTCTGGATTGAAAAATCTGAACATAGTCCAATTGGTTTTCCCCTATATGTAATCTGCTTCCTTTCTCTTGTGGCTTTTAATATTCTCTCCTTGTTCATTATATTATGCATTTTCATTATAATGTGCCTTGGTGTGAATCTGTTGTGATTTTGTATGTTTGGCGTTCGGTAAGCCTCTTGAACTTGGTTTTCCCATTCATTCCTTAAGTTTGGAAAGTTTTCTGCTATAATTTCATTGAATAAATTACTCATTCATTTGGCTTAGAACTTTGCGCCTTCCTCTACCCCAATCACTCTTAAATTTGGTCTTTTTATGTTGTCCCATATTTCTTGAGTGTTCCGTTCTTATTTTCTTACCATTCTTGCTGTATTCTACATTTTTTTTTCCAGATTGTATATTTTGTCTTCATTATCTGAGGTCCTTTCTTTCAGGTGGTCTAATTTATTGGTAATGTTTTCAATACAGCATTTAATTTGGTTTATTGCTTCTTTCATTTCCAGAATTTCTATTTGGTTTCTCTTTAGAACCTCTATCTCTCTATTGAAGTAGTCTTTTGCTTCTTTATTTGTTTATGAAGTTCTTTGTCAAAGTGATCTTTTACTAAATGTATTTGCTTTCTAACCTCCTTCTTGAATTTGTCCTTGAGCTCCATAAACATTTGGATTATGTACTTCCTGAATTCCTGTTCTGACATTAGATCTACTGTGCTTGCCAGGGAATCTGCTAAGGAGGTATGTTATTTGTTTGGGACATTTTCTTCCCTTGTTTTTTCATATTGTTTGTGTGTCTTTTTCTTTTAGCACTGTGGAACTTTGACTTTTGATGCTAATGATGCTCCTGTTGTACAATGTTATCAGCTCCCCTTATATATACTTTACACCTTAAAACCAGACATTTTATATTCAGTTAATCACAATTTGGTCACAATGTACAGAGTTAGAGAATTCAGATATTGTCTCCAATATACTCTGAGTGATTGTAATGGGGTTTATAATTTCAGATATTGGGTATAAAGGTGATATGGTTAGGAGGAAGGAAGGAAATTGCTTCCCTCCCCCTTAGGAAGTGTAAATATAGAAATCTATGGAAGTAGTTTAATAGCAGAAGAGAGAGGAAAGGAATTGGAGTGAACAATTTAGTGTGAAGACCGATGTATAGTTAAGCCAAGCTTATGCAAACATTGAGAGAAATTAGAAAATGTCCGGGTAGTAAGACTTAGTGAAAGAGAGAAGACAGAGTGAGTCAAAAACAAACAAACAAACAAACAAACAAACAAACAAAAGAGGAGACTACATATAACACCCCTGATGTACTATTCAGTTGCCTCAGTTCTAAAATTCCTAATTCTTGTATACAACTTGTTTTCATCTCTGTTGAGAATGTAGGAGCGGGGTGTAGATAAGAAAGATGAGGGAAGAAGAAAAGAAAGAAAAGAGGGAAAGAAAAAGAGAAAGAAGAAAAGAAAAAAAAAAACAAAGTTGAACCCACAAATCTCAATTAGGCAGCCTTTTCTCTTCCTCTCTCAGCTTGTTAAATTAGCTGTCCAGCAGGTTGGCCCTGGGGGATGCAGAGGATTTGTGGGTGGAGTCAAGTCTGCGTACCTGGTTAGCGAGGAGTGATGCTGGGGATGGGGCTTTGTGTGGCTGGCCCTGAAAATCCATCCGTCCAGATGGTGTCTACTCTCCGTGTTTTTCCTCAGTTGAAGGGTCACAGGGGGTCGTCACGCTGGACTCCGATAAGCGTTCCCCCACTGGCTGTTGATGGTCCTCACAGTCGCAGTTTCCTCCTTCCTGTTCGCCAGTTTCTGCGCTGCTTTCTCTCCGGCTTCACTACTGAGGGTCGTGTCCAGCTGAGTGTGGATTTGAACTGGCGTTGTCACCCCGCGGTCTCCCACCGTCTCCCAGCTCTGATCGCTCTGTTTTTGCTGGCTTCACTGCTGAGGGTCCTGGTGTGCGGGGTGTGGATTTGATCTGCTGTTGCAGTTGCGCGGTCTCCCGCGTTCTCCCACCTCTGGTTTTGTTCTGCGCTGCCTGTGCTCTGGGCGGTACTGCTGAAGCCACGGAGCACTAGGTGCTGCAGACAGCTTGTCTTGCTCCCTCCGGTCACAGTATTCAAACCATCTAGGAGTTGACCATTCTCAGTCTATATATACTTGCTGAAAAGCTATTTATCTGCTTTGTTGGATTCTTTCCACGAAGCAGCCCTGAAGAGCAGCTTCCTCTAATCCGCCATCTTGGATCCTCTGCTCTGCTGTCTCTTTTTAAATTTCTCTCCTCTGTTCCTGTTTTAAATATTGTTGATCTTTCAGGGATTTGCCCTTGGCTCTTGGAAGGATTTGTGGGTTATTCGCTGGAATGTGGCTTATTGTTTGGTTCCATGACTGTGTGCTTATTGTGTGGGAAGTACCTGGGCCATTCCTTTCCCCTTTCCTTCCCAGCTCCAAAATGCAGATGTACTGCAGAGCCCTAGCCTGCTCCACTGTCCTTTCACTGTGCCCACTATTCTCTGGGTCCTCTCATCTACATTTCAGGGCTTCATTACACACGTACCAAGGATAACTGGCATCCCAAACTGCTCCCTTGACTTCCAAGCTTTGGAAGTCACGTTTTCAATTCCCTGGTGGGTGTCCCCCGGGTGTCTCCAATTCATGTGGTTGAAAAACCACACTTCACTATCTCTAAATCTTCTTCTTTTCCTGCTTTGAGGTAGACCTTATAAGTCCTCTTGTGGTTTCACATCCCATTAGTCAAGGCCTGCTCTCTCCATTGCTACGTGCTTTTTATCTATCTCTTCTTCTCTAACTTAAGTCAGTATCATTTCTCCACTAAATCATGACAGCAGTTTCCTACCAGGTCTTCTTTCCTTAAATCTGATTTTGCATTGATAACACACATGAAATATAATTCAGATCTTGTCACCTGTTCGATATAAGTGTTTTAACCTGTTGGTTAAGATTCTTAATGAACAGATTCTTAATGAACAGATTCCTGCTTAGCTTTTCTAGGCTGATCTCCCCCAACAACCTGGCCATGTTACTCGGCTTTTTGTCATTGTAATGAAACACCCAAAGCAAGGTACTTATGAAGAAAACAGGTTTGGAGGTTGAAAGTCCAAATGACACTTAACCGCCTCTGGCAAGGGCACTGTCCTTGGGTGCATCACAACTTGGTGGATATCAATGGCAGGAGCATCTGTATGGGGAAGCAATAGCACCTTGAGCAGGACATGGGGGTGGAGGGCAGGCTAACACCTTTTATAACCACCCTTTCCTGGAAGTACCAAGGGGTTGGAGGAGAACTACTTCAATTTCTTTCAAGGTCATGTTCCCAGTGACCCAAGAACTTCCCATCAGGCTCCTTCTCTTAAAGGTGCCAGCATCTCCCAATAGCTGCACCTTGAGAACCAGGCCTTTAAGACATGGGCCATTGGGGAACTCTCAAACTTTATTCAAACCACGTCACTGCCTTATATTTTCCCATCAAATAGCACTTTTTCTTATGCATAAGCTAGCTTCTTGATTCCATTATTACCTAAAGAACACCTGCTCAACATTCAAGACTCAGCTGTGCTGTTTCTTCCTCTCAGAGTGTTTCTGCTGGGCATCATTCCTCATTGTTCCTTCTCCCTGCACCCCAAATAAGTTTAATGTGTTGTGAAAACACTAGATCAGTATTTAGTGCAGGACTTTTTAAATACCCATTTTATTTTTCTACTTCTCCCCTAAAGACTGTGTTCTTTAAGGGCAGGACTTACATCTTATTCTGATTTTACTCCTATACCTTGTGTGCGGCACTTGTCTCATTTTTTTTAAACTCTATTTATTTACTTATTCATAATGCACAAGTATAGCATCTTTTTACATACAACTGCTTGTATACAAAGTATATAAGTACAATTCAGATCTTCAATCATGCATTTAGGATAATGATATCCATCTCATTCAAACACCAATTTTTTTTTCCTTTTACCCCCTCCCTCCCCCCTTGCTCCCTCCCTTCCCCTCAGTTTCCTTTGACCTTTCTAGTGTTCCTCTAATCCTGTGTACCCCCATCGAACAACCCTGTGAACTAGCCTTCTTATATCAGAGAAAACATTCGGTATTTGGATTTTTGAGATTGACTAATTTCACTTAACATTATATTCTCCAACTTCATCCATTTACCTGCAAATGCCATTATTTTATTCTCTCTTATTGCTGAGTAAAATTCCATTTTGTATATATACCACATTTTCTTTATCCACTCATCTACTGAGGGACATCTAGGTTGGTTCCACAACAGACCTATTGTGAATTGTGCTGCTATAAACATTGAAGTGGCTATGTCACTGTAATATGCTGTTTTTAAGTCCTTTGGGAAGAGACCCAGGAGTAGGATGGCTGGGTCATAGGGTGGTTCCATTCCCATTTTCCCAAGAAATCTCCATACTGCTTTCCATAGTGGTTGAACCATTTTGCAGTCCCACCAGCAATGTATGAGTGTGCCTTTTTCCCCACATCCTCTCCAACATTTATTGTTGTTTGTGTTCTTGATAGCTGCCATTCTGACTGGAGGGAAATGAAATCTTAGAGTAGTTTTGATTTGCATTTCTCTAATTGCCATTGATGTTGAGCATTTTTTCATGTATTTGTTGATTAATTGTGTATCTTCTTCTGAGAAGTGTCTTTTCAATTCCTTAGCCCATTTATTGATTGGGTTATTTGCTTTTTTGGTGTTAAGTTTTTGAGTTCTTTATATATTCTAGAAATTAGTGCTCTATCTGATGTGCATGTATTAAATATTTGTTCCCAATTAGTTGGCTCTCTATTCACCTCACTGATTGTTTCTTTTGCTGAGAAGAAGCTTTTTAGTTTAAATCTATCGCATTCATTAATTCTTGGTAATAGTTCTTGCACTACAGGATTCTTATTAAGGAACTTGGGGCCTAATCCGACATGTTGGAAATTGGAGCTTACTTTTTCTTTTATTAGGCGTATTGTCTCTGGTCTAATTCCTAGGTCCTTGATCCATTTTGAATTGAATTTTGTGCATGGTGAGAGATAAGGGTTTAATTTCCTTTTGTTGCATATGGATTTCCAGTTTTCCCCAGCACCATTTGTTGAAGAGGCTATCCTTTCTCCATTTTTGGCGACTTTGTCTAATATAAGATAGCTGAAATTATATGTATTAGTCTCTGTATCCTCAATTCTGTACCATTGGTCTACCAGTCAGTTTTGGTGCAAATACCATGCTGTTTTTGTTACTATTGCTCTATAGTATAATTTAAAGTCCGGTATGGTGATGCCCCCCACTTCACTTTTCTTGTTCAGGATTGCTTTGGCTATTCTGGGTCTTTTATTTTTCCAAATGAATTTTATGACTGCTTTTTCTATTTCTTTGAAGAATGACATTGGGATTTTGATTGGAATTGCATTGAATCTGTATAATGCTTTTGGTAGTATGGACATTTTGACAATATTGATTCTACCTATCCAAGAGCAAGGTAGGTCTTTCCATCTTCTGAGTTCTTCTATGATTTCTTTCTTTAGTGTCCTATAATTTTCCTTATAGAGGTCTTTCACCACTTTCGTTGATTCCCAGGTATTTTATTTTATTTTTTGATGCTATTGTAAATGGGGTAGTTTTCATCATTTCCCTTTCAGAGGCTTTGTCACTGATGTACAAAAATGCCTTTGACTTATGGGTATTGATTTTGTATCCTGCTACTTTGCTAAATTCATTACTAGTTGTAAAAGTTTTCTGGTAGAGTTTTTTGGGTCTTTTAGGTATATTATCATGTCATCAGCAAATAGTGCTAATTTGAGCTCTTCTTTTCCTATGTGGATCCCTTTAATTTCTTTCATCTGTCTAATTGCTCTGGCCAGAGTTTCCAGTACTATGTTAAATAGCAGTGGTGAAAGGGGGCATCCCTGTCTTGTTCCAGTTTTTAGAGGGAATGCTTTCAATTTTTCTCCATTTAAGATAATGTTAGCTCTGGGCCTTGCATAAACAGCTTTTATAATGTTGAGATATGTTCCTGATATTCCTAGTTTTTCCAGTGTTTTGAACATAAAGGGGTGCTGTATTTTGTCAAATGCTTTTTCTGCATCTATTGAGATAATCATATGATTTTTATCTTTAAGTCTATTGATGTGATGTATTATGTTTATTGATTTCCAAATGTTGAACCAGTCTTGCATCCCTAGAATAAACCCCACTTGATCGTGGTGCACTATCTTTTTGATATGTTTTTTATATCCGATTTGCCAGAATTTTGTTGATGACTTTTGCATCTATGTTCATTAAAGATATGGGCCTGAAGTTTTGTTTTTTGGATGCGTCTTTGCCTGGAATTAATGTAATATTGGCCTCATAGAAAGAGTCTGGAAGAGCTCCCTCTTTTTTCTATTTCTTGAAATAGTTTGAAGAGCATTGGTATTAGTTCTTCTTTGAAAGTCTTGTAGAACTCGGCTGTAAACCCATCAGGTCCTGGACTTTTCCTTGTTGGTACCTTTTTGATGACATCTTCTATTTCTTCACTTATAATCGATCTGTTTAAATCGTGCATAGCCTCCAGATCCAGTTTAGGCAAGTCATATGACTCTAGAAATCTGTCAATGCATTCAGTATTTTCTATTTTATTAGAGTACAAGTTTTCAAAGTAATTTCTAATTATACTCTGTATATCAGAGGTATTTGTTGTGATATTCCCTTTTTCATCACGAATGTTAGTAATTTGAGTTTTTTCTCTTCTTCTTTTTGTTAGCATTGCTAAGGGTCTGTCAATTTTGTTTATTTTTTCAAAGAACCAACTTTTAGTTTTGTCAATTCTTTGAATTATTTCCTTAGTCTCAATTTCATTAATTTCTGCTCTGATTTTAATTATTTCCTGTCTTCTGCTACTCTTGGTGTTGATCTGTTCTTCCTTTTCTAGTGCTTTGAGGTGTGATGTTAAGTCATTTATTTGTTGTTGTTTTTTTTTTTTTTTTTTTTTCTTTTAAGGAACGAACTCAGTGCAATGAATTTTCCTCTTACTACTGCCTTCATAGTGTCCCAGAGATTTCTATGTGATGTATCTGTGTTCTCATTTACCTCTAGGAATTTTTTAATCTCCTCTTTGATGTCTTCTTCAACCCCTTGTTCATTCAGTAGCATGTTGTTTAGCTTCCAGTTGTTGAAGTCGTTTTTCTTATTTTTGTTTTGTCATTGATTTCCAATTTCATCCCTTTATGGTCTGATAGAATGCAGGGTAGTATCTCTATTTTTTTATATTTGCTGAGAGTTGCCTTGTGACATAATATATGATCTATTTTGGAGAAGGAGCCATGTGCTGCTAAGAAAAATGTGTATTCGTTTACTGAGGGATGAAATATTCTATATATGTCCGTTAGGTCTAAGTTATTAATTGTTTTAAGGAGGCCTAAGCTTTCTTTATTTAGCTTTTGTTTGGATGATCTATCCATTGGTGAGAGAGGTGTGTTGAAATCCCCTAGAATAACTGTGTTGTGGTCAATTTTACTCTTGAACTTTAGAAGAGTTTGTTTGATGAATGTAGGTGCTCCATTATTTGGGGCATATAGATTTATGATTGTTATATCCTGTTGATGAATGGTTCCCTTAAGTAGTAAGAAATATCCATCTTTGTCCCTTTTGATTAGCTTTGGCTTGAAGTCTACCTTATTTGAAATGAGAATGGAAACCCCTACTTGTTTCCGCATGTCACGTGAGTGATAAGACTTTTCCCAGCCTTTCACCTTTCGTCTATTAATGTCTTTTTCTATGAGGTGTGTTTCTTGGAGACAGCAAATTGTTGGGTCATTTCTTTTAATCCATTCAGATAATCTGTGTCTTTTGAATGGCGAGTTTAGGCCGTTAACATTCAGGGTTATTATTGAGATGTGATTTTTATTCCCATCCATTTTTATTTGTATTATGATCTTTAGCTTGATTTGGTTTCTCTTCTGGTTGGTATTTCCCTTAGTTTAATATCTCCCTTTGTTGATTTTCATTGTTATTTTTCTCTTCTTCTTCGTGAAAAATTTTGCCCAGAACGTTCAGAAGTGCTGGCTTTTGAGTTACGAAATCTTTTAACTTTTGCTTGTCGTGGAAGGTTTTTATTTCATCTTCGAATCTAAAGCTCAATTTTGCTGGATATAAGATTCTTGGTTGACATCCCTTTTCTTTCAGAGCTTGAAATATGCTATTCCAGGATCTTCTTGCTTTTAAGGTCTGGGTAGAAAAATCTGAACATAGTCTGATTGGTTTCCCCCTATATGTAATCTGCTTCCTTTCTCTTGTGGCTTTTAATATTCTCTCCTTGCTCAGTATATTAGGCATTTTCATTATAATGTGTCTTGGTGTGGATCTGTTGTGATTTTGTATGTTTGGTGTTCGGTAAGCCTCTTGAACTTGGTTTTCCCATTCATTCCTCAAGTTTGGAAAATTTTCTGTAATTATTTCATTAAATAAATTACTCATTCCTTTGGCTTGAAACTCTGCCCCCTCCTCTACCCCAATCACTCTTAAGTTTGGTCTTTTTATGTTGTCCCATAATTCTTGAATGTTCTGTTCTTGGTTTCTTACCATTTTTGCTGTGTAATCTAGATTTTTCTCTAGGACATATATTTTGTCTTCATTTTCTGAGGTTCTTTCTTCCAAGTGATCTACTCTGTTGGTGATACTTTCGATTGAGCTTTTGTTTTGGATTATTGCTTCTTTCATTTCTGTTTGGTTTCTCTTTAGAGCCTCTATCTCCCTATTGAAGTAATTTTTTACTTCCTGTATTTGTTTGTGGAGTTCTTTGTCAAAATGATCTTTCACCACCTGTATTTGCTCCCTCATCTCATTTTTGAGTTCATTCTTAAGTTCCGCAAGCATTTGGAATATGTAATTTCTAAATTCCATCTCTGGCATTTCACCAACTGTGCATGCCATGGAATCTACTGAGGAGGTATATTGATTTGTTTGTGTCACTTTCTTCCCTTGTTTCTTCATATTGTTTGTACGTCTATTCTTCCTGCACTGTGGGACCTTGACTATTTTGATTTTACCTTAAAACGTTACGTTGCTCCTGTAGTACAATGCTATCAGATACCCTTATATTTCCTTTACACTTTAAAATCAAACACTTTCTATTCAGAGAATCCCAGTTTGATCACAATGTACAGGTTTAGTTAACCTAGATATTGTTTCCAATTTACTCCATACGCTTCTGAGGGGGTTTTATAGTTTCAAGTAATGGACACAGAGGTGATATTTTTAGGAAGAAGGAAGTGAGTGTATTGACTTGTTCTTTCTTAGAAAGTCTGAAAAGAGTGTTGTATGGAAGTGGTTTAGTATCAGCAGACGAGAGAGGAAAGATAATGGAGTAAATGATTAGGTGGAAAGACCAATTTATATATAAACCTAACTTATGCAGCAGTTGAGAGAAGAAATAAAGAAAGATGGAAAAGAGAAAAAGAAGAAAGAAAAGAAAAAAAAATGACCAAGGAGTAGAAATTAGTGTAAGAGAGAGGAGAGAGAGTGAGTATAGAAAATAGAGAATAAACTATATATAACACCACTTTGCTATATATTTCAATTGTACCCGTTCTAAAAATCCTAATTTCTGCATATAACTTGATTTTGCCTCTGTTGAGTATGCAATGGCAGGATGTAAATAGGGAAGATGAAGGAAGAAGAAAAAATACAAAAGTGAGAAGGAAGAAAAGAAAGAAAGAAAAGAGGAGCAGAAGCAAACAAACACACTGTCAATCAAAACAAAAACAAAGCAAAAACAAACAAACAAATAACCCCCAACAAACAACAAAACAAACAAACAAACAAACAAAAACAAAAACGTTGAACCCAAGAACAAGTCACAAACAAAATGGACCCTTGGAAGCCCTTCTTTTTTCCCTTCCAGTTTAAGCCAATTGACCCGGATCATGTCCAGTCAGCAATCCTGTTAGTGGAGTCAAGGCTGCACCTTTGGCCAGTTGCAGAATGGCACAGTGGAAGAGTGGAGGGGGCTTATCCCCAGGTTGGGCCCTGCGTGCAGCAGCAGGGAGATGCTACTCTGGGCCCTGGAGGCCAGGCAAACTGGCGGCTGGGTCTCTCCTTCCAGCGGGTGGGTGCCTACCTCTTGTTCTCACTTGTCTCATTTTAATCACTAAATTTTTGTCTTTGAAAGTAAGTCAGCTGAGCAAGGGTCAATTTTCACATCAGGGGTTAAAGGGAGAAGAGGCCATGGGGTAATACTTCCTACTTGGCTTCTTTAGTTCTGTAGCTGCCCCAGTGCACTGACCTCTGCTGAACTAGTTGGAATGTGCTGGAGGCCAGAGATGGCAGTCACAGTTAGGGTCAATGAACACATCAACTGAACGCATTCCTTGGCCTTCTTCCCATTCTCTGTGCTACTTGTGGGGCCAGATTACAGGAACCACTGTTTACCCCTTAGGATCATGTGTGCACCCAGACCCTGAACACTCTCTACCTTGCTGATGTTGTTCTCTTTGGTATAAAAAAAAGACACATTTATGTCTACTGCAGTGCTCTCCAATGTTATGGCTCAGTCTGAGTGGTCTTTCTCCATGTACATTTCTCTAACACCAAAAATTATATCTAGTTCTCATCTCTAAAATCAAATGGGTATCATCATCAATGTGGTAAAATTTAGTCATTACTTATCATCTTCTGTAGGGTTCTGTTTTTCTCACTTGCTGTCATAGTTGACCCAATCCATTTGGTGGATGAAGGGGCTTCCTAGAGTTGGAGATCATGGGTTCATTTATTCAACAAGTAAATATATGTTGCCTATGTACAAAGTATCAGGCCTGTACTGTGAATGAATGGGGGAATCAAACAGCAATTGAGACACAAGGCCAAGCCTCAAGGAACTCACAGTCTAGGGCAGTGTTTTCTTAAGTTGGGGGTACGCAGGCCAAGGAGTGCGCAAGAGGACCAAAGAGGATCTTTGAAGTCTCAAGGAAAGTGTTTGAATTTCTAACATTTCTAATTTCTAATATTCTAGAAAAGTTTTCTAGAGAAAGGTGAAGATTTGTAGATATTTATTATGTGGATTGCTCCTGGAACTCAATTGGTGTCTATGTCACATAGTTATATGTCATGTAAAGGATCCTCAGGCAGAATGGAACACTCAAACTCAGAGGGGTTGACAGTAGAGACCACTGGCCTTTAATCACTTTCAGCACCCCATGATGTACTGCAGTTTGAGTATACTTGGATAAGAACATCTACAATTATATTATCTAGCTTTAGGGAAATTAGCCCTGCTGGGCTGGGGATGCAGCTCAGTGGTAGAGCACTTGCCTAACATGCACAAGGCCCTGCATTTGATTCCAAGCAGTGCTGCAAAACAAACAAACAAAAAAGGAAACAACAACAACAAAAAAAAACCTGTCATAAAGAGACAAGTGACCTAAAAATAATGCATTTTAAATACCATTACTCAAGGGTAACATTAATAATGCAGGCATAAGCAAACAGTAAGAAAATGGCAGTGAGCACTCTCTTCTCTCCTAATAAAAACACTTTACCACCCATAAAACTATCAAGAATGTTAATTAACAATGAAATTCAACCTAAGTATATCTTTTACCTTGAGATACACATAATGATAGTTCAATACCTTAATACCAAAAGTTTAAATAATTAAATGTGAGGTTTTTTGTATTTTTTTTCTGTTTAAGATATAAGATGCTCCAAAGAATGTTGCTCCCATTTTAATCATGAGAAAAGTCCAGACAGAAACAAAACTGTGACTTGGAATAAACCTGTCAGAGAGCTGAAGTCAAAAGACAATGCAATGACCTAAGTTTCAAAGGGAGTCAAGCCCTTCCAAGGAGACATGGAAGATACAAACTCTCCCATCCATTGCAGGCCATAGTTCAAGTGAAGAAGAAACCACCTGTATTTTAAAGGAACAGCTAGAGGTTGAATGTGAGCTGGTGTGTCAGTCCAGAATTGTGAGGGCCCACCAAGGGAGTGCATACTCATTCACAGGCTCCTGTCCATGGTCCTCTCCTGAGTGCTCATGACAAAGACTGTGGGCAGAGCAGGTATACAAGGGTAACTAGTAGGCCTAGGGGGTCAGACCCCAAATGCCATTTACTTCTCTCTTGTGAAGCAAAAGCTTTGTGCTTCTTGGGGAGGGACAGCAAAGACTGTTATCCAAAGCACAACAAAAGATACATCAAGGGGAGGAGGGAAGGGAATAAGAAGAGGCAATCTCTGTGGAGAAATACAAAATCATTTTGGGCCTACGATCTTAAACTAACATCATTCAGAGTTTTCCCATCATTGTGGAAGGGGAGGAGAACTCCTGCCCAAGATCAACCACAAAGAAAGGGCTGAATTTGTCTGCACAAGGAGAAGTAGCAGGAATGCCCAGACAGAGACCTAAGTACACAGGCCTTCCCTAAAACTTAGGCTGGTATAGAAGATTAGAGAAATCCTCTTATCCAACACAAGCCTGGCACAAAGGACAAGCAACAGCAGGCTAAGGCTGGGGAGAAGGCAAGCCCGTGGTGAAAGACCTAGCCTGTGGTGCAGGCATGTGGGACAGCTGATGGTGCTGCTATCAGTGGAAGAACGTGGAGCCTTTGGTAGGTATACTACTGGTAACTACAGGAACAACAAAACCCCAACCCAATTCAGCTCCGAACTAGGTTAATTGAACTCTGAACATTAACTTCCTTACAAGAGTCATGCTCACTTCCCAGAATGAAAATTATTTACCCCAATCTCTATGTTCTATGGTTTAAGTATGGTTTTGAGTATTCATCAAGAGTTTTTTCATGATTAAAATTTGGTCCACGGAGTGGCACTATTGGGGAGATGGGGCCTCAGTGATTCCTAGATGTTGGAATAAGCAGACAGGAACTTTAGAAGGACTAAGCTTAATGTGTAAAAGAGTGTAGTGAAAATGGTAGAAAGCATGCATAAACAAGTAGGAAATTTCACAGGAAAGATGGAAAAGTGCCAGATATTAAATACTCAATGTTGTAAAAGAAAAATTCTTTCAACATACTTGTTAGTAGACTGAACCCAGATGAAAGCATTAATCAATATGAAGATCTTTCAAAATAATTACACAAATAAAAACAAAAGGGAAGAATAGTGAAGAAATAAGCCCAGAAGGGAGCATTCAAGAAACATGTGGCAGGATCAAAGATAATAACATGGAGTTCTAGAAGGATAGGAGAATGGGAAAGGGACGGAAGAAATTTTCGAAAAATCAATGGCCAATAATTTTCCAAAAATAATGAATCACAGATCCAAGGTCAGATATCCTCAAGGAGGAGATACAACAACTGAACAAAGAAAAATCTTACACACACATATATAGGTTGACATAGCTGCCTGGCCGCCAAGCCGTGCGGCCAGCTCACTGGTCTCTACTGAGAAGCAGCAGAGTGGTGGCTGGTCGGCCTGAGGCAGGCCGCTGGCCTGCACACGTGAGTCAGGGCAGGCCAACCTGCCACCCCAAGGCAGCCCAGCCTAAACACAGTGTGGACGCTCACTGAGGATGCGTGATCGTTCAGTTCTACTGCGCATGCGGGATTCACTGACTTCAACCTCCAGCTTCCTGAGAAGCGGAGAGAAAATGGAAGTAAGGCAAACTGGAATGGGATTCAGGTCTAACCAATAGCAGTTACTACTTTTCCAAACTCTAATTAGCATAATTTTGGATGCATAGCATTGGCAATTTTTTCAAATCCTGATTACCATAAGTTTGGACCAATAGCATTGACCCAAGCGCTACATAAACCCCTAGACTAGCACACTTAGATGGCAACTTCTCTTGTGGCCCCTTTTGCCCCAGAAGAGTTCCGTTTTCTGTTTATTTTCTTTTCCCTCCCTCCCTCCATTTTTTCCTTCCTTCCTTCCTTCCTCCTTCCTTCCTTCCTTCCTTCCTTCCTTCCTTCCTTCCTTCCTTCCTTCCTTCTTCCAGGATTGAGCCCTTGAACCACATCCACATCCCTTTTTTATATTTTATTTAGAGATAGGGTCTCAATGAGTTGCTTAGAACCTGAGGCTGACTTTGAACTTGGGATCCTCCTGACTCCGCCTCCCAAGCTACTGCGATTAACTGCCTTGGACAGGAGTTCTGTTTCTATGCACAATTGAATAAATTCTACTTCTACTCACTCCCCTGGTTTCTGGATTTCATTTTTTGAATTCATGAGACAAGAACCCAGAAAGAAGAAATTGATGGTGAGCTGTTGGGGTCTGCTGCAACACTGGAGCTCATAGCTCACCATTAAAAACTGCAGTCTTACTTAGACCCCACCCTCCAGCAGAAGCAGAGAAACTCCAGTCTCACCTGTCAGCAGAATTAGAGGATCGAGGTTCATTCTCTAGGTTCAATGTCACAGTCACCCTGCTGAAAATGTAAAATATAAAAAAAATGAAGAGGCAGTTGGAAGAGGAGGAGGAGGAGCGTGTTATGTACAGAAAAGTAAAGATAAGAATTAGAACAGGCTCTCATCAGAAACTATATAAGCCAAAAGAAATGGAGCAACATTTTTCATGTACTGAAAGAAAAAGTAAAAAAAAAAAAAAAAAAAAAAAAAAAAACCCTCTGTCACTTAGAATTCTATACCCAGAGCAAATCTTTCTAAAATAAAAAAAGGCATTTTAAGAACAATAGCTGAAGGAATTCTATTTTAATACCAGTCAACTTATTCTGGAATAAATCTTAAAGGACGTTCTTTAGACAGAGAAGTACTGTCAAATAGACACCTGGATCTACACAATAAAATGAGGAATACTGGAAAGGATAAAATGAATACACTCAGCAATAAAAATGAGCAACTGTATGGGTGAATCTCAAAGTTATGACTGATTAAAGTATACAAAAAGAAAATATTGTATAATTCTATTTATAGAATCAACAATTGCTAGTGACAAAACAATGTCTAATGACAGGAAGTAGATTGGCAGTTTCCTGTGGGCTAAGAAACAGGTGGCATGAGGAGAATGGATTCCAAAGAGTATGATGGGTATGTTTACCATCTTGATTGAGGCGATGTCTTCAAGGTTGTGTACACGTATCAAAATTCATTATATCAATACCTTTGTTTTATTTATGTGGTGCTGAGGTTCGAACCCACAGCCTCTTGGGAGGCTGAGGCAGGAGCATCGCGAGTTCAAAGCCAACCTCAGCAATGGTGAGGAACTTAGCAACTCAGTGAGACCCTGTCTCTAATAAAATACAAAAAAAAAAATTGATTATATCGTACCCTTTTAGATACATACAGTTTTGTATATATATTATACCTCAGTAAAGCGGTATGAGGGAGTAAATACAAAATAAAATCATAATGAGATAGAACTTGGCACCTATTCAAATGGCTTAAAATAATTTTTAAAGCTAACAATCACAGATGGTAGTGAAAGTGGAGGTTCTTGACATTTCTGGTAGGAAAGCAAAATGGTACAGCTACATTGTAGAGTAGTCTATCAGTTCCTCCTGGAGTCAAACACTCACTTACTCTACAATAAATATAGCAATCTTACCCTTATTTACCCAGGAGAACTGACTTTACATGACCTCATGAAGTCCTGTAGATGTACCAGATTTATTACCCATGTTGTTAACATCCAAACTCCAGAAACCACCTAACATCTACTAATTTGTAAATGGGTCTACAAATTTTGCTACATTTATACTGATACATGTAACATCTGACTACTGATACATATAACAACATGGATGAATATTAAAAAAAATATTCTTATGGTTAAAAAGCCCAGATTCAAAAGTCTACATACTGTATGTTTTATTTCTTTTTTCTTTTTTCTTTATTTTTTGGCATTCTGGAGAAAGAAAAACCATCAGAACAGAAATCAGATCATTGGTTGAGGTGGAGCGAGAATAAATGATTGGTTACCAAGAGGTACAGGAAACTTGTCAGGGTGATAGAAATATTCTGTATTTTGACTGTGTTGGTTATACGATTGCTTATGTTTGTCAGATTCATACAACTTAACACCTTTGAAGGGTGAATTTTACTGAATATAAATTATACTTGATGAACTGATCCTAAAATGTATGCATTCAAAATATGAAAGCAAAAGTTTTTTAGTGATGTTTAAAATCACACTACACTCAATCTAGTATTTTAAACATTTCTCTAGGTATAAAGATAAATGTTTAGAAGCCTTTTTTTTTTTTTTTTTTTTTTTGAGGCTTATTTTTATAGTAAAAGCCAACCTCTTGGGGAAACAGCTATAGTAATATGCAGAAACCAAGAAGGTAACAAACGAAAATGCTTCCCCATATTGGCAAGTTCCACTGATATACACCTGAGAAATATTGTTGACCACTATGGAGGATTTGAAGAAACAAGTGTTAAAAATACTTTGTAGTGTTGGATCATGAATTTTGTTATTTATTTGGATGAAAGAACAGCAGCTATTTCTAACTGTTTCAGCCCATGGTAATTTATAGATTCTATTGCAGTAATGAAATACCATAAAAAACTATTTATAAGGGGGATTTAATGGGAAAATGTATGGGAGGAGATATTTTCACAAATGATATGATCTTTAATACAAGGAATGATTTATGGAAAATTTGTGGAGGCATAATCACTGAAGAAAAGGCTTTTTGATTCAAATAAACATAAAAGTGGTCTGTGGGCAGAGATACCACCACAAACAAAATTTATTCACCAAATAATTCCTATCCAGAATTTGCATAAGGATTTTGAAGCAAAAGTGTCCAGGATGTACCTGCATAGTTAGTTTTAAAATGAGAGTCTTTTGCTGGGCATGGTGGTGCACACCTGTAATCCCAGTAACTAGGGAGGCTGAGGCAGGAGGATTGTAAGTTTGTGAACAATTTCAGCAACCTAGCAAGGCTCTAAGGACTTAGCAAGACCCTGTCTCAAACTAAAACACAAGAAAAGGACTAGGGATATAGCTCAGTAGTTAAGCTATTGGTTAAATTCCCTGATATAAAAAATAAAAATTAAAATGTCTGTTAAAAGTCTTTTAAAATATAGTAGACTTAGTAATTTTTTTAAAGAATTGTTTTAATTACTAAGCACCTCTGATACACTAATTTAGGGGTTGTAAACACAAAGACTAGCCTAAAATGACATACCACCCTGTCCTCATGTTGCTTCTTTCTGGCATTTTAAATTGAAAGGAAACAGCTATACACACATCAATATTCTCTGATATATTTGCTTGAACACAATCTAACTGCCCAACAATTAACAAGGCAAAAATTAAACTTTAGCTTGTCAAATTCTAAAAAAGTAACCATTAAAATGAGAATTATGAATTAAATAATTAGAATTTTCTGAATAACATTTCCAAATAAAAAATGAATTGATAATATGCCATGCATATAAAAAAGGTATGGTAAAATTCTGGAAAGGAACATCAGAATGAAAGCATTAGATAAATTCAATGTTCTACATTGTGTTCTCTATAATTTTTTGTTCAAAAGTTTCATTTAATAATTTGAAAACAGTAATGAGAAAAATAACATATTTTTCATAAGGAACATCATAAAATTTGCTGTGCCCTTGTTACACAGTGCTAAAAATCTCATGCAATTGGCTCAACACATACAAGTAGTTGAGCAGTTCTAACTTGTAAATAAAGACATCTCAAATCTCAAAATATTTTAAGCAATTTTAAAACATTTTGAATGGCAGTTTCCCAAAGTATGTTTCATGAGTGTTCTGTATAGTTTTAATTATTTTTTGGAAATTGTTTAACCTAGGAGATCATTTTTGCTACTTATATTAATCTATGTATTATTTACATTTCATATTTTTCTATTATACCCATATGTGATATGGTTAATATACTAAGGTAAAATGAGTTTGGAAATGCCAAGCTAATAAACATAAAAGTACTTTGAAACCTGTAATGTGCTTTGTAAATAAAAGACTTTGTTACCGTAAAAATATATATAGTAGACTTGGCAATAAATGGAAAAGATTATGAAAAAGATTACACTTTTGCTACAAAGAAAAATGCTGGTTAACAAGTGGTAAAGTGCTTGAAGAGTTGTTCACCTTGAAGGTAAGTGTTCTAAATTTATTTACTTGGTGACATTTTTGATACAGCAGATGTTTTTAAAATGAGCACACACTCAATGTGTCATTAAGTATATATTTTAAGTGACTTAACTGGCAGCTGTATAAAAAGAAATTTGTACTATGAATTTTTTTCAAAAGAAGACATTTTGAAGAGATACTTGGAATTTTTTCTATTGTTGTATGGTTCTTGCTGCTCAAAGTAATGGATATGCACCATCCATTAACATCTTTTACACCTGAACACTTAAGACACTTGGAAACATAAATTTTTAAACTGTTAAAAAGATTTTCAAATCAAGAGCTTCAGGAATTTTAAACACATTTGTGAAAACAATACTCATATTAGAAGGAAACTTGCTAGTCAACAAAGCTTTGGCATATTGGCAAATAAGATGGGGAAATGAGAATCATAATGTAGTTACACAGTAGTGAATTTCTACTGGAACCTTTGAACTCTCTGGCTTACATAAAATAAATTGTAATTTTACTGAACTTTTAAGGGTGGTGAATGGTCATCTCCTTGAAGATATCAGCCTGGCAGCATTAGGAGTAAACCACAGACAAATACAGAAGGAAGTAGGAGATGTCATTGTCTTCACACTCCAATTGTATTGGCTCCTACACTGATCAAGTTTTCAATAATCTTCCTAATAGTAGTTTCTTCTCTTAAAAGAAAGTAAACTCAAAAGGGCAACAAAATAAATAAATAAATAAAAGTAGTAAACACCCTCATCACTTAAAATCAAATATAAAAATGACAATAAAGAAAATTATTTAATAGATAAAAGAGTACATAGATAATACAGCAAAACTAGATTGTGGTATAAACATGACATGCTCAGTCTGCTGAATTTTCTTGCAGCTTTATTGAACTACAATTGGCATACCATAGTTGAACAGCACAACTCGTTTATTTCTTAGTATATTTAAAGAGTTGTGACATCATCACCAAAGTTTAATTTCAGAACATATCATCATCTCAGCTAAAACTGTCCATGAGCAGTCACCTCCCCACTCCTGCCTTGGCCCTCTGCAGCCAGTAATCTCCTGTCTATTGCTGCAGGTTTGCCTGTTCTGGACCTTTTCCTAGGAATGGAATATTGCAATATATATTCTTTTAGGTCCAGATTTTTTCACTCAGAATATTTTTGAGGTTTATCTATGTTGCTATATGTATTAATATTTTTTGTTTATTTTTATTGCCAGATAATCAGTTGTATCACATTCTGGTTACCCATTTTGGTTGTTTCTTCTTTATTGTTTTTGTTTTAATTGAAAAATAAAAATATATACATTTATAGTGTACAACAGGATATATACTTTAAATGTGTGTGTGTATACACACATAAACACATTGTAGAATTAAATATCTATCAACTCACATATTTATCATTTTTTGTGATAACTGAATTTTTTTTGTTACATTTTGCTCTGCTATCTAGGCCATAAAAACCAGGTTCTAAATAAATTGAGCTAAAAACCAGACCATCAAATCACATCTTCACAAAGGGTTAAACATTACCTTTAGCAAAACGAAAGGGGCTGGAAACTTATCTCAGTGGTAGAGCCCTGGCCTAACCTGTACCAGGCTCTGGGTTCAATCTCCCACACCACCTCCATGACAAACAAAGCTCATTGCTATCATAAAACATATATCACCAATAATATTTTTTATTGTTACCTGGTTTTTGCACTGTTAATAAACTAATTATTTCATAAATACTTATTTTATGTTTATTATTGTTTTAAGCTGTTTTGTGCACTTAAAATTATATAATATGCTAGCAAAGTAGTACAGTTATATATATGTCTACATATATATGTAGGCACATATATATATATATATATATATACATATATACACACACATATGCACACACATACACACTGGATATGCATGTTCAAAGCTTTTCATTGATGGGGTACAATATTCAAGAAAATAGACTGGAAACAGCTAATAGAATCAATTATAAAATCTTAGTAGTCCAACTGTATCTGGCACAATTCTAGATGCACAGTATTTAAAACTATTATCTCACTGACCACCCCCGAATGCAAAAGGTGGCAATTCATCTATGTTTGTGTGAATGTATATTTCTTCTTCTCAGCATGCACATTTTATTTGGTGAATAATTCTGCATGAGTATATTTGTATAGGACCCGATGATCACAGAAGCAGTATATAGTGGTTGAAATACAATTTCCAAATTTAGATCACCTGAGTCTAAATCTTGGCCACATGATTTATTAGCTATGTGACCTTGAATGGATTACCATTCTTTTCCATGTCCCAGTTTCCTTGTATGCAAAATGGGGACAGTAACAGAATCTGTATCATAGGTTTGTGGTTAAGATGAAATGAGTTCATTTGTGAGTCCCTACACCTATTGTTTGACACATGGGCAGTACTCATTAAAGGCTAGCCACCAGAGCTGCAGATACACACACACGATCTGACAGGTATATCTGGATACATTATATTTTCTATGTAAACATATATCTGGTTTTCAATATGTATTTATATTGACAAACAACAATATTATTAATAATATTTAATATTTATAGCCAACATATACTAAGCATGAGTTTCAGGCATCAGTTTAAGGGCTTTGCATATATTACCTACTTTGGGAAAAAAACAGATGACATAACAACATTATGAAACAAACCATATTTTCATTATTCTCATTCTTCAGATTAGGAAACCGAGGCCCAGAAAGGCTGAATAACATAGCTAGCCTAAGTTCACAGTGCTAGTATGTGACAAAAAAAAGAAAATATGGCTTTTTTAGATCATCACCTGTAGGTTTAATAATATTATTTAATATTACTCCTTTATTTCATAATATCTTTATTTGCATGGTACTCAGTGTTTTGTTAAATGCTTTCACATACATTGAGTCTTACTGCAAGCCTGTGCAGTGAGAAAGACAGGGTTATTGTCCTTGCTTTCAGAGGAGAAAAAAAGTTACAACTAGAACCATAGGTGCTTTTTGGTGGAAGTGTTTCTATGTTACAAATATTCACAGCCTCTATGTCCAGAAGTCAACTACCACAAATGAATTGAGTACATATAATGTGTCAATTCTAAGATCAGAGCTGGGGAAAGAAGCTACAGACCTTTTCTGGAGGTGTCACAGCCTACTGGGAGAGACAGGAATGGAAACCAAGAATCATTGTACATAATATGTAGTCTCAAAGGGAAATGTGAAAGAAAGGCTTATGGAGCACAGAAAAAGGGGCCATCTGTGCCAGGGAGGTCTTCAAAAAGGCAGTGGTGGGGGGAGAGGGGGAGGCTTTCCTGGAAGACAGAATGCATGTGTGTGCGTGTGAGTCCATATTTGTGTCAATGGCAATGTGCCTAGGCATGGCTGTGTATAGATCTGAATATGTACCTACAGAGGCTTAATAATGTAAGCATTAATTTATAAATATGCTGGCTTAACAGTGTGTAAGGCATAAGCCTGAACGTAAAAGAGAATTTGTATGGATTCACACACATCATAGCAGAATTGGACCAGCCCTTATTATGTGCACCCTCCACACCCACTTCCCAAGGCCAGAGGAACCAGGAACATGGGTCCCATCCTGCTCCAGCAGCTGCCCCCTCATGAGCTAAGGTGATTAGACCCATCAGATTTTTCAGTCCATCAGTCTGGATGTGTAGCCCTCAAACTTGTATGAATACTGGGGGTGAGGAGGTACAGGTATCTATGGGTGTACATCTGTGTGCACACTTCTGGTTTTAAGGAAATGCTTAGTGTTGGCTGCTCCTAACCAGACTGGGAAACTTCCTTTCTACCTTCATCTTCACTACCTTGGGGAGTTTATCCACTTACCTGTTTCCATTGCCACCCACATGAGGCTGGCTTCTGTCTCCACTTAGATGTCCTGGGGATATCTTAAATATACTCCTGTGCTAGGGTGAGTGGAAAGGCAAGGCTGAGCTGTGTCAGTGCCCTTATTCCTTAGAGGCACTCTTTCTTCTGTCCTATCCCGGCCTCATTCTGGTCCAGGAATCCCCAGAGAAGGAAATGTGTCTGTAAAGGCAAATAGTGCTGTGGCAGCCATGAGGACCCCAGAGGGTCACTCTCAAGGGTAGACTGTTCAATGACCTTCCCTCTGCTAATAAAATCTGTTTTTAAGGCAAATCTGATAAAGGAGTTAAAGTGAAAACTCCTCTCTACAATTCCTCCAGGAATGAAGAATGTGGAGAGCAAGGCTAGAATACTTATTTCTTTTAAGATTAATCAATCAAAAAAGCTAAAATGAGCACAGATGATACATAATCAATGAAGTAATTGATAGCAAATAATATGTAATTAATGCTCACTAACATTATCTCTACTAAGTGGCAAAATAACTGAACCTGTTATAAAGCATATAAATTCAGGGCAATGGGGTTGTAGAAGGCACAGGCATTATGTACTGAAACACACTGGTGATTTGTATGTGTTTACATCCTAACCCAGTGCACTGCCACACAGCTAAATGTATTCCCATGTTAAGATGGGAAAGAATAAGGTGCCATAATCTACACATGTAGTATGTCATATCTAAGTTGAATGAATGAGTAGATGAAGAGAAAAACAAACACTATCAGGAAAGTAGAATTGTTTCATATAGTGGTCTCTGACTACTTAGATTCTGTTCCTAGTTCCATCAATGATTTACTCTTTTTTAAGATGCCTTTTAAAAATCATCTATTGATGTTTGTTTCATAGCAAGATATTTTTGAGAGCAAAAATATCAATATGCTTAATCAAACCTTGTTGAAATTCTTTCAAAATGCAAATCATCTCTAATAAATATTATTTGCATATCTGAATACTTCATATTAATTGTAGTATCTTATATAGTATATATTCCCATATGCTGGGCACAAATATTTTTCTGAACATGAAGGAAAGATGCTGGGTTTATAATATGCCAGAGGAATTTTTCCATAGTCAGGATATTTTTATTTGCACTTAAATACTGCACTGATAATCTGAAAATAAGAAATACCCTGATTATGGCTAGAGACTCTGTTTAAAGGCTACGGTTTCTATCATGGACTGCTTTCAACTGTTATATTTTATGGCACAGATTCAGTGGGAATCTGATCTGCTAAAATATTTGGGCTGTGAAAACTCCCACACTGTGACAGATGTCAAGTCCAATTAAGTGACTCATGTCCAGGTTTCTGTCCAATAGGATTTCCCATTAAATATCAATTTAGGGGGAAAAAATTCCATCCCCCTTCTTAAGCCTTTATCTCTTCCAC
The DNA here is from genome assembly GCA_025594165.1 of Tamias sibiricus. Lineage (NCBI taxonomy): Eukaryota > Metazoa > Chordata > Mammalia > Rodentia > Sciuridae > Tamias > Tamias sibiricus. Next base: position 106,563,533 of record CM046658.1, on the reverse strand, counting down.
CATCTCCAGGCTGAGTCAATTGGTACCAGGAGAGCCAAGAAGCCACACACGCAGCTCTGCCTCTTTGCTCTGGCTCTCCCACCCTCTTCCTGTCTTTCTCTGCTTCCCTGTCACTGTTACTTCAGGAGACGTTCACTTTTCACCAACCTTTCTCCAAGCATCTCCAAGCCACTGACTATATATATATTGCTACAAGGTAAAGAAAGGAGGGGGTGGGGCGGTGGGTGTAACCAAGCCTGGAAAGACTTTGAAACTGGAAAATAGGTGCCTTTTTATAAAACATACAAGTAAATGAGGGACGAGGAAGAGGCAACCTTAGCTGCGAGTTACAGTATTGTGTTCCTGGGAACTGGGGAGACATCAGCTGAACAAAGCCTTATCTGAAAAAAAAAAAAAAAAAAAAATCACTTCTGAGCAAGATCTCATCTCTGCCCTGCACTTCCCAGTTTCTGCTCAGCCCTATTAAGAGAAGGAAAGGATCCTTCAGGAGCTGAATCTTATCTTAACCATCTTTCTTATTGATTATTCCGCTATTAGAAAGTGGAGGAATCAACCTTTGATGTGATTGTGTTTATCTCTGCATCTCTTTTGTTATTTATAGAGCCCTAGAAGAGGAAAAAAGCAAGAGACTTTTCAACACATCTTAAAAAAAAATCAACAACGAATTTTTCAAAATGTTTGAGAACAATTAAAAGGAAAAGGCATTTTTGATCTATCAACTAAGTGAACAATCATTCATGTCACCCACATCCTGAGATACTGTCCCTCGATGTGGGCACCGGCGAGGTGGCAACTGCTCTTGCATTTTTTAATGTAATAAACATTTGCTGCTTTTAATATTTTCCGGAAATCCCCCCTCGCTATTCCCTGGAATTTTAACTCAAAAAGATTGGAGAAAAGATTATCGAAAGGGCTTTTGCAAGGTAAGACTCCTTTAATTTTTTTTTTCCAGCTTGAAACTAAGTTCATTCATATTACATTTATTTCAGTCTGGAGTTAAAGAAATAAAATGCATACACGACATAGTATTTATGAATATTTAAAATATACCTGGAGGAGTATTTAACATGTTTTGAGGGGAACCCAGGAACTTTTTATGCGAACTACAACTATGTCGTGGCTTATTGTGATTTTCCATTACACGCCAGATATATTTTTGCCCTTTCAAGCCGACTGTGTAAGTGCAAGTTATTTTACGTATAAAGGTATCCGAGAAAAACCCATAGGGACTCAAATGTAGTTCACCTGGAACACTTGTTTTTATTTCGCCTTAGAGAATCTGTTTTCCTTGCACGGAAACGAAAGCTGTTTTGGAGCCCAACTCGCTCGGAGGCAAGTGCGGTGCTGGGAGCAGATCCTACATGCCCTGCTTTGTTTCTCTAGGAGCAAGTCTTCCTACACCTTGCATACGCGGGTTTCTCCCGCGTGGAGAGTCTCTTGGGAGGCACACGCGGGGACCAAGGGTTTTCACCGGGTTGCCCCTCTGGTCACCTGCGGGCGGTACACGCAGTTGGTGCGGGCGCCTTTCCCTTCCAGCTGGCCCCTTTCTTGAAGCCCAAATTTCCCCGAAGTCCAGAGGTTCTGAGCGGGCCCCCTCCCAGAAGACGCGCAGGCCGGGGTCTTTCTCCAGTGGTCCAGAAACCCGGCTCGGTGGCTTTTCGGGGAGGCCATCGTCAGAAGACCGCTAACCACAGACTCTGGGCCCTGGCCAGGCCTCCCGTGGACAGTGGCGCATCGGGGAGCACTGGTCCCGGGAGCGCCCAACTTTGCCGCCTAGATGCCGTTGGCGCATCCCTCAACGCCCCGGCTCTGTCCGCCCGCCCCGCCATAGTCCCCGGCTTTTCCCATCCCTCTCCAGCCTCTCCTCCTGAGACTTGACCGCCAGCATTTTCCCCCGTGAGGTGGTCGGCAGACTGCCGGGCATTGTGTTATCTCACATCGCTGCGTCCCTAGGTCCCCTATGTGTGTGGCTGTCTGTGTGACAGATGGTGCACCCGGAGCGTGCGAGGGCATAGGAGTCAATTTTCTTTTGAAAAGAGCTTACACGTTCTTCAGTCATTTCTTTATTATTTCGGAGAGGGGGTGAGGGTTACTAGGAAGCCCCGGGCAGCTTGCTATCCGCCTGAGCTCAGAGATGGGGTCCCACGCAGCCTGCACCCCAGAGCAGTGCGCCCCCAGTGTAGCACCAGGTCCTCGGGCGCGACGGCTCTGCGGCTGCTCTGCTCCAGACCCTCGGGACGGGAAGCAACCACATTTCCCCGTGCCATTAAAACCTAGGTGTATTCGTTGTTCCGAATCATTCGTTTGTCTGGAAAGGGGACGAAGCGAGGGAGGCGAAATAGCGCCGTTGATGTTAGGCCAGAGGAGGCACAAAAAAAAACGAACGCGCTCAAGGCCTGTGGTGGTTCCACAGCCCCAAGGCTACAGGCCGGTCTTGGCCTCTTGTATCTGTCCGGGATGTGGCCTAGGCCACGCAGAGACCTCGCCAGCTCCTGCGCCAACCCGAGGCACTGGGCTCGCGCCCTCCGACCCGCTATTCTGCGCTTCTCGGCGTCCTCCCTCCTGGCGCATGGGCCTGCTGTGGGGAGGGGGCCCGGGATGTGCGTCCGCTCGGAGGGCCGACGGGGTAGGCATTCGCCCTCCATCCTTTATAGCAAAAGAAGACCCCGATTCCCTTTATTGACTGATTTTCTGACTCCCCCTCAGCCTCCAAAATGATGCTGAGTCCGGACCAAGCCGCCGACTCGGACCACCCCAGCTCGGCTCACTCGGACCCAGAGTCGCTGGGAGGCGCGGACGCCAAGGTGCTGGGCAGCGTGTCGGACCTGGAACCGGTGGAGGAGGCGGAGGGCGATGGCAAGGGCGGCAGCCGTGCCGCGCTCTACCCACACCCACAGCAGCTGAGCCGGGAGGAGAAGCGCCGCCGCAGGCGGGCCACAGCCAAGTACCGTTCGGCCCACGCCACCCGCGAGCGCATCCGCGTGGAAGCCTTCAACCTGGCCTTCGCGGAGCTTCGCAAACTGCTGCCCACGCTGCCCCCGGACAAGAAGCTCTCCAAGATCGAGATCCTGCGTCTGGCCATCTGCTACATCTCCTATCTCAACCACGTCCTGGACGTGTAGGGCAGGGGGCGCCGCGGGAGGCCGCCTGTCCCAGCTTTCCCGAAATGCTACCGATCCAGGCGGCCGCCACTGGGATTGCAGAGGCAGCGACGGCCCAGCGGGAAGGCCTCCGGGAGACACTTGGACTGGGACGAAGCTCACAGCCTGTTCTCTCTGGTCAGTAGGACGACAAGGGAAGAAGGTTTCCTTCGCTGGGAGGTGGGGTTGCCTGGAGAGCCCTGGGGCTCACAAGGGGTATTTTCCAGGCCAGAAGAACCTTCTGGAGGCACCCAAGATGAGCCGCCCTGGGGCCTCCCCTCTGTGTATTAGGATCCCCTTAAGGGTTTTTGCTTTAACCCACTGGAGACTTTGAGTTCTCCTATATTTATCTCCTACAAATCTTCATGTTTTGAAAGGAGGGCAGAAGCTCAAAGAGTACAAGCTCAGAACTTTAAACTATGTGAAATTTTTCTGACAAATCACCAAATGTTGGGAAGAAGGAAAGGAGGGAACCTATTCCATACAGAGATTAAGGCACAGGAAGGTGGGACAGCAAACTTTCTGTTTAGTTGTCAAAAGAAAGATTATATTAGAATTCAAATAAAACAAACCCTGAATATTTGGTGAGGTTAAAAAGACGCATGGAGAACAAATACACTGTGGAAGGATTTGAGCTTGGTGAGATTTTAACCCCAAGATAGGCCACTAAAGTAGACAGGATAAACCATATTTAAATGGAAAATTTAATATCTGATTGCTTTTTCAGGCCAAGTGCCCCTTTATATATCCAAAAACATCTATTTGTGACCTTAAATATGTGGACCCATAGGTGCAGTTAGAAAAGACAACCTATTTTTATTTATGTTAGAAGGAGTAGAGTATTTTTTTCAAGACATTTATTTTTCAGAGTGGTGATAATTTTACTTTGGATACTCTGTGCCAATTTATTTATAGTCAAGTGTTTACACTTTTTCCTGTGGAATAATTATGTCTAACTTTTTATGTGTATGTTGAGATTATACTGTGGTCTTTCTTTTTGCTCTAATTATATTGCACTTGTATAAGGAATTTCCCACTTCTCCCTGTTTCTAAACATATTTTATATATTAAGATGTTTGTTCTTGAAAGGTTCTTTTGTTGTGAGATCAGCAACACTAGCACTTCACTATTATAGTTTTTTAAAAAAGTAAGTGTTGTTTTTCTTATCTGTATTTATGTCTGGAAAGTACTTTGCAAACTGTTTATAAGGAGAGTAGCTTCTTTGTGTGTGTGTGTGTGTGTGTGTGTGTGTGTGTGTGATGTTTGTGCGTGGGATGATTTTAGGAAATTAAGTTATTTTCCTAAAAAAAAAAAAAAAAAAGATCAGAACTACTTTCCTCTGTGACAACCAAAAAGAAAAGTCTATAACCTGACAATGTTTCATGTTCTCAGCTGTGAAACTCTTAAAGTGAGGAGTGTATTTTAGAGACAAGGAAAAAAAAAAAAAAAAAACCACACATCTGCTATCCAAAGATTTTAGTCCTTTTCAGGGTTTTTTTGTGTCTCTGTTGCTTTATATAATGCAATATTTTGTAGTGAAAATAGATATAATCTGGTTTCTATCTGAGGAGTTTTTCATATCTCATGAATGGTGCGCTGTTTTGCATATAAATAAAGGTATCAAATAAAGTCCTCTCTTTTATTTTAAGCATCTGTCTAAAAATAATGAACATGCTGGCTAAGCATGAAATATCTTAATGTACTCAATTCCTTAGAAAGGAACAAGTAAAACAAAACAAAACAAAACCTTAATGTAGACATATTCATATACGGAGATTCGTATATTTGATGCTTTTCTAAAATTGGGCATGGATTCCTCTGTAAATGCATACCCCACATACAGGGATGACGTAGATCATACTACCCCCAATGAGGAAAAGCAGGATAATATTTATGTAAAATATTACTTGAATCACAGAATCTTTTGCTCTAAAAAAGTAACTATCTTATTAAGATATCTGATTTAGTAACCAACCCCTTCAAGGCAGAGTTGGGAAACTGAGGCCCCAGAAATGACCTGCATTAAGTCACATAGCTATTTAAATGGCAGTGAAAAACTACTATTCTACTGTTATGCAGTGACAACTCTTCCTTATTAAAAACAGGGGGTATATTACTCTTGTAATACTCAAAACATTTAATCAGTATACAGATTCAGGACATGACAGCCACAAACAAGGAAACAAAACAAGACAAAACTCTGGACCAATCTTGAGACAGGAAGAATGTCATTTACAAAAGTCTAGAGCTTGTATAAAAATGTGAAATACTCATCTACGAGTAGAATACGTAAGTATCTTAAAAACTAGATGTCTATATGTACACACACATATACAGAATACCATGAACTATGAGTCTATATCACACAAAATCTCTGGTTTAGAAATAAAAAAATTCAATTATGGGGATGCTTGGTTTATGTACACACAATCTGCAGGATTATAAACATTTTTCACTTTCTCCCCAGGTTTCTGGTAGTCAGACAATTACCAAAGAAGTGGGACTTCATTTGGTTCTTTATTAATAGAGTTGCTTAATATGAAAGCAACTTCCTACCTAGGACATGAAAAAGAGCAGCACCGTACTTTGCCTGGAGTCTAGACAAGGTTTTGGCTCCACAATATGACTGATAACTCTCAGACCTACAAAGACACATGCTGTCTAGGTCACTGAGTGGTTATAGGTGTGCTTACTTCTAGGCAGTGAGACAGACAACTACTCTCAGCCCTCATAGCACCTCTCTATTAAATAACATAAAATGTGTCCCTGCTCTTATGCCAGGGAAGTAAGGTCAGCTTCTAACCTTTGGAAGCCTTCTGAGGGGCATCTTTTGCTGAGTGATGTGTCCCCGCTTTGACCAACCAACACAGTCCTCCCATTCACATCTAAGAGGGACCTGTTAACTCACTTGCTCTTACCATTGGAGTTGGATCAAGGGCAGCATCCCTTTCCAGCTACACAATCCAGGGGATCCCAGGAGAGAATCTTTGCAATGTCATTCAAATGCAAAGCCCCTGAGCACCCTCCAGAGAGAAATGAAGCACTGTGACACTCTGCTAGAGCACAGGGTGACTGATTTATCCCTTGAAGGCAGCATGGACTCAGTGCTTGGTCAACCTTATATGAGAGAGTAACAATTCTCTGAATAGTGGTGACTGTATCAGTTATTCTTAAATCAAACAGTTATTTATTGATAATCTACTGTGGGCCAGGTAATATTCTAGATACTAAAAGTAGAAAAACTGTATTCTTCTGGAGAATGCTACTTTGACAACAAACAAATAAACCATTTAATTTTAGATAATGCTAAAAGCTATGAAGAGAAATAAAGCAGAGGGGCAACAGGAAGTGCTGGGTGGGTAGTACTGTCGACAGGGCTGTCAGTGAGGTCTCTCCAAGATGATAAGCTCCTCATAAAACTTACATCTGCCTGGCTAACTCCCACAATTGCTGCCACCTGAATTGCCTTTTCTTCTCAGAGTCTGTTAACATGTCCTGAGTGCTTATGACCATAGATACAGCCCGTGTGGACCACCCATCTCTCCCCAGCTGGCCCCAGCCTTATCCTTCACCAAATGTGGTCTTTCCCTGTGCAGACCTGGAACCACCTGGAATCACAGTTCCTCCTGCTACTCCTCTCACCTCTCTGCTTCCCGCTGCTCAACAATGAGCGCGAACATTACTGCTCCCCAGAAAGCTTAGCCCCACCTAACCCAGTGGCAAAGCCATGTGTGCTGAATATCCATCTCTCTGCCTAGACGATATTTTCCCCCACTTCTACCACTGACAAGAGACTTCCAGAGAACAAGTAAGAAAGGTGCTGGCCAAAAGAAAAGGAAAGAAAGGAAAAGAAAAAAAAAAAAAGCCATTTTTCTTCCAGGGAGAGGGCAAAGGGGTGTGGCAGTAGGAAGAGATCATGGGATCATGGGTGGTAGGATGGAGTGGGAAAGAAAGGAAAAGCAGACTGAGGAGAGAGGCAGTGGGTATGGAGAGGTGAAGGAGTCCCAATTAGGGAGATGGCTATTGCGGTCAGCTGGAAGCCATAAGTTCCACCTGATAATAAGTATGTATGTGACGCACCTGTAAATGCACGTGAGGCACCCGCAAAGCTAAAGGTATATAACCGGGTGAAAGCGGTCGGAGTCAGGAGAAGAATGAATTCATTAGTCAGTCATGCAGTCGCTCGGTCGGAAGAAGAGTTCGGGTCGGAGAAGAAGAAAAGAATCAGAGTGGCCAGAACGTAGGCAGAGCGGTTACAGAAGAGAAACCAGATAGAAGAAGTAATTCCTGGTCAGAGTTAGACCGAGGCTCCCGAGGAAGAAAGAAGAAAGAAGAAAGAAGCTCTAAAAGCTAAGCTCTCTCTCTCTCTAAAGAAGAAATCTCTCTCTTTCAAGCTCTCTCTCTTTCTCTCTAAGCTCTAAGAAGAAAAGCTCTATCTTTCTCTCTAAGCTCTAAGAAGATGAAGAAGAAAAAGCTCTATCTTTCTCTCTAAGCTCTAAGAAGAAGAAGAAGAAAAGGCTATCTCTAATCTTTCTCTCTAAGCTCTTTCTAAGAAGAAGAAAAATCTTTCTTTCTCTCTCTAAGCTCTCTCTAAGAAAGTAGAAGTAAAAGTAGTAATAGCTTTACTCTGCCTCCGAGTTTTTCTCCCGTGGCGCCGTGGCTGGCCATGACAGGCAGCTTACAGAGAGGAACCAACAGATGGGAATGGAAGACTTGTGGTGGAATACCTGCTTCCCATAGGAACCGTGTTTCAGGGCTATCTCCAGTGGCCCTGTTCCATGAACACATGTCACCAAACTGTCCCTGGATGCCAGTTTCTTCCCACATAAGAACCAACCTGAGAACATATAGCCAGTACCATTTTCCAGGTGCAGATGGGCTCTTTCATTATTATTATTAGTAGAAATACTAATAGTTAACAGGTGTTAAGTTTGTATGATGTGCTCACTGAGATAGTGTATGGCTGCATTATTTCATATAATTCTCACAACTCGATGTGATAGACACTTTAATTATTTTCATTTAACATAGAAAGAAATTGAGCCTTAAATAAATTAAATAACTTGCCCAGAGTCATGAAGCCATGTTTGTTGGTTTATCAAAGTGTCTGTCCCTACCCATCACATTCTATAGGTGTCCTTTGATATTGGGTGGCCATACCACATATACCCTCCCTTGGCCACCTGTATTGCCTCAGCCACTCATGTGCATGGGGGAAGCCTCTGCTCAGGGCACACCTAAAGAGTACAGGGACAGCAGTGAACAAGGCCACTCCACCCAGAGGATGAATGAGCAGAAGCCAACCTGAGCCTGTGCTCTGTTTGCCAAGTCAAGTGTGCACCCTGAAGTGGGTCTAAATGGTCTGGAGGAAGGGAGGTCTGTTCCTATTTTGCAAGAAGATCCTGCAGGCTGGGCCAGCAGCCCTAGGCCAGCACCTCTGAAGGGAAGTCTGCAGCCAACCTGGTGCTGTCCATGGCCTTACTATGCACCAGCACATGGGTGGGCCTGGCTCTTTGGTATCCCCCACCTATGCTTCTCAGTAACTCCTAGCCTTTAGAACCATCTTCCAAAATCATTCTCCTGCCTGAAAACTTCTTGTTGCCTATTTTGAAACAAATGAAATTCAGGTTCTTTTCCTGAACAAAGCAATCTTTCACAGTCTTGGTCTGGACCCTCACTAGTAACCATCTTCAGCCATTCTCTCCAAGGATAAATGTTGCTGCCAAACTCACTTCCTCAGACAAGCCAGACCCCCCCTTTTTTTTTTTTGGCAGGGGAGGTACCAGGGATTGAACTCAGGGGCACTGGACCACTGAGCCATATCCCCAGCCCGTTTTTGTTTTTCTTAATTTTTTAATTTTTCTTTTAATTTTAGAGATAGGGTCTCACTGAAATGCTTAGTGCCTAGCTGTTGCTGAGTCTGGCTTTGAACTCTCCATCATCCTGTCTCAGCCTCTGGAGCAGGAGCTGCTGGATTACAGGATACAGGCATGTGCCAGGCCCTTTTTAACCTGAGCCTTAGCACTTACCTTTTCTCTGCTGCTGATCTTATTTTCCACACAGAAAATTCCAATTATTCCATAGTGACCCCATTCAAAACATAACCATTCTGTAATGCTTTCCTCGGCTTCTTTGGAGAGCATTAGCTGCTGCGTTCTTTGAGTCCCACATACACACATCATTAAGCTAGAATTTATTGTTTCTCCCATTACTGTGTGTGAGATCCAAGATTCTGGAAGCCAGGTTTAGACACTGGCTCTGATTTATCCTAAATGTATGACATTGAGCATGTCATTATAATCCCTTAAGCCTCTGATTTTGAGTGTGTATCATGGGACAATATATGTCCCAATCTCAATCGGATGCTATAAGATTATGGGATAATGTATAGTTTCCAGAATAGGAAAACAAAGTAAATGTTCAATATATGCAAACTATTTCCTAATGTCTTTGTATTTATACTATGCATAGGAAAGTTATATAGGAGAAGCTAAAATTAGTTTTAATTTGTGAATGTCTTAATGATTTCTGGTCTCCACCAAGTATATCTATCTCTCTGTACATTACTAGCTCTACAGAGAAGTCAGAAATTATCTCTGTCCTCTAAGAGAGAAAACATAGGTAAGTTAATAGTGAACTGTGGAATATACCATAAATGCACACACTTAAAGTTATGTACATGTCTAAAAGTATTACTTCACTACCTGTTGGAGGCTTGGCCTTTGCATTTTCTGTTATCACCTTGGTTTTCAGCAGTACCAAAGGCTGTGATAGACACTACAGCAGAATGGTCAGGAGCAGATGTGAACAAAGCATGCTTGTGTAAAAATTCCAGCTCTCCTACTGACTGTGACCTTGAACAAATTATTAATTCTGTGCCTCATAACAGTAGTATTTTGGGGATGATTGAGTTAATTCTCATAAAACACCTAGAATATGTCTGGGGCCAGAGATTCAATAGCATTAACTGTATTAGCTCTTAGGTGACCTTTTCAAAAATGGAATTGAATAGTTAAACTATTCTTGAGGTAATGGACAGAGAAATTGTTGGGGTTTTTTGGCCAATTTTGTTAAATATTTCTAGGTTGGGAGGGAACAAGTTTCTCATCTCCTTGCTGATCATCCCAGAAAGCTATTAGGAACAGATTTTCAGGAACTTCTTGAATCATGATAAAGGTGGTATGACTGATAGATGTGGGGAGCAGGTCCTTTTAGGATCTTCTGGGGTCAAGATGGACTAACTAGAAGAAAAGATCACTGAGGTCAATCTGCTAGAGAGGAGGTGGGATTTGACTAAATGAAGAGGTGGAGATGAAAGAAAACTCCTTCAGAGATGAGTCCAGAGGTACATTAAAAGAAAGTAACCAGGGCTAGAGATGGTCCTTGGAGTGGCAGGACGTTAGTTGTGCTAGTGGGTGGAGCTTTGTGATGAGGGGAAGGTTGCCTTAGATTGGGTGTTAATCCTTTGGAGCCTGGGTAAGTAACAACCAATTGGCATGAATTTTATACCCAACTTCATTTAAAAAAAAAAAAAAAAAAAAAAAAAAAAAAACACTTTTAAGTAATAATTCAAAACATCTACAAAAGCCAAGAGAATAGTACAATGGATTCTAACGTACCCAACATCTACCATCAATAAGTATATCTCATTTGTACCCTTATCCTCTCTCCCACTATTCCTTTGAAATTTTAATTTTTTATGGTCTATAAATATTAAAAGATAATATAAATAATATGAATATATAAATGCTGAATTAATAAACACGTTTCACTTGATGTTTTTAAAATCTCGTGAATAAATCACAAACATGTTGATCAGTTTTAGAAAAAAAATAGGGCTTTAAATAGTTATGAAAGTAAATTTTACTAAAAACTTAAACTTTTTCAATATCTTCAGTGGCTATTTCTTTGAGAGTTAAACCAAAAAACCAAAACAAAGCAAAAAAAAATCACTATTTCTGTCTTAATATTTTAATATATTAGTGTATTCTAAATCTATTAATAGCATGAAAGCAGTTCACATGGGAAATTTCAATCTGAAGATAGTTTTTAAAAACATCACAATAAATGATCATATGTGTGATCATTTTAAAATTTGGACCCAAACAATTCTAAATACAAAAACAAAAACAACAACAACAACAACAAAACAAAACAAAAAAAAAACCCCCAAATGTGCATTCAGTGCATGTTAGTGAAATGTAAATTTCCAAAACAACATACATGCCCATTTATATCAGATTCAGCTGTCACAATAAATTCACTCTAACAGACAGTAATATGCCTCTAAGTCCCTTCCCCTTGAAAATCATAGTATTTCTGAGAACTCATTCATTTTCTTGTAAGAATGAGTTTATCCAAAAAGGAAAAAAAATGTAGGAGGTGTGGGTCTGTATACCCTAGAGATTCTATCTATGCTCAATTTTTTTTTATATAAGGTCATAAGGTATCAATAATTGTATGTTAAAACAACCATTCCTTTTTGAAGCAAATCCCAAACATGGCATCTTTTCACCCATGAAAACACTGGTAAGTCTCTGAAAGAAAAGGGACTTTATTTTTTTTTTTAACTTAGCAAAAATACCATTATCACAGTGAAACATATAAACAACATTTCCTGAACATCATCTATGAGCACTTGCATTTATAAAGAATTTCACAGCAGGTCTAATCTACCTTTCCCTGATTATCCTCTGCCTACACCTAGTTGGATAATCTCATTGGTCATCCTCTATCTACTTTTAAAATTTGCCCCCCCCCCTCCCTTTTACTTTGGTACCTTTTCTAATGCAAATTTTGCTGTGAGCCCTTTTCCCACTCCCTGCTGCCTGTCATGGGTGCCATGCCTGAGAACTGGTGTCCTAGCACAGAGGGCCACACCACAGTCCAAAGCTACCCTGCAGGGTGTGCAGGGGCAGCTGGCACTTGGTGGCTAGCTAATGACAACAAAGATGAAGAAAAAGTCATAAGGGACCAATAGAATATGTTAGAGTGAACACATTGCTGGAACCCACTTTAGGCAGATTTCAGTATTAAAAAAAATCAGGTGGATTTTCTTAGGCATTGGTCAGGATTGAGGTTAGGAGGTGACCTAGAGTAGGAAGCTCTGTGCAGACTTAAGAGAGTGGGCCTGCCAGCCTTCCCTGAAGCAGCAGCCTCTGGATGCCTGAGTGTCATTAACAACAGTTCCTTGTGTGGGCCTTTCAGTTTAGCAAACTCCTCTGTCACATATGCTAACTCTGTCTCTCAAGCCTGTAGTTTAGAGGAAATCACTGATAATAAGTGGTTTAGTGACTCACCTACAGTCTCACACTGCAGGGCAGAGCCACCTAGAAGGCTTTTGATGACAATCCTGTGCTCATTCTGCATGTAGGCCCCACATTCTCTACCCTGGGCTGTGTTGTGGCCTGGGGATTAACAATATCAGCAAAAACAATTACACAGGCATAGCATCTACCCTGTGCCAGACACTTTTCATTGTTAGCTCACTTGATCCTCTAAAAACACAGTGAGGTAGGTGGTGTTATTTCCTAAATTATAGAGAAGTTAGGTTACATGCCAGGGTTACATATACTTTGTATACAAACTGTTTTGTGTAAAAAAGATGCTCTATATGTGTAGTATGAACTGTAATATATACTACTACTATAAATAAAAATTAAAAGTAAAAGAATTTGAATGGAAAATGAACCCAAAGAGCAATACAATTCAAAGTCACTTTAATTTAAAAAAAAAAAAAAAAAAGTTTCCTTTTTTTGGTGGGGAAAAAAAAGAAACAAAAACTACAGTTACTGAAAGTTAGAACAAATGCTCTCAGAGACAGCCCCAGTCCTGGTCTAGATTTTGGTTCATTAGGCCTGTGGACTCCTGCCACAGAGAGAGTCCTCAACATCACAAAGGGTGGGTCTTTGCAGAAGGGCTTAGTGCTGGAGTGTTCTCAGAGTAGCTTTGCAAGGTCCCCTGGCAGGATGATCCCAACATCTCTCACTTCAGTGGTTAGTGTCCTGTACAAGTCTCCTAAAATGAAAAAAGAAATGAGTGCTGTTATTAGAGAAGACTCAGTGTGAGTAGAGGGAAATATTGATTACTACCACTGTAGCTCATTAACAAAATTTTTTTAAAAGTGAAAACTTTAAAATTAAAGTTTCCGGCGGCCTTTTGTGGTTTGAACTTGAGGAGTTACAAGCTGCCTGGGGCTGCGGCAGGCTGGAGCGAGGCTGGCGGGTGGTGTGTGCTCGAGGGCCTGTTTCCCTCGCGTCCTAGGCGTATTTGCATGTGGGCCCGGATTTGTCTTTGGCTTCTTGTATGGTTTGGGATGAGACCCTCGCGTCCCAGGGGAGGGGGGCAGGTGTTGCTCCAGTCGAGCGAATGGAACCAAATTACAGGCCCGTCTGTCACCTCCTCTGGGAGAAGGTGGAGGGAGGGAGGGGGACTGGAGCCCGGGCAGGGAAGCGGGGGAGGGGAGAGGCCAGTGGGGACGGGAACCCAGAGCCCCGCTGCCCGCTCGGGTTTGCCAATGAGCGCCTCCCTCGCTTGAGGATGTTCTCGGGTCAGCCACCCGACACCAGGACCCGCGCCACAGGGGACAGAGCCGCGGAGCGGCGACCCGCCCGCGACCCTCAGCTCGTCCCTGTCCCGCCGCGTCCACGCGGCGCCGGCGAACGCGTCACATTAGAATTGGCTTTCACTAAATTGACTGATGTATTTTCTGACTGCACTGACTTAGGGGCTGTGTGTCTCTATTCTGCTGAAAACAGAAACATCTAATGGATCCATTTACCTTCGCCTTTTAGTCTAGAAGAGCGGCTTGCTCTTTCTCACATACACACTTTGAGCCCCACTAGTTTGCACGCGGGGACGCAGAGTGCACCGCCGTGATGTCAGCCGGGGTGGGCGCAGCCCCTGCACCTCCGCGGCGATTTGTCCTTCAGCAAGCGAGTGAACGCTGATACTACAATGGTTCTATCGTGAAGCTTCGTTAACGTTTGGAAGTTACTTTGAAGCTACCACATATACGGATACGATGAACACTTTGCTGTCTCGGGCGGTCCCCAGAGATCCTCCTTCTACTGAAGATCCCAGTAGGGCAGGACAATGTTATTCTAAGCTACCCGAGAAAAATACAGCTAATGTGAGTCCTTTGTGGAAAACAGAGAATAGGAATAAAAAATTGCCATCCTTTTGCTTTCTCTTGTAGATGGAGTGGTACAAAGCACAGAGGAGAGATGGGGGGGGGGGGGGGGCGGGGGACAAGATCTCAAATCAGAGAGCAGTTCTAATAAGAAAGTTCTTGTCACATTCTTCAGACCTGCATGGAGAAAACGGTGTTTTTAGTGCCTTATCCTTTCTCCCTGCCTCTGGGGTAGGAAAGGTTAAAGAAATTGTCAGTTTCTAGTAGCACTTTCAGGGAGAAAAGAACTGAGGCATAGAGTGATGATGTACTGCAGGTCCAAAAAGAGACAGATTTCTTCCTTCCCCTTTTCTTTGACAATAAAATGATTGACAGAGATAATTCCCCATGTGAGAGGGGAAAAAAGAATTGCTTGCAGATAATGGCCTCTGCTTAGATTGTGGCTGATAAGGCTCTGTCCATCTGATGTCAAGTGATGACTGAGAAGTGAAAAATTAATTCCATTATCCAGCTGTTATTGCTGCGAGGTACCCAAATACCCAGATGTTTCTAAACATCTGGGTATTCAACAGCATGTTTTTACTATGTATCCAGATGTGTAGACAAAGACCAAACCTAGACATGGAAAAGAAAAATCACTAACTGGGAAGAGGGATGCCAAGAGTTGGTTCTATAAGGACAACTAAGAAGGAATTGAGTAGGGATGGGGGAAGAATAGGGGCATTAAAGAGAGGTAAAAGAAATAAAAATAGGGGCTGGGGTTGTGGCTCAGTAGTAGAGCACTTGCCTGGCACATGTGAGGCACTGGGTTTGATCCTCAGCACTACATAAAAATGAAACAAAGGTATTGTGTCCATCTATAAATAATAAAAAAAATTAAAGTAACATGTTGTTTTAAAAAAATAAAAGCAAGTACATTTTCAAAAAAAGAACAACTTTCTTATTAATAGCCTAGACCTTGGTTGCATTCTTACCAGGCTCCATGATAAGCATTTCTGTTTTTCCAGGTCTGGGTGACAGGGAAGAGGGCATGATAGCAAAACCTAGAGAAACATCCTTGGCCCAGACATTAAGCTTTACCAGGGAGAGCAGCTATCTGTCTTCAAAGAGGTAAGACCACAAAGTGGAAAAGTGATTAATATACTGAGGGAGAGGAATTGCTACCAAACACAGGAAGGAAGAGTCAAAATTCCAGTCAAGGGTATCTAGATTAAGTAAAGCATTCAAATGTCTCAATTAGTCAACTTTGTTTTTAGTTATCCACCGGGATATTGAGCTTGGTGTAGACAGAGCCAATGATAGTGTAACAGAAGGAAGAGGGTAATTGAGTGGGGGAAGGTTGTACAGTTTGGTGACAGATTTAGGGGAGGGGACATGATGTGATGGAGGTGACGGTGGGAGTAAGTGTTAGGCTTTCAGAACAGCTCACAAAGGCTCCTGTAATTCCCAAGCTGTCTGTCTTTATCTATGAAATGCAAATCAGGAGGGGAGTGACATCATGTCGGATTATGGCCACAGGGAGTAATTATTTAGACATTAAAGGCTATTGAAGGGAGTGGTTGACAATATTAATGATGTCCAGATGGACAGAGTGTGATGCTAAAATTATTTTCTAGTACAAAGAACAAGGGAATTTTTATCAGATTTATTCTTCTGTTGGACAGTCTATCTCTTGGAGGTTTGCTTCTCAAATAGAAGGTGACACTGAGAGATGACCTCTGGAATCAAAGCATAGTGAGGTTTACAGAAAGAGCCACTTTCTCCAGCTCCTCCGAGGAAAGGCACAATCAATATGCAAAATATTCACATAATAATTATGACAATAAAAAGAGGAAATCATCTCAGGAAGCCTTATGTAACCAGCTGGTGATTGGAAGCCCTTCTCTCCTAATAGTTCCATCACCCCATTCTGCCTTTCTTACCCCAATATAGAAGCACACAGCAACTGGTTGCTTTTCATGGGACTCTCCCCTGCCCCCCAATACATACTAGCACAGACACCTTTGTACTTAATGCTGGTATCAGCTGTATCACCACAAGCACCAACAGCCTAAGCCACTGGTACATGAGGACTATACAAGAAGAAATGAAACCTGAAGACCACAGTGTGGACAAAAGAAGGGAGAAAGCCACATCCTAGGATCCCAACTGGGAAAGATTCACAGGCAAAAGGAAACCAGCTTCAGGAAGAAGATCCAGAGGCCCAGTATACCGATGTGGACTATGGACCTGCTCTTACCAGGGAGCAGCTACCCAAGATTTGAGTGGGAATTCACTGGGGCTCAAAACCTGTAGCTAATCTCTCTGACTTATGTCAGAATGAATAAATGATACAACCAGGGGAAACCAAAATGTCTCTTTGATATACATCAGTTTTCTGCATGAAATGAAAGGATTGGGGACACAGGTAGTGCTTTAGCTCTTATATTTGAAAATGATTAAGTTGTTAAAGAAATAATAATCCAGAAAGCAAATAGGTAACTCCAAAGGTGTTTTCAAAGATTTCCCTCACTTTCAGTCTCCTGAGGTTATGGTTTATTTTACCAAGAACATAAGGCTTTTGGTCAGGGTCAGTTTATATGGACTGTGATTCCCCTAAGCCAGGAGCCTTCTAAAATGCTCCCATAGCCCTTGTACCAGCTTCTATCATAGCACTGGTACCATTGTCCTATATTGGTGTGTTTATGTTTCTCACTTTTCTCCTAGGTTACGAGCTTCCTGGAAGTAGGCATTCTAACTCATAGTCACAGACTCATCAGTAAGTATGATGTGTCAGGTGTATAATAAGCCCTCAATTAATATTTGAATAATGAATTGGAAGAATGTCGCAGCTCACTTTACAAACTGTTCAAGAGGGTTTAATGTAAAAACCTGATAGTGAGGAAGACAGGTGTTTGATGGAAATATTAAATCTATTATTATGGATGATAATAACTAATGACATAAAGAACAATAGCACCAGAAAAGATACTAGGTAATTATGAAGCAAAAGTAGTTAGAAAGAAAATCAGGAATGAAATGTGTTGCCTTGTCCATATGGCAGCCTTCAATTTGGTTATTTGAATTCAATTTAACAGATATTTACTGAGTGCCTATATGCCATTGCATCATGTGCAAAATGAGTAATTATAAAAAAATACAATTTTAAGACAACTCAATAAATATTTTATAGAAAGTACTAAAATTTTTTGGTGTTTGGAAACATGAGTGGAAATTGTCAATAGTTCATCTATAAAGCAGTACAGTATTTCAGTTTAGATAAAAGTTAATAATACTCATGATGTGAATTGAAAATCACATAAAATTCAAATTTCAGTGTACATAAAGTTTTATTGGAACATAGCTACACTTGCTTGTTTTTGTTTGTCCCTGAGGTAGAGCGGCTGGTTTGAGCATTTTGCAACAGAGGCTTTATGGTCTACCAAACTTAAAGTTGTTACTATCTGACTCTTTATGGAGAGGGTGCCAGACCCTGATTGAAAGTAAGAGCTCTAGAATCAGAATGCTTAGCTTCAAATCCCAGTGTTACTGCTACTTGCCTTCTGTGAAACCTTGAGGAAGTTATTTGACTTTTTTTGTGCCTTGATTTTATCATCTATAAAATGGGCCTAATTCTTTAATGAACTTTTGAAAGAAATAAATGTTTAGAATAATTTTTAGAAAGTGTGTAGTATATAGAGTTCTCAAAACTCAACAATGAGATTATGCACAATCCAATTAAAAACCAGGCAAAATATTTAAACAGCCCTTTTCACCAAAGTGATATAGATAGTAAACAGCACATGCAGAGCAGCTCAGTACTGTTAGTTATTAGGGAAGTGGCAATTAAATTCATGATGAGATATTGCTACACAACCATTAGGATAATTATGACACATTTTTAAAAAATACCTTTCATTACCAAGTGCTGGCAAGGATGTCCAACCCATGGAATTCTACACACTGCTGGTAGGAAAGTAAAATGGTATGGCCACTTTGGAAAACAATTTGGAAGAGTCCTTCCCAACCTATTCAATGTGTCTTTTCTTATTTCTATGCTCCATTTAGAAGCTATAATCACTCACCTGATTCCTTTTAGGTCTTATGACAGTAATCTTGTGCATGGATAATTGTTCAAATTAATGTTTCTGTGAGGGGATGAATCCTAGGAAGTTCTATTTGACTATCCTGTTAATGTCACTCTCAAAATAAGTAAATATGACATTATAATTAATAAATATAATTATCCCAAAAAGTTATTAAAATAACTCTGACTAATATTCTTGAGAGATTATAGTAATAAATATATTATTTTCATTTAAAGATCAAGAAAAGACAAAAAGGAAAATTGGATAGCAACATAACTTTATGGAATAAAACAATATAATTTGTGAAGGACAAATAAATAGAAGGATTAGAATATAAAGACTTTAGTGAAACTTTTCATGACATTTTTCAAAAACATGGATTTCATAAAAGACAAGTCATATGGAGATTCATGCCAGGAGATCAAAAATAGTGATTCTAGGAAGATAAAACGAAATAAATGAAGGGGATAAAATTACAAAGAAGTAATACAACTTTTTCATAGATAAAAGGCAACAGAATTATTCATATTGAAAGAGCTTTGATATATATCCTCTCTCTGCTTCAGTTTCCTCATCTGTAAAGTGAGGGAAAGAATTACCTCAAAGGGTTGTTATGTATGATAATACATATAAAGTACTCAAACAACATATAATATCAAAAGTTCTTAGTACATTTTATTTCATTGTTGTTATTTGCTACTAAGAATGAGATGAATGTAGAAATACCCTCACATAAGCACATTAGTAGGAAAGTTTAGGTCTTCAAAGGCAAAGAAAAATTTAAAGTTTCAGGGGGAAACCTATAAAAGAGCATGATTTGCACTGGTATCAACATTTCATGTTACGCAAAAAGAAAACAAAGCAATATCTTCCAAGGCTTCAGTGAAAAATGATTTTGAAATTGGAATTTTATACCCATCCAAATTATCAACCAAGTATAAAAACAAAATGAAACCTTTTTAAACATGCAAGATCTTAGGAAGTTTGCCTCCCACTTACTATTTTTTCATAATATATTTGAATATATACTGCAGGGAAAATTAGGGCTTAAACAAAAGACAGACACCAAGGCAGTATGAAAGTCATACAAGAGCTTCTCCTATTTAGGAGAGCAGAGAAGCTAAGATCCAGAATGATAATTTTACAGCCAACCTCAAAAGCAAATAGTCCAGTATAGAGGAAAAATATAGAAGGTATGAAGATGGAGGCCCCTGATTAAAAAAAAGGAGGGGGATTTAAATACTTGAGATCTGGAAAAAAATAAATGTGAGGTATGATAAAGCAGTTTGAAAGTCATTAGAAATATCAGTAACAATACAAAACTTCAAAGAAAAGTCTAGGTTCAAATATGAAGCAAGTAGTCCAAATATAATCAAGAAGTTAGTCGATTTCAAGAAGAAAATGAATCTATTCTGAAAGGTGAAATGTGTTATAAAGGGGCAATTGAGATATGAAATGCTAAAATATGACAAAAGATTTTGCAATTATTATGTTGCAAGAAATGAGTATCTATTTAGCTTTGCTTTTAGACACATTTATTTTGAAATAGAAGAAATTTCAGAGATTGAGACTTGGCAAACATAGTATACTATTCAACTTAATAGCAAGTAATATTTGCTTAGTCATAAAATGTAAGTGTTGTTTGTAGTTTGTTTTCACTTTCTATTTTGAAAAATTTGGAGCATATACAAAAGTATTTTATATTATAATAAACTGCTATGTGCACATTACTCAACCTCAACCATGAATTATCTCATGGCCAATTTTGTTTCATTTATACTTCCCCTTTACTTCATCTCCTCATTCCCTGTGTTATTTGGAAATATATCCAAGTCATCATATCATTATGTCCACAAATAGTTAAGCATTTAGCTCTAAATGATAGTCTTTCAAATAAACTCTCTATACTGGTTGGCATGTGCTAGAGTTTGGACCTGGAGTGATCCTCAAAGGTCCATGTGTGAAAGGCTTGGCTGCCAGTCCGAGATGCTCTTGGGAGGTGGTAGAAACTTTGGGAGGTGGGACCTAGTAGAAGGAAGTTAGGTCATCCAAGTGTGCCCTTGAGGGGGATATTGGGATTCCAGTCTCTCTCTACTTCTTGGCTGCCATAAGGTGAGCAGGTCTCCTCTACCACATGCTCTACCTTAATGTACTGTATCACCACAGGTCCAATGCAATGGTGCCAAGCCATCATGGACTGGAATCTCTGAAACCATGAGCCTCCTTTTAAAGTGCATTATCTGAGGTATTTGGTCATAGAGACACAAAACTGCCTAACAAAATATGCCTGCCCTTTAAGTATCTTTTAATCTGTAAGATCTCCCTCCATCCCTTGCTTGCTTACTTGTTTATTTAGAAACCAAATTGTTTTTCTTTTTTTAGGTACCAGGGATTGAACTCAGGGGCACTCGACCACTGGGCCACATCTCCAGCCCTTTTTTGTATTTTATTAGAGACAGGGTCTCACTGAGTTGCTAAGTGCCTCACCATTGCTGAGGCTGGCTTTGAACTCCTGATCCTCCTGCCTCAGACTCCCAAGTGCTGGGATTACAAGCGGGCACCACTGCATCCAGCTCAAATTGTTTTCCTTATTGAGTTTCTGATAGTTTTTTTTTTTTTTTTTCTAGTTAAGTCGCCTTTGTCCTTTGCATTTTCTATAAATTGGTAAGAGATTTGGAAGCTTGCTTGGATTCCAGTTTGAATTTTTGGCAAGTCAGCTTTTATCAGCAGCTTTTATCAGGAGGCTCATCATGTAGAGTTAGTTCTCTTTTGCAGATATAAGTAGCCATTGATGATCACTGCACAGTTTCATTAATCCATTAGTCAATTCAAGTTGTTTTTTTTTTTTTTTTTCTTCTAATTCTCTCATTCCTTCTTCATTTATTTTTTGGGACACTTCTAAAAAGATAAACTTTTTGTCACCAACCATTAGGTTAACCGGAGGGACAGGTCAAATAGGGAAGACAGGATGAATTTTTGCTTCTTTTCTTACTTCACCAGTTTTCATTAGTGAGTTTATTCTCTAGCACTCTCCAAAGGTGACTTAAAGATTTTTAATTTGTTTCTATGTGTTTATAAAATAGTGTATTTAAAGTAATTGTGTTTCCATTAATTGCAGTTATTATTTCTATTAATGCTCAAACTTTGCCATCGTTGGCCAGTGAGAGCCTTTTTAAGTTGGCTTCTAGAGCCCCTTGATAAAATCCAAGATATGTCTCCTATTGTTCTTGCTTTTGATATAATAGGATGTTCTCAGATCATCGTGTTTGTTTCCTTTCCCAGATATAAACTTAGCCATTTTTCTAAGGTACTTTAGTTCTTTAGTACACAGTGATGCTTACAGACCACAACCTAAGCAAGGGGTCCTCTTTGCCACCTCTTTTGCCATTGTTACTAAACCTTTTCAGTGTAGAGTCAGGAAATACTTTTGTTTATTTTGATTTAGATTAAATCATTACTTCCAAATCAAACTCAAGATTTAGGATTGGCTTATTTCACTTAGCATGGTCATCTGCAATCAATAAAAAAAATTAAAAATTTTAAAAAAGGATAAATTTAAGACTTAAGGCTTTTAGTTGCTCCATTTTGACTTTGCACTTCCATTTCCTTTCTTCCATGCTGAATATGCCAGTTCTCAATGACACCAGTATAATTACATATTTATTTGCCTCATCCTACATACAAATGCAATATGATCGATCTTAAGATTGAATAGAACCAAAATTACTGTGAAAAATATGATAATTGAAAGAGTCTGAGCTTATTTTTTTCTTTTTTCCTAGCAGTTATTTTTGACTTAGAATATGCACTACTAGGGATATGCAGTCATATTTATTATATTTTAAGTTTACTTAAAATAGCTTCTTTCTATGTAGTAATGTAGCAAACTGGATTTTTAGTTAGGATCATATGTTTCATTTTGTTTTCAATTTTTCGGAATTGCTTTTTAAAATTTAACTTGAAATTAAGTAGGCTATACGTATTAAAAAGCTGTATCTGCAGAGTTATTTGAAGAATTTACTTTGGGTTGCTGTCAAGGCTTCTCTTCTATTCTCTCCCTCTTCCTGTAGAAATTTCTTTTTTATGGTTTGTCCTTCATTTCCTTATATAACCAATTTTATGTGTGTGTACATATGTGAACATATAGGTATTATTGCACTTTGCAAATACAAAATTTTTTACAAATTAAAGGTTTGTGGCAACCTTGTGTTGAGCAAGTCTATAACATCATTCTTTACCAACAGCACAGGTGATCATTAACATTTTTTAGAATAAAGTACTTTTAATTAAGGTTTGTACATAGTGTATTCACATCTCTCACATTCTTAGATCAATGGTGACACACTATATATATTCCTCTTCACACTGTGTTTTCATTTAATATATCTTGGAAAACCATTTCTTAATTACATGTAGGAATATTTACATTCCTTTTAAAAAAATATTTTTACTCACTTCTAATGAAGAGTAATCGAAAAACAATAATCAACTGAAAATATATAAAGTATATACCTTGACTAATTTTGTTATATATGTAAATCACAACCAATATAACCAATAAAACAAAAATTTGTTATTACTGCCAGGAATTTTTTATGCCTCTTTGTAGTTCATCCCTGTCCCCATCAACCTTTGGTCCTTTCTGACACTAAAGGTCAAAATTAGTTTTCTAGAATTTTATGCAACATACCCTTTTTTCCTGCCTTTTTTACTCAGCACAATGATTTTAAGATTCATTCATGTATCAGTAGTCTGTACCTTTTTATTGCTGAGCAGTTATGTTGAACGGATATGCCACAATTACTTGGTATTTGGGTTATCTCCAGTTTGGAGCTCTTATAAATAAAACTGCTGTGAACATCCATATGTTAATATTTGTGAATGTATCTTGTCAGTTTCTTCAAAATTGAATGTACACTTACCATGAGACTCAATTGTTCCAATCCTAGAAGGTCCCCTTGTGTACCAGCACAGTACTCTGTTGTGTAGATATACCACATTTCATAGGACAAGTTCCCTAATGGTG
Source organism: Tamias sibiricus (assembly GCA_025594165.1). Lineage (NCBI taxonomy): Eukaryota > Metazoa > Chordata > Mammalia > Rodentia > Sciuridae > Tamias > Tamias sibiricus. Next base: position 106,540,169 of record CM046658.1, on the reverse strand, counting down.
GACATTTAGGCTATCACTAGTCTTCTATATTAGCACTGTAATAGATAATCTTGTGCGTATATCTTGGTTAATTTTATTTTTGTATATTTAGGGTATATTCCTGTTAGTTGGACTTCTCACCTAGGTTCTTCTGAGGAAATAGCATTAGAAAAGGGGCTAGTAAGCAGAGAAATCATCTATTTCCACGCTATATGGTCAGCTTCTCATTACTACAAAGAAATGCCTGAGATAGGTTACTTATGAAGACAAGAAAGTTTATTTACCTCACGGTTTTGAAGATTCAAGTCCAAAACTGAGCATTCCCATTGGTTTGGGCCTCTGGTGAGGGTGATACATCACAGGAGAGCAGATATCAAAACAAGTGCTCACATGAATCAGGGAGCAGAAAGAGAGTGGGAGACAGCAGCCCAATGACCTAAGGACCTCCTTCTAGTCTCTGCCGCTTAAAGGTATATAGCACCTCCAAATATGCTATCCTGGGAATCAAGCCTTTTTATGTGGACTTTTGGGGAATAAGTATCCAAACCACAGCACATGCATTCTCAGAGTGATTGGAATTGAATCCAAAAGTAAATCAAAATTATCTAAAGTTATAGTCAATTTTCTCTAACTCCAAATAATAACAAGATTCAAGAGAGACACACTTTACTATGGATTTAATGTGGTTTGTTCTCTGAAAGTTCATGTATTGGAAGCCTCATCTCTCAAGGGTTGATGCAGAGGTGGTAGAAACTGTAAGAAGTGGGGCCTAGTAAAAAATGGTTAGGACACTGATGACATAGTCCTCAGAAGGGAATAATGTAGTGCTCAAGGGACCCCAGTTTGTTCCTGCAAAAGCAAGTTCATAAAAAGAGTTAGCCTGGCTCTTGAAAGTCCTTCTGACTTTTTGTCTTGTCATGTGATCTCTCCCTTTTCACACACTCCCACCGAGATGCTGTCAGTCATGTTGGGATGTAGCCAGAATGCTCTCACCAGAGCCCAGCAAATGCTGGTGCCATGCTCTTCAGCCTCCAAAACTGAGTGAAATCGACCCCTTTTCTTTATAAAATAATTCAGCCTCAAGTGTTTTTTTAATAGCAACTGAAAAACAAGTTAAGACATTTCAAAGCTAGACATATCAAGAATACATAGCAATTTTAAATTTCTATATGTAATTGAGTATTGCTGGGTTTTTCCAAAATTTTAATCCATTTTTCTGTCTATTCATGGGTAAATACCATTCTATTTTCATTATGGCTCAGAAGGGCTTTGTTCTGGTATTCTAGGCTCCCAACCTTGTCCCACTACTCTTAGAACTTTTTTTAAAATTTTTATTTATTTATAATAGTAGTATGTATTACAATTCATAATGCACATATATAGCATCTTTTTACATCCAACTGTTTGTATACAAAGTATATAAATACCATTCAGATCTTCAATCATACATTTAGAATAATGATATCCATCTCATTCAACCACCAACTTTTTCCTCCCTCTCTCCCCCCTTGCTCCCTCCCTTCCCATCCCTTTCCTTTGACCATTCTAGTGTTCCTCTAATCCTCCTATGTAACCCCACCCAACAACAGTGTGAACTAGCCTCCTTATATCAGAGAAAACATTCGGTATTTGGATTTTTGAGATTGACTAATTTCACTTAGCATTATATTCTCCAACTTCATCCATTTACCTGCAAATGCCATTATTTTATTCTCTTTTATTGCTGAGTAAAATTCCATTTTGTATATATACCACATTTTCTTTATCCACTCATCTACTGAGGGACATCTAGGTTGGTTCCACAACCTACCTATTGTGAATTGTGCTGCTATAAACATTGAAGTGGCTGTGTCACTGTAATATGCTGTTTTTAAGTCCTTTGGGAATAGACCCAGGAGTGGGATAGCTGGGTCATAGGGTAATTCCATTCCCAGTTTTCCAAGAAATTTCCATACTGCTTTCCATAGTGGTTGCACCATTTTGCAGTCCCACCAGCAATGTATGAGTGTGCCTTTTTCCCTACATCCTCTCCAACATTTATTGTTGTTTGTGTTCTTAATAGCTGCCATTCTGACTGGAGTGAAATGAAATCTTAGAGTAGTTTTGATTTGCATTTCTTTAATTGCCAGCGATGTTGAGCATTTTTTCATGTATTTGTTGATTAATTGTGTATCTTCTTCTGAGAAGTGTCTTTTCAATTCCTTAGCCCATTTATTGATTGGGTTATTTGTTTTTTTGGTGTTAAGTTTTTTGAGTTCTTTATATATTCTAGAAATTAATGCTCTATCTGATGTGCATGTATTAAATATTTGTTCCCAATTAGTTGGCTTTCTATTCACCTCACTGATTGTTACTTTTGCTGAGAAGAAGCTTTTTAGTTTGAATCTATCCCATTCATTAATTCTTGATAATAATTCTTGTGCTACAGGATTCTTATTAAGGAACTTGGGGCCTGATCCGACATGTTGGAAATTGGAGCTTACTTTTTCTTCTATTAGGCGTATTGTCTCTGGTCTAATTCCTAGGTCCTTGATCCACTTTGAATTGAGTTTTGTGCATGGTGAGAGATAAGGGTTTAATTTCATTTTGTTGCATATGGATTTCCAGTTTTCCCAGCACCATTTGTTGAAGAGGCTATCCTTTCTCCACTCTTAGAACTTTTTAACTGCTCTTGTTGTTTATCTCAAAATGGACTTTGTAACCAATTTGTCTAGGCACATTGAAAAAAGCTATTGATATTTTATTCTATCATATTTTCTATAAACTTAGGAAGAAAAGATGTTGCATCTTCCTATTCAAGAAAATATATATTTTTCCCCTGTAGTTCAAGAGATTCAGAAAGTTGAAGCCGAAAGATCACAGATCACAGGTTCAAGCTTGCCAACGCAATTTAATGAAAACCGATCTAAAAAAAAAAGGGGGGGGGGAGTGGGGATATAGTTCAGGGATAAAAGGCCCTGGGTTTAATCCCAATCACAGAAAATAAATAAATAAATAAACAAACTCATATACATATGCATACACATATGTGTATATATACACATATATGTGTGTATATAATTTTTCATTTATTCAGCTCTATTTTGTTTATTGGTTTTTAACTTTAGAATAAAGCTATAAATAAATAACAGACTTAGTAATAGTTAAAAAGCAGAATATCCTCATTCTTGGTAATATTAAAAAAGAGAGAGAAAAAGGAAAGCTGATTGCAATTGAGGGATAAAAAGAAAAGGAGAAAAGGTGGAAAGAGGTATAGTAAGACAAAGGTTTGGAGTTAGGTAATTGACATCAGGCCAATACCTGTGGACTCAAGCCTATTTTGGAGTTTTCCCCACCCCCTGAATAGCAAATATCTAAAGTTTTAAACCAATTCATGTGCAATAATTCCCAACCCTAGGGAAAGCTCGATGCCACAGAGCAGGGAAGGCAAGAAGTAGATGATGGGTGTCTTTTCACCTTTTGCTTGTTAGCTTTTCATTGCTGTGACCAAAGTACCTGACAAGAACAACCTAGAGGAGGGGAAGTTTATTTCAGCTCACATTTTCCAAGGGTTAGTCCATTGTCGGCAACCTGCATTGCTCTGGAGGTGAGGCAGAACATCATGGTAGAAGGGTGTGGCAGAGGAGCACTGCTCAGGACACTGCAGCCTGGAAGTAGGTGGGGGTGGGCTGCAGGGAAGATGCACCCTTCCAGGGCACGCCCCCAGTGACCCACCTCCTACAGCCACACACCACCTGCCAATAGTTACCACCCACTCAGTCCATTCAAACTAGGATGGACTAATTAGGTAACAGTTTTCACAATCTGATCATTTTACATCTGAATACACCTACATTAACATAGGCGCTTTGGGTTGGGGGACACCTCATACCTAAGACATAACACCATCTTCTTCCTGCACCCCAAGAAGGGCTTCTTTCCTTTTAATTAAATTGCAGGAATTAATTTGATTATTCACACATGTTAAGGAAAAGTAAGTAGGCTATAAATTACTGAAATGAGTTTATTGAATTCAATCTATAATCACAGGCAGTGATTTGGGAAAGTAGAAGGTGAGGTTTCTTCAGCTAGTATCTAGAAAAGGTCCAAGGCTCATCACACAACCAGTGCCTAAATCTGTCCAGGACCTCTCAGCAAAGCCTATCCTAAAGCCTTCAGTCCCGAATCCTGTTGCTGGAAAACACCTCATCCAACTTGACTTTCCAGATATGTGTCACTGAGAAAGACCACATACTTGTTCCAGGAAAATAAATTATGTTTGTAAACATTAGGCTGGAATAAGGAAGCTATTGGTCTGGGCTTTGACACAGTTATAAAGATGACCTAAGGTGACCCAGATGTAGAAGGGAAAGAAGAAAAGGATAAAAATTAATAAGAAAAAAATGTGTGTTGGGGGGGAGTCCTGCAGGAATGAAGGAAAAGCTGGTGAGTTTTGTTTCTGAGATGGAACCATGACAAAAAGTGGGTTGGGGGACAAGTTTGCCTAGCCCCAAGGTCTACCCTCTCTTGCTGTTCATTGGCCGAAGTATCAGACTACGCTCAGAGCCACCTGCAGGGGGAATCTCATCCCTTCCACACTAGGTGACTGGCTAGAGTACTGCCCCCTTAGCCTTTTTTTTTTCCTTCAGATCAATGCAAGGTCTGGAGCCTGTGCTCAGCTGTGTGAACTATAGGTGAAAGGAGGAGGAAGAACAAGTATAAACAGCTTCCACTTCCTTTTTCTTTTGGTACCAAGGATTGAACCCATGGGCACTTTTCCACTAAGCCACATCCCCAGTCCTTTTTTATTGAGAGACAGGGTCTCACTAAATTGCTTAGCATCTTGCTTTTGCTGAGGCTGGCTTTGAACTCGTGATCCTCCTGCCTCAGCCTCCTGAGCTGCTGGGGTTACAGGTATGTGCCACAGCACCCAGCAGATTCCACTTTCTTGTGTCCAGTGAGGCAGCATCGCTCATAAAGCAGTGGAGCCAGTTAATCTTAGATCACTCTCTACTCAAACAAGGTCCACATCCTCTCTGAAGGGCAGACACCCTCTCAGAACTACTGACTAACAGAAATCTCTGGCCCTTAGAAACATAAGCTTGGTCACCCTGATGCTGATAGGATTCTCTTTGCCATAGTGCACACACACTCTCTAATTCTACTCCCATAGCCTTTCTCGAAGCTCTAACTTGCAGGCTTGGCCTGCCCCACCCACATATTTTCCATTGCTGATTGCCAGCATCTCTGTACCCAGCAATTCAGCCAATGTTTGTTTGCACTGTGGGGTTATTCTTTATTTGGAGGGAGATAAGAAGTCTGATAACAGAATTAACTAATACAAACATAGGCCAAAAGCAGGGAGAATGGAAATATAAATTAAACCCTATGGGAACCTCAGAGAAAAGGTGATTAATTATAACTAAGTGAATCAGAAAATGCTTCATGGAAATTGTATTTGCACTTGGCCTCAGTGGGCAGGTTTCAACAGGCAAAGTGGGGAAGAGGCATTCCAAGTGGAAGAGTGATATAAGACGAAGACAGAGCTGGAGAAGTTCAGGGAAGGTAGAATTCTGATCCACCGGGGCCTTGAAAACTGCACTCAGGAATTTGAACTTTGCTGTAAATGATGGTAGACTAGTGAAAGTGTCTAAGCTGAGGAATAATATCGGATCTGACAATGATGGCCACTTATTGAGTACTCACAATGATCTGGCCATCAAGCTAACACCTTCACAGACATTCTCGCACTTAGCCTTCACACTGACCCCATGAGCATGGTGAACTTGGACAGTAGTTTGGGGCTGGACCACAGGCCATGATTTCAAAGGTTAAGGGCCCTATCCCTAAATCCTGGAGTCTACTAGTAATAGTAATGAGAACTGGAGTTAGAATTCTGAGGAGGTAGAATTAGAGGACATGGTGGCCAATCAGCTCCTGGAGCCAAAGGAGGCAAGTGACCAGGAGATCTAGAAAGAAAGACTTCAAGTAATCAATGCCAGCAGACCCCAGTCTTGGGGTCTTAGCCCCTCTGATCCCACCAAAACTCCAATCTTAGAGGAGAAGAGAGCATTTTGCTATCAACTAAATGTGAGTTTTGCAGATTCAGGAGAGCTAGAGTGATGAGGGTTTTATTCCATGTGACCCAGGCAGGAGATCAGATAGGATGTTGAAGCAAATTAACAAAGACCAGTAAAGCACTCTCCTACGTGAGGCACTGACAAACAATGTGGCATATACTGTGCTGGGCACTTCATAGACCTCATCTTAATATTAACAATGATCTATGCTTGTGGTCCCTGTGTTACTCAGAGAAAACTGACATTCAGAGGGATTTGGTGACTAGCCTGAACTTGCACAGCTACTTAGCAGCAGAACTGAGGCCCACACCAGAGTCCATGCTTCTGACTGGGGGAAGAGACTACCTAAGAGGAGGAGAGAATTCTCAAAAAGCAGGCAGGTCAAGTCTGGCTCAAGATGGGTTCACTCTCACATTTAGTCGTGAAATTTTTCATGCATTGATACATTCATGCACCAAGCAATTACTGAGCACCTGTGATAGTGTGGAAACTGTGGTAAGCGCTTAGGACAAAAAACAATTTATGTCATTATCTCTGTCCTCAATAAGAATATTCTAGAAGTGGAGACAGACAAGTCAACAGATCATTATAATGCATAGAAGAGGGCAGCTAACCTGGCTTGTGGAGGTGAGGAGGGAGTTGGAGACTTTCTGGGCTAATGTGGGCTCATTTAGGAAAGAGTTGAGGGTGACTAGGAAGTGAGAAGAGGTAATGTTCTGGATGGAGGGCTGGTGCCAAGGCATAGGACAGACAAGAAACAATGACCTCTGTGCAGAGAACGGCAAGCAACTCGGGTTGCCAAGGACAAGCATGAGAAGCAAAAGACACAGAGGCTGAAGTAGGGGCCAGAGAATGTTCCATCCTAAGTCATGGAATTTGGGTTTCATCCTGCAGGCCATGGAGAGCCCCGCAGAGGGGAAGAGACAGCCGTTCAGGAGGCTGCTGCAGTGGTAGAGGTGAGGGACCATGCTGACTGGGGTATTGATGCAGAGGAGGAGCAAATTTTGGAAAATCTTTCCCAGATTTTAGCACTTAGTGAGTGATCCTGGATAGAGGCAAAGGGCTGAGGTCCCACTGAGGAACTTTTGTCCTCAGCTGCCTCCAGCAGTTTCTTCACTCTCAGCAGCGCTGCACAGGCAGTTTGGACATGGACCAATCAGTAGGCCTGGTACAGAGGCCTGACTGAACGCCTGTGGTTAGAAGACACTGCTCTTGGGGGGTGCTGAGTCTCTATGGGGGGAGGCTTCAGTCCTGGGGCCACTGACCAGGAAGGGTGCTCTCAACCCTTCCCTCCTTGCAAGGAAGAAAAGGGTCAACTCAGGGGGTCTGAGTTTCTCAAACCTGCACATTCCCAAGGAATGCAACTTTAGGAATAGCCTTTGGCCAGCTCCTGGGAGAAGAGCTCTGAGCCTCTGGAATGTTCTGTCTGACAAGAGGCCTTTTCTATGCCTGAAGCCTTCCCTAGAGTAGGTCCTGCACAAGTGACATAAGTGGAGCACTCTGTGCACTGCCCAGAATTGGTGGGCTGTGATGAACCTTCTGGAGAGCACGGGAGGACATCTGCTTATCCAGGGTTCAAGGCCACTCTGCTTCTCTCCCAGTTTTATTTTTGTTCTTACCTTATTATCCAAAGGAGCATTTCACCTTTACATTTTCAGCGTTTACAAAAATTTTAATTGTCTTCCCTCTGAAGGAGCCCTAATTAGGAAGGGCTGTTGTAGCTAGCTGGAAGCCATAAGTTCCACCTGATATGTATGTGACGCACCTGTAGGCACCCACAAAGCTGAAGGTATATAACCGGGTGAAAGCGGTCCGAGTTAGGAGAACAAATTCATTCGGTCAGTCGGGTAGTCACTCGGTCGGTCAGAAGAATCAGAGCGGCCAGAACGTAGGCAGAGCGGTTACAGAAGAGAAACCAGATAGAAGAAGTAATGACTGGTCAGAGTTAGGCCGAGGCTCCCAAGGAAGACAGAAGACAGAAGACAGAAGAAAGAAGAAGGAAGAAAGAAGAGAGAAGAAAGAAGCTCTAATCTTTCTCTACAAGAAGAAAAGCTCGCTCTAATCTTTCTCTCTAAAAATCTTTCTTTCCCTCTCTAAGCTCTAAGAAAGTAGAAGTAAAAGTAGTAAAAGCTTAACTCTGCCCCCGAGAGTTTTTTATCCCGGTTTACGGTACCAGGCAGCTTACAAATGGTGGTCCGTCCGGGGCTCGGCAGGCAGAGAAGAAAAGCTAAGAAATAAGGAGAGCAACGAAAAAGCATAGCCTCAGACTCAGTTGAGACCAGCAAAAAGAGTAGTAAACAAGAGAGCATAGCCTCTGACTCAGTTGAGGCCAGTTAAGAATTAAGCTGAAGCAGAGTAGCCAGCGAAAAGCCGAAGCGAGCCGGCCAAAAGCCGAAGCAGAGTAGCTGGCCAAAAGCCATAAAAAATATAGAGAAAAAGCCTTGAGCTTTAGTATAAAGAAAAAAGCCATGAGCTTAAAAGAAAATAGAGAATTAAATAGCATGGTAAAAACCATGCAGAAAAAAAGCCATTGAGCTTTGGCAAGAAAGCCATAAAGAAAAATAAAGAAGAGGGGAAAAAAAAAAAAAAAAAAGTCAAAGCTGCTTATGCAATTGTGCTTAACTAAGTGCGTTAGCTGCTCCTCAGCAGTAGGCTTCCTTAAAAGCCGCAGCACCTCCTCAAAAAGGGCTCAAATATCCACCCTTTCAAAAATAAAAGGTGAAAAGCTAGGTAGGGAGAGAAAATAGAAAGCACCTTTTTAAACTAAAGGGAAGGAATATGAAGGAGCCCTAATTAGGAAGGGCTGTTGTAGCTAGCTGGAAGCCATAAGTTCCACCTGATATGTATGTGACGCACCTGTAGGCACCCACAAAGCTGAAGGTATATAACCGGGTGAAAGCGGTCCGAGTTAGGAGAACAAATTCATTCGGTCAGTCAGGTAGTCACTCGGTCGGTCAGAAGAATCAGAGCGGCCAGAACGTAGGCAGAGCGGTTACAGAAGAGAAACCAGATAGAAGAAGTAATGACTGGTCAGAGTTAGGCCGAGGCTCCCAAGGAAGACAGAAGACAGAAGAAAGAAGAAGGAAGAAAGAAGAGAGAAGAAAGAAGCTCTAATCTTTCTCTACAAGAAGAAAAGCTCGCTCTAATCTTTCTCTCTAAAAATCTTTCTTTCCCTCTCTAAGCTCTAAGAAAGTAGAAGTAAAAGTAGTAAAAGCTAACTCTGCCTCCGAGTTTTCCTCCCGGTTTTCGGTACCAGGCAGCTTACATCCCTCCTCCCCTCCAGTTTGTTTCTTTTGCCAGATAATTGTGTCAAAATTGGGCCTGAAACTGTAGGAAATTTCCAATATGGTAAAGCAGAATTTACCCTGAACAACAGATGTGAGAATCTACAGTGTGCCCCAGGAATGCAATACATCACTGTGCTAGAAATTTATAGGTTATTCAGATAACATGCTGTGATACAACAGGGCAATTAAACTTCTCAGCAATGGGTATAATCCACGGCCAGAAAGCCTAAGGTTTGATTTGATGTTAACACAGGCTTTCTGTGCACAGCCTCACTGCTTATTTTTATCACTTCACCATCTTATTTATAGCACATGAGATATATTTAATAAGTTGTGCCTTCTTCCTCTTGGGTTTATCCAAAAAGACTTAGGTTAACAGATATTTCTGTGGATTATGCAGTCTAAGCCCATTCTTGTTTTCAACCTCAAGTCTAGGCACTGAGAAGTTTTTACAGTATTTCGGTTAAACTGACGACTTTTACGGATATATCCTTGCACATACTTCTAAAGCCCTTCTGGAGTCTAAATCAACCAAGGCTAATAGCAGACACTCCTCGCCTGGTCCTGCCACAGCCTGGCTTAGTTTCCTCTCCATCATCTCCCACTCTCTGCTAGCTTTGGAGCTCTCAATTCTGCACCTATATAAATGGCCAGTAAGACGCGGGATTCTTCATTGTTTAATTACCTTATATGAGGCAGGGTTCAATGCAGGAAATAGGAATTTGTTCATTTTTAACAGAAAGAAATTTAATGCAGGAAATGAGGTAGTGCAAAATTACTGGAAGAAGTACAGGAGAGGATTGTAGGCTTGGCCTCCAGAAAGCTGCCACCAGAAATGTTAAGCTCAGGTTCATACTGTCATGCCTGCTGAACCAGCATCTGCACCCTCGGTTGTCTTCACCTCAACTACATTTTGACACCAAAAAGCTAGGGACTGACACTATTGAAGGGCATGCTCTGTGTCCTTGTCCTTGCTCATCAAAAACAAATGGCCCATAGAACAAGAAAATGGGCCCCTCCCTCACTTCCAATATTCAAATATTGCTCATGCATATAAATGACAGAACTTAAATTGCATGCAAGACCCCGGTTACAAGCAAAATTTGGGAAATGAAACATTGAACTTCCCAGCAGCTGCAGTACCAGAAACACACCAGGAGGTGAGGATGGAATTTGAGTCAGGTGATTTGCTGCATCTAATTTAGGTCATTAAGGTCCCTTCAAGATCTGACATTTTATGCATGACCAGGATCCTGAATAGGAAAATGCAGCAATTTCAAGAGAAAGATACACAGGAAGGTAGCATGCCTTCATCCATCATTGCCTTAGGAAAAGATGATATCCAGGTCACGTGCTGGAGTGAGTAGAAGATGAAGAAACTTGAACCTGGATTCTGACTAAAGCTTTGTCCTAATAGTCCAGAGACCTTCATGGAAAGGGTACAATATCTTTTGAAACTATGATTTCAAAGTTGTAAGGAGTTTCAATTCTTACAAGGAATGGGGATGGAACACACACATAAATTTAAGTATTGGAAATGTCCTAGAATAAACATTCAGAAATTTAAATAAGAATCAGGGCCTATAATTAAGAAGTAAGATACTTGAGATGCCTAACTAAAAGGAGAGATGTGGAAAATAGAAAAATGTTTTCTAAGTTTTGGGCAGAATTGCTTCTCTATAGATCCTGTTTATTAAAAAAAAAAATGCTTATTTTCTAAAAAAAGATTTGGACTTTGCTGTTTACTTATTTACATGAGCCCATGTGTGTGTGTGTGTGTGGGGGGGGGTCAATTAGCTGCATCGGAAGTAGGCATTGCTTTCATGAAGGCATAACATTGAGGGCAGCAGCATACAGAGGTAAGGAAAGGATATTTCTCTATTTTACTATGAACTTCAGCTCAGATTAAAACTTTAAGGACTGGTAATGACTGAGAATGTATGGAGTGGATCTTGGCTCCCTAGAGGCAGGGAGGAGGATGCCATCCATCTAAAGTAGCAATGTTGCCTCTCCTTTTAGAGTCTTCCTAATTAGTAGACATCAATTAGAGGGGGAGTACAAGAGAAAAGCGATGATAGGTGTCGCTAGTGATCGCAGTGGGCAGTTTGGTTTTTGAGCACATGCAGGGCACCTCTTTGGTGACTATTCAAAATACAAGAATGGGGAAGGGGAGGACTTGAAGGGGTGGAGGGAAGTGGTGCAGACAAGCAAAATCTTCCCTAACTGAGAAATGTTCCTAAGCTATAGGCTTTGGCATCAGTGTATAGACTCACATTTGCAGGGCAAGTGGGGAAGAGAATGAGGTTGCAAACATCTAGAAACTGGAAAGTCAGCCGTTCACTAATCTTACACATTTTTGTAAAGGATGTCTTCAGGACCTGAGCAAATACCTCCTCCTAGCATTTCCTCTTTGGTCCTGCATACCCCAGGCATCATCACTAAAAAAGGCTCCCCCTACTGGGCATGCTGTTCTCAACCCTTCATTTTTTCAAAAGCTTAGATCTTGCTGCTTGAACTCAGCTGTTCCAGCAAACCCATGCCCACCCTTTTTCTCCCCTGTCCTTAATGTACTGAAGAAGTTCAAAGGTCCTCTACCATCCCATGAGTGGAATGGTTCCACTTACGAACATTTCCAGGCCTTTGTTAAATCCAAAGACTGAAAAGGGGAAAATAATTTCCATGGGAGCATCAGTGACCCCTCAACTCTGAAATGGGATTTCAGGGTCTCCTTAGTCAATGACTATTCAAAACACGTTTGACTGGAGTTCCTCTTCATTGGTTCCAAAGCAAGCACATATCTGTGCTCACATGAGTTTCTGTGTGACCAGGATATGTCTCTTCAGTCAAAGATTAGAAAAGTTTCTACAAAGGCATCTCTCCTTACTTTCTCTGTTGTTTTTTTCTGTGGCACCATGGGACTTGCTGAAATAACATGTCTCTGACATGGCTGAAATAACTGTCTCTGAAGCCTACACTGAGTCCAACCAGGGCAGAATTCCTAAGATGAATGCCCTTAATATCAAAAGGGCTTTCCAAGTTCCAGATACCCCTAAATAGAATGCAATATAGGATTACTATAGCAGGCATCCGCTGGTCTCAGGTGATGTTGGGTGCAGAATTAATTCATTCTATAGCTTTTGAGTACCAACTGTATGCCAGGTACTGGGCTAAGTGCTCAGGACAGAGAGAGACATGATCCTGCCTTGAGGGGATTCAGCATCAAGCAGAGAAAGTTGAGGAATAAAGTGTTGAAATAGGGGAGTACAGGTACTACAGGAACACTTTCAAGGGTGCAAGTGAGGATTATCAATGACATCTAAACTGTTGGATGGAAGGGAGATGGGAGACTTTATAATAGTTGATTCAGTTCAAATCATCTGGACCCAGAGATGAATCCTGGCATCTCTAAAAATGAAACTAACAGTCAGTATGTTCCTCCCAACGTGATAAGTTAGAAAACACACAGTACCATTTACAAAGTATTCCTGCAAAAAGCAAAAGCAAAAAGGACTGAGTCTAATGGAATCTCTGGATTCAAATACCCAATTATAGAAAATACAAGGGATAAAGGAACATGTTACATGACACAATGAGGAGTCAATCAGGCAGACTCAGAATGAAGGAAACCCCACAGGGCAAGTAACCTAGTTTCTTCAGCAAATAAATTGAATGAAACCAGAAAAAGAGAGAGAGAGAGAGAGAGAGAGAGAGAGAGAGAGAGAGAGAGAGAGAGAGAAAAGAAACTATTAGAGATTAAAAGAGATTATTCAAGAATCAAACCAATTGAATGCATTGTGTAGATATGGTTTAGATTTCAAATAAATCAGGCATAAAAAGATTTTTTGGGAACAATTATTGTAACTGAACATGGATTAGGATTTAAGGGGAATTATTATTAACTTTTTTTTAGAGAAAAATAATGAGTCCTTATTTTAGAGATGGATGAGGAAGACTAAATGATATGATATTTGTGGTTGGCTAAAATATTCAGATGTACTACTTGTATATTTAAAAGTTAAGTGAAAATAGAAAGAAAAATAAAAGTGTAAGGACAAGGTCTTTCTTATTTGTAGCACAAATTAACATTGAATTTAATCTAAGGAGCTGGAGTATAAGACAGGTCTAAAGCAGCCAGGCTCCAATGCCGTGGATTACTACAGGTATGGTCTTCTAGAGGAGACACAGAACAAGATGGGATGTATTCCAAGACCTTCCATCAAAGAGTTGTCCCTGGACCAGCAGCATTGGCATCTCTTGAGTTATTGTAAGTACAAAATTTCAGGTCCACCCCATATTCTCTAAATCCAAAAGTGCATTTTAACAAGATCCCTAGGTGATTCATATACACATGAAAGTTTGAGAAACACTACTCTCATATGCATGCACATCTTTTAATAAAGTTGCTTCATTTTCCACCTCTGAAACCGTCTAGAGACCAAATATAAGGTTTTATGCAGGTCCCCTGAGAGCAAAGATTTGTGTATTAATCTGTTGCAACACCTATACCAGTTTCTTTACTAATGCCTGATCCACCATCTATTCCTGGCCCCCAGCCACACAAAACATCCTCCCTGCCATGCTTTCTAATTGGTAATCTGCCACCCATGACCTTGGCCAGATGGTGTACTGCTTTGGGACCCCTGCCCTCATCAGCTGATTCCATACTCAGGCAGAGCCACATTATAAAGGGAGGCTAGTGCCTGGAGCATCCATAGAGATGGATGGGCCCCCAAAGATTGTGGCATGCAATTAAAGGGAAAGAACTCTATTAAGTATTTTTATGAGAGTCCAACACCCTTTACAGATAGGGGTCACCAGACCTGCCATTAATCTAGTCTTGCTCTGTCCTCCAAATAGAAAATACTTTACATATGAAGAGATATGAGGAGGGAATAGGGGCAGCTGTGAAGTACTTCAAACCCATTTGATAAGTGTGACTTTCTTCCTCCCTCTCTTTCTAAGACAAGAAGGAAGGTCTCTCTCCATGAGTATTATCTTACTTTTTGGGCAGAATCAATTTGGGAGCAGCATCTATGTCTTCTTTGTGATTAACTTTTGTTCATGCATGTGGCTGTTTAATGAATATTGATTCCAGTGATTTCCTTGATTAATAGGGTCTGAGGAATTTCACACTTAATATTTGAGTTGAGACGAGGCAGGTGGCATCATTTCAATTCTCAGGGAACTCACAACCACATTACAGCTTTTTATGAAGTGTCTCAGAAGAAATCTTCTTGATGTTTAAGAGTATTTGCCATCAGTCATGCCCAAACTGACTTTTAGGATCAATTAGAAAAGGTGAAGTATTGGGACTAGGTGGGGTAGTGGTTTAGGATGTGGGCTGTAAAGCCAAATTGGTAGGGTTCAAGTTCCAATTTTGCCAGCTGTGTAACATTGAAATGAGTCCTCCTTGCCTCTGTTTTTGGTATGTAAAATGGGGGTTATAATGACATCTAACTTGTGGTTTTGTTTTGAGGATTAGATGATGTAATACATGTTAAGACACAGAGTGCTGGGTACAGAGTGGGTGCTTATTAATATTATTTATTATGACCTGTGAAAATACTTTCTGTGTCCTAAACAGCAAGTATCCAAGTCAACAAAGTGTCTTGTTATGCAATTCTGAAACTCCCCAGAGTTAGAGCCCACCTCACAATGCAAAGGCAAAGTCCTTCAATTCTGACAGTACCTGAAATTGGCATCCCACAAGACAGAGGGTAATGTCCCCAATACAGCTGCCCTTACTTCAAACACCAGCCACACATGGTGTCCCCAGGAAACCTATGTTTCTGTCTGGCATCGATGTACATTTTGGGGTTCACCTAAACATATTCAGAATCCATCATTCTCTAGAATGACACAGAATTCACTGAAAGAACTATGCTTACAACTGAAGTTCTATTATGTCAAGCAAAAATTTCAGGAAGCCATTGTCTTAGACTGAGCTTCTGTACTAGGCCCCCACAGACCAGACTAAAAATCCAAATGAAGTCATTCATGCCAAAGTTCCACCTTGTCACCAGGCTGAAACTATACTGTTTATCTGGCCTCTGGGAGGTATCAGGATGAGACAGCACATCCATCTCTTTACCAACCAGCAGGCTCCCCTCAACCTTGGTGTCCAGCATTTTTATCCAGGCTTCCATTACAGAGGCATGATTAATTCAACCAATGGCCACATGATTGAACTCAATCTCCAGCTGTCCCTTTCTCCTTGGAGGTCGGGAGGGGACCTGGAAATTCTAGCCTTCTAATCACATGCTTGGTGCTTCTGGTGTGCCTGGTCTCTCCCTCAAATTAATCTAAGACCCCACCATGAGTTTCTCATTAGCATAAACTCAGGTATAATCAAAAGAGAGTCTTATGAAAATAAAAGGCACTCCTATTGCTTAGGAAATTCCATGTGTTTTTGAACTCTGCACCAGGAACCAGGAACAAAGACCAACTGTATTCTTTTTTTTTTAGTGCTGGGGATTGAACTCAGGGGCACTCCACCACTGGGCCACATCCCCAGCCCTTTTTGTATTTTATTAGAGACAGGGTCTCACTGAGTTGCTAAGTGCCTTGCCATTGCTGAGGCTGGCTTTGAACTCACGATCCTCCTGCCTCAGCCTCCCAAGTGCTGGGATTACAGGCGTGTGCCACCGTGCCCGGCTCAACTGTATTCTTTGTTATATTACACTTAAGAAATATTCCAAGCCCTCATTTAAGCCAAGTACTATGCTATGCAGAAGAATATATTTTCAATAGTTTTCCTTAAATCCTCTAAATATCATCATTCTTGAAGGGATCCTTGTCCCATAGCTAGGAGGAAGAAATGCTACACGGATGGGCCTTGTTGGGTTTCCCCACTACTTTGTTCCCACTAAGTTGCACTCCTTTCATCCAGGCATGTTATGTTTTGGATCTGGAATGTTCTCCAAAAGCTCATGTGTTGAAGACTTGGTCCCCAATGCAGCAATATCCAGAAGTAGGACTTTTGGGAAGTGATTAGATCATGAAGTCTCTTGCTTTATTAGTGGATTAAGCCATTTGATAGGTTAATAGTTTGAATGGACTACTGGGAGGAGGTAGAAACTGTAGGCAGTGGGGCATGGTTGGAGGAAGTAGGTCAATGGGGGCATACCATTGGGGACCGTGTCTTGTCCATGCCTCCACCCCCGGTGCTTCCCAGCTACCATGAGCTGAGCTGCTTTCCTCCACCACAGCCTTCCACCATGATGTTCTGTCTTGTCTCAAGCCAAGAGCATTGGAGCCACCTGACCATGGACTGAGACCTTTAAGACCACGAGCCAAACAAAAGTTTTCCTCCTCCTCTAAATTGTTTGTGTCAGGTAAGTTAGTCACAGCAATAAAGAGCTAACACAAATCATATTTCTACTCCACTATCTATTTTTGTTAGAATCTAACCATAAAAACAGTTTCCCCAGAGTCTTCAGGTTTTCAATCTGAAGGTTCTAGTATCACATGCAACTATAATCAAATACCTTTGTTATGCTTTTCTCTTGTTAACCTGTCTTTTGTCATAGGTATATTGTCCATGACCCTTAGGATGAGGACATATCA
Organism: Tamias sibiricus; assembly: GCA_025594165.1. Taxonomy (NCBI): domain Eukaryota; kingdom Metazoa; phylum Chordata; class Mammalia; order Rodentia; family Sciuridae; genus Tamias; species Tamias sibiricus. The sequence goes on along the minus strand of CM046658.1, from coordinate 106,523,278 downwards.
CACCTTTCTGCCCCTTCATTATGATGTTTAGAGCCTTGCTATTCTTTAAGTGAGGTTACCCCTCGGAGCAAGACTTTTCACATGGTATGCAACTTGAGTTTCACAATGGACATTCATGGCAAAATCAAGTTCTGTTCACCAAAATTTTTTTTGGAGCCAACCCTTTAAGAACTCATATTTTCTGTAAAATAGGTGTATTTACATTCCTATTTTCCTTCAGGGATAAAGGAAGGAAATACAGGAGGGAAATGCATGCAGGTACCAGTTATTAATGTCATGGATTCTACTCCCTGTGGATCATCAGGAGTGTGTGCTTCGTTCTGGGTCAACACTGACCGGTGTACCAGGGGAATAAAACTCATTTTAAAATTAACCCAAGTAAAAGTAAATAATGAGGAAAGAAAATGCTTTGTGAAAAACAGAATAAGAAGAGGAAGAGGAAGAAGGAAATGGAGGAGGAGGGGAAGGAGAGGGAGAGAAAGAGGAAGAATATAACACAGGTGAAAGCCAGATAATGCAGCTTTGCCCAATTACTGCTTTGGGCTATCCTCTCTCTGCTTTTCCCATGGAAAATTGAATGTTCACCATACAAAGAAAATGAGCATTTGTAAGAATATATTCTAATAAGATGGTCAAGAGGCACTGGACTTGTGCCTTACTGAACTTCAAAGCCCCATCCCCTAGTTCAGAATATTTCTCCCTATTTCAAAGGCTGCACCTCCTGGGTATAAGAGTTGGTTGTCTTCAGTGGGCACCTGAGGGACCCTCTGTGGAAGAAGCCACACTCCCTACCTCAGTGGATCTTGGGTATTCCATCAGTATTTCCTTATGGAATTTCTTTGGATTTTCTCAATTCCCAAGAGATCCCGACACTCCTTAACTTGCTTTATATAATTTTTTCTCTCTCCAACCCCCTCTTTTTCCATTCTTTGGAAAATATTTTAGACACATGGCTCTTTGTTTATCCATATATAATGACCTAAACATCTTAGCTCCTCAGCAATTTCCATTGGTGAACCTTATTTTCCCTTTCTTATCTATTTTATCACAGGTGTGATAGCTTCAGAATTAAGAAGAAAGAGTAGAATTCATTTCATAGACTTTCCAAAAAATGATAAGGCTGTTTGTACAGGATGGCAACACAGTTACTGTGAGGACTGACTGAAAACATAAATTTTGTAATACGGATAGAAGAAAATTGATGGCTTGATGGCAAATTCACTTTCCCATCTATGATAAGAATATCTAATAGCTCCAACTTAAATTTAGTGAAGCCATAACCAGGAAATCTTCCTTCTCCTGTCTTGATGAATAGCAGCATCTATCAGAGCACTGGCCAGCTTTGTGGGGGAAAAAAAAAAAAAAAGAAAAAACCCTTGAGGCTGTCCACTGGGACTCCAGAGCCATCTCTAGGAGCCAGTGGACATCAATGAACTAACTGCTCTGGGGAGAGTTATTCTGACCCTCCAGAGTAGCTGGCCACGCTTCTATGCACAAGCCAAAGACCTAAAGGTCAAAAGGCAACTGTTTTTTTGTCCACTGCTAGAAATTACAATAGTTTCATGGACTGTCTTTAGGGAGTGAGGGAAGTGTTTTCTTTTACTCCTTTTGTTCCAACACTAATTACTTGTATTTTGAATTTCATACAAAATAAGTGAAATTAGTCTTCCACAGATGCCCACACAGGTGGGTTACTCAGCAAATTTCACTATAATCAAATTGCTTTTTTTCTTTTCCTTTCATATTTTCCATTTTTCAATCTAGGCTGACAAATGTAGTCATTGGGAAAAAAAAAAAAAAAAACGAAGCCCGCCCTTGGGCCTAATGTATTTTTTTTTTTTTATAATTTTAAAAATAAATGGAAACTACATTGGCCTGACTTCCTTTTGTCCGAATAAAAGCTTAAGCACAGTATAAAAGGGTTGCATGTGCTGAAATGTCGCCCAAGGATATGTGTTATTATTCCTCCCCCCTTGACCAGCAGGGTCTCAGTTCTCTTTCCCTTTCAGCCTTTTGTTTGAACAGATGGGATTGGGGAAGCTGGGGGAAGAAAGCCATTCTGTTCTCATTAACTCTCCCCATACACAAACACAACCTGGGCTTCAGGGACTCAGAAACTGGACAGCTCCCACTCTATTGCCATTGAGACCGTTGTTGTACAGAGATACAAAGAAAGCCAGGCTGAGGACCCACATCACCACATCAATGAGACCACTAACCAGTGAAATTACATTTATATTACGTTGAAATTACATTTATGATTTTAGAAATACATTCACAAAAACACATGCCTATATAATATACAACAGCAGTAAATCATATGTGTGTAAAATAAATCAATTATATGTCCTATATTTAAAATATATTGTTTTTAGAAATTCTACATCATGCATAATGATATTTTAAGAGCACAAATAATGTATTTGTCACTGAAGATACTCTTTGAGTTATCCAATCCTTTTTACTTTTATTAACTCTTTTCTGTATACAATAGAATAAAAAATATTGAGAATGGTAGAGTTCTTATTTCAAACTCTTGTTTAGTCATGATGTAAAAATTGTGATTTAAGTTTCCAGTGTGGGCGATTTTATGTGTTACAGTGTTCCTGACTGAGAAAAAGGTCACAAAAATTTTAAAACATGTAGACTAAATATTGAAATCTCTTTCTTCACATCCTTCTGAAAGGGTATAACCCTTTGGATATTTTGAGAGAGTGAGAAAGGTTTTACAAAATGAGATGGGGTGTTCTCTCCTGGTGAGTGAATTTTGGGAGTGCTCTCTTTTGTGTGGGATGTGGACTAGAAAGTGTTCTGTCCTATTTGTTAGATCACATTTGCTTTTAAATCTCTGTCTATCTTCATTACTATGATGAGGGTACTGAGACAAAGACAAACAAAGCCTAAAAAGATGCCTTCTCATGGCCAGATGCACCTGAACTTTTGATGCTTGTGAGCCTGTGTCTTAGGAGGGAAAAGGAGGAAAGAAAACCCAGACCAGGAGGAGCAGGTGCATTTGTATTTCATAGCACAGCCATACATTTGGAATGCAGGCCTTGGGGAGCATGAAGCTCCTCTTCTCCCAGCGTTTCCAGAAAAGTGGAAGAGACCCATAAAAATAAAGTGGATCTGCTTGATTTCTCTTGCATTGGGGTCCCCAAATAGGGGGAGTGTTTGTGTCACAGGACAAAGCACTTCTAGGGCATGAATAATCCTTTGTGGTCCTATTAAAAATGTCTTGGAGTTTGTTGTGATGCATAAATTGGATCACTTTACTTACCTCTGAAGATATTGAGCCACAGAATGCCCTGGGTTTTTTTTTTTAGGTGTTATGTGTTCTAGTCCCTGGAATCAGACCCATTGGGTTCAAAAGAGACTGAGCAAAATATTTTCTCCTGATCAGCGTTTGTTAAGTTGTGAACACACAATTCCAAAGAACCTGTTGAAAAATGGAACATTCAATCAACTATCAGATCACCTCAAGTTACACTCATACTTCATGTGGTGCTATTCAGTTTTTACCCAGATTTCCTCCTGCTGAATAGAAAAAGACCTAGATCTGGGCTTCCACTGGAAAGCTAGGGATAGCTCTCCACATTTTTACTTTCATAATAGGTTCAGGCTGCCTCGTTGAGGACAGGGGCAGACGACTATAAATTGGACAAACAACTGCAGGAAAAAAGGCTAGTGATAAAAGGCAGCCTATCCCAAGGGGGGCTGTCTAGCAGGGTGCAGCAGGGGTCAGTACTGGGTTTATCCCTGTTTCATATTTTTATTACCAATCTGAAGGGGGAGGGGAAGCCGCATAAAAATGAATCTGCAGATGGCTATTCATTACAGAGGATTTGCAGACCCCAGGAAGAGCAGGAATGAAATTCTGAGGTTCGTTTGGAAAGGTAGTCAGAAAAGAACAAAGAAGATACAGACTGGAAAGCCTTGAGATGGGGAATCCGAGCACAGTGCCTTCAGTGCCTCCAGTGCCACATCTTGAGTGGCAGGAATTCTGAAAGCGCCCTGGCAGTGGTCATTAACAGATGAAGTTTTACCTTTCCTTGTTGAGAAACATCCACATCCATCCTTTTAAGTGATTGGACCTAAAAGGTAAATGTATTTTCCACCTAATATCATGAGATTGTCTTTAGACTGCTGACTTCAGTTATATGGTGACAAAGGGAATGGTCTATGACGTGGGGACCCACAGAAGGCAGTTTGTTGATATACACAGTAAGGACCCTGTCCTCAGGGCCTGTCACTCTATGCAGCATGCCTGCTTCAATGCACAGTTAGCATGAAGCCTTTCTTTGGGAGACACAACCTGCTATCCTGGCCTCCCTGGGTCTCATTTCTCAGTGCCCCATGTCTGACATTGTTCCAAGTGCTGCCCTTGAAAGTTCTTCAAGCATTTCTTCTATTTTCCTTATTTGCTTAACAAAAAGAAACTGTCCATCAACAGATCAGATCTCCCCTCTGCTCAGAATCTTCCATGGTTCCTCAGTGCCTGCAAGAAATCGGCATTCCTTAATTTAGAATTCTAGCTTCCAAAGTACATAGAGGTTACTTCACAGTCCCTGGAATCAGACTGATCAGCTTCAAATAAACCACACACCAAATGCCCAGGACTTTAGATTCTTTCTTCAACTATCAAATGTGAGTAATAAAAGTAATATCTGCCTGCAGTATTGTTCTAGGGGCTAAGTGAGGCAAATATACATCCAGTACTTCCACAGTGTCTGGCACATGGCAATCACTCAATGGGTGTCACCACAGCTTTTCATTTGACAATTCACAATCTAGCTCCAGTATCATCTCATCAAAGGCTTTTTTTTTTTTTTTTTTTTTGTACCAAGGATTGAACTCAGGGGCAATTGATCACTGGGCCATATCCCTAGCCCTTTTGTGTATTTTATTACAGACAGGGTCTCACTGAGTTGCTAAGTGCCTCGCCATTGCTGAGGCTGGCTTTGAACCCGCAATCCTCCTGGCTCAGCCTCCCAAGTGCTGGGATTACAGGCGTGCGCCACCACGCCCGGCTCATCAAAGGATCTTTTAAAAGTAATTTTCCTGGGCTTACTTGTGATATATGTCATATCTTCTAAGAAAAATATTTAATCTAGCACATAAAATGGGATTTTCTCATGGAAATTCCATCACCTGATCCATGATCAAACAGGTGCTGCTATTTGTATCTAGTTTGTTACTCTGCCTCACAGTGGACTTGCTTGTCATATGACATCCTTTACCCTCTGATCTCCACCCAAGTATGGAGCCTCATCTTCCACTCTTCCCCTTCCCTGAAGCCATCACAGTGTCTTTCAAGCATATCTGATTACTCTCAATTCTCCAATCCACCATGGACTCCCTTACCTTACCCACCTTGGACTTCCATGTCTCTGTGTGTTACTCAGTTACATGTAATAGTACATATCAGTTATTCTCATTAAGACTCAAATGAGATGGCACCTCTTCTGTGAAGCCTTCCAGAACTACTCCCACCCTCTGTCCCTTCTCTGAGAAAACTAGTCTGTTGCCTGGGTTTTCACTTCCAGAACTACTCCCACCCTCCCCATCTGGGATCAGCCACAGAGAGGTTGTCCCTGCTTCTCTGAGAAAACTAGTCTGTTGCCTGGGTTTTCACTATTAGAACTCCTAACTCTATACACACTGCACATCTGTCTCTACCTATTCTGAGAGCTCACAGGGTCAGAACTGTGTCTTACTCAATTTACTTCCAAAGTTTCTGACACAGAATCTTCAGTAAGTTTTTGCCAAGTGTTTTGGTTAAATTTGTTAAATTTATGAATGGAAGCTGTCTTTCTAGAGAAAGGGGGGGGGGAACCCCCAAGAAATCCAAGGATTGCCTATGTGAGGGGCAGATCTGAGGTCTGGAAACACAGAGCCTGGTCTATGCACTAGGACCCCCTGCTGGGGAATAAAAGGGCGTGCAAGGAGCTTTGAAGCCAACCATGGTGCTAGGAGCTGGTTGCCTGCTGGAATTGCATCTGGGTCAGCCACAGAGAGGTGCTGGACATAGACTCCAACACACAGTCGCACAGTTGGAGCAGTCTTCTCCTCCAGTGCAGCAGCCCACATCTGTCCTGGGACAGGCAGACTGTGTAATCAGGCTCAGCTGGTAATCAGGGAACTGCCAAACAGACGCAAGACTAAATTATCTCTCTGTCCCAGACAAAGTGGCCTTCTAGATGAGGGTTAAAACCAGTGATGGTAGAAAAAACAAAGGAAGGAAAGTGGCAGCTGCTACCAAACACCTGGCCAGTGGAAGGCTCCCAAGCTGTCCCTATTCACTCACAGACCCTCCAAAGCCAAGGTTGCTTAACAAGGAATGGGAGTTTCAGATCAATGGCATTTGGTGCCAAAGTCATCATTAGAGGAGGAAAACAATTTGTGCCCGCAGTGACAACAGAAGAGGGCAGAACTAATTTCCTGTCAACAGCTCTCACACTTGCCAATGGCCAGCTGAGTAAACTTGGGTGACAATGTGCCTCAGTCTCCCCCTTTGTTAATTAAGGGAGATGTGCCCTCACATCCAAGGTGTAGACAGTAAGATCTTTATTTAGAGAAGACTCCATTTCTATTCATACACTGTGACCCTGAAGTCCCCAAAAGGGACTTTGCAATTGTGGCCAGGAGCTTATGAGTTTGTGAGTTACGGGATAAAAAGTGCTGTAGAGAGGAAAGGAAACCACATGATTATTTAGGGAAAGGGTAGCTCTGAGGCTTGGTGAGAGACACAACCCTATTTTATTCAATAGATACCTTGTAGAGCCCTGTGTGCCAGGCCTGGTGCTGGGCACTGAACACACAGCACTGAGCCAAAGCAACCTGAAGTGTTTCCTTGACCACATGAAGCCCCACCGTCTATGAGCACATGGACAATAAACAAGTATTCCTAAGAGTAAGAGTCAAATCACACCTCTAAGCTCTGTGAGGAAATAAGCAGTTATGGGAGTAGCTAGTGGGGGGCTTGATGCAATTAGGGAAGGCCAGTGAGAAAGTAGCAAGAAAGATAAGTGGAGCTAATTTTGCAGAGAAGGAAATGATGAGCCCTGAGCAAAAGCAGATGCAGGTAAATTGGGTCTTGTTCTTCACTGTGTTCATTATTATCTGGTTCAGTGCTGTACTGAATGATATGTAATACCATGCCATACAATATCATACCATAGCATATACCATGCCACACAACATACCATCCTATTATACTATTTATAGCAAGGCTGCTTTCCACTATAGGATGGAGTGATGAAGCAGGCTTGATTGGTTTGTTTTGTTTCTAAGTAGGATAGTAAACTTCTCCTTCAGCAGGGGCTGGACACAGGTCCTGTGTTTCACTCAGCTCTCTGGCCAGTGGAAACAAAGTCAAGTTGTTCTGATGTAGTACCTGAGCAACAGGCAGTGAGATGGCTAGGACAAGGAAGGGATTTTAGACAGGACCTGTGACAGTGTCATCTGTATCAGTCAGCTATGAGAGACAAGCTGTCCCAGCACCCAGTGGTTACCACATGCTCATGCCATGCTTGTGGTCTGCAGGTTTTCTGTAGTTCAGCTAATCTAGGATGGGCTGCCTGGGAGGCTGAGTTGCAGGCTGTGGGCCAGCCAGCAGTGACCTTGGCTTCAGGCTGGGCTTACATTTGTGGGGTCCAGGTTGAAAGGGAAGTGTTACTCAAGGCATGTTCTTCTCATGGCAGATCACTGGAATGCAAAAGTCAAGCCACATACATGCAGTGAAGCCTCTGTTCACATCATGTCCATTAACATTCCATAAGACAAAGAAAATCACAGGGCCTGGATCCACATCAACAGGACAAGAATGCACCATCCACACGCTGGGAAGGGGTGGGGAATGGATATTTGCTGAACAATAATCCAAATTATCACACCATCTTTGAGACCACCGTATGGTTACCTTAGGATCAGAAACCAGTGCCCTGGAAACTCACTATTTGTACCGTCTGCTATTATTTCCATTTTGTTCTTCCTTAGTATTTAGTTAAATTCTTTTTGAAAATGTCAGGTTGTCTCAGCTGTGCTATGAAGAACCAAGGGAAACAGTTTTGTCCACCGTTGAGCCTGAGTTTTAAGTGGAAACTGATGTACCTTTGGGCTGAAAATCCCAAGTGAGAGATGAAACTCAGGGAACCAGCTTCTAAGAATTCTTGCTTAGCAGCTCCTCTTTCTTGGGGGGGGGGGGGGGTCCACTCCTATAGCATTCTTCTCTGTCAGTTCCACAATGGATTCTGGGGTTATATTTCATAAGGAAACAGTTTCCTTGTAGGGTACATGAAATGTCAGACAATAGTACAAATAAGCTCAAGGTTGTATCCACACTCTGCCTAGAGGATTCCAGTGCTCTGTCATCTACAGTGATGGTGCCTTCACTGGAACAGGGGAGTTAGGGGCCTTCCCTGGAGGCCCCTTAGCACTCCTGTGGAAGCCAACAGCTCCAGGAATTCAGTTTGCAAACCACAACAAAACTTGGGCCCAGATGACTTCAAAGATCCCTCTTGTTTCAAGGACCAAGGCCATCACCCCATCAGTAAGAGTGTCCTCTACATCTAGGTGAAAGTCTGGAACTAAAGACTTGCAAAGGCATGCAAATGCCTGGGGTTCCTTCCCTTTTGCTCTTTTACATACAGTCAGGCTTTCAGGGATAATGAGTACATATTAAAATCCAGAGTACAGTGTACCATTCACAAATCTTTGGTGGCAGGGGCAGAAAAAGATTGATCAAAGTTAAGCAAGAAAAAGAAAAAGAGGAATCTGTTGACTCACACATTCAACCTTGGAAAATACAGATGATGCTGATCTGAAGACGAGAACCAAAGGCTCAAAACTTCTCTTTTCCTTCTCTTATCTCTGCGTCTAGTATGTGTGAATTCTGTTATCTCCCCATGAAGTGGCTAGAGACAGCTCTGAACTGTCATTCTTCAAGTTTAATAATTAGAGAAGGGGAAACCGTCCTCTGACATACCATATCTAGTTAAAAGCCTGAAAAGGAGGACTCTGCATGGGCCATCCTAAGCTGTGTCTCTCCTTGGACCTGTCATTATGGACAGAGGGTGGGGTGCTCTGTGGTGGGCAGAATCCCCTGGAGCAACATGGCTAGAGGTGGAAGGCTATTATGAGAATGAAGAGGGAAAGGAAAGAAAAACAAGCAGCTACCCATCACACCTGTCATTCAAAGCTCTTGTCTGTTTGGGTCCAATATATGTTTATGTCATTATTGTCCACTCTGCTGCACACTGCTCTCACTCCAGCCAGGCTGTCCCTTATTTTTGCTTTCCTTGCCTGGCCTTGCCACTTCTTTTTTCTTGGCCAGTCTAAATTCCATTTTCAAGGGTCAGTTCAAATCCAGGCTCTTCCAGGAAGTTCTCTTCATCCATTTTATGTATTCTGTCCTTCTATAGAGAAGATTCTTCCCCTCCTAGATAAAATCTTCCACGAATATACAATAGTGGCATATCAGCAAATGTTTAACAACAGCTCCCCCACCCAAACACACACACACACACACACACACACACACACACACACACACACACAAACACCCTGATATGTTATTTGCCAACTGTCCTGGTGTAAATATTCCTACCATGGTTGATTTCATGTTACCAACATAACATAACTGAAAGCAGAGTTGATAAGCAGGATGTACAATGAAGTAAGTACCATCATGCAGAATTTCCACCACACAGAAGCAACAGACTTAAATAGCTTCAAGCATATGTATATTAGTAAAATGTAAAATAATTAGAAATTATTGAGTTTTGAATTTATTTAATTATAAGTTTATGCAATTTGATTTTCAATATTGATGTTTTAATCATCTACTCATAAAACTTTTGGTAAGTTAACAGCTAAAGTTTTGATTTTTCAAGAATTTCATTTATATAGAGTCACATAATACACAGCCCTTATATCCGGTTCCTTTCACCAAGCATAATTCTTTTGATATTCACTCAATATTTTTGCATTTATTCATAGTTTGTTTCATATTATTGATGAAGAGTAGTCCATTATATGGATACAGCACAAAGTGTTATCTGTTTGTAATTTGATTTGGCATAAATCTGCTATGAACATTCATTTACAGATCTTTGTGTGGACATGAGTTTTCACTTGTTTTAGTTCTATATGGAGGATATTGTTGAGCTGTATGGTACTTACATTTAACTTTAAAAGACACCACCAGGCCACTTCTTTTTTCTCTGCCAGTCTAAATTCCATTTTCAAGGGTCAGTTCAAATCCAGGCTCTTCCAGGAAGTTCTCTTCATCCATTTTATGTATTCTGTCCTTCTATAGAGAAGATTCTTCCCCTCCTAGATAAAATCTTCCACGAATATACAATAGTGGCATATCAGCAAATGTTTAACAACAGCTCCCCCACCCAAACACACACACACACACACACACACACACACACACACACACACACACACATAAACACCCTGATATGTTATTTGCCAACTGTCCTGGTGTAAATATTCCTACCATGGTTGATTTCATGTTACCAACATAACATAACTGAAAGCAGAGTTGATAAGCAGGATGTACAATGAAGTAAGTACCATCATGCAGAATTTCCACCACACAGAAGCAACAGACTTAAATAGCTTCAAGCATATGTATATTAGTAAAATGTAAAATAATTAGAAATTATTGAGTTTTGAATTTATTTAATTATAAGTTTATGCAATTTGATTTTCAATATTGATGTTTTAATCATCTACTCATAAAACTTTTGGTAAGTTAACAGCTAAAGTTTTGATTTTTCAAGAATTTCATTTATATAGAGTCACATAATACACAGCCCTTATATCCGGTTCCTTTCACCAAGCATAATTCTTTTGATATTCACTCAATATTTTTGCATTTATTCATAGTTTGTTTCATATTATTGATGAAGAGTAGTCCATTATATGGATACAGCACAAAGTGTTATCTGTTTGTAATTTGATTTGGCATAAATCTGCTATGAACATTCATTTACAGATCTTTGTGTGGACATGAGTTTTCACTTGTTTTAGTTCTATATGGAGGATATTGTTGAGCTGTATGGTACTTACATTTAACTTTAAAAGACACCACCAGGCCACTTCTTTCTTCTCTGCCAGTCTAAATTCCATTTTCAAGGGTCAGTTCAGTATATACCTATAATCTCGGTGACAGTGGAGGCTGAGGCAGGAGGATCACAATTTCAAGGTTAGCCTCAGCAACTTAGCAAGGCCCAGACAACTTAGTGTGCTAGTGGGGTTGCTGGTATAATCAAATTTATTGTGCTGCCTGCCAGTAGTATAAAAGTATAGCACATACAAGTATGTAGAGTATCTAATAGATAATAAGTGACTATGCTACTGGTTTAGGTATTTACTGTAGTAGAATTTTCATTGTTATATTAGAGTATATTCCTTCTGCTTACATACAAAAGGGGTCACAGTAACACAGTCTGCTGTTATACTAGCAACAGCCTCACGCATCTAGTGTTTACTGTGTGTCTTGACTGTACCAAGAAGCTATGTCAAGTGACTGACACACACCATCCAGGTTTGCATATGTGTACTCCATGATGTTCAACACAAGGACAACACTTCCTAAGGATATATTTCTCAGAACATAAACTAGTCACTAAACAATGCATGACAATAATTGTATTTTTACATATGGCTAGTTCCCATTTTATGTAAGAACCCTATGACAGCAAACTCCATCTCTCCAGTTTGTCCTCTGTGCCACTGTTATCATACATTTTATTTTTATTTATGCTACATACATCACAACACATTTATATATATTTTTCTCTAAACAGTCACACATACCATATTCTTCTGAAGCTACTAATACCTTTGTTGAATTTCAAATTTCCTTCTGGTATCATTTTCCTTCTTGCTGGAAAATTTCATTTAACATGCCTTGTAGTGCAGGTTATGGATCATAAATTTGTCAGCTTTTATTTATCTGAAAAAAATTTTAATTTTTTCTTTTATTAATAATTTTTAGAATTACTGATGCAAAATTAACCTAAATTATAGTAAAGTATGATTGTCTGTGTATATGCGTATTTCCATTAACAAAATCAAGAAACAGAACATTTCAGCTCCACAATTTCTTCATACTCTCTTTTAGTCCATTTCCTTTCTGACAGATATATTTTCTTGGCAAGAAATTCTAGGATAACAGAGTTTTTTTCTTTCATCATTTTTCTTCAGTTTGTTTAATCTTCCAGTTTCTAGCAAAAAATATTTTTATATATTTTTTTCCATTGTACATTAAATGTCTTCTCTGGCTGCTTTTAAAATTTATTTTTATCATCTTTTCTAGAAATTTGACTATTTGTCTTTCATGTTTTCTTTTTAACCTTTCCCTGGTGAAGTTTGTTGAACTTCTTAGATGTGTGTGTTTATAGTTTTCATCAAATTTGGAAATTGTTTAATCATTTCTTCAGAATTTTTTTTTCTCATCCTCCTCTTTACTCTTTCAGAGGCTACTTGATATTGTCTCATAGAATATTAGAGCTCTCAATTCATTTTATCATCTTCTTTTTTGTCTTTATTTTAGAAAGTTTTTAATTGCTGTTCTTTTGGTTTACTAGTCTGTTCTGCTTTTAATTCCAGATATTTTATTTTTCTTGGCTAGAAGTTCCATTTTGGTTTTTTATTGGAGACATATCCTTGTTACTTAGATACTTAGAGAATTTGACTAGTCTTCCCTAGTACATAGTAAGGTCGAGAAACTTCTTGGAAATAACCTTGCAAAGGATAAGGAATTCAAAATACACAGACACAGACCATCTACAGTGTTAGTTGGGTCACCTCAGGAAAGTCATTTAACTTCTCTGAGTTTAAGGAGTTTTGTGTATAGAATTGAAGGGAATGATAGAAATATTAACTGACTGTGTAGGAATTTGTTGGAGCAGGAAACAGGTGGAACAGGATTTGGGGCCCCTCCCTCAAGCTTTGGAAGCTATCTTCAGTTATGAGTCAGAGAGAGGATTAGCAGTTCCAGTGCCTTCAGAGGAGGGGCAAAGGGTTGTTTCTGGATGTTATGAGCCCAGACCACACGTTGCAAGACACAGTGGCTATTCTTGGAGCCTTGCTGAGATGATGTGTAGAAGCCATCGTTCCTGCTTGCCACAGCCCACAGGTGTCAGGGGGCCACTGTGACTACACCAGAAGGACCCAGCCCATACCTTGCTTTGGTGATGTGTCCATGCATTCCTAAGCACTTGAGAAACCTGCCCACAGGACAGAGTCTCCCAGAAGCATGAGCCTCTCAACTCCACCAAGTAGGTTTGTGTGCTGGGAATAATAATCAAGGAATTTGGGTAATGGGTGGCTGTGACTACAAGGATCTAGCAAATAGGACAGGCAGAAATAGAACCAATGAACTGTATGAAAAGCATAATTGAGGGCAGATAAAGAACCAGGCATGCTTTGAATAACTTGCCTTGGAACAGTTAAGGAGAGAGTGTTCTTCCCAGTCTAAACTTATCCCATAGCTCGTGAGGCAAGGAGACCGAGCCATAAAGAGCAACAGGCTCCACAGCTGGAGCTCGAGACACAAGCTCAAGTGCCAAACAAGGAATGAAATGTGCCACATATCCTTCAGGGTCAGGATTACTGCTACTCAAGTCACAAGGATTTACCAAGGCCCTGGGTAATGTCCACAGAGAAGGAATATCAAGGAACATATATGAATTTTTATTTTAGCTCAGCCCAGAATCTTTCAACCTCAGCACTAGTGACATTTTGGCATTAGACAATTTCTTTTTGTGGGGACATGTTTTGTGCATTGTAAAACGTTTAGTGCACCACTGGCCTCTATGCATTAGGGACTAGTAACACCCCAAACAATTCCCTCTGAGTTTTGACCACCAACAATATTTCCAGACATTGCTCAGTGTCTCCTGGGGGGCAAAATTACCTCTGATTCAGAACCACTAATGTAGCCTCAGAAGAAGTGATAGCATTTGCAATAATATTTTCTGGAGACTAGTGTTTGGTGTGAAATATAGACACCTGTGCTAAAATTCTGACATTTGCATTGATTTATTTATATCTGTGAAGCCACAAGTCATTGTTTATACAAGAATTTTTCCCTGAGCACTTAACAGAAGTATGAAATACATGGTTAATTATACATAATTTGCAGCCAGAATTGCAGCTGCAGAGATCCCAGCTTTACCCCTGACTATGTGCAACACTGGGCAAGGGAGTTCTGCATTTTTCATCTCAGTTTCTTTCTCTATAAACTAGATAATGGCAGTGACACCTCACAGGGCATCTGTGAAGATATATATTCATTGTTGCATGTGGAATGTTCAGCACAGCACTTGGCACATGGTGAGCCCTGCAAATGATCTCTTCCAGCACTTCTCAGCCAGGTAATTGTGACTATGTTCCAAGTGTTCCTGATGTTAATAGCACTGAGGTCTATTTTTTTACTTTATTTTTTAATAAACACACTAAACTATGAACTTAAATGTCCTGCCACTTAAAACAAAACTGCTGAGAGCTTTCAATTATTAACCCCTTGGCCCTTTGAAGGGCAGAGGAGCCAGCTCCTAACTCAGGCGCTTAGACTTTCACTCAGCTGTCAGGATGGTTTTGATGACTGCAGATATTTCAGTTACCTTTACTCTTTGTCATCACATTGTCTCATTTGTGCCTGTAATGTGCTCCTGTACACAGACAAGAACCACACGGAACCTTGGTGCTGAGATACAGAAACACAAGTTAAGTGGAAGCATTCTAATGCTATTTGTTTTGCAGATTCATCTGGAGATAATCTCTATAACCCTGTTAGTTTAACTTATCTGACCCAAATCCCAATTTACACATCCAGATGTCTCTAAAATATCCAAAGTCAGAGTCTAAAAGTACCATCATAATTATAATAAATCTGGCTTTTCATTTATTAGGAACAAAGAGATCACTGCTGTGTTGTGCTATTTGCCCCTTAAAGTGTTTGCAAGTATCGCAATGCCTCTCCAAGTGGACATTGTCATGGCTTCCTCACATTGCTCTGACTTTTCTTTTTAAATTTTTTATTGGTGCATTATAATTGTACCTAATAGTGGGATCTATTATGCTGTATTCGTACATGCACATAACAATTTGCTCAATCTCATTCCCCAGTACCTTCCTTTTTCCTCCCCTCCAACCTCCCCCTGTTCTGCTTGCTCTATTCTACTGATTTTCCTTCAATTAATATTATTACTATCTTTTA
Source organism: Tamias sibiricus (assembly GCA_025594165.1). Taxonomy (NCBI): domain Eukaryota; kingdom Metazoa; phylum Chordata; class Mammalia; order Rodentia; family Sciuridae; genus Tamias; species Tamias sibiricus. The sequence continues at coordinate 106,508,040 of CM046658.1, read as the reverse complement.
AATTAGTGTATTATAATTATATGTGTGTGTGACTCATGGACAATAGAATAATTTGTTAGACTTCATTCCTCAGTACCTCCCTCCCTTACTCCTTCTTGACTCCCTTCTTCTATTCAATTGGTCTCCATTTTATTTTTGTGAGATCCCTTTTTAATTTCTTTTTGGTCTCTCTCTCTAGCTTCTACATGAGAGAAAACATTTGGCCTTTGACTTTCTGAGTCTGGATTATTTTGTTTGTCACAGTGTTATCTAGTTTCATCCACTTGACAATGAATTGAGTATCCTTTGGTCCTAACATTTTTGGGCATCCAAGGATTTTCTTGGGAGTTTACTCCCATCAGAATCTGAATGATTCCAAATGAGCGCTTGCTTGGACTCTATTTTTCAAAGGTGGGCACAAGACAACTTTATTTTATGAGATTGGAGAAGATAGTTGTTGCTGGTTTCTGGGGGAAAAGTCTCCACACTCTCTTTTTGGAAGCAGAAGAGAAAGTGTAGAGCCCAGGAATTGTTTGCAGCTATTTTTCAACAACCAAGCACAGTCAATAATATAATGAGGTTTAAGAAAAGAGAAGGCAGGAGACTGGTTGAGAAGATGAATCATGCCAACCAACAGCCTTCCTACCTCCAGTTATACAAGCTAAGCTAACTTGTGTGGTGTGATTACTTGCATCTTAACACAATCTCACTGACATACCTTAATTTATAATTATTCTAATAATTTCTAGTTAGTTAGAAATAAGACAAAACATTATAAAAACCAAACTACTTCAGATAAGAATGCAAAAATGACTGATATCAGCTCATAAAGAGCTGTTGCCTATATTTGCTTGTATAATCTGTAGCTCAATGTTACAAACTGGATATTTATATCCCTACACCCCAAAATTCATATGCTGAAATCCTAACCCCCAACTTGATGGTATTAGGAGGTGGGGTTTTGGGAGATGATTAGGCCATGAAGGTGGAGGCTTCATGAATGGGATTATTGCCCTTATGAAAGGGATCCCAAAAAGTCCCTCAACCCCTCCACATGTGAGGGTATAGCAAAAGGCACAATCTACAAAATAGGAAGTGGGCCCTCAACAAACACTAAACTACTGGCACTTTCAATCTTAGAATTCCAGAACTGTAAAAAACAAATTTAAGTTGTTTATATGCCACCTTGACTATGGAATTCTGTTATAGTAGTCAGAAAGGACAAAGCCACTAAATTTCTATTTTCTAATATTTCTACTTCTAACCAAAATTTAAATAAAGGGACAAATTTACCCACCATCTGAAAACATTAGAAAATAAGAAATAAGTAACAAAAAACAAAATACTGGAAGCAACAATTTTTAAGACATTGCACACTAGGCAATGAAAGGATGTGATCCTTGAGAGGTAGAAAATAAGTGATTTATACCCTACAAGTGGCTCTGCAGAGTGCCTGAAGAACTTCTGATAGGGGCAAAAGGAGTGTGAGCAAAGCGGAGTCCCTGTGTGGACGAGGTGGAGAGAAGGGTCTAAGGACACAAGGAGGCTGAATTCAGTTCACTGGCCAGAGCATCAAAGAGGAGAACCACCCAGAGAGACATACTTGCAGATCTGAAGGTCACCCTCAAGGACTGAGCAACGTTATCTGTTATCAATGCCAGAGGACAGGTAGCTTAAGGAAACTATATGAGACTGAACAAAAGAACAATTCAAAAGATTAGAAGAGAGAGAATATCACCCAGTGCTCACACAGAGCAGTAATAGGTCCAGCTTCCTCCAACCAGACTGGAAAATCATGTAACTCATAGGACATCAGGTAACTTTCTGAAGAGTCTTGCCTCAATAATGGAGAATAATTAGTTTTGGGCTAGTTGCTGCTCTGATCCTTTAAAAAAAAATCTTAACATTAAGACCTGAATGGATCAAACTTTTTCCAGATACTTTAATTACATTGCAGAACAATGGTCAACAAAACTTTTATATATATATATATATATATATATATATATATATATACATATATATATATGTATAAAAATACAGAACCCAATGAGGTAAAATTCACAAGGAGGACTGGCATCCAATCTAATATTATCAGGAATTTTAAAAATTCAGGAAAATATGATTCATAATGATGAGAATAAGAATTAAAACTAATGCATAACTTACAGAAAATTAGAATTAGCAACAAAGATGTTAAAAGTTATTACAGTTGCATTCCATATGTCGAAAAACTGAAGGCAAGAAAGGTATAGGAAAAACCCAAATCAGACTTTTAGATATGAAAACTATCATGACCAAGATAAAAATACACTAGGTGATATTAACAAAAGATTCACTGTTGAAGAAAAATGATTAGTAAACTCAAAGACATAACAATAAAACTATCCAAAGTGAAATAAAGAGTCCTTAAGAGCGTAGAGACAGGGAAATATATATATATATATATATATATATATATTATATATATTTACACACTTGTTTTTTTTTTGGCTTGCAAAAGAAATATATCTTTGTTATTTGAGCTTCTGGAGTTGTTTAAGATGCAGAATAATCTGAAGCTGAAATCTCCCTTCCTTTACACAGCAGTTCATGCATTTGTTTGAGGAAATGAAATGGGAGGCAGCAGACTAGTTAGGAGATGATTGTGGTTTTGAAAGAGAAAAGCAAAGAAGAGAAAATAACAGGATTAGAGGAAGTCTGACTTGATAACTCATTATATTCTTTCCTGGAATAAATAGTACTTGGCAACTGTTTCTATGTGGAGACTAAGGGAAAGAGAAGACCTAAAGATGTATAAGAAAACTCACAACAGAGGGAGTTGACAAACGATGGCATCCCTAGTAGGATGGAAAGGAAAGTATGGTATTGAAGAGTAGAATACCTCAGTAAAAATTAGACATGTGCAACTCTTGTGGGCATAGACATTGATAGAGTGTTTGATCACATAAAGTCAACTCTTTTTTTTAATTTATTTTTTATTCTAAGTTGTTATAAATGACAGAATGCATTACATTTCATATTACACATATAGAGCACATTTTTACAAATCTCTGGTTGTATACAAAGTATATTCATACCATTCATGACTTCATACATGCACTTAGGGTAATGATATCCATCTCATTCTACCATCATTTTTTGTTTTCTTCACCCTTTTGCCCCCTCCCTTCCCCTCCCTCCCCATTGGCCATTTTAGTGTTCCTCTAATCCTCCTATGCTCCCCAGCCCAACCCCACTGTGAATTGGCCTCCTTATATCAGAGAAAACATTTGGCATTTGGCTTTTTGGGGTTGGCTAACTTCACTTAGTATTATATTCTCTAACTCCATCCATTTACCTGCAAATGCCATGATTTTATTCTCTCTTATTGCTGAGTAATACTCTATTGTGTGTATATACCACATTTTCTTTATCCATTCATCTACTGAAGGGCATCTAGGTTGGTTCCACAGTTTAGCTATTGTGAAGAACTCAAATTATCATTATTTGCTGATGATATGATTTTATACCTAGAAGACCCAAAAAATTCCACCAGAAAACTTCTAGAACTCATAAATGAATTCAGCAAAGTAGCAGGATACAAAATCAACACCCATAAATCTAAGGCATTTCTATATATCAGTGACAAATCCTCTGAAAGGGATATGAGGAAAACTACTCCATTTACAATAGCATCAAAAAAAAAAAAAAAAATACTTGGGAATCAACCAGAGATGTGAAAGACCTCATACTAAAGTCAACTCTTAATAGAAATCATTACGATACAGTGACAAAAATCATAGAAAATTAAGGAGACACACTCAGGCAAGGTTCCTACCAAACAGCAGAGAGAGAATGTACTCCCCCAGGTAGCCAAGTAACAGGATGGTGATCCACCATGAAGTAATGATGGAAAACAAAGGAGGTATGGTGTACTTAAGAGAGTTGCCTGCTACTTAGAAACCAAAGGGTAAAGGGACTGAGGAAAGGCATCTGGGGTTAGCAATCTTCCTTTTGACTTTCATCTTGTGTTTAAATGCAAATCCTTTTGATACATGTAGATAACTGGAGGAAAAAAAGAAGATGAGGGCTTCAAAAAGCGTATAGAGTGAAGGACTTCGAAGCTTAAATTATTTTTTCTCAATAGAATTGTCACTTGAGTGATATTTCCAAGGATAGGGCAAAATGAAGAAAGACACAATGAAGGTGTGCACATTATTGTGGGGTTTGAGAGGGAAGGAAGGAAGGAAGGAGTAAGTAAGTAAGTGAGGGAAGGAGGGAGGAAATTTAGTTACTATGGAATTGAGAGAGGAAAGGGAGAGAGAGGTCTAGTGCACAATTGCCAGTTCCATATGCCCTCCCAACAAGCCCACTAACCTGTATTTGATTATGTGCAAACTTAATCATCAATGTGATAGTATGAAGAGGTGGGGTCTTTATGAAATGATGATGTCATCTGAGATCCCAGATTAGAGATCTTATAAAAGAAGTTTGACGGAACACCCTAGGCCCTTTCTCCTTTCTGCTGTGTCAGCAAATAAAGGAGCCATCTTGGAGGGAAAGAGTGAGCCCTCAGCAGACATCGAACCTGCTGGCAACTCAATCTTGGATGTCCCAGTGTCCAAATCTATGAGAATTAAATCTCTATTATGTATAAATTGGACAGTTTGTGGTATTTTGTTATAGCAGCAGGAATGGGCTAAGACAGAGGATTATGTTAATTTTTCATTCTTAATAATAGACTCTGGCATGAAAGTTATGTATTGAAAGAATTTCCCTCTCCTCTTTTCTCAGTAATGATGATAATGAGGAGAACAGAAAGGGGAGAAAGAGGGAGAGGAGGTGTGTTATGGTTTGGATATGACGTGTCCCCCAAAAACTCACGTGTGAGACAACGTAAGAAGGTTCAGAGGAGAAATGATTGGATTGTGAGAGTCTTAACCCGATCAGTGAATTAATCCCTGATGGGATTAACTGAGTGGTAACTAGAGGCAGGTGGGGGTGTGGCTGGAGGAAGTGGTTAATTGGGGGTAGGGAAGATATTTGAGGTAGTAGTGACAAATGTTTAACACATCTGATGAAAACTATGAACCCACATCTCCAAGGAGTTCACAATTCCCAAGCACAACAAACATGAAGAAAATTGAATGTCTAAAGCAGGGCATGTCACAATCAAATTGCTTAAAATCACTGATTTAAAAAAAAATCTTAAAAATAGTCATAAAAGTTTGTTCCATACAGTGGAACAAATATAAGGTTGACAGCAATGGTTTGTATGAAACAAATGCAAGCAAGACAGTGGAGCAACAGCTTTAAGGGACTGAAGGAAAACAACACCAACTACAACTGCTTGCCTGAGACTTTCACTGACTTACCCAGTAATGATATCCTTCAAAAACTAAAGCAAAATAAATCATTGTCAAACAGACAAAACTAAAGGGTTCATCATTAACAGACCTGCAGAACGTTCAAGGAAATCCTCTGACAGATATAAAATGGTACCGGATGGCGATAGGGACATCTACACAAAACACAACATGGACGGCTACACAAAGTGTGACAGACCAGTACCCTTCATGAACAAAGTTGCAAAACTTTGGTAAATGGGATCTCAGAACTTATAAAAAGGATAATACATCATGACCAAATAGGGTTTATCTGAGAACCCTAAAGTTGATTTAACTTTCAAAAAATGATTAATTTGATAACTTACCAAATCAATAAAGAAAAACCATGAGTCATCCCAATAATTGTAGAAAAAGTTTTGACTAAATTCAACAGCCATTCCTGATTAACTCTCAGCCAATCAGGCAAAGAAGTGAAACTCCTCAACCTAACAAAAGGCATCTATAAAAGTTCTACAGCTATCACTATACTTAATAGTGAATAAATTCATGCCTTTTCTCCTGAGATCAGGACAAGGCAAGAAGGTCTACTCTCTATCTCACCATGTCTATTCAATATTGTACTGGAAATTCTAGTCATTGCAATAGGGTAAGCAAGAAACAAAAGTGATCAGAATTTCACATGAAAAAAATTAAAAGTTCTTTATTTGAAGGCAACATGACTATGTAGAAAATCTAACTGAATTTACAAAAATCTTCTGGAACTAATAAGTAAGTTTAGCAAGTTCACAGGTTACTTGGTAAATGGTAACCTAAATTTTTATAAATTCATAATACTTAATAGCATCAAAAACATGAAGTACAGATAAATCTGGCAAAAGATGGGTAAGACATATATAGTCAAATGACACAACATTGCTGAAAGAAATTTTAAGAAGACTTAAATCTATGGAAAGAGACACATTGTTCATGTTTCAAAACATCCAATATTGTGAAGATATTATTTCTCCCTATTGATTTATAGAGTCAATACAATCCCAATCAAAATCCTAACGACATTTCTTTAGAACTTGGTGAGATGACTCTAAAGTTTACATGGAAAAGTAAAGGACTTACAGTAGCCAAAACAACTCGAAAAAGAAGACTGAGGTTTGAGGGCTGACACTACCTGATTTCAAGACTTTCAAAGATGTAGTTCTCAAGACTATGTGGTATCAACATTTAAAAAGATAAATACATCAAAGGAACAAAATAGAAAGCCCAGGAATAGAGCTACACATTACACATACAAGATAACCAACTTTTGATGAAGTTGCATAGGAAGTGCACTGGAGATATATCATCATTTCAAGAAATGATTAAAAAAACACAATTTGATATCCTTGTTCAAATAATAATAATTGGATCCTTATTTTATACATATAAACTAAAATGAATCCCAGACCTAAATTTAATGTTTATAACTGCTTTATGCATGAAAAAACCCAAATTTCCACCAATGGGGAATGGATAAACACATGGTGTATGTTGATAATTTTAGGGAGCAATAAAAATGATGGACTAGTAATATATGGAATATGTTATTGAATATTAAAATAATTAAGTCATTTATGTAAAATTCTAGAAAATGAAAACTAACCTGTAGTGACAAAAAAAAAAAAAAAAAAGAGAAAGAAAGTAAAAGAAAAAGAGACTTTCTAGGGACTAAAGGGAGGGGAAGGGAATAGAAGGAAAGGAGAGGTAGATTACAAAAGGACTCAAGAAATTTGTGGGCATAGATATATTCATGATCTTGATTATAGTGATGGTTTCATAGGTGTATGCTTATGTCAAGACATCAGGTTTTATATTTTAAAAGTGCAATTTACTGTAGGTCAATTTAAAAAATAAATGTAAAGGATGAAATGTTCTAATCTTCATTTCTTACATACATTTATGTTTCCCAAACTAATAAGCTATTTAAAACATTATTGACAAGCCAACCTTTCTCTTGCATAATTATTTTAATTAATTTAAGCAGAATGAATAATTTATTAACTTGCAAATTGAAATTCATCCTTATTCTGTATGTAATAATTGTTGTTCGGAATGATATTGTTTTAGCCAGCTTTTTTATTGCTGGGACCAAAAGACCTGACAAGAACAATTATAGGAGGAGAAGTTTATTTTGGTGCTTAAGGTTTCAGAGGTCTTAGTGTATAGATTGTCAACTTCATTCCTCAGGCCCCAAGATAGATAGAGCAGGTGGAAGAGTGTGGCAGAGGAAATCTGCTCAGGACATGGAACCAGGAGCAGAGAGAGAGCTCCCACCAAGAACAAAATATATACCCCCCAAAGGCACGCCTCTAGGGACTCACCTCCTCCAGCCATATCCTCCCTGCCTACAATTACCACCCAGCTAATCCTTATCAGGGGATTAATGCACTGATTGGTTTAAGACTCTCATAGGCCAATTATTTTACTTTGAACTTTCTCACATTGTCTCACACATTGTCTCTCACATTGTCTCACACTAGAGATTGGAATAAGGTACCAATCTACAAATATTTGAAAATAATTATTTTTAAAATATATTATGTGAAAATGACAACTTTTTTTCTTTAATTCCTGAGAAGAAATGTGGAGAGATTGTGTATTACTATAAAAAAGCATAGAAGATGGGGAGTGCTGATCTCCCCTCCTTTAGAGAGCCTGAGAGGTGAGAAGTGAGTGACCCAGAGACACTGTCCCAGCTCCCTCAGAAGTGAGGAGCCAAAGCGCCATAAATGCAAAAGGGCCTGATCCACTGCACCGTGCTGAAATGTTCTCTCATCTCTTTGGTGCTAACAATAGGGCTAGGTGAGGATGCCAATTACTATTATAGGTAAAGCAGCTGAGGCATGGGACAGGCTGCTTTTCTTCATTTTAGGATTCAATTTCCATGTCTTACACTCTGTATTAGTTCCCTACTGCTGCTGTAACAACTTAGACACAGTAGTGAAAACAACACACATGTATGATGGTACAGTTATGGTGGCACAGCAGAGCTGCATTCCTTCTGGAGGATCTTGGGGAGTCCTTGCTTTGCCTTTTCTACCACTTAGAGGCTGCCCATGTTCTTTGGCTGGTGGCTTAGCATCATTCCAACCTCTGCTTCCGTGCTCACAACCCCTCTCATTCGGACCCTCCTGGCTCACTTTTACGAGGACCCTTGAGAAGACTGGGCCATGGAGACAATCCAGGCTAATCTCCCTATCTCAAGAGCCTTAACTTAATCATATCTGTGAAGTATCTTGCCCATGTAAGATAGCATATTCACAGGTTCCCAGGATGAGCACCTGGACATTTTAAGAGAAGAGGAGCAGTGCTCTACCTACCATGCCCTCTGTTTGGACACTTTGATATGGCCTCTGTATATAAGTTTTTCTCTATTATTTTACTACTACCCCTGAGAAGTCTTTATTTTCCCTAACCTAACCCTTGTCCTAGTCTATCTCTCCCCCCCCCCCCCTTGTGGTTCTGGGAATTCTACAGGGAGCCTTGCACATGCTAGGCAAGTACTCTACCTACCATTAAGTTACACCCTAGCCTTTTAACTTTGAGACAGGGTTGCCTAGGCTGGCCTTGAACTTGCCATTCTTCTGCCTCAGCTTCCTGAGTCACTGCATGTGGCCACTGTGCCTGGTTTATCTTTTTTTTTTTTTTTTTTTTCTGAACCCAAATCCTAGTTTTCCTTTATCTCCTCCTCCCTCTCTTCTTTCATTGCTCCTTCCCTCTCTCTCACCATTCCTCTAGCTCTTCTTATTAAAATATCTGGTTTCCAGCAGGGCGCAGTGTCACACACCTGTAACTCCAGGAATTTGGGAAAATGAAATAGGAGGATTGAAAGTTCAAAGCCAGCCTCAGCAACTTAATGAGACCCTGTCTCAAAGTAAAAAGGGCTGGGGATGTAGGTCAGTAGTAAAGTACCTCTGGGTTCAATCCCCAGTACCAAAACAAAACAGAAAACAAATAAACAAATCTGGGTTTCCTTTATTTTCTTGTCCTGTTAATTCGATGTAATCTGCTTTTCCATTTTTGATTTTCTCTGGGGAGGACAAGCGCAGACTACCCTCCTTAAACACAGAGTCTGGGATTACAACATGCCAGACAGACACAAGTCCAAATCCAGTCTCTGCTACTTAGCAGTTTTGTGATTTGGACAGCTACCTTGAATTGCTAAACCTCAGTTTCCTCATCTGTGAAATGGAAGGAATAACACCCAGTTTGATGAAATGAGATGATGTGAAAAGTGTAATGAGCCATAGACAGACCCATAGTAAACACTGAAAGCATTGGTCTCTTTCTCTCTCCCTTCCATAGACACAGAAAGCAAGGTTATTTGGTTCAGGACCAAAAACCAGGACCTCTCCCTGATGAAGCAGTCTTCCATTGTGGGCACCAGCTATGATTGCACAGCAATTCCTGGCTTGCCTATGTGACATGAGGTCCCCAAGAGCCCTTGAGCTGGTGGTGGTGGCTACAAGCATGAGGGAATAGACGCGGTAGTGCATCTGCTGCGGCCAAATCTCAGCTCTGCCAATACTGGCCATATGACTCTGGACAACATCCTTAACTTCTCTGTGCCTCAGTTTTCCCATCTATTAAATGGAGATACTAAAATCACCAATCTCATGGGGTAGTCAAGAGGAATAAACGAGTTAAATCTGTAAGAACTTTTAAAAAGGCCTAGCACAGGGCTGGGGGTATGGCTCAATGGTGGAACACATGCCTAGCACGTGTGAGGCATTGGGTTCGAGCCTCAGCACCACATAAAAATAAATAAATAAAATAAAGGCATTGGGTCCATAAAAAAAGGCCTAGCACAAATAATGCTACACATTTATTTAATAAGTATTTGCTGAATACTCCTCTTGGCCCCACAGTGGTTATGGGGAATGCTATGAATAGATACTGCCTCTGCTCCAATAGGTTAAGCACTGCTTAACCTCAGCCTCACCTTTTCTCTCTGTAGGCTTTTGTCTCCCCAGTACCCTCCTTATTGTCCAGCATCTTTCTTCTCAGGCCTGGCTGAGAGGAAAAGCTCTCCGCATGCGAGGAATGTATCTGAGGACAAGCACAGTGTGTAAAGGAAGTGAATGGCAGCCCATGGTCTACACTGAGGGCGTTCCTGAGAAATTGACATTTGTCAAAACGTGGGATTCTATTGGAAGAACTTTGGGCTCATCTTCAGCCTAGCATCAACCCTTTCTGCTGGGTTGTTGGTGTTGGGAGGTGGAAGGCTCCTGGGACTACCCGATATTCAGCGTTAAGAAGAAAGGTGGGCATTGGGGTTGCTGCCACACCTGTGCTGAGCTGACCAGAGGAGCACAAGACCAGCCAGGTGCACCAGGCTCTAGACAGAGGTACTTCTGTGCTCTCCTCACCAGCCCCTAAGCTGCACTGCCCCAGCACTGGTCCAGCAAAAAGGAGGAAGGAAAGGAATTCAACAAAGAAAGATGCTGTGTTCTGATTTACCCACTGGGGGGAGTATTCTAACCAGAGAAGGCCCTGAGGAGACACAGTGAGGACATCTGTGCTGTGGAGACAGGCAAGCTAGGACTTGTCCAGAGTCACGCCCATCAGGACCCTGCTAGCAGGGGAGCTTGTCACACTTTCTGGAGTACAGCCTCACTCTGTGCTTAAAGGGAATCTCAAAACAAACTTCAACATTAAAGAGCCAAAAAGGGGCCATACTTCAAGAGTCTGATCCTCTTTTTAACACTTAAGAAATGTGAAAGCTGAGGGGTGAGGAGAGCGGACCTAGGCCATGGGGGTGGGCAAGGGCCAGGTCTCCTGACTTCCTGGCCACGGCTCTTAGTTGCTCAGATAGACACCTGTAGACCTCACACGCAGGTGTGACCTGGGAATGTAGGTATGAACACGTGTGTTTTATTAAAAAATAAAATAGTCCTCATGAGAAAACTAATGTTGGCCTATGGAAAGGAAGAAGTAAACAGAGCCTCTACTCCTTGTCTGGCCTGGTCTACTCCTAGAGCTGGGGGGAGCCCATGGGGCTCAGTGGGGTAGGCATCCTGTGCGCGCCCTGGGGCGAGCGTCCTAGGCTACTTGCCCTTGGCCTCACTCACTCCTATCTGTCAGCTTTCTGCTCCCAGCCCTCCTTAGAGGTGCTTTCCCCCAGGACCAGGCCACCAGTCGTGGGCTAGACCCTCTTCTTCCTCAGCTGTTGTTCATAGAACTCTACTTGATACAATATTGCACATGCGTGCACACACAACATTTTTGTTTTTGATTACCATTTATCTCTCCTCTAGGATGTAAATTCATGAATTCAGGTTTATAATGTATCTATCCCCTGTACACAGAAGAGTGGTACTTAGAAGATGCTCCATAAAATTTGTTTAATTGACAAGTGAACGAAAGGCCATGGCTTCAAATCCTGATTCACTCATAAAATGCTGTATCACGAAGATCAAATTAAATAATAGATACAAACTCGTTTTGCCACCTGTCAAGAATCAACAAATGAAAGGGACTATGTTAGATTAAGGGATTCTTGATGGTGCCCACGTAGGAACTGTTAGAAAAATGGGGACTCATGTCATATGTTGTGACGACAATTAAGCACTAATGGCACATAAAAATATACACATTTCAGCAGAAGCACAAAAACTAGGAGTGCGTGCCATCCTGGCTAACACTGGAAGGAAATAGCTGATTTGCAGAATGCAAGATTGACCTAGAAATGTATGAAGCTTTCATTGTTTACCAAACAAATGAAGTTGGTAAGCAATAAAACAAAGGAAAAACAAAATAGGAAAATAAAGAGCAGGCAGAAAAGAAGCCTGGTACATAAATTTTAAACCATGAAAACCTGCTTCTTCCTAAGGGTGGGACATGAAGTCAGAGGCTTCTACCTACCCATGATGGATGTACAGGGAAACCCGATCCCCCATTTCAGCATGTCAGGGCTGTGCAGTCTCAGGGCTGGAATGCAAGCCCCAAAGAGCCCATGATTTAGGGACGAGAACTTTCCACAAGGGGGCTTTCAGTCAGAAGCCAGATTTCAGGTCTAAATTAAGTTTTAAAAAAATTTCCCTCTGCCTTGTAGTTTTTTTTTCAGTTGTAAGTCACTATGAAATTCAATGAATCTGACTTTAAATGTATCCCGATTTTTCAGCAACAGAAGAAATACACACACACACACACACACACACACACACACACACACATTAAGAAAAGTGAAGCAAATTCTAAATAAAGGTAACCCCATGAGATTGAGACAACTGGGAACCATTTTGGGAAGCTGACCTCAAAAAGACAAGACATACAGTGTTTCACTCAGAAGTCTTTTCCCCCTTAAGAAGAAAACAGGGATCTCACATGCTTGCCAGTGGTCTGGAAAGCTAAGTGTGCCTTGGAATGGTTATGTGCCTTGGCTCCGTCTTTAGAAAGTGTAGAGGCCACATTATCGGCAATAACTGAATGCTCTCAAGGCAATCAAGGATGGGTTTCCAAGGCCCTGGCTCCTGGTCATGCAAGTTGGGAGAGGTCAAGACATCCCCACCTCTCCCCAACCCAGCATTAGGCCCCTGGCTGCAGCAAAGGGTCCTGCCCAATGGGGAGGGACCACTATTTTCTTTCCAGCCTCTGCAAAGAATACAGTGACTGATTTTCCAACAAAGGAAGACAAAAACTTGGCCAGAATTGTAAGGGTCAGGCTCCTCCTAAGAGCAAGAGGATATAACTGGACCACTATTAGACCTAAAGAGATTGTCAAGAAGTCACTTAAGAAAAGGGGTGTCTGCAGGGGACTTGCCCGAGAGAGAGGTGAAACAACAAGAGCCCAGACTTTGAGGAAGAGTTGAATTCTCAGGCTGATTGTAAAGTTTTGCAATCTCAGACAAGCTGCTGATCTCGCTGAAGCTCTGTCAGTTCATCTGTAAAACAGCATGAATCACTTCTGCCCCAACCACTGGCTGAATTCAAGGAAAGAATGGGCAGGAAAGAGTCCACAAACAGTTAACCAGTGTTCTACCCCCTGCAGTGAGAATGAAGTATAACAGCTGCTATTTTTGTGTCTGTACTTTGTGCCAGGCTTTTCCATCTATGTGTTCCAAACCTTCTAGTTACGATTCTCCCCACTTTACGCAGGGGGATCTGAGAAGCCAAGAGGGTGAGCCATCCTCTGAAGTCCATCAGCTATTAAAAGGCAGAGCAGGGGTTTGAACTCTGATGTGTCCAGCTCTGAGAACCTCTAGATCAGCCTGTCTGTAATGAAGAGGAAAGAGGCAAAATGGTGCATTAAAAGTTAACATAAAAACAAAAAAGGAGTCGATAGCAGAAAATTAAGAGGGTTTCTGAGGGAGATTGCTAAACCTCTGTTTTATTTAATTTTGAAATGAGGAAGGGTTTTCCTGGCTTTGGCAGGGCTCAGCAGTGGGGGAGGGTAGTAGGGAAAGATCTGAGGCCCAAAACAGGTGCAGAGCCTCTGGAGCCCTTTGCGTGCAGGGCTAGTGGGTAAGGGTGTCCCTGTGTCCCTGGCCTAGGGCCTGAGAAGGCCAGGTGAGCACAGCCAGGGCTGGATTTCCAAGAAGAGTTGCAAAGACAGGTATGGAACATGATTCCATCTCTGGGCTCTGCGTGGTTCCCATGTTGCAGTGAGAGTTGTAGCGCAGCCAGGAAAGGACAGGTTGCATATTCCTCTGGCGGAACTCAGCAAGGCAATGAGTGGCATTTTCATTTTGCGTGTCCAGTTTCTTATTGGCACCATCATCCCTTATTTCCCTGTTTTATTTTAAATTCCTTCCTCTCTAGATTCTTTCTCTTCTTTTGACTTTTCAAGCCTCCTTATTTCACATGTGCATGATTTCTTCTTTCTCCCCTTTCCACTGCCTCTCCACTACACTGACATACTGTATCAGTGAATCCCTCAACTGTGTCCTATCTAACTTTTTTATTCATTGCATGATTTATTTTTAGCCTGAAACAACTGCATCCTAAAAATGGAGCTCCTAATGAGACAGGGGGTGGGCAGAGCTATGTAAGGTATCTGGGGCTTGGCCTCCCAGCCTCCCTGCCTGGCTCTTACTCTATGCGCATGTGTGCGAGAGTATTGGCTCTTTGTCCTGAGCCCAAGATTACACAGCTCAAGGGACCCAAGGAGGTCAGAAGAGATCACCTTCTCTCTGCTCCCTACTTGGCTCACCAAAGCCTTCAAGAGTTTTCCATCTTTTCTCTCCTCACACAACACTTTGGGGGAACTAGAAACAAAACTCTTCCCAATGAAGAGAACTCACCTGCTTGTTGTGGGGGTCTATCTGCTGTCCTCCTGCAGGGCAGAAGAGGGGCTTAACTTCCCCACCTATGATGGGAAGGACCGAGTAGTGAGCCTTTCTGAGAAGAACTTCAAGCAGATTTTGAAGAAATACGACCTGCTCTGCCTCTACTACCATGAGCCAGTGTCTTCAGATAAGGTGGCGCAGAAACAGTTCCAACTGAAGGAGATTGTGCTGGAGGTGAGTAAACAGGGTGGGCTGAACACCTGCTTGGGTAAGCTGGGGGAGGGGGCATCTAGACAGGGGTTGGGATGTGGGAATGAGGGTGCAGAGAATGGATACTGAAGTCTGCTGCTTTTTATATCGTATAAATTGAAGATGTTCTTGCTGCAAAGCAGTACTGGGGCGGGGGTAGGGGGGTGTGAACAAGGAGGGAAGGGTCCAAACTCTCAAAGTGGAGGAGACTGAGCCTGTTGCACAACACTGGTCTGATCTAAAGTTTTCACACCGTGGTCCTCTTATTCTTGTTACCTCATCTACTGCTCTTCCAAAAGAATGTTCAAACTATTATTAAAACTGTTGGCTGAAATAAAATTTGCGGGCTGCTTGTAGGTTTCATTTGGCATGCCAATTCCCCCCTCATTGCTTCCTCAAGTCTCCCCTAGATCCTGCAGAAAGAGGACTCATTCGACCTTGCCTCTCTTCCTGGGTCAGATGGAGAATGTCACTAAATGGTTTTTCTCTCTGATTTGTTTTCAGTCAGCATTGCAGGGTGTGGATGTGTGAGCTTCTGAGCTTCATGTTCATTAATGGGGACTTGTTTCTTTCTCAGAAAGTTCTTGGTGTGAGCTTAGGGCAGATGCTGAAGTCACTTCTTATTTTATCTACATTACGTGGCCTGCTGGTAACCTGGCACTGGGGTCACTTCTAATCCTTTGCCAGGGCCCTAGCAACTGTCCTGTGCAGCCCCTGCAGAGCTAAAGACCTGTGCCCTTTAAGGACACTCAGGCTGCCAGCTATCCTAGAAGGCACCAAGTATCCCCCCCAGTCTCCAGTCTGTTGAAAGAGCTATTTGATAATTCTGCAGTTGATTAGCCAGTGCAATCAGAGAACTCAGATTAATCAAATAGCTTGATTAACAGAATTAGCACAGAAAACCATGTGGGCTTAAATACTTAAAAAAAAAAAAAAGGTATATTGATTATAATAAAATCCAGCAAAACTCTCTTTAATGCATCCAAATAACTTGGAAGATTTATAAAGCTCTTCAGAATTCTAAGTGTCTCCTGGTCATCAGAGAGCTCTGGTGTTTTAAAATATCACTACTACCATCACTACCATTGTATTTTCCCTCAGGCTCTACCCTGGGGGCTGAATGTGCAAGTTCAGTTCTCTCTTTGGTTTGCAAGGGAAGAGAAAGCGGGGATGGTGATTAGGTCTTCTGTATTACAGAAATGGGAAAATCACAGGCTGGAAAAGAACAGGACAGGGCTGGTGGCTGCTGCTGAGCCCATGAAATCAGCACTTACACTGTCACCTCTGTCTCTAACTGCCATGCTCCATTACTGAGAGATATTTTTTATGAAAAAGTTAATTGAAGGCATATGGATTCTACTGTATATGTTCATCACTGTCCAGTTAGCCTAGAACTAGAAAAGAACGCCTATATGTGGCCACACAAGCAATGACACACATTTCTGATTCCCTATCATATTAAATTGTGTGTGAATATATATGTGATTACCTATGGTGTTAAATTAAACATATGTGTGTGTGTGTGTACCCCAATTATATACTTCCCCAAAGACTTAAGTTCTGGGCCCCCATCCAAAATCATGAGAAGGGACTTCATCTGGGCTCTCCATCCTTCCAGACACCTTTGATCCAAAAGTGCATCTTCCTGTATAGGTGCCAGGCCTCAGAGAGACAGATGAAGGGATATTCAGCACAGGAGCTAGCCTGATATTTCTTAGGCTCCTAGAGCAGTAATAAGGCATGACTAGGGGAACTTGTTGCCAGAAGCTCTGGATTTAAGTTCTGGCTTTGCCTCTGCTAGGCACATGACATAGGGCAGGTTACTTAATTTCTTGGAACCTCATTTTCTTATTGGCAAATATGGAAAAAATAATAACTCTTAAATAGGCCTATAGGAAGGTTAATAATAATTAACATTTATGGAATGCTTACTGTGTATAGGGACTGTTCAAAGCACTTTTTATGTATTAAATGATTTAATCCTTACAATAAATGTATGAAATAAACACAGTTACTGTCCCCATTCTGCAGGTAGGAAAATGGAGGCACAGGGAGGCTTCGTTGCCCAATGTCACCCACTAGTGCAGGTAAAGGCAGTCTTAGCCTCTACATGGCATAACTCCAGGAGTCCATGAGACAAAGTACGAGCAGCTGCTGGACACCCTGCAGCCATCTTCCTTAAACAGAGTTGCTCAGCCCATCTGCATCACCTTCAGAAGCACATAGCCCTGATCCCAGGCTCATGCAAAAGCCCAAAGCAGGGGGTGGCCCGACTCCCTTGCAATGGTGGGGGAAGGACATGCCTTTCTGGAGGTACCTGTCGGTTCTCAGCTCTGGTTTTCAGAACCTAGGACAAGAATGGCTCCAGAAATCTCACTGGTGAAATGACAGGGTGGATATGAATGAGCCTTTAAGTTTTCTTCTTCGTCAAAGCAACTCTTTTGTCTTCTTAATTCTCTAAACCCCAGATTTACACTATGAAAGATATTCTTCCAGATCTAGCATGTGAAGGGAGAAGAGGAGGCCTCAGCTCCCTATCCACAAGGCAGTGTGGCATTGGCTGTGGCAAATGGCCACTGAAGAAGGGAGTGGGGCTCGTTTTCTCCCAGTGGTGTAGGAAGGTCACTTCCCATGATGTTATTGAAACCTGGTATGACCTAGTACATAGCACACACATGTGCGTGCACACACACACACACACACACACACACAAACACAACTGAAACATGAGTTTCAGGGACAATACTTACCCTTACTTGCGGAATCCTTGAATTTTTAAAAAATTCTTTTCAATTTTTAGTTTGTTCTATTTTACTTTAAAAAATATCGATCCCAACCTATTAAATTGGGTTCATTCTGCCATCTCCAGTGTACAACACCTGAGTAATGTCTAGGGATTGAAACATAGGGATTAGATGTTTATAACTAATCATGGAAAGGCCATCTGGTTCTGGTAAAAATCCAAAGCTACTATGGTCAGACATGTATGATTTGCCTTCTGCTCTAAACCACCACACCAAGGAAAAGACCCAGAAACAGTTCCACCCACAGAGGAGGGGATCAGTGCCTAGGGAGGGTCTCAATTATTTGTGTATCTGCAGGTTCTCTATGCTGGGCCCTGAGGTAGATGCTGTAGACACAGGGAAAACAAATAATTGGCTCACAGTCTGATAAAGAAAAAGACACGCAAACAAAAGGCTACAGTATAGTGGGTCACTATAACAACAGAGCAACTTAAAGCAGTCCCCCCTTACTGGTGAGGATACATTCCAAAGATCCCTAGTGGATGCCTAAAATTTTAGATGGTAGCTTATATATACTATTTTTTTTCCATAACTATCTGTATACCTATGATAAAGTTAAATTTATAGATCAGGCACATTAAAAGATTAACAACAATGACTAATAATAAAATAGAACAGTTATGGCAATACACCATAATAAAAGTTATGTGAATGTGGTCTTTCTTTCTCAAATATCTTATTGTATTGTATTTACTCTTTTTTTTCTTTTTTAATTAACTAAAGAACTTTCACCTTTTCACTTAAAGGAAGCGGTTTATGGCAGTTGTTTGGTATATCAAAATTGTCAGCATCACTACTCTTGCACTTTGGGGGCATTATTAAGTAAAATAAAGATTACTTGAACACAAGCACTGTGATATTGTTACCACAACAGTTGATCTGATAACTAAAAAGGCTACCAAGTAACTAATGGGCAGGTAAGCCATACAATATGGATACACTGAACAAAGGATTGATTCTCACATCCTGGACAGAATGGATCAGAATGGCACAAAATTTCATCACTCTACTCAGAATGGCACATAATTTAAAACTTATCTATTGTTTCTTCATGGATTTTTGTATTTAATATTTTGGGTTCTCAGTTGAGGGCCAGGAGTAACTGAATCCAGGGGTAAGTGAAACTGTGGAACAGGAAAACATAGATAAGAGGGAGTGCAGAGGAAAGAGGAAGAGCCCCACTCTTTTGGGGGAGAAATACAGGAGGCATGATAGGGCAGAACTGGTTTTGTGAAGTAAGAATTTACTAGGTAGGGGAGGGGACAGAGAGAGCAAACATTCCAACAACTCTCAACTATTTTTCCACCTGCTAGCTTTTTCCTTCTTTAGGATAAGATTTCTAGCCCTACTTGTCAAGTACTTCTGGGAGAGGAGATCTTTAAGATGTTAGCAATCACATATACCTCCCTAGGACTGAATCTGAATTCTGTCCTGAAAACAAGGTTTGACAAGAAGAGAAGGGGAAGATTATATGGTCATTAAAAGCTTAGCAGGAAAAGGGCAAGTTAAATGTCATCAGGGAGGCACCAAACTCAAAACTTTGCCTTCAAATCTGGCCAGCGTCAAGTGTTCAAGGTCCCAGGATTGGTACATGATATATAGTTCTATACAAGTGTTTTATACCTGCTTGTTGAGTGAATGCATGAAAAGTCAGAACTCAAAAGAACCTTTGTAATCATCAGGATTGTTTTTGAACCCCTCACTTCATAGATGTGGACTTGACTTTAACAACTGGTAAGCCAAATTCCTAGTTGGGCTCTTTTTGTCAACCAAATAGCATGTGCTCATTTAGAAATTTCAGAATATATAGAAAAGAATAAAGGAAGCCATAGAGGAACCAGAAGTAAAGTTCTGATAGATTTCTTTCTGGTATTTTTTATGAATAAATATACATTTTTGAACTAGGATTATATCATCTGTACAGTTTTGTTTCCCACATTTAAAATTTCCCTGTATTGTGCATATGTCATTAGTTTTATAATCTTTGTACACATAATGTTAATGCTAATATAGTATGCCAGTGTATCACCATGCATACTTAAAATTAAAAAAATTTTTTTTCTGATACTGGAGATTGAACCCAGGGGTGCTTTACCACTAAGCTATATCCCTAACCTTTTTTTTTTTTTTTTTTTTTTTTTTTTAATTTTAAGATAGGGTCTCACTAAATTGCTGAGACTGGTCTTGAACTTGCAATTCTCCTGCCTCAACCTCCAGAGCCACTGGGATTACAAGTATGCACAACGACACCTGGATACCATGTACACTTTCAATGTCACTTCCCTGTTTTTGAATCTTGACACAATTTTCAGGGTTTCAGAAATCTTTATCTACTTAGATTTTCATTATTGTTTTAATGAACATTTCTTTGATTTCTAGCTAGACTGATTTTGTAATAACATTATTTTCTATTTTTAAATTTAATTTTCCATTAATTATTTTTCTATGCCTTTTTCCTGTTTTTCTATTGGGGTATCAATAAAAATTGAAAAGGAGTTTCTAATTGTTTTCAATGTTGTCTCCTGCAGCCTTAGCCAGGGTAGTAAGTTTATTTCACACTACAGCAACCAACTCCTGGTAGCATTAAGAGGCTCAGAGACTCAAGAGCCAGGCATGAGCAGTGAACGGGCTTCCTCCTTGCTGCTTTGTTTTCTGCTTCTTCTTTCTCCTTGAAACTGCTGTGCAACAGCTGCTGCTCCTGTCATGTCCTGTAGACTTGCCAAAGAAAGTCCTCCAACATCACCAGTCTTCTCTCAGGTTGAAATGCTTAAAAAGTGGTGCACTCTAACATGGGCTTCTAAATCAGATAGGCCTGTGTTCAGTGCCCAAGAAAGAAGCCTCTGCATTCAGATCATCTGTAAAGTGGAGATAATCCTGTTGATGTGAGGGCTGAGTAAGGTTGCATGGCAAGAGCACAGCTTCTGCCACACAGAAGGGACTTAACAAATACTGGCTCGTTTCAGTCAGGATTTGAAACACAACCCAGATTAACTCCATCAAGTTTGGGGCTTGGGATGGGCACATGTTGCCATTTTGCTTATGCAGCAGCCAGCTAAGCACCAGAGAGGAGGAATGCCCTGTGCATGATCACAGACTCTGGAAGTTCTCTGTGTTCAGTATCCTGTCTTGTCTCCACAGCTTTGCTGAGCCTGTGTCAGATGCATTCAGCAACCTTGTCAATACCCTTTATTAAATTAGCCCTTCTACACTTTCAGTCATGGTTCCATCTCCCTCCCTTTGAGATGTAATTTCACTCAACTGCTCACTTCTCTTCTAAATCCTTCTAACTTACTCTTTCTCCCCGTGAAGACACAGGTTAAGATTTCTCCCTCCAGATTGTCGGCCTCCTGAGAGCAACCTCAACTCATAAGAAATTCAATAGTAAGGGTAGCAAAACAACATCAACCCCCAAAACTGAGTCAAATTTGCATTGGGCAAGGAGAATCAAGGAAATACCTGAGAAGAAGAAGTAGAATGGAGTGAATGAGCCAGTCATGTGAAAAAGTCAGGAGTCCCAGCTGGCTGTGTAAAGCAACATGGTGCCCACAGGATGAGTTTCCAAGAGCTCCTGAAATGGAAACACCACCTGCCAATGACCTAAATCAGCAATGGGGAATTATTTACTTCTTTTTCTCCTCCTACCTTCCCATAGATCTTATCCTTGATTCCAAAACCCATGTCTTTTCTCTATATCATTTCTCTGCTAGGAAAGAAAGGAAAAAGATGAAGAAAAAAAAAAAAAAAAAAAAAAAAAAACGTTTCCTGGCAGGTTTCCGACTTACATAGAAAAAAAATTAATGGCTATTTTATACTTTCTCCAGAAGGAAAGGAGAAAGGAAATCTGAGAGCTCATTTTTAGACAATTTGGGTGCTTTCTCTTTTGAATTCACATATATTGAATTTAAAGTTGATGCTGTTAGCTGGGTGTATATTTGGAGTGGGTGTGGGAGGTGGGGAATAACTAAATAGACCAACTGGTAACATATTTATTGGACTGAGGCAAGTCACGGGTTTTTTTCTTAGTCAAGTTAGTGCTTTGGAACATGAAAATAAGTACTATGAATCATGAATAGAAACATTCATTCATTCATCAAATATTCATTGCTCTTAGCAGATACACAATAATCTTGTCATGATTAAATTAATAAAAGAGTGAATGTATGGATGATAAACCAGCAATGCTTTCTATATTGTGAATATCCAAAGCTTATCTGTTTTGGGTGAGCAAGTTCCATTGGACTGACAGGCCTGGGGCTTGGTACAAAGATGGCAATATCATTTTGATAGTGGAACAAAAGGTTGACCAGCTTCTCAATAGGCTGCAATTAGAGTTTGAGGTCTGGAGCTACCCTTCAGTGTCCCCTCTGTGGGGACACCTATTCTTCCTGCTTAACAAAGTCCCACTTTAGCTCACCATGGAGAAGCTATGGGGACTCTGCTATCATCCAGTCAGAACTTTCACAGACTTACTCTACTAAAGCCTCTTGGGTGTTAATGGCAGAACCATTACTTTAAAATAGTTGGAAACAGCTTACCCATAGCAAGAAGAATTACCATTAAGACTAATTTTCCAGTTCTGGGATACAGGTTACTTTCCAAAAATTTTTAGATGGTGATTTTAGCACAGAAAATCCACTAGGCCCTGTAGGAAGGATGAGGCTGGTTCCATCATCCACAGCAGAATCCAGAATCAGACTCTCATGTGATGTAGGCCTCTGGGTTCTGCAGCTATTAGGTGAATCTCATGATACATCTGCTCTCAGGCTATGAGGGTCCCTAATAGCTGTGCAGCTCTCAGACCCTAATTTATCTGTATATCCATGCAAACAAATCTTTAGCTGGGAGTGACTAGAGCTTCTTCAGAATCTGCAATGTGCCCGCCCAGCATCATTGACAGGACTCTCATGTGTACTTGAACATGGTTGTCATTGTGTGTCCAAAATCAATTGAGGTGTCTGTGATTGGGAAAAGCAGACAAATGGATGTCAGAGGACCTGAATTCTCTCCCATTTACCCACTACTTACTATGCAGCAAGCCAAAGATTCACCTCCTCATATTCATGCATAAAATCAACCATATCATTTACTTCGATGAATTAAGAGAATTCAATGAAAGCAAGGGAATGAGAATGTCATCTAAAACTATAAGAAGCTGTACAAGAGTTAGGTATTACTACTTTTTTGTATGTCAATCGCTGTTGAGGAAATTCATCTATGTAGAATGCGGAGGTCCTGCCTCTGCGGGGTCCAGGGGTTCCTGAAGGATGAGTGGCGTCGGCTCGAGGAAAGAGACGGTCATTCCATTTGAGCAATCTCCAGAGAGAGAGCTAATTCTGCTTTCTCTGGGTCCATATTTATTATGCTTTCTTATCATTATGTGTTCAGAATCATACATCATTGATCTACAATTTCCAGGTTTTCTCAAGATTTGACATAGTCGTTATGGATATAGGAAAATGGGTCATCAATTTACATTTTACCAGAATGTGACATTTCCTTAATAATTATCATGGGTACAAAATCATCACTAATTTACATTTTTCAGATTTTCCCAAGATGTAATAATATTTCTTTATTAATAGATGCCAAACTACATAACCAGACTCTAAGTCTCCTAGCCCATCATTAACCTTTAAGTTTAAAGTATACCTGTACTTTATTTCTAATCTAGGATTCCTATCTAAAAGTCCCCTTAAGTCTTAAAGCTTAGGTTAACCTAAAATCTATAAACTTATTCCTAAAGCATCTAGAAAACCCATACAGGTAAGGATTTAAGAATCTGAAAATGTTTCCCATTATTCTAGATTATTATTTCTAATATTATTCTAAAAATAAATCTTATAAGGCCTATTTTAATTAATGCCTACGTTTATTCTCATAAAACTGGTTGAGCTGCTTTCTCAGAGAGTTTCTTTGTTCCTTAGTCAAAATGCACTAGTTCTTATATCTTTGTAATCTCTCTAACTGACAGGCAAGTTCTAAACATCAGTCCACCTACTGCCAATATTAACTATGTTCATCATAAGTCCCTATGTAAGGCAAAAGAGGGTCTGTTAGATGGGGAGATGTATTTTATTAACATTTTCTCTCCTGGGTAGATACCACAACCTTCATTTAATCTAATAAGCTACATATGGTGGGCTTCGTGCAGTAACCATAATAATTAGGCTTTTTAAGAGGCTGGAGATATGGGCTTGGGTTCTTAGTTGATATAATCAATGTGGTGCCTAAAGTTCTCATGACCTTTCAGATAATGATTGCTGTCCATTGATACCAATTTTGTCCTTAATGTACTGAGATAGCAGAACATCCTTCTGTTTTGTCCTTGATAATCTGAAAGGAATCAGGACAGCCTTAAAGGCATGAACTGCCTGTTATGTTCTAGCCACCTAGATTTTAATTTGATTTAACAATAAGTATACTCATGCTTCCTGTCAGGAATATGAGCATAAGAATGAAAAATCCCAATTACAAAAAAAGGGTCTCATGGCTTCAGTTTCCCACAGCAGAATGAATGCCTGAGTACTTGAAATATAGCTGGTGTTTATCAAATATGATTTTCCTTTACCTGTCATTGAACTTTCAAACATGTTCTTGGCCAATTTCAGTAGTTCTCAACTTTGACTGCATACTGGAATCACCTAAGGAGTTTTAAAAAATACCGATTCCTGGATATTATTCCCTCTAGATGCTGCTTTAACTGCACAAGGAGTGATGCCAGATACTATAATTTTAAAACTCCCTGGGTGATTCTAATGTATGGCCAGTTTAAGGACCACTTGAGCCTTGGTGCTGAAAATGTAGATCTCAGGCCAATGGTAGTGACATTGCCCGAGAACATGCTAAAAATGAAGAATCTCAGGTCTCATCCCAGAATATGATTACATTTAAATAGTTTCCCTAGATGATGAGGTCCATTCCAATTTGCAAAGCACTATACAGATCTATAGGGTTGGATAGATTATTTTTCAGATGATCAAACCATGTTGCACCTGTTGGACCTTTGGTCTTTTGACTCTCCTGAGTGACATTAAGACCTGACATCATTCCTCTGATTTGGAAGAGGGCTGAGATAATAAATTGGATCTGAGAGTACAGGGATCCAGGTTTATTCTGGGACTCGGCCAGACCTCCCAGGGTTCTCCCACTGATTCCCCAGTCACACAGTTAGAAGTTTGTATGTTGAACCTCCTTAAAAGGAAATGATCCACTAACTTGAGAAATCTTGCACTCTTTGAGAGCTTTCCTATTGAATTTCCTGGTCTTCTAAGACCAAATCAGAAAGTGCCCTTCTAAGTTTTGGTGAGTCCAGGATTTACCTTAGAAAAGGGAAGACACACATCTATTGCATTGCTGGGTCCCATTATCCCTTTCCACAAAAGAGATGGAAACTCTCAGAATCTTGGAGGTATATGGCTGTAGGATATGAAGATGTTTAATGGGAACCTACAGGAAGGTTCCTCAGAGCAAACTCATGTGTGTGTGTTCTATAATGTAAAACTAAGTTCTGTGGAAGCCCAAATGGAAATATTCATGATTGCCTTTATTCATCAAATATTCATCTTACTTTGAAAGATGCATATGGCATGTGCCCAATATCTAAGATGGTCCTCTTTTATTGATGATAAGAGGTCACTTCCTTTCGGGCTATATAAATCACACTCTCCAAGACTCCATTTTCCTCCTCTCCTCTGCTTTATCTGTCTCCATAGTATTTGGGTGACATATTGCACATTGTCTGACACACCTTGTAGAATGTAAAAATTCCACAATGGTAAGGACTTTGTTCTATTTGTTGTTGTACCCAAGCAATTAGATCAGGTTCTGACTCAGTGGTATTTTTTATCCAATGTTAAATGAACTGAAGGGGAAGAAGAAGAAGGGAAGGAATACCTATCATGCACTTATCATAAACCAGGCCCAAGCTGGTACTTCACATATTTTACTTCTTTCTTACAATAAATTACAGAGAAGTGAAGTAGGGAGTTGAGTAAAAATTGTCCCAAATTGAAAATTTACAAAATAGCAGAGCATGAATCAGGATTTGAATGTATACCTCTTTGGTTCTAAATAGCATGTGCCTTCTGCTACAGCAAGGCACAGCTGATAGGGATAACTTTGTGTTCATAAGCAGTAACAACTTAGGAAAGAGCAAGTATCTTCATACTCTGGATTTTCACCCACACTTAGCAAGGTTAAATTGTACAACTGCATTAACTCTGTGTGGAGATTAGTGAGATTAAATGGACAAATACTTAGCACTTGCTTGGAATTTATAAACGTTGCCTAGATGAATACTTGTAGAGAGAAGGAAAAGGCAAGGAATTATAAATACATCACCTAAATTGGAATTATATGTTTGCTCACCTCTTTTTAAAATTGTTACATAAAATTTTTTTAAAGTATTCAGTACAATAATAAGGAGTTTGAATTTATCAGATACAGTGAACTGTGTGTTACCATTGCTTAAGCTTAATGAAATATGGGTGTGTTCGACAGTTTTTTTGTTGCTATGACAAAATACCTGAGAAAATTAACTTAAAAGGAGGAAATGTTTATTTTGGCTCATAGTTTCAAAGATTTCAGTCCATGGCTGCTTGGACCCATTACTTTAAGCCTGTGGTGAGGAAGAACATGTTGGTAGAGAGTGCATGGGGGAGCAAAGCTGTTGGTCTCATGGTAACCAGGAAGCAAAAAGATAGAGGAAGGAGACAGGAGTACCAATATCTCCTTCAAGGTCATGCTTCAATGATACTAAATTCTTTCTACTAGGCTTCACTTCCTATGTTTCTACCACATCCCAATAGCACCACAGGCTTGCAACAAACCCTTTAACTCATGAGATGTTGAGGGATGTTATAGATCCAAATTGTAACAGTGGGTAAAACAGATTTTTGTTAACCATGGAATTCTCAGCCCAAATACACACACACACACACACACACACACACACACACACACACACACACACACACACACAGAGATATGCATATTCTTTCTCTCTCTCTCGCTCTCTCTCTCACACACACACACCTCTCTCGCTCTCTCTCTCTCTCTCTCTCTCTCACACACACACACACACACACATACACACACACACAGACATACATATACATGGGCAGAAACTTCCAGGCTCTGTAGGGCTGACCTGTATTCTGAGCCTATTTAGCACTGGCAAATGTCCCATTGATTGCTTTTCCAAACCTCAAGGCAAAATGAAGTTGCTGGAGTCAAGTAGATCTACAGATGGAGAGATGTGGGAATACTGGGCAGAGAATAGCAACACACACAGGACTCAGATATTTTTTCCAACTGCTCACTGCCCCAAAGATGGTACTCTCCAAACTCACACCTGCTCCACTCTGAAAAATCAGATGAGGTCAGGCTTATTTTGGTTTGGCTTTGAGAACGAATCCTCATGTGGAGCCCGAGCTGACCCAGGAGAGACTCACTCTTAAACTGCAGTTCTTGGTAAAGCCCCAGAGCCATGGAGCTATTGGAGGAGTATTAGCTGGACACTTTTCAGTAATGAAACTAATGCTTGGAGTGAGCTGGTGAAAGAACAAGAAGTGCTGTTGTAAGTGCATGGATCGAGATGACTGTAGAATAAAGATTCTACAAAATGGAAGACACACTGTCGGTGCAGAAGTTTTTAGACCACTGGAACATTCTCACTACTCCACCCTGGAAAGCCCCCATTAGTACTCGAGACCAAAGAGGGTACCCAGTCATCATATTTCTGAGGTACACCTCTGCCAGAGTCACACATTTTTAGATGGGGACACGAGATATCGTGAAAGTCATCATCATGGAGATATGGTAAGTTTTATTCTAATATAAAGTACTCCCAGAAATGTAAGATAAAAATCAGTTTTAGAATCACTGCCGTCCTCTCTTGCTATCTATGCTTCATAGGCTAGTGAGGAGTGTGATTTTTGTGTAACCGTCAGTTAGACTTAGTGCTGATCTAAAATGACTTGTTCCGCCTAGAAAACCATCCCCCCTGAAGGATTGAGCATGTCTAGAGAAGCCTCTGAGACTTCCCCAGTTCATGAACTGAATGCAGTAGGCCAGAACTACCCAGATAGCAGTTTCTGTTTGGACAGCCACACGGGAAGATGGCCAACATGCCATCTTGCTATGCTGTGGGCAGGCAGGCCAGAGCCGCTTCTGTGTGCCCGAGGTGCCAGGTTCCAGGAGCTCCCTCCTGCTGCTGTGTGCCCCAAGCCAGGCAGGCCTCTCCTCCCCATCTGCTGCATGCTGGGTGGGCCAAGGGAGCCAACAGGTCAGCCCTTCCATGCTCACCTGCCTCTGCCTCACACTGACACGCAGCTACTCTGGCTTAGGATAGCAAACCATTAGTTAGCTTGACCCAGCCCCCCCAATTTACCTAGGAAGGAATGAGAGCATTCCCTGAATTCAGGAAAAAGTGATTATAACACATAAATCAACAACCAGAGACAGCACCGAGCAGTGCAAGAAGCCCAGGCTTTAAGTTTTAGATGCTCCTTGGTTTGTGTCCTTGTGTTGGCAGTGTGGCTGCAGGCATGTCACTTAACTCCCCAAGACTGTGTTTGTTGTTGTTGTTTGTTTTGTAAAACATAAACCACAACATGTTCCTTCCTCCTTGGACATCTTATGACGATAAGAGACATATGGCCTGCGTACAGTGACGTCACAGGTTTGGTGCTCAGTGGAGGGCTGATCTTGAACTCATCATGGATGTGTGAGCACCTGAATCCTACAGCTCTCTGTGAAAGTTAGTTATCCGTGATGTCTGTTGGCGTTAGCTGATGCTATCAAAATAAACACCAGCAAACATTTTGTAAAATTCAGCCAAGCAGTAACAGGCCCCTGTTCTGCTATTTTTATGTGCACAATGGGAGAGAAAAGTTGAGGATTTCTTCATCTGGCCATTATTTTACATTTAGGATATCTCTCCATGAATAAAGAACCCACCCCATGTCCCTTTTTAAAAAAGAGACCAACTTAATGAAAGCTTAATTTAAAAAGGGATGAGTTCTCTCTGGCTCCAGAAAGTTACTAAATACTACATGGGAGAGGGGGTTTCCAGGACATGTTAGGGTTCAAACTGCTGGACTGCATTTTTAGAGGCTTTTGAGCATAGACCTCTGCTGAGAAAAATTGGAAAACAGCATGGACTAACCCCACGTCAGTCAAATCGATCTTTAAATTTTATTATTTATTTTATGTCTTTGCAGTGTTGAGGATGGAACCCAGGGCCTTGCTCATGATAGGCAAATACTCTACCACTGGGCTACACCCCCAGTCCTAAGATAAAATATTATCTTAGGTGTTTGATTGTTTTGTTTTTGGTAGTTTTGGGGATCAAATTAATTTTTAAAAATCCCATGCAACAATATTGTTAGTATAAAATTAAAAAAACAAAACAAAACCCCTGGTCCCATGGTCAGGCTGTCTGTGTAGACATCACAAAATGCTACACAATAAAAGGTTATATTGCATGTTGAGATAGTAGAGTAGAGGTGCTTAGCATATGTACCCAGGGCCAGACGCATCTAACACCTGGGACCTGGTCAGAAATGCATTCACTTGGGTTCTGTCCAAGACCTGCTGAATCAGAACCTCTGGGGTAGGCCACTTTGGGTTGTCATCAGCCTTCCCTCCTGGATACGCCCATGTGCACTCGCTTGTGTTTGAGAACCACAGGCTTAGCAAAATGGGATCAGCCCTGTACTGAATTTATAGGGAATAAATGTCATTAAACACTTGCATACATGTTTCTCCTGCAAGAATTAGATTTCTTTCTTTCTTTCTTTTTTTTTTTTAGATTAGAAAATTGAAGGCCAGAGAAGTTGCAATCTGTTCAGGCTCACAGCTGATAAGGATGAGAGGCAGGGTTTGGGCCGGGTGCCTTTGAGGACCTCACACAGTATAGATGTAATGGTCAAGAGCCTGGACTCTGGAGCCAGTGTCAGGGTTGAAATCCCAGGGTGGGTGAGTGCTCTGTGGGCAGGGGGCATGTCGATTAACATCTGCAAACATCTACCCCAGGAGAATTTTGTGAAACTTCAAAAAGATAATTCATTGAAGGTAGTTGGGGCAGTTGCTGGCACAGTTAACACCTAACAAATTCTATGTTTATCCTTGCTGTTTTACTGCCTCTCAGTCTGGTGAGTGCAGTAAGCACTCCCCATCAGCACTTGGGTCTCTTCTTAGGCGTCTGTCAAGGTGATGGTCCCAAAAGTGCTAATAAAAATAATCCACAGCCTCCCTCTCCCCCAAAGCTCTTTGAAGAACCACCTATTCCATCCCTGAGAAACCCTAATATACTTGATTCTCACAAAATAGCTGCTCTCTCCCCCTCAACCAGACCCCTCCTAGACACATCACATGCCAACTGCCCAGCAAGCTATACATAGCCCAGGTCCAATGTGAGGGCAGCCGAAAGTGACAGGAGATTACCGGAGATAAACGTCAGCTCTCTGGTTTCAGAGGAGGGCACACAGTTGTTGAAAAGTTTGACATGTTGCCAGATGGTATCAGGGACAGTGGGTAAAAACAGCCATTTGGCTCTTGGCTTACATGGAAAGAGCAGGATGGCAGCCAGAGTATTTTTAATGACTGGCCTGAGGGACGTTCACTTTGAGCAGAGATCTGTGATATTTCCCCTCAGGCATCTCAGTTCTTGATTTTTTAATTTATTTATTTCAGATTCTTGACCCCATAGAAAGTAAACCCCACCCACCTCCCTTCAGTAAGGGACATCCTCCTTTTTCTTTGCTGCTCTACTCCTCTCTCACCTCCCCTCTCATCAGGAGGGAAATTAGTCTTTCTACAAAGGCAGTCCTTGGCAAGTGGTGCAAATGTAACTTTCTTCCTGCCTGGATTCTTTCTCCCTCTCCCTGGATTAAGGCTGATCAATTCCATGAAGGGATTGGACTTGGAAGACATGGGCGTATTGGATGTGCTGTCCTGAGGCCCAGGGGACAGCCGGGCAGCACAGGGAGCATGCCCCTCTCGCAGCTCTGTGTTTCCCCCTCCTTTCATGGGCAGACTTCTTGAACAAGTGATCCACACCTGCTCTAGCCTGTCCTTGCCACCCACTTGACTGCTTAGCTCCCAGTGCTTTGGCTTCTGTCCCAGCTCTTCTCTACAAGGTCACCCATGACTTACCAGTCCTGAAAGGAGAGACCTCATGGGGGTCCCACACCTCCTTGGTGGCCTGACATCTGACATGGTCACTTGCTCCTTCGTGACTTTGGAGTCCCGGGGCCACAGAAATCCCTTCCTCCTCCAGACTCCCCAAAGCTCCTTTCTTGCTCCAGGGCAGGCTCTTCTTCATGTGTCTGCCTTCAAGATGGCGGGCCCTCGATCCTGTGGCTTTCCCACGCGCCTGCCTTCCAAAGATGCTGCCACCCTCATGTCTCCGGCTCTTACTTCCACAACTCTGTTTGGGTCCTCCCCTCCTAGCTGGCACCCCAGCTCTTGGCTAAACCTCTGTGACCATGAACTCACTGCATCTAAATCCACACTGAGAAGCTGGCCCTGGTTCTGTCATGTCCTCTTGTTGTCACTGTTGTCCTTTACTCCATTCCCTGGCTAGAGACCCGGACATCATCTTGCCTTCTCCTCCCCTTTGTTCTATATCCCTTCTCTCTCCAAAGCCAAGGAAGAGCAATCAGGTCTGACTGACTCCGAACTCATAGCATCACTTGCTCCAGTTATTTCTCCTCACTGCCTCTGCCTTCGTCTGAGACCTGGGCCATCTCCTGCTGAGACCACAGCATCCTCCTCCCAACCAACCACCTTCCTTCCTAGTCCCCTTTCTCTCTGTCTGGTCTGTGCCATCAGACATACCTTCCTTTAGCTCAAATGAGTTATATTGTTCTTTTAATCAGACAACTCCCAAATCAGAACTCCCAGTCCTAATATTCAAAGTCCTTATGCTTTCTCCAATATGTCTGAAACACAGGACTCCTTTCAGTTCCCCCAAATACATTCTGCTAAAGTTGAGTTGCTCCACCTGAGTCAGCCTGATCTCCTACAGCCCCCTGCACAGTCCCACCTCCAAACCTTTGCTTATGCCCTTTCTTCTTCCTGGGATGCCCGTGCTGCTCTCCTCTGCCTATCCACCCATTCTTCTTTCAAGATCTTACTGGCCTCAGCCCTTCCATGAAACTTCCCCTTTCATTCATTCATTCATTTAGGACTATTTTTTTAAAAAAATGTGTTCCATTCCAATACTATCGTAGGTGCTAGAGATAGCATGGAGAGAAGCACAGACATGGATATACAGTTCACAGGCTGCAACATGGACAGTTCATAGGCAATAACGGCATGAATGGGTGCTTACAAACTGATAAAGAGCTGCAGGGGAAAAGGCCAAGGTGCCACAGTCAGGGCTAAAAGGAGCACTGGATTAAAGAAGGGGGTCAGCCTTTTGAGGAGCTGAGGCTTAACTGTGGACTTCAAAAATGGTTGGAGTCGAAGAAATGAGTGGGGGGGAGTGCAGAAGTACTCTAGATAGAGTGAAGGGTGATTGTGAAAGCAGAGTATGTTTTTGTGACTTTGTGTGAATTTAGGACAAGTTCTCCCTGTAGGCAGCTGAGCCTATGACCAGACCTTGGGCTTGGGAACAAAGTTGAATGAGGTGATCCCATGCAAAGACTGAGGCAGGAAAGAGTCCAGTTGTGAGGAGCTGCAGAAGAGTGTATTAAGTCAGGTAGAGAGTGATCCCCAGCAAGGCTGGCACAGCTGTCAGGCCAACCAGGCAGGATATTTGGGAGGATTTTAGATCCATCCTGAGTGCATAGAAATCAAATCCACCATACTTATCACAGCCCAGTAGACCTTGCGTGATTTGACCTCCCTGCCTGTAATCTCTAAGTGTCCATATCCCTTATTTTCTGTCCTGGTGCCTTACCCTCCTCCCTCATTAAATCACAAGATCCCCGCAACTGATGTGTCTTACGCCTTACACATTTTTGTTTTGCACACTACCTTGAACATAGTAGGTCCCCAATTGATGATTGTTGTTCTCTTTCCATTCTGATAATTTGGACTTTGGTAATTTTGAATTAGCACAAGATCCAGAATCTTATCCAGTTGCCATAATATTCAGAAGGAAATGTAGCATCCACTAAGAACTTACTGCATGTCAAGGTTAGTGCCAAGCACTTCACATGCATTATCTCAGTTTGTCTTCAAAACAGTTCTATGAAATAGATATTGCCATTGTCCAAAATTGACAGTGGAGTCACAGCAAAAGCTTTTGACCAAGTAAAGAATCCAGGTCTCTGATGCCAAGCCCTGTGCTGTTAACTACTGGGATCCATGGGCCATTCATTTAAAGATGACATTTACTTGGACTTCATCATTACAGAGGTACAATAAATACCTACAGAATACAATATAAGGGAGTAAAGATATGCTATAAACATCCCCTTCTTTACTATTGTGATGCATGTTACTTATGTAGAACTTTGTAAAAAGTTCTTATTGTACTTAAAAAAAATCATTGATGGTTAAAGCAAATCTTCATGTTTTTGGAACACAGTACCAATGCCCAGTGCTGCACATAACCAACAAGTAGACAAGCCCATTCTCTAGGCTGTACCTATCAGGAAAAACTGAGAAGTAACCAATTGGCCAAAAAACAAAACCAGCAGAGGAATGGTTACAAGTTAACAGAAGAAAATTGCAATCATGTTTGGAGAGTATTCCAGGTTTCTGGGCATTTAGAAAACATTGACTCGACCTTTGCTTCTCCTCATACGTGAAGAGTAACTCTTAGTCACTGTATTTGGAGACAATTGCTTCTTGCCCCTTTGGCTGACAAGCAAGCCCCTTGAACTTGTGAAGCATTCAGCTCAACTCATCCATTTATCCACAAGTATGCTGAGTGTCTCCAGAGACCTGTGCAAGATACAAAAGAAGCACAAAGCAGAGTCTCTCTCCTAGGGAGGAAAGAGTCACAATATGGAAGAGACTTACACCCAACTCTAATGATTACAAATTGGGTGCCAAAGTGCTGTTCCTGTGATGGGATATTGAAATTCCAGAAAGAAGAATGAGGTGGAAGATGACCTTAGAGTTGTGCTTTGTACTCAAGGGTGGCCAGGGCTGGTGGTGACCTGAGTATGGTGTGACTGGGTTGCAGAAGAAAAGAGAAGAGGTGAGCAGGAGACTTATGGCTGGAGTAGGGTGGAGGCAAGGTCAAGCCAAGTGTGAGAAACAAACAGTCCAACAGGGGTCTCTGGTCCTGAGGGATCCCAGAAGGCCCCAGGCTTCCACCACAGCCACACCCAGTCTCAAGGCACTTTACAGTTGCTGCCAGCCCTGGCCACACTGAATTTAGGCCCAAGAAGGGCACTTGCAAGGGCTCATGGCAGTGATGATGAGCTCAAATGCACAGGCTTTGGGCTGGTCAGGGTGGGAGGTGAGCGTGACCAGAGGCACTGGAGGGTATGTGCATTAGGGTGCCAAGGAAGAGGTGGGCAGATCTCGGCTGATATGGCCTGCTGGCTATCTCTAATTGCCTGTTCTATCCATACAGCATAGGATAGTGTTTGGCTGGGCTTAGTTTGCCAGAAAATCAGGAAAACAGAATTGAGTTAATCTGAGATAGCACCTCTTATTCATATAGCCTCAGAAGTCACATGAAGTATCAACATGGTAACTAGAAGATCATGTTCTGCAGACCTAGGAGAGACATTTGTATTTACTTAAAAATAAACAAAATGTGGATGGAATAGACCTAGGGGAGGTCTGAGCTTAATTCCTTGTTGAATTCTTAGAGTATATTTATTTTCCTTCTTGGCTATCATTCTTCCTATTATTACCACTCTTCTCCTGCACCAAAAGTAGAGAGGCCAAAAGAGCCAACATGGACCCACAGTTGGATGAACACTATGTCATACCACTTTGGGATGAACCAACAACCATTTATAGCTATTTTCCAGAGTGCGGTTTGAGATCTGATGCATCAGAATCATGGGGTGTGGCAGTGTGGGTGATACAAATGTGAATTCCTGAGCCCCAGCCCAGCTCTGTTCTTTAGCTCTGGTGCTGAGGCCCAGGAACCCCTATTAACCAGTTCCCCAGCTGATTCTTACGCACACTAAAGTTTAAGAACCACTGTCAGAGGCTCATGCTCTGGAAGTAGGGAAACCTATATTGACTTTGAATGATAGACAAGGGAACATTTAAGTTGAGATTTTGACAGCACTAAATAGGACAGAGTGCCTTACACTGAAAATCAGCCATTAAAATAACTTTGATAGATTCAATGCAGCAGCCTAAAGGCAAGCAACTTTACAAAGACTGCACCTATTTAGGCATTGCAAGAACATTGACATGAGCCCTTTCATACTAAGCTTCTGTGGTCCCAGCCAAAATCCAAGACAGAAGAGAAAACTGCATGAGGGGTAGGCGATGTCGTTTGTTATCTGCCCCTCCATTCCTCCCTCCACCATCATGAGGGCACTCTTCAGAGTGCTTCTCTGCACTCTGTCATGCAACCTTAACCTTAGAGCAGAAGGAGTGGTTAGGAGCCAGAGACAAGGAAAAAGAGTGGGGATCAAGTAAGAAGGTGAGGGAAGGAAGCACAGAGAGGTGAGGAAAGACCTAAGAAAACTCAGGAGAGGAAACTCAAGGGAGGAGGTGCCAGGTGCAGTGAAAGAAGACATAGGAATGAAAAGGGAAAGCAAAGATCAGCCATATAAGAGAAAGTAGAGGGACAGAGAGAGTGAGCTGTCATCCCAGAGTCAACACACGGAGAAGACAAGAACACCAAAAATCTAACTTACAAGTGGAAGAATTGATAGCTTGAAATGCATCAGAATCGAAAACTTTCTGTGAAAGATCCTGGTTAAGATGATAAAAAGACAAGCTGAAGAGTGGAAGAAGATATTTATAAACCACATATCAGGGGAAAAAAAGAGCAAATATTTAAGAACACTAAAAGCAAACAAAAAAATAACCCAATTCAAAGATGGGCAAAAAACATGAATAAGTGTTTCAAAGAAGACAGCATACAAATAAAATAATGACATTTGCAGGTAAATGGATGAAGTTGGAGAATATAATGCTAAGTGAAATCAGTCAATCTCAAAAATCCAAATACTGAATGTTTCCTCTGATATAAGGAAGCCGGTTCACAGTATTGTTGGGTCGGGGTACATAGGAGGATTAGAGGAACACTGTAATGGTCAAAGGGAAGGGAGGGGAAGGGAGGGAGCAAGGGGGGAAGGGGGAAAAAGTGGTTGAAAAAGACGGATATCATTATTCTAAATGCATGATTGGAGACTTGAATGCTGCAAATATACTTTGTATACAAACTGTTTTGTGTAAAAAGATGCTGTATATGTATAGTATGAACTGTAATACATACTACTATAAATAAAAATTTTAAAAAAAGACAGCATACATAAGGTGAATTAGAAAGAATGTTCAAAATAATAAACTATTAGAAAAATTCAAATTAAAACCACAACAAAATATTACTACATACATATCAGAATGACTAATATAAAAAAATAGTGACTCCACCAAATGCTACCAAGGATGTGGAGAAAGCTGAATCATTCATGCATTGCTCACGAGAATAGCACTCTGGAAAGTGATCTGAGAGTTCCAGTAAAAACTAGACATGAAACCACCATATATAACTCAGGCTATATACTCCTAGACATTTATCCCAGAGAACTCAAAAACCCATACACAAATATTTACATCAACTCTCTTTATAATAGCCAATAACTGGAAAAAATGCAGACGAGCTTCCATGGGTGAATGATTAAACACAATGTGCACATACAACATGGATTTCTCCTCAGCAATAACCTGTTGATACATGTAGCAATATGAGTCTTTAGATAACTATCCTGAGTGAAAGGAGACAATCCCTCTAGGTTATATATGATTTCATTTACATAACATTCTTGAAATGACAAAATTATAGAAGTGGAGAAGAACAGATTAATTAGTGGTTTCCAGGGGCTGAAAAGGAAGTGGGGCAGGGGCCAGTGGATATGACTGTAAAGGACAACAGAGAGGTCCTTATGGTGATGGAAATGTTCTATATCTTCACTGTATCCGTGTTCATATCCAGGTTGTATTATTGTACCTCAGTGTCATAAGATCTTACTATTGGGGAAAACTGGATAAAATGAATGAAAGATCTCTCCGCGTTATGTCTTACAACTGCATATTAATCAATATTTTTTTAAGCTTAACTTTTAAAAAGTAGTTTCAAGACTGGGGGTGAAGCTCAGTAGTACAGCACTTGCCTGTCACGAGCAAGATTCTGGATTCAATCCCCAACGCCACCAAAAAAAAAAAAAAAAAAAAAAAGTATTTCATCATCTCTCTGGTAACTTCACCTCATTTTTTTTTTTTTAATTTAATTTAAGTTGTTATACATGCTTGCAGAGTGCAATTTCTTTCATATTACATATAAAGAACACAGTTTTCCAAGTTATTGGTTTTACACAAAGTATTTTCATACCATTTGAGTTTTTATACATGCATTTAGTAGATTGGTGTCCAACTCATTCTGCCATTATTCCTATCCCCCTGTTACCTCCCCTCCTCTCCCTCCCCTTTGTTCTATTTAACATTCCTTTATTCCTCTCATCCCCCCTCCCTTGCCACTATAATTCAGTATCCTCATAGCAAAAGAATTAATCGACCCTTGGTTTTCTGGGATTGGCTGACCCTTAGCATTATTTTCTCCAACTCCATCCATTTACCTGCAAATGCCATGATTTTATTCTCTTTTAGTGCTGAGTAGTGTTCCATTGTGTATATATACCAAAGTTTCCCTATCCATTCATCTGCCCAAAGGACTTAAAAACAGCTTACTACAGGGACATAGCCACATCAATGTTTATAGCAGCACAATTCACAATAGCTAGATTGTGGAAACAACCCCGATGCTCATTTCTATTTCAAACCCACTTTTAGTTAGATGGCAAGAATTAGATCTTGATCAGTTGAGTCACCCACATTAATTATATCTAAGTTTCAGGAAGCTTAGCTCGATGCCAGTCTTGCACTTGGGGTCATTGTCTATGCTGGTGTCCACCAGAGCAGTTTTCAGCCATCTGTCCATCTAGTTCACTGCTGCACCTCCTCATCTTTGGGGCTGATGGTCCCCCTTCCTGGGTTCATTTGGCTGCTGGGGAAGGGCTCAGGGCCCCTTGACAGATATCCATGAGTGTTCAGGTACTCTTTGCTTCCTTTCTCATTCTCCTCTCTTCCAATTCAAAATTTATCTACCCTGATGACACAAAAGTGTATCTGACAGTGGTTATATTTTTCCAAATCTTATTTCATAGGTCTGTTCCCCTCATAATTTTCTGCCTTTGATTCTTAACATTTTGCTGACTCATCCTTCTCAGGGACAAGTATAGAGTTCCTTCGCTGTTCTTGAATAGGTCAGAAAAGAGCAGAAGTATGGAGGAAAACCCTCCTCTCGATACACTGAAGTATTATCCTGTGGTATTTTCTATGATCTCTCTTCCCTTAGCCCACTTATCCTTTTATTTGTCCCTTCAGCTTGTGGCCCAGGTCCTGGAACATAAAGATATAGGCTTTGTGATGGTGGATGCCAAGAAAGAAGCCAAGCTTGCCAAGAAACTGGGTAAGTGTGAATTTTGAGATATATTAGGAAGAGACAAAGGTGTATTCTATTTTTTTAAGTATAGTTGCACTTATCATTGCATGTTAACTGGACTATTTTTCAATACATGTAAAATGATCTTGCATACCTTAGTCTTGGGTTGGAAGAGTCTCATAAATGTAAATCTATGCCTAAACTAAATGTCGTCATATTCATTTAGTGCATCTTTGTTATCAGTATAACAGAAGGTTTCTGTTTTAGAAACTGACTCTAAAAACTCAAGCCTTTATTTCTAACTCCTAAAGCAGCTGATAGCTTCTCCTTCTTCACTTGGAGAAAGCTAAGCTCTCTTCTTCCATTGCTGTTATTTCCTTGCCTCTTGACTAAAGCAGCCAGCAAAAGATAGTATTGATGGCTGTGATTCCAGGGCCCCAGGGATTTTGAAATTTAAGGGTAAGCCCCAGCTGGACATTATCACCAAGGATGAGGAGGAGGATTTAGGGGAGGTACGGTTAAGTGACTACAAGGTGGAAGCTGTAATCTCTCGTGTCAATATGTCATGCTTAAGTGCAAGTGCCCTTTAAGATTCTTACTCTACAATCCCGAGGAGAGAGGATATAGGTAACTCCTCTAGTTTCCAAACAGCCACACACATGTACTGCCCATTTGGCATTTTCTGCATGACCAGTGAAGAATGGCTATTAAAAAAATAGCAGGAGGTTATAAAACAGGACCTTTGAAGAAAGGTTAATTGGATTTGGAGTAGTAAGCACAGAAAGAAAAAAAAATAGCTTAGTGGTAGTTCAATGAATACCTTTAGGTACATTAAAGTTCATTATCCTAGAAAATTACAAACAACCATTTTCTATTTTATTTTCTAGAAAAGGTTTAAATTATGGGAAACAACTTAGGTCAGACACAAGGAAGAACTCATGCCTATAAAATGATAATGACTTATTAAGAATGTCTAGGATATCTCTTTCCCTGGAAAAATATTAAGGCATAGTTTTTTTTTTTTCCTCCTTGAATTTGGGAGCAAAATACATTGAACTGTCTTCCTAGAATCAAAATCAATTTAATGAATTCTGCATCTTCTCCTGGTAGCCTACAGAGTCCTAGTTGTCTCCCTGCCATTGTTTTAATGAGTATATTGTATTTGAGAGAATTTTTGGCAAATTTAGCTAGAAGAACATGCTAGCAATCCATGAATTCAGTTAGGACAAGTTGGGCAAGAGTTTGTAAGAAAAAAGAAAAACAGCAAAAGTTGTGATAGGGCTTGGTATATCTAAGTAAAGTGTTCTCCCCGTTCAGCTAGGAACGTCTGTGAGGTAGCTGAGAGGTAAGACACTTGCCTAGAATGTAGAAGGCCCTGGGTTTGATCCCCAGCACTGTGATAACTATATAAATAATAAATACAAAATTTAAAAACAAGCTTGCCTTGGGGGAATTGCAGGAGGTTCCTTCTGACTGTTTGATCCTTGGGGTCCACAGGATGTGGTCTCACTTTGTTAACAAGCCCTTTCATTCTCAGCCACTCTTCCATTGGCCTTAGTCTGGTCTTTGGTAATTGGTTCTGCTCAGGACAAAAAGCTTACTTAGTCATATCAAGCCCCTTCATGTCTTTTGCTGTTCTTTTTTTTTTTTTTTTTTTTTTTTTTTTTTTTTTTTTTTGTATTTTTATACCTTTATTTTATTTACTTTTTCTTTATTAAATTAGGCTGTTCTATTCTTATGAACTCTTGCCCAGCTTGTTCTAACTACGTTTGTAGATTGCTAGAACACTAGTGTTTTCTTCTAGCTAAATATACTGAACATTCTTTCAAATACTACATCAGCAGGATGCTGGCTGATGTTCCCTGTAGCCCCCTTCAAGATCAGCTATTGCTAGCCTCAAGGACACCTAGCCCATTGCTCCTTTTGATTTATGAACAGTGCTTTCTGATATGTCAAAGGTTCCTCAGATATGCCTTAGGACAGCATGCAGCAATCCAGCCTTCCTGTCCCTGGAGGTTTAGCAGAAGAGTTCATTTGGAGAAAGCATTCTCCAACTAATAGAGAATTTGGAAACAATTAATGTAAGGAATTAAGGATGCTCTGCAATTGGAATAAATACCAGCCTCACCCACTTACCATCACTGGGGGTGGGGTGGGGGCTGGAAATGCAGTTTTTCAACAAGCATTTGTTGAAGTACACAACATTACTCCAAGGGCACTGGAGGGTAGCAAAGAAGATTCAGAGCTGTCCTTGCTTAATCTATCAATGGAGTAAGGAGGATGTGCCTTTCAGCTAGAATATGAATGCAGGCTGTCCACATGCATTTATGGAGTGCCAATCAATGTGTACAGCTCTGTGCAAAGCACTAGGTTATGAAGAAGACAATGACCCCATCCTCAGAGAACCTGTTAAAATGAGAACCTGAAAGTGGAGCTGAGGGAAGATCAATCATGGCATGAGCCCAGTGAGATTGCAGTGAAGGTCTTAGGAAAAAATGAGTCATAAGTTGAGACCTGAAGGAGCTAATGAAGACAGGGTGGAGGGTGGCACAGTGGAGGTCACCCCAGGCTTGGGAAGCAAGGAGAACCTAATGTAAAGAACCTGCTGTGGGACTCTTCCTTTACATAGCCTGTCATTGCAGGGTATGGCAGGAAGCAAAGGGAGTGGTACGAGGGGCCAGAGAGCCCCACAAAGGAGAGGGTGTAGCCAAGGGAGGGTGGAAGATGTAGGGTTGTCACCAGTGGTAGAGGGACTTGAACACCAGGCTACAGAGTGAGGTGGGTAGTGGGTGTTAAAACTTTCCGATAAGGACAATGTGGTGGTATGGAGAATAGATTTTTCTTTTAAGTTAAAATACACATGGAATTGTTAGTCCTTGGCTATTTCAAATTAAATGCCCACTTTGAGAGCCCTTTAGAAGTGTTGTTTTGAGGGGACTCATCCTTGGGTTAATGCTATTTCCTCTAACCCTGACCCTGCTGCCACTCAGGGCCAATGTGGTGGCTCTTTCTACATCAGAATGACCTTATTCTTGGGCCTCTTTGTTTCTTCCAGGTTTTAATGAAGAAGGAAGCCTGTACATTCTCAAGGGGGATCGCACAATTGAGTTTGATGGAGAGTTTGCAGCTGATGTCTTGGTGGAGTTTCTTTTGGATGTAAGCATTTATGCACAGTGGCCCTGCATAAAGCTGTCTGGGCTCAAATATAGAGGGAGGTAAACCCAGAAGTAAGAACAGAGGAGATGGTTTCTCAGGCTTCATGAAAAAAGTAAGGAACAATTATATCCTGGTGCTAACTACTTTTACTGGGATCTGACCCTTAAGTCACCCTAGAAATTGTTTATTAGTGATCAAAGGGTCACAAATTGGGACCATGCAGTAGTAACATAAGTTTTCCTACCAGTTAGACATTGGCGTACACTGAAATTCCCTCAGCTGTGCTCCAGTGCTGCTGAGGAGGTGCTGGGGATTATGTGAGAGAGTGGAAAAACCTGTCATGCAAGACAGAGGAGGGCCCAAAAGGCTGGGTTCTCCTGAGTTTCCTCAGAGCGGCATTAAGGAAAGTTAGGGAGCACGAAAGAGCCCCCCAAATCCCACCCACTCTTAGCCGTGGAGGTACTTATGCCTCAGATCCATAAACTCAGAGAAACAGGAGCAAACGCTATAAAAAATATTTCATTCATCAATAAACTCACATTTTCAATACCAGCGGTGGAGCTAAATGCTTTGGAACACAAATTCTGCAAGATAAAGGACCTACTATTGAACCTCTCTGTCCATACTGATCATTCCTTGTCTACCATCTGGCACCCCATGGTTTATTCCTTCCTGTCTACAATCTACAACTCACTTCTGACCTGTTCTTTCTCTGCCAACTTGT
This sequence comes from Tamias sibiricus, assembly GCA_025594165.1. NCBI lineage: Eukaryota > Metazoa > Chordata > Mammalia > Rodentia > Sciuridae > Tamias > Tamias sibiricus. The sequence goes on along the minus strand of CM046658.1, from coordinate 106,465,936 downwards.
TGACTCACACCTACAAGCCCTGAAAAATTTGAGAGAAGTAGCATAATAACTTTGGACCACCATGGTGCCTCCTGGCCCTGCAGCTTTATCAGTGAGGAAGGGGCTTTGCAAATGAGCCTCTACCTGCTTCAAATAATAAACCATGTGATGGACCAACACAGGTAGAAAGCCAGAGTTAGGGCAGATTTTAGACTTTATCCAATCAGGGTTCTAGCTCCATAAATCACAGATAATTCTGCTTTCAGAATCTGGCCTTCGTCTTTGACTGACTATTTCAAGTTAATTATAAGGTGGCCGGAAGCAGGAGCCGATGCATTATGTTTCCTCATTCATATCCATGAGAGAAAACCCCTGATTCTGGCTTCTCATTGTTCTCTTAAGATTCCCAAACTTTCCCAGAGACTCATTGGGCCAGAAATAGGCCACATGTCCACTCATGAATCAATAAGTGGCAAGTGAAGTGATGGAATGAACCCAAGTGTCCATCAATTGATGAATAGATAAAGAAAATGTAGTGCCTCTACACAATAAAGTACTATCTAGCTTTAGAAAAAGAGAATTTGTTGTTTGCAACAATATGGATGGAATTGGAGACCATTATGCTGAGTGAAAGAAGCCAGACCCACAGAGACAAATATTCCATGTTCTTACTTATATGTGGAACTGAAAGCAATTGAACTAAAAAGAAGCAGAGAGTAGCATAGTGGTTCCAGAGACTCCAGTGGGGGCGGGGGAAATGGGAAGATGATCAAATGGGGCCAAGCCTTGATCACACAGAAGGAATAAGTTTTTTTTTTTTTTTTTCCTTTGAGATGCATAGCATAGCATGGCAAGTACAGTAAATAGTAACATATTGTACATTTAAAAATCACTAAATTTCAAATGTTCTCATCACTTTTTTTTGATGTGATAAATATATGAGGCGGTGCTTATTTTAATTAGCTTGATTTAATTATTTTGCATCATATCCATAATTCATAACATCATTTCATACCCCACAAATATATATAATTTGTCAATTTACTGTTAAAAATATATTTTTTTAAATGGCAATAGGAAAAGAATGGCCCCAATAACAATCATCTCACCCCTCTATTTAAGGTCAGTTCCTTCAAAAGTACTGCGGCTGTGCTGCTGGGGGAGGGTGGGATAGATGCTTCAGGCCCCAAAGTCTGCTACAACTTCCCCACAAAGCACTCTATTTCTCTGCTGGGGAGGAAAGAGTTCTCTGATTTGAACATATTTGTGTGTGTGTATGCGCGTGCGCATGCACGCGCGTGCATGTGGCATTTCAGGTAATTGAAGACCCAGTGGAGATCATCAATAGCAAGCTGGAAGTCCAGGCCTTCGAACGCCTTGAGGACCAGATCAAACTCCTTGGCTTTTTCAAGAGTGAAGACTCAGAATGTAAGTTCTGTCAACCTCTCCCTGCCTGTCAGTCTAAAAGCCAGATTCCCAATAAGGGATGTTAGATTATCTTAACAGAGGATGTGTCTTCAGCATCTCTTTTGCTGGGCAGGATAGTGGTTAGAATCCTTCTTCTTCCCTGTGCAGGGGGACACGTGCTGAAAGAACATTAAGGTTGGGCCATGTTCTCTGGCTTTGAAGTGTGTGTGTGTGTTGTGTGTGTGTGTGTGTGTGTGTGTGTGTTCTACAGCAGGGAGAAAGCACTTTCCTCCACTTTCCTACCTATCCACCTCCCAGTTTGATTCTCCTCTAAATTGGGACACACAGTAAGTCATCTCTCTGACACTTGCAGTTCTTGTGGTCACCAGCTGGAGAGCTTCTCAGTCAACTGAGAAAGAATTAGAGGAAACTTTAGATGGGGATGGGCTTAGCAGCTGCTACCAACTGTGGAAATTGCTGGTCAAACCCACTGCTGACGACCAGGCTGCCAGCTCCAGTGCCACTACACCCTTGGGCATATTCCTTATGAAGCCTTCATGGCCAGGTTTTGGGTGGGCACAATAATTGAGCAGAGCATCACCACAGCCCATTCAAGGAAGACATGGTGGCGGGTGGGAGTCAGGAAGATCAGGAAGAAGGGACCAGAAAGGCAGGAAGGACAACTATTGGAGTACATTTTTAAAAATTGCTTTGGTAGTCTGAACCCAATGAGCTAAGCCTTTTCCTTGTGTCTCAGCCTTGGAGAGAGGAAAAATGAGAGGGAGTGGGGATAAGGTTGAGAGAATCTGGTAGCATAGTACAAGTAGAAGGTGCAAATATGGGCTGCTTCTGACTATTTCTGGAAGCCTCCAAATATTTTGAAATTATTTGCAAAGCTGTGTCTTTACTCAGTCTGCCCACTGGCATCCTCAGTCATCTCATCAACAACAACCCACCTGTTTTCTCTCTTCCATGCCCCAACTTAACCCTCTTCTCACTCACTTCATTAAAACCTCCATTCACAGTGCTCAAAAGGGGTGCATTCAGGGACAGTGCTATCCAGGGAGTTTCATCCCAGTTCTGTGGGCACTGACTACTCCAGGAAGCTTCTCCTGTCCCCTTCTACTTTCTCCTCTTTGTATAATTTCCTTCTATTTCCCTTTTGTTGTTCAGTCCTTCCCTCTTCATTTGTTTCCATCCTTACATTTCTCTCTCTTTCTCCATTGAGCTCAGGTGGCAGGTAAGGAGAAAGGTAAAGCCAAGATAAGCGTGATGAGCACCTTCCCTACCTTTCTTCCTTTAACTAATAATCATAATTGCTCCATTTAATTAACACCTATCACAGGCCAGGGCCTGTGCTTGGAGCTTCATATGGAGAATTTCATCATCACTATAAGCCTATGAAGTAGTTATTACTGTTATCTGCATTTTAATAATGATGAAGGGGTAGAGCATAAAGCTTTGATGAACTCAACCAGTATCATGCAGCTAGTAGATGGTGGAGCCACAATTCAAATTCCAGAACGTTAGAATTCAGATCAATAACTACTAGGCTATACTTTTGAGACTTCAGGTCATGACACACCAAAAATATGATAATACTTAAATGCACAGAATGAGGGTAAGCTGGAAGGGATTGGGGCTTAGTGAAAAAAGTGTTTACTTTCTTTATTTTATATAATAATGGTAGAAGGTAAAATAGGAAACACATCACATACCACACTGTAAACATTTTCCAGATGAAGTATTTTTAGAATTTGAATAAGAATCTTGAGCTTGTTTCCGAGCATAAAGCTTTTTGATATCAGGTGTTATGCTTGAAGTAGCAGTATGCAACTCCTGACCAAGGTTTTTAGTGAAGAGTTCTTCAAATTCTTGATAGTCACCACTGATAAGAGAGTTGCTTACACATGTGGATGGTGGCCAATGACTGGAGAGCATTAATTGCTTTTTTAACTGATGGAAATTCTTTCTTGCCTTTGGACATGGTTCAGATAATTACTAATTAATAATAATTCAATCTCTAAGTTGTTCTTCAAGGAGTATCCATTCAATTTGACAGCTATGACTTTGCTTTTCATTGAAAAATATAATGTTCATATTTCTTGTGATAATTTGATTGGATTTCAAATTCAATTAAGTCCTCTTACATCATATTATATATTTTAAAATAATTATAAAGCTTTTATAGGCATTTATAGTATCAATCCACTGGTCTTTATAATTATTCTTAAAATCTAAATAATAAAACTACTAGCAGGCCACTTTTATTTCCTTTTTTAAGTGGAATTTTTACTTTAATATTGCTAAACATTTTCAGTACATTATATGTTTCACATGGACTTTAAAATTTTTTAAAAAGTTTAGTAGGATGCTCTGCAAGATTCAGTGTTTTTCAAAGTCAATGATTATCCCCCCAAATTTTTGCAAAGTCAGTACAGTTCACAATTTAGTTTTTAATTTGTGTTTTTGCTGATAAACTCTTAAGACCCTCCTTGGAGAATTAATCTGCATTAGTGTGAAACAGCAAAGAGCAGGTGGGGGGTTCTGAACCTGCTTCTTTACCAAAAGCTAGAAGAGGAAGCTTTAAATAGGTTTGGATGTTAAGGCACCTTCTTTTTTTTAATTTAATTTAATTTAATTTTTTTGAGACAGGTTCTCACTAAGTTGCTCAGGACCTCATTAAATTGCTGAGGCTGGCTTTGAACTTGCAATCCTTCTGCCTCAGCTTCCCAAGTTGCTGGGATGACAGGGGTGCACCACCGTGCCCAGGAAGGCACCTTCTCATTTTATGTGCAGTTCAGACTCACAGGCAAAGCTTTACATGACAGAGCTTTTCTGTGAATGCATGTCATAGAATATCAAGATCCACTGAATCTTGCAGAGCATCCTACTAAACTTATTTAAAATTTTTAAAGTCCATGTGAAACATGTAATGTACTGGAAATGTTTAGCAATATTAAAGTAAAAATTCCACTTAAAAAAGGAAATGAAAATGGCCTGCTAGTAGTTTTATTATTTAGGTTTTAAGAATAATTATGCCCTCACCTGTTTTCTCCCCCTCTACCCAATCCACTACTCCGATTATCAGGCTGCAGGCCATCTTTTCTGACCCCCCTTTACTTTGGGTGATGGAGTTTGATGTGTATCATCAGGACCAGTGTTCTTGTAAATCTTCAGCCCCTCTCCTATGCATACTGCTGTAATCTCCATTAGAGCAGCTGTCACCCTGCACTGTGATTCTTTGAAGCATCCATAGCCTTTTGAGATCAGTCTTTTTTTTTTTTTTTTTAGCTCATCTTGGTATCCCCTTGAACCAGCATTATTCTCAAAATATTTTTTGATATGATCTTGGAAAATCCTGCATTGTCCCAGAATTCTAGCAAAAGCTTATTCTCCTGATAGATAAAGAATATGGAATTCCATGAAATGGAAGAAAGTTAATCTTGTTAAGAATAAATCATAGACTCAGGGATTCTCAGAATTATTAAATTTATTTGGAACAACAACTGCTACCACCATAACCATCTCCCACACATCTAAGTCTCTAATGTGGGTATCTTTACCAAGTACCTGGCTAGGTGTACCAGGGCACAGCATCCCCATATCACATGGGCATGCATGCCTACCTTGACCAGTTTGGACTCAAGTTTAGGACCAGAGTCAAGCAGAGGCTTGATTAAATTTAAATAATTCTCTCAAAATATTAGGAGGGGGAAAAAAGGAAATTAAAAAAATAATAATAATAAAAGGAAAGCAAGCTAGAACTCACCAAAACCTGAACTCCTGCTTTCTTTAGGAAGTTTAAAATATTTGTGTGATGACATTTTTGATTGAGACTACTTCACTTAGTAAAGTGAATTTCCTTTTTATCAGGGCTTATTTATACAGCTAACTATACTCTGTCTAGACAATGCATAACTAACAGCTATTTGAGTGGACTTTCTTTTGACTTTTACATTGTCTTTTTATCTCCCTTTCCTCTCTCTTTCCTCTTTCCTGCTTTCCATCTACATTCTTCTTTATAGTGTGGTGATGAGACCTTCTCTTTGGCAATTGAATGCCAGTCAATTCAAACACATTGGGGAAAATATGGGTTTAGATAGCACTAAATAACTAGCTATCTAAATAATACCTATTAAATAATTAATTATCCAATCAGGATTCATTGGCTTTGTACTCTGTCCACATCATTTAAAAAGAAATGTGGGGCTAGGGCCACAGCTCAGTGGTAGAGTGCTTGTCTGGCATACAAAGGCCCTGGGTGCCAACCAAAGCACTGAAAAAAAGAAATAGGAGTTGCAGTTCCTCTGGAAAACATTTGCCTCTTTTATTGTTATTTTTCTCCTAGATTACAAGGCTTTTGAAGAGGCAGCTGAACACTTTCATCCTTACATCAAGTTTTTTGCCACCTTTGACAAAGGGGTAAGTACCATGAACCCCCGGGTTAAACACTTTTGTAGGCAAGAAGGATTAAAGACTGGACTTTCTATTGCATTTTTCTTTTTTCCTTTTGGCAACCTTAACCACCCTCCTTTGCCTCTTTCTCCAGAAGAGTTAGAAGTTTTGTTTGGGTATTGATTGAGAGATGATTAATTCAGAGGATGTAAGCATATTTCTAAAAATAGCCAGTGGAAGGTGAGGGCCACCCCTTAATTTCCCATGCACTAAGAATGGGAAGCATGTGACCCCAGGGTGTGCGGGGCACTAGCCACCCTTTTCCTGTTCTTCTCCCTTCCTGGGGTTGCACATGACCTCTTCTGCTGAGTTAGGATGGGGAATTAAATAGGGAGGAACACTGACCGCATGAAGCCCTGGTGCTTTAGAAAGTTACCTTCAGGAGATGTTGTTGATATCTATAATTCAATTGCTTTTTCTAACTGGATGTTACATGCAATTTTATAATCCAAACAACAGCAGAGACCAAGAGACCTTAAATCAATGGGTAGTTTATTTGGGGTCTATTGCAGTCAGAGTACTCCCCTCTGGTTCTTATAACTACTATTATGACCATTTATTGAGTGTTTTCATGTGTTGGGCAAGTCTGATATAAAGTCAGCTCTGTATCTGTGGGTTCTGCATCCAAGGATTCAACCAACCTCAAGCAGAAAATAATTGAAGAAAAAAAAAAAAAAAAGCTGTTTGAACTGAACTGTATCAACTTTTTTCTTGTCATTATTTCCTAAATAATACAGTTTGATACCTATTTACTTAGCATTTATGTCATATTAGGTATTATGTGTAATCTAGAGATGACTTAAACTATACAGAAGAGGTGAGTAGACCATATGCAAATAACATGCCATTCAATCAAAGGGACCAGAGCATCTAGAGATTTTGGTGTCCTTGAAGTTCCCGCAGAACCAATCCCCCATCAGGTACTGAGGGATGACTGTATTTTATCTATATGATTTCTAATCCTTTAAACAACCTTGATATTTGTAAAAATGTGCTCTATATGTGTAATATGAAATGTAATGCATTCTGCTGTCATTTATAAGAACTTAGAATAAAAAATAAATTAAAAAAAATAAACAACCTTGAAAGGTAGACATCCTACTTCTCAGAGAAAAGAGACTTAGAAAGATTAGGTAGCATCTAAGATCTTCAGAGAATTAATGGTAGTGCTAAGATCCCAATTTAGGACAATCTGTGCCCCAAACCTAGGTATTCTCTCCTGTATCATGACATTAAATAGAAGATCCTATATCTGCCCTTAAGATTCAGGATGCATGAACACACGCAACACATGATACACATATACATAACACACACATCACACACACACACACACAACTGAAAACCATAAATCAACATATTTACTAGAATAAGAAAATCTAAGACAAACTAAGTCCTTGATCAAACTCACATAAAAGTTAATCAGAGTAGCCTCCTAAGGAACAGGGTAGTTGGTGAGCAGTGCTCGTGGGCCTGTATGTTATGATGGGTTCAAGTATTCTAAAAAAAATAAGGGAGACCAGGATCAGTAGATGCTGGAGCAGGGAAGGGGCACAATAAAGAGATTACATTCAATTTTATATCCACTTCTGGGGATGTGGCCCCTGTCTTTAAGCCTATAATTCAGAAGAAAAGTCTATAATCTATGTAATATTATCTAAACTTGAGCAAGTTTACTGTAATTGATCATATTTTAGATTTGGGAGAGATCTTAAGCAAGAACACACCAACAGTAATAACGGTTGCTTATTAAGTACTTGTTATGTGCCAGGCTCTGTGCTAAGAGCTTCTTGTGGGTTTTCTCATGCCAGTCTCTTGCTGGGCCTATAAGAGAAGAATGAATATTCTATAGAGGATGAAGATGTGGCAAGGAGAGATCAAGCGATTTGGTCGCATAGTTGAGAATAGAGAAGCCTGATGTAGTCTCTCTACTCCCATGCTCCAGAGAAAGCAACAGCATTGGTAAAATGCTAACTGGTGCTGGGCATGTACTAAATATTCAGTCAGTGTTAGCCCGAATGTTTTTAGTAAGACAGTGGACATCTAGGCCCAGGATGATGAGAGGTTGGGATGGGAACTTAGAGAGGAAGGAACACAGAGTCCCAGGCTGGGTCCATCTCTGGCATTTATTCTGACAGGCCAGGAGTGGCTGAGGGGCTGCTGGTTAAGAACCCATCTGAAGGGAAGAGAGTCAGGCAGATGGACTTGGCCAGGCAACAAAGCCGTAGGTTTTTGAAGGGGTGGTTCCATTCTGAGCTCAGGGTATTTGTTTTCAGAAGTGCCTCCCAGTCCCACTGGATGGTTTCACATCTGTGGCCTGTGAAGAAGGTGAGGTCAGGCTACAATTAAAAACTCCAAAACCTTCTTTAAAAAAAAGCTTCTCACAAAGCTCTGAAAGACACTGAGTCATAAGCACCACTGTTCATGTAGCCTTGTGGGATTTTATAACATTTAAAAGGAGACTCATTTCCTCCACATAGAACACAGAGGCTGTTGCATCCATCATGGGGGATGGGCAGTGTAGGTCCCAAACCTGTGCACCCTGTAAAATTCCCTGGGAAGGTTACTGATAATGCAGATTTCTGGGCACTGTCACAACCCAGATTTCCAGGAGTGATGCCACAGATTATTACTTTTCAAAGCTTCTTGGAGAATACCAATATTGACAGTGGTTGAGAACTACTGACTTCCGCATCTATGGGACCACCTTTGACATGTCCCTTTCTTTACAGTTCTCCAACTCATGGTAAAGGTTTCAGTTTATTTACTTATTTACTTTCTGTCTTCCCATCTTCTCTCCCACACTAAACTTTAAATTCTATAAGGGAAGGAATTGGTTTTGCTCAGTGTTGTAGACACATTTGACTTTTAATAGTAGAAAACACTCTTATTTAATTGCAATGCCCCTGTAGCAGGTCTGTTTCTAGATCCATGTCTTGGATACAGAAGACTCCACTAAATATTTATTGATGAAATAAATGAATAAGTGCTTCAGGCAGTCCAACCTCCTTCAGTCCTTACCATCTAAGACATGACTGTAAGAATGAGAGAAAGGTGTCTTCTGGGAGACAAGATGAGGGCACTCCCTGAGCGTGGAGGAAAGAGAATGAAGAACCTGTTTTACTAAGATTTTCCACTGCAATGACCAAAGGATCTGACATGAACAATTTTAAGGAGGAAACTTTTATTTGGGGGTTCACAGTTTCAAAGTTCTCAGTGCACAGATCACCAACTCCATTCCTCCAGACCTGGTATGAGGCAGAACATCATGGTGGAAATGTGTGGCAGAACATCATGGTGGAAATGTGTGGCAGAGGAAAGCAGCTGGGGCATGGCACTAGGAAGGCGAGAGAGAGAGAGAGAAAGAGAGGGAGGTGGGAAGGGAGAGAGGGGAAGGTTACCTCTGTCCACAGACAAAATATACACTCCAAAGGCATACCCCTCAGTGACCCACCTCCTCCAACCACACCCTACCTGCCTTCAGTTACCACCAAGTTAATGCCTATCAGGGGATTAATACACTGATTAGTTTAAGGCTTTCATAACCCAATCAGTTCACTTTTAAGATTTCTTGCATTGTTTCACACATGAGCTTTTTTGAGGACACTTCATATCTAAATCATAAAAATCTCCTGAAAATTTTTACTCAGATTTCCCAGTATTCCAGCTAAGGATATAACAATCCAATTTTACATTCATTGACTTAATACTCAGACCCAGACACTGGCATTCAGAGACCAGAGGCCACCACCCCCACCACCATCTCACACACACACACACACACACACACACACTCACACGCACACACAAACACACACATATATACACACACACATGCAGGAATGCCCATTCTGCTTGCCTTGACAATGGTTCTGACCAGATCTCTACCACTGTCAGGAATCCTGAATTATAGCAGATCATAAAGGGGGTGATTGATGAGAACATATTATAAGAAAGGCAAAGAAACATCTCAATAAAACATGTGCAGCACCAATGTAGCATTTATGGGGAAATATTTATATCCTTCCTTTATGCTGTCAAGGAGAAGGTAATTTTCAAATGAAAAGAAAGTTGGATGACAAGCAAGCTGGAGGTTTGTAGTGCTTCATAGAATTCTAACAGTCACCAGATATGTGATCCTCATGAACTGCTAACCCAAATCGTGCCTCAGGTTCCTCATTTGTAAAATAAGGTTAGTAACAGTTTTTACCTCATACAAAATGAGGACCAAATAAAGTAATCCACCTGTAACACTTTGCCTGACCCATAGTAAGCACTCCATGTGTTTGCTATTACTTGTTTTGCTCTCCCAATCACTTTCTGTTTCAGAGAAGCCCAGGTTCCTGGTTCCTAGGAAACATATCAAGTAAACTCAAAAAAGACCAGAATCCAGCGTCATTTTGCAAATCCATTCTACCCTAGATCCAACTTTGCAAAGAATTATGTGTGTGCAGGGGCAGAAATACCTAGCCATCTCAGCCCACCTTGGGACCTCCTCCCTGGCAGGGCCCCACCTCCTACTATTCCTACCCTTCTCCTTGAATGTGGGCTGGAGCTAATGAACTTGTGTCTAATAAGTAGAATACATCCCCTTCCAAAACAAAGAATTGTGTATAAACCCAGATTCTGGTTGTATGCTTGCTCTTCCCCACTCTATGGCTTGATGCCTGATCACCCCCTTATCGACACTGCATACTCACCCCAAAAACAATTGGGGGAAAAGTAAGGAAACCCCCACATTTCTCTCTCTTAAAATAAAATCAACATGACAATGAGAGTGTAGACTGCATGATCTTACTCTCCACATGGCCTGCTTTCTTTAACTCTGGGTAGCCTGCTAGAATTTCTTTCCCTGAGTACCATGAGAAATCTCTTTTGGGATATAGTGACCTGGAATTAACAGCAATTGATGACAAAAGCCATATGAACATAAGTGTTTCCTCAGAATGGACCTCCTTGTGTAAGAGCTTATGTAACACCCAGTTCCTCCCCCTCCCCAATTAGTCACAGCCCCCGGGTCACTGGGTCACTGCATTGTGGTTACCACCACAGGGCGTCAGCTCTTAGGCAATTCCTCTGTAGTTTCAAGGAAACCACTGTTCATCCCAGCACTTTCTTGGACCAAAGCTCTGAGCTAGAAAAGAATGGCATTTGGTTTTCTATAGAGCATTGCACATTCCAGGCCTCTCAAATCATGTCACAAAGAAAGATCCTGAGTTCAGTGGCTTTGCAGGCAAACACAGACATGTAGCCACTTTAATCAAGAGAGAAAATGTGTTCCAGGTTAAGGCCTCGGCCCCCAAGCTTTTTATCTATTATAGGGTGAGCCACTCATCCTGGCTTGCTGGGAACTATCCAGATTTTAGCACTGAAATTCCCACATCCCAGGAAACCCCTCTGCCTTGAACAAAGCAGGATGAGTGGTCACTTTACGGCTGCGAGTTAATAAGCTGGGCAGTTCCCAGAGCCTGACAAACCAAGCAAGCCTGGTAGTGAGAGACTGAAGCCTAGGCCCCAAGCTTCCACCTAAATAGAAATTAGGGTGCATGAGCTGGTCTAGGACAGATTAATGGATTGACTCTTGATTCCGTGTACTTGTACTTGTATGCTTTAACAGCTTCCATCAATTACCTGTTTCATCAAAATTGGTTCAATTAAATCCATACAACCCAGTATAGTAAAAATGCCTGTTGGCAGTTCCTTCCTCCTCCAGCCCTGGCAAATGCATTAGAGAGATGGTGATTATACAGTTAACTTTCCTACTTTTCATTCCAACTCTTCCCTGACCCTACTTGACCTTCATTTGCCTCTTTGATCACAGAAGGAGATTTGTCCAGCCCAAGCCACATGTGATGAGTTCCTGTTGCTTCAACCTTCAGGTTAAAACTGCACACACGCTCTCGTGTCTTCACCAGAGAATATGCACACTTCTGTTGGATGGGCAACCCACTGCTACTCCGAATTACCATTCAAACACACAATCAAAACTGTTGTCTTATTTATATTACAGGTTGCAAAGAAATTGTCCTTGAAGATGAATGAGGTCGATTTCTATGAGCCATTTATGGATGAGCCCATTGCCATCCCCAACAAACTGCACACAGAAGATGAGCTTGTGGAGTTTGTGAAGGAACACCAAAGGTACCAAAGATGGCAGATGGGGGCAGCGGGGGGCGAGGGGGGGGGCTGGGGAATTGGGAAGAACCTCTCAGACCCACAAGAGCAGCAACCTAGAGTAAGTTCCCCAGCAGAACAGAACTCAGTAGTATGGCTTTGTTAATCATTGATAAACAGCAGGTTTACTCCCATAGGTTACTATTGTTGAATAAGGGTCTGCCCTTGAAAACAGGGTTAGACTGCCTCCCCTAGTCAGCAAATCCCCTCAAAGCCATAGTAAGATATAAGTAAAATTCTACACTAATAACGATATCAGTTTAGTGTCAAGCACCATCCTGGGTGCTTTATGAGAGCTACTTTATCTCATCTCCAATCTTATGAGGTGATCATTATTATCCCAGTTTTACAGACCAGAGAATAAGACTCAGAGTATTTAAATAATTAGTCAAGGATAGGCATTCTATACATACAACTTCTGGGAGAGGAATATTTGTTACTACTTAGATTAGCTCTAGCAAAGTCCAACAAACTTTTTCTCTAAAGGAACGGCTAGTAAATATTACAGGTTCTGTGGGCCAGATGGCCTCTCTTGCAGCTGTTCAACTCTGCCCTTATAGCATGAAAGCATCCATAGACTATGTATAAACAAATGGATGTGACCACCTCCCAATCAAAGTTTGTTTACAACAACAAGAGTCACTGGCTGGATTTGGCCCACCAGCTGTAGTTTGCTGACTGTGCTCTTGGTGGAGGGACAATACTGGAACATAGACCATGTCAGTGGGTTCACTGCCTTGCCCTGCCCCACACATGCAAAAGTGTGTTCGTTGAGCCTAGAGAATCATGCTCTGGTGCCTGGACAGCCCTGGTCTCTGTAGGGAGACAGCACTTGGAGGAATAAATATTAATATGTCTAGCACTATTTGCCAACATTCAGAAAGAAATGAAATTGTGAGCAAGTATAGATCCTTCCTTCCCCCCTCAAAGATTCCTAAGGAGCTTTTGATAGATGGATTCTGATAAATAATGGCAGATTCTGGGCTGGGACAACCAAAACTTCCTGTTTTTTCTCTCCAGCTTCCTCATTCTGGGCCTGCTCTGGGCTCTCAGAAGTGGTGCTGTCAGGAGGGAAATGCTTCTTGCCCTGGGAATGAATGGACCCTGAAGCCTCTGACCCATTGTTTCTAGTAGGCTTTACATGCCTTGGATCAAATGGGTCTATGAAGAGGCTGAGTGATTTAGACCCAGCTCCCAGCCCCACATAGCAGGGTAGAGAAGCTCTGCTTTCCTAAGCAGAAAGGGGTTGGGGGCTCTTCATCATGTCTCATCTACATTCAGTGGAGCTGAGGCTGGTCTCTGACATGGCGATCTCCACTCAAGGAAGCTCCTCCTTTTTTTCAGACCTACTCTACGTCGCCTGCGCCCAGAAGATATGTTTGAAACATGGGTAAGAAACTGGCAAACTCTTCCTGCCTTGTAGAGAGGCACCCCTTTGATAAAGTCCCAGGACTCAAATGAGGTCTTTTTTGGCTGGGTTGGATGTCTAGGTGGTGGAATATTTGGAACATGGACAGTGTCATGCTCAGTTTGTACCCATTTTTCCATGGATCCAATGTAACCCTCTTTGGTATTTTTCACTGGGCAAAATTACTGCGTTGAGCTCATTTCCCACATGTTTTGATGGTTTCCATTGACAGACCACCAAAAACCCAGAGTAATACAGTGGAAGGAGCTCAGGCTGTAAAGTCATAGAGACTTGTGTTCAAGTCCAGAATGTGCTACCTAGTAGCTTAGTATCCTACATCAAGTCATGTGGTCTGTCTAAGCTTTAGTTTCCCCATCTAAAATTGGGACTTTTTGTAAGGATAAGTCAGATGAAGAGTTTAGAACATGGTAAGTACTCCATTAATGAAAGGTAACTTTAATAAAAAATGTCAACTCACCGGGTGCGGTGGCGCACACCTGTAATCCCAGCACTTGGGAGGCTGAGGCAGGAGGATCACGAGTTCAAAGTCAGCCTCAGCAATGGTGAGGCACTTAGCAACTCAGTGAGACCCTGTCTCTAATAAAATACAAGAAAGGGCTGAAGATGTGGCCCAGTGGTCGAGTGCCCCTGAGTTCAATCCTCTGTACCAAAAAAAAAAAATCAACTCAAAGCTCTGGAAAGTGGCTGAATCAGATTGTCCTCAAGGTCAGTGTTGTAGACAGTATGCCAGGTGGCTCAGATAGAGTAATTAGAAAGAGGCCCCTGGAGATACACCCCTCACTCTGGCCTCAGATTTATACAGATTCCATCAACAATAACAACCAAAGTCTGTGAGCATTTTCCAAGGCATTTCACACGTCCTTTTCAGTGGACCTCTCAACAGCTCTAGAAAGTGGTGTAGAACAAGTATCATTTTAGCCCATTTTACATATGGAAAAAAACAATGATCATTCAGATTAGGTTAGTTACTCAAAGAAATATAACTCATTAGTTTGGGGGACTTAAATCAAGGCCATTTGGAGCCAACTCTCATGTTGTCTCCAGTATACCTTCCTAGAGTGACCTTATCCCCACAGGGTGCCATTTGGGGGTGGGAGTAGGGGAAAAAGGATTAACATAGAAGCATTTTTTTAATATTCTAATTCATAATCAGAGGTGATGGATAAACAGGACCATGGAGTAACTTGATACATACTGTTTTGTTGGCATGTAACTCAGTTGAATTTCTGAAAGGAGAGCAAACATTTCATAAGACACAAGGGCAAATAATTGAGTCTAAAGGAGTGCATTATTTAAGAAAAACCCAGTACAGTAGCAACCTATTTTCCTAACATTTAAGCCTTTCAAAAAAATTAACCTTTAAAAGGTCTTGTTACTAAATTTAAAAACAATAACAACAAAAGGGTATAACAATACTTGAAATGTAATATTCCTTTAAAAATTTGATTTAACGTTTTACTCTAAAATAATTTCAGACTTATGAAAGTAGTGCAAAGAATTTCATTATTTCTTCAAATTCCCCAAATGTTAACATTTTGCCAACATTTTTTCCTATCTCTCTCTCTCCCTTTCTCCATAAATATTTGTGTGTGTGTGTGTGTGTGTGTGTGTGTGTGTGTGTGTGTGAACTGTTTGAAAGTAAGTAGCAGGCGTGATTCCCCTTTATCCCTAAATACTTCAAGTATTTCTAAACATAAGTATTTTCTGTAATAATCATAGAACAATGATCAAAATCAGGAAATCATCACTGATGTAACTCTGCTATCTAATTGGTAGATGTTATTTATATTGACCAGTTCTTCCATTAATGGCCTTTATTGCAAGAGAAAAACTTTTCTTTTTTTCCTGGCCCAGGTCCAATGCTGGATCTCACATTTGCATTTTGTTGCTATGTTTCTTTAGTGACCTTTAGTCCTGAATAGGTTCCTGGTCTTTCTGTCTTTCATAACACAAACTACCATTTTAAATTGGGAACGATCATTCCTGTTCTGTTCTGTTGTGTCTTTATCTTTAGTTTTTCTATTTCCCTTATCCCTAAAAGACAATTCTCAATGATCTAGGCTAGGGTATTTAGTTTAACCAAGTAGAGAAAGGATTCTAGAATGGTTTGCTCCTTCCTAACACCCCAATCTGGACTAGCCACATAACATACATAGAAGTTCTAGCCAGACCCAGACAGTGCTCATCCAAGTTTCCAAATAGGGAGGAAGGCAGGGCAGGGCCCTCCAGGGTTATCTTTACAACCTTAAAAAGGGAAAGCAGAAACCAATTGATCAGAAGGGCTTTTGAGAAACCATTTCTCATGCCCCTCTTCATCCACCTATGCCCACCTGGAGGGCACTGCTTCAGAGTGGCATCCTCATGGGCCACTTATCCAGATATGGTGGAAAGTGACCAGTTAATGAACTGAAGAGTCTTTATCTTCAACAGCCACTTTCTCAGACATTGAAAAATATTTAAATAAGATAGGAAAGCTAGTTAGGTTAAAGTAACTATTTACCTTTTCTTACCCTCCACCCTAATTATGCAGGTTTCTAAAGTAACAGATCATACATAACCTATCATGTATTATTACTAAAGAAATTGGTGCCTAGTAGTATTTGATATGTGAAAATCCAAGAACATTTATTTATTTATAATACTAGAAGAATTTCAAGGTGAGGCAGGGCAATCCAAACTCAGTGCTGACCTGTCATTCTCCTTGGACACTACACACCCATCCTGGCAAATGGTCAGTCAGAGTCCTTGGCAAATGTCCAGAAGGGATGAGAATCAGTGCTTTCTTCTAAAACAATCCTCCCTCTATTGCAATAGCAAGGCACTTCCAAACTGAGGCCAAAGTCTCCTAGACAACGCCCGAGGCCACTACATTGCACCTCAGTTAGGAAGCCTGTTAGCCTAAACTACATTTTCCCCCTCTGTGCCTCTTAAGGAGAACATTCAGAAGAGATGAAGCAAATAAAATATTGGCACTGGCAACATATCTGGTTATTAGATAAATGATCATGCTAGTTTATTCTTGGTATCTCTAATAGTTCCTAATTTTCTTTAGTGATGATATAATATTTTTATAGTCACACTCTTTTTTTAGTCAGTAGACATTAATAAGAACCTATAGGGCTAGTGTTGTGGCTCAGTGGTAGAGTGCTTGCCTGGTATGTGTGAGGCACTCGGTTTGATTCTCAGCACCACATTAAAAAAATAAATAAAATAAAGGTATTGTGTCCATCTACAACTACAAAGGAAGAAAGAAGAAAGAAAGAAAGAAAGAGAGAGGAAGGAAGGAAGGAAGGAAGGAAGAAGGAAGGAAGGAAGGAAGGAAGGAAGAAGAACCTATAACATTGTGCTAAACGGAGATACCAAAGTGAACTGTGCTGTCTTGGGCTCAGGGTTTAGTAGTGAAACAGTTGCAACATAACAGCAACCCTCTGCTCACTGCTATGACCTAGGGCCTCCAAAGTGCTAGGGGATCCAGAGGTGGGTACTTGGCAAAGTCCCAAATCTCTAGTTCTTTTGGGAATCTAGTGTGTGGTTTACTTTATGTGTGGGCTCCTTTTCAGCCTCTTTCAACTTGCAAGCCACTGATCCAAATTTATAACATCTTCTGCAAACCCAGAAGAGGAGCAGTCAATTCACAGAGCCTGTTCTATGGCTGATGTTGACAAAGAAAGAACATGGGTACTATGGTTTGTATGAAAAAATTCATATTTTGAAATCTCAGTGTCCAAGGTATTAGATATTAGGAGGTAGGGCCTTTGGGAGGTGGTTGGGTTATAAGGGCCCTCATGATTGTGGTTATTGCCTTTATGGAAAAAGTCCCAAGAACTAGTTAGCCCTTTTGTCTATGAGCTAGAGTGCAGGGAAGATTCAAACACTGAATCTGCCAGTGACTTCCTCTTAGACTTCCTAGCCTTAAGAACAGTGAGAAAGAAAGTTCACTGATTTCTGTTGTTTATAAGCTCCCCAGTTTGATATTTTGTTGTAGCAGCCAGAATGGACTAAGACAGTGGGTTTTGGGGCCAGACAGAACTGGCTGGAATCCCATTATGTCAATTACTAGCTCTGTGGCCTTGGGTAAGTCATCAATTCTTTAAGTATTAAGTAGGAATAGGATTTTTATTTGAGATTTAGAGATAATGTATTTACAGAGTACTTACACAAAAGTGGCAAATGGTAGATACTGTCAACATTTGAATCATCATTGTTATTTTTTTTTAATATTCTCTAGTTATCAATGGACTTTTAAAATTTTATTTACTTATTTACTTATATGCAGTGCTGAGGATCGAACCCAGGGCCTCACACATGCCAGGCAAGCACTCTACCACTGAGCCACAACTCTAGTCCCTCACCATTGTTATTTTGAAGCATCATAATTCTCCTAGAGAGCTGACCATCTAGTTGATAAGGAAAGAGTTGTGCAATTAAAAAAAGAATTTCTAAGGCAGTATGATATAAAGGCCATATGGGTGTTCTAGGTAGCAAAGACTTCCAGGTTCAGAGAAAGCCCTTGGTTTGCTCGGTTTCTCGGTCCTGCAGGGAGTTCACCTCTTTCTGGTCTGTGCACACTGGGTTCTCACCTAGTAACCTGGACTCACAGACTTGTGATGGACTTGTTCTGTGAGTTTATTACTGAAAATACCTGGCCCCTAGCATGCACCTGCTTCTTCTTGGGTGTTCAATAGAGGTTTGTGTGCTGAATCTGTGAGATGTAGGCAGAGAGAGGCTCTGTCCCTTGGTTACAGCTCTCCAGCCAGGGATAACATCAGGCCTGGAGAGTGACAGGCATATTACGAGCAGCCTCTTAGAAAACGAATATGGATTCTTAATTCTAAAACCAATTTCCAAACGCCTTCTAGAAGGGCACACAGAAATGAGGCCTGCTTCAGAGAGTTAACAGCACTCACTTCCAACTGATGGCAGGAGACAGAGATGCGGGGCAGCCTAATGAGAACTGACCGGGATATTCCGTCTGGCAAGAATAGCAAATGTAAAACAGTGAGACCTCAGACTCCCCTTCTGGTTGCTGTCGGATTTGTGTAATAAACTGGCACGCACACACATATCTATATCTGTAAAATTCAATTCCCCAAAGAATGACCAAGGCAGTGCCCACTATCTTGTTTTTAATAATAATATTTTCTATTTAATCTCTCAGAATTTTTGGAGGTTTTGTCCATTCTAAACTCAAAGGGGAAAAAATTAGCATTTAGATAGGATTGCACCAGCATTAAAATCAATTGAAATGGAAACGGAGATCTGGGGAGGGTTGAGATGAAGTTTTTTTTTTTTTTTCCCCCATAAGATGATTCTGGTATGACATTCAGGGTGCCCAATAAATACCTCTCCCATGTCATAATCAGTATTCACTTGGCTTTGTCCCCAGGTGCCTCAATCTCACACATATTCCTCTCCAAGTCTCCTGGGCATCACATTTCTTTTCACAGGGGCCCCTCCACGCTCCCACTCTTCCTTCTCCAGCAACAATCAATGTAAAGGAGACACAAGGCAGAGGCCCTTTGTGTCCAGGATGTAGAAACACAGAATGCTCCTTGCTTGTCCATTATTTGAAATACTCTCTCTGGTTTCTTTTCCTTGTCCTGGCCCCCACTGCCACACTCACTATTCCCAATCACACACTCTTAATCTTCCAGAGACCCCAATTCCTGCGTCTTCTTGGGGCCTCCCACACTCATAGAAGTGCTCATACTGATTTGGCAAGCTTTGGGTTGACAGCAGAAAAGACCCCAAGGAAACCACCTGGAGGTCACAGCCGGCAGGGTGTCCCCTTACATACCTCATGGGCTGTTTCTTCAACCAGAGTCCTAACTTATACATGTTTCTTGTGTAGACAGCAACAACCCACATCCTGATAGACCTGGAGGGCTCTCGTCTGCTGCCCATTTGGGAATATAGTTTCAGGATCTATCAGCAGCATGCAGAAGTTCCCATAATCTGACACATTGCTGATTATACCTCCTGGTGGCAAATCCTTAAAACAGACTGGTAGCCTCAGTCACTGAGCTGCCTCTGCATGCTTGCTGCCCCAGAAGCTCCTGATAAGCCAGACTTACATTCTTTCTCATTTTACTTTTTACTGCTGCTCTTTTGAACTGACCAAACCTAGGAGTGAGATCCATTTAGTGCTGATGTCTTGGTATGTGTAGCTGGTATTTTCCTGTCTAGCAAACCCATTTATCCAAATCCCTGACCAGAATTCTATGCAGTCCTGCCAGCTGCGCATCACTGTCCCCTTCCTTAATGGATGCCCTGCTCTGTTCCTCTGTATCTCCATGTCCATTCCCCTTCCACATCCTGCAATCCTCCCCCACCCCCACCCCAACATTTCCAGTCCAGCTTCTGTGTCCCTGTCCCTGGCTCACTCCTTTGTATCTCTCCAGCTGAGAGTGTGACCTTGGTTTCTTTTCTCCTTCAGGAAGATGATTTGAATGGGATCCATATCGTGGCTTTCGCAGAGAGGAGTGACCCAGGTAGGAAACACACCCCCCCCCCCCCCCCCCGGCCTGCTTAGCTGTTAGCAGGAACTGTCTCACCTTCGCCAGCCAGCCCTCCCTCGCCTTCTCTTTCCTCATATCCTTTCTACAAGGCAACTGCAAGATATTGGGCACCCCCTGGTGGTCACCTGTTAGGTGTGAGTCTGTCTTCAGTTGTGCACATAGCTAAGGGAAGAGAAGGTGTAAACAGATTAGAACTTTAGACATTCTGCTTAGTTTCCCAAACTGGAAGGAGTGTTGGGCAATGGCAAGAGTACTAGAACATCCAAGCCTGACAGGATGTGTGCATATAAATTTCTGTTTACTTTAAATATTTAGTTACCAATTTTGTGATCTAGCCTATATAAATCACATCTTATGTTAACATAATAACACATGTATCCTTCAACAGAATAAAACACATTTCCCTAAACTATGAGAACTAAGCAAACCAAGCAACTTATTTTAAAAAGTGCAAGATTGACTCTATAATTGGATGAGTAATTCTTTTTATTGCAGCTTGCACAACTTTTCCCTGGTGAAGTGCAGAAAAATTGAATTTTGCAGGAGGTGAAATGCTGGTTCCCTAAGGCAATGCTCTGTGATATACAAAGGTCCCAAGAAGAAAGTGAAAATAGAGATTCTGTGTTCTTTTAGAGACCTGGAATCATCCAGAATGCAACAGGGATGCAAGGAACTCCATCGTGAATGTCTTAGCAGCCAGGCCTTGGGCCATGAGGTGGCTGGGCAGGATTCCAAAACCTGACAGTGTCCAGACTGCAAAGCACCAAAGATCCCTTAAGTTACCTGGGACAGAACCTTAGCCAAGTTGTGATGCACCATCACTGCTCTAGGAAATGCAGACTCCAAAGATGTTTGTCAGGACCTTAGCTACTCTCAGAGGGAGACATCTAGAGGTGACTTCCAACAGGTTCAGAGAAATTTCACTAGCTATCCAAGAAAACACATTTGGTGGCACATCATGAAGGAGGGACAAATGTCTTTCAGTATATACCTGATTCCTCAAAATGCCTTGATACATGGCAGGTACCCAATAAATATTTGTGGTGCAGATTGTCAGATTGACCTACAGACGGCAAACCCAATATTTTATAATTTAAAAATCAAAATATAATCCACATAACATAACCATTACCCTTTTAAAGTGTACAGTTCAGCCGGGCGCGGTGGCGCACACCTGTAATCCCAGCACTTTGGGAGGCTGAGGCAGGAGGATCGCGAATTCAAAGCCAGCCTCATCAATGGCGAGGCACTTAGCAACTCAGTGAGACCCTGTCTCTAAATAAAATACAAAAAAGGGGTGGGGATGTGACCCAGTGGTCGAGTGCCCCTGAGTTCAATCCCTGGTACCAAAAAAAAAAAAAAAAAAAAAAAAAAAAAAAAAAAAATGTACAGTTCAGTGGGGTTTTGGATATCACAAAGTTGTACAAACATTGGCACTATTTAATTCTACAACATTTTCATCCTGCATGATGTTTTCAAGGTATACCCATGATACAGCATGTATCAGTATTTCATTCATTTTTAGGATCAAATAATGTTTCATTGCATCAAAACCAAATTTATGCTCCAAATTACCTGAGGGTTTCCTTTACCTCTTCTGTTAATTTTTTTGAATCTCCATTAATGTGCCAGATTTCCCATTATATAATTTGCACAGTTGGAAAACCTCTTCAAGGAGATCGTGGCCTTGTCCATAAATAAGTAACTAAATAAATAAAAGCCAGAATAGTTTCAACTTCTTTTCACAGTTTCTGACCATCCTCTATCCCTGGGGGAGAAAATACCAAAGGAAGCCAGTTGCTTAAGGTTTACAAGCAATAATCAAACAGAATCAGATCCCTGGTGTTGTGTGAACTGAGATGAAGTTGCTACTGGCAGCTGCCTGCTGGCAAGACTCCAGGGAACTTCCTTCTCCGCCCCACTGCCCCCTTCCAGGATTGTGGGGAGGCCTGTCTGGCTCTCTGCAACAATGGAACAAAGAGTCCTCCCTGAAGTTGCAGAAACCTGTTTGACCGAGATTGCTGCTATAATGAATCAAGCTCCTGAAACTTCTTCTACCTCCTCCCTACACAAATATCCCTGGGCCTGAAAGCTCTGCCTTTCTCCCAAAGAGACCAAGCTGGGGCTTGTTTCTGAGAAGCTGAAGGACTGCACTGAGGTGAGGGGGAGGAGCTCTGGAAGCATCATCTTTCAGCAAAGGGAGGACCTTGCCAATCAGACTGGGAAAATGAAGGGCTTTTCCATCCTAGTCCCTGACTTTGACTATGTGGTTAGTCAGTGATTTACCTGCAGGGCATCCATGTGTAACCTGGGCCCAGAGGCCTGGCTGCAGGACTAGGAATTTCAATTCTGCACAGGACAGTTCCTTGGATAACTTAGTTCTTGCTAACAAGTTGCACAGGACCTATTGCCTAACCAGACTGCTACCTGCCCTGCCCAAGGAGGAAGGGTATATATATATCCAGGAAAGCAGCACTTTTCTTCTTAAAGAGCTAACAGTATTGAGGAACTGAGCCGGGAGTTTTCTGTAGAGGATTTTATTTAGTCCTAAAGTCACTCTGTGATGTGTGGATGGTGATTTAATTATTATTCCAGTGACATATGAGGAAAGGGGAGTCTTGGAGATTAAATAACTTGCCTGCAGCACCCACGGCACCTAAGCTAAAATTCACATTCTAGTAAGCTCTCCAGAGCATCAGGATTATGTATCGTGATTATGATGAAGGTGGTGATAATGGTTGTTCACTCTGTGCTTATATGACATAATCCCATGAGGGAGGTTCTATTTTTATATCCATTTTACAATGGAGGAAGCTGAGGCTGAGAGAGTTTAACTTGCTGGGAAGCGGTGGCATTAAGCTGAGGGCTGTTTGGCTCCCTTACCCACATCCTTATGAGGAGACCTGCTGCAGACACTTACATGCCATTCTGAGTTCCTAGCATTCAGTGCACCTTCTCTCCTCTGCGCTATCACCACCCCCTCCACCTCCAACATTTGAAGGGCAAATAGCATGCTCAAGATCACAGGGTTATGGGACCATAGAAATGTGGGCTTAGATTTCCTGAGGGCTCCTTCTGGGAAAAAGTCCACCCTATCACACCACCTCTCCAACAGTCCCCCTGCCAACTGGCAGGCCTCAGGCTCTGAGCATGCGCAGTGCTGCTGTTTGTGTATTGGGGGGAAAGGGCAAGGGCTATGTAAGCAGGAGGAGGGCGAGGAAGTGAGAAGACCGCAAAGCCACTTGGGAGCTTGAGCGCCCAGTTAGTGAAGATGAATCCCATTTTCTTCGCTGGTCACTGATATTCCTAGATTTGGAATCTGAGATTAGAAAGCAGCATCAACAACTCGTATATTTCCCAGTGGTCCAGGTCCCCAAGGACTCTTGTTGCAATTCCAACCACCACAGAAAGCTGAGGGCAGGCAGGCCTCCCTGAGAGAAGGCAGTGCCTTCTGCCCTGACCCTGGAGCATAACGGCAACTGTCAGGTTTCTCCTTGCTGTAAGCTCCCATTCCAGTGCTGGCAGGCAGACCTGGCTGGGAAGGACATTGCCTGGGTTTTGTTGTCTTGATGGGGGCCCCCAGCAGCCCAAGTACCTCCACCCAAACCTTCTCTCTCACAGCAGCACTCGAGTGCCAGCTCAGAGCTGCTTGTTTGACAGGTTTGAAAATGAACGACTTTCTTGCCTGCTGCCCCCAGATGTGTCTGCATCAGGCTGACATCTTCTTTACAACACTTGATGAAAGGTTTGCAAAGCAGCGTTTCTACATGAGCGCGTGCTGGATGGATATCCTCCAAGGGCACGGGGAATATTAGCACTAACAAGCTGGAAAGGCAAGGACAGGCTGCTGTCTTTGAGGAGTGGAACAGAATTAGTGACAGACCCTAGAAGCAAGTCTCCAAGCCCTGTTGCACCTGAGCTTCCACTGCCTCAGGTTCTTATAAAAATGATTTTGAGACCAATTGTCTCAAATAGGAGGACTAAATGCTTCTTTGAGTTTTTAAATTTAAAGTTGGTTTCACAAGTTCCATATTTGATTCTTATTAGGTCAGGTGCTAAACATTCCCAACATCGGTGCATGTAATCTTCACAATAATTCTATGGGTAAGGGCTGTCATGTCATCTTCCCCAGTGTGCAGGTGAGGAAGCACAGGTACAGAGGAGTTAAATAGCATCTCCCCAGTCATATGCCAAGTAAATGGTAAAACTGGGATTCAAACCCAGCAATCCAGCCCCAAGTCTGGGCTCTGTAACCACCACCTTATGCTTCTCTCCATCATGAAAATGTATCTGTTTCCCCAATTCTGGAATTAGAGGACCAGGAGAAGACAGAGCATAGGAAGAAGGGTAGGTAAGGAGCAGCAGGGTCCTGTACTTCAGGCACCATGTCAGAACCACAGGGCCCACACAATGTCCCTTGTTCTAAGTGGACATCTTGCTCTCACATGTGGCTTCTTGGTGACTAATATTTTGTCAGGGAGACCTGCCAGCCTTGTCTGTCCTTCTGAGGCTCCCTACAGGGCCCAAGCTCACAGAATTCTGCTGTTGGAGAATTCCATACTTACCAAGTAGGCTTTGGCCTGAGGACCCCCTGAGTCTTTCTCAGAGAAGACCTGAGGGCAGTCACCTGCCTCACATACCTGTGTGTCCTAGCACCTGGCCCTGGGCCTGAAACATTGTGAGGACTCAAAACATAAGGGGGAAAAAAAATAAAAAAGAATTCTTCCCATCAATGAAAAAATGAAAGTAGTGAGAAAAACTTCAAATGAATAAAAGGTTGATGTGGGTGTAGGAGGGAGAGGAAGAAGGCCCAGGACAAGTGCCACACTGTCCTTACATGATGACAATAGTGTCTCCTAATTATCAACAAGCATATTGGGTAACAAGGCAGCTATTTGCTCCATTTTCAGAGGGAGAAATGGAGGACCCAGAGGGCTTAAGGAACCTGTGTGAGGTCTCCAAACTTCACACCTGGTGTCCTCTCCAGATGTGACCCCTAAGCTGTGGGATGGGCTGGCCCCTGGCCTACTTATTTGTGCACCTGCCACATGGCTGTCCCAAGCCTCAGCCTCTCTCCCCAGGCAGAGACCCTAAAGCTCACAATCTCCATGGTGTGGGGCTGGGGGGAGGGATCCTTTCAGTGCCTAGTAGGTTAAGTACAGCCAGTTCCCCAGGATTAGCTTACAGGACAGAGGTAAGGGCAGGAGGGCAGCACGGCGGGCCTGTCTGCTCCTGGGCCATGGCTTGGACTGAGACATGTACCTCTGCCAAATGGGGCCTTGACTCCCATCATGGCTGCTCCCAGCCTGGAGCTAGTCCCCCAGGGGTTGGTACAGGCTCATTCCCACCAGACTCTGCCAGGGAAGCAGGAAAGGATAATCACCGGTTTTTCTTCCCACAAAGCGATGATTCCCAGAGGCCACTTGCTTGCCGTGGGAAACCTTCTGGCTCAGCTTGCATCCCTCAGTCCTTGGTCCTGGACTCCAGGGACTAATGCCCAAGTGGCTGGAAAGGAATTGGAGTTCGCATGGCCCTCCTCTTTACTTTGGTCCACATCTGAGATTCTAGTCCTACTCAATGTCATCACTAGGTTAACCCACCCATCTCACTGTGGCTGTGGGGAGGACAGGGCTCAGGAGTGTGATCAGAGGTAGGGAGGGACCACGCTCCAACATGGGAAAGGCAGGAGCAGCCCACCAGCACCAAGGCTACAACACAGACTGGTCCCTCTGTGACCCAGCCCCTGCCTCCCTGATGTTGAAGCTTTTACTCAGGGCTTGAGGTTCTCAGGCACAAATTTGAGGAGGGCAGGAAGATGGCAGCAGTACTGGGAAGAGGGCTGAGACCTTAGAGGGAAGATGAATGGTGGAAACAGCTCCAGACATACAGACTGAAAACCCAAGTTAGACTCCTGGATCTTCCACTTGCTCACACATGTAGGAACAAGTCACTTCCTCTCCCTGTATCTTGCTTCCTTCCTTTGTGAAATGGAGATAAGACCATCAAGACCAGACGTGAAGACTAAATGCAAAAGTAGTCTGTGCTCAGTAAGTGCTCAATAAATAAAGGTCAGGGCAGCATGATTATGGACTTTCTGCATATAAAGAACAAAGTCCTGTGTCTATAAAGGAAGAAATATGGAAATGAACTTCTTGTGAAGAAGGAGATTTCATAAGGAGTTGGATGCAAGGAAAACAATCTTGATTGTTAAAGATTATCAATTTCATATTTGGCCTTTAGGAGGGTCAAAGGATTTTAGCCCTGCAAATGTTCAAAAGAAAAGACAGGGGGCTGTGCACCTGCCTGGTGTTCAGGATGTTGGGGATTTCCTGTGGCTCCGGGAATTGGTCCCTCTCTAATAGCCTCAGGGAATAGTCCTCTAGCTGCCAAGTCTAGGGAGCTTTCGGCCTGCAAGTCTCTAAATAGCATTTCCTCCCTTTTCCTCTCTGTGCAGTTTTTGAATTACGGGCTCTTCCTTCTGAAAGTTAGCTGGTCACAATCTGAAAAGACCTCGAAGCCAGGTCCATCACTGATAAAGGAAACATTTATTCACTTCAAACTCACTGGTTCATTCACACGAGTCCAGCTGTGCTCTAGTCCTGTGCTTAATGTCTTATTGCAAAAGTGAAACAGGCTTTCTGTACCTGCCTTCCTGGCCAGAGGGAGGATCCACAGTGGCTGTTTTCCCTGTCCAGGGCACCTGCCAATTTTACCAAGAAATTTAAGCTCTCCAGAGCAGAAAATTGAGCTTATAACTTAGGATTTTAGCAACTGAATACAGATGACACCAGGTTAGCTGCCCTAATTTAGGCTTCCCAGCCCAATGAGAAGCCATTCCAACAGCTCTACTCCAGGCTGGGGACTGAAGAGGGGACAGCCTTGGAGGCTTGCATGCCTTGAATCAGGAATGTTCAAGTGAGCTGATGCCTTACAAACAAAGCAGTTAAATCGACTCTGACCCGGTTATAGAGGCAAGGTTCTCAGTCAACCAGTTGGCACAGCTGTCTGGAAACTCTTCATTCACAGGATCAGCAACAGGAGTCACAAAGAACCACCCCTGGACATACTGTCTTATGGGATATTTTTCTGTGAGCATCTATCTTCTCTACCACATGGATCCAAGGACTGTTCCTAACCTTCTCCTGGCACCAAGGTCACTGCTCATGATACATATGTGTCGAATACACAAATGAATGGCTGGGCTTAGAGAGCTCGCTGGCTTGCTCGCATTCAGACAGGAAAATGTCAGATCATTAAGGAAAAATAGTGGCTGAACCTTACTGGGTGCCAGGCACTGTCTTAAGTGCCTCAGAGATAGTCATTTAACATACTATGACCCCATGAGGTAGGTGGTATCATCGTCGCCCCATTTTACTCACAAGGAAACAAGATGTTAAGTAACGTTTCCTGAATCACACACTGATTTAGACAAGGTCATTTGACCCCAGAACCCATGTGTTTCAGTGTTGTTCTGGCTACCTCCTTGAAGAATGAGCTATTCCGTTATTGAAAATATCCAGAGCCATTGATGACTGCCCATTATAAAATCCCTCACCCCTCAAGTCAAAGGGTTGCCCTTGCTGGGTGCGTTGGTGCATGCCTGTATTCCCAGTGGCTTGAGAGGCTGAGGCAGGAGGATCGTGTATTCAAAGCCAGCCTTAGCAAAAGCAAGGCTCTAAGCAACTCATTGAGACCCTGTCTCTAAATAAAATACAAAATAGGGCTGGGGATGTGGCTTAGTGGTTGAGTGCTCCTGAGTAATATCCCTGGTATACCCCCCCCCAAAAAAAAGGGCTGCCCTTGAATCTCAATGAAACTTCTGTTTTAATGCCAATCTTATTTATTTATTTTTTGAATGGTTTTTGGGCTTTCCTTGCTCCTTTATAGACATGAAGAATATTCTCTTCACAAACACCTTTCATATTCTTAAAAACAGGCTCTAAACCCCCACTTTTGAATTCTTTTATTTATGTCAAAATTTAATCCATTTTATTTTTTCTTCTAGAACTCAATTTTTATTCTTCTATTTTTTTTTTTTTTTTAAATCTCTGAACCTGCTATAAAATGTAGAATAGAAATGTGCTGTTGGTTCTTGCATGGAACATTCCTTTTTATAAACCCTAACATTATGTGAATTTTTTTCATCAGAAAACTACAGTGCTCTGTTGTACCTTCAGCCTATAGTTCTGGCTACAGTCAGTGCCCTCTGCATCTCTAAGCATGGCTCCCTGAGAACTTGAGCTCCTCTCTGTGGCCTCAATTCTCTCCTTTTCTTTTATGTAAATCAGTCTCAAGTTGAACCTCAGGTTTACTCTCTACTTGAGTTTGGGTCTGTGTTGTTGAATTTCATCCTCTTTGTGTTTTGGATTTGTCAAGGTCAGTTTAACATAGAATCTCATCTTCCAGAGAATAGGCAATGTCACCTCAATTATTCTTCCTTTTCTTCTTTGTTGCTGAAAGCAGTAACTGTAGGTGTTTCCTCCTAGCAGTCTGTGCATTATGATCCATAAATCCACAGATGCTCTGTGCATTTCCATATTTCCCTCGCCTGTGACATGGGCACATGCCTGTAGGAGA
This sequence comes from Tamias sibiricus, assembly GCA_025594165.1. Classification (NCBI taxonomy): domain Eukaryota; kingdom Metazoa; phylum Chordata; class Mammalia; order Rodentia; family Sciuridae; genus Tamias; species Tamias sibiricus. The sequence continues at coordinate 106,437,394 of CM046658.1, read as the reverse complement.
GCCACAGTCACCACATGGAGCAGCTGGTGACATTCTGGAGGGGCTTGACCTTCTCAGCCACACCTACAGGAAGCAGGAACAGAACCCCACCCCCACCTCCATCCCTGTCCCCATCCCAAGTGATAGATGCTCAAACTCTAAAGCACAGGCCCTATCAATCTCAGGTGACTGCCGTATAATCTCATTTGTAATATAAGGATGAGCAGAGATTGACAGACCACTTAGTCCAACATAGTCATCTCTGCAGGAAGAGGCTGCAGGCCATAAAGACCCTCTTCTCCATTAGCTGTCACTTTGATTTCCAGGTAATAATGCCTAAGGGCACCAGTGCGACTCTTCAGTATGAGTTAGTAACATTTAAAGAGTCTACACCCACCCAAAGCAGAGCTGCTAATGGTATGCACTGTATCTGGGATATATTAGAGAAGAAGAATTGCAAGCAACACTTTGACCAAGAGACTGAAATAGCCAAACAAAGGCCAGTTGCTGGAGAGGGAGTTTTGTTAAACTGACACCATGGGGCAGGAGTGGGGGGGGGCGTTGAGAGGAGGGAAGAAATGCTTTTCAAAAAAAGGGCAGTTAGCCGGGCGCGGTGGCGCATGCCTGTAATCCCAGCACTTTGGGAGGCTGAGGCAGGAGGATCACGAGTTCAAAGCCAGCCTCAGCAATGGCGAGGCACTTAGCAACTCAGTGAGACCCAGTCTCTAATAAAATACAAAAAAGGGGTGGGGATGTGACCCAGTGGTCGAGTGCCCCTGAGTTCAATCCCTGGTGCCACAAAAATAAAAAATAAAAAAAATAAGGCAGTTGCTGCACTGAATTCCCAAGCAGTTGGCGAGCTGTTTATGTAAAAGGTATAAATTTCAGGTCACAAATTCAGCAATGCGAAAAAGTAACGTAATTGTTTACAACTGCACATAAATGTCTACTTTGAGTTGTGTACCACTGAATGGTAGAAACTGGCCTGACAATTAATTGTCCCCCAATCCTACCCAACCATCCTAAGGACCGGGATCTTGCTGGTTCCCAGGCATAGCTGGTGGGGTCATCATCATCTGTCCATGTGGGCATCTTCAGAGAAGTCTGTCATTCTGTCTGCCCTCTGGCCCTTGTTCCAAGCAGGTCACCACTGGCCCTGTCCCTCCCACCTGTAGTAAATCATCATATCTTCCTCCATTCTTGACTCCAGCCATGTTCCTCAGAAGCACAGACATGAAGCCTCCATGAAGCCTCCTGACTCCTTCTGCCCTTGTGCTAAGGGCTTCTCCAAAGTATTCTGGGGACTTCCATTTGCCTGAGTTTCATTCTGAAGCAAAGTGTGAGTCCTCTCTACTTTGGTATCCCCTGACCTTATGGAGAGTCTATAGGTGGTCACATATGCACACATGGTTTGTGTTCCTACACATGCAAGAGCATGCGCGCGCACGCACACACACACACACACACACACACACACACACACACACACTGTTTATTCTCAGGGACCTGCCAGAATCTAAACTCTTGTCTGTTCTAGCTAGGGATGGAATAGTGGCACTGAGGGTTTATAGTACGCCATCTCTTACCAAACAGTTCTTCCAGAATTTTTGCTTATAACGAATATGTTATGCATCAGCTCTTTAAGGTTTAGGCTTTTGAAAGTTTGTTTCTTGAAGGTTAGAAGGCTTGTCTCTGCTTTTCCTATGAATCATCCCTCCCTGAGGGCAGTGAATACTGCTGACTGAATAGAGGGAGGGCAGAGTATATAAACAGAACTGGTGAAGGGGGAGTGGGAAGCCCCATTTGACTGTGGATCAGGAGCCACTTAGTTTGAAGATTTTAGGAATTCCAGGTTGTGAGGAACCAAGGGCAGACTTAAACGCTCTTGGCCCATAGAGTAGATGTGGGGAAGTATGATGGATAGCACATGCTTCAAGAGATGGCACAGGGTCACTGGGGACTGGCAGGGGTCATCTGCTTGGCCACTAAACTTTTTCACTAAGGCTATGCAAGTGAACAAATGGGGCTTGGCTTTAGGTTAGAAACGGGTCAGTTCCGTGTGAGCTTTTAATTTCTTTATTCAAAACTTTTATAGTTTCCTTGGTATAAGCCACTTTGTGGCTGGAACCCTCATATGACTCATTTTATAGACTAATCCTATAATTGAGGGTACACACCAAATGGCCCAAGACACCCTCCTGAAAAGCCAAGCTCCCGCTCTCCCTGTGGGAACCCATGCATGCGCCGGGGTAACTCAACCGTCTTGAATCCTGCTTCAGATGGCTATGAGTTCCTGGAGATCCTGAAGCAGGTTGCCCGGGACAACACTGACAACCCTGACCTGAGCATCGTGTGGATTGACCCAGATGACTTTCCTCTGGTGAGTGGCTCAGACCCGGCCCCCATTTCTGGTCACCTTCAGTCCCCTTTGTGTGTAGCATGAGGTCCTCAAGCATGAAGGAGGAAAGGAAACATGTTAGGGCACTTGAAGAAGCCACCCCTTGTGGTGTGGGAGATTCTGGCTCGTGGGAGAGCATTGAACTTGGGGCCTGGTACAGTCACTGAAATGGCCAGACTTACTACTGTTCTTATGCCCCAGAGACAGGAGTTGGAGAGTCTCAGAGAGACCCCGCCCAAGTGAGCTGGGTGGATTCCTTCTGCCATTCTCCATTGATGCCCCCATCCCACCACTATCCTTCCATGTAACTCCTTTCATTTTCTGGGTGGGGAACCATCATTTGGGGCGGAGGGAGTGGTACCAGGGATTGAACTCAGGGGCACTCAACCACTGATCCACATCCCCAGCCCTATTTTGTATTTTATTTAGAGACAGGGTCTCCCTGAGTTACTTAGCACCTCACCATTGCTGAGGCCAGCTTTGAACTTGTGATCCTCTTGCCTCAGCCTCCTGAGCCACTGGGATTACAGGTGGGTGCCACTGCAGCCAGCAGGGACCATCATTCTGAAGCAACTTGAATTATTACATAATAAAACCCAGAGATAAACATTTGCACAGAGTTAAGAACTTGGTGGAGAGACCTCTTTGAGAGCAGAGACCATGCCTACCTCATCCTTGGTGCGTTCCCTGGGAGCTGGGGAGTGAGTATCTAACGTTTATTGAAGGTGCAAGAACCTTAGAGTCCAAACTCTAACCAGTGTTAATGATCAAGGAAGCTTTCATTGTGCTTAGCTTTAAAAAAAATAAAGAGAATTTGTATCATATGTGAATCTGATAGTAATGATTATGAATATAGATAATGCCCTCTACTGGGTATCTGCTACTGCAGGAGTTGTTTCCATACATCATCACAACTCCTCCCCTCAACAACCCTGTGACACAGGTGCTACCATGATCTCTATCAGACAAATGGAAAGAATGATGGCTGGAGAGATATTCCAACCTAAGTCTATGGTATTCATTTTGGTAGAGCTAATGAATATAAGCTATCATTCAGTTATAAATGAAAACTTTATCTCTCAAGAATTAATATTAGTTGTGTAGGTTACAAATGATGATTAAATACAGAAAATCACAAATACTATAATTAAATACAGAAATTGAGGGACTATAATGATTTCAAGGGTCCTAATACCCAATCCTGTGTGGAGAATGAGTGAATCAAAGGCAGGGACTTCTATGACACTTGAAGCCAATGTCATAATTCTGAGTAAGTCTAGAAAGTCCTGGCCATATAGGACTGCACAGAGCACAGCTTTGTTTGTTTTGCTTCTGCCTGACTGTATTTCTTGTTTATCTTACAATTTTGTTATGTAAACTTGTAGATAATCTGCAATGCTCTTGGTCACTTCTGTGTGTTTGCCTTGGGTTTTGCAAATGAGTAATCTTCATGCTATTGTGATTTCCAGATTCCTGAATATTCCAGTGCCCATCAGTTTCCCTGGGACACTTTCTACCACTGAGCATCTCCGTTTTCTCAGCCCAATGGCCCCTGGCTCCTGCCATCCTATCCCAGTCAGACATTTGTTCATATGGAGCCCAAACCTCGCTCAATGAAGCAACCTTCCTCTTATTTATTTTTTATGCCAACTTACAGTATATCACTGCTTTCTCAACCATTTCTTATAGCAAAGTGGCACAAGACAAGGGATTTTTCAAATGGAACACTGAAAGAGAGATGGAGGGAAACAGCTCTTTCATCACCCTTGAACTATAAAAGAGCCACAAGTAATTTGGGAATCAAGGTTGGACCATCTCTGTAATTTTCTTCCTTACAGCTGTAGAAGCTTTTATATTATATGTTTTCATAGTTTGTGCTACGACATCTTTTATTAAATGCTTATTTAAAGTGCCCGAGGGCTGGGGCCAAGTCTTCAATTTCCTAAGTGCCCACAACTACGCGGAAGACCTTTAACCAATGTGACCCAGTTACTATGGTTAGATGACAGGTGAGTCCAGCCACAAAAAGTGGCTTTAACAGGGATTGCCCTCTGCCTGCTTTCTAATCTGATTTTTTGTTGTTGCAGCTTATTGCTTACTGGGAGAAGACTTTCAAGATTGATCTATTCAAGCCACAGATTGGAGTGGTGAATGTGACAGACGTGAGTATCCCCCATGAAGGTTTGCTCAGGGCCTCAACTGGCACGGTTTGCTGCTCCATGGCCCAGACTGTGAGATCATCAGCTCCTTCAGAGATGGGCAGAACCCTTGGCCCTGCCTGAGCTCAGGAAACTTGCTAGTGTGGCCCAAGCCTGGTCTCTGAGCCAGTCCTAAGCTACAGTTCCATGGCTTTGCTCCCTGGGTGCATTCCCTTGCTTGGGACCTGCCTGATCCAACTCATCAATCTACAACCTTCCACTCAAGAAAATTCTCCTGTATCTCCCTCCCAAAGCCAGACAACAAGGACTGTTCACATAAGGGAACCCACACCTAGAGCTGTCATTGCATACTCACCAGGGGTGGGGGTAGTTGTGGTCCAGAAGCTCATGTAGGAAACTGCCCCACAGCTGGGAGACCAGGCCATGAAGAGAAGGAAGAAAATCGTGCACAGCTAAGGGGATTCTCCTCACAATTCAGGTGCTGGTGAACTCTCAGTGGGAAGAACCAGTGAGCTGGACTGGCAGAGTGTGAGGAATTTCAGACCTCAGCCCAGACTCTGATGCAATTCCACCATAACAAACAAGTGAGGACAGATACAACCAGGCAAACGGTAGACAGAAAAGATGATCACCAGAGCATGCATTAGGGCCATCATTAATTGAAGTCGACAGTCTTGTGAACAGGGACCATTAGCAATGTCCTTTCGCCCTGTTGTAAGTGTTCAATCACCCAGGGAGCCCTACATTCATTTACTTTGTAAACTACTTTTAAAATTAGTAATAATAAAAAATTATTTTTAAAATATACTTTCTGGGCTTGGTGGTCAATGTCTGTAATTCCAGAGACTTGGGAGGCTGAGGCAGGAGGATTGCAAGTTGGACACCAGCTTCAGCAACTTAGTGAGACACTGCCTTATAGTAAAAAATAAAAAGGGCTGGGGATGTAACTCAGTGGTAAAACACTTCTGGGTTTAATCCCCAGTACCAAAATATAAATAAATAAGTATATGCTCAAGTTAAAATAATTTAAAATAAAATAGGGGTGGCATAAATGAAATAGGAGCTGATATAAATGAAATAGGTGAAATAAATGATATAAATGAAATAGCAGAATAATAAATGAAAAGGAAAAGTGTTTTATTTTTTTTTCCCTCTCACTGCCCTAACTTCATCTCTAGTCCCATTCCTTGACAAATCATTGATGCTTGTTGCATTGGATTTGTTGTTTTATTTTGTTTCTGCAGTACTGGGACTCGAACCCAGGGGCACTTTACCACTGAGCCATAACCCCAGTCCTTTTGATTTTTAATTTTAAGACAGGGTCTTCCTAAGTTGCTTAGAGCTGGGCTAAGTTGCTGAGGCTAGCTTTGAATTTGCAATCCTCCTGCTTCAGTCCCCACCTCCACCCTGCCAGGAGCTGCGAGTATAGGCATGTACTACCATGCCTGCTGGTTGCTGCATGAATATCCTACCAGAAATTTCACATACATGTATAGCCATTGGGCGGTGGGATGCACCTTTTATGTTATAGGAACAGGGCACTGCACACACCATTCTGCAACTTGGCATTTAACAATGTGTACGTATTCCTGATAGGTATAAGAGACCTGGGGGTGCACTCCACACAGCTACTTGGAACTCTCTGATCTGGCCCTGCCCTCATGCACCTGCTCACTGGTTCATTGTGTCCCTTGATGCAGGCTGACAGTGTCTGGATGGAGATTCCAGATGATGATGATCTGCCCACAGCAGAGGAGCTGGAAGACTGGATTGAGGATGTGCTTTCTGGAAAGATCAACACTGAAGATGATGACAATGAAGACGAAGATGATGACGATGATAACAATGACGAGGATGACGATGACAATGACGATGACGATTCTGATGAAGAGGAGAATGATGACAGTGATGATGATGATGAATAGCTCTGACTCCAAATGATGCTAGATGAAGACAAAATCCAAGCCCCCTCCAATAGGATGGCCAGGGTGGCAGCGAGAAGCCCCACCTCATACCTAGCCAACTCTGTTCCTTTCCCCAACAATGTCTCCCACTCCCTGCTCATCAGGAGCAGTACAGTTCAGCAGATGCCTTTTCAAATCCAGCAGTCCCACTCAGCAGGGACAGGAGAGGCATGTTCCCATATTGACCTGTCCTGACTGTCACAGAACAGTTCTTGTTTTTGCTAGACCGTCCAGGGTCCTAGCCGTGCCTGAATCTGGCAGTCTGGGCAGAACCATCTCCTAATACCTCTACTTAAGTTTACTTATCACCTTTGACTATGCCAGTAACAGAGATGATCATTTTCTAATTCACAAGCATGGAGTGACCTTGTCATCAGAGCCCAGGGAGGACACACTATTTATCAATTCAGCCCCCAGACCCTAGAACATCAGTGGACTCTGACAAGAGCCCTTGGATGGCTATTGAGAGGCCTTGGGACTTCTGTTTAGGTGTCACTGTCATTTCTAGGCTATTAGGATGCTGGGACAGGAGGTTGATTTGCTCTCTGAACTTCCTACCAGGTGACAAGTCTCACATATTCACCAGCAGTGGGGATGAAGGGAAGAGACTGAAGGCTTAGAGGTTTTTTATTTTTCTATTGGGGATGGGCTCATGTCTTTGCATGGATCAGCTGGCCCCTTAGCCTGAGCAGGGAATTAAGTACCCCTTCTCTGTGCTGCCAGTGAGTCTTCCCATGTAAAGGTTGCTTTATCCAGTGGTCAATCAACTCTCCGTTTATAAGCACTCCCACAATTGACCAGGGCAATAATAATTGAAGTTCATAATGATGCCCTGAGGCCATGGGGAAAGAAAAAAAAAAAAAAACACCCAAAGTGCCTTCTGAACTGTCAAAAAGTTACGTTATGCTTGATAGGTTTAGTATTAAGTGTGCAGTAAAATTTCTAATTTATTTTCTCAATCTGTTAACAAATATAAGATGCTATGCAAATGTTTTGAAATTAGGGCAATCCTTTTGTGGAATAGTAGTTAATTAACTGTCATTAAACTTGTATTTTGAAAATGTTGAGACTATCTTGAAAATCCTATTGTGGATTTTCTGGTCCCGTTCTGTTTCTTCTGTTTTCTCCAGGTCCCTTTCCCTTGGCCTGTCCTTCAAAGTTGGTGTTTTTTCACTGTCTCTCAACTCTTCACACTTCCACAGCAATATCATCCTTGCACATCAACTACCACCTGTGTGCTAATACTTTCAAATATAGCTCTCTAACCTTGACCTCTTTCTTGCCTTAGTGTTAGATCCACTTTCTCAACTGCCTCTGGTCATCTTGGTTCTAATGTACTTCACACACTTCAAACTCAACACAACACACAACACAACATATAGTTAGTACTGTCCACCTGGAACAACTTCTCCTCCTCCTCATGGAGTCCCAGTTTGGCCATCTCTACCATTGTCTGTGTGCCCTGTTCCCCTCTGCTTCCATGGTATTTTGTGCATACTCTCAGTCATGGCATTTATCATTTTAATTATAACCTCTACTTGTGCATCCATCCTTTCACTAAATTGAAGGCTCCCTAGAAGCAAGAAATTTACTTATCTTTGAATCTCCAGTACTTAGTACTATGCTTATCACAAAATAGGTGCTCATTTATTGAGCCAAAACATGAATAACAGGAATAGCTATAATTCCTTAACACTACCAGATAATGGAGCTTACAGAGTGTATTAGGCAGATTGGGCTGCTATAACCGAATACAACAGATTGGGTGGCTTAAGCAACAAAAAGTTTTCTCACAGTTCTAGAGGTCAGAAGTCCAAGATGAAGTTGCCAACAGGGTTGGTTCCTGGTAAAGACTCTCTTCCTGGCATCTATGTGCTTGCAAGGCCTTTCCTCAGCAAAGAGACAGAGACAAAGATAGGGTGCACAGGCAAGTTCTGATGTCTCTTCCTCTTCTGTCAAATTGGGGCCCATCCCTATGACTTTATTTACCTTTGTTTCCCTCCTTAAAGCCCAATACAGTCACATTGGAGGTTAAGGTTTGGACATGAACTTGGGGAGCACACAATTTGGTCCACAACAAAGGACCTCACTATTTATTTGTCCTCTCACAAAACTGGGGAGATGCTCTTCAAGTTGCTATGTGTTGCTATCCACCCAGGCCCAGTCACCTTAAATAAGCTCTTAGAGAAGAAACTTTACAAAGCAATCTCTGATGCTAATCCTTCATGCAGCCAAGGAGTGTGGTCCATTATGAATGTGGTCTCTATTTCACATATAGAGAAAATTTCCTTGTTCTCAAAGGCCTGAGAAATGTGCATTAAGTTAAAATCTTGTTATGGTGCTCCCACGTTAGAATCACTGTGAGTTAAGCCAGTCCTGTCTGTAAGTCCTAGTGGCTTTTAGGCTGGCAGTCACGGAACATTTGTTATGTATCTAGAGTACTATGTTAAGTGCTTCACATGTGTTATCTCATTGAATCCTCACAGAGGCTTATGAGACACACCTTGCTATTGTCCTTATTTTACAGATGAGGAAACTAAGACAACGGACTCAAGTAATCTTCCCATGATCACACAAACATTTTTGAAGGCGTGTAAATGTAACTTCATTTTTTATTTCCAAGGATTTAAATTAAATTGATTCCTTAAATTAAAGATAAAAGGATTACTCATTTTTCTCAGATACTGTCTAAAGATGGACTCAGTGAATTTCCCACAATTCTTTTTATTGGTAGAACCAAATGCCCCTTTTCCTTTCATTCTCAGACCATAATCAACTTAAACAATATTTGAAATGTGGGCTAATTAGAAGCACAACATCTGGCCAAGCAAAAGAAAAAAAGAAATAAGATTCATTGCATTATCCAGAATGAACAGTTTCAATGTATTTCTGTTTAAAAAAAAAAAAAAAATCCCAGAACTTGAAATGAACTTGTCTCTTCTGTAATAAGCTTGTGTCCCAATCAGGCCTTTGGGAATCCCATCACATTAATATCATTCATCATAAGTCATTATCAAATGGCTTTCAATCCACAGACCCTGATAACCCAGATTCCTCTTAAATGCTGGTTCCTGAGGCTCTGTCTGAAAACGTAACACTTCCAACAGGGTTTCTCAGCCCTGTTCAGTGAGCATCAGAATCACATTCAAGTTTATTTTAGAAAACACAGACACCTCTCACCATCCCAGAGCTATGGCCATGCCATCTCCAGAGCTGGGAACTGAACGTCTCCATAGTCACTGGGGATGACACAGCCAGGGCTGGGAACCACTGCTCTTCCCACTCGATCGGGTCATCTTATCCCACCTGTGGCTTCCCCACTTCCCCTCTCTGTGGCCTGGCCTCTCTGAGTTCCAAATCCTGAGTCCACTGCCCCTGGCTTCCTCCGTGTGTCCCATGGGCACCTGGGATCAACAAATCTTCGAAGCTTTAAAGGGATTCCCTTAAAAGGTAGCTCTTTTTCTAAGATATCAACCAATCAAAAAATTAGGTCAAAAAGCACATTCTGAAATATCACCATTATTATGGAAAAGCAGTACTTAGGAGACCAGAGTTTAAGAAAGTGGGCTTCCCAGTTTCCTGCCCCCAAGTGAGCCTACCCTAGGGCACCTAATCTACAGAGAGGAGGCAGGCCATGGCCTCTCAGTGGAGGAGGAGGATCAAAAGGCTAGACACCCACATAGGAACTTCACCCTAAGAAACTTGGACAAGTGGTGGTTACCTATCAACCAGGACAACAATCAGGGCTGGAAAAGAGCCCAGCAGCATTTTGGAAAAGGTCCATCTTTGTAAAGCAGGGTGGTGGGATGGGGCATTCCCCTCTGACGGTGTTCAAGCCAGAAGCCCTAGAGCCCTTCAGTGCCTCTCACTCCTGCATCTAATGGAGAGCAAGCCCTGCCCTCCTCTCTTTCCCCACCATCACTACATTGGCAGGGCTTTCTTCTCTCATCTGGATTACTTCAAAGTTCAGACTGGCCTCTCAGCTCCAATCCAGACAGTGTACTGAAACCAAAAGGTCATTCCACAACAGAAAATTGATCATGTCATGCTCATGCTTGAAATTTTTTAATGGCACTCTATTCCTGATACTCTATGCCATCCTGATAGATGTTTAAAAATTATTTTTTAGTCGAAGAGGCCAAATGATAAACTCTGAATGGAAACATTTTGACTGCCAAATGTGGAGTCTAGGATAAGGGGTCTGAAGTTGGGGAGCAGATACAAGTATGTCTTGTAAAACCCGAAGTCCTTCAAGTGTCTCTCCTCCCTATGAGAAGAGCAAAGTCTGAGTATCATTGAGTCTAGCGATACCGGGCTCACAGGTTAGAGAAGCACTGAACAAGCTGGGGTGACCTCCGCCATGTACATGGATCATACATGGAGTGTTCATTTTGGGATTATGGTATCCAAGCACCTAGTTCAGGATTATGGTACCCAGTTGTTATTTTAGTAGAAATCAAGTTAGCATCGCTGGCAAAAGGTAGGGGGTCAGGTCTAGCTTTGTCATGGGCAAAAGTCAATTTCCTTTGTAGGACTTCTAAGGTCAACGTGAGCTGCTTCTCGTCACATCTCTCATGCTGTTTCCCTCTACCTGGCCCTCTAATCTTAGAACCTGAAGTTGGTGGAAGCTGCCTGGTTGCTTAAAACCTCCAAGCCTTGTGGTTCATGCCCTTCTGTCTGTTGGAATGCCTGTCCTGCCCCCCACAAATTCCTGGCTGTCTGTCTTACACCATGACTCTTTTCCGGTCATGCCCCAGGCAAAATGGCCATTTCTTCCACTGAGTCCTCACAGCCTCCTATGCAGCCTTCGCTTATGGAATCTACAATTGATTGACCATTCATTCACCAGCATGTGTTTCCCGCTTGTTAGTCTGAAATTCACCTTAGGGAAAAGACAGGCTGATTTGGTTACATCTTTTGTGCCTAAGTTTTGATAGGTACTTAGCAAATCTTATCTGTCTAAATACTCTTTAATGACAATGTGAAGAAAATTTTACAGTGATCATCCCTAGTAAGAATGTGCAAAAAACAAATCTAGTGATTATTGAAGGTAAATCTTATCAGAAATCGTTTTTGGCCACACACCATCATCTATACAGATTTTCTTAAGATAGCTAATTGCTACATAAATGGGAACAGAGAATCTCCTTGGTTTAGTTAGTGAGGATATTTCTAGTGCAGGATCGTCTATTCTCCTGAAGTGAGTAAAGTCTTTCATAAACACAGCCATCATGAGGAAAAGCAAGGCAGACTGGGGTGGGGGACAGAGCAGATGTGCCAAGCCCTACTCTCTGGGAGTAGAATGACTGCAGCCATCTAAATGTCAATTCATCTACTTAACTAATCCACAGACCCAAATATTTGCAAGGTGAATTAACAACCTCTTTTAGAATTAATATGAAAATTTAACAATCTGAACTCTTTAGAGCAATGATGACTAGAATTCTTAATGATAATCTTGGAACCTCACAAAATCCTAATGATTCCCCCCCAAACCATATACAGTTAGATTGTAGCTGGTAATTTTGGCATTGAGCATATTATCATATTCTCATTTGAATGAACATTTGCTCATTCAAAAATTCAATAGATGTAAGAATAAGATATACTCCATGTATGTATAATATGTCAAAATATACTCTATTGTCATGTATTTCTAAAAAGAACAAATACAAAAAAGAGAAAAAACTTTAAATGGATGGACCCTTAAATCTATCCATGTGCAGGTGACCAAAGGCAAAAATGTGGGGGTGAATGGAAAAGTTGATCAGAGAGCCAGGAAAGAAAAAAATGTTTAAGGCACCTCGTGTCTGTTCTACAAATGCATCTTCATTTTGGCTGAGGCATTATAAAATCTCAGATCACAGAAGCACATGCAGATGTGAACACAGAGTGCACATCCAAAAGTCAACTATGATTTTGGATTGTCCATGCCCATGTGAACCTGTGTGACTACAGAATCCTTTCAGGAACACCAATGGGGAATTGCCTCATCTCTCCGACAGCAGGGATCCCGCCCAGCACACCCTCCTACTGGGGGCTTTCTCTGGTTCTAGCTGTGCCAATGCCATCCCAGTATCCCTCACTCCACTTCCATGATCTGATGGTGTGTCATCTGAGATTCTTAAAGCACCTCCAAATTCTATAGCTATGTCATAGGTAGTGAATGAAAAGAAGAGCCTCTGGTTTTTATCCACATACAGCTTCAGTCTTTTCTCTAGCAAGGTTTGCATGCACAGTTACGAACTGTGCACATCTTGGCCGATGGCCCAAAGAAAGAGCTTATCAATAATCTACACAATGAATATCTTCAAGTCAGTTGCTTTCTTTGATCTTTGTCCATGCAACCGATAAGAATATAATCGTGTACTATCAACATTCCATGTAAGTAAAGGATATCTGAGTTTAGCAGCAGGTAATTGTCAACATTTCTTTGTCAAATAATCAAGTTCTCTCTAAACAGACCTACCTAAAACAAGTCAAAATTTAAACTGAATTGCCAAGCAAGCCACTCACAAAAACAATCCAATACTCACCCCTCACCCCAATCTTCCTCTTTACTTGACTCAGTATCTTTTTCAGTTGATTTACTCAAAATCAAAAAACCCGCTTCATCTCCAAGTTTTAGGGCCTAAGGATTCCATCTTTAGTTATCTATTCATTCAAAACATTTTCTTCATCATAAAATGAGTTGCAACCAGTAGTTTTTGCTACAATAGTAATTCAACTTTCCAAATGTATTCAATTGTCTTGGTTTTCATAAAGATGACAAGATGTTGTTTTGGTTTAGATGTGAGGTGTCCCCAAAAAGCTCATGTGTGAAACAATGCAAGAAGGTTTAGAGGATTGTGATTGGATTGTGAGAGCCTGAACCCAATCAGTGAATTAATCATCTGATGGGATTAACAGAGTGGTAACTGGAGGCAGGTAGGGTGTGGCTGGAGGAGTTGGGTCCCTGGGGGCATGCCTTTGGGGTACATATTTAGTATCTAGTAAGTGGAGTCTCTCTCACTCTCTGCTGCCTGACCATCATGTGAGCTGCTTCCCTCTACCACATCTTATGCCATGAGGTTCAGCCTCACCTCAAGTCCCAAGGAATGAAGCTAGCTGTCTATGGACTTAAACCTCCAAAACTGTGAGCCCTTAAATAAACTTTTGCTCCTCTACCATTGTTCTGCTCAGGTCCTTTGGTCACAGCAGCGAAAATGCTGACTAAAATGGTTGTCTTTAAGGGGAAATCAAATTTATGCAAGAGTGAAAGTGTTCCCTTAAAAAAAAACTTTTTAGGTTGAAATAATCGCACAAAAGAAAGAAACAATATACAATTTGGAATTTCAGTTTATTTTCCATGTTTACAAAATAAAAAATGTAATGTGTAAAATGTTTTATAGTTAATTGAGATGGGGGAGGGCTATCACTGGAGGACCCAAAAGGGAACAAAGTAACTTGGATACCAGCTATACTGTGACCATGACAGATGCTAACACTGCTACTATCACAATGAAAGAGGTTTTATAGCATAAAACTTGCAGAAGTAAATGGACTTGCACAGATGATTGCTGGTAGTGTAATTCATTCATTTACACATTTAGGAATGTCTCAATGAGTCCACCACCCATTTAATGCAGCAACTCACACTCAGGCTTTGTCTTATACATATAGTGACCAGTGACCTTCAGTAAAGCTAGTTTGCAAAACTGTCCCTCCTAGTTACAAAGTACAGAACTAACTGGAAAGAACACAAAAGGTCCCTGACCACATTTTTTGCAGGTGACTCTATCAGAAATAAATAGAATGATTTTATCACTGAACTTTCTGGTTGATGCTGGAGTAGAAATCCAGAAATGTGAAGTCCAGCTAACAAAAGCAATTGTCAATTAATCTCTTCTTAAATAAGCCCTGGCCTCTCATGAGCACCATTGTCAAGGATGTGACAACCACAAAGTGAGTTAACTACCTTGGGGAGTCAGTATATGTCCTACATCATCCTTGCTGGTGTTCTGCACTCTCTGCAATAGTTGTATACGTAAATGACTGCTTAGAAATCAAATCTGGTTAAACATGTCAAAATTTAGGGGTCCCAGAGTAAATTCATCATAAAATAAGGTATCATTAAAGTTTAGATTTTCTTGAAGTTTAGTTTTACTTTGTTCCCCCAAGTACTAAGACTTAAGTACTAATTCTGACATAATACTAAGAACTTAGTACCTAAATACTAAGATATAATACTTTTATTTTCTGTGTATTTCTGAATATTTCTGTATTTCTGGAACTGAGGGGCACTTGTACATGAAAGCAATGGCCACCTCTTTCTTCCTGGTCCCTAGAACTGTGATGAATGCGCATCTGTCTAAATCTCCCACAACAGGAGTTGAACTAGACTTGTCACCTGCAGATCAGATGCCCAGGTTGTGTAACTAATTCCCTGAGCAATGGTTCCTTGTCCTCTCAGATGAATCTTTCCTAGACTTCTTCGGGTTTAAAAACTCCTAAAGGATGAGCAATTTCACAATTGAAAGCTCCTGGCCACAAGTGAAATTTCAGATAAATAGAAACACATGTGAATCCAGGCAGCTGGACAATCAAATACCGTGGTCCAGATACAAATTCAGTGCCAAAAGAAGTACCTAAGACACAGTTCAGAGAATAGCTTGGGGGCCCTGTTGCATTTGTTCCCAAGGCTTAAGAGAAAAGTCTCTTTATTCTCAGATAAAGAGAAAATACTGATGTTTCTGAGGGAGACATAAATAGTAGGCTATTAGCGCCATATTGAAAGCCACCTCTTCTGTGCTGCCTCAGGCTTTGGGAACCTTCATAGTGCTAAGTAGACTCTAAAACAATGCATTAAAGAGATTTATTTCATAGGTGAAACAAACTGGGTTACCTAAGAAGAAACAGGACAGGACCTAGCCCAAAGGACTCACAGAGTCCTAAAGTCTAATTTTGTTCAGTAGTTTGACATTTCTTACCCACCCTTTGAAAGCTCATCTTCATTCCACAGGAGAAGCGAGGCTGAGGGATGAGCACGACACCCTCCCTCTCCGACCTCCCTCCCACTGAAACAAGCAGCAGGGCAGAAAATGGTTTATGCACAACTGAATCAAAAACTTAAAAATAGTTCCCCACCCAAGTCCTATTTTATGTCTGCCAAAAGTCCCGAGGGCAGGTGTGTGAAAATAGTGGGATGCAAATTGCTTGCTGTGAACACCCATATCAAGGAGCCATGCCAGGAACCCCAGCTCCAGACCTCCCAGGCTCCCCTGCAGACAGCAACTCTCCCACCAAAGCTGAGCATAATGGTGCCCTTGCACCAGGAAGAGGCCAGGCCAGATGCACCCACAGCCCAAGATGCCCATTCTGCCCAAGCCAGCAGGGTCGGGAGGAAAGTGGGAGAGGCAAAAGCTCCAGGTGGCTGCTGGGACCAACAGCACTCCTGTGTCTTGCAGCAGCTGCAACACTGGCTGTCTGGCAAGCTCTCCAGAAAGAAGGGGACTTTTTGAGTTCTTTCCATGAACTACCCCAGGAAATCTGCCGGCATAAGGGAGAAAATCCAAGGGACTATATAGTGCAAACCCAAAGTTGAAAGAAGTGATGCTGCCTCCCAAGCAATGCCCCACTGCAGGGTCTGGTGCAAGGTGTCTCTAGGTCTCTCCTTCACATTCAGAAATGCCAAGCCACTTAGGTCATGCTTCAGGGTATAGTAGACAGAGAGGGACTGGTATCAAACACCTCTGTGAAATGCTACCTACTAGCCATGAGTCCTTGGGCAAGTCCCTTCCTGTCCGACCTTCCTTTTTCTCACCTGTATAATGGAATAATCCCTATCTCAAAAGAATGTGGGGATTGCAAGGCTGTGCAGGGCAGGATCTGATATGTAATGCCTGATAAAGATGTGTCAGTGCACTTCCTTTCCTTCTTTGGCCAACATACATTTTGTCAAAAAGTGATCCAAAATCTAATATTCTGAGCATCCGTGTGATTAAAGCTAAGAACAGTGGTTCTGATGAAGGATCTAACCATTCAAGAACTGCACTACGGGTTTAAGAACAATCCACATTTTATTTATAATGGAATATGACATGGTGACATAGTAGTAAATTCACAGTAGTGACTTAGTTTCTGTATGTAACAAGATCCATAAAGCACAAACACTACCCAGAAATACTTAAATCACTTTATTCTAGCAGGGTCTCTGCTGCAGAATTATTTAAATAAATATACTAATATTTTTGTGCTACTTTTAGTGACCAATCACTGGTTATTTTTTCTTTCTTTCTTTTGGTAAGTTATATTAAGAAATATATAGTAAGGCTTCCAAGGTAGAGAAGTTTGAGTAGTAATTCTCATAGAGCTTGATCTTTGTTTCTTGCTGTTTTCAGGTTATAGGATCCCAAAGCAAGAATCTAGCTACTAGGAAATCTCTCAAAAAGGGCATCTGTAGCAACACATACACCCTCATACACTCAGCCACATACACATTCACAAGTATCCACTGAGACACACACCCACCTGCCACAGGTAAGATGGAAGTTAAGATGGCTATGTGCACACATGCCATCTGCCTGTTACTCAGAGAAATGCTCACATCTATGGGGGAAAAAAACCCCACGCATTATATACACCCTGTGCAGGGGCCTTCTGCAGCAGGGCCAAGGTGGAAGAGGATAAACCAAGGGCTCAACTTTGTTGGTTTTACTGGGTGTCTGGAACATTCGCTTGGTTCACAGGGCAGTGGTGAGGGGAAGCAGGCAATCAATTCCTATCATCCAAGGTGCTGGTGGCATCCCAGAGCTACAGCTGCTATGTAAATACATGCACTTGAGAAAATGACAGGCAAAAAAGGGAACTGACTGCCACCACTGACTGCCCCCAGAGGGGCAGGGTGAGCACCTCATCCCTCTCCAACACACGAGGCAAGGCCGGTCTCAAAAAAAGGAGTCCCTAGTTCCCAGCAATGAACAGCAATTGGCCAACACACCAGGGCCACCTGCCTATCCCCTTGTGCTATTAAGAATGTGTCCTCTTTGTAGATTTCAAGAGGGAAGGACAGAGGAAGACAGGCAGATAATAGTTCAGCCAAAAATGGGTGGTCAAGTATTTTCTCTATGGCTTACTTTATGAATTTCAGCAAAACGATTACGCATCTTGACTTAATGGATAGTACAAAGAATGGATAACTACCCAGCCTTCTCTCTTCCAACTCCCGGTTTGCAGGCTCCTAAAAAATCTAACATTGAGTTCATGGACTATTAAAAATTGTCATATTTTTTAAAGCACATACTTATGACCAAAAGTTCCTTATTGGTTAAAACTCCATCAGGGAAGCCAGCAATCTGAGACCTATACTCCTCATTAAGTTCTTCTTTCACATTTAATGTTAGATTTTAATAACTTAGGTTGAAAGTTATAGAAAATCTATAAACATTTAAGGTAAATGAAATCCTATCTCCTCTCATAGGAACATACATTCTACTAGCCTTGGGGCACCGTTTAGCCCTGTTAGAAAGAACAGCCCACTGTTTCCAAGAACTGAAATAAAAATTTATTGTGTTCAATTGTGTGATGTAGCTTTCTGCAACCTTACATTTTTAAATGCCATTTACATGGTTCCCATTGCACCAGTAACTCTAGCTATTAAGATGTCAAAAGTACAAAGGCTTTATAAGGATCCTGTATTTGATTTTGTTATTCTTTCAAGAAGGACTCAATACAAAGTTCGTGTAAAAAAAATCGATATTCAATTTAAAACAGAAACAATAATTTCAGAAAGTCTGACATTCTCCTGTACAAAGAGTGGAAGAGGGAGACGAGGGGGAGAGGAGGAGAGAGAAAATAAATTCCTTAATTTAAACCTTTCTTCACCCTGCTGGGAATGTACATGCCAAAGTGAATGAATCCAACTTAACTCCTTCCAGACTGGTAATTTCAGATACGGTTGGAAGCACAGTATTTTAAAATGCTAATGAACGGTATCATTACTGACTCTAGGTACATGCGTTTATGGCACTTCCCGACTGCACCATATTCATGGCGTAGCAGCTGGTCTGAGATGTTCTCTTTACTTGGCCAAAGTCTCACATATATTCACCCTCTTTTATCCTACCTACAAAATATTTCCTGAGAAAGACATCATAAGGAACTTCCAGTTTGAAGGGACCTAGAGGCAAAAACGAAGAACAAAAGCACCATGGTTACATGGTATGTGTTTTTCATAAACAGAACCATGCTGTTGAATCGTACGTCCTGGCTCCACGCCACACCCACGGGTTTCTCCTCCTTTCTTCTTCAACACATCTTTTTGAGTTGAAGGCTGTTGAATCAAGAATAATGTGAACTTTTTCAGGTACAGCTGTAGTACAGATATCCACAGCCAATTTTAAGAAAGGACGCACAGAATACCACACCACTTGCAGAATGCATGGAATGGCAAGTGCGTGCGCAGACACATGAGGCATTTTAACACTGCTGTCCTCCACTGAGACGAAATAACTGGTCACCCTAAATATTGGGGAGAGGGGAGATTGCATACTTTTAATAGGTTTGCTGCAGATAAGGGAGGGCAAACAGAAGCACAAACAGACCACTGCAAGTTCTCTAGATGTGGCTCCTGAAGGCATTCCCCTGCAGCAGGGTTTTGCCAACATAGCTTCTGTGCCACAGCACGAGCAGCTCAGGGAGAGCCCTTTGAAGCCAGCTGCATTTAAGAAATAGATCACAGAAGAACCATTCTGAACTAGAAAATTGGCTCCCCCTACTCTCCTTTCCCCAAACTCTGTAGCCTCCACTTTTCTCCTCTTCACCTGACCAACACCAGGAACCAAGCAAGCCCCAAGCAAGTGGCTGAGGTGATAAGTTGCACAGTGACAGTGGTCAGAAAACATAGGGCCTGGCCAGCAATAGTCGCCAGTGTGATCGGGATTGTTTGGTCTCCCTTGGCAGGGCAGTTTGAGCTGCATGAGAACTTATTGCCCTAGGAAATCAGATGGCTTCAAGTGGCACCTGCCAATCCCAGAGTCACAGTGTTAGTCTCCCCTGGTTGGAGTGGGTCAGTGGGGAGAAGGACAGGGTAGGGTGGAGTGGAGCTCCTGCTGCGGCCTCCGTGGGGCATGCCAGAGATCTGCTCTCCTGTGGCCTACCTGGTGGGCCATACTTCCCTGTGGAACCAAGCTGTGGGGTGGGGTTCAGGCTGTGCAAAGAGCCTGTGGGCACACATGGAGATCTTTGGAGGGCTGAGCTTGCCTAGCCAGGGCTGCCTGCCAGGTGGGGCCATGGCGGGTATATGCTACAGAGGGTGGGATGGAGTGAAGCACAGCTGGCCAATCCCAGGGACAGAAAAGGGTTACCTGGTTTAACTAGCAGAGGAGTGGGATCAGAAACAGAGCAGGAAGGTTTTCTCTTTGGAAAAAAAAAAAAGTAGATCACTTAATAGCTGTACCCTGATAGTGCACATTTGTATGTGTGTGTGGGGGGATCTTTCTCTGAGAAATCTAAGGCAACAAAGAACAAAGATGAAGGCAGGGGTCTCGGGAACTGCCCATGATTCCCACAGGTGATACAGACAATTACATACAGAAACACACATGGACGTGTAGTGTCTGGTGAAACAGAATAAAATGAGTCCCCTAGAATCCAGGAAGGGGTTGACCAGAAGCAATGGGGGATGTGGTACTGGACGAGAGGCAGGGACTAGTTGTAAGGCGAGGCTCCCAAGGACGCAGCAGCTCCGCTTTGGTTTACAGTCATCACAAACTCCAGAGAACGGCTTTTTGAGAAGTCCCATCTATGAAAGTCAGGGGCCACCAGTCACTTGTTGTCAGGATGGACATCCCCTGCTTCCTTACAAATAAAGTGCAGATGGTCAAAGGATACTGGTCTATCATCTGCCAGTTTCAGTCATCAATGAAGAATAAAAATTTTTTTTTTTTAAAAAGACACCCCTCTGGACATATATCTCTCTGCATATATTCTTCTTTTTATATAAAGACACAAATATAGAACTTCTAAACCGATGTCTCGGATTGTAGGCGAAGAACAAATTTGTGAGATTTGGGGTCTATGAACTCTTCAGAGAGTACGATGAATGGAATTTTCTTCACATTGACTACAAGGCTGAAGTCCAAGCATTTAAGGACGAAAACAATTCCATCCCGTAACCCGTTAGTCACAGCCTCATCACTGATAAGTCTCCACTGTGTAGAGAGCCAACGCTCCTTGTCATACTGCAAGGTGGGTCCTGCGCTGAGGTATCGTTCCAGGAAGGCCTGAAAGGAGAGAAAGAGCATTATGGAGGAAATGCAATCCAAGGGGAGTCCTGCCAGCAGCCGTCCGCACACCTAGGAATACGTTTCCAAGTACAACAAGACCTCAGACCAGTGCTTTACTGGTCACAGCAAATTCCCACCAAATCCTCATAGTTGAGTCATTACCGAGGAGGGAAGACTTCTTGGACTTACTCATTTTCCTTTGCCAATCTCCAACCAGAGGATGAGGTGGTGGTTCCCACAGAAGTGAGGGAATGTGGGGTGGCTGGTATCCATGGTTACCTGGAAGTCATTGTGACTCAACGGGCTGGACCCCACTGTTCATACTCCTCTACCTCTTCCAACTAAACCAAGCATTTCC
The DNA here is from genome assembly GCA_025594165.1 of Tamias sibiricus. Lineage (NCBI taxonomy): Eukaryota > Metazoa > Chordata > Mammalia > Rodentia > Sciuridae > Tamias > Tamias sibiricus. The sequence goes on along the minus strand of CM046658.1, from coordinate 106,416,272 downwards.
TGGGGTCAGGGCAAATAGCAGGCCCAGAGAAGTACTCAATAAATTTGAATATTATACTGAATAAACGGATCAACATTCTAGCATAGACCAAAGTATGTGTTTTATGACTTACTGATAGCATGACCTTGCTCCAGTTATTTCCCTTCTCATTAGGTGGAGATAACAGGGCTGCCATGAAGATGGGAGGGTTAGTTCTCAGAAAGTACTCAGAGCCCTGCCTGGCATGTAATGAGCACAATCAGTGTGAGCACTGGTTATTGTATATTGAACTGAGTGCATACTTAGCCAGCCAATATTCCCCTTCCCTCTTGTGAGCTCTTGTTCCAAGATACCTAGCTCCCTGGAGTTTTCTGGCTGAACTCCATTTTTGGAAGTATTATTCCTCCTGCTAAACACTGTTGTTCAGCAAATTCCTCCCTTTCCTCCAAATCTTCTCAAACCATTTCCCTGAACCTCTCAAATGGATTCACATGCCCTTCTCAAAGCTCCTATAATCACTAGCATGGTCCCATGTGACATTTTCTTTATGGACAATTATTGCTGACTTGCTTGTCTCCTCCTCACAGTAGATGTCACTGTATCAGAGGGCAGGAACTGTTTCCTTTTCTTTCTTTTTACATTTGAATTTCCAGTGTGTGTGGCATAGACTAGGAACTCAATGGCATATATATGAAATCAAACACATACATTGACTTATCTGAGAAGAAACTAAGAAGTAGGCAAAAATACATACTGAAAAATATTGGGATATATTAATCTAGTCCTAGACAGAGGTCAAGGACAGTTTTTAAGTGGTATCCCCTTTCATCCATACCTCTCTGCTACTGCCAGGTATATTATTTCTGATCTGTGGTGGGGCATATTTTCTAAAGCAGAAAGTGGGGTCCAGCTTACTTTCTCACTTCTAATATAAATGCTCTTATGAATCGCAGGAAAAAGAAATAACTCATAATTAGAGAAATGATGGTAATAATTTATAGAAGAATTAATATTAATGGAAAATTGATATGAAAAATTTGCTATCACATTAATAACTAAAGATATCTAAAATAATAAAACATTCAGTCCTCCTAGATGGGCAATGATTTAAAAAGAATGATAACACCTCATGCTGCCAAGAATGTGGGAAAATACAAAGTCACAAATGCCAGAGGCAAATGTAGGAAAAGAAAATACCCCTGAGAAGATAATTTGGCAGAATCTGTAACTCTGATCCTGCTGTTTCTCTACTAGAAATTTATCCTTCAGATATGAAATACTGACAGAGATACATATGTAAAAAAAAAAAGACTCTCACTACAACACTGTTAGGCCAGGGGTGGAGAGACTTCTCTACAAATGCCAACATTTGCATCTTTTCCAGCAACATTCTGTCCTAACTACTCAACTCTGCTGATAGAGCAAAAGCAGCCACAATGACATGTTCAGAAAGGGCATAGCTCCATCCTATAAAATCTGATTCACAAGAACAGGCAGCCTCTGGCTTTGACTAATGAGCCTCTTAATCCAAATGTGCATCAATAGGCAATCAGTTAAACAAATCATGGTATCTGGGAAGAAAGAGAGCTTTACATGAAAAAATCAGGTTTCCAAAATATATACATGGAGTATGATTCCATTTCTGATTTTCAATCCTGCCTTTATATATATGTGTGTGTGTATATGCGTGCGTGTGCACAAGCGCGCGTGTTCACACACACACACACACACACACACCCCTACACCTGAATGAAAACACACCAATTTAACCGAAAGGAGGTGAGGGATGAAAATGTCAATTATTCTACTAGACTTTTCCTTAGTGTTTGGGTTTTTACACTAAAAATACCTATTATTTTTAATTCAGAGAAGTATATATTTTAAAAAATGAAACAGGAAGCAAATAGGAAACTAATAAAATCTTGAAAAAGGGAGAACAACTGTTTGTTCTACAGGATACAAGCCAAGGCTTTGCACATGCAGATTTATTTTCCTCATTTGCAAGCGGTGTAGGTACTTTGTTTCATACTGCTTTTTGTAACTTAATATTCTAACAAAATTTTCCCCCCACATTTCAACAGGTAATATGCCATGATTTGTAAATCACTGTTCTGTTTTTAAATTATTTCCAGTTTTGAGTTATGACAAGTTATTTTGCAAAAACTAAAAACAAAATAAAACCTTCATGTATACTCTTGTATATAGTCATGGCTGGGTATCCATAGAAGGACAGGTTCCAGTCCCAGTTCCTCTTCAGATACCCAAATCAGAGTAAGCTCAAGCCCCTCATAAAAGGAAATAGTATTTGTATAAAAGTCACACACACTCTCCTATATTCTTTATTCTTTAAATTACCACTAGATTACTTACAATATCTAATACAATGTAAGTGCTATTCAGATAGTTGTTATTCTGTATTGTTCTGGGAATAATGATAAGAAAAAACTGTGTGCATATAAAGATGCAATTTTTTTCCTGAATATTTTCCATATATAGTGGAATTTGTGAATGTGGAACTCACAAATATGGAGGGCTGATCGTTTATCAAATTGTGCTGAATATTTTTCCTAGGAAAGAGATTAGTGAGTCTAAGAATATGGATAATCTTATTTCTCACTGAATACTTCAGTATTTCTTTCCTACAGGCTGTAGGACTGATAATATAACCAGCAGGATCCTCACATGGTGCAATATGCTCCTTATTATATAAATAGCTTCCAAATGTTACATGTGCACAATGCCAAGCTTATTCACTCTGTACCATGTGATCTGCATTTACATATCACCATACTTAACATCATTCTTACACAACAACCCAATGAGGTAGATATTACTATTATCCCCATTTTATAAAACAAGACCCAAGCGTAGAATAACTTGTGCACAGCCACAAACCAATTTGGCGGGTGGGACCATAATTTGAACCCACCACTGTCTAAAGAGATGACATATGCTCCTCTTACTCCACTTTGCCTCCCTGGCCACAACTCTCTATTACATGGATGTTTCTTTAATATCCCTAAAAGTGCTTAATTTATAATCCAAAAGACCATTCAGGAAAATGAATTCTATGATATCGAAAATTCCCAACAATGTGATGGCATTATTTTGATCAACAACAATGACTATTTTGTTGTCCTTATCATGATAGGTATATTTTAAGCACTTCATATGGATTAATTCTTTCATCTCCCAAAGTGACTAAATGAGGTAGGTATTTATCCAGCTTTCAGGTTAGGAAACTGAGACACAGAGCCATGTGTGTTTGTCCAAGGTTGCACAGCTAGGTGGAGGAGGAGCCGGGTTAGAATGAGTCCATTCAGCTCCAGCACCCACAGAGCATCCCTGACCACCAATCTATCCTGCCTATAGGTAGAAATTCTTTCCTCTTCTAGAATCTAGAGGATTTTGAAAGGCACATTTAGAAAACAATTGTACCAAGGTTAATATAAAATAAATGAGAATCACTGATTCTTATCTTTTGGTGTTTTAGAGAAGTCTTTCATTTTATCATTCCTTTTACCACCTGGAGTAGGCTGAGCATCTCTAATCCAAATATTCAAAACCTAAAATGGTTCAAAACCCAAAACTTTCTGAGCACTGTCATGATGCCACAAGCCTGATGGCCAATGTACAGAAACTCTGCTTCATGCACAAAATAATTTAAAATATTACATAAAATTACCTCCAAGCTATGTGAATGAGGTGTTTATGAAGCATAAATGACATTCCTTGTTAGACTTAGGTCTTAGGCCCAAGATATCTCATTAGGCTCATGTAAATGTTCCAAAATTTGGGGACGGGGGAGCCAAATGTGAAGCACTTCTGATTCCAAGTATTTGAGATAAGGGATACTCAACTAATAACACCCTAAATCCTGACTGGCCATATTTGGTGATGAATTGGGCCGACAGCAACAGCCGGCTAAGGCGCGCACCTTGGGGGTCATGCTGTTGGTGATGCAGAAGGCCAGGTGCTGCAGGATGCTCTCCATGCTGTGGTAGTGCTGCTGCCGAGTGGTGCGCAGGTACTTCTGCAGCGCCCTGGCCATGGAGGGGAAGATGGCCTGCGCTGCCTCCCTCGGGTCCATCACCTCCCCTGGGGCTTTCTGCTGCTCCTCAGCCTGGAGCCGCTGGATGTGGATGAAGGCCTCTTCCACTGCCACCACCAGCCTGGAAAGTGATGTGACAGAGTCATCAGGGCAGCACCCATTGCAGGCTTCAGAACAGTCCCGAGGACCTGAAGAGCCACCTGTCCAACCTACAGGAGCCTGGCCAACCACCAACCTGTCCAGGCTCAGTCACATAGCTTGTACCCCCAGCTGTTCTCCAGAGGGTTGAGGGAGAGGGGGAGAAAGAAGGGTCACAGCAAAAATTAGATGTGGGAGGAGGGCACTGGGGCTGGGATAGGAACTCTGTTCTTAATTTTGCCACCAAGGAGCTTAGAGACTTACTTTGATCCATTTTTCATCTCTATGATGAAGGGTTAGATAAAGGGTTGTAAGGCCCCTCAAACTGCACACACTGAGAGGCAGCTGGTGTGCAAAAGCAGCTTACAAAGAACCAGAGTGTTTTGTCGCTTTGCTCCAGCCACCCACCCTGTAGCCACCGGGAAAAGGCAGGAAGAAGCACATCACACGTGAGGGCCATCACCTTTGTCCCTTCAGTCAACAGAAGCAGATCTGGAAAGCTATCAAGGGTTGAGGGCATAGGATAGGCCCAGTTCGAGGCAGGCCAGCACCAGCATCACCTGGAAATCTGTTAGAAATGCAAATTTCCGGACATAACCCCAGACCTACTGAGTGCATAGTGATGCCCTGACCCTGTGATCTGTGTTAACAAGCCCTCGTGGTGATGGCTGTAAAGTCTGGGGAACACAGGAGCCAGGTACACCCCAAGGGCTCATGCAGATAGTTTGTGAATAGAAACTTCATTTGGGCAGCATAAAATGAAAGGGGAAATAAATCCACAACAAAGGGGCTTGGTGTGGGGAGGGCCACATACCTTGCTCTCCTCTTCTTTACCCGCCGTTCATGCTCAGCCTCTTCGTAATACAATTCGTTGTGGCTGGAGTCCCTGCGCCGAGCGGCTGCAGCTATCATGGCCCGGGACTGACCTGTGGCGTTGTTACTGGGGCCTTTGGGGAAAGGACAATGAAGAACAGTTTTACTACCAAGGGGCTGGGAAACAGCAGATAACTAGAACTGTCGTCCATCAACATAGTCCACCCAGCCTTCAAGAAGCACACTTGCAATCCCTACAAGTAACTTCCCAGGAGGGGGAACAGGACCCCGGCTCCACTTTCACTATGACCAAGGCATGACAGCAAGGAAATCTGACCCCGATCTGATCAGGGGAAATGGAGCAAGAGCTCAGAATGCTCAACACTTAGAACATTGGCCAGAAACAACACCCGAGTGTGCCGAAGATGTCACTTACCATCCGTTATACAAAGTTTCAGTTTGGCCATAAGGGCAGCTGGGACATCACATTTCAGCAAACAATGAGAGATAATGAGCGGGATGGGAGAACAAGGACAGACAGAGAAAAAAGAAAGTCAAGGGACGTGAGACACTGGTCACACACAGGAAGACAAGCTAAGCTGGAACGTCATGGTAGCCACAACGTTTACAGAAAATACCAATGCTTAAGGACATGCAAAATGGCCCATCTATTAATTCAGACTTAGAACCATCTTGGTCTCTAACTGCTGACCATCTTATCTTATCAGAAAGAAATGGCAGATTTCAGGCTTCTAATGGGTGGTTTACTTGGCTGGTGACTTTATTTCACTAGTGAGAATTCACAGGTGGTATTTACCAGACCTTCGGGATTTACCAGGAAGCTCTCACCTTGTACACTGCCCCAAAAAGGGGGGCAGGATATTGCCACCAAAAATTGACATACATAAATCAATTGACTTGTTGACAGCACAATCCTCTTCTAGAGTTTGCAAAGCTCTTACCCTGACCCAAGGTGCCCTGCAAGAAATGACACCGTGTCTTGTTTCTTGCACTTAACCACCTGACACCCTGAAATACAACTTGGACTTCCCTAGCCCGGCCACCACCTCCTGCCATCCACCTCCTTCCTAGCCAGGACTGAGAAATGTCTCCTAGCATTTCACCAGGTGCCTGAACCACCAAAATTTTCTAATCTGAATGGATCTGGGTAGCTTTCTGAGTCTTTGAATAACTTATTGAAATTTTCAAAAGTTGCCCTTTCCTAACAGCTTTTAATATAAGGAGGCAGGCAACACACCACTGTTGTTTTGGATCATAAAATTCCATAATGAATAAACTTCCCACATAGGTAGACCGTAAATCCACATTCCTCTGCAAATATTTGCCTACATTCAAAAAAAGAAGAAGAAAGAAATTGTTCTGGAATGAGAAAGTACACAAGGTAAGCACAAAGAGAAGGCAGACTCAAATATACAATGACATTTAAACTCTAAAAATCACTCAAATGTGCCCTTGCACACACCAGACATGGTTTCCAGGTACATACCATCTACATTATAGACTTTCAGCCCGGCCATGTGCTTGGCTGCTCGGAATTTGGAGGCTGTTAGGAGGTTCGGGTTATAAATGGTGAAATCTTTGTAGTAATTTTCCAGAACCACCAAAGCTGCTCGCTGGATACTGCAGAAAGAAGGTGAAATTAATAAAACAGATTTTCAAGGGATAAGCAGGCCCTAAGTGAAAAATCCTCTGAGTCAGGCTAAGTAACAAAACATCAAGGATACTTTCCCTCCAAAGTCGGCTGAGCTCCACACACCCTGTGCCTCCAGGATGAGAACTGAAAGACCAAACTGAGACTCATTGACACACAGCTTACTTGTCTTTCTCCAGGCTCTGTGAATAGCTGTGTGAATAGCTGTATTTCATCTGGCCAACAGTTGGAAGAGGAAGAAGTGATAAATTGTAACTGACATTTAGACATAGGTTGCATAGACATTTTCCTGTTTTTCCTCGGTTTACAAAAGAGGAAACTGAGGACTCCCAAAAGGGCAAGAGATGTAATGATGGTCACAGAGCTCATGAGCAAAAGAACAAGCAGATTCAGGTTTCTGAGGACCTTGTTGAGTGTTCTGCGTCATATACCACACTGCCCCTGGGAGCAGGGAATCCTGGGGTTTAGGTCTACATAGATCAGAACAATGGCAGCCACATAGGGCAGAGTCCACTTAAAAGAAGGTGTCAGCTGAGATCATTTGAGCTTTATGGTGCACAAGGCCTCCTATCCCTGGACTGTTGTCTCTGGCTCTCAGCAGAAGAGAGGGGCCATCTCTGTTCCAGTGCTCAAGGTCTCTAAGCTTTCATCTGCTAGAACCGTGGGTGAGCCACGGGGAAGCAGAGGGCAGGTGATGTCCACAGGGAGGAGTGTGCATGGGAAGAGGGCACCCATACTCAGGAATGAGCAGGGGTGGCACAGGAACACACTCCTGGTGCCAGATGCAGGACAAACATGACCTTGAAGAGGAGTCTGCTACCATACGACAAAGGGTTTTACATACCCCATCTCACTTGGCCCATAGGATCATTTGAGGTAAGAACACTGCCGCTCAAAAATCTAGGATCTGCGAAAGATCACGCATTCGACACACAGGAGAGCTGGGACTCTGATGCAGATTCACAAACCTCCTACTTGGGCTCTTTCTGCTATAAGATGTAGCCCCTAAGTACGAGTGTGTCCTAATATCTGTAGATCTCTAAGCTCTTCACCAACCATCAGGGTACTGAATACCACAACTATGTTTTTATCTTGCCCTTTTGATTCTCATTTCTAGTATTCTGATGAGTCTTAAGAGGATGATTTACAATCACTGGAGTACCCAGGGCAGGGGGTGGGGGCAGTGCCTTTGATTCCTGGATGACCATGCTGCATTCTAACACTCTCAGGGTAGCTCAGGGATCTTCACTTCACACCAAGACAATGAGGCCCCTATCCTACCAGCTGGACAGGCAGGAAACTGCCTTGTCCCCTTGGGGCTCTGCTTTAAGCGTTTAACACAGAGGCCAAAGATGATCTAGAAGTCAGTCAGCTAATCTCCTTGAGAGAGCAGTCAGGGCAATGTTTTCTTAGTTATATCCCCAGCAGTGCCTCAATCAGTGACCTGCAATCAGTTGGTGCATAATCTCTCTCTCTCTCTCTCTCTCTCTCTCTCTCTCTCTCTCTCTCTCACACACACACACACACACACACACACACACACACACACACACACACACGAAACCAAAGGAACCCTGCAGGGAAAATTTGGTGAGAAAAACTTTGTGTAATGGAAATCTAAGGTCCCTAAAAACCAATTCCTATTTTGAAAGTCCTAGTCATCCCATCATTCAGTCACTCACTCACCATGTTTTTTTGGGAGGTGGGGGTACTGGGGGCTGAACCTAGGGTGCTTAACTACTGAGCCTGTTTGGATCCTCACTAAGTTGCTAAGGCTGGCCTCAAATTTGAGATCCTCCTGCCTCAGCCTCCTGAGTCCCTAGGATTACAGGCATGCCTCTCCGTACCCAGCTCACTCACTCTTCTCATACTTAGGTACCTGCATCTGCCAGCACTGAGACTGTAAGGATAGATGGAAGGAGCTGCTGGAATGTGGCAATGTGACAATGAGCATTCTCTCATTCTGGAATACATGGGGACTGAACCAGCACAGAGAAGAGTTTCAAAACTTCCCAGGACAATGAGGGTGCAAGAACAGCTTTCCCAGGGAGGTGGTCCTTGAGCCCAGTTTTGTGTCATTGTGGATTCTGGCGCAGAAGTCCACCCTGCTTGCTCTGAGCTCTTGGTGGTTCTCCAGTTCACTGTGCTCCCAACCTTCTCCCTCACCCTCTGCCTGTGGCATTCTCTCCAGGGGGCGAGTACTTCTCCATGCCTACTGCACCCAGAGGTTCACCACGGCCCCGCCCTAGGTAGTGCACACGCATGCTTCCTTGCATGCTTCCTTGCACACCTAGGCCTTTCACTCCGGGCCCTGTCCCATGCTAATTTTCAAGAGTCTTTGGGCTTTTGTGGGACAGGGAGCTCCTCTGCACAGAAATGATCCTCAGTCACACATACAGACATTGGGGATCAAGCTATTTCATCCCACGCTCCTACGCTGACATAGGCTGTCCCTGGGTGTCTGGAATCTAGCAGAAAATTATTTCCCTGATCAAAATTTTAAAATTAAAAGGTAAATTTAAAGGTTCTCTTCAGGCCCAGTTTCAAAGTAAAACTCTCCTGTGGTTGGGGTTTTGCATTTCTATTCAGCAAGGCCACAAGGAGGAGCCCAGGAAATCCCTCTAAGTCTGGCAGTGAGGGAATAGCCACAATCTGCAACACCTCCAGCCCATGACCACAGAAAAGTAAGTACCCTGCACTGCCTGGAGAGATGGCTCTGTCCTTGTCATGCTCCAGCAGGACTCCCATCCTGCTGACTTCCAGCAGATAGCCTCCAAACTGGCGCAAGCCGACTGTCCCTGGAAGCCGGCTGTGGAGCAAAGCCTCAGGCATTCCCTGGAAAGTGCACAGGGATGGGACAGGTATGATCCAACAGAGACCTGTTAAAGCATAGGTCTCAGTCTCCCAAAGACCCAAGACCCTCTGCTCTGAAAAACCACACAAGGGAAGGAGTACTGGTCTCCTCTCCCTCCAGCACCTCCTTAGAATGACTCAGAGACAGCAGGGGACCTGGCTGGCCGCCCAAACTGACAAGCTAAGGCTGGTGCTGAAGAACTCTCAGCGTCACTTATAAATGCCTCCAAAGCTGTGCACACTCTCACCTACAAAGAACTATCTGTCTGACACTCAACAAATCTAGTGATACTAGGGAACGAGAATTTCCACAGAACTCAAGGTAATACTTCACCAATATGCCTAATTAAAAAAAAAAAAAAAAAAAAAAAAAAAGTGTGATCTTTTGGATTAAAATCCAACATGCCACCTTTCATATTTTTAGAGAGTAAACCAAAAAAATACACAATTTAAGTGTTGCTGAGTCTCAGGAAGATGATTGCATGATTTTGTCACTGAGCTGCGCTATGTCCATCACACAGGAAGACGGGGGTCCAACCAGCAGGCAGAGGCTACCTGTCCCTGCACTCGGCACACATAGTCTGAATGCCCAGGTTCTTTGGTTCATGCTTTTTTCTATGTTCTCCCTTAACAAAGGTATCAAAGTCATTCTAGTTGTTGCACCCTGGCGCTGGCCTCAGTTATAGCCCACAAGGCCAAGATGCAGGCAGCACCCACTTCCTCAATCAGTGACAGGGCTCTGAATTCTCTATTCCTCTGCATCCTCCAAACATGGTACCATAGAGGATGACAGCAGAGCCAACTTCTTTCAGGGAGTCTTTTCACACTCTCTAGTCCTCCTGGGCTCAAATCCCAGCATCCCCAGCCACCACCACTCATGACTTGTGACGTCCTCCAGGGAGCTAAGTATGCTAGCCTCACCTTTTCAACAGTGTGTCTGCAGAAATCCCTCAACACAAGGGACGTCTCCTTTGATTTTTCCATGAGACATAATAGTTGTTGTCTCAACTTGATATTTCCTGAAATCCTAGAATTCCCAAGGGTCTAGGATCAGTCCCAAGAATACATTTCAAAAAACCATAGAATTTCAGACAGAGAAGGTCTCAGAGATGAACAAAGGCAAACCCTTGAACTAATCCCAATCTCTAGACCAGGTAATCTCTGGGGAAGGAGGGAGGCAAGAAAAATCAAGTTGGTGAGAAACTGCCACTGCTCTTTCTATGATTATGTTCAGAGACAAAACCCAGTGACCTGGCTCAACAGTCCCCATGCAGGCCTGAACCACAGTCAGGTGGAACCAGACTGTGGAGATGGCTCCATCAAAAGGCCAAAGGCAAGAAGCCTTCTCCCAAGGTAGAGAATCCTGAGCTCAATCATAGAGAAGCCTGAGCTCAATCAATATTACATGCCAATATATTCTCCAAAAAAATACACCTTCTCAGACCACACAGATTTGTGGAAAACAGCATGCAGAGATATGCCTAGTCATAACAGAAATTCATTCGACACCTACATGTAAAAACACAAGCACAGGAACCCCAGATACACATATGAAAAGACAACATGGACAATGGCACACTCAGGACCAGAAGAGGCTGGTGGTGTCATCAATGGGAAGGAAGCGCCTCTCTGCTAGGCCCAAACCGGATGAGATAATGAGGGGTCAGCACAAATGCCTGAAGGAATCTGACAGCTATGTCTTCACTTAAAACTCATCGTTGGCCAGCTTGCTTTACTGGCCTATTTTCTTTTTCTTATTTAAAATTTGTTATTAGTAGTTATACATGGCAGTAGAATGTATTTTGACATAATATACATATATGGAGTATACTTCTCATTCTCCTAGTTGTACATGATGTAGAATTACATCGATCATATAATCACATATGCACACAGGATAGTAATGTCCAGTCCATCCTACTATCTTTCCTATTCCTATTCCCCGTACTTCCCTTCATTCCCCTTTGTCTAATCCAAAGTACTTCTATTCTTCCCTTGCCCCCCCTCCACCATTGTGAGTTAGCATCCACATATCAGAAAGAACATTCAGCCTTTGGCTCCTTGGAATTGGGTACCCTTCAACAGATGAATGAATAAAGAAAATGTGGTATATATACACAATGGAATATTACTCAACCATAAAGAAGAATGAGATTATGGCATTTGCTGGTAAATGGCCTATTTTCTTTGCAGGATAAAGAAGATGGAATATGAAAGGATATGGTCTTTTGTGTCTACACAACCACAACCCTTCCAGTGTTGACAACTCCATTGACTAACCACAGTGGCAACAGGGAAGAGGGGCTCACCTTTGTACCAGACCTGGAGAGAAGCAAGCACCTGGAAAGATAGTCCAAACTGTAGTTCATAAAATCTGAAAGATCTATCTGTGAAAGATAAACTCCTAAGAAAACAAGAACACGTGCCCCCCCCCACCAAAAAAAGTTCCACATACCTGTACCGTCCCCTGCCTCCCCCAGGCTCTGTGCCCACCTGAGTGCTGGTACAGAGACAATGGAAGGCAGCATCACAGTAGAAATGGCGCAGATAACGTGAAGCCGGGCTCTTTCACCTTTTCTTTGATCTTAAAAAAGTTGTTAATTTCTCCAAACCTCAGATTCTTCATCTGTAGGATAGGAACAGCAACCCTGAATACCCTGCTCTACCGTGGTAAATAGGATCCAAAATACTCACTGGTATAAAATCTATTCCCAAGTCTAATGAAATGGTGGGGACATGGCAATATGGCAAATTCTAGTGAGAGATGACGGGATCCAAATATAACAGATACCGCTTAAGGCTGGCATCGGTACGTGGCAGTTGTTCATGAGCTTAATTATTACTGGGAAATTCTGAGTTCTAGTACTTTCCAAGACTTCAAATTTAATTGGCATTTAAAGCAGGAAAAAATACTGGAGCCTTGGGAGTTCACCATCTATTTTCCTGCTTCCTAAAGAGGAGTTGTTCACCTGATTTAGGTTTGTTCTAAACATTAAGTAAGATAATATATTTTAAAGTGCTTGGCTCAAAGTAAATAGCTCATAAATGGTAGCCATCATAAGTCGACATGAGTCATGGAGGCCAATCTGATTCCCATATGCACCTGTATCAACCTCCCCACTGCAAGGGTATCGCCACAGGACATGAGCCATGGTGAGTCCTTCTGCGTGGTTTTCCTTAGGGACAGGGACCATTAAGTTAGGTTACTCTTTGTTTCAGTATTTCCTTCCAACTCTAAGCTTCCTGGAAATAAAAACTACCTACAGGGAGGAGTCCACAGTGCACAAGGTTGACACAGCACTGGCCTGAGAGCCAGAAGGTCTGGATTCCAGACCTGATCTTGCTGCTCTAGAACCCTATATAAATCATTTCCCATTCTTGGCCTGTGATGGAGACAGCATACCCACCACTGCATGTGGTTGCTGAAAAGAGCAAATGAAATCATGCCAGTGAAAGCATTTGTAACTTCATAAAGCATTATGCAAATACAAAATGATATCATTTTGCTAATGATGGCAAGAGCATTTTGTAACAGGGATAGGGCTGGTTGGTGGCTGGATAACTCATGCAGGCCTGGGCATAAGAGCACGATCCAACTTCCACCTAGTTTGAATCATTGTTATGGTTTGGCTCTTAAGTGGACCCCAAAGGCCATGTGATGTTATTGGGAGGCGGTGAAACCTATAAGAAGAGTGGCTTAGTAGAAGGAAGTTAGGTCAATGGAGCATGTCCTTGCTGGGGACCTTGGGACACCAGCCCCTTCCTATCTGACTCTGCTTCCTGGCTACCATGAGCTGAGCAACCTTGCTCTGTCTCCACATACTCCCTGTCATGTGCTCCCTGGCATGTTCCACCTCACCTTGGGTCCAAAGGAATGGCAACAAGTGACCATGAAGTGAAACTGCGAGCCAAAATCTACCTTTCTCCTTATAAGTTGATTGTCTCAGGTATTTTGTCACAGAATTCTAGAAATGGAGGGAATCTTAGTTCATCCAGAGATTCAAGAATTGAGGAAACTGGAGTCCATTGGGCTCAATCTCCTAATCCATTCATATATCAAGCCTATTGATAATACTTTGGACAACTTCCAGTCTCAAACTGAAAAGAAAGTTCTCTCTCACGTGGATCTAAAATAATCTTTGTTCTGTTGGCCTACCCACAACTTCCTCTGGGCCCAAGTCCCTCTTTCTTATTAAAGTACATCAGATACTTGAAGAAAATAATCATGGCCACAAACCATCTCCTTTAAAATATATATATATATATATATATATATGTATATATATATATAGGCATATATGTATGCATATATATGTGTGTGTGTATATATATATATATATATATATATATATATATATATATTTAGTTGTCAATGGACTTTTGTTTTATTTATATGCAATTCAGAGAACTGAACATAGTGCCTCACACATGCTAGGCAAGTGCTCTACCACTGAGCCACATCCCCAGCCCCATAAACCATCTCCTTTTAACACCTTCATTTTGCATATAAAGGCACTGAGGCCTAGACCAGTGTGTGTAGACACACACACACATACACACGCACAGGGTTCCTGTGAACTATATTCTATTTGTTCACTTTTCCCTGGACTTTAATGTGGCTTCTGCAATCAAACTAGTACACATTATTAAAGTCAGAAATTAGCACTGAGCTTTGGAGTTCATCCAGGCTGAAGTCCTCACACAGTACAACCTCCAGCTTCTCCCAGAGAGAAGAGGACAGAGCCAAGTGGCCCTGGAAAAGCCGCTTTCAAGTTGTAACCACTTCTTAAACATTAACTGGATCCCCTTAACTCTGTTAAAAATAGCTCTCTTCATGTGTGGAAAATGTGAAAACCCATCTTGCATGCTAACGCTCCACATCAATGCCAGGCCATTATTCTGATTACCTAGGTATGTGCTGACAGGCAAAGCACTGAACAGTTTTCTCATCACACAGTAAAATCTGGAAGGACTTCCTTTTAGGGTATGTAGTCATTATCCTGTGAGCCAAGGAAGGATGCTGACATCTAGAAAAAAACCCCAATAACCAGCCTCTCCTGCTTCATCCCAAGCAATTATGAATTATGAGCACCTGCGACATCCCAAGTACTGAGATACGGATGTGAGTCAGATTTCAAAAAGGTTTCCACTCCAATCACAAGTGACAACCACCCAAGCAGTAAGTACAATCAAGAGATTCAGAAGCGGGGCTGGGATTGTGGTTCAGCGGTAGAGCGCTCGCCTAGCACGCGTGCGGCCCGGGTTCGATTCTCAGCACCACGTAAAACTAAAACCACATTGTATTACAACTAAAGCAAATAAATAAATATTAAAAAAAAAAAAAAGAGAGATTCAGAGGCAGCGGCAGGACATGTGTGTTGGGAGGAGAAGGAAGGGGGGCAGGGTTTAGCTGACATCCATGAAGGAGTCAGAGTAGAGTTTCTCAGTTAGGTCTTAAAAGATGAATGATGACCCCATTGTGTGGACTACAGGCTATGAGGCAAATTCCAGGCAGAGGAAGTAGTGCTAACAGAAACAGGGTTAAACAGCCTGAATATCTACAATGGGAGCAGTGGGGTCAGCATTCAGTCACAGGACAGCTTTGAGAAACCCATCACAGGGAAGTGTCTCGTGAAATCTGTATCCACCCAGAGCCTTAGAATGTGACCTTATTTGGAAATAGAGTCTTTACAGATGTTATTATAATTAAAGTAGGGTCATACTGGTGTGGTTAGAAGAAAAGAGGACACAAGGGATGAAGGAGGCAGAGACTGGAGTGATGCTGCTGCAGGTCAGCAATGCCAAGGGTTGTCAGCCACCAGGAGCTGGGGAGAAGCAAGCCAGGATTCTTCCTGAGACCCCTCAGAGGAAGCACGGGCTGGCCAACACCTAGATTTCACATTTCTGAGAAACCGAGAGAGGAAACTGTGTTTAGGTACCCATATGTGGTGATTTATTACAGGAGCCTTAAGAAGCTAACACATGTACATTTAGGGGAAAAGGAATGGAAGCAGGTAGAGGGCAAGGCTGGGCTAAGTCACTGCCAACTGAGGCTCTGCACAAATGCAAAGTGAGAAAGGATGAGGCACGATGCAGTGGGACAGAGTATGAGCAGGTGAGAGGGTGGGCAGTGGTGAGCCCAGGGCACCAACATCAAAGGCTGCCTGGATACTAAGCCACACTGTCTCCCACTCTTTAAGGTGTGCCTGCTCTGGTGGCTGTATGTGAGTGCCCAAGCATAGGTCTTAGAAAACTCTAAAATTCAGGACCCTGACTTAAAAGTTAATTCAGCTTTTGGTGAAAGTCCCCAGCCAGGGCAAGACAGCCAGTGCCCTGTGTTTACCTAACTGCTACTTCTCCCCCAGAAAAGTCCATGAGAGCTGAGTCTACCTGCATGCATGGGCTTCACTGCTCCCCAGACCTGAAGTAAAACTGACAGTTGGGACCCCTTGCAGCAATGGTCCTGTGAGTCCCAGAGATGCAAATATAATTAGCCCCTGAATGCTGCTGCCTGTACTTGACAACCAGACACATGAGTGTTTGTGTCTCCCGACCCTCTGCCTTTTAATTAAAACGTTAGTCTTGCAGCTGCATCTGGGAAGTTAGCATACCCCAGTCTCACACAGATAACAGGCAATGATCACCTTAGAACCTGAGGGGACAAACTGCAATTGGCTTATTTACTGACCCGGGAGAAAGGTTAAGTTTTCTGGGACTCTGTCAGGACGCATCAAGCAGGACACACTGCTTAAGATCTTGAGACAGCAGGAACAATGACGGTCCTGAGAAAGGGTGCACATTAATGGCTCTGTCCAGCAGGCAAGGCCTGCAGGAAGTCCCATTCCCTGGTTACATGGATTTATAAGTGCCCCAAGCTTGCTGGCTTCCCAGGTTCTTTGAATCGATCACTGCAAGCTGAAAAGCGGGCAGATCTCTGCTGTGAATATCAGGCTGTGGACAAGCCTTGCAGGGCATCCACTCTGAAGGATGAGCAAGCAGAGTGGAAGCCTGAGATACCTCATCCCAGAGCTTGAAGGGTATAGAATCAACTGGACTTAGTCATCATGGAAGCCTCCGAGTGCAGGCTGGAGGACACCCACAACACTTCTTCATGTTCTTTATTTTCCCCATTTTAACTTTCTGATGGTATAGGATAGCCCTGGAAAACACCCACTTTAATACTACTAAAATAATACCCAAAGCACGTGCAGAAGCGACCGCTCTCTCCACAGTGGGAGCAGTCTGTGAGGTCAAGACCCGCTTCTGTGGGTCTCTGGAATGAAACAACACAAAGCTGTCATGATCCTACCACGGACTCTGTGTGAGATGACATCTCTGTTGAGCAGACACCCTCCTCCTGAGCAGCTCTAGTTACCCTTCCCACAGAACAGAGATGCCAGAGCCCTGTCCCACTTAGTACCTAGGGACATGTCCCCCTAGGTGGCAGTCTTGGCTGTGCCTTGGTCTGCTTGGCAGGCTGGTTTTCAGGCCTCAGCACAGATCCGCCACATTGCCACCTCCCTGCATGGTCCAGCCTGGGCCACGCCTCCTGCCTGGGATGAGAACTCAGCTTTCTCAGTGTCTTAAATTACAGTGCTGCATTACACCAAGATAAACAGCAGAGATCCAAGGATCAAAGACAAGCGTCTGCTTAGGGTGCTCTAACAAGTCGATCTAGATATGGACTAAGAGCACCTCCCAGATCCACGTGGGTGCTCAGTGGGCCTTACTTCCCTACCTCACCTTCCTCAACTTTAGCACCTCTGGCCCTGGAGGACTGCAGGGACACAGGTGATAGGCCCGGAGTTGGAGGACCACCAGCCTGTCCAACTGGATCTCAGCTCACAGAGACAGGGCCAGGCCAGAACCAGAACAGAACTGGGAGGTGGTGTGGCAGGACAGGGAAAGGAGGCCCCAGGCCATCAGCCTTCCTGAGTGTCAGCACCCCACCACACACAGTATCACATCACACCCACAGATCTGCAGGTCAGTGTGTAGAGTGTGGGGCCAGGCCTTCGGAGTCCCTGAGGGGAAAGAGCAGCACCTGGTTCAGTGACACGGCCTTCTGCCCCCAAGAGAGCCCTTCAAGGGCAGCCGTGTTCCAAGGAGGCGAGTCCTCCAGGCCTCAGCATGCAGCAGGGAGCGGACACCATGAGTGCAACAAGCCATCCAGCTGTGGCCACTGCTACCAGGAGGCAGCTGTATAAACACAGGGCTTCAGTGTCCGGCACCTTACACACTCCTTAAAGCCACTTTCAAACAGGCACCACAGCACCAAACCACAAACGGCAGCTCCGTTCCTGCCTTTCAACCCCCCCCCCCACACCCCCTAGCAAAGCAGAGTCTGAGGAGAAACTTTTACACTCCATCTTTAAACTTGCATTCATTTTTATCCTTCTGCTTTTTTAGGAAGTGGGGGCAATGATTGCTGACTGCTGAAATATCCTTATTGAAAAGTAGTTACAAAAGTAAAAAACAAACAAACAAAAAAAACTTTCTAAAAGTAACATTGTATATGAAACCATGTTCACAGTAACATGAACCAGAACTTTGGATGGTCATTTTAAAACACTCCCTGGGGTCACAGCCAATGGCTCTGGGCCCTCTGAGATCCCTCCCTGACTGTTGTTGCCAGTCCCAACACAGGAGGGAGGGGCCTGGCCCAGTGTGACAGTCAGGTCTGATCAACCGTGTGATTGCCAGCTTGGATACTACACCACTTAGAATCATAAACATAAGATTTCGCGGGGAGCTGGAATGTCCTGGAATTACTGCAGTAACTTTAACTTCCCTGGGAGACCTGCCCTTCTTTGTTTTTAACTAGAAAACCAAAGTGTAAGCCTGAGAAGCAAGGCCCCCACTCAAGCTGGGAGGATGTGTATAGAGCTGGAGTAAGAACAAGAGGGGCTGTTTCATTAGGGCTTAGCCGCACTTATGGACCCCACGGTTTCCTGTGGCTCCAGGGTCAAAAATCACTAGTGTTCAAATATTCCTGTTTTAGCCTGAGCTGTCATAACAAAATATACAAGATGGGTGGCTTACACAACAGAAATTTATTTTCTCACAGTTTTGAAGTCTTGAAGGCCAAGATCAAGGTCAAACCATTTGGCTCCTGGTGAGGGCTCCCTTACTGGCTTTCAGATGGCCACCTTCTTTCTGTGACCTCACGTGACCTTTTCTTTTGTGTGTGTGTGTAGTGTGTGGCAGGGGTGGGTAATGAAAATAGAGCAAGCTCTTCTGGTGTCTCTTTGATACAAGGACACTAATCTATCAAATCAGGTTCTCATTCTATGACCTCATTTAATCTCATATACTCCTGTAGAGGCCCCCATCTCCACATACAGCCACATTAGAGGTTAGAGCTCATATAAACTTGGGAGTGGGGGACATATTCAGTCCATAAAAGCCCCTTATAACAGAGTAATAAAATAATCATGCACAATCAGAAACTTCCACAGTTTGAAAGCACTCCAAGAATCACTCTAAAGCACAGAAGGTTCTATGACTAGTTACTAGAACTTTGTAAAGAGGTTCATGTTCAAGGCCAATTTATGAGATACTCTTGGTCTCAATGAATGGAGCATTCATTGGGGCTAGGAATGTAGCTCAGTGGTAGAATGCTTGCTTAGCATGCACAAGGCCCTGGGTTCTATCCCCAGCAATCCCCTAGAAAACAACAATAACAAACAGTTAAAAACTCCTGGCTGAATTAAGTACAATGGAACTTAGCAATATGAAAACCCTATAGAGTAGGTCATCGTGAACAGGGTTTCCCAGAGTACAGCACATTGTGTCTACTTTTGTGGGTTCTCTGTCTCTTCTTGCTGATTGACTATCAGTAATCCCTTTTCATTGGTATCCATGTGTCTCCTGAAAGCAGATCCTACTCCCTACATGTTATTTCTGACATTTTAAAGGCATAGAAACCAATAATTAAATCCATTAAAATTATATGCAAATGAAGGATAAATAGACAGGCAATGGCAGCCCAAGCTGGTGGGTGTCTGCTACATTGAAGCAGGCTTCCCAAATCTAGTCTCCACCTGTGTAGTTATCACTCCTTAAGTTTTGGGTAGGGTGGAGCTTGCTCTAACCAAGAGAATGTAACAGAAGTAAAACTTGGCCAATTCCAAGCCTCAGCCTTAAGGGGTCTGGAAGCTTCTGATTTGTGCTAGTGGGAACCATTTAAGAAGTATGAGTATCCTAACATAGAAACAACAAAGAGAGGCAATGTGGGAGGGAAAGCCCCTCAGAATACAAGGATAGGAAAAGAAGCTCAGCCCAGCTGACTTACCATGGAGTGCAACTACACAGGGGCCACCAGCAAGACCAGCAGAAGAACATCCTGGCTGAGCCCAATCCACATTGCAGAACACAAGAAATAATAAAATGGTGGTTGTTTTAAGCTATTGCATTGTGAGATAGTTGTTATGTAGCAATGGATAAGATGTCTTCTTTGAGACATGTGAAGCAGAGATTGCAAAAAGGTCTGACCAAGGCTCAGATGTACTGCTTCAGTCCTAAGGACCAGGCTCTTGTCTCAACTTAGTGAATAAAAGCACCAATGAGCTGAGGAATGGACCACATAAAGCAAGCAGCCAGCCCTGACCATCCTCTTCATTCTGTCCACTCCAGCCCTGAAGCTAAAAGTTGAGTGAAAAAAGAAAATATGTACAACAGCCAGCACCCAGCTTGGAACACAGTAACATTCCAACAGTGCTACCGGAACTTGCTCACGTGCTATGGTGTGAATGTGAGCCCTCCATTCAGAGGCAGAATGGTGAGCGGTTAAGATCATTCTGCAACCAGATCACTAGGGCTCTAAACCTGGCTCCTCCATTATGAACTTGCTTAACTCTCCATGCTTCAGTTTCCTCATCAAAAATGAGGATGACAGTGCCTTTCCCTCAGGATTGTTGTGAAGATCAGGTTGTACCTTAGGAGCTGAGAAGCCACCTGGCAGAGTCAGAACTATGTAATTATTCACTGTTGAGGTTTTCTTTGTCTCTCTTGTTCTTCACGTCAGGTTGAAGCAATGACACCAATGTTTACACTCCAATATTCATGGTACTTTCCTTTAAATATTTCAAAACTGAGAAATTCTTAATTAGAATAATTGCACATCAGTTTTAGTCTCTTTTCTCTATTCACCTGGGTTTCTCTTCAAATACAGTCAGATCAAAATTCACTTATCCCTTGTGAAATGATAGAAAAGTTAGCAAACCATTGTGAGAATGGGGCAAGACCAGTGGAATGTGTGTGGAGAATTGCAAACCAACTACACCAAGACCTCAGAGTGCTCTAGAAAGTACAGGGGTGTGATGCACAGCAAGGCGCTGGCTTCTTGTGATCTCGAGCAGGCCCCTTAACCTGGGGATCATGTCCTCAACTGCAACAGGGGGACATTATTACCTGACCTGCTCTGACTCCTGAAGTGGGGTAAATTAAGACCAAAGGTATGAAAAGCCCCTATAACTTCTAAGGCACCAGGGGAAGGTTAGGAAGCATCTTGATCTATTTGTAGCATTTTATATCCTATAACAATAACCTTTTGCATTTTAAAAAAGTTTTCAAATAAGCCCCAAATTCTATTCTTGCCAACAAGCTGGGCCACAGCAAGTGCCTTTTATATGAGAATTAACGAGAAGCCTATTTTCCTTAAGAAACTAAAGAGTAGGCATTCTTTTGACAACTTTCAAAAATAGCTCAGTGCATTCAATGAAACCATCTTTGAAAACAGGAAAAAAGAACTCCCCATCACTCTGCACCTAAGCCCAGTAGGTTGCTGGTGCAGCGAAGGCTTTGCATAAAGGGAAAAATGGAATGGCCTGTCACTCTGGTCAGGTCTGATGAAGACCTGCTATTCTGATGTCTGAGGCTGGCTTTGTGCATTCCCATGTGTCTTTCCTCTTGTCTCTATACTTTACAAAAAGGCTTAGAAGTTATATTTCCAGCCCAGTGACTCTTTCAGCCACTGCTGGGTTTGGATCAGATTTAGCCCAAGGATCGGCGGGTGACCAGGCCCACACAGTGCCAGGAGAAATGCCAAGTCTGCTCCAGCTCTTGCAGACTGGCTGTCACAGGTCATCCAACCCTGCTGAGGGCTCTATTTGTGAGGAAAGACATCTCTCCTTCACCAGCCAGTTTTTCCACCTCATAATTCAGGGTCTCCCCATGAGGGACAAAGGGGGCTGTACACAGGGCAGGAAGAGGAAAAAGGGCTGAAAAGAAGATACTGAGAACCATTCCAAATGCTCTTCCCACCTCAGCTGCTGGACATTTGCCAACCCCTAAATCTCCCTAGGGAGCTGGGGTGACTAGCTTCACTTCAGAAAGTTAAAACGGGCAGTAGTTGGCCACGGTGAGAGCAGACTGAGGTTTGCAGCGAGACTGTGGGCCCTGCAGCACCACTGGCCTGCCTTCTCCCACTTGGTTCTACCCTGACCAGCACAGCTGTGTGGTGAGATACTAGGACTGCCGCCAGTTATGGTTTTAGACATTTTGGGGGCTGTTTGCTTTGTTCCCCTCAACTCTACCCAGATGTGGGGTGCAGAGCAGATTGACCAGACTTATAGGGAGTGAGAGTTGATGGAGGGGAAGTCAGACAAAGTAGCCTAGGTGTGAGAAAGGTATCACTCTTTCCATCAAGGGTAAGATTGGCACCAAATAGGAATGAAGGCCAAATATCCAAACCATGGTAGGCCCCACTTCTGGCCAGTGCGCTGGCTGCTCACATTCACTAGCAATCCCAAAGACTACCTGTCTCCACTGTGCCCACAGCTGGATTTCTCTCCATTGCTTTAACTCCTGTCCTGGGACATATTGTTTCCTGCTGGGCTTGGTCACTGCCACTGTCTGAAATCTCCAATCCATTGTCCCTGTCACCTGTCTATAGGCCTGTTTCATCAACTGTCTGCCACAGAGCAGTGCACTGGTCTCTCCAAGTGACTGCAAACCCCATGAGTCCTGATACAAACCAGGCAGTCACCCAGGTGTCTCTGCAGCCCTGGGTTCTGGGCTTTGCACACAGAAGTACTTAACACAAATCTTCGGGTCATTTTCCAAAATGGAAAGAAAACAGATTAATATGTAGCAGTGACTTATCTGCCTTCAGAGCCATACAGTCATCTTCAAAAGCTTCCAAACACCAGATTTGGTATGCAGAGCATGTGAATCAGACACCAATTCCCTCTGAGGATCAATTAGGGTGGCAAGCAACCTTGAACCCTAAATCACCCCGTCCTTAGGTGGTAGGAGGAGAACCAGAGGAATAAAAGAGGTGAACACCAACTCAACAGCTTAAGTGTGACCCTATTCCAAACCGGGGCTGAGCCACCTGCCTGGGCTCCAGCCAAAACTCTTTCAAAGCCAATTGTTCTGGTTCTCACCAAGGTGCCTTTGCCGACCTTGGCCACTTGGCCAGCTTCACTACTGCAGATTACACACATCAGCACATTCTGTCCAGGAGGCAGAAGGGCCCGGGAGGGAGAGGCTTGAAGTCAGATATCCCAGGGACCATCTGACCACATGCCAGGCTCCATGCTGGGCACTGAAGATGCCAGGAGAGTAAGAGCCAGGTCCTGCCCTCAGGAGTTCATTGTGGAGGAAAACAGATGGAAAAATAAGCTACTAACACAAAGTGAGAGATGCCACAATGGGGGCATTAACTCAGCCCCAGCTTTATGACTTCTGAGTGAATTCTAAACAAGACTAGCCTCGTTATTTTGTACTAATTATTTAAATTCCCTAAACCTCAGTTTATCTGTAACAATGGGATTATCCCAGGGTTCTGTGAAGACTAAATATGTAATCCATATGAAGTGCTTACCTTTATTTACCTATAAAATAAATGATGACTCTCACTCTTTTAGTTAACCACAAAATAATGGGATTTTTTTTTTTTTTTTTTTTTTTTTTTTTTTTTTTGGTACCAGGGATTGAACTCAGGGGCACTCGACCACTGGGTCACATCCCCAGCCCTTTTTTGTATTTTATTTAGAGACAGGGTCTCACTGAGTTGCTAAGTGCCTCGCCATTGCTGAGGCTGGCTTTGAACTTGCGATCCTCCTGCCTCAGCCTCCCAAAGTGCTGGGATTAAAGGCGTGCGCCACCGTGCCCGGCCAAATAATGGGATTTTTATGCATAGGTTTAAACTATGACACCCCAGTTGATTTCTAACTTTTTCTCATGAATATGTTTTCAGAACACTCAATCTTTATACACCAGAAAGTCTTTAACCTGTATTTGATTCTTTATTGGTGGATCAGTAGTGTTATCATATAATTTACTGCCCCAAACCAGGATATCTCTGAGAGTAAAAACAAAAGGGGAATGATTAATAATCCCACTGGAATACCACAGTAAACCAAATGTACCATTTGGGGCAAAATGGAATTAATAGTCACTTTATGTATTGACCAGAAGACAATTTCATGGTCAAGGGAGGCAATCATCAATAGGTACATCCTTTCTGCACTATTTTAGGGAGCTGCCAACAAGTTTTGGGAATAGTCCTGACAAAACCTGTTATGGTTTGAATGTGAGGTGGCCCCAAAGAAGCTCAAGTGTGAGATAATGCAAGAACATTCAGAGGGGGAAATGAGTGGGTTATGAGAGCCTTAACTCAATCAGTGAATTAATCCCCTAGTAGGAATTAACTGAGTAGTAATTGGAGGCAAGTGGGGTGTGGCTGGAGGAAATGGCTCATAGGAGGTGTAGCTATGGGGTACATATTTAGTATCTGGCAAGTAGAGTCTCTCTCTGCTTCCTGATCACCGTGTGAGCTGCTTTCCTTCACCCCTCTTCCACAATGATGTTCTGCCTCACCTTGAGTCCCAAGGAATGGAGCCAGCTGTCTGTGAACTGAGACCTCTGAAACCATGAGCCCCTCAAATAAACTTACTGCTTTAAAATTATTCTGGTTGGGTCTTTTAGTTGCAGCAGTGAAAAGCCAACTAAAACAAAACCTGAGTTGGCTGGCCCCATCCAAAATTCCAGCTATCTGATACACATAGACACCCCTACTACCTACACACATGTTCATGCACACAGCTCCTCCCCAAAACCAGAAAGGAATCTGGCCCTGGTCCTGGCACGTGCATCTGTCATGCTGACAACCAGCTATCTTCTAGAAATACCAGTTGGCCTTTCTGCTTGCTGAATGCCCCTGCCCTTACCTCAGGTGTCCCAAGCTGTAGAACCGGGACTCTCCATCAGTGGAGCGGACCACCTGCAGCGTGAACATGGGCTGCAGCTGCCTGAGCTCCAGCAGGACGATGGCCAGGTAATGGATGAAGAGGAGGGCATCCACGAGGGAGACCGCATAGTGCACAATGCCCTGGTAGTTTCGGTCCCGAGAGTCCAAAATACGGACTCCATAAAAAAGCCAATAGGAAACCACAAAAAGAAAGATGAGCACCAATAACAGGGCTCGAAACACAAACACCCTTGGCACGTCGGCTCTCTGCTTGCGGAAGAAAAGGGCCCAGGTTCCGATGAGCAGAATGAGGAGTTTGAATGACACAGAAATAAAGAGCCCCTCACAAATTGTGCCACAAGGTTCCAGCTCATCCCTCCACAGGATCGGGGGTAACAGGATGAAGGCAATGGGGGTGAGGAAAACTAGAAGTCCCAGAAACGAGGCGATGGTGAGGCCCAGGTAACGTTTACAATCCAGCCCCACGCTGTCCTCCATGTCCTTGCTAATCCTGGCAATGTCCTCCTGGGATATGCTGTGCTCCGAGGTGCCCGTGATGGCCGTGGTGGTCTCTCCCCAGTTGTCATCCTGATGGGAGAGGTGACAATGAGGATGACAAGCCCAAAGAAGCAGGTCATTTGTAAAAGCCACAAGAAGACACAGTGTACGTGGAGGATGCACCCCATTTACCCAATTCTACATGCTGGGCAGTCTAGAAAATGGCAACTGCATAAACATGTAATAGAAGAATTTTTTAACTTTAACAATTTTCATTGAAGTCTTCAACATGTATTATGTATTTACCTTTAAAAATTTTTTTTATTTTATACCATTTATTTAATTAATTAATTTAATTTATTTATTAATTAATTTATTTTGGTACCAGGGATTGAACCCAGGGGAACTTAACCACTGAGCCACATTCCCCAGCCCTTTTTATTTTGTATTTTGAGACAGGGTCTTGCTAAATTGTTTAGGGACTCACTAAGTAGGGAGGAGGGCTTTGAACTTATGATCCTCCTGCCTCAGCCTCCCCAACTCTCCTGGCTTGTATTTACTTTTTCAAACAGAGAAAAACATAATTAAAACTTTGTATTGTTTGGGTGAATCATTAGCATAACTCTGATTACCATGCCCTGTGTTGACAAGTCTCAAGAAGCTCTGGGCCTGGAGCTATTTGCCCTGCAATAAAGACCCAGCTGCTAGATTAACCTTGTGAGAGATCACTTACAGAAGAAGCCCCCTGTGTTTTCCTCCTAACACATGCTGAGCTCTAAAGGCTTACAAAGTCCAAATTCTGGAAGTGGGGAACATTACTACATACTCCAATAGCTCTGTGGAGCAAAGGGCACAGAAAGGGAACTTACATCACTATACAAATCCAAGCTTACCTGTAGCTGGTACATGCATTTTTTTTTTTTTTTTTAAGCTCTGTATGATGTCTGTAAGACCCACTCAGGAAGTAGCAGTAGAAAGCACTTGTTGACCACAGTTTTCACTGACCAAACTAAGCGAATTCAGGAATCTATTTATGGCCAGAATAGCTCAGAAATTCTTTCTAAAACACATTTTCATGGCAAACTAAACATCTACAGCATACAAATAACCAGCATTATTATCATGTATTTTTACTCTCTTGCTTTCTTTCTTTCTTTTTAAACTTCTAGGTAGTTGCTAGCTGGAGCAATTAGTCTATTCATTTAACAAGATCCCGTTGTTAGGGTCTCAAACACGCCTACTATTTCACTGGCAGCTGTGACTTCATTCCAAAGCACAATAAAGCAAGAAGGGACCAAAAAGCTACATGAAGTCCAAAGATGTTTTGCCTCACAGATTTGTGCATATGATTTCACACACACACACACACACACACACACACACACACACACACACAAATGAGTTGCAGCAGCAAGATGGGTAAAATGAGGACATCAACTTAAAGAAATCTAATCAGCTTCACAGATCTCTCATAATCAATTTGGTAATGATATTAAAAACCAAAACAAAATCACCTGTGACTTATGAAATGTATAGGCTAGGTTTAGAGGTGGCAGTGGTAGTAAAGGTCCCAATCTGTGAACAAAAGACCTTCATCTTGGAAAATGAGAAGTTCCACAGAACATGAAGGCCATTACTATGACCAGCCAGAAGCAGCCAGGATTCTTGGACATCACTAGTGGAAGTGTCAAGATGGTTAAACACTTTTGGAGAACTGGCCTGGCAGTTTCACAGAAATCTGAATACACCCTTAGCTAGATGGCCCAGCAATTCTATGCCTAAGCTTTACCCCCAATCAATTAGAACATATATCTACAGAAGATTTATACAAGAATGTTCTTAACTGTTTTATGAACAGCCAAAATGGTGCAACTCCAATGTCCACCCACCAGAACAGATAAAACATTGCAGTAAATTCATATAATAGAATACTACTCAGCAAAAATGAAAAAGAATGAACTGTTGAAATATATCAAACCGTGGATAAATGTCAAAATCATGCTGAGTGGGAAGAAAAAATCATATGATTCCAATTACATTAAATTGTAGAATAGACAAAACTAATCCAACAGAGATAGAAATCAAAACAGTGGTTGCCTTGGAGAGGTGGGGATGGGGATAGGGATTGACCAGGAAAGTCCTGAGAAAATTTTCTGTGGTGAGAAGTGTGGGTTGTAGAGGTGAATTCATCTGTGAAGACTCATTGAAATGTTTAAGATCTGTTTTATTTCTCTGTGTATAAATTTAGGTTAATTTTTTTAAAGGAAAAAATATACCAGCCAGGGAAAAAGTCACAAATTCAAAGATAAACAAATTTTGCTTAATAGAAGGTGAGTTCACAGGCTACAGGAAACAATCTACTTTGTAACCCTCTTAATAAAGGCAAACACTGGCTTCCATATTTGTATCAGGGCTAGTACAAAGTTGCAAATCAATGCTGAAATAATTATTAGTAGTGCCTTGTGATCATTTTCCTGCCAACCACACTGCTCTGATGTGAGCTGCTCATCTTTTTTTTCCTGCCAAAGAGTTACTAAATCTCCTGTCCAGTTTAAGAATTTGTGCACATCTGTGTCTAAAACAAAATGTAGATGTATAAATATTTCTCTGAAGCCTGAAGTTTTTTTAGCACAAAAAGGAACTAACTCCTCTAATCCAATCCTCCAGATTTTCAATGAGGAAAGCAGAGGCCCACTCCACTCAATTGCCCAAGGTAATAACAGCGATTGAAATATACAACCTCTGAATGCTTTCCCCACCTCATCACCCTGCTGTAAACATCAACAGCTTCCCAGTGAGTGCACACAGGGTGTAGAGCAGCTGCAAACAAAGAAATGACTTCGTGGCATTTAGCCTCCATTTCTAGGAGGAAGCTGACTCCTAAAGCACTTAAGGACTAGCCCCATTGGTCCATGTTCATCTGTCCATTCATCCATCCATCCAACCACCCCCAAACACCCACCCTCTCAGAGCCAAGGCAAGCAGTGCAACAGGTCTAAAGGCATTTGCTCATCACTGAACAAACCCCACATTCAACCCACGCCTGCATTTTGGGATCCCATAGCACCGGTTCTGTCCATGTATGTGACTATAAACACCTATCTCCGTGTACCTACAGGTGTGTTCAGATACATGCTTATCTGTAGCCCTCTATCTTTGCAGCTGTGTATGCACACTTTGCTTTGTTGATGTGAGGCAAGGCTGGACATGCATGTATTTTAGGAGGTGCAGAGGTTGTGCAAGCATGCTTCTGAGTCTAGTTCAGATGTTGATTTAAGTCAAAGAGGCTGCCAGACAGAGGCCCAGAGAAGAACCCAAATAATGTTTTCAAAAAAGAAATAAAATGACAATATTTCAAAATTGGGTGATTTCCTAATCACCCTAATGCCTGGCTTTTTTTTTTTTTTTTTTTTTTTAAACACTGCAAGACCCAGCAGCACTTAGTCCCTGAGCAGCAGGAAATTTCCGGAGCTGAGGGAGCTGCTGTTGCTTACAAGAGGAAACACCTTCTCTGGTTTGTCATAGCTCCTTCTCTCCATCCCAAGGTCTTTGTGCTGTGGTACCACAGAGGCCACTACCACCCAAAGCTTGTTTGATATATTTCTGTCCCTTCTGTTTGATCTAGGGAGTACCTCATTCATTCCTGTTTCCCCACGAGGCCTTAGTGTCCAGTCCCTGGTTTGTTTCACAGGTCCAGGAGTACATCTCAGCTGTCCTAACTTATTTTCTCATCTTCCCAACACTACTTAGGCTTGTTGGAGAGGGAGTTTCCTTCCCTAATACTGTTCCATTTTGGAATGAGTCTCCCGAGACTCTAGCTTGTAACTTTTCCCTTCCCTGCCCTGTCGT
Source organism: Tamias sibiricus (assembly GCA_025594165.1). Taxonomy (NCBI): domain Eukaryota; kingdom Metazoa; phylum Chordata; class Mammalia; order Rodentia; family Sciuridae; genus Tamias; species Tamias sibiricus. The sequence continues at coordinate 106,387,223 of CM046658.1, read as the reverse complement.
CAGCAGTTCTGGCTTCTGTCCAACACCATTCAAAGCAGGCCAACCAATCACACTTCAGAAGAATCCCCAGGCTACCCAATGGCAGGACTGGCTGTCCTTAGACCAACAAGAAACCACAGGACATAGATAAACTAATTAACATGCTAGAAAAATAAAGGTTAAAAACCCAAGAGAACCTATTGCAACAAGACTTAGGAAAACATTTACAGAAAAGAGACGTGGTCAAGGGGCAGCAGTGTACTTACAGACCACCTGTGATCCTTACCTGAACTTCCTCTGTCCGAGTAGAATCATTTGCCAACAGGGGCTCTCCGGTGGGAGCTTGAATGGTGACAGATTTTTCTGACCCTCTGCCATCTTTATTTCGGGGTGATTTGTGTCTTTCTCTAGTTCTCTCCCTAGGGGGAAAAAATGATAACAGCGAGCACATTCATGTCACAGTAATTAACTTTCTGGTTCATCAAAATGTTATACATTTCATTTTGAATTTAGGAAAATTGTATACACACACAGCACTAATACTCACCCATCCCCACCCCTTCAAGGAGTAAAGTGACCTTTATTCCCTACTTAGTATTTTCTTTCTGCCATTCCAAGACCCAAAACAAAGACTGTCACTCCTCCTCTATCAACAGTGATCTTAATTTTTCAGAGCCTCAATTTTTTTTAATTCCTGAAATTGAGGCACATTTTATTGTAATAATTACTCACTCAACTTGGTTAAAATTTGCCTGAGCTAATTTTCTAGGGTTTTACTGGGACACCACTGCAGAATATCTAAGCTTTGTTCTGCCCCAAAAAAATCTGGGACACATTGTCACCCTATACTTTTGGACAAGAGAAGAAAGGAAACTCTAAACCAGGACAGAGAATTGTTTTCTCCTAATTCTTACAAATTCAAAACTAAAAGTCATTCCCATAGGTTCTAGCTGAACTCAAAGACACCCACAGAAACAAAGAAAGCTAGGACAAATGACACCTGGGGTGTGTGTGTGTGTGTGTGTGTGTGTGTGTGTGTGTGTGTGTGTGTGTTCAGGCCTCCTAAGGAGAGCAGACTGCTGCATACTTTCAACCCAGATGAACATTTCTGGGTGGTCTTGCATGCTGACTGAAAAGACACCCCACTGTGGGGGTCAATCTTGAAGTTACAAAACGAATCAATCACTGTGGCCAAGCCCCGAGGTCACAATCTAGTCAATAACCACCTATGGAAAGCAGCACTCTAGCCTCCAGCTGCCAATGGTGAATCCCGGAGCCATCAGCAAAGGAGGCCCTCAGTGGTCAATATTCAATAAGTTCCCTTAGCCCCCTGTCCCTACAGGCCACTTGACATCAGTCTTTCTTCCTATGACCACTTGCCCTCATTCCCAAGACAGGGAAACCATTGCACATGCGGGTTGTGCAAAGAGTCAAATCTTGATCTGCCCCTACCAGATCTGCAACCTTGCACAACCTCTAAAACCTTCATCTCCTCGTGTAGGAAATGGGGACAATAAAAATACCACATAGATAATGTACATATGCTCAGTACATGGTAGCCATTATGGCTTACTGTTATAATTATATCACTACTATTATTCAAGACCAAGAATAGTTTCTTGACTTTTGAAGCAAAGTATGTTACCTCGGAGAAAGAGATGTAAACATAACCAGCAACAAATCATCAAACTCCCTTCCTTTCCACACACAGATCTTCTATTAACCCACCATTTAACAAAAACAACAACCAAAACCCAAAAAGCAAAAACTACCACATGCAGATTTCGTGTCAAACCTGTACCTTATCATAAGCATTGAATAATTCTTCTAAGAGCCAAAAGGTACCCGTGGCTGCAGAGGATCTTTCAATGACAACAGTTCTATCCCTAGAGTAGAACTAGGAATAGACAAATTCTGGTTAACTCCTTATTTCAGCCAGGCAACTAGTAAAAAGTCAAATAAGTAGCGAATTTGTTCACCCAGAGATATAACAACGCAATGCCAATCATCTTTCTCCCCATTCCAATTTCAAAGCACTTTGATAAGTGCTTGATAGCTTCACTCAATCCTAGCAATAATCCTCTGAGGTCAGTATTACTGTTCCCATTTTACAGATGAGAAAACTGAGGTTCACATAATTTAAGCGACTTCCCAAAGGTGTAAAAGGTGGCAGAGTAGTATCTGAATCCAGGTCTGTTGCCACTACCTCTATTCAAACTCACAATGCTACAGTGTTTTGAAAAACAACTTGGAAGATTTTACAGCACAAAATTCCCGATGGTCACTTTCATACCCTCACATTTGTCAACAAAACTACAAGAGCTACAAATTACACCTTTGAAGATACTACCAGGAGTCCTGATTGCACTGTGACCTTAGATTGCACAAAGTTGTGTGCCCAACACTCTCTGTTGTCTAATACGATCATTTAAAAAGGTACTCCCTGTGAGAAGCAATAAACAACGTGGGAGAGATTCCCCCAGGCATGGCCAGTTTTCAGAACGAGTTGTCAGACAAGCGCCAGAATTGTTTCTCTGGTAGGTCCTACCTGCAGCCAGACAGATCTCCTTCTATCTTACTTCATTTCCATTTTCTCTTACTGCTGTCACATTTATCATTGCCTCGGCCATCAGCCAAGTCACATGCTTACCTAACCCATCTCTCTATTCATGAGCCCCATGGGTCAAATCCTGTGACAGCACAAATTCCACTGGAAATCAAAATCTTTCACTGAGTGCCAATTCCTGGATCGTGAATACTACCGGGGCAGAAAGCAGGTGGGGAACCACAAAGGGCTGGAAACAGACTCTGCTCTCTCCCAACCCCCAACCCACCCAGCCTGGCTTGTACAGGGACCAAGAACACCCAGATACGGAACAACTGTCTAACAACTACCCTGGTAACATCTGAGGAGAACCAGATAAGAACCTTTAATCTGATAACTTGAGGGAGGTTTTCCATCCTCCAGAGCCAGAAACCAGTGCTTCTCAAACCCCAGTGTGCAGAAAAGCCACGTGGGGGTGCAGATATAGGTAAATTGGCAGGTTCCACCATCAACGGATTTATCTGGAAGGGAGATAATAGGAATCCATATTTCTCACCAGCTTCCCAGGTGTTCAGGACGTAGGTGGCCTAAGAAATTTTCCCCAAGATTCTCCAACCCAACTGGTCCTGGGAAGCGGGCAGCTGGAGTGACTGCTCAGAGAGTATGCCTCTGTGTGAAATGCCTTGCACACAGCAGGAGCTATACAATGGTAGCCACGAGTGTATGCTCATCTGCACCGTGACACAATGCACAGTGCTTCCTTATTAAAATAATGCTAGGTAGGTGAAGGACAGTGTGCAACCATGAATGAAGGCTGCCAAAGCTGAGAACTTCCCATGCAGGATGTTATGGTTTGGATATGAAGTGTTCCCTACAAAGCTCCTGTGTTAATGCAAGAATATTCAGAGGTGAAATGATTGGGTTGTGAGAGCCATAACTCAGTTAGCCCATCCTAGTTTGAACAGACTAATGGTTTAACTATGGGCAGGTGGGGCATGGCTGGAGGAGGTGGGTCACTAGGGGCATGCCCTGGAAGCGTGCACCTTCTCTGTGGCCCCTTCCTGGCTTCTCTCTCTCTCTCTGCTTCCTAGCCACCCTGTCCTAAGCAGCTTCCCTTCACCATGCCCTTCTGCCATGATGTTTTGCCTCACTTTGGCCCAGAGCAGTGGAGTTGACCCAGCATGGACTAAACCTCTGAAACTAGGAGCCAAAATAAACTCCCCCCTCCCCACCTTAAATTGTTCTTGTCAGGTATTCTGGTCACAGTGACACAAAGCTGATAACACACAGGTCAATTGAGGGGAACATAGAGCAGGTCTTATCACTGCACCAAGACTGTGCCAAGGGGTCTGCTCCTTGCACTGGTCTTGTTATGGAGGAAGCACAACCTGCCACACAGCTTTTACAGAAATCACTACTCCTTCATTACTGGTCCAGGTACTAAGTCAGGGCAGGATCTAAGAGTGACATCCAACAAAAATATTGCCATCCATCTAGTGCTTTCCAGTCTGCAGAACTAAAAGTGGCCACCTCATGGCAGCATGGGCCCAAATGCTCCAGATGCTGCCACTCCAAGGAATATCTATGGCTTCCGAGTTTCCTCTGGGAAAGCATTCCCCATTCATGAAGACAATGGGTCCATGTGTCTATGGGTATGGAAATAGGAGATCAGAGGAGTAAACAGTCTACCAAACCAATGAATGAGATGTTACAAATAAATACATACTTATGATATATTTTTCCAACTCTTCCTAATTGGTTGGGATCACCTATGTGCCTTTGATAAGAAGCTGTATCATCCAAGGGAATCTTCATGTCTTCATCTCTAAATCTATCCCCACACACTCTCTGCCCATACAAGCAAAGATAAGTATATTAGTGTGTTGTAAGCTGCCTGTCACGGCCAGCCACAGCGCCGCCACGGGAGGAAAATTCTCGGAGGCAGAGTTAAGCTTTTACTACTTTTACTTCTACTTTCTTAGAGCTTAGGAGAGGGAAAGAAAGATTTTTAGAGAGAAAGATTAAAGCGAGCTTTTCTTCTTGTCTTCTTAGCTTAGAGTTAGAGTTAGAAAGATAGAGCTTCTTAGAGTCTTAGAGTCTTAGAGTTAGAGTTAGAAAGATAGAGCTTAGCTTAGAGAAAGATTAGAGCTTCTTTCTTCTCTCTTCTTTCTTCCTTCTTCTGTCTTCTGTCTTCTGTCTTCCTCAGGAGTCTCGGCCTAACTCTGACCAGTCATTACTTCTTCTATCTGGTTTCTCTTCTGTAACCGCTCTGCCTACGTTCTGACCGCTGATTCTTCTGACCGACCGAGTGACTGCCCGGCTGACTGAATTCTCCGTTCTCCTAACTCGGACCGCTTTCACCCGGTTATATACCTTCAGGTTTGCGGGTGCCTACAGGTGCGTCACATACATATCAGGTGGAACTTATGGCTTCCAGCTAGCTACAACAGCCCTTCCTAATTAGGGCTCCTTCAGTGTGTGTTTATGTGTGTGTGTGTGTGTGTGTGTGTGTGTATGGGTGTGGGTGTATGTGCACGCACGCATGCACATGTGCATTAGATGGTGGGGAGAGCAAGCAGCAGTGTGTTGGAGGCACCTACAAATGCCTGCACCTTTGTGTGTATGTAAATGCATCTATTTAGGCCAATTCTGGAGCTGAGATCTTGGGGGCTGCTGTAACCCCCTCACTATACAGCCAGAATTCCTCTAATTCCCATACTGTTTCCACTTACAGTCGGAATTTCCTGGGAAGATTATTTACTCTTGTTTCTGTTGTTTGTCTATTTCTATTTGGGGAAAGCCAGCCCCACCGGTTACTCCTCCCTTTCCTTCTCTACCACCACCCACTACCTATCCTCTCTCTACTGACTGCTGAGCCTGGCTGGCTGCTTCCTCTGGGCGCTGCCTGGGGTCGGAGGGCTGAGCATGGGGCAAACCAGAACTGAAGTGGCCTCGGAACAAAAGCACCAATTCCTCCACTGTCCAGACAGCCCTCTTTTGGACAATGCACTTTAATATATTAGGCACACCAGCTGCCCTTTACTTCCCTTGCAAAAGTGGCATTTTCCTTCCAAAGGACTATGAGCCTGAAACCTGCAGGGTGCCTCTGTATACCTTGTAACTTCAGGCAATAACACTGTCCCAGAGCCTTGATTTCATCATCTGTAACATGGGCTACCACCTCTCACCCTCCTAGGATGGCTGTGAGCATGGGAAGAGCCAGCAGGGACTCCCAAAGTAGTTGTTCATATTACTGGCAGCTGCTGTGTTTAAATCAGGAAATTTATGCTCTGAATCCCCAGGTTAGGTGAGGTGGGCTGAAGTTAACTGGACACTCTCTGGAGACTGCAGGTATCACCAAACCAGGCCAACAGCCTCTTTGCTCCCAGAGTCACCCCTCAGCTCTTCAAGATGATCATGATGTCATCAAGCATACCGTGTTTGGCACACTTCATTATTCCTCTCTGAGTTGAAATTGTACTTAAATTACCAAACAGATAAGGCCCTCCCCTTTCGTGCTCTTCCATTCAAACACCTGACAGGCCATGGAGCAGAGCAGCCCGCACAGGGAAACTCCTGGGACAAAATAAATGCCCTTGGCTATCTCTCAGGCCTGCTCTCATGCCTGTGGAGGGTACAATTACTGCTTAACATTCTTTATGCCCCAGCAAAGCACTCCATAGCACACACTATCTATAAATCACAAGCCCCCTCCCCGGGTTCTATAACCTGCTTTGCCTACAGCCAGACAATTCACCACCAAGGGTAATGGTATTTTGTAAAGAACCATGGAATGCACCTCCAAACCCCTTGTGCTCACATCCCTCCATTTAGAGCTTCTCTCAGAGCAGCACTCAGTAACATTCCTTGAGTAATTGATTAGAAGCCTCAGCTCCTATTAACATTTGCCAAGTACTTTCCACATAGGTCCAAGAAGGCACTGAGAGTTCTGTGTGTTGTTGTTAATAGAAAGTTACAGTTCCTTATAGTTCCCACAATTGCACTGGGGTATCAATTTCCAGGGCCTCCAAGAGGCCTGAGAAACAGCAGAGAGCAGCAAGGGGTCTCAGCATGGAAGTCAGAACACAAGTGTAGACAAAGGGAGCCAGAGCTGGCTCCAATCCTGCAAGCTGTCACCCCTACTCATCTCCAAGCTTCAAGAGCACCCCAAATTCCTACTTCCATCATTGTGGTGTGAAAGAGGAGAGCCCGGAATGCTGAAGAGGGAGTTGCTTTTCCTATTTTGGTCCAGAGTTGATATTTCAAAACAGCCGTGTCTGGTATGTCATAACTAATCTGGTAAGTTCACCCGCTGGTGGAAATTAGTGATTGGATTTTTATCACCAGAGGTTTCTAGCTTTCTCAGGACCTGGGCTCCAGCATGTGACAGCAGCCTGAGCACTCCTGCTTTCTTTCCTGACTGGAAAGGCCAACCTGGGCTCCAGTGCAAAGAGTCAAATGTGTATGTCTATAAGAGCAATATATAAAAATTCAGAAATTAGTGAAAGTTTAAAAAGAAAGTACCATCCATAATCCTATACTCAGAGATAAGCATGATTAATACTGATCTTATTATGTGTGGATATAATTATTATAATATACAATGCTTTGAATCCCATTTTTTAATAACATGGTCTCATGGACATATTTTTCATATCATCAAATAATCTTTGAAAACCTTTCCTTTATTCTCTTATTCATTTTTTTTAAATCACAGAAGACACACTTATAAAAAAAAAAAAAAAAAACTGAACAACTACAGAAAGATAGTATAATTGAAGCTCCCATCAGTCACTGTTTGTGGCTGACCCCCTTCCCTGGGAACAGCCACTCTTGGCAGCCTGGAGAACATGCTCACAGATCTCTGTGTGTGTGTACATCCACCCAAGCTCATAAATAAATTAGCAAATTTGAGATGCACAAAACAAAAGGTCACTCTGCAACAGTTGCTTGTGTGGAAAACTGCTTAGCAAGGGAAACAAACACCAGGAGCCACCTTTCCCATGCTAGTGCACAACTGTGGCCATGGTGGGCCCTTGCGCTGAGGTCAGTGAGTACCTCTGAACACGGTGGTGCAATGCCAAGGTCATTAGTAGCCTTAACACAGCCGCTGGTTAGCAACCTCCAACCATATTGCTAGTTTAAATGATATACATAAATTAAGATTAAATCTCGTTTAATCTTCCAGAACCCTGTAAGGAGGGGATTGCTGTACCCATTTTATAAATCAGGAGAACAGGGTAAGTGGCAGCACTCCCATTTCACCAGCTGTACTCTTAACCAGCACAGCACCACCTACTTACTAATTTATTTCTTCAGTCATTCTTGTTCCTCTACTGGGCAAGCACTCTGTGGGTCAGTAACACGGCAGGCCCTTTGAATACCAGTGCAGACCTGCTCACTTTGTAAAGGAGGGAGAATCTGGCCCCATCACCCAGGACAGTGCTTTCAAAACCCAGGCTTCACTTGGATGATCAGTCAAAGAGAAATAAGGGGCCTGGCCAATCACGCTGGTTTGTGTGTGAGCCTCATGGCAAACACATCATGGACAATGAGTCAGCAGCGTGGGGTGACACCCACAGATCAGCACTCATTTTTAAACTTTTCATTTACATCATTGGTAAAGCTTTGGGAGAACTGACATCTAAGGAGAAGTACTTAGAAATGAAGAACATTTCCACTGCAGGGGGAAACTTTGATTTAAAACCAATTGTGAGAAATTCAGGTCATCAACTGTAATGGTGGCTATAAAATGTAAATTGGTGGTATAGCAACTCCCAACACATGTCAGCCTCTCATGCACCAGTGGACTGAACCTCCAGTGTGCACAGCCCTGCAAGCAAACAGTTTGAAAACTGAGTCTAGAAAGCTCCATCAGCCTGCAGTTTTCCCCAAACAGAAGAGTGGAACAATTGACAGCTTACATACCCTTGTCTGTGAGATTTTTTTGAATGGCTTGAATAGTACGAATATCCAGAATAGGTGGATTCGGTATCCATAGCAATGGAGAGCTTCGTCTTGATGAAGGCGCAGGTGCTGTTTCTCCTTCAAGGTAGAGAATTTCACCTACTGGTTCCTAAAGCCTCAAGGAGTCTGGGAACCAGAGGAGGAGCTTCTCTTCACCAGGAACAAAGTCTGGGAAAGAGGAAAGAAAGAGGGATCAATCTTCAAAGCCAATCTTAACTGGGCTGAAGGATAAGGGATAGCAGTCACCTCTCATAAGCAGCAACCTTCCTTTTTGGGATCTCTTATTATGGAAGGAGGGAGAAAGGGTGACACACAAACCTCTAAATGCTCTTTTCATGCAAAACAAGCTTCCCAGGTGCCTGGGATGGGTGCCAATTGGACCAAACCCCATCTCAGCAGCAGGAAAATGGGTGGTGGGAGAGTTAGGGCAGTGGTCCATTTCCTGAGCACAGCCTCACCCTCACTGGCTTTAGCTGTAGGAAGTGGCTTCTCACACCAATGCTAGACAGAATGCCCAGCCCCCCACTGCCAGTTTGCTGGATACAAAAACAATACCTAGGGAAGTAGCTTTTGAGGGTTTTGGTCATAATTTCCAAAAGTCAATTTAAAAACAAATTCTGTCTCTTAAATTCAAGAATCCAAACACTTAAAATTTTACCTTAAAGAGCTAATTCTTAAAGAATAATTATTATTCCCTGTCTATAATATTAAAAAGCTAGAAACAATCTAAATGATGCCCAAAACAAAGGAATTGGTAAGGAAACTCATGGTTCATCTAACCAAAGAAATATCATATATCTGTACAAAGTGACAATTATAAAAAACAACTACAGATTTTTTTAAAGTATTTTTTTAGTTGCAGGTGGACACAATACATTTATTTTATTTATGTGGTGCTGAGGATCAAACCCAGTGCCTCACACATGCGAGACGAGCGCTCTACCACTGAGCCATAGCCCAAGCCCCCAAAAGTGCAGATTTTTATGATGAATGACAAATTCAAAAATCAGGACACAGAATTGTAGACACACACTGAATCTAAACATTATAGTTAAAATCACATAAAATAGCTTATGTAAGAAAAAGAATTAAAAGGGACATCAGAAAATGAAAGCATGTGATTTATTGGTTGCAGGCTCCTGGGTCCTTCCCCACACTTTCATTAGGTATTGCTTTGCAATAAAAACAAATTGGAAACATTTCCGAGTACATTCCTAAGTTCCCATTTGCTAAAGTTTTACTTCTAGGAAACTCTGTCTCTCCCAGCACCCCTCCAGAGCTGGACTCCGCCCAACAGGGCTCCTCCTCCCAGAGACCCTGGAAGCTGAAACTGCAAACAGAGCCAGTGAGATAAGTGTGAAGAAAACACAAAGGAGTGGCAAATGCCATACCCCTGCCCCTACTGGGAAGAGGCCCAGTCTCCCTGACCCCAGCTAGCAACAAGTGTCTGAAGGGAATCCTGCAGGCTGGGGCATGAATTGGGCCTGCATGTCACATCACCACACACCAACCCAGTCCCCAGGGCTTCGTATACTGATTAGGATGAGACTGTCCTGACCAATTGTGCAAGGTCTGTCTGCTACTCAGGGTGAGCCTCTTTTGCCCAGGTATCCAGACTCATCATTTCACTCCTCCTTGGCCATGAAGTCCAAGGCTAGCCCTGGGGAAGCCTAGGTTCCAGTCCAAGCTCAACCACCATGTAGTACAACCTGAGATAAGTAAGCGGCTAGACTTCTTGAGCCTCGTTTTGCTAAACAGGGATAAATCAACCAGCCACCACCCTCACAGGGTTAATACGAAGACACAAGCAGATACTGTAAATACCAGAGCTGGACTGCAACCCCACACTTGACTCATTTCCTAGCTACAGGACTTCAGTGAAATGATTAAACCTCTGAACTTGCAAATGGCAAGATGGCTGTAATGACCAAACATGGACAGGCACCGGCACCGGGTGAATGAAAATTGGAGGCCATCAGCACTCCCTTCAGTGGTTCCAAACTCCAAGTTCCCCTTGTCCTCAGTGAGAGAAAAGCTTGGGAAGGAGCTGGGGCAGAAAGCCTGCACTGGAGGCTTCCCGCCCTGAGGCTCACCTGCAGTCCACCACTTACTAACCAGTTTTGCACTTGAGCTTAACCTTGGAGCCACAGGTTTCCTACCCCAGACCAAAAACAAATAAATAAATAGACAGATAGATAGATAAGTAGCCCCTTTGTGGGTAATTGTAAAGATTAAATTTGAAATACAACGGGCATTTAAGAAAATGTTAGTTTGGCTCCTGGACTAACTTCCACCTTTCTGAGTACATCAAGAGCACATTTTTCCTCTCCCTGCTCCTTCTCCTACCATTATCACTAGCAATTTCAGTGAGCTCTCAGCATCTTAGAGTCTCACTTCTTTTCTGCTTCAGGCTTTGGTGCTTTCTCACCAGCTTCATACCTGGCAGATACCAACCTTGGGAGATGCAGCCAAGATGTGCAGCCTGGTGTGAACTGAGTCTCTTTTCCCAGAAACCCCTGTCAAGATTTGGATCCTTCATTCAGAAAACCAACCACCCTTTTTCAGATTCATAATTAACCCTTCATAACTCCTACACTTGTTTCTGCCTTCCAACCCACAACTCTTAATTCCTTGTTCCACACTAACATCTAGTTATTTCTTGCTAAATGCTGAGGGGTATCTAAGAGGCAGGCAGCCCAGGCACTGCACACCAGTGCTGATCCTGTCTTCATGCTTCCCAGCTGTGACACCACAGGATAGATGTTAACCTCCCTGAGCTTTCAAAGTTCCACCCATCCACAAAGGGCCCCCAGTAAAATGATTTTTATTTAATACTCTCTTCCAAGGGTCGTTGGTAAGGATCAAACTGGTGAAGATCAAAAACTCCCAATGTAGAGCCTCCAGTTCAGAGAACCCAAGTTTCATTCCCTTCCCCCACTCTGCCAAAGGTCATCATTCTTCCTCCTCATTAAAACCTCGACTATCCATTAGGGCAACTTCAGGCATGTCTCTCAAAGGAAATCACAACCCCCAAGTGCCCTCTGGGGAAAGGCTTTTCCTAACTCTACCAGCCCCCCTTGCCCAGTTTCTCTCCCACACTTCCTGACCATACTTGCCAAAGGGGGGTTCTGTACATGCTGTCGCTCCCTATCACCACCAAATCCTGCATCCTCAGCTCTCCACTGAAGCAACTCACTGGAGTTGCCCAGAGACTGCTGTGAGCCAAATCCAAAGATTAAACCTTGTCCTCCTTCTCCAAGTCCTTCTTACCCAGGTGATTCATTCATTCACCTCTGTATTTAAAGAGTAGCCATGAGGGAACACAATCAGCAAGGCTGGGGTATAGCAACAACAGAGGCATGCTGCTTTCCTTTGGGGCTCTGCTGCTGGCTGTCTTCCTGTATCTCTACTACCTCTCCAACACATCCTCCCTTCTCCCATTAGGCCATCCCTTGACACTCAAAATATACACCATCATTCTTCTCCATCTATGGATTTACTATGACATAAGCTCCTTGGAGGCAGTTATGGCTTCCCTACTCCCAATATACTTTGAACATAGTAGGTCCCCAACAACTAATGACTGAAGAACAAAGCCCAGAGGAATATTTCCTGCTTGGATGTTTCTTGCTCCACTTGGGATTATCACCACCCTCTGCTGCTCTCTCATGTCTTGGCCTAGTCTTTTCTAATTTCCTTTGCTGTGGTGATACCATCATCCTATTAATCTGATAAATCCAACCATACACCATTTTGAACACTCACTTCCCTTCATCCCACACATCCAACCACTGCTAAGCTCTGCTGGTCCAGGGTCCTGCCCTTAGGATGCTGGTTCACAGCAACACCAGGCCAACTTTAGCAAGACCTTTGGGTTTCCTCAGTTAATCCGGTCAGTGCAGAGCCTGGCTCTTCTTCTAAGTCAGACTATTACAACTATGGTTACCAACTCTTGTTCTAAGATCTGAGTGAGGATTAAGGAGAAGCAACAGGTAACAAACTAATAAAATCCACAGTGCACTCCTTTTAAAAGAGGGTTTGAGCTCAGGTTAAGAGCTTCAATCCAGTTAATAAAGAAGCTCATCCTAAAGCTGATCCCTGCAAAGACACATTTGTGAGACAGTTCCCTGTATGCATCAGGAATTGACAGCACTCACACAAGGTCAGAAGGGATCCCTTATCAGGGAAGTTTCTAAAGTATAAAAAGGAATCAGTTTCCCTGGGTAATAAGTTTACAGGCTGCTACATTAGCCTGAATGGATAAAGTCATGCAAAGGGGGAAATATGGACCCTAAAACCTGGAACTATCTCCTTATCATACCCTTCACATGACCTATTTTGTTTGGCCCAGGCTAGGCAGCAGCCAGAAGCCAGAGTGACCTTAAAAATTACAATGCAGACATCACTTCCTGTTTAAACTCCTCCATGGTCTCCCTCTGAATTTTGAATAAAATATAAAATCTTCCATTTGATATGCAATGTCCTGCTCACCAGGTTCCTCTAAGGCACAGGGCTCTTTCCAGCCTCCTGTCTTTGGCAGAGTGCAGTGTATCTGCTGGTATTCACTCTTCACATGCCCAGTTTTGCCCAATTCCTCTTAATTTAAATACAGCTTCTTTCAAGGGCCTCTCTGATCTTCCAATCTAAATCAGGCCCTTCCCAGCACCCAGCACTCTTCCTATCCCAATTTCTAATACATTTGCTTGTATGGTTACTCAGTGTCTGGCTCCTGTATGGACTACGATCTCTACAGGGCAGGAACCACTTTCAGTACTCTCTCTCCAGTTCCTAGAATATAACTGGCATCCGATAAATGTTTGCTAAATGAATCAAAGGTTCTGCAGCAGATCTCAGGACACAGAGGCATAACATTCACTGTGGAAGAAATCTTGCAGAAAGTAGATACAGCAGTGGTGTAGGAACTACGGAGAGTGGTATCCACACCACTGGCTCACACCAGAGTTCATATTCCAGATGTGCTGAGTAAAAATTGGCAGAAGCTTCTTTCAGCTGCTGCTCAAGAGCACCCTGACCCTCCTGCCACCCACCCCTTAGAAGCTACAGGCACTGCTTGGTAAGGGGTGGAAGCCCACATCAGGACAGGAAGGGAACTCTTCAAGCTACAATACATGCCAGCAAGAGGAACACTGTCCAGACAGGTGCATAGGGTGCTTTTGTCTTAGTGGCAGTGTCTTGAATTCTGGAAATCCCAGGCAAAAAGGCCCAAAGAACCTCTTTCACCACCCTTTATTAAGAGCAAGTGAAGGTCAGTGGCCTCAAATAGAATCTTCCCCTGAAGTCATGTTCACTCATATAAAATACACCTGACTTCTGACTTGAAAGAAAAACAGTGCTCAGAAAATCATGAGGGAAATAATAGGTTATGGTAATGACAGTGGTAAACATAAGCTAATCTTCATGAAAAGCAAATTATAAAAACATCAACAGCTTTGCCTAGAGCTATTAAGTAATTAAGGGGGCTTTGGTTGGGAGGGTAGAACATAAACTGTGCAAGAGGTACAGAGACGCACATGGAACTTCAAGAGTCATCCTGCTGTCTCGAGGTGGATGCATTTCCAAGGGAAAGCATAAAACACAGTTTATGCAAAACTGTGTTTATATATACTATGTGCTTTACTTTGAGTATTTTATTTTTTCCATACATAGAATTCTAAGGGTTTACTCCATTATTTATTGTTTATATTATATTTTGCTCCAAGCACACACTTTTAATTATATGACCCTCAAGGGGAAAATAACAACTTAAATAATTTTGTTTAGAGCCAAATAGGACTAGCTTATGAGCCCAGGTTCTGGAGTTAGACCATAGCCATTCAAATCCTGGCTCAGGGTACTTTTTAGCTGTGTAATCTCAGAGCAAGCTACTTCTCTGTTCCTCAGTTTCCCTACTGTAGTCACATAATTACATTTTTTACTTATAAGCTTACTGTGGGTATTAAATGAAATGTTTAAAAAAAATCATTTAGAACACTACCAAGCACGTGGTAAGCACAACTGTTGACTAATTATTTAGTAAAGTGAAATTCCTTGGTTAGGAAGAATACCTTTGTGTGGCATATGACTTAACATACCATTTTCATTGAATTTACATGTATTGTTTTGGTTTGATAGTCCACTTTTAACAACTATTGTTAACTGTGGCTAAGTAATTTAATAATTTCTACTCTGTCCCTTGCAGGTCTCCAGTTCCTCGGGTTGGAAGTCGATGTCAGAGAGATTAGAGAACAAGGTGTGGGTTTATCTGGAAGACCACAGGTTGAGAGGAAGAGTGCCAAGAAGGATGACAAGAACTAGAAAACATTTTTCTGAACCTTTGTTCTATAAATTATAAAACACCATCCAGGTCACTGGCATGAGGATCTACAGGGCCTGTGGCACTTGTGACATATCTAACAATCCTTTTATGGCAATAGAGCTCTTGTAAATGAATGATTCTGGGCCACTATTCACATGGAGAGAAAATATCAACCTCCTTTTACCTGTCTTGCCAATGATTTCAACTCACCTTCCCAGAATAACTGCTCTTGGCTTAAATCATTAATTACTTCTGAAATGCCTCCAGCTGCTGGATATAGATTTCTAAGAGCTGTGAAAGGTTAATGCATTTGAGGCTGTATAATGGATATTTGTTTGTAAGCAACCCCCTGCTCCTGCTAGACTTTTAAGCTTCAGAAGAAATAACAATAGAAAAAAGAAACACAATTTCATGAGAACTAGCTCTTCTGTGAGTTCTATGTGCCAGGTCCAATGACAACTGTTCAAGAACTGGGATTTGGGAAAAGCGGGCAGGAACAGATGGTAGCAGAACATGAAGATGCCTTTTCAGCAGGCTCACTGAGACCAAGACTGCTTGTAGAAACACAGCCTAGCAAGCAAGCAAGCCACCTATGAAGAGTAACAGAGCCTATGCTGGAATCACCTACCACATACAGCCAAGCCCCCAGTTCACTTTACAGAGAGATGATGGCAATAAAAGTTGAACAGCTTACATTTATCAAGTACTTACTACATGTTAGACTGTTTTATTTGCATACCGTATCTCACTTAATTCTCATAACAAGCCTTTAAGGGAGATAAAATATTAATTTCATGGCACAGTTAAGGAAACAAAGGTCATACACCTGGTATGTGTTCCAGCCAGGGCTTGAACTTTGGGAGACTAATTCCAGAACATGTGTTCTCTGCTATGGAAAATTTATAGCAATGTAGCAATTACCAGAACTGTTTATTTACATAGAGGAGGGTAGGCAACAATCATAAATTGTTCCAAACCACACCATAACCTCACAAAGAATTTATAATTTCAACTCCTATTCACAGGTTCAGTGTCCTAAGCATTGCAGGGGGGTGGTAGTTCAGTAGAAAAGAAATGAATCTGAAATAGTTCTAGTTCTTAAGGAGCCTACAACCCAAAGACAGAGATCTCCAATTAAAATACAATGTGATGAAGGCCCATCAAATCCAAGCAGCAGATGAAGTCTAGGGTAGCTAACAGGGTATATGTATGTATTAGGAGGATAAAAGGAAAGGTACTTTCCTCATTCAGCATTTATTAATTTTTCAGTAGACAAGGATGACATTGGAATTGTTGATTTATAAGGAAACTTTAAATTTCCTTTATGGTTTTTGCCTATTGCTCAATATATAAAACAATAAAATGCACTGTTTGGCATGCAGCCCTAGCAAATACGCCACTCTCAGAATTCTCCCATTTTACTTACAAATTAAGTAGCAACCAAGTCATGCTGCCAACACTGTAACAGTGCAAATTTCACACTGGGTGTTTTCACCAATCATTTAAGAGTCACCAACATTTGGAAGTGCTAAATGCTCACAGATAGGTGGAGGGTGTTATTTCTTTGAACTGCAGAATAGAACAGTTTCCTCCCAACAAATCAAAGCCCCAACCATATCACATTGATTTAATTCAAAAAACTCTAATTAGTGGTTACATAAAATAGCTAATTATGTCTCCCTGGATTCAGACAGTTTCTGCCATCTCACTTAAAGAGCCTGGGAGCTGTGTAATCAAACAACCCACCCACAGGAAAGAGAATGCTAATTAGCATTGTTGATTGGTGACACAAGTTGTAATATTTTTCAGCAACCCTGTAAAATTTATAAACATGTCAGTGAAAACACCAGACTCTCTACAGCTTGCGAGGTTTTGGAATAAGTGTTTAAGAATACATCCATTTCTAACCACAGCCCCCTCAAAAAAGGCATGTACCAGCCATACAATCACACCCCACCCTAACACCACCCCGTGAGCACGGAAAGGAACTCTTTCACAGCGTGGGCATTATACCTGGTTTGGAAGTGTAAAAGCTGAGCAACAGATTTCTTGGGCTGCAAGTCTCACCAGCTTCTCACCGAGCCGCCAGGCCACGGCTCCGCCCCACTTCTACCTCCACCACCAACGCGTTTAAATTTTTATAAAGCTTCACACTTTTCTGGGCGCGTTGCTTGGGGCAGTTCAAAGGCTGCAGGAGGAAATGAGGTCCTGACAGTGGCGAACACTACCCTAGCACAGTGAGACTTCCCAGGATAGGAACATCTCCGGCAGAGACTGGCCGCACGACTCTGCTCCACCCCGGCTTTTTTGAAAGTAAACTCCTACCTGCCTGTTGCGCTCTCTGATGAGCAACCGGACGCGTCCCCCCCAGGCCTCCCGGCCGGCTCAATTTTGCAAGGGAGGTGTGAAACACAGGCCATCTCTGTCCCGGTACCTGGCGATTGGCCAGGTGGCACCCGGGCGTTGGTCTGGCAGAGGGGTGGGAACCCCGGTGCGCGCCCGGATCCTGGGGAGCGCTGAGCCGCTGAGTCCCCACCACTCTTGGCCCAGATAACTGCCCCCACCGATGCTCTGCACTCCCTAGCGGCTGGCACGCGCACCCAAGGGGCGCACCCCAAAGGCCAGCCAGGGGCGAAGGGGGGTGTCCGAGATACGCGCAGGGGACTCGCGGGAGTTGGGTGCGGCAGAGAGCGCAGGGCAGGGGCAGGAAGGCGCCCCGTGCAGGGATGGGAGAAGTGGGGTCCCGGGAAGCACGATCCGGGTGCGGTCCGGAGGAAGCCAAGGGAGCCCCGGGCCAGAGGAGAGAGGGCCGCGAACCGCGATCTGAGTCCGGCGGTGGGAGTGCGGGAGGAGGGCGCTGGGGCGCGCCGAGTCGGGACGGGGCATCTCCCCACCCGAGGTCTGCCCGTAGGCCACCGCCGCGCAGCGCACGGCCTCCCGCGGGACTCACCTCCGCGCCGGCCGGCTGGGCTCAGCGGCCCGCGGTCTCGGCTCACAGCGGCCGCGGCTCTGCGGCCTGCGCTGGGCTCTTGTAGAGGCAGAGCCCCACCGCCGCCGCCGCTGCACTGCTGCTTTCCGCTTCCTGTCCCGGCGCCGCCCCGCAGCCCCAGCCCAGCCCTGCAAGCCCAGCGCGGCCGCGAGCCAAGAGCTGCGAGCGCTGCGGGCCCAGCGGCGGGCCCGGCCCACCTGCAGCGGGGGGCGGGGCCGACTGGAGCGCAGTCACACTCTCTTACACACGGGGTCCGGGGACGACCCCCCTTACACACATTCACCTTCATGTACACACTCACACTCGAACACGGACAGACATCAAGCCACCCACCCTCTTTTGACATACATTCACATACATCACGAATACATGACCCAGGGACTTACCCTCTACCCCAGGACCCCGACATACTTGCACTCTCAAGCTCATGCGTATACACGAATGCACACATATTTAGAATTATACACAAAATCCAAACCGTTTGCTTTTACCTAAGCCCCAATCCACATATTCACAAGGCTCGGGAACTAACTTCCACCGCCCCGCCCCCCCCCCCAAGACACACACTGTTACACATATTATTACAGTAATTGACCCACAAATATTCATATACACCCACGCCTCAATCCACATAGCATTCACACTTAAATGCACCAGTAGCCCAAGAAATGACTCCACAGTAAACAGCCATACACACTCACACCACTACAGACTCTCCCAGCTCCTTCCCTAACAGAGCAGGCACTCCTCCCTCCAAGTCTTCTAGAAACTGCTGAAAGAGCACATTTCTGAAGGCAGGTAGCCCAAGGTTCTGCACTGATTCAACCACGTCTACTTTCTTTCTGCACCTTTGTTTCCCTGTCTGAAAAGAGACAAGGATGCTAATGTGGACCTTGCAGGATTGTGGTGAAGTTTATGGAAAGTGGAAATGCCCAACAGGCAAGGAGCAGTAGGCAACTATTTTCGTGAATATTTGCATTCTTAGTTGCCGCCTTGTGTTGTTAGGGTTAGGGATCCAGGTTAAGTATGTCAGATCTAGCTGGACTCAGAGCTGCCGCCATGACAAAATTTTCTAGTGGAGGCAATGTATAATGAAGTGCTGAATTTGCAAGCATTGTCTACAAGAGTATTGTGAACTTTTGGGCTGGGAAACTTAGTTAGGCACACCCTGAACTGTCTTAGGGAACTTTAGCCCCAAGAAACCCTTAATCACCCATCACTTCTTCCTCATCCTCTCCAGCACTCATTTTCTCCCTTATATATTACACTTCCTAAGGGGAAACCCAGATGTTCAACGTTGCTGGTTTTCACCACTCCCAGCCATCAGGCCCCCCTTGGTACCCCAGAACATTAGCACCCACAGGCCTGAACTCTCTGGGCTCCTAAGGAAGATGCTGCAGCCTCCAGCAGAGCCAGTTGTCTATCCACCATGACTGGGTGCAAAATTGTGGACCTTTGCCAAATTATCTCATTTTGACATTAAGAATCTTTAAAGTTAAGCAGGGTTTTCCACTCAAGTTGTGATGCTGATCAATAGCCCCAATGTAATATAGAGATCCTCAGTGATTTTCATGGAAATAATTTCAGTTTATTTTCGGTTACTATGTCTAGTTACCTTACTATACAATGTTTTGTTTTTTTATGTGTGTGTGTGGGAAAGAAGTGTAATCTCAAATAAACTATTTTAAAATAATAAATCCACTTTTAAATACTATTTATTATTTGTTTTTATCCAACAATCTTGAATTTTAAAGTTGAGAAGGTTAGCATTGGAAAATTCTGGGGCACTGAGTGATTGTCATATATCACCTAGAGACCTTTCCTGGAGCAAGTTGCCTGTGGCAGTTTTCAGCCATAGTTGGCTTTCCCTTAAAGCAGAATCATGAAGGTAATATTGTGGGCACCATCTGCCACCACTTTGTCTCACTAATCCATTTACTGGAAACTCAACTGGGGAAGAGAGGTCTTATGTAGTGGGTGCTCTCAAGTCTTCGGCATGACTGCATCCCACGCATACGTGTGAATATTTCATTCTCTTTGCCATTCTCATAGCTTTCCCAAAGCCTAGAATTCTACCTACCAAAATTCTTTACCTTACCAAGCCCCATCTCAAATGTCACCTGTTACACAAAACCTTCCCCAGTTCTCCCAATCAGAATAGAGTCTCTTCTTCCATTTGAATTCCCAAAACACTCTGAATTTTTCTGCCTACTTTCTAACCTTGTATTGGCTATTTGCATCTTATCTCTTCAATAATTTGTAAATATCATGTCTTATTTGCCTCCTCCCTTTTTTTTTTTTTTTTTTTTTTTTTTTTTTGGTATCACAGATCTTTCCATGTAGTAGTTGTTTTAAAATATACTTAGCAAAGGAATGACTATCAAAGACTTCTTGCCCTTTGAAAGTTCATAACCTAACCAGGGAACAATCTAATTGGAAAATCCTGACATCTGCACATAAGATAGCTAACAACAGATAACATATAAAAGCTAAGTGCTCTAAAATCATACTTTTTTTGAAAAGTTAGACATCCAACCTTGAGAATTTTGAATAAAACCCCAAAATGGGAGTTCAGTGAGAAAAACTTCTGATCAGCAAATTAACTTTTAGAAGTCTATGCTTTAAAGCAGATAGACTTATCAACAGAAGACTCTAACCTACATTTAAATACTTGTATGCTGAGTTTGCAGGCAATCTAATAACCTTCATTATCTAATTTTTAAGTCCCTTATAGATTAGAAATGCATTCAGAGAGAGTCAGAAGTTGGGTGCAATGGTGCGCACCTGTAATCCCAGTGGCTTGGAAAGCTGAGGCAGGAGGATCACAAGTTCAAGGTCAGCTTCAGCAACTTAGTGAGTCCCTAAGTAACTTAGCTAAATTCTGTCTCTAAATAAAATATAAAAAGGGCTGAGGATGTGGCTCAGTGGTTAAGTGTCCCTGGGTTCAATCCCTGGTACCCCCCTCAAAAAAAAAAAAAAGGAGAAAGAGAGTCAGAGGTAGTCTTAGAGGGACACCAGTGACTGCAAAAGAGGTCATTATGAGGATCATTTCATTGCAAAGCTCATGGTCTTTCCTTTTACCAGGTATTCCTCCTGGCACAAGACCATCCCACAGGAAAATATTTAGTCTACCAGGAACGAGCCTGCATTGTAAAAGCCTAGATGGATGTTCTCTATGCAGTATTATGTTTAGGAAGATAGGGAAGATGTGAAGAAAACATTAGAAAGACTTCCATCCAAATGCTTGACGTGTTAAAAAGGAATGATTCTTCAAAAAGCCATTGTCTATAAAATCTACATATATTTAATGTCCATTTATTGTTTAATAATGGCAGTGATGAGATGATACCTTATGGGTCATGAGTGCCCAAAGAGGTTCACACAGGCCTGAATGGTCAGGGAAAGATTCCTAGGGGAGAGTCAGTTTGTCTTCACCTTAAGAAAAGAGAAAAATGAAATATTCATCAATAGAGAACCGGGGCTAGAAGAGCAACTGGCCTATCCCACTCAGTGTCCTCATATTGAGTAAATGGGTCAGTAGTATTTCTGTTTGAAGTGTGGGTGAGGGTGGGGAGAGAGAAATGTTTGGGATGTACTCCAGGGCAGGGAGCAGAGCAGTCAGAGTCAAGATAAGGGCTTATCCTGAGACACAGAGCCATCAAAATTGAGTGACTAGGATTAGAAAGTATGAGTGTTTGAACTTTTTAAAACAGGCTAGCAACATGATAAAGTATTCATTCACCCAAGAACAGATACAGAGGGTCTTAACTTGACTTAAGATCTACTTGCAATTTTTCAACTTTGCAATGATGCTAAAGCAATACACTTTTCATAGAAATCATACTTGGAATTTTGGATGTTGATCTTTTCCTAGGCTAGCAATCCATGGGGAGACTTGGTGAGTCCCATGATCAAGAGAGTGAACAGCTGAACAGTGTACTGTGTAGCCACAGTTTTTTGGATACATATATCTAATAATAGTCAACACTCTAAAATGGATTTTGTGTTAGAAGCTTTTTACCAACTGTAGTATAACTTAAGCATTCTGGGCATATTTAAGGTAGGCTCGGCTAAGCTATGATGTCTGGGAGTTTAGGTGTATTAAATGCATTTTGGACCTCCCATATTTTCAATGTTTATCAGGATGTAACCCCATCATACAGCAAGGAACATCCACGCTTAGTATTTACTATGTGCCAGGCAAAATGTAAGCTACGAGAGATATAAAGTTACGTAAAGCAACATTGATCAGTGATTCAACACTCTATTCAGCAAATATTTATTGGGTACTTACTCTGTACCAGTCACTATTCCAGGCTCTGGGGACACATCAAAACAAAGAAAAGCTTCTACACTCATAGAGTTTACACTCTAGTGGGGAGAGATGGATAGATGAGCAGTATAAACATGTTCTCCTTAGCAGCATGAGTGCTAAGGAGAAAGCAAAGCAGAAAAGAAGACAGGAGAGGGGGCAGCAAGGGTGTGTAAACCCCCTCCTGGAGGAGCTCAGGCATTCCTGGGAGAGGCTGCTGTGTAAACAGAGACTTGCAGTAGAACATGATAGTGCTGAGACAGAAGCCAGGGGCAAGATAGGAACATCATGGGAGCACAGAGATGGAGGACTCAGCTCAGCCTGCAGAAGTGGTATGGCTTCTAGCTGTGACCATGAGACTGTGAGTTATTTGGCAGATAAAGAGGAAGGGGGCATTCTGGCAAAGGCACAGACCTGTGACAGCATATGTCCAGGTTCATTGACAGCCATGTGCAGTAGTGATGAGCTGGTGAAGGGCAGGGGCCGGGGCATTACCCTGGAAGCAGCTGTAGAACTGCAAGTTTGGACAGGTAGATGCTGGAAATACTGATTTTTTTTTTTTTTTTTTTTTTTTTTTTTTTTTTTTTTTTTGCAGGGGAGGGGAGCGGGGAGAGGAAAAGGAAGTACCAGGTGTTGAAGCAGGAGGGCTCCTTAGGACACCTGTCTGGCCTGGGGAGAACATAGAGGAAGCAGGGCTAGGATCTAGGATGGGTAGGAGGTTGGGAAGAGTCCTGAAAGAGAGAGGCAGAGACCAGAGTTCAGGGAGCCCTAAGTGGCAAGTTTAGGTGTCGATTTCATGTACTAGGCAATGGGGAGCCATGGAAGGGGTGTGTATGAAGAGGAATAAGATGAGCTGACTTAACTCAGTCAAGTCTGCTTATCTTATGAGGGCAGTTTGGTGGGAGGGATAAGTGAACAGGGGGAGCACTGGTTAGATATAGGAAGCCCAAGGTGGTGAGTGGGGCTGAGTTCATGCAGCCATTGCAGCAAACATCAATCACAAATAGGGAACCAGGAGGAGGAAGAGGTCCGAGGAGAAAAGGTAAGTTCAGCTGAAGCATGTGGAGTGTCAAGTACCTGTGCAGTTGTAAGGAATAGTATTTTACATGTAGTGAGCATTTGTAGTGTGTCAGGCACCATGCTAAGTATTTTACAGGTCTTATTTATTTCTCAGTACAACCATTAAGTGGGTATTATATCACCTACATTCTACAGAGAAGGAAAGTTAAATAATTTGCCTGAGATCACACACCAGGCTTTGAACCCAGGTTAACTGACCACAGATTCCTCATGTTTAATTCATAAGCTGTTATGCTTTTTGGAAGTGGTTTAGAACTCAGAACAAGATAGGCTAATGATAGTGAATATAGGTTTTGGATAGTCCACGTAGCTGGCAATGTGGGGAAGAACATAGGAGAGGAGACAAACACAGGCTATATGAAGCAGAGAGATAAGGTAGAGACATGC
This sequence comes from Tamias sibiricus, assembly GCA_025594165.1. Classification (NCBI taxonomy): domain Eukaryota; kingdom Metazoa; phylum Chordata; class Mammalia; order Rodentia; family Sciuridae; genus Tamias; species Tamias sibiricus. The sequence continues at coordinate 106,363,648 of CM046658.1, read as the reverse complement.
AGAGGTGAGACAGTTGTCATTTTGTTTCAAGATAGGAAGTCCTAAGCCTTCTTATAGACCAGGGAAAAATAACCATAGAGTGCCAAGTTTTAAAAAGAAGGGGTAATTTGGAGGACACAGAGGGCACGTGATCAAGAGCACAGGTGGAAGGTCTACAATTGCATAGGTAAAGCCCACTAGGCAGCAGGTCAGGGAGCCTCAACATTTTCTGTGTAGTAGGAGGCGAGAAGAACCAGGGAGGCCAGGTGATGGAGTCAGGCCAGGTGAGGAGATGTATCTAAGTGACTCCTCAGGGACTCTTTGAGAATCTGATTACCAATGGAATGGAAACCATGGAGAACTACACATTTTCCAATTTTTGCAAGCAATTTGAATGGGCTCAAAGACCCTGAGGCCCTCCCAAGGATTCCAGGCACAGTGATCTCTAAAGTATCTTCTATGACTAAGAATTTTGTCTTCTGTGAGTGGGGATAAAGGTGGGATATCCAAGTGGGAAACTTGAAAAAGCAGTTGAAATGGTCTTATTTTCTATTAAATAGCTTAACCTGGGCTTGGATGTATAGTCTGGGGACAGGACACAAGTGTGTTCAGTGTAAAATCACCAGGTTCTGGAAGCTTAAATGAGTAGTCATGGACTATGGACCAAGTGCATTAATTCCCCAGATGGGTCAGTCCCTGGGGTTCCCCCACAACTTTCTGCAGGCTGGGACAGGCAGGCAGGCAGGCAGAGAGCTCAGATCTCAGGATCCTGCCAAACCTCCAATCAAGCCCTGCACTTGGGCAGCCTTGTTATCAGTGAAAGGAATAAAAGCTAAGCTGCCAGGCAGAGGGCCCAATAAAGACACCAGTCAGTGCACATGACCTTGGGCTGCTAGGTAATCCCAAAATGATTCCACTTGCCTGGGAGTGCAAAGGATGGTACTCAGAGCTAATTGTGGGCAGAGCTGGACTAGGCTAATGATACCTTCTAGGACCTGGAAGTTTCTCCTTTAATGTTGTTTTTTTAGTCTGTGGCATCATCATCAGTAATTCATTAACTATTTATGAGGAACACTTGAATAACACACCACATATGGTGCTAAACTAACTATTTGGACTAACACCAGGTGGCATCATTTTCCAAGGGTGAATCAGCCTCTGGAGCTGCTGGCCTGGATTCAGACTCCCGGCTGTGGAGCAGAAGCAGGCATGGAAGGAAGGCCCGGGCCTCTGGGCCACAAGCAGGTCCACTCTCTTGCCTGGGTCACAGATGGTCTCTATGGGAGCTGCAGAAGGAGACAACTAATTCTGGACATGGTAGGTCAACACTACTAGCTCATCTTAGCAATTAGAGTTGGTATTAATCCTGCCTTTTTTATTTTCCATATTTCTGACGTTTTGACATCAGAACCTTGCTGACCCTGGAGGTACTGCTCCTCCCAGGGCTAGCTAATTCCTAGAGATATTAAACACTCACATGTGAGCATAATTCCCATGTGCAAACTAACCAGTCCAGAACCCATGCCACAAACTACCTCCTTTCCTGGGCTCTTGTGGGGCTCATGCACTCTAGACCACACTATCTCCCTGACTTGATCACCCCAGCACTAGGTACCAGACAAGTAGACACAGTGTCTTCCCCCAGAGCCTGCAGAAATTATTCAAATTAGCCAGTCCTACACTGCCTAACCCTAACCTTCCCACAGATACCATAATACAGCTGCCTGCCCACATTTTCCTTCTGCTCCTTCTACGTCCTACCGGACCTGGGGCTTCCCCTGTGTGGCCCTCATGGTATGGCATGCCTCCTCTTCTTGGGAACTGTGAGTATCCAACTATCTCTTCAGTGGCATTGTCTCCTGATCTGTTGGCTTCACCGTTTCTGGAAAATAAAAACATCTACATTTCAAAATGGGATTTCTATCAAATCTTTGCTGATTTGTGGGCTCTACAATTGGCCAGAGAGAAGAGGTTAATATTTATTTTGTTCTTACAATGTTTCAGGCATTGTAATGACCATCTTTTATCTACTATCTATTTTAATAGTATTTTCCTAGAAACACCATCAAGTAATTATTTTACAAAATCTTGAATAGGTCGTGACTTTCCCAGGGTTACAAGACTAAGGCTGAACTCAGATCTTATGATTCTAAGCCCAAAACTTTCCTGCCACACAGGTTATAGATAACTAACACAGATCAGTTAGTTTTTTGTTGTTTATTTCCTCTTTCTTCCCTAATCAGGAATCACTGCCTATCCTACCCCTCCCTACCACTTGTGTCTTTCTTTCCTTCTACTTTCTTTCTTCCAAAAACTATCATCTTCTTGCAAAGCTATGTGTGCCCTCCCACAGGTGAAAATCTGAAAGAAAGAAATATAAACTATAAATTCCAAGATAGAACAAAATTCCTTCTTTTGATTATAAAAGACTTTAAAGCTTGCTGCTGGAGTTTTCAGGCTGATGTACAGGGAGTACACACCCACTGAAGCAGAGCCTGGTGTCCCCCTGCATTGAAGAGGTGGGGTGAGGACTCCAGGGAGGTCTAGGATACTAGAGTCTGCAGGGTTGAGTGACAGGGAAGAAAGCTACAGGGAATGAGAATTCTGGAAACCTACAGAGCTCCCCTCAAGAATTCAACTAAGAAGCCGGGTGCGGTGGCGCACGCCTGTAATCCCAGCACTTTGGGAGGCTGAGGCAGGAGGATCGCGAGTTCAAAGCCAGCCTCGGCAATGGCAAGGCACTTAGCAACTCAGTGAGACTCTGTCTCTAAATAAAATACAAAAAAGGGCTGGGGATGTGGCCCAGTGGTCGAGTGCCCTTGAGTTCAATCCCTGGTACCAAAAAAAAAAAAAAAAAAAAAAAAGAATTCAACTAAGTACTGCTGAGTGCAGGTATGAGAGGAAGGTATCCCCTGAATGGACAAGAGAGAAAAATACCTAGAAACTCACACAGGAAATTAAATAGTACCTAGTGACTATAATCATCCAGGGTGAAAAACCTCATAATCCATGGGACATTGAGTGATATAATCAGAAAGGTCTTGCCTGAGTAGTGGGGCAAAATATACCTAGGTTAAATGCTTCTTTGGTTGTGCCAAATGAAGCTAGAATCAAGACCTAAAAGTGACAAAAATTTTCCAAGTACCTTGTATTACAGAACAATATTTCAGAGTATTTATGGAATATACATATTACCAGCATTCAACAAAGTAAATGTACACTGAATGGAATCTTTTGAAAAAAATTATCAAACATGTAAAGAAACAGAAGAACATGACCCATAATGAAGAGGAAAATATATCAGTTGCAACTCACCAGAACTGACACAGATGATAGAATTAGTAGAAAAACACATTAAACTGATCACTTTGTGTTTCAGATGTTCAAGATGCCAGAGGAAATATTATACAAGGTAAGTGGAGAAATGGGGGATATAAAAAAAAGGCAAACTGAGCTCCTAAAAGTGAAAGTTACAAGTTCTGAAATAAAAGTCACACCAGATTGAATTAACAAATAAGACACTGCCAAAAAAAAAAAAAAAAAAAAATAGTAAGCTTGAAGGCTTAGCAAGGAGACTTATGCAAAATGAAACACAAAGAGAAAAAAGAATCAAAATAAAAAGTGAACAGAGCTTCAGTAAGTCGTGGACAACTTTCAGTGGTGAAAGGTACATGTACTGGCAGTTACCACAGGAGAGGGACAGGAAAATAAATGAAGAAATAATGGCTTCTAAAATACCAAATATGGTGAAAACCATGCACTATCAGATCCATGGAGTTCAATAAAATACAAGTACAAGAAACATAAAGAAAGTGATGCTGAGACCCATCAAAATCAAACTGCTCAAGACCAGTAATAAAGGAAAAAGTCAGGGAAAAAAGACATCCATTACATACAGAAGAATGAAGATAAGAATAACAGCAAATTTATCATCAGAAACAATGAAAACAATGAAAGAAAATCTTTAAACTTAGTTACTAAAAGAAAAAAAAATATTAACTTACAATTCGATACAATGATATATTTTTATATCAAATAAAAAATAGCTTTAAAGAATGAAGATGAAATATAGAAATGTTCAGACTTTCCCAATATGAAAAAATTAGTCACCAGCAAGTTCACTAATCTTTTCTTCTGCAATGACTAATTTGTTGTTCATCCTTTCAGTGCATTTTTCCATTTCACACATTGTAGTTTTCATCCTTGAAGTTTATTTGGGTCTCTTTTGTATCATCCACTTTTCTACTTTAATATTTGAAAACATAGGTTGCAGTCATAATAACTGTTTTGATGTCCTTGTCAGCTAAATTGAATATCCACATCAATTCTGTGTCATTTTCAAAAATTATTTTTTTCTCTCATTGTAGATCGGGGTTTCCTGTCTCTTTGCATAGTGACTTTTATTGCATGCTAAACATTGTGAATTTTATCTTGTTATATGCTGGATTTTTTAATAGTCCTATAAATATTCCTGAGCTTTGTTTGGGGATAGCGTTAAGTTACTTGGCAACAATTTGATCCTTGTAGGGATTGTTTTTAAGATATGTTAGAAGAGACTAAAGTTGTATTTAGTCTAGGACTAATTACTTCTAGACGCCAATGGTGACTTTCTGAGTACTCTACACAGTGGGCCATGGATTATGAGGTTTTCTACTGAAACTCTGGCTATCTTAGTTTCCCTGGGCTCTTAGCTGTGTCTACTCAGCAGATAGTCCCTTAAGGTTTTCCTAGATTTGCTTTCCCAGAGCTGTAAGCTCGGGCAATCCACCTACGTCTCACCATGTTTTTCCCCTGTCTCTCAGGCATCACTGTGCTCTGTGGCCTCATAGTCAGTGTCATGAAAATCATCACACTGTGTATTTTGTCCAGTTTCTTGGTTTTAAGCAGGAAGGTGAATCTGGTCACTGTTATTCCCTCTTGGTTAAAAGCAGAAGTTCTAGAGCATTTACATTTAATTTAATTATGGATGTGTTTTGCTTTATATCTATCATGTTGCTATTATTTTCTGTTTGACTTCATCTTTTCCTGCCTTCATTTGTATTAATTATTCCTTTGCAATTTATTTTTTAACCTATTATTTGTTTTTTAATTGGACCTCTTAATTTTTTTCAGCAGTTGGCCTTGGTTTGACAATACAGATCTTTATCTTATATCCATTTTAGAATTGTATTACACCAGTTTATATAGAGCATAAGAAACTTAGAATATACTTACAATCTCTTCCTCCAATCTTTTAAAAATTTTTGTTATATATTTTGCTTTAATATGTTTTACAAATTGCATAGTAAATTGTTATTCTTTTTTTCTTTAGTCACATAATTCAGAATAAGTAGAATACTGTGTCTTATATTTACCTTAATATTTAGCTTTTATGTGCTTTTCTATTCCTTGATTATATTCAAGTTTCTATTTGGTACTATCCTCCTTTTACATGAAGAACTTAAATTTGAACATTTCTTATAGAGATTAAAATTAATTTTCCTAGATTTTGTTTGTCTAAAGTCATTATTATGCCTTCATTTTCAAGATTTATTGATTTATTCTAATTATAGAATCTGAATGGACAATGTTTTCTACCTCCTCACCACCCCGCCCCTGCCAGCATCCAGTTCCCTTTTCCCTCCTGTGCCAGCAAGGTGACTGTCTTTGGTTTCTCTCCCTGTCCAGAGTTTTTGAGGTTCATGAAGACGAGCTTCCCAGTGAGCACAAATTCTCCTGTGTCTGGGGTCCTTAGTTACTCCAAACTGACATGCTGGTTCACCCTCAGCCTAAAGGGTTTGTTAACACATTAGCTCACTTTGTTTCCCCCACTTGTTTGGTGGCCCTGTCTTTCTCCCATCCCCTGCCAGAGGAGACGCGTGTGCGTGTGTCCAACCCAGCCTTTGAGGGCACTGTCCCTCCTTGCAGTTTAATTCACATGGTAGCCTTGTGACCTCTGCTCTCCCAGGCAGGGGCTCCGCAAATCGTAGAATTTTGTAATGTATCCAGTTTTCCTCGTTTTTAGGGTGGGAACAACATTCTTTCCAGCTTTCTTCACTCTGAGAGGAGGACTCATTTTCTTAATACTGGCTTCTTTTTTCTCAATGACTGGAAGAGACCAGGTTTCCCATTTTACATGCAGGAAACTAAGCTCTCAAGAGAAGTGATTTTCCTTGACTGTGATAGGTGATGAAGCTGGGCTCCTAAGAAATAGGATCTGTGAGGCCTTCACTAGGATGTATGAGGGGAAGACAGAGACTTGGGGTGGGGCGAGGGTCACAAGTATTCACTCTCAGAGTACTAATTCAGAAACTACCAAGAACAAAAAGCCTGACTGGGTGGTTTTCTAAGACATCACTAATCAGGAATTGCCCTAGACAGGGTGGGGAATGAGAATTGTAGGATGACTGAGGAGATCATCCACACAATTCCAGGGCTTTTAGGATCAAGGATGGATACCACCTGCCCTACCTACCTATACAGCGGTGTGTGTCCAGCACTTCCAGGACCTGCTTCACCCCACCATCCACAATGCACACACCCTGGGCTTACTCGCTCCTCCATTTTCTGAAGATATACCTCTCTCTCCTGCCTTGGATGACTTTCTTTGAGGTATTTCCTCAATGAAGTTGCTCTGCCCTACTCTCACAGGCTGCCCTCTCTGGAAAGTTCTCCCTGCCTGAAGCTAAGGATAGGGAAAATATTGTGTGTGTGTGTGTGTGTGTGTGTGTGTGGTGTGTGTATGCATATGCATGTGTACACTCATGTGTGTGCATTATGTGTGTGAAATGAAAGAATGGGAGAAGTGTGAGTAGCAGGGTTAGAGGACACTCAAAGGAGAGGAGAGCCAAACACAACTGAATTGCCAATTTTATTGCAATGTTAGAGCAGCCCTGGAGAGAGGCACCTCATCTGTCAGCACTAATGTTTCAGGTAAGATGCAAGTGTCTAGCTATCAGCCAAACAGGATTATCACAGCAGGGAAAAAGTGACAACACACACTGGGATAACACTTGGCAAAGTATTTGCCCAGGTGTGCTCTTTTGAGCCTTATCACCATTCTATGAAATGGGCCAAGCAAGGCTGAGCTCAAAGGAGTGTCATATCTTGTCTCTGGGAGTGTGCTGCAGAGAAGAACTTGAATTCAGGTGTTCTGAACACAAATCCAGTGCTCTTCTCATTGCCTCAGAATGCATCTGATGTAGAGGGGAGGAATGTTCTTATGAGACAACTGTATGAAGGGGAACATGGCAAGGGGCCATGCTGCAGCGAGAGAGGACAAAGGCAGGGAGGGAGTGTTGGTGTAAAAGCAGGGAAACCACTTAGGAATTGATGGCAATAAAGGAAATGATTGTTATCAGGCAATGAGAAGAGATCAGATTCGGGATAGAAAGTGGAGCTAACAGAGGTGCTGATGGACAGAACACGGTGTGTGTGAGAGAAAGAACGAGGATGACTCTAGAACATTTGGCTTGAGCAGGACTAATTTGTCCTCTGCTTCAGTGAAGAAGACTTTGAAAGGAGCAAGTTTGGAGAGGGTTAAGATTCCTGTTCATTTTGGCTCTTAGGCTTGACACCCAAAAGGAACCACCACAGATAGATGAGTCCCTCATGCAGGGTAGAGGAAAAGATTGCAACTAAAAGTGGACAGGTGAGGTATAACAGTATTTGAGGAACTATACATTCTTTTTCCCATTTAATTTTCGGGAGTGCACAGAAGGCTCTGGAAACGAGGGGCAGGGTTATGAACTCTGTTTTTCACATCAGGCTCTACTTGGTGACTCCCCTACTTTGGGATTATCTAAGGTCAGGCACACTATATAGTTCTGTGGGAATCTCATGAAGATTCAGATACACTTCAAACTAGCGTTAACTTCTGTGAGTCTGTTTATCAGTTATCCACAAGGGGAAGCAGGGGGAAGACCCTGAGAGTTAGAACTCACAAAGGTAGGTGATAAAGTGGGGTGGGTGAGGGCCATCTGGAAGAATGTGGAACATACTCTTCTGAATGGAAGGGGGCAAAAGATAGGTTTCCCAGGACTGCTCTGAGAAGCAGCTTCCCAGACTGGTTCTTTGAGAGCTTGGTCATCCCAGCAGAGGTGGAGTTGATTCATTTATCAGCTCAAACCTAAGAGCTCCATATATTCCTAAGAGAATCCACTGCCTTTCCTGGTGGGAGCTATATCCCAACATAGATGTCCATCACATCCACAACTGCAGGATTCAGTATAGGCTTCCAGTTCTGTGACTAATTGAGGAAAATAACTCTTTGGCCAGAAACCCAGCAATCTGGCTTGGAAGACCCTCAGACAACAACTATATGGCTACTTTTGTGTATCAACTTGATTGGGCTAAGGGATGCCCAGATAGCTGGTAGGACATTATTTTTTTTTTCCTTTGAGAGTATTTCCAGAAAAGATTAGCATTTGAATCAGTAGACTGAATAAAGATCACCCTCATCCAATTCCTTGAGAGCTCCAGTTGAACAAAAAGGAAGAGGAAGGGGAAATTCTCTCTCTCTTTTTTAGCTGAGGCAACCATCTCCTGCCCTTGGACATTAGAGGTATTGTCTTTTAAGCCTTCAGACTCCAGGATTTAACCCCTACCCATTCCCATCCATCTGCCTTTTTCCATTCCTCACTCTTTATCCCACTCACCAATCTTTTTCCCCAGATCTCAAGCCTTCAGATTTAGTTTGAAGCACACCACTGGCTTTTCTGCTTCTCCAGTATGCAGATAGCCCATCATAGGACTTTCTGGCCTCCATATTTACAGGAACAAATTCTCGTAATGAATCTCCTCTATGGTCTATGTATATCCCATTGATTCTGTTTTTCTTCTTCTTCTTCTTCTTCTTCTTCTTCTTCTTCTTCTTCTTCTTCTTCTTCTTCTTTTTTTTTTTTTCCTGAAGAACCTGAGTAAGTCAGCATTCCAATGAGGTATCAATTTCATTTGGCCAAGAAAGAAACAAAAGAATGTCACTAGAATTTCAAATTGTCAAAAGGGGGCACCTACAGAATAACTAAAAGCCAAAAACAGGCAAATCAAATTAAGCAAGAATATAAAGCAAGCCATGGATACAGGGCATCCTGGGATTTCAGTAAAAATGGTTAAGAATTACAACCAATAGTTTGCTCACTGTGAGTTATACAGGAAAGAAGTGATACCCATAATGAATTCTAGCCCCAGGACATTTATAGCAGGGAATAGCATGCCACCTGTGTTGGTCCAAGGGAAGGTATATATAAGAGTTATTAAGGGTATGGTTCTCAAACTCTTTTTTGTGTAAGAATCACCTTTTAAAACTACAGATCGCTGTATTCATCCCCAGATTCAGCATGTCTAGGATGTGACCTGGGATTCTGTATTTTAGAAGCACCTCAGGTGATTCTGCTTTGAGTGATCCTAGACCACCCTTGAAGAAAAACTGGCATAGGAGGAAAGGGTCTCAGTCAAGGAGGCTGGGAGTTTGGGAAGGTTTTAATTTTAGGAATGTGTTTTGCTGACAGTAGGCACTAAAGCCTAGAACTTCAGGTAGGCCAGCAAGGCAGCAGTAGGATCAGGTTGTTGAGTCTGTGTAGGTTCACCCCTAGCATCCAAGTATTGGGTCCTACAAAATGTGCTCTAGGGCCTCCAATTGGCAGACAGGATATTGGAGGAACTAGGAAGAGGTAGAGGCAAGAGGAGGATATCTAGGACTCCATTTAGGATGAATGGGGAAGTAGAAGCAAAGAATTCTACTTCTACGCTATATGATAAGCTAACATTCTAAATTATATGATATGCCAACATAATTTATGAAGTGTGTGCACATTTCAACCATGGCTAACTGACACAAAAGGGTTTTGTTTCCAGAGGATTCATTAACAGGAGTGTTATTGTCACAGGAGAGCAGGGAGCAGAAACTCCAAGTCTAACTTTGTATGTTCCAATGAAAGTAAATAAAAAAAAAAAAAAAAGAAAAGAAAGAAGGTAAATTTAAAGTCAGATACAAAAAAACCAAGCAAGAGAATTTTATAATAAATGAAAGAATAGTAAGAATCAAGCAGAGAGCACTGTCAAAGAGAGAGAATGGGTCATCTCCAAACAGAGACCAACAAAGAAAATAGTGCTGTTCCTAAACTTATTGCTATTTCATGGTTGCCTTGAGAGCTGCGGTCTCCCTTCTACACTCTTCACCAATCAGATCTGAATACTTCCTTCACATCAGGGGAGTGAGTTTTCAACCCTAGTTGGTCCTCTCCAGAACTGTCATGATGGCCATCCTATTCGGGGGGCTTTATCTATAGATCAGTCTTTGTTAATGTGGATGCTGGGGTCAGTGGCTGGACAAACTTTACCTTAATATGCCTGCACTACTAAAGAAATTTCTCTTTTAAAATGCATTGAGAAACCTATGGCCATAAATTCTAACTTTACAATACCTCAATAGAACCTGTCAGGAGTTAGCCCAATTGATCTTTCTTTCTTTCTTTCTTTCTTTTTTTTTTTTTTTTTTGTGGTACTGGGGATTGAACTCAGGGGCACTCATCCACTGGGTCACATCCCCAGCCCTTTTTTTGTATTTTATTTAGAGACAGGGTCTCACTGAGTTGCTAAGTGCCTTGCCATTGCCGAGGCTGGCTTTGAACTTGCGATCCTCCTGCCTCAGCCTCCCAAAGTTCTGGGATTACAGGCGTGCACCACCGCGCCCGGCCCAATTGATCTTTCTTAATTGGCTCCCTTTGTTTCTCCCTGTTTATTCTCAGGGTTATGCACTGTTATTTTTCTATAAGTTACTCAATTATTTATTTGCCTTTAAAACAATTTACAGAAAACCGTGATTTTACCATGCTACTTTTCATTGCTCATTACTAACTACTATCTAACATTATCATTACCCTGGTAGTTTCTGGCTGGGTATAAAAGCATTGTTTTGGAACTACAAGTGAAATTGTATGAAGAAGAAAGCCTGTCATGGAAATACATTCATGTATGTGAGCAGATGCACTCTGGAGGGTAGGCTAGCATGTCATTTCCCCTTACATCTTTGGTGTGGAAGAAGGTTAGAATCTAACTCTGAATTGAAGATGTGTAACCCACCAGACCATGGTTATGAAGGAAGCCTGGCTAGCTCATATGACTACCCTATGTGGACCCATCACCTCCACCTGTGTCAACACAGTACTGTAGAGAGGGCAATGACAGCAGGAAATATGGAGAGAGTACGCAGATACGCCTCAGACAGAGTTGGCACCTTTCCAACCTCCATCAAGCATAGGTTCATTCTGATGAGATTGTGGGTTTCCCCCTTTGCTTGTGAGAGCAACTTATAAACCTGGACGTGTATATAAATAAGTATAGAAATAATGAAAGAAAAATGGATACAGAATTCTTTCCTTTGGGTTGTACTACACGGGATTGGTAACAATCCTTAAATCTATTAAGTAAATCATTGTGTGACATTGTATATACTGTTTGCTTTTCTGTTTTCAAGATGTCTGAAATAAGAGAATCTGATTTACCACATTTAAAAGATCAATTTATTAATTAACAAAAGTGCATAACTGCTGAGAATAATTTTGCTTTTAAGCTTGCCACAACAGGAATTTCAATTGCCTGGAAGAATCTGATATATTAAATCTGTATTATATTTTCAAATGTCTCAGGAAATATGATTAATTAAAAAATAAGTGGAATAAACATTTAGAAAGGATTTAGTCTGTTAAACTTAACTTAGCTGAGCACTGATCAAAGAACAAGTAGAAATAATTGTAGAATCCCTTTTTTAATTGCTAGCATTTTAAGTAGAACAAGATGATTTTCAGGTTGAACGTAGAGGCTTAAGAAAACCTAGGTTTTAAAAATTAAAACTTTAATATATTGTGTATTAGATCTGAAAAATGAATAGTAATTGATACTTTACAGGTATGAAAGCCACCATTTCCCAAATGACAAAAGAAAAGAAAACAATTATAACATATTCTCATGAGCCCCTGGAAGAATTGCTCGAGGTATGGGTTGTTATTGCTTTTATTAATTTCTTCCAATCTTATATGTCAAAAGTGATATTTTATTGTTTATATGACTACTAGAGGTTGAATGTTTTCATTTTGAACTGAACATTTCTTGTCATCTAAGGATTTCTGCTGAAGGCTCAGAACTGGGAAAAAAAAAAAAAAAAACAGTAGATGAAAAAACACTAGCTCATTCTAAAGAATAGCATTGACTCTATCCTGGCACTAATGGGTAGCCAAACTGGTTCAGAGGTTCCCATCCACCTTGGGTCTCAAAAAAAAAAAAAAAAAAAAAAAAAGTGGATCAGTGAGGAAGGAAGGAGATCCTACAAGTGAACCAACAGGAATGGGAAATGCCACAGTTCCTCCTCCTCTTCCCTCCGTGGGGCCATAACTTATTGTGACGTCAGATATGAAGAACCCAAAGAATGTCATTCTTGGAAAATGAGCGGCAAGTACTTTACATGGAAATAGGAGTGACTGATATTTTTCTAGCATGGATTACTATTCATTGAGAAGGTGCAGGGGCTGGGAGGGTTATATGCATTCCCCCAGTGGACATGGTAAGGGCTTTACTTAAAGTGAGGCAACAACTTCTACTTGGTCGCTTCAGGATCCTCATGCCAGTGGAGCAGCAGGCAAAGAAAGGAGCTGCAATATTGGTGGGTGATTGGCCCTAGTTACAATGAAGGGATAGGGTTGCTGGGGCACAATGGAAGTACATCTGGAACCACGAGATGTCCTTTTCACCAGCAGGTGCCCTGATCCCTCTGAGAAGAAGGTCTGATGCATGACACTAGGCAGGCAACCTGATCTGCTGAAGTACTGACAGAGCCCAAGGGAAACAGGAGTAGCCAAGAAGCATGAAGAATAGGAACCACAGCTTTGCCACCAGTTGTAGCAGTATACACTGCACTCTATGTAAATTCGGACAACATGTGGAAGGCTCTGAAAGAGCTTGGATTTGTGTTAGGCTTGAATCTGAGTGGTGCAAAAGCTGGTTGGTTGTATCAGACCCCTCATGTCTAATTTCACATCTTTTCAGCCCACCTGCTCATTGTTAAGGCAACCAGCTGGGCATGGGTATAAATGGACAGCACCTGGCTACAGCTGCATTGCACATGCCTACCTTTGAATGCCTAGCTTGCAAATCTCTTCCATGGGGTTTCTGTGGCTTTGCCATGTGATTTGCCTACATGAGTCCACTCAGCCATTCTGAGGTAAATGCAAACCTGGAAGTTTGAGGAAGTTTACACCCCTGGTGAAATCCTTGATTATACCAGTTGAGTCTAACAGAAAGCGATCCTGAGATGGAATTAGAAGGGCAAATTGTTTAGATTTAACTCCTATAAACAATTAAAAGGGTGGGAAAAGCAGAAAGAGACAGGAAAAGCTCAGACTACACTTCAGAACAGACACCTGAGAAAAGGAAGAAGGGTTGGTCAGGGAGATCTCCAAATGGTGAAGGAGATCTCACAAAGTCTTAGCTCAGCAGGGAACTCTGAAACAAAGATTGCCCACATTAAATACAAATGGCCCCAGAATACAATACAAAAAGGCCCCAGAACCCCTGCCATGCTCACCCATTAATAGGTGCTGCCCCAGGAAAGCATAATTTAGGCTCAAAAACTGAGGCAAATCTTGAAGGCACTGGGGCTGAAGGCATTTGGCTAAGTGCACTCCTTGCAGATAACTGGCACTCCCTTCTTTCTTGAAGGGAGGTCCCAGCAGCACACTTTCAAGCCTGCACCTGCACCAGTGGGGTTGGGGGGGACCAGGACGTTAAATACTCCACTCTTGTATCCCTACGGCAGACAACACTGCCTTCTCCATTGTTATAGTGGGTTTGCAGACAGGTTGAGCCTGATCTGCATACAGGCTTTTGCTTTGAGCTGTCTCCAGCCTCAGTCTTCTGAGTCTCTGAAATTCCAGGGGGGCAACCCTGCGCCCAGCCACTGGGTTTCTTAATTCAACAGTGCCCTCTTCTGTTGGTATAATGAAGTTCTGTTGGTATAATGAAGTTCAGTTCCTTTAATGAATGATGCATATCCTTGCCGGCTTGCTTGCTTGTGTGTCTATGCTATAAATAGCATGCGTCTGATTTTGTGACACTGTTACTGAGGACCCTTAGTTCAAATGTTTATTTCCCCTTTTAATGTCAAGCCTCCATAGGATGGCTCCTTCTTCCAAGTTACCTCAGCCCCCCCTCCCTCCAATGTCCTTAAGGTTCACACACTAAGTCTTTATTTTGCTCAAATCTCAAATTTAGTCTCAAATTTTTCATCAGTCTCTCTCCACCCAGGATAGAATGTTCTTCCATCTGGAATGCAGTTCTCTGGTGGAGGTTATTTATTTTCTGCTACTTCAGGGTGGACCTTGCTGCACTTCTCTTTCACAAAATCTTTGCTTGACTCTTGATTCTCCACTCCAGAAAGTGTTCTAAAGCTGGCTGTGCTCCTTGTAGAGACTTATTCTCTACTTACGTGTGAATTGCCTTTTAGTACAGGTGTGGCTTAAGAGAAATCTTACTTGCTCTTCTTATTGTCCTGTACAGGTTTTAGAGGACGTCTTCAGTGCTTCTTTTAGGCTGTTGCCCTATCCTGTAGAAATCCAAAGTCTTCATTCAGAGCTGGGGTTGTAGCTCTGTGGTAGAGTGCTTGCTGAGCCCATGAGGCACTGGGTTTATCCTCAGCACCGCATAAAAATAAATACATAAAATAAAGGTTTTGTGTCCATCTACAACTCAAAGAAAATTAGGGGAGAAAAGTCCTGATTCAACTTTATTCTAGTTTCCTATTTCTTCCCAAGTCAGTTTTGAACAAATAACTAGAAAATAGTCCTTTTCACCTAGGATTTCAAATTTATTAAGATAAAATTGACTTAAAATATTTGATTACTATATTTTAAATCTAAACTATAGTTTAGTTCCACTCTTCATTATGAATCTGGTTATGTGTGCCTTTTCTATTTTTTCTTGATCATTCTATCATAGGATTTTTTTTTTTTTTTGCTAAAGTATTCATATTTTGAAAGAACTTGTGTTTGGGTTTATTGATCTATATCTTTGGTTTTCGTTTTATTAACTTCTTCTCATAACTTTGTTTTAGTCAGTTTTCTGATGCTGCAACCAAAAGGCCCAACAAGAACAACTTAGAGGAGGACAAGTTTATTTTTGCACATGGATTCAGAGCGTCTGTCCATGGAGGCCCATTCTGAAGTTCTGGGTCCAAAGTGAAGAGAAACATCATGGTGGAAAGGCGTGGCAGAGGAAAGCAGTTTAGGACATGGTAAACAACCAGGAGGCAGAGGGAAGAGTTCTTCTTTCTTACCATGGACAAAATATAAACCCCTAAGGTATACCCCCCTTGACGTGCTTCTTCCAGCCATACTCTACTTGCCTACAGTCACTGCCCAGTTAATCCACATAAGTGGATTAATCCACTGATTAGGTTACACTTCTTATCATCTAGTCATTTCACCTCTGAAAATTCTTATATTATTTTACACATGGCTGTTGGGAGCATCTTATATCTAAATCTTTATTATTTATTATTATTTCTTTTTCTCTATTTTATTATTTCTTTTTCTCTTTTTTCTCTGGATTTATTCTATTGTTCCTTCTCTAACTTCCTACTTGGATAATTAATGCACTCATTTTCAATCTTCTTTTTTTTTGAATTTTTTAAATTTTTAAAAAATTTATTCGAAGTTGTTTTATGTTTTACAGTAGCATGCATTACAATTCATAATACACATATAGAGCACATTTTTACATATCACTGTTTGTATACAAAATCTATTCATACTATTCATGTCTTCAATCATGCAGCATAAGCTTCTTCTTAGGGAGTTCTAGGTGCATTATAAAGTTTTTATGTGTCTGTTTTCTTCTTGCTTTGTAAGTTGCTCCTTTAGAAAGCAGAGCCTAGAGCAGTAATTAAGATGTTATCATGTCTGGAATGTACAATCCCAGGGCAGCCAAGGTGAGAGAAAAAGAGGTGAGGCAAGCGACCACAGGATGGAATGTGATACAGTGCCTAATTGTGCCCCGTGCTACTTCACGAGGAGCCATGAAAAGGCAACTGAGTCTCAGCAGTTGTGTTCACTCAATGGGTTGAATTTCTCCAAAGAAGTTGCAAGAAGGGCCCTCCCCATAGAGTTAACTACAGGAGGAAGAGGGGAGGGGGAATTTTATTTTCCCAGATGTCTTTCATTTCCCATTTCACATTATTCAATATTCAGACCATAGGAAACTCATTATCCTATACTTCCAGGATGTATCATCAGCCCTCCTTCAGTGGCTGTGTAGAAGGAAA
The DNA here is from genome assembly GCA_025594165.1 of Tamias sibiricus. NCBI lineage: Eukaryota > Metazoa > Chordata > Mammalia > Rodentia > Sciuridae > Tamias > Tamias sibiricus. The sequence goes on along the minus strand of CM046658.1, from coordinate 106,347,378 downwards.
GATCCCACCCCCCACAGTCAGGTGTTTCACTGAAGCCCCAGCACAGAGCAACCTGGCGGGGAGGCCTCTAATGGAGGTTGTTATGGTTTGGATGTAAGGTGTCCTGCAAAAACTCCTGTGTGAGAAAATGCAAGGTTTAGAGGAGAAATGATTGGGCTATAGCCTTAAACTAACCAGCAAATTAATCCCTGATGGGAATAAATGAGTGGTAACTGAAGGCAGGTGGGGTGTGGCTGGAGGAAGTGACTCATTGGGGGCGTGGCTATGGGGTATATATATTTTGTATCTGGAGAGTGGAGACTCTGCTTTCTGATCCTTATGTGAGCCACTTCCCTTTGCCACACTCTTCCACCATGATGTTCTGCCTCACCTGGGGGCCTTGGGGAATGCAGCTGGCTGAGACCTCTGAAACTGTGAGCCCTTAAATGAACTGTTCCTCTTCTATGGTTGTTCTGATTGGGTCTTTCAGTTATAGCAGCAAAAGAACTAATACACAGGGAGGATGAAGGAGTTAGTCAAGAGACTAAAGGACCACCCAGTGTTGTTTCCCAAAATATTTCTTCTTTCCAGTATAGATTTTTTGACCCAGGAGTTATTAAGAAATATGTTGCTCAATTTTCAAACATATTAACTTTGAAGGCCATTGTTTTTAAAAATTGATTTTGTGTGTGCTTGAGGAAAAATATGTACTCTCTGGTTGTTACATGCAAAGTTCCCTATATGTCCATTAGGTAATTGTGCTGTTCAGATCGTTGGTATTCTTACTGATTTTCCATCAGGGCTGATTCTTTAGTTGCTGAGAAGTTATGATGAAATTCATCATGATAGAATGATATGTTTTTCCCTGTAGGTCTGTCAGTTTTGCCTTTCATAGATGAGGGCCACAGGGTACATCAAAATTGCTATGTATACATATTTTTTCAGGTAGAATACATCTTTTAGTTCAATGTGGCAATTTCTTTAATCCTATTTAATCCTACATATAATGCCTTAACGTCCATTTTGCTTGTTTTAATATCTAGCTACATTACTTGCTATTGGTTAACATTTCCTGGAATATCTTTTTTCATGCTTCAGTATTTGCATTCAGTATTTCTGTATCTCTGCTTTTCTTTTGTGTCTTAAACAGAATGTAGATGAACTTCTAAAAAAAAATCTCATCTAACAATCCTTGTGTTTTAACTAGAGCTTTTAAGCCAACCATATATATCATGATTACTGATCTATGGACTTTTTTCTACCATTTTATTTTTACATTCTAATTGTTTCACCTTTGACTATTTTTTCTTTTTCTTTTTGTGTCTTCCAGATTAAATACATATTTTTATTCCATTTTTCCACTTTACTAGTTTAGAAGTTATTCACTCTTTGTCTCATAGTGTTTATCTAGAAATTGTAACACGCATACTGATCACAGGCAATCAATCTTTTTACTGTCTTCCCAAAGAAGCTCAGACACTAACTCTGATAATCCCCTTCCATCTTAGGTTCTGATGTTGTCATGTTGTTAATCTCTTTTCTTTAAATTTCAAAAGGCATCACTGTGATTGTTGTATCATAAAGGTAATACTCCTTCAACACTACTTAGATTTATTCACATCTTTGCTGTTTTATTTTCTCATTCTTTCTTATACCCCAGCTCTGTCTTCTGGAATAATTTTTGTTCTTTTTTACAGAATATCCTTTTGAATTTTTTTTAGTGATAGTCCTTTGTGATCCACTCTTCCTGTTTTTGGTGCCCAAAGATATTTTTTTTTCTTTTTCTTTTGGCAGTCCTGGGGATAGAACATGGGCCCCAAGCATGCAAGGCAAATACTTTACCATTGAGCTACATCCCCACTAAATTTATTTAATCTTTTTATTTAAAAGATATTTTTCTTACTTAATTTTAGGTTTTTCGTTTGTTCATTTGTTTTGGTTAATCTGTCTTTGCTTTGATGTTTTCTTTGGCGTTCTACAGTCTTCCTATGGATTTATTTTTAGTTAGTTTAGTTAGTAAACACTTAGCTCTTTACTAGGTGTTAGTTGAGTCTAAGCACTGTGCAAATATTAACTCATTTAAATCTTGGAACGACCTTATGAGGTATTATTAAGTATCTTAACATAAGAGAAAATTGAAGTCCAGAAATATTCAGTAACTTCTTCAGAGTTACACAGCTAGTAAGTGGCAGAATTGTAATTTCTGTCAATGCAGTCTGGACCTGAAGTTTTCCTTTTTTTTTTTTTTAATATTCTTTTTTTTAAATTCAAAGTTGTATTTATAACAGTAGCATGCATTACAATTCATAATACACATATAGAGCATCTTTCTACATAACACTGTATACAAAGTATATTCATACTATTCAAGTCTTTAATCATGCATTTAGGATAATGATATCCTTCTTTTTTTTTCCTTTTTGAAGTTTTTTTTATAAATATAGGAATGTTCAGGTTTTTCAGTTTCTTGAATGCACTTTGGTAATATATCTATCAAGAAATTTATTCATTTTATCAAACTTTCATGGAATGTGTTGGCCTAAAGTCTTTTGTAATATTCCTTTATTATATTTTTAAATTTAAGTTGGATGTATAGTGATATCTCTTTTGTGCCTATTATCGATAATCGGTCTTCTGCTTTTTTTTGTCCTTTGCTTGCTTTGGGTTTAATTTGTTCTTTTTCTAATTTTTGAGGTGATAGTTGAGATTACCAACTCAAAATCTTTCTAATATTAACATGAATGCAATAAATTTCTTTCTGAGCACTGTTTACATCTTAATATGTTCGAATTTTATTTTCAGTAAGTTAAAAATATTTTCTAGTTTCTCTTTTGATTTCCTTGTTAATGCATGGGTTATGTAGAATTTTTTAAGTTAATTTATAAATACTTAAAGATTTTCCCATCAATTTTGTGTTGTCAATTTCTAGTTTGACTCCACTGTTGTCAGAGAATATACTTTGTATAAGTTCATTTCTTTTATTTCACTAAGGCCCAGAAAATGATCTCTGTCCAAGTTTCATGTACACTTGAGAAAAATGTGTATTATGCTGTTCTTCAGTGGGGTGTTCTATATTTGTCAATTAGGTCAAGCCATTTCAAATGTGTTCCTCAGTTTTCTATCCATGACTGATTTTCCTTCTATTCTATCATAACTGAGAAGGAAGTGTTGAAATCTGTAGTTACAATTATAGGTCTATTGATTTCTTCTTTCAGCTCTATTAGCTTTTGTTTCCTGTTTTTTGAAATTCAGTCATTAGGTGCATACACATGTAGGATTGTTATGAATTTTTGCTTAATTAACTCCTTAATCAATTGTGATCACTTTCATTATCCCTGGTAATATTCATTGTTCTGATGATTATTCATTTTTTTTTTTTTTTTGCTTGGTATGCCTTTTTACATTCTTCAACCTTTAACCTGTCTATGCTTTTATATTTAAAATGGGTTTCTTATAGACAGCAATAATTAGGTCTTGATTTTTTAAAATCCAATCTGGAAATGTTCATTTTAACATTGATATTTTTAGACCATTTATATGTAACATCATATTTTATGATTGGATTTACCATTCTATCATTTTTAATTTGACCCTCTTATTTTATTCTTCTGTTTTTCCTTTTCCTCCTTTTGTAGTCTATATACAATTAATATTTCGCCCCTTCAAGAAAAACATACAAGTCTTACAACCATTTAAGTCCTTGTTGCCACTTTCTTTAATTTTCATATATATTTCATCCACATATATTGGAAACTCACCGGACAATGTTATAGTTTTGCTTTCAATAGTCATGTATATGTTAAAGAAATTAAGAGAAAGGAAATAGTTCATTTTGTTTACCCAGAGATTTACTATTTTCTTCCTTCTTCATTCTTGAGTTCCACAATTAACTCTCATATCATTGCTCTTTAGTACATAGAACTTCTTCGAGCATTTCCTATAAAAGAGCAGGTTGATTTGTGACAAATTCCCTTAGTTTTTCTTCACCAAAGAATGTCTGTCTCTGCTATCATTTCTCAAGGATATTTTCCTGGACATAGCATTCTGGGTTGTCATCCCCCTCTCTCAATATATAGATGCTATACCACTGCCTTTTGGCCTCCATGATTTTTGATGAAAAATCCATAACCAAAATTATTGTTTTCCTCTGTATGATGCGTTATGTTTTTCTGGCTATTTTTATTATATATATTATATATATAACACACACATATATATAATATATATTATCTTTGGTCTTCAGCAGTTGATAATGTGTCTAGACATGGTTTTCTTTGAGTTTATCTAGTTTGTTTTGCTTTTCATCAAATTGAAAAGTTTGTAGGTATATTTGTATGTGTGTGTGTGTGTGTGTGTGTGTGTGTGTGTGTGTGTGAGAGAGAGAGAGAGAGAGAGAGAGAGAGAGAGAGAGAGAGAGAGATTCCCCTACACCAAATTTCATTTTCCTTACATTCTTCCACTCCAATGAAACAAATATTGGAACTTTTATATTGTTGACTCACAGGTCTCTATTCACTTTTAAAAATATTTTGCTCTCTATTCTTAAGAGTATATCACTTCTTCAAGTTTCTTGTTTCTTTCCTCTGACATCTCCATTTTCCTATTGAACGCATCCAGGGAATTTTTCTATTTTGGACCTTGCTTTTAATAGTTCTGAGTAGTTGTGACTGAGATCATATGGCTTGCAAAGCATAAGATATTTACTGTGTGTCCCTTCACAGGGGGAAAAGAAAAACCCTCTGCTTCAGGAAATGGCAACTATTGAAACTTAAATAGTATTACATTGTAATGAGTAAAGCAAGAAAGATTCACTTTGGCTAGTATATTAAGAATGGATTTAAGAAGCCGCAATGGAGAAACAATAAAACCAGTTAGGAGGTTATTGAGAAAGAGTGTATAAGGGCCTGAACTCAAATAGTAGCAGAGATAGAGAGGAGATGACATATGTTTATTTTTAATTAACTAGTTTATCAAAGTATTTATTTGTTCATTCATTCATTTGCAGTACTTGAGATTAAATCTAGGGGTGCTCTACCACTGAGCTATGCCCCTGGCCTTTTTAAAATTTTTATTTTGAAATAAGATCTCACTATGTTTCCGGGGTTGGCACAGAACTTGCAATCCCCCTGCCTCAGCCTCCCAAGTATCTGGAATTACAGACATGAGTCACTGCACCTGCTCAAGGATATATAAGTTCATGATACCAAGTCATCATAAAACCATCATTTAATAGCTATAAGGGAGTAAGGAAGAAGACAGACTCAAGGATAATTACCAGCTTTCTGGTTTGGTAATGGGAAATATGGTGGTACCTAAAAGAATTAAAAGAAGGAAAAGGGTTATATGGTTAATTGTATGTGTCAACTTAACTGGGCCATAGTTTGCCTGGATATTTAGTCCAATATTACCCCCAGTACCCATATCTACATTAGTCTGAGTTCTCCCAGGAACAGAACTGTTAAGAGTTTATTCATTCATTTATTTATTTGATTCTTGAAATTACAGAAATTGTCATATCCCCTGAAGAGAGCCAGTTGGAGAATCTGGACAATTGAGGTATAATTCTAGTTCAAAGACTGGCAGGCTTGAGACTCAGGAAGAGTCAGCATTTCAGTTAGAATCTGAAGGCAGTAAAACACTGGTGTCCAAGTTCAGAGGCAGTCAGGAAGGAGGAAATAGGGCAAAGGCCCACGTACATGGCATTCACAGGTCTCACCGTGTTCCCCACCACTCTGAAGCAGTTGGTTTGATAGAAGGGTGAAATGGCTTTTGAAGAGATTCAGTTATGGCACTAGCCAGGGGGCAATGCCTCGCAGGACTGGGGCAGCTTCCCCCAAAAGCTGTGTGTGCTCTGCATCAGCATCCAGTATGTGGTGCTGTTTTTCCAGGATTCAAAGACTCAGGAATCAAGAGGTGGAAATGGGATCCTCTAGTGATCCCAAATAGCAAGATCTTTGCTTCCTATTCTTGTGATCTTATTATGCTCAGGAGGTCTCAACTCCAAAGGAAGGAAAGCTTCCACTAGGAGACATAATGATTCCACTGAATTGCAAGTTAAGACTGCCACTCTACCATGTTGGGCTCCTCATGCCTCCGAGTCAACAAGAAGGGAGTTATGGTGTTGGTGGAGTGACCAGTCTGGACTACTGATGGGGAACTGAGCGACTGCTCCACAGTGGAGGTCAGGAAGGGCACATCTGGAGTACAGGGGATTTCTCTGACTCTCTCATGGTATTGTCATACCCTATGATTAAGCCAATGAAAAGCCAAATGGCCCAGAAAGATGTCTTATGGCAGGAATAAAGCGAAGAACCATGGTCAGCTGAGGTGCTTGCTAAAAGCAAAGGGAATGTGGGTAGTGAAGGAGGACAGTGAGATAAATACAGGAACATGACTGTGTACACATGGAATATTGTTGTTTTCCACTCTCTTTTTTTGTTTATCATGTAGCATAAGATGTATTGATTTTTATAAGAAAGTATTTAAATATTGATTTCATATCATAGTATTTAGGTTGTGGGATATCAAGAAGAGTGAACACTATTCAAGGACTTTACCTCCTCTCCTGGGGAAGGGGTTAAGCTTTCTCAGCTGGAGGCAGGATAGTTGTATCTTTGTAGGTGGCACTACATCCATATTTTTGTCTCCACTGGAAGATTAAGGGTAGTTTAAGCAAATGAGTATGTGTGCCAAGTCAACTAGGGGTGGTGTAATAAAGATTAATTTTATGTTTTGACTTGGACACAGGTACCAGGTATTTGGTCCAACATAATTTGTGGTAATTTTGGCTAAGAGTAACATTTGAATCATTGGAAAACTGAGTTAAAGCAGATCGTCTTCCCTAATGTGGGTGGATTTTATTTGATTAGTTGAAGGCTTGCATAAAACAAAGCCCTGTTCCTCCCACAAGTAAGAGGAAACGCCTCCTGCCAGTGTGCTTGAGCTGGGACATTGAAAATTTCCTGTCTTCAGATGCTAATGGAAACATTGGCTCTCCTTGGGTCTTGAGCCTACCAGCTTTTGGACTAGAACTTAACACCATCAATTCTCCCGAGTCCTTAGCTTGCTGATTGCAGATCTTGGGGGCTTCTCAGTCTCCATAATTGCATAAGCCAATCCTTATAATAAAGTTCTTTCTGTATCTATATACATTCTGTTTGGAGAACTCTGAATTATGAGAAGGGTTATTTGGGAATCAGAGATGAGGTACCAAGATTAAGGACTCTGGCAGCCATGTTAATCAGTGCATCAATTTTTGGAGTTTCAAAATAGTAACTGAAATTCGGATTTTCCCTGAAGATACAGATTTAAGAATGGTTAGCAGGATTCTCAAAGCCAGGCAAGTTTATATAATAACCTATGCAGAACAGGATACTTAGGGGACACAGTCCATGAGAGTGGTTCTCAAAGTGTGGTCCAGAGAGCTGTCTCACAAACACCTGAGAGTCTAGTTAGAGAAAGACATTCTTATATTCCACCCTGATTCTGGAGACAGGCACATTCATTTTTAAGAAGCATCTCAGGTGATCTTCATGTACACTCAATCTGAGAAAGGTTGCAAAGTAAGGAGCTAAAACTGCCTGCAGATGGTAGCTGTCTGATGGCATGCAGGTGGACCTCTGACCATTAGATGGCGCCACACACATTCTAATTCTCCAGTTTTGCAGCTTCCTCTGCCATAATGGTAAAGGACTTTATGTCCACCACTCCTGACAGGGAAGGAAAGACTAAGATAATAGGCTGACTAAAATGTAGACACTGGCACTATCAATCACCCAAAGAAAAGTCTGTCTGGAAGAGACTGAAATTAGTAGCAGAGAACAGGCAAGAATTCTCTGCTGATCAGCTACTTAACTACCTTTGGATCCAGCTGGTAGTCCTGGATAGTAACCGAGTGACCCTCCCAAGAGCCTATGGGAGAGCCTAGGGGTCAGCTCCCTTCCCATACCACCCATGCTCCTGGTCTGTTTGTCTGTGTGCTCCCAGCTGGGTCAGGTATAGTCCTGGCTTGCCCCTTCACACCCTCTGAACTAGGCACTCACTCCTGCACGCTCCTCCTCAGAAGCAGTGCCCCCTTCTGCCCTTCTAGGAGCTCTGATGATGCTACAGTCAGCTCCAAGTCAAGGTTCCTCCTCCTCCAACATCGGGCCCCTCACATCTCTACCCTCAGCCTATAGGAACTTCCCTTCCTTCCACCCTCTACCTGCACCCTCATCCCTGTGCCTCATTCTTGAGCCATTTCCAAAGTATTGACTTGCACCCCACCACATTCTCCTGACATCCTCTCTGCCTGCATATCCAGCTGTTACATCTTAAAGCACTATCATTCAAAAGTCTCACCCACAAGCTTGGCACTAAGAACATGTATATTCTGGCCCTTTGGTGTTAAAGAGTTGGAACGTCTCAGGTCAGAGAAGCGTTAATGGAAGGGGATTGGGAAGTAAAGAGGAGGCATGGGAGCCACTGGGTCCCTGGAGCAAGAAGGCAGACATATCCCAAGCTGAAGAAAGGGAGAAACTAGGCAGTGTATCAGGCAGGAAAGCCATGGGGACTCCCACACAGGGTGACTGAGACAAGTTTCATGGCAGAACAAGGGACAAAGGAATGAACAGAATCAGAAAAAAACAAGAGATAATGATTCACAGTTGTGCTAACAACAGGAAAGGGACCATCACTGTCTATTTAAGTCTATTTTATTTTGCTACAATAAAATATGGGAGGCTAGGCTAATAAAGAGGTTTATTTAGTTCACAGTTTGGGAGGTCCAAGAGCATGATACCAGCATCTGCTTGGCTCTGCTGAGGGCCTTCTAGCTATATGGTAGATGGCATCATGGTAAAAGGTGTGTGTGTGTGTGTGTGTGTGTGTGTGTGTGTGTGTGTGTGAGAGAGAGAGAGAGAGAGAGAGAGAGAGAGAGACAGAGAAGGCAGTTGAGCTTGTTTTACAACAACCACTAATCCGTTCCTCAGACCAGCATTGATCCCTCCCAAGGGTGCTGTCCCCATGAGCTAATTATCTCCCACTAGACTCCCACCTCCTATAGGTTCTAACACCTCTGAACATCACCACACTGGGGACCAAGCTACCAGCACTTGAAGCTTTGGGGATGGCACTCAAACCATATCCACACTGTAGCACCATTCCCAAGGTACAGGTCAGGTGGAAAGGGCAGACTCTGGGATCTGGTGGGAGAGCCATATCTATAAGAGACAGCTGGGCCTGAAGGAGTCTATGGTAGGAGTCAATGCCCCCACTGTAACACAGGGGCGTGTGAGTGCTGGAGAGTTTATGTCTAACGCACCTGAATGAAGTACACAGATGACAGAGGGAGAGAATTCAGTAGCAGATTTATTAGAAGCAAGCAAGGAAAGCTCCCACAGCATGGGAGGGGTCCTCTTTGTCTAGGGGTCTTTATTTGACAAGGAACTAACCTTTCATTGGAGAGTCCCCCTTTGATTGTTTTCTTCTCTTGGCTCAATTTCTTATTGCTATAATGGGATGGTTTAATGTCTCTGTTAGCCTGAGTTTGTCCTGTACTTGTTCCCTAAAACCAAAGAATGGTTTGGATTCAAAACAACCCTTTGGAGTTGATTAATATTAGTCAAGAAAGCCTGGGTGACAACAGATTACAGGGGCATCAGAGCGTGAGTTGGAGCCTTCCAGCCAGGCAGCCCCAAATCAACCAACCAACCAACCAACCAACCAACCAAAAGACCTCCCAAGCTTTAGCTAGGGTTGTACTCTGGGGTTGTAGGATCCCATTCTCTGAGGTCCCCATTTCTATCTGCCTTTAGATAATCTCTATCTCCTGCCTTACTACCTCTTTGCCACATTGGCACTCTGGGATGTGCTACCAATGGGGACTGTCCCACTCCATTCCAGAAGTGGTGACATGAAGCCCTGATGTGAACCTCACTAGCATGTACAATTAAAACATATTAATAAAACAAAGTAACATAAAGGAAAAAAAAAAAAGTGCTTGGGAGGCAGATCTGGCCTGGCATCTTCCTTCCCTTACTCAGAGTTACTTAATCTTTCTTTGCTCCCAAATTTCCTTATCTACAGAGTGAAACAAGCAATAACTAAATTCTAGGATAACGGTTAAGATTCAAGCAGATAATGTCTGTACAACATTTAGCCCAGTTATTGGCACAAGGTAAATAGAGGCTATTGTATTATTATCCTCTTCCTCCCTCAGGATTCTCCCTGTATTATATTAGCAAGTTAATAAGCTGGCTGACCTAATTGTTCTCCCTCAACACATTTTTAATCCTCATTGGCTGCATCTACAGGCCAAGGATTTTGCCTCTGGAGGCCAGGGCCCCAACTTGTGATCTTTCCCAGGCTGGGGGTGGGTGTTTCTGGGATTCTGACGCTCTGGGTGCCCCAGGTGACTGCACCCAGGCTAGGAGTTTGTTTCTGGAGAATCTCTGAAGCATCCCCTGCGTATTCCACATGTGTGATTTTTGGCTGCTAAGGCCGGAGAAGCTAGGCTGGGAGGGCTGGCCCCTCCTGGGTGGACCTCAGCCTCAGCCCTGTGCTGGAGAGGAGAGGGCCCACCCACTTAGAGGAACCGGAGAGAAGGCTGGGCAGCTCCAGGTCTCTGGCCAGCTTAGAATTTATTTCATGGGATTCTCCTAAGAGACACTCCCCTCGAGAAGAGGGGGAGGTTGGGTAGAACTGTGAGCAGACTGCTTCTACACCAAGTGCCTACTTCATCTTAGATACACTGCAACTCTCTAGAGTAGGGTCTTTCACAATTGAGAAAGGCCCAGTCTACTGTTTCTTGAAGTTTCTGCTCCATTTTAAAGAAATGGATAAATGTTATAATGGAAGCATAAGAAGGGCAGTTTATAAATGTTTCAGTATACTTTTAACAACAACAACAAAGTCTCTGGCAGACCCTCTGGCTCCCCAGGCATATAGTAAGAGAAGGACAAGGAGAGAGAGACCCTTTGCCAGAGCACACATCTTTCCTTCTGTCCAGGAGGAGTACTGTAACACCAGAGGGGTATTTAGGAAGTAATTATCAAATGGTTAGTGAACACCTCCTCTGGGCAAAGTCTCCCCTTTGACACTTTGCTTGGACAACAGAAGTTGCTCCTGGATTGAGGGAGATGTAGAAGGAGACTTCAGACTTCATTGTCCCCATTCTTCCCTCCACACCTGGGAAAGAAAAGCCAGCTGCCCCCCTCAGCACCAGGTCATCTCCATCCTACTTATTAAAATAGGAAAGATGGTTCTGACAAGACTCTGCTATCTCCCTGGAGAGGCTGAGGGATGAGACACACCTGCTTGTTCCCTCAGAGCAGCAAGACATGAAGTCAATGGGCCAGAGTACAAGGATAGAGGCCTGCCCTCCTGGCCTCCCAGATTCATTCAAATTAAAGAAACAGGGGAACTAGGAAAGGAAAGAGAGGGAGGATATCTAATGTGAATTGAATGCTTTTTATTGACTATATGAAAATGGTGTCTTTGTGGATCAAAAACAATCACATATCAGTAATCTCAACCTAGCGCATGCTCACACACCATCTTTTTGAATTTGCACAAAACCTGGAAGATATATGTTGCTATTCCCATGGAAGATCTCTGTTGTGGGACTTCACCTGCAGTCCCTATACATTTCAGCAAATCCCTCTCTTCTAAAGATCCCTCTAATTTGCTAATAACCCTGGTTTTTCCAGGAAATGACCTTTTGAAATTGCCTTTTCAAGAACTGGACTCTGTAAGATAGTATCATATACCCAATGAGGCATCAGCTCCAAAAGTAAAGTCAATCCTTATTCCTTGAGAGTGGCTGACCATACCGAATTCCATGAGGATTGTGTTCAAATATGACACTCTAGCTAAGGGCCCGGTTGCACAATCCATTTGTCCAGTTAAGTCCTGGGCAAATAATTATATTGCCATGGAAAAGAAGGAGATCCAGAATTCAGAATTAGTGATTTGGGGGTTAGTGATAATTAGATATCACCTTTAGATGTTTTATTTGAATTTACGAATGTAGAGTTTACTAAATTATTTTACATTACAGAAATCTTAGGCGCAGAGACAATTTCCTACTTTTGATGGTCCAGCTTGCAAGTTTGAAAGCAATAGGCATTCAGTAGAAACTATAGTTGGAATTTGGAATTTTGATCTTGCTCTGGGCTAGAGGATGTGCTACAATGCTCTGCTGCACAATGCTGGGTGGTGGTAGCTGGCCACAGTACCACGTGATCCTGAGGGGAAGCAACCAATACTGTATTGTGTGCTGTTTTGCTAAGCTGTGACATGCAGTAAGCTAGGTGTATTAAATGCATTTTTGACTTACAGTATTTTCAGCTTACAATGGATTTGTTAGGATATAATCCTATCCTATCAAGGAACATCTGTGTATTTGTAGGGAAGATAGACCAGTAAAATAATATCAACACCATCAAAGCTAATTATGCTATTACCCTCTAAAATATATCCCTTTGCCAGTTCATTAAGTCTGCTTTTTTTGTTTGTTTGTTTTTTTTTGTTTTGTTTTTGGTACCAGGAATTGAACCCAGGGGCACTCAACCCCTGAGCCACATGCCCAGATCTTTCTACTTTATATTTTGAGACAGGGTCTTGTTAAGTTGCTTAGGGCCTCACTAGTTACTGAGGCTGACCTTGAACTTGCAATCCTACTGCCTCAGCCTCCTGAGTTGCTAGGATTACAGGCATGTGTCACCACAGCCAGACAGCAAATTCTTATTCTGCCAGATCTTGGGTTAGAAATCTGCCTTCTTGAAGCTATTTGTTTCTAGACTAAAAAATGAGTTCTGAAAATTCTAAGCAATGTCAGCACAGAAACCTGAACTGAAAAAATTACTCTTTGAAGTGTCAGTAGTTTGTAGTACCTGGTGCTATCCTTTCTCTCAAGCCAGTCCCTGTGACTGCCTTCGATGAAGACACAAATGCTTGTCTGTATGTTACAACAGAGACTTCAAGCAAACATCTGAGTGAAACAAAAAATGATTGGTAAATAGCAGTGAGACAGACAGTAGCCAGCCTGTACAAATGAACTGACCCATACTGCAGTAATCAGCTCAAGAAAGCCAAACTATAACCCTGGCAGCAACTGGTCCCAAAAGGCCAGGACTTGATTAATGAAGGACAACTCCCTAGTGTGCCCTAATACCACCACCAATTTTAGGACCAACCTGAGAAAGCCAAATGTGGTCCCCTAACCAATCACATAGACTGCCCTGCTTCTGGTTAGCCACATACAGCTTCTCGATGGCAATGACCTGCAGAGGCAGGGGGTGGGGTAGGAAGAGTGTGGGGGTGCTTTCCTTTCACCCACACTTTTGTTGCCTCTGTCAAGTTCCCTCTTCTCTGCCTGTCAATGATTCTCCACCAAATACAAAGTAATGAATTCTGACTCCCTTGCTCTAGCAAGCTCAGAATATATAGCCTTTGCTTGTTTTCATTTGTCTTCATTTACTGGTACAACAGAGGCTTAATGGCTGTAGTTATTTTATTTTTATTTATTTATTTATTTAAATTCTAAGTTGTTATACATGACAGCAGAATGCATTACAATTCATATTACACTTATAGAGCATATTTTTACATATCTCTGGTTGTATACAAAGTATATTCCCACCATTCATGTCTTCATACATGTACTTAGGGTAATGATATCCATCTCATTCTACCACCTCTTTTTTTTCTTTTTAACCCTTTTGTCCTCTCCCTTCCCCTTCCTCCCCATTGGCCTTTCTAATGTCACTCTAATCCTCCTCCTATGCTCCCTGTTCCAACCCCACTGTGAATTAGCCTCCTTATATCAGAGAAAACATTTGGCATTTTGATTTTGGGTTTGGCTAACTTCACTTAGCATTATATTCTCCAACTTCATCTATTTACCTGTGAATGCCATAATTTTATTCTCTTTTATTGCTGAGTAATACTCTATTGTGTATATATATACCACATTTTCTTTATCCATTCATCTACTGAAGGACATCTAGGCTGGTTCCACAGTTTAGCTATTGTGAATTATGCTGCTATAAACACTGATGTGGCTGTGACCCTGTAGTATGCTGTTTTTAAGTCCTTTGGGTATAGACACAGTAGTGGGATAGCTGGGTCATAAGGTGGTTCCATTCCCAGTTTTCCAAGGAATCTCCATACTGCTTTCCAGGTTGGCTGCACCAATTTGCAGTCCCACCAGCAATGTATGAGTGTGCCTTTTTCCCCACATCCTCAATTTATTGTTGCTTGTATTCTTAATAGCTGCCATTCTGACTGGTGTGAGATGAAATCTTAGAGGGGTTTGATTTGCATTTCTCTGACTGGTGTGAGATGAAATCTTAGAGTGGTTTTGATTTGCATTTCAACATTGCCAGCAATGTTGAACATTTTTTCATGTGTTTGTTGATTGATTGTATATCTTCTTCTGAGAAGTGTCTGTTCAGTTCCTTGGCCCATTTATTGATTGGGTTATTTGTTTTTTTGGTATTAAGATTTTTGAGTTCTTTATATATTATAGAGATTATTGCTCTATCTGACGTGGATGTGGTAAAAATTTGTTCCCAGTTAGTAGGCTCTCTGTTCACCTCACTGATTGTTTCTTTTGCTGAGAAGAAACTTTTTAGTTTGAGTCCATCCCATTTATTGATTCTTGATATTAATTCTTGTGCTATAGGAGTCTTATTAAGGAAGTTGGTACCTAATCTGACATTTTGGAGATTAGGGCTTACTTTTTCTTCTAATAGGAGTAGTGTCTCTTGTCTAATTCCTAGGTCCTTGATCCACTTTGAGTTGAGTTTTGTGCATGGTGAGAGATAGGGGTTTAATTTCATTTTGTTGCATATGGAATTCCAGTTTTCCTAGCACCATTTGTTGAAGAGGCTATCTTTTCCTCCAATGTATGTTTTTGATGCCTTTGTCTAATATAAGATAACTGTAATTATATGTATTAGTCTCCGTGTCCTCTATTCTGTACCATTGGTCTACAAGTCTATTTTGGTGCTGATAACCATGATGTTTTTGTTTTTATTCTCTTTTATTGCTGAATAATACTCTATTGTGTATGTATACCACATTTTCTTTATCCATTCATCTACTGAAGGACATCTAGGCTGGTTCTGCAGCCTATGGCTCTGGAGTATAATTTAAGGTCTGGTATAGTGATGTCACCTGCTTCACTGTTCTTGCTAAGGATTGCTTTAGCTATTTTGGGTCTCTTATTTTTCCAGATGAATTTCATGACTGCTTTTTCTATTTCTATAAGGAATGTCATTGGGAATTTGATTGGAATTGCATTAAATCTGTATAGTGCTTTTGGTAGTATGGTCATTTGAACAATATTAATTCTGCCTATCCAAGAACAAGGGAGATCTTTCCATCTTCTAAGGTCTTCTTTAATTTCTTTTGTTAGTGTTCTGTAGTTTTCATTATAGAGGTCTTTTACGCCTTTCATTAAATTGTTTCCCAAGTATTTTATTTTATTTCTTTGATGCTATTGTAAATGGGGTAGTTTTCCTCGTTTCCCTTTCAGAGGATTTGTCACTGATATATAGAAATGCCTTTGATTTATGGGTGTTGATTTTGTATCCTGCTACTTTGCTGAATTCACTTCTGAGTTCTAGAAGTTTTCTGGCGGAATTTTTTGGGTCTTCTACGTATAGAATAATATCATCAGTGAATAGTGATAATTTGAGTTCTACTTTACCTATCTGTATCCCTTTAATTTCTTTCATCTGTCTTATGCTCTGGCTAGTGTTTCAAGAACTATGTTAAATAGAAGTGGTGAAAGAGGGCATCCCTGTCTTGTTCCAGTTTTTAGAGGGAACGCTTTTTTCTCCATTTAGAATGATGTTGGCATGAGGCTTAGCATAGATAGCTTATACAATGTTGAGATATGTTCCTGTTATCCCTAGTTTTTATAGTGTTTTGAACATGAAGGGGTGCTGTATTTTGTTGAATGATTTTTCTGCATCTATTGAAATAATAATATGGTTCTTGTCTTTAAGTCTATTGATGTGATGAGTCACATTTATTGATTTCCATATATTGAACCAACCTTGCATCCCTGGAATGAACCCTACTTGGCCATGGTGCACTATCTTTTTGATATGTCTTTATATTCAATTTGCCAGAATTTTATTGAGAATTTTTGCATCTATGTTCATTAGAGATATTGGTTTGAAGTTTTCTTTATTTGATGTGACTTTGCCTGGTTTTGGAATCAGGGTGATATTGGCCTCATAGAATGAGTTTGGAAGTGCTCCCACTTTTTCTATTTCCTGAAATAAATTGAAGAGTATTGGTATTAGTTCTTCTTTAAAGGTCTTGTAGAACTCAGTTGTGTATCCATCCAGTCCTGGGCTTTTCTTGGTTGGTAGGCTTTTGATGGCATCTTCTATTTCTTCACTTGAAATTGGCCTGTTTAAATTGTGTATATCATCCTGATTCAATTTGGGCAAATCATACGACTCTAGAAATTTGTCAATGCCTTTGATAATTTGTATTTTATTGGAGTACAAGTTTTCTAAATAATTTCTAATTATCTTCTGTGTTTCTATAGTGTCTGTTGTGATATTTCCTTTTTTATCATGTATATTATTAATTTGAGTTTTCTCACTCCTTCTCTTTGTTAGCCTGGCTAAGGGTCTGTCAATTTTATTTATTTTTTAAAAGAACCAACTTTTTGTTTTGTCAATTTTTCCAATTGTTTCTTTTGTTTTAAAATCAATTTTATTGATTTTAGCTCTGATTTTAATTATTTCCTGTCTTCTACTGCTTTTGGTGTGGGTTATTCTTCTTTTTCCAGGGCTTTAAGATGTAATGTTAAGTCATTTATTTGTTGACTTTTTCTTCTTTTGAGCAATGAACTCCATGCAATGAACTTTCCTCTTAGAACTGCCTTCATATTGTCCCAGAGATTTCGATATGTTATGTCTGTGTTCTCATTCACCTCTAAGAATTTTTTAATCTCCTCCTTGATGTCTTCTGCAACCCATTGTTCATTCAGTAGCATATTATTTAGTCTCCAGGTATTGGAGTAGCTTTTATTTCTTATTTTATCATTGATTTCTAATTTCATTCCATTATGGTCTGATAGAATGCAGGGTAGTATCTCTATTTTTTTTTTTTATTTGCTAAGAGTTGTGTTGTGGCATAATATATGATCTATTTTAGAGAAGAATCCATGTGCTGCTGAGAAGAAAGTGTATTCACTCATTTAAGGATGAAATATTCTACATAATCGCTTAAGTCTGTTATTTATTTTATTTTTGAGTTCTATAGTTTCTTTGTACAGCTTTTGTTTGGAAGATCTATCCAGTGGTGAAAGAAGTGGGTTTAAGTCACCCAGAATTATTATTTGACTCTTGAACTTGTGAAGAGTTTGTTGGGTGAATGGGGATGCTCCATTGTTTGGGGCATATATATTTATAATTGTTAAGTCTTGTTGGCATATGGTTCCCTTTAGCTCGAAGTCTACTTTATTTGATACAAGGATGGAAACCCCTGCTTGCTTCTGCAGTCCATGTGAGTGGTATCATTTCTCCCAACCTTTCACCTTCAGTCTGTGGATGTCTTTTCCTATGAGATGAGTCTCTTGGAGACACCATATTGTTGAGTCTTTTTTTTTTTTTTTTTTTTTTGGATCCAATCTGCTAGTCTATGTCTTTTGATTATTGAGTTTAGGCCATTAACATTCAGAGTTATTATTGAGACATGATTTGTATTCCCAGCCATTTTTGTTTATTTTTGGTATTTAACTTGACATGGTTTCTCCTCTGATTAGTTTTTCCTTTAGTGTAATACCTCCCTCTGCTGATTTTCATCATTGTTTTTCATTTCTTCTTTGTGGGATATTTTGCTGAGTATGTTCTGTAGTGTTGGCTCTCTAGTTGTAAATTCTTTTAACTTTTGTTTATCATGGAAGGTTTTTATTTCATCCTCAAATCTAAAGCTTAATTTTGCTGGATATAAAATTCTTGGTTGGCATCCATTTTCTTTCAGAGCTTGGTATATGTTGTTTTAGGATCTCCTGGCTTTGAGTATTTGGGTTGAAAAATCTGCCATGATATGAATTGGTCTCCCCTATATATGGTCTGATTCCTCTCTCTTGTGGCCTTTAAGATTCTATCCTTATTCTGTATGCTAGCCATTTTCATTATAATGTGTCTTGGTGTAGATCTGTTGTAATTTTGTACATCTGATGTCCTGTAAGCCTCTTGTATTTGGTTTTCCAGTTTCTTCTTCATGTTTGAGAAATTTTCTGATATTATCTCGTTGAAGATATTGTGCATTCCTTTGGTTTGAAACTTTGTGCCTTCCTCTATCCCAATTGCTCTTAGATTTGGTCTTTTGCTGCTGTCCCATAATTCTTGGATGTTCTGTGCATGATTTCTTACTATCTTCACTGTGTGGGCAACTTTATTTTCAAGAATATATATTTTGCCCTTTTCACCAAGATGGCGCCGAAAGCTAAGAAGGAAGCTCCTGCCCCTCCCAAAGCTGAAGCCAAAGTAAAAGCTTTGAAAGCCAAGAAGGCAGTATTGAAGGGTGTCCACAGTCATAAAAAGAAGAAGATCCGCACGTCACCTACCTTCTGGCGACCCAAGACTTTGCGGCTCCGGAGGCAGCCCAAATATCCTCGGAAGAGCGCCCCCAGGAGAAACAAGCTTGACCACTATGCCATCATCAAATTCCCTCTGACCACTGAGTCAGCCATGAAGAAAATTGAAGACAACAACACACTTGTGTTCATTGTGGATGTCAAGGCCAACAAGCACCAAATCAAACAGGCTGTAAAGAAGCTCTATTACATTGATGTGGCCAAGGTTAACACCCTGATCAGGCCTGATGGAGAGAAAAAGGCATATGTTCGACTGGCTCCTGATTATGATGCTTTGGACGTTTGCCAACAAAATTGGAATCATCTAAACAGTCCAGCTGTCTAATTCTAAATATACTTTCTTTTTTCCCAACAACAACAACAAAAAAAGAATATATATTTTGTCTTCATTATCTGATGTTCTTTCTTCCAATTGATCCAGTCTGTTGGTGATGCTTTCTATTGTGTTTTTAAATTTGGTTTATTGTTTCCTTCATTTCAAGGATTTCTGTTCTTGTTTTTTTTTTTTTTTTTTTTTTTTTTCAGTTTCTCTTTTTTGAAAGTAATCTTTTGCTACCTGTATTTGCTCTCTTATGTCTCTGTTGTAGTTATCAATTTTTGCCTGTATTTGCTCATTTAGGTCATTCTTTAATTCACAGATCATTTTAATTATGAACCTTCTGAACTCCTTCTCTGACTTTCATCAACTTTGCTGAGCTTGATCTCTGTTATTATAGTATCCTATTTTTTTGGGGGGGGGGTACTTTCCTCCCTTGTTTTTTCATGTTGTCTATTAGTCTTCCTTTCTTGCAGTGTGGATCTGAGATATTACAGTTTTTACCCTACATTCTTGTAGTTTCTGTGCAGATTGTCTGTGCCTCACCTTAATATTGGGCTTTCAGATCCTGCTGGTGCCCCTTGATGTATGCTACTGCAACTAAAGGTGGAGGTCGCCATAGTGGAGATAACTTGAGATAACAGTGAATGTGCCCCAAGATGGATACAATGTCTTCCAGAGATGGGGCTGAAAGGGTGGGCCTTACAGTGTCTTTGGGATGCCTGCTCTGAGATGCGTCTGCTTTTAGGCCCTGTCTGTTGTCAAAAGGTAGGGGCTACTGTATGGGGAAGGCTATGGCTATGTCTGCAGTGTCCCAAGATGGAAGTGGGTTAGGATTGTGCTGCCAGGTGGGGGTGGGGTAGCAGACTCTGGACCTACCCTGGGCCTGCGTCCCACACAGGTTAGTGTGGGCAGAACTGGTTGAATCTGAGCTCCCACGGTGATCTGCTGGTCGGAAGAGGCAATCCTATGGCAGAGCCTGAGCTAGGTGGGTGTTTGCCAGTGGTGGGATGAATGCGGGCCCACTCTAAGCCGAGGTCGACAGGCCTGTCCTGGGTCTGCCTGCTCTAAGTGGAGGTTGGTGGGCTTGTCCTGGGTCTCCCTGTGCTCGGTGGGTGTCTGGGGCCTGTTCTGGGCCTGTCTGTGATGAGTGGAGGTCAGCGTGTCTGTTCTGGGTCTGCCCATGCCTGGTGGAGCTGGTGTGGCTGTCCCTGGGCTGCCCCTACTTAGCGGAGGTCAGCTTTTCTGTCCTGGGCTCGGTGAAGGTCGGTGGGTGTTGAAGGGGCTGACCTGTGCCTGCCTGCGTTTGGTGGAGGTTGTCGGGCCTGTCCTAGGCCGCCTGACCTGCGCCTGCCTGCACTTTGTGGAGCTGGTGTGGCTGTCCCTGGGCTGCCCGTGCTTGGCGGAGGTCAGTGGGTGTTGACAGAGCTGACCTGTGCCTGCCCGTGATCTGCGGTGTCAGCGGGGGTGACCGCCTGTAGTTATTCTATAATGGATAATTTTCAAACGTGAAAGGTTTGATGAAGGTTCATAGAATGAAAAATACAGCTATGGAGGAAATTGGTTTGTTTGAATGGCACACAAAATAAAGATGAGGAAAATCTTAAATTTAACATTTAGCAATCTTGATGTAGAACTTCTTTTTCCTAATAATATGAAGTAAACAGATTCAGTAAATATAGAGCAATGCCTGGATATTTGTATTTTTATAAAACTCCAAGAATAAGTCTGATGTGTACCCCAATCTAAGACCCATTGGCTAAGAAGATGCCTTATGCAAATTAAAGTAAGACATGGCAACTAAAACATTTCAATAATGTGCAAAATTCTTACTGATAATGTGAAATTGCTATTGCCTAATATCAAAGTACCTTAAGACTGATAAATATAGGAAAATTAAGCAGAACTATTTCATCAGATTTTTTTTCAATGTTATCCCCTCTAAAAATCCCAACATATTGTGGCAGCAAGAGCATTGATAAATATTCAGAATCTTCCAAAGAAGTGTACAATTCCCAAAATATTTGTATTAATAACATTTTCCCTCTGCAAATTTCACCTAGGGCAGGTTGAGTGTCTTTTCTGATTTGACAGCTTTCCCCATGTAGCCGTTATAGAGAAGCACATCAAATAGATTTAATTATTTCTAAAACTTCTCTTTTTATAAATAAAAGAACAAATAGTTGTGATTTTCTAGGGGACTAGAAAGACAGTTTTTGGTGCAGAGAAACCTTAAAAGCTTTATTTTTTTCCCTGTATTTAGGGTCCAATTTTGAGTGGAAAAGAAAAATTTGTAGGAGCAAACTTACAAGACAGGATTCTGGGTGATTGAGAAATATTTCTTGGTTACTTGTTTAATAAAAGTTGTAAGCTGCCTGTCGTGGCCAGCCACACGCCGCGGGAGGAAAATTCTCGGAGGCAGAGTAAAGATACTACTACTTTTACTTCTACTTTCTTAGAGAGAGCTTAGAGAGAGAAAGAAAGATTTTTCTTCTTCTTAGAAAGAGCTTAGAGAGAAAGATTAGAGATAGCTTTTTCTTCTTCTTCTTCTTAGAGCTTAGAGAGAAAGATAGAGCTTTTTCTTCTTCATCTTCTTAGAGCTTAAAGAGAGAGAGCTTGAAAGAGAGAGATTTCTTCTTTAGAGAGAGAGAGAGAAAGCTTAACTTTTAGAGCTTCTTTCTTCTTTCTTCTTTCTTCCTCAGGAGCCTCGGCTTGACTCTGACCAGCAATTACTTCTTCTATCTGGTTTCTCTTCTGTAACCGCTCTGCCTACGTTCTGGCCGCTCTGATTCTTTTCTTCTTCTCTGACCCGAACTCTTCTTCCGACCGAGCGACTGCATGACTGACTGAATGAATTCATTCTTCTCCTGACTCCGACTGCTTTCACCCGGTTATATACCTTTAGCTTTGCGGGTGCCTCACGTGCATTTACAGGTGCGTCACATACATACTTGTTTATCAGGTGGAACTTATGGCTTCCAGCTGACCGCAATAGCCATCTCCCTAATTGGGGCTCCTTCAAAAAGTGACCATAAAATGTTTAAAAGTAAACATAGTGGTTGACATGGATTGGAAAGAACCTTAGTTCTTTTGTATGTGAGGGAACTTTGTTTTGTTTTACTTTTTCTTAAACAATAAAAATTTGATAAAGTCAATATCCAGTTTAGAGAATTATTCTGTATATGAGTAGATTATAAGAAGGTAAAGAATTGCTTTTCATTTTATAGTCAAATAAATGCATTAAGAAATCAATCAGCTCATCAACATTGCATGAACTTTGCTATAGTTTTAATAACTTTATTTACAGATGCAGATATGTTAAACCAAGGCAGATATTTTGCTTTCCTAGTATTGTCCTTCATTTTGCTCTTTCATATTCTGAAGCAAACTGATACTTAAGGACAAGAATTCTCTATTTAGGGTTCATAAAGATCAAACTGCTTTTATAATAATACTAAGATATTATTTATGTTAATACGAAATGCATTTATCATTCCTATCTTTAATGAATTAATCAATAAGAATGTTAAATATTTCTAATATAAATAATATTGTCAGTTATAACCTACACACATAAATCGTCCTTGAGTTCTAGGATACACAGCCTGCAAGATGATCAGCAATGATCCTGCCTCCTATTATTCATGCCTTTGCATAATTTTTTCTCTGGAGTGGGGGCTAACCTTACTGATTTGCTTTTATGGAAACAAATATGGCAGTAGTAACAAACATCCCTACAGATACTTGGTTTTATGAAGACTAAAACTTCCTTCCTCAGCGTTCCCTCTAATTTTCCAGCTCAGTCACTCTGAGGGAAGTCAACTGCCATATTATGAACTACCCATGTAACAAGAAACTGAGGGAGAATTTGACCAACACCTAGTGAGAAACTGAAGACCTCTGCCCACCAGTCCATGATGAACTGCATTATTTGGACAACCATGTGAGCAAGTTTGGAAGTAAATTCTTCCCCTGCTGAGATTTCATGTGAGACTCCAGCCCTGGCCAACAAATTGACTACAATGTTATGAGAGACCTAAACCTTCCTGTTATGATTTAGTATATGGTGTCCCCCCAAAACTCATGTGCAGGACAATGCAAGAACATTTATGTTGAAATGATTGGATTATTAGGGTTTTGACCAACCAGTGGACTAAGTTAGCATTCTTCTGACATGTAAGTTACTCTGAAAGCTAAGAAAAGATGCTCCTGGACTTACGCATCCCAGGAGATTCACATCTCATGCAATGCTAGTTACCCAAACCCCTCAGGAAAGTCCACTGGAGTATCTTGGTGGATGACCTCCAAACTGTTGAAATATCATTTTTCAATATTCATGACTATCATAGAAATTTGTAATGAGCATATATCAAAGATTTCATGTAACTCCTTAAATGATGAGGGAACTGGCAAGATGTTAAAATCAGCTTAATCAGGATTTGACATGCAGTGATTTAGAGTCTTATGGGAAAAAAATTATTTGCATAGGTATATACAGAAATCATTTGCATTGCTATGGAAGAAAACATTTTCACTACTACCAATTTTCTAAAACTTAACCTCTAATTCTACAGAGTTATAAAATAGCCTCATCAATCAAAGGCAATCAAAAGCACACAGCCAACCTATAAAGTTAGATTATTCCTGAAAGTTTTATTAGAAAAAGCCAATATTTCATGGAAGGTACTCTTAGTAATCCTTTTTCCTCTGAGAAACTAAGAGGTTTGGGTAGAGTTGAAGTGTGTGTGTGTGTGTATTTAAGAGAGAAAGAGAGGGGGAGACACAGAGAGAGAAAGAGAACACAATGTGACTAGATTATGAAAGCCTTCTATGCCAGGCTAACAAATCTAGACTTTACAATAAGAAAGTTCCAAAGCAGGGAACTGACATGATCAATATATGTTTAAAAAATTGCTCTGCTGTCAGCAGATAGGTTAGAGAATAAAAAGATGGTGGAGGGGAGTCTAGTTAAAATATTTGTGTAATAGTTTGTGAAAGAATAACAATCATTAAATAGTCAGAAGATGAGCTGAGGTATTTCAGGGGTAAAACCAAGGTATTAGTAAAAAAAGGAAAAAATCAAGGTAAAACCAACTAATTTTTAGCAAGGGATTAGATTCAGTATTCCAGACATGGACCATAAAAGATCAACTAAGATTTCTAGTTGGAGTCCAGGAATACAGAGGGAGCAATAGGTTCCATAAGAATGAGTACAGTTTAGAGAAGCTGCATGAGAAGAGGTCTAGAGGCCTTTAACAATTACATGTAACTGATCAAAAGAAGGTTGGGAATTAAGGAGAAGGATATAACTGCATGAAATATCAATGCCAAGGAATTAATGCATTGTCTTGTGAGCGAAAAGAGAATAGATTGGAAAGTGAGTCCTGGCAAAAAGGAAAATACGGCCATCAAGGAAGCTGGAAATCTGTGGTCGTAGAACTAGAAGAATAGTAGAAGAGTTCCTTCCTCTGATTGCCTTTGACATTTCTACCACTTTTGATCTTTATTATTGCAAAAGTTATTAGGTCTAGTCCAGTGAGACAGAACACTTGCACAATAAGTCATGTAAAGCAGATATATAACTCATAGAGGCAGTAGGGTACACTGAAGTCTAGAATTTATGATAAACTGGTCCATTAAGGCCACGGAAAGCTTCCCAGGGTTAATGGAGCCTCATCTGCGTGTACTCCATGTCACAGCACAGTGGAGGGATCCTGAGATCACTCTAACATGGATTTATACCTTGGATGACTGGGATCACTGAGCACACATTTTGTGGAACATCTTGTTCTAGGAGGAAAGAACATGTAGCGTGGATCATTTCAAACAATTCCTTCTCATCTCTGGACATTGCATTCTTGGTACATTCTACAATTATCCTGAGAGCTACAGCATGAAGGAGGAGATCTAGGTTGGGCAAGGTCATTCAGGGATTTATCCTTCTATACCTATCTCTTCCTAATTTGGGGAGACATTATTTGGTGATCTCTTTCCCTTAACCAACTGTTTTTCCACCGCATTTCTCTAATATGACCAGGAACACAGTTGCCATTTGACACATGTTCAGTATATTAATGGAAAAAAACTATGAATCAAAAGGACAGTAAGGAGAATTGCTAATTCACAGAGGAGGAACTGAAAAAAAAAATGGCCTGTTAGAAATATACTGACAGGGAGCTGGGGTTGTAGCTCAGGGGTAGAGTGCTTTAATAGCGCATGTGAGGCACTGGGTTTGATCCTCAGCACCATGTAAAAACAAATAAATAAATAAATAAATAAATAAAGGCATTGTTTCCATCTACAACTAAAAATATATTTTAATTTTAATTAGGTATATATGACAGCAGAATGCATTTTGATTCATCATACACAATTGCAGCACAACTTTACATTTTTGGTTGTACACAATGTACCATGGCACCATAAGTGAAGTTACACATGTACCTAGGATAATGATGTCTATCTCATTCCACCATCTTTTCTACCCCCATGCTCCCTCCCCACCTCACCCTCCCCTTTGACCCATCAAAGATCCTCCATTTTTCCCATGTCCCACCCCATTATGAATTAGCATCCACTTATCAGAGAGAATATTCAGCCTTTGGTTTTTTCGGATTGGCTTACTTCACTTAGCATGATATTCTCCAGTTCCATCCATTTATCTGCAATAGCCATAATTTTATTCTCTTTTATTGCTGAGTCCACAATTTTTTTGTCCATTCATCTATTGAAGGCATCTAGGTTGCTTCCACAGTTTAGCTATTGTGAATTGAGCTGCTATAAACATTAATGTGGCTGCATTATTATAGTATGCTGACTTTAAGTCCTTTGGGTATAGACCGAGGAATGGGATAGCTGGGTCAAATGGTGGTTCCATTTCAAGTTTTCTAAGAAATCTCCATACTGTTTTTTATAGTGGTTGCACCAATTTGCAGTGTCATGAGTAATGAATGAGTGCACTTTTTCCCCTACATCCTGGGCAACATTTATTGTTGTCTGTATTCTTCATAACTGTCATTCTGACTGAAGTGAGATGAAATCTTAGAGTAGTTTTGATTTGCATTTCTCTAATTACTAGAGATGTTGAACATTTTTTCATATATTTGTTTATCGAATGTATATCTTCTTCTGAGAAGTGTCTGTTCATTTATTGATTGGGTTTTGTTCGTTGGTATTAAGTTTTTTGAGTTCTTTATATATCCTGGAGATTAGAGCTCTATCTGATGTGCATGTGGCAAAAATTTGCTCCAAAAATGTAGGCTGTCTCTGCACCTCATTGATTATTTCTTTTGCTGAGAAGAAGCTTTTTAGTTTGAGTCCATTCCATTTATTAATTCTTGATTTTATTTCTTGCACTTTAGGAGTCTTGTTAAAGGAAGTCAGGGCCTAATCCAATGTGATGAAGATTTGGGCCTACTTATTCTTCTATTAGGCACAGGGTCTCTGGTTTAATTCCTAGGTCCTTGAGCCACTTGAGTTGAATTTTGTGCATGGTGAGAGAGAGGAGTTTAGTTTCATTTTCCTGCAGGTGGATTTCCAGTTCTCCCAGCACCATTTGTTGAAGGCCATCTTCTCTCCAATGTATGATTTTGGCAACTTTGTCTAGTATGAGATAACTATATTTATGTGGGTTTGTCTCTGTGTCTTCTATTCTGTACCATTGGTCTACATGTCTATTTTGTATGCCAATAAAAATGCCATTTTTGTTAGTATAGCTTTGTAGCATAGTTTAAGTTCTGGTATTGTGATGTCTCCTGCTTCACTCTTATTGCTAAGGAGTGCTTTGCCTGTTCTAAGTCTCTTATTTTTCCAAATGAATTTCATGATTGCCTTTTCTATTTCTATAAGAAAGGACGATGAGATTTTAAGTAGAATCACATTGACTCTGTATATCACTTTCAGTAGTATGGCCATGTTGACAATATTAATTTTGCCTATCCAAGAGCATGAGAGATCTTTCCATGTTCTAAAGTCTTCTTAAATTTATTTCTTTTTTAAAATTTTATTTTTTTAATTTATAATAATTACAATTCATAGTGCCCATATATAGCATCTTTTTACATACAACTGTTTGTATACAAAGTATATTCGTACAATTCAGGTCTTCAATCATGCATTTAGGATAATGATATCCATCTCATTCAACCACCTTTTCTTTTCTTTTCTCCCCTCCCTTCCCCCTTGCTCTCTCCCTTCTCCTCCCTTCCCTTTGACCATTCTAGTGTTCCTCTAATCCTCCTATGTACCCCCATCCAACAATACTGTGAACTAGCCTCCTTATATCAGAGAAAACATTTGGTACTTGGATTTTTGAGACTGACTAACTTCACTTAGCATTATGTCTTCCAACTTCATACATTTACCTGCAAATGCCATTATTTTATCTTCTTTTATTGCTGAGTAAAATTCCATTGTGCGTATATACCACATTTTCTTAATCCACTCATTTACTGAGGGACATCTAGGTTGGTTCCACAACCTGCTATTGTGAATTGCGCAGCTACAAACATTGAGGTAGCTGTGTCACTGTAATATGCTGTTTTTAAGTCCTTTGGGAAGAGACCCAGGAGTGGGATGGCTGGGTCATAGGGTGGTTCCATTCCTATTTTCCCAAGAAATCTCCATACTGCTTTCCATAACGGTTGCACCATTTTGCAGTCCCACCAGCAATGTGTAAGTGTGCCTTTCCCCCCACATCCTCTCCAACATTTATTGTTGTTTGTGTTCTTGATAGCTGCCATTCTGACTGGAGTGAAATCAAATCTTAGAGTAGTTTTTTTTTTTAATTTTTTTATTATTTATTTACTTATTCATCATGCACAAGTATAGTATCTTTTTACATACAACTGCTTGTATACAAAGTATATAAGTACCATTCAGATCTTCAATCATGCATTTAGGATAATGATATCCATCTCATTCAACCACCAATTTTTTTCCAACCCCCCCCTTACTCCCTCCCTCCCCTCCCTTTCCGTTGACCATTCTAGTGTTCCTCTGATCCTATGTACCCCCTTCCAACAACTCTGTGAACCAGCCTCCTTATATCAGAGAAAACATTCGGTACTTGGATTTTTGAGATTGACTAATTTCACTTAGCATTATATTCTCCAACTTCATCCATTTACCTGCAAATGCCATTATTTTATTCTCTCTTAGTAGTTTTGATTTGCATTTCTCTAATTGCCAGCGATGTTGAGCATTTTTTCATGTATTTGTTGATTAATCGTGTATCTTCTTCTGAGAGGTGTCTTTTCAATTCCTTAGCCCATTTATTGATTGGGTTATTTGCTTTTTTGGTGTTAAGTTTTTTGAGTTCTTTATATATTCTAGAAATTAGTGCTCTATCTGATGTACATGTTTTAAATATTTGTTCCCAATTAGTTGGCTTTCTATTCACGTCACTGATTGTTACTTTTGCTGAGAAGAAGCTTTTTAGTTTAAATCTATCCCATTCATTAATTCTTGGTATTAATTCTTGCGCTACAGGATTCTTGTTAAGGAACTTGGGGTCTAATCCGACATGTTGGAAATTGGAGCTTACTTTCTCTTCTATTAGGCGTATTGTCTCTGGTCTAATTCCTAGGTCCTTGATCCACTTTGAATTGAGTTTTGTGCATGGTGAGAGATAAGGGTTTAATTTCAATTTGTTGCATATGGATTTCCAGTTTTCCCAGTACCGTTTGTTGAAGAGGCTATCCTTTCTCCACCGTACATTTTTGGCACCTTTGTCTAATATAAGATAGCTGAAATTATATGTATTAGTCTCTGTGTCCTCAATTCTGTACCATTGGCCCACCAGTCTGTTTTGGTGCCAATACCATGCTGTTTTTGTTACTATTGCTCTATAGTATAATTTAAAGTCTGGTATGGTGATGCCCCTGCTTCACTTTTCTTGCTCAGGATCGCTTTGGCTATTCTGGGTCTCTTATTTTTCCAGATGAATTTCATGAATGCTTTTTCTATTTCTTTGAAGAATGACATTGGGATTTTGATTGGAATTGTATTAAATCTGTATAATACTTTTGGTAGTATGGACATTTTGACAATATTAATTCTACCTATCCAAGAGCAAGGTAGATCTTTCCATCTTCTGAGTTCTTCTATGATTTCTTTAGTGTTCTGTAGGTTTCATTGTAGAGGTCTTTCACCTCTTTTGTTGATTCCCACATATTTTATTTTATTTTTTGAGGCTATTGTACATGGAGTAGTTTCCCTAATTTCTCTTTCAGAGGATTCATCACTGATGTATAGAAATGCATTTTATTTATGGGTATTGATTTTATATCCTGCTACTTTGCTGAATTCATTTATTAGTTCTAGAAGTCTTCTGGTGGAGTATTTTGGATCCTCTAAGTATAGAATCATATCATCAGCAAATAATGATAGTTTGAGTTATTCTTTTCCTTTTTATATCCCTTTAATTTCTCTTGTCTATCTAATTGCACTGGCTAGAGTTTCAAAGACTACGTTGAATAGAAGTGGTGAAAGAGGGCATCCCTGTGTTGTTCCAGTTTTTAGAGGGAATGCTTCCAATGTTTCTCCATTTAGAATAATGTTGGCCTTGTGTTTAGCATAGATAGCTTTTGCGGTGTTGAGGTATGTTCCTACTATCCCTACTTTTTCTAGTGTTTTGAACATGAAAGGGTGCTGTATTTTTGTCAAATGCTTTCTCTGCATCAATTAATATAATCATATGATTCTTTAAGTCTATTGTGTGATGAATTATATTTATTGATTTCCATATGTTCAACTAACCTTGTATCCCTGGAATGAACCCCCTTGATTATGGTGCACTATTTTTTAAATGTGTTTTTGTATGTGATTTGCCAGAATTTTATTGAGAATTTTTGCATCAATGTTTCTCAAGAATATTGGTCTGAAATTTTCTTTCCTTGATATGTCTCTGCCTTGTTTTGGTATCAGGATGATACTAGCTTCGTAGAATGAGTTTGGAAGGGTTCCTTCCTTTTCTATTTCATGGAATAATTTGAGGAGTATTGGTATTAATTCTTCTGTGTAGGTCTTGTATAACTCAGCTGTGAATCTGTCTGGTACCGGACTTTTCTTGGTTTGTAGGCTTTAGATGGTGTCTGTATTTGCTTGCTTGAAATTGATCTGTTTAAATTGTGTATGTCCTTATGACTCAGTTTGGATTGATCATATGCCTATAGAAATTTGTTGGTGTCTTCAAGGTTTTCTATTTTACTGGAGTATAAATTTTCAAAATAGTTTCTAATTGTCTTCTGTATTTCAATAGTGTCTGTCATGATATTACCTTTGTCATCACAAATTTTAGTTATTTGAGTTTTCTCCCTTCTTCTTTTCATTAGGGTGGCTAAGGGTTTGTCAATTTTATTTGTTCTTTTTTTTTTTTTTTTTTTTTCAAAGAACAAGGTTTTTGTTTTGTCAATTTTTGGAAATGCTTCTTTTGTTTCAATTTCACTAATGCCCTGATTTTAATTATTTCCTGTATTCTACTAACTTTGGGGTTGGTTTGTTCTTCTTTTTCTAAGGCTTTGAGATGTAAGACAAGGTAATTTATTTGTTGACTTTTTCTTCATTTAATGAATGAGCTTAATGCAATGAACCATCCTCTTAGCACTACCTTCATAGTGTCCCAGAGATTTTGAAAAGTTGTATTAGGATTGTCATTTACCTCTAAGAATTTTTTTTTATCTCCTCCCTTGTAGGTAGCAACTTGTGAATTACTTGAGGGTCTTCTCTTGGTATGGAGCCATGGAGATTTAGGTTTTTCCTTGGGAACTATTCACAACTCCCCCACATGCATTAGATTGCACAAGGCACATGACCTCTATCTCCACTCTACTAGGAAGACCCTCTTGTATCTCCAGAGTTGGGCATAACCCATTGGGAACCAGACAGCCCACCTCCTAACTTATTTGGCAAGGAACATTCCATGGGAAACCCTTGATGTTCCCCAATGTAAATAAAGCAAGTGTGGACTCCATTTTGCTCTTTTAGTGTGGAAGCTTGATCCGTAAGATCGGCTAGCCTGTCCTGCCTAACTTTTAAAATTGTTTCCTGTATTTTGTGATTTGTTCGCCAATCTATTTTTCTTAGCCTTTATATTGCAGCCTCCCATTCTCCCAACAGGAACCCCATTTCTACTGCAGTGAAAGATGTGGGCGGGACTCCCTGATGTCTTTTGTTATCCATGTGTCATTCAATAGCATATTGTTTAGTCTCCTGGTGTTGGAGTAGCTTCTCTTTTTACTTTTATCATTGATTTCTAATTTCATTCCATTATGATCTGATAGAATGCAAGGAGTATCTCTATTTTTTTGTATTTGCTGAGACTTGCTTTGTGTCATGACATATGGTCTATTTTGAAGAAGGATCCATGTGCTGCTGAGAAGAAAGTTATTTACTCGTTGATGGACGGAATATTCTATGTATGTCTGTTAAGTCCAATTTATTGATTATATTATTGAGTTCTATAGCTTCTTTGTTTAGTTTTTGTTTGGAAGATCTATCCAATGGTGAGAGAGGTGTATTAAAGTCTCCCAGTATTATTGTGTTGCAGTCTGTTTGGTTCTTATATTTGAGAAGAGTTTGTTTGACATACATAGATGCTCCATTGTTTGGGGCATAGATATTTATGACTGTTATGTCTTGTTGATGTATGAATCCCTTAAGCAGTATGAAATATCCTTCTTTATTCCTTTTCACTAGCTTTGGTTTGAAGTCCACTTTATTTGATATGAGGATGGAAACCCTTGCTTGTTTATGTGGTCCATGTGAGTGGTACATTTTTCCCCACCCTTTCACCTTCAGTCTGTGATGTCTTTTCCTGTGAGATGAGTCTCCTGAAGACAATACATTGTTGGATCTTTTTGTTAAATCCAATCTGTCAGTCTGTGTCTTTTAATTGATGAGTTTAGGCCATTCACATTCAGGGTTATTATTGAAATGTGATTTGTATTTCCGGACATTTTGGTTTATGTTTGGTTTTTAACTTGACTTGGTTTCTCCTTTGATTGGCTTTTCCTTTAGTGCAGTTCCTCCCTTTGCTGGAATTATTGTTTTTCATTTCCCCCTCCTGGAATATTTTGTTGAGGATGCTCTATAGTGTGGGCTTTCTCGCTGTAAATTCTTTTATCTTTTACTTGTCATGAAATGTTTTTATTTCATCATCAAGTCTGAAGTTTAGTTTTGCTGGATATAAGATTCTAGGTTGGCATCTATTTTCTTTCAGAGTTTTGTATATGTTGTTCCATGATTTCCTGGCTTTGAGGGTCTGGGTTGAAAAATCTGCTGAGATAAGAATTGGTGTCCCCCCTATATGTGATCTGATTCCTCCCTCTTGCAGCCTTTATGATCTACCCTTATTCTGCATGCTAGGCATTTTCATTATGATGTGCCTTGGTGTAGATCTGTTGTAATTTTGTACATCTGGTGTCCTGTAAGCCTCTTGTATTTGATTTTCCAACTCATTCTTCATGTTTGGGAAATTTTCTGATATTATTTCATTGAAGAGATTGTGTATTCCTTTGGTTTGAATCTTTGTGCCTTCCTCTATCCCAATAATTCTTATATTTGGTCTTTTGATGCTATCCCATAGTTCTTGGGTGTTCTGCTCATGGTTTCTTATCATCTTCACTGTGTGGTAAACTTTATTTTCAAGATTGTATATTTTGTCTTCATTATCTGACATTCTGTCTTCCAAGTGATCTAGCCTGTTGGTGATGCTTTCTATTGAGTTTTTATTTGGTTTATTGTTTCCTTCATTTCAAGGATTTCTGATTGGTTTTACTTTATAATCTCTATCTCTTTCTTGAACTAATCTTTTGCTACCTGTATTTGCTCCCTTATCTCTTTGTTGGTGTGATCAATGGTTGTCTGTATTTTCTCTCTTATCTCCTTATTGGAGTGATCATTTTTTGCCTGTAATTACTCATTTAGGTCTTTCTTTAATTCACAGATCATTTTAATCGTGTATATTCTGAACTCTTTTTCTGACATTTCATCAACTGTGCTGTCTATGGATTCTATTATTGCAGTATCCTTGTTTGTTTGGGGCACTTTCTTCCCTTGTTTTTTCATATTATCTATGTGTCTTCCTTTCTTGTAGTTCAGATCTGAGCTATTACAGTTTCTATCCTATAATCTTATAGTGACCATGCAGATTATTTGTACCTCACTTTGGTGTTGGGCTTCCAACCCTGCCGGTGCCGCCATGAATGCTATTTCAACTAAAGGTGGTGGCGGCAATAGCAGAGGTAATTTAAGATAACAGTGGGTGTGTCCCAAGATGGAAGCAACCACTTTCAGAGATGGGGCTTAAAGGGTGGGCCTTACAATGGCTTTGGGCTGCCTATTCTGAGATGCAGCTGTCTGTTGTCACAAGGTGGAAGCTACTGCATAGGGAGGGCCATGGAGATGGCTGCAGTGTCCCAAGATGGAGGTTGGCTAGGCCTAGGCTCCCAGTTGGGCCCAGGGGGTGGTGGTGGTGGGGAGGTGGTGGAGGCAGTCATAGGCCTGGGCCTGAGCTCTGGAGTGGGTCTGCATGTGGGTGGTGCAGATCTGGGCCTAACCTGGGACTGGGCCCCTGTAGGGGGTGGCAGAAGCCCTAAAAAATATTTTTTTAAAAAGAAAAGAAATATATTGACAGAAATAGCCCGACAGAAAACTGTTGGAGGTGTCACAGGAGTGTCCCAATAAAGGTGGTGATGAACAATAACTTGCTCCATTTCAGTGCCAAGGTGGCAAAACTTAGCTTTCAGAGCATGTTGGAGTGATGCTGCTGGCAGGTGGCTATAAGCCCATGAGCTGCTTTCCATTTTTGCTTTTGTTTTGTTTTTTTGGGGGTGCAGGGCAGGTACCAGGGATTTAACTCAGGGGCACTCAGCCATTGAACCACATCCCCAGCCCTATTTTGTATTTTATTTAGAGACAGTTGCTTAGCACCTCAATTTTGCTGAGCCTGGCTTTGAACTCACGATCCTCCTGCCTCAGCCTCCCCAACCACTGGGATTACAGGCATGTGCCACCACGCTCAGCATCTCATGAACTGCTTTCTACCACTTGAGTAGTGTAGGTCCTCCTAAGGGGGCTACCTTGAAAGAAACTAGATCTTTTCTGGATCTCCTTACATAGAGAGTTTATTGATTGCCCAAAGAGAATACTGATTAATTGTCATCAATAAAGATGGAAAAATATCAAACTCAATACAAAAATTAAACTTGTAGTTTTGATGTTATACCACTGAACAAGATGGCAATGAAATTCTCTTAGGTAATGAGCACTTTTATTTACCTTTTGCTCTCATTTGAATAAGGGGTCCCCGAAGGACCGCATTTTAAAGGATTGGTTCCCAGCCTATGGTGCTACTTGGAGGTGGTGGAAACTTTAGGAGGTGAGGCCTAATGGAAGGATGTTAGGTCACTGGTATGCCCTTGAAGGAGCTATTAGGACCCTGGCCCTTCCTTTTTCTTTTTTGCTTCCTGTTCACCACAATGTGATCAGCTTTTTCTACCACATGCTTCTGCCATGAAGTACTACCTCATCACATACCCTAAGGCAGTAAGCCAACCAATTATGGACTGAAACCTCCAACACCATGAGTTGAAATAAAGTTTTTGTTTTTCTCAGTTGATTATCTGAGGTATTTTGCTATAGTGATAGAATGTTGACTAACACACCAACCATCTCCCTTGACTTCTCTTGTGTTGTTGTTTGATGCCCTTTTCACTTTCTAGTCATTATCTGGCACTTTAGAAAGTATATAGAAATTAATAAACTTTATGTTTCATAGTTTTACTTTTGTCATAATTACAACTAGCATTTAGACTTAGAGGTTTTATATTTGCCAGCTTTTTACAATGTTGTACTTTTTCAGATTTTAGCTTTGGTAGTTTATCCTTCCAGATTAAGCCACAGGAACCAGGGGTGGGCCTGAACATGAGGGGTAGGCCCGAACATGAGGTGTAGGCCCAAAGCATTCAAGATGAGAGAACATAAGCTCAGAATCTTACTCCTCTAGCAAAGTTACTGGAACAAATGAACTTTCCAAACATTCTTCATTTAACACTCATGGACCTGATACAGTGGAAAACATAACAAACCTTGAAGCAGCATTTTCCAAGATGTCAAATCTCATTCCAGATGGTAATAAGACCAAATATTTTAAGGCACTGGCAGCTGGTGCATTTATGTAAGGTACAAATTCCTATCTCTTTTGGCAACAGGGATCCCTTTACAATATCAAGCAGTTTTAGTGGAGCCTCACAAGTATATCTGAAGGTTTGCTGACAAGTCTGATGACTGAGAAATATTCTGATCACGAGCTATTAAGAATTCATGAATCCTTTTAAAAGAGTTTATAATTAATTAATCACAGTATTGTAGATCGCCACAACTCAAACCTCCGGGTTCAGTGGATACAGGATGTGCCCACGTATCCTGCTCTAGCCAAGGGGACATTAGTCAACTTGACACAAGCAGTCATTGGTAAATACCTACCTACCAGGGTTTGCCTTCTTGGGACCCAGCTGCCATCATGGAAGAAAGATGATCTAGTTTCCTGAGGATGAAAGATCATATCCCGAGAGAGAGGCCCAGCTGTCAGCTGAGCTATCAGCCTCCTCACCAGCTGATCTACCATGTGAATGCAACTCAGAAATGATCCCAGGTCAGCCCAGCAGTGCCACTCAGCCAGTGCACAGAGTCATGAAAATAATACATCATTTTAATTTAATCCATTAATTTTGGGGTTTTTTTTAATGCAGCAAATATAACTGAAATTCAATAGCATTTATATGATTTGAAGTGTAGCATAAAATAAGCAAATGAAATGGACAATTCATTCTTTTATTCATTAATATTTTTCCAGGGCCTAGTAAATGCTCATTGTCTAGTCTTCCCTCAGAGTTGACTGTGCATAAGAATCCACAGACCCTTTGTGATATCTCTGTGACTCCAGAATGTCTGAAACCCATATGTAGGGAAGGAAGTTTCAAATTAGAATAATATTCTACATAGAGTAATTTCAAGCTAGAAAAAAATATATAACCATTTCTCATCTCCTCCCTAGGTCTGTAATGCAAACTGACCCCTGAGTGCTGATCTGAAAATGATGACTGAGCTGTGTTTTGTACCTGCCTAAGCTAGTCCTTTTTGCTTTGCTTTACTCCAAGACTATTTTCTATAAAGTGAGTTCTGGCCAAGCAGTCTGTCTTTAACAGGAACTAAAGCATTAATGAGATTTTCCAAAGTCCTTTAATGTACATTATCTCATTG
Organism: Tamias sibiricus; assembly: GCA_025594165.1. Taxonomy (NCBI): domain Eukaryota; kingdom Metazoa; phylum Chordata; class Mammalia; order Rodentia; family Sciuridae; genus Tamias; species Tamias sibiricus. The sequence goes on along the minus strand of CM046658.1, from coordinate 106,311,211 downwards.
AACATTGCAGTAATCTAGGGAGGTGTTTTTTTTTTTGTTGTTGTTGTTTTGTTTGTTTGTTTTTATTACAGGTGCCTTGGAGAAAACATGCTAACCTGGTTAGTGTTAACCTGTCACCACTGCTGGACAGAGAGATGCTTTTGAAATCAGACTTAGCAAGTAGTTTTAGACATTTTCATAAACTTTTATTAAAGATTATGCCCTTCTTCAATTTCATAAAGATGAAGAATGACTTCTAAACAACACAATTCAAAAGTTGATATTCATTTATGAAATTAATATTTTTTCAATTAGAATGTAAGGTCAACTTCTCTTTTGTTCTTTGAAAGTTTTAATTAAGACCCCAAAACTTTAATATTTCACATCCTTCACAATAACCATTAAAGGTTTGGATTTTTCTCTTTTTGAGGCCCTCAGCCCCTGCAGGCATATTTCAGCAAAAAGAATGTGATTCTAAGATTTCCAGATGTTACCTCTCAGATGTGTCCTAGCATGTATCTATAAACCATCTGGTAGCAGCAACAGCTGGATTGGATCCAAACATAAATGTTTGTGCAGGTAAGAGGGTATTAATAGAATTTGAAATGATCAGTGGTTTGTCAAACAGTGTGTGTTACTGTTTGATCAGCTGTTGAAATGAGCTCTCAGTAACCAAGACAGGCTTTCAAAATTCTATAGTCAGTTTTCCTGTATGCTGAAGAGTGCTATGGTTTAGATAAAGTGTGTCCTCCAGAGGATTACATGCTGGAGTCTCAGTATTCAGTGCAGTAATGTTGAGGTGGGGTCTAGTGTGAGCTAACAAGGCCAAAGTGGACATTGTCCTGGAAGGGATTAATGCTGGTCTCAAGAAGACAGCTAGTTGTCAAGATAGTGGATTGTTACAAAAGAATAAGCAAGCCTGCCTCTTGAATCACCCTGGTTTCTAGTCTCACTGTGTGATTTCTCTTTCTCTTCATGTTCTCCCACCATGATGCCACCTGTCATGTTATGTTGAAGCCAGGGGGGCCCTTCTCAGAGACTGAACAGATGAGGCTGCATGATATTGGACTTTTAACTTCTCAAACTGTGAACTAAAAGACTTTTCTCTTTATAAAAGTATTCAGCCTCCAATATTTTGTTATAGCAACATAAAATGGACTAAGATAAGAGGTCCTTATTTGGATATTCTGAATGTGCGGATGGGTCATAAATTATTTGTATTTAGTCTTAAGAGCATACTCTGCTTTATTTTAGAGGTCTGAAGCATTTGTGGTGTGTTTTCAAAAATATGAAAATACCTTTGCATCTCTATGCCCTTTGCAACTAATGAAAGAAAGATCTGTCCCTGAAATGTGCTAGGGAGCAGAGATGGAAAGATGTAGTGAGTCTCTGGGGTGTGGGCAAATTCCTTGAAGAATCATCCAGTTTCTTCTGATTCAGGAAAAGGCATTAAGCATAAGCAAGTGGTAGCATTCCCACCTCCTCCCCCTAGTTCCTGGAATGAAAGATAATATCCTCCAGCCATCTAAGCATGGGACTTCCAAGAGGAGAAGATCATGTCATTAATTCTGTCCCTTCTATTTTGGAAGTTGTGATAATTATGTCAGGAGCTGGAATGAACTTTCCCTAACTATAAATCAAGTTTTGACTTTGCAAATTAACAACAACGAAGACAATTCATAAAAATACTGGAATTAATAACATCTTTTAGGAAGACTATTTAATCTTCATTTTTGGAGTACTTCCAAGCACTCCAAAACCAATTGATTTTCCAATTTAAAAATGAAAATGCTACCAAACATTTATTAAACATTTATTATGTGCTAGATGAATTGTTTATGATTTATACAGACTATCTAATGTAATTATCACATTGAACATATGGATTCTTTTATTATTCCTAATGGTATAGACAAGGAGAATGATTCACAGGGCATTAAGAAAATTGCTCAGAGTCACAGATCTTGTAAATGACAATTGAAGTGGAATTCAAGCTGAGAATCTTGATACTACTTCCAACAAGCTTCGATAGCCAATTATTCAATGATAAGGATATTATTGCTATTCATTCAACAGAAGTTTAGTTCTGAGAAGTCAAAGCTCAGTAGCACTTAGCCCTCTTTTATAAGTTTACAGCCAGTGGATGAGCTGCAAATAAACAGCATTGGTAGATGTATACAATGTGTGCTATGAGAACATCAAGGTAGGGGGAGTTAAATCAGAATAAAGAAGGTTTCTAAGAGAAAACTTCCCTTAGGGAGGAGTTTGTTGTAGGTGTAAAGAGAAAAGGGGGAAGGGCTTAGTGGGATGTTAGAAGCATAAGACAGTTAGCCATCTTGGAACCTACCTGAACCCTCCAACATTATTCCCCATGAATCAGAGTTTTACTCATCCTCAGATCTTGGGGGAGATGACAGGGCTTTAAGTAGAAGGACAGAGAGGGTAGGTAGAGATAGGATCAGACTGTATATTAAAGGAAAGTGCTTGGAAAGCATCATGGAGGGCAGATTTAAGAGGGGTCATACCAGAGGCAGGAGACTCTAGAAGGCTTCTGTGAGAACCTAGGTCACACAAGATGAAGGGCAGGATTTAAGCAGAGGCAGTGGGGAGATAGGAGGGGCTTGGTAGTGAAGCAGGGGATGAGCAGGTCTTAGGACTAGCTGTATAAGGAGAGGAAGGGGTGAAGGATGGGGGCATGCAGGACTGGAGATTTTTTTATATGACCAACCTCACAGAAGAATGAGGAAAAGCTGATGATTAGGAAGAAGAGTTCAGTTTCAGTCATGGCATTTTTCAGGTTTAGGTTTTTCAGTCTTGTGGTGCTGATGCCACAGAATACCTAAGACTGAAGAGAAATGTGTTGGTTCACAGTTCAGACATGGGAAGTCCAAGATCAAGGCCAGCAGATGACAAGGGCCTTGCTGCATCATCCCATTGCAGAAGGACAGAGAGACCATGCCAGAGATCAAGAGAAAGCTGAACTCAAGTCTTTTCAAAGGAGCCCACTTCTGCAATAACTCTCACTTCCTTGATAACATTAATCCATTCGTAAGGACAGAGCGCCTGTGGACTAAAAACCTCTTTAAAAGTCCCACCTTTGAATGTTGTTATAATGGCAATGAAATTCCAACAGAAGTTTGGGAGGGGACAAATATTCCAACCATAGCAATCAGGGTGGTGAATAAGTGGGTGATTTATTTAGTGCTTCAGCAGCACCTGCCACAAGGTAAGTAACTGTGTGTTGAACAGAAGCTGAATTCTCAGCAGACGGCACTCAGAGGGAAGGCTGGGGCTAGGGACTCATCTACATAAAAACTGTGCCCAAGAGAGCGGCACAGCATAAGAGCAAAGGGCTGAGGACAGATCCTAGACAGAGAGGATTGGGAGAGAACAGGAGTAAATGGTGTTTTAGAAGCAAGGCCAGAGATTTTTAAGGAAAAGAAAACATGTATATCAAATGACTTGCAGAGGCCAGAGAAGAAAATTGCCCATGGATTGAACATAGAGAGCTCATAGGCAACCTTAATGAGGACAGCTTTGGAGGAGAGGGTAGCAGCAAAAAATGAGTACAAGGAGACAAAATGGACCCAGATCACTTCCTCAAAGAGCTTGAATGTGGCACCATAGAGAATGAGGGCAAGATTTAGATGTAGATGGAGGACTGAGGAAGGCTGATTGTTTTGATGTTTTGAAGGTAGAAAAGCCTTGAACCTCACCATGTACAATAGTGCATGCCTGTAATCCCAGTGACTCAGGAGGCTGAGGCAGGAAGATCCCAAGTTCAAGTTCAGGCTCAGCAACTTAGTGAGACCCTGTCTCAAAAAAAAAAATAATAATTAAAAGAGTTTTGAGCCTCTTTATTGGCTGAGAGGTAATAAATAAAAAAAAAAAAAAAAAAAGAGAGAGAGGGCAGGGGGGACTGATAGAGAAAGGAGGCAGAGGGAATAGGATCCGGAGTTAGAGGAGAGACATGCTGTAGATGGCAGGGAGATCATGGGAGAGGAAGATGGATGCAGTTGAGCAAGTGGTGGGCTGGAAGAGTACCAACTGGACGGCCATCCCAAGCCTCCCGTTTGGGTCTCATCTGTGCAACAGTGGTTCAGTATTGGATGTAGTTACCCTCTTCCTTGTGGGAAATTTCTTCATTTGCCTGTTATACAGGGAAGGACTGGTCCTACACATCCCTCTCAGAATGAGTCTGTACCATCTTCTTCTCAGGTAAAACTTCCCAGTCCTTCGGTATCCCCTGAGGACTTGTCCTTGGCACTATTCTCCTTGAGCTCAACAGTCTGTCTTTGGACGGTGGCACTCGTGCTTTCAGAGTCACCTGCTGCCGACCAGCTGTTCCTCTCCAGCCCACTTCTGCACCCTCCAACACTGCTGCATTCCAAGGCTTCACCTCAGATCCTTCCCATCAGGAATCCTTGATGACCAGATTCAACCAGGAGACGCAGCCTGTCTCACTAACCGGGGCAGGGTTCTTTGTTCTTTCATCCACCTGGCTGCTTATCATCTTTATCTTTAGTATATTTTAGTATGATAATGAATCAAAGTTATGAGAAGCAGTCAATTTAGCAGGAAGAGACTAGTTGCCTTGTAGGGGCTGCTCTTTAAAGGAAGCATGGATCTGGGAGACCTGGGGTTTGGCAGCAGAAGTAAAGTAGGTGGCAGGGAGGTGAAGGCAAGTGCTAGGGGCCAAGAAGTGAAACAGGAAGGAGGAAGACCAAAGGGCACCTCCCAGGCAACTTTGTTAGGTAAAGTTGGTTGTAACCCAAGGGGAACAATAAAGAAATGCTTGTTCTGACTTCTGGACCCCCCAATGTATACTTGGCTGATGGGGTCCTGCCTGGGAATGGATCACTTTGGATGCCTTTTCCATCACTGTAGCATGTGTCAGCAGGGAGTTCCCATTCTCTAGTTAGACTGAATGACTCACCGTTCCTTGCATGTGCCCCAGGCTTCCCTGTTTCTTTGTCTTTGCTCATGCTGTTCCTTTGCTGGGATTCTTTATACACTCCTCCACATCTACCAGTCCAAGCTAGTCTTCAAGAGCCAGCTCTAATGTCAGAAGATGGATCACCATCTTAGTCCCAGGATCAAAGCATTAAAGGGAACAAAAACTGTGTATGTTGCAGGTAGGCTGGGAATGGGTCTGGGTGGGGAAATGATTTGTTCTAGACTTTGAAAGACTTAACAGCCATAATAATCACATGCAATTTTTATTGGATTCTTATTCTCCCAAAATTAATGAGATAATGGTTTGCAAATAATTGGGGAAATAATGATGTGAACTATATAATAGATAATATTAGGGAATTGTTACTTTGGTTAGTGTATAACACTATTATAGTTGTATAAAAGAGCAACATCCTTTGTAGATGCCTAATGAATTTTGGATGCAGAATGTGTTAGTTTTCTGTCATTATAACAAATACCTGAGAAAAATCAACTTATAAAGAGAAAACATTTATTTTGGTTCACAGTTTTGGAGATTTCAGTCCATGATTGATTGACCATATTGTTTTTGGGCCCATGTTGAGGTAACATGTCATGGTAGAATGTGCTCGATGGAAAAAACCACCTACCTGGTATCCAGGAAGCATAAAATGAAAAAAAAAAAAAAAAAAAAAAAAAAAAACAATGGGGTCCCACAATCTGGGTAAACCTCCAAATTACCTGAAGATTTTCCATTAGGTCCCAACTCATAAATATGTTTCTAGCATCTCCCAATAGTGCTAAACTGGGGACCAAATCTTTAACAAAAGGGTCTTTGGAGGTCATTCCAGGTCCAAACTACATAAAGGAATCATTGTGTTTGCAATAGTTTAACAAATGTGTGTGTGTGTGTGTGCGCGCGCGCGTGCGCGTGCATTTGCACAAATACATGGGTATATACATAAACATATATTCATAGACAATTTGGCAGAGTGCTAACGTTCGACACTACCTAGTAGGTTGTAGTTTTTGCTCTTCCTTTTACTATTATGTATGTTAATTTTCTTTTTGTAATAAAAAGAAGAGAGTTAAGAAGTAACACTATACTTCTTGGCCAGGTAGAGAAAAGATTCCAGGAATAAAATGAGCTGAACCCCACCACTATGCCAGTAGAGACTTCACAGTTTCACCTGAGATGATGCTATTTCTTTCATCTTAATGATATGCAGAGAAAACAAAAAGAAATATCTTCATTCTTTTGTTTCAGAAGTTCATTTAAACAAAAGCTTATTCTGTTCCAAACACATTCGCACATGCTAATTTTATTTAATTCTGACAATTATTTTGTGAGATAATTTGTGTTCATGTTATTCCCTTTTTATGAGTGGGGAAAATGAAGTCTCCAAATTCAGTGGTTTTTTTTTTTTTTTTTTTTTTTTTTTTATTTTAATTCGATCACAGAACTAGCACATGGCAAAATGAGAATTCTAATCCAGTTCTGCAGACTCTACATCTCAGGTCATTCTAGGACCCCTGCAGTGTCTTTTTCTGGGTAATAAAGGCCAAAGCCTTCATCCCAGAGCCAAAAGCCCAGGGAAGGAGCTGGTTCTTGGGTAGGTTTGGGGAGGAAAGCAAAGAGGCCCTTTCCTAGACCTTCCTGAGTATCCTTTGGGAATGATATTTTACAAAACTGGATCATTGGACCTCTCTGGAGGACCACAGTGTTTCCTACTTTCATCATAGGAAGTTTGCTCTCTGTGTTGCATAAAATTATTTGATGAAGTCCTGTCTAGCTATTGGGTCACCACCCAGGGACTTCTCTGATTGCATTAAGAGGATGCTATCAGTGACTTCCAGGAGCAGCAAGGAAATCCAACTGCCTTTGGGAGTTGATTCTCATGAAAGAGGGATTTCTGAATCACAGCAGACAGCAGACGCTCAACCACATCAAGGAGGAAACAGACTTTCAGGCTGACGTTGAATTGTAACGTTGGGGAATGATGACTGATTAGCCAACCACAGGGTGGGACATGCTGAGCTCCTCAGCCAAGGCAAAGAGGAGCAGTGAGGCTACACAGTGAATGAAACAGGCAGGGAGCATGAAGTATAAGGATCTGTGAACATCTGGGGACACTTAATATGGAGGAAATGTAGACCTCCCACACAGTAGCACTTTTATGAGCTCTGATTATACACTAGGGTACAGGGGAAAATAACAGAAACTAGGACACTGGTAAATAATAACGCTTCTTGATCTGTAAAACATGCTCCTTTCTCAGATCTTCCTCCTTCATTCAACACATCTCAAAGGCAAATGATGCAGTGCGTCTCAGCATGACAGGAGGGGAGCTAAGCAGGTGTCTACACATTGATGGCTCCTGGAGGCCCAGGGCAAATGGCAACACCTTGAGCCACCAAAGGAGTGATGGCCTGGGAAATCTACAAATAATGTAACCATGGGCCTTAAAGTCTCAGAAACAGCACATGAGTTGGGGGTGGGTGGGGTGGGATGAGAGGATGAGAGATGAGGTAGAGTGGGAGGGGCCTCAGCTTGCCTGTGCATTCATTCATTTGGAAGTTTAAAATGTGTGCTGTGGAGTCAGACACGTTAGGATTCAAATCCTAGCCCCAACATTCAAGAGCGCAATGAACTTGGGCGAGTTACTTAGTCTCTTTAGGCCTCGCTTTCTTCATGTGATAAAAGGAAGTTCCTGGGTTATATAAATGTTTTGAGGGATAAAATGCACAGTCCAGGAATATAACAACATTGCTGGAGCTGGCACATAACAGGTCATCAGTGGATGTATGCTATTTTCATTGCTGGGCCTTTCAATAAATACGCAATGTGCTCTGTGCTGCTCCCTGAGGGTTCAGAGATGGTAGATTGCCAGGGGTTGGGGGCATAATTTTACCCTCCACTTGTAAAGTGAGGCACTTGCCCATCTTCTATTCCAGGCCTATATCTTTCTTTCCTTCTATTTCCCCTTTCCCCATTTTCCCATAGGGAGAACCCCTAATGCTTGAAACGAGCCCTATGATCAGAGAGGAGATAAGAAAATGCTCTAGAGACCTCATTGCACCTGGCTCCCAGTGGGTACTTGGTAGTACAATGAATAATTACTTCTAGGGGCCAAATACTCAGGAGAGTGGAAATTTTATTCTGATTTTCTTAGTGTTTAGATTAAAATGGAATAATTCATTTGGAATTCAAGGGCTGAAAACTGGTGGTCAATGGATCAGGTTTGGCCCAGTAATGTGTTTTGTTTGGCCTGCACAGTTTTTATAAAAATTGGAAAATTTCAAATTAAAACCTACATTTCTCGCTTACATTGAAAAAAAAAAAAAAAAAAGTCTATAGGTTTATCCTGGACCTGCACTGCTTTGTGGTAACAGTCAGAGGAAGCTTGGTAGAGGCAGGCTGGGTTGCATGGGACTGTCCCTCCCTGTGTCCTCAGGTGCCAAGCATGCACAGCCTCTTCTTACACTTATTCCAAATGAGCCATGATTTCATTTGAGTGTGTCAGTCACCATGCAAGGTGATTACGGGTGAGAAAAGTAGAACCAAGAGGACTCTTGGAACAGACCTTCCTCAAGCCTGTGCTCCCTCCCAACCCCATGCTCTTCCCTGGTGCCTCTGTGCCTGGGGTGTCTGCCTGATAACTCACTTTCCGTCCAGATATGCTGGCCCCGTGTCAATACCAACACCAGCCTTCCATTATGATTACTATCCTTCCAGGCAACAAGAAAGTGATTGGATGACATTTATCATGGCATCTCATCCAAGGCAATTTCCCTCTGGTTAGGTAACCACAGGATGGAACATAACTGCGGATTCTTTACATTCCTTTGGCGTGACTGAGAATGATCCTCTAGTGCCTGCGTTACTGAGCTCAGGGCATTCAAAAGTGAAGACTGACAGGGAGCTGAAGTACCAGAGTATAGTGGACTTCAAGCTTACTTTTCTTTCTTTCTTTCTTTCTTTCTTTCTTTCTTTCTTTCTTTCTTTCTTTCTTTCTTTCTTCTCTCTCTCTCTTTCTCTCTTTCTTTTTTTCTTTCTTTCCAGTGCTGGGGATTGAACCCAGGACCTTAGCACATGCTAAGCAAGTGCTATACCACTGAGCCACATCTCCAGCCCTCTTTACAGTCTTTAATCAGTGACACACTTTTATTTTTCCTTCCCAAATAAGCTCTTAAAAGGAGACCTAGCAAAACCAGCTTTCCCTGGCCACACAGCCTAGATCACTGGGATCCCAGAGAACCCAGTTTGAAAAGTACTGGCCTAGTCACATTTTTCAAATGAGAGGGCAAAAGCTTGAAAAGGGAAAGAGAGACTAGTCCAGGCTCATGAGGGCAGGCAGGGTTAGAGTAGACTCAAAGAGGCTTCCTTCTGGTTGCGGCACCCTGGACTCTCTTGTGGTGAGAGTCACTTGTTAGGGGGTGGTTCTTCCTGCCAACAAGGGTGTAAGCCACCTAAGAAATTAAAGTCTAGAATAATTAGTGAATAACAAAAGACAAATTTAGAATTAGGTTTCCAGAATTGGAGCACCTGATAGGTCCAGCACACAGGAGCTGGAGCTAGATGATTAGAAAATGGCCCCCGTGGTTTATTTAAGAGGGTACATCAAAGGCAGGGGTGAGGTTTCAAGGGTGGAGTCTTGCTTCATGATGTCTTGCAGTCAGCAGGATGATTGGCATCTTGACAGGACACACCCATCTCAGAGGGGCTGTGCAACTACAGCAGGTCACCCCATCTCTGGTGACGTGTGGGACCTGGCAGAGCTTGGATACAGCTCACAATGTCTCTGGGCAGTCAACCAGAGGAAATGTCCACTGGAAGTTCCCAGACACCAGGTTTCCCTATTCAATCAGGCTGTGATGCATGACGGTCCACACATAGCCCACGGATGGCTCGTGACGCTCTCTGAGTGTGTCCTCAGCCTCAGCTCCAGAGCAGCACTAAGAGCTGTGCCTCTGGTGTTTGACCAACTGGGCAGACGTGGCCTTCACTCTGCAGGACCCAAGCTAGACCTCTGGCTGAATATCATCATGTCGAGGACCATCACTCTGAGTTTGCGTTTCCAGGTGTGTCAACTCTGGATTCTGCAAGGTGCCTGGAGTGCCAGCCTCCAAGACAGCCTTCAGTGAGCCCACTTCCTGGAACTCATACTCACGTAGTCCTCTCTAACGTTGTACCCAGGTTGGTCTGTGTGGCCAATAGAACATGGCAGATGGGATGGAATGTCCCATTAGGATTAGGTTAAAGATGGAGGAATTTGCACTGTGGTTTCTCCATGTCTCTTGGAGCACTCCCTCTGGTGAATAAGTGATATTGTGAGCGGCCCTGTGGAGAGGCTCACATAATGAGGAGCTGAAATCCACTGACAGTAGCCATACTGGGGTGCTGAGAAGCACAACCTAGAGCCCCATCACATGTTCAGGACTGCAACTCTAGTGGACAGCTGGACTCAAACCCCATGGGAGACTCTGAGCCAGAACCATCCAGCTGAGCCACTCTCAGAACCCTGACCCTTAGAAATAGTGAGATAGTAAATTCTTGCTGTGTTAAGCTGCTGAGTTTAGAGGTCATTGTTACATAGCAACAGATTACTAATATGCTCAATCTGAGGTGTCCTCCACAAGCTCACGTGTGAGACAATGCAAGAATGTTCAGAGGTGAAATGATTAGATTATGAGGGCTGTTATCTAATCAGTGGATTAATTCATTTGATGGAATAATAATTTTAAAAGGTTGTTGGACTGGGTGATAACTGTAGGCAGGTAGGGTGCAGCTAGGGGATGTAAACCAGTGGGGCATATGTTTGGGGTTTATATTTTGTCCCTGGTGCCTTGCTCTTTCTCCCTGTGCTTCCTGGATGCTATGAGGTGAGCAGCTTTCTCTGCCATGCCCTTCCACCATGATCTTCTGCCTCTCCTTGGGCAAGCCCAGAGCCATGGCACTGACTATGGACTGAACCTCAAAAACTGTGAGCCCAAAATTAAACTTTTCCTTCTCTAAATTGTTCTTGTCAGATATTTTAGTCACAGTGATGAAAACTTCCCTAGCACACTGCTGTGATGTCAGGGGGTGGGGTGGGCACTGTTGTAGTCAGCATGATCTGCTGTAACAAAATGCCACAGGTGGAGGTAGCTTAAATAACAAACATTCATTTCTCATAGGTCTGATTATTGGGAAGTCCAAGAGAAAGGCATAAGCAGATTCAGGGTCCAAAGAGGGCCTGTTCCCAGGTTCATAAATGGCAGTCTTTTGGCTGTGTCCTCACATAGCAGAGAGAGGAAGCAAGCTGTCTTGGGATACTTATAGAACACTAATCCCATTTATGAGGGCTCAGCCCTTGCATGGTTTGGATGTGGTTTGTCCTCACCCAAACCCAAGGCAATGTTGCCAATGTGGTGGCCTTGGGGGGTGGGGATTTCTCACAAGACTGGATTTATGTTTACCAGGTGGACTAGTTCTCATGAAAGTAGGTGGCTATAAAGCAGGTCAGCTCCTTTGTCCCCTCCCTGCTTTCCTCATGCATCTGCTTCCTTTCCCTTCTGCTTTTCTGCCTTGAGTGGAGCAGCATGTGGCTGTCACCAGAAGCAGGGCAGGTGCTGGCATCATGCTCTTGGACTTCAAAAACTGTGAGCCAAAATAAGTTTTTTTTTTCCTTTATATATGTTTCAGTCTCAAATATTCTGTTATAGCAACAGAAAACAGACTAAGACAACACTTATAAGGTCACCTAATCCTAATAATCTCCAAGACACCTTATCTCCTAATATTATCACATTAGGGTGCTGGGGTTCAACATGAATTTTGAGGGGATATAAGCATTATGTCCATAATAATCATTCTTAGGAAGAAAAAAATTCCAGGCAAAAAGCATACTTTAATGTTTGGCTTCTTGTGCCTGAAATATGATCATGAGGACATGAATCAAAAGCAACAATTAATGTGTTATTTATGAACATCCAGTTTAATCAAGTGTGCACTTATGTGTGTGTGCACATACATATATTTAGTTATTTATTGGATTTTGACCTTTAAAAAAAAAGAACTACACTTGGACCCAAAGATGGGTATTTTTAAAAATTGAGATATATTTTACATAACAGGAAATACACATTTTGAAGTGTACAATTTAGTGGTTAGTATACTCACTATGTTATGCAACCATTACCACTAATTCTAGAACATTTTCATTCCTCCAAAAGAAACTCCATACTTGTTCCTCCCTCCCTCCATTCCCTGGCAACCACTAATCTACTTTCTGTCTATATAGATTTGTTTTATTCTGGACATTTCATATCAGTGGAATCAAAGTATGTGGTCTCTTGTGTCTGGCTTCTTTCATTCGCATGTTGTCAAGGGCTATTCATGACCTAGTGTATATTACCTCTTCACATCTTTTATTGCTGAATCATATTTCACTGCATGGATAGACCATGACTTGCTCATTCATTCATCAGTTGGTGAGCATTTGTGCTGTTTCTACTTTTTGATTACTATGAATGATGCTGCTATGAACATTTGTGAACATGTTTTTGTGTGAACCCACGATTCCTGTTCTCTTAACTATATACCTATGAGTGGGATTGTTGCATTACATGGTCATTCTAGGTTTAATTTTCTGAGGATCTTTCAAATTATTTTCCATAGTGATTATGCCATTTTGCATTTAAGATGAACAATTTTAGCCTGGTAACCAGTCTAATAACTGGGCAAAAAAATGAAACATCAAAATATGCAGAAAATTGAGAGAGACCTAAAAAATTTGCTTCATTATATTTAAGTCTCTGCTTTTTACTTTTCTTTTCTTCATTTAGTGCTTGGCTTGACATTGCAAGCTCAGGTGAAGTGGTGGTAGTTTAATCCATTAGTTGTACTCTGATATCCATTCTTTCCTTCTTGTTAATTGATCCCTTAATTTTGAGTTGGGCACTTCACTGCCCAAAACAAAGGTGAATATCTCAGTCTCCCGTGCAGTTATTATGGTTATTGACTAAGGTACAAGTAGAAGTTTGGAATGTGATTTCCAAAACATTCCCTCAAACGGAGGAAATGTATGCTTTTTTTCTTCCCCTTTCTTACTGGCCGGAATGCAGATGTAGTGGTTGAGCTCCAGCTACCATTTTTTACGAGATAGAAGAAGCTACGCACTAGGAAGGCAGAGCAAGAAAGAGAAGACCCCTGGAATCTTTAATATGACATAACCCCAAACTTATCACAGATTGACTCCCTCCAGACTTCTTTATGTGAGTGAAAAGTAAATTTATACCTCTTTTTTAAACTACTGTCATTTGGAGTGTCTGGTGATAACAGCTGAATATAATCTTGGATAATCAAATGCTTAAGGATCCATGTTAAACATGCAGTATCTGATTACTAACAGACCTGAATTCAAATCCATGGAAATTTTCTCTTCTCACTTCTCCCATACAATCACAGCCAACTCCTGTGATTTTACCACTCTACTCTCTCTTAAATTTTACCATTTTTCTTTCTCCATCACCACCCTAAAACATTATTGTTTCTCTTCTGGATTTCTAAGTAGCCAACTGTGCAGCTGCCCTCTCCAGGCTGCTCTCTTCAGCCTGCTTCCCACACGACACTCACTATGATCTTCTTCAACTCTAATCTGGATTCTGTCACTCACTTTGCTTAAAACTAACCAATGGCTTTCCCTTGACCTTAGGACAAAGGCCATAGCCCTCATAGGCCTTGTAGGATATGACCCCTATCTTCTTCAGGCTTATATGGTCCCATTCCTCTAGCCTTCTGTCCACCTCCTTGAATGGGTTATGCTGTGTCCCACCACAAGCTTTGCACATGCAGATCCCTCAACTGAAATTCTCTCTGCAACCCCTGGGACAACCCCTGAGCTGGATTCTGCTCAGTATGTGTTACAGTTTGGATGTGAGGTATCCCCCAAAAGCTCACATGTGAGACAATGCAAGAAGGTTCAGAGGAGAAATGATTGGGTTGTAAGAGTCTTAACACAAGCTGTGAATTAATTCCCTGATAGGGATTAACTGGTAACTGAAGTGGTAGGGTATGGCTGAAGGAGGTGGGAATTGGGGTGTAGCTGTGGGGTATATATTTTGTATCTTGAGAGTGGAGACTCTCTCTTTCTGCCTTCTGATCAACATGTGAGCTGCTTCCCTCCGCCATACTGTTCCACCATGTCGTTCCAGCTTCACCTCAAGCCCTGAGGAATGGAGTTGGCTGTCTATGGATTGGGACCTCTGAAATGGTGAGCCCTCAAATACACTATTCCCTCTTTACAGTTATGCTGGTCAAATCATTTAGTCACAGCAGCAAAATAGCTGACTGAAATAGTATTGTATCGAGGATGTTCGTTCATAATATGAATCATAAATGTCATAATCTGATCCCATGCACACATCTAGTTGAGTGAACTTGGTGCTAAACTCCACAAGTCTCAGTTTCATTATCTGAAAATAGTAATAAATGAGGAAATGCTGGTGACATGTTGTCTCAGCCCACTTTCTATTGCTGCAACAGAATACCTGTGTTTTAGTCAGCTTTTGCATCACTGTGACCAAAATGCCTGGCAAGAACAACTTAGAAGAGGAAAAGTTTGTTGTGGGTGGCCATGTCAGAAGTCTCAGTACATAGATGGCCGACCCATTGTACATAGATGGCCGACCCATTGTACATAGATGGCCGACCCATTGTTCTAGCAGCACATTGCAGCAGAAGGGCCAGAAGCTCAACTGATATTGAGGTCAAGAAGGAGACAGAGAGGGAAGGGATGCTGGGAAGAGGAAAGGGCCATAAAAACAGCCCTTCCAGGGCACACACTCAGTGACCCACCTGCTCCATCCTGCCTCTGTTGCCTATAGTCACCACCCAGTTAGTCCATTCAAATTAGGGTGGACTGCCGGGCGCGGTGGCGCACGCCTGTAATCCCAGCACTTTGGGAGGCTGAGACAGGAAGATCGCGAGTTCAAAGCCAGCCTCAGCAATGGCGAGGCACTTAGCAACTCAGTGAGACCCTGTCTCTAAATAAAAAAATACAAAAAAGGGCTGGGGATGTGGCCCAGTGGTCGAGTGCCCCTGAGTTCAATCCCCGGTACCAAAAAAAAAAAAAAAAAAATTAGGGTGGACTGATTAGGGTACAGCTATCATAATGCAATCAGTTTGCCTCTGAATATTCCTGCATTAACAGGAGCTTTGGGGGATACCTACATATAATCTATAACAAGCTAAAAATAAGTGATTTAGAAAGAATAGAGATTTATTCTGGCTCAGCATTCCTAAGGCTGGATTGTCCAAGATAGGCAAGGACCTTGTGCTGTGTCAACATATAGTGAAAATCAAAAGGGAAAACAGGTGTGTATGGTAGAGAGAAAAAAGCAGCTGAACTCTGGAGTTAGCCAACCCATTCCCAGGAGAAAGACATTAATCCATTCATAAGGGCTCCACCCCTATGACCCAGACTCCTCCCACTAGGCCTTGCCTCTCAACACTGCCTCAATGACAATTAAATTTCAGTGTGATATTTGGAGGGAACAAACCATATTCAAATCATAACACATGTTCTTGTCAATGTTAGCCTCCCTCTCGGCCCTCACCATTATTATGGGCCTCCCTAACCAGATGTGAATGAGATGATTTAACAAGGAGTAAACAGTTGTATAATCTCCCTAAATATCAATTTCCTCATCCATGAAATAGGGGGGAAATAGAACTTTACCTGAGCACTGTTGCCGCTTGAAGCGATGGCTGCTTGGAGCAACGAAGCTGCGGGAAGAAGTTTAGAGGCAAACTGGAAACAAACAGCTTTTTTATTCTGATAACTTTTCTCTCTGGCTCTAACAACGACTTTAACACGCACCACACACACCACAAAAATGGTCAGACCCGATCAGCAATCTCGCTTAAGTCCCGCGAGATCTCGGGCCAAGTCCCGTGAGACTATGGAAGGTGGCAACAGCCAAACATCTCCTTGGCCCATAGTCAACCGCAATCTTAGCCATCTCCCCAAACAGGGCTCCTGCATTTCCCCCCTTTTGTTTTAAAAGAGGGGATGTTCTAGGACGTCTATGTGTAACCAACATTTTTACTCGTCATCAGATAATCAAGGCTGTGCCCTTGACTCTTGTCTTAGGTTGATATGTCGGCCACATGAGACTGTCCCGTGTGACTGTGCCTGTCTTAGGTTGTCCCCCTCTGGGGATCTTACCCATCATTGGCTAACCAGCCATTCAATGGAGCCCTTTAGGATCGACTGTGTATGATGACTAACAGCCATCTAGTTGTGAGGAGATGGTGCGGCTTTAAGGCGACAAGCCTTTTGATGACGAGCCAAATTGCATAGCATATCAAATTGTTTAAACAAATCAACTGTCCTAAGTTCCATCAAGTAACACACTGAATTTTCTAGACAAATACCCGCAAGGCATTGTCTCTTAAAGTCACAAACAATGAAAGATCAAAATGTCCATTTGTTATAACACATTGATGTAGGAGGCCCCATGTATGTAGAGCAGAGGCCACACTGTTGGTGAGGTTGTTTGATGCTTGAGCAGCAGGAATGCTGCGGCGACTGCGATCCCTGCAGCTGTAGCAGCAGACGTCTTTTTTATGTCTAGACAATGCCACTGGCAAATCTTCAGGGCCCGCTACCTAGAAACTCAAGCGTCAATTATTAAAGGAAAGGCAGTGTTATTGCAGCACTGAGTCAAGAGTCGAGTTGTCAAACTAAAAAATAGAATTATTAGATTAGAAAATTCAGAGCACCATGTCAAGGGTTAAATGTGAGAATGTTCCCTTTCCTTACATGTAATAAATGTTAACAGAACAAAGAGTAGAATACTAGTCATGAGGATAGACCTCGAGCACACTCCTATTTGGTTAGTTTGCTCGTGTCTGGGTGGTGAGGCCTGGGTGACATGCCAGGGTGCTGTTAGACAGCACACAAGAGGAGCAGACAGATGCTCTGTCCTTGGCAGCACCTCAACTTTAAGGCCAGGCAGATGAGGACAAGCTGCAAGAGGGTTTGGACCTCACTGGAGCCTGTTACCCCCTTCTTTGGTCCTGTTTCTCCCTTTCGGAATAGGAATATCTACCCTATGCCTGTTCCACACTGTATTTTGGAAGCAAATAATTTGTTTTGATTTCATAGGCTCAGAGCTGGAGGGAATTTCATGCCTTGAATCTCAGATGAAACTTTTGATTGTTGATTTGGTACTGAACACGTTCAGACTTTTGGGGCCACTGGGACAGCATGAATGTATTTTGCATTGTTAAGAACATGAGTTTGGGGGCACCGGAAGTGGTATGCTCTAGTTTGGGTGTGTTTTTTTTTTTTCTCCTCCAAAACTCATGTTGAAATTTGGTCCACAATACAACAGTGTTGAGAAGTGGTGAAAACTGTAAGACAAGTGTAGTCATTTGGGCTTTGCTTCATGAAGGTATTAATGCTGTTCTTGTGGGAGTGACTTAATTCTATGGGAGGGGTTTAGCCATTGCAAGAACATACTGTTATAAAAACAAGTTCAACTTTCTTTTGTTTCTATTTCATGTGACCCCTTCTGTCATCCATCATGTTGCATGAGGCCCTCTCCAGAAGCTGAGCAGATGCCAGCACCAAATTCTTGGACTTCCCATTCTCTAGCACTATGATCTAAATAAATCTTTATTCTTTATAAATTGGTCATTCTCAGGTATTCTATTATAGCATCATATATCCCCCCAATTTCATATCTCTCTCTCTCTTTCTTTCTCTCTCTCTCTCTTGTGCACACACACACACACACACACACACACACATCTATATCCCTAGAAAAATTCACACTTGTGTTATATCACTCTCTGTCCCATCATATATGTTCACACACATGCACACAGATTTGACTTATCCAAGTCTTCTTTGGAGATAAGTCACAAGTCCATTTAAAATATTAAGGTCATGGCTGGGGTTGTGGCTCAGTGGTAGAGTGCTCACATAGCATGTGTGAGGCACTGGGTTCAATCCTCAGCACCACATAAGAAAAAATAAACAAAATAAAGATATTGTGTTCATCTACAACTAAATATATATATATATATGTATGTATACATATATATAAATATAAAATAAGTATAAAATAAATAAATAAATAAAATAAATATAAATGAAGTAAGGTCAGAAGGTGATGTGGGATTAAAATCTTCCTTCCCTCTGGAGCATTTCTTTTCTCACCCTCCCCTACCAAAATGAAAACTAAACAATGAAACCAACTAATCAAAAGTTCAGGACTGTGTTACTCGCATGCTGCATCCATGGGGTGGCTGAGGCTTCTTTGAAGAAGTCTACATCCAACTCTGCCTTGGGCTCAGCCCTAAATTGGAAATTGTGTTTGAACTGAGGGATTGGAATTCTTCAGAAATACTTCAAGAGTTCTGAGGATGTGGAAGCTGGATCCATGTGGAATATTTACAAGACATCATTTCACAAGATCACAACAATCTTCAAGTTACACCAAAAACCAAACAACCATCAGTCACATTACAATAAAGAAAGCAGAAGGAAGCCTGCTAGCCACTGAGACAAAGATCTCATTCAGCTTTCCCATCACACATGTCGAAATCTCCATTCTCTCATAGCACCAGTAATTGCTTCGGCATATTATGGGGCCAGGGATCACTCCTTCTGGAGACTTAGACAAACAGTCAAGTTCCTTAGGTGAAGGAATCATCAGATTTGCTTCCTACCTACCAGATGGTTTCCAACTGCCTGGATGTCATCCCTCCCACCTCCTGGCCTGCAGCTGGAGTGTCCACTCCTGCAGCCAATTTCCCTTTGTCTCCTGTGAGCCTCACCCTTGGCAATTCTCCCAAGAAAAGTGAAACTTGACAATGGAATTTGAATTAAAAATATATAGAAGTGGAAAATCAAGATAGGTATACAGTAAGTACTTGGTGAGTGCTCCAAGAAATGAATGAATGAATCCACTCTGTGTACTATGGAATAAATAAAGACCTATACTTCAGGGGTTTTGAAATTTGTTTTCCAGATCACTGGCTCCAGAACCAGCTGGCGGGTTTGTTGACACTGCAGCTAGGTCCCATTCCAGACCCACTGAATCAGAATCTTTAGGGATTTGACTTGCTAAAAACTGCTAACAAACTCTTCAGGCTGGGTTGGTTTTTTTTTTTTTTTTTTTTTTTTTTTTTTTTTTTTTTGGTTTTGCAGAGTTTGAACAGTAGTGGGCCGAAGGCATCTTAGCTTTAGGAATTCTGACCAGAGGACTGTCAGTCATGGAGCTTTGCTGTCATGATGAACATCAAGTGGTTCCTTCTGGAATAGTGGCCTGGGGAAATATTAACAGATACTCACTTTGGTTTGTGGGCTGTGCTAAAACAGGAGAAGCCTGGGAGAGCCAAAGGACTCATAAAAGCAAGTGCATGAAATGTGCTACTTTTCATTTCCATTGAGGGAGAACTCAGTGATTGCTGAAAATGGATGAAATGTTTAACAATGCATTAACATGGTGCCTGGTTAGGGATGATTTCTCAAAAAACCCCAAGAGTCATTTCATGCAGACAGCAAATGCCAGGGTGGAGAGTGACAATAGGGCAGCCAGCAAGAGAAGTACAGGTGGCTCAGGAGAACTCTGACTTCAGAAAAGGGCAGGAGAGTTGTCCTAAACAATTATTTCCCTTCTGAAAATACCAAGTGCCGACTATAGACCACACACTGAGACTCAATAGAATATTGAATTCATTTGGAAGGTGGGCCCATAAGGAAAATTCCATGACTACTAACAAAGCCTGTGAAATCACATTAAGAAGAGCTTGGTCCCAATAATTCATCTTCTCAAATAAAGGCTCATTGCTGCTCCTGGAATACAGCGTCTGTGAGGAATTCTCTGGATCATGGCCTCAAATGAGATCCCCCACTGTCCAGTGTCTTTGCCGTATTCAGAAACAGCAGGAGCACAAACTACAGGTTCCTCATTTGCTAGACAGAAAAGAGCTTGGATTTCTTACCTTCTGGAAAGCAGAATATTGTGAACTTTCATCAAGGTGTGTGGGCTCTTGTCAAGCTACCTGCCTGTTCTTTCCACTGTGGTGAATTTCCCATCCTGCCTCCCACCCCCACACCTCACAGCCCTGTGCTTTTCCTGTAGAGTTCTTACTTTAGATAAAATTGGGAAGTAAGTGAAGTTTATTTGCAGAACCCCTCACCTTCCCATTAAGTCCTCCTTTAAAACCACCTCTTTCCACGGGCCTGAGCCTTCATGCTCACGCCCTCCACCCTCTGCCTCCACTAACAGACATGTGCTAGTCCCAGGAACAGTGCTTCTCCGGAGAGGTCCACAGCCTGTCGCAGCCTGCTGTGTACTAGACTCCTTGAGGACAAGCCTCTAGGTGCCAGTGGCTGAGGATGGCTTTCACCACCTCCTTTTCAGGCTTAACTGCTAAATCATCTCAGCCTTAGCCCCTTGATGCTCAACTGCTCACAGGCGGATGGATATCTTTCTATCGCCACTGTTAGCCTTTGGTGATAATCTGAACTAGACTGATCCCCTTTGGACCCTCTCTTACTTATTCTTCTCCCCGACACTCTATTCCTCCCAGGCTTTATAAATAGTCCCATTCCAAACTCACTCTCCTCTCTCTCTCTCTCTCTCTCTCTCTCTCTCTCAATTCTAATTTGTTATATATGACAACAGAATGCATTACAATTCATATTACACATGTAGGGCACAATTTTTCATATCTCTGGTTATATACAAAGTGTAGTCACACCATTGGTGTCTTCATACATGTACTTAGGGTAATGATGTTCATCTCATTCCACCATGCCCCCTCCCTTCCCCTCCCACCCTTTTCCCTATCTAGAGTTCACCTGTTTCTCCCATGCTCCCCAACCCCAATCAACCCCACTATGAATTACCCTTTTTATATCAGAGAAAACATTCAGAATTTGTTTTGTTGGGCTTGGCTAACTTCACTAAGCATTATATTCTCCAATTCCATCCATTTATCTGCAAATGCCATGATTTTATTCTCTTTTATTGCTGAATAATAGTCCATTGTGTATATATACCACATTTTCTTTATCCATTTGTCTACTGAAGGACATCTAGGTTGGTTCCACAGTTTAGTTATTGTGAATTGTGCTGCTATAAACATTGATGTGGCTGTGTCCCTGTAGTATGCAGTTTTTAAGTCCTTTGGGTATAGACCGAGGAATGGTAATTCTAGTCCTAGTTTTCCAAGGAATCTCCATACTGCTTTCCAGATTGGCTGCACCAATTTGCAATCCCACCCTGCAATGTATGAGTGTGCCTTTTTCCCCACATCCTCACCAACACTTATTATTGTTTGAATTCTTAATAGCTGCCATTCTGACTGTAGTGAGATAAAATCTTAGAGTAGTTTTGATTTGCATTTCTCTAAATTCTAGAGATGTTGAACACTTTTTTTTTATGTGTTTGTTGATTGATTGTGTATCATCTTCTGAGAAGTCTCTGTTCAGTTTCTTGGCCCATTTATTGATTGGGTTACTTATTTTTTTGGTGTTAAGGTTTTTGAGTTATTTATATATCCTAGAAATTAGTGCTCTATCTGATGTGCTTGTGATAAAAAATTTCCTCTCAAAATGTAGGCTCTCTATTCACTTCACTGATTATTTCTTTTGCTGAGAAGAAGCTTTTTAGTTTGAATCCATCCCATTTATTGATTCTTGATTTTAATACTTGTGCTATAAGAGACTTATTAAGGAAGCTGGGCCTAATCTGACTTGATAGAGATTTGGGCCTACTTTTTCTTCTATTAGATGCAGTGTATCTGATTTAATTCCTAGGTCCTTGATCCACTTTGAGTTTAGTTTTGTGCATGGTGAGAGATAGGGGTTTAATTTCATTTTGTTGCATATGGATTTCCAGTTTTCCCAGTACCATTTGTTGAGGAGGATATCTTCAACAATGTATGTTTTTGATGCCTTTGTCTAATATAACTGTAATTATGTGGGTTAGTCTCCGTGTCCTCTCTTCTGTACCATTCATCTACATGTCTATTTTACTGCCAATACCATGCCTTTTTTGTTACTGTTGCTCTCTAGTATAGTTTAAGTTCTGGTATAGTGATGCCACCAGCTTCACCCTTCTTGCTAAGGATTGCTTTAGCTATTCTGGGTCTCCTATTTTTCCAGATTAATTCCATGACTGCTTTTTCTATTTCTATGAGGAATGTCATTGGGATTTTTTAAATTATTTATTTACTTATTCATAATGCACAAGTATAGTATCTTTTTACATACAACTGCTTGTATACAAAGTATATAAGTACCATTCAGATCTTCAAACATGCATTTAGGATAATGATATCCATCTCATTCAACCACCAATTTTTTTTCCTTTCCTTCCCTCCCTCCCCCCTTGCTCCCTCCCTTCCTCTCCCTTTCTGTTGACCATTCTAGTGTTCCTCTGATCCTATGTACACCCTTCCAACAACACTGTGAACTAGCCTCCTTATATCAGAGAAAACATTCGGATTTGGATTTTGAGATTGACTAATTTCACTTAGCATTATATTCTCCAACTTCATCCATTTACCTGCAAATGCCATGATTTTATTCTCTCTTATTGCTGAGTAAAATTCCATTTTGTATATATACCACATTTTCTTTATCCATTCATCTACTGAGGACATCTAGGTTGGTTCCACAACCTACCTATTGTGAATTGTGCTGCTATAAACATTGAAGTGGCTGTGTTACTGTAATATGCTGTTTTTAAGTTTTTTGGGTAATAGACCCAGGAGTGGGATGCTGGGTCATAGGGTGGTTCCATTCCCATTTTCCAAGAAATCTCCATACTGCTTTCCATAGTGGTTGCACCATTTTGCAGTCCCACCAGCAATGTATGAGTGTGCCTTTTTCCCCCACATCCTCTCCAACATTTATTGTTGTTTGTGTTCTTGATAGCTGCCATTCTGACTGGAGTGAAATCAAATCTTAGAGTAGTTTTGATTTGAATTTCTCTAATTGCCAGCGATGTTGAGCATTTTTTTTTATGTATTTGTTTATTAAATGTGTATCATTTCTGAGAAGTGTCTTTTCAATTCTTGGCCCATTTATTGATTGGGTTATTTGCTTTTTTTTTGGTGTTAAGGTTTTTGAGTTCTTTATATATTCTAGAAATTAGTGCTCTATCTGATGTGCATGTATTAAATATTTGTTCCTAATTGTAGGCTTTCTATTCACTTCACTGATTATTTACTTTTGCTGAGAAGAAGCTTTTTAGTTTAAATCTATCCCATTCATTAATTCTTGATAAATACTTGTGCTACAGATTCTTATTAAGGAAGCTGGGGCCTAATCCGACTTGATAGAATTGGGCTTACTTTTTCTTCTATTAGATGTAGTGTCTCTGATTTAATTCCTAGGTCCTTGATCCACTTTGAGTTTAGTTTTGTGCATGGTGAGAGATAAGGGTTTAATTTCATTTTGTTGCATATGGATTTCCAGTTTTCCCAGCACCATTTGTTGAGGAGGATATCCTTTCTCCACTGTACATTTTTTGATCCTTTGTCTAATATAACTGTAAAATTATGTATTAGTCTCCGTGTCCTCAATCTTCTGTACCATTGGTCCACATGTCTGTTTTACTGCCAATACCATGCCTGTTTTTGTTACTATTGCTCTCTAGTATAATTTAAAGTCTGGTATGGTGATGCCACCCTGCTTCACTTTTCTTGCTCAGGATTGCTTTAGCTATTCTGGGTCTCTTATTTTTCCAGATTAATTCCATGACTGCTTTTTCTATTTCTTGAGGAATGACATTGGATTTTTTAAATTATTTATTTACTTATTCATAATGCACAAGTATAGTATCTTTTTACATACAACTGCTTGTATACAAAGTATATAAGTACCATTCAGATCTTCAAACATGCATTTAGGATAATGATATCCATCTCATTCAACCACCAATTTTTTTTCCTTTCCTTCCCTCCCTCCCCCCTTGCTCCCTCCCTTCCTCTCCCTTTCTGTTGACCATTCTAGTGTTCCTCTGATCCTATGTACACCCTTCCAACAACACTGTGAACTAGCCTCCTTATATCAGAGAAAACATTCGGTATTTGGATTTTGAGATTGACTAATTTCACTTAGCATTATATTCTCCAACTTCATCCATTTACCTGCAAATGCCATTATTTTATTCTCTCTTATTGCTGAGTAAAATTCCATTTTGTATATATACCACATTTTCTTTATCCATTCATCTACTGAGGGACATCTAGGTTGGTTCCACAACCTACCTATTGTGAATTGTGCTGCTATAAACATTGAAGTGGCTGTGTTACTGTAATATGCTGTTTTTAAGTTTTTTGGGAATAGACCCAGGAGTGGGATGCTGGGTCATAGGGTGGTTCCATTCCCATTTTCCCAAGAAATCTCCATACTGCTTTCCATAGTGGTTGCACCATTTTGCAGTCCCACCAGCAATGTATGAGTGTGCCTTTCCCCCCACATCCTCTCCAACATTTATTGTTGTTTGTGTTCTTGATAGCTGCCATTCTGACTGGAGTGAAATCAAATCTTAGAGTAGTTTTGATTTGAATTTCTCTAATTGCCAGCGATGTTGAGCATTTTTTCATGTATTTGTTTATTAAATGTGTATCTTCTTCTGAGAAGTGTCTTTTCAATTCCTTAGCCCATTTATTGATTGGGTTATTTGCTTTTTTTGGTGTTAAGTTTTTTGAGTTCTTTATATATTCTAGAAATTAGTGCTCTATCTGATGTGCATGTATTAAATATTTGTTCCTAATTAGTGGGCTTTCTATTCACCTCACTGATTGTTACTTTTGCTGAGAAGAAGCTTTTTAGTTTAAATCTATCCCATTCATTAATTCTTGGTAATAGTTCTTGCGCTACAGGATTCTTATTAAGGAACTTGGGGCCTAATCCGACATGTTGGAAATTGGAGCTTACTTTTTCTTCTATTAGGTGTATTGTCTCTGGTCTAATTCCTAGGTCCTTGATCCACTTTGAATTGAGTTTTGTGCATGGTGAGAGACAAGGGTTTAATTTCATTTTGTTGCATATGGATTTCCAGTTTTCCCAGCACCATTTGTTGAAGAGGCTATCCTTTCTCCACTGTACATTTTTGGCTCCTTTGTCTAATATAAGATAGCTAAAATTATATGTATTAGTCTCTGTGTCCTCAATTCTGTACCATTGGTCCACCCGTCTGTTTTGGTGCTAATACCATGCTGTTTTTGTTACTATTGCTCTATAGTATAATTTAAAGTCTGGTATGGTGATGCCCCCTGCTTCACTTTTCTTGCTCAGGATTGCTTTGGCTATTCTGGGTCTCTTATTTTTCCAGATGAATTTCATGACTGCTTTTTCTATTTCTTTGAAAAATGACATTGGAATTTTGATTGGAATTGCATTAAATCTGTATAATGCCTTTGGTAGTATGGACATTTTGACAATATTGATTCTACCTATCCAAGAGCAAGGTAGGTCTTTCCATCTTTTGAGTTCTTCTATGATTTCTTTCTTTAGTGTTCTATAATTTTCAAACTTCAGGCCAATATCTTTAATGAACATAGATGCAAAAATCCTCAAAAAAATTATGGCAAATCAGATACAAAAACATATCAAAAAGATAGTGCACCATGATCAAGTGGGGTTTATTCCAGGATGCAAGGCTGGTTCAACATTTGGAAATCAATAAACATAATACATCACATCAATAGACTTAAAGATAAAAATCATATGATTATCTCAATAGACGCAGAAAAAGCATTTGACAAAATACAGCACCCCTTTATGTTCAAAACACTGGAAAAACTAGGAATATCAGGAACATATCTCAACATTATAAAAACTATTTATGCAAGGCCCAGAGCTAACGTTATCTTAAATGGAGAAAAATTGAAAGCATTCCCTCTAAAAACTGGAACAAGACAGGGATGCCCCCTTTCACCACTGCTATTTAACATAGTACTGGAAACTCTGGCCAGAGCAATTAGACAGACGAAAAGAAATTAAAGGGATCCAGATAGGAAAAGAAGAGCTCAAATTAGCACTATTGCTGATGACATAATAATATACCTAGAAGACCCAAAAAACTCTACCAGAAAACTTTTACAACTAGTAAATGAATTTGGCAAAGTAGCAGGATACAAAATCAATACCCATAAGTCAAAGGCATTTTTGTACATCAGTGACAAAGCCTCTGAAAGGGAAATGATGAAAACCACCCTATTTACAATAGCATCAAAAAAAATAAAATACCTGGGAATCAACTTAACGAAAGAGGTGAAAGACCTCTATAAGGAAAATTATAGAACACTAAAGAAAGAAATCATAGAAGAACTCAAAAAATGTCATTGGGATTTTGATTGGAATTGCATTGAATCTGTATAGTGTTTTTGGTAGTATGGTCATCTTGACAATATTAATTCTGCCTATCCAGAAACAAGGTATATCTTTCCATCTTCTAATGTCTTCTTTAATCCCTTTCTTTAGTGTTCTGTAGTTTTCATTGTAGAAGTCCTTCACCTCTTTCGTTAGGTTGATTCCCAAGTATTTTTTTTTTTTTTTAGGCTATTGTAAATGGAGTAGTTTTTCCTCGTTTCCCTTTCAGAGGATTTGTCACTGATATATAGAAATGCCTTTGATTTATGGGTGTTTTTCATTGTGGCCTAGAGGCCAGTGAAAAGTAGAATAGGAAAATCACAGGGCTTACCATACAGTATTACAATAACCTATTTATTTGACTGATGTGCCTTTTTTATATAGCTTAAGAGGGCAGGGACCATACTTTATTTATCTCTACATATCTTTAATATCTACACAACTGGCATAATAGGCACTCATTAAATATTTGTTGAGTGAATCAATAAAGCAAGGAGTGGGGTGGGAATGAGTTCAACCAAAGCATGACTAAAGTGTGTAGCAGTCTAATCACCTTGAACTTAATCAAAGACTTAATGGAGGGCTGCTCTCACTAGCTCTTAGAGGTGTGAAGGGAAAATATGTGCTCATAAATAGCAAAGAGTCCTCTCTATAGCTGCAGGTCCTTAAAGGCAACATGGTATCTTACACACAGAATATATAGAATGATAATTTTAAATAGTGATTTTGTTCTAACATAAAAGCAATTTGGTGTGTTCTTATTAATAAAAAAGAAATTTTGAACTATTGATTACTCCTGTGGCAAATATTCCTTCCTACCTTCAAAACTTATTGCTTCTCTCCAGAACAGCCATGTGCTTTGAATAGAACTTGCCATTTCCCTTTAGATCACACCTCATTGGCCACAGTGATTAGCTCAGAAGTCAATATCTAATGTAGGTCAATCCAGTCTTATCACCCCTTTTCTCTGCCCGGAGATGATTGTTCAGATAAGCATGAACCAGGTCTGAGAAAAGCCAATGAGAACCTTTCTTTGGGATTACTTTGAGATCCTTGGACCTTTGGGAATAGAGATGTGAGCCTGTGGATAACTATACCACCATCCACAGTGCAGAAAAGATGGATGCGAACTTGTAGAGAAGTAGATTCAGAGATGGCTGAATGAGCATCCCTGGGGCCCTTCCTGTGAGTGTATGAAACCTCCATCTGCCAAGAAAATTTGAATATGATTTTGCCATCTGCAACCAGAAGAATCCTAACTGGCTCATTTTGATGCTCCAGACTCAGCAGTTTCAGGTGAGGCTAGTCCTATTCTTGGTATAAGAAGATGAGTTTTATCACATTCACATGTGTTATCATTGTCCTGATGCAATCATTAGCATCCAGCTGCTAAAACAAGTAGCTCCTCATGTAATTAAACTCCTTTTCAAACCAAACTCAAGTGACTTATTTTAAACATTCAGGTTTGTTTGTTTGTTTGTTTTGAAAAAATACAGCTTCATATCTTGGGCCACTACAATATTTCATTTTGGCAGTTGAGAAATTCACTTTGGAACTTTTAAATGACTGTCTGCATTAATAAACTTCCTAGACTATGTCAATCAAATCAAAATCTTTGTTTTTTACTTATCTTTTGTCCTCTTGGAACCTCTGCAGCTGGCTGCCTCAGCTTAGCTACTTTAAATTGAAATAAACACAAAGTCTGTACCGGGCTTCTTTCATCCTCTCATGGATTCCTTAGATCTGGGCCACGTATTTCAGTTTCATTTTGGCCAAAAAGACAAGAAAAAGCCAAACGTGGTGATATACAAATAACAAACAATACCTATGTAAAGGACATGAATATTTTTGTTTGCTTGCAAGATTCATATGCACCATCAGTTATTAAAACAAGCAAGAAAACTATAATTTGATCTTGGGCTGAAAAATGAAAAATTCTTTTTTATAACAAGGAAGGTGAGCAATAGTTCTCTACTATTCATTTAACAGCTCAGTGCATTTCCAGATGCAATCAATGCCTGAAGAATAACTGTCACAAATTGATCAAGGCCTAGCGTGCAAGAAGCTGAAGACTTGAAGTCTGTGCTACTTTGAAGAATGGGTGATGTTGGTGCACAGAAAATGATACCCCAAAATATGTCACTTTGTATTTCAAACTAAGGGCAATACAGAACCCCAAATATGCCACCTCAGAGTATATTTCTTGGGCATATTTCAAGATGACATTTCAGAGAAACTGTAGACCTCTGCAGACACAGGATTAACTCCAAAAGAGTGCCCTTTTATAAAAGCAATTTACATCTACAATTACATCAATGAAGTAAACAGAAAGTTCAAGCAGAGGCTTTCCATCTCATATCCCCTTTCTGCTAGAAAAGATCTTTTCCCAGGAAGAAGAGGGTGATTATCATGGGTGGCTGTTACCTGGGAATCTCAACCTGCATAAGTAGACAACATCTCTTTCTCTCTTCCACAGCCCATGTTACCTCCCTCCCCTGAAAGCCTAAGTCCCCTTCCTTTTTTTAGCTTTATGTAAATTCAATTATTTATCTTTCCTTTGAGTCCCAAATTGTCTGTGATAGACATATAATAAAATTTGTAATGTTTTTCACCCTTAATTTGTCTAATCTCAGTTTATTTCATAGACTGATCAAATTTTCAGAACGAAAAGAGTAGCTTTAAAAGTTCTGCACAGGCCCTTGGGAGCTTTCCTCAGCCACCTGAAAGCCCAGCCCTTCAGAAGATATTCCACTTTGATGAATCCTTTCCCTACAATCTCATCAAGCACAGAAGATTAACTAGCAGGAGAGAAGACTACAGCCGACATCATAAAATTTATGACATCCAGAGCCCAGGCAAACTGTCTCAGGCTATTGTCTATTCTCTGGGCTCATTTACCTCCCCTAAAAATCACTCTTATTCTAAAAATTGCCTACACCCCCACTTACCTCTCCCCTAGGAAGAGAGTACATAAACTTCTTAATCTCTTTGGATTATTGGGTACCTCCTCTCCCATGATGCCCCCGCACCTAATAAATATGCACAAATTTTCTCCTATGAATCTGTCTACTGCCAGTCTGTTTCTCAGAATCCATTATTAAATTTCCAGAGGGGAAAGAGAAGATTTTCTCTCCCCTATAGTGAGAATATTGAGGATGAGCCAGAAAAATAAAAAACAAAAACCTGTAGGAACATGAATATGAAGGCCCTATCAGATAGGAGAGAGTAATTATTTATCAAGGGTTTTATAGAGGGCATGCAGGCTGAGTATAGTTAGATTTCTAGCCCAGTGTGGTGGTGCATCTTGTAATCCCACCTTCTCAGGAGGCTGAGGCAGGATGATTGCAAGTTCTAGGGTAGCTTAGGCAATTAATGAGATCCTGTCTAAAAATAGAATAGAAGGGCTAGGCATGCAGTTTGGAGGTAGAGGATCCCTGGATTCAATCCTCAGTACTGGAAAAAAGGAAAGCCCTCCAGAGTGTTTTCCCCCATACTTTAGCTGTAAGATAGCATGGCACAGTGAAGAGCAGGTACAGACCAGGCTTGCTCTGTAAAGGAGGGAAAAATTACTCCCCCCTGGCCTCTTAGGTTCTTTGGCTGGACTATAAAGTAACTTGACATAAAAGAGATTAGCAGGACAAGACCCCAAAATTTTTTACATCTGTGCACGACGAAGTACCACAAAAATTAGGAGACTCAAACAAAGGCCAGATGGTTGAAGCTCATAGAGCACCATGAGCTACGGAAAGGAATAGGAACACCAGGCTTCTGAAGGTGGTGGAGATAAGTTAGGGGAGGTGGTGGGGAGGAAGTTAATGATGAATAGAAATTTTATTTGTATTCAGAGAAAGCTTCTCAAATAATAAATGTTGTCTGGAAGCAGACATCTACCTAGTGTAGCTATCTTACTAATGTAAGGTTTCTTTATAAATTTCTTTTACAAAGGGAAGACTTTCAGATCTACTACTGTGTCGGCAGATTCTCAGAATAACTTACACAGGAATACACCAACACTTATACTTGGGAATGGCAAATTCCAATCTCCTACAGTCATATTTTGAGGTGGTATGGTCTGGGCTCCAACTAATCCTAGCTCTGCCACATATTATTAATGTGGTTCTGGAAAAAAATTTTAGCCTTGTGGAGTCTATGATTCTTCATCTATTAAAATAGCAATAATAATATTAAACTGCAGTGTTTTTGTAAAAAATTAAATAGGATAAGATAAATACCACCCAAATAACTCTAAGTTATTCAGCCTTGTGGGGTCCTTCACTCTTTCCTTTGGCCAAAGCATAATTTTCAAATGTTAAAAATAGGCCTCTTACACTTAAAATGTGTACATGTCAAAGACTTGGTGCTCCTTAATGAAGGAAGCAGCAGAATGTAAAACTGCTTCAAAGAGTCCAATAGAGACAAATATTTACAGTCAAAGAAAGTAACAATGCTAAAATAAGGTAATCTAAGTGACAGAACTGTTTATAGGGCAATAAAACTATAACTTTTGGGGATTATCTTATCTATGGGTGGAAGTATTTTTCTTTCCATGGGATAAAAGATAATTGCATTGTGGTCAGATAAGAATCATTTTCAACAAGTTAATATTCATCCTTCCAGAGTTGTAAAATCTAGTAGTAAATAGTGAGTCAAACACCCATGCATGCTCCAGAGAATGAGCTAATCCTTGGGTGGGCCTGTTAGGTTGTGTTTCAGAATGACACTCGCAGGACATATGGTCCTCCTGTTGCCTACTTCCAAATTGTTGATCTTTTTTTCTTTAACACTCTAAAAGACAAATAAATGGACTCAAGTTCTAATCACAAAAATTCCAGTTTCATTCTCAGTTTTCAGAGGACTTAGGAGTCTTAGATTCTTCTGGTCATCACTCCAATTTTCTGCTTGCAGTGGTTAGCACTAAGTCAACACAACCAGATAATAGTACCCAGTTAGTCAGACGTTGATCCAGGTGTTGCGAGGAAGGTATTTTGAGAATGTGGTTAATGTCTACAATCAGTTGACTGATTGTAAAGCAATCTGAACAAATAAGAGGCCAGAGGTCTTAAGGTCTTGAGAGGAAAAAATGAGATTACCCACAGGGAGAAGCAAGTCTGCCTTAAAACCACAGCACCAGCTCCTGCTGGGGAGTTTAGTCCACTGGCCTTCACTGTAGATTTTGGACTTTCCATCTCTGACCAACACCTAAGCCAATTTCTTGAAATCTTCTTACCTTCTCTCTCTCTCTCTCTCTCTCTCTCTCTCTCTCTCTCACTCACACACACACACACACACACACACACACACACAGAGAGAGAGAGAGAAATAAATGCCCATCTCCTACTGGCTGTTTCTTTGGAGAGCCTTGTCAAAGGGGCTGTCTTTGCTGAATACTGAACACTTCCCCTAACCCTTGCCAACCTTCTTGTTTCCCGTGGCCGCCATCTGCATCTTACACTAGGAGTAGGCACTACCACACT
The DNA here is from genome assembly GCA_025594165.1 of Tamias sibiricus. Taxonomy (NCBI): domain Eukaryota; kingdom Metazoa; phylum Chordata; class Mammalia; order Rodentia; family Sciuridae; genus Tamias; species Tamias sibiricus. Next base: position 106,279,431 of record CM046658.1, on the reverse strand, counting down.
TCAGTCGCCGGAGGCTGGGTTAGCCACTAATTTTAACAGATGCTTTGGGAATAATGAAGGATAATATAACAGAGCAAGAAATGGGACTACTAGATATCATAATTTTAATATCCATCTGGGAATAGCATAATGAGATTTCTCACTGGTCACTATTTTCTTGATTCCAACCTGAATCTGTGTTGGGACCCATCCTCTTTCCAACTCTGTCTTCCTCAACTTTTTTCTTAGATCCTTGGCCTAAACTTCTATCTCATCCAAGTGCTAAAAGAAAATTCAAATTTTGAATTGAAAATTGCCACCACTCTATTATACAAAAACCATAAATTTCACAAGGGGAGGAATTTGGGTCTGTTTTATATTCTAATATGTCACTAAAAATGATGGCATACGGTAAAGTCCTTACTATTTACTATTTGTTGAATGAATGAATTGGATAAATTATACAAATGCAAAGCTTTCTTGTGTCAATGGAATTTATTCTAGTTTATAGCCTATTTGCATGACTAAAGAAGTTGATTAAAATTTCTTTCTAAAATAAAATGTCCCCTTTTTTTCTGGATATTTGGTAGAAGGTAGTTATGAAAGTCAGTTTTAATTGTTAGCTTGGCTATAATCCCCAGTTATTCAAGCATTAGAATAGATGTTGCTATAAAGATATTTTAGCAGATGTGATTAACATCCATAATCAGTTGACTTTGTAAGGGAGGGTGGACTTGACTCAATGATTTGAAAGAGTAGAGCTGAGGCCCCCAGAGGATGAAATTCTGCCCATGGAGGTAGCTTCAGTCCATGCCTAGGAGTTCCAGGCTGCTCTCCTGATGGCCTGGCCCTCTGGTTTTCATATTGACTTAGCCAGCCCCCACACTACGCAAGCGAACTCCTTGAAATAAATATCTTCTTTTATACCTCCCACTAGTTCTGTTTGCTCTTGGTGAACACTTACTAATATGCAAGAGTGTAGGGATGGTGACTGTGGTGATATTTATTAAAGCAGTTTTTCTTTTCTTTTAGTGTTAGGGTTCTCCAGAGAAACAAACCTATAGTATCTATATAGACAAATGAGGAGCTTTAATATGGGAATGGGTGTTGCTGCCTGAAGCGGAAACCGCCTTGGAGCAACGAACGCCGCAGGAAAATTCGGAGGCAGGATGAAAATGAAAAAAGGTCTTTTATTCTTCTTCTCTCTCCGGCTCCAGCAATCACTCCAAACGCTCTAACTCCAACCACCACCTTCTTCTTCTTCCCACACACACTAACTAAACTCACCCAGTTATATACATATCGCTTTAACAAGGACACGTGCTTACATCTCGAGCTTACAGGTGCGTCACGCAGTGTTCACGGGCATACAGAGATTCTTTGGATAATGTATTACTATCAGGTGGAAACTAGAACATCTTTTATGGCTCTCAGCTAACCGCAATCTTTAGCTATCTCCTTGATTATAGGCTCCTTCATTTCCCCCTTTTAGTTTTAAAAGAGGGGATGTTCTAGGACGTCCATGTGCAACCGACATTCTTACCCGTCATGGGAGTCTAGGCTGTCCTGACTCCTGGCTTAGGTTGACATGCCGGCCACATTAGACTGTCCCGTGCGACTGTGCCGTGTCTTAGGTTGTCCCCTTCTGGGGATCTTACCCGTCATAGGCTAACCAGCCATCCAATAGAGCCCTTCAGGATTGACTGTGTGTTGACTAACAGCCGTCCAATTTTTAGGAGATGCTGCGGCTTTAAGGCGGCAAGCCTACTGCTGACGAGCCAAGTTTCCATAGCGTATCAAGTTCTTTAAGCCAATCAGCTGCCCTTAGTTTCATCAAGTAACGCACTGAGTTCTCTTAGACAAATACCCGCAAGGCATTGTCCCGTAATGTCCCAAAATAATGGAAAATCAAAATGTCCATAAGTTATAACACATAGATTCAGGAGACCCCATGCATGCAGAGCAGAGGCCACACTGCTGGTTAGGTTGTTTGATGCTTGAGCAGCAGGGATGCTTGCAGTGACCGCGGTCCCTGCAGTTGTAGCATCAGCCGTCTTTTTTATGTCTAGACATTTCCACCGGCAAATCTTCAGGGCCCGCTACCTAAAAACTCAAGCATCCATTATTAAGGGAAAGGCAGTGCTATTCCAGCACTGAGATCAAAAGGTGAGCTGTCAAACTAAAAAAAGAATTATTAGAGTAGAAAATAAAAGTTGATCTCTGCTCACACACATTGCTGCTTAAGCTCCCACAAACATAAGCTGGCAAAATATCACATTCAGAAATAATCAAAGAGAAACTGAGGGTGTTTACTGCATTAAAGATAAAGAAAAGCTAAAGGCACTTTGGAAAAATAATTTGTTAGCTGGAATCCTCAAGTCTCTATATACACAGCAATCCTATACCTGTTGAAATAATTCAAATTAATCAGCTATTAAACAAATGAAGTTAATAACAAATAAGCGATCCTCTGTCAGAACACCAAAATATCAGGTTATACAACATTAAACATATTCACAGCTGAAGAGAAGTCCCGGAGACAACTATAAATCAAAATTGATTATCATTATAATTGATTATCTAATTAAAATATTCTGAACTTATATGAATATCTATTTATCTATCTATCTATCTATTGATTATCTAATTAGAATATTCTAAGTTTAAATGAATTAACGTTATTTGGATCTATATCTATCTACCTATTTTTTTTAAGCGCTTAATTATTTGTGACGTCACACTAGACAGACGCACATATAAACATATATTTGTGACATCACATTAACATGAAATTTAGACAAATGCACAGACATAAAGACATATATAAAAGAAAAAAATACAATTGTGTATACACTGAAGAGAGATCTTCTTGTCCCGGCCGGGAAGATGAAATTTAAGTTGTAAATTTAATGGAGGACTCTTAAGGGAATCACTCCATACCTTCATTTTGGTCCTCTTGATTTTGTACTTGTTTATTCAATCTAGACTCCTCAATAACTTTGTCTTGATCCTTTTGACTTTGTACCTGCTTTATCAATCTAGATGGTATCCATATTGGAGAGGATTCATGCTTTGGAAAAACACAAACAGATCCTCTCCCCCAAATTAATACTGGGTCTGGACCCTTCCATGTACCTGAGAGAACATCCTTCCAGTAAACCAAAGGTTTATGTTGTTGGTGTGGGTTCCAGTGTCTATCTCCAGCAGAATGTCCATTAGAATCTAAAGTTAAGAAATTTAGGGTAAACAGGGCAACTGCCAATCTGTCCTTAGGATTTTTCCAGTTTCCATCTTTTTGCTTTAGTAACATATTTTTAAGTGTCCGATTTGCTCTTTCAATTATTCCTTGTCCCTGAGGATTATAAGCGATACCTGTTTTGTGGATAATATTGAACTTTGTACAAAATTGTTTGAAGGATGTGGATGTATATGCAGGGCCATTATCTGTTTTAAGCATTTTGGGGATGCCCAATGCAGCAAAAGCTTGCAGACAATGAGATATAGTATCTTTAACTTTTTCTCCAGAATGTAAAGAAGCAAAAATCATGCCTGAGCATGTATCTATGGTGACATGAATAAATCGTAATTTTCCCAAACTTGGCTCATGTGTGACATCCATCTGCCACAAATGATTGGGCATCAAACCTCGTGGGTTAACCCCATAATGTGGATTGGGCAAAAGTGTTACACAAGATGGACAATCTTTTACAATTCTACGAGCTTGTTCTTTTGTGATTTTAAATTTTTGTCTTAAGGTAGTGCTGTTAACGTGGAACTGGGAATGAAATAAAGTAGCTTGTTGTACTGTAGTAAATATAAATATTGTTTTAGTGAGGGCATCAGCTTTTTGATTACCTTCATGGAGAGGACCAGGCAGATTAGTGTGAGCTCTTATGTGACCTATAAATAAAGGTTCTTTTCGTTGCCATAGGAGATTTTGGATTTGAGAAAACAATTTAAAAGCTGGAGTATGTGGTGCTATTGGACCTGCTAGCTCCAATTTAGGGACAGCATGTACAATATAGTGGCTGTCTGAAAAAATATTCATAGGCTGTTCTTTAAAATTTTCCAGAGCTATTATTATAGCTTCGAGTTCCACTAATTGAGCTGATTTTTGATTAGTGATATGAATCATTTTTTCATTTTGAGTGACTACTGCAGCAGTACCGTTAGAGGATCCATCTGTAAATACATTAAATGCTTTAGGAATGGGTTGAGTTTTTATTACCTGTGGGAATATGATAGGATGATTGATACAAAAGGACAGTATAGGAGATTTAGGAATATGATTGTCAAAATTTGCAGAAGTAGAGCATCTAGCTATAGCCCAATCATTATCATTGAAGCACAAATATTCAACCTGTGACGATGAATAAGGAGTAATAATAGTAGCAGGATGAATTCCAAATATTTTAGTAGAGGTTTTAAGTCCTTGAAGAATAAGTTTAGCCACCATGGAGGTATAAGACTCAATTGTACTTTTAGGAGAGACAGGCAAATGTGTCCATAATATAGGTCCCTGTTGCCAAAATACTCCTGTTGGTGTATATTGTGAAGGAATAATAATCAATATTAGTGGTTGTGCAAAATCAAATCTATCGCAATGGGATCTTTCAATGGCCTGTTCTACTAATTTTAGAGCTCTCCTGGCCTCAGGAGTTAATGTTCGCGGTGAGGATGGATCAGGGTTCCCGCGAAGGATGTCAAATAAAGGTTTTAATTGTCCAGTAGTGAGGCTTAGTGTAGGGCGAAGCCAATTAATGTCTCCCAATAATTTTTGGAAATCATTGAGGGTGGTCAAATGTTCTTTACTTATTAGAATTTTTGGGGGTTTAACAAAAGTATCCATGATTTTAAAGCCTAAATATAGTATAGGTGATCTGCTTTGAACTTTTTCTTCTGCTATATATAATCCATAATTTTTAAAATTTTTTGTTATTTCACTAAATATATTAAATAAGATTTTTTGATTAGGGTGAGCTAATAAAACATCGTCCATGTAGTGTAGACACATGAGGTCTTGATATTTGTTTTTAATGGGCTGTATAGCTCTGTCCACATATAGTTGGCACATTGTAGGGCTATTTGCCATTCCCTGTGGCAATACTTTCCATTGATATCTTTTATCAGGGCCATTATTATTGATAGAAGGAATTGAAAAAGCAAATCTGGGGGCATCCAGAGGATGTAGGGGAATGGAAAAGAAACAGTCCTTTATATCAAGAGTTATAAGGTAATAGTTTTTTGGAATAGCTACAGGATTAGGAAGTCCAGGTTGGGTAGGTCCCATAATTTGCATTGTTTTATTAATTTGTCTTAGGTCTTGTAATAGTCTCCATTTTCCCGATTTTTTCTTAATTACAAATATGGGAGAATTCCAGGGAGAGGTGGAAGGCTCTATGTGTCCTGCTTCTAATTGTTCTTTAATTAATTGATGGGCCGCTTGCAATTTTTCTTTGGATAGGGGCCACTGAGGGACCCAAACTGGCTTATTAGAGAGCCATGGTATTTTTAAAATTGTTTTCTCAGTGGCCCCTAGAAAAAATGTCCTTTGCCTTTTTTATTATGATTAGGATTTTTATTCTTAACACCTGCAGGCTTGGTTGCTAGGTGTAGCCCCATTTGATGTAAGATATCTCTTCCCCATAGGGTAACTGGCAAGCTGTTTAAAACATAAGGTTGGAATGTTCCTGTATGGCCTTCATTGTCTTGCCAATTTAAGATTACAGCACTTTGTGCTGGGGTATTACTATATCCCAAGCCTCTTAAACTGGTTGAGGCTTTCTGCAGAGGCCAGTGCTTAGGCCATTGTTGTAGATTTATGATGGAAGAGTCAGCTCCTATATCAATCAGCCCCTCCATATCTATACCTTGAATTTTTAATTTGCACATCGGCCTCCGTGAACAATCCTGAACCCAGAAAGCCATAGGTCCTGAACCAGTGGAACCGAATGCTCTGCTATTTCTAATTTGTGGCATGCTTTTAAAAGAACTATGGAGACTGGGAATGAGGAGCAGCTGTGCGATTCTGTCTCCTTGATTTACGGAGATGATGCCCCTGTGTGTACTTAGCATTATTTTAATCTCTCCATTATAATCTGAATCAATAACCCCTGGTATAACATTAAAGCCTAATAAACTCTTAGAACTACGCCCAAGGATTAGTCCCACAGTTCCTGAAGGGAGAGGTCCCCTGATTCCCGTAGGAATCAGCTGAACCCCCCATTTCAGGTGTCAGGACCATCCGGGCAGTAGAACAGAGATCTAATCCTGCACTTCCTCTTGTCCCTCTGATAAGGGAGTTAATGGGTAGGAGGGATTGTGACGAGGAATCATTTGGATCTGAGGGCATTCCTCCTCTAGTGCGCATTCCTCCTCTAGTGCCTCGTACATTTGTGGGCCCCGGGGCATTGGGCCCCGTGCCCCGTTTTTTGAAATCCTTGATAAATCATTTCCATATATATCATATCTGGAATGGCATTGATTGGCCCAATGTATACCCTTTTTGCACCTGGGGCATCGGCCTGGAGCGCGGTATGAATTTGATCTTATTACCCTTGGGGGATATTGCTTAGCATATCTTGGTTGATTATAATACTTTTGTCTGGAATATCCTGTTCTAGGTTGAAACCTTTGGGAATTTTGAGGGGAGGAATTTTTCATCACTGCAGCAATTACGTTGCCTGTGATAACAGCCTCGTTAATGTCTTTGCACAGTCTGATATAAATTGATAAGTCTTTTTTACTTCTCCACGGCCTTATTGCATCCTGGCAATATTTATTAGCATTCTCGTACGCTAATTGGATAACTAGAGGCATAGCTTGCTCGACTTCGCCAAAAACTCTAGATGTTGTTTTTAAGAGTCTATCTACAAAATCAGCGTAAGGTTCGTTAGGCCCTTGTATAACTTTTGATAGGCTGCCTTGCAGATCCCCTGTGCCTGATATTGTCTTCCAGGCTTTCACAGCTGCAGTGTGTATCTGGGCATACACACCTGGATCGTATTGTAGCTGATTTTGTAGTTCAGCGAACTGACCCTCCCCTGTGAGCATATCTATATTGCGTTGAGGGAAACCTGCTGCAGCATTTCTCTTTGCTATTTCTGAACAAAGTTCCTGGAATTGAGTTTTCCAGATTAGGTATTGTCCCCCACTTAGTACCCTCTGCATAGACTTTTCCAATCTGAGGGGGCTAGGGTTAGGGTGTTAAGTGACTCTATCATACTTAATGTGAACGGAGCTTGAGGCCCATAGGTCATTACCGCCTCTTTAAAATTCTTTATTGTTTTAAAGTCTAGGGACTCGTGATATCTTTGTCCCTGTTCATTTTGAAATACTGGCAGTTCTAGGTGCTCCTGCGGTCTATGTTGTTCGAGAGCGTATAAGCGCTCAGAAAGGCCGCCAATTTCTACCTCAAGGGCACGTACATTCTGATCAATACTCCTTATTGTTTCTGTTAGGTATTCTATCCATGAAGGAGCAGAGGGCACTAGTGGTGCCTCTATTTGACGGTCTTTTCTCTTTTTTAATTTCTTTTTGTTCTTTTTATTGGAGACTGTGCTCCCTGAATCACTTTTTGATTCCTCCTCACTACTAGCTTCATAATTCCTAACTGGCTCAGTGGAGGAGACCGTACTCTCATGGTTTGGCTCCTTGTTACTATTATCACTTTCACTAGTATCCTGAGTTTCAGCTTCTAAGGAGAGTACATACTCCTCAGCTAATTTTATTAAGCTTCTGATGGCTTTTGCAGTTCTTACTTTTGAATTTATATTACTGCTCTCCTTGCTGGTCTCAACTGAGTCAGAGGATATGCTTTCTTGTTCACTTTTCTCACTATCCTCTGAGTTCTCGCTATCAAAAATTTCATTCATGGCTTTTATAAACCAACTTTTTGTTATATTCGCTCCCATATTTTTAAATTTTCTTTTTTCTTACCTTGCCGCCGAATTCCCCGTACAGGCCACCACTTGTTGCTGCCTGAAGCGGAAACCGCCTTGGAGCAACGAACGCCGCAGGAAAATTCGGAGGCAGGATGAAAATGAAAAAAGGTCTTTTATTCTTCTTCTCTCTCCGGCTCCAGCAATCACTCCAAACGCTCTAACTCCAACCACCACCTTCTTCTTCTTCCCACACACACTAACTAAACTCACCCAGTTATATACATATCGCTTTAACAAGGACACGTGCTTACATCTCGAGCTTACAGGTGCGTCACGCAGTGTTCACGGGCATACAGAGATTCTTTGGATAATGTATTACTATCAGGTGGAAACTAGAACATCTTTTATGGCTCTCAGCTAACCGCAATCTTTAGCTATCTCCTTGATTATAGGCTCCTTCAAATGGGTTCACAGGATTTAGTGAGAAGTCCTACTATATACTGTATGCAAACGGATGGACCAGGAAAGCTGATATTACAATTCAGTCCAAGTTGGATGACCTCAGAACCAGGGGAGCCCCAATCTGAGTTCAAAGTCCAGAGAACCAGGACCTCTGATATCTGAGGTAGAAGCAGATGTGTGTCCCAGCTAAGGAAGAGAGAATTTGTCCTTCCTCTGCCTTTTTGTTGTAGTCACATCCTCAGAAGATTGGATAATGCCTCCCACTTTGGTGAGGATGACCTTTACTTAGTCTACGGATTAAAATGGAGTCTCGTTGGGAAACACCCTCACAGCACACTCAGAAATATTGTTTTACCTGTTATCTTGGCATCCCTTAGCCCAGTCAGGTTCACACATAAAATTAACCATCACACTTTTTATGAATAAAAACCTTGACATGGTACCTAATTGTATAATGAGCCTCATTAACATGGTAACAATTACTACTATTCTAGTAATCAGAGGGAAACCATCTAATCTAGAATTCACTTGGGTTTCAGTGGACTTTTAAATTCTAGTTATTTCTGCCAGAAAAGTTGTCCATATTTTATTGGTAAATGATGAACTAAGAGATAGTCCATACCCCTTCTATTATTCATTTTCCATCTGATACAAGTCCAATATTAGAATAGCTTTCCCCTGATAAAATATGTTCAGTTGAATAGGATCCCAGTGGTGGAACCTATAGACTTTGAAGTAGGCATCTGTCATTTACAATTGCTACATCTTTCAAACATCTCTCCACGGTTTGGTATTTTTCATATTGTGCATTCTGCTTTCTCAAGGATGACTTTGCCTTTTCTCCTTGTACTTTCTGGTCTCCATTGCTGCTAGAGGACAAACATGTGCCTTAAATCCCATAGGCCAGATTTACCTGAGCGTGACTTGGTTTGAAGTGAGATCCACAAGACTGGGCCTGAGGAGTTGCAGAGGCAGTGTGGATTTGGGACGGGATTGAAAAATGGCTCCCTCATCACAATTCTGCAGCTTTGGGATTGTTCCTGGAAGTCTGGTCTAGGTCTCAATGCTTCAGCCCTCCCAATGATTCTGTGATTTATACAGCAGCTTATCATAAATTCCTTACTGTTCAAACTGACAAGAAAGGATTCTATTGTCAGTAACTAAGCATATTTTTTATACAAAGTATAAAAAATATACAAAGTATATTCACACCATTTGTGTCTTCATACATGCACTTTGGGTAATGATAACCATCTCATTCTACCATCTTTTTTTTTTTTTTGTTTTATTACCCTTTGCCTCCTTCCTTCCCCTCAACAAATGATGTGGGACATGGGAGACGTTTTACACAACTTTGCTGAATTGATTACATATCTTTTCAATTTAAATTTAAATTTTTAACATAAATGTAAATTATGCCCATGAGTAAAAATATTCAGACTAAATAATAATAATAAGCATAAAGTGAAAAATAAATTTCTTCTCACAATTCTCTAGTCTGATTCCCTAGAGATAATGACTTATTTAAAATTAATTTTTATTGACAAATAATTCTATGTATTTTCAGGGTATAATGTTTCAATATATACATTATAGAATGATTCAGGCTAGTCAACTTGTCTGACACCTCACCAATTTATCATCTGTATGTGTGTGGCAAAAAAGTTAAAAATCTATTTTAGCAATATTGATAGAGGTAATCATATTTAAGACTCTTCTTGAAAATTTTGGTGCATGTTTTGTAAGGAAGTTGAAACTTTCTGAAGTTTCAATAATTGAGTGTGCTAAAATAAACTGATAATAGGAGAAAATCATGTAGTTTATTAATGCACAAAGGTGCATGGGAGCCATACAAAATATGAAATTAAAAGAAAGGCCAGATGGTTGAGTCTTAAATACTCTTTATAAGGGAGAGGGGGATGAGGAGTATAGGCAATTTTAGAGGGGTAATGCATGATTTTAGGGGAGACGAATGGGCCCAATGGACAGACAATGGCCTGGGAACAGTTCCTTTGGACTATAGGTGTGACGTTTGATTTTTACACTCTTCCTTTGTGATATGAGTGCTCTTTCTTAGTAAATGAAGTTTCTGTAAGAAGATTGAGGGTCTTTGTGCTTTTCTTTGGTGGATCTGGTCATTAAGTAGATAAGGGAAATTCATCTACTTAAAAAAAAAACTCATGGAGCGTCTGCTGGTGTCCAAATGCCTTTAATTTAAAATAATCAGAATGTCAAGTTGCCATATTTTAGGGCATCATTTTCTAAACCCTAATAGTAGACACATTTCCTCATTTTTTAAGCTCAGAATGAACATACTCCAACGTAACTTGACTTTAATTTACTTAACAATATATCATAGATATCTTTCTAAATCAGTATTTATTGACCTATCTCATTCTTTTTAATAATTTTGTGAGCATCTAATATATGATTGTCTTAGTTTATTTAAACAGGCCCTATGGATGGACACTTGCATATTTCTAATGTTATAATGCTTCTATCAACACTTCTTATAAGTTGATACAGTGATGTATCTATGAATAGACACATACTTGCACATTTGTGTAAGTTTACTTACAAAATAAATTCCTCACAGTGGAATTGCTACATCAAAGGTCATACAAATTTAAATGTTGATAGACATTGCCAAATTTCCCTCCGAAACTGTTACTGATATGTATTTTATACTCAGCAATTTCCCCCTGAAGCATTCATGAGCTTTAAACTGTAGCAGCTGGATTTTTGTTTGTTTGGTCTTTTTTAGAATTCCGCCTCTTAAACATTGCTTTCTGAGTTTATTTGCTTACTCAAACAAAAGAACAGAGGCAACGGGATGGAAATGAGATATAGCAGGAAGGGACAGACAGCTAAGGATTGAGAAGGTTCAGGCTCAGGGTGGGGAGCTTGAATATGCAATGTACTCACCAGAAGTTCCCTAGACAGGTCAGCCAGCAAAGATTAAGTGTCATGCTACACACAATAGACTAACTTATTGAAACAGATCAGAACATATTACATAGGAACTACATGAAAGAAAACCCTGGAACATGTCAGTCCCAGGATGTAGCCCAGTGTTCCAAATATGAACAAAGCAACCTATGTGTGTTTAATTACTTTAGCGCAACCTGAGACCTGGGTTATACTTGGCTATAGACCCTCCCATGCCACCCATTTTTTTTCAAGTCCACTAGTTAGGATGTGAAAATAACATTGACAATCAGGCTGTGTTGTCTCTGACTTTTCAGGAAAATGAACACTGTTCACAAATTTTCAAGTAGTTTTGATTTCTTCAGGTATTGTCTACATGTGCTCGAGAGATTAATCCTTCTATCTACACTGTGGAATGATCCTAGAGTCTCCTCTAATTCTCTGGATGACTGTGGTGGCGTCTTCTCTGGTTGTCAACACCCAAAGAAGCAATTTTGCTATTGGAAGATTCATTGCAGAAATGGCCTCTGTGCAGCTCCTTCCATCAAGGGATGGAGTCTACTGCTTCAGCCTTTGAATCTGGGCTGACACTGTTGTCTTCTCTTACCAAGAAAACACCATGGAAGTGACAAAATGACAGTTTGGGAGCTAAGCCTTCAGAGTCCTTACATACTTCTTTCTCCCTCTTAGGTTCCTACTTCCACCATGGGAACAAGCCAGTACTAGGCTCCTGGAGGATGAGAGACCACATGGAACAGAGCAGAGTTAACCCACTTGTTCCAGCAGACTGCCCATCTGTGGGAGTTTAGCTGGGATCAATAACAACACAGTTGTCCCACACCTGACCCCTGAGTGAGCCCTGCCAAACTCAATCAAAACTTGAACTGTCCAGTCAACCAAGGATTTATGACAATATTGATTATTGTTTGATATGCTGAGTTTCCAAGTTGTTTGTAATACGTGGTTTTGATAATAAATAATATGTTAATAATGTCTTTCAAGAATGCCACAGTGCCATTGGTCTAGCAGCTGTTAGGCTCTTCTGATGTCTATGCTGAAATTGCAGTTGAACTGAATCAGATGAGGGAGAAGCCAGGGAAGACTTACAAAGCCAGTATAGCTGTACCAGGTAATTCTCTTTGAGTTTGGACTTTAGAAGAACAGTACAAATGTACCATTGAGTTAACCCCAACATGTGGACATGATCTTGTGTCAGGAAAGTAATAACCTCACATGCACTGAAGCGTAAAGAGAAAAATAACAAGGAAAGTTCAAAATTTTTAATGTAAATTTCTGTTAAAGAAAGAAAAAGAGTTATAAGACCCATATTTGGACCTGGTGCTGAAACATTAAGGAGCAATGTGGAAACAGTAGAACTCTTGAATCTTGTTTGTTCCTGCTTTCCTTGCCCAAGAGAATGATCACCTCACTGATAGTAGCTGTTGAGCAAAACAACAGCCACTGAGAGCTGACAAAATTGTTAGAAAGCACGCATGTGCTCGCATTAGCACTGGCCTCCTAAGCCAAACTCGGAGAAATTGCAAAACGTTAAATGTGAATTTTGGGGTATATTTGAAGGATTCTTCTGTGTTCTAAGACAATATCATAGAAGCTTATTTTTAAAAAATAGTCTATTAAAAATCCACATTCACAGCCAGACACGATGGTACACGCCTGTAATCCCAGCACTTGGGAGGCTGAGGCAGGAGGATCGTGAGTTCAAAGGCAGCCTCAGCAATGGCGAGGCACTTAGCAACTCAGTGAGACCCTGTCTCTAATAAAATACCAAAAAAGGGGGCGGGGCTGGTCATGTGGCCCTGTGGTCAAGTGCCCCTGAATTCAATCCCTGGTACAAAAAAAAAAAAAAAAAAAAAAAAATCCACATTCACAATCTGTGTTCATGCTTAAATTTTTAAGTTCATTTGATGAATCTTATTCATTCTTATTTATTTGCTAAAAAAAAATGTTAGTTGCCAACCTCAGGTCCAGGTGCTGAGGATATATCAGGGGAAAAAAAAGACATGAAATACCTTGCCCTCCTGAAACTTATATATTAATGAGGGGAAGGCAGAAAATGAAAAAAGTAAATACATGAATTTTATGTTATGTTGGAAGGTGATGATTTCTATGAGATGAATGAAACAGGAGAGGTGAAGGGGGATGCATTTTTAAAAGGGTAGCAAAGCAAGTCCTGATAAGAAGACAAACATCTTAAAAAATTTTAAACCACAGTTATGAATTTCCTATATTTGATTTCTTTTTAAATAAATCAATTGTCTGGAAAAAACTCCTTATAATTCTAATAAACTAAAATAATAAACATAGCACTTCTTAGGTCCTTCCAATGTTAAAAAAACATATAAACCACAAAATTTCAGCCAATAAATCACAACTAATTAATTATACATTTTATTTTGGAACCACAGACTGCTAATCTTTTTTTTTCATTACTGGAGATTTTACCCAGGGCCTCAAGCACACTAGGCAAGCTATACCACTGAGTTACATCCCTAGCCCCTCACCCTTTAAATTTTAAAGGCCAATTCTCTTAAAATACTTAAACCAAATATAGACAAGTTTATAAACCCAAAATATTTCTACTGCTAATTCTCAAGAATTCTATAATTGAAGCTAAATCATTCTGGTGTTGAAATATACCTATGACTAGGAAACAGTTCTGTTATTCTACAAAATTTTGGTGATTACTTTCTCATGAAATTTTTGGAAATTGATATCTTAGGTTGCTTGGGTCTCTATAGGCCAGATAAAATATTGGTAAGTCCTTGCCTTCTGTGCTGCTATAAGGTGCTAGCCCTGATTTACATCTATAACAAGGACTTGATAATTTAAAGAAGAAAGTGGTCAATAATAGCTCCAAGCTCAGATTTGAGTCATATCATTACCTCACTTCAAGTTGAATTATAATTCATAAGCACTAGCCACTTGATGGAATTTTGTATTTCTTGGGCTCCAAAAACCAACAAATGTATTTTTGTCTAACTCACAACTTTGAACCTGACTGAATCATATACTCTTTGCATTTGCTTCCTGTGTTACTTTCATTTGCTTCTCAGACCACACAATTATTCAAATATTCTCAGTGGATGCTAAAACCCTCAGATACTAAAGAACCCTATATATTCTGTGTTATTCTGTTCATCAAAATAATAGGATTTTGTTTATTTGTTTTGAAGTACCCTCATGTTTCTATATTTAAATTTTTTAAATATTTTTCCATATTTTTATTTGTGAATTATAATTATACATAGTGGTGGAATTTGTTGCTACATATACATACACAATTTAACAATATAATTTGGTCATTAACATTCTCCAGTATTTCCCCTTTTTCTCTCCTTCTCTGTCCCCCTGGTCCCTTTTCTCTGCTCCTCTGAGCTTTCCTCAATCTTCAGACAGAATTTCTCTTAAGTTGCTAAGGCTAGCCTTAAACTTGTAATTTTTCCTGCCTCATCCTCCTAAGTGGCTGGGGATACAGGTATTTGCCACCACACTCAGCACCAATTGACTCTTGTATGTTGATTTTGTAGTCTGATACGTTGCTGAATTTGTTTATTAGCTCTAGTAGTCTTCTGATGCTGTTTTATGGATCTTCTAAATATACCATCATATCATTTGTAAATAGTGATACTTTGACTTCATTCTTTTTCTATGTTTTTATCCCTTTTACTTCCTTCTCTTGTCTAACTGATTGGGCTATAAATAATGGGACTATATTGAATAGGAGTGGTGAGAGTGGACATACTTGTTGATTTCCATATTTTTTTTTTCATTTTCCATATTTTAAAGAAAATGATTTCAGTTTTTCCTTATTCACTGTGATGTTGACTTTGGGTTCATCATATATAACCTTTATGATGTTAAGGTAAGTTCCTTATATCCCTAGTTTCTTCAATGTTTTTATCATGAACAGGTGGTGAATTTTGTCAAAAGTTTTCTCCAGATCTATTTAGATAACTATGTGATTTTTGTCATTAGTTCTATTAATTTATATGGTAAATTACATTTTTAGATTTGCATATATATTAAACCATCCTTGCAATCCTGGATGGAAACCAACTAGGTTATTATGTATAATTTCCTTTATATGTTGTTGAATATAATTTACTAACATTTTAAGGATTTTTGCACCTAAATTCATCAAGCATATTGGTCTGTAGTTTGCTTTCCTTGAGGTATCTTTATATGGATAGTATTTAAGGCAAGTAGTGTCTCTTTGAAGTAACTAAGTGCACCAATGTTTGTGGCATAAATATTTGCTATCATTATATCTTCTTGTTGAATTGTTCCCTTTAACAGTACTAAGTGACCTTCTTTATTCTTCTGATTAATTTTGACTTGAAGTCTGCTTTACTGGATTTCAGAGTAGCTATTCCTACAGTTTTTCCATTTTTATGATATATCAATTTCTATCTTTTTACTTTTAGCCTATGACTATCTTTGCCTACAGGTAAGTCTTCTGAAAATTATATATTGTTGGGTCTGGTTTTTAATACATACTATCAGCCTATGTCTTTTCATTGAAAAGTTGAGAACATTTATACTCAATGTTATTATAGAGAAAGTTTATTAATTTCTGCCATTTTGATTTATTTCTAAAGTTTAATTTGGTCCTTTTTCTCATTTGTTTAACTACTCTTTAAATGAGATTGTCCAATTGTGAACTCTGGAGTTTGTTGTTGATTTCTTCTGTATAAATAGTTCCTTAAGTATTTTCTTTAGTGCCAGCTTAATAGTCATGAATTCTTTTAGTTTCTGCTTATCTTGAAAGGTTTCTTAAGGATACCTTTACTGGTCACAGCAATCTTGTTGACATTTTTTTTCAGGGCTTGGCTTGAAATACATCTTCTAAGACCTCCTGGATTTAAGAGTTTGTACTGAGAAATCAGAAATAATGCTCATTGTCTTGCCTCTAAATGTGACCTGATCTTTTTCTGTTGAGGCTTTTAAAATTCTATTCTTTTTCTGTGTGTTAGGCATTTTAATTATAATGTATCATGGAAGGTTATTTTTTTGATCTCATCTATTTGGAGTTCTGAATGCATTCTAGTTTTAGATGTCCACTTGGGATTTTCCAAGTTTGGAAATTGTTGTTATCATTTCCCTGAAGAGGTTTTCCATGCCATTAGCTTATATCTCACAACCCTTTTCAATTCCTATGATTCTTAAATTTGGTCTCTTTTTTAAAAATATTTATTTATTTGCTTTAGTTGTACACAAAGTGTTTTTATTTTTACGTGGTGCTGAGGATCGAACCCGGCCCATGCACGTGCTAGGCGAGCGCTCTACTGCTGAGCCACATCCCCAGCCCCTAATTTTGGTCTCTTAATGTCCCTAAGTTCTTAAATAGTCTGGTCACGGTTACTTATTTTCTTTTCTTTAATACTGACTGAATGATCAGCCATTTTGTCTGCCATGTCTGAGATTCTGTCTTCAGTATGTTAGGGAGAATTTCAACTAAATGTTTAATTTGATTTATTGTACCTTTTATTTCCAAGATTTCTTTGTGGTTCATTTTTAATATCTCCTTATTGAATTTCTCATTCATATCCTGTACTGATTTCCTTAATGCATTCAGGTGTGTGTGTGTGTGTGTGTGTGTGTGTGTGTGTGTGTTTTAGAATTCATTGATCATTTTGTAATCATTAATTTGAATTTTTATCTGGTATTTCACCCACTTCAGTTTATTTGGAGTCTGTTGCTAGTGAATTATGAACTTTAGGAGGTATTATTACCCCGCTTTTCATATTTCTTGTATTCCTGTATTGGGATTTGTGCATCTGTTGGGATGTATTTTTTTTTTTTTTACTCTTATGTATGGGCTTTTTTAGGACACAGATTTCTCTTGGCAAAGTATTCTGGAATATCAAATTGTTGTGAATTTTTCAATATATTTCCATTGGGTTTTGCAGTAAATTTTCCCTTACAGTTCTTTCATGAATATTAGTGTATTTTGATACAGTGTGTATTGTGTCAGAACTTGAACATTCCACTTTCCATATAGATCTCACAAGAATGGTGTTCTTGTTGATCTGACAATAGTATTGTATATAGCAGGGTATGTGAGGTATACACTCTGTGATTGCCACTTTAACAATTCTGTATATTCTAAAGGGGTATGATATTGTTCTATATTGAGACCCCTTGTAGGTTTGATGTCCTCAGTTTTTGTGCTAATTCTGTTTTTGCCATAGGAACATATGACCATAAGTAACCGCTAGCTATTCCTACTTGGGGTCTCATCATTTATTTGAAGTTTTTGTCTTCCCTATTATTTATGAAAAGGTATCATTGAAGTTGAATGTGGTTAGTTTATATGTGGAGAAAGTCACACTGTGTCGTGGCTGGGTTTTGCATAGCTCACCAGCAGAGTTTCTACCCTGTAAACTCAGTTTCCCAGTAAGATCCTAGCACCTCATACAAAAGGGGAAACAAACAACAGCAGAGAATAATGTACAGCATTAAAAATAAATACCTAGTACCTACCATGACATCTGGAGCACTAATTACCACAACAACCAGAATAACAGGGTCAGAAATTGCCAAATGCAAAATAAACAAATAGCTGTAAACTATATCTGGCATTAAAATAAATAGCAGGTACCAACTATGCCATCCACAGTATTAATAACCACAATAACATAAATGGTGGGGGCAGGAATTATATAAACCAAGAACAGAGGAAAAACAGAGAGAGATATCAAGTGATGGCTATAAAGAAGTAAGAGAAAAATAAATTTAAAAAAACAAAATATATAAAGAAAAAGATGAAGAAGAAAGGCAAGAAACAAAAGAAACAAAGAAAAAAGCAAAACAAAACCAATATAAAGAAAGAAAAAAACTTTCATTCTCAAAAGACAAAACAAAGAAAATTAACAAACATTACAATATTACAGTGGGACTGCGAATTGGTGAAAGCCAATATGGAAAGCAGTATGGAGAATCCTTGGAAAGTGGGAATGGAACCACCATTTGACCCAACTATCCCACTCCTCAGTCTATAACCAAAGGACTTAAAAACAGAATACTATAGGGACACAGCCACATCAGTGTTTACAGCAGCACAATTCATAATAGCTAAACTGTGGAGCCAACCTAGATGCCCTTCAGTAGATGAATGGATACAGAAAATGTGCTACATATACACAATGGACTATTTATTATTCAGCATTAAAAGAGAATAAAATCATGGCATTTGCAGGTAAATGGATGGAGTTGGAGAATATAATGCTAAGTGAAGTTATCCAATCCCAACAAAACAAATTCCAAATGTTTTCTCTGATATAAGGAAGCTGATTCATAATGTGGTCAGTGGGGAGACATGGAAGGATTAGGCAAACTCTAGATAGGGCAAAGGGGAAAATGGGAGGGAGAGAAAGAGAGGGGGCATGGGGGTAGAAAAGATGGTGGAATGAGATGGCCATCATTACCCTAAGTGCATGTATGACGATAGAAATAGTGTGACTCTACTTTTTGTACAACTAGAGATATGAAAAATTGTGATCTGTATATGTAATGTGAATTGTAATGCATTCTGTTGTCATATATAACAAATTAAAATTAAAAAAAGGAAACGTATATGTGGATGTGTGTGGATATGTGTGTGTATATCCATAAATCAATGATCACAGCAACACCCCAAATAAAATTTTTTTTAATTGCTATTTGTTTTCTTTAGTTATACATGACAGTAGAATTTATTTGGACATTTTAATATAAATGTGGAGTATGACTTCTTGGATAGGCAGAATTAATATTACCATAATGGCCATGCTACCAAAAGTGCTATACAGATTGATACAATTTCTATAAAAATTTTAATGACGATCTTTGTTTTGTTCTATCCTTTCACCTTCAGTCTGTGGATGTGTTTGCCTATGAGGTGAGTCTCTTGGAGATAGCATATTGTTGGAGATTGTTTTTTAATTCAATCTGTCAGTCTGTGTCTTTTGATTGATGAGTTTAGGCCATTTACATTCAATGTTATTGAGAAATGATTTTTATTCCCTATCATTGTGATTTATTTCTGGTTTTTAATTTGTATTAGTCTCTCCTTTGATTGAATATTTCTTCTAGTGTAGTTCCTCTCTTTGCTGGTTGTTAATTCTATCCTTCATTTCTTCTTCATGAAATATTTAATTGAGTATGTTCTGTAGTGCAGGCTAAGAGTGAATTCTTTTAACATTTGTTTATCATAGAAGATTTTATTTTGACTTCAAGTCTGAAGCTTAATTCTGCTGGGCATAGTATTCTTGGTTGGCATCCATTTTCTTTCAGAGCTTGTTATATATTATTCCAAGACATCCCAGCTTTGAGGGGCTAGGTTAAGAAATCAGCTGAAATCCATATTGGTTTACCTCTAAATTTGACCTGTAATTTTTCTCTATCAGACTTTAAAATTCAATCTTTAGGTATTTTCATAATAATGTACCTTGGTTTGGATCTTGTCATTTTGTATGGTTGCAGTCTTGTATGCCTCCTGTATTTGATTTTTCCATTTCATTCTTAAGGTATGGGAAATTTTCTGATATTATTTCATTGAAAAAAATGTGCATTCTTTTGGTTTATATTTTCAAGACTTCATCTATCCTGATACATCTTAAATCTGGTCTTTTCATGTTATCCCATATTTCTTGAATGATCTCTTCATATCTTTTCTCCATGGTCAACTTTATTTTCAATGTTATATATTTTGTCTTCATTGCCTGAATCTCTATCTTTTGAGTGGTCTAGTCTGCTGGTGATGCTTTCCATTAAATTTTTTTAATTTTATTTTTATAATTTTTAATATGTACAACTCATAGTGCATATATTTAGTATCTTTTTACATACAACTGTTTGTATACAAAGTATATTCGTACAATTCAGGTCTTCAATCATGCATTAAGGAAAATGATATCCGTCTCATTTAACCACCTTTTTTTTTCTCCCCCTCCCTCCCCTCTTGCTCCCTCCCTTACCCTCCCTTCCCTTGACCATTCTAGTGTTCCTCTAATCCTCCTATGTACCCCCCCATCCAACAATACTTTGAAATAGCCTCCTTATATAAGAGAGAACATTTGGTACTTGGATTTTTGAGACTGACTAACTTCACTTAGCATTATGTCTTCCAACTTCATCCATTTACCTGCAAATGCCATTAATTTGTTTTCTTTTATTGCTGAGTTAAATTCCATTGTGCATATATACCACATTTTCTTAATCCACTCATTTACTGAGGGACATCTAGGTTGGTTCCACAACCTAGCTATTGTGAATTGTGCAGCTACAAACATTGAGATAGCTATGTCACTGTAATATGCTGTTTTTAAGTCCTTTGGGAATAGACCCAGGAGTGGGATGGCTGGGTCATAGGATGGTTCCATTCCCAGTTTTCCAAGAAATCTCCATACTGCTTTCCATAACGGTTGCACCATTTTGCAGTCCCACCAGCAATGTATGAGTGTGCCTTTTTACCCACATCCTCTCCAACATTTATTGTTGCTTGTGTTCTTGATGGCTGCCATTCTGACTGGAGTGAAGTGAAATCTTAGAGTAGTTTTGATTTGCATTTCTCTAATTGCCAGCGATGTTGAACATTTTTTCATGTATTTGTTGATTAATCATGTATCTTCTTCTGAGAGGTGTCTTCTCAATTCCTTAGCCCATTTATTGATTGGGTTATTTGTTTTTTTTAGTGTGAAGTTTTTTGAGTTCTTTATATATTCTAGAAATTAGTGCTCTATCTGATGTGCATGTATTAAATATTTGTTCCCGATTAGTTGGCTCTCTATTCACCTCACTGATTGTTTCTTTTGCTGAAAAGAAGCTTTTTAGTTTAAATCTATCCCATTCATTAATTCTTGGTAGTAATTCTTGCGCTACAGGATTCTTATTAAGGAACTTGGGGCCTAATCCAACATGTTGGAAATTGGAGCTTACTTTTTCTTCTATTAGGTGTATTGTCTCTGGTCTAATTCCTAGGTCCTTGATCCACTTTGAATTGAGTTTTGTGCATGGTGAGAGATAAAGGTTTAATTTCATTTTGTTGCATATGGATTTCCAGTTTTCCCAGAACCATTTGTTGAAGAGGCTATCCTTTCTCCATTGTACATTTTTGGCACCTTTGTCTAATATAAGATAGCTGTAATTATATGTATTAGTCTCTGTATCCTCAATTCTGTACCATTGGTCCACCAGTCTGTTTTGGTGCCAATACCATGCTGTTTTTGTTACTATTGCTCTATAGTATAATTTAAAGTCTGGTATGGTGATGCCCCCTGCTTCACTTTTCTTGCTCAGGATTGCTTTGGCTATTCTGGGTCTCTTATTTTTCCAGATGAATTTCATGACTGCTATTTCTATTTCTTTGAAGAATGACATTGGGATTTTGATTGGAATTGCATTAAATCTGTATAATGCTTTTGGTAGTATGGACATTTTGACAATATTAATTCTACCTATCCAAGAGCAAGGTAGGTCTTTCCATCTTCTGAGTTCATCTATAATTTCTTTCTTTAGTGTTCTATAATTTTCGTTATAGAGGTCTTTTACCTCTTTCGTTAGGTTGATTCCCAGGTATTTTTTTTTTTTTGATGCTATTGCAAATGGGGTATTTTTCATCATTTCCCTTTCAGAGTCTTTGTCGCTGATGTACACAAATGCCTTTGACTTATGTGTATTGATTTTGTATCCTGCAACTTTGCCAAATTCGTTTACTAGTTGTAAAAGTTTTCTGGTAGAGTTTTTTGGGTCTTCTAGGTAGATTATCATGTCATCAGCAAATAGTGCTAATTTGAGCTCTTCTTTTCCTATCTGGATCCCTTTAATTTCTTTCGTCTGTCTAATTGCTCTGGCCAGAGTTTCCAGTACTATGTTAAATAGCAGTGGTGAAAGGGGGCATCCCTGTCTTGTTCCAGTTTTTAGAGGGAATGCTTTCAATTTTTCTCCATTTAAGATAATGTTAGCTCGGGGCCTTGCATAAATAGCTTTTATAATGTTAAGATATGTTCCTGATATTCCTAGTTTTTCCAGTGTTTTGAACATAAAGGGGTGTTGTATTTTGTCAAATGCTTTTTCTGCGTCAATTGAGATGATCATATGATTTTTGTCTTTAAGTCTATTGATGTGATGTATTATGTTTATTGATTTCCAAATGTTGAACCAGCCTTGCATCCCTGGGATAAACCCCACTTGATCGTGGTGCACTATCTTTTTGATATGTTTTTGTATCCGATTTGCCAGGATTTTGTTGAGGATTTTTGCATCTATGTTCATTAAAGATATGGGCCTGAAGTTTTCTTTTTTGGATGTGTCTTTGCCTGGCTTTGGAATTAATGTAATATTGGCCTCATAGAAAGAGTCTGGAAGAGCTCCCTCTTTTTCTATTTCTTGAAATAGTTTGAAAAGCATTGGTATTAGTTCTTCTTTGAAAGTCTTATAGAACTCGGCTGTAAACCCATCAGGTCCTGGACTTTTCCTTGTTGGTAGCTTTTTGATGACATCTTCTATTTCTTCGCTTGTAATTGATCTGTTTAAATTGTGTATAGCCTCCACATCCAGTTTAGGCAAATCATATGACTCTAGAAATCTGTCAATGCATTCAGTATTTTCTATTTTATTAGAGTACAAGTTTTCAAAGTAATTTCTAATTATATTCTGTATATCTGAGGTGTTTGTTGTGATATTCCCTTTTTCATCACGAATGTTAGTAATTTGAGTTTTGTCTCTTCTTCTTTTCGTTAGCATCGCTAAGGGTCTGTCAATTTTGTTTATTTTTTCAAAGAACCAACTTTTAGTCTTGTCAATTCTTTGAATGGTTTTCTTAGTCTCAATTTCATTAATTACTGCTCTGATTTTAATTATTTCCTGTCTTCTACTGCTCTTGGTGTTGGTCTGTTCTTCTTTTTCTAATGCTTTGAGGTGTGATGTTAAGTCATTTATTTGTTGGTTTTTTTTCCTCTTAAGGAATGAACTCAGTGCAATGAATTTTCCTCTTACTACTGCCTTCATAGTGTCCCAGAGATTTCTATATAATGTATCTGTGTTCTCATTTACCTCTAGGAATTTTTTGATCTCCTCTTTGATGTCTTCTTCCACCCCTTGTTCATTCAGTAGCATGTTGTTTAGCTTCCAGTTGATGGAGTAGTTTTTCTTATTCCTTGTTTTGTCGTTGATTTCCAATTTCATCCCTTTATGGTCCGATAGCATGCAGGGTAGTATCTCTATTTTTTTATATTTGCTGAGAGTTGCCTTGTGACATAATATGTGGTCTATTTTGGAGAAGGAGCCATGTGCTGCTGAGAAAAATGTGTATTCGTTTACTGAGGGATGAAATATTCTATATATGTCCGTTAGGTCTAAATTGTTAATTGTTTTGAGGAGGCTTAAAGTTTCTTTGTTTAGCTTTTGTTTGGATGATCTATCCATTGGTGAGAGAGGTGTGTTGAAGTCCCCTAGAATAACTGTGTTGTGGTCTATTTTACTCTTGAACTTAAGAAGCGTTTGTTTGATGAAGGTAGGTGCTCCATTATTTGGGGCATACAGATTTATGATTGTTATATCCTGTTGATGGATGGTTCCCTTAAGTAATAAGAAATATCCATCTTTGTCCCTCTTGATTAATTTTGGTTTGAAGTCTACCTTATTTGATATGAGAATGGAAACCCCTGCTTGCTTCCGCCGGCCATGTGAGTGATAAGACTTTTCCCAGCCTTTCACTTTCAGTCTGTTGATGTCTTTTTCTATGAGGTGTGTTTCTTGGAGACAGTAAATTGTTGGGTCATTTCTTTTAATCCATTCTGATAATCTGTGTCTTTTGATTGGCGAGTTTAGGCCATTAACATTCAGGGTTATTATTGAGATGTGACTTTTATTCCCATCCATTTTTATTTGAATTATGGTCTTTAGCTTGATTTGGTTTCTCTTCTGGTTGGTATTTCCTTTAGTTTAATATCTCCCTTTGGTGATTTTCGTAATCATCTTTCTCTTCTTCTTCATGAAAAATGTTGCCCAGGATGTTCAGAAGTGCTGGCTTTCAAGTTGTGAAATCTTTTAACTTTTGCTTGTCATGGAAGGTTTTTATTTCATCTTCGAATCTAAAGCTTAATTTTGCTGGATATAAGATTCTTGGTTGACATCCCTTTTCTTTCAGAGCTTGAAATATGCTATTCCAGGATCTTCTTGCTTTTAAGGTCTGGGTTGAAAAATCTGAACATAGTCTGATTGGTTTCCCCCTATATGTAATTTGCTTCCTTTCTCTTGTGGCTTTTAGTATTCTCTCCTTGCTCAGTGTATTAGGCATTTTCATTATAATGTGTCTAGGTGTGGATCTGTTGAGATTTTGTTTGTTTGGTGTTTGGTATGCCTCTTGAACTTGGTTTTCCATTTCATTCCTCAAGCTTGGAAAATTTTCTGTAATTATTTCGTTAAATAGATTACTCATTCCTTTGGCTTGAAACTCTGCCCCTTCCTCTACGCCGATCACTCTTAAGTTTGGTCTTTTTATGCTGTCCCATAATTCTTGGATGTTATGTTCTTGATTTCTAACAAGTTTTGCTGTATGGTCTAAATTCTTCTCTAGGACATATATTTTGTCTTCATTGTCTGAGGTTTTTTCTTCCAAGTGGTCTATTCTGTTGGAGATGTTTTCAATTGAGCTTTTATTTTGGTTTATTGCTTCTTTCATTTCTGGAATTTCTGTTTGGATTCTCTTTAGAGCCTCTATTTCCCTATTGAAGTAATCTTTTACTTCCTGTATTTGTTTTTGGAGTTCTTTGTCAAAATGATCTTTTGCCTCCTGTACCTGCTCCCTCATCTCATTTTTGAGTTCATTCTTAAGTTCCATAAACATTTGGCATATGTAATTTCTAAATTCCATCTCTGGCATTTGACCAACTGTGCTTGCCATGACATCTACCGATGAGGTATCTTCATTTGTTTGTGTCATTTTCTTTCCTTGTTTTTTCATGTTGCTTGTGTGTCTATTCTTCCTGCACTGTGGGACCTTAACTATTTCGATTTTACCTTAAAGCCTTATGTTGTTCCTGTAGTACAATGCTATCAGATCACCTTATAATTCCTTTACACTTTTAAAACCTAACACTTTCTATTCAGAAAATCCAAGTTTGATCACAATTTACAGATTTTGTTAACCCAGATATTATTTCCAATTTACTCTGTATGCTTCTGATAGGGTTTTATAGCTTCAAGTATTGGATATAGAGGTGTTATGTTTAGGAAGAAGGAAGTGTCTTGAATTGTTCTTTCTTGGAAAGTATGAAAAGAGATATCTATTGAAATGGTTTAGTGGAAGTGGTTTAGTATCAGTAGACGATGGAAGAAAGAGAATGGAGTTGACAATTAGGTGAAAAGACCAATTTATATATATAAAGTAAGTTGGAAAAGGAAAAAAAATGATAAAAGAGTAGGAATTGGTGTAAGAGAGAGGAGAGAGAGAATCAAGGAAATAGAGAGTAAACTATATATAACACCACTTTGCTACCCGGTTCAATTGCGCCGGTTCTAGAAATCCCAAGTTCTGCGTATAACTTGTTTTTGCCTCTGTTTAGTATGCACTGGCAGGATGTAAACATGAAAGATGAAGGAGGAAGAAAAGATACAAGAGTGAGAAGGAAGAAAAGAAGGAAAGAAAAAAGGAGCGGAAGCAAACAAACACACTAACAATCAATGCGGAAGGAAAAAAAAAAAAAAAAGCAGAACAAAACAAAGCCAAAAAAAGAAAAAGAAAAAAAAAAAAAAAAAAAAACTCCCTGCAATCCAACAAAACAAGCAAATCAACAAAAAGAAAAGATAAAAAAAAGTCGAACCCCAAGTTTCAGACAAAACGGGCCCTGGGAAGCCCCCCTCTTTTTTTCCTTTCCAGTTCAAACCAATTGCTATTGGATCACGTCCAGACACTCTGTGATCCTGTTAGTAAAATCAAGGCTGCATCTTAGGCCAGTGGCTGCACGGTTCAGTGAAGGATTGGCCCAGGGGGTTTGTGTGTGTCAGCAGATGAATGGCACTGGGAAGGGGACCTTCCAGAAGGCACCCCCTGCCCAAGCCCACCCACAGTTGCAGCCTCTTGTGGCCTCTGCGCTAGCCTCAGAAACGCCTTCCCCTGCTGACCACCCGAGCCTCACCCAATTGTGCCTTGTCTTCAGAGAGCTGGAGAGTCCCTGGATGGCTGCAGCCGTCGCTCTCCATCTCCTCCCCTTTGTCTGGGCCAGCCTCTGCAGCTTTCAAAGATGGCGGTGCTCTCCTTCCAGTCAACAGCAGCTCCGCAGACTCCCGTATCCTCGCCAATCGATTTCAAAGCTGTTGGGTGGATGTCTCCCTGCCAAAGTGGCACCGGGAAGCCACACCTGTGACTGTGGTGCAGACAGCGCTGCTTCGGACTGTGGCCCGCTCCACTCTGCCCCTTCTTGCTGATTGCCGATCTCTGCACTGCTCTGTCCGGGGCCCCACTACTGAGGGTCGAGTCAGGCGGAGTGTGGATTTGAACTGGTGTTGTGGACCCGCGGTCTCCCGTGGTTCCCCAGCACCAATCCCGCCGGCTGTTATCGCTGGTTTTTATCGCCGGTTTCACGCTGGTGTGCCGTGAGTTTGGCTGGGGTTGCAGTAGTAGCGCGGTCTCCCCACACTGACTTTTGTTTCGGACGGCCTGTGCACCACCCAGGTGGTTTTGCAGGAGCCTCGCGGCTCCAGCCGCTGCAGACAGCTTGTCTCTTTCTCTCTCTGGTAGTGGTAATCAAACCATCCAGGAGATCGGTATTTTCAGCCTATATATATATGATGAAAGGCAATTTATCTGCTTTGTTGGATTCTTTCCACGGAGCTGCCCTGAAGTGCGGCTTCCTCTAATCCGCCATCTTGGATCCGCCCCACTTTCCATTAAATTTTAAATTTGGTTTATTGATTCCTTCATTTTGCGGATTTCTAATTGGTTCTTTTTCAGAATTGCTATATTCTTTTTGAAGTGATCTTTCCTGTCTTGTATTTTTTTTTTCTGATTTCACTCCCTATATCATCTTTTATCTCATGGATCAGTTTAACTATGAACATTCTAAAGTAATTCTCTGACATTTCTTCCAGTGTGGTGTCAATGGATTCTGTTATTGAGGTACTGATTCATTTGGGATTTTTTTTCCCCTTGCTTTTACATGCTGTTTGTGTGTCTACCCATCTAACAGTATGGATCTAAGGCAGTAGAATGAATACCCTGTGAACTTATAGTGTCCTGAAGTTTTCAAATACCTCATAGTTTAGGAAGAGACAAATAATAACACACCAAATGCAAACAACATACAGCATTAAACCAAGTAGTTGCTACTCTGAAATCCACAATGTTCATTGTCACAAAAAACAAAAAATATGATTAGGTCAGCTATTGCCAACAGGAAAGCAGTAAGCTTGCAAATGGGTTTGCAGTTTCAAAAGGTAAACAGGGAGAATACAGAAGAGGTGTAGGATGTGATGATTACAAGGGAGGAAAAGAGAAAAATAGAAGTCAAAAATTAAAAGAAGACAGAGAACAACAGAGTTTGGCTGTTAGCAGAATAAGAGAGAAAGATAATCCTGGGAAACAAAAAATCAAAAAGAAAAAAATATAAAACAAAACTAAAATATACTAATCAAATATCCTAGCCCTGAAAAAACTGGGCCATGAAAAATAATTACTGTCAAAAAATGCTAAAAATGAGAAAAAAGAGACAAATATGTACAAGTGCCCATGTGTAAGCTGCCTGGTACCAAAACCCGGGAAAAAATCTCGGAGGCAGAGTATAGCTTTTACTACTTTTACTTCTACTTTCTTAGAGCTTAGAGAGGGAAAGAAAGATTTTTCTTCTTAGCTTCTTTCTTCTGTCTTCTGTCTTCCTTGGGAGCCTCAGCCTAACTCTGACCAGTCATTACTTCTTCTATCTGGTTTCTCTTCTGTAACCGCTCTGCCTATGTTCTGGCCGCTCTGATTCTTCTGACCGACCGAGTGACTGCCCGACTGACCGAATGAATTCGTTCTCCTAACTCGGACCGCTTTCACCCGGTTATATACTTTCAGTTTTGCGGGTGCCTACAGGTGCGTCACATACATATCAGGTGGAACCCATGGCTTCCAGCTAGCTGCAATAGCCATTCCTAATTAGGGCTCCTTCATATTCCTTCCCTTTAGTTTAAAAAGGTGCTTTAATTCTATTTTCCCTAGCTAGCTTTTCACCTTTTATTTTTGAAAGGGTGGATATTTGAGCCCTTTTTGAGAAGGTGCTGCGGCTTTAAGGAAGCCTACTGCTGAGGAGCAGCTAACGCACTCAGTTAAGCACAATTGCATAAGCGGCTTTGCCTTTTTTTTTTTTTTTTTTCTTTATTTTTCTTTATGGCTTTCTTGCCAAAGCTCAATGGCTTTTTTTCTGCATGGTTTTTACCATGCTATTTAATTCTCTATTTTCTTTTAAGCTCATGGCTTTTTTCTTTATGGCTTTTTTGCTAAAGCTCAAGGCTTTTTCTCTGTATGGCTTTTCTGGCTTCTTTATTTTTTATGGCTTTTGGCCAGCTACTCTGCTTCGGCTTTTGGCCGGCTACTCTGCTTCGGCTTAATTCTTAACTGGCCTCAACTGAGTCAGAGGCTATGCTCTCTTGTTTCTACTCTTTTTGCTGGTCTCAACTGAGTCTGAGGCTATGCTTTTTCCTCACTATACTTCTACTTAGCTTCTTGTTCTTATTTCTTAGCTTTTCTTCTCTGCCTGCCGAGCCCCGGACGGACCACCATTTGTAAGCTGCCTGTTGTGGCCAGCCACGGTGCCGCGGGAAAATTCTCGGAGGCAGAGAAAAGCTTTTACTACTTTTACTTCTACTTTCTTAGAGCTTAGAGAGGGAAAGAAAGATTTTTCTTCTTAGCTTCTTTCTTCTGTCTTCTGTCTTCCTTGGGAGCCTCAGCCTAACTCTGACCAGTCATTACTTCTTCTATCTGGTTTCTCTTCTGTAACCGCTCTGCCTATGTTCTGGCCGCTCTGATTCTTCTGACCGACCGAGTGACTGCCCGACTGACCGAATGAATTCGTTCTCCTAACTCGGACCACTTTCACCCGGTTATATACTTTCAGTTTTGCGGGTGCCTACAGGTGCGTCACATACATATCAGGTGGAACCCATGGCTTCCAGCTAGCTGCAATAGCCATTCCTAATTAGGGCTCCTTCACCCATGTACCACTCAGCTCACAATTAAACAGAAAAAAATTCTTGATGGTATGTTAAGGAATTGTGCCCATTGCCCTGGTCAAAAATTCGTCAGTGAGAATATATGTTAGTTTCCTCTTCCTAAATGTCTTTCTTTCCATTTCTTCTTGAGGTATGGACTGTGTACAAGAGTATTCGCTACAGGCTGTCAAATCCTTCCTCATTTTGTACTACTCATCAAGTTGCCAGTTGGAGTTCAAAAATTCTTGGATTCCCTTCTTGGCAGTGTGAGGTAGAGTGGTCTAGAGACTGAGGTCTGCTCCATCCTCAGGGTCGGGTTGCTGTAGAGTTCTGTGAGAGGGGTTCCCAGAGGCGGAGCTCCTGAATGCAGGGTTCAGGTCTAGGCGGCCCCAGGTGTTTCCTTGAATGGCAGTTGGACTGAAGATTTTAAATCAGCGCACTTTCAGGGCCTAGCAGCTGCCGGTTCACTCTGGGAAACTGCACCCCAGGAATCTCCCCTGGGTTCCACTCATATGGTGGAGGAGCCAATCCTTCACCCCCTCCATCACCTGCATACCCCATCTTTCCTGGTCTCCTGGGTTCTGTCCCCAAGCTTGGTCACATCCACCTCCACCTGTCCTGTGAGCCACAGGACTCAAAAGGATGAGGAAGCTGGTGGGTTTCCATGACCTGTATTTCTCTGTGTAAAACCCTTTGCACATATGAATTTCTCCTGGTCTCCTAGGCACATTCTGTGATGTGTGGTGGGCATCTGGAAGTCCTGATTTTTGGACCCAGCTTGGATTTTCCAGGATTCAACTCCCATAGCAGATGGCTCCCACAGCATGACTGCAAAATGGCTCCTTCCTTGGCTCTATGCAGGGAGCTGAAAGGGACCTGGCATCTTTCCCTCATGAGGATATTGTGTAGCGCACCTTCTGAGTCAGTCTTGCAGTGTCTTTGATAGCTGATCTCTGTACTAAGACATACCATGAGCCTCCTCAAAATGTGGGTTTCCTTTATTCCCCTATCCTTCCACTTTTGCTCCAGCATGAGCGGTACAACAAAAATTTCTTCTTTATTTTATTATACCCAATCTCCTGAGTCCCTGAGCTGTTTTGAATATCGAGTATTAATTCCCTGTAAAATCCTTTTTTATTTTTTCACTCACTTTACTGAGAAGCTGCCTACCAACTTTCTTGGTTTCATGCCATGAGGCAGCCTGGAAAGTGACCTCCTCTACTCTATCATCTTTCTCTCCAACCCCCCAAAATAAAAACTCTTAGTGAAAAGTGAAAAATTGACTCTGCTGAGGTGGTTAAAACCATTGATGAGGGTGGATGATCACTGCCTGTACCAGATTGCCTTTCCTTCCATTTCTTCTTCGTTATGTATTGCTTGGAGAAAGCAAGAGCTTGAGGTGGTCAAGTCCATCCTCTTTTTGTGCTGCTCATTAAGCTGCCAGCTGGAGTGGCCTGGAACAGAAGCCAGTTGTAATAGCTTTCAGTTTTTTTGTTTTTTTGTTTTTGTTTTTTTGTTGTTGTTGTTGTTTTGGTATTGGGGATTGAACCTAGGGACACTTAGCCACTGAGCCACATCCCCAGCTCTTTTTTTGTATTTTATAGAGTGATAGGGTATCACTGAGTTGTTTAGGGCCTCACTAAACTGTGGAGGTTGGCTTTGGACTCATGATCCTCCTGCCACAGCCTCCTTAGCTGCTGGGATCAGCTTCCCTTCTGTATATGGTAGGACAGAACGAGAAGTACTGTCAATTGGAGCTTTGTCTGGTTAGAACAGATCCAAGCATTCCCTACAAAATTTTATTAAATAGGAAGTTCTGGTGGCTGCGATTTAGCTTTAATCAAGCCTTTGGTACTTTGTCAAGTGGTATCTGCTAGGGGGAGATTAGATCAACACACCCTTAGGGCCAGGCAGATGTTGATTTCTGTTAGGCATATGATCTCAGCACCCACTCCCCACACACCAAGAATTTGACTTATAGGGCACAGGAGTAAACCCTCCACAGGTCTTGTACACGTCACTGTCCATGAGTACGACCCTCCAAGGCTCAGTTCCTGAGTGTCCTCACTCTCACCTGTTCAGTTTCCCAAACCACTACAGTTGGTCATATGAGACTCAAAGGGAAAGTAAGTCGTGCTCCCCTCCGTATCTCTGACTTGACTCCCCCGTATACAATCTTCTCTGCCCCTGTTTAAATCACCTGCTTGGTATACCACAGGCAT
The DNA here is from genome assembly GCA_025594165.1 of Tamias sibiricus. Taxonomy (NCBI): domain Eukaryota; kingdom Metazoa; phylum Chordata; class Mammalia; order Rodentia; family Sciuridae; genus Tamias; species Tamias sibiricus. The sequence goes on along the minus strand of CM046658.1, from coordinate 106,247,768 downwards.
CACATGGTAGGCACTCTGAGACAGTATGGCAATATTTGCTATGATCTCCTGGGCTTCCACAGCAGCAAGCTTCAGCATTCAAGATGGCTCCTGCCTCAGCTCTCCACTTGCCAGTTGAGAAATACAGAGCACTTTTCAAATACCAGCTCACTGGCTCAGCTAAGTTCAGGTAGCTTTTCTGTTCTACAAGTTTTTCCATGACAATTTTGTTTTTGTGGTTCTCTCTTGTTTATAATATCCCTCTCCCTGCAGTGAACCGGCTGCCATGTACTCTTTCTTGTCTTTTGTTCAATGCACCAAAAATTTCTGTCTTTAAGAGTCTCTGACTGTCTATATTGGATTTCAGTGAATTCCTTCTTTTATCCAACTTATTAAAAAGCAGTACTCCACTGCTTGAATCCTGAGTCACAGCCTTCCTCTAATCCGCTGTCTTCAGTCTCCTGCTGTGTTTTTGCCCATGCGCTCATACCTATGATAAAGTTTTGCTTATAAACGAGGCACAGTAAGAGATTAGCAACAATCACTAATAATCAGATAGATGGAGCAGTCATAACGATATACTATAATAAAAGTAATGTGAATGTGGTCTCTCCCAGAATATCTTATTGTGCTGTACTCATCCTTCCCCTTCTTGTGAAAGATATGAGATGATAGATACTTAAAAGAAGCGCTTTCTGGTTTCACTTTGACATATCTGAATTACCAGCATCACTATTCTTGTGCTTTGAGGCAATTAAGTAAAACAAGGAATACTTGAACACAAGCACTACAATACTGGGAAGTTGATCTGAAAACCAATACGGTTACTAAGAGATGAAGAGGTAGTAGTGCATACTAGTGGATATGCTGGACAAAGGGATGGTTCTTATCCCATGTAGGATAGAGAAGGGTAGTGAAAGATTTCGCCATATTACTCAGAATGGTGCACAATTTAAAATTTATGCATTGTTTCTGGAATTTTCCACTTATTGTTTTCAGATTGAGGTTAGCCACAAGTAACTGAAACCATGGAAAGTGAAATTGTGAATAAGGGGAGAATACTGTAGTTCCATTATACATACAACAGATGATTATCAGCAAGGGGAAAATGAGGAAGAAATGCATGCATTGTGTTTCTAACTACTCTTGAATTGATACAGGTAATTCTTTCCTGGTGTACCTTTGCCTTGATCAGAATTGTTGGTATTTTAAAGTATTTGCTAAAGTTAACCCCCTGATGTGAACCAGAAATCTGAATAATCCAAACAAATTTTACTAATGGCCACAATCAGAGCAGAAGTGTGTACTAAATATCATTTGATTTGGGGAAAGATAAGTAAACAGAAATGCAATGAGTTTGTATTTTTTGTTTTTTCCTGCTTAAATTGGTATTCAATAATTTGATGAAAAACCCAGGAACATGTAAGTTTATGGAAGTAATGCATTCTAATTAGAATTCTAATTCTGGTAATTTCTAATTTCAGAAAGTTCATTACCATGTTACAAGTTTTCTGTTAAGCTTTCAAAAACACTTTGTATTGAACAAACTTAATGCCACTTTAAGAACAACTTGTTGGGATTTGAAAGCAAATCAGTTCTTGAGAAGAAGGAGAGATTTAAGGAGGTGCAAAGAGAATGCTGAACTAAATCCAAAATCCCTTTGTAGATGTATTTTGAAAGAAAGAGTTCAGCATTGTTTTTAAATCATGATTTTTTAGAACAGGGAGTAGAAATTAGCAATTCTCATAAAAAGCTGACTTGGCCAAAATTGTCCTTCCCTCTCTGAGAATTTTTTTTTCCCATCATAAATGAGAACTCTGCTACTGGGTTTAGCTTGTGAGCTCTTTGGGTACAGTCCTTATTCTGGTTAGAGAACAAGAAAAACTTCACAGCAGGATTCACCATAGAGACAGTGGGCCCTGGGATGTGGAGGGAGAGTGTCCCTCTTCACTACTATCTCCTCACTGCCTACCCACTGCCTACCGTGAGACCCTGCTGTCTGTCCACTGTGATGGACCCTTGCTCCAGTGCAGGGACAGTGTGGCTGTGGCAATGCAAGAGTTTCTAATGCCATCCAAAGGAAGTCAGTGACAGGAAGGGCAGGAGGAGGGGCAGAACTGCTTGGGAATGGCTGTTATCTGACTTCCCACAGATTATTCACTTGGTCCAAAGCCCTGAGGATCCCAGTGTAAAAAACATGGCAGGGAAGAGGAGATAGAGGAAGAAAGGGAAATAATAGGAGAGGGTGGGAAAGGACATGGGATGGGAAAGAAGGGAGCAGAGACAAGAAGGGGGGCACTGGTGAAAAGGGACAAGGAGTTCTCTTGGGTCCAAGGTCTTTGCTGAGACCACCACTTGACTGAAGCAGGCTCTGCCCCTAGATGGTGCTGTGTAGTTAGCAAGTTCAGAAAATACCCATCACCCAAAGTACAGAAACCCAACTTTCCTTTTGGTGCCTTGATAACTGGGCTAGTTTGGATTCTCGCCCCCAGCCCACCACCACTTCCCTAAACTAACTTGTACATACGCCCATACGTCCAGGTGCTACTGTCTGTCACTCCCCTCCATTCTCCATGCTTTCTCATCTTCTATGGTAGGTGCCTTATGGATATCCATCTAATGGATGCTTACAAGAAGCCTATGAGATAGGCAGCATTCTCTCCAATTTATAGATGCAAATAATGAAATTTGGATATATGAAGTGAGAAGCACAAGGTCTCTCAATTCAGAAGTTCAACAGCTGGAGCCAAGATTTAAATTCAGTTCTGTGGGACTGCAAAGTCCATGAACCTGACAGTGGGGAAGCTCCAGCTTGACTCAGCCTCCTCTGTGTGTCTCTGAGCCTGGTTGGTGTCATCTTTTCTGTGCCATTACTGGGGGTCAGGCTGTGGGCCAGATGGTCCCTCAGTCAATCAGCAGTCTTTATTGAGTGGCAACTATATCCTCTACAGAGCCCCGCCCTGCTCTCTTAGCAGTGGAAGTCACAGGTGGCTTCCCTGGGAGGGAGGTGGATGGTGTGAGTCATTACTTCCCTGGGAGGAGCCCATGGTGAATGCCTGGCTCATTGGTCATCAGAGTGACACAGCTGAGCATGAGTAAGGAGAGAAAGGGAGGGGGAGGGAAAAGGAAGAAACAAACGACAAATCATCATTGCTGTCTTCTGTCCTGACAAGGAAGATATTTTATTTTCCACTTAGATCTGTACCTGTTGAGGCATGTGGAAGCTAGAGGCTAAGGATCCAAGAGACAAATCCTATTCTCCAATGATTAGTAATTAGTAACTTAATGGTACAACACTCAAAAACGACCAAAGTTACTTAGGTAGTGATGATAGTCTTTAAAAAAGAAAGCATCACCATATGATTACATTTCCCAATATATTTTAAATTGGGAGAGTGAAAAGAAAAGACAGATAAAGAGGAAACAGAAGCAGAAGAATAATGGGAAAGAAAGGAAAAGGAGGACCAAGAAGATTTGTGCAGGACTCCCACCTGGGCACTGTATCTTTCCTCCTGGTCCTTTGGCCTCTGTTCTTGTCTATTTCTCTTTTGTCTTGTCACACCTATTCTCTCTACACACATATTTGGCAATAAATAGGGAAAGACAATAGAATTCAAAGGTGCTATTTTTTCCTCCACAGTATAATGTCAACATATCAACTGCACAGTAATTTTTATTGCATTGGGAAAAAAGTTATTGATCAGTGAATTATTAATTCAGGCAACAAGATAAAATTAACAGAACTGCAGCCTGAACTAACCACTTTCTAAAAAAAAATAAAAAATACAAAGCAGTCAAGTGAGTCATGTGCAGCTGAGTAGAGAAAAGAGGAAAGAGTGCTGTGATGTTGATACGTGCGATGACAAGAAAATCCCTTTAAATATGTCCTCTGTGGATCTGGTACTGTGTTACACAACTGACCAGTTCCAGAAGACAAGGAAGAAGAAAGAGTTAAGAGTAAAAGCAGACGTGGAATGATCTGTTGCCAATGTTTCCTTACCTTTAAGCTCTTCAGGGCTCATCCAAACAAAGGGCAACCTCATCTTCTGCTACATCTGGTGAATTCATCTGTTGTCGGAGAAGGTATAGCCAAGTGTCCAGATAAATGGCCTTTCCTAGGCCCCTCTGTAAACTGTCTGGGTTTTACCAATCAACTTGACTTTGTGAAATAGAGCAGCAGGAGGGGCCATCATCCAAGCACGCTGGCTTCCAACCACCAGGATGTGGATAGACAGAAATCCTTGAGTCAAGCAGCTGTGACCCAGGCATGGAAGGCCCTCAAAGTACATTTGCTTAGGGTGTTGAGATCAAGCAAGAAAACAGTTAACTTTACGTGTCAGTGAGATTGCAACCTCAATGAGATTTTATCTATTGAGTGAAAGATTAGGGGAGGACAAATTTATTGTCATTCAGAGGAAGTATTTATAAACTTGGCAGAGCTTCTTGGAGAGTAGAACAAAGGCTGCCAAAAGAGCTTCATAAATTGAAACGGATGACCTGAAAGTATTTTCCACGACATACATATGGTTATAGATAGGCTGCACCGCTTGAGCTCAGCATTCAATTGCCCTGCACTAAGGCTGATGCTTTCTCCTGTGTGGACACGGGGTAGGGTGGGAGCGTGAATTCGTGTTGGAGTTAGAATTGGGATGGAGAAGAAAGGATGATGAGACTGCATACTTGGGAAGGGATGAAAGGAAGTGAAATATTGCAATGAGGGAAGGTTGTAATGGGTGCAGAAGATCATTCATAAGTTGCATGAAGGGGAAGGAAAACCATGAGGGTTAGTTTGAAGGAGAAACTGTAAGAGGAGGTAGCTTTGATGTGGGGAATGACATAAAGGAAAGAATAACAGCATAAAAAGAAAGGATTCAGTGGGGTGGAGAATGGTCTTGACCAGCAAGGCTTATGGGTCATATCTGGCCTGCTGCCTGATTTTGCTAATAAAGTTTTATTGGAACAGTGATAGGACAGTTTGTTTACTAATTGTTTATGGTTGTTTACATGCTGCAATGGCAAAGTTGCACTAATTGTAATAGAGACCAAAAACCTAAAAGCCTGAAATATTTACTATATGGCCCTTTATAGAAAAGAATTTGCTGAACCTGGCTTTGACTATGACTTCTAAACCATCAACCCCTACTCCCCGCCCGTGTTTACTGAAATGCTACTGCTTTCTGCCAGGGTTTATTAGTATTCAAGGCAAAGTTTAATTCTACTCTCCATGGCATCTATTTTTACTTATTTTGTATGTGATTTGAAGTTTGCCAGATTACTCTTAGGAAAGTAAAGATATATAGTAGGTCATTAAATGAAATAAAGAGTAAGGGCTGTATGTACACAGTGAGAGGGACACACAAAGATACAGACAGAAATGGGTGATGCTTGTGTAAGTCAAGAGACACTGAAGATAGCAGACAAAATGCCAGAAGGTACAGGAGAAGACTGGAATAAAGTTTCTCCCCTCCTGGCCCCCAGAAGGAATCAATTCTGATGCCATGTTGATCTTATAGACTTGAGACTGTGATACAATACCTTTCTATTCTTTAAGTCACTTGGTGTCTAGTTCTTTGTTACAGCAGTTCCAAGAATTAATCTCTCTCTCTCTCTCTCTCTCTCTCTCTCTCTCTCTCTCTCTCTTCTCCCCCCCCCCCCACACACATGCACAATGACAATGTTTCCCAAATAGTCTTTCTTCATGGGCACTAAGCATCTCCTAAGAGATTACCTTCTTTCCCAAAAGGACACTAATATTCTGGAAGAACACTTCAACCCAGACATTATGATCTCACAGGAGTCTATGAATCTTTGCTTTCTTACTATCAGAAAATTCAAACTTGACAGGCAAGCCTTCTAGCACTTGACCTTCAAATCTGGGGTTATGCTTCCAAGAATTCTTCTGTCCTCCACCAAGATTCCAGAACAAGCTTTCTTTCCATGCCAACCTGTGGGGCAAACAAACCCTCAAATGCTGTGGTATCTTTCTAATTCATTTCTTAATTCATCAACCTGCTCTGAAAATGTCACATTCATTGGAAGCACAGTTGCCAACATGAGGGTCCCAGACCCCCTGTAGGCCAGAAGTTGTAGCCACTGACTTACAAAACTTTATATGCATTAAACTTTGTGAGTTGGTTCAAAGCATTTTTAAAAGTGTTATATAAAAATTTTATCATCAATTATTAAAAATTCAACAACTGTTCACATAGAGGTCCATGAAAGTGTTTGACATTAAAAAGGAGGTCCTAGCCAGGTGTGGTGGTCCACGCCTGTAATCCCAGCACTTGGGAGGCTGCGGCAGGAGGATCACAACTTCAAAGCCAGCCTCAGCAATGGCAAGGCACTTAGCAACTCAGTGAGACCCTGTCTCTAATAAAATACAAAAAAAAAAAAAGGGCTGGGGATGAGGCCCAGTGGTTGAGTGCCCCTAAATTCAATACCAGTACCAAGAAAAAAAGAAAAAAAAAAAGGAGGTCCTTATAATTATGTAAGCCTTCTGTATTAGAAGCATGAACAATGATTGTCCCTTTAGGAATGATGGAGTCCCCCAATCATTCCTTCTTTTTTTTTTTTTATTTTGTTTTTATTTGTTTATTTATTTTTATTCATTCATTTTTGTAATGAACATTCTAAACTCTCTAGGCACTAGGACAGGGAGGTGTAGACATACACACTGTCTTCAAGGAGCTCAGAGTCTAGTGGGGCAACTAGATAAGAAAATCAAGGATGAACTGCAGAGAAGCCTGTGCTGTAATAGGAGCAAGTGAATGGGAGAATGGAGGTGGATGCTTAGTGTGAAATAACAAAGTGAATAAAAAGAGTTGGAATAGGCCCCCAAAGTCGTGAAAGTTTAGGTGGTAAGTGGCAGCAACTCTGATGGCAGCACAGGGGCTTTCTAGAAAGAGGAGCTGACATTTTATGAGCATCTGCTCTATGACAGGGTTGTGGCAAATCCATACATTTATGTCTTCACTCTGACCTTCTGAGATGGGTACTATTATTTTAAAATAATTTTACTGTAGTAAATGTAAAATTTACAATTTTAACCCAGTCCAGTAGCATTAAGTACATTCACGTTGTTCTACAGCCCATCCTGCCATCTGCATTGAGAACTTGTTCATCTTCCCAAATTGAAACTGTACCTGTTAAACAATAACTTCCCATTCCTCCTCCTGCTCTGTCCTTGGAAATCACCATTCCACTTCCATCTCTATGATCTTGATCACTCTAGGTACCTCACAGAAATGGAATCATATATTTGTCATTTTGTACCTTCAAGGTTCACCCATGCAATAAAATGTTTGAGTATCATTTTTTAGGCAAATACTACTCCCCTGGAGGTACCTACCACACTGTGTTTATCCACTCCTCCTCCACAGATGGCAGTTTGGGTTGCCTCTGCCTTTTAGCTGTGTGGATAGCATTGCCAGGAGTGTGGATGTACAACTATCTGTTTAAGTCCCTGCTTTAAATTCTTCTAGGTTGATATCCAGAAGTGGAATGGGTATACATCGTATTCTGAGTGGAATACATCAATGCTGAGATTACCTGGGAAAACGTGGACAAGATTTCTAATTGTTTTGGGGAACAACTGTACTATTTTCCATAGCAGCTGAATCATTTGACTTTCCCACCAGCAATGCAAAGAGTTCTGCCTTTGCACATCCTCACAGACACTTGTTATTTTCTGTCATTATTATTGGCAGTGGCCATCATAATGGGCATGAAGTAGCATCTCACTGCAGTGAGATAGGTACTGTTATCATCTGCACTTTTTCCTATGAGGCAACATAAGTTCAGGAACACACCCAAGGTCATGTGACCAAGAAATGGCAGAACCAGAATTTAAACCTGAGTCCATTCTACTCTGGTTCCATGTTCTTAAGCACTACACCAACCAGATTGCCCAGTAGGGAGCCTGGGGAAATAAGTAGAGGGATGGGGAGGGAGGGACGATGGGGAGGGAGATGGGCTGGTGAATGTGGGGTCAAATCATAAAGACTTTCGTGATTTTTCCTGGAAAAATTTCTGCTCTCATAAACAACTTTTATGCACAAAATGTATATGATAATCATATTAATCCAAGGGTAAAGAAGAGGAAACATGAGATGAGTCCATAAATTTTTTTTAAAAACCACTGTTTCTCAGAAATGTAATCAGAATAGCTATAGGTTAAGGCCTAATGTAAGGAATAACTTATTTTTCCATCAAAGTACAACTGAAAATAACCAAGAATAATAATGTGTTGGCTCCACATTTTTCCATTTGTACAAGCAAGGATATTTTGGGGCATCTTATGGAAAATATAACCTCAAGGGTTAAAAGAGCATTCATCAGGCATCTAAGCAAGTTGTGAGCCTTCTCTCTGGAATCTGCATGTACGATGCAAAGTCCCTGGTACAAGGTTCTGGAAAACTGGCCCGGAGGAAGGAAAGGCCTCACTGCATACTCCTGGGGTTCAGATGTCCAGGCATGCCCAGAGAGAGAGCATGGAGGAATGGGGGAGGAGAGGATCTCTGGGAGAAGCTGAGTCAGAGCCTCAGAAGAAGAAGCCCAAGGAAAGAAGATGCTGCTGTTCCAGAGCTCAAGGACAAGGAGCCTCTGACAGAGTGGAGTGACTCTGAGAGTAGCATGGGTATGCCGTGGTCTGACCTCCAGCCTACTGCTTTCTCCATCTCTGCCTCTCCCCACCCTGGGGGCTTGTCCAGAGCCTGGAGAAGTGACCATGAGGAGGTTGTGTTTCACTGCCTAGTGACAGAGGGCAGAAATGTGTTCAAAAGTACAGTCCAGCAGTGGAGCTCAGGGACAGATGCTGGCAGTGCTATGAGAATCCATGCATGGCCAAGTTGGGCTATGCAGATACCTGAAGGGCCCTGGGTCCTGGCCATGGGTGGTTCGGGAATAGTGGGCCTCATGAGAGGCAGAAAGGAGGAGCACCAAGAAGGCGCAGGTCACTTTGAGTTAGCTGTGGGTATCTTAGAGGGGCCTTAAAAAGCATGGGTCAAATGTTTACTACTGGGGACACAGAAGTTTTGCATTTGGGATCCTCTCAGAACTTGCCCAATATGTCTATCCCTTTGGCTGAGTTCAGATTTGTCTGCTTTTGCTATAATAAAAAACTGCAATTGTAGGTAGAAATCCTGAGTTTTATGAGTTGTTCTAGCAAATCATCCAACCCGAGGCAGTAGTGGGAAGCCAAGCCTTTTCTTGGGAGCCAGCAGGTCAGAAGTGAGAGTGCCCTGGGGTCCTCTTAGCCCAGGGCTGGTGGACTCAGGGTGAACTACTGCTGGACTAGAACTGCTGCCAGCAATTCTACGCAAGCACAGTAGCCAAACCTGGGCCCTCACATAAAGGTGAAAACGTTTGGATATACACAAAGAGAAGTAGCTGAGGATAAGGAAAGAAATGAGTTTATTGAGTCAGGAGGGAAATTCAACATTGCATTAGTACACTGATCTTGTCCCTTAGCTTAGTCATACCAGATGCCTGAAAGGTAGAAAGCCATATAGGACTGAGACCATGCCTACTTTTGGAACCTGACAAGATTGAATGTGAGCCTCCAAACCTGAGCAACCTTGCTCAGGGAAGGGGGCACCTGGGGAGCCCAATAATTCACATTTCCTGTGGTCTGAGGGCCTTGGCTTCTGGGTATCCAGGGAGAGGGGAGGTTGTGTCCCCTGAGAAATCACATGGGTAACTAAAGAAGAGTAGGGTACACTTGTATAAAAGGGTGAAAGAATCTGAGAGGTTTTTAGTCTCTGGGGGGAAAAGAGACTCAGGGAGGACTCCAGCAGAGTCTTCAGGTCAAAAGGTATGGGAAATGTTCATCTGTCTTCAAGGTAAAAAACAAAAGGAAATGGACAAGTTTGCTGCTGGGGAGATCTGGGTTACTCATAGGGAGAGCTGAGATGCAAGGCAGAGGCAGCTGAGGAGCCTTGAGGGTGGGAGGCCAACATCTCTAATGATGGTGATAACAGTAGCAATGACCTCTCCTGCATCCAGGTGTGTCTTATGGTGCTGCTAAATTATATGCTACTCTCCTAGCCTATGAGTACCTACTATGCTCCAGGAACCGTGCTAGATGCTGGCGCTACAATGAGTGTATTTCCACAGTGCCCTGGCTGCATGGGTTGGGTTCTCAGGCCCCTAGGCGAGTCAGAAATAAATGAAGCATGTAAATGGATCATCTCAACTTAAGTAAGAATGTGCAAATGCCATGAGAACATAAAAGAAGCACATCTGCTAGGCTCTGGGAGGTTAGGAAGGATGGCCCCTTCATACTTTAGTTTTTTCTTATTCCTGTTTTACTGAGGAAGACAGTCAGGGTCAAAAAAATTAAGTCATTTGCCCAAAAGTGCACAGAAATTAATGGGAAGAGCTGGGGTTCATAGGTCTGTCTGATCCCAGTGGCTTTTCTCTCAACTGCCTGACTCTAGGAAGATCCAGTACAGAGGCTGGGGCAAGAATGAGATGATCTCTTTCATCATGGTATGATTTGTAGGCCTCTTAGTCTTGGTGCTTTACATTTCCAGCCCTGGAGTGAAGATCTGTAAGCCCACTCTCCACATCCTCTCAGACTCTCAGCTCTTTCTCCCAGCCTGTCCCTCTACACCTACAAGGCTCTGTCAGAGGCATGGGTCTTTTCCCCGGGGCTCTACCAGGCTGCAAGTAAAGTCAGGACTGGAAACACATGGGCTGTTCTCCAAGTGGACAGTCTATAGACTTGTTGGTTCAGGCCTGTTAAGGGCAGACCACAAGTGTGCAGCGAGTGTGCATGCATAAAAGGGCCCTGGCGTGTGTCTCCCACCTAGAGGTGCTTACTGATACCTGTGTTATAGGCAAACATGCAAATGTTGGTGTGCACACAGGTAAAGATGCACATATGTTCAGCATGTGGTGGTCATCCATTGGTGCCACGTGTCCCTGTTTGTGAGCAGGAGACTGAGCCATCAGCATGTGGACCTGTGACATGAGGGATACAAGCAAGAGACTTGGGAGCCCGCCTGTCCAATCTGACAACCCAAAAAGGAAACATGGATCCTCAAAAGAGAGTAGACTCTACGGGCCTGATGTGTTGCTTCCGGTTGTGCTCTGGGGTGTGTGAAAGGGATGGCTATTGTTTCCATCAGCTTTTTTGATGCTGTGACTAAAAGAGCAATTTTAAGGAGTAAAAGTCCATTTGGGGGCTCACAATTTCAGAGGCCTCATTCCATGGACAGTCAGCTCCATTCCTCGGGACTCAAGGTGAAGCAGAACAGCATGGCAGAAGAGTATGGTGGAGGGAAGCAGCTCACATGATGATCGGAAGCAGAGAGAGAGACGAAGCTCTCTTACCCCAAAGGCACACCCCCAATAACCCACCTCTTCCATCCACATCCTACCCACCCTCAGTTACTTCTAAATTAATCCCATTAGGTGATTATTTCACTAATTGGATTAAGGCTCCTATAACCCAATCATTTCTCCTCTAAACCTTCTTGCATTGTCACACATGAGCTTTTGGGGGACACCTCACATCCAAACCATAATAGCTGTAAATGGAGAACAGTAGTAGATAGGAAACCTCCCTGCAGTGTGAGCCATTGTGTCTCCATCCTGGGGAGCCCTGGGAGGCTGCTTCTCCCAGGAAAAGCAAGGCATGAACATTAAAATATCAACATCAAATTAAAGCCCAGGACATAGGATCCTGGGTCATCATGCAAGTTGCCCTGATCTGCTGCTCCTTAGTTCCTGGGATTCATAGAGCAACAATCAATTGGATGTTCACTCTGTATTTTTTCATCTTTATGAACACCTGCAAAGTATAGGTTATTGTGGTTCTTATAGAGATGAGAAGTTAATTAACTTTCTCACAGTCACACAAGTCAATTAGCAGGCATTTGAACCTAGATTTGTTGGACTTAAAAGTCTGGACTTTTCCAAACTCTGCCCTGTTGACTTCCAATAATTCTTGCTTTACAAAGTCAGCAGAGGAGAAGCAACCCATGCAGGGACAAGGCTGCTGAGTGACAGAGCAGGGACTGCATAATGCTTCCTTGTCCTCCACCTCATTTCCTTTCTCCTCTTATTCAGTTTATCACACATGGTTCCTGCTCTTAGAGAGGGGGGCTGGGATGCTCAGGTCCAGAGCTTGGAGCTGATACTCCTCCAACACATACATTTACACATTTCTCCTAGAAGAAATGATTCAGTATTCACTAATTCATTGTTCACCTCTACTTCAGTGAACATAATAACTGCAAATACTAAGAATGAATTGCGTATAACCTTGAGTTCTGCTGAGCTCAGAAATATCCATTAGCAGTATCTGGCCTCCTTAGGTGGACCCATCAGTCCTCTAGTCCAAACCTTGCAACAGGTTTGGAGTGCTAAATATTGAGCCCAATCTTTTCTAGACCTCTATTTTTTTTTTTTTTTTTTTAAGAAAAGACTGAGGAGGATTGTGTTAGTCAGCATTCTGTTGCTGTGACAAAATAACTGAGACAAACAACTTAAAAGGAGGAGATTATGTATTTTAGCTTGCGGTTTCAGAGGTTTTAGTCCATGGTCGCTTGGCTCTGTTGCTTTGGGCATGTGGTGAGGTCGAACATCATGGCAGTCAGTATGTGGTTGAGCAAAGCTGCTCAGCTCATGGCAACTGGAAAGCAGAGAGCTTGGGGGTGGGGAGAGAGGAAGAGGAAGAGTCTGGGGTCCCAGTATCCCTTTCAAGGGCATGCTCTAAATGACCTGACTTCTTCCAATAAGCCTTACCTTCTAAAGTTTCCACCACTTCCTAATAGTACCATCAGCCAGGGATCAAGCCTTTAACATAGCTCTTGAAAGACATTGAAGATCTAAACCATAACAAAAACTTTCTGATTTAAAAAAAAAAAAGATTAATAAACTTTTAAAGCAGTTTTATATTTATGAGTGGAAAGAGCAAAATTCCCAAATACCCCTTCCTCCCCATGTCCCCACGCAGGCTTCCCCACAATTAACCTCAGTGTGGTATGTTTGTTACAATTAGTTACACATGATTTTCACCCCAAAGTACATAGTTTACTTTAGGTTCACTTTTTGTGTTGTACATTCTATGGGTTTTGACCAATGGGCAGTGTCATGTATCCATCATTACAGTAAGGAATAATTTCACATGCTGGGGTCCACCTATTCCTCTGTTCCTCCCCTTAAACACCTAGCAACTATTGATGTTTTTACTGTCTCCATGTTTTTGCCTTTCCTGAATGTCATATAGTTGGAAGCATTCAGTATGTAGCCTTTTCAAATTGGCTCCTTTCACTTGGTAATATGTCTTTCCATGGCTTGACAGCTCACTTATTTTTAGCCCTGAATAATATTCCATTGTAAGGATATTCCACAGTTTGTTTATCCGTTCACCCATTGAAGGACATCTTGGTTGTTTTAAGAGTTCTTTGCATGTTTTGCATAGCAGTCATTTTTGGATATGTAGTTTGCAAAGATTTTCTCCCAGTCCATAGTCCCAATCGTTCTTTCACAGAGAAATTTTAATAAAGTTGAACTTAACAGCTTTGTGTGTGTGTGTGTGTGTGTGTGTGTGTGATGCTTTTAGTGTTGTATCTGAAAAGCTATTGTCAAACCCAAGGCCACCTAAACTTTCTCCTAAGGCGTTTTCTAGGTATTTTACAGTTTTTTGATTTATGTTTATGTCTATGATTCATTTTTACTTGTTTTTTGGCAAAAGATGTGAAGTGTGTATCTAGATACCCACCCTCTCTGTCCCTCCCTCCCTTCCTCTGCATTTGGAAATCCAGTTTTACCAGTACAAATATATTGAAAGGACAGCATGTTCTTCCTTAGCCCAACTTTCCTTGGGCTAATATGATCAATTGACCATATTTATGTGGGTCTATTTCTGGCCTCTCTATTCTCTTCTATGCTTTCGCCAATATCACACTGTTCCAAATACTGTTTTATAGTTAAGTCTTGAAGTCAGCTTGTGTCTGTCCTCTGACTTGGTTCCTCTTCAATATTGTGTCAAGTATTCTGAATCCTTTACCTCTCTACATAAACTTCTGAATCAGTTTGTTAAATCCACAGTGTAAGTTGTTGGGATTCTGATTGGAATTGTGGTGAATCTATAGATTGAGTTGGGAATAAATGACATCTGAACAATATTGAGTCTTCCCCTCCACAAACATAGAACATCTCTGCACTTATTTAGATCTTTGATTTATCTTATCTGTTTTTGTACTTTTTGTAATTTTCCTCATATATATCTAGTTATATTTTGCTAGATTTATACCCATTTCTCTCTCTTTATCTTTCTATCTCTTTCTCTGTGTGTGTTAATGTCAATGGTATTGTGTTTTTAATTTCAAATCACACTTGTTCGTTATTGATATATAAGGAGGCAGTTGACTTTTTAACATTGTTACCCTTGTATTATACAAACTTATTATAAACATTTATTAGTTCAACAAGCTTTGCTATATTTTGGTTTTGGTTCTTAGGGATTTTCTACATAGATAATCATGTAATCTGTAAATAAAGACAGTTTTATTTCTTCTTTTTCCTATCTGTATGTTCTTTATTGACTTTTCTTGTCTTTCTTGCATTAGTTAGGACTTACTGTATGATGTTGAATAAGATTAGTGACACAGGACATCTTTACTTTGTCCCTGATCTTGGTGGGAAAGCATATAGTTTCTTCACATTACATAGGATGTTAACTGTAGGATTTCATAGATGTTCTTTATCAAGTTGAGGAAAGTTCCCTCTATTTCTATTTTGCTGAGAGTTTTCATTCAATGGGTATTGGGTTTTGTTACATGTTTTTTTTTGTTTGTTTTCTGTATCTATTGCTTTGATCACATGGGTTTTTTTTTTACCTTTACTTTCTTTTTTAAATTTTTTTATTATTCTAATTTCTTAGACATGTTTGCAGAGTACATTTCATTTCACATTACATATGAAGAGCATAATTTTTCAAGTCGCTGGGTTTATATAAAGTATTTTTACAACACTTGCATCTTCATAACATGTATAATGGCAGACTGAGTTATCCATAATTACCCTAAATACTTTCTTTGTTTCTTCATGCATGCTAGGTGGTGTTCTATCATGGAGCTACAACCCCAGCTCTCTTCTTGATCTTTTTGATGTGATGGATTACATTAATCCAACATTACATCAATTTTCAAATATTGTAGAAGCCTTAAATACCTGGATTAAACCCCATGGTCATGGTGTGAAATTATTTTTATGCATTACTGAATTTGATTGCTAATATTCTCTTGAGAATGTTTGCACCTATGTTTATGAGAAGTATTAGATTGTGGATTTCCTTTCTTGTCATGTCTTTGTTTGCTTTTGGTATTAGGATAATGCTGGCCACACATGATGAGTTAGGAAATATTTTCTCTGTTTATATTTTCTGGAGGAAATTGAACTTCTATTTTCTGGAAGAAACTGGGAATTGGTAAAAATTTCTTCCTTAATTGTTGCTAAACATCACCAATGAATCATCTGGGCCTGGTGCTTTCTTTTTGAAACATTATTAATTATTGATTCAATTTCTTTAGCAGATACAATCTACTTCTTGTGAGAGTTTTAGTGGGTGTGTTTTTAAAGATATTGGTCCAGTTCACTTAGGTTATCAAAGTTGTTAACAGAGCATCAAGTTGCTTATACTATTCCTTTATTTACTTTAGTGTCAGTGAGACCAATACTGATGATCCCTCTTTCATTTCTGATATTAGGATTTGGTGTTTTCTCACTTTTTATTCTTATTTAAAGAAACTATAGATTTATATTTTTTTATCTTTTCAAAGAATGAGTTTTTTATTTTGTTGATTTGCTCTATTTATTTCTTGTTTTCAATTTAACTGATTTCTGCTGTACTTTTATTTCTTCTACTTAATTTGGTTGTAATTTGCTCTTGTTTTTTCTAACTTCCTAAAGTAGAAGTTTAGCTTAGACTATTGATTTAAGATTTTTCTTCTTTTCTAATATATGCATTCAGTGCTATAAATATTCCTCTAAGCATTGTTTTTGCTGTGTTCCACTAATAACATATTGAATTTTTACTTTTATTTAGAAATATTTTAAAATTTTTTCTTAAGACCTATTCTTTGACCCTGTGTTATTTATAACCATGTTCTTTAATCTCCAAATATTTTGTGGCTTTTCCAACAATCCTTCTGTTATTTATTTCTAGTTTAGTTGCATTGTGATCTCAGAGAATGCTCTATATTATTTCTATTCTTTAAGATTATTTATGTGTCTTATGGCCCATAATTTGGTTTATTTTAGTGAATGTTCATGTGAGCTTGAGAAGAATGTGTACTTTAGAGCTGTTGGATAAAATATTCTGTAAGTATTGATTAGACCTAGTTGATTAATGGAGTGGTTTAGTTCAACTATGTTCTTATTGATATTTTGCTTGCTCATTCTGTCAATTACTCATTTTTAGGTATTGAAGTTTCCAAATATAAAAGTGGGTTTATCTATCTCTCCTTGCAGTTCTATCAGTTTTTGTCACATGTATTTAAATGCTCTGATTTTAAATAGAGATGGTCATGTATTCTTAGAAAGTTAAGGATGGTCATGTCTTTTTGGAAAATCGACCGCTGCTATGGACTGAATCATTGCCCCCCGAATTTATATTTGAAGATCTAACCCCCCAAAGTGGCTGTATCTGGAAATCAGCTCTTTAGAAGGTAATTAGGGTTAAATGAATGTGAGGTAAGGGCCTGATCCAATAGTATTGGTATAAGTAGAGACACTAGAGACTGATATCTTCGGTTCTCTGCCGCTCCTCCTCCCACAAGAAGAAAGAGCATGTGAGAGCATAGCAAGAAGGTGGCAGTGTCTATAAGTCAGGAAGAAAGCACTCAGGAACCAAATTGGCCAGAACTTTACTTAATCTTGGAGTTTCCAGCCTCCAGAACTGTGAGAAAAGGAATTTATCTTCTTTAAGTCACCAGTTAATGGTGAATTGTTATGACTGAGTGTACTAATAAAACCTATTTATCTGTATGAAATGCTCCAATTTTATCATTAATAGCTTTCCTTGCTCTAAAATTTGTTTTTTCTTAAGTTAATATCACTACTGCAGTTTTCCTTTATTTATTTATTTATTGATTGATTCTTTTTTATTGTGCATGATAGTGGAATCCATTTTGATATACATGCAAGCATGGAATATATCTTATTCCAGTTAGGACCCCATTCTTGTGGATGTACATGATGGTGGGATTCACTGTGATGTTTTCATATATGTACATAGAAAATATGTCAGAATCATTTCATTGTCTTTCTTTTTTCTATCCTCCCTCCATTCCCTCCATTCCCTCTTGTCTAATCTACTGAACTTCTATTCTCCCCACTGCTTATTGTGGGTTAGTTTCCACATACCAGAGAAAACATTTGACCTTTAGCTTTTTGGAACCAGTTTATTTCACTTAGCATGATGGTCTCCAGATCCATCCATTTAGTAGCAAATGTCATAAAGTTATTCTTCTTTATGGCTGAGTAATATTCCATTGTGCATATGTGCCACATTTTCTTTATCCATTCATCTGTTGAAGGACACCTCAGTGAGTTCCATAGTTTAGCTATTGTGAATTGAGCTGCTATAAACATTGATGAGTTGCATCATGGCAAGTCCTTTGGATATATACTGAGGAGTGGAATAACTGGGTCAAATAGTGATTCCATTCCTAGCTTTTTGAGGAATCTTCATACTGCTTTCTATAGTGGTTGCACCGATTTGCAGTCCCACTGGTAATGTATGAATGCATGTACCTCTTTCTCCACATGCTTGCCAATGTTTATTATTCCTTGCATTCTTGATAATTGCTATTCTGATTGGAATGAGATGAAATCTCACAGGAGAAGAAGAAATACAAATGGTCAACAAATATATGAAAAAATGTTCAACATCTCTAGCAATTAGAGAAATGCAAATTAAAACTACAGCTTTCTTTTTGCTTGAACTTGTTATATTTTTCTTCATCCCTTTACTTCTGATCTATTTATAGTCTTTATATTCAAAATAAGTTTCTTATATATTCATGGTGACTTTCTTATAGACACATAATGAAGTCATATGTTTCTATTTATTCTGTAAGTCTCTTTTAATTAGTGTATTCATACCATTGATGTTTAAAGTGAGTATTGAACAGTTGAAATAATATTCACCATTTTTCTTACTGTTATTACTGTCATTGCCCTTGTTCTTCTTTTTTATTCTTTTCTTTGCTTATTTTATTGTCTTCATTCTTTTTTCTTTTTTATCTTCTCTGGTTTTAATTGAGTACTTCATGTACTTTATATGATTCTACTGTCTCTTCTCTCAGAGCACATCAAGTAAATTTCTTATTATTTTACCTTGATTTATTCCTTCTCTAATGTTCTTCTTTTCTTTATGTAGGTCTGAATTTCTGATCCATGTAATTTTCATACTATCTTAAAGACTAATTTTTTTTGCAAGGCAGGTCTGCAGGAAGCCAGCTGTGAAGTGGGTGCGGACCTTTTTCAGCATCGCTGCCAATGAGGGCATAGATCTGACAGTGGGAACTTGCCGCGGCAGTCCCACCAGGATAAACCACCTGATGCAAGAGAACTCCCCCTCCACTCTGCCAGGAAGGTCCCGGGCAGCACCAGAGTTGGGCATGACCCATTAGGAACTGAGCAGCCTACCCGCCCCCCACTTCTGTCCTTTTTTGGTGAAAAGAACTTTCTATCGAAAGCCTTTGATGTTTTCTGATATAAATAAAGCAAAGTGGGCTCCTGTCTTTGTTAGAAGTTGAACCCATCTGGTCAGCTTTGCCCATCTGTGTCCCTCTTTGAAACTAACTTTCTGTGTTTTGTGGTCATTTCACCACTCTACTTTTTAAGCTTTTATTTCTCAGCCAGCCCATCTCACCAAAGGGAAACCCGTTCCCTCGCCTGCGTGGGATGCAGGCAATACAGGTCTATGGTGACAATTCACCTCAATTTTTGTTTATCTAATGAAGTCTTTATTTCTATCAACTTTTGAAAGATAACTTCTCTGGATACTCTTAAGGTTTAGCTATGAGGTGTCCCCACAAGCTCACATATGAGAAAATGCAAGAGTGTTCAGAGGTAAATTGATAAAGTTATGAGAACTATCACCGAAACAGCAGATTAATCCACTGATAGGGATTAACAGGGTAGTAATTGTAGGCAGGCAGGTGTAGCTGGAGGAAGTAAGTCACGGGGGCATGACTTTTGGGTTTGTATTTTGTCTCTGGTGAGTGAAGCACTCTTCCTCTGCTTTCTGACTGTCGTGTCCTGAGCTTCTTTCCTCTAGCATGCCCTTCCACCATGATGTTCTGTCTCACCCTAGGCCCAGAGCTAAGGTGTCAGGACCATGAACTGAACCTCCAAAACAATGAGCCAAAATAAGCTTTTTCTCCCCTAAGTTGGTCTTGGCAGGTACTTTGGTCACAGCAATGAAAAGTTAACTAAAACAGAGAATTTTTTTTCCCGCCTTCAACACTTTAAACATTGTCCTAGTCTATTTTATACTGCTATAACAAAATACCTAATGGCATTTTATAAAGAACAGTTTATTTAGCTCAAGATTCAGGTGGCTGGAAAGTCCACTCAACATGGTGCTGGTGTTTGGTGGGGCCCCTGGCTGTGTCACAACATGGTGGAGAAGCAGAAAAGGAACTGACTATGTGTAGGAGGACTATGTGTGTGAGCAAGAAAGCCAGAGAGTGGGAGGGGCCAGGACCACCCTTTTGTATCAACATGTAAAACTAATCTACTCCTGTGAGATCAGCATTAATCCCTTCCTGAGAACAATCACGACCCAATTATGTTCCACTATGCTCCACTTCTTGAAGGTCTCACCACTTTTTAATACCATTACATCAGGAAAGAAGTCTCAAAGTGAGTTTGGGTGGGGATACACTCAAATAATAGCAACTCTTTTCTTGATTGCATAGTTTCTGAAGAGGAGTCCAATATATTCTTATTCTTGCTCTTCTGTAGATGAAGTGCTTTTTCCCTCTGGCTTCTTTCAAGATATTATTTTTCTTTGTCTGATTTTTCTGCAATTTGAATTCAATATGCCTGGGTATAGTATTGCTTGATTTTCTCTGAACTTGCTATTTGTGGTTTGGTGTCTGACATTAATCTTGAGAAGTTCTTGGCCATTTTTGGTTCATATATTTCTCCTGTTTCTTTCTTTTTTAGTTCTGGCATTCCTTTTAGGTATATGTTACAACTTTTGTGAGCATACTAAAATTCTGGATATTGTTCTTTTAAAAAAATCTTTTTTTAATCTTTATATTTCAGTTTGGGAAGTTCCCATTGACATTTTTTAAGCTCACTGATTCTTTACTTGGCCGTGTTGAGTCTACTAATAATCCCACCAAAGGTATTCTTAATTTCTGTTATAGTGTTTTTGTTTGTTTGTTTTTAGCACTTTTGGCGGGGGGATAGAGTGGGGGGATTTCTGTTAGATTTTCCATCTCTGCTTACATTACCCATCTGTTCTTCCATTTGGTCTATTTTTTCCATTGCATCCCTCAGCATATTTATTATCATTATTTAAAATTTCTAGCCTAATCATTTAACATCCTAGTCATCTCTGAATCTGTTCTCCCTGTCTCTCCAAACTATATTTTTGTTGGGTTTGGTCTTTTAACATGCTACAAAATTTTCTGCTGAAAGCTGGATATGATTTCTTAAGGAAAGGAACTGAGGCTGTTAGTGATGTGTTGGTGACATGTCGGGGAAAGGAGGCATCCTATAGCCATATGATTAGGTCTGTGAGCCTGTGCCTCTGGGATACGAACTTCACACGTTTCTCAGTCCTACCATTCTTTATCTACTCCCATTCTTTAGGTAATACTAAAGTTAGAGGGAGCTAGAATTTCAGTATTTTCCTTTCCCCGAGTCCGTTAGGCTCTGGTAAGACCTCAGTTAGTCATGTTCTGGTGAAATGGTTTCTTTTGAGGATGGTTTTAATAAGAACAGGGTGCTCTTGGAGTGTTCCAGAATGACTGCTTTCTTCACCACACCAGAAGCACAAGGGACCATGTTTGGTTTTCACTGTGAGCATTTAGTAGGACTCCAGGAACTCACAAAAGTGTGCACCCAGCCACACCATGACTGATCCTGCTGGAGTTTGTAACTACAAATTTGTCTACAGTGGACCTTCAACAATTTGCCATTTATAATATAGATTTTTCTCTTCCCATACTTGTTCCCATGGAGGCTTCTACTCTAGCAAGTTGTAATTCTTTCTTTCTATTTTTCTAATTTTGAAGGCAGTGGTTTGCCCTATGACCTCAGTTCTCTGTAGATCTCAGTTGTTGATTTTCAGTTTGCTTAGCTTTTTTTTTCTTTTTTTCTTTTTTTTTTTTTTCCTTGCGTGAGCAGAAGTGACAAATTCTTCATATGCTGGGCTGGAAAATGGGAGTTCCAGCATTCTATCTTTAAGCTGTCTTATGGACATTATCCAAGCTCCTTTGTATTTTGAGAGAGTCTTTGATGATTTTCTCAAGAGGGACAATTATCTGTGGAATGAAGGTGGATATCTGAAGGCAAGGAAAGGGATGTAGGCCTCTATGAGTCATTCTCTACATGTTCCCCTGAACTGCACCCCAACCTCTACCTGCTGAAGCTTTGCAGGATCAAATGCTGAGTATTGAGGTTATTTTCATTGTTATTCCAGACAATGGCTATATGGATATTCAAGAAAATGCTCAGTTCATGCTTTGTTCAGAATTTTCAAAAGCCAAGAAGTTTCATGGTCTAGGTGAGCCTCCATATGCATAGTGCCTCCCCTTGGGTCAGACATGACAGATCCCAAAGATTCTAGGTAGGGCCCTGTGTTGCTGTCTCCGCTGGCAGGAGTAATCCTTCGTCCTAAGGGTCCATGCGTGTGCAGCAGCACCGGACCATGATGGCTTGGGGGAGGAGGTGAGTAGAAAGGATAAATGACTACCTTCAGCAGACCCAGACCTTCTCTTCTGTGCCCCAGAAGCACTGTCTGGTCAGGACAGGCAGAAAAGCCAGTGGGGGCACTGCTGTTTCCAGCTGCCGCACTCCCCTGGAGCTGCTGCACCAGCACTTGCCTTTTCCTGAAAGGAAGAGCAGCGTCAGGGTTAGTCTGAGCTCAGGAGCAACCTGTCAGCTCCTGCTGTAGTCTTGCTTGTCCAGGAGCCCAGTTGGGAATGCCCAGGCAGGAATGCCCAGGCCTGCCACTATGCGACCTCTCTGCCTGCCACCACATACAACTGTGGCCACTGCTACCTGGAGCATGGGGCAGGGGTGATGCCTACCAAATCCTAGGGACATCCTATGGCTTGCTTCTCTGCTTCTATGAAACAGCTGGGCTGGAGTCTCCCTCCTGGTGGCCTTGGACAGGGTAGGGAAAGAGCTTTTCCTAAGATTCCACCTTGTCCTGAAATATGGAGATCCAACTGCGCTCAAGACATCAGCTTGGGTTCATCCCCTGTTCTGTCACTCCTGAGAAGGACCCTGTTTGCCATAGTGAGGCCTGGGTGACCCACTGTCATGTTCTGTCTCAGGGACCTCACTAATCACCATTCCTCACTGTCCAATTCAGGAAACAGTCTCCAGAGAGTGCGCATTTCTATTTCCCAAGTTGTCTGTGGCCTAGTCAGGAACCTCAACCACAGGCCCCTATGATTATTGCTGTCCAGAATCCAGCTCTGTCTGACAGAACTTCTGTAATGATGGAATTTTTCTATATCTGTGCTGTCCAATGCAGTGGCCACTAGCCACATGTGGCCACCCAGCACTTGAAATGTGGCTATTGTGGCATTTTATTTAATTTTCATTAACTTTAATTTAACTGTAAGTAGCCATATGTGGCTACCATAATAGACAGTGTAAAAAATGACAAGAGGGCCACCCATTTGAAGTCATAGAGCCCCAGGATGTCCCAGCTGGCAAGGATGTTGCCTCCAATCCTTTTGTAGTGAGGAAATTAAGTCATGTAGAGCAAGAGAATGTGGAGAATCAATGGAAGTTCAGGGTCCTGAAGCCCAGACTCATGCTCTTGGTTCTGCACAGGGACACAGCAGACAGCTCCTACTGCAGGAATACTGCCCTTATAAAGTGCTGGGGTCCCACTAAAGTCCAGGAGGCTACTGAGGTACAGTCTGGCCACTCAATGCCAAGTGCCTCAAAAGCGAGCAAGTGGCTAGGGGAAGGGACAGCTTCAGTGGCTTTAGGTGGATGTTGCTTTCTTGTCCCCCAAGTTACACATGCCCTGCAGGCAGCTCCAAGGCGAGGGCAGTGGCATGTATGCCTCTATGTGCTTGTGCATGTGGCCCTTTCAGGATGGTGAGATTCTGTGCCTGTGACAGAAGCAACTTATGGATAAGGTGGACAACCTGAGTAACAGTCTAGGTTCTAGGCTTGATGCTTTGCTGCACAGCTGAGTGAGCCTGAGCTGCAGTTTCCTCACATGTTAAGTGCTGATGCCTTAGACTACTGGTATAAATGGCCCACATGGGGCAGGGGCAGGGCGTCTACAGATGAGAAGCAGAACTGGGGGCAATTTTGCAGGGCACAAGAGGTGGGCTAGCTATCTCAGCTGTACAAAGCCCAAGGTGGGAATTAGTAGTATCTTTATGACCCAAAGCCTACTGCCACAGAGTCAATGTAGGTCCCTGAGTGGCTAGAGGTGGCCCAGGGCTGGCTTTCTGCAAACCTCCTACCCAAGGTTATATAAACAATGCCCCGGGAGCCCTGCTGACTGCAGATGGATGGCATTGTTCCTATACACAGGAAACTGTGTGACAGGGTGAATGTTGAGTTTGTCATTTTGTGTCACATATCTGTCTACACATGATCCCACAGTTGCCCTTTTCTCTGTTCCAAACCTCAGTAAATCTCAATGTGATGAACTGTGAATATGAAGTCTTTATTCTGTTTGTCCTCAAGTCAGGGGAGAACCGGGATGAGGGGCAGGGCAAGAGTGCCCCCAGGAGCTTCACATTCAGCATCCTGTGTGAGGGCACAGACAGGTAGAGAGACCTCCCAGAGAGTGTTCTAGGTCTGAGCTTGGTTGAGGGCAATGCCTACCCAGACAGCAAAGGGCCTTTGATGCCCAGGGTGAAACCACCATGAATATTATGCAGTCATACTTTATGTAGAACTCACAAGTGAAGTTGGTGCTTGGGATTCAGAGGGGCCCAGTGCATAGTGGGATGTCTGGGCCATGGAGGGTCAGTGTCATCACTGCTGTAGAGGCAGGAAGCAGGAGGGCTGATGCACTGCCCAGCACAGGACCATTCTCCCTTCACCTTGCCTGAGCCCCGCATCTGTGTTTAGCAGCTTTCTCCCTTTTCTCCTTCATTGGCACAGACCTTTATTTTAACCCATCATGGATTGTATTCCTCTTAGATGCTAAGCTGACAATACGTCCAACACTGTGCTACCTTCTAGAGCTTACAGTATGGTTCAGACCTGAGACGAGTTATCTGACTTCTCTAAGCCTTCTCAACTTATCAGGATCTCCCTGGGTGAAGGGCAAAAATCACACCTGGGACAACCGTACAGCCAAGAGATTTATTCAACAGCCTTTGTGGCTGGTTGGAGGTCGAAGAGGTGCTGGGAGAGGGGAGTCAGGGAGAGAGGACTGTGTAAGCTCTGAACGGAAGGTGGGTGCCTGGTCACCCCGGCTGGGATCTCTAGAGCTGTTGGCTAACGCAGCTGCTGTCAGGATGGAGGCTGGAGCTGTTGGCTGGGGAGGCTGCCATAGGGTTGGAGGCGATGGGTCTAAGGCTGGTGCAGTGGCTTCCTCCTCTCCGCAGGGACAAGCTGTTGTTTCTGAGAGTCTTTCGAATGGGACCTCATATAGGGATTTCTGGTGGAGGTACACCGGAGTGACCCCAATGCCATTGGCTCTTTGCCCATGGAACGGGGGAACTTTAAGCCTATTGGCTCCTGCCCCAGGGAGAAAACATCCTGTCCGGGAAAGAAACATCCTGCCTGGAGAACAGAGCAACCTTTAAGCCCATTGGCTCCTGCCCGAAAATGAAACAAGGTTGCTTTGCTCAGGATACAGAAACCTCTCGGGGGAAGGTAGCCCATCTATCACTGGGTGTCCCATTTTTCCCATCCCAAGGTAAAGGATGAGGCAGGCCCTCTTCAACAAACCCATTTTCTTCCTGTTTGTTGGATTCTGGTTCTCCCCATGCTCCCCAAGCTCTTGTGCCCCAACTTAACTCCTCTCTCTTCCAAATTTTCAATCTCTTGCTTTCTCTTGGCTTCTTCCTCCACCACAAGCATTGCTCAAGCATCCTCTACCATTTAAAAACACCCACCTCCCTTTCCCTACTTCTTTCTGGTTCTCACCCCACAGCCCACTCCTATTCCCTTCCTTATTAAAATTCTCGAGGCAATTCTACATTTTTGGACCTCCACTTCTTAACACTCACCTGTATCTGCTAATTGCTTGCCATCTTGCCTTAATCCCAGTGCCTCTGTCTTCCCAAGACCATCCCTGACTGCAGAGCCACCAAGTGGTGGTCTCTTCTCAATGCCTCCCTTTCTGTCACAAACCAGAGACTTCTCTCCATTTTACCTGAGATTTCTGAGGACTCATCTCCTCCCCTCCATTCCCATTGCCACTGGCCCTGTGTTCTTACCCTTGACTCATCTGCAGCTCATGCCATCTTTTTAAACCCAACATCTTAAAACAGATAACAACCCTGCTCAGGAACTGACCACAGTTTCCCCAAGGCAGGCCGAACTAGAATTGAGAAACATCTGTGATTTTTACCACCACACTCTCTTCACAATTAAATATAATATAAAATATCTTATCTTCCATGTTAGACTGTCAGCTCTGTGAGGGTAAAAGTGTAGAGATCCTGTCTTATTAACTGTAGCCACAGAGCCTATCACAGTGCATTTATTGAATCAGTGAGTGAGCAAATAAACAAGTAGAGGAGCTAAGGAATGAATGAAGCTGGCTGTCTGTATAGAAAGGGCCATGACCTGTAGAGGGACGGTCTGCAGGTCATAGCAAAGCCTTTTTCTTCATCACACTTCCCCCTGCTAAATTCTCCTCCTGTTCCTGAACAGTGCTGTACATTATAATTTTCTGATGAAGTCGTCCATATTTCCACCATCTAATGTGGTATTTACTATTAGCCATGTGGGCTGCTGAGCACTGGAGATGTAGCTAGTGCAACCAAGGAATTGAATGCTCAATTTTAATTAAAATAGTAGTTTCCATATTGGCTAGTGCTGCTCCAGGTATTGATCGACTACTGCCTAATCATGAATACACTAAAAGTCTGATCCAGACTCTCCTTCCAGTTTCCCAGCTCTTCAGCCCTCCTTCCTTCCTCGACTTTGGCTCCTGGAGTCCCAGTTCTATCTGCTGTAGTATCCAGGGAAGATGTCCTCTATATAGCACTCTATGGGAGTGGATGTGGTCAAAGGCAGGGGTAGACTTGCCAACAGCCTGTTTCAGGGAAACATGTTCAGAACCCCATCAAATTTGGCTAGCATCAAATGGGCAGCTTTGTGATTTCTCCAAACATATATCAACATGATTCCACACACCTGTTGGGGGAAAAGACCAGAGGAGACGGAGCTCACTGCTTACCCCTGGCCTGCCCAGGGTTTGGTTGGTACTTCCGTACTGGCCCCCCAAAGATACACATACTCCAGCATAATGCAACTTGGGTTAAGAATATTTCATCAACCCCACAATACCCTCTTTTTCAAAATACATCTATGCTAATTAGTTCTAGAGAGAACCATGAATGACCAGTGACTGGGAATGTAGAGGCTGCAAAGATGATCCTGCCAAATAGTGATTGAAAAGATGCCAAGACCCTGTGAAGCTCTTGAACATTGATGTGTGTCCTGCCCCTGCTACTGATGGTGCTGGGCCATACCTGCCTGGACCCACCAGGCTGATCTCACCTCTTCACAGTCTTCAGAAACTGATAGATACCCTGCCTCTATTGTATTCCAGCCATGCCTTACCTACCTGGGTTCATCAGAATCACCTTGCTCCCACACAACCTGTGGAAACTGATGGGTGCTCTAGGCAACTATGTGTGTTGTGCCTAGAGCAACTGGCAAATGTGACCCTGCAGGCATTGCTGACGTTGATTACAGCTTAAGAAGCCATACAGAGACTATGCTACTGTGCCCACCTGGAACCAAAGCCAAAGTAGTCCCTCCAACCAAATCCATGTGCTTGTGGTCAACACATCTCCAGGAGAAAGTCCTACTTTGAGATCTCCCCTATAAAACTGGTAGAGACAACGAATCTTCTAGATACATAGATACCAACATAGAGACACAAGAAGTATGAAAAACAACATAGCATCAAGCCTCCAAAGAAACACATCAGTTCTGTAGCAACAGACCCCAAAGAAGGGAAATCAGTGAGGTCTCTGAAAAATAATTCAAAATAATGACACTAAAGAACATGACAAGATACAAAAGAATACAGGCAGACAGTTCAACAAAATTAGGAAAACAGTTCATTTTCCAAATTAGAAATTCAGCAAAGATAGAGATAATAAAAAAGAACCAAACAAAAATCATGGAGCTGAAAAACTTGAGTGAAAAATTCTAAAAATACAATTAAGAGGCTCAACACTAGACTGGATCAAAAAGAAAAAAGTAATTCTGAACTTGAAGACAAGTCTTTTGAAATAGTCCTGTCAGCTTGAAAGAAAGAGAGAGAGAGACCTATAAGATTTAGGGGACATCATTAAGTGAACAAATATTTGCTTTATGGGTATTTAAATGTAGAAGAGGACAAGCATAGAAAATGTATTTAACAAAATTACTATTTTGTTAAAGAGCTGAAAACTTCCCAAATGCTGGGAAAGATATGGACATACAGATCCAAAAAGATCCTCTCTGAGGCATAGTCAAACTGTCAAAAATCCAAAACAAAGAAAGAATTCTAAAAACATCAAGAGAAATGTGTCAAGTCACACATACAGGTACTTCCATTAAGCTAACACCATATTGCTCAGCCAAAATCTTATAGGCCAGGAGAGAACAAGAGACCATATTCAAAGCTCTTGGGATAAAGAGGGGCCACTACCAACCAAGAATACTGAAGCCACCAAAGCTATCCTTCAGAAATGAAATAGAAATAGTTTCTAAGAAAAAAAACAGGGCATTTATTGCAATCAGATCAAGCTCTACAGAAAAAAATTTAAGGGTGTCCTACACTAAAAGATAAAGAGTGATAACTACCATCATGAAAACATGCAAAAATATAAAACCCACTGGTAGAATAGCTATACCAAAGAGAAACAGAAAATAATCAAATCTTATCGATACAGAAACCCACCAAATAACAAAGATGAACAAGAGAGGAAGAAAGAAAGGATATGCAAAGTAACCACAGGAAAAAATTACCAAGATGACAATAATAAAAACCTGAATGTAAACAGATTAAATTTTCCAGTTAAAGATTTACATTGGCTGAACAATAAAAAACAAGACTTGCCCACATGACTAGAGACACACATAAACTGAAAGAAGGGCACTATATAAAGATTAAGGAATCATTTTAACAAGGGGATCTAATGATTTTAAACATACATGCACCCAATTCTGGAGCACCCAGATATAGAAAGCAAAAAGTATTAGATCTAAAGGGAAAGATGGACTCCAATAAAATAATAGGCCGAGACATTAACATCTCACTTTCACCAGTAGACACATCTTCAAGACAAAAATTCAGTGAAGAAACATTAAACTGTACTTTGGATCAAATGGACCTAACAGACATTTACAGAATAATTTCATGCAACAGCTATAGAATACATATTTTCTAATCACAACATGGAAATTTCCAGGACAGACCATATGTGAGGCCAAAAAATAAGCCTCAGCAAATTCAAAAGAATCAAAATCATCTCATGTATCTTCTCTGACCACAGAGGAATAAAACTAAAAATCAACCAAGAGGATTCTAGAAATTGTACAAATACATGAAAATTAAACAACATGCTCTTGCACAATTAATGGGCCAATGAAGAAAGAAAAAGAAAAAATTTCTTGAAACCAATGAAAATGAAGATATAACATGACCAAACATGAGATACAGCAAAAGCAGCACTAAAAGGTATGTTTATACAATAAGCAACTGACATTAAATTTTTAAAAAAAGAAAAATTTCAAATAAACGACCTAACAATGCAACTTGAGGAACTAGAAGAGAAAGAACAGACCAAACCTGAAATTAGAAGAAGAAAAATACAAAAAAAAAAAAAAGAGTGAAAGAGAGACTTGGAAAAAAAATACAAATGAATAAAATGAGGAGTCAGGGTTTTGTTTTGTTTTGTTTTGTTTTAAAGATAAAAATCCTGACAAACCTTTATCTAGACTAACCAAGAAAAATGTGCCAGTGGGCACGGAAGCAGAGAAGAAACAGTTCACTGGTGGCAGGAGAGATTTAGCTGGGTGTGCGACGGGACTGCCCAAGTGTGGAAGGGCAGGGGACATGGGGGGGGGCCACAGGGCCTGGGTCTCACCACTGGCTGCATAGAGAGGACTGCGCTTGATGGAAGACACCTGGAGATTTGCTAAACCGTGTCAAGGATGACTTCATGGGTGTGGACTGGGTGATCTTGCCTGTAGGAGCAAAAGGAAAGGGGCAGCTGGAGGGGCTCAGGGGACTTTTGAGTTTGGGGTCTTGCCTGACTCTGCCCTTGACTTTCAGGGCAAGATGAGGCAGATTCTACAGCCTCTCTGGGTCTCCATTTTTCTGCAGGGACTCAGCACTGATCTATGGCACCCCAGGATGTAGGAGGCCCAGTGGAATAAGGGGCCAAAATGAGAACCCTCAAAACAAAAGTGGAAGGAGCCCAGCACCAAGGAACCACAGGGTGGTTGTAGTAAGCAGTCACGCTGTGCTGGGCCCGGTGTTGGAAACTCAGCCTGAGGGGGCATGCTCCTGAGGGGGCAGGCGCCTGAGGCCTGTGCTGAGTTCCACCCTAACCGTGCTTCTGATCAGCTCCTGTACTCCTCCCTGCCCTTGGTCCTCAGGCTTTCCAGCTATAGAATGGAGTTTTCTAGGGTGCTTATGTGCTCCTTAGTCAAATAGGATGTGGAGAAAGCAGAATCAATAAATGCGATGGAATCAAACTAAAAAGTTGCTTCACAGCAAAGGAAACAATCAGGAACATGAAGAGAGCCTACAGAATGGGAGAAAATCTTTACCACATGCACCTTAGATACAGCATTAATCTCTAGGATATATAAAGATACAGCATTAATCTCTAGGATATATAAAGATACAGCATTAATCTCTAGGATATATAAAGATAAAAAATAAATGGGCTAAGGAACTGAACAGATACTTCACAGAAGAAAAAATACAATTGGTAAACATACATATAAAAAATATTCATCATCTCTAGCAATTAAAGAAATGCAAATCAAAACTACACTAAGATTTCATCTCACTCTAGTCATAATGTAAATTATCAAGAATACAAACAACAATAAATGTTGGTGAGGATGTAGGGGAAAAGGTACACTCACACATTGCTGGTGGGACTGCAAATTGGTGCAACTACTATGGAAAGCAGTGTGGAAAACTTGGAGTGGAACCACCATTGACGCAATTATATCACTCCTCTGTTTATACCCAAAGGACTTAAAATCAGTATACTACAGTGATACAGTCACATCCATGTTTATAGCAGCTCAATTCACAATAGCTAAGCTATGGAACCAACCTAGGTGCCCTTCAACAGATGAATGGATAAAGAAAATGTGGTATTTATACATAATGGAATATTACTCAGCCTTAAAGAAGAATGAAATTATGGTATTTGTAGGTAAATGGATAGAGCTGGAGAATATCATGCTAAGTGGAATAAGCCAATCCAAAATAAACAAAGTCCAAATGTTTTATCTGATATGTGGATGCTAATGCACAATGGGTGGGGGGGGGATACCTAGGGAAGAATAGAGGTACTTTGGATTAAACAGAGGGGAGTGAAGGGAAGGGAGGGGGTATGAGAGTAAGAAGGACAGTAGAATGAATTAGACATCATCACCCTATGTGCATATATGACTACAAGACCAGTGTGATTCTTTTGGGAACTGGGGATTGAACTCAGGGACACTCAACCACTGGGCCACTTCCCCCAACCCTTTTTAGTATTTTATTAGAGACAGGGAGGGTCTCACTGAGTTGCTAAGCGCCTTGCCATTGCTGAGGCTGGCTTTGAACTCACAATCCTCCAGTCTCAGCATCCTGAGCCCCTGGGATTACAGGCATGCACCACCACGCACTGCATAAGACCAGTGTGATTCTACATCATGTACAACCAGAGAGAATGAGAAGTTATACTGTATGTGTATGATGTGTCAACATGCATTCTACTGTCATGTATAACTAATTAGAACAAACAAGAGGGGGAGGGACAGGGAGAGAGAGAGAGGTAGGGAGAGGCTGCACTGGGCACTCAATTCCTGGTGATTGATGAGGATCACAGGGCAGGTGAACTGGCCCTACTCAGCACCAAGCCTGGCCCTATCCACCCCTCATTCCTCCAGGTTTTCCTGATGAAGGCATTTTCTTGAGGAAGATCCTAACCCAGGGCAGAGGAAGAAAAGATAGAAGCGCTTATACTTCCCCACAATAATGGTAGAGTCCCTGAGGCCACACTCTGCTTTAGCACATCTACCCCCAACCTTAGCCCAAGCACCTAAGAACCACTTTTGTATCCTCTGGTTTCTGAAGGAGAGTTTACCAGCTTCTGTGAGTCCCCTCCACTGTATTAAGTAATCCTCAACTAACTCCCTCCCATTGTCTTATTTTGATTGGGCAAGGTTCTTTGTTCATTGGTTCATTCATTCATTCTATAATCATGTGTTGAACACCTACTCCATGCTGGATGCTGAAGATACAAAGATCACTGCTGCTTTTAAAAAACTCCATACTGCTGGAAGACAGACAGGAAATAAAAAAGGACATCCCCTCTGTGGAGATGAAGGCTGGGGAATGCCCCTTCACAGCTCAACAGGGGGAAGCAGTGCCATGTATGGCCTGTAGGTGGCAGCAGATGCTCACAGCAACCTAGGGTGGGGGGGGTGCAGGACACCTGGGGGACAGCCACCCAGCCAGGACTGTGACAGAGTGGACTGATGGAACTGAGCTGGGCGGAAACAGAGGCCGACATTTCCAAAGTGCCCATGTACTTCATCCTCAGACAGGATCTATTGTACAGATGCCTTTCCATTACCTTTGGGAGGCAGGATGAAAAGAGACCTAGGAAACTCAAAGCCGACTGAGCTGCTACCACATGTGTGCCAAGCACTGTGCGCACACTCTGGGCAAGCCTCACAACAACCCTGAAAACCAGCTGCATTGTCCACTTTTATAAACCAGGAAATGAAGACACAGCAGTGGAGGTGATGTAGAAATGGTGGTGGAAAGGGATTCGAAGCATGTGTCTGGCCCTCTTTCCCCTATAGGTCCCCTGGGCTCTCTGACACACAGGCTGTTTGCCTGGGGAAAGATGTCTCTAGCTGTTGCCCAGGGAATCCCAGAATCAAGCCCAACTCAATTTTGCAATAGACTTTCCTAGACATAGAAAGGATCCCTCTTTTTTTCAGCTGCTGATCCTCCTGCCTAGCACCATCCTTTCCCTCCCGAAGCCCCTGCCCTCCACTGACCCTTTCTCATTTTAACCACATGAATGCAACTTCCATGCCCACCAGCATAAGATCATAACAGAAATGAGTTGTCATATCCCATTCCCAGCTTACTACTTCAGGATTATTATTTTATATGACTCTAAGCCATTGCATGAGTGAGGTAGGTGATTTTATTATTCCCATTTTACAGATAGGGAAATGAGGAGGTCAGAGAATGTTTGACCCCAAAGAGGGCACCCTTCCCACTATTTTCTCCAAACAGCCTCTGCTTTGGACCTTTACTTTATCATCCCCCCTTTCAGAAAATTCCTTCATTCTTCTCTCCTTTCTTCCCAGTCCTTCAGTCCTTCAAGGCCCAGCATGCACCCCAATCTGGATTTCTGCACCAAGGACTCCAGTCCACCACGGTGTCCATCTTCCTTGAGCTCCTGTTCCTTTTCCCTCTGGAAGTTCCAAGTCACACGGCACAGTCTACGGAGATTGTACAATATGGTGGTGAAGACATATGGTTTTGGGAGATATGTTTGAATTCCTTACCAGTTGTGTGATTCTGAGCAAGTTACCTTGACTCTCTGGGCCTCTTCTAAGTCTCATTTAGTTCCTCTATAAAAATGAACATAATGGGTGTACCTCCACCAGATTCGTACAGATTCAGTTAGCTGCCCACTGCTCAATAAATGTGCCTCATATGCCGTGTGAGGCAGTGACACACCTTGAAAATGCAGCTCATTCATCAAGATCTCCCAAAATGCCCTGCATGATGCTCTGCACACAGCAGGTGGAAAAATTCCCATAACTGTTCCAAAAGCCTGACCCCCCTCTCCACCCCTGCCCAGTTCCATTCCTTTCCTTTGGAAGAGACAGGGAGGATGTTTCTACAGGGAGAGAGAGACTTTGAAAATGAAAGATTTCATGTGTGTGTGTTGTGGCTTGGTCTCTTAATGTGCCCTCCCTGAGCCTCAGTGTTTCCATGTGTAAAATAGGAATATTGACTTGTCGAGGCACAATTTGAGATAATGCATGTGAAAAGAACTGTTATTAAAACCTACCATCTTACGTTCAGACATTCCTATCCCATCTGCAGTCCCCAAACTGTACACCCTTTGTCTCCAAGGCTTTCTCTCAGTCCTGCTTCCTCCCCTTCTCCAGTCTTAAGGAGTCTTGTGCCAGCAAGACCTGGCACCAAATGGTTGTTAGGGTTTTTCCTCCCTGCAGGGGCTGCCACTAGCCTTTCCTTTAATATTTGTGATATCCACCCTGTAGTACCCACAGCAGCTGAGTTCTTAGAACATGCCCAGAATGATGTTGAAGCCTTTAACTATATCATCTCATTAAATCTTTAAAGCAGCCCTATAAAAGTAGGTTCCATTATTAACCCTGTTTTAAAAATGGTTAACTGCGACTTGGAGACGGATAAGCCACTAGCCCATGGTTCCAGAGCCAGTGCATTCTGTTAGTGGAACAAAATTCGAACCAAGACCATCAAACTATGTACAACTTGTATTTACCCCCATTTCATGCTGCTTCCCTGCTAGATTTAATTGTACCATGTTCTTTCCAATAATTAGGCTGTGAGCTCCTCGGGGCCAAGGGGTATGTCTTAATTATCTCTGAGTTTCCTAAGAGCCTAGCATGTTGCTCCGGACTGGAATCAATAGACATGGCTTCCAGGCCACTTATTTATTTATACCTCCTGCCTGGTTGATTGAGGACTAGATTACACTACATATTTGAAAGCCTAGATTGGTAGGAAGGTAGGATCCCCTGTTCCCTGCCCAGGTTACTTTCCAAAGGCATTGGTATCTGTCAAAGGTATGGGAGGCCCACCACCAGCAGGGGTCCTCAGTGAGGTACTCTGCTCCCCTGGCCATGCTTCCCCTCCTTTTAGGGCTCTCTGTAACATCCACTGAAACCTTGAAGCTGAGCCTTTCTCTTTTTATACCCTGCACACATGAATGGTTGCATTTCTTCTCTCCCTGATTTATGACCTTGAAGTTGCCCCTGAAAGGCAGTTAGGAATAAAGCTCACCCAGGAGCTAAGTAGATGAAGAGTGACCAGGTTTCCAAACACTGTGCAGAGGAGCTGGATGAAGGGGAGCTGAGAAAAGTAATGCCTCACCCAGTGAGACTAGCAGGCCCCTGCCTGACCTGGCCCCTGTAGTGACAGAGACCAATGAGGAATACACTGATCAGGGTCAATGTCATGGCTGGGGCAGTCATAAACCCAGGTTTCTAACCCCCAGCCCAGACCCTGTCCTCTGAGTCCTTGAAACTCCATCCCCGTATTAAACTTGACCCTACCCATAACTAGCTCCTCCCAGGCAACCTCCCAGTATTCTCTTCTGGAACACGAGTGAGTCTTCTTGGTTCATTCCCTGGTGGGAGAAGAGGCACCTGGTCTAACCTGCTGAAAGCCAGGAGCCAAGGAATTGTCTATCCTCACTTGAGCAGGGAATGGTGGGAGGGAAGGGTAGCCCTCAGGTCTGGGGAGGCTTCTGCAGAAAAGAGGTAGGGCTGCTGGCATTCCAACTTCTCCTCCTCTTTCTGTTTGGTCATAACTCTTTTGGGGGCCCCATCTTTCTTTCTCCTTGCCTGTTTCCTATAGCTTCACAAGCAATCTGGAGCAGCTCTGCAAACAGTCACCTGTCTCCCAAATCCCTGGATGGGTGCTATTTATTTAGACTAGGATAGTCTCTCTTGGTCACCACCTTTTCCATGAAGCAGACCCTGCTCAGCCTGGAATGGAAACTTTCTATTGGGGGATCCCATGGCCTGGCTGCTATGAGCCCTTCCCTGGGCACGGACCTGGCTTGCTCTTGCAGCAGAGCTATTTATGTGTGTGGCAATTGCCTCTTGCTCACAGGGGGGTTCATATTTGCTAAATGAATGAACTAGTGGCCTACAATAGGCAGGGCAGAGAGGCCTGGACAGGTTGTCAGGGACTTAGATTCTAGTCTTCATCCTACCATGATCATCAGGCCCCCTCTATGGGCCTCAGTTTCTGAATCTGCACAATGAAGCAAATAGCTGGGTGGCCCCTAAGGTCTGGTCTGGTTCTGATACTCCAGCATTCTAAGTTCTGTAGCTGTGGACAGTGAAGTCCATGAGAGGAGTTAATCCTTCTTGCTTAATGTGTAAGCTGAACTAGTGGTTTCGATTTCAGAGATGATGACACCATCCCTAAGAGATAGACCCCAGTGGTGAATTTTCAGGCACTATGGTTGGCTGTGGGAGAATTGTCTGGGGACAGGGAAAACTTTTTAAAACCCCTGAAAGGCATGTCCTGGGGGCGAATCACCATAGCCCTTCCCTGTAACTTTTGTCCACCCTGCTCTGCCAAACTGTCCTTCTAATCTTCATCTTCAATATAGTCCTGTCGTTTCTCATCTACTGCACGGGTTTCCTCTCCCTTCTCTTTGCCCATGACAGTTTATGTCTTCTTATTCCTCTGCTGTCTTTTAAAGGATTGTAGGAAAGAATAGACATAAATGTGTCAAAGGTGGTAAGTAGTTTTTTACATTTTGTGAAGGCAAAAAGGGAGAGTTGTTAAGACCATATTGGACAGACACTAGAGAAACTGTAGGAAAACAGAACCTAATAAGGTTGTAAAAATGAAGCTATTAGTTATGTCCTGCCTGGATGCCCAGTAACCCAAAGCAAGCCCTGCTCTGAGCCAAGCAGGGAACCAACTACACTGGATTTTGATGTCTTTAAAAATGGGAGGAAGTGGCCAAAACCAGGAAGGACTCCTTAGCTCTGCTCTGACTTGAAGTCCCTCACCACTCTCTACCAAGCCTGGCCCCGGAGAAGCTGCTGACAGAGGGAGAAAGAGGCAGGGAGCAGGGTGCAGGGGGCAAGATGGGCTGCCTGGCCATTGGCACAAGATGGGTGACTTCATCTTTGAAGGAGTCGAGAGAGAACTAGGGTAGAGTTACCATGGCTCTCACACCTGCTGCCCAAGACAGATCACTTAGGGAAATAGCTCTGCCATCAGTGGTGCTTAAAAAGGTGGAGGCCAGGAAGAAGGGAGTCCATAGAGTGTAGAAAGACTGGTGCTTGGAATTGGAATGTGGGAGTTCAATTCTTGGTTCTAACTCTTCCACTGTGTGACCTTGGGCACACCACTTAAACTCTCTGAGCCTCAGTTTTCTCTTCTCTACAACAGAGATAATGTGAGCACCACAGACAGTTACCATGCAGATGAAACAAGGTAGACCTGATTGACACATTTGCCTGATAGAATATTAGGAGTGACTGGAGTCAGAGGTCTCCCTGAATCCCACCTCTCTGCCCTGCTCATATTCCTTTCCATAGTGGGTATAAGACCATGAAGCAGTCTACTACATAACAGACTCACCAAGAGGGCAGCACCTGGCCTTTTAGTTATGTCCTGGCAAGCCCTGCCCCAAGCCAAGCAGGGAACCAACCATGCTGGACTTTGATGTCTTTAAAAATTGGAGGAGGTGGTCAAAACAAGGAAGGGCTGTCCTTTCCCCACCCCTATCAGAGATGTCCAGGCCCTCCTGGTTTCTTATACTGTACTGTCCAAAGATCCCAGGAAGTGGGCTTGAGTGTCCCTAGGTGCCCAGTTTTCTGAGTCCATCAGAAAGGAGGGAGAGGGAGGCCATGGGGCAAATACTCTCTATTTCCCCTTGCAGCCTGCAATTTTCTCTGTACCCTCAAACCCAGGCAGCAGGGTCAGGCTAGAACTGCATGAGACAGAGCAATCCCTTTTGCCCTGTAAAAATCCCCATCTATTTCCAAGACATGAGGCAAAGGGCTGAATAGCCCAGAGCCCCTCAGGCAGTGGTCTTGAGCAAGAGGCACAGGAAGGGTGGGCCTATTCCATTCTGGCAGTCTGCTGAGGTCTGCCTCCACAAGCTAGATTGTGGTAAACTGTACAGTCCACAAGGTAGATTGTAGATAAAACCCTTGGGTTGCAGTGGGAGGTAAAAAGGCCTGAAATGTGGCTCCAGGGGCCCCTGGATTCCAGGGCCAAACAAGCACAAGAACATGCATGTGGCTTCTCACACTTTACCCTCACACACAAGCCCTCTCACACTCAGGAAGGCCTGCTTCTTATACTGAAAGATATGCTTCATTCCCCTGCCCCTGATATGCACATGCGCGTGCGTGCACACACACATACACACACACACACACACACACACACACACACACACACACACACACTCCTCCCATGCGCTTAACCTGAAGTCTATGAGGAAGGAGAGGAGGGGATCTGGGATACTCTTTAAAATTAGACTGGGTAAGAGTGGAGTTAAGAGGGGGCTGGGGTTGTGGCTCAGCGGTAGAGCGCTCGCCTAGCACATGCGCGGCCCGGGTTTGATCCTCAGCACCACGTAAAAATAAACGCATTGTGTACAACTAAAACCAATAAATAAATATTAAAAAAAAAAAAGAGTGGAGTTAAGAGACCACTTACCTCGTCTTACCCAGTCATCAACTGAGAAAAGAGTAGTCCAGGGGCTACTTTATAGCAAGAATGTCTCGCTTTATAGCTGTGGAGTTTTCGATTTCTCACCTACACTATAGACACACCAGGCTGTTTGGGGATGCAATCCCTTCTCCAAATATCAATCCCATCAACCTTGTCATGCTGTGCTCTCTCCTGAGCGCACAGCAGTGTGGATAATTTGAGAGACCCTGGAGGGTGGCTTCAAGGGTAGCTCTGCCTCCATCCTATAGAATCCTGATTTCTGTCATGGGTGAAAATGCTGAGGGACTTCACGGTATGGTGGTGGGCCCCACAGTCCCTCTGCAGAAGAACAATTTCATCCTTGACCAAGCAGGATAGAAGTGGCTTAAGGTTGTCAAGTAGGGCTATGGGGGGTGGGGGCTAGTCAGCTTTCCATTACTGTGACAAAATACCTGTGAAAATCAACTTAAAGGAGGAAAGATTTGTTTTGACTCATAGTTTCAGAGGTTTCAGTCCATGGTCATTTGGCTTCATAGTTATGGGCCTGTGACAAGGCAAAACAGCATGACATAAAGGCATGACAATAAAGTTGCTCACCTCATGGAGGTCAGGCAGCAGATTGCAAGGAAGGGGTTGACTGAGAAAAGCTACATCCTTCCTGGATGCTACACCAGTGGCCTACTTCCTCCCACTAGGTCCCATCTCCTGTACTTTCCACCACCTCCCAATAGTCCATTCATTTATGAATCTATCCATTGATTAACCTATTGATGCAATCAGAGCCCTTGGTCCAATTACTTCCCAAAACCTCCACCCTTGAACACTGCTGCATTGGGAGCCAAGCCTTAAATACAGGACCCTTTGGGGGACCTCTCAAATCCAAACCATAACAGCAGATGTGTACATGTTATGGTTTAGATATGTGGTGTCCTCCAAAAGCTCATGTGTAAGACAATGCAAGATAGCTTAGAATTGAAATGATTGGGTTATGAGAACCTAAACCTAATTGGTGTGTTAGCCCACTAACAGGGATTAACTGAGTGGTGACAGAGGCTGGTAGGGTGTGCTGGAGGAGGTGGGTCCTTGGGGGCATGCTTTTGGGGCATATATTTAGTGAGCTGAGCATCATCTGTCTCTCTGCTTTCTGATCATCATGTCTGTTGCCGCCTACAGCAACGATACCGCGGGAAAGAAATCGGAGGCAGACTGGGAATGACTGGTTCCTTTATTCTTGCTTCTTCTTCTCTGCTCTCTCTTCTGTATTCTCCATCCCCTTGTGTTTCCCCCACAGTCTCTTTAAGTACTTTTTACCTTAACAAGTATACACGTGTCAACAGCTCAAACTTACAGGTGCATCATAGTTTTCACGGTCATAGGAAGATTCTTAGATAAATGCATAAATATCAGGTGAAAATGCTGAAACACCTCTTTATGGCTCTCAGCTAGCCGCCATCTTAGCTATCTCCTTATTAGGGCTCTTACACATGTCTAGCTGCTTTCCTCTGCCACACACTTCTGCCATGACATTCTGCCTCACATCAGGCCCCAAGGAAAGGAGTCATCCATATATAGACGAGACCTCTGAAACTGTGAGCCTCAAAATAAATGTATCCTCCTTAAAATTGTTCTTGTCAGGTCTTTTGGTCACAGAAGCAAAAAAGCTGACTAAAACAGTATGTGTGTGCATGCGTGTGTGTGCATGCATGTGTGTGTGGCATAGGGGTGCAGATTTACTGGGCTTTCCCTACTGACAAATTCTACTCTTTCCTACAGCAATCCCAGCCCTCTAATTCTTCTGAGTGTCTACTCAGCACTCCCTGTGCCACAAAGGATAAATGCCCTTGCTTCATCTCTGCCGGGGCTGACTCCAGTGGAAAGAAATCCTGCCATCTCAGAGAGGTGTCCCGGCACAATGCAGGGAGAGGCTTTGGTGTCAGGAGCCCTGGGGGCCAATATTAGGCTTGCTAGTCATCAGCTGTGTGCCTTGAATGATTTATCTTTCTGAAGCTCAGGATTCTTTGGGTGTGAAAATGGGGATAATACATTGCCCATCTTCCTGGGTGGTTCTGAGGATGAAATAAAGCCACGTGTACAAAGTATTGGACCCATC
This sequence comes from Tamias sibiricus, assembly GCA_025594165.1. NCBI lineage: Eukaryota > Metazoa > Chordata > Mammalia > Rodentia > Sciuridae > Tamias > Tamias sibiricus. The sequence goes on along the minus strand of CM046658.1, from coordinate 106,207,596 downwards.
CTGGGCTTCCATGAAGATGGGAGATGGTTCTTGTGCACATGGAGTGGATTTCAGCCCCTTAGCACCCCAGCAGAGGCCTGACTGAGGGTGCTGTTTAAGACTTCAGGGACAGGATTGCTTCTGAAGTGGTTGTCATTGTTTTCCAGAGTGAGCTGTTCAACTGGCTGGCAAGTTCCCTGGAAAAGAGGTAGATATGAAAGTACTTTGCCTTTCTCTGATTTAAATCTGATTTATTCACAATGTGACTATGCCTATGCTCTTCTCAAAATGTTTGTTTCCCAAAGGCACTGACATAAGTAAGTACAGAAGTTAAAAGCAAGTCTTGGAATATATTTTAGAAATTTGACATTGCTGAAATATTTACATGATATCCAATATGGGCTTTTCCTTAATTTCTTTTTTAAATTTCAGTTTTATAATGATTCATTCTTATTGATCACTGACCTGGAATGGATTGGGGAAAGGAAAAAAATACAAAACAAAACTGGTCCTTTGCCACATATTGTTTGAGAAGCACTGACTAAAGCCAACTATAGATCCAATTAGGGGAAGAAGAGGACCGACCGCAACAGGGAAAATTAGCCACAAATCACACGTTGATGAGCTGGCAGCATTTCCTTTATTGCCTAAAGACAGAAACTCCAAATCTCTTCCCACTTGCCTGTTTCCCCAGCCCCATGCCCTGGGTGCTGTGAAGCCAGGCCCTAAGTTTCAAGTTTATAATTGGGAATCAGTGCTCCGTCTCTTCCGCTGTGTCAGCTAGGGTCTACCCCAGAGCAGGCAAAGGTAACCAGTAGGAGACAGGTTCTCTTTTTCTTTTTTTCTTTCTGCACCACCACTCAGCCAGGTATCAGGTGGCTGTGGGAGGGGTTGGGGGTCCCATGCATAGTGAGACCTTGCTGCCCCCTGCTCTCTCTCCTTGAGTCCTCCTCCCCACCAGAGCATGGCTAGGGCATAATGGGCTTCTTTCTCCCTGGGCTCAGGGCCAGGGAGAACAGTGCTCCAAGTTGCTGGCCTAGAACAGAGAGCCACAGGGAGAGTATGCAGTTAGACTGGGGCACAAATGAACCCAGAGGGGTGGAAAACATGGCTTTGGAACATTTATACATGTCCCCATCTTATGCCTTGTTTGTCCCTCAGTTCTAGGATGCTCGGGGTTATACAGCATAAAGGGTCAGTGGGACTATCTTAAGTGCTTAGACCTCCTTGGACATGGCTTTGATTTAAACTGTTTACCAGAGTTATCTAAAATCTCTTTGATATTAAATTACTTCCTTGTAGGAAGTAAACAGGGCATAGCTTAGAAATAAAGGCAAGTGTTATCCAGCCTTGCCCCTGTTCTCCTTGACTCACTGCATACCTCCTCTGTCCTGTCCCTGCATCAGATTCCCCCACTACACTGAGAGTTCCTTGGGGCAGGTGGAGCCATGTCCACTCATGTCCCTCCTGGAGTGTTGGAAACAGTGTCGTGTGAATAGTAGGGCCTCAGTAAATATCTGTTGGCTCCTTGATGCTATGGTATACTTTGGAGAAGAGGCACGTGGGCCTGAAAATCCACCTGAGAGGTTCCTCTCACCCCCCGCCCCTGCCTTGGGCTTTTGATTATGATCTGTAGTCGGATTTCAGCTGGAACAAACCCCTAGCATGAGAAATCTAAATAGCCTTTCACCCATGTCTAAGCCGCTTTTACTTCTCTCATCTGATCTCATTTGCCTCGTGAGCTCTGAGGGATGAGTTGATGTGGGCATCCCCCCCCAATACTTAAAAAGGAGAACATGGAGAAATTTGAATGGAAGGTATGGGATAATATATGTCTGTGTTGGGCCAAGTGTTGGGGCTTGGCACTGAGGATGTCAGGATGAGTAAGTCCACATTCCTTCCTCTGGGTGCCTCACCATTCAACTCATGATCTACAACCAGGTGACCAATGGTGACATGGGGGAGAGGCCTCACTGAGAAGGTAGAATTCTGAAGGTTGTGGAGGATTCTTCCAGGTGGAGAAGAAAGAAAGATGTGTAGGGAGGGCATGTGTGGGCAACTGGTAAGATGTATGTAGTTTCCCAGGGTATGGTGACCTGCTGAGGGTCACTTTTCTGTCACAGATGCTAGGTAGTGACCCATCCACTGGTCATACTGCTCAATGTGGTCTGAGGATTGATCATACCAGAATCATCTGGAGAAATGTTAGAAAAGCAGATTTGAGATGGTTCTGGAAGTTAAGACCTCCGCCACCACAGGTTTACTCTGTTCCCAGCCTCATCCCTGACTGGTCAGGGACAAGGTGGCAGATTGGGCTGTGGGTCTGGGAAATGCCTGTGGCTGCACAAAGTGGGGTTCATTATTATTATGACGTTCCCAGACTGCACTGTTACAACTCAGATGGCAGGTATGCCCAGATCACGGGTGCTGGGAACAGGACTCTGGGACTCTTTCCTTAGACCACTGTACTAGGCACAATGAGAAACAGAAACCCTCTTAATCAGAGGCCTGATTATCTGAAAGTCTGTAATGAACAAAGCACCCATAAATTATTTCCAGAAAAATTTCCTTAGAAAATTTGTCAAGTTGATGCAGAATGTCTAGAGGTTCAATATGGTAGCCACTACCTTACCTGTGGTTACTTAAGTCGAACATTTCCATTGTCACAGAAAGTTCTACTGAATAGTGCTCAAGAGAAAACACCTTCTATTCTTACATTCATTCCTCAAAAATGTGACATTGGGTTTCCTATGTCTGCTGGGGAAAATGGGACAAATGTCAACCCCAAATGACAAAGCTCTAAGTCAGTCTCAGATACCTGGTCAGCCAGTTCATCGGGTTAGACAGTTCAGTGATGGGAAAGAGAATCAACTAACTAGTAAATATCATTTGTATGGTGGTGACATTGCTAGTCTATTAAAAGATTCCCTTTGCAACTACTCAGTCATTTTATAAACATTTGTGGGGTACCTGCTATGTCTCAGCAACATGTCTAGACACTGGGGATAGATACAACACTGATGAGACAGATGTGGCTCTTACCCCTGTGGAACTCTGAGCCCTGTGTGGTAGAGTACTAACCTCACCAGTGAAACTCCAAGCATTTCCAGTATGGCTTCAGATTTCTCTCCCAGGATCTATTCTAATCACCTGCCTATGGTTCTCAATAAGAAGATACAGCACAATTCTAAAGATCCCAAAGTGTGTTTCATAGTGAGCAGTGTACAACCGTGCTCCTCAATGTCCCAGGCTTTCTCTAGGAGGCTCTGAGACCCAGCAAGCTGGAGCCATCTGGACATTCTTAGAACAATGGAGGTGAGAGCAGCAGCCTAGAGGCAGCTTGGGAGGCCTGAGGGAGCTCCCAGGGGCAGCAGGAGTAAACAAACGGAGTGGCTGGTGAGATGGTTTGGCTGGAGAGGCTCCCGAGGCATTGAGGTTCAAAGCTTTGAAAAGAGTCTGCGGGGCAATCATAACAAACGACTTTGATTGAATTACCTACCACAGATTTTCTAGCTGGCTTTTGAGGGCGACAGCACTTCTGAGATCCAAGTCTAGCAAGAATTTGCCATAGGTGATTTTTCAGGTTATTTTACAGAATAACATCTTTGTGAGACTCAGGAAATAAACAAGCCCTTTTTAAAAAAAGGGGGTGGGGGGCGCTCAGACACACAACACCACAACTTAATTTTCCAATTTCAAAATAGCCATGTTTGTGCCTGATAAAAACGCATGTCTCAAATTATAACTAGAAGTCTTTTTGAGTGCCACTCATCTGTTCTCAGAAAAAAATGTATATAGAGACATACTGCAAAGTGTTTTATGAAAAACACAGAAGGTCCTGGGGAGGGGAGGTTTTAGTTCATATTGTAGCCAACTGTTTAAAAGACAGAGCAGTGAGGAATGTAATTATTTATTGAGAATGGGCCTATTGTTACCACAATCTTCAACACAAATTACTCTTAAGGAGCATTTCTTGGGGAACTTGTTATGTGTATAGCACAGATCTAGCCACAAGGTAGATATGAAAGGAATAATAAAAATTGGCCTGGTCCCCACACTTGCAGATTTCCAGGAGAGAAGACACAGGTGAGGCTCAGTGGATAGGAGACTTCCCAGTATGAAGGGGGCCTGGGAAGGCTTCCAAAAGTAGGGGCCTTGGAGCTGGGTTTTACATGTACAACTCTCTGGTACAGTGAGCCTTGGGGAAGGAGTTTTCCAACTTCACCAGCTTGTTCAGGCCCGTGGGCTTCACCCTGCACCTTGGAAATTGCCCCTAACTGATCATCAAAAGCAATTATGAGAATTTTTATTGAACTGTATATTTTTTTTTTGTAGCATGAAGAATTGAGTTGGGGAAGGAAGAGATTTACAGCAAAACTCTAAAATTGTATTGATTTCTAGAATGCATTTGGGAAGTCTTTGGTGTGTGTGTGTGAAGTCTTTATTCATAAAGTACAAGCCCACAGGCCTAATGCTGAAAAGCAGGTATATAATGATCACAAGTGCTATACAGTCACAGAAACCTGGGTTTGCAGCCTGGGTATACTCCGTGAGATCTTAGGCAAGGTCCGGAACTCCTTAACCCTCAATTTTCTCATCGAAAAAATGATAGTCAAAATACCTGTACCATGAAATCAGTTTGTGGTTAGGCTTTAATGAGATACTTTGATGAATTTCTTAGTGTGCTATTGAGCCTGTGGTTAGTGCTCAATTGATGTTGGCTACAGTAAAAATGACCTCCTGAAATCTTAGCTTTATGTGATTGGAGCCAAGTATTTTGGGTAGGGAATAGTCAGGACAGAAGGCTTTTCTTGGGGTTAAGTAAAAGTCTAGAGAGAGCTAATCTGCCTGAGAAAAGTTATTGTCAACATCACTCTCCACCAGCAGCCCTACTCCATGTGATAGTGCCAGACACATGTCCTTCCTGTCTTGCCACACAGTGTTAAAATAGCCAGTGTACAGCTTGTTCTCCACTGCCTGACTATAAGTCCCTTCAAAATTGGGACTCTATTTTATTAATTTAGTGGCAAGCCTGAGAAACAATAAGCATGAAGTTGGGGCTTAATGCTTCATAATACTTTGTGGATGGATAGATGGATGGATGGATAGATGGATGGATGGATGGATGGACCTATGAATGGAGTGAGTAAGTTTAAACGTGAACCAGAGCTATAGCCAGAAACATTGTCTGGATTCTCTTTCAGTTCACTTAAGTGACAGGAGGCAAACTAAGAATATTTACTCACTATGCTACAAATTACTATCCTAGAAGAGCTAGTCACATTTATTTAAGTGAACAAACTTGTAAAACAGAGAATTGCGAGCCTATGTGTTTGCTTTATTCTATCTAGCCCATTGACCTGGTGCACCAAGATTCTATATTCGGGTGACTAAGAAATTGTGATATTCTCAAAGCTTGTGAAGATCAATTCATCCTGCCCTCCTCCCTCCACAGTTAGACCTGAAGTCAGGAGGACAGTAAGATGTTTGGGAAAGTTTAGCCCAGGTTGGATGTTGAATCAAGGAGCAGAAGGAAAAATATCCAGAGTCAGAGAAAGTTATTCATTGATGATTCTCCAGAGACAGAAATGCTGTCATGACCACATGAATATGTCAGTCCATGTCAATACTACCTTCTTCCTCTACTTCAGGATGAATGTCTCATGGCAGGTCACTCACTGATTCACCAGCTAACATTATTCATTCATACATTCATCCAATGTAGGGGAATTTCTATATGTAATAAAGAAAACTAAAAGGCACCATCTTAGGCTACATGAATTGTATCCTACTTTAAACATATACCCAAAGAGCTTATGCTCTGGTAATGCAGTTTATAGGTATTCCCATAATAGGCATAATAGAAAAGAGAGAATTAAAAGTTACCAAAATAGGGCCTCAAGACACCCAGAGGATGTCTACCCAAAGGCAGCATATTGGTGCTCAGAGGCTTTGGAAATACAGAATTTCAAGTCACAGAATTACCACTTATTGACTCTAGGCCTCCATTTCTTCACTTGTTGGATTTTGGGGAAGGCTAAATTACAAAAATGTGTGGTAGAACTCTTTACACAGAGTCTGACACACCGATGGCCAATGTTTCTCAGCTCAAAGCCACAGGCCAATGTACCTGCAGAGATTTTAAAAACCACATGTCCCCAGGTGTGGCAATCAGGGTTGTTTGTAAACATGAAACTTACTTTGAAACTCACATTAAGCAGCAGGAAATCTATTGGGAAGATGCAGAGTGCGCACAGAACCAAGGGAAAGCCAAAGAGCCAGGCCTTGGGACAGCCGAGGCAGGGTAGCTCTGGGGCACCTCATTGTGGGCGTGATGGACAGTTACTTCAGAGTCTGTCCCAGAGGGATCAGCTCCAGCAAATGTTTGTTCTTGGTTTTCTCCGCTTAGATTCTCATTCTGGGAGAGACTGGGTGGTTTTTATGTACTGAATGTTTGTGTCCTCCCTGACATTTGTATGTTGAAATCTAATCCCCAATGTGATGGTATTTGGAGGTGAGGCCTTTGGAAAGTGATGAAGTTATGTGGGTGGAACTTTATGAATGGCTTTCTCTCTTCCTACCATGTGAATGAAGGTACAACAAGAATTCAATAGTTTGCAACCTGGTAGAAGTCCTCACCAAATACAACCACAAGAATGGGAAGTTATACTCCTTATATATATAACATGTCAAAATACATTCTACTGTCATGTATAACTAAAAAGAACAAATAAAAAAATTTAAAAACAAAAGAAGTCCTCACCAGAACCCAGGAAGGCTGCTGCCCTGATCTCAGACTTCCAGGCCCCAAATGGTGAGAAATAAATTTCTGTTGTTTCCACTCAGTCTATGGGACTTTGTCATAACAGCCTGAACCAAGACACTGGCCTTGCTTGGTCTCATGCTCTCACTTTGGTAGAGGAAGTGGGGGACAGCTCCACTAACCCCCTCCCTCCACACAGTGTGGGAGTGGGGTGTTGTTTCCCTGGTGAAAAGGAGGTACTTTCACCTGAACTGGTAGTGAGTGTTGGACAGATTAAAATCAACAGCTGTTCACAGCACAGTGCCCCTCCTATACCCATGTCATGGCCATCTCTGTGTGGAGCATGGACAAGCATAGTTTTAAAAGCTTCACAAATAATTCAGAGATACATCAAAAACTAAGGATTAGTGGGGGAAATTGCTAAAAGGGGAAAGACTAGCTGTTAGGATGGAGAGAGAAGGGTACAAAGTTGGATACATCTCTTGAGAAAGCTGAAGTCCGCTGTGATTATATTACATGTGACTTGGACTTCTCTTGTGGTGAAAGAGACACTACTCACTTAACTACCGATGTATGTGCAAGGTTCTCAGGGAGTCTGGACCTTATCACCCAATGACTGTTTTGATCTCCATGACACCTGCTGCACCAAGGTCGGTTCAAGATTCCCAGCGCGAGAGGGGTTCAAGAAGAAAGTGTGCTACCGCTGCTCCAGGACAGGTGACGTCTCTGCATGGGGCTGGCACCCTGTAGGGGGCTCCTCAGATTGCAAAGAGAAGACTTGTAAATCACTTCCCGGGATAGTCCAATCCCTGGTTTCAGGGTCAGCCTCTTCCACCAGGGCGACTGGGCATCTGCCAGGTAGCCGTGGGAGCACCCTGCACTTTCTGAACTTTTCTGTGGCGTTGGGGAGGGGAGAGGAAGCAGCAGGCCTGGCTACTTCCCAAGGGACATGGACTCATGGGATGTGCCTGACCAGCTCTGGGAGGGTGCCCAGCCTTGCCTGATCTGGACCTCAGGATCTTTGAAGGCCTAACATGACTCTAGACATTTTTCTCTAGACCCATTAATCCTGACGACAAGCTACAAAACTGAAAAAAGAAAATGCCCTTTGCCAGATCACAAGTATCTACAGTCTGACATTAACAAACTGAGTTTGGCTTTTCTGTGTATAATTGGCACCCAAATATAGTTAAATCAAAAGGAGAGAGAGAGAGAGAGAGAGAGAGAGAAACTTTTGGCTTCCTCTCCAGTTTAAAAACCATTCCATAACGTTTCCTGCTTCCATGAGTGAAGAATGTGAGTTTGGGTCAGGCCTGTCTCTCTTTAGCACTCTCCTCACTCTCTGCCATCTCCTCCAGTCTTCCCTGATGGTCTAATCAGGGAATCTCTATCTTGAAACCCCACTGAACCTTTTGTCCCTACCAGGGGTCATCCTAGACAGGATTAGAGCAAGAAGAAGGGGGTGTCTGGGTTCCAGCAGTCTCTCTTCCCTCAGACCTCTCCCTCTCTCCCTTTCACCAGGTATTGCTCCCAGTCTTCTTCCAACTCCAAATCAAATGACCTATTTGATCACTTTTCTCAGAGCAACTAGCATTTTGTCTTAAATATGATAGGTCCTTAATTTAGGACTTAAAAATATCCCTGGATTATTATTTCAAGGAATATTTGCCTTTTCATTCTTCATTGTTTTAGCTGGGAGGTAACATTAATTAGAACCTGGTTTGGTCACTATTAACAAGGCTAAGATGGCAGTGGCTTCATCAGGGTAGACAGTTATCCCTTCCTCACCTGAAGTTCGAGCACAGACAGCCAGGGCTCCCATGAGGATTCTGTGTCAAATCCTCAGCATCTCTTTATCTTGCTGCTTTGCCTTCCTCAAAATATGGCTTCCACCTGTGGTCCAGGAGGCCTGCCTCAGCTCCAACCTCCAGTCCAAGCTGCAGCCAGGGGAAGGGGAGAAGGGAAGAAAAGGGTGGCTCTCTGCATTGTAGTGGCCCAAACCAGAAGCCTCCTTTTCTCATATTCTATTTCTAGAACCTCCTCAAAAGGCCACACCTATTCACCAGCGACTGGGAAATGAAGTCTTCAGTCAGGCAGCATGTGTCCAGGTGACATTAAGAACAAGAACAGCAGATACTGGATGACAACTTTTGGCCTCTGCCATAGGAGACCTTCCTGCTGCCTCAACTCACACTCCTCAAGTGACTATTCATCCCGACCAGGGCCAGTTTTATGTCGTTATAAAGCACTTACCCTTCACCTCCAAACACCTCTGTCTCCCCTGTGGGGCATCTCAATCAGTGTTCCCAGCCTGCACTCAGTTGCCTAATTCAGACCCAGGGGCGTTTTACCGGTGCATTATCACTTTCCTTTCTCACACGCAAACTGGCCACCGTGTCCTACTGCTTCTCCTTCAGAAACATCTTCCACGCCCAGCCTCTTTTCTCTGGCTATACTACCACCATCCAAGTTCAGGATGTCCAAGTTTCACTTTATCCCTTTATTTATGCAGTAAATAATTACTGGACACCTACTCTGCAGCTAGGGATAATGCAGGTGCTAGGGATAAAAAAAAAAAAAGAAAAGAATCCTTGCCCTTCAATAGCTCGGCATGACAGGGGAGACAAAAACAAAAGACCCCTAACTAGGGAGAAATGCAGACTGCTGAAGCCTGCTGTCTCTTTTCCATCTCATTTTAACATATTCCCTTTCCTGCTCCAGACTTATGTCCCTTTTTTAAAAAAGCCTGATTTTGTCCCTGTTTCCTATTTAAAATCAACTCACACCTGTCCCCTCTCCCCTTTACAATTAGTACAAAGGAGGCGAGGGTGATGGCCAAGTTTTGGGGGAGTTTTTGTTGTTTGTTTGTTTTAAACAAAGGTTGCGGCCTGTGTACCAACCAACCAACAGGTGGGGCAATGCCCATGTGAATCAGCTGAATCAATCCTGCAGGGGAGGTTCCTCCTCCTTTGGCCCCAAACTTACTTCCCCTCTAAACACCATATGCTCTGGCTGCTCTGAGCTGCTTTCTGTTCCCCTAGCATGCCATGACCTCCTATGACCTGTATTTTGCCTATGTTGTTCTCTGTAATGAGAATGTTCTTACTCGCTTAATGGCAAATTTTTCTTCCTCCTCCTCTTTCTGAAGGCTGATATTTCTTGAGTGATTTCTACTTTTCAGGCATTCTTCCAGTGCCTGAGCTCAGCATTGCCTTTATTAAGGTCTTCAGAGCAGAAAAAAAGAGCCAGCCACTGTCAACTTTCACATGACCTAGAATCTCAACATGGCTTTTGTCCTAACCTTGACAGTCTCTCTCCATTGGTTTTAAAATATCTAGAATGTGCAGCCAATAAGAATGCTGTGTTTTCCCATGCCGGGTGCACAGGCGTGATGTGGAGCCCTTGGGAAAGATGAGAAGCTCCTCTGAGGTGATGCCTAAGGCTGTGCTTAAGATTTCCATGGCCTCGGAGTACCTGGCACCTGGAAGGCATTGGTCTGGACTCCTTCAGCCTAGCTGTTCCCCAGGCCAATAAACAAGAACATGAGAAATGATGTGGAGTTGATTTGTTTTTAAAGATTGTACTTGTGCCACACAGACATGCGCTCTCTCTGTCTCTCTCTGCCACATAATACTGAAGTCATTACGAAGCTATAATTTTGTTTCCTGATATTTAACTTACTATAAATTGCAAACTCATCTTTTTATAAAATCCTCAAAGCAGTTATTTTAAATGACTAAATATTCTATCTAGAAGATACATATTAGATATTAGATATTTCTTTATGATTGAACACTTAGGCTATCTAAAACATTTTTTATTAAAATTAATCATATGAAGCTCAGCTTTTCAAAAATGAATTAACTATGTAATTTTTTATTCTGTATCATGGAAAATCTCAAATGTGTAGAAAAGTTTGAAGATAACCACCCCCCAAACTCATTACCATTTACTATTTTTGTACTTATTTTTGCTGAATTGTTTTTTTTTAAATTATGGATATCATAACATTTCACCACTAAACACTTCAGTTTACATTGCTAAACAATAAGGGTATTTCTTAGTGTTTGTATCAATATGAGTCCTAATAAAATTAATTTATTCCTTCACATCATCTAATTTTCAAAGTTCCCAATAGTTTCCTCAACTGTCACTTTTCCATTTATTTGCTCAAACTTAAATCCAAACAAGGTTCATGTGTTACATGTTATTGCTGTGGGCCCTTGAGTCTTTTGCGACCTAAAATCCTCCCTCCTTCCTCATCATTTTCTATTCCATTGACTTGAGGAAGGTGTGTCAATTTTCAGCTAGAATTTTGTACCTTCCAGATCACTTCCTGGAGATATCATTAAACATATCTTCCTAGTTCTTGCATTTAAACTGACACATGAGTCTTAATCACATTTTTGGTAAAAATACTTTATGGGGGACAGTATTTCATATCACATCAGAATGTATATAAATTGTTCCACTAAAAGTAGTTATGAATAATCTGCTCTCTCATCTCTCCTATTGCTCCAGAGTTCCAGGGCTCCCTGACAGATAGGTGATGATTAAAAATTTTCATTGTGCCCATGTGCTTTGTGCCCCCTCCTTCATCATTCTGCAGTTGGGTATCAAAGCTGTAGCATCGATATTATTTGAAGACTAAGCAGGTTGGACATACAATTTAGATGAAAAACAATTACTCTGTGTTAGCTTGCTTTTGGCTCATTTTGGGAAACAAAAGCTGCACTTCATCTTCATGAATTTCAAATAAAGGAGAGTGGGGAGAGGAGGAAACTGAGTTTTCTGGCAGGAGCTTTCCCACGTAACCTTTCTCTGACGAGTTGGTTGTTTCTTGATCAAATACCCTCGGCACTGGCTTGGGTAATAATGCAGTTCTCTCCCGTGCACAGATGGTGCACGTGAGCATGCAGATCTGGTAGGGAGCCTTTGAAACAAAAAGAGTACAAAGCAGCTGAAGTACATGCTGTGGCATTTTTTTGAACTTATGAGAGAAGAGAATTAAGAGCCATGTTGCACTGATACCTTGTGTTATAAATGTTTAGTTTTGAGAAAATAAGCATGCAACATGCATGTTTGAATCAGCTCTGCTCTAAGTTAGATTGGACCTTAAATGCCACTTTAAGCCAGGCATGTAAGTCAGGTGCACACCTGTAATCCTAGCCACTTGGTAGGTGGAGGCAGGAGGACTGCAGGTTCAAGACAAATTAGTGAGACCCTGTCTCAAAAAATGAAAGGCACTAGGGATTTAGCTGTGGTAAGGGGCTTCTGGGTTCAATTCCTAGTACCATACCATTAAAAGAATAATGTCTCCCACTCTCCCCAAACCCACAACTTCACCTTCAAGGACTCAGTTTAAAAATCTGGTTAGAGAACTGATCACTAACTTTTTAATGTACTGCACATTGTATTGTATTGCTGTATTGTATAATGAGCTGTTGGCCTTGGCAACTGAAGGCAGAGCTAAGAGTGACAGTTACTTAGGAAGAACCAAGAACTTGCCATCAACAGCATGCAGTTAAACACAAAAGAACACACAAGTCATTATTGAAAGGAAATAAAAGTCACCCTAGCCCAGTAGACATTGTATGTGTTTGTAGCAATGTGTGTCAGGGAGGTCATGGCCAGTTTCATGGATTCTTTTTTTTATTCGAAGTTGTTGCATATATAACAGTAGGATGCATTACAATTCATAATACACATATAGAGCACCTTTTTAAATAACACTGTATACAAAGTACATTCATACAATTCATGTCTTCAAACATGCATTTAGGATACTGATATCCATCTCATTCTACCATCTTCTTTTTTTTTTTAACCCTTCAAGACCTGTGTGGTCACCAAGGGCCTACCCTTAGAGAGTCCTGGGCTTGGTTTAATGCTCTGCTGTTCCTCATTGGAAATTCTTACATATGGGATATTATAACAAACACGCATGCACACACAAAGATGCATGCACACACAAACATACATGCATGAACATGCACATAGGAATATTCACGCATAGATATGGACAAATAAACATGGACAAACATGGACGAATGAACATGTGTGTGTGAATGAACATGTGTATGCAAACAAACATGCAAGTGCGAACGACCATGTATGAACATGTGTCTATGAATGAACACACATGTACAGACGAACATGTATGTGTGAGCAAGGATTGCAACCATGCATGTATGAACATGTGCAAAAGAACATGTGTGTGAACAAACATGCATGTGCAGACAATGATGCGTGTGTGAACAAATGTGTGTATAAATGAACATGTCCAAATAAACATCCATGTCCTAATGAACATGTATGTGTATAGGAAACATGTACAAACATGCATGTATGTATGAGTATGTGTGTGCAAACATGTGTCCAAAAGAACATTGGGTATAAACAAACATGTATATCTGACAAACTTGAAGGTCTGAATGAACATGTGTGTCTGAAAGAACATATGTGTGCAAACAACATGCCTGTGAGGATGAACGTGCATGTGCAAATGAACATGTACAAACATGTCTGATTGAAAAAACATGCGAATGAACATTAGTGTAACAAATGACATGTGTGTCAGAAATAATAGGCATGTCACGACACGCATATCAGAAATAACAGGTGTGGCACAACAAACACATTTCAGAAACGACAAGATTGTGCAAAATGAAAGGCGTCTCAGAAAAGAAAGGCGTGTAGTACAGTACACATTTGTCAAAAAGGACATGCATTTCAGAAATGACACGTGTCCAAAAAAAATACTCATTTCAAAACTGACATGTGTTTCAAAAATGATGTGTGTCATGACATTTGTATCAGAAAGAACAAGTGTCAGAAATGAAATGTGTGTCAAAAGTCACACATGTGTCAAAAATGACATGCATGTAAGAAATGACACATGTCAGAAATGAAATGCATGTCAAAAATGACAAGTGTCTGAACAAACACGTGTGAAAAATGATGGGTGTCAGAAATGACACGTCAAAAATGACGTGTCAGAATTGACAGGGGTGTCAAAAAAGACACATATAACACATGTATCAAAAAGACACATGAGCCGGGCGTGGTGGCTCACGCCTGTAATCCCAGCACTTTGGGAGGCTGAGGCAGGAGGATGGCGAGTTCAAAGCCAGCCTCAGCAATGGCGAGGCACTTAGCAACTCAGTGAGACCCTGTCTCTAATAAAATACAAAAAAAAGTGCTGGGGATGTGGCCCAGTGGTTGAGTGCCCCTGAGTTCAATCCCCAGTACAAAAAAAGAAAAAAAAAAAGACACATGCCAAACATGACATGAATGTAAAAAATGACGTGTCAGAATGACATGCATGTCAGGAAATCAATGTGTGTAAAAAATGAATCATGTAAAAAATGAAACGTGTCAAAAATGACACGTGTCATTATACATGCATGTCAAAATGACATGTGTGTCAGAAATGACACTTGTCAAAATGGGATGTGTTGAAAAAGACACATGTCAGAAAAGACATTCGTGTGAAAAATGACACACGTCCCTAATGGCACGCATGTCAAAAAGGACATGAGTTTAAGAAATGACATGCATGTCTGAATGAACCCACATTAAAAATGAAATGTGCCAGAAGTGACACGTGTCAAAAATAAGATGTCAAAAATGACACTTGTGTCAAAAATGACATATGTGTCATAATACACATGTCAGAATGACCGGAGTGTCAAAATGACATGTCAGCAATGACAAGCATGTCAAACATTACACATGTCATTAATGACACCCCTGTCAAAAATGACTTATCAAAAATGATATGCGTGTAAGATGTAAGATGACATGCATGTCAAAAATGACAAATCTGCCAGAAATGACACATGTGTCAAAAATGACATTTATCGAAAATTACACATACATCAAAAATGTCACATGTGTCAGAAATGACACGTGTTAAAAATGACACATGTCAAAATGTTACATGGGTCAGAAATGACACGTGTCATAATGACATGCATATGACATGCATGTCTGAACAAACACGTGTATCAAACATGACAGGCATGTCACAAATGACACTTTTAAAAAATATTTATTTATTTGCTTTAGTTGTACACAATGCCTTTATTTGCATGTGGTGCTGAGGATCAAACCTGGGCTGCACACGTGCTAGGTGAGCGCTCTACCACTGAGCCACAATCCCAGCCCACAAATGACACATTTTTAAAATAAAATGTGTCTCCAAACGAACATCAGTGCCAAACATGATGGGCGTGTCAAAATGATATGTGCGTCTGAACAAACACGTGTGACAGAAAAGGCGTGTGTCTGAAACGATACGCATGTCTAAAATGAAATGTATGTCAAAAAAGACGTGTTTCCAAATGAACATGTCAGAAATGACATGTCAAAAATGACATGATGTGTAAAAAATGACATGTGCATCCCATGGAACATGCATGTGTGAGCGAACATGTGTGTGCAAGTGAACATGTACAAACATGCACAAGCATGTACATTTGAGCAGACATATGTGAAAATGACATGTGTTTTAGAAATAACATGCATGTACAAACACACATATGTGTACGAATGAACATGTACGTATGAATGAAAATGTGTGACTGATCATGTGTGTATCAACAAACATGTGAGGACCAACATGTATGTACAAACGAACTAGTATGGACATGTGTTTTGGAAAGCACATGTACAAACATGTATGTCTAAACAAACATGTATGTGCAAACATGCATGTTCGCACGAACACGTGTGTCTGAAGGAATGTGTGTGCAATCAAACACGTGTGCAAGCCTACATGTATGAACGAACATGCACAAACATGCATGTATGTTAGAACATGTGTGTATCGACAAACATGTGCATGTGAATGAACATGTGTGTTCAAGCCCACATATATTCCGAAAAAACATGCATGGACATGTGTTTTCGAAGAAACATGTGTTCAAATAAACGTGTGTCTGAACAAACATGTATGTATGAAACCACTTGCAGGTATAGACACACATGTTTGGTCGAATGAACATGCATATGCGAACGAAAACATGTGCCCAAACGAACATGTACATATGGACAAACATTCTTGTGCGAACAAACGTGTGTGAATGAACATGTACGAAGGAACATGCACAAACATGTATGTATTAGCGAGCATGCATGTACAAAAGAACATGTGTGTACAGTGGTGACAGACTGCTCTGTCCATTTTTAGAGTTGTTTTTTTCCCTCTAGGCCTCAAGTAATCAGTAGGGCAATATTCTAGCATCCTGCAATATCCAAGAACCCTTCAATCTTTCCCCAAATGATTTTAGCATTAATTGCTAAACATTACCTAGATAAAATCTCTCTTTAGGGATTGCAAAATGTCAATTTCTATTTCTACCACTTTGTCTACATCTATTAGCTGATTTTTATTGATATTTCCCTTCTATTTTTTAATGAGACTTCAATCAAAAAAGAACTTCTCCATATTAATGAGGGCTGGGTGGTGACCCTACGTTCCAGGTAATATTGCCATTGTAGCAAACCTTCCCAGACTCAGTTGTGTAGAACAAAAATTTTATTATGCCTGTGGATTCCGTGGGTGAGGAATTCAGTCAGGGAGCACTGGGGATGACATGTCTCTGGTCTGCCTCTGGACTGCAATGTCAGGGACTCAACTGAAAATACTTTGAGGTTGCAATGACTCAATAACTAGATATTTGAAAGATATGGAGGCTCCTTCACTCATAAGTCTTTCCAGAGCCTGAATGACTTGAAGACTGAGTTCAGATGGGATCGTCAAGCAGAGGTCCTACATATGTACTATCCAAGTGGCTTGGGCTTCTTCACAGCATGGTGGTCCCAGAGGGATTGAACTTTGGTACAAAAAGGCTCAGAATTACAGAATGAATGTTCCATCACACACAGCAGAAGTGAGTTACTTTTATAACCTAACCTCAGAAATGACAAAACATTACTCTTACAGTAGTCAATAGGTCAAAAGTCAAAAGCCTCCCTAGATTCAAAAGAGGTGACAGAGCCACCTTTGATGAGAGGGTGGAACAGTTGCACTGTAGGAGAACATGTTGAATGGAGATACTGTGGCCATCTGTCGGAAGTAGCAGTCACCACAACCTGAAACACAGTTCCTGTGGGAAAGGAGAATAGATGTCTAATTCCCTCTATTATTAATACTCACAAATAAGAAACCAAGGAAATAGATACCTTGACCTGTGACAAACTAGAGTACTCTTCTGAGAGGTGGGTGTGGTGCTTTCTCATTTCGAACATTATTAACATATGGATTTTTAACATATATTCATTCTTTTTGATACACAAATTGTCCCAATTTTGGCCCATGGGAGCTATTGTAAGCTGGCTCTTAGGTCTTTTTGATAGTAGTTCATCACTTTTTGATGGCTGAGTTGCTCTCTGGCCTAACAAGGTATATCCGCCTCACACATTCCCTGCTGTTCCTAAAATTAGCCATCTCTCCTTTCAATATTTAGAAATAAATGTTTAATATTTAGAGAATAATATTTAGAAACTAAACCAGAACACTAAGGATGTTCTTTACAATAGGGTTGGCATTGCTTCCAGGGATTTTCAGTGGAGAGGGCAAAAAAAGATCTTTAAATTCTCTTTAAAATAATATTTGTGTGTATTTCTTTAAAATTCTAACTTTATACTTATATTTAAAATTTAAATATAAATATTCTAGAATTTTTACCTGATACCCTCATGTATTTTATGATTTTTACATTAATTACAAATCTTGTGCTATAAAACTATCACCAACAAAAAAGGTTCAAAATGATAATGCTAATAGTACTTCTAATAATGTTATAGCAATAAAATGTAGTTTAATATTCCTTTAATTTTTGTTGTTGTTGTTGCTCATCTTGTTTTGTTTATCTTAATTTTGTCCTTAGAAAGTATCACACTCAGCTTGTATGAACATATTCAAAGGATAGGGAATCTGCCAGGCCCAGTGGTGCGTGCCAGTAATCCCAGAGGCTCGGGAAACTGAGACAGGAGAATCACAAGTTCAAGGCCAGTCTCAGCAATTTAATAAGACCCTAAGCAACTTAGGGGGAGCCCCTACTCAAAATAAAAAATAAAAAAGGGCCAGGGATGTGGTTCAGTGATTAAGCACTTGTGGGTTCAATCCCTGGTTGCAAAAAAATAAAAGGTAGGGAATCTTTCTTCTTCGAATCCCATTCTCCCACTTCTTCTCATTATATTTTGACTTATGGTTATAGTATTTCTTTATGCAAATATAAACAACTATGTATCAATATATAAATGTGGTATTTATACTTATGCTTTTTTATCTCTCCTTACACAAAAGTAACATTATTTGTATTTTTCCGTATTTTTATTTTTTCAATTAAGCGTATATCCTGGGCTGGGGTTTGTGGCTCAGTGGTAGAGCACTTGCCTAGCATGTATGAGGCACTGGGTTCAATTCTCAGCATTATATATAAATAAATGAATAAACTAAAGGTCCATCAACAACTAAAAATAATATTTAAGAAGAAATACTTTTTTAAAAAGATTATATCCTGAAGATTGCTTCACAAAACTTCTAGAATTCATCCTTACATATTTCATGTTGCAAGTTCTCCATTGTGTAGATTTACCATAGTTCATTTAATCAGTCTCCTGATGATGGAGATTCACGTTTATCTCAATCTTTTTATTACAAATGTTATTTTATATTTGTGCTGCCGTATCTTTGGGATACATTCATAGAATTGGGACTGCCAAACCCAACAATCAATGTGTGTGTAATTTTGCTTGATGTTGATGTTGCTGGTTCCCTTCCTGAGGACCCCTATTGTTGGAGTCCTAGGAGCAATGAAGGACAGGCTGATTCCCCACAGTCTTGTCATCCGAACAGGTTATCAAACTTTTGGAACTTCTGTCAGTCTGATAGGTGGGGCATGGTATCTGGTGTACAATCATTATGTATTTTTCTAATTGTGCATTTGTTTTAGCAAATTCAATATATGTAAAGGCCATTTTGATTTCCTTTTGTGAATCCTGTCTCTTCATGTCTTTGGCTTATAATTCTACTAGACTGTTGGTGGTCCTGTTCTTTTTCCAATATCTTGGAGTGTTGTTCCAACATGCAAGATATTTTTTTTTCCTTTTGGTATTGCCAAATTTAACAATATTTCCTTTTATTGATCCTGAACTTAAGCCATAGTTAGGAAGATTTTGCTCATTGTTAAATTCTAGGAACTCATATCTATTTCTTTACTATTTGTACTTACAAAGAGCTTGGCTAGCCACTTGCAGCTGGAAAATGTTCACTATCATAAATAATATACTTACCAACATTTTTGTTCATAAAGCATTTCTTTAACCCCATGTTTCAGATTATTTCCTTAATGTAAACACCCATAGTGGGATTTCTGTATTGAAGAGTGAAAATCAGTCTTAAGAAGTTTAGGCAGGTTTAATTCACAATAAATTCTGAGTCAGACAAACTGTCAACTCTGTTTTCAGTTTTCATAATTCAGAGCATACCATAAAGTGATATTGAAAAGTACCAGGTGTACACATATAACCAAATGCTATCGTACCTTACCAGCAACCATGTAACCCTAGTCTACCAACTCATTATCCCCCCTTCATGCTAGTTAATTCTGTGTCAAAGCCTCCCCAGTTACATGGGGGGCAGGTCACCAGATATCTTCTGAAGAGCAAGGGATCTTCCTCCACAGCCACTTTGTGTTTTTCCCACTGCCCCTTGAGAAGCACCTCCTCATTGTCATGAGAGGCCTGCCCACTGCTCCCATGGGTTGCCCAAACGCTTCGCTTCCTTTGTCACTGGGGCACCAAAGCTGTGCTGTGTTCTCTGCAGAGATGAGGGAACTTAGGTCTTCCCTACTCAGTTTTCACAGTCCTTAGTGGCTCTGCTTGTGCTATAGGTTACAGAGTCCCTTGTGAAGGACTTTCATTCCTATCTTCATCATGCTGTCCTCTCCATTGCCCAGTCCTCTCATGTATGGGGCTTCAAACCCATCACAGAGCTTCCTCATCTGAGTCTTCCTGCTCCAAAGTATATAATTTCATGCATTAACTATGGGGATTTAAAGAACATGGCTCACTGATTTGTCTAGTACAGACAACTGAATCTAAATTTCCCTTTTCTACCTACTATTTGCTGTGGTAGAAACAGAATCCATACAGGATAGCCTATCATTCACTTACTTAAAACAAGTATTACTTAATTATACTTAGTAATCCAATAATAACTAAGTAGTACACCTTACTAGGCCTTATTCCAGGTCCTAGGGATTAGATGGTAAAGAATATAAAGTCCTTGCTTCATGGAGTTTATACTCTAACGATGAAAGAGAGATAACTGACAAATGCATACATGACATAATAGGAAACAATTACGAGTCCTGTGAAGAGAAAAAATCAGGGCAAGGAGATAAAGAGTAATGGGGAGGATACGACCCTGTTAAACAGGGATAGGGAGAGCCTCCAGAGGAAATGAGTGAGACAGAAAGACAGAGGCAGAGAGAGAGAAGCAAATACCCAGGAGACAAAGAGCATATAACTTCCCAGGGTCTCTGTGAGGTGTGAAGGGGTTTGGCAAACCAAACAAGCAGCAAGGAGGTCACTGGGATAGGGTAAGGAAGAGACAGAGGGGTCAGAGATGGGGGGCAAAGAGGGCAGAAGTGCCCAATCATCCTGGGCTTCATAGGTAAATGCTGCAGTCTTTGCTGCGAGTGTGATGAGAAGTCTCAGGTGTTTTTTGTTTGTTTGTTGTTTGTTTTTGGCAGCAGAATGATTGTCCTGACTAACTTTTAAATAAGTGCATTACTGCATTGAAAATAGTCATAGGGAGAATCAGGGAAGCCAACTAAGAGCTCATTGCAGTGGCCTGCACTGGGTCTTCCAGGACAACTCAAGTTCATCATATTCTGTCCCTCTTTCCTCTTAGCACTTTAAGAGACTTATTCAGTTATTCAACCAATATTTATTGGGCACTGACCATGTACCAGCACTGTTCCAGGAGCTGGGAATATATCAATAAACAGCAGAGATAAAAACAAAAATCCTTGCTACCATGGAGTTTTTAATCTTAGAGACAGAGATGAACTAAGTAAAAAAATAAACAAATCAGGATGTGCTGAGGAGAAACATGAAAGAGGTTAGGATGTGTGTGTTTGTGTGTGTGTGGGGGGGTGTGTGAAGTGTTGGGGAGGACACAAATTTTAGATAAGTCACCAGGGACGCCTCACTAAGAATATTTTTTTCAATAAAGAACAGAAGGAGGGGATGGATTTGTCAGACCATACAGCCTGACTTCTTACTAAAAAAACATGGCCATTCATTTAACAAATATGTATTGAGCCTCTGCTGTGGTGGGTGCTGGGGAATCAAACACAAGTGAAATCATATTTTTTTCTGCCTTCACAAAGCTCTGTTGGGGAGTAAAAATTATCAGATAATTATAAAAATAAATATAATATTATAACTGTAAAATGTGTTAAATTGAAGTACCTGATTTTAAGACAACATATAATAGAAAGATCTTGACCCAATCAAAGCCAGGGAAGATGTCCTTGAGCTAAGAGTTAAAGGATGAAGAGCTATTTATTAATATTTTTAAAAAAGGATGGAAGACCATCCTTCCTAAGGCAATAGATGTTGAAGGCCATATGGAATGAGCATGACACAGAGAACCAAAATTCTAGGAGTTAAGGAAAAGGAGAGGGTGAACTGCTGGGCTTAAAATGAATGAGAAAGTTGTGGATATGCAAGTCTTGGTTTCATTCTTGTCTTGAAGTGTAGGATTTATAAATTCATCTCTTTTCTACCCATGAGCAGGAGGACATTTCCACCGAGGAGTCAAACCGAGGAGATCCCGGGAAAAGCAAATAAGGTTCCATTATCTCTGAAACTAGGACTCGTTCTGGCAACATTTTAGAGATGAATGCCACCCTAATCACCAGGACTTACTTTTCCAGCTAGAGAATGAGAAGATGAACAAGTGCCAATGGAAGAGGTGGCTAACTGTAAATTTTTAAGGCAGGGAGAATATGGTTATTTACTCTAGTTGTTAGCCTTGTTAAAAAACTTTTTGTTCATAAGAATGCAAGTTCAATTAAGAGGCAGAGTAAATTTTCTTTTTTGAGGGGTACCGAGAATTTAACTCAAGGGCACTTGGCCACTGAGCCACATCCCCAGCCCTATTTTGTATTTTTTTTTTAGAGACAGGGTCTCACTGAGTTGCTGAGGCTGGCTTTGAACTCATGATCCTTCTGCCTCAGCCTCCCAAGCCAATGGGATTTATAGGCATGCACTACCGCGACCAGCCAGAGTAACTTTTCTATGAGTATAACAAGGTCCTGGCCTTGAATTTAGAAGCCTTTTCGTATCCTAGCTACTGAAGGATATTGGGTAATTCAGCAATAAAGTCCAATTTTAACCCATCATCTAACATATAGCATATAATTTCATGAAATATATTTTTAAACGTACATTTTAAACTTACATTTAACCATTTTCCCAGCCCTTTGGTTATTTTCACATATATTTTACTGCTTTTCAACTTTTGTTTGTCTTTTATTCAAACAAAATCTCCTGCAATCCTCAATGATAGCAAACAGATAAAAAGTGGAGCTGATCTAATAAAGGACTGAAAGAGGGGTGCAGATCCCCATCCCATGGCCACCTCCTTGCCCCCGTCATTGTCTCTGAGGCCCCAACATGGAGATCTAAGGTTCTGTCAAACACGATTTGACAACATGTGATTTAAATGATCCATTCTACCACTTTACAAAGCTACTAGGTGATTCGGAGTATAAAATTCATGTACTTCACCTGCTACCACCAACACTTAATTTCTTTTATAAATGGGCTTCTCTGGAATCTCCCAGCCTTTCCCAAGTTACCTCTTAATCTATTCCATCTGGCAATCTTTGGGATTCCTTTTTCATTCCCACATGGCCAGACTTGCACGCTGTTTCTTCTTCCGCAAAACAATCTATATTTTTCTGTTTGCAGTGTCCTTGCCTTCATCTGATGGAGATCCCCAACTGATTGTCATGGCAGGAAGAATTGTGCAACAACTGTGCAAAAGTGATAACTTCTTGTTCTGTCTAGGGCACCCTTCCAAGTCTAGGGCACTCTTCCAAGTTATCCCCTGTGATGGATAATTTTATGTGTCAACTTGATTGGGCTAAGGGATGCCCAGATGGCAGGTAGAACATGATTTGGGTTTCTATCCATGAGGGAGTGTGTTTCTGGGACAGGCTAGCATTTGAATCGAGTAGATTGTGTAAATATTGCCCTCACCAATGTGGACCAGCATCTTCCTAGCCATCCAGGGCCCCCAGATAAACCCAAAAGTTGGAGAAGGGGAAAAATTTGCCCTGTTCTTAAACAGGAACATCTCTCTCCTCCTGCTCAGACCTGAGAAGTCCTGGTTCTTGGGCATTGAGACTGGACTGGGACTTACACAATTGGCTCTCCTGGTTTTCAGGGCTTTGGATTTGGATTAGAACTACACCACCAGCTTCAGTGGGCCTCCAGTATGCAGACCAGTATATTGTGGATTTTCTCAGCTTCCATAATTGTGTAAGTCAGTCCTTCATAATAAACAAATATCTATATATCCATTCATCTATCTTTTTTCTATCCATTTTCTCTTGGTTCTGTTTTTCTGGAAACCCCTAACTAATACATCATTATATTTCATGTCTTTGAGCTTCTTTTAAAACTCTATGAGTTATAGAATACTCACAGTGATGAAAATTATTCTTGCCCATAGAAATTCAAATGTCTCCTTGACATGCACTTTATTATTGCCCTTGAATATGAGCCAATTTAGAATGTATTTGTAAGTTTGTTTCAGTGTTCCTCATGGTATATATGTGTGTGTACACTTTTTGAATTCTCTTTTAATTAAGATCACTGTGTAACACAGAGTCATGTGAGTGATGGCAGGTTCTTATCTCACACCCAAAGAATGAAGTACACAGACGATGGAGATTAAGAGTTCGGTAGCAGATTTATTAGAAACAAGCAAGGAAACTCTCACAGCATGGGAAGCCTGGGGCAGCAACAGAATGTATTGGTGTCCAAGCATAAGTGGGGCCTTCAAGTCAGGCAACAAAAAATAACCAAACAAATAAGATTTAGCCTAGGGTTTTAATCTGGGGTGGTAAAATCCCAATCTCCAAGGTCCCCATTTCTCTCTGCCTCAAGATAATCCATCTCCTGCCTCAATTGCACCTTTCTGGTTCCCTGTTTACTGAGTTTTAAAAAAGTACCTTGGCATGTGTTAATTTTATAGTTTTATGAGAATTCTCCCTTTTATCTTTAATATATACAAATATGCTCTAATAGGCACCAAGTGATGCTTAGCAATCCCACTATTAAAAAAGCAGAAATGGAAGAAAGGACAGAACTGACCTCTTTTTCACTGGAAGGAATCACCCCCCCCCCCCCCCCCCCCCCCCCCCCCCGCTTAATCTGGATCGTTTTTCCTCTTAGTAGAAAGTCACTTCTAGTCCCTACTGGGTCCACAAGGTACCTTTCATTTTCAAAGTCCTCTAGATATTTATACTACACTCTGTCTCTCAACCTTATTATGTTTAATTAATGAGCAATGCCTGTGAGGTCAGATAAGCCTGGGCATGTTCAGTGACTGTGAAATGACCACCAGAAGTCTATTTGCAGAGGCTTTAGAAGTCTCTTGGGCCATGCAAGCCCAGGACAGGAAGAAAGAGGCATAGTGAACATTTACCAAGCAGAAGCCCATTAATCTCAGCATTGAGGGGCATCTGAGCACATCGTTCAATGCCTGTCACTCAGACTGATCTCCAAGTCCATTTTGGAGAACTCAAAATAATCTGAGCTCTAGGAATAGCAGAGGAAGTGAAAGTAAAACCCAAACATGCTGTTGCTATAAAGCTCTGGACCTGGCAGCAGAAACAGCACAGCAGGCAGGGTGCCATTGCCTAGGGAGAAAGCATCTGTCCTCTCCTCACCTCTGACCTCTTCCCACTGTTCCAGAGGGCTCCACTAGTTCAGAGAGGAGTGCCCACTGCTTAGCAGCCAGGTCCAGAGGGCACTGTTCACTGCCATGAGAGACATTTGAAAAAAAATTATGGCAGAAACTGAGTTATGTATATGGATGCAATAAACCATTGAAATTTGTTATTACTATGACTGTGACATTATTCCTATCCACTATTCATGGATCAGCCAGAACTAGAAATACTTGGGTTCCATTTTTTTGTCAAACAAAAGTATGTTTTTCTGTTTGTTTTAAAGTACTAATAACATATCAGTCATTGAATATTGACTTATATTGAACCAAATTTGCTTCTATGTAAGTTGTACATGGTGGTCCCAGCTCTGCCCTACCCACTACTGCCTCCCTTACAAGTTTTGGGTAAAAATACCTATCTCAGTCAGATTCCTGTGTTACAGAGTGACCGAGAGCTAGTTCAATTTTGCTTAAGCAAAGTTGAGCATGTAGAGTACTGGCTTGTGTAACAGGAAGGTCAGGGAGCAGAGGAGGGAGGGACTGACGTTCAGGTCCAGCTGGATCAAATGATGTCATTGGTTCTATCCCTTCCCACCCATCCCTCAGTTCAAGTTTTCTCTGTATGGATTTCATTCTCAGGAAGGATCTTCCCTCGTGGCAATAAAACTGGCTCTAGGGCGTGGGAATATAGCTCAGTGGTAAAGCGCTGGCATAGTGTATGTGAGGCCCTGGGTTCAATCCCCAGCACCACACACACACACACACACACACACATACACATACACACACACAATGGCTCTAGGAAGCTCAATGAGAGAGATTGTTTCTCCTAGAATCTGCATTTTTCTGAACTCCAGTTCTATTTGGATCACATGCCCACTCCTCACCAGTCAGTGTATCCATCAATAAGGTCTCTGATTGGCTGTCCTGGATCATATGACTGCCTCTTGGTCGTGCCATGGAATTGACAGCCCCTTTCGAGATTTACCACACCCTGTCTGTCCTCTGTCCACACCCTAAATACTCCAGTTCTCCATGATTCTGTAGCCACCCTGCCTCGACTTAAATTTCAGCTCTACCACTTCATGGATGTGTGAGCATTACTTAAGCCAATTACTCTGGGCCTTGATTTTCTCATCTGCAAAACTGGGTTAATAATGGTACCTACCTCAAGTATTACTGTGAAGATTAACTGAAGTAATAGATATAAAAACACTTAGTGTTTGGCACATAGTAACTGCTTTATAAGAGTTAGCCATCATTATTATTTTCATTATCATCATACCTTGGGGCCAGTAAAACTTAGCCAAGAACTTAAACTTTATGTATTTGAAAGATAACTTGAAAGAAAAAAGCAGCATGCTAGTATACATGCCCTTGAATGTGTCTTTCTCAGAGAAAACATACTGGAGCCACTTTTACCAGTAAATCCATAAAGAATTTATCACTGCTTCATGGTTAAGCATCATTAGATAGACTTCATTCTGGTCAGAAAGTTGAGGTTTCAGACATCAAAAAGGATCCCTTCTTATTAAGTGAAGATGAATGGCATATTCTGCATTTGTGAAAGTATAGATCAGCTTTTTGAAAGAACTTACACGCAGCCAGCCCTCATCCTGATTAGTCACAGCAGCTAAAAATTGGAGAGAGACAAGCACCCTTTGTGGACTTTCACATTATAGCTCTTTCTCTTAAGAGTTTGCTACAACTGTATCAGCTTTGAAATATATAAATCCAATTAAAGTGTGTCTGGCCTTTTAGAAAGTGAGGGGAGATTAGGCCTCTTGGAGCAGCTTCCTCATTTTATGCTCTTTACCCAAACACTTGACTTTTTGCCTCTCAATTCTAGAGGTTAAGTCGTGGGTCATGGTGGTGGCTGATCTACAGTGAGGTTTAAAACCCTGGCTTGAGTTGGATAACAAGCTAATTTGGAAGCAAACCCACAGAGATTTAGGCACATGCACCAAATTAGGACTGAACTTCCAAAGATGTGTTTTTGGGAATTAGAAGTTCTTGATAGGGCGTTTGAGATGACCCATTTGTTGTTCCTGTCCATTTGTGTTTTCTGCAATAAAACCATGACAAGTGTCCATATTCAGAATAGGAAATGAATGAGTTACTTTGGTAAAATCCCCTGTAGCCAAACACCCAAACTTTTACATATCTCAGCATACCACCAACCTGCTTCATGAATTTCTACCAAGTTGCATCAGTAACAATAATCTCATAAAGATTTTTTGAGGAGGGACCTCAGAAAACAAATATTTGTCATTTCCTGAGAGTCTGGGCAAGAACAACATAACCATAGATGCTGTGCATCTAGTGCATCTAATGATCCGATCAGCAACTGACCATTGAGGTAGATAGAGGAGCCCTGGCTGTCCCAACCCTCAGTTGTTGGGGTTTTCCTGGCCTAGGAACTGGCCATGTAGATGTATGAGTAATCCTCAGGTGATTCTTCTACCTGTGAGCCACAGAGGTCCTTGCTCAGAGGAGCAGAGGTAAGCTGTGTCTTCCAAGGTTGCACGGCAGAGTCACGAACAGCTTGGATTTTGTTATTGTTTTAACTTACTGGCTTTGGGGGTGGTTTGTTCTATAGCAATAGATAATAAGAACAGAGGATGAAGATATCTGCTCTATTTAGGTTCTGAAGCAGTAAGAAGATATATATGAAAATGTTCTGTAAATGTTAACACATTATATAGATACATTTGTTTTTCTAGGAGGACTTGGGCAAGACACAATCATATCAATATACACATCAGACACAAAGGAGCTTGATAACTGGATCTTTGACCTTGATCAGGGCTTCTCAGAGGCTCCTGATAACAGTTTAAAAAAATGGAAAAAGGCCATACCAGATTCATACAAGTTATGGTATAATTTAAAACTTTAATAATAAAAAATTAATACTTCTATCTTAAAATATAATTGAGCAATCCATAATATAATGCAAGAATTTATAAGAAATAAGTTCCTGGCAGTGCTCCAGATGGCACAGCCTCATAATGGGATTCACATTTGAGGATGTCTGAGTAACATTTTCATGTTCCATCAGTTTCTCTGTGACTGTATAAACCCATCTGTAAATGACATCAAAAGTCTAAATTTCAGGCTGCTGTGAATGTGAGTGCTGTCCAGCTGGGCTGGCCTGTGATAACCCTGAGTTGGACCCCTGGTCTGGTGTCCCCTGATCCTTTGGCACTGGGTGACTCTGGGGCCCCCACAGGTCAGGACTCTGGAGTGGCACCTGTCACCCTTCGGATTCTGCATTTCCTCACCTGCCCAACATCCCCCACTCCCACTAAGAGATCTGACCTCCTTGGCTGTCCAGTGTGTAGGGAACACAAAAGCCTTTCCCCAGGGCTTTCTCTCCTCTCAGTCCTCCTCCTACCAGTTCTCAAGAGTTCCTGCAGGAGTCATTGTTTTCTCTGTCCAGCACCATTTGGTCTCTTATTGTAAACAGCATCAGCAATCAGAACAATTAACATTTGCATAGTAAATTGCAGTTTGCAGAGCACTTTCAAGACTTTCTCTTATGAGCCTCATGTCAAATACATCACTATTATTCTGATGTAGTTATTATTATGATTCAAATGACATAGGAGCAACAAGGCCTTAGAGATGAAGGGTCTCATCTCAGATCAAACAGCCTTTGAGTGGAGGACCCTGGACACAAACACAGATATTCCAAGGCTGACTCCCACCTCCCTCCACCCATCAAGCTGTGTTCCTGTGGGTAGACAGTGTGGCACCTCTTCTTCATACACAAGTAATTATCGCGATGATTGTTGTCATTATTCACCAGCTTGGGTTCACTCAATGTGCCTTCATTTTCTTTTTCCTGAAAATAATTTTGTATTCAAAGAATAGGATTGTGTAATGGGAGCCCACTGGGAATAATTATATATTTTAAATCTCAGTTTATCCATGAGCTCATATTTTTTATATTTAAAAAATGTAACTATAATAATATTATAATTACAATAGTTATACTAATAGTAAACAACAAACAACAAAAGTTTGTATAATTTGGTACTTAACTATTTACTAGTTACTTTACTTATTTATTTGGGACCAGGGATTGAACCATGGGCACTTAACCACTGAGCAACATTCCTAGCCCTTTATGTAAATATACATATATATATCATATAATATATATTATATATAATATACGTGTATGTGTGTGTGTGTATAAAATTTTGAGACAGGGTCTCACTGAGTTGCTTAGGGCCTAGCTAAGTTGCTGAGGCTGGCTTTGAACACACAATCCTCCTGCATCAGCTTCCCGAGACACTGAGATTACAGACATGCCCCACTGCACCCAGCTTTATCAAGTACTTTAACATATTAATTTATCTGGTATTCACAAGTGAAGTAAATAGTATGCCTATTTTATAAAATAAGTAACTGAGCCTCAGAGAGATTAAGTGCCTGGTCCACATCCCCTCAACAAATGGAAGTTGCCCTGTGATTTGCACTCATGGTCTTGGCCTTGTTCTTCTATTCCTTTCCTAGTACTGCCAGCAAGGTAGAGCTAGGGTCGGAGCATATGGACTGAGAGTAAATTCAGCCTCCTGTCACTTGCTCTGTGTTTTAGGGCAGTGCTTTTGAATCCTTAGAGCTTCTGAAACTTTTTTCACACTTGGAGAGCTGTGAAAACTCAGGTTCCTGGGTCCAAGCATCCAGACTCATCAGTTCTGGGCACTTGCATTTCTAACAAGCTGTAGTTCATATCGCCATTTCTAGTCTGTGGACAGCATTTTGAGTATCACCAACACAGAGTAACAGATCACTCAAAGCCCTAGTTTCATCATCTCTGAAGGGGTTAATAGTTTTACCTACCTCATAGGATAATAATGAAATGATGTGTGTAAAGAATGTGTGTGAAATAATGAATATAACTATCATAGGCTGCTATCCATTGCTGATAATGTAGAATGTAAAATACATGCAAGTTGAAATATTATGTTAAAAATTCCTACATAGGTCTCAGGGGTGCTATTCATATAATATTGCATGTCCATGGTGCCTGTGGATTTTTGCAACACAGCAGTATTGGCTAAATGAGAAATCCATCCAACTGACTTAGGAACTTCTAGACTGGGGTTCCACTCTAAATTTAGTCCAACCTAAGGAAGCTGAAAGATGCATCAGCACAGCTGGCCTTTCTGCTGTGGCAGCTTCACCTTCCCAAGATTGTAATTACACCTCCTACATGGGGAGCACTACCAGAGGATGGGCACAAAGTAGGAAAGAAAGGCACCTGAGTCCCCATCCTCACCCACTGCTGTCATGGGATTCCCTTTCCACACCAGGTTTACTGAAGTATAGATGTTTCTCTTCTTGCTTCCTTTAGTAGAGGGTTCACTGGGAGACATGACAGACAGTGCCAACAAATAGTGAAGAGAGAAGGAGCCAGGGAAGAGGGCCCCACCACATGCTGGCCAGTCAGCCTTTGAGAGAAAAAATTAGCCCCCCAAGGATTCATTTATTGCTGAACTCTGGAGTCAAACAGTATTGGATTTAAATCCAGGTTCCATCATTTACTAGTAGTATGCACCATTGAGTTGTTTTTCTCCTCAAATTGCAGTTTCTTTACTATAAAAGAGGATTAATGATACTCCAATGCCCACTGCATTCAGTAAACAACAATTATTATTAATTCAACAGGATGTATTATACATGGGCTATGTACCAAACAATAAATTAGGGCCCTGTAATACAGAGGTGAGTATGACCTTGTGCCTGCCCTGGAGAAGTCTGCATCCAGTGTGGGGCATGGCAGCGGAGCATGACACAGGTTGAGATTGTTATTCTCAGGCATGTAAAAGGAACAGTTCAAAGAAGCCAAATCAGCAGAGAGTGGTAGGATTGGAGCTAGCAGCCTTCTGATTCCTCCTCTCTGCCCTCCCATGAATCTTCCTAGTCTTCAGGAGGCAAATGCAGAAGTCTGCAATCTGAAGGACAGCCGTGAACATTCTCTGAGCATCCCTGACGTGTGGCAGGGCTGAGCCTTTGCCAGCCAACACCAACGTGACGAGCAGTGGATTTACACTGCCCATTCAGTGTCTCCTGTCTACTCAGGGCATCTCATTCAGGTTTGGAAAGTTACAGGCTGAAATGCTTTGGAAGTTTTGTTTGGCTTTTTTTTTTTTTTTTTTTTTTTTTTTTCAAATGTTTCATTTCTTTCCTTTTAGGATCCGTGCCCTGGTTGTTCTGGGAAACTTGTGACCTCTCTGTGTTTTTAATTAGAAGATGTCATTTTTCCATGGCAACCTATCTTGATGTCCTAAATAGAGAAACTGTAAAATCAGTTTCCCTCTGAAGGGCCAAGCAGTCGGAATAGGAGGCTGCCCAGTGAGCACTAGTGGCGGGGCCTGGTGGCTTCACCTCTGGGGAAGGTCCTCTAAGCAAATAAATTTGACCAGGTTTCCTGCTAAAATAAACTGGCTGGAACCCTCTTGGTATGAGTTCATAAACCCAGTTCTTGATGCTAATGTGGGAGAATTTGAACTTTCTGGCTGGCATAGGAAAGAACCATGTCAACTGTGAACTCTGGTGTCTCTGGGGCCAATGACCCATAGGTAATAACTTACAGAAGCCAGAAAAACATTGATGGGAAACAGCTGAAACCAGCCCAGACTCCATGGTGACTGGATTTGAACTGACCCTTAAGCACCTCACCACCTGAAAGGAATGAGTGTCTTCAGGAAATGATGAAGGAAATAGAGAGATCATGTACCATCCTTTGCAAGTCAGTGCTGAGGAAATAATAGTGAACTCATTTGGCAAGAAAGTGATTGGTTTCCAAGAGAATGCCCTAAATTTTGTAATTCTGGTTTTTTTTCTTTTCTTTCTTTCTTTTTTTTTTTTTTAAACTGCATCATTTCCATTCAGTAAGGTGTCTGTGTAGATAAGTCATTCTGACCACAGAGATTATATTGAAGCATTTTAAAATTAAATGGGGAAATTATGTGCTGAGTCCTCCTTCTATGCTTCAATAAGAGAAGAACATGAAGAAGTCTTTAATTGATCTGCTCTTTCAAGGGCACATTATTGAAAACTCCTGAGGGGCGAGGCACCCAAGACAGCAGCTAACATGTATCGACTGTTTATTTCCAGAAACTATTCTAGTGTTTTATATGTATTGATTAAGCCCTTAACAATAATAATAGCAGTAGCTGTCCATGATTATGATATGCTAAGAACTCTCCTGAGTGCTTCCATGTCTAACTCATTTCATGTTCACTATTGTCTTCTTAAATTCACAGGTTAGGAAACTGAGGCATAGAGGGGTTGGGTAACTTTTCCAAGGAGATGAGACCAGGCAGTACTGGCTCTAGAGTCCTTCTGCTCATAAGCTCTGTCCAGTCCTTCTCCTTCTTACTCCACTAAGAGAGCTTCCAGAATCAGAAGAGCATATTTGATGAGCCCAGCTTATGCCCATCTCAGGACCTTTCACTCATTCCCTCACACTGGGACTTTGCTTGTCTGGCTCCTTATCTCAGCTCTATGTGCTTCTTGGAAACCCTTTTCCTGCCACAGTTGCTCCATCCCATTTCTCACTTGAGTTCCTTCAGAGTGCTTTCCAATGCCCAAAATTGCCCCCATTCTTTATAGTTCCCCTGACTAGTGTATAAACTCCATGCCATGAGACTTCATCTCAGTCACTGCTATTTCTCTTCTACACAAAACAGTCCCTGCCACAGAGTTAGGCACTCAGTAGTACTTGTTGAATAAACAAATGGAGCATTCCAGTATTGAAGATTGTTTTGCACACCAGTTTTAGTGATGACCACACAGTAATAGCAGCAATAGTCCCAAAGGTAATAATTGTTGCTTCTTATGAACTGTATGTCATGCTATGTTTCTCGTCTGATTCCTATGAGGTGGATGCTATTTTTGTCCCCATTTCAAAGAAGAAGAAACTGAAACTTAGGGTATGATGTTGGTCATCACCAGATAGAGAAACTCTCAAGAACACATTTATACACCTGAAGCCAAAAAACATGGATTTACTGGGTTTTTTTTTTTTTTGGTACCAGGGATTGAACTCAGGGGCACTCGACCACTGGGTCACATCCCCAGCCCCTTTTTGTATTTTATTTAGAGACAGGGTCTCACTGAGTTGCTAAGTGCCTCGCCATTGCTGAGGCTGGCTTTGAACTTGCAATCCTCCTGCCTCAGCCTCCCAAAGTGCTGGGATTACAGGCGTGTGCCACCGCACCCGGCTGGATTTACTGTTATTGAGGCAAAGGATGTAGTGGGTCACTATGCTCATCAAGGAGAGTCCCTAATTCTTCTGGGGACCATGCTTCCTTCTCAGTTTAAGAGAGAAAGTTGAAGCACCACAAATAAAAAGTGTGCAGCCTGATGAAGTGGACAGGACCCAGGCACTGGCTTTAGGGATGCCTGGCTTTGAATTCTGACTTCGTCACTTGCAAATTATGTGAGCCTGGGCAGTCTTTTCATTTCATTGAGTCTCAGTTGTTACATGTGTGAAATAAGATAATAGTTTTAGATTTTCTTATCTGCAGAGATGTTACAGGATGTAAGTGAGGTATATGAAAGCAACTGGCACCCAGGACTAGTGTGTAATTAGCCCTCAACAAATATGCCTCCCCCTTCTCCATTCCTCTTTT
The DNA here is from genome assembly GCA_025594165.1 of Tamias sibiricus. NCBI lineage: Eukaryota > Metazoa > Chordata > Mammalia > Rodentia > Sciuridae > Tamias > Tamias sibiricus. The sequence continues at coordinate 106,174,220 of CM046658.1, read as the reverse complement.
GCAACTTATCCGGTATTTATCCCCTCAAAGGTCTTGTGACCTCTATATTTGAATTCTGTGTCTTCAAATTAAGCCAAAAACTGTACAGGTCACCTGTGGCCAGATGGCTCACTCTTTGACCTCATTAGAAAAAGTATGGCTGGAAAGTAAGAAAAACAAAACACAAAACAGACAGACCAGGAACAAGATTTCAAGGAAGAAAATAGAAAATTTTTTGACAAGGAAAAAAATGTGTGGGAGGAGAGGATATTGCAAGAAGCACATGGCAGGAAGAGCCTCGGTTGAGGCAAAATATGGTGCTTGTCAACGGTCAGTCACTGAGGACACCATGTTCCCTTTGCTCTTTTGGAGATGGCTGAGAAGTAAGTCCCTTAGCTAGCTGCCAATGCCGCCAGCCTGCAGGTTCTTGTTCTGGGATGGATACTTTGGAGCAGATGCTTGGCTCTTCAGGGCAGTGGCCCAGCCTCACCTGGCAGGAGAGCCCTGGATCTAGGCCCAAAGCTGGGTAGGGGTGAGAACACTACTCAGGCCCCTGGCCAGGAGAAGCACCACCCCCACTCCCCTACAGAACACCTCAGCCTTCAATTTCAGGAGGCTTCCTTGGGTCATGAAAATATGAAGTGAAAAGGTGACATCTGAGGCTTATGGGTACATCAGCCTTAAGTGTTTTCTATTTCACAGAACTTGGCAAATATGTAAATGGACATTTCACTCAATGTTGAAGAGATTTGTATTTTCTATCAGGAGTGGGATTTGTATGAAGTCCAGCATCACCCCAGAGCCTGATCTCTTTTCCCCTCATGCACAGAATACTCAAAACTGTGGAGGTTCAACCCATGCAATGGCCTCAAAGGTGGGCAGCAAGGAGGTGCACTAGTGGCCAGGAGACCCTGCTGCAGTGGTCTTCGGTCTGCATTTTAATAAGATCCATGCATCCCCAAGTCACATTCACATCTGTGGAATACTGAGCTAAAATGTTGCTTCTTCTCTGAAGCATTCCTGCACTCCAGGGATTCAGAGTGATTCTGTACATTTTGATGACCACCAATCACCCTCAGATTTCTCATTATGGAGGCCAAAATGTTTTTTTTAAAAAAATCTATCTCCCTCTTAGTTTCTGCTTCTACCTCTCTTTTCACATGTTGAAGACTCTCTCACTACAGGATTTCTCAATCCTAATTAAGTTAAAGAAGGTTAACAGGTTAGATACATCACTCCTCCTTATCCTTGGGTTCTGCATCTGCAATTCAACCAAATGGGACTGAAAATATCCTGAAAAATAGTTGCATGAATACTGAACATACATAGACATTGTACTTATTATTATTCCTTAAACAACAGTGATTATTTATAAATATTTACTTATAGTACCTTGCATCCTATCAGACCATAATGGAATGAAATTAGATATCAATGATAAAATTAAAAAATAGAAGCTACTCCAACACCTGGAGACTAAATAATTAAGTGATGCATGGATAGCAGAAGACATCAGGGAGGAGATAAAAAAATTCACAGAGGGAAATGAGAATTCCAATACAACATACCAAAATCTCTGGGATACTATGAAGGCAGTGCTAAGAGGAAAGTTCATTGCATTGAGCTCATTCATTAAAAGAAGAAAAAGTCAACAAATAAATGACCTGACATTACATCTCAAAGCCCTAGAAAAAGAAGAAAAAACTCAACACAAAAAGTAGTAGAAGATGGAAATAATTAAAATTAGGGCTGAAATCAATGAAATTGAAACAAAAGAAACAATTGAAAAAATTGACAAAACAAAAAGGCGGTACTTTGAAAAACTAAATAAAATTGATAAACTCTTAGCCACTCTAATGAAAAGGAGAGAGAAAACTCAAATTACTAAAATTCATGATGAAAAAGAAATATGACAGATACCACTGAAATAAGAAGATAATTAGAAAATATTTTAAAAATGTATACTCCAATAAAATAGAAAATATCAAAGACACCAACAAATTTCTAGAGAAATATAAGATGCCCAAACTGAATTAGGAGGACATACAGAATTTAAACAGATCTATTTCAGACAATGAAATAGGAGACGCCATCAAAAGCCTATCAACTAAGAAAAGCCCAGGACCAGATGGTTTCTCAGCTAAGTTCTACAAGACCTACAAAGAGGAATTAATAACAATGCTCCTCAAATTATTCCATGAAATAGAAAAGGAGGGAACTTTTCCAAACTCATTCTATGAGGCCAGTGTCACCTTGATACCTAAGCCAGACATGAAAGGCAAAACTCACACCGGGGACGGCCGTGCAGCCAAGGGATTTATTCACCAGTCTTTATGGCTGGTTAAGGGTAAAAGGAGCAGGGAGAGGGGTCAGGGAGAGGTTAAGTGTGCAAGCTCAGGAAGTGTGCAAGCTCTGGTGGGAGAATGTGCGCTCTGAACAGAAGGTGGGAGTCTGGTTGTGCTGGCTGCAGTCTCTGGAGCTATCAGCTGGGGCAGCTGCCATTGGGCTGGAGACAGTGGGTCTAAGGCTGATGCAGTGGCTGCCTCTTCTCCATCTTCCTCTTCCTCCGTCTCCTTCCTCTTCTGTCTCATCGTCTCCCTCTTCTCGTCGACTCTCTCTTCTCGTTGTCTCCCCTTCTCGTCATCTGGCTCTTAAACTTCGAATGGACGGGAGATTATATAGGGATTACTGGTGAGGGGGTGTACCAGAGCGAACTTTAACGTTATTGGCTCTTTGCCCGTGGGGTGAGGGCGAACTTTAAGCCTATTGGCTCCTGCCCAGGGATGATGAAACATCCTGCCCAGAGAACAGAGCAACCTTTTGGTCCTCTGCCTGTGGAACAGGGCGAACTTTTGGTGACCTTTAAGCCTATTGGTTCCTGCCCATCTAACAAGACAAAGACACATCAAGGAAATAAAACTTCAAACCAATATCCCTGATGAACATAGATGCAAAAATTCTCAATAAAATTCTGGCAAATTGCATACAAAAACATATTAAAAAGATAGCATACCAGGATCGAATGGGGTTCATCCCAGGGATGCAAGGTTATTTCAACACATGGAAATCAATAAACATAATTCATCATATCAATAGACTTAAAGAAAAAAATCATATGATCATCTAAAGAGATGCAGGGAAAGCATTTGATAAAATATAGCACACTTTCATGTTCAGAACACTAGAAAAACTAGGGATAGTAGGAACATACTGCAATATTGTAAAAGCTATCTATGCTAAGCCCAGGGCCAACATTATTCTAAATGGAGAAAAATTGGAGAAATTCCCTCTAAGAACTGGAACAAGACAGGGATGCTCTCTCTCACCACTCCTATTCAACACAGTCCTTGAAACTCTAGCCAGAGCAATTAGACAGATGAAAGAAATTAAATGGATACGAATAGAAAAAGCATAACTCAAACTATCACTATTTGCCAATGACATGATTTTATACTTAGAGGATCAAAAAACTCCACCAGAAAACTTCCAGAACCAATAAATGAATTCAGTAAAGTAGCGAGATATAAATTCAACACCCATAAATCAAATGCATTTCTATACATCAGTGATGAAGCCTCAGAAAGAGAAATTAGGAAAACTACCCCATGTACAATAGCCTCAAATTAACAAAAACAAACAAACAAACAAAAAAAAAAAAACACTTGAGAATCAATCTAACAAAAGAGATAAAAGACCTCTACAGTGAAAACTGAAAACTACAGAACACTAAAGAAAGACATTGAAGAAGACTTTAGAAGATGGAAAGATCTCCCATGTTCTTGGATAGGAAGAATTAATATTGCCAAAATGGCCATACAGCTAAAAGCATCATACAGATTTAATGCAATTCCAATTAAAATCCCAACAATATTCCTCATAGAAATAGAAAAAGCAATCATGAAATTCATTTGAAAAATAAGAGACCCAGAAGAGCCAAAGCAATCCTTAGCAAGAAGAGTAAAGCAGGAGGCATCACAATACCAGACATTAAACTACATTACAGAGCTGTAGTAACAAAAACATAATGATATTGGCACCAAAATAGACATGTAGACTAATGGTACACAAATCAAACCCACATAAATATAGTTATCTCATACTAGACAAATGTGATGAAAACATACATTGGTGAAAAGATATCTGGGAAAACTGGAAATCCATATGTAGCAAAATGAAATTTAGACCCTATCTCTCACCATGCACAAAACTCAACTCAACTCAAAGTGGATCAAGGACTTAGAAATTAACCAGAGACCCTGCATCTAATAGAAGAAAAATTAGGCCCAAATCTTCATTATGTCAGATTAGGTCCTGACTTTCTTAACCAGACTCCTAAAGCACAAAAAATAAAATCAAGAATTAATAAATGGGGTGGATTCAAACTAAACAGCTTCTTCTCAGCAAAGAAGAAAACAATCAATAATGTGAACAAAGTGCCCATAGAGTGGGAGAACATCTTTACTACATGCACATCAGATAAAGCACTAATCTCCAGGATATTTAAAGAACTCAAAAAACTTAACACCCCAAAAATAAATAATCTAATAAATAAATGGGCTAAGGAACTGAACAGACACTTCTCAGACAAAGACATATAATCGATTAACAAATATATGAAAAAAATGTTCAACATCTCTAGTAATGTGAGAAATGCAAATCAAAACTGCTCTAAGATTTCATCTCATGCCAGTCAGAATTGCAGTTATCAAGAATACAGCAATAGTGGTGCACGCCTGTAATCCCAGCACTTTGGGAGGCTGAGGCAGGAGGATCCAGAGTTCAAAGCCAGCCTCAGCAATGGCGAGGCACTTAGCAACTCAGTGAGACCCTGTCTCTAATAAAAACAGAAAAAAGGGCTGGGGATATGGCCCAGTGGCCAAGTGCCCCTGAGTTCAATCCCCAGTACCACAAAAAAAAAAAAAAAAAAAAAAAAAAAAAAGAATACAGCAATAATAAGTGTTAGCGAGGACATGAGAAAAAAGTACATTCATACATTGCTGGTGGCACTGCAAATTGGTGCAACCACTATGGAAGGCAGTATGGAGATTTCTAAGAAAACATGGAATGGAACCACCATTCAACCCAGCTATCCCACTTCTCAGACTATACCCAAAGGACTTAAAATCAGCATACTATAATGACACAGCCACATCAATGTTCATAGCAGCTCAATTCACAATAGCTAAACTGTGGAACCAATCTAGATGCCCTTCAACAGATGAATGGATAAAGAAACTATGGTACATATACACAATGGAATTTTACTCAGCATTAAAAGTGAATAAATTTATGGCATTTGCAAATAAATGGTTGGAGTGGAGAATTAAATGAAGCAAGTGAATCTAAGTGAAGTAAGCCAATCCCCAAAACCAAAGGCCAAATGTTCTCTCTGATAAGTGGATGCTGACCCATAATGGGGGAGAGAATGGAGGAACTTTGATTGGGCAAAGAGGGGGGGAGGGGAGGGGAGGGGGGGATGGGAGCAGGAAAAATGGTGGAATGAGATGAACATCATTACCCTAGGTACATGTATGACAGCACACATAGTGCGACTCTACATCTTGTACACCAGAGAAATAAAAGTTGTACTCCATTTGTGTACAATGAATCAAAATGCATTCTGCTATCATGTATAACTAATTAGAGCAAATTTTAAATTTTTTAAAAAATATTTACTTGTATTCGATAATATAAATAATGAAGACATGATTTGACATATGGAGGAGGGTGTGTGTGTGTAGGTTATGTGTGATAGTATGCCATTTTATAGAAGGGACTTGAGCATCCTAGGATTTTGGTATCTGTGGGAGATCCTGGAATAGATCCCCCTTGCAGACACAAAGGGATGTCTGCAGTTTAAAGTACAGGCTTTAGAATCAGAAAAACTGGACCTTGGTTTTGGCTCTGTTCCATTATTACTGTATGAATGTAAAGATCCTGCTCTGCTCTCTGGCCTCAGCTTACCTCCCTGTGGAAGAAAGCTTGCAAAAGCACTTGAAGCAGGAGGTGGAAATGGGGATCTCAGAGAATGGGGGTCCCACTACCCCAGATTAAAACATTAGGATACAGCTTGTTTTGGTTTTGTTTTGTTGTTGTTGTTTGGATGGTTTTTGTTGTTGTTTGTTTTGTTTTGTTTTGTTTGGGCTGCCTAACCAGAAAGTTCCTCTCATACTTGGGTACCTATACAGGAAACCCACACCAGGAACAGTAATGGTGTTTCTTGGACTACCCTAACATCAGTCAACCTCAAAGAGCTGTCTTTAACTCAAGCAGTTCCTTTAAGGAACAAGTATAGGACAAACTCAGGTTAACAAAGACAGTAAACCATCCCATTATGGAAATAAGAAATTAAAATTGTACAACTTCAACTGAGTCAGAAAAAGAGAAACAATCAAGGGGGACTCTTCGATGAAAGGTTAGTTCCTTATTAAAACACTATTAAAAAACCCTAGACAGAGAGCCACCAATGGGACCCTCTTTGGGACCCCTCCCATGCTATGAGAGCTTTCCTTGCTTGCTTCTAATAAATCTGCTACTAATTTTCACCCTCCGTTTTCTGTGTACTTCATTCTTCTGGAGTGCGAGACAAGAAATCTCCAATGCTCACACGACCCTGTGTTACACACTTACCTCATGAGGCTATAGTAAACATTAAATTTAAAAGATGCACAAAGCACTGTCCAAGATAATTGTCCAACAATTGGCTTCTATTATTGCTGCTATTAAGATCACATAGCTCTTTGATACTGCCTCCTTGCTCATTCATCCTGGGAACACATCTTACTTTAGCACCCTGTTGGTGACTCACCATGAATATCTGACAACCCTACCAACCCTATTTAACAATAAATTAATCTTCTAACAATGGACATGATTAAGAGACATTTACTGACTGACTGGTTGAAATGCACTAATGAAATTGTATGGCAGTCCCAAATGTCAAAAGGTTTTTAAAAACACACTCCTTGCCAGGAGTGGTGGCACACACCTCTAATCCCAGCAGCTTGAGAAGCTGAGGCAAGAGAATCATAAGTTCAAAGCCAGCCACAGCAACTTAGTGAGGCCCAAAGCAACTTAGGGAGAAACTGTCTCGAAAAAAAAAAATAATTAATGCCTTTGTAGAAAGATTCCAGAGAGCTACCTAGCCCCTTCCACCATGTAAGATTATAGTGAGAATATGTGAATGGAAGCAGGCCCTCACCAGATACCAAATATGGAGGCACTTGATGTTGGACTTCCCAGCCCCTTAAACTATAAGAAATAATTTTCTGTTCTTTATAAGCCACTCCATTCATGGTATTTTGTTATAGTAGCCTAAATGGACTGGGACAACAACCATTCCCCATATGCTACATTTCTCCTAGTAGAACCCCAGATTATTTAATTGTAAGTAGAGATGCTTTGACATGAGGAGTGTGTAGACCCCATGAAAGAATTATGATTGGTCTAAATAAGTTGTGTTGATCTCATTCCTCTTGGAAACTTGGCAAATGACTTATTTGTTCTAATGAAACAGAAGGAGGTCTTCCCTTGATAAAGAGATAACTCATCTTGGGAAGTGGGCAAAAGGTACAATGTGGACACGACCCCCATATCTAACACATTTCCTTACAACAGCCTATTTATAACCACGAGAAGAAAGAGCATGAAAACAAAGCCAAGACACTAAGGATGGTGGAGCAGAACCTGACTGTCTGGTCCCTGCTAGCTTCTTTATGCATCTGAATAAATGTTAGCCTCTACTATCTCTGAACTTCCTGTTACATAAGATAAAAATTTTTCTATCAGTTTAAGGCATTTGTTTTCTTAGAGTGATATATATATTAAGGTAACAGACTCTGAAAGTAGTGACTCAGACACAGTAGACACATATCTCTTGTTCTTGATGGTCAAGGCTGGATTTACAGGTCACTATGGTGGAAAGATTGGGAACACAAGCCAATGGAGGCTCTCCTATTTGTGATACATGACTTCCAAATTCACTCTGGACCTGAAATCACAGTTCCAGGAAGGAAAAGAGGAGAGAGATGTTCTTTGGGGAGGCTTTATGGACCAAACATATCACTTCCATTTACATTCCATTGGAGAGAACTGACCACATCCAACTGCAAAGCAAGCTGAGGCATGTAGGGTAACCAGAAAACCATAATCTAGCTTCTATGGAAGGATGGATTTTGGTGGACAGCCACATAGCTGTAAATGGAGTTTCATGTTCTTGCTACGTGCAACTAAATTCTTCACTAATCCAATAGGTCTGGAGATCAGAGGGAAAATTTTGGTTGATTATAGAGTTTCTCTTTGACTATAGTGTATTTATTTTTTCAAAGCATATTGCACAGGGTAGGCAGTGGATGAGCCATGAAAGTAGATGATATCACCTAGCTAATGTAAAGAATAAGAAGAGACAAAGAAATAGAGCCCTTCAAATTATTCACTGATCCATTTAAGCTGGAAGTTTCTTCCTTACTGTTTGTAAAAATAAAATTTCCGACATCCTCATAGCCTAGAGGAACTTCCTGTAAGATGAGTAAGCTCACAACTCAGATATAAGAACAAGTCTGTAGATCATAATTGCCCAAATATTTTTTGAGGGGGCTTCTGGATGTAAAATACAAATAAGACTGTCTTTGCCTCTGTTTTCTTTCCAAAAGGCACTAATTTTAATGAACAGGTGAAAAAAAGTCTTGAGCAAATGTGTTCAACTTCCTTTCCTGGTGAAGGTATTTTATGTGGACACCTAGCAACCCAGATCCTGAAATAGCTTAATGTGGGAAATAGTCCAAGTGCTGTCTATTCTTTCCTCTCTTCCCTATTCTTCCTGCTGAGGCTTCAGATTTGGAGGCTGACTTTTCTGGTTTTGACTCTGTAAAGTCGCAATAAAGGCATTCATTAGAACTTCCCTCCATCAGGAATTTAGCTTAGGATTTGAATTTTCTTAAAAGGGGGGTCTCCATTAGGCTACAGTCTTTCCTGATAACTTTTGTTGTTCTATGGAGTACATACTGACAGCCCTGAGGATGTAAGTTGACACACAGCCTGTGTGTCTCATGGCTCTGTGACATATATAGTCATGGGTAGATAGCCAGACATCCTCCATCATGGTTAATGGTGTCCTCCAACACCCTCCCCTAAAAACTCCCAATGACAATGGTCAAAGAAAACACTCCACCGTGGCTTAGTTTGGAACCTTGGAATATAGGCACTAGTTTACTAGAGCCCTATTTATTTACAACTCCACAAAATTCCACAAGGGCAGATATGTATGCTTCCCTCACCCCTGCTGTACTCTGTAAGATGAAGATAAAGCATAGATGGAGTTCTTAATTTAAGCTAGTATTCATGCTGTGTTTTACTAGGGATATCTCATTTAATCCTCATAAAAAAACTTTACGAGGTAGATAGTAGTAGTGTCATGATTTTACAGATGATTAAACTCAGGTTAAGTAGCCACCCAAGTAACAGAGGTCAAAAACCATCCAGCCAGGATCCAAGTCCAGCCATCTAACTCCTGAGCCAATGTGAGAAACACTTATGCTAGATCTCCTCCCATTAATCTTTATTGTAAGGATTAAAGATCCATGTAGAGTAACCAAAGCCAATCACCTAGATAGCACTCATACTCAATACATTGTTTCTTCTTAACAGGTGAATATCATGTAATTATCTTTTAAGATTGCAAAAGGAGCCTTACACTGGGTAGGCTGTCTTTTATCTTGTGTGACTAAGGGAAAACTATACAAAGGCAGTCCATTAGGAAATTTCGGGGATTTCACGACATGGTAACAGCCAAAGTCTTGGTGAATAGACAATATCTGGGGCACCTGGCACAGAGAAATAAAATGTTCAAGCAGTAAATCTTCCAGCATGTTAAGTTGTAAGGTATTACTAGTAGTATTTATAGCAGTCTCTTGGAAAGCAACATTAAATTGAATCATTTAGTTTCTATTCTGATAATATTTTCCTTAACAAAGCTTATTTTTCCAATTTAAAAGTAATATAAAACTTGGAAAAAGCAGCAAATTAAAAAGAGGAAAAATCAACATAACTTTTCTATCCAGATATCCCATTGACATTTTTGTGTTCTAATTGAGATTTTATTCATTTTTTATTTGTTTGCTTTGTTGATAGCATGAAAGACCTTCAAATTCCCATGTACCTGAGTCATCAAATTTTCTAAATCTAGTCCCTTTAGCTTGGGACACAGGCAGAGCCTGCTATTGGTCAATTTTTAGCCCTTGAGTCCCAGGGGTGCAATAAGATAGATCCTGGCAGGGCAGTAACCAGAGGGGCCCTCTGGACAGGGTGACAGAGGCCCTGATATCTCAGGGAAAAGCACTTAGCACTGAGCCAGTATTCTGCACAAGGGTCGGCCGAGTCCAGAAGGAAGTTTTCCTGGGCTGGGTTCCCACCCTCGTGGTCACATCACGGTGACACAGCAGGAAGCAGGGCCTCCCCAGAGCCCAGGTCTCTCACAGGAAAGTGCTGTCAGAGGTTTCCGCATGGCCAGCAGTCCAGGCACATGGGGCTAGCAGCAGCATTCCAGCCCACAGTGTTTGTTCACAGGCTGGAATGCAGCCTCCGGGCTGGGCTGTGGTGCTTCCTCCATGTGCTCCTCATTGCTTGCTGTGATGTCTGTGGTGGGACCATAAAACAGGTTCTGCTCTGTGCCTTCCTGGAGAGATTTCCAAACAGGTTGCCCTACGAGCAGGCAGCATGAGATACCTCCTTTCAGATGTCACATACTGAAGAATGATGAGCCAGGGAAATTTAATTTCCCAATTGAAAACCATAATATTCTAAAGCTTTGGACATCTTCTTTTGGCTTGTTTTCCAGTGGCCACTGAGTGGAAGGGGACGTCTCCTACATTCATCTTCTCTACAGATGGAGTTTAGTTCTTTGTGGGGAAAATGAATGGGAATGCCAAGCTATGGTATGAGAGTCCATCGGTTTCCTTACTTGACCTATATGTTGCATATGAGCTAAACCTCAGAGGCAGTCTCCTCATTATTAAATGAGTATTCTGCCTCAGCTAGAGGAAAGAGCAAAGGAATGGGATCTCAGAGACCCTCACAGCAGCTGCAGGTTTGCCATATCCAGTGCTCAATCTTACCACTTAGGGTTCTCAACTTCCTCAAAAGTTTATTCTCTTAGTTTATTAATTGACATTCCTTACAGGTGTCAATCACCTTGCAGGTGAAATCAATCAACATAATCCACCTAATAGGCTAAAGAAGAACAATCACCTGGCCATCTTAATTGATGAGAGAAAAAGCATTCAGCAATATTTAGTACCTATTCACAAGAAAACTGAGAAAAGGGAGGAACTTCCTCATCTTCCTAATGAATACCTAACAAAAAAAATCTATAGTTAACATTTTTCTAATAATGAAAGACTGAATGTTTTACCTATAAAATCAAGGCATTATTTTTCTCCCTCACCACTCATACCACATATTGCTGGAAGTTTCTATCCAGTGTAATAGGCAAGAAAGAGAAGACTTGAAGATTATAAAGAAAAAAAGAAAATTGTTCCTATTTGCCTATGACATGATTGTCCATGTGGAAAACCTTAAGGAATCAACAAAAGTATTTTGTTGTTCAGTAGTAAGTATTTTCAGCAAGGTTGCAGTTTATAAAGTATACAATAAAAATTAACTTTTCACATACTAGTAATGACTCTATGAATACTGAATGATAAGACATGAAGCCATTTACAACCACTCACAAATTAAAAATTACATACTTTTGTATAAATCTAATAAGAATGTACAGGACTTGCTGAAATCTATAAAACATTTATGAAAGAAATCAAAGATCTAAATAAACCAAAAGGTATACCATGTTCATGAATTGGAAGACTTGGCTTAGTAGTCAATTCTCCCAAAATTGATATACAGGTAGAATACAATTCATTTCAAATTCCCTGCCAGAATTTTTGTAGACATATACAAGATTATTCTAAAATTTATATTGAAATTCAAAGAAACTGGGATAGCTAAAACAATTTTTAAAAAGAATAAAATGTGAGGAATCCATCTGTCCAATTTCATGTCTTATTATATAGCTTAATTGATCAAGACTGTGTGGTGTTGGTAGAGGGTTAGACACATAGATCAATGGAAAAGTAAAGAGGCCCACACAAATATGCTCAACTAATTTTTGACAATGTTGTTTAATAATTCTAGAGCAATCGGTCATCAATGCCTAAAACAATGAAAGTTAACCTAATTCACAAAATTTACACAAAAATAAACTCAAAATGTATCAAGGACTTAAAGGTAAAACTATGAAATTCTTAGATTGAAAAAAGAAAATCTTTGAGATCTGGGGCTAGATCGAGTCCTTATATTTGACACCCAAAGGAAAAATTGAGAAAATGGATTTCATCAAATGAAAAAGTTTTGCTCTGTAAAATACGCTGTTCAGAGAATTTGAGATGAGCTATAGACTGGGAGAAAAGTTTGCAAACTGTAACAAAAGACTAGTATCTGGCATATAAGAATCTTTCAAAGTTCAACAGTTATAAAACAAAACAAAAAACCCAATCCCAATTAGATAAAGAGCAAGAGATATGAAGAGATACTTCACTGAAGAGGATATGTGGATGACAAATAAACACATTAAATGTTGTTCAACATCATTAGTCATTAGAAAAATGCAAATTAAAACCATGATGATATGTCTTTACATACCTTTCAGAATGACTAAAATAAAAAATAATATGACACATCACATGATGGCAAAGATAGGAAGAAACTGGATCTCTTAGACATAGCTGATGGAGATGCAAAATGGTACTGTCACTCTAGAAAACAGTTTGACAGGTTTTTGGTTTTTTTAACTGAACAAGCAGCTAGCATATAATTATTACATTACAACAATTACATTCTGAGTATTTACCATATTAAAAAAAGAAATTATTTTTACACAAGGCCTTTTATGCAAATCTTCATAGAAGCTTTACTCATAATGACCAAAAACTAGAAACAACTTGAATACCTTCCAACAAGTTACTGGTAAAACAAACTATGATACATCAGTACCATGGAATGAGCAATAAGGAAGTAATGGATTATTGATACATGGAACACACTGGATGAATCTCCAGAAAACTTTGCTGAGTACAAAAATGCCAAAACTAAAAAGTGACCTACCATGTGATTCCATTTGTGCAATATTATTGAAATGACAAAATCATAGTAATGGAGAACAATGAGTGGTTTCAGGGGTTCTGGAGAAGGCATAGGTGGGAGAGAAACGAGTGCAACTATAGAAGGATAGCCTGGAGGATACTTGTGGTGACAGAAATGTTCTGTATCTTCACCATGTCTGTGTCAATACCTTGGTTGTGATACTATGGTATAGTTTTCCAAGAAGTTCATCCTTGAGAAAAACTGGGTACAGGCTATATGGGCTGAGTCTGTATTATATGTTGCAACTGCATTCTAATCTAAAATTATATCAAAATAAAAAAAACTTTATTTTAGAAATCTTGAAATCTTAGAACTTAAACAGCTCTTTAGTGGAAGTATCTGAAAGACAACAGTGGCCTATTGCTTAGATGTTCTGTAGTAGGTCAAGTCAGTGTCTCTTCTTGGTATATCCACAATACCCTGTGTTTATCTCTATCACTGCACTGATCTTATTCTTCTACAATTAGCAGTTTACATGTCTGTCTCCTTCACTGTACCATGTCTTTTTGAAGTGCATGTCCCAATCATCTGGTACTTAGCATATAGTCATTTGTTAGTTGATACTGAGTCTGATGCATAGCAGGTACTCAACAAATCTTTGTTGCCTGAGCAAGTCAATGAATGCCTATGTGGTAGCACCAGATGACATATTTTGTCTGTGAGTGACTTATGGGTTGGTTTGTACAGGAATTATAAGAATAAACAAAGATGAGAGTGAATAAAATGAAGACAGTAAATACTGCTACACTACTTAGGTATTGAAAAATGCTTGTCAGAGAATCAAGAATTCAGACACGTTGAATGGAGTTGATTGTAATGGCAAAATGTGCAGTAGCCAAAGATTCTCTCTAGGGTCTCTCAATTCCCTTTAATTTGCTCCCAGTTTCTTCTTCAGCCTTTCCAGATTCAACCCCATTTATATATTTCTATACACAAATGAGATTTCCAGTTTTAGAGTTTTCCTCCAGCTATTCAGAATTCCCTACTCAAATGCTTTATCTGGACAATACCCACAACTGCATTCTTCTTATCCTGTTGCTTGACCTTGAACTGTCCATTTCTTCAGGTCTCAGTTCTTTGACAGAACAAATTTGAATTGTACAAAGTAAGTATTACCCCAACACTGACACATTTTTATTAGGAAAGTATTTTGCATTGTAAACCCTATAAAGACAATTTCCTACAAGTATTATTAAACTATTCCAAAGTTTTCCTTTTTTTTTTTTTTATTTCTCTCCACTTTGGTGGCTTCTTCCTTATGTCAGTGCAGATGTAAATTTTGTCTGACGGATATGATTTTCCAATAGTTCTTTTCCAGTAACAAATTTCATTCTACAGAGTTTTAGCCAACATCAGTTTTATCTTCAGACATTGTAAAGACTTAATAAATGTTAGCTGTTATGATGTATGCTTTGGGATAATACCTTTGCAAATTTGTGTAGAGATATGATTATACAGCATAGAATTTTAAGGTGTGCAATACAGTGGTTTGTTTTGCTTTTGTTTTATATATTCATGAATCTTTGTAATCATCACTAGCTTCTAATTCCAGTACACTTGGTAACCTCCAAAGAAAATTTTTAACCATTAGTGAGTACTAATGGTGAGTAGTGAGTACCATTTCTTCCTCTTTACAGCCCCGGGTAACCACTACTTGCTATCTCTATGGATCTGCCCATTCTGAACATTTCATATGTATGAAATTAGACAAACCTTTTGTGTCTTTTTTTCACGTAGTCTAGATTTTCAAGGTTCAGCTATGTTGTAGCATGTATCAGTACTACGTTCCTTTTTAGGGTGAAATAACATTCCATTGTTATTTCCACTTTGTCCTAATATGAATAATGCTGCTCTGAACACTTTTGTACAGGTTTTTTGTTGACATGTTCTTAGTTTCTTTGGACATTTGCCTAGACATGTAATTGCTGGAGTGAATGCTTTTTGATCTTGAACTCTCCAGTGTCCATTTCTTCAAGAAGAGTATGAGATTTCCATTATTTCCTCATCCTAGTTACTCTACTGTCAATTTCTTTTTATTGTAGCCATCATAACAGATGTGAAGTGGCATCACATCAGGGTTTTCATTTGCATTTCCTTAAAGACTAATGATGTTGGGTATCTTTTCATGTGCTTATTATTCATTTGCATATCTACTTTGGAGAAATTTCTATTCAAATTCAATTTCTTAACTAGATTATTTGTCTTTCATTGTAAAATCCTAAAGTTTCTTTATACATTCTGGACACAAGCCCCTTTTAAGATATGTAATTTGCAAATATTGTCTCTCATTATGTGAGTTGTCTTTTACTTTCTTGATGTTCTTTGAATCACAAGAGTTTTGAATTTTGATGAAATCTAATGTACTTTTTTGTGCTCATTCTTTAGATATCATATCTAAGACCACTGTATACTCGAAGAGCTCTAAGATTAATTCCTATGGTTTATTTTTTATATATATAAGATTTTTAGGTTTTTGCTCTTAGATTTAGACCTGTGATCCATTCTTAGTTAATTTTTGTATAGTGTTTGAGGTAAGGGTCTAACTTGGTTCATTCGCATACGAATATTCAGTGGTCCCAGCATGTTAGTTAAAGATGATTATTTCCACATTGAATAGTATTGGCACCATTGTTGAAATCAACATACCATCAGTGAATATATTTATTTCTGAACCATCAAGTCTGTTCTATTGATCTATATATTTATACTAACATCATTCTTTCTTTCTTTCTTTCTTTTTTTTTTTTCTTCTTCTTCTTTTGGTACCAGGGATTGAACCCAGGGAAGCTTAGTCCCTGGGCCACACTCACAGCCCTGTTTTATTTTTATTTTGAGATGAGGTCTCACTAAGTTGCTTAGAGCCTTGCTTAATTGCTGAGGTAGGCTTTAAACTTTTGATCCTCTTGCCTCAGCCTCCTGAGCCTCTGGGATTACAGGTGTGCACCACCGTGTCCAGCTAGCATCATGCTTCTTGACTACCATAGTACTGACATAAATTTTGAGATTTGAAAGTGTAAGTCCTACAACTTTGCTCTACTTTAAGATTGTTTTATATATCCTGAGGCCCTTAATTTTCTTATAAATCTTAAAATTATCCTATTAACTTCAAAAAGGTAAAAGAAAAACAGGCAGCTGGGATTTTGATAAGGATCGTGCTGATCTATAACTCAGTTGGGAGTATTGCTATCTTAATAATATTAAGTCTTCTGATCCATGAACATGAGATGGCTTCCTTTTTATTTAGGCCATCTTTAATTTCTTTCAAACATCTTTTGTAGCTTTCAATGTACAAGTCATGTACTTCTGTTCTTTCTTTACAAGGTGTATTAAACACTGACAGAATTTATTTTTTAGTTAATGCAGAGGAATTTTTTCTCATATTTGTGAGGCAGAATAAGAGATGCAGAAAGATAGTGACATAGAGGCTTCAGCCACTGTGGCAAATCAAAGCCCAATTCTTGAGCATCTAAGAGTGTCAAAGCAAAGTGAGAATATTTGGGGGCCAAAAAGACAGAATGACAATCTTACGCTCAAAATATCCATCTCCAACAGCGAGAGAAGGAATGAGGCAAAGGAGGCCTTTGACACACCTCAAATTATGCTTATGCTAGATCCCTGGCTTCCCAGGTAAAAGACTAGCCCTTTCCACAGTAACTCCCCAGAGGAACATCAATATTTCTGTGAACTTCTCTGTTCAGTAATCATTTAAATTCAGTCACTCATCATATGGGTGGGAATGTTTCCCCCAATTCTTTAAGACCTATCAAGCTGCAAAAGATTACTGATGGCAAAAGTCCTAGTTTAATCAACAATAGCACTCCAGGAATGGCCTGCCTTTCACTCCCAGTGTGCTGTGGCAAAGGGGAAGAAAACATCAATGGCTGGGGAAAAAACAACACTGAGTACTCTCTTGAGTCTGAAACTGAGTTGTGGAAAAAATTCTGAGAAATTCCCTTGAAAAGAATGGGAAAGAATCCACATAAAAGATTTTATTGCTTATGACAAACTCCTGCTGCTCACATAAATTTTTTATAGACTAAACTAACATTATAAATATGTAATATACATGTATGCGCACACCCTAATATATTGACTAAGCTGCATTTATAGTGTGTTCTTCAAAAGAAAATGTTGATTTCCATCTAAACATGTTTAAACATAAAAGAAAAAACAATCTTAGGAATCAGGTCTTCAAAGACCTTCCCATTCTAAGGTGGACTCAGTCCTTCAGTTAGGAAAATTCTTCTACCACTATAAACTAGAGCAGATATTCACACTCAGTTTAGTTTAGAGGTGTGTTCTTCCTTAACTCATGAGGATATTTTTGCTACCACCCCTTTTTAAAGAATGGTGCTTTCTAAGGTAATCAAGATATTTTATTCTTATTCCTTCATTTGTCTTACCAACATTCCTGAGAATAGGTTTTTAAAAGATGGCAGATAAGAAAAAACAAAACAGAGCAAGCATATGCTCCCCATTATGCAGATGGGGAGAATACATAGGAAAAGAAATGGACTTACTTTCATGCGTTCATCAATTTATTCATTTCTTAAATATTAATGGAAGGTCATATATGTTAACGTTATATATATTACGGGTACAGTAACTATTTTAATCCTTCTCAGGGAGATACTAGTCTCATGAGGGAGTCAGATTGTTATTTTCAAAATGTAAAATTGGTCATGTGACATCTTTGCTTAAATTGTTTCTGAGGTTTTCCACAGATCTCAGAATAAAGCTAAAACTATTACCATGGCTCACAAACTTCACGCAGTCTTACCCCTAGGTTCACTTCCAGTTTTATCTAATTTCTGCCTACTCAAAGCTTCAACCTTCTCTCCCACTAGTTTTTGTTTTAATTTAATTTTATTTTTAGACAGAATATATTCACTTTGATTCTTTTGATATTTACCACTCTTATCTCTGAGTAACATTCTTGTGTTGCCTCCTTTTTTTTTCTTCTTCTTCTTCTTCTTCTTTTTGGATTTCAGCATTATCTTTTGCCTTCACAGAGGAGTGTGGGCCTTGATGCTATTTGCTTATTACCACCACTATCAGCTCCCACCATAACAGATTGTCATAACTTCTCATTCTATATCCAGATTTTAATTATGATTAAAAATGGACTTTCTGTGCTATAGATAATGGCAGAAAATTATATTTATTTGTTTCTGGTTCAGAAACATCTGAATAGAAGGCGCAGAGGAGGAGAAAAAGGTGGATAAAAGACATTAACTAGCTTAATAGATGCTTTTAACTAGAAGGACTCCTAGAGGTCATTTCTGCCTCTCTTTCAGCTTCACAGATACTGATGCCTAGGTTCAAGGTCATATGGCAAATGGATAACAGACAGGGAAACACCAGGCAGTTCTCCTTACTCCCTTTCCTGTGATCTGTAGAGTATTCCATGCTGTAGACAAACTTTCAGTTAAGGTGAATCTGGGACCACTCACCTGTATTTCTCAAGATACCAGAAACTCAGCAACAATGACCATTACTACATGGTCACCATAGTAATAGTGATAATTGTGGCTACTGTTTATTTAACACTTGTGCATATCAGTCACCACCCCAGGCAGTAAGGATGTTCTGCCTCAATTTGGTTTCCACAGCAACCCTGCCAGGCAGGTGTTATTATCAATTCCTTTTTCACATAAGGAAGTTGAGACTCAGAATGTGTAAGCAGTTTGCCTGAATTAACCATTCTGGTCAGATCTGTGCAGAAATGTAAAGCTGAGATTTGAACCCAGCTCTATTTTGCTCTAAACTCAACATTTTTCTTCCTTAATTGACATATTCCTTTTGTATTTCTCACAGACCATGGTCATTGCCGAATTTGGAGCTGGAAACTATCTAGCTTGCTGTTGACTTCATAGATCTATTGTGAAAATTTCACTCACACACACACACACAAAAGATATAGAAGAAGACACTGCTTTAGAAGAATTCCTGGCACAAGCAAAGTGACCAGTAAATGTTATCTGCTATCACAATCCTCATCCTTGCCTTACCTTCCTCATTGCTGGCAAACCTAGATCTTTCCTTGGTCTTTACAAACTTCCTTTTCTCTGATTTTTCTTCATGAAAGATTTCTACTGGTTTCATTCCTTGCCGTTGTCCACTTGAAATTAAATTTCATCCTCTCATCTTTTTTTTCTTCAATTTTTTTTCCTGTTTACATTTCCTTCCATTTTTCATTGGTTACAAAGGGCCCTAGTATAGCTCCAGTTGGCTTCTGCTGCCCCAGGGTGTTCCTCATCCTACTTCTTCACATCAGTTCCCAACACAGTCCAGTCTTTTCCAAGCCATCCTTCCTGGAATAGACAAACACCCTTCACATCCATGGAAAGAAAATAATCCCAGGGGAAGCTCACCCATTCCCCAGCTGCCCTCCAAGGCTTGAGCAAGTTTATAGGTCTCCATTTTCTTATCTATGAAATAAGGTCACCTTATAACCTAGCCCTAAAATTCTTAGATTTAATAAATGCTTTTGTTTTATTTCAGATGTTGGATACTGCTCTCAGCCAGCAGCCTGGGGCTGGTGCAGGTCCCACAGGAACTCCTAGAGGTTGCTCGGGCCCCCTCGTGGCCCTTTGGTTTTATTCTTCCTTGTAAAAGAGGTAAAGCTAGTTAGCTTCAGAAACTTTGGTAGAAGACATTGTGTATGTTACACTATGGGAAAAACGCATATCAAATTAAGACCATTTTTCCTTTTTCACTCTGGGATATCCATGTTGGAGGGGAGGAGGTAACTAAACACCTAGATATCTTTTTTTTTTTTTTTTTTTTTTTTTGTACCAGGGATTGAACTCAGGGGCACTGGACCACTGGGCCACATCCCCAGCCCTTTTTTGTATTTTATTAGAGACAGGGTCTCACTGAGTTGCTAAGTGCCTCGCCATTGCTGAGGCTGGCTTTGAACTCGCAATCCTCCTGCCTCAGCCTCCCAAGTGCTGGTATTACAGGTGTGCACCACCATGCCCAGCTGCACCTAGATATCTTTATAACAACTCCCTGAAATGAAATCAGAAAAACAACAATTTCATGTTGGCAAGAAATGGATCTTTAGGGCTGACTTATCTTCCTTTACTGTACCTCTTCCTTCTCTCCCCACTCCAGATCAACTAATAGTTTGTGTTTGAAATTTTGTTTGAAATTTTGATATATCCTGTATCATTGAACACCTCTGATTCTCAGAATCTTCCATTCTCTCTATTGTTTAAAATACCCTCTCCCCAAGAAAGGATGAAAAAGAAGGAAGAAGGGGTCAATGGGAGTATTGTGGGAAAGGAAACAGAAATGAAATACTAAATTAGACCCAATATATTGCAGGTTTCACTACTCATTTAATCTATGCTATTCAATTTAGTGACAGTAACAATTTTCAAGGTAATTACTGTTATCACTACAGTTGAGGGAATGGAAGTTCAAGGAAGTTAAGTAACTTGTTTATTGTTGCATAGTTGGTATTAGTCAAGTTGGGCTTTAGCCAAAGACTGATTGACTTCTATTATCTTTTGGGTATTAAATGTCCCTCAAAGGCCATGTGTTAAGATTTGGTGGGCAATCTCTTAAGCTACAAGGAGATGGTAGAACCTTCAAAAGGTGAGGCCTAGTGGAAGGAAGTTAGGTCATGGGGGCGTGTCCTTGAAGAGGATATTGGGAGCCTAGCCCCTTCCTCTTTTTGATTCCCCACCACTGTGAAGTGAACAGTCTTCCTCTGCCATATGCTTCCTTACATGATGTACCATGCCACCACAGCCCCCAAATTACATGATCAAGCAACCATAGACTAAAACATCTACATCCATGAGTCAGAACGAATCTTTCTTTTTTATAGGTTGAATAGCTTAGGTATTTTGTCACAGCCATGGAGAGCTAAAACCTGTACTTTTTTTTTTTTTTCCTCTTTGCTCTATGGATTATCCATGGCTGCTAAACAAATTAGCACCAAAACTTACTTGCTTAAAACAATAAACATTACTTATCTTGCAATTTGTATGACTCAGAAATCAAGGTGCAGCTTAGCTGGGTGCAACTGACTCAGGGTCTTTCTCATATGGTTCATACAAGGTGTTGGCTGATGCTGCAAACATTTAGCTCAAGGTTGAACTTGGGGAGGGAGGACCTGTTTCCCAGTTCATGTGCTGTTGGCAGGACTGGAGTTCTCATTGCCTGTTGACTGGAGATCTAAATTTCTTGCTTGATGGGGTAGCTCACAACATGGCAACTGGCTCCTCCTAGAGTGAAGAATTGAGAGTATGCGATAAGGCAGCCAACATGGGAGCCACAGGCTTTTTATAACCTATCTATCTATTGTACTCTACTCCTTAGAAGTGAGTCAATAAGTCCAGCACATCCACAGGAGAAGGGATTAAACCAGACTATGAATACTGGGAGGTGGGGATCATTGGGAACTTTATATAAGTCATCTCTGAGCTCATTTTTATGTTCTAAAATATTCTTTTCTTTACAAAGACTATTTATATTTAAACCATCCTTTAGATAAAATTGAGCATTCTACCTCTTTAGTGCTTCGCATGAACTTTCTCTACATGAACTTTTCTTCACTGTAAACTTGTAGGAAAGAATTTTAAAGAAGTTTATATGCAACTTTGAGACATAGTTTAGAGTAAAATTGAAAGATGTGGAGATACAATTGTACATACATACATACACACACCTCCACATTACATTATACCTATATATTATATATGTAGATGTATATGTATATACACAATATATTGATTTGGGTATGTGTGTGCATATATATATATACATATATATATATACACACACACATATGTATCTATATATACATATAGACATATCTATATGTATATATAGATAGATGGATATAGATATATATCTATATGCATATATCTATATGTATATATATATGTATGTATATATAGATAGATATAGATATGTATCTATATACATATATATATACACATATATATGGAACAATGTTCATTACATTTGTGCAAGTCTTATTTTGCAAATATTTCTATAATGTTACAACTTGGACAGGAACCAAAAGAAATAACTTTGTCTGATCTATGTTGTGTGCACATCTGTCCCCTCACTAGTAGCATCTTATTAATGTCCAGAACTAGCCAAGGATATTAACTGCCTACATACTTGGAACAGAATCCTTCATTATGATAAACATAGAGTAAATAAAGCCATTTGTAACTCTAAAGCTTGAATGATCCAATTGTCTAGTCTGATTCCTATGAATTTCACAGAGCTCAATGGGAAAGATGGGATGGATAGATAGCACACTACTTAGACAAGGCCAGGTGCCCCAGAGACCTGGATTCAAAAGTCTGTCCTACAAGATGGGGCTTCTTAGACAAGTGGCTTCATCTGAAAATAGGCATGATAAAACCCACCTCACAGGACAACTCTGAGGAAATATAGCAGAACCAAGTGATTTAGATTCATGGATTCTGGAACCAGACTGCTTGGGCTCAGGTCCTGGCTCTACCACTTAGCAAACAGAGACAAGGTACTATCTCATAAGCCCATTGGGAGGATTCATTGAGTTCATATGTGCAAAGCACTATCAATTGGGGATATTAATGGTCATCTTACAGAGTTCTTATGAAAATTAAATAAAATTAGAACATATTACATATGCATATTATATATAATGTTATACATTTATAATGTATTATATGTGTATATCCTAACATTTTGCAATACAAAAAAAGACTGATGGTTATTTTTATCATGAACATTTACAAGCTTTTAGAAAGCAAGTAATAAGTGGAAGTTGAGAAGACTGAATGCCCTAGTACTAAACCTCTCCCACACCAGGAGTTAAGTGTGTCAACTCTAAGAAAGCGACTCACTACTAGATTATTACAAGGTGTTCCTCTTCTTTCTTAGCCTGGGTAGCACTTTCCAGAGTTCCTGTGGGACTATAATGTATCCAGAGAATTTTGAGCCTGAGAATGGTCCCTTCCAGTTTCTGCTTGGTATTTTAATTGGCATTTAAGTTTCTTATCTACTTCCCTTTTGTGTTTTCAGTAATACCCCCATTATGCCTGCAGGGCGAA
This sequence comes from Tamias sibiricus, assembly GCA_025594165.1. NCBI lineage: Eukaryota > Metazoa > Chordata > Mammalia > Rodentia > Sciuridae > Tamias > Tamias sibiricus. Next base: position 106,150,980 of record CM046658.1, on the reverse strand, counting down.
TGAAAAAAAAAAAAGAAGAAGAAGAAAAAGAATTAGAAATATCTAGTAGAAATAAATGCCTTGGACACATTGAGGGCCTATAGTCTTGATCTTTTGGACCAACCAGAGCGAGGGGCTCTCAAACTTGTGAGTTGTTTTCTGAGAGCTTCACTTGCAGAGTGATGAGGAGGGGATTCCTGGGGACACCCAAAGGACTGACTGAAATTCCCATGATCTGCTTTCTTGGGGACTGCTACAGTGCCTTATCTCCCCTCATGAAAACCCCACTCAAGAACTCTTGTGCCTTGGACCTCTCCATCAAGGCCAAGAATGATATTTAATAAGTAGCACCAGTTTGGGTAGAAAAGAATGCATTTCCCAAAAACATAACCCTGTCTTTGTCCCTGCTAATGATAGCCACAAACCAAGGGGGGGAAGAAAAGCATGTTTAAAGCTGGTTCTGGGAAGTAGGCTGCCCCCTGACCTCCTCCTGGGGCCAGAGCTCCAACGATCAGACTGAAGGCAAACATACCACAGAAGAAGCCATGGGGAGATACCACCTCATGACTAATTGGCTTTAAGAACACAGAACAAAGGAAAACACATAAACAGCCATTGGAGTTTTGAAAATAAATACTGTGAATGGCCATGGGTTCCTCACACAATTTCATTTTTGTTGGAAATACCAATCCCAGTGACTCTTACTGTCCCACCCCAATGCTGAATTTACTTGGGTTGCATCATTTCTAATGATGATCTTCAACTGTATTTGAACTTTTACTTGTTTGCCTCTCTTTCTTTCTCTTTCTCTCCCTACCTTCCTTCCTTTCCTTCCTTCCTTCTTTTCTTCCTTTTTTCTTCCTTCCTTCCTTCCTTCTTTCTTTCTTCCCCCCACCTTCTTTCTCTCTCTCTCTTTCTTTTTAACCTGGTGGCTTCAGAGAAGTCTTGTCAAAGTTCATTTGTTAATAATTTATGTGTCTTAAATCAAGTACATCTTATAAAGGTCCTAACTTTCATCACCTTTCAAATGGTATTAACCTCCTTAGTTAGAGAATCTCAGTGGCAAAGGATAAGTTTCTGGTATCTGTTGTCAGCTCCCTGTTTGGGGATTAGTACTGTGTTTTCATGTGGGATATAAACATATCCGGATAATTCTCCTGAGCTTGACTTGTTGAAATTTGACATTTGTCCTATCACTTAGTCATGGCTTAGCTCCCAGAAAGCTGTGCTGGCACCTCTCTGACAGCTGCTTGCCCTCCCCTCCTCAACACAAACAGCTCAGTCCTGATCCTGGTCTCTCCTTAAGCTATGGAAGTAAAACTAATAACAAAATAGAGACTAGAAACCCCCCATCTTGGAAGATGAGATGGTCTTTATGGGGTTTGGCTGTTAGCCAGAAAAAGGCTAACAGGTCAGATATTTGGGTCTTCCTGTCTTGGTGAGGTAAGGCTTACGATGCATAGACTTATCCCACCCCCTGGTCATTCCAACCAGCCTAGCATTTTAACTTTCCTCACTTCAGCTTGTACTGCTTGGTCCTAGGAGCATCTTTCTTGGGAAGCATTTATTATCTGGAGTATTGCCAAAACAAAGGCTGTTTAAAAACCCTAGAGCTGATATAGAAAGGTCAATGGGGAGGGAGGAGAAGGGAGGGAGCAAGGGAATATAAAGGGAAAAAAAGATGGTAGAATGAGATGGATATCATTACCCTAAGTGCATGTATGAAGACATGAATAGTATGAATATACTTTGTATACAAACAGTGATATGTAAAATATACTCTATATGTATATTACAAAATATAATACATTCTACTGTTATATACAACAACTTCAAATAAAACAAAAGAAAAGAAAGAGGACAAAAAGAGGAGAGAGAGCACGTACTTATATGAGATATTTGCAACTTGGAAGGTGCATACAGTGATTGTAATAGCCCATTTTAGTTCATTCTATAACCCTTTTCTCTCTGTATAAACAACTAGATCATTTCCAAAAGGAGTACTGGTAAATGTGTAAATACTAGCTCTTCGGGGGGAAAAAAATGTGCTGATCCATGGAATTTGTTGATTTCCTTGGTATAAATACTCTTACCATGGTCAATTTCAAGATACCCTAGTGAAATCACCACACAAGGACTTGGAGGAAGAGGCACACAAGCAACTTTTGCCAGTCAGTACTAGTTGGGTCCAGCACTGGTGATGGAGGAGGCCAGGAAAAGCAATTGCTCCTTGAACTAACATCTAGAGAGAAATCGGCATTTTCTGAGTGGACAGAGAGATGGGGGAAGGAGATAAGGGACAGGGATTTCTGGCAAGGGCGTACAACTTTGCATTCTAAGTGTCTGACTGTGCAGTGTGGACGTACATACTTGAGTGTGTGTGACAGGGGTGGCAGGGGGATGCTCTAGGGAAAACTGCCCTCAAACAGGCCATCTGTGATTGGTTTTAATTCCAACATCAGTCTCAGGATTCAGTATAAGAGATAGAGTCTCCTTTTGTGGCTATTAGTTCCAACACAAGAAGATCTTCTCCAACTGGACTCCTTTCAAAACAGAGATGTTTCAAATAATCCTTTGGTTACAATGGTCAGTATAATAGTCACTGAAATCATCTCTGTTCTAGGAGCCAACATCAATATGTTATTATCACAGAAAACGGCCATGTAACAGAGCACAGCTAAGTGCAGGAAGAGGGAATTTCAGACTGTGCGCCTGATAAAGGTCATGCTGTGATTTGGTCTGTATAGGAAATGGAGAACACTTAAAGGGTAAGAGTGAGGCATTGATTTGCGTCAAAATAAGGGCTCTGTGTAAGAAGAACTATTTCAGAGTGGTCTAATTACCAACTGTCTCCGTCACATTAGCCTGCCCTCAAAGTCTGCAATTCCTTTGTTACGTCCAAGGGCAATTCAAAATACTGCTCCAAGGCAAGGAGTTTATTTTTCACAACTTGAGCATGGGGCAGCCCCAGCTCTCTAAGAAAATCGACACATATTTATTGAGTGGTATCTTGATCCATGATATCAGTGTGATCCTTACACACCCCAGAACTCCAGGCCTTACAGCACCCCAGGCCTCTGAATATCTACCTGTCACCCTGTCCCACTGGCCTAATAAGAAGTTACAGGAATGTGTCTGGAGACTTCTTTATCAGTTCATTCCACTCCTGCGATTTAACCAACAGAGCAGGCTCTCAGATGCTATTTCTCTGACTTCTTTTTCATGGAGGTTTTACATTTTAGCTCCTGTAATTCCTTTAACCATTTTTGTGTATTTTACTATATTTAGGCATGTAATTTAACTGTAAGCAAATATAAAAATGCTACGAATATAACTATACCTAGGTTAACTATTTTGTAACATGGACATGTACTAGAAGGCTTTGGGTAATGAATACTTTTAAAGCCAGCCAGAAAAAGTAATAATAAATCAGAGGCACAAGCAAATGTCTTCTTTAAAATTTCTTTTTAAAAAGCGGGTTTGTCTGTTTTTAACTATGGGAAAAAATGCTAATTTTCTTGCATAGGAAACTTTAACAATCCTATTACAGTAAATAGTAAAAATAGTTTCCTAGTGAGAATGCATTAAGGATATTGACATAAAATCCCACTGGTAGCATCACACATCCACTAAAGCGTATGGATAATTAGGACAGAAAAGTTCTAAGGAAAGGCAGCGGTAAGAATTTGGAAATAGTTCAATATCTTTTGACCACCTGGTCTTATTAGGGTTTGGATATGGAATGTCCTCCAGAAGTTCCTATGTTCAACGCTAGGTCCTCAGTGCAGCAGTGTTCAGAGGTGGGGATTTGGGGAAATTATTGGATCATAAAGGCTCTAACCTCATCAGTGGATTAATCCCTTTGAAGGATTAATAATTTTAACAGACTATTAGGAGGGGGTGGAAACTGTAGGCAGGTGGAGTGTGTTGGAGGAAGTGGGTCACTAGGGGCATGCCCTTGAGGAATATATCTTGATGTATCTCGTCTCTTGCCCCTTCCTCCCTCTCTCTCTCTCTCTCTCTCTCTCTCTCTCTCTCTCTCTCTCTCTCACACACACACACACCCCCTCTGCTTCCTGGTTGCGAGGAGCTAAGTAGCTTTCCTCTACCACACTCTTCCACCATGATGTTTCTGCTTTAGCTGACCATGGGCTGAAACCTCTGAAAACTTGATCCAAAGTAAATCTTTCCTCTTCCAAGTTATTTATGTCAGATATTTTTGTCACAGTGACAAAAGCTAACACAGATCCTAGTGACCAGCATGGATCTCCCATATTGTTTAAACAATGTTGTACCAGAATAAAGGTAAGATTAAAGTTCATCTCACTCTGTTGTTGCTGTCAGCACCCTAACTTTTCAATGGTATTTCCCCTTCAGTTACTAAGCAGTTCTTCAGAAAATATCTGACAGCCAAGGATGGCTGTGATGAGACATAGCCTCCCTAGCACAAGGAAGGGTATATTGCTATAAAGAAAAACTATATTATTATTATTTTTATCCCAATTTACCTTTTCATTTTGGCAAAGCCATGCATAACACAGATGAAATATCATGTGCCTCACTTGTTCACCAGATGGGCAGTTTAAATCAGTTAAATCTGACTATTGTCCAGACTGAATATGACCTATTTAATGACATTCTTTTAATATAAACATATAAAGTGGTGGTAGGGTTTGTAAAATTTCATAAGTTAATTGTCTATCTCTAAAGTATTTGGGGATTTTACAAAAGGATACCATTTCCTATAGTGGGTTCACATCTCGAACTTCAGCTATGTTACCCCTATAGTTATTTCACCTACAACTGAGAACTTCAAAGATATTGTTTTAAAATAAGTAACTGTTAATCACAAAATAGGTTACAGAAGCAACCCAATGTATCAGTAGACTGGCATCTATCCACATTGCTGAAAGAAAACATTGCCAGGAATCATTATGCTTACTAAAACTATCTCATTGGAGTTTAACACAACTTTTTAAAATAATATTAAAATAACGTTATCTACTAAGTTATTTTAAAATATGGATTATTTAGGATGAAGAGGTCAAATGTTAAGTCAAATAAAGTGAATAATTACAAAATTTTAAGAGAAATAGGAAGGAGTTGTATAACTATATCATGAACTCTTTAAGATCAGGCTATCTTTGTATATTCATCCCTAACATTTGACATTATATAAACACACAAACATTAAATCCATATTGAAAAGTATGTGTCTATAGAAATCATTTCCTCCCATTTTTCATTTTAAAATCTGAATGGTGACATTTACGATGACCATATAATGCAAAAAAAAAAAATTATCAGGACATTAAGAAAAACTATATTATAACAATGTATATTAGATAAACATATTTTAAAATTTTATAAGATTGGTTCCAAAGGATTCTGAGTGGACAGCAGGCCCTATGAGAGACTCAGGCCCCTAGGGATGTGCTCTTCATGAGACCACCCCTATCATCTGTTCCAATCACCTTAAGCCGATCCTGATCACACAAGAGGGGGAAGAAGATAGAAGATAGGGAATGAGCTCATTCTCTAAGTCTTCCAGTTCTGGAGCTGAGCCTCTTCCCATGCCAACAGTGGCCCAGGGCTCAATCACACATCCTCATATGTCCTGAAGGAATGGATGAACCAAGTCGTGAGAGAGCTTACCTCTGGGACACAAGACTCAGAGAGGGAACAGCAAGGTGTGTCAGGTAGCTGGACAGCAGGAACCTGTTTGCTCATTTAAAAATGGAGAAAATGGTACTTACCTAACAAGATTGAAAAGATCAAGTGAAATAGAGATATGAAGTGCCTGGCATAGAGTGGAAACCTGACAATGGTTGCTCTTGTCATACCACAAAGCTACCTTGAATCCTCTCTGGAATGGAGTTTCTCCCTCGCCTCCCAGCCTCTTTCTCCCTTCCACTCAGGAGGAGGAAGGAGCAGCCATCATTGCCTTGCTTAGTGTCACCACAGGAAGTCTACCTGTGAACTGAGTTTGAAGCTGATGGAAAGGAATCTTTCATACTTAGGAGTTGGCAAGAGTGGTTTTTATACAGCTCTAGAGAAACTGGCCATTTTGAGGCCAAAGATCACATGATAAGGCAGGAACAGCTTTCAAGAACTCAGTAAAGAAGCACCAGGTCTCATGTCCTGAGAAGACAGGCAGCCCCACCTCTTCCAATAAGAGACCAAAACATCCTGTAACAGTCTACCACTTGGCTGAAGTGCAGAGGGCTTGAGTCGTCCAAAACCATCTACACTATACACAATGTACAATGCTGTCCATCTGTCTGTCTGCCCACCCGTGTTTGTTTTCAGTCTCTGCAGATTGGATCTGAGTTCATGCTATGTGTTGTGCTTGGCAGGAGGAGGTATTTTAATATCCATGCTTGACTGGAACTATCTCAATGCTGGTGAGTCCTACTATTTTGAATAGAATAAACTATTGCTCCAGGTTTCTGCCTAATCATAGCACAGAAAAGTTCAACTTTAAACTTGAGTTATCTATTGAAGGAAATACTTGCTAAAATAACTACACCTGGAGAGTTCCCCAAAGGTTCTCAGGGCTGAACAACTCTTGGACTAACTCATATATGGCAAAGCACAATGGATTACTTATCTGGCCTGTAAGGTAAGAAGCTGAAATTAATACAGCATCCTGTTCCTACCCTTCACCTTCCTCTGTATATGTCTTTAATCTAGCACCTTAAATGAGTGAGACCAATAAAAATATAGTCAGAGTTTCAGTGATTTATATTCAGCCCAAAAGGATGTGATCACCCACCCAAAATAAAGTGCAGCTGAATTTACTCATTAATTCACAAATATTCTATTGTCTCCCATTTGCACCAGCAACTTTGTAAGCACTAAGGATAAAAACGTGCATGACCCACCTGCTGCCCACAGTCCAGTAGAACAAGCAATGCTGAGGATCCAAGTGAAGGGATGGTCAATCAGACATCAGGAATGACTTCATGAGAAAAGGGTCAAGATTTCCAATCAAGAAGTCTTTCCTGATTTTCAACTCTTGGAGAATGGACCACTCCCTTTATGAACTCAGGATTATCCTAGCAGCCAATAAGAATAAATCACACTGTGACACTTCTGGCATGAGTTAGCCATGAAGACTATTAGTATGACCCTAAATTTACTAGGTAATTGAATAGCCCCTGATTTTATGATATATGGTCATCTCTTAAGTCAGCAAAAAGAACTGGGTTTTGAAATTTGACAACTTCAGCACTTTAACCTCTGCCAATTCTATTAAAGATCCATGCACTCAAATTCTATAGACAGAAGCATTTGGGAAAAATAAGTATCTGATATTGTGCCCTTCTTACACAACCCATCTCTTCTCAATAGTGAAAATGAAGAGATTGAATTTTTTAAAAGTGTTGAGCTTAAGGTCAGCTGCCTGATATCAAGGGTGAGGAGAGATGGAAGATAGGAAGAAAGTATGAGGTCGGTGACCATCAGTGGAATCTCAGAGGCTCTTTATCATTTCCCCCAAGTGTTTCTCACACCTCAACCTCCAAGTAATGATACCTGAACTCTCCTGGGAGATGGTCATTTTTTTAATCATAATATTTGATGTATTTAAAACAATAATCCCCACCAATGTCTTATATGTCAGAATGAGTCAATTTATCAGGTTCTTCCTTGAGACGCTTGGCACCAGGGGTGTAAAAGGGAGAGATGCTAAGGCAGAAAGAGGGGAGGAAGAATGAATAAGACAAAGGTTAAAGTACTCCAAGATATTTTGCTTGTCGTTTGATACAGGTTAGCCCTGGTCACAATTTAGAAAACACAAAATTCCACATGCAAGAAATGGTGCCCAAGAAGACCTGGCACTTTGAAGTGCCACAGACAGGCAAGCTTGATGGTTTTCATAAACAAGATGAAGGCACCCCACCCTTATTCCCCTGCCTCAGCTTGTAGTCACATAAGAATCTCTGGTCTAGAAACAATCAGATGTGTAGTAGGCACCCGGTGACAGAGCAGGATGTCACCTGTCCTGAGACTCTTTGAGAAAACAGCTATAGTCATAGGTCCTCAAGAAGGGTGGTCAGAGTTCTAGTTCACCTTTTTCTTCAGATTTCTTGTAATTCCATATTCCTCATTCATACCTCTTGTTGTTGACACAAGAGCATCTCACTTTTCAGCCTCCACCCACAGGCCAGTGCAGACCTGCTGGGGAGGGAGTGAGTCAGTGTCTCAAAGCCCAGTACAGTCACCACAGAGGCCTTCCTGAGTAAAGTATTTATGTGTGTACACACTCTTTCAGAAGTGTGGATGGAACGTGCTCTGGGTAGCATGCTGGACTTGCCCCATGACAGGTATCACATGACAGGTTATGGTCTTGTGTTTATAGCTGCCCGAGAGAGACAAGCCATGAATTCATGAAAGGTTGGGTCACAGTAGGAGATGGCAGGGACCAATTATCCAAAGAGAAATATAACAGGTCAGGGAAAGGAGAATTTCCTAAAGGCTGGAGTGATCAAGTTCCAGAGTGCAGAGGTCAAGGATGACTCTTCTTTGCTATGTCCCCAAGGTTTAACCCATAGTGGATACTCAATAAATATTTGTTGAATACATGAGTGGATTGACAGATGGTTGACTGGATGGATAGGTGGATAGAAAAATGATGGCTAGATCATTATTATGAAAAGTTCCATGAAAAAGGTGGCTTTTGAAAGTTGGCTGGGCTTTTGAAAATCTTGGTCTATTTGGGTTTCTTTAACAAAATAACATAGACCAAGTAGCTTATTAAAAGAAGAAATTTGTTGTTTACAATTTTGGAGATTGGGAAGTTCAAAATCAAGGCATTAGCCTAATTGACGTCTGATGAGGACCTACCTTCTCGTTGTATCCTCATATGATGGAAGGGACTAGCCAGCTCTCTAGGCTGTTTTTTATAGGGGCACTAACCCTAATCATGAGGACTCCACACTGTTGACCTGATCACCTCCCAGAGGCTCCACTTCCTTTGAGAGTCAAAATTTCAACATATGAATTATGCATGTTTGGTGGAGGATCACAACATTCAAACCAAAGCAGAGAAGAGGAGGGAAAATTTGGAAAAGAAAAAAGTCCTCTCTTAATGTTCCTGGATATTCAGCAGAATAAGGATGCCACTAAGATACAACAGGCATCCAAATACTTGTGGCCAATCCTTAGCCCTGAGCAATGTCGAACTTCAACCTTGGTCTGGGAGACTGCTATTAGTGGATAGTAGGGATAGCAATAGGCTAGAATCCAAAGATAGGTGAGAAAGAGAGAAGAAAGGAAGCCTCTTGTTCTAAACACAACCCACCCCTCTGGGCTCAGACTTCTTCCACCAGCAGTTCATGCATCCATGGAGCAAATGCCCAGAGAGCCTGAATCACAACAACTGCCTGTTATCTATGAGAACACTGTAAAGGAACCAGAGCCAACTTGATAGCAATCACAAGTTGGGCACAAAAGTCAATGTGAAAACAGGAATTCAACAAGTTACAATTTTCCTCATCTCTTTCTGCAGGGCTTTGCCAGATTTGGGCTTTCAATTTGACCCTAACTTTCCCCCAAGCTGTTCCACTTGATCCATATCCATGTGGCTCTTAATACCAGCTACATCTATTAATGCTTCTATTCACTGACAGCAAAACCGTACCTATAGTAAGACCCAGGAATCACATTCATAATCTGTCTTTATCACAGCAGGCAGCAAGAGAGGTATCCAGGCTGAAGGTAGGGACTGTGTCCTTTTTTCTATTCCCAGTATCTAACAATGCCTGAAACAGAGTAGGTACTCAGCAAATTATTGTTGAATAAAGGAGTAAAGCAGCTCTGCTTCCATAGCAAAATTCAGTTTTCTCCTCATCTTCCCTGCCCTAAAACCTTGTGTAGATGATTGGATTTCTCTCTTCCCTCCAATCTGGTAACTTACTATCAGTTCTGGGGTTCCTACCTTTCTCTTATATGTCTAGGACTAAAATCTGATCTAGACCAAGTTTATCATCTATTTCCTAGCTGACACATTGTTTGAATTCCTCAAATACTGCTTTTCCCAGATAACCTTTGGACTCCCTTGTGCACAGGTCCTCAAAGACCATCTCATCTCAACCATCACCTCCTCTTGGAAGCCTACACACATGGGCCCATCATCATACAATACTGCATACATTTCCTTTTAGTTTTCCATGGCTTCCTGGACATATCTGTTCCTGCCACTATCTAGTAAGTTACACTACAATCACGGATGGACCCATCACTTTCCCATATTCAACCATGAGTAAATGGAAGATGGGGAATATATGCTTATCTTCATATCCTTGTTATCTACACTACTGCCCCCCCCCTTATTATTCAATAAAGGTCTGTTTAAATATATGAGTGAATGAATTAATTAATGTCTTCTAGCCATTAGGATGGCCTGAGATGAGACCTATTTTTGCCCTCCACCCTGTAGGTCACATGTGGCCTCTCGTTGACCATACCCTTACCTCAGTCTGGGTAGTTCAAGTGCTGAACCACTCCACTTTCCTCTCACTGACCTGCCTCCTTCCCTGAGAGCTTCATCTGGTTGTGTTATTCTACTGTTATACTACTGTATCCAATGACAGGGTGCTTTGTTTAACACTGGCCATGGTGGAGTCCCATCAGATGCACATTTAACTTTTATAGATTCAACTATATGCTCTTACACCTTGAGACTTTAGAATTTGATAATACACATTTTCTTAAATACAACTTGGCTTCTAAATATATGCCATCTATTTCATTTGGCATAAAGAAATGCTCATTTTTTTCAACAGTAAAGGGGACATTGTCAAATATTTACTTAAAGATGGTAGACTCTGTTCCGTACTTTACAGTTTAAGGGATTTTTCAAGGATATCTTTGTCTATAAAAAGAATTTTATCTTACATTCAGATTTTATTGTGCTTTTCAAAAAAATATATCTGTATATTCAATATGTATCTCCAAAGACAAGTGTTCTTTTTTAAAGTTATACTCCATGTATGTATACCTTTATTTTATTTATTTTTATGTGGTACTGAGGATCGAACCCAGTCCCTTACATGTGCTAAGGCAAAAGCTCTCCCATTGAGCCACAACCTCAGCCCCAAGTGTTCTTTTTTAGAACATAATCACAGTATCATTCTCATACAAAACCAAAAATAATTCCTTAATATTATCAAATAGGCTGAATGTCCTATACATGTTCTATTTTTATTTTTTTTTTCAAAGTTTGAGGTCTGAATTTAGAACCAAATAAAGTCAATACTTTGTGACTGGCTAATATATCTCTTAAATTTCTTTTAATCTTCATGTTCCTTCTCCAATGCTTTTCAAAAATATTGCACTTTCTTGTTGTTGGAGAAACCACATTGTTCAACTTGCAGTTTCCTACAATCTGGATTTTTCTGATATAGACTTCACAGTGTTCTTTAACAAATTACTTTGTTCCCTATACATCCTTTAAATTGGGAGTTAGATGTAGAAGCTTGATTAGACTTGTATTTAATCTTATTTTTTTCAAAACTACTATATGGAAGGTGTTGTGTTTCCATCAGGAGATATGTTTAGTTTTCTCCTTTTTAGCAACCATTGATCATTGTTATCTGGACCCAATATTTCATTTGGCTTGACAAACTGCTGAAATTTTCCATTGTTCCTTATTTGTGTATTAACTAAGCACTTTTCTTTTGGAGGGGTGAAAATTGTTTTTAGAGCTTTAAAGTTATACATAGTATTTGGGTTCATCCCAACAACTGGGGTACTTTTAAAGGACAAGTTTTTCCTCCGTTTATTATTTATTTGCCCTAAGCAACAATTTTTAAATGGCAGAATTCTCTTCTTTTATTTCTCAATTTTTAAAACAATAACTTGGTTTTCTAATATCTCTCAAAAGGGAATCAATGAAAAAAAATTTAAATTACTATCATGCACTCATGGATTTAAACATTTTTGATGCACTTTCCATTTCATCATGCTTATTATCCTTACTTATACTCAAATTGCTCCCTCTACCTCTTGAACTATTTTCTCAGGGACCCAGTAGTTGTTGATGGATCTGCTATGGTTTGGAATTGTCTCCCAAAGACCTTTTTTTTTTTTTAATTTGTTAGATACTCAGGATTGAATGTAGGGGCATAGAGATACTTTACCACTGAGTTATATCCCTAGCCTTCTTAATTTTTATTTTGAGAGAAGGTCTCACTAAGTTGATTAGGGCCTCACTACATTGCTGAAGCTAGCCTTCAACTTGTGATCCTCCTGCTTTAGCTTCCTAAGTTGCTAAAATTACAAGAGTTCACCACCACACCTGGCTTAAAGACCATGTTTTAAAGGTTTGGTTCCCAACCTGGACTCTCTTGGGAGCTAGTAGAACTTTTAAGATGTGAGCCTAGTAGTGGAAAGTTAGGAACATGCCTTAATGGGAATATTGAGGTCCTAACCCCTCTCTCTCCTCTCTCTCTCTCTCTCTCTCTCTCTCTCCTGGCTACCATAATATGAACAGTTTTGCTTGATCACATGCTCCCCACCATGATGTTCTGCCTTGATACAAGCATAAAAACAATGAAGCCAATTGACCATCCACTGAAACTTGATACCATGAGCCAAAATAAACCTTTCTGCCTTGTAAGTTGATTTTCTCAGATATTTTGACATAACAATAGAAAGCTGACTAACACGGTGTCTTTTTTGCAGTTTGGTACAACAACATTTTCAGGAACATTTTGTACCTTCCCTGCCCTAGATAGGAAATCAGCCTTTTATTTCTCCAAGAATCCCCAGTTCCTCTTAGCGTGAAACAGTGTTTAGAGACAATAATTTGGGAACTAAGCGTGTTCATTGCTATTCACGTGCTCATTGCTTGTAGGGTTTTTTTGTGAGCTGAGAAAGTCATGAGTTTTCAGATATAGCTCCTGTTCAAATTCAAGAGTACAATGTTTTTACTCATCCTTATTGCTCCCACCTCTGTATTTATATTCTCTAACAACAAAAATTTTGTTTATCAATGACACCATATTATTGTCTAGTGTTTTTAATCCCATATTGTACCTATAGTCTTAGAACAAAAATAACAATATTATCATCTTAAATTACTGAAAATAATTAAGTATTTAATTGCCTTTATTATATTTCTGTTTGTTGTTTTTATTTTTTGCTCTAAGATATATATCATTAAGAATGTGCAGCCAAATTACTGTGTGTTAAAGTCACTTGTAATAGTTTCTCTGTGGTTAGGCCACCACCTAGATACATCATTAGATCCACTTGTTTCATTTTACTTTTGTTTTTGGAGATTGCTTTAGAAATTTAATTTTGGCTTATAATGTGCAAAATATTTAAAAGGTTTCAAAATCAAATTTACACAAGAAAATAAATTTTGAGAAGTGTAACTTGTTTCTTATTCTCTCCCTCTTGGCAACCAAAATATAAAGGTTTCTTTTGTTGTTGTAGTTGTGTGTGTGTGTGTGTGTGTGTGTGTGTGTGTGTGTGTGTGTATCCTCCCCTTCTAGGTAAAAGGTGGAATGTGATGCACACCTTTTCTTACTTCACAATATCATCTGGAAACACAAACTCCTTATGATCCATTTCTGGACCCGTGTATTCAACCAGTCCTCTAGCAAGGGATATTTGGATTGTTTTCAGTCTTTTGCTATTATTAACAGTGCTATGATGAATTGTTCTATGTGTGTCATCTTTTCATAGTTTTGTAGATTTATCTTTGGAAAAGATTCCTTGAAGTAGATTGCCAGGGTGAAGGGTAAGCACATAAATAATTTTACTAGATCTTGCCAAATTATCTTCTATAATGGTTCAACATTTTGTGTCTCCACCAGCAATATATGAGACTGCCTATTTCTCCACAGACCTGCCAACAGAGTTCATCAAATCTGAATTTTTGCCAATCTGATAGTGTGGTTTAACTTTCATTTCTCTTATCATGCTTAGGGTTGAGCATTTTTCCCAACACTTAGGAGTTTTTTGCACTTTTTGTGGTCAATGGCCTATATCTCTAGCTTGTTTTTCTATAGTGTTGTTGGCTGTTTTATATATATATATATAAAATGAACATATAGAGAAAATGAATACATATATTCATTCTATACTTCTCTCTCTATATAGAATATATATATTCATTCTATACTTCTATATATATGTGTGCGTGTGCCTGTGTGTATACACACACACATACATATGAATGTTAACCATACATCAGTGACACAAGTTACAAATATATCCTAGTTTGTCTCTTGTCTTTTATTTTATTTATTGCTATGGTTTGAATCTGAAACATTCCCAAAGGCCTATGTGGCAAAGGCCCTTGTCCTTAGCCTGTGGTGTTGAGAGTTGGTGGACCCCTGAGGAGGTGGGGCATAGTAGAAGAAAGTTAGGTCACTGTGGACATGTCCTAGAAGGATATTGGAACCCTAGTCCCCTCCTCTTGCTCTTTGCTTCCTGGCCTTGTGCTCCTGCCACAATATACTGCATTGCTACCAGCCCAAAAAGCAATGGACCAACAGACCACTGATCAAGAATTCTGAAACCATGAGCCAAATAAACATTTACTCATTTTGTTTGTCTGAGATGTTTTGTCATAGCAATGGAAAGATGATAAAAACACGATATTAAAGCTGATAAAAAACACATGATATTTTTCTAAGTAGAATCTTAAATATTTTAAATTATCACATTTCTAATCCTTTCCTAAGTTTTTATGACTTTTCAATTATAGAAATATTAAAGCATGTGTTCTTTTGGTGCTTGTTTTATGCAATGCATTTGGAATTTATCCTAGTGTACAGGGTGAGGGATACTTTCAATTTTATTATTTTCCATATGACTATCCAGTGATCCTAACACAACAACAAAGAGGGTTGATCTTTTCCTCACTGATTTGAGAAACCACCTCTATTGTATAGTAAGTACCCAAATGTGGTTGAGTCTTCTTTTAGGATATTTTTTGCTTTTTTTTTATTGATCTGTCTATTCATGCATGCATCAAAACATTATACTATTTTAATTACACAAACTTCATAGTATGTTTTAGTGTCAAGTATGGCATGCTAAACTCAATACTATTCTTTTCAGGTTTGTTTAATTATGCCTACTTATTCTCCAGCTGAACTTTATGCCCAAGTTTTCTAGGTCCAGAAAATAATCTGATTGCCTTTTATTGAAATTTGCCTTATATATATCAACTTAGATAGACTTGACATTTTTTGTAATTTTGAGTCTTTTTAAGAACATAGTATACTTTTATTTGTTCGTGTCTATTTTTATATCATTTGGGAGAGTTTTACAGGTTTTTCTCTTATAGATTTTGGGCATTTGTTGTTAATTTTATGGCTCTAAGTGTTTTATTTTCTTATGTCTTCCTTTCTATTTTTGACTTTCTTGATTCTGTGTTAATTTTGTCACTTTTTAATTCATTAAATTCTTTTGCTATTTTAATAGTATTTCATTAATTTCTTTAGGTATTCCAAATGTATAATCATACTACCTGAAAATAAAGATATTGTTACTTTTTCCTTCCAATTCTTGTGTCTCTGATTTCTCTCATTTAATTGCTTGATTATTACCTCCAATGCAATATTAAAAAGTTAAGAACTTGGAACTTAATGACACTGTAATTACTCTACTATATTTTAAACAAACTCTGTTTCTGAGTATGAGAGAAACCTCTGGGAGTAAGCACATCTCTTAAGGGTACCAAATGGTTTCAAATAGATAAGCAGGAATCAGAATGCTCACAACAAAGCAGAGAGATTGCCAGCTGGCCTAGCCACAGGCCACCAAACATTGAAGTCATTCAGCAGTAGCTATAGGTGACTTGCAAAAATCAAGGAAGCAAATATACCAATTTATATAATGTCAAACTCTTATAATAAATCATATATTCTATTTCATTCTAGTAATATTACTTCTCTGTTAAAACATTAATTAATACCTGTGTTGATACTGGTAGTTAGTGCTATTGTAATCCAACCAGAATGTATTAGTTAGGGTTCTCCAGAGCCCAGAACTAGTAGGATAGATAAGGAGGTGGGCAGTTAAGATGTGACTTATTATGGAAATTAGCTCATGCAAATGCAAGAGGCCAAGAGGTCCCACAGTATGTTGTCTGCAACATGGAGAACCAGGAAAGCTTGTGGTGTAATCAAGCCTGAATCTAAGGCCTAAGGACTAGAAAAAGAGTGGTATAGCTTTGAGTCCAAGGCCAAAGACCTAAGGACTAAAAAGGGGTGTGACATATGCTTATGTTAACTCCCAGAATCTGAAGGTTCAAGAACCTGGAGTGCTCGGATCTGAGGGCAGGAGAAGATGTAAGGCCCAGCTCCAGAAGACAGAATGAATTTGCACTGTCTTGCTTTTTTGTTCTACCCAGGCCCTCAATAGATTGGATGATGCCCACCCACATTGGTAAGTCGGAATCTTATTTCCATAGATCTAAATGCTATTCTCTTCTAGAAACATTCTCACCCCACATTCAGAATTGATGTTGTACCAACTATCTTTATATCTTCTAATAAAATTAATCATTGCATGTCCACCCCTTGTCAACTTGACACCCCTTCTCCTTAAACTATATTTAATTTCCAAATAAGACAACAAAAGGTCATAATTCCACTTAACATGATATAGCTGTTCTTCATACAACTGAAAACCCACTGATCCATTTCCCAGAAGAGGAAGCAAAGACCTTGAGTGGTATTTACTTTTCTCCTGATGTTCTATAACTTAAATACTCTGATATAAAATTAACAATACTTAAATACTGATGTAAAGTCAATACATCTTATGTTACATGATAGGGAATAAGAGAGTAAAGAAAACAAAGATTTGATTAATTCATGCATATGTACACACAAATGTATTCATAACAAAATAGGGAGGAAATACTCATGACAAGTATAGTCTTCATTTCTATAACTGCTCATGCAGTTGTGGCTGGTGTTAGATTTACCATCTTCCATTACCCATTCTATATTCCCTTTGATTTAGGCAAACACCTCAATTGGGTGAGGTTCTTTATCTGGTAAGGTGATCTAAACCTTCAATCCTAAAGGATCTGACCATTAGTGGTCCTAGCTGGATTTGACTGTTGTAGTTTTCTATTGACCCTAATCATTGGGTCCCTAATAAGGGATCTCCTGCCCCACTGGACACACTTTTTTACCTCCATTATGTAAAAGCTGTCACATTTCCTCTTAGTAGTCTGGATCAATCACCCCAGCCAACACTGTAACTTCTTTCTTGGCCTGCTCAATCAGAGGCATAGGGAGTCTAAAATGGTAGGGTGGCAGATTTGACTCCCAATTCAATGGTGTCTTCCGGTGGAAGATTTCTCCTTTGGGAATTAAGATCTCTTTGTTGGCTAAGCATAAGGTAACAGGATATGGAAGCAAACACTTTTTCTAGTGAATTGCTAGGGGTACAGTGAGTGGTACCACTCCCATTGTCCATCCCTTGATCCATGGACCTGTGAATCCTGCCTATTGGAGAAACAGCACCATGTATCGGATGCTTATTCAGCACATACACAGCCTCCTGGATAACCTTGCCTCAGCCCTAAGCAACCACTAAAATAATGAAGTAAAAAGGTATAATGAACAAGCCAATGGTGAAAGTAAAGTTGAACCATCAAAAACACTTGAGCAATTAAAAAGTAAAATGGCGGGTGGGGAGAATAGAATAAAGGGCTGGTAGGAAAAAATAGAAAACGAAGAGTAAGATTGTAGATTTAACCTAATTCTATCAGTAATTATATATGATATAATTTGGATCATATCACTTCAATTAAAATGCAGAGTCTGTCAGATTTGACTTTTAGGAAGAAAAATTTAACTATAAATCATTTATAAAATGCTCACTTTACTGTAAAGACACTGATAGGTTAAAAGTAAAAGGATGGGAGAAATGTAATATGCAAACACACAAAAAAAGAAAGTTGAAGTAAGTATAATAATTTCAAAAATTTGAAAGAAAAGTAACTTTTTTTTTTTTTTTTTTTTGTACCGGGGATTGAACTCAGGGGCACTCAACTACTGGGCCACGTCCCCAGCCCTTTTTTGTATTTTATTAGAGACAGGGTCTCACTGAGTTGCTAAGTGCCTCACCATTGCTGAGGCTTCAGCCTCCCAAGTGCTGGGATTATAGGTGTATGACACCACTCCTGGCTAATGGTATCATCTTATAATGACAAAGGGGTCAATTAATGAAGAAGACACATGATTCTAAATATATTTGCACCTAATAACAGATTATTAAAAGAAGTAAAAGCTATGTAACTGGTTATAGAAATAAACACCTATAATCGCGGTCAGAGACTTTAATATTCCTCTCTCAGTAATTGACAGAACATGTAGACAAAAGAATCAGTAAGGATATAAAAGACTTGAGCAATGCTATCAATCAACAAATTTAATTGACATTTCTAGAACACACCATCTAACTAGAACAGGATAAAATTATTTTCAAATCTAACAGGACATCCACTTAGATCATATCTGGAGCACTAACAAAGGTACCAATAAATACAAGAGGACTGAAATTATACAAGTATATTCTTCTATGCAGCAGAATCAAAAAGAAATAAATAATAGAAAACTAACTGGGAAACTTGTAAATGTTGAGAATTTAAATTATCCAACTAAAAATAAGCCATGGGTCAAAAGAGAAATCACAAGGAGAGTTATAAAATATTTTGAACTGAATGAAAATGAAAATATAACATATCAACATTTGTGAGATTCTTCTAAAATGATGGTTAAAGAAAAATTTTACTGCATTGCATGATGATGTGAAGGAAAAAAAGAATTTTAAATCAATTACCTAAATTTTCACCTTCAAAAGCAAAACAAAAAAAAAGCAAATTAAGCTTGAAGTAAAGTGCAGGAAGATAATAAAGGTAGGTGTAGAAACCAATAAAATTTAAAAGAAATATGAAATAGAGAAAAAGCCATGAAACCAAAAGTTATTCCTTTGAACACATCAATAAAATTGATAAAACTGTAGTTTAGGTGAACTAATGCATTCTGGTTTGCCTGGATTTTCCAGTGTTAGTACTAGATGTTCTACACTTAAAGAACCCTTTCAGTACTGGGTAAACTGTGACAGTTGGTCACTTTACTATAGCCAGATTGATAGAAAAAAAGAAGAGAAGACACAATTACTAATATCTAAAATGAAGAATGAACCAATATAGATCCTAAAGTCATTAAAAAGATAATAACAGAATATAATAAATAACTTTATGACAATAATTTGACAATTTACATGAAACATACATTTTTCAAAGGAAAAAAAATCTAATAGAAGGTAGATAATCCAAATAACTCCTCTATTAAATAAATTAAATTTGTAGTTAAGAGCTTTTCCCATGGGAATAAAAAGTCCAGGCCTAAATATTTCCTGGTAAAATCTGCCAAGCTTTTAAGAAAAAACAAAAATGGCTGGGCCTGGTGGTCATGGCTGTAAATTCCAGCTACTCGAAAGGCTAGAATTCAATCCCACCTGTGCAATTTAGAAAGACCCTGTCTCAAAATAAAATTGAAGCCAGGCGTGGTGGTGCACACCTGTAATCCCAGCACTTGGGAGACTGAGGCAGGAGGATCACTGTAAAAGCCCTAATTGAGGATAGCTAAGATGGCGGTTAGCCTTCTGCTGATGAGCCAAGTTCCATAGTGTATCAGTTAGCCTTCTGCTGACGAGCCAAGTTGCATAGTGTATCAAGTTCTTTAAACAAATCAGATGCCCTAAGTTCCATCAAGTAACGCACTGAGTTCTCTAGACAAATACCCACAAGGCATTGTCCTATAATGTCCCAAATAATGAAAGATCAAAATATCCACTTGTTATAACACATTGATCTAGGAGGCCCCATGCATGCAGAGCAGAGGCCACACTGCTGGTAAGGTTGTCTGATGCTTGAGCAGCAAGAATGCTTGTAGCTGCAGCTGTAGCAGCAGCCATCTTTTTTATGTCTAGACAATGCCACTGGCAAATCTTCAGGGCCATTACCTAGAAACTCAAGCATCAATTATTAGAGGAAAGGCAGATCACAAGTTCAAAGCCAGCCTCAGCAATGGCGAGGCACTTAGCAACTCAGTGAGACCCTGTCTCTAATAAAATACAAAAAGGGCTGGGGATGTGGCCAGTGGTCGAGTGCCCATGAGTTCAATCCATAGTACCAAATAAATAAAATTGGAAAGAAAAATAAAAGGCAGGGAGGGATGAGGACTGGGGATATAGTCAGTGGTAGAGCATTTGTTTGGCATGTACAAGGCCCTGTGTTCAATCCCCAGTACAACAAAAAAATAATGATGATGAAAATTTTAAAAGAAAGAATTAAAATGAATTCTAAAGAAGTCATTCCATAAGATAGAAAAAGAGAAAAAGTTTCTAACTCACTTTTTAAGACCAGAATTACCCTAATATCAAAAAGAAACGACAAGAGAATAAGACCACAGATCAGTATCCTCCTTGCATATAGATGAAAAAAAATTATTTACAATTTCTTAGTAAAACCAATACAGTGATATATATAAGATGGATAAGAAATCATGAACAAGTGAGTATTATCCCAGGTATGCCAGTTTTATTTAGCATTCAGAAATAATTAATGTAATTTATCACATTAATAGACCAAATAGAGAAACAATATGATCATTTCAATAGACATAGAAGAAGCATTTAATAAAATTCAACACGCATACTTGATGAAACATTTCCAGCAGAGTCAGAATAGAAGAGAATTTCCTCAATCTGATAAAAGGTGCATAGGAAAGTTATAGCCTATAACACACTTGACAATGAAAACAGGGAACTCTCAAAATGCTTTCCTCCTAAGATCAAGATAAAGGAATGATGTTCACTCTCACCACTTGTATGTAACAGAGAGTTTTCTTGATATGCAAGACACTGCAATAAGAAAAAACAGGCAGACATCCAGATAAAAACAAAGGAAGTAAACTTGTCTATTTGCAGATAACTCAATTGGTTATGCAGAAAATTCTACGCAATCCACAGAAATGACATCAGAACTAAAAATGAGTTTGGCAAATATAATGAGTTTAGCAGGACATAAGGTCAACATACAAAAATCAATTGTGATTCTGTTGCTAATAACAATTAGAAATTTTTTGATTAGAAAATTTTAAAATAGCATCAAAAAGCATTAAATACTTAGGGATACAATGAACAAAATAGTGGCCAGACTTGAATAGTTAAAACTACAAAATACCAATGAAAGAGACAATTTTTAAATGAAAGGCACAAAATATTATGCTTATAAATTAGAAGACTCAATATGGTTAAGAAGTCTAATTCTCTTGTATTATTTTCCTTGGACCACTACATAAAAATGCCATGGCCTGATCAACTTGAACAACAAAAATTTATATTCTCACAATTCTCAAAGCTGGAAGTTCAAGATTAAGGTGTTGGCAGGTTTGGTTTCTCCTGAGGGAGGCCTTTCCCCTTGGTTTACAGGTGGCCACCTTCTCACCATGTTCTCACCATATCCTCGGGTTTTTTCCTCTTCTCATAAGGGCTCCAGTAAGATTAGATTATGGCCCCACCCTAATACCCTCATTTTAACTTAACTGCCTCTTTAAAGACCCTATCTCTAAATAGAATCATATTCTGAGGTACTAGGGATTCGGGCTTCAACATATATATTTGGGGCACACAATTCATTCCATGATACTTGAATTCATCTACAGATCAAGACAATTCCAACCAAAATTCTAGCACATTTTTGCAGAATATGACAAGTTTAATTTAAAATTTCATATGGAAAATCAAAGGCCTAGAATGGTCAAAGCAATTCTGAAGAAGGAAAATAAACCCAAAGACAAGGGATGGACACTACTTCATTCTCAGTCTTACCACAAAGGAAAGCAATTATCACAAAATGTGATCTTGGCATAAGGATAGACATATGGATCAGGGTAGACAAACCACAAGCCACAGACTAGCCGCCTGTTTTTGCAAATAAAGTTTTAATGGAGGACAGCCATCCCCATTTGTTTATGTGTTGCTTCTGATTGCTTCTGCTCTCTAACAGCAGAGTGGGGTCGTTATGTTCAGGACCACAGGGCCCACAGCCTAAAATATTTACTCTCTACTCCTTTAAGTAAATGTTTGCCAACCTCTGATAACCATCAATGCAACAGAATAAGGTCCAGAAATATCCTAACAGGTTTTCTTAATGTAGCCCTATTGACATTTTGGTCTGCATAGTTCCTTGTTGGAGGGCCGTCCTGTTCTTCCAGAACATTTAGTGCCATCCCTTGCCTCTTCCCACTAGATGCCAGTAGCACTCCTGACTAGTATCGAACAAAGATTTCTCCGGACACTGCCCTATGTACTCTGGGGAACAAACTGGCTTTGGGTTGAGCATCACCAGTCTAATATATAAAAGAACCAAGCTAATTCAATGGGGGGGGGGGGGAAGACTCTTCAATAAATGGTATTGGAACATCCAGATAATCTTATAGAAAAAAAATAAACCTCTCATCATATAAAACATCAACTTTAAATGGATCATCTACCTTGGCATAAAAGTTGAAATAATTTTTAAAATCTGTAAGAACATATAAGAAACAAATCTTTGTAACCTAAGGTTAAAGAAAATCACCTCTTTTAAGAATAAAATTGTGGCATTTTCAGGTAAATGGATGGAGTTGGATAATATCATGCTAAGCAAATAAGCCAATCCCAAAACACTAAAGGCCAAATGTTTTCTCTGATTAGTGGATGCTGACCCATGATGGGGGGGTGGGGGAGCAGGGGCGGTGGAACATGGGCAGAATGGAGGAACTTTAGATTGGGCAAAGGGGAGGGTGGGGAGAGGTCATGGGGGTAGGAAAGATGGTGGAATGAGATGGACATTATTACCCTAGGTACATGTATGACTGCATGAATAGGTGCATTTCTACATCAGTACAACCAGAGAATTGAAATGTTGCACTCCATTTGTGTATGACGAATTGAAATGCACTTTGCTGTCATGTACAACTAAGTAGAACAAATAAAAAAACAAATAAATAAATAAATCACCTCTTTTATCTAAAACAGGAAATACATAATGCAAAAGAAAAACAACAAATTGGACATTATCAAAATAAGACTTTTGCTCCTCAAAGAAATTGTTCAAAAAATTAAAAGCAAAAGAATTCTAATAAAAACATATATCTAATAAACAACTTATGTCTAAAGTACATAAAAAACCTGGGCACAGCCGGGCGCGGTGGCTCACGCCTGTAATCCCAGCACTTGGGAGGCTGAGGCAGGAGGATCGCAAGTTCAAAGCCAGCCTCAGCAATGGCGAGGCACTTAGCAACTCAATGAGACCCTGTCTCTAATAAAATACAAAAAAGAGGTGGGGATGCGGCCCAGTGGTCGAGTGCCCCTGAGTTCAATCCTGGTACCAAAAAAAAAAAAAAAAAGAACCTGGGCACAATGGTGTACACCTATAATCCCAGTGGTTCAGGAGGCTGAGGCAGAAGGATCAAGTGCTCAAAGCCAGCCTCAGCAATGTCAAGGTGCTAAGCAACTCAGTGAGACCCTGTCTCTAAATACAATACAAAATAGAGGTAAGGATGTGGCTCAGTGGTTGAGTGCCCCTGAGTTCAATCCCTGGTACCCAAAAATAAATAAATAAAAAATAAAGGATTCTTATAACTCAAATAAGAGCCAAACAACCAATAAAGTTTGATCAAAAGATTTTAACAGTAACTGCACCAAAGATAATATATAAATGGCAAGTGAAAATGCATAGAAAAGGCCTCAATGTCATAACTCAACAGAGAAATTAAAATTAAAACCAAACTGAGGTACTGCTATGTGCTTATTATATAACATGAAATTTTGATTTTTTTTCAACATAACAATTTTTTTTAATTTGCAAATACCAAGTTTTGTTAAGCATGTAGAGCAACTAGAACTCTCATAAATTATTGCTTGGCATAATAAATGCTATAGCCCCTTTGAAAAATAGTTGGAAGTTTCCTATAAAGTTGAGCATCACTGACTATACAGCCCAGCATTCCCACTGCTATGGATCTTCTCAAGAGAAGTGAAAACATGTTCACACAACGACTAATGGGCAGATATTTATGGCAGCTTTGTTCCTGATTGGGAAAAAAATAGACAACCTAAATGTCCATCAATTTGCAAAAGAATAAACAGATTGTAGTATACCTATACAGTGGAATACTATTTAGCAATGTAAAGAAATAAAGTACTGGTACTTATGATGGTGTGCATGAATCTCAAAAGCATTTTATTAAAGATAAAACCCTGATACAAATGACTATGTAATACAGTGCTGTATATGGGTCCCAGAAGTATATGAATTCTAAATTTACTTTGGTGACAAAAATCAGGTCAGTCATTTCCAGAGGTGTGTGGTAGGGGACAAGATTGATTGCAAAGGGGCACAAAGGGACTTTGGGGGGATGGTAGAACTGTTCTGTGTATGCGATTATGTACAAATAGAACAGTCCACAAAAATGGTAAAAACAATCAAGTTTGTTATGACTAGAGGGGGCAGAACAGGGGGTAGTGATGGCTGCGTGGCAGCAGCTGTAATGACCTTCCATTGTGCCGGACACTGTGATGAGCCCTTGAGATGCACTACCCCACTTCAGAAGAAGCATTTGAGGTGAGTATTACTGTTCCCACTTTTCACAGAATGGAGGAACTGGCCCCAGAGAGTTTAAGTAGCATGTCCAAGATCTGGGTAGTCTCTAAGTCTGTGGTCTAAGTTATGGATTTTTCCTGAAACCTAAGAATGCTGTCCCAAGACCTACTTCTGATTGTGCTACTCAATGATAGAATCCTGATATGCTTTTTCTACACCTGACCCTTGCAATGTCAGCTCATCTTTGATACACACACACCCCGCCCAGATGCAGATGGTGAGAGCCGCCTTTCAGCCCATATTGAGACTCCTGGAATTAACTCTCCCCTGACCAGCCAGAAAAAGATACCTCCAGTCTTCTTGTGTGTCGCAGGTTATGTTCTCTGCTGGAAGCAGCCACTGAGACAATTAGGGATGCAAATTCTGGGAACCTTTGAGGGGGGGAAGGTGAGAAAGCAGGATTGGGCAGAAGGAGACATCAGACAACAATGTTGACCAACAAAGTTGTGGCCAACCCAGTGGGAACCCTGGAGTACCTATGGCCCAGCAGAGCAGCCCACGTAGATCCAAAGAGTTAGAGCTTTTATCCTTCTGCCTCACTCGATCACTGGCCCAGGATGGTGTGATCTTCAGCAAAGGGACTCTCTGGAGCAGAGCCAACCCTGAGTTGCTGATAGACGGAGGCTGTCTGCTCACTGCACCACGTAGCTGGTACCAAGTCCTCCCTTGAACAGGTCTCTCTCTCTCAAAGTGGGGTGCGTCTCTGGATCCACAGCATAGTGCTACCCTCTTAGAATGCCTCCTGGTAAAACTGTAATATTAATGAATCCTCCCAAGTCCTCCCAAGAGTTGCTTTTTAAAAAGTTTACAGCATGTTATTTTGATACATATACTAGTACTTGAAAAAAAAGTAAAGTCCAGAAAATATTATATTACTGAACAGGTTTTAATGACTTGAAACAAAAACCACTTAGCACAACATCAGTGTTTTACTTGTAACTAGGTGCATCTGAAGGATAGTAGAAGGTCCTTTTTTTTACCACTATCATTCATTTATTCATATAGAGTGTAGGGTGCAGTCTTTCTGTACATCAGGCACTCTGATGACATTGAAGATAAGAAAGCAAATATAATATGGTGAGAACAAATACACAATCTAAAGGACATGCTGCTCATCTTCCAGGAGCCTAGAGTGTGCCAGGTGAGGCTAATACAGAAGCACAGAATTGTGCTGCCTGACTTGGGCGCAGGTATAGGAGACAGCTTTGTGATATTTGAGTGGGTAGTAAGGATGAGCTGTTGGATAGAAAGGAAAGAAGGACATCCAGGAAGAATTGGCAACATAAACAAAGCCAGAGTGTGATCAGAACAGTGTGACTATCGGGTAGAACATGATCAGTAGCCTGAAGGGCAACAGGTGCCAATGGCCACTTGAGGTGGCTTGTGATTAGCCTTAAACCCCATGCTAAGGAGGCTGGATGGGCCAAATAAGGGCTCTGGATAGACCAGGGCAAATCCAATCCATTCCTGTAACTGGCGAATATAATACATGTGTCCTCCATTGTTTTTTCTGGTTTTTTTTTTCTTTCTTTCTTTTTTATTCTCTCTCTCTCTCTCTCTCTCTCTCTCTCTCTCTCTCTCTCCCATTAAACAAAATTAAGCTTTCTGTAGTCCTTGCTTCATGCACTGTCCCCATGTGTGTTGCAGGACTCTACATTTGTTTTCTTTTCAAATCCATCATGTTCTTATTCTTCTATGTCACTTCTATCTACAGCTTCTAAAAATATCCTTTCCTATCCCTTTGTTGAGCAAGATGGGGTTTTCGGACACACGAGCAACCGCAAAACCTTGAGCTAGATGAGCAGCTGCTGCCAGCCCTACAGTGGAAGAGCCCTTGTCCCCTGGACAGCAGAAAAACACGCCCAGCTGTTGGTCACGTACGTGCCCCTCTCTTGACCAGGGCTAGGAGGAGGAGATGGTGCCATTCCCATATGTTATGCTCCTCTGGTCTTTGCAGGGTTCTTCTCCATCTATGTGATCACTTTCAACAGTACTAGATATAAATAGATTTATTTCAACACAATCTCTTACAAGTCAAGAAGAAATCTAACAGATCCACTTAACTCAATCAATTTCTAGAAAATCTGCCTCTGAATAGCACAGCTGATTTACATATGGTAAGTAAAACAGGAATTAGCAAATATTTTCTGAACTTGTAAAATGTTTTTAAGACACTCTGATGAGTCAGTGTTTAATCCCTTCTCCCATAAATAGGATGAAAGATCTTTCCTATGTTTTCCCTTAAGTAAATATATTTTAAAACTGTGCCTACATAGTGTTCCAGTTTTCTTTTCAGCTGTCATTGTGAATGGACATAGCAGCTGGGATGAAGGGTAACACATCACACCTCAACTCTGAATTTCCTGCCTTTTGTTTTCTTGAATCATAGCCTTGATGTTGTTTAAATAGTGCTCTGTATATTTAATTTCCTTTTTCTCTTCACAAAGAGCAAACAATTTTTTAAAATTACTTCATCTTTCAGAGTAAGCTATAAAAGTGTTCTTGAGCTGAAAATGAACCAGTCTCTTATTTAAACATATAAATATATAGTTAGGCACTTTAATACATTCTCATTTATTTTATTGATTGATGACATGGACAGACATGTATTTGTACACATATTACCCATGTCATGTGCTTCCTTCCCATTTGAAGATAACACTGCTGATAGTGATTGGTAATTGTGTGCACAGATCATTGGGCAAAGAAGATGCACCTTCCAAGGGAACCTCAAGTAAAGTCTGTTCTTTGATGTTTGCCTGCTCCATTATTTGTGACTCTCCCTCTTCATCTCAGATCCTTCCACAGGAGCCAAAGACATGTGGAATTAGAAGAACAGGTAGATATTATTTAGTCTGACTACCCAAGGTCAGAAGCAGGCTGTGAACATTCTCTACCCTCTGCTTGCAACTCTTAACCATGACATTGAGCTCTTCAAATGGCAGCCCATTTCATTGCTGCTTATTTCAAATTATTAGACAATTCTTCCTTTTGTTAAGCCAGACTTCCACCATCTAACTTTACCTATTTTCAGTGCCCTTTGGACTGGCACATGAGTACAAGGAAATCTTTGGGAGACAAATGTTACATCTTTTCTTTGGTCATCCCCATATGAATATTTCTCATTTCACTCAGCAATTCCTTGCTGTCCTGAAAACTGCATCTGAGTCTATATCAATTTGTCAACTCTCCTATTTTATGTTGTTCCTAAAACTTCTCATGTGGCCTGACAAGTACTCTAATAATGAGGAGACCCACCCTTCCCCTTTTCTCTTCCTGCCTCTAACACAAGCTTACTAGTGACCACCAATTTCCACAGCCAAGTTGAACTCCTTATACTTATACTCCAAAGTTTTGTATATTTTCATAAGCAGTTAAGTTACATGTATCTGATTTCATATTTACCTACTTGATGTTAGAATTAAAATGTAATCTTTGCAGTCTGTCTTGCTTTTTTCTTCTTATTGATTGGTCCATAGTGTTTTTGCTTGCTTACTTGCTTGCTTGGGTTTTTGTTTTGTTTATTTCCAATCCTGTCAACAAACACATTATTAGTTCTCTCTTCAACCTTGGTTTCATCTGAAAAGCTGACATATTCTTCATATCATCATTTAAGATGCAGATAAAAACAGTACACAGACTAGAGCTCAGTGGTATTCCTTGGAGACTCCCCCCCTCCCAGATTTAAATCAATTTGTTAATATATCACACCAGTTGCTATGGTATGAATATGTCACCAAAGTTCATGTGTTGGAAACTTAATCCCCAAATTCATGTCTTGATAGTATTTTGAAGTGGGGTCTTTGGGAAGCAAACTAGACTAGATGAGGTCATAAGCACTGGGGAGGTCACAGTGGGATTAGTGGCTTTATGAAAAGAAGGGAGCCCTCTGTTTCTACACTCTGACCCTCTTGCAGTGTGATGCTATTTACTATGTTATGACCCAGCAAGATGGCTTTTGCCAAATGCCAGCACCATGTTGTTGACATTTCACCCATGTCATGTGCTTCCTTCCCATTTGAAGATAACACTGCTAATAGTGATTGGTAATTGTGTGCACAGATCATTGGGCAAAGAAAATGCACCTTCCAAAGGAACCTCAAGTAAAGTCTGTTCTTTGCTGTTTGCCTGCTCTGTTATTTGTGACTCTCCCTCTTTATCTCAAATCCTTCCACAGGAGCCAAAGACACATGAAATTAGAAGAACAGGTAGATATTATATTTAGTCTGACTACCCAAGGTTAGAAGCAGGCTGTGAACATTCTGCTTGCAACTCTTAACCATGACATTGAGCTCTTCAAATTGCAGCCCATTTCATGAATGAATTTCTATTGTTTATAATTTTTTAGTGTGTTCTGTTACAGCAGCAGAAAATGAATCGAGATACTAGTTAACATTCCTTCAACCAGCTTTCTCTCAACAAATTTCTGTCATGTTCAAAAAAAATATAATGTGAAACTGTCAAATTCCCTACTCAATATGCCAAAACAGAACTTCTTGAAACTTTTTAAATTGAACTTCAATTTAATAATTCAATCAAGAGTGAATTACATGTCTCTCCTAAGTGCTCTAATAGCAAGTTATACTCATGCTTGTTATATCAACTAATATGTTCCATTGTAATCATTTATGGATATAAAAGTTTTGTCCCAATTAGACTATAGGCTCTTCGATGACTTATTCATCAATGTATTCATAGTACTTACTGGTGGGACCTAGAAGTTCATAGATGCTCAATAAATGCTGGTTAAATTTATGAATAAATAACAGTAGAATGACTAAATAGAACAGAAAAAGCAGTTTAACAGGACATATTGAGTCTGAGGTGTCTGTGGGTAAGGAGAATAAATTTCCACTGGTTTGAAATTTAGGAGAAATATAGATCTTAGAACATTTAGGGTAATAAGTGAAATTAAAACCAAAGTCATGAATGAAATTGCTTAGGGAAAGAGTTTTGGGTCAAAAGAAAAAGAGTCATCATTATGACATATTGAATAAAAAAACATGGAATTCTGGAGTCAAACTGGCTGAATATAATAAGTTTTGCCACATTCTTCGTCAAGTAATAATTGCTTGGGCTTCATATTGGAAGATACTTCTATCAAGATGTAGCAAGACTGTATGTATATATGTGACTACATGACCAATATGATTCTGCAACATGTACACTTAGAAAAATGAGAAATACTATTCCACCTATGTATGATATATCACAGTGCATAAATGCATTCTACTGTCATGTGTAACTAATTAAAACAAATAAAAAATTAAAAGAAAAAGATATAGCAAGAGAAGCCAGGTTTTAGTGGACAGAGGAAGGGCTGGGAGGTAAGCAAGTAGAGACAGCCTGTTGCGGGAAGCCATCTATGAACCGTGGGTAAATTGAGCGCTGTTGGAGCCAATAGGCAGGGAAGCCTGGTTTTGAGAACTCCCAGTCAGAACCGACTGGTTTGAGAATGCCCAATTCATATGGTGCCCTGTCTTAGCTCACCACTCAAATTCAAGCACAGGCTCCCAGAGATGGGTGTAACTTGCCAAATGTCAATCAATCTCTTTACTGCAAGACCCCTGCCACACAGAGAAGCAAGCACCAAAGCAAGACTTCTCCCATTAAAACCATATCCCTGTCTTTGATGTACTCTCCCTTAAATAAAGAATTGAGCAGGGCATGGTGGCACCCACCTATAATCCCAGTGGCTCTGAAGGCTGAGGCAGGAGGTTCACAAGTTCAAAGCCAACCTCAGCAAAAGCGAGGCACTAAGCAACTCAGTGAGACCTTGTCTCTAAATAAAGTACAAAATAGGGCTGGGGATGTGACTCAGTGGTTGAGTGCCCCTGAGTTCAATCCCCAGTACCCTCCCCCAAAGAAAAAAGAATTAGGTCCCTTTTCAATTGTTCAGTTCCAGTTCCCATTAGGACTGGAAGACCCATCAGACGTTCTGCTTTTTAAAATCTAATCTCTGGATTTGTCTTATTTCTTACTGATTATTTCAGACTTTTTACTTTCCCTGGCAGCTCACACTTCCTGGCCAGGAACCTGCTTTGTCAGGAGGTGCTGGCCATCCCGATAACAAGTGTTGATAAATCCTCTCAAAGGCTGACTGTAGAAGACAGAGGGTAGGTGAGACAGGGCAGGGAGTCAAGAAATTTCTTGGCTTTTCTTTTTTAGAAAAGCTTGATTTGCACCTGATTACAGACAGGGGACAAAGAAACAATTTGAGAGAAAAATAATCTGGAACAGAGAAAATAAGTAAGATAACTAGGTAAGAACAAGACCCCAGAATATACAGGAGATAGAAGGGGGCTCAATAGAAACAAAGATTCTATTCTTCACCAGTCCTTAATTCCCTTAATGAAAAAGGAAGTATTAATTTTTATACAGCATATGTTTAATAAAATTTAAAGCCATTTTCTAAGGTGAGAAGAAAGTATGGCATGAATAGATGCTGGTAAGTGAAGGGATATTAGTTGATACGCTCTGTATTTTCAATGTGTGGCACATTGCTACACTGTATGCAGCGCTGGGAAGAGGCGCACATTGAGTAAGGGACTTGAAGGGAACGCTAGAGGGTGGATTCAGAGGGAGCAGATCAGGATCAGTAGAAAGATAATCGGTGGAAGCAAAACAGAAGTTGATTATTCAGAATTTCAACAAACACTTATTGAGCATCTATTCTGTGCGAGGCACTGTTCTAGGTGTTGAAAATAGAGCGGTGAACAAAAGAAACCCTCTTTCTGCCTTCACAAACCTCAAATTTTAGTAGAGGAAACAATCAACTAAGGAAATATGGATAATTTACAGTAATGAAAGTATTGTGAAACACTTTAGCAAGGTGATATGATAGATACGGACCACAGTGGGGAGAGGTACTGTTTGGACATAGAGTCCCCAGAGAAACCCTTACTGAAAAAGGAACATTTGCATTAAATCCTGAAGCTGGTTAAAGGGCAGTGGTGTTCGAATTAATTGACTTTCAAGGGAGCAGGGAAAGCCCTGATTTGTAGTTTTGGCAATTTTCATGGTGTAACTGTGTGTGGTACATTGCAACACTGTATGCAGCGCTGGGAAGTCAGGCAGACATTTGTTTCTGCAGAGTCTACAGGTGTCATTTTCAGCACACCACTGGGAGAATGTCCCAGATAAGGAAGAGCAGGGAGAGAGGTGCTGTGGCAGGAAGGAGCTCACGATGACTGGAAACAGGAAGAAGGCTCTAGGGAGTGAAGATGTGGAAAGTCAAAGGGGTTGGAGAATGACAAATTGTCCATGTCAGAAGTTGCATCTTACTTCAAATGAAATGGGTCAAGATCTAATTTACCTTTTAAAATGATGATACTCATTTTTATGGGTAGAATGCATTGAAATAGAAGAAAAAAGACAAAGCAGGCAATCTATCAAGAGTTATTAAAGTCGTCCAAGCAAGAATCAGGCTGACAGCAGTGGAGACAAAAGGAACAGGGGAAATGTGGGAGCACACTTTGGAGGCATGAAATAGGACTCATTGGCAGATTGGATGTGCAAGTTTAGAGAAGGGAACACTGAGGAATAATTCCCAGGTTATTATTTTGACCAAGTGGTAAGTTTATGGTGTCACTTATTAAGATGTGGAAGAGTGGGGGAAAATATATGTGGATTTGGAAAATTAATTGGAGATGCATATTAAGCATCCAAGTGAAAATGTCAAGTAAGCATTCAGATATATAAATGTGTAACTGGGGGGGGGATATAAATTTGCATGTAATTAGCATAAAGGATGACAGCTGAATGATGGTGCTAGTTGGAATAACACAGAGAGTATTGATTGAGATCAGCAGAAAAGGAGAAGTCGGCAGAGGAAACCAGACAGTGACCAGTGATAAAAGAGAACAGGTAGATATTATTTAGTCTGACTACCCAAGGTCAGAAGCAGGCTGTGAACATTCTCTACCCTCTGCTTGCAACTCTTAACCATGACATTGAGCTCTTCAAATGGCAGCCCATTTCATTGCTGCTTATTTCAAATTATTAGACAATTCTTCCTTTTGTTAAGCCAGACTTCCACCATCTAACTTTACCTATTTTCAGTGCCCTTTGGACTGCACATGAGTACAAGGAAATCTTTGGGAGACAAATGTTACATCTTTTCTTTGGTCATCCCCATATGAATATTTCTCATATCACTCAGCAATTCCTTGCTGTCCTGAAAACTGCATCTGAGTCTATATCAATTTGTCAACTCTCCTCTTTTATGTTGTTCCTAAAACTTCTCATGTGGCCTGACAAGTACTCTAATAATAAGGAGACCCACCCTTCCCCTTTTCTCTTCCTGCCTCTAACATAAGCTTACTAGTGACCACCAATCAATAAGAAGAAAAAAGCAAGACAGATTGCAAAGCCTACACTTTAATTCTAACATCAAGTAGGTAAATATGAAATCAGTATAAGTATTAGGAGTTCAACTTGGCTGTGGAAATTGGCGGTCACTAGTATGGGTTGCAGAACTTGAAAGGTGGGGATCATTAAATAGCATTAATTTAAAAATCTTTTACCCAGAAAGAAATTTCTAATAATAAATCCTTCAGGGTAATCTCTGGGAAGCATGTTCAAGGGTCAATGGGAAGCAAAGGTGATAAATTGATAAGCAAAGCAATTGGAGGAAAGAATTGAAATGCAGAAATTGTTGTATAGCCAGCTAGGTTAAGTGGTTAAAAGTGGGCAAAACAGACAGAATGCAGGAAATAGTCAGTGTTCAAACTGTAGCTGCTAAAACATTGTAAAGCCCTATATCACCAGACGAACTTAGAAAGGAACTCTATAACTCTGGGAAAGTTGGGTCCCGCCTGCATCTGACTGCTGGTGTTTTGTTTTGTTTTGTTTTTCCAAACCTGGGGAGAAAGACATGATTATCTTCTGTTGATCTCATCCTTCATGATGGAAGATACATTAAGATTGAACATGGCTCCCAAATTATTCAAAGAATTTAAAGACAATGCTATGGTTTAGATATGAGACCCGTCCCAGGGTCCCATTATGTGAGAAAATGCAAGAATGTACAGAGGTGAAACAACTAGATTATGAGAGCTTTAACCTAACCACTGAATTAACTCAGTTGAATGGATTAAGTGAGCAGCAACGATACGCAGGTAGGATGAGGCTGGAGGAAGAAGACCACTGGGGGGGGGGTGCCTTTGGGGTTTATATTTTGTCTCTGGTGAGCAGAGCTCTTTCTACTTCCTGGCCTGTATGTCCTGAGCTGCTTTCCTCCACCACCCTCCTTCCACCACAGTGTTCTGCCTCACCTCAGGCCCAGAGCTATGTAGTCAGTTGACCGTGGACTACACCTCTGAAACAATGAGCCAAAATAAACTTTTCCTCCTCTAAGTTGTTCTTGTCAGGTATTTGGTCACAGTGATGAAAAGCTGACTAAAACAGAGAGCAACTATAGTGTCTCTAACCCATCAGCACAATCTGAACAAATTAGGCA
This sequence comes from Tamias sibiricus, assembly GCA_025594165.1. Lineage (NCBI taxonomy): Eukaryota > Metazoa > Chordata > Mammalia > Rodentia > Sciuridae > Tamias > Tamias sibiricus. Next base: position 106,116,844 of record CM046658.1, on the reverse strand, counting down.
TTTCTTAGAGTCAAAACATTAATAAACAGAAAAAGAGATCTCCTTAGATCAGTAGACAAAGACAGAAATGGCTCCAGTTGCCTATCTCCTTGACCCAGGTCAGGATATTTTCATTGTGGAGGCACTTTCCCCTCAGGAATAGACATGTGGATGACAAATGAGGTGTTAATTGCTCCCCCTAGACCAAAGTTCAGATGCATGCAGGCCTCTGCCAAGGCTCTCATCCACGAAGAACTGAAGGAACAGACTTGGGTCTCAGTGCATCGTCCAAACAGAACGTAGGCAGCACCCACTGCTATAACCCTAGGCAGTGACTAGGGAGCCAACATCTTCTAGTGCTCCTCACAAATCCCATTCATGAGGACTAGGCTTCCCCATCCCATGGTCATCTCCACCAGGGCTTCATCAGCACTGGTTTAATTGCTTTGTCTAATATAAGACATTTGCAATTAAAGAGTAAAATATTTTTGTGGCCAAGTTGTGCTGAGCATTACAAGGTTATCTCTGATTTTCTGACCACCTAAAATCATGAGTTCTCAATTGGTACATCTAAACATACTCAAAGTTCACTCTGCCTTTTCTCAATGGGAAATAATCATAACATCATACAAGGAATTCTTCACGGTAAAGATGTGTTTTGTCATTTTGTTGTTATTGCATGTAAAAATATTTTGCTTCTTCATCAGCTCTTCATATGGGGATAAAGAATGGCCCAAGTCCCCAGAGGTCTGGTTATAATTCCCTAGCTTGGTGGCCAAAAGCACAACTTTGGTTTCCAGGGACAGAGGGCAGGCCACTAACTGGTGGCTTAGTGACCTTAGGTCTCCTCAGTTAAAAGTTAAAACTTGTCTTCAACTAGATTTCTTAAGCTTCCCAATCAGATCTCAGCATTTGTCTGCTCACAGAAGGAAAACCCCAAATTCTGTGCTCACAAGAAGAATATGGAGTTCACATTCATTCAACAAAAATTTATTAAAGATTACTATGTGCCACCCTTGTGCTAAATTGTAGTTTCCTAAACTCAAATCATACTTCATTCCAAATAAATAGTATGAACATGGAATTGGACCGAATCTGGTTGGAATACTGGCTTTGGTCTTTACTAGCTCTGTGCTGGAAATATAACCTTTCTAAGCTTTTATTACCTTATTTCTATAACATGAGCTGTAAGAATACTCATCTCATGGAGGCCATGTGAATGCTTAATGAGTGGACATAGTGAGTTAGAATTGTACCTAACACATAAGATCTCAATAAAAGTTTATTCTTCTTCCTTTAATTTTCATCTTGTGAAGAAACAGGATGAAAGAGATGAAGTAATTTGTTAGGAAGAGTCAGCTGGAGCTAGAACTTGAGTTAAGACTACCTGCTATGTTCTGCTTTTTCCTGAGGGGTACCAACATCTCGGAAGCCCTAGATCAGTAGGTTTTGTTTTGTTCTTGTTTTCCTGCCTCTCCATTTCACCATCCACAAAGACGGTTTCATCTTAAACATGGTCCCCAGCATGGTTGTGGGACGGTTGTCATAGAAGTAAGGCCCACATGCTTCCTGGTTTCCATTTACTTGGAGAAAAAGATTGACCTTACCCATGTGTCTTTCATTTAAAAACAAGAAGAAACTTTCCCAGCAAACCTCTCCTTTCAGTTTGGTCAGAATTTAGTCACATGGCCATTAAGCAAGTCATTCATAAGGGGAATGAAAATATCCTTGGAACTTGGGGTCCATTGGGATTTTCAGAGGCAATCTTCCCTTCCTTTCTTCTTTTATATTCATTACAGCCTTTGGGATCGAAGGGACATAAGTTATGTTGAACTCTCTATGGCTCAAGCTTTGATGGATAATTGATTATAAGAAAGAAAGATGGAAAAACTGAAAGTGTCAAGTTTCCACAAATCAAGATAGGGATAGGAGTTAAAGCACAGGTGGGGGTGGTCAAGGGTGGGGGGCTCTCCTGATAACAGGACATAGTGGGAGCAGATGGTCCCACTCTACACAGGTAACTCCAGCCATGATTGCTTCCTTCTGAAGTATGAGTCAAGGCCACCTACTGCACATTTTTAGCCACATTTACTTCCAAATGGACAGGTTTTCTGCCTTCTGGGCTACTGCCAGAAGAAAATACTGAAAATATACCCTTATTCACAGTCCTAGCATTTCCAGCTGGACTTTAAAAAAAAAAAATTTAGTCAATATTTGACATAGTAGAACATGTTCTGAGAAGCATATTTAGTTTCTTCTTTGGATAATGCCTTTTCTGCCCATCGCGGCAATTCTGGCTTTGCTTAGGAGAGGCAGCCCAGAGATGTGGCCACAGGTTAGTGGGGCAGGAAAAATAAACTCCATAGTTATCAAGGTTCCATTAAGGAAAGCAATCTTCCCAAGGAATTGTTTAATTGCAAATAGAAAAATAACATCTTTACAGCAGAAAAATCTGTCAGATACCAGTTAACCTACCAATTAAAGTTACCACCCCCAGGAATAAGTCATATTGACTTTATGTATCCCCTGATAGGAAGAACTCATAAAGCCACTAAAATGTCGCCATAATCTAGTCATGAGAAAACATCAGACCAACTCAAATCAAGGAACTGTCAACAAAACTGCCCAGCACTCTTCAAAAGAGTTGAGGTTGTTTAAATGTGCTTCAACAAAGTGCAATACATCACACCATGGAGAACCACACAGCAAGAAAAGTGAAAGAATTACTAAGCAATGCAACACTTGGGATGGATCTCAAGGGAATTATGCTGAGTGAAAAAAAAGCCAATCTCAAGAGATTACATACTACATGTTTCTACGTACATGTCCTTCTCAAAATGACAGAACTGTAGAGATGGATAATAGATTAGTGGTTGGGGGGTGGTCAGAAAGTGCAAAAAGAAGAGCACACTAGGGATCCTAGAACTGTTCTTTGGTGGTGGCTACAAAAATCCACACATATAATAAAATTGCACACAGAGACACACCTAGCTTCATAGAAAACTGGTGAAATCTGACTAAGGTGCACGTATTATTATATCAATGTCAATTTTCTGGATATGATATGTCCTAGTTATGCAGATATTAGCTCTGGGGAAAACAGGGTAAAAGGGTGTGATATCTTGCTGTATTATTCCTTACTACTGTGTATGAATCTATAATTATCTTAAAATAAAAAGTTTTTAAAAATATGTCAAAGTTGTAAAAGTCAATGAAAGGTTTAGGAACAATTCCAGATTAAAAGAGACTAAGAAATCATGAAAAATAAATGAAATTTGAGATCCTGGATTAATTTCTGAACCAGAAAAAGTGCATTGGTAAAATAGTCTGTTGTTTGCTTCACAGCACTATGCTGATGTTTGTTTCTTAGTTTTGATCAATGTATCATTGTTATGCTATATATGACAGTGATGTTGGAGGAAGCTAGGTGAAGGGTACACAGGGACTCTCTTTTGTTTTGGCAACTTTTTCTAGAAGTTTAAAATAATTTTAAAATTTAAAAAATTATTTTTAAAGTTATGTAAAAAATAGGGCTTCCTTGGTCTTTTTCTAAAATCTTAATTAGCCAGATATCTGCTAACTGCTTTTAAACTTAAAATGAAAAGCTAGCAAATTTTAGTCAACAAAATTGAAAGCAAAGGGCATATATGATTTCTTTACATTTTTGCCTATGGGTTTCTTCAAGTTTAGAAGCATTTACACAGCTGTAATATAAAATCCTAGAGTTTAAATATCACATCAATACTATTTCTCTGTGCCAGAGCCTCTACAATCCACTGGTAATCTCTCTCATGCAAAAGCTTTTTCTTAGAGCAACTTCTTCTGCTACTGACTGTGCTGTGAGCAAGCCTGCACCCCTTAGCTACTCTTAAGAGCAGAGACCCATGCTGGGCTTGCGGCCACCTTGGATGGTCCCAGTGAACCCATCCAGGCTGTCTCTAGCCTACCTGGATGAGCCAGCATGACCTAACACCTTTTTCAAAGGATTGGTTGAAATGCATGTTAACATGATCCCACCATGGGAAATAGATCTCTCCACACCATGACCTAAGTGTCACACTCAGGCCCAAGGAGCTCAGAGGAGACACTGGGCTCCTACCTGGCAATATCCACTATGAAAGCATGTTCCTGGGCTTCATTTCCACCATGATCTCTAGGCTGAGTCTTCTAAACAAACCAGATTTTGCTGTGTAGCCTTTTTTTTTTCCCCTTTCCCTTAAATAAGTATTTTTTCCAAGCATGGAATTCAGAGGAGAGGTCACTTTTCCACATGGGAATCTGTCCCTTTCTTTTTATGGTAATTTCTATATTGAGAAGGTCCCAGGTCCAGTAAGCCATGAGGTATTCTGGTAAAGCTCCCCTGAGCAAACGTCCTGTGGTCACTCGCTGTGTTGTCACCTCAAGTCTTACTCAGAGGCCACACCCTTTTGGTTCCATTCAGTCCCTGATTTTTTGGCTTAAGAGGAAAAAATATCTAAGGATACACCATTTGTTTCTTCTTTGAGTTCTTATCTATGCAGCATTGGTCCAAGACTGGATGGGTCTGGTTTTCATCCATCTAACTATAGAAGTTACAGCAGGATGGACAGAAGTTTGGACATAGCAGTCTGGGAAAACTTCTCCCATAAACCTGACTTGATACATCTGTCCTGCTGGCAGCCAGAGGCCCACCAGTCTTCCAGCTGGCTCTTCTCTTCCAAGAGGCTCAGCCAAATGAGGAGCTCCCTAATGTCCTTCACACTAACAGAGGAAGGCATCCTGCCCAAGATAGCCCCAGAAGGTTGGGCATATCTCATGGGCCCAGGTGTGCCACAAGCAGTCCTGCATCCCACAGGTGCACAAGGAAGACCCAGACATTCAGCAATGATAAGAAGAATAGAGAGATCAGAGAGCGCCAGCCCTTTCTTCTTCAGAGCAATATTCTCCTGGGGAAAAAAAAAAAAAAAAAAAAACAAAGTCCTCACTTTCACCTTCCATGCTGAAACCTAAACCAAGAGAACATAAATCTAAGTTCCTAACATCCAGCATCCAGTCATCCAGTCTTTTGAATAAACATGTTCATTTTTATAGGGAAGATCTAGCCTAGAACTTCCTGTACTTTATTTTCAAGCCAAAGTACTCTAGCACCAACGATTTTAAAGAAAAATTTTTTGTGCACCCAAATTCCACCAGTATGGAATCCACACTCACTAGAATGTTAAGAAGAGCCATAACACTAATATCTCAAGGTAGCTGGTCAGAACATTGGCCATGAGGGACAAGGAGAATCGGTTCTGGCCAGGGAAGGAGGCAGGTGGGATGTCAGGCCTGTGTCAAGGGTCTCTGTTACTTGGGTGATGCTGCTGGGCTGAGGTTTCCAGGACTCACAGGCCCAGCTCAACCTATTGGCAGGCCGTCAGCACTTACCAGAGGTTGGCTAATGACTATCACATGGCTGGACTTCCACCTCTGGTCCTGGGGCTCAGCACACTCTACCCACAGCTGGAGGTAAACAGGAAGGAGCCAGCTGCTGCTCTTCTCACCCTGCCTCCTTCTGCACCTTCTGGTACATCAGGCAAGTCCTTAAAGAAGGGGTTTTGGGGCCCTGACTGCCATAAGCACTGTAGGTGGGGAAAATAATCCATGGAATTGGTGACATTTTCTCTCTGTTTATTCTTTATGTTTTAATGGAATTCTGTGGTCCAGACTTCATTTCAAGCTCTGAGCTCTCAGAGTCAGCTAAAGTACAAAGGGGTAAAAAAAAAAAAAAAAAAAAAAATAATAAAAAAAAAAAAAAGGAGGAGAGAGAGAAAGTAGTGGGAAAAATTAGATTCTTGATTTGTGTCCAGATGGTACTGGACGAAAATAGACTCAGAGATTCTCACTGCAAACTTGCCTCTGGTATGAAGCTCCCCACCCCCCTTCATTATTAAGGTCTTCTTGGTAGAAGAGGGAATGGGAATGGGAAAATCACTGGGAACGTTCATTTTTCTTTTTCCCAGCCATATATTAAAAGGCTTGCACAGGTTCCAGTTGAGGACGTCTGTGGAACACCAGGAGTCTCTCCACATGCAGGGGCTGGGGTGATGTGACTTTAACCATCTTGGAGGAGGCCCTCAGTCGGTCAGCCTGAAAGCCAGATGGAGCCTGTGAGTGACAGCAGGGAAGCAGCCGTGTGTGACACACAGGGAAGCTCAGCAGCAGCTGGACCAGGGTGAAGGGCTTAACCTCAGCCTTGCCACCAGCAGAGCAGCCAGTCCACACTCCCCTCTGGCGCCATGTTCACGGGGCTCAAATCATAGGAGACAGGCAGAGCACAGGCCCCGGGCTCAGGGTACCCCACCTGCAGGGAGCAGCAGCATTTCATGCACATGCCATTCTCTTCTCCCCAGGAAAACGCTCACAGGCTTCCATGGCACCAGCTGGAAGGCCATCTAGAAAGTAAGGGACACACATCCTCCCTTAAAAGGAGACCCTTGAGGATGGGCACCTGTCAGAAACAAAAACCTCAAGAGATTTAATGGCTGACCTCAGATTCCATAAGACATGGACCTAATAACAAAAACGAAGCAACCCTTGGCTCACCCTGGTCAGCTAAGGCCCATATTCTATAGTTCTCTTATCCCCCAGATTATCCCCAAATCCTTGTCATGCCTTGATGTTCACTGAGAGCCCTGACCATGAGCCACCACGCACCACAGGTGTCCTAACGTCCAGAACCCCACCCCCCACCCCATTGATAGGCAGCCAGTGGGAGTCAGTCAGACACCAGTGGAGTGAGTAGTGGCCAGGTGAAAGGCAGTTTAAAAGAAAAGAAAACCCCAACACAACTTTCTGACAATTGGGTTTCCTTCCTAATGTGTAAACAGCCTCGGGGGACCAGCAGAGCTAGTGACTCAGCCCTTGGTCCTGGGTGCCAGGACTGGGCCTAGGAGGAGAGCTAGAGAGAGCTGAGAGAAAAGGACCAGGCAGGTGTCAGAACCGAGAACCAACAAGAGTCCAAAGGAAGTGTCTAACTGAAGGCCAGGCTGCACGGTGAGAGCAAATCCAAAGCAGCAGGGCTGCCATCTGCCCCAAGACAGACACTGTGGGACAAGGCCCGCCCAGACATCTGAGGCCCTGGGATTCGGGGTTTGTCTGCAGTCATATCTGGATTCAGATCCTGAAGCCTTTCAGAACCTGAGAGTTGAAATTGACCTCTTTAAACTTCTCTAGAAATCAGCATTAGGGGAACTTCATTGTATGGGCAATGCTATCAATATGTTTGAGTAGAGAATAACAATATTATTTTGTATTTCACTGTGTTTTATACTTAACAAGGGACTCTTCTATTTATTCTCTCATTTGAGTCTTAGAATGACCCTATGAGATAGAAAGGAAAAGACTGGACTCCACAGATCATCAGGCTCAACAAGGGTAGGAACTACTCTGTTGATAGTTGTAACCTAAGCACTTAATGTACTGCACCATACAGTGAAGATACTCAGACAAACACCTGCTGAATAAAGGGATGGATGGGTGGATGGGTGGATAGGTGGGTGGATGGGTGGATGGGTGGTTGGGTGGGGTGGATGGAGGGATGGGTGGGTGAACATATGGATATATAGATAGATGAGAGTAGATGAATGAATGGAATTTGCCTCCATTTTCAAGATGGATTCAATTCACAATTCCACTTACTTATGAGTGTTTTGTCCATTTTTCTAAACCTTATTTTCTTCATTTATGAAACAGGGATAATGATATTGTTCCTGCTACCACACTGGGGGGAAAAAAGGCACATACTCAACATCAAGAGATTAGGAACAGAGTCAGGGTTTGACCCAGGCTCTGCTGATTGTTAAGCCATTATTTGTCTTAATATATTATGGTAGAAAGAGGAAGGAAATTATTTACTGAGTGTTTATCTCTTGGACACTATTTTAGGAACTTTAAAATCCTTATGGTATTTACTATGGTGTAAATATGATTATTCTCAATCTACAGATGAAGAAACAAAAACTCGGAGAAGTAAAATGACCTGTCCAAGATTCCACAGTTGAGTCAGGGTTGAAACTCAGATCCAACTAACTTCAAAACCCAATTTTTTCACCACCTGCCATGTTTTCATATTAGCTCACAATAAGTCCAAGTTTGGAGGCCTTCCAGGTTCCCCATCTACCTGGAAACAAGACTGGCTGTGCACACCAGAGACATCAGTCCTGCCGTGAACCATCCACCTGAGTTGTTGCCACACTTTTAACTATTGACTACTAATACAAACAGCCCAGAAAAGTTGAATAATTTTGGCCAAAAACATGTTTCTGCAGTTCCACATTCTAGATCATGAAACTGTTCTGACATTGTCCAAATATTTAACTCCACACAATCTAAAAAGAAAGAAAGAAAGGAAGGAGGGAGGGAAGGAAGGAAGGTAGGAAGGAAGGAAGACCCAGCAGGTATTAGTAACCCCTCTGAGACAGGTTCCATGGAGCTATTTATGACCCAGAATAAACTTGAAGTATATGAAGATTTATGTGAAAGTCACAGTATAGGAAAATCTGGAGCAAAATAAAAACAGAGCTTGGTCTAAACCCTTTCCTAGCCTTTCTTTTATAATCATTGGTTGAACTACCTTACAGGCAGGAAACAAGTACACAAAGCAACTAAGAATCAAACTCTGATTCAGAATGTTCCAATGTGGGGCACACCTGTGCTCAGGAGGAAGGGAAGAAAATAGGGTGGAGAAAAAAGAAAGAGCTTTAATCCTGGAACAAATGGAAACTCTTAATAGGTGGGGCTTGAACATGTTGGTCTTCAAGATATAGTTCTCTGTTAGTTCAATCCTAGCTACAAATGACACAAAAATGGCCTAAACTAGTCTAAAGCAAAATGTTAACTTATAGGTACATATAACTTACAAGTCATGAGACATGTTTCTATGGACTGAATTTTTGCTCCCTTAAAATTCATAGGAAGTAGACCTAACCCTCAGTGTGATGGCATTTGGATATGGGGCCTTTGGGAGATAATGAGGTATAGACAAAGGCATAAGGGTGAGGTTCTCATGATGGGATTAGTGTCACTTGTCCTTTAAAAAAGAGACCAAAGAGCTTGCTCATTTGCTCATACCCTCTCCTCCCACCCCTTGTGAGGACACTGTGAGAAGGCAGCCATTTGCAAGCCAGGAAAAGGGCCCTCTCCAGAACCTGTCCATATTGGCACTCTGATCTTAGACTTCCCAGTCTTCAGAACCATGAGAAATAAATGTCTGGGGTTTAAGCCACCCAGTCAATGGTATTTGTTATAGAAACCAGAACAGAAAAAAACATGGCTCTAACTTCAGGCATGGCTGGTTACAGGGGTTCAAAGCTGCCATTTTTACATTATCCTCTCTCCCAGTATCTTGGCTCATCTTACTCTCTCAAGGCTTCGTTGCCAGAAAATCTCATGCCCCCATAAAACCAGAATGGCTCCAGCTTATATTGCATTGCCTCAGGCTCAAGTTGGAAGGGTAACCTCAGGGGAGACATTTTCTTCTGTCTCAGATCTTCTGGGGAAATCTCATTGCATCTCACTGGTTCTGCTGGGGCTGCATGTCCATTCCTGAACCCATCTCTGAAGCCAGGGCATGTGAGGTGCTGACCGCCTGAGGCCTAAGCCCCATGCTTCACCCTGATTCTCCAGGCAAGGCTCCTCTCAGCATAGAGCGAGGTAGGTGACCAAATGACCAAAGGACATTGTGGAGGTGAGTGCTGGAGATATGAAGAACCTAGGTAGGGACACACTTAACTCAAAACGAATCCCTAGGGCTAGGAAAAGAGTGATACAGCAAATAAACAGATGCCAGCAAATAACAGGCTGGCTTGCCTCAGGAAACTTGTATACCAAGTGTGTTATCAAGCCTAGAAGCTCACACGATAAAAGAAGAGTTCAGAAGAAAATTCATACCTTGTGCATTTTAACCCAAAACTCAGTGCATGGAACTCCACAAAAGATTGGTTTAACCTGTTTGATTGTTTTCTGATTAAATATCTTATAGGTATGCCTCACTTTACACTGCATTTATACCTGAAATACTATGCATTAAGTGAATCAGGGGATCTTTTTTTCAAATGTGGAACTCTAAAAGGGGCACTGAAAAATGTATCTATGATGTGGAAAATCTCCCTTATTTTCTCTGTAGGTTTGGGTTGTGGCCAATAGGCATTTTATAAAGTGGGGCCTAGTGGTATCCTTAAACCACACACACACACACACACACACACACACACACACACATACACAGAGGCTATATAGCAGTACCTACAGAAGCAGCTTAATTCTTTTTCCTTGACAATCTTTTTCCATATGAGTTCATCTTTGTGGGAATAAATCTCCTTAAATTCACTTCCCCAGACTGCTCCTCCCGACAACAAATTCCATAAACAAATAGCCTTTCCAGCAACTTGACAGCAGAAAGACTCCAGGAGCCAACAACCCCTGAACCAACAAACAAAATTCTGTTTCAATAATGTCTGTTTTCGTCAGATCAAAGTTCAGGATCCTGACCATCTCTATGGTACCAATTAGCATGGCAAGTCCCACTAAGTTAAACAGATTTCACCAGCAGAATCCAACCACAATGAGTGTCACAGGGACGGTTGCCAAACCAGGCATAGATTGTGGACTGTTCTGATTTGTCAATTTGGAAATGTTATTTGAACTGTTGATAAAAGCTGATATTCAATCGGTACTAGAACTAAAGTTGTGCTTATTAGGAATTATGTAATAGGCTGGGAACTCAGAAGCTTCCTTCAGCCAGGGGAATACATGGCAATCTTTTAAGAACAATCTCTTCCACTGAAAATTTCTAGGATTTATGAATATGACAATGACATAAATGTCTGAAAGTAGGGCAAGAAGGGAAAAAAGGATATATTTTTTGGCCTCTGTGTAATGTTTGTTTTTTAAGGGGGAAAAAAAGGAAATGACAGGTTGCAAAGGATTTATAAGCACTTGTTAATCTTTATTTCACCATCCCCTGCTACCTGCCTCCATCCCCCCAACCCCCCAGGAAGAAGCAGGTCACTTAACTTCATTTGGTTTCAAGGGGCACTTAAATTCAAACCCAGGAACATCTCCCTTAACTGCTCTCTGGATGTCAAAGCTCTTTCTAAGTGGAGGGTTGGGGAGTCACAGGGCTCTGGTCCTCTGAGGTAAAGACACCTGCTCCTAAGAAATGCTAGCTTAGATGCAGCAATGCCAGAGCCCTTCCTGAGAGGCAGTATTGATGCCAGTGGACATTCATTATGCAACTCTGTCACTCACTCCTCCAAGGAAACTTTGGGAAACACATGCTATTTTTATGTCCACTTTGTATTAACACACTATTAACTGAACACATAACTGGGATTCACTGTGATATTTCCACATGTGTATACAGTGTACATGGATCATATCCATTCATCCTTCCTTCCACCATTACTCCTTCTTCCCCTCAGCACCCTTCCACCCTTCGCAGTCCCTAGGAATCACTAGTCCACTTTTGGGTTTACTTTTTTTATTTGTCTGTTTCCACATATGAGAGAATTCACAATACTTGTCTTTCTGTATCTGGCTTACTTTGCTTAACATGGTGATTTCCAGTTTCATCCACTTTGCTGCAAATGACAGGGTTTCATTTTCTTTATGGTTAGAATATATATATATATATATATATATATATATATATATATATATATATATATATGGGATATCTATATATCCCATATTTTCTGTATCTGTCTCTTGCTGTGCACCTAGGCTGATTCCTTATCTTGGCTATTGTGAGTAGTACTGCAATAAACGTGGGCACACTCTCTGCTCCGTATGCTGATTTCATTTCCTTCAGATACATACCCAGGAATGGAATAGCTGGAATCTCCATACTATTTTTCGTAGTGGCTTTACTAATTTATATTTCTACCAACAGTGTGTAAAGGTTACTTTTTCTCCACCTGCTTACCTGCATTTATAATCAAGTGGGTTATTTTATAATAGCCATTTTTACTGGGACAAGATGGATTTGCATTTCCCCAAAGGCTAATGATTTGGTGCATTTTTTTCGTATATTTATTGGCCATCTGTATTTCTTCTTTTCAGAAGTGACTATTCATATCATATGCCTGGTTTTACTTGGATTACTTGTTTTTTTATTGTAAAGGTTTTTGAGTTCTTTACATATTTGGGATATTTACCTTTTGTCAGATGATAGGTGGCAAATATTAACTGCCATTTTAGAGGGAGTAACTATAGGTTGTCTCTTTACTCCTGTTTCCTGTGCCATACAGAATTTTTTGGTTTGATGTAAACCCATTAATCAAATCTTGCTTTCGGGGTGCCAGTCCTAAAATCATTGCCTGTACCAATATCTTGAAGTAGTTTACCTTTCCTCTAGTAGTTTTAGAGTTTCAGGTCATGTGCTATTGTTAATAGTATATTACAGATGAGGAAACTGACACTTAAAAAATAATAATAATAATGGACTTGCCTGGGTCACACAGGGTTTGAAGAAACAAAGGGTTGGGAAGGGGACTGAAAAGTATGAGAACAGGTGAGATTTACCTGCTTCACCACTGTTCTTAGGCCAAGCCCCAGAGCAAGTCGCAAGAATAACTAAGTGCCTCTGTTTTCTCAGGAAGAGAAAGGGGACCAGAACAGGCACAGGGTGGGTGGGGGCCCAAGGTTCCACCAGGTGCCATAGAAGCCACGCACCCATATGAGTAAGCAAGTCAGCAGTGTTTTCCCATAGTAGGTTCAAGGTGAAAAAAGAAAGCAACCTTGTGGTCTTCCCTCCTTACCTCCTGTCAGTGGTGTGCAGGATCCCACCCCACCAACCAAAAGGCAAAAACACTTGAGTCCCAAAGTTGAGTTACAATAAACAAAAGCCATTCCCACAGGCCTTGTGCAGGACCAGAACTTGACGAACAGAAACAAGAATGACAGTCCCTAGCACTCTCCCTGGGCCTCCCTCCCGACTGAGCATCCAAGGCACTGCCCTAGGTAATAAGTTTAAGGAGTGAAACACCCTCACATGTCCTCACTGCCAGGAATTTTTTCTCATTATCTACACTTTGCTTTGTAATCCTATGCCAGTTCTCCCCAGGAAGCTCCAGAGCACCCTAGATGGGACAGATCAGGAAGCTATTAATTTTTCTGAGTCTCTCAGGCAGCTGACCCATCTGCGAAGGTCTGACATTGCTGAGCTGGGAAGTGCTACAACATCTCAGGAATACTGATGCTCCTTATTAAGACATTCACATTTGTGCTGTTGATTTATTCAAATACAAGGGGAAATTGGGCTTTAATAGCTCTCTGCAATTTCTCACACTTCATGGAAACAAAATTCCCTCCAACATACTAGAGAAGGTTTGAGCAGTCTGACTTCCACTCAGTGAACCCCTGAATCCATTGGCTCAGTCACTTAACAAACCTTTACTGAGCATCTACTATGTGCCTGGCCCAGGGACAGCTGCTGGGCCTCATGCTCCCCAGAGAGGACAGAGCCCAGAAAAATCATGACAATGGCAAGTGGCTGGTTTGCACTAGGAACAGGTATATCTGTTACCATAGGAGCAGAGACTTCAAGGTCACCACAGAGGCTAACCAGTCAAAGAAGTGTTTGCTATTACAGAGCAGACTCAGGTTTCACCTGCACTCTGGATTCATTCTATCTTCGAAGTACAGCAGGATGTTGCCTGATAAAACGAGCCCATTGCCACCTATCGCACATCATTATATCTGGGAAGGTCCCCAGTAGGGGCTTTAGGGCCCCTGAGCATGTGCAGTCTGACCTGGTGGGAGAATCTAGCTGTTCTGCAGTCCTCCCTGTGCTCAGAGCTGTAGACCTCAGAAGTAGGGAAGGGGCCAGAGGACAGCAGGTGCTAGCCAGCTTGCCCAACATGCTCGTCATGGGAGCAGTCACTCACTCATACACTCAATAAATATTTATGTTGTGTTTATTATATAGCAAACACTGCTTTTGGGAACAAAGTTGAAACAGGACAGAAATCACTGCCCTATGGAGCTTTTGTTCCAGTGCAGCAAATCAGACAATGAATTAAAACAGCAAATGGCATCACTGTGTGCTACTTCTTGTTCTATTTGCTTCATTTTTACCACCATCCTAGGAGGTGGGCACTGTTACTAACCCCGCTTTACAGACAGGGAGACTGAGGCACAGAGAAGCTAAGTAACTTCCCCAAGGTCACTAACTAGGAAGTAGAAGAGGCATGGGTTCGAACCTATGTAATACAAAGTCCAGGTTTTCAACAGTTGCACCATACTGCAAAATAATTCAGTTGTAAGTTATATTAGAAGATGACAAATACAGTAGGGGAAAAAAAAGTAGATAAGCAGGATAGGGATGCTAGGGTGGGTGTAGAGGAAAGCATAGTTTAGATTGTTAATTGCAACAACTAGGAAAATCCTCAATATGGAGGGGGCACGTGAGCAAAGACTCAGAGAGTGAGGGTTATGCAAACATCTGGAGGAAGAAAACTCCAAGGAGTGGACAGCAAGTGCAAAGGCCCTGTGGGGGAGCTTGCCTGGAGGAGCTGAGGTGGAGGGAGGGGAAGTAGAATGAGAAGAGACCAGAGAGGAAGTGGGGATGAGAGGCTGTACCATGCAGGGCCACGGAGGGTCCTGACCATAAGGACATGGGACATCTTCTGAGCCAGATGGGAAGCTGTGGTGGCCTTTAGGCTTCCTGTTGAATATTTCTGTCTTCCCCCTCCAGCCACATGGTAGGAGCACCCTTTCTTATTCCCACTGAAACACACAGGACTTGCTCAGCCAATGAAGCAGGAACCAAAGTGTTGTGGTCCCTTTCAGGCAGCTTTCAGAACCACTGTGTGACTTGTACTGTCCCTGTCCCTCCTTCAGTGATGGAAGGAGTATCCTTCAGGCTCCAGCCCCAAGTGGCCACAGTGAACAGAGCTCTTCTGCCAAACTACACTGGATGTGTAATTTGAATGAGAAATAAGCTTTGTTGAGTTAAGCCACTGAGATTTCAGTGTTGCTTGTTACCTCAGCAAAATCCAGTTCAAACTGACTGCCACAGATTCCAAAGAAGGATTTGGGGAAGGCAAGTTTTAGCAGGATTACTCTGGAGTGAGCTAACACTTAGAATAGACTGAGAGGAACAAGGATGGAAGAAGAGAAAGCAGTTACTTAAGAGAGTATTATTACAATCTAGGTGAGAGATGAAGAGATGGTCTATTGGATCATCAATGATACATTCTAGATAGATGAAGAGGAGCCACTAGGGTTTGCCAGTGAATTCGATATTGAGTGGAAAGGAAAGAGTCAAAGATGACACCAAGGTTTTGGGTGTAGACAACTAGAAAGACGAGAAAGTTCTCAACCCTGTAAGCTACATTCTCTCTCTCTCTCTCTCTCTCTCTCTCTCTCTCTCTCTCTCTCTCTCTCACACACACACACACACACACACACACACACACACAACCAATAAAGAACTCTGTTTTATTTTTCTTTTGGCAAACCAAATGCCTAAAATTTTACAATTCAAGAGTCAAGAGTCACTTTTCTTGGATAAGCATTGCCGTTTTGTAAACTACTTATTTTAAAACAAAAAAGACCCAGTCGGAAAGATTTGCCTTAATGTGGATCCATTTGTTTTAGCAATTCAGAGGAACCCTGGAAATCAGCTAGTCCAAGGCTCTGACTCCTTCTGGAGAAATGAAGGCCCAGAGAGGCCAATGATCTTGCCCAAGGTCATGCAGAAATTCAGAGTCAAGCTGAGGGTGAAAGAGAAAATTTTTGACTCCTGGGGCAGTGCTTTCCCTCCTGTCCCATGCCCAACGTGGACAGGGAGTGCCTCTGACCAGGCCTGGGCCTTGAAGGGGTTCCAGGGAGGAAAGAATGGGACAAATTAAAAGAAAATTACTTCCCTCACTATTTTGTGTGGACCAGTTTTGAGCAGGCTTCAGGGAGCAGCTTCATTTAAGGTTGCAAAGTCTTTCATTACATCAACCTTGACTTCACTGGTTCTGATCCAAAGACAAACCTGAAAGGAAAAATTATTAAAGTGAACTGAAAAGAAATTCATCCTGCTTTTTCTGTGTGCTTTTGACATCTACAAAGCATGGGAGACATTCAAGTCCCTTCTTCCCTCTGCCCTGTTTGGTGTTTTTCTGCCCTGCCAGCTTTGTGCCACTCTCCTTGCAAAGCATTCTTTGAGATGCTCCCTATGGGTCAGGCACAGCTAAAAAGAGACAGTGCCAACACGCCTTTTCGTATCCTAGCACACTGTATCCTAGCACACTAACTAGAATTGTTTGTATTATACATTTCTACGTCACACTTTAAATTTGCAAAGTGCCTGACTATAATTTTTACTGCATTTTTATTATTAGTTGTACCTATTAAAACAGTTATTTGAAACCATTAGCATCGGAACTGTTCTCTGATGTCTTGCAAACCTTGGATAATGCCCATTTTTAGTGACTATTGTCCTAGACCTGCTTTGGGGTACTAAGAGAGCCAAACCACCTTTTTAGGTGGTTGATTGGAAAGTTCCCAGGGGTAGCAGAGTGGTGAGAGGCAACAAGGAGATTTAAACCTGAATCTCTTTTTCTAAGAAGGTAACAAAGAATAACTTAAAGAAAAAAATACCATGACAGATATTCACACCCTTAGAGGCCAAGCAGCAGCCCTTGGAACCATCTGCAACCAGAGGGACAGCTTGTGATGTTTATTAGGCCCCAGCATTTTGAGAAATGTGTAGAATAAACATAAATTGTGTTAACTTTTCCTTCTGAAGCTTAAGTGAATATCTGCATCACATAAAAGTGCCAGAAAGTATATCAAAGTCTATACAAATGTTAACTAAGACAGGGTATTTCCAATGAGTTTGTTTTCATTGGAAAAAGAATTGTCCGCATAAAAAAGCATGCTCTGTGCCCAATTCCTCTGTGGAGAGGTGTGCCAGGTGAACCTCCCTGTCTTTCAGTGCAAACCCATTCTGTCTTTCCCTGCACACATGCAAGGAGTGTGGAAAGATGGCTAAAGCCACACTTGGAACAATGTGACTTTGTGCACTGTTCCTGGACACGTGGCCTGTTTCATATATTAACTGCATTCAAAATTCCATTAATGACAATGCCATATGTGCTGTCTTCAGTTTTTACCCCCATTTATACCTTTCTTCTACCCTAACAGATTCCAGCTGTTATTAAAGAACACAGTTGAAGTCCCATTACAATGAAGATTTCTCTATTAACAAATGAGCCAAACAATGGCCCATTTCTTGGAATAATTTTATTCCATTCAATTTAATGGCTATTTTTGAAGACAAATTCTTCCAAGTACTATGCTCAGGTCTGCCAATACAGAAATGAAAAAAACTGGATACCCCACCTCAAAGGGCTCAACATTTGAAATGACAAAATTCCAACACAACTAAAGAACCGTGGTTATCCCTTGAACTGCATTCTGAAGGGACCTAATATAGGATTCCATGTGGGGATGATGGATTGATACTATAGGAAAGTTAGATTTATTTTCTCTTCAATTTCTTCAGCTTTGTCAGGGGTCTGTCACTCTTAAGTTCTAGCAGTAGGATAGGAGTCTTCCACCTCTAGTAATTTCTCTGCAATACTAAAGATTTACTTCCCAAGACACAAAAGAGTTTTCCTCACCTTAATCTGTTAGACCTTAATTCAGGTCTAACAGTATAACATTTGTGTTGACATCATACAACTGAATTGGGATTTCTCAAAGTACACATTAGATGTTCAAGCCAAGCCTTTGCCCTATCCTGTGGCCCTGGTAGCAGAGTAGCTTTTTGTTTAATCTCTGTCTCTCTTCTCGAGCTTCTTGTGCAAGCATTTTTTTCTTCACCACAAAATGTTTTTCTTCTTTAAAAAATGAACTTGTTGCTCCAACTGCTTGGTATCTGGCTCTGGGTCCAGCACTTGAGGGTAAATGGTGAAGAAGTTGAAATGTGTTTCTGGATTCTGTGGTTTCAGAGTGGTTGCTCTTTCCAAACCAGGGTGGGCCCTCTGCACAACTGTCAAGTTGGCCAAGTCTGTCTGTCCCCCTCTTGGGGCTGCTTTCTTGTCACCCTTAGCGTGACCTGAGCAGAAGTAAATGAGTAGGTGGAATTAAATACTGACCCCTTTACCGGGCACTCACTATGTGACAAGGAATATCCCAAAGTACCTTAGGTACATTTTCTCGGTTGACCCTTCTGCATTTCCATATGTACACATAAAGGAATCTGGAGCTCAGAGAAGTTAAATAACTTGCCCAAGGTCAATAAGTAGCTGAGGCAGACTGACTCAATCCCAGATGAAGCAGCAGATCATTGGCCTAACCTCTATGTCTTTATTGCCTTCTACCAAACTCTCTATGTGATATGGTACAAACATGAATTCTTTGCTTTAGACACAAAGAAGAAAAATTCTTGAAAAAACAAATAACTCAGCTTTGATCAAGTTATTCAGAGTCCTCCTATCACATCATAAAACCACAGGACTCACTTACCCTTTGGCTATGGGACACCAGCTCTTTGCCGGAGAGGTTGCTGTCACAGGCGGCAGGGCATACACCTGCTCAGTGAGGCTAAAGAAGCCTGTCTGTCAGGAAAATGCCTTCCCCTAATGCACTTCCTTCTTAATTAAAATAACATTTTGAAAGTAAAATTATACAGTGTGTAGAATAAACAGTGCAACAATAGCTGTGATTAATCTGTCAGAGATTGTATAATGTGATGCTAATAGGAAGAAATAAACTCCTGCTGGAGATCAAAGTCATCTCTGCACATGGGAACTTTTAAAATTAGAATGCCAATAAATGAAAAAGCACTTCAGGCTTACAGAATGGTGAAGGAAAGACAGCCTGCGGACATCTTGCAGCCCAGAGAAGCTAGGAGCTAGAAAAGACGGGTTCTGGGTTGAATTTTCACCTTTTTGTTCCCAAGCATCTGCATCCCTTTTTCATTAACCTCGTGATGGTCACTCAAGCCTCCCTCAGCATGCCCAAGTACTGTCCACCTGGTTTAGCCCACAACAGGACACAGATTCATGTATGTTGGTAGAGGGGTGCATGCAGGGGGTCATGCTTGCCTAGGGAAGGTCGTGCACCCAAGTCCATCTGGAACAACCACTAGATAGACCCTCTCATGTGTGTTATAGGCAGGTATCATTTCAAATCACATGTGTTAGACTCAGTAAGCAAAGAAGCTTAGGATCCAAATCTCCCTGATTTTGAAGTCTAGGCTTTTTATCATGGAGAAAGGTATATGCTAAGAAGAAAGCATGACTATGCTAAGAAGAAAGCATGACTATGCGCATTTTACTTATATCCACAGAAAGGCAAGCAAAGAATTGAAGAGCACACATGCAGACCTACAGATAAGCAATAGTTCAGAGTGGAGTACCCATGTGTGCAGGCATGGTGTTAGGTGCTGGGGATACCATGGCCCTGGCCACCGCAGAGAGGAGCTTGTCAGGTTTGGGAGGGAAAGAAGGAAGACAAACAAGCAGATAGGTCTTTGTCATAGGGTATGGAGTATGTGGAGGCCCAGTCAGAGGGGTGAGGGTCTTTGACCCAGACTTGGACAGCCAGGCTACCTTTGGAGGTCACATCTTCACCGAGGCCTGGGGGTTAGTCAGCTTGGTGAAGGAGTACAAAGCACAGCAAATGTGCCTAGAAGAGAGCAGAGCATATGCAAAGTCCCAGAAAAGAGAGAGAAAATAACCCACAGAAGTCAATACAGCTTTTCTGAGAGCCACCTTAAAACATACCCAGGATGTTTTCAGGGGCTCTCCTCTTGACCCTGTTTTCCCCCAAATATCTTCTTCATTCAATTTACAAGTGAACTCTTCCATAATTCAAGTCAGCTCTGTCACTGCAATTACCCTGAGAAAGATCACAGACTTCAGATAGCTTCATCTCAAGGCCAGTGAGCATCCCAGGTCATTTCCTAAGAGTAGGACTGAGACCTCAAAGTGACCTGAGCACCACCCACCCAATCTCTCTAGAGAGGCAATTTTTGCCAGGCTCAGAATTTGGCAGAGGACAAAGTTTGAAATGGGCCTCTTGTCGAATAAGCAATATCAGAAGAGATGCTGCACGTTTCCCATGAGCCGCTCAGTAACTAGGCCTGCAGTTCCACACGGAGGGGACACAGGACGGCCCACTGGTCCCAAACCACTGCTTACTGAAGAGAAAGACAGCCCTGGGCTCAACAGGACTCAAGAAGCACACCAGATCATGGAGGAGTTAAGTTAGCCAGCACCCCTGAACGGAGCTTGACAAAACCTCATTCTAGAGACTTGACACCTGGTTCATTGAGCATTTTTCTAAAATCAGCCTACCTACCTATAATCCCATCTATTCTGGAGGCTGAGGTAAGAGGATCGCCTGTTCCAGGCCAGCCTTGACAACTTAACAAGTCCCCAAAATAAAATTTCAAAAAGGGCTTGAGATGTAGATCAGTAGTAAAGCACATCTGGATTAAATGCCCAGTATCATAAATAAAACAAAATAAAATGTTTTCTAAATATTAGTCAGTAAGGCACAGTAAGGCACTGAGGGCATGGATCTGTCAGCCCACAGATTAGGTTATTTGTAAGCTATTTTCAACACTGTTATTCAAAACCTGTGGGTTTCTGTTTAATTTTTTTATTATACGCATTTATTGAGGATCTATTGTATTCCAGGCATTACAGTGAGTAATAAAGTCCCTGAGGATTTCACTATTTCTTGGAGAGAGCAGACTGTTGCTTACTCTACAGATGTAATAAGGAGATGACTATACAACCTCTTTTGCTTTTCCCAGTCTGTGATCACCCCCCATTCTGCCAGAGGCATGTGGTTTTCATAGGGTGCTGTCACAACTGTAGCTACTGGAAGGGAAAGAGAAGTCACTCTCCAGCTTTCCACATCAAGAACAGGATTTCTGAGTCCACAGCAAGACCGTGGTTTTGAAAGTCAGGCATTCTCAAGGTAGCAGCAGGAGGGAGGACTTAAGCCTCCATAAAAATATCAAGAACCAGGCTTGGAGGACTTGATCACAGAGTCTTACTAAAAGCCTTTTGGAGGGTGCTTAAGATGTGGCTTAAGAGGGACTGTGACTGAGAAGAGAAGTCCCGGAGAGGAGAATGGACGGGGGAAGTTGAGATGCGCAAGGTGATCAGCCGCCAGGGTTCTTGTTTTTTCTCAATCTTTGACCTGCACCTCCAATAGGGACTGAATGTTATAGAAATAAACAACTAGGAGAGAACCAGAGACTATGAGAGCCTCTTTCCCTGTGTTCAGGCCCCGCTGTTGAGGAGTGAGAGCATGGCTTCTACAGGGAGGTGAGTCCTCAGCACAGACTCTGACATGATGCCACAGGCTCCCTTCAGCTGTGTGCAGTGTATGGACACTACCGTCCTTGACAGTGTTTCTGAGCTCCCCACCTACATGTTTCACATGCCCCCTTCGATGTCCCAGAGGCCCCACAAAATCCTAAACTGAAGACCTCTGCTTCCCCATCCACGACATGGGCTCCATCTTTGGATGCCCCATCTTCATTGTTGGCACTACCATTTACCATTTGTCAGGCAAACCAGGAATCCAGGGGGCATCCTGGAGAACGCTTTCTCTTTTTCACTGAACCCCTCCTCCATCCAACTATTCCCTACATCCCGTTGAATATGTCCCCAAAACATATTCTGAATGTGTCTCTGCAGGTACAGTTCCCAGCATTTGGCTCAGGCTGCCACCATCTCTGTTCACCTTGACTGTGACTTCAGGCCCCAGGTGGTCTTCCAGGGTCTGGTCCTTCCCCCACTCCCCAGGATGCAGGCCCTCCTTGACTTCACCTATGAGGGTGCTAGCTTCATTTGCTGCCATTTCATGTCCCATTAGCACTGGCCTGGCTCAACTTCCCGCATGCACCATGCCATCTCACACTTGTGCATCTTAGTTCAAGCTGTTCCCTCTGTCTCCATTGGTACCCTCCCAATGTTCTTCTCCTAGCTCTTGCTCAAGATTCAAAGCTCAGCTCATACAATACCGCATTAAAAAAATATTTATTAAACATGTGTGCTGAGCAATACAGAGTGCTAAGAAGCACCTAGAAAGGGTACCAGATCTTGGCTTGGGGGATCAGGGAAAGCACCCGACCAGACACATCCTCACAGATTCTAAAAGATGCAACACAAAAGAAGAGGAATGGGCCAAATGAAGGAGGTTGAGGAATGGCTGATAGTTTTTAAATGATATTTATGGCCCTGAGTGAAATTGCAAAATGATCTGGAAAAATAAATTCCCCAAGGCTAAGACTAAAGCAAAGAAAAGGATTAGCAAAGAAGGGAATGTAGGGGCAGGAGGGGCCAGATGGCACAGGGCCTCCTAAGTCACTTGAAAGAACATGGACCGAATGCTAAGTGCAATTAGGACAAAAACAAAGAGTCTCTGAAGCTCCAGGTTGGTCAAATTCTCCATCCTCTGAGCTTCCACATTTTCTCCTTGACCTCTCACCAATTTGTATGTCCACTTCCCCCTGGAGAGTAGGTCCTCATATAGCAAAAAAATATTTCTTCTTGAACTTTGTTTCCTTGTACCTAACATAGATCCGCCCAAGGACAGGGTTTTATTAAACGAATTAAGCTGAACCCCTGGCATGGTGGCTCAGAGAGTTTCCCAGAATGTCACCTAGCCCACGGAACTCCCACTCCTCTTTAGGAGCATTACCAGTGAAAGTATGAGATTCCTACTCTCTCAGCTGATAGGATCTTAATTGTTACCACAGCACCATGTGACAGGAGAGAGAAGCCAATGCTTTCTGCAGGGTGGAATTTGATCATCCAGGAGTCTTATCCCAGAGGCACCACAGAAATGTCCCAACTCCAGAGCTGGTGATGATTGTGCAGTGAGACCTGGATAGAGGTGCACCTACTTGCCTTGCCCGCAGGCTCACAAGACACACTGAAGACTTGTTCCAGCAGGAGAGGCCTCTATAACACCAGTGACAACACCTGGTCTGCATGGTCCACATGGTGGCCATGAGATCACGGAATGGGGGAGGTGGGTGGCCCTTGTTGGGACACAGCCAAACCAGTCTGAGAAGGTCGAAGCTGGCAGCTGTTTGGATCAGGACAACCAGGGCACCTGACCCCCAGAGGTTCACCTGACTGTCCTGGCACCTAAGAAGCCCATTGCTTGTATCACCACTGCCAGTCTCTGCTTCTGTCACACACTCTTGTCAGAAAAACCACCATTTTTTTATGGTCCAGGAGTATAGTACACATAAAATAATGCACAATTGTTAAATAGGGGAAGCAAATTACTAGAATTTAAATTTCACATGTCTAGAGGCTATTTTGTGTAGTACCAGCACCTAGAATGGAAATGGAACAGAGCAGGTATTCAAATATTATTTAGTCAATACATTTAACCAACATAATTATAGGCAATTTTAATTATTATGCCTCAAAGAAGATAGTGTGACCTCCAAGGTCACACTGCCTTAGGGGGTAGAGGGATTAGGTATACTAAAGCTTGCCAGTTTCAAGCTGGTGGCTTTCCTGGCCTGTGGTGCCCCCGCAGGAGAAGAGCTGAACTGTTGGGTCCTCAGCCTAACCAGTTCCAATGAAGAAACCTGTGGGGCTACTGCCTCATTCAGGGTTTTGGATGGAGGGCTGAAGGAAACAGTCCCCGCTAGTGCCTGTGCAGGTAGGCTAAAACAAGAACCTGTGGGGACATTCTAAGTGCTGGTGACTGAGGAAGCATGCAGAAGAGGTCAAAGTTAAAGCTATGGTTGGAATCGTGAAATTAGGGTATAACCCCAGGAAGAATGAGTGTGAGGAAAACAGGAAGCCCTGGGCCTGAGCTGTGGGAGACACAGGGCTTCTGAGAGCAGACAGAGACTTCAGTACTATAGACAGTGACTCAGGACAGCACCATCACAGCAGCCTCTGGAGGAAAGTGTTCCGCGCAGCAGGTCATCAGGAGGGGAGGCTGGGGACCAGCAAAGTCTGCTGAACTTGGCTGAAAGGAGGAAGAGGTACGGTTCAAAAGCAGGAGTGTCACAAATTTGGGTTCAGATCTCTACTCAGTCATTGTCCAACTATAAGACTTGAGAAGTGATTTATCCTCAAGACATTAGTTTCCTTAGCTACCAAAGGAAGGAACCTATGGATGGGGCTCACAAAAGTGCCTTGCCCCATGTCTAAAATAAGGGAGGCAATGGATAAATGCTGCTATGATCATGTTGAGGTAGTGTTTTTTGCAACTGGTGTCGTTTAAGAAAAATATCAGTTCAGTGGGGGAAGGGGAGAGGAGGAAGATGGGAACCATATTGCTGGAATTTAAGGGAAGCCAAGGAAATGGTAGATGTAGATCACTTTGCTGAGGAAATTGGTGGTGAAATGAAGTTGAGAAATCTAGTGGTTGGGCCAGCAGTGTCTATAAGAGAGGGGGGGAAAAGCAAACCAAAGGGAGGGAACAAGGAGAGATGAAGAAAATGAAGATTTCAGAGCCAGAGCATGAAAGCCGGGAACAGGTCCCAGGAGTGAACAGGGCTGGGGCCTACAGGAAAAGGGTAACCCTGACTCCCCCTGTGCTCCGCCTGCCTCATTTCCTCACAAGCCTTCTCCTGCAGCCTGAGGTTGGCAGTTCTTCCTCTCAGCTTCCTTGAGGGAGTGTTGTGGGAAGAAGACTCGCCTAGAAATCCAGAAGCCCTACTCCTGGCGCTGACACTGGCCATTTCCACTTGGCTGAGCCTCTGTCTCTCCTAAGCTCCTGTCTCCTCATCCATAAATAAGGTGACTAGATTGATCACTTGCAATTCTGTAACTATGTCATCTCACTAAGTGTTATGAAATATTTCTCCTTCTGAAGTTTTTCTTCACTCTGATTAGAAGGAAAAGGAGAAAAGAAATGAGTTAAAGCAATCACTTCCTCCAGCAACTGGGATAAGATTTCCTTATTTCTCAAGTATTGCAAGCAGATCCAGTGGCTCCATGTCATTGGCAGATCTCTGCTGAGGCTGCTGGTGTTTTAAATAGCAGGTGCACTTTGTCCTGGCTTCTGGAGTGAGGCGAGGGAGAGGCAGGAGGTCTGTGCTGGGCTGAGCACTGCCGTTGATGAGACACTCAATGGCTGCAGGCTTCTGCATCCTCAGAAATAACAACAATTACTGTACACGCCACAATCTGTCCTCCAAGTCAGCAAATGCATCAGCTGCTGGTTATTTTGATACCCTGGATAAAAAGCTCTTTCGAGAAAATCTAGTACAGAAAAACATTCTTATCCTCTGCTTGTCTGCACCATTCTTTCTGGCTGCTGCCCTCTCAGCTGTTTTTCATTCCTCTAAGTGTGGTTGGTCCAGGCCTTAAGGTCCTTCTTTCAGTGACCCAGAAGAAGGACATTTCCGTTTGAGTCCTTCAGGAAAGTGGAAGAGGCAAAAGAAGAGGCACCTGGCTGTGGTTTCTGAGCCAAGGCTGGCCTGATCTGGAGCATGCTGGAGACCAATCCAGCGCGGGTGGATTGTCTGACAGCCACAAATGGCTCTAGCTATTGTTGAATTCAGTAAGCGCTTGCTGAGCACCTACTACATGCTAGGTCCTATGCCAGGACCTAGGGAAGATGTGACAAACATGGCCAGGGCTGATAATCAAATCATCACTAGAACACAAGCTCTCTGAAAGTAGTTACCAGAGCCATCTCGCAGAACACAATACATAGTAGACTTTCAATAATAATCTTTAAATGTTTCTGTTTGTTGTTTACATATTCTTATTTACTCAAGATCCTTCAAAATCAAGAACAGAAAGAGATCTAGTTAGGAACGGAAAGAAACGTTTATTAAACCAACATGTGCCATAAGAATATGATCAACAATCTGGGGGTGGGGCCTCTGGGCTTAGATTCTGCTTACTTCATTTTTAAATTTCCCTCTTACATACCACGTAAAAAAGAACCACAAGTGCCTCCAATCCTTTTGTCCTTCTGGGTGACACCACAAGGACGCATACAAAAGCTTTGCATTTAACAACCAAATTCTGTTATTCTGAAATTTTTAATTTCATCCCCAAGTTCTCAGGCAGCTATTATGTAAGGGCAGGAGTTGGCGCTT
The DNA here is from genome assembly GCA_025594165.1 of Tamias sibiricus. Taxonomy (NCBI): domain Eukaryota; kingdom Metazoa; phylum Chordata; class Mammalia; order Rodentia; family Sciuridae; genus Tamias; species Tamias sibiricus. The sequence continues at coordinate 106,090,794 of CM046658.1, read as the reverse complement.
TCCAAAAAAATAAATAAATAAATGTATATATGACATGAATGATGAATGGATTTGTCCTATTGTCTGGAAATCCCTTTATTTAATTGGCAATGATAAATTTCCTAGTAGACCACCATGACTATGATGCCACTTTTCCCTGTCCTCTTGCCCTCAAGATGTCGGTGTTCATCCACCAGCCTGTATCTGACCAAACCAGATGCCTACTTAATAGAACTAAAGCTGATTTCCAATTCCAGGCTTCTCTCCCTTCTCCATCCAGCTCAGAGAAGGATGGAGTAGGAAAGAATAAAAGGGATGAATGGGGCCAAAGATAAAAGTAGAAAGAAGTTGAGACCTCAGACCAATCTGTATCCAGGAAGTTGGAAGTATCTAGGCAGGGTTGATCTTGCTCAAACACCACAGGGTAAGGGATCACCTAGCATTTGTAACATGAATTCTGTGCCTCCTCAAATCCCAGCATCAGGAAGGACACCCTTTTTCAGGGTTACACTGGCATGGTGTCAACAGCAATGAGGGGACTCAGTGCTTCACCCTCCCTCTCCACCAGACTCCTACTTTCCTTCCTTCCTGGTGGCATCCACACAGGGTATAGGTTCAACATACCTTTGCCAAGTGAAGAAGTGAAGACATCTGACAAGCTCAAGCTGGGAAGGAGTAGAAGGCATAAAATTTCAAAGACCCTAGAACATTATTTCAGTTACTGATACACACTTGGTGGAACATCTGACTGTAGATTTATTTCTGCCTTTCTGGTTTTCGTCTGGGGCAGAAGGGCAGACCTGAGTCAGGCTCTGAATCCACTAAACCCAAGAAACCTTGGAGGAGATCCCACCTCACTCAAGGTCGGCACAGTGGGAATATAAGGGATTGTGTAGGGGCTAGGGTGTACCAGAAGGCTTGCTCTCTAGTCAGCGTGGGGTTACAGAACTTTTGCAAAATTGATGACAGCTGTGGACCCTAGAACCAGAAAAAAAATGCATGCATCACATACAGACATACATATTCTCCTGAGGGATCAGGGACTCTGAAAAGCTTAAGTTAAAGCTGGCAGGGGGTGGGGTGGGGGTATCCTGACGCCTAAAGTCCCCTGCCGCGTGACCCCAAGCCCGACTTGCCCCTACCTGGGAGCCTTCCAGCTGATTCAGGTTCTCAGAGCCGCCGCCCTCTCTTGTGTCAGAAAAGCTCTGGCACCTGCCTCTCATAGAGCTCCCCTGGGTGCTCCTTTAGCTCACTCAGACCTGCAGGAAGCAGGTGATGTGCGGGGGCACCCGGGGCAACACAGGGCAGAACCAGGACGCAATGAGGAAAAGGAGAGGGGAGCTCAGAGCAAGTCCGCCCAGCCCCAGTCTGCTGACCCATCTGCGTAGGGGGCTAGCACTCTCTTGGTGCCCCAGAAAATCCCCGTGCTGGCTTTGGGAGCGCTGCCCTTCCGACTCGGATTCGTTTCCCTTTGCCCGCTGGAGGTCTGAATCTTTCCCTGGTTGGTCGGGCCCCCCTCCTGATAGCTGTTGATCTCCAGTCCCCAGGACCCCCTACAGCCAGGCATCTCCACCCAGCCACGGCAGGTGCGGGGCTGGGGGTGGGGTGGGGAGGGGAGGGATAGGGTGGGGTGGGGGGAGGATTTGGAGCGGTTGTGACTCAGGAGAGCGGGAGGAGGGGCTAAAAACATTTAAGAAGCCTGTTTCAGCAGCTTCACGCTCCGGCACAGCAGAGAGCGCTGGGAGCCGGAGGGGAGCGCATCGGTGAGTCAGGCTGCCCTGAGCCGAGCCCCGAGAGGGGCGCAGCGAGGGCGCCGGCGGGCCGGGGTGGCTGGGCTTCCCTGGAGAGTATGCAAGGGTCTTGGTCTGGCGAGATCTCCGGGCAGCCCCCAAGCTCCCCTGGGCTGAAATGCACCCCCTGAAAATAATGTCCCGAAGTGGGTGTCGGGGCGCGAGACCCTCGGCGGTCAGGCGAGTCCGAAGAAGCACCGCTCACTGTGGTCGTGGAATTCCCAGTCCCAGGAGAGCCAGGAGTCTTGTAGGCACCCCTAGCGCCTCCAGAATCCGCAAAGCTGTGCTAGGGAGGACTAGCTCGGGGGTTAGAAAAGAACTGCGCGCAAGTGAGAAAGAGCAAAGGAGCGCGCAGAGAAGGGATGCGCGCGCTGGCTGCAAGCTCGCGGGGGGCTGGCGGACTGGTGGCCAGAGCTGCGGAGGGCGAAGTGTGCAACACGCGCGGGCTGGGGAATGCGCCAAGTTGGAAAGTGCTACGTTTCCCCCAGATGAGGGGACGAGACGGGTATAGCGCGTTAGACTTGGTGCAGGGAATGGAACGTGAGTTTCAGGACTCCTCCTCGTCTTGCGAGAGGAATGGGAGTAGCGGTTGTGGTACCGGGGATTGACACAAGAAGCTTGTGCGCCAAATGCAGAGTCCGACGTGCTAAGGCCCTACAAGGAATCTGCTGGATATCCGCAAGTCAAAGTCGCCAAGGTTTAACCCTGCTACCTGGGTCATACGCTTTACGCTTTACCTCCAGAAATCTACTGCTAGGTGTGGGAGAAGCTGGCACGCAGGGTTGGGCAGGCAGTGCCTTGGGTTCAGGAGGCTAGGCTGTAGAGGAGACAGAGAGGACTCAGGGGTCAGGGAGCTGCAACTTCGAGCCAGTGTAAACAAGCGGTTGAGCTCCATTTGATTACAAAAGATTTCACACACAAGCACATACACACACAAACAATCTCTGAGATTCTTATGGAAGGTGTTTTCTGCTTGAACTTTCTCTTCTCCTCTGACTTGAGAAATTTTTTTAAAAAGAGCCTGCTTGCCAGGCTGGTTTTTCCAAGTAGTTCCAGGCTGGAAGTTGTAACAGTTTGAAGGATAATTTATGGGTGTTTCATGCATTAAAGTGTATTAGAGCAAAGCCTTTTGGGTGCTGTGGGTATTAAGGAAAACTTAGTGCACGTTCCCAGCTGGAAACCAAAATAGTGCTCTCCTGGGTGTCTCTGCCCCATCTGTCATCTGAGGCCAATGGAAATCCTGGAGAAAAGGCACTTGATTAATTGTCCTACCTCCATCCTCTGGACAGTGCCAGTCCCCTCCCCCCCCATACATACATGACCAGATCCATTCTGCAAATTCAGCAATGGCAGTGAAGGACCCACCAGGAGTTTCTCTCCAGGTCTTCCAACTCTTGAAATTGTCAGTTAAATTTACTGGAGGGGACTGTTTCTCCCTTTCAAAGCAGTACAGAAGGGTAGCAGCTGTTGGTCCCTGCCATCCGTTTTTTGCCCTGTGTTTACATTTTTCTAGAATGTCTGAAAGTTTGCTTCTCTGCAAAGTCACAGAAGAAAGGCTACATTAGACCTGATGGGTCCCTTCTGTTGAATAAGCCAGGTGTCAACTTGGATGACCTAAATGCTAATTTACAGTGGGCACTATTCCCAGAAGTTCAGAGGGGACTTGCCCTTGGGGGTGAGAGTAGTCTGGGGGTGGACACTGGCCCAGCCAACAATGACTAGCAGAAGAAATGAATGTCCCTCTTTTTGGTAGTTGGAAGGGGATGGAATTAGTGTCACATTCTGTCATACCCTTACCCTGCTCTTTTCTCAGCCTTTTTATACATTTTTAAACCTGGAAGAGAAAATCTATTAGGGGGCACCACAGATGGGAGAGCAAGGTCTTTGAGGGACACTTGATTTGACAGAACTGTAAGAGTACCTCAGAAGATTTTATAACTAGCAGCTGGAGCCACTGCTGTCTTTGGGCAGCTATCTTACCCTAAAGTAGACCAGGCTTCCAGAGAGTTGGAGAATTGGGCCCACTCAGACAGTCATCCAAGTGCTGGGGGCTCTTTCCCTTCTTTTAATGCTTAGCAAGGAAGGAGCTCTATTGCCTACCCCAGAACTCCCCTGCCCCAAGGGCCAATAGGAGCAAAGGAAGAGATTCCACACTACCATTCTTTTTCAGGAAGGAATCTGAAGGGGGCCCAACTGCCGACATCAGCAGGGAGAGTAGGGCATGGCAGGGCAGGGCTAGAGCCTGGGGGAAGTTTCTCATCATTACTAAGATTAAACTGATGAGCAAAATGCCACTTTACTTTTCAACGAGTGCTGAGCGGAACTTCACTGGTGGAGCGTACTTCATCAGAGCTCAGAGAAACTACACAGAGACAATGGCCACTGCTCCTCTCTACTTGGCATGCAGTAGGGCCAAGGCCCAACAGATGTCAATGCCAGAGTGAGGCCCAGGGGCCCAGCCATTTACCTTCTGCCTGTGAGAACTCATAGGGACTTCAGGGTCCATCACAGGCCTTGGAGAGCTTTGCAGGCAGCAAATACTCTCTGCTCTCAAGAAGCAGCAGAAGGTATGCTGAGGGTGTGCATAAAATTTCTGGATGTCTGTGAGCATACAACCCATGTTCCCAGAAGGTGTCTCTTTTTTGACTGGCATCTCTAATCTCACATACTGTCAGGTGTCAGGCTTAACCAGGCCTAAGAAATCGGCTGGGAGTGGGGGTATGAACCATTAGTTTCAAAGAACACTGCATCAGGCAAATAAATGAGGATGAAAGACCCTTCCACAACCCATTCCCTGGGGACCTTGCTTCCTGACAGGAAGATGAAGGTGACAGTTAAGATCCTGACTCCAAATAGCAATTAGACTAGGATGACTCCCCCACCCCCAGGCCAGTGTGCAAATAGAGAAATTGAAACTTTGGGTCATTGGCCTTTCAGTTGGGTGTGCCCAGGCATGGAAATATCCCTGTTTGAACTGAGGAGAAGAGACCTTCAGCCACAAAGTTTAACCAAGACCAGAAAAATGAGAACATACCATAGGGGAGAGATTTTGTGGTTCAGGATGTTTTTATCGCTCTTCTGTGGGCTACATTACATGCTTTTGAGGAGTCTCTATAGACAGTTGGTCTTAGACTGTAGCTTAACAGGAATCAGATTACAAAGTTGAGATGATCTCTTGATATTTTCCTCCTGTATTTTTGGTAAACTTCCTATGGTGGTTTGTAAAAATGGGTGGAAAGTAGTTGGGGGAATTTGAGCAAGTCACTAAATTACTCAGGAAATATATAAGACCAGTGTATTGCTTTAATATTGTTTCTCAATGGGGCTGTTGACATTTCAGGGAAACTCTTGGTTAAGTGTGATCAATCTACACAGTGCAGAATGTTTAGTATCTATCCCCACCTCACCTACTAAATGTCAGATATCATGGTGATAGCCAAGCATGCCCCCATAAAAGGCTAAATGCTTGTTAATTAAAGGATAATGCTACTCCCAGTTGAGAATTCCCTTGATAATGATCAAAAAAGGCCTTTCTTGTTGGCCCTGTAGTAGGTCATTGAATTGAGGTTTCCAAAGTTCAGATCCTGTCAAGTGTCACTCTTTGCCTTCTGTGAGTAGAATTTGACTACAAATAACCCAAAGAGTATGTGTGTGAAGGGGGACTGGGGTATTAGAGCATGGCAGCTTCCTTCTCTGCCATATGCTATTAAAAACACAGGCAGACTGCCTTCCCCGGGAGTCCCCAGCACCAGGAGGAAATCCTCTCCTTTGCTAAATGAAACATATTCTGGCACCAGGAGATCTTTTCCCTGAAGCAGTACCCCACCAACACCCTCAGCACTGACAGCACTTAATACAACATGAGCACATATTGATATCAAATAATACAACTGTACCCAAGCTGCGAGAATAAATGAGAATCAATACGTGACAGTTGATAGAAAAAAGTAGGCTAGCAGTGCTACACTGGTGTGATGGTGCTTGCAGCACTGGGTTTATTTTCAAATAGAACAGTTCATGTTATCCTCACCTCTTCCCCAAGGTCTCACCAGGGGACCAAAAAAAAAAAAAGAACCACTTGTTTATTTATAGTGTAAAGGCATGAAGGGAATAATACGTATGGAAGATATTATAGGAACATGTCCTGGCTACTCACTCCCAAATCATTAGAAGTAGGAGATGAAAGTCAATGCAGGGTCAGGGCTGTCAGAGTTTGGAGCTAATTCCTAGTGGTAACCCCATCCTTCTGCCAAAAAAAAAAAAGACAAAAAATGGATGTAGGAAACATAAGAAGGTTCCCAAATGAGGTTGGTCTGATGACTAAATCTGTGAAGTGGGACTAGCTACAGTGCTTTTTGAATTGCCCAAGAGTTTGGCCAACCTCTTTCACGTGTGGGAAGTCTTTTTATTAGAGTGGTATTAGTCAGAGTCAGACAGCCAGGACTTCCCTGAAAATTCACCGCTAGGCAAAGCAGCCGGAGAGGTTTTGGCACTGCCTATGGTAGCTTCTACAGGTGGAGAACCCTGCAAGGGGAGGGATCTGGCTATGAGGTCAATGGGAACAAACAGCCTAAATTTTGCACAGAAGCCATTCCATGCTGGGCAGTTACAATCCATGACTTTTGGAATAGTTTCCCAGTAACCACAGGTATTTGCTATCTGGTACAGATGGACTGATTCTCCTGATTCCCTTGGCTGTTCCTTCAGTAGCAAGGGTTGGAGGTATTTATCTCCTTCCCACTGCATGCTGTTCTTCCATGAGCCCAAGGAGGACTGTCCCTTCTGAGGGAAGCCTCCTCAGGAGCCCAGCCCTTGCTCAGGAGGGGGAAGCATTCTGTTCTCAGTCCCTCATCACTGCGTGGATCACAACCCTAGTTTCTCATAAGGTGACTTGCATTTCTTTCTTGCTCACTGTGTTGAAATGGCATCCTATTTTTGGATCTGAGCAGACCTGGCTCAGAGGTCAGCAGACTGAGGTACTACCTTGTCATCGTAAATAACCACGTGTCGAACCCCCACTGTGTGTGGGAGATGCCAAGGGGAGGCAGGCTCCCTGTGGATGGAGGTTATGTGTCAACCAAAACATAAAAATAAGGAAAAAAAGTAAAATTTTAAAAAGAGAGAGGTCATACTGGGTTCTAACTGCCTGAAAGATGCTAGACTAGATAAGTAGGGAGAAAGGAGACAGCATTGCCAGCAGAGCAGACACCCCAGGTGGGTGGCTCCTGGACCCGGTTCCTTATCTCAGAACAGGGCTACCAGTAGTGCCTACGCTGGTAATCTGACTGTGTGCAACAGGTGAGATGGTGTGGGCAGAACACTGCAGGGGCTTGGCCAAGTAGCACCAAACAAACACAAGCTTCCTTCTCTTGGTGCTTTCCCTTGGTGGGGCTGATCCAAGGGCAGTTTCCTTCATGATCCCTTCACTGCAGGTACAATGACAATACCTTTATATGTCTCCGTGTATATAAAGCTTTGCTGCATTGAAACAAGAAATCTTTTTTGGTGATACTGAAGTCTTCTCTAGGAACCTACTCACCTATATTTCGACCTTCTGTAATTAATGTTCACACTTTGATGGAATTTCAGCTCAACATTTCATCTCCTGAATTATGTTTGCCTCGTAACATCCCAGCAAAAGGATACTCAGGGGTATTTCGCCTCTAGTTTTTTTCTTTGGGTGGCAAACTTCTCCTCAGACTTTTCTGTCAGCAATTTGAAGCAATGCTCACTAAATAAGGCATTTCTTGAGAATGGCCATTTTTACTGGCAGCTTTCAGAGTGATCTGGTTCTCTTCCCCACATAACAACCCCCTCTGTGTCTTTAGGATTGTTAAGTATCTTGTCATGTTTACAAGAAAAGGAAGAGGGAGGGATTGAATTACTGTGGTGGTGGGTCACATAGTCCCCCAGCCCCAGCCATGGGTAAGCAACAGCCGTTGCACTGTAAAGAACCTGTGATCCCTGCCCTGCAGGGGAGGTTGGCTCACCATATAGCAGACTACCAGGCTGATTTCCTTCTCTCAATTAGCATTTTTATTAATGCACTCCCCATGGAGTTGGGCCATACTGGAGGACTCACCATATAATTCCGAATCCTTTCCCAAGAAGTTTGCTCAAGAACTCAAACTAAACTTGCTTCAGAGGCTCATCAGGTCCTATGCACAAGTAAGGCCATAGCCTGGTAGGGACTGTGGAAGCTAGCTTACAACTGTTCAAGCTATGTCAAAATATTGAGTTTGAATATGTAATGTCTTCACTTTCAAAACATCCATTACTGTTCAAACAAAACCTGTGTGGGGGATTTTTTATTTTCTTATCTAAATTGATACCCTTGGAGAAAATTACCATCAATATCAAAACAAGAAATAGCTGAAGAAGTGCTAATTGTATGACTCCAAGAACTCCAAGAAGATGGAGGCCTAAATGACCAGGAGACCTCTAGGAAAGCTTCTTGTGTGTATGTGTTGTCGGGGGCGGGGGGGGGGGTGGTGTGTATCTTGCAGGTGGATAGGATATTCTAGAAGTCTTGGCATAAAATCAGTTGTAACTGCCTTTGAATTCAAGTTGTGCCTTTTATTAACTGTATGACCACATACTTAATCCCAGTAAACCTCAGCTTCTTCATCTGTGAAAGTGAATCAGAATGCTGACTTCAGAAGGCAACTGTGAAGATGAGGGGAGAAAATGCCAGAAAGCCCTTGCTACAATCTGGAATGTGCCAAATGCCCAGGCAGCCTTAGCTCTGTGTGCAGTGCTAGTCAGCTGAGATGGGTGGTAGCCATCCCAGAGGGCAGCAAGCATGAATGAATAAAGGACCTCTGGTGCTTTATTCACGCTGTCGTTTTTGAACCTTGCCCACAGATGTCTGTCAAGGACTTGGGCCTCTTCTGCTTTTTCTGCTGCAGGAAAAGCACAGAAGACTAGGTTATTTCCTCTCCTGCTCTCTTCCTGCTTCTCCCCAAGGCCTGTGGCCACTTGCCTGGTTGTCCTCAGAATCCCACTCTTGAAAACCTTACCCGGACCACAGTAGAAAAACACAACCAGTAAGAAGAAGTGCTCTGGGAGGCTGTATAGACATGCACGGCAAATATTCAAAGAATTCTTCGGAATAAAAAAAAAAATTTGTAAATCTGGATTTTTGCATGAGGACATCACAGGAACATGTTTTCTCAATTATCGTGCACATTGCTTGGAGTGAAGTCACCAAGTCCACGGCTCGTCAGGGCTGACTTGCTCTGAGCCTTCTGGTCTGGACTTTATGACCTAAATCAGATTCAGCCTACCCTGCCACTGCCCCTTACTTGTCAAGCAAAATTGTCCCCAAACCCTAAACCAGGGTGGAGATATACACACTCCCCTGAGAATCAGTCTAATTTCAGGTCCTGATTGTACTCACCAAAAATTGGGAAAGACACTTTCCCCTCTTGATGGTGGGTTGATAGAGTCCCACAATCCTTTGAGTTTCTCTTTTCCTTTAAAGTTGATTGTTAGATGGTGGCTGTGCACTGCCCATCAGGGCAGATGAATTTGCTAGGTTCTGAAAGCAGAGAAAATAGTTTCATTTGCAAAAGCATGCATCAACTGCCTAAAATATTACCAGTCGGTGCCTGCGATCAGTGATTATGTTCTCTGGATGGATTCCTGGATTGACTCTTTTCCAAGCAAACAGCTTTGTCAGATATTTGCAATATTTCCGAAATATTTTATCAATGATGTCCCCTCACCAGAGGGATGATCCACGGTACACAGTGAGAAAGTGCACCTCAGAGCAAGACGCTGCCCAGCATCTGCCAAGATCAAGCAGTAACTTTAGTTCTCTAAGCATTTGTGACCTCCTCGGTGCAGTGAGACTGATTACTCCCTAATAGATACAGCTGTTGTGTCGACTAAGTGGCAAGATGTATGAAGTGCTGGGTACTAGGCCTGCCTCCAAGGAGGCCCCAGCTGGGGAAACTGCTCTCATCATCTGTCTTTACTTCCTATTCCTCTTCCTCTTCTTCTTCCTTCTCCACCTTCCACTTTTTCTCCTCCTCTCCCATTTCTCCTTCTCCTCTTCTTTTCCTTCCTCCTTCCTCTCCACCTCTTCCTTCTCCTATTTGCTTTCTTAGTGACTTCATTACAACTCTGACTTCCCTCCATTTTTTATCCCTGAGTTTTGCTTTTCTTTGACAAACTTGGCAAACAAGAAACAACAATCTTATTTTGTCTTTGGCCTCACTTTCTCCACCCTCTTTCTCCCATTTCTTGTTTGCAGAGCCCTCTTTCTGCAGTTCTCTTCCCTGCACATTACCATGACAGTGACTGTCCTGTGGGCACAAAGCATCCTTCTCTCTGCTACTAGATTCTGTCACAGGGTTATTGTGGCCTTTCCTGGACTTGTCACAGTATCTGGATAAATGCTTTGGCCCTAGTGTGGATACAGTAGCTTTGGAAGGAGCACCTGTCCCCAGAAGATCATATCCTTTTCCCTCAGTGTATATTTAATTTTTTTTTAAGTTATCAATGGACCTTTATTTTATTTATTTATATGTGGTGCTAAGGATTGAACCCAGTGCCTCACACGTACCAGGCAAGCACTCCACCACTGAGCCACAACCCCAGCCCTCCCTCAGTATATTTCTATAAGGACTATGGAGCCAAGATATCATTAAAATGTTAATATAATCAAAATTCTAAAGAAGTTCTTGCCCACTGCAGAGAACTAAGAATTTCTGATGAGTGATGTTTGAGGCTGCCCTACTATGGTGGGCTTAAATTTCTTTCTTGATGTGAGCAGCTTAAGGGCTCTTAATGTGACACTAGAACTGACACCTTCAGATAAACCAAGCCCTGATCCTAACTCCAGTCAAGGGGCAGTCTGTCACTGACCTCAGCTGTTCTGTTTCTAGTAGAGGGCACACAAAAGAATGACCCACACCAAGATTCTACAAAAGGGCCACAAAGGTGACATGTCCCAATTTCCTTGAGAGCCTGGCTAATGTAGCCCTGAAGACAGATCAGTGATGACAGACTGCCTGACTCTTTGTTCCCAGTGAAGCTTTCGCACCCCCTCCTTCTGTATCTCTCTGGCTCCCCTGGGGCTCATTCCAACTCTCTTCTAGTAAAATGCCCTCCCTCTGGGCTCCATTTTTACCACTAAGACTCAAAGAGGATTATTTGTGACATCTCCTCAAATGCTGAATTCCTGTCCAGACCAAACATTGCTCTTTCCAGGCAGTCCCGAGTTCTCTATTGGAGGTTGCAGGACAAAGGGACAGAAGGAAAGAAAATGGACCTGGCTTTCCCCCTCCACAATTCTATCCTTTCTCCCCTGACCACCCACACACTATTCACTGCAGAGCTAATGTCCCAGACCAGTGCTCTTCTTAAATGACATTGACAGCCAAGAGAGACACTTGTATCATACAAACCCCACCTGAGCAGGTGAATACTGTTGTTTATTAGTTGATTTTTAGATATACATGACGGTAAGGTGTATTTTAACATTATACATACATGGGGTGTAACCCATTACAATTTTGATCTCATTCTTGTGGTTGAACATGATGTGGAGTTGCACTGGTCATGCATTCATATATGAGCATCAAAAAGTTATGTCCGATTCATTCTACTGTCTTATTTCCATCCTCCCTCCCTTCCCTTCATTCCCCTTTGTCTAATACAATGAACTTCTCTTCTTCCCTCCACCTCCTTATTGTGTGTTAGCATCCACATGTCAGAGAGAACATTGGACCTTTGGTTTTTTGGGATTGTACAGTGTAACTTCTTTTGGAATTCATCATATCTCAAAAAGACAAGAACAGTTCCTCAGAGGATTAGGTGGGTACTATTGAGCCAAGCATGGGGGAGGCTGAATGGACTGCTCACCAGTCAATAAAAAGACGTTCAAATTCATTGCCACTGCACCTGTGTTTTAGTAAAAAGCAAAGGCTGACTTAGTTTTTCTGTGTCCAAAGGGGAGGAAAAGTGCATTTCCACCCTTTCTTCAGCTTGCAGTGACAAATGGAATCAGTTACCCAAGAAGCGACACACCACCCAGAAGTTTCCTTATGCATGAAACAAATGACCTCTCTTTTCATCTGGGTTACACAGTCATTTCTGTGCTTCCACAGGCAAAGTGTGAACACTGGGCGACGTTTTTATTTTCCTTTTTGAAGAGGTCAGACACCAGTGTCTGACTCCAGATTTCATGCCCATGTGTCAGCATCTCTGTATCTTGGAAATGAAAGAAAATATTTTAGGGGTGGGGTTTTTAAGCGCTGTCATTCTTGAGTTTTTCCAAAAAAAGGGCAAGACGTGTCAGAAAGCAGAGGGCTTAATAAAGCAACAAATACATCTCAGAGATTCCTTTGATTAAGCAAAAAAGGTAATTTTAAATCACCACAGCACCCAGGACACATACCTTCCAGTCACTTCAACTTCTTCAATGATTAGGGACCTATTAGAGAATTTTTGACTGGCAACATGGTTGCTTGGAAAATTTCCACAAACCTGTCTGTAGCTATTTCTTTTATGTACTAGCAAAGGTGTTACATAAGAAAGAAAAATAGTAAGTCAGATGTAGATTATTTCAATTCAATAGCACTTAGATATAGGGGATGAGGGAATTATTCAGAATGACTATATAGACTTGGGAAAATTACAGAAACTCTGAGCCTCTGTGTCTTAATCTGCAGAGTGAGAATAATAATATTTACCCGCATACCTGATTGGGCCTTGCACTGAGTTTGGCTGATGGCTTGGAAGACACCTGGGGTGTAAATATAGAAGGCTGGATGTGAAGACCTGGATAAGGAGTGGGAGACTCCAGGTGTTAGTGCTGGCTCTGCCCACAGTTGGGAGAGGGACCTTGACAGTCACTTGCCCCAGATGAGTGTCTGCCCATCCCAAGTGCTGGAGCAGATGTTGAAGCACTCACAGAAGCCAGGGCAGAAACCAGGTGTTCTGCTGTGGTCAGGAAGGAGGCCTGTGCTGGGCGCTGAGCAGGCCCCTGCGAGGCAGCGGCCAAGGGCACTGTGGAAGCAGCAAGCACGTGCAATGAGACTCATCAGGTTTCCATTCCCAGAGGCAGCACATGGCTGAGGCAGGTTGCTATAGCTCTCTGATGATCAGTGTCCTTGGCTATAAAATGGGACTCCTACCACGTACTCCTTAGTGTTAAGCTTAAAAGAGGTGACTTTTGCTAAGTTGTTCGGTTGTCCAAAACATGGGTATGGCACGCTATAGTGGTACAGAGTCACACTGATGTGGAACACAAATGAGTGTCTGAGGAGCCCCCTGACTACTGAGCGACCTGCTGAGCACATCTAAGGCAGATATTACGACAGTGACAGCATGCCTTGGTGACACGGGTGCTCCTAATGTCCCTTTGCCCTCATTAGTCCTCAAGATCCTCTTTGTCTTCTAGATCATTCTCTTCTTGAATGACCTTGTCTTCCCTGGGCATGAAATATGACCTGAGGTTCTAGGTGTGTTCCATTCTCCACCTCTGCCCTGGGCCCCAGGCTCTTATGTTCTCCTGGCACGTCTGCTCGGCTATCTGTAGTGGACTTCTCAAATTTAGAATTTTTGACCTTCAAACTACTCTTTTCCTAGTATTATTTTAGTCTTCTTCATTTTAGATAATGGTATAATTATTCTCACAGAATAGTCTAGGAATCATCTTTGGTTCTACCTTCCTGCTCATCTTTCATATTTTGTTCACCAATGAGTTTTTTTTGCTTCACCCTCAAAATACACTCGGAGTTCAATCACTTCCCACCAATCTACTACTGCCTCTTTTGTCCAAGCTGCTGTCACCTCTCACCTGGATCTCCTCCAGACCTGCCTGCCTCCTCCACTCTTTTTTGTTGTTGTTAATTTACATATTTTATTCTCTTTCCCATTTACTGCCTCCACTCTTGTTCCCCAGTCTTTAATCCAACAGCAGCCAGAGAGTCCTTTTAAAGATGTCAGTCGTGTCATGGTATTTCCCAGCATGCAACCTCCAATGCCTTTCCATTATACTAGAATAAAATCATATTCTTGCCATTGCTTTACTTCAGTAGGTCTTCACTAGGATCACTTTTCTCCCGTGGGAAATTTGGCAATGTCTGGAAACATTTTTGGTTTTCACAAAATAAAGGGTGCTATTGGCATTTCGTGCATAGAGGCCAGGGACGCAGTAAACATCTTATAGTGCACAGAACAGTCCCCCACAACAAAGAAATATCTGGCTCCAAATGTCAATAGTGCTGAGAGGGAGGAGCCTGCCTTAAATGATCTGGACCCTGACTCTCTCCAGCATCTTATATCACTCCTCCCTTGGCCTACCATGCAGCAACCAGCCTGGCCCTGCTCTGCCTTCAACACACTACCCTCCCAGCTATCCCAGGGCCTTTTCACTTGCTGTTTCCTTCATTCAGAACACTCCTACCAGACCTGCTCATGGTATCTTTGTTCATCATCACTTAGGTCTCTGAGATGTCACCCCCCTGATCACCCTAATATAAGATATTCATTCCATCCTCACAAACCCTGACACTGTATTTCTTCACCCTGATCATTTATTTCATAGTACTTAACTATATGACTTGTTTTTCTTATTTTATTGTACCTTCCACATGGAATGAAGGCAGGGAATCTGTTGTGTTCACCAAGTGGTTCACATAGTAGGAGCTTAGAAAATATTTGTCAGGTGAGTAATTCAACATGTAATTGATAGGTATGGCACAGACATAGCTTACTGCAAAGGGGCAGAAAAGGAAGGGCTGCAGGATTCAGCATCTGGGGGAAGCATGGCATGGGCTACAGAGTGAGTTTCTGGAGTTGCTGGTCCCTCCAGACGAGCTGGCCCTAAAGTGAAGCAGGACTTTGGAGACTGGCTTCCTCTCAAACATATGTGTACCTGGGGTGGCCCTCTTAAAGGTTAGAGCCAGCTGTGGACTGGAATCTGTAGTTAGGTGGAGAACCAAGCTGGGATCCAAGATACGATTGGAGAAGAGTCAGGAAAGTGAACAGGAGAAAAGAAGGACCAGGAAGGAGCAAGCTCAGCTAAGGGTGGCTCAGGCCAGGATTAGAAAAGGCAGGGAGAAGAGAGCACATATCTCTAGGGAACATCTCTGAGTCAGCTCATCTGGGCAGCAGATGGGGATGGGGGTGCTTCAATCACTGGATTTCCAGAAGCCCAGTGAAGGGGCTATTTGGACCTGGGGTACTGGGAAGGCAAATGAGGAATAAAATCAAAACTTTTATGCAACCAGGCAGACAATGTGTCCTGTGCAGGCATACTGGCCTATATAGAGTTGGTAGCACATGAGATCATTATATGAAAAATGCAGTTCTGGAATAGTCTTGATTCTAAAACACTCTGACCCATCATCCCACATGAGTCCTGCATTTCACTGAAAATCAGTCATTTCAGTAAAATCACATATAACCTTCCAGGTGATGGGTGGGGTTTTCCAGATCAGCCCTCTGTGCCATTCCTAATAATGATACTGATGTCCAAGTTTTGAGGGAGATGAAGTGGGAGAATGGAGGATTAGAATCACGTCTCCAAGATTCTGACTCCAGGGGATACAGATTCTGGGGTTTGCAGATCTTGGAGTCTTCCATGATAGAGACATGCCCATCCTCAGGTACAGTGCTGTGGCCTTCCCAACATCTTTTCCAAGGGATAGGGTATGGCCAGGGTCTGTGTCCTTAGAGCCACCTCAGGATGACTACTCATGACTTTGGTTCATCTTGCTGCCTGGATACTTCTGAGAAGTTGACTACATGAGATCAGCTGGCCAACACCTCATTTTATTAGTCTGTTAATGTAGGTTTAAAGTAACACACCTCAGATGTAGCCAGCTTACTCCAACCTACCAAAAATATTATTATGAAAATTTTACAAGGTCTAAAAAGTGATATAATGGTGATGAAATTCAGATGTGTTGGATTACCCTTATGTCTAATTTAGCCCTGACTCAGTCCTTAGAAATATGGATTTTCCTGCAGACATAGTCTCATAGCTGCTGGCCACTGTGTGCCTTGCAGGGCTGGGGCAATGAGGTTGTCTGTCACTCTGCCTCAAAAATTATAGAACACCCCTGGGCTGACCATTCATCCCTGAGTCTCCAGAACTGCTAACATTCCTCACTGACTTTTCATTCACAGAACCCATCTGCCAACTTGTTGTCCACCCCCCTTCAATCACTAGGTCCCCTTCTTGGTTTATACAGGTTTGATGTCCTCCAACATGGTATCTGAACCTTTATTCATACCAAGAAATACATGGGTGACAAAGGCTCAGACTGATTGATGTTTGTCGCAGGGGCAAATGCTTTTGAGCAGGCATCAAATGATCTCTGTTAAAAGGTGATAAACCACTCACAGACATTGCAGCAAGACAATGACTGGCCCTGGTTCTTCCTTCCTGCTAACTGCAATTTTAAATAAATGACATAAACTTCCTCTGAGTCTCAGTTTCCTGAATTGTGCAAATAATAATAATACCTCCCTCATAAAATAGCATTAAAGGAGAGAAGATATGCAAAACTTAGCCCAGTACTTGGTGCATAAATGCTATCCAACCAATGGCAGCCATCCTCCTTATGTGAGTAAAATCTTGGAAAGTAAAATCCAGACAGTAGTCAGTGAGTCATGGAAATGCTTTGGAGCTGGAGGTCTTTGTAAAGTGAGAGGGCAAGGGGGTAGAGTTTAAAACATGAGGAGACCCCCATGCAAGGATTGCAGAAAGTCGATGCCAATTGTATTAAGGTGTGACTTCTTGCTCACTTGTGGGGTGAAACTCAGTGAAAGCACCTGTAAAATGGGGGTAGTAATGTTGCTCTGATGACGCCATATAATAATGCTTAGAAAATGGTTTACATGGCACAAGGCACATAGCCTCAAAACATAGGACTTTCTTGTGGTTCTTGCTACTGTTATCATGACCAATCTTCCCCAGCTAGTTCCTCTGCCATCTCTTTGCTCTGGTCAAGCTACTACATAGGTCTAACCTGGGTTCTTAAGGCACTATTCCAGAATTTAGGCAGGAACTGTACAGCCCCCACCCCAACAATATCCCTGTTTTTCAGGGCAATTACTAAAAGCCACTTCCACAGACTTCTGGGGACCACTCCTCACATGTTCCACGAGGCTTTGTCACATGTAAAGGCAATGTCATACTATGCACAGACAGGAACAGCCCCATTCCTTTCTTACTACAGGCCTCGAGTTGATCCCACCTGGGTCTCAGACCTCATTCTTGGGAAGTGTAAAAAGCAAGGGAACCATGCACCTGAAAGGAATTTAATTCAGTCACCAACAAAGGGCAAATGTCACAGAGCTTAACTTTTGCCCTTAGCCCTGCCAGAAAGTGCTAGACCAGGGCAGAAAAAAAAATTCCAGAGACAACTATCCTCTAGATTCCTTGGACAGAAATAATTTATATGGTGTCTCATTTATGATCGAAGCTACCAAAAGTTGGACTGGGGCTGTAGCTCAGTGGCAAAGTGTTTGCCTGGCACGTGTGAGGCACTGGGTTCAATCCTCAGCACCACATAATAAAAACAAATAAAGGCATTCTGTCCATCTACAACTACAAATTATTATTATTATTTTGTACCAGGGATTGAACTCAGGGGCATTCGACCACTGGGCCACATCCTCAGCCCTTTTTTTGTATTTTATTAGAGACAGGGTCTCACTGAGTTGCTAAGTGCCTCACTATTGCTGGGGCTGGCTTTGAACTCGCGATCCTCCTGCCTCAGCCTCCTAAGTGCTGAGATTACAGGCGTGCGCCACCGCGCCTGGCAAAAACAATTTTTTTAAAAGCTACCAAAACTTAAAAATATTGTGAGAACATTTCTTTTCTGCCTATGTTCCTAAGTAAACATATAAAAAATGGAGAAACTTTTTGGTCCTGCCAATATTAGTAATTAGGATTAATTCTTAAATTCTTATTACAAGGATGTTGCCTATCTTTTTTTTCTTTTTCTTTTGTACCAGGGATTGAACCTAGGGGATGCTTAACCACTGAGTCACATCCTCAGCCCTCCTTTTTATGCTTTATTTTAACAGGGCCTTGCTAATTTGCTGAGGGCCTTGCTAAATTGCTGAGGCTGGCCTTGAACTTGTGAGCCTCTTGGCTCATCCTCCTGAGTCACCAGTGAAGGGCAAAAATCACACCAGGGACAGCCATACAGCCAAGAGATTTATTCAACAGCCTTTGTGGCTGGTTGAGGGTCAAAGAGGTGCTCTGGTCAAAGGTTGAAGAGGTGCTGGGAGAGGGGAGTCAGGGAGAGGGGAGTGTGCAAGTTCTGGTGGGAGAGAGGAGTCAGGGAGAGGGGAATGTGCAAGCTCTGAATGGAAGGTGGGTGCCTGGTCGCACTGGCTGGGATCTCTGGAGCTGTCAGCTAAAGCTGCTACTGTCTGGCTGGAGGCTGGAGCTGTTGGCTGGGGAAGCTGCCATCGGGCTGAAGGCAGTGGGTCTGGAGCTGTCGGCTGGGGCAGCTGCCGTTGAGCTGGAGGCGATGGGTCTAAGGCTGGTGCAGTGGCTTCCTCCTCTCCACAGGGACGAGCTGTTGTTGTCTGAGAGTCTCTCCTCTCCACAGGGTCGAGCTGCTGTGTGTGAGAGTCTCTTGAATGGGACCCTATATAGGGATTTCTGGTGGGGGATGCACCAGAGTGACCCCAATGCCATTGGCTCTTTGCCCATGGAACAGGGTGACTTTTAAGCCTATTGGCTCCTGCCCAGGGGAAAAAAAATTCTGTCTGGGGAAGAAACATCCTGCCTGGAGAACAGAGCTACTTTTAAGTCCATTGACTCCTGCCTGGAAAATGAAATAAGGTTGCTTTGCTCAGGATACGGAGACCTCTGGGGGGAGGGTAGCCCATCTATCATTCCCCCCTTTTTGTTTTCTTAGGAAGTGGGACGTCATGTTTTAGTATGGCTACTTCCTGCTGAAACGGGGCAACATGGGGTGTTATGGTGGGGGATATGACAAGACAGGTAGGTCAGGCTTAAGGGCAAAAAGGATTCCCAGGAGGTCGGCACCAAAAAGATGAATTCACCCTGAGGTGATGAGAAGTAACAGGTGATCCTTAAGGAGAAGCTGGTTAAAGGTTTAGAACAAGAAAGACAGAAAAGACTATTCTGAGTCAGTATCGGGGACACGAGAGAAGCAAATTTTTAGGGGATCGGTAGGAAGGGAAGAACAAGTCTGTGTAGAGGGTGAGGTTTTGATCAGCTGCTAATTCGAAGGCATGAATAACAGCTGTTAGTTTGGCCTGTTGGTTTGTGGTACTGGGGGGAAGGGGTGCTGCCTCGATAACCTCTGATAGGGAGACGACATTTTAGCTGGCAAAGCGTTGCCCATCCTTAAGGAACAAGCTGCCATCTGTGAACCAGATTAGGGAAGAGTTAGGAAGTGGTCCCTCTTGAATGTGGGAGGGGTGGGGGATTAAAGTCTCAAGCATCTCTACACAATCATGCTCTGGGGGCTCAGAGGAGACTGGGAGGAGGGTAGCCGGGTGTAAAGAGGAGCAGGGTTGGAAAGAGATTGAAGAATCGTGCAGAAAGGAAATGAGGAGAGAGACAATGAGACAGGGCGGGAGGGTTTGAAAGCTCTTATAGGTTATTAGATCTTTTAAATGGTGAGGAGAGGCAACAGTGACATGGGCACCAAAGGTGATTCCTGTAGAAGTAGCTAAGCAGCAGCCAGGGCCCAAAGACAAGAGGCCCATTCGCGAATGATGGGATCAAGTTGTTTAGATAGGTAGGCAACGGGAGAAAAAGTGTAGGCCTTATATTGGCCTAAAACACCGAGAGCCAGACCCGTCATTTCATAGACATAAAGGGTGAATGGCTGAAGAAGGTCTGGGAGGTGAAGAGCTGGGGCCTGTAATAGTGCCTGCTGCAGATGCTTAAACTCAGCCCGATGCCTTTGGGGAAGGGCTTTTCCTTAATCCCCTTAGCTGCCTCACATAGGGGTTTTGCGTAAAGAGAGAAATTGGGAATCCATGCATGGAAGTATCCCGCTAGCCCCAAGAAGGAAAGAATCTCTTCCTTTGTCTTGGGACATGGCAGAGCCTTGATGAGGGCCTTTCAGTCTACAGTAATGGCCTTTGATTGATGGGAAATCTGAACTCCTAAATAAACTACCTGGGTCTCGGCAAGTTGTACCTTAGATGGGGAAATGCGATACCCACGAGAAGCAAGAAAATTTAAAAGGGTGTAAGAGTCTATACGAGCTGTGGAGAAGGAAGGGCTGCAAAGGAGAAGATCATCTATATATTGCAAAAGAGTGGAGTCAGAGAATTCAAGGTCTTTGAGATCAGCAGCCAGTGTCTGTCCAAAGATATGAGGGCTGTCTTGAAAACCCTGAGGGAGGGACTGTCCAGGTCAGTTGTTGGGACCATTGAGTATCAGGATCAGTCCAAGTAAAGGCAAAGATGTCTTGTGATTCCTGAGCTAAAGGAACAGTGAAGAAGGCATCCTTAAGATGAATGACCTAGAAATGGGTAGATAAAGAAGGAATTAGGGAGAGAATAGTATAAGGATTCGGGACCAGAGGGTGTATGGGCCAACAGCCTCATTGATGAGACGAAGATCTGGACTAGCCGGTATGACCCATTGGACTTCTTCACCGCCAATATAGGAGTATTATAAGGGGAATGGGTGGGTCAGAGAAAATGTTTCTGCAGAAGGTCTGGGATAATAGTTTGGAGACCCCTGAGGCTAGCGGCCGGGAGTGGGTACTGGGCTCTGTTAGGAAAATGCTGGGGATCTTTAAGGTGTATTTGTACAGAGTCACAGCGAGCAAGGGAGGGAGTCTGGGTGTCCCAAACTTTGGGGTCTACTAGATGGGAGGGGGCAGGGTAACAGGAGGTTTGTGCATCAGTAGAGAATTGAGAGGTCTCTTCAGGGTCATCGGGCTCTAAAACGCTAAGAAGAAAGACAGAGGAGGAAATGGAGTGAGATGAGTCAGGGAGCACAACTGAGGCCTGAAATTTGGCTAGTATATCTCGGCCCAGTAAAGGCATGGGACATTGAGGCATTACTAGGAACTGGTGGGCAAATGAATGGAGGTGGAGGCAGCAAGACAGCATGGGAGTCTTACAGGGGTTAACGGCGTGTCCCTCTACCCCAACAATAGGCGACGATATGGTGGTGGGCAGCCGAAACTCCCTCAAGACCGAGAAAGTGGCTCCTGTATCTAGTAGGAAATTTATGGGGCAGCGATCAACAAGAAGGGTGACCCCAGGCTCCTGTAAGGCGATGTCAACTGTCGGGAGAGGAACCCCTGGGCCCCCGTCTATCTTCCACAGCCAATCCCAGCAGACCAGGTTTCATATCTTCCGCAGCTGGTCCCAGCAGGCCAGGTTTCACGACTGCTCCAGTCCCCTTGCGGGAACTGGGGTGGTCAATACCCCAATGGCCCATCTTGGAGCATTTGGGACATGGACGTGTAGGGGGCCTGGGGTTGGGGCAAGCTCTAACCCAGTGTCCTTCTTTCCCGCACCTGAAACAGGGCCCTGGAGGTCCCCTCTGCATGGGGGTAAAGGCCCCCTGTTTGTGAGGCCCGAGAGTCGGAGCCCCATAAAGCCTGGGCCAGCATTTGAAATCTTGCTTGTTCGGCCTTTTCATATTTCTGAAACCAACAGCGTTTGGTATTCTTATCTCTATTATGATAGACCTTAAAGGCCGCAGCCAAGATCTCAGTCTGAGGTGTTGTAGGTCCTTGCTCTAATTTTCTCAATTTGACCCATATGTCGGGGTAACTTTGGGACAGAAAGTAAGTCATAAGGACCTGATGTCCCCTGTTGGAAGGCTTTTGTCAGTCGATCAAGAAATTTGGAGGGGGTCTCCTCCCTTTTTTGTATGATTTCCTGCAGCTTGTCAAAATTAACTACCTTTTGTGCTGCATGCTTAAGACCAGCTAGTATACAAGTGTAAAACTGATCTCGCAAGACCATATCCCCTGGGGAATTATAGTCCCAGTTAGGGTCCCTTTCAGGGACGGCTTTAGGTCCAATGAGATGGTTAGGGTTGGTTCTATGGTTTTCATCAGCATAGGCCCTTGCCTGCTCCTAGACTCACCTATGCTCCTCAGGAAGGAGGGTATTTGCCATGATATATATATATATATATATATATATGTATATATATATATATATATGTATATATATGTATATATATATATATATTATGGAAGGTAAGGGTATAATCTTGGGGACCCATTGAAATTCCCTGAGGTATGTAGTGGGGTCAGTGGTATAAGACCCCAACCCATTTCTCGATTTGCACTACCTAGGTCATTGGGAAGGGAACATAGACACAGATAATTCCTTCTGGACCCGCAACTTCCTGGAGTGGGGCCAGCACTTGGGCGGAAGCATATGAAGGAGGGCGAGCAGACATTGTGCAAGATCGCATGAGGGGTGGGCTGAAGGAGGAGGAGGTGGCAGAAGTGGGTAGAAGTGGGGCTGGAGGGGCCAAGGGAGGGGGAGAGGTTTCAGGTCAGTATAGGGGCAGCTCGTCCGCAGGATCGAAATCAAGAAAGGAGGGGGATGGTAGGGGCACAGCCAGTTGACAGGCAAGGAGGATATTTTCGGTGTTGCAGCGGGTACAGAGTGAGGGATTTGAATGGAGGAGGGAGAAAGCCTGAATATATGGAATCTCTACCCATTTTTTTTTTTTTTTTTTTTTTTTGATCACTCGCAGAAGTTGAAAAGATCTCTCAGTATACAGGGATCCAGGGACCCAGAAGCAGGCCATTTGGTTATCTAAGGGGTATGTGGGCCAATCTTGAGTGCAAAACTTGGTAAGTCTTGTTGGTTATATATCAGGAGTTAGGCCAAGAGTGGCTAGTTGTTTAAGAGGCATTGTAGAGGGGAGTCGGCTGGGAGGGATCGGAGTGCATACGAGAGCAACAAAGAGTGAGTGATAGCAAAACCGAAGAAGAGAGTGAGGACGAAAGCAAAGAAGAGAGTGATCAGAGGGTAGTTGGCCAGGAGGGCTAGGAGTGGGTCAGCTGGGAGGGGTGAAGAAGCAGCAGCAGAAGAAGAAGAAGCCCCCATTTTCCCGTTCCGAACGGGAGAGATATATTATCCTGAGGAGTGTCCCCCTCAAGATATATATATCAGAGATCCAAGTCCGTGAGACCCAGTCGTCACTGGAGTAAAGCAGACATGGCGTCCAAAGGGACTGAAGGACAATGGGCCACCCATTGTTTTCGTGTCCCGTTCCGAACGGGAGAGATATGACCAAAGTCCAAACTAGGCCAGAGGCTGGAAAAGGGCTTTCTTCAACTGTTCCCAGGAAAGGGAGAGAGGGAGAGAGGGAGGGAGAGAGAGCTCGTTGAGGTCCACTGTGACCACGAAGGTCTAGGTGGGGTGCAGTCCTCCCCGTACGGGCAACAAGCAGGGCTTGTTGTCAGTTCCCATTGTGAGCTGGTTTAGGAGCTCGGGGATGGGGGGGGGGGGCTTACCAATCCGATGGCAGGTGGTGGATGCTTCGGAGCGGCAATCGAAAAGTGGGCAAAGGCTGAGGCAGTCCTGGGTGATTATGCCCTTCAGCTTGGGACAGGATCTGAGTCACGGCACCAATGAAGGGCAAAAATCACACCAGGGACAGCCGTGCAGCCAAGAGATTTATTCAACAGCATTTGTGGCTGGTTGGAGGTCGAAGAGGTGCTCTGATCGAAGGTCGAAGAAGTACTGGGAGGGGAGTCAGGGAGAGGGGAGTGTGCATACTCTGAACAGAAGGTGGGTGCCTAGTCGCACTGGCTGGGATCTCTGGAGCTGTCAGCTAAAGCAGCTGCTGTCTGGCTGGAGGCTGGAGCTGTTGGCTGGGGAGCTGCCATCGGGCTGAAGGCGGTGGGTCTGGAGCTGTCGGCTGGGGCAGCTGCCGTTGAGCTGGAGGCGATGGGTCTAAGGCTGGTGCAGTGGCTTCCTCCTCTCCGCAGGGTCAAGCTGTTGTGTGTCTGTGGTTCCCTTACTGGAAAATGAAACAAGGTTGCTTTGCTCAGGATACTGAAACCTCTCGGGGGGAGGGTAGCCCATCTATCAACCAGGATTACAGGCACGTGCCACTGCGCCTGGCAGATATTGCCTATCTTAAAGCTTATTTTTCACCAGTGAATAATTAGTGTCCTCACTGTGAGCATACATTCTGGGCTTTAGAGTCTATAAGGATATTTAAGGATTATACCTGTCCATGGGGGATAAAAGGTTGTCATCTGAATGGCACTTCTTATTTTAACTTTAATTTCAAGGAAGACTTTAGCCATGGGGTGGGGGGTGAGTCACTGGGGTCAATCTAGTATCACAGGGCTGGCTGTCAGACACATTCTTCTATGACCCTGTAGCCTTGGTCATAAAAAGGAAATGAAAACATTTTATTACAAGTCTTCTTGTCTTCTGTAGCTTGCTTCTGCCATCTGCCCCTGCTGCACCTGTGACACATGCACACACACACACACACACACACACATACTGCATATCCCACACAAAAGTAGAGACATCAATGAGGCAATTGCAAATATTAAAATCTGCAGTTCCTGTCTGATTCAAAGACCTGTGGAATGGTAGAGTTGAAAGAATCATGAGAAATCATGCAGTCCTTCTTAAAATAAGTAGTGGGGCTGGTGGAAAGGTAGAAAAGAAAACCAAAAATCTAGTGGATGAAGTTCCTGTCACAATGTGAGCAGCAGAGCCCTGCTCAGGACTCAGTTCATGTCTTCCTTTTAACCTTTCATTAACTATTTATCAAGCACCATCTTTGTGCCAGGAGCTGTGCTGGGAACTCGAGATACCTTGGTGGACAAAACCCATATGCAGTTGCTGCACTTCTGATGGGGCTTACAGACTAGTTAGGAGGGCAATCTGTGATTGATTGGTAATCAAGGCCGGCGGCGGGGGTAGGGGGGCGTCCTAAGCACTGGGAAGGAGAATCCACATGCTATTTAATGGTGTGACTCGGGAGCAGGCAGCAGGCTTCCCAGAGGAAGTCATGATTCATTTGTGATCTGAAAGGTAGCAGGAGGAGAAAGAGGAAAGATGCTCCAAAGATAGAGGGAAGTCCTCCTTCCTGGTCCAGGAAATGTTTAACTGTGGTGTGCTGGAGCCAGCTCACAGGGACTCGCACCTGCTCCACTGTGAAATTCTCTTCCTAGCCCTGCACTCTGTGAGGTCATGTGGTAACTTGAAATTGGCCATAGTGGGCATATTCATACCTCAGAAAGCAACAGATGCCACAAATTTGGGCTTCCCCCAACTCCAACTTTGGAGAGTCATTTTTACCAGCTCCACAGGCTTCATATATTCCACCTGCTTCCTGGCGGTGGACAGCACAAACAGTGCCCTTTAAGCCAAGTGCCTGGTCTCCCTCCTGTAGAAACTACCAAGCACCCCCCAACATGTGACTTGGGCCTTGGGCAGTTTATTACAGACCCTGGGCTATCTGGCTCCTGGGATCCAGGACATCCCAAAAAGTTAATACCAACCCACTAAGAAAGAGCCTGTTCTTGTGGTCTCCGTCACCCTCTTGCCATCTAATGATATTTATCAACCACCCACGCCTGCCCAGCACTGTATGAGACACTTGGCCAGGCAGATCTCAAGTACGACTTTGACCCCTCAGGAATTCGGGGCCTGGCTCAGGCCGCTAGACTGACATTGTTCCTCCCTAATATAACACAGGCTGCTGGGAGCACAGAACCAGGGCTAGAGCCTAGCCGAAGGCACAGGGATAGGAGATGGCACTGTGTTTTGCACGGTGTATCTAGACACAGGAGGCTCCAGGTGAGAAAGGGTTAGGGTTCACAGTACATGTCATGTGGTCAAGTTCTAAAGCAGTGAATTCCACCACCCTCACACCCCACTCCCCACCTAGTTCTCTGAAGAGATTTGCTAAAAGAAAAGGTGAGTTTTGAGTTCTTGTGAAGACTGTCAGTTAGCAAGCATGGGGACCATTCCAGGGGTGGAAGTCTCATGGTGGCAACATCTTTGTTTCCGGGGCTATGTGTGCATACTGTGTATATGTGTGGGTGCCTATGTGTGCATGTGCACAAGTGTACACATGTCCACATATGTGTCTACATGTGTGTATCTAAATGTATGTGTGCATGGTTTGGAGTGTATGTGTGTGGTACACGGAATATGGAGGGAAACCAACATGGGCTGTGTGATAGAGCAGAGTATGCTGAGGCAGACAGGGCTAAGAAGTGGAGAATCTAGAAGGAAAGAGTGGCCCGGGGTCTGGATGGGAAAAGAAGCAGGGCAGCCAGGATGGACAGAATTCTCTGCCCTATGAACACCTGGCTTGCCCTCTCAGACTGTGCTGGAGAAGGCACCCCCTACACTACAAAAAATGCAGCCATTTGCTCTCTTGACCTAGAGTCGCCACCACTCAGGGCGACGGTGAGTCTCCAGGAGGCCTCTCCTCCCTGGCCCAGCACTAAATCTGAGTGCAGAAGGAGAGTAGCACTCCCAGCGGCTAACACCGAGTCTCCAATCCACTCCTCGTATCATGAAGCTGCACCCCTGGAATGGAGTATAGGCAGGAGTGAGCAGAGGGAGTACTGTTGGATGAGCAGGGCCAGCAGGTAGGCTGCCAAGGGGGGTTGGGGAGATGTAATACAAAAGGGGTGATAATTTGAAGGTGCTGTGTATTTAGAGTACAGAGGAGACAATGAAGGAAAGAGGGTGGCTGAGATCCCCAAATATATTGGGAAAGAAGTTGACTCAGAGTGGACAGACAGACAGACAGAGGCAGGTGGACATGAAGAGAAGTGCCCAGGTGCCCTGAAGAGAAGCTCCACTCCCTCCCTGGATCCCTTTCTCTGTTGTAACCATACTAATGACCTACTGGCACAGCTGCTGCCTTTCCTGGTGCTGCCTTGGAGCCCAGGAGAATCCTCTGACCCTTCTAACAAGGTAAAGGGTCCTGGCCCAGTCACTGGAAGCCAACAAGACAGTTTGGAAGAGAAGCACTCTCCAGTCATCTGCAGAGGGACCCTGGGCAGAGAGACAGTACAGTAGTGCTGTCTCCTCTAGGGCATCTAGTTGAGGGCATGAGAGGAATCTCTGCCTACCAAACCTTGTGCATGACCAGGAGCTGCATCTGCCTGATGGAAAGATCTATTCTAACTCACACAAAGCCTTCGCATCGCCTGGCTATAGCTCTAACCCTGGAAGCCCATGCAGTCCACGGGAGGGTAGCCCAGGAGAGAATAGGAAAACCGAAGAAGGGGAACTAGAGTTTATGTTGAGGTTCAAGAGAGAGGCAATCTATGGGGAGGGAACAGTAAAGACCCATGTTACCTACTTAACAATGTCTCCTTTGGTCAGCACAGGGCTATTAGTTACTCTGTGGTCTGAAGATGAAGGGATGTTTTCCTTATTAATATAGAAATAATTAACTTGTTTATGTTATCATGCTCATTGTCTAAATATTGTTCAATAAAATATCTTATTGCTGATAATTACACAAGCATTACAGTAAACATGGACTCCTGCCAGAGACAGGGGTGCATTTCCAGTCACACAGAGAGCACCCAGTGTTTATTGCTGCCACGTAGTCACCTAACTGTGGTCCCCTGCCTGCAGCTCTGCGGTAACTCCTTATCAACCCCAGGTGAAGAGCGCTCTGATAAAGAGCAAATTATTCTCTGTGGTCAAATCCCACAATATGTGGGTGACAAACACAGTGGCATTGTTTCCTCCACTGAGTCTTGTTTTCCATGTGTGGGAGGAATTCCAGACTGGAGAATTCTGCATCCAGACTTCGTAGACTTTTTTTTTTTTTTTCTCCTAATCGAGACAAACATAACTAATGATAAAGAACAATACCAGCCTGGCTTCTATGCTCTGAAAGCCTCGGGGTCAAAACCTGACCTCAATAGGGATTGGAAAGGATCCAACAGCAACTACTGTCTTCTGTTGTTGAGTTGGACCACAGACTCCACCAGACCAACTTTCCCTTGGCTACGGAGCATGGACACAGAGCAGATGTGCCTGCCTGCTTATGTGCTGGAGGATGGAACTGCTCTCCCAGCTTATTGAAATCAGATGCAACAGCACTCAGAGCTGCCCTGCAAACAGATGGTAACTCCATGCAAACACCATCATATTGGAAAATTGCAAGAGCCATGACTCCATCTTCTTACTGCCCTACACAACTGTATGTTTACCAACTGGGCAAGAGAAAGGTCTTCTCTTCTCCAACCATATACTGTGAGGGTCCAGGCTCATGTCTAGATAACTAAAGCAGTAAAATATGCAACCCCTATCCACAGCTTTATTTTCCATAGTTCTGCCTGAGGTCAACCATGATCTGAAAATATTAAATGGAAAATTCCAAAAATTAACACTTTGTTAGTTTTAAGTTGTATACCATCTGAATAACTTGATGAAATATTGCAACCTCCCATTCCAGCTTTTCAGGACATGAATGATCCCTTTGTCCAGCATATCCACCATGTATACCCTGCCCTGCTGTTAAGCACTTAGTAGCCAACTCAGTTATCAGATCAACTGTTGAGGTATCACTGTGCTTGTGTTCAAATACCCCTTATGTGGCAGTCTAATACCACATCACAATGCTGGTGTCATTCACCTCACTTTGTCTCATCACTTATGCTTTGTATTATCTCACATCAACACAAGAAGGGTGAGTACAATAAGATAATTTGAGAGTAGAGACCACATTCACATAAATTTTATTATAGTAGACTGTTATAATTATGCTATTTTATTATCATTTATTGTGGTTAATCTTCTACTGTGCCTAATTTATAAACTTTGTCATATGTATATATGCACAGGAGAAACACAATATTATATAGAGAGTTCAATATTATCCATACTTCAGGCATTCACTAGGAGTCTTGGAACATATCCCCAAGGGATAAGGGGGGATTACTATATACAGATTTGAATATGATAGATAATTCTGGAAAGATGTGCCCTAAATGTTAACATTAGTTATATCTGGCTAGATGAGATTGGAATAAAAAACAAGATGGTATATGTGGAATCGAGCATAATGGTTTGAGGAATTTGCACTCAATTTCCAAATGGCATTCAACTTGTCACAAACAAATCCTGAGTTTATGTAGAAATATTTCTTTAAATATGCAGCATACTTAAGAAAAGTGTATCTTAAAATGCTAGGTAGTTAATGAACTCAATTGCTCTAAATTTTAGAAGTTTAAATTATACTGAATTTGTTTGAGATTTTTCCATGTTAAAATTATGTAATCTGGGCAAAACACTAAGTTAGACTTTGTTAGATTTTATCAATTGATTGACTTGGGGGGAATTTACCTAAGCAAATTAATACATAGCTTCATTTTCTTCCTCTGTGTAAAATATTGAACAACTATACTCATAGTGCTATTATGAGCATTAAAAGAGATAATCCATTTAGAGTATTTACCACAATAATACCTGACAATGAGATATTGGACAAATTTTAGCTATCATTAGTCTGGCACTCTGTCTCTCTCTGTATATATATGTGTATGTATGTGTGTGTGTGTGTGTGTGTGCCTATGTTTTCATTTATATTTTCTTTCAAAGATGACACCGAGAATTGCAAAAAAATGATAAGCAGACAAATGAGCAGAAAACAATTATTTTCTGAATTAACCTGAGATAGACCTGAGTGCAAAACAAATAAATATCCAGGGTCCCGTTCAAGTCCTCCAGCATCTGTTGACTCTTTGAACTTTTCTCAGCTACCCTCCAGGTAATGCTTAATACATCATGGCAGGAATTTAGGACTGAAAGAGACCTTAGAAATAATCAGTCCTTGTCTTTTGGTAGGTGACTTGCCCAACATCACAGGGCAGCAAAGCCAAGACTAGCCTCCGAGACCCTGACCACTCACCTATTTCTTTTCACTCTGACAGATGGTCTCAATTGGTTGATAGATAATGATCTTGACTCCCCTTTGGTCCTTAGACTACTTCATAATGTCACACAGTATGTAGCCCAGCCCCAGGCATGTAGTAGGTACTTGATAAATGGTTTGATGTGCAAGGTGCATACTAATCAGTATAGGGTAGGAAACTAAATAATAAGACAGAGTCTCTGCCTTCAAGAAGCTTACAGAGAGCCGGGCGCGGTGGCGCACGCCTGTAATCCCAGCACTTTGGGAGGCTGAGGCAGGAGGATCGCGAGTTCAAAGCCAGCCATCAGCAATGGCAAGGCACTTAGTAACTCAGTGAGACCCTGTCTCTAAATAAAATACAAAAAAGGTCTGGCGATGTGACCCAGTGGTCGAGTGCCCCTGAGTTCAATCCCCAGTACCACAAAAAAAAAAAAAAAAAAAAAAAAAATAGCTTACAGAGACTAATCAGGGAATCTACAGCAGGGCATGAGGAGTTCTCAGAGAGGGGAAGCTTGTTTAATCTTGTTTAATTTCATCTATAGAAGAATGAAGATCAGAAAATGTATATAATAAATCTCAGTGAGCTAATTCTTTAGGCTTCTTACTCCAGACAAGTCCCTAAACTAGATAATTCCCTAACTCATGTTTATAGCCTTAACTCTAGATTTCTATATCAGCTCCCTCCTCAAATTCTCCACTTGTATGTACAATATAATACATATACAAGATTTTAATATATAGGTATCTCCACTTTAGCTCATTCCAACCTAAATTCCTGATCCTTACCCTTCAAATCTGCTCCTCTCAAGGGTTCTCCATCTCAATAAATGGCACCTCCATCTAGCTGAGTGTCAAAAACTTTGGAGTCTCCATAATTACCCTTTTCCCTCACTGCTGCACATCACAGTCCACGAGGAAGATTCTCTTGGCTTCTTTCCTTCAACATACCCCTCTTACAGTGTCCTCTCACCTACCCTAAATTGCCACCACAGCTCAGACCACTGCCTCCTCTCCCTCAGATTCCTGCAGGAGTTGCCTCACCAATCTTCTGGTTTCTCCCTTGGGTCCCTAGTGTGCATGCTCGGCTATATCGAGTTATGTCACTTTCCTGCTCAAAACCTTCTCATGGCTTCCTGTTTCCTTCAAAATCAGTCCAAACTCTCCAGGGCCCATAAAGCTCTATGAGAGCTGGCTCCTGTTGTCACTGAGATCTCACCTCCTACCATTCTGCCACAGCCATAGAGACGGTTTGCTATTTTCAGCCACATATGTTCCTGCCTCAGGGACTTCACACTGGCCATTCTCTGCCTAGAATGTTCTTCCACATTCTGCATATCTCTCTCCCACACTTCAGTTAGGTCTCACTGGTGACCACCTCATCACAAAGTCCTTCCCTGACCAAACTAACCTTCCCCGACTTATAATTCCAACTTGCTTACCATGCTTTGTTTTTCCCAGCACTTATCAGCAATTGGTATTTTGTTGGCTATTTTTTCATTTTGTAGAGAACATTTCCCCAACTGTATCCCCAGTCTCTAGAACGATGCCTTGTCCTATAGTAGGTGCTAAAAGACTGACTCAACAATGCACTGTTTTTTTTTTTTTATTTTGCACCAAGGATTGAACTCAGGGACACTTAAACACTGAGCCACATCCCCAGCCCTTTTTATTTTTCCTTTTGAGACAGGGTCTCACTAAGTTGCTCAGGGTCTCATTAAATTGCTGAAGCTGGCTTTGAACTTGTGATCCTCCTGCCTCAGTCTCCTGAGCCACTGGGATTACAGGTGTGTGCCACGATGCCCCACAACAATGCACGGTCATTCCCTCATTCTGTAATTGTTGGGCTGTGTGGGTGTTGTCTATTGCTCCTGCTAGGCCAGTCTTTTTCACCTCTGTCATCCCTGCAATTCTGAGCATGGTGCACCTGCATGGCACAGGTGCTCCTATGCATGTACTGAATGAAACTGAATGATTTCCAAGCACTAGCCACACATTTTCAAGTTCAGTCAAGTTCATATTTATCAGCCAGAAGCATTGTGCCCCAAGGATTTGTTAATTTTCCTGAGAAAGCCCCAGCATTTCGTTAGAACTTAGGCAGCAACTCTTGGAAGAAAACAACGCAGAGCTTTGTATGATGGAGAAAACGGGGAGGTGTAGTCAGAGTCAGGGCCATTTGCAGTGACCTTTGGCCAGACCTGAGTGTGCAGAGCCAAGCTGTGGGGAAAGCCATAGAAGCAAATGCAACCAAAGGGCTCATCAGCTCTCAGCCACTAAGATCATGGGTCTGTCCTGGAGGGGAGGTGTGTGCCATTCGTCTGCCACAGAACCATGTAGACAAACCACAGTGACTCAGACACACCAAAATTTTTGCTCCTGTCTGATTCTGCTACACGTCTACAGACCCAGACAACTTTGTTCCTTGACTTTGGAATCACATCCATTTGTTTGAGTAATGAATGGGGTCTTTCCATCATGCCATCCTGGAGACACACCCCAGGCCCCAGTCAAGGGAGGCTGTGCTACACTGAGGTCTTTCCAACAGCCAGCTTCTTTAGAAGGCATCCAGGTGCAGCTTGAGTGGAACAAAATTCAGGGCTGTAAGTGGGGCTAGAACATGACGCTGTATACGAGGAATCATTTACAGATTTATCTTAAAGTCAAAGCTACCTGCAAGAGTGGATTCAGCTCTGCCTTCTACTATCTCCTCAGGCTCACATGTTTAAGTAGGAATCATTCACGAAATGTGTCATTGTCTACTTATATTTTCTCCTGATGGCAATAGAATGTGACTCAACTCCCCAGGTCATCATCAGTTATTTTTAGACCACTTTTGTCTTTTAATAAAAATCCTTTGGCGGGGCTGGGATTGTGGCTCAGCGGTGGAGCGCTCGCCTAGCGCGTGCGCGGCCCGGGTTCGATCCTCAGCACCACGTACAAATAAACCCATTGTGTACAACTAGAGCAAATAAATAAATATTTAAAAAAAAATGGAGAAGTATACTTTAAAAAAAAAAATCCTTTGGCTACTGGAAGACTCATTTCAAAAGTTGATCAGAAAAAGTAAAACAATTGTACATTTACAAGACATATGAAACCAAAGAAAGAAACAGCTTTATTAAGGTAAAGCAACTTAGTATGATGGGTATTTTTGCTTTTATCTTTTTAGTGTGTTGGTACTGATAAGCAATTCTTACCTTTGGAAATGATGCCAGGAAACCCACTAAAATCAAAGCAAGTACAGATTTACAGAAAAGCAAGTAGCAGCTATCTCAGATCATCCAGGGGTCTGGGGCCAGCATTCTGCTGAGAATTCACCAAACCAAATTGAGCAGTTCAGGGCACCAGACATCTAAAAAATGAAAGTATAAGCCCATTGGGAATAGTAAGAAAAGACTCATCCGGATTTTTTTTTAAATGCATCCAAAGCTCGAACCATTACAACAGACCAAAGCAGGACTCTCCAAACCAGAGCTGCAAAGAGGCCACTTCCAAAAGCTACTTAAGTGAGACAGCACATCTGGATCTTTCCTCCACACAGGACTGACTTATAGGGACAGAAATTGTCCCTCTCTCTGGAAAATCCCCAAATCACAATCTCACAACTGTTAACACTTGTTTTCAACCATGTTCAATGGCTGGTTTAGACTATTCTCAAAATGAATTTCTTGGTATATGGATTCACATATATGTTGCCACATTTTCAGTTAATAATGTTTCCATGGTGAAATAAATTTGACCTCAGTTATCTTCTAAGAGAGTTCCAGTGCCTACTGGCACGTGGAAAGCTGAGTACAGAAAGCTGTTTCTAACCCAGTAGTTCCAAATGTGCTTAACCATGGAACCTTTGTTTCACCAAACCTCTTTTTATATCCCAAGGGTGGAAAGCACTGCTTTGAACATTCCAGTGACTTCAAGGCCAAGATTGAGGCCCACTTCCTAGAAAGATCATTCATTCTCTTAGTAAGTGGACATTTGTTAGCTGGCTTCTGTAGGTCAGGCTCTGCCTAGACACAGAGACAAATACAAAGAAGAAAGTGTCTAGATTGCGGCATGCTGGTAGTATCAACGTAATGGAGGAGATAAACACGTACATAAATATCAGCATTTTCATGGGAGGCAGGCCTCTCTAGACCTCTTCATTACTGACAGTCCGTATGAAATAATTTTCAGCTCATGTTGTTCAGTAAATATTTTCTGTGCATTTGTCTTATTTCCCCCTCTATTATTTATTACTAAAGATAAGACTTGTACCTCATAATTGTCTAGTATTATCTATAGTACCTAGAATGGGATTGAACACATAATAATTCATCTACTGTATATTGGTTGATTAATTAAAGACTCAACTAGGTGATTCCTTGACTCCTTTTTAGTTTTGCAATTCTAAGAATCTTTCTCAAATGTTGGTACAATCTTATGCCTACAAAATTATGGTGAACCACAAAAGTATTTAATAATTCATTAGTTCTAGTTTTCTATGGCTTGTCTTAATGCCACAGAAGTAAGTAATTTAATGTACACTCCTCTCCCAGTGGCAAGCCACAGCGAAGGAAAGCAATTTACTCTCTGCTATGGACACAGCTTAAGTGTTACAACTTAAAACTTAGTGATTTGACCTTGTAATCGGAGAATAGCCAAGTCTCTAATTTTACATATGGGCATCCTGGGAATCAAGTGAATGTTTAGCTATCCATTGTAGAATTTAATACAGATTAGGGTTAGCCACAATTGGTAACACTTGGGGAGCTGTTAATTTCTTGCTGGCAATTTCACTGTAAACTCCCTTCATAAATTTTAGATTTAAACTTGGCATTGTCATCTGGATTTTATGCATATCTATTTGATTTACATATGCTGAGTGGTTGCTAATTGTATGACCAGCAAATAGACAGCACCTCTGATGCTTTAAGTATTTGAGAATTCTCCAGAGCCACAGAAACTTAATTTCATAAGTGAATGAGGAAGTGAATTTGGTGAAGATGAGTTGTGTTTGGCTCTACAATGATGTGTCAGCATTTCTCAGTCTTTGTGCTAGTGATGTTTTGGCCAGATGTTTTTCGTGATGGGAAGGAAGTGCCCTGGGCCTCACAGTCTGTTTGCAGTATCTTCAGTCTCTTCTCACTAGATGCTAGTAGCACCCCTCCTACCCATCTATGACACCAAAAAATGTCTCCAGATATTGCCGGATGTAATGGTGAGGAGAGAGGAAAACCTCCCTTGGTGGAGAACCATTGATGCTAAAAGAACTCCTGGTGGCTAAAATCAGTTCTAAACTGATGCTAACTGAATTTTTCACTTTAGTTAGTAGGTGCTCAGAGAATGGAAAGCAATGTTTGTTGTGCTTTGGAACTACATACTGTTCTCTTTCTAGCCTGTATAGCTTAAGAGAAGCCATCTATCCTCTCAGAATCTTCGTTTCCCTATCGATGCAAGAAGAGGAATACCTACCCACATGTGGGCACCAGCAGAAGAGGGCCATACCCTGAAAAGCTCCTAGTATTATATTATGCCAAGCAAGTAGCAGACATGTATTAAATATCTCTAGTTCCCCTCCTCCTCTATCCCTTTTCCCAGTGTCTGAGTCAAACATAACCAAATTATATGCACTACAAATGGCGTGGTGGTTTCTTCCTAATTTTTTTCCTTCTATAGCACAGATAATCAGGAACTGACATTATATCCAAACCTTATGTGAGCTTTGGAGAACAGAACAGCCTCAGCCAACAGTAGATAAAAGAGAATCTGAGTCCTCAACCCTCCCCTTCATCCCCAAGAACTTCCAAATACGGGGAATGCATCCACACATCCACATACATGAAACTCACAAGTTTTCTCATTCTGTGTTCAATATAAGATTATAAAGCCTAGACAAAGAGGCTGCTCCTAGAGGGTTGATGGAGTCCTCCTGCCCTAGCACCCATCCTCAGCCATTAAATAGACCTGGTCACTTCTCAGCTGAACTGCATGAGCCTTTTAAAAAATGAAACAGCCCAGTTTAGGCACCGTGGGGAGAAGGCTAACATGAAAACTTATCTGGTGTAGTCCTAGACCTCAGGGATTTACAGAGAGGACATATGGAAAGGCTTATGAATCTTATTTTCATTATAAAGGCATTATAACAACATTACGAGCCATTTGGAGAATGAGGGAGAAAGGAAGGGGATCACTCAAAGTTCTAACACTCAAAGCAACTGTTTTCATTTATGTATTGACTTCCAGGCCTCATTCCCACACACATGATTTCCCTCGGCTACAGAGATTCCACACACATTCTCCCCTCACCTGTCCCCCACCCCGTCTTGCACTAGATCACAAGCATTGCCCTTTATCCCTATTCGCATCTCAGTTTTCATATTTAATGGCTGCAGAGAAGTTCTGGAAAAAGATTTCCCACAAAGTAATCCATTGACTCTCCCCTTATTGATGAATACTTGCCTTCTGCTTTTGCAATGATACAACATTTGCGTGGGGTAGGAGGGGATACATAAGTATAGCTTTCCCATGTCAGGATCATTTTCTTTGGGACAGAATCTCAAAAATGGAATGAATAGGTAAAAACTATGAATATGTCTACAGTATTAAATATAATATTGTCAAAGTATTTCAAAGTACATAATTTTGTTATAAAAGTATTCATGGATTTTTACCAAATACTTAGAAAATACAGGAGAGTATAAGGCCTAAAACAGTCACTCATAATCCTTTAATTCAACTGTTACTGTATTTTGTTCCAATCTTTTCTCCATGTATCTGTCTTTAATGTAAGCATCTATATAAAATTTGTTTTATTATAATATTACCAAGACTAGCCTTCTTAAATAACGAGATAAACAGTGTAGAGGAGTAACTCTAGTTCACATAATAAAGGATCTCTCTGGGCACAGTGGCACACTCCTATAAGCTCAGTAGCTCAGGAGGATGAGGCGGGGGATCACAAGTTCAAGGCCAGCCTCAGAAACTTAGCTAGGCCCTAAGTAACTTAGTGAAACCCTGTCTCAGAATTAAAAATGTAAAGGGCTGGGGATGTGACTCAATGGTTAAGCACCCCTGGGTTCAGTCCCTAGTACCTAAATAAATAAATAATAGGACTCCTTAGGGTGCAAAGGGTAGATGGCTGCAGGATACCTGACTGCTTTCAGTACACCCAGCAGAATGAAAGTTCAGTGGGAATCAACTCTGAAGGAAGCAGGTGTGTTTTATACACACATATTTGCATATTCAAGTCTCCACCTCACACACTCATTTGGTGATTGCCATGT
The DNA here is from genome assembly GCA_025594165.1 of Tamias sibiricus. Taxonomy (NCBI): domain Eukaryota; kingdom Metazoa; phylum Chordata; class Mammalia; order Rodentia; family Sciuridae; genus Tamias; species Tamias sibiricus. The sequence goes on along the minus strand of CM046658.1, from coordinate 106,053,895 downwards.
GGAATCATTTGCACTCTTTAAATTGTTGTTCATTCTTGATTTCTCTTCTTTCCTTTCTTCCTTCTTTCATTTCCTCCTTCCCGCCTTCTTCCCTCCTTCCCTTTTAAAAATTGTTTTTTTTCCTGATTGTATATAATTGAACTGACATGTTTAAAGCTCCTGTAACAAGAACCATTACATCCTAAATTGAGCGCTGTTCACAGTGGGGAATTCTGCCACAACTGACCGCCCACTCCCATTGCTGAAGGTCTCTGTTCAGTCGAGGTAGCACCTGCCCCTCCTCCAGTCCTTCTCATTCATCCCTGTGGTATTTCCCGCAGTGGTGAAGAGCAGCTCTTTCCCCCTCACCCTGTGAAAACGTCCCTGAATGTGTAACATCCCTACTTCTATCCATTTTTGTTATGGGGTGGTTTCCAGATGCCTCACCTTCCTGGTTCATTGTTAGCACTCGCATACTGGGGAAGAGAAGGAATGGGGACTTGGGCTGAGGCTGTGGTTCCCCCAGCCCATGCACTGATCTACTGAGCAACCCCAACAGGGAAATGGCAATGGCACAGAGGAAAAGTGGAAGCATATCCCTGAGACAGCCTCTCTGCAGCTCCAGTTCCAGAAGGTTGCATCCCAGATTTATGGAGGGCACCTGGTGGAGCAATGATGCAAACGCAATGTGAAATCCAAGTACATCATCATCTATCTGTGTTTGGATTTGGTTTAGGGTTTTTTATTAATGACAGTGGATTTGATTAAACAAAGTTTACACAGTAACTAACTCCAGCTGGATCCAAGCATCAATGGGAAACCCCAATTCCCCTGATGTTGTCCTTTTGTCCTTTCCACTCATGATTTCTTTCCAAAGCATTTTCTCCGAATCTGATAATGGTGAGGTCATACGATCTCATTTATTTGAAGGGCCAGTCTGGCACGCCCAGCCCGGCGGCCCTGCGATGAAGGACTTTTGTGTTGGAGATGCTGTGTGCCTGGATTGTGGCCTTGTCCTCAGTTATGCGATGAAATCACTGTATCGTTCTGCCAAGGCAATGTTATCATTGGGTTTGGGTGCAGATTTGGAATTTTTCTAACAGAAACCATATTCTAATAGATCACTAATTGAAACATCATCAGGATTGTCTTGTAACGTTACCAGAAGCTAGTTCAATGAAATTTGGGTCCTTCAGTGCAGTTGTTACTTATTTTAAATTGCTATGATTACCTACTGCTTGGGCTGTTTCTTTAGGGAAATCCAAGAAGCATCTCTCACCGGTCCTGGCTGAGGACTGTGAGCCTGTTTGTAATTTGTGCAGTGATTTCTTCCTCTGGGGTTGAAGCCATCTTCAAAATCATTTTTTTCAGTCTGTCTCCTTCTCCCATTTCTCCTTGTCTCCGGCTCCTCTCTTGGGCTGCCTTCCCTCCTGCTGCTACTACTCCCTTGTCTGTGGATCTCCTTCTCCACCCTCCTTGCATTTTCCCCCCTCCCCTCTATTGTTTTCTTGTCCTCTGTCTCTCCTCTCATCGACTGCTTGCCTCTTTCTCCAGTTCTCCTACTCTCTCAGTTTCTTCTTACTGTAACTCCATCTTCCTCCTCCTACTTTCTCAGTTGCCTTTTTGATGACAACAGATCTTCTAAGGGTAGGGCAAATCCCAGCTCACTAGTTTCTCCCAATGCCTGAAGGCATGGGGTTGTTCTGATTCCCCTGATCAGGACTCACCCATTCCTGCCACAATACTCATCAAGCTTCAAACTGATGGGAAATGAGATAGGCATTTCTGCCTATGTCCCTGACCTGGGCTTAGCCCCAGCCTAGTCCCTAATTGGAATCAGCAGATCCACACCAGGACCATAGCCAACATCAGTGCCAGCATTAGTCAGATCCCTCATGGTGCCAGGTGGGGACTGGGCCAAGCGGCATAATTAATAGCCAGTGTGTGCCCTTCTGATGTGTCTGCCAAAATGTCACTATTACCCTGTAGGGGACAGCCATTGCTCACTGTTATGGAGCCCTTTTTTTAAAAAAATTTTCACCTTTATACTTACTCACTATTCTTGAAAATCTAAAGCAAGACATTGGCTTGAACTTTTTAAAGAGTTTCTAGAAGCAACAGACTGGTGGGCGAGAGGAACTGCCAGATTCTTATCCCAGTACTTGCAGTGAAAATCACTAGTCCGCTGTACACACAGCTGCATGATTCCTACTATCAAACCAACTACTCAATTCAATACAGTAAATCAGAAGGAGATATTTTCTCTTCTGGCTAGGTGGCCTGTATGGTTTTCACTGAGTGATTCTGTTCTTTTAGGACAAGGGCATTTCACCTGGGAGCAATGAAAGCAATGTATCTGTCTTAAAAAAAACGTGTGTACACACATAAGAACTCAACCTCCTTCTTTGCCTTGTGGTTTACTTATATTCATGATGCACTCGCAGCTGAGAGCATGTAGCCTGGACAACTAAATCCTGATTAATCCGTGCAGATTTGGGGAAGTCAAGTTAAAAATTCACAAATCGAACCAACCACCAAATGTCCATCCACCACTCCATCTCTTTGCATTTCTGTTCAGTGTTTTTGCTTTCCAATTACCCCTCAAACCCAAGTCATTGCTTGGCATTTTCTTGTTTTAGAAAGTGACAAACAGAGCAAGCAGAGAAAACACTGTGTGTTTTGGACTGAAAATGAAATCATTACGGTAAGTTTCTATTCTTGTCGCCTGGAATTCTACTCTGGTTCTGATTAAGTTCAACAAAGATATTATATTCGATGCTTTCCTGTAAATGTATGAGATGGTTTGCTATTGCATGTCCATGAATGGAAATATTAACAGACTACACTTGGCTCCATCAGCCTCTGGCTTTGTCTTCACACCCAAAAAGCCAACCAATAGAGAATTACATCCCTAGCCCAGAGTGAGTAGCTCCTGACTTGCTTGTGTTTTTCTTCCCGATCTCAGAAATAGGATTTTATCCAGAAAATGTACAAGAGTAAATTGAATAGCCACATTCTAATTTCTGTAAATTGACCAGTAAAGAGCAACTGAGTATTTCTAAGCCTCTACCTTCTATGACTACATTTCTGTCAGAATAGTAGGTCCTCCCAAAACTGTTTCTAAGTGGGTGGAGTATTTCAATGAGCAGAAAATATGGTGTCTGGGCTCCGTTGAGATTATAAACAAGGAAAGACTCATGACAGATAAGTGGAGCAGTCAAGGTATTTTATAAGACTAAAAAATCTGCAGTAGAAATTTTTAAAGCAATTAGGTAAATTCAAGAATAGGAAATATGCAGAATCCCACCTATATACTATCCATATCATAGAAGCAAAAGTTGATACTCAGTTCAAAACCCAAAGGGCAAACCTGTTACTCCTTTGAACCGGTTAGATGTGTGAACCTTCAGAGTAGGGTAGGAGCAGATCGCAGAGATCTGAGCTCTTGTCTATCATGCATTAGCCACTAGGCCACGTAAACTCACACTTCTGTAAAATGGAGATAATACTCACCTCAGAAGATTTTTAATAAGCATTTTAAAAGACAGTATATAGAAATCCCTTAGTGTTGTGTTTGGCACATGTTTTTTAAATTATTAGTGGTAGTCATTGTTTTTACTTCTAGCCCACAGTTTATGCTAGTGAAACGCTGAACATATTTTAACACATCACATTGTATTAATTTTACATCTAAAATAGCAGTAATTCTATCCTTATCAATTAAGTCATAGACCTAAGGGAACTCTTCTGGAGACTTCTATCCCATCCCTGTGCTTTCTTCCCACAAGCCCAAACTCAAACTCCATTTTTGTATACTCACCCTAGTAGCCCAGAAGGCAGGAGTGTCCTACTCAGTCTGAACAAGTGGCAGAAAGAAGCAAGTTGGCCAGGCCTCCTCCTGGGACAGCTGGCTGGCCACTTCTCCCTCTGGGTTGGGAGGGCCACGAGAGAGCCATACTCAGGGCCTGGTCTTTAACTCTCTGGGACTTCCCCTCTGACAAGTGTGAGCCAATCACTGCCATGGGACTGGACATTATAAAGGCTAAAGGGTGTGGTCAAGGAGAGTTTTTCCTCACTGCAAAGCCCTAAGCACAGAGTCTATTTGTCTTCAAATATGAAGAAATGGAAAAGCTCAAAATGATCTGCAAAAAATTATGTACTTATATTTAATAGATTGCATCAGGCAAATGGAAGAACCTGCCTCACTTTGGAGGGCCAAGGTACATAATTCTTTATTTGCTTTTTAATTTATGTGTGTATGCATGTATCTATATTATAAATGTTCTTGTAACAGTTATGAATATTAATCTTTTACGATAATTCTAAGAATTATCAAGGTCTAAACTAAAAAGTGTCATCGTCAATATTGTGTATTTCCATTAAAAATACAATATTGACAAAAGAAAAATCTTAGGAGAAAGGAAGGAAAAAAAAAAAAAACACCTTTCAGAATGAGGCTGGAAATAATATGATAGAATATATAGGAAATAATGAAAATTCGTCTACACCTAGCTCTATCCACCACTCAACTGGGATTTATATGGACTTAAAAAAAATTCATTGAACTACTCTAGAAGACACTAAATGACCTCCATCTTGGCTCTCTTCTGCCTTTGGTGATTTTACTGATGGTTGAAGAGGAGGCAGGGGTGGGGAACATTGGTCAAACTTCAGTGGCTCCAATTTTTTGGAGGAGGTGGTGGTGATTGGTGATATTGATGGTGGCAGTGGTGATACTACTGGTGAAATGGTGGAAGTGGTCATGCTAGTGGTGGTGACTAGACAACGGTGGTGAGGAAGCATGGGGTGATGGTGGTGGTAATGCCAGGCTGGTGGTGGCCCTGGTGATGGCTGCAGTGGTGGTGGTGATAGCAGTGGTGGTGGTTGTGGAGATAATGCTGCCATGCTCTTTGGATCTAAATGAGAGACTTGTATAAAAGCTGTGAAGATCTGAGAAGTGGGAAGGGAGAGGAGAAGGACTTGATGGACACAAGTGCAGGAAACGTTTGGCACTATGCCCTGCCCATTACCACTGCACATGCCTTTTGAGGTGCTTCCTCTCTTGGGAACAACGCAAGAAAAACAAACATGCTTTAACGGATATACACTATCCTACTGGTTGTAAAGTTTGGGGGTTTTTGCTTATTTTTGTTTTCATTTGGTTTTGCTTTTTAGTCCTCAAAAAGTTTTAATCTATATTTTGGGAATATGAAAATCAGTTCTATGGAAAGAAGGAAAAGTAGCAACAGTTCAAAAAAAGTAGGGCTGAAAGTCCTGGACACAGGTGGGTAGGCGTGATGCAAGGAGACAGCAAGAGCCTTCTTCTTCTTTTTTTTTTTTTATTCTAAGTTGTTATAAATGACAGCAGAATGCATTACATTTCATATTACACATATAAAGCACATTTTTACATATCTCTGGTTGTATGCAAAGTATATTCACACCATTCCGTGACTTCATACATGCAGCAAGAGCCTTCTTATAGAAACTAACCCAAAACTCTGGGTTAGGCAGAGCTTACACATAACTGAGGCCAGCTGGACATGGTGGCACATGCCTGTACTCCCGCTGACTCAGGAAGCTGAGGCAGGAGAATAGCAAGTTCAAGGCCTGCCTGGGCAACTTAGCAAGACCCTATCTCAAGACTAAAACGGGCTGAGGGCGTTGTTCAGTGGTATAGTGCTCAAGGTTGTTTAGTAGCATGCACAGTGTTCTGGGCTCAATCCCCAACATGCAAAATAATAATAATAATAATAATAATAATAATAACTCAGGCCCTCACACAATCCCACAGATAGGCCAGTGTCCCTAGAACCAATGATGAGAACTGGAGCCTGACACAGTGACTTGGCTCAGAGGGGGCTGGGCAGTCAATTGCCCATATTCCTAGGGTGACACTCTTTAGACCAGAAATGGAAGAACAAGTCCCTGGAAGTCCTTTAAGGTGCAGATCCCTTCATAGACAGGGGCCTGGTGCCAGGAACTCGGCTGATTCACAAGGAAAGGAGTGAAATGCTAACAAATGGTTTTCATTATCATTGTGCAGTCTCCACCCTCATTCTGTATGTGTGTGTGCTGTGTTTCTTTATTTCTTTTTTATCTTCTTGTGGCTTGTAACTAAACAATGAGGTGATTGCCATCCCAGTGGATTGTGCAACGTAACCAGCAACTGGGTTGGAACACAACCTCCTGCAAATAATTCTGGACAAGAAAAATAAGCACACTGGAATGAGGAGGGTTTGTTTTGCACAACACCTGTGTATACTTCTCAGTGCTTGTAAAGAAGGCAGAATGAGGGTCTGTATCTTGGTTCCTCAATAGCACACCTGTCAGCCCACCAATGTGGCATTTTCCTGCTTAAATACAACCTCACAGCACCAAAGTAAAGGGAGGCTCTTCCTGCTATCCAGCTGTGTGGATTGGAACCTCTCATCATTTCTCAATATAATATAATGATTTACAATTGTTGAATAAACCGGCACAACTGCATGAAGTGTTTTCAATTCTGTTTAATAAATATTCATTAAATGCCTACTCTAGGACAGCCCCACGTATAAAATATATATATACACCTAAGACCTCAGGAAGTTAATAATCTAGGAGGAGCCTAAATTTGTCTCACGCCCCTGGGTGACTAAGCATCAAATTGACCATGAGGATACCCTCCATGTCTTATTCTCCTTGCGGCTCACTTTCCCTGTGAGGCAGCAATTATCCCAAGGGAAGATGCTGTTAACGTTACCACGACTGGCATGTCTGAGTGGTAGCTCAGGATCACGGAGCTGAGCAAACCACAGCCATAGCTGGAGCAGCTTCCTCCTCCTGACGGCAACATGGCTGAGAAAATGGATCATCTCAAACAAGCGCTTCAGTTTGTTACTCAGCATCTTTTTTGGCAAATGATTGCAGATAATCGTCCTGCAGCTGCAGACTGAGCATTCTTACAGTTGCTAAGTCCCACTGAGCATGCGCGTGACCAGTCATTCCAGTCAGAAGTCCTGATTCCTTTCTGCTGGAGAGGGCTGGAGAGGGCCAGACGGGGCATGGGGTGGATGTGAGGCATCGCTTTCCCTTGTGTACCCACCCCTGCCAGTAACTCAGCTGCCTGATTTTGGCTGGACGTCCTTAGTAATATTAATAAGAATAGCTATCATTTATGTAGTGCTAACTAGGTGCTGGGCTTCTTCTATTTAAGCCTCTCAATGAACCAGTGTGGATGGTATAATTATTCATATTTTTGAGAGGAGATGCTGAGGCGCAGAGAGGTTAAGTCACAAAGGTAATGGTGACACAGCTGATAAGTGTTTAGGCTGAGATGCAACCAGCTCTAAGTCTTAGAGCCTTGGTCAGGAAAAGCAGCCACTAGGGGTCCATTACAGCTGTAATTATTATATAATTATAAAACATAGTTATAAGAATTTTAAAATAAATTAGCTTGTACTTTTCTGAATCTTTGGTGGAGGTGTTCCAGGGATTGAACTCAGAGGCACTCGACCACTGAGCCACATCCCCAGCCCTATCTTTTTTTGTATTTTATTTAGAGACAGGGTCTCACTGAATTGCTTAGTGCCTCACCTGCCATTGCTGAAGCTGGCTTTGAACTCTTGATCCTCCTGTCTCAGCCTCCCAAGCAGCTGGGATTATAGGCGTGTGCCACCATGCCCAGCTTGTACTTTTCTGAATCTTAATTGTGAAAATTGTTCTTCTTTAGAAGCAACAGAATGAGTGACAAGTTTGGGGCATGTGGGGGGGACGTGGGAGGGTGACTGAATGTGGAAAACTGTCCTGCCCTCATCTCTGGAATTTCTAATTACCCACCCCATAATGTTCTGGGTCTCTGCAGACAAATGCACTCTGTGGGTCTCTTGTTAGCTCTGGAGTGAATTTCTCCAGTGTAGAATTTTTCTATTGTTCATGTTGTCATGGTCAAAGAAACCCTAAAAAAAGAGTAACACTATAAGATTGGGAATATTACAAAATATAATTATAAAAGAATCAAGTGACTTTAGAATGGCTAACAGGATTTTATCTCCCCTGACCTTTCCTCCTGAGATAATGAGAGAGTTGATGAAACTCCTTAACATAAGCTCATAAATGCCCATCCCAGAGCCGTTCATTATTGTTAACTACCCTGATGGCATTCTGACATTCCTCATTTGGGACTGGGATGGTTAAAGCCATACAAAGGAAGTAGCTGAAACAGCACAAAGCCCCCTCACAAACACACATGGAAATAAATTCTTCATTTCCAGCTCTTATCTTAGCCTCAGGTTACCTAGGATTTGTATGCGCTGCATGCCCGGGCAAAGTTGAGCTGAGTTATCTTTCATGCCTTGAGTCAGATTTTCTGGGTGTGAAATCAGCCAGGAAATGTCAGTGCAGAAAAGTGAGAGAGATCAAGATTCTGTGGCAGTTGTCACTCCAGAGCTGTGTGGAGTGGAAAGGTGTCCTATGTGTCCACTATGATGGGCTTGGTGCTAGTTACTTGTGATCTGTGGATGCAGGGAGATTGCGGTGCAGTGATTTATGCAGTAAAACTGAAGTCCAGCTGCTCAAACAGAAAAGGCCTCTTCTCATGGACACTTTAATGAATAAGGGTAGCATTTTCCTGGAATCCCTACATTCAAGTCCCTTAGTTCATCCCTTATCCCTACTTAATTGAAAGATGGGCTGTCTGCCTTTTTAAAAGCTCTAGGACCCAGTGTGTCTGGTAAGCCAGGATTTTTCCTGGTCTTTTTCAGGGATATGGGTCTTTAGCTTGTCTTAATTTCTGAAGTTACATCTGAATTGCATTATAGACTTATGTGTTGTAACATTTCTTGACCTATTGCTTAGAAAACATACCACACACTGAGAGGAAAAGGCTAGCTCAAGAAGAGCTGAGGACGTGTAATCCTACAAAGCAAATAGAATCAGGGGCTTGGATCTGAGTTAACATTTGCCGGCACTGTTTTGTTTTCATTCATGTCTTAGTCCCAGGTAGTCATCCAAGATCTACCATGGACTGGAGCCCTCCATAGGTGCTGTTATTATCAAATGTAAACTTTGACTCCAACCAACCTGAAAGTCCCCTTTGTTCCCAAGTACTGCCGTCTGCGCTTAGCTCCAAGCATGGGAACAACAGACCAGGAAAGACACAAAGCATAGCTGAAATAGATCTTTTTCTTGTGGTTTAAAGATCAGCCAGTTGGAACCAAAGAGATGTTTTCTTAGGGTTGCAGAAAAGTTTCAAAAACTATTGGATTATTTTTGGCACTCAAATATAGATTATAGATATATCATTAGTAGTACTCATGGGTTACACTATGGGGGCTGTTCTTTAGCAGTACATTCTTGCAAAAATATTCTGCCCTCAACTGTTATGGATCGCTGCTTCATGTTTAGATATCTTCTACCACATTAATGTCCTTGTAATTACCCACACTTTGAAAACCTCTCTGTGGTATTGGCCACTACAGAGCTCATGAATTACCCCAGGCAGGTGAGCACCATGCAGATGGTGGCTAGCCACACACAACAGAAGGCCACTCACATTGAGAGCAGATACGCTCATTCTAAAGCTCAAGGTCAGCCAACCACACAGTGGCTTCTTCCTTGAGCTGCCTGGCTCTCAGAGAAATGCTAAGAAGGGTTTTATAATTTCCCCCCAAATCTCCCACAGTCATAGGGCCATTTCTCTTCAAGGAATGTGACAGGCACTTTAGAATTGTCAGCAATGAAACATTCAGTCAAAAAAGAACAGCAGTTTTGCTGAACCTTTATATCTTCCTGAGTCCTTGGTGCCAGATGCACTATTTTCCTATTGGACTTGCCAAAACCACTAAACAGTTAAAACACATCAAATCATCTCACAGTGGCCAAAATTGAATTTTTTTCCAAAAAAAAAAAAAAAAGAGCTAGTCAGCAAACCTCACAGTCATATTCCATACTAGAAAACTTCTGATTAGGCTAAAAATTAGGAAAACAGACTTGGAACACAAAAGACTTCAAATTACTTTTCCTTTGTGTCTAGGCTCCAAGTAAGAACTCATAGAGGAGAGAATAAAGGGGAATGGTTACAGCCCATGCAAATCACAGCAATATCACCAAATTACATCCTCAACAATGTGTTCTCAATGCCTGACATTTCAAGTGAGTTTTCCCAACTCATAGAACTCTACCAGGTAGAAACTAGGAGAGAGGGACTACTGCTGCCCTGGCACTTTGTAACCTTCTCTAGGACTAGCCGCTGCTTTGTGGACACACATGGGATGCATGATCCAACAGGGCTTTTGGGCCAAGCATGCCCACAAATCTTTGGTATTCAAAATGTTAGCAAATAGACCTTTGGCTTATTAAGACTAAGCCAAGGAAGGAGTAAAAAGAAACTTAATTCACAAATGTCAATGATATCGGAACAATATGGGAGGGGTGTAACAGAGTCAGGGAAAATACTCCCTAGTCTGCAAGCTTTTTTCTGTTATCATCTTATTGCTCATAATGTGACCACATCTGTACTTCATATTTCCTGAGATATGTTAATTTCTTGATAATTCCTCTTAATTACTAGCAGCTTACCAAATCCCATGCCAAGCATCCTCTTTTTCCCATGCAACAGTGGATCTCGGGGCTGGCTTAACATTGGGAGTTTTTAGGGAGCTTTATGAAATCCTGATACCCAGGCTTTACTGCAGACCAATGAAATCAGGCTCTCTAGAAGTGGGACCCAGGCAGCAGGAGTTGGTTAAGCTCCCCAGAAGAGTTCAATGTGTGGCCAGGGTTGAGAGCCTCTGCTATAGAGGATTGGGAGACAGCAGAAAGTGGGAGCCAGGGATGTAGATAGACTCTTCCATCAAAGTAGAGCATGAAAGACTCAGGATGATGCTGATTGGCAGAGTTAGCAGATTTAAATAGCTTCAGTTAATGCCATGACTCCTCAATAATCTATCAGCAGAAGCACAGTTTCCTTGAACTCCTTCAACTACATATTAATTGGATTTTCAATAATTTATCATTAAATTCTTGGTCCAAAATATCATTGAGAAAATGAAGGGGAGACTGAGCCAGTGGTCAATAGAGAGGGACACAGAGACTTAGCCCCAAAGGTCTTCAGGAGAACCTTCCTTCCCTCCAATGTAGCAGACTCAGGACAGGTTGGACAAGGATTCTGGGGTGACAGATCCCCAGAGTATGGTTTATATGGGGAAAGGAGGCTTTGCCTGTCCCATGGAAAGGTACAGTCTGTTGCCGCCTGAAGCGCTCGGAGCACCGGAGCCGCGGGAAGAACTTCAGAAGCAAACTGGAGACAAACAGCTTTTTATTCTGATAACTTTTCTCTCTGGTTCTAACAACTAACTCACGCCAAACACACCACTAAAATGGCGCTGACCCGATCAGCAATTTCGGCCAAGTCACTCCAGATCCCGCAACAAAATCCCGTGAGACTACGGGTGGCGACAATGGCCAAATCTCCACGGCTCATAGTCAACTGCAATTCAAGCCAATCCCCAAACAGGGCTCCTGCATTTCCCCCTTTTTGTTTTAAAAGAGGTAATGCTCTAGGACGTCTATGTGCAACCAACATTCTTACCCGTCATCGGATAATCAAGGCTGTGCCCTTGACTCCTGTCTTAGGTTGATATGTCGGCCACATGAGACTGTCCCGTGCGACTGTGCCTGTCTTAGGTTGTCCCCCTCTGGGGATCTTACCCGTCATTGGCTAACCAGCCATCCAATGGAGCCCTTTAGGATCGACTATATATGATGACTAACAGCCGTCCAATTGTGAGGAGATGTTGCGGCTTTAAGGCGACAAGCCTTTAGTTCCCCGTACGGGCCGCCACCTGTTGCCGCCTGAAGCGCTCGGAGCACCGGAGCCGCGGGAAGAACTTCAGAAGCAAACTGGAGACAAACAGCTTTTTATTCTGATAACTTTTCTCTCTGGTTCTAACAACTAACTCACGCCAAACACACCACTAAAATGGCGCTGACCCGATCAGCAATTTCGGCCAAGTCACTCCAGATCCCGCAACAAAATCCCGTGAGACTACGGGTGGCGACAATGGCCAAATCTCCACGGCTCATAGTCAACTGCAATTCAAGCCAATCCCCAAACAGGGCTCCTGCAACAGTCCACAGTAGCAGACTGACTGAGCCTGCATCAGACCCTTTGCCTTGGATACCTCACCCCATGGGGAGGTTGCAGTTGGAGGAAGGCCAGCGTAGACCCCCTAAAGCAATGTTTCTTGAACATACATCAGAGCCATCTATAGGGCTTGTTAAACCATAGTTGTCTCATTTCACTCCCAGAGTTTTTGACTCAGGATGTCTGTGATGGAGCCCAAGAATTTGCATTTTTTCCAAGATACTGTGGTACCACTATGTACCAGACTTAGAACCACTGCTTTCAAGCATCAGACACAGGACAAGAGAGGTTCTAGAAGAGTTACACCAGACTTTAATAGTATTCCTGTGTGTCCTATAAGAAGAAACAGAAGATAGTCTTGAGATGAGCTGGGATTCATTTCCATGCATTTATCACAAGCTTGAGTGCCATCTGATTTCTTAAGTGATTACTCCATAAGAACAGACAAGGTTTTAAAAATAGATATTCATTTGGGTTGTTTGTCCCTGGCGTATTCACATTAGAAATTGCTAATATTTAAATTGGATTTAATTTTAGAGCCTCAACCTTCACTAGCATGAGACTAAAAATAATAACAAGATCTATGAAAATCATTTAGTGTTTCAGTATTCTAAGCAGGGAATTTCCCTCTACAATAGCAAACCACTCACACCTACACTGAATGAGAGAAGACCAAAGGCACTGGAGATGCTGGACAGGGACTCAAATAGAGCAGTCACGTGCCTGAGATTGGCAGGAACCATGGCCTACACCCTGTGGGTTAGGCCAGAGGTTGTAGATAGAGGGCTAAAAAACCTATTGTGGTTGTCCCAAGAAGCCAGATCTGCCTAGGAGTTTGTGACATCCACATCATACTCATCACAGTGGGCTTCAAATGCTTGTTCTTTTACTTGCCTTTTCTCATCCCTGGATTATTTTCCATAAGACGTATTACATCCTAGTCTTTATTTCCCCAGTGCCTAGCACAGTGACTGACACAGGACCTACAAATTTAGTGTTTAATTAATGACCTAAGCTGGGCACAGTGGTACATGACTGTAATCCCAGAGGCTCTGGAGGCTGAGACAGGAGGATCACAAGTTCAAAATCAACCTCAGCAACAGTGAGGCGCTAAGCAACTCAGACCCTGTCTCTCAATACAATACAAAATAGGGCTGGGGATGTGACTCAGTGGCCGAGTGCCCCTGAGTTCAACCCCTGGTTACCTCCCCCACCAAAATTAATGACCTAAATAAATCCTAATATTAAGACAGGGAAAAACATTCATCCAATGAGGATGCAGATTATAAAACATCAGTCATAGAATCACAGACATCAGGGACAGAGATTATCATCCCTGCCAGCTCCTTGGCCTGCAAAGGAGGAAACTCGGGGATGTTTAAAGATGCCAAGTGACTCATTTGAGAATCAGAGGGAACTGGATCAGGATGCAAGATGGTGGCTTCCAGGCTTGCCACCTGTAAGATTTATTAACCAGACACCCGGATGAAGGGTCTGTGGAGTAGATGGGATTCTCCTTCCATGAAAGGGACAAGATAAATGCCCACATCTTAATAAATACCTTAGTGGAGGAGCCATCCTCCCTGCCCTGGGCTAAATCTAACCCTGAAAGAGCATGAAAATGGTCGTAACACAGAATCTCACCATTTTTTCCCTGCTTTGGTACCAGGGATTGAACTCAGGGGCACTCAACCCCTGAGCCACATCCCCAGCCCTGTTTTGTATTGTATTTAGAGACAGGGTATCACTGAGTTGCTTAGCAGCCTCACCGTTGCTGAGACGGGCTTTGAACTTGTGATCCTCCTGCCTCAGCCTCTGAGCCACTGGAATTATAGGCTGGCAACACCACGCCCAGCACAGAATCTCACCTTTTAAAAGAGTATTTTTTCTTTTTTTTTTTTTTTTGATACCGGCGATTGAACTCAGGGGCACTCGACCACTGGGCCACATCCCCAGCCCTTTTTCTGTATTTCATTAGAGACAGGGTCTCACTGAGTTGCTAAGTGCCTCGCCATTGCTGAGGCTGGCTTTGAACTCTCAATCCTCCTGCCTCAGCCTCCCAAGTGCTGGGATTACAGGTGTGCACCACTGTGCCCGGCTCTGACACCCCAAATGGCCCTGGACCAGGACAGTGGCTCTGCTGTGGTTAATGAAGGTTGGGCAGTCAATGCCTGAGCCTAAGGAGTCCACTTCTAGATTAGAGGCCCGTGTGGGGATCTACCTGGGCCTCGGGAGACTGCGTCAGCCGAGGCCCAGATGCCCCTCCCAGGCCCAGAGTCTGGCCCTCAGCGGCCCCCAGTGAACGTTTACTACATGTGTTATTTTTACTCACACAACAGAAAGGTTAGAGTAGGGGATTCCTTTGAAACACCATTAAGCCAACAGGCAGAAATTCTACCTGTCCTTTGACTCAATCTGGTTTCCAAAATGAGCATAAATAAACCGCCTCTGGCCTGGCGCAGTGGCACACGTCTGTAATCCTAGCACTTGGGAGGCTGAGGCAGGAGGACTGTGAGTTCAAAGCCAGCCTCAGCAATCAAGAGTATTTGAGTAAGTTTTTATCCTTAGGCCTGAATCCCAATTGAGTATTAAAAGACTTTTTTGTTACTTTTTGAGATATTTTGAGCAGGGTGGGAAGAAATAGGAATGGCAACATCCCAGACTTTAATTTCATGATTTCCAGTAGCCATGAAAACCATTTCAGGAGCCCTTCCTATCTTCCCTGTCTTCAGGTCCTCTTTGTGGTTGGGGATTTGGGGAGCCACAGAGGCCTCTCTACATTTGCTTCTACAGCACAAAATGAGAGAAACTTGAAGGAAGATAAGTGGTGGGAGTCAACACTGGAACAAGATGTAATGGGAAGAAGAGGTTTTGGAGTTGGAAAGAGAATACAGACAGGAAGGATAAAGATATCATTCTAGAACTGTCTCTATAAATATTCTGTGATAGAAATAATCATTCATTTATTCATAAAATATGCCATGTTGCTCTCCTGTTTAAATCCCTCATCCCTTCCTACTACCTGAGTGTACAACCACGGCCCCTGGCTGTGTTCCTGCCAACCTGGCTCTTTCTACCCCTCCAACTCACTTCCTATGCCTCTTTCCTTTGTGCTCCATTAGTTCAACCTATCTTTACCCCAGGACCTTTAAATTTGCTGTTCCTTCTGCCTGGAATGTTCTCTCACCCATTCTTTCCCACCCTTCAGCTCTCAACTTGAAAACCACTTACTCCCTTGATACATCTGCCTCTTCCATCATACCCTGCTTATTTCTTTCATGATATGCAGAATCTGAACATATTATATAAGACTGTAACCTCCATGAGAGTAAAGACTCTGCCTTATTCATCTGCTGTGTTTCCCAGCACCAAGAACACTGCCTGCCACTCAGGAAATATTATTGAACAAATGAAGTACCTACATAGATTAGTTTACAGAAGTAAGAGAACAGAATCCTTTTACTCTTTCTAGAAACTATATGTTGAAGTTGAATAGAATTATTTTTTTTTTCTCATCATGTCACCTCCATAGCTTCCAACTCCTAAAATTTGTAGTGCAACTTGGTGCTCTGTAATTCAGGTCTTAGTTCTATATGAACTTGGGCTTGTGTATGAAATGGTCAGGTTGTCTTATTTGCCATGTTGCTCATCTACATTTTCACCAAAGCGTGAACTTCTTCTGATATGTCAGGAATTTTTCTCCTGAAACATATCATGATTAGGTTGGTCCAGAGTTGGGTCTGCTACATCTGTGCATGTGCATGTACAACAGAACAACTTCCATTTTGATTAGGGGTCTGCAAAAGTAGGACTCTGCTGTGGGTCTGGAAGTACCTACACAAAGAGTTAGATCAGCCATCGGCTGTGTCCGGGCAAGAGCGAGAGGCAGGTGCCTTGGCAGATCCATGCAAGACCAGGACCCTGGCAAACTTGGTAACCAGACTCTAGCTTCATCCTGGACTCTGAGCTGGTAAAATCCTAGAACAAAGGGAAACAGGACTTGTCCCCTTGGCACATCTCTCTCCCCACTTGGGCACAGGTATCTACCCCTCTACTGGGGAATGTGGTGAGGAACCTGTCTCATATCAACTCTCCATCTCCACAGAGTTCTCGCCCATGGTCGTGTAGTCCAGGGGGCTGGATGGCATGCTGGACCCAAGCTCAGCTCAGCGTCTGGGCCCAATAACAGCTTTTCCAAGGGAGCAGCTTTCTATCCTGGCCACACTGAGGTAAGTAGCCTGCAACATATTTACCTCCCTAAGGTGTCTAGCTCTGGAGCTGCTAGAGGGGAGGCCCCAAGTGACAGGACAGTGAGCCACAGGCTAAGGAAGGGGGGGGTCAGAGGTAACTGATCAGCAGGAGCCTGAAGCAGTTCCTAGCAATGCTGCAAATATGGCCCTCATAGTCTGTCAGGAAAGGAAGCCCCTCGTGCCCTCAGCTTGGCCCCATGGCTTCCAGGAATACAGCAAGAGTGAGAGAACACAAGGCCTCAAATGAACAGCATCAGTCAGCACCTCCACACAACCCCTCAGGCTGTCTGAGTGGACGACCTTGTGAGATAGAAGGTCCATGGTCACCTGGCCAGTGGAATGGAAGGGTGGGGAAGAGTTCCAGATTAGGATACTGACAGGCCTGGCCCTGAGTTCCTCTACCAGGTGTGTACCTTATGAATGTGTTACTTAATCTTACTGCATCTTTGTTTCTTGTTTCCTCCTCTGTAAAATGGGACCAATATGGCTTATTTCCCAGGTTTGTTGTGATGGTTAATCAGACAAATATGCCCATTATGATGATGATGATGATGATGATAATTATTATTATCTTATTTCATTCATTCTAAGATGTATCTCTGAGAATTCAAAGTCTGAAGAGTAGATTCTGTTCTCAGGTGGAACACCTGTCCTGGTGGAGGCCAGTAGACATACAGGTACCTGTACCTGCTGGTGCTCTCTGCTGCATATTTCTATTGTGGGCATTTTAAATACTTTGGGATCAAAGCCACATGATGCTCATGTTTATCCCTGAGACAAGTCAGTTGGTGTTTTATTCATAGGTCTTTGTATGTGTTTAGGGAGGCACCAGATTCTTTTTAAATAATTGGCTTCCTATGGATTCTTCAGTTTGAAGTACTACAACTTAATTCTATGTACAATAAAACCCCCAAGTACCTCTTTAATAAAGATGTTTGTCTATAACAACAACAACAAAATCTACATAATGCTCAGAAACCTGAGATTCCAGATGTAAAAACAATTAAATATTTAAATGTTTCCTTGTATCTGGATTTATGGTGCCTAGAAGGCAAAACCCTCAATCTAAACTTAAACTTTGTTTTGACACTGGGGGTTGAGTGAGCTCAAGGACCTGGAATGCAAGTTGTGTGAGGGGAGTCAAAGGGGCAGGGCCTAATGGCCAAGCTGACCAGTCCAGTCCCTTCTTGGTCTCTAGACAAGGGTATACCACTGATTCCTTTGAACAGGGTGATGGGACCAGAGCAGTACCTCAAGCAACTATGTGGGCAAGCTAGGGTAGGAGGCATTGGAAGAAGAGAGCTAAAGGTCCAGAACATTGTGTGGGAGATGGTTTCCATGACCTGAACGAGGGACACAGAGGTGAGAATGGAAAGGAAAGGACAGTTTCAAGGAATGCTACCACAGCAGAACCAAAAGGGCTTGATTCAGGACTAGGTGGAGGGCAGGGAGGAAAGAACAGAGTCTGGAATGAGCTGAGCTTTGGAGCTGGTAGCTGAAGGCAGGAAAAGGAAGATATGAAGAGCATATTTTGGAGGATGTGGAAAGATGATCCAAAGAGAAGCTGCAGAACTACTTTGTAAGTCACCAGGTAGTCCAAAAGGGGACTGCTGCTGTTGAATACAGAGGAAGAAGAGGGGTGGTGATAAGAAGATTGTGAGTATGAAGATTCTGGTTCTTGCACTGAGAGTTGCCCTGAGGAAGCAGGAGGTTCTGAACTAACTTCAAAGGAGCAATTGGGCCACAGATCTCAGTCTAGGCCTCAGCTGCACAAAAAGTTGAGCTTCATTCCTTGGAAGGAATGAGCTCACCAAAGGAGACTGTAGGATGTGGCAGTGGGGAACAAGGAGCAGATGTCCCTTACTTCCATTGAAACCCTAACTTCAATCCATTTTTCTTCATTTTCCTATCCAAATTCTAGCAAGTGTTACTAATTTGGATATAAAGGGATAAATTTCAGTTTTGTTTCTTCTCCCCTAATTCACCTGATGAAAGATACCATTTTCTGAGAAGAAGAAATGAAAGAAGCAAAAGTTAAAGGCTTGAATTAGCTGCCAACTGAATAATCAATTCTATAAGAGTTGGCTGGACATTGATCAGCAAGACCATTGGCCAACAGATCTGATGGTGGTCAAAAGCCCAGATGTGCCTCCTCCTCCTCCTGGCTGGCTGGCTGAAGCACTGGAGCAAACAAAACATTCTTCAAAGTAACCAAAGAGAAAAGAATTTGGTGGTTTCCTTCTTGGTATCTCACCAGAGAGCTATTTTGAGCTAAACCAAAGCATAGTATTGAGCAGAAGAACATGCTGCTTTAAAGCAGATTGGGAAAGCAGGACAATCCTATACACAAAGTTAAAGAGAACAAAAACCATGACAGTGATGGAAAGAAAACAGAAGGTGAGCTCCTCTGGCCACCCCCATTCACTCTTTCCTTCATCCTCATCATATTTTTTGAGGACCTACCATGTACTTCACATGGCCATGGAATGCTTGACACAGAAATCACACAGCTTTAAAACACTGTCAAGGAGCCAGACATGTGAGTGATTACCCACATCACCAGAAGAGGGTTATGCAGAATCTGCTAGGGAAAACAAGAGAGGCATCTGCTAAGGGATGGGGTACCCAGCTATACAGGTGGATGTGATATGGCTCTGCCCTTCAGGACCTCACAGCCAGTGGGGAGACAGGCCCAAATACTTGCTTCCAAGGAAGTTTGAGAGAGAAAACAATGTGCTACAAAAAATTGTGGATGGAGGGAGTTCAGAGAGTAAATAACCAGCAAAGAACCAAAGAAGATAAAGTCCATGGCCACAGGGAGATCAAAATGACTCAGAATTAACACATGTTCTGTGAGCATGCGCTTAATCCTAACCACTACCCTGGGAAATAGTGTTTATTGTCCACCTTTTATCAGCAAGGAAACTAAGGCTCAGAGGGATTAAGTGGCTTTCTTCTTGCTAACAAGTAGTTGAGCTGGATATCCAAACAAAGTTTTCTAACCGCAGATCCAATGCAGAGTTCTTTTCATTACACTGACTTAGCAGGAAAGGACATGCACAATGGCACATGCATATAGGCTATGCTGAAGTTCAGAGTGAAAAGAGACCACCTTTGATTGGTGTGATCTGAGAGGGCTTAAGGAGCAGGTGGTGCCTGTGCCAGGCTGGAAAAGAGGGTAGGGAATAAAATGACCTGTGAGAGAAAGAGATGTGGGAAAGGATAGACTTGGAAGTTTGGAGAATACTCTATATGGGATGCCTCTAATCCTATCAAGAAGACTTGGGGAAGCTTCACATAGAAGATGACATTCACACAGGTATGAATAGGAGCTCAAGAAGAGAAGGCAAAGGTCCCCCAAGGAGCAGAGCTTGTTCCATGATTACTTGAGGGAATGGGCAAGTGTCGCTGGTGGGCAACTGCCATGCAGTGTAGAGTCTGCCTCTTGGGGACAGTTGGGTTCATAATCTATGCTCACATAAGAACAAGCAAAAAAAATAAATAAATAAAAAAAGATTAAGAATGAAGAGAAAGGGAAGGTCAGAGAGTGAGAAGGAGGCCGGATGGTCAGACTGGCTTAGTAAGGGGTCAATTTTTGTATTCTATTTCTGGTCCACAAACAAAAGTTTGTGACTTTAGGCCTGTTGGCTGATTTTCAATGAATCACTTTCCATACATGTGAAAGGAAGATGGTAGTTCCTAAACTGACTCACAAATTCCTGAGAAATTAGAAGTATATATGTATGAACATCTAAAAGCCTCACTCAAAGAGGAACTATTAGCAGTAGCATGTTTGTATGCATGAGGTGGTGGCTGAATAGATGCATGGACTAGGATGGTCCCAGAGTGCCACAAGTCTTTCGCCAAACATGATCTTTGTAGATTCATAACAAGGGTTCCAAGTTACCAGATCTCAGAGCTGACCCAGTGCTGCTGTCTGAAGCGTACTGCTCAGTGCTGAGGCTTTGGGACCTGTCCCCAGCAGTACCTCCCAGTGCTTTCCTAGGGGAATCAAAGCTGTTGGCAGGACCAGTGCTGCCACATCTATGTCACACTCATCCCCCAGCCTCTCTGGCACTCATGAACATCCTTACTTCCTGCCCTCCATTGCCTCATGCTGGCAGTTGGAGAGCTCAACAGACTCCAAAAATGATGCTCCCATGCTCACACCAAGCTATTGGGCAGGATTTCTCTTCCAAAAATAGGGTAACCACACATCCAGATTGGATCAGCAGGGCTTATGCCTGCCGCTGCCATGTAATTGTTGCCAGCGTCCCTCTTCACCCTCAAATGTGTCCCTATTTGAATGATGGATCCAGGGTCTCCTTATGCATAGACCACCAAGTGAAGCTTCCTGGCATCCTCTTGCAAGGTCAACTCTCAGGGACCCTGAGACACACACACAACACCTGCACTACTCCATTAAGTAACCCTCGTGTCTTTTCCATTCCAGGTGCATAGCGTAATGTCCATGTTGTTCTACACTCTGATCACAGCGTTTTTGATCGGCATACAGGCAGAACCATACACAGACAGCAATGTCCCAGCAGGAGACGCAATCCCGCAAGCTCACTGGACTAAACTTCAGCATTCCCTTGACACAGCCCTCCGCAGAGCCCGCAGGGCCCCTGCTGTGCAGATAGCTGCCCGGGTGGCAGGGCAGACCCGCAACATCACTGTGGACCCCAGACTGTTTAAGAAACGGCGACTGCGTTCACCCCGCGTGCTCTTCAGCACCCAGCCGCCACCCGCCTCTGCAGACACTCAGAATCTGGACTTGCAGGTCACGGGCGCTGCCTCCTTCAACAGGACTCACAGGAGCAAGCGCTCCTCCACCCACCCTGTCTTCCACATGGGGGAGTTCTCCGTGTGCGACAGCGTCAGCGTGTGGGTTGGGGATAAGACCACCGCCACGGACATCAAGGGCAAGGAGGTGACGGTGCTGGGAGAGGTGAACATTAACAACAGTGTATTCAAACAGTACTTTTTTGAGACCAAGTGCCGCGACCCCAATCCCGTAGACAGCGGGTGCCGGGGCATTGACTCCAAGCACTGGAACTCGTATTGTACCACGACTCACACCTTTGTCAAGGCGCTGACCACCGATGACAAGCAGGCGGCCTGGCGGTTTATCCGGATCGACACGGCCTGCGTGTGTGTGCTCAGCCGGAAGGCCGGAGAAGAGGCTGATCTGCCTACGGCCCCCACCCCACCTGCCCCTCCACACTCTCCTGGGCCCCTCCCTACCTCAACCTGTAAATTATTTTAAATTATAAGGAATGCATGGTAATTTATAGTTTATACAGTTTTAAAAATCATTATTTATTAAATTTTTGAAGCATCCTGTGTGCTGGCCACTTTTATCCCTTTTCTCAATGAGATTTCTGCAAATTTCTGGAAGATGCAGGGGGAATTGTCCTTGGCAAACCTGACCCCCTCTAAGGTCCACCATAAACACCCCCCACCACAGCAGCCAGTACTGCAGCTTCAGGCAAGGATCACTGGTTTCAGATATTAGCCTAAAACCAGGCATGATTAGGAAGGGAAGTCTGCTGGGGTACAACTTTGTTCTACATTCCGAAGCCAAATCTACCTAATCCTTGGATTACCTGCCCTGCAGCCTGGATCCATGCATCTTGATTGCTTCACTTGGGAAAGTTAGTGGAGACAGATCTGGGGCTAGGCACGGGGCTGCCCCTGACCTCACAGAGGCCAAGCTCAGTCCCCCGGGTCTCACTGTACAGACAGGAGGAAGCTTCTGCCAAAGACCTGTGAGGCTGCTTATGTTTAGGGGGAGATCTGCTATCTGGAGAAGTTGTAACAAAATAATCTCCCTAGACCCGTCACGGTAGATCTGATTTCACCTTAAGTTTGCCTTAGCACTGATGGCCACTCCTCTGCTTATCCCTCAGTGGCTTCCTGCCGAAAGACTTCATTACTCCAAGAAAGCATTAGGGCCTCCGATAGACACTCTTGCCACCCACGAGCAGCCCCAGCAGCAACTTCCAGGGGCCCCAACATCAGCTTACAACCAGAGAAGCCAGAGACCTGTCAGGAAAGAGACCTTTTGAAAATGTTTTATTCTTTATTGGATAATTTCCACAAGTGACCAAAGGTGGCTGGGACCTGAGAACTGTAGAGAAAGGGGCGGAGAGGAGAAGAAAAGACAGAGATAAATGAAGTAAGAACCAATACAAATAATCCAGGCAAGATGTAGGGGAGAGGTGAGCCACAGCAGCAGGGCACAATGGCCTTCTGCTCCTCCTAACTACAAAAGGGAACAGGGAGTTGTGAGGAAGAGGAGGGGCAGGGCAGAGCAGGAGGAACGGGAGGGAGTTGTCCTTTCATCCTTACCAGCATCCCCTGCCTCCAAGGTACCCAACACCCTGGGTAGTTTTGTGGGATTTTTTTGTTTTTTTAACATGCATGTGAACACTTATCTTAAGAGTATCTCAGAGAGAGATGAAGGTGACAGAGACACTACAGGATCTATCCTGGAGCAGGGGTTGACCCCACCTTACAAGCCACATTTTTCCCCAGTCAGAGCACTTACATTGGCACAGAAATTTTATTC
The DNA here is from genome assembly GCA_025594165.1 of Tamias sibiricus. Classification (NCBI taxonomy): domain Eukaryota; kingdom Metazoa; phylum Chordata; class Mammalia; order Rodentia; family Sciuridae; genus Tamias; species Tamias sibiricus. The sequence continues at coordinate 106,030,968 of CM046658.1, read as the reverse complement.
TCTTATCCATCCCCTCTCCCCACAAAAAAGAAATGCCTGCTCTGGTTTTAAGAGAACAGATCCAAATTGCCCATCTGATAAAAAAGCAAACTGCCCAACCCTAACCCAATCCAAATAGGGCAATTGGAAACGCAGGGAGCTTTGGCCCGAGAACCATTTGATGAGGGTAAAAGCATGATGAAATATGCCTTTTTCTTTCCCCCCAAAGCTACTGCAATTGGAATACAGATTTATGTTCAAGAAACACCAACTGGAACATTCTGTGCTGAGATGCTTGGTCAGATAAAGGCCTCGGTAAGGGAACCCTCCCACTGACCGGTGCTGTCCTAGGCCCCTTCCACAAGCAGATCCTGGGACCCTTTTTCTTAGGGCTGGGTGACAAGCCTGTTGGGCCCTCGAGATGGGAGAGAGGTGGTGAGGGAGGTATTCAGGAAGCTCCCAGGCAGGACAGTTTTGTTTATAAACAGCTATACCAGCAGAGACCGTGCTGGAGAGCTACTCCCAGCACTGCAAGATTCCTAGGACGTCTGAGAAACGTTGTTGGCCCCCCTGGCCAGCCTAGAGGAGGACTCAGTATCTAAATCTCTGAGGGAGGACAGAGGCCAAGGCACTCATTTCCATGTGGGTTGCTCTCCTGCCCAGCTGGTATGAGGAGGCCCCTAAAGCCAGGAACACCACTGGCTTCCCCGAAGGCAAAATTCACTGTAGGCTGACACTCTGGGCCCCAGCGTGGGAGCCAGTGTTTTCACACAGCACGGGGGATATCAGTTTGGCTGAGCGGAATCAGAGCGGTCCAAAAACAACCCTGCGCCTGGTAGTGTCCGCAGCTTGGCCTCTGCCCCCTCATATGGGGGGAGCTCCAGCTTTCAGACCCACCCCATTTTCCCCCAGAGGACTGCCACTGGGGTCACCAAGGCCTGGTCACTTGAGCATGTTGAGAAAACAGCTCCAAACCTCCCATTTTGCTCGGCAGAAATGTGGCGGCAGCACATCCCCATACTTTTCCTTCATGTGCCTCATTGAGATGTTTCTACCTGGGTTCCCCAAAAGCCCAGAAGGTGAGAGCAGATCTCTCTCCCCCTCTAGCAACTTCCTCCGCCAGAGGAATCAGCGGCATAGTCCAGCCCTCCCAGCCAGGCTGGTGCCTCAGAGGGAGTTTGCAAAGCCCCTGGTTCCGGGAGATGACAGTAATTCAGGACCTTGACTCCAGGTTATGTTCCAGTTTGTCCCTCTGCCCTCCCCTCCCCCATCTGGAGCACCAGCCTCCTCCACAGCCGCTCTCCCTCTTAACAAGAAGCCTGCTACGGGCTATAGGTTTTCAGCAGCAACCAAGCAGCCACCTTTATTCCAGTGAAACAGGCCTGGTCCTCCTATAAGTCTTCTGCACTGTGGAGGAAGGATCTGCCCAGACCTGGAGTGGAGGACAGAGGGCAGGATCAGTCCCACCTGGGCCCAGTGTTTTTTACTCCTGGGAGAAAAGAGACAAGGGAAGCAGAGGCAAGTGGAAGTGTAGACTTTCAGGAGCTTGGGGGCCTGGACTCAGAATTTACCTCAGCGTTTCCTACCAAAGGCCCCAGGGGCACTGGGCCCCTCAGGATCAAGGTCATCAGCCAACCCTGGGGGTGAGAAAGCAGCCCAGTGTGATGGTACAAACTCTGGGATGACATCGGCAGAGCTGGGTTTCAGGCCCAGCTCCCCATTCCTATCTCCAAAACTTTGGCAGGCCACAGTTTAAGCCCAGTTCCTGCAGCTGTGAAATGAAAATAATTATGCCTGTATCCCAGGGCTGTGATCACAAAGCAAGACCTTGTTTTGGAAAACAGTTAAGTCCTTCACAAGTGTCAGGCAAAGTAACTGATTCTGAACTTAACAATTTCTTTATTGATTTAGGAGAGAAGCTGCTACATCGGCCCTCACTAGGTATCTGTTCATTGGTGGACATTTACATCAGGTAGGGAAACCCTCCAGTCAGTGGACATCATGGATTATGGATGTGACATAGCCAGGTTCAGAAGGGTAAGAACAAGAATAACAGCTCTTCAACTTCAAATCCTACCTGAATCTGGGCTCAGGGAGGCCATCTAGATTCTAGATGTTCTGGTGTAGTGACTAAGAACATGGGCTTTGAAGTCAAACAGGCAAGGCTTCCCTATGAAGGCTGTGTCATCTTAAGTAGTTGCTTAACTTCTCTGAGTTTCAATTTCTTCACCTGTGAAATGGGGATAATTATAATGCATTTCTCAGAGGACCAAGAGATAATTAAATGAGATCATATACATAAATATAGATAAATACCTAGCACTTAAGAAGCTTGTAATACATTTTAGTTCTGAAAAGTAGAGTTGGCTGAGAAATTCTAGAAGGATATTGGAATGGGGTGGAGCAGTTTTTCACAAGGCAAGGAGGTTCACAAATAGGCAGTTTTATAGCTATATCATAGGTTCATGCTGTGATGAGCAATTGTGACCATTACTAATAATGACCATTAGCATTTATTGAGAGCTTGCTACGTGCAGGCGTGGGCCTAAGCACTTTGCATGGATTAGCTCCAAGCAAGCCTCTGGGCTCAAAAACTAATGGCCATTTTATGTGGCCAAGAAGGCTGTGCTTTTCTGTTTATGTGCAGCACTGCCAGAGAACTGCTCCCCAGCTCTCTGGGATGTCTACTCCCCCAGCCCTTGGCAAGTTTATAAACCATTCACTCTGAGCATTCCCACGTGTCAAGCACGTGGGATGTATTTTGCTGCAATTGACTTGGGTCTGTAATTAAAAAGCTCTGACCTTCCCAAAGTTCATCTGGGTATGTAGAGCTGGCTCCAGGGACCCAAGGCCAAGAGTAAGTTGGGCAGACCATCACACAGCAGTAACCTGAGAAGACCCCTCCAACCACAGCTGCTCCCTAAGGATTCTTTACACCTGGGACCCTTCAGCTTCTAGACCCGGTCCGGCCATGCCTCCTGTCCCCTGCACCTGCCTAGTGTCAACAATAAGTGGGGTAATGGTTGAGACCACAACACGGTAGGCACGAGTTGCTGACAGAGGTTGGGGTCATGGTGAAGAGGGTGCTGAGACTGCCAGGTCAGAGCCCAGCCTCACCACTAGCGCGGTTGAAAGATGTTGACCATTACTTAGCTCTCTGCACTTCATCTTTCTTCTATGCAAAATGCGGACGATAACAGAACCTACTTTGTTGTCTTTTATGGCACATAGTCCAGTGCTTGGCACCTAAATTATTGTATATAAAATATGTAAATGCACATGCAGCTATATATACACATATTCACAGATATAATCACAATATACAAATATACATCCATACACAAGGATATTGTATATGTGCACACGCATGTGTGTGAATAGCCTGTGAAAACTAAGAGCACACAGGAAGTGCACCTTCTACACTCACATGTACCCACAGCACACACGGACTTGGAAATACAGAGCAACACACAAATCAGTCAAATAAACATTCACAATGATGACTACAGTGATAAAAAGCAATCAGGAACAGTAAGCCAGAGGAGACGTCCTAAAGGAAACAACTTCTGAACTGTGTTTGGTAAAAGAAACTGAGTGAAATTATTGTCCTAGGCTAGGACTTTGTCAAGAATTTGAAACAAGGTAAAATCCAACCTAAAGCCTAGTCCAGCCCTGAATGGGAGAGAGAGAGCTGTCTCTCTGTTCTCTCACCTCATTCTGAGCTACAACTGGCAAAGGAATGAGCTTCTCCTTCAAACTCAGACCTTGGAGAAATTCCTGAACAACCTGAAATTGTGTGAACAGACACCATGTAAGTCCCCTTGTGATTCCCTCAAAATCTTACCTGTGTTCAGACCGAAAACCAAAGAGCCAATCAAATATCCTTTGGAGATGGGGCCTCCTCCAGCAGTATCAGCTGGGTTTCCTCAATTCCCCCCAAATAAGAATGAAAGCAAACTCTCAGGGTGCCATGCACCCCCGGCTCCAGGGGAGCACTTGTGCTGGAGTTTAGTTGGGTGCCACAGCTAAGCCCAGTCTCTGGCTTGGCGGCCTCTCCCCCTTTATCTCACCCTCACCATTCCTTTCACTTTGACATAATGAAAGTGCAACTTGCACACTGTCTCGAGATTGCATATGATAATTGGAAACATGTGTCTGAGCTGGCATCCCTTCAAAGGGCTTTGGAACTCTGACTCGGGCCGTCTTCTGATTGCAATAGCAATCCTCCGAGCTGGCTCTCCAGCCTTCACATTCCTGCAGCTGCACCTTGGTGTTAACTCTTGCCAGGAGAAGGCCTCTGCACGCAGGCTGACTCCTGAGGTCCTGCAGAGGCTGGCAACCATGGTTCCCCCAAGTGCAAGGCTCTGGGAATGGCCTCTGAGCACTGAGTTCTCAGATGATTGTAGCACAAACCAGCAGGTTCATTTTCCTTTTAGTGTAAATGGCACATTGACAGTTAGACACCCAGGAGGACTTTAGGGGCACTGCTTGGACTCTCAGATGTTGAATCCTCTCTGATTCAGCACAGTGTTTTGTTTTGTTCTGTGCTGAAGTAAACGCCAAAATGTCATTATCTCACATTATCTCACTGGGAGATTCCTAAGGGAAATTGCAGAATCAGTGACAATTCTCCACTACAATCCTCCCAAGCCATGTGACTGAGGGCAGAGGCTGGCGGGGGGGTGAGTGGGGGGCAGGCGGTGTTCAATTCAGCAGAGACTATGCACCACACATCAGCAATGAGCAAGGTCCCATGACAGGCCCAGAGTAGACAGAAGAGAAGGATAGGCCCCTGTCCTCCAGGCATTGCATTAGAGACCGAATAGAGCATTTGGGTCTTTGAGCATTCAGTCTGGATGCAGCCGTATACCACAGGCCCCGGCCCACGGAGGCAGCCTCAGCACTCCTAGTGTTGGCAGCTACCACTGCCCCCACCACACATCCTCGCCCTGGCTTCCAAATTTGTTCTTGACCTCTCTCATTCCATCTCATCCCTGCTGAGTCCTGACCCTGATCCTGCTTTGGATTCTCAAGGGAAGTGGTTCTCCAACTTTTACCTACCTGAATCATCTGAGGGTCTGCTTCAGGAAGTGGGGCTGAGGTTCTCTATCTGTAACAACACCCTCCCAGGCGATGCCCATGGTGCTGCTCCAAGGAGCACACTTTGAACACAAAGGGCCTGGACCACACATGGCCTCCCCATTGTCTGGTCCTCAGTTCTCACCTAAGAACTACGACAAGGCTCATCTCTTTGGTTCTTAGAGTCTAAATTGGCTTTGGGCAAAGCAGCCCTGACTCCAGCATCAGCCTTTAGGAACCCAACTTCTGCCTTAAGCTCCTCCTCTGAGTTCCACAAGATCAGCTCTGTTCTTCTCCCTTGATGGGAAAAGGTCAGAAAAGGACCCATTGGACTAATATTATACCAGGAAGAATGTAATGGAGCTACAGCCAAGTCCCGAGAGCACTGGAACTCTCTCTCAGCTTCCCAAGAGAAAGCTGCAGGTGGAGGCACAGAGGGGAGAGAGTATAAGTCAGGTGAGGCAGGAAGAGAACAAGGTATCTGCCACGCCACACTAGACTTCATCCTGCTTGCAGAAAAAAAAGACTTGGTGATCAACAAAGCATCACCATGGAGACCCGACACAGAAAATGTATCTGAGCAGGTTTTCTCTCTTCTCTGACCTTCAGTTTTTTCTTCTTGATAATGAGGAATGAAAAGTCATCCTCCTCCACATCAGACATTTTGGACTGTCCTGAAACTTCCCAGAGGAGTTGTTTGTACTGCACCCAGGACAGTTTATATAACACTTGATACAGCCATCAGCAATGGCTGTAAAAATGAAAAATGTCACCCAGTTCAAAGCGTAAAACAAGTAGCTCCCATCAGTCTCAAAAATTTGTCTTCCTTCAGCTTTAAGTAGATGAATTCCATAGCCAGACCATGTCAGGAGTCACTTGAAGCATTTGAAAGCCCCATTCCAAACCTCCTGATGGCCATATGTGGAATTTCCACCTCGGGCTCTTACCCTCAAAGGGCAATATACAGTTTATTTACAGTTTGTCATATTTGAAGAATGTCATTTAAAAATAACCAGTTCCTTCTCTCTGTAGTTGGCTCCATTCTAGGTCCATAACAGTTACTGCTGTAATCACAATCTCCCTTTTATCCATTACATAAAAATATCACTATTTTCGGTAAAAGATCATGAACACAATAAAAATGAGGCTTATGATTGCCCTAAGAGAAGCTTTGCTGGAAAAAATATTGCCAAGAATTCAAACTGTCTAAAGTTTATCAGACCAGATGGCCAGTGAGTTCTCTGAATTAATAGTTGCTCAGAGCAATAAAATCAAAATAAATGTTGTCTGTGTGTACCCAAAGTCACATGCTCGGATCAGCCAGTGAAACTGTTTGGTTTACATCACGTATCTGGTGCCACAGGTCTGTAGCCTCAGGTGGCAAATATCACTTTCTCTGGAAAATGTGTTGCTTTAGAGATGGAAGTGTTGCTGCTGTTGTTGTTGTTAACTTCACAATGGGATGCTACACAAAGCAAGAGGCAGAAGACTAAAATGTAGGTAAAGCTCTCTCTAAATCTGCCTTGCCCACTTATTCCAGAAGCCTCTGGAATCAGCACAGGCAAAGATTCCAGCTGGAAAAGCTATGGGCTTACTGCTGATTTTCTTTTTCTGGGCTTACTTTCACTGGGGTCATTTTCCTGATTTTTCTCCACGTGTGCCAGGAAGACTTCTTTTTGCCTCCCATAAGCCAAGTCTTCTCCACTGAGCAATGACAGACATAAGATTCATGGCTGGGGGGGCAGTGATGATAGGACCTAGGTCTATGAGCAAGAGGGCCCAACATACATCAAAGGGCTTGGATGACTTGTGGTAACAGAAAGCGAAACTCTATTTATTGAGAGATTTATTCTGCATAGACTTTAATCATGGCTTTATTGGGTTGTGGTTTTGTATTTGGTGAGTCACAGAAGTTTTTAAGAGGAAAAAGCTTTTTGGTTGTTTTATTCATTATAAAAGGCTTTCTTTGTCCTACATAAAGCAATAAGGACATGATTAAAATGGAATATCCAGACCCCAGTGGAATGACCGGAGAGTGTGAGAAAAAGATAATGTTTATATCAGAATCCCTGCTGTGCCACTGAATGAAGAGGGGCTCACCCTGGTGACACATGCAGACCATCTGGACTATGGGATGGATCTGAGTGCTGTTTGCTTTCAACAGAGATACTGGGCCCAATGCAGCTGGCAAGTCATGCCAGGTCCAGGAAGACACATGAGCACCACTGCCCTCCACACACACACCTGCTGCATGTCTATCTCTTCCTGACACTTCTGCGCCAAATATTAGAAAAATAAGCCACAGGAATGGTGTTTCAATAAAAGGGGTTTATTGGGGTGCCACGTGGAAGGGTAGGGAGGTAGGGGAAGAAGGGAAGAGGGAAGAGGCAGGGAAGGGAAGGACAAGGGAAAAGGGGTAGGGAATGGGAAAGGGGCAGGACAAGAAGAGAGCGGTTTCAGTTCAGAGCAGGCTTAAATAGCGAACTGGTGGTCAGAGGGACCCCTGGAGCGAGTCCGTGTCCCCATAGGCTGCCAGAGGTCAAGAGGGGGCTGGCAAGGGCACCCTTATTCACCAGAAACAGACCCTGCTCCATTAGCTCATATTGGCCCAGGCTACTGATCCACCTGTTTTTGTTGTTGTAGTTTGGCTTTCAACAAGTGTATATTTTATCGGGGAAGAGGCAAATATAGCAGAGACATTAGGAGAAGAGGGTATGGAAACAATTTCTGGATTCAAATCTTACGTTCCCCACTTAACAATCACATGATCTTGAGCAGGTTACCAATGCTTTGTCTCTTCTTCTGTAAAACGGGAGGCTCTTTTGCATTAAGAATTCAACAAACCACCTCTGTAAAGTGCTCTGCCTAGTCTTAGTTGTCAACATTACCTTTCACTGCCACAGAAGTAAACTCCATGGCTTCGTTCTAAAAGGGTGACCAAGAAGGGCCAGAGATTGTCAGGGAAGAAAAAAGAACCTATAAATTAGTTCTTGCCTTGAGAAGAAGAGGCAAAACAGGAGATAAGATAGGGAAATGCTGAGAAAAGAGAACTCCCAGTCCTCTGCTTAGGCAGCCTGGATCTAGAAAGTTACTTCTCATTTTGAACTAAAGATCTTTCTCAACATGTCTACCCATTCATTCAACTGCTGTCCCTAGGATGTGTTCTGTGGAGCAGCACGTGGAACTGGCCCATGCCCTTTCCTATATGACAGATCTTTGAAAATAGCTATTATGTCCCTCATCTAGGTCTCTCATTTCCCAGGCTCCACTTTCCCAGGTCCTTCAATCATCCCTGTGTGGTGGGGTTTCCAGACCCTTTACCACCCTGTCAGCTCTCTCTGGACACACTCTAATTTGTCCACATTGCTCTTAAAATGTGGTGTCCAGAAGAAACACAATACTCTAGATGTGGACTGACCAGCCCCTAATTATAATGGAACTATTAACTCCTTTGATCCAAAGAGTTTATTTCTATTAATGGAGCCTAAAATTACATGAACTTTTTCAATTGCCACATCACACCAGATTTTCATTTTGAGCTTATGTAAATTATATACCCCTTGAGTTTTTTTTGTTTTTGTTTTCTTACTCCTCCAAAATCTTGCATTTTGCCAGTGATTATTTAGCTTAAACATAGACGTCTGTCTTACTAATCGTGAGACTTAAGGACTTCGTGGCAAGGATCTATGTCTAAACTCATCATACCATTGCAGAGTATAGCATAGTGCCTGGCCCGCTGATGTGTAAGCTGTTTGTCTTCTACCAACTTCTTCATCCACCATGAGAGTTTAAGGAACAAAGACACCAAGAACCAACAATGTTCCAGGCAAAGGTTCTTCTTTACTTCTGATTATAGCATTAGCCACCAAACCCTACCATGGCAACCCTGGAGCAGAGCACCTCTGTAGGACCTTCATGGACTCATTTGAATGAGCCCATCTGATAACAAGTTCTTCAGGGAAGAAAAGAAAAGAAAAAGTGAAGAGAATGAAAGCAAACTGTGTAAAACAAGGGGCAAATAAAAGTGTTTGCTCAGTCTGGCACCATTTTGACTGCATTTCTCCTTCAAAGAAGAGCTAGCGCTTCTGCTTCTGTTCTGGTCATCTCGTGAGAGGAGGGGGAGTCCTTGGGCTCCCCCTAGAGGTTAGAGCTTGGGACTGATAAGTGACATTCAATAATCTGAATGATCACTGGTCATGTGTCCTTTCTGAATTTTGATCTAGTTATCCAACACATTGATTGATCCTCTCAAATATCAGAGAATTGTGAGATCAGGTCAACCTGGAGCTACTATGAGAAACATCAATGTATGTGACTTTGACCCGTGGAAGTCACTGCAAATTCATTTTATCCAAACACTAAGCCCTTGCCTTGTTGTTTGCTTTCCCCTATCAGCCTTGGCTCCCAGGAAGTCTCTCATAGACCGTAAAACTTTGCATTTGCTGAACTTGAACTTTATATTTCTTATTCATTCCTTTCTTCATCCAAACCAAGGACAGGGTCAGAGCTAGGAATACAGTGGTGAAGAAAATCAGGCATGGAACTTACAGTCTAGTGAAAAAGAAAAATAACCCACAAATAAATAAAACCATACCCATAATAATTTCTGCAGATAGAAGTCCCTCACCATAATAGAGGGCTTTGACTTAGATGGAGAGTAGCAAGTGATATGTGAAGTGACAGATGAGTGCAACCAGCCAAGTAAGGATGGAAGTGAAGGAGTTTCCATGCAAAGAGGATGGCCTTCTTCAGAAGGCCTGGTGGAGAGTGTGGCCCAGACAGTACTGGAAGCTACAAGGAGGTCCACACAGCCAGAGCAGAGTGTAGGGAGGAAGCTGAAGGGAGGTAAGGCTGCAGAAGACAGTGGCTTGGCTTGCCTCCAGAGTAATTCTGATCCATGGCCAATGTCCTTGGATCCTGACTGTCACATAACTCTTAATCCCCGTTTTCCATCCTGTCTTCAATGCTTTCACAGACTATGTTGTCAAAGGCCTTAAGGAAATCAAAATACCCTGTGCTCGCATCATCAACCTGAGAGAGCAGTGATTCTACCACAGACTTCTGGATCATCCTTCATAGGCAAGCAAGGCTTTTGCTTCATTTCCTTGTTTAACAGGAAATGTTTGAGTATACTTAAAAGCATGGGGAAGGAGAGAGGGAGAAACTACAGATTCTGGAGAATATTTGAAGTAGGTGAAAAACAAAGTTCTCCACCAGGAGACACCAGCCACCTCCCTGCCATCTGCCTTTGGATACTTTCACTTACTCCTTAAGGATCCCATCATCCAGCAATACTGTTACTTTGTTCCATGTTTTTCCTTATTGGAAAGAAATAGCCTGGCACAGTGGCTCATGCCTGTAATCCCAGCACCTGGGAGGGTGAGGCAGGAGGATCGCGAGTTCAAAGCCAGCCTCAGCAGTGGTGAGGCACTTAGCAACTCAGTGAGACCCTGTCTCTAAATAAAATACAAAAATGGGCTGGGGATGTGGCTCAGTGGTCGAGTGCCTCTGAGTTCAATCCCTGGTACAAAAAAAAGAAAGAAAGAAAGGAAGAAAGAAAGAAAGAAATAGGACTGATGACTATGTAGACAGAAGCCTATATCCTTCCATTCAAGGATAATTGAACACCAGCTACAAATTAATACCCCAGCAGTAGCATCCTTTATTCTTATTGTTTATTTTTAAACACATGTGCATTACATTCTTATTATGTCCTAGGCAATTAATTAATAATAAATATGTGTGAATGTGAAAGAATGGTAGCATGAGGTAAAGAAAGCTCTCAGCTCTGCATATGAAGGCACAGAGGACCTGTTACAGGCAGGGACATTTAAGCTGAAGTTTGAAGGATGAATAGAGGCATATAATCCATGCAAGAGGGAGACTCAGGCAGAGGAGACAGCATTTGCAAAGCCATGGAGACCCAGGAAAACATGGAGTTGTGGGTAACTGAAAGAAGGTAGCTTGGACAGGGCCCAAGGTGACCTCAGGAATCAGGAGAGAGATGAGGCTGAAAGAGCAGGTTGGAATAACTCTTGATAAGCTCTGAACACTGTTCTCTAGTATTTAGATTTTATCCCACAGGCAAATGATGTGCACTCTAGACAGATCACTCAGGTAGCCATGGGGAGGGTAATTTGCAATCGTGAAGAATCAGAGAGAACTTTAACTCATCTTGACATCAATAACTGGTTGGTCAATAGCCATCTGGCAGTTGCACATGGTGTTACCTTGATTTGTTTGACAGAAGATTCAAACCTTAATGACAATCACAGGATCGCTGGGAAAGTGGATGGAGTTGGCACCGTGATCCCTTCAGTGGGTTGTACAGAACACCAGTTCTTGGGGTGTTAGTAGGTGCTAAGTAGAGGGAGAAAAGGAATATCTGCCAGTTATATGCTAGGAAATTGTACTTTAGGTTATTACACATGGGGAATAGAGCGGTTTTCTAGGTAATCCAAAGGAGATCAAGTATAGAAAGTACTTGCACGTTCCTTCAAAAAGCATCAATGAAGATACACAGCGAGTTACTCCAGGCACAGACATGGCCCCTTGCTTCTCTTTCTGTGATCACTTTCCTTGGGCTGGTGCTAAACAGAACTGACATTGGGACTCTTTGAGCATACAACTACTAACTTTGGGTATATGACAGGAAAAAATTAATTTGTAATTTGAGAGTTGGCAGGGCAGCTAACTGGTTCTCTCTGGAGAAGGAGCCAGGATGGGTATGTGGCAGCAGTCAGGCTGATCAAAGCAAGGAGACTCAAGGGACAAGGAGAAGTCAGAAAGAGGAAGAACCAGAGGCAGAAAAGAGTGGAGAGATCCAGCCAGGACTTAGTGTAAGAAAATGAGTTTGGAAGAACTCCTGCGTATAAGATAAAGATGCTGAATCTGACGTGGGGCTTGACACTGAAAGGAAGATCAGAAGGAGTTTAGGTCTCAGTTAATGCAGAAACAGAGCAGAAAGCTGGGAACAAGATGTGAGTGAAGCAAGAAGGCCTGGGCTTTTTTCCATGGACAGAGAGAGGTAATTCAGAGCATATTCTTATGAGAGGCTAGCTGCATGGTGTAAAGGGAAAGGAAGGATTACTCTGCATTAAAGGCACACCCTCTGGGTAGGCAGAGTCATGCCCTGGAACTGTAAGTTACTGTACAGAAATCATTTGATTCATCTTAACTACTGCAACATCTTCCACAGAACTGACATGATAATAGGGGCTCAGTTAGGATTTGCTGGACAAATTCTTCTTCCTTTTGTATCACCGACTATCCTGGACTCTATGTTCCAAAGGGAGTTCTACTTGAACACAAAGTTTATTTGTAGAAGAAACCTCCAGCTACTTATCCCAACAAGAAGATGTAAAACCCTTATGCCTATTGAGACCTCAACTTCCAATCTTGAGAAAAATGAAACCACTTGTCAAAGTTGGTACCTAATGAGACACTAAGTGACACATGCTGCTATGGTCTGAATTTTGTGCCCCTCTCCAAATTTTATGTTGACATCCTAACCTCCAAGGTGGTGGCATTAGGCAGTCGGGCCTCTGGGAGATGACACTTCTGGGAGATGACCAGGTCATGAGGACAGAGTCCTCACAAATGGAATTAGTGCCCTTATAAAAGATCCAAGAGAGCTGCCTATCCCCTTCCACTGTGTGAGGACACAATGAGAGGGCACGGTCTATGACAAAGAGGACTTTCTCTCTTCCCTAAGGAAACATTAGTCAGATTGTATGCCTTGAGATCCTAGACCTTAGACCACACAGAGAAATTAGAGAAGACCCCAAGGCCAAGGCATTGCCAGTATTCCAACTCCCAGCCTACAGCCTGTGGCCCCCCTTCAAGAGCCAGAGACCAAGGAGTGGCTGGCTCCCAGTCAGTCCAAGTAGGCAGAGCACTTTGTGATTACTCTTCTCTGGTTCCTTTCAGCACAAGCACCCTCTCATTCCTGTGCAGCCTCAGGGAATCTTCATTCCATGGCTCTTTCTCCCCACGGGCCTCCAAAAAACTGACCCTTCCCAGAGAAATCGTCCCCCCGTCTCAGTTAGTTCAGGCTGCTGTAACAAAAATACCATATAGGTTATTATAACCAACACAAATTTATTTCTCACAGTTCTTGAGTCTGGGAAATTCGTGACCAATACACCAGTCTGGTGAGGGTTTCATGGATGGAGACTTCTTGTGGTGTCCTTACATGGAAGGAGCTAACAACAGCCCTCAGGCCTCATTGTAAGGGCACTAGTCCCATTCCTGAGAGTGGAGCCTTCATGACCTAGTGACCTCCAGAGGTCTCTCATCTTAATACCCACAAAATAGCAATTAGATTTCCACATGTGAATTTGTAGAGGGTACAAACATTAAGACTCTAGCATCCCCTAACATACTTTCCAGGGTTTCACATTCTTCTGTTCTCCATTTCTATCAAGCTAAGATGAGGGTAGAGAGAAAGAGAGTAGCATTGGGCTCCCATCACTGCTTCCAAGCCATTATTCTTCCTGTCTCCTTGTAGGAGTTTCCTTTCTTAGGACTTTCCCATGGTACCTCATTCCTCCAACTATGCACCTACAAGACAGTAAAGAGACAATTTGCAACTATAAGATACTCAGAATCCACAATAGCTAAGGTATGGAATCAACCTAGGTGCCCTTCAACAGATGAATGAATAAAGAAAATGTGGTCTATTGACACAATGGAATATTACTCAGTCATAAAGAAGAATGAAATTATGACATTCGCCAGTAAATGGATGGAACTGGAGACTATCATGCTAAGTGAAATAAACCAATCCCGAAAAAAGTAAAGGCTGAGTGTTCTCTCTGATATGCAGATGCTAACACACAATTGTGGGGCAGGATGGGGCAGGGCAGGGGAATAGAAATTTATTGGATTAGACAAAGGGGAAGGAAGGGAGAAGGGATAGGAATAGAAAAGACAGTAGAATGAATCAGACAGAACTTTCCTATGTTCATATATGAATATGTGACCAGTGTAACTCCACATCATGTACAACCACAAGAATGGAAAGTTATACTCCATGTATATATGATACATCAAAATACATTCTACTGTCATGTATAACTAAAAAGAACACATGAAAATATGCTCAGAATCATCACATGTCACCAGTTTAAGCTTTTCATGTCTCCAACCTGATGCCTCTCTCCCTGTAACCACCACCCTACTGCAGCCCCTCACTGCAACCCCTTCTTCTCTCCTGTGCCTGTGTCCATTCTTCTTGTCCTCATTGCCACCTGCCCTCCCACCCAGATTACACCACCTCAAAAAAATACTATTGTAATACTTCCCAACTGATTGTGACCTCATAGGTAGAACTAACGTTTACCAAAGACTTGCATTGTGCCAGACCCTGGGCTAAGTGCTTTACATACTGATATTATCCCCATTTTATAGCAGAGGAAATCACATATGAGAGAGAGGGATTTAATCAAGATCAAACAGTCAATGTAAGTGTCTCAGGTGGAGTTCAAGGACAAAACTGTCCAACTCCAGATGTAAGCACTCAGCCATTATGCCACTGATGAAGACATCTCTAGGCTCACCAGTTTCTCCAGGTCTCTTCACCCTTTGAGCACTAGGGAGAATCACACCACCAGCCTCCTTAAGTTAGGGGGAATCGTGTTAGTTGCTTTGGTCAATGAGCAGTGAGTGGAAGTGACGTTGGTCATGTTCTGGGGGAAGCATCTGAGCCTGTGTGTGGAATTCTCCATGCTTCCTTCCCCTGCTTTGTTGAGCCCCAAATGTCCATGTTGAGATGATGAAATCATACAATAGTGGAGACCTTGTTGGCCTGAGTCCCAAGAGAACAGGTTGAGTTGAGTCTGCCATCAATCCATAGGCTTGAAGCATGAACGAGAAAATAAGCCTTTGTTTTGTAAACTTTACAGCCACTGAAATTTGGTTGTGTTTTAGAGAAAAAAAATACATCCACACAATAACTCAGTCTAGCTAGATGAATACAGATACTTTGCTTCACCTCAGTTACAAAAACCAGGCTCTGGACTTTTGCAAATTCAAACGCTTTCTCATACTCCAGTTTTTAGTTAGTTGTATTTACTAACTATGCAAACTCAACCAAGCCACTTGCCTCTCTGGTTCTTGGTTTGCTTTTGTTTTTGTTTTTTATTTACGAACATGAAGAAGTAGATGATGAAATTAAGTTTTGAGTAACAAATTTCAACCAAAGAGCATGGTAGGTGCCGGGCACATTACTGAACAACAGTTGATACCAAAAGTCCCTTCTATTCCTGATACCATGGGTCTGTCTTGACCAGCTGCCTAGGACTGTCCTCTAGGGACTACTACTGAAAATAAGCCTGGGGTCAGCCCTCGCTCTGCCTCTCACCAGACATGAGACGTTTGGGCATATTAATACTTAATCTGTCCCCTATTCCCACCACCTCTGTTAGGAAAATAGAAATAAGTTGGAATATACAATTCCATTGCTAAATCCATTGGTGACAGAAGCAGATGGGTCTGGTATAGTCATGATGATCATCTCTTACATGCTGTGCGACTATATGCATGTTAGTTAGCCACTTTATACCTCAGTTTCTCCATCTACAAAGAGAGAATAAGAATGAGCACCTCTATTCCAATTGGGTTTTAGTGAGAAATATTGAGCTCTTGACACATAGTGGCACTTGACAAATGTTAACTACTCTAAAGAAAGCTGTTTTACACACACACACACACACACACACACACACACACACACACACCCCACATCATATTCTTATCACAATTACATATTGAAAGGGTACTTCTCCCATCTTGAATATAGGAACATAAAGGGCTAAGCCTTGTTCCTCTTCACCTCTCCTGGGTCTTGAAAGTAGATGAGCTAAATAACTCTTTGGGAAATGAACCAAATAGATTCACCAAATTTTCTATTCTCCTGAAGAAAATGCAATCTCTTGACCTTAGAAAAAGTTACAGGCCCTTTGGGGACTGTGTAGTTGTCAAGGAAATTATTGCTCACAAATTTTCAATCTGACCCTCCTCTGTGCCTCATGGACTCAACAAATGGAAGGAAGGGGAAAGATGAGGAAGGGTGGGGTAATTTCTGAGCCCCCCAAATTGCCCAAGTCTCTAAGATCATGTTTTTCTGCAGTCTGAGAGGTTTTGTTTTTGATTTAAGGAAACAAAAGAGTTTCCAAGGAAAACTCATTTTGTTATGGTTCAGAACCATTCAATTTGTGATATTGTTTCCTCTGCTGAGTTTTCAACTTTCTAACCTCCTGCGAGGCTGGACCAGCTCTAAGGCAGAGTGTGCTCTTGACTGTAACATGGGGCTCCTCAGCAGAGCCACCAGGGGCTGCAGAGTCCTGAGACACGATGCACAGAAATAAATCCCTGTCCCCAAGGGCTCTGTTCAGATCACGTCAGCAGCAGCCTTGAAAGTGGACCCTCCCAAGCCTTTTAATCATGGTCCTTTCCCCAGGGAAAATTCAGGGTCTGAAGCCAGATGCAACAGAGCCGAGTTCAGGGCTGGTGAGATGAACATCTGTGTGGCTTTGTGACCAATAGTTGGGGTTGCTTTATCACATCTGAGGGGAAAACCAGTGGAATCTTCCATAATGGCTATTTGCCATCACAATTCATAATCACAGAGGATCTTCCTCAAAAAATTCATAATCACAGAGGATCTTCCTCAAAACCCTACCAAGCTTGGGTGTGGTCAGAGGAAAGATCTTTTACCTCAGGGCCATGTCTCTGTTGAAAAAATGTTGTGAGAGTGATCTGGGACCTTTTGAAGCTTTCCTTGCCCAGTAAAGGGAAAATCCTACCTGGGTCATGGTCAGGAAAGCCATCTATCTCCTCTGCACCAGCATGGCAAGGAGCAAGGTCCAGGTCCAGCGTTCTCTTTACAGCTTGAGGGGTGCTTCAGACCAGGGGAGGACGCAACATTGAAATCAATTTTTGATCTTCATAAGGCTGGACCTTTCTAGCATAGTTTTCTATTTAAAAAATGGACAGTTTTGACTTGGAATGAAGTTAAGTTCCCTGTCACTGGAATTGTTCAGACTAGACATGAGGCAGAAACGTGATAGAAAAGATTCAGACAAATAGATGTTGATGTTAGGTGACTTGCCTTATCCCTTTCAATCCCAAAGTGCATGTGTGCACTATACCCTTGAAACAAGGAGTAAGTGAAAATTTAGCCTTCATACTTAGCCTTTCTTGGTAGATAAGATATCTTACATATCTTATCTAGTTTGGGGGATATCAGAAACTTAAAACTATAAATATTTAAATTTCTACATATGCTACATGTCTTACCTAAGTCACAGAAACGGCGGGTTCTATCTCAGTCATCCTCCTTCTGGGTCCTAGGGAACAAAGGTGCAACACTGTGGAATGCAACAGGTTGCTACAATAGTTGGAAGAGGGACAATTGCATACTGAATCATCATGTTTCTGCCTGAAGGTGACACTTATCAATTCTGCTCACTCTTGATAGGCTAAGGCAAGTCACATAGCATGACTTCAAGAAGTATAGAAGTGCCATTTGACTATTCTCAGGAAGAGAGGCAGAAATACTGATGGATAAGACTAATGGCTGTCATATCACAAATGCACACAACAACTGAATGACAATATCAGACAATATGTATCAAGGACTCAGTGAAAGAAATGCTAAAGTAAATCTTGACAAACTCAAGAATGAATGAGAAATCCATGTGAGGTCAATAATAAGGTAATATGTACAATGTGAATACAGTATGGAAAAAGGGAGGTGAGCAGGTAGGAGGTACAGTGAGGAAAGTAACCTCTTCAGAAGGGGTGAGGATGAGAGGAAGGTGAGGAAGGAACTAGAATTTATATGTCATCCATTATATCCCAAATACTTTGTAGGAACTGTGACATTTTACAATTTTCCATTTTACAGGTAAGATTGGGTCTCAAGGAGATTGTGAAGCTTATTCAGAATTCTACACACATACTTGTAATGAATACAGGGTCAGCATTCGTACATTAGTATCCTTGGCTACAAAGCATGTGAAATTTTCTGCACCACCACAAGAAAGCAATAGGCATTATACTTTCCCAGGATTGTGAGGAGACTGGATTCTCTCTCCAGTAGCCCTGGAGAATAGTGGAAGATGAAGTCAATGGAGGATTTTGGCT
The DNA here is from genome assembly GCA_025594165.1 of Tamias sibiricus. Classification (NCBI taxonomy): domain Eukaryota; kingdom Metazoa; phylum Chordata; class Mammalia; order Rodentia; family Sciuridae; genus Tamias; species Tamias sibiricus. The sequence goes on along the minus strand of CM046658.1, from coordinate 106,012,761 downwards.
GTGAACTGAGTTTGGAACTGATAAGATAATCAATGGGGCATGACAAACATTCAATTTAAGCATATAAAACATACTTTTGGAACACCTACTACTGTAATGTTACAGGAGTGACAAATGTTAGTGAAATATCTTTAGTCTTTTATGGGTTTTCAAAGCTCCTGGGAAACAAAGTGTTATACTGTAATTCAGGCAGAATCTACTGTTTCAAAGCAAACACAGAAGTACAAAATATAAAGATGGTAAGAAAAAAAATCTAAATGTAAGTGTAACTGGCAAGAGAAGAGAAGGAGACAGTAACCCTGATGTTCCCAGGCAGGTGATAGAGAATGTCCATGGCCTTAAGTGTGAAGGTGCCTTCCCCAAGCCACACTAGCCTTAATAGGACCCAATACCAGTTTTGGTATTTCCCCCTAAATCCTTCAATTATATCATGGTATCACAAGGGAATATTTCACTTGTGCTGTCCAACACAATCTTCTAGTCTACCCCAGGAACCCACCAGCTTCTTCTTTAGCATTATCTAAAGTCTAGGTGTTGGCTAACCTGCTTTGCTAATAATAATAATAATGATAATGATAACATCTAACATGTATAGAAGACCAACTATATGGGTCAGCACCTCATTGACTCCTCAACAGCAAATGAGGAACCTGAAGTTCAATGCATCTTAACCAAGATCACACAGCTAGTAGATGTCGGAGCCAGGATTTACACCCAAATCTTTCATACTCCCCTGTATTCAATCTGGAGAACAAGGGCTAGGTCTTTGATTCATTTCAGGAAGTATTGTGCGTGGCACAGAAAAAAAAAAATAAATCAACCCTTATGAAAAGGGTTAAAGGAAATGAAAATCAGACAGCTGAAACCATCTTCCTATAGTGACAGATATGTTTTCTTTTTAAGAATGAAGAATGCATGTTAATGACTCAGGAGAATTTGAGGTTGGTAAGAAGGGGCCTAAGAAATGATGTTAGAGGCCAGGAAGCCGGAGTGGAATTTGCTGGCATCCATAGCAGGTGATATAGTAGTCATCTGAGAAGTGAGGCAGGAGCTTCACTTCAGAGATATGTAGGAAGGCAAGAGGAAATGGAATGGGTGCAATGGTGGTGGGATGAGAACCTGAACTAGGGCGGTGACGGTGGGAAGAAATATACCAGATACCACAGTGTGAATCAACAGGGCTTGGCCAAAGATTAGATATAGATGATAAAGAAAAAAGAGTCAAGAGTGACTCCAAGACTTTCAGATAATATGAATTTGGCAAGAAACTTCTTGCCATTGCAATACTGAAGGAGCATAATTCATTAAAAAAAAAAAGGTATTTGTAAACATTTGCATGTATAATACCTTGTATTTTTATAACTCTTTGCCATTTCTGAAGAACCTCTGCATTCATTAAATGACTTCAATTTATTTTACAAATGAAATAACTAAGACCTGAAGGGTCTCAGGTTTGAATTACCCAACCCAGAGTTCTCTTTCACTCTGAGAACTGATTCTCTTGAGCAGCCAGCCAGCTGGGAACAAGGCAATCGAGGTAGCAGATACAGTTCATTAACTTAAACGGAAGAAGTTCTGTGGGAAAGAACCAGATAGCGTAGTCTCCGTGTTGAAGACACACTCCCATTCAGGGGTGTGGGTTCCTGCAGAAGGAAGGTGGAGCAGCAGTTCCAAGAGGACATGTGTCCAGCCTGAAGCCAGACTACTGTCCCAACAGTTTCTAAAGAAATACAATCATGGGAGGGGGTGGGGGGATCCTGACAGAAAGGGACAAGGACTGCATACTGCTGCAGTCTTCAACAAAACATAATGCTCACAGGTCCTTGATTAACCAAACCCAACGTCTTTTTCGCATCCCTTGTCATTCAAGCAAGGGACATAGCAGAAAGCCTTCAGGGTTAAGAGAGTGGGTCTTAAGACCACTTCCTATGTGAAAAACAGTGTCTTTGATAGGTTCCTGTAGACTGGATAAATAATGACATGATCCCTTTAAACAGATAATTATTACTGTAGGAATAATTAATTAGACACATTCTTTATTCTTCCAATACAAAATCAGTTCCTTTTAGGGTTTTATTTGGTTTTTGGTTTTTGGTTTCTTTTCCTCCTCTCTTATGGTCCTTTTTTTTTTTTTTTTTTTTTTTCTCTCTCTCTCTTTTGAATCACTGCTTACTTACTAGAATTTAAACAATAAGATGATTTTTAAGATTCAGTGTGGAGGGCTAGGGCTAGGGTTGTAGTTCAGTGGTAGGGCGCTTGACTAGCATGTGTGAGGCTCTGGGTTCAATTCTCAACATCACATATAAATAAAATAAATGGTCCATTAACAACTAAAAAAATTTTTTTTAAGGATTCAATGTGGAACATTTGATTAAACAAAGCATTCCTAGAGAATTCCCTTTGACCTATTGCTAGAAAACAGGCTACCTTGGTTAATACTTTGTATCTAACGTATCAGAATTTTTGTTAATATATCTGTCTCCTTTAAAAGAATAAGGTCTCTCTTATAATCAGGTGTCATTTAGCAAATATTAGTCTATAAATGATGGACACCAAAAAAAAAAAAAAAAAATGGATGCTGAATGACAATCTGTATGAACCTGTCTTCTGAGCATGGATTAGCCAGGATTACTGTGTACAGTCATCTGAACCATTCTTACTTTCCATTCCTGCTCAAGGCCAAGGGGAAAATATACACAATCTGGTGCCAATGATTTCCTATCAAATTCTTTGATATTTCTTAATGAGTCTCCTCCTGAAGAACATGGGCCAACTATAGCAGGGGCTTAGCTATGGCACTTTGAGGTTTATATAACAAAACTGTGCCACTGCCTCCCCTCTGGAAGGGTGTTTCCTACAAAGTTACCATAATATGAGTCGTTCTAAAAAAAAAAATTACACATTAACATGTGAAATAATGAGCATGCCTTGCCTTCCTCCTTGCCAGTACCAGATCTGCCAACCTGTTAATTGCCTTTCATTTATCCTCAAGTCAATCCACGCCGGTAAAACCATTTTCCATTCCGGATCAGAAGCTTTGAAGATGTGGGCCCTGTTTTTCTGTTTAGCTGTGTTGCCCCTCAGGACCAGGACCGCAGGAGCCTTATTAAATCCACCTTGAGAGGAGAGAGAGTCGGAGAGGAAACACACTCCTTTTCATTGTAGAATCAGTTGTCTTTGGCCCCAAATTTCAACAGCACAGGAGTTGTGATCATCTCCATGAAGAAGTCATGGTCAGGCCATGAAGTTAAACTGTTCTTTATACAAACACAAAAGTCTTCAGAAATTCTTAATTGAAATGAATCGCCACATTAGTTGAAAACAGTTCTTCACTTTAAAAAGCAGCTTCGGGTTTCAACTTCCAAAACATCTGCCTCTCATGCCTGGAAACTCACTCTCCAGCACAGAGAATCCAATGTGTCTGCTGCCAAGTGACTTAGAAAATAACCAAAAAAAAAAAAAAAAAAAAAATTCAAACAAACTCTCCAAGAAACTGCTCCCTTTCTACAGCAGCACTTTTGATTCATTTCTCTTTCACTGTATTTTTTCCAAAAATGGCTTTGTTTCCAAGACATTCCACATGATGTGAAAAGAGATGGACTAGAGGGGAGTGGGCTGGGCTGTGAAAGGGACTCCCAAATGCCCCATGCCATTTCCCTCCAGATGTAAGCTCATGACATTTTTTTCTCCAAGGGAAATTCTCCAACTCCTACCAGAACCACAAAATGGCAAATTTGAGAGTTAGCAGGGACCTTAGAGGGCACCAACAAGGACATTTGTCCCGCCCCACCACCCCATGCGAAAATTTCCTTGCAACTATTCCCACTGGGCTGAAGGCCACCTCTCCTCTTTAGAGGGACTCCCAATGATAAGAACTTCCAGTCCAGTCCTATTATTTATTAGTGCTTCTCCATATTCTCCCCAAATCACCTCCCTGTAACTCAAATCCTCTTCACCCTGTAAAGCTACAGAGGACACATCAAATCTCTCCTTCCCGTGGCAGACATTCAAACATGGTAAAAGCGTTGTCAGACCTCCTTGGAGGTTTCCCTTCTACGACCTAAATACCTCCATTTCCTAAAACTGGCCCTCAAGTGATATGACTGTGGGTCTCTTCACCATTCAGGCAGGACCTGATCCCACTTGAAGTTATCTTGCAGGAAGGCAGGGGGTTCCCTCAACAGGAACAAAAGCTCCTGGAAGTGATCTGCTGGGTGCTGAGGACACTGGAACCATTATAGACAACCACAGCGTTCTCAAGGTTTGTCTGTGAACCCTCTCCCCCATGCACTAAGGCTTTTAAGCCACCTTCTCCTTATCCTGGACTGTGGAGTTTTGCAGCATAGATCTGAGTTTGACCTTTACCTCTGAAATTTTTATTTTCATAATTTAAAGGTTTCAGTTAGCCTGCTAGAATCTTTTTGAATCTTAACTATAAGTTGTCATCTAACCTGTCCATCCCTTCCAGCTCTGGAAAGAAAGTAACTTGTCCATCTTAATCCAAGCCAAAGATTAAAGAATTTGAGTACCACTGACTACTTCCTTGCTTAAAAGCATGACAATTGTCTGTTTGTTAATGTATTCTAGAATTCTTTCAAGGTCACAGAGAACTCAAACCAGCTCATCAGCTAGAATCTATCTTCTCCTGTTTTGGGGGCTTGCTTTTTTGTTTTTGTTTGTGTTTACTGGGAATTGAACCCAGAGGCACTTTGCCAGCCATTTTTATGTTTTATTTTGAGACAAGTTTTCATTAAGTTGCTTAGGGCCTTTCTAAATTGCTGAAGCTGGCCTTGAACTTGCCATCGACCTGCCTCACCCTCCCTATTCACTAGGATTATAGGCATGTACCATATGCCCAGCTCTTCTCCTGTTTTTTAAAAAGCAGAATATTTATATGTCCCAACTGGAATGGGAATAATCCTTTCCACAGTGCTAGGGATCCAACTGAGGCCCTCATGCACACTAAGTGAGCATTCTACCACCAAGCTACTTTGCCAGCCCCAGGAAAAAAATCCTAAATGCATTTTTTAAAAGTCCTTTAGTGTGATTTTCTCTGAAAAGTTTGAAATGAAAGTAACTAGGTGTTCTTTCACTTCTTCATATCTAAAATGAGTCTCAGTTTCACCTTAGCTGTTCCTATGCTGACCTTTGCAGATAGATTTTTTTTTCTTATTTCTCCAAAAATTCATATGCTGAAGACCCAACCCCCTGACATCTCAGAATCTGACTATATTTGGATATAAAGTCTTTAAAAAGGAAATTAAATTAAAATGAGGTCATTCATTAGGGTGGGTCCAAATCCAATGACTGATATCCTTATGAAAGAGAAAATTAGAATGCAGGTACAGAGGGAAAGTCACATGAAGACACAGGGAAAAGATGGCCAAATACATTCCAAGGAAAGAGGCCTCAGAAGAAACTAATCCCACCCACACCTTGCTCAGGCTGGCCTCTAAAACTGAGACAATGCTTTTATTATTGTTTAAGTTACTCAGTTCGTGATACTTTTTAGGGCTGTCTCAGCAAATTAATGTAGGTTTTCTTCCCCTAGAAGAACACCTCTCAGCCTTGGCTGCATATTTGAACCACTTGAGGAGTTTTTAAAAATTACCTATGTCTAGGCCCTACCCCAAACAAATAGGAACTTTTAAAGATTTTCCTGAGTACTGATATTTTTACAAAGTTCCTCAGGTGATTTTACCATGGAGCCAGGGTAGAGAACTAGATGGCAGTGAGTTCATAATACCACCCCTCCTACACACTGATACTCAGCTGGGATGGAGCAAGGAAGCCAAAGGTCACCTCCTCAGGCAACAAAGACCCTTGATATACACCCTGATTAAGAACTGAAACCCTAGCATCTGACAAACACCAAATACCCAACTCTTTTTTACTATAACTTCATCATTACTGAACAATTTTTTTCATCTTTATTTAAGTAACAGTATATCTTTAGAAATTATTTTTCAAGCAAGTATAGGTTGGCATATTCTCTGAGATCTTGCATATCAGAGAGTAGTTTTCTTTTACTTTCACACATGGCAAACAACCTGGCTGAGAGAGAGAGAGAGAGAGAGAGAGAGAGAGAGAGAGAGAGAGAGAGAGAAGAGAGAGAGAGAGAGAGGGAGAGAGAGAGAGAGAGAAAGAGAGAGATTACATATACATACATTGTTCCATTTTCTTCTGGTAATTAATTCTGAACAGTATAAATCTGAGGACTGCTTGGTCTTGATTAATTTGTGGTATATTATTTTTCTATATTGTTACTTGGGGATTCTATTTTTATCCTGTAATTTAAATTTTTGGTCAGAAAATCTAGCCAAGAATCTCTTTTTATTGATTTTTCTTTTCTATGCAGCATAATAAACTCTTGAAATCTATATTCTGCAGTCCTTGTTCGATCCAAAAAAAGTTCTAATTTTTTTTAAATTACATCTTTATTTCTGGTCATTTCCCCCTGTTTCTTCAGAGGCATCAATGATTCAAAATCTTAGATCTTTCATTGTAATTAATTCATTCAATAAGTATAGCGCAGATCGTCAACTCAAAAGCCATTTCCCACTGCCTAAGTACTCACAGAGCTCCAGCTTTGTGTCTCACACCTGTTCTTCCCCCAGATGATTCACAGTAACCCTCATTAGCATAGGCCAATCAGGCATCTCTATATAAGTTGTCAGTTATGGATTTAGGAAGTTGTTAGGGGGTGGTTTAAGGACTCAGTTTTGATCTATTGAAAGTTCTGGAAGCCGTGTGTGGTGGCACACGCCTGTAATCTCAGCAGCTCTAGAGGCTGAGGCATGCGGACCACAGATTCAAAGCCAACTTCAGCAACTTAGCGAGGTCCTAAGCAACTTAGCAAGACCTTCATTCAAGTAAAAAATAAATATAAAAGGGCTGTAACTTAGAGGTAAAGCATGCTAGGTTTAATCCCTACTACCAAAAAACAAAAAATTTTAAAAAAGGACAAGAAGTCTTCTGAAGAAAATATTTAGAATATCTGTGTTAAGTCCTCAAAAGAGACACAAGAAAGAGCCTATCTTTTTGTTTCTGGACACTAGTGACTGGCATTATGGCACAACCAGGGTGCAGCCATCATGCTGGTAATGACAGGGAGAAAAGACAGAAGGAATCTGGGTTCTCAGTGATATCACTGCACCACTCACTCAAACCTGGACACACAACCACCTCTGGAAATCACGATATATAAGATAACAAATCCCATTATTGTCCAAGACAGGGTTTGACAAACTTTACCTTCAAAGGGACAGAAAGTAAATACTATATGCTTCACAGACCATCTGGTCTCTGTAGCAACTACTCAGCTCTGTCAGCATAACCTGAAAGCAGCCATAGTCTATACAGAATGGGAGTATGGGAGTGGCTGTGTACCAGTAAAATACTGTCTTAGTCCCTTCAGGCTGCTATAACAAAATAGCATGGCTTGAGTGGCTTATAAACAGCTGAAATTTACTTCTCACCATTCTTGAAAGTTCAAGATCAAGGCACCTAATTTGTTACCTGGTGAGGGCCCACTTCCTAGTTCTTGGCTCTCTTTTGCTATAAATTCACAAAGTGGAAGGTTTCACTTCTTCTTGTCTTTTTTTCTTGTCTTAGTCTGTTCCTGATGCCTAACAAAATACCTCAGTTGGTAGTAATCTCATTCGTGACACCAAAGCCTAATCACTTCTGAAAGGCTCCCACCTTCAGACACCCTCAGTTTGGAATCTAGGGTTTCAGCATATGAATTCGGGGGTGTCACTAAGTCTGCTGCAAACATCACTTATGCAAGGCATGATTTGACCCATGGGCTATAGTTTCCTGACCCCTCTAAGCTATTTTGACTAGGACTTTCTGCTGGACACAACTGAATGTACCCTGAAGGAGACACATTCCATCCTGTATACCTTTCATTTACACTGGGCAATCAATCGTGAATCAGGTAGACTTTGTGAATATTAGAAATTAACCTCCAAGATGGGTTAAGATGGAAAAGGAAACAGATAATCACACTACAGTGTGACAATTATTACAATTCCTGGGGTAGGTTGGGGTGGGTGGCAGAGGTTTCCCTCAAGGAAAAGGTACCAAACCAGTTCTGGAGATGTCCAGGATGCACTGAAAGATGAAACCTCCCCCTTCTCAGCCAGCTTCTTCTCCATCAGTACATTTCTTCATCTCTTTTATTTACTGCCTTCTGAAAGATCTTAAAATGGTTCTCCACAATACTGATTCAATTTTTAAACTGTAAAATTATCTTCCTATTGTTTCTAATACAGATTTTAACTCAGCTATTACATATCAATTTTCCATAATTTAAAATATATGATCTCACCCCCCCAAATTTATTATATGCTCTTGCTTTTGTACCTCAACCTACTGTCTTTCCATCCCAACCTGTTGTCCCCTACGAATTTTCTGCTTCTTTGCTCTACAATCTATGTCTTCTTGCATCTCACTGAAGATACCAGGTGATTCACTAAAGTTTTATTCTGAGACCTTTAATATATAATTTTCAAAGGAATGTTCTTTCAGTCTTTAAATAAAATATGTTATTAGTGATTATATATAATTTTGTATATATAAAGAATTTTTAAAAAATAAGCACACATGCACACACTACTTTGTTTCAAATATAGAACATAATGAGTGTCTTAGTCTGTTCCTGATGCCTAACAAAATACCTCAGACAGTGTAATTTATAAACAACAGAAATTTATTGTTCATAGTTCTGGAGACCAGGAATTCCATGATCAAGGTGCCAGCTGATTTGGTATCTGCCACATCCCATTGTTATAAATGGTATCTTCTACCTGTCCCCACATAGCAGAAGGGACAAGGCTTCCTCAAGCCTCTTATAAGGGCACTAATCTCCTCCAGGGGGCCACAGCCCTAGTGACTTACTCACCTCCTGAAAGGCCTGCTTCTTAATATCATCACATTGAAGACTAAATCACAACATATGAATGGGATGGGAGAAGACCAGCATTCAGGCCATAATAGTATTTTGGAAACTCCATGTGAGTCTTTCCTCTACCCATGACCCTGAGGTAACCTGAATAGACATTATCATGTCCTAGCTTTCCTTCTATGTTTGCCATTTATTTCTTTTATGTTTCATATGTTGACAATTCCCCAAAAATAAGTTCAGTTTGGTTTTTGTCTTTAGGTAAATCAAATCACACTATGTATTCATCCATATGGTACATACCATTGTAGTTGACCCATTTTTTTCTTTCATTACATGAAGGTACCATAATTTATGCATTGTAGTGTTGATGGATTTTGCATCATTTCCAGTGTTTGCTGTTAGGAACAATGCAACAAGCATAGTCTTGTCCATGGTTCCTGGTGCACCTGTGCAAGGTTTCTAGGAACTATACCTTGGGGTGAGCACAGTGGTGCACACTTATAACCCTGCTGACTCAGAAGGCCAAGACAGGAAGATCGCAAGTTCAAGGCCAGCCTCAGCAACTTAGCAAGATTCTCAGCCACTTCACAAGAACTTGTCTTAAAAAAAAAAAAAAAAAAAAAAAAAAGAACATAGCTCAGTGGTAAAGCACTCCTGGATTCAATCCCTAGTTTGATGTGATCATATTCACATCTTCAACTATGCTTAGAATGTCAAATAGTTTATTAACATATTGGTGCCAATTTGTGCCCCAGTCAGCACTGTAGGGACATTTCCATTGTTTTATATCCTCATCAGTACTTTATATTATATGATTGGTTGATTTCTGCAAATATGATCTAACAAAGTGCTGCCTAATTGAGAGATCACTTACCAGGCTGAGCATCTTTCCATATGCTTATTAACCAGTCCTGTTTCTCCACTGTGAAATGCTTGTTCATCTTTTGCCCATTTTTTTCAAATGTTTTGGTCTTTTTTCTTACTAATTCACAAGAGTTTATCGTATGAACTAGATGCTAATTCCTTACTGGTTAACATGTTGCAGTTATTTTCTAACAATTTATGACTGTGATTTTCACTTTAGAGTGTCTTTTGAAGAAAAGAGATTTTTTTACTTACAGTGTAGTCAAGTTTATCAATCTAATTTTATAAGATTTTTCCCTTTGAATCTTATTTAAGAAATGTTTTCCACACTCAAAGTTAAAAGACAGTTTTCTATGTTTTTCTCTAAAATTTGTATAAATTTTCCTTTTCCATTTCCTTTTCCTTTTCCCTGCACTGATTTTAGAATTTGTTTGTATCTGTGGAAGAGATCCAATTTTTACCCCATGTGGATGACCAGTTGCTTCAGTTTCATCTGTTAAATGCTTCTTTCCCATTTGATCTTCAGTGTTAGCTCTTCATTGTTCATATAGTGAAGGTTTTTTGTTGCTGTTGATATTTGTTCATTTATCAGAAATGTCTGAACCTGTCTCTGGGCTCTCTATTCTGTTCTGCTAGGCTTTCTTCCTATTCCTACATCCAAGCCACCTGATTACAATAGCTTGATTTGGTGGGGCAACTCCTTCCACCTGGACATTTTTCTTCAGGAGTATGCTAGCTGTTTGGCATTTTACTCATCCACAAACATTTTAGAAATAGCTAATCAAATCGCCCACAATCCTTCTTCAGAATTTTATTAGGATTACATTGAATCTGTGGATTGACTTTGAGAAAATTAGCAATTCACAAAGTTCAGGCTTCCTGTTTGTGACCTATGATATGTATATTTAGGTCTTCTTTAATATTCTTTCAACAAATTTTTATTCTTCTCGCCACAAAGACCTTGCATCAGTTTGCTAAATATATTCCTAGAAGAAGAGGCAGGCCTTTAGGGAGTAGTATTATAAATTCTTTTCTAGGGTGGAGGAAGGAGCAAGTCAGTGCAGACAGTCCTCGTCTTCCTGGGTCCACATCCACAGGTTCAGCCAACCAGGATTGAAAATATTCAGGGGAAATAAATCCCCATCTGTACTAAACCTGATGGACTTTTTTCTCCTGTCATTATTCCTTAAACAATACAGTACAACAACTATTTACACAGCATTTACGCTGTGATTAGGTATTGCGGTCTAGAGATGATTTAAAATGTTCAGGAGGAGGTGTGTAGCTTATATGTCACACTATGCCCTTTCATATCAGGGGTTTAAACACACACAGATTTTGATATCTGCAGGGGGGTCTGGAATCAATCCCCCAAGAGTACCCAGGGATGATCATTTTTCCCTCCATGTGGAAAGAGCTTCACCTATAAAACAATCCTGGCCTGTCTCCACCCCTCACTCTGGCCCTGGAGGGAGAAGAAGCAACATAATCTGATTAATGGTTTGGAAGGATAAACTTGGCTTCCATACCCTGCTCCTTCCTCTTCCTGTCCTCTTGGGAACAGCTGTATGAGAACATGTGGTCTTGATTACTCTAAGCCATGCAGAAAACCTAACAGAAATGACCCTTTCTTTATCAGAGTGGTCTTTAGTGTTTGTAATTCACCGGGGATGGCTGGCTGATTCTGGAATTTAGGATAATGAATCTCTCTTATCCACAGACATAAGCCACATTTTGCAAAATCAATATTATTGATAATAAAAATGTTTCAGCCTTTGTCTGCTAATTCTTTTTTTTTCTAGCTTTATTAAAGTAATATTGATGAATTAAAAATATATATTTAGGGTATACAATGTGAGTCTGTTAATATATGTGTACATTGTGAGATGACTACTAATTAACATATCCATAGTAATTACTGTGTGTGTGGTTGTGTGTGTGTGTGTGTGTGTTTGAATACATTTTGATCTACTCTCTTGGCAAATTTCAAATACACCACACATTATCAATAAATACAGTCATCATACTATTCATTAGGTTTCTAGTACTTATTCAACACCATAACTGAAGGTTTGTATCCTACCACTAATATCTCCATTTTTCCTCCAACCCTCAATCCCCAATAACCACTTTTTTACTCTTGGTGATAAGTTCCTCTGTTTTTCTAGATTCCACATGTGAGATCATATAGCCTATTTCTTTCCGTGTCTGGCTTATTTCCTTTAGTATAATGTCTTCAAGGTTCATCCTTGTAGTCGCAAATGGCACAACTGCCTTCTTTATTATGACTAAATAATAATCATGTATGTGTGTGCATGTGTGTGCACACATGCATGTGTATATATGTGTAGACATGTATGTATGTTATATTTTCTTTATCCACTCATCTGCTTATGGTCACAAGTTGTTTCCAAATCTTGGCTACTGTGAATAATGCGGCAAAGAGCTTGGGAGTACAGATAGATATCTCTTCAAGAGAGTGATTTTATTTCCTTTGGAGATATGCCCAGAAATGGGGTTGTCATATAATAGTTGATTTTAATTTTTTCAGGAACTTCTATACCGTTTTCCATAATGTTTTTTCTAATTTGTATTCCCACTAAGAGTATTCAAGGGTTCCCTTTTTTTCACATCCTCACCAACACTCACTGTTTTTTCAATTTTTAATGTAGCCATTCTAACAGGTGTGAAGTGATATCTCATTGTGATTTTTATTTGCAATTCCCAAATGATTAGTGATATTGAGCATTTTTTTTTTATACCTGTTGCCCATTCACATGTCTTCTTTGGGAAAAGATCTTTTCAGTTCCTCTGACCAATTTTTAATAGATTTTAGTTTTTTGGTTTGTTTGTTTGTTTGTTTTTCTTCTCTGTCTCTTGTCTGGTTCAGAACTCAGGCTGGGAAATAGATGCTATTATGATCTCTCAAACCTCAATATAAATGCATTTTCTAATTATATGCTGACATGTACAGATAAACAAACTTTTATATGTACATAAACACACGTATTAATATATATCTGGCATACTTCATTAATTTAATTTTAATAACCTGCTTATAGGTTATTTTAGTTTTCTGTGTTGATAACCATAGCACCTATAAACTATATTTTCATTTCACTTTTTTTCCTTTCCAAACCTTATGTTTCATTTGTAATTCTTGTCTTACTTGCTCTGTAAGTTCTTTGACAAAATATTAAATAGAAGTGATGATAGAAGGCTTATAAAACCTTAGAAGACTTGCCTGGGCATGGTTCTTTATTTTCAGGAAGATCTTTAAATACTTAATTCCTTAAATAGTTAGAGGACATTCATATTTTCCATTTTTTTCTTGGAACAACTTTGGGAAGTTTTCAAAATATTGAGTCAAATAACCTTTCCCATTCACTCATGTTTTCAAATTTTATTGACGTAGGGGTTTTCATTTCATTCCCCTATTTTTAAACTATTTCCTGTTTCTGTAGCTATGTTATTATTTTTACATACCATTGTTCCTATTTTCTTGGTTAATCTTTTCAGATTTTTTTTTTCTATTTTATAGTTCTCCTCAGTGACTCCACTAAAGCTTCATTGATCTACTTTCAGAGCTTTTTTTAAAAAATTATTTATTCTTTATTCTAAGTTGTTAGAAATGACAGCAGAATGCATTACATTTCATATTATACTTATAGAGCACATTTTTACATATCTCTGGTTGTATACAAAGTATATTCACACCATTAATAACTTCATACATGCACTTAAGGTAATCATATCCATCTCATTCTACCATCTTTTTTTTTTTTTTTTCTTCTTCACCCTTTTATCCCCTCCCTTCCCGTCCCTCCCCACTGGCCATTCTAGTGTTCCTCTAATCCTCCTATGCTCCCAGTCTCAACCCCACTGTGAAGGAGGCCAGTTCAGAGCTTTTTATTATGTTAATTTCAGTTCCTATCTTCACAGTTCCCTCATTCTGCTTTATTGGACTTGGTTTTACTTTTTTTCTACCTTCAATTGCTAGTTATCAACTAACTTTTTTCTAATGTAAACATTGAAAACTACAGATTTCCCTGAGTACAGCTTTAACTATACTTCAAAACTTGCTATTCTATTACTTTTTTTTTTTTTTTTTTTTTTTTTTTGGCACTTGGATTGAACTCAGGGGCACTCAACCACTGAGCCACATCCTCAGCTCTATTGTGTACTTTATTTAGAGACAGGGTCTCACTGAGTTGCTTAGTGCTTCACTATTGCTGAGGCTGGCTTTGAATTCACAATCCTCCCGCCTCAGCCTCCCTAGCTACTGGGATTACAGGTGTGCGCCACTGCGTCCCACTTTTATTAGTACTTTCAAATGTTTATCCATTTTTTAAAAAAATGAAACACAGATACAGACAACTATATAAACAAATTTATAGACCAGTGAAACATTATTAAAGTTAACATCCTTGCAACTACTACTGAAGGTCAAGAAATAGGACTTTGCCAGCTGCCCGGGAGCTGCCTATTGGCCCTGGCCCAATCTCAGTTCCCTCTCTCTCCAAAAGTAACTATATTCTGATTTTTGGGGTAATCACATTATTCTATATTTAGGGATTTTGTTTCATTCAAGTACATATCCTTAGGTACTATAGCATTTACTCCTACTTATTTAAAAAAAAAAAAAAAAAAAAACTGTTAGGTCTTTAAACTTTCTTTTACTCTGAAATTTTTCCTCTCTTTCTTTTCCTCATAATTTATCTGTTAAAAAACTTGAGATTTCGACCCCCAGCGTTTCCTATAGTCTGGATGTTGCTGGATTTTTGCTTATAACAAATAAAAACAAACAAACAAAAAAGAAAAAAGAAAAAAAAAAAGGCAGCTGATCCTAGGGGCTGGGCCAGACTTCAGTAGTTTGATCGCTTTAACAAGACTATTTGTAATGTTTATTAGGAAGTAGAGAATGCTTGGTTACCTCTCTTTACGTGGCATTAACATCCATTGTTGCTTATTATCCAGATCCATTAGTTCATTGACAGTTGAAAAATGGTGATATTCTAATTCTGCAATCTGTTTTCATTTATTAGCCAAAAGAATTTTATAAAGAAATGTCTCCCTCATTATGCTACCTCATTACCCAGTGGTTCAGTTCATTTAGGAAGGCAGACTAAATGCTTTTTATTTACCCTTGCTTACTAATTTTTAAGTTAATGAATTGATTTTCTGTCATTCATCCAAAAGTGATTGATTAGTTTTTAAAATATCATCATAAACTCAAGAATTTAAATATATTCCATTTTCTTATCATTATTGGTACTTTAGTCATCTTTTGTTTGGCCAAAAAGAATATCTTTAAATTGGTTCCTGAGTCCTTTTGACGTGATTTTAGTAGTCTTTGTTACCTTCTGTCCTATTTTATAGGGCAAGATATTCCAGGTTGCTCTGATACATTTCTTCATTTCTCCAAGAAGATCTGCTTTCTTTTATAAGAAAATGATAATTCAGTGTCACATTTTAGGTTCTAACAATATTCATTGAAGCTGATTTAGCCTTTCTCTAGGCCTTTCAGTAGGTACACATATTTTTTAAAGAATACACATATAGAAAAGTTATTTTCCCCTCAAGTATATAGAGGGTAACAGAATTATAAATCCATGACTATTCACTTGCTTTATCCCACATTTCACACATATCTTTCTCAGAATAATATTACTATTACCACCACCAATCTTGATGTTGACATACTTGCATACACAATCTCTATTGTAGCCCACTGTTTTTATGCTCATACTGAATATGCAGTGTCAAACACTGTAGTCATTCACATTTGTGGAGTCCCAGAGATGTATTGCCCAGGTTCTCCTTCCAGGAAGCACCTGCTGCTCACCTGCAGAGCTGGGTCAATAAAGAGCCTGCCCTGAAGGCTAGTTTAGTATCTACATCAGCAGCAGAAAGCTGCTCTCCAGATGATGCCCTTACCAGCAGGTTTCATCTGTTAATTAAGTAGGTTGGGGGTATAAAGACCTGGCCTTTTTGATCTAATGGCAGACACTGCAAGGGTCCATGGTTGCCTCAGTGTTCCCTGCCAAAGTCAGCCAAGGCTTTGTTAGCATTGTATGATAATTTTCTTTTCAGATCTTTTTAATCACTATTTATAATCTTCTTCCCTTTTGTAACATTTTTAAATGCCCTATCTACATTCCATTTTTTATGATTCTGATCCATTGTGCATCCAATTCTGCAGTTCATTGTGTCTTCTGATTCTAGCACATGATGGCTTTGTCTGTGTGCACACGTGTGTGTGTGTGTTTAAAATGTTCCTAGAGAGCATTTCCACTTGGTTCTTTCAAGGGCTTAGGTGGACCATCACACCTCAGCTGTCTTGGATGTTGGTTTTCAAGTCTTAATGTTGATTTTCAAGTCTTAATGTTGATATGAATTTTCGTCCCAGGTACCTGGGGAGTTAAGCTTTGGTGTTAGGAATTTTAGCAGAATATTTTCCTCTGATCTTCTTCTACCCAGAATCAAAGTCAAGATAGGCAAAGACCCTCACTATATATATATTTGTGGCATGAGGTTTTCCCTAGTTTACCACTGAGGATGTTGCCTTACAGCAATGCCAGAGTATTGCAGGAGTTTAAGCTCTGCAGAGCTTTGTCTTTGGCCCAGTTAATGTCTGGGCTCCATCGGGGGTCCACATTAAGACACATGGCAAACAAGGTAGTGACTTATTATTTTCCAGATGTGGAGATTTCTTTTGCTTCCCCACAACCTCACAGATCACTTAATGAAATTATTCAGCATCTTTGAGTGTCCTAAACTTGGAGAGTTTCTCTAGTCTCTGCCATTAATGTGAAAAATAGAAGTCCTTTCCACTGGGTTTTCAAAATAAAGTTAAATTTCTTTGCTATGCAGTACTTTTAAGTGCTCACCATGGACAATTTTCCTCTTCATCCATCCTCCTGTAGGGCAGAATCTATAAACTCTCAGTCTTTGTAAATAACTGGTGCTATAGTCTGTAAGCTGCCTGTCACGGCCAGCCATGGTGCCGCCACGGGAGGAAAATTCTCGGAGGCAGAGTATAGCTTTTACTACTTTTACTTCTACTTTCTTAGAGCTTAGAGAGGGGGAAAGAAAGATTTTTAGAGAGAAAGATTAAAGTAAGCTTTTCTTCTTGTCTTCTTAGCTTAGAGTTAGAGTTAGAAAGATAGAGCTTCTTCTTGTCTTCTTAGCTTAGAGTTAGAGTTAGAAAGATAGAGCTTAGCTTAGAGAAAGATTAGAGCTTCTTTCTTCTCTCTTCTTTCTTCCTTCTTCTGTCTTTTGTCTTCTGTCTTCCTCGGGAGCCTCGGCCTTATTTTGACCAGTCCTCTGGAGCCTCGGCCTAACTCTGGCCAGTCATTATTTCTTCTATCTGGTTTCTCTTCTGTAACCGCTCTGCCTACGTTTTGGCCGCTCTGATTCTTCTGACCGACCGAGTGACTGCCCGGCTGACTGAATTCTTTGTTCTCCTAACTCGGACCGCTTTCACCCGGTTATATACCTTCAGGTTTGCGGGTGCCTACAGGTGCGTCACATACATATCAGGTGGAACCCATGGCTTCCAGCTAGCTACAATAGCCCTTCCCAATTAGGGCTCCTTCAATAGTCCAAATTATGTGAGGTGTCCCACAAATGCTCATGTGTGAGACAATGCAAGAAGGCTTAGAGGAGAAATGATTGGGTTATGAGATCCTTAACTTAATCAGTGAATTAATCCCCTGATGGTGATTAACTGAGTGGTAACCGAAGGCAGGCAGGGTATGGTTGGAGGAGGTAGGCATTAGGGGTATGCCTTTCAGGTATATATTTTGTATATGGTGCGTGGAGTCTTTCTCTGCTTTCTGATCATCATGTGAGCTGCTTCCCTCCACCACTCTCTTCCGCCATGATTTCTGCCTCACCTCGATCCCAAGGAATGGAGAAGGCTGTCTATGAATTGAAACCCCTGAAACTATGAGCCCCCAAATAAACTTTTCTTCCTCTACAATTGTTCTTGTCAGGTCTTTTAGTCACAGCAGTGAAAAGGCTGACTAAAACAACAGGGTATACTAATTGTCCTTGGCTCCATTCCAACTCCTAGGTTCATGGCTGACTCTTCTCTGGTCTACAGATGATAGATATTGATAGTCACAACTCCAGCTGCTACCATTTCTAACAGATTCCGTATCATCAGCATTTCCCCCTATACTCATTACCGAGTCTCTAATACCTTGAAAATATATGGTTCAATAAAATGTAGCTTCCAGCATGTACTGCTATTCTCTGACTCTACCTAGTTTCCTAGTTAGAACTGCACCTATTAACATATAGTGTTTCTGCCACCAGTTTTTCCAACTCTCCCTTCCATTCTTTTCCCCAATTACTGTGCATTTTTAAATATTGATATTATTTTTTGGGATATAGCAGCATTTCCCAATACATTGATATTATTTTCATAACTGATAAAACTATATCTATCTTTCTATGAACAAAGAAAGGTGCCTGAATGTTGAAATAACAGCTTTCAAGAAACCTCAAAATGCTCTCTACCCAATGCCTTAAAGGAATGTTCCCTTTTCTTCTGGTTTATGAAAATCCTCAGCCTCTGATCAATGAAGCAGACATCAAGGGATTATGAAGTGACTTTTCCCCACCAAGTGTTCTGTTTCATGAAGTTCAGGGAAACCTGGTTATACCATGAGGAGAAACCTGCATAGGATTTATTCTTTCTATTTAGTTCCATCTCCCTTATACTGAGGAGAGTCTTCTTAATGTTCTTAGGAATTCTCAAGAATGTAGCCTCAATGAAAAAATTATTAAATAATTTTGTAGTTCATCAACCTTACTCAGGGATGATGGATATGTGCTAATTGTAGGAAAGTGTCCATTATTTGAGGATTTTAGTTTTCTTCTGTCCCATCAGGGATATTTATACCATGAGAATATTTTGACAAGCTTTATCAGGAACTGCATACCACATGACATTTTAAACAAATCCCT
Organism: Tamias sibiricus; assembly: GCA_025594165.1. Lineage (NCBI taxonomy): Eukaryota > Metazoa > Chordata > Mammalia > Rodentia > Sciuridae > Tamias > Tamias sibiricus. The sequence continues at coordinate 105,994,013 of CM046658.1, read as the reverse complement.
TCTTTGGCCTTCACAAATTGCATGAAAATATGATACTTTCACCGAAAGTTTCTGCTTTCTCTATCCTTGAAAATTTGGCAAATGCTTTTCCAAAGCAGCTATGGCCCTCAGAGCTGGCTCTCCCAGTATAGTGAAAGATCCCAAATATTTGAGATTAAACTTGAAAGCAGTGATGGCTTCAAACTGATCTCTTGCAAAAGTGCATACCCATGGATGGGAGTAAGAATCAACTCAGCTGGCCAAACTAAGTCTGTGGCCTCAGGAAAATGGAATTTATACAACCTCCTCCCTGCTCTGAGCCATCTCTGATGCCTGCCTCCCCTCTGGTCCACTTCTCTCCACATGGAGCCCAGTGTCCAAGCTCCCTTTGCCTAAGGTTCAGGTTCCCTCCCAATGACCATAACCTTTTCCTTTCCTGATCACCAAGTCCCTAACATTCTTAGTAATTATTCACAACAGCGGAAGCTGTTCATGTAATGGCCGATATTCTTTCCTGGCTTATGGGACAAAATGAAGATAGAGATGCCCTTAAAGACTGGATATCATGGTCTTTGGTGTCCAGGTATTTGGTGTCCTGGTCTGGTCAACATTTCCTCAATCTTCTAAGACTTCAAGACAAGAATATTCCATGTGCATTTCCCAACATGCCTAATATTCAGTCTATGAATATCTTGCCTCTGAGTGGCTGGAACAATCATTTCTACACATTCTACCTAAGTAAGTGATGTCATAGGCAGCCAGAAAAGTCAGACCGGTTAATATGGTTGGCCAAGTATATGCATTTTAAAACTCCACCCAAATCATTAACAATGAACTTTCACTTACTAACTGAATGACTGTGGAAATAGCCAGGCTTGGCAGTTCTCAAGATTGTAGCCTCAGTGAAAGAATTATGAAATAATTTTGCAGGTCAGCAGCCTTACTCAGGGATGATGGATACATGCCAATTGTAAGAAAGTCTGCAGTGTCGGACTAAAAGGCTCTGTCATCAGGCCTGCTTATTCAAAAGTACAGATGATACAAGGCTGGGAGGAACCACAAATAGGTGGAATGATTGACAAACGAAGACTCAATGAACACAAGAACAATGGCCTGAAACAAAAGAGGGAAAGAGATTCTTAATTAAGGATAAAGCTATCTGCATTTAGTTTACAATATTGAATTACTTAATTTAATAGTCTAATCCAGGAAAGACCTAACTTCTAGGGGCTCATTTAGAAATATCTTAAGGATTTGATTTATTAAACACTAAATATCAAATAATCATAGATGCTAATAAAAAATGAAAGAAAAAGCTGTAATGCTAGCGACCAAAATCTAGTCCAAGGGAGACTCTAGCCTTTTCCATCCTCGGAGCTTCCATAGCCCTCCTGGGTCAGGTCCACATGCCAAATCTGGAGAACGCTGGAGAATGTGGGTATCCTCAGAGAAGAGCAACTGAGTTGTAAAGGATCCAAAAGACCTGGAAGCTCTGTCACTTGAGAAACAATCAGATAAAAAAGTATATAGAGGCTAAAAAGGTGAAGATCACTAGCTTCCAGCACCTTAAGTGCCATCCAACTAATAAGGGAACAGACACGCAGTTTTGAGGAGGCAGACCTATTTCAACTTTAAAAAGAATATCTAATCACCTTCAGCTACACCACAATGGAATGGGGTCCTTTCTAATGGGGTGGGGGGGATTTCTTAATCATTAGGATCATTCAATAAGATTCTGGGTAACTATCAGGGCAGTTATTGAAATAATTTTTGAGGGGTGGGAGTGAATTTAAAGTTATTTCATATTAAGGTTTTAATGACTAATTTGTGTAGTATAAGACCAGATAACAAAAGCAATAACTAATGACACTACTCCAGGAATTATCACAGCCTGTATACAGGGGTTTGGAGATAAAACTTCCATCTAGAGTTGGGTGACGAGGGTCTTCTTAAAGCTTTTCCATAGGCAACTTCATTGTTATATATGACTGGCTTCAGTTGCTCGCCTTCATCTGTATCTTTGTAAGATATTGGAGGGTGTAAATTTTGTTTATCAAGCTCCTGTGAAGCTAATACACACTTTCACTTATATTATTGAGTCCTCCAGACAACCGAGAGCAGTAGCATTCTATCCATCTTACAGCTAAAAAGACAGCACTTAGAGAAGGTAAGAGTCAACAGTCACACAGCTGGTAAGTAGGGATGACAACAATAGTGACAGAAAAGAGGGTAAACAGGCTCTCAAATCTTCTTAGGAAATTCCAGATCTCTAAGATAGAAAGAGATTTAGGGGTTATATAGTCCAACCACCCTTCAGCACATGGAGTCCTTCTTAGCCTCGGAGAACTGGGTTTGTGCACTTGGGCTGAAGGTCAACCTAAGAAGAAAAGAACGAAGCTGACTTTTAAAACCTAATGGCTCCAACCTCTTCTATGTACTTCAGACCAGGCTCCTGCTGCAGACACCCACAACAAATTAATGGGTGTCTGGTCCCAGGGGCAGAGACCACAGCAGGCTGCCCCCACAGTATCTTGGGGCTTCCTCATTAGAAGCTGGAACCTTGATGAAGCCCCAAGCTAAGCCTCAGCCCTTGCCAGTCCAGGCACTGGGAGAGCTGTCTCTGTTCCAAACCATCTCACAGGCCTGCACCCCAGGGAGCAAGGCTCAGTGGGAAAGAATGTATTCCTAACATCCGTGTCATGGATTCCATTTCTTTCTCTAAATTTCTTGACTGGGCTGTGGATGCTTCCATGTGCCTCAGAGAGAAGGGCTGAGATGCAATACTTTCATGACTTCCTCTCGTTCCCGCAGGCAGCCCTGGGTGCAGTCCAGCCTCAGAGCCAGTGCAAGCAGCAGAAACTCAAGGCCTCCTGGTGTGATTCATTAGCCTCTGGTTTCCCAGCTAATGACACATCCTGACTCAAAAACGAATTTTTAATCTTTATTAAATCTTTGAAGAGAAGCCCAGGAGAACTGAGTGGCATGAGAAGAAAAAAAGAGAAAGAAAGAAGTGGAAAGAAGTGCTTTGGTCTCTGGTACCTTTCAGAGCAAGAATCAAGAGCACATAGGACAAGTCCTCTAAATTCTAACATGAAAAGCTGTGCTGAGGTCCCTGATTACACTGGCAGAGGGCTCACCTAGCTTCTGTCATGCTGTGCAGAACTCTGAGATGAATACAAACTGGTATAATATAGTCTCCTGCCCTTAGGAAGCTTCTGGTAGAGGCTTTTTGGATCCTCTAGGTAACAACAATCCATTCCACCAGGATCCTGTAACACTCCTCCTAGTCTTCTCATTGAGTCTCACATTGTCACTTGCCTCCATGTTTGTATATGGGTTCTTAGAGCAGAGGCTCATCAAATCTAAGAACCAGGTTTTCACCATCTTTATAGATGCCACAAAGCATCTAGCTCAATGCCTGGCACACGTTAACTGCCAATCAATGTGAAGAGAATGCGGTCTTACTGGGGACATGGAAGATTTATGGGTATGAATTAAGAGCACATGAGAAGCAGCAAAGTGGGGGAAAGTGGGGAGAACCCCAGGTGGTGAGTCAGCTCCCCTGGAAGACAGCCATGCTTGGCCATTAAGTCCTGTGTGACCCTGGACAGGTTGCTTCATCTCTTTAGAACTTGCCAATTCCTGAACGCAAACTTCCATGTCTGTAAAATTAGGGGATTGGTAAAGGATTTCTGGAGACTCTTCCAGAAAGAGATCCAGAGGTGGGCGGAGTCCCTGAAGGATGGGCAGAAAGAGCCTGTGTTTGCTTGCTGCCCTCTGGCTCCTCCCATCCGCCATTCTTCCTCCCTTTGGAGGTAGGGCTGCCCTCCAGATTTACATCTCCCAGGTCCTTTGCCACCAGAAAAGAAGGCCCTGAGGGGAGGAATTCTTAGTAAAAGTCTGTCCCTATGTGTGTCCATCCATACCACACCTTGTACCTTCTACTTACAAATGAAAGCATATTTTCTGATCTCTAAATTCCTGAATATACTTTGTACACCATTTTGAAAATTAAAACATCTGTCAGTCCCAAGTTTTGAAGCACTTACCATTCCATAATCACATCTGCAATTGCATCCATTCCCAGGATGTAATTCGTCAGCACTGGAATGAAAATTCACCAAAAGATGTTGTGTGCCCTCTTATAGCTCTTCACCTCTCCCAGCCTCCAACTCCCTAATGGTGATTTTTCCACATCTTTTCTATATTATAGATATTCTCCATAATGGAGAAAATGAATACAAAGATAGAATTAAGTGGCTCTGGTTTCTCTCTCTTGCCCATTAGCATTTCATCAGCCGCTAAGCTGTGGGTCTGGGACTTCTTCTACCTTTCTTTCTGATCATAGTTTTTAAAGCATATTTTTTTGTTCTTGCTCTCAGCGCTACTTGAAAACTTCATCTCCTTGTGCAATTTGGGAATTCTCTCTGCTGGGTCTCTGCTGATCTTGAGCAGGTCACTTGCCTCCATGTTTGTATATGGGTTCTTAGAAAGCTGAACTCAAGGACAGCTCTGACCAGCAATCACACTTTTTTTTTTTTTTTTTTTTTTTTTTTTTTTTTTTTTTTTTTGTACCAGGGATTGAAGGGATTGAACCCAATGGTGCTTAACCATTAAGCCACATCCCCAACCCTCTTATTTTTTTTTTATTTTGAGACAGGGTCTCACTAAGTTGCTTAGGGCCTTGCCAAGTTGTTGAGGCTGGCTTTGAACTTGCAATCCTCCTGTCTCAGCCTCCCAAGTCTCCCATGCCCAGACACATTCTTTCGAATGATGTTTTCCCTTTTTCTTCTTTATCAGGCTCATTTGCAGTTGCCTCAATGCAGTCATAATTCTTAGAGTCTCCCAGACTTTTAAATCTGCTTCCACTTTGAGACTCCCTAGGTTTACATCTGATTTTTCTACTCACATTTGCTTCAATAAATTCAAGGAAGGTATCAGAGTTTTCATCCTTGACCCCTATTTAAAACTTTTTCTTCCAAAGTTTCTGTCATTTCCTCATCTTCAACATTAGTTCTTTCTTACTGATGAGGCTTCAGTATATAGAATAGAAGCATTCTCCCAAATTCTAAACAGCACAGTCTCTGGGGAGGGAGGGACACAGAACTGACTTGGGAGTACTCTATGGGAACTTCATCTTCATAATGTTTTAGTTCAATAAAAGTCTAGAGCAAATGTCTCGTAATGTTTGCTGATTCAGGGGTAATTGCATTTTTTGTTGTTAAATTGTTCTCAGTATTTTCTAAGGCTTTTTTCAATATGGAATAATTCATTTAAAAACAATTAGGTTTAGAGTGGCCGTTCACCTCACCACTTACTCCATTTTCTGAGAAAGAAATTTGTAAAGTAACACTAGAGTTTCTCCAATGTCCTACTTCAACAGACATTCGGGGACTGCCCCTCACACCGGCCACAGTGTGTCTTGCTCATTTATCTCCAAGGGCAGCGCTTGCCTCTCTGCTATTTCTCCCTGTGTGACAGTCTTTCATCTAGCAGTCCTTGGCATGCATTTTGATTCCCACTTTTGCTCTCAGAATTTCTTTCTGATTTCTTTTGTCTTGCTTTAGGTCCAGGAGCCGTTTGCTCTTTCTAAAACATTGGGACCTCATGGTGCACTGTTCCAGTCCTTTGGCCCTTTCTCCCTAAAAGGACCTGATTTTACTTAAAGCCCACATCAGTGGTGACCGCCTTTTCTCTGTGATACCAGCTGAGAAAACATTCACAAGAAAAGCTAGCCTAACCCACAGCCTGGTATCTGGAGAAGCAGGAGATCACAGCCACCTGGATGTGTGCCTCCATGCCCCCACTTGGTTGCTGTCCATGCCCCCATGCCCATCCTGTGTCCTTTCTGGAAGGAAAGGACAAAGTAAGGAACCTAACCTCCTTCATAGCTTTCCCAATGTCAGTACTGTGTAGGACACAATAAAATAGAAATCATTAAGCCAATATAGGAACCACATTAACAAAATTTATGAAGGTAGTTTTATGTGCAAGGCATACAGCAGACATGAAACTGTGAAATGGCAAAAGCTCTGTCTACTTGGGCAGTCCAGCCAGGGAGTTTGAGAGTGCACAGGAAGTAACCCTAAGTGAGGAGGGAAGATGAAGGTAGCACCATCCATCCTAATTGGTTCTTTTCTTCTGGAACCTTACAAATCCTCTTCCTCTACCACAGGCCATGGACAGCAGGGGCTCTGAAACAAACTCACAAGGCAGGAACATCTGCAGAAAACACAAAGAAGGAAAATCCTTCTAAAAGATAGATACAACATTCCACAAATGCATGCAAATAAATAGGATCCGAATCAAGACCGGTAATAAAGGGGACCACAATTGTGTACTTTAAACAAATTGTAAGCTGAGAGTGAGCATTCTGTATGGTTAGTACCCACCCCTGGGCTTAGACAAAGGAAGTGACCAGGTGTACATATGCTGTTTTAAGTCAATTGACACTCAGAAGAGGACAGAGGAGGTCTGAAGTAGAAGTAGCCAGAAAAACACTCCTTAATCACTCCTGACTCAGGATTTCACTACTATATAGAGCATGTTTAGATTTTGGTTTGGTTAGGTTGGTTGGTTTGATTTTGTTTGTTTTTGAATAGTAACACCAAAACCAAAACTATACCACTCTGGTTTTATTTTATTTTCGTGTGTATTATTTTGGATATACACACACATACACTCACCACGCTTTTTAATTAACTGCTTAGTACATTCTTTGTGGCTCTTTCTGTGGCATGGGTTCTACTCCTATCAAATCATCTTCCATAGCCTTTATTGAAATTCAACATTAAATCATTTGAGAGAATATTATAAAGAAATATCTGAAATGTACTCCACTGATATTTGAGGCAACAACAAACAACAAAAGAAAGAAAGAAAGAAAAGAAAACAGATTCCCTGCCACCCTCAGGATTAACCCTCTCACTCTCAAAGAATTCTTAATCCAGCCAAGCCACACAAACACAAAAAATGATATAAAAACTTTTTAAGATTCAGTTTCTGCCACATGGCATTTGCAATATAATTGGAAAACAGAGTATTATCAATTATTGTCATATGAAATGATAAATGATAAGTCAAGATAATAGTTGAAATATCATGGAACAACATATGATTTATTACTAAGTGAATGTTAGAGATCACAGTTGCTATTACATATCAGAAAAGGGATGAATAAATCTTAGGGATAGACAATGAAGTATTTACATTGCACAAAAATGAAGCTACATACATGCATTTAAGTAGAAGCTGTAAGAACTTTTACCCTTATTTTACATAGTGTTAGGACTTATGAGCATACAACACTTATTTTCATACATTTCACTTGACATTCATAATATTCTTGTATAGCACACAAGGTCAGTATTGTCCCCTTTTTACAGAGAAAATTAATGCTCAGAATCAAAATTTTCTTACCCCTAATCCAGTGCTCCTTCAAGGGCAAAAAGACCAAAATAATTTGACAACTTTCTGGATTAACTCTCCAGCCTTTATTAAAACCTTTAACACTTGGGGTCAAAAAGACTCACAAACTTTGACTCAGGAAATTTAGAAAATAATCAGGAGATAGAGGTAAAAAGTATAAAGCACAAATGTTCTGTAAATTATAAAACTCTACCAAATGTTAGTGGTGGTTGTTATTTTCTTGTAGATAAAACTCGACAAGTTTCTGAACCCAGAGATGGAAATGCCATTTCAGTCCCAACTACCACATAGCCAGCGAGACGTCCCAGCCTGCTGAGCAAGGAGCCAAGGCCTGCAGGAATGTCCCCTTCCTCCATCAATTCCTTATGCTGCCACAGCCAGTACAGAAGAGAGGAAATTGCAGCCCTCCCGTTTTATGACCTTGATGCTGTGGCTGAAGGATTTAAAACATCCAGCCCCATCGGGGAGGCTGGGCACTTAGAAACCCTCTCTTCATGTTTTATAAAACACGTTCCTCCTGTGGTGCAGTCTGTGTGGAACTGATGAGGACAAGTCCTGCTGGCGGTTGACCCCGCTGGCCTGCCACCCTGCTCCTGATCTGAGGGTCAGGGAGGCTGGGGGCATCGGGCTGGGTGGGCCCAACCTCAGGGGCCCAGGCTCATGGTAGACTTTCCTCAGAGCCTTAAATATGAAGTATGCCACACAAACTACGGTATGGAGAAAGAGGCTCTGGAGCCAGCCCAATCTTCGTTCAAATCCAAGCTCTGACATGGAACAGCTGCACAATGGGGGGCAAATCCCCCAACTTCTCTAAGCCTCAGATTTCTCTTCCATTAACACGAGGATAGTAATAATCCCAACTACACAGTTTCTGTAATGATTCAATGATATCATGACAGTACTTAGCATAGCACCTATGCACATTGTGAACTATTGCTACTATTGTAACAACTGCTATCCATTGTTATTAAGGACTTAAGATGCCAGTAAATTGGCTGGAGCCGAATGAAGTAAAAGACCTAAGGACTTTGGATCCAGTATCTTTGGGTCAACAGATTAGGGTCCTGATAGCTCTAACCTTTTGGAGTGGTTAGGGGAACTTGGAGGAGGAAAGTTTGGTGAGCACGCCCAGGGGTGGGAGACTTTCCTCTAGTGTGTAGACCTCACCTCCACTATCACCCACACACACTGCCCCACAAGTGGAATCCACAAGCCACCTCTGGCCCCATTAGCTCCCCAACTCTGTCATGCAATTGTTTTCCCTTCTTTTCACCTTCCCCTTTCTTTCTTACACATAGGCACATGGTCCTACCAGCTGGGACCAATGCCCACATCCCTCTGCTCTAAAATATATATCCAACAACATTCAAATGGACAATGCTGAATTTAATGGTGTCCCCAAGGTAACATCAGCTTAACTGCTATTTATTTACTTTGGGATTTTGATAACAATGTATTTCCTGAAAGCATAAAAAAATCAAATCCTCAATGTTCTGGGGCTAAGAAGGGCATAATTTCTGACATATGGCTTAGGGATATACTTGTGGCCCCTTCCCACATCCCCAGCCTCGTCTGCTTGGCCACATAAAGACCCAAGAGCTAACTTCTGGAGAAAATTCCTTTAGAACAACATGCATGTCATGCCTGTAGATGGCAATTATATCCTCTAAGATTTCTCCATGCATCTAAATGAATTCAAAACTTGGGGTTGCAGCATCACTGAAGTAGTGAAGAGTGAGGAGTATTGGGGAGACTCACACATATTCAACTGTGAAGTTTGTCATCTGATAACATTCCACCAATGTCCCAGGCCTCCGTGTAGCAAATGGAACCAGTGATGTTACCTCTTCCAGCACCAAGGGTCATCTGAGGGAAAGGAGGGAGAAGTGAGATGGTCACTCCAAGAATGTGGCCCCAGGTAGACAGATGTAACTCTTCTGGTCATTGGGGAGTGCCCCGTCATGTGGGGCTAAAGACAGGTCCCTGAGTGGCATGGTTCTGACTCATGACCTGCCTCTTTCGTCCACGAGCTGTGTGAACTTAGGAAAGCTATTCAACCTCTTCCTAAGTTTCCTGATCTTCAAAATGGGGCAAATCACTCAAAACACAGGGTTTTTGTAAGAGATGAATGAAATGGTCAAAGATCTCTTCATTTTACAAGTACTGATTAGATTATAAATACTATTTTGGAGAACCTGTGAATGAGTCCTGCTACAAAGCCTATGTACACTCTTTTGTTTGATAAATTCAGATTCTTTTATATTAAATTTTCTTAAATAAATCTGGAGAACTTACAATTTCCCATCAGAGGAAATTTTGCTTTCTTTAAAATGAACAAGGTAGGCATATAGAAAAGGAGCTCTGTGACTGTATTAAACAATTGGCGACAAAAAGACTAGTCTTTTTGTTTCTCTCCAACAGTGCTTCTCTCTGTCTGAAGCGCAGGACCTGGAGGCAAGAACCCAAGGGGACAAGAGCTAGAGATTTGGGTGGTAGGGTGAGGTACAAAGACCAATGCTTTAAACAAAAATCACCTGCTCCACAAAACCTTTCTGGTTAAAAAACAAAAGATCAATCCCTGTGATCGTGGGGTTGGCTGTGCCTCACTCATGCACAGTACCCCATGGTCCCCTGTGCTTTGGAGCTGCCACTGATGGGCACACTGGCCTGGATAACACCTAGAGCCAGCCAGTGACTTCTCAAGAAAGACCCAGAGCAGAGGGAGACAAAGTTCATTATCATCTCTTGGCTGCCCTATCCCAATGTTTATGGTCCTTGAAGACCTCTAGGAGGGAGAGGTGATGAGCACATGGCAGGGTAGAAAGACAGGTGACAATAGATGGCTGTCACTGTTCCACAGCTCATCATGCAGGCTGCCTCTTGGAAGGTTCTCACTCAGAAAACAACAGCCACAGGGAAACTGACCCAAAATGGGATATAAGACTGAGGGAGATGGGAACAAGGAAATGCCAGGAAGAGGTAAGAGCTGATTCTTTCCCATAAGAACCTATAGGAAATTAATAGTAGAACGTCCTTGAGTGAAAGAAATGATAAATCAACATGTCAATGAATTGCAATTATTCCAGCTGGTTTTTCAGCTAACCAATGCCAGAGGCCTGTTGGGGGAAGAGAAAGGCAGCCAGTGTGGAAGTTCTAGGGATATATATGGGCTTGTCTTGGACCCTCTTTAGCCCCAGAGCAGGAGGGTAGTGTTTGAACATTTGAAAAGCCTCACAGTGGGAAAACCCCCAAATAAAGGTCTCTCTGAGCCCCTTGGCTCCAGGGAAGTATATGCCAGAATTACTTCCTATACCACCCTGTGTCCAACAAGCACAAAATGTGTTTGTTCTGTGAGACTGCCTCATAAAAATGACATGAGCTAATCTCACCATATCCAGAAATGTCTAAAATAAAACAAAACTCATATCAGGCTGTAGAACAACTATAAACATTAAAATTTTTTAACCTGAAAATTGTCCCCCACTTATGGGTAGCGAGGGCATTTATCAGCAAAAACCCCCTCCCTGCCATTGAATTCATTGCCCTGCCTCTCGCCCCTCCACCACCACCATTCCAACTGCATAGGCTGAAAGCTTTGCAAGCCTTTTTTTATTCTTTTCTTTCCATTATTCTTTTTTTAATTCTAATTTGTTATACATGCTTGCAGAATGCAATTCATTTCATATTACATATAAAGAGCACAATTTTTCAAGTCGCTGGTTTTACATAAAGTATTTTCACAATTGTGTCTTCATACATGTACTTAGGGTAATAATGTCTAACTCATTCTACCATTATTCCTATCCCCTTGCCCCTCCTCTCCCCTCCCCCCACCCCTTTGTTTTATTTAAAGTTCCTTCATTCCTCTCATCTTTCCTCCCTTGCCTTTATAAGTCAATATCTTCATAACAAAGAGTTCATTTGACTTTTGTTTTTTTGGGATCAGCCACTAAGTCCTGCTGTTACTTCTTTGGAGAAACACTTTCATTTGCTCTTGGTTTTCTGTCTGTGTGGCTACAAGCCCAGCCCAGACCCTCATCCCCTTGTACCTGTTTTAAGACTTTTTGCCACCTGCTTTTTCCCTCCAATACTGTCAGAATATTAGTATTCTAAACACAGATTTTTCTCATGCCATGCCAGTGATTACCTAACCCTACCAAGTCTTATCTTCCCTTAATCACATTGAACTCATTGTCACTTGGACCCATGCCATCATCGATATCTTCATGGCTATGAAAGCCCTATGTCACTTCACTCCTTCCTTTCACACATTTGACCATTTAAATGGTAGTTTTAATACTAAGTTATTAGCTATTTATCCGTCTCACTTAACCTCCTTCCTAAGAGCTCTTTGCATAGATCCTCACAACAGCAAACTTGGGATAAATGCTTACTGAATTTATCCTCACCTTCCTCGGCATGTCTACACATGCCCACAGTCCATTACTCATGCTTACCGCAAACTTCTCACAATCCCCTCTTTGATCCACGCTACTTATTTAAATCCTACCCTCCCTTCAAGGCTCATCACTGTTTCTAAACTTCTGCATTGGGATCCTGAAGTGCCAAGTCCTGCCATATCAATTCCATCTCCTCCTTGGGTAGAATTATTCTAGACTGGTAGGTTAGGGGGTGTGACTTGTAGTGAATCTGATTGCAGGAGAGCATTTGACAAGCATTTAAAGATAGTCTCATGGACAAGCACAGAAGAACATGTCCGATTAGAATAATTAACAACTAATTGAACTCCATGCCCAAAGTGTGTAGGTTTCAGACCTATACCTAAATTATTCAACAAATATTTATAAGTTTCCATTTTATTAATGGGCTTAAAGTAAGGTTTACAAGGCATGCTTAATACATAAATTATAGGAAATAACAGCTGCCCGAGTGAAGGGGAAAAGGGTGTGAGAGTCAATACATGTTTTATCAGCAATAGGTTTGGAAAATAAGAGTTTTAATTGACATTCAACTCTATATATCATAATAGAATAATAAATGAAGAAAGGAAATAAGGAAAGAAGGGAGGGAGGGAGAAAGAAATAAAGGACAGATTAAAGGAATAAATTGCTTCTGGTGATGTGAATGGAGAGAAAACAGTGCTATCCAAAGCCCTGTGGTGCACAAGGAAGGTTGGTGGATGATACTTTGATGAACAGCTCTGTGGTCAAATAATTTGGAAAACAGTAAATCAGGTAAGGATGGACAGGACTACTCAGATCCTTTAGTACTCTAATGTACATTCTGAAATCTCCAAGAGGGATTTTAGTCTATAGGGTTTACTGAGCATATTTGATGGTGAAACTAATTGGTCACCTATCTCTGACCCCCGTCATGATGAACAGAGCACCCTTCAGAACCCACCGATTTAGAGCAAAGGAATTCTGCTCCCTTGGCTGATCAGAGCTGATCTAGAGTGTGCCAGGCACTCAGGGCACCTCAAAGGAGAACAGAGATCAGCTGGACAGGATTAGGAAGAGCGGTCAGGTTGGTGAAAGGATTCAGAACCATAATATCTGAGGAATGTTGGAGAAATTGGCATGTTTTGCCTAGAGAATAACTGACTTGGCAGGAGAGAGAAGTAGTCACAGAAAGTTGGGGTTTTGATCATTGTAATTAAATATGTGAAGATTTATCACATGAGGAAGGAATTAAGCTTATTCACGTGTGAACACAAAGATTAAAACTATGACCAATAGTTGAAATCCTCAGTGAGTCATACTTCAGCTCCATCTTATAGTTCCTTTTCTACATATTACATTCAGCTAAAATTCTGATTCAGGCCTTACTGCTCAACTAGAAGTGGTATATTCTAGAATTTTTTATTTCCTTTTTTTCTTTCCTTTTTGCCTAGCATCAGGATTTGGGTCATAAAAGATCAAACAGGGCACTTGAATTCTGTGTTAGTCAATATTCCATCACTGTGACAAAATACCTGAGATAAACAACTTAAAGGAAGAAGAATTGATTTGGGCTTATGGTTTCAGAGGTTTCAGTTCATGGTTGCTTGGCCCAGTTGCTTTAAGGCCTGTGCCAAGGCAATAAGTACATCATGGTGGAAAGGTATGTCAGAGGGAAGCCACTCACCTCATGGTGGATGAGAATCAAGGAAATAGAAGATGGGGCTAAAGTTAAAATATACCTTTCAAAGACCTGTTCCCAGCAAAGTACTTCCTCCAACTCATCCCCATCTCCTAATAGTTGCACCAACTCCTAAGAGTGCCACAGGCTAGAACGAAACCTTTAGCACATAGCCTTTGAGGGACATTTTAGATCCAAACCATAACTTTCCATTCCCAGCCACCAAAGCCTCATGCCCATCTCCTGATGCAAAAATGCATTTGGTCCTTCTCCAATAGTCCCCAAATTCTTCACAGTTCCATCATTGCTCAAAAGTCCAAATCCTTGGGGCTGGGTTGTGGCTCAGCGGCAGAGTGCTCGCCTCGCACGTGCGCGGCCCGGGTTCAATCCTCAGCACCACGTAAACATAAATGCATTGTATACAACTAAAGTAAATAAATAAATATTTTTTAAAAAGTCCAAATCCAAAGTTTCCTCTGAAACTCAAGGCAAACTCTCAACTGTGAGCTTCTGTTAAAAATATATATATATATATAAATTATCAGCACCATGTGGATGATGCCAAGTTCTGCTGCCGACTCAAGCAGAATCTGGAACCACTTGTACCACAGTTGCAGCTGCCTCTGAACACCTGGATGGATGAACATGGGTAGCTGAAGTCAGGGGAACCAATTCCTAGGCAGCCCTCCTCAAGTAGGAAGCCCTGGAACACTCTCCTCAAAGTTTTTTGAACAAATTTACACTTTTACACCCTTGAGTCTGCAATAGGTGGAATCTAGACAATTCTTGAGATTACCTCAAGGCATCTTTCCTAATGCAAATCACTTGGCCTCTTTTTAATGGCACTAATCTCTTTAGCTGCTATACTTTCCTTGGCCACTACTTTACACGTGTTTCTTTCCTGGCTAAACTGAAAGTTTTTCATATCTCTCTGTGCTGCTCTTTGCTCTCAGTTCTCACTGTAAGTCAGGCTAAAGGAAGCCAGCAATACCCAGGTCACAATCTGACGTTGTGCTGCCTTTAAATTTCCTCCAGCAGATTAGTCTGTGACCCCAACTCAGCCTCATGCAAACTCTCAGGCCATGGAAAAAATGTGGACAAGTTCTTTGCCAGAATGCAACATGAATAGTCCCTATTCCAATTCCCAATAGCATCTCCCTTCCCAGCTGAAACCTTATATACACAGCCTTTAATCTCTGCATTTCTATCAGCATTCTCGTCTTCTGAACTCCCACCAGAATCACCCATTAAGCTCTGTTTATATCATTCTAAGCTTCTTCTAGCCTTCCTTTCCAAACCTTTCCAAATTCCTAATACAAACCAGTAACAAAGACTTCTGAACCACCATCAGTTACAGTCACAGTAACAACCGTATTTCTCAATACCAACTTTCAATTAGTCAGCTTTCCATTATTGTGACAAAATACTTGAGATAAAAAACAAAAGAAGGAAAAGTTTATTTTGGATCATAGTTTCAGAGGTTTGAGTCCACAGTTGCTTGGTCTGGTTGCTTTTGGACCAAGCCTGTTGTAAGGAAGTTTATCATGGTAGAAAGGCATGGCAGAGAAAAACTTCTCATCTCATGGCAGCTGGGGAGCAAAGAGAGAGAGCGAGAGGAAGATGCCAGGGGCAAGACATATCCTTCAAAGGCCCACCCTTCCTCCAACTAGGCCCCATCCTAAAGGCTACAGCACCTCCTAATAGTACCACAGGTTAGCAACCAAGCCTTTAGCACGTGGCCTTTAGGGGCCATCTCAGCTCTGAAGCATAACAAACCCTCTCTGAAGTAATATGAAAAGATATGAGTCCATGAGTGGGTCCCAGCCAACACCTTCAGGGAAAACTAAGAATCATCCAGGAAGAATAAATAGCAACCCAAGTCCAAAAGGCTAGAGACAGCAAACAGGGTCAAAAATCAGGCCCAGACAGAAAAGCACTGGAATGGATGCAGGTCACAAACCTGGTCCAGACAACTGCTATGAATAGCAATATCTGTAGGGAATTAGCATATGAGATGTCATGCCCATATCTGATTCAGAATTGCAAGGAGTCCCAAAGGACCATGCTAGTTAGCAGCAGGAGCCTTTCTTAGCCTATCCAGGAAGATAATCTATCATAGACAATCAGAAGCTATCTATCATAGACAATCAGAAGCTAAGTGTCACTCATAAACAACACCAATATTTTCACAAATTCCACAAATCTCCTTCAACTACATGCATAAGACTAATACTTGAGAATCTTTCCCTTACTTTGAATTTCCTCATCCTTTGTACTCACTGATTCAAGCTCCTTATTTTACAAATGAGGATGCAATGGCCCAAAGAAGAGAGATGATATATCACAGTGACATAACTTGATAGATTACAGAAGGGCACAGTTTGAACAAAGACCCTTCAAATTGTCCATATCATTTTTGTTCCTTTGCCTTTACCATGACACCCAATAATAATGATCAATTCCCAGACCATGTCCCGTGAGTACTGGTTGAAGTCAATTAAATAGATATCATTATGTCAAGGACTAGTATTGACTTCTCTATCTAAATAGCAAAAATGAAAAACTAAAGAACCAATGCAGTTTCTGTCCCAAGTATAGGCTGATGTCTGTACTTGGCACTGAAGAGCCCCTAATGAGGACATCTTCCCCCCAAGAGTGCTGGCATGATCTCTGAATGTTGACCCAAGGAAAGTCCTGTGAGTCCAGACACACCACATCAGATTCTGAGGTGATGCTGGAGAAGCGCGCTGAGGAGTCTTTGGTCCCTGGCTGCCTATAAATAAAGCATAATTTTCAGTTGAAATATGGGATATGGGCTTCTCCTTTCCTGGCATTTGGGAACTCCCTGAGGCCCCCAGAGTTGTGCCGCCAGAAAAGGCCATTAACTCCCACAAACTCAGAGGTAAGTGCTGCTTCCCAGCCAAAGCTCATAAAATTTCAAACAGAAACCCTTCTGAACCCAGGAAGATCAGCCGGGTTGACAAGAAACACATGGGCAGGGCCAACACATGGAATGCATTTTGCTCTGAACAGCTTCTTTTGATGATGTTTCCAAGGACTGAGACCACAGCTCTCTGCACCTTCGTGGCAAGTGCTCAGCTCTTGTGTCTCTAGGCCTTGGCATCTGGTTGGTGCTCTGAGTCTCCACAACTGCTCACTCTCAATGGCTTCATTGTGCCACAAGAGTGGGGCCAGGCCCTGTGGGCATGAACACATTGCACAGCATCACTATCTCCACCGGACCATTTCCACCTCCACCATGGACTCAGAGCTACAAGTGTGGCCTCTAGCTGCAGGGCAGGCAGCCTGATGTGGAATGTTCACCCTCACTTGCATGGAAGACCATTTCCCTGCTTGGTCCCCCTCCCTGGAAGAGTCTCCAGGCCTGTGATGCATGATTTCTTCATCAGATTCTCAACTGCACCCTGACAGGCCCCACTACCTTCATCTGTTCTTTCAGTTTTCCCTCAGTTGACATTCATTACTGCTCTCATTACCAAGGCACTCACCATGGATGGCCCATGCCAGACCCCAGAACATGTTGACCTCTCACTGCATCCCTACCATCAGGCATTTGGTAGGTCTTTCTCCCAACCTGGAATGCTTTGCCTCATGCTCTCTCTTCTATCTCAAGCAATTCTCTAGGAAACCATCCTCAATAGACCTCTCCTCATTTTTTAAATTTATTTTTTGTCTGTGGTGTTGTTTCATTTAATGCCAGATTTCAAAGGAAGAAACATATGTCTGTCACTATTACTCATTCATTCAGTTGAAGACCCATGTAGATGCCTTAATGGGACATTGTCAGGAGTGGGAGGATCCCTACAGTGCTTCCCAAAATGAATAGCTCAGATTACTGCCTCTCTCCTTTCACTTTCAGTCTCTAATCTTCTAGGTACATCACAGCTAATGTATATGCAGGTGGATAAAATTTAAGGACATGTTGTCACATTTATCTTCTAAGAATCTCTTATGTTTAGTTACTCACTGCAGTTGGGTGGATGGATGGACAAATGGAGGGACAAATAGATAGATGGGTAAATTAAAGAAATAATTAGCGACTTCCACCAGGCCCTGGACCTTGTCTAATGCTAACTTCCTAGGTTGGCTACAAGATTCTTAAGTTCTCAAGAAAGTGCTAAAGAAAAGTACCTTTCTCTGGCCATGAGGCCAGTATTTCTACCACAGGTAAGTCTCCAATTCTCAAGGTACAAATAAAAGTCTTTTTGTTCTGAACAAAGCAATCACAGTCCCACCCCTGGTCCTGACCCTGGCCTAAGCCTGGTCACCACTCTTGGTAAGATTGAGAAGACCCCCTCCTTGACCAACTCCACACTTGTCCTTGGCAATCACTAACTGCTCCCACCCAGAGCCTCCTATGCCTCATTTTACCCTCCTTGCTGCCATTTTAACAACAAACTTATTTTAAATATTTTTCCGTTGACATTTTTTAAAGAATGAGGAAGAATGGGGGTAAAGAATTTAAACATCAGATGTAAGCCAGAGAAGAGAATTTAAAAAAAAAAAAAAAAGAAGTATTAAAAAAAAAAGAAAAGCCCCTGCCCAGAGGGCTTGCAGTGTAAATTAGACACATAGAGAGAGTGTAACAAGACAGGGCAGGCAGCCATAGGGAGACAGGTGGCAGCCAGGGATGACTGTCTTTGTTTCTGGCCAAGCCAATCTGTCACCTGCCACCTCTGAGGCAGCTCAGGGGAAGGCTCTGGGAAGAGATTTAAAAGAGGGCACAGAAGTGATGAGTTACTTCCAATATCAAGTGGACAAGAAGGCACAGCTGAGAGAGGCCCAGACACTTCTGTTTCCCTTCTTCCTTATATTTCTATAAAGGCAAAAGGGAGAGAACACCAATGAAACAGTTTCTCAATTCCACAAGCCAAAGGAAATGGCAGGCATGAGGACCTAAGGGGAAAGTGCAGGATTTGACACTGTGCATGCACACGCACATGGGTGTGTGTGTGTGTGTGTGTGTGTGTGTGTGTGTGTGTGTGTGGTTTGTGTATTCCAATGCTAGTTTATTACCGAGCTGAAATCTGTGGGTGGGTGGTGTCTTCCGCCTCACCCTTGCCATAACCCTCCAGCTTCCTTTCTTTGTAAATTCCAGATTGAAAGCCCAAAGGTATCTCAGTCCAACACATCTTGTCACATCAAAATAAAAGCAAAATTAATGCCTAGACCCTGTGGAATGCCTCATGAAGCTCCCTTAGCACACATCCCAGGCTTGAATTTTCCAACATGAAATTGCAATTTCTGAGACAACTCTATGGATACACACACTCAATATATAAGTCAAGAAGGATGGATTTTAATCCATTTACTACAAGAAATTATATCAGTCTGAGGCACAATATTGGAGAATCTTGAGAAAGGCTGGCAGAGGCTGTCCAATGTGGGACTCGACCCTGTCTTCATAGAAGACACAACTGGGACCTTTGTGGCAGACCTACAATGCCCACCTCTCTCCTGTGAACTGTATTCCTCTCTCCCTGGATCAGCAACTTCCTTGCAAAATAGAAAGGAAACATACACACCCCAGACCTAGGCTTTGGTTCTCCTTACTACTTACGTTCGTTTTTCAGCTCCCTGCACTTCCATTGACTAAATCGTGACCTTTCCAATTACACAGCAGTGAACGGCAACACTGGTTGAAATGGAGTTGTTTACATTTCTCCCATTCTTCAGTGATCTCAAAATGTGTTTGAAATGAGTCTTTCTTCAGAGAGAGAGTGAGCCAGAGGAAAGGAGAAGGAGTGCAAGCTTTGACAATTTTGATGAAGGAATAATTGAAACACCAGAGACAAACCCTTCAAAAGTCATGGAAAGAGCTAGGACCAGAGGAAGGCAAAACTACTCATGGAGAGGGGGATCTCTGATTTGGAAGAAGGGTGGCTTGGAAGTGGGAGGTAGAGAGACAAAGGGAAAGAGAGTAGCTTCCTAAAAGGTGCCCGGACAAGATGGCAGCATCTCAAGTGTCCTCAATTCCTGAACTGTGTTGGGGGAGACAAGACAGAGGCCACTGGGCCACACTGTGGTTCCTTCCCCTGCATCTCCCACTGTGATGGGGAGAGTTTGGGACAAGCCCTGATGTGTGCAGTGAAAGCTGTCTTTCTGGAATTACAAGTAGATTAATGAGGTTGAGTTTTACAGAAAACATGTTTCCAAACACATTAGCCACGGGCCAAACATCTCAGAGGAGCTTTAGTCTTAGAAGGGCTTTTTTTTTTTTTAAGTATTTTCTTCATAGTACCTGAGACTAAAATCAATCCCTGTAATTACTTGAAACCATTTATTGTAAACCTCTTGAAACTGGACAGCCATTTGACAAATTCTCAGCAGCGTGGAGTCGCAGGCTCAGTGAGCACGAGAGGAGACTCACGTGAGCCCTGGGAGTGGAGAGGGTGGAAGCCTCCATCGGTTACACTCCTCCATCTCCTGCCTTCAAAGTTGTCTGACTGAAACTGCCAGATCGGCGAATCAAGTTCCTCTTTGGCTTTGTCACAATCTTGGGCATGTCACAACTTTACCGAGTCTCAATTTTCCTATTGATATAAGAAAGAATTGCAAAAGCCCATTTCCTTCCTAAACCAGAGATTGTTTTCAGAGCTGCAAAGACACACCTGAGATTCCTTCAGCTGCCCCAAAAGGGACATACCTCCCAACCCAGATCTGAGTCGGGTCATGCCTGGGGTTTTTACACCTGAAGAGCAAAACATTTTCATGATTGCTGTTTCAATTCTCCTGACAAACCTGTAAAGTCGGTAACATGGACAAGAAGGCTGCAACTCAGAGAGAGTGTGTGTTTCCTGAGTCCCAGCGCTATTAAGTGATAAAATAGTAGTTGCTCCTACAGAGGTGATTCCCCAACATCTTTTCTCATTGAATTCTGTGACCAGTTGCAGAAGGGTTGTCTGCCTCAGGAGTTTAGGATTGAATAATAATTGCAATAGTTGCTGTCAACTGAGATTCTATCAGAAGCCCTGTGTTTGGGAGGTTATAAACATTAAATCTAATCCTTATAGCAACTCTGTCAGCAGATGGATTGTCTTCCTCTTACAGATCAGTAAAGCTGGGATCACTTAAATATGAATAAGGATGGAGGAAGCATTTACATCTATGCTATGCCACCTTCTTCCCCATGATTAGGAGGGAAAATAATCCCACCTGGGACTGGGAAAATCTTACAACCCTCACAAATATCCCTGGGGTCTCAGGGACTTGGCTGTTATCAGGGCCAAGTTTTTAAAACTTACCCATATGTCTATGCTATTGACTGGGGGACATAAAAAATATGATAAATATATCAAAACTTCTATGAAGACTTCCCACATGAATTGGAAACTCACTCTTGACCTGGGAAAATGAGACCTCACTGACTACCCTTCTGCATCAGGCCATATTTTATTTTTTTTTATTTATTTATTTTTAATTATTTATTTACTTATTCATCATGCACAAGTATAGTATCTTTTTACATACAACTGCTTGTATACAAAGTATATAAGTACCATTCAGATCTTCAATCATGCATTTAGGATAATGATATCCATCTCATTCAACCACCAATTTTTTTCCAACCCCCCCCTTACTCCCTCCCTCCCCTCCCTTTCCGTTGACCATTCTAGTGTTCCTCTGATCCTATGTACCCCCTTCCAACAACACTGTGAACCAGCCTCCTTATATCAGAGAAGACATTCGGTATTTGGATTTTTGAGATTGACTAATTTCACTTAGCATTATATTCTCCAACTTCATCCATTTACCTGCAAATGCCATTATTTTATTCTCTCTTATTGCTGAGTAAAATTCCATTTTGTATATATGCCATATTTTCTTTATCCACTCATCTACTGAGGGGCATCTAGGTTGGTTCCATAACCTAGCTATTGTGAATTGTGCTGCTATAAACATTGAAGTGGCTGTGTCACTGTAATATGCTGTTTTTAAGTCTTTTGGGAATAGACCCAGGAGTGGGATGGCTGGGTCATAGGGTGGTTCCATTCCCATTTTCCCAAGAAATCTCCATACTGCTTTCCATAGCAGTTGCACCATTTTGCAGTCCCACCAGCAATGTATGAGTGTGTCAGGCCATATTTTAATGAAATTATTTGTATGTCCACTAAGTACATCATCTTCTTACGATAAGATTATGATTTGGGGGCATGAGCAGAGCCCACAGGTTATATTTCTGTGTCTCCCTTGCCTCAGGAGAACGTGAAGTTGTCACTCCATACATACATAAAGCCAAGTTGGTGAGATGCTTGCTGACTGGGCTGAAGGATGTTCAGGAGATACTCTAGCTTCCCTGTCCAGAAATTTCCAAAGGACTGCATAAAGATAAAGGAGAAGAATGCAAGAAATTGCATTTTAAAAGAGCAAAGTACAGAACATCCTAACAGGCCAGAGAATCTATCCCATACTCAGCCTAGAAGTGTTAACAGCAGAAACAATGCAAAAAAAAAAAAAAAAAAAAAGAGGACTTCTCCCTTTTAGGAGAAGCAATATTGCAACACAAGATGTCTCTTGTTCTAGGTAGCAAATAGCAAGTAAGCAGCCCTGGGGGGTATAAAAGAAACCATCCCCAACTAGGGTGTCATAAAACATGTTTCTCCAAGGGACACTGTTCTGTCTGTGTCCCCTCCCCCACCTCCCTCACCAAATGGTCTCCTTCCCAAGGAATACACCCATAAGTCAATCAGGCTCTCAGGGCACTTGAGTCACCAGCCCCTCCAAAGACAGAGCTCTTTCCCAGGGAGCTTAGAACCTATTTTACATACAAAAGAAAGCAAGTCCCATTCCCAGGCTGTGCAGACAAGGAAGAAGAGAAATGGAACTGTAACCAAGGGTTTCCATGAGGTTCAGTTTAAAAAAGAATCCTCCAAAGCCATAAACACTTCATTACACATGTATGACTTCATTATTTAACAAATTTTCCACCCAATTTGCCATCTCAGGGTGACATCCCTTCATCCTCCCATGCCCAAAAATGCCAAAGGGTGTCCTAGCACCTGTCAGTTAGTCATGAGGATTCAGAAAATGCATATGCATTTTAATATCAGCCAAAGCAAGCATGATATAGATAAACCTGCTATTTGACTTGCCTTCCCACCCCATCTCCCTCCCTCTCTCTTTTTCTTTGTTTCTTTTTTTTTTTTTTTTTTTTTTCTCTCTCTCTACTACACACACACACACACACACACATTCCCAGGCTAATTCTTTATGATTTGGGGTTTTTTCCAGAGCTAGGGATTATCCACATTCCTGATCCTCTAGAGTCTGCACTGTGGCCCATTCTATTTTCCTACTTAAAGAAGCAGGCCTGACATCTCACCCTGTGGTTCTGTTAGAAAAGGAAATACAGTGGGAATTTCACAGGATTGGACCCAGCTCTCAGCAGCACGAATCTGGGACGTGTTAGGGATGTGAAAACAGCTCCACATTTACATGGCGCCTTCCTTTCTCCCAGCTCAGGATGCCTGAGATACTGCACTGGGGATCTCACCAGAAAGCAGAGCACTCTCCAGCCCACAGCCCAGGCCTCGTGCCTGACTCCCCCAGACCACAGAAGGCCTCTCTGGCCTTCTGCAGGCAGGTTGGACCACTTCCCTTTAGCATTCTGGATTCTGCTGTTC
The DNA here is from genome assembly GCA_025594165.1 of Tamias sibiricus. NCBI lineage: Eukaryota > Metazoa > Chordata > Mammalia > Rodentia > Sciuridae > Tamias > Tamias sibiricus. The sequence continues at coordinate 105,970,881 of CM046658.1, read as the reverse complement.
CAGGCCAAATTCCAAGCTGATAACTCAAACTCCATTCATTTGCCTTCTTCACACAATTTTAAATGGGAGATGTGTGGCTCTTCACCTCCTGCCTCACCCTTTCCACTGATTTCTAAACAGTTTGCCACTTCCTACCCTGGAGGCAGATGTCCTTCAGCGTCCCTTGGTGCGGTGCCAGGCAGCCGCATGAACTCCAGTGTGTGCTGAGCTGACAGCAGGCAGGCGCTGCAGGGGGGGTCTGGTTCACCGTGGACTCCCCAGTGAGGTGAAAGTGCAGCACCCACAGGCTCCCTCACGATCCCTCGGGTGGGCTTTCTCGTGGCACTGACTCTGTTCCCCACTCCACCCTTGTGCTTTCTCCCCTTCCCCGAAGAGTCGCCTCTTCAAACTCTGCCATCCTAGGCTAAGAAGGGACGGGCCTAACTCCCCTGTTCCCACATTTGCTAATCACAAACAGCAGGGGAGATGGAGCCGCTGCCCTCCATGTTTGTGGGAGATGAACGTACACACACATAGCTCCGCTCTCTGTCCTTGGAAGGCAGGGTTCTTTTTCGGTTTGAATTCCCAGAGGAAGTGGCTATTTTAAACCAGCCTCGGGGATAGGAAGATAGCTGACCATTCTAGTTGTCCAAAAAGAGAGTGAGAAAATCCAGAAGGTGAGAGGCCGTCTACAGCTGGTTTGAATACATATTTTAAGTTTTGCATTGAAGTGGATTCTTTTCCCATATAACGTCCATAGTGTTCCTTTTCTTTCCTGATTTTCCTGAGAGGAGCTGTTCTCCTATAATCCTCTCTACATGTGAGTCTCAAGGCTTATTAAATATCTTAAGGGCAAAAATAAACAGAATTCACCCCCAAACACATAATATTATTCGTGTCCTGCAACCAGAAACATACAGCAAAACTGTGAAGTTCATGTTTTCTCCAAAACTTACCCCACACACACTTTGTTGTCTCACTCCCCTTCTTGGTACCCTCCTGAGCCATCTTGGAGTCCTTGTGCATGACAGTGGCACTACCCTCACCACCCGTTTCCGGAGCTTTCCTCTGAGCTCCAAGTTCACCTCTCTCTTTAACACTTAATCTTTTAAACTAATTCAAATAGGGGGGTGATAATGGGAAAATAATTATAATAATTTCTATGTGTGTAGAACTGAACTCCTCAGAGCACTAGACAGTTTTCAAGGCTTTTACATTAATTCTTTCACTTAATAATGTTTCTACATTGGTCTATCAATTAGCTACTTAGTCATGCTGAAATTTCTCAGAGTTTAATTATCTGTTCTCAAATCACAGAGCTTAGAGAATGGGGAGCTGAGACTAGACCACGGTTTTCTAGAACCTGTTTCCTGCACTGTGGCTGGGCAGTTGTTCTTTGCAACCTGTGTCTCCTTTTGAAATAGAGAAGCTAGAGTAGGCAGGCCTAGATGACCTCATGAAGCAGAGACGTGCTGGAACCCTGGAACCATTTACAGCATTTGTTCATAGTGCATATTTCCGGGCATCAACCCAGCCCTGTTGCATCTGAATCTCTGAGAGTGAGGCCCAGAAATCTTCAAGTCAAAAGATTTGCATGATATTCTTATGCAGTGTTTAAGAACCTTTTCCTTAAATCCAAGAAGTAGATTTCTAATAGAGACATTTCAGACTTAAGAGAAAGAAAAATTAAGGAATTATTTAAGAGACAGAAACTCTTATGTTTAATGCCATTAATACTATCTGAGCACCCTCCACACACACATACCTGCTGTATGTATGCTCACCTCATCCTGGAGCTGGCCAACTCTGCTGAAAGAACTGGTCCCACCACTCCTACTCCCTCACCCCCAGACTGCTTCTACCCATCTAGGAGCATCCACTTGCATTTTGAGATAAGAGTCAAGCCCTGTGCTTCTTTCTTTTTTCTGTCCTCAGTCCACATTTTCTGTTTTGCTTGATGCAGTTAAACTCAAAAAGGAGAAGACAATATTAAAAGATATTAAGGAAACTCCCTCTTCTTCCTTCCAAGAACATTTTTCTCCCACCATTTTGCAAGAATAACACATTATTGTCATGGACCAAATCCCCACTGTGGTTATACCCATGTAAAATTTAAAAACATCTGGATAATTGATTGACTTCTTCTCTTTTTGTTTGAATGTGCAGCATTGTGTACAACCGGCCGTGTGTTCTCCCATGGGAAACGCTGGGGATGTAAATCCATCCCTCGGTTCTTTAATTAAAGTTGCAAAAACATCAAGAGGGTCTCACCCTTGTAAACACAAAGAGCCTTTCCAGGAAATAGCTCTGCCTCTTGTGTTAACAGATGTCATGGGGCAGTTGGGGCGTAGAGTGTTGTTTTAAAATTCTCAATCTGCCTCACAAGAGTTTTTCCTTAGATGGTTCCTGGATAGCATCACACCCTTCCCTTTTTTCAACTTTCACATCACTTCATTTAGCTTTTCTACTCTGATTCACCTTGAGTGCTTGTCATGTGCACTAGAAATAACCCAAAGGTCAACCCCTTAGATCTATGATTGCCATCATCTGCCATCAGCTAATTTCCCTGGATTGAGCCACAATCTCATTATTTACCTCCTGACTGAGATAATGAGCAGCTGTAATTGCACAAAATTGAGTGAATCTTCCTAACTTTAAACATCAGGGTGAAAAGTGAAAAATCATTCTTTTAAGAAAATCAAGATGCTTAGCATCATGGTGACAAGGTTCCAGATACTTGAGAGACTTTTTAAAATTCAGATTCCTTGTAGGTTATTGGTTTCAATGGCTCTGTATGTCTTTGTCAACATTAAGCAGCCTTTGGGGTATGCATTCTTCTGTCCTAAGGAAGGGTGTAAGCTCCTAGAAGAAAAGTTCTGAGTACCTTCATACAGGCAGGGGTCCAGTCCCAAAGAAGACCTAAGAGGAAGAGAAGTCTTCCCGGAAGCAGGACAGGGAGAAGACTAAGCATATAGGAGAGGACTCAGAGATTTTGGAATACTGAAGATAAATGATTCTGAGTTTGGCCATGGTCTAGCAATCAGACCCAAGATCTGGCCAATGACAGTTTAAAGAGGAACAGAGGTAAAGTCATTAGAGCTGACTCAACTCCATCAAGAAACTGAGCTGGGCTGGGTGCAGTGGCACATGCCTGTAATCCTGGCAGCACGGAAGACTGAGACAGGAAAATCACGAGTTCAAAGCCAACCTCAGCAAAAGTGAGGCACTAAGCAACTCAGTGAGACCCTGTCTCTAAATAAATAGGGCTGGGGATGTGGCTCAGTGGCTGAGTGCCCTTGAATTCAATCCCTGGTACCCCTGCCCTCCCCCCCAAAAAAAGAAAAGAAACTGAGCTGGATGGCAGGGATACCTCCACCTGGTTGCCAAAGCCCTGGAGACAATCCCAGCATCTCACCACGTGCTCAAATCATAGCAAACAGCCACAGATTGTCCACACGAATTCAAACAATGCAAGCAACAAGAAAACAAGACAATAAATGGGATGGCATGACAGGGTTGGCCTTCCCAATAGGGGCTGTGCTCAGAGGAGGGTGGAATGGTGACCTCAAAGCAGAAGGAGATGCAAGGAGTATTCCAGCCATGCTCACCATTTGGACACTCATAGTGGGGGAGGGGATGCCTCTAGGATCTCCTCCCCAGTACCCTGAACCCATCCCATGCCTGCCCTGTTGTCTAAGAGAGTCTGGCAAAGCACTCAAATCCTGCCTCTGTGCTATGAAATCAATCTTCATGTGCTGGGTGCCGAAATATTCTGCTGTTTAACCAGCACACAGTAGAAGGTGAGAGGGGACATGAGTGAGACTCTATCCAAGGAGAGCACTGCAGGAGGAGAGAAGCCCCAAGGTAATGACTCTGACAGCCCCCAAGGGACTCTGCACTTCTGACATGTTGGAGCAAAAATGAAGTAGCAGAGGAGGAAGCAGTCTAGGGAATGTTGCTCAGGCAAAAAACAAGCTCTTGGACTTGTGCTTCTGTGGGGAATAACCTCCAAAACCAGGCGAGGCGTGACATGACCAAGACTGGAGATGGTACCATGGGGAGCCCTGGACTGAGCTCCGGAAACTGAATTCTCAGTCTGACCACCACTGGTTTCCTATGTGACCCTAGGCAAGTCCTGTGGCATCTTTAGGGCTTAGTGTCCTCATCTGCAGGAGAAGGGGTTTGGGTAGACAGTCCCTGTGGCTTCCCCTCTCTCCAACACCCAACGCCATCTGAGGAAAGCACACAGCCCTAGAGGATGGGGTGCTGCTGCCAAAATCTCCTCCCAGCCCAGCCCTGTTCTCTCATGCACGTGCCCTCTATTATTTTGTTTTTGTTGCTTTTGTGTTTTTCTTCCCACAGAACTCTGTGGGATAGGACAGCAGAGCACAGACAGAGCAGATAGGAAAGGCTGGAACAAGTGGGAAAGGGCAGGAGGCTTCTCCAGGATTTTCCAAGCCCTGCTCTCCAAGGCCTCTGGCTGAGGAAGTCTGCCTTCCTGACAGAGAAGGTGAGGCTCTGTCAGCATTCCCCACCCCTCCAACTCTGCACCCTTCCCACTGATGCTCCTGTTCCAGGTCACTGGACATTGTCTCTGCCATGTCCTGCTTTCTCCAAGCTTTGTTGAGACTCTGGCTCATTCTATAAGGCCAAGGAGCCAAATTGGTAGGATTTATAAACCACAGTTTTGCTATCAGGCAGTTTTTGCCAACTAGAAAACCTCTCAAAACTTAGTGATTGAAAGCAATAACCATTTTATTTGCTTCAATTCTATGGGTCAATTGGGTGATTCCAGCCTGAGATAACTTGACTCTGTCTAGATGGTCAACAGAACTATTCAACAAAAATATAACACAAATGACATATATGTTGTAATTTGCAATTTTCTAGTAAGCAACATTTTTTTAAATGAAAAGACACAAATAAAGTAAGTTTTAATATTTTAATATGATCTAATATGCCCCCAATATTATTTTATATGTAATTAACATAAAGCATAGGTTTGTTCACCAGATGGAAGAAGAATTCCTATCAGTAATGGAGCCCCGGTGCATCAATGCTTTCTAAACCTCTGTTCCAAGTTTGCCAAAATTCCCATGAACCAAACCCAGAATCAGAGAGGTGACAACCTGAAGGCATAGTCACCAAGGCAACTTGGAGGAGGCCATTTTCTCAGTTCTCAGGGTCTAGAAGACACCCCCACCATCACTCTCTTCTGTGAAATTATCAAACACAGAAAATCTCAAAACAAAGGAAAGTACAAAAAAGGAAAAGTGAAAGTGAAAATAAGTGAAATAAGCTGTAATTCCATCTCCCAGAGATAACACCATTAACCTTTCCACTATTTTTCTATGCATACAAAGATATTTCATAAATTTGCAATCAAATTACATAATGCTCATTTTTTTGCGTATAACAAATATTCTTAACACCTTCCCATTATTAATTATTCTTCTGAGATGTGAATTTTAATGGTTTTAATATATCCTACTATATGAATATATCATAATTTATTTCAACACTCCTTTATTGCTAGAGGACGAACTATTTTCCCATTTTCACACTTACAAATAATAAATAGATAATCTTATCTCACACTTTTTTTCATCCATTTAGGCCTATTTATGAAGAATGACTTCTAGAAATGGGATTTCTAGATCAAAAATATTGCACATTCATTCATTCATTCAACAGAAGTTATGAAGCATGCATAATGTCTAGACGCTCTCAAAGGTGCTGGGGCTACAGAAGTGATCAAACTGATAAAAAAAAAATCTGTCCCCGATAGGGAAGCTTATACTCCACTAGAAGAAGTCTGCAATATTTTCTGGTATGTTAGAGAATAATAAATGCTACAGAGGAAAGTAGACCAGGAATGAGGATGAGGAGTTCCAGGGCAGAAGTTGGGCTACAAAAATAATAAGGTAGTGAGGACAGAACACATTCATCTGACATCTGATCAAAAAAATATTGTTCAGTTTCTTTCTTTCTAAGATGGAGGAGGGCAGGACCACTGGATAAAAGCACTAAAAGGGTGACCAGAAAGGTCAGAGTCCAGACTCCTCATGGGTCTGCCATTGGCCATTCTATTTTCCTTCACCTGTACACACTTGGAAAGTTATTACTAGACACAGGTTGTGAAGCTGAGGGTCCATGGAAGAGGGGTCTTGTGCTAGTCCATAGATCTGCACACACCACAGTACCCTTGTAACTCTAGAAGACAAATAGAGTGAGAGATTCTGTGGGGCAGTGGAGTCCCAGCATCCTGACCAGAAGCCAGCTCCTAGTCTCACTGGAGCTAGCTCATCTCTTTGGTCAAGTGTTCCTTGTGATTGACCTGCAGTCAGTGCCTTTTCTTCTCAGAAAGGTCAGACCACAAATAACCTCTTCCACCATCACAGTAAAGTGTTTGGAAATACTGAACACTGAGTATATGTCTGATGAATGAATTCATGAATAATTAAATAAATAAATGAGTAAATTATTTGAATTAATTAAAGAAACATCTGTACTCAAGGAAGATGAAGAAGGTTTCACTACTCACATAGCATGCCTTTGGCATTGTGGAGGCAGAATGAGATAAAGATGGTAGTGGTCTCCTGAAAAAGAGACCTGGGGTCTACTTGTACCTCTACTATCAACTAGATTAATTTCCTTGGATGCAGCATTGCTATCTGGAATTGTCATCTTTTTATCTGGACATGGATAACATAAAACAGTGCATAGCTCTGCCTTCGGGGAACAGGCCATAAAAGCCACCTACAAAAATCTCCCAGAAACCATTTGTTGCAGCTATTCACAAAACCATTCACTCACTCAATCAGCAAATATGTATGATGTGCCTACTGTATACCATGTATCATTCTAGGTATAAGGAACAACTGTTCTAGGTGTTGGAGATAAATAAGAAAGACTATTCCAGATCTACCATCTACAGTGGGAAGAAAGTATGTTAAGTATACAAAACAACCAGAGAGTAATAGGTACTATAAAGAATAATTAAGACAGGGAGATGATGTAATAGAAATGAACGATGTGTTTCTTTCAATCTTGTGCTCTGAGAAGTGACATTGAAGTTGAACATGTAGGAATCATGGTAAGAAACAGGAAAGAGTTGGGATGGCAGCAGTGGAGAAGACAGAAGCCCACCGGTTTTATTATATTTTTCATTAGGATTTTGGATGGATGAGATTTGGCTTGGGCTAATGGGTGTGTGATGGGACTATTTACAGAAACGGAGAAGACTGTGGGAATAGATTCAAAGAATCTGTTTTGTCCTTGGCAAATTGGAAAAACCTCCTAGATATCCAACAGAGATGTTGAGTGGTCTGCTGGAAATTAGTCCAGAGATCGGGTTTGCAAGGCACAAGTCTAAGATGGCTGGACATAATTCTGTGGGCTCTTTTATTAACTCCTTTCATTAAGTTGTCAAATGAAAAATGAATAAGTAGTTGTAAGGATAGTAAAGGACATGAACTTGGCTTCATAAAACCAGAAGCAACTGACACTTCCTGAGCAAGTCATCTCCTCATCTCAAACCTCCACTGAATTAGCAGAACAAGAAGGGGTGTCCCAAGGATCAAAAGACCCAAAATGAGCAGAAGTCATAGTAAGGTGCTCTATCTTCTCTATTTGCCCTGAAAGGCCTTCTAGAAATGCAAGGAATAGCCAGGCATGGTGGTGCACATCTCTAATCCCAGTGACTTGGGAAGTAGAGGCAGGATGACAAGTTCAAGACTCAGCAAATTAGCTGTATAATTAGCTGAGACACTAATACTGTCTCAAATTTTAAAAATAAAATAAAAGGGGCTGGGGACGGGATGTCACTCAGTAGTAGAGGGCCCCTGGGTTTGATCCCTAGTGCCAAAATAAAAATAAAGAAAATGCAAGGAATAACATGGGAACCACCCTCCAAAGCAGTCTTCTTCAGGCCTCACAGACCTGCATCCTTGCATTGATAGCCTTGGGAAAGACAAAATCAACATAGCAGAGGTCTCATTGGAATCTGAAATCAGCAACTTTGGGTGTGGGGGGTAGGGATGAATTTCTTGACAGCCATGCTGTTTGTCAGCTGATAACATAATTTTCACAGATAATTAGATTTGAGCCAAGTTAGCAAGAGTAAAAATGTATTCTATAAGTATTACTGCTTCTGGGAGGATTCTCTCTTCCTCTTCCTCTTCCTCTCTCTCTTTCTCTCTCTCTCTCTCTCTCTCTCTCCCCCCCCACCCCACCCCTCTCTTTCTTTTCTTTTCTTTAAGAAAGTGCCTGCGGGCTGGGGTTGTGGCTCACGTGCCCGACCCGGGTTTGATCCTCAGCACCAGGTAAAGACAAATGCATTGTGTACAACTAAAGCAAATAAATAAATTTAAAAAAAAAAGTGCCTGCTAGGAGCCTATTTTGGGGGCTGGCTTGAGTTGTTTTCCTGGCCATGCTCCAGGGAGGTTCACAGCAATGGTTGCTCAAGCCACAGATAGTAGTTTTGTGGGCCATTTCTTGCTACTTTTAAGTGCCCCCAAAGACCTCTCAGTCCCACATACTCCTAGTTCAGAAAGGTGGTGCGAACTCCTGACCACTTACAATGAGAGCAGAATCTCTGAAATCAAAGAGTTGGAAAGAGAAGGGGGAAGGGCTATTACTTAATTCCACGGTCATCTGTTCCCTTCTCATGACAGGGGCAATTCCAAACTGGACCTGCTCCAGGATCCTGGTGGGAAAATCTGTAGACAAACTGCCACAGCAAACAGCACCCTTGGGGAATGTTATTGTGGTGTTTCTGTCATAAAGGGGCCATTTGCACTCAAGGGGTTTTCCACAAAGGACACCATCCCAGCATGGTGTGTAACAAAGAGGGCACCAGCCTGCAGTGAGCTGCCCAGGCCCCTCATTGGGGAGGTGGAGGCAGGGTACTCATGAAACCTAGGGCCCCAGCAGGGCTGGAGCAATTGTAAAAGAGACTGTTAATTGGCCAGTTCAAGGAGGCACTTAATTCTGGGTGAATGAATTAAGCTTCCGTGTGTCCCAGAACTAGCTCCACCTGGAAGCACAGTACCAGCCCCCACTCTGAGTTGGCTGGGACACAACCACCTCCCTGGAGCTGCTGCCTGGACAGAAAGTCTTTACAAATAGGCTGAGTCTTTACAAATAGGCTGAGTTAGGCTGGAAGGTGGGCATCAGGCAGTGGCCACATGCAAGGGAATGAGAAGTGGGCAGGCATCCAGGAACCAAAGCAAAGCCAGAGTCATCTGAGCTCCATCTTGAGAAATCAGGTCCCTTGCTCATGGTCTCCTTGCTTTCACCACTGTCCTGTCAAAACACAGACTGACTGGGGGTGGGGGGACCGCCCTATCAATGACAGAGGTCAATCACACACAGGAAGGAAAAGAAATTCCTCACTCCTGAATTCTTCACCTTATGTTTTACAAGGTGTCTTGCCCTGGAGCAGTGTGGGAATAGTGTCTTTGGCTTCAGGGAATGGCAGGCCAGTAGAATGAAAGAAGGAGATCTGAAGGCTGGGGCTGGATATGACTCCGGGGAATCTTTGAGCAAACTGCAGTTTTTCAACAAATATGTATTGAGCTTTGTGCAAGTGCCAGAGATTCCCTGGAGGCAGCAATCCAGAGGGATCTGATCACTGTGTTTACTGTTTAGGGGTGCACACAGGTAAGTACACCCCTAAGACTAAGTTTTCCTGTTTATGTAGTGTGGGAAACAATAAGACAGAAACATCATAAATGGCCAGCGACCTGTGAGCACACAACTCCATAGAGTTAATCATAATAAAATTTTATATGGCAGTGAAAACAGATGAACTAGAACTACATTTATTAACAGGGGTAAATAAATTTTTAAAAACTGAAATTATTTGTGTAAAATTTTTAAATGTACATCATAATAATAGATTATAGATATGTAAATGACAAACCAAATTTAGAAATGCAATCATGTTTGGGGAGGCACAGGAAGTGGAAGTCCATTAGGTGGAGGCTCATTATTACCATCCCCATATTCCCTCAAGAGAAAGTAGAGACACACTGGGTAGGTGTGGGCTTGCCTAGTGTCAGGCAGGGGATCAAGAAGGCTGTGAGTTGCCCAGGTGTTTGCTCTCTACTTGCGGCTCTCATTGATGAACACTCAGGCAAATGGACCTGATCCTGAATTCTGAATCCCCATTTAGTGGTCATGTAATGTTGGCAAGTTTCTAAACTTTTCTGAGCGTTAATGTTCCTACTTAAAATGGTAATAACACACGTACAATCCTTAGAGACCATGTGCTAGATGCCTGGCATAGAGGAAGCCCTCAATAAACGTTGCTCAATATTTGTAAGGGGACAGTAATAATGAGCTTCCACCTGAATGGACTTTCTAATTGAAAATGTGCAAATCTCTTTGTGGGCCTTGGATGAGATTAGTGGCACATAGTTATCCACAGTGACCCTAAGCAAAGTTCTCCTGCATTGCCCCCACTTGGTGACAGCCCTGCTCACATGCCTTACAACGGCTAGTCCAGCTTGGCCCCCTTGTTGGCATCTTCACTGCCAATTCTGCAAAAGTGGGATAACTTCAAAGCAGCTTTTTAATTATGTCATTACAGTCTAGATCTAAGGCACAATTTGTCTTTATTTATTTGTCTTTTATGCATGCTTAATTTCACAGATAACACATAAATGCATTTCTATGGCAATAAAGCCAAATTATCTGCTAAACACCATCCCAGGCTCTAAATACCAAGCTCACCTCTCCATAGGTAACCCCGTTTCCAGTTTGGTGTGTATGTTCTAGTCTTTCTCCAGCCATTCACACACACAGGTATGTACCTATAAAATACAGTGTGAAGGCCTTTACAAATATTGTATCATGCTATACCTATGGTTCTAGAGCTTGACTTTTTTAAAATTTTTTAATTTAGAGTGATATAGCACATAATTTTAAGAATCAACTAGAATAAATTTGATTAATGGCAATCTTCAGTCTCCCCACCCCCATATCTTTCTTCCCAGAGGTAAACCACTTGCATTTTTTTTTTTATGGCTAACTCTTTGGGTATTTACTTCCTAGCTCGCTCTTTCTTTCTTTCTTTCTTTCTTTTTTCTTTTCTTTTTTTTTTTGTACCAGGAATTTAACCCAGAAACACTTAACCACACAACCACATCTCCAGTCCTTTTTTATATTTTATTTTGAGACAGGGCCTAGCTAAGTTGCTGAGCCTGGCTTTGAACTTGTGATTCTCCTGCCTCCGCCTCCGAAGAGGCTGGGATTACAGGCGTGCACCACAGTGCCCAGTTCACCTCTTAATATTGTGCTGCTAATGCTGTTTTCTCAATTTTAGAAATGATCAACTAATTTACCACAACAAAAGATAACAGTTGACTCCCTTTCCACCCCTTCCCCCTAAATTCCCCAAATTCATTCTTCCCATCCCTCCAAACTCCCAATATGCCTCAAGCACAATTTTGATGAGATCACAGCTGAGTTGTATAGTAAGCTCATTAAAGTCCCTCCCTGCACATATTTTGCTTTCTTTGGATTTAATAATTATTTTTAGCCACATTTTCTTCTTTTCCCAAGTAACTCATTGCCAATTGTTTAAGTTTTCTCCCAATATACTCAGGTGATCTGTCGATTACGTCTTCTCAAAGAATTCTCTCCTGGAGTCTCACCTGCTTCTATCTGATCAAGGGAGATCCTTTTTACTATATTCCTGACCATTCTCCTCCCCTCTCTCCTATATTGAATCTTGCTAGCTTCCTGAGAAAGGATATTGAAAGATAAATTGTTTGAGACCTGGAATGTCTTAATTCTACACTGACCCTTGATAGATAGTTTGGTTATAGAAGTCTAAGTATAAATTGCTTAATTGAAAATTGTGAAAGAATTACTCCAGTGTCTTCTAACTTTCTATATTACCACTGAGAAATCCAAGGCCATTTTGTTTCCTAGTCCTTTGTTTGTAACCAGTTTGTTTTTCTCTGAAAATGTATACAATCTTCATTTTGTAACTATTTATTGATACACAAAGCACCAAGTATCATGTGTTTGGTACTGTCCTGTAAGTTTCCCAACTTTCTTATAGTTAGGTTGAGACCAAGTTCTGGCCAAGGACCTGAGGGAAGAAGTGACCCATGCCAACTCCAAGAAAAGAAAGTTAAAAACCAGTGTGCTTCCTCCAATCCTATTTTCCCTTGCCAAAGCTATCTCGGACAACACATGCAAGTGGCATATTTATAGGGTGGAGTACAAACAACTAAAATACATTAGATTTTGCATAAGTGAAAGATAAACTTTGGTTATGTTAAGCCACTAAGATTTTTTCTTTTTTTCTTTTTTTTTTTTTTTTTTTTTTTTTTTTTTTGGTACCAGGGATTGAACTCAGGGGCACTCAACCACTGGGCACATCCCCAGCCCTTTTATTGTATTTTGAGACAAAGTCTCACTGAGTTGCTAAGTGCCTCAGTATTGCTGAGGCTGGCTTTGAACTTGTGATCCTCCTGCTTCAGCTTCCCAAGTGCTAGGATTACAGGCGTGCACCACCACGCCCAGCTGAGCCACTAAGATTTTTAAGGTTTGTCTGCCACAGCACACTACATTCATTAATAACCCTGAAAAATATAGCAATAGTCTAGAATTTCACATGCATGTGCTTTGATACAGGTCTGTTTTTAACAATTGTCCTGGGTGGTCTCTGAAGACTCATAGCTTTAGTTCTGGTAAACTTTATTCACTGATACTTTCCTCTCTTTAGTTTTCTCTGACTTCTTTCTTGAGCTCCTATTATTCAGTCACTAGTCCTCCTGGGTGAGTCTTCTAATTTTATATATCTTTCCTTCTATTATTCATTCTGGTTTTGACTTTTCTATAAAATATATTTTATAATTTCTATAAAATGTCTTCAATTTTATCTTCTCATTTTTATAACAAATTTTTAACTTCTCTTATCATATTCTTAACTTTCAAGAACTCTTTTAAAGTACGAAAGTCCAGAGATTCTTTCCCAAATTTGATATATCATCCCCATGTACAATTTCTTGCTTTTTTAAAATTTTTTTAATTTGTTTTAATTAGTTATACATGACAGTAGAATGCATTTATGCGCTGTGATATACCATACATAGATGGGATATAATTTCTCATTTTTCAAAGTGTACATGTTGCAGAATCATATTGGTCATGTAGTCATATCTATACACATAGTAATAATGTCTGTTTCATTCCACTATCTTTCCCATCCCCACATCCCCTCCCTCTCCTCTCAAAATATAAAATATATCATACATATATGTGCCCACAATCTATCATTGCTTGGCACATTTAAAATTTTCATGTAAATAATCAAATTAATAATGATATCTTCTCCAATTAATTTCTTTTCACTTACTCATCCCTATTAATAAATGTAGCTCCAGTTCACCTGTCTTCACTGCTATATAAAATTTCATGATTAACTACAGTGTAGTTGTATACTCACAGGTTGCTGGCCATTTATGATAGTTCCTGTTACATACTCTTCATATAGGAAAACTGAGTCTCAGAGATGTACTCACCTGGGTGTTCCATTAAACCATAAACCAGAGAGCTCTGTGGATTGCTCCCTCTAGATTGCTGCTTCCAGGGAATCTCTGGAACATGCATGAAGCTCAACACATATTTGTTGAGTAATTGAATGAAGTTTTCTCAAAGGATCCCAGTGTCATATCCAGCCCTATCCCACAGATCTCCTCCTTTCATTTTACCCAAGTGCCTTATATTCCCTGAGGCCAGAGACACTGCTCCAGGACAAAAACATATTACAAATGTCTTAAGGTGAGGAATGCAGAATGAGGACTATTAAAAAGCTCCATCTATCATGGGGACTTGTCTATTTTTTTTTTTTTAGTTCTGACTTTTTACCTCATAAATGTAAAATCCATATCATTAAGTGAATACTTATTTATTGTTGTTATATTTTCCTGATGAATTCAATTATGATACCCTTCTTTTTTCATTATAAAATGTTTTTTCCCTGATCACATGCTTTGACTTGGAGTCTGTTTATCTGCTTCTGTGAAGTACCTTTTTTCCCTTCTATTTTTTAAAAATTTGTTCTAATTAGTTATACATGACAGTAGAATGCATTTTGACACATTGTACACAAAAGGAGCACAACTTCTCATTCCTCTGGCTGTACCTGGTACACGGTCACACCAGTAGTGCTGTGAAGTACCTTTTAAATTATTGGACTACATGTTTTCTGATTGTAGAATTTTAACAACTCTTTCTGGATTTCAGATAGATTTCTTTCCTTAGGTCTATGTGAGACAAACATTTTCTTTCATTCTGTGTTTTGCTTTTTTCATTTCCTTATTGGTGACAAAGAGCAAAAGTTTTTAATATTCATGAAAATTAAATAATATTCAACAAATTTTATGTTTCAAGGGTTTTTAAAATTCTATTCATAAAATTTTTGCTTATCTCTGATTTGCAAAGATTTTCTCCTGTCTCTTATAGAAATTTTATAATATTTAGCTTTTAGATCTATAATTTTTTCAAGATATTTGTATGAGGAATAAATTAAGTACTAAAGTTCTTTTTTTTTTTTTTTTTTTTTCAAATGAATACCCAATTGTTTCAACACAATTTTGAAAAACCTATCCTATTCTCATTGACTTATCTTGGCACCTTTGGTAAAAATTAATTGACTGTGTGTGAGTGAGTCTGTTTCTGAATTCTCTATCTTGTCCCATTTGTATATGTCTGTCCTTATTGATATCACAGTCTCATTTATGACAACTTCATTATAAGTCTTAAAATCATGTAGTTTAATTCTCTAAATTTATCCCTTCAAAAACTATTTTGGTGTGAGTCCTTTGTTGTTCCATAAAATATTACAATTAAGTCATATAATTTTAAAAATTTAGGTTGGAATTTTTCTTCGAATTTTATTATATCTACGGATAGATGTGGGAGAACTGCCAATTTAACAACCTTGAGTTTTCCAATCTAGGAAGACGGTTTTATTTCTAAATTTATTTAGATCGTTTTTCATTTCACTGAACAACATTTTTAGTCTTCATTGTACAAACCTAGCCCATAATTGTTATGTATCCCTAAGTATTTAAAAATTATATCACTGTAAATAGTAATGTTTTTACTTCATTTTCCAATTTAACTGCTAGTATACAAAATTGCAATTAATTTTTACATATTAATTTTTTATCTTACGCTCTTGCTGAACTCACTACTTTTAGCAATATTTTTGTAGATTTCTTTAGGATTTTTTATACACAAGATTCTACCACCTGTGGCCTCCAGAAAAATATTGTAAAGAAGTAGTGAAGATGAATCTGTCCAGCTTACCATGTTGAGGGGAAAAATTTATCTTTCCTTTAAAGAGTGTTTTGTTAGCTATGTGGATAGCTATTCCTTAGACTGTTTGGTTTTATAAAAAGCTGCCATGCTTTTTTTTTTTCAGAGTGGCTGTACCATTTTCCTTCTCCATCAGCAATGTATGGGTGATCTATAGCATATATTATTTTATTATATTCTTTTACTATTAATTGATTTATTTTAAGTGGGTTCCTTTCAGACAGCATATGTCCAAGTCTTGCATTCTTATTCAGTTTCATAATCTCTACTTTATAACTGAAATGTTTGTGCCATTTACATCTAATGTAATTATTGTTATGACTGAGTACAAATGTATCATCTTTATATTTATTTTTCAGTAAACTGATGTTATTCCACCTATCAAAAAGTTATTCTTCTTTCCTTTCGTTCTCTGTGCTTCAGACTGATTCATTTATAATCCATGTTTTCAAGTTCACTGTTTCCTCTTGCTGTGTTTTATCTTTTGTTAATTTCATCCAGTGGATTTTCATTCCATATCTTTTTCCATTCTAAAATAACAGGTGGTTGTTTTTTGTACTATTTTTCCTTTACTATGTTTCCTTAAAATACTTGAACATATTTTTAAGAACTGTTTTTGCATGTTTGTTTGTTAATTTCCATTATTGTTTTCAATTTGAGGTTCATTCCTATTGACTGACTTTACTTCTCATTATTGGTCACATTTTCCTTCTTTGTGTTGTGTCTAAAATATTTACTTGCTTATTGGATATTATTAATTTTATGTTGTCTCAATTTTTGACTTTTTAAAATAAAGGATTATGCTTTATTTTTGCAGGAAGTTGTTGTTCAGATGATCTTAATTATTTCAGAACTTGTTTATAAGCATTTTGTTTGTGTGAGTCTAGAATAGGTCTTTTTTGAGAGATATTATCACCTTACTCATAAGGTATGACCCCTCAGGAGTCTCTTTTTTGTGCTCAGGGTGATTAATGAGGACTCTCTATTCTAGCTGGTTGGAACACAATTATCTCCCAAATATATATGAACACTCATCATTGTTCAATATATAGCTCCACAATCTTCATTTGCCTGCCCTGTGGAACTTCACTCTATGTATGTACAGACTCAACTGAACACCTGCTTAAATTTTTGGTTCTCTTTTTCTATTTAACTTCCACAAATTCTACTTACCTAGGCCTTCTTGAACTCTAAACTCTATATCATTACCTGCCAAGACTATTACATTATGCTTTGGTTTAGAATGTGGCTTCAAGCAGAGAGCCAGTGCTCACAGATTTGACCTCGGATATTTACCTTCTCTCAGGGATCCCGGGCTCATGCACCTGTTATCCATTGTTGAAAACATGCTTTCATATGTTTGTTCAGTTTTCTAGTTGCTTATGGAGGGAAGGTAAATCTAATCCCTGTTACTCCATCATGGCTGAAATTGAAGGGTTTTTATCTAAAAAAGTTGAGAGAAAAATATTTATATTCCTTGCATATTTATGACTTTAAGATCCCTTGATTTTTTTCGGTAGATCTAAATCATTGGTCTGAATATTTCTTTTATGATTTGTTATAGTCATGTCTACTGGAATTGATTTCTCTCAGCTTTTCTTTATCTAAGAATATATTTGCCTCCACTTTTGAAGTGCATTTTCGTGGAATATAGAACTTTAGGATTACAGAGAATTATAGCATTTGTATATTTTTAATTTCAGCACTGTAACCTCTTGTTTTTTCTTTTCCCCAAAATCCCTCATGTTTGATCCTGCTTTATGATAAGGTTATATGATTTCACCAATTTGTTATTATTTCTTTAACTTTTTTCTGCCAGTTTTTCTCTCCTCTCCAAGTAGTCTCTGAGTACACATATGTTAGACTGCTTGATATTTTCTATTAATTTTTCTTTTACCTGGTTTCTTTCTGTTATTCACATTGGGCAATTTATATTGATCTATATTCAATCTAGTGATTCTTTCCTTTGCCATCTTCAATCTTCTATTAAGTATGTCCATTGAATTTTTCAATCAAATATAGTACTTTTCAGTTCTAGAATTTCCACTTGATACTCTTTTTAGAGTTTATATCTCTTTGCTGAGAGTCCCCATTTTCCTTTACGCCCTTGAGTATATTTATAATTGCTGCTTTAAATTTATTGTTTGATCATTTTGACATCTGAGTCATCTCACAAAATCTGTTTCTATTAGCTATTTTGTTTTCTCTTATCTATAAGTCATACTTTTTGTGTATCTAGTGATTTTTTATTGCATAAAAATTTTAATGATACATTACAAACTATCTATAGAATGTTATTTTCCTCTGGAAAAAAAGTCTTCTGGAAGACTAGTAACTTGGCGTGATTCAAGTGCCAATGTCTGTTGCCCCTAAGTTGGAAGCAGCTGAAATATATGCTTAGTTCCTTCATTTTTCCAACTATTGTTTTCTACTTAGTTCTGGAATTTCTCCCACAGTTGCATAAATTAATAATTAGCCAATAATTGGGTAAAAATATATACGTAAAGAATTTGGGCTCCCCCTTCTGAGACTCTTCTTATGATTTTCTCCCTAATTTGTAGCCACCCAGGCAGCCCCAAACCCTGTCCTCTGATACTTCATAATAAAGACTGGAGCTGTCTGCTTGAGTCCCAGTCATCCTGCACCATGCAGACTGGGGTGTATGCTCAGGTGTATAAATCCTATTCAGTTACCCTCTTTCTTAGGTTGACATCCATCCAGTTTCTGCTTTCTTTTGGTCACTCTTCAGTGCCTTTAAATAGTTATTTTATTTAAAGTGCATCACTGTTATTTGTAGGAAGGTTATTATGATTCAAACTATTCTATCATCACTAGAAGCACACGCTTACATTGCTTTTAATCTACATTAGTCAGATTAAACAGTATTTTTAAATTACATACCTGGAAGACTTTCCACAAGAAAGATATGGTGATTTTATAAACAATTTAATTTTCTAACACTGATGAAAACATTTTTACTGTACCAGTTAAGCCCGGTTCATTTTTCCACTTAAGCAGAAGAGGTACCTTTTGAAATAACTATGATTTATCTCTGTTTATTCTTTGATCTTTAAGTTCAGTCTATCTGGGTACATAGTTATTTTGAATTTTCATCTTCTCTCTGAGTGTTATGCATAACCAAACCAACATGTTTCTGGTATTTTGAGTCAACCAGCCTTTGAAAACAACTTAATCTTTGCTAATCTGAGAATTACAATGCTGATATTATGTAGATGATGAGGGAAAATTGGCTCTTAGGACTTTGTAGTGAAAAAGAGATCATTATAAAGAGACATGAGATAGGAATTGTTTCACAAGCCTCTGGACTATTTCTTTTTGTTTGTGTAAGGTCATTGTCCTTATACCTGGGGAAGAATGAAAAAACTTCTACACTGTTAATCTGTTTCCTTCTGGATAAACCCAACCAATTCCAGCAGTTTCTGCCCCCAGGCAAAGGACTGCAACCACTAGAATGAGTTCTTGCAAACTACTATGTTTCTTGGACCTGAACTTTTAACATTCCACATTCCTCATTTTAATCACACCAAAGTGCACTTATTAAGGTCCTGGCTGAGCATGGTGTTGTACCCAGCAAGTTAAGCACATGAGTCTCTGTTGTCAAGGCGGACAACATCAGGATGAAGAAATACAGACAGCTCAACATAAACATTGAATGATGATTCCTTTGAGTCTGTGGTCTACTGTGCCTACAGGATGCCAAACATCTGGATGAAAGATGTAACATTCAGTCAGGAGTCTTGCTGTTCTTCCAGATAATCGAATAGACTTTTATATAAATTGTATAAACCCAGCAATTATAATCGTTATACCAACTTATATTTTACATAATGATTTACAATTGCAGAGTGTTTGTGGGGGGTGGGTAAATGTATGTTTGCTTGTGTGTATAAAGACTAGTTTAATTACCATAACTTTGTGGAATAGGCTTATTGATCCTATTTTACAGAGAGAAATCTGAAAGCTTTTATCAAACATGTATTGATCTCATACTCTGTGACAGACGCAAGGTCTACAAAGGAGAAGTACAACAATCCCTGCCATAAAGGTGCTCACAGACCAGGGAGGAGCTCAAAATCAAATGAACCTGACTTGCCCAAGGTCACACAACTAGTTACTGTCAAATCTGGGACTCAGTCCAACTTTTCTGGCACCAAGTCCAGCACTCTCTTCACAGCTGCCTTCAATAAGGGCCAGATGCACTTAGAAAGCAGTGACTAGAAAGGGGAAGGGACAAGGGGCCAATGGAGTTGGGAGAGTCTTATTATTAACACTGAGATCAGAAATGAAGTGCAAGTCATTAAAATTACATTTATGAAGACTATGACCAGACGCTGGAAAATGCTTTTGATGTAATGTTGCAGGGGTGTGGGGAGGGAAAAAGGAACAAAACACCAAACGGCATGTGTACTGTCCAGTTGATACACACATGGGCAGGCACAGGAGCAGAACATGGGCAAACTTAACAACTAAATTTTTTTTTTCAGCTGGCAGGGTTGTGGCTGCACTTTCCCTTTTTTCTTTCTTTCCTTCTTTTTTTCTAAGCCATAAACTGTCACTTTATAGTTTTGTGGGTATTGCTAAAATATAATTACAGTTAGGAAAAAGGAATGGCACAGAAAGATCAAGGCCTACAAAGCCAAACATACCCGGATTCAGATCACAATTTTGCAATGACTATCTGTTTGATTTGGGGGAAGCTATTTAAATGTGCCTGTGCCTCAGTTTCTTTGGTTGAGAATAATGTTAACTTTGCAGGATCACGTTGGAAATTAGCGATTATGTGTTAGACACCTAGTACCCATAGCAACAATTCTACCTGTAATTATTTTTATCATCATTATTATAGAGTGTGAACCAGGAAAGTGTTGGAGGCAGGCAGGCATTGCTGGACCTGCTGTGAGGCATGGTTTTGGCCAGGAGTCTACAGTGGCATCTTTGAAAGAAAGAAAAGTAACCTGGAATCATCTTGATCAACAGCAAAGAAAAGAATTGAGGCAAGTTCTAGGGATATAAATGTATATAAAACCCTACCTTACCTTAAAGGGCTTTATCATCAGTCTCTTTATATCCTGAATAAACATTTATTAAGTTCCTCCTATAAACCAGAAACTGAAAGAAGAACTAGTGATACAAAGCTAAATAGGACTCAGTCTTTACTATACTCAGTGGGGAAGAAACAATCGTGGAAATAGATAAACACAATACAGTGGGGAGAGTGTAACCATAAAGTTAGGCCTATGGGAGCATAGATAGAGATACACTTCGTCCAGCTGAGTGACCCAAGAGAAGGGAAGACTGGGAAGAATTCTGGAGGGGGTAGCCCTGGGCTGAGCCTTCAGAATATGCAAGAGCAAGTTAGAATAAAGGACCGGGAAGAACCGAGTAAAGCATCCCAGGCAATGTATTAGAGAACCACAACCACAAGTTCTGTTTGCCAGA
Source organism: Tamias sibiricus (assembly GCA_025594165.1). NCBI lineage: Eukaryota > Metazoa > Chordata > Mammalia > Rodentia > Sciuridae > Tamias > Tamias sibiricus. The sequence goes on along the minus strand of CM046658.1, from coordinate 105,950,100 downwards.
ACATAGAATCTGAAGCAGGGCATGAGGTTGGAGAGGTAGGTAGGAACCAACTCATATGAGGTATTGTACACCTTACCCACAGAACAAGGAAGGATTTGAAGCTAGGCAGACAGGAGTTAAAGTAGCCACATTTGCATGCCAGACTAAACCCTTGGAGCCCTGTAGAGGAAGGATTTGAATGGGAGGAGCCTAACTGCTGTTAAGGGTCACCTGTAAGAGTTCAGGAGAAAGCTGAATCAGGAGCAGGATGATGATCCTGGGGTGGAGAGGAGGAAGATGGGAACCAGATGGCAGGACCATCTCTAATGATCCCAAGAGTCTAGTGAGAAACAGGAAATAATTAAACTGGAAGAGAACTTGCTACAGACACAGCCTGGGAAAGCTTCCTGGTGGAGGTAGGATATGAGAGCCCATTAAAGAAGAGGACATAGGTGAGATGAGGGGCAGATCCCACATAGAGGGAGTAGAATTCCCAAAGCCAAAGAAGCCATCGTATTTGGTCTCTGTTCACAGCAGTGAATGGGTTGACAGTAAGAGTCTGACCTTTCACATACCCTCCATATTATAAATTGTCATCACCCACAGGGGGAAAGCATTTGTGGCAGGATAGGTTAGATTTTTCTCCACCTAACCCCCTCGTTTCCTGAAACTAGACAGACTACAACGAGTTCAAAATAGAAAATGATTCAGAAATTCTTCTACATTGTAATGCAGAAAAATATAAGACAGAGTTGTTCCTGCGGGCATGGGACATCTGGTGGCCTCATGATGATGACCCCATGCTCTAGAGAGAGCTTTGCTCTGCTCCTGGCTCATCCCTCACCTCCAGCCCCACTCCCTGCCATATCGTGATGAGCAGAAGTGGTTGACAAGCTGTGCCAAGAAAGAGAGAAGGAAGAACAAGATTGGGGAAGGCAGGAGAAAAGTGCTAAAATGACTGGTAGAGGTGTCAAAGGAGCAGGGAAAAAGAGTCCAAAACTTACAAGCTTCCTTACCAACTTGGACATTTTATGGCTGCTCTAAGGATTAGAAGAGGTTGACAAACTTTCTCCGTGAAAGGTCACATAGCAAATATCTTAAGTCTTTGATGGCGTCTCAACCACTCAACTGTCCCAGTGTGGAACGAGAGCAGTCACACATAATACATAAATAAATGAGCATACCTAAGTTTCAGTAAAACTTCATGCACACTGAGGTTTGACTTTCATAAAATGTTCACATGTCACAAAATATTATTCTTTTCTATTTTTTTCAGATCAGTTAAAAATATAAAAATCATTCTTAGCTTGAATATAAAAATAAGCCACAGACTGGATTTGGTCTGGGTAGTGTGGCTTGTCATCCCTGGTTTAAAAAAAGGATCTCATGACAGATGAGGAGCTGGGGTGGGTCACCTAGTGTAGAGGGGCTTCTCCCCATCCAACATTCCTGTAGATTCTGTATGCCATGGGATGTTGCACTGAAGTTGATGGAAAAAAACTATTTTCCATATTTCTCTGGATTTCATGGGTGCTTTCCTGGATCACAGTAAGTTGTTGAGTAACAGACTATCCCAGTCTTCTATAATCAAGAAGGTAGTAATGGGGTTGTACATTGCTTTTATATTAACTAAATTTTAAAATACTTCTTCCTGTATTTCTATGCATTATATCATGGTAATGATATAATTATAAAACAAAAGAAATATATATCCTGGCCATTATATTCTCTCTGACTACTGAAAAAGCCAGATGACACTGGGACTAGGCCACTTGAGCAGCTGGACCTCCTTGTGGTCACCACTGCACATCTGGGAAATGGGCAAAACCACATGAGGTTTATATACATATAAACCACATCTGGGAAATGGGCAAAACAACAACATATATATATATATATATATATATATATATATACATATATATATACACACATATATGGCAAGGGGTTAAGGGCAAGAAGAGAAGTCCTTAGGAAAACAAAGGTGCATATCATGGGCTTTTACTCCTGATGTTCCTCTTGTCCTCAGTTGGCCCTCATGACAGAAGAAGACAGCAGTCACTGCACCAAGGGCCTAAGAAGTGTGATCGACAGAACTCCAACCTGAAAGGATCTTGCCAAGGGGATTTCACAGAACCAAAACTGGCAGGCATTGGTATGTCCATTTCCAATGAGTCAAGGCTCACAAGACTGCCGGACCCTCACTGCCATGCTATGGGAGAGATGGATGTACTTTTCCCACCTGTAGGCTCCAGGCGAAACCCATTTTCTGCCATGAGGCACAAGGCTGGTTCGGCTGACTTCCCACAAATCTGGTCCTGAAAGAAACACACAGTCCCGCTGAAAACACACTCATCCTCCTCTCCCATTTGATCTTTCTTCCACATGCCTTTTGGATTAATGCTGGCATTTTGTTTCCATCTGTTTCTAACTCTTGGCTAGAAATGTAAAAGTCCAGCTCTGGCCCTCTAGAGGGCTAGGGGCTCTGCTGCAGGGTGCCTCTCAGGAGTAGTGGGGGGCTACAGGAGGTCTGTGGAACATCAACTGCTTGTCTTATTTTAAGTCAACCGACACCAAATGAGGACCTCCTATGTGTTGGGCGTCATGTAGTTTCTAGACGCCCAGTCACACCACTGTTCCAAACTCAGCATAGTTCAAGTCCTTACAGTGACCTACAAGACCTAAAATGTGCCCTACCACCTCTCTAACCTCCTCTGCTACAAAGCCACCATGGTCTCCTTGCTGCTTTGAGGCCATGCCTGGTGCCTTTGCACTGCTTATCCCCCTCCAACCCACAAGGAACGCCCTCTCCCCAGAATGGCTAACTCCTGCACCTTCTTTAAATCTTTATTTGTATATATATATATATATATATATATATAAACAAATAAAATATATATATGTATATATATATATGGCATGGGAATATATAATATTTATATATATATATATATATATATATATATATATATATTTATACCTCCTGCTCAAGGCTCTCACTGACAGTGCTGTTGATGACTGCGACCCTCCCGCAGAACCTCTATCCCTTCCCAGCCTGCTCTGCCTTTTCTTTTGCATGACACCTATCCCCTGCTGCCTTGGCCTAGATCCTTAGAAAATGCAGCTGGAAAGGATGCCATTCTAGAGATGCAGAAATGAGAGAACCAATAAAAAAGGGATGGAGGGAAAAGAAAACATAAGGGAGTCATTTCCAAATGACCATAGCTTTGGAACAAGTCAATGATTCTATCCCACCAGACAACTTCAGAAAAACTGCATGAAGCTAATGCATCTTCAAACAGTCTGCCTAGGGGAGGAAGAGAAAGCAATGGATCCTTCAGCATCTGTCCCCACATTGGTCAAAACTTGCCCTAAGGGTATAGTACCCTCACACTCCCAGATGATGAGAAATAACATGAGTTGGCACACACCCCCCTCTCCTAAGTGGCATGGGAAGCCTCAGGGAGGAAGGTGGAGATGAGAGCTATGGAACACAGGCAGCAGGCTGGAGGCGATGGGGCTGCCTGTGAGCCATAGGAGGGACCAGAAGCAGTCCCTGATGTGGGTCCTTGGGCCTTTAGGAGTGGAAGGGATGCTGGAGGAGGCATCAGTGACTCCAAGATTGCAGGGATGGGCTGTGCATAAATTGAAACCCACACAACCTTCCAGTATGGCGCCCAGCCAGAAGGTAAGTATCTGATCTGTTGAGGTTCCCTGGTGCATCCCAAGAGTCTAAAACAGCACCTGGCACATGACAGGGCTTCAGCATACCATTGAAAGAATGAAAGGGTCATGATAATGAACAAGATACAGACCCTGCCCTCAAGGTTCATACGATGCAGGGAGACATAGACAAGTGAACGGGTCATTGCAGTACTGAATGGGGCATGCTGTGCTCTAAGCAGGCCAGGCAGCTTGCAGGAGCACATAACAGAGCATTGGGCAACTGATCTCTAAGTCCTACTCTTCAACTTCATGTGTGACAAGCTGTGCCAGCCCAGTCTCTCTGATGAAACAAGAACATCAGATGAGGAAGCAGAGATCTGGACTCAAAACCCCACCTCAGCCACTAATCAGCAGCAAGAATTCCTGAGAATACCTAATAATGATAATAGTAATGACTATTTTTCAGGTACTCACTTTTGCAAGGGCACAGGCTGAGTGATTTCCATTTATTTTCTTCTTGAATTCTTATAACAATTTGATGACAGAGGTGTGATGGTCTTCATTTAATAGAAAACTAAACTGAGTGTGAGAAAGTTCAATAGACCTATCCAAGCTCTGCTGGCAAAGAAGTAGCAGAACTAGGATTTGAACTTGAAACTAAGTCCAAGCTTATAATCACCTTCCTCCAGCACCATACCAATAGGTCTTAGCGCTCTCTTTTGTAAAATGAAGATACAGTCAGATAATCTTTAAAGTCTTTTCCCATTAAACTGCTTCCTAAAATTGTCGAAGTCAAAGTGACCAGCTCAGACTTGGAAGAAAATGACTGGACACCATCCAGGACTGTGAGCCACCAACCATGTGTCAATCACCAACAGCCTACTTTTAGCCACAGACCCATGGCACTAGTCTCTCTCTTCTGTCCATGAGGACATGCACAGATGACTCAGGGCAGAGGTGCCACCTGAAACTTGAGGTGGAATCCTGAAGACACACAGAATGTCCTTGCAGATTCAAGTTATGCAACATGATTTACAGAAGCCCAACTACTCACTAATTATATAAGTCTGCAGGTTGGAAGACACCAGGGCAAGTGTGTGGGAGCCCGTGACTGCTCAGTGACTTAAGGCCTCTGTCACCGATCTACATCCACATGGTCCGGCAGAAATACAAGACAAACCATATATGTAATTTTACATTTTCCAGTAGCCACACTTTTAAAAGTAAAGGAAAAGAGGTGAAATTAATATTTTGTTTAACCCAGCACATCCAAAGTATTATCATTCCAAGATGTGACCAATATAAAAACTTATTGAAATACTTTACATTCTATTTTTCATACCAAGTCTTTGAATTCTGATGATGTATTTTACAGAGCATCTCAATTCAGACTAGCCACATTCCAAGTGCTCAACAGCTACCTGACCTGTGGATTGTGGTCACCATATTGGACAGTGCAGGTCTGGGTTGTGCTGGTGTTGATGGAGGACACACACACCTGCACAGTGCCCATGTGTGCATACCACCCACAGTCATTCCAGAGCAGCATAGCTAACAAGGAACTTGGTCAAATCCCTGCAGCTGCAGCATCAGGACCAGCAAAACACACAAGCTAGAGCCCCACACCCAGGCATCTGGGCGCAGCACTGGGAGCAGTCCGGGTCCAGGGGAAACAGATACCTGAATTCATACACTGTGCAGACAAAGGAGAGGAAGTCAGTCCCTCATGGGGGAAAGAAGACATCTGGCCGGCTGCCCTTTGAAGTTCAGTTTACCTTCTAATATCTAGAGTAGAAGGCCAAGGGAAAGAACTGAAGGGCTTTAAGCAATTGAGGCAAAAGGTCAGAGGTCCTTGGTCAGTTCCTTGAGAAATGAGTTGCATATGAGATTTGAAAGAGAGAAGAAAATTGTTGAAAATTCATAAAGTTAACAATTTTTGCATTTTAATAGTGTCAAACCACAAGGGCCGGAAATCCTAATACATTAATGAAAGCCTCAGCCCTGAACTCAATTACCCTGAAATTAATTGCTGCTTAAAACAGACCCACAGAAGCAAGGGGTAGCTGTGTGTTTTTTAAAACTGAAGGACTTAGACATTGCAGGGGGGATTGTGGTTTTTTCAGGAATGGGACAGATTGAAATGGATTCTTTAAAAAGAGGGAAAAAATATGTCCAGCCCTCCTGTAAGCTTCTACATGCCAACAAAGCATGCATGCGATGATGAAGGGTGACTTCTTTGCCACCGGAAGACTTTCCTGGCACCCTCCCTCAAGTGTCATATCACGCGCTTCCCCAGGCTGGGCTGCAGTGTGCACATGCCCAGCCCGTGCTCCCAGCCCCCACCACGAGGACCACACCATATGGGCGACACAGCAGAATTGCACTTGGGGAGTGTTTACTTGCTACGTTGTGAGGTGGAGACCAGAGCCACATGGAAGGCACATGCAGGAAATGTGCTGTAATAATCTTATGTTTATAATTCTGAGAGGCTGGCAGAGTCCAGGATGGGACTGATCAGGTTCCAAATCTATTTCCTGGAGTCAAATTTAAAAGAGAGATGTTCAGGGCAAAATCTGTAATGATGTGGGTACGTCTCAACAAGCTTCAAGGTTATTTCTACTGGTGTTTGTACAGATTTCTAAAATCTGTCGTTTTCTTCTCACATGTACTAGCCCATCCCTGCCAAAGTTATAGATCTCTGGAAACTGCTGCCTGCAATGTATTCTTATCAAATTTGGGAAACGTGATTTTGGACAGAGTTTATTTGCAGGACACTAGTCCCCTTTTGCCTCCTTTATCATTTGCTGTTGTGGAGATGTTAAGCATCATCATCTGAAACTCTGGTCTGCTGTCACTGATGTTAACCATCCACCCAATACCGTCCAAGTTTTTGATTTCTCCCTGAGACAGACCAAATCTTAGAATGGGTCTGCTCCTATTTTCTGGCACACCCATCCAAGAAGACACTCCGGGACATGAGGAGTCTCTTCAAAGCCTTTTGTCTGAGCTGGCTGCTTCCCTGGGGCTGCTTTGAGTCACTGGTCCCCATTGTCTGACTTAGGATTTTAAGTTTTTATGACTCTTGCTGGGAAGTAGATTTCTGGGCTTCCTAGCATTGCTTTTAAACTCTAGTCATATGACTCATGTAAAAGCTGTGAGGGATCACTGAGAAGCAGGTGAACTGGAAAACTCACTAGAAGGATGACAAAGAGTCACTCCTGCCATGTACACAGCACTTCATAGTTTATAAAAGGATTCCACACACAATACCTCACTTAACCTCAACTGCCTAGCAAGATTGAGACCGCACCCTCTTGTTAGAAGACAAAAGCAGAGGCCCAGAGTGCTGACACAGCTCACCTGAGGTCACACACATAATTCATGGAGGATCCAGGAATTGGAAAAGTTCTTCAGACAAGACACAGAGCCTGTCTGTCCAGGCATCACCTCTTTTGAAGAGCAGCAAGTTATTCCCAGCACCAGATATGGTTGCATTTATCCTAATTTCATCAAACTCTGAGCATATAACACATGTCTAATTGAGAATTAGCATGCCTCCTTTACCTAAACTATTTCTAAGCACCTTCCTCATGGCTGTTTGATGGTGTTCAGGTGAAATAATTTGAATGTTTACCCAAAATGAATATAATAAGAGGAAAAAAGTAATATTTCAATCAAACATTTATTGAGGGTCTCCAATGTGGAAGAAAAAAAAAACTTGCTGCCTACTCTAGAGAACTTCCTATTGTTTCAACAGAAAAGCTACAAATTGCAGAGGGTCCCAGATGCACATAGAGTAACAGAACAAGAGCTGTCACCATTGTCGAAGGCATGAGATGACTCCTGAGCATAGAGAGGAGCATGGAGATTTTGTGAGAAGGAAGAGTATGAACAAGCCCTGGGCAGTGACTCCCAGACTGTCCTGAAAACAAGTCACCAGAATCACCTGCTAAAAATAATGCTCCTGGACTTTGGTCCAGGCCTTCTGAATCAGAATTTCCAAGATGTAGGCCTGCTAACCTTGTCCCAGGTGATCCTTCTTCTAGGGAAGGCTGGAAACAGTGGGGGTCCTGAGCAAGACCCAGAGGCTAAGATGCTTCAGCTGTTCCGGGGCAAAGAGGAGGGGCAGGAAAATGTGATGAAAGAGAACAGGAGAGGTCAGACTAAAGTGAGACAAATACCAAAAGACTTAATTCCAAAATAAGAGCAGGGCCCTCCAAAGTCAGCAGGCGCAGGACTGATGGAGGAGAAACTCCTACCTCTCACTCCTACCCTGCTCACTCCTACTCCCACATGTGAGCAGTGAAGCGGGGCCCTAACTTCAGGGCCATCACTTGCTGGGGCAGGGCCCACTTCTGCCTCTGAGCCTGTCTGGCAGTCCTTGCCTTCTTGTCCTCAGGCAGCAGAATGTCCCAAGTTGTTAAATGAACATGCACTTTTGCCCAAGGCCTGAGTTCCTTTATCTCTCTTAACCAGAGTCATCTATGACAAGGTCTTAGTGGCCTTAAGGGAAAAATGCCCACAAAGAAGACTTTTGTGGCCATGGTAAATTGGAAAGGCCCCAGGACTGCAGGAAACCTTGGTTGAAAACTCAGTTCCACAAGAACCATACAGTGCAAGATCATTTCTTTGACAGTAATATGTCATACAGTCCTTACAAGGTACTTAATATGTGTCCAGCCTTGTTCCATATATTTTTTATGTTTTAACCCATTCATGGAAGACAGTTTCTGTTACTGCCCCTGACTTACAGATAAGAAGACTGAGGCAGAGAGAGGTTGAATCACGTGCCCAATGAGTAACTGACAGAGCTGAGACCCCAACCCAAGCATCTGACTCCAGAGCTGGCACACTTAGCCACTGTTCCTTACCACCTCTGGGGGAGAAGCAGTGATGGTCAGTGCAGAAAGAACAAGGAGTGGGTACATGTGGGTGTGGGGTGAGGAGGTGGTGAGCCATTTCAATGGAGTAAGAGATTTTGGGTATGACAATAGTTAATTCTAAGACGGACGATGACTCGGGGCTGGAGCAGGTTAGGAAGTCTTTATGGAGATCCATCTGCCTAGTGGAGGAAGCCTAGAGTAGAGATCAGTGTGGATAGAGACTGGGAGAAAGGCGATTTCTGGTAACAGGGAGGCCTGTCTGAGGAGGGTACGCCTCAGAGGATATGGGAAAGGGCTGGGTAGGTGTGAGAATCTGGAGACCAGTGTACCCAGAGCACACTAGACAGGGAAGAGATGAAGGAGGACCAGAGCCAGCAGGGACCCATCACTGAGGTCCTGGAGGCCACTGGGAGTTTTATTCTCTGAGCAGTAAGAGACATCAAAGAGCTTTAAGCAGGAAAATAACACAATCCAATTTATGTTTTATTAAAAAAAATAAGTCTTTGAACAGATTGAGGAAAATAAATAGCTTAAGGGATGCAGTTGGAAGGTGTGGCTGTTGAAGAGGTAAGAGAGGGTAGTTCAGACAGGTGATAGCCATCAAGGTGGGAGCAAGAGAAGGACTTGGGTATGTCTTAGAGATAGAATGGACAAGTGCTTATAACTTTGTCCACAATACCACTGCAAAACAAGTTCCATAGACAACAGTGAGGTTTAGACCACAGGTAACTGACCAATTTGCCAGGCAAAGGAAGAGGGCAAGAGAGGCCAGGAACCCCACACAGCCCGTACCAGTGGGAAGGACAGAGAGACACAAAGAGATGCTCTGTCTTTCTGGGAAGCAGAGGTTCATGCACCTGAACCTGATGGGAGAGTGAGAGAGCCAGATTCTCTTAGGCGTTTTTTAATGAACCTGAACTTAGGGCAGTGATCCAAACAAGAACAATGCTTGTTCTGTGGAGAGTTGAGCATGATCCCACACGGGCACTCGCAGACAGACAGCTAGGTGACTGAGGATGCCCTGGGACATGACCCTGTAGGAAAGACCCTGAGTCTCAAACAGGGCTCGGGGAGGAGATCCAGCAGAAGCAACACAGCCACCTGCAGGGCACAAGCACAAGGGAAGAGGATGCAGGGGCTCCGAGGAGAGAGGGGGATACGTGTGAGGGCGTCAATGTCTGTGCCATAGAATCACAACCAGGGCCAGGATCTGTGGAATAGGAGTCAAGCTGCTATTGGATCCAGAATTCTTATGTCCTTTTTTTTTTTTTTTTTTTTTTGGTACCAGGGATTGAATTCAGGGGCACTCAACCACTGGGCCACATCCCCAGTCCATTTTTTTTGTATTTTATTACAGACAGGGTCTCACGGAGTTGCTAAGTGCCTTGCCATTGCTGAGGCTGGCTTTGAACTTGCGATCCTCCTGCCTCAGCCTCCCAAGTGCTAGGATTACAGGCATGCGCCACCGCGCCGGCTCTTATGTCCTTTTTAATAGATGTTTCCTTCTAAGTAAAACCAGTGAAGTCCTAGTAAATTTCTCTGCTAGCTTCCTAATCTTACTCCTTTGTTTATTTATTTAATACATGTTATTGACACAGTAGTCTAGATTAGAACTTCTCAAACTTTAACATGCAGGTGGCATCAGGCCAAAAAGGCAGATTGTATTTTAGAGGTCCAGGGTAGGACCCGAGATTCTGCATTCTTAATTCTCTGGTGATATTGATGCTGCTGGTCCTTGAACCACACTTGCAATAAGGACTGGATCAACTAAATGTTCCTTTCTCCTGCCCCTGGTCCATTTCTCACTCCACTTCGACTGAATTCACTCACTGTTTGACTACCTGCTAGGCACAAAACAATGGGTTATATATTCAGAGAGCAGACTGATACACAAATGAATAAGATATAATGTTGCCTTTAAGGAATGAGACTCTGGTTGGAGTTACAGAGAAAGATGGCCATTAACTTAGAGTCCAAGGCCTACCCTCTGCCAAGCAGCACTCCACAATGGAATCACGTGCATTGCCCTACTTAATCTTCACTATGACAGGAAATAGGAAGGGCTCTGTCTTTCAGAGAAGGAAAAACCAGTCTAGGAAAAGACAAGTATACCAGCTCACACAGCCACAGAAAAGTTGGGTTTTGATTCAGATTTGTTTCTGTCTGGGTCTAAAGTTCAAACTCTTTCCATAAAGCCATGCTGGTAACATAAACATCTAAATAACCCAAAAACCAAGTGTAATAAAATGTATGCAAGATGAGAACTACAAAAAGAACTTGCTAGAGGAGTTGATGGGGGTGGGATGGTAGGCAACCGCAGTAGAGACCCAGTGTAGAAATAGGGAATGATAGTACTTAAATTTGACTGGTTTACCAGAAAACAGCAGCCGTGAGGGTTTCATGTTGAAAAAATATTTTTTTCATGTTGCAGAAAAGAGACAGGTTTCCTTGTTTGTTCACAAGTTCTCCTTTTATGGCCTGCAATTCCACAGTTCACAAAGCCACTTGCCCAGCCAAGAGATGTTGGCATCTCTGGCTCGTGGCTCCAGATGCTAGCAGACATGTTGTCTGCAAACACCCAGAAGGCGGGCTGCCTGTCCCAGGAGCAATCTATTAGATGCCTGCCTCAAATTGAACAGACAGCAGAGCACAGCCGGGAAACCCAGGATGGTAGCGTCCACATTACCCTGCCGGGCTGAGGGGACAATCAGCACGTGCATGTGCACAATCACCTCACACTGAGGGTTTCTTCCACTGTGGCCGTCACTTTTCAAAGGCCCTTGCTCTCAGTCTCTCCCGCCCACTTAGCCACACAGATGGCTCCTGCCCAGCTCCTGCCAGCTCCTGCCTGGATTGACCACTAACTAGGAGCCCCCACAGCAGCATGTCTGGGTTTCAGAAATGACTCCACTTTCTCTGTCGCTGAGTCACTGTTGTTGGGCCAGGGACAGGAAGACCAAAAACCTAGGAAAGCTCACCAAATCTCCATCCTGAGGGCCACTCCCTGCACTGCCACACAGAGGCTCCTCCTGAGGCTCCAGTGTGCCCAGATGGTGACAAAATATTCCATTGCATATTTGGGACAGAAAGAACAAAGAAAGCCAGGGTAGTCTGTCATTAAACACTGAAATACCTGGAAGTCAGCTCCCACCCCAGACCTACCAAGGGCTTTAGTCACACTTTGTATTTACTCAGCACTAATGCATGCTTTCCGTTTCCTGCATGGCGCACAGTAAACTGAAGCACATGAATTAGGGAAAGGACTCCCATCCACACACCCAGGCAAGCGTTGTCTCCCAAAAGTACAGAGCAGCTTTGTCTCCAGACTGGTCACTATCCCTGATTCTATTCACTTCTGGGGACAGAAACCACATCAGGAGACAGATGCAAAGGGCAGTATGTGAATGTGTGTTCCTACAGTCACAATCACCCTGAGCCCCAGGACAGGGACTCACAGAGCTATTTTTGTAGAATCTCACCCACCCCAGGCGCCAATGGGATGTTTTGTCATTAAGTGGATATGAGAGGGACCTGAAAGCACCAGCATTTCCTTAGCCAAACATTCTGGAGATGGTTTCTGGAACCAATGAAGTCCCGTTTCTTTATACCAGCTGCTGACTAAGGGGAAGCATTCAGTGCCCAAGGATGACACTTTAATACAAATTGAGCCCCTGCCATAATGAAACGAGCAGAGTTTTAGGGGTGATTTGTTTAAAAGCCACATCGTAAATCAGTTGTCAGTTGTTCTTTCTTCCAGGCCTGGCAGGCTCACCTTTACACTGAATTAATCGCATCTGAAACTTGACCTCCCAGCCCCACAGCCTGCTGGAAACAACGTGCGCTCAATGACTTCCAGTCAGAGCAGCACAAACTTAAATTGTTCCATATTTTTAATAAATGAGCCAGGAACCCATGGGGCAACTCCCATTGACCTGGGCACTCAACATATTGATCAAATGAAGAGGATAGTTGAGTTTGCAATGACCAGATTTGGGAGAACAGTTACTAACATTGACAGGTCCAAGACTGGACAAAACGGATTCATGTTCTTAAGTGCAACCAGAGTGAATCTCAGCCTGAAGAAAAGCCTAGCACATTAATTGCCAACAACAGCTAAGCTGGGTAGGGGGTGGGAGTAAGTGGAAGCAAAGAGGGGAGGGAGGGCAGGCATGAAGGACCACCTGCAAGGGAGGGCGGAGGGAGCCTATGCATTCGGTGAGTAGCTGGGTCTCTGGGATTCCTTCCAACTTCTTGCTTCTCTGATGCTAAAAAAAGAAATTTGATTGCAAAAAAAAAAAAAAAAAAAAAAAAAAAAAGTAGTTTCAGAGTTTATTGTGACAGTGCCTAGAAGTTCATGCTATAAGTCAGGCTTGATGAGACACACCAGGCCCTTTGCTAACCACCAGAGACATGATGTTAATGAAGATCAACTCCCTCTTTAAGGAACTAGCCCTCTTTGGTGGAAGACAAGCATAAAAATCAATTTGATTTTTTAATATGATGGATAGCTACTATAGGCCTATGCTAGGGTTAGAGATACAATGGGGAAAAAATACCCTGCTCCTTCCCCAAAATGCTTGCAGTCGATCAGGGGAATCAGACAGGACAGCAAAAATTTGATAGGGACTAGGAGAAGGTACCACAGGAGCCAACTGGAGGACCACCCAGACTCAAGAGCTCAGAAACATCTTCCCAAAGAAAGGGATGTTCAGCTGATCTGAGGCTAGGGGTCCAGGAAGCTAGGGACAGAGGAGAGGCCTGCAGTGCTGTCAGCAGAGGGTGTAGGACTGTGAAAGCTTGCAAACAAAAGAAGAAGGTATAGCACACTCGAGAAACCAAAAGGAACCCAGTAAGATCAGAATAAAACATGCAGGGGCAGAGTGGGGGACAGATAAGCTAGGTAGCACAGGGCCACTATATGCAGCACACAGCCTGGACTCAGAGGCACGAACAGATTGCTTTGGTGCACAGATAAGGGACCAATGGAACTTGCAGAGAGTGGCTGAAGAAGGCTTTGCAAAAATAGATCAGATAGGGATAGACAGATAGTTAGATAGATAGACAGACAGATAGAGCCTCTTAAAGACTTTTACCAGACTGAGCATTTACCAGAAGTGAGAAGAACATTCCAGGGAGAGAAGACAGTTTATGCAGAGGCACTTTGTCATTTTGAAGATGAACCCTATTTCTTCCCAATCCCAGGTGGGGCCCAAGATGAACAACGCACTCTATTTTGTAGGCTCATGTCAAGGCTCAAGACTATGAAGCCTTAAGCTCCAAACTAAAGGGATCACTCACTTATGTAGACTAGGATCCTTCAGCCCAGGGATCTCCCTGATGAGGACAGTCTAAATTTCTGAAGTCAAAAACAGCCCAGCCAGTTGGAAATACAGAGAAATGGTCACATCTTGGGGGAGGCTCTCTCTTTCTTCATTAATCATATAGAAATGACATATAAATGAGGTTTATCAGAAATCATGCCAATTTAATAAGCAATACTTACATATAATGCTCTAGATACTGTGCAGCACATGACCCACAAGTGTCATCCCATTTAATCCTATAGTCAGTCTCCAGAAGGGTCAGTACCCCTATTATTTTACAGATGAGAAAACAACCCAAAGTCTCAGGATCGTCGGGAAATGGCAACTGGGAAAGGCCCAGACTCTCTGGGTCACATTTCCCCCACTTTCCCCTGGACATGTGGCCACTGTCTCTACAAGGCCAGTGGGGAAAATAACATGGAACCCAGTAAAAGAAAGATTATTTCACAGACGTGTATAAATGCCATTGTTGTGTGAATCACCTGAAGTTAAAGCCGTTTTATTTTCTCAGGCAATGACTGGCAGCCACATCTCACAAGGTATCCAGAACATGTTGCCTGCAAGACCTCTTCACACACCTTGTTTCATGTTGACCCCAAAGTACAAGTGGGGAGTCAAGATTCCAAGGTCTGACTATTTCTAAAGCACCCAAATCAGGACTCAACCAGGTTCTATCTGACCTCCGGAGCCAAGCCTTTCTATGACACCACACACATCATGGCACAGCAAAAGGGAGTCCTGCATGATCCCAGGAGGAGTCACCTCAGAGCCAATAAAAGCAAACCAAGGACTCACTGTGCAAGGGTTCTTACAAAGAGAAAATGTTCTTTGCAAGGATGTTGATGTGTTGAGTCTTCCAAAACCAGGTTCTTTGGGGAAAAATATAAAAAACACTGAATAATGATGATTATCAATGCTGAAAGAGAAAGGGAACATCTGCAGATGAATACAATGCCAGCACATCGAGCAAAACTTACGCTTAAACCTTCCACTCTGAGATGCCATTGTTTGAAAGTAACTTTCAGACTGTGGATTTATAAGACTATGTAAGTTGTCTTATAAAGGGTCTTGGGACAGGATGGCAAGATAGGTTTCTTGGAGAGGGGAGGCCAGGGCATAGGGAAGGAGAAGCCCCTCCACGTAGACTTGCACTAATGAAAACATCACCATATTTCATGCCCAACTTTATCCGCTCGAGTTCTCTGTAATCTGTTCAGATGCTGAGAGGTGAAGTCAGAGAAATAGCACAGGACAGAAACATACCCAAGTTCAAGTTCTCATCTTGCCATTATTTCAGGCAAGTCCTAAAACTCCTCTGTGCCCATGAGGAAATTGGGTTGTACCCCTTTTAACTCGAAAGCATGAATCATGATTCTAAGCCATTCCTCTCACCACATCCTTGATGGGGCAGCACAGGTGGGGCCCACCTGAGGAGTAGCCCAGGAAACCAGGACCACAGGAAGGTATTACACAAGCGGTTGGAGCCCAACAGTAAATTCTGTCCATATTATCACCTTGTCCAAGATCATCCCCAAATCCATCACAAGCCCTGGTCACCAGACTCACAGGTCATGGAAGTTTCCATTTTCATTGTATTTGCACCCACACGCTCTCATCTATATATTATTCCTTCCTCTGATGACCAGCCTGTGCCTATTGGGCTTGTAGACACCCCTCCTGCTAGTCTCAAGGATCTCCCGTGAAAGCAGAGAACTTATCTGGGGGTTGAGATAAGATATGCAAATCATGGAAAGCAACAGTCTCTAGGGTGAAACAGGACTGTCTCTTACAAGCTATGTCCCTTACAAGACAGGTGGGTTAATCTCTCTGAGCTTATGTTTCCTGACATGTAAAATAATGATGATGATGATATTACCTGTTGATAAATGGCCTATCCCAGAGAGTCGCTGTGATCATCAAATTATATGCAAACACCAAGGCTCAATAAATGAAGTGACTATTGTTCCCAGGGAAGGGATGGCAATGTCCAAGGGTCTAGGTGCAAGGTGAGGTGCCACCACTTTGTGGAACTCAGCTCAGGCATTCAGAAAGCTACAAGGGTGGTTCCATACAAATACAAGAATAACAATACAAATTACTACCCAATTAGTGGAAAGAAAAGGACTAGCTCCATTCACGTGGCCAGAAATATGAAATAGGTACATGGGGAAAAATCCTGCTGATCAGGCTAGACTAGGGCACTAGGGAGTTTACCAGTTACCACCCAGAAGCATGAACCCCCTGGGGGAGAGAGAGGAATCCAAATAGATTAGCTGAACCAACTTCCACATAAAACAAGTCAGAAATAGTCACCAAAAGACAGTTTTAGCTCTTCAAGAACAAGGGTCATTTCATTCTTCCAGCACTGCCATGTCCCCAGTGCCCAGCATGGAGCCAGCACATTGTGGATGTCAGTTAAAACTTGTTGAATGAAGCTGAACACAGTGGTGCCTACCTGTAATCCCAGGGACTTGGGATGCTGAGGCAGGAGGATTACAAATCCAAAGCCAGCCTGAACAATTTAGTGAGACCCTCAGCAATTTAGTAAGACCCTGTCTCAAAATATAAAATATAAAAGGGTTCAGGATGTAACTCAGTGGTAAAGTGCCCCTGGGTTCAATCACCAAAAAGAGGGGAAAAAAAATTTGTTGAATGGACAAATGATTGAAACAGAGAAAGTGATAGGACAGAAATCCCCATGAGAAAACTAAGTAGGAGGCTAAGAACGTAATATGGCTGAATTAGCCTCCAGACCAAGGATGTCCCAGATGTTGGGATGACCTGGAGAACTAAAGATAACACTTAGACAAACCAGACCTAAGAGAGGGCCATCCTGTGAGTCACCTGTCCTCCAAAGCCAGGACGTGTCTGAGGAGGGAGCTGAGGAATCTAACAGTGAGTCAGCCAGTTATCTGTGCCACCACTCTCTGAGTCACCGGCCGACCCCCCGTGGGCCTGCCCTGTGAGTGAGGGGTATGTGTTTACAGCTAAACCCACACACTCAGCAGACACTGCCAGTCTGACTCAAGAGTCCTCTCACGTTTCATTCACTATGTCACTGCACTGCCCTGTCCAGGCCTCACTGCTCACCTGCCGCTGGGGGTCTGGGGCCAGCAGACTGCCTAGCCAGGTGCTGTCAGGCATGAACAGCTGTCTGGGCCTCTCACTGAGGGACTGATGAAATGAGGTCAGTGACAATGGGAGCACAGTGCCCACCCCAATCCCTGCCAGGACCTCCCCTCCTCAGAAGCCATGCCCTCACCACCACCAGCCCCTCTCTTCCCCTTACCACCACCACAGTCCACAGTTGCGGCAACCTCCAGGGGACAATTGGGCTATTGCCATCTATCTCTAGAAAATTCTTGCAAGGCCTAAAGGCTTCCCAATTCCCCTCCATCCTCCTAAAGAAACTTCTAGTTTCATCCTTTGCCACTAAAATCATTTCTTACATTATTACCAGATTGGCCTTCATCGAATGTAGCTCCCTGCTCTAGATTTCCCATCTCATTCCAAATTCAGTTCCTGTAATTGTCTTCAGTCCCCCAGAATGTCTGGTCCCTAACAACGTTGGGTTTATTGCCAACCACATATAGCGTGGGAAGGCAAGCCCCCCAGAGGCTCTATCTGTAAAATGTGGCCCTGGCCACAGCCAAGTGGTCCAGGGGTGAGGCCAAACCTCACCTGGTCCAGTCTAAATCTCCTTCTGGAAAATTCTAAACAGAGACAGAAAATTCCAGTCTCAGCTGAAGCTGAAGCCAAAGGCTTCAACAAATCAGATGTAAAAAACCAAGGCATGGTGGGAGCCATTTTCCCCCAAAATGTGATCAGGAATCAGGTCCACAGTGAGGAAAGAATGAAGCTGACATGAGAATCAGAGGCCAGAGAAAAAATTACCCCCCCCCCAACCAGTCCCTAACTGAACCCAGCTGCGAGGGCCCAGTACTACCTAAGAGTGCTTTCCCTGATTTTGACACAGGGGACAAAACATGTAGGGCAGTAGATTTTAAATGTTTTTCCTTAATTGGAAAAACATTTAAAATCATATAGTATATGAAATAATATTTTAGAAATTTTTTTTCTGTACTCACAGTTCATAAAAGTTTTTTCCAACCTCCTCCTATTTATGTTTAATATCAGTGTCTTGGCCTCCCTGGAGCCATCTTTTGAGTTGTTGGACATTGTTTTCCAGAGCATTTCAATCTTTTTTCCCACCGACATTATTTGAGATTATTCATAAGCCTGTCACTAGACATTCTATCCCAAGCCACAGAGAGGAAGGAAAGGAGGAAGGACAGAAGGACCGAAGGGGAAAAGAAACAATTCATAACATCAGAAATGTCATGCTTCTCATTCTTATAGGTGATTGTGTTAGTCTGCTTTTCATTACCAAAATACCCAACAAGAACAGCTTAGAGGAGGGAATTTTTATTTGGGCTCACAGTTTCAGACAGAGGTCTAGTCCATGGTCAGCTGGTCTGTTGCCCCCAGCCTGCGGTGAGGCAGAAAGAGCATCATGGCAGAAGGGCACCATGGAGGAAGACTGCTCAGCTCAGGGCAGCCAGGAAGCAGAGAGGGCAAGTGAGGTGCCACGGATGAAATATGAATTCCGGAGGCATGCCCTCAGCGGCCTACTCCCTCCAGCTTACAGTTACCACCCAGCTGTCTGTTCAAATTCCTGCTCCATCAACAACCACCGAGCAGGTTGCAGCTCTCATCATCTGATCATCCACCTCTGAACATTCCTGCATTAACACCCGAGTTTTGGGGGGACACCCCATATCCAAACCATAACAGTAATGATTTGTGATCTAAAAGTAATCTTCAAAGAGTTTATTTACAATTACATCGATTACTTGCAAATGGAAAACCTTTTTCCAACAATAACTATTACCTCCCCCATAACTCCCTGTAGATCTCTAAGCCCCTCAAAGGGGCACTGATTTAGGACATTTCAGGCTGGGCCTTAACCAAACATTTCCCTATTATTCAGAACAAATTAACTGAGAGAGTTCCCTATAACGCAAGAGCTCTTGTATGAGCTCAAATATAAGGCTGCTTTCTTGGAATTATTTGTATAAATCCTCACTTAAACCAAGGTGTATACCTTACTGTATCTCATTTAAACTTGACAATAATCATTTGAGGTATGTGGTATTATCTCCATTCTATAGATGGGGTGAGTAAGGTTCTCAAGAGACAAGCCTGCCCCTCACGGCCCACAGAGCAACCAGTTTTGGAAGTCAGAGTATTGATTCCACCATGCATACAACTTCTTCACGGGCAGCAAGGGAAGGAGAAGCCTCTTTTAGGGAGAGGCCTTTGCTATACCTCTAAATCACATCACCCGGACACTTGCACAGGAACTTTGTGACTGGTACTGAGCACATTTCTTCTTACATGAAGGAGAACATTTATCTCATATGAGCTAGCAAAGTGCACGATTGCCTTTGAGGCAAGCTGAGCAATTCAACCTAATTTTACTGAGCACCTACAATGGGCCAGGATTTCTGCTTTGTTTTATAATTAGTATTTCCAAAATCAGGTAGTCATGACTCACATAGGAAGAATACACTTGAAATATCAGAGAACCTGGAAACCTGGGCCTTAGGAAGAAAATGGAGTAAAATGAGGTGGAAAGGGAGGAAAAGGCACCTCGTTGCAAAGGTCTTCAACATGGTCGTGTGTGGGAAAGGTGGGAATTAGTGGACATGTTAGCCTAGTCACTGGATTTAACTCTACCTAGGAAACTTAACAGTGGTTCATTAGTTTTTGCTTTAGTTGGAATTCAGTGTTTGTTTGTTTGTTTGTTTGTTTTTAATAATTGCCTTGTCTGTTTTACTATAGACAAGATCCAAACTGGGATGAGAGGGCCTCTGGGAGAATCCATGTTCTCCCTTCTCCTCCTCTCTCTCTTTCTCATTTTCTCTTTCTCTCTCACTTTTTCCAGGATGTGGATGTTGAATTCTAAAAATAAACATAAAAGTGGGGAGACAGGTGAAGGGCAAAAAAACCCACGCCAGAAACCACCATGTAGTAAGAGGGGTTTATTAACCGGCCCCTATGGCCACTGGGGACCAAAGGGACACTGGAGGGAAGGGGAAGGAAAACCGTCGGGGAGGAGATAGGTGTGGATGGGGCGAAAGAGGAAAAAAGGGACAAGTTCTTTCCTGGTGGGGGTTTAAGTAGCCACTCAGGTGGTCCGAAGGACCCCTGACTCCATAGGCTGCGGGAGTCGGAAGTGAGACTTGTACACGTGGGATTGGCTCAGAAAGGGAGAGTCCGCCCCGGGGTTAATTCCCTGGAGAGGTGAGTATTCTCAGGATTATGGGTGGGAACTGGGAGCCCGCCAAATGTGGATTCTTGCGAGAGATGGGCACTTCCAGGAAGGCACCTGGGGCATGGCCAATTTAGAGGCACCTGGGGGTATGGCCTGCCACTGGAATTTTATCTAACAACAGGCAAGAATGGACCTTCTCTGAGAATACATTTATAATAGCAATAAAAATAGCTGGCATTTATTGAGCATGTACTATAGGCCAGCCTCTGAGCTAGTGCTTTACAAGTTATTTCACACAGTCCTCACAAACAGTTTTAAAGATGGGCATTATCATCACATTTCCACAGATGAAGAAACTGAGGTCCCAGTTCACACAGCTAGCAAGCAAGTGGCAAAAGGCAGCCTCAACTGAGTTCAATCCCTGGTAAAACAGCCTATGGGCTCAGACCCAGGCAACCTTTTTCCAGGCTCACTCTGGTCTGCCTCCTCTGACTAAGAACCTAGAACCTTGAGCTCTTGGGAAAAGCCCAAAGGAAAAGAAACTGTAAACCAGGTGGCTGTTCCAAAAGCCCTGGCCCCAATATGAATGGGTTAAGCTGTTCTCAAAAGTCCATAAACCAGGGGCTGGGGTTGTGGCTCAGCAGCAAGGTGCTTGCCTAGCACATGTGAGGCACTGGGTTCGATTCTCAGCACCACATAAAAATAAATAAAGTAAAGGCATGGTGTCCATATACAACTAAAAAATATACTAAAAAAAAAAAGTCCAGAAACCAAAGGGACCCCGTTCCCCCATTCTCCTATTCCCAGAGGCCCTCAAGCATCCCCAGGAAAGCAGAAAGGAGCCAGAGTATTGAAGCATCTTGTTTTGATTGCACTGAAAATACCCCTGTCACAGCTCAGACCCTGTGAAGACTAAAAGGAGCATTCTCCACGAAGTAGGCAGAACACAGAGTGCCGTGCGGAGAGCCCACTCCCTGCACTCGAGGGTATGACAGCCAAGAATGCTTTCATAGTTGCGCTTCGCTGCCTGATTCTGTCTGGAATGCACAGCCTCTGTCGCTTTGATCTTTAATATGGCTGCTTGGAGGGGCCAGGATCCCACATTTGCAGCTACTTCTGTCCTCATACTCCACAGACTGTGCCTCCACCCCAAGTTCCTGGACACAACTTTGAACGCTATGTTCAGAATCTCTCCCCCGCCCCTCTCATCTCGCCCACTCCTCAACTCCAGCTTACCAACGGCTCACCTCCCTGCCAGTGGGCTAGCCTCAGCACCAGGACCTTCCCCAGTCATCCAGGAGAAGGAAACCCTGCCCCTCCTGTTCTCAGGTCTGCCTTGCAGTGCTTCCTGCACCAAAAAAAAAACAAGGACCAAACATCTAAATGTTTCTAAGCCAGCATCTGGTGAATTGGCTGGGGTTTCTTCTGTTTGTTTGTTTTTTGTTTTTCATCCAGATGTTAGTATCATGTAGACCTTGCCGGGAAGTCTCACAATCACAGCTAGCGGTTGTGTTTTCTATTACAATTTGGAATAAGTCGCAACTGGAAGAAGTGAGAGGCTTCTTGTCCTTTACAAGCAAGGCACTTGCCAGCACTGTACCCAAGAACAAGACTGGAAGCTCAGCTTGTTCAAAGAACACATTTAGTTGTGGACATACATGCTATACTCTTTTTAAAAGGGCATTTCAACAACAACAACAAAAAAAAAAAAGGGTGACAACAAGATTCTAGAATCTGGTTTCATGGTCTCAATGGTAGTCCCAAAGACATCAGGTCCTAATTCCTAGAATCTAGGAAATGTTACCTTATTTGGAAAAAGAATCTTTGCAAACGTGATTAAGGTAAAGATCTTGAAATGGAGAGAACATCCTGAATTATCATAATCCTAAATGTCATCTCATATATCCAGAACCAGAGGGAGATGGAGGAAGATTTGACACACATGGAATAGATAGAGGAAAAGGCCACGTGAAGACAGAGGCCAAGACTGCAGCGATGTGGACACTAGCCACAGATGGCTAGCAGCCACCAGAAGCTGGAAGAGGCACGGAAGGATCTGCCTGCCACAGTCTCCAAAGGGAGTGCAGCCCTGTCAATACCTTGATTTTGGATTTCTGGATTCCAGAACCGTGAGAGAAAACCTATCATCTATTGTTTTTCAAGCCACCAAATTTGTGGTAACTTGCTGCAGGAACCACAGTAAACTAATATGCCGCTTATTTCTAGGAAATATTGCAGACAAACCTGGAGACAGAGGAAGGAACTGTAAGATCTTCAGCACATGGAGGTGTTGGCTGGTGACTGATATTCACATCTCTTCAAGGTCCAGACTAAAGAGCTATTTCAGAGCAGAAGGAGAGTAGGAGAGTAGTAGCACTTCCAACAGTACCATTAGCAACCTGGGTGAGGTTGGGGACTCTTAGTTGGGGTCCTGCCCATGAGCCTAGGTACTCTTGGGTCCTGCTTTGGCTTAGCCTCTCCTTCTTCCTGTGAGTTCCCTGGAGAGATACAAACATGAGGAAAACTGGAACCCAGGAAAACAACATGCCCTACATAACCCTCTGAGTGTGGGCCTAAGACTCCACTGCAGAGGATCATGGGAAGGTGGGCTCACACACATGACCAGGTCAATAGCCTAAGGGTCTCACCAAGAGACCCTGGCAAGTCATGGAAGACTAAAGAGATGAGCCCCACAAGCCTATGTGTGTTGGCATACACACCAACTCATTGTCCTTCAAATCCTCTCCACTGATAAATGTGGCTCTGTGTCCAGGATTATGACTAACCTAATTAACAACTCCTCTTCCCTGTCAGACAGAAGAAGGGAAATAGGAACAGTCCAGGATTATGACTAACCTAATTAACAACTCCTCTTCCCTGTCAGACAGAAGAAGGGAAATAGGAACAGAGCTAAGCCCATCCATCTCCTGCAAACAGAAACAGTTGGGAACCACGACCTCCCAAGACTGTTGGCTGAAACCTCTATTCAGGAACATGGGTCCTGAGAGGGAATCACACCTTTTGCCCATTTCAGCTTCCTGCTCTCACCTCCTCCAAGGAAGAGAGAGATTGAGCCAACACTCCCAGGTACCTACTTGACTTTAGGCACTGATCTGGGATCTGGGGATAGAGTATTAACAGGGCAGGTGTAGTCTACTCCCTGCAGTTAGCCTTTACCACTCTGAAACACAGTCCAAGGGAGCCCAGCCCACACTTAGTGCCTGCCACCATCTGCACATGACAGCCACACTTCCATCCAGTGCCATGCTGATTTGAAAATGAGGATTCCTGTAAGAAATATGCTTTTCAGAGTCAAAGAGTGAAAAGTCAGACAAAGTTCTTAAAGAGCAAAAAATACTATAAAAACGCAAAGCGTTTTAATGTGATCCATATCCAATTAGATCAGAGGATCAGAAAACTGTGCTGCTAAGGTCAGAACCCTGCGGTCTTATTAGCTGTATTTGTTGTCATGTCAAAGCCTGGGCTTAAGCCCTGAACTGCTGATAAAGACCAATAAAAACCAGCTGACTCCCATATGGTCTTTGGAGGATCCTTCAATAGCACTAGCTTTCTTTACAGAGGATGGCATGTTTGGTTCGTGTGTGTGTTTGTTTGTTTAACACATAAGGAATGAAATAGAAAGGGAACCCTTAGCAAGGTCCAGGAAAACCCAACTCCATGAATAAGCAAGTCATGTATCTGGAGGTTATGAAGGAAGAGGAGAAAGAGGAGAAGACAGAGAAGGGGAAATATACCAATCATTCAAATATTTCTAAATATGCAAATGTTTCGTATTGTGTAGAGATGGGTGTTCTGTCCTCTTTATTTGACAGCGCTATCCATGAGCAAACACTAAAACTACAGCTAATGGAAAGAAAAACAATTATTCCAAAATGATGAAATATGGGGATTAGGTCTAATTGTTTAATGCTAGTAAAAACAAGTTGATTTTGACTAGTTCCATGGGAAGTGGCCCTGAGCCTTCCTGTCCAGCATCTGTGGTTACCTTGGTGGCACACTTCCAGAACCACATGACTTTGTTCTCCTGTTGCTTCAGTCCCAGCTCATTGCTGGCACCCAAGGAGCCCTCACCAGACCACAACCCATTAGGAAAGACAGACTTGTTTGGGTGAAAATGTGGGGGAAAATGTACCACAGTAAAAGAAACAATAATAGAAAGAAAAAGAGAAAAGAAAGAAGAGAAAGTGACAGAGATAAAAACAGAGCAGGAACATGTAATTTGAAGAAGAAAGTGGAAACAGGCCACTTTAGAGGTTTAGTTGAACTGAATGAACTGAAGACAAAGGCCAGGAAAATGTCCCCATTACCATTGGCTTCAACAGGGTTAATTATGTCCTTAAGAATACCCTGTCCAAGAATTCTCTTGGGTGGAATTCTCTTGGGTGATTTTCATACTTCACTCATTCACGCATTCTCAAACATTCACTCATTCAATAACCACTTCTGACCCATGCAAGGCTCTGGGCTTAGTTCTAAGGTGTTAAAAAGGTGAACACCAACCTGAAGGTGGAATCTTGTAGAGATGTGAAGCATAGAAGCAATACCCACAATACCAATGTGAGGACAGTATGTAGCTCAGTAGTATAATGCTCACCTGGCATGCATAGAGCCCTGGGTTCAATTCCAAGTACTGTGAATAAATACTAATGTATTAAAGTAGAAAAGCAGAACTTGATAGGGTGTGTTTTGTAAATAAACTTTTTGTTTTATAACATTTTTAGATTTCCAGAAAAATTGTGAAGAGTTCTCATATATCTCACACCTAAGTTGCCTATTTTTAACATCTTACATGAGTATAATACATTTCCATTAATGAATCAGAAGTGATTATTATTAACTAGCGTTCTTATTTTCTTTAAATTCTTTTGTTTTTGTTTTTGTTTTTGTTTTGGTCTCATGTCCTTATTTCTGTTCCAAGATGGCACCCAAGATACCCCATTGCATTTAGTTATCATGTCTGCTTAGGCTCCTCTTAGCTCTGATAGGTGAGAATGTGTATTTTTAAGCAATTTGTAATTTTTCCTGTACTTTCTTCCCAAATGGGCTAGTGAACTGAATGATCTTTGTCTGTGAATGAAATTGTAAGCTGGTCCCCAAACTTTTTGAGTTTCCCTCAGATAATATATTATATTCAAATGCAAAATTAGTATGTCTAATATAGTATAAGAATTGGTCAAAATGGGGGAACAGAAATCAAAAGAGAAATAGACAGAAGAACTGAGCAAAGGAATTTGAGGATGGAGGAAAGTAGAGTATTGTAGAAGCCAAAAGGAGAGAATTTTAAGAACAGAAAGGCAATCTAGTGCTGGAAAGAGGCCCATATAGAGAGGAAGAAAAAAGGCCTTGACAATCAGAAGTCCACTTGTGACCTTCAAAAAAATAATGATGTAGAGTGGTAAGAGTGGAAGCCACAATGGAGCCTGTTAAAGAGTGACTATGTGATCGGAAAACCAAGGTCCCTGGTTTCTGTTCCTCTCTTGAGAAGCTGAGTGGTAAATATAAGGAGAAAAGTAGTTTGGCACATTAAATGGGTAACATTTCAAGAAAAGACCATGGGGTTGGAGCATATGGTAGTCAGCATGCTAAAGGATCCCAAAAACCTGCCTTCTATATCCACACCCTTTGTAATCCCTCTCTTGTGCATGAGCTGGACCTTGTGATTTACTCTTAACAAAGTGTGACAAGAGCAATGAGATATTTTTCTAAAATTAGGTTGTAAAAGACTATGATTTTTCTCTTCCTCACTCTCTCCATCCCCACTCCAAGGAAGCAAGGTACCATGTTATGAGACCACATGGCAAGGAACAGTGAGTGACCTCCAGCCAACCACCTCCAAGAAACAAGTCCCTCAGACCACGAGACGGCAGCCCACAAGGAACCAAGTGCAGCCAAAAGCCTTGTGATTGTGCTTTGAAGCAGACCCTCCCCAGATGAAGCCTTGATATGGACAGCAACCTCTACCAGTGCTGGGAGAAGCCCTGAAGCAGAGGGCTTAGACTTTTTTCTCTGAAATAGAAAGAAAAAACTAAAATGAAATAGAAGCAAAGATACATAGATATTTTGAAACAAAAGAAAAAGTCACAGTGTTCTCTGAAAGAAAGCTAGAAGGCCATCTATAAAGCCTGAAGAGATGGAACTATTGTTCAAGGTTTGAAGAGAGAGGGAAAGATTTGGAATGAGTAGACTCCCTGCGAAACCTTTGATGAGTCAGTAATAAATTTTTAAATGATAGTAAAGGCCTTGAGAGGGCTTGAGAAAGACCAATGAGCACCATTTGGAGGAAAATGAAGGAGTCCCTTCTCCTCACCTTCCTCATTCTGTGAACTACTGGAAGTGGGAGAGGAGATTTTCTGTTAGAGAAGTTGTTGTGATGAGGGGTCAGACAAGGGTTCTGCTGGGCTCAGGAAAAGAGTGCCACAGAGGGGAAGCAAGGGTATCCTGGGAGGAGTGGGCTGAGCGTGATAGAAAGGGAGGAGACAGGGCTGAACACAGGAAATCAGAGGCCATTTTCAGTGGTAGAGGTAAGGGGAACTGGAGTTTGGAGAGGAACTGGAGTTCTTACTAGTTATGGGATGGCAGAACAGATACCAGTTAACTTCACTGAAGCCAACCCTATGTTAAATAGTGATCCATCTACAGCTCCTCTAAAAACATAAGGCTGACAACACACACCTTGTACAAGGCTGCTTCGGAGAGCTGGCCTGAACTTCTTCATGCATCTCGTACAGCAATTTGCCTTGTGTCTAAATTGGCATAGAGTACAGACCCCTGACTAAGAGTTAGGAGGCCCCGGGTGCTCCTCATCCCAGCTCCATCCCTAACAAGCTCTGTGACCTTCGAACAACCTCCCTGTCGCCATCTGTAAAGTATGGGGCTGAACAAGATGTTCCCTCAAGTCCCTTCAGCACCAACATCCTAAGAGCTTGTAAACACAAATGCTAAACCAAGTCTGCAGATCATACAGTTTAGCTCTTGGGAATTAATTTTTTTTAAAAAAGAAGAAAATCATTCCAGCCCTTATCTGTAACCTTCTGGAGACTTCCTATCCATTGATAGAATTCCCCATAGGAAATGTTATGAAATAGTGGACATTACCATGAAATGATATTCTGGGGATGAATCTGCAATAAGGACTGAGATTTTTGAGTGATTTTCCCCAAATGTGTGAGAAATCTTTATCCAATTTGATATGGAGCATATTCCTTTCTGAAGCATCCTGTTTGCATTCTTAAAGCAGGGTTTGGTAGGAAAAAGAGCCTCGGCCAGATATCTTGCCACTTACTCATACAGTTGTTAGGGAAGATGCACTGACAGCAACCAGTGAATCATGTCTAGGTCATGTCATGTCTAAGTTTTCAAATTGTCTCCAAGTATTGCCACACACATATCCTACCTCACCACCATCACCATGAGGCAGATTGTGAAAGAACTTCAGTCACATCCCTATAGTGAAAGTCGGACTTTCTCTTGACCTCCAGCAACCCCGAGGAACTATCTCACCACTGTCTACTTCTCTGATGGGAACCCCTGAGGTCATTTAGTCCCATCTAAGACTTTGTAAAATCAGGATAACCCAACAAAAAAATGTCTCAACTCATCCCCACAAACTTTGTGTAAGAGAAGGATGATGAAAAACAGATATGCAGAAATTTTGATTACCCTGGCTAGGTTGGAGACTTTGAATATTCTTACTTTTTCACAATATCATTGCTAGTAAAAATAAGAACACATTTTACAATGGTGCACTGGATGGCTTAAGCATTTTATATATTTTTTTTCAATCATTTAGCCAAGATATATTTGGTACTACACTAGGCTCCAAGAGGGAATTCAGCATCTAAACTACAAATTAACTATAAAGCAATGAAATAAATTCTGTAATAGTGGTATGTTAAAAGGAGAATGTAATTCATTCTGCCTCAGGGTAAGGAAATTGAGGAAGGTGAATCTTAAATGATGAGTAAGAGTTTGAAGATGAGTTAGAGCTAACTAGATGATGAATGAAATAAAGAGCTTTCAAGGCAAAAAGAACGGGGGGGGGGGGACACAGAAAAATGGGACCACTTGAGGATGATCTTGAGGTCTACCAATATCATCATGTGGCTAAAACTTAGGATTCAAAGGTAGAGGACAGAAAGATGGGAGGTGGAGAGGCAGATTGTAAAAGCCTTGAAAGACATACTAACATACTAAAGACTACAACTTTCATTCTTCAGGCAACAGGGAGACAAAAAAAAAGCTGCCATCATGGTCAAATCCTTACTTCAGAAAGGTGATTCTGATATCAACGAAGAGACTTCATCAGGAGAGACCAAGAAGGCAGAGAGGGGCCAAGATCTTCTGTAGTAGCTTGAGAGAGAAATGATATATGTAAAACATACCACATTTTCCCGCCATTCTTTGTTTTGCCTCCCTTTCTATCCTCTCCCACATAAAAGTTCCTTAAGTAAAGGTACCATGTCTCATTCACCTTTGTATCTCAGCACAGAATAGATTGCATGACATCATGTAGGCATGCAATAAGTGCCATTTATAGGTAACTGAATAAATGGACAGGAGTAGTAGGGATGTCAAAAAAAAGGCAGTCAAGAAATATTTTCTGAAATAGATTTTAAAGAAATTGGCTTGAGAAAAGGGGGAAAATTCCAAGTTTCCATATTAGGTGATTCAGAAAACCTTTAAGAATTTTTTAAATGTTTTTATTAGTTCATTGTAGTTATACATCATAGTGGGTTCACTTTGACATAATCACACATGCATGGAACATCATTTGCTCTACACAAGTCCCCAGCACTTCCTCTTTTCCTCACCTCCTGTCTCCCCCTCTTCCTCTCCCTCTCTTCTGTTTCTTTGTTGGTTTTAATTGATTTTTAAATACAGGAAGTGAGCAGGTTGAGAGAGAAAGGTAATGAGTTGAGCCAGGAACACATAGAGCTACCAGTGTCTGTGGTTCAAGGCCCTGAAGTCCAGGGGACAGCTGGAAATAACATGTCATGAGCTCATGAGACTTTACTGGCTGACTTTTATTGATGACCATCCATAGAAGCAGGTGAGCCAAGTGAATCAAACTCCAGGGTTTTGAGCATGTGCTAAAGAATTGATTTCCAAAGAAAAGAATAACCACCCCCACCCACCAACATAAATAAATACTGTCTTCAAAGATTCTTGCTTTATCATTCTTGAACCAAAAGCAAAAACACGAGCAGGACTGGACATAATCTTCTGCTCTTTGATCTCTAAAGATGTTACAGTGGATTTCTTAGATCTTCAGAGTCCCAGTGGAAAGATCCCCTTGAGCACCTTTAGTTGTCCAAGCACGGCTTAGCTAATTTAATGCAGAGTAAAAAACAGTGAATATTCTAGCAGAAATCCCAACATTCTGCCTTTTATCTTCTTCCCACACATTGCCACCAGGAGTTCTCAGGTAGAAGGTGGTTTGTTGGAGGTATAGAACATGATGGAAACCTGAATCCATATGGTACCTGGACAGAGCACTGGATAAAGTGTTTAAAGAACTGGTTTTAGGGGTTTAGTCCCTTCTCCACTACTTCTTGGCCATGTGACTATGGGAAAATCACTTTACCCTTCTGAATCACAGATTCCTTATCTATAAAATGTTATCAACCTAAGATATAAGCTGTGTGTATGTATGTATGTGTGTGTGTGTGTTCATTTTCTTATACACTTAGCTCTGACCTAAATCTTTTCACATGTGTTCATCACTAACTCCTCCCAAACCCCTCCCAAGCCCTCTAGAGCTTTTCAGGTCTGGTTCCCACTAACTCAGGGACTCAAAAATGGAGCCAGATGGTCACTACACTGAAAGAAACAGTGTGTGCTAAGGCACTTCTTTATTTCCTGTCTCTTTGATCCACCATTTAAAGACCTAAAAATGTATACCTTCTACTAAATCTACTGATGCAAGTTTGGGAGCCTGGAAATGGGGTGCTACCATAATAAAAAGCTAAAATACAGGAGTGAAACTGGAATCAGGCACTGGGCAGAAAATGGAATAGCCATAAGAACTTTAAGGAGAATATTGATAAATGCCTAAATTGCCTGGATGAACATTAGTAAAATCAGACTTAGGGGATGGTTGCTGGTAAGGTCTTAATGAAAAATGAGGAAAACCTTGTTGGAAATTTGAAAAAGGGAGATACTAGTTTTGTCATGGCATACAATTTAGCAACACTGTCTCCTATAGTCATATGAAAGATAGAAAATGTACCTTACGTATTGGGTAATTCAGCTAAGAAGATTTGCAGCCAGAGTCTTCAAGGTGCCACCTGGTTTCTTGTTGCTGCTTGTATTAAAATGTGAGAGGAGGAAGATAAGCTAAACAAAGCATTGTTAAATGCAAAGACAGGGTTTGACTGGTTTTGAAGACTCTGAGGCTCTCCAGATGGCAAACAACACTAAGAGTAAGAAATTGCTTCCAAGCAAAGGTCAAATCCAAGTACCCTCAGGAAACAATATTCTAAAGGGAAAGCCAAGGGTGTAGTTATGAAATCCTTATTTAAGACCTCAGAAAGTTAGAACATGGTTCTTCAGAGTAGGTTCAGTCAGACAAAGGCCCTCTACAGAATTTAAAAGTTTGCCTCATAGCATCTATAAATAAAATAATAAAGTTTCTAAAAAGCTTAAGGGCATTGTCCCTCAGCCATCTCAGCAGAAGCCCCACACAGAATTCATCTCAAAGATATTTGTAGATGTGGATTTTCTGATGTAGCAAACCCCAGTGAAATTCATAGGAGGATTATAAAGCTTTTGAGAGAATTATATCACAAGAATACTGCTAACATGGACCTTAAGTGACAGAGACAGTATAAAATGAACAGAAAGCTTCACACATCCAAACTCCTACAAGCAGACACAGGGTGAGAAAACCTTTCACCTGCAAACACCTGATATCTTTCATGAAAAAGAAATGATGATCCAGAAAGTGGACCAAAAGTGTAGAGAACAGAATAAGAACTATAGTCCTTTCCAGGCAGGAGTAGGATTGAGTCGTGATCAAGGAACTTAACAACATTTGTCTGGCTAATTTCAGAATTCCTATGAACCAGTGATTTATTATTCCTTGGTTTCCCCATTTTTAAACAAGACTGTCTCTATTATTGTCTTTTACCTATGTCACCATTGTACACTGGGTATGTGGAAGACAGATAACTTGTTTCCTTACTTCAGTGGTCTACGAGTTAAGAGATGTTGTACTTATGGAGCTGTGCTAAAGGAACTATGCCTACACCTGAACATGATTTTGAAGATGGGATTCTGAGCTTTGAGCTGATGTTGTAATGGGATGGAATTTTTGTGAACCTTGGAATGGGATGAGTGTGTTTTGCATGGGTGGAGAACATGAATTTTTGAGGGCTAGATAGGGCAGTCTATGACAGCCACACTCCAAGAAGTTCCCATATGATTCCCACTTCCTGGCATTCACTGCCTGTTAGTTCCTTCCATATTGTATCAAGATTTGTATGTGTGAACAATAGCATATGACAGTTTATCACTTCTGTTCTGGGTACACTCTCAGATATTCACTCAGGGGAAGTTCTGCTGCTATGTCATATTCAATTGTATACATAGGCATACACGATTAGGAACTGAAGCCTCCTGCCAACATGGATGACCTTGAGAAAACATGCTGTTGAACCTGTGAATTAGACTATGAACCAAAATTACCCAACTAAGTCATTCCTAGATTTTTGACCCTCAGAAACTGTGAAATTATAAATGCTGGGCTTTTTGATTTACAAATTTGGGGTTAATTTTTTGCACAACAATGGATAACAAATCTATAAATACTGTCGATATATTTAAAAATCAGTTGTGTTTCTATATCATAGCAATACAAAAGGAAAATGAAATTTTAAAATATAATTTACAATGTCATCAAAAACATAATATATTTAGAGATAAATCTGAGGACCATATGTGAAAGAGTTCCAAATGGAAAACTATTATATATTGCTGAAAGAAAGTAACAAAGATCTAAATAGAGAGATATACCATGTTCATGGTTTGAAAGACTCAATATTTTGTCAATTTTTTTCAAATTGACCTCTATATTTAACACCATCTCAAAGTCCTCAAGGTATTTTAGAACTTTACAAACTTCTAAAATCTATATAGAAACATTTTTAGTCAAACAAATCTTGAACAAGAACAAACATGGAGAACTTATTCTACCTGATTTTAGACTTACTATAAAGGTAATATGATCAAGACAGTGTGAAATTGGCATGAAGATAGACAAATAGATCAATAGAATAAACAGAGTCCAGAAATAGACCCATATTCTATGACTGTTAATGTTTTATCAAGATGTTAAAGCAAATGAGTAAGAAAGGAAAATCTTTTTAAGATTTCTTTATATTCTTTAGTTTTTGGATACTGGAAGAACTGCCTACTGTATCTGCAGGGGTGGGGGGAAAGAAAGATAAAAACCTCAACCCGCACATTAAACTAGCTATAGATGGATTTTATATCTAAATATAACAGATAAATCTATAAAGTTTTTGGAAGACAACATAGAAAAATATCTTTGCCATCTTTGGGTATATAACAGTTTATTAGAACTCAGAAAGCAATAAACACAAAACATTAATAAATTAATAAATTAATTTTAGCAAATTTTAAAATGTCTGCTTATCAAAGATACTGTGAGGAAAACACACAGCCTGGAAGAAAATATTCACAATATGTGACAAAGGACATATAAAGAGTATATTTTCAGGCTGGGGTTGTGGCTCAGAGGTAGAGCACTCACCTAGCACGAGCGCAGCCAGGGTTCGAATCTCAGCACCACATAAAAATAAATGCATTGTGTACAACTAAAGCAAATAAATAAACATATTTTTTAAAAAGTATATTTTCAAGCCTGGTGCGGTGGTGCATGCCTGTAATCCCAGTGGCTCAGGAGGCTGAGGCAGGAGGAACTCAAGTTCAAAGGCAGCCTCAGCAATTTAGCAAGGTGCTAAGTAATTCAGTGATTCCCTGTCAATACAAAATAGGGCTGGGGATGTGGCTCAGTGGTTGAGAGCCCCTGAGTTCAACCCTGGTAACTGCCCTCCCCCACCCAAAAAAAAAAAGAACATATTTTCTTTTCTTTTTTCTTTTTTTATTTATAATAGTAGTATGTATTGCAATTCAATATGCTTACAACTCAATAAAAAATGATTCACTTTTCTTTAAATGGGCAAAAGAGTTGAACATGTACTTGACAAATGAAAGTCTATAAATAACCAGCAAATACAAAAAGAGATGCTCAAGATGATTCATGATCAGAGAAATAAAATCAAAACCACAAGAAGACACCACTATGCCCGCTGGAATAGCTAAAATTAAAAAGAATGACAATATTGTTGCTACTGTCAGGATGTGTAACAATTCAAACATTACTGGTATCAAATTGTGTACCCACTTTGAAACTAAGTCTGGTAGTTTCTGATAGATACACACCTACCTTATGACCCAGGCATTCCATTTCTAGATATTTCCCCCAAAGAAATGAAAACATAAGCCCACAAAGACTTACAGCAGAATGTTAAGAGAAGTTTTATTCATAATAGCCCAAAACTAGAAACCACACAAATTTTCATCAACAAGAATATGGAAAAACAAATGTGGTATATCCATACAATTAAATATGATTCAGCAATATAAAAGAGAAAACTACTGATACACACAACAGTGCAGGTGAAATTCAAAATGAGTTTAAAAATCCAGACACAATAGAGCCCCATACTGCATGATTCCATTTATTCCATAACATTTTGAGTAGGCAAAACTAGTCTATGGGGAAAGAAATCAGAACCACAGAACAGTGGTTACCTCTGAGGGGAATTGACTGAAAGAGATAAATGAGGTCTTTTCAGGGGTGATGGAAATGTTCTGTATCTTGTGTTAACACAGGTATATACTGTGATCAAAATCTATCAAATGTACATTTAAAGATCTATTCATAAACGTTTACAAATTAAACCTTTAAACTTAAAAATGGAAGTACTATTTATAAAACCATTAACAATATCAGATAGCTAGATATTTTTCTAATGAAAAATGTACAAGACATTCACATGTAAATCATCTTTGACATAAATTGAAGAAGACCTAAATAAATGGGAGAAGGATATTGAGCATTTCCTTGCTCATAACTTGGAAAAACAAATGTTGTAAAGCTATCAATTCTCTGCAAGTGATCCATAAATTCAATTCTGTTGCAAATTCTCATACATATAAAACAGCAATAAAAATCTCAGTAGGATTTTTTGATAGAACTTAATAATTACAAAATATGTATGGAAACACAAAAGCCAAGGATAGCAAAAACACTTGACAAAGCCAAAGAGGCAAATTTTTTTCCAAATACCAAATATATTAGAAAACCACAAAAATTGAGTGGTCTTCAATGTGCAAGGATAAACAAAGAAACCAATGGAATATAGCAGCACTTCCAGAAACCCACACATACAGGAACACTTGATTTGAGACAAAAGTGTTCCTGCAGTGGAAAAGTATATTTTTAATAACTGATACAGAGTTGATTAGATATCTATATGGAAAAAATAACTTTTATCTCATACCATACATACACAAAAATCAATTCCAAGAAGAATGTAGCTTCAAATTTGAAAAACAAAATTAAAATTCTATATATTAATATATTTTTTGACTACGAAGGAAGATATATTTCTTAAACAGAAGGCAAAATGTGTCACTCATAATGAAAAAGACCAAAGAAACAGAATGCATTCAAATTTAGAACTTCCATTTACCAAAAGACACAAAGAGTTCAAAGTTAAGTTGTAAAGTGAAAGAAGATATTGGCAATTAATCAAGTGACAAAGGGTTTACATTGAAAATATATATGTGTGCATGTGTGTGTATACATATATATATATATATGTATGTATGTATATTTGAATCAATAAGGAAAATACAAACAGCCCAATAGAAAAGTTTGAAAGTGGTTTGAACAGGCACTTTATAGAGCACTGTGGTTTGGATATAGGTGTCCTCCTAGAATTCATATGTTAGAACCTGAGACCCAAGTGACGATATTAAGAGGTGGGGCTTAAGAAGGTGATTAAGTCATGCAAGCTCAGCCCTCATGAAAGGGATTAGTACCTTATAAAAGGGTTCAAGGGAAATATCTTGGTCCTCTTGACTTTCCATCTCTTCTGCCATTTGAGGACACAGCATTTTCCCCTCCAAAGGACACAGCAACAAGGCACCGTCCTGGAAGAAGGAAGTGAGACTTCACAAGATATGGAATCTGCCAACACCCCGATCTTAGACTTCCCAGCCTCCAGATGTGAGAAATAAATTTGTATTATTTATAAATTACAATATACAGTATTTCTGTTATAGCAGCAGGAGCAGATTAAGACATAAAAGATAATGCCCAAATGGCCAATAGGTTTAAATATATGTTCAACTTCATCGGTGATCAAGGAAATGCAAAATAAAACCACAAGCCAGCTAGCTCTACATTTCCACCAGCAGGGCAAAAACTAAAAAGACTAAAAATAATTAGTATTGGCAAGCATTTAGAGCAACAGAATTTCTCATCTACTGCTGGTAGTTGCATAAATTGGTACAACCACTTTGGAAAGTGGTTTGGCATTAAGCCTTAAAGATGATGGCATGTGCTCAAAAGAAATGCATGCATATGTGCACAAAGGATGTTCATGGTGACTTTGGTTGTAATAGCTAAAACTGAAAAACAATAACACACACACACACACATATACACACACATAATGGAATACTATACAGCAATGAAAATATCTGAACTACATTTAACTACAACATGAATAAGTGAGAGAAACAAGGCATAAAAGAAAAATACCATATGATTCTAGTTACATAAAGTTCAAAAACAGGCTAAACAAAACTATAACATTAGAAGTCAAATAA
This sequence comes from Tamias sibiricus, assembly GCA_025594165.1. Classification (NCBI taxonomy): domain Eukaryota; kingdom Metazoa; phylum Chordata; class Mammalia; order Rodentia; family Sciuridae; genus Tamias; species Tamias sibiricus. Next base: position 105,914,026 of record CM046658.1, on the reverse strand, counting down.
TGGTTGACTTTGAAGAAGTTTCTACTTTGGAGATAGAGAAGTGGACCTAAGAGAGGTTTCAAGGATGGTGACTATTCTCTTTCTTACCTGGGTAGAGGTTATTCAGGCATTTTCTTTGTTATAATTCCTTAAACCCATTTATTTTTGTGATAAATATTTTTTTCTCTGTGTGTATAATAATTCTTAACAAAAATTAAAGTAAGCAAATTAATAAATAACAGTGTCTGGCGTGTTTTTAGCACTGAAAATAAATAAAGTTCCCACAGTTGTTCTCTCAGTACCCTTCTCACCCCTGAGCACGTGGAATAGTCGTTATTCTCCCAAAGGGCTCTCCAAGAAAAATTACAGGCTGTCACAAGCAAATGCTGACCTTCCTCTCCCTCTCCCTCTGGGACCAAGTTTATAGATAAGGGAAAGGACCCAGCATAGTCCTTCATTGCATCATCAGACCCAGACTAAGGAAGAACTCTTGTGGCCATCCTTAACTTTCTCAAGAGCTGGAAACTGGGTGCCATTAAAGAGCCCAAGCTCTACCATGTATTAAGAGGACAACTTTGAGAAAAAAATATTGAAACTTTCCAAGCATTGGCTACTCCCCCTACAAAATGAGAATAATTATACTGTCTCACAGTATTCAGCGAGGAAACTAAATGAGATGATTTTATGAATATGCTCAGCCCAGTGTAGCTTCTTAATAAATTTAGCATCCTCTGACCATCTTTGGTGTTCTCTAAGGAAGATCAACTACCCAAAAGTGATTTCCTGGAACCATAATTCCAGAAAGTTGGAATTTCTAGTATTTTGTTTCTTTGTTCCTAACTTCTGGTTTAGAAAATACAGTCTACTCTAACTCAAAGGTGTGTCTTCCTAGAGGCTGACCCTTTGGTACATGTCCCAGCTATGTCCTCCTAGCTGAGGATTTCCACAAAGGTCCTTTTCTTTTCCTTTCCCTTCCTGGGACTGACAAAGATTTTTTTTGATCTGGGTTTCTTTCCCTGAAGATGAGGGAAGGTCCCTGCTCCCTCTGACACTTTATGTAAAAGGCTGCATGAACATGCACAGGTACCTATATCTTTAATGCAAATATGTAGCTTTTCAAGACTGCCTATAAAGCACAGTGATACATGAACCACTGGCAGAAACCAAAATGGTATACTGCTCCAGCCCCTTGTTGATTTTGTTCTCTCATATCCAAAGCATATGAGAAAGCAGGTCCTTCTGCTCCTATATTTCCCTCCTGATTTTTAGTACACCATTGGCCTGTCCTTCTACGCCAGTGGTTCTATAAATACTTACTAGTTCTATCTAGTAGCAGAGCCAACAAGTGGATTCCACAGGATACACCCAACAGCCAACTTCCCTCCTTCTTTCCTCTTTCACAGAATGTTGCCTCTTTTTTTTTTTTTTTTTTTTTTTTTTTTTTTTCTTCCTCAGTTACACAACTCTCTGCCAGGTTTTCCAACACCCTCCCATTTCACTTGCAGGAATATGCGCACTCACACCAACACAGGCAGGCATGCCCTCCCAAGGTGTCACCTGCTGGGCTTGAGCAGGCCTGATGCATCTCTCCCAGCAAGTTCGTTCTCCACCTTCACCCTAACTCTTCACCACCTGGGCTCACTGCATCCAGCCCTTTGCCAGGCTCTGGCAATACCCTCATGGACACCCCTTCCCTTCCTGCCCCTCACAGTATCACCAAAGCAGAAGCAGTTTTACAAACACCCTAACTTAGTATTTGCAATTTTGTATTTGTTCTTTAAAAGTACGTTCTAAACTGTATAATCTTTAGGCTTTTAACCCTGAATCTTCCTCCATTTAACAGTAAAACAAACCTGAGGGTTTATACACACCGAGAAAATATGCATAATGTAACACATAAGCAGCTGCTGCTGAGTTTTTGCCTCTTTTCAAAGCTCAGAGACCATACGGTGGCCTCTCTCACTTTGTTTACTGTTGGCAAGAAGCTCTGCAATCCTTGCTGATTTTTGCAAGGACTATTTTTATTTAAAAGAGTTCTAAGGATGCTCCATTTACATCAATCACTGCTGCCTCTTGTCCCAGGAACCGGCTGCAGCTCCTCCCTGCCCAGCCCCTTGGCACACACAGTCAGGCTGCCTCAGGCTCTGCCTCAGCTTTGCAGGGAGCCGTGTAGGGCAAGTCTCTTCACCTTTCTGAGCAGCTTGTAGCCCCAGACTTAGCATAAATACAGTAATCCAACAGGGAACAAGGATATTACAGCCTGGAAGAGAAAGTAGCTCATTATGTGTGGAAGGAAAAAAAAAATGAAAAGCCCACATCCAGCTGGACCGTGAATGGTTTTATTTTCCTAAGGTCAAAGGACCAACCACCTGTCACCCTGCCTAAGTTCCTTCCCCACCCATTAAGCATGCACCAGCTGGAGCTGTTCAGCAGTATGGGTGACATGGGACAGGAATCCTCAACAGCCTGGTAGCCTCCCAAAGTCTCTAGAAACAATGGCTTTGGGGAATTCCACCTTTCCAGACAACCACAAAGAGGATCTCATGTGCCCCTGCCTTGTAATCCACGACTTTGTAAATTGATGCAACCAATTTGAAGGATAAGCAGTAAAGTAGAAAATGGACATTCCCTGTGAGCCAGCAGTTCCACTTCTAGATCTATATCTCAGAGGTGCTCTTGCCCAGTACACAGGCACAAAGGTGCTTAGCACAGTAGTATCTGTAGCACTGAAAAGGGAAGGGAAAGGGAAAGGGAAGCTGAAGGGAAAGGGGAAGAAGCAAGGGAAGGGAAGGGAAAGGAAGGGAAGGAGAGATGAGGGGAGGGGAGAAACGTGGAGCAACCTAAATATCCATCATTATAGGCATACATAAATAAATTATGGTGTAGTCGTATGATGAGCCATTGTTACAATGAGCAAACTAGATCTAACGTTTTAACATGGAAAAATATCCATCAAAATATATTTCAGCTAAAAAGAAAACCAGATTGTGAAAGGATGTACAACAGGATGCCATTTGTATGCATTTAAGCATTCGAGACAATGTGCATTGTTTATGAATGTGTAACAAAATATGGAAAAGTAACAGAATTCAAAAGAAAATACTCACCTCTGAAAAGGGAGGGTGATGGGATTTAGAGGAGTGATGGCTATGGCTGAGTCCCTAACATTTTATTTCTTTAAATAAATACCTGAAACAAATAAGATAAAATATTAGCAATTTTTTAAATCTAGTGGCGGGAACACTGGATGTCTATTATATTCTTGTCATGCTTTTGAAATCTTTCTAATTGTAAAACCATGGATGTGAATATCTCTCTTGAAACATCCTCTAGGTGCCTCCCTCCCTCACACAGGATAAATAGTCTAATTCTGCCAGATTTTCCTCTTCAAGAGGCAAATGGAAATTTATGACAAACAAAAGTTGGCAGTTAGGTCACCAACTGTCTTCCAGCCAGTTCCTGACACTACAACCTCTCTTGCCCTCAGCACAGCCCCGCATCCTGCCAACCCTGCAAGCTGACCTGTGAGGCCAACAGGCTCACTGCCTTCCTGCTCCAGGCTAGGATTGGCAAATGGGAGGCAGAGGCAGAGATGGCAGGACAGGAAAAGGAAAAGGACAGGGTATCTGTCCCTGGCTTTCTCCCTGCTAGACTGATGGTTGGAATGGCTACATTTCTCTACTGGAAATCAGTCTCCTAAGTGTGGCTCCCTTGGGTTCACCTCTGGCTCCTTCTGAGTTGTGGTAATCCCTCCTTCCTCTGGCTTCCTTAGATGTTGGGGTGTGCATTGGCTCCCTGTCGTTGCCAGCTGGGTGCATCAACATACCTTGTGAGTTTCCCTTCTTTCTGACCACATCTTTATAAATGGCACCCCCATTCAAGTCTCCCTAATATCCCCCACTTCTGCCATCTATTTCCTACTGGTATCCTGGCTTAGTATGACACAAAAGAAGTATGGGAAGTACAGTGAGGGTCCAAGAGTTCAGAAAAGACTGCAGAGATAAAGTTCGTATCTAAGCAAAATCTGGAAAGATGAGTTGAAGTGTGGCAGTTGGTCCACAGATATGGTGGGGAAGAAAGGATGGAAACATTGTCAAGTCCGAGGGAACAGCTTCAACAGTCTTTTGTACTAGGCTGACCATATGAAATTGCCAACATTAGATCTTTTGGCCTACAAAAAAAACATTGCATATGTTATAGTGTGGATGTGAGGTATCCCCCAAAAGCTCGTGTGTGAGAATGCAAGAAGGTTTAGGGGAGAAATATTGGGTTATGAGAGTCTTAACCCAATCAGTGAATTAATCACCAGATAAGGATTAACTGAGTAGATTAACTGAGGGCGATAGGGTGTGGCTGGAGGAGCTGGGCATTGGGGATGTGCCTTTGGGGTTAGTTTTGTACCTGGTGAGTGGAGTCTCTCTCTGCTTCCTGATCATCATGTGAGCTGCATCCCTCTGCCACACTCTTCTGCCATGAAGTTCAGCCTCACCTCTAGCCCCAAGGAATGGAATTGGCTGTCTGGGGACTAAGATTTCTGAAACTGTGAGCTCCCAAATAAACTATTCCTCCTCTAAAATTGTTCTGGTCAGGTCTTTTATTAGTCACAAGGGAGAAAAAGCTGACTAAAACAATGTGGTTGGACCTAATAATGGGATTCGGGCCATGAAGGCTTGTAATAGGGAGCAGAAAGAGTCTAATGACTTTGTCCCACCAGAAAAGATATCAGGAAGGATAGAGATAGCATTTATCTAAGGATGAGGGTAATCCATTTTGCAGAGAGGAAGAAAAACAAGTCTCCCGCATTTGATTTCTATTCAGATTCAAAGGTCTCTTTCTGGTCCCGTTATATCTGAATCTGCAATGAAGTTCTTAAAAAGAAAGAAAATACATTCAAATTTCCATAGCTTGAACCATGGCACTTTGAGGTAGACAGATCCTTCATATTCTGCCCCCTCATTTCAAAGATTAAACATATAATGAGACACCAGGGTTAAGATTCTTGCTCACTATCGCACAAGTGCGTGATCTTCCAATTGGCTGTCTTGATCATGGAAAACCTCCAAAGGGAGTGAGTTTGGAAGGACATTTCTATGGTGTGATGGTGATGTTCAAGTCCTGATAGAGGTGAACTCCAATAGAGGTGAAGGGAAAAGAAAGTTGCTTGGAGAGAGAAGATGCTGAGAGCAAATTAGCTTGTCTGGAAGAGCAAAGAATGCATAAGGGGAAGGATTTCCTTTTATTAATCTTGTGCTGGGACCAAAATTAATCTTTCCCTAGACTTGCTAGGATGACCAAATTTATTGTCCTTGATGATAATAAGTCTTCCCAGGTTTAGGAAGAATTTTTAAATGTATGATTTATTTTTCCTGAGATGATTCCCAGACCCATAGTGTTGCTCTTCAAAACTAATATTTTGGCATTTAATAAGCCAGAGAAATTAGGACATGTACTCAACATTAGCCAACTTAAAAAAAAAAAAAAAAAAAAAAAAAAAAAAACTTCAAGTAATATTTAAAGTTGGAGTTGTTTTGACCTCATAATTTCTCTTGTGACACTTGAGTTAATGCACATCCTGGAACCAGATTGCCAAAAGCCTGTGATCGGGTGAGAACAGCTTCTCTCCATCCCGTGGTTTGGTGACCTTAACGATCCAGATCCCAGGTTTTATCTGATGAGCTAAAACCGTGTGTGCCTGGGCCTTTAGAGAAGTACTGCTCAGAGCATTATAAATAAGGGCTATAGTGGGACTTTGGAACTTGAGAGTAAAGAGTAAGGTGACTCTTACAGGAGCAGCAGGTGGTGGCTAAGTACTGCTCCAGGTTGGGGATCTTAATGATGCACCTAGTCATGATCATCAGCATCATTCCCAAGGATGGCAATGCAGATTACAGTCCTGCTGGAGCGTAGGACCCACGCATTGGTCTGTGAGCACCAATTAAAAAAAATAAACAAATAAATAAATTGGCATATCTATTGGCGTGTGGTGTTTACTGTTTCAACGGCTCAAATTTCCAAGCAAGTTACTCAGTTGCTTATTTTCAAAACTAAATCATCAATCATGACTCCAACTTCAGCCCTTGGGCATAGCTAGCAAATGGCCAAAAGTCAGCAAAATGATTAGTCAAATTGTCCCCTGGGAGGAACCCTGGCAAGGATCTAGTTCTTAATTCTCAACCTACAAATGAGAAGCCTCAGGCTCGGAGATAGTGAATGAGTTGACCAAGTTCCTTTAACCAGTCTGTATAGGTTCACACTTAACTACAGTCCATTACTGACTAGCAGTGACTCCTTGATCCCCCTTCAGCATGTTGTCCACTATCCTCCATGCCTAGAATGTTTTTCTCCATTCTCTTTGTCTAGAAAAATCTTTTTCTTCCCTTTGTTTGGTTATTTCTGTTTTAGGACTTTTTCTTCCTAAAAGAGAGAATATGCATCTTAAAAGTAGCTGACTTTGACACATATATTGAGAGCCTATAAGTGAACATCTACTAAATAGGACTATACATAGAAGGCTATTCTAGCTTCAGACATGGGAAAAGGAGGATCCTGAGGCTAGGGCAATGGGAAATGTGGTCCTGGTCGCATGCTAGTTATGATGTAATTTGGTCCCAAAAGAGGATTGTGGTGGTAGTGACAGGAATGAAAATTATGGGAAGAATGCAAAATGCGTTTCAAAGTAAAATTGGACATCAAGTAAGGAGGAAAAGGGGAAATGATAAGAACATTCTGTTTTGTACATTTCAACTATGTGGTACCAACTGGACCTTCACAGGGAGAAGCCCAAACGACTCAGGCAGAAGGTGGAGGTCAGAAGTCTGTAGCCAGGCAGTGGTGTGAGCTGTGCAGATGGAATATGCCTTGCTGGAGCTGAGCGCCACTCTCCACTAAGACTCACCTACTGCCTTGAAATGCCCTCAAGGACGAGTGAAGATAGTGAAAACAGAAAAAAATGCATAAGATCAAGAACTGCAAGCTGGGCGCGGTGGTGCACGCCTGTAATCCCACCACTTGGGAGGCTGAGGCAGGAGGATCTCGAGTTCAAAGCCAGCCTCAGCAATGGCGAGGCACTTAGCAACTCAGTGAGACCCTGTCTCTAATAAAATACAAAAAAGGGCTGGGGATGTGGCCCAGTGGTCGAGTGCCCCTGAGTTCAATCCCTGGTACCAAAAAAAAAAAAAAAAAAAAAAAAAAAACTGCAGCCAGGCACCATGCTGCATGCCTATAATCCCAGCAGCTCAGGAGGCTGAGGCAGGATTGTGAGTTCAAAGCCAGTCTCAGCAACTTAGGGAGGCCCTAAGCAACTCACCAAGACCCTGTCTCTAAATAAAATATTAAAAAGGACAGGGCATGTGGCTCAGTGGTTAAGCACACCTGGTGATTCAATCCCCAGTTAAAAAAAAAAAACTGTAGTCCCCAGAGGGGAAAGGTCTGGCACTTGCCCTCTGGCTCAGCCATCATTTTCCCACCCACCATTCCAAATGACTCTCTCCTCCAGGAAACCCTCAAGTTTTAATGAAATGAAAAACACTAGCTTACCTGCCTCTTGTCCTAGATTTGGACATTCCAGTCATCCCCGCGTTTCTATTAGTGGCAAGCAGAAGCACTTCAGGATAATAATTTTCTCATGATAATAGTGGTTATTACATCATTCCTCTGAACACCCCCCTCCGTTAGTTATCCTTTTTCCCATCATTGCCTCCACTCCCAACATCCTTCCCCTCCCGTCTCCTTGAGGTTTTCCGATCTACCCAGGCATCTCATAACTCCTCAAACTTGAGTTTTAAAAAACAAAACAACAACAACAACAACAAAATTCACATCACAAAGGAGAAATCTGCTTAAAACAGACTTTGGCTTTGTAAATATTCTGCATATGTTGGAACTACTCTTCAAATGTGGCAAACATCTCTATTTGATAAACCTAACTCAATTTCATCTTAAAATATTTGCAAAATTTTCCACTACACCATACAACAATGATTGGTGGCAATGATGATTAAAATAGAAGCAAGGAAATTGGATAAAAACAGCAGCCCACTAAGGCCACCCAAGTGGGGAAACCAAACCACAGAGAAGCAGGAAACCCCAGGGACAGAACCCTCTGGGAGAACATTCAGCTTCCTCTTTTCCATAGCAAAAATGTAGTCACATGGCAGTTTACCTTATCATCAAAGGGAGGCCCATCCCAAATACTAGAAGGGCAGAGGCTTATGTTAGGAAGTATACTGCACCCAAATAGCACCATGGTTTACCACAACCAACTATCAGTACATGGAACTCATCACACATTGTCTTCTGGATTCCCCAGACCTGCAATAACTTCACCGAAGTCCACATTCAGTTACTGGCAGTAAAATAGCAAGGGCCTTCTGGAGATGAATTGAAACCCCAAATTCTCACGGCCTATAACTTGCGAAGGTCTCCTCCTGAATACCCAGCAACTCCTGTTGCCTCCATCACATCCTCCATGTAAGACTTCAATGAACAATGTAAGCCATGTTAACCCCTCCTTGGCTTGGAGAGTACACGAAGATAGGAAGAATTCCCTGCAGAGCATTCCCCACCACCACAGCTAACCATGGCGTCTCGTCTTCTAAGGCAGCCCCTCCAGTAAGAGCCCAAGCCAGACCCCACCACACCCAGTAATGGGAACTCTGCGGACAAATGTTTCTCATCTGAACCCAATCAGTTTATAAGGCATTATACAGAGTTACGAATGTATTCCATATGTGCTCCATCTCTGAAATTTTGAGGCCTCTGCCCCAAACCAAAATCAGATTGCTATTATTGTTGTTATTTATTATTTGTCCTTTTTTACAAGTGCAAAGTATGGCATAATCATTTCACTAGTATCTTATCATTTGGAGCCCAGCCCCTGCACACTGAAGACACTTTAAAACAGAAAGGATTTTGAAAGAATACATGTATTCTCATTGTTGTAGCTTCAGTATGGTTCCCACACTCAACCTAAGCCACCTCTTAACCTTCCAAAGGGAGGGAGCAGCCAGAGATCCATTCGAGATTTGTGAAAGAGAACCGACCTCTTACAAAACGATATCAGGTACTGCGGTAAACACAGAGAGAGCCCTGATCCTTCCCAGTGCTTTGGGAGTGGGTAGTGCTCATACCTTCCAAGCCATGGTGAGAAGTGATGACAGGAAGAGTCACCAAAGTGCTCTTTTCCCTCGCAGAAAGAGTGTTTGCAATTTAGGGGAAATGATGATCTGTGAGTCTGTGCCGACTGGAGAACTTTCCAAGAAGAGGATAATCCACAAGGTGATGTCTAAGAATGCAGAGGTCCACTTGGGGCATTTTTCCCAACCACTTCTAACATTCCAAGCAAATAGTATCTTCCCACCTCCACCCCTAATCTAGCACTCTCAGGCCAAGTTCATAGGCCCATCAGTATACTTGAACATTTCATATCATTTTGATGGTAACCAAAAAAGCACAGAAAATTATTGTCTACCTGTAAAATGGCATGTGTCATCTTTCAGAGCTCAGAAGGAAGATCTGTACTTTGGGACAAGCCTCTCCTACACATATCTGCTTTCACCAGCCCTGCTCAGCATGACCCAGAATCAATGATTCCGTGAAGGATGGTGCTAAGGAAGCATGCCTGGGGCTGCACTGCTCAAATCATGTATCAGCAGCTTTAAAAAAAAGAAAAGAAAAAAGTGAACATATAGACTTTTCTCAGTTGTAGACTCCATAAATTTTTATTCCACCCTCGGTGCTTGTTACCACTTGTCTGTTAGCCAGAACCAGCACAAGACAAAATAAATGAATGAGTCGAAACTATTAATGAGAACATTCAGAAACGAGCATGCATGCGTCGTCCCTCCACAGCTTGCTTCTTCATGGTTCAGGCTGCTTGTGTTTGTGGTTTAATAATGCGTACATAGCATACAATCATTTGTTTGCCAGAGGAAATTGTTCCTTTCTCGTTTGAGGAAACTCAATAGATCATATTTTATGGCATTCTGGAAAATCCTCGTGACTGTCAAGCCCCCTGCCTGGGTAGACATAGTAAAAGGGCACAGAATTTTGAGGTTAGCCTGGTTCCCATCCCTTGACAAGTTCTGAAACTAACCCAACCTCTCCTCTCCCAGCCTCAATTTCCACATTTGAAAAAATGGAAACAATAGTACATACTCCAAGAGGGGCATTCTGAGGACAAGATGTGATCATGCATGTGTTGCGCCTAATTTAAGTGAGGTGCTCAATAAATGTCAACGATCATTATTATGAAGTCTAAATGAATACGTGTGATCCACAAGTGCCACTCCTTTTCCTTTCCTGCATCACTCTCTGAATTTCAGCTTCCCAAATGGCTGTTCTTCCACAGCTCCTCAGTCCTCAGACTCCCTGACCTCCAGAGAGATGCCTCTGCCCCTCCCTAACATCACTTGGCTTCAAGGCTATGCATAAGCTCTTGTCCTGAGCCCCCAGCTGCCAAGAGCTGCAAAGAGCTCCCGTATGTTCCCAGGAAACTGAGGCTCCAGCTAGAGTGAAGCCAGAGAGAAAAGAAGCTGTCTGCACACCTTCAGCCAAAGGGGGCTGCTACTGCTGTTCCCTGCAAGAGAGCCCAGAAGCTTCTCACATGCCATCCACCCAGGCCCCGGGGTCACCCTCTTGCAGTTTTGCCTGGACCAGGCCCAGGAGTTTTTAATCAAATGCAAAAAAAAAAAAAAAAAAAAAAAAATGTAAATAATCCTCCTTTCACAAAGAACAAGTCATCTCCATCCAGAAAGAGCTAACCCCTTGGAGAGGCACAGCCTAGGTGCTTCATCACAGGGTGTTAATCAGCTGGCAGAAGAGCAAGGATGGGAGAGGCTGTTCCGGAAGAGAAAAGAAAAGTGGCTGGGCTGGCCCCCAGCCCCCTCCCCAAGGTAGCTCCAAGTTTGGCTTCCTTAAGGTGAATTTAATTGTTTAAACAAGATTAAACAAGAATGGAATTTGAGAGGGAGAAGGAAGAAACTTTTTTTTAAGTAAGGGAATTTTGCTTCCCAAAAACCCTAAACATATCTAAACTGCAAAAATAACTTTAATTTAGTAACTAAAAACATTTTTTTTAATCTTCCAGGCTTAAAGTGAAGAAAGAATCCTGTAGAAAGTAATTTCTTGAGGTCAACAAAATATCAAGAAGCAATGAACCCACCCAGAGTCACCACCATTCACTATGCTTTAGGAGGAAAAAAACAAAAAAAAAAAGCACAGAAAGCCTTTGTGTCCTAATACATTTCTGCTCCAGACACCAGCATCATCTCCATAAAATTATAAAATCATGCCACTGGAGCCCCAGGGGCCTCACAATATTTCCACGTGGAAGGACTGAGTCTGACTTTTGATTCACATATTCATCAGTTCAGTCATTCAGCAAATATTTTGTACACACCTATCTATGCCAGGTACCAAGCTAGCTCTGAAGCTACAAGCAGGAGGCAGAGAGAAATGATGCCTTCCTTCAAAGCCTGCAGAATCATGGAGCATGAGGCTCTAAACCTGCCATACTGGGTGTTGTGCAAATAGGAAAGAAACATGATCTATTCCACCCAAAGAATTCATACAGCTAGGGAATTGCCTCAGATAAAAGGTGACATTACAGACGTAGTAGGAGTTCTTTAGGAAAAGAGCAGAACCAGGAGCTTTTGAGTGAGGCATACAGATATTCCCAGGCATACCATGTACTGGGGATCTAATGGGGGATAAAGACCATTGTGCCCAGATTGCTAACACTTCATTGACTATTTTCCAGAGCCCCGCTTTGTCATGTGGATGTCAGAGCATCTCAGAAAGCAGAAAGACTTTATGACAAGAGCACTGGATCAAAAACCAAGGGACCAAGGGATTTGTTGGTCACTATCTGTGATCTTGGGCAAGGGACCATCCCTCTCAGGACCTCAGCTTCTCTAATAAGAGAATCTTCAGTAAATAATTTCTTCTTTCCACAGGAGGTGTAGAAGGTTGGTTAAGAAACAGATTATAAGGATGTCTATTTGGAAGGCTCCCCACACCCCTCAGTCTTTCAATTAACCTCATCTGGACCACACACATCTGTATATGTGCATTCAAATGTACACACTCGACCATACCCCTTCAGTCCATCCTCCACTTGCTCGCTTTGGGGCAATAGGATTTAAGGACTCCAGAAACCCCAAGTCTCTATAGGATAAAGCTAAAGTTCTTTAGCACAGAAGACAAAGTGGTTCACAACTCTGCCATCTCCTGTAGCACAACTTTGCAACTAGACCTTCAGTCTCCAGCCACATCACTGACCCCAACTTCCCTGATACACTGCTCAGCCTCACAGATCTGCTCCTTGGCCCACAGTGTTTCATCTGCCTGAAGTGCCCTTTCACTTGGTAAACCCCTGCTGACTCTTTTTTAAATGGGCTCTAGACTGGTCTTCTCGGCAGAGCTTTTCCTCACCTGTCTTCACTTCATCCTGAGGCATAGCTGTCCACGGTGGAACACTGGCTTGCACTCCCTGGCTCACATGGATCTCCCTCAGATGACTCAAGTCACTGGGCCACAGTGATACCTACATCCCCAGCTCCTGGACAGAACCTGAACTCAGAAGGCCCTCAGCAAGCCTTCGCTGAGCCGAACACTTGCATTATTTTATTTAATTGTTCTGATTGTATGCACAAGGAGACAGAAGGTTGGGGAGGGAGATGGAGACCAGGGTCTTCTAGGGCTAAATTAGCTGCCAGGAAAGAATTTCCCAGCATAGGCCAGAGGCCCATCATCTCCTCATGCCTTCCCAACTTTTCACAAACTCTACATCAGTCCGTAGGAGGGGGGCAGGTAAGAAGGTAGGCCACTCAAACTTGTCTAGCAATTTGTCATTTTAATGAAGTCTTAGAACCCTAGAACTGAAAGGGATCCTGGAAGCCACCACCAACTTCCCAGGGCAGACATCTCTACATCCCTGACAGATGCTCCCCCAAACCCAGTGGGTCTCACCACATCATAAGGGAGCCCAGCCCACTCTTGACTGGGTATTAGAAAACATGTCCTCATTTAACCCATACAGTCCTAGAGTTCCTTGTTCTCCTGTTTCAAAATCTTGTTCAAATAAAAGAGTCTAACAGCCAAGAATAGAAGAAAATGCAAAGATGTCTTGGAATTTCTCAAAGACTATTATAAGCCACAGACAACTTCTTAGAATCTTCTTCCCTCAGAGTTTTCCTTTGATCAGTGCAGAGGACCCCCTGAAAGTCCCCTTCATTTGACCAGTCCTAGCCAAGCCTACAAGCAGGCTGTAGCCTCTGTCCTCAGTGTCCCACCCACCCTGCCCTCAAATGACAGGAGCCGGATAAAGGGACTGACCTGTCAGAGAGCAAATACCCCAGGGCAGCTCAGCTCACAGGGGCCCCCAGGCTCTGCCAGACACCTGGAGTGTAGCTCAGGAGGAGCAGAGGGCCACCTCAGTGAAGCACACGGCCAGAGTGCCCTCTAGTGGGAGGAACAAGCACTCACCAGCCTGGGACAGCAGACCAGTGTAGGTTTAAAATTTCCATTACCTTCTCAGTCACTCAGTCAGCAGAGGTTGGTTGAATCCCCACTGTGTGCTACACATGGTGAAGACATGAATATGACATGAGCACCACTCTCAAGAGGGTTTCAGCTGACTAAGGAAATCAGAAAAGTCATGGCGGGCGCGTATACACCAAGGGCAATAGCATACAAAGGCCTAGGTTGTGAGTCAGGAAGTTTCTTTCCAACAGAGGGGACCCTCAAGCTGAGGGTATGTTGGCCAGATAGAAAGTAGGGGGTAGGCATGCTGGGCAGAACAGCACAAAATGGAGACATTCTGCCTACTCTGGGAGAGAAGGTGGGGGTCATGGCCAGAAAGGAAGCTGGAGAGAGGAAGATAGGTGACAGCGTGGAGCGTTTGGCCTTCCTTCTAAAGCCACAGAGACAGAAATCAATTTTACAGAATTATAACAGAATCAATCCGGTAAAGGGAACAGAAGTTGAACCACAGGAAAACAAAACTGAAGGCAAGCAGAATACCATAGCCTTAAATTAGGATCAGGATAAAGGAAAGTGAGGAGGAGGAGATGTGAAGGAAAGGAGGACAACAGGACTTGGTGACAGCCTGGGTGCACAGGGTGAAGGAAAGAGACCAGTCTCCAGCAATTCCCACCTGCAGGCTCAGGAGGTCAGCTTGATGGTGACATCGTCCACCAATCCAGGGATCACGGAGAAGGAGCAGATGTGGAAGGGAGATGGCGGGTTCAGTTTTGAACACATAGAATTGGATGTGACTAAGAGAGAAAATTCCAGAAGGAAATTGGTTATGACCATTTAGTGTGAAGCCCTGGGAACTGGTTTGGAGTTATGGTAACCTATGGCACGGGAAGGGGAGAGCTCTCCCAAGGTAGCAGGACAGATGTTATGGTTTAGATATAAGATGTCCCTCAAAAACTCATGTCTGAGACAATACGAGAAGGTTTAGAGGTCAAAATGATGGGGTTAGGAGATCCTTAACCCAATCAGTGAATTAATCCCCTGATAGGTAACTGAAAGCAAGTACGGTGTGGCTGGAAGAGGTGGGTTATTGCAGAGAGAGGGTGTACCTTTGGGGTATATATATTTTGTGAAACTAGCTTAGTCTCTCTCTATTTTCTTGTGCCATGTGTTGAGCTGCTTTCCTCCACCACATCCTTCCACCATGATATTCTGCCTCACCCTAGGCCCAGAGCAATGGAGTTAGCCATCTATGCACTGAGACCTTGGAAACCATGAGCTCCCAAATAAACTTTTCCTCCAGAAAATTGTTCTTGTCAGGTCCTTTGGTCACAGCAGTGAAAAAGCTGACTAAAACAACAGACCCTAGGGAAAGTTCATTTTTAAGAGGCAATCCAAGGAAGATCAGCTCCACCTGGGGACCTAGAAGAAAGACTGAAGTGGAATGAGAGCCAGAAAAGAACTGTAGACAGCAGAGAGAGGTTTAAGAAGGGTGTGATCAACCTCCTCAAAAGGCTACCAGGAAAGTCTTGCAGCGAGTGGAAGAGTGAATGGAGAAAGCAAGTATGGGCACTAAGCTTTATGGTTCTCTCACTTTGGATTTTTAAGGTATGGGTCTTCCATCACTCCAGGACAACCCAGGTAAACAATGTCTTAAGGTTTCACAACTCCTCACAGGACTATGATGCCTAGAGATGAGGATTCAGAAAGATCATTCCTCCAGATAGTGTACAACTTCCCAGCACATAGCAGGCACTCAGAGCTAGCAGCCTCCTCCACTCTAACAACAGACAGAGGGAAGACCCAGTCCCTCCTCAGTCCAAGTGGATGTGCTCATTTGGAAGTACCAACCAATGGTATTTTGTTTGTTTGTTTGTTTTAGTTTCCCACATTTTTATTGGTGCATTATAGTTGTACATGATGATGGGATTTGTTGTTACATATTGTTACATATTTATACATGCACACGATATAACAATATAATTTGGCCAATATCACTCCCCAGCATTTCCCCCAACCTCCCTGACTTCCACCCCATGGTCCCTTTCCTCTACTGATCTCCCTTTATTTTCATGAGATCCCTTCATCCCCCACATTTCTTTTCCTCTCTAGTTTCCACATATGAGAGACAATATATGACCCTTGACCTTCTGAGTTCAGCTTATTTCACTTAATATAATGGTCTCTAGTTCCAACCATTTTCCTACAAATAATTTCATTTCTCTTTATGGCTGAATAAAACTCCATTGTGTATATATACCACATTTTCTTTATCCATCCATCTCTTGATGGACACATAGGCCATAGTTTGGCTATTGTGAATTGTGCTGCTATAAACATGGGTATGCATATATCACTGTAGTATGCTAGCTTTAATTAATAGGATAAATACTGAGGAGTGATCATATGGTGTTTCCATGCTTAGTCTTTTGAGGCCCCTCCATACTGATTACCATAGACCAACCAATGTTTTGATATCTAATGACCACATTACTCACTTCTGAAGCCTAGAACAAGTGGGAGCACAGGGATTTTGACAGTAAATGAGCAGAAAGTAAATAAAAGCTCAATTTCACAATGATAAACCTTCAAAGAGGTGGTTGAATTTTAGACCACAAATCACTGTATGGATCTTGGGTCCTGGTTTATTTATTTTGCCCTTGCCCCTTAACCCTTCCTCTGATTTTAACCTAGCCCTAATTCTAAGTTTCAAATACAAAGGGACATCTTTATTGAATATAGTGTAAAGAAATGCCTTTACAGGGTTCCTCTGAAACATCTCACACCTGAAGATTATCCAGCTCATACTTTCTTCATCATCCGCACCAAGTATCTACTTTCTTTCCTTCCACCCTCACCATCTATCACTTCCCCTCCATCCCCCAACCATTCCAAACTGTCAAGAGAAACAAACCATCCATCTTGCCACCTCAACCTGCAGAAGCAACCAACACTCAGGTGCCTGGAACATCCTCTGACCACCTCTTCACCAAGCCCATCCCACCCCATAGTTTACCCATTCCTAAAAGCTTGCTTCCTCCAGAAGGTCTTCTTGGATTCGTCAGATAAAAGCAGTTGCCCCTGCCCATCCTGCCTCAATCTGTATCTTTAGGCTGTTCCCACAAGCTACTTTCCTTCTTCAATTATTCACTCATGGCTTCTTCTAGCCTCCAAAATGCACTTTTTGTGTGTAACTCGTGTCTAGTCTCAACTGGAAAATGCCTTCCCGTGGTCCTAGGTGCCCCCTGCTTCTCTGTCAGCAGCAGGAGAGTGAGTCCTCAGCACAACACAGAGGCATTAATGAGGAATTTGTGAAGATGAGAACCACAATGATCACATTCAACAATTATTTATCGAGCTCCTCCTATTTGCTCAAAAGTGTGCTTATCTTGTCAGAGTTGAAGCTATGAGAGAGTCATAAAAACATGAAGTACAGTCCTTAAAAAAAGAAAATAATGTCGATTCCTCACTTGGCGCCACAGTTACAAAGCATTCTCAGACATTAACATTTGATCCCTGTTCCAGGAACTCTGTCCATGGAAGATAGGCCAGTCATGGTTGCTGTTCATCCAATGTCATACTCCCACTTGACAGATGAGGAAACAGAGGCTTGGAGGTGTTCTTGACTTACGAAAGGTCACACAGCACAGAGCTGCAGAGGAGGGACTCCTGGCTTTGGATCCAGGATCCAGGGAAGCAAGACGCTCCCAGACATAAAAGACCCTTAAGGGCTGTAACCAAAATTGTAGGTGGTGGGTGCCAAGAGGTTATGTACAGATGACACACAGTAGAGGTATTCAAAGAATCGCAATGAAGAAGACTCAGCCACACTGGGGAGTCTCAGGGCAGACAGAAGATAAAGGCTGCCTGGAAATAGCCTTTGGGGGATCACAGAGTTGCTGCCCTTGGGCCCCCATCTTCTGCTCCTGGACAGCATCATACTGCCCAAGATAGATGCAGAGAGCAGCACAGGTATTCTCCAATTAATCGTTTTATAGGCACTACTGCCAGGAAGTGACTCTGCATCTATATCCTAAAGGAAACTGGGAGTCACACTTTCTACTGTCATGACCTGTGAGTTCTTCCAACTGGGCTCTCCAGGAAGGGGAGGCTGTGCTTTCCTAGCAGCTAATTCCATGTCCCCTCACTCAGCACTCTCCACAGCCTCCCAGCTTGTTCCACTCTCTCTGGACTTCTGTATTGCAATGGACAGGCTCACAAGCCTGGGGAGGTTCCGCTGACCCTCAGTCTCCAGGCCTCTCAGGGATTATTAGCCTAACAGATATTCTGTTTGCATGAGACAGACTAAGCAAGGTGTCATCTTGTCATGGGGGTTTCTTTATTTTTCTATTTGTTCTTTTTAATTATACGTGACAGAAAATATACTTTGACATATTATACATACATGAAATATAACTTCTCATTCTTGTGGCTGTACAAATACCCACGATAGACACTATAGAAATACAGACAATAATCAGAAACTATTTTGAAAATTTATACTCTAATAAAATAAAAAAAATTGAAGACATCATGGGGGTTTCTTGAAGGATGCTGGACCCAAGAACCCAGAGAAAGCCAAACAGCCTGGCACAGAGGAAGGGACAGCACATAGAGGTTGTTTCTGAATCTGCACCAGACCTTGGGCCCTGGGTAGTAGGAGTCTGTGAATCCTCCATCTGATGTTCCACCCTTAATGTGATCTGACCTCCTGCATCTTTCCCTCATGTCTCACTCCTGGGCACCCTCCTGTGTCCACCCTGTGGCTCCTCCCCCACCTTGTTGGGCTTGTATGCTGGCTTGTATGGGCCCATGCAGGCCCCTCCCTCACACACCATCATGACCTGCAGCTTCCTCTCCCACCACTACCCTCTTCTCTCAGATTTTTCTGGTTCAGAAACATTAGAGGGAAATCCAACCTGCTAGGCTTATCTTTTCAAACAAGCCAAGTCACTGGCTGGCTCACGGATTAGTTGCACTTAGGTCAGGTTCCCTGTCTAATCAGGGGATAGCCTTGTACAAAAATAAACCGTTGGGCTGTTTTCCAGAGCCAGAAGCTGTGAGCAGATACTGGGCAGAAGGCACAATGACAGCCCCATCCTGTGCATGCAGAATCCCCTTTCTTTTCCACAAATGACCTTCCCACTTCACACCTGGAATTCCAGAATAGCTTCTCAGTGAATCCTGCTGCCCACACAGAGTCAAGATTTATAACCTATTTTTTTCATGAGTTTCCTCCTTCTCTCTTCCTCTCTCTCTCTCTCTCTCTCTCTCTCTCTCTCTCTCTCTCTCTCTCTCATTCTTTGATGCATTTATTCATCTACTTCCATTTTCTACTTGACTCATCAATGAGACCACAAAACCCTCAAGGCCGGGGAGGATCTCACCTTTCCTGTATGTCACAAAACACAGAGTGTCATGTGCCTTGCAGGCCAGAAGCATAAGAAGAAAGAACACATTAATTAGCTTAGTGAGGAAAAGACACTGACTGACTGACCATCACTGTTTAAAGCAAGGTAGCTCTGCAGACACCTGGTCACGTGCTGCCTGTCCCCACAGTCATGCTCCTCTGCCCTGCTCTTCCCTCAGGGATGGAGAACCATAACAGGGCTCAAAATTTTTCCTCCCCAGGGCATCACACTGAGCCCTCAAGCTCCCCCAGACACCAAACACCCAGACGTGGAGGCTCTGAGGAAAAAGCCTTTCCTGTCTTCTACATCATGCTACTTATAGCCCACATGGAAACTTAGCCATCTAATTTGGTTACTGGAACTCAAGCCAAGTCCAGAAAAACAGTCTCAGGAACACATTTTGACAGAACGTCTACAAAGGAGTAGGAGGGAGGCCAAGAGAGGCCCATTTGGGAAAAGCTTTCAGGCACAAGCTGCCATGTTCAAGATCTGGTCTTTTCTCCACAGCCAGCTGTGTGTTCCTAGGCAGTTTCTCATCAGTTGTGGCCACTTACCTCACTAGTCCTTCCTACTTCCCCCAGGTACTGTGAAAGGCACAGGCAAGCCTCATCATAAAAAGGATGTTGTTATCATCACCATCACTATTACAAGGTCAATAATTATACCTGGTGCAGCTCAAAATCCCCCAGGGCTGCCACCTAGGACAGACACACCCAGACCTCCATGTTGGAAACACAGCAGGGAGAAATAAAAACAAGCCACAAGCACTCCTTTGGGTGTACATATCACATATCCAACAAAGCTAAGTGGTTGTTTATTCTAGAGCACAGGGCTGCCCCAGTGTGGAGCCTATATCCCAGGTACCCAGCTGAGCTGAAAAGAGGTATGTTGTTTCATTTATTTCTCTTGGAAACCCTGCAAAGTTGATATTTTTATCTTCATTTTTGCAGAGGAGGAAGTCAGGTGTGTAAGAGAACTGAGATTTGATCCCAGGGCTGTCAGACTCCAGAGCTGGTACCTGTCCACTCCACAGTCTCAGGTCAGCAACCTCAGAGGTTATTCAGGCCAATGCTGCTTCAGAGTGGTCATTGGAAAGCCCGGCTGGTTGTCTCCAGTGCGGGGCAGCTCACTGTTCCCTCAGCAGCGCAGAACATGCCTGGACACATGGGACTGTAAGAAAGGCCACTGTTCTCCAGTGCAGAGGAGGGAACACATTCACTCCTAGAAAGAGAGGCTGCTGCCATCTTCCTCAACACCCTCCTTGAGAAGGGCACGTGTGAGTGCCTGAGGAAAACAACCTGATTTCACAGTTGTCATTCAAATGCAGAGCTGAATGTTCTGGTTTCATGAATGTCCCTGTGTTTAAAGAATGAATGAATCACTGCTCATACAAATGCTTCAATGAAAAGTACATGGAAAAATCCAAATGACCAGTGCTGCAGGACCTAATGGTCCCACTAACAGCCAGGGAGGCTGGTGAGTTCTGAATTGTCTCCATTTGGGGCCTCCACATGATGCAACCACTCACATTCATAAACTAGGCTTCTGAACCTTTCAAAGATCCCAAAGCCAAAGACATAATGAAAGTCAGGCATCATGGGGCCAGAATGTGGGCCTAGTGGCAAAGAAGATACAAAGTGGGTGTCCAGGAGATGCTGAAAAGAGCAGAAAAAAAGGAACTTCTAAGGGGCAGCACAGGGACAGCTTCTGGCACCTCAAGCTAGGGCTGAAGGACTCTAATCCAGATGTGACCTGGGGAGTTGTATGTTCCTGATGTTTACAATCAACAAATCCATTTGTGTGGAATTGGTTTACTTTTGCCAAGCAGCCCAGGATGTCATGCTTTTTCAAATATGTGGAAAATAATGAAACGGCTTTAATAATAAAGGTCACTTTTTTACCTGACCTTCCTCTGAGAAGCAGGTGTCTGGAACCCACAGAAAAGGGTCAGGGGGGACCAACCTACAGGACAGGCCTACCTTCAAGAACCTAGCTGGCTTATGTGGGCCCCCAACTTCCTCCCCTCAAGCAACCCAGGCAGAGGAAGTTTCCATCAAGACAGGGCCTGACTCAACCTCTCCCAAGCAAACCAGACACCAGCCACCAAACTGCCAGCACAAGAATTTCCATAATGAGAAGCTTCCAGGAAAGCCCCATAAAACCTTTACTGTAAATTCAATAAACTGGGTTTCAAACATGGTGGCTGGGCTGGGAAAGCCTGGAGCCACACCACCACCCTCCACCCCTCTCCACCATCTCCACACACACAGAAGTGGGTTGAATCAGCCAAGATGGAAAGGCAGCCTCACCCTATCCCAATGCCAAGTCCTCCTTGCTCCCAAGTCAGCTCTATACACTCTCCCCACACCCCCAAATACCACCAGACCAAGTCCAGCCAGGCATGCAGACAGCCATGTTGACAGGACTCAAATGGCACCCTGCCATTCTCAGGCTCCCTGAGCCAAGTCCCAGACCCCTCAAGTCCACCCATTGCTCAGGGATTCAGTTCCCATGTTGTTATTCCTAACAAAGAACACAAGCCAACCAAGACCAGAACAAGTAAATGCACCTCTAAAGCGATCAGTTCAGATCCAGGAACAGAGTTATAGCATTTCTCCCTGCCCTGGTCAAAAAAAGGCTCACCTCCACCACCACCCACATCCCATTATTTCTAGGCTGCTCACCCTGACCCATACCCCAAATGCCTCACCCCTGACCCTGAGACCCTGATTGTTCCATATACAAGACTTCTGTTGCCATGTTTCAGTCTCTTACCAAATCTCAGCCTCACTCTTCCCTTTTAGGGCTCAACCAGCACAGATCAAAGAGCTTATGAGGTGCTTAGAGTGGGCAACTCAGCCTGAGCTCTGTGGAGATGCAGAGCAGAGCAGGTCTTGGACATCTAGACCCCAAACTCAGCTCACTAAATCAGAGTACTCATTAAATCAGAGCAAGGTAGGTATCAGAAAAGGTCACAGCAGACAGTGGAAAATGAGCATGGATGGACAGGGAAGAAGGGGATGGCTTTACCAGCGGACATTAGGAAATTTGACTTTGATCAGAAAGTACAGACCCTCAAAACTTTGGAATGGGATAGTGTGTAGCTGTCAACTGTCCAACTCAACACTTGTATTGTGCAGATGAGGAAACTGAGGCATGGACAGGTGACTTGCCCAAGGTCATACTCATTCACTCCTTCATACAATCAATAAGCCAAGCACAGTGCCACCAATGGCCAGGCCTCCAGGATGCAGACTGCCCAGTACTTCAACTTCTTAACAGCAACAGGGATCCATAGATCACTTAAGGCACAGGCTGTCCTGGTCTAGCAGTAAGGAAACTGAATTCGTAGGTGACCCTGGGTAGATGACTTCCCTCCCTGAGCTTTGGTCCCTCCTATTGTATGATTGGCCCTGCGATACCCACCTGTCACTCCTCACTGCTTCAATTACTGCAAGTATTAAATGGGATCATACATAAAACGGTGAATCATTACCTAAGGTAAGAAAAGAGGGAGAAATAGAGAGAGAGGTCAAAACGAGGAGGCCTGAGTGACCTCAGCACTCACAAGGAAATAGACGTGGCCTCAGTTCTCCACTGAGCACCTGGAGAACAGAGCCAGGAGTCCTGACTCACCCACCGCAGAAACACTGGCTTGTGAAGCAGGCTCCCAGGAGGCTGTGACCCCCAGCATGCTCTGCATGCCTGGCCCCTTCCCAGAGTGGGCAGAGCGTGAAACGCACACTGTGCCTTGCTCCTTAGGGTGATAGGGTTTCACATTCCTTCCCTGCCTCTTCGCAGGAGGACTGTGGAATCTTCAGCTGCGAGCCTGTCTAGAAGACTTCCCGCCCCACTTGGGTTGTGGATATTTTCCATATTTTTTTTTAAACTGCTTTTTTAGGAAACTATTTTCCTCCAGCCCTGGATCATGGACAAAACAGTCAGCACTTGCAGTTGGGGAGTCCAGAGGGCAGTCAGGCATTTGCCTGAAGGCTTGAGGGGCACCAGCCTGCCTGTACTTTTCCATGCCTAGGAGGGAGGGGGCTTGCTTCCCTGGGAACACTGCCTCGTGGCCTGGCATCCTGGGGATTTTCCCAGCCAACTCTGGGGAAGTGATTCCAACCTGACCAGTCATGGCAGAGGCCCCAGTGAGTATGTGAGGATTCAGACCTTCAGCCCTGTCATATATGCTCAAGGTAGTCCTGCCTTCCCCAAGCCAGCTTTCTCTCCTTGATGGGTCTGCCCAGTAGCTCTTCCGTGTGGGTTTCTGGCATTTGGCAATATTGTCCTCCAAGCACCTACCATTATATGTACATCCTAAATACCCTGAGCTGTGGGGATGGCCAGCCTCACCTATGATTTATATGATCATCCTTCAGTCCAGCCCCAATCCTAGAGTCAGATCAAGAGAGGTGAATTTGATGCCTTGAACAAAACAGAATGAAGTTAGACAGTTTACAGGGGACATAGCTATACGAAGAAGTGGTTAAACACATGGAATTTGGATTTTACATACTTATATTCGGCTGGCTTTTCCATTTGGTAGTTGTTACTTCTCTGAGGTTCAGTTTCCTCACCAGTAAAAGGGGCTCTACTACTTATCTCAGAGGATGGAGTAAGTAGTAGATTCATTGAAGTGATGTATGTAAAAGGCACCTGTCACTGAGCCTGATACAAAGCAACTATGAACAGGTGGGATAGGCTGAGGCCTATGATTTACCCACCTCCTCATCCCAGGTATGACCTATGCAGGCAGTAAGAAAGCTGGGGATGTGAGAGACCCTGGAGTAGCACCAAAGGACAATCTCTCCACATTGGGAGTTACACAGGACAGCTGCTTTGGGGGGTAAGGCACGCAGGGGAAGAAGAGGGGTTGGCACTACACTGTTCCTTGGAGAACTCTGAGAAATTGGAATCTTCAGAGAGCTCACATGTGGCTTGAGAGCAGCCTTCCAAGTGACAACCTAAACCCATGCCTCAGACATGACCCACCTTCCTGCCAGGCTAATTCCCCTGGAATAGGGACTTCTTTCCATCCCTCCACCCTGCCAATGTCCAGCTCTTTCTACAAAACTTTGGAACAAAACTGCCACTTGATACTATATTTTTCTTAAGTGCTGGTTGATAGAACAATATGTACAGCATGATCATTCCAAATACGCTATCATACGAATATTTATTGATGATTGCAAGATTACATTCCAAGGTTAACATGATTATCTGTGGCCTCAGAGCATCAAATTAGAAGTGATTTTTTTTTTCTACTTGGTACTTTTCTGTTTTCCAGATGAGCATATGTAAGTTTTAAAATCACAAAATATATTTTTAAGTTCATCACTGACTTTTTAACATGCACATTAAATTGCACACTGTCCTGATTACTTTATTGCTTCATATAACACATAGAGTAAGATGAGATTCAAATTCCTTTTCACAGCCCACAGGCTGGACACGACCCAGACCCTCGACTTAGCTCCAGCCTGATCTCCTACCATTCTTGTCGTCTCTAGTTCTCACCCAGCAGCCCCAGTCCTGATGGCATCCTGCTCAATGTGGGTCCTCACAGCTCCACCACTTATTGACTAGGAGGCCTTGGAGAGGTCACTTAACCTCCATATACCTTGATTTCCAATTCTGAAAGGAAAAAGAAAAAAACCTCAATAACCGAACCCACCTCAAAGAACTGTTGTGAGAATTAATTTTAAGAGTACCTGGCATACAGTAAAGTGTCATATGCTTTTGTTATTATCATTTCTCCACCACAGCTTTGCCCACGCTCTTCCCTCTGCTGAGAATGTGCTTCATTTCATTCTTCCCCTGGCAGATTTCTTCCCTAAGTTTTGGGTTCAGTGTTCTTCCTCAGAAGGGCCTTCCTAAGCACCTGCTCTCAACTCTGCCCTTGCCCTCTCACACGTTTTTGTGTAGCTAACTTGTTGAATGCTGACCTCTCCCCCAGACTATAAGCTTCATGAGACTGCATCACAGCAGGTTTGCCCACCTACAAATAATCTGGGCTTAGAACAGCCTAGCGTATAGTAGATGTTGAAAACCATGAGGAAAGTGAACAAATGAATGAGTGCTTTCAGGCTTCTCAGATGAATAACACATATTTGCTTTTCTATCTAGAAACCCATCAGCACTGAGGTATTTGCTTTGAAATCATATTGAAATATGGCTATTAAAGCTATTCTTCAGTCAAGTGTCCTCCTTAACCTCACAATGGCAAATGACAGAAACTGAGCAGAAGCCAGGCTAAGCCAAAAGAGAAAGTTATAGGATCACGTACGAAGGGGAAGACAGGAATGTAGCTGGACTCCAAGACCATCAGCTCACCATCGGCTCCCTGCCTCTGCTTTTCTCTGCTGCTGTTTCATTCTCTTTACACTGACCATGGCTCTTGGAGGTGACCTGGTGGCTGAGGCTTCACAGCCTCAATGCTTTTGGATCCCACTGCCAGAGACACAATGAATCTCTTTCTTCGATTCCAGCTTGGAAATTTTTTGAGAAATAACCAATAGGCCTGAGTCAGTCAGATAACCACCCCAGCAGTCAAGGTCTGAGTATTCTGGTAAGACCAGATCTTGAGGCACAGACAGGACCCCGTGGAACCCATCTCTGCTAACTCCAGGGAGCAAAGGATGGTTGAGCTGATCAGAGCTCTGGTGCTCCATGGTGTGGCACTAACCTCTCTAAAGAGAGCCCTAAAATCTCATGGCCACTCCAGGAGGCAGTTCTTGGGTCCATCAAAATGCTATTGACTATCTGACTAAAATATAGACTTTCTTCTTCTCTAACTAAGACAATCTAGCTTATATTAATGCCAACTTTATTTCAATAGTATAAAATTTTACTAGAGCTTCATTTGCTACCTCCTCCTTTGTGCTACTGTCATATAACTTACATCGTCATACATCATAAACCCATCAACACAGTTTCATAATTATTGCTTATATAAATTTTATTTTAAATCAGATAGAAAAAGAAAAGAATTATAAGGCTGGGGATATAGTTCAGATGGTAGAGTGCTTGCCTCACATGCACAAGGCCCTGGGTTCAATCCCTGGCACCACACACACACACACACAAATTACAAATAGAAATATAATTATATTGTCTTTTATATATACCTATGTAGTTACCTGTAACAATGTTCTTTATTTCTTCATGTGGAGTCAAGCTACTGCCAACTGCCCTTTTATTTCAGTCTGAAAAAACTGGTAGTACTTCTTGTAGGGAAATTCCCTTAGTGAGTTGTTTTTTCATTAACTTTTTGTTTATTTTAATTTTCCTTCTTTTTTTGTTGTATACTTTTTGCTTAAAACAAAATTCTTGGTTGACAACTTCATTCTTTCAGCACTTTGAATATGTCATTCACTGCCTTCTAGTGTCAATGATTTCCAATGTTAAGTCAGTTCTTAATCTTATGTTAATCTTAACAATTATGTATTATGAGTTGTTTTTCTGTTGCTACTTTCAATATTCTGTCTTTATCATTGACTTCCAGTATCTTGTTTGTGATGTGTGTAGATCTCTTTGAATTCATCCTACCTGAAGTTTGTAGAGTTTCTTGGATGGGCAGATTAACATTTTTTCATCAACTTTTAGAAGTTTTCATTCATTACTTTTTCAAAGATTTTTCTGCTCCCTTCTTTTTTCCCATTATTCATATGTTGGTACACTTGGTGGAGACACAAATCTCTGATTCTGCTCAGTTTTTTCTTCCCTTCTGTTCCTCAGACTGAATAATCTCCATTGACCTATATTCACGTTTGCAGAGTCTTTCTTTTACCAACTCAGATTTACTTTGAGCCTCTCTAGTGACTTTTTCATATTAATTATTATATTTTTCAACTCTAGAATTTATTCCTATTTGGTTCCTTTTATAATTTCTGTCTCTTATTGATACTCTCTAATCATGGAGACAATATTGACATATTTTCTCTTAATTCTTTAGGCATAGTTTTTTTTTTTTTTTTTTTTTTTTTAGTTATTTGAACAGGTCTATGAAAGCTAATTTAAATTCATTATTTAATAAATTATTTAATATGTTATAAATTATTTAATAAATCCCAGATTTCATCTGGAAAACTGTCACATTCCTCTTATTCTTCTTTTTTCCTAATTTTTGGTTGAAAATTGAATATTTTAAACAATATAATATGTCTGGAAATCATGTTCTTCCATCCACCTTGCCCAGGTTTGTTGTTGTTGCTGCCCTTGTTTATTTAGTGGACCAACTGCTCCTGTTTGTTTCCTAGAACAATTCCATAGAGTCTGTAATCTTTGATATATGCAACCATTGAAGTCTCTACGGTTATCATAAGTGATTAGCTAGTATTTGGACAGAGAATTCATGACATAACTTGAAGCAATTAGTCTCCAATCCTTTACCATGAATGTACTCTGTGTGCATTGAGATACATCCTCAATTTGCCAGAGTGTACAACTCTGCCTTAACTTTTATTTCCTAATGTGCAGAGCCTCAGCACCAGTCACAAGTGAGAGATTAGGGTCTTCTTAAAATTTTTGTGGGCATATATATATATGCCCACACATGTGTATGGCCTTCTAGAGTCACAGGAATATCTTGAAGCTTTATAAAACCCCCTATGAACCTCCCATACCTCAGATTTTTCTTTTAAGTTTTTTTGGTCTGACCCTTGCCCCCAAGTGGTGTCAGTGTCTCAAGCAGCTTGATGTTGAACAATTGTAGTGGATTGTTTTTGGAAAACACCCTAGGAATGGGGCTTTCCTGAGTGAATTCTGAGTCCAGTAAATAAAGATAAGCCCTGTGGGTGGAGCTTTTTCAGGGCAGTCAAATAGTAGCAATTCTCTGGGGTTAGGACTTCGGTGAGCACCCCAAGACAATTATGCCCCCTCCAGTAGTCGCTAGACTGCTGGTTATCACAAAGACCATGATTCCAATGCTATTGGTTTTCAATACTACCATAGAACTGGAACAAAAGGAATGGGAATAGGGCAAATGAAAACATCACAAAGCTTGTTTTTCTTGCCAATTTAGCCATTTTTATTGAATAAACACTCCCCAAATTGTTATGTGTTTGATTAATTTCCACAGTTTGGAAAAAATTAATTAGAATTATTTTGCCAGTGTTCTAGTTACTTTTATAGAGGAATCAATTTTTAGAAGTTCTCTAACTAACTCTGCCATTCCAAAGTGCTTCCTCCCTTGTAAGAATGTGAAAAGCATACTTGCAAGTCCTTTCTTTTAAAAACTAAACTTCATAAAATATTTATGTTATTTCTTACAACAGCATAACTAGGAACCCAAGGTGGAGAAGATCATATGTCAAAGATCATTGTGAATATAAATTTCAATTTGTGGAGTGAATTATAAATTGAGACATTAAAAGTCCACAAAGTTTTTAAACAATTATTCCATTTTGGATTAAAGGAGACAGTACAAAATTAAGAAGACTTTGGGTCCCAAAACCTTAACAAACAGACAGTAGACTTGGAAAATCACTCAGCTGGAAACATAAGCTGTTGTATATATAAAAAAAAGAGTGACTCAGAAATCAAAATCAAGAGCCCAAGAGCTGAAAGTGGAGAACCCAGAGGCACAAAGCAACTTCCAGAGAGAAGTAAGTCTAATCACAACTGACTGAGCCCAGAGAGATTTCAGAGTTTCTGTAGACCAGTGTGTCCTATTTTACTCTTTAAAGGAGTGATGTTCTGAACTGAAGGGTCTATATGCCTAACCCACCATTGTACCTAGACTATGTCTTTTGCTTATAGTTTTTCAAATCAAGAGAACCTATTTAAGGTTTCCTTGAGGACCACATCTGATTAGCCTCATTCACATCTGGACCTAATTTAAATTACCAGACCTAGACTTCAAGCTGACACCATAATGGGATAAGACTTGGGAGTATGAGTATGTTTTGCATTTGGGAGGGATGTGAATTGTTGTAGCTAGAGGGTGGACTGTGGTGGGTTGTATTTTTCAAAAAATAGTCATATCACTCAACCCACACGTTTTTTCTGATATTTTTCCCATTGAGTGCTGATATCTTTGTTCCCTCCTTTTGAATCTAGTTGAAACATTGTGCCTGCCCTGGCCAACAGAGTAAGACAAAAGTGACACTGTAATTTCCAAAATTAGATAATAAATAGTTCATACACAGCTGCTTGCTCCTGAGAGTCACATGCTCTTAGAACCAAGCCACCATCCTGAAAGAAAGTCCAAACTATCCTATATGGAAAGATCACATGGAGACCTGAGTTATCAGCGTTTTGTTGCTGTGACAAATACCCAAGAAAAACAATTTAGAAGAGGAAAGATTTATTATGGCTGAGAGGTTTGGCTTAGAGGTTTCCATTCATGACCAGCTGTCTCCATTGATTTAGGCCTGAGGCAAGGCAGAACATCATGGTGGTGGGTAGGAATGTGTGGTGGAGGAGACCACTCACTTCACAGCAGCCAGGATGCAGAGAGAGAGGAAGGGTCCAGGGACAAGATTCAGTCGCCAAGGACCTGCCCCCAAGGACCCTCTCCCTCAACTAGGTTTCACCTCCTAGTAAT
Source organism: Tamias sibiricus (assembly GCA_025594165.1). NCBI lineage: Eukaryota > Metazoa > Chordata > Mammalia > Rodentia > Sciuridae > Tamias > Tamias sibiricus. The sequence goes on along the minus strand of CM046658.1, from coordinate 105,884,611 downwards.
TTTATACCTCCCAATAATCCATTCAGTCATGAATCCCTCAATGGATTAATCCATTGATGAGGCCAGAGCCCATGATCCAATTACTTCCGAAGAGCCCCACATCTGAACACTGTTTCAGGGAAACCAAGCCTTCCACACATGAGCCTTTGGGCAACATTCCAGGTCTAAACCACAACAAGAAGCCACATGTAGTTACTCTGCTCAACAGCCCAGTTGAGATCTTAGCCAAAATGGCAGCAACAACCATAAAACATGTGACTCCTGATAGCCCGAGATAATTCTAGATCCCAGCTTTTGAGTCACCTCCAATTTTCAAGTCTTCCCAGCTAAGTCCCCAAATGGAAAGACTTTCTTCTCTGCCCTGTCCAAATTTCTGATCCAAAGAAACCTTGAAAGATAATAAATGATTGTTGTTTTAAGCCACTATATTTTGGAATTTTTACACAGCAATAGCTAATTAAAACATGCCCAAACAATATGATTTAAAACTCTATGCCTGGACTTTTGAGTTATTTAATTCTTTTGTTGTTGTTGTTGATGTTGTTGTTGTTATCTGTTTGTTTTGAACATCACTCCTTTAAACACTCATGTATATTTCCCCTAATACATTCCAAAAAAAGTGTGTTTGGGGTATGTACTTAAGAACAGAATTGCTGTTCAAGTTTATAAGATATTGCCTGATCATTTTTCAAAAGTGTTATATTAAGTTACATCCCCATCAACAAGGGGTAAGAAATCCAGTTGAGCTCTCACCTCAGGGCTCTCACACCGGATGCCCTCTCTGCCTATAATGTTATTCCTCCAGGTATTTGGACACCTTCGTGTCCTTCAATTCTCTCTCACATGTTACGTTCTCAATGTGATACACCTTGACTACTCCATTCAAATTGGAAATTATCCTACCATCACTCCCCATTTTCCTTGTCCTCCTCTGTGTTGTCCTTTCCAGCACACTGTGTCATTTACTTAATAATTACATTTATTGCATATTATCCATCTCCTCCCAGAAGAATGTCAGCTACCACAAGAACTTGCATTTTTGTCTTCTTTGTTAACCTTGATATTCTGAGTACCTGAAGAATATCCAATGCAAAGTCAGGCGCAACAAATTTTCATCAAATAATAAATGAACATCTACATCTTTTTCAACTCCCTATATTAATAGACAAATTAATGTTTGCCAGTTGAACAAATATATGTGGATTCACTCTTCTTCATTGATTTTTCCCTTAATAAAATGAGGCTGAATAACCCTCTGTGTTTATTCTCATATATTTCCTTTTCTTTAATAAGGAGCCCTTTCTTGCCATCTCTTTTTATCAAATAATATGAACTGATCCTTTGCAAGTCACGTGCATCCCAAATATCTTCTCCCAGTATGCAACTTGTCTTCTTTAACATGTCTAATAAGCAGAATTTTTATTTTAATATAATCAATATAATAGTAAGCTATTTTTGTGTCTTGTTTATGAATAAACTACTTTTGTCAAAACAGCAATGCAGGGATAGGGGAGTCCTTTCTAAAACTTTCTTTTTAATTAAAAAATGTTACAATTTACTTTATTGACCACAAAAGATTGGTGCTTGAAATTCAAGGTATTACAAAGGCCCTCCAGAGAGACAAGCTCACCCACCCCCAGGCCCAGGCCCTTCTCACTTTCATTCAACATCTTCACCTTCTCCCCGCTAGCAATGTAAGGAGAGACTTCGCCATTAATCACTCCCTAAGAGCTGCCAGGTGGACAAGGAGTGGGGGAAAGAGGAGAAGAGCCCAGGGGAAGGGGCTGAAATTTAGAAATACCAGCCGGCAGTAGTACCTCTCCAGCTGTCAGGAGAAGGCAGACAAGTCCCAACAAAGGATTCCAAGGGGCACTTGGGGATTTAAAATGTAGCAAAAAGGATGGCAATAACAGGGGTGGGGAGGGGCAAGGTATAAAAAAGCCCCTGGGCTAATGCAGAACAGGCTGCACTTTTGCAGAAAGAAATGCCCTATCAGGATAGTCCCTTCAAAGAAGGGGGAGCCAGGGTAACCACTGTACCTCTAAATGCTCTGCTGTGATCTGCACATTGGCACAGGTTCCCCAAAAATGAGAGGAGAGCTAAGGGCAAGGAATAGATGCAATGAGGGTCCTTTGAATTCTTAGAAGCTCTGGGGTTATTAGTCAGTGATTATAGGAGTCCAAACTCTCTTGAGCTTTGTGGCCCAAGGATAAAATTTCTTTTTCCTTAGTGGTGGAAGAAAAGGGGAAATTTCAAAACTAAATACCAGAAGGCGCCCCTGTCCATCTTCTTGAGATTAGCCAGGCCATCAGCCCATAACCTGCAGGGATTTATGAGTTCTGAGTTCCCCTCAATAGGATGATTCACTAAATCTTATTTAAAGTGTTCAGACTTTGCCTCCAGTGAATATTTGACTTTTACGCTTTCTGTCATCTCTGCTGAGAACAGAAGCCATAACTAGCTGCTGCTGCCAGAGCTCAGGGCTTCAGTAAATCTCCTCCCTGCCTCAGGTCTCCACCTCTAAGCCCAGAAAGACAGGCTGAGCACTGGACTAAGGGCCAAAAGGTCTATTCTGGTTCCTTAATCAGACTTGTGACTAATCAAACCCATTCCTTCATCTATAAAACAAAGGAGATGGCACAAGATCAGAAACTGAAAGGCCATCAAGCAGAGAGAGAGAAGGGTCCAGAAGCACCCCTTATCCTGCACCACATACTTGCATAATAGGTAACTGCACCTCTGGTCTGGCAAAATGACAGGAAGCACCCAGAAGAAGCCTGCATAGCTCAGTGCAAATCCCCTAGTCCCATCACCATCACCAGAACTGTGATCAGAGGGAATTTTCTATCCAGGTTCCCTGCCCCTCATCAGCCCATTGCCATTTCAGGAAGTTTGGTCCCTGGAGCAGGCAGATAGCCCCAGGACTTGTGTGGTTTCAGCCCAATGGGACCCAAACTGTTAGTGCACCAAGCCCCATGGGCCCTAGCTGGTCATACCAGCAGGTCATACCAGAACATCTGCATTATGGCAGTGGGAGGGGACATGGTGCTACCTCCCAATCTTAGAAAGAAATCACTAATTACAATGCTCGTAAAGGGAAGGGCAAAGTCCCTGCTTTCAGACTAGGAGCCTGCCTCAGAAAATCCCTCAGCTCAGGTAGGACCCCTCTGATGGGTCAGGCCAGAACAAGGTTGCTAGATTGGTGACTAAAAATACAGAATACCACTGGGTGCCATGTCACCCACCTGTAATCTCAGAGCCTCAGGAGGCTGAGGCAGGAGGATTGCAAATTCAAAGCCAGACTCAGCAATTTAGCAAGGCCCTAAGCAACTTAGTGAGACCCTGTCTCAAAATAAAAATTGGCTAGGGATGTGGCTCAGTGGTAAAAGCATTCCTGGGTTCAATCCCTAGTAGCAAAAAACATACAGGACACCCAGTTAAATCTGAATTTCAGATTAAAAAAATAAAGAATAAATTTTTAGGATAGAATGTTACATGCAATACAGGAGATTCCTTGTCTATCTGAAGTTCAAATTAAACTGGACATTTTGCATTTTATCTGGCAATCCTACAACAGAACAAAGTCACAAAACCCAAACTTCAATCCACATACAGGGCAACCTCAGAACAGGTAGAAAAGAAAAGTCACAAACCAAATCATAATGCTGATGGTGACAGAAAATAAAAGGTTGCTTAGAGTCAGTAGGATGCTGTGGGACCTGGTGGCTACCCAGGAACACACAAGTCGTCTGGAAAGCCTCAGACTCTGACCCATCACCATGGCTGCTGCTGGCTGCACCCCTCCTGGCAGGCAGAGTTGGGATCCTAGGAGAGTGGCCCAGAGACTTGGCAGCCCGCTGCATCCACTCAAATCTGAGCAGAGGTAAGGCACGCTGGGGACAGAAAGTTCTGGGCAGCACCCACAGGGGAAGAAGAGCCAAGATTCATGCAAATTCAGAGAGGTGCCCTAGAAACGGTGTGTGCTTTCAAAATAGAGAGTGGTGGGAAGTCTTCTTTGTTGCCAGGAAAGAAAGTTCCATGCGATGAACACTGCTAGGGTGCTGGTAACACAGGAAGTTGAGAGCCAGAGAAACTGGAAAACAGGAAAAAGTGGGATCCAGAGCTGAAGCTGCAGGCTCCAAAGGGCTGAGCACCCCATGGAGCTAGGTGACTGAGGCCCAGGGCCAGACTGTCTCTTCCTAAGAGACTGACACCAAGAGGCCTCCAGGAAGCTTTCTACCACCAGCACCCACCTCAGAAGAGCAGCACAAACCAGGCTGAAAAGCAGTTTGCCAAGTCAGGAACTGTTTTGCATTGTCTAGTGCCTGTTTTCCATTAGACCCATTAATTCAGAGCATCTCCATCTAAGAGAGACTAGAGAGTTCATCTTCTAAGACAAACAAAATGCAGCCTTTGGATGTAGTCTTCTTCCAGAGATAGTTTCAGTAACTGAAGTAGAAAGACAACTCAGCTCCCACAGGCCAGAGGCTTGTGAGCATCCAGTGCTAACCTGTTGACAAACAGGAGACAGAAGCCCTCTCCCAGTGCAGGCCTTCCTCTTCCTGATGCTTTCAGCATCAGGTTCCTGCCCCTGGTGTCCTGCTGTGTGGGGAAAACAGAACATCTGAATACCGTGGAACACCCAGAGTCAGAGCCAGCTCTCAGGAGCGGACCTTACAACAATGATCACTGCCATTATCACTACTTACAGAGCACTAAGGGTATGGCAGTCAATGTTAAGCAGTTTGCTGCTAATTCATTTGACACACAAAAGACTCTACAGTAGGTACCACTGACTCCATCTTGCAAATGAGGACCTTGTATCTGCAGGCATCTACAGTCTAGGCAGTCGACATCTAGTACCTCAGATCAGCGAGATGGAACCTCAGACTTTTGATGTCATCACGGGCATTTTGGAAAGAACAATGTTAAAGGCAGGCGCCAAGTGCTTGCAGTGCTGCGCTCTGACAGCAGGGGGCGCCAATGTCTGAGAAAAGCCTCTTGCCGCGGTAAACTTAGAAACAATTGGTGCAGATGAAGGTCAATGCCCCAAGAAAAAAGGGGGCAAATGGTCCTTTGGGCCTAACGTCCCCAGGAAAGGAGATTTAAACTAAACTGGTGCAAGAAGCTCAGACTCAGATTTAGTGAGCGTTAGTTCTCAGGTTATTGAGACTCCTTAGAAGCCCCAGAGCTCTGCAAATGTTGGCTGGGGGAAACCAGCCTTGCCTTTGGGACTCCTCTAGTTTCTTCTCTGTCACACCAGACAGGCAAGACAGATGTAACCTGTTTCTTCGTCCCCTCAGTGGGGTCTCTGCTTACGGAGGTCAAGCCCACACCCAAGCTCAGAAGAGGCAAATACACTGGGACAGAAAACATGATAAGGATCTGCTGGCTTCATCTCTAGTTCAGCTGCCTGTAGCTTGTTGCTTACACAGCTCTCCAGCTCTCAGTTGCCTTTGTATCTTTCTTTGTTACAAAGTATCCAGTTTGGGGCTGGGGTTGTGGCTCAGCGGTAGAGCGCTCGCCTAGCACATGCGCGGCCCAGGTTCGATCCTCAGCACCAAATACAAATAAACGAATTGTGTACAACAAAAGCAAATAAATAAATATTAAAAAAAAAAAAAAATGTATCCAGTTTTCTTCTATTATCCCAGTAGAGAAGAGGTGGCCTGTTGCTTTCTATATCCTACCAGGAAGCAGAAGTCTAGGTTACCTCCCTAAGCTTCCCTTTCCTCATCATCTGTGAAAGGAGGGTGATTGTGTAAACGTTAAAGGAGGGAAAGGAAGAAAATTCACCAACACAGTGCCTAGGTCATGGGAGGCACTAAATAAAGTGTGAGTTTTGGTAGGCCACTGAAGGGAAGTGCAGGGAAGGCCACGTGGGCCCTGATGAAGACTGCTGGCCTTGGAGTCAATGACTTGGATTTAAATCCCAGCATCCCAACCTGTAGACAATGTGACCTTGAAGTGACCTTGAATAACCTGCTTAGTCTTTCCTAGCTTCAGTCCCCTCCTTCAAATGAAGAAACAAGAAAACACAAGCCTTACCTCTGTATGTACTTAGTGGTAATCAATAATACAACACATTTTACTTACTACATGAAATAAGGACAGGTAGGTTAAGGTGTTATACTATCTAGAGAATGCCTGTAAATTACCAAATATTATAATGAATATCAAAAAGTCATAAAATAATGAGAAATATTTCTTAGATTTCATGTCCACTGAGCAATTTTCCCAATTGCTTTGACAGTCATTATCTCTTTGAATCTTTACCACCAACAGGTAATATTTAGTAGAACATACGTTATCCTCATTTTAAAGATGAGGAAACTAAGGTTCAAAGAGATTAAATGAGTTAGCTAAAGTCTACCCAGATACTAAGGAGAAAAACCAGAAAAGGAATTACCCTTCATATCCCTAGTTCCAGCCTGCAAGGATATGATAATCCTATCAGAAGGATACACTAATTCAGTAGGAGAATGTCATCAAGTGGTATAAGATGGACATTAGGCAAGATTATGATAGGAGGTCAGAGAAGGAGAAGCTGGAGGAGGCAAGTTAGTAAAAATTGCCCACTACAAACCAGAACACTAAAGAGAAGAGATAACTCTTATAAATAAATCTTCGTGAGAAAGGAAAACTGGGAACAAGTATTCATATTTTTCAATTAATTACATACATTTAAATACATTTTTAAATGTATTCATTCTACCAAAATATTTGTGCTTTTACCACACTCCACGTGCTGTGTAAGATACCAGAATACAATTGTGGACAAAAACATAGTTCCCACTTTCTATAACTTTCTTATATAGTGGGGGAGACAAACAATAATCAAATAATCCATATATAGATGTATACAGTTATTTCTCAGTATCCATGAGGGATTAGTTCCAGATCTCTGCAGATACAAAAATCTGCAGATACTCAAGTTCCTTCTATACAATGGCATAATATTTGCATACAACTATACACATCCTCCCATATGCTTAAAATCGTTTCTATATTGTAATAGCCAACATAATGTAAATGCTATGTAAATACTTCTTCTACTGCATTGTTTAGGAAATAATGACAAGGAAATGAAGTCTGTACATGTTCAGTACAGACAAAACTGTTTTTCAAATATTTGCAATTCAGTTGGTTAAATCCATGGATGCGGAACCCATGTACACAAATTACAAACTGAGATAAGTGTTTTGGTGGGAAAGTATCAGTTGTGTAGCAGGAGAGCCCCTAACCTAATAAACCCAACCAAGAATTAGGAAGGGCAGGAGAAGGCCCACTTGAGAATGCTGCAGGCAGAGGGGAGCATGTGTGAAATCCCCACAGTGAGCACAGAATGCCCAGGGCAGGGGAAAGAGGTGAGTGAGCTACAAGAGACTTGGAGAAGGGAGGTGGGAGCATAGGCTGGAGAGGCTCCAAGGCCAGACCAGTCTGGGGCTTGCAGGCTGTGGTTGGGATTTGGGTCTTCTTAGTCTAATAGAAATGTGAAGCTCTTTGCTGTGGCCTGAATATTTGTAATCTCCTCAAAATGTATGTGTTGAAACCTAATCACCAGTGTGCTGGTATTAGGAGGTAGAACCCCCGAGAGGTGATTGGGTCATGAGTGTGGAGCCATCATGAATGGGATTAGTGTTTTATAAAAGAGACTCCAACTAGCATTCCTGAGCAACTCAGCTCTCACCCTCAGCCTGCACCCGTGATCCCTGCACTTGCCTACCAAAAGTAACTTGAGGGCAATGTGCAGGCACTTGAGAACTGGACCAAAATTGTGTAACTCCTCCCTGCTGCTTCCTCTAGTCCATTCTATCAATACTAACAGCCATAACGAGTCTCTCCCTCGGAAGAGGGCCCGCATTCTCGTTTGAATGTGTATTTCCTACTTTACCCCAAAAGACCTCTCTCCCTTGAGATATCTCACATTCTCCCTTGAATGTGCATCTGTTTTCCTAATAAATCTGTGTCTCTGAAAAATAAGATAAAAATAAGAGACCCCAGGAAAATAGCTAGCTATGTCCACCAGATGAAAAAACACAGCTAGAAGCTGCCATCTATGGACCAGGAGAAAGGACCCTCAGCAGACACCAAAACTGCCAGCCCCTTATCTTGGACTTCCAGCCTATGCAACTGTGAGAAGTAAATGTCTGTTATTTATAAACCACTCCATTTATGGTATTTTGTTACAGCAGCCCTAAAGGACTAAGACACCATGAAAGAGCCATAAGCAGGCAAGAAGCCAAGAAGAAGATTGAAAAGGTAGTCAAAGGTGGCCTTTTCAGGGTTCTTTGGTTATAAGCAACAGCCACCACAAGGTCTGGTTTGCTTCAGGAAAAAATTAATTTACAGGGGGGAAATGTCATAGCATCAAAGGAAAGACCTTGAGAAGGACAGGAACAAAGGAAGTGCCACAGGCCCAGGCAGCCGGGTTTGACTCAGCTCCAGCCAATCTCCAGCTCTGTGGCCCTCCCCCTCATATTCAAATTCTCCAGACAGACCTGACAATCTCCACTTGGGCACACTTCACATATCTAGACTGACAGCTTCCAAGGGAGATGGGCATCCCCCAAAGGAAAAACACAAAGAAGTTGAGTGATGTTTGTAAAAAGTGGGAAGAAATTTTGGACAAACAAAAAAAGAATCCATGAAAGGCTAGGGGTGTAGCTCAGTGGTAGGGCACTTGCCTTCTATTCTCAAGGCCCTGAGTTTGATCCCCAGTGCCACAAGAAAAAAAAAAAATCATCAGATGTCTACTGCAGATTCTGAAGAAAAGACTGGAGGGTCACCAGGGCCAAACTTGATATACCTGTGGTTTTGCCCAGGAAGTAAACTATTTCGGGCAGCAACTCCTCAAGGGGGCAAACCATATGGAGGTTTGGGAGATGGGAAGTAGAGAAAAAAAGTTGTTGGATGGAATTTCAAATGAGGTAACATGCCATATAACTCTCCTTTAGGCCTCATTCTCTGACTCATCCGTAACTTCCAGAGAGAAAACACCACTAAATACACAAGCTACCAAAGGTAATAAGAGGTGGTAGAAGAAACTGAACAGGAATTTAATCCTTCTGTCAATAATATGCACAAATGTATTCATCCAAGGATGAAAGTTGACCTGGAAGGGTTTCCCTCCTCAGGGAGATGAAGAAAGGAATAGGTGTTACCTATGGATGAGATTCTGGGTGTGCAGAAGGAAAAAAGAAAATGCTGGGAAAACAAATCATGGGTTCTGCAGACAGACCTTGAGGCAGGAAATATCTAAGATGGGCCAAAGCCATTTCTCTTATTACCTATCGGTTGGCATGTTGGTTTCCTTCCTGAACTGGCAAGCTTTGACCAAAACATGATAATTCAACGCATAATTTCTCACAGGAAGCATATGTCAAATGTGGGTTGCAGCCTCTTAAGAAATCTACAATGCTTCCAAGAAAGTAGACATAGCAAAGGAAGACAAAAATTACACAAGAGTTGAATGCTGGGGTGGGCTGGGGAGCATTTGTTTCACTGAAACAGAGTACTGGTTCTTCATGCAGTTCTGAGGCTCAACCTTAACAATTTCTGAAAGTCTTTTATTTTATTTTCATGCTTCCACCATTGCATTTTGGTTAAAATTTTCAGTAAAATGAGAGTGTCATTGATTCTAAAGAGAGCAGATAAAACCGTGATGTGTTACTTGTCAAACCTTCAAAACACCATTGCCAAAATCAAGAAAGTCTATTTTGCACAAAGGCAGGCATTCATTTACAAACATGTCACTTCCACAGGAAGCAAGCAGATGAATTTCCAAAGAGAACTCAAGTGAATGTGAGAACGTATAAAGGGAAAACTGTACAGGTTCCTCAAGGAGAAAACTCTCACTGCTGATGCATTAGCATAACTTCCTTACTGTTCCAGCTCTGGTCTCTACTTTTTCTGATTTAATCCATTTCAGACCAGTTCTCCAACCAATTTTTTTTTTTAAACCAGGGATTGAACCCCAGGGCACTTAATCACTGAGCCACATACATTTTTATTTTTATTATGAGACAGGGTCTTGATAAGTTGCTGAGGCTGGCTTTGAACTTGCCATCCTCCTGCCTTAGCCTCCTGAGCCAATAGAATTACAGATATGTACCACCACACCCATCTCAGATCAATCTCTCTACTGAAGCACTATCCTTTCATACTAGGTTGCCTACCTTCCTAAATTATCCTAAACTCCTTGACCCAATTTCCCAAAACCTTTACATACTTGATGATTTTTGTCATATCTGTGCACCATCCATATTATTCTTTCTGAATGTTGATTAAATTGCCTCATTTTATTTTTCTTACCTGATAGTAAGCAGTATTATATCATTGTCACTTAAACCTTTTCAGTATACATTAATTACTGATGTGTTTACCTCACTTTAAAATGTCCATGATGTACCACCAAAAATCGGACCCACCCTGACTTAAAGCATTCCCCAACCCCTCTCCAGCCTGAAGGAATCTCTCTTCTCTGAATTCTCACTGCACTTGGAGCACTGGGGACTTCTCATTTGGGACTCAACCCTGACCTCAAAAACTAAGGTTTTGGTAGATACTTTCTCCTCTTTTAGAACATCTGTAGACTTCCTGAGATCAGAGGTCGTAACTAGATGCTCTACATAGGGTCATTGTTTTAGTCAGCTTTTTTGCTGCTATGACTAGAGGATCTGACCAGAACAACTATAGAGGAGGAAAAGTTTGCTTAAGGCTCATGGTTTCAGAGGTTTTAGTCCATAGAAGGCAGGCTCCATTCCTCCGAGCTCAAGGTTGGGCTGAATATCATGGCGGAAGAGGGTGGTAGAGGAAAGCAGCCCACATTATGGTAACCAGGAGGCAGAGAGAGAGACTCCACTCTCCAGATACAAATATATGCCCAAAGCCGTGCCCCAATTCCCACCTCCTCCAGCCACACCCTACCACTTCAGTCACCATTCAGTTAATCTCTATCTGAGGATTGAATCACTGATTGCTTTAAGACTCTCACAACCCAATCATTTCTCCTCTGAACCTCTTGCATTGACTCACACGTGAGCCTTTGGGGCACACCTCACATCCAAACTGTAACAGTCATGCCCAATGAAGGTTTGTTGGATAAATATGTTTTCCATACTGTCCCTTGCTCTTATCATAAAACATGAATTGGATCGTGCCATTCCTCTGCTCTCCACAAAATAAAGTTTCAATAATGTAGTAGCTGTAAAGAGACAGGATCCTTCACACTTTGGCCCAAAGTGCCATTTGATACACACACACACACACACACACACACACACACACACACGTCTCTACCTACTCCCCAGTTACCACCATCTCTCCAAATGCACACTCCCTGTTCCAGCCACACCCAACTCCTTGGCATTCTTTGAGTGGAGCAGACTGCCCTGTGGGCCAATTCCCCTGCAAGCATCTCAATAAATACACTCCCTCTCTATCAAACACCAACTCAGTGCTCAAGTGTTAGCTAAAATAGCATCTCTTCCTTTTAGCCTTTCCCAGCTCCCTAGGGCCCTTCTTATTCCCTCTTAATTCCATACATTCTTTTATTGAAGCACCTGTCGGTGATGTTTTTTTGTTTAGATAACTGTGGCTTCCATTACACCATAAGCTCTCCATGAGCATCTGTATTATTCAGGATCCCCAATACCTAGTACAGTGCCTGGCACATAGTAGGTGCTCAATATTTGGTGAATGACCAGTGGTAGGTTAAAAATGTAGACTATAGCCAGACATCTGAGATGAAAAACAAAACATCACTGTCTATCTTGGGCAAGTTACTTAATTCCTCTGCACCTCAGTCTCCTCATTTAAATTGTATTAACTCATAGGGTTGTTTTAAGGATTAAATGAGTTAATAACTCAAATGAGCTTAGAACACAGCTGTGCACAGTAAGTGCTCAGTAAGTTCCATTATTTATATTATTTCTGTCCAAAAAGTACACATTTCATCTGAACTTTCCTTTGTTTGGCCTCTAGTGAATGTTGTAATGGTCCAGGCAAAAGATGATAATGAGGTAAGACTAGAAAATGTGGTATAAAGAAGAGAAAAGCAGAGGATGTCAGGTGGAATCACAGGACTTGACAATTGAAGGGATGTGAGGGGTGGAGAGAAAAGTCAAGGACTATCATATCCTCGTGTGGGAACTGAAGAGTTCACGGCAGAGTCTAAGATCATCACCAGAGCAGGCTCTAAGCTACATGAGAAATGAGGGAGCTGGTGCAGATGTGTTCAAAATGCAGGAAAGGAAATTGAGCTCCAAGGAGAGTAGAGCAAGAACCCATTACAAGAAGCCAAACAAAGTTAAATCCAAGGGAAGCTCCAAAACCACCACGCTAGGAAGGCAATGAACAGAGTCAAAAGCTCAGTTGAGGCTTACATAACTGACCTAGACACCAGGTGCCTCATGAATTCTCCATGTTTGTAAATAATAACAAATCTGAGTGACAGCAAATTAGTTGCTACAAAACTATAAGGTCTTTAGAAATTGGAAAAGGAAGAAGAAATATGGTCCATAAAATTCAATGCAAGTAAATTAAAATGAGAATATTTCAATGTAAACAACTAAGATGATGAATGTTTATAAACAGAAAACACCCTAGTGAGAAATCTGGACTCCTGAGACCTGGGCCCACGTTCACTATCAACTACCCACCTGACTTCCTGAGCCCCAGTTTCTCCAACTATACGATCAGGAGATTGGAACGATGGATCTTTGCAGTCACTCCCAGCCCTTATAGTCTCCTCAAAGAAGTATTAAATTTTTTTTTCTAGTTAGTCCCTCAAGACATCCCCCATAAACCTCACTACTGGATATCACATCACAAGTATAAGTCAAGTGCCATTCACCTCAGGGTGCCTCCGTCAATCTTCCCCTTGATATTATCTTTAAGCTGATGAAGCTTCTATTCCATTTTTAGTGGAGTCACCTGTACTTCCTCTAATTACCAAATTCTAGGGAAATTGCATCTTTCCTCATAACCTGTTGCTCAGCTTCCTATAATGGTTTCTAGCACAACTCACAAAAAGCCAACCCAAACTAGCTAAAACCATATAACTGGAAGTTTGGTAATTAGGAAGATTTCAAGACATGAGCCAATCAAGACTCAGGTCTATTCCATTATTCTCTGAGCACTTCAGACTGGGTTCCTCACTGTAGCAAAACAGTCACAGCACTTTCTGGCCATTCATGTGCTTAACACTTATATGTTAATCAGCTTTTCACCACTGTGAGAAGCAGAGAGACTCATAAAGGACGGAGCTCAGAAGGCCACACTGACACTCATCAAAGTCTCAGACAAACCTAGAGAGTCAAGAAAGGGAACATACAATCTGCCTCTTTCATGAGAGGAAATGCAAATCACATGATAAAGAACATGAATACAGGAAGGAGAGAACAATTGGGGCCAATGAAGGAATAAATCATATTTTCTATATGCTTTTTATAGTTTCACCTTCCATATAAGTCTCTATTCCACATGGAGTGACTGATGTAATAAGATGTTGAGATGAATTTTTTTCCCACATGGATACCAATTGATCTAGCACTGTGTTTTTTTGTTGTTTTTTTTTTTAAGAACATTTCTTTCCATTACACAGCAGTGGTACTTCTACCGTGAATTAAGCATCCGCGTACGTGAAAGTCAGTCTCCTGGTCTGTTTGCCTCTTCCACTACCAATATTAAACAGTCTTAAATAATGTGGATACATACAAATTTTGACATCCAATAGAGCAAGTCTTCCCACCTTGTCCTCCTTCAATGATGTCTTGGCTATTCTTGATCCCTTTCATTTTTATATAATTTTTTAAAATTTAGCTTATCATGCCACACCAAAAAAATCTAAAACCAAAAATCTTGGTAGAGAATTTTTATTGGAAGTTCTTTGAATCTATATATCATATTGGAGAAAAGTGACATTCTTAAAATATTGATTCTGTTAATGTGAACATAGTGTATCTCTCCATTCATTTACATCTTCCTTAATATTACTCAGTAAAGATTTTAAATGTTCCCTGTAAAGGTCTTACATATTATTTCTGGGTACTGTTTATGTCATTTTAAATTATGAACCTTAAAATTTAGTTTTTATTCTTTGCTGATAGAAGGAGAATATATTCTTACATTTATTTTTTTATTTCTAGAAAATTTAATAAACTCTTATTAATTCTAGCAATTTATAATTGTATGTGGAAAATCAAAATGAATACATAAATCATCTGCAAATAGTGGCAATTTTATTTCTTTCATTCTAAACCTTACACACTTTCTTTTTCTTGACTTATTGGGCTATCTGGCACGATATTGACTAGAAGTAGAGAAAGCAGGAATCTGTCTTATTGCTCAAATTTTATCTTATCATATGAATGAATTTCCTTCTATATTTACTTGGTTAGGATTTTTATTACAAATGGACGGTGAATTTTACCAAAAGATTTTTCTGCATCTATTGAATGATCATAGAATTTTCTTCCCTTAATCTATTATTGTGGTGGATCATATTTATTGATTTTCAAATGTAAACCAACATTGTTTTCCTGGGTCATGATGTATTAAGCTTTTATGTGTTGCTGTTTGGGACTGGTTTTTGTCGTTTCATTTTGTTATGCTATTGTTTTGCTAAAGATATTTCCCTCTATGTTCATAAGTGAAATCAACCTGCAATTTCCCTAAAAAAAAATTTTGTCTTTTTCAGGCTTAGGTTTCAAGATTATGCTAGTAGCCTCGTAAATTGAGTATTTTTTGAAGTGGTCCTTCCTTTCCTATTCTCTTACACAATTTACATAAAATTAGAATAATCTTGTACCTGAATTTTGATAGACTTTACCAGTGAAGGGCAATCTGGACTCTGGGCCTAGACTTTTGTTTTTCTTTTTTGTGGAAAGATCACATGCAACTTTTTTGTTTGTGATTACAGGATCATTCAGACCTTCTGGCTTTTTTGAGTGAGCTTTGGTGTTACTTTTTAAAGGAATTTATTCATTTCAACTAGCTTTTAAGTGCATTGGCATAGAGTTGTTCATATTACCCTCTTATTTCATATAAATGTCTGCAGATATGTAGTGATTAATCCCTTTTCATTCCTGCTATTGGTTATTTTTGTATTCTCTTTTCTTCTGAATGAGTTTCCACAGAAGTTGTTGATTTTATTAAACATTGTGAAGAAACAGCTTTTGACTTCATTGATCCTCTACTTAATGTCCATTCATCATTTTTTGCTTCTAGCTTTATCATTTTCTCTTTTCCACTTTGTTTTATTTTTCTTTATTTTACTTTGCTTGAATTCATTTCCTTTTTGAGATCAATGTGTATCTGATTAACTTGCCGTCTTTTCTATTAATATAGGCATTTGAGGTTACTATTTCCACTCTAAGTTCTATTTTAGCTGCATTCTATTAATGTTCGATATAGTATTTTTATTACTATTTAGTACACATAATTTTCTAACATGCACTATGACATATATTTTGGTTATTTTAAAGTATATTTCTTAATTTTCAAATACATTGAGATTTCTTAATTGTCTTTGCACAATTGCATTATTGCTAGAATTCATACTCCATGATTTTGATTCCTTGAAATCTGTAGAGATGTGTTTTATAGACAAGTGCATGGTTATTTTTGTAAATGACCCATGTTGCTTGACAAGGTTGTATATTCTGCAGTTTTAAAGTGCACTGCTATGTCTATAACCTATTGTTGCATACCAAGTCACCCCCAAAACTTAGTGGTAAAACAGCAACGATTTTTACTTGCTCACAATTCCATTTTGAGCTGGGATCCCTCATACATTTGCTATTGTTTAGTTGGCTTGGGGCTAGCTGGTCACAGATGGCCTTATTCACACATCTGGCAGATGACTGTCTAATCCTGGTTCTCCTACACAGGAGAGGTCCAACCAGCTAGCAAACAAGGGGAGATGTAAGGCTCAGATTCTAAAATCATACAATATCATTTTTGTGGCAATTCGATGGGTCAAATAAGGAACAATGTCAACCAAGATTCACAGGGTAAGGAAATAGACTGCTTATTATTGGTAGGATAATAAAAGGTATGGCCATCTTTAATCAACCACAAGTGATATCCATTTGTCTTCTGATATTAACATCAGTTACATCAGCTTTCATTTATTCACTTATTTGGTCAGTGTTTGTATCTCAATTCAATTGCTTTGAACTTTTCTAGGCCCTATTGCTTTAGATGTGTCTCTTATAAACAGCAACTTCTTGGATTTTGTTATTTTTGGTTTTGTCTGTTTTGATCTTTTTTTTTTTTATACTGGAGCATTTTCTCTGTTAATATTTGATACAGTTACCGAGAGGTCTGAGTATAAACCTAACATCCTACTGTATACTGTTTATCCTGCATGTTCTGTATTTATTTTGCACCCTATGATAGTTAATTTCATGTGTCAATTTGACTGGATCATGAGGTGCACAGATATTTGGCCAAACACCATTCTGGACATGTCTGTGAGAGTGAGCTTAGATGACATTAACATTCATTTAAATCATGAGATTGAGTCGATCAGCAATACAAGAGAATAAAATAATGGCATTCACAGGTAAATGGATGAATTTGGAGAATATAATGCTAAGTGAAGTTAGCCGATCCCAAAAATCCAAATGCCGAATGTTTTCTTGGGTATAAGGAGGCTGATTCTCAGGGGGTTTGGGACAGGGAGCATAGGAGGATTAGAAGAACACTGGAAAGGTCAATGGGGAGGGTGGAGAAGGGAGGGGGAAAGAAGGTAAAAAAAAAAAAACAGATGGTAGAATGAGATGGATATCATTACCCTAAGTGCTTGTATGAAGACACGAATGGTGTGAATATACTTTGTATACAACCAGAGATATGTAAAAATGTGCTCTATGTGTGTGATATGAATTGTAATGCATTCTGCTGCTATATATAACAACTTAAAATAAAAGAAAAGAGATTGAGTAGATTGCCTTTCTTAACATGGGTGGGTCTCATCCAATCAACTGAAGGCCTGAATAGAACCCAATGCTGACCCTCCCGCGAGTAAAAGGGAATTCCACCTGCATGAGTGCTTACCCTGGGACACTGATCTTTTCCTGTCTTCAGCCTTGAAGCTGAAACATCAATTCTTTTGGCCTTGAGGCTCCCCGTTTTCAGACTGGAATTTACACCACAAGTTCTCCTGCTTCTCAGGCTG
The DNA here is from genome assembly GCA_025594165.1 of Tamias sibiricus. Lineage (NCBI taxonomy): Eukaryota > Metazoa > Chordata > Mammalia > Rodentia > Sciuridae > Tamias > Tamias sibiricus. The sequence continues at coordinate 105,867,426 of CM046658.1, read as the reverse complement.
TTGGACCTGAACAAAACTACACCTTTGGCTCTTCTGGATCTCCAGCTTGCCCACCGCTGATCTTGGGATTCAGCCTCTGCAATCTTTATAGAGCCAATTCCTTATACTAGATCGCATAAGCAAATATATAATGACTAACATACAATCTTGGATCTTGCTTCAGAATGTAAAGGGACTTAACCTATAGTGTTGCTCTCAGCCTTTGGGGCCTCTATTGAAGCTTAAAGACTAGAAGAAAAGTCATCCAAAAATGATATCAGATTATTATTCTACAATTTTTAAAACATCTTTCCTAATTCAGGTGATTCAAATGTGGATCATCTATGAGGCAGAATAATTATTCCACCTTTAAAAATTCAGAACTGAATGAGTTATGTTCCTCTCCTTCCCCCAGTCCCTGTAAAAGCAAAACCAAAAATAGATTAGTTGTTTCTGTAGGGTCCTATGGAAACAATCTGTTATGCTTGGAGTCTGCTCTCTCCTCCCATTCGTCCCTTGCATGTGTCACACACGTCTCCACAAGCAGGTACACAGTCCTTTCTCTCACAAGCAAATACCCAAAACTGAAAAATGATAAAAGAAAGCTCTTGCTGCCTGAGTGCTGCTGGGAAAACAGAGGAGAGCCCAGCAACCTGTGGCCATGGAGATGGTTTGTAATCAGCAAGCCAAGGCCCTTGCTTTCCTTCCTTCTCTGGGCATACAAGAAATGGTTGGTTTAGAAACCCTGAGCCCACAGACTATTTTCCAGCAACAACTGCATAGCAACCAGGATTCATACACTGCAAACCCGGCAGTCAGAAACTGCTCGTGTCCTGCTTATCAAAACGAAACGTGTGATAGCAAACACATCAAGCTTCCCTTCTTTGCAGTAGGGCAGACCTGATATTCTGAACTGTCTTCTCAAATGACACTAAATCACTGGATAAAATACATAAGCATTTAAAACACACATACACATATATACACTACTGAGCTGGCACAAAAGGAAGAGAATATACAAAGTTCAAAATGAAGTGAAAGCAAGAACCTTGGGAAGCGAGCAGGCGGCAAGCCACCTTTAGCCCCGAGTTTCTGTTTCCACAGCTGCAAAGGCTTGGGGTTTGTGAAGTAAAGACTGAAGTACCACTAACACGGAGTCTATCCGGAGACACCACCTAAACCTTGTGCCACCTCCCAGGAGCTATACCCTGAAGGTAAAAGTAGACAAGAAATAAACCCCCTGTGCCAAAGAGGACAAGGAAGTGCACGTGTTTTGACTTTGGTGTTGGAGTCGGGGAAGATCTCCCCTGAGAGCTCGTGACCACAAGCCAGCCCTCAACTGCTCTGCTGGCTGAGTTAACACCCTTCAGATCATGTGCAGAAGGCTGAGTAAATCCTTTTCGGAGAAACAAAACTTCAACTGAGGACTCCCACAATCCCCCCACAATTTTCCAAGGAAAATGAACAGCTTTATGATTTTTAAAAAATCACACAATAAACAAGGAACAAGATGCTAAAACCAACAGGCAGAAAATTCCACAGGCAGCAAAATCAGATCACAGAGAGCTCAGATGTTGGGATTATGAGATTTAGAATACAGAATGTTTCTGCAGCTCCATCCTTGCCCATTTCTCCTGATCCAAATGTAAACCACATGTGTTCTGACTCTCATGTCCCTCTTTACTTCTTCAGAGACGCTGTTCTTGATTTTCTTCTTTTTCAACCACACTCTGCCTATCTTTCCCAAGGGCTATGAGCACATCTCCATCCTCCCATAAAGACATGAAGGAAAGGAAAAGAAGGGAAAATGCCTCCACCCACCTTGCTCCATCATTCTTACAGTTAAACCTCCGGGAAGAGCAATGATTAGGACTCCCCACCCTAACCCCTCCCTTCTGAAGTGGTCCTTACCCAGGTTGTCAGTGTCCTAAGGCACCAGGCCACCAAACTCAATAAACTGTTATCTTACCTGCTAGTGCTGGCACATTTGCACAGTGACCATGCTCTCCTTCCAGAATCTCGTTCATTCCTCAGCCTCTGTGACACCATTTTCTTGATTTTTCTCTTATCTCTCTGCTCATTTCTTCCAGTCTCCTTTGTGTGTCTGCTAGGGTTGGATCTAGAATATCCCCAAAGGCCCATGTGTTAAAGTCTTGGTTCCCAGCTTGAAATTATTGGGAAGTGGTGAAATCATTAGAGGTTAGGGATAGGGCTGGAAATGTGGCTCAGTTGGTAGAGTGCTTGCCTAGCATGCACAAGGCCTTGGGTTCAATTCCTAGCAGTTGCCCCCCAAAAAGGATGAGGCTAAGAGTAAGGCTTTCAGGTGATGGAGGAAGGACACCTTCAAAGGGCATGTGGGACCTAACCTTTTCATTTTTCTTTCACTTCCCACCATGAAGTAAGCAGTTTTACTTCACTATTCACTTCCACCATGATGTGCTACCTCACCATAGGCCCAAAGCAATTAGGTCAATCAATCATGGACCTCCAAACTGCGAGCCAAAACAAAATTTTTATCTTTAGAAGATCTAACACGGTGTTACAGCTCCTCTGCCCAACTAGGATATTGTTCTAAAGACTTTGCACATTCTCCATGGGCACATAATCCATTTTCATGGCTTAAAACAGCCATCTAATTCTGGAGCATGCACATCTGGGGATGTAGGAAGTCTTTCCAAAATTAATAGTTTTAAGGAGATTGATTACTCGATCCTCAATTTCTGTATTCCTTCCTAGAATCAATCTGCCTGAGAATATGCCTGTGAGGAAGATGTCTCCTTCCCAAGCTAGCCATTACCCAGCTCTGAGCCTACTTATGGTACATTTCCCCAGGGTGTAAAAAGCCCTGAGCCACCAGCTTGCAAATGCTGTAGATGTTGAGAAAGTAGAAAACTATAATATGAGTAATAAATGCTCTTGTGTATTAGGATGGTTCCAACCCTATTCTCTCAATTACATTGAAGGAAGACTAAATGCAATTGTCAGGCAAATGGATTGATCATTAAAAATAATTTTTGATGTTAGGCCAGTATGTGAATGGGGTATTTAATTCAGAAGGGGTTTAAAAAATTGGTTGGCATTGCTATAACAACATCATCCATCCTCATCTACTTGTTTGACCAAACAAAGTTTGTCAGCATAAATATCAAAGCAATGCACAATATTAAAAGATTTTATGCAGAGTTCTGTGTTGTTCTAGCAATAAGTAATTCCCATTCATAGACGCGTGCACTAGTGGAAAAAATACCTACCCACCAGTTCCATTAAAAGAGGCATTCTCAGTAATATTTTCATGATCACATTTAATGATTGTTCATTTAAAACTACATTTTTTGTTTTAATCAATGTGTACTACTAATAATTTTAGCAATAGCTCAATCTAGAAGAAGTTAATTAACACTTAGAGCCTTATGGTTCTCAGGGGAAATTTGTTAAAAATTTGTTTTAATTACCATGTAGTAATTGTTGTCCAGACAAATATAAAAGGACATTGAATAAAAATCTTTCAAGCATAAAAAAAGCCTTACTTTAGGATTACATCTATGGAATAAAAATATAAGTTCAAGGATAAAAAGGAAAGGTGTAAAATCTCTACCCTGTTAAAGAGCAACTTGTTGGTGGTGTGTTTTTGAAATGGATGACAGTAGGTAGCAGATCACATGTATGTTTAGCTTCTATTGGATGTCTTGAAATGACAATTTTCTTTCAAAATGTCAATATTTAAAATACATCAGAAAAGACAAATTTTGAGCCAGGCACGGTGGCTCATGCCTGTAATCCCAATGGCTCAGGCGGCAGAGACTGGAGTATGGTGAGTTCAAAGCCAGCCTTGGCAATTTAGTGAGGCCCTAAACACCTCAGTGAGACCCTGTCTCTAAATAAAATACAAAATAGGGCTGGGGATGTGGCTCAGTAGTTGAGTGCCCATGAGTTCAATCCCTTGTATCCCCCGCTTAAAAAAAAATGTCTATTGTAGAATCTAAGTGGTGAGTATGTGGTGCTCACTGTCCATTATTTAAACTTTTCTATATGCTTGAAATTTTTCATAGTAAAATATTGGGGGGAAGTTCTAGAGGGACTATTTGTTTCAAAATTATTTTATGGTGTGGGGGAAAGTTTGAAGACCACTGGCTTCAATTCATCACCATTTGCTGATGAATCCTTACCTTAAACTTATAGCTCAAACCTCTCCCCAGAATTTCAAATTTCCATTCCATCTGGATTTCCCACCAAATCTAAAACAGCAGATCCAAAAATGAACATATCATCTTCCCTTTATCAGTTAGAAATATCTTCAACTATAAGTAACAGAACCCAAAGTCAAACACATTAAGGGTTGTTTTTCTTATATAACTAGAAATCTGGAGATAGGTGGATGCTGGTGTTGGTTACATGGTTCAACAGCATCCTGGCTGGCAGATCTGCAAGTTTCTTGTCTTTTCCTCTAGTCACAATATTGTTTTAGAGTTTCAGGCATCATATCTGAGTTCAACACAGGAGAAAAATAGGAGAAAGGAGAAGCCACGTTAGTGACAATTAGTCACAGGCTAACTTCTTCATTATGTCATTATCTAGGATGCCTCTCAGCCACAATTCACACAAAACATGTATGTGCACATACAGACAAAACTCAAACTACACTTGGCTTCAGAGTTGGCTGACTTCATGATGAAGTAAAGTCATCGATGATCCAGGTTTTTTCAACTTGCTGCTTTGTTGTCCTCAATGTTGTTGGATCTGTGTTGAGGCTGGTACAGAGTTGGAGACAGCTATTTCAAGTATAACAGCCAGACTCAATAACTTTGAAAAGAAGAGAGACCATCTGGGCCCCATTAAACACCACTCCATCCCCTTTGCCAAAACATCTGTCAGTTTGTTTTCTGAACTAAGTACAAGGAAAACAGGATTATTTTAACCTAGTCCTGCCAAGGGTCAGCCTCCCCTAAGAGGAGAGGCTTCATCTTTGTGAATGGGGGGATTGGACAAGTCTAGACTCAAAATCTAAAACTGTTACATTAAGCAGGCAATAATTTGTCTCTAATACACCTGTGCTAAAATTATAGTGTGAAAAAAAACAATAGATTTGCATGTCATAATAAGGGTTCTGTTCCCAGAGTATAGAATATAATGTCTAAATAAATACATTTTGTCTTAGAGATGTGAAATTCAACAATATATGTAAATTATAATATCATATCATTGTTGTTCATTTAGTTGATTGATTGCATGCCTGCTGGGTACTAGACACTACTCTTTAGTTTTTTTCCTTTATAGTAAAATAGAGGTGTCAGATATAGAAACGTGTTTGAAATCAAAGCTTTGTGTCTGCATACCTAATAACTTCTATCTTTGTCTCTAGATCACTGTGTGAGACTTATGCTTACTACCAGAATCAACACTTTCATTTTTCTTTTTTCTACTCATTTTTGTAAATAAAATTCACTAGATTTTCAAACATGTGTTCAAAGATGCAGATGTAGGCCAAGATGGCAACATGGTAGAGACTGAATGGTTGGCTGTGCAGGCACTGTTCTGGGCACTTTACAAACATTAACTCATTAATCTTTCCAACAATTCTTTGAGACAAGTACTATCCCCAAGTTGCAGGTGAGGAGATGGGAAACTGAGGCCCTCGATTTGTGTTGCACATTGAACAGCTACCTGCAAGCTGTGATTTGGCTCCAGCACCCTCCTGACTCACCTCCCCACTGCCTTCACATGGGCTCCTGCTCTACTTGGCTAGCAAAGGTTCTCATCCTTTTCCCAGGAGGCCTTGGTCTCTTGCAAACTTTAGCACATGCTACCTGGACTGCTCTTCCTCTCCTCTGGGACTCATTCTTCAAGAAGGGATCAGTCTCACTCTCCTTAGCAAAATCTCTCCTGGACAATGCATTGAGGCCTGGGATACTGGTCGAGCACTTAACTTGCCCTGCCACCTCGACACAACTAATTGCGTACAGATCTGGTCTCTACAGATATGCAATAGGAGAACTGACTGACTCCCTCCTTGTTGAGTCCCTAGGGCTTGTTACTATGCCTGGTCTATAATTGGCACTTAGAATGTTGCTGAATTAATGCATAAGCTCCCTGAATTTTACACTTTCCTGTCTCCCCCACACTGTCTGACACCACACATTGTAGACACTTTAGTCAACGGGAGTGGGGAGCCTGAGTTCCCGCCAGCAGCCAAACTTAATAAAAACAAAGCAAAACCAAAACCGCCCCCTTTTCTCCAATCTCCACAACATAATCAAGATCCCGGGAATTTGGATTCATTTCAAGTCCTCTCATCTGTCGTATCTAGCAGGATATGTGGGTGGAGGGAGTCTGACACCAAGTAGGATGGGGAGCAGTGTCAGGGCTCAGGGTGGCCGCACCGCGCGCCCTCCCCCAGTTCTTGCCTATTAAGGTAAGAACCCTCAGAGAAGCGCAGGGCGGGGGCAGGAGGGAGGGTCCCCCCGCAAGCCGCCTCTGCGGCCTGTGAGCTTACAGGGCGCCGCGGGACCACAGCCCTGGAAACTCCGCCGGGTGCTCCGACACGGGTCCTGCCAGCTTCAGGGCGGCCTCGGATTCTACATCTCTTGTACCGGAAGCCACCTTCCTAGGTTTCCACAGCCACCGAGGACGCGACCTTAGATCTTATCCATCAAGGAGGGCCTCAAAGGAGTCTAGGCACTGGCGCTGATTAGATGGGTCCCGAGTCCCCGGTGGACGTTCTTTCGTCGCAGATGCTGGGATAGCCGCCGGGAGCAGGGACCCAAGGGAGGGAAGGAAGGTAGTCTCCGCGGCAGAATGAAAGGAGGGAGTCCCTGGGTGCAGGGACCCGCACCCCCACGGCTTCCCTGCTCACCTCCCCACCCACTCGCCAGCGGGTCGCTCCGGGTCCCCGCAGGCCCCGCCCCCAGGCCCCGCCTGCGGCCCGCCCCCTCCGCCCCTCCCTGCCGGCGCCCGCCGCTCCCCGGGCTCGCAGCGCGGGCCTGGGGACTTGGAGCCCGCAGCCTGGGCCACAGCATGGGGCGCTTCCGCGGGGGCCTGCGGTGCATCAAGTACCTGCTGCTCGGCTTCAACCTGCTGTTCTGGGTGAGACCCGAGCCGGCAGGCCCGAGCAGGGCAGGGGGCCTGGCAGCGGGCGCGGGGCCGGGGTCTCGGGGGAGCTGACCGCCGTGCGTCCGAGCCGGCTCTGGGAGAGGGCAGGGTGTTCCTACGGCTGGAGGCGAGGCGAGAAGGCAGACAAAGAAGAGGGGACGGACGGAGGGGGAGGGAACGGAAAAAAGAGAGGTTGAGCAATGGGAACCGGTAAGAAGCGGAGACATCGTGCGTGCGGCTCTTCCCCGGGAGGAGCTCCTCTGCCTAGGTTTTTTATCTGTGGGCGGGTGACGCCAGGTGCGGGGACCCAGCCACTCCTCACCTCCTGAGGGCTCCCGGCCCTGGCGGTCCGCGCTCCCCTCCAGCTTCCCATGCACACACACCCCCTTCTCGCTCTGCCTTCCTGCGGGACCCGGGCGGCCTGGCCAGTGGGTTGGGAGGGAAACCCCTGCCTTAGGGCTGCCTGTGGGGTGGCACCCCATCCAGAGTGTGTGAACACACCATCTACCTCTGTGGGGTTTGTTTAGGAAATTGGGTGTAGGAATGAAAATTGTGGGGGTGGGGAAGGATCGTCCTTTTTCTAGGCATTATGACAGGGTCCCAGTTAATGAAGAGGTGGGAGTGCTCTTTGGGGAAGGATGTGGGGAACTGAGGGGTTTCCAAGAGGCAGCAGCATCTCCCCCACAGTTCCCTGTCCGCTGCTAAATACTAATGCTAATGGAGATGATCTCATTCAACTTTGCAGGGTTTTATGGAGCTGACAACAATCCGGGAATTAGTAGTTCGCAGAGAGATAAGACCGTGACCCTTGTCTTCTATATTATTAAGAGAATGGTTAGGGCTCCACCATCCTTAGCTCCCTGGATAATCAGCCCCAGGTCCTGAAGATTTCTGACAAAGGTCTGAAAATTGTCTTCTGCACAGTCCCTCTTGGGCTTTCTTAATGCCACTCACAGTAACTGCTTCGATAGACCCTGAGTAAAAATATAGGTCCTGCTTTGGGTGAAGAGGTTTTTAGTGGGTGGAGGGAGCAGCAGGGGCTTAGGTACTTTGAAAACATTTGCTCTGGGGAGGTTGCTTCCCATGACTGCAAGTTATTAATTATTGAATAATGGGCTCAGCTTGTGTCTGCCAACCCATTAGCCCAGACGCCTGGGTGACTCCAACAACTCCATGCTCTTCCAAGTAGCCATCTTCAGCATCTTTCAGCAATGGAATGTGTGGAGGAGGTACCCAGGAACAGCCCCTGCATTTTAAAGATGACATGACTTTTGTACACCTGGGCATTTATATCCAGCATACTATAGGGAGGAACATATCTCAAGGCCCTTATCTTGTATTTTTTTTAGTAGCCTGGCTTAATTTCAAAAGCGGTTAATTATAGATGTCATTGCTGCAGTGACACCTTTCACTCTCATTGCTTACAAATTTAAAAGAAGTTTATGTCAGCCTTAATAGAAGTTCTTAGACTGGGTTCAGCGCTTATTCAATGCTTGATGCAGTGCCAGTGTTTCCAGGGATAATTGGAAGCATTTATTGAGTGTTTTCAATGTGTCAAGGACAGGGCTAAGCACATTACATTTATTATCACACTTCATCCTCATGGCAATACTGATGTACATCATGTTATCCCTATTTTTACAAATGAGGAAACTGAGATTCAAACAGGTTAATTTGCCCAAGGTCACACAGCTAGCAAGTGGCAAAGATGGGTCTCAAACTCTGCCTACTTGCTTTTAAATACTGTGGTACATTCAGTTAACCAGTGGTTCTCAAAAGGGTGGCTCCTGGACCAGCAGCATCAGCATCTCTTGGAAATTTGTCAGAAATGCACATTCTAGGCTCATCCTGAACCTGCTGAATCAGAAACTCTGGGAGAGGGACCCAGCAATCTATTTTAACAGACCACCCAGGTAATTCTGACCCATGTGCAAGTTTGAGAGCCACTATTAAATAATGACTAAACAAATAATAAACAAATAAGCACTTATAACTGCAAACACTATTTCCTAAGCAGCTAATCTACTTGAGGAAATGAGACCAATGCATATAGAACAATAAATCACCCCCACCCAAAAAAAGAAAAGTTCAGTATATAATCAAGTGATAAATTTCACACTATTGACCATAAACACACTAAGGAAGGGAAGTAGCAGCAAAGCAAAGTTTGAGTGCCTCCATGTGTTAGCCACTGAGGTCAAATATGGCCTTTGGTATATATGATCTGATTAAAGTGTTCAGAAAAGGGATCACAGTAACAGTAAGAAGGCTGCAAAGTCTCCTGAAGAAGGAGACATTAAGGCAAAGGTGAGCAACCAGCGTCCACAAGCTGATATGCAAAGCAAGGGGCATGTGAGCCACCATCTATATGAAGAAACCTTCAGGCTTAAGGGCAGAGATCCCAAGCAGAGTGTGCTTGAGCAAGTAATTTTTACTTCTCAGCTTGATTTATCATTTGTATGAGTGAAGAAATAGAGTTGTTGAGAGTAGTAAAAGCAAATATGTTAAGTATCCAACCTCACCTTTTATGAGCCTTATACATGGTTAGTGCTCAAAAAGGTTAATAATTATTTTTATTATTAAGTGCCTGGCACATAGGAAGCATTAAACATAAAGCTCTTTCCCCTGATTCCCTTAATATTGGCAAATAGTAAACATGTGTGCCAAATGACTTCCAACTTGTCTTCATTTGGGAATATACATTACCTTCTTAGTTTGTACTTGTGGATTTTCCCCACTAGAACTTACAGCACTGAGAGCAGGAATTTCTTTTTTTCTGTTTTGTTCACAGATGTATCCTCAGTGTTTAGAATGGTGCCCAGCATATAGGAGGCACTCGATAAATATCTGTAGAGTGAATTAATGAAGCTGCATTAATCTCAGGTTGGAAAACTGAGTATGGATTCTTGATTTACATAATCAGTTGTCGACTGGATCTATCTCTGTCTGCTCATCATTACTTAGCTGTTGTTTAGACTGAGCCCAGTAGGGAAAATTGTCTTCTGCACAGTCCCTCTTGGGGACCTTCTTCTCTGTCAGTTCCACATGGCTGCAGGGGGCAGGGGACAGAGCTATGCAACAGCATCAGGTAGAGGCAAACTTCCCGTGTTTGTGCTACACAACCAACACGAAAGAGACAAACTGAAACCAGTGTCTGATGCCTGATGGGGAAGAACTATATGGAGTAAGTTATTTAAATATCTACCTCCATTGTCAATGAAGGAACCTGATTCCAGAGAAACCCCACCCTAGTTTCTGAATTTGTTTTTTCCTGGTTGGAGGACTTTTCCTGGAAGGACGGGCTTCAGCTGTGACTTAGAGTGTAACTTTTACACACAACCTTAGACATCTGCCCTTCTGAGGTATAAGGTCCCTGTAGGTGACAGCATTTTCTGTCCTGTCAGAAATTGGCCAGAGGGCAGGCATAGAGGTTTTCTGATCTGCAATTTGACAGATGGATTTGCAACCTCCTCAGGCAGCTGGGTTTAAGTTCCCCTAGGCTGTGCTCCTGGTTTTCTAAACATTCAGCTAGATCCTGCCAGAGCCTGCAGTGCCTGGCCCAGGGCCACTGCCTGGATTCTCCCTTGAATTTTTAAAGTAAAAGTAAAGCCTACCCATTAACTCTACTAAATTAATTTCTGATATCATCGTTGATGTCTACCTTGAAACCCCTCCTAACATCTGTCAGGTCTAAATTCAGACACTGCAGTCAGATAGCTCTGTATTTTCCTGTGCCTTTCATTGAAATCACCTTCGTTTTTTTTTTTTTTTTTTTTCCTCTCCGTTGCATAGCAATATAAATAAAACACCACAACCCACCCAGCCACACATGCTGTTTTAAAGAAAAACCTGGGCGCTGTTTATTCCTTGGTTTATTGTTGTCTGCTCAGCGTTTTCCTATCATTGTGCTGTAGTTAGTGGCTCACTGTCCCCGTCCAACAGGAAGCCAGGCAGTTCTTTGTTGAAAGCCAGATGCCGTATATGGTGAGTTTGAAGTTTCTCTCCTTTCCTTCTCACCATTACTAACACAGCATTGGGTTTTCACTTGGTGATGCCTAGCAGGTGCTTGTAGGAAAGAGAGTGTTTCTTTGGCTTGGGAGAAAAAAAGCTTGGTTCAAATGAATCTTACAGAGGTGGCCTCCTCCTCTTTCCCAAATATGTCAAATAGTACTTTAGAGAAATCACCTGTTGGAGAAACTGGTTTTTAAAAACAAAGAAAGAATGTATCCTTTGGAGTCCACCCAAATGCTAGACCACTCCAGAAAACAGCTCAGCCTCACTGTAGGATAGTCTTCATTTCTGATTTCTGTCAAGATGGGAAGACAGCAGCAGAGAGTCAGCCCCCACCAGTGTGAATCACAGGGACCTAGTGCTGCTAGGAGGAGCAAGGAGTCTACAATAGGGTCAGTCTGGGGAAGCCAGCGCTATAGTTACAGTGTCCTGGCAGACCTTGGGCAGGTCTGCACAACATGGCAATTCAAATCTAGGAATTCCAAGCTTGGAAAGTGTATATTGGCACCACACTGCCTGAATATTTTCCTGGCTCCATTGTTTAACCTCTTTGATCCTCAGTTTTTCTCATCTGTGAAACAGGCATGATATAGTACTCACTTCAGTCTGATCTTTGTGCAAATAAAATGAGTTAATACATGTAAGGTCCTCAAGTATGGTACACCCACATACACATAGTAAATACTCAATAATATAAGATACAAGTAATAGTTGCACTTGAATACAAGAGATACAAGTGAGAAAGTAGAATCCAGACTCCATGAGACCCACGAAGGTAAGGAGAAGCAAGATGGTGTCCCAAGTCCAACCAAAAAGTGCCAAGAGTCTTAGCTTATCAAAGGTGTGGAGTCAAAAGAAGAGGCTCCCTCCTCTATAACCCATTCAGTCAGAAAGCCTGTGCTGAGTTCCTGCTGTGTACCTGGCACTCTGCTAAGTGCTGGCAACTCAGAGATCTCCTGCATCAGGAGGCACTTGTGCCTTTCTGTAGCCTCCATTTTGTCCTTGATTGTCACTTATTCTCTCAGGACTTTGCTCCTTGGGAGTAGGGACTGTGTCATACTGGCACCCCCTTCTTCTATTCCCTCAGCACCTAGTTAGAGGTTCATCATGGCTTCAACTGACAGGGCTGTGTGCACTGACCCTAGAGCAGAGCTTTTCATTACCCTCCCTACCTCTGTGCCATTGGAGCCCAAGGGGAGGTATGGGAAAGCTTTTGGGGTGAAGAGCATCTCAGAGATGAATGTGCAGAAGCCACCCCAGACCTTGTTCAATTACATATTCTGATTCAGTAGGTCTGCATCTCTAACAAGTCTCCAGGTGATGCTGACACTGCTGCTCTAGGACCACATTTTGAGAACCACTGTTTTGGATGTGACCAGCTGCACTCACTTCCTTTGGGGCAGGGAGTTCCTTCTTCTTGGCTTGCTCTTGGCAGTGATTTTAATTCCAATTACCACTTTACTACCACTGTTTTCAGATTCTTTTTTTCTACACTAATCCTTGATGGTTTCCTGAATTGCCATCATCCACTGCATTTTACTGTGCTTTTCTAGAACATCATCTGTGAAGTCTCTTGGTTCTCCAACCATGTGGGACAAAAGAAAACATAACCTCCATCCCCCAATGTTAATATTGACAGTATCACAACAGTGCCCTTTTTCTAAAGCAAGTGATGTTATACTGATCTTTGAAACAAATTGTGTCATGGTCACTAAGAGATGAAAGAAAAGGAATCAAGACAATGAGGCCAGTAAGCTGGGGATATCCAATGGACTAAGAGCACATCTTACAGATAAATGGGGTTTACCTTGTCCTACCTTTTCATCCTCTTTGGATTTGGGAGCAAAATAACAATACTAATGAACACTTATATATGATGTTTAGTTTACAAAATGCTTTCACATGCATTATCCCATCTGATTGTGAATCACAACAACCCCATGGAACAGTATAACTGCCACCATTTTACAGATACAGAAACTGAGTCAGGCAGAATAGGTTGTATGTCCCAGGACTTCTGATTTTAAACCCCATTTTCTTCCCACTGTGGTAACTTTTGGGGACATGAGTAATACACAGTATAAGAAATGATACTGGCCTGGAAAGTGTGAAGTCTGTGAGCAGGATGATTAAATCCAATGTCAGATTTAGTTTTGATGTATTCCAGAAATGCAGGTATAAAAAGATGGATAGTATATACCTTGACATATGGCAGAAGCAGGAGAAATATTGAGAACACTAACCAAACATTTTAAGATAGAAGAAAAGTAAGATAGAAATTGAGTGTGTATCAAGAGACAGTTTCACAAATTAATTTAAGCAGCAGAAACTTGAAAAAGGATAGTAAAAGCGAATATAAATGTAAGCTATGTGCTATCTGCTCTCTTAAACACATTTTTATGTGAGCATTTTTAATCCTCACAATAATCTTATGAAATAAAAGCTATTATCATCCCCAGATTATATATGAGGAAACAGAAGTACAGAGAGTTTAAGAGACTTGTGCAGTTCTCAGAGCTAGCCAGTGGCAGAGCTGGGTTTTGGTGTGTGGTTCCAGAGTCCATGCTTCCAGAGTCCATGCTACCACTCCAAGTCTAAAGGCTGAAACTCAGACATGCCCGTGACTTCTACACGCACACTATCCAATACAGTGGCTGTGCTACTGAGCACATGTGGCTATTTAAACTTAAATCAATTCAAGTTAAGTAAAATGTAATATTCATTTCCTCAGTCCCAAAAGCCACATTTCAAGTGTTCAATAGCCATTGGTGGCTGGTGGCTATGGTATTGGACAGCACAAATAGAGAACATTTCCATCACTGGAGAAATTTCTGTTGGACAGCTCTAGCCTAAATAAAATGATTTTTCTCTCATAAATACATATTTTTCTCTTATTGGGTTTTAAATTAAAACTAGAGAAAAGAGGACATAGCTTCTGTAAAAGGCTACTGGTTTTCTGGTATAGAGAGATTAGAAAACTCAAGGGAATCTCAGCCATCATGGAAAGTGGGAGCATAGTGCCAACAAAAATCAGAAGATGGCAGACAACTAAGTTACTGGTACCATGGAATTAAGAGTAAGGTTAGTGAGTTTACCAAGGTAATAAGACTAAATGCTGGGCACTCACTGTTCAAGTGGTGTAACATGAACTTAGTTAATCTCTTAAGAAGATATGATCACTCTTTCTGCTTTGCAAATGAGGAAGCTGGGGCTAACAGAGGCTAAGTGGCTTGCCCAAGGGTCACAGGACTAGTAAGCCTGATTCAATCCAGTTGGCTGGAACCCCGTTTTGACCACAGTAACTCCCCTATGCCACAGTGCTGTCTGTACCTGTGGACATATTTGTTATCCACCTCCGGGCATCAGTTATTCAGTAGGAATACTCAGAAGAGGTAAAATTAGATGAGCAGGTGGCAAATTTTCCAAAACTTGTGCCAAGCTCCACCCTCTCCATTGTGATGGCGATTGGAAAAGAATCATCTTGTAAACAGGGAACTAGGGAATTGAACAGAGATGACAAAGCCCCCCAACAGGGGCAGTTTGTGGCTGGGGGATGCATAGGAAGCTGCTGTCACTCAGCCCCAAAGCCAATTTGTTCTCCCTCCATATGCCAGAATCTGCCTATGCCTCTGTGAATGGGCCATGCTACACCTCCCTGACCTCAAATAGGCTCTGATAAAATTAATGTTAAGAAAATTATCTGTAGAGCACCAACCTGGGCTTCTGTGGTTTCTACTAGATTCTATCCAAGCTAACATTTTCCTAAATGAAGTGTTTTAGCATATTCCTATCTGAGTTCTACCTGAAATATTTTTTTTTCTGCCATTGTTTCTCTGTAATAATTAAAACTGGACAAATATCATTATTATTGATCAATATTTAAGAATTCCTTCAGTCTGCTCAGAAGTAGTCATCTCAGCCACCTGGAAGAATTTTAGGCTGAAACGTAAATATTAATTAATATCTTTGCTTACATAAAGCACTATATAGATGAGATTTTGTGTCTATATAGATGAGTGTCACTTTGACCCCCAAGATAAATGTGTAATAGAAGGGTGAGCCTAGGATAAAAACCAGGCGGATGATATTAGAAGACGATGCAGAGGAATTAGAAAAAAAGCATTTTTGTCTTTTCCACCCATAGTTACTCCTCCAGATAGGTAAGGCCGACACTTAGTTTAATTCACTTCTGTGACTTGGTAGATTGGGTTTTAGACTTGTATATATTTGACCTTCCCTTGATAAAACCATCTGCTGACTGGATCATTAGCTGGTAGTCTGTGACATTCATTTTGGTGTATAGAGAAAACTAAGCAGCCATCAACCTTCTTGTAATTCTTGCTGTTTCCTCCTCCCCTATCCCTTTCCCCCCTGCATTTCTTTTAAGATAAAAGGTGTTGTTGTGTAACTACCGTATAAACACATTTTCCACCATCCAGAAGTGAATTATCTGCTTTATGGTTCACAGCAAACTTTTCACCCCAGCTTATTTTCCTTCCCCACAGCACTTTTAAAGTGCCTCCCTGAAAAACAGTTGATCCGGGCAAGTTAACTTTATAAAAACCTCAACAAACAGAAGAACACGTGCTTGGCACCAATAGATACCCTAGAGATGAACAGAACACTCCTGATTCTATCGGGCTTTGAATTGGAGCACACTTCCACCAGCACAGAGAATGAATTAAGCATTGATTGATCATGAAATGTACTCTTACCTGAAAGAAGTCTTTCTTAGCATGAGCCTGTTCTTAACAAAATTCTATGAAGAAAATAATAGGGGAAATCTGGCACGCTGAAGATATCAGCTCCTTAAGAGCTGTATTTCCAGACTATCAGAGGCTTCTCAGCATCACCTGCCGTCCTGGTCCTGCCTCCAGTTCCACCTCACCTGGTCCTGATGTTGAGGCCAGGGCAGCAAGTTTCCTCAGGGGCATTTGGTGTAAACATCATATGACATTCAGCTCTTATATTTTTTCTGATAAAATCCTTGATTTTGAGAAAGTGCCATCTAAATCCTGGTCTTGCTTTCAGTGCATAATAGGATGAAAGTCTTGGGAGCCAGTTTTCCACTCTGAGAAAAATAGTATCATCTTCTAAAGCAAATGTGCTTCTGACATCTGCCTGCTAAAAGGCGGAGGCTGCATTACTCTCATGGCATCATAATGGGGTTTCAATCAGATCAAGTATCGTGAGTGAGTGCTCATTATAGTTCCATCTAGGATGATAATTGCCACCGAGAGCAAGTATTAGCTTGAAAGCATTTAATGAAAACCCTAGGATGAAAGTGTCATTTCCAACTTCGTGTGACTTCAGCCCAAAGAAGAGAGTAACAAACAAACTGGGTTGCCTGTACCCATGGCGTTCATCCTGGAGAAGCAAGAATATAGGATTGATTTTGTTTATTCTTTCATTCTCATGCAGTGTTGGGTGTGTGTTGCTGTAATCATATGCAGTGTTCATATGCCCCTCCTGTTGCCACTAACAGAGATGCATAGATCTACTCTTACATGTCACCACAGGCTCAGGGAAACAGAACTGATGATACTCCAATTTGGCTTCCTTTGTCCATGGGTGACTGTTTTGCTGCATATATTCAACATGTGTTCACTCGGGGGCCTTCCAAGGTATCTACAGTGTTTCCCAGGTGCAGATAAATTTGAAAATAAGCCTTTGTGAAGTCTTCCCTTGGAGAGCTGTGAGGGAGGTTGTTCACAATAGCTCCTGTCAGCCTGTCTTTGTCAACTTGGGATGACATAAAACACACACACACACACACACACACACACACACACACAAAGAAAAAAAAGAAAGAAAGAAAAGGAAAGCAATACCTGGCCCTGAGTTCAATCTATAGAACCAAACGGGTGGGGGTCGGGGGGGACTTGGTGGCTTAAATAACAGAAATGTATGTCTCACAGTTCTGGAGGTTGAAGTCTGAGGTCAGGGTGGCAGCATTGTTGGGTCTCCATGAGGACCCTCTCCTGGTGTGCTGGCGGTGCCTTGTCACTGCATCTTCGATAACAGAGGGAAAGAAAGCAGATTCTCTGGTGTCTCTTTTCATGAGGGTACTAGTCCCACCCTCATGACCTCATCTGATTCTCTCCCAAAGTCTTCATCTCCAAAACCATTGCACTGGGAAGTAGGGCTGCAATGTGTGAATCGTGGGGTGAGGGGTCGCAGTTCCATCTGTAGCATAGCCTAAGTGGTACCTTTTGTAGGTTTTCTGTTCCTTCATTGACATGTGTCTGTTGGGAGCCCGTTCTGTAAGGCAAGAGGAAGGGGTTTGTACTACAGCAACACAGCCCCCATCCCTTCCCTCATAGAAATCAGGCCTTTTTGAAAAAAATCACAAAAATATTAAAATATATATGGTTACATGTGCTATGAAGAAAAGCAAATAACTAGGCCAGGGTAGTCTTCTCCAAGTGACGGGAGAGCTGAGCGCTGAGTGGTAGGGGAGGGAAGAGAGCATTCTGGCTCAGGAAACGGCAAGAGCAGTGGCCCCAAGTGGAAGAAGGAACTGAAACTGTAGCTAGGGCCTCTGAGGATCATTCTTTGGTCTGGTACCTAGATATAAGCATATGTACTGTCTAGAACTTTCTCTGGGGGTATTTTTGACCCAGAAAGGAGGTTTACTGCTCGCCAGCAGTACCATGCAAATGCTTTTTGTGATCCAAGTTGGCCTGTGCCCAGGAGGGGAAGGCTGGGCAGACAGGAGGAGCCGGGTGCAGGGAGTGGTCTCTGCATTTTCGCATCTCAGCACTACCCGCCTCCAGCTGGACTACCACAGGGGACCATGTTTGTGATTCACAAAATCTTTTTTGTTTTTAAGTGAAAAAAACATGTCCTCAAGGTAGGACCTGTTATCAGCAAGCCCAGGAAAGTGAAAATAAATGCAGTGAAATAAAATTGAAATCCATAAGCAAATTTTGCTTCATGCTAAATGGCTTGGTTTTGTCAGATAGCCATTACTTATAGTAGACTTTGTCCATCCATTTTGCTTTAAAAATCCTTTAAATCAGTCTTCAGTCCTCTCTTTTGCTTCTTTAGTTTTATAATACAAACTGTCTTCTCTAAAGACACATGCTTACAATTTGCAATTTTGTGTCCTGCAAACACTCTGGAATATGGTTAGCTACTGGAATAACTTCCCCAGGAAAATCTGGTGATCCCCTATTTAATGGCTTAGGTTTGTGTATCACTGTTCCTTTCACCGCATTCTTCTTGCCTTTTTTGTTTTTGTTTGTTTTTTCTTTATCATGTCTTTTATCTTTTTAAGTAGTGGGCACACTTTTGCCCTCAGACCTATTTCATCACATTTTTTAGTGCCTTGTGCACAAATGGTCCTCAGAAAAGGAGAAATGACTGAAGAGATGATGTTATCTGGCGTCTTCTTGTGTGCATTCTAGTAGGCTGGGCCTGTTATTGGATCCTCACCTGCAGGACTAGGTTTTTTTCCTGGGCCACCAAATAGCTTTCCATGAGTCCCTGAGAACCTCAGGAGAAGGACTGGTTCTTCATGAACTCTGAGTCCTAGGCTCCTGGCTCACGGTCATGCTCAGTGAGTGATTTTTTTAATGATTAACATGAAGGTCCAACTCATACTGCTGTATGAAAAAGTCCATTCCTGCAAAACAATATTTCCGGTTGTAGTTCTCTCGAAGGCCCTGGGAATGGTACTGGCCCTAGAAGCAGCCCTCAGCAAAGTTCATCAAATGGTACAGTGAACTCTTTCTGGTCCTCTCAGCTGTCGGCATCCACTCCCTAGTGCTCTCTCCCTCTCTCTGGTCCTCAGTCACTCAGGCATTTATCTTTGGCTCCATGCTGTATCTGGCACCCAAGAAAATTCATGCTCCTGACTGTTCCCAAAAAAGGGTCTCCATCTCTTCCTCACTCAAGGCTCTTGGGCTTCCCAAGATGGTGCAAAGCTAGGCAGAAGCCATGAGTCACAGCTGCCCCATCTCCCTGCTTAAGCCCAGACTCTGGCATCCCCCAGACTTGTCTCTTTCCCCAGCACAGCATCAGGGTAAGGAAATGAAGCCCTTCCCTGGGCTCCTCTGCCTGAAGCTCTCACCTCCCTCCAGTTCCCTGCTCAGTGACTTAATGCACTCTTCAGGGTGTAAATCAAAAGTGATTTACACCAGTGATGCACACTGGTGGTTGTGCTTTGGATGATCACTTGGCAGTGTGCATGCTCTTCCTCTTCAGCCCGATTCCTGTATCATATTGCGTTTATTTCTTCATATGATTGATTATCTTCCATGTTGGATTGTGATCCCCACCTTTTTCGTTGTTTCCCTGATGCCAAACACAATAGCTAGCCTAGATCAGAGTTGATTCCCACTGAATAAACATTCAAGGAAGAAAGAGAGGGAAGTGAAAGGAGACGAGGGTAGGGGCAAGAGATGAAAAGAAGAAAAAGGAGAAGCCTCTCTCATTCCTTACTTGTTTTAACCTTGACCGAGGTGTGGATATGTCTGAATGCAAAAAAAAAAAAAAAAAAAAAAAAAAAAAAAAATGGACTGGGATTAAAAGAAGAGAGAATTAGGGCATAGGGGAGTTTGGGCCTAGTTGTTTAGGATTATAGAGGCTTGAAGGCTTCCCTCAGGGGAGACCGTCTCTTCTGGCTGTCTGGAACACAGAGAGTAATGAAAACTTAGGGACACCAGATTAACTTACCTTCATACTGACTGGACTGCAATTGGTGTGAACTTTTGGGGGGCAATTTCTAGTGTGTGGCAGACCAACCTAATAAGTCCAATGAACGCAGAACATTTCATGAGACTTACAGGATTGGTGAGTTCAAAAGGACCAAAGAGCTACGATTGTTTCTGCTGTGCGTCTTTCCAAAGCAGTGCTCACTCTGTTTCTCATTGCAATATCAGCCTTGGCCAGCCGAAGCACACTGGGAGGATTCCCTTCCACACAGTGATGACATTCAGCTAAGCCACAGTTCCTTGAACCAGGAGGAAACCCGTGTGGTTTGGGGGTTGGGGTGTGGATGAGCAAGCGCAGATTTTTTCCCTTTGCCCGATGGCTTTAAATTGCAACCTCTCTTTTAATTTTCCATTATGCATCAAACACATCCGTGCCAGAAACTGGACAAATGTATTCCGTCTGGAAGGATGATCCCAGACAGCTATAAATTAGAGTTTGTGTACAGAGATTCCAAAAATGTGGCCTCATGGTAGGGTGTCCCTGGGACCAGTCACCTCCTCCACAGTCTGCTTGGTGGCTTCTGGCTTTGGCCTGGCGCCTCTGTCAATAGATTTTTGCTTTGTATTTGGAAACTCTCTTTCCATCAGGCACTGCAGAGTAGAGGGTGGTAAGGTTGCCCTTTAGGCTTTGCTGGGCAACTTGTCCCAGGCAGCCCCCTGGGTGCTTCTAGGGATGACAACTGACTGAGGGCAGCACCCTCTTTCCTGAACAGGTCCCCCAAACTGGTTTCCTTCCAAGATAAAGCACAGCAAAAGCAGACTCTCCCCACTTTTTTCTGATAGAAAAAACTACCATGTAATGCTTTTTTTAAACTACATTTTTAAGGTTAAAAGAAAGCCACCTGTAATCTCTCCCTTCAATAATAAATATTATGACTATTTTAACTTGATTTCTTTCCATGTTTTCAAGCCATGCTACCAGTTTTTAAAAATGCAGAAGTTCTTTCAAAAGCTGGTTGTGCCTTGTTCCTTTAGCTGCCCCTCACATTATTCAATTAGTGCTTTCCTCTGAGGCTGGAAACTGTTAGTTATTCCACATGGGGAAAGTCCAGCTGGTAAAACTCTGCCCTCTGACTCCTCCTCACTGAAGTCCTGAAGCGTTTCTGAAGAAACCCAGGGAGGAGGGAATTGGCCCTGGGGGACAGAAGGTGAAGGGGGATAAGTCCTGGTATAAACCCAGCCAGATAGCCCCAGGTCCTTTACAAGCTGCCCACAGATAGAAGGAACCCATATGCAAAGGTCTCTGGGCTAACCCTGACTTTGATTTTTCCTTGTTAAACCTCCGCCTCTGTGATTTTCATCCTTTATCTTCATGTCATCAGCACCCGGGTGTGCTTTTCTCTGTTCCTGCAGGGGCAGACTCTGAATCGCTTGTCTAGGGCAGCCCAACAGAGACTGGACAGGGTGGCAGGAGCAGGAGGCTATTTTTACATTTCTGCTTATTTTCCCATCTGCCTTATGCGCAGAAAGAGCCCAGTAAATATGCGTTGATTGATTGATACAGTGAAATTTGAGAACACCATGGCAGGAGCCTGCTGGCCTGCAGCAGTGACAGTCCTGTGATGGCAGAAAGGGCTTCTGGCTTTAATGCTGAGCCCCACAGCAACCTTCAGAGGGTAGGGAGGGAGCCCAGGTGATGACTCTACCAGCTGCCAGCCTACCCAGCCACTGCCTGTGCCAACTGCCCAGCCTCTCCCCTAGCCACACAGCACAGACCACGCTGTTTCAGAAAATTATTTTTTCCTCTCTCACTTTCCATGGAAACTCAAAATAGTAACCAAAAAAGAAAAGGAAAAAAAAAAGCCAGGCTCCCTACTTCATCCCCAGGCAGGGACAGGACAGTGATCACCACACAGGACTTGGGGAGAGGGGGTTACAGAAGCCTCTGAAATGACATTCTAATTGGAGAGTGCGCATCATGAGGTGTGGGTGGGTTTGAAGGTTGGTGCATTTTCTTCTAACTTAAGAAAGGCGAGTTTCCCAGGTCTTAGAGTTCATCTTGCTCTTGGTGACCTGGCACCTGAGACCTAGTCACCTCTCACTGTGATATTGGTGATGAGTTTCAACAAACCAGCAAAGGACAATGAGGCAAGGAGTAGATGCTGCCAGGGGGATGTTGTTAGAATAGTGTTTCTGATTTGCCCCTCAGCCACGCCATGTATGCCCCATAACCACTGGGCAGCTTGGCAGCGGGGACCGCCCTGGGAATCAGGAGAACCTAGTTCCATCATGACACCAGGCCAAGGGGCTTGAGCACATGCTTCTGCCTCTATGAGCCTCCCTTTCTTCCCCCCTAAGAAGTGAAGGGTGGAACAGGTGATGTCAAAAGGGGTGACCCTTGTCTGTGCCTGCACCTGGTAGTGAGTCTGCGCACACCCTCTCCCCTTCCGTTGTAAATGCAGTGTTGTTTGCCCCGCAGCTGGCCGGGTCAGCCGTCATTGCTTTTGGACTATGGTTTCGATTTGGAGGCACCATAAAAGATTTGTCATCGGAGGACAAGTCCCCAGAGTATTTCTACATGGGTGAGTGACTTCAGCTTCCCTAAGCTTTAGCTCAGGTAGGGCAGCTGGGAGACTTGGAGCAGAAGCTGTGCTTGAGCTTTGGTGGGAAGGGGAGCCATGGCGGGGCAGGGAAGAGGCAGAAGGAGCCAACACCAGAGCCCCTGTGCTCCACCTGGCTCTCAGTGCTGTGCTTAGGGGAGGTAGGTGGACAGGACCTTGCCTCACCTGCTCCCTCACATGACCCATTCCCCCGCTCTCCAAAGTATAGGAAAGCCAGCGCAGCAAGATCGACCTGTTATGTAAAAGAAAAGAAGTCTCAAGGAAATGTAATGGAAATTCATTTCAAAGAATTCGAAAACTTCATTTGCCCCGTGAGGAAAGTGGGTGTGCGACAAGTCTGTTATTCACTAGTCCATCCAGGGAGACATGGTGCCCCTACGGAGTCAGGATTTGATTTTGCCATTTTGTATTTCAACTTGCATGGGAGGAGAATGTAACTCAAAATGAAGTGAGATATTCAAGGTTTGGAGGTGCTATTCCCTGTCCTTCCATGACTGGGGACTGCTGAGAGGAGAGGAGGAAGAAGAAGGGAAGGGATGGAGGGAGGGAATGGGAGGCAAGGGACAAGAGGGCTAGCCCAGGAGAAGAGGCATCAGTGAAAGGGGCAGTAGCTGGGCCTCCTGCCAGCAGCAGGAAGGGGATGAGGAGCATGGGGTGGGGCACAGCCTCCCACTCAGACAGTGAGATGAGCAGGGGTACCATTGTCACCGTGCATTTAGTTCCCTCTGTTTTCAGCTCTGAGCTGTATAGCCTTTTCTCATTCTCCAGCTAAGTGGTCATGGAATCTAGATTTCAAAAAGTCCAAGCCCATTGTCAATATAAGCAACCCCCGTAAATGACTGGCTGTTTTAAAAACCCCACCAGCCATAGAGTAAACTTGGATTGCTTGTTGCGACATCTAAGCCTGGGGAGAGGGAGTAACCCATACAAGTTATTGGCTCCAGTGCCCAAGAAGAGCAGAATCTCTTTCCCTGAATCTCTTTCCAGAGAGAAAGAGTCCAGGCCCCACTCAGAGCCATGGATGTCCTCGTGAAGGGCCAAATCACAGCTGGGCCACCTCCTCTACCAAACACCTTCCACGCACAGAATCATCCTGTGAGGAAAATAGCCACACTGACTACAATACTTACAAAGGAAAGTAGCAGAAAATGTACTAAAGATGAATAACAACAAGAACATTCCACATTTCATGAAATCTTACATATAGTTTTTTTTTTTTCAAAACAATTATTTTAGGTTACATTAAGAAAAAGAAATGCTGCCAATTTAATTATGATGTACTATAAAAGATAAATCCTAATCTCAGAATTGTTAAAATGCTTTAAAAGAAAAACTAAAAAATTGATGAAATGTGGTTAAAGAAGTCTAGAGATGGGGAATTTCCAGAATTAGTTCAGGGCCCAACAGAGTCATCAAGGACCCAGGTTCTTTTCTTCTCTTGACTCTGCCATTCTCTACATGTCCTCAGACATTGCCTTATAATTCCAAGATAGCTGCAGTGGCTCCAAACATTGTGTCCTCAGACAACAACATCCAAACAAGAAAAAAGGAAGTTTCACTTCATTTGGCCCTTTTTAGGAATAAATGAAATTTTTCTCAGAAGTGTCCTGAAAAGCACATTTCCCCTTGCAGCTTATTGGCCAGATTTGTATTGTATCCATGCCTAAACCAATCATGGCCAAGAAGAGAATCACTATGACTGGCTCTCTGATTAATTGATAATCATGCCTGGGCCTGGAGCAAGGCCCAGGTTCCCCAGAGGGCTTATGACACTTGGACAAGATTGGCATTTTGTGGCAAGGAAAAAGCAGAGGAATCTGCTAAAGACTTAACCCTGAAATGCTCTTTTCTAAGTACATAGCTCCCAGGTGGTACACACACTTCCATCAAAGCTAGTAAACATACATTTCAAATATTCCTCCTTGAGGGACTCCTGGCTCTGGAAACTTCTCAAAAAGCATTTTGCTATTCCAGAGAAGATCTCAAGTGTTCTAAGGACAAGCTCAACCTACCCTTGTTCTGCCACCTTCAATAATTGGTGAGCCCGCACCAGAGACACCAGGATTAGGCAGAGAGCAGGGTGGAGAAGGAATGTATCTTCCCTCACTGTTTTAATCAGCTTTGTGCTACTGTGACCAATATATCAGACAAGAACAACTTAGAGGAGGAAGAATTTATTTTGGCTCACAGTTTCCTAAGTTCAGTTCATGGTCAGCTGACACTATGGCTAGAGGAAAGCAGCTTAGGACATGACAGCCAGGAAGCAGAGAGACCTCTGCTCACCAGGGACAAAGTGTAAACCCCAAAGGCATACCCCCAGTGAGCCACACCCTACCTGCCTTCAGTTACTACACAGTTGTTGATACATCCATGTGGATTAATCTACTGATTAGATTAGACCTCTCATAATCTAATTCCACCTATGAACATTCTTGCATTGACTCACACATGAGATCTTAGGGGACAACTCATATCTAAACCATAACACTCATGTTGCTGATATTCCAGAAGCTACCGATTGCATAGCATTCCCCACAATTCTAACAAAATCCCACTTAATCTCATGTTAAATAGGCTTCTTGCCTCTCCAGACATAGGAGAAGAAGTCTTCAATAATCAAGAGCAGATAATAGTCACAAGCATATGGTAGGCACTGCATGAGTGGTACATAAACACTGAATTAAAGAGAAAGAGCACAGGCTGGTGGGGAGGCCCCAGGTGGAGACCTACCACAGGGCTTCGAAGGACAGGTACTTTGGGATGAATTGTGATTGACAAATAAATATAGGACAGGCAGCCACCATCTTTTACCTCATCTGTGGGACCATAGCTAATTGTTCAGGGCAATGGGAAAAAGTTCACCCTTAGTTAGAAGGAACGCTTGGGAAGACACCAACCAGTTCAGTTCCATTCATAGTCTCCTTCAAGTTGTTTGACAATAATTAAATGCCTTAAACCCAGCAGCTGCTCACCCTCACTGCCAAGTTTGCAGGTGAAGGATTTCAAGCTCTAAAATGTACTTTGTTTGAGATAGAACTGGACATTTTTTTAGGAACAGTAAAGAATGTACTTTTTCTGAGATAAAGCTGGACATTTTTTTAGCTATAGTAAAGAAAACCCATTTTAAAAGACCATGACAAAACTTCTAGAGGAGCTATATCCCTCTCAATGATAATAAATATCTATTTATTTTAAAGATCTCTCCATGAACATTTTAATTTTTTGGATTTTGCTAAATATTTGCTAAACATAGTTATGTTTTCAAGTAATCTCTACATCCATTTTTTTTTTTGTGGATTCCTTCATTTGAGGGAAAAAACATAACCTATCAATATAATCCTCCAGCCAACTCATAGACCCAGGAGCTGGGGATCACCCACAAAAATATAAGAATGCTGTAGTTGCCTCCACATAACTTGCAGTATATTTGAAAAGACTCATAGTCTTACCAACTTAAATTGACAATTAAAGCTAGTGTGTAACTAGGTGCTGACTAAGTGTATTTGCAGTGGGTGCATCAAAGGTCATTCTAAACTGGTAAGGCAGGAAAGATTTGAGTTAGAATTTGAATACCAGACTGGAGAGGAGGCAGATGAGGACTGCAAAGACTGAGAGTCAAGAACACACAAGGCATGTGTACAGGCCAGTGATGAGCAAGCCCAGACTGCACAGAGGCGCTTTCAGGAGTGAGGAGTGGGGCATGGTGGGAAGTTAAGTTTACTTACTTAGAGAGGGAAGGACAACAGATATAAAGAGCCTTAAATGTCATCATTAATTTGGTAAGCAATAGATAATTTGGGGCTTGTGGCCTGGTAGGATCTGTGCTGCATTCTAAAGAAATTGTTCTGGCAACAGAGGAATAAGAGGGCAGGCACAAGACTTTTTTAAAAAAGTAGATTGTTGATATAGCCAGGTGTGAAGAAATAAGGGCATAACCCATAGTGGTTGCAATGAGAATTATAAAGAAAGACAGAAAGAAAAGAGACATTGTTAACCACAACTAAGCCTGACTAATCAAACTCAGGAACAGAAGGAATCAAAATGGCACAAGATATCGGTGATAGAAAGAGCCAAGTCTGGCAGTAATAATTCATGATTTTCAGGTGAGCTATTGAAGGCAGGTGCCTCTGTGCAATCAGTGAGGGGCAGTTATGTGGATCTAGGGATGGAAGCCAGTCCCCAAGCAGCCTGTCTGTGTTGCTCCAGAATCAAAGTGCTATAGGAATTTCACAGATACAGATTTGGATTCGCTAGAAGAAAATCTTTTTAATAATCGGATCATTCAAAAAAGTTGAACAGACTCCCACAGAAGAAAACGAACTGTCCTTTATGTTGGTATTTCACCACTACTGTGACCAAAATCAGAATCAGGTGTTTAATTAATTCAGAAAATTATTGTGTTAAGCAGAAGGGTGAACTAGCTCTACACATACATTCCTGAGTCTGCTTTCTAACTTAAACCAGAGCAGTTTGCATACTGCCTGAGATATGAGAGAGCTATCACATCATATTATATCTGCATGGACTTATCTGACTAGACTCTTGCATGTCACAGAGACCTCCTCCAATTGACTTGAATAAAATAGAAATTTATTGACTCACATAACTGAAAAGTCCAGGATTAGTACTGGTCCCAGGCACTCAGATGATGTACAGAATCCAGCCTGCAGCCATCTGTTGGCTCTGTTTCCCTTTGGCAACACTCTTAGGCAAATTTATTCTCCATGTGATAAAATGACTGCCAGTGGCTCTAAGCTCCAGCTCCAGAGAAACCCCAGTAAAAGAACACACTTCTTTCATTCTAGCAGATGCACCTGAAATCCCCAGCCTAACCTTCACTGGCCATATTGGGTATAGTGCCCATCCCCAAAGCAGTCGTTACGGCCAGCTGTTTTTTGGTGTAAGTCTGGGCTTCATGCCCACCGTGGAGCTTGAGGTAAGTTGGCATTCTCAAGCCTCATGGATTGAGAATAGAGGAGATTCATTTATCTAAGTAGAGAAAAGGAGCTGGATTCTTGGCAAGGAAAGCAGAGTCTGAATCCTTCTTGCTTGTCCTTGGCGGTGCAGGCCATGGATGTGGGTTTACCCACCCTGAGTGCTCCTCTAGGTCATCCTGGAACAGCTGGTGGTAAGGACGCTCATGGTCAGTGCTCAGAGGTTAGGGAAGTAGGTCATCACAGAAACTTAGCACGAGGTGGAATAGGAAACCAGAGACCAGAGGGTTAAGCAGCAGGGGCCGGCAGTCAGTCATGGTTTACTAGCTCTTCCTGGCAGGGCTCAGCACAAATCCCAGGTCTGCAGACACTTCGGCCTATGCTTGGTCACTTTCTGCCTCCCTGGATAGTGTCAACGAAAACCACTTGTGAAGTTGGGACCTTTTCTCTATACCAGGTATTTCTTATAAATAAGAAGAGCAATATACATGTTTGTAGAAACTGGTATTTTTTCTCAATAGATAATTTTCCAAATAAGGAAGATAGCTTCTCTCTAGCAACAAAACAAGAAGAAAAATAAACCAGGCTACCATTTATGCTACTCATAGTATACAGTATGAGGTAACAAGAGTTTTAAAAAGAAACAGCCTCAGTTTGGGGGTTCTGTCTACTGTTCCCTGCCCACCCCACCTCACCCCCCCCCCCCTTTTTTTTTTTTTTTTTTGCAGAATAGGTTCCAAAGCAATCAGCTCATTAAACTCTTATGACCCCTTTGCTAAAGAGTGTTCTAAACAGACATGGCACATTCAAGTGGTTCTTCAAGAAATAAGGCTTTAGCTGGGCTCAGTGGCACACACAGATAGCCCCAGCTACTTGTGAGACTAAGGCAAGAGGATCACAAGTTCAAGACCAGCCTCAGCCATCTTGCAAGACCCCATCTCAAGAAAAGGAAAAGATAACTGCACTCCCAGCCTCAAGTCCCACTCTGAAAGGGACCCCGGGGAAGATATGCTGTTTAGCTCCCTGCTTCTGGGCAGATGACTATTAATCTTTATTAGAGGAACTGTCCCATCTTTGGGAGATGCTTTTCTTTCTGGCATCCTTGGTTCTCGCTCCTTGGTAATGGAGTTTCCCTTCCTAGGGTAAAGATCCAGATGCCACTTCCAAGCCTGGGAGAGTGACAGATCCTAGGCCAAGACAAGAGGACCCAGCTGTGGAAATGAGGACAGCAGGAGAAGTAGTCAGACTGACTGCCGCCTGCTGCAATCTCTCGAGGCCCTTTGGGGCCAGGCTGAAGCCTGGAGTCTCTGATCCATGATGTCCCTGGGTTGCTGAGGAGGGGAAGGGAGATCCTGGCAAAAGAGGAGCTGGCAGTAAGAGGACTTGGGTTACCAGGGCTTCTCCCTTCTAGTCTCTTTCAGTGAACTCTTAGGAGAAGTCCCGCGTCTTCCAAATTCCAGCAACCTGCCCATGCTATGTCTACTGCAGTCCCTCTCTGGCCTGCCTTTTGGTTGGGCAGACACCCCAGGGTCTTCTTTCTAGGAGCACAGAATGGGGAGTGATCCCCTCAGCCCTCAGGAGGCCGGAGGGCCCGTGTTCTGGAGCGCATGAGGTCATGTCTGCAAGCAGAGGATGTGAGCAGCTTTCTCCGTGGAAGGGTTGCCCACACAAACAGGAGCCACTTGGCTCTCCAGGGTCACAGCCTGGCTGCAGCTGTCTCTCCCTATTGGATTCAGAGTCCTGGAGCCTGGCTTTGATTGTAGATGGAGGTCATGTGTAAGGAAAGTGTTCCAGTGCTGAACATTAAGGGGCTGGCTTCCCTTTTTAAAAACTCTGACTCATTCTGGGAATATTTTTTAACTTCTTGGTTTTCAGTTGTACCTGACAGTCTTGCTAGCTGGATAACAGAAAGGTACTGTAGTTTATAGCATTGAGATCATTTCTCCAAAGTACTTTTACAATAAGCTAGAATAGATGATCATTCTCATATTAAAGATAACAAAACCAAAGAAGAGGACTTATCTACAGGCAAGGTGATGGGCCTAGATTTTTGGGTGCCAGCCCTGTTCTTTCAGAGGAAAATCCGGGAATCATCAATTCTAGACACCTCAAGTACTTTTCTCAAGAAAACGCTCCTTCCATTTTTAAATGAGCAGATTTCTAGCTAAGAGAGTCACTGTTCTTCTGAGTTCCTATTGAAAGTATGGTATGGCAGTTAAGAGTTGGTACTTTGGCTCAATTCCAGTTTAACCCCTCACTAGCTATGCAATCTGAGGAAAAGTGCCTAATTCTCTGTGTCTCAGATTCCTTGTCTGTGAAATTTGAACATGCTTAAGTGCTATACCTATTGCCCAATAAGCCCTCAGTACATCCTAGCTATTGCTATTACTGTCAAGAGGGCATGCTGAGGAAGGGTTTGTCTGCAATGCATGGTGACACAGGAGAATAGGAAGAAAACATAAAGGAGAGACTAGTTTATAACATTGAATGGCTCAGCCAGCAGGTTCTCGAGATGATGTCTGTTAAGTGCACAGTACAGATGCCACTCAGAGCAGGCTGGCCACCAGGACATGGTGCTTACTACCAATAGCATTGAGTGACTGCATGACTGAGACATGTTAAGCACTGAGAATAAGACTTAGTAACTGATAGCTACTGGTGTTATTCAGAGAGCACCAAGTCCTCCCTTTCCCATGAACTAAGTCCCATCAAATCCTCTAGATATTTATTTAAATCTGGCCTTCCAAAAACGTGGGTTCTGCAGATCCAACCAAGCACGGATCAAAAAGATTCTGAAAAAAAGCTGTGTTTATACTGAATATGTAGATACTTTTCTTGTCATTATTCCCTAAACAATACAGTAGAACAACTATTTATATAGCCTTTATGCTGTGTTAGATACTATAAGTAAACTAGAGATGATATGGGAGGGTGTGTGTAGGTTATATGCAAACATTACACCATTTTACATAAGGGACTTGAGCATCCACTAACACTGTTATCCAAGGAGGTCCTGGAACCAACCCCCCAGGGATTCTGAGGGACAAGTGGATACATGAATTCAGGAAAAGCTGAGAAGGAGAGTTTTTATGCAGAAGCATAAATTTTTTTAGATGAAAAAATGACCATTAGCAAGTTATATGAAACTATCTGCTGCCAAAAGCCAGAAGTTGATGACATCACCAATATCCAGTCCCTACAAAGGGGAAGCCATTTTAAAATGAATTTATGCCAACAGGCCTTTAAAAAGCCCTCCCCTTTCTGTGTTAACTGTAATGATGCTACTTGCTTTAAAAGAAGTATCCAAAATCTGAGAAAGAAGCAATGAATTGTCGGGGAGTAAGATGTTCAGAAAAAGCTCTAGTTGGTAGCATGTCACTAGAGATCACTGGCATTGTAACACCCAGCTATTAATGATAAAACTGAAATTTCAAAGTGTTTTCTCTTTTTAAATCAAGAGAAGTAGGGCTTGGAAAGCATGAGGGATTTGGGAAATAGGTCATACGTCTGTCACACGTGCCGTGGGAAGAAGAGGGCTCTGTAGAAATTATCTTGGAATTCAAATGTGCTGCAAATTAACTTATTCATCCAGCAGCTTTTTTTTTTTTTTTTTTTTTTTTTTGAGGAGACCATATAAAAGATAAGGTATCATTGGAAGTCACAGGTGGTCTTATGTTGTACAGAATATCACAACCAGATTTGGAACAAGATTCAGGAGGTCAAGGAATTTTGCCACTTGCATAGTTTCTTCTGATTTCCCTCCAGCTCCACAAGCAGGGCTCAGCAATGGGGGAGTGGAGGAATTACAACAACACACTCCTACATGAGGAGACTGGCTGGAAAGAGGTTTCAGGAGTGGGAGATGCTAGGGCAGTTGCGGGTGGTTTATGCATGAGCTCTGGGATTCTCAAAGCCTATGCTTTTTTTTTGGGGGGGGGGGGGGGCAGGGGGTGGTACTAGAGATTGAACCCAGGGGCACTTAACCACTGAGCCACATCTCCAGCCCTTTTTATATTTTATTTTGAGACAGTGTCTCCCTAAGTTGCTTAGGGCCTTAGTTGCTTAGAGCCTTAGTTGCTGAGACTGGCCTCAAATTTGCAATCCTCCTGCCTCAGCCTTGCCACTGCAGGAATTACCAGTATGCACCACCACACTTGGCCAGCATGTGTTCTTGGAGAGCTCATTGTTTCAGAAACATAAGGATCTCTGCCAGAGAGATCAAGCTATGCACAGTGCAGAGCAACTCTGTTTTCCCCAAACCCTGGGCCTCTGCCCGCTGAGCCCTAGCCTCTGCAGCAACACCTTTTCCGATGTTCCAGACTTTCTCATGGTGTGGAGACTCCATTCTCATCTGCCTTACTTTGGACAGTCGGGCCCTATGATGGCTTCATGGATGTTTGCTGAGATGGGTTCCCAGCATGTATCTCTCTTTTTTTTTTTTTTTTTTTTTTTTTTTTTTTTTGGTACTGGGAATTGAACTCAGGGGCACTTGACCACTGGACCACATCCTCAGCCCTTTTTTGTATTTTATTTAGAGACAGGGTCTCACTGAGTTGTTAAGTGCCTCACCATTGCTGAGGCTGGCTTTGAACTTGTGATCCTCCTGCCTCAGCCTCCCAAGTGCTGGGATTACAGGCTCCCAGTATGTATCTCTAAGCAAAGATGGGTGATGAGGTAACTCAGTCCAGCACTTCCAAATTGATTTACTTTCTTGATCCACTTTAAGTATTCAGTATATCCTAGATCGAATGAGTAAGGTTTGTTTGTGGGTTTAAAAATCTACAGAGAGACAAATATGGGAATCTGCAAAGGCACAAACCAGAAAAGAGCAAGGCATAGTCAGACCACAGTGATTTCCATATGTCTGGAGTGGAAGATGGATGAGGATTTAGGTGGGGGGTGGTCCTTAAGCTGTGACTCCATGCAGAGTCTGCAGATGATCCTGTTGCAGTTGTAGCATTAACAGTGGGGAGGCAATGAACATTTTAAGCAGGGAATCAACAGAGTAAGATGGTCCACCTGTGAGACATTTTGAGAAGGAACTGAACGTGGAGTCACTGCGACTGACCTTCATTCAGCCTGTTTCAGTGAGAAGGGCAGGGTGGGAAGTCAGGGGTCCAGGCCTAGAGCATTTTGCCTTGCTGATCTCCATTTGAAAAACAAATGCTTGTCTTAACCAGGTTGTTTTGAGGAAGCAATGAGATGGTAGAAGTAAAATTGCTTTGAAAGATGAAAACATTATTAAAAAAACGATAAGGTTTTTAGTCAGCGCCGCCAACAATATTATTATTTTTAATATGCTATCATTTCTCTGGCTACCACATTCATTCCCCACTCAATTATCCTTTAGAGAAAATGGAACAGGAGGAAGTGGCAGAGCTGGAACAGCAGGAAGCTTGAACCTCCCTTAGGACTGCAGAGTAGCCAGCCTTGAAAAGGACCCTGAGCAATGCTGGGCAATGCAGGAAACAGAGCAGCGTCACCTGAGGCTCCATCTGAATCTGTGAACACATAGGCCTGCCCACAAACCACTTTCAGCAACCCAGAGGAGCCCCAGGAAGCGCCTGAACGGCAGGCTCAGGGGTTCCCCACAGAAGCCTGACACCAGCCCCCACCTCCGGTGAATGGGAGTGGTTTCCAAGTGACTCATCTGAGTAAAATGCAGAAAAGAAAATAGAGGCTATTAGGATTATTCCAAGTAAGCTAAGTACCAGGTCTCATTGTGTTCCACCTTATCTTGGGATCAGAGAAGGAAATCAGGGAAGGCTTGGCCTAAGCTCTCTCAGAGCCGGAGCATTTCTGCCCTTTTCTTTCCCTGCGGGAACAACTGTTCTAGAGTTTGATTTAGGTAGGAAGTAAAGTCACCACCCAAACTAAAATTGCTGCTGTTGCTAGAGAGGCAGAATGGAGTTCTGGCAAGGAGCTGGCTTTTAAGGCCTACACTGCCAATTAACCAGCTCTGTGAGTTTGGGCAAATGGCTTACTCTCTGGGGGCCCAGTTCCTCTGACTGAAGAATGGAGGTAATAAGAGTACCTACTTCACAGGGCTGTCCTTAAGGTTACATTAATAAATCAACACTAGGTGTTTAGGTCCATACCAGAAAAAATGAGCCCCTCATAGGTATAGCTAATATTGTATTAATAATATTGTTGGTGTGGATGACCTTATCTCTCGCCTTGTTGGCTGTATTTGTCTAATAGCCTCCTTTGCCTAGTGTCTACAGTATTGCCCTCAAAAGGAGAAAATTCACACAAAAACCCATATTTTATTTCTGTATCCTCTGTTCCTGTCCTTAACCAAAAGCTCCCACTCAGTGCCTGGGCAGCTGCGGTTCCCTCCCAAACACTGGGCCTCAGGCCTCTCAGATGGAGACAGCCATTAAGTCCCTAGGGCAAGAGGCCCAGGGGCTCAGGAGAAAGGCCTGGGTTTGTGTACCAGCTCTGGCACCAGCTCCTGACCATCCCCAAACTCAGTGTCATGAATCACTTGTGGATGGTAGAGCTTTCCTTGTTGTCAAAATCTCCATCCTTTTCTCTAGTGCCAATCCAATAACGAGGACACAGTATTGAGAGAAAGGGGGAAAAAAGGTTTATTGCTTTGCTGGCAAAAGAGAAACATAAGGATTGTGATTCTGCCTCTCAGCAGAAGTGATTCAAAGGCTACATTCCACGTGTTCTCTGTTGGAGTTGCAATTCACTTGTTAATTTGGGAGATGGTCATTTCTAAGATCTTTGGTGGCATCCCCCAAATCTGGAATATTTTGTTCCTATGGTGGGTGTGTATTCAGGGACAGATATATCTGCCTATGGTGGGGAAGAAAGGTAATCCTGTTTCCCCTGAGATTAAGGAGGGGAGAGATTAGGGAGGAGCAGCGAGAGAGGAAAGAAAGAAACACGTCCATTTTAAAAATAAACTGCAGTAGCAGAGCAGCGAGGGTTATATTCAAAACAGTGGACCACTGTCACACCCTATGCAAAGGTATAGGAATCTGAGATGCAGTGCCAGGCCTGAGGAGGCATGCTGTGATCATCCAGGTGTGAGCACTGGGAGATGGGCTACTGTGGCTTGCTGGCTGTATGCCCTTGAGCAGGTTCCTTTATGTCCTTAACTTGGGCTTTCTTCTCTGGACTGGGGATTACAGTTGAAGGGTATGGAAAATGATAACCCCCAAGACAGTGTGCCCTGGGAGGAGGGAGGGAGGAAGAAGGCAGAACGTTCATCCCTTCCCAGTGAAAATGGGTCCTGAAGGGAAGAGGCAGATGCTGAGCACTGGGCCCTGGACTTTTGCCCTTTCCCATTGCCCACAGAAAAGCAGATACAATGGATCCCAGAGGAAGAAGATCAGCAATGAGCACAGAGCTCTGAGCTTTCATTCCTCCCCAGTAACAATGAGTTTTGGACTTTTTACTACTTTTTTTTCTGGCTACCCAAACCGACACATTCTGCTTCAGTCTCCAATGATTAAGCCACCCTCATTGTAAACTATAAGACCCCTTACGTAACTGGGGGCCATTTTCTACCCAGAAAGTGAGCCCCTCCAATGCCTGACTCTGCTCTTGAATAAAAGGCACTGCTGATCCATGAAGTCCCGTCCGGTTATTTGTGCTTTCATTATGGTGCCCAGTTTGGGCTATTTTTGCTTACAACAGTAGCCCCTACCTAAGAGGAGCACGGCATACTGCCAAGGCCTATGGTGTGCCCAGCAAGCATTCATCAGGTGTTATTCATTGCAGTATCGACAACCAAATGCTCTGGGGTGCCTAGAATTTGGAATCCAGTTTGTGGTGGGGAGGTGGCTCTGTTTGCTCTGGCCCTCAGGGGCTGGAGAGCCAGGCACTTCGCTCAGCCCGACTCTGAATAGTTTCTCTTGACCTCTTGTCCACAGGGCTGTATGTACTGGTTGGAGCTGGGGCCCTGATGATGGCCGTGGGGTTCTTTGGGTGCTGTGGAGCCATGCGGGAGTCACAGTGTGTGCTCGGATCAGTAAGTGGGGCACAGGGGGGTGGGGGCAGGGGCGCTGGTCTGAAAGAAGTCAGGATGCCTGGCCTACAGCCCAGGGTCCCCCAGGACTCACTGTGCCCTTGACTCTCACTTCTCTTCCTGAGACTGGGGTTTCTCTCTCTCTTGCATAAGAATAATATTATTTTTGTTCCTGCTACATATGGAAAGTGTGAAAAAAAATGAGGTCATTAGTGTAAAGATGTTTAGAAAGGTAAAGTGCCTAGTAACTGTAAGGGGAGGTCATGATTGATTTTTAAAAATAGTATTTCACTGTGGGTGAGGCAGCTAAAAGGTTCCTATAGGCAGGGAAGTGCTGTTATCTACAAGAAAAGCATTTCTGGTTAAGATCAATAACTTAACCAAACATCCCTCTGGTGGCTTATTTTAACCACCAGCCTCTGGTTATAACAACAAAAAATTAACTTCAGTTAACTGCTATAAAGTCAATGTCAGTGTAGCCTAAGTGAAACAAGAAGAAAGAAGAGGGGTGAGAAAAGAGAAAGTTTTTGTATTTTTCCATCAGGAATCTGAAGCATCACATGTATTAGACAGACTCTCATTTTTAGTTACTCATTGCAATCTTTGGATTTTTTAACTCTGCTGCTTTTGATCTCTTGCTATATAAAAATGCCTAACATGTTTCCTCACCCATCTATTCTTTCTCTCTCTCCCCCTGTTGGGCATCTCTCTCGTGTTTATCACTGAACTTGGTTTGATCAAAGCAAACCCAAGACCTGAACAGAAATTTGTCCAGGAGGATACCCCACTTCCCACAACACACACACACACCCCTCAGAGAAGCCTTTTCACACCCTTCTCCTAACCTAGGGCCCATGATACCTATCTCCTGACCCTGATTTATATCTTGATAGAGTCTTTTTTGCTCATCAAGTATTTATTGAGAACATAGGTGGCTAGGCACTGACCTGGATGATGGGACTTCTGTGTCATTCTCTGAAATTCTTGTATTTAAATTTTAAATCCTTTATTCACTAATATCTATCCAACGTGAAGTCCGTGATAGCAGAGACGTTGAGACCTTTTTCACTATAGTATACTAAGCACCAGGGACGTTAACTGGTACAGAACAGATGCTCAATAAACAATTGCTGAATGAATGAATGAATGAATGAAAGAACAACTGTTGCATAAAGGAAA
Organism: Tamias sibiricus; assembly: GCA_025594165.1. Classification (NCBI taxonomy): domain Eukaryota; kingdom Metazoa; phylum Chordata; class Mammalia; order Rodentia; family Sciuridae; genus Tamias; species Tamias sibiricus. Next base: position 105,830,978 of record CM046658.1, on the reverse strand, counting down.
GTAAAGGGGCAAATGCTTACTGCTGGATCAGTTCAAACTAATAACTTTGCCTAATGCCTTTTCAATAGAACTAAAGTCATAGGGACTGAATACATTAAAAAGGTATTAAATTAAGCCGGGCGCGGTGGCGCACGCCTGTAATCCCAGCACTTTGGGAGGCTGAGGCAGGAGGATCGCGAGTTCAAAGCCAGCCTCAGCCATGGTGAGGCACTTAGCAACTCAGTGAGACCCTGTCTCTAAATAAAATACAAAAAAAGGGCTGGGGATGTGACCCAGTGGTCGAGTGCCCCTGAGTTCAATCCCTGGTACCACAAAAAAAAAAAAAAAAAAAAAAAGGTATTAAATTAATGAAATTAGTGTTTTCTCTCCTCTACAGTTTTTTACCTGCCTACTGGTGATATTTGCTGCTGAAGTAACCACTGGAGTATTTGCTTTTATAGGCAAGGGTGTAGTAAGTAAAAATTACTTTTTTATGGCAAAAGTTATGAGAATATTGATATGCAGAGTGTTATTAAAAATTCAAATAGTATATAAAGTTATAGTATGAGCAGAACTTCTTAATCTAGAGGTAGTGCACAGGACTGAGCATGTGTATGTACTAGTATGCATACATACACATCTACGTGTGTTTCTAGGGAGAGCGTTCATAGCATTTATTAGATTTATAATGTGGTTTATGATCTTTTAAATAAGATCACTAGTTTAAGATTATCCCTAGTTAAAAATGAGGCAAGAGTATATACATGAGAAAAAGGGGTCTGAGAAGAACATGCATTACCAGACTGTCCCTGGTCAGACTGTCATTTATCCTTAAGGCTTGTCCTGTATAGGAGCTGTGACATCTTCAGAGACTAAAGATTGACCTACTGTGGGCTCCCAAAGCCAGTTTAGATTTGCTGCCCAACTCTAGGTGTCCAGAAAAGGTATCAGGAGAATCCACAGAGGAAGTAGGCTTTTGGAAAGATAAACACTTTGAGAAATAGAGAGGGATGGAAAGGAAAAGAAAGAAGAATGGAATAATGCAACTTTAAGTGTACTATATTTCAAACTAATTCATGAGCCATCAATAATGTGTTTATGAACTTATTTTAGACCAAAAAATGATAAACCTATAAAATAAGAAAAGTCACCTCCTTTGGAATTTTTCTAAAGTAGCTGGTTATATTCATAGGTTACTTTAAACTCAGCTCCATACAGGAGTGAAACTAGATCATTGGACATTTTGAGATTTCTGTGGATTGGGGGTCACATGCTTTTTATCAGATAAAGCATTCTCCAAACTCTATATGGTATTTGAATGCAAAAAGTCTTATTTGGTGATGAACATCTGTTAAACAATGCCATGAGAAAACTTGAGTCCTTTTAACCACTGCGATACCATGATTGCATAGTTCCCAGCCCCGTTTGTGCATCAGAATCTACCAGGGGTTGCCCAGGAATAATCTGGGTCCCCACTGATGCTGAAGCCCTATCAGGTTTGGAAACCTCCACTCTAAGAAATCTTTCTGGTCTATGAAAACTCTTCTTGGGTTAGTCTGTCCTTTCATCCTCAAAAACTATCTTAGAAACTCTAGAATCAACTGGGGATGTGCTCAGCAGTAGTGCACTTGCCTAGCATGCACAAGACCCAGAGGTTTGGTCCCCAGCATGACAGAAAGAAAAGAAACTTGAATCTATTCTGTTTAATATATGCAGAATCGTTTTGAACATATGGAAAGGCAGTGTTTTTAAAGCGTATAGAACAGGGGATTTTCTTTGATGAAAAGAGAGTGTTTGAAACTTCCCACTCAGCATACCCTCAGTTTTCCTGGTATTTTTTCAGGCTATACGACATGTACAGACCATGTACGAAGAGGCTTATAACAATTACCTTAAAGACAAGGGAAAGGAAAATGGGACTCTTGTTACCTTCCACTCAGCAGTAAGTAACTTTACTTCGTCCTTAACCTCATGTCTTCTAAAGATCATGTATGAACCAGGCTCTCTCCGAGCACCTGGATTCAAAATAAGAATAAATTCAGTAAAGGCAAGCAGCAGCAGCAGCCTATTTTAGCCTTTGTGAGAACCATAGTTTGTATTCTGTATAGAACCGCAGAAGAGAAAGAGGCCTACCACAGAGTTCACAGGAGGAAGTCAGAGTGTGTGCCCAAAAGAGGCAAAGGAGGGTGAACAAGAACACAGAGAAAGCAGCCCAAATAAATGTCATTATCTCTCAAAGAGCAGCATGGTGGTATGGCAGGAGCAAGTGTGGCCTGTAAGTCAGAAAAGCTAGTTTCTAGCTGCAACTTTGCTACTTAACAGCTTTGTGACCCTGAGCAAGTTACTTGGTCTCCCTGATACACAGTCATTACCCTCATTTGTATAATGAAGGGTCGCAGGAGAGGCTGTTCCTCTGGAGCGTTCTGTGGGACTCTGCTGTCAGTGGAATGCTCAGAGCTACACACAGTTAATCAAAGAAGATTGACAGAGGAAATGGGCCAACCCAGAGTCGTTCTGATTTCTTAAACACTGATATGAGCCCTTGGGCCAAGCGTTTTCAGGTACTTGGATCTTCTCTGTCACAAAAAAATATTGGCAAGTACCCTAGAGACATCAAGCAGCACACAGGTCCCTCTGTCTCACAGAGCAAGCTCTAAGGCAAGTCACCTGTTTGCTAGCCAGTCTGGTCTTTGGACCCCTGGGGTTTATACTTCTGTCCTTCCCAGACAGCCCCTAGTTAATGACCCCTTCTCAAAGCTCATAAAACTTTAGCTCCTCAGCAGGTTATGTGAATCCCCTTCTGAAAGAAGGACTCTAAAAGTCCAGCTCCTGTCTAAAAAGCAGCACTTTTCACAGACACTGTCAATTAGCTTCTTGCCTTGTTTGGGTTGCTTTGAGTCACTTCCTATTGTAAAACTCAGACAGCTTTAAGGAAGTCATTTTCTTGGTTTGCTAGCATGACGGTGTGATTCTCTGCTCCCTTTCTAGAAATAGCAGTTTGGGTTGTAGAGACAGACCGTGTAGCTACTTTGCTGCCTCGGCACCACCTGCTCTCAGCAGCGATGCCCAGACTCATAACTCTCACTTCCCCGTCTCATGTTTTAACATCTCTTTCTGACTTTCTAGTTTCAGTGCTGTGGAAAAGAAAGCTCTGAACAGGTCCAACCCACGTGCCCAAAGGAACTTCTAGGCCACAAGGTGAGCTTCTACCAGGGACCCCCACCTGCCCTGTTAGTGTGAAATGGATTTTGCCCTCAGGGTGTAAGCAGGAAGGTTCAGGTTCTACCTTCCAGGAACCCTAGGAGACCCTCTCCAGGTGGTTTCTGGGCCTTACCTTTTCCCATGTAAAATAAGCAAAGCAAGCCAGGCGTGGTGGTGCACGCCTGTAATCCCAGCACTTGGAAGGCTGAGGCAGGAGGATTGCAAGTTCAAAGCCAGCCTCAGCAATGGCAAGGCACTTAACAACTCAGTGAAACCCTGTCTCTAAATAAAATACAAAAAAAGGGCTGGGGATGTGGCCCAGTGGTCAAGTGCCCCTGAGTTCAATCCCCGGTAGCAAAAATAAAAAATAAATTGAATAAATAAATAAGAAAAGCAGTGCTGAGTTGTGGCCTCCTAGTACCCTGGAGAATGATGGTAAGCTCACTTACCAGTTACAGCCCTCAGCAGAGTTAGGTAAGCTCCATGTAGAAGGGGATCCTTGAATTCAAAGGAAAGTCATTCCAGGCCCAGAAAGCCACAAGAACAGAGGCATGCTGGTGTGAAGCTCTAGGACTGCAGAAGAACAGGGAGTCCAGAGGGAATGGCAATGGACACATTAGGAGAGGCAGAAAAAGGCAAGATGTTGCCCCTGGAGGTTTGAAAAATCCATCTCTTTTAGCAGAGAGTAAAACAAACAGTTTTGCATTGTAGAAAGAGTACTCAGGCTGCTGTGCATTAAGGGTAGACTGGAAGGTTAGAGACTAATAGAGGGAGGCCAGTTAGGTGACACCTGTGGTCATCCTTGTAAGAAAGGACGAGGGGCCAAAACAAGTCACAAACAGTAGTGAAGGAGAGGGGGCAAGATATTCCAGAAGTGTTCAGAAGGTAGAATCAACAGGACTGGGTGACTTACTGGGTATAAGTGATGAATGGAAAGAAGGAGGCTAAGATTTTCATAATTCTGCTTGGGAGACTGGATGGATAGGGGCTCCACTCACTAAGAGAAGTGGAGGGAGAAGAACCCAGAGGCAAATGATAACTTCAATTTTGATCAAGTTTGTCTAAGGTACCTGTGGGACTTATAGGTAGCCTGAGAGGATAACTTAAGTGTAGGAATCTCAGCACGGCACGTTGGCAGTAGCTGAAGCCCTAGGAGTGAATCAGAACACCAGGAGAGCAGGAAAGAGTAAGGACACTGTTGTTTAAAGGGTAAGCTGAGGACAAGAAACCAGAATAAGAGGCTGTGAAGGAAAAGTCAGAGAGAATCCATACTACAGTTTCTGGGAAGCCAAGGGAGGAGATGGTTTGCCCATAAAGTCTAATGTGGGAAGAGAACAGGTTAATGAAGACTGAACATAGTTTGTTGGATTTGTTGCTTAGAGAATCATTAGTGATCTTTGTCACATAGTCTCACTGAAGTAATTGGGGAAAGCATAGGTACAACATGGAAAAGAAAGAGGGAAATGTGAGACTATAGAGATGGTGATATTGATGCTTTTAGGCATTTAGCTGTGAAGGGATGATGGGATGTAAGTTCCAGCTTGTGTCATTAATCACCATTGAACATTTATTGGGTCCTTCTGAGTTGAATGAAATGAACAAGGCACAGCTCTACTGACATCCACCTGGGGAGACACACAATGGAGCCATTAGCACCACACAGGCTGAGTCAAGGCTACATGGGAGGGAGCAACAGCAGACTCACCTGGGCCTGTGGAAGGTTCCCTGATGGATTATTAGGGTGCATTTTGAAGGATGAGTAGGAGTTCAGTAAGCAAATGAAAGAGAGAGGAATATTCCGGGCAGACGAAATAGGGCACAGGCATGGATGCAAAGGAAGGTAGTTACATTCAGGAAACTGCAGCATTGAAGAGAGCCTAAAATCCCAGGGTGTATGTGGGAGATGAGTTCTTCAAAGAGGATGGATCCATTTTTGAAGGCCCTTGGATACTCTTGTGAAGCCAGAAGTCTATCCTTCATGCTGCTGGCTTAGGGAACCTCATAAGGTAGAATCTGAGATAGGATTTGTATTTTATCAAGTTTGCTCTAGTGGCAGTGTGGAGGATTCATGGAAAATAAATAGACAGACATGAGACTATGAATAGCCAGCCATAAGAACAAGAAGACTTTTCTTGCTCTTGGGCAAGAAATGTTAAGTGAGACAACTGGACTGAGCAAGAAGAAGGTAAAGTCTTCAGGACTGATGACCAGTCCATCAGAGGAGGGGGACTGTCTTCTGGCTCATCCACCTCCTGTATAGATATGGTATCATTTATTGAGTTGGGGAATAGAGGAGAAGGAGCCAGTTATGGAGGAAAGAAAATGAGTCCAGTGTTTAACATGATGATTTTTTAAGGAGTCATAGGAACTTACAAGTGGGAATATCCAATGGGTAGTTGGAAAATCTGGTTGGTGACTTTGGTGAATAGTTGGAGTATCAGTGACTTATGGAATCTTAAAGTTATAGATATGGATTAGATCCATGAGATCTGGAAGAAAAGAACAGCAAGGGTAGAACCCTGGGGAATAGCAGCATTTAAGCCTGGCCATGGGCATCTTTGTAATGTATCATCTTCTTACATGGAAAGTGTGGTTGAGGGTTTTATGCGTGTCTGTAAATTTTTAAAGTAAATTCTACATATTTCCTTATTAATACATGTACACGTTTAAAAGAGAGAGAGAATGTATCTAACAAGAATATAGAATTGGAATAAATATCCAAAGCCTAAATAAAATGTAAACTTTTATGCAAACAACAACAACAACAAAAGACTAGCCAAAACAAAACAAGTGCTCAAGTCAGGAAATTAAGCGGAGTAGCCAGACACAAGTGAGAAGACATCATAGAAGGAGAAGGGAATGGTCGGTCACCAGGGCCAGGTCCTACCATGGAGATCAGTTTGGGATTATTGACTCATGCCAGCACTGTGGATATAAAGATGTATAAAACAAAGGTCCCTATGGACAAGGAAATTGCAGTCTGGTAGGAGAAGTGAACACAGAAATGAGTACAGTACAAAAATGTACTTATGCAGAGTGGTGATGTGTTAAATTTTTATGGTGCTGTCGAAGTACAAAAGGGAGGGCACTTAGGAAAGCCAGAGGACGGGGGACCAGGTGAAGGCTGACTAGAGGTAATGATGCCTCAGCCTAAATCTTTGAAAGTGAGAAGCAATTAAGCAATTAAAGAGGGAGACAGGATAGCCTGCCTACAGAGGGTGCAGTGTAAGCCTTGACACAAGAAGCAGAAAATACAATTTTGGGGAAAACTGAAAACCTAGAAGTTGTCCACTAAGGCAACTACAGAAAAACCAACAGGATTTAGCTGTTAATAAGGTAAATCATGGGCTGGGGATGTGGCTCAGCAGTAGAGTGCTTGCCTAGCACGTGCGCGGCCTGGGTTCGATCCTCAGCACCACGTAAAAATAAATGCATTGTGTAAACGCATTGTGTACAACTAAAAGCAAATAAATAAATATTAAAAAAAAAAAAAGAAGGTAAATCGTGAGCCCAGACTGCAGGATGTGAACAAAGAGGGCATCCTTTCAAGCAGTTTGGTTTTGGGCCAAGGATATGAAAAGACCTCATAAAAAATAAAACCCAAATCCAAATTACCATTAAACACATAAAAGCATAGATAACTAAAAGTAATCTTAAAAATTGATTGCAAATTTAAATGAAGAGATACCATTGTTTAACCTTTGAAATTGGCCAAGTTATTTTTCCTGCCTTAATAATAACATACAGTTTTGGCAACAGTGATATGAAATGAACGTTTTCAAAAAATTGGTATAATAGCCTTAAGAGGTTAGTACATTTCTGTAGGACTAGGGTGTTAAGTATGTTCATGCCCCTCAATCCAGAAATTCCACTTCTCAGGCTTTATTCTAAGGAAAAGGAATGATAAGTATGCATAGAAATTTTTGTTCAGAGGTATTCACTATAGTGTTATTCATAGGAACTAAATATTGAATGGTGGCTTACTATGTGACAATAGGGGTTAATTAAAATAAAATTATGATACCTTTGCCTAATGAAGGTATCATCATATTACAGCCACTAAAAATCATAGTTTTTTTAAAAAATATTTATTTAATTGTAGATGGATACAATATCTTTATTTTTATGTGGTGCTAAGGATCTAACCCAGGGCCTCACACATGTGAGGCAAGCGCTCTACCACTGAGCCACAACCCCAGCCCAAGAATCACAGTTTTAAGGAATGTTACTTAAACAAGACATTTTTGAAATTGTAATATTAAGTTTAAAAAGCACACAATTGAACATAAGGAATGAACTACGTTTGTGGGTGTGTGTGTTTGCATAAGAATCACCAAACAATGTTAGTTATCTTGGTGGGAATACAGATGTTTCTTATTTTCTTTTTTCTAACATGTATTTTCCAAATTTCTTCCTTTGTGAATATTAAAGTCAATAGATGTTTTGTTAGTTTGTTTTTCACAAACAGAAACTGGCTGTGAAGGAAAGGAGGGATGATGGGCCATCAGAGGACAGTATTATGAGCATTACTATTTTTTTTAGATTGCAGAACTTGAACATGGTGTTATTTGATAAGTGGAAATGTCAATAGAGGAGAGGCATAATGTATAGGGAAGAGGGACAGTAACTGGCTGTGTGGGCATTCTGAAGAGAAGAGAGGGAATGAGACCCAGAGCAGGGAAGAAAGAGGTTAACTTCCAACAGAGAAGTGCACCTCTTTGGCACTAATAAGAAGAATAGAAGTCAGGGATGTTACTGCTATGTCCCCTTTCTATGCTTGCTACCTGTGACAGTCCTGGCACTGAAGGAAGAGAGCATGTTAAGAGCTGAGGTGAAGGAGAGGAAGACTGGAAGGAGTGCTTTAGGTTGACTCCCATTTTTTGCAGTATAGAAGGCAGCCACAGTCTACAGCAGTGTTTCTGAAACTTTTTCCCAGATGTAGTATGATTTTTGCAAGTCAGTGTCCTCTCTAAACTGAGTTTTCTGAGAGCAAAAGAAACCATGTCTTGTTGTCTCCACTTCCACCAAACCATTTCATGGGCTGATGCAAAGTGGTTGCTCAAGGAATGTTTGTTGAATCAATGAAGTATGCAAAGAGATGTGAGGAAATGGTGAGGGTTTCATGTAACTTATGTGGGTATCAGAGGAAGCCGACCACTGACAGAGAAAAGGATCTGGGTAGCCGCAGTTGGGTTGAGAGCATACCTCTACTTAAAAGGACTCCAAATAGATGCTTTTGAAACTGGGGAAGCAAGTAATGGTTACAGGTGTTCTATTTTGCTCTCTGTCCAGTTTTTCCCATGTCCACGATGGTCCTTTGCATCCAGGTTTCACAAGCATCTTATGGGCATAAGGATAAAAACCCACAGCCCACTTGGCCACCAGAGGAGGGAATGGTCCTCTAACTCCCAAGAGCTGGCCTACATAGACAGTTTTTCTTTGTTTAAGTTGAACCTATTACAGACTTTTTAGTTTCTTAATACGTAATGCCTACCTTGCATAGTAAATTGGATAAAGTATATAGAAAATCTTTTAAACTGTGGCAATATGAAAATAAAAAAGTTCTTATTTTAGGGATATTTATTTTTCTTCACTGAAAGTAAGAAGAGGCCTCAAATTTTCATATGCCTCAGATCCCAGGGAAACAGCCTCCTCCAGCCAGATTTTAGGGCTCTGAGCAGCCACTGTCCTAAATAGGGAAACCAAAAGAAGAGGATTCTATTTTTCCCCAAATTGTATTTTTGCTTAAAGGTTGCCAGGATGATGTTACCTGAGAGGAATGGTTTAAATATGGGCAGAAGCTAACATACATTAGCTCTCACAGAAGAATGATCTGTAGAGAAGAAAAGGATTGGATGAGGGGGATGATTCACACATACCAGCAGTTTTTATTCCTTCTTCTTCTTCTTTTTTTTTTTCCAAAACAGAATTGCATTGATGAAATTGAGACCATAATCAGTATTAAGCTCCAGCTCATCGGAATTGTCGGTATTGGAATTGCAGGTCTCACGGTGAGAAAGTTCCAGAACTTACCTTTTTTGCCCTTTAGGGAAACTTGAACTTTTGCATATGATTTTTCTTGAAGTGTGAGGTGGCAATATCTTTTTTATTTTGAGGCACCAAGTCATTTTATTCATTAAATAACCACATCATCATAACCATAACTAAAATAATTAATAATTGCTTAATACAGTCACATCCATACACAATGTTCAAATTCCTAATTGTCCCATAGATGTACTTAGGTGTAACATTTATGTCAGGATCTCAAAAAGTCTCCCTTTTTGTGATGTTAATTTTTTTATTTTGAAATAACTCCAAACTTACAGAACAGTTGCAAGAAAAGCACACACACACACACACACACACACAACCTCCTATTAGTCACCCATAAATCTCCATTCAAGTTTGTTAACTGTTCCAATATCCTTTAGTAGCAAAAGGATTCTTACAATGTTTTTCAATCCTTTCAAGAACCTTGACCGCAGTTGGCCCTTTCTTTACCTTTATGACTTTAACATTTTTTTAAGATTACAGGCTAGAAGCCAGGCGCAGTGGTGCACGCCTGTAATCCCAGCACTTTGGGAGGCTGAGGCAGGAGGATCGCCAAGTTCAAAGCCAGGCTCAGCAATGGCAAGGCACTAAGCAACTCAGTGAGACCCTGTCTCTAAACAAAATACAAAAAAGGCCTGGGGATGTGGCCCAGTGGTCAAGCGCCCCTGAATTCCAAAAAAAAAAAAAGATTATAGGCTAGGTATTTTGTAGCATGTTCCTCAATTTGAGTTTGTTTGCTGTTTCCATATGCTAAGTCTGAGGCTATGAATTTGGGATAGAAATGTCATGGAAGGGACTCTGCCTTTCTCACTGCACCTCTCAGGTGCCACAAGATGTCATTTTGCCCCATGGTTGGGAATGTTAAGTGTCATCCCATCAGTGAAGTGGTTTCTTCCAGGATCTGTCCATTTTAAGTTATTCTTTCTTCCTTCATAGTTTATGTTTTATGGAAAGATGCTTTGAGACCATGTAAATATCCTATTCCACACCCAACTTTGATGCAGTAATTTTAGCACCCACTATGTTTCTTAGATAGCAGTATTTTAAAAGAGAATTCTCATAAAGGACAAAGACATTTATTCATGGTAAATCTTCTAAGAACAAAGTTAATTAAGTATATCAATACTTAGTCCTCTAAGATATGATATAAATTTCAACATTGACTTAATTATGACCTTGATCTTATCAGTATAATAACATCTATTTTAAGGCCACCAATATTAAATTAGGTAAGTGATTTTCAATTCAAAATAGCATAATATCAGCCTGATCTCTCTTACCTATGATTTGAAGCAGTAGCACAGCACAGTGACTAATAAGGCGAGCTCTGGCATCACGTGATTTGGATTCAACTCCTCACTCCACTATTTACAAGCCCTGGAATTGTAGGAAAACTTAATTTCTCTATGCCTCAGTTTCCTCATTTGTAAAATGGGCTTTTTGGTGCTACTGGTGATTGAACCCAGGGCCTCATACACGGTAGGCAAGTACTCTACCACTAAGTACATCACCAGACAGGGTCTCACTAAGTTGCCCAGGATGGGCTTGAACTTGTGATCTTCTTGTCTGAGCCTCCTGAGTAGCTATGATTACAAGTGTGTACCATCACCTCCAGCTAAAAACTGGGATTTTAATATACCAAATTCATAAGATTGTTGTGAAGATTAAATGGGATACTACATATAAATTATTATTACAATTTAATTAATATAAAGCCTCTGGCACCTATAGCACTCAATAAAATGCCAGCTGTTCTGAGTGTTCACAAACCTAGAATCCAGACAAAGGGAACAGCATATGAGAGAGTGTGAGGCATAATGCCTCCAGGTGGTTTGGTACTCCTGAAGTACAAAAAAAGAGTATAACAGAAGAGTTGATAGCCATGGACATGTATGAAGGAGTGACAAGATGTGACACTGGAGGGGCATCAGGTCCACATAATTGAAGTTTTCTTAATGTGCCCTTCTGAGAAGTTGGGCTTCATTTTTAAGAAGAGGAGAGTCTTTGAGGTTTAAAGAGGCATGTGAGGCAGGATCAGGGAAGGGTTGGAGTAAGGCAAGATTGGAGTCCAGCAGGCCAGTAAAGAGGTGATTTCCATTGTCCAGAGATTAGATGATAATAACTAATGCCAAGCCAGTACTTACTCTCCAGGCCTCTATAAAGATTGGCTCAGAGACCTCAATAAGGTATGAAAACAGTGAGGAAATCCATGAATTGGTAGTTCTCAGGGTACACACAAAGTACCTTACCCCTTTTCTGTATTTAGAGCACAGAGAGGTGGGGCAGTGGTTGAAAAGACTATGCTGAGAACCCCCAAACTCAGCAACATCTATCAGGCCGTCCCCATCTGATTCAGGCCTAGCGTGGTTGCAATTTCTGCAGCTCCTCAAAGACAGTCTTGAGGCAGGTGGGTTGAAAACATTCTACATAATGGAGGTATCAAATAGAGCCTCCAAACTATTCTACAATCTCAACAAATAAGCAGACTGAAACAAGTCCCCCATGACTCATGACAGCAGCAGGCTGAGACTGAAGAAGTTTCTTTCTGAGAGCATCTCTTCAGAGTTCTACCAGGATGAGGTTAGGGTTGTATCCAACCTTACAACCATGGTGTGTTAGTTAATTTTTCCATCACTGTGACAGAATACCTCAGATAAACAACTTAAAAGGAGGAAAGTATACTGGGGTTCAGTTTCAGGGTTTTAGTCCGTCGTCATTAGGCCCCAGAGCTCTTTGGGCCTATGGTGAGACAAGAGAATCATGGTGGGGAACATGAGGGGGAACAAAGCTGCTTACTTCATGGCAGCTGGGAAGCAAATGAAAGAAAGGAGGACTGGGATCCTAATATCCTTCCTTGTGTTTGGCCCTACCTCCTAAAGGTTCTACCACTTCCTAATAGGTGGGGACCATCCTTCAACACAATTATCCTTTGGGGGATATTTAGTTTTTTTGTTGTTTGTTTTCATAAGGTGAGAGTTGCCCAGTGCAATCAGTTAACCAAATGCCCATTAGGTGTCTCCCTGCCACACACTGGTAGTGAGTTCTGACAGCCAGAAGCATGAAATCCTGTTACTGGCTATGCCCTTACTTAAGTCTGCCCTGCTCTTGCAGAATAACTGGTTATTCGTGCTTTGTTGTGTTTAGCACTTACAGATCCTAGTCTGACTTATGATGGAATTAAGGAGAGAATGAGAGTTATGGTGCCAATTTTTAAAAACTAAAAATTGATAGTCATTTACGAAAGGGCACCCACAGACAGGGTTCTACAGGCTCTGCACAATCATAGAGGAAATGATTGAGGACAGGAAGAACCTTCTGGCATTCTTTTGTTCAAACCATGGAAGTGATATTGATTTGGCTCAAGTATTTTGCTTCTCAGAGAACTATTCAAGAGGTAGAAGAAGTCAAGAATATCATAGTTCAAACACCTCCATTTGTACTTTGGTAAAAATATTGAGTTAAATAGTGAAGAATTATTTGAACATAAAAATGGGCCAGGAATGAAGATATGCCCCACATTTTAGTATGAATTTAAAGCTTTTCTAGCAATAGAAAACTATTTGGACCATAAGTTTCTTTAAAGAATGAGAAGCTATGAACAGATTTTTCAAATGAATACATAAATGAGATCTAGGATTAACCCTAAAATATACAATTCCAAAACCAGTTAGTATATCAATCTTTTACAACTATTAAGAACTGTTTTTATAAGCCAGAAACAGTCCTTTTCTTAAAACAGAGCCTTGTTATTTATTAACGATAATAATATAGTAATGCATTTCAAACAGTGAATAAAGAACTATTGCTTGGTAGCCATTTTCAAGGAACATATAAACATGCCATTTATAACCTATAGTTATTACTTATTAACTTGAGTTAGACACCTGGGCAGTTTTGATGATCTTTTAATCAAATAATACACATTTGAAAGTCACTAACAAGTGTTCCTTCTGTTTCAGATCTTTGGCATGATATTCAGTATGGTCCTTTGCTGTGCAATACGAAACTCACGAGATGTGATTTGAAGCTACTTCATCATGAGACTTGCAATCTAGAGTTTTTGTACTAAATGTCACAAGAGCTGTCTCTCAGCTCATTTTTAATGTTCAGAGGACATTAGAATCTAAAATAATTTACTGTTGATTGTACATTTGCACATGTATGTACGTCTGGCTCATTACTGGTTTGCCCCTTGAGTGAATGGCTGTGTATGTTGACTGGGAACATAGTCACACGTGAGCCGTGTGTTTCCGGTATATACATTATAGAAATCTGTTGGCTGGGAGTTCCTGATTCTTGTTATGTAAGAGGAACAACCTACTTAACTACCAGAAAAAGATCAAATAGCTTTGAGAAACTTTTAAAACCTGGATGTTCAGAAAATGTAATAATGGTTCAGTTTCTAAGGCATCAGCCAGGAAATTTAGATGCATACAGAGAATTTGGGGATTTCTACTTAATGAAAGCAATAAGCTACAGAATTGAGAGATCATGGTGCAGTGTTGAAATTGATTCTGAGTATAGGGTTTCCTGGGATTTTTTAATATACATTCTCTCCCCAAAATACAGTAAACCACTGGTTTTAAAACTAACACATCTATAAAACTAAATATAGCATGGAAAATCTAATTTGAATAAGTCATGCTTTCCTAGTATTTAAACAAAAAGCAAAAACAAAACCTCCCTCTGGAAAGAGTAGTCACATAGACAATCACATGCCCCATAAAAGTGTTTATAGAACTAAAAACAAAAAAAGAAAAAACTTAAAAAAAAACTTTTTAAGATAATGTTTTTGTTCTTATACAAATACATGTAAGTATTGCTTTATCCCTTTCCTTTTCTGACTCTGCTCTGAACTACTGCAACCCTCATATCCTCAAAAGGGCTTTTATCTTGAACTCGTCTGTGTTTCTCCAAACATAAGAACAGAACAACTAAAGCAGGAAGTCTGGCAGTTGCAAATTGTGGGAAAGAAAATTTTTATTGGCACTGTACCTTTGAAATACCTCATAACTTAAGTTTACATATTTTCCTAAATTTTTGTACTTTTCTTATTTATTCACCTAGAAAATTCTTCATATATTAATAACTATGGTTTTCACCACCTAAATAAAAAAAAATTCCTGCACAATTCAGATATTATCTTATGAGCATCCTTGGCCAAACTAAAACAAAGAAAAACATCTCCAGGTTGTATACCCACAATAAAGACAAATTCAGGAAACAAAAATACTTATATACAAACATACTCGATACAAGTATATTCCTTGCTATGCAAGTCCCCTATGAAAATAAAATGTTCAGGTTTGTTCTTTTTTGGTCTTAATTCTTGATTTTAAGTAAGGAAATCCAGATTTAGGACCTAAATTGACCTAATTGTCAGTAATTTTTAGCAACTTGTTAACATTTAGTAAATCATGGCTTTTTTAAAAAATTGCATTTCAAAAAGTCAAACAAAAGTGAAAATATAGGGGACTTTGGAAATTCCCAAGTGAGCTTCTTATATATGTGAAAACACAAAACTTTGGGTTTGCACTAAGAGGAAGTGCCATGTTCCCAAGAACTTTAACAAAACATTTTGCTGAAAAGATATAACTGCTCAAAGTAGTGATTATGGAGCACCACACTTCTTTCAGCCATACTTGCTATTGCTACTAACTTTGGAGGATGACTTTTCTAGGAAAAGAAAGTCAGATTGGAAGCAAGTTAAAAACTTAATTGTTCATGGCTACTTTGCTGTGTCTCTAGCTAAAAAAAAAAAAAAAAAAAAAAAAAAAAAAAAAGGCCATTTTAAGAAAATCACTTCATGAAATAAATATTTGCATCCCAGTAGTTGAGAAATGTAACCTTTTAAGCAAAGGTTAGTAACTTTAATTCATCTGTTCACCTAAAAGACAGGCAACAGGTCCAAGTGTGTACTCAGGTTCCTCCAGCTCAGAATTATCTCAGATTCCACAAAAATAAATTTCATTCCATATCTGAATTAACAATCTAAAGAAGACTAGAGTAATTAAAAGTAGAAGAGTATAAATAAATTAATTTTTTAAATGTTTAAAAATTTTTTTTAAAGTATAAGACTAGAAATCTGTTTCACATATGAGAAATGTGCCCCTTTAGGGGGTTAAGCTTTCCAAAATAAGTGCCATAAGTAAAATTAGAAAATTCCACTGCTAAGTGAGGGTAGATTTTATATGTGTGTATATACACACACGTGCATACAAAGACATAGTTTCATATAGATAGAAAATCCCTATATACCTTGAATCTCTATATATATCTTGAAAACCTTTGAGTATATATACATCTATAATTTGAATACGTGTATACACATATATGTATGTCTATATATCTATACATATGCACACACTTGTATACATAATCTTTCAATTATTTGTTTACCTGAACTAATTGGAGATCAGACACAAACATTTTCTTAAACCCCTGGTGCCAAGGCACTGAATTAGAACTCCTTAATGTTGAAATATTTTAAGTTATTTTAAATTAAATTTTCTATGTATTGGAACTGCTTGTCTGAGTTATCTAAAATCCTTGTATATCTTTTGACACACCTTCACGCGACTTATTTAAATGTTTCTTACTATCAATAACCAAACAATATGGTATATGAAACAACTGGTCATCTTTCTATAACATTATTAAGAGCTGAATATTTTTAAAGGCAACACCCTAAAGAGTTTCATTGCATATAGTTGTATTTCAACTACTATTTTTTTCATCCAAGTTTCTCTTCTCCAGAATAACTTCTTTGTTATCTGTGGCTTAATCTGTAAGATTGTACAATGACTCAGGGTCCAGTGTGGTCCTTCATGCAGTCAATGACAATGTTGCTCTCCTTTTTCTGTGAGCAGAGCCTAAAAGGAGTGGCTGGGTGAGAATGAGGCTGGTGGGAAGATGGGTGAAGGGGGCGGCAACTTTTCTAAAGTTTATCAAAGATTAAAAAGAAAAGCCACCCTCCTGTCACAGGTAAAAGGTGGCTTCCATTGCTCTGAGAGCAGCCATTGGGGTGCACATCACAACCTTCCTGGTTCATGGACTCCTTGCCATCCTCTTTGACCACCAGCTCCTCAATTTCAGCAACCCAGCTTTCCCCAAACCTGTGGGAGAACATTCAAGGGCCCTTGAAGCTAGGTGTATCTTACTTTGGGATCATCAAAATCAAATTTGTGTTAATGTGTATTTTAAGAGGGACAAAAGTTTTTCTTTCAACATGATTCTTCTTCTTTTTTTTTTTTTTTTTTTTTGCTTTAAATATATAGGTACATAGTATCTGTATATATAAATATCCTTTTAAAGGTGAAACTACTACACTAATACACAATGTTATTAATTTGGGGTATACTTATTATAACAACAGAAGCAAAATACATTCCAGGAACCCACTGTTCAGATGGGTATCTCTTGGAAACAGGAAAAGCATGAAGGATAGAAGTAACATGTCCTATATGTTGCAAAGTGTCATGGATGCTGATTTCATGAAGTGTTTAGCTAATGTGCCAGAAACACTTCCAAAGCTTTCATATTTGTTTTGGGGTTTTCCCCTGTATAATTTATGATGGATTTTATTTATATTAAATAATAGAAATTAACCAGGCACAGTGGCACACGCCTGTAATCCCAGCAATTTGGGAAGCTACAGTAGGAGAATCACAAGTTTGAGGCCAGCCTGGGCAATTTAGTGAAACCTTATCTCAAAACCTTAAAAGAAAAAAAAAAAGAAAAAAGAAAAGGTTGGGATGTAGCTCAGTGGCAGTGCACCCCTGCATTCAATCCCCAGTACCACAATAAATAGTAGAAATTTAAATCAAATTAAAACAAATAACAAATATAAAGTGCTTAGTACACCTGGCAACTAGTGAATATTAGCTATTGCTATAATTATTATGTCAATTATCTTGAGTTTTGTTAACTATAAATCATTTTCTAAAAATCATATAGAACTGAAGATACTTTTGATACCAGTTTTCTATAAGAACCTATTCATTTGTTGAATTACTGAAGAGCATTTGATAGATTTCCCAATCCTATTTTAATTCAAAAATTTGATATCAATAGCCAAAGTTCCTATACTCTTCTCAGGGCCTACTCTGCATTGTAAGATGTAGCCCACATTAATATTGGAATTGCTTTTGTAACTTTGTTTGGGATTACTCTTTTGTGCATTGCAGAACACTTTATAGGACTACTGATGTAGTATGATGGGCAAGGCAAGTCTGCTGTCAGAGCTTAGAGTACAGAAAAGGAGGTGGGTATATTGAGACGAGCACTGTGATAATCATTAAGCCAGAGAAGAACCACTCAAACTTGGGAAGAGTGGTCAGGGGAGAATGCTAGGGTCTCTAAACTGAATGCTAAAGATCTCTTACAAATTAGCCAAGTCAAAAGTGGTAGGGGAAGAGGAAGAAAGAAGAGGGTTTGTGGGGAAAGCGTGTTGAAGACCCTGAAACACACAGAACATGAAAACATTGAAGGAGGACATATTGACAGCTAATGTTTGTACAGAGGTCATGGGGAATTTTTAAACAGTGGCAGAAAACCAAACTTGAATCTTTTTTGTTGTTGTTGTCTTTTTTAAAAAATATTTTTATTTATTTGCTTTATTTGTACACAATGCGTTTTATTCAATGCATTTTGTTTGTAAGTGGTGCTGAGGATCGAACCCAGGTCACCCACGTGCTAGGCGAGCACTCTACCGCTGAGCCACAATCCCAGCCCCGTTGTCTTTGTTTTTACTATTATACAATCATACATTCTGTATGATATATAATTTACTCCGTTTTAGTCCCCAGAATTTCCTCTTTCCCTTCACTCCTCTCTCCCCTTTTTCCTTCCTCTACTGGTCTTCCTCCTATTTATTGTTTCTCTAAATTAGTGTTTTATAGATATACATAAAGGTAAAGATCACTCATCTTAAATGTAGGGCAAAGACCTGACTTATAAAGACTTCTAACTAATGTACTAGAAACCCTCATAAGAAGTAGACTTAAGAGAAATTAGATTTGAGGAATCAGAGAAGAGAGGAACGTAGAATAATTCTCAGGTTTCTGACTCAGCAGCTGGAAAATAGTGCTGCACAGGAAGAAAAGTAGATTGAACCAGAGATGTAGGAGATGACTCCAGACATCCAAAAGAAAATACAAACAGGCACTGGATACACAGCCCTGAAGCTCAGAAAAGAAGTTTGCACTAAAACTGCAGTTCAGGAATCAGCCACATAAAAGTGATAGTGCTGACATTTGAACAAGATGAGCCACCTCTCATGATTACATCCCCAGTGAAAATCAAGCTGAAAAAATTAGAAGCCAATACTCTATGAAAAGTCTGCAACAATTCTTTACTCCCCACCCATTTCTTAATCTCAGGCCAGAGAGTCTTTCTTAGCTTCCCATGTTCTGTTAGTAGCTGCCATCTAACATCTAAATGTAACTCTTAACTAGTTCAGCAGTAAAGTTATGGTTTAAGCATGAAGCCAACTTCAGATTACTGAAATGGGTGTAATTCCTTAGGATATCTAAGGACGAATTCATACAAAGCCAAGTTTCTTTTTTTTTTTTTTTAATTCAAAGTTGTTGCATATATGACAGTAGCATGCATTACAATTCATAATACACATATAAAGCACCTTTTTACATATCACTGTTTGCATACAAAGTATATTCATACTATTCATATCTTCATACATGCATTTAGGGTAATGATATCCATCTCATTCTACCATCTTTTTTTTTCCCTTTATGCCCCCTTGCCCCCTCCCTCTCCCTTGCTCTCCATTGACCTTTCTAGTGATCCTCTAATCCTCCTATGCTCCTTATCCCAACACCACTGTGAATCAGCCTCCTCAGTGTCCAAATGGTTAATAGAACACATAAAATTATTATAACTCTAGCCCTTCTTTCACCAAGTTTAGAATTTTCACTCTATGGAATCAAGCAAAATTACCAAGAAAAACACAGTCCAAACTTACATTACCATTGCCAGCTAAAGACCATTACATAGATTTTGAGTCGTTTTGGAGAATAAGGGTAGAAAGAAAAGGCATGAAAAAAATTAGAAAAGGTTGATTTCATCCTCATTAAGACAAATTATAAATGCCATAGCTATGTTATACTGAGAACAGAGATATGGGACCTCCACTGGGAAGCAGAGAGGTCAGGGAACATCAAGACTAAAAGGTATCCTGTGTATTGAACCATTAGTTACTGTTGCTCTTACTAAAACAGTTTTAAGGGAGTAGAAGTCAAATTGTAGTGGACTGAGAAGAGAATGCAAAGTAAAGAAGTAGATGGTTAATATAGCAGGCTCTTTTACAAAAAAAAAAAATAACTTGACATAAGAATTCAAGGTATG
Organism: Tamias sibiricus; assembly: GCA_025594165.1. Classification (NCBI taxonomy): domain Eukaryota; kingdom Metazoa; phylum Chordata; class Mammalia; order Rodentia; family Sciuridae; genus Tamias; species Tamias sibiricus. The sequence goes on along the minus strand of CM046658.1, from coordinate 105,811,379 downwards.
AGGGGACAAATAATTAGAAGATTACATAAGGTCAAGAAAATGTTGTTTTCTTCTTCTTCTTCTTCTTCTTCTTCTTCTTCTTCTTCTTCTTCTTCTTCTTCTTCTTCTTCTTCTAGGATGGGAAAAGATCGACAAATGCTTCACCCTGAAGACATGTCAAAAAAGAGGAAGTAGGAAAAGATACAGGAAGAAACAGCAAAGTGCTGGAGAAGATGGGGCATGGGATCGGGAACATCTTGTGAAACTAGTGGGAAAGATGCTGGATCAGTAAGGACTTTTAAGGTGAGGTGTCAGAAACCCAAGTCTAGTTACAGAAAAGGAAAGGAAAGGTTTAAAAGTGAAATTTTGGGGGTGAAAGTAAAGGTTTAAAGGTGAAAAAGAAAGTAAAGGTTTAAGGGATGAACTGTGGCTCAATCCATTTGAATTGAAAGTTCAAACAACTTGAACTGAAAGTATGGGTAAGAATAACTCCCAAAGAAAAAGGTGCAACTCTGTGAAGCAGGGACATGGATGCTAAGTTGACAGAGGCATCCAGTAGAAAGGAGATAGCAGAAGTCGAGAACATGAGACAGAATTGTCTTCAAAAATAAAAACTAGGACTGCTAAGAGGGTAGAGGAAAACCCAATATTGAACAAAAGTGTTAGCATGGAAGTTACTTTGATAAAAGAATTTTAATTGCACTTAGACTTGCTGCTCTTAAGTAAAAGAAGTGGCAATTTCTATATAAAAGAGCTTCAGTTACCAGAATTTCCTGCTAATAAATTCATCCTGGTACATAAACTTACTCCTAAAGACCTTGGTCATTAGAAAAACAGAGATGCTGCTACACTGATCCCAAATCCATCTAAATTATGAAAGAATTCTTTATATTTCAGAGTCAAATGAGGAATAAGAGATTTTTATCCCTTAAAGCACTGAGTTTCAAACTTCTTCTGCCAAGAACTGATTCCTTTAAACTTTAGTTTGAATTTAAAAATCACTTCAGAAGATATTCCATTTTCCATCTTTCCCCTGTTGTACAAGCAATAATTCTCTAATTTCCTGTTTCTAAACTTTATCCATTCTCCTTTTCTTAAACCAAGAGGTGCCAAACCCCTCCAAAACAGCACTTCCATATTCCCAAGTTTCTGGATCCACTTGAAGCAGATAACTGGTCATCCCAATCCTTAAGCCTCTGTCCTAAGGCTTTTCTGTCTCGGCTAACTCCACTTTCAATAATAGTTTATTATAATTCATGTGTGCCTCTATCCAAATGGATTGCTTTCAGTGGGAGGAAACAACTTTTCTCTCCTGCACCCACTCTAGAGTTCTATGGCTCAGGATGGTACAGGCCCATCACACGCATCACCAAGTCTGGCTATCTCAATGCAGGTTGAGGAAACCTATTTAAGTAATTAAAATCTCGAGCTAGACTATTTATGAGTGGCCTCCCTAAAACTCTTAGTCTTTCCAGGGTTCAAGTCCTTGAAAAGAAAATGTTTTTCAGAATCCATGAAAGTCATTTGTGAATAGTACCAATTAGATTTGAACATTAGACTATTTACTCATTAATTAAACATCTGTATTTGATAAACAGTTTTAAGTGATAGGTAGATTTAAGCGTCCATGTTATCCATTGGTAGGAGAATCCAAAGCCTCAGATTAATATTTGGAGATTGTAAAAAAAAAACATCAACTTCAGATGTTAAGGTAAAAATAATGTAGGTTCCTGACTCTTTTGTATATAAATGCACATCTGTTTCCTCCCATGGGCAAAGCATGGGGTTAGTACTAATTTATCTGCACCACATCACCCTCCCCGTGGGCACTATCACCAGACAAGATGCCCAGTGGAATTTAACCAATGACTGGGATACAGCAAAGCCAAATGGCCCTAATGACAATTAGTTTTCACTCTGATGATGGCAGTGTGCATGGAAAGTAGTGGACAAATACAGGATAGTCTTTTTGAGGTCAAGTCTGCAAGCCACTAGACCTCTCTCAATTCAATTGTCTGTTGAAACCAAACTCTCACAGAGTATCTAATGGAGGAAAAGAAAATAAAGAGCCATTTACTAAGAATATTCACCAAAAAAACAATGTTTCAATATTAATGAAGGTTTATATTAAAATTTAGGATGGTTCTACTTTTCTAAATCCCTTAGCACTCACCCCCGTCCCTAAAATCTTTCATAATTTTACTAGTTTTTCATGATATAGAAAGTGAATGTGATATCAAAAGCCAAAACAGTGCAAGTAGCTTTTTGTATAAATGCTGGAAAGTATCTCCTGTTACTTCAAGGACTAGGAAGGATTTAGACTTCCACATGTAAAATGATCGTGGCCTCTTTTCTAGGCTTTGTAAATTGACCTTTTGGGGTATAACTTTCATAGGTCAGTTGGCCCACCAGAGTAATTAAATTAAAGAGTTCCCATACTCTCCTGAGTTTTGATGGAGTTTTATCCTGTGCATTTGAATGAGTAGGATTAAGCTTTATATTGTAGATTTCACATATTCCTTACTCCCCACCTCCATTCCAGCCTGGCTTCTAGCCTTTGGAAGAAAATGTCTCTAGTGCCCTGATGCCATGTGTTCCTTCAGCTTCTGATCACATTGCTTTCTCTTCATTGCTGCAGTGGACCCACATTCACTTCTCTGTCAAGACAAACTCCTGGCCCTCTCAAGTCTGACTTTCATTAGCACTGCATGTCTCTCTTCTGTTTTACCTCCATTCTCCTTTTTCATGTGAAAACTACAAAAGGCTTTTTTACTCACCTTTTCTTAAGCTCTCTAATGTCTGTGTGAGTATGCACATGGATGGAATAATACTCAAGATATATACAAGATATTGTCAAACACAATGACGTTTTATTCATTTTTTTCCAGGTAAACACATTTAACCAAATTGCAAATTATATTGCTGTTAAAGCTACACAGCAAATCCCAGCAGATAGGACTTCTGAGGTTTGGTGCAGTAGTTTGTCTTGATGGCCTCATGTACACAGTCACTATAGTCAGTGTTACATTTGCCACATTTGCAGCTTATAGCAACAGGGTAGGAGAAATAAGGAGCAACATGGTGTGGGCATCCTGGTATTTCTACAGTCCTGTAGATGAAGTCTCTATATGTACAAACATCCTGGGAGAGGGCATATTTGGGAAGAAACAGCTTGCCGTTGATATCCTGAGAAAGAATAGATAAAGAGAATATAATGTGATAGGACTTTCGAAAACATATAGATAATGGAAACAGATGAATGCTGATTCATTATATTTATTTGTCACAAATAACAACTAAGGGAAGATTCCTTAACCCTGTTCCCCAATAACACATCTACACTGAATCCTACATAGACAAAACCGATGATACCCTCCTTTCTTTTATCCCTGATCATGGGAATAAAATAGGTTTAAACAAATATGGGTAGCAAAACTATTATAAGTTTATCTGTACCCATTCCATTGAGTAGATCCACATAATATTGTAAACTGTGTGCTCTACTTTTAAGGAGCAAATAATCATTGGATTTGGAAAATGAGGTTGTGATTTACCTCATTTCCTTTACAGATAGGAATGAACTGCTTCTATGTTTATATAATTTATGTCCAAAAGTGAGAAACTACATACCCGTGTCATACAATATCCGGCACAGATGGTGGTATTGATGGTTAGGCAATAAGCACACTCTCTCCTATCGACATGCATCGTATACTCGGTTGGAATACAAAATGTCATTGCTTGCCCACATGCAAGACCAAAAAACATGGACATCAAGAAGATAGCAGTCATGCTAAAATAAAAGATAAAATTTAAAAACCTATTACATGTATTCTTTCAGAACATATGGAAGGCACATTTGGGAAAAGCTTAGATGTTTTTACATATTTAATACTCTCAACCCTTACAATATACACTTCAATGTGGCTATGATTCACATACCCATAGTAGAGGAGCTCACATTGTAGAGGTCCTGCTTTCAAGTGCCACAAAGCTTGCCAGAAGCAAAATGGCAAGCCTGAAGTTAACACAACAGAAAAATGACAAAGATGTATATGGGAATCAAATGGGAAAGAATTCATTCAGTAGAAATATAATCCAAATAACTACCTTTATAAGAAGTCAGTTAATAGTTATCCTTCAAGAAAGGCTTCCCCAGAATTGTAGTTTTCTAAAAACTCCAGCCCAATAACTTAAAAGGCCAACAAATCTTTTGGTTATAATCAGAAAGGACAAAGAAACCAAGAAAAAGCATAACCAAATTTTAGTACCATCCCAGTACAAATAATATTACATGTAATTCCACCCATTTCCAGTCAAGGAAGATACCATGAAGCTAGAGAAAGTCCAGAAAAGCTAAACTAAAATTTCACTAGTGTTAATAAGCTAACTTAAAAATCTAGGAACCACCTCCTGAACTCTTAGAATATTCCTTTAAGATTGAAAGAAGCAGAGTTGGACCAAATAAAAGATTATTTTACACAGAAGACATATGAAACTCATTATCTAGAATAGAATATAGAGGCAAAATATATAGTTTGACACAATGAAAATAATACAATCAATATGATGGATCTATTATGAGTTAGCAAGGAATACTAAATATTTTTTGGCTGCCTGGGAAACAACAGAGGATCCCCATGCAGAAGTAGAACATGCATCTCAATACAGCCTGTCTAATGGAGAACTTGTTCACTACCAGTTGGGCATTGTAACAATCTGGATAATGTTATGACATAATTATTTTTGTTTTGCTCCTAAGAGAGGGTAATCAAATTTCAGACTTTGGGATGTAGGTTGATCACTTCAAAGATTAAGAAGATTTTTTCATTTTACTAATATTGTACAGCTAGATAGGTGTGTGTGTGTGTGGTTTTTTTTTTTTTTTCTTCTCAAGTATCACTGTCAGTAAAGAAAAATACACCCTGTAGTGGAATAGTATTATCTATGAACACAAGATGTTTTCTCATTCTATTAACTAATTATTCACTAAATATTTTTATTCAATCATCAAAAAAGTATCAATATTTTCTCAAAACTTTCAATCATATACAAACAGTATCTTTAAGCTAAAACCTCTGTTTACTGAAACTCTTTACACTCAAGCCTCAGTTAACTAGAATTTGTCTTCAAATACTTGTAAGGAAAAAAATGAAGAGCATATTTCAGAGGTAACCAGGGATTTATCTTAAATGTCAACTTCTAAAGACTAGCAGTCATTCAACCAATTTCTTATTCCTAGAATGAGAAATGAAGATAAATTTGATAAACATATAGTGAGCATCTGAGTCAGGCACTAATAGACACAGAATGGGTAAGATAGTTTTTGATCTAAGGGACTGACAGTCCAGTGATGGAGCTAAGTATGAACTCAAATAATACCGATTGTTCTAAGTTCTCTGAAAGAGTCCAACTTATAACTCTGAAACTCGCAATTATCAAGAATTTCCTTAGTTTTACTATACTTGTGAATAGAAAAGGAAGTGAACTAAATCATTTTAGGAAGAAGGGCTGGGAACTAATATTTCCCATTCAAGCATTCCTTATAGGGTTTTTGTTTTGTTTTGTTTTGGTATTTGATTAAGGAAGCAAAAACACAAGAATTCATGGGCTAGGATTGAGGCTCAATGGTAGAATGCTCACCTAGTATGTGTGAGGCACTGGGTTTCATCCTCATCACTACATATAAACAAATAAAATAAACATATTATATCCATCTATAACTAAAAATAAAAATAAAAAAAAACATAAGAAATCCTGTGGCCTTTTTTTTTTTTTTTTTTTTTTTTTTTTTTTTTTTTTTTTTTTGCAGTGCTGGAAATCAAACCAGGGCTTCACACATGCCTGGCAATCTGCTCTACTGACAACCTGCTCTACCACTGAGCTGCAATCCCAGCCCTCCAAAAGGAATTTCTTACTTATGGAAATGGGTTTTCTTAGGTGTTTCACAAGCATGAATTCCCTCTATGATATAGAGTTGGTTTCATTATTTTAGAACCACAGACTGAGAGTATTGTCTGCAGGATTTAAAAATTATGAACCAGGTAAATTATGTAAAGCACTTCTCCATCATGATCATATAGTTCTTGTCTGTCTGGGCAGCTAGCTACTGATTTTCTACCTTAAGAAATAATTAACTTCACTTATTTTAACCTCTAGCTCTACAATTCTATGTAAAATAGATATATGCTAACTGAGTGGTAAAAATATTGATCTAGAAATTAAGCAAAAGAATTCTCCCATGCATCTATGAGAAATTGACTAAAATATTTAATCAGTCTGAGCCTTGTTTTCCCATTTGCAAAATAGAAACAGACAAATGCACATGACCCCCTTTAAAATTCTAGGATCAAAAAATTGTGTTATAACTTTTTCTCATTGTTGCCCTATTCACTGCACACATTTTTTCAAGTTCCTCTTATAAATGCAGAACTTCAAATTAACAAAAGTAAAATATTAAAAGTGTTGAATTATTAGCCATAATAGTGATACAACTTTTGTGGACATACAGAAAGTAAGAACTATTTCTTTCTCCTTTACCTCTTTATTGGAATTAAAACTTTGCTTTCATAATCTTTCTGAACCTCAATTTCCTCATCTATGAAAAAAAGGTTTAATAGTCTGTGATTCTATGTGATTTCAGAAAGGACCTAAAGAATGGGGATGCCTTTTTCAGCATCATGACTATACCTACTTGCAATGTTCTTTTCTTATTCCAAGATAATATTATTTCTTTTGCTCCTTTCTCTCTTTTCTCTTTTCATTCTCACTACTTCCATTCTTAATAAACAAATGTTTCTCTGTTATGCAAATTTCCTTCATCAATCTTTTCTTTCCATATTCTTCAATATACCATAAAAAGAATCAATTGCTGCCAGGCACAGTGGTGGTACACACCTGTAATCCCAGCAATTTGGGAGGCTGAGGCAGGAGGATCACAAGTTCAAGGCCAGCCTTGGCAAACAAGCAAATCCCTGTCTCAAAATTTTAAAAAATGGAAACAGGGGGCGAGCATCTGGGGATATAGCTCAGTGATAGAGCACACTGCATTCAATCCCTAGTACAAAAAAAAAAAAAAAAAAAAAAGTAAAATGGAAGAAGAATCTATCACCCATCTTATGAACAATACCAGAATTTCCCTAAGGCAGTACATTTTTCTAGAGAGCAAAATGTACTATAGGCTGATATTTGTATTGGATATCATCCAAGGAGGTTTTACTATTAAATAACTTAAAAACCTCTTAATTCAGAGTATATTGCCCCTGCAGATACTCAAAACTGAATTTACTCTAAGACTTCACAGAATTAAGTTTTTATCAAAAATAACCATTAGTAATTGAGAAGATTTAATACACAGATTATTCAATTGATAAAAACAGTTAAATCAAAATGTAAACAGGAGAATGTCATGCACATCGAACATTTTTCCTTAGGAAATCAACCAGTTGTTCCTTTTCCTTTAAGTTAATGGAATTTCTTCTTATCTTTGTGTATGTAGTTCACCCACCTTCACCCACTACCGAACAATTCAGAGTAATAATTAAAATTTTTAGAGCCTATTGAAGCAAATTATCTCTTCTACTTGCAATTTTTAAAAAAATACAATTTTGAAAATAAAAGAAACTTGGAATAATAACATTTTATTTCACAGAGCCTTCTCATTATAGAAACCTACCTTACTTTGCATTGGTGAGCTGCTTCTGTGATGACCCAGACTCTTGGTTCATTTTATACCCTTCAGGTTAATTCCCCTCTGATCTTCTTGTTTATATAATTGCATTTGACTTACTGCTTTCTTATCTGAAAAACATCTATTGAAAATTCATACTGAACCCCAAATAAAATATGTTTAGACAAACAAGTTCACAATATCTTCCACTGGAAACTCTGACATTATTGTAACACGCATTTTCCTCGCTCCTATTTCAAAATAAAACTGCTCTTTTAAATACATCCTTTATTAATGTTTGTTAATGTTAATAAAGGACAGACACAGAATGGGGAAAAAAAGAAGTAAAAAAATAACACTTTAACATCTAATCTAGGTAAGTCTTAGGAATGAAAATTTATTTGGGGCTTGAGTACTCCAAATTTTACCTAACTGCTCATGTAGAGAAATATAAAATTATTCCTCATCTGCAAGACAAAAGCAACTTCTTTATGGGAATCTAGGGCAATTTGCCCATATGTTGCTAATTAAATTTTCTTGATTAGTTCAAAATGTTTTATTGTTGTTTTCTTTGGATTAAAAAAATATAAAGTACAGTTAACATGTATGAAATAATGTTCACTTAAGTAACATGGTAAAATCTAGCAAGATATTAAACTGACCTGAGATCAAATTCTGACTGTCATTTACTAGTTATATGTCATTGGAATACCTGAACTCTGTTTACTTCATTTTCCTCACCTGTTAGAAAGTGTTATCAACATTTCTATAAGACATTGAACACAGTGCCTGGCACAAATTAAGGGCTCAATAAATGATAGCTAATTTGTAATAATTCAACATATATTTATTTAACCAATATTTAGTCACAGTGCCTAATATCTACTAGGCAATCAATATTTTTGTTGGATGCATAAATGGCTAAGGAATGCATAAATATTGAATTTTTGGAACAAATGTATACATTCCTCCATCTCCATAGCTATAATTCAATTTTACTACTTTGAATGACTTTTCCCTTCATCAGACATTTCCAAATTGCCCCCAAGAGCAAAAAAAATCTGAACTCCTTAGTTTCATTTACAAAACCCTCATAATCTGCTTTAGATCTACAGTTTCACGTTTTCTCATCTCCCACCACTCCATCTTCAAGTTGCATCCTTTCTCCACTTCATTTTTTCAGCCAAAGTAAACTGAATTTCTCAAATTAGTCACATTCTTTCTTGCCTCCAAGCCTTTTCATATGCTATTGCCTCTGTTGGAATATCTTCCTGATCCCCCATTCCATGCCTCATTTCACCTAATTTCTCCTTATTTTTCATGATTTACCTGAGAAAGCAACCCTTGTGTAAACTTTTCTTGATTCCCCAAGGCCTTCCTCATGGCTAGTTAGTGGTTTTAAGAGGATTATGGAACATACATAGAACCCCTGGCATATGGTAGATACTTAATAAATCATAGATATTCTTATAGGTTACTCACAATTCTATTTGCCTTCACTTACCCTCATCTTTGTTTTAATGAAAGTTAAAGAAAAAAAAATGATGTCTGGCATAGGTAAGTCTCCTCAGAGGATAATAGAGATGTCAAGGCAGAGTCTGGGATATGTTAAATAAAAACTTAAGAAAAAGCATATTTAACAGAGTTTAAAATTGCCCAAAGAATGATTTACAAATCAGACAGCCCACAAAACCAGAAGCAGCTCAGAAAACACAGCTCTACAACATCAGTAGGCAGCATTTGTGGAGAGAAAGCAGAAGTGAAGTACAGAAACAGCTTGATTGGTTACAGTTTAGGGGATGCCATACATAAAAATGGCCTGATCAGCTGGCCACCTGTGATTGAAGCTTGTGCAGCTAAGACTCAACTATTTGTTACAGAAATATACTCCTAAATTATGATTTCAATTAGGTTATAGTTCATTAAGTAAGGACTCACAGAAGCATCCTTAGGTACAATTTAATTTACTCTAGTAGATATATACCAGAAAGAACCAGTCCAGGGGCCCCTAATTTCTTGGGAATATGAGCTACTGTGCAGTAAGAGAACTCTAAATCCAGGAAATTAGAATTGGGGGTGCCAAATTTTAACTTTGCTTTAAGTGATTCCAGCAAAATGTTAACAAGAGCATAGTAACTGGGAGAATATTAGATGTTCCTTTCTAATGGAACCCATGACTCTGTTGTTTAAAGCTTTGATTCAGGAACTCACTACATATCCCATGGTATGTGAGTGTGTGTGTGTGTGTGTGTGTGTGTGTGTATGCAGGAGCCCTGTTTTTGGGGAGATAGCTAAGATTGCGGTTTGACTATGGCCATAGACATTTTTGGGCATTGTCGCCTTCCGTAGTCTCACTCTTGGCCCAGGATCTCGAGAGATTTGAGCAATGACTCAGCAGAGATTGACATTTTGGGCATTGTCGCCTTCCGTAGTCTCACGGGACTTGGCCCAAGATCTCGAGAGATTTTTGAGGAGTGACCGGGCAGATCGAGCAAGCACCATTCCTGCTCGGGCGGCATGGATGAGACCAGCTTTTATCGCTATTGTATAGATACATTGTAGTTTCTTGTAAGAGTACGTGGCTTGGTTTCTTGTGAGGTGTGTATGTTAGTGTTAGAAATTACAAGAGACAGAGACAGAAAGATTAAAGAATTTTTTCGTCTCCATCCTGTCTCCGGACTCCTTCCCGCGGCGCTGCCGTTCCAGGCTGCAATCCCTTTCCGGCGGCTAACAGTTGGTGGCCCGTACGGGGAATTCAGCACGGCAAAGAACTAGGTACAATTTAATTTACTCTAGTAGATATATACCAGAAAGAACCAGTCCAGGGGCCCCTAATTTCTTGGGAATATGAGCTACTGTGCAGTAAGAGAACTCTAAATCCAAGGAAATTAGAATTGGGGTGCCAAATTTTAACTTTGCTTTAAGTGATTCCAGGCAAAATGTTAACAAGAGCATAGTAACTGGGAGAATATTAGATGTTCCTTTCTAATGGAACCCGTCACAAATATATGTTTGTATGTGCGTCTGTCCCAGTGTGACATCAAAACTAACAAAGCGCTTGTGATGACTCTGTTGTTTAAAGCTTTGATTCAGGAACTCACTTTCTGGTGGAGTCATATGCATATCCCTGGTATGTGAGTGTGTGTGTGTGTGTGTGTGTGTGTGTGTATGTGTTTGTATTGATACATAGTAATATATACTGATTGATATGCACTTGGCCTGTTACTAGAAAAATATAAAATATATAAATTTGAGTAGGATTTTCTTTTTAAAGGCACACCCATGTATATGATCTCATGCTATTAAAAGAACCCACACAAATTAAATTTCACTTCTGACCAAGATTTGCTCTCCCACCTAAAACAAATTTAAAGCAAGACAAAATATGCGAATTAATAATTCTACACACTGAACATCAGGTCAAAAAAGAGATCCCAGACAGATGGGAAACAAATAGGTGGGCTCCACCTTACTACCTGGAGAAAGTTTCTTGGCCTTTGTGCAGGGAGATACGTAAGCAGAGACCAAAAGTGTTGCCAGGTTGAGGAGAAGGACCTGAGAGTCCATAGAACACAAAGCAGTTAAAGTTCACAAAGAACTGGAAAGAGCAGAGTTGAACAGAGAGAAAATGTTGAAGATTTGCAAAGAATCTCTGAGTGTTCAGCTGAAAACTGATAAACTCATGCATGTGAGGAAACTAGCTGAGGCTAGGGAGAGAGACACCTAAAAAAGATTAAGGAAACAAGTCTTAGGCTCACACAAAATAAGTCTTAGTGGTTGTCCAACCAACAACAGTGGGAAAATCTCCTAATTCATGGAAATGAGGTAAGTATACTCAGAAGGGTTTCCATCAACTGTGAGGAAAAATTAGCCTTTGACCAAATGCTGTCCTCCCATTTTCTAACAAAGCTTAAATGTAATACCCCAAAATATGAACTGTTTCCAAGTAATTAACATAGCATATAATAAAGCTGAAGAATATTTATAGGAATACAACAATATCCAGCACTCAACAAAGTATAGTCTATAATATGTGACATTCAATTTTAAAAAATCTTAAGGCACACAAAGAAACAGGAAAATGCAACACATAATGAAGATAGAATTAATCAATCGAAACCAACCCAGAACTGGTATAGATAAGAGAAATAATAGATAAGAACAACAAAACAGGTATTATAACTAATGTCTCTCTATATTCAACTAGCTAGAGAAAAGATTAATAAGCGTATAAAGAAATGAAGATATGGTCAAATTTAACTTTGAAAGATGAAAACAAAAGTGCATTTGATGAAAAACATGCTAAGGTAGTTTGATTAGATTGAAAAGATTAGAAACTGCAAAGGAAAAGTTTGGTGAAGTTGAAGACAAAGCAATAGAAACCATTCTAAATGAAATACACAAATAAAATTAAAAAAAAAAAAATCAAGCATCAGTGAGTTTGGAACAACTTAAAGATCCCAAGTATATATGAAATTCAAGTCCTCAAAGGAGAGGATGCAGAAAAACATTTTTTAAATATAATGTTGAAAAGTTAACATTATGAAAACTATAAATCATATCCAAAAAGCCCAATGAAACTCAAGCATTAAAATAACAAAAGAAAACCAAACTAAGACACAACATATCAATTGCTTGACATCAGTAATAGAAAAATCTTAAAAGCAGACAGAGAGAAATACACAAAGACAGAGAGAATAGCAAAGCTAAAGATGACGGCATATTTCTAATAGGAACTATCAATGCAAGCTAGAAGTCAGTAGACCACCATCTTTAAAATACTTAAAGAAAAAATTGTCAGCTCAGAGTTCTTGACTCAGCAAACTATCTTTCAAAAATGAAGAAAAAATGTACACTAATGCAGATATGCACAATCTGAGAATTTATTGCCAATATGCATGCACTATCAGCAGAAAGAAATAATACCAGATGGAAAATCCAGCTCTACAATAGGGAATAAAGAAATACAAAATTTTCCATCTTTATTTAAATTTTTGTAAAAGATAATTGAATATTTAAAGTAAAAACAACAATATATTGTGGTGGTTATAATATGGAAATAAATTATACAACAATTACACAATGGATAAGAGAGCAGGTATGTAAGTATATTATTATAAAGTTCTTATATTCTGTGCAAAGTAATATAACATCACCTAAAAGTAGACTATTATTAAGTTAAAGATGTATAAGGATATAATTCTTAAAGCAACTACTAAATAAGACAGCAGAGAATTATATCTCTTAAGCCAAAAGGTAGATTAAATAGAATTATAAAAACATGCATAATCCAAAAGACATCAGAAAAGGGGGAAACAAAACAAAACAAAAAATAGATAGGACAAATCTAAAGCAATATCAGGATTGTAAATTTCAACCCAACCATATCAATAATCATATCAAAGTACATAGGTTGTGGGAGGCAGAATTCTAAGAGAGCCCTCCCAAACTCCTCTCCTCTGATGTACACACCCTATTTTTAAAAACCCCTTTATTCTGAGTGAGCCCTTTTAAAAGAGGGTCCAGAAGTCAGAGACAGAAAAAAACATAGCAGATGCTTTCCTACTGATCCTGAAAGAGCAAACTACCACATTGAGGGTAGGACCAGGTAGCAAAGACTAGAATGCAGCATTTAGGAATTTAGAAGTTGTCCCTGACCAACATCAAGGAAAAGAACCCAGTCATATTGCCACAAGGAACTGAATTTTGTTAACAACTTGAGGGAGCCTAGAAGTAGATCTTTCCATAGTCAAGCTTCCAGAGAAGGATGCAGCATACTGGCTCCTTGATTTCAATCTTATGAGAGCCTGAGCACAGAACCCAGTTAGAATGCCCCAAACCATTAGCCTGTGAAAACTGTGAGATTTTTTTGTATTCAAAGTTGTTGTATTTGTAATAGTAGAATGCATTACAATTCATAATACACATATAGAGCCTCTTTTCACATAACACTGTTTGTATACAAAGTATATTCATACTATTCAAGTCTTCAATCATGCATTTAGGATAATGATATCCATATTATTATACTACCTTTTCTTTTTTTTTCCCTTCCAGCCCCCCACCCTTGCTCCCTCCCTTCTCCTCCCTCCCCTTTGACCATTCTAGTGTTCCTCTAATCCTCCTATGTACCCCCATCCAACACCACTGTGAATCTGCCTCCTTATATCAGAGAAAACATTTGGTATTTAGATTTTTGAGATTGACTAACTTCACTTAGCATTATATTCTCCAACTTCATCCATTTACCTGTGAATGCCATTATTTTATTTTATTTTATTGCTGAGTAAATTCCATTGTGTGTATATACCACATTTTCTTAATCCACTCATCTACTGAGGGACATCTAGGTTGGTTCCATAACCTAGCTATTGTGAATTGTGCTACTATAAACATTGAGATGGCTGTGTCACTGTAGTATGCTGATTTTAAGTCCTTTGGGAATAGACCCAGGAGTGGGATGGCTGGGTCATAGGGTGGTTCCATTCCAAGTTTTCCAAGAAATCTCCATACTGCTTTCCATAATGGTTGCACCATTTTGCAGTCCCACCAGCAATGTATGAGTGTGCCTTTTTCCCCACATCCTCTCCAACACTTACTGTTGTTTGTGTTCTTAATAGCTGCCATTCTGACTGGAGTGAAATGAAATCTTAGGGTAGTTTTGATTTGCATCTCTCTAATTGCCAGTGATGTTGAGCATTTTTTCATGTATTTGTTGATTGATTGTATATCTTCTTCTGAGAACTGTCTGTTCAGTTCCTTGGCCCATTTATTTATTGGGATATTTGTTTTTTTGGTGTTGAGTTTTTTGAGTTCTTTATATATTCTAGAAATTAGTGCTATGTCTGATGTGCATGTTTTAAATATTTGTTCCCAGTTAGTTGGCTCTCTATTCACCTCACTGACTGTTTCTTTTGCTGAGAAGAAGCTTTTTAGTTTGAATCTATCCCATTCATTAATTCTTGATACTAATTCTTGCACTACAGGATTCTTATTAAGGAACTTGGGGCCTAATCCAGTATGTTGGACATTGGAGCTTACTTTTTCTTCTATTAGGCATATTGTGTCTGGTCTAATTCCTAGGTCCTTGATCCACTTTGAATTGAATTTTGTGCATGGTGAGAGATAAGGGTTTCATTTCATTTTGTTGCATACGGATTTCCAGTTTTCCGAGCACCATTTGTTGAAGAGGCTGTCTTTTCTCCACCATACATTTTTGGCGCCTTTGTCTAATATAAGATAGCTGAAATTAGATGTATTAGTCTCTGTGTCCTCAATTATGTACCATTGGTCTACCCGTCTGTTTTGCTGTTTTTGTTACTATTTCTCTGTAGTATAAAGTGAGATATTAATACATGTTATCAATATACCAATTAAAAGGCATAGACTGTCAGAATGGGAAAAATTGACTTAATTACATGCTACCTACTAAAAAAATTTTAACATTAAGGCATAAACATATTAAAGGTAAAAAGGGTATAAAATGATATAGAATACTAATGCTAATCAAAAGAAAGCTGTATGTAAGCACAGTTACTTAGAAGGCTGAGGCAGGAGGATGGCAAATTCAAGGCCAGCCTCAGCAATTTAGCAAGACCCTGTCTCAAAATACAGAATAAAAAGGCCTGGGGATGTAGCTCAATGGTAGAGTGCCCCTGGGTACTTTAAAAAAAGAAAGAAGAAGGAGGAGGAGGAGGAGGAGAAGAAACTGGAGTGGCTATATTAATACAAAACAAAGTTGACCACAAAGCAAAGAATATTACCAGGGTTAAAGAGTATTATTTCGGGCTGGGGTTGTGGCTCAGCGGTAGAGCGCTCGCCTAGCACGTGTGCGGCCCTGGTTCAATCCTCAGCACCACGTAAAGGTAAATGCATTGCATTGTGTACAACTAAAGCAAATAAATAAATATTTTTAAAAAGAGAGTATTATTACAAGGCCACCTATAATTCCAGTGGCTCTCGAGGCTGAGACAGGAGGATTGTGAGTTCAAAGACAGCCTCGGCACAAAAAAAAAAAAAAAAAAAAAAAAAAAAAAAGTGAAGCACTAAACAACTCAGTGTAGACTCTGTCTCTAAATAAAATACAAAGAATAGGGCTGGGGATGTGGCTCAGTGGTGGAGTGCCCCTAAGTTCAATCCCAGGTACCCCCCCCAAAAAAAGAGGATTAATTCAAAATGAAAAAGGAGTCAATCTATCAATCATAAGAGTTTATACACCTAAAAACAAAGCTTCAAATTACATGAAGCAAACATGATAGAACGTCAAGGAGAAAGACAAATACACAATTGTACTTGGATAATTCAATACCTACCTCAATATATGATAAAACCAGTAGATGGAAAATAATTAAAGATATATATGATTTAAATAAAAATATTTCCTAGCCGGGCGCAGTGGCGCACGCCTGTAATCCCAGCACTTTGGGAGGCTGAGGCAGGAGGATCGCGAGTTCAAAGCCAGCCTCAGCAATGGCAAGGCACTTAGTGACTCAGTGAGACCCTGTCTCTAAATAAAAATACAAAAAAGGGCTGGGGATGTGACCCAGTGGTCGAGTGCCCCTGAGTTCAATCCCCAGTACCAAAAAAAAAAAAAAAAAGTTTCCTAATTGACATTTATTGAAAATCCTGCCCCTTAAATAACACACATTCTTTTCTAAAAGCACTCAAGTCATACAAAATATATCTCTGCAAAAAAATAGAATTACATTAGAAATCAATAATAAAAAGTCATAAGGAATAACCTCAAATATTTAGAAACTAAATAATACACTTCTCAATAACCTCATGAACTAAGGAAGAAACCAAAGGGGAAATTAGAAAGTTTTTGAAGTGAATAAAATGCAACACATAAAAATTTGTAGCCTGCAACTAAAGCAATACTTAGAGGAAAATTTATAGCACTGAAAGGTCTGTATTTGAAGAGAACAAAGGTCATAAATCACTGATAACAACTTCCACCATAAGAAACTAGAAAAAGAGAAAATTAAATCTAAAATAAGCAGAAGGAAAGGAAATAATAAAGATTAAAGAGAAAAATCAATGAGATAAAAAACAAGAAACAGTGGGGAAAAAATGAAACCCAAACCCATTCTTTGAAAAATAAAAATCAAACAGATGGATAAGATTTTAATCAGATTGATCAGAAAAAAAGATACCACAAAGATAGAGATAAGAGAAATAATATCACAAATTTCACAGATATTGAAGTGATGAGAGTATTATAAAGAATTTTATATTAAAAACTCAACAATTTAGGGGCTGGGGTTGTATCTCAGTGGTTGAGTGCTTGCCTCATACACGTGAAGCACTGGGTTTGATCCTCAGCACTACATAAAAATAAATAAATTTTTTTTAAAAACTCAACAATTTAGATGAACAGACAAAATCTGTGAAAGACACAAGCTAACAAATCTCATTCAAGAAGGAATAAACTGAATAGCCCTTTATCTACTACAGATATTAAATTTGTGGTTTTAAAATTTCCAACAAATGATACTCCAGGCCCAGATGACTTTGCTAGGGAAATTCTATGGAACATATAAGAAATAAGATCTAACTTGCACAGAAAGTAGCAGAGAATGGAATATTTACCAACTCATTTAGTAGACCTGTATTGCCAATTCTACACAAATTCTACACAAATTTTTCTTCCAGAAAAAAGTGAAGAAGAGGAAGTAATTCCCATCCATTTTGTGAGGCCAGCATTATCCTGACACCAAAGTTAACAAAGATAAGACATTACAAGAAATTAAAACACAGACCACTAACTTTCATTAAATGAACATAGATGCAAAAATTCTTCACAAAATTTTAACAAATTAAATAAAGCACTATTTTAAAAGAATAATACATCATGACTAAGTGGAGTTTATTCTGGAATGCAATGTTGGTTTGCATTCTAGCAGTGAAATTCTTCTTAGAAACAAAATGAAAAATAAAAATTGTATGATAGGGCTGGGGTTGTGGCTCAGCGGTAGAGCACTCACCTAGCATGTGTGAGACACTGGGTTCAATCCTCAGCACCAGATAAAAGTAAATAAATAAAATAAAGGTCTTATGTCCTACTACAATTTTTTAAAAGTACATATATTTTTAAAAACCCATATGATCATCTCAATGGAAACACACATACACACACACACACATACACACACATACTTGCATTTGACAAAATCCAACAATTTAGGGGGAAAAAATTCCTAAATTCCTAAAGGGTATCAACAACAACAACAACAACAAAAAACTATGCTTAATTTTGAAAAACAGGAATGCTGTTTCCTTAACATCATAAAAAAGGCAGAAATGTCTGCTTTCACATATTCTGTTCAGTACCATACTGAGGGTACAGTCAGGCAAAGGGGGAAAAATCACCCCATTTTAAAAGTGACCAAAAGATTTGAACACTGGGCTGGGGTTGTGGCTCAGCTAGAGAGCGCTTGCCTAGCATGTGTGAGACCCTGGGTTCGATCCTCAGCACCACATAAGAATAAAGGCATTGTGTACAACTAAAACAAATAAATATATATTAAAAAATATTTCAACAGTTATTTCACCAAAATATACAGATGGAAAGTAAACAGATAAAAATGTTCATCATTTGTCTTAGGGATATGTAAATTAGGGACTCAAACCATAATACTGCACACTTCTTAGAATGCATAATTTTAAAATTCACAGAAATGTTAGCAAGGATGTGGAGCAACTGAAAATTTCATATACTGATGATGGAACTATAAAAAAGGTACCACCAGTTTTTCAAAAAGGTAAGCATATACATACCATATAACCAAGGTTTTCCATTCCTATGTGTTTATCTAAGAGAAATAAAAGGATATGTCCATACTTGGACTTGCATGCAAAAATCCATAGCATCTTTGTGTATAATAGCCCCAAACTGGAAACAACCCAAATGTTCATCCATAAGCAATAAACAAATCATGGCATACATAAACAATAGATACTTGTCAGTAATAACTAGGAATGAATCACTAAAACAAATGACATGGATGAATTTCAAAAATTAATTATGCTATGTGAGATAATCTAGACCAAAAAAATGGGTACATGCCATTTGATTCAGTTTACATAAAATTTTAGAAAATACAGATTAATTATAAGATAGAAAGCAGATTAATGATTGCCTGAGGGATAGGGGAAGGTATGGAAAGGCATGAGAGATTGGATTACCAAGGGGCAGAGGAGAGTTTGCAGGGTGCAGAATATATATTATCTTGATTGTGATTTCACAGGATATACACGTTTTATCAAGTTGTACACTTTAAATATATGCAGTTTAGGGGTTAATTATATACCCCCAAAATTCATGTGTGAAGTCCTAACTCCTAAGATCTCTGATTGTAACTAATTAAGATGAAGTCATACTGGAATAGAGTGGGCCCTATCCAAAATGATTGGTGTCCTTTTAAAAAGCAGAAATTTGGACACACACATGAACATGGAGAATGCCATGTCAGGACTGAAGTTAAGCTGCCAAAAACCAAGGATAACCAAAAGCTAGGAGAAAGGCCCTAGGAAATTAAATCAGGCAGTTTATCATGTCAATAATACCTCAACCAAGCTGTTTTGAAAATCCAGTGGGTAGAAGTGATTTGTGCATACTTCTCTGATTTCATATCATACCACTCTCTCATTCCACCTTTTACTTGTCATGTCCTCTGAACATTCTAAACTTGTTCTTGCAGCAGGGTTTTGCATTTGCTATTTGAGCACTATCAAGAGCTCTTTCACCAAATTTTTGACTGTCTTCCTCCTTATCATCTCAGCTAAATTACTTCTTCAGAAAAGCCTTCTTTGGCATCAAATCTAATAAAGTATACTTTCCCTATCATTTTTTTATCCCACTATCTCATATTTTCTTCATAGTATTTATCATTTTATATTATACAATTTGTTAATCCATTTAATCTCTCTCTGACTTCCAACAAGAATTCAAGCACTTTAGAGGGAGCACCTTATATGTCTTGCTCATCATTGTATCCTTAGAATTCAAAGCAGCCTACACTATGTATTAGGTGTTCCATAGGTACTTATTGGTTGAATAAATAAATGGAAATAACAAATAAATCTCTGAAGAGGTTATTAAATAGTCTGATGTTTTATAGATAGCTATAGGCAAAGGTAAGCTGAAATCCAAGTTTCCTGACATGTCTCATATTTCACTAAAATTTTAACTCATTTCCAAAGGAAAAAAAAGCCACCCAAACTCTTTAATTAGTTAAAAAGAAGAGTAGCATTGGAATGTGAATCAGATTTACTAACATTCTCCCCTCTCCATAGAGTGTTTTTCTGTGTTAATATGCTCTATTTCTATAAAATTCTAAAATCCTGGGTAGCAGATAAATATTTTTAGGATATCAGCTTATCCACCTGAAATCTGTCTATAAGAGTCATACTAGAATAGCTTGCCATTTGAAACAAACCTGTTTACTTAATTTCTCTTAATGTTTTTTCATAAACAATATAGATAATTCAAAGCAAGTAAAGTTGGCCCTAAAGTGCATATTGATAATTTTATTATCTTAAAACTCCCAGTGAAGAGACAAAATTGATTTAATATGTATCATGTCAATTTGCTTCTCTCTTGATAACAAGTGAAAACCCCTAATATGCCAGATTTATATGAATTTACACAAGCTCTTTTATGTCTATTTCAAAACATTTTTTGAAATTAAGGTCATATATAAATGTTAATAAGAGTTACTAACATCTTCTGTAATAAAATTCATGCTGTCATAAAATCAGAACGCTATTAAATTTCCTTTCCTGTATTTCAAAACTAGTTCTATTCCTTATTATAATATCTTTAATGCTACTTATATTACTTTATATAAACCTCTTGGTAATTAGATATTATTTCTCTGGCTGAATAATATGAGCAGTATTAATTGTACTCACAATAACAGGTATAACCACTTCTCAGCAAGTAACCAACAATGTTATTAATCTAACTAAAAGTTATTTTAACTTTTATCACCTTGGTTCTGTGTACCTTTTATTTTAAAAGAAGTTCATAGTATTGTTATATGCAAAAGTCAATAAGTGGGGCCTGATGGGGTTGTGGCTCAGCAGTAGAATGCTCACCTAGCATGTGCGAGGTGCTGGGTTGGATCCTCAGCACCACATGTAAATAAATAAATAAATAAAATAAAGGCATTGTGTTCAACTACAACTAAAAAAATATTTTTAAAAAAGTCAATAAGTGATTAAGTGTAAGCTACCTGGTACCGAAAACCGGGAGGAAAACTCTCGGAGGCAGAGTAAAGCTTTTACTACTTTTACTTCTACTTTCTTAGAGCTTAGAGAGGGAAAGAAAGATTTTTAGAAAGATTAAAGAGAGCTTTTCTTCTTGTCTTCTTAGCTTAGAGTCTTAGAGAGAAAGAAAGATAGAGCTTCTTCTTAGAGAGCTTCTTAGCTTAGAGTCTTAGAGAGAAAGAAAGATAGAGCTTAGCTTAGAGAAAGATTAGAGCTTCTTTCTTCTCTCTTCTTTCTTCCTTCTTCTTTCTTCTGTCTTCTGTCTTCCTTGGGAGCCTCGGCCTAACTCTGACCAGTCATTACTTCTTCTATCTGGTTTCTCTTCTGTAACCGCTCTGCCTACGTTCTGGCCGCTCTGATTCTTCTGACCGACCGAGTGACTGCCCGACTGACTGAATTCTCCATTCTCCTAACTCGGACCGCTTTCACCCGGTTATATACCTTCAGCTTTGCGGGTGCCTACAGGTGCGTCACATACATATCAGGTGGAACTTATGGCTTCCAGCTAGCTGCAACAGCCCTTCCTAATTAGGGCTCCTTCAATTAAGTTCAGGGGCTGTAGTTGTAGCTCAGTGGTAGAGCGCTCGCCTAGCATGTGTAAAATAAAGTTATTGTGTCTGTCTAAAAAAAAAGTGGAACCTTTAAAAAAATCTGTCAGCAAATTAATGAGTGGTAGCCAAGGAATAATCAACTCATTATGCAGTAAACTTACCTTAGTGCATATATGTGAATTTGTTCCAGTGTTTAGAATTATTTTCTATGAGAATGATGGATATTCAGAAATCCACTAACTCATTTGTTCAGCAAATCTCTACCTTATGATAGACACTGCCCTCAAGGGATTCATTTATTCTTACCAGTCATTTACCCCAGGCCCATTATTCTCATCTATCTATAAGACAGCAGTCCAGACCTCTTCCTGACCTCTGGTGCCATGTATCCAATTAACTACATCTCTAACTGGATGTTCCACAGGTACTTCAAGTTCAGTCAGCACACTGAACTTGAAGTACAATGGATTGTATACCTCCTCCTTATGCCAGCAATATCACTCTCTGGGCTTGCTTCAAAGAAAAGGCAGGAAGACAGAGCTAAGTTTTTCTTGCCCCAAATATTGATCAGGTTTAGTGAACCTCCCCATGGCTGAAGTGAAAGAAAAGAGAGTTCCAAAATGTATTCAGGGAAAAATATTCCTTAAGGAAACCAGGAATAAAGAAAATATTTTTGGGCTGAGGCGCTGGGTTCAGCACCATATAAAATAAATAAATAAAATGAAGGTATATGTACATGGAGTGTAACTTATAAAAAAAAAAAGGAAAAGAAAAGAAAATATTTTCCCTTCCTGGTAGAAGATGAATTTTCCAAGTCTCTGCCCTAGCACTGATAAACAACTATTCTTACTGATCAATGCCCAGACTATTTAGCTTATCCCCAAAGCTCCACATATCATTTCTATTTCCACCTTCCAAAGAGCAAATGCTATAGGAATTGCCCTCTGACTGCAAAGAATAAGAATATAGCACAAAATATATGAAACAACTGTTCATAGACAAGACAACAGGCACATAAGACTTATACTGAAAAAAAGGAAATAAATAAATTAAGCCCTATGACTGTCCCAGCTTAATGTTGGAGGCTATTTCTATGTCACAGCACAGAGAGAAGGAACCAGAGATGAGAGTGCTGTTGAGTTGAGTGACAGATATAAAAATTTCAAGGAGGATGAAGTGAATAGAATTTTCAGGACAGAGTAGCCCTATAGTTAAGGCTGTTTTAAACTCTCCTCAAAATAAAATTAAAAAGCAACTTTCAAAAGGATTGAGTTGACTGGGAATATTAATGTGTGCCAGAACATTCTTTAAAGAAATATAACAAAACCCAGCACATTTTAAAAGTGTAAATTTACAATGTCTATCATAAAATAAAAAATACTATGCAAGTAAAGAAACTGGAAAAATACAATCCATACCAGAAGCCAATAAGTAGAAAGACTCACATATGTCAAAAATAACTGAATTCATAGGTAAGAATTTAAAATAGCTTTTATAAATATTTTTAACAGGCTAAAAATATGTCCCCCAAAGTTTAGTGAGCTAGAAGCTTTATTCCCAGTGAGACAATGTTGAGAGGTGGTAGAACCTTTAAGAAATGCGGTCTAGTGGAAGACAATTAGGTAATTGGGCCTCCAAAGGAATTAATGTAGTTCTCATGAACTCCAGTTAGTTCCTATGAAAGAAGGTTATAAAAAGTGAAGTATTAACTCTAAGTCCTTCTGAATTCCTGTTTCACTATATAATCTCTCCTGCACATACTCTTTACACCATGATGCCATCTGCCATGAAGTGCTCACCAGAGCTAAGCAGATGCTGGCACCAGGCTCTTGAATATCTGGAATTATGAGCTAAATAAACCTTTTTCTTTATAAAGTATCCAAGTTCAGATAGTTTATCAAAGCAACAGAAAACAAACTAACACACTCTCCCATTGTATAAAACCAGGGTTTGGTGTGTCTGTTTGATCTGCTGAATACAGCAAAATTGATAATATATGACTACTGAGGCTACCATAAAAGACATTTCCACTTCCATCTTGCTCACTTGAATCATTTGCTATGGGATGTCAGTTGTCAAGTTATAAAAATACTCAAGAGGCACCATGGAGCAATTCATATGGTAAGGTACAGAAATTTCCTGCCAACATTGAGAACCAACTTGCCAACAATAGGAGCAAGCCATCTTAGAAGTCTACACCCTCAGTTAAAAGTCTTCAAACAACTGCAGTCCCAAGACAATATCTTGACTGCAACTTGATGAGAATGAGAGACACTCTAATCCAGAACCTTCAAGTCATTCCCAAATTCACGATCTATGGAAATTATGTGACATATGTTTATTGTTGCTTTAAGCTACTAATCTTGTAATAATATGCTAAGTAGAAATAAATAACTAATCCAGAAACCATATAAAACAAAGAACACAAAGAAAAAATAAATTTTAAAATAAGAATATAACTTTAGTATAATAATAAAATGCATATAATTGGAATCTCAGAATAAGAGATGAGAAATTGAAGTAAGGAACAAAAATATTTAAAGAAATATGACTGAAATATTTGAAGAAAAAAATTTTGAAGAAGTATTCCCAAATTTTATGACTACTTACCTACAAATCCTAGAAGTTCAACAAAATTTAAATCAATCTAGAATTCTATTTCCCACCAAAAAAATTAATAATAACAGAAGAAAAATTGATACTACTCAATGGACAGAGAAGTAAAAAAATATGTAAGTAAGTCAGATTACTATCATTTTAATGTCTGTAAAAGATGAATAAAGTGAAAGAAATCAGACACAAAAGGTCAAATATTGTACCCATTTATATGAAATATATAGAAAATGCATAGAAATAAAGGTTATCGATGGTTACTATAGGTGGAGGGAAGCATGGAATAGGGAACAAGGGCTTAAAGGTACCAGGTCTCCTTTTGGGGAGAAAGTGTTTTGGAACTAGATAGAGTAATGGTCACATAAATTGTGAATATACTAAATGCCACTGAATTGGTTCACTTTAAAACAGGTACTTTTTTTTTTTTTTTTTTTTTTTTTTTTTTTTTTTTTTTTTGGTACCGGGGATTGAACTCAGCGGCACTAGACCACTGGGCCACATCCCCAGCCCTTTTTTTGTATTTTTATTAGAGACAAGGTCTCACTGAGTTACTAAGTGCCTCGCCATTGCTGAGGCTGGCTTTGAACTCGCGATCCTCCTGCCTCAGCCTCCCAAAGTGCTGGGATTACAGGCGTGCGCCACCGCGCCCGGCAAAAACAGGTACTTTTATTATGTGAAATTTATCTTTATTTATTTATTTGGTGATGGGTGGGGATCAAACTCAGGGCCTCACACATACTAGTCAAGTCTATATTTTATTTAAAAAGATAATCAACATCTTAACACAAAAGTAATAACAGTGTGCCATGGATTTTTTTTTCTTTGTTCTAATCAGCAGAATGCTGTTCAATTCATTGTACACAAATAGAGCAGAATTTTTCACTTCCCTGTTGTACCCAAATTAGGGTCACACCATTCGTGCAATCATACCTGTAACTAGGGTAACGATGACTGTCTCATTCCACCATCTTTCCTACCCCCATACCCTGTCTCCCCTTTGCCCCTTCCAAAGTTTGTCCACTCATCCCATCCCCCACCCCCATTATAGATTAGCAACCACTTATCAGAGAAAACATTTGGCCTTTGGTTTTTTGGGATTGGCTTACTTCGTTTAGCATGATATTCTCTAATTCCATCCATTTACCTGAAACTGTCATAATTTTATTCTCTTTTATTGCTAATACTCCATTGTGTATATATACAATAGTTTCTTTATCCATTATCCATTGATGGGCATCTAGGTTGGTTCCACAATTTGGATCAAGTTAATTGTGCTGCTATGAACATTTATGTGGCTTCATCGTGTAGTAAGCTGTTTTTAAGTCCTTTGAGTATAGACCAAGAAGTGGGATATGTGGGTCAAATGATGGTTCCATTCCAAGTTTTCGAAGGAATCTCCATACTGCTTTCTGATTGGTTGTACCAATTTGCAGTCCCACCAGCAGAGTGTGCCTTGTCCCCCACATCCTCACCAACATTTATTGTTGTTTGAACTTTCCTCTCAAAATGTAGGCTCTCTGTTCACCTCATTGACTATTTCTTTTGCTGAGAAGAAGCTTTTTAGTTTGAATACATCTCATTTATTGGTTCTTGATTGTATTTCTTGTGCTTTAGGAGTCTTGTTAAGGAAGTTGGGTGCTTAATCCAATATGATGAAGATTTGGGCCTACTTTTTCTTCTATTAGGCAGAGGGTCTCTGGTCTAATTCCTAGGTCCTTGATCCACTTTGAATTGAGTTTTGTGCATGGTGAGAGATAGGAGTTTAGTTTCATTTTGCTGCATGTGGATTTCCAGTTTTCCCAGCACCATTTGTCGAAGAAGCTATCTTTTCTCCAGTGTGTGTTTTTGATGCCTTTGTCTAGTATGAGATAACTGTATTTATGTAGGTTTGTCTGTGTGTCTTCTATTCTGTACATGTCTACGTGTCTATTTTGGTGCCAATACCATGCTGTTTTTGTTACTATAGTTCTGTAGTATAGTTTAAGATCTGGTATTGTGATGCTTCCTTCTTCATTCTTCTTGCTAAGGATGCTTTGGCTATTCTGGGTCTCTTATTTTTCCAAATGAATTTCATGATTGCTTTTTCTATAAGGAATGACATTGGGATTTTAATTGAAATTGCACTGAATCTGTATAGTGCTTTCAGTAGTATGGCCATTTTGACAATAATTCTGCCTATCCATCTTCTAAGGTCTTCTTCAATTTCTTTCTTTAGTATTCTATAGTTTTCATTGTAGAGGTCTTTCACCTCTTTTGTTAAATTGATCCCTAAGTATTTTTTTAGGTTATTATGAATGGGGTATTTTTCCTAATTTCTCTTTCAGAAGATTCATCACTGATGTATAGAAATACACTTGATTTATGGGTATTGATTTTATATCATACTACTTTGCTGAATTCATTTATAAATTCTAGAAGTTTTCTGGTGGAATTTATTGTATTCGCTAAGTATAGAATCATGTCACTGGCAAATAATGATAGTTTGAGTTCTTTTTTTCCTATTAGAATCCCTTTAATTTCTTTCTTCTCTCTAATTGCTCTGGCTAGAGTTTCAAGAACTATGTTGAATAGAAGTGGTGAAAGAAGGCATCCCTGTGTTTTTCCAGTTTTTAGAAGGAATGCTTCCCAATTTTTCTCCATTTAGAATGACGTTGGTCTTGGGTTTACCATGATAGCTTGTACAATGTTGAGGTATATTCCTACTATCCCTAGTTTTTCTAGTGTTTTGAACATGAAAGGGTGCTGTATTTTCTCAAATGCTTTCTCTTCATCAATTGATATTATCATATGATTCTCATCTTAAAGTCTATTGATGTGATGAATTATATTTATTGATTTCCATATGTTGAACCAACCTTACATCCCTGGAATGAACCCCACTTGACCATGGTGCATAATTTTTGCAATATGTTTTTGTACACGATTTCCCAGAATTTTATTAAGAATTTTTTTTTTTTTTTTTGGTATTTCAAAAGTCATTTATTATTTTTGCTGAACCCAGGGTATAAAAAGAGGAGATATAGTTTACAATGACTAAGCTTGCCTGGTGGCATGAAGAATGGAGTCTCTCAGGTCTGAGCAGCTTTCTGGGGCTCCCCAGTGAGATCCAGGTAATCCCTGGGGCTGGGTCCCACATAGGTTGGTGTGGGCAGAACTGGGCCAAGCCTGAACACCTGCAGTGGTCTGCTGGTCAGAAGAGGTGGTCCTATGGCGGAGCCTGAGCTCGGTGGATGTCTGCTGGTGGCAGGATAGACCTGGGCCCACTCTGAGCCTGGGTCCTGCACAGGTTGGTGTGGGCAGAACTGGACCAAGTCTGAGCTCCTGCGCTGGTCTCTTATTAAGAATATTTGCATCTGTGTTCATCAGGGATATTGGTCTGAAATTTTTTTTCCTTAATGTGTCTCTGTCTGGTTTTGGTATCAGGATGATACTAGCCTCATAGAATGAGTTTGGAAGGGTTCCCTCCTTTTCTATTTCATGGAATAATTTGAGGAGTATTGGTATTAATTCTTGAGAATCCATCTGTTTCTTGGCTTTTCATAGTTGGTAGGCTTTTGATGGTGTCTTCTACTTCCTTGCTTGAAATTGATCTGTTTAAATTGTGTATGTCCTCCTGGTTCAGTTTGGGTAGTTCATATCCCTCTAAAAATTTGTTGGTGTCTTCAAGGTTTTCTATTTTACTGGAGTATAACTTTTCAAAATAGTCCCTAATTGTCTTCTGTATTTAAATAGTGTCTCTCATGATATTTCCTTTTTCATCATGAATTTTAGTAATTTAATTTTTCTCTCTCCTTTTTGTTAGGATGGCTAAGGGTTTGTCAATTTTATTTATTTTTTCAAAGAACCAGCTTTTTGTTTCATCAATTTTTTGAATTGTTCTTTTGCTTCAATTTCATTGATTCCAGCCCTGATTTTAATTGTTTCCTGTCTTCTACTACTTTTGGTGTTGGTTTGTTGTTTTTCTAGAGCTTTGAGATGTAATGTCAGGTCGTTTATTTGTCAACTTTTTCTTCTTTTAATGAATGAGCTTGAAGCAATGAACTTTCCTCTTAGCACTGCCTTCATATTATCCCAGAGATTTTTTTTAAGTTGTCAATCAACATTTATTTATTTATTTTTAAATTATAACTTGTTATACATGCTTGCAGAGTGCAGTTCATTTCATATTACATATAAAGAACACAACTTTTCAAGTCATTGGTTTTACATAAAGTATTTTCACACCATTTGTGTCTTCATACATGTACTTAGGGTATTGATGTCTAACTCATTCTGCCATTATTCCTATCCCCTTGACCCCTCCCCTTCTTTTCCTCCCCTTTGTTCTATTTAAAGTTCCTCATTCCTCTCATCCCCCTTCCTTTGCCATTATAAGTTAGTATCTTCATAACAAAGAAATCATTCTACCTTTGGTTTTTGGGGATTGGCTAACTTCACTTAGCATTATTTTCTCCAACTCCATCCATTTACCTGCAAATGCCATGATTTTATTCTCTTTTAGTGCTGAGTAATGTTCCATTGTGTATATATACCAAAGTTTCCCTATCCATTCATCTGCTGATGGGCATTGGGGTTGGTTCCACAATCTAGCTATTGTGAATTGTACTGCTATAAACATTGATGTGGCTGTGTCCCTGTAGTAAGCTGTTTTAAAATCTTTTGGGTATAGATTGAGGAGTGGGATAGCTGGGTCAAATGGTGGTTCCATTCCAAGTTTTCCTAAGAATCTCCATATTATTTTCCAGATTGGCTGCACCAATTTGCAGTCCCACCATCAATGTATGAGTGTGCCTTTTCCCCCACATCCTTGCCAGCAATTATTGTTGCTTGTATTTTTGATAGCTGCTATTCTGACTGGAGTAAAATGAAATCTTAGAGTTATTTGATTTGCATTTCTCTAATTGCTAGAAATGTTGAATATTTTTTCATATATTTGTTTATTGATTGTATATCATCTCCTGAGAAGTGTCTGTTCAGCTCCTTAGCTCATTTATTGATTAGGTTATTTGGGGGGTTTTTTTGGTGTTAAGGTTTTTGAGAGCTTTATATATTCTTGAGGTTAGTTCTATCTGATGTGCTTGTGGTAAAGATTTGCTCCCATTCTGTAGGTTCTCTTTTCACCTCACTGATTGTTTCTTTTGCTGAGAAGAAGCTTTTAGTTTGAATTTATCCCATTTATTAATTCTTGGTTTTAATTCTTGCACTCTATGGGTCTTATTGAGGAAGTTGGGGCCTAATCCAACATGATGGAGATTTGGGGCTACTTTTTCTTCTATTAGGTGCAAGATCTCTGGTTTTATTCCTATGTCCTTGATCCACTTTGAGTTCAGTTTTGTGCATGGTGAGAGACAGAGGTTTAATTACATTTTATTACATAAGGATTTCTAGTTTTCCCAACACCATTTGTTGAAGAAGCTGTATTTTTTCCAGTGTATGTTTTTGGCACCTTTGTCTAATATAACTGTAGATGTGTGGGTTAGTCTCTGTGTCTTCTATTCTGTACCATTGGTCAACTGGTCTATTTTGGTGGCAATACCAGGCTGTTTTTGTTAATATTGCTTTGTAATACAATTTAAGGTCTAGAATAGTAATGCCACCAGCTTCATTCTTCTTGCTAAGAATCGCTTTGGCTATTCTGGGTCTCTTATTTTTCCAGATGAATTTCATGATTGCTTTTTCCATTTCTATGAGGAATGATATTGGGATTTTGATTGGGATTGCATTGAAACTGTATAGTGCTTTTGGTAGAATGGTCATTTTGACAATATTAATTCTACTTATCTGTGAACAAGGTAGATCTTTCCATCTTCTAAGATCTTCTTTAATTTCTTTCTTCAGCATGTTGTAGTTTTCATTGCAGAGGTCTTTCCCTTCTTTTGTTAAGTTGATTCCCAAGTTTGTTTGTTTGTTTGTTTGTTTGTTTTTTTTTTGAGGCTATAATAAATGAAATGGATTTCCTCATTTCTCTTTCTGAGGATTTGTTGCTGATGTACAGAAATGCCTTTGATTTATGGGTGTTGATTTTATATTCAGCTACTGTGCTGAATTCATTTATTAGTTCTAGAAGATTTCTGGTGGAATTTTTTGGCTCTTCTAGGTATAGAATCATATCATCTGCAAATAGTGATAATTTGAGTTCTTCTTTTCCTATCCTTATCCCTTTAATTTCTTTTGTCTAATTGCTGTGGCTAGGGTTTCAAGAACTATGTTAAATAGGAGTAGTGAAAGAGGGCATCCCTGTCTTGTTCCAGTTTTCAGAGAGAATGCCTTCAGTTTTTCTCCATTTAGGATGATGTTGGCCTGGGGCTTAGCATAGATGGCCTTTACAATGTTGAGGTATGTTCCTGTTATCCCTAGTTTTTCTAGCATTTTGAACATGAAGGGGTGCTGTATTTTGTCAAAAGATTTCTCTGCATATATTGAGATGATCATGACTTTTATCTTTGAGTCTATTGATGTGATTAATTACATTTATTGATTTTCTTACGTTGAAGCAAACTTGCATCCCTGGAATGAACCCCACTTGATCATGGTGCACTATCTTTGTGATATGTTTTGGTATTCAATTTTCCAGAATTTTATTGAGAATTTTTGCATCTATATTCATTACATATTAGTCTGTAGTTTTATTTCTTTGATGTGTCTCTGCCTGGTTTTGAAATCAGGGTGATATTTGCCTCATAGAATGAGTCAGGAAGTGTTCCATCTTTTTTCTATTTCATGAAATAGTTTGAGAAGTATTGGTGTTAGTTCTTCTTTAAAGATCTTGTAGAACTCGGCTATCCATCCTGTCCTGGGCTTTTCTTGGTTGGTAGGGTTTTGATGACATCCTCTATTTCTTTGCTTGAAGTTGATCTATTTATATTGTGTATATCATCCTGATTTAGTTTGGGCATATCATATGTTTCTAGAAATTTGTTGATGCCTTCTATATTTGCTATTTTATTGGAGTATAAATTTTCAAAATAATTTCTAATTATCTTCTGTATTTCTGTAGTGTCTGTCATGATATTTCCTTTTTCATCACAGATATTGGTAATCTGAGTTTTCTCTCTGCTTTTCTTCGTTAGATAGCTAATGGTTTATCAATTTTATTTATTTTTTCAAAGAACCATCTTCTTCTTCTGTCAATTTTTTCAATTTTTTTTTGTTTCACTTTCATTAATTTCAGCTCTGATTTCAATTGTTTCCTGTTTTCTACTTCTTTTGGGGTTGATTTGTTCTTCTTTTTCTAAGGCTTTGAGATATAATGTTAGTTCATTTATTTGTTGACTTTTTCTTCTTTGAAGGAATGAATTCCATGCAATGAACTTTCCTCTTAGTACTGCCTTCATAGTGTCCCAGAGATTTCGATATGTTGTATCCATGTTCTCATTTACCTCTAAGAATTATTTAATCTCCTTCTTGATGTCTTCCGCAACTAAGTGTTCATTCAGTAGCATATTATTTAGTCTCCAGGTGTTGGAGTAGATTTTGTTTCTTATTTTATCATTGATTTCTAATTTCATTCCATTATGATACGATAGAATGCATGGTAGTATCTATACTTTTTTATATTTGCTTAGAGTTGCTTTATGGCATAATATATGGCCTATTTTAGAGAAGGATCCATGTGCTGCTGAGAAGAAAGTGTATTGGCTGATTGATGGATAATATACTCTATATATGTCAGTTAAGTCTAAGTTATTGATTATATTATTGAGTTCTATAGATTCTTTGTTTAGCTTTTGTTTGGAAGATCTATCCAGTGGTGAAAGAAGTGTGTTAAAGTCACCTGGAATTATTATGTTTTGGTCTATTTGATTCTTGAACTTGAGAAGAGTTTGATTGATGAATGTAGATGCTCCATTATTTGGGCATATATATTTATTAACACTTATGTCTTGTTGATGTATGATTCCCTTAAGCAGTATGAAATGTTCATCTTTACCTCTTTGGATTAACTTTGGCTTGAAGTCTACTTTATTTGATATGAGAATGGAGACCCCAGCTTGCTTATGTAGACCGTGTGAATGGTATATTTTATCCCATCCTTTCACTTTCAGTCTGTGGGCATCTTTTCCTATGAGATGTGTCTCCTGAAGGCAGCATATTGTTGGGTCTTTTTTTTTTTTTTAATCCAATCTATCAGTATGTATCTTTTAATTGGTGAGAGTTTAGGCCATTAACATTCAGGGCTATTATTGAGACATGATTTGTATTACCACTTTTTTTTTAGCTTGACTTGGTTTCTCCTTTATTGTAGTTCTTCCCTTTGCAGATTTTCATTATTGTTTTTCATTTCCTCCTCATAGAATATTTTGCCAAGAATGTTCTTTAGTGCAGGCTTCCTTGGTGTGAATTCTTTTAACTTTTGTTTATCATGGAAGGTTTTTATTTCATCATCAAATCTAAAGCTTGATTTTGCTAGAAATGATTCTTGGTTGGCATCCCTTATCTTTTAGAGCCTGGTACATGTTGTTCCAGGACCTCCTGGCTTTAGGGTCTGGGTTGAAAAATCTGCTGAGATGTGAATTGGTTTTCCCTTATATGTAATCTGATTTTTCTCTCTTGTGGCCTTTAAAATTATATCCTTATTTTGTATGCTAGGCATTTTCATTATAATGTGCCTTGGTGTAGGTCTGTTGTAATTTTGTGCATTTGGCATCCTATAGGCCTCTTGTATTTGATTTTCAAATTCATTCTTCCTGCTTGGGAAATTTTCTGATATTATTTCATTGAAGAGATTGTGCATTCCTCTGGTTTGAATCTCTGAACCTTCCTCTATTCCAATAAATCTTAAATTTGGTGTTTTGATTGTATCCCATAATTCTTGGATATTATGTTTATGGTTTCTTACCATCTTCACTGTGAGGTTAATTTTATTTTCAAGATTATATATTTTTGTCCTCATTGTCTGAGGTCCTATACAAGTGATCCAATCTGTTGGTGAAGCTATCTATTGAGTTTTTTAAGTGGCTTATTGTTTCTTTCATTTCAAGGATTTATGTTTGGCTTTTTTCTCAGACTCTCTAACTCTTTCTTGAAGTAATCTTTTGCTACCTGTATTTGATCTCTTATCTCTTTGTTGGAGAGATTGATTTTTGCCTACATCTGCTCACTTAGGTCATTTTTTAAATCCCAAATCATTTTTATTATGTGTATCCAGAACTCCTTCTCTGACATATCACCTACTGTGCTTTCTATGGATTCTATTGTTGTAGTATCTTGGATTGTTTGAGGCATTTTCCTCGCTTGTTTTTTTCGTGATGTCTATGTGTTTTCCTCTCTTGCAGGGTAAGTCTGAGGTATTACAGCTTCTGCCCTATTGTCTTATAGCATCCCTTCAGTTACCCAAAACCTCACTTTTTAGGGAAAGATCAATATTATAGCATTCAATGTACCCAAGATGTAGCTACATATCAGTTAGCTTCTATTTTTATATTTAGAGTTTTGTCACTATAAACAGAAATGATGGGATCAGTTATCTTCTACCATATAGTCACTATGTTTGCATGGTGATTTACAGTATCTAATAGTAAAAGGGGGAACTTAGGGGTTGGCTAAAATGTTTATGAGGTAGGATGTGAGAAAATAGAGGTATTAGATTTTTTAAAAAATATTTATTTTTAGTTGTACACAATGCCTTTATTTTTATTCACTTTTACGTGGTGCTGAGGATCCAACCCGGGCCGCACACATGCTTGGCAAGCGTGCTACCACTGAGCCACAACCCCAGCCCGGAGGCATTAGATTATTTGACAAGTGAGAGAGTAATCATAAGAATTTGGCTGTTAGCCGGGCATGGTGGCGCATGCCTGTAATCCCAGCACTTGGGAGGCTGAGGCAGGAGGATCACGAGTTCAAAGTCAGCCTCAGCAATGGCGAGGCACTTAGCAACTCAGTGAGACCCTGTCTCTAATAAAATACAAAAAAGGTCTGGGGATGAGGCCCAGTGGTCGAGTGCCCCTGAGTTCAATCCCTGGTACCAAAAAAAAAAAAAAAAAAAAGAATTTGGCTGTTAATAGAAGAAACAAGAGATAGGCATCCCCATGTAAGACTCCCTGTTAGCTCACAACAGGATAATTGTCAGCACCTGTAGTAGAGCATGCTCTGGTGCAGCCTGGTCCACAGGGACCTTAGTGATGTCTTACCAAGACCTTTTTGTTGTTCCTTGATAGTAGCAGCACTATCTCAGTTTTGTGGCAGTGGCAGCCTCAAGCCTATAATTATCTTGATGTTGGGTTGTGTAGCCACAGAACCCCAGTGTGGAGTGTTTCTCCAGGCAAATGCAGGTTGCCTCTCTGAGTTGTGGGCATGAGGCAGGCATCTCTCTCCGTTTCTCCTCCTGGCCGCAGTGTGGTAGAGCAGGTGATCTGGCTTTCCTCTCCTCACTCTCCTCCTTCTGGGTCTCCTCCCAGTCTAGGTGTGGCAGTGGGGTCAGGCAGGTGGGTGGCCGGGTCCTTCCTGTGGCCCAGGGCCTGCTGCTCGTGGCATTGGCGGGTGGGGCTATTATTTTTTTTATTTGTGGTGCTGAGGATTGAACCCATAGTTCCTCTCTTTGCAAATTTTCATTGTTGTTTTTCATTTCCTCCTCATGGAACATTTTGCCAAGAATGTTCTGTAGGTGGTAGAATAAGATTGATATCATTATCCTAAATGCATGATTGAAGATTTGAATAGTACAAATATACTTTGTATACAGTGTTATTTTAAAAGATGCTCTATATGTGTATTATAAATTGTAATACATGCTACTGTTATAAATACAACAACTTTGAATTAAAAAAAAAAAAAAAGAATGTTCTGTAGTGCAGGCTTCCTTGCTGTAAATTCTTTTAACTTTTGTTTATCATGGAAGGTTTTTATTTTGTCGTCAAATCTAGAGCTTAATTTTGCTGGATATAAGATTCTTGGTTGGCATCTATTTTCTTCCAGAGCTTGGTATATGTTGTTCCAGGATCTCCTGGCCTTGAGGGCCTGGGTTTAAAAATCTGCTGAGATCCAAATTGGTCTCCCCCTATATGTAATCTGATTCTTCTCTCTTGTGGCCTTTAAAATTTTATCCTTATTCTGTAAGCTAGTCATTTTCATTATAATGTGCTTTGGTATAGACTGTTGTAATTTTGTACATTTGGTGTCCTTTTAGCCTCTTGTATTTGATTTTCCAATTCATTGTTCATGCTTGGGAAATGTTATGATATTATTATATTATATTATAATCTCTCATTAAAGAGATTGTGCATTCCTTTGGTTTGAAACTTTGTGCCTTCCTCTAACCTGATAAATCTTAGATTTTGTTTTTGATGGTATCCCATAATTCTTGAATGTTCTGTTCATGTTTTCTTACCATCTTCACTGTCTGGTCAATTCTGTTTTCCAGATTGTATATATTGTCTTCATTGTCTAAGGTTCTGTCTTCCAAGTGATGTAGTCTGTTGGTAATGCTTTCTACTGAGTTTTTTATTTGGTTAATTATTTCCTTCATTTCAAGGATTTCTGTTTGTTTTCATTTTTTTTCAAAACCTCTTATCTCTTTCCTGAAGTAATCTTTTTCTACCTGTATTTGCTATCTTATCTCCTATGATCAATAGTTGCCTGTATTTGCTTTTGTATCTCTTTGTTGGAGTTATCAATTTTTGCCTATATTTGCTATCTTAGGTCATTCTTTAATTTGCAGATCATTTTAATTACATACATTCTGAACTCCTTCCCTGTCATTTCATCTACTGCGCTGTCAATGGATTCTATTATTATAGTATCTTGGTTTGTTCGGGACTGTCAGTGGATTCTGTTATTATAGTATCTTGGTTTGTTTGGGGCATTTTCCTCCCTTGTGTTTTCATGTTGTCAATGTATCTTCCTCTCTTGCAGTGTGGATCTGAGGTATTGCCGTTTCTACCCTATAATCTTGAAGTGTCTCTGCAGGTTATGAACACCTCACCTTTAAGGGGGAGATCAATGTTTACAGCATCAATGCAACTAATATTCAGCCACAAATCAATTAGCTTCTATTTAGACACAGTTTTACCTATAAGCAAAAATGATGAGTAGGGCTGGGGCTGGGGCTCAGCGGAAGATCATTCGCCTAGCAAGTGTGAGGTGCTGGGTTCAATCCTCAGCACCGCATAAAAATAAATAAATGAAATAAAGGTATTGTGTCTAACTACAACTAAAAATATATAGAGAGAGATAGATAAATGTAGATATAAATATAGATAGATATAAACAGAAATGACAAGTATGGTTATCTTCTACCATATAGCCAGTAGGTTTGCATAAAGGTTTACAGTTTCTAGTGATGGACAGAAAGAGAAGGGAGTAGGTAGAATGTGATGTTTATGAGGTAGGATGTGAGAATACAGAGGTATTGGATTATAGGACAAGTGAAAGGGTATCAAAAGAAGTTGACTATCAGCAGGAGAAAAAAAAGAGAGCGAGAAAGGTAACCTAGTGCAAGGCTCCCTGTTGCCTCTGCAACAGGATGGTGACTGTTAGCACACCTAGTAGGGATACTTCTGGTGCAATCAGGCCCATAGGGACCTTGGTGACCATCTTCCAAGTCCTGGTTGTTGTCCCTAGATGGAAGTGGCCATGTCCCTACTTCGTGGCAGCAGTAAGCTACAAGCCTGTAGGTACCTTGCTGTTGGGCTTCCAGGCCTCCGTCAGCATCCCAAGATGGAATCTGCCCCAACTAAAAGTGGCAGAGGTGGCAGCAAAGGTAACCCAAGATGGAGGTGGAGGTGTCCCAAAATGGAGGCAACTGCTTTCAGAGATGGGGCTGGAAGGATGGGCTGTGCAGTGGCATTGGGTGGCCTCTTCATTGATGGCACACTGTGGCATGTGGTGCTGCAATGAGCAGCTGCCTCCTGGCCCTGTCTATTGTCCCATGATGAAGATTACTGTGTAGGAAGGGCTATGGTGGTGGCTGCAATGTCACAAGATGGAGGTGGATAGGTAACCACAGTGCTGTGTTCCTTGATATTTCTCTCCACGCAGGCAGGGGTGTTCCTGACTCCAGGAGAGGCAGGACATGCAGGGTTTGGTCGGGGATCTGGGTAAGGCAGCGTGCCCTGGGTTTTTTAACATTCATAGAATTTAACTATATGTCACAAATAGAACAGAAGACAAGTATAAAAAATGGAAATATATTTCTGTAAGGTTATCACACTACATGTGAAGTGATATTATTTGAAAGTAAACTATAAAGATGCATATTGTAAATCCTAGAGCAAACACTAAAAATGAAAGTACATTTAAAAAACCAAGAGAATGAGGCTGGAGTTGTGGCTCAGTGGTAGAGTGCTTGCATGGCATGTGTGAGGTATTGGGTTTGATCCTCAGCACCACATAAAAATAAATGAATAAAACAAAGGCATTGTGTCTGTCTACAACTAAAAAAAAAAAAAAAAAAAAAAAAAAGCCAAGAGAATGAGAAGATAAGCCACAGAGAGAGAACACTTTCAAATGTCATACTAGAAAAAGAACTATTATCCAAAATATACAAAGAACTCTTAAAACTTGTGATAAGGAAGTGAACAGCATGATAAAAAATGGGCAAGAGACCTAAACATACACTTCACCAAAGCATACACTTCACCAAAGAAGCATAAGAAAAGATGCTCAACATTGTCATTAGAAAACTGAAAATTAAAACAATGAGATACCACTACCCACTTATCAGAAAGGTGAAAATACAAAACACTGACACTATCAAATGCAGACATGAAAATGGAGCAATGGCAACACTGATTCCTTGCTGCTGACAACACAAAATGGCATAATTATTTTGGAAGATGGACAGTTTGATAGTTTTTTTACAGGATAAATATACTCTTTCCATGAAATCCAATAATAATACTTCTTGGTATTTACCCAATGGAATCTAAATTTTATTCCCACACAAAAACCTGTGCATTGGTGCTCCTAGCAGCTTTTTTAAAAAATATATTTGTTTATTTTTATGTGGTACTGAGGATCGAACCCAGTGCCTCACATGTGTGAGGCAAGTGCTCTACTGCTGAGCTATAACCCCAGCCCCAATAGCAGCTTTATTCATATTCGTATAAAATTTGCAAGCAATCAAGATATCTTTTTCAGTGAATATGTAAACAAAGTGTGTTACATCCAGAAAATAAAATATTATTCAGCACTAAAAAGAAATGAGCTATCAAGTCATGAAAAGACATGGAAAAAACTTTAAGTGCATCTTACTAACTGAAAGATGTCAATCTGAAAGTATTACATACTATATGATTTAAACAATATGACATCCTGGAAAAGGTAAAACCATAGAAACAGTAAAAGAATCAGTTGTTGCCAGGACTTGAGAGAAAGAGGCTGACTAAACAGAGCTTAGAGGGTCTTTAGGACAGTGAATCTACTCTGTATGATACTATAATAGTTGATACATATTATTGCATATTTCTTAAAACCCAGAGGATGTACAATACCAAGAGTGAATCCTAATATAAACTATGGACTTTCAATGATAAATGATGTTCAGTGTAGTTTCACTGATTGCAACAAACATACCATTCTGGTGCAGATGCTGATAGTGGAAGAGAGTTGGAGGTGGGGGATAGTAACTCTACAACTTCTGCTCAATTTTTCTATAAACCTAAAATTGCTCTTAAAAATAAATTCTTTTAAATTGTTATTTTTTCTAAAAAGTTTCCTGGGTTGAGGATAAAATAGAATCATGACTAAATATTTCAAGAGAATATAGGAAAAGAGAGAAAAAGGAACAAATTACAGATGGTACAAATAAAAAATAAATAGCAAGATGATAAACTTATACCCAACAACATTGTTAATTACATTAAATGTAAATATTCTAATTATAAAACAAAAATTATCAAATTGAATTTAAAAACTAAGACTGATCATATTTTGTCTCTAAGTACCCCACTTTGCACATTACTGACTTACTTAATAAGACCCCCTAAAGCACAAGAAATAAAACCAAGATCAATAAGTGGGATGGCAAAGCTTCTGAATAGCAAGGGAAACAAGAGCATGAAGAGAGAGTCTACAGAATGGGAGATTGTTGCCACCTGCTCCTCTGACAGGGGATTGATATCCAAAATACATAAAGAACTTTAAAAACACCAAGGAAAAAAACAACTAATAAATGGGCAAAAGAACTAAACTCTTCTTAAAAGAAGATATATAAGTGGCCAACAAATAAATATATGAAAAAAATGTTTAACATCTCTAGCAATCAGGGAAATGCAAATCAAAACTACATTGAGATTTCATCTCACTCCAGTTGGAATGACAATCATAAAGAATACAAATAATAATAAGTACTGACAAGAATGTCAGGGAAAGGTACACTGATACCTTGGTGGAACTTCAAATTAGTACAACCAACTTTAGAAAGCCATATGGAGATTCCTAAAAAGATTAGGAATAGAACTACTGTTATCACCCAGCTATCACACTTCTTGGTATTTAACCAAAAGAACTACAATCAGCATACAATAGTGATATGGACAAGTCAATGCTTATAACAGCATAATTCACAATGGCCAAGATATGGAAACAGCCCAGATACCTGTCAACAGATGAATGAATTTTTAAAATGTGGTATATACACAATATGTTCTACTCATCCATATAGAAGAATTAAACTATGGCATTTGTTGGTAAATGGATAGAACTGGAAAACATCATGCTAATTAAGTGAAATAAACCAGACTCAGAAAGTCAAGAGTCAAATGTTTTCTCTCATATATGGAAGCTAGACCAAAATAAAGAAAAAGTGGGAAAGGATCCCATGAAAACAGAGGAAGATCAGTGAAGCAGAGGAATGGGATTGAGGGGAAGAGAGGAGAGATGGGAAAAGGGAGGAACAGTGGAATGAAATTGACCAAATTATGTTATATAATATATTAATATACCACAGTGAATTTCACCTTTATGTATATCTATAAAGCACTATTTTTTAAAAACTATAAATAGGAGAAAGACCAGTAGGGTAGAGGAAAGGGAAGAGGAGGAGGGGGAAGGGAGGAAAAAGGGAAGTACTGGGACTGAAGTGTAGCAAATTATATTCCCAGCATGTATGATTATGTCAAAATGAACCCCTATTTTATATAACAACTATAATGCACTAATAAAGACATTTATAAAAAGACCTAGGGTATCTCACAAAGTGTTTTTAAAAAGATAGAGATTGAAAACAGAAAGATGCAAAAAGATATACTTGCTAATGCTAATTAAAATAATGCTATTAATATAAAGCAAACAGAACAAGGAATATTCTATTATTAAAGAGGGCCATTTTATAATGATAAAAGCTTGAACTCTGCAAGGAAGAAAAAAATCAACCCTTAATGTTTTTGTATCTAAAACCAAACTTCAAACTAAAGATGTTCCTTGGTTCCTCAAAAGACTAGGAATGGAACCACCATATGATGCAGCTATACCACTCTTTAATATTTATCCTAAAGCATTAAAGTCATCATATTAT
Organism: Tamias sibiricus; assembly: GCA_025594165.1. Taxonomy (NCBI): domain Eukaryota; kingdom Metazoa; phylum Chordata; class Mammalia; order Rodentia; family Sciuridae; genus Tamias; species Tamias sibiricus. The sequence goes on along the minus strand of CM046658.1, from coordinate 105,770,839 downwards.
AGCAATACATGCATAACTATGTTTATAGCAGCACAATTCACAATAGCCAAGTTATGGAACTATCCTCAATGTCCATCACCAAATAAATATATAAAGAAAATATGTTATATATACACAACGGAGTTTTATTCAGCATAAAGAAAAACGAAATTATGTCATCTTCAGGAAAATAGATGGAACTGAAGAGAATCATGTTAAGCAAAATAAGCCAAACTTAAAGAGTCAAGGATCATATCCTTTCTCTCATATGTGGGAGCTAGAGAAGAAAAAGGAAAAGAAAGGCGGCAGGTTGTGGGGGTGGATCTCATAAAAAGTGAAGGAAGTCTCTTCATAAAGAAAAATCATGGGCTGGGGTTGTGGCTCAGCGGTAGAGCGCTCGCCTAGCATGTGCTTGGCCCAGGTTCGATCCTCAGCACCATGTAAAAATTAAAAAAAAAAAAAAAACACATTGTGTACAACTAAAGCAAATATATAAATATTTTTAAAAAAAGAAAAATCATAAGTTTATCCACTGTTTGAGTCAAAACTGTACATAAAATAAAACCAATAGAATTCAAAGGTATAAATAATCTACAATTATATAGTTGAAAATGTCAATATTTTTTCTCTCAGTAATTGAAAGAACAATTGTGCAAAATATCAGAAAAGACAAAGAAAACTTGGATGGTGATATATACCATATTTTCCTGACATTTACAAAACATTCCACCCACCAATAATGGAGCATGCATTCTTCATAAATGCACATGAGTTCACATGGGGACATTCACTAAAATAGGCTGTATTATAGGCCAAAAAATTAATCTCAAAAATTTTAAAAGAATTGAAATAATACTTGGTATGGATCCTGATCAAAATAAAAATTTAATATCAACAGTGGATATCTGGAAAAACCTCCAAATATTTGGAAATTTAAAAATTCAATTGTAATAGTCAATAATTTAAAGAAAAAAAATCACATGGAAAATTAGAAAATACTTAAAACTGAACAAAAATGAAAATACAATGTGTCAAAATTTGTGGAATGTAGCTAACTCAGTGCTTACAGAGAAATCTATAGCTTGAAACGTGTATATTAGAAAAGAAGAGGGCATGGTAGTGCATGCCTGCAATCCCAGTGACTCAGGAAGTTAAGGCAAGAGGATCTCAAGTTTGAGGCCAGCCTCAGCAAGTTAGCAAGGCCCTTAGTAACTTAGCAAGACCCTAAATAAAAAGAGCTGGAGATATAGCTCAGTGGTAGAGCATCCCTGGGTTCAATCCCCACTACTGCAATAAAAGAAAGAAAAGGAGCAAGGGAGGGAGGGAAGGAAGGAGGGAGGGAGGAAAAAGAAAAGAAAAGAGAAAGATCTGTGTTTTATTACAAAGCCCCAACTGAGAACTGACAGAACGGTACAGAAGACATCTCCCCCTACATAGCAACTCTGATCTTTTTTCCCTTGTAAACTATGACAAGCAACTAAAACATCCTCTCAAACATCTGTAGAATGGCTTAATCTCTTTGGGTCAGATGTAAGAGCCTTCTCTGGCCAAATCCAACAGATTATTCATGTGTTAACAAGTAGAAATACAGAGTACCCAATTTAAAAGAAGAAAGGTCTAAAGGTCACTAAGTGTTTACCTTAAAAGAAAAGTAAATTAAAGGAAAAGAAAAAGTAAAGGCAAGACTAGAATTAAAATCAATTTAAAAATGGAGAAAAATCAACAACGCCCCCCCCAAAAAAATCCTATAAAATCATAAAGACCAATAAAATCCACAAATATCTAAATGGACTAGTCAAGAGAAAAACAGGTTAAAATCACCAGAATAGGGAATTAAAAAGTGTTATCACAACAGATCCTACAGATTTTTAAATTATAAAAGTATTATAAACTACTTTATTGCCAATACATTCAACTACTAAAAATAGATACATTTCATAAAACATAAATTATCAAAACTAGCTGAAGAAGAAAGAGCAACTCTAAATATCACAATATTAATATCTAAATATCACATATTAATTATATAAATTAGTTTGATATTTAAATATAATACTTCAAGGAAAAGTTCATAATGGTTCCCATATGGTTTTACTGATAAGTTCTATTCAACATTTAAGAAAGAAATAAAGCAAATTTTATACAAGCTCCAAAAAACTGAGTTAGGCAATACTTCTCACACATTGTTAAAAGGCCAAATTACCTCAATAGAAGAACCAGACAAAAACATTACAAAACAAGAAAAACTACAGATCAGCATCCCTTAAGAATATTAAAATTCTCCATGAAAACTTTTAGCAAACCAAATCCAATAATAAATAAAAAAAAGATAACAGATTATTGCTAAGTGGGTTTTATCCCAGGAATGTAAAGTTGGTTTAATGTTAAAAAAAAAAATCAATCAAAGCTGGGCATGGTGGCACATGCCTGTAATCCCAATGGCTGGGGAGATTGAGGCAGGAGGATCAAGAGTTCAAAGCCAGCCTCAGCAACAGCAAGGCACTAAGCAATTCAGTGAGACCCTGTCTCTAAATAAAATACAAAGTAGGGCTGGGGATGTGGCTCAGTGGTTGAGTGCTCCTGAGTTTGTCAATCCCTGGCACGCCCCCCCCCCCAAAAAAATCCTATAAAATCATAAAGACCAATAAAATCCACAAATATCTAAATGGACTAGTCAAGAGAAAAACAGGTTAAAATCACCAGAATAGGGAATTAAAAAGTGTTATCACAACAGATCCTACAGATTTTTAAATTATAAAAGTATTATAAACTACTTTATTGCCAATACATTCAACTACTAAAAATAGATACATTTCATAAAACATAAATTATCAAAACTAGCTGAAGAAGAAAGAGCAACTCTAAATATCACAATATTAATATCTAAATATCACATATTAATTATATAAATTAGTTTGATATTTAAATATAATACTTCAAGGAAAAGTTCATAATGGTTCCCATATGGTTTTACTGATAAGTTCTATTCAACATTTAAGAAAGAAATAAAGCAAATTTTATACAAGCTCCAAAAAACTGAGTTAGGCAATACTTCTCACACATTGTTAAAAGGCCAAATTACCTCAATAGAAGAACCAGACAAAAACATTACAAAACAAGAAAAACTACAGATCAGCATCCCTTAAGAATATTAAAATTCTCCATGAAAACTTTTAGCAAACCAAATCCAATAATAAATAAAAAAAGATAACAGATTATTGCTAAGTGGGTTTTATCCCAGGAATGTAAAGTTGGTTTAATGTTAAAAAAAAAATCAATCAAAGCTGGGCATGGTGGCACATGCCTGTAATCCCAATGGCTGGGGAGATTGAGGCAGGAGGATCAAGAGTTCAAAGCCAGCCTCAGCAACAGCAAGGCACTAAGCAATTCAGTGAGACCCTGTCTCTAAATAAAATACAAAGTAGGGCTGGGGATGTGGCTCAGTGGTTGAGTGCTCCTGAGTTTGTCAATCCCTGGCACGCCCCCCCCCCCAAAAAAAATCAATCAAAATAATTCACTATATTAACAGACTAAGAAAGAATACCATGAAATTGTCTCAAAAAAGCATGACAAAACTCAATACTCATTCATGACAAATTTTTCAGCAAACTAGTAACAGAAATAAACTACATAAATTTGATAAAGGATAGTAACATCATACTTAAAGGTGAAATAATTGGGAAAAAGACAAGGATGTCCAATTTTACTTGTATTCAGCACTGTACTGAAAATATTGGCCTGTAGAGTAAGGCAATAAAAAAACATAGATTGAACAGGAAGCAAGTGTTTTGTCCACAGATGACATGATCTATAAGAAATCTACAAAAATTCTACTAAAATTGAGGTTGTAGGATAAAAATTCAGTAGGTAAAAAATCTTATCACTAGCTTGGCATAGTGGTATATGCCTGTAGTCCCAGCTACTTCAGAGTGAGCCCAGGAATTCAAGGCTAGCTTGGGCAACATAGCAAGACTACATCTAAAAAATAAAAAAATAAAAAATAAAAAAATAAATCTTATCACTGACTTCTCCCTGCTACAGAATTTCTGAAGGGTCAGACCACACTAAACTCATCTAAACTCATAACCCCTTCCTGGATCCTGAGAGCCATACACTGCTACTGCGAGGGGGCCTTCCTGGGCCCCTCTACCTTCTAGCATTCTAGCTAACCTGCCTTGCATTTCATGCACAGACGCCATCTCCTGTGTCTTCCAAAGCAAATGCAGATGTCAACAAAGCTAAGTGCACTCTATGAATGGAGTTGGCAATCAATGGGCCAGTTCTCCATGACCATCTGGCCCTTCAGATACTGTGGCTATCACTGACCAGAGCTGTCCTATGGTATCTTTATGTGTCTATTTGTAGGAACTACAGCCTCTAAGTTAACTTCAGTTTTAAAGAACCTGGGAGAAGCAGGTGGGTGATAATAATAGCTATTAAAGGCAGCCTGATAATATGGGTTCTGCTAACAATTCAAGTACCTCCAGGATAAGAAAGGGTTTTCTGAAAATAGAGAGACCCCCATATGACCAATTTGGAGCTACAGAACTTCTAGAGTACCAGTCCTCATTTTACTGTCCCTTTTGCCTTTGTATAATGAATCAAATCCATTAAAACCTACTGAAGGCACATTTTTCATGGGAATTCACAACAATGATTTTATTAATAACAATTAAATGTAAAACTTATTAGCACTTTTTTTGGACTAGGCATCTTTCATAATGTATACTATCTTGTTTCCTCTAGTCATCATAATTGCCCCCATTTTAGAGATGAGAAAGGTGAGCCACAGTAAGGTTATTTAGTAAAGGCAGAGCTAGGATTACAAATTCAGGCAGCTAAACAAACTCCATAATGTTAACCAATATGTTGTATCACTTGCAGTCTGGACTGAATAATTAGTTCTGACCTAATTAAATATGATAATCCAATAACCTACTATATTTGTTTTTCAGCAAACTATATATAAAAATCTCAGATACTATTATAAGAGCTAAAAATTAATAATTGATTGAATAAAAGCTGAGAAAGAATTCAACACTACAAATAATATTTTTTGATGAAAGATAAGTTCTCTATTGATACTATAGTTCACCTAACATTGTCATTAAAAAAAATGGATGCATTTTTCTCTATCAAATCATAACTCAGACAAAGTCTTCTTTTAACTCATTATGTCTCTTTTTCCCACTTATGGAACATCTAAAAAACAAATAGAGCGACAAACATACCATTTATGTTAACTTTGAAATAAATGTTTTTAAAGTTCTATTGAAAAAAGTTATAGGTGAATGATTAGTAAGATCATTAACATTAATGATAGATGATAAATTACATAATAAGCTGTAGATTATGATTTCCAACCTATTTTCATGCACCTGCATCAATTTCACTAAAATAGTCACAAATATGAAAAACATGGGACTTAACAGATTTACTGTAGACAGCCATATAAAACAAATAAGAGCAACAATTTTTAAAAAAATTGAAATTATTAGAGTCAGACAATTTGCACTATAGTTTGTATCATTTTGCTAGTTTTATGAAACATTTGTAGAATACATTTTGTCAGAATATATTTTCAACATTCATTTACATAAAGATCATATTTGTGCATTGGTATAAATTATGTATATACTATAGAGATTAAAGGTCATTGTTTGTATTGGCTTCATATTACTTATACATTGAAATTAAGTGATCTTTTCTGTTCCCTTCTAGCTTAAGCCATGATTTCATAATTTACATAATGTTAAGTCTTATCTTTCTCATTTGTCATTCTATTCCTAACCCACAGTTGACCTGTCACTACTTAAAGTTCTTATTGTACTACTATTGCCCACGAATTATTAACTATACTGAATTTAGATTGTCTGAATTATGAATAATGTATATTTAACCTTTATATCAACCAAAGCAACTTGCTCTTTGACATCATTAATTTACATTTACATGAGTTAAAAATCATTTTATTACTGCTACATTGATAAAGCTATGGATATTTTTTCTTAGGACAGGTATTAGATCTAATCCAAAAGTCTGGAACTTGAACTTTTAATCTATGAAAAATTTTTTCCATCTCTTACTTGGAGTGTATTTCAATAACTACAATAGCCTTACATTGTTCCAGTTATCCTTAGTAATCTTCCTAAAATAAAAATCTTTTTTCCTCAACTTAGAGAGTAGATGACAGGATTAGTAGATCTTATACTTTGAAAATGTTTATAAAATTTAAATCTCAAAATACCATATTTTAAACAATAGTCTGATTTTCTTTGCTTAAACTATACTTCACTTTCCATACCAAAAACTTCCAAGCTTCCAAGCTTTACAATATAACACACAAATTACTACATGGGAAGATCATGCCTTGTTCTTCCTAACTACTCTTCACCTCTTTATATTGTTATTTTTTTCTGCCTTGGTTTTCTCTTGTTCTTCTTGTACACCTGTTGCACTCCTAATTTATGTCCAAAACCCATCTCTCCCAGAAGGCCTTCTCTGATGCTTAAATAAATGACATGAAATTACCATTAACTTCTCTGTACCTCTTACACATGAATACTGTTGAATTACTTAATTATAAGTGATTCATTTGTTTATACATAAAATATTTGCCCATTGGCTGAGTCACTGAGAACAGAGATTGTATGATACAGATAATTCCAAATCCAATTATTTATTTTCTGCTTTCACATATTGCCACTCAGCAGGATCTGATACAAGGGAATACTCCTTTCTTTAATCACTGTTCTTTAAGCTTCTAAGATCCCTTACTCTCCTGAGGTTTTTGCCTCCTCTCCAAGTTCCTCTTTCTTAATCTTATTTTAGGCTCCTCCTTTTCACTTTCAAATGTTCCAGTGCCCCAAGGTTCAGTACTAACTCCTTTCTCTTCTATAATTACACATTTATTATCTGTAAAGACAGTGCATTCAGTCCAATACTTTAAATGGCATCTATAGGTGACAATGATAATTAAATACTGACTTTTCTAGATAACTTTGTAATCATTGTTCAATTGCCTATGCATTCAGTATTTCTATTTGGATATCTAAGATATCCCAAACATTATAAATACCCAAAACAGTACTTCAAAATCCAACTTTGTACCTTTTTTTTTCCCCTCATCTCATCCTTATCCCCAACAAATCCTTTTGGTTCCACTATCAAAGTATATCCCCCCCACCGCCACCCCCCAAAAAAAAGTATATCCAAAATGTTACTTCTGCCTCAGTCTCACATCCTTGCCCAATCTATTGTAGCTAACATTTGCTTTTTTAACAGTGGTATTTGGCTGAGGCCCACTTAGCCCAAGCTTATTCTGAAGTCTATGGTCTGTATACTCTAAGGTACTCATTTTTGCTTCAGACAAAACTTATGCACTATCTACTGAAGCCCAGGGATTTAAGCACTCCTGGGTCAATCCCAGGTACAAAAAAAAAAGGGGGGGCCAGTAACTCATGTAAAGACAAGACTACCACAGGATACAATGGTTCCCCATTTGAAAACTCCTATGTGACTACTGTCCAAAGCCACACCACAGGCTTAATTTATTATTTAGCTCCCCTAAAGACCAATTAATTTTCTTCTCGAAGTATCTAACCTATTTACCAAAGCACTGGGCTAATATTCTCTTGAATTAATCTTATCCCCTCACAATAGAACTATCCTTCTACCTGCCCTGTAAAATAGTGTGGAGCAGATCATGTGGTCACTGCTAGAAGCTCCATACCCAAAAGACAGAAAAGTCTAGGTCGCATAGGCTCAGTTTATCCTAAACTCATCAATCAGATTAAGTCAATTAGTCCTACAAAGAATGGCTAAAAGACAAGGAAAAAGAGTTTCTACCAACCCCAAATGGTAAAAAGCTTCCTATAACAATATCTAAAATGTACTAAATTCTTTTAAAGGCACTGCTTAATAAATGTGTAATTAGTTTACAAAATTTTCACAATTAAATAATCAAATTATAAATGTGCCAATTGTTGGGATGGGGGTATAGATCAGTGATAAGAGTGTTTGCTTAGCATGTGTGAAGCCCTGGATTGGATACCCAGCACTGCAAGAAAAAGAAAAACCAATTGTTCATTAATACTAGGAGTTGTTTAAAAGTAAAAACAATAACATTAATTATAAATATGATTCTAGGTTGGTTAAAAGAAGAGTCAAATATAAAGCTACTATAATAATATGCTATTAGATTACTATAAAAATAATTTCTAAAAAGAAAATCTCATGATTTCCCAGTTTCTGATATTTGATTTTATTTTTAAGTCATGTATTCAACATTTCAGTGCCTAAATTTTACTAGTTGTAACAATCATCAATACAATACATGTAAGTTTTTCTTAAATATGTATTAAATTTTATTTACTCAATTCAACAAATATTGAGTACCTACCATAGGCGAAGCATTATTCTAGCCACTTAGAATACATAAATAAATCAGACAAAAATACCTGCCTTTGTGAATTCACATTCTAATAAAGGGAGACAATGAATAATAAATAGAATAAACAAAGTATGTTAGAAAATGGCACATGCCATAGGGAGAAAAAGATCAGGGTAAGGAGAATCAGAAGTGCTGGAAGGAGTGGGAAGTTTTCAAAATACAAACATGCTCAGCATATGTAAGCAACCTTTCAAACCTTAAGAGTCTTAACTCTTTGTTTTGTTTTTTAATTTATTTATTTATATGTGGTGCTGCGAATTGAACCCAGTGCCTCACACATGCTCAGCAAGTGCTTCACCACTGAACTACAACCACAGCCCTTAACTCTTTTTGTCTTAATTAAAATGAACAATATTTGAAAATTGAGTGTAAACTATTTTTAACAGACTGGCTAGTTGTTCACCTAATCCTTTCATGATCTCTTGAGAGATATCTAAAATATGGGTCATAGTTCCCTTTCAGCATAGCCATATGACTCAGTTGTAGAAAGTAAAATTTGGGTAGAAGTGATAGACATCTGTTTCAAGTCTGGATCATTACAAACTTCCCACATGGGTCCTTCATAATGTTTTGCTTTTTGTAGCAACCTTGGAAGCCATTTGTTGAAGTTGGTAGAATTACAAATTGGAAGGAGCCAGAGTTCCTGAATCACTGCCTATAGAAATGGTATTCTGGGCTGGGGTTGTGGCTCAGTGGTAGAGCACTCACCTAGCACATGCGCGGCCCGGGTTCGATCCTCAGCACCACATACAAATAAATGCATCATGTACAACTAAAGCAAATAAATAAATATTTATTTAAAAAATAGAAATGGTATTCATTAAATAAGCATGTTCATGTTGGACTTAAATAAATAAGAAGTCAATGATTATCCACAGCAGCTATTGTTAACTAATACACAAGTCCTATGTTATTTTAAAATACTTGAAAATGTATAGTTTCAAATATGAAATCTCACATTTTCAAGACTAATAATCCTCCAAAAATGCTTCCTCAAGAGACTAATCATAAAGTTTCAATTAAGAGATCAAAAGCTAGAAATCCTAAAACCATAGCTGGATTATCAAATTATAGTCATATTACACAAATTGAAGGAAAAACATGATTTCTGTTATAACACTTCCATTTTTTCCTTGGTTAACCTTTCCTCCAAAACAATCCCTCCCACAAAGAAATTATAATTCTACCATACCATAATTATTATTTACTGACAACTCCAAAACTATTTTTATCCATGGGTTAATTGTTTTTTTTTCATAAAGTCCACTCACTTTCCTACATTGAGTCCTTCATATCTACTCTTTTTCTCACAACCTCCAGCACTTTCTTCCTCACCCCTCTTAGTGAATGATCTAAATTCCTATCTCAGAGAAAACCAAAGCTGTGAAACCAAAAATTCTATAAACTGCTATCCACTTACCATCATTTTGTGCCATATACTCTTACTTTTCTCTGTTAATATGGTAGAATTGTCTATTGTCCTACCTAAGGCCCAATACTTTCATTTAACCACTAACTTCATCCTGCTTACCTATTATAAGACAGCAACAACAAAAATTATCATCTTTCCATATCCTAAGTCTTTCCTGAGTATACAAACATGTTCTTTTTTTCTGCTTTCCTAGTTTTTTAATCCTAATTTGTTATACATTGCCAGGACTGCTGAGTTATTAATGGGGCCGAGGTCTAAAGCTACCCCCCTTTTGGGGCCCTAAAAGGGGTTTCTTTCTGCCCGCAGAAAGAATGTAACTTACCTGGCGAAGATAGGCTTAGCGGACAAAAATCGCTGAGTGCCTCCCCCCGCCTGATGGACGGATACCACGCCACACCCAGGGAGTTTTATAGAAAGCAAGAAGCCAAAAAACTCAAATTTATTGACCAGGTACTGAACTTATATAGGCCTAGAACTAACCAATCAACCAGCAGGGCGGTTCGGACTCTCACGCTACGTCATAGCCACACCCCTTTGCTTAGCCCCTGTCCTCCAAAGGGCGTGGTAAGCAGCCAAAGTCCTTCCCCTTGGCAGACATAAGTCCCAACAATTCCCCTTTTTCGTTTTTTTTTCAAAATGGGGTCTCTCCATTTTATATTTTAAAAATGGGATGTCCCATCTTGTAGAGTGTCCAACTCATTCGAGAGTGTGCCTGTCTAGGTTGATTTCTCCTCTCTGGGAAAAATCTTACCCGTCATTGGCTATCACTCTAGCACTTTAGGTGGACATACCTAGGGCCAGCAAGTGGCCAAGGGGAGCACACGGGACAGGACAGTCACCTTTGGGAAGGCTTGACTGGATGGCAAACCTCTGCATCCTGTTAAGGACCGTGGCCAAGCCTGTAGGGCTATAGCTCAGTGTGACAGCAGACCACCTAGCTGTATCAATCTGGTTAGTTCTATAGGGCTAAAAGTGCACACAAAGACAATGACAATCAGGGATTTCACCAAAGGAAAAAGTCCATCCATTTAGCAGGGATTTTATCAAAGGGAGAAAGACCATCCATTTAGCTTAGTTTAAAGGAAGTCTTTTGGCATAAAGTCCGGACAATTGTTACAGGAATGGGACTCTTCTTTCTAGCATAAAGTCCAGACAATTGTCATAGCGCTCTTCTCTCAGAGTCCAAAGGAAGTCATCTAGCATAAAGTCCAGATAATTGTCACAGGAATGGCACAGTCCCTCTTCTCTCATCGCAGAGGGTTGAGATACTGACAAAGAAGGAGTCCAAGATAGTGTTTTTTGATGAATTTTGAAATGGATGTGATGAGAAGTTTAATCACAGCAGGACAGGAGATTTGTCACGGTGTTTTCATTTCTGTGGAAAAAAAAAAAAAGGATCGGTGGCAGACAGGCGCGGGAGCCAGCGCGGCGTCAAGTGCAGCTCGGACCCATGGACAGGGCCCATTTACATTTCACTCATGAGGAAATTGAGCCAAAAGGAGCTTAAGTGTCTTGCCCTGTATCCTGCAGCAAATAAGTAGCAGTGTCCCGATTTTGCACTCCAGTCCGTTGTTCTGTTGATGCTGGGTTTTTGCCCTGCTGCGCTGCCTGGAGAGCATTTTATTTTCTTCCAGCTGCACCCAGTTGTCTTCAGCATGGGAGAGCAGAACCAGTCTGCTGGGAAAGAGCTTCAGCACAGAACACAAGCAGAGGCTCCAGCAAGGAAAAACTGGCACTCCCAGGCCTACACTCTTGGGGCCATTTCCAACTTTATGTCTACTTTTCTGAACTTTCCCATCTATAAGGTGGTATTCCGGCAGCAGATCCATGCTATGGCAGTGTCAGAGGCTGTGAGACAGCTTTGGCATGAAGGTCCCCAGTACTTCTACAGGGGAATATACCCTCCTCTTCTCTCCAAGACATTGCAAGGGACTCTACTATTTGGGACTTACGATAGCCTGCTGTGCTCTCTCTCCCCTGATGGGCCACATTCCCTGGGACACCGATGGGCTGCAGGGTTCATGTCTGGGGTGGTGGAGTCTATGGCACTCAGCCCTTTTGAAAGAGTTCAAAATGTGCTCCAGGATGGTCGCAAGCAAGCTCACTTCCCCAGCACCTTCAGCATTCTCAAGGAATTCAACTCTTATGGGCTGTGGGGGCGGCTGTCACTGGGCTATTATCGTGGTTTCTGGCCTGTCCTTGTCAGGAACAGCCTGGGGAGTGCTCTGTATTTCTCTTTCAAGGATCCCATCCAGAGCAAGGCCTGCCCCATTGGGTTCCTGCACTGGTGTCTGGTAGTGTGAATGGAACAATCACCTGTCTAGTTCTGTATCCTCTGATTGTGCTGGTTGCCAATATGCAGTCTCATATTGGCTGGCAGAGAATGCCAAGCCTGTGGGCCTCTGCCCAGGATGTGTGGGACACTCGGGGTCAAAAGGTACTCCTGATCTACCGAGGAGGTTCCCTGGTTATCCTAAGGTCCAGCGTGACATGGGGCCTCACTACTGCTATCCATGACTTCCTGCAGAGGAAGTCTCACTCCAGGAAAGAGCTGAAAGACTTACTAGCTGCAGGAAGTGTGGCCATGGCATCTTTGTTCTTCTCAATCTTCCATGGTTGGTCCTATCTAACTTACTTCTTTGGCTTGGTTACCTAATGTAGCCATTATTTAACATCTGTCATTGCACAGGAGAAGTTCCCAACTACCAGCCTGTTGGGAATGGACAAAGCCCAACAGGACCTTTTGATCAGAAAGAAAAAGTCACCCCAGTCTATCCACAGCTTCCGTAGCCTCAGAGCCAGGAGGCCTTTAAATAACTTGTAATCTAGATTAAATGTCATTCTTTTAAGGAATTCCTTAATAAGAAGACAGCTCAACAGTTGAATTTACTCAGGCTCTCTGAGTTCTGGGACCACTCCAGGTGTCCTCCAGAAAAAACTGAGAACTCCAATTTCAAAGAACTATTCTTGACATTGAGGATGGGGATTCCATAAACCTTCTCAGATGGTCACGTTGTTCACTGCCTCTACCCCAATCACTCTCCCTTCTTCAGGCTACAGGGTCTAGTTTCAGGGTAGCAGCTGTGGCTGGAAATCTTAAATTTGGTTTGCTTCATATCATCAGGTGCCACAAGATCTGGTGGGGCCAAAAATGGAAGTGTGAAGAAATTTGGTTCCTGAATGGAAAGAATATAGACTTCAAAAGATGAGATTTAATTACATGCAAAATAGAAAAAATTACTATAGGTTGCTTGGTGTTACCTACTGGGACATTTTTGATAGCAAGGTAACATGGCCTAGAAACCACTTGAGTTTCCCTAAGAAATATGGAAGTGAAATGACCATATCTATTTATAAGTAATTATGTATTTTGTTGATGTGGATAGTTACTATGACATAAAGATCAACAATTTTAGTTCTGTCATTCAGAGACATTCACAATATTATCACCCTATATCTTAAACATTAACACACCACTCCCACTTACATGGACCCCATAAGCCATTCAAAATGAATTATTGTTTCCTTCCCAAACATGCCATGAACTTAACCCATGGTCATACTTTGGCTCATGCTATTTTCTCTTTGCCTGCAATTCTCCTTCTTTTGGCAAGTCTGCCAAAATCCTTCTTGTTCGTCAAAGCCCAGCTCAGATACCACTTTCTGTATGGAGCCTCTTCTCCATTTCCCCTAACTGACATTAGTATCTTATGATGCCCCTTTCCAACAGCACATCAATGTGAAACGATTTCCATAATGTCACTGATCCAACGTGGTTCTGTGTTCTTGGTGTTCTTCAATACCTCCTACTAGAAAATGTAAAACTTCTTGAAAGCAGGGATACTTGTATGCATTTTTAAATCCTCCATTGTGCCTAGGTGCTCAATAATGTTGGTGAATTATTAAATTGATTATCAAGTTGTGATATGGTCTATATCCTCAGGGTGCTGTCCCTTGTACATGAAGATAATGTTACTGACTCATTGTCAGCAAGAAACATCCCTTTTGGGGTGAGTTTTGTTTTCTTTTAATGGTGGATTTAGTTTTGTGCTGATGATAATGACTCCAATGATGATGATGATAATAATAACAATAAATGACTTTCAATGGGAAAAAAAAAAGGATCACTCCTCAAGAGCTTGTGCTCCTGGGTAGTCATTTTGGTCAGATTGGCAGTATTTGAGATCTCTGGCAGGCACCCGTATAGGGTTTTGTTCTCCCATTGGGAAGACACATCCAAAACCTCTGCTAGCACTTATTAATGGATCAGGACCTCTCCAGACTCCAGTTAATGGGTCTTTCCATCGGACCTCAACTTTTATATAAGGCATTTGGTTAGACCAGTGTCTTTGAAACGCAGACAGAGGCTGCTGTTTGGAAAAATTTAAAATATTTAAAGTAAGCATAGCTGTTTTCAACTGTTTCCCCCATTTTGTTTTATTAATTGGTCCTTTAGGGTTGTATTATGTCTCTCTATGATGGCTTGTCCTTTTGGGTTATATGGGATCCCTGTGGTATGCTTAATATGCCAAGTTTGGAAGAACTTTTGTAATGATTTGCTCACAAAACAGGGTCCATTATCGGTTTTAACCTGTTTTGGCAATCCAAGAATAGCAAAGCATTGTAAAAAGTGACTTTCAGCATGTTTAGCCCTTTCTCCAGAGTGTGCCGTGGCCCAACAAGCATGTGAATAAGTATCTATGGACATAAATATATATTTTTAATTTTCTAAATGGCACATAATGGGTTACATCAGTCTGCCAGATAGCGTTGGGCTGTAGGCCTCTGGGATTTACCCCAGGGGACTGGAGAGGTGGGACCTGTAAGAAGGGCAGACAGGACTTACATGTCCTTACAATCTTTTTTAAATCTTTTATAGGAACTAAAGGAAATTTATGATGTAGTCCTCTCCAATTTAAATGAGTAAGGTTGTGAAGACCTTGGGCCAACTGAAGGTCTTGTTGATATGGGACTGTAACTGTTAATACACCTGTGGTGGCCAAACGGTCAGCGGCCTGATTTCCCTCAGAGAGGGGCCCAGATAAGTCTTGATGTCCCCTAAGATGTTGGAGGAAAACAGGTTCATTACTCCCCTTTAACAGGGATCGAACCTGAATCATCAGAGGGGTGATAGGATTATTATCTATCTTTATATATGAAGCATTTAGAGTAGGTAATAGGTTAATTACATATAAACTATCTGAGAAAAGATTCATAGGCTCTTGGACATGGGTCAAGGCTAATGCAACAGCATATAATTCTTTAAATTGAGCAGAACCAGTAACTGCTTCAAAGTATTGTGTCCTTTGACCTGAGGATGGGTGAAATACTACAACTGCTGACCCTTCTTTTCCTCCATCTGTGAAGACATTTACTGCCTTGGGGAGTAGCTTGATGGAAAAAAGGATGGGGGGAGTCCACTCCAGTTTGGGAAAAGAAGAGGTCCATTTGGTTGACCCGTAATGACAGTCAACTTTTCCTAGAAAGCCTTCTAAAGCATAGGAGACTCTAGGGTTGTTTTTCCATATCTACTCAAAGTCTGACAAACGGTAAGGAATTGTTAGAATATCTGGGTCTTTTCCATAATGCCTCAATGATGTATCTCTCCCTTTTATTATAAGATCTGCTAATTGATCTAATTGGGAATAAACTCGAGGTGCTCCTCCCACAGAGGAATGTATCCACTGTAAGGGATTTCCCATCTGGGTGAGAACAGCTATAAGGAGCTTAGCACCTGAGAAAATTCACAGATATAGAGGTTGCTTTGGTTGGTATCGAGCCAATTGGGCTGAATTGAGGGCATCTTGGACTTTTTGTAATATTGACAGATGACTTTCTTCTAGTAAAATCACATCAGAGGGGGATTTTCCCCGTAGCAACTCAAAGAGAGGTAATAAATCCTCAGTAGAGATATGAAGCCATGGTCTTAACCAGTTTAGCTCTCCTAATAGCTTCTGTAACTCTGCCAAGGAATAAGATTTTTGAATGACTAGTTGAGGTTTGAGAGGACAAACCGAGTCTAGGCTAAGTTTTGTCCCCAATATTTTAAAGGGAGGAATAGTTTGTACCTTGTCATTGGATATGTGCAACCCTCCTTTTTCTAAGAGCTCTCAAAGGGTCAGATAAGCTGAACTCAGTTGTTGGACATTAGCAGCTCCCAGGATGATGTCATCCATATAAACATATAGGGTGAGCTGCGATATTTTCATTAATGGTGACAGAAGACATGAAACATAATATTGACAAAAGGCTGGGCTGTTAGCCATACCTTGAGGGAGTACTATCCATTCATATCGCTCATCTGGCTTCTGAAAGTTGACTGAGGGGATAGAGAATGCAAACTTTTCATAATCATCTGGATGAAGAGGTATTGAAAAATAACAATCTTTAATATCAATAACAATTAAGGTTAAATCTTTTGAGATAGAAGGGATCCAGGGGAGGCCACGCAGAGGTGTGCCAACAATGAACATCCTATCATTAATTTTTCGGAGGTCTTGTAACATCCTCCATTTCCCTGTGGCCTTTTGTATAACAAAAACAGGACTGTTCCATGGGCTAAGAGAAGGTCTAATGTGTCCTAGGGCTAACTGTTCTTGGACAATTGCCCTCAAATGGTTTAGTTTTTCAGTAGGAAGGGGCCACTGCTCAACCCAGATTGGAGGGCCATCTCGCCATTGAATGGCAGGAACTTGGAGGGCAGTGGCCCTTAGGATTGGGGGTGAGACCCTATTTGATGATTGGAAGTTTTTCTCCCCATATCTTTAGTTAATATATCATTTTGAAGCTCTCTATGGGTTATAGTAATGTAAGCTTCCGCTTCTCCTAAGATGTCCTGGCCTAATAAATTAGAGGTTAATCCAAAGGCCACAAGGGGACGAACTTCTCCTTGATTTCCATCTATGTCTCTCCATCTAAGCCAATTTCTGGTCTCTTCTGAATGAGTGTTCCCACCTACCCCAAGTAACTGGGGCCCTGGAATTAGTTCCCATTGGGGTGGAATCTCTTCCTTCCTTAGTATAGTACGATCTGCCCCAGTATCAATTAGGCAACTAAATTTCTTTCCTGATATATAAATATCCATCTTTGGTCTAATCCCTGGAACAATAGGAACTGTCCAATGGACCTTAGGGAGACTGTGAGCAGGGGAACCTCCTTGGTGTAACGGGGCTGGAGGCTGCCCCTTTAGGAGTTTAAAGGTTTTCCCTGAATATCAAATTTAGACCTGCAATCTTTTTTCCAATGATATCCTCTTTTACACCTAGGACAAAGTGTTCTAGGGGCAGCTGGACTTTGAGTCTGGCCAGGGGAGCATTCTGGAGGCCGACTAGGGCCATTGGGGCAGTCTTTTTTAAAATGGCCCTGTCGTCCACACTTAAAACAGGCTCCTTTTTCATTTAAAACTGTTGCTAATACCTCAGTATGGGCATTAAGGGCAGTGGTCAATATTTGAGACTGGTGAGTTGTCAAACCCACATCTTTGGTGGCAATAATCCATCTCCCCATAGATCTATCTTTTAACCCGGCACAGGCCAGCTTGTGATCTGCAGTCATCCCTTCCCAAACTAACACTTTTGCAAATTGGTCCCTCATCGTACCAGGTGGAAGTTTCCTTTGAAGGCTTTTTTCCACTCTCTCAATAAATGTGGCCAGATCCTCATTAGCTTTTTGAGTGATTCCAGCTATAGGAGGCTCTGTAGGGCCTTCCTCTAGCTTTTTCCATGCTGCCAGCCCTAAAGCTCGCACCTGTTCTCGGTATGGGGCTGGTATTGCTGCTTGTTGAATGCCTGTGGCATATTGGTCACTAGTTCCTGACAGCATTCCAAAGGTTATTGGTATGGGAGGATTTGCAGCTTGGTTCCTCTCAGCCTGCATATGGCATTCATCAGAAAAATATGCACCCCATTTAATAAATAAAGGTCCCGGGAGCACGGCTTTGGTTAGATCCTTCCAATCTTTACTCGTGCAGGCGTGATGGGCGAGACTTTGTAAAATACATTCTGCCCATGGCGAGTTTGGCCCATCTTCCGCCACAGCTTTTTTAAATTCTTTTAACTCTTGAGTCTCCCAGGGGTACCAAATCTGAGGTCTGTCTCCTCCCGGATTTAAATTAACTGGAAATGCCATTACCGGTGAAAGCCCATTAGAGGGCGCTAGCAGATGCTGTGAAATTGGCGCCTCTTGGTAAAGCGGTGGGGCAGAAGGCCCGGCAGGGGCGGGCTCATAAAATGGCGGATCCCGCTCATAGGGTGGTGAGCCATGTGGCCGCTGGCCTTTGTCCTCAGGGAATTTGTTAAAGCTCTCTAAGGGAGGGGCTGTAATTTCTTTATTGTTAGTTTTTCCTAATTCCCTGGAGCGGGATTCCTCTAATTCTAGGGAGTGGTTAGGCTTCTCCAAATCCGCGGACCGGGAGGGACTGTTTAATTCTCCGGACCGGGAAAGACTAGATATTTTATTTTCCCGCAGGGCCTGCTCCGTTACCTCAATTTGAATGATTTGAGGTGCCTGCTCTGTGGCCTCTGCAGATTCTTTTGCTGTCTGCAAGAGAGAGCATGTTTTTAGGGCGGATAAAGCTGGATAAACTCCCGGAGGCGGGGTTTCCCCGTATTCATGTTCTCTCTCTCTTAAAATTTGTTCCGCTTCGTGCCACATTTTCCAAGAATTAAAATCAGACTTTGGGAGCCAGGGAGCCGCCCGCATTAATGAACTCCAAGTTTTCTCAGCTCGAGTGTCAGAAATTTGGAGACCTTGCTTTCTTAAAATACATCGCCATGCCTTGAGGGCTGGGTCTTGAGATTTCCTAAATATTAATGCTTGCCCCATATTAGAGAATATTTTTGCCAGAGAGACGCTGCGTCTCTAACCGTGCTAAGCCTACCGATAATTTGTGTGTGTGCCCCACACGTTGGGTGCCAACCTGCCGGGACTGCTGAGTTATTAATGGGGCCGAGGTCTAAAGCTACCCCCCTTTTGGGGCCCTAAAAGGGGTTTCTTTCTGCCCGCAGAAAGAATGTAACTTACCTGGCGAAGATAGGCTTAGCGGACAAAAATCGCTGAGTGCCTCCCCCCGCCTGATGGACGGATACCACGCCACACCCAGGGAGTTTTGTAGAAAGCAAGAAGCCAAAAAACTCAAATTTATTGACCAGGTACTGAACTTATATAGGCCTAGAACTAACCAATCAACCAGCAGGGCGGTTCGGACTCTCACGCTACGTCATAGCCACACCCCTTTGCTTAGCCCCGGTCCTCCAAAGGGCGTGGTAAGCAGCCAAAGTCCTTCCCCTTGGCAGACATAAGTCCCAACAATACATGTTTGCAGAGTACATTTCATTTCATATTACATATTACATAAAGAGCACAATTTTTCAAGTTGCTGGTTTTATATATAAGTATTTTTACAACAATTGTGTCTTCATACATATATTTAAGGTAATCATGGATAACTCAGTCTATCATTATTCCTATCCCCTTGTCCCCCACCTTTGTTCTATTTAAAGCTCTTCATTCCTCTCATCCCCCCTCCCTTTCCATTATAAGTTAGTATCTTCATATCAAAGACATCATTCGACCTTTGGTTTCTGGGCACTTAGCATTATTTTCTCCAACTCCATCCATTTACCTGCAAATGCCATGATTTTATTCTCTTTTAGTGCTGAGTAGTGTTCCATTGTGTATATATACCAAAGTTTCCCTATCCATTCATCTGCTGATGGGCTTTGGGGTTGGTTCCACAATCTAGCTATTGTGAATTGTACTGCTATAAACATTGATGTGGCTGTGTCCCTGTAGTAAGCTGTTTTTAAGTCCTTTGGGAATAGGCCAAGGAGTGGGATAGCTGGGTCAAATGGTGGTTCCATTACAAGTTTTCCTAGGAATCTCCATACTACTTTCCAGATTGGCTTCACCAATTTGCAGTTCCACCAGCAATGTAGGAGTGTGCCTTTTTCCTCACATCCTCGCCAGCATTTATTGTTGGTTTTTTTTTTTGATAGCTGCCATTCTGACTGGAGTAAGATGAAATCTTAGAGTAGTTTTGATTTGCATTTCTCTAATTGCTAGAGATTTTGAACATTTTTTTCATATATTTGTTGATTGTTTGCATATCATCTTGAGAAGTGTCTGCTTAGTTCCTTGGCCCATTTATTGATTTTTTTTTTTTTTTTTTTTTTTTTTTTTTTTTTTTTTTTTGGTGTTAAGGCTTTTGAGAGCTTTATAAATCCTTGAGGTTAGTGTTCTATCTGATGTGCTTGTGGTAAAGATTTGCTCCCATTCTGTAGGCTCTATTCACCTCACTGATTGTTTCTTTTGCTGAGAAGAAGCTGTTTAGTTTGAATCCATCCCATTTATTTATTCTTGGTTTTAATTCTTGCGCTATAGGGGTCTTGTTGAGGAAGTTGGGACCCAAACCAACATGATGGAGATTTAGGCCTGCTTTTTCTTCTATTAGGTGCAAGGTCTCCAGTTTAATTCCTAGGTCCTTGATCCACTTTGAGTTCAGTTTTGTGCATGGTGAGAGAAAGAGATTTAATTTAATTTTATTACATAAGGATTTCCAGTTTTCCCAATACCATTTTGTTGAAGAGGCTGTCTTTTCTCCAGTGAACGTTTTTGGCACCTTTGTCTAACATAAGAAAACTGTAGGTGTGTGGGTTTGTCTCTGTGTTTTCCATTCTGTACCATCGGTCAACTGGTCTATTTTGGTGGCAATACCAGGCTGTTTTTATTACTATTGCTTTGTAGTACAACTTAAGGTCTAGAATAGTAATGCCACCAGCTTCATTCTTCTTGCTAAGAATCGCTTTGGCTATTCTGGGTCTCTTATTTTTCAAGATGAATTTCATGATTGCTTTTTCTATTTCTATGAGGAATGATATGGGGATTTTGATTGGGATTGCATTGAACCTGTATAGTGCTTTTGGTAGAATGGTCATTTTGACAATATTAGTTCTACCTATCCATGAACAAGGTAGATCTTTCCATCTTCTAAGATCTTCATTAGTTTGTTTCTTTAGCGTGCTGTAGTTTTCATTGTAGAGGTCTTTCATTTCTTTTGTTCATTCCCAAATATTTTATTTTGAGGCTAAAGCAAATGGGGGTGGATTTCCTAGTTTCCCTTTCTGAGGATTTGTTGCTGATGTACAGAAATGCCTTTGATTTATGGGTGTTGATTTTATATTCAGCTACTTTGCTGAATTCATTTATTAGATCTAGAAGATTTTTGGTGGAAATTTTTGGCTCTTCTAGGTATAGAATCATATCGTCTGCAAATAGTGATAATTTGAGTTCTTCTTTTCCTATCCTTATCCCTTTTTTTGTCTAATTGCTCTGGCTAGGGCTTCAAGAACTGTTAAATAGGAGTGGTGAAAGAGGGCATCCCTGTCTTGTTCTAGTTTTTAGAGGAAATGCTTTCAATTTTTCTCTATTTAGGATATGTTGGCCTGGGGCTTAGCATAGATGGCCTTTGCAATTTTGAGGTATGTTTGTTATCCCTATTTTTTTCTAGCATTTTGAACATGAAGGGATGTTTTATTTTGTCAAATGCTTTCTCTGCATCTATTGAGATGATCATATGATTTTTATCGTTGAGCCTGTTGATGTGATGAATTACATTTATTGATTTTCTTATATTGAACCAAACTTGCGTCCCTGGAATGAAGCCCACTTTATTGTGGTGTACTATGTTTTTGATGTGTTTTTGTATTCGATTGCCAGAATTTTATTGAGAATTTTTGCATCTATATTCATTAGAGATATTGGTCTGAAGTTTTCTTTCTTTGATTTGTCTCTGTCTGGTTTTGGAATCAGGGTGATATTGGCCTCATAGAATGAGTCTGGGAGCGTTCCCTCTTTTTCTATTTCATGAAATAGTTTGAGAAGTGTTGGTGTTAGTTCTTCTTTAAAGGTCTTGTAGAACTCAGCTGTGTATCCATCCGGTTCTGGGCTTTTCTTGGTTGGTTTTATGGCATCTTCTATTTTTTTGGTTGAAATTGATCTATTTAAATTGTGTATCATCCTAATTTGGGCATATTATATGTCTCTAGAAATTTGTCAATGCCTTCGTTATTTTCTATTTTATTGGAGTATAAATTTTCAAAATATTTTCTAATTATCTTCTGTATTTCTGTAGTGTCTGTCATGATATTTCCTTTTTCATCATAGATATTGGTAATGTGTTTTCTCTCTTCTTCATTAGCATAGCTAATGTTTTATCAATTTTACTTATTTTTTCAAAGAACCAACTTTTTGTTCTGTCAATTTTTTTGTTTTCAATTTTATTAATTTCAGCTCTGATTTTAATTATTTCCTGTCTTCTACTTCTTTTGGGGTTTTTGATTTGTTCTTCTTTTTCTAGGGTTTTGAGATGTAATGTTAGTTCATTTATTTGTTGACTTTTTCTTTTTGGAAGGAATGAGTTCCATGCAATGAACTTTCCTCTTAGTACTGCCTTCATAGTGTCCCAGAGATTTCGATATGTTGTATTGTTATTCTCATTTACCTCCAAGAATTTATCTCATTCTTGATGTCTTCTGAAACCCATTGGTCATTAATGTATTGTTTAGTCTCCAGGTGTTAGAGTAGCTTTTTTTTTTTATCACTGATTTCTAATTTTATTCCATTATGATCTGATAGAATGCAGGGTAGTATCCCTACTTTTTTATATTTGCTTAGAGTTGCTTTATGGCATAATATTCTATTTTAGAGAAGGATCCATGTGTTGCTGAGAAGAAAGTGTATTGGCTCATTGATGGATGATACACTCTATATATGTCAGTAAGTCTAAGTTATTAATTGTATTATTGAGTTCTATAGTTTCTTTGTATAACTTTTGTTTGGAAGATCTATCCAGTGGTGAAAGAGGTGTGTTAAAATCACCTAGAATTATTGTGCTGTGGTCTATTTGACTCTTGAACTTGAGAAGAGTTTGATTGATGAATGTAGATTCTCCATTATTTGGGGCATATATGTTTATAACAGTTATATCTTGTTGATCTATGATTCCCTTAAACAGTATGAAATGTCCATCTTTATCTCTTTTGATTAACTTTGGCTTGAAGTCTACTTTATTTGATATAAGGATAGAGTCCCCTGCTTGCTTACGTAGACCATGTGAGTGGTATATTTTATCCCATCCTTTCACCTTCAGTCTGTGGGAGTCTTTTCCTATGAGATGTGTCTCTTGAAGGCAACATATTGTTGGATCTGTTTCTTTAATCCAATCTATTAGCCTATGTCTTTTAATTGGTGAGTTTAGGCCATTAACATTCAGGGTTATTATTGAGACATAATTTGTATTACTAGTCATTTTTTTTGTTATTTTTGGTATTTAGCTTGACTTAGTTTCTCCTTTGGTTGGTTTTTCCCTTTATTGTAGTTCTTCCCTTTGCAGATTTTCATTATTATTTTTCATTTCCTCCTCGTGGAATATTTTACTAAGAATGTTCTATAGAGCAGGCTTTCTTGTTGTAAATTCTTTTAGCTTTTGTTTATCATGGAAGGTTTTTATTTCATCCTCAAGTCTAAAGCTTAATTTTGCTGGATATAAAATTCTTGTTTGGCACCCCTTATCTTTTAGAGCCTGGTATATGTTGTTCCAGGCTCTCCTGGCTTTGAAGGTCTGGGTTGAAAAATCTGCTGAGATGCGAATTGGTTTTCCCTTGTAGATAATCTGACTTTTCTCTCTTGCAGCCTTTAAAATTCTATCTTTATTTTGTATGCTAGGCATTTTCATTATAATGTGCCTTGGTGTGGGTGTGTTGTAATTTTGTACATTTGGCGTCCTATAGGTCTCTTGATTTTCAAATTCATTCTTCTTTTTGGGAAATTTTCTGATATTATTTCATTGAAGATACTGTGCATTCCTTTGGTTTGAATCTCTGCACCTTCCTCTATTCCAATAAATCTTTTGCCTGTATCTGTTCACTTAGGTCATTTTTCAAATCCCTCATCATTTTAATTATGTATATCCAGAACTCCTTTCTCTGACATTTCACCTACTGTGCTTTCTATGGCTTCTAATGTTGTACTATCTTGGTTTGTTTGGGGCATTTTCCTCCCTTGTTTTTTCATGATGACTATGTATCTTCCTCTCTTGCAAGGTAAGCCTGAGGTATTACAGCTTCTGCCCTTTTGTCTTATAAGGTCCCTACAGGTTACCCAAAACCTCACTTTTTAGGGAAATATCAATATTAGAGCTTTCAATGTACCCAATGTGTATCCATATATCAGTTAGTTTCTATTTTTATATTTACAGTTTTGTTGCTGTGGCTTCTGAGTGGGTGGGCCAAGCTGGAACGGATGTAGGTGGGTGGGGCTTGTTTCCCCACTGTCCTCAGTGGGGATGGCCTCTCCGAGGTGGGCAGGCTGAGCTGGAAAGCCTGCAGGCGGGCCCAGCTGGAACTCACTCTGGCTACTTCTTATTTAAAAAAATCATTATACCACTTCCCTCTCCGATACCTGCTCCATTTATCTTATTCCTTTAAAGTATAATTTGAGTTCCTTATACCTGACAGTAATAGCTGTTTCCACTTCTTTTCCCCCTATTGTCTCCTAAACCCCTCCAATCAAACTCTGCTTCACTAAAAACTACTATGAAGACTACCAATTACCGCCACATTAGTACCACATCAATTTTACTTTACCTCTGAGCAAATTTAATATAATTTATCACACGTCCTCTTTGAAATAGTTTCTTACTCGACTTCCAAGAAACCATAGTTCTAGTTTTTCTGCTACCACTCTAGCTAATATTTTAATAGCTCTTTATCAACTCTCTGATCGCCTCTGTTTTTAAGGTACATTCACTCCCATGATTGCACATGTGTTCATCCAGTCTGACAGCTTGACATATGCTACTGACTCTCAACTTTACATTACCAGTCTAGGCTTATCTCTAATCCTACCCACTATTGGTATTAGGATGTTCAATAGCCATTTCAAATGTGCAAAACACCACTGTTCAGACAAAAAATATTGAAGTTATTCTTGGTCTATTAGTTTTCTTTCATATTCCTTCTAACCTTCAAAATACTATATCTGAAAGTTCACTACTTCACTTCCCTACTGCTGTCATTCTTGTTCAGATCACTACCATCTCTCCTATGCATTACTAAAACAACCTGTTTTCCCTATTTTAGCAGACAGAAATATCCTGTTACAATATAAGTCAGATCATGGCTTTTTGCTCAAAATCACCTAATAACTTTATATCTTATTAAAAGTGGAAGCCAAGTTCGTACAGTAACCTACAAACTCACATAATTCTGCCACGTAAACTCCTCAGCCCATTAACAGGCCTTCCCTTCTTTCTACTTTCCTTTTTGCTCATTGTCTTCCTGCCACAAAGGGCCTCTTTGCTGCTGTCCAGAAAACACCAGGTACATTCCTCCCTCTGGGCCTTTGTATTTCCTATTCCTTCTGACAGGAATGTTCTTCCCCCAGAAAGGCTCAAGCTCACTTGCTATTCTCATCAGATCTTCACTCAAACGTTATTTGGGTGAGGGCTAACCTACCCAAAATTTCAACCCACTTTATACTCCATAGAATTATTCCCCATTTTTTCCTCTTAGTAATTATCATTAACTAATATACTATGTTTTGTTATTTATTTTGTTTATTTTATTGTCTGTTTCTCTCACTACAATGTAAACTCCAAGAAAATAAAGTTTATTTTTCTTTTTTGTTCACCATTATATTCCTAGTATCTAGACCTATGCTTGACTCTTAGTAGAAACTCGATACTTGCTTTTAATGAATCTTAAAGTATTTCAGGAAATCATACTTTTTCCTGACATAAAAATCCATTTAATAATTTCATAAATAGAGCAATCAAAGCTTCTTGAGAAGTATGAAATTCCACTAATACGCTCTTAAGATTTAAAAAACACTAACATGATGACTAGCTGTTCCAATATCTCCACAGAATTAATGAGAAGCATTTATTTGCATATAAAATATTTTAATAGTAAAGAATAGATCAAAATAAAGCATTTCTAGCAAAGGCTAACTTTAAAGATTTGAAAATTTAGTAAAAACAATTTTCATGAATACAATAAAAGGTAACAAAATATGATCATCTAATTATCTGAATATAATGACTGAATATAATTATCTGAATATAATAAGTTTTCAGGTTTACACTTAAGCCGAAAAAATTAATAGTATAAAGAAACAAAAAATTATTTATGCAAATATTTTTAAGATCTCAACTTCCAGATAAAATATAGTGTTTTGGAAAATAATTTAAAAATTAACCATAAATTTGATGTTATTAAAAATCACACTGAGTTTTTTTGAGATTAAACAAATAACTTTTCTGCTTCCTTTAGTTTTTTTTTCCTATCCATTTTAGCAATTATAGCCCAGTGGTCCTCTTGCATTTTTCTCATAGGTCCAAATTTCAGCGTAGATCCAGGGGTTATCAACGATGAAGGGGTCTGAATGTAAAATAAAATAAAATCATAATACTTTTAAATTTTTTTTTTAAAAAAGCCAGGCTTTTAAAATTTGCTTTCTGAAGTAAAATGTAAAAGCTACCTTTTTTGGTGTTCTGACACAAAGATGAGAAACTGGTGGATTATTATTCTTGTATACTTTGTTCAATGTCTCTTCCTCTGAAACCAAGCTCTTGAAGAAAAATACAAAAATATAATGTTGAGGCTACCATTGTTAACATTACATTATTAAAATTTTGTCAATATATCACATATGAGGAGAATAAATAGTAGAATGAGGGGAGGAAAAAAAGAAGAAAGGACAGAAGAAGGAGGGGGGACAAGAAAGGAGGAAAAAGAGAAAGAAGAAAGACCAAAGAAGGAAGAAGACAACAAAGTAAATATTCAATTAGCCAAAATAGGACCTAGATTTTTATTCCATTAAATACACTCCTAAAAGCACTTTTCTACTGATTTCTATTTCAGTTTTTAGAGTCTTTATAAGTACCATTCTCCCCTACTTCCCCTACCATACTTACTCAACTCTCACTTACACCTGACAATAACATTTGTAATCCCACAAAAATTATAATATTATCTATGACCCAATAATTCTACTGCTGGAGATATACCCAAAGAACTGAAAGCAGAGTCTTGAAGGGAAAATTTATGTTCATAATAGCTTTACAACTAAAATGTGAAAGCAATCCAAGTGTCCACCAACAGATGAATGAATAAGCAAAATGTAATATATACATATTATATACACATGTCATATATTATTATAATTCACCATTAAAAAGTAAGAAAATTCTGACACACAAAGACATGGGTGAATATTGAAGACATTATAAGTGAAAAAAGTCAGTCACAAAAAGACAAATTGGGTATGATTCCATTTCTATGAGATGAGTGGACAAAATCACAGATACAAAACAGAATGGTGAGGGGATCCAAGATGGCATATTAGAGGAAGCCGCTCTTCAGGGCAGCTCCATGGAAAGAATCCAACAAAGCAGATAAATTGCTTTTCAGCCTATATATATAGGCTGAAAATACCCATCTCCTGGATGGTTTGAATACTGCTACTGGGGAGAGAGGGAGACACACTGTCTGCAGCGGCTAGAGCCTGTGTGGCTTCTGCAGCACTGCCTGGAGTATAGGCGGTGCGGAAAAAAGCCAGAGCGGGGAGACCGCGCCCCAACGGCAACCCCAGCCACACTCAGCACGCCACAAACTTCTGAAGTGAAACCAGCGAAAACAGCCGGCGGGATTAGTATGGGGAGACCACGGGAGACAACAGACGACAACACCAGTTCAAATCCACACTCAGCCGGAAGCGACCCTCAGCACCAAAGCCGGAGAGAAAGTGGCGCAGAGACCAGCTAACAGGCAAGGAGGAACCCACGACTGGGAGGACCTTCAACAGACGGGGGTGGGGGGTGAGGAGGGTGGGGGGGTCGGGGGGGGAAGACGACGACACACAAGTCCAGCCTGATGACCCTCTGTGACCCTTCAACTGAGGAAGAGCGCGGGCAGTAGACTCCAGATGGATGGATCGATTTTCAGGACCAGCCACACAAAGACCCATCTCCAGCATCACTCCTCAATAAAACCAGGTACTCAAACTTGACTCCACCCACAAATTCTCCGCATCAGCCAGGGCAGATCTGCCAAACAGCTAATTTAACAAACAGAGAGGAAGAGAATAAGCTGCCTAATTGAGACTTGTGAATTCGACTTTGTGGTTGTTGGTTTTTTTTCTTTTTCTTTTTTCTCTTTCTCTTCTTTTTTCCTCTTTCTCATTCTCATTCCCTCTTGTCTCTCATTCCTTATTCCCTCATCTTTCCTATCTACACCCTGCCCCTACATTCTCAACAGAAAAGAAAACAAGTTGTATACAAGAACTTGGAATCTTAAAACTGGGGCAACTGAATAGTACATCAAATGGGTGTTTTATATAGTCTCTTCTCTCTTTTTTGACTCACCCTGTCTTCTCTCTTTCATTAACTCTTACTACCCAGCCATTTTCTAATTTCTCTCAACGTTTGCATAAGCTTAGCTGAAATACACATCAGTCTTCGCACTTAACTGTACACTCTAATTCCTTTCCTCCCTCTTCTGCTATTAAACTACTTCCATAGATTTTAATTATTACACTCCCGAAGGGGAGAAAAGCAATATCCTTCCCTCCTTCCTCCTAAGCATATCACCTTTGTACCCAATATCTAAAACTATAAACCCCATTACAATCACTCAGAATATATTGGAGGCAATATCTAAATTCTCTAACTCTGTAAATTGTGACCAAATTGTGATTAACTGAATATAAAATGTCTGGTTTTGAGGTGTAAAGTATATATAAGGGGAGCTGATAGCACTGTACAACAGGAGCACCATTAGGCCTTAAGGTAAAAACAAAAAAGTCAAGGTTCCACAGTGCTATAAGAAAAGACACATAAGTAATATGAAAAAACAAGGGAAGAAAATGACCCAAATAAATCA
Source organism: Tamias sibiricus (assembly GCA_025594165.1). Taxonomy (NCBI): domain Eukaryota; kingdom Metazoa; phylum Chordata; class Mammalia; order Rodentia; family Sciuridae; genus Tamias; species Tamias sibiricus. Next base: position 105,742,038 of record CM046658.1, on the reverse strand, counting down.
ACATACCTCCTTAGCAGATACGTTGGCAAGCACAGTAGATCTAATGACAGAACAGGAATTCAAGAACTACATAATCCAAATGATTATGGAGCTCAAGGACGACTTCAAGAAGGAGGTGAGAGAGCAAATACAGGTAGTAAAAGATCACTTTGACAAAGAACTTCATAAACAAATATAAGAAGCAAAAGATTACTTCAATAGAGAGATAGAGGTTCTAAAGAGAAACCAATCAGAAATTCTGGGAATGAAAGAAGCAATAAACCAAATTAAATACTCTATTGAAAACATCACCAATAGATTAGACCACCTGGAAGAAAGGACCTCAGATAATAAGGACAAAATATACAATCTGGAAAAAAATGCAGAGAACACAGTAAAAATGGTAAAAAATCATGAACAAAACATTCCAGAAATTTTGGACAACATAAAATGAGAAATTTAAGAGTGATTGGGGTAGAAGAAGGAGCAAACTACCAAGCCAAAGGAATGAATAATTTATTCAATGAAATAATAGCAGAAAAATTTCCAAACTTAAGGAATGAATGGGAAAACCAAGTCCAAGAGGCCTACCGAACATCAAACGTACAAAATCACAACAGATCCACACCAAGGCACATCATAATGAAAATGCCTACTATACTGAACAAGGAGAGAATATTAAAAGCCACAAGAGAAAGGAAACAGATTACATATTGGGGGAGATCAATTAGACTATGTTCATATTTTTCAATCCAGACCTTAAAAGCTAGAAGATCCTGGAATAGCATATTTCAAGCTCTGAAAGAAAAGGGATGTCAACCAAGAATCTTATGCCCAGCAAAATTAAGCTTTAGATTCGAAGATGAAATAAAAACCTTCCACGACAAACAAAAGTTAAAAGAGTTCACAACTCGAAAGCCAGCACTTCTGAACATCCTGGGCAAAATAATCCATGAAGAACAAAAGAAAAATAGCAATGAAAATCAACAAAGGGAGATATTAAACTAAAGAAACAACCAACCAGAGGAGAAACCAAATCAAGTTAAATACCATAAACAAATAAAAATGGATGGGAACACAAATCACATCTCAATAATAACCTTGAATGTTAATGGCCTAAATTCACCATTCAAAAGACACAGATTGTCAGACTAGATTCAAAGAAACGACCCAACAATATGCTGTCTCCAAGAAACCCACCTCATAGAAAAAGACATCAATAGACTGAAGATGAAAGGCTGGAAAAAATCTTACCACTCACATGGGCCACGGAAGCAAGCAGGGGTTTCCATTCTCATATCAAATAAGGTAGACTTCAAGCCAAAGTTAATCAAAAGGGACAAAGATGGATATTTCTTACTAATTAAGAGAACCATTCATCAACAAGATATAACAATTATAAATCTATATGCCCCAAATAATGGAGCACCTACATTCATCAAACAAACCCTTCTCAAGTTCAAGAGTAAAATAGAGGGGCTGGGGTTGTGGCTCAGTGGTAGAGCGCTCGCCTAGCATGTGTGCGGCCCGGGTTCGATCCTCAGCACCACGTAAACATAAATGCATTGCATTGTGTACAACTAAAGCAAATAAATAAATAAATAAATAAAAAAGAGTAAAATAGATCACAACACAGTTATCCTAGGGGACTTCAACACACCTCTATCACCACTGGATAGATCATCCAAACAAAAGCTAAATAAAAAAACTTTAGGCCTCATTAAAACAATAACTTAGACCTAACGTACATATATAGAATATTTCATCCCTCAGAAAGCGAATATACTTTCTTCTCAGCAGCACATGGCTCCTTCTCCAAAATAGACCATATATTATGCCACAAGGCAACCCTCAGCAAATACGAAAAAGCAGAGATACTACCTACCCTGCATTCTATCAGACCTAATGGGATGAAATTGGAAATCAATGATAAAACAAGAGATAAAAAAAATTTCTCCAACAACTGGAAGCTACACAACATGCTACTGAACGAACAAGGGGTTGAAGAAGACATCAAGGAGATTAAAAAATTCCGAGAGGTAAATGAGAACACAGATACATCACATAGAAATCTCTGGGAGACTATGAAGGCAGTATTAAGAGGAAAATTCATTGCACTGAGTTCATTCCTCAAAAGGAAAAAAAAAACAACAACACATAAATGACCTAACATCACACCTCAAAGCACTAGAAAAAGAAGAACAGACCAACACCAAGAGCAGTAGAAGACAGGAAATAATTAAAATCAGAGCTGAAATTAATGAAATTGAGATTAAAGAAACAATTCAAAGAATTGACAGAACTATAAGTTGGTTCTTTGAAAAAATAAATAAAATTGACAGACCCTTAGCGATGCTAACGAAAAGGAGAGAAAAAACTCAAATCACTAACATCCGTGATGAAAAAGGAAATATTACAACACACACCTCAGACATACAGAGGATAATTAGAAATTACTTTGAAAACTTGTACTCTAATAAAATAGAAAATATTGAAGACGTTGACAGATTCCTAGAGTCGTACAAATTGCCTAAACTGGGTCTGGAGGATATACACAATTTAAATAGATCAAGTGAGGAAATAGAAGATGCCATCAAAAAACTACCAGCTAGAAAAAGCCCAGGGCCTGATTGGCTTTACAGCCAAGTTCTACAAGACCTTCAAAGAAGAACTAATACCATTGCTCTTCAACTTATTTCAAGAAATAGAAAAAGAGGGAGCTCTCCCAGACTCTTTCTATGAGGCCAATATTACATTAATTCCAAAGCCAGGCAAAGACAGAGCCAAAAAGGAAAACTTCAGGCCAATATCTTTAATGAACATAGATGCAAAAATTCTCAATGAAATCCTGGCAAATCAAATACAAAAACATATCAAAAAGATAGTGCACCATGATCAAGTGGGGTTTATCCCAGGGATGCAAGGTTGGTTCAACATACAGAAATCAATTAACATAATATATCACATCAATAGACTTAAAGATTAAAACCATATGATCATCTCAATAGATGCAGAAAAAGCATTCAACAAAATACAACACCGCTTTATGTTCAAACCACTAGAAAAACTAGGAATAACAGGAACATATCTCAACATTATAAAAGCTATTTATGCAAAGCCCCAGGCTAACATTATCTTAAATGGAGAAAAATTGAAATCATTCCCTCTAAAAACTGGAACAAGACAGGGATGCCCCCTTTCACCACTGTTATTTAACATAGTACTTGAAACTCTGGCCAGAGCAATTCGGCAGATGAAAGAAATTAAAGGGATCCAGATAGGAAAAGAAGAGCTCAAATTAGCACTATTTGCCGATGACATGATACTATACCTAGAAGACCCAAAACACTCTACCAGAAAACTTTTACAACTAGTAAACGAATTCGGCAAAGTAGCAGGATACAAAATCAATACCCATAAGTCAAAGGCATTTTTGTACATCAGTGACAAATCCTCTGAAAGGGAAATGATGAAAACTACCCCATTTACAATAGCATAAAAAAAAAAAAATAACCTGGGAATCAACTTAACGAAAGAGGTGAAAGACCTCTGTAAAGAAAATTATAGAACACTAAAGAAAGAAATTATAGAAGACCTCAGAAGATGGAAGACCTTCCTTGTTCTTGGATAGGCAGAATTGATATTGTCAAAATGTCCATACTACCAAAAGCATTATACAGATTTAATGCAATTCCAGTCAAAATCCCAATGACATTCCTCAAAGAAATAGAAAAAGAATTCATGAAATTCATCTGGAAAAATAAGAGACCCAGAATAGCTAAAGCAATCCTTAGCAAGAAAATCGAAGCAGGTAGCATCACCATACCAGATTTTAAATTATACTATAGAGCAATAGTAACAAAAACAGCATGGTATTGGCACCAAAACAGACGGGTAGACCAATGGGACAGAACTGAGGACACAGAGACTAATACATCTAATTTCAGCTATCTTATATTTGACAAAGGTGCCAAAAATGTACAGTGGAGAAAAGACAGCCTCTTCAACAAATGGTGCTGGGAAAACTGGAAATCCATATGCAACAAAATGAAATGAAACCCTTATCTCTCATCATGTACAAAATTCAATTCAAAGTGGATCAAGGACCTAGGAATTAGACCAGACACAATACACCTAATAGAAGAAAAAGTAAGCTCCGATTTCCAACATGTCGGATTAGGCCCCAAGTTCCTTAATAAGAATCCTGTAGCACAAGAATTAGTATCAAGAATTAATGAATGGGATAGATTCAAACTAAAAAGCTTCTTCTCAGCAAAAGAAACAATCAGTGAGGTGAACAGAGAGCAAACTAACTGGGAACAAATATTTAATACATGCACATCAGACATAGCACTAATTTCTAGAATATATAAAGAACTCAAAAAACTCAACACCAAAAAAAACAAATATCCCAATAAATAAATGGGCCAAAGAACTGAACAGACACTTCACAGAAGAAGATATACAATCAATCAGCAAATACGTGAAAAAATGCTCAACATCACTGGCAATTAGAGAGATGCAAATCAAAACTACCCTAAAATATCATTTCACACCAGTCAGAATGGCAGCTATTAAGAACACAAGCAACAATAAATGTTGGAGAGGATGTGGGGAAAAAGGCACACTCATACATTGCTAGTGGGACTGCAAAATGGTGCAACCATTATGGAAAGCAGTATGGAGATTTCTTGGAAAACTTGGAATGGAACCACCCTATGACCCAGCCATCCCACTCCTGGGTCTATTCCCAAAGGACTTAAAAACAGCATATTACAGTGACACAGCCACCTCAATGTTTGTAGCTGCACAATTCACAATAGCTAGGTTGTGGATCCAACCTAGATGTCCCTCAGTAGATGAGTGCATTAAGAAAATGTGGTATATACACACAATGGAATTTTACTCAGCAATAAAAGAAAATAAAATAATGGCATTCACAGGTAAATGGATGAAGTTGGAGAATATAATGCTAAGTGAAGTTAATCAATCTCAAAAATCCAAATACCAAATGTTTTCTCTGATATAAGGAGGCAGATTCACAGTGGTGTTGGGTGTCGGGGTACACAGGAAGATTAGAGGAACACTAGAATGGTCAAAGGGGAGGGAGGAGAAGGGAGGGAACAAGGGGAGTTTGGGTGGGGGGAGAAAAGAAAAGGTGGTATAATAAGATGAATATCATTATCCTAAATGTATGATTGAAGACTTGAATAGTACGAATATACTTTGTATACAAACAGTGTTATGTGAAAAGAGGCTCTATATGTGTATTATAAATTGTAATGCATTCTACTATTACAAATACAAAAACTTTGAATTAAAAAAAAAATAGCAGACCCTCCAACCTAATTCAGGGCTGCTTCTCACTCTCAAGACAGCCTGCATTCTCCCTTGATGTGTATCTACCTTCCTAAATAAACCTCTGTCTATGGTTTAAAAAAAAAAAAAAAAAAAAACTAGAATGGTGGTTTCCATGGGCTGCAGTGAGGGTGGAAAAAGGGGTTATTATTTAATGGGATACGGTTTTAGTTTTATAAGATGAAAAGAGTTATAGAGATGGATGGTGATAATGGTTATGCACATTATGAATGTATTTATTAACATCTGATACTGTACATGGAAAATGATTAAAATGGTAAATTTTGTTTGTGTATTTCATCACAACAAAATATTTAAAATTATAGTTATCAATTTATGAATATTGTAATTCCCCTAAATAATAATATATAACACTTAGTACTTTCCATATGCCAGCCAGCTATTGTTTTTTTTTTTTTTTTTTTTTTTTTTTTTTTGGTTGGTACTGGGGATTGAACTCAGGGGCACTCGACCACTGGGCCACATCCCCAGCCCTTTTTTGTATTTTATTTAGAGACAGGGTCTCACTGAGTTGCTAAGTGCCTCGCCATTGCTGAGGCTGGCTTTGAACTCGCGATCCTCCTGTCTCAGCCTCCCAAAGTGCTGGGATTACAGGCGTGCGCCACTGCGCCCGGCTCAGCTATTGTTTTAAGAGCTTTGCATATTTTACTTATTTTTAATCCTCACAATTTTATGAGGTGAGGAAACTTAAACAAACATTTTTTTAAGTAATTGCCCCACATTGTACAACTAGTAAGAGGTGGAGTTGGGGTTTAAATTCAGGTATCTAGCTATAGAATCCATTCTCAATGAATATGCTACACAATTCATTCAGGTAAGCAGTCAGCTCACATGACATCTTCATGCTCATTAAATTTACACTTAAACTTCAGAAGCTTCACAGATAAGATTATTCAAACAGATTTTCATGCATTCTAAGATGCTGACAGAAAGCAGTAACCCTAGGGCTACCCTTACAGATACTCTCAGAACCACTAATAGGCCATATCAGAAAGGAGAAATTATTTCAAAAATCATATGGTAAACTATTACTAAAGTCAAATAAATTACAGCACACTAAATAAAAAAATATATGTAATCTTTTCAAGTCCTTTACCCATTTTTAGTTGGGTTATTTTGTTATTGAGTTGCAGGACTTCTTTATATTCTGGACAATAAGTCACCTGTCAGGTAAATAATTTGCAAATATTTCCATCCATTCTATAGCTTGTCTTTGCATTTTTTTTTTGGAGTTGTTTTGTTATTGTTGAATTTTGGCAGTTCTTTATATATGCTGGACATTAACCCCATGTCAAATGATTTGCAAATACTTCCTCCTATTCTGTAACTTGTCTTTGTACTTTCTTTGTAGTGTCCTTTGATATATGACAGTTCTTAATTTTGACAAGGTTCATTTATCAATTTTTATTTTATTGTTCTGCACTTTTGGTGTTGTATACACAAAGTTGTTGTCAAATCCAGTGTCATGAGAATGTCTCAAATATTTTCTTTGATTCATTTCAAGTCAATTTTTTAATAAGGCATAAGGTAAGGGTCCAAATTTACTCTTTTACATGTGAGCATCCATTTTTTCCCAGTACTATCTGTTGGGGAGAAAGAACCACAACTGTCCAGTCCCCATTGTATGGTCTTGACACTCTTGTCAAAAAAATCAATCAATTAAGTATTTCTTGGCTCTCTGTTCTTATTCCATTGGTCTATATATATCTATGTCAGTAACAAATAGGGTTTTTTAAATTTTTTTAAATTGTAGATGGATGCAATACCATTATTTTATTTATTTTTATGCAGTGCTGAGGATCAAACTCAGTGCCTCACATGTGCTAGGCAAGTGCTCTACAGCTGAGCCACACTCCCAGCCCCTAACAAATAGATTTAATCACTAGCTCTGTAGTAAGTATCACTATTGACAACTGTGAGTACTCCAACTTTAAGCCTATTTTTCAAAATTGTTTTAGTCACTTAGGACCCTTTGCAAATTTCACATGCAGTTGAGTACTGACTTTTTCATTTCTGCAAATAAAGCTACTGGGAAGGGGTAACCAAGATGATGGAGCAGAGGAAGGATTCACTTTCCACTTTCTCCATAGCTTGGAATTGAAGCAGCTGAAATACTGGTACTCAGTGAGGTGGATAACTGAGGGAATTCATTGAAATTCAATATTGTATAGTCAGAGATTCAGATAAAAAATTTTGTTGTTTCAGAGGGGAAAAAAAGGGTACATCCATGCCAAGCTGGTGGCAGCAGTGGCACTAGGACACCATAGGGCAAGGGGTAATGAAGAGAAAGAGAAACACAATGGTCACATTTGGCATGGAAACAGCCACATAACAGAAAGGCAGTATGAACTTAGCTGATTCTGAGGTTGCATAACAAATTGGTGTTTGTGAAGTGGCTTGTATTTCTTGTGAGCAGAAAGCCAAGGCAGGGAACAATCTTGTGGGGGTCATACCTGAGTTTGCTGCTGTGGGAACCCTGAAGATCATAGCAAATATTGCCCCTTTGTCCTGACAGTGCCTACTGTGTGGTACTGTAAGGAATGGAGTACATAAAATCCTTCTCCACCCAGAGCAGTTGGTTACCCCTGCCCTACAAGTGAAATTCTTGGGAGGCACCCAAGACCACCTCTGAAATAAAATAACTACCATCCTTGATCTAGCAAATCTATCCTTGAGAATCAAAGAAGAAATAAATACCTAAGATAAGCATAAACTAAAGGAATTCATGACTATAAGCCAGTATTGCAGACAATGCTTAAAGGAATCCTACACACAGACGATGAAGATAAAAACAACTAAGAGAGTGAGAAAGATTAAATCTCACTAGGAGAGTAGATAAGCAAATGAGAATATAGAATCAAACATTAGAAATAAAACTAAATGGCAAGAAGTAATACATCTCTCTCCATAATAACACTGAGTATAAATGGCCTCAATTCTTCAATTAGAAGACACAGATTGGCAAATTAGATCTAAAAACGAGACCCAACTGTATGTTGCCCACAAGAAACATAGCTCATTGGCAGTCATTCACAGGCTGAAAGCGAAAGGATGGAAAATGACATTCCACACAAATGGACCCCAAAAGCAAGCAGTAGTGGCTACTATATTGTATCCAACAAACCAGCTTTCAAGCCCAAATTAGCCAGATGAGACAAAGAAGATCATTACATACTGATATACGGAATAATCCAACTAGAATGTATAATGACAGTAAATATTTATTCCCCAAATGTCACTGTACCTAATTACATAAGAAACATACTATCAACATAAAGATTCAGATAGGACCCAATACAGTAACACTGGGTTTATTTCAATATGCCTCTCTCACTAATAGATAGGTCATGCAGACATAAAATCAACAAAGATACTACAGAGTTAAAACATACTGTAGATCAAATGGACTTAACACCCATATACAGAATATTTCATTCAACATCAGGAAACACACCTTCTTGTGTAAATGTCTCCAGAATAGACCATTATTTAGGACTCAAAGCAAGTCTTTTTTTTTTTTTTTTTTTGACACAAGTCTTATCAAATAAAAAAGCTGAAATAACTGTTTGCATCTTAACAGAGCATAATGGAATAAAATCATAATTCAATAGCAAGAAAAACTAAAACACATGGAGACCAAACAATACACTTTTGAAGAGATCAGGGGAGAAATTAAAAGATTCTTAGAATCAGAGCTGGGCGCAGTGGCGCACGCCTGTAATACCAGCACTTGGGAGGCTGAGACAGGAGGATCGCAAGTTCAAAGCTAGCCTCAGCAATGGCGAGGCATTTAGCAACTCATTGAGACCCTGTCTCTAATAAAATACAAAAAAGGGCTAGGGATGTGGCCCAGGGGTCAAGTGCCCCTGAGTTCAATCCTTGGTACCCCCCCCCCAAAAAAAAAAAAAAAAGATTCTTAGAATCAAACAAGAACAGAAATACAATATACCAGAATCTGGGACATAGCAAAGGCAGTTCTAAAAGAAAAGTTCATACCTATGAGTGCCTACATTTTAAAAAAATCATAATGATACCAAATAAATAACCTAATCATGCAGATCTATGTTTCAGGAAAAAACCATTCCCCAAACCTCCCATGTCATGGATAGGTTAAATTATTATTATAAAAATGGTTATACTACCAAAAGTGATCTACAGAGTCAACATAATCCCAATAAAAATATCAATGATATTCTCCTTAGAACTAGGGAAAAAAATTCCTGAAGTTCATCTGAAAGAATAAAAGACCCAGAATAGCCAAAGCAATTCTGAGCAAAAAGAGTAAAGCCAAAGGCATCACAGTACATGACTTCAAATTGTATCACAGAGTCTAATAACCAAAACAGCATGTACTGGAATAAAAATAGAAATGTAGACCAATGGAATAGAACAGAAGATGCAGAGACAAACCCACACATCTATAATCACGTAATTCTTGACAAAGGTGCCAAAAACAGAGTAGAGATAACAGCCTCTTTAACAAACGATGCTGGGAAAACTAGATATCCCTATGTAAAAACATTGAAACAAGATCCCTCTCTCTCACCTGCAGTAAGAACCAACTCAAAATAGATCAAAGGCCTAGGAATCAGACCAGAAACTTTTCATCTGCTAGAAGAAAATAAAGGGGAAACTCTCAAACATGTGTTATAGGCAGCAACTTCCTCACTAGGACTCCTATAGCTCATGAAATAATAGCAAGAATCAATAAGTGGGAAGGCATAAAACTAAAAAGCTTTTGTACAGCAAAGGAAGAAGTTAGCAGTTTTGAGGAGAGAATGTACGGAATAGGAGAAAAATCTTTGCTAGCTCCTCAACTGACAGAGGATTAATTTTCAGAACATTAAAAAAAAAAAAACCCTCAAAAAACTCAACACACACACACACACACACACACACACACACACACACAAAAAGACCTGTTCAATAAATGTGCAAATGAACTAAACAGACAGTTCTCAAAAGAAGTATAGGGCTGGGATTGTGGTTCAGCAGTACAGTACTCGCCTAGCATGTGCGTGGCCCGGGTTCGAACCTCAACACCATGTAAGAATAAAAGGCGTTATGTATAATTAAAATCAAATAAATAAATATTTTTTAAAAGAAGAATATATGGCCAAAATTATATGAAAAAAAGTTAAACATCCTTACTGATTAGGGAAATACAAATCAAAACTACACTGAGATTTCATCTCACTCTAGTAAGAATGGCAATCATAAAGAATATAAACAATAAATGCTAAAAAGGATGCAGGGAAAGGTAACCCTCATACACCATTGGTGGAAATGTAAATTACTATAGCCATTATGGAAGTCAGTACAGAGATCCTCAGAAATGGATAAATTGTAGCTACCATATGATACAGATATACTACTCCTCAGTATCTATCCAAAAGAATTATAGACGGCATACTACAAAGATTTGTGTACATCCATGTTTATAGTCACAAAATTCACAATAGTTATGGAGCCAGCATAGGTGTCCATCAACAGATGAATGGTTAAAAAAAACCTGGTGTGTGTGTGTGTGTGTGTGTGTGTGTGTGTGTGTGTGTGTATCATCTCACTCCGGTAAGAATGGCAATCATCTATGATATCATCAATGATCAATCATCAAAGACACACATATATATATGCATGTATATATAAAATATACACACATATGTAAATATACATATATGTGTGATTTTATATATATTTACATACATATTTACATATATATGTGTATATTTAATATATACATATATATATAATAAAGGTTTATTCAGTTATACATAAAAAACAACAAATTGGGTAATTTGCAAAAAATGGATGGAACTAGAAAGCGTTATGTTAAGGGAAAAGCCAAATGCAGAAAGATAAGATTTGTATGTTTTCTCTCATATGTAGAAGTTAGAAAAAAAGGGAAAAAGGATCTTACACTTACAAGTGGGAATAATTAAACAAAAGGCTTTGATCGAAATTTTGTAATTAAAAATTTTTGGTGATTTGCTATTTAGTGAGATAATCATCTGTTTTTAAATTAAATGAACTAAGTTTAATTATTCCCAATAAACCATCATTATGATTTTAGAAAATAGTAGTATTCATATACATACACACACACACACACACACACACACACACACATATGAAAAGGAGTAAACAGAGCCACAAAGTGCTAGAAGAAATAGCTTCCTTAAACATGCTGTCCTTACTACATTAATTCTTTAAGAGTGAAGCCGGGAGCGGTGGCACACACCTATAATCCCAGCACTTGGGAGGCTGAGGCAGGAGGATCGAGTTCAAAGCCAGCCTCAGCAATGGCGAGGCGCTTAGCAGCTCAGTGAGACCCTGTCTCTAATAAAATACAAAAAAGGGCTGGGTATGTGGCCCATAGGTCAGAGTGCCTAAGTTCAATCCCCACTACAAAAAAAAAGGTGAAATTTTACATTTGTCAACCATACCTTGATATAAATTATCAACCAATAAGTGCTATCAAATAAAGTAACATGTATAATATGCAAAAAAAATAGAGGCAGACCCTTAAAGATTTGGCTATAAAATTAAAATATTTACCCCAGTTTATTTTTTAACTTATTTTTATAAATTTTACTGGAAGACAACACAATGATTAATCATTTCATTCGCCAATAATGCTGTTGCCAGTATTTTCAAATGTCACATTTTCTGAAATTTAGAGGAAAATTATTTGAACACTAATTCCTCAAAAATATTGCAAAAGCATAGGGTTCTGTTATAATAAAGCTCCATGACATCAGTATTGCAATGATAGGTACTAGGTACATATTAGAAATATGTGTGTGTGTGTGTGTGTGTGTGTGATATGATATGTATATGTACATACACATATATGTCAAGAAATAATAAGAAAAATATTATGTAAACAACAAATACTGAGTATTTATAATGTTCTTACCAAAAGATCAGTAGTTTCCGAACTATCTGAATTAATATCAAATTCAAAGACCATTCTTCTCTTTTTATTACTTTCCTCAACAGATGTATTCTTGTCTTCTCTTGGCTGTATTTTTAGCTTAGTTGGTGTCTTCACTGTATATGCCTATACAAAAATAAAAAAGAAGACATTCTTTCAAATATACTATTAATAAAGGATTTCATAAACCATTTCAATGCAATTTAAGCCTTTAGCAATTAGAAACCTCCATTGGATTGGCAAACATATGAGGCAGAAATTTTGAATAGAAATTTAATTCAGATGCTTTGATGCCAGAAATTTTTTTCTCCAAATATTCACAATAATAGATGGCTTTGTCCTTTCCTTCAACTAACTAAAAACAGAGAGAAAGTAAGAGACAGAGAGGCAGACTTCTCCAGCTTCAACAATAAATAATCTTAAAATGAACTTCCAATTTTCCTACCGATAATTAAAAACAAAGACTGGAGTGAGTTTTGTTCTCTCCATAAAACTCCTTATTGCTCTGTGGGAAAAATGTTTATCTCAAGTTGGTAAGGTAATTCACATTAACCAAGGTTTAGTATTCCATATTATATTGTGATTTTTGATAATTAAAAAAAAATCTTTTAAAAAGGCAGTGACAACAAAAATGGAAGAGTAATGAGAACTCTAACATTTCATTCCTACATAAAAGAATAAAAATACTGGTAAAACTTATTTTTTCATAACTCAGAGAATTAACAAAGGCTTTAAGCAGCCTACAGAGTGTTTATTCCAAAAATGCTGAATTTCTGTAAGAACAGCAAACTTTGTGGTGTCTTAATATTCCCTATTCTCATTCATGATCTCCAGCTCTATATTATCCTTTAAAAATAACAGTCCACCACTACCCTGGTACAGCCTGCCAACAAAAAGAGCAGAACAGAGATAGAGCTATTTCAAAGTTTTATTGTATGTGCGAGCACGTGTAAGAATAATGTGATACCAAAATCTTATTTATTTATTTGTACTGGAGATTAAACCCAGGGCACTTTACTACTGTGTAAAGGCCCTCAATCCTAATTTTTTTTTTTTTTTTTGAGACAGTCTCACTAAGTTGCTGAGGATTTTCTCAAACTTGGCAATCCTTTTTACCTCAGCTTCCCAAATCACTGGCATTATAGGCATGCACTTTCACAGAATCTTCTTTTTGATTAAATAAAAGTTACTATCATCTTGGGATGTTAGCAACCAACCTTTGGTAATGGTGCAGATAAAGTGCTTTTGGCAGAAGTCCACAGATAGTCTCTTTTATCTTTGGATTTGCCATGATCGGCTGATGAGAAATTTCGAGATATATTTTGTGAAGAGGCTGTTTTAGAGTCAAATTTTCGATAATTAGTTTCAGGTGTTTCCAGTAAAGATGTCTGTGTTTTCTGCATTGAACAAAAGTGAATAAATCCATCATTAAATTTTATTTTTATTATTTCTTAAATTAAAGTATAACTAGTAGAATTCTAAAATATTCAAACTAGAATTTACCCCCAAATTTATATTTTATTAGTTAAGTAAGTGAATAAATTACACTTACTCTCTTTGTCACTTTAATTGCCTATTTAAGATGATTATGGCTTATGCCTCTTCCCTGTCTTCATAGAGCTGATATGAAAACAAGGTTACTCTCTACTGACCAAAAGTTGAGAATTCTCAAGTCAGTCAATCATTGTCTCCCTCCCTGGCAAAAAATAAAATAGGGCTGAGATTGTAGCTCAGCAGTAGAGCACTCGCCTAGCATGGGTGAGGCCCTGGGTTCGATCCTCAGAGCACCACATAAAAATAAATAAATAAAATAAAGGTATTATATCCAACTACAACTAAAAAAATAAATAAATAAAATTAAAATTAAAAAGCCTTCATCTATGATTCAAACGGCCTAAAAGCCAAAGGGCAATTTACTTTCCATTTTTATCCATCCTCTTCCATGTATTCTTTTATTTATTCTTTCTTATCTATAAAAATATCAGCCCTTCCCTATTTACTAGCCTCACTTATGTTCAAAAAAAAGCCAGAGTGGGGGGCCAGGCACAGTGGCCCATGCCTGTAATCCCAGTGGCTCGGGAGGCTGAGACAGGAGGATAGCAAGTTCGAAGCCATCCTCAGCAAAAGCAAGGCATAAGCAGCACAGTGAGACACTGTCTCTAAAAAAAATACAAAATAGGGCCTGGTGATGTGGCTCAGTGTTCAAATGCCCCTGAGTTCAATCCCTAGTATCCCTCCTACAAAGTGGGTATGGGGAAATCATGAAAATAAAAAAAGAGACATTTTCATGAAAAACAAACTGAGTAAATGGCTATTTGCTTCAATTCTGAAAGTAAGTCAACTGTAAATTTACTCCAAATACTTAAACATCACTCAACTCATTTTCCTCCATTCTAGTGCTCTCTACTTTTGTATACAGTTTCCTTTAGCATCTATCCTGGCTTTCTAGTAAAAGCTAGTAATAATTCCTTTAGTGGAATCTTATATGAAATCCATGTTTATCATTTTCTATTTTACCACTTCCTTTGGTCACCACCATCTCCATGAATACTATCATGGCAAACAATCAATCACATGAAAGACTGAAATATACACACACACACACACACACACACACACACACACACACACACACACCAGCTTCAAAAGCTTGATGATTGAAACTGTAGTGAGATTAAATTAGGAGAGTATAGTGTGCACGATTAAGAGTAGACTATATGTACTATTAAAAACTGCTGAAGTTTTATTATATTGTGTGCATATACAAAAATGTGAGGAAAAACACTGAAATAGGAGCCATGTAATATGTTCTTCTCTCCTGGATTTCTCACTATTCTTGCCAGGTGATTTTAGGTAAAACTGTTTTAGTCAACTTTTAGCCATTGTGATCAAAAGACCTGAAAAGAACAATTTTAGAGGAGGAAAAGTTTATTTGGGGCTCACAGTTTAAGAGGTCTTAGTTCATAGACAGTTGACTCCATTGCTCTAGACCAGAGGTGAGGTCAAACATCATGGTGGAAGGGCATGGAGGAGGAAAACACTTAGGACATGGCCACAAGGAAGGGGGAGAGGGAGAGAGGGAGAAGAGGAGACAGGGGGAGAGGGAGAGGGAGAGAGAATGCACTCCTCACCACAGACAAAATATAAACTCCAAAGGCATGCACCCAATGACCCACCCTTCTCCAGCCGACTCCCCCCGTATAGTTACCACCCAAGTTAATTCCTGTCAGTGAATTAATGTACTGATTAGGTTAAGGTTCTCCTAATCTGATCATTTCACTTCTAAACTCTTTTGCATTATCTCACACATGAACTTTTGGGAGTCACCTCATATCTAACCATAACAATCGCCAAGCATCTCTAGGCTTAAATTGTGTCTATACATAAAATCAAGGAGCCAAATGAAGTTATTCATAGTTTTTTGCCCAGTTCTACTGATCTATCATTTCATGATCATTTTTTCCAGCAGATATGAATTTTGATAGCCTCTTTTCAGAATTAGATATGAATTTTGGTAGCCTCTTTTCAGAATTGCATTTCTGTATCCTTTTTCCTACATGTTATTATGTCATAATTGAATGAACAATTTTTTTCCTTTTTCTTTTTTTAAAGTTTTAAAAATTTGTTCTAATTAATTATGCATTACAGTAGAATGCATTTTGACATATCATACATAAATGGAATACAAATTCTCATTCTTCTGGTTACAAATGATGGAAATTATAAAGGTCATGTAATCATATATGCATATGGGGTATGAATGAACAATTCTTATAAAGTTTTTCTGCTGTCTGGATTCATCAATGATCACCCTGGGAACCTTCAAAGTTTGACTTTTCATGGACATATTTTCCCCCCTGAATAGGCCTGAGAATAGCAATTTGAAGTCACTGTACCACCTTGTGGCATGTCAGGGAAATGACATTTTCCTGGGTAGCCTAAAAAAAAAAGGCTCACCAGTTGGAGAGTATCTGTCCTTTTTCATAATACATCGTAGAAACACACACTTCCTTACAAGTTACATTCTTTTCTAAATATTAAATTTCCAGTTATGTATATATAAAGAACATGCACTTTTTATTTTCTAAACAAACATATGACTTTACTCTCTGCCAAATACTATTTTGAACACCATCTCATTTAACCCTCCTAGCAACTTTAGGTGGTAGGTGTTATTATTAGCCTTTCCTGTATGAGGAAACAGAGTCATGAAGGAGTTAAGTAGCTTGCCCAAACTCAGAAATATTTGATAAATTTTAATGATTATTATATATAAGGCCTATGATATTTCAGTAATGTTAGAATGAAGTACAGCCCAAAAGCCCAGTTAAATTTCTTCATTTCTTGGATCATTTTTTTCATCTTTACAACATACAAAAATGAAATTTGGATATTATCCAAACCCCCTGCAAACAAAATATACAAATAATAGCATATAATATGAAATCATACATAAATCAAAACATCCCTATAAGAATATGTGACATATACTTATGATATGAATAACTCCTATGTTTATAAAAGAATATTAGTGATTAACCAATTTGTTTATCCTTATAAGACAAGACACTTCCCTAAGACTATATCCAATCTTGCAGGTTAATTTTATTACAATAAAAAATTTCTCCAAATATAATGTTTTCAAGTATTTATTGCAGTGTCTGGTACAAATGAAGCACTAAATATTCACTGACAGGTTCAATATTTCTTTCCTTCTTCTCTTTTGAATTCAAATGTAACAAAACTGTAGCATTATATATGCCTAACAAATAAACTATTTTCCCAGATTATTTTAGTTGTCACTCCCAGTTTAACTATAATCACAGCAACCTCTGTGATGTCTTAGGAGACTACATCATTATATATAAAGAATATACTTAATAGTGTTAACTAAATATTGGTTGGATCAAAATTCTTCTGTAGCAATCCAATATTATTAAATAGGTTTATAGAGGCTGAGGTGTATTCTTCCCCATATCTGGTGCTTCCTTCCACGTGTAGAAAACTCCACTAGAGTAACATTCCTAACCTCTCACTGCCTCTTTAGAAGAGGAACAATAGTTTAATGTGATTGGTGAATTTGGGAGGACAAACTGGATACACATAGTACAGCTCCTTCATTATCCCTCCTCTTAAAAACATGAGGAAGCACACATTTGCTGTGCTCCTGCCATAAGTTTTTATATTAAAACAGGCCACCAACTGGGTAGACCTGTCCAAGCCAAGGTTTACTTATACAGAATAGGTAAATCTGTCTAATCTGGAATTTCAGGATTAAGAAATTCTCTTGCCTTTAATTATAAACCATATTGTCCAATATATTATTTTATCAACAATAAAGATATTCTTTTGGTTCTCCTTTGCTTTTATTAATTTGTTTAGAACTTAAATGAGGAAAACAGAATGTCATTTATTTAGTCCCCTCAAAACTCAAATTAGATAAAATCTAAATATAAGCTCTCTTGAAGTTTTTCAAGAGAGAAAACACACAAGTACCTAAGACAATACTACATAAGAATTATAAAGACTGAAATAATCTCTAAACCTCCAAATGAAAGGTGTTTTGAAATTTTTCGCTAATGCTCTTAATAGCAAAACAATTTTAGGAAATAAAATTGAGTGATATATTTTAGATGTTATTTTTCTACTTATGAACAAAAAGGATTATTTGCAAACAAATGTCGGAAAATTATTTGGTTATACAGGAAATCAGAATTATATAAAACTCTCACCTTGTCTTTTGTTTCTTTGGGAGTAATCGTGTTTTCCTTTGCCTCTCTTTTAAGGTTTTCCTATTAAAAATTAATATCAAATGTATACAACATGATCATTTTTGTTATCACAAATGAACATTCTTATTTCCCAAATAATATAATAATATTATCAAAATAATAATATCAAAATATTTCCTATTAACTATTTACAAAGAAAAAAGATTCACCTCTCAATCTTATAAAATAAGAAAAAGAAAAAACAATTATCTCTTTTCTACAGTGGTATGGTTTGGTTTTTATTATCTTTTCTTTTTATTCTGATGTGTCCTTAGTATGTATCTGTGCAATCAAGTCTCTTTAAACTCTGAATCTCAACTTTCTTATTTGCAAAACAAAATGAATAAGCTTACAGAGTAAGGGATACATACAAGTAACTAAACTAAGAAGAATTGCAAATAAATATAAAATATTATGGGCTGTTAGAGGCAGAATCAACTTTTCCCTGTGTGTTGAAAAAAGGTTCATTTCAGTGGAACTTAGAATAATGAAAAAACTTTCAGCACAAGGTAAGCAGAGGTGAGGAATAAAAAGAAAGGAAATACCTAGAAGCAAATATAATCACCTGAATAAATACAGAAAATTTCACAATCATTAGGAAATAATATATAACTTTTGCCGAATAATAAAATGTTTGTATAGAAGCAGCAAGATAAAATGATAAAAATATGGTCAGTGTGAAAAGTGTATGTACTATGCTAAGCTACAGAATTTATCTATTTTCACTGAATGCCTTGCATACAACATGGTACCTCTCTCACAGTATTGTTCCTATGCAAACAAACAAACAAACAACAACAACAAAAACACAATTAACTCCATCATAAAAGGAGCTGGCAATAAACTGATTCAATAGTATTTGTAGTTCTTATTATGTATCCATTATCTACCAATGGTTGATCTTCTGTTATAATGACTACTGAGTATACTCTAAAGAGCTGGAAGATTGTCTTCTTTTTAGTATATTTGCTACGCAAGCAATACTACACTGTCTCCCAGAATATATTGCCTTCTAGAGGACAAAAGGAGAAGGATCCTCCACAACTGCACCAACTCTACAACTCTTTTTGCTGGATATCTTAGTACAGTTTGTTCTGATACAATGTGTTTTAAGATGTGAATTAGCTCATATACAAACTGTATCTTTGCT
The DNA here is from genome assembly GCA_025594165.1 of Tamias sibiricus. Taxonomy (NCBI): domain Eukaryota; kingdom Metazoa; phylum Chordata; class Mammalia; order Rodentia; family Sciuridae; genus Tamias; species Tamias sibiricus. The sequence continues at coordinate 105,722,822 of CM046658.1, read as the reverse complement.
GGTGGCCAACTGATCATGAGTTCCTTAGTATCAAAGATATGTGCCCATTAAAATCCCTACTTAATCTAAGTAAAGTAAAATGTTCCTATAATCTTGAGTCAATAAGATGGCCTGGCAAAGACAGAATTAACTGGGGTTACCTGAATAAAGAATGACAGCACCATGACCAAATTTCAGATCTAAATAAATTTATAAATCTAGAACTTTCTAAATAAAAAGGAAGCCCAGTTCTCCTATAGAAAGACTCTGCAACTTTATAGCAAATACATACTGCCTACATCCTTCCTAATATCTTGTGTATTAAGGATAAAAATATTAATATTTATAGATAAGTAAAAATTGACCCTAAGATAATACCAATTCTTAGGGATCTATAACGTTAGAACTGTTTCTCACTAGTCACAGTGTAAGCATATCAGGGTCAGGTAATAAATTTCATGAATCTTTGAGACCATAAACCTAAACTTTAGCTATTATTTTTTAGATCCTGGGAAAACCATTTAAATAGATAAACCCAGTAAATGTCATAATCCCCATACTGGTTCTGACCATAGAGTAAAAGATTTTAAGGCTGGAAGGATCAACCAGAAGATCTCAAAACTCTTCATTCACATCCAGATAGAAAATAAACAAATTTCACATCACTAGGGAGAGATTAAAACCCTATCAAACTATGAAACATGTAAGGAAGGTGGTTTTCTTAATCCCATAAAGCCAACCTACACTAATTGAAAGTTAAGACATCATGTGATAACAGTTTACTCATACAAAAGGACTTATAGGTAAAATGGGAATTATCCTATTGACTGGGATAAAAATTAAGAACTAAAAAAAAAAAGTTTAACATAAATTATGAACTGAATCTATATAAATATAAAGCTCAAGTTAGATACAGGAATCATGCTCATGGAATAGAATATACATTTTAAAATAAATCTTGACTATGTCAACTAATAAATATTAAAATTATTTTTGCAGGGGAAGATAAAGCAGGAAAAATATTTAGATATATTACTTAAGATATAAAGGTAATCAATAAAGTAACTGAAAAGACCTTATACACATTACAAACATGCACACACTCTTTGGAGAAAAAGAAAATTATTAATATTTAACCAAAAATAAAAGGACAAGAACATTATCAAAATATACATCATACTGACAAGGGTTAATATTCAGAATCTATAAGCAACTCAATGACAACAACTCAATTTTAAAAAAGCAATTAAAATTATTAATATTATTCAAAAATAGATAAAGGACTTAAATAATCAATCCTCCAAAGAAGATATACTTATATACATATATATATATATATATATATACACACATATATATATATATGTCTTTATAAATGTAAAACATAAGGGACAAATACAAAAAAGTGAGGGTCACAATATAAATATCAGAACAGGCTGACTTTGAGGCAAAAGAACAAAGATAAAAGAGCAGGACAGCATGAGATTTCATGATGCTACACACAATAATGTGTAATTTAAAACTTGAGCCGGGCGCGGTGGCGCACGCCTGTAATCCCAGCACTTTGGGAGGCTGAGTCAGGAGGATCGCGAGTTCAAAGCCAGCCTCAGCAATGGCGAGGCACTTAGCAACTCAGTGAGACCCTGTCTCTAATAAAATACAAAAAAGGGCTGGGGATGTGGCCCAGTGGTCCAGTGCCGCTGAGTTCAATCCCCGGTACCAAAAAAAAAAAAAAAAAAAAACTTGAGAATTGTTTGTTTCTGGAAATTTCTGTTTAATATTTTTGAACTACCATTAACTGTTGATACCGAAAACCATGAAAAGTGAAATGATAGACAAGGAGGAACTACTATGTTTGTTAATCATTTATCCACTGCTATGGTTTGGAGGTTTGTTTCCTCCAAACTCATGTTACAGTCTGATTGCTACTGTAGCACTGTTAAGAGTTAACTATGAGCTGGGCCCAGGAGCACACGCCTATAATCCCAGCACTTGGGAGGCTGAGACAAAAGGATTGCCAGCCTCAGCAATGGCGAGGCACTCAGCAACTCAGTGAGACCCTGTCTCTAAAATTTTAAAAAAATACAAAAGAGGGCTGGGGATGTGGCCCAGTGGTCAAGTGCCCCTGAATTCAATCCCCAGTACCAAAACAAACAAACAAACAAAAAAGAGTTTACTATGTAATCTTGAATCAATCTCTATAAAAATCTCTGTAAATCAATCTCTGTTAAAATGAAGACAATTATAGGTACTGCATACAACGTTATTGTAAACAGGATTAAATTAGATGAAAGTAGGGTATTCAGCACAGTGCCTGCCACATACAAAGCAAAAAAATAAATAAATAACTAGCATTTTTAATTTTAAAGTATGGGTCTATTCACCTTGTAAACTGCAAAATGCTACACTGGTATGAGCCATTTTTCTGAAACAATGAATAGCTAAAAAGTCACATTAAATGTATTTTTAATATTAACATACAATAATACTTTTCAAATAGTTATTTTTAAAGCATGTCTATTCTTAAAAGTATAAACATATTCATATGTGTTTAGTATTTAAACGCTAAATACTTCTAGGGAAAACTGCATTTTCTAATCCATGGTTACCCACATTAATCAAATTATTTTCTAATATAACATGCTGATTAAAGTGCAAATTTGCATCTAAATCTTACAATCTTTTACCCATAAGGCAAAAAAAAAAAAAAAAAAAAACCTACTTTTTCTTCTTTTTCTATTTCAAGTTGCTTCTTAATGGTCAAATTTTCATTTTTTAGATTAGATAGTTCAAGCTCCTAAAGAAAAAGAAACATGAAGTGTATAAGTAATTCCATATATTTCTCAAGACAACGAAAACAAACTCCAAGTAAACTCAACTCTCTATGTAGAGAGATAAATTCATCATAAAATATCCTTTAAAAACCAACAGATATGAAAGTTACTAGTTGAATAACTATATTTCACTTAAACAAGTTTTTTTTATAGTTTTCTTTAAAGAAAGATTTAACACTGTATCTCACCAAAGATGCTTTCACTGATGATTGTTCTTGTTCTTTGCTCTTATAAAGTCCTAATTCTGAGTCTCTTTCTTCAACAATCTTATCATATTGGTGCTATATTAAACAAAGAAAATGGTTTAGGTCTATTAAAACTGAATTGTCTTTGATATCCTAATATTTAATATTTGAAGAAAGTGACATTTATAAGTTTGTGTGTGTGTATATACACACATACATATAATATTTTTTTCATTCAAACTACTTAAACAGTCTTGAAAATATCCTAACAGAAGAGCAAGAAATAACTCTTTTTAATTAGAAACACTGAATTTCATCATTTAAAAAATACAGTAGAAATACCCAGACTTCTTAGAGAAGTGGCTGATTCAAAATCTGAGAGAAGATATACAGAATGAGCTTTGAAAACTTTGACATTACAAAGTGAAAGCTATCAGAAACTAGCAGAGTCAAGTCAAAAGGACTTGCCAGTCAGCTTGAAGAGGTTCCCACTGGCCAAAGGGGGTATAATTTGACGGATAAAAACTTCACTGGACAGAAACTACTTAAATATATGAGTTCACAATATTATTTTAATTATTTTTTTAAAAACTTCATTGGTTGCCTTATAATTATGTTAGATTCTGGCAACAATTTTTATAAATGAATAGGTAGGTACAGCCTCTCTTCTCCAAGTCTAAAAGGGAATGAGGCCTACTTTCCTAACAGAAGGATTACTCTAAAGAACAATAAAAAAATAAATGACATTCACATACACAACAAACATTAAGTCTTTCATCTATTTATTACTTTATTTAAAAAAATTTTAGCTTAGTAAATGTTAGGTACACATAGAGAATACAAATACTAATAAGAAATATATATTGGGTATATTCCTTAAATAAAAGATGGAAAATGCAATGATATGACTAGAATTCAGAAAGAGTGATTACATCCATCTAAAATATATGATAAAAATATTTACTCAAAGAAGTGGCACCCAAGCCACTGTATGATTAAAATCTAAAGTTAGAAAAAGGGGATCAAAAGTATTCCAGCTATAATTAGTCACTGTTGTATAATAATTTTCTCTAAGAAATCAGAATATTTTGAGTTCATCATTTTTTTCAGAAATATGACTTCAATTAATAATTTTTATGATATAAAGTTACCTTATGTTTTTCCATAAGTGCTACCATTTCAGCTATTTTATGTTGACATCGTATATCAATTTCTTTCTGTAATTTTACCGCTTCTTCAGCTGTTGCTTTTGCCTTCTCAACCTATCAAATTGAAAGTTTCTTAAAATTAACACACAAAAACAAATTAACTTAAATGTAAAAAGCATATGCTAGCCGGGCGCGGTGGCGCACGCCTGTAATCCCAGCACTTTGGGAGGCTGAGGCAGGAGGATCACGAGTTCAAAGCCAGCCTCAGCAATGGCGAGGCACTTAGCAACTCAGTGGGACCCTGTCTCTAAATAAAATACAAAAAAGGGCTGGGGATGTGACCCAGTGGTCGAGTGCCCCTGAGTTCAATCCCCAGTACCACAAAAAAAAAAAAAAAAAAAAGCATGTGCTCAGGGCTGGGGTTGTGGCTCAGCAGCAGAGCGCTCTCCTTGCACGTGCACAGCCCGGGTTCGATCCTCAGCATCACGTAAACATAAATGCATTGCATTGTGTACAACTAAAGTAAATAAATAAATATTTTTTTAAAAAGCATATGCTCTATTTATATAAAATGCAAAACTCAAATGCCAAGAAATTAGAAAAATAAGTAGAAAACTATTTTGGTATTTTAGGGTGCTTTTTCAAGTGAAATGACAATGAAACACTGATAAATATTTAAACTTTTAAAAAAATTATATGCTACTGAATACTCAAATGTTTAGAATACAATTTTAGCTTCTATAGTCACTAATACAAATTTATCAAAACTTCTTAAAAATCACAATTTAAAAACTGAGAATATTACTTTTTTTCTTCAAATGCTAATAAACAAATATAGAATTTTAGTATAAGTTCTAAACACATTGAGATTTTCTTACCTCTCCCGAAAGATTTTCTTCTGATTTCTTTTTGTCCTCAATTTCTTTTTGATAGTTGTCAGACATTTCTTCAAATTTTTGTTTGGCACTTTCTAGTTCTAACTCTAATTTACTGACCTTTAAGTATAGGAAATAGCATGAATATTAGTAAAAGCTGTGGATTACTTGAAAATATTCCATATTCATTTTGTGTTTTGTGAATCTGAGATAACTTATTCATGGAATAATGGTTGCATCATTTTCCTTATGTTTTTCATATGGTAAGACATGCTTCATTTTTCACAAAGTCTATCTTGTCACCTAAAATATGTATTTAGTCTTGATAAATAGTATAAAATAAGCATTCACATACTTATTTTTAAAGAATTTCAACAATATTTAAATTGGTCAATTTCAGTTCCACGTTTTATTACGATAAGTAACTATTCCAGTGGAACAGAAAACCCATGTATTCCAAGAAAAAGCATACTCTAAATGAGATTAATTTTCTGTAAAGAAGATACACCCTCAATTTCTATTGTTTTCATATATTTTGTATAAATATTTACTGAGTTTTATAACTCAAATATAATTATTATTAATAGAGAAGAATGGCCCTGAATTAGCACTCACACTCAGATTCATTTTTAGCTTAGGGTAGGGATGAATTAGAATTGGGAAAGGGTGTACAAGGCAGGGACAGAAATTAGGGAAGGGAAGCATGGATAATTTAACAATGAATCAGACTGTATTCTGTATCCATGAATCAACCATTAACTTTAAGACACAGAACATCACCAATATTGATAAAGGCTTTTGAGTGTCCCTTTTCATTAGTTTTCTCCTACTGCTCCCTCAAGTATAACAAATATTCTTATATTGATATTTTTAAATAAATATTCTTTATTCCCTTGCTCTTCTTTATAGCTTTATTTCATAATTATATATCCCTAAGTAATATGTTTTGAACTTTATATAAATGTTTTCACATTGCATGTATTTTTGTCTTGCTTTTTAAATTCAGCAGCATATTCTAGACAGTTATGTATTTAAACTACATTCATTTCCTCTGAATCGTAGTGTTCCGTTATATTAACATAACACAGCTTTCTTTAAGTATTCAATTGTTCATAGATCTTTTTTTAATATTTATTTATTTACTTTAGTTGTACACAAATGTAATGATTTATGTTTATGTGGTGCTGAGGATCGAACCCGGGCCACGCACGTGCGAGGTGAGCGCTCTGCCGCTGAGCCACAACCCCAGCCCCTTCATAGATCTTTAACATTCTTGTAAACATCTCCTAAGTGCAAAAGTATAGCATTTATAACATATGCCTAGGATTAGAATTGCTGGGTCACAGGGCAGGTTACATGTTCAACTTTATAATTAAGTACATGTACCAATTTAAATTCCCATCAACAGTGTTATGACTTCTACATCCTTCACAAACTCATCAAGAGTTGATAGTGTAGGATGAAAATATTTAAAGTTTTGCCAATTAATTTGCATTTTCTTGAATACTCAACATTATATATTTAATTCTTCATGCTTGCTGTCCTGTGAAATCTCTGTTCATGTCTTTCACCCATTTATCTATTTGGTATTTCATCTTTTCTTAATGACTTATAGGCAATATTTATTAATTATAGGATTCAAATTCTTTTTTCATCATAGAGTTGGCTCTTCATATCCATAGGCTCTGCAGTAGTGGATTCAACCAACATCAAATCTAAAATATTAGGGGAGAAAACTGCATCTTTACAGAACATATACAGACTTTTTCTTGTCATTATTCCCTTAAAAATACAACACAACTATTTACATAGCATTTATACTGTAATAGGTATTTTAAATAATACAGAGATGATTTAAGTATATGGGAAGATGTGAGTAGGTCATATACAAATTCTATGCCATTTTATATAAAGAACATCCATAGATTTCCCCCAGGTTAAGATTTGTTTCTTTGCTAATTAAATAGAAGTTATTAATCAGAGCATATATGAATTTATCAATGTTCACAAATAAGGTTACGGTTTTTTTTTTTTTTACCTTGTTTAGTTATTTATCGCCAGATCATAAAGATAGTCTCCCAATCTTCAAATGTTTTGAAATCCTATCTTTCACATTTGCATCCTTAAGGAATTCTTTCTTGTGTATAATATAAGGATATAATAGTCAAAGGTCCCAGAACTACATTGCTGCAATGCAACCTCTATATTATGTCAGGTTTTCATTTACTCATGCATTATTTTCTAGGCTCTCCTATCAACTATTTTGACTACGTTTGTGTCAATATCATACTGTCTTAATTACCTCAGCTATGTAAATAATCTCCACATCTGGTAGGACACACTCCTACCTTGTCCTTCCGAAAGATTGCCTAGTTAATCTTGGCCAGCTGTTCTCAGATATATATATTTTAGAATCAGCTTGTCAGGTTCTGACAATAAAAATTCCTGATAAAATTTTACTTGTATATGTATCTCAATTTAGAGTAAACTAACATTTTCATTTTTACATAATGGCATATTTTTAAAATTACATTTTACAATTTATTTTTGTAATTGCTATAGGTGTTTTAAGACTAGTAATGATTTCTATGTAATGATTAAGTACTTAACAACCTTACTTAACACACATAATTGACTGTATTAATTTCATGTAAGTTTAAGTTGTCTTAAACCACCTGAGTCTGATGTTTGTCCTTTCAAAGATTTTTAAATCACTAATTTGATTTCTTCACTAGGTCTGTCTAGGCTAATTATTTCTTTTTTGAGTTTTTTTTTTTGTCAATCTATTTCATTGTAACTTTTTTTTCAAATATATCAGTATTATGATGTTCACAATAAAGGTTTTAATTAACTTTAGCCTTTGGTAAAATTATGTTTAATTTCTAGATTAATAGAACTGTGGTTGGAGGACATACTCCATGTGACTTCAGTCTTTTGAAATTTATGGAAGATATATATTTATATTTATCAACTCTGTCAGTCTGCAAGTTTATAAAAGTATGTTTTCTTCACTTTTTTCCCTTCACTTTTTAATCCAAAAATATCCTCATTTTTCCAGCATTCTATGTTGTGGACATATTTCAAGGTGGAACCATTATCTTCTCAGCACTTCAGAATATTTTCCCACTATTTTCTGACTTCCATTGTTGTTGGTTGAGAGATATCCACTTCCCGCTATTCTTTCATTAGTGATCTTTCATTGTTCTCTAGCTACTTTCAATACCACAATGTGTCTGATATTCTGTAGTTTTACTGTACCAAGTCTAGAAATGGATTTCTTTTAATTTTTCCTACTTTGGTATAAACCTCTTTTTGGATATATCTGTAAATTAATGTCTTTCATCAATTCTAAATTTTCTCAGTAGTTATTACCTCTCCAATTCATTCTACTATTTCCTTCTTCCCAGACAATATAAAACACTTAGAAAAACAAATTCATTATTATAAATGAAAACACTAACAGTCAAATAGCATATAAACTAGACTTGAGACATAAAGGAGATAAATAATTCTAAGGCCAAAATATATCAGTAAAACAAAGAAAGATTTCCAGAATGGATAAAATTATAAACTGCAACTATATGCCATTTATAAGAGACATATAAAACATAAAAATGCAGAAAGAATGGAGAATAAATGAATTCAAAAGACATACCATGCAAAAACTAAACAGAAGAAAACTGGTATCATTATAATAGAAAAATGTTCTAGGACAGTAGCACTGCTACAGATAAAAACAGTATCTTTGTTTTAATAAAAATTTCTATTATATATAATACCGAAAACACACTAAATGTGCATATAGAATTCTATCTTCTATAAAATGTTTCACATAAGTAAAAAGAACATAATATGACCTTAAAACAAAGAAAAGTTGAACCAGACACAACAGCACATGCATGTAATCATAGGTACTCAGGAGTCTGAGGCAGGAGGATTGCAAGTTCAACTTCAGCCTAGGCAATTCTTATTTTCAAAATTGTTGAGTCCTTTGCAAGTTCATATATATTTTACGAGAGTTGGTCAAAAGTCTTTTTTTTTTTTTTTTTTTTTTTTTTTTGGTACCCTGGATAAACCCAAGGGCACTTTATCACTGAGATACATCCCTTAATTGCCCTTTTTATTTTGAGACAGTGTCTCACTAAATGGCCTAGAGCCTTGCCAAGTTGCTGAAGATGGCCTCGAACTTGTGATCCTCCTGCCTCAGCTTCTCAAGTCACTGGGATTACAAGCCTGGACCACAGTGCCTGTCAATGTCTATTTTTTAATAAGACTGCTGTAAATGTGATGGGGATTGACTGAGTCTCTAGATCAATGAAATCTTAAAAATCGTGAAACATTCAATTAACATAGTATATTATTTACAGAGATTTTCTTTAGTTGGTTTCAGGAATGTTTAAAACTTTCTAGTGTAAAAAGTGTTGCACATATTTTGTTCATGTATCTCTATTGTACGGATTTTGGTGCTATCCTATATGGTGTTAGGCTTTAAATTTCATTTTTCAAGTAGTATCTGTTAGTATATAGAAATGTAATTGATTTTTGATCATTGGACTTTTACCATGGAACTCTGCCAAATTTACTTACTAGTACAGTGGTTACTTCATAAAAACATTGAAGTTCTTAATGTAGACAATATGTCACTTTTGAAGAGACATGTTTTTTTAATATTTATTTTTTAGTTGTAGTTGGACACAATACCTTTATTTTATTTGTTTATTTTTATGCAGTGCTGAGGATCAAGGCCAGGGCCACGCACATGCTAGGTAAGCGCTCTACCGCTGAGCCACAACCCCAGTCCTGAAGAGACAGTTTTATATATTCCTTTCTATTTGTATGTCTTTATTTCTTTTTTCTTGACTTATTGTACTGCCTAGAACCTCCACAGTACAATATTGAATAGGAGTAGTGAGAGCTGACATTACTCTTTATATTAAAAGGAAAGCATTCAGTCTCATCACTAAGTATGATGCTAGTTGTAGATGGTTTTTTTTTTTATATTTATTTATTTATTTTAGTTGTACACAATGCAATGTATTTTATGTTTACGTGGTGCTGAGGATCGAACCCAGGCCACGCACGTGCAAGGCGAGCGCTCTGCCGCTGAGCCACAACCCCAGTCCCGTGTTGTAGATGTTTTGTACATGCTCTTTTTCAGATTAAGGAAGTCCTCTTTCATTCCTAGTTTATCATTAATAAGTATTAAATTTTATCAAATACTTTTATCCAATTATTATAGGGATTATATGATTTATCTCCCTTTTTAGAGGGAATTTTACCCTCTAAAAAGGCATACCAATAGTTTCAAATTTTAAATCAACCTTACATTGCTAAGATAAATCCCACTTGTTTAATGTTATATGGTGCATATGTATTCACTAAAATACTTATGTTATTAAAGATTTTATATATATATTCATAAGGACAATTGATTGTAATTTTCTTTTCCTATAATGTCTTCATTAGTATTTGGTATCAAATTAGGAACAGTTCCCATTCTTCTATTTTTCAAGAGTCTATGGAAGACTGATATTGTATTGTTTCTTACTGAAGTGTTTGACAGAATTCACCAGTGAAATCTTCCAGACCTAGGTTTTTGTTTTGTTTTGTTGGGTTTTTTAAAGTATTTTTTTAGCTGTAGATGGACACAATATCTTTATTTTTATTTATTTATTTTTTACGTGGTGCTAAGGATCAAACCCAGTGCCTCATGAATGTGAGGCAAGTGCTCTATCACTGAGCTACAACCCCAGCCCTAAGTTTTTATCTGGGAGATTTTTTGTGTGACAAATTCAATTTCCACAATAAGAAGTTAGCATGCCCATGCCTGTAATCTCAGCAATTCAGAGAGTTCTTTTTTTTTTTTTTTTTTTTTTTTTTTTGGTACCAGGGATTGAACTCAGGGGCAACTCACCACCTTTTAGAACTAATTGTTTTATTTGTAACTCCTATCCCCACCATTAATGTGGACATAATTATTACTGCTGTGGATTACATAGTTGATACCTGCTGTGTGCTTTAAAGCCAGATATAGTTCATTGTTATTGTTTTTACTAATGACAATTGCTGACCACACATTCTCATTTCTTGTGGTAATGTTGTATATATCATAATAGAAAGTGTATATTTATTTTATTCCATTGGTTGTTGCTATTGTTTGTTTAGATTTGGTGAGGTCTGGGAATCTATAGAGACACTAACAAGTTCAAGGGTAGAAACTCTGATATTGAAATAAACTCAATTAAAAGCACAACCTTACTCCACATACAAATTAATGACACTCAATCTCCAGCTTTAATTTAATACCAAGAATAGATTAGATAAAAATCCAAACTAACAATCAGTAGATATGGATAGGGGTGGGCCCTCGGGTCTTCCTACAGACATCCACTGCTACAGCAAAACCAGAGGCTGCAGATACCACACCTATAAAGGAGTAACCACCTACATGGCTTTAGAACACTTTGGGAAGTGAAGACTGTGCCCTAAAAAGTTCTACATATAAAACCAGAAGAGAAATCCCTCTCAAAAGATGCATAAAACCAAACACAGGAATATAACAAATATGAAATAACAAAGTATCCATTTCTTCTAGGTTCATAATTCACCAAAAACTGGCTCCAAAGGTACTTAAGTAGATGAAATAGCAGATAAAGAGTCATTATAAAAATGATCAATGAATTCCAAGAGAATATAGAAAAACAACTGAATAAATTAAGAAAGTCAGTAAAGCATATGAATAAGAAATTCAATAAGGAGATAGAAATATTTTAAAAGAACCAAACAGCAATCTTGAAAATGAAAAGCAATAAAATCAAATAAAATATTCAGTTGAAAGTCTCTCTAATAGAGTAGATCATGCTAAAGACAGAATCTCAGAGCTGGAAAACAAAGTGACCAGCCTTGTTCAATTCAGACAGCATTTTTAAAAAGAAAATAAGTAGTTGGGCGCAGTGGTGCACATCTGTAATCCCAGCAGCTCGGGAGACTAAGGCAGGAGGATCATGAGTTCAAAACCAGCCTCAGAAGGCTGGGGATATAGCTCAGTTGGTAGAGTGCCTGCCTCGTATGCACAAGGCCCTTGGTTCAATCCCCAGCACCACTTAAAAAAAAAAAAAAGAAAGAAAAAAAAAAGCCTAAAAAAAAGTGAGGCACCAAGCAACTCAGTGAAACCCTGTCTCTAAATGAAATACAAAAATAAGGCTGGCAAAGTGACTCAGTGGTCAAGTGTCCCTGAGTTCAATCCCTAGTACAAAAAAAAAAAAAAAGAAAAGAAAAGAAATCATGATACAAGGACTCTGGGACAACAGTAAGAGACCAAATTTAAGAATCATTGAATTGAGGAGGGTTGTAAGACCTCAGGTAAAGGGAATTGATAATCTCTTCAGGGAAATACCAACAGAAAATTTTCCAAACTTTCATAATGAGATGAGCGTCCAGATATAGAAAGCATTCAGAACCCCAAACAGAAAAGATCAAAAAACAATCTCTCCACAATACCTTGTAACTAAAATGTCTAATATACAGAACAAGGGTAGAATTTAAAAGCCTCAAGAGAAAAACATCAGATCACATTTAGAGACAAGTTTATAAGAATTGTTTCTGATTTCTCAGTACAAACTCTAAAAGTCAGAAGGGCTTAGAATGATGTGTTCCAAGTTCTGAAAGAAAATAACTGTGAACCAAGACCGCTATTATCCAGTAATGCTATCTTTAAACTGAAGAGAAAATAAAAACCTTTCAAGATAAGAAGAAACTAAAAGAATTCATGAGTACTAACCCAGCAATACAGAACTTACTTAACGAAATACTCCACCCAGAAAAATAAAAAACAAACTCCAGAGCTCACAAATGAACAAATCTCATTTGAAGAGTACCTAAGCAAATAAGAAACAGGACCAAATTGAGCATGATGAATGAATCAAAATGGCAGATTTAATAAACATCTCTCTAATAATATTTAATGTAAATGGTCTCAACCCTCCAATTAAAAGACATACACTGACAGAATGGATTAAAAAAATAAGAACTATATGTTGTTTGCAAGAGATGCATCTTACAAGCAAAGACAGCCACAGGCTGACAGTGAAAAGATGGAAACTGATATACCATGCAAATGGAGCCCCCCCAAAAAAGTAGGAGTAGCTACTCTTATCCAACAAAGCAAACTTCAAACTAAAATTAATCATAAGAGACAAAGAAGGTCACTTCATACAGGTAAAGGGAAAAATCCAAAAAGAAGATATAACAATAATAAATATTTATGCACCAAACATAGGTACAACTAATTACATAAAAGAGTCACTACTGAAATGGAAGCCTCAGATAGATCCCAGTGCAATAATACTGGGTGATTTCAACACACCTCTCTCACCATTAGAGAGGTCATCCAGACATAAACTTGGTAAAGACTCTTTGGACCTGAAAAATAGTATAAATCAAATGTACTTAACAGATACCTATAGAATATTTCATCCAACAACAGCTGAATACACTTTCTTCTCAGCAGCTTATGGAAACTTCTCCAAAATAGACCATATTTTAGCTAGCCCACAAAGCAACTCTTAACAAATATAAATATACTGATATAATTCCTTGCATCTTATCAAATGATAATGACAGAATGAGATTAGAAATCAACACGACAAAACCCAATATATATAAACACATGGAAATTGAACAATATACTTTTGAATGATGAATAAGTGACAGACAAAATCAAGGGAGCAATTAAAAAATTCCTAGACTCAAATGAGAACAGGGATACAACATATCAAAACCTCCAGGACACTATAAACACAGTTCTAAGAGGAAAGTTTATAGCTATAAGTGACTACATAAGAAAATCAGAAAGTTCTACACACTGATACATCTCAAGGTCCTTAAAAAAAGAAAAACAAACCAATTCTAAAATCAGTAGAAGGAAGGAAATAATTAAGATTGAGCCAAAATCAATGAAATTGAGAATTAAAAAACAACACAAAAGAACAAAGAATTGGTTCTCTGAAAAGATTTTTTTAAAAAATTGGTAAGCACTTAGCCAAAAGAAAAAGACAGAAAACCCAAACAAATAAAATTAGAGATGAAAAAGAAGAAAACACCACAGATGTCACAGAAATTTAGCAAATCGTTAGGGAGTATTTTGGAAACTTATACTGGAATAAACTGAAAAACCTAGAAGAAATGAATACATTTCTAGACAAATAAGATCGGCTAAAACTGAATCACAAGAGGACATAGAAAACTTAAACAGACCAGTAACTTGTAATTGGATAGAAGCAGTAATAAAATGCTTTCGAGGGGTTGGGGTATTAGCTCAGTGGTAAAGCACTTGCCTAGAAAGTATAAGGCACTGGGTTTGATCCTCAGCACCGCAAAAATAAATTAACTAATTAAAAGGTATTGTACCCATCTACAACATATATATGTGTGTGTGTGTGTGTGTGTGTGTGTGTGTGTGTGTGTATAAAGCCTTCCAACAAAGAAAAGCCAAGGACCAGATGGATTCTCAGCGGAATTCTACAAAATCTTTAAAAAAGAACTAATGCCAATACTCCTTAAATTATTCCATGAAATAGAAAGGCATGAAACACTTCCAAATTCATTCTGTGAAGCCAGTATCACTCACACTCAAAGAAAACCAGAAAAGGACACAACAAGGAAAGAAAACTACAGACCAATATCCCTGTTGAACTTAGATGTAAAAATACTTGATATTACCAAATCATGTTAAATAACATATTAAAAAGACTTAATGACCAATTTGGTTTTATTTCAAAGATGCAAGGATTGTGTAATATATACACAAATCAATAAATGTAATTCATCACATAAATAGAATTAAGAACAAAAATCACTTAGTCATCTCAATAGATGCAGAGAAGGCCTTTGACAAAATTCAGCACCCATTCATGAGAAAAACACTAAAGAAACCAGCGACAGAAGGAACAGACCTCCACATCATAAAGATTATATATGAAAACCCCAAACCCAACCTCTCAGTAAATGCAGAAAAAACTGAAAGCATTTCTTTAAAGACTAGGATGTCCACTCTCACCACTCCAATTAATTTAATGCTAGAAATTCAAGCCAGAGCAATTAGGAGAAGGAAATAAAAGGAATAAATATAGAAGAATAAGTCAGATTATCACTGTTTGCAGATGATATGATCCTGTACCTAAAAGATCCAAAAAAACCTCCATCAAAAGACTGCTGGAGCTAATAAACAAATGTGACAAAATAGCAAGTTATGAAAATAGCATAAAAAAATCAATAGCTTTCCTATATACTGATCTGCTTAGAAAGAAATCATAAAAACAATTCCATCCACAATTGTCTTAAACCAAAACAAAATACCTAGGAATAAATCTAACCAGGGAGTTGAAAGACTTATACAATAGAAACTAGAGTAAACTGAAGAAAGAAATTTAAGAAGACACATTCATTGCAATCCCCACCAAAATACTAATGACATCCTTCACATAACTAGAAAAAACAGTCCTAAAATTAATTTGGAAGAATAAAAGACCCAGAATAGGCAAAGCAATTCTGATCCAAAAAAGCAATGCTGGAAGCATCATAATACCTGATTTCAAATTATACTACAGAGCTACAGTAACAAAAGCTGCATGACACTGACATAAAAACAAGACACATAAACCAATGGTATGGGATAGAATACAGAGAGATAAACCTACACATCTACAGTCATCTAATCCTAGATAAAAATGCCAAAAACATATATTAGAAAAAACAGCCTTTTAACGAATAGTGCTGGCAAAACTGATTATCCATATGTAGAAGAATAAAACCAGACCCTTCAACTCGGAATAGATCACAAACCTAGGAATTAGGCCAGAAACTATGTAACTCCTAGAAGAAAACACAGGGTCAACACTCCAGCATATAGGCACAGCAACAACTTTCTCAATAGGACCCCTAAAGCTCAGGAAATAATGCCAAGAGTTAATAAATATGATGAAATCAAATTAAAAAGCTTCTGCTCAGCAAAAGAAACAATCAGTGAGGTGAACAGAGGACCTACAGAATGGGAACAAATCTTTACCACAAGCATATCAGATAGAACACTAACCTCAAGGATTTATAAAGCTCTTAAAAGCCTTAACACCAAAAAAAACAACAACAACAACAAAAAAAAAACCAAATCAATAAATGGGCCAAGGAACTAAACAGACACCTCTCAGATGATGATATACAAACAATCAACAAATATATGAAAAAATGTTCAACATCTCTAGCAATTAGAGAAATGCAAATCAAAACTACTCTAAGATTTCATCTTACTCCAGTCAGAATGGCAGCTATCAAAAAAAAAAAAAAAAAAAAAAAACAACAATAAATGCTTGCGAGGATGTGAGGAAAAAGGCACACTCTTACATTGCTGGTGGAACTGCAAATTGGTGAAGCCAATCTGGAAAGTAGTATGGAGATTCCTAGGAAAGCTTGTAATGAAACCACCATTTGACCCAGCTATCCCACTCCCTGGCCTATTCCCAAAGGACTTAAAAACAGCTTACTACAGGGACACAGCCACATCAATGTTTATAGCAGTATAATTCACAATAGCTAGTTTGTGGAACCAACCCCAATGCCCATCAGCAGATGAATGGATAGGGAAACTTTGGTATATATACACAATGGAACACTACTCAGCACTAAAAGAGAATAAAATCATGGCATTTGCAGGTAAATGGATGGAGTTAGAGAAAATAATGCTAAGTGAAGTTAGCCAATCCCCAAAAAACAAAGGTTGAATGATCTCTTTGATATGAAGATACGAACTTATAAAGGCAAGGGAGTGGGGATAAGAGGAATGAAAGAGCTTTAAAACAGAACAAAGAGTGGGGAGGGAGGGGAGGGGGCAAGGGGATAGGAATAATGGCAAACTGAGTTATCCATGATTACCCTAAATACATGTATGAAGACACAATTGTTGTAAAAATACTTTATATAAAACCAGCAACTTGAAAAATTGTGCTCTTTATATGTAATATGAAATGAAATGTACTCTGCAAACATGTATAACAAATTAGAATAATAAAAAAATTTTTTAAAAAAGCTTCTGCACATCAAAGGAAATAATTAGAAATGTCAAGAAAGAACCCACAGAATGGGAGAAAATCTCTGCTAGCTATTCTGACAAAGAATTAATATCTAGAATATATAAAGAACTCAAAAATATTGCACCAAAAAAATCAAATAACCCAACTAATAAGTGGGCAAATGAATTGAACAGACACTTCTCAAAAGAAGAAATACAAATGGCCAACAAATATGTGAAAAAATGTCCAACATATCATTAGCAATTAGGGCAATGCAAACCAAAACTACACTTAGATTTCATCTCTCAAAGTCAGAATGGCAGTCATCAAGAATACAAATAATATTAAATATTTATCCTAAAGAATTAGTCATAATACTACAATGATACATGCATACCCATGTTTATAGCAACATAATTCACAACAAACTATGGAATCAGACTAGGTGCACATCAATGTTTAAAATGTGTTATACATACAAAATGGAGTTTTATTCACTCATAAAGAAAAATGCAATTATGTCATTTGCAGGAAATTGGATAGAACTAGAAACCATTATGTTAAGCAAAATAAGTCAAACTCAGAAGGTCAGGGACTTTTATTTTCTCTCATATGCGGAAGCTACAGAGGGAAAAGAAAGGTGGGGGGGATCTTATGGAAATCAAAGGGAGATCAGTAGAGGAAAGGGAACAAAGAATGCTGGAGCATGATAGTGGCCAAATCATATTGTTATATCATGTACATGTATAAATATATAACAACAAATCCCATCATTATGTACAACTATAATGCACCAATAAAAATGTGGGTAAAAAAGAATATTGTACTACTTTATATATAATGCAAAACGTTGGAACAAAATAGCTATTTTACTTTCCTGTCCCTTGTGCTATGAACTCTAAAATAGCAAAATTTTCTTAAAATTTCAAATATTTTGAAAAAATTTAAAGCAAATATATGTATATATATACACATTTGTGTGTATACATATATGTATGAATTTCTAAAAATTAAGAAAATATATTGTCATTAACATTCATGTACATATTTACTATTTCCAGTGCTTTTCATTCTTTTTATTGATCCAAGATTTTAGCTGATGTCATTTTTCTTCAGTGTGAAGAAATTCCTTTAGCATTTCTTACAGTGCAGATTTTGAGGTCATTTCAACTTAATTTAGATATTTTTACTTGCATATGGAATTCTCGATTGGTGGTTTCTTTCAGCATTTCAAAAATGTCATTCCTCTGTCATCTGGCTTTAATTGTTATGCTACAACGTTAGTCATCATTTATGTCACTGTTCTACAGTGTGACATTTTTCTCTGATTTTAAGTTTGTCTTTATCTTTGGTTTTGGCACTTCAACTAAGATATATCTTGCCTAGGTATGATTTTCTACTTATCTTTCTTTGAATTTGCTGAATGCCATGAATCTTCAAGTTAATGGTTTTTATTAAAAGCTGGAAATTTTTGAGAAATTCCTTAGTTGATTTTCTTTTGCCCTATTCTTTCTCTCCTCTTTCTCAGATACTCTAATAACATGTTTAAAACTTGATAATATTCTACAAGACCACTGAGACACTATTCCCCTTTTTTTTTTAAATCTTTTTCCGTGTTCCTCTAATTGGATAATTTCTATTTATCCAGCTTCAATTTCACTAACACTTTATTTGTCTTAATATATTATAAGGACCACACGAAGTTGTTTTGTTTTATAATATTTTACTTTTAATTCTAGATCATTTTAGTTCTAAATTTCCTTTATAGTTTCTGTTTCTTCTCTGAGATTCTCTATTTAGCATTTCATTATAACCATTTCTATCTTTAAACATTTTATAATAGCTGCATATAGATCTTATAAGTTAAAATTCCAACATTTGGATTATCTAGGGGTCATTTTTTATTGTCCGCTCTTTATACTATTGACTTTATACTATTGAGTTCATAGCACAATTATATTCAGTTTGGAGCTACTACAAATAATGCTGCTACATTTCTCCTGACTACCCAGAAGTACAAGTGCAGAAGTATGTATCAGCTACTTTTCTATATAATGTCTACAAGATTTATTGTCTTAATTTTAAATCACATTTACATATTTTAACATATTTTTAAAAGATGTAAAAATTTTATTACCTCCCAAAAGTACATACTTAATACGCTGAGAACCACTTCTTTCCACTCAAGTTTCAAAAACTATTGCCAAGCCTGGTGGCACATGCCTATAACTCCAGCTAATAGGGAGGATGAGGCAAGAGAACAGCAAACCTGAGGCCAGCCTGGGCAATTTAGTGAGACCTTATCTCAAAATAAAATGAAAAGAGGAATGGGTATACATTTTGGTGGTAGAGTATTTGAATAATATGTGCCAGGCCCTGGGTTCAATACCTTGTACAGCAAAACATAAAAATAAAAATAAATAAATTATGTATTTAATACTTACTAAACATCAACCATCATTTAAATACTTAGGAATAAAACAACCAAATGTGACCCTGACATCATAAGCTTACTAGGGCTTTAGTTTGTTTTCTACAAAGTTGATTTCTCTCAATCTCTTAGACCACAGGATATGGAGCTTTTTAAAAATGTAAATGCTAGGCTCCTCCCCCAGCTTACTCACTTTTAAATATATGGGTAAGGAAGATGAACACACACACATAGAGAATACACACATATATTCTTAAGCTGTTCTGATAATTCTAACTCAACCAAAACATAAGTGAACACTCTATTAAAATTATAAGGATTGATCTCAATCCAAAAAGATGAAAATCTTTGAAAGTAACTGTTATAGTATAAATAAATGGCATAACATTCCTAAATTCCCATGTATTTATTAGTATTTTAAAAAATTTAAATGTCAAATACCTTTATCTCATAAGCATTGAGTTGTTTGCTTTCTGCTGTACCTTTTTTTTTCAAGGCCTTATTCTGTTAAAATTAAAAATAAAAAATTGTATTTAGTACTTAAGTGACTCAAACTTATACTGCCATTGACTTAAATTTACAAATGGAAATGAAAGTATATCACTCTCTAAAACTATAGTGAAAATACTGGTTTGATTTTGAGAATATTTATAAATAGTACCCACCTCCTGCTGAAGCTCTTCAATGTGCTTGCTTTTATTTTCAACTTGTTTCCTTAAATTATTACACTACAGAATTACAAGAAATTAGTTATTTTACTCATTGTACTTAATATTCCAGTCAAAATAAACCATTTCAGACTAATAAAAATATTACATTCAGGTATCATGAAATCACTTAAAAAGTCATACTGTTAAACAGTTGCATAAATGTAAAAATTATGAAGAAAAATTATAAACTTTAATAAATATTACCTCGATATAAATTTGAAATTCTTAACATTTCTTAATCTCCTTAAAGAATATATAAATTCAACTACTTTAGGTAATAGGTGCCTCTTCGTCACCCTAAAGACTGAATCATATTATTAAATAAATTGTGAAAAGCTACATCCAGAGATAAGAATAACTATAATTTGTTTTCTTCCTTATTCATTCTCATTTCTGAGATCCTTAAACTTATATTTGGGAGAAAAAAATAATGTGATACTCTATCCTCTCCTAACTAAATTATAATTCCTCTCATTAAAATTCCAAATAAACCAATTTTGATATTTCCATTAGTAGGATTATTTAATATGGGGAATGCAGGCAGAACTGGATTACAAAATATTAGCTCAAGAAATATTTGGAGGGCTGGGGTTGTGGCTCAGTGGTAGAGCGCTCGCCTAGCGCGTGTGCGACCCGGGTTCGATCATCAGCACGACATAAAAATAAATAAAGGCATTGTGTACAACTAAAATAAAATAAATAATATTTAAAAATAAAAAAGAAATATTGGAATACCACAAAAGCATCACAGAGTCACAGAGCCATGTATGATGGCACATACATGTAATCCCAGCACTTAGGAGTCTAAGATAGGAAAATCACTTGAGCTCAAGAGTTCCAGACTAGCCTGGACAACACAGTGAGACTTCATCTCAAAAAAAAAAAAAAAAAAAAAAGTGGGGCTGGCATTGTGTCTCAGTGGTAAAGCGCTTGCCTAGCATGCATGAGGCACTGGGTTCGATCCTCAGCACCACATTAAAAAAAATAAAGATACTGTGTCCACCTAAAACTAAAAAAATAAATATTTAAAAAAAAAGCAAGCAAACAGCACAGCACACATTTCTAAGGGGCCCCAAAGCATCACAGATATGTAAGCTGTTCTAATTTCCATCAAAGTAAAAGAAATCTCAACAGATTTTAAAATCACTTTCATTAACACAAAATACTTTGTTAAAATTTATTTTTCTTGCAACACTCCCCTATATTCATATTCAGCAAATATTCTAAAAGTGAATAATAAATGGCACTATTGTTTCTGTTTACAAGTGATTTATTTTACCTAAATTTTTACATGTCCCAAGCCCCAATTATGGTCTCTTTCAGAAAATTAAAAAGAAAAATAAAAAAGAAAAGTGAGAAATATTTCACTAATTTTCACAGTAGTTTGATTGGGATACACATATAAATAGGTGAAACTTTTTTATAATTTTTATAATTATATATCAATTTTCACATAATTTTTAAGATAAAAAGTATTTCCATGTTTTTGACAGAAAAGCCACTTAGATCCTTCTAAGAATAATTCTAAAATAAAAGACAAAAAGTAAGGAATCTGATTATTTTAAATGAATGTAAAGTGATACTAGTAGGTTTCAGATTAATACCAAGCTAGCATTTGTTCTAAGGATATCTGCTGAACCCACCCAGGTTAAGACATAGGACAAAGATAGAGCCCACTACTGGTAAGAAATTCAATAAGACAATACTCCATTAAGCCAGGAATTCAAACTACACATTTAATGAAAGGATAAACAAGAAATTATGCTGCCATATAAAAGTGGACAGTAGGGACCCACCGCAGTGGCGCATGCCTGTAATCCCAGCACTTGGGAAGTTGAGGCAGGAGGATCATGAGTTCAAAGCCAGCCTCAGCAATGGTGAGGCACTTAGCAACTCAGTGAGACCCTGTCTCTAGTAAAAAAAAAAAATACAAAAAAAAAAGGGGGGGGGGAGGTGGGCTGGGATGTGGCCCAGTGGTCAAGTGCCCCTGAGTTCAATCCCTGGTACCAAAAAAAAAAAAAAAAAAAAAAAAAAAAGTGGGCAGTAAGGAAAACTCATTTAAACGTCTTTACCTTGTCCCTGAATGAAAAGGATAAAAGCTTTCACTGAAAATTCATAACCATAAGGTAGGCTCATATGATTTCATATGCCAACTATATGGTCCAGAAAAAATACAGATGGAAAATTTAAATAGCTGCTGATTAGTTAGTAGTGCTTTCAAGAAAATCTTTTTGGGAGGATTATTAATTTCAACCCAAGTTTCAAAGAATTCTCTTAAGACAAAAGCCCAAGGAATAATAAAAACCCCAAAACTAAAGTTTAATGAGTAAAAACCAGAAAAAAGAACAAAGATCAGAATCAGATCTGAAAAGATTTTAGATATTAGAATTGTCATACAAAGAATATAAAATAAATATATTTAAAGAAATCAAAGTCTTGAAACTATAAATAAGAAATGGGAAGCCTTAGAAGATGATCGAGCAGATTTGAAAAAGAACTATTCAAACTTTAATTGAAAAAGGACTTCTAATAATACAAAATTTAGTTGAAGTTTAACTCAATTGAAAAATCAGTGACTTCTTGCTCTCACCAAATAAATGTTGAACAAATTTAAAGAACATCAGTTTCAAGCAACATTAAGATATTTATTACTTTGCCAGAGGCAGTACATGTAGCATGTATTTCTTAGTCCTCTGTTCTCTAGGCCATCAAAACCTATTCCCTTATTTGTTACTCAATAAGATGTATTTCTACCAATTTTATGTCTTAAAATATCAACTAGCAATGCTAAATAAAAGCTCCATGAATTCCTTTATCTGCTTTTAGTTTCAGTTGCATAATTTTACAATTTAAATGCTGATCAATAAAAACTGACATATTTTTTTTAAAAAGCTATTCCAAGACAGTTAATGTTAATGACTATACTTTTCTCCTGCCAACTTTTCCTAAAAACTATCTTTATAACTGATATAACTATATAGTCCAAAAAATGTACGTATTTATACTAAAATGATGTCAGAGCTATTAACTTTGGGTTTATTGTTTTTTTTTTTTTCCTTTAGGCAAAACTAAACTCTACTGAAATTTTAGTGGAGATGTTCAGTAAATTAATTAACAATTACAGCAATCAGATATTTCAAAATAGAGGAACTAAAGTAAGACCAGCTTTAGGGCTCATAGACCTTTTATTTATAATTGAAAAAATAAGATAATTTACAACTCATGACCCACAAACACATCTCTTCTGTTTTAATTTTTCTTCTCTTTTTTAAAATTTTTTGTTCTTTTTAGATACACATGACAGTAGAGTGTATTTTGACATATTATACATACATGGAGTATAACTTCACATTCTTGAGGTTGAACATGATGTGGAATTACACTGGTCATGTATTCATATATGAACATAGGAAAATTATGTCCAATTCATTCTACTGTCTTTCCTATTCCCATCCCCCTCCTTTCCCTTTGTTCCTCTTTGTCTAATTCAATGAACTTTTATTCTTCCCTCCCCACCTTATTGTGTGTTAGCATTTACATATCAGAGAGAACATTTGGCCTTTGGTTTTTGGGGTATTGGCTTATTTTATTTAGCATGATAGCCTTCAGATGTTTCCAATTACTGGCAAATGCCATAATTTCATTCTTCTTTATGACTGAGGAATTTGTGTATATATACCACATTTTCTTTATCTATTCCTCTGTTGAAGAGCACCTAGGTTGGTTCCACAGCTTAGCTATTGTAAATTGAGCTGCTATAAACATTGATATGGCTGCATCACTCTAGTATTCTGATTTTAAATCTTTTGGGTAAGTACCAAGCAGAGGAATAACTGGGTCAAATGGTGATTCCGTTCCAAGTTTTCTGAGGAGTCTCCATACTGCTTTCCAGAGTTGTTGCACCAATTTGCAGTCCCACAGCAGTGTATGAGTGTACCTTTTTCTCCACATCCTTGCCAATATTGTTACCTGTAGTCATGATAATTGCCATTCCGACTGGAGTAAGATGAAACCTCAGTGTAGCTTTAATTTGTATTTCTTTAATTGCTAAAAATATTGAACATTTTTTCATATTTCTGTTGCCCATTCATATTTCTTCTTCTGGTCTGTTCAGTTCCTTTGCCCATTTATTTATTCGGTTATTTGAGGATTTTCTGATGTTAAGTTTTCTCAGTTCTTTATATATCCCAGAGATTAATGCTCTGAGGTGCAGGTGGCAAAGATTTTCTCCCATTCTGTAGGCTCTCTCTTCACATTATTGGTTGTTTTCTTTGCTGTGAAGTTTTTTAGTTTGACACCATCCCATTTATCAACTCTTGATTTTATTTCTTACACTTTAGGGGTCTTGTTGAGGAATTCAGTTTCTAAGTCAACAAGATGGAGATTTGGGCCTACTTTTTCTTCTAAGAGACACAGGGTCTCTGGTCTTATTCCTAGGTTCTTGATCTATTCTGAGCTTTGTACAGGGTTTAATAGAGGTTTAGTTTCATTTTGCTACATATAGATTTCCACTTTTCCCAGCACTATTTGTTGAAGAGGCTACCTTTTTTCCAATGTATGTTTATGGTGCCTTTGTCTGATATAACTGCATTTATGTGGGTGTGTCTCTTTCTCTTCTATTCTGTACCATTGGTCTTCATGTCTGTTTTGGTGCTGATACCATGCTGTTTTAGTTACTTTAGATCTGTAGTATAATTTAAGGTCTAGTTTGTGATGCCTCCTGATTCACTTTTCTTGCTAAGGATTGCTTTGGCTATCCTGGTGTATTTCATGACTGCTTTCTATTTCTATGAAGAATGTCACTGGAATTTTAATAGGAATTGCACATCTACATAGTGCTTTTGAAAGTATGGCTATTTTGACAATATTAATTCTACCTACAAGAACACAGGATATCTTTCCATCTTTTAAAAGGTCTTCTTCAGGGCTGGGGTTGTGGCTCAGCGGTAGAGCGCTCGCCTAGCACGTGCGCGGCCCGAGTTCGAACATCAGCACCACGTAAAAACGCATTGTGTTCAACTGAAAGCAAATAAATAAATATTTTTTAAAAAAAGTCTTCTTCAATTTCTTTGTTTAAGGTTCCATACCTTTCATCATACACATCTTTTGGGGGGATTTTTTTTGAGGGTGTTGTGAAAGGAATTGTTTTCCTGATTTCTTTCAACTGATTTGTCACTGGTGTACAGGAACACAAGTGATTTTATGGGTTGTTAATTTTGTGTCATGCTACTTTGCTGAATTCATTCATGAGTTCTAGAAGCTTTCTAGTGGAATTATTTTGGGGGGGTCTTCTAAATACAGAATCATGTCATCAGCAAATAGGAATAGTTTGAGCTTTTCTTTTCCATTCCATATTCCTTTAATCTCTTTCTTTTGTCTAGTTGCTCTGGCAAGGGTTTCAAAAACTATGTTGAATAGTAGTGGTGAAAGAGGGTATCCCTGTCTTGTTTCAGTTGTTAAAGAGAATGCTTTCAATTTTTCTCCATTTAGAATGATGTTGGCCTTGAGTTTAGCATATACAGCTTTTACAACGTTGAGGTATGTTCCTACTATCCCTATTTTTTCTAGTGTTTTGAGCATGAATTTTGTCAAATGCTTTTTCTGCATCTGTTGAGATAATCATGTGATTCTTGTATTTAAGTACATTGATGTGATAAATTATGTTCATTGATTTCTGTATGTTGAACCAGCCTGTGTCTCTAGAATAAACCCCACTTGATCATAGTGCACTATCTTTTTAATACATTTTTGTATGTGATTTGCCAGTATTTTATTAGGAATTTTTGCATCTATGTTCATCAGGGATATTGGTCTGAAGTTTTCTTTCCTTGATGTGTCTTTGGTTTTGATATCAGGGTGATACTAGCTTCATAGAATGAGTTTGGAAGGGTTCTTCCTTTTCTATTTCATGGAATAATTTGAGGAGTTATTGGTATTAAGTTCTGCTCTGAAAGTCTGGTAAATCTCGGTTGAGAAGCCATCTTGTCCCGGGCTTCTCTTTGTTGGTAGTCTTTTGATGGTGTCTTCTATTTAATTGCTTGAAATTGATGTTTAAATTTTCTATATCCTTCTGATTCAATTTTGGTAGGTCATAGAAATTTGTTGAGGTTGTCATGATTTGCTATTTTATTAGAGTATAGATTTTCAAAGTAGTTTTTGATTATCATCTGTATTTCAGTGGTGCCCATGGTGATAATTCCTTTTTCATCACAAATGTTTAGTAATTTGAGTTTTGTTTCTCTTAGTTAGCTTGGCTAATGGTTTATGAATTTATATTTTTTTCAAAGAAGCAACTTTTTGGTTGTCGATTTTTTGAAAATTTTTTTTGTTTCAAGTTCATTAATTTCAGCTCTGATTTTAATTATTTCCTGTCTTCTACTGCTTTTGGTGTTGATTTGTTCTTCTTTTTCTAGGGCTTTGAGATATAATGTTAGGTTGTTTATTTGGTGACTTTCTATTATTTTAACGAATAATCCTAATGCAATAAACTTTTCTTTTAGAACCACCTTCATGTGTTCCAGAGATTTTGATGTTATGTCACTATACTAATTTACCATTAAGTATTTTTTTATTTCATTCCTGACTTCTTCAGCTATCCATTGATCAATTCAATAGTGTATTATTTAGTCTCCAGGTGTTACAGTAGCTTCTATTTTCTATTTTATCATTGATTTCTAATTTCATTTCTTATGATCTGATAAAGTGCAAGGTATTCTATTTTTTTGTATTTGCTAAGAGTTTCTTTGTGGCCTAAGATAAGGTCCATTTTAGAGAAGTATCCATGTGCTACTGAGAAGAAAGTACATTCAGTCATTGATGGATGAAATATTCTATATATGTCTGTTAAGTCTAAATTATTAATTGTATTTTTTAGCTTTTTTAGTTTTTGTTTTGAAGATCTATCAATTGGTGAGAGAAGCCTGTTAAAGTCACCAGCATTATTGCGTTGTGATCTATTTTATTCTCAAAATTGTGAAGGGTCTGTTTGATGTGTGTAAATGTTCCATTGCTTAGGACATAATATTTAAGATTATTATGTCTTGTTGATGTACAGTTCCCTTAAGCAGTATGAAATGGCCTTCTTTTTCCTTCTTATTAATTTTCACTTGACGTCCACTTTATATGATGTGAGGATAGAAACCTCTACTTTTTTATAAGATCCATGTAAATGATGAGTTTTTTTCCTATCCTTTTACCTTCAGTTTGTCGATGTCTTTGCCTATGAGGTGAGTCTTTTGAAGACAAGAGCTATTAACTTAGGATATCTTGACTGTCCCATCCTACCTAAACCAACCCAACACTATTCTTCTGCCTGTATAAACTAATAAAAACTAAATTTATTTACGTTTACATCCCTTTCAAATTTAAATTATCTTCAAAATTGGGGCCATAAAATTACATGGCTTTTTAGTAAACCAGTTCTTCCTTTTCAAATGTTCAAAACATTTGAAATATATTTGATACAATGCCCAGAAACTCTTGAAAAGGTTTTAAATTATCCCAATTTATGCTTAAGTAAATTGTGCATAGAAACAAAGTATTTTATTTACTAGAATCCTCAGGTAGAAGAAAGTGGTGTTGATTATTAATTAGAGGTCAGAACTTCAGAAAGTGAACTGCACTTTCCAGAGGACTGTGCATTATATGGAAAATAAGTTTAGGACAAGTGTGTCATAAGGTTCAGAGAGGGGGAGAAGTAAATTAGGATGAGCAGCCAAACAAATAAAAACACTTCACATAATCAGAGTAGAGATTTTTCTGTCACTCTCAAGTTTAGAAATGGGAGAGATGTCTAAGAATGATTTCTAAAAGCCTTTTGTCATTTTAAGTGTCTATAAAAAATGTAAGCTGCTTAGAATATGAAATTTGGGGGGAGGGAAGAGAAAGCTAAAGAGGTGTTTAAAGAAACTTTGCTCTTTGAAGCACTACACAAAACCCATAAATCCAGGATCCCTTCAAAGAAACAAAATCCCACATTCCTCAAAGCCTCCAAAGGAGAACTGAGATTTCCTTGTGCAGAATGTATAAAGGCTGGCCCAAAAGAATGCAGTAATACTTATATTGTTAGAAAATTTTCATTCTCAAACAATTTGCAATTTGAAAATACCTTGTTTTCTAATATCTTCATTTGTTTATCTTTTTTTAAAACTTCACATTCGATGTTTCGAGCCTAAAAAAATATTGACACTAGATTAAAAATGTTAACAGAATTTCTATTTTCTAATGTATTTTTTATAAATGAAATTATAAAGCTTAGTCTTATATGTCTATAAAAATGGTTGTTATCAGCTCTCCCAGTTTATTTCAAAATCCTTTTTGTAAAAGAAATCAAAATCACTTTTCAACATTTTTATCAGCTTTCCCAGTTTATCTTAAATCTTTTAAAACTATTGTATATAAATGTTTATAATAACTCAAATATATCTTTCACAGCAAATATTATTATCTCTTAGATAATAATTTAAAGTTGAGAAAACTGAAACTCAGATAAGTAGAATATTGTGAAATAATAAATATCTGAACTAAGGTAGGGGAAAGAAATGTAATGTAATTAAATGTCAGGCAATCAATCTAAAAAGTATTTACAATTTGAATTATTTCTGGAAACTATTTCAATAAATTAGTTGAAATTCAATCATGGAAAGTGGAAATTTGCTAATAATTTGCCATGCATTGTCTTTTTCCTTAACCCATCACTAAGACTTTCTACATTGGCAAAAATAGACTATACTTTAAATTCTAAATGAAGAACTTTGTACATCAAATATCAAATTCATGTTTCCTTATCACAAACAACAGCAGTCTGTTGCTTGTAGTAGCCTCTGACACAAATTTTTAACTACTAAATTACATAACCAAGTATTTAGTGCATTAAATTCATTTGCAGGTTGAATTCAACTAATAAAGCTAAAAGAAAAAATGGCTTTTGGAGAGGAGGGGTAACATAGTATAGTCTTCAGATTGTAGAAGACCAGCTCTACTACTTCTTGGTCCCGTAACCTTTCGAAGTTGTTTATCCTTAAGAGATCTGGTTTCCTATTTCATAAAATAAGAACAAAAAATGAATTCTAGTTAAGTAAAATAACACAGAGAATGAACATAGAATGTGCCTGGTCCATTGTAAACCCTCTACCTTCCACTTGTTGAGGACATTAAGAACAAGTCAGCTGAAAGAATAGAAGTCAAGGAAATGAAAACCTAACTCTCTGGCTGTCTCCCACTTCCTGATACGTGGACTTGGCCTAGCCAAGGGGTGTTGCCCTGACATATGACAAGAAATCAGACCACCATAAGGATAGGCTAGTGGCTGTTCCGCAAATGTGATCTGATAGTGCTCCCTATGCTTGTGCACGTGAACTGTTCATGTCCTGCTGACCTTCCTGCTGATTGGCCCATGTCTTCTTTAAAGGCCGTCCAACTTCCTCAATAAACGAGCTCCTGCCTTGACCGGTCTCCCTGACGCGTCTGATTGTCCTCCAAAAGGAGGGCTGGGTGTGGGCGGTCAGTAGGCTCTTACCTTTCCCGATCTGTCCTTGTTGGGGCGTGCTCCCCCTTCTCTTGCAGGCCGAGAGGAGTCAGGGGCTAAAAACCCCAACCTCCACTAATTCCTATTTGTAAGCCCTGGACTATTTCTATAGTCTTACAGCTTTCTAAAGTGTTAATATGATTAAAACAATCCTCAAAACAAAACTTTTCAATAACATCAAACTCCTAAATATAACTTATGTTTCCTCAAGCGGTCCACCTTCATATTTCACCCTTATCTCTCCACCCTTATCTCTATCCATCCTCATCTTTTCCCACTCTCTTCAAGACTACTGCCATCTTAAACTTCATTTGTCAGCCACAGTGATTTTTTTTTAAGTACTGGGAATTGAATACAGGGCCTCACATATGCTAGGCAAACACTACCATTTACCACATTCCCAGCCCCCTGTTTTAAAAAATCTTATTTTGATACAGGGTCTCACTAAGTTCCCATGGCTAGCCTTAAAATTGCAATCCTCCTGCCTCAGATTCTGAGTAACTGGGTGGGAATAAAGGCTTGTGCCACCATGCCTAACCACAATTAAGTTTTTATCGTTGCTTAAATATGCCACCCTCTATCATACTTCCAGGCCTTCCCACATAGTGTGCATGTGTTTAACTTGGAATATTGTTCTTCTCCTGTTATACTTGTATCCACCCCTCTAACCTTCCACTGATTTCTATTAATCTAAGTGAAATGAATGTCACTTCCTCCAAAAAGCTTATCCTGACTTAAGGTAGGATTAGATGTTCTTTCTATAAGCTTAATAGGATCCATAGATAGGACCTATGTTTTGATCTGGCCAGCACCCGTTCCTGCAAGGACTCCTTTACTGTAAATTCTACAATAATTCTGTTCAGTTCATATAGTTTGATGAAGACTGACTCTTGTCTTCAGGAATAGGTATGTAGCTCAAATCTTTTGACCATTACTCTATACCTTAGCCACAATGATTGATTGGCTTAGGAATAAGTAAGTAAACTGAAGTAGGCCAAAATCTTCCCCAAAAACCTTTTCAGAGATTCCAAGACAACTTTAATAGCTTTCCAACTGATTCCAGTGCTTTTCATCTCTCCCTGTTCCATTCTCAAATATTAATAGGTGTAATCTCCCAAATAAAGACTTTATTCAATCACTACTATCCACCAAAGCAAATGATATCTGAACTCAGCTCAGTACCCAGAACAATGCTGAGCATATAATAATATGTGTAGATAATATTTGTCAAATAAATGAAAATACAAAGCCTTCATAATCTAGCATGATCTTTCTATTTTGGCACAATTTTGTCCCACATATATTATATATTATATTGTATAATCATGCCATATACTTTGTACAATTCCAATTTTGTGATATTATTCCCTAAAATCCTTCTATCTTGTTGAAATCCTATTCACCAAAATATAATACAAACTTCTTAGTTTATTCCATGTTACCACAGCATGAGGCTTTCATTTAAACTAAAATGTAAATCAATGTTAAATATTGAGTATTCATTATGAAATATACTACTTTTTCAGTTACAAGTCATATGAGCAAAATAATCATACTATACCTATATTTTTAATTATATTTTAATCATATTTTAATCATACTATACCTATATTTTTAAGGTTAATGCCTTCAAAATACTTATACAACAGTATATGTCACTTTTTAAAAGACATAATGGTGGTGTTTTATGATGACATTATGAATATATATTATTATATATAACATACATTTTCTTCACTTTTATCCAATTTACATTTAACTTCATCTCCTTTCTGTTTTAGTTCTTCTTTCACAGACTCCAGTTCACTCCTAAAAGGAAACAGAAGAGTGACATTACAATCCAAATTTTATTCTCCTTTTATTTTCTTTCTGACATTGTTTTAATGATTGACTATTTTTGTTGTTTTTTCATTTTGTTTGGTAATTTTTTAATGCATTACCACCAATAGGTACACTTCCACTCCCACATTTAAATTAACTTATATATTTGTTTTAAAATTAATTATCTGGGTTATTATAGCCATTTTTCTATTTTTAAGACTCCCCAGGAAAAAAAACACATTTCTTAAGCCAATATTTCATTTTAATGTTTTCTTAGTCATAAATTAGTCACTACTCTAAGACATAACCACAATTTTATACAAATAATTTAGGATTATAAATACAACTAATTCTACTTAAGAACTACATAAAGGAATGTTAAATAGAAAAAAGGCGAGGAGGGGAAAGAAAGGGGCAAGGGGATAGAAACAATGGCAGAAGGAGTTTGACATCAATATACTAAGTGCATCTATAAAAACTCAAATGGTTATGAAAATATTTTGTGTAAAACCAATGACGTGGAAAACTGTGCTCTTTATAAGTAATATGAAAGGAACTGCACTCTAAAAGCATGTATAACAAATTAAATTAATAAAAAAAGAACTATATGAGTAAAATATGTGCACATACATATATCACTGTATATGCATAGAGAATCTCTGAAAACATAACACAAGAAAATAGTGATGCTAATGGAGAGGGAAACTAGATAGCAGGAAGACAATGGGTAAGAAACTTTTCCCATGTGTTTCTTTGTCCCTTTGAATTTTATACCATATAAATGTATTATTCTTCCAAAAATATTTTAATTAAAAACCTGTCTGTTGCACATGAAAGTAATGGTGCTTTTCTCAGTAGGATACTTGAAGCTATTTTTCTAATTTTAGTCTCCCTTGTTATCACTAATATTTTGCTGGGAATAATTACTGTTTGTGTAAAACAGCTGGCCTCCTGAAAACTGAATACAGGATATTAACTGAGTGTAAAATTGATGATCAGTATATTCTTGCTATTGGTAAGTATATTTACACTTAGACTTCCATAAGTCCATATAGGAGGTAGACATGTAAAAAAGAAATTATCCAAATACCTTAAATTCTCTTTAGAAAGCATCCTCTTCAGTTGGGTGTACAGTTCAATGGCAAAGCATTTGCCTAGCATATGTGAAGCCCTGAGTTCAATGGCCAGCATGGCAAAAATAAAACTTTTTTTTTTAATTTAAAACTAAAATGTGGCCTTCATTTAAAATGTGTCTTCAGATTTTTATTCCCAAACTGTACAGTGGCTTAACCATAGATATTCAACTATTAAGATATTCAACTTATGAAATAACAGCTACTTCTGGGGCTGGGGTTGTAGCTCAGCGGTAGAGCGCTCGCCTAGCACATTTGCGGCCTGGGTTCAATCCTCAGCACCACGTAAACGCATTGTGTACAACTAAAGCAAATAAATTAATATTTTAAAAAAATAACAGCTACTTCTGAACAAGAAAATTAAGCAAAAAGGACAAAAGCAATCATTTAGAGGTATAATAAAAGATGAATTTCCAAATCTGGAAAATAGTAACAACTAGCAATTTGTAAGCACTGACTATGTACCAGTTACTACACCCAAATCTGTATTCATAATGCCTCATATAATCTTCAAACAGTTCTACAAAGATGATATATTAGATCTAAAGATTACAAATAATTTAAAATAAGAGGAAGTTTTAAAGACCACATTCTTTAAGTATAAAAACAAAACTTCAAAACAAGTACAAATAGAAGTCCCAAAAATATCTGGAATTCACCTAGATTAACAATAAATTTAAAAGGAAACCTAAAATACAAAACCAGATTATTTAGAAAGATAATAAACATGAAAAGTAAATATCAAACCCATATCATAAATTCGTAGCTGCGTTCAGAAGTAAACGGCTTAAAGTATTTCTTATTATTTAAAAAAGAAAAATAAACTGGGCTGGGGTTGTGGCTCAGAGGTAGAGTGCTCACCTAGCATGTGTGAGGCACTGGGTTCAATCCTCAGCACCACATAAAAATAAAATTAAGGCATTGTGTCCACCTATAACTAAAAAATAAACATTAAAAAAAGAAAAATAAACTAATATCAACATAAAAGTTTTTAGAAGAACCAAAGAAAAGATTGATATTTTATTTCAAGCAGGCAAGAAATGTCTAAGTATATTAAAGAAATGACAAAGAAGAAAATCAAATTTAATGTAAAATAAAGACAACAGATTTGAGAAAATATATGCTGTAAATAAAATACATTAATATTTTTAATGCTTAAAACAAGTCCATAAGAAAAGACCTCAAGCAGGGTATGGTGATACTTTCCTATAATCCCTACTGGGGAGGTTAAAGGAAGGAGGATCTCAAGTTCAAAGCCGGCCTTACCAACTTAAACTCTGTCTCAAAATAAAAATTTAGAAGGGTTGGGGATGAAGCTCAGTGGTAAAGCCTCTAGTACCAAAAAACAAAAACAAACAAACAAGCAAAGGAAGACCTAGATTAATGGACAAGAGGTATAAAAAAAACAATTTCAGAAAGAAGAAATTCTAAGAAGCAAACCTGAAAATTTCCAAAGCTTATCCAAAAAATTAAAACTGCTGGGGTGGAGCCGGGCATGGTGGCACATGCCTGTAATCCCAGCACTTGGGAGGCTGAGGCAGGAGGATCGTGAGTTCAAAGCAACTCATTGAGACCTTGTCTCTAAATAAAAATACAAAAAAGGGCAGCTGGGCGCGGTGGCACACGCCTGTAATCCCAGCACTTGGGAGGCTGAGGCAGGAGGATCGCGAGTTCAAAGCCAGCCTCAGCAATGGCGAGGCACTTAGCAACTCAGTGAAACCCTGTCTCTAATAAAATACAAAAAAGGGCTGGGGATGTGGCCCAGGGGTCGAGTGCCCCTGAGTTCAATCCCCGGTACCAAAAAAAAAAAAAAAAAAAAATACAAAAAAGGACTAGGGATGTGGCCCTGTGGTCAAGTGCCCCTGAGTGCAATCCTCAGTACCAAAAGAAAAAAGAAAAAAAAACTACAGGGCTGGGGTTGTGGCTCAGCGGTAAAGCGCTCACCTAGCCCGTGCAAGGCCCTGGGTTCAATCCTCAGCACCACATAAAATAAATAAATAAAATAAAGGTACTGTGTCCAACTACAACTGAAAACTAAATAAATATGTTTTTAAAAAGCTATAAATCATAAAAAACAATGAGTTATTTTTATCTTTTAAATTATCAATAAATTAGTAATAAAATCCAAATACAAAACATTTTGGAATCAGCACTTTCCTACAATGTTGGTTGTATTGTATCATTTACAACTAATAAAATCTATTGTAAACCATTTCATTATCAAGTCATTTAAATCACTTCTTCTTGAAATAAATTCTATCAAATGCAAAATAAGGGGGGAAAAACCTACATAAGGCAAGACGTTTACTTCAGCATTAACTATCATAGTGAAAAACTGGAAAATTTAGATACTCAAAAATGAAAACAGCTAAATATTATTATTATATCCACTTGATTAACTGGCATATTAAAATAGATGACTATGAAAATACCTTGAAACATGAATAGCAAATGGAAGAACCACATATGAAATTGTATATCAATGATTACAAGCAAAAACCGTTCTTTAAAATGTAGAGTGGGCATAAATATTCAAATATTGTAATAGCTGATATGGTTAGAAATAACTTTTAATTTCTTTCATATAAATGTTCTGGATTATGATTACCATACTTTCTTAGGTAAATATTAAATAATTAGAAGGTTTATGATACTATAAAATTAACTTTCATCTAATTTCACTGTTTGAACACTAAATATAAAGCAGAAATTACAATGTTATTTTTAAGCAAGATTCCAAAACAGTCATTTAAGTCTACATTTTTTATTTTATACAATACTCAACATAAGTTAGATCTAAATTAAACATAGCAAGTTAACAGAAAATAAATATCAAAATCTGTTGCCAGACAAACAAGGTCAATTCATTAGTCTTGCCTTAATTGTGTTTCTGTTTCTTCCAGATTTTCTATTTGGTTCAGCATCCTTTCTTGTTGCTTTTTGCTATTCTAAAGAGATAATCAACATTGTTAATATTATTTTGTTTCAACAAAAGTAAAACTGAAATTAATATTTAAAACCTTTATCTGTAACTATAAAACTTATTTATATGTAAAGCAAGAGAATGGGCTATTTAATTTGCACAGTTCCATACTACTTTTCCAGGCTTACATTAATTACTTTCCTAACAATCTCTATATAATAGCTAACAAAACTTTTATTTCCCAGTGATACTTTGAGCCTCATATCCTTTATTCATATCTTTCTGGCTTGAAGGAATGCTATCTGTTTATTATCACTTACTGTACTCCTAATTCATCTTTTAAGGTCAAAATCAATGTTATATTCTCTCTGGCACCTTCTCTTCCACCAAAGCAGAAGTGATCCTGTAAATTCTGAAAACACTTTGTCCCACCAACAACATAAATAATATACTTTTAAAGTTATTTTAATATTTACTATTTTTCTATTTCATAAACTCTGGAAATGCTATTTTATTCATCATAATATCCTTTAGTGTCATCTGTGATTTAATAATACTTGTTGAGTAGCCGGGCGTGGTGGCACACGCCTGTAATCCCAGCACTTGGGAGGCTGAGGCACTCAGCTCAGCAACTCAGTGAGACCCTGTCCTTAATAAAATACAAAGAAGGGCTGGGGATATGACCCAGTGGTTGAGTGCCCCTGAGTTCAATTCCCAGTACCAAAAAATGATAATAATGATAATACTTGTTGAGTAAATATAAAAATCTTAAGCTTAAAATTACATTAACTATAAGTATCCTCTATATTCTGTGGCCCATTATCACCATCTCTGATTAAAATGTACATTTTTCTTCTGAAACAAAGTATCAGCTCCAAAATAATCTTATTTTTTTAATCTGAAAGAATCTGGGGTCATCTATTCTAAACCCCTCCTTATTTTATAGGTAAAAAAACTAAGTTACCAGTACTTCATTTTTCAACTCACATTAATATCTTCTTGCTGTTTCTTGATTTCTAGGGCCATATTACTTGTTTCTTGTGTTAGTTCTTTGTTCTCTAGTGAAAGCTTGTTGCAGCTTGCAGTTAATTCAGTATTCTTAAGCCTATTTTTAAAAAATATTTCATACCAAAATACTTACATATGAAATTACATGATGATATAAAATTTAATTCAAAATAATCTTAGGAGAAAGGCCTGGAAGGGCTAGGAATATAAATAAAACAAGATGAGCCATTAGTTAATAATTCCAGAAATGGGGTGTAAGTTCATCCTGATTCATTATATTATTCCCTCTACTTTGTACATGTTTGAAATTTTTCCGTTTTCAAAATGTCATATTTTCCTTGTTTATTCCCCCACACTCTCATTTCCTCAAACGTTTTCACAAACTCTGAAGGGCACATTATTTTCTTCACATAACTTTTTTTTTCCTCTAATAATCTGTCTCAGAAATTGCTTCAAACTTCTGATAATTTGATTATTTTTAATTAGATAACACTAGCTTTAACTTTTGTATAATACTAAACTTCTGCTATAAGGTTTCAAATATTCTACACGGCAAGACAGACAGCAGTGTAGAATATTTGTTACTGGTTGCAGCCAGGATCAATTTTAAATGAGCACAGAACTGTGTGCTCTACTGAAGGATTTCAGGAGTACCTATTATCTTCTTCTACTTAATACTGGAATTCCATTGAAGAGGAAATAAAGTTTTTCCAGTAAGCAATGAAGGACTGAAAAAGAAAATATGCCAAAAGAATATAAATTTATACTAAAATATTAACCACTCCATTCATCAAAAGAGATTTGGGTTACTAAATGAATTTTACCAAGGGCTCCTAACACATACTGTTCAAAGGTTACAAATCAGGGAATGGGAACCAACAGGGAAAGGAGAGGCTGCTGCATAAACTATTTATTTCTTATTTTTATCTAGAGCTGAGAAGCAACCAAAAGATAAAAACAATGCTCACCATCAGAATGGCTACCTGAATTTATTTCTCTCAGTAATAATATAATAATTATTTCTCACACCTAATTTTCAAACTAACATTCAATTAAATATATCTTATTTGGATAATGTAAGAAATAAATTTTCATGTTAACATTTTATCAATAAAACGTATGAAATAATTTAGAAAACAACCCAGCTAGTTAGGAGTACAAATGTTATTTTTGTGGAAAACTAATATCTCCAAAAAGGTAATAGAGTTGTCCCTCTCTATCTGTGGGTTCTGCATCCATGGAATCAACCAACTACAGAATGAAAATATACAAGAAGAAAAACTGCATCTCTATTAAACATACAGCCTTTTTTCCTTGGCATTGTTCCCCAAACCCCACAATATAGCAACTATTTATATAGCATGTACATTGTATTAGGTATTACAGGTAATCTAGAGATGATTTAAAGCTCTCATATATGCTCTCATAAATTATGTGTTATGTGCAATTATTATGCTGGTATTTTTTATATAAGAGACTTAAACATCTGCAGATTTTGGCATACTCAAGGATCTTAGAACCCATCTCGAAGGGAAGACTGCATACTGATCTTCTAAAGAGGTTTAACTTTGCTATGTACTATTTTTATGTCAATAATATGTACTTTCTTGGGCTGGGGTTGTGGCTCAGCGGCAGTGCGCTTGCCTTGCACGTGCGCGGCCCGGGTTCGATCCTTAGCACCACGTAAAACATAAATGCATTGCATTGTGTACAACTAAAGTAAATAAATAAATATTAAAAAAAAATATGTACTTTCTTTAGCAATGAAACACTATATTAGCAATGGTACATAATCTTGATCTTTAACTTGGAATAAAGTACAACTTAAAATCCATTCATATAAATATTGAACATAATTTCCTAATTTATTATTTATTACCAGAAAGCTTAGTAATTGAATATATAAACTACATGTAGATAATGGAAAACATACTTCTCTTTCTCAAGCTCAGTTTTCAGATCTTTAACCTGCTTTGAACAATGCTGTTCACTTGTTGCAATTGCAGTTAATTGTATTTTTAAATCATGTACTTCTTTCTGTAAAATAAAAACACATACCTATGGCAAATGTTTTTTCCATTCAAAATATATGGTCACTTTAAGTAATCAAGTCTTATGTTGGTAAAAACTTGTCAGGATATGTCAAATATTTTAAATGTATGTAGATTTAATGTGATAATCATTTTAATTTTAAAACAAATGAGCAATGACAAATGCAATGTAAATAAATTCTATCTTGATATTGTCAAGATCAACAAGAAAAATTATATTTACATATTATAAAATATTTTTATCTGTTGTACTCTACCAAGTAATTAATTTCAATTAAAAAATTATATTATTGGTGAAAATATGTTAATTAATGAAATCAGGTAGTATCTTAGAAATAAAGATGTTCTTAGTATTATAGACAGTTGTGACATAATTTTGTTTATGGACTGTAAACATAATTTAAATTCCAAAACTATAATATAAGCACTATAAAATATATTATAAAATAAGAACATAACTTAGTGAAGACTAAATTTCAAATATACCAGTTAAGAAAAATTTAAGACACCAAGAAATGTAATTGCTATAAATCATAACATTATACACAGGATTGGTATCTTAAATGTAAACCTTTCTTTCCCACATTATAATCTGAAAGTTCTCTATGTGTAATAGTCAAATGTGATTTTAACAATCAAGTAACTAAATTTTATATTTCTTTTTAGTTAATTTAAATTTTAATAGCCACAAGAGTTATATTTTAAAAGTTAATGGGAATGCATATTTTTAAAAGGAAGTTTATGAAGAAATTTTTCACAAAGTGAATAGTTAAATCATAATATATTTGCAAATCTGCATTCTATTAATGTAATATTTGAAACAAAAATTTATCCTTAACAAACCTCTCTGGTTTGTAAAAGACCAGTTAGTTCTTGCTCTTTTACTTTCAATTCTTCAGCAATCTTCTCCACTTGTTTTTTTTCATCTAAAAGTGTTTGGTTTTCTGCCTATTTAAAAACATAAACAAGTCATTAGAGTCAAACTGCATACATATTCAAAATAATTAAGCTGACAAACAGACTTGTAGAGAGAACTATGCCTCCCAGTGACTAAAATTCTTTAAAAAGAGAAAATAAGTCAGTATTGTGTAAACTCAAAAATAAAATATGACAGAGGATTTAATTGACAGAGCCCTGGAACAAAAAGCACAGAATTTTTATTTAAAAAACATACAAGTCAGGTGCAGTGGCACATGCCTGCAATACTTCAGGAGGCTGAAGAAGAAAGATTCTAAGTTTGAGGTCATACTCAATAACTTAAGGAGGCCCTAACTAAGCCACTTAAGGAGACTGTCTCAAAATGAAAGACAAAAAAGGGCTGGGAGTGTAACTCAGTGATAAAGTACACTAGATTCAATACTCAGTACTCCTTCCCCCACCAAAAAAATCATACAAATAATTGAATACAAACCTTATCTTATGCATAAATCACTCCAACTTTATTAGCAAGTAGCTAATCATTCACTATTCTACCAATCTTCTTTGTCCTTATATTGTACTAAGATGTACTTCCCTGTAATTTTTATGCAATAGTCATTTTTCTTCCTTCCAATTTGATTCCTCTTTCACATAATAACTGATTAATATTTAAAAATAGTTATCACCCTAAGTTTTTCTCTTCAGTATTCTAAAATCTCTAGTTCTTATCATTTTTCCTATGATCCTCGGGATGGGCTCACTTTATCAAGTATACTGGGTTTTTTGTTTGTTTGTTTTTTGTTTTGGTACCAGGGATTGAACTCAGGGACATATGACCACTGGGCCACATCCCCAGCCCTTTTTTGTATTTTATTTAGAGACAGGGTCTCAATGAGTTGCTAAGTGCCTTAGCATTGCTAAGGCTGGCTTTGAACTCAAGATCCTCCTGTCTCAGCCTCCCAAGTGCTGGGATTACAGGTGTGTGCCACTGTGCCCGGCTAAGTATACTGTTTTAACCATCAAGAACTTAACTCAAATAAGCTAAAGAACTAAACAAATACCTCTCAAAAGAAGATTGTACATACTGTCAATGAATACATGAAAAGATATTCAATCTCACTAATAATCATGGAAATGAAACCCAAAACTACAATGAGATATTATTTCATACCAAGTGGAATAACTAGATTCAAAAATACAAATAATAGGACTGAGGTTGTGGCTCAGTGGTAGCACCTGCCTAGCACATGTGAGGCACTGGGTTCAATCCTCAGTACCAAATAAAAATAAATAAATAAAATTTAAAAATATATATAAATACAAATAATAACAAATAGTGGAGAGAATGTCCCCATAAAAGGAGGGGGAGACTCTTATATGGTATTGGTTAGAATGAAAATTAGAATCACTATTATAAAAAAACAGTATATGGACACTCCTCAAAAAATTAAAAATAGAACTACCATACAATTCATCAACGTCATTACTACCATACAATTCATCAATGCCAGTATATATCCAAAGGAAATGAAATCATCATACCAAAAAATTACTTGGACTCCCATGTTTATTGCTGCGCTATGTATAATAGCTAAAATATGGAATCAACCCAGATGAGTTTCAGTGCATAAATGGATTAAAAAAATGTGATACATACATAGAGGAATATTATTCAGTCATAAATAAAACTAAATTTTGTCACTTGCAGCAATATGATGGAACTGGAGGTCACTGTGTTAAGTGAAATAAACCAGACATAGAAAGACAAAAAGGAAAAAAAATTCACCAGATGACTTTAAGAGTATGACGGAGATTGAAAAATATGACAATGCATTTTTAGTATCAGAACATCAGAAAGGTTCCAATCTATTGAACATACAGGAAAAAAAAACCTATTAAAAGAAAATAAAGAACACCTCAAGAACCTGTGGAACAATATAAAAAGATCAAATAAATATATAATGGCAATTCCAGGAAGAGAAAAGGGGACAGGAAAATATATATATATTTTTTTTTTTTTTGA
This sequence comes from Tamias sibiricus, assembly GCA_025594165.1. Classification (NCBI taxonomy): domain Eukaryota; kingdom Metazoa; phylum Chordata; class Mammalia; order Rodentia; family Sciuridae; genus Tamias; species Tamias sibiricus. The sequence goes on along the minus strand of CM046658.1, from coordinate 105,681,195 downwards.
AGAATAGCCAAAATTTCCTATATTTGAAGAAAGTCAAAATTTTATAGATTTATGAAGTACAGTGAATCTTAAATAGAAAAATTCAACCTCACTCATATACTCTGTAAAAAACAAAGTTATAACAAAGAGTGATCAGTAGAATAGAGGAAAGAGACCAGGGGTGGTAAAAGGGGTAGGAGGGGGAAATGCAGGGAATGGTATTAGCCAAAATATATCTTCGTATTGTGTGCATGGATGAATATGTAACAATAAATCTCACCATTATATATGATAATGCACCAATTTAAAAATATGGAGAATAGAAACAAAGTTAAGGAGAAAATATAGACAATATGTTTGTACATTTCTAATTGGAAGGATAGAAGACAATAGAACATTATCTTCAAGGTGCTGAAAGAAAAAAAAAACTGTAAACCCACAATTCCAAAGGCAGCAAAAATATCCTTTTGAATGAAGATTAAACAAATGACATATTCAGAATGGAAAACTAAGATGTGCCACCAGGAGAAATGCACTACAAGAAATACTAAAGGAAGTGTTTCAGGAAGAAGAAAAACATACAGGTAAATTTGAATCTTCAGGAACAAATGAAAAATATCAAAAATGATAAATACCAAAATAAATATAAAAAGATCATTTGTTACTCTTAAATTCTTTTAAAAACACAGGACTGTTTAAAACAATAATATTAATACTGTCTTGTGAAGATGTAAATATATGTACGTATCATATATACAACACTGTCAGTATAAAGAGGAAGGTGGGTAAAGGGAGATGTGTGTGTGTGTACACACAAATACATACAAAGGTTTCAACAACATTTTACATAAAGTGTTACAATATTAACTCAAGGTAGACAAAGCTATGGATACATCATAATTCCTAGAACAACCACAGAAATAAATGCAAAGTGGTAAACATAAAATGATACATAAAAAATGGAATACAAAAAAATGGAATACAAATAGAAAACAGATTTTTAAATGATGGATATAATTAGACCAAGTCAACATTTGAATGACAATTTTTAAAAAAATAGTAATAGTCTAGGTTCTTCAATTATCAGAGACTGTCAGAGTGTATATAAAAAGGAAGACCCAACTATATGTAGGCTACAAATATAAATATATGTTCAAACATAAAGACTAAGAGACAGGGGCTGGGGCTATGGCTCAGTGGTAGAGCGCTAGTCTCACATGTATGAGGCCCTGGGTTCGATCCTCAGAACCACACAAATAAAATAAAGGTATGTGTCCATCTACAAATAAAAAAATTTTTTTAAAAAGAAAAGACTGAGAGAGGGGAAAAAAAAGACTAAAACAAGTTGAAAAATGAAACGTGAACATAAGCATGAGAATCATGGAGTGGCTATTACAATATCAGTTAAAATATATCTAAAGGCCGGGCGCGGTGGCGCACGCCTGTAATCCCAGCACTTTGGGAGGCTGAGTCAGGAGGATCGCGAGTTCAAAGCCAGCCTCAGCAATGGCGAGGCACTTAGCAACTCAGTGAGACCCTGTCTCTAATAAAATACAAAAAAAAAAAAAAAGCTGGGGATGTGGCCCAGTGGTCTAGTGCCGCTGAGTTCAATCCCCAGTACTAAAAAAAAAAAAAAAAAAAAAAAAAAAAAAAAATGTATATATATATATATATATATATATATATATATATATATATAAAGACAAGAGAGTATTGTCAGAAATAAAGAGGACATTAATAATAATCAATAGATCCATTTATTACAATATAATGGTTTTATTAAGTGTGAGGCATATAGCAGAAATTTAAAATACCTATAGTGATCACTGACAGAACTAAAAAGAGAGAGGTTGGGGTTGTGGCCCAGTGGCACAGTGCTTGCCTAACATGTGTGAGGCACTGGGTTCAATTCTCAGCACCACATATAAATAAATAAAACAAACGTCCATCAACAACTAAAAAAAAAAACTTCAAAAAAGAGAAACAGATGATTCCAGAACTGTAAGAGATTTTAATCCTACTATCAATTAATAATAGAACTGGATCCAAAATATCAATTAAAAACACATAGATTTGCCAGGCACGGTGGCACAAGCCTGTAATCCCAACAGCTTTGAAGGCTGAGGCAGAAGGATCATGAATTCAAAGTCAGCCTCGGCAACTTTTCGAGGCCCTAAGCAACTCAGCGAGACCCTGTCTCTAAATAAAATACAAAAAAAGGCCAGGCATGGTAGCACATGCCTGTAATCCCCTCTGCTCAAGAGGATTGCAAGTTCAAAGCAGTTTCAGCAGCTTAGTAAGACACTAAGCAATTTAGCAAGACCCTGTCTCTAAATAAAATATAAAAAAGGCCTGGGAATGTGGCTCAGTAGTTAAGGCCCCTGGGTTCAATCCTTGGTACAAAAAAAAAAAAAAAAAAAACAGAATTGCATAAGCATCATCAACCAACTGGATCTGATATTTTATAGAACACTCAAAAATAGCAGAGTACACATTCTTTCCAGGTACACATGAATATTAACTAAGATATGCAATATCCTGGTTTATAAAACAAACATTATCAAATAAAAAGAAATAAATTGAAGTATATTTTCTCACCATAATGAAGTCAAACTAGAAAATAATAATAAAAGTAAAATAGGAAAATATATCTAAATAGATAGAAATTCAGCAATGAACAATCACAAGGTCAAGGAAGAAATTCCAAGAGAAATTTTAAAATATTTTAATATAAATGAAAATAAAATAATAAAAATAGTATACTGTGGCATCTTCCATATGACAGGGCCGGGCAGAAGCTCCCCTCCCCCCGCCCGTCATAAAAAAGCAACAGGGCCGGGAAGAATGCCCCCCACCCCGGTCGTTAAAAAAAAAAAAAAGGAAACAGAGCCAGGGCAGAATGCCCCTCGTCATAAAAATAAAAAAAGGGGGCTCGAGGCAAAAGCCCCCCCTTTTTTTTACAGATATATGCCACTCAAACACGGAGCTAAAAGAGTTAACCCCTTCTGTGTATGTTTTCACTGTCTCCTTACTGTTCTGTTTTCTGTCCATATATGTGGCCACCAGGTATCGCTATTTCAATTATTTAGAATAAGACTGGTTCTAGAAATTAACCCTATGAAATGTGAGTTGGTAGCATGGAAACATTTTCTACAATTGTACTAATATAGCAAGTTCCTAGTTAAAGAAACAGCTTGGTAAATGCCTGCTGTTTAAAAGGACTTCTTTTACTTCTAAAGTAGTTTAAAATAGAAGCATACAAATTCCTTAGGGTAAAAATCCTTCAGAGCTAACATTCGGCTTTGCCTCTCCTCCCTGCCTCTAGGTTCTAGATAAAACTATTTTAGAATAACAATAGTGCTTTAAATTCCAGACAGTAAAAACTAACTTTCATCAAGCAGTTGAGCAGGTGTGCGAAGTATATGGCTTTAGGGAATCCGTGAGAAATAAATCTGACCCAGACTAAGTTACACATAAGTGTGGAAAAATTGTAAGATGTTCAGACAGTATGTGACCCCCATCTGCACAGGGCCTTGAAACGGTGTACATGACCCCCATCTACACAGGGCCTTAAATTATGTAGGGTAAAAGATTAACATGTCTGAAATGTAATCAGTAAATGTTGCTGCTTCCCTGGACCTTATAACTATGATGTAACCACAAAAGGTTAATGTATGCTGTCAAAAAGTATGCTTATATACTTGCAAAAGAGAAAGTAAAAACCAGAAAGAGGGGCTGGGGTTGTGGCTCAGCGGCAGAGTGCTCGCCTAACGCGTGCGCGTGGCCTGGGTTCGATCCTCAGCACCATGTAAACATAAATGCATTGCATTATGTACAACTAAAGTAAATAAATAAATATTTAAAAAAAAAAAAAACAGAAAGATTCAGCAGCCTAACTCTCGTGTGTGTGAACTGATTTCTCCGTCTCTATCACTGACTCCTTTACCTTTGTGCTGCGTCAAGCGCTTGCGTTTGCACCCCCATCATGCTGTCCTGGCACCCCCAGCCCATAATCCAACTTCGGCAGCCGATAACCCAAGACTTCGGCAGTTGCCCCGAACGTGCTACTCTGCACCTCATGCTGAGACCAGACCTCAACAGTATACCAGAATTTGTGCTAAGAGGCTAAAGAGGTGATTAGAGGGCATTTACAGCAGTAAAATGCTTATAGAAGAGTTTCAAAACCATAATATAAGCTTCTGCCTTAAGAAACTAGAAAAAGAGCTGAGCATGGTGGCTTATGCCTATAATCCCAGTAGCTCGGGAGGCTGAGTAGGAGGATCAAGAGTCAAAGCCAGCCTCAGCAAATGTAGCAAGACCCTGTCTTAAAATAAAAATAAAAAGGACTGGAGATGTAGCTTAGTGGTTAATCAACCCTGGGTTCAATCACTGGTGGGGAAAAACGAACCTACAAAAAGAGCAAAATAAACCCAAAGCAAGAAGAAGAAAATAATAAAGAGTATTAATCAATCATATTGAAAAACAAGTGGAAAAAATGAAACAAAAAGTGCACTATTTGTAAAGATTAATAAAATGAATAAACCTCTAGCAAGACTGACAAAAAGACACAAATAATCAATATCACAAAAGGAAGGATAATGCTCCATAGACATTCAAGGACAATAGAGAATGCTACAAAAAACTCTATCCACAAAAATTTAACAACTTGGAGTAAATGGACTAATTGCTTGAAAAACAAAATTTCCAAAATCATACAAAATAAAACAGGTAAATTTAATACTTCCATAACAATAAAAGAAATTAAATTCAGGCTTAAAACATTGCCAAAAAAGAGTATCTAGACCCAGAAGCTTTCACTGGAGAATTCGACCAAATATTTAAAGAAGAAATAACACTAATTCAACAAAATGTGTTCCAGAAAATAGAAAAGAAATCAATGCTTCCAAGATCATTTTTATGCACCCTGACTCTAAAACCAAGGACAGTACAAGAAAAGAAAACTATTGATCATTATCTCTTATGAAGATAAAAATCCTCAACAAAATATTAACAAATAAAATTAAATAATATTGACATTTTTCAAGTGGGGTTTATCCTGGGAATACAAGGCTGGATCAATACTTGAAAATCAATCTATATAATGTATCACATTAATGTTCTTAAAAGAAAAACCATATGATACAGAAAAATACACAACAGAATTCAACATTGGTTCATAATAAAAAAAAATTAGTAAATGATGAATACATGGGAACTTTCTGTCAAAAAAAAAAAAAAAATGAAAAACCAAAAAACCTGTAACTGACATCATACTTTAAATCAAGACATTAAAAGTATATATGCTCACCATTCCTATTCATAATACTGAAAATATGAGCCACCGCAATAACACAAGAAAAAGAAATGCATATAGATTGAATAGAAAAAAAGTTGTCCCTATTTGCCAACTGAATTATTCTGTACACTGTACATTCTAGGAATTTACAAAATATTCCTAGGACTAATAAGCGAATTTAGCTAGATCTCAGAATACAAATATATTAACCTATCACATTTCCATCTATTTTAAATGTGAAATAAAAAAGATATTTTTAAATCCTATTTTAAATAGCCCCAAAAATACCTAGGTTTAAAAAAAAAATCTAACATAAAATGCACAGGATCCACTTGATGAAATTACAAATTTCTAATGAAAGAAATCAATGATCTATATAAGTGGAGACAGATATTGTATTAGAAGACTAGTAATTATATATAGATTAATTTGGATTTAATTGACATTTTTCAATAATTCCAATAAAAATCTCAGCAAGGATGTTTTAAACATAGAAAAGTTAACTATACAATTTATAGAAAAGGTAAAAGAATTAGAATAGCTAAAACAATCTTAAATAGTATTGGAAGAATCACGCCATCCAATTTTAAAACTTCTTATAAAGCTATAGTAATCAAGACACTGCAATACAGGCAAATGGATAGGCAAATATGTCAAGGGCATACAAGAGAGTCCGGAAATAGACCTAAATAAATATGACCAAATGATTTTTTACAAATGTACAAAAGCAATTTGATGAAAAAAGAAAAGTCTTTTCAACAAACAGAAACATCACCCTAAACTGGGCACAGTAGCACACACCTGTAATCCCAGCAAAGTAGGAGGCTGAGGCAGGAAGATCGCAAGTTCAAAGCCAGCCTCAGCAACTTAGAGAGGCCCTAATCAACTCAGTGAGACCCTGTCACAAAATATAAAATAGGGCTGGGGATGTGGCTCAGCAGTTAAGCACCAATGGGTTCAATCATTATCCTATGGAAATATACCTCTTTGAAATTAGAGGCAACTTCCTGATAACTACTTCTCTGCATCCTGTACTTCATGTGGAGGACAGACACCAAAGAAATTAATTTAAGACTGACATATTCACTGGCTAAGCACAGCCTAGCTAAATCTACAAATATATAATACCTGCCTTTTGTTTCTATAAACTGTAACCACTTCTGTAGGGCTGGTGGAGAAGCAATGCACCTGCTTCTCCCCAATTTGATTGAACTGCATAAAATTGTGTTTCACTTTCTTATGTGGGCAAGTGGCCAAATCTGGCCAACCAGATCAAGGTAGGGTCCCTGACTTGGCTGTCAGTAATAGAATGGCAACTCTACCTAGACTATAATGCTGCCTATGGCCAAAACCTGGAGGAGGGGAACTAGTAAGGAATATCCCTATAGCTATGGAACTTAATTTTGTTCTGGGACTCCCCTTCTTTCCCTTTAACCAATGTTGACTGCCTTTTGCAGCTCTGATGGAATGGAAAAATTAATTTTTAGGACTCTGGGCCTAAAGTTTGGATGTCCCCTCATCTCACTAGCAGTACATATTGACCCATGTCCTTCCTTTTCTGTCACTTGGTGCTTTTCAGCCAACTAGGGATTTCTCAGAAATCCAATCTGGAGTTCTTTTTTTTTTTTTTTTTTTTTTTTTTAGTTGTAGATGGACACAATATCTTTGTTTGTTTATTTATTTATTTATTGGTACTAGGGATTGAACTCAGGGGCATTCGACCACTGGGCCACATCCCCAGCCCTTTTTTGTATTTTATTAGAGACAGGGTCTCACTGAGTTGCTAATGCCTCGCCATGGCTGAGGCTGGCTTTGAACTCGCGATCCTCCTGCCTCAGCCTCCCAAGTGCTGGGATGACAGGCGTGCACCACCGCGCCCGGCTTGTTTATTTTTATGTGGTGCTGAGGATTGAACCCAGTGCCTCATAGGTGCGAGGCAAGCACTCTACCGCTGAGCCACAACCCCAGGCCCCCTGGAGTTCTTTCTTGAACTGTCTGTTTTATAGGACAATTTGGCCTTGTCTTTGATAAGGGTTTTTTGATGGTGCCAATTGGTGTGGAAGAGATACCAAGAGGAGTAGCAGGAGTAGTGGGGAGTGGTGGCACATGCCTATAATCCCAGCAGCTCAGAAGGCTGAGGCAGGAGGATTGTGAGTTCAAAGCCAGCCTCAGCAGAAGCAAGTTGCTAGGGCTAGGAGCATGGCTCAGTGGTAGAGCTCTCACTTCACACATGGGAGGCACTGGGTTTGATCCTCAGCACCACATAAAAATAAAATAAAGGTATTGTGTCCATATACAACTAAAAAATATATTAAAAAAAAAAAAAAGCAAGGTGCCAAGCAACTCAGTGAGACCTTGTCTCTAAATAAAATACAAAATAGGGCTGGGGATGTGGCTCAGTGTTTGAATGCTCCTGGGTTCAATCCCTAGTACCAAAAAAAAAAGAAAGAAAAAAGAAAAAAAAAGAAAGAGCAGTAGATCTCTTAGGGTGTGTTTGAAAAATCTTTGTTGTGAAAATGAAAAGCACTAACTCTATCTCAGTGTTACCTAAGTTTTAAGTACAGAATGGCCTATCTATCTGAAAATGCACTTTGATTTAATGCAACTATTTTATATCTTTGGTAACCTGACAATTGGCTTAACAGGTTAAACTCAATGGCTACAGCAACAGAGTTATCTACTAAGATAGGGAATCACACTTTAGAAGAAAATACCTGTTCGCAGGTTAGAAAGGACTATAGGCAACTCATCTAGGAAGGTGCAAGTAAGGGCAGGGTCACCCCTGCACCTTGAGCTACCCAGCTCACTTTTGGTGTTTGAGGCCCTCCAAGCCACCTAAGAAGGTATTTCTTGGTCCACTGCTGACATAGTAGGAAGGACTTGCTAAAAGCAGCACATTTTATTGACCCAACATTTCCCAAGCACTACTCTTGCTTCAGTCATCAGATAAGACTTGTTAGTCAACTAACTGCGACCAAAATACCTGGCAAGAACAACTTAGAGGAGGAAAAATTTATTTTTTGCACTCAAGGTTTCAGAGGTCTCAGTCCCTGGTCAGTCACTTCATTACTTTGGGTCTGAGGTGAGAGGTAGAACATCATGATCAAAGGGCATGATAAAGGAAGCTGCTCAGAACATGGCAGATAGGGAGTAGAGAAAGAGAAAAGGGCCAGAAACAAATGTAGTCAAGGTTACACTCCCAGTGACCTACTTCTTCCAGCCATGCTCCACCTACCTAAGATTGACCACCCAGGAGTCCATTCAGCTATCAACAGATTAATCCAGTAAACAGATTTATCCACTGATGAGATCAGAGGATTAATCATTACATAAAAGCCCCACCTAGCCGGGTGTGGTGGCGCACACCTGTAATCCCAGCACTTGGGAGGCTGAGGCAGGAGGATCTCGAGTTCAAAGCCAGCCTCAGCAATGGCGAGGCACTTAGCAACTCAGTGAGACCCTGTCTCTAATAAAATACAAAAAAGGGCTGGGGATGTGGCCCCGTGGTCAAGTGCCCCTGAGTTCAATCCCTGGTACCAAAAAAAAAAAAAAAAAAAGCCCCACCTATGAACTTTGCTGTATTGAGGATCATATATATATATTCCACAGATGAGCATTTCAGGGGACTTTTCATCTCCAAACCATAATAAGCCCCTATCAAAAAAAAAAAAAAAAAAAAGGACAATATTTATACATAATTGCTTTATTTTGAGTTCATACTTTTTTCCTCTGGTAAATTCACTTTTTGATTCTGTGCCCTTAAATAATATATGCTTTGTTCTGTTTTGTTTGATTGAAAGCTTTTAATTTTTTCCACCTACCTAAAAGAAGGTTGGTGTTTTTTTTTGTTGTTGTTTCTTTTTTCCCTCCCTCCCTCCTTCCCATCCCCCACAAGAAAAACTGGTTATTCAAGTTTGCTGGTCTGAGTCTTTGATTTACAAATTTTCTGCCTAGCCTCAACTAAGTTATACCTTTGAAAATACAAACTTAAATTTACAGACTGCTTAGGGCATATCAGTTTGACTTTTTAAAACTACCAAAACAATAAATCTAAGCTTTAAAACTTTTCTTGTGTTCACATATGTTTATATGCTTATATATACCACTTGTTTGCATGGTACTAAACTGACTTATAGATAAGCAAGCACATAACTTAAAATCTGTTAAGTCAGCCCGAATGCCTCCTTATTTATATGACTTGAGTAAATCTGTGACGAATAACTCAATTTGAACTTGTTAATAATAAAGGTGTCTTTAAAACTTGGTAACTTTAAGGCCTACAAATCACTTGGAATATTTATTTTTTTTTAAACAATGGCAAATGTTCATATTTTATTTCAAATTGGTTTGCTTATTATCCATTTCAAACCATTAAGTGAAATGTTACTTGTAGAAAATTAAAAATTATTTGCATCAATAATAAAGAAGTCCAACAAATTAATAAGAATTAATCATATCAAACATTAGTATCCAAAAAATGGGATTTTGCACAAACAAGTATATAAAATATAGTAGCCAATTTCAGTTTACTTTGTGGCAATGAACATGCACTTGAATAGTGGAATACTTAATCTCTAAGTATTTAAGAAAGATACAATATTAATACTTTCCATGTCCGCGGGTAATTTAAAGAGAGATGTTAAAATGAGTTTATCCGGTGTTCTAATCAGTAAGGTGCTTGCAGTAAGTAACCAAATATTAAAGACATCTTTATTAAAATGACCAGATGTAGGCCAGAAAGTTACCAAATATTAAAGACATCTTAAAATGACCCTCCAAACTATTAAATGAATTGTGTGCTACTTCTGATATTTAGTCTAGTTTGCTTCAATTAAATGTATAGAATCTTTTTCACTAAAAAATGGGATTATTTTGACAGTAAATACAGATCTATTTTTCTAATATGTCATCATGCCTATTTTGCTTTTTCTTCAGGTTTTGTATTATTTTGAATGTCTTTTCTCATCTTTTATTTTTCATTTACCAGAGACTGAATCCAGGGGCACTCAACCACTGAGCAACATTCACAGACTTTTTTTTTTTTTTTTTTTAAACAGTCTCTCACTAAGTTCATTAGGGCCTCTGTAAGTTGCTGAGGCTGACTTTGAACTTGTGATCCTCCTGCCTCACCCTCCCAAATTGCTGGGATTATAGGCATGTGCCACTGCACCCACCTCTTTTCTCCATTTTTAATTACCCAGACAGGATAATAATCAGTCTTGGTGTTGAATAATCCTTAAATTCTTGAGGAATTTAAAGTAAGTTAAAATCCATTTATAGGTAAGTTCCAACAATTTGGTAATGACTGATCTGATCTTTGCAAAGTTTTTAAATAGTTGACTTAGAGGACAAAGATTTTAAAAGATGGATGAATAAGATGGATATCGTTGGGGCTGGGGTTGTGGCTCAGCGGTAGAGCGCTCGCCTAGCACGTGTGCGGCCCGGGTTCAATCCTCAGCACCACGTAAACATAAATGCATTGCATTGTGTACAACTAAAGCAAATAAATAAATATTAAAAAAAAAAAAGATGGATATCATTATCCTAAATGCATGACTGAAGATTTGAATGGTATGACTATACATTGCATACAGTGTTATGTAAAAAGACACTCCATATGTTTATTATGAATTATACTGCATACTACTATTATAAATAACAACACTTTGAATTTAAAATTTTTTTTAAAAAAGATTGTTTTATCAAGTTAATTTCCTATTTTCTGATTTTGTTAGGATTTTGAACTGCTTAAAAAAGTTAAGTACTACAAGAGATAGGGTTTATTCAATTCCTCATTTGTTTTAACGTCTCTTTTTGGTTTATTACTCCGGTTAAATTAACTACTATTTTTACAATAATATGGTATGTTTTTGTTGAAACAAACAGTTTAAAGCTTTAAATGTTTGATAGTCTGGGTATAATACTGTAAATCATGATTTTTGTCTTAACATACTATAGAGGTAACTAAATTATCTTCTTCAGTCATTAAACAATGTAATAATATCTCATATATTGTTTGCAGTCATTTTAGATAGATAATGTGAGCCATCTCTCTATAGTTAATACAGGGCAATCTGCTTTATTCATCCTCCATCTCAAGACTAACTTAAGATTGAAGATTTTGGTATAGGATATGTATAAGACTGGCTATTTTAAAGGGGCTTTCTCCATTGTACTGTTTGCACTGTGACTTATTTAACAAAACATTGAAGTAAACATTCTTTTTTTCTTTATTGGTGTAATGACATTAATTCTTATAGACTGGGTTCAAGGTTTTCATGGTCCAACAGAACGCACTTAAATTCTAAAGATGTTATGGAATATGGTATTGACTTTCTACCCAGATGGAGATTAGCCCTGATTGCATAAGAAGGGCTTTATCAGATAGGCACTATTTAATGCAGATCTGACAGGACTACTTTTACTAACAAGTTGGTTTTCTTTGGATGAAGATGATAGAACTAAGGAGATTATTTTTATTGGTTCCAATCTATTATACAGACTGGATTGCTTTAATGTTTTATATTTTTCTGGTCTGAGTTAATCTTTCCAAAAAAAACCTTCTGTTGCTTAAAATTGGCTAAGAACAAGTCTGCTGACACTGACTCATAAACTACTGCTCCCCACCCCTCAACATGGGACCAATCAGATCAAGGACTAATCAGGACAAAAAGTTCCTACAGCATGGGACCAACCTGCATGGCAAATAATCACCAATGTCTTCAGAGGAAATCTTTCTGACACAAGAAGGAAAATCACATGAAGTCATTTTTCAAACCCCACCAAAAATAAATAGCCTTGAGGTTATGGAAAGAATTCTTGCATAAACTAACACTAGTCTTTCCTCCAGGTGGAACCAGTATTTCAGACTTTGTCTCTTAAGAAATAAGCATCTGATTCCTTATGCTCAAGTTCCTTGATGGGATCTATACACAGATCCAACCAATAAACTGTCAGCCATAGACAGGCCAATTCCCTCAAGATTGAGGTATAAAATAAACAGAATGAATTTGGGTCATACCACCTTTGAAATTAAAAGCAATTTCCTGATAACTGTTTTTCTTCATTCCATACCTCCTCATAAGGACAAGCAGAATCAAAAAAAATTAAGACTGATATATTCTCTGGCTAAGGATAACCTATATATATCACCTGGCTGGTTTCTATAAACTATAACCATTTCTGAAGAACTGGTGAAGTAATCTAGCTGCTTCTCTCCCATTTGATTAAACTGCATAAAATTCATTTTCCTTTTTTCATTATATACTTATTTCTTGTGAGTGGCTACTGAATCTGGGCACCTGGAATGCAAGCAGGCTTCCTGGATTGACTTCCAGTAACACTACATCAATGCAAAGTATTTAAAATTTCAACATCTCTCAAAACCATTCACTTTTCTCATTTTTTCCCATGAACTTCCTGCCTGAGATACCATCAACTCTCCTCTGGCTACTGTGATTGCTTGCCTACTTTTAACTATTCTACTTTAATATACTATTCTCCATACTGTAAGCAATATGATCTTTTCAAAATATGAATCTGACCAAGTCACCCCCTGCTAAAATTCTTTAGAACTTCCATTTCTCTTGGGATAAAATACAAAATTCCCTTGATAAGATTTACAAGGTCAAAAACTGCCAACCTTCTACTCCCTCATTCTGTAGCCTCATCCTGCATCACACTTTCCCTTTCACTCCATCTTTAACTCAACATACTCCCTCCCACAAAAGAACCTTTTCCCACTTGTTTTCTCTGCTTGATACAGTATCTCCTTCTTTCTCTGGATTTCAATTCAATCTTTATTTGTTCCTTTTAGATAATACATGACAGTAGAGTGTATTTTGACATATTATACATACATGGAATATAACTTCCCATTCTTGTGGTTGTACATAATGTGGAGTTACACTGGTGGTATTCATATATGAACATAAGAATGTTATGTCCCATTCATTCTACTGTCTCCTATTCCCATCCCTCCTCCCTTCCCTTCATTTCCCTTTGTCTAATCCAATGAACTTCTATTCTTTCCTCCCCCCACTTGTTGTGTGTTAGTATCCCCATATCAGAGAGAACATTCAACCTTTGTTTTTTTGGGATTGGTTTATTTCACTTAGCATGATAGTCTCCAGTTCCATCCATTTACCGGCAAAAGTCATAAAGGCATTCTTTTTTATGGCTGAGTAATATTCCATTGAGTATATATATATATATATATATATATATATATATTTTTTCTTTATCCAGTCATCTGTTGAAGGGCATCTACGTTGGTTCCACAGCTTACCTATTGTGAATTGAGCTGCTATAAACATTGATATGGCTGCATCACTGCAGTATGCTGATTTTAAGTCCTTTGGGTATATATTTCTTTTAAAAAGCCTCTCCTGACTTCTCTAACTACTTCAAATTCCTTTATTATTGGCCTCATTGTACTGTGAAACAATAAATTGCCTTTATTACCATTGTGATATTACATCTGAATGGCTGATTGTATTTATGAGTGATTATTGCATGACTGTAGTTCCATGAAGACAGGATATTAATCCATTTATTCCCCACTGTATACCCAGAGTATAGAAAAATTGGACCACAACAAATGCTTCCTGGGTGAATAAAATGTATTATCTTATTTATCCCTCATAACTCCCCTATTAAATATGCACAATTATTTGCCCCATTTCATAGATGGAAAAATTTGAGCAATCAGGAGTTTAGGTAAATTATTCCAGGTCATACAGCTAGAAGGTGAAGAGCTAGCTGGATACCAATTGAAACACTCTTATCCTAAGGACCAAGGAATTGATTGCTCTATTGCTGTTTATATATAACAAAAGCCAGTCCAGTCCTTGTCCAAGTAGGTGTAAATCTTAAAGATTTACTATACTAAATTAATGCTTTAGAATTCATCCAACAAATAGGTATAAAGTGCTTACCAAGTATCAGTTGATGTGCTATGTACTAGGATTACAGAGTAAACAGGACATAGGCTCATAGCTTTTACTGAAATAAACATCTACTCCACTATTTATTTAATGAGCATATAGAATGTACGAGCTACTGTGCTAAGGGGGAGCCTAAAGGATAAACAAAACTTTCAATAATTATATTGAAAACAAATTTATTTCATGTGTGATTATTGTTAAATAGGAAAAATTCAGGGTGCTATAGAAAATAGGCCATACAGACACTTATACATAGCCTGGAGTGTCAAGAGAGGTTTTGTAAATACATGACATTTAAGTTGACACTTGAAGTACACATTAGCACATTAAACACAATAAAAGCATTATTGTTATAAAAATTTGTGCAAAATAAATTCAGTGGAAAAAGAATTAGCATTTGGAAACAATGCTTCCCAAGAGAAGAAAGGACTAGAAGTTTAAAAATCAGGTAATGCAACAAGTAAACACAAAATTAAGTATCTGTAGTCATAAACAATATTGTCCCCTATACCAAATTTTTACCAATTGCACATCAGATAGAGCACTAATCTCTAAGGTATATAAAGAACTCAAAAATCTTAACACACACACACAAAAAAATAACCCAATTATAGAAAACTATGGCCTTGCATGACAAATCCAGGTAGTAGCCCCTCTTTGTAGATCCTTAAGCTAAGAATGATTTTTACGTTTTTACAAAGTTATTAAAAAGAACAGTAAAGGAAGAGGAAAAAATTAACACAGATCATACAAAACCCACAAAGTCTAAAATATTTACTAGTCCTTTATAGAAAAATTTTGTCAAATTGGGGTTTTTAGCTCAGTGGTAGAGTGCTGGCTTAGCATATGCAAGGCCCTGAGTTTGATCCCTAGCACCACAAAAAGAAAAAAAGAAAGAAAGAAAGAAAATGTTTACCAACCCATCCATGCTCCATACACTGAAATCAATTAAAATATAATGAAGACTTGTTTTACAAATTCACTAAACACACTATTCTACCTAAACACTAAATATGGGTACTGAATATACATCACACCTATCTTTTTCAGATTGATTTTTGCTACATAATAGTCAAATGTACTAAATTTACAGTTGCATAATGCATATTTTATTTAAATGTGCCACCAACACATATTTAAATAATATAAACACCTTGAAAAAAGACAGTTAACAAGATGTATAAAAATTGGTATAGATAAAATTGAAGCTTTAAAATCAAATATTTTGTATTTGAGCAAAAAACATTAATACAAAATAGTTATGGTGTAAGAGTATAAATCAGTGGATTCAATATTATTTGGAAAAGTAAATGCTATATATTAATAGGAAAAACGATATATTTACCAAGATTTTTTTCAATTCTTCAAGTTCTACTTCTTTGTTATTTTTAAACTGAGTCATCTCTTCTAAAATAAGCAAAAGAATATAAATGTGTTAAAACTGGATTAAAAAAAATAGGAGAGGAGAGAGGGGGTAATAAGAATAATGCCACCTGAAAAGGAAAAACAAAAAGATAGATTAATGCAAATCAAATACTCTAAAGCACAGAAGAAGCCCAAATTTTTACCAATTGCACATCAGATAGAGCACAGCAAATAATCTCTAAGGTATATAAAGAACTCAAAAATCTTAACACACACACACAAAAAAAAAATAACCCAATTATAGAAAACTATGGCCTTGCATGACAAATCCAGGTAGTAGCCCCTCTTTGTAGATCCTTAAGCTAAGAATGATTTTTACGTTTTTACAAAGTTATTAAAAAGAACAGTAAAGGAAGAGGAAAAAAACACAGATCATACAAAACCCACAAAGTCTAAAATATTTACTAGTCCTTTATAGAAAAATTTTGTCAAATTGGGGTTTTTAGCTCAGTGGTAGAGTGCTGGCTTAGCATATGCAAGGCCCTGAGTTTGATCCCTAGCACCACAAAAAGAAAAAAAGAAAGAAAGAAAGAAAATGTTTACCAACCCATCCATGCTCCATACACTGAAATCAATTAAAATATAATGAAGACTTGTTTTACAAATTCACTAAACACTATTCTACCTAAACACTAAATATGGGTACTGAATATACATCACACCTATCTTTTTCAGATTGATTTTTGCTACATAATAGTCAAATGTACTAAATTTACAGTTGCATAATGCATATTTTATTTAAATGTGCCACCAACACATATTTAAATAATATAAACACCTTGAAAAAAGACAGTTAACAAGATGTATAAAAATTGGTATAGATAAAATTGAAGCTTTAAAATCAAATATTTTGTATTTGAGCAAAAAACATTAATACAAAATAGTTATGGTGTAAGAGTATAAATCAGTGGATTCAATATTATTTGGAAAAGTAATGCTATATATTAATAGGAAAAACGATATATTTACCAAGATTTTTTTCAATTCTTCAAGTTCTACTTCTTTGTTATTTTTAAACTGAGTCATCTCTTCTAAAATAAGCAAAAGAATATAAATGTGTTAAAACTGGATTAAAAAAAATAGGAGAGGAGAGAGGGGTAATAAGAATAATGCCACCTGAAAAGGAAAAACAAAAAGATAGATTAATGCAAATCAAATACTCTAAAGCACAGAAGAAGCATTGATTCCAAATCAACTAAGTAATAATGAGTAAATATTAATAGTAATGTCTTTATAAATTAATTCCACAGCTAAATGAGCCCAATGTTCCCAAATCAAAATGAACAATGTATCTACATAAAATATATTTTGAGTGTCTAACAGAAGAAAAAGTAGGCCCAAATCTCCATCATATCAGATTAGGCCCCTACTTCCTTAAATAAGACACCTGTAGCACAAAAATTAAAATCAAGAATTAATGAATGGGATGGATTCAAACTAAAAACTTCTTCTCAGCAAAAGAAACAATCAGTGAGGTGAATAGAGAGCCTATAGCTTGACAGCAAATTTTTACCAATTGCACATCAGATAGAGCACTAATCTCTAAGGTATATAAAGAACTCAAAAATCTTAACACACACACAAAAAAAAACAAATAACCCAATCAATAAATGGGCCAAGGAATTGAACAGACACTTGTCAGAAGGTGATATACAATCAATCAACAACTATATGAAAAAATGTTCAACATCTCTAGCAATCAGACAAATGCAAATCAAAACTACTCTAAGGTTTCTTCTCACTCCAGTCTGAATGGCAGCTACTCCAGTCTGAATGGCAGCTATTAAGAATACAATCAATAATAAGTGTTTTGGTGAGGATGTAAGGAAAAAGGCACACTCATACATTGCTGGTGGGACTGCAAAATGGTACAGCCAATATGGAAAGCAGTATGGAGATTCCTTGGAAAACTAGGAATGGAACCACCTTATGACCTAGCTATCCACTCCTAAGTCTATACCCAAAGAACTTAAAAACAGCATACTACTGGCACACACAGCCACATCAATGTTTATAGCAGCACAATTCACAATAGCTAAATCGTGGAACCAACCTAGATGCCCTTCAGTAGATGAATGGATAAATAAGATGTGGTATATATACATAATGGAATATTACTTGACAATAAAAGATAATAAAATAATAGCATTTGTAGGTAAATGAATGAAGTTGGAGAATATAATGCTAAGTGAAGTTAGCCAATCCCAAAAAAAAAATGCCAAATGTTTTCTCTAATATAAGGAGGCTGATTCATAGTGGGGTTGGGATGGGGAGCGTAAGAGGATTGGATGAACTCTGGAAAGGACAATGGGGAGAGAGGGGAAGGGAGGGGGCATGGGGGTAAAAAAGATGGTGGAATGAGATGGACATCATTACCCTAATGTATGAAAACACGAATGGTGTGAATATACTTTGTATACAACCAGAGATATGTAAAATTGTGCTCTATATGTGTAATATGAATTGTAATGTATTCTGCTGTCATATGACAACTTAGAATAAAAAAATTTATATATATATATGCATATATATATTGAATGAAGTCAGTGTGTACCTTTATCTTCAACTCATCATTATCTAATTAATTCTATCCAGCCTCAATTTTCACTTAAATGATTTTATCTTTCCTCAAGGTAACTCTGACCATTGTACTTTGGATTTCAACATTCCCACCTCCTCTTAGACTTTAACTGCCCTCTTACCAACATACACCGACTCTATGTAGAGGAATCTTTTATTTTTCCTATCCCATCTAAAAACCCCATTTGAATATAAAACAAATAATAATAAATCTTTCTGCCCTTTCAATGAGCTGGGAATGTAGCTCAGTGGCAGAGTGCTTACCTAGTGTAGGCAAGGCACTGGGTTCATGGTTCATGCAAAACTAATGCCTATCTCCATGACATGAATAAAATTATAATCTCAAAGGTCAACATAACCATTTTATGATGTAATTTATCAGCTTTCATCATTATGGAGCTTGACAGTATTTGATACTATTAACTACTCCCTACTTTTTCCCCTTTATCAAGACCTTGCATTATTTATATTTCCTGTTTCCAAAACTCCTCTTTTATTGTTGTTCTGTTGTTGTTAACACCTTTCCTTCTTGCCACCATAAATATCAGTGCTCTACAATTACTTTCTGTACTTCTGAATTTAATGTTATGCTAATGAATCGAAAACCTTTCCAACCCAAACCTGTTTTCTTCCTTACATTTTTAAACATTTAAACATTCCCTAGTGATGTCCAGTTGTCACCTAAAAAATGTACTGGGTCTGAAATATTGTCTTTCCTCACAATTAAGGGTTACTGATCATTAGAAATGTAATATAATTACTGAAAATTTCTCTTACTCTATACATTTTTTAAAAACCACTTACAATAACTGCCTACAATCTTTAAGGAAAAATCAACAGAATATGATCTTTAAAAAAAAAAAAAGAAATCTGTCACATGTAATATTTGTTTAAAAAAAGTTCCATTTTAGGTTAAAATATATAATTTTTGAAAATCTGAGGACTGAAAACAATGGAATAGTATGTCTCTACACACTCTCACCTCAATTCAATAAAATTTTTAAAAAGACATCTCACACACACACACACACACACACACACACACAGAGGACATTACTAAAACAAGACAGATTACCATTAACAAATCAGAAAGCTGAAGAATTCTTGGGGGAAAATAACTTGCACTAATTCAATGAAGGCTGCATAAAACAACAAAACCAGGTTACCAGACCTCCCACCTCAGTTTAAAAACAAAAGTTTTAAGAATTGGTGTCAAAAGAACATAGCAGTGCCCCCAAATACCTCAAGATCCCTAAGCAAGATAAACATCCCCTATACCAAAACAGAAGCTACCACACCCACCTCCCCTTGCAATACCTCCCTCTAGTTCCCAGAATCAAAGAATCATTCTCATTATATTTGGGTGAATATGGATTCTTATGTAATTAAATGAGTAGAAAGTCAGGTATCAATAATCTAAAACTATGAAAGACAGTCTCCAAATTCACCTAAGAGAAAAACTAAAACACAAAGAGAAAGAATTAATAGAGCAAACAAAAGTAGATGTTTTGCTAAGTGTAATATATTCCAACAGAATACTATGATGCTGAAATAGATTATCTAGTGCTCTCAGAAATTTAAAATTTGGCAACTGAGATTTTTAAAACAGAAAAATAGACATAGTAAAAGATTTAATTAGTGGGGGAGAAGTAAAAAAAATTTCCCCCAAAATTTAGGGAAAGGAACAAAGAAGGAGACAGTATAAAGCAAAATATAAAAAATACAAAGGCTAGATCCAGAATTTCCAAACTCTATCCATTAAAACTTCTGAGGGAAAACAGTAACACTTAGCATAGGAAATAATAGAAGAAAAAATTTCAGAGCTAAAGAAGACAAACTACCATCAGATTAATGAGCCCATCAGAAGAAATAGCAGAAGTGTGATATGATTCCATTTTTAAACAATATTCTCTCATGCCTGGACTACTCAAATAGCCTCTAAGCCCATTTATCTCTTCTGCTTTTTTCCTCATTGCCTGTACTCTTCACACACCCCAAATTTATCTGACATACAGAAGATACAGTGAACTTTTAAAAAATGTTAAAATCTCTTAATGATTTTCCTTCACTGTTGGAATAAAAATTCCTTTCCTTGAACCTACCTGATATTATCTCCATGAGTTCATTTCATTCCTCTCCACATCAATTTGTATACATTATATAAATGAAACAAGTTCCTTCATACCTCAGAGAATTTCTACATGCTTTTCCCTCTGACTGAAAAGTTTTCCCTGGTACCCATGTTTCACCTAATATTTCAAATCTCATTTATTTTTTTAAGTCTCAGACAAAGCCACTCCTAATCACCAAATCTAAATTAGATCATATTATTTTAATATGTTCATTATTTTCATTTCCCTCATAGCATTTATCCCAATTTGTATTTAAACATTTATCTGTGATTGTTTTATGTTTCTCCCTAAGTAATGCAAACCTCATGTGACCATATATCATGTCTATTCTCCCTCCTCATTACATATACAAGGCTTAATGGGAAATATAATGGGAAATAAATATCTAAGTCTTAGCTTAATAGTTACATTGTAATAATCAAAATAATAATAATAATAATCTAATAATCAAAGCAGAAGCAATAAAACACAACAGAAGGAAAATTTGTTACATGACCAAATTGAAAGCAAAAATGGGTACAGACACAGAAAAATGACCAGAGGAATAAGACCTATTTAGAGCAATATGATACTGAATTAAGGATGGGAAACTCATGAAGCAACAAAGCAAACTACATCCAGTAAAGAAACTGGGAAATTTTTTTGACAAAGATTTCACATTACAGTTGGCTTTAACTTATCTTGGTTTGCACTACCCTTGCTACTTAAGTGAACAATGAAAAGACAGCTGATATTTAAATGTTTTATTTTGTTGTTGTTGTTTTCAGTAGAGTGACATGACAGTAGAGTGTATTCTGACATACTGTGCATACATGGAATATAACTTATTCTAATTAGGATCCCATTATTGTGGTTGTACATGATGTGTCAAATAGCTCTTAAATTTGCAATAATCAGACAAGTATTGTTAAAGGAACACTCTAGCAGCGATATAGCAAATAAGAAAAAGGTTGACAAAACTGGGGGTGGGAGGATTGATTCTCAAACTACTATAATTAGTACTGGTCCAAGATATCTGATTCAGACCTCAAGTCAAGATATAAGGAATACTTTCTACTGTCATGTATAACTAATTACAACTAACTTTAAAAAAATAAAATCATAAAAAAAGATAAAAGGAGTAGAGAGGGCTATATCTGAGCAGTGCACAGATAACAAGTGGTTTTAGGATTAAAAATACTGAGGAGATGATGGAGGAACACTCTTGCCAAGATGTAAGACTAAGAAAATACCATACAAGAAGAAATGTAAAGTATAGCCAGGAAACAAAAGCAATTAAGAATGAGGCTGGGCCGGGTGGGTGCAGCACATGCCTGTAATCCCAGCACGTGGGAGCCTGAGGGAGGAGGATCGTGAGTTCAAAGACAGCCTCAGCTATGGCAAGGCACTTAGCAACTCAGTGAGACCCCTGTCTCTAATAAAATACAAAAAAGGGCTGGGGATGTGGCCCAGTGGTCGAGTGCCCCTGAGTTCAATCCCCAGTACAAAAAAAAAAAAAAAAAAAAAAAAAATGAGGCTGGGCATGGTAACACACCTGTAATCCCAGTGGCTCAGGAGGCTGAGGAAAAAGGATTGCAAGTTCAAAGATAGTCTCAGCAAAAGCGAGGTGCTAAGCAACTCAGTGAGACCATGTCTCTAAATACAAAATAGGCCGAGAATGTGGCTCAGAGGTTGAATGCCTTGAGTTCAATCCTGGGTATCCCCCGCCAAAACAAAGAATTAGGATTATTGGGTTTAGAAGGGGTATATAAGAAAGTCAAAGCAAACAGAAGCTAAGTCAAGTCAGTAAGGGATGAGTAAAGATGAGGACAAATTACGATAATCTCAAACACAGTCTGACAATTACAATCAGACAAATACAATCTGTGTTCCATTATGTTCTTCACATGCCTCCTCTGCTAAATTAAGAGAATGTGCTTAAACTCTAAAACCAAGACACAGAAAAATGAGAACTTGAACTGTTCCGGTTTGTGGGCATGAAGGAAAAGGGAAAAATTCAAAAGTTATTTAAGAGTTAAAAACTCTCAAATTATATGTTATAAATTAGATTAATAATTACAAACAGCAGCAACTAAAAAACCAACTAGATGTGAAGCCAAAAGGAGAAAGATGAGATTCCAAGATTTCTGGTTTTGAGAACTACACTACTACCCAAAGAAAGGAAATAAGCTAACGTTGAGACCCTATGTGATTGTTAATGCTACTTTTCCAAATACAAAGTTTTCTATATTCACCCTATCATCCTCTACAACAATCCAATGACTTAAGGTCTACTTTTAAAATGAACCTCTTCCATAAATCCTTTCCCAACTATGCAACCCACATTGATCTTTGGCTTCCTCTTGGCATCAGCATTTACACAACTTCAACAACAGAAATCTCTGTGCATTTACCCCAAATACACAAAGACATATTTATATTTTATACTGTTGTAATATAAATATGTATTATTTTCATTATAAAACAAAAAACAAATAGAAACAGAATTTTAGTATTTTATTTCCTTCTCCTAATACAATTCTTACTAATCCCTCATTTTGGACACCACTGATCTTTCCTATGTTCAAATTTTTTCTCATAATAGTCAGAAATGTTTCAGGGGCATGGTATTTGACTTCCTCTACATGTTCCCACAGCATATACACAGTACTAAAAAACACATAGTACTGTTTCATAATTCTAGAATTTCTTATTCAAACTTCTCATAATGCATTACTGTGAGAAAATAACATTGTTCATTGAATTTGTAATATGACAAATAACAGCCACTTAATTTCAATACTAGGCTGAACTGTTACAAATAAATCCATGAAATATCCATTAAAAATATTTTAAGGATAAAAATTATTCCTTAATCTACAATAAGCAACAATTCTGAAGAAAGTAGACATATGCAATGATGTAGAGCAGTACTTTATGCTCCAATGGAAGATTTAAAAAATTGGATGAGGAATGCATTTTTAACCATTCTAACAAAGTAATACTAAAAATATAAAATTATTTGATTTGGATAATACAATTTTGGATGATCAGAGGTTAATCTACAGTGGAAAATTCAGCGTTGCAAAAGCATAAATATGGTTCAGACAGCCTATTTGTGAATGTTAAAGAAAACACTTCAGATACAGGCAACATTAGTTGTAATTATTTCAACTGTGTAAGTATTCAAGGCTAACTATAAAGTTGACAGAAAATTATGGAGATATTCTTTAAAAAGGCCCGTTGATTCATGATATTTCTTTAATTTATAAAAATTCTTGGGGCTGGGGTTGTGGCTCAGCGGTAGAGCGCTTGGCTAGCATGTGCGCGGCCCGGGTTCGATCCTCATCACCATGTAAAAATAAATGCATTGTGTACAACTAAAGCAAATAAATAAATATTTTTTTAAAAAATTCTTTTCATTGAAATTAGCAAATCATACTTTGTATCTGTAATGCTCTATACCTGTAGATATGTAGATTTATAAATATGAAGCATAGGTTATTAGAATTAGCTAACTAGTCATAAATTCACAAAACAATCACAGAACTCTCTCTTTAGACATGAAAGTTGTAGATAACATAACACAGACTAGGTTTTTGTACAAATAGTTCATAATCTAACATAAACAAACAATGAAATTTTAAAATTCACTTAAAATATACAGACATTTCTTACTGAGCATTATGAAGGTCTCTGAATCTTAAAATAAGAAAAAGAGAATACAAACACGTCTTAGGCTACTTACATTTCTAGATATCTATGAACTAAATAATAAAAATGAATAATCTTTCCTAAGATTTGAATTTCCTATTTTCAATTATGTTTTCATATCAGCTAATATTATAAAAATACATATTATCTGCTCTAAATCTTACCCAGTTCACTTGATTTCTTCTGAAGCTCCATGGTAAGTATTTTCAGATGATCTTCATTTTTTTCCAATCTTGTAAGACACATTATTTTGCAATAGAAAACATTCTTTTATCAGAGGACATCTAATACCTAAGACTAGTATAGTTTCTTAGCATAGATTCATTCATTCAATTAGTAAACATTTATTGAATATCTACTCTGTACATTCTAAAATATGACTATTATAAGTACATACTAGTATATTTATTACATCTACACAAAACCTTAAGGTTATGGTTATAATTTGTCTCCTAGCTATTGATAACCAAATTAATCTATTTTAGAACTTTGAGACCAAGCATAATTATTATTATTATTATACTAAATTCTGCCTCAGGAACAATACATGTATAATTTTATAGCTTTCTCTGACTTTCTGGTTTTTGCAAACTACAAATTGAGGTAATTGGAACAAACAAACCTAAGGTAACTCACAATTTTAAAATTTGACAATTTCCTGGATAGGTCAATAAAGAATATACAAAAATATGGGGAACTAGAAGAGCTAATTTTCTTCCTTTATTATGCATAATCAAGAAGATTAAATTATGATGGTACATAAATGGGATAGTACACCATGTAGCTAATGAAAATTATAATATAGTCCTTATTTATTAATCAAGAATTTGGATATTAATAAAATAACAATAAAAGAGCAGATTAAAACAGTATTTATGTAAACAATGCATATAAAAGGAAAAGATACATACAAAAGAAATACTGGGAGATAAATCTGAATACTTAGGAGATAAATATGTTCCTCTCCTGTACCCTCCCAAATTTTATTAACCCAAAGCTAATGGAATAGAAACATTTACCAGGTCTTAAAACACAGCTTTATATGAATATTTTCTTAATATCAAAAAAATAGTTAATCTTAAACAGTCAAGTTTTATACAAGTTTGTGTAGCAGTTGCTATTTAGATGAAATGCAAATGAATATTTTAAACACAGCTAATCATATCCATTAATTTAATAAATATAGAGTGCTACCTATCCTATTACAGAATATTTGCTAACTTTATAAAGCAGAGATAAGGTTACAGACCCCAGTGAAACAAACTTCCCAACCCAGAAATTATGCCTATGAAGCTAATAATAATCCATTGTTTCATGTAACCCACCATTCTGTGTAATTAAAATGTACCAATAAAAATAAATGTTTTATTTCTACATCAGCACTTAGAACTTTGTGGATGAAGCTTGACTGTATGGTAAAGAATACATGGAGCTGGGCGCGGTGGCGCACGCCTGTAATCCCAACACTTGGGAGGCTGAGGCAGGAGGATCACGAGTTCAAAGCCAGCCTCAGCAATGGCGAGGCACTTAGCAACTCAGTGAGACCTTGTCTCTAAATAAAATACAAAAAAAAATGGTCTGGGGATGTGGCCCAGTGGTCGAGTGCCCCTGAGTTCAATCCCCTGTACCAAAAAAAAAAAAAAAAAAAAAAAAAAAAAAAAAAGAATGCATGGGAACTATCCTAAAGAATACCTGCCTTTAAATCTTTCCCTGGATACCTGCCTACCAAATACAAACTTTTAAAAAGTATGCCTACTTTATACATTAAAAAAAATACTTAGCTATAGTTGTTATAGGAATTACACAGCAGCTGACAATGAACAGAAATGGTACTGAATATTAGAAGCAAATTGTTTTTATTCATTTTACTTATTTAAAATAAGAAATATTTCACCTTTGTTGTTCTGTTCTCAATAATTCCTCCAAGTTGCAGATAGTTGTTTTAAGTTCAGTAAGCACAACTGAATGGGCAGCTTTGGCTTTATTAAATTCTTCCATTTGAGCTTCTTTTTCTTCAGTGAGTTGATATATTGTTTTTGTTGCTATCTGTAAATCTTCCTCTGAAGCTTTTTGAGTAGTCTAAAATAAAGTACAAAACCAAAGCAATGATTCAAAGGCCTTAAGAAAAAAAAAATCTGAAGTTATCAGATTCTATAAGTTTGCTGCCCTTTTTACTCTTCACTTCTCTTCCTATTCATCATCCCTTCTACTCATCCTGAAATACCCACCCACTTATTATTTAAAATCACCATTTTCCAAATCCCACCTATAGCTCCAATTTCTCCATGGAATCTTCCTAACCAATCCAACCCACAGAGTTATTTTAATTTTTAGAACTATTATAGTAATTTATTAGACTGAATCACTGTTGGGTAGATACCCAGCTTGATCTCATATTTCACTTATAGTTTTATCCATTGTCTCTGATTAAATATAATAAGCATTTTGTAGACTGGTATTTTTTCTTCTCCATTTGAAGCTCAGGGTTCTTGTACATACTACTAGTATTCAATAAATATTGATAATGTGAGATTTACTACACACTAGTCAGTTTTTAAATCATACCACACTTATTTGCAAAGTCATTTTAATATCTTCTAGTTCTGATGTCAAAAGGTCCTTCTTCTCATTTGATTCTTTTAAGCTTTCATTCTGTAATTCTAAAAAAGAATGTTATAGAAATGTAGTACTTAATAGAAAATGCATACCAAGAAAACTAATTGTTACTTGCAACAATTACTTTTTCCTTCATTAGACAACATAGTCCAAAACAAGAGAATTATGTAACTATAACACACTAATTTTGATCAAATCTTTTTGAATTTTCAATATTGTTCCTTTCAATAACTGAAAAACTAATACGTTTAAACCTATTAAATATTTATAATTTACAATAGAATCAAAACAGACATATTAGAGAAAGCAACTATGGCAGGTGGATTAAGAGACTTCCCTTATTTGAATTTCTACATCACTGTTTAGTTGTCAGCTTACATATATCATGCACTATCTGTTTCATTCATTATTAAGAATATGCTTTAGAAAGAGAAAAGAAGTCTTATCTCTATTATTTTAGAGTATGTAAGGCTGAGTGCAGTTCAGCACCTCAGCTCAAACATCTCAACTAACTGGAAAAAACTATACATTAGGTCACCAAGGAAACAGTTTGGGTCTTTGTTTTTTATTGTTGCTGATTTTTATCACAAAATGTTTGTTCAAATCCCTGTGGGAATTCATCAAAGATGACTATTGAAAGATTGTCAGTGACAAATTTAGAAATTGGAAAAAACCTAAATATCCAAAAGTAGACAGATTAAATGATGATGGTACACAAATGGGATGGTATACCATGTAGCTAGTAAAAAAGATAATACAGCCCTTATTTATTGATCAAGAATTTAGATAGAGGGCTAGGTAGAATGTTTGCCTAGCACATGTGAGGCACTGGGTTTGATCCTAAGCATCTCATAAAAATAAATAAAATAGAGGTATTGTGTCCATCTATAACTAAATTTTTTTAATTTGGATATTAATAAAATAACAGAATAAGCCAGGCGCAGTGGCGCACGCCAGAATAAAAGGGCAGTTTAAAACAGTATTTATATAAACAATGCATATAAAAGGAAAAGATACATGCTAAAATATTAAAAGCAATTCATATCCTTACAGTAAAATTATTTATTATTTTATTTTCATGATTGTCTATCTTCATTTTTAGCTTGTTGTTTGTTAGTTAGTTAATAGGGATTGAACCCAGGGACACTTGATCACTAAGCCAAATCCCTAGCCCTTCTATATTTTATTTTGAGACAGGGTCTCACTAAGTTACCTAGGGCCTCACTGAGTTGTCATTTTTAGTTTTCTATTATAAATATTAACTATTACATTCCTTCATTTAAATATTAATTTATGAAAAAAGCTTTTGACCCCACTAAATGGCTAATGTTTATTAAATTCTAAATCTCAGATACTAGTATATGTATTTTATATGTATGCATTCTTTTTTTCTTTTCTGGTAATAGAAATTGAACCAGGGCCTTGTGCATGCTAGGCAAGCATCCCCAGCCCTTTTTTCCACCTTTAAAAACAATTTTGGGGGACTCCTGGGGATTAAACCCAGCGCCTTGTGCATATAAGGCAAATACTCTACCAACTGAGCTATATTCCACCCCTTTCACTTTAAAATTTTGAGACAGGATCTCACTGAATTGCTCTGAGGCTGACCTACAAGTTACAACTCTCCTGCCTCAGCCTTCCAAGTAGCTGGGATTACAGGCATATTCCACCATGTCCAACATGTGCACTCATTTTTATACCTCATATACACTCTAGGAGAGAAAAAAAAGTTCATCATCTTCTTTGGATTCAAGTTATACTACGTCTTCTTATTCTAACTACCTGGCCTTGGCCATGACTGAACCAGTTTGACTCTAATTTTCCCATCTGGAAAATTAGAATTGTAATAATCATTCATATTTTGAAGTGCTGCTGTTTGTATTAAATAAGGTAATACAATTTAAAATCCTTAACTACAGTATCTAAGTATATAATTAATAAAGGCTAACAACTATTATGATGATGATAATGGTGACATATTCAAGAAAATGGACTTTAATATTCACGGTATTGTAATACAATTAGCCAGGTAGACAAATAAACAATTTCAAGTGCTGATGGGTACATGCAGGGGACAGTCAAGCAAAATAGATCAACAGGGGTAGAGGTTAGGGGAGGCAGAGATAAAGAGGGAAATTCAGGGAAGGTTTCTAGAAAATAAGAGTTGAATTGAAAATTTTTTTAAAAATTTAAGAATTGGAAGGAATAATAGGAGTTAGCTTGATATGGTGGCATACGTCTACAATCCCAGTGGGTCTGGAGGCTCAGACAAGAATATCGTGAGTTCAAAGCCAGTCTCAGCAAGAAGTGAGGCACTAAGCAACTCAGTGAGACCTTGTTTCTAAATAAAATATAAAATAGGGCTGGAGATGTGGCTCAGTGATCAAGTGCCCCTGAGTTCAATCCCTACTACCTACCCACGACCTGCCAAAAAAAAAAAAAGAATAACAGGAATTAGGAGAAAAAAAGAAATCATAAACAGGTAAAATACCATGTACAAAGGCAAAAATAGAAGAGACTGGACAATATATTCTGGAGTCTAAATGAAATGTCTTAAAGTATAAGGGGGTCTAAATTGTATACATGTATTGAATTATCACACTGTACCCCACAAATATATATAATTATTACATGTTAATTCTAAAAATGATAAAGGATAAGGGAGGAGATATTACAGTTATGATTAGAAAGATAATAAGATCATAATAGGATTTATATGATGTGCTTAGAATCTTTTGCTTTATAAGCCATGAGTACCATGCAAACCAATTAAGGATATTAAATAACAGAATTATGCCTCAGGTTTATATTTCTTTAAAGCTCCATTCTGGGGGTTGGGGGGCAGGAATGCATAGAATGAAAAGGCCACTGGTCCTATTCTGAGTTAAAAAAAAAAATAACAAAAGTACATCAGGAGGGGCTGGGGTTGTGGCTCAACAGCAGAGCGCTCACCTAGCACGTGTGAGGCCCAGGTTCGATCCTCAGCACTACATAAAAATAAAACACATTGTGTACAACTAAAGCACATAAATCAATATTTTAAAATAATAAAGTACATCAGGAGAGAGGGCAATAATAACTAACAACTGTTGTGTTCATATGACTATAAGACTATCACCAGACTATAAGAAATATATACTAATGATAGACATTATGATCTACCAGACTAAAACATAATCACAAACCAACCTTTAGGAACACATGGGAACTGGAAATTATTTTCCAAGCCAAAACTTAATTTGAAGTGTTCCTCAATTCCCCTAGAATGCCA
The DNA here is from genome assembly GCA_025594165.1 of Tamias sibiricus. Lineage (NCBI taxonomy): Eukaryota > Metazoa > Chordata > Mammalia > Rodentia > Sciuridae > Tamias > Tamias sibiricus. Next base: position 105,651,258 of record CM046658.1, on the reverse strand, counting down.
AAAGATGCAAATGCAAAAGAAGTGAGGCACTAAGCAACTCAGTGAGACCTTGTTTCTAAATAAAATATTTTGTTTCTAAATAAAATATAAAATGTTTTCTCTATAAAAACATACCTAAGTTCTAGTCCAGAAGATGAAGTTACATATTCTGGATCCACAAATGAAGTTACACCACCCTCATGATCCAAAAACCCAAGAGGAAACAAAGCACCAGAAGCAGAATGTGGCATAGTATAAAGACCATCTTGGACTTACAAAGAGTTCAGATGTTAGAATTATTACCTATGTAACAAAAAACAAGCATTCTTTAAAAATGAAGAGAAGGAAGTTATCAATAAACCAAATAAAATTTCTACAAATGATATGAAAATCTGAAACTAAAAACTACATTGTTGAGCTGTTTATACCTCTAAGGAGGAGTAAAATTCAGGATTAAATACTAAGAATATTAAAGCCATTACTCTCCTGACAAAAACAAGAATTTATCAGTCAAAAGAAAACAGAAAGGGCTGGCTGGGGATGTAGTTCAGTGATACAGTGCTTGCCTAGCACTGGGTTCAATCCCTAGCACCACACAAAAAGGAAAAAAGAGTGAAAGGAAAACAGAAACCTAGAGAAGTAAGCTAACCTGCTTTTATACTGAGGGCATATACAGATCCTGGCAAAGCTGAATTTTGATTTGAAATTATAATAGGATAAGGAAAAGAAGTATTGAAAGCCGAAAACTAAAAAAGAAGAACACAAGAAAAACTTTTGTACAATAATCTAAGATAATCAGTTTAAGTAAGAAGCAAGAGCAAAACAGAGGCAGATTTATAGGCCAGATTCCTATCAAATGAGTAGTTCAAAGAATCTCAAGCTTTGAAACTAACTTAATGTGGTCCCAAGCAAACACAGATAACATATACATGGCATAAGTAAAGGCAAATACTCCCAGGGAAAGTTACCTACATATTAAACAGGCCTTAAACTATTACTACCAATAGTTTTTCAAGGTTAAAAAAATGTGCATAAAATCAAAGAGAACAAGGCTTACAAGTAAACGGTTCAGACTAAAAACTTTCAGAAACAAAAGGCAGGATGAGGACCACAGACATTTAAGATAAAGAATTATTAAAATGAAACTATACAACAGTGATACTTAGTATATATAAAGAGACTTTGAAAGCCCTGAAAAATATAAAACTATATAAAGTAGAATAGTAGCATTGAAAAGAAGAACAACAGAGCTGGGGTTGTGGCTCAGCGGCAGAGGGCTCACCTCGCACGTACGCGGCCGGGGTTGGATCCTCAGCACCACGTAAACATAAATGCATTGCATTGTGTACAACTAAAGTAAATAAATAAATTTAAAAAAAAAAGAAAGAAAGAAAAGAACAACATGTTAAAATAAACATCTCAGTAACTAAAAATAAAATGGAGAGTTTCATAATGGGTTAAAAACAAACGAAGCCGGGCGCGGTGGCGCACGCCTGTAATCCCAGCACTTGGGAGGCTGAGGCAGGAGGATCACGAGTTCAAAGCCAGCCTCAGCAATGGTGAGGCACTTAGCAACTCAGTGAGACCCTGTCTCTCATAAAATACAAAAAAGGGCTGGGGATGTGGCCCAGTGGTCGAGTGCCCAAGTTCAATCCCCGGTACCAAAAAAAAACGAAAAGAGAATTAGTCAGTCATGACATAAATCAGAAGACTTTAACCAAAATAAGACACAGGAAGGCAAACTGTTTAAAAAAAAAAAAAATGAAGACCAACCAGCACAAGGTCCAAGCTCAGAGTAGGACTGGGTCCTTCCCGAAACCGGCAGACACCCGCCTACCTCAAACTCCAAACTCAGCAACAGAACTGCCTCTTCCAACCAGCAGACCACCCTGGGAGCTCAGGCTGGCCCACATCTGCCCACACCAACCTGCATAGGACCCAGGCTCAGAGTGGGCCCCAGGCCATCCCACCACCAGCAGATAACCACTGAGCTCAGGCTCTGCCACAGGACTGCCTCTTCCAACCAGCAGACCACCACGGGAGCTTAGGCTCAGCCCAGATCTGCCCACACCAACCTAAGTGGCACTCAGGCCCAGGGTAGGTACAAACTCTGCCACCCCCACTACTTTGGAGCCCAAGCCTAATCCACTTCCATCTTGGGACACTGAAGACATCACCATAGCCTTCCCCATGCAGTAGCCCATACCTTTTGAAAACAGACAGGGCCTAGAAGCAGCTGCATCTCAGAGCAGGCATCCCAAAGACAGTGTAAGGCCCACCCTTTCAGCCCCATCTCTGGAAGACGTTGTATCCATCTTGGGTTACCTCCACTGTATCTCAAGTTACCTCCGCTAATGCCACCACCACCTTTAGTTGCAGTAGCATACATAGAGGGACACCTGTAGCATCTGGAAGCCCAACATCAAGGTGAGGTACAAACAATCTGCACAGATACTACAAGAATATAGGGTATAAACTGTAAAATCTCACACATCCATACTGCAAGAAAGGAAGACACATAGACAACATGAAAAAACAAGGGAGGAAAGTACCCCAAACAAACCAGGATTCTACAATAACAGGACCCATGGATAATGAAGTTGATGAAATGTCAGAGAAGGAATTCAGCAGGTTCATAATTAAAATGATCTGTGAATTAAAGAATGACCTAAATGAGCAAATACAGACAAAAAATTGATCACTCCAACAAAGAGATAAGAGAGCAAATACAAGTAGCAAAAGATTACTTCAAAAAAGAGAGACTCTGAAAAAAAACCACTCAGAAATCCTTGTAATTAATGAAACAATAAACCAAATAAAGAACATAATACAAAGCATCACCAATAGACTAGATCAATTGGAAGAAAGAATGTCAGATAATGAAGATGAAGTATAAAATCTGGAAAATAAAGTTGACCACATAGTGAAGATAGTAAGAAGTCATGAACAGAACATACAAAAATTATGGGACAGCATCAAAAGACCAAATATAAGAGTAATTGGGATAGAGGAAGGCACAAAGTTTCAAACCAAAGGAATGCACAATCTCTTCAATAAGATAATATCAGAAAATTTCCCAAGCATGAAGAATGAATTGAAAAACAAAATATAAAAGGCTTACAGGACACCAAATGTACAAAAGTACAACAAATCTACACCAAGGCACATTATAATGAAACTGCCTAGCATACAGAATAAGGATAGATTCTTAAAGAACCCAAGACAGAGGAATCAGATCACATATAGGGGGAGACCAATTCATATCTCAGCAGATTTTTCAACCCAGACAGTCAAAGCCAGGAGATCATGGAATAACATATACCAAACTCTGAAAGAAAATGGATGTCAACCAAGATTCTTATAGCCAGCAAAATTAAGATTTTGATTTGATGATGAAATAAAAACCTTCCATGATGAACAAAAGTTAAAAGAATTTACAATTAGAAAACCAGCACTACAGAAAATCCTCAGCAAAATATTCCACAAAGAGGAAATGAAAAACTATGATGAAAATTAGCAGAGGGAGGTATTACACTAACAGAAAAACTAATCCTAGGAGAAAGCAAGTCAAGTTAAATATCAAAAATAAACAAAAATGGCTGGGAATACAAATCATGTCTCAATAATAAACCTGAATGTTAAGGGCCTAAACTCACCAATCAGAAGACATAGACTAGCAGATTCAATTAAAAAAAAAAAAAAAAAAAAAAAAAAAGGCCCAACAATATGCTGCCTCCAAGAGACTCATCTCATAGGAAAAGGCTGAAGGTGAAAAGTTGGGAAAAATCATACCACTCACATGAACTGTGGAAGCAAGCAGGGATTTCCATCCGCATGTCAAATAAAGTAGACTTCAAGGTAAAGTTAATCAAAATGGATAAAGAAGGACATTACATACTGCTCAACAAGGCTTAACAATTATAATAAACATATATGCCCCAAACAATGGAGTATCTACCTTCATCAAACAAACTCTTCTCAAGTTCAAGAGTCAAATAAAACACAACACAATAATTTTGGATGACTTTAACATACCTTTCACCACTGGGCAGATCTTCCAAACAAAAGCTGAACAAAGAAACTATAAAACTCAAAAACATAATCAATAACTTAGACTTAACTGACATATATAGAATATTTCATCCTTCAATGAGCAAATACACTTTTTTCTTAGCAGCACATGGATTCTTCTCTAAAATAGACCATATATTATGCCAGCAAACAACTCTTAGCAAATATAAAAAAGTAGAGATACTACCCTGAATTATTAGACCATAATGGAATGAAATTAGAAATCAATGATAAAATAAGAAATAAAAGCTACTCCAACACCTGGAGACTAAATAATATCCTAATGAATGAACAATGGGTTAGAGAAGACATCAAGGAGGAGATTAAAAAATTATTAGAGAACATAGACACAACATATCAAAATCTCTGGGACACTATAAAGGCAGTTCTAAGAGGAAAGTTCATTGCAAGGAGTTCATTCCTTAATAGAAGAAAAAGTCAACAAATAAATGACTTAACATTACATCTCAAAGCTCTAGAAAAAGAAGAACAATCCAACACCAGAAGTAGGAGAAGATAGGAAATAATTAAAATCAGAGCTGAAATCAATGAAATTGAAACAATTGACAAAACAAAAAGTTGGTTCTTTGAAAAAAATAAATAAAATTGACAGACCCTTAGCCAGGCTAACAAAGAGAAGAAGAGAGAAAACTCAAAATACTAACACATGTGATGAAAAAGGAAATATCACAACAGACACTACAGATATACAGAAGATAATTATAAATTATTTTGAAAACTTGTACTCCAATAAAATACAAAATATCGAAGGCATCAACAAATTTCTAGAGTCATATGATTTGCTCAAATTGAATCAGGATGATATACATAATTTAAACAGACCAATTTCAAGTGATGAAATAGAAGATGCCATCAGAAGCCTACCAACCAAGCAAAGCCCAGGCACATATGGATACACAGCCAAGTTCTACAAGACCTTTAAAGAAGAACTGATACCAATACTCTTCAATTTATTTCAGGAAATAGAAAAAGATGGACCACTTCCAAACTCATTCTATGAGGCCAAAATCACCCAGATTCCAAAACCAGGCAAAAACACATCAAAGAAAGAAAACTTCAGACCAATATCTCTAATGAACATAGATGCAAAAATTCTCAATAAAATTCTGGCAAATCGAATACAAAATCATATCAAAAAGATAGTACACCACGATCAAGAGGGGTTCATTCCAGGGATGCGAGGTTGTTCAACATATGGAAATCAATAAATGTAATTGATCACATCAATAGACTTAAAGATAAGAACCATATGATCATCTCAATAGATGCAGAAAAAGCATTCAACAAAATACAGCACCTCTTCAGGTTCAAAACACTCGAAAAACTAGGGATAACAGGAACATATCTCAACATCGTAAAAGCTATCTATGCTAAGCCCCAGGCCAACATCATTCTAAATGGAGAAAAATTTGAAGCATTCACTCTAAAAACTAGAATAAAGACAGGGATGCCCTCTTTCACCACTTCTATTTAACATAGTTCTTGAAACACTGGCCAGAGCAATAAGACAAATGAAAGAAATTAAAGGGATACAGATAGGTAAAGAAGAATTCAAATTAGCACTATTTGCTGATGATAATATTCTATACCTAGAACCCAAATAATTCCACCAGAAAACTTCTAGAACTAGTAAATGAATTCAGCAAGTAGCAGGATACAAAATCAACATCCATAAACCAAAGACATTTCTGTATATCAGTGACAAAGCCTCTGAAAAGGGAAATGAGGAAAACTACCACATTTAAAACAGCTTCAAAAATAATAAAATAAAACACTTGGGAATCAACTTAAAGAAAGAGGTGAAAGACCTCTACAATGAAAACTACAGAATGCTAAAAAAAGAAACTAAAGAAGACCTTAGAAAATGGAAAGATCTCCCTTGCTCTTGGATAGGTAGAATTAATATTATCAAAATGACCATACTACCAAAAGCACTATACAGATTTAATGCAATGCCAATCAAAATCCCAATGACATTCCTCACAGAAATAGAAAAAGCAGTCATGAAATTCATCTGGAAAAATAAGAGACCCAGAATAGCTAAAGCAATCCTTAGCAAGAAGAGTGAAGCAGATGGTATCACTATACCAGACCTATACTACAGAGCAATAGTACCAAAAACAGCATGGTATTGGCACCAAAATAGACTTGTAGACCAATGGTACAGAATAGAGGACACAGAGACTAACCCACATAATTACAGTTAGCTTATATTAGACAAAGGCGCTAAAAACGTATATTGGAGAAAAGATAGCCTCTTCAACAAATGGTGCTGGGAAATCTGGAAGTCCATATGCAACAAAATGAAATTAAACCCCTATCTCTCACCATGCACAAAACTCAATTCAAAGTGGATCAAGGACCTAGGAATTAGATCAGAGACAATGCTACTATTAGAAGAAAAAAACAGGCCCTAATCTCCATCATGTGGGATTAGGTCCCAACTTCCTTAATAAAACTCCTATAGCGTAAGAATTAATATCAAGAATCAATAAATGGGATATATTCAAACTAAAAAGCTTCTTCTCAGCAAAAGAAACAATCAGTGAGGTGAATAGAGAGCCTACTAATTGGGAACAAATTTTTACCACACACGCATCTCACTAATCTCTAGAATATATAAAGAACTCAAAAATCTTAACATCAAAAAAACAAATAACCCAATCAATAAGTAGGCCAAGAAACTGAACAGACACTTCTCAGAAAAAGATACACAATCCACCAACAACTATATGAAAAAATGTTCAACATCTCTAGCAATTAGAGAAATGCAAATCAAAACTAAGATTTCATCTCACTCCAGTCAGAATGGCCGCTATTAAGAATACAAACAACAATAAATGTTGGAGAAGATGTGAGGAAAAAGGCACATTCATACATTGCTGGTGGGACTGCAAAATGGTGCAGCCAATCTGGAAAGCAGTATGGAGAATACTTGGAAAACTGGGAATGAAACCACCTTATGACCCAGCTATCCCACTCCTCAGTCTATACCCAAAGAACTTAAAAACAGCATACTACAGGGACACAGCCACATCAATGTTTATAGCAGCAAAATTCACAAAAGCTAAACTGAGGAACCAACCTAGATGCCCTTCAGTAGATGAATGGATAAATAAAATGTGGTCTATATACACAATGGACTATTACTCAGCAATAAAAGAGAATAAAATAATGGCATTTGCAGGTAAATGGATGGAGCTAGAGAATATAATGAAGTGAAATTAACTAATCCCCAAAAACCAAATGCCGAATGATTTCTCTGATTTAAAAATGCTGATTAATAATATGCTACGGGGGCAGGGGGTGAGATAGGAGGATTAGATGAACTCTAGATAGGGCAAAGGGGGAAGGAGGGGAAGGGAAGGGGCATATGGGTAGGAAAGACGGTGGAATGCAATGCTCATCATTACCCTAAGTACATGTATGAAGACACGAATGAGGTGACTCTACTTTGTATACAACCAGAAATATGAAAAATTGTGCTTTATATGTGTAATATGAATTGCAATGCATTCTGTTGTCATATATAACAAATGTAATTTTTAAAAAATAAAATTGATTTATGGTTAAAACATGAAGATTGGCATAGGTGATAAAGTCAGAAAATTTATAGTTGTTTTACTCATCTTTTTAATTTTTTTTATACTCAGAAAAAGTGAGAAATAGAGTGGCCACAACATCTGAAGAGATTACCAAGAATTTTTAGGAAGCAATAATAAAGGATACTAATTTATACTTTCAAGGAACCAAAAAACAAAACTAAACTATACCTTAAAATATATTATTATAGGCCGGGCACGGTGGCTCATGCCTGTAATCCCAGCACTTTGGGAGGCTGAGGCAGGAGGATCGCGAGTTCAAAGCCAGCCTCAGCAGTGGCGAGGCACTTAGCAACTCAGTGTGACCCTGTCTCTAAATAAAATACAAAAAAGGGCTGGGGATGTGACCCAGTGGACAAGTGCCCCTGAGTTCAATCCCCAGTACCACACAAAAAAAAAAAAAAAAAAAAAAAAAAAATATATATATATATATATATATATATATATTATTATAACTACTAGAAAATCAAAGACAAATAAATAGTTGAAAAGCTGCAAGAAAGGGAAAAATACCTTATCCTGAAAGATTCAAAATTTAGGGTAACAATGTCGACTTCTTAAAATTAATGAAGAAAGTCAGAAGAAAGGAGAATAACACTCTATTTAGTCAGCTTTTTTTATTTATTTATTTTTTTTTAGTTGTTGATGGACCTTCATTTTATTTATTTATATGCAGTGCTAAGAATTGAACCCAGTGCCTTACACATGCTAGGCAAGCCCTCCTTAGTCAGCTTTTTGACACTGTGGCCAAAACACCCAACAAGAACAACTTAAAGGAGGAAAAGTACATTTTGGCTCTTGGGTTCAAAGGTTCAGTCCATGAGGGGGTGAGTCCATTACTCTGCACCCAAAGTGAGGCAGAATATCACTGTGAAAGTGTGTGGTAGAGGAGTGCTATTTCATTCATGTCAGCCAAAACAGAGAGAGGGGGAGTGGGAAAGGGGCCACAGGAAAGATGAACCCTTCCAGGGCATACCCCTAGTGACCTACCTCCTCCAACCACTCCCTACCTGCCTAAAGTTACCACCCAGTCCGTTCAAACTAGGATGAACTGATTCGATTACAGCTGTCACATTCCAATCATTTCAGCTTCCAACAAACATTCCTATATTATCTTAGGGGCTTGGGGAGATACCTCATATCCAGACCATAACACCCTCAATGTGCTAGAAGAAATTTCTAGAAATAGCACACAGTGCACCAACCTAGAAGTACATATCATGCAAAAATACTCTTTATGGATGAGAATGAATAAATACATTTTCAAACAAAAGAAACCTCTTCATAAACATGTTTTTGCTAAAGTAAATTCTAAAAATTTTTCTTAAAGACAGAAAGTGAATTAAAAGTTTGAGAAGGGGAGAAAAAAGACAAAGTAGAAAAATTATATGGGTAAAACATAATAAGCATTATCTGTATAAAATAGTAATACAAAGGCCTAGCCTATAGAATTAATATACATGTCTAAAAAAATAAAAATAGGAGGAGACAAAATGCAATTAATGTTGTAACATCCTTAAATAGCCCAAGAATGAGAGATATGTATTAATTAACTTTACACTTTGGTAAGTAATCAATCCATGCTATAATCTCTCCAAAAACAACTTTAAAAAAAAAAAAAAAGGAAAAGATCATATAACTTTCAAAGTAGTCAAGGGGAAAAAAATGGAATGCTGATAAGGTAACTAGGACTTCCATTTCTGGGAAGACTAAGTGGATATATTTTACCCCATTCCTCTCAACTGTAACCAAAAACCCCTGATATTATATACAAAATAAATCTAAGAAAACTGAAAGGTGAAGAGAAGGTAAACCAGGCCCAAGTACCCTAGACCTGAAAAACAACATAGCAGGAAGACCTCTGGGTTGGGGGGGGGGGGGGGGTTTCTTTTGTTTTGAGGAATTCAGAGGGGCTTGTGTTTTGGTATTTTTAATGTGTACAGGGGGATCTTTGTTTTGCTTTATTTTGTTTTGTTATTTTATTCAAGGGAGGAGGGTTGTCTCCTCTATCCAAGACTCAAAGCTAAAGAAGCCAGCAACCAAGAAATACAAATAGGCATGGGGGTGGGGGAGCTCCAACAAAAACTTGCTTTTTCTAGCCAAAGTATCATGAATGGGGCAGCCTAGCAAACTATACTAATCAAATACCACAGAATAAACTGTGTGCTTTCTATCCTAACCCCTCTAGTAAAGGCCAAATGAGGCTCCTAAACTTCCAGCTGTCATGGAAGCACTATAATACCACCATCAAGGTCTGAGGAGATTAGATACAGTCATATCTTTCATTTCCACCAGTGAGTAATGAGTACCCTATCCAAGCAGTGGCAGTAGAGATCACATGGAGAATCGCCATCTACTAATAACAAGGCATCCCTCTGGCACCCTCTAGGATATGGTGAGAGAGGCATAGTACAGAGCGACAACTTTCATAAAACCTAGCAGTAATGAGGCCATTCCCACTGTGGTGTCACTGAAAACCACACACAGTGAAACACAACACCTAATAAATGCAGCAGGAAAGAATAAGGAACCCAGCAACAAGGGTTCTCCTCTCAAGTGACAACCAAGGATAAGTGGGCAACCTGGATTTCTACCTTCACCTGGCAGTAGAGAGACATCATCCCCCTCTTCCCCTGCCAGAGCAGTGTCAAAAGAAGGCAGGGGGGAAAAAAAGAAAGAAAGAAAGAAAAGAAAAGGAGACCTAGGGTCTCATAATACAATATGAAAAATATAGGTTTCAATCAATAATTTCGCAGAATAAGAACAATCTCAGACTGAATTAAAAAAAAATAAATGCACTCAACAGATATCAAAACCAATAAAAGATGTGTCAGAATTATTTGACAAAGATTTCAAAGCAGCCATAATAGAAATGCTTCAATTAGCAATTACAAATACAAGTAAAACAAATGAAAAATTAGAAAGCTTCAAAGAAGAAATGGGAAATCTCAGTAAAGAAATAGAAGATGAAAAAAAGAAAAGAAAGAAAATGGAAATTTTGGAACAAAAAGAAATACAATAATCAAAATAAAAAGCTCCATGGACGGGCTTAGTGACAAAAAAAAAAAAAAAAAAAAGAGGGGCCAGAGGAAAGGATCAGTGAACTAGAAGATAGGACAATAAAAACTAGCAACTTGGGAGGCTGAGGCAGAAGGGTCACAAGCTTAAGGCCAGCCTCAGCAATTTAGTAAAGTCCTAAACAACTTAATAAGACCCTGTCTCAAAATAAAAAATAAGCAGGACTGAGGATTTAGCTCACTTGTAAGGAACCCCGGAGGTTCAATCCCCTGGACCATTAAAAAAAAAAAAAAAAATAGCAAATCTGAACAAAAGAGAGCAGATAGAATGAAAAATTAATTAGGGGGCTAGGGCTGTAGTTCAGTGGTAGAGCACCTGCTGCCTCACATGTGTGAGGCACTGGGTTCAATTCTCAGCACAGCATAAAAATAAATAATTGTGTCCATCTATCACAAAAAAAAAATATTCAAAAATAAAAAATAAATTAGCAGAGTGGGGATCTGAGGGAATATTAAAACAACAAAATATCTTTAACTTTTCATGTCATCAAGAGTTCCTGAAGGGGGCTGGGGTTGTAGCTCAGCAGTAGAGTGCTCGCATAGCACCTGCACGGCCCAGGGTTCGAGTCTCAGCACCACGTAAAAATAAAGGCATTGCATACAAAAAACAAATAAATAAATAAATATTTAAAAATAAAAAAGAGTTCCTGAAGGACAAGAGAAAGAAGGCAAGGCTGAAAATGTATTCAAAGAAACAACAGCTTAAAATTCCCCCAAATTTGGAAAACACATAAGATGCAAGAATTTTAGCAAATCTCAAAAAGTAAGTTCAAAGAAATACACCAATACACATCATATTTAGAATTATGAAAACTAAAGACAAAGAAAGAATCTTAAAAGAGGCCAGTGATGAATACCTTACACACAGGGAGATAACAATGAATTTCTTATCAGAATCATGGAAATCAGAAGGATGTAGCACAGTATGGTTATTTGTTGGTATGTTGGATTTTTGGTCATTGGGATTGATCTAGGTAATAATTTAACAATGATCTACATCCCCAGCCCTTAATATTTTTTTTTTTTTATTTTAAGATAGGGTCTTGGGGCTGGGGCGAGGCTCAATGGTAGAGCGCTTGCCTGGCACACGTGAGGCACTGGGTTTGATCATCAGCACCACATAAAAAAATTAAAAATAAAGATATTGTGTCCACCTAAAAAAAACCTAAAAAATAAATATTACAAAAAAAGATAGGGTCTTGCTGAGTCGTCAAGGCTGGCCTTGAACTTGCCTCCTGCCTCAATCTACAAGGTAGCTGGCATTGCACCTGGCCACAATATGTTTTAAATAATGAAAAAAAAATCCTTTTTTTTTTTTTTTTTTGGTACTATGGATTGAACTCAGGGATACTCAACCATTGAGCCACATCCCTAGCCCTTTTTTGTATTTTATTTAGAAACAGGATCTCACTGAGTTACTTAGCACCTCGCCATTGCTAAGGCTGGCTCTGAACTCAAGATTCTCCTGTCTCAGCCTCCCAAGCTGTTGGGATTATAGGTGTACACCACTGTGCCTGGCTGAAAGAAATATCTATTAACCAGAATCCTATTTTTAAAAAGGAAAATAATTACAACATTCCCAGATGAAGGAAAATGAACAAGATTTACAAGCAGACATCCCTAATAATAAATACAGTAAGTCTTCTAATAAAGAAAGAAACAATGAAAGGACAATTGTGAACATCAGAAAAGAAAGAAGAACATGATAAACAAAAATACAGGTAAATAATATAGGTTTTCCTTCACTTCTTGAGTTTTCTAAGTTATATATTATAGTGAAAGCAAAAAATTATAATACTGTATGCCAGGCGCGGTGGCGCACGCCTGTAATCCCAGCACTTGGGAGGCTGAGGCAGGAGGATCGTGAGTTCAAAGCCAGCCTCAGCAATGGTGAGGCACTTAGCAACTCGGTGAGACCCTGTCTCTAATAAAATACAAAAAAGGGTTGGGGATGTGGCCCAGTGGTCGAGTGCCCCTGAGTTCAATCTTCAGTACAAAAAAAAAAAAAAAAAAAAATTATAATACTGTATGATGTGGTTCTAAATGTATATAAAGGAAATATTGAAGACAATTGTATTACAAATGGGGATGGTAAACGGATGTAAAAAAATGAGTAAAGGTCTCTACACTTCATTTAAACTTGAAAAATGATGATGCCAGTAGATTGTGCTGTTATCAATACCAAGAGCAGCCACTTTTAAAAGTCTGTAGAGAGACAACAAGAAAATATAAACTTAAGTACAAATAGGATTTAAAAAAAAAAAGTCAAGTAGCCCTCAGGAATATTGAATAGAAAAATAAAAATGATGGAAAAAGAATACCCTTTTATACCAATAATTAAAAGTAAATGGTCTACATGTAAAAATAAAGAGATGAGCAGAGTGGGTTTTTAAAAAGAAATTGAACTATATGCAAAAATCTTATTTCATATATAACAACAGATAGTTTGAAAGTAAAAGGTTGGAAAAAGATAAAACATATAACTATTAGTCAAAGGAAAGCAAGAGTGACTACATTAATACCAAGTAACATACATAACCATACATCAAAGCAAGAATATTACCAGAAAAAGAGATATTATAAAAATGATAAAAGGACAATAACCAAAGAGACATAGCAATCTTAATATAAGTATTCACAAATTTAAAAAACTGCAAAGCAAACATGAACTGTTACAACTGAAAAAGACACACAAATCCACATTATATTTGGAGACTTCAACATTCCTCTATATATAAAACCATAGAAAAATTACGACAAAAAAATCATCAAGATTACAGAAGACCTCAACGCCAAAGAATAAAAACTCCTCAAAAATGATGATGTTCTATTCCCTAGAATATGTGAAAATGTTGCCTTACACACAAAAGAGTTTTTACAAGTATGAATAAAGATCTTGAGATATGAAGATTGTATTGTTTTATCCAGGTAGGCTCAACATAATCATAAAGGACCTCCTAAAAGAATGGCAGAAAACTCCAAATTAGATTAGAAAGTGGGACAACAGAAGCACTAGTTGAATAATTTGAGGAAGGCAACACAAGCCAAGAAATGTAGGTGGTCTCTAAAAGCTGAAAAAGACAAGGAACATATTTTCTCTTGACAATCTCCAGAAAGAATAAAGACATGCCAAACTTCAAGGAGGCATTAGTCCATAAATTCATTTTGAGCTTCTGATTCTCCAGAACTGTATAATAAATGTGCATTGTTTTAAGCCACTAATTTTGTGGTAGTTTGTTATAGAACCATCAAACAATAAGATCTAGTCAACAGCAGCAGAATACACAATTTTTTCAAGTGCCCAAAGGAAAGATAACAATCAATACTTAATATACATAATCAATCAAACCCACAGGAGGGTCATAAACAAATGTAAAAGAACTGAAATTATACAGAGTATTTTCCCTGGTTACAATGGAATCAAACTAGAAATCAATAAAAAAGATAACAGAAAAAACTCTAATGGCATAGAAACTAAACAACACACTACTAAATAATCTACTACATATCAAAGAGGAAGTCTAAAGAGAAGATTTTAAAAAGACATTTTTTTAAAAAGTGAAAATGAAAATACAACATATCAAAATTTGTAAGATATAGCTAAGCTTTGCTGAGACACTATATTAATAGAATCAGAATAGTTTCATGAATAAATGCATGTATTTTTTAAAAAAGAAAACTTTAAATCAATAATCTAAACTCCCATCTAAGAAATTTAGAAAATAAAAGTAAAACAAATCAAAAGCAAGCAAAAGGAAGGAAATAATAAACATAGGGCCAGGGGCAATGGCATACCTCTGTAATCCCCGTAGCTCAGGAGGCTGAGGCAGGAGGATGGCAAGTTCAAAGCCAGCCTCTACAACTTAGCTAGACCCTAAGCAACTTAGCAAGACCATCTCAAAATAAAATATTTAAAAAAATTTTTTTTTTTTTTTTTTTTGGTACCGGGGATTGAATTCAGGGGCACTCGACCCCTGGGCCCCATCCCCAGCCCTTTTTTTTGTATTTTATTTAGAGACAGGGTCTCACTGAGTTGCTAAGTGCCTCGCCATTGCTGAGGCTGGCTTTGAACTCGCGATCCTCCTGCCTCAGCCTCCCAAAGTGCTGGGATTACAGGAGTGCGCCACCGCACCCGGCAATATTTAAAAATTTTTAAAAATTTTAAGAAGCAGGCTGGGAATGTGACTCAGTGATTAAACATCCCTGGGTTCAATCCCTGGTACCAAAAATAAATAAATAAACAAACATAAGAAATGAAACTGAAAATAAAAACAAAAGAAAGAAAATGGATTATTAGAAAAAAGCAAACAAATTGGCAAACCTTTAGTAAGGATCAAAAAGAGAGAAAAGACCCAAATTACAAAAATCAGGACTAAAATAGTAAATATATCACTACAAATCCAATAGGTATCAATAGGAAAATAAAATAATACCATAAATAACTCTATAAAAATAAATTTAATAGAGGGGAGTGAAAGGAGGGGTGGAGTTATGGGGATGGGAAGGACAGCAGAATGAGACAGATATTATTACCCTATATGCATATATGATTACACTACTGCAGGGACTCTGCACCATGTACAACCAGAGGAATGAGAAATTGTGCTCCATTTGTGTACAATATGTCAAATTGCATTCTACTGTAAAATTAATTACTTAATTATAAATAAATAAATTTGACAAATTCCTCCAAAAATCAATCATAATTAAATATAAAGCATAAAATTTTGAAGAGCTTTATAACTATTAATGCAATTGAATTTATAATTGTAAATTTTCCAAAAAAGAAATCTCGAAGCCAGCCAGATGGTTATGTGAAGAATTATTCCAAATATGTAAAGAATTAACACCAATCTTATACAATCTCTTCCAGAAAACAGAAGAGGAAACATTTGCCAATTTATTTTATAAAGTTAGTATTACCCTGATAACAAAACCAGACATAAAAGTAAAAAAGCAGTAAACTACAGACTAAAATCCTTCATTAACATAAATTTAAAATTTTTTTAAAATATTTATTTATTTACTTTAGTTGTACACAATGCAATGCATTTATGTTTACGTGGTACTGAGGATTGAACCCGGGCCGCGCACATGCGAGGCGAGCGCTCTGCCGCTGAGCCACAACCCCAGCCCAAATTTAAAAAATTTTAAATAGAATGTTAGCTGATCAAATTCAACACATATATAAAATAATTTTATATCATGATAAAGTGGGGTTTACTTCAAAGACGCAAGATTGGTTCAATATTCAAAAACCCTCAATGTAATAGACCACACTAACAGACTAAAGAAGAAAAATTATATTATAATATCTTATCAATTCAGAAAAAGCATGGAACAAAATTCAACACCAATTCACAATTTAAAAATTTCAATAAGTGAGGAACACACTTGTCAGCTTTTTGTCACTATAATAATTATATTATTATTATCTGAGATAATTAACTTAAAAAGAGAAAAGGTACTGGATGCTATAGTCCAAAATTGGTCAGACCACTGCTTGGGTCTCTTGTGGGCATACTGAATGGCAACAGTAGGGAGTGCCTGATGGAGCAAACTGCTCACCTCATGGCCAGGAAGCAAGAGAGAAAGAAGAAGAGGCTGGAGTCCCCACAATGAACTAAAGATCTCCCACTAGACCTTCCTCCTAAAGGTCTCACCATCTCTCGCAATAGCACAAAGCCTTTAATACACAAGAGTTTGGTGAACACTCAACATCCAAACTATAGCACCAGAAGGTAAACAGCTTTACAAAAAAACAAAATACAGCTAGCTTTTTATTAATGAAGGAAACCTAAATGCTTTTGCCCTAAAATATCAGAGACAAGGATGTCAACTTTCAGAACTCTTTTTCAAAATGGTGTGGGAAGTTCTAGCCATTGCAATAAGGTAAGAAAATAAAGAAAAGTGGGGGGAGGGAGGGCAATGAAGCAATTTATTTCCACATGACATGACCATCCACATAAAAAAATCCTGGAGACCCGGGCGCAGTGGCGCATGCCTGTAATCCCAGCACTTGAGAGGCTGAGGCAGGAGGATCTCGAGTTCAAAGCCAGTCTTCAGCAATGGCAAGACACTTAGCAACTCAGTGAGACCCTGTCTCTGATAAAAATACAAAAAAAGGGCTGGGGATGTGGCCCAGTGGTCAAGTGCCCCTGAGTTTAAACCCCAGTACAAAAAAATAAAAATAAAAAAAAAATCCCGGAGAATTTTTTAAAAATTCTAGAACGAATGGAGTTTTAGTAGGGTTAAAGGATATGATATAAACATACCAAAATCAATTGCATTTCTATATACTAAAATATGAACATATGAAAAACAAAATTAAGAGAATAATACTACTTAAATTACTTCAAAAAATTAAATAATTAGGTATACACTTGACATGTAGAGAACTGTATGTTGAAAACCACAAAATTATAATTAATGAAATCAAGTAAGACTGAAATAGAGAAATACTATGCTTTTAAGATTTGATGACAGAGCAAAGATGTCAATTCTTCCGGCATGATATACAGCTTTAACACAATTCTTATGAAAATTCTACCAAGGATTTTTGTAGAAATAGACTAGTTTATTTTAAAATTTATGTGACTGGGCACACACCCTAGAATACATAACACAGTCTTCATGAATAATAAAGTGGGAGAATTTTCTTATACAACTACAGTAATTAAAACAATGTAATTAAGACAATACACATGCCTGTAATCCTAGCAACTCTGGAGGCTAAGGCAGAAAGATCATAAGTTTGAGGCCAGCCTCAGCAACTTGGCAAGACCCTGTTTCAAAATAAAAAGAGCTGAGACGTAACTCAGTAGTACAGCGTGCCAGAAAATGTCTAGCATGAGTGAAGCCCTCGGTTCAATCCCCAGTACTGGAGAAAAGGATGTATTTTTGTGTGTGAAGAATTTTTGGTGTGTGTGGAGAAAATATAAGAAAAATTCTTCAGTTTTAGAGCTAGACAAAGAGTTCTTACAGTAAACACTAAAGGAGCAGTTTATGAAAAGATAAACTGTTAAATAAAATTTTTAAGTTTGCTCTACAAAAGATGCTGTTGAGCTGATGAAAAGGCAGGGTGTTGACTTGGAGAAGATATATACAAATTAAATTTCTGATGAAGGACTAATATCTAGATTATATAAGAACTACTAATGAAATCAACATTAAAAAATCAGAAATAAGAAATAAGAAAATCAGCAAAGGCCACAGAGATACACTCCACAGAAGAAAATATACAGATAAGTACCGAAGAGATGTTCAACATCATCATCAATCAGGAAAATGAAAATTAAAACCATCAGACACCTCTACACAACAATCAGAATAACTAAAATAAGAGTGACAACACGAAATTCTTGACCAGATGCATAAAACGGATGATATAAATAGCTGGTACAAATATAAAATCGTAAAGCTCTTCTGAGAAAGTTAAATAACCATGTAACTACCACACAACTCAGCAATTGTACTCCTGAGTATTCTCCCAGAGTAATAATGCCAGGAATAAAAATGTACACATAGCTATATTAGATCAGAAAAAAATTCCTTTATGACAAATAGTATTACTAAGGCAAAAAAGAATCCTTTTGTAATGATAAAAAATTCACTTTACCAAGTATATATAACATTCTAAAATCTGAATACACCTAATAAAGCGGCCTCTAAATAAACACCTGTCATATAGAAATACCAGAATATATTTAAAAATCAACAAACAGTAAGATTTTAACTTGTTTCTTTCAAAAATGCATAAAGAGGCAGACCAAAAAAATCTATGCCATGAAATACAGAAAATAGAAGAAAATCACAAAACCCTAGGAAATAAAAGTAAACTAAACAAAACCGATCACCCAAAAAACAGAAAACCTGTAAAGTCCCATCCATTAGAAGAATGAAATTTTTTAAAAATAATAATAATACCCTCCCAAAAATTAATAAATAGCAAAATAAGTCTAGAACCTGATTAATTCATCACTGAAATTTTGCAAATGTTTAGGAAAGAAATAATCATAGTTAACCTCTTTCAAAAATATGCAAAATAAAAAAATAATTCCAAACTCATGGTTAATATACATTAAGTACCAAAATCTGACAAAATATGAGAAAGAAAAATTAGAAACCAATCTAACTTATGAACATGAATGCAAGACTCCTAAACAAAAATTTAAACACATAATATGTAAAAAACTAAGTGAAACAATATATATAAAGTAATAAAAAAAAGAACTAGGTTTATAACCAGGAATAAGAAGTTGTTTAACATTAAAAAATAACATTAGAAAATAATTGCAAATAAATTAAAGGTGAAAAATCATATAAAAATTGCAATATATGCTCCAAAAAGCATTTGATAAAAATCAATATTCACTCATTATAGGGCCAGGGTTGAGGCTCAGTGGTAGAGCGCTTGACTAGCATGCATGAGGCACTGGGTTCAATCCCCAGCACCACATTAAAAAAAAAAAAACAAGTAAAATTAAGGTATTGTGTCCATTTACAACTAAAAAAATTTTTTTTAACTTCATTATATATAAAAACAGACTTCTGTAAAACTTTTCAATGATAAATAACTGCATTCCCAGCAACTAGCTTTGTGCCAGACATAGAATAGAGATATAGATATGTTCAAGAAAAGTTGAATAAATAAATGAATAATAGTTTGAAGTGTAGTAAGAACCAAAAATTTCCAAACTTCCTTCTAATTCCAAAGTACATAAGAGAATGTGTAATTTCCATTTAAAAGGATAGCAGGAGAAGCAGAAACCTCAATTTTCTCTGAAGCCAAAAAAAAAAGAAAGAAAGAAAGAAAGAAACTTTCATTAGTATATTGAGAAAAAATAAATTTTAGATATTATGTAGACTGGACAAATTTTCTCAGGGAAAAGACATAATTGTCTGAAATCTCTTTTCTTATTACAACATACAAAATTCAATAAAAAGTCACTGGGTACACCAAAAGATAAGCTCAAATGACCAAACAGCAAAAGAAAGGAAGAGAGTGAAGGAGAAAGGGACAGAGGGAGCAAGAGAAAACAAAAGGATGAGGGGAAGACAGAGAGACAGGTTGGTTGCCAAAGGGATGGGGTACAGAGTTTCCACTTTGCAAAATAAAAAATATTTAGAGATGGATGGTGGTGGTGGTTGTACACAATGTAAATATATTTAATACCACTTAACTGTATATTTAAAAAGGTTTAAGATGGCAGATTTTATGCTATTTTACCAGTTTTTTAAAAACAACAATAGAAACAGACCAATAGGTGAGACAGATATAGAAGTAAATGGAGACTAGAAATAAAATATTGATGGTTATTATATTAAAAAGGATAAAAATGTGATTTTTTAAAGAAGAGAATTTAATCAGAGCATTGAAATCTTCAAAAGAAATCAAATAGAAATTTAGAAAGAAAAATATACAATTAAAGTTAACCATTCAGTGGATAAGTTTAGAATAAATTAAATATAGCAAAGGCAAGTTTAGATGACAAGTCACTAGAAAATAGAGGGCTAGGGACAGAGCTCAGTTGGTAGAGTGCTTGCCTCACATGCACAAAGCCTGGGTTCAATCCCCAGCACCACCCCAAAAAAAAAAAAAAAAAAAAAAAAAACACATTATCAAGAAAGAAGCATTCACTAGAACTTAGCCAACAGATTTGAAGTAGAAAGTTCATTTTGGGTAAAGGAAGTAGCCAAAAATGTGGATGAGATAAGATCACAAAATGTAGCAAAAGTTAATTTTAACATATCTAAAAAGTATAAATACAGTAATGACAGTAAGATGAAATTGACAAGCACAGGTTTGCAGAAACCATATAATTATCTGCCATGTAAAGAAGAGATAACATTTTGAAGAATAAAATACAAATGCCACATGTCCCTATGATGTTTTGGAAGATACATGGTGTCTCGTAAAGTATACTATGCCTTCCAAGTGTCCTGCCATGTGAACAAGTTTTTTTTTTTTTTTTTTTTTTTTTTTTTTTTTGGTACCGGGGATTGAACTCAGGGGCACTCGACCACTGGGTCACATCCCCAGCCCTTTTTTTGTATTTTATTTAGAGACAGGGTCTCACTGAGTTACTAAGTGCCTCGCCATTGCTGAGGCTGGCTTTGAACTCGTGATCCTCCTGCCTCAGCCTCCCAAAGTGCTGGGATTACAGGCGTGCGCCACCGCGCCCGGCTGAGAACAAGTTTTAAACATATTCAATAATATTATCTACACATGCCATTACCTTGAAGGTTCTTCATAAATGGATCCAACATTCTTTTACAGTCTCATCTGTCTGAGCTCTCTAAGATGTAATCACACGCATCATTTTATCAAATATACCCTAACTTTCATACTTGCACAGCCATTTCTTCTGCCTATGATGTCTCCAAGTCACTGTCTATTTACTGAACTATTAATTATCTAAGGTACACTTCAATAACTTTTCTGTAATGCTTTTCCAAATGTCTCGCTTGGGAAGAACAGCTTCCTCCATGCTACTCCCATGGAATTCATTCATTTATAATTTATTATGAGTACTTCATATGTGCTGGACCCTGTTCTAAGCACTTGAAATGCATCAGTGAACAAAAAAGACATAGATCCCTATCTTTCTGGAGCACAAAGTTAAAACTTTGAAGTACGTTAAAAGCATAGAAAAAGGAAAAGTTTTACTTTGAAAATACTCCCCAAGTGATTCTATTATGCCCTCTTCCAACTGTTCCAACATAGATTGAGTATTATGGCTCTAGAAAATACTACAACAAAACTTGTAATTAAAGTCAAAATTTTGATCATAACAAGGAATACATATGACATGTTATATTTTCTTATGTAAATTCTTACTTGTCTTTTCCTCTAATTGATTTATTTTTTCTCTGGATTCCTCTAGCATAAATGTCAAGTCTTTCATTTTATCTTCTTTCTCAGCACTTTGGATCAGTAGTAGTGATACCTAAAATGAAATATTTTTTTAAAAACATTATAGACATCATTACCCTAAGTACGTGTATGAAGACATGAATGGTGTATACAACCATTTTGTTGTGTACAACACAATCTACTTTGTGTACAACCAGAGACATGAAAGATTGTGTTCTATATATGTACTATGAATTGAAATGCATTCTGCTGTCATGTATAACAAATCAGAATTTTTTAAAATGTTATAGATATAAAAAATATAAATATAAAAAGTTAAATGTGGCACCTAAGCACTTATAACTGGTAATTATTTTATATGCTCTTTATATGCTTTTCAGATGGCTGTACTTAGTATTTCATACATGCCTGCATAATAAACATTTACTTTTACTTTTATTAGGTTTATTAAACAACTGAATGAACAAGCTAGTATGAGATACCCAATATTATACTATGCATTTCAAGTTATTACTAAGATTACATAATGAGAAGATTACATAATGAAGTGTACTGATTCATTTATTCAGTAATATTGAGCATCAGAAACCATAAGTATTGCATATATGAAAATGGGGAAAGAAACTCAGAGCCTAGATTGGGAGACAAAACAAATACACTAGTAATAGGGAAAAAAATGTTATAGGAATCATAAAATTAACACCTAAATCAGTCTTGGAGGAAGTAATCAAAAATTTATTTTCTAAAGGGCTATAGAAATGAATCAGGCAAACATTGGGAAATGAGTATTCTAGGCTGAACACAAAGGATGGAGAGATTGTGCCTTATTCACATAACTGAAAATATTCAGATGGTTAGAGTATAGAATCAATGTGGAAAAGGTCAGAGTTAAACTTATAAAAATAAGTTGAAGATTTCAAACAAGATTCAAGATGGCAAAAAGACCTTTTCTCCCCCTTTTTCATCTCCAAATCACCCAAAAATTAACAGGGAAAACAAGAAAAACAGATTTCATCATCTATGAAACTACATAATCCCTATAATCTAAGCCATAATATATTTTTTAAAAAAGCAAGCAGTTGGAGGAATGGAAAATAACCCAGCTCAGAAAAGTAAAGTCAAACCAAAGAGACTGCATAGAGAAGTACTAATGAGAAGCAAAATAACTCACCCCAAAGAATGCCATGTTTCAAGAATTAGAGGTAACAAACACTGTATAGGTGAGTATAAAACAAGAGTTTAAGTAAAAGGAAACTGAAGCCTGTAAAGAGTCCTCCCTAGGTTCAGTCAACCCTCCTATCTAGGACTCTACTACTTGACAGCTACTGTAGTCAGGGAACTGACCCTACTCCATCTTTGCAAAAGAAACAGGCATATCAATTTAAAAAGATAGAAGTCAGAGGATGTAGCTCAGAGGTAGAATGTTTGCCTAACATATGGCATCAGCCAAGTTTATATCCCTAGGCAGGAATTTGGAGAGCCACCAAAAGAAATTTTTACAAATAATATTTAGGAGTCCCATTTTGGGGTGGGGGCAGGGCATCAGGGTGAACGGGACATTAGTTGACCACCCAATCAATTTACAAGGAAGTCTAGCAATCTGTAAGCACAATTCATGTCTCAAGAACTCCAAAAAACTTTTTTAGCATTTCACTCTATTTTTGTGCTGTTTATAATAAGCATTATTTTAACTTTTTTTCTTTTTGGTGAGGGGTACCAGGGCTTGAACTCAGGGGCAGTAGGCCACTGAGCCATATCCCGGGTCCCATTTTGTATTTTATTTAGAGACAGGGTCTCACTGAGTTGCTTAATGCCTTGCTTTTTTGCTGAGGCTTGCTTTAAACTCAAGATCCTCTTGCCTCAGCCTCCTAAACTGCTGGGATTACAGGCCTGCAGCACCCCACTCAGCTGCATTATTTTAACTTTTAAAAGTATTTCCTTCTGGGCTGGGATTGTGGCTCAGCGGCAGAGTGCTCGCCTCACACGTGCGCGGCCCGGGTTCGATCCTCAGCACCACGTAAACATAAATGCATTGCATTGTGTACAACTAAAGCAAATAAATAAATATTTAAAAAAATATTTCCTTCTTTTGGAAACCTGGATTAAAAATAAAGATAAAATACAATTGCTGGGGCTGGGGTTGTGGCTCAGCGGCAGAGCACTCGCCTTGCACGTGCGCGGCCCGGGTTCGATCCTCAGCACCATGTAAACATAAATGCATTGCATTGTGTACAACTAAAGTAAATAAATAAATATTTTTTAAAAAAATACAATTGCTAACAACCCTTTCAAAAGATCTAAACATAACATAGAAAATGAAATACTATTATTTAACCACCATTTAAAACTCTTAAGTTTCCTTTCTATACTTTTATTATTTAAGCATATATCCTAAACTGTACTATTTTGTGTCAAATAAGAGGAGAAAAACTGCAAAAATAGTGGGAAATAGATTCCTTTTTATGCATCTCTTTTTATTTGTGAAGCAGAAGGGTTGAATGTTATAGAGTTGGCATAATGATAATCTGAAAATGACATTCTTACAAATGTCAAAGGATATAGACTTACCATTTTCAAGTCTTCCACTATGTGATATTAATAGAAAAAAAGCAACAGAATGTTTTAGTTTCTTTTCACTGGTATCATGGATAGGAAGTTTCAAAATAAACTGTAAAATGTGAGTTGGATGGTCAATGATAACCTTTATATTTTGTTAGGTTTTTTAATCTGAACAAAATTTCTTATATTTTTGCAGCAATGTAAACTAACGTAAATACTGTATAAGATTCATTATTAAAAACCAAGCATTCAGTAAGTATATATTTGAGTCAATAAAAATTAATTTGGCTAGGCAAAAGGCTAAATATTTAGATATATATGATAATAAAACTCTCAAATTTATCACAAAGTCACAAACACAAATTTCTCTTGATATTTTAAGATTTTATCAAGTAACAAATACAAAGAATATAGCACTATATATTTCAGAATACTTGAAATTTAAGTGTATCCACCAAAAAGAAATGATAAAAAGTTTAGGTAATGAATATGCTAATCACCCTGCACTGATCACTGCCCAATATACATATGAATTAAAACATCACATTGTACTTCATTAATATGCATATTGTGTTGACAGAAAAAATTTTAATTAATTTTTCAAAAAGAATATAGAGTTGACTTTAAAAATAACCTGATTTTCCTTGTCTTTTACTTCTTTCTTATATTCATCTTCAAGGTGTTGGATTTTTTCATAATCTTCCTTTACTTAAAAATAAATATGCACAATGTCTTAACATAATTGTATTGAACTTTTTACATTACAAACAAAATTGAAAGATTATTTTACTTCCTTAATATCTCAAAATTATATTAAACTTCAAAAATTTCTAGTTAAAACCACTATTTTCTTCGTGCTTTGTTTAGTAAAAGTGAATTTAATAGCAAACTATAACTTAAAAATTTATAATTCTTATAATAGCATGTATATGTAACTTTATTCTTTATAATACACTAATTCAAAATAAAAATTTTTAAATATATAATTATTTTTAGATGTATACTTAAATACAAACCATAATAAATTTAATTTCATGGAAAACACAGTTTGTATATATATATATATATATATATATATATATATAAAATGCAGTATGTATGTATGTATGTATGTATATATGTATGGTACTGGGGATTGAACCCAGAACCTTGAACATGCAAGGTTAATGTTCAACTATTGAGCTATACCTCCAGCCTTTTGTTTAGATTTTTGGAGACAGGGTCTCACTAAGTTTCTTAGGCTGGCCTCAAACCTACAATCCTCCTTATTCAGACTCCCCAGTAGCTGGGATTACAGGTATGTGCTACAACACCCAGGCAAAAAAAAAAAAAAAAATGTAGTTTTAAAACCAACAAACAATTTTAACATACATTGCTTCCCTGTCACATCCCACAAGATTTTGAGGGGCTTACAAAAACAGAGACAATACAAAATATAAAATAGTTGAGGGCTTCAAACTAAACAGATTAACATGTAAACAAAAACTAATAAAACTATAAGTAGCAGAAGAGAAACATTAAAATTAAGTAGGATTCCTACACTTAAAATGCATTTCCAATCTGGAATTCTCAGCTTGAACACGAAGTTCCTCAAAAGCTATTATCATTTTCTGGAATATAAAGTTTAACTTTTGAGAATCAGACTTTTAAAAATCCTTTCTTCAAACTTTGAAAATATTAATAAAATTTTAACATGTAATCATTGGCTATAAAAACCACACAACTTTGAATAATGAAAACCCTGTAATTTGAATGACTAAATAACTTACTAACATGTATTAGGAATGCTTATGATGTTAGTTTCCCAGATGCCTAAAAGCATGGAAACATGTTAGATAATACAAAACAGCAGCAAAATTATTTCTGGCATTATATTCATTCACTTAATAATACTCTGCAAAATCAGTAATCTTATACTCATTTATGTCTATTTATTTAATTTCTCTCTTCTCCACTGAAGTTGAGTGCTCTCTAAGAATCCAAAATTATACTTCCTATCACCTGATAGAATGTGCTCACACAACATACAATAAATCTTGCTTTACAAAATCAGATTCGTTGATTCATTCATTTAATATTTACTGAGTGCATAAAATAGGTCAGAAACTATTTTAGGAACTTGGGATATAAGACAAACTCTCTACCCTACTCTACCCAGTAAAGAATATACACACATGCACACACATATACATTAACATAGATGTATGGATATCAAAAAAATGTCATGTAGTTTTAAATGCTCTTCAGAAAAGTTAAATGATATGAGGAGATACAGAATAATTGAATGAAGACAATTAGATTAATAGTAAGGTCAGGAAAACAAAAAAATAACAGAATAAAGTTTACAAGTGTGCATAAAATTTTGGACACAAAAGTTCTTGACAGAGGGAACAAATTCAAAGAGGCAAAATCAGAAAGCGCTCAGCACAGTTGAGAAATACCCTAGAAACCATCGCTAACTCCTGGCAACTACCAACTGCTCTCCATTTTGTCATTTTGAGAATGTCGTATAAATGGAATCATAACAGATGACTTCTGGAGATTGGCTTTTTTTCACTCAGTATAATAATGTCCTTGTGATCCATTCAAGTTGTTGCATGTTTTGGTAGTTCTTTTGCATCACCCATGTATCAGTTTGGATATATCAGTTTGTGTAATTATTCATTTATTGAAGGGTATTTGGGCTTTTTTCCAGTTTGGGGTTATTACAAATAAAATCATTATGAACACTGAAAAGAGGAAGGAAGGTAGGTAGGTAGGTAGGTAGGTTAGCCAGTCAAGCATTGGTGGTGCATGCCTATAATCCCAGCAACTTTCAGGGCTGAAGCAGAAGGACTGCAAGTTCAAGGCCAGTCTCAGCAATTTAGTGAAGTCCTAAGCAACTTAGCAAGACCTTATCTCAAAATAAAAAATAAAAAGGCCTGGGAACATGGTTCAGTAGTTAAGCTCCCCTGGGTTGAATCCACGATATTAAAAAAAAAATTTTTTTTTCTTAAATACTAGCTTTTCTTCCACTACAGCATACATAGCATTAGGTCAAACTAGAAGCATGGGTTCCCCAGAATGTCTATCATGTCTAACCTTAATAAACTAGACAACTTGATCATGGGTATGTTCTGCAATGTCCTGACCACTAAACAGTACAACTTAGTAAACCCTTTTATTTAATAGAGGGGAAAAGAGGAAAAAATGAAAAGACTATAGCAGGAAAGCAAAGTAGTGGAATGACAGAAGATTAGACAACAAAGGCACACTTAGAAGCCAACACAGATTAATAATACTTATGTTTTGAAATACATATGTTTTCAAATTAATGGTTGTGTCAAAACGTGCTGATCTCTGACATGAGTCAATAAATACTTGATGTATTTCATTAAATGGTATAACCAGTATGTAAATCAGAAAGCTACTACATAACAAAACATTAATACTCATAGGATCTTGGAAATTTTACTGTCATTCAATCATACATCAACAAAATAAGTAATAATCTTTTTATCAAGAACAGTTGTCCATATCTTTATAGCTATCACTCCACATTGCTTAGAAATTCTTCTATTTAAAATATTCAAATTTTCACTAATCCTTACCTCAATATTATTGTTTAGATCCATATAAACTTGTCTGGTTTCTTCCCGTTCATATTCATCTATTATTAATATAAAATTTTCAAAAGTTAATTTTAAAACACTTAATGATGTCAAAAATTCTCAACATATCTCAGGAAAAAAACATTAAAATATTTAAAATTCTGTTTTAATGAAGGGCACTGGAATATCTAATTCAGTTCTGAGTCCTTTGAAATAGCATTGAAAGCAGTTTTGGTCCAGTCCGGTGTGAAGGAGTTTGGAAGTTGCTACTCTATTCTAACAAGTAAAAAAGCTGAACAAACTAAAAAAGACTTCTTAGATCTGAAAGGAAAGTGAAATCAGAGAGCCAACTACTGCACTTATTATTAGAAAAAGGCCAATATAGAGTGAATCACAACTTAACCAGGACCGAAACCCAGAACAGAAAGCTCTGTGGGAATCACAGTCAGCCTAAGAAAACATGAATTGCAATTGACAGATGGCTAGAAACAAGGTGGACAATTTGAGAGGTGAAAACTGCAGGGGGACCCATTAAGAGGGAGGGGTCCCAACACTTGTGAGATTTACCTTCTAGAGCTCTACCTGATCCTCAAAGCAAATATCAGAGAGGAACATCCTCTCATGCATTAACATGAGGAGGGAAAAAGAAACCATTGAAAATGTTAAGGTATCCTGTTCTTAACAGGGCCTGTCTTTGAGAGAAACTCTTTAACCAGGGCAAAATCAGCTGGGATTTTATCAGAGTCTAAATGACCTAGGGAGAAGGAAGAGAACCAATTCTAGCCAGTTACAGACTTCCACAATGAGGAAGAAATATATCCAACTCCATCCCCCTCTAGCCTTCTATTTAGAAAAAGGGAAATGCTAAACTCCAGCCAACCCAAGCCATCTTGTCCCACCTAAAAGAGACTGAGAAGTACTTGCCAAGTTCACAATCCATAGGCAAAGGTTTGCTAAAAGACTAAAACCTAATCATAGTTCTATAGAACACTTCCACTCTCATTACACCTTATCACAACATTACTGAAGGCGTATTTACAGCAGTTCCTTTCCCTAGTATATCGTGTCCAGCTATTAAAAAAAAAAGTTTCAAGGCATAATAAAAGATAAAAAATACAGTGTGACAAAACAGAGCAAGCATCAGAACAAGAGTCAGATGGGGAGAGAGATTAGAATTATCAAAAGAGGAATTTAAAATAACTACAAATAACTATGCTAATGTCTTGAATAGATCAAGTAGATGTGCAAGAATAAGAGAGGTAGGGGTGTGGCAGAATAGATCAGTGGTCAAGAGCTTTTCCTAGGCCCTGATGTAACAAAAGATTCTTTAAATTTGAAAGACAAAAGAAACACCCAGTACTCCCAACCTGTACTATTTAAAGTGCTTTTTCTTCCCCAGCTCCATCTAAGGCTATGAGTGGAAACCACCCCCACCCCCAAGTTCTGGCAGCTCTCAGAGCTACCACAACTTGACAGAACATATATATGCATACCCTTCTTTGATTCTCCTCTTTTGTCTTTCCCTCTATATCGTCCTAAAGCCATTGTTCATATAGGAAAGACAGATTTCTAGGCTGTTATCTTGTAAGTTTTGGTTAAACCAAGAATAAATTCATTTCTTTTTTTATATTATAATGTATGCATAATAGTAGGATTCAGTATGCCATTTTCATACATGCACATAATTTGATCAATCTCATTTCCTATACATTCCCTAAATTGGTTTGTTGCTTCACCACTATTTCTGTCTTTTTTAATCAGATTTCCAAGTCATAGGGCAGGAATCTGGTTTGTCAGCCTTTGGCAATACTGGGTTCAATCCTCAGCACAACAACAACAAAAGTGAAAAACAGAATTTCCATCTC
Source organism: Tamias sibiricus (assembly GCA_025594165.1). Taxonomy (NCBI): domain Eukaryota; kingdom Metazoa; phylum Chordata; class Mammalia; order Rodentia; family Sciuridae; genus Tamias; species Tamias sibiricus. Next base: position 105,621,618 of record CM046658.1, on the reverse strand, counting down.
TACTTATATTGCCTAAATAATAACCAAATCAAAATGCTATCTATCAAGAACAGAAACAGAAATAAAGTAGACTAGCCATGGCTAAGAAAATAATTTCTGAGCTTGAAAATATTTCAACAAAAACTTCCAAAATGGAAAGCAAAGAGAAAAAAAGACTGTGGAAGAAAAACCAAAAACAAAACAATCTTCACCAGTAAGAAACTAGAAACTTTCCCTCTAAGATTTAACATTTACTAAGTCCTAGTTAATGCAATAAAACCAGAAAAGGAAATGAAAGGGACATAGATTAGAAAGGAAGAAATCAAACTTTCTTTGTTCACACATGACATGATGATTTCCTATGCAGAAAATTTAAAAGATACAACAAAGCAACTCCTGAAATAAACAATTATATCAAGTTTGTAAGAAAACAAAAGTCAATCTCTTTCCTATACAGCAGCAGTGATCTTTAGGGAAAGACTCACCCTGGGTTCAATACACAGCACCATGAATAATAAGGACAATAATAATGACTTTAACACCACACATTCATCAAAGGACAGAGTATCCAGCCAAAAATTCAAGGAAGAAACCACTGGAGTTAAATGATACTATAGAGGGTCTATTTCTGTGGTCAGTTCTTAACATAGATTTTATTGTATATTTCATTATGCATCTTATCTTTGCTTGTTAGATAATAATAATTTGAGACTTAGTTGTTTTGTGTGTGTGTGTGTGTGTTTTATTTTTTAAATTTTTTTTAATTTTTATTTGGTACCAGGGATTGAACTCAGGGGCACTCAAACACTGGGCCATATCCCAGTGGGTTTTTTTTTGTTTTTGTTTTTGTTTTGTATTTTTTTAATTAGAGACAGGGTCTCACTGAGTTGCTAAATGCCTCACCATTGCTGAGGCTGGCTTTGAACTCAAGATCCTCTGGCCTCAGCCTCCCAAAGTGTTGGGATTACAGGTGTGCGCCACCGCGCCCAGCTTAATTTGAGACTTAAGACTAAGTCACATTTTACTAGATGAATGTTTATCACCTTTGGGGGGGGGTACTGGGGATTGAACACAGGGACTTAACCACTGAGCAACACTCCCAGCTCTTTTTATTTTTTGAGACAGGGTCTCACTAACTTGATTAGCGCCTCAATAAATTGTTAAGGCTAGCTTTGAACTTGCCATCCTCCTGCCTTAGTCTTCCAAATTACTGGGATTATAGGTGTGCACCCCTATACCCAACAGCAATTTTTGATTATATTCTAAATCAATACAGCTACTCCTCATTTTTGATTAGTGTTACTATATCTTTCTCTATCCATTTACTTTTAATATATATATGTCTTTAGAATGACTATCTTGTAGACAACATATAGATGGGTCTTATTTTTTGTCCATTCTGACCATACCTATCTATCATCATTTAGACCATCATCATTCAAAGTGATGTATTGATAAAGCTGGATTATTATCTATTATATTTATTACTGTTTTCTATTTGCTGTCCTGCTCTTTGTTCCTATTTTTGTGACATTATTGCATAATACTTGCAGACTTTAAAAATACTACACTGTACACAGGCTACACCAAATTTATTTTTAAAATTCTTTCTTCAATAACTTCAAGACTTTCAAAGAAGAATTAACACCAATACTTCTCAAAGTATTCCATGAAATAGAAAAGGGGGGAACCCTTTCAAACTCATTCTGTGAAGCTAGTATCACCCTGACACCAAAACCAGACGAGGACACATCAAGGAAAGAAAACTTCAGACCAATATCCCTGATGAACATAGATGCAAAAATTCTCAATAAAATTCTGGCAAATTGCATATAAAAACATATTAAAAAGTAGTGCACCATGATCAAGTGGGATTCATCACAGGGATGCAGGGTTGGTTCAACATACGGATATCAATAAACGTAATTCATCATATTAATAGACTTAAAAACAAGAATCATATGATCATCTCAATAGAAGCAGAAAAAGCATCTGACAAAATACAGCACACCTTCATGTTCAAAACACTAGAAAAACTAGGGATAGTAGGAATATACCTTAACATTGTAAAAGCTATATATGCTAAACCCAAGGCCAGCATTATTCTAAATGGAGAAAAATTGAAAGCATTCCCTCTAAAAACTGAAACAAGACAAGGATGTCCTCTTTCACCACTTCTATTCAACATCATCCTTTAAACTCTAGCCAGAGCAATTAGACAAAAGAAAGAAGTCAAAGGGATACAAATTGGTAAAGAACTCAAACTATCACTATTTGCTGATGACATGATTTTATATCTAGAAGATCCAAAAAATTCTACCAGAAAACTTCTAGAATAAATGAATTCAGCAAAGTAGCAGGATATAAAATCAACACCCATAAATCAAACGCATTCCTATACATCAGCTATAAATCCACTGAAAGAGAAATTAGGAAAACTACTCCATTCACTATAGCCTCAAAAAAAAAAAAAAAAAATCTGGGAATCAACCTAACAAAAGAGATGAAAGACCTCTACAATGAAAACTACAGAACACTATAGAAAGAAATTGAAGAAAACCTCAGAAGATGGAAAGATCTCCCATGCTCCTGGATAGGCAGAATTAATATTGTCAAAATGGCCATACTACCAAAAGCACTATACAGATTTAATGCAATTCCTATTAAAATCCCAATGACATTCTTCATAGAAATAGAAAAGGCAATCATGAAATTTTTTTGGAAAGAGACCCAGAATAGCTAAAGCAATCCTTAGCAAATAAAGGGAAGCAGGAGCATCACAATATGTGACCTTAAACTATACTACAGAGCTATAGTAACAAAAACAGCATGGTATTGGCACCAAAATAGACTTGTAGACCAATGATACAGGACAGGATAGAGGACAAAGAGACAAACCCACATAAATATGGTTATCTCATACTAGACAAGTCTGCCAAAAACATTCACTGGGGAAAAGAAAGCCAGTTCAACAAATGGTTCTGCCAAAACTGGAAATCCATATGTAGCAAAATGAAATTAAACCCCTGCACAAAAATCAACTCAAAGTGGATCAAAGACTTAGGCACTATAACAGAGACCCTGTACCCAATAGAAGAAAAGTAGGCCCAAATCTGTACCACGTTGGCCTAAGATCTGACTTCCTTAATAAGACTCCTAAAGCACAAGAAGTAAAATCAAGAATCAATAAATGGGATGGATTCAAATTAAAAAGCTTCTTTTCAGCAAAGAAAACAATTAATAATGTGAAGAGAGAACCTACAGATTGGGAGAAAATCTTTATTACATGCACCTCTAATACGGCACTAATATCTAGGATATATAAAGAACTCAAAAAACTTAACACCAAGAAAACAAATAACCCAATCAATAAATGGGCTAAAGAACTGAACAGACACTTCACAGAAGAAGAAATACAATTGATGAACAAATATATGAAAAAGTGTTCAACACCTCTAGCAATTAGAGAAATGCAAATCAAAACTACTCTAAGATTCCATCTCACTCCTGTCAGAATGGCAATCATCAAGAATACAGGCAACAATAAATGTTGGCAAGGATGTGGGGAAAAAGGTACACTCATACATTGCTGGTGGCACTGCAAATTGGTGCAACCACTATGGAAGGCAGTATGGAGATTCCTCAGAAAACTGGGAATTGAACCACCATTTGACCCAGCTATCCCACTCCTAGGTTTATACCCAAAGGACTTAAAATCAGCATATTATAGTGACACATCCACATCAATGTTTATAGAAGCTCAATTCACAATAGCTAGACTATGGAACCAACCTATGTGTCCCTCAATAGATGAATGAGTAAAGAAAATATGGTATATATACTCAAAGGAATATTACTCAGCTTTAAAGAAGGATGAAATTGGGGGCATTTGCCAGTAAATGGTTGGAGTTGGAGAATATCATGCCAAGTGAAATAAGCCAATCCCACAAAACCAAAGGCTGAATGTTTTCTCTAATATATGGATGCTAATTCACAATAACACAGGGTGGAGGGAGGCCACTAGGGAAAAATAGCGTTAGATTAGGTGGAGGGAAGTGAAGGGAGGGGAGGAAAGTGATGTGGGGATGGGAAAGATAGTGGAATGAAACAGAATTATTACTGCATGTATATATGTGATTACATGACCAATATAATCCTGTAACATGTACACTTTGAAAAATGAGAAATCATATCCCATCAATGTATGACATATCATAGTGCATAAATGCATTCTACTGTCATGTATAACTAATTAAAACAAATAAAATTAAATAAATAATTAAAACAAATAAAAGAGAATAAAATCATGGCATTCACAGGTAAATGGATGGAGTTGGAGAAAATAATGCTAAGTGAAGTTAGCCAATCCCAAAAAACCAAAGGTCGAATGATTCCTTTGCTATGATGATACTGAATTATAATGGCAAGGGAGGGGGGATGAGAGGAATGAAGGAATGTTAAATAGAACAAAGAGGAGGGAGGGGAACAGAGGGGGCAAGAGGATAGGAATAATGGCAGAATGAGTTAGACATCAATACACTAAATACATATATAAAAACACAAATGGTGTGAAAATACTTTATGTAAAACCAGTGACTTGAAAAATTGTGCTGTTTATATTTAATACGAAATGAATTGTACTCTGCAAGCATGTATAACAAATTAGAATAAATAATTTAATTGTTTTTTAAAAAGAAATGACAACTTTAATCATTTAGAAAAATTTCTACCTGAGGGTACCACTGATATGTAATTAATTATTATAAATATTCATGGGTTTATCATTAAGAAATTGAATAAAATAGATCTGGAAATAAAAAAATAATGAACTAACTTACTATAACGTTTTTACTTCATAAGCTTTTTAATTTTTTTAACTTTCAGACTCTTGTAATACCACTTAGCTTAAAACAAAAACACACTATCCAACTGCACAAAAATATATTTTCTTTCTATTTTTATTCTATAAACTATCTTCTATTTTTGGATTTCACTTTTTACACTTTTCTGTTAAAAACTAAGATATGAACACACACATTAGCCTAGCCCTATACAGGATTCTACCTCCACATCTTGTCCCAGTGGAAAGTCTTCAGGAGCAATAACACATACGGGGCTGTCATCTCTTGTGATAGTAAGTCTTCTGAAATACCTTCTGAAGGACTCATTTGAAGCAGTTTTACAGTTAACTTTTTTTTATGTGTAGGAACACACTTCAAAATAATGATTAAAAATACTACTGCACATACATAAACTAGTTATCCATTATTATCACTATAAAGTATTACATGTTGAACATAATTATATGTATCATACTTTTATACAAGTAGCAGTGCAGTAGATTTGTTTAAACCAGCATCACTACAAATACAAATAATGTGTTGCACTACAATATTATAAAGGCTACATCATTAGTTGACGGGACTTTTTAAGGTCCATTATTATCTTATGGGACTAACATATGAGCTCTATTTTTTTGTCTCACATTGTTATATGCATGACTATATTATATTTTCAGCACAGCCCTCCAGCAGTATTTTTTCCAATGGACATGGCTATGTATCTTATTCTTGATTCAATTTTGTGGTTGTTCCAGACAGAAGAGAAAGTTCATCTAAAAATCATACTAAATGAAATGTAGATTAACTATAAATTCCAAGTATTTGCCTCTTGAAATATGTTACCTTTCAAAAAAAGTTGTGAGATTTCAAAAAACTCAAACCTTAAATAATAACTGAGAATGTACTTGCTACTTACACAAAGAACTGGTATGAGGCACACAAAGTTTATTTTAATTAAAATTAGTTCCAAAAAAGTGAAGACAATTTCTTCTCTCCCTCAATCATTAAATAAGTGGCTAAAGTCACATAAAACAAGATATTTACATTTCTTTGTCTTCTCTGCAGATCTAGCACAGGTTTCTTTAAGTAGATTACATAAATGCCTTGTAGCATTATTCCTGAAACAAATGAAAGAGTTTGCCTAGATGTAATCCAATCTCAAAGCAAAATCACATATTGAAAATTATGAAACATACTGTTACAATGTTTTAATTTTAAAGAAATTTTAAAATATTGTATTATATATGTATGTATATATATGTCATGTATCCTGTATCATGTATATATGAAGAAAAAGTGGAGTGACTATACTATTAGCAAAGATAATTCAGGGACTGCCTCCCTTTAAGTAAAAGTGATAACGTGGGTAGAAACTTGTTAAGGAGTTATCAATAACCCTTCAAGAAACAGTTCCAGATATATCTAGAGAAATAATGAGAGTTATATTTTAATTTACTAACTACCTCAAAAATGTTCTTTCTACATGTCTAATCTTCAAAACAAAAAATAAGGTAACTTTCTGACTAGGCATTCATTACATGAATAACAAAGATTTCTAGTTGTCTTGTAGGAGTTACCAACAGAGAAGCACTCAGGTAGTATTCTACTTATAATTTTTTTCTTTTTTAGCACTGGAGATTGAACCCAAGGGTGCTTTATCACAGAGCCACATCCCCCAGCCCCTTTTTTTATTTTGAAAAAAGGGACTCACTAAGTTGCTTAGGTGGCCTAATTGCTGAGGCTGGCCTTGAACTTGCAAACCTCCCACCTCAACCTCCTGAGTCAATGGGATTACAGGTGTGCACCACCACACCTGGCTATAAATTAATGCTATATGTCACATAGAAAGTGCTCAAAATAGGGGAAGGAGTTATGGCTCAGCGGTAGAGCGCTCGCCTAGCATGTACGAAACGCTGGGTTCAATCCTCAGCACCACACAAAAATAAATACAATAAAGGTATTGTGTCTAACTACAACTAAAAAAATATTTTTTAAAAAAAGAAAGTGCTCAAAATATTTTGAAAACTAATTTAATGATAAATTCAGAATAAAAAATAAAATTTGGAAAGAATAAATTCATTAAATTATTACTTACTCTTTTATTAAATCTTTATTTTCTTGAATTTCTTCTTCTAATTTCAAACTTACTTTTTCATTTTCAAACTAATTTACAAACAGAAAAAGTTTATCACATTTTGCTTAGCAAAATAAATAAGTATAACCATTAAGCAGCATTTCTTTACTGAACATGCTACAGCAGTCTATGATGATAATTTTTTTCTTTCTATACAAAAAAGAACTTTTTTCCACAGCTTTTGAATTTCCCATAAGACTATGGGTCTTACTTTCATCGGTCTAAAATAGATTTTGCTGAATGATCTTTAAAACGATTAAACAATATTTTAATGCCATGTTATCGTCTCTAATCATTTTCCAGTGATATTTTAGCTCTGTCTACATTTTAGCAACTTTTTTTAACTTAACACTATAAAATCAGTTTTAAATTCAAGGTTAAATTGAATAAAATGTTTTAAATTCAAGGTTAAAAATGAATACCATATTCTAATATAATGAAAGACATCAAATAAAATAGCATCAATAGGAATTTTTTTAAAAACTATCACAAACTAGTATCATTAAATCATCCATTAAAGTAATTTGTTGTTTCCCTAATCACTTGCATTATGTTTGTTACAGCTTGTTCTCTCTTAAAAGTTGAATTATAACCAGTATTAGTAAGACTTCAAAAAGCACTATCTTCAAAATCCTCATCACAGAAACAAACCCAACTTACCTTCAAATAATACTCTATTTTCAATGGTATTATTATAATATTTACTATACTTATAATTTAAAACTTCAGGGGCTGGGGTTGTGGCTCAGCAGTGGAGCACTCGCCTAGCACAGGCGTGGCTTGGGTTTGATCCTCAGCACCACATAGAAGTGGAGGCATTGTGTGCAACTAAAAGCAAATAAATAAATATTTTTTTAAAAAATTCACTATACCTGCAGTTCCTGAATGGCTTTTCGTTGTGCTTCAATTATCTTTCTATTTTCTTGCAACTTATTTTCTTTCTGCTTCAGTTCAGATTCTACACTCACTTTCCACTTTTTGATCTTTTCAGCCTCCTTATATAGTTTTGAATATAGTCTGCTCATTGGCTCTGAATTCTATTAAAATAGATTTTTTAAAAAATTGTTCAAAACTTAATAAAAACAAATTACAGCTGCCTATTGAAAATATCCATATACTGATGGTGACTCATTTCTCAATTTATGCTCTAATACAACATACTGAAAGCTATCTTAACTTTTTTAAACTACTAAGGCAATATTAGCAACTTCACTGAAGTTACTGCTCACTTAACCAAGTTATACCTTACTAAATAAAATCAAATAACTAAAATGTGCTTAAATAAGAAGTTAGAAATATTTTAATCAATAGGAGAATCTAGATGGGTTAAACCTGAAACAAATCACTCTACAAGAAATCTGTAAATTTTAACAGTGAACTTGAAACATTTTGATTATAGAAACAATTTTGAGAATTGAGTCAAGAATGTGAGTGGCTGGGGTTAGAGCTCAGCGGTAAAAAGCGCTTGCCTTGCACACTTGAGGCACTGGGTTAGATCCTCAGCACCACATAAAAATAAATAAAATAAATAAAGTAAAGATATTAAAAAAAAACTCGTCAAAAAAAAAAAAAAAAAAAGTAAGCCGGGCGCAGTGGTGCACGCCTGTAATCCCAGCACTTGGGAGGCTGAGGCAGGAGGATCACAAGTTCAAAGCCAGCTTCAGCAATGGTGAGGCACTTAGCAACTCAGTGAGACCCTAATAAAATACAAAAAAAAAAACTGGGGATGTGGCCCAGTGGTCCAGTGCCCCTGAGTTCAATCCCCAGTACCAAAAAGAGTATGTGAATTTTAACCACCATTTGACCTAGTCATCCCACTCACTAGTTTATACCCAAAGGACTTAAAATCAGCATGCTACAGTGACACAGCCACATCAATGTTTATAGCAGCTCAATTCGTAATAGCTAAACTATGGAACCAACCTAGATGCCCTTCAACAGATGAATGGATAAAGAAATGTGGTACATATATGCAACGAAATATTACTCAGCCTTAAAGAAGAATGAAACTATGGCATTTACAGGTAAATGGCTGGAACTAGAGAATATCATGATAAATGAAATAAGCCAATCCCAAAAAACCAAAGGCCAAATGTTTTCTCTGGTAAGTAGATCCATAGTGGGGGAAGGGAAGGGAAGAATGAAGGAACTTTGGATTGTGCATAGGGGAGTGAGGGGAGGGGTGGGTTTGTGGGGATGGGAAGGACAATAGAAGAGACAGACATTAATTATTACCCTATATACATGTATGATTACACTACTGGTGTGACTCTGTGCCAGAGGAATAAGAAGTTGTGCTCCATTTGTGTACAATGTGTCAAAATGCATTTTACTATCATGTATAACTAATTTGAACAAATTTTAAAATTTTTGGAAAAAAAAAGGAATGTGAATTTTAAAATATAATGCCAAGAAAAAGAATAGTGAACAGAAGACATTAATTCATTGAGCCCAAGGTTTTACTTAGATTTTCTGAATTTTTTAAATCCATATTATATTGTAAAGATCAGAGGCATTTCTGTTTTGGTTTTTCTTATGTTTTTATTACTATGCTGTAGTTATACACAATATTTTGACATAATCATAAATGCATGGAACATAATTTGCTCCACTTCAAATGCTAGTACTTCCTCCTTCCTATCCTCCCTCCCCTCCTCACCAACTCCCCTCCTCTACTCTATGGGACTTCCTTCTATTCATTTATAGTTTTTTAATTGGTGTTTTATAGGTATGCATAAAGGTGAAATTGACCGTGATATATTCATATATGTACACTGCATAATTTGGTAGATTTCATTCCACCATTCCTCCCTTTTTCTGTTTTGTTTTGTTTTTTTGCAGTGCTGGTAATCAAACTGGGGATATAGGGCATGCTATGCAAATCACTTCCCACTGAGTTACACTCTCAGCCTTTCCCCACCTGCCACCCACACCAGTCCTGGGGATTAAACCTAGGGGAGATACACCCCCAGCCTTTAGTTTTATTTTGAGACAAGGTCTCATTATGTTGCCTGCACTAGCCTTGAACCAGTAATCCTCCTGCCTCAAGCCTCTCAAGTATCTGGGATTACAGCCCTGGGTTATCAGACCCCCAGGCCCTATCTTATTTTCTTAAACATGCCTGTAATCACAGCTGCTGGGGAGCCTGAGGCAGGAGTTCAAAGCCAGCCTCAGCAACAGTGAAGTGCTAAGTAACTCAGTGAGACCCAGTCTCTAAATAAAATACAAAATAGGGCTGGGATGTGCCTCAGTGGTCAAGTGCCCAAATTCAATCCCTGGTACTCCCCTTCCCCCAAAAAAAGTACAACATGTCCTACAAATTCCTCACATAATAAATTAGCCAAATGATCAGTTATGTCTACTAACTGAAGGATTATTTTGTAAAATACTGGCTTGATTCTATCTGTTTCACATACTATATCTACTTTCCCTCTTCTAGTCTTGATTTCTGTGGTTTAAAAAAACCGCACACCAACCCCCCAAAAATCAGATAGCTACAAAAAAAAAAAGAAATTGCCCCTAAAAACTGAAAGCTTTTATAACAAAGTACATTAAAATATTAATCCTTTTGAAGTTTCAAAAGAAAGATATATACAAATAATAAATCATACTCCAATTATAAGAAAGTTTATAAGAATTGGAAATCTAACCTCAAAATCAGAACCTTTTAGTCCTTCCTGATAGTGGAAACTGCCAGAGTTATCAACCTAAAAAAATGAATATTTCCTATAAGAAAGTATTTGAGAGCTTCCAAATAACAGCAATTAAATACACAAGACTAGCAATCCAACAACTAAAGAGTTTTTTCTTTAAATAAGCAATTCAATACCTAAATAGATTATATCTATATACACTATGATTAACTGACCTGCTCAAGCATGGGCAAAAAGTTAACTTTTTGTAAAGCAGGATCTGCAAGATAAGAGACAACTGATATTAGATAGGCCAACATTTATTTTAACATGAATTATTACTTCTAGCTTTAATATCAAGGAAATCATATTAATATTTATATTTTATTTTCAACAACTGGCAATGTATATAATAACATGATTCTCTGTAAGATGATATATTGTTAGTACAGGCTCCTACCTGAATTAACGTTTTCCCCCTTTTTGGAGAGATTAGTCATTGCAAAAGGAAAACCAAAATCATCTTCAATACACTTGTTGAAACTCTAGAAATACAAAGAAGTTCTTAAGTTTATTGCATCACACCACTGTGATATATAGCAGTGTAATACAAATATGTGATATACATCTGCTCAAAGAAGTGACTGTAATTATAAATCCTTTAATGCACACATAGTTTAAAATATCAAATGTTTTTGCTGTGTTAAAGCAAAACTTTTAATTAGATATTTTCACTAATAAGATAAAACTAAAGTATAAATTAACACAAGCTTTGTAGATATTTGTAATTTTTATATATGTTTGTGGCAGGGGGTGGGGGGGAATGGAGGATGGCACCAGGGATTGAACTCAAGGGGCACTTGGCCACTGAGCCACATACTCAGCCCTATTTTGTATTTTATTTAGAGACTGGGTCTCACTGAGTTGCTTAGCACCTGGCCATTGCTGAGGCTGGCTTTGAACTTGGGATTCTCCTGTCTTCTGAGTCTCTAGGATTATAGGTGTGGTCCACGGCACCCGGCTAGATATTTGCAATTTTAACTAGTAGTATGGAATAATATTAGGTGTTTCCTTCAATTTCATTATGATCTTCCCCTCAATAGAACTGAGAATTAAATAGCATGTACATGATATACATGATATACTCTGGGTTACAGCAGCCATAAGAAATTTTAAACTACAAAATATAAAATTAAAATATTAACTGCATCATTCCATCTCCAATATAAAGTACATGAGAAATTATTTTAATAATTCAATAGTAGAAAAAGCTGTTTTACCTGAGAAATTTGGTATATAATTTTGCCTTTCCATGAGACCTTTACTATATAAGTGAATTTCCATCTTTATCCTATCCAACAGGAAGCTTAGAGCAAAATCTGAAGCTCAGTCACAACACTAATTATTACCCCCATGTAGGCATTTGTTAAAACATTTCTATTTTTCCTTGCAAAATTCTCTAATTTTTCCACAATTTATATTTTACTATTTCACTACAAAGATGATGCCTGCACCCAGTAACACCGGTTATTCATTCAGTGCAATGCTATTTAAAATTCTTAGGTTAAATCAGACGATACTTACTGAAAAGGAAAAAAAAAAATCACAAAATATTACCACTTTGCCTCTTCCTCCAAAAGTAAAGAATGATCGCCGGGGGTGCATGCCTGCAATCCCAGCACTTGGGAGGCTGAGGCAGGAGGATTGCGAGTTCAAAGCCAGCCTCAGCAATGGCGAGGCACTTAGCAACTCACTGAGTGAGACCCTGTCTCTAATAAAATACAAAAAAGGGCTGGGGATGTGGCCCAGTGGTCGAGTGCCCCTGAGTTCAATCCCCAGGACCAAAAAAAAAAAAAGTGGAGAATGATCGATTCGCATGCAAACTTACCTTGAAGAAATTAGTATCTCCTCCCAAGGTCTGAGGCTTCACTGCAGACACCTGACTGCTGCTTAACCTCGGCGGGACGAACAATTTGAACGGCTTTTGCTTTTCCATTCTCTCTTCCAGCTGTAAATACCTACTGCCCCAGGGGGGTGGGAAGAGTTCGAGGCACCTAGTCAGTGCACTGCTCAGTCCTTGTAAGAGGGCGATGCTGGCTCCCATGTGGCGGGATGCACAGCCCACGAGGCGCCTGGACTCCACCCACGTGGGCGTCGCCCCCAATGGGCAACTCTGTCCCACCATTCCCTCAGCACCAGCCGCCAGACCCACTACCCACCCCTGCTGGAAACTCGACCCCCGCACTGCCGTGACAGCCTGCCAAGGAAGCCAACGCTCCTCAGCACCCCAACTAAAACGCAACACATGGCCAGCCGACCACCACCAAGGCGATGGCGGCCGACTGAGTTGGGAGCCGCAGTATCACAATGTCGCCCCGGCCAGGGGTTCCATCCTCAGGAAAGGAACTCGGTACACCTGCCCTCACCTTTGAAGAACAAGCAGGAAGCCACGGGCTGGGTGCCACGTGAACTGCTGTCTGTGAGGACAGCAGAAAGAACCATGAGCTTCCGCCTCCGAACCTCGGAAAAGGCGGGAAATCGCTCCACCTGGATGGCCACACAGGGCAGAGCAGGGCGGCTGGCAGTTTAACGGCTAAATAACCGTCATCTTAGTAGAGCTTCCGGCTCCGGGGAATTATGTCTCGCGAGATTTCCCTTTTCACCGGGAACGATTCTTCCCTGGATTCTGTTTCTTCTAAGAGTTGACATTCTCGAAACGTATGCTATTGTCAAAGAATGCTGGGAATACTGTCAGGTGCTAGGATAGACAAGCTGAGAGTGACACATCCATTTCTGCCCCCTAAGAGCTCGCCACCTTAGGAAAGTAGAAGGTGTGCAAAAAATATAAAAGGCTGTATGATCATTTAAAGGTGGAATTTATGAAGAGTCATGGCTCTGAAGGTGGCTTGGGGAGTCAGGCTTCTCAGATGCTGTGTGTTTTTGTTATTGCTTCAGCAGAGAATAGAAGAGTGAGTAGTTGGTTAGATAAGCCGGAGGGGAACAGTATTCCCGGCTAAGAGTAGGTGGGCAAAGGCGCTGGGGTTGTGAGAGAGATTCATACTTGGCACAGGTGTGAGAGGAAGACCGAGGCGGGAAAGCACAAGAGGTGAGGGTGGAGACGGTGAGAGCAGAGATGCAGGGGTTCTTCACCACTTTGTTAGTAAGCCATCAAGGTCACAGATACTCCATTAGGCTTGAATCATTCAGCTTCTCAAACCTACACTACTAAAATATAATCTATAATGATTAATTCATTCAACTGTGGTTGGACTTAGACTTCATGGATGGGGATTTTGAAGAAATTTTGAGTGGAAAGGGTGGTATGATGGGGTTCAGAAGAAAATCTGTATTATGAAGAATGGTTTAGGCCGATCAGCCCGCAGTTAGGAAGACAGTTTTAATAGCCTGGGTGACATGAGGACCTGAGGTCTGACGAGGGCAGTGGAGATGAGGAGGTACAAACTGAAAAAGATATTTAGCGGGGCAGGGATTGTGGCTCAGCGGTAGAGCGCTCGCCTAGCACATGCGCGGCCCGGTTTCGATCCTCAACACCACGTAAAAACAAAGGCATTCTGTACAACTAAAAAAACAAATAAATAAATATTTTTTAAAAAAAAGATATTTAGGAAGTTGAGAAATCCTGAATCAGGTGATGAGATAAGAAATGAGTTTCGGTCTTAGGCTATTAAGTGTACTTGGAATTGTTCTCACTATGTTTTATCTTTTTTGAGTCTTCAGAGAGGGTCACCCAGCATTTTCTGGGATTTTGCATGAGCCCACGCCTTTTAAACAGTCTTCAGTAAAAATAAATGGTGTCTTAATAGAGAGAAGTGAAAGAGAGGGAGAAGTCAAACATGAGTGCCTGGTTTCAGGCTTGGGTAACTAGATATTTCATTAGCATAGTACCTAGGTTTGAGCAATAAGATAATGCATTCTGTTTTGAAGGTACTGGCTTTGTTACTTTCTCCAGATATAATCTGATGCTTCTCCAAAGAACTTCAGCAACATTTTTTTTCAACTTTTTATACTTTGCTTTTTATGTGTTGCTGAGGATTGAACCCAGTGACTCACATGTGCTAGGCAAGCACTCTACCATTGAGCCACAACCCCAGCCCTAGCAATATTTTTAAATAACTCTTTTTGTATACATTTACTAGACAACAGTTTCTAATAAAATTATAAAATTTTTCAATTGGAAATGATGATCCGGTTTGCCTCCTTCATTGGACATTTTAAAGAAATTGGACCTAGTTGTCCTTATGATAAGACACTCCTTCTAAGAAATGATACCAAGAATATACACAAAGTATCCCTGGGGGCAATAATTGAGACATCTAACTAACATTTTAAATCAAGACTATAAATTCAATATTCCAATATTTTAAAAAGTTTTACATAGTGAAAATTCTAACTGTGTTCTAGTTTTCTTTATTGAAAATCAAAATACTACCTCTAGTCAAGTCTTTCAAAACAATCATGCCAACAGTTTCTCAGGTCGTGTATTTCACATTAACTTTATTTTTAACATATTACTCCCTATAAAGACTAAAATGTTTGTGAAAAGTCACTGTTTCTACAAAAGATGTTAGCAAAAAATGTCAAAATATTATCTCCCAGAATAAGAAGTAAATCATGCTAAATTTCCCAATTTTATTAAAACATTTTAAAGATCTGTTTTTTTGATTTTTTTTTCAGTATCTTCCATCACAAATTTTCCAGTTTAGCTTATTAAAGACCTCTTTTTTCAATTTAGTTCAAATGTTAGTTCCTTATTTCATCAATCTGGCCTTAATTAATGAAGATACAAATTGCCTTGTTTTAATTACATTTTTTCACTAGATAGCCTTTTGTAAAAAATATTTTGTTTTAGTTGTAGTTGGACACAATACCTTTATTTTATTTTTATGTGGTGCTGAGGATTGAACCCAATGCCCCTCAACATGCTAGGTGAGCGCTCTACTGCTGAGCCACAATGCCAGCCCCTAGATAGCCTTTTTATTTCTATAAATTACATATTTTCAACTAAATGAAAAAAAGTAGAGTTTCTTCAGATGATAACTCTTACTTTCCTTTTGGAGAAACCATGAAGAAACAATAACAGTTGCTTGTTTTGAGTCCAATCTTGAAAAGAATCCTAGGTGTCCATTTAGTGATAGAAGGATTCCACAAAATTGATGAGCATTGATGATATCCATTTTATGGTGATATGTTGGTAACATAGCTGTCATATTAATGTTTTTCAAATCAGTCATCCAATTAGGTACAGAAAAATCAGGACAAACCACAACATTGTAAAATTTCAGCAATGGGAGTACACATTCCATTTCTCAGAAAATAAATTAGTCAATTTGGGGTGATTTGTTTTCCAAGTGCTAAGTATTTCTGAGTAGTTGTGATTCAGAGTTCTCAGTTCAGTTAGCCTCCCTATGAGATGAGCAAAATGCTGTGGGTTTTCTGCATGGTAAATTTTTGAATATTTATACAAAATTTGTAAAATTGGTTCTTGTAAATTCTCCACTTGTTGCTTATTTTCAAGACACGGACGATCTGAAAAACATTATTATATTTATCTTAATGGATTTTGGAAAGTGGTAGAAGATAATTAATTCATTTTTAAGACAGTGCAGTTTTTAAAGAACAAATATTTGCTGAACCTTTAACATATGCCAAGGATTATGATAAGTAACTTGCCTCTGTGCATTATTTTATTTAATCTTTATAATACTCCATTAGGGCTGGCTAGGTGGCATAGGCATGTAATCCCAACTACTCAGGAGGCTGAAACAGGAGGATCACAAATTCAAGGCCAGCCTGGGCAATTTAACAAAACCCTTTATCAAAGTAAAATTTTTTAAAAGACTGGGGGATGGGGCACCGTAGTAGAATGCTTAGCTAGCATACGTGAGACCCTGGGTTTAATCTCTAGTACCTACAAAAAATAAAATAAAATAGTAGCTAGGTTCTATTTTTAATCACCATTTTTTTTTTCAGATAATCTTGAAACCTAGATAATTAAGTCATATAGGAAGGAAGGGTCAATAAGTAGTTTTGAGAATATAAGAACAATCAAGGGCTCACTTGGAGTCTTAAAATATTAATTTCCCAAGGTCAACAGTAAGTAAAAAGCAAAGCTTCTTAAGAACTTGCTTATAAGCCGGGCACGGTGGCGCACGCCTGTAATCACAGCACTTTGGGAGGCTGAGTCAGGAGGATCACGAGTTCAAAGCCAGCCTCAGCAATGGTGAGGCACTTAGCAACTCAGTGAGACCCTGTCTCTAATAAAATACAAAAAAAAGGGCTGGGGATGTGGCCCAGTGGTCTAGTGCCGCTGAGTTCAATCCCCAGTACCAAAAAAAAAAAAAAAAAAGAACTTGCTTATAAAACATAAGTGCCAACCAAGAATTTCATAGTGCTTGGACAGCATTTATTAATCTAGTCATTGTGCCAGAGATACAACAGTGAACACAACAGGCAAAATTACTTCTCCTCATGGAGTTTATATTCTGGGTTCAGGAGAAGAAGTGGTGGAGGAAAGAGGCATATACACATTTTTAAAAGTAAAACTATAACATAACAGAGTTGTATTGTAGGGGAAAATAAACAGGAAAAGAGATAACAATTTATTTATTTTATTATTTATTCATTTATTTACTTATTTATTTTTGGTACCAGGGATTGAACCCAGGGTGCTTAACCACTGAGCCACATCCCCAGCCCTTTTTATTTTTTATTTTGAGACAAGGACTTGCTAAGTTGCTAAGGCTACCTTTGAATTTGCCATCCTCCTGCCTTGGCCTCCCAAGCAGCTAGCATTATAGGTATGCACCACTGCACCAGGGAGGGAAAGTAGCTATTTTTAAAAGACTGATCAGAGATAAAATAACATTTAGCAGAGATTCAAAATGGTGATGGAGGGAGTCATATGACTATCTGGAAGAAAACCTTTCCCAGCAAAAGACTTATCAAGCATATAGAACCTGTGGCAAGAAACTTCTTGAAATTTCCATGGAACATCTGTGTCAAAAGCAATGTGCTGGGCAACCCTATTAGGTCCCCTCTCACCCTGCAGGAGTTCTGTTTCTGTACACACTTGAATAAATACTACTCTTACACTCATCCTGGGGTGGGAGGAGCAATATGCTAGGATGGAATAAAACAAAGAGATAACAGTAAACAATAATAGAAACAACTTTGGTTTTAATCTGTGTAAAATGGAAGTAATTGAAGGACATAGCAGAGAAATGATGTGAACGGACGTATGTTTTCAAATATAAGACTTATATTTTCAAACAATTCCTCTGGCTTCTACTTAAAGAATAGACTCTAGAGAAGCAAGCACAGAATCAGGAAAGTCAATGAGGAAAGTAGTTTCGATTAGGGTGTTAGCTACAGATAGTAAGAAATCATTAAGTTCTAGATATATTTTGAGGGTTGAGCCAAAATGATTTGTTTTGTATTTGATATGGATGTAAGAAAAAGAAAGACAATCTTGGTTTATGCAGCTTGAAGATGGAGATACTAGCCAGGCATGGTGGCACATGCCTGTAATCCTAGCACCTTGGGAGGCTGAGGCAGAAGGATCACTAGTTCAAAGCCAGCCTCAGCAAAAGCAAGGTGCTCAGCAATTCTATATAAAATACAAAATAGGGCGGGGATGTGCCTCAGTGGTCAAGTGCCCCTGAGTTCAATCCCTGTTACCCACCCCCCTATAAAAAGATGAAATTTAGAATAGATGGAGGAAAAATAGGATGGGGGTGTAGAAACAGCAGGAGTTCATCTTCAGGTATGTTAAATTTGTTATGCATATTTGACATCCAACTTGAAATACTGAGTACTCTATAATGGAATTTGGGGGACCACTCCAAGTTAGTATATAAAATTTGGGAGTGGTCAGAACACACATCACCATTAAAGTCATGACACAGGAAAAAATTACAAAGGAAATAAGTATATAAGAAAGAAAACTGAGCAGCTGAGCCCAGGACACTCTAACATTTATCACTGTGGAAGTTTAACAAAGGAGACAATGAACAGCTAGCTATAAAGAAGAAAAAATCAAGAGAACATAGTAGTCTGAAAATCAGTTAAAAAAAAAAAAAAAAAGTATGTTGAGAAGGTGGGTGTGATCAACTGAAGCCAAGTAATGAAAGTGTTCTAAGAAAAAGAATATGATCTTCTCTGCCAAATGTAGTTGATAGGTCACTGGTACTAAAAGTGCCAAAATCCTGATAATATTGATAAGTTACTGTGGAGTGGAGAGGATAGAGCTAAATTTGACCATAGAGAGTTCATGAGTAAGAGGAGACAAATAGAAGCAGCAGTATAGACAACCCTTTAAATTTTATTTTCCTGTAAAGTAGAACAAAAGAATGGAAGAACAAATGAATGGGAATGTGAGGTCAAGAAAGCATTTTTTAAGATGCAAGAAATTACAACATGTTCATAAGCTTAAAGGAATGCTCCCATAAATAAGGAAATTGTGGTAAAACAAAATTGGCACATTTGGGTGCAACTGATAATTTAATAACTACCAACTTTATGATTTCATTGCCAAATTTAATCCAGGCTTTTACTGCTTGCTGTATGGTTTTTACCTGAAAAAAGCACAGCCATTGCTGCAAGTAAAGCATATTCAGTATTAGTTATATAAAGTCCACTCATTCTTCTGTAGAAGTAAAACAGTGAGGTAATAAATTCTTCAGTAATACCTAAGAAGATTAATATAAAAACAGATTTTCATTCAAACATAGTGCAGAATATCATTTTTTCAAAACAGTATAAGAAAATGAAACATTATGTCTAACAACTTTTTCTATCCTATATAATACTTTGTTTTAGGTGTAACATTACCAGTTAGAGTAGCAGAAGGACAGTCTTCATTACAAAATTTGTCCATAGAATAAATGACACTTCTATCACCACTCTCATTGTGACCGTTCAATGTAAGAGCTGAATGATTTGATAGTCTCGTAGTACCTAGTAAAAGGGAAAAATATAAAGCATGATTTTTCCCCTTTATATAAATAGTAAATTCAATCTCTTTCAGAATCCAGCATAGCAGTTAAATGAGAAACATTCTCAACAAATGGAAGCTCATATTTATATAGAGAGATTATATAAAAGGCCCTCTAAAATGTGTTTTCCATGATGCCATATGCTAAAGAGAGTGGCGTGTGTGTGTATGTGTGTGTGTGTGTGTGTGTGTGGCGCGCACGCTGGGTATTCAAACTAGGAGTGTCTTACCACTAAACTAAGTCCCCAGCCCTATTTTTTTTTTAATATTTATTTATTTGCTTTTAGTTGTACACAATGCGTTTATTTGTACGTGGTGCTGAGGATCGAACCCGGGTCACGCACGTGCTAGGCGAGCGCTCTACCACTGAGCCACAATCCCAGCCCCCCCCAGCCCTATTTATTTTTATTTTGAGACAGGTTCTCCATACATTTCTGAGAGTCTCAGTTGCTGAGGTTGACCTTGAATTAGTGATTAGACTGTCTCCTGAGTCGCTGGGATTAGAGGTGTTCACTATGGCCCCCAGCAAGGATGCCTTTCTTTAGATTGGATTCAAGATGGTAGGCTAGAGGAAGGCTGTATGCCTTGTTGCTCTGTGACCTTGGATTGAAAGAGCAGAAATACTGCTTCTCTGTAAGGTGGGTCAAAGAGGGATTTTACTGAAACTCAGTATTGGACACTCATTGTTTTAGAGACTCAGAAATTTGGGTCCATTAAAAAAGAAAAAAAGACTACACTGGAGTCAAGCTTGAACAATATGGAAAATAATATCCCCCAAGAAAAAGAAATGACAGCCCCCAGGGAGAAAAGGAAAACAGTGTAATCATGGAGGGGAAGAGGGGAAAGCAAACATTAGGCTATGGGCTTTCATCATTTCTCAAGGATTTTTATCCCAGTAACAATAAGTTTCAAGCTTTTACATCTGTTTCCCTGAGTTAGAATGAATTTCAAGCTTTTACAGCTATTTTCCTTAGATTTTAACCTGCACAAATAGTTTCCTGACTGCCCAGCCAGCACATCCCTAGTCTCTAATGATTAAGTCACACTTAACATTCTGCTATGATTAACTCTTATTAAAATCTACAAAACACAGACACCCCTCTTGTAACCAGTCACCATTTTCTCCCCTGAAAATGTGCCATATGCCATTCCACCACTGCCTAATAAAGACAGTTTGCTGATCTGTGAGGTCTGCTCCCATTCTCAGTTATTTTTGCTTACAAAGCTGGTTTGGGCAGCAGCAAGAGCAATGCTGGTTCAACATAGGAGGGAGAACTTGGAGAAACACAATGGAAAATTTTAGTATGGAAAATCCTGAGAGCAGAAAAGCAGGCTTCCCTTAGCTAATCCAGAGGCTGCACTGTACACTGGTGCTTGAAAAACAATCCATGTTTCCCAACTGATCATGGAGAGCTGAGGCAGGAGCTATCTTGAGGTGGCCATATTGCAGCTGCTACTGAGGAAGCAAGGAGATTTGAGCAAAGTGAAACAGGCATAGAGAAGATCATACTCAGGGGGATTGAACTCAGAAAAGTGAAAGGGTCCAAACTCTGGAAGCTCATGAGAACAGCTGAAGCAGTAGTGTGAAAACACTCATGGACTAAGCCTGGGAAGTCTGGAAAGGCTGTATTTGTGAGCAGCAGAGTGGATGAAAGATTGGCTCTCTGGATACACTAGTAGAATCTATGGAGACTCCTGAGATCCAGACTCCCAGCAGAGATTGGCAACTACCAGGCCCCAGGGGTATGTTGATATAATCTCTCCAGAGCAGATGCCACACAGTAAAATCCCTGAGGCCTAATTAGACCTAAACCCCACCTTCAAGAACTCCACCCACAGAACTTTGCAGCAGTCCCACCCTGGGAATGCATCTTTTCTTCTGCTAACAGTCAAATTCTATTGTTCTCTCTTTCACTCTTCCTTTAATTTTTTTACTTCTTTTTTCTTTTCCTTCCTTATAACCTTCACATCCTACATCTGTTCTGCACTCTCTCTGTTCACATTTTGAAATTGTAAGCTCTAAAGCCTTCCTATCACATTTTCTTTTATCTTAATTAACTGTATTCTTAACATCTTTTAGCACTAATTGGTTTATACAATGCCTGCCCCACCATTAATGCTGTTGCATTTATCACTGCTGTGAATATCATAGTTGACCTGTTGTTTGATTTAACACCAGATATGATACAGGATTACTTATCATTTTTTCTGATGGCAATTGCTGACCCTACCATTTCTGTTTTTTTTTTTTAATATTTATTTATTATTTGCTTTAGTTGTACACATGTGTTTATTTGTACGTGGTGCTGAGGATCGAACCCGGGCCGCACACATGCTAGGCAAGTGCTCTACCACTGAGCCACAATCCCAGCCCCCATTTCTGTTTTTATGTGGCAATTAACATTACAGATGTCATAGTAGGAACCAAGTATTTAGTTTAATGCTGGATATTGTTCGCATTGGTTGTTGCTATTATTTGCTTCTTCCTAATCTGTGAGGTACTGGAAACCTACAGGGATACTACAAGTTCACAGGGTAGATATTCTGCTACTGAACTGAACTCAACCAAAAAAAAAAAAAACAGCACACCTTGCTCCACTTGCATTACTGACACCCAATCTTCAGCTATATTTTACTACAAAGAATAGAAGAGACAAAAACCCAAATGGAAGACCAGGTCCCAAGTAGAAATAGCCTCAAGCTGTGGAGGGCCCCCATGTCCCACCTATGGACATCCATTAACATAGAGGAAACAGAATGAAATAACTCAAAGGCTGTGGATACCACATATATAAGGGGATCTCAATCCAGATCACTCTAGGACACTTTAGCAACTGAAGACTATGCCCTAAAAAAGGAGCAATGATGTATAAATTGATGCAAAAGACTAAGACATGTGAAAACAGGAGAAAAAAGGCAAACAAAATCCCTCCAAAATCCACAATCCCTCAACAAAGGAACCCACTGATAATGAGGTAGATGAAAACCCAGAGAAAGATCATTAAAAAAAAACTGCCAGGGGGCTGGGGTTGTGGCTTAGCGGTAGAGCACTCGCCTAGCACGTTTGAGGCCTGGGTTCGATCCTCAGCACCACGTAAAAATAAAGGCATTGTGTACAACTAGAACAAATAAATAAATATTTAATAACAAAAAAAAATAAAAAAAACTGCCAGGCGCAGTGGTGAACACCTGTAATCCCAGTGGCTCAGACAGGAGGATCATGAGTTCAAAGCCAGACTCAGCAATGGTGAGGCTCTAAGCATCTCAGTGAGACATGTCTCTAAATAAAATGCAAACTAGGGTTGGGGATGTGGCTCAGTGGTGGAGTGCCCCTGGGTTCAATCCATGGTCCCCCCCCAAAAAAAAAGATTATAAAAAATTGATTATCACAATGTTCAATGAACTAAAAGAAGAACTAAGAAAGGAATTAAGAGAGCAAATACAGGAGATAAAAGCCCATTTTAATAAACAAATAGGAATAGTTAAAAGAAGCCAAGCAGAACTCCTAGAAAATAAAGACAAGATTGATCTAATTACAAACTCACATGAAGATATCAATAACAGACTAAATGGTGTAGAAAATAGAACCTCAGGCCTTGAAGACAGAGCTTCAAGCATTGAAGACTGGCCATATGATCTTGAATACACAGAAGTCAGTAAAGGGGGAAAATATGGAATATGACCAGAATATATAAGAACTCTGGGACAACTTTAAAAGATCAAACCTGAGAATCACTGTGATAGAAGAGAACATAGAGATACACACTAAAGAAATAAAGAACATTTTTAGTGAGACTGTCATCAGAAATGAGATAGACATCCACATACGGGATGCTTATAAGTCCCCCAATAGCCAAATGAGAAGTTGGCTGATACATATCATAAACACAATTCCTTACATAAAAATAAGGAAAGAATATTAAAAGACGCAAGAGAAAAACAACAGGTCACTTTTAAAGGCAAGCCAATATGTCTCACTTCTGATTTCTCAGACTCTAAAATCAAGGTGGGCCTGGAATGAGATATTCCAAATGTTGGATAAGATTCACGCTGGCAGGCCATACCCCCAGGCACCTTCCCGGAAGTGCCCAACTCTCACGAGAATTCACCTTTGGCGGGCTCCGAGTCCCCGCCCTTCCTGATCCTGGGAATACTCGCCTCTCGTGGGAATTCAACCCTGGGCGGGCTCTCCCTTTCTGAGCCAATCCGGACCATACAAGTCATGCTCCCACCCCTCGGCTTGTCCAGAACTCTCTCTCTCTTTTCGCCGTCATCTTCTCACCAGCTCCCCCCGTTCCCATTCCCCTTTCCCTTTCTCCCTTTTCCCCTTTCCCCCTTCCCTTAATAACCCCCCCCCCCTTTTCTACAAGGCGGTCCTGGTGTGGTTCTTTGCAGGAGCCCTGTTTGGGGAGATAGCTAAGATTGCGGTTGACTATGGGCCATGGACATTTTTGGGCATTGCCGCCTTCCGTAGTCTCACGGGACTTGGCCTGGGATCTCGCGGGACTTGGCCCAGGATCTCGAGAGACTTGAGCCGTGGCTCAGCAGATCGGGCAAGTGCCATTCCTGCTCAGGCACGTGAGATGAGACCTGAGAGAGAACGGACAGGGTTAACGCTATTGTGTATATATATTGTAGTTTTTTTGTAAGAGTACATGCCTTGGTTTCTTGTGAGAGTGTGTATGTGGTGTTAGAAATTACAAGAGACAGAAAGAGAAAGATAAAAGAATTTTTTCATTGCCATCCTGTCTCCGGGCTCCTTCCCGCGGCACCACCATTCCGGGCTGCAATCCCTTTCCGGCGACTACAGTTCTTGCCCTTCATTTGGTGCGTTGGCCGGGAAACTCATTCCTCCAGCGGGCATAACCATCTTGGAACCGCTTTTGGAACCACCCGACTCAGCCTTTCGCTCATTTTTGATCGCCACTCCAACGCATCCACTGCCGGTCATCGGATTGGTAAGCCCCTCCGTCCCCAGGGCTCCTAAACCCATTGGGCCTTTCACAGTGGGAACTGACTGTTGATCGTCTGGCAGCCCCACTTGTGGCCCATACAGGGGGGATCGCACCCCACCAAAGACCTTCAAGGTTACAGTGGGCCCCAAGGAGCTCGCTCTTTCTCTTTCAATCTCTCTCTCTCTCCCCCTTTTCTGGGAACACGCTTCCAGCCTGCCCACGGCTTCCGCCGCCTCCGCACTCTGCATCCGATAGCCCCCACCCAGAGTCTGCGCTTGTCTGTCAGGGTTCGTGAGTCTGCGCCACGTGGCAGCCTCACACCCTTGCCCCTGCCCCGAGTTCCTAAACGTGTCTGGTCACTACGTGGTGAAAATTGACCGTCGATTTTCCGGCAATCTCGCCCGTGACCTGTGCAGGGGGGAAAGCACCCCATCTGAGTCTTAAAGGCGACAGTGGACCCCAGGAACTCCCCCCCACCCCCACCTCTATCTGCCCGCTCTAAAGTTTTCAGCTGTAGTGATTAGAGCTTTCAGCTGGGAGTGGTTAGAGAAGTTCCCCTGCACACTCCGGACTTGAGCTTTTCTTTCCCGTCCGGGACGGGACACAAGAATTCCCTGCGTAGGGGGCTCATAGTCCTCCAGTATCTTGAGGAAGACATTTCTCATGAGATCCCATGTTGGCCTGACCCGGTGACGACTGGGCGAGCGGACTTGGATCTCACTCTAACACATATTTTGAAAAGGACGCTTTTCGAAATATCATATTAGCCTCTCCCCATCAACAGGGAAATATGGGAACTTCCCTATCAATTCCAGCTGATTCTCCTCTTAACTGCCTCCTAAAAAATTGGGCAAGCTTAGGCTTAAAGCCACATAAAGAAAAAGAAATTAATAAAGTTATGTACAAAAATTTGGCCTTCCTACCCATTATCCAATCGGTGGCCAGAGTCAGGGTCCCTAGATGCTCGGGTTTTGCAGGAACTTTCCAGCTTTTGCCAACGGTCGAAAAAGTGGACAGAGTTGCCTTACATAGATGCCTTTTCCCTTCTCCATTCAAATCCTTCCCTGTGTATTCAGTGTAGTCCTGAAACCGTTTCACTAGCATGCAGACCCAGTGACCGGCTTCCAACCTTAATTGACCTTGACTTTGACCCAGGATTAGAAGCACCATGGCCCCCGTACAAGCAGTCCAGACCTTCCGCCCCTACCCCTCTCCCTCAGGCTCTGACTTACCGTGCCTTTGTGCTTAGACCCTCCTCTTCCTTTTACATCATCTTCCGCCCCTCCCCTTCTCTCCATTTCGGCTATGACTTCTGCAATCACCGTGCCTTCATCCATAGACCCTCCTCTTTCTTTCACGTCATTTCCTATGCCTCCGCCACCACCTTCCCCACTCACTCCTCCTTTGCCATTATCCCCACCCACTCAACTTCCCCTTCCTAGTTCCGCCCCTCTTCCGCCGTTATCCCCACCCACCCAACTTCCCATTCCTAGTTCCGCGCCTCTTCCACCATTATCCCCGCCCACTCAGCTTCCACCGCTTGGTTCTGCGTCATTTCCTGCCACGCCTTCCCCGCCATCTTTGGCCATGCGTTCTTTACCAGACGCACCGCTTCAAACTTTAGCCCCCACTTCCGCGGATTCTGCGACACATTCTTTACCAGACGCGCCGCCTCAGACTTTGGCCCCCACTCCCTCGGATTCTGCGACACGTTCTTTACCAGATGCGCTGATTCAGGCTTTGGCCCCCTCCCCGATTTCTTCCCCAACGGCTCTGGCAGCGGCACAGGGAGAGAACTGCACAGTCCGTGCTTCTTCCCCAGCGTCTCCGACGGAGTTTCTCCCTGCCCCAGCGGCTCTCGTGGTGTCTCTACCCTACCTGACTCGCAGGATATTCTGCCGCCTTCTGTGTTCAGTCCTCCCCTGACCCGTTCAAGAAAGCAGGCAAGAGCATATGCGGACGAGACTCAGAGAGTGAACCCAAACTTACCCTTTGGTCCTGAGTCCGTTCCAGATAGAGACCCAAACTGGGATTACAATGCCCCAGAGTACGTGGTCTTGAGAGATCAGTTTTTAGTTTCCATAGTAGGTGGTCTTAAACCCGTTGATTTTGATAAGCTGCAGGAAATTATTGTCTTCTCTGATCCACCTAGCTCAATTGTGCTCCCTGGCTCGTTTTACTCCTTATCCTCCCCCATCTTTCTTCTCACTGTTCCAAAGGCCACTGGCCCACCATCCCCTATTGATGCTGATGAGGAAACCCCACTGCCCCTATTGATATAGGAACCCCTCAACCCCCTACTGAGGCAGGAATCCCCCAACCTTCTACCGATGCAGAAACCTTCCATTACCCTGTCCCCACCAATTTAGTGGACCCCAAAGTCTGGGATACTCAGACTCCCTCCCTTACTCAGTGTGACCCCGTACAAATATACCTTAAAGATCTCCAGCATTTCCCCAATAAAGCCCAGTATCCACTTCCAGCCACTAGCCTCAGAGGTCTTCAACCCATTATCTCAGATCTTTTGCAGAAATGTTTTCTCAGACCCACCCATTCCCCTTATAATACCTGGACAGATCCAGATACTCAGCGGTCCCAACAGTTGACCTGGACAGTCCTCCTTCAGGGTTTTCGAGACAGCCCTCATATCTCTGGACAGACATTGGCTGTGGACCTCAAAGATCTTGAATTCCCTAACTCCACTCTCTTGCAATATGTAGATGACCTTCTCCTCTGCAGCCCTTCCTTTTTCACAGCTCATGAAGACTCTTACACCCTTTTAAATGTTCTTGCTTCTCGCGGGTATCATGCTTTCCCATCTAAGCTGCAGCTTGCCCAGACCCAGGTAGTGTACTTAGGAGTTCAGATTTCCCATCAATCAAAGGCCATTACTGTGGACAGAAAGGCCCTCATCGAGGAGCTCCCATGTCCCAAGACAAAGGAAGAGATTCTCTCCTTCCTAGGGCTAGCAGGATATTTCCGTGCCTGGATTCCCAATCTCTGTCTTTATGCAAAGCCCCTATATGAGGCAGCTAAGGGGATTGAGGGAAAGTTCCTTCCTGAAAGCATTCAGGCTGAGTTTAAGCATCTGCAGCAGGCACTGACACAGGCCCCAGCTCTTCATCTCCCAGACCTTCTTCAGCCATTTACCCTTTATGTCCATGAAACAAAGGGCTTGGCTCTCAGTGTTCTAGGCCAATACAGGGGCCCCACCTTTGCTCCAGTTGCCTGTCTCTCTAAACCACTTGACCCCCCCATTCACGGATGGGCCCCTTGTCTTAGGGCTCTAGCTGCTGCTTACCTACTTCTACATGAGATTTCTGCTCAGAATAAGTTTCCCCGCGCCCATCTTCCGGACCTCAGCTGAAACTTACATTGAAATGCAAATGGGGAAGCCAGCAACGCAGTAGGAGATGGCTCAGTCCCCCAAAAAATGGGAAAAAAAATTTTTTACCTAAACTTACATTGGACTAAACCAAAAAGCAAATTGTATGGTAATTACTGACTAGTCATTTTTCTAGGACACTTGCTTTTTCCTAGATCTAATATCCCATGGTCCTATAACCTCTCTTCAGCATGGAAGATATGACTAGTACTGTTCAGTCTGATTTGTGAGTAACTTTGTTAAACGTCTGATTAATTTACAAGGTTAAAATGCTAACTGTTAAATATGCCATCAAGTAACTCCTTGAATTCTATTGGGTAACATTATTGATTGTTTTCATAAATTGGTAAATTAAAAAAGAGGTTTAAGGTTACTTTGTCATCACTGAAAAAGGTTGAAATTTCAACAGGTATAATTCTATATGCTTGAACATTGTGTTCTCGTGAAGTGGTTAACAGATATGTGTGATTCTGTGTAAAGGTTTATAAAAGATTTGCTATGTATGTAGAGGCTCAAAGGTTTTGACTGTTACTGTAAGGATTGTTTCAACTTTTCCACGAAAGGTTAAAAGCTCTCAGCCTTTCCTTAATTTGTTCTAAATGTAATATTGTGTTAAATGTGTTTTTATTCTCATTAATTTTATTTTGTATTTTCCTTGTAAACTGTCTAAAAGTTGCCTGTCAATGTTTTGCAGAGGTATTGCTTCAAGAACACAACCTTGGTTAATTTAAGATAATAAGCAATCACCTAGGATGGTACAATCCTCAATTAATGGAAAGGGTAAATGACAGTAAGTTTATAGGCATTAAAGTAAAGCCCAGTGTGCTTAATTTAAGACTGGTGAGACTAACTTGTTATATGTTTAAGATCAAGACGTTAAAGTTAAATTAAAAGGGCCAAGAAAACCAATATTTGGCTCTTGCCCTTAGAGTTGGTCTGATCCAGGGAACAGGGAACTTCTCTAAAGAGCTTTGCAACTTTGGGCCACATGGTCTCTTGAGCAGGGAGGCTATGAGACTTCTGGAGAAGAGAAAGCCAACCAGTGCACTTGCTAAAAGGAGGGTCCTTGAAAAAGGGAGATATCCCTGGTGCTTCCAAGGGAAGCCACAAGGTCAAACAAGACCTGGACCTATCCTTGCAGAAGGCACTAGCAGAATGGAAAAGTTGCTCTTAAGTTCCCCCAAGAGTTATTCCCATCAGAAATCAGCTGACTCTTAGCAATAGATAAAAGCAAAAGTCAGTTTGACCTACTTCATCTTAGACAAATAGCAAAAACAGTTGAAACCAAAACACAACCATTCCTGGGCATTTAAGAAATAATAGTTAAACTTCACATATACACTTGTATTAGCCCCAAGAATTGGTAAGACTGAAGGCTACAAAAGAGATTCTCAGGCAGGAATGCCTGATAACTCTACTAGCATAATTACCTAGCCCTCCAGTAGAAAGATTTTATAGGATCAGATGACATTAAGTAGCTTGACTACCATATTAAATGTTGTGTTTTACATTCCTAATTATTCTGGGGATGTTAAAGATTTATATTCCCAAATAAAGGTCATATCCACTCTTGCCTAATTATGGGGACAACTTCTCAGCCCTCACACCTCCTGGTGAGAAATTATCATCTTCATGATATACATTGACATGTTTCAGATGCTGCAACATTTCTTCGGTACTCATGATTTTTGCTTCTCTCATAGAGGCTCCTGTCCCTGATGACTTTACAATCTTCCCCCGGCTTCAATCTGGCCTTACTTCTAAAAAGGGAACTCCAAACTACTTGTCCCCATCTCGTCTCCCCTGTTCAGCTCGAAGAAGCCAGATCCGGTCATCATCCCATTCCCTTACAGTAGTAAGGAGTTCCTAAAATTAGAAGGGAAATGAAGCCAGAATCTCATAGGCAGTCAGCATGCATAGGTAAATCAAGTCAGGTTGAAAGCCAATTTGAGTGAGCCAATTTTGGGAAGTTGAGAGACTGTCTCCTGAGGAATTGAAATGTTAATTCTCTCAGAGCCCTTCTTCCACCCTTATCAACCTGCCCCAACCCGTTGCCAAGGTAACCTGTCCCAGGAATTGCCCCTCCCTACAGGGAGCTATACAGTTTTTAATTCATGTGTCCTGGGATGCAACATTCTCCCCTTCCTGCCTCAGCCCATCTGCTTCCCACCTTCTGGCCATCTCACTGGGCCTGGTCGCAGTACAGGCCTGGTCACGGTATGCAGGAAGGAGAACAGTTAGAAAGGAAAAATTACAACTGGCACGACAATCCCATTGGGACATGTTCACAAAACTTCATCAGCTAGGCTCTCCCAATATGGGGACCTCTAGTTGAAGTTATCTTATTCTATGCCTTCCTTCCCTGTGTCATAAAATTTCTGCAGGGACAACTGAGTAAAATCTCTAACCAAACCTTTAACCAGCTTTTCCTCAGGATTATCAACTGTAAAACCACAAATGACTTCTCATCACTTCAAAATGAATTTGCCAGATTCTAAAGGGATCAACTACACCTGGATGACTCTTGGCCAGCTTGCTCCAAAAGGCCTCTAACCTGCCACCCTATGCTCATTATGATGTGCCTCGCGCTCTCCACTGGCCTCTTCACCTGCTACCTGTAAACTCGCAAGGCCTACAATTCCTACATGCTCTTCGAGAAGATAGCTGACTGATTTCCCCCGTGACCTCTGCAGAAGCTTGGTTTCACACCCCTCACAGATCTATGGCCTCAAGAAAACTTCATCCATCTCATACCTGCAGAGATTCATCTTTTCCGCGCCTACCTCCTGGGAATTTTTTCACCCTCAAGCCTGATTTGCCTGTTTTGTATGCCTACATCCCCCCCATAACACCCCACATCGCCCTGTTTCAGCTCCAAAGCAGCCAGATCAAGACACAATGCCCCACTTCCTAAGAAAACAAAAAGGGGGGAATGTTGGATAAGATTCAGGCTGGCAGGCCATACCCCCAGGCGCCTTCCCGGAAGTGCCCAACTCTCACGAGAATTCACCTTTGGCGGGCTCCAAGTCCCCACCCTTCCTGATCCTGGGAATACTCACTTCTTGCGGGAATTCAACCCTGGGCGGGCTCTCCCTTTCTGAGCCAATCCGGACCATACAAGTCACGCTCCCACCCCTCTGTACTTAAGCCCCGGCTTGTCCAGAACTGTCTCTCTCTTTTCGCCGTCATCTTCTCACCAGCTCCCCCCCCCCGTTCCCGTTCCCCTTTCCCTTTCTCCCTTTTCCCCTTTCCCCCTTCCCTTAATAAATCCCCACCCTTTTCTACAAGGCGGTCCCGGTGTGGTTCTTGCCCTTCACCAAACCCTAAAAGAAAACAACAGTCAGCCAAGTTTACTATAACCAGCAAAACTCAGTTTCAAATTAGACGGGGAGTAAAAACATTCCATGACAAGAATAAACTAAAAGAACTCATGAGCACCAAACCAGCACTACAAAGAATACTCAAAGATAAATTTCACACATAGGAACAAAAAAAAATTTCCATGCCAGGCGTGGTGACACACACCTGTAATCCCAGCGGCTCGAGAGACTGAGGCAGGAGGATCACGAGTTCAAAGCCAGCCTCAGCAAAAGCAAAGCGCTAAGCAACTCAGTGAGATCCTGTCTCTTAATAAAATACAAAATAGGGATGTGGCTCAGTAGCCAAGTACCCCTGAGTTAAATCCCCAGTACAAACAAACAAAAAAAAAATTTTCAAAAGCCCACCCACAGTGGAAGTTCAATAGAAGAATGATCCACTAAATGAGAATTGAGACAGGATAAAATGTAGCAAAAAAAAAAAAAAAAAAAAAATTGGCAGGAAACCAAGAACACATATCCATACTAACGCTAAATGTTAATGATCTCACCTTCCCAATTAAAAGACACAGATCAACAAAATGGATCAAAAAAAAAATCCAACTATATGCTGCTTACAAGAGACCCATCTTATATGCAAAGACACCCACAGCCTGAAGGCAAAATGATGACAGGGAGTATTCCAAACATTTGGTCCAGGAAAAAAAGCTGAAGTAGCTATTCTCATATCTGATAAAAGTAGATTCCAAGAAAGAATTAATCAGAAAAGACAAAGAAGGTCATTACATCCCAGTAAAGGGAACAATTCAACAAGAAGATATAATTATAGTAAATATTTATGCCCCAAAGGTCAATGCATCAAATTACATGGAAGAAATATCCCCTGACATTAAATTCCACATAGACCCCAACATAATAATACTGGGGGATTTCAATACACTCATCACAAATAGGTCATCAAAACAAAAAAATCAACAAAGATATCTCAAACCTAAACAAGACTATAAATCATATGGACCTAATGGACAGCTATAGAATATTGTACACCAAAATGGCTAAATTTATGGGGCTGGGATTGTGGCTCAGCACTAAAGTACTCTCCTAGCACGTGCGCAGCCCGGATTCGACCCTCAGCACCACGTACAAATAACACATTGTGTACAACTAAAGCAAATAAATATTTTTTTAAAAATGGCTAAATTTTCCTTCTTCTCAGCTGTGCATGAAACTTTTTCCAAAATAGATCATATTCTAGGCCACAAAACAAATCTTAGCAAATATAAAAACATTAATAGAATCCCATGCATTCTATCAGATTATAATGAGATGAAATTACAAATCGACAGCAAGAAAAATAATAGAAACCATGTAATTGGTTTGGAGATTGAACAATACTTCCATAAATAAAGAATGGATCAAAGACGAAATGAGAACAGAAATAAAGAAATTCTTAGAAATGAATGAGAACAAAGACACAACATATCAAAATCTCTTGGACAATATGAAAGCAGTACTAAGGGGCAAACTTATACCTCTGAATGCCCACATTAAAATATTAGAGGAGGCCGGGCGCGGGTGGCGCACACCTGTAATCCCAGCACCTTGGGAGGCTGAGGCAGGAGGATCGTGAGTTCAAAGCCAGCTTCAGCAATGGTGAGGCGCTTAGTAACACAGTGAGACCCTGTGTCCAAATAAAATACAAAAAAAAAAGGCCGGGGATGTGGCCCAGTGGTCGAGTGCCCTGAGTTCAATCCCCAGTACGAAAAAAAAAAAAAATTAGAGGAATAGGGGCTGGGGTTGTGGCTCATTGGTAGAATGCCTTCCTCACACATGTGAGGCACTGGGTTCAATCCTCAACACCACATAAAAAATAAATAAATAAAATAATGGTATTAATTTTTTTTAAATTAGAGGAATCCCAAATAAATAAACTTATGTTCCACCAAGTCTTTAGAAAAAGAAGAACAAGCTAACCCCAAAACAGTAAAAGACAGAAAATAATGATATCAGAGCTGAAATTGATGAAATTGGGAATAAGAAAATAATACACCAGATCAATGTAATGAAGAGTCAGTTCTTTGAAAAGATAATTAACAAACCCTTAGCCAAACTAGCCAAAAGAAAGAATGAAAAAAGCAAATCAATGAGATTAATGATAAAGAAGGAGATATCAACATAGACCCCTCTGAAATCCAGAGGATTTTCAGACCCTGTTTTGAAAATTCATGCGCCAATAAACTTGAAAATATGAAGACATGGACAAATTTATATATATATATATATATAACCTGCCCAAATTGAGCCAGGATGATATGGAAATCCTAAACAGATCAATATAAAGTAATAAAATTGAAAAAGAAATTAAAAGACTTCCATAAAAGAAAAGCCTTGAACCTGATAGATTCTCAGCTGAGGTCTACCAGACCTTTACAGAATAACTAACACCAGTATTTCCCAAATTATTTTATGAAATTGAAAAAAAGGAATACTCACAAATACATTTTATGAGGGCCAGGTGCTGTGGTGCATGCCTGTAATTCTAGTGGCTCAGGAGGCTAAGACAGGGGGATTGAAAGTTCAAAACCAGCCTCAGCAATGGTGAGGTACTAGGCAATTCAGTGAGACCCTGTCTCTAAATAAAATGCAAAATAGGGCTAGGGATATGGCTCTGTGGTTGAGTGCCCCTGAGTTCAATTACCGGTACAAAAAAATCCCCTCCCCCAAATACATTTTATGAGACTAATATAAACCTGATGCCAAAACCAAACAAAAATGCATCAAGGAAAGAAAATCATAGACCAAAATCCCTGAGGAACATAGATGCAAATATCCTAAATAACATATTAACAAACCATATTTAAAAACACATCAAGAGCTGGGCATGAGTAGCACATGCCTGTAATCCCAGTGGCTCAGGACACTGAGGCAGGAGGATCACAAGTTCAAAGTCAGCCTCAACAACTTAATGAGGCCCTAATAACTCAGTGAGACCCCATCTCTAAATAAAATACAAAAAAGGACTGGTAATGTAGCTCAGTGGTTAAGTGCTCCTGGGTTCAATCCCTGGTACCGAAAAAATAAATAAATAATAAATTAGGAAGATAATACACCATGATCAAGTGGGTTCATTCCAGAGATGCAAGGTCAGTTCAACATACACAAATCAATAAATGTGATTCATCATTTAAACAAAACTAAGAACTAAAATCACAGGATCATGCAAGAAAAGCCTTTGATAAAATCCAGTACTCATTCATGTTAAAAATGCTAAAAGCGAGTGATCGAAGGAAGTCACCTCAACTTCGTAAAGGTCATTTATAATAAACCAAAAGCCAACATCATACTAAATGGAGAAAAACTGAAAGCATTTCCACTAACTTCAGGAACAAGGCAAGGCTGTCCACTCTCACCACTCCTATTCAATATAGTCCTCAAAACATTAGCCAGAGCAATCAGGCAAGAAAAGGAAATCAAAGGGATACAAATAGGAAAAGAAGAACTCAAACTATCTCTGTTTGCGGATGATATGATCCTATATCTAGAAGATAAAAAAAAAACTCTGCCAGAAATTTCTAGAACTTATAAATGAATTTAGCAAGTAGTCGGATACAAGGTCAAAACCCATAAAACAAGAGCTTTCCTATATTCCAACAGTAATTCAGTCAAGAAAGAAATCATGAAAACCATCCCATTCACAGCAACCTAAAAAAAAAAAAAAAAAAAAAAAAAAAACTTGGGCATTAATCTAACCAAGGAGGTTAAAGAGCTCTAAATAAAAATTATAGAACACTGAAGGAAGAAGTTGAAGAAGATCTTAGAAGATAGGAAGGTGAATAGGCAGAATTTGTATTATCAAAATGGCCATATTACCAAAAGCTACATATAGATTCAATGCAATCCCCACCAAAATACCAATGACATTCTTCACAGAATTTTTAAAAAATAATTATTTAATTCATTTGGAAGAATAAGAGACCCAGAATAGCCAAAGCAATACTAAGCAAGAAAAATGAAGCAAGAGGCATCATAATATCTGATCTGAAATGATACTAGAGAGCTGTATGACCAAAACCAGCATGGTATTGGCACCAAAATAGACATGAAGACTAGTGGAATAGTAGAAGACACAGAGGCAAACCCACAAACCTCTAGCCATATGATTTGGGAGAAAGGTGCCAAAAACAAATCTTGTAGAAAAGACGGCATTTTTAACAAATGGTGCTGGGTAAACTGGATAGCTTTATGTACAAAAATAAATTAGAGACTACAGAATGGGAGAAAATCTTGGCCGGCTATTCCTCCAATACAGGACCAATATTCAGAATATAACTCCAAAAGAACTCCAAAAAACTTAGTACCAAAAAACAAATAACCCAATCAATAAATGGGAAAAAGAACTAAACAGAAATGTCTCAATAGAAGAAACACAGAAGGCCAATAAATACACACACAAAAAATGTTCAACATCTTTAGCAATCAGGGAAATGCAAATCAAAAACTATACTAAGTTCCATCTCACTCCAGTCAAAATGACAATGATCAAGAACACAAACAATAAATACTGACAAGATTGTGGGGAGAAAGGAACACTTGTACATTTTTGGTGGGACTGCAGACTACTACAACCACTCTGGAAAGCAGTATGGAATTTCCTCAAAAACTATGGATGGAACCATCACATGACCCAGCTATCCCACTCCTGGGTTGCTGGGGTCTGTGGTGGACTCCGCAAGAGGTGCAACGTAGCACGATCTCTGGGGTCGGGGGGGGGGGGGGGGTGCTGCCAAAGTGGGTTGTCAGCCAGGCGGTACTACACCAGCACTCAACATCGCATGAAGTAAAGGAGTCAGCCAGTGGTGGAAGAAATCAGCACACACAGACAACGAGTTAGACTGCTGAATCTTCTCTCTTTACTTTCACTTTGTTGTAGGTATTTAAGCATAATTTTTGGCAGTACAGATTGTTTATACTTTCTTTTGTGATTTCATTATAGATATGACTTAATTTATAGATTACATTTTAGACATATTAAATTTCTTATTTTATATATTTCAAGGTTTTGAGGTCACTTACACCTTTTTATGGCCCTGTACGTGACTGTCTGGACATATTATAATTTCATCATTTTTTATCTAATTAGTTTGGGTGAAAATTTATTTCTCACGGATTCCTGAAACTGTTTAATTTTTGGCAGTACAGATTGTTTATACTTTCTTTTGTGATTTCATTATAGATATGACTTAATTTATAGATTACATCTTAGACATATTAAATTTCTTATTTTATATATTTCAAGGTTTTGAGGTCACTTACACCTTTTCATGGCCCTGTACGTGACTGTCTGGACATATTATAATTTCATCATTTTTATCTAATTAGTTTGGGTGAAAATTTATTTCTCACGGATTCTCTGAAACTGTTTTCTCTGCACACCATTCAGGCTGTCTGATAAAAGTCAACTTTGTCTGGGATTCCAAAGCACTATTGTTTTTCTTTTATAGCAGTTGTATATAAAACCTAGAAGCAGGGAAAGGGGGGGGCAAAGCGGAATGTTAACTCTAAAAGACTTTTTACTCTAAGGAATTTATATCTACTCTAAAAGTAGGAGAAATCTATTTTTAATCACAAAAAGACTCTTAAAGCTTATTAACTAGGAACTAAGTACTTATAGAAAAAGTTTCTTATTTTTACTTTATGTATTTAGCTTAGATTTAAATGAGGTTAAATTTACAGAATTAGTCTCGATCTAAATAATTGAAATAGCGACATTTGGTGGCCATATATATGAATAAAGAACAGAACAGCAAGTAAATAGGAGAACCTATGCAGTCAAAGTTAACTCTTTCAGCACCATGATATCTTTCATGAAAAGAGAGAGGGCTTTATCAACAGAAAGGTTATAGGGAAGCATAGGGAATATGAGCAGATCACATTGGAGGAACAGCCATTAGCTTATCCTTGTGGTGGTTTGATTTTTCGTCATACATCAGGGCAACACCCCTGGGCTAGACCAAGTCTATATATCAGAAGTCATGTTTTTGGCTGACGTGTTCTTAATGTCCCCAACATTTCTTTTCCCCTTTTCTGTTGATGGGAGTCCACCCTACTCGAGAGTATGCCTGTCTTAGGTTGTCTCCTCTGGAGATCTTACCCGTCTCTGGCTAGCACCCTAGCACTTCAGGTGGACTTACTCAAGGCCAGCAAGCTGCGGTGGCCAAGGGGAAGACATGGGACAGAACAGTCGCCTTTGGGAAGGCTTCCTTTAGATGATTTAGACTTCTACATCCTGTCAAGGACCGTAGCCTAGTTCTTAGGGCTCCCAATCATCATTGCTGAGGACAGCATATTGTTGGCAGACCACCATAGGCTGCACTGATTTTTGCCCTGTCCTTAAGGAAGATGCCACTAAGATGCTATAGAAGATGACACAACACTGGGTATTTTCTCAAAAGATCTAAAATTAGCATACTAAAGCACAGTTCACAATAGCTAAATTATATAATCCACCAGATGCCTGTCAATAGATGAGTGGATTAAGACATTGTGATACACACACACATACACACACACACACACATACACACAATGGAGTTCTACTCAGCCATAAAAAAATAATGAAATTATGATATTTGTTAGTGAATGGATGAAAATCGAGAATATCACGCTCAGTGAAATTAGACAAAATTAGAAACTCAAAGGTCAAATGTTTTCTCATATGTGGAAGCTAGAGTAAAATAAAGGAAAGGGGGGGAGGAAGGATAAGATTACATAAAGAATCAATCAAATACAAATTAATAGACAAGTGAAAGGAAGTCTAATACAGTAGAGGAAGGAGAAGGGGGAGAGGATGGGATGGAAAAGAGGGGAAGAGGGGGCATCATGAACTGAAATCAATTTCCATGCATGTATGAGTTTGTGGGGATTAACCCAACTACTATTTATAACCATAAACTCTAATACCAAAAAAGGGAATAACTTTTTCTAAAAGACAAAAAAAGGCAGACAGAGTGGCACACACCTATAATCCCTGCAACTTGGGAAGCTGAGGCAGGAGGACTGCAAGTTCAAGACCAGCCTCAGCAATTTAGTGACGTCCTAAGCACTTGGTGAGACCCTCTCTCAAAGTTTAAAAAAAAAAATTTTAAAGGATTGGAGATGTGATGCAATGGTAAAGCCCCTCTGGGTTCAATCTCCAGTACCAAAAAAAAAAAAAAAAAAAAGAAAAGAAAAAGAAAAAAAAACAAAGCTATACCAAACATAAGCTGGGCGCGGTGGCGCATGCTTGTAATCCCAGCACTTGGGAGGCTGAGGCAGGAGGATCATGAGTTCAAAGCCAGCCTCAGCAATGGCGAGGCACTTAGCAACTCAGTGAGACCCTGTCTCTAATAAAATACAAAAAAGGGCTGGGGATGTGGCCCAGTGGTCAAGTGCCCCTGTGTTCAACCCCCAGCACCAAAAAAAAAAAAAAAAAAAAAAAAAGCTAGACCAAACATAATACTATGTCTATAGTATTATATTAAATAGTGTTAGAACTCTAAACTTCTATCATGAGATCTTTATTCCTATACCAACTGGTAAAACTAAAATGAAAATATTTCAGTTATATCATTTGTTGCTTAATTTCATTATAAATAATAAAATGAAAAAGAAAGCCATTTTACTTTCAGAGGTTGATACTTTCTGACTGTAAAGTTGGGCCACATGAAGGAAGATCACTTCAGTTTTTGATCCCTTCTGTAGTGCAGTCTGATCCTCACTGGTCAAATTTTCAAATCCTTTAAGAAAAAATCATAAAGATATAAATAATGAAAGATAATTTTCAGACATAGTATTTAATGTTTTAAATTATTAATTTACTTGTGAATTCTAAATACTCCCTTAGAATCATTATGATATGTAACTTCAAATTTGAATAAAATTCTTGATTACAAATGATAATATTTTGGGGCACCTTCATCAGAACTGGATAATCCTGTTCTTCTAGCAAGGACAGATTGAACATAGTTGATTTAGACTTAAAGAATTTATTTTTACAGTGAGTTATGTGTATGTGTAAATAGCTAAGTTTTGGGTAAGAGTGACTCCACGTTTTTAATATTGTACAAGGAATCTTCTTTTTGTCTCATGTTTCATCTAAAAAAACAAAAACAAATCATTTCCAAAAATTAAACATGCAAATAAACACATTTATCTTAACTCTTAAGTATTTAAGTCATTTGAATAATACTCCTAAATATTTAGATTTTCGCCCACATGGTTAATTGAAGCAGACATCATAAACATGTTTTTATAGTTAGAAGTGGCATTGGTAGAAAACATAGAGGTTTTGTTTTCCTTACAACATCCTCTTCCTTTAAAATGTAGGACTTGCTTTTTTAATTTAAAGTATTAAATTATTTTAATTTTTTCCAAAAGTAAAGTAATTACCTGGAAGTCCCTTGGTAAAATTCATCATCCCATGTACATGAAGGATAGCTATCTCTAGGAGTTGTAAAAAGCTCAGTTCAGGATTGGCATATTCCTGCAGCTAACCAATAGAAAGAACTAAAATTAATAAATTGTTATATTCTTTCAAACAACTGTTGAAACTTTAAACTGTTATGTTTATTCCTTTATTTTCTAAAGAAAATTAGTTATAAATTATTTCTTGCTACTAATACATACAACTTTCTTTGTTTCCTCCAAAGGAATCATATATTTTTGATGTGCAGTCACAATGATATTAATAAGCCGATGTTCCTCTCGAGTTAGTTCCATGCTCTCCGGAGTCTGTTAGAAAGTAGTGAGAAATTATTAATGCATACTCATTAAACAAAACATCGTTAAAGAAACAAAAAATTGTAAATGAAGAAAAGTCTTGCCGCTTTTCCAGATCTAGTGGTGGATGATATAAGTTTCTTGTCTGCTCCTTCCTCTTCCACTTTGATGTTATAGTAAAAATTATTCTTTTGCTTAAAGTTCTTTCGAAACCTCTTTGATTTACGTTGGATTTCTGTGAGTAAACCTGTGATATTACAAAATTTATGTAAAACATTTTTGACTTGGCAAAAACATTATAGGATTTTTATGAAAATTGTCTTATATTGTATACATATATGATAATAGACTTACCTTTTTACAAAGCACAGCAATTAAATTTATTACATTTCTTTCTCCTTTTTCTTATACAATTATGGTGAATATTTAAAAGTCCTTTATTCCAGACAAAATTAAATCTTAATTTTGCCCCTCCAAATTATAAATTTAAATTTTTATATAATAACACCAACATTAATTATATCCTGGAAACAATATAGAATATTGTTTAATAGAGCAGTGGCACT
Organism: Tamias sibiricus; assembly: GCA_025594165.1. Taxonomy (NCBI): domain Eukaryota; kingdom Metazoa; phylum Chordata; class Mammalia; order Rodentia; family Sciuridae; genus Tamias; species Tamias sibiricus. The sequence continues at coordinate 105,581,039 of CM046658.1, read as the reverse complement.
ACCTTATCAACAGCTTCTTGTGATTTTTCAAAATGAGTAAAGGCAAGTTTTTCCTTATAAACAAGACAAGGTAGTGATACTTTTTTGTAAACAATTTTAATTTAGGGTTTATTATGTCTATGGATTTTTAAATCTTCAACTGGTACCTCTACCTGAACAGCAGCAGTTACCATAAATCACTACTAAAATTAGCCAAATATTAATATTTACTTTTGCAATGTGAGTCATTTCTATAAGCATTGAAACATACGTATTATATTTAAAAAAATAGGCTGGGGGTGCAGCTCAATGATAGAGTGCTTACCCAGTATGCATGAGGCCCTAGGTTTGATCCCCCACACTGCAAAAATAAATAAATAAATCTGAAACTTGCTGAGCACAGTAGTACACATCTATAATCCTAGCAATCTGGGAGACTGAGGCAGGAGTGTTGCAAGTTTGAGACCAGCATCAACAACTTAGCAAGACTCTCAGCAACTTAGCATTCAATTCCCAGTATCAAATTAATAATTAATTTAAAATATTATATCAGGAGCTATAATGGAGAACAAAAGCCTTAGTCTCTTTCTAAATGACTTCATCATTTTGTTAGGGAACAAGAATATTTCCAAATATGAAGCCATTTTAGATGGGTGTGGTGGCACTCACAGGGACTTGGATCATTGAGGCAAGAGAATTGCAAGTACAAAGTGAGCTTCAACAACTAAATGAGGCCCTGATCAACTTATCTAGAACCTATCTCAAAATTTAAAAAAAAAAAAATTTAAGAAGGCACTAGGTGCAGTGGCACACACCTATAGTTCCAACAGCTTGGGTGGCGTGTTGAAGATTCAAAGCCAGCCTCAGCAACTTAGTGAGCCCTTGAGCAACTTAGGGAAACCCTGTCTAAAAAAAATAAAAATTTAAAAAAGTAAATAAATTAAAAAATATATATATACATATATGGCTTGGGATATGGCTCTGTGGTTAAGCACCCCTGAATTCACAAATATGAAGCCATTTAAAATATCAAGAAAGGGTGCTGAATGGCTTTCAAGACAGCAGAATAGAGGAGGTATCTGGGTGATCAGTAGACGAATGGCACTGAGGGAAAGCCCCAATTACATTTGCCTCTGTGTGGGACATGCAGCATTCCCCAACCCTGCATCTATTCCCTCCTGGATGCTCCCCTTCCTTCCCGGATGGGAAAGACTAGCAATTCAGATTGTGGGACTGAGAGAAAGACATGAGAGGATTAGTAAGAAGACAGCCAGGCTCCCTTTCTTTGCATAGTTAGCCTTCACATGCCAGTTTAAAATCTCCCATTATGGTTACTCTGCTTAGATGTACTCCATGTATTTTTTTTTAATGTTTCAAGAGGGAGGCACTCTATTTTAACCAACCCCTCCAGTAAATTCCTCTGGAAAAGGGGTTTTTGTTATGCTCTTAGCAATCAATAGATGTCCCCCTTCCCTTTGGAGATTCCTTTACAGGACAACAATTAGGCACAAAAGGTTAAGACATACAATCATTTTCTCTCTTCATGGGTTTTTTCAGTGGCAGGGAGGAAAGCAGTAATGCCCTTAAGTCTGAATCCTCCCAGGGTCTCTGGCACAGGGCAGACTGGGACCAAAGGAGGCCAGAAATAACTTTGGCAAAGCCAGGTGATGAGAGACGGGCTTTCTGGACCATATTGAAGCTCAAATATTCAAGGAGACGTCCCTAATACTCAGGTGGGAGCTTCTCTCTCAAGTCAGTTTGTAGATTGACCACTAGTTTACATACTGGAAAATTGCAAATGATAGGAAAAGTGCCTCATTTTCATGTCTAATCAGGCTTAACCTTAGTCGCTGCCTTGAGAAAGAAAGCCTTAAGAAATCACCTACTAAGAAAAATAAATCAAGGGGACCCCCCTCCCCAATTAAAACAAAAAGAACAAATTCAGGGAAATTTTCAGAGGATTTAAATAAATATATTGATATTTCAAATCTTAGGCCAGGTGTTTGATCTCTCCTGGAAAGATATTATGTTATTACTTAGATAAACTTTAGCCTCCAATAAGGAGGAGGCCACCATAAAGTAAGAAGCAAAAATTGGGGGATGGACCTACATCTTGCCCATGCCCCAGCAAAACAAACTAGAAACAAATTTAATTATTTATCTGGAGCACAGGCAGTTCCCAGGAATTATCCTGACTGGGACCCAAATAATGAACAAGATGCTTGGAAAATTAGTCACTTTCAAATGCTAATTCTTGAGGCCCTCAGAAGAGTCAAGCAAGAACCCATTAACTATTCTAAGGTTTCAGAAATTACTCAGGGCCCACAGGAAAGCCCTGCTATTTTCATGGAGAAACTTAGGGAGGCAATGAGAAAACACACCACCTTAAATCCTGAATCCATAAAGGGCCACCTACTTATAAAAGATAAATTTACCAAAAAGTTCACTCCCCACTGAGTTGTGAGTGGGATGTGATGTTTTCTCATGCATTCCTGATAGTCTCAGAATGCCCTACCCCTTTATTGGGAAGGGACTTACTTTCAAAACTTCAGACATCCATTACAATGAATTTGGGACCACAAGGACCATTATGCCTTCCTTTGTTAAAATGTGATATAAACCCTGAAGTATGAGCCACTGAAGGCAAAATCCGAGGAGCAAAAAGTGCAGTTCCAATCAAAATAGCCTTAAAAAATTCCCTCCGTCTTTCTGCATCAGAGACAATATCCCCTATGCCCAGAGGCAAAAAAGGGAATATTGAAGATCATTAGAACCTTAAACAGCAAAAACTTTTAGTGCCCTGCAATAATCCATGCAACACACCTATTTCAGGAATTCAAAAATCAAATGGGGAATGGCGTCTAGTTCAGGATCTCAGAATAATTAATGAAGCAGTTGTTCCCCTCCACTCTATAATTCCTAACCCGTATACTCTGTTATCTGAAATTCCAGCAGCTGCTGCTTGGTTTACTGTGTTAGATTTAAAAGATGCTTTCTTCTGCATTCCCCTAGACTCCCAATCACAATATCTGTTTGCCTTTGAGGAACCAGATAGCGGATCTCAACTAACCTGGACAGTGTTGCCCCAAGGATTTAGAGATAGCCCTCACCTATTTGGCCAAACCCTAGCTAAGGACTTAAAAATTCAGAGATAAAACATCTGTGATTGTCCTCCAATTCAAGATATTAAATGGGGCCTTACTTTGAGCCCCTGTCCTCAGTTTATCTATAGAACAAGTTTAACCTATTTGTCACTGAGAGAGGAGGAACAGCTCTGGGAGTGGTCACACAGAAGAATGGACCTGCTCAACAGCAAATAGCTTATCTCAGTAATAAAAGCTAAGGTATGACAATTTTCATCCAAACCTGATTACCAGCCTTTAAAAAGGAAAAGGAAAAAAAAAAGGTTAAATGCCTTAGACAAGAAGTTTCTGAAGATTCTGCTCAAAAAAGCAGTTTCCCCACCCTTCTAGACCTCATCCAGGACTTGAATTGAAATGCAAATGGGGAAGCAGCAAGCTTAAGCCCCAGAAGAAGGAAAAAAAAGTAAAAATGTCTTTTTACCTGGGTTTACATTACTGGCCAGTCATTTTTCGAAAGACTCTTGCTTTTTTCTTAGATTCAATATGTATTTTTTTTTTTAAAGCTCATGATTTTGATCCTATGCACCTAGGTTAATGTTGTTTTGGTCAGTTCTATTTTTTATTCAAATATGGAGTTTTAAAACATCTGTAACATTGCAATGGAATGCAAAGAGCTACAAGGCCTCTGCTGTTGTGTTCTGTGTTTGTATGTCTACATATGCATATGTCCATGTATGATGTACATGATATAAAGATTGGCAAATAGAAAATGAGCGGTCATTAAAAAATTTTTATAAATGGATCCAAATACCTTTAATTCATGTGATTAAAAAAAAGGGTCCAATTTAAATTGGGTAAACAAATGAAAACTAAGATGCCTTTAAATTAAACTTAACCCACAAGTCTCTCTAGGTGGTCAAAGAACTAATAAAATGTTGATGAGTTAATATCCCTTGGTTCTAAGACTTATCTTCAACAAGGAAGAAATGGGTAATAGTGTTCAATATACTTGTTTGATATTTTGATAAAATAAGTAAAGTAGATTTGACATGGGATTACTCATTTGTGAATAACTTTGTTTGTTAAACATCTGATTCATTTACAAGGTTAAAATGCTAACTGTTAAATATGCCATCAAGTAACTCCTTGAATTCCATTGGGTAACATTATTGGTTATTTTCATAAATTGGTAAATTAAAAATTGATTTTAAAGTTGCTTTGTCATCACTGAAAAAGGTTGAATTTTCAACAGGTATAATTCTATATACTTGAACATTGTGTTCTCATGAAATGGTTACCAGACGTGTGTGATTCTATATACAAAGGTTTGTAAAAGATTTCTCTATATACAAAGGTTAAAAGTTTCAACTGTTCCAATTAAAAAATACTGTAAATGACAAAATATTTTTATTACAATGAAATAATTTGTCTAAATTCAAATTATTATAAGGATTGTTTCAAAAGGTGAACAGAAAAAGGGGTTAACACATGAGAGAAATAAATTAGAAGGTTATAGTATGGAAATCATATTTAATAAAAGGAAAAGAAAATGTTTCAAGATAAGAAAGTCTTTATGTAATTAAATAAATAAGAGGGTTTACATAAGTGATGTAAAAGGCCTGTGTAAGTTGGTTAAATAAGTATATAAAACAATCAGGAAAAGCTATTTAAGGTCTTTTTCTTAAGGTCAAATGTTAATGTACTGATATAAACCAAGATTTAATCTATGTGGTAAGAGGACAAGGATTTCTTAAAACATTAATTTACACATAACATTGTGTTTATTAAGTTTTTTTGGGGGGGCAAGTAATCTGAAAGGAATTAAGAATTATGCAGCTGTGGTTAAACGACAACTATTATTTTGGAATATTGTAATGTTATTTCTTTAAGAGCTAAACTTGATTAATGTAAAAACATCAATGTAATTGTGCTATTATTTGTATATTAAATGTGTTCATATCTTTCAGGTATATCAAGCTGGTGTTCTCCAAACTAGAGTTGTTGTATGGTAATTTTAGGCTTATAAAGATAATACATTAGAGATTTATTTATATCATTTAAAATGTGTTCTACAACTAGACCTGTTGTCAATAAGATATAAGGTTTTATGTTACTTTTTACACTGGGGTACAATTTAAATGTATTTTTTTTAAGTTCATGAGAGCTTAATCTATATAAAGGTTAATACTGTAAAATGCAAAACATTTTGCTCCTTTTCCACAAAAGGTTAAATACTCTTAGCCTTTCTTTAATTTTTTAAATGTAATATATTGTGTTAGCTAATGTTCTTGTGAACTTGAGCAACAATGTATGTAAGCTCTGTAAAATTCTATTTAAGAAGCAAAGATCAGCTTCAGAACTAGAACACTTAACCTAAGGTTTATAAAGAGCCCCACCTTACCTAAAATAAGGCTCTTTCTTCCACCTTACTACATGCCAGAATGGCTCCAATGTAGGCCAAACCTCAATTCATTTACCATTATGGTCAAAGGAGTGATTCTTGTTGTCAAGACTACTAGGATTTCAAACAGGGGTTATAATATATAACTCAGTCAAAATTCAAGATAGTTATTACACAAACTAAATGTGTTTTTACTCTTGTTAATTTTATTTTGTATTTTCCTTATAAACTGTCAAAAGTTTGCCTGTTAATTTTTTGCAGAGGTATTGCTTCAAGAACACAACCTGAGTTAATTTAAGCCATCACCTACAGGACAGATAGGGAGCACAGACCCCAGCTAAATGACTGTAAGGTTATAAGCATTAAAGTTAAAGCCCAGTGCTCTCAATTTAAGATTGGTGAGATTAATTTGCTAGATGTTTAAGATCAAGATTTTAAGTTAAATTAGAAGGGCCAAGAAAACAAATATTTGGCTCTTGCCCTCAGAGTCAGTCTGAATCCAGGGAACAGGGAACTAACTTCTCTAAAGAGCTTTGCAACTCTTGGCCACATAACTTCCTGAACAGGGAGGTTATGAGGCCTCTGGAGAAGAGAAAGCCAATCAGTGTCCTTGCTATGAAGAGGAGGGTCCTGGAAAAGGGAGACATCCCTGGTGCTTCCAAGGGAAGCCACAAGGTCAAACAAGACCTGGATCCATCCTCGTGGAAGGCACTAGCAGAATGGAAAAGCTGCTCTCAAGTTCCCCCAAGAGTGACTCCCATGGGAACTCAGCTGACGCTTAGCAATAGATAGAAGCAAAAGTCAGTTTGACATACTTCATCTTAAACACCTAGCAAAAACAGTTAAAACCAAAACGCAACCATTCCTGGTCATTTAAGAAATAATAGTTAAATGTGACATAAGATATACACTTTTATTAACCCCAAGAATAAGTAAAACTGGAGGTTATAAGAGAGTTTCTTAGGAAGGAATGCCTGATAACTATCAAGAGGAATTGCCAGAGTCAGTTTAAGCCTGTACAACTTCCTAACCTCCTATACAGGTAGGGTTAATATTTGCTAACATGATTATCTAGCCCTAGATAACACATATAAAGGGTTCTCTACTATAGAACATACCAGTAGAAAGAATTTATAAGATCAAATGACATTAAGTAGCTTAACTACATCTTATGGGGATAGACATCTGTAACATTAAAAGTTAAATGTTGTGTTTACGTTCCTGATAATGCTGGGGATGTTAAAGTTTTACTTTCCCAAATAAAGGCCTTGTCCACTCTGGCCTAATATATGGGAACAATTTCTCTGCCATCACACCTCCTGGTGAGAACTTATTGATTGCTATCATCTTCATAATATACACTGACATGTTCCAGATGCTGCAATGTTTATTCAGTACTCATGTTTTTTTGTTTTTCTCATAGAAGCACCCATGATATTACAACCTGTTCTTCCCCAGGCTTCAAACTGACCTGACTTCTAAAAAGGAAACTCCAACTACTTGCCCCATCACATCACCCCCTTTCAGCTCGAAGAAGCCAGATTTGGTCATCGTCCCATGTCCTTACAGTAGTAAGGAGCTCCTAAAATTAGAGTGGGGAATGAAGCCAGACTCTGTTAGGCAGATGGGTAAATCAAGTCAGGTCTGACCAAGAAAGACAATTTTGAGTGATTCTGGGGAAGTTGGAGACTTGTTGAACTGAGGGATTGGAATGTTAATTGCTTCAGAGCCCTTCCTCCACCCTTATCAAAACCCTGCCCCAACCTTTTGCTTTAAAGTTGTTAATGTGTCCTGGGCTGCTCCATCCTGCCCTCCCCCCATCAGCCCATCTACTTCTCACCTTTTGGCCATCCCACAGGGCCTGGCCAAGTACAAGGAATAAGAAGAGAGCAGGAGAACAAAGGAAGCCCTGGGACATATAAAAAAGACAGAACTGCCACGCTTCTGGGGACACTGGAATACCAGCAATGGCCCCCTTCTCCCTCCCAGGAGAAGACTATGTTACCCCTTTTAAATAAACCCTGCTTTATATGCTTGCCTCGGCGTGCTTCTCTAATGTTCAAACTTCAACACTTTGGCGAGCAGAACTTGTCACTGGTAAACAGCGGTATCATTGTGGGTGTTGATTTTGTATCCTGCTACTTTGCTGAATTCATTTATTAGTTCTAGGAGTTTTCTGGTGGAATTTTTGGGGTCTTCTAGGTATAAAACCATATCATCAGCGAATAGTGATTTGAGTTCTACTTTACCTTCTGTATCTCTTTAATTTCTTTCATCTTTCTTATTGCTCTGGCCAGCATTTCGATTACTATGTTAAATAGAAGTGGTGAAAGAGGGCATTCCTGTCTTGTTCCAGTTTTTAGAGGGAATGCTTTCAATTTTTCTCCATTTAGAATAATGTTGGCCTGGGGCTTATCATAGATAGCTTTTACAATGTTGAGCTATGTTCCTGTTATCCCTAGTTTCTCTAGTGTTTTGAACATGTAGTGGTGCTGTATTTTGTTGAATTCTTTTCCTGCATCTATTGAGATAATCACATGGTTCTTATCTTTAAGTCTATTGATGTGATGGATTACATTTATTGATTTCCATATGTTGAACCATCCTTGCATTCCTGGAATGAACCCCACTTGATTGTGGTGTACTATATTTTTGATATGTATTTTTATCCATTTTGCCAGAATTTTATTGAGAATTTTTGCATCTATTTTCATTAGAGATATTGGTCTGAAGTTTTCTTTTTTTTGATGAGTCTTTGCCTGGTTTTGGGATCAGGGTGATATTGGCCTCATAGAATGAGTTTTGAAGTGGTCCATCTTTTTCTATTTCCTGAAATAAATTGAAGAGTATTGGTATCAGTTCTTCTTTAAAGGTCTTGTAAAACTCAGCTGTGTATCTGTTGGGACTCCATGTCTGCCAAGGGGATGGGTTTTGGCTGCTTACCACGCCCTAGTAGGACCGGGGCTGAGCCAAGGGGTGTGGCTATGACATAGCGTGAGAGACTGAACTGCTCTGCTGGCTGATTGGCTAGTTCTAGGCCTATTTAAGTTCAGTGTCTGGTCAATAAATCTGAGTTTCTGGATTCTCGCTTGCTATACAAAACTCCCTGGGTGTGGCGTGGTTTTTCTGTTCACCAGACAGAGGTTCACCCAGCTATTTTTGTCCTTAAGTCCACCCTCGCCAGGTAAGTTACATTTTCCTTCTGCAGGCAGAGGGAAAAACCCCCTTTAGGGCCCAAAGGGGGGGGGTAGCTTAGAACTCGGCCCCATTCATAACTCAGCAGCCCCGGCATGTATCCATCTGGTCCTACGCTTTTCTTGGTTGGTAGGCTTCTGATGGCATCTTCTATTTTATCACTTGAAATTGGTCTGTTGAAATTGTGTATATCATCCTGCTTTAATTTGGGCAGATCACACAACTCTAGAAATTTGTTGATGCCTTCAGTGTTTTGTATTTTATTGGAGTACAAGTTTTCAAAATAATTTCAAATTAGTTCCTGTATATCTGTAGTGTCTGTTGTGATATTTCCTTTTTCATCGCGTATGTTAGTAATTTGAATTTTCTCTCTCTTTCTCTTTGTTAGTCTGGCTAAGGGTCTGTCAATTTTATTTATTTTTTCAAAGAACCAACTTTTTGTTTTGTCAATTTTTTCAATTGTTTCTTTTATTTCAATTTCATTGATTCCAGCTCTGATTTTAATTATTTCCTGTCTTCTACCACTTTTGGTGTGGGATTGTTCTTCTTTTTCTAGAGCTTTGAGATGTAATGTTAAGTCATTTATTTGTTGACTTTTTCTTCTTTTGAGGAATCTCTTAGAACTGCCTTCATAGTGTTACAGAGATTTCGATATGTTGTGTCTGTGTTCATTCACCTCTAAGAATTTTTTAATTTCCTCTTTGATGTCATCTGCAACCCATTGTTCATTCAGTAGCATATTATTTAGTCTCCAGTTGTTGGAGTAGCTTTTATTTCTTATTTTACCATTGATTTCTAATTTCATTCCAATATGATCTGATAGAATGCAGGGTAGTATCTCTATTTTTTTTGTATTTTCTAAGAGTTGTTTTGTGGCATAATATATGGTCTATTTTAGAGAAGGATCATGTGCTACTGAGAAGAAAGTGTATTTGCTTGTTAAGGAAGAAATATTCTATATAAGTCAGTTAAGTCTAAATTGTTTATTGTATTTTTGAGTTCCACAGTTTCTTTGTTCAGCTTTTGTGTGGAAGATCTATCCAGTGGTGAAAGGGGTGTTTTAAAGTCTCCTAGGATTATTGTGTTGTGCTCAATTTGACTCTTGAACTTGAGAAGAGTTTGTTTGATGAACATGGATGCTCTATTGTTTGGGGCATATATATTTATAATTGTTAAGAAAAAGAAAGAAATTGAAGAAAACCTTAAAAAATGGAAAGATCTCCCATGCTCTTGGAGAAGCAGAATTAATATTGTCAAAATGGCCATACTACCAAAGGCATTATTCCAATTTAATGCAATTCCTATTAAAATCTCAATGAAATTCTTCATAGAAATAGAAAAGGCAATCATGAAATTCACTTGGAAAAATAAGAGGCCAGAGTACCCAAAGCAATCCTTAGTGAGAAAAGTGAAGCAGGAGGCATCACAATACCAGATCTTAAATTATACTACAGAGCCATAATAACAAAAATGGCATGGTAGTGGCACCAAATCAGATAAAAATACCAATGGTACTGAATAGAAGACACAAAGACAAACCCACATGAATATAGTGATGTCATACTAGACAAAGGCACCACAAACATATATGGGAAAAAGGGATAGCCTCTTCAACAAATTGTGCTGGGAAAACTGGAAATCAATATGTATCAAGATGAAATCAAACCCCTATCTCACACTCTGCACAAAACTCAACTCAAAATGGATCAACGACTTATGCACTAGAACAGAGACCCTGTGCCTAATAGAAGAAAAATTAGGCCCAAATTTCTACCATGTTGGCTTAGAAACTGACTTCCTTAATAAGACTCCTATAGCACAAAAAGTAAAATCAAGAACCAATAAATGGGATGGATTCAAACTAAAAAGCTTCTTCACAACAAAGGAAACAATAACATGAAAAGAGAGCCAACAGAACAGGAGAAAATATTTCTCACATGCAAAGTTAACACCAAAAAAAAAAAAAACAAATAACCCAATCAATAAGTGGGCTAAGGAACTAAACAGACACTTCACAAAAGAAGAAATACAATTGATCAGTAAATATATGAAAAAATGTTCAACATCTCTAGCAATTAGAGAAATGCAAATCAAAACTATACTGACAGCTGGGCACGGTGGTGCACACCTGTAATCCCAGCAGCTCAGGAGGCTGAGTCAGGAGGATTGTGAGTTCAAAACCAGCCTCACCAACAGTGAGGTGCTTAGCAACTCAGTGAGACCCTGTCTCTAAATAAAATACAAAGTAGGGCTGGTTATGTGGTTCAGTGGTCAAGTGCCCCTGAGTTCAATCCCTGGTACAAAAAAAAAAAAAAAAAAAAAAAAAAACTGAGATTCCATCTCACTCCAGTCAGCATGGCAATTATCAAAAATACAAGCAACAATAAATGTTGGCAAGGATGTGGGGGAAAAGGCATACTCATACATTGCTGTTGGCACTGCAAGTTCATGCAACCACTCTGGAAAGCAGTATGGAGATTCCTTAGAAAACTTGGAATTGGAACCACTGTTTGACCTAGTTATCCCATTTTAAGTCAAAGGACTTAAAATCAGCATACTACTGTGACACAACCACATCAACATTTATAGCAGCTCAGTTCACAATTGGCAACCTACAGAACCAACCTAGATGCCCTTCAACAGATGAATTGATAAAGAAAATGTGGTATACCACACACAATGGAATATTACTTAGCCTTAAAGAAAAACAAAATTATGGCATTTGCTGGTAAATGGATGGAGCTGGAGAATGTCATGTTAAGTGAAATAAGCCAATCCCAAAGAACCAAAGGTCAAATGTTTTCTCTGATATGCAGATGCTAATTCACAATAAGAGGGGATGGCTAGTGAAGAATAGAGGTGCTTTGGATTAAACAGAATGGAGTGAAGGGAGGGGAGGGGAATCAGGGTAGGAAGCATAATAGAATGAATCAGACATTATTACCCTATATGCATATACAATTACATGACTGATGTAACTGTACACCATGTATAACCAGAAGAATGAGAAGTTATACTCCATTTATGTATGATGTGTCAAAATGCATTCTACTGTGCCAGGCGCAGTGAAACACGCCTGTAATCCCAGCACTTGGGAGGCTGAGTCAGGAGGATCACAAGTTCAAAGCCAGCCTCAGCAATGGTGAGGCACTTAGCAATTCAGTGAGACCCTGTCTCTAATAAAATACAAAAAAAAAAAAAAGGGCTGGGGACGTGGTCCAGTGGTCCAGTGGCCCTGAGTTCAATCCCCGGTACCAATAAAAAAAAAAAAAAAGAAAGAAAATGCATCCTATTGTCATGTATAACTAATTAAAACAACAACAAATAAAAGGGGGTGCAGAGTGCCACTGTCAAGGCACTGTCCTCCACTTGTGTGCTATCAGTGGTAGTGCCCGTGGTGTTAGGAGCATGGTGTCCCTGAAACTCACACGTTGAAGCCTAACCCACAGTACTGCGCTAGTTGGACATGTGACTTTCAAAGATGTGATGAAGTCAAAATGAGATAGTTAGTAAGGCCATAATCCAACATGACCTGTCTTTATAAAACTAAGACACAGAACCCCTCAGAAATGGCCATCACCAAGCCCAGGGAGAGGCCTCAGGGGAAGCAAACACTTCATGTACCTTGAGTTTGGACTTCCAGCCCTCAGATGAATGAGGAAATGAATCTCTGTCACTTGTGCACCTCCCCATCCCGCTCAGCTGCCAGTTTGCTGTGCCTAGTCCCAGTAGCCCCAGGAGACTAAAACACACATCAGTAGGAACTGTGCTAGGATGACAGTCTTACTCTCTAAATAAGATTCCTCCTGGTGATGTGATCATATGCAATTCTAGGAATGTGAGGCCTGATGTAAGTTTGTAAATATGATGATTCTTCTTTTTCTTATGGAATCATTTATTTGATCTTAAATGCATGGTTGCATTTATGTTTTTACTCCCATTGTCTAACAAATACCCCACAACACTATAGACTCTTGACTTCCAAACATTTTATCATTATCAATGTCTCCAAAATAAATCACACCTGGAAACTCAAAAAAATAATAATTAAAAAATAAATAAAACATATCAAGTAAATATCAAAATAATTTGAAACGAATACACATATGCAAAAATAAAGTAGTTAGAATCAGAGGGAATTAATTGTGGGAAAGCTTACTAAAGAGGTATAATCTTTAAGTTTAGTTGAGAAGAAAGAAGAGTTTTCCTATAGGGAAAGGAAATAGCAAAGAGGCAAAGATAAACACATCACAGACAGGGGGGAAAATAAACTGATAAAATCTTGCACAAAGGAAATGATGGTAAAGAACTTCAACTATAGAACTATTTCTTTTTTCCCCTCACATTTTTATTGGTGCATTATAGTTGTACAAAGTGATGGGTTTGTTGTTACACATTCATATATAAACACAATATAACAATATTATTTGGCCAATATCACTCCCCAGCACTTTCTCCCCTCCCTCCTTGTCCTCACACCCACTCTTGTCCTCTTCTCTTTCCTCTATTTTACTGATCTCCCTTTGCTTTCCATGAGATTCCCCCACCCCACCTTTCTTTTTCTTTTCCTCACTAGTTTCCACATATGAGAGAAAACATATGACCCTTGACTTTCTGAGTTTGGCTTATTTCACTTAACACAATGTTCTCAGGTACCATTCATTTTCCTATAAGTGACATAATTTCATTTTTATTTATGGCTGAATAAAACTCCATTGTGCATATATACCACATTTTTTTTATCCATTCATCCATTGATGAACATCTAGGCTGGTTCTATAGTTTGGCTATTGTGAATTGTGCTGCTACAAACAGGTATACAGGTTACCACTGTAAGAGCCCTAATTGAGGATGGCTGAGATGGCAGTTAGCTGAGAGCCATAAAAGGTGTTCAAGTATTTTCACCTGATATTCATGCATTTATCTAAGAATCTTTTTATGCCCGTGAACACTGTGTGACGCACCAGTAAGCTCGAGCTGTTAGCACTTGTCCTTGTTAAGACAAAAAGTATTTAATCGGGTGAGGTTAGTTAGAGGGGTGGTTGGAGTTGGAGAGGTTGTTGGAGCCGGAGAGAGAAGTTAGAAGAAAGAAGAATAAAAGAACTTTTTTATTTCCAGTCTGCCTCTGAGTTTTCTCCCGTGGTATCGTTGCTGCAAGCGGCAATTGCTGCAGGCGGCGACATACCACTGTAGTATGATGTCTTTAATTCTTAAGGATAAACACCAAGGAGCTGCCCAGTATGTATGAGGCACTGGGTTCGACCCTCAGCACCACATAAAAATAAATATATAAAATGAAGTCATATAAAAAAGCAATGTAGGGCTGGGGTTGTGGCTCAGCGGTAGAGCGCTCGCCTAGCACATGCGCAGCCCGGGTTCGATCCTCAGCACCATGTAAAAATAAAGGCATTGTGTACAACTAAAGCAAATAAATAAATATTTTTTTTAAAAAAGCAATGTACTTTCAGAAAAAGATAGTTGGTATAAAGAACTAACTGAGCTGGGCTGGGGTTGTGGCTCAGCAGTGAGCGCTCGCCTAGCATGTGCGCGGCCCAGGTTCGATCCTCAGCACCACGTACAAATAAACACATTGTGTACAACTAAAGCAAATAAATAAATATTAAAAAAAAAAAGAACTAACTGAGCAACTTTATTAATGGATGAATGTCAATCTAGAAAGATTCTTTTTTTAATATTTAATAAAAATTTAAGTAGACACACTTATTGAAACAAATTGAAGAGTACTTAAAATATCCCATTGAATGTATGTGGCATATTCCTAGTTTTTATAGTGTCTCAACTAAATGAATTTTGGCAGAAAACAGTGATTAATTTGTCTCAAAACTGGTAGTATAGAAAACATTAAACTTATGCATTCTAATGTGTGTGTGTTTCATATGTGATTTGCTTTGCTTGTTTTAACATCTTAATAATTATTTCTTGTTCTGTTTTTCTGAGGATCTTACCTTATTTCAACTGACTCAACCACTCAGATTTTATCAGCCCTATTCATCCAACATTTTCTAGATTTCAAATATTTTTAATTATACCTTTTATTTTGAACAAGGGCTTTAATGAAAAAACTAAAGTTACACTAAAATAAAACCACACTGTATCATCAGTGCTGCTCACAACCTTCCAGAACTTTCATGCTTCAAACCACAGGGCTAGGAAAATTGGCTTACAGAATACCCCTTCCATATCTCTGTGATGGGATGGGTTTCTAGGTACTGCTGCTACAACGGTAAAGAATAGATATAATATCTTCTATCTGTTACAAAGTATAGTGACTATGACATTTCACTTTCCCTTCATGTTCTTCTTTCAGCTGGCAAAGTATATGGAAATTCCAGATCAGTTTACATCAAAATTGGAAATATCCATCACCTATGAACTGCTTCAAATATTTTCAGACCTTTCTGTTTGGCTAACTAATATTTGAACCCCTCTTCTTTTTGATGTGTGCCCAGTTTCCTTTCTTCTATAATAACCTTATTCATTAAAGCTCAGTTACACACTATAATCTCTCTTGTGTGGATACTTTGGGGTGACTTTGTAGATGCCATTCAATATTATGTATATATCCTGGAATAACTGCCAAAGATACAAATGGGAGTTGACTTCCTAAAATAGTTTTTACTGTATTACTGCCTTAATATATGATTTTAAGACAAAATTTATAAAGCTTAAAACTGAGTAAATATTATAAAGAAAAAATGAATTCCTTAAAATACTTTTTTCTACATACTACTTAAATGAGAAAATCTTCTGAAATTCAAACATAGCAAGCTCCATTTGCTCAGCAATGTGGTACTTGCACAAAGTTCCCCCATGGCCTTTTGGTGTACAAATTTAAAATAGAAAGACTACTTCTAAGGAAATGATTTGACATAAAAGTTTGTTTTCTTTTTAAAACCAATGCATTTAAAAAGTCATTTGAGTTGTAAACACTCAAGGATAAGCCAGTTTTAGGATTACATTATTGTGTCACAGTAACAGAAATGTGAATCACATTTATTACTTTAATTAATGGATTTAGGTTCTCCTAAATTCTTAACATTGAGCTACTACACTCTTGATAGAAGTTGTTAGGAAAATCCAAATCTTCATTTATGGCAGCAAAATACCAAGAAATGATGTGCTATGATGAAATCACACAGTGTAGAAAGATTCTTAATAGTAAGTCCCAGTTTCCATCCCACAACTAGTTCTAGTCATTGTTTTAAACTACAATCTGCAAAAAGTTTTTTAATAACAGACATCATAGGGAAATATCCCAAATATTATACAACAGAAAAATTAATTTGAAAGATCTTCATAGATTGAATAATACATTAATAAATAACAGAGGAAAATTCACTCAAGATAAATGTTAGGACCTTCATATGATGTCAATCTCTGACTTTTCCAATGCTTCTTAGCAGGATTGCTAATATCTTTAGCCTGTGAGATCAGCTCTTCAATGTTTCTGAACCAATCTTGAATAACATGAAGAATCACTGAAGAAAACATATTATATTTCTGATTGTAACATAGTATAATAGTTAACACAATAGACATTAGAACTAATCAATATGCCTGAGTTTAAACTACAGCTCTACCACTTAGCTGTGTGACTCTCTGATTTACTTTCCTCATTCATTTAAAAAAAAAAAGGTGTTAACACTATTTCATGTGGTTATAATAAGAACTGGATGAGATAATATATATTAAGATGTTTGGTTCCTTTTTGTGATGTTTATTGGCTTTTAGCTCCCCAGTGAGAATACACCTTGTTTGAAGCCCTAACCTATTTGACTAGGAACCTAAAAACATTTAGATCTCACCACTTCTTTCCCCTGAAAGAAGGGGGACTTAGTTCCCTATATCCTCAAACTTTGGCTAGGATTTTCATTCACTAGTGTTCTGGAGCCATGGCATTACAACTCATCTAATATCAAATTTTATCACTACTGAAAACAACCTATTATAATCATACCTCAAAAAATGAACATGGGATACCCTTGTCAATAAATCAAGTCTGTCTTTGACATACCACTTTTGAACACTGTAGAAAAAACTGATCACCATCCCTCAATATTCAATGATACTCCTAGGTTGTTCATCCTAGTTCTGAATCTTCACTAATTTATTTCCTCTCATCTCTTACCAGCCTATGCCTGAGGTTTCATCATGCCAAAAGCTATGTTTCCCTGAGTTTAGTCCAAATAGCTACATAGAAATGAGTAAATTAATAAGTGTATGTAAAAGCAAAAAGAGGTAGTTTGTCAACCCTTAGCTCAACATGAGATAATAATTCTAGGCTCTAGACCTATCAGCAGCCACTAACATTGAACTGAATTTAAAACAGATAAAAATGGATCAATAATGCAGCCATCTATAAAAGTCAACATGCTTTTAATCTATTTTATTTATTTATTTATTTATTTATTTTGTGATTCTGGGGTTTGAACCCAGGGCCTTGTGCATGTGACGCAAGCACTCTATCAACAAAGTTATATCCCCAGCCCTGCTTTTAATCTATTTTAATTCATTCCTAGTAACTAGAAAGATAGAAGTATTTGAGTTTCACTCTGTATTTAAGACCATACATTGAGTACCATATATTTGGTAGTGGACATGGCATCTTAAAATGAGAGAGCCAGACAAGGTGGTGCACACCTGTAATTTCAGAGACTTGGGAGGCTGAGGCAGGAGGATCACAAGTTTGTGGCCAGCCTCAGCAACTTAGTGAGGCTCTAAGCAACTTAGTGAGACCCTGTCTCAAAAATAAATAAGAAAAATTGCTAGGAATATGGTTCAATGTTTAAGCACCCCAGGTTTCAATTCCTGGTACATAAATAAATAAATAAAGAGAGAGAGAGAGAAAATAATTCATGAGGAATATAATACTTGAAGAATTATCATGTGGTAAGAGAATTAAGACTCCAAAAGAGAAGCCAATCACCAAAAACCAAAGGTCAGATGTTCTCTCTGATATGCAGATGCTACACACAACAAGGGGTTTGGGAGGAAGAATAGAAGTTGAGTGGTTAAACAAAAGAGAATAAAGGGAAAGGAGGGGGGATGGGAATAGGAAAGACAGTGGAATGAATTGGACATAACTTTTCAATATTCATATATGAATATACCACCAGTAAAACTCATACACAAATATGTACAACTACAGGAATGGAATCCTAATTAGAATAAGTTATACTTCATATACATATAATATGTAAAAATACACACTACTGTGTGTAATGTTGTACAGGCCTGTTTGTACAGGATTTTGTGGCCAATTATGACCAATTCTATTACCATTATTAATCTGTTAAAAAAAAAAAGAGCAATCAAAATACTAAACACACTGGTTATTATTAGGTCAATTTAAGGGCAAGTATAATAAAGAGCTATAATTATGATGGCAGGAATCTGGATGCATGTGAATAACATTTGAATAATGTTTATGTTCATATATCATGATAACCACACTCATGTCAAAGTCTCTTCAACCTTTGCATAATTCGTTCAAGTTTAGAGGAAAAGAGGGCAGATTTCATTTATAGATTGACTCAGAAGAATACAAGTTCACTTTTATATAGGCTTTCAGACATAGGTTAAAAGACAATTTATCAAGCCAGACAGGGTGGTGCACACCTGTAATCCCAGCAACTCAGGAGGTAAGGCAGGAAGATAACAAGTTCAAGAACAGTCTCAGCAACTTAGCAAGGCCCTAAACAACTTAGTGAGACCCTGTCTCAAATAAAAAGGGATGGTGATGTGGCTCAAAGAGTACTCCTGGGTTCAATCCTTATTATCCCCACCCCCCACAAAAAGACAATTTGTTGGAAATTTCTATAACCAATGTCATGATACACAACTAAATCAGTCAGGGTCATTCAGGTGAATTGGGTTGGCATGAAATAATCACACAAAGACAGAGAAAATACCTTTTTCTTGGAGTTCAGCATCAGCTCCTCAGCCCCAGCTCCCCCAAGGGAAGCAAGAGACGTAAACAAAAGAGAGGGGAGCAGCACCCCTGAAACCATCCTATTTATTGAGGGGAGCTGTTTGATAAAACATTCCATCCAAAAAAGGTAAGGGGTCAGGTTTCAGGGGGTTGAGTCAAGCTTCATGATGTCTTGCGGTCAGCAGATTGACTGACATCTTGGAAGGCCACACCCATCTCAGGTGCTGTGTGGGATCAAAGGCAGATCTAGTGGAAAGTGCCCACATGTGTTACACCACGGCCCAAAGAGCATGCAACATTAGGCCAGTCCTTTCATATGCTCAAATGCTCATAGCTCACATACACAGCCCATGGTTGGCCTGTGTCAGACCAAATTGTATCCCCCAAAATTTCATATGTTGAAGCTCTAATCCCCAATGTGATGGTATCTGGAGATGGAGCCTTTGGAAAGTAATTATGTTTAGATGATATTGCAAGGATGGGGCCCTGATGATGGGATTAATGCCCTTATGAGAAGAGACATCAGGAACTTATTCTCTTCTCTTCATTTTGTGAGGTGCCACAGTAAGAAGGTAACTGTCTACAATTTAAGATTATTATGGAAGTTAAAGGTTGATTGAACTACAGAGAATGGAGAAATGTCCATGAAACTAATATAATAGTATAATTACAAGATAATAAGGGTTTGCATAAGGCTAGGTTAGACAGGAAAAGAAAACATTAATAGTACTTTATTTTAAAAAAACTTAAAAAATCATCTGAGATTTTGAGCCAGTGGAAATGGGAAGGAATTGAGAAAATTATGACAAAATCTTAGTACTACTATGGGGATTAAAGGACACCATACTATAGCAAAAAATACAGTAAACATAGAAGAGACTCAAAAAAGATTAGACACTTAGCAAGACCCTGTCTCAAAAAATAAACAGGTCTGTAGATGTAGATTAATGGCAGAGCACTCCTGGATTCAATCTCCAGTCCTAGGGAGATAGGTGATGGATTATACCCTCTTCTGTCTACAGAGTTGCATTTTTCAACACCTATGTGTTAATTGTTAGGAAGCTCTACATATCTAGTTATCCTATAGGCTTTTGAAAACTACTAACTTAAAATTCTGCTCTTTACAGATGTATTTACAAGTTTAGGTTAGGTAACATAAAAATATAAGAATTTCTAATTAAGATGAAATATGATCATTTCCAAAATTAAAGCAACATAGTTATAGAGCAGGATTTATAGAAATAAATATTCAGATTGATAATTGGCTATCTTAATTGGGCAGTTGCCATAAAAGTAGACTAAACAATACATATAAATAAATGTTCAAAATGATGCTTTGAAAAATGCAATAAGTTCTCGATAAGGTAAGAAAATTTAAAATTCCCTCAACAAAATAAACCAAAGCAAAAACCACAATGGTACTTACATTCTTCCAACATTCCTACTGCCTTACACTTTTTCAGTCTGCACTCTTGACATTTTCTACGCATATACATGTCCATTTCACAATGACCACCATTCTTGCAACTATATACTGCATTTTTAGTGATGCTACGTCGAAAGAAACCTAACAATAAAATTTTCAGATTTTACCATGGGTATTTTTAATTGTCATTCTTATTAATATATACTGTTATAGTAAATAGTTAACTAAATTATTTCAATTAAATTTTTTCTTCTCTCAATAAAAAGGTTTTGCTTAATACACATTTATCTGGAAAATTGTTTGATCTTTTAATAATTGATCTATTCTATCCCAACATTGTTCCTTCAAATAATCACACCTGGGAATTAAACTAAATAATTCTATCACATTAAGAGAACTCTATTTTTACTATAGTTATAATGAATCATCTAAAAGCTCTTTTAAAACTTTTACAGATTATCAAGATCCCCTGAAGCATATCTCACTGCTCTCTTGAAAGAATATGTGATCAGGTAAAATAAAACCATAAGAAAAACCCTTTTTTCCTCATACTTTCATACCTGCCCATATCCCACCTCCCCACCCCATCCCGCCCCCACCTTTTTAAATTGTACTTCCCCAGATAAGAAAGTGCTGCTAGTTTGGTCTGACATTGAAGAGTTCATAATTGGTGGAAGGAAGGAAGGTTTTTTATTTCACTTCCTAAATCCATGCGAAACAGTTCCACTTCCCATTTTCTCCTTTATTTCTTGTTCTATGCAAATTTCTGCCCTCTTCCTCTTCTTTCACTTCAAACAGTGAAGTTACTAAAGCTTAGTCAGTGCCCTCTTTAAAGCCCTGCCATACACTCTTGAGAGTATGAGTTCCATGGCTTAGATTCAACAGTTTAAAAGTCTTAGTTTATGCTTTCAGAACTACGCCTCATTTTTCAATCTAATTTTAATAGCAAAACCCTGCATTTCAAGAGTAGGCACACACTGGCCCCACTGCTCTATTTACAAAGATCATTCCCTGTGGTCTTCATTTGACTTTTCTTTGAAAGGGTTAGATTGAGTTTTCTGAGAATAAAACCTGACCTCTAACTAATATCTATACCTATGCCATATTGGCTTAATCATTTCTAGGTCCAGTCCTAACACTGTACTTGTGATTTTTTTTTTTTCCAGTGCTAGAGTTCAAACCCAGGGCCTTGCACTTATGCTAGGCAAGTGTTCTACCTGCTGAGCTACATCCCCAATCCTGCATTTATGAATTTAAAAGTGCAAGAGTACTTCAAAACTGTTCAGAATCAAAGACTGTTTCATTCTTTGCAAATGTCAGTTTTGGTCTTCACTTTCAGAACTTCAATTTTTCTTCAAAAAAACATTTTAAGATATGAATGGTGGCACAGGCCTGTAGTCCCAGCTTCTCAGGAAGCTGAGACTGTAGGTTCACAATTTGGAGGCTAGCCTGGGCAATTTAGTGAGACCTTGTATCAAAAATTAAATTATAAAAGGGGCTGGGGATATAGGTCAGTGGTAGAGCACTTGCCTAGGATGTGTAAAGCCCTGGGTTTGATCCCCAACATCACAAAAAAAAAAAAAAAAAAAGAGAGAGGGGTGGGTGAGAGTGAGAGAGAGAGAGAGAGGAAGGTTTAGAATATTGAAAGTCACTTAACTCAAATTCCCTTCAAATGCACAACTTACATCAACCACATAAAAAGAAGTAATATTTAACATTCAGACCTTTCTCAAAAGATCTATTCCAGCATCAGATTCTTCTAGGAGCATGGAATCCTTCTTTTATATAAATATTGAATTTTATATTTAAATGAAAAAGCCCTCAGCAATAATGAAAACTAAACTTAAACTTTATATTTTATTTTTATGTCTTTGATCTCACTGATTGATCACTTTAAACATGCCATGACTCTCTCATTTGTTTTTTCACACTTTAAAAGGAAGAGTATTGTCATATGCCTAAGATGTCATGGCTCTTCAGTGAACACCAAGATTTCAGTTTTCTTTTAATTTTATCCTTACCTTTGCAACCTTCACAAGTAAGTGCATTATAATGATATCCTGATGCTTTATCACCGCAAACTACACAGAGTTCTTCCAGTCCCTTCATTCGCAAAGAACAAGTTGGTCTGGACCTTTTTATTCCAAGGTATCCATCTTCGACATTGTGAGCAACCACACAAGTGGCTTTATTTAATTCACAAGAATCAAGTCCATATTGTCCATCACCACTGTACTGTGGATCCAAGCTATAGGTGTTGAAATGGTTTTGTAAAGATTGGGATTGTAAAGCTGGAGGAAACTGAGCAGGAGAATACTGGCAATAAGGTGATTCTTGAAAATCAGTGTTGTGCAGCTGATAATCAATTTGTTCTGGCAAAATATC
Organism: Tamias sibiricus; assembly: GCA_025594165.1. Taxonomy (NCBI): domain Eukaryota; kingdom Metazoa; phylum Chordata; class Mammalia; order Rodentia; family Sciuridae; genus Tamias; species Tamias sibiricus. The sequence continues at coordinate 105,558,618 of CM046658.1, read as the reverse complement.
TAGTTTTATTTAAAAAAAAAAAAGAGCAAATAGTAAAAAGTCAAAATGTCTTAATTTTTTTTTCAAATTTCCAAATATTTCATGCTCAAAAAGAGTTTAACATGTCTACTATATCCCATTGCAATATATGATAAATGTCATCACCCCAGAGATATGCAGAGGTTGATCAGGAGCTAAAGAAAAGGTAGTGTTTGCTAATGGCTCATATACCAATTCCATCTCCCTTCTTAAGCAGAAGAGTTTGGAATGGAAGAAGAGTTTCCCTATTTCTGCATTTTCCTTGTCCCAATTATACTGTGCTTAGTGCAACCAGGTCAGAAACAATATGAATTAATAAGTTATTCCACCCTCAAAAAAAAAAAGAAAGAAAGAAAGAAAGAAAAGCTAACATACATGTTTGAACTTCTCATTTAACACGTCAGTACTCTCCTTTGTTACTTATAGCCCAATTTAAATTACTAGTTTCTTTTTTGTTCTGTTGTTTATCTGGGGAAAATTTACCTACCTTGCAGGATTATGTAAGAATGAAATAAAATATGATAGTTAAAAGCACATATAAACTATAAAATGACATCTAATGTATATCATTATTATTATCAGAAGTTCCCAAACACCAACTTACTTCCTGCTTTTGGAAGAATTACTGAATTTAAATCCAAAATATTGGCTCCAAAAGAACCCCAAAATACTTAGTTGCTCCATGTCTGTAACTAGTAATATTTGTACTTTTCCTGGTGCTACATCACCTGGTGATAAGACTTATTCTTACCCAAAAAGTTCTACTGCAAAGATTGGTAAACAAAATAATTTCTATTATTTCATATAAGTCACTTACAATCTTAGAGCATCCAATACAACACTAAGGGTTGAATGAATACTAAATAGCCTAATATAAGAAAGGTTATCAGTAAAGCAACAGTAGCCTTAAAGAAGAAGAAAAGAGGAGGAAGAGGAAGAGGAGGAAGAGGAGGAGACACTTCTTGGATGACAGGCAAAACAAACAAAAAACTGTCTTTTCCACCCCAGTAGAATACTGGCTAATGTTCCATTGTCATGGAAAACAGTTTAAATTACTTTTAAAAACTGTAAGATGAAATTTTTATTATTGCCTTGGTCTTTTTGTAAACAAAAAATTTTTAAAAATCTATTGTCTCTGCATTGTTTTCTTTCTTTCCCTTTTTACAAGAATCTTACAATGACTAAAATTTCAAGTATGTTAAATAATTACTGTGGATTCCATTTACTAAATTGCATAAAAACTAGCTTCAACTAACTCCTAAAAATAACTTCAAATTTACATGTTAATTTTTAAATTGAATACAAGTTAATAATGTTGGGCCTTTTCCTCTTTACCTTTGATTCTGGACTAACAATATATTACTGGTTTTTAAAATTATTTTTATAGGAAATTATTTATTCATTTGTTACTTTCTTTTTTAAAAAAAATCTGTAATTAACCATAATTCCTATAAAAATATTTATTGACTATTTTACTGTAGTTCTTTGTTACATACCATAGTACTGCATGGGTTCAGCAAGACAGTACCCATCAAATGTTGTGACATAAGTGTTTGCCATTCTCTGGTCCAATTCCCACTGCTTCATTCACTTCAGACAATGCTGGACTTTTCAGAATCAAACCTGAAGAAACAAAAATTTTGCAGACTATTTGAACAGGTGATTGTTAAATCAGTATGATTAGCAGAATTTATCTAGTAGGATCCAGGTTCCTTTAAAAGTATTTGAATCTCCCAGTCTTCTACTGGCATAACAGTCATGTAGACTGTATCAGATGGAACAGCAGGAGCAAGAGCAGTGCTCCAAATAGCAGTGCACTTTCAACGTGAAGTTTCTCTTGAAAAGTAAGGACTAATATCAATCAGATTAGTCAGTACATACTTCTTTTTTTCCTCTACTGAAACAAGCCAATTGACTCTCTATATAAAAAGAATTGTGAATGCTATTGGTTTAATTTGTATGCTGTTGTTTAGCAATATTTCTGTTTGGTTTTTTCCAAGCTTCTCTTTTGAGTTTCAATTAGATCTTAGAACATTACAAATGAATGTGAAAACTTGAAGTTGTTATTCGCTGTCCTTTTAAATTTGCTGAATTTACCATTAAACTTCACATAATATAAACATAATAATATAAACATCTGAAGGAGACTGAAAATGAAAAAGCATTCGGCACCGTTTAGAATCAGACTTTGCTGACTGAGAGTTTATTTGAAAATAACATAGACCAAACCAGAAGTAGTACATTAAACAAAACTGGCAATATATGGTAATATACTGACAATCACATAAAGACCTTATAATAATGCCACTGTCAAGGTTAATATTGTAAATAACAATATTCTAAAACCAAGTCCTCTTAATACTGGTAAATAAATGTGTTAAAATGTTATCTTCCACAGATCTGTTTTTATCAGCTTATGGACTAGTTTTACTCCAGGTTATATATGGGACATGTACAAAATTAAGCCTCTGGTAAAAAGATATCTTTTAAACTATGAAATATCTATATCTTTTACAAGCTCACATTAATATCTGCACTATTTTCAACATAATATTTTTCACTAATTTTTCTTCAGACTTTTAAATGATTAATAGAAATACTATAATACATGTACATAATAAAATAAACCTTTCAAAATATTCATGAAATTATCTAAAAACATTTTATCAAACTATTAATAATACAGAGAAGTATATAATAAAAAATTTATTATTCTATTAAAAAGAAAAGCTTCAATGGCTCTGGAATGGTTCTGTTTTGTTATATTTCTTAGTGAATATTTATTTAAAACAAAATAACTTCATTAGAAGAGGATCTTTTATCAAGAGGTTCAACTTGACTTGGACACAGTCTATGCTTTTTCTGTAACAAATATATTTTTTATAAAATCTGTGTTTTTCACAAGTTATAATGGTTATCTACTGAGTAGATGCTTAATTTTATAAATAAATTTGCATTTCCTCCTCCTTAATCAGAACTGTTCTTAGTTGACTTTCAGATATCTAGAGTTTTGACAGGAAAAACATTGATACCTGAAAACTATATCTACATGTTAGAGAATTTTGCATTTTTTACAGTTTACATTACATTTGCAATACATGTCACTTGAATAATGAATAAATGAATCACATGGATTGATACAATTGAAAACTAGATTGCCTAAAAAAAGAAAAACATTTTAGTTTTCATAGTAGCCTCTACTAAAAGAATTATACATAATTATAAAAACATTTTTCATGAAAGTGTCATTCTTTGATACATAATTATTATAAAAAAGGCTTTTTCATGGTAAGGCTTCTTTGAGCCAAAATTCTCTAGTCGGAGCTTTGGAACCAAGGAAAATGCAAAGAATATATTTGAACAACACAAATTAAGGTTCACTGATTTCTTTATAAGAGTTAATACTTTAGAATATAGAGGACATTTGACACTGTATAGTCTTCATGTAGTTTTTTTACAGCAGCTTCAATGAGATCTTATTATAAAATTACTCTTTTAAAGTGTACACTTCAAGAACATTCAGAATATGCAACTATTACCACCATCTAATTACAGAATACTTTAATCACCCCCAGAAGAAATCTCATATCCATTAGCAGTCACTCCTCATCCCCTCTTCCCCCTAGTACCTGATAATCACCATTCTATTTTCTCTATGGATTTGCCTATTCTAGCTATTTCACATAAATTGATCCATACAATTTCACATACAGCTTTAAGTGAAAAAAGTTTTTTTAAATATTTATTTATTTACTTTAGTTGTACACAATGCAATGCATTTATTTACGTGGTACTGAGGATCGAACCCGGGCCGCGCACGTGCAAGGCGAGCGCTCTGCCGCTGAGCCACAACCCCAGCCCTGAAAAAAGTTTTTTAAAAATATTTATTTATTTGCTTTAGTTGTACACAATGCGTTTATTTGTATGTGGTGCTGAGGATCGAACCTGGGCCGCACACGCGCTAGGCGAGTGCTCTACCGCTGAGCCACAACCCCAGCCCCTGAAAAAAGTTTTTAATTAATATTATGTCAAGTAATTTCATAACTTAAGAAAGGGCAAAAAAGAAAATAGATTAATATTTAGAAAAATAAAGGCTATGAAATTAGTATTTTATATCTATTTCCAAAGTATAGGATAATTTTCATAACTATAACTTAATAGCATTTTTAAGAGCTATAATTCCCTGAATATACACTTATCAGAATATATCTCATGTTGTTTTGTTTTGGCTTTGGTTTTTTGTTTGTTTTGTTTTGTCTGGCAGTGCTGGGGCCTTGGGCATGTTAAGAGCACTATACCACTGAGCTATATTCCCAGCCCTATTTCATGTATTTTGAACTTATATACAACCTATTGTTTCAAAAAAAAAAATAATGTATCAATAAGCTATTTTTAAAAAGAATTTAACTTTTATTTCATTTTTTTTTTTTTTTTAATGTGGTGCCAAGGATTGAACCCAAGGCCCTCACCTGTGCTAAGCAAGTGCTTTACCACTGAGCTACAACCCTATCCCTTCAATAAGCTATTGATTTAAAAACAAGTTCTCTTTAGTAAATATTACAGTAAAGATTGTGGAATAACTTAGGTTATTGTATCATATGTCAACTAAAGTCTAACTATAGTCCAAAGTTGGTTTGACATTCTTTAGGATAAATCAAATTACTATATATTCTACTTTTTTAAATTAAATGTCTTTTTTTTAGGGGAAAATGCTTTTTATGGTTTGGCTCATAGTAACAACAGTCAGCTTACTCGACTTGCAAAAATTAATTTGCAATAGTGGAAATTAAAGATTTCAAAAATACCACTATTAACATCTTATAGTTTAGTAATAGTTTAAAGTAAATTGCCAAAAAAAAATAACATTCATATTTAACAGCATAAAATTATAAAATTTTCTCATTTTAAAATACTCACAGTTAGGTGATACTATTATAGACTGTCCTTTTCCTCACACGATGAATACAGAGAGATTTAGCAACTACTTCAACTGTTCAGCTGGAGCAAACTAGGCCTTTCCCCTATTTATCAAGGGTGGAGAGGGGGACATTGCATACACTTAGGCTCCAGACGCTCTGCAGAGCAGTGCTTCAGCACTATCTCAGAGACAAACTTCCCACACAGTCCTCTCTCGGGTCAAAACAAGGGCAATTACAGACTGACATAAATTTAAAAACTAACCAGATTGTCAGGGATAGAGGTCTTTGGGACCTTAAGGTCACACTCTCCCAGAGTTCCTTATTATTGACTCAATAAATATTTTGTTTTCTTTATTGAATTTGACATTCTTCCACTTTGTTTACAAAACATAGGGTCTCTACAAGCTAACAATATACGGTAGTGAGGAACAGCCTCATTAATTGTGGCTCCATTTCTACAGGTGCTGTGACAATCCAACCTGAAATTTAATTTTAAATTGTCTACAGAAAAAGAAGTTGTTAAAACAATTAGAAGTATGAATAACAATTCATAAACTGATATAATGTTAGATGTGTACAAATTATGTAATCCACGTGTCTTTTTTAGGAGTGGGGCTAAGAGAAAATTGCAACAAAAATGTATGTATGTTACTACTTGTTCAATATCTCAGAGCTAATTATAGCAGAGTTGAGACTATGAAAATCCAAGTACTTGAACAGAATAGGTAAATAACTTCATTATAATTTTTCAAGATGTCACTATGTAAACAAATTCTGTAGGCTCATAGTCTCATTTCTTTAAGGCATTCCTAAGGAGGCACTGTCAAGAGTTCTGCCACTAAAATTTAATTTTCCTAGTCACATCTCCTCCGACTTGGTGACTCACCTGTTTTGTCTGATTCTAAACTTTAGTCCTAGCCCAGCTTCTGACTTTGTAACAACTATATTCATGCTGAATTCTTCAAGAGCCCTCATCTACTACAGGGAAGAGTTCATGATAAAATTTGCTATGGAGTCATGTTTATGTTTTAATAATGGGCCCTGTATCTGAGAATTTTTAAATCTATGAACTAAAGAATAATGATCACAACATTATAATTCATTTGTATTGATTCCAAAATATTCTTGAAATAGACTCAGAATTATATCTTAAAAGAATTAACACTCTACCAGCAACCTTACATTGAAAAATAGCAAAACATATAGTACTGGAAATTTTTTTAAGCAACACTTAACTTCTAAAGTATTTGGCAGGAACATTTATTTATTTATTTACATATTTATTTTTACTGGCAATAAAACTCATGGGCACTTTACCACTGAGCAACATTCCCAGTCCTTTCTGATTTTTATTTTGAGACAGGGTCTTGCTAAGTTGCTTAGGCTGGCCTCAAACTTGTGGTCCTCCTACCTCAGCCTCCCAAGTGTCTGGGATTATAGGCATGTGCCACCGCACCTGACTCCAGAAACATTTTTTTCTTTCTTTCTTTTTAAAGAGGGACACAATATCTTTACTTTATTTAGTCTATTTTTTTTTTTTTTTTTTTTTTTTGGTGGTACCGGAGATTGAACTCAGGGGTACTCGACCACTGGGCCACATCCCCAGCCCCTTTTTGTATTTTATTTAGAGACAGGGTCTCACTGAGTTGCTAAGTGCCTCGCCATTGCTGAGGCTGGCTTTGAACTCGCGATTCTCCTGTCTCAGCCTCCCAAAGTGCTGGGATTACAGGCGTGCGCCACTGCGCCCGGCCTAGTCTATTTATTTTTATGTGGTGCTGAAGATCAAACACAGTGCCTCACATGTGCAAGGCAAGTGCTCTACCGCTGAACTATAACTCTAGCCCCCAGAAACATTTATTTCTAAAGGGAATACTAAAAACAAACAAACAAACAAACAAAAAAACCCAACAACAAAAAAAACTTTAGCCCTTTAATAATTAGCATATAAATATTAGCCCTTTAATAATTAGCATATAAATATCAGGACTAATTTTTAAATTACTTTTACTATTTGGATAATTCCCAATTTGAACCTCTACCTAGAAGCAGAATTGTCAGTTTCTGTATTCAAATGATATACCTTCAAATACTCAATAAACTATTCATTAATTCACATCATCTTGATGACTCATATGTTCAATCCCACACCAACAACTGCCTAAAATTAGTTTGAAATCATTATCACATAAATAATTTGAGTGAATGAAGCCTGTACAATAAATTTCTTTAGAAACCCAGGGTATCGTTATATCCATTACCTTTAAGCTAGAAATATACACATCTTGAAGTATTGTTACAAACAATGTGATCCCTTAAGACCCAGGTTATGTCTGAGATATTCCAATTCAATGATAATCAGCTTCCTTTAGTTTCACAAAGGATAATTCATTCAGAATTATGCAGTTACAAATTTCACAAGTAATTATGCTGGTATTGCGGAAAAAAATCAGTGAAAACAGAACATATTTTAAAATTCTGCACAGGCTCCTACCACCTGAGCATTCTGGGTTTTGTTTTGTTGTTGTTGTTGTTTGTTTTTTTAGTATTGGGGATTGCCCCCAGTATACTCTTCCACTAAGATACATCCCCAGCCATCCCAGCCCATTTTTTTATTTTGAGACAAGGTCTCACCAAGTTACACAAGCTGGTCTTGAACTCATGATCCTCCTGCCTCAGCTTCTCAAGTCACTGGGATTACAGGCATGCCACCACACTGGCCATGAGCATTCTGTTTATAATCATATAGTTCACTGATGTTCAATAATAAGCATAAAAGAGAAATCTCTTGAAATCTATTTTTATACTGTTACTCAATACGCATCTATCTTATAGATACATACTACTTAAGATAAATATTAACACTGTTGGGCTACGGTTGTAGCTCTGTGGTAGAGTGCTTGCCTAGCATGTGTGAGGAACTGGGTTGGATTCTCAGCACTTCATATAACCAAATAAAATAAAAGTCCATCGACATTAAAAAAATTTTTTTTAAATATACAGTAACTCTGTTGCCTTCTGGCAAGGTTCTAAAGAGTTACAAATCTAATCCACTTGTTTTATTTATTTACTTTTAATATTATTTGGCTAATGAATGTGTAGAAACATCTCATTGTGTTTTTGATTTGCTTTTCTCTCATGATTCTTTTCATGTACTTGTTTGTCACCTGTATATCCTCTTTTCCCTGTTTTCTAATTGGATTGTTCATATTTTTACTACTGACTTTGGAGATTTCTTTATGTATTCTTTATAGTCTTTTGCCACAATTCTCCCCAGTCCATCCTTTCTACAGGTTTTTTGAAGAGACTTTTTTGTTTTTTGTTTGGTTTTGGTTTTGTTCTTTGTAATGAGGACTGAGCACAGGGGTGCTTTACCTTTGAGACACGATCTTGCTAAATTGCTGGGGGTGGGGAGGTCTTGCTAAATTGCTGAGCCTGGCCTTGAACTTGCAATCATCCTGCCTCAGCCTTCTGAATCACAGGATTACAGTCGTGCACCACTGCATCCAGCTTCACAGGGTCTTTTGCAGAGCAAAAGTTTTTAATTTTGATTAACTTTAATTTATGAAATTATTCTCTTATTGATCCTACTTTGAATGTTAAATCTAAGAACTCTTTGCCTAGTCCTAAATCTGAAAGACTTTTCCTACATTTTTAAACTTTTTTCTTTTTACTTTTTTGTAGTTGTAGATGGACACAATACCTTTATTTTATGTATTTATTTTTATGTGGTGCTATATATTGAACCCAGTGCTTTACAAATGCTAGGCAAGTGGTCTACCACTGAGCCAAGACTTTCATCCATATTCTTTAAGCTCTCTTAGGCCTTTCCTCGCTGTTTCTGCAAAGTTCTTACTGCAACCACCATCTTCTCCCTGCAGCAGGCTTTAAAGGTATTGTTTTTAATTTCAGCTACTTCATATTCATTGATAGTGCATAGAAATGTGTTTCCATTTTTTCCTGTGGTGTCTTGAATCTTGCAGACTTCCATTTTTAATGGAAAATCAATTCAATTTTGGACATGTTGAGGTTTAAATGTTCATGAAGCATCTAGAATGTCAGTGAAAGAATTAGATATTTGAGCCTTCTCTGGGGCTTTCGCGCAGGAAGCGGCTCCGGGAAGCCAGACACCAAGCATCATGTATTACAAATTTAGTGGATTCACGCAGAAATTAACTGGAGCCTGAGCTTTGGAAGCCTACAGCTGGCAGGGATTAAGGCCTGTGGTTTCCACAGAAGCACCACCTATCATATTTGCCACACCAACTAAACTGACCTCTAGTCCCACTGGTTATGATTATGTTGGGAAGAACAAGGTTCCAGAGCTGAAGAAGTTTTTCCAGAAATCTGATGGTGTACCCATCCATCTGAAACGAGGCCTTCCGGACCAAATGCTTTACCGGACTACCATGGCGCTGACTGTGGGAGGGGCCATCTACTGCCTGATTGCCCTCTATATGGTTTCACAGCCCAAAAACAAATAAGTTAGCCTGCAGAGGACTGGTTTGTTTTTTGGCATTAACCCTTTGAATTTTTATTGTTCCCCCCCCCCCCCCAACTTGGATGGTTTACTTAACATTTTTTTCAAAAAATAAAAACCAGACCGGAGTTGGGGTTGTGGCTCAGCGGTAGAGCGCTTGCCTAGCACGTGCGCGGCCCAGGTTCCATCCTCAGCACCACGTAAACAAAAATGCATTGCACTGTGTACAACTAAAGCAAATAAATAATTTAAAATAAAAAATAAAAAGCAGAGAAAGATATGAAGACATTATTTTGGTTTGCTTATGAAATGCACATGGCCTGTCAGATGTCAAGCTCATTTGAGTGTTAAAACTATTGTTTAAAGAAACACACTGTACTGTGTTTTGGGGCTCCTGATTTCCCTAGAGGTTCTGGATGAAGGTTGCACACAGGCTCATTAACATAAGTCTGTGCTGAGTTCCTGTGGGACTTGGGATTGCATTTTTAAGCTTGGAGTGCAGAAGCCTTTCTTGATTTGGATGTGACTGAGAATGGACGATGGAATCCAAGACCAGGTGCATGAAATGAGGGGTTTGAGTCAGTAGTCACCTTGGAAATTTTTCCATCTTGCAGCAAAAATGTTAATAGCAATTATTTGCAGCCTGCCTGTATTCATTGGGCAGTTTATTTCAAAGGGTTATTTGCCTCATCCCAGATCTTTAGTGAATTTTATGTGTAATTGTTGAGTACTCCATCATGGTGACAGAGAACACCTGTTTAGTGTTGCTCTTTAGATTGGTATCTGTCTTGTTAATGCAGCTGTGCCACAAATTCTACTTTATCATTTAAAAACTTGTTATGGCTTTAAATGATGGTTATTTTGACTATGGAATAAATACATGAATGAAAAATTTTAAAAAAGAATTAGATATTTGAGTCTGGAATTTGGAAAAGAGTTCAGTGTTAGACTTAAAAATCAGGAAGTTTTCAGGATATTGATGAACTTTAAAGCCATAGAAACATGTAAGAACACCGGGAAGAAAGAAAGAAGTAGTAGGACATGACTTGAGGAACTCCAATATTTAAATGTTAGTTTGAGAGTGAAATTGAAAAATAGATTAGGTAGCATAAGAGGTAAATTTTTAAAAGATCAAAAGAAAGTTTCAAAGAAATGAAGGGGTCAATAAGTTCCACAGAAAAGGTACTCTATACTAAGCTGAGGAAAGAAATGTTAAAAAAAAATGTATAAATAATTTTCTATTGAGTTTTGCAACATGTAAGTTATTAATGGTTGTAGTTGTTAGAACTTATTTCAGAAACAAGAAACAAAAATTCAATTGAATCCAAATAGGGCTCTGTTCCCACCACCAAAACATACATCGGGATATGCGAAGCTAATAGCATGGATTGGTAACTGTTTCTCTAAGTTCCTGGGACTTTCTATCATGGTTGCAAGGTGGGTATCTTTGCTGTATCTTTGCTCTAGACTCATATCCATGCATAAGACAGAAGGGAAAAAATTTAGCAGTGCCATCAACATATGTCCCTTTATCACAAATAGAAAAACCTGAAGTGAATCCAGGTAGAACCAGACATGGCTAATATGAGAAAAGCTCATTCTTCTGTTTTTTGTGCCAGAGATTGAACCCAGGGGTACTTCATCACTGAGCCACATCCCCAGCCCTTTTAATTTTTTATTTGAGATAGGTTCTCACTAAGTTGCTTAGGGCCTGGCTAAGTTGCTGAGGCTGGCCTCAAACTTGCAATCCTCCTGCCTCAACCTTTCAAGTCACTGGGATTACAGGTGTGTACCACCACACCTGGCAGAGTTCTTCTTTCCTAAAGCTTCATGCCTGCATGTGAGGGTCAGACCTGTAGAATCAGTGCTATGACCCAAGGGTGATCACATGCTTGACTGCACGTGAGCTCCTGAAGGTGGGACTGCTTTGGCCCCATGAGGTAGTATCACTCTGTTTGGGAATACATAGGAATGACAAATCTTAATAACTAGACCTAGCATGTGCCATAAAATATTAGGAAAACTGACTAATCACATACAAGTAAAGTTTTATCACATTACATTATTTGTCCTTGGACATATTAAAGATGGACTGAATAATTAAAAGTTGTTTTGAAAATCAACTACAGTGATTGGGGAGTAGTTCAGGTAAAGCCTTTTTCTACCATGTGTGAGACCCTGGGTTCAACCCTGGAATTAGTGAAAAAAGTATCTGGAGAAACATCTTCTGAATATTTTGATTATCTTGGTTTATTAATAGGTTTTCTAATCATAACCAAGAGAAGAAATTTTTTAAAACTTTAGAAACTTCATATGGTAATTATTATAAATCTTTTTTATTATTCATTTATTTAGCAGTACAGGGGATTGAACCCAAGGACACTCTGCCTCTGAGTTATATTCCCAGTCCTTTGTATTTTTTTTTTTTTTTTTTTTTACTTTAGTTGTACACAATGCAATGCATTTATGTTTACGTGGTGCTGAGGATAGAACCCGGGCCGCGCACGTGAGAGGCTAGCGCTCTGCCGCTGAGCCACAACCCCAGCCCTGTATTTTAATTTTTTGAGACAGGATCTTGCTGTGTTTCTGAGGCTCGCCTCAAACCAGCAATCCTCCTGTCTCAGCCTTTCAAGTGCTGGGTTGCCGTGACCTGCACAGCTGAACCTTAGAAAACTGGTGAGGGGCAATGGGGGATTAAGAAAAACAAACAAACACAGAAAGAAAGCTGGGACCAGGTGGAACACTGTCCTTTCATGGAGGAACAGTGACCCAGAGGTAGTACAGCACATTTATTAGATAGGTTTTATTATCAAAAGGTTATTTGTGGGAAAGTTTCTCCAAAGCAGACAGACTGGATGGTCATGGCACTTTTAAGACATTGTGGTTATCTTATTATGCCCAGAATTCTTTATTCTTGGCAGCTGGTGTCTGAGCTCAGGGTTTTGCACAGTTTCCTCAGGCAGGGCATCACCATAGCAAATGGGCAATCTTGTTCTGAACCTTTGCACACACAGTTCCCAGCAAAAGTGTAGCCACAGCCACGAGGTAATCAGAGACCATGATCCAAGTCACTGCTCTCCACACTGGTTGTCCTGCAGGGGCTCAGACCTTAAGAAACGGATTTGGGATCCCAGCAGGTGAAAGAAGATGCAAAGCACAGTTTAGATAGCAGACATGCTTTATTTGGAAGCAGCAGCAACCCCCAGACCCAAGCCTCTGAGTCATTTCATAGGCCTGTTTAATATGCACCCCAAAGAAGGCACATTGCCAACAAGTTACATAAGTGAGCACACGCAGATAGATATTTATGACCTTGAGTACATATGCTGAGTCAGGTGTTTATGATTTTGGCTATATACTAAAAACACAGCTTGACAGTAGCCTTGATGAGGGAACCTAACTATAGCCATCTTTGGCCTGCCTTACAGGCATGTGCCATGAAACTTGGTTGTAAATCTTTGTAGTTGTATATAAATATCCAAACTATGGGAATGGTAAAAATAATAATAATAATAAACTGAAGAAAAGAAGAATAGAAAAAAAATTCCAAGAAAACCCAACTCCTGGAATTCTTTTACATCTCATTATTCAGAATATGTGATATAGTCACCCTGAACTGCAAGGTAGCTCTGGGAAAGTATTCAATTTGTCTAGTCTCTACAATAGACAAAGAAAAATGGACTGGGAATGGATGGTGAGGGCAACCAGAAGTACCGGCCATGATGATGATAACAAGAGCTTTAATGATGTAGCCAGAGTAAAACTAAGGAATGTAGAGTAAATGGGAAGTGAGGTAGTGAAACACAATGGATGGAAATGTTTTCTATCCATTTGCCTACAAGTTTACCTGTGAAGATGAACAAAGAAGTAGAATGGTATCTAGATTGGGTTATGGAATCCAGGAAGATTTTTATTTTGTTTTGTTTACAGTACTAAGGCTTAAACCCAGGGCCTTAAACATGCTAGGCAAGTGCTCTACCTCTGAACTATATCCCCATCCCTTTCCCTTCTTTCTTTCTTTTTTTTTTTCCAAGACAGAATCTTGCCAGGTTTCCCAGGTTGGCTTCAAACTTGCAATCCTCCTGCCTCAGCCTCCCAAGTAGGTAGAATTACCAGTGTGTACCACCAGCCTCCTTGTAATGTTTTTTTTTTTTTTTTTATCATGAAGCAGTAGACTATTTTAAGGTGTTGGGAGTGACCTCTAGTGAATACAGGGAGAGATTAATGATGCAGGGAGGCATGGATACATAAAAGAAGACTCCAAACAGTTCATGCCTGTGGGTTTCATCCTGCTGTGATCTTCCATTCCTGACCACCCGCCTATGAGTTTGGACTTGCTTAGCCAGCCTCCATAATTGTATAAACCAAATCCTTGCTATAAAGTCCTTAAAATCCAGGTTCTGCTTCTGTGTAAGGTTGGAATGAGATGCATATTATCAACCAGCATAATTGTTGTGAGTTCATACCACTGACTAGAAGCAAGTAGGGAAAACATCATGTACAATGGAAAAGTAAACAACAAACTTCTTCTATAACACACTGTATCATGGGGGCAAAATCCAGTGGACCCCTTTCCACAGAATTACATTTTTGAAAATATTTGTAGTAAGATGGAAATGCCCACTTGGTTTTTCTGTCATATAAAGGCCAGGCTATAGCCAAGTGTGGTGGCATGTGCCTGTAATCCCAGTGACTAGAGAGGAGGATTACAAATTTGAGGTCACTATGGGTAATTTAGTGAGAACCTATCTCAAAATGAAAAATGAAAAGGACTGGGGATGTAGCCTAGTGGTAAAGTGCCCCTGGGTTCAATTTTCTGTGCTACAAAAATAAACAAAGAAATAAATAAATGCCAGGTTAGGCTGGGTGTGTAACTCAGTAGAATAGTACTTGTCTAACATGAGCTAGGCCTTAGCTTCAATCCTCATATCTGAGGGAAAAACAAAACAAAAACAGGCTCTATCCTATACATCTATGATTATTTTTAACAAGGGTTCCAAGACGATTCAATAGAAAATGAAAAAAAAAAGTCTGCTTAACAAATTATGCAAGGACAACTAAATCCCACATGCAAAAGAACAAAGTTGGACCCACATCACACTATATTTAAAAAAAAAAAAAACACTCACTAAATATAAGAACTAAAGCCATAAAACTCTTAGGAAAAAAAAAATAAGGTAAACCTTCATGATCTTGGATTAGGGGATAGTTACTTAGATATGACACTAAAAGCATGAGTAACAAAGAAAATATAGATAAATTGAAACCTTATCAAAATTTAAAATTTTTGTGCATGAAAGAATACTACCAATAAAGTAAAAAGATGACCTGAAGAACAGGAGAAAACATTTGCAAGTAATATATTTCTAAAGGTCTATTATCCATAAAATGTATCTCTTACAACTCAACAACAAAAAGACAATCTGAGCTTAGGGACATAGCATAGTGGTAGACTATACCTATCATGTGCAAGTCCAGGAAAGGAACCACCCTATGACCCAGCCATCCCACTCCTGGCTCTATTCCCAAAGGACTTAAAAACAGCATATTACAGTGACACAGCCACTTCAATGTTTATAGCAGCACAATTCACAATAGCTAAGTTGTGGAACCAACCTAGATGTCCCTCAGTAGATGAATGGTTAAAGAAAATGTGGTATATATACACAATGGGATTTTACTCAGCAATAAAAGAGAATAAAATAATGGCATTTGCAGGTAAATGGATGATGTTGGAGAATATAATGCTAAGTGAAGTTAGTCAATCTCAAAAATCCAAATACCGAATGTTTTCTCTGATATAAGGAGGCTGATTCACAGTGGTGTTAGGTCGGGGTACGTAGGAGGATTAGAGGAACACTAGAATGGTCAAAGGGGAGGGAGGGGAAGGAAGGGAGCAAAAGTGGATAGAGGGGAAAAAAGAAAAGGTGGTTGAATAAGATGGATATCTTTATCCTAAATGAATGATTAAAGACTTGAAAGGTATGAATATACTTTATATACAAACAGTGCTATGTAAAATGATGCTTTATATGTGTACTATGAACTGTAATGCATACTACTATTATAAATACACTTTGAATAAAAAAAAAAAAAAAAAAAAAAAAAAGATTTTGAAGCCGGGCGCGGTGGCGCACGCCTGTAATCCCAGCACTTTGGGAGGCTGAGGCAGGAGGATCGTGAGTTCAAAGCCAGCCTCAGCAATGGCGAGGCACTTAGCAACTCAGTGAGACCCTGTCTCTAATAAAATACAAAAAAAAGGGCTGGGGATGTGGCCCAGTGGTCGAGTGCCGCTGAGTTCAATCCCCAGTACCAAAAAAAAAAAAAAAAAAAAAGAAAAGAATTTGAATGGACATTTCTCCAAAGAAGAAGGCAAGCAAAACAAAACAAAACAAAAACACACACATACACAAAAATATTCTACTAGGGAAATTAGCTACTAGGAAAACCACTAGGATGTCTATAATTTAAAAAATAGAAAATAAGAAAAGTTAGTGAGCATATAGAGAAACTGGAAGCCTCATACTTTGCTGGTGGAAATGTAAAATGGTGGAAAATATTTTGATGAAAAACAGTTTGGTTCCTACTCAAAAAGTTAAACATAGTTACCATGTGACCAAGCAATTCCACTCCCAAGTCCGTAACCAAAATAACTGAAAACAGATACTGGTACAAATAAAGGTTCACAGCATCACTATTCATTATTGCCATAACATAAATGGCCATCAACAATTGAATGGTTAAACAAATTGTGGGCATATACATATAATTGAACATTATTTGGTCATAAAAATAAATGAGGTACTGATGCATATCATAATGAGCACAATCCTTAAGAACATGTTAAGTGAAAGAAGCTAGACACAAACGGTCACATATTGTATGATTCTATTTATATGAAATATCAAGAATCAGTAAATCCACCTTGGTGGTTGCCAGGTAGTTGGGTATGGTCCTTCCATTAGGAGTGACAAAATGTTTTGAAACTAGATAGAGGTGGTAATTTTACAACATTTTGAATGTGCTAAATGCCATTGAATTGTTTACTATAAAAATCATTAATTTGGGCTGGGGTGGTGGCTCAGCGGCAGAGCGCTCGCCTAGCATGTGTGAGGCGTGGGTTTGATCCTCAACACCACATAAAAATAAATAAACAAAATAAAGGCATTGTGTCCAACTACAACTAAAAGATAAATATATATATATTTTTAAATCATTAATTTTATCAGCAGCTCTGGAGCCTGGAGGCAGGAGGATTGCAGGTTCAAAGCTAGCCTCAGCAACTTAGGCCCTAAACAACTTGGTAAGGCCCTGTCTCAAAATAAAAAATAGAAAGGGCTGGAGATGTACCTCAGTGGTTGAGTGCCCCTGGGTTTTTAAGGCTCATATGTGGCTCAGTGGTACAGTGCTTGCCTAACATGCATGAGGCTCTGGGTTTGATCCCTAGTACTACAAACAAACAAAACCCTCTGTTTAGGCCAGGCATAATGATGCACACCTGTAATTTCAGTAACTCTGGCGGCTGAGACAAGAGGTTCTCTCAATTTCAAGGGCAGCCTTAGCAATTTAACAAGTCCCTGTCTCAAAATAAAAGTTTTAAAAAGGGCTAAGGATATAGTTCAGTGGTAAAAAGCACCAAATCCCCAGGACCAAAAAAATAAAAATTCAAAATAACAATTAATATATTTTTTAAAATCATTAATTTTATGTTATATGAATCTAACTTGAATTTCTTTTTTGCGGGGGTACCGGGAATTGAATCAGGGGCACTCAACCACTGAGCCACATCCCCAGCCCTATTTTGTATTTTATTTAGAGACAGGGTCTTAATGAGTTTCTTAGTGCCTCACTGAATTGCTTAGTGCCTCAATAAGTTGCTGAGACTGGCTTTGAACTCACGATCCTCCCGTCTCAGCCTCCCTAGCTACGGGGATTACAGGTGTGCAGCACCGTGCCCAGCTGAATCTCACTTGAATTTAAAAAAAAAATAAGTCAGGCTTTACAGATAGAGTTCATAGTAAGGACCAAAAAGAATGTCTCTTTAAAGTACTGATTTTCATAAATTTTATATTCAGAATTTCATTCCAAGTGAATTCTATTTGGGGTTTTGAGGTTGTTTCACTGAATTTGAAAAACAAACTAGATGTGGCTTTCAACACTAAACAAAACGCTAAAAATTAGAGTTAAAAGATAGGTGACTTAGTTGTTTTTTTCCTCAAGTGTTTTAAAACATATTTGAGGTTTCTGATAGCAAAAGGAAATCTTATTAAATACAGCTGGAGAATTTCTACATAATTGGTTTTTCATTCTTAATCTGGTTTTGAACTGTTTACTCCACTTTATAATTAACCATATCAGCCTCATTAATGAAACAGAAACCGCCACTTCTACTCATTTATAAAATGCTTGTCACACAAAATTTAAACAAAGAATAGATCTGGACAAAGCCATGGCCCCTTCAAAGCTACTTCTATTAATTACAGGAATAGTCTAGCTATTTTGTTGTTGTTTGCCATGTATTATGAAAGATTCTTGAAGACCTACAGCATTTCTCTTGGCATAGCTGTTCCATCTAAATTCTTTTATACTAGGGTAATTTCTTGGGGGTGGAGAGTGTTGGGGATCAAACCCAGGACTTTGTACATATTAGGCAAATGAGCTACCCCTAAGCTGTATCCCTAGCCCAATGGTAATTTTTTTAATAGTACCTTTTATCCACTTACATGAAAAGCTGAGTTTTGGGCTACTTATTTATGTCTATAAATAAAAATCAGATTCCTATTTAATCAATTCACTCCTAGAGATGTTAATTTCTATTCTAACTAGTTTTTATTTCCCTGCATGAAAAAGATGTCTTCCTTAGCTTAGCATGTATTTCTTGTGAGATAGCACAAGCAAACTTAGCAGTTTATGTACCTAAACACAAAATTATATTTAAGTATTCAATGATAAAAAATTTGTTTATCAGGATTTTTTTTTTTTTTTTTTTTTTGGTATTGGGGATTAAACTCAGGGGCACTCAACCACTGGGCCACATCCCCAGCCCCCCCCCCTTTTATTTTTTGTATTTTATTACAGACAGGGTCTCACTGAGTTGCTAAGCGCCTCACCATTGCTGAGGCTGGTTTTGAACTCGCGATCCTCCTGCCTCAGCCTCCCAAGTGCTGGGATTACAGGCGTGCGCCACCACGTCCAGCTCTTTATCAGGATTTAATGAAAATGCCACAAGTTGTAAGTGACCTATAGGAAATCCACAGTTGCTGGGATTACATGTTCATTCCACCAAGCCCTAATGTCCAATATTTTTTCATAACATCAGTTAAAATCTTCTGGGAAAAATATTATTTTTTTCTGAAATGAGAAGATGTATGAGCACCTATTAAGGGTCCTCACCCCCCCCCAAAGGGTTTAAATGAACAAGTGAATTATCTTTATATAAATGAAAGAATTGAATAATATCAAAGAATTTGGAATTTCACAATATCTGATTCTAATACTCTTTACCTGAAAATCTCACCATTCTTTTTTAAACTGTCAGATATTGTGTGTAAATGTGCTTTAGAATGCAAAATTAAAATACTCTAAGACATTTTCCATTATACCCCTCTTTTAAAATCAATCATATTTTGGCATAATAGTATAGAAATGCACATGATTGTGCAGTCCCCCCTCCCCCTCTCTCAGCAGTGTTATTCTGTTTTGTGTAACGGGGCACTGGCAGACCAGCTCAGGCTCTAACCATAAAGAGGAAAAATTATTCACATTTTTAACATAGTGTTTGACAGAGTTTGAATGGGTATTTTAAAGTTATCTATGGAGGAGGATGTTTGCTTTTTCTTGTTTTTTAACTAAATCAAGTAATTCTTTGTTAGTAGTTCTTCTGGCTCCTGACAGAATGAACTTGTATTATTCTGACAATATGCAGAAGTAATGCTAATAGTTATTAAAAGCATTAAAGCATTAACCTTTAGCAACCTCATTTTTCACTTGGTACACATATTTAAGTATTTAATCAAGCTAAAGTTAAACACTAAAAATTAGAGTGAAAGCTTTATCCATTTCCTTTAGCCTAAAAAGAATAGGGTGATAAAAAGCAAAGACATTGGAAGAGACAGTGTAAATCACTGTTTTAGTGTTGATTAGCATAATTCTATTCATTTATGACTGGTGAAAATAAAATTTCAGAGAGGAAATTGCTTTAGAAACATTCATGACAATTATCATTTGAACTCCAGCATTTCAAGATTATAGAACTGGTATAAGCAGGAATTGATTTCTTATACATTGCATAAGAACTCTAGATTCAAGAATTTTCAGATGAGAATAATTTAGACAGCAGCCTCCCCCCCCCCCCAGTGATAAGTTTAATCCAGTTCAATTTACAGCCATTCACAGCATGCCTCAATAGTAGGTTCTCAACAAATATTAATGACCAGCCAAAACCTCTTGGCACATGACTATAACCTAGAAACATCACTGGCTACTGAAAGAATGCAAAGATAAATACAACATAATTCCTTTCTAGGTGGTAAGTAAGACATGTATACATATAATTTTACAAAGGATAGAATGTGATAAATACTATGCAATGTGATAAATACTATAGGGACATGGTAAAGGAAGAAATAAAAAATTAACATAGCCCATAATAAACATATGTAATTGATATTTATCATTGTTTCTGGCTACCTAGTATCTGAGACTTTTGACCACGTGTGTAGAATTCTCTCACCTTGTGATTCTCAGTAAAGCATAGCTCAACTTCCACTATGCAAACTATAATGTGGCTTATCGATTCTCTCTTGTAGCTAAAATACAAGCCTATGACTTAAGTTCAATTGCTCAAATATCACTCCCTAACCCTGGCCAGTAGCAAAGACTTCATAGAACCCTGTCTATAGTAGTAGCCACAATTGCAGGTAGAGTTCCTGGGTCATCTACTGTAGATCTATTTGAACATTGTGGAGCAAGCTGGAACATCTAGTGTTGAGGATGGTGGCTGTAATGTCCTCACTAAACCAAGTCGGCAACATAATTTTGAATGTTGTTTCTGGTTTTACAACTGTAAACCTGATTCTTCAGTCTACCTAGTCCTTCTGTAAGCAATCCAAAAATCCTTAAAATAAATGACTCTCTACTCAAACCAACCAGAATTGATGATGACTAGAAAACTAATTTGGAGATGCAACAATTAATGAATGGTGGCCAAATTTTTTTCTGTCCCATTTCCACCCATTGGCCCTGCCCAATATATTAACCAGGATACTCTACCACATATACTGTAGTTACAGCAGTTATCCCCAATTCAACTAACCTTATGAATCAAACTGAAAAGCTTTTGAATTCAGGCTAAGGATTTAATCACAAGACACAGAGGACATCATCCATTTACTCTATAATATTTATTATATACTTATACTATTTTTCAGGCACTATTATTAACCTGCAATTAATAGTAGGGATCAATAGTAGTAAAAACAAACATTGTCTCTACTCTCATGAATGCTATTATCTTGTAAGGAAAAGTGGTAATCTTGTAATCATCTAGGTTAATATATAATTATAAGTGAAATAAGTTTTCTGAAAGAACATAATTTATGACAGTATGTAATAAAGGAACCTAACCAAAACTGAGGAGTTGCAGAAGGCTTTCCCTAATAAGGAGGGATGCTTGAGATAAGGACTAAAGAACGAGAGACATTTGAACTGGGCCTTGAAGGATCTCAGGCAGAGATGAAAGAAATATTAAGTGTTGGATTAATGATTAGATCAGATTGGATGTCTCATCTCCTGAAATTGTGTCAGTGGGAAACCAGGAAAGAGCAGCCTCCTCTTTAAAGAATTCAGAGGAACTATTTTCAAGGCAAAATCAAGCCTCAAGCACATAAGGGAGATGGAAAACATAATTTGAAGAATCCAGACAACCAAAGAACTTAATTTTAACAAAAGAAATGTTTATTATTATTATTATTATTTTTTTTTTTTTTTGTGGTACCGGGGATTGAACTCAGGGGCACTCGACCACTGGGTCACATCCCCAGACCTTTTTTGTATTTTATTTAGAGACAGGGTCTCACTGAGTTGCTAAGTGCCTCGCCATTGCTGAGGCTGGCTTTGAACTCGCGATCCTCCTGCCTCAGCCTCCCAAAGTGCTGGGATTACAGGCATGCGCCACCGCGCCCGGCGGCAGAAATGTTTATTATTTTTAAACTGGGGATTGAACCCAGGCATGCTCTACCACAGAGCTACATTCCCATCCCTTTTTATTTTTTATTTTGAGACAGGGTCTCAAACTTGCAATTCTCCTGCCTCAGCTTCTTGAGTTGCTGTAATTACAGGTGTGCTTTACCATGTCCATCAGAAAGGATGATCTTGAGGGCACAATGTATAGTTGTCTCCAAACTGGAATACTAGTACCCCTGAACACAAACGAAAATTTTCTTCTGAACACACACGAAAATTTTCTTATATCACCAAGGATGTTTCTGTGAAATCAATTTCTAAGTCCTCAAGGAAACTTTTCTACAATTGATGTGCCTGAAAATGAGCTTACGTTCATAACAGCTTTTCTCTCATTTTACAGAAGAAATACATGCACACCCAACCCAAATTTCAACATGGTATTTTGCCCTGGTTTATACATCCAAAGCATAAAACAAAAACATAAATGAAAACACTAGTTTGGAAGAAATCACCCTTAACAATGAATCAAAGCACATTAATCGAGAGGGCTTCCTATCTTTTTTGAGTAAGGCTTGGCATTTGAGATTGAATATTTGTCCCACTTTGGAATGGTATGAATTAAGGACAGATTAAAACAAGTATAAATTAGGGTTATTTTACATATAAATGGAATATTTTGTGGGCCTTCTAAAGTTGTTCAAATTCACTAATGAGGGCTGGGATTGTGGCTCAGCGGTAGAGAGCTCGCCTAGCACGTGCGCAGCCCCTGGTTGGATCCTCAGCACCACGTAAAAATAAAGGCATTGTGTACAACTAAAACAAATAAATAAATACTTTTTAAAAAAATTTCACTAATGAAAGTCTAAATGTACATATATGCTTTATTTAATCAGGTATTAAAACCAAATTTATAAAACCATATAATTAAATATTTACCCCAGTCAATTCTCATCTTATAAATGTTTACTATTTCATAATTCCAAGGGCAGTAACATGGCATCAATGTAAGACTAGAATTTAGGTCTTATCTACTGGGACATGCAAATATCCACCAGGGAAAAAGCCACAGAAAGGGACAAAAAGGAGTAGCTAGAGGCAGAAGTCCACATGTGTCATTGCAAACTCCAGGAGGTCAAGAACATTAATTAAGTTTAGTTAAATCAATAAAGCCAAGAGTGATAATGGCAGTCCAGGCCACTGAATATATTAGAGAGGTTCAAACCTAAAATGAATTCATTACTTGAAAGTGATAGAATATCAGAGGTGATTTAATCTTCCAAGATACAATGGGGGGGGGGACATTCTTTTTTTTGTTTTGTTTTGTTTTGTTTTTTGATGGTACCAGGGATTGAAGTCAGGGACAGTCAACCACTTAGCCACATCCGCAGCCCTTTTTTGTATTTTATTAGAGACAGGGCCTCACTGAATTGCTAAGTGCTTCGCCATTGCTGAGGCTGGCTTTGAACTTGCAATCCTCCTGCCTCAGCCTCCCAAGTGCTGGGATTAAAGGCGTGCGCCACCGTGCCGGCATGATACAGCTTTAATATCTAGCTTTTAAAAAATATCTGAATGGATAATACTAGGCAAGTGCTCTACCCCCTGAGCTACATTAACATCCCCTAGAAAGGTGGGTTTTTTTTTTTGGGGGGGGCAGGGTGTACCGGGGATTGAACTCAGGGGCACTCAACCACTGGGCCACATCCCCAGCCTTTTTTTTTTTTTTTTTGTATTTTATTAGAGACAGGGTCTCACTGAGTTGCTAAGTGCCTCTCCATTGCTGAGGCTGGCTTTGAACTCACATCCTCCTGCCTCAGCCTCCCAAGTGCTGGGATTACAGCAAGCGCCACTGCGCCCAGCTTAGAAAGTTTTTAGTGTTTCTTTTTCTTTGTTTTTTTGAGACAGAGCTTCATTATATAGCCAAGGCTAGTCTGGAATTGTGAGTTTAAGTGATCCACCTCAGTATTAGAAAGTTTTAAAACTCAACCATTACCCTTTACCAGTATTTAATTCATATTTTTTAAATTTTATTTTTATTTTTTAATTTGTTCTAATTAGTTATATATAAAACATACATTTTTGGAGAGTAAATGAACTAATGACTGTAAATACTTATCTCATGCCTAAAACATACAAAGCAGCTAATGAATGTCTACTACTGTTGTGACTGTTATTGTTTATATAACAATAATGTGACTGTTATTATTTACATAACTCTCTCTCTCTCTCTCTCTCTCTCTCTCTCTCTCTTTCCTATCGGGGATACTCTTTGTGCTTTGGGGTAAATATAGTCAGTTTAAGTTTTGTTACCACTTTTGTTGTATTTAACAGAGATGTTCCATTAAACTGAATTTGCCACAGAATCCCTACAACACTTTTCAAAGGAGAAAAAGAATGTCTAGTGATATCTGAAATGTTCACATTGTTTAGAAATTGCATTCCAGTCCTTAACATTTATTTAAAATATATATGACCTTGTAAGTGGAAAAGCAAAAACATTGGCATCAGTCCAGTGGAGGAAATCAACTACATAGTCACTACTAACTCATATGAGAATAGCAAAGCTAAAGTTATAATTCTGTCAGTACTCCCCCACATATATACGAACCACACACAAATTTAAAAAAAAAGGGGGGGGGACTATGTATACTAACCTAATTCAACTTTCCAATTTATTAAAAGTTGAAGCCATTATCTTCCTGGGAATTGTGATTTATACTGTGCATGGAATTTTAAAATCTAGTGTATCTTGTAATTCTTTTCTCTTCACTTGCTTTTGAAATCTCCTGTCTTCCACACTCATATTTGTGGATGTTCCAAGAAATACATCACATGTGACAACAAAGAAAACCAGTCAAAGATTGTTTAGAATCCATGTCATTTTTCCTCTTCTATCCCGCTAAAATAGTGATCTGTACTGGATATGTTCTACCAGATGGAGACCTGCCACCTCAGTTCTGTATTGTCTTATCCACCAGTTATACTATCCCTAGGTCCACTGCCATGTTCTTTTACTTGGTACAATTACTGATTCCAAAGGTTCCCCCCACCCTCTCTCTCTCCTATCAGGGATACTCTTTTGACTGAGCCATATCCCAGCCCTTTTGATTTTTTTATTTTTAGACAGGGTCTGCCTAAGTTGCTTAGGGCTTTGCTAAATTGCTGAGGCTAGTCTTGAACTTGCTATCCTTCTGTCTCACTGGGATTATAGGGATGTACTACCAAGCCCAGCTGGTCTCAATTTCTTCTACTTCTAGTAATACAATCTGTCTCTGAAAAGCTGAAGCATGGGGATGGGGTTGTGGTTCAGTGGTAGAGCACTTGCCTAGCACATGCGAGGCATTGGGTTCGTTCTTCAGCACCACATAAAAATAAATAAAATAAAGGCATTGTGTCCATCTACAAATAAAAAAAAAATTAAAAATGAAATGTGAAAGAAAATTGTGAAACCATGGGTATTGTGCCACAACAAAAGTATAATTTTTTAAATTTTAGTCAGACCCCTAATACCTCTCATTAATCCTTAACCAGTATTAACCTCTCTGTCTATGGTAGATTACAAAAATGACCACACATTCTCTGTCCTTTAAAGAAATAGGGTCTATTTCTCCACTCCTTGAATGTGGGTTGACCACAGGATTTGCTTTGGTCAATGAGACACAATAGCATACATTAGTAAGCAAAGACTTGGAAAATACTTGTACACTGGGGCTTAGAATGATCCTCTAACCCATGGCCATGGAAATAAGTCTGGACTAGCCTATCAGTCACCCCTAACACCCTGTTGACATCCAAGCTACCACTAGACATGTGAGTAAATCCATCCAGAACCAGCTGGATCATGTCCTGCCAAATAGCCAATCACAAACCAGAAACAGCCAAACCTTGGCCAGAACTATCCAGCAGGTACATGAAAAAAACAAAAAACTTAGTTTTAAGCCACAAAGTTTGGAGAGTAGTTTATTAGGCAACAATAGATCAATGATTGACTTTAGTAATTACTTTATTCCAAACATTTACACCATTCAATAAGCCTCTACTACCTGCACCTGATTTTACCACCTCTGTTTTAAGGAGAAAACCAGACATACTTAACTCCCTACTCTTCCCTACCACTGCACTATAGCATAGTGGTAAAGAATACTGATTTTGAAGCCAGACCCCCTGCTCTTATCTTGGCTCTGGCACATATAATCAAAAGTCCTAGAGAAAATTACATGACTTTGCTGGATCTCATGTTCATTTTCATTAAAATAGAAATAATAATAATAATATCTACTTCATAGGGTCATTGTGAAAATTATGAATAAAGCATTTTTATCATTAGATTGTACAGAGTAAATGCTATTAATGACTATTAATTTTTGTTTGCAGTGACCAGTAATCCAGCACTTGATGTTTTAACAGCTTTATTTATATAGCATATTTATGTATTCACATACCATAAAATTGACACATGTAAATGGTACACTCCATTGATTTTTTTTTTTTTTGGTACCAGGGATTGAACTCAGCAGCACTAGACCACTGGGCCACACATCCCCAGCCCTTTTTTGTATTTTATTAGAGACAGGGTCTCACTGAGTTGCTAAGTGCCTCGCCATTGCTGAGGCTGGCTTTGAACTCACGATCCTCCTGCCTCAGCCTTCCAATCCATTGACTTTTAACAAATTCACAATTTGATTTTAGAGCATTCTCAGCATCCCAAAAGAGAACTTGATTTCAAGAGTACCAAGGTGTATCTGAGCCAAGTCCTTGAGGAAAGGTCAGGAGTCCAACAGGGAAAATCAAGTACTGATGCCAGTCCAATGAGCAGGAGCAGAATTGTAAACAAAAGGTGCAGCCAAAAATTAGAGTCAAATGGAAACAGAGTTGGAGTATAACTGATTGAGAAAAGAGGGGGAAGAAATGAGATTTAATACACAGGGTACAAATAGCACTAGATGATCTGCAGATGATATCATCATATATGCCAGATTGGCATCAGGGGAAGTTCCTGACTTTCCACATTCAGGCCTACACTATCATGGCTGGCAAATTGAGGGCTTGTCCCAGATTTCTGTCCTCTAAAAGATCCTAACATATACTGGTATGCCTTAGTCGAGGTCTTTGGGTTACAGGAATAACCTTCAAATTGTTATGGGCCAGGCTATATGCATGATGACCAAACAGACTCCATTTTATCCTGAGACTCCATGTCATGTAAGAAATGCTTCTCCCATGGGAAAACCCCATCTCTGTACCCTCCAACAATTGTTTAGTATAGCATATTGGCAACACAAAATGGCAAAATTATTTCTTCTATTCTTATACAATGTACTTGTGTAATGTACCCTAACAGTATAGAATATTTATGTTTGTCTAGACTTAGTAATCATTATTTAAATTGTACTCAACTAGGGTCATTTTCATCCACTTCCCCTTCTGCTTATGATATTAGATCTCATGATTTTTTGTTTGTAGTTTTGAATCATACCAATAGCCACTTATGATTAATGTGATTTTGGACTATAAAAGGTGTGCTCTAACCTCTGGAGGGGATCAAAAGGTGTAGACTTGCAGCCTGCCCTTTGGCACCCCAGCTGGTGTATAAATGTTTCATGTCCTGTTTCAAGACTGACCCAGTGATTTATTGCAATTTTGCCATAACAAAATGTCTCCCAACTTCTCCATAATTTAGGGGACATTTCATTTTAACATCCAGCTAACAAGAGTAAACCTCCATCTTATGTGACTTCAGAAGGTTTTGTCCACTCCTTGAGTATTTCCAAGGTTTCCTGGAAATCTTTTTTTTTTTTTTTTTTTATTGGGGATTGAACCCAAGGGTGCTTTTTAGCACTGAACTGCATCCCCAGCCATTTTTTGTTTTTTTTTTTTTTTTTTATTTTGAGACAGTGTCTTGCTCAGTTGCTTAGGGCCTGGCTAAGTTGCTGAGGCTGGCTTTGAACTCCTGATCCTCTTGCCTCAGCCTCCCAAGTTGCTGGGATTACAAGCATGTACCACCACACTGGGATTACAGAGTTTTCTTGTTTTGTTTTTTGAGATAACACCAAAAACACAAGCAAAAACAAAAATTCAGACTTCCTCATGTTGCTGGAATCAGGCAAGAAGAAAATGGCACTAAAAGAATAGGAGGACTCAAATTTTATTTTATGCCAGTGGGCCCAGAAGAGATCAGACTCCAAATTCTGAGCTCCCATCACCAGTTTTTCACATTTTTATGCCACCTATAAATTTTTGTGCAAGGTGGTTTCTAGAGGGAAGCATGTTTATAGAAGCAGAGTGCCTGTGATAAGGGAAAGAACTGGCTCTTCTTATAAGGCCTTGTATAAATCTCTAGACTTGTGACTTGAACCTCCACAGGAGCATTTACACTTCCAAGTAGAGTAGTTAGATCCCTAGGGGAAGTTATTTACAATCCAAAAGGTAGGTGTGGATGGTGTTAATCAGGTTTCCTGAAGTCAGGCTGACAAGAAAGGGGAGAGGAACTCTCCCTTTCCCAGGCACTTACTCTCCAGACTTGGGTTTGTCACTATGGTCACCCATTATAATCAAAATTAAAAACTTTTGTGCTTCAAAGAGTACCATCAAGAAAATTAAGACAACCAAAATGGGAGGAAATATTTGTAAATCATATTTGGTAGGGGACATATATTCAAAAATTTAGAAAGAATTTTTACAACTTAGCATAAAAAGACAAATAATCCAGTTTTAAAATAGGCAAATAGTTTTGTACAAGTGTTTGTAAAAAAAAAAAAAAAATACACACACACCAGTGGCTAGTAAGCACATGAAAAGATACTCAGTGAAGGGCAAAGCATCACACCGGGAACAGCCATGCAGCCAAAAGATTTATTTAACAGCCTTTGTGGCCGGTAGCGAAAACCGGAGAAGAGGTGCTCTGGTCGAAGGTCGAAGAGGTGGGAGAGGGGAGTGTGCAAGCTCTGGTGGGAGAAGGGAGTCAGGGAGAGGGGAGTGTGCAAGCTCTGGACAGAAGGTGGGTGCTTGGTTGCACCGGCTGGCATTTCTGGAGCTGTCGGCTAAAGCAGCTGCTGTCTGGCTGGAGGCTGGAGCTGTCAGCTGGGAGCGGCCGTCGGCCTGAAGGTGGTCGGTCGGTCTGGAGCTGTTGGCTGGAGCAGCTGCCGTCGGCTGGAGGTGATGGGTCTGGAGCTGTTGGCTGGGGCAGCTGCCATCGGCTGGAGGCGATGGGTCTGGAGCTGCCGGCTGAGGCAGCTGCCGTCGAGGCGATGGGTCTGGAGCTGTTGCAGTGGCTTCCTCCTCTCTGCAGCGACGAGCCGATGTTGTGTCCATGTGTCTCTCTCTGTCTGATCTGAGTCTCTCAGACAGGGCCTTATATAGGGATTTCTGGTGGGGGGTGCACTAGAGCAACCCCAAACACCATTGGCTAGAACAGGGTGTCCTTTAAGCCTATTGGCTCTTGCCTGGGGAAAAGAAACATTCTGCCTGGGGAAGGAACATCCTGTCTGGAACATCTTGAAACAAGGTTGCTTCTCTTAGGGTGTGGAAAACTCTGAGGGCGGGGGAAGGTAACATATCTATCACTCAGTATCATTAATTATTAGGGAAATGCATCCTGAAACCAATCAGTACCATTTCACACCCTTTAGAATGTTTCTAACAAAAAAAGATGGACAAGTATTGGCAAAGATATGGGAAAATGAGAACAGTCATCCATTGCAGATGGGAATGTAAAATGGTACAGCTGCATTGGAAAATAGTTTGGCAGTTCCTCAAAAAGTTAAATATAGATTTACCCTATGATGAAGCAATTCTATTCTAATGCTTATATATCCAAGAGTGAAGGAGCCCTAATTAGGAAGGGCTGTTGCAGCTAGCTGGAAGCCATAAGTTCCACCTGATATGTATGTGACGCACCTGTAGGCACCCGCAAAGCTGAAGGTATATAACCGGGTGAAAGCGGTCCGAGTTAGGAGAATGGAGAAATTCATTCAGTCAGTTGTGCAGTCGCTCGGTCGGTCAGAAGAAGAGCTCGGGTCGGAGAAAAGAATCAGAGCGGCCAGAACGTAGGCAGAGCGGTTACAGAAGAGAAACCAGATAGAAGAAGTAATGACTGGTCAGAGTTAGGCCGAGGCTCCCGAGGAAGAAAGAAGAAAGAAGAAAGAAGCTCTAAAAAATAATCTTTCTCTAAGCTAAGCTCTATCTATCTTTCTCTCTAAGCTAAAGAAGCTAAAGAAGACAAGAAGAAAAGCTCTCTATCTTTCTTTCTCTCTAAAAATCTTTCTTTCCCTCTCTATCTTTCTCTCTAAAAATCTTTCTTTCCCTCTCTAAGCTCTCTAAGAAAGTAGAAGTAAAAGTAGTAATAGCTTTACTCTGCCTCCGAGTTTTTCTCCCATGGCGCCGTGGCTGGCCATGACAGGCAGCTTACACAAGAGAACCAAAAACACACATTCACACAAAAATTTAAACACAAATGTTCTTGGCAGCACTAATCATAATAGCTAAAAAGTTGAAACAACCCATATGTCTGTTAACTGATGATTAGATAAATAAATTATGATATATAAACACAATGATTTATTATTATGTCATAAAAAAGAAAAAGGTTCTGATGTATTCTTGAAAACATTATGCTAAGTGAAAGAAGTCAGACAGAATAGGCCATATATTATAAGATTCCATTTATATGATATATGCATAATAGGAAAATCCATAAAGATAGAAAATAAACTAGGGTTTTCCAAGGACTAGCATAAGACTGAAATAGAGGGCTGGGTTTGTGAATCAGCTGTGGAGTGCTTGCCTTGCATATGTGAGGCACTATGTTCGATCCTCAGCACTACATAAAAAATGAACAAATAAAATGGAACTATTTTGTCTATCTATGATTAAAAAAATATTTGAAAAAAAGAGGGAAATAGTGGCTATGAGTGGGTATAAAATTTATTCTTGGTTAATGAAATATTTCAGAATTAGATAGTAGTGATCAATGCACAATTTTAAAATTATACTAAAAACCACTTTAAAAAGGTGGATTTTATTGTTCATGAATTATATCTCAATAATAATATTAAAAAGTTGCAAAACAG
The DNA here is from genome assembly GCA_025594165.1 of Tamias sibiricus. Lineage (NCBI taxonomy): Eukaryota > Metazoa > Chordata > Mammalia > Rodentia > Sciuridae > Tamias > Tamias sibiricus. The sequence goes on along the minus strand of CM046658.1, from coordinate 105,527,956 downwards.
GGGCTAGGGTTGGGGCTCAGTGTTAGCGCACTTGCCTGGCATGTGTGAGGCACTGGGTTCAATTCTCAGCACCATGTGTAAATAAAAAATAAAGGTCTGTCAACAACTAGAAGAAAATATATTTTTTTAAAAAGTGGCAAAACATGGCCTGGCGTGGTGGCGCACACCTGTAATCCCAGCACTTGGGAGGCTGAAGCAGGAGGGTCGCGAGTTCAAAGTCAGCCTCAGCAATGGCGAGGCACTTAGCAACTCAGTGAGACCCTGTCTCTAATAAAATACAAAAAAGGGCTGGGGATGTGGCCCAGTGGTCGAGTGCCCCTGAGTTCAATCCCCAGTACAAAAAAAAAAATAAATAAATAAAAAATAAAAAGTGGCAAAACAGGGCTGGGGTTGTAGCTCAGTGGTAAAGCGCTTGACTTGTGCGTGTGAGGCCCTGGGTTTGATCCTCAGCACCACATAAAAATGAAGAAGTAAAATAAAGGTACTGTGTCCATTACAACTAAAAAAATATATATTTTTTAAAAAAGTAGCTAAACAACCCAGGCACAGTGATGGACACCAGTAATCCCAGTTACTTTGGAGGCTAAAGAAGGAGGATTACAAGTTGGAGGCTAACCTGAAAAACTTAGTGAGACTCTGTCTCAAAATAAAAAGGGCTGGAGATGTAACTCAGTAGTAGAATTACAGAACTGGGGCCTTCTGGAAAACTGAGGCAGCGTGAAGACCTACCTGCCCTTCAAACCCAATTCTTGCAATCAAGGCAGAGAGATGGGGCTGGGGTTGTGGCTTAGTGGTACAGCACTTGCCTAGCATGTGTGAGGCACTGGGTTCAATTCTCAGCACCATATATAAGCAAATAAATAAATAAATAAAGGTCCATCAATAACTAATAAAATTTTTTTTAAAAAAGGCAGAGAGATTTCAAACATGTCTATGAGAGTAACAGGCATAAGTTTTATTAAAGAGATAGGAAAAGGGAAAGGGGACACTCTTAAGGGAGAGAGTTGGTCCTCTCAAAAAGGAGAGGGACAATGTGCCTTTCCTGCACTCCAGTTTTATTGGGGTTCTCAGAGAAGCTTCCAGAGAGTCCTGTCCAGGTCCACCTCTTGACTTTTAACTGACAGCAGGATGACAATACTGGTGATAAGAATCAAGTTCCATTTCTCCAGAATTTTTAAGACTGAACACTCAAGAAATGCCTAGGCAATTATTTAAAGGATAAAACAGAGATAGACTTCTCTGCAGAGAAGGGGCCCTGAAGGGCAAAGAAACCCACGCTGGAGACCGCCGTGTAGTAAAAGGGGTTTATTAACCAGCCCATAATGGCCGGTGGGGACCAAAGGGGGCGCATGGAGGGAAGGGGAGAAAAGGGAAGGAAAGGGAGGCTGGCGAGAGGTGGGAAGGGCGAAGATGGGGCGATGAAGAAAAGGGGATGAAAGGGGACAGAAAAAGGCTCGAAAAGGGGAAAAGGGCAAAAAGGGTGAAAAAGGGACGGAAAGGGTGAAAAGGGATGAAAGGGACGAGTTTCAGCCTGGTGGGGGTTTAAGTAGCAACTTGGGTGGTCCGAGAGACCCCTGACTCTATAGGTTGCTGGGGTCGGAAGGGGAACCCGTGTGTCATGATTGGCTCAGTAAGGCACCTGAGAGGTGTGGCCTGCCGGCCTGAAATTATCAAACAGGCTCCAAAGCTGGGTGTCCGAGGAAGTGGGGCTGTCCTGCCCCTTTTATACATCTTAGATTTCCTTTGTTCTCATGTTTTCTCCTCCTCCACCCTGACTACATAACTAGTGACCAAAAGGTGGGCCATAAGGTGGAGAGCTCTAAGGGCTGCCCAAAGGTACAGGCAGAAAGGGAGCAGCCCAGAGGCATTCATTAGCAGCCCCTTGCAGGGAGGATCAATTCCTGCTGGGGTTTCTAGCTCCCCCGAACCCGGGTTTGGCCTTCTCTGGCCGGCAGAGAAGGCTGGGGGAATAACTAATATCAGGAAGAGGCAGAAGTTGACTGGTGGCCACACTCAGCCCTCACAATGGAAGACAATCAGGCATACACCAGGGAGTCCAGTCAAGGCACCAGCTCAGTTTATTGAGGAAGTTGAACGGCCTTTATAGAAAACATGGGCCAATCAGCAGAAGGATCATAGGGGCACATAGGGAGCATGAGAAAATCACATTGGCGGAGCCATTAGCCTATCCTAGTGGCAGTCTGACCTCTCTACATACGTCAGGGGAACGCCCCTTGGCTAGGCCAAGTTCCCTTATCAGGGAGTGGGAGAAAGCCAGAGAGTTTCTATCTACTGGCCTGTTGTTAACGTCCCCAACAAATTCCCTGGAGGCAGGTAACCTTGGCAGCTGGTGGAGAAGGGGGAAGAGCTCTGGAGGCATTAGTGTTTTATTTCTTTACTCTTGAATCAGTTCCCCTCTTTTGGATCAGACCCAATTATATATTATCTACACTGACTATCCTTTTGCCACACCACCACCACCACTACCATCCCGCCTCAGTAACATCAGACTTTCAAGTACCCATTGCCATGAAAATTCTAGGTCCCCTTGGCCCATGCTGAGCAGTTCTAATTGGAATCCTAATCATTATTACAGGTTTTATGACTAGGAGGAACTATACTTATCTTCCAGAATCTGGTCTGTGAAAAGGGTCACAAAAGTCTCTCCCTTCAAAGTAACTTGGGTTCTTCATATCAACATTATTTCCTGCCTGCACTTCCTTGCAGATAACAGGTAGTTTTCTGAGGAATGTTGAAAGTTCAAACGGGATCCAAAAATGCAGCAGGCAACCAACGACCGTTTGAGATTTTATTCAGCGAGGTACGGCCATCCCCCCTGCTGTAGCCAGCCTGTTACCTCGCCAAATAAAATCTCATGCAGTCGTTGGTTGCCTGCTGCATTTTTGGATCGCGCTCGAGCTTTCAAATGTAACATATCCTCTCCACTTAGGCAGGCAGGGCTGCAGGTAAATTGCTTTTTGGCAAAGAAAGCATGTGGGGGTCAGCACAGTGGGCCTATTTTGTAAAATTATTCTCTTAATCTTGTGTTCCCACCATCCTCATCTGTTAGGAAACAGCCTTTACTGAGGCTGGCTTTGAACTTGTAATCATCCTGTCTCAGCCTCCCAAGCCACTGGGATTACAGGCATGAGCCACCACACCCAGCTGCAAGTGAAAACTTTGATAAAGCTGCCTATTTCTTGTGGTAAAAGCTAAGCATTCTCATTTTTATCTGAGTTGCTCAAGGTGGTAATGATAGAGACAGATAGATGTGAGTGGTTAAGGGAATAATTCCATAAAATAGGCTCATAATGCTGACCCTCACATGCTTTCTTTCCCAAAAACCAATTTACCTGCAGTCCTGGTTGGCTTAAATGGACAGGATATGTTATATTCCCCAGCAAGCTACATTATCTGCAGGAGAAATGCAGGACCAAAATAATGTTGGTAAGAGGAACCCAAGTTACCCTGAAGGGGGGGAAATTTTGTGACCCTTTTCACAGACCAGATCCCAAAATTCAGGGAAATAAGTAATTACACCTTAACCATAAAATCTGTAAGAATTTACAGTTAAGAATCCAATTAGAACCCATCAGCATGGGCCAAAGTGAGGAACTGAAAGTCTGATGTTATCCTACTGTCAATCAAATGTCAAGAGGTATACCTGGATGGGACTCTCTGGAAACTTCTCTGGGACTCCCCAATAAAACTGGAGTGTGGGGCTGGGACGATGGCTCAGCGGTATAGCACTTGTCTCGCATGTGTGAGGCCATGGGTTCAATCCTCAGCACCACATAAATAAAATAAAGGTATTGTATCTTGGGTAAGAGAACTAAAGGGATTCCATATTGTCCTTCAGCAGCCATCTTAGGAGTTCCAAGAAATAGTTCTGTTTCTTAGAAAAATAGAACACAGAAAGTCCTGCCTCTGTACCCATTAATCGTTACCTAGCATAACATACTTGGCAACACAAAAATAGCAATTATTATACAATGTAAAATTGTTCTCTTTGATTTCCATTTTTCTTGGGCAATGTACCTTGTCAGAGATTTATTGTCTAGACATTAGTAACCATCTGCTGATGTGTACTTAACTAGGGTCATTTTGACCCCCCCCTTCCCTTCTACTTGGTTGTTGCTATGCCAACCTGGAAAGTCCCATGGGAAATACCAATGTACCCATTGCATTGTCTCACTAACTGCCCAAATTCAGCTTCTGTACCATGGCTTGCTTGCATTGGCTGAACAACCAAATATAAACCCTTGAAAATAACTGCCAGTGCACCATCTTGTCACACTGTGTGATGCATGTGGATGGTGGCCACTGATCAGCTTAATAAAGGCTTTTTTTGGCTCAAGTATGACGTGGCTTGGAGTTTTAATTCACATTTTTGGTACAACATATCTACCTACAACAACAACAAAAATATATATATATATATAAAAAAAAAAAAACTGGAGTGCAGGAGAGGCATTCTGTCCCTTTCGTCTCTGAGAGGACCCACTCTATCCCCTGAGAGTCCCCTTTTCCATCCCATCTAATAACTCATTGCCTGTTACTCTGAGTGACATGTCTAAAATTTTTCTGCTTTGACCACAAGAATCAGTGTTTGAAAGGGGAGAGGGTCTTCATGCTGCCTCAATTTCCTGGAAAGCCCCAGCCCTGTAAAAGTGAGCCCTCACTGGCATCTCAGAATGAGAATCTAAGTAGTTTTGATGATAGTCAAAACAATCTTTTCATTTTCATTCTCATAGTTTACCTCAACCAATACTAGTTTACTTATGAAGATATGACTTCATATCTTGTCAAGGTATGTGATGGTGACTTGCACAGTACATCCTTAATATTTCTTCATGATAAATCCTGAGACTTTATGAAATTCCAAATTTGACAAAACTACTAGAGCATATAATTTTCCCTACAGGGTAAAAACAAAAATCACATCTGCATGGGCAACAATAAAATGGTGCCCATGCAGATGCTAGGCTGTTGCTTAAGGAAACTCACTAAGCAAAAGTCCTACATGCTAGTAGATAAGTCAGAGACTCATGTCTCAGGAAAATTACAAATTACATAGCCTAATGTGGAGGCACACACCTGTATTCCCACAAACTCAAGAGCCTGAAGCATGAAGATCGTAAGCTCAAGGCCAGCCTTGATGTAGTGAGATCCTCAGGAACTTAGAGAGACTCTATCTCAAAATTAAAACAAACAAACAAAAAACACAACCCTGGGTTCAATCCCCAGCAACAAAACAATACAAAAAATTATCACACATCATGAACCCACAATCATAAACATTAAATCTTCAAATTCCAAATATCTACTATATAATGGAAGGTTATACCATTATCCCTCAGTATCAATGGGGGATTGGTTCCAGGACCCCCTGCAGCTACAAAAATGGCACAGCATTTGCATACATACTTCCATATATACCTTGAATCATCTCTATATTATTTATAATACCTAATGCAATGTAAAAACAAGAGTTGTTTTATTGTTTAGAGAATAGATATAATGTCTATATGTGTTTTTGTACAGATAAAATACTTTAAAAATTTTTTTTGGTACCAGCGATCAAACTCAGGGGCACTCTACCATTGAGCCACATCTCCAGCCTTATTTTGTATTTTATTTAAAGACATGGTCTCACTGAGTTGCTTAGTGCCTTGCTTTTGCTGAGGCTGGCTTTGAACTCATATCCTCCTGCCTCAGCTTCCCAAGCCACTGGGATTACAGGTGTGTGCCACTGCATCCAACTAAACATAATTTTTTATTGATATTTTCTACCTATGACGACTTGAATTTACAGATGTGGATACGGAAAGCTGACTACATATGTTTTCATAATGTGGATCAGGGTAGAGGTGACAAACTTTTGGGGCATCTTAGAATTCAGTATCCATGAAAACTATCATGCTAGTGAAATAAGCCAATCCCAAAAAACCAAAGGCCAAATGTTCTCTCTGATATGTGGAAGTTAACACACAATAAGTGGGTAGAGAGGGAAGAATAGAAATTCATTAGATTAGACAAAGGGGAACGAAGGGAAGGGATGGGGAATGGGAATAGGAAAGATAGTACAATTAATCAGACATAACTTTCCTATGTTCATATATGAATACACAACCAGTGTAACTCCACATCATGTACAACCACAGAATGGGAAGTTATACTCCATTTATATATAATGTCAAAATACATCCTACTGTCATGCATATCTAAAAAGAATAAAAATGTTTTAAAAAATTAGTATCCATCCATTTAAGTGGGTTCTTGTGACAAAATGAACCATTTACATTTATATTTTCTTGAATATTAAAAAGACTTTAAACCAGATGTGATGACATACACCTGTAATCCCAGCAACTCCAAAGTCTGAGGGAGGAGGGTCATAAGTTTGAAGCTGGTCTCAGCAACTTAGTGAGGCCCTAAGCAACTTACCAAAAAACAAACAAACAAACAAAAAAAAAAAAAAAACCACACACACACACACACACACACACACACAAGAAGTTGATTCTGAAGCCAGTTTGGCATTTCACTTTGCTTCCTAAGAATTTCAGTTAACTCAAATTGTACAGTGTACATGCAGGGATTCATGTCCTACTTATCTCAGTGTTTTTGCTGACTACTCCATAACATCACAACAAGTATCACATTTTAAAAATTATATCACCAGGTGCAGTGGTGCACACCTGTAACCCCAGCTGATCCAAGGCTGAGGCACGAGTATTGAAAGTTCAAAGCCAGGGGCCGGGATTGTGGCTCAGAGGTAGAGCGCTAGCCTAGCATGTGTGAGGTGCTGGGTTCAGTTCCCAGCACCACATAAAAATAAAGATACTGTGTCCACCTGTAACTAAAAAAATAAATATTAAAAAAAGAAAGTTCAAAGCCAGCCCCAGCAACTTAGTAAGGCACTAAGCAACTCATGAGAACCTTTCTCTAAATAAAACACAAAAAAAAAAAAAAAAAAAAGGGAGTGGGGATATGGCTCAGTGGTTAAGCATCCCTGGGTTCAATCCCTGATACCAAAATAATAACAATAATAAATAAATTAAAATTAAAATTAATAAATAAAGATAATGTCTGCTGTGCACAGGGACGCATGCCTGTAATCCAAGCAATTTGGGAGGCTGAGGCAGGAGGATCAAAAGTTCAAGGCCAGTCTCATCAACATAGCAAGGTAACTTATTAAGACCTGTTTCAAAATAAAAAACAAAAAGGATGTGGCTCAGTGGTAAAGCACCCCTGGGTTCAATCCCCCAGTGCAAGAAACAAACAAATAACAAAAACAGAAACCAAAAAACCCCAAAAGATCTCAGAACTTACCATATGGGGAAAGAAGAAAGAGTAAAACAGGGTACTTAATAAATACAATACAGGGCCAGGTGTGGTAGTGCACACGAATTCCAGTGACCCAGGAGGATCACAAGTTCAAGGCCAGCCTGGGCAACATAGCAAGATCCTATCTCAAAATAAATAAAAAAGGGCTGAAGATGTAGCTCAGGGGTAAAATACCCATGGATTTTATCCCCAGTAACAGGAAAAAAGAAGAAAAGTCTAATAGGTCAGGACAATAAGAATATATTCAGCAATTGAAGACCTGGATAAGGTCAAACAGATGGTAGTTAGGGAGGAAGGGTTACAAGAATGGGACAGATTGAGGACTGGGGTTGTAGCTCACTGTGTCTAGATAAAGCTTAACTTTTTGATGAGAAATAATGATTGGTGAATGACCCAGGGTACAACCATGGATGGACAAAATAAATTGAATGTCTCTAGAAATGAGAAGTCGAAGGAAGGCTGACTTTTTTTTTTTTTTTTTTTTTTTTTTTTGTACCAGGGATTGAACTCAGGGGCACTCAACTACTGAGTCACATCCCCAGCCCTATTTTGTATTTTATTTAAAGACAGGGTCTCACTGAGTTTCTTGGTGCCTCGCTTTTTTGCTGAGGCTGGCTTTGAACTCATGATCCTCTTGCCTCAGCCTCCCTAGCCACTGGGATTACAGGTGTGCACCACCACAACCAGCGATGGATGGCTGACTTTTGACTTTTACTGGGCAGATAGGTATATAAACATGCTCTTTACTGAAACAGGAAGAGTGGGTTTAGAAGAAAAGACAATGAAATCAGTTTTAGACTGTGTCAAATTCATGGTTCTTGTAGGTTGTCCATGTGAAAGCATCCTACAAGCAACCAAATATAAATATCCTGTGTTCATGGAAAGAGATTTGGACTACACAGGTGAATTTGAGAGCCATCATCCCTGGATGGAAGTCAAAGCCAAATTAATGAAAGAGATTACTTAGGGAGAATGTCTTCCTCTAATGAACAAATGAAATCTCTTTACCTCTGTAGAACTTTTTTTCTCTCTCTCAAGTATTGAACTCAGGGCCTCCTTCACATATGCTAGGCAAGCTCTCTACCACTGAGCTACATCTACAGCCCAACTCTGTGCTCTATATTAATATTTTCCTGTTGGCTAATGGTTCTGATTTGTTATTTTTGTTGAACTGTTTCCCATCTTCCTCTTGACAAAAAAAAGTTATTCAAGTGTCTCCACTGAAAACAATGGTGAGAAGCCTTCTCTACTGCTTCTGTGACCTCTACTATTTACCATCAATTATTTTTTACAGTATAAACTTATTCTCCTGTTTAGAATACCAGCTTCCTGAGAACACAGACCCTGTGTCTTATTCTCTGCTGTATTCACAGGGATTAAACAGTGCATGAAGCAAAGAAGAATCTCCAAAAGCATGTGTTAATGAATAAAAAAGTCCAAAGTTTGACATACAAGGTTGACTGGTAAACTCTTATAAATCAATATAAGAAACAGCACAGAAATCATTGCTGATCTCGTTAGATTTATTTTCAACTCCTTAATGAAGCCAAAAAAAACAAGAAGCAAGCAGAAAATAATAACTCCACCTCACCCCATTTAAGATGACTACTATCAAACGAAAAACGAAAAATAAGAAGTGTTGATGAGGAGAAATCAGAAGACTCGTGCATTGTTGGTGAAAATGTAAAGTGGTGCAGTTACTATGGAAAACAGTATCATGGTTCCTTAAAAAAAATTTAAATAGAATTACCATACAACCCAGCAATTCCAATTCTACCCATTTTATACCGAAAGAACTGAAAGCAGGGTCTGAAAGAGATATTTGAACATCCATGTTCATAGATGCATTATTTATATTCCACCGAAAATTGAAATCAACCCGGTCCACAGAGAGACAACAGGATCAACAAAATGTGAAATATACATACAATGTAATATTATTAGCCCTTAGAAAGGAAAGAAATTCTGACACATACTACAATATGGATGAACCTTTAGGATATTATACTAAGGTAAATGTCAATCCCCAAAACACAAATGCTGTATGATTCCACTTACCTGAGGTACTTAAGATTAGTCAGATTTATACAAACAGAAAGTAGGATAGTAATTGGCAGGAGCTGAGAGAGAAGAAAGATAATTGTTTAATAGCTACGGAGTTCCAATGTTGCAAGATGAAGCGTTCAGGAGATGAATATTGATGATGGTTGCACAATTTGAATACACCTAATTACCGAAATGTACATTTGAAAGGGTTAGACGGGGCTGGAAGATGTAGCTAAGTGGTAGAGAGCTTGCCTAGCATGTATGAAGCCCTGGGTTAGATTCCCAGAACCTGAAAGGAAGAAAAAAGTTCAGCTGGTAAGTGGTGCATTTTACCACAATTTTAAAAATAAAAGCACAAAACAAAACCCCACCTATGACCGAACAACAAACCACATCAATCGAAAACAGCATGGAACGAAGAACCTTAGACCTGTCAGCCCTAACAACTCAACCACCAGGCTGTGGGAACTGGGAACCAAGGGCGTGGCAAGGGCACTACTCGGGCTCCAATCGGGCTAGGCTACAGAGAAGCCGCAGGTTAAAGCGGGTCACCCTAAGGGCTGGGCTGCCACTGCGCTGGCGCACATCCGGGCTGCCCGGGCGCCTTTGAAACGTGCCCGGAAGTGACGCTTGTAACGCTGAGACAGGTCCAGGGACTACTAGTGCGAATCGCCTAGGTGAGCAGGGCAGGGGCCGGGGTACTCCTATCGCTATGAACTGCACCATCGAGAAGATCCTGACAGACGCCAAAACACTACTGGAGAGGCTGCGGGAGCACGATGCGGCCGCCGAGTCGCTGGTGGATCAGTCGGCCGCGCTGCACCGACGTGTGGCCGCTATGCGGGAGGCGGGGACAGCGCTTCCGGACCAGGTCAGGCTGAGGGTAGAGGTCCTGGGCCCCCGGGTTCTAGGCACAGAAAGGGAGAAGAGAGATGAGAAATGGGGTCTCGGCTTGGAGTTTATTCCCGGTTCCAGAGGGTAGTGGTGAGAACTTTTGCGAGATCGGGGTCGGGATCCCAGCGCTGGAGCTCTGACTCCTGCTTTCAGTTGCAGCTGCCACTGTACTGTTTATCGCGCGCTTAGTATGTCTGTTTGTCCAGTATCAAGAAGATGCGTCCGACGTGAAGGACATGTCTAGATACAAGCCTCACATTCTACTGTCTCAAGAGAACACACAGATTAGAGACTTGCAGCAGGAAAACAAAGGTTAGTAGTAGGGTCTTTTTGTGTATTTAAGATTTTTTTCATACCTGGTAAAAGTTCACAAAAGTGTACTTCCTATATCTATGTTCATAGCTCAGTTCTCTTGTTAGGATGTTTACTTACTAACAATGAAGTTTTCCAGATTACCCTTTTTAAGGTCATCTACTGATTTTTTTTTCTTTGTGTATTAGCAGCTTATCAAAGAGATGTTTATACAATTGAATTATTAGATGCCTTTTTTTCCCTTTTAGGGTATACCAAACGGAGACTTGCATTTAAAAATAGTTTATATTCTCAAGAGCCTTAGATTTTAATACCCAAGTATTTTTTAAAATATTTTTATTTATTTGCTTTAGTTGTACACAATGCGTTTTTTATTCAATGCATTTTATTTGTACGTGGTGCTGAAGATTGAACCCGGGTCGCCCACGCGCTAGGCGCGCGCTCCACCACTGAGCCACAACCCCAGCCCAATACCCAAGTATTTATTAGAATAAACACTGAAGGGCTGGGGTTGTGGCTCAGCGGCAGAGCGCTTGCCTTGCACGTGCGTGGCCCAGTTTGATCCTCAGCACCACGTAAACATAAATGCATTGCATTGTGTACAACTAAAGTAAATAAAAAATTCGAGTTGTTTATTAAAAAAAAAAGAATAAACACTGAAGTTAAGATTCATAATTATGCAGTTAAGAAAGAACTTCAAGCCCAGCGCGGTTGCACATGCCTGTAATCCCAGCATTTGGGAGGCTGAGGCAGGAGAATTTCGAGTTCAAAGCCAGCCTCAGCAATGGCGAGGCACTTAGCAACTCAGTGAGACCCTGTCTCTAATAAAATACAAAAAAGAGCTGGGGATGTGGCCCAGTGGTCAGGTGCCCCTGAATTCAATACCCGGTACCAAAAAAAGAAAAAAGAAAAAAAAAAGAACGAAATTCAGAGATGTTAAACAATTGGTTTATGAGTATGAGTATTAAGGAACTAAGTTACAGAAATCAAACCCATGTCTTATGATTACACATACCCTGTTATTTCTACCAGACTATGTTGCCTCTGCCTAGAAAGTTTTTTAGTTTTTTGCAGTTGAACCCAGGGGTACTGTACCACTGGGTCACATCCCCAGCCCTTTTTATTTATTTTGAAACAGAGCCTCATTAAGTTGTTCAGGTTGGCCTCACATTTTTGATCCTCCTTCCTCAGCCTCCCAAGTCACTGGGATTACAGGTGTGGGGCCAATATGCTCAGCCTAGAAAGTTAATTTTTATGTAGACTGTAACTTTTCAATTTTGTAGACTTAAACACTAAATCTGAGCTCACTTTATTATGTTTGTTTTTCAAGATAACTTTTATAAATGAACTTTTAAAAATCATAATGCATGTGATCATGTTCTTCATATGAGTAGGAAATATCATTTTTTTCACTTTGAATTCATAATATCTCATGAGTATCATAAAATTACAACTGTTAAGAGTTTAATCTTGGGATCTATCTCTCAGACATCACTGCCAAGGTATTTTATTTTGTTTTTTGTTAGAACTGTGGGTTTCTTTGGAGGAACATCAGGATGCTTTAGAACTCATCATGAGCAAGTACCGGAAACAGATGTTACAGTTAATGGTTGCAAAAAAAGCAGTGGATGCTGAACCAGTTCTGAAAGCTCATCAGTCTCACTCTGCAGTAAGAAATCTGATAAATAAATTCTAAATGAACTGAATTGGAATTTTGAGACTTTTACTTTGTGCACTTGTTTTGGAGAAAGTAGAGTACACATTCATTGTTTATTTTGTTGTGACTTTGTAAAGATATGACTAGAAAGAGGGGGATAAGGGGCTGCTCAAGTCCTTTTGAGTGGGACTAAGTTCCCCTCTGCCCTCAACAAGATCTCTTTTCAAGATGTTAATGCTTAGCTCTTCTGTCAACTATAATGCCAGTTGGTGTTGAAGGTGCTCAGTAAACACTCAGTTGGTTGTTATTTGTACATTTTACTGAATTGTAAGCTTCATGGTTTGGGGAGCATGAATTCATATTTTATCCTTAACCTAGTTCCTGGCACATATCAGGTAGTCAGTAAAGCTTTGTTAAACTAACCGTACTATGTTACTTGAGAAAAATGTTTTGTTTTGTTTTTAAATGACAGTTTTTATACATCAGTCAGTGATGATTTAATGTGGGAGACCCAGTATTGTTCTTCTTATTTTGGGTGTGTATGTGCTGCTAAGGATTAAACCCAGGGTCTTGTGCATGTGAGGCAGGCACTCTACCAACTGAGCTGCATCCCCAACACCCCCAGTATTGTCCTTCTATTTGTACAGTTTTTCATAGTTGTCATTGTACATTCACATGTACTATATCATTTAATCCTGGATTAATAGATTGGAACCTCACTATTTGCTTCAGGTGAAGTGTAATGAAAGATGTTCATTGAATGCATTTTCAGAGTTTTAGGAAACAGGGATATTTAAAATATTTGAATATCTTTCATCTGGAAGAAAAAAAAATTATTTTCTGTGGTCCAGAGAAAACTTAAAAGAGACAAGAATTTAGCTCATATGGAAATACTTTTTAAGAGAGATATTCAAAGATAAAGGAATCTCGTACTGTGGTAAACTTCCTGCTAATAAAAGTATTCAAATTTGAGTTAAACAGCTATGTAATATCCAACATCCAGTGGATAGTTAGACTACAACTGATTTGTTGAATGTGACTACCACAAACTCACTTTATTATGGCTCAGAATAATCAGGGTAATTCTGGTGCAATTTCTGTGGCATAGGTTGAATGAAGATTTTTGTTTTGTTTTGTTTTTCCTATTAATATATTTTTATATTTCAAGGTAACTTTTAAAAAGCATAATTCATATGATCGTGTTCTTCATATGTATAGGAAATATCATTTTCTCACTTTTTCCCTTAATATTTTCACAGGAAATTGAAAGTCAGATTGATAGAATCTGTGAAATGGGAGAAGTGATGAGAAAAGCAGTTCAGATGGATGATGATCAGTTTTGTAAAATTCAGGAAAAACTAGCACAATTGGAGGTAAGATTGTTGATTTTTTAGGTTCACAATTTTTCACAGTTTTTGTAGAGTCTAGACACTAACCTATCACTGCAATGTATTTATGTTTTTTGTGTGTGCTCATGATTTAAAATTACAATTCTTCCTTCATACCATTTTCAGGAAAGAAAATGTAGTAAACTACAATCAATGAAAATATCAACTATGTATTAACTGGGAGTTGAGATATTATCATATTGGGAGAGTAGATAGTGGAAGAAACAGGTTACATGTGAGCTGAAATCCCTCATTTACCATAATAAGTCAAATAGATAACATCTAAAATTAATGATCAGGAGATGGTAGGGCAAGGAATGTAGCTGAGTGGTAGGGCACTTGCCTAGCATCCACAAGTCCCTGGGTTTACTCCCCAGAACCATTTAAAGGGGGGGTGGGGGGGACAGGGGAAGTGGCAGTATACCCATATTATTTAGAATTATGGAAATAAATAGCAAAATACGTAAAAAGAGTTAACCATGAACAAAGCCAAGAAACTGCTGTTTATTTTATAAACTTTATAGATTTAACTTTTTGAAGCTATTTCCATGTAATATTTTTATTAAAATAGAAATATATTACAAAAGAAACACCTAGCACAAAAGTGTACCCCAAAAACATTTTTAGTAGATGGTTTGGTGCTTCCTGCAAGGGGTTATCATGGGCCCTTTGAGAAACAGCTAAAAGCCAGGTACCATGGCAGCAGCAAGATCAAGTCTCAAAAAACAAACAAAAAAGAAGTACTAGAGAGAAAAGATAAGGTCCCTGCCCAAAGTCCAGTGGAAAGAACAAGACTAGTATTTACATAATATGAAATGTTATGTAAGTGCCAGAAGAAACATACCAAAGTATCTTTATGTAGCCTCAAAGATTTATTGACCATGGGCTCTGATGTCTTTGGCAAACCCAGAAATACTATGGTTTACCAGAATTCCTGCAGAAAGAATAATGATGAAGAGTGCAAGCTACTCCATCTGGAAATCAAAGGGAGTGACAGGTCCCAAGTAGGAATTAGGAGTTAGTTAAACGATAGAGTGAATGTCTCTTTATTATCCCTATTTGTCTCAGTTAAGGAAATGTGGTACAAGTTTTACTTAATAATTCCAGTGGAAAAAAACATGGCCCCCAAAATACTACATCCAAGTTATCTAAATGCGGACAAGTTTTTGGAGATTTATAAGCCCCAGTATCTTTATCTTAAATAAAATAAGTATGTAGGCAATGATATCTACCCTAAAGATTGTTATGAAATAACATATATAATGCACCCACATGGTACCTAGGTATAGCTCAGTGAGTGGTTTATCTTCTCTCCCCTTTTTTTCCATTTTACAAAATTGTTGGACATCTAAGAAAGGAAATTAATCAAGAGTGAAGAGATCATTAAGAATTTGAAGCCGGGCGGGGTGGCGCATGCCTGTAATCCCAGCACTTGGGAGGCTGAGGCAGGAGTATCACGAGTTCAAAGCCAGCCTCAGTCAGCAATGGCAAAGCACTTAGCACTTAGATAGGTCTCATTCCCTGTCTCCAATAAAATACAAAAAAGGGCTGGGAATGTGGCCCAGTGGTCGAGTGCCTCTGAGTTCAATCCCCGGTCCCCCCCCCCACCAAAAAAAAAAAAAAAAAAGGAATTTGAAAAACAGTAGTAAAACTTGGGGGAACCATGAAGAGTATGACAAACAGTAAATTTAATTTCTCAAGTGAAGAGGAACCTTGTGTTTTTTCTTCTTTTTATTCCTAACACTTGGTATATAAAAATTACTCCACAAATGTTAAATGAGTAAATAACTAGTATTTTAGGAAATTCTTAGCTCACTAGCTAAGTTTTTGTTTAGTTTTTGTTTCCTTAAAACTAAAATGTTTTCTGTTCCTGGCCCCAAACAATGTGTTCTGACAGAGTTTGACAGTAAAAATACAGGAA
Organism: Tamias sibiricus; assembly: GCA_025594165.1. NCBI lineage: Eukaryota > Metazoa > Chordata > Mammalia > Rodentia > Sciuridae > Tamias > Tamias sibiricus. The sequence goes on along the minus strand of CM046658.1, from coordinate 105,512,388 downwards.
ATAAGATAAACCCACCTTTTTTTCCACCCCCCAGCTTGAAAATAAAGAACTTCGAGAATTGTTGTCCATCAGCAGTGAGTCTCTTCAGGTCAGAAAGGAAAACTCAGTGGACACTGCTTCCCAACCCATCAAATAACTGAACTTCCAAATGATGACCGAAGATTATCTAGGAAGGAATTTATCTTTCCATCCAAGTATTATCCATCCAGTGTCTTGCCTCAGACTTGATTTAGTGTTGATTATAGATATCAGGCAGCAGTTTAGAATTCCTAGTCAATGTTGGTGTCCACAAAATAGTTTTGGGGTGTATTGTCAGAATATACATTGAGTTTCACCATTCCTTTCTCTGTAAGACTACTTTTAATTTTCATTTCTGGGACCTTGATTTATATAAACTGTTTTCTGTTCTTTTTTGTTTTCATATCTCTGAAACTTTGAGCATTTATTATAAGCCAGTTCTTTTATTTTATAAAGGATCATAAAATACACTGCTAAAGATTTTTAAGAGATTTAAATTTTTAAATTTTTTTGGCATAAACCTGGATTTTTCCCCCCATTTGACAGAAATAACATGATTCCACAAAACTAGATTGGCAGATTCTCCTATTTGTAATGTCATTCACCTATGAAGTTTTGATTCTCTCTGGTGCTAGGAGTTGGCACTTTGTGGTTGGGTGTCTTTACTCTTAATTTGAGAGAACCTACTGCTAAATCCCAGGAAATATACTTGAAACTAAACAAGCCAACTATTTTTCCCCCAGTGGTAGTATAGTCATCATATCATTCAAGGAATTTGTCCCGTGTTATGTGTACTCACACATGTGTTCTTTGTTCAAATGCCAAAAGTAACTTTTACTTATTTAATTAAGTAGTCAGTTTCAATTTTGTCTTGTGAGGAAACCTTCAACTTAGGTAGCTTACCTAGGGTAAAGAGCTTATCATGGGTTGGGATTGTGGCTCAGCGGTACAGCGCTCGCCTAGCATGCGCGTGGCCCGGGTTCGATCCTCAGCACCACGTAAAAATAAACCGCATTGTGTACAACTAAAGCAAATAAATAAATATTTAAAGAAAAAAGAGCATATCATGTATTTATCCATATCATAGTTCTTAGATACTATATTTAATTTATATAACTTTTATAGTTAAGAACCACCACCTACTTGAATGTCTCATTATTAGCACTGGTATTTGGCTCTTTTTACATATTTTTTTACATCAATGCATTTTTATTACTTAAGGAGAGTCATTACATTTATAATGCTATGTATGCAACAACAAAGCAACTTTGAGATTCAAATTCTGGGTAGTCAACTAGGTTCACTCATTAACTCATTCCCATTTCAGTTCAGTCACATTTCAGATTTCTGAATTACTTTGTTGTACTGTCTATTTATGTTTTCCCAATAATGGTTCAAATAAACTTGTCAATATTTTCCAGTATCCTTAAACAACATAGTACTGCATGGGAGAGACATGATATTAAAGAGTTATTTGCTAGTGCTTTGTGTGATGTAAAGTTTCTTTTGTACTGCTCTAAAGAACTCCAGATTTAAAAAAAAAAAAAAAAAACACTCCCCAAAATGTCTTAAAGGCATCTGATTCCAGTAATGCCAATGTACTTCCTAGATTACTGGGTATTAATGAACAGTTATATGTCATTTTAGAATCTGTCAAATTTCTTTTCACTGTCCTGCAGAGAATTTAACTGGAAAACACTTATACCCTCCCAGTGTGTGCATTTTTATTTCATTTTCCAAGGGTAAGTAAACTTTTAGTCCAGCTATTTGCCTTGAAATGAGCCCAAAGTGTGTATCACAAGTCCATTTGGGAAGCAGGTGTCCTATACCTTTTGTCAGCTGCCATGCCCAAGTTTTCTTGAAAATGATAAAGTTATCAAGTAGTGCATTAAGATATAATATAGCATTCTTTGCCTTTTGTTCTTTTAGAGCAGTTTATGAAATTTTTTACATCGCAGGTTACAGGATAAACCTATATGTTAATCTTCTCTCCTGGGAAATCAAAATCTTGATGTCCAGTGACTCAGGAGGCTGATGTGGGAGGACTGCAAGTTTGAGGCCCCACGCAACTTAGCAAAACCCTGTCTCAAAATAAAAAGGGCTGGGGTTGGGGTTGTGGCTCAGCAGTAGAGTGCTTGCCTAGCTCATGCGAGGCCCTGGGTTCGATCCTCAGCACCACATAAAAATAAATAAGTAAAATAAAGGTATTGTGTCCAAACTACAAATAAATAAATAAATAAATAAATATTTTAAGAAATACAGGGCTGGGGTTGTAGCTCAGTGGTAAGGAACCCTTGGGTGTAATCCCTAGAAACCTCCCCCCACAAAAAAACAACAACAACAACAAAAAAAAAAAAACGCATGAGTATAAAGAGTTTTCAATGCCCTACATATAAATTCTGGCTGGTGGTAATGCTATAAAGGTAATGTATAGTTAGAAAATTAAATGGAGAAGGAATGCTCATCTTCACTTTCACTGAATATTAATGTCTTGCAGTAGATGGAGGAACTTGACTAGTTTGCAAAATTTCAGTATAAAATTATCATTTCTAGTGAAAACCTATTTTTGAGAATATTAGCCAGTTTTAATGGTTTGTAATTAGCCAGGAGTGGTGTTGTGCTCCTGTAACCCCCGGGACTCAGGAGCCTGAAGCAAGAGGATCACAAATGTAAGGTCAGCCTGGACAACTTAGTGACACTATCTCAAAAAATAAAAAGGGCTTGGGGATGTAGCTCAGTAGTAGAGGCCACTGGGTTCAATCCCCAGTATTGGGGGGCGGAAATCATAAATGTTCTGTAATTAGCACAATATATTCAGCAAGTTTATTTTTTAAAAAGTATCTAATATTAATGACGTATTAATTACAGCAGTACCTTACACATATTCAAACACTGAAGGTGTATTTCAGTATTCCTTAATGTGTGGTTCACTGACTTGCTAAAATAGGAATTTGAGGATGGGATCCAAGAATTTGTATTTAAATAATCATCCTGAATAACTTGTAAGAATACAAGTTTAAGAATGTGTAGACTATAGTGTACAACCAAGAGACTTGAAAAATTGTGCTTTATATGTGTAATATGAAATGAATTGCATTCTGCCATCATATATAACAAATTAGAATAAATAATTTTAAAATATTCTTAAAAGAATCTGTAGATTGTATGTGAAGCATTTCATTAGGAGTTATGACTTAAAAAAGGCCTTGACATTTTCTGAAGAATGGTAAGGGGAGAAAAGCAAGTGTCATATAATGCAACATGATAAATCCACTGCAATGTCTGCCTAACAGTAGAGACTAGAGTTCACCAAAGCAATTTTCTGATATTACCGGAGACTATAATTTCCAATTCTGGTTTCCTGATCGGCCTAGAGATCTTCCTCACTTTTTTTTTATTCCCTCTCTCCCAGGGCCGAGGACTGAACTCAAGACCTGGTGCTTGCTAGGCAAGCAGGTGCTCTGCCACTGAACTAAATCTCCAACCCCAGCCTAAAGATCTTGATAATTACTTTTAATAAAATCATTTTTTGTTAAAGTTGACCCAAATTTGCCTATAAGTAAGAATACTGATATAAAATGAACAGAGTTTTAAAAACAACCATGCACAAGTGGTTTTGATTAATACTTTATAAATTATTTCACACACACACACACACACACACACACATATATGGGTGGGAGGCAAGTACCAGAGATTGAACTCCGTGGCTCTCCACCACTGAGCTACATCCCCAGCACTATTCCAGCCTCCTGCCTCAGCCTCCAGAGCTGCTGGGATTATGTGCGTGTACTACCACTCCCCTCTTGCATTTACATTTTAATGTAGTATTTGACACATAAAAAGAGTAAATGTGGGGCTGAGTTGTGGCTCTGAGGTAGAGCGCTTGCCTAGCTTGCGTGAGGCACTGGGTTCAATATCAGCACCACATAAAAATAAAATACAGGTATTGTGTCCACCTACAACTAAAAAATATTTTTAAAAATAATAAATGTAAGCCAGTTGTAGTGGCATACATACAATCCCAGTGATTCAGGAAGTTTAAGCAGGAGGTTTGAAAGTTCAATGCCAGCTTCAGCATTTTGGCAAGGTCCTTAACAATTTATGGAGATCATGTCTCAAAATTTAGAGAAAGGCTGGCAGTGGGGAGCACATACCTGTAATCCCTCAGAGAATGAGGCAGGAGGATCAAAAGTTCCAGGCCAGTCTCAGCAACTGAATGAGACCCTGTTTCAACATAAAAAGGGCTGGGGATATATGACTCAGTGGTAAAGTGCCCTTGGGTTCAATTCCCAGTACTTCCTCCAAGAAAAGGGTAAATGTAGCATGCAAATAATTTATCAATCATAAGAATTCATTGCCTAAATTAAAAATTAAAACATTACTAATGCTGGGGCTGAGGGCATAGCTGAGTGGTAGAGAGCTTGCCTAGCATGCATGAGGCCCTAGGTTTCATCCCCAGCATCATAAAAACAAAATGAAAATAAAACATTATCAGTGCTTTGCATTTATCTGTTTAATTTCTTCTCTCTCTCCACCCTGTACTCCGTCTCTTTAACAATTTTAATCACAGGTAAAATGTCTTAAATATATGCATCCCTAAAGTGACTTAGTTTTCTTCCTTTTTGAACTTCATAGAAATTTATCATACTATGTGTAGACTAAGGATTTTTTTCAGTGTTTCTAAGACTCACACATTTTGTTGTATATAGCTGTCATTTATTTTCATTGATGTATATTTCATTGTGTGATTATGCAATGTATTGTTAAGAAATACATATATATGGGCTGGAGGTGCAGCTCAGTGGTAGAGTGCATGCCTAGCATGTACAAGGCCCTGAAAAAAAGAAAAGAAAGGGGAAAAAATCCAATAATAATAAAATACATGTTTTTCAAAATCTGTACTAATATCTGGTTTATTTTTAATTCCCCCTCCAACTATCTCATTTATATTAATTTCATTTAATGAAAAGCAGTCATATTTCATATTTTGCAGTTATTCCACTGATTTGCCTCATGGCAACTTTCTCAGTGAATGAAGGAATGTTATCCAGTAATGCAGTGGAAAAAACACCAATGCTTTTTCTTTTGTCACTCTCTTGAATGTTAAACAGATTGGGACCTATGGCACATGCCTGTAATCCCAGCAACTCTAGAGGCTGAGGCAGGAGGATCACAAGTTCAAGGCCAGTCTCAGGAATTTAGCTAGACCCCGTTTCAGAATTTTAAATAAGGGATAGGGATGGTAGTGGAAAAGCACCTCTGAGTCCTGGGTTCATTCCCCAGTATTGCAAAAAGAATAAAGCAACAGGCCGGGCGTGGTGGCGCATGCCTGTAATCCCAGCACTTTGGGAGGCTGAGGCAGGAGGATCACGAGTTCAAAGCCAGCCTCAGCAATGGCGAGGCACTTAGCAACTCAGTGAGACCCTGTCTCTAATAAAATACAAAAAAAAAAGGGCTGGGGATGTGACCCAGTGGTCGAGTGCCGCTGAGTTCAATCCCCCGGTACCAAAAAAAAAAAAAAAAAAAAAAGCAACAGCACAATATCAGGCACGTGAAAGGTACACAGCCATGTATGCTGAATAAAAAAGCAAGTGTATGATAGTTATTCCAATGTCATTGTTTCCATGAACAGTTACAGGTTATAAAATCCAGTTTATATAATGGCAGTTTTGGCTACATTTTGAATAGTGAGATATAACTAAGACGAATATAAGTCATTTGAACTAGTGTGGGGGGAGGCAGCCATTATTTCTAGCAATGGTAAAAGCCATCCTTTTTGTGTGTTTTGTATTCTAAAAACATGCTCTGAGTACCAAAACCTTTTAACCCTAGTTCATAAAATTGTGTTGAATTTAAAAAAAGAAGAGAGAGGAGAGAGGCATAAAACCATGAAGGCATATAAACCAGGCAATGGGAAGCTTGGTTACCATTTTGGAATTCTCCCCGCAGTAGGCCAGGCATAGTGTTACATCAGCCGGGCAGCCTGTTATCGCAGGAACAGTTACAGAAAGAGAAACCAGATAGAAGACATGAAACTGAGTGGGAGGATCCCAAGTTCCAGGCCAGCTTTCTCTAAGCTCAGCAACTGAGACCCTGTCTTTCTAAAAAGTTAAAAATGCTGGGTGGGAGGGGGGGATCCCAAGTTCCAGGCATGGTGACACACACACTTGTAATCCCAGCAACTCAGGAGGCTAAGGCAGGAAGATCATAAATTTGGGGCCAGCTTCAGCAATTTAGCAAGACCCTAAGCAATTTAGCAAAATTCTCTCTCAAAATGAAAAGGGCTGGGGGTGTAGCTCTCAGCTAAGTGGCAAAACTCCGTGGGTTCAATATCCAGTACAAAAAAGAAAGAAAGGAAAATGGCTGGGTGTGACGGCCCATGCCTGAAATCCCAGCAGCTTAGGAGGCTGAGGCTGGAGGATCACAAGTTCAAGGCCAGCCTAGGAAACAGCAAGACCCTGTCTCAAAAAAAAAAAAAAGGGCTTGGGGTATGGCTCAATGTTAGAGTACTCCTGGGTTTAATCCCCATGCCCACCCCCCCCAAAAAAAATAGTAAATACAGAAACCAGTAACATTATCATCTATTATCAATTATGTGCTATACATAATTGTACATGCTATACTTTTATAGGACTGGTAATAGTAGAGTAGGTTTGTCTACACATCACCATAAATACATGAGTAATGCACTATACTACAACTTTACTATGGTTACAACATCACTAGATGATAGGAATTTTTCAGGACTATTATAATATAGGACCACTTTTATTTATTCAGCCAAATACTGACTGAAAGATCATTTTGCAGCACATGGTTGTGAAGCATAACCTCAATCTAATCAAGAGAAAACAAATTGAGGTACATTTACAAAATAATTGACTAATATTGTTCCAAAGTATTAAGCACATGAAAGATAAAGACTGAGAAACTATCACAGAATGGAGACTAGGGAGGTGTAACAAGTAAATGCAGTGTGGCTTCTAGATTTCATTTTTAGAAAGAAAATGGGCTTTAGAAGAAAAGCTAGTGAAATTCAAATTAATTTTGTAGTTTATTTACTATTGTTGTGTCAGAGTTAATCTCATTCTGAAAATGTTCTTTGGTTATATAAAGTTAATACAGAGGGGGCTGGGGTTGTGGCATAGCAGTAGAGCGCTCACCTAGCACATGCGAGGCACTGGGTTTTATCCTAGGCACCACATAAAAATAAAAGTAAATAAAATAAATGTATTGTGTCCAACTACAATATTATTAAAAAGAAGTATTAAAAGAAGTTAGCACAGAGGAAGCTGGTTGAATTGTGGATGAGAAATTTCTATATTTTTTTCTAATGATTCTGTAAGTCTAAAATTTTCTCAGGACAAATATACATTCTCCTGATAAATGATGAGTCTGAGCATAATCTCAAGTGTTTTATTTGACTACCCAGTTGTTTGTTTTTTTCAAGTCTTTTCTCTACTTTGCCTTTGTTTGGCTTATTCTTATTAATATAGATTAATTTATTATGTATTCATGATCTAATATAGTTTTATTTGTGCAAATATATATTCTAATCTCTTCATTTTTAGAAACTTATACTGCTTTGGATGGCTGGAATTTAAAACATATGGTCAAATTTATTACTAAGAAGATTCCACTGGGCATGGCGGCAAATGCCTGTAATCCCAGTGATTTGGGAGGCCAAGGCAGGAGGACTACAAGTTCAACACTAGTCTTAGCAATTTTGCAAAGCCCTAAGCAAATTAATGATACCCTATCTCAAAATTTAAGAGAAGAAAATGGTCTGGGGACATAGCTCAGGGGTAAAGCGTCCCCTGCGTTCAATCCCCAGTACCAAAAAATAACAAAAAGAAATATTCAGAAGAGTTAGACGTTTAGAAGATATTTTAGGAATATCTTTACCAATTTATTTTGCTTAATTTTTTGGCTTTATATACACATATGTGCTAGGCAAGTGCTTTACCACTGAGCCCCAGCCCCAGCCCAAAGGTCTTTTTGTTGTTGTTGTTATTGTTTGTTGGGTTTTGTTTTGCAATGCTGGGGATGGAACCCAGGGCCTCTATACATATTATGGTCCTCAAGGATCTCAAAGGAGGAGCAAATTTGCAGTGCTGGAGGAACCAAAATGGTAGTGAAACTGAATTGCATTGAACCAGGAGCTAGAAAATTAGATGAGGGGACTGGGGTTGTGGCTCAGTGGTAGAGTGCTTGCCCTGCAAGTGTGAGGCACTGGGTTCAATTCTCAGCACTACATACAAGTAAATACATAAAGTAAAGGTCCATCAACAATTTAAAAAAAGAAAGAAAGAAAATTAGATGAAGACAAGATCATTTAGGGCCTGTAGACCATAATAAAAGAGTTTGGACTAATACTATATACAAATGGTTTTCATCCGGTTCTAATTTAAGATAAATTAAAAATATTCTTAGCTGGGCACTGTGGCCCAAGTCTGTAATTTCTGCTACTTAGGAGGCTAAGTTAAGAGGATTGCAAGTTCAGGACCACCAGCCTGGGCTAGTCTCAAAATACTTCTTTCTTTGGGGGAGGGGGGGTCGTGGGGATTGAACCTAGGGTGCTCTGCCATTTAGTTACAGCACCAGTCCTTTTTATCTTTTGAGAGAGGGTTTAAATTGCCTAGGCTGGTCAAGACTTTGCAATCCTCCAGCCTCAACCACCTGAGTCATGGGGATTATAGGTGCGTGACACTGCCCAACTGAAAACAAAATTTCTAAAAAGGGGTTCAGTAGGTTTGTAGCTCAGAGGTAGAGGCAAAGTCATGCATTCAGGACAAAGGCAGGGCAAATGCCTGTAGTCCCAGCTACTCAGGAGGCTAGAGCTGAAGAATCACTTGGGAGCTGGGCGCAGTGGTTCACGCCTGTAATCCCAGCACTTGGGAGGCTGAAGCAGGAGGATCGCAAGTTCAAAGCCAGCCTCAGCAAGGGCTAGGCACTTAGCAACTAAGTGAGACCCTTGTCTCTAATAAAAAATAATAAAAAAAAAAAATAAAGGGCTGGGGATGTGGCCCCAGTGGTCAAGTGCCTCTGAGTTCAATCCCAAGTACCAAAAAAAAAAAAAAAAAAAAAAAAAAAAGAATCACTTGAGCCCAAGTGCAGGAGGCCAGCCTTGGCAACATTGCAAGAACCTAACTCAAAAAAAAGAGAAGAAATTTTTGGACTCTAGGTGTAGCTCAGTGGTAGAATGCATGATTCAGTTAGCATGCACAAGACCCTGGATTCAATCCCCAGTACCAAAAATAAATAAATTATTTTGTGTTACTATCCCAACTGTTATCATCTCAAAGCTACAATGTTACAGTGATTACTTTAGGTGAAACAGTTTAGCACATGTCTTCCCTGAAGTGCAACACTGATATTTTAATGGAAAACATTGTGCAAAGTCTTGGCATTATTTGTTATATAATATTATTTAAATTGTATTAGTTTTTTTCATTAGTGTTTTTCTTATGTATTTATTAATGCATTGGAACTGTCTCCGGGACTAATCCAAAAGCTTTGGATTGTAGGGTACTACCACCAAATCTTATTTATACCAACTATTACAGAATTTTTTTTTTTTTTTTTTTTGTACTGGGGACTTGAACTCAGGGGCACTCGACCACTGGGCCACATCCCCAGCCCCCCCCCCCCCTTTTTTTTGTATTTTATTAGAGACAGGGTCTCACTGAGTTGCTAAGTGCCTTGCCATTGCTGAGGCTGGCTTTGAACTCGCGATCCTCCTGCCTCAGCCTCCCAAGTGCTAGGATTACAGGCGTGCGCCACCACACCTGGCGGTAGAAATAATTATTTTTAATGAAAGTTTTTGTTCCAGATGTATTTTCCTCTTCTGAAATCTTGAATGTAGACCACTTTATCATCCTCTATTACATAATTTTATAAAAGAAATCCCCTTTAATTTCCTAAACAGGAAAGGCATAATGTCAAGAACAAAAGCAGTCCTTCAAATCTTGAATAAATTTAGCCCTCTTCAAGGCTCTACATTGACCTAATTTTTCTTATTACATATAGAATGACAAAAATCTCATCTACCATTCCTCAAGAAAACCTCATAAACATGCAAGGGAGTCTTTTTTTTTTTTTTTTTTTTTTTTTTTTGTGGATGGCTCCAGATATAATGTGGTTATTGATAACTATAGAGAAAAAACACACAGACATAATCTCATTGTCTCAGTATTTTAGAGTAGAAAAATAAGTCACCAAAAATAAGTAATTAATTTTTTTCTGGTGGTTTCTCCCTAATAGACTAAATATCTCTTCCCAAATCCATGACTGCCCTATTGAATAGGAGATAGTTTTCCAAGTACTTTCACAAGTTTCAGCTTTATTTTTTTTTAAAGGAAAAAAGTATTAATTAAAAACATAACTACATTTTTCAGTTTTTTATTTGACTTGAAAATTCATATAAAAGCCATTATCTGAAAATGTAGTAATCTAAATACAAAACTTGCCTTTATTTATGGGTTATAACTGTAGAAATTATGTTAAGTACTGATTTAAATCAAAGTCTCCCACCTGTTACCTTCTTTAATGCATTAAAAGCTACAATTTATATCTCTGGTTTTATATATATTTACATTTTATAATACATGAGTTGATATTAATTTTGGACCAAGGAGGAATTAAAGGCAGTTGGATATTCAGAATGAGGATGATGAAATGGACATATTGTTTAAGGCCTTTTTTATAAAGTTATGTATAATGGGCCAGGTGCAGTGGTGTACACCTATAATCACAGTGACTAGGGAGTCTGAGGTAGGAGGATCCCAAGTCCCAGGCCAGTCTGGGCAACTTAGCAAGACCTCAGCTCAAAAAATAAAAAGGGCTGGGGATGTGGTTCAGTGATTAAGCACCCCTGGGTTTAATCCTCTTCGCCAAAACAAGAAGTTATGTGAAACAGTATAAATCAAGTCTTTATCCTTTCTTATTAATAAGAATTGCACTGAAAGAATCTGGTGAGAATGTTTTACATTTCCCTTTGCAGTGATATTTGAGCATGTGTGCTCCTCCTGGACCTAATTCTATGTTTAGACTAGTTTCACATGACCTTGTATCTAGTACAAGAGCCTAAGGAAATTTTCTGCAACACTGGATTAGAATATTCAGACTCAATCTATTACTAGGAAAGGGAGATCTATATTTATAAAATGAACAAAGGAAACAACTAGTTTGAAATGTTCATATTTTGTAGTTTCCCAGCAGAACATTTCAGTCCCTCCCCCCTACACCCCCACCCAGAACTGGGATTGAACCCAGGGGTACTCTACCACTGAGCTGTGTGCCCAGTCCTTTTTTTTTTTTTTTTTTTTTTTTGTACTGGGGACTTGAACTCGGGACACTCAACCACTGGGCCACATCCCCAGCCCCCCCCCCCCCTTTTTTTTGTATTTTATTAGAGACAGGGTCTCACTGAGTTGCTAAGTGCCTCGCCATTGCTGAGGCTGGCTTTGAACTCGCAATCCTCCTGCCTCAGCCTCCAAGTGCTAGGATTTACAGGCGTGCGCCACCACACCTGGCGGTAGAAATAATTATTTTTAATGAAAGTTTTTGTTCCAGATGTATTTTCCTCTTCTGAAATCTTGAATGTAGACCACTTTATCATCCTCTATTACATAATTTTATAAAAGAAATCCCCTTTAATTTCCTAAACAGGAAAGGCATAATGTCAAGAACAAAAGCAGTCCTTCAAATCTTGAATAAATTTAGCCCTCTTCAAGGCTCTACATTGACCTAATTTTTCTTATTACATATAGAATGACAAAAATCTCATCTACCATTCCTCAAGAAAACCTCATAAACATGCAAGGGAGTCTTTTTTTTTTTTTTTTTTTTTTTTTTGGATGGCTCCAGATATAATGTGGTTATTGATAACTATAGAGAAAAAACACACAGACATAATCTCATTGTCTCAGTATTTTAGAGTAGAAAAATAAGTCACCAAAAATAAGTAATTAATTTTTTTCTGGTGGTTTCTCCCCTAATAGACTAAATATCTCTTCCCAAATCCATGACTGCCCTATTGAATAGGAGATAGTTTTCCAAGTACTTTCACAAGTTTCAGCTTTATTTTTTTTAAAGGAAAAAGTATTAATTAAAAACATAACTACATTTTTCAGTTTTTTATTTGACTTGAAAATTCATATAAAAGCCATTATCTGAAAATGTAGTAATCTAAATACAAAACTTGCCTTTATTTATGGGTTATAACTGTAGAAATTATGTTAAGTACTGATTTAAATCAAAGTCTCCCACCTGTTACCTTCTTTAATGCATTAAAAGCTAAAATTTATATCTCTGGTTTTATATATATTTACATTTTATAATACATGAGTTGATATTAATTTTGGACCAAGGAGGAATTAAAGGCAGTTGGATATTCAGAATGAGGATGATGAAATGGACATATTGTTTAAGGCCTTTTTTATAAAGTTATGTATAATGGGCCAGGTGCAGTGGTGTACACCTATAATCACAGTGACTAGGGAGTCTGAGGTAGGAGGATCCCAAGTCCCAGGCCAGTCTGGGCAACTTAGCAAGACCTCAGCTCAAAAAATAAAAAGGGCTGGGGATGTGGTTCAGTGATTAAGCACCCCTGGGTTTAATCCTCTTCGCCAAAACAAGAAGTTATGTGAAACAGTATAAATCAAGTCTTTATCCTTTCTTATTAATAAGAATTGCACTGAAAGAATCTGGTGAGAATGTTTTACATTTCCCTTTGCAGTGATATTTGAGCATGTGTGCTCCTCCTGGACCTAATTCTATGTTTAGACTAGTTTCACATGACCTTGTATCTAGTACAAGAGCCTAAGGAAATTTTCTGCAACACTGGATTAGAATATTCAGACTCAATCTATTACTAGGAAAGGGAGATCTATATTTATAAAATGAACAAAGGAAACAACTAGTTTGAAATGTTCATATTTTGTAGTTTCCCAGCAGAACATTTCAGTCCCTCCCCCCTACACCCCCACCCAGAACTGGGGATTGAACCCAGGGGTACTCTACCACTGAGCTGTGTGCCCAGTCCTTTTTTTTTTTTTTTTTTTGGTAGCGGGGATTGAACTCGGGACACTCAACCACTGGGCCACATCCCCAGCCCTTTTTTGTATTTTATTAGAGACAGGGTCTCACTGAGTTGCTAAGTGCCTCGCCATTGCTGAGGCTGGCTTTGAACTCGCAATCCTCCTGCCTCAGCCTTCCAAGTGCTGGAATTACAGGCATACACCACCACACCCAGCCTTTTTACTTTTTATTTTGCTTGCCATGCTTATTTTTTATTTTCAGACAGGATCTAAGTTGCTGTGGCTGGCCTGGAACTTGAGATCCTCTGGCCTCCTGTTTCCCTGGTATTACAGGCATGTGTCACCATGCCCAAAGGAACATTCCAGTTTCCAACACTTTCTCATGCTGTCATCCAATACTATTCATTCAAGAGGCTTTTGAGAGTTGGCCAGACACTATCAGGAACCAGGGATGCAAAAGTGAATGTCAGAGGCTCTGTCCAAAAGTATCACTATCTAGTACTAATAATAAGTTAAGCTATGACATCATTGAAAGTAAAGCAAATATCTGTGCTTAGGAAAGCATGGGAAGAGAGAGAAGAGGCAGAATTGAGATGTTAAGCATGAGACTGGATATGGAGAGGAAATCTTTGAATAGAAATAGGATTCTGCCTCCTATTAAAAGTCAGGCCAGAGCGGTGGCGCACGCCTGTAATCCCAGCACTTGGGAGGCTGAGGCAGGAGGATCGCGAGTTCAAAGCCAGCCTCAGCAATGATGAGGCACTTAGCAATTCAGTGAGACCCTGTCTCTAATAAAATACAAAAAAAAAAGGGCTGGGGATGTGGCCCAGTGGTCGAGTGCCCCTGAATTCAATCCCCAGTACCAAAAAAAAAAAAAAAAAAAAAAAAAAGTCAGGATGATTTGCTCAGAACTGAATGTTATACTCTCTTAATACTATGCATCTTTCCTTTGTTCCACTTATTCCAACATTCATGTTTTAATCCACTTTTGTGATTAATGAGGCTGGACTGAAAATTCCTTGAGTACAGGACTATTACTGGAAAAAGGTCTGAAGAGTTCCTGGAGATGGGAAATGACATGGGACAGGTGGGGTCAGGTGGGGTCTTGGCATATGTTACAGAAAAGAACTCCAGCATATGTCAGTTAGAGACACAGAGATTTATTGAAGAAAGCAGATACACAGTAGAGAGGCAGGGGGCAAGTGCTGGGAAATGATATTGGCCAAATTACATTGTGTGTATGTATGAATATGTAACAACAAATCCCATCATTCTGTACAACTATGCACCAAAAAAAAAAAAAAAAAAAGAAAGAAAAAAAAAGTGGAAAGAAAAAAAAAAAGAAGAAAGCAGGTACACATTCAAGGGAGAATGTGGGCTCTTTCAAGAGAGACATATGTTGGGGGGGTAAAGCAGTGAATACACATTCAAGGGAGAATGCAGGCCATCTTTAGAGTAAGGCATGCTTTTGGGGTTCCTGAATCCTCTTTTAAAGGAAACTTGGTGAGAGGTGGGGATGGGAACATATGTGAGAATGACATCAGACTGGTGATCACAAGATAGTTGTGGTGGTTTGATAATTCTGAAGTGGTATCAATTATCTGATCAATCAATAACTGTGGAAAGTTTTCTAAATCATAGGTTTCTTAAAATATTGTTACTCTCTTTATTTATTTATATATTTATTTATTTTTTTTTGGTACCAGGGAATGAACCCAGGGGCACTTAACCACTGAACAACATCCTCAGCCTTTTTTTTTTTTTTTTTTTTTTTTTTTTTTTATTGAGACAGGATCTCACTAAGTTGCTAAGGCTAGCTTTAACTCATGAGCCTCCTGTCTCAGATGGGTTAATCATAGTATGAGGTATTTCACAAGTGAGTGAATTTATGGTACCTCTAAAATTTACAGATTTCACAGAAATTTAGAACCAGGTTTGATAGTGTAAAACTGTAATCTCAGTGACTCAGGATGCTGAGGACCACAAGTTCAAGGAAAGTTTCAGCAATTTATCGAGACCCTATCTCAAAATAAAACATAAAAAAAGGGCTAGGTGGGCATGGTGGCTCACCCCTATAATCCCAGAGACTCAGGAGGCTGAGGCAGGAGGACAGCACATTCAAGACCAGCTTCAGCAAAGGCCCTAAAGACTTAGCAAGACTCTGTCTCAAAATAAAAATATAAAAAAAGGGGCTGGGTATGTAGCTCAATGATTAAGCAACCTGGGGTTCAATCTCCCATACTAAAAAATAAAAGGGGGCTGCAGATGTAACTCAGTGATAGAGTGCCCCTGGACAGAAAGATCAATTTCGCAGAAATTTGGTAGTAACAAGCCTGGAAGAATAACTGATTTGGGGAGTGATGGCCCTAGAAAAGCATGTGAGTCTTAAAATCACACTTCCTATTAGTTTCCTTTCTACCTATTTTTTATTTCTTCCATCCTACTTCAGGACCATGTTCAGTTTTCTTTACTACTGTATACTTCTTAGCAGTTACACATATCAAATGCCAAATAAATGTAATAACAGTGTAGGGAAGTTTTAAATTTTCTCTTTCCCTCAGAAGTTCTGGAAATTTTAGTCTATGACATTGTCAGATGATTAATAAGATAACAAAATTTATCATACACACAGGCATGGAAACCACAAAGACATAGTTGTCCATGTTTATATAATATCTGGCAATACACAAGGGAGTAGTGGGCTGGGGCCCCTAGAGGGAAGAGGTGGCAACCTAAATTATGGGAGATTCAAGAGAGGACCTTCATGGCATTCAAAAGTATCTTATTATGCAGTTTCTGAAGTAGCAGCCCTCAGAAGATCAGTGGTAATCTTTGCCTGGACCAGGTGTCAGATCTCTTATCTCTTCTTCTTCTGAAAAGATCTTTCCGTATCAGATAAGGAAAGAAAACTTCTGTTTGCATTAGTGACTTACTCTACTACTTGTAGATTGATGCAATTTTTTTCCTTCAGAGATATTCCTGTCTGCAGATCTGAAGTTTCTCCGAATACCAAATTTCAAATATGCCTAAGAAGTTATCTGGCGGCAGGATATTTTACTCTTCAACAAAAGCAGTGAGTGGGAGAGTTCTTAAGGGGAGTGACTCTCATTATTTAATACTGCCCAGTCCCGCGAGAGAGCCAGTGAATCTGTGACAGCATTCCTCTCATCAGAGAAAGATTCTTTATTGTTTGATAAACCGTTAAACTTTTCGGTGACCAGATTAGCCATCTCCCTTCCCTTTCTCCGGATGAGTAATTCCTTTACCCTGACTTAAACCTTTCAATTACTTTCGATTACCTGATATATACACGAAAAACTTGTGATAGCTAGGAAGGTCAGTTGAAGGAGTTTTGAGTTTCTTTGTTTTGTTTTTAAGTGATTATACAGCCTTGCTCACTCTTATCTGTTGCAAGCAATGTAGTCTCCGTAAGACAAAGGTCTCAAACTCCCAAATTATTTTACCGTAATTCTGACTCTTTACTAAACAAATTCTACTCTAATGTAGAACACAAGGAATGCTTGCTTCCCCGGTGAGTGAAGAGAAACTCGCGTTTGAGGACTTCTAGATTATCGCTAGAGAAATCCTTTTTATGACATTCCAGGCTACACCCTCAAAATTGTTCGCCCTCAAGGTTTACGCCAGTCTCGCTGCCTAAAACATATTCAGGCTTGCAAAGGCTGGAGACGCCTAAAATCACCTGCCACCTACCTCTACCCCTAGCGTCCCAGCGGAGTCAGTAAACACCGAGATTGCTTCCCGCAGTACTAGGGGAGGGAATGTAGGAGAATGTAGCTACTACCATCTTGGTTGTGGCTAAACTCAGCGCGATGGTTGGCGTCACTCAGCCCCCGTGCGCAAGCGTACTAGTAGTACGCTCCCCCCACCGCCTTCCCGTGCACGCGCTCGGAGCCTGCAACTCTCGCGAGAGAAGCGAGATTTATTCCTACGTACCGGGCCGTGCTGCTTATGGCGGCGCTGGAGAGGGGGCGCTGAGCTGTTGGGGTGAGTACGACCTTAGGGTCCAATTAGGGGTAGCAGGAAGCCAGGTTAAGGGCGGATGAGGAGACGAAGACTAACGAGAGAGACTTCTGAGTCAAGGTGGGCACCTCTAGAGCTCCGAGTAGAGAAGATCTCACCCTGAGTTTCTACCCCAGGCTTTTCAGTTCTTCTCTCGTCCAGCCGTCTAGACTTCTTGTCAGGCCACAGAGTCGTAGCGAGGAGTTGAGGCCTGAGGGGCGCGCGTGGGGGTAGTGGTGGTGGTGACTAAAGTGGGGGGAGGGAGCGAAAATGGAGGCTCCGACCGCAGCCAAGATGGAGGCAGAGGGTGCGGGGCTCGGGCGCGGAGACTGATGGGAGGTGTAGTTTGCCTACTTCCCTCTGCGGCTTGGCCGGGGAAACGGGAACTACAAGTCCCGGCGGGCGGGGCGAGGGGGTGGTGGCGCGGTCCTTTGTGTGAGGGTGGAAGAGCAAAGGCAATGGAGAGGGGCCTACTCTGTCTGTGGATTCTGTGGGGGGTTTTCCCCCGTCACCTGTTTGGGGATCTGACTACGAGTTCCAGAGCGCAGTGCGGCAGTGGCGCCTTCTTTGTGTGTGTGGACTGAGACCCAGCTCCATCTAGGGGAAGTGCTTAGGGAAATCTTACCCCACAGCTGACACTGTAACGCGGCAGAATTGACATCTTTACTCAGTCACCTAGAACTGGGTCTCAACATCCAGCCTTCCTCTATTCGGCTCCCCTTTGGCTTCTTGAGGAAGACAACCAGCCCCTACTCTTTTTGGCTTGTGGTTCTCACCCCTCTATCTTTGAGGAAACGGCGTGGGCCCTAAGTTTGGTGGTGTTTTCACTACCACCTCCTCTGGCTCTTATGTTGCAAGCGCTGGCCCACGTTGTGCAATGAACCTCTTGGCTTCGTCATTCTATGTAAAGTTGGTTTTTTTTTTCTACAGCCGCAGTTGGAGACCCATGCGAGGTTTATGCCGTCCGATGTTTTAGCAATACGAAATCTTGGTTGGGCGGTTTTTTTTTTTTTTTTTGCTTTAAAGGTTTCCTTTAGAAACACCCAGATGGCTGCTGTCTTGTTTGACTCACAAGTGAGACAGGTAACGCTCCCTAAAACAGACTTCACACTGCAAAAAAAAGAATGAACGTTTTTGGGCGAGTTAATTTCCTTGCTTTGCATCTAAAATGTTTGAAAGAATGTAGTGGTCTTTTAAACAGCTGGGAGACTGGCAAAGAGGGAGGGAGGATGTCCAAAGGTTCTGTGGTCGTTAGCTATTTCTTTGGAGAAACTTAAATTTTTATTAGGCTGATGTGAACTGGCAGTTTGCAGCCAGGGCTTCCAGCCTACTTTTTTAAAATGTAGGTTCCAAATTATAACCCACTAATACAAGCTACTCTGCAAAATGCTGATTTTTATTTGGAATTACAAGAAGGCACATCCTCAGTACTACCTTGAGGGGTGATTTAATACGCTGGTGTGGATAAGTAGAGGATTTATATACTTGTGTGCACATATACCAGAATTATAAAATATAGATAATTAACCTTTTTTAGTTCTAGAACCGAAATGAAAGAGATGGTAGTAGTTTGGTTTTGCAGCTGCTCTGGATGTTTACCGTGGAGATAAGTATTTATAGCAGCTGAGTTGAAAAGTAAAGTATTTGAGACACAGAAGATAGGTTTTCTTCTTTTGTAAATAAGGTTTGACTTTCCAAGTGTGACCTTTATAAAGAGTGTGGTTGAAAATTCTGGTAATTCCCTAGCGAATGAAAATTGAGTGTATGAATGCTGATGTGTATTTGTTTTATCCCACCCATTTCCCCTTCCTCCACCTAAAGACACCTCACAGAATTACACTTTCTCTGTTTAATTTGTAGTTAGATATACATTTACTGTTTTCATTACTTTTTTTTTCCCCCCTGGACCGGGGATTGAACTCAGGGGTACTTGACCACTGGGCCACATCCCCAGCCCTTTTTTGTATTTTATTTAGAGACAAGGTCTCACTGAGTTCCTAAGTGCCTCACCATTGTTGAGGCTGGCTTTGAGATCCTCCTGCCTCAGCCTCCTGAGTCACTGGGATTACAGGCGTGTGCCACCACACCAGCCTTGTTTTCATCACTTTTAAGTGTGCATTTCAGTGGCATTGAGTATATTCACATTGCTGTGAACGCCATACTTTCAACAAGATAGTTGAAACATAGAAATTCCTTTTGGACAGGTTTGTTTTTGGTGCTGGGTATTGAAACTGGGAGATTTACCACTGAGCCACATCCTTGGCACTTTTTTTTTTTTTTTTTAAGGCAAGCTCCCTAAATTGCTGAACTGCATTGCGATTCTCCTACCTCAGCCTTCTGACTCCTTTAGGATGAATTTTTGAGGAGCTGGAGTTTTAGGACTGTATTGACAAATATTTTTTAAACACCTTGATCTTATTAAATAAACACAAAGATTTGATGTGCCTTCTTAGCTTTGTCTTCAGAAAACAAAGGGAGACCCACTTTGAGATTTTTAGCTCAAACTGTCTAAAGGAGAGTTGTTAAAAAAACATTTAGTTAGAGTTTTATGATAATGAATTACCACAGCTGCTGGTGGAGGCGGCCCTCACTTGTAATCCCAGCAGCTTGGGAGTCTGAGGCAGGAGGATCATGAGTTCAAAGTCAGCCTCAGCACAAGAGACGCTCTAAGCAACTCAGTCAGACCCTGTGTCTAAAAATAGGGCTGGGGATGTGGTTCAGTGATGAGTGTCCCCTGAGTTCAGTCCCAGATAACCCCCCCCACGCCCACCCCCAGCAAAAAAAAAAAAAAAAAAAAAAAAAAGAATTACTACAGCTAGAAAAGCTTTTATAAGATTTAAGATTTCCTAACTAGAATGTCTCAAGTGGTGAAGCTTGTAGGAATGAGTTTTTGTTTTTTCTTGTTTTGCATCTAAAATGTGTGAAAGAATGTAGTGGTCTTTTAAACAGCTTGGAGACAGGCAAAGAGGGAAGGAGGATGTCCAAAGGTTCTGTGGTCGTTAGCAATTTCTTTGGAGAAACTTAAATTTTTATTAGGCTGATGTGAACTGGCAGTTTGCAGCCAGGGCTTCCAGCCTACTTTTTAAAAATGTAGGTTCCAAATTATAACCCATTAATACAAGCTACTCTGCATTGATGTTAAATTAATTTCTTAAATCCTGATTGGACAAAAAGGAATTTATCTTAATAATTAGAATGTTTTCTTATGGGGGTACCAGGGATTGAATGGAGGGACATCAACCACTGAGCCACATTCCCCAGCCCTTTTTTGTATTTTATTAGAGACAGGTTCTCAGTGAGTAGCTTAGCGCCATGCTGTTGCTGGCTTTGAACTTGCAATGCTTTTTCTTCAGCCTCCTGAGCTGCTGGGATTACAGGCATGCGCCAGAATGTTTTCTACTTGCATGTGAATACCTGGTTAAAAACAAAATAATACACACTGGGCGCTGTGGTGCATGTCTGTGATCCCAGCACTTGGGAGGCTGAGGCAGGAGGATTGCAAGTTCAAAGCCAGCCTCAACAATGGCGAGGCACTCAGCAACTCAGTGAGACCCTGTCTCTAAATAAAATACAAAAAAGCTGAGGATGTGGCCCAGTGGTCGAGTGCCCCCTGAGTTCAATCCCCGGTACCAAAAAAAAAAAAAATTAAAAATATGATCTTTTATGCTGAGGTAAAACATTAACGGGAAGTTGAAAATAAATTGATCAGCAGTTTTTTCACTTTGCACATACATACATGCTATCCTTTTATTTTCAGATATAGCCAGTACATAACCAGTTAGTTATTTGCACTTTTGCTTCCCCAATTTAGTAACTACTAGCTCCTGTGACCAATGCTGTCTCCTTTTACTACAGAAAAATCTGCCTCGTAGCCTTACTTTTGCTAATGTAAAATGTTTTTTTTTTAAACCCCAGGTTAGCTCATATCAATCACTTAAAATGTGATTTGTCAGAATGAAAGTATGCTGTAGTTTAAAATAACAGATTTCAAGGATTGAAAATCTATTTCTAAAATTGATTACACATGGACAGTGATAGCACTTTGGATATAATTGATTAAATAAGACATTTAATTACAATTGTTTATGATTATTATTTTTTGTTCTGAAGATTGAACCCAGAGGCACACTGACACTGAATTACATCTCCAGTGTCTCCCCCACCCTTTTTTTTTTTTTAAAGATGGGATCTCCTTAAGTTGCTAAGCTGGCCTCTAATTGTGTTCCTTCTTCCTCAAGTCTTACAGGTTGCTGAGATTACAGGTATACACCACTACGTCCCACTTAAAATTAATTTCATCTGTTTATTTTGACTTTAATATGGCTTCCAGAAAAATTTAAAAGATATGAGTGTAGCTTGCACTAAATTTTTGTTGGACAACATATTGGTTGTTTTGTTTTTTTTGTACCTGGGATTGAACCCAGTGGTTAAGCACCACTGAGCCACATCCCCAGCCCTTATTAAAGACAGGGTCTCCCTAAGTCCTTAGGGCCTCACTAAGTTGCTGAGGTTGGTCTCTTGGAATCCTCCTGCCTCAGCCTTCTGAGTTGCTGGGATTACAGGCATGTACCACTGCTTGGCCAACAAATTGTATTCTAATGTGTCTGGAGCATTTCTTAAGCTTCAAGAACCCCACTGGCATTTGTCCCACTTCAGACATACTGAATATAACAATAATTAAGTGATAGATACATTATTTTAAATCTTAATATCTCTTCAGTTAATAATTCACCATAGTTGTTACTACTAAATGTGTATAGAAGGATAGTTTCATTGATTTAATGGTATATTTTCACTCAATGGATGATAATTTAGATTGTTTCAAATTGGCTAATTGGCTTTGTATACCTTAGATTCCAAAGTAGAAATGAATTAAAACCTATTAAGTGGTATGCTTGAACCTAAGGGAGGTTAATGCATCAAGAAATATGAACTATGAAGGCAAGAGTGTCGGTCATAACCAACCCCTCCCCCATTAAATTTGTGTGTGTGTGTGTGTGTGTGTGTGTGTATTACACACAGGAGTGCCCTACCACTGACCTACATCTCCAGTCCCCCTTTTTTTTGAGACAGGTTCTGACTGCTTGAACTTGTGGTCCTTCTACCTTAGCCTTCTAAGTTGCTGGGATTAGAGGCATATGTCACTGTTGTCACTGTGTCCATCTGAAAACTTAAGTATGGTGCTCAGTGAATTGTTGGGCAAGGGAGAACTTGACCTATTTGGGTCTTTGCTTTTCTACAAAGGAAGAAGATACTCAAATCGGTTAGGTGGGGAGATTTGTAGTCTGGTTTAGCCTTTCATTAACATTCCCTCCAAGTGAGTACTGTCATGTCTTTATTAAATAATTTGTTAAAA
Source organism: Tamias sibiricus (assembly GCA_025594165.1). Taxonomy (NCBI): domain Eukaryota; kingdom Metazoa; phylum Chordata; class Mammalia; order Rodentia; family Sciuridae; genus Tamias; species Tamias sibiricus. The sequence continues at coordinate 105,489,951 of CM046658.1, read as the reverse complement.
TGATGTATGTAGTGTAATACTTCCCTCTGACCCCTGGTATTGAGGGTTGAACTCAGGGATGATTTACCACTGAGCTACACCTCCAGCGCTTTTTATTATTATTTTGAGACCAGGTCTCCCCAGGGTGCTGAGGTTGGCTTTGAACTTGTGCTTCTGCCTCAGCCTCCAGAGTCACTGGGATTACTGATAGGCACCACCGCATCTATGTAATATATTTTAGATGGATTCCTAACACATGAATGTACTCACTCATCATGTATGAGTGCCTGCTATAATCTCTAGTTTCTGCTAGGCCTTTAAAATAAACCATCTAAGGAAGCTCGTAAATAAAAAAACAGGTGGTGATAATTTTAAGCCAGGTGCCATACAAAATAATCATTTGGATTAAGAAATTAGCTTTAACTCCTGAAACAACATGATGTTGATAATAATGATGCTTTTTCCATATTGAGTAAGGAAAAGGGAGTTGATTGCTTAGCAGTCAGGGAGACTCTTCAGTTGTTCTCTACTATTTTTGTGTGTTTCCTGATTTTTGTTTGGTGTTTATTTTGAGGAAGGGTCTCACTATTTTTCCCAGGCTGACTTCAAACTTGAAATCTTCTGCCTCAGCCTTCCAAGTAGCTGGAATTACAGGCTACTTGGCCACTATATCAGGTTGTTCCCTAGTCTTCAATGTCTACCTTTGAAGGGGATGAAGGTCGATCCATTTATGTTGAGAGCACCAAGGCAAAAGAAGTTGTCAGTATGCTGCTGATAAAAGTTAATAATTTGGGGGGGGGGGTACTGGGATTGAATTCAGGGGTACTTGACCACTGAGCCACATCCCCAGCCATATTTTGTATTTTATTTAGAGATAGGGTCTCACTGAGTTGCTTAGTGCCTTTGCTAAGGCTGGCTTTGAACTCATGATCCTTCTGTCTCAGCCTCCCAAGCCGCTGGGATTACAGGTGTGGTTCCACGACACCCGGTGAAAAGTTAATAATTTGATATGAGTGGTTACCAAGGCCTTTACCAATACCTTTAAGTCCTTCAGTGTTAATTTGATTGAAGAACATTTAACTAGAGAAATCTCATAGCTATGCCCAGTGTGATGACACATATGTGCCTATAATCCCAGCTACTCCAGAGACTATAAGATAGGAGGATTGCAAGTTCTCAGCCAACCTAAGCAATTTAGTGAAACCCTGTCTCAAAATAAAATGAGCAGGGGATATAGCTCAGAGATGGACATCACTGGGTTCTGTTCCTAGTATTGTATCCTCCCGATAAAGAAATCTTATGGCTGTAAAGATATTAATTTAGCCGCTCATTTATTTGTGATTGTTGGTGAATTTGAGCTTTAATAGCTTGTTACTACCCAAGATTGACCCTGCACATTTTAGGTTCAACAAGTTTCTTATTTGTATTACTAGATGACACGCTTGATAGTTTAATACACAACACTGTAGATTGGGTTAATCCAGTTCAAGGGTGGGTGGGTGTGTTGCTGGGAATTGAACCCAGGGCCTTGCTTGCGAGGCACGCACTCTACCAACTTAGCTATATCCCCAACCCCAGTTCAAGTTTTAATGAATTTTTTTCCCCTTTTGTATTAGTTGAATCTAGGTGTGCTTTACCACTAACTACTTCCCCAGCACTTTTTTTTGTTTTTGTTTTTAATTTTCAGACAGTCTCATTTAGTAGCTGAGGGTCTTGCTAAATTACTGGGGCCAGCCTTGAATTTGCTATCCTCCTGCCTTAGCCTCCTGAGTCACTAGGAATTACAGGCATGCACCATGGCACCCCGCCCTTTTTATTTTATTTTTTTAATCTGAGATCGTCTCACTAGGTTACTGAGGGTTTTGCCAAATTGCTAGGCGGGCCTCAAATTGTGTTCCTCCTGCAGTGGTCTCCTGAGTTGCTTGGTTTATAGGCTTGTGCCACCATGCCTGACAAATTGTTTCTTTTGACATTTTTTCCTATAGTACACCCAGTCTTAAGTAGTTCCTTCGGAACTAAGGTATTAAGGTAAAACCGTTATACCAAGCCTACATTTTTTTTTTTTTTTTTTAAAGAAGAGATTATTTGTTTTGTTTGGTATAGGAGATTGAATCTAGGGCACTCCATCAGTGAGCTGTGTCCCCAGCCTTGTTTTTTGTTTTTGTTTTTTAAGAGTCAGGTTCTGGTTAAGTTGCTGAGACTTAACCTGGAACGTGCCTTCCTCCTGTCTCAGCCTCCTTGGTTGCTGGAATATACCACCACATCCGGCTGAGATTATTTATTTATTTTTAGCTTTTATTAGTTTATTTTTTATGTGGTGCTGAGGATTGAGCTCAGTGCCTCACAGTGCTAGGCAAGCTGTCGGCCACTGAACCACAACCCCAGTCCTGCGATTATTTCTTGATTGGATAATTAAGACTTCAATTTGTTAACACTGATAGAATGATTTACATTGAATTGTGGTGTCCTTTGTCCTATTATGAGTTAATTGCCTTTTTGCTATATAAGAGTTGGGGATGTTGCTGAGTACTAGAGCACATTCCTAGTATGTGCAAGCCCCTAGGTTCAATTCCCAGCACTGCAAAAAAAAGAAAAGTAATTAGAACAAGGTACATAAACATGAAATAAAGTGTAGAAATGATTTGGTACCAAAAAATTGGTGTAGGCACTGCATACTGCTGCCTCACTTAGTAGGAGTTAAGAAGGTAATGAGTCTGTTCTGGAAAGGTCAAGAAAGTCCTTGTCATCTTTTTTTTTTTTTAATATTTATTTATTTACTTTAGTTGTACACAATGAAATGCATTTATGTTTACGTGGTGCTGAGGATCGAACCCAGGCCGCACACGTGCGAGGCAAGCGCTCTGCCACTGAGCCACAATCCCAGCCCGTCTTTTTTTTTTTTTTTTTTTTAATATTTATTTATTTTGCTCTAGTTGTACACAATGCATTTATTTTTACGTGGTGCTGAGGATTGAACCCAGGCCGCACACGTGCTAGGCGAGTGCTCTACCACTGAGCCACAACCCCAGCCCCCAGTCCTTGTCATTTTGAAGATGGCAAAATTATGCTCTTTATGGGAAGATCCATATGAATAAAGAAAAAGTTCAGGAACATTTCAAGGGTTATATTTAAGGATTGGAGGAAAGAATAAACCTATCTGGGAGAACTGGAAAACAGCGGAAAGTTAAAATGGAAGCTGATTGTTACGGCACACGCCTGTAATCTCAGCAACTCAGGACCTGTCTCAAAGAAAAAGGGAAAGGTATAAGACACACCTTGGCATGAACCATCATACCAGGCCTCCTAATAGCCATTCTTATTTCTGGTTTTTAAAAAGAGTATGATAGCATCTCTCAGCATGTCCACCTTTTTCTTCTTCCTGTGTAAATCATTTTAGTTGCTGCTGGGCTTGGTGGCCCATGCCTGTAATCCCAGCTACTTGGGAGGCTGAAGTGGCAGGAGGACCATTTAAACTTAGGAGTTTTAGTCCAGCCTGGCAACATTTTAAAAAGTTTTATTTCCCCAAACTCTTTTGGTGGTACATGTCCATAATCCCAGCAACTTGGAAAGCTGAGGCAGGAGGATTGAAAGTTCAAGACCAGCCTCAGCAATTTAGTAAGATCCTGTCTCAAAAAGGCCTGGGGATATGGCTTAGTGGCTAAGTGCCCCTGGGTTTAATCCCCCATACCAAAAAAAAATTTTTTTTCCAATTAACAGCACTGTTGTAGTTAACATTGAGAGTCAGTGCAAAATAATCATAATAAATATCACAATGCAGAATTTGTTGATTTTTACTTACAATTATATTTCTTTTGTGGACATTTCTTATCTACTTACTGCAACAACTCAAATGAGATTTGCTTCCTTCACTAAATCATCTACAGTAGTTGTTCAAGACTTACTACCACTTTTACAAAGAACTAAGGCTGTTTCTTGTTAACATCAAGTTGGAATGTTTTATATTCTGACTTGACTACACCTGTCACACGACATACCTATTTCACTGTGACCCAACCCACTGTTCTAGCCCAGCTAGTCTATTGATTTCCTCTGACACAAGGCATACTTGTTGCTGTAGTCATTCACAAGAAAACTGTACTTAGTGCCGGTCTTTAAAAATCATATAATACATTGTCCCTGTTCTCAAACAACTTAGAATTTAGTGGCATATTCTGGATTGGCTTATGTGGTATTTTGTGCCTAGAATACTCAGCTGTTTATTTTCTCCTAGAATTCTGCTTGGTTTTCCAAGTTCAGTTCAAATTTTATACCTTCTTTATGCTCACCATGTTGTTTTGATACTCACACAGTTATGAACAAACAATATTTTTATTTATTTTTTAGTTGGAGAGAATACCTTTATTTTATTTGTTTTTATGTGATGCTGAGTATTGAAACCCAGGGCCTCACACATGCTAAGCGAGTGCTCTATTGCTGAGCCACAACCCCAGGCCCTGAACAAACAATATTTTTAGTATAATATATGTAGGTACCCAAATATTAAATAAGCAAATTAATTTGGGGTATTTTTATCCTATATTCTGGCTCTTCTCAGCAAGACTGTAGGCTTTAATGGGAGGAAGTTCTTTTATATTTTCCAGAAAACCTAATAGAGTGCTGGATGCTTTTAAAAATGTTCTGTATTAAATTGAAAATTATGCTGTGTAACTTCCAGCTTATATGCAAGTGGGAGGTTAAGGACAGACTGTAGAATAACTTGACATCTTGGGTATGTGATGCCAAAGAAGGAAGTAATCTTTATTTGAACAATTTCTCAATTACTGTCACATAATAGTGCTTTCAATTTTCCTAAATTGTTTGACCATGATTCTTTGTTAATTAGGTTTGCCTTGCTTCCCACTCTGTTACTGATTCTTCTGTGTATGTTATACTTAAAGTCTTCATTTTTTGCCTCTAGTATGAAGTGTAACAGAACAGACTTTACCACCTGAAACTGCTGCTTCAAGTTCAGATCAGGCAAGGAACAAACCTCGTAACAACCAACAAGACCAAAGAAGAGTACACTTAAGTTGAAGACACAACACTTGATCTGAAACAAGAAGTTTGTGCCTACTCAACAGCTTTGAAAGAGCACTTCCCAACGCTGCTAGTAGTCTTTGTTTTCTTCAGTGCTGTACTGTGAGATTGCCCGGTGCAGCAGCAGTTGTATTCTTTATTAGCTTGGTAGATCATTTTCTCTCGCTCTTTTTTTTTTTAATACTAGCAACTTTCATCCTTTGAAACGTGTGCTGAAAAAGAAGAATCAGCAAATACTACTGAAAGTGCAATATTTGATTATCACTGCGAGGTGGGTTTGTAGCTTTAAGAATCAATTCTGTAATTCTGGATTCTATAATTGTTCAAAAAATACATATATCTTTTTTTATAGTATTGTGGATTGAATCCAGGGGCACTCTACTACTGAGCTACATCCCTAGCCCTTTTGTTTATTATTTTGACACAGGGTCTTGCTGAGTTTCCCAGTTGGACTTGAACTTGAGATCTTCCTGCCTCAGCCTCCCAAGTCACTGGGATTATAGGCATGTGCCAATGTGCCCAGCCCAAATACAAAGTCTTAATTTCTTTTCTAAAGATACTCAGAAAATAATTTTTACATTCTAAATTATCTAGTGTGGAGATAGTATCATTCATTTATTGTCTCTTATTAGGCAACTGAGATTTTTGTACAAATGATTATATTGATACATGCTATTCTCTTTTGGCTTACTGGTCTCATAGATAAGTTCCACATGTACTACTTTAAAAGTTTCATTAGTCATGGTGGTGCACACCTGCCTTGGGAGGTTCAAAGCCAGCCTCAAAAACTAAATTAGGCTATAAGCAACCTAGTGAGACTCTGTCTCAAAAAAAAAGGTGCTGGGGATGTGGTTTAGTGGTTAAGTGCCCTTGGGCTCAATACCTGGTTACCCGTGGTTTTACAATACATTTCTGATTTCAACAAGGTCCCGTCTAAATGTTCCTATTCCTTGAACAATAAAGGTTGGCAATGTTGTTAGCTTCATAAAGAAGGAAACTTGTTTTGTATCCAATACTTAGTGCTGCCACTAGCTGGTATTTAGTACATATTTATGAATGAATGGTTATCATGCTTACTATATTGTTAGGCATTGCCGGTGCTGGAATATGATAATGAATAGAGACTGGGGATGTAACTTAGAGCGCTTGCCTAGCAGGCATGGAACTCTAGATTGAATCCCTAGTACCAGCAAAAAACAATGAACAAGACAGTAATGGACTTGTGATTTAGAGCAATTTATTATAAAGTGTTGGTTAATGTAGGCTAAGAGAGAAAATGTGCAGAGTATAAACTAGAGCAGTTTTCTCAAGAGGGAAAGACATTTGAAGATGAGTAACACTTTATTAAGAGGGTGTCTTGAGGTGGTAACAAAATTAATAGATTCAGGGAGATCTGAAAGTACATAGTGTATATTGAATAATCCAGTAATGAACAGAGTAGAAAACACAGTTTTATAGCATGGAGAGAGTAACTGGAAGAGGAACCTTCTTGGAGTCAGGTTCTGAAGGGCCCAGTGTATTTGACATTCTTCTGTAGGAGAGGCATCACAAGGGAATAATGGATGTTTTTCAAAAGTGAAATAACTTTTTTATTTTAGATTTGAAAATAATGTATTCATTTGGTGGATAGATTAAGGATTGAGAAGACTACAGAAGATAAGAGCTGGTGTATAAATGGAGAAACAGGCATTAAATGTTCTAATTGTAAAAGTAAAGATTTGGTACCATTTAAATGTGAAGATAAGCCTATACAGAATGGAGTTAGTCTACCCAGTTGGCCAACTCTTTGTTGTTCACAGGAATAGGAACATTTAGTTGGGACCTTGTTGAAATTAGAAATGTATTGTGAAACCAGGCATGGTGGCACATGCCTTAATATTAGTGACTTAAAAGGCTGAGGTAGGAAAATGCCAAGTTTGAGGCCAGCCTGAGCAACTTAGCAAGGCCCTATTTAAAAATAAAATGGAATAGGGATGTAGTTCAATGGTAGAGCACTTGCCTAGCGTGTGCAAAGCCCTAAGTTCAGTCACAAGTATCAAAAAAAGAAATATATTGTGAAAATCTATTGTTTTCATTAGATTGTAATCTGAAGTTGAACAAAATATGCAAGGCTGAAATGTTAAAGAGTGATCTTTAAACGGTAGGCTTGTGGAGAGCAATTTTTAAAAATTTATCAAGTGTATAGATTTTCTGAAATGAGTAGAAATAGAGGCTTGGAAAATTCAGAAAGGAGTCATCAGTTTATAAGTGGTAAAGGAAGGAATACCATGAAGAGAACATTAAAAATAGTAGTGAAGAGAGAAACACCAAAGAATATAATTTCAAGGAGAAGTTCTTGATAAAAATGCTGCAGAGGTCAATGAATGAGAAACGAAAACATTGTTCTCATAAAAGTTAATTTTCAAGAGGTGCTCAGGCATTTATGTCCAATTTATGTCCAAAGGTTGTGTGATAGTATTAAAGATCTTATTGTGGACCAGAATTACTCCTTTAACTACTGAAAACAACCAATAGTAGCAATTAGTTGAAATTATTTCCATAAACAGACAAGGAATTTTAAGGTAATTGTTAATACCATTCAGGTTTTTTTTTTTTTTAATATTTATTTATTTGCTTTAGTTGTACACAATGCAATGCATTTATGTTTACGTGGTGCTGAGGATCGAACCCGGGCTGCGCACGTTCGAGGCGAGCGCTCTGCTGCTGAGCCACAACCCCAGCCCAATGCCATTCAGTTTTTGTTGGTTTCTATCTCATCTGATTTTTTAAAAATATCTTTTAAGACGTGTTGGCCACAGTGGTGCATGCCTGTAATCCCAGTGGCTCAGGAGGTTGAGGCAGCAGGATCGAATGTTCAAAGCCAGCCTCAGCAATATAACAAGGCCCTAAGCAGCTCTGTGAGACTTTGTCTCTTAATAAAATTTTTAAAGGGGCTGGGGATGTGGCTCTGTGGCTGAGCACCCTGGGTTTAGTCCCCAGTATGGGGAAAAAAAGTGATTGCACTTGAATCTGTTGGATTAGATGAGGAAGACAATGCAAATTGAAATTGTACAGTTTTGTATTTATATTTCAAAAGGGTAAGAGACAAGAAACTAAGGCTCCCATAGTTAGAAATGCTTTTTGTTTAGCCTAGTCTTTGTATTCTGAATATTACTTTGCTACATGAACGTGTTTAATATATAAATAAGTATACCATATGTACCCATTGCTGCATTCGAGGTAGGGGGCTGGCCCCCAAACATGATGTTATTGTACAGTTGTGAAATATTCTAGTTGAAATGGGTATAGCTACGGAAACAGATTTGATAATGTAGTAGAATCCCAGATTTTAAAGGGCGTTTTTGTAAAATCATTAAAAGTAGTGCATGATTAGGAAGGAATAAATATTTAAGAGTGGAATTAGCCCTTATTGGCAAAAAAGAATAATAAGACTTATTGAAGTTTGTTTGGCATATGAATATAGACATGAATTGGTTTGGTGAGTGATTTGATCAAAACAGTCTAAAGGTGACCAAAGGAAAGCAAAATGAGGAAATGCTGTTATGCTTCTAGCTTTCTTCTGCAGAGAAACTAATTTCTTCAAAACTGAAGCTTCAGATGAATGAGAACAGGGTAACTTGCTAGTTGCTAGGTATATGATAGTAGTTAATAGAGCCCTGTGGCCAGAAGCTATAAATGTCCTGATTTTTCACAGTTAACAGAACTGTGGAACTTGTTGTCTATTCCTAGCAAAAAATCTAGGAGCCAATGAATTTTTTAAAAAAGCAAAAAAAAACAACTGGGGATTAAATCCAGTGACACTTTACCACTGAGCTGAGTTTCTAGCCCTTTATGTATGTATGTATATGTATGTTTGGGTACTTGTATGTTTGAACCCAGGGATGCCTTACCACTGAGCTACATCCCAAACCCTTTTTTTTTTTTTGGAGACAGGGTCTCACTGTGTTGCATAGGGCCTCACTAAATTGCTGAGGCTGGCCCCAAACTTAAATTAAATCCTCCTGCCTTGGCCTCTATAGTCACTAGGATTACTGGCGTGTGCCACTGCAGTTGGCCCCAACCCCCTTTTTTTGAGTGTCTTTATCATTAATTATTGTACTAGGCATTGAAACCAGGGGCAGTTTACCACTGAGCTATATACCCAGCCCTTTTATTTTTATTTATTTATTTATTAAGAGGCAGGGTCTTGCTTAATTGCTGAAGCTGGCCTCATATTTACAGTCCTCCTGCCTGCCTCCCAAGTTGCTGGGATTGCAGGTGTGTACCACCACACACCAGCTGTATAGACACAGCTGAGTGCCTTTATCTTAATGTTTTATAAATAAGGATCTGTTACTAAGCTATCTACTTTGTCCATTGGCTTTCTACTTTGATGTGTACGTTTTTGTTATTTTCATTTTGTGTAATAGTACTTCTTAAAAGGCTTTTGGTGGTGGTCCTGATGAAGAAATAATTTGTAATGTATAAAAATATAGTTCAGCCAAATTATTAGGTATTCTTTGAAAAGAGTTAACATGTTCTATCTAAAATTGTTTGAGTCGTATAGTCTTTCCCTTTGGAAGAAAAATAGAAACTTCAAATGGACAAAGACTAAGGAAAGACAGTTCAAGTTAACAAGGACTCTAGGAGAAGGGGGGAATTCTTTTTCAACTGTATTTTGGTACATTGAGGGGTGCGATTATACCCTAGACTCTAATGCCTTTTTGGGAAACAAGTCTTTTTAGAAGGAAACGATCTCTCTTTCTTTTGGTCGATTTTTTTTCCCTGTTGAGAAAAACAGGATTCCTATCTCTTACCTGCAAGAATGGAGACCTGAGAATGTGTTTTTTCCAACTTTCTGATTTTGATATTATAGATCTTACCAATATTTTCTTGTTTATATATAAGAAATACAGTTTAAACATGAAAGAAGCACTGTTTGAAAGTCACAATCTCCATTAGTGATGGAGGAAAATGATTTTTGAATTATTTTTATATTGTTGGTCAGTTAAAAATGTATTGTCTGTATTCGTAGGTTGTATAACTATACTTTGTTTGCATTGTAAAACATAGTGGTCCAAAAAATGAGCATAAAGAAAAAATAAGCAGTATTCTGAAAGTAGTTTGCCTGTTAAGAGTTGCAGAAATATTTCATTTTCACTAGATACGCTATGTTCCAGATGCTTATTTTAAATATTTCGTTTTAAAAAAACTATCCTATCCTGAATTAATTTCTCAGGGACAATTTACATGAGATGTGTTTTATTGCAGTTGATATAAGTCCATAGCATAGTCTTTAAAAAAATATTTTTTAGTTGTAGATGGACACAATATTTATTTTTATGTGGTGCTGAGGATCAAACTCAGTGCCTCACATGTGCTAGGCAAGTGCTCTACGAGGGAGCTACAACCACAGCCACATAGCAGAGTCTTGATCTTAACTTTTTGGCACATTTGTCATATATTATTTAGAAAGTCATTTTTTTCATCCCTGACATGGTGATGGCATGTTTGTAATTCTAACTACTCAGGCTTAGGCAAGAGGATCACAAGTTCAAGGCCCACATGGGCAAGTAAGACCCTATCTTAAAATGGTCTAGGGATATACCTCAGTGGTAAAGTGCTCTGTTTTTAATCTCCAATACCATAATACAGTCATTTCTTTCATCACATAGAATTTGAATAACTAGTATAAGAAATTGAGGTGTCAACTCTCATGCTCTTTGCCTGTGCTTGCCTTACCTTTTATTTTATCTAAGGTTTTTTGGCAGAAATATTTTTCAACTATATTTCCATTTGTAAGCTTAAATTTGTATGTCTACTTCTTTGGGCATATTGAAATTGTAATGTGCCAGGAACAAATGAATGAAGATTTCATTGTCATCCTGTTATGGAGTCTTCTAAAAGTTTTTTCCTCAGAATAACTAGGGCTGGGGAATATAGTGCAGTGATAGAGCACCCCTGGGTTCCGTCCCCAGTACTGCAAACAATCATAATAACAAAGTTACTGGATGTTAAATTGGATTGAATGGTCTCCAGAAACCACCAGAAAGTTCTTTTGGGTTTTGTTGTTTTCCAGACTAAGCCTTAAAGGTGCCTAGCCTCTGAACTACAACCCTGGTCCTTGTTATTTTTTATCTTATTGAGGTTGGTCTCAAACTTGAAATCCTCCTGTTTCAGCCTCCTGAGTCACAGGGATTATAGGTGTGTGTCTAGTGCCTGGCCAGAAAGTGGGTTTCTTTTTGTTTTTGTACTGGGTATTGAACCCTTGGGTGCTTAACCACTGAGCCACAACCCCAGCCCTTTTCGTTTTTTTATTTTGAGACAAGGTCTCACAAAGTTTCTCAGGGCCTCACTAAATTGCTGAGGCTAGCCTCAGCCTCCTGAGTCACTGGGATTAGAAGAGTGCCACCATGCCCAGCTACAAAGTTCTTAATGATATTTAAAAATTGTAGATAACATGAGATAGGTATTATTTTAGTGGCTTTGAAAATACATTTTAATTTGATCTTTTAATGTTACAATATGAATAAGTGTACTATATTTTGCTGAATTAGCCCAATAAGTGTAAAAAGGTTGAATGTCAAATGTATTATATTTTTATTAATCATAGTTATGAACATTATCTTATGTCACCACAGCATTTGAGATGGAGAATGTATTTACTATGTCATCAGATCCTCATCCCCCTCCTGCAGCTCCTCCTTTACTTTCTTTACCTTTATCTTCATCTTCTACCTCATCTGGGACTAAAAAACAAAAGAGGACCCCCCATGTATCAGAGATCTGTAAGTCAGGAAAGAAACAGTTGCAGCTTGTCTGCTTTGTGTTAAGAGCATGATTCAGGCGGGCCACTCAATATGGTTGTAATGGCCTTAAACTCACTAACTTCCCTAAACATCTTTTTCACCTGGAATCTTGAATGATAACTGCTCATAGCATGTTCAAGATTCAGAAGCATTGGTATCACCTTGGATTTTGTTAGAAATGGAGTACCTCTATTTTAACAAGATTGACAAGTTATTAAGTTCGAGAAATCTTGTTTAGAACCCATACTGTGGAGGTAGACCTTCTTGGTTTGTAACATCTACCATTTGATTTTTGGCAAGTCAAGTTCTCTGCATCTGTTTCCTCACTGGTAAAGTGGAGATAACATAATATTACTTTTTCATGGACTTTTGTAAAAATCGAGTTAATACATGTTAAACAGAATACTGGCTAGCATAAAAGAACTGCTTACAAGTATGGTGGATTTTATTTAATTTGACCAACCTACATACTATTTAACTGCTTAGACTTTATCTTTCTAGATTTTAATCATCCTTTTTTTTTTCCTAGTGAAAGTATTCATTTTATTAATAATGCCCAACATTTCACTTAAAGTTTTTTTTTAAATATTTATTTATTTACTTTAGTTGTACACAATGCAATGCATTTATGTTTACATGGTGCTGAGGATCGAACCCGGGCCACGCACGTGCGAGGCGAGCGCTCTGCCGCTGAGCCACAACCCCAACCAAGTTTTTTTTTTTTTTTTTTTTTTTTTTTTTTTTTTTTTTTTTTTTTTGCTTTAGTTGTACACAATGCGTTTATTTGTACATGGTGCTGAGGATTGAACCCCGGGCCGCGCAGGTGCTAGGCAAGCGCTCTACCGCTGAGCCACAATCCCAGCCCTTCACTTAAAGTTCTTATAAATCAAATTTTTAATGCAAGGATCTAAAAGTAATTATAAATACTTAAAGATGTTGCTGCTGCAGTAAATTATACATTTAGCCTTGTTAGAGATTTTGTTGTTTTATGCCGTATTTAAATTTATAATCCATTTATAAGGTTTGCTAAAAGTGAAATGAAATATACAAGGTGATAGTATTTAATGACCTGAACAGATTCCATTACATTGCATTTAAGTAGTTCCATTTTCACTAAAGAATGTTTTCTTTTGCTTTATCTAATCATAAAAACAAAATGCCATTAGAGATTTCATCAGTGTGTGAAAAGTGAAAGGATTCCTGCAGGTGAAAAGACTTATTTAAGTTTACGTGTGAAATGATTGAACAATATTAGAATAAAAGCATTTTTGTTATCTTGGAGTTTTGCCTTAAGTTTTCTAACTTGCTATTTTGGTTTGTCTTTTAAAGGGGCCTAAGCATGCTTTACTCCAAAATATTCTAGTTCAGAGAAAGTATTGCATAGAAAGTTTGTTTTATTGTGTTAATCTCTACTAACTTTAAATATGCCTTCAAGATGCATGGCTTACAGAGTTGTACTAAGATGTTTATTTAAGTTTGAAAATGTGTAAACAAGTCTTCATAGTTTTAGATCCTTTGTTCTGAAGTTGTTGTAGTAACTTAATGTAATGGCAGCTTTTGCTAATGTAGTTGCTTTACTTTAATATTAAATTCCAGAAATTGTATTTTGTATGTTTAGTGAAAATTCCCCCATAAATGAGGGTGGTTCCCTAAAATATTTCTTCTGAAATGTCTTGTTAGCTAAATTATTTTAGTAATAAAAGCCCTTAATTCTATTTCACCTTTATTTTCTTTGCCTTTTATATTGAAGATTTAGTTATTTAGTATACTGTGGAGGTTACATACAGATCTGTATGTACTGAGTTCTTTTTCTTTTCAAAACAGATGAGCTTTGATCCAAACCTTCTCCACAACAATGGACACAATGGGTACCCCAATGGTACTTCAGCAGCACTGCGTGAAACTGGGGTTATTGAAAAACTATTAACCTCTTATGGATTTATTCAGTGTTCAGAACGTCAAGCTAGACTTTTCTTCCACTGTTCACAATATAATGGCAACCTGCAGGACTTAAAAGTAGGAGGTAATCTGCCAGTTTTTACGTTTCTTTTGAGTGTCAACTTATTCATGAGAGTGCTTTTCAAAAAATATTTTAAGTCCCCCCCAAAAAAAAGGAATGAAAGTTTTGGCTTTTTTTTTTTTTTTTTTTTCCAAATTAACTGACATATGTAGCAGAGTCCTATTTTGTTGTTGTTGTGTCTATGAGGGATAAGACTAGTTGACTAAAAGATACCTTTGAGTATTTTTATGGTAAATGCTTAGAAGGTATAAAGGGCTGAAATTATGAAGTTCTGCGGGTTTTTTTTTTGTTTGTTTTTGTCTGAGAAAATCAGAACAATGGCTAAAACATGAGTATTTGATACACCAAATGCCCTAGGTACATGCTTTTAAGCATTGTTTTGGTTAATCCTCACAATAATCTTATTTTTTAAAATTTATTCTCATTTTGCAGTAAGGAATCTGAAGTATAGAAAGGTTAAAAGAAAACCTTGTCAAAGGTTATGATTTGTGTATTGCCTCCTTTGTAATATGTGTAAATGCCATGAAAACTAAGACTTAATATGTGGTTTAGTCTAAGGCAGTGGTTCTGAAACATTAGTGTGTATCAGAATTACCTGGAAGGCTTGTTAAAACAGATTGTTGTACTTGATCCCAGAGTTTGTCTTTGCATAGGTCTGGAGTGAGGCCCAAGAATTTGCATTTGTACTGAATTCCCAGGTAATGTTTATGCTGCTGGTCCAGGACCACACTTCAAGAACCACTGGTTTAAGGTGGCTCAAATGCTATCTTAAGTAGAACTCGGAGGTGAGATACCATTTTGCAAACATTAGTCCAACAAACATAACACATTCTTTATTTTAGATGATGTTGAATTTGAAGTATCATCTGACCGGCGGACTGGGAAACCCATTGCTATTAAATTGGTGAAGATTAAACCAGAAATCCACCCTGAAACGAACGATGAATGGACAAGTTAGTGACTTTGATGCTTTGTATTTTCTTAGGGCCCTGCATTTGCATATCTTTCACATTAGAAAAGGAAGATACTCCCCATCTCCTCAGTTTGCACGAAAGACAGCTATAGTATATAAAGATTACTATTTTAAAATTATATCAGAAGCACTGGCATATCTTGACCTGACATAAAAGTATGGTCAAGACTCAATTTGGGTTTTATATATAACCCTAAGTCTATACTTACAGTCAACTTATATGCTGTAAGTTTGAAATTTGGCAGCATGACATCCTCTTATGGATCATATTAAAATGTATCCTTGTGTATAGTATAGAGGATATAAAAATTCAGTTTATATTGCACAGTGCTGCTCCTGAAATGATTAGCAATGGAAATTTTTTTTTTTTTTGACTGGTAGGTTGTGTGCGCTGTTCCTCACAACTTAGAGAGTAAATCTCCAGCTGCCCCGGGTCAGAGTCCAACAGGGAGTGTATGCTACGAACGTAATGGGGTAAACTTGTGTATTTTTCTTAAACCTTTGCCTGATCCACCATGTGATCTATAAGCGTACTTTAAAATTCAAAGTAGAAAACGTAAGCTAGTTGCTAAAATCAGTTTTAAATTTGATTTCTAAGAGGCTTCAAGTGCAGCATAATCAAAAAATTTAAAAAGAAAAAATCCATAGGACTTCCAAGTGTCTTAGCTTGCCCAAGTATGACCTTAGTTAGAATCTTAAGGTAAAATGCTCCTTTAAATGCTTTTTTGGGGGGTGCTATGGGGGGGTACTTTTTCCGGTTCCTTTTAAGCACTAACTCCAGCTTTTTTGTTTGGAATGCCTTACATAAAAATTGTCTTTTTGAAATGTACCTAGTCTCTGGGCAAATGCTTCCACGTGTGTAAACTTTTTGAAGTTGGATTGCTGCTCAGCTGTGCACTCGCAGAAGTCATCAGCACCATGGAGGGGGAAAATGTGTGTTTATATGAATAAAACAACTTGTCATAAAGCATATAATTTTTAAGATATTTGGCTTGGAACTGCCAGTATAAGAAGTGTTTAAGTAAATCATAGAATACAGTGAGTGAATATGTGCCCTGCCAAGATAGTAATAATAATTTATCACTTCACAGGAAGTGTTTTATCTGACATACACCCCTGAAGATGTTGAAGGGAATGTTCAGCTGGAAACCGGAGATAAAATAAATTTTGTAATTGATAACAATAAACAGTAAGTTCTTTTCAGAATTTTCCCACCTACATAATTCTTGGTTGGTTTTACATTAAGAAATTTGAAGTGAGTTAAAAACCTAACATAAATCTAGATAGTTTGACCTTCTAAATTTTTTATTTATCACCTGAGTGTTCTATGGCAGGCACTGTACAAGATGTCAATAGGAAATGATGAAAAACAATAGGAAAGGATGAAAACATGGTCAGTTTTTCAAGGAGTATGATTGGTTTAGATCTTTGGAAGTGATAGAGATGGTAGACGTTTGGAGACTAGAAATGAGCTAGACTAGAGTTAACTATGTCAAGAGTTAAAAAGAAAGATGAGGACATAATAAAGATAAGCCAGGGATGGTGGAGTTGAGAAGTAAAATCACATTGAGGAAAAAAAATTTCGATCCTTTGGTTCATAAGCGTGATGATTGGGTGTTCACACTATTGTGTGAGGTGTCCCTCCCTCTAAACCTTGTTACGACTTCAGCACATTACCCTTCTGATGTGAAAAAAAAAAAATTCACATTGGGAAGATAAAATCATCAAAATGAATTGATTAATAGAGATGTGATTAGAATTATGAGGAGTCTCAAATGATTTTTGTAGCCTGACCCACTGAGCTTATGATTGCAAGGAGAGAGAGAGAAAGGAGAGAGTACTCAGGATGGGAAAAGAAGTATACTCATTTTGGTGGTTAGAATTTAAAGTATCTGTGGTATATCTGGGTAGATAGCAAATATACAGTTGCATGTATGGCACTGATACTTAGAAGCTAGTAATGCACAGGAAATAGATCTATAGAGTTCATTAGGGTGAAAAAAGAAATGCAAGCAGGGAAGGAAGTTAAAAATAAGAAATTGGAAAATGCAAGGAATGCACTTTTCAACATGTGGAAGGAAAAGTTCAAAAGTGTGTGCAGAATCATTTGTCTTGAATCCTATCTCTTGCAAGGCTGGAAGGATTCAAATTGAGTTGTGGGTACAGATATGAGGGCCACAATTTAATCTGAAATAGGAAATTGGGAGATAAGGCTTAAGTTTGAGGAAGGAGACACTGAAGGAGCCAAGCACTTGTACTGTATAATTGTATGTAGTTCTTTATCCTCACTATAGACTTTTCTGATAAGCTTTTCATCTGTAAAATGAGGAATATATTCTTGCAAGATTAGTAGCCTAAATTTGCAACTTTTAAATAGCAAACATTTAAATCTGCAATAAGTCGCAGATTTTTCTGGTGTCTTTGGTGGTCAAACTTCTTTCTTTTTTTCTTTCTTTATTGGTACTGGGGATTGAACTCAGGTGCACTCAACACTGGGCTACATCCATTTTTGTATTTTATTTAGAGACAGGGTCTCATTGAATTTCTAAGTGCCTTGCCATTGATGAGGCTGGCAAATTTCTTTAAATTAAAAGGACCATTTCTCCATGAAGAATTAAGGAAAATAATTGCTTGATCTATTGTTCCTCTTTTTTTCTGGTTCCAGGGATTGAACTTAACCACTGAGACACACCCCCAACCCTTTTCTGTATTTTATTTAGACACAGGATCTCACTGAGTTACCTTAGCAGGGCCTCAGCCTCCTGAGCCACTAGGATTACAGGCAGGCACAAGTGGTACACAGCTGTTGTTCCTCTCTCAAAACAGCCATACCAGCAATACCACTGTATCTTATGGTCCACTTTCTTTGTTTTGTTTTGTTAAAGGGGCACTGAATCACATCCCCAGCCCTTTTTTGGGGGGGCAGGGAGTGGGGGAGGACGGGGTCTTATTAAATTGCCAAGTCTGTTCTCGAACTTGCAATCCTCCTGCCTCAGCCTCTTGGCTGCTGGGATTATAGGCATGCACTACCACACCCAGCAGTCTGTTACCTTTAAAACAAAATTGAATTTACATTGCTGGTGTTCAAAGATGGGTGCAGCATATAGTAACATGGGTGTCTGTGACTGGTTTCAGTTCTCCAAAGGGGGAGAATACCTTTTTATTAGTCCCCAGTAGTGGGGATTGAACCCAGGGATGCTCTACCACTAAGTCATATCCCCAGCCCCCCCCCCCCCCTTTTTTTGGTACTGGGGATTGAACTCAGGGGCACTCAACCACTGGGCCACATCCCCAGCCCTTTTTTGTATTTTATTAGAGACAAGGTCTCACTGAGTTGCTAAGTGCCTCGCCATTGCTGAGGCTGGCTTTGAACTCGCAATCCTCCTGCCTCAGCCTCCCAAGTGCTGGGATTACAGGCGTGCACCACCGCGCCCGGCTCCCTTTTCTTTTTTAAAACAGGGTCTCACCAAGTTGCCTAGGCTAGCCTTGAACTTGGAATCCCCTGCCTCAGCTTCCTGAGTCTCTGGATTTATAGGTATATGTGCACCTTGTGCCCAGCCAGAATTCCTTCCCCCCAACGGAATGGAAGCAAGGGCTTTGTGCATATGCGGATTCTCAACCACTAGCTACATCTGCAGCACGTTAATGTCATTTTTAAAACCACAGCAAATTCTCCTAAAATCAGTGCATTTATTCAACTTTCTTTTATGGCTCTTGAGTCAAAAATGATTCATCTGGGCATTGTGGTGCATAGCTGTAATTCCAGCTACTGGGGAAGCTGAGGCAATCACAAGTTTGAGGTCAGCCTTGGCAACTTAGACTGTCTCAAAATAAGAAGCTTAAAAAAAAAAAATAAGCTGGGGATGTAACTTCGTAGTAGAGAGCCCCTGGGTTTAAGCCTCAATATAATAATAAAAATAATGGCAGCCTGGGCAACTTAGCAAGACCATATCTCAAATTAAATTTAAAAAGGGCTGGAGTTTAAATATCAGAGATTAGAGTACTCCTGGTTTCAGTCTCCATCCAGAACAGAAAAAATGAATGACTAGGGGCTGGGGATATAGCTCAGTTGGTAGAGTGCTTGCCTTGCCTGCAACAAGGCCCTGGGTTCAATCCCCAGCACCACGAAAGAAAGAAAGAAAAAAAAAAAAGGATGACTATTACTATAACATAAATCGCTCTTATTGATCTCTATCACCAGTACCTTAGTTGGCAACACGTAATATGTTTAAATTTTGTTCAGTGATTTTTAAAACTTTTAGTGTTCCCTACCTTTGAAATTCAGTTTGTCCTTATTTCAGATCTATTGTTGGGATAGTAAAGCAGAACATTATGCACCAAAGTAAAAGCATAAATCTTTTTGAGAAAAACAATCCACATATATGTCAAATTTAGAAGTATAGGGAGTTTATGCAAAAGTCCTGTGCCTATGAAGACATATAGAAGGATCAGATATAACGTTTGTTCTTACTGATAACAGAATTTTTGAAGCCCAGAAAACTAATTTGTTTTTCTAAAAGACTCATCATATCTAACCAAACCAATGCATTTTTAACCCCTCTTTGATTCTTCATTATTCCTTTTTAGTACTGGTGCTGTAAGTGCTCGTAACATTATGCTGTTGAAAAAGAAACAAGCCCGCTGTCAGGGGGTAGTTTGTGCCATGAAGGTAAGTGTGAACAGATTTGAATTTTTTCATTGACTAGCATAATTCTTGTACTTCAAACCCAAGCATTTGTTTTCCCCACCTCCCCCAGCTTCTGCTTCAAAGAATCTTAACTGTTAACCTAAAACTAATCTCTTAAATTTCCTTGGTTGTTAATTCAATTATGTCTTTCAAAATGGGTCTTTCATTGCTTGTATTAAACTTTGTATCAATCCATATTGTTTTGGCTATAATAATATTGTGAAGAAGCTTATTGAGTTTTAAGTCATAATCATACATTTGTACACTGATAATGTTCTTGGGTTTTATTTATTTTTACTTTAGGAGGCGTTTGGCTTTATTGAAAGAGGTGATGTTGTGAAAGAGATATTCTTTCATTATAGTGAATTTAAAGGTGACCTAGAAACCTTACAGCCTGGAGATGATGTGGAATTCACAATCAAGGACAGAAATGTAAGATAGTTGCCTGACTTGATCTTTGTTATTTTAAGATTAGTAGTGGATTACATCTTTAGGAAACACTTAAAATTATGTGATTTCCCTCCCTTGCTCCCCAACCCCTTTTGATTTAGGGTAAAGAAGTTGCAACAGATGTCAGACTTTTGCCTCAAGGAACAGTCATTTTTGAAGATATCAGCATTGAACATTTTGAAGGAACTGTAACCAAAGTTATCCCAAAAGTACCCAGTAAAAACCAGGCAAGTTATCTTTTTGGGGAGAGTTCTCTTTTGCCCCATTAATAATTAAATAAATAATAGGATGTCATACTGAAATTTTTATTCCATTTGAATAATGTAATTGTGTGAGGGTTTAACACAAGTATCTTTTCATATATATGTAATTAAACCAAATGAGAACTTCTGTTATATCCATGAATATATATTTTTTTCCACTGGGTAAGAGGAAGTGTTTTTTTTTTTTTTTTTTTTTTTTTTTTTTGTGGTACCGGGGATTGAACTCAGGGGCACTCGACCACTGGGTCATATCCCCAGCCCTTTTTGGTATTTTATTTGGAGACAGGGTCTCACTGAGTTGCTAAGTGCCTCACCATTGCTGAGGCTGGCTTTGAACTCGCGATCCTCCTGCCTCAGCCTCCCAAAGTGCTGGGATTACAGGCGTGCGCCACCGCGCCCGGCTAGGAAATGCTTTTTAATTGGAGAAAATTCTTATTGGATTGGTCTGCAGTTTGGATGTGCATTTGTTTCCTGCTCTCCAATTACTCTCTCCCCTTTGGCTTTTTTATGGAGAGTGGCAAGGAGAGAAATGATGTCATTGTTGAAGAAATGTGAAATATTAAGAACTAAAAATGCTTTTTCTTAAGTAAAATCTCTTGATATCAGATTGCCGGGTCTTAACTGCAATGTTGTGATTTATGGTTAGGCCATGTGACTGTAGAACATGAAGCTTTCAAGTAGGACTTATGTTGTCAACACCTTTTTTCCCCTTTAGGGAACTATATTATAAATAACATGGGTTTGCTGTGTGTTCTTCTTGTTTGACTTAGAACTAGGAAGGATGAGAAATCTCCAGCTAAAATCGTTTTTCCTTCTCATCAGAATGACCCATTGCCAGGACGAATCAAAGTTGACTTTGTGATTCCTAAAGAACTTCCCTTTGGAGACAAAGATACAAAATCCAAGGTGACCCTATTGGAAGGTGACCATGTTAGGTTTAATATTTCAACAGACCGACGTGACAAATTAGAACGAGCAACTAACATAGAAGTTCTATCAAATACATTTCAGTTCACTAATGAAGCCAGAGAAATGGTAAGTGTTGAGTATTATTGGATCTGTATCTAACATGGAGGAGTCAATGTTATCTTCAAGCTTATACTATTAAATTAAAAGTTCTTGTAAGTTAATAGGCACACTGGGGAGTTACCTTGTTAAGGTAATTAAGAATCACAGACATGCGAGTTAACATTTATCTTTGCCAGTTATCTTGAAAGTATATGTGAAAAAGTTCTAGAATAGAAATCTGCACGGGATTATTGCTAAGGTATTTTTTTAATATCAAATTTATTATTATTTATTATTTTTTTTTTTATTTTTTGTGGTACTAGGGATTGAACTCAGGGGCACTCAACCACTGGGCCACATCCCCAGCTCTTTTTGGTATTTTTTATTTAGAGACAGGGTCTCACTGAGTTCCTAAGAGCCTCAGCCACCCAAAGTGCTGGGATTACAGGCGTGCACCGTGACCACGCCCGGCTTATTGGTAAGGTATTTTGAGGGTCATTAATTCTCTGACCCTTACATATGAAGAACAGAAAGATTTAAGCCCGTAGTTGTAGAAAGTTGCTTTTTTCCCAAACCGTTGCCCAAGATATTTAGTATTAGATCAAGCAAAGTCTAATAGGTTTTTTTTTTCTTTATTTTTCTTTTTTGGCAGAATATTGCAAATTCTTTTAAATGGTTAAATGTCCAGAAGTGGCATACACCAGAATTGTTTCCCAAATGTTTTGAAAACTTGGTTTTTGTGAGCTGACTTTCTCAGAAATAATTTATATTTGTTGGGGTCATACTATCTATAGTATGTCAGTGTTGTCAGTGAAGTTTTAACTTTCTTGACCCATTTTTAACCTTGGATTTTGGAGAACTGGTCTTATATTGCATATATAATATGTATGTACATATTATATATTTTTAACTTCATTTGGAGGTCTGAGCGTGTGGTTTATTAATTTTTTTTTATTTGGGTACTTGTACTGGGGATTAAACCAAAGGGTGCTTTCCCACTGAGTTACATTTGCAGCACACACACACATCCCTCTTTTTATGTACCAGAAACTGAACCCAGAGGGGCTTAACACTGAGCCATATATCTCCAGCCCTTTTTATTTTTTTATTTTGAGACAGGGTTCTCACCAAGTTGCTGAGGCTGGCCTGGAACTTGGTATTCTGCCTCAGCCTCCCAGGTCCCTGAGATTATGGACATGTACCACTACGCATGGCCTGAATGTGATAGTTTTAAGAAAACTTCTCAGACAGGATCTGTTTTGCTTTACAGTATGGAATGTATAGCTTGACAACAATTAAACCTCAGAATATTGTTTAGGCCATATCCCTTGTTAAAGAATAATTACCTCTGCATTAGTAAACATGCAGTTTGTAATTCATTGGCAATTTGGTGATAATTTATGTTCACTGTTTTGGTAAACATTTGATTACTACCATGTTTCAAGTTCAAGATGCAGTGCCCTCAAAAGCTGATAATTTACGTAAGAAGTAGAAATGTGTGGAAAGGATTTCTTGCATTTTATTTTTCTGGAAAGGATTTCTTGTATTTTATTTTTCAGACTTAAGTTTTAGATCCTTCTTTTGCCTAAACTCACACACAAAAAAATTTGAGGTTAGAATCTAAAAAGTTGCCTTTGTTGTCAACTTTTGAAGTGCCAGTCAGTAAAGTTTTGAAAAAATTGCTGGAGGTTATATTGTTATTAAGTTTAGGCTTTTTCAAAATGAATTATGTGTGTTTACATTCAAATAGGGTATATCACTCTTTCTAGTATTTGCCAGGGAGCTAAAGATAGTGGTTCATGCTGTAATCCCAGACTTGTAAGCTGAGGCAGGAGGATGGTAGGTTTGAAGCCAGCCTCCACAATTTAGACCCTGTATCAAAATAAAAGGGCTTAGTGATAAAGCACCCCTGGGTTTAATCCCTGGCACCTAAACAAATAAAATATTTGCTAAGAAGTATCATTTGAAGATCTCAGAATTGCTGATTTTAAATTACTTGATTGAAAACAGTAGTAAGTTTGCTGGATGCAGTGGTATGCCTTTGTAATCCCAGCAACTTGTGATGTTAAGTAGGAGGATCACAAGTTCACAGCCAGCCTCAGCCACTTGGTGAGACGCTGTCTTTATATGAAAAATAAAAAGATCGATGAGCTTATATTAAAGAGAAAAAAATAAAATGGGGATACAGTATTCAGGTTATTAATGGTAAATATTCCTAGTGAATTTAACTTGATGATGCTTGCAAACTTGAATGTTACCTTCCTTGAAAAGCTTCACAACCAGTGAAACTGTTAACTTGGGTTTCAGGGTGTGATTGCTGCCATGAGAGATGGTTTTGGTTTCATCAAGTGTGTGGATCGTGATGCTCGTATGTTCTTCCACTTCAGTGAAATTCTGGATGGGAACCAGCTCCATATTGCAGATGAAGTAGAGTTTACTGTGGTTCCTGTGAGTAGTGTTTGAGAAAGGTATGAGGATGGGGTTTCTAATGCTTCCTTTGTCAGTTTAAAGTTAATTTTGTTTTATCATTTTTAGGATATGCTGTCTGCCCAAAGAAATCATGCTATTAGGATTAAAAAACTTCCCAAGGGCACGGTTTCATTCCATTCCCATTCAGATCATCGTTTTCTGGGCACTGTAGAGAAAGAAGCCACTTTTTCCAATCCTAAAACCACTAGCCCAAATAAAGGCAAAGAGAAGGTAAGTTTTACATAATCAGAATGGTTTTTATAGCTCTTTGTTCCTCTTCTGTTTTTCAGGCACATAGTAATGGAGTATTATTTCTTTGAGTGGGAGATCCCAGGGCTCTGTACCATTGATCTACATCTGTACCTTTTGAGGGGTGAAAGGTGCTGGGGATTGAACCCAGGGGCACTTTACTACCAGGTGGCATCCTCAGTCCTTTTGTTTTCTTATTATGAGACAGGGTCTAAGATGCTGAGGCTAGCCCTGGACTTGAGATCCTCCTGCCTCTCCTAAATCACTGGGATTGTAGGGATAACATCACCTGGCTAATAAGAATTCTGGTGAATATTGAGAGTGATGTAATCAAAGCAAGATTTTTTAGCATCACCATTATTAACATTTTGGGATGGATAATTTTTTTGCTGTGGGAAGTATGATATATTATGACAACAAAAAATTTCTCTAGAAATTTCCAGACAGCCTTTGAGAGGTAAAATCACCCCCAGTTGGGAACCTCCCATCAAAAATATTAATACTTGCCTTTTAAGCAGTTTAAAATTCATAGGTAGATTTCAGTTCATGCGTTTGAACTCCAATTATTGAAAATCCACTGAGTGGTAAATAAAAAAGATAACATAAATAATGAATTGAGTGGTTTTAGTCAAAATAAGTAATTCATACAGAATGTAAAATATTGCCATTAACATTCCATAAGAGTGCTCTGGCAAAAATGAATTGTTACTGGCAGAATGTGGGGTAGTCGCAGTAAGGAATTTATATTTAATAGGTAGAGATAGGAAAGAGAATTTCTCACTATTACAGACATGCAAATGATAAAATTTCAGGGTTTCTTAATCAGTGGGTAAGATGTTTGACAGGAAGATGTGGTCTGTGTTTTGTTTCGGATGAGGGAAGATAGGATACATAGGGTGAAAAATCAGGACAGCTAGATTGGGAGGGAGGGTGTTGGTTACTACTTAAGAATAATAGCATTGTGAGCCGGGCGCGGTGGCGCACGCCTGTAATCCCAGCACTTTGGGAGGCTGAGTCAGGAGGATCGCAAGTTCAAAGCCAGCCTCAGCAATGGCGAGGCACTTAGCAACTCAGTGAGACCCTGTCTCTAATAAAATACAAAAAAGGGCTGGGGATGTGGCCCAGTGGTCTAGTGCCGCTGAGTTCAATCCCCGGTACCGAAAAAAAAAAAAAAAGAATACCATTGTGCTGCATTTCAAGAAAAAGGTTTGTTAGAAAGTGGTATCAGGTGTGTGCTTGGGGCAGATAATGGCATTAGTCAAGCAGAGGTGGAGGCAGAAAAAGAAAAGATGAAGAGGATTAGCTACAGGAAATTATAGCTAATATAGTTTGGATGTACATAAGAGAAGGTACATGAAAAAAATACTTGACATAACTTTCCTATTTTCGTATATGAATATACCCAGTGTAACTCCACATCATATATAACAAGAATGGGATCCTAATTAGAATAAGCTTTTTTTTTTTTTTTTTTTTTCCTGTGGTGCTGGGGATTGAACCCAGGCCCTTGTGCATGCCAGGCAAGCACTCTACCCAGCTGAGCTATATCCTCAGCCCCTAGAATAAGCTTTATACCATTAGGTTCTTAAGACTGAAACACCCAGTGGCAGCAGGTTAAGGCAAGACCACCTTTTTATTCACATAAGTAATCTGTTATTCTTTGAAAACTAGAACTATTTCAATGAATTGGGAGACTGAGGCAGAAGGATCACAAATTCAAGGCCAGCCTCAGCAACTTAACAAGACCCTGTCTCAAAATTTAAAAAAAATAAAAGAAAAGAACGGGGATATAGCTCAGTGATAAAATCACCCCTGAGAGAAAAAACAGTACAATTGGAAGTTTCTATGGCTCTGCCAATTCTTTAGCTCAAGGATCTCTAACTATAGTTGTGTATATTGTTGTTGGTTGGTTTGTTTCCTGGACTGGCGATTAAACCCAGGGACCTTCTACCACTGAGCCTTTTTTTTCCAGAGCCCTTTTTATTTTGGGTTAAGGTCTTGCTGAATTGCTGAGGCTGGCCTTGAACTTGGGAATCATCATCTTTTATTTTTTATTGTTTTTCTTGGGACTGTTTTCATTGTATTCTGACTCTTATTTCATTTTAGGAGGCTGAGGATGGCATTATTGCTTACGATGATTGTGGGGTGAAACTGACCATTGCTTTTCAAGCCAAGGATGTGGAAGGATCTACTTCTCCTCAAATAGGAGATAAGGCAAGATAATTCTGCTTATTTGAGAGAAGGGTTTAAGGTTGTCAACTTGATCATAGATCCCAAAGGATGTTTTTCTTAAAATTTTTTCAAGTTACCAAAGTATTTTTTGCACTTAAAAGGTTAAATATGTGATCATCTTTTTTAAAAATATTTTTTAGTTGTTGATGGACCTTTATTTTTTTAAATTTATATGCAGTGCTGAGACTTGAACACAGTTCCTTACACATGCTAGTCAGGCACTCTACCACATAACTACAACCCAGGCCCATGATTATCTTCACATGTAAAAGTAGCTCATTCAATTAATACCCAGTTTAGAAAACTCTTTGTTCAATCTTTTTGAGAACTCTCCCCCTTTAAGCATTAGGGAAGGTACACATAAATCTGTTTGAAATAATACCAAAATAAAATATCAAAGATGTTACAGTGCCATTTATCTTTTTCTCATACCTATCTCCGGGTTTTGGATAGTAGTCCTTTAGAGAAAACAAGACTTAAGAAATACATAGCTAAAGATCAGTAAAACTTAATCCATGGTGAAAAATGATATGAGACATAGAAGTGTTTGTGAAAACTGATTTCATCCAAGTAACTACAAAGAATATCTGGATGATCTGGAGGAGTTTTAGGTCTCCTTTTCAGAGTTAAGAAACTTGACATCAAACAGTATTAATGATCATGCTCATTTTTCACAGGTTGAATTTAGTATTAGTGACAAACAGAGGCCTGGACAGCAGATTGCAACTTGTGTGCGACTTTTAGGTCGTAATTCCAACAAGAGGCTCTTGGGTTATGTGGCAACTCTGAAAGATAATTTTGGGTTTATTGAAACAGCCAATCATGATAAGGAAATCTTTTTCCATTACAGGTAAGGAATGTTTTTTAGGAACTTACAGACTATTGTTTGTTGTTTTACTTTAGTCATAAAACATTTAATATTGGCTGCTGTTTTTATTGTTGGTTATATTTTTTGAATCCCAGATTTTATCTTGGCACAATACTGACAAGATATATACTAACTTCTACAAAGAGAACATAGGACCAAAAGATCTGAAAAAGCCTGTGCCTTCTTGAACAGTGGATAAGAGCCTTTATACTCCAATGACAGATTTTTTTTTTTTTTTTTTTTTTTTTTTTTTTTTTTTTTTTTGTGGTGCCGGGGATTGAACTCAGGGGCACTCGACCACTGGGTCACATCCCCAGCCCTTTTTTGTATTTTATTTAGAGACAGCGTCTCACTGAGTTACTAAGTGCCTCACCATTGCTGAGGCTGGCTTTGAACTCGCGATCCTCCTGCCTCAGCCTCCCAAAGTGCTGGGATTACAGGCTTGCGCCACCGCGCCCGGCTTTGTTTTATATATTGGTAGCAGAGAGTTGTACATCTGACATGTAGTATAGCATAATGTTTAAGAATGTGGGTTCTTAGAACCAGCGCCAGAGAATTCATAAGTGGATCCAGACTCTGTGACTTAACCACCTATGTAACTTTTATCAAATGAATTAACTTCTTGGTATCTTCTTATATTGAAGGTGGGGTTAATGGTACCCACTTCATAGTATTTAAAAGTGTTCAACATAAGCAAGCATGCCATGAATATTTTATAGAAGAAAGTCTACTTGCTACTGTTGATGTTTCTGGTAATGGCTTATTTAAATGTCATTTTTCCTTTACCTTTAGTGAGTTCTCTGGTGATGTTGATAGCCTGGAGCTGGGGGACATGGTCGAATACAGCTTGTCCAAAGGCAAAGGCAACAAAGTCAGTGCTGAAAAAGTAAACAAAACTCACTCAGGTAATGAATTGTGACATATACTGTTTTCAGCATGTGCTTTAGGTGGAAGATAGGGACAGGGTGGGCAAGGAAGACATGACCCAGTTAGTTCTATTTTGGTCATTCTCACATGTGGTCCCCAGATCAGTAATATAATTTGGTTCCTTATTAGAAATGCAAATTTTCTGGCTTCACTCCAGGCCTGCTGAAATTCTGGGGGTGGACAATCTGTTTTTATTAAGTTTTTCAAGTGACTCTGGTATACACCAAAGCTTGAGAAGCACTGTTCTAGATATTTTAGTTAATTTGTATTAAATCTCTTTTTTAAAACCCACAAGCCCAGAGAGAGAAGTGATCTTTTTAGACGACTTATTTTGAAGAAAAAGTCTAAATGTGAAAAATAATGGGAAATTAAGAAAATCACTTCTGGTTAGGATCTCTGACTCTTAAAAGACCTGCAAACTAAGTTTTGGTTTTCCATCTAAACTCCCCAAACTTTCTTTTGGTGAGACCCAGAAAAATGATAACTGAGACCATTCATTTCAATGCCATAAATATGTTAAGTATATGATATGTTTTAGACACTGGGAATGCTGAAGTGAAAAACCAGAGAAATCCCAGCTTTCACTGAGCTTAACAAGGAATTAAACGTTGTATGTAGTATGTTTAGAAAGATAATAGAACATATTTAAAAGTAAATCAGAAAGTATATAAGTAGTATCCCATGTTAGAGACCAGGAAAACCCTCACTAAAATAGGTGATATTAGTCACCTGAAAAGGGGAGATAGCAAAACAAATTTAAATACTATACTTGTTAATTCCTTTAATTAAGTTTATTTAGCAAAGTCAGTTTAGAAGTATTGAAGGTCAATTGTCTGTTCTAGAAATAGAGCTTGTCTCTAGGTTTGTCATACCTCTTAAAGAATAGCAGGCGAACACCCACCCTGCATTAACTTTTGGGTGGAATTAAAATTGTCGAGTGAAATATGTGCATGTATTTGTTTTTATTTTGTAGTAAATGGCATTACTGAGGAAGCTGATCCCACCATCTATTCTGGTAAAGTCATTCGCCCCCTCAGAGGTGTTGATCCAACACAGATTGAGTATCAAGGAATGATTGAGATCGTGGACGAGGGTAAGCACATTCCTATCAGATGATATGAAATCTTCCATACCTTCTGGTGAACACTTATTTAATTTTTTGGTATGTGTGTGCACTGGGGATTGAACCCAGGGTGCCCTACCGCTGAGCTATATTCGCATTTTATTATTTTTAAATTGTGAGACAGGGTCTTGCTAAATTGCACAAACAGGCCTCAAACCTAGAATCTTCCTGTCTCAACTTCCTGGATCCTGGTGAACGTTTTCAAAATTTTAAAGTAGATGGGATTTGTTGTAGTTGTTTTTTTAGTTTTCTTAAAATATGAATTCAGGAGGAGGGACTCTTCCTCATTCACTCACCCCATACTCGTTTTTTATTTTATACTCTTGGAAATGAGGTCAGCCTGGATTTAAATTATGAATAAATGATTGCTATGTTAGCATATGTCAATATATAATTAAATAACTGATTTATATTGAGACTGAGAACAAATATCTCACACTAAAAAGATTATTTAATGTTGAATGGTGACTAGAGTTCCATGAAAATTTCTCCTTTTTATCTAGGCCAAGGTTCTCGCCATTTTCTACCTTTACATTTTTTCTCCCCCATTTTCAAGAACTCCTTGAGTTCTGACAATAGCTTTTTGTCACCACCTGAAAGACCACCTTTGTATGATCTGCATGCATTAAATAAATGCAATAGAAATAGGAGGAAACTGGATGACTAGGATAGCAGACATACATAGTGGTTAGAGTGGATGAATGAATTTGATATTTTAACCAAAATGAATCTTGTCTCACAAAATAAATCCTTTTATCATCTATAAGTCAGAGCCAAAGTGGGGAAGAGCAGATCTTTGGGAGAAATAAATGACCCCGTGGTAACCTGTTACTTTATCACATGAAGTCCTGAGGAATTTCTTTCTCTTCCTCCCTCCCATTCCCCTCATGTACACTCCCCATCCCATATATGAGTTGGCTTTATAGCAAGTCTTGTAAACTAATGCTGTTGATGACACAATACCCTAAAACAACCATGGGAGTATGGGCTATTTTTTTTTTTTTTTTTTTTTTTTTTTTTTGGTACCAGGGATTGAACTCAACCACTGAGCCACATCCCCAGCCCTTTTTTGTATTTTATTAGAGACAGGGTCTCACTGAATTGCTAAGTGCCTCGCCATTGCTAAGGCTGGCTTTGAACTCTCGATCCTCCTGTCTCAGCCTCCCAAGTGCTGGGATTACAGGCATGCGCCACCACGCCCGGTTTGGGCTATTAATTTTAACGTGGGAAATGAATTGCCCTTCTCCCCACTGCCCCACATAAGCAGCTTTTAATTCCTTTTGCATCTCTTATTTCCCCAGTCCATTTATTCTTCATCATTAACTGTGGGCTGTGGGATACAGTCCAAAGCAGGATATTATGGGGCATCTCTAAGCCTAGAATTTTTTGGGACTAGACTAGACAGATCACATTTTCCCATTTACTTGTAAGGACAGCTCTTTTTTATTTAGGAACACAACTAAAACTCTCACAATATAAGACTGTGTAATTGGGCTGACACTGATCACCACGTCCTAGATAGATGACCTTCAACAAATCACTTAAATCTTCCTTATTCAGTTTCTTCATCTTTAGAATGGGGAATTCAACTTCAAAATATTTTATAAAGATTAGGTGTGAATCAATATGAATACTTGTGGGGCTGGGGATACTTGTTACTCAGTGTAGGGTGCTTGCTTAGCAAGCTTGAGGCCTTAGGTGTTTTCTTTTCTTAATATTTTTTTTAAATATCTTTATTTTGTTTTTTATTTTTATGTGGTACTGAGGATTGAACCCAGTGCCTCATGTGTGCAAGCTCTGCCACTGAACCACAATCCCAGCCCTTTTTGTTTTTATTTCTATGTGGTGCTGAGGATTGAACCCAATGCCTTACACATGCTAGGTTGAGCGCTCCACCACTGAGCCACAACCCTAGCCCATGTTTTTGTGTTTTAAATCTTCACTTCTGCATGATAAAGTGTTTCTATCCCAGCGTCTCCAGGAGGCTGAGGCAGGAGGATCTCAAGTTTAAAGCCAGCCTCAGTAAAAGCGAGGTGCTAAGCAACTCAGTCAGACCCTATCTCTAAATTAAAAACAAAACAGGACTGGTGATGTGAGTTCAATCCCCAGTAACAGCCCACCTGCATCCCACCCCCTGCCCAAAAAAAAGTTTCCAGTTCTGAAGCTTCCATTTCTTGCCTATTTTTCTCTTCTTAACTTCCAGAAAATTTTTTACTATTGTAGGGCAGAACTCAAGGGGGGGGGAAATGACCTATTTTTGTAGTTTTTTTGAAAAACAACAGCATCCGTTTGTTTACATATTGTCTTTGATTGCTATATCACTACAGCAGCATTGTTGAGAAGTTATGACAGAGACAGGATGTCTTATAAGCTTAAGAGGTGGAATGTCAAAGGGTTTTCTGTTCTGCATTGTTTGCCTATGCCTTCCTGGTTTACTTCCTGGTTGTGTATGGGGCAGCAATATTTTGTCTATTTGGTTCATATTGTACATTGGAAGAAAATAATGCTTAAAATTCAGCTAATAAGATTTCAAATTTGTTCATAAATGCATTTTAAAAGTGTTCATTAGCTAGTAAAGTACTAATAAATGATCAAGTTCTTATTTGTTTCCATGTTAGTATTTAACACTTAGGGTTCCTTTTAAGCTTAAAAGTAAGAATTTCTCATGACACATTTTCCAGCAGCTATATTTAGAAAAGATGCAGGGTACTATTGTAAAATATTAGCTTTTACACTTTGTGCCTGTTTCTTTCTCTATACAGGGGATATGAAAGGTGAGGTGTATCCATTTGGCATAGTCGGAATGGCCAACAAAGGGGATTGCCTACAGAAAGGGGAGAGTGTCAAGTTCCAATTGTGTGTCCTGGGCCAAAATGCACAGACTATGGCCTATAACATCACGCCCCTGCGCAGGGCCACAGTAGAGTGTGTGAAAGATCAGGTAAGTACAGCATCTCTGGATCTGAATTTGAACCTCTGAACCAAAACCTTGACATTCATTTGGGTTTTTTTTTTGTTTGTTTGTTTGTTTGTTTGTTTTTGTTTTTATTTTTGTTTGGTTGGTACCAGGGATTGAACTCAAGGGCACTCGTCCACTGGGCCCACATCCCCAGCCCGTTTTTTTGTATTTTATTAGGGACGGGGTCTCACTGAGTTGCTAAGTGCCTCGCCATTCTGAGGCTGGCTTTGAACTTGCGATCCTCCTGTCTCAGCCTCCCAAGTACTGGGATTACAGGCGTGCGCCACCGCGCCCGGCTTGGTTTTTATTTTTATTTTATTCTCTTTTTGATAATTTGGGGTAGCTTAGAAAAATTGGAAGGAAAACCAAAAGATTTTTTTAAATTTATTTCTTCTTGGTATTTTTTATATAATAGGGTTCAATATTCACATTCATACATGCATATAAATTTAAATCAGTCTTATTCCCCAGAATTATGAGATTTTGTACACTTAATGCGCCAAGCTTCTTTTGCAGACCTCCCAAAGAAATTGTGTTTAGGAGTGTTTATGAAATAGGCTTCCGGGGAGCTGGGTGTGGTGGTGCACACCTGTAATCCTGGCAACTTGTGAAGATGAGGCAGGAGGATCACAAGTTTGAGGCCAGCCTCAGCAATTTAGTGAGACCCTGTATCAAAAAATTAAAAGGGCTGTGAATGTGGCTCAGTGGTTAAGCACCTCTGGATTCAATCCCCAGTACCAAAAAATAAATAAGCTTAGGAGAAATAAAACTAGTCCTATTATTGAGACCTTTGGGATATCCCTTAGAATTCTTAGAGGAAACATTTTTCAACATCAGTACAGTGAATATAACAATTTTTATGGCTAATATTCATAAACCCAACTGATTAAATCTAGAAGGGATCAAAATGAGTTATAGGTTTAAGTGAGGGTTCCCTTGTGATTTTTACTTAATTCAAAAAATTAATTTATAATATATGAAAAAAACAAGGCAACCTTTGTTTTAGACAAGCTTATGATATAATGAATGGCAGTGATTGTGGGGTGTTTTTTTTTTTTTTTCCTCCCTCCCCCCCCCAGTTTGGCTTCATTAACTACGAAGTAGGAGATAGCAAGAAGCTCTTTTTCCATGTGAAAGAAGTTCAGGATGGCATTGAGCTACAGGCAGGGGATGAAGTGGAGTTCTCAGTGATTCTTAATCAGCGTACTGGCAAATGCAGTGCCTGTAATGTTTGGCGAGTCTGGTGAGTATTTTGATTGTAGTTGGATTAGTAATCACCCTGGGTTCTCATAATTTCTGTAGTCTATCCTTTTATCACTTTTTTTTTTTTTTTTTTAACTTCACCATTCCTGTTTTATTCCCTCTTCTTTTTGCCATTTCTGGTTATGTATTCATGCTTTATACCTCTAGTATTATCTTCTTTACCTCTAGTTTTCATTGCCTGGCCTTAACATTCATAAATCTGGGCCAGTTGAAACACGCAGTATTATGCTATGCTAGCTAGCATTATGGTAGATGTTAAATATAAAAAGTTTATGTAGTCCTTGTTCTTAAAGATTTCTGCGTATTTGCTTATTTCTCCCATCAGGACATTTCTAGGATATATGTTGCTTGAAATGGTAATTTTTAAATCTTTCTCTTCCTGACTCTCCTGCCTTTTTTTTTTTTTTTTTTTTTTTTTAATCTCAATATTTTTACCATTGTTGGAACTGGGATTCTCTAAAACTCTTTGTTCATATCTCACTTTCTAAGGTTTTCTACATCAACTACTTTGCTTTGTTCATCTATGGAACTAACAAGTCTAAGGTTGACCATCACCCAAATGATTCTTCCAGATCATACATAGTTAGAACCTTGGGGGGGGGGGGCGCGCACACACACACACACACAAACTTGTCTGTCTTGTATTGCCAGCATTCTAGTCCTCCTCATTAAAAGTGAGTCATTTAAGCAATTAAGTAGGAAACACTCCTCTGCAAGTACCTTCTTCCTACCAAGGGTTGATTGTTCTCACCCTTTGATGTTGTTACAGTGAGGGCCCCAAGGCCGTAGCAGCTCCTCGACCTGATCGATTGGTCAATCGCTTGAAGAACATCACCCTGGATGATGCTAGTGCTCCTCGCCTAATGGTTCTTCGTCAGCCAAGGGGACCAGATAACTCAATGGTATGGTTCCACTCAAGGCTTGAGGGAGGACAACTGACAGACCAACATACTATTTGAAGTCTTATTTCAACATAGGTTAGAGAACTTAATGAAGCAAGGAGCTTCAGTATTGCTTGTAACTAGTTTGGATTCCCTACATGTTGGTTCAGCCACTAATTAAGAAGCACAGCTCTTACTTTTCTTAATACTTTCTACATAGCTTAGATAATGGGTCAAGAGCACTTAGAAATGGATTTTCCTCCTCTAGTAAAGAATTGGTAAATGGTTAAAATGATTAAAAATAATACTTATGTAGTTCATATTTGAATTGTGAATATACTTATTTTGGTGCACCCAAGTTATTAACTGCAATTTTTATTTTTTCACAGGGATTTGGTGCAGAAAGAAAGATTCGTCAAGCTGGTGTCATTGACTAACCACATCCATAAAGCACATCATTAACCCACTATGATCAAGTTGGGGGGATTCTGGTGAAGGGTTCTGAATATCTCCCTCTTCATCCCTCCCAAAATCTGGAATACTTATTCTATTGAGCTATTACACCAGTTTTAACACCTTCCTCGTGTTATGTTTAAAAAAAAAATAAATAAATTTAAGAAACCATTTTAAAATTATGCACAGTTGCAGCCTGGAAAACTTAAGGTGGCGCCTTATAGTATCAATTTTAGGAGCTTTATTTGGTGCATTTAACGCAACTGGTAATTGCAAAATCCACTTCGCCTGTGTAAGTGAAAAATACAAGACTGTTATCTTGTTGGCCCTATGAAATTCTGCACTTGATATTTAGTATATACTCTACCTTCATTACTTCTGGCAAGATGTTCTGCCTTAGCACTCAGTTGCATTCTTTTCCTTTTCTTTCCTGTTCATTATGCTTTAATTCTGAGGACCATATGAGGGTAGGATATATTACCTTTTAAAAATTACAAAAATTTGTATAGGCAAACCATTTTCTTAAGTTGATGGCCAAATGTTAAAATGTTATTTTTCATATCATTTATAATCTTGTCACAATCCACTTAACAAAGTTTGGTTAGATTTCAGTGAAAATTATCTTCCAGAGTAGTTTTTTTTCCTGGGATGGGGGGCAAATAACTTTACTACGATAAGTATATATGGTGCAGAATTTCGTGCAAATGAAGTGTGCCAGCAGTGTGATAATTTAAACATATTTAAACAAAAAAAAAAAAAAAGGACGAATGCACAAACTTGCTGCTGCTTAGATCACTGCAGCTTCTAGGACCCAGTTTCTTTTACTGATTTAAAAACAAAACGAGAAAAAAAAAAAAATAAAAAAGTTGTGCCTGAAATGAATCTTGTTTTTTTTATAAGTAGCCGCCTGGTTCCTGTGTCCTGTAGAATACAGGCACTTGACCCGTGGTGTAGCTTCTGTTCAACTTTATATCACGGGAATGGATTGGTCTGATTTCTTGGCCCTCATCTTGAATTGGCCATATTCAGGGTCCCTGGCTAGTGGACTGAAGGCTTTGTCTAAGATGACATGGGTCAGCTCAGGGGATGTGGGGGAGGGCGCTTTTATCTTCCCCGTTGTCGTTTGAGGTTTTGATCTCTGGGTAAAGAGGCCGTTTATCTTTGTAAACACAAAACATTTTGCTTTCTCCAGTTTTCTGTTAATGGCGAAAGAATGGAAGCGAATAAAGTTTTACTGATTTTTGAGACACTAGCACCTAGCGCTTTCATTATTGAAACGTCCTGTGTGGGAGGGGCGGGTCTGGGTGCGGCCTGCCGCGTGACTCCAGGGTCGCTGGCCCATGTGGCTGGGGCGGGGCTTGTGCGCCCGGGGCGCCTACCGATTGCGTAGCGGGCGGGGCCGGAAGTGCCGCTCCCTGGTGGGGGCTGTTCATGGCGGTTCCGGGGTCTCCAGCATTTTTCTCGGTGGACGCTTTAAATCCGTCTGAAGCGGGGGCAACTGAGCTTGAGGTAGGTCTCTGATGGGCGAGGCGTTGGGCTTTGGAGCACACAGGCCTCCCGTTCATGCCCGGAATGGAGCGAAATCTAGGAACCGGAGACAAAGGCCTTGGGCGGGGGTTTCTCCTTTGGGGCCTTACGTGGAGCGTTCTGTGGAAACGAAGAGGTAATGGGAAGGAGTCGCGGCCGGAGACCGCCCCGGAGCTGAGAAGAAGTTCAGAAGCAGTAGAAAGTGTGTGTGTGTGCGGGGGGAGGGGGGGGTCCTTTACCTTAGGCTAAGGGCGGAACCCAAGCACAGTTGAAAAATAGACTTGGGTGGGACTAGCAAGAAGTCAGAAATCCGAAGCCCACACTAATCTGCAAGTATTTTTGTGTTCCTGAATTACTTTGTAAAGTTACATGGAAGGGAAAATGTATGGAACTAATACTCTTTAAATAAAAGTTTTTGTAATTGTTCAATTTAGAAGTGTCTAAAAGATCCAGCCCTGGCCCCCCATGCCAGCTGGCTATTGTATGTTAATGCAAACTAAAACTCTGGTTTTAGTTACTATTGATTTTAGAAAGCTTTTAAGTACTGTAGATTTGGCTTGCCTCAGTTGCCGCTTTCCCACAGGTTCTTGCTGGTGTGAAATGACCGAGTACAAACTGGTGGTGGTTGGAGCAGGTGGTGTTGGGAAAAGCGCACTGACAATTCAGCTAATCCAGAACCATTTTGTGGATGAATATGATCCCACCATAGAGGTGAGGCCCAGTGGTAATCTACCAAGTGACCCTAGCTCTCATGATCAGTTTTCCCTTACCCGTTTCCTTTATCCTTTGGAAGTAAGAACAAAAGGTAATTTTAGATGCTGCATTCAGTGATGCAGTAAAGTAAAACTTTGTAGAGTTTATTAGCTGCTGAAGGTTTTCTTTAAAAATTTAGTTTACATCAGTTCTCAGTGTTGAATTCATTCAGTTTCTTTGTATATGGCAGCTCTGTTAAATACAAACGCATGGAGCCAGGCATGCTAGCTTGCCCCAGCCACTTGGGAGGCTGAGACTGGAGAATCATAAGCTTTCAGCCAGTGTGGGCTACATAGGAAGATCTTGTCTCACAGTGTGTGTGTGTGGGTGGGGGGTGGGGGGTTAAATAGAAATGCAGACCATAGGTAAATAGATTGATTTTTTAGGAGAAAGAGGATGGAGATAAAAGACTCACAGATCTGGATGTTTTTCAATTCTCATTTCTTTGCTAGGAGAGGCTACTGAAACTCAGATTTTGAAATGGAGTAGAAACAACTTGAGATTTTGAGTCACTGTGCCTAGGACTGCAGTCCCTGTTTGAAGATTATTTAGTTATGTGATATTGAGCAAATCTTTTAGCCTAATTTTCTGCATGTATTAAATTACCATGAACTTGTCCTGCCTACCACACAGGAATGTTGTGAAAAATCAAATAAATGTTTAAATTATTTGTGAATGGTAAAGCATCGCCTAATAATATGTACTTAATGATTCTTTTGTTATCGTGGGAGTTCATGTTACAGATTGGCTTCAATAAGTGACATTTAAGACTCTTTAAATAAAAGTTTTTGTAATTGTTCAATTTAGAAGTGTCTAAATGATCCAGCTCTGGCCACCCCCTGCCAGCTGGCTACTGAATGTTTAATGCAAACTAATTCTGATATATTCACTATTAAAAATTGGTTGAAATGTTTTTCAGAGTTTTATTTATTGAGGGGTAATTTTCATAAATCTCATGTCTGCAGCTCAGATTATATTTGTATACACCTATGTAACTACCACTCAGATAACAATATATGGAATGTTCCCGATACCACAGAATAGTTCTTCCAAGTGTGACATTATTAAAATACAAAATATTGCCATAAAGCCAAATTGGAATTTTTTCTCATTTTGCTTTTTCAGTACTGGGGACTGAATCCAGGGCCTGGTGCATGCTAGGCACGTGCTCTACCACCGAGCTATACCCCAGCCTTTCATTTTGAGACAGGGTCTCACTAAGTTGCTGAGGCTGACCTTAAATTTGCAATCCTGTCTCAACCTCCCTGGTAGCTGGGATCACAGGTTTGTGCTACCACGCCCCACTAGAAGTATTTTTTTAATATGATTATATGTGTCTTTCTTCCTGAGAAATTATTGTACCTTGTTTGGAAACTAGGAATTTGATTCAGGAATACTTCCCAAAGGTACAGTCTGTTACGATGAGAAAAACATTTGTGGGTATTATAATCTTCCCTGAAACAAAAGGTGTTTGTATATTTAGTCATAACACAAATGATTCAGTATCCAGGGCTAGGTTATAATTGGTGGAGTGATGTTTTAGAATCTTAAAAGTAAAATAAACAGTTCAAGTAAAACCGTTTAGTTCATAGTTTAGTAAAATACATTATGAACT
Source organism: Tamias sibiricus (assembly GCA_025594165.1). Lineage (NCBI taxonomy): Eukaryota > Metazoa > Chordata > Mammalia > Rodentia > Sciuridae > Tamias > Tamias sibiricus. The sequence goes on along the minus strand of CM046658.1, from coordinate 105,451,427 downwards.
TAATCTCTATAGTTTTCCTAACTGCAATAGAGCTGTCATTTGAATTTATTTATATATTACGTGTACACATACAGATATTTATATAAGTACTTTTTTTCCCTATCTTTTCTAGACTGGCCCCATGTTCTTTTCTCCATAAGACTTTGGGCTTTTACCTGAGGTGACATTAAATACTTTATTTTTGTGATTATACATTAACAGTTTGAGGGATAATCCAGATAAACAGAAATGGATTTGAATAGTTGGCTTATTTATCCTTGACAGTAACATTGCATGCCCTGTGGTTTTTAATAAAAATTGAATTTCCCTCTCTCCCTGCCCTCCCAACCCTCCATACTCCCAGGATTCTTACCGAAAACAGGTGGTAATAGATGGTGAAACCTGTCTATTGGACATACTGGATACAGCTGGACAAGAGGAGTACAGTGCCATGAGAGACCAATACATGAGGACAGGCGAAGGCTTCCTCTGTGTATTTGCCATCAATAATAGCAAATCATTTGCAGATATTAACCTCTACAGGTACTAGGAACGTTATTTTTTCTGAAAGGATGATCTTAAGTGTGTTCTTCTGAAGTTTTGTGGGAGAATAAGGATACCTTACTTAGGGAAGATACAGCTTTTATTTATGGGAAGAGTTGATTTTAGGTTGTTTGACATTAAGTATCTGGGGTTATTACTGGAATACTGGAATTCTATATAGTATATTGTTAACTCTAGTCTTTGGTAATACATAAATGAGACTTGCTACTGTTTGATAATACATAAATGAGACAGTTCAACTAGAGGTTATTATAATGAGAGATCATAAAGGAATTTCAGAGAAGTACCTTTTCAAAAGAAATAGAAAAAAATGAAAGGAAGAAACAAATAGAGAGTAGATTAAAAATGGAAGAAAGGCAAAGGAGCATAAAGGTGGACTTTCTCTCTGGAACCATAATATTTCAAAGCTAAATTGATCATAAAAATTTCTAGTATAACGTTCTTCTTATACAAAATTAAAGAGTTCAGAAAGTGATTTGTTGGGATTTTGGAGTTGCACTGTTGTTAGTAGACCAAGGCCCAAAAATCCAGGGCTCCTTTCTCTTAGCTCAGTGTTCTTTAGGCAGAAAATATAATGGTTAAGAATATGGACTCTGAATAGGCTGTAATTGAGCTTCATCATTTATTAACTATGTGACTTTGGGACATACTACTGAATCTGTGTGTCTTATTTTCTTATTTATAATGAGATAATGGTATCTACCTCTTAAAGTTGTGAAGATTAAACAAATTGAGAAGTATGTAAATTGCTGGGCCTGGGGGTGCATGCCTGTAATCCCAGTGGCTAGAGGCAGAAGGATCACAAGTTCAAAGCCAGCCTCAGCAAAAGTGTGATGCTAAGCAACTCAGACCCTGTCTCTAAATAAAATACAAAATAGGGCTAGGGATGTGGTTCAGTGGTCAAGTGCCCCTGAGTTCAATCCCCAGTATCCCCTCCACACACACACACAAAGTATGTAAATCACTCAGAAGAGTACTTGGCCCATAATAAATACTTTGTAAGTGGTCTGCCTTGAGTCCTGGATCCTCCCCCCCCCCCCCCCGCGCCCAATTTGTGAAGATACTTGATCTCAGAAGCAAACTGATGCACAACTGAATTCAATGTTTGTTTGTTTTTTCCTAGATCTTCTTTACTTTCAGTTTTCCCTTTCTCTGGAAGTACTATCAGCCCTCTATATCTGAATGTTCCACATCCTCAGATTCAACCAGCCTTGGAAAAAATTGCTTCTGTACAAACATCTATAGACTTGTTTTCATATCATCATTCCCTAAACAATATAAACAGATTTTTTAAATAGCATCTACATTGTATTTTCATCAGTAGTTTAGAGATGACTTAAGCATATAGGAAGATGTACATAGATTATATGCAAATACTACACCATTTTATATCGGAGATAAAGGGCTGGGGATATAGTTTAGTTGGTGGAGTGCTTGCCTTGCATGCATAAAGCCCTGGGTTCAATCCCCAGCACCACCAAAAAAACAAAAAGGAAAGAAAGAAAAAGAAAGGCTCTGATTTATAAGAGATGAGCAGCGTGAGATTTTGGTATACATTGTGGGGGTATCCTGGAACCAGTTTCCCATGAATATCAAGGGATGACTGTACTTAATAAAGTACCCAACACATGACAAGCATCTAATAAACATTGAATTTCTAAAAGTCATTTTCTTCTTACCTTACATTTTTCTATTTGTGCCCTACCCTAGACAAAAGAGTATTTAAAGCATCTTATAAAATTGCCTGTAATATAGCAAGATAAACTAATGAAACATGGGCTTAAGTGAGGCAAAGAGAAAATAAAGAGGAGTTAGGGATGAGCTTATTTTGTAACTGTATTTGAAGCCCACTGACCTTGAAAAGGTAGACTACAAATTTGACAGCATTGTGAAAAGGGAAGCTAAAAGATGCAGGGTCTGCTGTAAATAAATCAGTTGCTCAGAAGAAGCAGAATTATACTGACACCAGAAAAAAAAAATTTTCTGTGATGTTCAGAGGGTGGTTTAATGTAAAGAAGAGTAGTAACCTAACAGTGACATGTACCAGGTACTTTAGGTTGTCCTGTAATATCCCTTAACATAAACTACTACCATCACACCTGTACAAAGTTCTGTAGACAGCCAGTGGAATGCAGTTTAGGTACATGACTTTGTGTACAATCCAAGCTAGAGTTTAGAACAGTGGTGCAGTATGGTAGCCACAGCAAAATGTGGCAGTTTACATTTAAATTAAAATGAAGTAAAATTTGAAAATTAGCTCCTTGGTTGCATTAGAAAATGAGGTAAAGTGCTCAATAGCTACACATGACTGGTGACTACCATGTTGGACAGTGTAAGTAGACCATTTCCATCAGCACAAAAAGTTCTATTGGACAGTGTTGGTTGAGAGAATCTGGAGCAATAACTTCCAAACTGTGCTGTGTGGTAGGTCTTAGCATGTCACTGAAGAGAGTGCTATCTTTGGGAGTTCCAGATCCTTCAGTCCCCCAACCCCTTTAGTAGGATCAGTCTGGTGTTTTCTCTTTTATATCTTAGACTTCAAACTATAAATTTGTTTGAGAAAAAGGTTTGGGTGCCACCTGTCTTGAAAGGTGGGTTATTTTTCATTAAATCTTGTCATTCCCAAGGGAACATCAAAAAATTTAGTGGCTTTATTTTTTTATACTTCAAACCTTAATCTAGAATATGATTTCTAGTGGCAATTAATCCAGAGCCAATGTCTTTGGAGAATCCATGAGCCTAACTAGGGTGTGTATAAGGATAGAATAGCCATCCATTTCTACTAGGATGTGAACTAGAATTTAGAGCGTCCCTGTGGCTACCGCACCAAGTCTAAACCTATCTCCTTGGTATACAAGGTCTTCTATAAGTGGCCAAAAAAATGTGAAATTCAATACTAGAAGCTCATAGGGCCATATAGAACTTGCCAGTTTCTCTTTTGCCTTACGATTCTATTCCTTCTTGAAGGTTTGTTTTTCTTACATTGCTATAACATATTCCCTGTTTTAGGGAGCAGATTAAGCGCGTAAAAGACTCAGATGATGTACCTATGGTGCTGGTAGGAAACAAGTGTGATTTGCCAACAAGAACAGTTGACACAAAACAAGCCCATGAATTGGCCAAGAGTTATGGAATTCCGTTCATTGAAACCTCAGCCAAGACCAGACAGGTATGGTAGGGCTTTGAGCATCTGTGCAAGGATTTGTTAAGATGTGATTCACATTCCTTGTTTTAGATTTCTAATTGTGTCCTTTTGTTGTTGTTTTTGTTGTTAATTTTCGGTTTAAGCCCAAAATGAATTTACTAATGTTCTAGTATGGTATTTTTATTCCTGCATTAACAAGCACACATATTTCTAGTGAAGATGCTTGATTTAAAATATTTATAAACATTAGTCCTTTTTCTATCAGTACCAGCCACTATTAGGGCTTAAGCCCTCCTGAATGGAATCATTAGATCTGGAAGTTCTCTTGTGTGTCTCAGTGTTACCCTTTTACCTTTGCTGGAATATGTTTTTACAAAATATGCCATTTGTATATCAGCCAGTGAATGTGCTAAACTTGGTGTCCTCTTCCTAAATCACCCTGTTTTACACCTGTGAATTGGTAATTGAAAATTTTGTTTTAATAATTTTTTTAGTTAGATACCTTTATTTTATTTATTTATTTTTATGTGGTGCTGGGGATCGAACCCAGCATCTTACATGTGCTAGGTGAGTGCTGTACCTCTGAGCCACAGCCCCAGCCTGGTAATTGGAATTTTACATCCCTACTAAAGAAGTATAAATGAGAAAGTTTATAACTTGGATTGTGTTAGTTGAGTTGTTCTAAGATCTTCTTTCTCCTTTCTCTTTCCATAGGGTGTTGAAGATGCTTTTTACACACTGGTAAGAGAAATACGCCAGTACCGAATGAAAAAACTCAACAGCAGTGATGATGGGACTCAAGGTTGTATGGGTTTGCCCTGTGTGGTGATGTAACAAGGTGAGTGTGTGATCTAATTTGACATAATTGTAAATCTTATTTTTTAGCATTAGGCAGTTTGGAAGAGTGTTAGTGTTACTGATTCTGTTGTTTGGTGTTCTTTTGTTTTTGCTTTTGGTAATAGGAATTTAACCCAGTGGTGCTTTTACCACTGAGCTACATCCCCGGCCCTTCATTTTATTTTATTTTATTTTTTTAATCTATGACAGGATATTGCTAAGTTGTTTAGGGCCTCACTAAGTTGCTGATGCTGGCTTTGAACTTGCAATCTTCCTGCCTCTGCTTCCCAAGTCACTGGGATTACAGGCATGCACCACAGTGCCTGGCTGACTCTATTGCTATTTAACTGAGAATTTCTGTGTAATTTTAACTACCAAATATTTTCCTGATGGCACCCCTTCTGAGAGGACTGAAGTCTAACTTGTTTTTAAAACATGTAATTATTATACAGATAGCTTTATATTTTTTATAATATTAGAAATTAGAAGATACCATGTTCTTAAGCCAGGAGTTTGAAGGATCACTGTATAGAAACTCAATGATAATGACGTGGTATGTGTTCTTTTTTTTTTAATAGTTATTTACAAAGTTCTATAATCAAAAAAAGAGCCACTTTCAAGGTAAGACAAGTTCTGATATGTATTTTCATTCACATTGAGCTCCTAAACTTGTTTTTTCTCATACTGTGTCTGCCACTTACCCACATTCCATCTTTATTTCAGCTGCACTGATACCCTGGTCCTGACTTCCCTGGAGGAGAAGTATCCCTGTTGTTCTCTTCATCTCAGAGAAGCTCCTGCTACTTCCCCAACTCTCAGTAGATGAACACAACAGTCTCTGCTTGAGAACTTCTCAGAATAACTACCTCTCCTCACTTGGTTGTCTGACCAGAGAAATGCATCTCTTTTTATTCCCCAATAGTTTTCCACCCTGGGTTCTCCCCTATGGAAACAAACACAACTCCGCCACCCATGTTTTTCATCGAAAGCCAATTCATGCTCTGAAACAGAACCAAACTAGACATGAAATTCTGTTGAAAAGTTTCTTGAGTGCTAAAGTAGCAACTGCTGGTGATTTTTTTTTTTTTTTTTTATTTCTTTTTACTGTTAAACTTGGACCTATGTTAGCTTTTGGAGAAATGTCATGAATTACTGTTTTGCCAAGAATATAATTAATGTTGCAGATTGGTTTATTTGTAACGTTATCAGCTATAGTCTATAAACTGGCATCTGCACTGTATTCATAAATACAAAAGCGAATGGTGACTTTTGAGTCTATCCTAGTCTTCTCAACTTTCATGAAATTAAATCCACCTTTCACAACAAAGTGCCTTTTTCTTAGAAGTGATTTGTAGACTTTCTTTATAATACTTCACTGGAATAGATGTGTCAAAAACTATTATGCATGAAAACAAATATCTATGACCCATCTACCTTTAAGGGAATGATGTATGATAGCAGATGCCATTTTTTATGTATGTGAAGTTGGTTTTCCAGAGGCCTGTTTTGGAGCTTTCTCCAGGGAAAAATGAAACTGGAAGCAATTATGAATAATTTCACTTAATTTTTATCTAGTCTCCACTTTTTTTGTAGGTTACTACCTATAAATGACTGTAATTTGTTTCTTTTAGCTTACTAATAATATCATGTTTAGTGAACTTCCATATATATTCAAATTTGGGTCATACCAGAAAGCTCTACATTTGCAGTTATTCGAACATTATAAAAATTTGGTGTAATGTTATTTTATAGCTATAATCAGTGATTTTCAAACCTCAAATATAGTATGTTAACAGATTACATTTTCATTGCATATCATAGTCTATTAGTGATGTGTATAACTGCCCTTAATTCCCTTCTCACCCTACTTTCTGCCCCTTATCCCACGGCAACAGGGGCTTGATTAATTATTTCAGTTGAGTAAAGCACGGTGCTAATGGACCGGGGTCACAGTTTCAAAACTTGAACAAGCCAGGTAGCATCACGCAGAGAAAAATTCCACATTTGCTCCCTGCACGAGTACTCCAGCTAATAGTTTTGTTGGATGCCTGCTGTTAACCCTATAAGGAAAGAAGAGGTTAATAAGCATGAGTCCTTTACCTTGACTAGAAAAGTTTGGTATTCTAAGGAGGATCAGCTTAGAAGTTTTTATGTTTCAACCTCTCCCTCTTTTTTTTAACAACTTGGAAACTAAGCCAATATTTTTTCTCATCTTTTTGAGAATGAGGGTGCCTCAAAAAAAAATTTTTTTTTAAATGTATAATGTTCTCTGAAGGGTTTTAAATAGATGGTAATAAATTAGTCTGCATAGTAAACAACAAAAGCTGATGAATTTGTTCAAAACATGAAATAGCCTTTAGATTGAGATTGCTATCTGAGGAAAGAATAGAAATGTAATTAATTATTAGGAGGATGTGGAAGAATGATATTTCCATTTATAGATAACACCTTGGGTAATTTTTCTTTCTTTTTTTTTTTTTTTTTTTTTTTTTTTCTTTTTTCTTTTTTTCGGTGGCATGAGGATCGAACCCAGCGCCTTGTATGTGCTAACCATGCATTCTACCCCCAGGCTACATAGCCAGCCCCAGGAATTCTAATGAAAAATAGATTTGGATAACTTTTGATAAAGGATTAATTCCAGAATGGACACTTACTATTCTAATGTCTGAACATTTACTGAGGTTTTTGTTTTCTAATATCAATTTTCATTTATTAGGCAAACTCCACATTATCCAGAAATGAGTTCAGAAGAGTAGAAGAAACATACACAGAGTATAATAACCTCAAGAGTTGTGCTCCTTAATGCTAATGCTGGGAGCATTCACAGTAGGGTCGTCATCTATAAATTAAACTCTGTGCTGCTTTGTGTCTGCTCCTTTTGCTCTGTCATTTTCCTGAGGCTAGATTGAGGCTTATCACCTCAATTGTACTCTTTTGTGCGTGTATATGTGACTAGCAGTGTGAATCTAAAGAGTTTTTTAAATTTAATGTCAAATTAGGGAGAAAAATAGTTACTCCTTTTGGGCTGTAGTGGCCTTAGCCCTTGTATGTATGTATCTATAGTTTTCTCAAATATGTTCTAAGCACAGAAGTACAGAAATGGGGCCAAAATTCAGACTTGAAAATGTTCCTTAGTAGCTTCTTAAGAAGTTGCACTTCAGTGTGAATTTTGGTGCAACAGAATGACATTACTTAAGAGTTCAAAGCTGAGTAAGTTCAGTTAGTGTGGTATAAAACAGTTTTTAGAATATATGATTGCTGAAGAAAATAATTGTTTTACCTCAAAGTCTCAAGGTCACTTTCCCCAATTTAAGTGCCTGGCCAGCTGTCATAAATTACATATTCCATTATGGTTTGGTTTGGTTTTTTAAAGGTTGCACATTAGAAAGTGTGAAAATAAGGTGTTCTGCCTAAAACTACCATGCCTAATCTGTAAATGAATCTGTTAAATGCTGTATTTGCTCTAGTAGCTTACTATGGAATGTTAACTTGATAATAAAGTACACTTCGTTTTTCTTTAGGAATGTAATAGGTAAAATTAATATCTCTGTCTCTCTCTCCCTTTTTTTTTTTTTTTTTTTTTTTTTTTTGGTGGGCCCCCTGTTCAATCTTTCATTATCCTTTAAACTGCTGTGAATTTTATCATGACTTGAAAGCAAGGATAAAGGAAAACTTTAAGAGAAATTTTGGGTTTTTCCAATCCAGAATTTGTGATCATAATCATATTTTGCTTTGTATTCACAGTCATGCACTCTTAAGCTGGCAGCTACAACCAAGAACCCCAAACTGGTGCATTCTACTTCTTATAATTCATCTTTGCTAATAAATTATAAGAAGCAAGGATAGCTAATTAGGGAAAATATTTTTATTTGGTAGTTTCTGTAAACAAGGGACTAAAATTCTTGTGTTTTTTTTTTTTTTCATCTTTGCTGTTTCTTTAAGCAGTCTAATGTGCCGTGAAATTATTTTAAGGTTTTTTTTTTTTCTATAAGAATTATTTTTTAAAGTGTTCTCATCAGATTGGTTGTAGATATATGTCAAAATATTACTGATTTTTAAGTCTGAGTATTGACCTGACAAGCAAGTATTTGAACTCCACTCTGGAGGGTAGAGTGGGTATCAATGAAAGTTGTGTGACTTTTATATTTCTGTGCCATCAAATATAGGTAACAATATCAATTGTGCAATTCTGCTATTTAAATGGGAACTATTGGCCTCTTTGGCCCTAAATAAAAGGGCTACTTTAAGTTGATTATTTTATTGTAAATTAATCCATCCTAATTTTTAAAAATTTGGTTGAATATTTTTCTTGTTAAATAATGTTTAAAAATAAAAACTGGAAGTTCTTTACTTTCTCTCTCTCTTTTTTTTTTCCCACTGAAGTGCCTTTATAGAAAGCTAATATTAATTTTAGACTTTTGGATGTGATATTTGGACAGTATTAAAAGAGTTGAATTCCTCGTTTTATTTCAATATAGTAGTCCTTATCTGACGTTTCACTTTCTGTGGTTTTAGTTACTCCAGAGTCGTAAAATATTAAATGGAAAATTCCAGAAACAATTCCTAAGTTTTAAATTATACTCTCAGGGCTGGGGATATAGCTCAGTTGGTAGAGCACTTGCCTAGCATGTGCAAGGCCCTGGGTTCAATCACCAGTACCACCAAAAACAAAACAACAACTTAAATTACGCTCTCTTCTGAGTATACAGTGACATCTCACACTACCTGACCCCATCTCAACCAGGATGTGAATCATCCCTTAGTCCAGGGTTTCCACACTATATAGTCAATTAGTAGCTGTCTCTGTTATCAGATCATCTGTAAAAATACCACATTAGTTAATTCAAGAAATCCTTATCTGCTATTGGTCCAAAGTAAAAGAGTAGTGATGCTTATGTATTGTTAATGATTATTCAGTTAAATCTCTTACTGTGCCTAATTTATAAATCAAATTACCATAGGTGTGTATGTATAGGAAAATATCCATAATGTAGGAATATAGTGCTTGTATGGTACTATCTGCAGTTTTTAGGCATCCGCTGGGGACCTGGGAATATATCCCACAAGGGGAATATATAAAATATGTCAAGGCTTGTTTTAAACTATTACCTTTGGGATGATTCATAGCTATTTGTCAGATTCTCATAAAGAAATATGAAGCACTTAAAACTGCCATTAAAATCTTTAATGTATCTTTGCATTACTGCTTCATCTAGCAGTCTTGGCATAGTTGGAAGAGCATTGGTCTAGGAACTATAGAACCAGGTTCCAACTATAATTTTACTACTCCCAACTCACAGTTTCTTCACTTACAAAATTGGGAGGGGTCAGTTAGGACATCTCAGATTTTCCAGTCCTAAGGAGATATAAAAAAATGATTTCAAACCTAAACCTTCCACCTATACTGGAATATGGTGATTTATGAAAATTTATTTTATTCTCCCAAAGACTTAATTGTTTTTCACTTTTATCCTTAAAACAGATATGGAGAGGGGTCATTAAATATTTGAATTAAGCTTGAGAAAACCAAATTTAAGTGGCAAAATATTGTTTTCTAGATAGGAGTACTTTCTAGATAGTAGAAATACTAAAGCAAACACTGAAAAAATACCTGAAGAAGTTTATTTGAACTCTGAGGGGACCTCCTGTGCGTCATTGCTATTTAGCTTTCATTTCTCCTAACAAGGAATACTCAAAAGTTATTAAAAGGCCAACATAGTTGCATGAGTTATTTGATATCCATAAATACATGAAAAGGGAGCCAAGAGGCTTTGCTAGTAATCATTTTGCAAACTGCCTGAGAATATTTTGCAATGCTTTTAAAATAACTGGGCAATGAAATGTGGTAGTTTTGTTGTTGTTGTTGTTTTGTTTTGTTTTGTTTTGTTTTGTTTTTTTTCCCGGTGGTGGGGTTTTTGTTTGTTTGTTTGTTTGTAGTATTAGAGATTGAACTTGCTCATTTCTAGGAAGGTGCTTTACCACTGAGCTACATCCCCAGCACTTTTTAAAACTTTTTGTATTGAGACAGGTCTAAGTTGCTTAGGCTAACTAACCTTTAACTTGTCATCTTCCTGCCTCTGCCTCACAAGTCACAGATTATAGTTATGCCTTACCATATCCCACAGATAAGTGGTTTTTTGTCTTAATAAGAAAACAGGAGGGGGCTGGGGTTGTGGCTCAGTGGTAGAGCGCTCTCCTAGCACGTGCGCGGCCCGGGTTCGATCCTCAGCACCACATAAAAATAAAGGCATTGTGTACAACTAAATAAATAAATAATTTTTAAAAAAAGAAAAGAAAACTGGAGGGCTGGGGTTGTGGCTCAGCAGTAGAGCGCTTGCCTAGCACTTGTGAGGCACTGGGTTGGATCCCCAGCGACAAATAAAAATAAATAAACAAAACAAAGATATTTAAAAAAAAAAGAAGAAGAAGAAGAAGAAGGAAAACTGGAATTGTAGGGGCACACAAAATAGAAATAACAAATGCTCTTTCTAGTGCTGATGGGAGCTTAAAATGGTTCAGATTCAGAAACTAGTGAATTAATCATTCTTTGAAGACTATATTCTACACATAATTTACTTCACACTTGAACCAAAATCATTTATTAACTACTGGTGTGTGGTGGGGGAGAAGGGGTTATTTTCCAACCTGAGAGACTCAGTCTCTTAATTAGCATAAATTATGATTGTCATCAATTTATAGGAATCATATAAAGTAAAAATGGGTAGCACCTGCAATGTTGGAAGTTAAAGTGCTATTAAATGTTTCTAAAGATAGAAGCAGCCACATGTCTGATGGGGGAAGACAAAGTCGGAAACTTGCAGTTGCCTACTAGAGCTTTTAAATGCAGGAGCCTGAACTATTATCCAGGTTAGGGAAAGCAATCTTCCAGAATGGCTGCTGTGGAAGTGATAAAATTGGTTTTATTGATATTATAGGAGCTTGAGATGCATGAATTATGTATACTATTTAAGTCTGAAAGAAAACTTGCACATTATTTTAAATATCTTTGTATAAATCAGTTCTCCACATTTACAACTGAGACCAAACATGCCTGATATGAATGTTTCATTAAACCAGTAGAATATAGTTTAAGAAAGACATCTTGAAAGTTAATCAAGGGATCTTATACATTGATGCTTGTTTTGCCTGTAGAATTTGAGGTATTTGACATTTAATAGATGCAATTCTAGCATGTTTGATATCCCCGGGTTGTAGCCACAAGCCCTATCAAAATGATTTGTCACATTGCTTCTGTCCATTTTCTTTTTTTCTTTTTATTTATTCTAATTTGTTACATATGACAGCAGAATGCATTTTAATTCACAATACACATATAAAACACAATTTTTTATGTCTCTAGTTGTTCACAAAGTAGTTACGCCATTCGTGTCTTTATACATGTACTTGGGGTAATGATGTCCTCATTCCACCATCTGTCCTACCCGCCCTGCTTCCTCCCTTCCCCTCCCTCCCCTTTGCCCTATCTAAAGTTCCTCCTTTCTTCCCATGCTCCCCCGCCACCCACATTATGGATCTTCTACTGAAGGGCATCTAGGTTGGTTCCATAATTAAGCTATTGTGAATTGTGCTGCTATAAACATTGATGTGGCTGCATTACTGTAGTATGCTGGGTTGTTTTTTTTTTTTTTTTGTATTTAATTTTTTCAAAGTTGTATTTATAACAGTAGCATACATTACAATTCATAGTACACATATAGAGCATCTTTTTACATAACACTGTTTGTATACAAAGTATATTCGCACTATTCAAGTCTTCAATCATGCATTTAGGATAATGATATCCATCTTATTCTACCACCTTTTTTTCCCCTCCATAACCCCTTGTTCCCTCCCTTCCCCTCCCTCCCCTTTGACCATTCTAGTGTTCCTGTAATCCTCCAATGTACCCCGACCCAACACCACTGAGAATCAGCCTCCTTGTATCAGAGAAAACATTCAGCATTTGGATTTTTGAGATTGACTAACTTCACTTAGCATTATATTCTCCAACTTCATCCATTTACCTGAGAATGCCATTATTTTATTCTCTTTTATTGCTGAGTAAAATTCCATTGTGTATATATACCGCATTTTCTTTATCCACTCATCTACTGAGGGGCATCTAGTTTGGTTCCACAACCTAGCTATTGTGAATTGTTCTGCTATAAACATTGAAGTGGCTGTGTCGCTGTAATATGCTGCTTTTAAGTCCTTTGGGAATAGACCCAGGAGTTGGATGGCTGGGTCATAAGATGGTTCTATTTCCAGTTTTCCAAGGAATCTCCATACTGTTTTCCATAATGGCTGCACCATTTTGCAGTCCCACTAGCAATGTAGTAGTGTACCTTTTTCCCCACATCCTCTCCAACATTTATTGTTGCTTGTGTCCTTAATGGCTGCCATTCTGACTGGAACGAAATGAAATCTTACAGTAGTTTTAATTTGCATTTCTCTAATTGCCAGTGATGTTACACATTTTTTCATGTATTGTTGATTGATTGTGTATCTTCTTCTGAGAAGTGTCTTTTCAATTCCTTAGCCCATTTATTGATTGGGTTATTTGTTGCTTTTTTTTTTTTTTTTTTTTTTTTTTGGTGTTAAGATTTTTGAGTTCTTTATATATTCTAGAGATTAGGGCTCTATCTGAAGTGCATGTGGTAAAAATTTGTTCCCAATTAGTTGGTTCTCTATTTGCCTCACTGATTGTTTCTTTTGCTGAGAAGAAGCTTTTTAGTTTGAATCTATCCCATTTATTAATTCTTGATATTAATTCTTGAGCTACAGGAGTCTTATTAAGGAACTTGGGGCCTAATCCTACATGTTGGAAATTGGAGCTTACTTTTTCTTCTATTAGGCATATTGTATCTGGTCTAATTCCTAGGTCCTTGATCCACTTTGAATTGAATTTTGTGCATGGTGAGAGATAAGGGTTTCATTTCATTTTGTTGCATATGGATTTCCAGTTTTCCCAGCACCACTTGTTAAAGAGGCTATCCTTTCTCTACCGTACATTTTTGGCACATTTGTCTAATATAAGATAGCTGAAATTAGATGTATTAGTCTCTATGTCCTATTCTGTACCATTGGTCTACCGGTCTATTTTGGTGCTAGTGCCATGCTGTTTTTGTTACTATTCCTCTATAGTATAATTTAAAGTCTGGTATGATGATGCCACCTGCTTCACTTTTCTTGCTAAGGATTGCTTTAGCTATTCTGGGTCTCTTATTTTTCCAGATAAATTTCATGACTGCTTTTTCTATTTCTTTGAGGAATGTCATTGGGATTTTGATTGGAATTGCATTAGATCTGTATAATGCTTTTGGTAGTATGGACATTTTGACAGTATTAATTCTGCCTATCCAAGAACAAGGTAGGTCTTTCTATCTTCTAAGGTCTTCTATAATTTCTTGCTTTAGTGTTCTGTAGTTTTCGTTATAGAGGTCTTTCACCTCTTTCATTAAGTTGATTCTCAAGTATTTTATTTTATTTTTTTGATGCTATTGTAAATGAGGTTGTTTTCATCATTTCCCTTTCAGAGGCTTTGTCACTGATGTACAAAAATGCCTTTGACTTATGGGTATTGATTTTGTATCCTGCTACTTTGCTGAATTCCTTTACTAGTTGTAAAAGTTTTCTGGTAGAGTTTTTTAGGTCTTCTAGTTATAATATCATATCATCAGCAAATAGTGCTAATTAGAGTTCTTCTTTTCCTATCTGGATCCCTTTAATTTCTTTCATCTGTCTAATTGCTCTGGCCAGAGTTTCAAGTACTATGTTAAATAATGGTGAGCCAGGCGCGGTGGTGCATGCACCCCTGTAATCCCAGCACTTGGGAGGCTTAGGCAGGAGGATCAGGAGTTCAAAGCCAGCCTCAGCAATGGTGAGGCATTTAGCAACTCAGTGAGACCCTGTCTCTAATAAAATACAAAAAAGGGCTGGAGATGTGGCCCAGTGGTCAAGTGCCCCTGAGTTCAATCCCCAGTACCAAATAAATAAATAAATAAATAAATAAATAATAACAATGATGAAAGGGGGCATCCCTGTCTTGTTCCTGTTTTTAGAGGAAATGCTTTCAATTTTTCTCCAATTAAGATGATGTTAGCCTGGGGTTTTGCATAAATAGCTTTTATAATGTTGAGATATGTTCCTGTTATTCCTAGTTTTTCTAGTGTTTTGAACATAAAGGGGTGTTGTATTTTGTCGAATGCTTTTTCTGCATCTATTGAGATGATCATATGTTTTTTATCTTTAAGTCTACTGATGTGATGTATTACATTTATTGATTTCCGTATGTTGAACCAGCCCTGCATCCCTGGTATAAACCCTACTTGATCGTGATGCACTATCTTTTTGATATGTTTTTGTATTTGATTTGCCAGAATTTTGTTGAGGATTTTTGCATGTATGTTCATTAAGGAGATTGGCCTGAAGTTTTCTTCTTTTGGCTGGGTCTTTGCCTGGTTTTGGAATTAATGTAATATTGGCCTCATAGAGTCTGGAAGAGCTCCCTCTTTTTCTATATCTTGAAATAAGTTGAAGAGTATTGGTATTAGTTCTTCTTTGAAGATCTGGTAGAACTAGGCTATAAACCTATCCTGCCCTGGGCTTTTTTTAGTTGGTAGCTTTTTGATGGCATCTCCTATTTCCTCGCTTGAAATTGATCTGTTTAAATTGTGCATAAATCTGTCAGTGCCTTCAATATTTTCTGTTTTATTAGAGTACACTTTTCAAAGTAATTTCTAATTATCTTCTGTATTTCTGAGGTGTTTGTTGTGATATTATCTTTTTCATCACATAGGCTAGTAATTTGAGTTTTTTCTCTTTTTTTTTTTTTTTTTTCATTACCATCACTAAGGATCTGTCAATTTTATTGATTTTTTTCAAAGAACCAACTTCTGGTTTTGTCAATTCTTTTAATTGTTTCTTTAGTCTCAATTTCATTGATTTCAGCTCTGATTTCATTTCCTCTCTTCTACTGCTCTTAGTGTTGATCTGTTCTTCTTTTTCTAGTGCTTTGAGGTGTGATGTTAAGTCATTTATTTGTTGTTGTTGTTGTTGTTGTTTCTTTTATGGAATGAACTCAATGCAATGAATTTTCCTCTTAATACTGCCTTCATTAGTGTCCCAGAGATTTCTATATGATGTATTTGTATTCTCATTCACCTCTAGGTATTTTTTAATCTCCTCCTTGATATCTTCTTCAACCCCTTGTTCATTCAGTAGCATGTTGTTTAGCTTCTAGTTGTTGGAGTAGCTTTTTTAATTTCCTGTTTTATCATTGATTTCCAATTTCATTCCATTATGGTCTAATAGAATGCAGGGCAGTAGGGGCTGGGGTTGTGGCTCAGCGGCAGAGCGCTCGCCTCCCATGTGCGCAGCCCGGGTTCGATTCTCAGCACCACGTTAACATAAATGCATTGCATTGTGTACAAGTAAATAAATAAATATTTTTTAAAATAAAATAAAAAGAATGCAGGGCAGTATCTCTACTTTTTTATATTTGCTAAGAGTTGCCTTGTGGCATAATATATGGTCTATTTTAGAGAAGGAACCATGTGCTGCTGAGAAGAAAGTGTATTCGTTCACTGAGGGATAAAATATTCTATATATGTCCATTAGGTCTAAGTTATTAATTGTTTTAATGAGGTCTAAAGTTTCTTTATTTAGCTTTTGTTTGTATGATCTATCCAGTGGTGAAAGAGGTGTGTTGAAGTCCCCTAGAATAATTGTGTTGTGGTCTATTTTACTCTTGAACTTGAGAAGGGTTTTGCAGGAGCCCTGTTTGGGGAGATGGATGAGATTGTGGTTGGCTGCGGGCCATGGAGAAGTTTGGGCATTGCCACCTTCCGTGGTCTCACGGGACTTGGCCTGAGATCTCGTGGAACTTGGCCCAAGATCTCAAGAGACTTGAGCCGAGATCGGAGTGGGTCGGCGACATTTGGCTGTTTGTTTTTGAGTGGTGTGTGTGGTACATGTTAGAGTTGTTGTCAGAGCCAGAGAAAGAAGTTAACGAAATAAAAAGCCTGTTTGTTTCCAGTCTGCCTCTGAACTTGTTCCCGCGGCATTGTTGCTCCAAGTGGCAATCACTTCAGGCGGCTACAGGGTTTGTTTGATGAATATAGGTGCTCCATTATTTGGGGCATATAGATTTATAATTGTTATATCTTGTTGATGAACAGTTCCCTTAACAGTTAGAAATATCCATCTTTGTCCCTTTTGATTAACTTTGGCTTGAAGTCTACCTTATTTGATATGAGAATGGAAACCCCTGCTTGCTTCTGCAGCCCATGTGAGTGGTAAGATTTTTCCCAGCCTTTCACCTTCAATCTGTTGATATCTTTTTCCATGAGGTGGGTTTCTTGGAGACAGTATATTGTTGGGTCATTTCTTTTAATCCAGTCTGACAATCTGTGTCTTTTGAATGGTGAGTTTAGGCCATTAACATTTAGGGTTATTATTGAGATGTGATTCATATTCCCATCCATTTTTATATTTTTATGGAATTTAACTTGATTTGGTTCCTCCTCTGGTTGGTGTTTCCTTTAGTTTAATAATTCCCCTTGCTGATTTCATTGCTATTTTTCTTTTGTTCTTCATGGAATATTTTGCCCAGGATGTTCAAAAGGGCGGGCTTTCAAGTTGTGAAATCTTTTAACTTCTGTTTGTCGTGGAAAGTTTTTATTTCATCTTCAAATCTAAAGCTTAATTTTTCTGGATATAAGATTCTTGGTTGACATCCCTTTTCTTTCAGAGCTTGAAATATGCTGTTCCAGGATCTTCTAGCTTTTAAGGTCTGGGTTGAAAATCTGCACATAATCTAATTGGTTTCCCCCTATATGTAATCTGATTCCTTTCTCTCATGGCTTTTAATATTCTCTCCTTGTTCAGTATATTAGGTATTTTCATTATAATGTGACTTGATGTGGATCTGTTGTGATTTTGTACATTTGGTGTTCGGTAAGCCTCTTGAACTTGGTTTTCCCATTCATTCCTCATGTTTGGAAATTTTTCTGCTATTATTTCATTGAATAAATTACTCATTCCTTTGGTTTGGAACTCTGCACCTTCCTCTACCCCAATAACTCTTAAATTTGGTCTTTTTATGCTATTCCATATTTCTTGAATGTTCTGCTCCTGATTCTTTACCATTTTCGCTGTGTATTCTACATTTTTCTCCTGATTATATATTTTGTCTTCATTATCTGAGGTTCTTTCTTCCAAGTGGTCTAATCTGTGGTGATGCTTTCAATTGAACATTTAATTTGGTTTATTGCTTCTTTCATTTCCAGAATTTCTGTTTGGTTTCTCTTTAGAACCACTATCTCCCTATTAAAGTAATCTTTTGCTTCTTGTATTTGTTTATGAAGTTCTTTGTCAAAGTGATCTTTTACTACCTGTATTTGCTCCCTCATTTCCTTCTTGAATTTGTTCCTGAGTTCCATGAACATTTGGATTATGTATTTCCTGGATTCCTGCTCTGATATTTCATCTAATGTGCTTGCCAGGGAATCTGCTAAGGAGGTATGTTGATTTTTTGGGGGACATTTTATTCCCTTGTTTTTTCATATTGCTTGTGTGTCTTTTCTTCTAGCGCTGTGGAACCTTGACTTTTTTGTTTTTACCTTAAGGCCTAATGATGCTCCTGTAGTATAATGCTATCAGATCCCCTTACTTTACACTTTAAAACCAGACATTTTCTATTCAACTAATCACAGTTTGCTCACAATGTGCGGAATTAGTGAATTTATATATTGTCTCTAATATACTCCGTATGTTTGTAATGGGGTTTATAATTTCAGATATTGGATACAAAGGTGATATGCTTAGGAGGAAGGAAGTGAGGATATTACATTGTTTTGTTTTTTTTTTTTTCCTCCCTTAGGAAGTGTGTGCAGGAGCCCTGTTTGGGGAGATGGCTTAAATTGCGGTGGACTACGGGCTTTGGCTTTGGACATGTTTGGGCATTGGCGCCTTCCGTAGTCTCATGGGACTTGGCCAGAGATCTCGAGGGACTTGAGCGAGATTGCGGATGAGGTCTGCGCCACTTTGGAGGTTAGAGAAGCGTGGACGGCCTGTGGGGGTGTAGTTAGAGCCAGAGAGAAAAGTTATCAGAATAAAGAGCTGTTTGTTTCCAGTTCGTCTCTAAACTTCTTCCCGCGGCTTCTTTGCTCCAAGCGGCCATCGCTTCAGGCGACAACAAGTGTGAAAATAGAAATCTATGGAAGTAGTTTAATATCAAAAGAAGAGAGAGGAAAGGAATTGGAGTGAACAATTTAGTGTGAAGACCGATGTATATTTAAGCCAAACTTATGCAAGCGTTGAGAGAAATAAAAAATGTTGAGGTAGTAGGAATTAGTGAAAAAGAGGGAGAGAGCGAGTCAAAAAATAGAGAAGAAACATATATATGACACCACTTTGATGTATTATTCAGTTGCCCCAGTTCTAAAATTCCTAATTCCTGTATAAAACTTGTTTTCGTCTCTGTTGAGAATGCAGGGACAGGGTATAAATAAGAAAGATGACGGAAGAAAAAAAGAGAGAAAATAAGCAAGAAAAACAAAAACAAAGTCGAACCTGCAAATAAGTCTCAGTCAGGCAGCCTTTGGGGAAGCTTTTCTCTTTCTCCCCCAGGTTGTTAAATTGTTCTTCCTCCCACAGATCGAGCCATGGCTGATATGGAGAATTTGTGGGTGGAGTCAAGTCTGCCTACCTGGTTAGCAGAGAATCTGTGGTTGGGGCTTTAGGTGAATGGCCCAGAAAGTCAATCTGTCCAGATGGTGTCTGCTCTTCCCACTCCTCAACAGTTGCAGAGTCATGGGGGTGCCCTCATGCTGGACTCATACACGTGTTCCCCCTCTGGCTGATGATGGCCCTCCCAGCTGCATGTAGGATTATATACTCGCAGATTCCTCCTTGTCTGCTCGCTGGTTTCCGCGCAGCAGCATCTCCCTTGTTCCTTCTTTCTGTGACCGCTGCAGCCAAGGTTAAAAAAAACATGGTGGCGATCGTTCTCCACGTCTAATTTTCTGCCTTTCCCTCCACGCTGCTGCTCCGTGGACTTTGCCTACCACACTGTTTCCACTGTCTCTACTGCTGGTGGTCGTGCCCAGGATGGGTGTGGATTCCATCTGGGGTTGCCGTCCCTGCCGCCTCCAATAGCTTTTAATAAGTGAAGTGTGACTGTGGCTCCGGAGTAGGTGGGCCGAGCTGGAATGCAGGCAGGCAGGCCGGTGCTTGTTTCCCCGCTGTCCCTAGCAGGAATGGCATCTCTGAGGTGGGCCGGCGGAGGTGGGCAGATCTGGAGCGCTCCCCAGGCTGCCAAGCTGGAACTCTACCAGGCTGGCCTAGCTGGAAAACTCACCAGCGGGCCTAGCTGGAACTCACGCCAGCAGGCCAAGCTGGAAAGCTTGCAGGTGGGCCTAGCTGGAACTCACACTGGCAGGCCC
The DNA here is from genome assembly GCA_025594165.1 of Tamias sibiricus. Classification (NCBI taxonomy): domain Eukaryota; kingdom Metazoa; phylum Chordata; class Mammalia; order Rodentia; family Sciuridae; genus Tamias; species Tamias sibiricus. Next base: position 105,431,456 of record CM046658.1, on the reverse strand, counting down.
TGCTTTTTTTGTTGTTTGTTTGTTTTTGTTTTTTGTTTTTCTGTTTTTTGTTTTATTTATTTGTTTTAGTTGTACACAATGCCTTTATTCTTACTTGGTGCTGAGGATGGATCCAGGCCACAAACGTGCTAGGCGAGCGCTCTGCCGCTGAACCACAACCCCAGCCCCTAATATGCTGTTTTTAAGTCCTTTGGGTATAACCGAGGAGTGGGATAGCTGGGTCAAATGGTGGTTTCATTCAGTTTTCCAAGGAATCTCCACACTGCTTTCCATATTGGTTGCACCAATTTGCAGTCCTACCAGCAATGTATGAGTGTATTTCTCCCCACATCCTCACCAACACTTATTGTTGTTTGTATTTGTAATAGTTGCCATTCTGACTGGAGTGAGACGAAGTCTTAGAGTATTTTTGATTTGCATTTCTCTAATTGCTGGAGATGTTGAACATTTTTTCATATACTTGTTGATTGGTCGTATATCATCTCTTGAGAAGTGTCTGTTCAGTTCCTTGGTCCATTTATTGATTGGGTTATTGGTTTTTGGTTTTGGGTTTTTTTTTTTTTTTTTTTTTTTTTTTTTTTTTGGTGTTAAGAATTTTTTTAAAAAATATTTATTTATTTGCTTTAGTTGTACACAATGCCTTTATTTCTACGTGGTGCTGAGGATCGAACCCGGGCCGCACATGCGCACTAGTTCTTGCCGGGTGCAGTGGCACACGCCTATAATCCCAGCACTTGGGAGGCTGAGGCAGGAGGATTGCGAGTTCCTCAGCAATAGCGAGGCACATAGCAACTCAGTGAGACTGTCTCTAATAAAATACAAAAAAAAAAAAAAAGCTGGGGATGTGGCCCTGTGGTTGAGTCCCCCTGAATTCAATACCTGGTACAAAAAAAAAAAGATTTTTTTTTTTAGTTCTTTATATATCATAGAGATTCATGCTGTGATGTGCATGTGGTAAAAATTTGCTCCCATTCTGTAGGCTCTCTATTCACCTCACTGATTGTTTCTTTTGCTGAGAAGCTTTTTAATTTGATTTATTGATTTATTTGATGTATTTAAACCATTTATTGGTTCTTGATTTTATTTCTTTTATTTTAATATCTATTTATTTGTTTTAGTTATACACAATGCCTTTATTCTTATGTGGTGCTGAGGATCGAACCCAGGCCACCCACGTGCTAGGCGAACGCTCTACCGCTGAGCCACAACCCCAGCCCTCTTGATTTTATTTCTTACACAATAGGAGTCTTATTAAGGAAGTCAGGGCCTAATCCAACATGATCATTTTCTTTTCCTTCCTTCCTTCCTCCCTTATTTATTTAGGTACTGGGGATTGAACCAGTCATTTTACCATTGAGCCACATCCCCACTAGCCCTTTTAATTTTTTCTTTTTTTAACTTTGAGACTGGGTCTCACTAAGTTGCTGAGGATAGCCCTGAATTAATTACTTTATTTTATTTTTTTTTTTGTACTGGGGATTGAACTCAAGGGCACTCTACCACTGAGCCACATCCCCAGCCCTATTTTGTATTTTATTTAGAGACAGGGTCTCACTGAGTTGTTTAGTGCCTTGCTTTTGCTGAGGCTAGCTTTGAACTCACAATCCTCTTACCTCAGCCTCACAAACTGCCAGGATTACAGGTGTGAGCCACCATGCCTGGCTGTACATTTTCTTTATGACTTTCATTTAGTAGGTTTTTATTGATCACCTATTATATGCCTTGGCCTATGCTGCTCTGGGTAGAAAGCAGTGAATCAAATAGATATTGGCTCCTTGTTAACACTTTACAGGGAACAAATCTCTAAAATAAAATTTCTTGATTGCAATTTGGTGATTGTTTCAAAAGCAAAGAACACAAATTGCCTAGCTACCATGCTTTGGATACTGCCCCCAGCCCTCTCCTCCCTTTCCTGATTTTCCTGAGAACACTTAAGACTATCCAAGATGCACCAAATATTGACTCATATCTCATTACCACTTTTCAAATAAAGGGTCTCTAGAAAGAGAAACTTATGTTTATCTATCATTTCAAAATTTCAAGTGCTCTTGCATCCTTCATCTCCTCTGATATTCCATAACCATGTAAAACAGGAATGATCTCCATTTTACTGATAAGTAATCCAAAAACCCTAAAAATGGATGTATTTTTTTTCCTAAAAGTTAACCTAGGCATCTCTCCTGATTCTAGAATCTGCTTTTTTTGATTTACTAGTAGTTTTCAAACCATGCTATTCAGCTGGGTACAGTGGCACACACCTGTAATGCCAGGGACTTAGGAGGCTGAGGCAGTAGGACCACAACTCTAGCCTCAGCAACTTAGCAAAGCTCAGTTTCAAAGTAAAAAACGGGGAAACAGGGATAAAGGGGAGTCTGGGGATACAGCTTTGTGGTAAAGCATCCCAGTACAAAAAACAAAAACAAAACAAACAGCACACCTGTAATCCCAGCAGCTCAGGAGGCTGAGGCAGGAGGATCAGGAGTTCAAAGCCAGCCTCAGCAATAGCGAGGCTCTGGGCAACTCGGTGAGACCCTGTTTCTAAGTAAAATATAAAAAAGTGCTGGAGATGTGCCTCAGTGGTCGAGTGCCCCTGAATTCGATGCCCCCCACCAAAAAATAAAAACATGCTGCTCAAAGCTCTTGAACCATTACGAGTGAGACTTCAGAGAGACTGGCTGGATGAGGCCTTGCTCTTCCCTTATCACCTCACTTCAAAAGGAGCAGTTCAACTCTCATGTATTTTTTTTTTTTTTTTTTTTTTTTTGTGGTACCGGGGATTGAACTCAGGGGCACTCGACCACTGGGTCACATCCCCAGACCTTTTTTGTATTTTATTTAGAGACAGGGTCTCACTGAGTTGCTAAGCGCCTCGCCATTGCTGAGGCTGGCTTTGAACTCGCGATCCTCCTGCCTCAGCCTCCCAAGTGCTGGGATTACAGGCGTGCGCCACCGCGCCCAGCTTCTCATCTATCTTTTGTTTTAGGCTTCCGTACAAGATTTAATTTGAAGATTTCACAAGTAAAATTATAAAGCCACTTGATTTCACAAATCAACTCCTACCAACGTTTATCAATCTGGGAATATAGTAGGTCACATCCTCATGTTTAGTGAAGGACCTAATATTCTCTAGATCTGTCATGCTCAATGCATAACCAAGCAATAGTGAGACCAGATACAACACAATGTTGAAGAGCTTCCACTTGAGTCAGTATAATGGCTTAAATCCCAACTTCACCACCTATGAGCTGTGTGATCTTGGGCAAGTCAACCTCTCTGTACCTAAATTTCAACTGAAAATAGAGGTAAAGCAGTTCCTCAGAAGATTATTTTGAAAATTAGATGCGTTATTATGTATAAAATAAAACAGTTCAAACAGGGCCTCTCACTGGTATTAATTATCACATGGGCCCCATAGCATGCCCCCTTGGTCCTTTAAGAGAATGCAGTACACTGTTGAAGTTCAGATTATTTTTTTTAAAAGCAAATTGCTGAATTTCAGTTCCATTCAAGAGACAGGAAATAAAGCTGGGCACGGTGGTGCACGCCTGTAATCCCAGCACTTGGGAGGCTGAGGCAGGAGGATCGCGAGTTCAAAGCCAGCCTCAGCAATGGCGAGGCACTTAGTGACTCAGTGAGACTGTCTCTAATAAAATACAAAAAAGGGCCGGAGATGCGGCCCAGTGATCAGAGTGCCTCTGAGTTCAATCCCCAGTACAAAAAAAAAAGAGAGAGAGAGGAAATAAAGTCAGTTTGTCTCTGGAAAAAAGATGAGTCTTAGAAATATGACTTCTTTATTTTTAGACATGTATGGGAAATTATTACTGACAGGAAAATGAGACTAAATGTAGTATAATACCATAAAATTCCTCACTGTAACACAGGTTTGGTTATGCTCCAAACCAACACACATTCCTTAGGTATAATGTCATTGTCTTTACCTCTAATAGAGTGACAAAGAAGGTTCATACTTACTGCTGGCAAAAGGAGTAATGAACTCAGAACTGTTCCCACTAAAACAATGTAACAAACGTTTAAACTTATCTGGAAACTTAACTGATGGTAACTGCCTTAGTTTGTTTTCTGTTGCTACAACAAAATATCTGATACTGGGTAATTTATAAGGAAAAGAGGTTTATTTCAACTCATAGTTTTGGAGTCAAAGTCCAAAATCAGGCATTCTGGTGAGGGCCTTATGCTATATCTAAACATGGTGGTTGGCATCACATGGCAGAAGAGGCCAAATATGTGAGGTGAACTCTCATTATAACAACCCACTCTTTTTTTTTTTAAATACGTTTATTTTATTTATTTTTATGTGGTGCTGAGGATCGAACCCAATGCCTCACACGAGCTAGGTGAGCACGCTAACACTGAGCCCCAACCCCACCCCCAACAACCCACTCTTTTTTTTTTTTTAATATTTTTTGTAGTTGTAGTTGGGCAGAATGCCTTTATTTTTTATTTGTTTATTTTTATGTGGTGCTAAAGATCAAACCCAGTGTCTCACACATGCAAGACAAGTGCACTCCCACTGAGCTACAGCCTCAGTCTGGAACACCCACTCTTGAAGTAACAATCTAGTCCCTTGAGAACTAACCAACTCACTCAAGATGGGCATTAATCCCTACTGGGGTTGGTATCCCCATGACCCACATATCTCCCACTAGGCCTTACCTCTCAAGGTTCCACTATCTCTCAATATCATTACATTGGGGGCCAAGCTTGCAACATATGAACTTTTGGGATATAAATCATAAAAGTAACATTGAGCCCCAAAGTGCCCTTTGGTGTGTTACTGTCTGAACTGTGAGTTACTGTGGGAATCAAGGCAGGTAGGTAAAAAGCAGTTGGAAAGATGAGGGCACCCCAGCAACTACCACAGCAGGGAGGAAGACCTACTACATCAAAATAGACATAAGGACACTCTGAACAGAAAAGAGGTAGTAGTAAGCTGTGCACAATTCGTACCTGATGGATAGGTTACCCTCCCCTGCCCTCAGAGTTTTCCACACCCTAAGAGAAGCAACCTTGTTTCAAGATGTTCCAGACAGGATGTTCCTTCCCGGGGCAGAATGTTTCTTTTCCCCAGGCAAGAGCCAATAGGCTTAAAGGACACCCTGTTCTAGCCAATGGTGTTTGGGGTTGCTCTAGTGCACCTCCCACCAGAAATCCCTATATAAGGCCCTGTTTGAGAGACTCAGAGAGAGAGAGACACACACGGACACAACATCGGCTCGGCTCATTGCTGCTGAGAGGAGGAAGACAGATACATCTGCTCGTCGCTGCAGAGAGGAGGAAGCCACTGCAACAGCTCCAGACCCATCGCCTCCAGCCGACGGCAGCTGCCCCAGCCAACAGCTCCAGACCCATCGCCTCCAGCTGACGGCAGCTGCCCCAGCTGGCAGCTCCAGACCCATCGCCTCCAGCCGACGGCAGCTGCTCCAGCTGACAGCTCCAGACCAACCACCTTCAGCCTGACGGCCGCTCCCAGCTGACAGCTCCAGCCTCCAGCCAGACAGCAGCTGCTTTAGCCGATAGCTCCAGAGATCCTAGCCGGTGCGACCAAGCACCCCTCTCCCACCAGAGCTTGCACACTCCCTTCTCCCTGACTCCCCTCTCCCACCTCTTCGACCTTCGACCAGAGCACCTCTTCTCCGGTTTTCGCTACCGGCTACGAAGGCTGTTAAATAAATCTTTTGGCTGCACGGCTGTCCCCGGTGTGATGCTTTGCCCTTCAGTACCTGTAAAATGTCATCTGCTTCACCTGGAGCCTCAGGTTACATACAGTTATCTCTAACTTGATGAACACACAAGAAATCTATTTAGAAAGTATGTTCATAAATTTGTTTTATTTGGATCTCATAATGTTTTCCACTGGCATAATGTTCTAAATGATGGTTAGTTTCCCAAATTAGCTCAGCCAATGTAGTTAGTCCATGATGTAGCTGAAATATTGCACACCAACAATTTAAAAAAAAAATTTTTTTTGGTGGTACTGGGGATTGAACTCAGGGGCACTCGACCACTGGGCCACATCCCCAGCCCTTTTTTGTGTTTTTTTAATTAGAGACAGGGTCTCACTGAGTTGCTAAGTGCCTCGCCATTGCTGAGGCTGGTTTTGAGCTCACAATCCTCCTGCCTCAGCCTCCCTCCTGGGATTACAGGCGTGTGCCACCGCACCGGCTTAAAATATTTTTTGAATTGTTGATGGACCTTTGTTTTATTCATTTATTCATATGTGGTGCTGAGAATTGAACCCAGTGCCTCACACATGCCAGGTAAGTGCTCTTCCACTAGGCTACAACCCCAGCCCCAACAATTTTTTAAAGCCATAGAAAATAATACTTTTGCCAAAAGCTAAAGCAGTGCTCTGTAGTAGAACGCTTACCTAGGTATGCAGGGCCCTGGGTTTCATTCCCAGCACCACAAAAATAAATAAGCAAATAAGAGCAACAAAGTTAAAGCAAAATTAAAATTAAAGGAGACGAGTTTATCTTATATACTGGTGTTTGAAGAAAAGCAGGTTTAATTAAAGAAAATGGATGAATAGATATAGACCTGTCCCACTAAAGGGATTTTCTGAGCATTTTCTCTTAAAGTCTACAGATGATGGTAGGACTGGGATCTGCCTTGTTTGCTTTAAATACAGGGTGATTGTTTGGTTCCCCCACACACACACCTCGTCCCACGCATGCGCGCACACACACACACACACACACCCCCCCCCTCATAAAAGAATACTCAAAAATGCTAATAAACTAAAATTAAAAAAAAACTATACCAGATATTGTGGTTCGGGCCTATAATACCAGCAACTCTGGAATTGGAGGCAAGTTTGAGGCCAGGTTCAGCAACCTAGCAAGGTCCAAAGCAACTTAATGAAACCCTGTCTCAAAATTAAATAAATAAACAAACAAACAAACAAACAAACAAATAAATAAAGGTCTGGGGATGGAGCTCAGTGATAGAGTGCCCTAGGTTCAAACCCAGTTTAAAAAAAAAAAGGTACATTCTTTACAGATTTTGATAAATCCATTGCCAAATTTCCTTCCAGAAAAGCTAAAAATCTTACACCAACCACATATAAAAGTGACTCTTTCTCTATATGCTAAACACTGAGTTTTAACTTTTAATTTTTCTTTTTCTATTTTCTTTTCTTTCTTTTCTTTTTTTTTTTTTTTTAGTACTGGGGATTGAACTCAGGGGCATTTGACCACATCCCCAGCCCTTTTTTGTATTTTATTAGAGACAGGGTCTCACTGAGTTGCTAAGTGCCTCGCCATTGCTGAGGCTGGTTTTGAACTCGTGATCCTCCTGCCTCAGCCTCCCAAGTGCTGGGATTACAGGCATGCGCCACCGCGCCCGGCTAATTTTTTTTTTTTTAAATATTTATTTATTTACTTTAGTTGTACACAATGCAATGCATTTATGTTTACATGGTGCTGAGGATCGAACCCGGGCCGCGCACACGCAAGGCGAGCGCTCTGCCGCTGAGCCACAACCCCCGCCCCCGGCTAATTTTTCTTAATAATCAAATTCACTTCTAATTATGTGGGAAAATAAAAGTAGATAAACCGAATCATTTAAAAACACTAAGTGAGCAAAGCATGGTGTCACATGCCTGTAATCTCAGTGACCAGGGAGGCTGAGACAGGAGGATCATAAGTTCAAGACTAGCCTGAGCAAATTTGCAAGACTCTTAGCAACTTAGCAAGATCCCATTTTTTAATTTTATTTTATATTTTAGTTGTAGATGGACACAATACCTTTATTTTTTCTATTTATCTTTATGTAGTGCTGAGGATCAAACCCAGTGCCTCACACATGCTAGGCAAGCACTCTACCAGTGAGCCACAACTCCAGCCCAAGATCCTGTCTTGAAATAAAAAATAAAAGGACCAAGGATAGAGATCAATAGTAAAGCACCCCTGGATTCAATCCCCATTACCAAAAACAAAAACAATAAAAAAGGTGTTAGAATATATAAAGTTTTAGCAACACTTTGTACTATAACCACTTTTTTCAACCTGCAGCAGGTAGAATTCACAAAAAGAAATGGCCAGTCTTTTGAGATCTTCTCATTCTTAATTTGATAGTAAGGACTTAGACTTTGTTCTACACTTTTCCCTGTTACTTAAAACTGTTGGGCTGGGGTTGTGGCTCAGTGTTAGAGTGCTTGTCTAGCATGCATAAGGCACTGGGTTTAATCCCTGGCACCACATAAAAATAAAAACAAATAAAATAAAGGTATTGTGTCCACCTACAACTAAAACTGTTATTTAAAACTTTTTTCTGGGTATCTCTGCATGCTAACAACTTTATAGTCATTAATATATTTACTCAATGAATCCGAAATTTAAAAAACATTACAGGGCTTGAACACCTCCGATTTACTGCCCCCATGCCTCCAGGTGCTTCTGTACGCATTCTTCTCCCCTCCTCTACTCCAGACTCAGAGGAAAGAGGTCTCTCCCCTCCCTTCACCTGGGTCTTGCTCCTCCTCCTCCTCCTGTATCCTCTAGGACTGGAAACTTATTCTCTCTAATAGTTTCTACACTCTTTATATGTTTATTTCCCCTATCTGCTTGTCTCTGCTCTTCAAGTCCTACAAATATGCTTGATCTCACTTCTCTAGGGATCACTCTCTTTTTCTCCTTCCATTCTCTGACAACATCATTATCAAAGAAGAGTTTGCACTTCCCCACTCTCTTTCACTCTTCAGCTTACAGCCATCAAACCGCCACTCACATAATATCTCCAAAATTTATTCAATGGTGGTAGCCACAAAGGTGGGAGAAGATGCTGTTTTGAGGAGCAGAGCTGGCTGACAGCCTCCAGTTGCCTCACCTTCCTTTTGATCTCTGATAAATTTTTGGCAGTGGGGGTGGTGGTGGTAGGGTGGGTACCAGGGATTGGACTCAGGGACACTCAACCACTGAGCCACATCCCCAGCCCTATTTTGTATTAGAGACAGGGTCTCACTGAGTTGCTTAGCACCTCGCTTTTGCTGAGGCTGGCTTTGAACTCGTGGTCCTCCTGCCCCAGCCTCCCTAGCTGCTGGGATTACAGGCGAGCACCACCACACCGGGCTTGATCTATGATCTTGAGCCCATGCACAGTCTGCACCCTCCCCACCCCACAACAAATGATGAACATGCAGAAATACTAGAATTGGACCAAGTCTGCTTTATGCAGGATTCCTTTCATGGGCAATCTCCGCTGGAGAATTCCTCATTGGCCTAGCTAGGAATCTCAGTCTACAGTCTGAAGTGCTTTTTTTTTTTTTTTTTTAAGTTGTGGATGGACCTTTATTTTACTTATATGTGGTGCTGAGAATTGAATCCAGTGCCTCACACATGCTAGACAAGCACTCCACCACTGAGTTAAAACCCCAGGCCCTGAGAGCTTTTTACTCAGCCTTCCTTCCTTCCTTCCTTCCTTCCTTCCTTCCTTCCTTCCTTCCTTCCTTCCTTCCTTCTCTCCTCTCTCAAGTGTCAGACCTGTATTGCAGCACTACCTGAAGGCCCTCTCCGTCTATTCTTGCTCTCTTCCTTTTTATCCTTCACAAGCAATAAATCTCTTACATGTCTTGTCTGGGCGTCTTCTTTTTGGAGGAACTGAACTGAGCCAACAGTGATCACCAACCTTTCTATTGCCAAAGCTTATACATTGTTTTCTGTCATCTCATGAAATTTCATGACATTTAAACCATCTGTTTCAGATTTTCTCCCCCATAGTCTCCATGATCCAATATTTCCTAGTTCTTCTCCTTCCTCCCTAGTCATTTTATCTTTTTTTTTTTTTAATGGGCTTTTCCTTCTGTAACCAACACCCAGATATCGGTTATTCTTTAGAATCTACCTGTGGCCCTTTATTCTTTTCTCTCAAAGGGATGTAACTGATTATCAGTGTTTTAACTAGTATCATTGCTGATAACTCTCAAGTCTATTTCTAGTTCAGTGTTCATCCCAGAGCTTCAGAGCAGGATATATACTTGCCTACTGAAAATGTCCACTTTGATGAGTTAGAGTCAAATATATTGGTTTTGGCCTTAGTCCTAATAAAGTTCCTCTGCCTTAGTGACTCTCCTATACATCACCCACAAGGAAATTTGGGACTTCACCTCAAAACTCCTTTTCTATTACACGCCATATCTTATTTTTTATTTGTGATCCTGTCTTCAAAATATATGGCACCTGGGGTTGGGGTTGTAGCTCAGGATAGAGCAATTGCCTAGCATGTGTGAGGCACTGAGTTCAATTCTAAGCACCACATAAAAATAAATTATAATAAACAGAGATATTAAAAAACATATATGGCATCTATCACTTTGACTCCAAATCTATAAGCAATAGCCTCAGTTTAAGCCTTCATCACCTTTCATAAGATTTTCAAAATAAGCTGGGTGTAATGGCACACAGCTGTAATCCCAGTGATTTGGGAGGCTGAGGCAGAAGGATCCAAAGTTTGCGGTTAGCCTCAGCAATTTGGTGAGCACTCAGCAACTTAGTGAGGCCCTGTCTCAAAATAAAAAAAATAATAAGAAGAAGAAGGGCTGGGGTGTAGCCCAATGGTAAAGCGCCTCTGAGTTTAATTTCCAGTACCAAAAAAAAAAAAAAAAAAAAAAGTTTTTAAAAATAATCTCCTAAGTGGTCTGCCTTCCTCCATCCTTGCTCCCTTCCTAACACATTGTGACCAAAACGGTCTAAGATGCAAATGGATCACAGGCAGCGTGACGCAGAAGTAAAGAACACAGGCATTAGCTTAAAATAAATTTCCTGACTGTCTCTAATTAATTGCATGAGTGTGGCCAGTCACTTAATATTTTTGAGCCTCAGATACCTCATTTGAAAAATGAATATAAATAGGGACTGGGATGTAGCTCAATAGTAGAGACCATGTGCTTAGTATGGTGAGAGGTCCTAGGTTCAATCCCCAGCCCTGCAAAAAATAAAAGAAAGATAGTATCTGCCAATATAGAATTGTTGTGAAGCTCAAATAATAAATGAAGCCAGTACGATGGTGCACACCTGTAATCCCAGCAGTTTGGGAGGCTGAGCCAGGAGTTTCTCAAGTTCAAAGCCAACCTCAGCAAAAGTGAGGTGCTAAGCAACCATATGCCAACTGTCTCTAAATAAAATACAAAATAGGGCTGGGGATGTGACTCAGTGGCCGAGTGCCCCTGAGTTCAATCCTCAGTACCTAATAATAATAATAATAATAATAATAAATGAAAGGTGCTTGGTATTGTATAGCTAAGTGTGTTTTTTAAAATTTATTAATACAAAATTGCTCTTTGATATCTGCAGGGGTTTGGTTCCAGGTACCTTTGCAGATTCCAAAACGGTAGATGCTCAAGTCTCTTATATAACCCAGGAGTGTCTTCCCGTACTTTAATCTCTAGATTACTTATAATACTTAATATGATGTAAATGCTATGCAAATAAATAGTCATTATTCTATATTGTTTAGGAAATAATGATAAGAAAGTCTGTACGTGTTCAGTATGCACATTTTTTTTTTTTTTTTTGGTACTGGGGATTGAACCCAGGGATGCTTAACCATTGTGCTACATCCCCAACCCTTTATTATTTTTTATTTTGAGACAGAGTCTCGCTAAATTGCTGAGGGCCTTGCTAAATTATTGAGGTTGGCCCCAAACTTGTGATCCTCCTATTTCAGCCTTCTAATCACTGAGATTAGAGGCATGTGCCACAATGCCAGGCCAGACACAATTTTTAAAAAAATATTGTCTATCGTGATTTGTCGAGCTATGGGTGCAGAACTCATGCATATGGAGAGCCAACTGTATTATTATTGTTATTCCATTTTTTAAAATATCAGTGGGGAAGCTGTGGATGTAGCACAGTGGTAGAGCACTTGTCTAGCATGCATGAGGTCCTGGGTTTGATCCTCAGCACTGGGGGAAGAAAAACAAAAAACTAAAACACTTCAGTAGGTCTCTGATGTTATAATGTTATAATGATTAAATTCAAAATCCTTAGCATGGTCCAATTTCTGCCTTTCTTCCCTGTGTCTTGGCATGCACCTTCTCAAGCTCTGTACTTCAGCCCAACATCCTGAGTTAATCTCTTTAAGAAGTAAGGTTTGGGTGGTGGGGGAGCTGGGGAATATAGTTCAGTTGGTAGAGTGCCTGCCTAGCATTTAAGAACTGGGTTCAACCCCCAGCACCACCAGAAAAAAAAAAAAAAAAAAGGTAAGATTTGGATCCTGAAATTGATGGGTATACATGTTTTGGAGGGATAAAAATATGAAGTAGCTAGGCTCATTCCAGAGCTCTGTTCTCTCCATTCTAAAATCTATACTATTAAACAGTTCTGTTTTGTTTGGTGCCAGGGACTCTCTAAATTGCTTAAGGCTTTGCTAAATGGCTGAGAATTGCTCTCAGCCTCCTGAGCACTGGGATTACAGGCATGCAGCACCACACCCAGCTGGTACTAAACAGTTCTGAGAAGAGAGCTACTCCTGTCCTCAGCTACAGAAAGCTGAAAATCACCTCTGATCATTAGAAATCACCTTGTTTTGTTTTCTTCATAGTATCCATCATCACCTGAAACTATCCTATTGGATATTGTCCATTAGAATATCAGCAGGAAGCCGGGCACAGTGGCACACGTCTGTAATCCCAGCACTTGGGAGGCTGAGGCAGGAGGACTGCGAGTTCAAAGCCAGCTTCAGCAATGGCGAAGCACTTAGCAACTCAGTGAGACCCTGTCTCTAATAAAATACAAAAAAGGACTGGGGTTATGGCCCAGTGGTCGAGTGCCCCTGAGTTCAATCCCGGTACCAAAGGGGAAAAAAAAAGAATATCAGCAGGAGCCTTATCTCTCGTTTATCATATGCCACTGCCCAGGACAGGCCTGATTAGATTTTCAAAACTTGAGTCCCCATAATTAGTAAAAATGTGCACATGCTTGTGTGTGTTAGTTCTGAGGACTTGATGAACATTGCTGCATATTCACCAAGCACAGAAAACTGTTCTCTTTATGAGAAACCCTGGAGATCTTGACTTTTCAGAAATCTGGAAGACTTCATTGTGTTTCAATAGAAAATAAACATCTATGGTCACATCAACTAAGAAAACTACACTCCAAAAACAAACAAACAATGGGCTTTATGGGAAAAAAAAAAATACACTTGACGAAAATCCAATCTGCAGGAAGATGCAGAAATGAACTCCAATGCAAGTCCCCTGCAGATATCTTTTCTAAAATCCCTACGTAAATACTGGAGGCTTCACCTGTTTTTCACTGTCAATTGCCTAAAGTTATAAATAGGTCCAAAGCTCATCTCTCTCCTTTTAGCAGAGAAGGGTCAGATTACAGGGGGCAAAGCAAAATAATAAAGTGTGTGTCAGGGTGTTTTATAGTGTCAGTCAGCCATCCCCACATCTCTTCCTTTCTACTGTGCTATCCTAGAATCAAGGATCCCAGCAACCATGCCTCTGTTCAAACTTCCAGGTAGGTTTGAAAAGTGTTTGGAGAATTTCATTTGCAACCCTTCCTCTAACTATCATGTCAGCTTTGATAATCCTTTATTTAGGATTCCTAATAGCTTTCATAGTACATTTTAGAAAGAGGCAAGACATTTTTAAGCTTTGTTTGTTTTTAGTTTGGGGAAGAGGGTAATTTTCTAAAATGGCATCTTTGATGATCCCTTAGAAAACTGTGAGATATTTGAGATCTACTCTGCTAGTCTAAACAAAATCTGTACACAGTTCTGAGAAACACAATGTTTCTAGCTAAAAATCATGAGCACGACAGGAATTTTAACCCAAACTGGGTATTCTGATGGTTCACATTCCAGGTTTGTACACAGAGTAATTTTAAAACTAATAATGTTATAAGTATTTTCATTATGAAAGCAATGCATGTTTCATATGAAATAAAAATTATATTGAGAAATGAAAGTAATAAACACTCATTTACAAAAATTAGAAAGTAGTAATAAGGAAAATATCACCACAGTCCCATTACTCCAAAATATATGCTCTTAACATTTTAGTGGTTTTTTTCAAATCTATTTCCCATACAAAATTAAAGACCATTTTTAAAAACACAGTGGTCTTTATATTATGTATGTAATTTTTTTTAGTCTTTTGTTTGGCAGGATAATGTTTTGGCTTACCATCATAACTTTACCATTTTACTATGGTATTTCAAACTCTTCCTTAACACCACTTTACATGGCTATATAATATTCTAATTTTATTAGCTAATCTCTTGGATTCTTTACAGTTTTTTGTGTGTGTGTGTGTGTAAGTATAAATGTGCTCTGACAATAATTGCATCTGAAGTTTTTTCCATGTTAAAGGAGAATTTCCACTGGATTGTTTCTCAGAAATGACTGTTTGGTAGGTGTTACTAAATTGTTTCCCAAAAGAACTGTTTTAGTTTACCTCCTACCAGCATCATATGAGATTTTTTTTTAATTCACATTTTACAAGAAGTACTTTTCTGGGCTGGGGATGTGACTCAGTGATGGAACATTAAATTCATGAGGCCCTGGATTCAATCCATAGCACCACCAAACAAACAGATAAAAAAAAGCCTTTTTAAGATTACACACAAAAATTTAAAGATATATTAGAAGCCAGGCATGGAAGTACACACCTATAATCCCAGGAACTCAGGAGGCTGAGGCTGGAGGATCACAAGTTCCAGGTGAGCCTCAGTAACTTAGCAAGACCTCTCTTTTTAAAAAATATTTATTTATTTGCTTTAGTTGTACACAATGTGTTTATTTTTATGGTGCTGAGAATCGAACCTGGGCCGCGCACATGCTAGGTGAGCGCTCTACCACTGAGCCACAATCCCAGCCCCAAAAGACCCTTTTTAAAAAAATAAAAATAAAAAAGAGTTGGGGAAGAGCTCAGTGGCAGAGCACTTGCCTAGCATGTGCAAGTCCCTTGATTCCATCCCCAGTACGAGAGAGAGAGAGAGAGAGAGAGAGAGAAAAGAGAGAGAAAAGAGAGGAAAAATGAAATGAAATGAAGAGCTATATGGTAACCATATTCCAAGGGTTTCCTAAGGCAGAAAGAAGAAGTAGGCTAAAAGACTGAGCTGGAATAACTTCTACCACCTCCTTCTTGTGCCAACCAGTGTATTCCAAAGTACTGGTTAATAGCTACTATGATTTCTGTCAGTTGTTCACATAATGTATCTTGTTTTATTTTACTTCATACAGCAGAAGGAAAACGTGAGTATCTTGGACTGTTTCTCCTGCTATTTTGCCAGAGTATCAATTTAAAGCAGTGATACACTGTCTTAATTCAGAAACATGGTTATCTTTCAGCAGTGTTTATTAAATGATACCCTCGAATGTCAACAAAGATAAATAATGACCATAGATATCCCAAGGAGTAGCAAATGAACTCCTGGCTCTTCTGGATTCCAAAAACTTGATATTTTTCAAAGAAAATTTCATAGGGCACTTATTTGATATTTTAAAATAAAAGACGCAACCAATTAAAAAATTAAAAAACAAATAAATAAAAGACACAGATTAGCCAAAGGAACCTATTAAGTCAACTCCAATGCAGAAAAATTTGTTGTGAATTTTTGTGATCAGATAAAATAAAAATTGATTTTAGGTAAAACTGTAACCTCGATTGTATGTTGCCTTCCATCTCCAATGACTCTTGTCCTTTTGCTGACTGATGGTAGGTCTGCCTCTAGGTTCCTCTGTGAGATGACACGTGGCAGACCTCATCTTCCCTACACATTAATAAGACATTGCTGAGAAATATGCATGTTTTTCTGAATCTGATGAGTGAAGAGCAAGCATGATATTCCTCTTCTCAAGAGTCTTATACTTCCTGGTTTCATAATAATGATCTCCAATTTCTGGATGGTACAGTGTAGTCTTTAAAGTATTTCTTGTTTAATCTTGACAACAACTCTCTGAAGTGGATAGGATTGTTATTAACATTCTCCTTTTATGAGGCTCCCAGTGATCTTTTGGTTTGCCCAAGGCCACCCAGCTGTCACAGACAATTTTTCTTATTACTAATCCAGTATTCTTTCTGCTTCACCATTGTACTATTTTTTTTTTCTTATTCTCTTGTCTGTTCTCTATCCAGATGTATATATCAAGACATTGCCACTCAGTCTGGGCGTGGTGATGCAAGCCTGTAATCCCAAAGACTAGGGAGGCTGAGGCAGGAGGATTACAAAGTCAAGGCCGGCCTCAGCAACTTAGTGAGGGCCTAAGCAACTTAATGAGATACTGTAGCAAAATAAAAACTAAAAATGGCTCAGGGTTTGATTCAATGGTTAAGTGTCCCTGGGTTCAATCCCAGTATCTTCAAAAAGAAGTCAGTAATTATCCATACAAACCTGAGGGGATTATTTCTCCTTCACTTCCTGAATTCAGGTTGTCATTAAATCTTATCTACTTATCTTTTGAAATACCAGTTTCACTCTATCCTTCCCACAATTGCCACCACTCCCAGAAGTATTTTTGATGGGCAGAGCCCTTGAGTTAGGATCAAATTTCAGCTGTGGTTTTGTGAATTCAAAACAACTGGTTGATTCAGTGGAAGGAAATATTGACCATATAATTTTGGATCATCATGTAAACTACTCGAGAATAGAATTTCTACTTTTCAACTGCCTGTAGTGGTTTAGGGAGCCATAATCTTAGTAAAAACAATAATATTTAAAGATCTGAAACTGTTGGGTATGTGGTGAATACCTACAACCCCAACGACTTGGGAGGCTAAGGCAGAAGGATTGTGGGTTCAAGGCCAGCCTCAGCAACTTAGTGAGGGCCTCAACAACTTAATGAGATTCTGTCTCAAAATAAAAAATAAGAAGGGCTAGAAATGTAGTTCAGTGGTGAAGTGCCCCTGGGTTCAACCCCCGCTATAAAAAAGATATGAAACAAATGGATATGTGCTGTCCCAGATAATGAATACTTGTTCTGGAAGAGCCAGACATCAGCAAATGGCATCTGGTCTCTGGGCACTGGTTTCCATACCATCCTTCCTTAGGTCATTAGCAGCATCACCACAGACCCTGCATGACAAGCCAGTTGCATCATCATCATCCTCATCATCATCATAACCAACTGATCTGTTTCCATTTGTCCTTCATGGTGCATGAAGCCTCTTCTAACTCCTGCTTGCTACTCATCCGTGAGGTGCACTTGCCTACTTGTGATGCTCAGGGGAAAATGATGCTATTTCTGGGGATCAGTTGGCAGTGAGTTGGGAAGGCATTTTTAGCCATCAGATATATCTACTTAGGGCACCATTTTTTCCTTCGTGTATCATGATACTTGCCAAAGAACTACTAACAGCCTCCAAAGATGCTTTTCAGTTTCAGGAAGTGTTTGAGTTTAATGAGGCAAAGAGATGCATGAAGTTCAGCCAACATAGTGAGCTTTTCTGTTAATGCTGCTGTGACAAGCCAGGATTTTAAAACTGGCTAATGTGACAGTGGTAGTGAAGTTATGAGTGAGTTACCATCATTTCTAATGAATGCTTCATCCTAAACAAAGTCATATCATTTACCATTTCCTTAATGGCCCAAAGCTAACCCTAAATACCAAATGTGTATTTGACCAATGCCACCAAATTACATCATTCAATTTAATCAGGTGCTTTATTTTCCTTAAAGCATTTCCACATTCATTAACTCACTTGGTGTCACAAAAGCTTTGCAAGTGAGGTTCAGTAGGTATTAGTGTTCCCACTTGACAGATAAGGAAACTGAAAGAGAGGAAAATGGAGGAGTTGGTAAGTGCAGAGCAGAACCTTGAATTCATTACACTTACTGAAGTCAGAATTGGAAATGTTGCCTTTTGGAGGCCTGCATAGACATTGATGGCCTGGAGAGATCTTTCTCTTGTCATCAGATGAGTAATGTTTCTGTCTTCTATTATTACCTCAAATAGTTAATGGTTTGCCATTCTCATGACTCCTTACCAGCTCTTTCTGGAAATATCAAGAGGCTTTTGTAAGTATTAGAAGTGATGACAAGTCAGATGTAAACAATTGGGTATCTAGAGAACAGGGCAGAATTTAACAGGAAAGTAGATACTTGATGATCCTCACTACCCTGAATGACGAAACTGGTTCTCTTATATCCTGAAGGCTTTAGAGTCATCCATTGCCAAGCTAAGAGCCATCCTTTCCCATGATTTTAAGAATGGGAAAAGTAAGGCATGTAAACGTGAATTGGCTTTCCAAAGGTCATTCTTTATGGAAGACCATCACCACAAGAACGGGAACTCCCAACATATGGTAATAAATTTTAGTGACTCCCTCTCCCACACAGCGGCATGTCACCAAATTGTTAGAATTTGGGGGAAAAAATGAGATTTGATATGTGAGAGAAACACAGTCTCTGTCTTAAGAAAAGGAAAAGCCTGCTGGTAATGTAGCTTAATGATAGACCACTTGCCTAGTATGAGTGAGGTCCTGAATTTAATGTCCAGTACCAAAAAGAAGAAGATGATATTTCTTTCTTAGAACTAACAGATTTTTCCAGTGATTGCTGGGGTCTTTGGTTCTTCTTAGGAAAAACCCTACAAGGACCAACAACCATATCCACATTTCAAAACCATCTGTAAGACCACTGACCTAATGGGAAAAAACTGCCACTTGGTTACTATGAAATCAAATTTAGCCCTGCCAGAAACAGGCAATTTTTCATAGTGTTGGTGCTACAAGAGCACAGTCCCACCTTTAGGACCCTCCAGAAATGTGCTGTGAGAATCTGACCCATGTTTCTGAAAGCAGATTCCTAAGCTACACACACACACACACACACACACACACACACACACACACGCGCTAATGGGAGAGTGAGTTCCAGACTGCTGTGTTTCAGCAACCCAGGTTGGAGAGCTGGGAAGCCATGCACCCAGTACAGTATTGTGCCTTACACCTAGCAGAAACTCTCAGATTTTTTGAGAAAAGGACTTGAACACTCATATATAAAAACCTCTTTTAGAAATCGATGATGCAATGCGTAGCTTTGCTGAAAAAGTGTTTGCCTCCGAAGTCAAAGATGAGGGAGGCCGTCATGAGATCTCGCCCTTTGATGTGGATGAGATTTGTCCGATTTCTTTTCACGAGATGCAAGCACACATATTCCACATGGAGTCTCTGGCCACCTCCATAGAGGGCAGGAGGTAAGTGGTGTGGGGGGACTGCTTAGTACCTTAGCACAAGGAAGGGGAGATGATGGGGCAGATATGGTTCAATCTGAATGATGGTTCAACTCAGAGAAAGAATTCTGCCAGAATTAAAAATTCTTTCCCCACCACCCACTCTATGTTAGGGTGAGAACCAATGACAGAGAAAGAAGAAAACAAAGGGCCCTCGACCCTCACCCTTCATCTCCCTGAGTCAAAGCCTCAAGCAAGAGGACTCAAGTTACCTAAGTAATTGTTCCAAACCAAAGTAGGCCAGCAGCTGTCCTGAATATACTTGGCCTATATGCAATTGTCACATAAACTGGAACTCACGAGGCTGCATCTTCTAACTGTGCCCCTAGCCAACCTTAGTGTCGTGTTTCCTGACATGAATCTTGCCTCCAGTCAGTCTGACAGCTTCTTGGCCCTAGGGATGCTGCTCTCCATTACTGCCCTCTGCCCTGCCCATCCCGTGTTCCTAATGCATACTTATTGCCTCCCCCAGTAGTCTTCAGAGATCCCTTTTAACAAAGTCTTATTTTCTTTTATTTTGAACTACTCTAGGATTCACTATGACTACCTGCCACATTGTAGTCCTCAAACTCACACTGACCACTTAGCTGGAACTCCCTCTTCCCACCAACCCCATCCTGAGGCCTTTCTCTTGGTTTTATGTCTTTAAAGAAAACACCAACAACAACAAACCATCTCCTCTGGCATCACCCAAAGAACCTAACATAAGGCTTGTGTCAAATTAGAAACTCAATAAGAATTTGTTGATTTGAGGAAATAATATTGATTATGCAACTTATAAGTTCTAGTTACTGTGCTAGGCATTTTATATACATTACATCTCACAGACGGGCTCGGGCTGTAGCTCAGTGACAGAGCATTTGCCTAGCATGTATGAGGCACTGGGTTCAATCCTTAGCACCACATAAAAATAAAACAAATAAAGAGCTGGGCGTGGTGGCACACTCCTGTAATCCCAGCACTTGGGAGGCTGAGGCAGGAGGATCATGAGTTCAAAGCCAGCCTCAGCAATGGCGAGGCACTTAGCAACTCAGTGAGACCCTGTCTCTAATAAAATACAAAAAAGGGCTGGGGATGTGGCCCAGTGGTCAAGTGCCCCTGAGTTCAATCCCCAGTACCAAAAAAAAAAAAAAAAAAAAAAAAAAAAAAACCCAAAACAACAACAACAACAAAAAACAAATAAAGGCATTTTGTCCATATACAACTACAAAAATATTTTTTTAAATATTTATTTGTTTGCTTTAGTTGTACACAATACCTTTATTTGTATGTGGTACTGAGGATCGAACCCGGACCGCGCACGCGCTAGGTGAGCGCTCTACCGCTCAGCCACAATCCCAGCCCCACA
Organism: Tamias sibiricus; assembly: GCA_025594165.1. NCBI lineage: Eukaryota > Metazoa > Chordata > Mammalia > Rodentia > Sciuridae > Tamias > Tamias sibiricus. The sequence continues at coordinate 105,410,911 of CM046658.1, read as the reverse complement.
AAAATATTTTTTAAAAAATAAAAAATTAATCTCACAGAAATGCTCTAAGGTAGCTATTACTGCATCACTTTTTTTTCGGAGGGGAGATGGAAGCTTACAGAATTTAAGAAACATGAGCAAAGTGACACAAGTAATAACTGATAGCCTGTGCTCATTGTAGCACTTTAGACTTCCTCTTCTACTGAGAGTGGGCTGCCTGGGAGGAATGGTGTCATGTGAAGGCCAGAAGGCCTTCCCTAAGCATGTTCCCTAAGGGCCACTGTTCTGAGGAACACTCACCAGAAGGAGCCCCTGTCATGTGTCTTCAGTGACATCTTCTCCCTCTATACTTGTATTCTATTTCTGACACCTAATCCAATTTCTAATTTTCACTTTTTGTCCTCGAAATGAAATGGTATAGTAAAACATTCATCTATTACAATGAAAATCCTGATGAAGAGTTAACTTTAAGTCCTCTTATTTTTAAATTTTGAACCCAGGAAAAAACGTTTTCAAGGACGGAAGACGGTTAATTTGTCAATTCCACTAAGTGAAACATCTTCTACCAAACTGTCCCACATTGATGAATGCATTTCTTCATCTCCAACCTATGAGACTGTGCCCGATTTTCAGAGAGTGCAGATCACGGGTGACTATGCCTCTGGGGTGAGTTGTCCTTGCCACACTCAGACAAAGCTACTGGGAAGCCGCTCAGCTGGACACTTAGTTTCTCACCTTCTCCCGCTTCCTGTTAAACGCCTGTAATCCCAGAGCACTTGGGAGGCTGAGGCAGGAGGATTGCGAGTTCAAAGCCAGCCTCAGCAATGGCGAGGCACTTAGCAACTCAGTGAGACCCTGTCTCTAATAAAATACAAAAAAAGGCTGGGGATGTGGCCCAATGGTTGAGTGCCCCTGAGTTCAATCCCCAGTACAAAAAAAAAAAGAAGAAGAAGGTGTTATCTCATCTGTCCTTTGTTCTTCTTCATTGTATCACTTTAGTACTAATGTGGTATGATTTACATTTCTGTATTATTTTTATCGTTCCACGTGGTTTCTCCTCTGTCTCCTTTGCTTGCATGGAGGACGTGGGCAGTGTATGTGCCCCAGAATACACTGGACAGATTTTGGCAGCAGGACCAAAGAGCAGCAAGGAGAGATGGTCAAGTCTTGCTGGTGGCTCCATAAGACAGGAAAGGGGACCTCAGGGAGGCACAGGGAGCTCTAGGGGAAAAATGGTTCCAAGGGAAACCTAGAATAGAGGGAAGGCTGCAGGCAGCATAAACTAATCAAAGAAAACAGATCTGGAGAAAGGTAGAAATGAAGGAGAGATCAGAAAAAAAAAGATAGATGGAAAAGAGATTAGAATATTCTCATGGGAATTTTTTTCTTTTTTGACCAACTAAATTCTCCAGTTTCATGGCAAATGCTTACGCAGTAGATGACGCTTGGAACAGGAATAGTAAGTGCATGCTAATAACAACTTGACCCGCTTGTCCTATCCAGAACAGTTGGTCAGTTAATAAATCTCTGCTGCACAGACTTGCAGTATACGTGTCATATTGGCAAAACTGATATTTAGCCATGGGTTGGTGCTCCAAATATAGCCTTAATGACCAGTCCTGAGCCCCCTTCTCATGTAACTGACCCAGACAGGCTAAGTCCTAAGATACTAAAAAGTGCCACAGCAATGAAATGTAAACCGTTCTTGTTTATTTTTATTTATTTGTTTTTTGTATAACATAAGATGATCTGCAAATGGCAGGGTTTGGGACACTAAATAACTTAAGTGAAACATTTAATAGCGGTAAGTACATGTGAAGCACAGTTTGAGAAACTCCAGAGTTCAAAAAGAATATAAAAATTATAAGAAAGGGGGCTGGGGTTGTAGCTCAGAGGTAGAGCACTTACCTAGCATGCGTGAGGCACTGGGTTCGATCCTCAACACCACATAAAAATAAAATAAAAATCCTGTGTCCACCTGTAAGTAAAATAAATATTTTTAAGAATTACAAGAAAAACTTGATATCCATGAATTTAGCAGAAATAAAACGAAAGATGGGAAGGTTAAAAGAAAGTTGGGAGGAAGGACAAGGCACGCAGATATTAGAGAGTAACTGCTCCTCCTTTGAAAGCTAGAGGGCACTTGAAACCTCGGCTTGGAGTCTTGTAGAACAAAGTGGTAGCTGAATGTGACTAAGCCACTAAACAACACCCCCTGGCTGTGGGCTGTACCCAAACCAGTCTTCATCCTTGAAATGCAGAGAGGTAAATAGGGAATCAGGGTTAAAGACCTAAGGCCTTTAATCCCCGATAAACAATTGATTCAATTTATTTATTTATTCATTTATTTTGGTTGATTCCATTTAATTAGTCTTCATTCAGCAGACTCTCAGTGCTGGGCATTGTGGGCTAAGTGAATACATAAAAGTGAATAAGAACCAGCTTGTCCTGGAGGACCTGACAGTCTGTTGGGCTCTTAGGTGGCAATGGAACAAGTATGCCATTGGGAGCAGACCCCCAGACCTAGCAACTGTGCCAATTCTTCAGCACATCTTTAAAAATAGTTGAACTGATTAGGATCCATATCTATATCTCAAACCATAGGGAACAGGCTTTTGTTGATCCCAGGGGAAAAAGTCTTTGGACTCCAATTATGATCATTCAATGATTTCCAATTATACTGCTGGGGTAGGGATGGCCCAGCCATGGGTAAGGGGTGGGGAAGGGAAATGGACCAGTTTAGGAAATTTCCAGTGGCTCTAACAAAGCTTTAGTCTGGAAGCTCTCTATTTTCAGCCAGAGGTAAAATTCTCTTTCAAACTATCCACAGGAATGACTTTTCACAAGATGATGTCTGATCCATTCGTAGTTGCAGAAGGCAGTGCTTGAGTGATAGGGTCTGAGAGACATAAGACACTGTGTTTATCCCAAAAGATTTCCCTTGCTGAACAAGTGGTTCAAATTCTCACAGTTAGAATTGCATTGTCTTTCAGTTGAGAGAATGTCATCAGAAGTCAATCTGAAGGGAAATGTATGTGCCATGGAAGGAAAAAAAGTATATACCATATTAGAATGAGTTCTTTTTTTATTAAATTATTTATTTCAATTTGTTATATATGATGGCAGAATGCAATTCATTTCATCTTACACATATAGAGCACAATTTTTCAAGTCCCTGGTTGTACACAAAGTATTTTCACGCCATTCGTGTCTTCATACATGTACTCAGGTAATTCCACTGTCTTTCCTACCCCCACGCCCTCTCCCTTCCTCTCCCTCCCTTTTGCCCTATCTGAAGTTCCTCCATTCCTCCCATGCTCTGCCCCCAATCCCCATTATGAGTCAGCATCCTCATATCAAAAAAAAAAAATCCAGCCTTTGGTTTTTGGGGATTGGCTTACTTTGCTTAGCATTATATTCTCCAATTCCATCCATTTACCTGCAGATGCTATGATTTTATTCTCTTTTAATGCTGAGTAATATTCCATTGTGTATGTATACCAAAGTTAAAATGGGTTCTTTTAATCATATTTGTTGTATAATCACTGTGATGTAGCAAAAGTCGAAAACCAAAACAGGGGGTCTGAGGTAGAGCATTTGCCTAGCATGGTAAGGCTCTGGGTGGCAAAATAAAAAGATTATATATATATATATATATATATATATATATATATGTATATATATATATATATATAAACTATAAGTGAAAGACCCATAGGACTGGTATGTTTTGGTGGAGATGAGTTAGAAAAACTCCAAGACCTGCTCCTGGAGTGGACCCCTGAATCCAAGTCTATTAAAAAACAGCAGGAAGGAAGGTGAGGCTCAGCATGGGCTCCAATACACAGGTGAGCTGGGAGGTGCCAGAGATAAGCTCCACCCACAATTTAGATTTTTACAGGACTCTGATGCTCTGACATTTTCTTGGCAGGTAACAGTTGAAGATTTTGAAGTGGTTTGTAAGGGTCTGTATCGGGCATTGTGTATACGGGAGAAATACATGCAGAAGTCATTTCAAAGGTTCCCGAAAACCCCTTCCAAGTACTTGAGGAATATTGACGGTGAAGCTTGGGTAGCCAATGAAAGCTTCTATCCAGGTAACTTATTTTCTTATAAAATGAAAAAGAAACCGGGCACAGTGGTGCATGCGTGTAATCTCAGCAGCTTGGGAGGCTGAGACAGGAGTAATCTCAGCGATGTAGAGAGGCCCTAAGCAACTCAGGAAGACTCCATCTCTAAATAAAATATAAAAAAAGGGCTGGGGATGTGGCTCAGTAGTTAAGCACCCCTAAGTTCAATCCTCTGTACCAAAAATAAGTAAATAAAATGAGTAAGAATATATCCTTTGACTTAACTACTAAATGTTGCATTTAAACTATGCCCTTAGATTGCAAGTAATCCAGTCTAAAAATATCATAGTCCTCTCTGGCTCCCATTCTGGCTGCTCCCCACATGTCCAGAATAACTTGATTCAGTCTGTACAGCTTCTCTTTAAACCAGTTCTCTCTTCATGTCCCCCCTACCCTAACTTAGGCCTATATTTCTCCTTGTTTATTGTGATAGCTTCCAAATTACTCTGCTACTTTTAATCTCACCCTCTTTCATTTCATCCTCACTTTTGAAACCCTGTCTCAAAATAAAAAAATAAAAAGGGCTGGGAGTATAGCTTAGTGGTAGAGCATCCCTGGGTCCAATCCCAGTACTGGGGGGGAGGGGGAACCAAACACAGATGTGAGCACTTCCTCTTCCTGACAGAAACCTTCAGCTGCTCCCGTTACCTACAAAGTAAGTCCAGTCTTGAGCCTGGCATTCCAGGCCTATGGCCATCTGGCCTCCTAGCTGCATTTTATTTGTTTATTTTTGGACTTCCACACTCAACCTATCTCTAAACTTACTGTTCCTACTCTACCCTTTGCACTCTTTGTTATAGTTGGAAGTATTTCCTGATCTTCGTGTAGCTCAAGACTTTTTTGCTCCTGGACTGCTGGGCTGTTCCCTGTTGCCAGACAGCTCTTCACCTTGCTTATTCACCCTGTGTCCCAGTGTGTAGCTCCAACCTAATCTTTCAAGGCACAGCCCAAATACTTCATTTCTTGCCTGCCTCTGACCTCTGGATAAAAGTGAATGATGAACTATCTGACTTTCTATAGCATTTTATTTGCATATGTCAGTTTTAACTTTCTGCCTTTTATGTAAGTTAAATACAGATTTTTTTAATGACCAGACTTTGATAATTGTAGATTTCTATTGTGTTACTACTTTTAATCTCACCCTCTTTCAGTTCAAGTATGTACCATACTTGATTTAACCAATTTCTACTTTTCGGCATTTATATTTCTGATTTTTAAAAACTAATTTCCAACAAGGTTACAATGAATATCTTTGAGAAACTGTCTTACATCTTTAGGATTATACTCTAGAAATGAAATTTCTAGAGAGGCAAATATTTTAGATTTTTTTGACCTTTCAAATTGTCACATTATTAAAGATCTCAAGTTCTTTGAGCTCATCTCTGTAATCATGTTAAACATTTGTCCACTTTGGTGACTCATAATATTGGTTTACCCATTCTCTACAATGTTGACACTTAGAATGTTTATCTTGCCTATGTCATTTCTCTAATATGCTTAAGTATAAAAACTAAAAAATTGTTATTTGATATGGCCACATATTGTTTCCCTTCTTTGGTGTTCCTTATCTCCAAGTTTTGAATAGGAAATATACAAACTTCTTCTTCCTCCCTATCCTCCCCCTCCCCCCTGCTCTTCTCCTCCATTTTTTTTTTTTTTTTTTTTTTTTTTGACTAAGGATTGAACCTGGTGCTTTACCACTGAGCCATATCCCCAGTCTTTTTATTTTTTTATTTTGAAACAGGGTCCTGCTAAGTCACTAGAATCTTGCTAAATTGCTGAAGCTGACCTCAAATTTGCCTCAGCTTCCCAAGTTAGTGGGATCACAGGAATGTGCCACCACACCTGGCTAAACATGATAGGCTTTATTATTTTTTTCACTCTGACTACAGATGTCACTTGCAAACAGGAGATTTTGTGATGACTTCCTTGGGCACAGCAGTACACAGGCATGAATGACCCTATTTGTTGAAAATAAAGGAAAATAAAAGTTGTTCCAGTGTGGAATGTGTTCTGGGCCTTCTTAGGCTGAAATTGTCAACAGTGGAAAGAAGGCAACAATTATCCAATTAATCTTTTCTAAGTTCCTTTAGCTTAGTTCCTAAGAATCTTTTATAAGTTCCTTATATGTGCTTTAAAAAATGGTAAACATAATCAAAATTATAATTCCTATAATAAGAATTGATTTTATTTTCCCTTTATATTAAAATCACTTTAGGAAACTACTCTGTATGATACTTTAATGGTTGATACATGTCATTGTACATTTGTCAAAATTCATAGGGTGTACAAAACCAAGAGTAAATCCTAATGAAAACTATAGACTTTCAGTCACTATGACAAGTCCATGTGGGCCTGTTGATTATAACATTTGTTATATACTCTCTGATGCAGGATGCGGATAGTGGGAGAGGCTGTATATGTGGGGTGAGGGTTGGGGATATATGGAAATTGTACTTTCCACTCAATTTTTCTGCTTACCTAAAGCTGCTCCTAAAAAAATTTATTAAATAAAAAATACAATCTAAGTCAAGCATGGTGGCACATGCCGGTAATCCCAGGAACTCAGGAGGCTGAAACAAGAGGATCACAAGTTAAAGGCCAGCCTCAGCAACTTAGCTAGACCCTGTCCCAAAATAAAGATTAATAAGGGCTAGGAATGCCGGGCACCATGAGCATGCCTGTAATCCCAGTGGTTTGGGAGGCTGAAGCAGGAGGATTACAAGTTCAAAGCCAGCCTCAGCAAAAGTGAGATACTAAGCAATTCTGTGAGACCCCCTCTCTAAATAAAAAATACAAAATAGAGCTGTGGATGTGGCTAAGTGGTCGAGTGCCCCTGAGTTTGATCCCCAGTACTAAACAAACAAACAAACAAAAAGGGCTGGGTACGTACCTCAGTGGTAGAGTACCCCTGGGTTCAAGGGTAACCATCCAAACTCTTTCTCAACTGTAGTTTTACCTTTACTTTTATGCAATGATTTTATTTATTTATTTATTTATTTATTTATTTATTTATTTATTTGAGTCTCGCTCACTGTATTGCCCAGGCTGGTCTTGAACTCCTGGGCTCAAGCAATCATCCTGCTTCAGCCTCCTAAGCAGTTGGGATTGGACTACAGGCACATGTCACTGTGCCCAGCTCTTTAAAATTATTGTTATTATTATTATTTTGGAACCAGGGATTGAACTCAGGGGCACTCAACCACTGGGCCACATCCCCAGCCCTTTTTTGTATTTTATTTAGAGACAGGGTCTCACTGAGTTGCTAAGTGCCTCGCCATTGCTGAGGCTGGTTTTGAACTCGCGATCCTCCTGCCTCAGCCTCCCAAGTGCTGGGATTACAGTCGTGCGCCACTGCGCCTGGTTCTTTGCAATTATGTAGTAGGACTAATACAATGTTCTAAACACACCAAAATGCTCTAAAGAGGAAGCCTATAATGACCAACTTCAGTAACAACTTAAAATTATTTAAGTTGTATATCAATTACTTTATATGAACTTCTAAGTAATTTGAAAATTATACTAAATAAAACATTATTATTATAGTTATTTTATACTATGAACTTAGTCATCTTTGAAAACATAATGTGAAACAAACTTTATTTACTGGATAAATTAAATACAGTTGGATAATTGTAACTTATGAAGTATGGGATGCCAAACTAATGAGATTTTTCTTAGTTTTTCATATTTTGGTTACTTTTACATGGTCATTCATCCTATGTGCTGATATATTACTCTGTTTTATTGAAAAAGTCTTTACCCCTCCTCCGAAGAAGGGAGAAGACCCCTTCCGAACAGATGACCTTCCAGCAAACCTGGACTACCACCTCAAAATGAAAGACGGTGTGGTTTACATCTATCCCAATGAGGCAGCAGCCAGCAAAGATGAACCCAAGCCATATCCTTACCCAAATCTGGCCGACTTCTTAGATGATATGAACTTTCTGCTTGCTTTAATTGCCCAAGGACCTGTGTAAGTTTTTAGTGAGACCTGACCAATAATTAGTGCTACTATTATTAATAGTAAGAATACATTTTTATCAAATGCTCGCTCTGTTCAAATACTATATTAAACCCTTTGGTTACCTTATTTCTTTTATTTTTTTCACAAATACTCTCTGAGGTACTTTTAAAATTTTTTTTATAGTTGTAGATGGACAGAATGTCTCTATTTTATTTGTATATGGTGCTAAGGATCAAACTCAGTGCCCCACACATGCTAGGCAAGTGCTCTGCCACTAAGCTACAGCCCCAGCCCTCTGTGAGGTATTTTTATAGTTATAGTTCTATAAGCTGAAATTTTGTAGAGCTAAGTAACTTGTCCAAAGTCAGGCAGATGGCTGAAAAAGGATCTGAGCCCAAATCTGCTGACTGCAAAGCCAGGGCTCTCAATGTTTGTTGTTTTTTGTTTTTCATGATACTGGGGATCAAACCCAGGGTTTACATTCTGAGTTTATCCCTGAACTACATCCCCAGCCCTTTTTATTTATTTATTTATTTATTTATTTTTATTTTGAGACAGGGTCTCACTAAATTGCTGACGCTGACATTATAAGTATCTGCCACCATGCTCAGCTGGGAACATTAACTTTGGACAACACTGTCACCACTGATATTTAAAATGCCTTCCCAAGTCCTCCCTTGTGATTATGTCCAACTTTGATAAAAAAAAAAAATGAAGCTCAATTTTTTTTTTCTTGGCAGTACTGGGAATTGAACCCAGGGTCTTGCACATGGTTGGCAAATACTCTGCCACTGAGCTACATTCCCCAGCCCTTTTTAAAACTTTACTTTGAGTCAGCATCTCCTGAAGTTGTCCAGGCTGGCCTTAAACTTGTAATCCTCCTGCCTCAAGCTTCCCAAGTAGCTGGGATTACAGGCATGTGCCACCATGCCCCACTTGCAGCTCAGTACTTTTCCATGAGATTAACTGTACAGGAGCCTAAAACATTTGTTCTAATAATTGTTTCCTGTGGTGATAAGGTTTCTGATGGTTTTGAAATTGTGATTGTTTTCTTTTCCTTTAATGTTTGGACTGTTTTAGAATTATGTAATTTTTATTTTTCACAGTAAGACCTATACCCACCGTCGCCTGAAGTTCCTCTCTTCCAAGTTCCAAGTCCATCAGATGCTCAATGAGATGGATGAGCTTAAGGAGTTGAAAAACAACCCCCACCGAGATTTTTACAACTGCAGGAAGGTAAAGGTTTTAGATGCTCAGAGGTAATTCCTGACAAAAACATTAATCCAATGATTTCTTGAAAAGGGCAAGAAGAACACTATTTTCTGATTAATCAAAATTTTTTCAGGTTTTGTGGCTCTTAGTGAAAGCAGAGAGACAATGCCTAGATTACTATTTGTCCCAGAGAAAAAATATACTGAACTCTTAGCATAAAAATTGTGTGTGTGTGTGTGTGTGTGTGTGTGTGTGTGTGTGTATAGTGCTGGGGATCAAACTGAAACTCAGGACTTCACACACTCGAAGGAAGCATTTTACTTAACATGGGCAGGGCCCTGAGTTCAATCCTCAGCACCACACTTATCATCAAAAACAAAAATAAGAAAAACAAAACTTCAAGAATTAAAATTCTAGGATTTGGAAGATAGTCCTTCTATTTATTTTTCTTCTGTTTCCCGAGTTAAAACTTTGGGGGAAGTAATTAAATAATAGTTTTTGAGTTCCAATGTCCTCATTTGTAAAATCGGGACATATATCTGTGTTGCCGCCTGAAGCGATGGCCGCTTGGGGCAACAAAGCCGCGGGAAGAAGTTCAGAGGCGAACTGGAAACAAACAGCCTTTTTATTCTGATAACTTTTCTCTCTGGCTCTAACAACGACTTTAACACGCACCACACACACCACCAAACAACCAACACACCAAATGGCGCAGACCCGATCAGCAATCTCGCTCAAGTTTCTCAAGATCCCAGGCCAAGTCCGTGAGACTACGGAAGGCGGCAATGTCCAAACATCTCCATGGCCCGTAGTCAACTGCAATCTTAGCCATCTCCCCAAACAGGGCTCTTGCATATCTGCTCGAGAGAGCTTCTGTGAAGATTGTGAATACCCAATGAGCTAATGACTGTGAAAATCAATCAATTAGAAACACTTCCAGTATGTGTTCTGGCCAGTTAAATGATTGGCAGAAAATAGGAATAGGAAACATCTGAGCAAAAATTTAGGACCAAATCTTAGCTCAGCTGTATGTCTAATTTTGGACAAATAAATAATCTGTCAAAACATTATTTTATAAACTGGGTACAGTGGCCCAGTTTATAATCCTGTAATCCCAGTGACTTGGGAGACTGAGGCAGGAGGATTGCCAAGTTCTAAGCCAGCCTCAGCAACTAGCAAGACCTCAGTAACTTAGTGAGACCCTGTCTCAAAATAGAAAGAAAAAAAAAAAAAGAGTTGGGGATGTATATCAGTGGTAAAGCACCTCTGGGTTCAATCCCAATATGAACAAAACAAAACAAACCCCAAACATTTCATCTTATAAAATCGTACTTATAAAAATATCTACCTTGGGGCTAGAGTTGTGGCTCAGTGATAGAGCACTTGCCTAGCATGTGTGAGGCCCTGGGTTCTATCCTCAACACCACATAAAAATAAAGGTATTGAGTGCAACTACAAATAAAAAATAAAAAATAAAAATCTACCTCATACATGCTATCACTGTGCCATAGCCTCATCATTTCAACCCTATCTTCTTTGGGGAGGAAAGCTGTGGTAGCTACGTTACTTCTAACTGTATTTCTGGGGTGGAGAATGGTCCCCAAGAACTCTGTGTGGGTCAAATGTAGGAAGTATATTGGATGTACACATGCACAGGAGAAGCAAGCATTATGACTGCACCTAGTCAGATCTTATACCTCCTTGTACAGGCACATAAATGGTGCGTATGGTTTCTTTATTGCTGGGTCACCTCCACCAGCTGTCATCTCACACCACCAATATTTACTCCATTCTTCTGCCACAGTGGAATTTGGAGGCACCATAGCCTCTAACACAGTAATAGTATAACTAAGGCTGATTGCTGGTTTTTCTTTCTCTGAATATGCACTCAGGTAGACACCCACATTCATGCAGCTGCCTGCATGAACCAGAAACATCTGCTGCGCTTTATTAAGAAATCTTACCACATTGATGCTGACAGAGTGGTCTATAGCACCAAAGAGAAGAATCTGACTCTAAAGGAACTCTTTGCTAAATTAAAAATGCATCCGTACGACCTGACGGTTGATTCTCTGGATGTTCACGCTGTAAGTGAACGTCCACATATCCCACATATCTCAAAACCCTGCTTATCTTTCTCTTATGACTCCGCTTCTCACTGTCCTCTTAACTATGTTGATTTACCGACCAACCTTACTGAAAGCCAATTTTGAGGGATTCACTCACTGTGATTTGTCCCAGATTTCATTCTCAGAGCCTAGTCCCTTCCCCTATTATCAGCTCCTTGTTCCACTAGGCCATTCCATAGCACTCTGTGTCCAGGCAGCTGATAATCAATCACATGGTTCTACTCCTGTTTCTTGATTCAGGGGCGCCAGACATTCCAGCGTTTTGATAAATTCAATGACAAATACAATCCCGTGGGAGCAAGTGAGCTACGGGACCTCTACCTGAAGACAGATAATTACATTAATGGAGAATATTTTGCCACTATCATCAAGGTGAGGAAGAACCAACTGGATCTTTTGGGGGGAAGAGGTGTAGGGGATGAACCAACTGGATCTATGGAAACTGGCATGGTTCTTGAGGAAGGAGGGAAGGAAGAAAGGACAGAAGGAAGGGAAGATGTGGTACTTCATCTCTAGAGTCAAGCCCTATCCAAATGAATGCAAGTATTTCTTCTGAAATGTCCACTCTAATAATTTTAATAGATCTCTATTAAAGTTAAGGGTGTGGTTTGGGGATTAAGGACCTGGCCTTTCCAGGCTTTGGGTGTAAATTCAGGAAGAGCTGGGTGGGAATCCACACTCATCTTCACAATGCCTGTGTATGTAGAGTTGGGAGGAATGTATTTTGCAGGGAGAGGAAATATGAAAAGCTGCATTTCTTTTGCGTGCACCTCAGATATCTCATCATCTTCAGTCTGACTTTTTTCTCTCAGGTCTCCATCAGGTTCTATGAATCTTTCATCCTCACTGAATTCTCCTCCTCAATTCTGAGAGCCATTAGATCTTAACCAAAATATTTTCCTTTTATGTTTGTTTGTTTGTTTTTAACATTTCCTCCATTCTTCTTAGTAACCATCTCCTCTCCCTAGATCCCACAGGCTTAGACCCCTGAGGGGCTGGTGGGAATCTCTGGCTTTGGACTCTTTTTTTGGCTTTGCAGGAGGTAGGTGCAGACCTGGTGGAGGCCAAGTACCAGCATGCTGAGCCCCGCCTGTCCATCTATGGCCGCAGTCCTGATGAGTGGAACAAACTCTCCTCCTGGTTCGTCAGCAACCGCATCTACTGCCCCAACATGACATGGATGATCCAGGTCCCCAGGATCTAGTATGTACCTGCCCATGAGAAGCCTATAGCCTGTTCCCACTACCTGCTTCAGCTCCCCTGCTTGACCAAGAAACATGCAGCCCATCTAGACAGAAATCAGCTTTGTTGAAGCAGCACCTCAGTACAGGGCCCTGCATGCTTGGTTTTGTCCACTGTGGGTACAGCACTGTTGACCACAAACAGGAATTGGAAAGAACATTTCAAATTCAATATTTGAACCAGAATCTAAATAAAAAGAGCATTTGCCATTGGTACTGTGGAAGAAGTCGGCTCCCTTTCATACCTCACGCTATCACTCACTGCCTTCAGGGATAGTTTCTCTCTCAATAGGTTCAGTATCATTGATGTTTTATCTAACTTACTTGTTTATATGTTCTCTGGCAACCAGCCCAGGTGTTCTGTGTGCCCTGTGGCAATGCAAGAGTTTTATCCTGTCTCTTAGGCCAAAACCAGTAAATTTTCGACAGGGGTAGTACTTTCCATCTAATACCATTAAGGCAGAGAGGCAGTAGAATGTGGTGATTAGGAGAATGGACTCTGGTTCCAGACTGGCTGTGCTTGAATCCCGGTTCTACCAATCCCGGTTCTACCAAGGTGTGTGACCTTGGGCAAGTTACATGACTTCTCTTTGCCTTTGTTTCAATCCTCTCTCAAAAGGAGTAAAAATGGCACCTAATATTTTGTTTTTGTTTTTGTTTTTTTTTTGTGGTACCGGGGATTGAACTCAGGGGCACTCGACCACTGGGCCACATCCCCAGCCCTTTTTTTTTGTATTTTTATTTGGAGACAGGGTCTCACTGAGTTCCAAAGTGCCTCGCCGTTGCTGGGCACCTAATATTTTTATGAGGATTAAGTTAGCTGATATTTCTGGCCACTTCCTAGAACAGTAGTTGGCATATATAAAGTGCTATTTTTTTTTTCGGTACCGGGGATTGAACTCAGGGGCACTCAATCACTGGGCCACATCCCCAGCCCTTTTTTGTATATATTTTTTTTAATTAGAGACAGGGTCTCACTGAGTTGCTAAGTGCCTCGCCATTACTGAGGCTAGCTTTGAACTTGCGATCCTCCTGCCTCAGCCTACCAAGTGCTGGGATTACAGGTGTGCACCACGGTGCCCAGCTCTAATTTCCCATCCTTGTGGTTGTAAATGATGTGGAGTTACACTGGTTGTGTATTCATACATGAACATAGGAAATTTATGTCCAATTCATTCTACTATCTTTCCCATTCCCATCTCTCCTCCCTTCCCCCCATTTTCCCTTGTCCTATCTGATGAAATTCCATTCCCCCGCATTGTGAGTCAGCATCCACATATCAGAGAGAACGCATTGTGAGTCAGCATCCACATATCAGAGAGAACATTCGGCCTTTGGTTTTCTGGGATTGGCATATTTCACTTAGCATGATAGTCTCCACTTCCATCCATTTACTGGCAAATGCCATAATTTTTTTCTTCTTTATGGCTGAGTAATATTACATCTGTATACCACAGATCAGAGACATTCTATTTTTTTAATTCATTTTGTAGTTGTTGATGGACCTTTATTTTATTCATTTATTTATATGTGGTGCTGAGGATCCAACCCAGTGCCTCACACATGCTAGGCAAGTACTCTACCACTGAGCCACAACCCCAGCCCAAATCAAAGATATTCTTTTTTAAAAAATTATTTATTTATTTACTTTTAGTTGTACACAATGCAATGCATTTATGTTTATGTGGTGCTGAGGATCGAACCCGGGCCGCGCACGTGCGAGGCGAGCGCTCTGCCGCTGAGCCACAACCCCAGCCCCCCAGAGATATTCTTGATAACCAATTCATGCTCACCGACTTGTACACCATATACGTGTATAAATAACTGAAACTGGGCTCATTCTCTATCTGGATGTAACTGTGAGGGCTTAGTTTTCTTACCACAGAGGGTTTGTAGAAGAGATGATCTAGAAAAAATGGCATATATTCTAGAAATACTTCCTCTGCCTAGCCCAAATGGAACCCCTCTTTATGAATAAGCAAGGAAAATATGTGGGAGTGGATGTAGGGTGAACATTCCAGATCTTTTTTCTGTACATGGCATTTGATCCTCTGATTCCCTCATACTGGGGCATCAATTCTAAAAAAAAAAAACTTCCTTTCCTTCCAATTTCTCTTTATTCTTGCCTCCAGTGATGTGTTCCGATCTAAGAATTTCCTTCCACACTTTGGAAAGATGCTGGAGAATATTTTCATGCCGGTGTTTGAGGCCACCATCAACCCCCAGGCTCACCCAGACCTCAGTGTCTTCCTCAAGCACGTAAGCATGATCTTTCAGGCCTTCATACTGCTGTTCATGAACCAGTCCCCCAGCCTGGCCATGAATAATTCTTGGTGCTTATCTCTTTACGTTTGGTCCTTGTCTTTGGAACTAAAAGTTTATCTGAAGACAGGGATCCTGCAGGTGGACTGAACTCATTGCATGGCTCACTTTTCCTGACAGATCACTGGCTTCGACAGTGTGGATGATGAGTCCAAACACAGTGGTCACATGTTTTCCTTCAAGAGTCCCAAACCCCAGGAGTGGACAATGGAAAAGAATCCATCTTACACTTATTATTCTTATTACATGTATGCAAACATCATGGTGCTCAACAGCCTGAGAAAGTAAGTACCAGAGAACCAGGGCTGGGAGCTGGGGGTGTGGCTCAGTGGTAGAGTGCTTTCCTGGCATGCAGTGAAGCCCTGGGTTTGATCCCCAACACCACAAAAGAAAGAGAAAGAGAAAGAGAAAGAATGGGGGCAGGGGAAGAGGGAGAGAGATAAAACTGTGCTGAAGGAAGAGCCTATTTGTCACAGCTCTTTCCTCATGTATCAGCCTTCAAAGGTCCTCTATGGATTCCAACTCCAATGCTTCCCATTGACCCAATGGGAAGAGTTTCTTTTCTTTCTTTCTTTCTTTTTAAATATTTATTTATTTGCTTTAGTTGTACACAATGTGTTTATTTGTACGTGGTGCTGAGGATCGAACCTGGGCCGCACACGTGCCAGGCGAGCGCTCTGCCGCTGAGCCACAACCCCAGCCCCAAGTTTCTTTTCTTAAACTGGTTCTTCCATTTCTTTGTTTATTTAGGGACAAAAATAGACATTTTTTGGTGACTTCAGTAACTTTCACAGTTCCTTTTCATTAGAAGCTTAGGAATTTATACTTATCATTGTACAATTTATTATAAAACTCCTTATATTTTTACCCTTTCTGTTATCTCTGGATAAGGAATAGAGGAGGATTATAATGGATTGTGTATGGTGCTAGGGATTGAACCCAGGACCTTACACATGCTAAGCTTGTGCTCTATCACTGAGTTATAGCCCCAGTCCCTTAATGGAGTTCTTTGGAGCCATTTCCCCTAAAGCATAAGTACAAGAAATGCTGAGATGGTGGTGCTGGTATATCTTCTAATGAGACTGAAGATGTTTCAGTTCAACTATTAGTTACCTCCTTACCTCCATATCCTTTGCTGCCTCTTTTTTTTTAAAGTTTGTATTTAGGAAGAATTAAGAACATGAATTGGGATTGTCAGTTTTGCTGAATCCTTTGGATGGCTGCTCCCTTCCAGAGCATTTCTACTGAATTTTCTTTTCTTTCTTTCTTTCTCTCTTTTTTTTTTTTTTTGGTACTGGGGATTGAACTCAGGGGCCCTCGACCACTGGGCCACATCCCCAACCCTTTATTCTATTTTATTAGAGACAAGGTCTCACTGAGTAGCTAAGTGCCTTGCCATTGCTGAGGCTGGCTTTGAACTCGGGATCCTCCTGCCTCAGCCTCCCAAGTGCTGGGATTACAAGCGTGTACCACTGCACCCAGCTATCTACTGAATTTTCCTGTAAATCACTCAATCACTCTGTCTGGAACCTACAACTCCTCTAGCAATTTTATTTCCATAGGGAACGAGGCATGAATACATTTCTGTTCCGTCCTCACTGTGGGGAAGCTGGAGCTATCACCCACCTCATGACAGCATTCATGATAGCAGATAATATCTCTCATGGCCTGAATTTAAAAAAGGTGAGTTGGAGACTCTTCTTAATATTAATTTTTATCATGGAAACAGAGGTGTCTTTTTTCTCCTTACCATATTGTCATAAGTCATTACCAGCATTGGAATCAAATTCAAGAGCGCGGCTGGGGTCATGGCTCAGGGTAGAGCGCTCGCCTAAGCACATGTGCGGCCCAGGTTCGATCCTCAGCACCATGTAAAAATAAAGGCATTGCGTACAACTAAAAACAAATAAATAAATATTTAAAAAAATTCAAGAGCGCATAAAAGATTTTTGAGATTACTGAGTGTGGTTCATTCTATAGAAAGAAGCAAAGGGACTCACATGATTACCTACCTAGTTGCCATTAGAGATGAGTTAATGCTGATCTCTCGACTTCCAGTTTAGAACCTGACAAGGGATAATTCAGGGGTGGTTTGGCTCACCTTGAGCTACTTTTTGCCAGATTTCTTGTTGTAGCATGCTTTAAAATGTCTCTTGTGAGAGTCAGAACTTCCACTTGGCTGGGGAAAAGTTGGTTTCAGGGCGAAGTCTTTTGAGCTTTAATTGCCTAAGACCATCTTACTTAAGCAATTAAAACTCAAATAAACAACTTGGTTTGACTCAATGCTTCTGAAAATGTACAATCCCAAATATATTTATTTTGGATAGCATTTACATTAATAGTATGTACACTGAAAAACTAGAATCCTTCTTTACTAGGAGTTTAAAGAACAGGTTATAATTCTGTGAAAGCTAAAGTTCCATGTAGAACAAGGAATTTAAAGTTTCTAGTTTCTATCCCTTTTCCCCTTTTCACTTTCCTTAAATTTGTTTCTTTATCTTTTTTTTTTTCAGAGCCCTGTGTTACAGTACTTGTTTTTCTTAGCCCAGATTCCCATTGCCATGTCACCACTAAGTAACAACAGCCTATTTCTTGAGTATGCAAAAAATCCTTTTTTAGATTTCCTCCAGAAAGGACTAATGATCTCACTATCTACGGATGACCCGATGCAATTCCACTTCACCAAGGTACATATGTAGAATGTGGAGCAATCCAAGAACATTTTCCTGAATAGTTATTTCCCACCCCAAACTTGAAAGTCAAATCAAGGTGCTTTGTTATTCTCTTTGTGCAAGATGCATATTATTTATTTTATTAATGTATTCCCTCCTCCCTCCCTCCCCCGCCCTCTTTCTCTCTTCTCTCTCTCATTTTTTCACATCATTTAAATAAACTGCAGGAGCCCTTGATGGAAGAATATGCCATCGCTGCCCAAGTCTTCAAGCTGAGCACCTGTGATATGTGTGAAGTAGCAAGAAACAGTGTTCTACAGTGCGGAATTTCTCACGAGGTAAACTGTCTTTGACTGGCTGCCCTTCTGAGTAAAGGGTCTGGTAACTTCATTGTTGAAAAATTAGAAAAACACATGTAGAAAAAATTTTCCAAGCCAGGAGTGGTGGTGTGTGCCTATAATCCCAGTGACTCAGGAGGCTGAGGTAGGAGGCCAGCCTCAGCAACTTAGCAAGGCCCTAAGGAACTTAGCAAGACACTGTCTCAAACAAAACAAAACAAAACAAAAAATTTAAAAAGGGCTGAGGATGTGGCTAAGTGGTAAAGCACCCCTGGGTTAAATCCTTTGTACTCCACCCCCCGACAAACCATATGCATTTGCTATGGTTAGGAACAGGTACTAGAAAAGTTTATTCTATCTGTCTGGCCATACCTTGGGTAAAGGAAACAAAATTTCTCATGATTTCTTAATAGATCATGCACATTGAAGCACTAGGTGAGTGCTTGTAATGATTTACTTTTTTTTTTCTTTTGCCTATGGCCAACATAAGGAATAAATTTTTGTGGAAGATGCTATTATTGTTTATATCGGAGGTGGTGGGGAGGGGAATATGCAACATTCTGCTTCCTTTTCTTTTATAGGAGAAAGCAAAGTTTCTGGGCAACAATTACCTTGAGGAAGGCCCTGTTGGAAATGATATCCGGAAGACAAATGTAGCCCAAATCCGCATGGCCTATCGTTATGAAACCTGGTGTTATGAGCTCAATTTAATTGCTGAGGGTCTTAAATCAACAGAATAAAATAAATAAACCAAATACTAATATGAGTGAGATTTTCGTTGTAGAGTTTGAATAATAAAAGTACCAGTTATTGAGTCCCTACTATACGCCAAAGACTGTCTCAGATGTTCCGCTGGTTTTATTTCATTTAATCCTTTCCACAACTTCAAAAGGCACATATATTATCTCCATTTGGGAAAGGTTAATAAAGTTAATAACCGACATGAGGGTAGAAAAGATAGTGGAATGAGATGGACATCATTACCCGAGGTACATGTATGACTGCATGTATGGAACAACTCTACATCATATACTACCAGAGAAATGAAAAGTTGTGCTCCATTTGTGTACAATGAACTGAAATGCATTCTGCTATGGATAGGAACAGGGACTATCCTTAGAACAACAACAACAAAAAAAAGATTAATAATCTACACAAGGATACACCTAGTGAGGTGTAGAAGTGAGTACCTAGATTTATCTTACTCCAGAGTTTCCATGACTTTTAGGCAAAGTGGTTATTAAAGCTAGACAAAAATAAAACTTAAAATTAAAAATAAATAAATAAATAAATAAAAACAAGAAAATGACTTGATATTGGGAGAATATAAACTTTTGGTTTTATAGAATTAAGCCTGGCTAAGGCTTTTAGAACCCTTAAAAAGTCGTTTGAAATGAGACAGACATTACTACCTTATATACATGTACACTACCCCTGTGACTCTGCACCATGTTCAGCCAGAGGAATGAGAGTTGTGCTCCATTTGTGTACAATGTGTCAAAATGCATTCTTTGTCATGTATAACTATAGAACAAATTTTTAAAAAAGTCTTTGATAGCATTCAAGTAAATAGTGGCTTTCAAGCCAGGCGCTGTGGCGCACGCCTGTAATCCCAGCACTTGGGAGGCTGAGGCAGGAGGATTGCGAGTTCAAAGCCAGCCTCAGCAATGGCGAGGCACTTAGCAACTCAGTGAGACCCTGTCTCAAATAAAATACAAAAAAGGGCTGGGGATGTGGCCCAGTGGTCCAGTGCCCCCGAGTTCAATCCCTGGTACTAAAAAAAAAAAAAAAAAAAAAAAAAAAAGTAGTGGCTTTCGTAGGCAAAACCAGAGCAAGTATGCCCTAATATAGAAAATTAGTACTTGTGAGTTATTATACTCAGATAATTTATCTTACAAGAGGATTCTTAGCTTATGAAGGTAAGATATACATTTAACCTTTCAGAAACATGCATGTTACCTAAAGTCAGGTGGAATTCCATTTAGCCAGTGTATAACACATGTGTTCTACACATACAACCTTGTTGCCATCTAGTGGCTGGGCTGATATTTCAGTTTATTCAATAAGCAATTATTGATTGATCCAACATCTAAAGTATCTGATAATATTTTAGACACCAAAGTTATAAATAATAAGATTTCATTTCTGTCCTCAAATGGTTCACAGCACTGAGTTATGGAGTGTGGGACTACAAATGTGATAAAGAGTTGTGTGAAACATTTTGGAAAATAATGATGTTTCAAGTGAAAAAGAATTAAAAGCAAATTCCCTGCATTATTTCCACATTCTGTACAGGTTGCCAAAAGCATAGGTGTAACCCTGACAGCATGTTTGTACTAGCCCTGGTTTAAGACTCTCCTTCCTGGTTTCTGAAGTTGAAGGTCTGTTTACTGAGTATTTGTAAGTCCCTTCAAGAACTTGGTTTTATTTTAATTGGCCTCCTACTCATGAAAATAATACAAATTGCTAAATTAAACACCTATTCTCAGACTTACAAGTTTACCTTCTTCTTATCCTTAAGAGGGCAGTAGAACACATGCATGTGAATTAATTTATTACATCCACACAACACGCATTTGGTTTCATATCTGGTACTTGGAATTCAATCTGCCTCACTTGGCCCAATTATCTTCCTAAATGCAAAATTCAAAAAATAAATTTCAAATCCATACTACTTTAAGTTCAAAATTTCATCTTGGACAACTATCTGGGAAGTTGTTTCTAAATATATTAGATAAAGGGGTGGGGGAACTCATGAAGATCAGTGTTCAAAATTTATTACAGACAGTATTCACATTTCTTTCCTCACTGGGACATGAATTTTTTAAAAAAAAACGTTGTCACTCCCCTCTGCCCACTATAAAGTGTAATTCCTTTTTTATTGTCCACAGCTCACAACGGTTTGGGATATGCTGCCTTTATTGTTTTGCTAAGTTGGCTTGTGACAGTCATCCGTGATGTGTAACCAAACACCTCTCTTTCTGGCAGTCTTCTATTTTGGTACCTCTAAGTGAACAAATGCGGGGAGAGTTTGGTCACTAGACTCAAGAAGCTCTGGTCGGGTGGGGTCGGGTGGGGCGGGCTGGGTGGAATGGGGCGGGGCGAGGTGGGGTTGGGCTTTGAGCGAGTGCCTGGGAAAAACTCCACTCATCCTAGTCTCGCAGCCTAAGTGAAACTGGGCTACGCTTGCAGCAGGCACAGTGCCATGCGCATACCTGAACAAGAGAGTCTTGCAGGCGAGGTTCCTGCATGTGTGTGTGTCTCAACAGGGCGTGGCGGCTGATCTCAGGCTCTGGGAGTGAGTACCAAAAGCAGCCCTGGTCTGGGATTTCAAGTCTCAGGTGTTCTGAGCGCCATTTGCATCTCCCAAAGTCTCTAGCTGGCACTGTATTACAATTGCCTGAGAAATATCTTCTCTTTGAGTTCGGCTAGAAACAAAAAACAGACAAGCACAAGCAAAAACAAAAACAAAACAAAACAAAACAAACAAACAAAAACCATAAAAACGGTGCTACTGTGTCCCTAGAGACTTGCAAGCTTCCTGAGCACTGTGGCACGGGGCTTGATCTCACTGGTAGTTGAGTCAAGCGTCACGTAGAGTTCAGGTCCGTCGCGTGGGGCCAGTCTGACAGCAGGCACGGCGTGGGCGAGGGAGCTTTGGCTGGAGGCTTCGGCCGGACGCGGGTGGCGCCGAATGCCTGCCCGCTGGGGCCCTAGCGTCTCGGCGACCGAGGTGCTGGGCAAGGTTTTGGCTGCTGCGCGGACTCAAGGCTGGGAGCTTCCCCTCAGGGGGTCCAGGGCGGTGCCGCGGGCGGGCCGAGCGCGAGGGTGGGAACGGAAGCCAATAGGAAACGGGCTTTGGTGGGAGGGGCGGGGCTCTCGCTCAGGCTCGGCCGGGGCGAGCCTGCCGGGCGTCGGAGAGAGCAGACCCGTGTGGCACCCGGAGATTCGTGCCTCGGAACCTTGCAGGCCCGCCGAGGAGGCAGTTTCGAGGCCCAGGCAGGTAAGCGCGTCTTGATCCGGGGTGGAATCTGAGGCCGCCGGAGCTTCGACCACTCCCGGCTGTCCCGCGCGGGCTGCGGTCGGTCGGGAGCCTGGCTGGCAGAGTCTGCCCGGCGGTCCAGGCACCTCCCCAGTCCCAAGGCAGATCGGGCGGACGCCGAGCCGCGAGGGTTGTGGCGGCGGAGCGGGGCTTGGGGATTCCTCGCTACTCATCTCGGTCGACCAGGACCCCACGGCTGAGTGGCGCTGGGCCATCTCGAGGGGACAGGGAGCGCCCTGTAGCCGGGAGGAAACGCCGGTTTTCTTCAGGCTTGGCCAGCGAGCTTGAACTTCGACTTGCAAAGACGACGGACTTTGAATTTTTAAAAATGTTTTGATTCTTAATAGAATCTGACAAGCACAATAGTGAAAGTCGTCAAGTAGGATTTTAACTTTAAAATCTCTCATTGGAACACTCAAGAGCATTTGATAGCTCAGATAGCAGATGATTAGATAATGAGTCAAAAGACTTGAGTCTGGAGCCCGATTTACAAACCAGATGTCACACCTCGCCGGATTAACTTTTCTGGGCCTCCGTTTCCCTATTATAAAACTCGGAAACATGACTGTGGGTATTCTGAGGGTCAAATGAGATGAGTGAGAGTATTCCACAAATGTCAGGCATTCGACTATGCACCTGGAGCATGCATAGTCCATAAAGCAACTAAGTTCCTGGCATACAGCAGGCACTGTGTAAACCTTTACCCTAAAGCCAATGATTGACCTACAATGCTTTAGATAATGTGCTAAATGTGTTTACCGGGTAAATAAATTGTTTAAACTGTTGTTCCACAAAATTGTCATTGTTGGAATTGTGGTCTATTTTTAATTGAGTCGTGAAGTTTTCAAGAATTGCACATATTATCTATATGGTGTGGCTGAATCACCGTGAAGTTTGGTAGCAATCAAATAATTTACTTCTTTGCCTTAGGTAAATAGTTGTAGTTTGATATGTGGTAACGTGAAATGGGAGAATTGTTTCAAATTAAGACTTTCATTTATTTATGTGAATTGATGAGCTGCTTTTGGGAAGATTTATGTTATCTAAAATAAAGTTAAGCCGGGTGCGGTGGCGCACGCCTGTAATCCCAGCACTTTGGGAGGCTGAGGCAGGAGGATCGCGAGTTCAAAGCCAGCCTCAGCAATGGCGAAGCACTTAGCAACTCAGTGAGACCCTGTCTCTAATAAAATACAAAAGAGGGCTGGGGATGTGGCCCCCAAAAAAAAAAAAAAAAAAAAAGCTAAAATAAAGTTAATATATAGCTGCATTTTTTAATATTTATTTTTTAGTTGTAGTTGGACACAGTACCTTTATTTTATTTGTTTATTTTTATGTGGTGCACAGGATCGAACCCAGGGCCTCGCACGTCCTAGGTGAACGCTTTACCGAAGAGCCACAAGCCCAGCCCTATAGCTGTATTTTTTGTGCAGCCTTTTGTGTGTGTGTGTGTGTGTGTGTGTGGTACTGGATTGAACTCAGGGGCACTCAACCCTCAACCACTGAGCCACATCCCCAGCCCTTTTTTTGTATTTTATTTAGAGACAGGGTCTCACTGAGTTGCTAAGCACCTCGCTATTGCTGAGGCTGGCTTTGAACTTGCAATACTCCTGCCTCAGCCTCCCGAGCCGCTGGGATTACAGGCCAGCGCCACCGCGCCTGCCTTTCCGGCTTGTGCAGCCTTTATTACAGAGTTTGTGTTCTTTATTATGGTTATATGCATCCAGAATTTTAGGGGCAAGATGGGAAATACTAAAGGGAATAGTAGTTATTAACCTGCAGTCTTCTGGGAATACTTACAGGAGTGTGTGAGTAATTTCCCAGGCAGAAACCAGGAAATGTAGTAGTTGTATCTATTGGTCTTTCATTGGATTTGTGTGTGTGTGTGTGTGTGTGTGTTGAAATTGGCAGTAGATTTTATTTATTTATTTATTTATGCACCATACTGGGGATTGAACTCCAGCCCTTGCAGATGCTAGGCAAGTGCCCTGGTACTGCACTATACATCCCAGTCTGCTCCCCACCTCCCCCACTCCAGCCTTTTTTTTTTTTTTTTTAAATCAGGGTCTCATTAAGTTGCCCAGGCTGTCTTCAACTTTTGATTCTTCTACCGCTGCCTCCAAAGTAGCTAGAATTACAGGTGTGGGCCACCACGACCTGAAGGCAATAGATTTTTAAAATGCAGAAATTAAGGAACATTAATTTTTTTTCTGGTTAATAATAGGCAGTTTTCAAAAAATAAGCAGTTTTCTAAAACTGCAAATTATATTACTTTTAAATGATCTATAGTGAGTCTTATAAGCAAGAATTTTAGACCACTGTCTAAAATTAAATGGAAGAGTAGAAGGAAAATTATTAGTGAATATAATAATGTGTTGCTTTAAAGGTTTTATTGAACATATTTCAACAATTTGGTGGATTTTTTATTTTTATACTGGGGATTGAACCCAGGGGCGCTTAACCAGTGAGTCACATTCCCAGCCCTTTTTATTTTTAATTTTGAAACTGAATCTTGCTAAGTTGCTTAGGGCCTCACTGAGTTACTGAGGCTGGCTTTCACCTTAGGATCCTCTTGCCTCAGCCTTCCCAGCCACTAGGATTACCCACATGCACTAATGTGCTGGCTTGGTGTTTTGAAACTACTTTAATACACCAATTTTAACCATGCCCTGTATAATAAGTTTTGCTGTGAATTTATGATTTGTTGATATTACAGGTCTGAAGCCTTATATTCACATTCATTATTGAGCTCCTATCCCAAGGTGCAGTTTTAGCACTTAATGTTGTATTCACATATGATATAATTCCTTCCATCTAGGAGATTACACTCTTCCATGTAGGCTAAAATAAGTACTGAAAAAGCTGATTATAAGAACATCAACTCACAGTTATTGGGACCTAGTCTGTGCCAGGCAGTCTTCTGTATGCTTTGCATGTATTAGCTTATTTACATGTATGAGAGCAACATGAGGGGTGCCATTATTATTATCTCCTCCTTGGGAGTCATATAGAGGAGGTTGAGTAACTTGCCTAGGATCAGAGAGCCTAAGTAGCAGAGCTGGGATCCCATCAGACAGTTAGGCTCCAAAGCCCCTGATCTTAACCTCTGCAGTATGCTGAGTTTCAAATCTGTGAATGAGATACAAGTAAAATCCAATGGGTAGTTAAAAGAGAGTTCTATGAGGAACTTCTTCAGAAGGGAGGGAGGGGCTGGGGATGTTTCTCAGTGGTGGAGTGCTTGCTTAGCATGAATTAAGGACATGAGTTCAATTCCCAGCAATATACACAAACACACTTTAAAAAAGGAGAGAGAGAAGGGAACAAACTGGTATTGCAAGATATAGATAAAGGCAGGTCCAAGCTACAATATAATTATACTTTGTATGTAAAAAACTTTTTTTGTTTTGGACTGGAGATATTGGATTTTTTTTTTTATTTCCACTCAGTAACCACAATTATGGTATTATCTTAGCAACATAAGAGGTGTTTATTTTTTAGTAAGAAGTTTAATATTTGTTCTCAAACCATGAGTTAAATGCTTCCCTGTCTGCTAGAAGCCTATAACCAGACATGTGAACAAGTCCAGTTTATTACAGTTTCAGTGTGATACAGAAGTACAAATGGAGTTTAATTGGAAACATTGATGAGGGAAAATTATTCTACATGTATAGGGAGGAAGATTCTAGAAGAGATTCTGTTTGAATTTGGCTTTGAAGGATGAATAGGAGTGTGCTGAGTTGGGGAAAGAAACAGAAGATATGAATGAAAACCAGGGATATATGTGAAAGTACATGGTATGTTTGAGAAAAGTGTTGTGGTTTGTTATCACTAAAGGTCAGAGTGTATAGAGTCAGGTGTATAAGCTAAAGAGGACAGTGCTTGGAAATAAACAGGAAAGAGAAAATTGCTGAGCTTGGTTGCTGATCACATTAGGATCACTGCAATTGATAGTTAAGTGTGGGGTTCAGTTACCCTCATTTGGAATAATGAAGTGAGTGATTAGTCCAGTGGGGCAAAATCTTTTATTATAGAATATAGTGTTAATGACACTTTTAATACTTTTTTTTTTTTTTTTTTTTTTTTTGGTACCAGGAATTGAACTCAGAGGCACTTGACCACTGAGCCACATCCCCAGACCTATTTTATAGTTTATTTAGAGAGAGAGTCTCACTGAGTTGCTTAGCACCTCGCTTTTGCTGAGGCTGGCTTTGAATTTGTGATCCTCCTGCCTCAGCCTCCTGAGCTGCTAGGATTACAAGCATGTGCCACTGCACCCCGAACTTTTAATATTTTGAAGTAGGGGATATATTATAAAATAACGTCTGGTTTAGGTAAGTAAAACATTATGACTCAGAAAAAGAAGGGGGGAAAATCTGCTGGTACCAGGTATTGAAGAACCTGTGCATCATGCTAAGGACTTTGGACTTGATTCTAAAGACAATGGAGAGCTAAAGAAGGTTTTTAAGTGATTATAAAAGATAACATGGTGATGATATAGTGTGGATGCTGGATTGGAGGAAAAGAGACAAAAGGTAGGGAGATAAGTTAGAAGACTATTGCCAATGAAATAGTTCAGATAAAAATAGATAAGGGCCTGGAGTAGGAAATTAGTAAAGGTAGAGAGAGAACAAGGCAGATGAAGATGTGGAATTGGCAGGGCTTAAAAAATCAATTGGCTGTGAAGGAACAGGAAAGTGACTTTGTTTCTTAGCTTAGAAAATGTATGGATAGAAGTTCTGACGAAGGGGGGAAGAATATGTGGTTAAAATATCTTGTTTTATTTTAATGTGGGGGAAAGATGATTTTTTTCAGTTTTGAACATGTTGAGTTTGAAATGTCTGTGGAATATTTATGTGGAGATGTCAGTGAAGGATCTAGAGGCTAGAAGCAAGGCTGAGAGTGGTGATTCAGGTTTCTCAGTTATTTTCACAAGTATTATTGAAGCAGGAAGAGCAGATGAAGTTATTCAGAAAGAAAACACACAGAATTAGAAGAGAAGAGTACCAAGGATCAGTGATTTGCTTTGTGTAAATGGAAGTTATTGATTATTTATTTATTTATTTATGCTAATTTTGTCTTAAAACTTGCTGTTATAAAGCAATGAAATGGGTTTTCATTGAAAGTTAAACAACTTTTGCACGCATGTGATTCCTGTTCTTTTAAAATTTAATTGGGGATACACTCATTTATTCCAGAAGTGTATTGTATAAAGTGTCTTTGGAGTCCTGCTTTGGAAAAACTTTATAGCAAATTCACAGTCTCACGGGGAAAGTAGATCTTCTAGCTTTATTACAGAATTATTTTTTCTTGTCTGTACTTTCTATTCTCATGGAGTGTATATATATATACCTTGAAGCAAAGCTATTAAAGCTTGACTATCTGATGACTTGATTGTTAGCCCTTAGAAGTCAGAGAGACAGCTTTAAGAAAACTTTTTCTCCCATAAATTTAGATTGTCGATGAATGTTTTCTGTTGATCCATCTTGATAACCAGACTTACTGAGTCTTGACTCCAAATAGCTTAGCCATTTCTAGAAGTCCTATTCATCTTCAGTGAATGAAGGTTGCTACCACTGAGGTGACCAAAAAGTATATTACTATTTTGAAGGCATTTTCAGAAGCAGCGTTTCAGAATATTTTCCTCAATTGTAGTATCATTAGAATAAGCATGTGATCTTCAAGGTAGAGGAAGCAAACTTTTTCTACAAAGGACTAGATAGTAAACATTTTAGCCTCTTTCACAACTACCAAAACCAAACCAGTGTAAAACAAAACAAAAACAAATAAGAACAAACAGCTGTAGAGGCAACACTTCAATGAATAAACATGGTCTGTATTTTTTTTTGGTACTGGGGATTGAACTCAAGGGCACTCGACCACTGGGTCACATCCCCAGCCCTTTTTTTTGTATTTTATTTAGAGACAGGGTCTCACTGAGTTACTAAGTGCCTTGCCATTGCTGAGGCTGGCTTTGAACTCGCGATCCTCCTGCCTCAGCCTCCCAAAGTGCTGGGATTACAGGCGTGCGCCACCGCGCCCGGCCATGGTCTGTATTTTTATAAAACTTTGTGGACACTGAAACCTAAATTTTATATAGTATTCACATCTCAAATGTTATACTTTTATTTTTTTTCCTCCAACCTTTTAAAAACATAAAAACCACTTTTAACTCAGAGGCATTACAAAAACAGACACCCAGAGTTAATCCACAGGCAGGCCGTAGGCTACTGACCCTATCTTAAAGAATGTTCTTTGAAATATTTGGATTTGTCAATTCACTTAGAAAAAAATCATGATTCTTCAAAGTTATATCTGCTATTTCTAATTTAGAGTACATTTCTTAAAACATTTGGAAATTTCTCATTCATTCTTCATTTCTCATATAAAGTAAGTGGAAAATATTCCCTTTGTTGGCTTGGCACATGAGAAACAAGAAATAGATTAATTTGTACAATTTCAGAATCAAAAATGTGTTCAAAGATATTTTTCGATATTCAGTACTATTTACTAAACCAATAGGACAGTGATCTCTTTTTGTCTCTTGCTTCTCTGACTTGACTGGACAATTTTATCCTGAGGGAACAAAAACCTGAAGTTTTTCTTTACTTCATAGACATTATAGCTGTTTATAAGATTGAAGGATTTAAGTAAATGATGGTGAGACAAGAGAATGAAATTTAAAGGACTTATTTTTTTTTTTTTTACATCTAGCTATTTCAGGTGTTCACCCTGTTTTCAAGGAAATTCAAGATTTTTTTTTCCTTATATATATCTTAGACTCCTGATTAGCAACTTGAAAAAAATTTAGCATCCAGTTCAGACCATATTAATCCATTTATATTACTTAAAGATTATTATTTATGCTGTTTTTTAAAAGTTAAATTTTCTGACTTTTCATAATTTTCAAAGCAATAATAAATGTTTACACCAGATGACATGGAGGGAAATTATTAGTTTTTTCTGAAGTTTGAACTCCTAGAAATGATATATTTATGGATTTTTCCTGTATGAAAGTTAAAATTTCAGGCAGTTTGGTGAATATATGTGTGTGTGTTATTTTTTGTTGCAGCTTAAAAGGAATTTTCTTTTTCTTCCTCTTTCTTTTTTTTTTTTCCATTAGAATAAAAAAAAAAAAAAAACACCCAAGCTGTGTGAGATATGTTTGAATTGGTTACTTAGCAATCTGAGGCTTAATTTTGTATTTAAATATTTATCTGTACTTTTTGATGTTCTTATTAAATAAGGGTCTATTTAGACTGTACTAATGGGGCCTGCTGGGAGGAAATGACACAGCCTGTTCCACAACAGTATTTACTGAAAATCTCCTTTTCCCTGGTTCCTATTTAAACTATAAAGGTAATATGGAACAAAATAATTATGAGTATTAGAGTGATGGTTAACTTGATCACAACTGTAATTCCATGGTTACCATTTCACAGTTAATTTATATTAACATAGTTCAAAGTCAAGCAGAGTGTGGGAGAATTTTATCTCCTGTTAGTAAAAATGGTGATGTGTTCAAACAAGTTTTAGTTTTGAACTTGAAAGACATTTTTCTATTTTTAATGCATTTTCAAGAGTTTGACACCAATTGTAATTTTAAAAGCAAATTTGATCAATTTGCCTTTAAAATGTATTATTTTATCATTAGAAGAAAAAGGGCATGAGTTAAAAAATACAGAGGCATGTTCAGTAGCTGGATCTTGGAAGTAAAAAAATGTTGAGGAAATGGATGACTTGAGAACAAGTTTAAGACTTTTAGTGAAGATTATTTAAAATACGGTTTTATCAAATGGCAAAGCCTGACTAAAATGACAGCCTCCCTGTATTTGTAATAATGTTGCAAACAAAACTAAAAATCTTTAAAATGATAAGGATTATTGGAAATATAGCATACTGGACTTTTTCCTTCTTGCTTTTTTTCTTTTCTATTTTTTGGGAGAGGGCCAGTGGTATATTGGAGATCAAATCCAGGACCTCATGCACTTTACAACTGAGCTATGCCCCAAACCCTTTTTTTTTTTAAAAAAAGCTTTTATATATTTTCAAAGAAAAAACAAAGATAAGTTTACCTCAATTTCCTACGTATTCAAACACCGTTCTTGAGAAAGATTCCTTATGGTCTGTTTAGTTGCATATCACTGGCAGAAAAGAAAAATGGCTACATATCTTTCTTGTAGAGAAGTACTCATTTAGAATGCATGAATTTTTTTTATGATTTTTGATGATAAATCAGGTGAAAATTAAAAGTTGGGCCCAGTATGGTGGCGCCATAATCCCAGCACTTGGGAGGCTGAGGCAGGAGGATCACGAGTTCAAAGCCAGCCTCGAGTTCAAAGCCAGCCTCGAGTTCAAAGCCAGCCTCAGCAATGGTGAGGCACTTAGCAACTCACTGAGACCCTGTCTCTAATAAAATACAAAAAAGGGCTGGGGATGTGGCCCAGTGGTGGAGTTCCCCTGAGTTCAATCCCCTGTACCTAAAAAAAAAAAAGAAAAAAAGAAAGAAAGAAAGTTGGCCTTCTGGACTTGGGGTGTTGCTCAGTGCTAGAGCACTTGGCTATTATGTTTGAGGCCCTGGGTTTGATTCCCAGCACTGCAAAAACAAAACAAAGCAAAACAAAAAACACTTCTTAATGATGGCATACCTTCATTCTGTACCATTATGGGACATTTCAGCAATGTTTCTGTGGCAGTTACAGTCTGGTGCAGATTTTACAATCTACATTGTTGGGATCACTGAAATCATAAACTGCATTATGCTTTTAGTTGGTGAAGATAATTAATAAGGAGAATTTTCTTGTGTTGTTGACTACATCTCGTTAACTACATGTTAACTACGTGTATGGATATATTTACAGAATTTTAAAATTGAGTTGTTGATCTTCATAAATTAACCAGGGTGGGTGGAGTTGTTTTTGTTTTTCATTTTTTAAAAATATTTGTTTGTTTTAGTTGTACACAATGCCTTTATCTTTAGGTGGTGCTGAGGATTGAACCCACCCATCGAGCACCATGTGCTAGTTGAGCGCCCTACTGCTGAGCCACAACCCCAGCCCTTGTTTTTCATTGCTGGGGATA
The DNA here is from genome assembly GCA_025594165.1 of Tamias sibiricus. Lineage (NCBI taxonomy): Eukaryota > Metazoa > Chordata > Mammalia > Rodentia > Sciuridae > Tamias > Tamias sibiricus. Next base: position 105,379,804 of record CM046658.1, on the reverse strand, counting down.
GAACTGGCCTTGCACATGCTTGGCAAGTGCTACATCCCAGGGAGTGACATCCCTAGCCCCTGTGGGAAAAGTTTTTATATAAGTATAAGTAATAGAATAGCAAATATGATCAGAAAATTTAAGGCAGACATTTTAAGCATTGTTTGAAGCTGCTGATAACTGTTTGTTTGTTTGTTTTCCCAAGGCTCATGCTTACATTTTTTAAAATATTTATTTATTTACTTTAGTTGTACACAATGCAATGCATTTATGTTTACTTGGTGCTGAGGATCGAACCCGGGCCACGCACGTGAGAGGCGAGCGCTCTGCCGCTGAGCCACAACTCCAGCCACTCATGCTTACATTTTAATGACTATCTCCTCAAAGCACCTACCAGTGACCAGGGGGAGGCAAGGAGTTAGAGTGAGGGGGACAGAGGTACAGTGGATAATCGAAGCAATATAGCTGACAGTGTAGACATCTTCTTGCTTTCTACTGAGTGTCCAGGGCAGCAGGACCACTGGACTGCTTGGAGCTTTCTCTAGCAAAAACAATAGTCTCGCTGTGGATGAACACACTGCCCAGCAAGTCATTTCTGGGTTCTTTCCATCCCATTTGTTTTAAGGGCTTAGAGTTCAGTTTGAAATTGTTGCTTTATATGTTGCAAAGCTTTAGTATACACAGAAAAGCTCTGAATTTCATGGACATATTAAATATTTTATTCAGAGCTAATCATACCTATTTACCATGATGGATCAAAGCTCAATAGCTGTTTAGAGATAGGGAGCTAAGTGGATAGTAAAAATCCAGAATTTTTATAGTTGAAAGGCACATTTGGCAAACATTTTCCAATGGATTTTTTTATTTTAATAGTTTATTTTACTCTTTTTTCAGTTGTTGATAGACCTTTATTTTATTTATTTATAAATGGTGCTGAGAATCGAACCCATTGTCTCATACATGCCAGGAAAGCGTGCTACCTCTGAGCCACAGCCACAGCCCCCCAATGTTTTTTGAATAACAAAATTTGCAATTTAAGTAATATTTTTGACAATCTAGTGAACTAACTTTGAAGCTATATGCTGAAGCCTACCGTTTGGACATTATTATGGCTTGACAGACTTGTCACTATGTCAATATCTAGCCATTGTAACTTTCAAAAATTGTTTCTACATCTCCAAGACAGCATTTTTAGTAAAGAAAGTTTGAAAAAAATAAAATGTGTGGATATCATTACATCTCATTTCTATGTCATCAGACTTTTCATTTTATTTTCCTGAAAAGAAACTGTGAAAATTTGAAGAAGATTTGGCTAAAAGATCCACTAGTCTTGCCTCTCTCATCACATCAGTAATTAAAATAGTATATATTCTAAGAGGAAAACGAATTCTTGCAGCTTTTCTTCATTTATTCTCAAGAATGATTATGTGACATTGCCAAATATAATTTTTGTATTAAGGCAAAATAATTTCCATTGCTAAGTAGAGTGCATTGTTATTTTTACCATTCACAACAGCTTATTGTTCCATTTAGGATTTTCAACCCTGACCTAATTAAAAGCAAAAGAATAAAACAGACTCCTAAGTGAACCTGATAAGCATATGGCATTGTCCTTGTGTGTCCCAGACTGCAATTTAATTTATGAACAGGAAAGGCTACCTAATTAATGAAGTTGAATCTTTTGTTATTTTATTTTTATATTATTTATCTTAGAATGTGAAATGTATTTAAATAATGGTAAAATAATATTTGATCTTAACGTTATGTTGTGCATTGTCATATGTGATAAGGGTAATTATTATTTTGTGAAACTTCTGTTTCAGTTTTGTGTTTGTGTGTTCTGATACCAAATGTATTCCCCCCCAACCCTTACACATTTTATATTATAGTTACATACGATAATGGGATTTGTTGTTACATATTTGCATATGCATATAATAAAACAATACAATTTGGCCAATATCACTCCTCAGCATTTCTTGCTCCCTCCCAACCTTTCACTCCCTGGTCCATTCCTCTACCTATCTGCCTTTAATTTTTATGAGATTTTATGAGATCCATCCCACCTTTCTTTTCCTTTTTCCTCTCTAGCTTCCACATAGGAAAGAAGATAGACAACCTTTAACCTTCTGAGTTTGACTTAACATAATGGGCTCTAGTTCCATCCATTTTCCTACAAATTACATAATTTCATTTTTCTTTATGGTTGAATACAACTCGATTGTGTGTATATACCACATTTTCTTGATGGACTCCTAGGCTGGTTCCATAGTTTGGCTATTGTGACTTGTGCTGCTATAAACATAGATATGCATGTACCACTGTAGTAAATGGACTTTAATTCTTCAGGATAAATACCTAGGAGTGGTATGGCTGGGTCATATTGTGGTTCCATGCCTAGTTTTTTGAGGAACCTCCATACTGATTTCCATAATGGTTGTACTAATTTACAATCCCACCAACAGTGTAAAAGTGTTCCTTTTTCTCCACATCCTCTCCAGAATTTATAATTATTTGTATCTTGATAACTGCCATTCTGACTGGTGTGAGATGAAATTTCAGTGTAGTTTTGATTTGCATTTCCCTAATTGCTAATGATGTTGAACATTTTTTCAGATATTTGTTGGCCATTTGTATTTCTTCTTTTGAGAAATGTCTCTTTTGCCTATTTATTAATTGGATTATTTGATTTTTTAGAGTAAATTTTTTTGAGTTCTTTATATATTCTAGATATAAATCCTCTGTCAGAAGAGTAGCTAGCAAAGATTTTTCTCCCATTCTGCAGGTTACAAATGTATTTCTTACCATGATATTTGGTCAAAAAGATTCATGAAACACTGATCTGTAGTACAAGAGAAGGAGGATTTTATTCAATAGGTGACCCAGACCCTTAGAAATTTGTGTGTGTGTGTGTGTGTGTGTGTGTGTGTGTGCTCTACAAAACCATACCCATGTATTCTGCTATTACTGTCCTTAGGCAAATTTTGATTTTCCATCCCACCTCCTCAAAAAATTGTGATTGCTCACTCTGTCTCTTGCCCTTTTAATATTATGTGTTCCTCCTTCCTTATTGCTTCCTTCCTCCCCACAAACATCTCCCTCCTTTCCCCAGTGCCCCAGACTTCAGTTTTGTTCTGATATCACTATTAACCTTCTGTATGCACACTGAGAATCAAGGCATTTCCCTAGGTGAGGATAATCACTAATTTACTATCTTTGGCCCAGGAATCATGTAGGCAAGTCCAGGTGTGGTAGCACATGCCTGTAATTCCAGATACTTGGGAGGTTGAGGTGGGAGGATCACAAGTTCAAGGTGAACCTGGGCAATTTAGCAAGACCCTATCTCAAATTAAAAGATAAAAAAGGCTGGGGATGTAGTTCAGTGGTAGAGCACCTCTGAATTCAATCCCCAGTACTGAAATAGAGAAAGAAAAAAAAGGGGGGAGCATGGAAGCCAGACCCTCTATGAATCATGCTATTCACCTTCAATTGAATATTCTTCTTTTATCTCCTATTAATTCCAGCTTTTTGTTGAGTGGATTTAAAGATTATATACTCAAGTAGCCAAACCTTTTCTCTAATTCTTATCATGGTTATTTTTATTTTAATAGATTAAGGTCACAAGGTATGAGTAAGTTCACCTGACTTGATCTTGGTCCTCTCACCTTTCTTCTATTTCTACAAGAACTGCTATTCTTCTCAGATCCCTATGAAACCCTAGCATCTCTTTCTTACTTGAGGCAACTTCTCCTTTTCTTCTGCACTTATTGTATGCTTCATTATGTATTTTTTAAAAATATTTTTAGCTGTAAGTGTACACAATACCTTTATTTTATTTATTTATTTTTATGTGGTGCTGAGAATCGAACCCAGTGCCTCACATGTGTGAGGCAAGCACTCTGCCACTGAGCCACAATCCCAGCCCTTCATTATATTTTTACGGTTTAAAAAAAAATATGTATGTATATATATATATGTATATATATATATATATTTGTATGTATATATATATTTTCTCTTTTTTTGTTGTTATTGTTCTGGGGATTGAACCCACGCATGCTAGGCAAGTACTTTACCACTGAGCTAAAACCCTAGCCCCTGCCCCTCACTCTTTTCTTCTTAAAAGAGTTTCTGACTTTGGCTTCCATTGTTCTACACATTTTTGGTATTTCTCCCATCTTTTGTCTACCTTTGTAACTTAAATTACCATCTGATCCAGCATGCCTGAGAACTGACCTGTTCTAGATTAGCAGTGTTTTTGAAGTTTAATTTCAAAAGAGCATGATGATATATTAATGTCATTTTTAAAGCTGGGCATGGTGTCACACTCCTATAATCCCAGATACATGGGATGTTGAGGCTGGAGTATTATAAGTTCAAGGCCAGCTTGGGCAGTTCAGTGACACCCTATCTCAAAATAAGAAAAAGGGCTGGGCATGTAGCTCAGTGGTAGAGTGCTTCTGGGTTCAATCCCAGAACTGAGGGGAAAAAAAAGAATCATTTAAAGAAATAAATTATGATTATAAAGCAAGTATAGTATGTGTGGTATGAAATAAATGAATTTGAAAAGTTTACATCGAAATAACAATGAGATTTCACTACATACCACAATGGCTAATATTAAAAAAAAAAACTAACAACTCCAAGTGGTAGCAAAACTGAGGAGTAGCTAGAATTGATATATTGCTGGTGAAAGTGTAAATTACTATAACTGGAAAAACTCTTTTTGACAGTGTCCACTAAAATTAAAAATATGCCTAACCTGTACCCCAGCAATTCTATTCCCAAACTAAATGTTTATAACAGCTTTATTCACAATAGCCAAAATCTAGAAACAAACAACAAATATATCAATAGGAGAATGGATAAACATTGTTTTTTCTTTTCTTTTTTTTGGGGGGAGGAGTAGTTACTAGGGATTGAATAAGGGGTGCTTAACCACTGAGCTACATCCTCAGCCCTTTTGTATATTTTATTTAGAAATAGGGTCTCGCTGAGTTACTTAGGGCCTTGCTAAGTTGCTGAAGCTGGCTTTGAACTCAAAATCCTTCTGCCTCAGCCTCTGAACTGCTGTGATGACAGGTGTGCACCACCATGCCAGGCTAAATATTGATATTTCCATTAAATGGAATACTATACAGCAACAAAAAGTAAAGTTGTTATTATACAGTAAAATGAATCAATCTTACAGATATTATTTTATACAAAATGACCTGTACACACACACATACACATATACTGTATTATTTTTGTTTAAATGAAATTCAAGAACAGGAAAAAATAATTCTTGGATAGAAGACAGAATGGTAATTCCCTCTGGGGATGTGTTTATTTTTTATTTTTTTTAATATTTATTTATTTGCTTTAGTTGTACACAATGCGTTTTTTTACTTTTATGTGGTGCTGAGGGTCGAACCCGGGCCGCGCACGTGCTAGGCGAGTACTCTACCGCTGAGCCACAACCCCAGCCCAATGCAAACAATCTTATGGGGTTTTTTTGTTTGTTTGTTTCTTAGTTAGAAAATACAGATAAGCTAAAATAAAACTCAAGTACACTTCTATCATCTGGAGATCACTAATAGCATTTTGGTATATATCTATATAAACTACAAATTTTTTCATCTGTCTGTTCTGACATGCTTATAATGATATTAGAATCACTTGGCTCAATGATAGCCAGTGTGCACACTCTAGTATTTTCTGCACACTGTGCTCAATTCAATATTATTGTCTCTGCAGTTATGGACATCAGTTTTGGCCATCATGGTGTAGTACTCTGTTTCAGATTTGCTCAAAGCTGGACAGTTGTTGGTGAAGATGACCAGTTTCACTTTGCCTTGTCTGATCATCTGCAAAGTCCTCTTGTACCCCAGCAGGAGCCTAGAATTAATCAAGTCCAGTGACTCTTTCTGCCACCATCTTCCTGCCTTGTGTAAGGGACAGCCCTCAATCTAGAACATACAGAGGACAGGACAGGAAGTTTAGGATCCAGGGTTTCAAATGGCAGCCTGGAGGGCTCACCTGCTGCCTAAACCTCGGCCTGGTGGAGCCCATTCACAAAGAGCCTATAAAGATTTTTAAATCACCTTATACTACTGAGTCTTTGAAACATTCTTCTTTTACTTAATAGAACTTGAGCATGTTATAACTTTCTAACATTTCAATGTATGGATTTATAATATAGTACATTTAAATCCTTGTTTAGAAATTTATTTTCAATTTTATAATATTCTGAATATATTCTTTTACATATATCTTTGTGAATTTGTCTGATTATTTCCTTAGAATAAGTTATTAGAAGTGACATTTCTGTATTATTATGTATACTAATTTAAAAAATAATTTTTTAGGGTTTTATTTACTATAGAAAAACAAATACAATTTAAAAGTCTTGTTATTTCTCCATCCAGCTAGGTCATTTTTTAACATTGAAAAACAATAAAAAATACATAACCCTGGTAAAAAAAATTTCAACCATTATAAAAAGTTATAAAATGGAAGGTAGAAAACTTGATCCCCTAATAATAGATCCTTTTCACTGGTACCATTGTTGACAATTTCTTATGTAGCCACTCGCCATAAATCAGTAAGTGGGCCTATAAAATTCAGTCTTATAAAAACATTGAGTCATGTTGTTATGAGGATAATGAAAAACAATATTTTTAAAACATGTTGTAAAAATAAGACATAAAAGATAAAAATATAACCCTAATTTCATTATCACCTAAATTTGAAAAAAAAAAATTTAATAAAAATAATATAAAAAGTACCATTGTGAAGATAATGAAACTCTTGCTAGCATAACTGACCATATCCTAAACTGAGAAGGTCCAAATGATCACAAGATGACCATTTCCTATGTACTCCTTGTCTTCGCTTTGAGGAAAATGAGAACTCTATCCCACACCAACTTCTTTGAGAAGAGGGACTGGAGAGAGGATAGGAGTCAGTGTGTGAAGTTCAAGATCATATTATGGCAGTGAGTGTGTGTGTGTGTGTGTGTATGGGGGGGTAAGAATATAGATGCATGTATGTCCTTTTCTAAAAAGTCTATAGAAAAAGGAATCAGCCCGGCGCGGTGGCACACGCCTGTAATCCAAGCACTTGGGAGGCTGAGGCAGGAGGATCCCGAGTTCAAAGCCAGCCTCAGCAATGGCGAGGCACTTAGCAACTCAGTGAGACCTGTCTCTAATAAAATACAAAAAAGGGCTGGAGATGTGGTCCAGTGGTTGAGTGCCCCTGAGTTCAATCCCTGGTACCAAAAAAAAAAACAAAACAAACAAACAAACCAAAAAAACCAGAAAAGGGAATCAATCATATTAAAGAAAAAAATTTCCCTCCTGCTTTTTTTTTTTAATTGATTCTGGGATTGAACCCAAGTGTGCCTTACCCCTGAGCTAACACCACCCCCAGCTCTTTTTATTTTTTATTTTTATTTTATTTATTTATTTTGGTACTGGGGATTGAACTCAGGGGCACTCGACCACTGGGCCACACCCCAATCTTTTTTTGTATTTTATTTAGAGATAGGGTCTCACTGAGTCACTTAGCACCTCACTTTTGCTGAGGCTGCCTTTGAACTCTGATCCTCCTGCCTCAGCCTCCCGAGCATCTGCGAATACAGGCGTCTCCCTGTATTTTAAGTGGTGCTTTGTGGACTGAGACTGCATTTAATAACCATATGAATGCAGTTTTAGTTTTGTTCTTTTTATATTGTCAAGTGAAATGAAATACGCAAAGAATGTATGATTTGGGGATGTAATTTGAAAATTAGAAAAATTGATCTTTTAGATTTTTTAGTTGTAGAATGAGAAAGTTACATTGTATACTGAATATGAATTTATGTTTCTGTGAGAGCTGTTGTGCCCATAGTTTGAAATCCTTGAAAACTGTATATACCTCTAAATGAAAAAAGTAGGCTATAATTATAAATACACTGTAATTGTGACTATATAAAAATATGCTCATGAAAAACAACATGGAGGAAATATACCAAAATATACCAGTGATCATGCTAGAGATTGTAGACAGGCATTTTTCCCTGTTTTCTCTATTTTCAAAATTTTTAAAAATAAAAGTAGTAGTATTACTTTATGACTTTTGGAACTTTTTAAAAGTTTAAAGCTTCTTTCTAATTTCTGGAAAGATTTCCCAACCTTCGAACACTTTAGGAAGTAAGGATTTTTCTGCCTTTATTTTCCAATGACTTTCTAAGAAAAACCTAGTTGAGTATGAATTTGTGATTTAGAAACTAGATTAGGTGAAAAGTATTTTGAAGTAATTTGTATAAGTGAAAAGTTTTAGTTTGGGCCAGGCGCCGTGGCGCATGCCTGTATTCCCAGCGGCTTGGGAGGCTAAGCCAGGAGGATTGAGAGTTCAAAGCCAGCCTCAGCAAAAATCGAGATGCTAAGCAAGTCAGTGAGACCCTGTCTCTAAATAAAATACAAAATAGGGTTGGGGATGTGGATCAGTGGCCGAGTGCCCCTACATTCAATCCCTGGTACCCCCCCCAAAAAAAAAAAAGTTTTAGTTTGGGACAATTATTACTTACCTTAGAGGAGGTTTTTTTTTTTTTTTTTTTTTTTTTTTTTTTTTTTTTTTTTTTAATAATAATTAGATCAAATTTTTTTTGTATCATTGAATTAATGTAATGAAATTTTTTTAAGCTTGCGTTATTAAAGTAAGTTTTATATGTAATTTTCCACATTGTGACTTGTAGGAGCCCTAATTAAGGAGATAGCTAAGATTGCGGTTAGCTGAGAGCCATAAAAGATATTCAAGCTTCACCTGATATTCATACATTCATCTAAGAATCTTTCTATGCCCGTGAACACTGTGTGACACACCTGTAAGCTCGAGCTGTAAGCACTTGTCCTTGTTAAAGCAAAATGTATTTAACCGGGTGAGGGTTAGTGGCTGAGTAGTTGGGGTTAGAGTGGTTGAAGTTGAGTGGTTGGAGTTAGAGGAGAGTTGGAGTTGCAGTTGGAGTTCGAGAGGTTGTTGGAGCCGGAGAGTGAAGTTAGAAGAGAGAAGAATAAAAGAACTTTTTCATTTCCATCCTGCCTCCGAATTTTCTCCTGCGGCATCATAGCTGCAAACAGCAGCAGCAGGCAGCTACAGTGACAGTTTGAAAAACTTCCCCTTCTATTCAGACTTTTCATTTGACTGTTTCACCTAAGTTATTGTTAAGATCTAGCTATGAGCTAGTTGTTTCTATCTCTGAGGTGAGCATATGATACCAGTCCCTGTGTGCCTCAAATTTCCATACTCCTGGGGATCCCCATTAAGCACTCTGGTTGGTTTCATTGAGGTAGTCTCTTAGCTTCCGGTGGGCAGGACATATCTTCCCTTTTTTCCCTTAGAAGGCAAAAAAACACCTCCACCACACACCTTGTTTCTTTAAATAAGTCCTCTCTATTGTCCTTTAAAATCCTCACAATTAACTAATAGCAATTCTTGTCTTTATAGCCTTGAGAAGGGTAATGAACTGATGTCAGCAAAGCCAGTTTTGGCCACCCCACTTTGAACACTTACACAACTCTTAGATGTGGAGTATTGGATGCCTGATGTTTTGATTTTTTGGCCTTTGAGGACCCTACTGAAACTCAGAGAAGACAGGAAAAGTTGCATTTGACATCCTGTTATATTAGCTGATATTATTGTTATGTCTACCCATGAACAAGTAATACATACTGGTTAAGTACACAAGCCTTGGAGTAAAGCTGAATTAGGTTTCTTTTTTTTTTTTTTTTTCAATATATTTCCGGTTTATTTGGACACATACAGTGACATAATTTAAGAAACAACTCCACTTCTATTTGTTATTCTGTAAAGTAGCAAAGAAAATAATGGCTAAAATTTTGTTCAAAACACATTAGTTATTTTAAATATTATAAAATAACAAATAAAAAGCTTTTTAATGAGTTCATCATGTTTGGGGGTATGTTAAATGTTATTTTTCAATTGTGCGATTAGAATTAAAATTACTCCATTATTATAAATGAGAACTGGAGCTACCATTGGCTTTGGCTAAGTTCTCTTCAAAAATAATCTTCTAATGCATTATAAATTACAGTAAATTCCTCTATAATTAATACTTGAGGATGCAAAATTGTATGCATTTATATTTGAGGAAATTATGGTATATTATGTATAAATTCCCTTTTCTGTTATTGTTTTTGAAGGAGAAGAAAAAACAGCTAGTCTTGCTACACTGGATTTTTAACTGTACCTGCTATGCAAACATACACAATTTTTTTTTTCCCCCAGTTCAGCCGCAGCTTCCTTGTTCACAATATAATAAAACTATCTACTATTTAAGGTCATAATAACTACCTGTCAAGGTTGTCATGAGAATTACATGCAGTAATGAAAGTAGGTGCTTAGCATAATGCTTGGCACATTTAAGATGAAACAAATAATAATTATTATCTTTTAAAATATCATTATTATACAAACATCTCTTCTGTTCCTCCTGGTTTTTCGTTTGTTTGTTTTTTGTACAAGGGATTGAACCCAGGGGTACTTAACCACTGAACACATACCCAGTCCTTTTTTTTTAGAGATAAGTTCTCACTAAGTTGCTTAGGACCTTGCTAAATTGCTGAGACTGACGCCTTGAATTTGCAATCCTCCTATTTCAGCCTCCTGAGCTGCTGGGATTGCAGGTGTGTGCCACTGTGCCTGGCTGGCTAATTTACCTGGCATTGGAATATCTTATGTTGTACCTATGATCTCCCAAGGGTGCACAGGGCCATACATTAGGGTATGAAAAAAAATTAGAATTGCTGTTTAAATTCATTTATATCTGAAAATGATTAAGCTTTACTAAATATTTTAAAAATTCAGATTTACTTTAGTGCTTTCACCCTGAGTCAGACTCATATAAGAAGTGAATCTCAAGGAAAGAGTGGGCATTTCCCAACAAAAAGGAGTTGACAGTGACATCATCCTCACCTGTTTATTCACTTTTAGCTATTGCAACATAGAGCGATTTGTATGTGTCCAATTGCGTAGGTGGATTTATAGATTGTCACCCCCAGTTCTGGGACTTTAACCCAGAAATGCTTTAACATTGTACTACATTCCCAACCCTTTTTATTTAAGTTTGAGATAGGGTCTACTGAGCAGCTGGGATTACAGGCGTGCGCCACTACACCCAGCTTTATTTATTTTTGAACCCAAGGGTGCTTTACCATTGAAGTCCTCAGCCCTTTTTAGTTTTTATTTTGAGATAGGGTCTTTCTAAGTTGCTTAGGACCTCCCTAAATTGCTGAGGCTGGTATATGAACTCATGATTTTCCTGTCTCAGCCTTCCAAGCCGCTGGGATTACAGGCCTGCACCACCACGGCTGGCAAGGAGACTTAGGTTAGACAGGATGGATAGGGAAGGTGAAAACTGATTAAAAATTGAAAACAGAAAAGGAGAGATGATGGTAGCTTGGATTAATATGTTACCAATGAAGATAAAAATATTCAGTTTGAGAGTTTTTTTTTTTTTTTTTTTTTGAACTGGGAATTGAATCCAGGATCACTTAACCACTTAGCCACATCCCCAGCCCTTTTAAATTTTTTTTATGTTGAAACAGGGTCTCGCTAAATAGTTTAAGGCCTTGCTAAATTGCTAAGAGTGACTTTGAACTCACTATCCTGCGTCAGCTTCCCGAGCCACAAGAATTATAGGTATGCGCCATGCCCAGCCAAGAGTTATATTTTATAGGTAGAGCCACCAGGTATTAATTAACATTGGGTTAGTTTGGGGGATAACTCCTGGGGTCACATGGCTGTGGCAACTAAGACCTCCAGTAGTACTTTTTAAAATAAGTATGCAGCAAAGAAGGGGAATTGTGGTCACTTGGAAAGTTTTGTGAGTAATGTGGATAGCCAACTATGTAACATAGTAACAAATCATTATTCTAAGTCCTTGGCATGTGTCTCCAACTTCTAAATATAATTTGCATGATATCTACTATCATTTTTCATTCTTTCTTTTAAAAAATTCAAAAAATCCCATGACATGTCACAACAGGATTGATAGATATATGAAAGATTTTTTTTTTTTTTAAGAATCTTTCATGTTTCTTGCTTTGCAATTAGGCACAATAACTGCTTGAGAAATTTATATTGTGTGTTACAAGTACTATTGGGATTTTAAAAATTTTCTTTGCTATTTTGGGAACTATTTTTAGTTACTTAATAAGGCTGTTTCCTCTGATAGGAGTAAGATAAAAGGCTGATATCCTGTATGTGCTTGCTTTGAAGATTTGTTATTCAAGGAACAGTCAACAAGATGATAAAGGTGGAAAAGTAGAAGCCAGTTTGACACTTGCTTTTTTTTTTCCTCCATTGGTTTGGTCCTTTCTCATTTGCCTTAAAATATTTTTAGTTAAATTCAATTTTAGTATAAATGTACTTAATAGAAAATTCAGAGAAGCAAATAATGGAAACAGTTGAAATTCCCACATTCTTTTCTTTTTTTTTTTTGTACTGGAGGTTGAACGCAGGGATGCCACTGAGCCACATCCCTAGACCTTTTTATATTTTTTAATTTTGAGACAGGGTCTCGCTAAGTTGCTTAGGGCCTTGCTAAGTTGATGAGGCTGGCCACAAATTTGTGATCCTCCTGCCTCAGCCTCCCGAATCGCTTGGGATTACAGGCATGTGCCACTGCATCCAGCTTCATACCCATACTTGAGCAGATTTTATTGTGTTCACTTTTTCTCTGAGACATAACTTTTCGTGCTCTGCTATAACTAGTACAGGAGTGACATTCTAAGATTTAGGTTGACTTCATTCTTCTCAGACAGCATTGAAGAGTTTACTTAATTCTGAAAAATCATGCTACCTCCCTTTCAGTCTCATCCCTGAAGTTTTCTCTTTTTCTAAGTATCCTCAGCAAGAATGATTCCAGAATCATTAAGATTCTTTTATTTCTCTTTCTACTTTTTTTTTTTTTTTTTTAGTACTAGAGATTGAACCCAGGAGCACTTAACCACTGAGCCACATCCCTAGCCCTGTGTGTGTGTGTGTGTGTGTGTGTGTGTGTGTGTGTGTGTTTATTTTATTTAGAGACAGGGTCTCACTGCGTTGCTTAGGGCCTTGCTAAGTTGCCAAGGCTGGCTTTGAACTCATGACCTCCTGCCTCAACCTCCTGAGTTTCTGGCTTCTTTCCACATTTTTATTGGTGCATTATAGTTGTACATAATGAAAGATTTGTTGTCACATATTTGTACATGCACACAATATAACAATATAATTTGGCCAGTACTTACTCCCCACCACTTTTCCCCTCCCTTCACTCTTTCTATCCCCCAGACCCTTTCCTTTATTGATCTCCCTTTGATATTCACAGTATTTCCCCCCCCACACACACACACACATTTTTTTTCAGAGTGTTAAGATTCTTGAGGTCATGGCAAAGGTGTACAGAAGTGTTTGTTGTAAGGGGAATTCAAAATTGGAAGGAATTGCAACATACTAAATTATAATAGAATTATGTAGAAGGTGTGATTTACTCAAGAGAAAGGGCTAAGAAAGTTTTCACAGAAAAAGTTTCAACTGGTCTTATGGTGCATTCAGAGACAAATTAATCATTGCTTGTAGTTTATTGAATAGTTTTTATATTCTCGAAACTACCTTAAATACTGTACTTACATCTCATATTTAAATCTTTTTTTAAATTTTTATTTATTTGCTTTTAGTTGTATACAATGTGTTTTTACGTGGTGCTGAGGATCGAACCCGGGCCGCGCATGTGCCAGGCCAGCGCTCTACTGCTGAGCCACAACCTCAGCCCCTCATAATTAAATCTTAAAGCCACTTTATAAAATAAATATCTGTATCTGGTATGACAGAGGATGTTCTTTATGTCTCATTTCCTCAATTGTTTTCAGTAGAATCTAGCTCATGGAGTTGTTATAAGAATTAAATGACTTAATATTGATAATGTGAGAATTATGCCTAATAGTAAGTGTTCCATAAGTATTATCTATACTATAACCATTATTATCATTCTACAGATAAGGAAGCAGGCTTAGAATAATTAAGTAATTTAAGTTTTCATATCCAAGCATCAAATCTGCTGGTATTTGGACTCTGTGATTCCATTGTTCTACCTCTGGACTGCTAGGAATTATAAATTATTTGGTAGTATTGAAATATGTATAGAAGGTAAGCAAGTGGCAGGAGTCAAAGCTGGAATCAGAAGATGAAAGGCTTTTTTAATTGTAGATGGACACAATATTTTTATTTTATTTATTTGTATGTGGTGCTGAGGATTGAGCCCAGTACCTCACAGGTGCAAGGCAAGTGCTCCACCACTGAGCTGCAGCCCCAGCCCCAACTTTTTTTTTTTTTAATTGTAGATGGACACAATACCTTTATTTTATTTATTTATTTTTTATGTGGCACTGAGGATTGAACCCAGTGCCTCACATACGCTAGGCAAGCGCTCTACAACTGAGCTACAATCACAGCCCCAGAAGGTGAAAGACTTTTATATCATTTTAAGGAATATGGACTTTATCTCATCTCTTGTATGCCATGAAATATTTTCACATTTGATTTTATCTTTTAAACCAGAAACCATTTTAAAAAGTAGTTAAACTATGACCATATTTTCCATATGCACTATAAAAATAACAGGTGTATGGTCTTTTTTGTTTTTGTTTTTCATAATGTTAGAGGTCAAACCCAGGACCTTGCACATGCTAGGCAAGTGCTGTACTGCTGAGCTATGTCCTCACTGCCCCCATGACATTTTAAAAAGATTCAAAAGTCTGTGTGGTTGGCTTTTCCCAGTTTTTTCATTAATATTTATTTGTATATTTGCTTGTTTTACCAGTATGTTAATATTGACTTGCATCCTAAATAGTAGTAAGTGTCAAATGAATAAGATAAATTTGTTTTTTGTTTGTTTGTTTGTTTTTTGTACCAGGGATTGAACTCAGGGACACTCGACCACTGGGCCACATCCCCAGCCCTTTTTTGTATTTTATTTAGAGACAGGGTCTCACTGAGTTGCTAAGTGCCTCGCCATTGCTGAGGTTGGCTTTGAACTAGAGATCCTCCTGCCTCAGCCTCCCAAGTGCTGGGATTACAGGCATGCACCACCACGCCCGGCTGAATAAGATAAATTTGTGTAGAAAAAACTTAATATATTTATCCCTTCATGTC
This sequence comes from Tamias sibiricus, assembly GCA_025594165.1. NCBI lineage: Eukaryota > Metazoa > Chordata > Mammalia > Rodentia > Sciuridae > Tamias > Tamias sibiricus. The sequence continues at coordinate 105,364,651 of CM046658.1, read as the reverse complement.
CATGGGATTGGTTCCAGGGCCCCTTGCGGATACCAAAATATGTAGATGCTCAGCTCCCTTATGTGAAATAGTATCATATTTGCATATAACCTATAAACATTCTTGTATATGCTTTAAATCATCTCTAGATTACTTATAGTTCCTAATACAGTGTAAATGCTGTGCAGATAGTTGTTATACTCTGTTGTTTAGGGAATGATGACAAGAAAACAGTCCATGCATGTTCAGGACAGATGATTTTCAATCTGCATTTAGTTAAATCCACAAATGCAAAACTTCCAGATGAAGAGGACTAACTGTATTGAGAAAATTATGTCCACTGGATTAATTTATCTCTGCAAACTGGTAATAGTATAATGTTTTGATAGCAGAACCTTGGTCTAGTTCTTGAAACTCTGGTTTCTTGGGAGTATATTTTGTTAACCACCTCTAGATTATGGAGCACTAACATCATTGTCATGGGAATAGAAGTGAAAAGACATCCAGGAGGTTAAATTGGTCAGGATATGTACTGATACCCATGTATGGGTAATATTTAAATAACTTGATAATAATGTCATAACCATTAATAACCACTTACTTTGTACAAAACACTTTACATATTGTTTCATTTATCCTCCCAATAACTCCACTGGTGAGTCATATTCCATTATTATAAATGAGGATATTAAGGCTTTGGAGAGATTGAGTACAAAACCATATTGCTAAGTGAGTTCCAGAAGATTTAAATTCAGGTGTCTAGCTCCAAAGCCTGTACTATATATCATGATACCTCCCTTATAAGTTCAATACCATTGTCTCCACCTAAGTTTATAGTGTACCTGTTTCTGTGGTTTGTCTCTTCAATTGCTGAGTTGAGTGATTTTTTTTTTCTGTTCCTGTAGAAACAGATTTCCTACATTCAGAGAATCTTCTTATCTCTTTCCCACTCTCTCTCAAAGATTTTTTTTTTTTTTTTTTTTTTTTTTTTTTTTTGGTACCAGGGATTGAACTCAGGGGCACTCGACCACTGGGCCACATCCCCAGCCCTTTTTTGTATTTTATTTAGAGACAGGGTCTCACTGAGTTGCTAAGTGCCTCGCCGTTGCTGAGGCTGGCTTTGAACTAGAGATCCTCCTGCCTCAGCCTCCCAAGTGCTGGGATTACAGGCATGCACCACCACGCCCGGCTGAATAAGATAAATTTGTGTAGAAAAAACTTAATATATTTATCCCTTCATGTCCATGGGATTGGTTCCAGGGCCCCTTGCGGATACCAAAATATGTAGATGCTCAGCTCCCTTATGTGAAATAGTATCATATTTGCATATAACCTATAAACATTCTTGTATATGCTTTAAATCATCTCTAGATTACTTATAGTTCCTAATACAGTGTAAATGCTGTGCAGATAGTTGTTATACTCTGTTGTTTAGGGAATGATGACAAGAAAACAGTCCATGCATGTTCAGGACAGATGATTTTCAATCTGCATTTAGTTAAATCCACAAATGCAAAACTTCCAGATGAAGAGGACTAACTGTATTGAGAAAATTATGTCCACTGGATTAATTTATCTCTGCAAACTGGTAATAGTATAATGTTTTGATAGCAGAACCTTGGTCTAGTTCTTGAAACTCTGGTTTCTTGGGAGTATATTTTGTTAACCACCTCTAGATTATGGAGCACTAACATCATTGTCATGGGAATAGAAGTGAAAAGACATCCAGGAGGTTAAATTGGTCAGGATATGTACTGATACCCATGTATGGGTAATATTTAAATAACTTGATAATAATGTCATAACCATTAATAACCACTTACTTTGTACAAAACACTTTACATATTGTTTCATTTATCCTCCCAATAACTCCACTGGTGAGTCATATTCCATTATTATAAATGAGGATATTAAGGCTTTGGAGAGATTGAGTACAAAACCATATTGCTAAGTGAGTTCCAGAAGATTTAAATTCAGGTGTCTAGCTCCAAAGCCTGTACTATATATCATGATACCTCCCTTATAAGTTCAATACCATTGTCTCCACCTAAGTTTATAGTGTACCTGTTTCTGTGGTTTGTCTCTTCAATTGCTGAGTTGAGTGATTTTTTTTTTCTGTTCCTGTAGAAACAGATTTCCTACATTCAGAGAATCTTCTTATCTCTTTCCCACTCTCTCTCAAAGATTTTTTTTTTTTTTTTTTTTTTTTTTTTTTTTTTTGGTACAGGGATTGAACTCAGGGGCACTCGACCACTGGGCCACATCCCCAGCCCTTTTTTGTATTTTATTAGAGACAGGGTCTCACTGAGTTGCTAAGTGCCTCACCGTTGCTGAGGCTGGCTTTGAACTCGCGATCCTCCTGCCTCAGCCTCCCAAGTACTGGGATTACAGGCGTGCGCCACTGCGCCCGGCTCCCTCTAAAAGATTTTTAGTAAGGAAACCAAACATAAAAGGAGTACATTTTCTCCTCAGAATCTTTGTATTTTCAACCTGGTATAGCAATCAGTAAGCAACAAATTGAGTTATAGTAATAAACACCAAAACTAGATTTAATAAAAATCCAAAGGCTGTTTGTTGTTACACTATCTGAATACATTACACTCTTCTCTTAACAGCATTGCTTATTGTGATAATTCATGGTTGTTTTTTTTTTTTAATTTGTTTGTTTTTAGTTTTTGTAGTGCTGTGGATTGAACTCAGGGCCTCCTAAACTCTGGGCAAGCGCCGTAGGATAGCTATATCCCCAAACCCAATTTATGTTTTTGTATACTTTCCTAGAATTTATTTGGTTCTATGTTGATATATAAAATTTACCTTTAGGTTTCCAAACAACTTGAGTGCAGGTATTGAATCTAGCAATAGACTATTGTTTTCTTTAAGGGTTGGTGTCCTAATATCTACTGTCTAACCTTCTTAGCACTAAACTGAAGTGAACTTTAATGTTTCTAGAACAGAGACTTCCCAGATTTTTTTGAAAGTACCTCAGAGTAAACACACATTTGCAATCCAGTGCACATACACACGTGAAACCAGTATTTCTGGGCTTATACTTACTCTTACTTACATGCAGCATACTCCTTTTTTTTTTTTTTTTTTGTTCTACACTATTTTATTTCATTGATAACATTTAAAAACTTTCAGTTAGAATATAGAAGGACTTGAAAGACTTTTGTTCCCATAGTAACAAAAACATAAGTAAAATAAAAATAATATATTTCTCTGGAGCTAGGAATAGCAGTGGACACAATTACAAAGTAAAATGAGACCCTCATAAATGGGCAGAGAGCCACAATAACTTTTATACCTCGGGACTTATACATGGTCTGGATACAAATAGCCCTAACATAGTCGGTGAGACTATAGAGTCAGGGGGAGTTCAATAAAGTCTTAGTTAACAGTATCAACTGTGGGAATCAGAATGTGGGTTGGAATCTGGAAGAATTCCAAGTATAAAAAACCAACTGGCCCAAGAATTCTCTTCGGTGCCCCCTCCTCTCAATTTTTGCTAAGAAAGCAGCATTGCAGGAGGACACAAAGAAATTCCATAGACTCGCCGGGCGCGGTGGCGCACGCCTGTAATCCCAGCACTTTGGGAGGCTGAGGCAGGAGGATCGCGAGTTCAAAGCCAGCCTCAGCAATGGTGAGGCACTTAGCAACTCAGTGAGACCCTGTCTCTAAATAAAATACAAAAAAAGGGCTGGGGATGTGAACCAGTGGTCGAGTGCCCCTGAGTTCAATCCCCAGTACCACAAAAAAAAAAAAAAAAAAAAAAGAAATTCCATAGACTCATGTATTTGTGCAGTGATGCCCAGTCAGAGTTGAATAAGGTCAATCAAAAATATCTGAAACTGTAGCTGAGCTCTTTCCTGCTCCAAACATTGACAAGATTTAAAAGCAGCCACTCAAGAGGTTAGAGATTTGATTAATTCCAGGCAAATTCCTTGTAATAAGTCCTGTCATCCAAACTTAGCTCCACTTAACTAAGGAGGAAGCTGAATGATCAGCCTTTCAATCTAATTTGCAGAGGAAAGGCTTATAGTCCTAGAAATAAGTAAAACAAACAAACAAACAAATGAAAAGTACACCTTATGCTCTTTGGACAGTGTCAAGAATATAGTTTAAAATTACAAGACACTAGGGCTGGGAATGTAGCTCCGTGGTAGAGTATGTTTCACATGTGCCAAGTCTTGGGTTCAATCCCTAGCACCAAATAAAATAAAATTACAAGACAAAAGGAGAAACAGGAAAATGTGAACCATAAAAAAAGAGGAAATGGAGTCATTATAAGGAAACATGAAGTTAACCTAGTTGTTTTAACAACCAGGACTTTAAGATGATTATAAATATGTTAAATATCATCATTAATAAATGAATAATCAAGATTTACAGACAAGAAAACTGAAACCCAGAAAGATAATGTGACTTTCCTAGGTCACACATCTAATAAGTTGCAAGATTATGACTAGATTCTGTTTCCTCTGATTTTTAGGCCACTACTCTTTGGGGAACCGTGTAGCATAGTGAGTGGAAAAAACAAATGGAATGGTTATATTCAAATCTGAATCCCAGCTCCACTAGCTGTTGGGACCTTGAACTCTTTGGGAAAGTCATTTATCTCCATCTTTCAGGTGAAAAAATGTGGCAAAAAGAGATTATTACCTACTTTATATGGTTGAGGGAGGATTGTAATATTTGTTAAAGTACCTTGCATAGTATAGAGAAGTTCTCTTTTCCTCTATCTACTGTATTATGCTGCCTTCCTCTTTTTTAATCAATGAAGAATTTTTTGGAAGGGTCATTTTTCCGAGAGAAGGATATCTCATCTCTTTACTGAAATCAGTCATCCTTATGACACCAATAATGATTCTGTTTCCACTGGACTATGTTCCTTCTAGTAACTAATTGGAATCCTTTTGGCAACTATTATTTGTTTCTCAAATGAACCGTCATTTTGGCACTAAACCTGAAACTGGTGTTGTAGAAATAGGCATTCGCACCTAATTTCCCTCTTACCCAGGACAAAAAAAAAAAAAGAGCTGAAATCTCAGGGTAAAACTGCAATAAATAGCATAAGATTCTTTCAGGGATGAATGCATTACTAAGAAAAGAAATCTCTGATTATTTAGATGTTTAAGAATATAGTTTTGGTAGGATGTAGTGCAATGGTAGAGTTTGGGCTTAGCATGTGAGAAGCCCTAGGTTTAACCCCCAGCACCAAAGGAAAACAAAAGAAAATGAAATAATATGGTTGTGTGATAATTTATTTTAGAAGTATTTTGGATGTCCTCATCAAAATCTGTTCAGAGAAAGATAATACTGGTTCTATAGAATCTTTGCTTTGAATATAGCGGTTTTTATTTAAAGTAATTAGCATGCTTTATCCAGCATACATTCACTTCTTCCAAAAGTTACTCTGAAATTCTTCATAAATATGGGGATTATTCAGAGCTTCCTTTGTCCCTGCCAAGCAGAGAGCCTAATGTGAAAATTAAACATATTACTGTTTTATAATAAAAGTTAGTCAAATTCTCTCCAAAGTGAAATTCACTCTATTTGAATTTTGTTTATTGCAGTAACACATTTATTAACACTGTTCAATTCAGTGATTCCCATTTTTTTATTAAGAATACAAAAGACCAGTACTGATTACTTTGAGGTACACTAACTTCAACAAAGGTGGCCATTTGTTTTTAAATTTGATGCTGGCAGTGTTTTCCCTTAGAGTGCTCAGATTCAGGAAATTAAATCCTATTGCTTTTTTTTTTTTTTTTTTTTTCCTCCCTAGGAAACAATCAGAGAAATCAGTGGCTCTGACTCTGGCAAAGGAAATACAAACCATAGTTACGGTCATTTTTAATACTAGCTGTGAAGTAGAAGAAAAACCTTGGGATTTCTAACCTGGGTAATACATTTATCTCTGAGCTTAAGTATGTTCACCTATAAATATGTGCATAATAATATATATTGAAGTTGTTATGAGGAGGAAAGGAGGCATATGAACTGAAACTGCTTTATTATACTAAAAATACTTTGCAAATTAAGAATGAAATAAATTACATATTTTGAATATTTTTAAAAGTCAGAGTGAAAGCCCTAGGCTTGATGATGCTTGACAGTAACCCCAGTGGCTCAGGAGGCTAAGGCAGGAAGATTCCAAGTTCCAGGCCAGCCCAGGCGATTTAGTAAGACCTTGTCTCAAAATAAAGATTTTAAAAAGCTCAGTGGTAGAATACCCCTGGGTTCAATCCCCAGGATTGGTGGGAAAAAAATCGGGATGATTTTTATATCATTCATATTAAAAGTAAAAACACGTAAAAATTTCACAATATTTATTTTATCTTTCATCAGTTTTTTTTCACTTTTGAAAATTAGATATAATTTCATACAATAAAGTGCACCCATTTGAAGAGTATTGTCAATGAATTTTGATAATTGTGTTCACTTCCATAACTGCCACCTCTACAACTTATATTTCATCACCTTAGAAAGTTTTCTCATACTCTTTTGCAGTTAGTTCTCACCCTGCTGGCCCTGTGCAATTGATCAAACTTTCTTTCATTAAATATGATTTTATGTCATCTAAAGTTTCATATAAGCTGGATCATGCAATATGTATTCTTTTGTTTCTCCATGTTTTTAAGACACATCCATGTTATCATGCCCATATTGTTAATTTATTCCTTTTTATTGCTGAATAATATTCCATTCTATAAATATATCATGGTTTGTTTATGCATACATTTGTTGATGACCTTTGGGTTATTTTTAGTTTACAAATATGAATAAAGCTATGAATATTCATGTAAAGGTATTTATAAGAACATGTTTTCCTTTCATATGTAATATTAATGAAATTGCTATGTCATATGGCAGTCATGTTTACTTTTAAAAGAAATTACTGGATGGGTATGGCATTGCAAGCCTATAATCCCAGCTACTTGGGAGGCTGATGCAGGAGGATCACAAGTTCAGGTCCACCTGAATAATGTAGTAAAACCCTGTATTAAAGAAAAAAAATAATAATAAAGAAGAAAAAAAAAAAGGTCAGGGAATGTAGCACTTGTCTAGCACGTGTGAGGACCTGGATTTCATCCCTAGTACTGCAAATCCAAACCAAAACCAAAAACACCCTGACAAACTATTTTTTAAAGTAGTTAGGTACCATATTGCATCCAGTGATGTTTGAATTCCAGGTGCTTCAATACTTTGTATTATCATTCTTTTACGTTTTAGCCATTCTAGTGGGTGTGTAGGGATATCTCATGTTTTAATGTTCATTTCCTTAGTGACTGATAATGGTGTGCATCTTTTTTTAAAAGATAATTTTTAATGACATAGAAATTGTAATGGAGGGGCTGGGGTCGTGGCTCAGCGGTAGAGAGCTCGCCTCGCATTTGCGCGGCCCGGGTTCTATCCTCAGCACCACGTAAAAATAGACACATTGTGTACAACTAAAACAAATAAATAAATATTTTTTAAAAAGAAATTGTAATTAAATTATATATCAAAGTGGACTTTGGAGATATTTACATTTTATCCTAATGTCAAATCACTTTGTGCTACACAAAGAAATGTTTATGGGGCTGGGACTGTAGCTCAGTGGCAGAGTACTTGCCTGGCATGCGTAAGGCACTGGATTTGATCCTTAGCACCATATAAAAAGATAAACAAATAAAAAGATAAAATCATTCTGTCCATCTACAACTACAAAAATTTTTTTTTTAAAAAAAAGAAGTGTTTAAGCCGGGCGCGGTGACGCACGCCTGTAATCCCAGCACTTTGGGAGGCTGTGGCAGGAGGATCGCGAGTTCAAAGCCAGCCTCAGCAATGGCGAGGCACTTAGCAACTCAGTGAGACCCTGTCTCTAATAAAATGCAAAAAAGGGCTGGGGATGTGACCCAGTGGTCGAGTGCCCCTGAGTTCAATCCCCTGTACCACAAAAAAAAAAAAAGAAGTGTTTATGGGATATATAAAGCCAGTCTTCTCTGCATTTTTTTTCTTATGGATAAAATTTTACAGTGGCATCCCACAGACTGACAAGTGTCTTTTGGATTTGGGTAGGAACAGGTTTTAATCTGACAATTTGCTTTGTTTTATAACTTCTCATATTTTGGCAAACTAGGCTTTGACTGTAGGTGTAGTGTATTCAGAGAGCTCTCCAACCATTACTACCATCTACTTTTAAAATAGTTTTATTATCCCCAAAAGAAATTTGAAAGCCTGGGTCCCATGGTAGTGACTACCCAATTTGACATTCATAGCAGCAGTGAATGATGGTTCTCATTTCTCCACCTGCTGATCAACACTTATCAACTATCTTTCTGTCTTCTCTTAGCCATCCTGGTGGGTATGGTGTTCATTTTTTCATGTGTTTTATTGTGCTTATTGGCTACTTATAATTCTTTTGTAAAGTATCTGTTCACACCTTACTCTTATTTTAATTGTGGTATTTTGTAATAATTAATACAGTCTGGATTTAGTATTAATATATTCTGAATACATTAATATATTTCTAGATAAGTCCTTGTCAGATATATATCTACATATATATAACTATATATATGTATATATTACATATATATATATAAAATATTTTCTCCCAGTCTTTGACTTTCCGTTTCTTTTTTTTATTTACTTTAGTTGTACACAATACAATGCATTTATGTTTACGTGGTGCTGAGGATCGAACCTGGGCTGCGCACGTGTGAGGCGAGCGCTCTGCCGCTTAGCCACAACCCCAGCCCCCGTTTCATTTTTAAACCAACATCTTTAGATGTAAAATGTATTTTAATTTTGATGAATTACAATTTATTGATTATTTTTTCCTTTATGATCAAACATTTTTTTATAGCTGGGTGCAGTGGCACAGTGATGTAGGAGGCTGAGGTAGGAGGATTGCAAGTTCAAAGGCCAGCCTCATCAAATTAGCAAGGCCCTAAGCAACTTAGTGAGACACTGTCTCAAAATAAAAAACTAAAAGGGATGGGAATGTGGTTCAGTGGTTAAGTGCCCCGGGTTCAATCACTGGTACCAGTTTGGGGTGTGTGTGTGTGTGTGTGTGTGTGTGTGTGTGTGTATATGTGTCCTATACCAGAAATCCTTTTTTCTTCAAAGTAATGAAGTTTTTTTTCCCTATTTTTTCTCCTAGAAAATTTGTAGTTTTAGTTCTTAATATTTAGGATTATGATCTATATTAAGTTAATTTTTGTAAATGGTGTGGGTAATGGTGGACTTCATTTTTCCATATGGATATCCATTTGTTCCAGTGCCATTTTGAAAAGATTATTCTTTCCACAGCTTTGTGGGAATCAATTGACTGTATAACTGTGGGTCCGTTTCTGGACTCTGTGCTCTTCTACTGATCCATTTGTCTATCCTATCACAAAAATACATTGTTGTGATTACTGTAGCTTTATGTGTTGTAGGCAGGTAGTATGTGCACTCTAACTTTATTCTTCCTTTTGAAGAATCCTTTGTATTTTCATTTAAATTTGAAAATCAACTTATTGATTTCTACAACAAAGCCTGCTGTGATTTTCATTGGGATTATGTTGAATCTATATATCAATTTTGAGAGAATTTGATATCTTAACAAAATGAAATCTTATAGTTTGTTAATGTGCAATATCTCTCTGTTTAGTTATTCTTTAATTTTTTTCTCAGTGTTCAGTGTACAGGTCTTTATTCCTAAATATTTCATGGTTGTTATACTACATGCTATTTTTAGATTTTGTTTTCCAATTATTCTTAGTGTGTAGAAGTACATTTAAATCTTGTATATTAACTATGTATCCTGAGAACTTGCTAAATTCTCTTATGAAGTCCGGTAGTTTGTAATTGCTGGTTTCTGTGGTGTTTCTACATGTTCAATCATATTGCTAGCAAAAAAGGAAGGTTTTACTTCTTTTCTGATATTTAATTTTTCTTGCCTTATTGCATTGTGTTTTCTTATACAATGTTAAATAAAAATAGTGAGAGAAGATATCCTTGCCTTCTTTCCCATTTTTAAAGAAAATCACTTAATATATTAGCAGTGGTTTCTTATAAACATCCTTTGTCAGATTGTGGAAATTTTCTTCTATTTCTAAGTTGCTATAGAGGTTTTCTCTCTTTTTCCCCCAATCATGAATTGGTATGATTTTTTCAAATCCTTTTTCTGCATTCACTAAGATAATCATATAGGGTTTGTTTGGTTTTGGCACTGGGGATTTAACCCAGGGATGCTTTATCACTTAGCCACATCCCTAGGCCTTTTAATTTTTTATTTTGAGACAGGGTCTCACTAAATTGCTTAGGACCTTGCTAAATTGCTGAGGCTAGTAGCCTCAAACTTGCAATATTCCTCCTCAACCTTCCAAGTCACTGGGATTACAGCAATGTACCACTGCTTCCAGTTTAAGGGAGAATTAAGCCATTGACTTTTTTTTTTTTTTCCAGTTATTTTTAGGTGGAATGATGGCACTTAAATTTCCTTGTAGGCTATATAGAAGAATATAATATTAAAAACAATAGTACATTTTATGCAGGATTGGCACTGGGAGTTTCTGTTTTTTTTTTTTTTTTAACTAGTTCTTTTTTATTTTATTTATTTATATCAGTGCTGAGAATCGAGCCCAGTGCCTCACACATGCCAGGCAAGTGTGCTACTCTGAGCCACAGCCCCAGGAGTTTCTGTTTTATAGTGAAATTTGTTGAGGCAATGGAGCATGCACCAGGGCCATGGAGCCTCAATGCATGCATGATTCTACCTCCTGTCACTTCCTCATTGTGGGTTGTCAGGTACCTTCTCTAGCCTCCTGGCAAACCTGCACTTGACTTATTTCCCCTTCCCTGCCTCCAACCTGCAGTCACTGCTGCCCTGCAGCCTGGGTGTAGGAGGGTTGAAGTTGGTCACACATGTCCCATAATGTCTTGTGTGGGGCATGACAGAGGCTGTCTGGCCCCATGATGGCAGCATCTAGGTGTATCTGGGGTCAGCCAGGCGGAGACTTTGGTTTACAGAAAGAAACAAACCTCTCATTCACCCCTTTCCCAGACATCCAGACACTGAGAATAACCTGGGCAAATGTTCACAGATCTTTGGGGCTTTTGTTTGTCATGGGTTGGAGAAGCAGGCCCATGGAATAGGAAGACAGACACCTGATTGAACTTCCTTGGACTCTGCCTCAGCCACAACATTGCCATGTTGATTTGGCAGCTGGCAAAAGGGGGACTTCAGTAGCCATTAGATGCAGCATAGGGCTGGGCTCCCATTTTCATGTGAAGAATTGCACTCACCCCATAATTATCCTGAGGCCTGGGAACATTCTCTTGACTGGCTCCATGCCTGGGGATACTTTGTCTCCCTCCTTTCTATCATGAATATGGCTTGTGTTTGTTTCATCTGGCAACTGGAAGCAACCATCAGGACAAGCCAAATATGAATCGCTTACTTTCAGTAAGTAATTCCCTTCATACAAGTTAAATGCACTGATAGTTTCATTTAAAATGGGCATTGTGCTATATATAGATGAATGGTAAAACTCAGGCTAATAATATTTTTTACAACATTAAATATCAAATAAAATGCACACAATAAGTTGAAAGTTTGCAGAAAAAAGAAAGAAAAAAAAAAAAAAAAAAAGAGCTTTGGAAGCACTTTTTCTGCCTTTTGAAAAGAAGCCTCACACTTGTAATTTGCCCTTGGACCTGCAAATTGTTGTTGTCCTAAGTGCAGGTCTGCTGTTGACAGTTTCTTACAACTTTTGTTTCACTGAAAAAAACTGATGAAAACTTACTTTATTTTACCTTCATTTTGAAGAATGTGTTTAGAATTCTAGATTCATTGGATTTCCATCAGCACCTTAAAATGCTTACTAAGTTATCTGGCTTACCTTGTTTTCCTTATGGGAAATTATGTATATTTTATACTGGTTACTGTTTCTGGGGGGGGGGTTTGTTTGTTTGTTTGTTTGTTGTTTTTGTTTTGTTGTGCTAGGAAATGAACTCAGGGTCTTGTACATGTTAGACAAGCACTGAGCTATATCCCCAGAACCTTTTTTAAATGATTTTATTTTGAGACAGGAATTCACTAGTTTACCCAGATTAACCTCAAAAACTTGCAGTCTGCCTTCTTCAGGCTTCTGAGTATCTTCTGGCTGGCTACTTAAAAATTTTCTCTTTATCACTGTTTTTTAGCACTTTGTTTATGGTTTGCCTTGTTGATCTCTATGTGTTTGTTTATTCAAGAAGTTTGTTGAGCCTCTTGAATCTCAAGAGTTTTCATCAAATTTAGAACAATTTCATGCATTATTACTTGAAATATTTAGTTTTTATTCCCTCCTTTTCATTTCCGGGACTCCAGTTATATGTAAGGTAAATCACTGGATATTGTTTCAATGAGGTTATTTTTGTGTGTGTTTCAGGAGGTTGTTTTGTATAGTTTCTGTTGCTACTTGTTCAACTTCACTGGCCATTTCTTCTGAAATATCTAAAAAAAATCTATTGTTCAACCCATGTAATGAAATTTTCATTTATTGTCTTTAAAAAATGCTGTCCAGTTTTTTACTTACTATGCTTGTGCTTTCTTTTAAATTTACGAATATATTTAAAACAGCCAACTTGAAGTTCTTTTCTGCTGATTCCCTCATGTCTTTCATTTTTTATTGTATTTCTGTTGACTGATTTTTCTGCTGGTTTGGGTCTCATTTTCTTCGCATGTTTAGTAATTTTGATTGAATGCTGGGCTTTATAAAGGTTACATTGCTACATGTCTGAATGTTGCTGTCTTCATATAAAAATTATTGAGTTTGGATTTTGTGAGAATTTACTTATGAATCAGCTTAATCCTTGTTAGGGTGGCTCGGAATTAGACTTTTCTGGTTTAGACCTACTGGTAAGTCATGACTTCCTGTCATCTCTACTGAGTTATCTGTATGCTTGAGGTCATTCCCCTGCTGTTGAAATTTGAATGTTCCCCACAACAGTGTGAACCCTGGGTATTAGTTCCCACATAGTTGTTCTTTTTCCATCTGTTGTTTATTGTCTGGCCTCAAGTAGTAGTATTAGCACCTTAGTATTTAGCCCCAGCTTTAAGGGAATCCTGAGTAAATTTCTGGAACATTTTCTCCATGCTAATCCTTTCTTTCTGATACTCTGCCCCCAAAATGAAAATTCTATCTCTTTCAGTCTCTCCAAACTCAAATCTCTTTATCTTCAACTCAGCAAGGTTGCTGTGTATTATTTGGGTTCCCTTCTCAGTCCTGCTTTGTGGATTCTCCAAGGAGAAAGCTAGGATCTATCTCATTTGTCTCCCTTCTTTCAAGGATTACATTCTGTGCTGTTGGTTACACAGTATCTGAAAACATTTGTTATTTGTATTCGTCCAGTTTTGTAGATATTTATGTGGGAAGGCAAGTCTAGTTCAGTTACTCCATTTTGGTCAGAAGTGAGAGTTTTTCTGGTCCCTTCCATTTGTTTTCTTTTTACTTGAGGTTAAAATTTATATACTGTGAAATTAAACATTTTGCTCCTTCAGTTTGTAAATCAGATTTGAGAATGTTCCAAATTCTTCTCAATTATTATATCAGATACTTACGTCTAATCAAATAAAATATTTTGAAAGGTTTGGAGAAACTTGCCTACATAAGACTTGAGTTAGTGAAATATTCTCTAAGAGAACTTCATTATGTGAATGGATTTAGACTGGTTGCTTTTACTATACTAAAAACAGAATCCTAAATGTGATAGGTTGTTATAGATTATATTTAAATTGATAAACATTTGATGTACTTCTTAGATGAAAGTAAATACACAGAAAAGCAATAGAAAATAAAAGGAACATGATTTAGAATCACCAGCTGGGCGTGGTGGTGTACACCTATAATCCCAGCTACTTGGGAGACTAGGCAGGAGGATCACAAATTCAAGACCTGCTGGGCAATTTAGTGAGACCCTGTCTCAAAATAAAAAATATAAAGGTCTGGGAATGTAGCTCAGTGGTAGAGCACCCCTGGGGAATCACCTTCAAGCGTTTTGTTTTATTATACTTTTAAAAAGCATGCTTGGGTTGGGGATGTAGCTCAGCTTTAGAGTGCTTGTCTGTCATGCAAACAAACAAAAAACTTGTTGCACTTGATTTTTCTTATTTATGCTTCTTTTGTTCTCTTGAGGAACTGAATGACTTCTGCCTTCTCTTCTGTTGAGATTATCCATTGTAGTTACCTGTGCTTTTTGTGTGTGTGTGTCCTGCTTGACTTAGTAGTTTTTAAGAGCTGGGAAAGTCTTTGACTCATTTTGTGCTATAAAGAAAAGAAACAAAACAGTTCTTAAAAGTGTTGATTTTTGCAACCTCTGTTTTAGTTAGCACGGTTGAAGCAAGGTTGAAAGAGCAATCTGTAGGGACACATGTGTATATGCATAAGTTAGCTAAATTTAGGAAGTTTTCAAAAGATGAAGCTTGGGGGAGAGGTAGCACTTGAAAATGAGGCCAGCACTTAGGGGTAGAATGTCTATCTGTAGTGGCTGTCAAGACAAAAAACTGGGGGAGGCTGAGGTAGGAGGGTCACGAGTTCAAAGCTAGCCTCAGCAATGGTGGGGCACTTAACAACTCAGTGAGACCCTGTCTCTAAATAAAATACAAAAAAGGGAGCTGGGGATGTGGCCCGCCTGTAGTGGTCGAGTGCCCCACTTAGCAACTCAGTGAGACCCTGTTCAATCCCCCAGTGGTACCCCTGAGTTCAAAAAAAAAAAAAAAAAAAAAAAAAAAAAAAAATAAAAAAGTGGTCGAGTGCCCCTGAAAACAAAAAAAAAAAAAAAAAAAAAAAAACAAACAAACAAAAAAAACCCTGGGGGAATCAGGATGAGGTATGAAAGTTCTTGGGAGGGTGGGGTGCCTGCAGGGGGAAGAGGTGCTAGGAAGCAAGGTGGCTCAGAACGTGAGAGGTCTGAAGCAACTTTTATTTAACAAGTGATTTTTAAATTTTTTTGGATGGGACCATATCACAACTTGTATGTGAGAACTGGTGTCTCATATTATAAAGGGAAAAAATTAATTTGGCAAAAATTAGAACTATAAAATCAGTTACAAAGACAGATTTTCCATGTTTAAATACAGCCACAGATGTAGTTAATATGTATAAACACTTTTTTATTTTTGAAATAGTTTATTCATTTTTTTTTTAAGTTGCAAGGTGTTAGTACATACATTAAGTGTTAGTAGGTTTTCTCTGTAATACCTACAGATATTAGGAGTGGCTTATGCTGCTGTGCTACTCTGTTGCCACTAAAACATTATCAGTCCATACACAACATTTATACTTGTGTTTAAATTCCATAGATTTAGCCATTTGTTACAAGCAATTTTCAAGTTAAAAAAAAAAAGTTGTAGCCCTGGCAGTTTTCATCTTTTTTCTCCCTCAGTTTGACCTATTGACACTTAAAGCATGTTGACCATGGAAAAATAAAGAAAAGGTTAACAAGGATAGAAACTTCAAGGCTTACAGGAGCCAGAGATAACAACTCGTATCTGGTTGATAGTGAAGAAAGCCTGAGTCTTAAAAAATATACCTTGAAATCATCAGGAATCCCCTTTAAGCATTAGAAACAAGAAAGGATTTTGGGAGTTTTAATAGTCAACAGCTGCTGATTGGATTTTCACATTCTATGCATTAGTCTTTTATCAAGAGTTTTTCAGGGTTTGGTATTGTTTATTATGGTTTTCCCTGCCTACATGAGTTAAAGTTTTGTTTTGTTTTGTTTTGTTTAATATTTTAGTTGTCAATGGACCTTTATTTCATTTATTGATATGTGGTGCTGAGAATTGAACCTAGTGCCTCACACATGCTAGGCAAGTGCTCTGCCACTGAGCCACAATCCCATCCCTAATTTAAGGTTTTTAAGAATGATTTTCTTTGCATAGATCATACTCAAAGTTTATAGGCTGGTTTTCCTACCAGCTGTGGGAATGGTTTAAGTGAAAGTTGATTGAGGTCCTGAAGAGCAGCTGCTGTGCCAAGAATAAAAGTGTGTGTCTGTGTATTGTGTTTATATCAGTTTTGGTCAGCTGTACCGACAGAGCTCAGCTAAGATATTTTCCTGCCTGTTAATCAAGGCCACACAGAGCTCAAGGAAGGATGACTCCTACCTCAGGAAGTTTTGAATCAATTGCTATATATAACTAGTATACAGTAGAACTTGAGAGCAGGTCTTTGTGCAGTTGGTAGGAAAAGTTTTCTGCCAAGTTTTACATTTGAGGAAACAGTTTATGGCCTGACTGAGTGAAACCTTTTTACAGAAGGAAGGAACATGACAGTGACTGTAAGTATTTTTGCTGATTTCATTCAAGGGTGTGGTACAGAGGTGGGAAGTTCAGTCAGTGACAAAATAGGTTATTATATTTTAAAACAATGATAGTTCATGGGCACCTTGGATTCTCTTTAGTATCATGTGTATGGAATCCATGAAAGAAAGTTGAAATAAGCATATATGATGGACTGATATTATCTATTAGCGTAAGGAAGGAAGAAGAAATTAGTTATTTGATGTGTTTGTAAACTAATTGGCTCTTGCTCTGGATGTATGCATAAAAGTTTTTATTCCTTGATGTATCTCTGTATATGTGTGCTTTTTATAATAGTCCATTTGTCCTTGTGTCATTAAGAGAAGGTTTCATAATGAATTGATTTATTATAAAATAATATTGTATACCTCTGTGTAATCTCCTTTTTTTTTTCCATATCTTTATTTATTTTTATGTGGTGCTGGGGATTGAACCCAGTGGCTCACACATGCGAGGCAAGTGCTCTACCACTGAGCTATAATCCCAACCCTTTTTGTGTGTGTGTGATCTCTTATAAAACCTCATTCTGCTTAACTTCAGGAAATTAAATATGGCCGATTATGAAAATTGACAACTTGAGAAATACCACAAGTAATGTTTTCTCAGTATTAGGTCACCATATCTGGAATACCTTCATGAAGTTGAATTACAGGCACATTTTTACATTTGTTATGTAAGTGAATTATTTAGTGATAAGGTGGGCAATGTTGTAGTGGAATTTAAATCAGGAAATTATAAAACTGTTAACATATTCTTGTCTCATTTTAATAGGAATATTCAAGATAGAATTGTAACCATTTTCAATGAAGATCAGTGATCAAAATTGTTCTTTTTAAAGAGACTTTTCCAAGTGCAACATGAAAGAAAAATATTGGAATCACTTTGATTTTGACAGTATAAGGAATACAGTATTTCACAGTTACTTGTAATGGAAGCTTTGTAAGATTCATCACTTGTCATGCACCCAACTGGGAACATGGATGTTGGTTTTTCTCGTTCTGCTGTTCAGACACTGTCAAGAAGCCACTGCAAAAACATAAAACAAAAAATTTCTCAGTGGGAAGGAAGGACTAATGGTACATCTAATCCAGCCAAGTGGCATCCTAAAGACTTTGGAGTGAGATATAATAACTGTCACCAACAGATTCTTCCTAAGAAAAATCCTGTTCCTGAAAGTCGAAGCAAAAAGTTGGGTCTAACCACCTTTCAAAATGTAAGTTTAGATATGAATGAAAATGCCAAAAGCTACCATCAAAATGAGGATGGAAGTGAGAATCAGAAATGTGATGACACACGCTGCTTTAAAAATGAATCCGAATCCAACTGGGTGTGTTCTAGGGTCAAACAGATTGAAAACTGGAAAGAAGTTGTTTTGGATCCAGAGGCTTCATTACCTCCAGGAAATTTCTATACCTCACAGATATTGTGGAAGAAAATAGAAGCACTTCCCCCAGATAAAGTCTTAAATTTGGCTTTAGAACATTGTGACTCTTCAGAAAAAGAATTGAATTTCAGAGTTCTGGATAGTTCATATGGAATAACAAAGAGCTTAGAAAATATTTACTCTGAACCTGAGGGGCAAGAATGTGGACCCTCTATAAATCCTTTGCCAAAACCTCGTAGGACATTCAGATATTTATCTGAATCTGGTGTTATACCATGTAAAGAAAGAAACTGTGACAAAAAATACTGTGAAAATAATTCTTGTGCAGAATCTTCTTTGGTTTCTTCTCAGGAACCTGAACCAAAGAAATATGGTGGAAAAATCAGAGGTAGATCTAAAAGGTATGTTTTTAGCCTGCCTATAGACAATGATTTGTAAATATTTTCCTTACAGAATTATTGAGATTTTTTCCCTTTTAAAACCAATTTCCATTTCCCAGCTTAGGTTATGTCACTAATTTCAATGTACCAATGTTGATTAACATGGAAGGAAAATAAGGGGGCAAAGTAGAAATATAGGTAATATCTAAGACAATCTGCTGACATAAGAGCATCAGAAAACTTTCAATTTGTATCTTTAAGAATTTGTAGGGGGGCTGGATTGTGGCGAGTGGTAGAGCGCTAGCCTAGCACGTGGGCGACCCGGGTTCCATCCTCAGCACCACGTACAAATAAAACGCATTGAATAAAACGCATTGTGTACAACTAAAAGCAAATAAATAAAAATATTTAAAAAAAAAAGAATTTGTAGGGTGGGGTTGGGGTTGTGGCTCAGCAGTAGAGCGTTGGCCTAGCATATGGGCAGCCCAGTTTGATCCTCAGCACAACATAAAATAAAACGCATTGTGTGCCGGGCGCAGTGGCGCACGCCTGTAATCCCAGCACTTTGGGAGGCTGAGGCAGGAGGATCGCGAGTTCAAAGCCAGCCTCAGCAATGGCGAGGCACTTAGTAACTCAGTGAGACCCTGCTTCTAATAAAAATACAAAAAAGGGCTGGGATGTGGCCCAGTGGTCAAGTGCCCCTGAGTTCAATCCCCGGTACCAAAAAAAAAAAAAAAAAAAAAAAAAAAACGCATTGTGTACAACTAAAGCAAATAAATAAATATTAAAAATAATTGTAGGGTGGCATACGCCTGTAATCCCAGCTACTCAGGAGCCTGAGACAGGAGGATCACAAGTTAGAGGCCAGACTGGACAATTTAGCAAGACCTTGTCCCAAAATAAAATTAAAAAGCACCAAGGGTGTAGATCAGTGGTAGAGCATTTGCCTAGCATGTCTGAGGCCCTATGTTAAACTCCCTAGTACTGCCAGAAAAAGAGAGAGAGAGAGAGAATCTATAGGGAGGATAGTAGGTATAGCTCAGTGGTAGAGTGCTTGATTTAATTCCTAGTACACCAAAAAAAAAAAAAAAAAAAAAAAAAGAAAGCAAAATAATTGTGGGAAAGCAAGTGCAAGTACATCAAGTACATTCTTGTTCTTCATTTAGGGCATTCTGGCCTTAGCCCCAGGTTTTTTTGTTTTTTGTGTTTTTTTTTTTTTTTTGTTTTTGTTTTTTGGTACCAGGGATTGAACTCAGGGGCACTCGACCACTGGGCCACATCCCTAGCCCTTTTTTGTATTTTATTAGAGACAGGGCCTCACTAAGTTGCTAAGTGCCTTGCCATTGATGAGGCTGGCTTTGAACTCGTGATCCTCCTGCCTCAGCCTCCCAAGTGCTGGAATGACAGGCGTGCGCCACTGCAACCAGCTTAGCCCCACTTTTAATTAGGGAGTGAACTTAATAAGAGAACGTAAAGGAGAACATGAATGTGATTGGTTAAATCCTTCAATTTTCTCATGTGCAGAGGCCACCAGCCTAGTTTATTATTCTTAGCTCTCTGATAAAAACACCTTTGTAATTTTGCACACAAGTCTTTTACTTATCAATTTCTGTCTACCCATACCAATTTAAAGAAGATAAGAGTTTTGAAAGATGACTTTAAAATATATCTCCTTCCTTAAGGAAATCCTTTGAATTTGAGGATATTCAGCACTTTCGAAATCGGAACTCACAGAAGATTCATGAAGAACTTGGAAGAAATTCTGGTCCAGCACTTTATTACACGCAGTCTGAGGATAATATCTATGAAGATATCATGTGTAGGTGTCCACAACTTTGCAATTAAATTTAATAAGCATGTATTTGGTTAATTGTAGGATGGTATTTTCTTTTATAATCCAACATATCTCGTTCTAGGTTTGTCTTTGTAATATGGAAGCCTTTAGTGTATAAATTGTTTTATTCTTGAATGAATTTTATATCAATTCAGAAGTAATGTTTACAGTATAATATTTTGAGAATTCTTTTAGTTTGGTTGAACACCCAAGGGGTTTATAAACTAAAGTGCCATTATTTTTATTTCTTTAGCTAGCTATAGTCACTTTGTTTCCACTTAATTATGTTCCTCTAAGCAATTTTTCTTTTTTTTTTTCAAGATCCCACCAAAGAAAACCCGTATGAAGATATATCAGTGCAGCCTTTACCCATGTGGAGATCCCCTTCAGCATGGAAGCTACCACCCACTAAAAGTGCTTTCAGAGCACCCAAGGTACAACCAGAGAATTGCAGAAAACATTAGACTCTTATTTAGAATCTCTACAGAAAAGTTAAAATGGTTTAACTGAGGTCAAAACTAAGAGGCACTGACAGGTTTTGGTGGTGGTGGTGGTATTTTTTTTTTTAAGTAAACAGGTTTATATTTTTTCCTTTGCCTTCTGGTTTGGTTGTTATTATGTTAGCGCTTCAAGAAAATTGAATATGACAGGTGCACACCTGTCATCCCAGCTACTCAGGAGGCTGAGGCAGGAGGATTCCAAATTCCAGGCCAACCTCAGCAATTTATCGAGACCCTGTCTTAAAATAAAAATATAAAAACAATTAGGGATGTAGCTCAGTTGTAGAGCACCTCTGGGTTCAGTCCCTAGTACCAAAGGAAAAAACAAAACAACAACAACAACCAAAAAGGAAAAAAAAAACCAACAATGATATGAGTGCCTTTATATGGGCCACAAACTTTTCAGCTCACTCTTGTTCCTACAATTCTCTATTAGTCTCACATCGGCCTGTGACCTAAATTAACTGTGTGATGCCTGAAAGCATTTGAGACCCCTGACTTGAGTTAGTGAAAACTAAGAGCTGTTGTTCTCTGGTTTTTTGATTACATTGGAGTAGGAGAAAAGTTGGATTAGAAACCCGAGAAGCCATTTTGCCATAATGAGGAAGAAATTATGTTGTCCTCATTTTAAAGGAAAGACAAATATGTTTTTGGGATAGCTTTGCCTTTCATGAAAACACAGGCATTGCCTAGATGATCTTATCTTTTTTTTTTTTTTTTTTTTTTTGGTACTAGGAATTGAACTCAGGGGCACTTGACCACTGGGCCACATCCCAGCCCTTTTTTGTATTTTATTAGAGACAAGGTCTCACTGAGTTGCTAAGTGCCTCGCCATTGCTGAGGCTGGCTTTGAACTTGTTGGATTCCAGGCAAGAGGCTGCGCCTCCCAGGCAGAAGGCCACACCTCCCCAGGTACTTTGTTAAAAACTACAGCTCCCAAGATCCTCAGCATGACCAGCAAAAAAACTGACCAGCAGGTGCCCTGGCCACTACCTTATGACCTCTGGTAGCCTATAAGGCAAGGACTCACTCCAGGGGGGGCTTTCTGACCCCCCACTGTATTTAAGCCACCCCCGGACTGAAATCTCTCTCTGTTCGCACTTGCCCCTGTTCCCGTCCGTTCCCCATTTTCTCTTTTTCTCCCCCTTCCACGCGTGGCCCCTAATAAACTTCCCTTTTATTAAAATGGCATTCCCTGCGTAAGAAACTTTGCCTAAATTCTAACAGAACTCGTGATCCTCCTGCCTCAGCCTCCCAAGTGCTGGGATTACAGGTGTGCGCTACCACACCCGGCTGATCTTATCTTTACCAGTACATCTTCTCCTTTTTCAGCTTCCTCCCAAACCACAGTTCCTTCACCGGAAGACTATGGAACTGAAAAACTCCCAAGCTTATTTACGATCAAAGCTCACGAAGGATACCACTTTGCCTGTTACTTTAACTGAATGGAAACTTTTCCGAGCTGGAGAAGTTGCTAACAGGAAAAGGAGAAATCTTCCAAGGGTGAGGACTTCAGTATTTCCATTCTTCATATCTCACTTTGAAATTTCCATAAATTAAATAAGTTATAGACTTTTTGCTCATGCAAGAAAAGTGCATGAGTGGCATTTGTCAGGGTTTCCCTATGGATTTGGAAAAATCCAAATTACGTGGAGCGCTTTCTTCAGTTGCTTTAGCTCTAGTTAAAGCTGCCTGTTTCAGGAAAGCACCAGACTCTCATGCAAAAGGACATTCTATCAAGCTGGTTTCAGTGTTGTTCTCACTCATATACAAAAGTGAGTTCAGTTTTGTGTCTGAATTTACAAAGTTTTCAGTAATGGTGAAGATATGCCATTCATTTGAGACAAAAATTTCCATTCATAGGTGAAAAAAAAAAAAAAAAAAAATTGTTACCTGGGACTAAAAGTATCAGCAGCCATACTGACTAAAATGACTTACTTCTCCTTTAAAGGAGAAAAGGCAATTAAGTCTATACATCATCTCAACTTGAGCTATTGCAACCCAAATGAAATTGAGGTTACTTGTAGACATATTTAGGAGAGACACATAAGAGATTACAGGAATACATTTTTAAATTCTCTATGTTACTTCATTCATTCATGCAAAGTGTTTTCAGGATTGACAAAATTCTATGCAGATAATATTCGGTAATGAACAATCAGATCATTTAAATATTATTCCTTTCCTTAATCCAGTCTGAATTAGCTGCATGTATTTGTTTAGCACACAATTTTTGTACCTGATTTTAAACAAAAGTCACAGCTGTTTCTTGGCTTAGTAAGTCAGATTGGTTCCTTAGGAAATATTCTGTTCCACAATTACTTTAATTCTTCTGATCTGTTTCCTGCCTTTCCTCTTTAAAAATCAGAAGTTTAAAGAACTGACAGACATCCTGCAGTAGCTCTCTCCCCTGGTAGATCATGCTGGAACAACAAAGCAGCCTCCCACATGGCCCAGAAATAACAGATCATGGTTCATAAGGGGAAGTATACAAACACCTAGGGGACGGTAGTTATGATTCCTAAATCTTGGTAGTAATTGTGTAGAATAGAGTTAAATGACACCACAGGAGATTTTGCATTGCTTTCAATTTCATTCCTCAGCTTTTTATGTACTATTAATTTCAAGTACTTAAAGCCTTTTCTCTGTCTGATGATGGGTGATATGATCCAGCTCTTCCTTCACTAGAATTTTCCTGAGGTTTATGGAGAAATAAGGAAAAAGAAAATGGTGATGAATTCTTGACTGTCATGCCAAAACAGACTATTTGTATTCTACCTGTGGCCTGCCTTGGATTAAATCCTTTGAGGATGTCACACAGGCAGTTTGTTTTTGGAATATCTTCAGGAACAATATTTCATAAAAAAAGAAGTTTTCATTTATTTCCCCTCTGATGACTCCCTCTCTCCCTGGAAAGGAAACTGCTTTCACAGTTTGAAAATCACTGATCTAGTCCATATGCCTTTTCCCCACCCTTTCTTTCTTTCCCTGCTGTGGGAGGCTGTGTGGGACTGTTTGCTAGATATTGTTTGTGTCAAGTGTGTACAGCAGTATGGATTTTGTCATTTCTTAGAATATTCTTCAGTATTTCTTCCAATCATAAAGTAAATATAGGTGCCTGCTCCTAGCTCATAACCAAAATTTATTACTTTACCTAATATTTGTAGAACACTAGCTTCCTTTCCTTTGTAGTATTTGAGTATGCTTTAGATTATACTTTTCACATGCACACTAATAATTATGTAATTTTTGGTCTCTATATCCCCAAAATATGTTTACTCTCATACATCTTTACTGGAGCCCGTAATGATATCTTTTTATTTTGGCTTCTCTTGTTTTTGTAATGGTATTATTTAAAAACAGGCAATTTGTCACTTGAATGGCAGCTATAAAAATCTTTTAAGAGAAACAGCTCATCCAGAAATGTGGGAATAATCTGCACATTGGAAGCACATGTTTCTCATATGTTTTTTCCTTGCATTGGACTGATTCACTGCTTTTTAATTGCCAGAACTGCTGAAAAAAACAAAGACAAAGAGAAAATAGGGCATTTTTCTCAAGCAACTTTGTGACTATCATCTAATGTCCTTAACAATTATAATTCTGGGCATTAAATATGTTAAATCAAGATTAATTCTTGCCGGGTGCGGTGGCACACGCCTGTAATCCCAGCACTTTGGGAGGCTGAAGCAGGAGGATCACGAGTTCAAAGCCAGCCTCAGCAATGGCAAGGCACTTAGCAACTCAGTGAGACCCTGTCTCTAAATTAAAATACAAAAAAGGTCTGGGGATGTGACCCAGTGGTCGAGTGCTCCTGAGTTCAATCCCTGGTACCACAAAAAAAAAAAAAAAAAAAAAAAAAAGAATACAAACAACAATAGGTGTTGGCAAGGATCTGGAGGAAAAGCACACTCATACATTGCTGGTGGCACTGCAAATTGGTGCAACCACTCTGGAACGCAGTATGGAGATTCCTTGGAAAACTTGGAAAAGAACCACCATTTGACCCACCTATCCCACTCCTCCGTCTATACCCGAAGGACTTAAAATCAGCATGCTATAGTAACACAGCCACATCAATGTTTATAGCAGCTCAATTCACAATAGCTAAACAGTGGAAGCAACCTAGATGCCCTTCAATAGATGAATGGATAAAGAAAGTGTGGTATATATACACAATGGAATATTACTAAGCATTAAAAGAGAATAAAATCATGGCATTTGCAAGTAAATGGATGGAGTTGGAGAATATCATGCTAAGCAAAGAAAGCCAATCCCAGAAAACCAAAGGTTGAATGTTCTCTCTGATAAGTGGATGCTGATCCATAAGTGGGGGGAGGGGCATGGGAAAATGAAGAAACTTTGGGCAAAGGGGAGGGAGGAGTGTGGAGGATGCATGGGAGCAGGAAAGAGGATGGAATGAGATGGACATCATTACCCTAGGTACATAATACTGCACATATGGTGTGACACTACATTGTATACAACCAGAGAAATGAAAAGTAGTGCTGTAGTTGTGTACAGTGAATCAAAATGCATTCTGCTGTCACATATACTAATTAAAATAAATAATTAAATAAATAAACAAAGGCATGCTGTCCATCTACAACTTAAAAAAAAAGCTTACTAATGCATTTTAAATAGAAGTAGTTATATAACAATTTAAAAACATGTCAATTGGACTTGCTTAAAATGTACATTAATGAATGGGGGGGGCAGTTTTTACTTGAACATATTTGAGACTCTCCCAATTTTTATGACACAATTCCAAAATAAATTATAATGTTAGTATTCCCAGTAGTAAAAAGTACCTTTGACAAAAGCTCTCTAGTTGTGATTTCAAGGAATTTTCCTTAAGAGAACTGTGCTGGGCTCATCTGGAAAGGAGATATCCTTTCCCATTTCCCTTACGCTGATATATGGACTTGGTATTAGAACAGTGTATCATCTAACTAAAGATCATTTTAGATTCAAAATTGGAAAATGTAAAGGTTTTTGTTTATAAAATGGATCTTTTTATAAATGAGAATCACTAATAATTAATATACACACCTCAAAGGTGTTAGTTTTTTAAAAATATTTTTTAGTTGTAGATGGACACAATACCTTTATGTATCTATTTATTTAATGTGGTTCTGAGGATTGAACCCAGTGCCTCACACATACCAGGCAAGCGCTCTACCACTGAGCCACAACCCCAGCCCCAAGATATTAGTTTTAACTTGTGTTTTTCTAATCTTTTTTTTTTTTAGCTTGTATTGAAAATAGATGACATATTTGAATCTAAGAGAGGGAAGAAGAAGGTAAAGTTACATCCTTACAATGCAAAGGATGTACCTCCCTCAAAAGGTAAGAATCATATTTTTTTCAGCTGTCTGTAGCTTAATTATTATATGACTTAATATTTGATGTGTACTATGATTTTTGGTTTACTTTATATCCAACTTAATTATAAACTTCTTTAATTCTGCACCAAGCAATAAGTATTGGGTGAATAGATGAAAAAAATCATAAAGTAATGTGACTAACTTTCATAGGCAGTTTGAAATAATTATTTTGTATACCTTTGATTTATAGTCATTTATCAATATAGAACCAGTAGAGAAGTGAAAACATTATGTATATATAGATTGAAGGTATGTGGTACTCAATTTGTAGTCTTTGCATAAATTCAGTAGTTTTATCCAGCAGATGTCTAAGTAAGACTTATATTGCCTTCATTAAAAAACTTTGAACATCTATAATGAATTATTAGAATTTTCATAAAAACTCATATGTGGGCTAGGAAGTGATAGAGCACTCGCCTAGCATGTACAGGTCTTGGGTTTTATCCTCAGCACTGCAATAAAGAAAAATTCATGTGAGTTTCTTAATTTGGTTTCCTGGCAAGGAATATGTAGAATTTAGCAATTTTGTGTATTATGTTCATAAGCGGGAAATAGCAGCCAAGTCACACCAGAGGAGAATGTTGATTATTTTTGTAGGCATTTAAAAATAGAAATTTAAAAATTGTTCTTAAAAATCTATTCTACATTCCAACAACTTATTCTCTGAAAATAAAATCATCTGTGTTACAACTGAAGACTCTTTATTCTTACTCTGTAATGATTGGGTTCAATCCTAGCACATAAAAAAAAAAAAAAAATCCCAGCACATAAAACAACAACAACAACAACAAAATCAGCTGGTTACCATTTTTAATATGAGTTTTTGTATTTTCAAAGGCATTTATTAAAACATGTTTGAGTCCTCTCTGGGGCAGAAATACTTTTAGTTACTTTTTAATAATAGTTGCCACTTATGGAGTGAGGTAATAGTTTCTTTACAGACTTTACCCTCTTATATAACATTAAGACAACACTAGGAGTTGGGGGTGATCCATTCTAATTGTACAGAGATGCAGAGCCAGAGGAGGAAGCATAGATTTAAATCAAGAACTATGGCTCCACAAACTTTGATCCTTTTCTCTTACCAACAGTTACTCTCAATTTTTGTTATTAACCTTGATTTTTTAGCAGTTTAACTACTTCTTCTCCATGTATTTCACTATTCTCAATAAGAATATTATCAAAGGTTTTTATTTAATTCAGAACTAGATACACAAAATAAAAACTCTTGCCAGATATTGTATTGAATCCCTTCCCATGCATTATTAGTTTTCTAAATAACCCTGTGTTGTACATATTATTGTTCCCATTTTATAGATAAAGAAAGAAGTTATAAATTATAAATTATGTAAAATATCAAGATCCTAGGGGCCAGGCCAAGTACTTGTAAAACATTATCATTTTCCTTTATTTTATTTGTATGCTTTATCCCTTGTGGTCAAGTTTTGTTTTGAGATGGGGATCTCATTTTGTTGCTCAGACTGGCCTCAAACTTTTGGGCTCAAGCCATCTTCCTGTCTCAGCCTCCCAATAACTGGGAATACAAATGTGTGCCACCACACCTAGCTTAAGAAAAATTTGAAGAGTCAAATCCTTTTAAAAAAAAAAAAATCTGTATCATTGTTGAAAAGAAGAAAAAAATTATTCAATCGCCTGAATTTCCAACTTCTAGCACCAAAAAATAAAAAGGAGTGGTCCCTACATTATAATCCTTCCCTAAAAGTTGTTTTGCCTTTGTATAGCTCAACAAAAAAGGGCATTTACCCAGAATCTGTGACCTGTTCCCGCTCCTTCAGGGGATAGGAGGAGTTTTTCTCACACCTGAGGATCTCCTGGCTCCATTGTCACAGTTCTCAAATTTTCATTTTCCTCCTGCTCCATTGTCACAGTTCTCAAATTTTTATTTTCCTTCTTAATCTTTTGTCTGCATATGAACAATGTCTATAGAACTAGATAATTATATGTGCCAACTCTGTCAATACCTGGCTAGGGTTTACTCAATGCATTCCAAACTAAACATTTCTTAACATTCAATTTTCTAGTGTTACAAAATGACTTATTGCCCTTCTTCAGTTCTGTCATTGTAATTTTATGTGTTGAAGTCACAGATGAAAAGGGATAACCTGGTACTTTTTTGATCCCTATAGATTTCCTTATTGGCTCAAAATCCCCTTAACCTTCATGCACTGTTTTG
This sequence comes from Tamias sibiricus, assembly GCA_025594165.1. Lineage (NCBI taxonomy): Eukaryota > Metazoa > Chordata > Mammalia > Rodentia > Sciuridae > Tamias > Tamias sibiricus. Next base: position 105,336,675 of record CM046658.1, on the reverse strand, counting down.
GAATAATGTCAGCAAAGCCCATAGACATCAGTATATTAAACCCACTTAATGATCTTTTGTAAGATCTTTTCCAGCTGTGTTGCCTTTTCTCTTTTTTCACCCTTTTATTTCTTTTGAGAAACTTTATAAGCTTTTAAGAGGTACCTGATGCTAAGGATACAAATATCTTTCCTACACAAATAGTCTTATAGTGTTCTGACTTTGTATGACTTTCTTTAAAAAAATTTAGTGTACTATATAGGCATAAAATAATTTTATTGTGGCTGAGGATATAATACAGTGAGGCCCTCCCTCAGTTTGATATCCAGCACTATGAAAAAAAAGAAAAAAAAATTTATTTAACTGATATGTTTTGGTTGCTTCTAACATTTTATTTAATATAAATACTTAATATGTGTGTGTGTTCAAACACTATTTGCAATGTGCATCCTTTTGCTTGTACTTTTGTATATTTGTAAGAATATATCTTAATATAAGTTCCTGAGCTGGGGATGTGGCTCAGTGGTTAAGTGTCCCTGGGTTCAATTCCTAGTACCAAAAAAATAAAATAAAATAAATAAGTTCCTAGTAGTGGACTTACTTGGTCGCCAGATTGTCACACAAACAGATTGTAACAGCTTATGTTTTTGTGAATAGCATTTGAATATGCCTCTTTTCCCATAATCTTCACCAATACTGTTAAGTTGTTTAAGATTTCATATTTTTGTTAATAAGATGTTTGAAATTTTGTGTTTTATTTATTGTTTTAATTTATTTTTTCATTTCAAATTTGGGCAGTTTTCTTGCTTATCAGTTATTTATAAGTCTTTTTCCATAAATTATCCATTCCTATCCTAAAATTTTCCAGTTTATTGTTCTTTTTTAAATTTACTAATGGTTGGGTTTTTTTGTTTTGTTTTGTTTTGTTTGTGTGTGTGGTGCTGGGGATTGAACCTATAGCCTTGTGCATGTGAGGCAAGCACTCTACCAACTGAGCTATATCCCCGCCCCAATGGGTTTTTTTATTACATAGAAATCTTACAATTTTATATACTCAAACTTGCATATATTTTCATTTCTGATTCCTAAGCTTTGTTTTTCCTGATACATTTAAAGGTTTTCCCTTTCTTTGCATTTTTCTTATTTTGCTTTAGCTTTTCACACCTAATCTAGAATTTTGTTTATTCCCCCTGCCCCACCCCTTGCAAGTTTTGGAATCAAACCAAGGGCCTCACATATACTAGCCAATTGCTCTACCACTGAGCTATATGCCCAGCCCTTTTAAACTTTTTCCCCCCTCCCTTTGGTAAGCTATCTGTGTGCCCTGAATTATGGTACAAAACACTGCCTTGTTGGCTGGGGATGTAGCTCAGTGGTAGAGCACATGCTTGGCATATGTGAAGTCTTTCATTCAATCCATCACCAAGAGGGAAAAAAACAGAAAACAAAAGCCAGGCATGTTGGCCTACACCTGAAATCCCAGTGTTTCAGGAAGCTGAAGCAGGAGGATCTCAAATTCCAAGCCAGCCTCAGCAATTTAATGAGGCCCTAAGCAACTTAGGAAGACCCTGTCTCAAAATTAAAAAAAAAAAAAAATTTTTTTAATTAAATTATAAAAAAGGGCTGGGAATGTGACTGAGTGGTTAAGCACTCCTGGGTTCAATCCCCAGTTTAATAAAAAAGAAAAGAAAATTAAACCAAAAAAACAAACTAACACTTCTTGTGAAAGCAACATAGCTCCTTATCCTCAAGATACATAAAATAATATGATTGTAAAAAATAAGAACAGTTCAAAGCAGGATGAGTATGGTAAGAATTTAGAGTACAGGAAAGATCTGTATGGGCTAGAGGTTGTTTGAGGCATCATAGAAGAGGTAGACTGTTACTTCATAAATTTACTTGGTAATCTCTCTCTCTCAAAACTCTCCCAGTTGTTTTTGTTATTCTGAATTCATAATTGATTAGTGTTGAGATTTTTGTTTAGACAGCTCACTCTTGTCCTCCCTTTGATATTTTATTTGGAATATACAAATAAAGATTTGAATGTGAAAATAGAATCCACTCTGAACTAGCCGGGCATGGTGGTGCATGCCGGTAATCCCAGCACTTGGGAGGCTGAGGCAGGAGGATCGAAAGTTCAAAGCCAGCCTCAGCAGTGGCGAGGCACTTAGCAACTCAGTGAGACCCTGTCTCTAATAAAATACAAAAAAGGGCTGGGCATGTGGCCCAGTGGTCAAGTGCCTCTGAGTTCAATACCTGGTACCAAAATAAATAAATAAATAAGCTGAGGATGGATCTCAGTGGAAAAGCACATCTAGGTTTAATCCCTACCACCAAAAATCACCACCAACAAAAACTAATCAGAAAGGTAGTCAATGCCCAGAATCAGAGATAGGAGGGGAACAGAGGAGTGAAACAAAGGAAAGATGAAATAGAGCAGTTTCTTCTCTTATCCTTTTAAGATATTCCCTTCACTTAACCACCGATCAACTGAGGTTTGAAAATATTAAATGGAAAATTCTAGGGGAAAAAAACTCATATGAGTTTTAAACTGAGCACCATTCTAAGTAGCTGGTGAAATCTCAAGCTGTCCCTCTCCTTCCTACCCATGAGGTGAATCATCCCATGAGAGTGTATCCAGCTCTCTACTCTGGGTACACTACCCATCTGTTAGTCAATTAGTAGTCTATGGGTTATCGGATCAACTGTCCTTGTATTGAAGTGCTTATGTTAAGTAATCCTTATGTAGTAGCCTAAAGATACATCACAGTGCCTACCTCATTCACCTCACTTCATCTCATCACATAGGCATTGTATCATCTTATATCATCACAGGAAGTTTGAATATAGTACAATAAAAATTTTTGAGAGGAAGAGACCATATTCACACTTTTATTATAGTATGTGGCTGTAATTTTTTATTTTATTTTATTTATTTATTTATTTATTTTTTTTGTGGTACCAGGGATTGAACTCAGGGGCACTCGACCACTGGGCCACATCCCCAGCCCTTTTTTGTATTTTATTTAGAGACAGGGTCTCACTGAGTTGCTAAGTGCCTCGCCATTGCTGAGGCTGGCTTTGAACTCGCGATCCTCCTGCCTCAGCCTCCCAAAGTGCTGGGATTACAGGCGTGCGCCACTGCGCCCGGCTTGTAATTTTTTATTTTTAATATTAGTTATTATTGTTAATTTCTTACTATGCCTAATTTATAAATTAAATTTTATCATAGGTATGTAGGTACAGGAAAAAAAAAAACAAAAAACAATATATAGGATTCAGTACTGTCCACAGTTTTAGATATCCACTGGGGTGTCTTGGAACATATCTCCTGTAGATAAGGGGGAACTACTGTATTCGCCACTGTATTCTCTCTCTCTCTCTCTCTCTCTCTCTCTCTCTCTCCTGAGATTTGAACCCAGGCACTTTGCCCCAGAGCTACATCCCCAGTCCTTTTTACAATTTTTAATTTTGAGACAGGGTCTCTCTAAGTTGCTGAGGCTGGCCTCAAACTTGTGATCCTCCTACCTCAGCCTCCCCAGTTGCTGGGATTTTAGGCGGGCATCACTGAACCCAGATTTACTGTTTCTCTTCTGACAACTGTTCTAACATGACATAACTTAGTGGTTTAAAGAAAGGCTCAGCATCCTTATTCCTAAAATTCAAGTCCCCAGGTCTGTGGAGATTTTATATTGTTCTCATTCTCATGTACTTCCTACTATTGTATAATACAAATGGAAACTCTTCCTCTCTTTTCAGGTGAAACCAGTGGGAACGAAAGTGATGCTGAATATCTGCCAAAGAGTGAGTGAGTCAATGGGGTGCTCCCTTTCTTGTGATGATTCTGGTTGTGGGTGGGGTGGCACCACCTGCCTTTGTGATTAAGCATGATTTTCCCCACATGAGGTTTTATTTTGTAGGTTATTTCTTCATTTTTAGAACCTGTTGCAATTTGGAGAACTGAATAGTACACCATGGGTGTTTTACAGCATTAGAAATCTCCCATAGTGGAGTGAAGTAGACCAACATGGTTCTTAGGATGGAATATTCTTAGGGAAGCAGCAGAGAGCTGCATGTCTAGACATATCTACAGTAGTTTCGTGGTAGCCAAAACAGAGTGTGTGAGTCACTTGCTGAGACAAATACCTAGTGTTAAATATCTGCTTTTTTCATAGTAACTCAAGTGTGCTTGTTAAGTGACTCCAATACCTCTGACATTGAGAAAGGAAACATTTATCTGTTTTCATAGGCTCTTATATTCCAAATGATTATACTGTTCACTTTATGTTAGAGTACAGAATGCACAATGCATTTCTGGCTCTGTCCAAGCACTGCATGGTACTCTGTACCTTTATTTAATGCACTGTCAAGGCAAGTTCTTTACTTCCTATATAACTATCTGAAACTGAGGCTTAGAAGAGTAAGAGACTTAAATTATCAAAGCTGAGTACAGGGTAGTTCCAAGTCTGATACTCTAATCTTATGATTAATAGTCTTATGCTCCTTCTATTAGCCTGAATTTCTTCAGGTGTTTCATTCTATAGCCTGACTGAAGATGAAACTTAAAGCATCATCAGGTTCAACCTTGATGTGTAAGGATGACTAGTTTAGTGCTATTGCTAATGAGAAACAGAACCTAAAATTGGCCTTGACTTGAACTCAACCCTTTGGGGTACATAAAGTTTTGCCTAGAACACTAAATGTATTGGATAATTAATTCTAAGGAGCCATTCCTAATTGTACTTTTTTAATGTTTTTAATATTTTAATCTACAGTGTAACTTCTTTTTAAATTTATTTATTTATTTATTTATTTATTTATTTATTTTTTTTTTTTTTTTTTAGTGGTACCGGGGATTGAACTCAGGGGCACGCGACCACTGGGCCACATCCCCAGCCCTTTTTTGCATTTTATTTAGAGACAGGGTTTCACTGAGTTGCTAAGTGCCTCGCCATTGCTGAGGCTGGCTTTGAACTCACGATCCTCCTGCCTCAGCCTCCCAAAGTGCTAGGATTACAGGCGTGCGCCACCGCGCCCGGCTTTTAAATTTATTTTTAAATTTTTTTTTTCTTTTTAGATACGCATGACAGTATTTTTTTTGATACATTATACATAACATGGAGTATAACTTCCCATTCTTGTGGTTATACAGGATATGGAGTTACACTGACCATGTATTCATATATGAACACGGGAAAGTTATATTCAAGTCATTCTACTGTCTTTCCTGTTCCCATCCCTCCTCCCTTCATTCCCCTTTGTCTAGTCCAATGAACTTCCATTATTCCCTCTTCTCCATATCAGAGAGAACATTTGGACCTTTGGTGTTTTGGTGGGATTGTACAGTGTAACTTCTTTTAGGGAGGAATAATGTATCATATCTCAAAAAGACAAGAACAACTAGTTAGAGGTTGAGTCCTTTGGTCAGTGCTCAGCATGACACAAACAAATTTCTGGAGTACGCAGACTCTTTCTTCTGCAAATGCACCACCCAAATGATTAAAAATTCAGAGATAAATGAGAATAGAAGATAGATTCTATCCAGTTGGGGGTAGTATGCACTATTTATTTGCCATGTACTATGTAAATAGTATGCCTCCAAAATTTCATTCTTTTGAGGAATAGCTTTTTTTTTTTCTTCTTTCTTTTTTTTTTTTTTTTTTTTTTTTTTTTTTTTTTTTTAGTACCAGGGATTGAACTCAGGGGCACTCGACCACTGGGCCACATCCCCAGCCCTTTTTTGTATTTTATTAGAGACAGGGTCTCACTGAGTTGCTAAGTGCCTCGCCACTGCTGAGGCTGGCTTTGAATTCGTGATCCTCCTGCCTCAGCCTCCCACGCGCTGGGATTACAGGCGTGCGCCACCGCGCCCAGCTAGAGGAATAGCTTTTTAATATGGATGTCTTCTTCCACTTCATTATTTTCCTCTTGAATTTAGCATCATTTATTGATATAAAAACATATCCATCATTAGTAACAAGTACCAAGGAGAGATGGGAAAAGGACTTTTTTTCAATGTGAAAATAACTTGTTTTGATTTTATCAAACTAATCCCTTCTGTACTTGTGCTCTCTCAGCCTTGGTTCTTTCATCAGGTATTCACCTCCCCCTTGATTTCCTGGCATTCCCAGCAGTGGCATCTATTGTTTTCCATGTGTTGTGGTGTGCTGCCTTAGAATAGCATACTGTGTGTTGGACATACATAGCATATCAGTTGGGACATGCAATGTCATTCCCTCTGCTGGCAGGAAGTGGAGTAGAGTCCCTGGGCACTTGTGAGTGTCTGCACTTTTCCCCTGAGTGTGTCAGCCCTAATAGGGGTGTGTGTGTGTGTGTGGCAGATATTGGTAAGTCAGTGTGCATTCAGCAGTGACCCTGTGAAGATTGGTCCTGTGTGGGTCATGACCTTGGGACTAGAGGATCTCAGGAGAAAACCTTGCTCTGTTATTTCATTATAGATCGCCACAAACGCTTAGCACAACTGCAGCAGTCTTCCAAGAGGAATCCTCACTACCAGACCTTGGAGCGGGATCTTATTGAACTGCAGGAACAGCAGCTGTTTGAACTTTTTGTGGTGGTGTCTCTACAGAAGAAGGCATCAGGAATAAGCTACATTCCTCAGGTCATACAGCAATTCCCTGGCAAGGTAGGTACAAGGAGGCCAAGAAGCATTCAGGAAGGTTTTTGTGTGCCATGTATATTTATTTCCTCTCTTCTTGCTTATTGTTATCTCAACCAGATTTTATCATACTTGTAGGATCTGGTAAGTGACTTTGATGACATCTTTCACCAGGCATAAACTACAACCAAATTGGAATTAGGGAAGATTTAGCTCATTCTCCAAGTTAGATTTTTATTTTTAGCTTCACCATTTAGTAATCTTTAGCAGGATACAAAGCTTCAATTTTCTTATTCCTAAGAGTCAGAATACTGTATTGCTTTAAAGCTTGGACTCTGAGCCAACACTGTATTTGCCAACTCTTAGCACAGTGCCTTTGAGCAGTTACTTAAACTTTCCATGCCTTGTTGGGACCTTACATTGTCTGACAAGGGGATGGAAAAGCTCTGACTTTCTGGCTGCTTGCCACATTACCATGCCCTGTTACAGGACCTAGGCTAAGCAGGGGGCATGGCTGTGAAAACTGAAGCCATCCCAAGGATGGGCCAATGGCTCCGCCAATGGCATCCGCCCATGTTCCTTATGTGTCCCTATGATCTTTCTGCTGATTGGCACATGTCCTCTATAAGACCATCCAACTTCCTCAATAAATTGAGTTCTGGCATTCTACTGACTGGGCTCCCTGACGTGGCTCTGAATCTTTTGAAGGCGGGGGAGGAGGCGTTGGCAGCCTTCACTTTCCCAATCTAGTCTCATCGTTGAGGTAGGCCCTTCTGGCCTCTTTTGCTAGACAGAAGAGGTCCATCCCGGGTACGGGGGTGGGGGGATGGGGGGCAGCTAAAGACCTCAATCCCTTATAACTTCGCCACAATGCCTTAGTTTTTTCATTTGTAAAGTGGGCATAATCATAATGGTGTCTACTCCTTTGAGATGTAGTAAAGTTTAAATGAGCTGATTTACATAAGACACTTAGAACAGTATCTGACATACAGTGAACTCTATATAATGTTATCCATTATTAGTAAGAATTTAATGAGATAATATACGTAAAGTGCTTAATGCAGTTCCTGATACAAATACTTAATAAATTATACTGTAAATAAATTATACAACTACTTAATAAATTATAGCTGTTATCAGCACTATTATTTGGTTTGCTCTACCTTTTTTTAAAAAACCATTCATTCATTTAATTAAATATGGTGCCTGCTGTTTGCCAGGATTAGATGATGGTAGTGCAACTGAATAGTCTCTGCTCTCATAGACCTTTTGAGCCTGTGAGAAAATTTCTGATTCTTCTAGTACTTTTATAAAAATAATATCAATAACATTTGTGGCCGAGCACAGTGGCACATGCCTGTAATCCCATTGACTTTGGAGGCTATGGCAGGAGATCACAAGTTCAAAACCATCCTCAGCAACTTAGCAAGGCCCTAAGCAACTTAGTGAGACCCCTGTCTCAAAATAGCAAGGGCTTGGAATGTAGCTCAGTGGTTAAACACTCCTGGGTTTGATCCCCAATAACAAACAAACAAACAAAAAAAACTTTTGTTGCAGGTGTTTAAAAATAATTCAGTTGGATGTGGTGGCCTAGCCACTCAGGAGGCTGAGAGGGGAAGATGGCAAGTTTGAAGCCAGCTTGGACAACTTAGCAAGAAACTGCCTTGAAATAAAATAAAAAGGACTGGGAGCATAGCTCAGTGGTAGAGCACTTGCTTAACATGTGAGAGACCCTAGGTTTAATCTCAAATACCTCAAAAAAAAAAAAAAAAAAACAAACTCAAATTTCAGGGGCTGGAGATGTTAACTTGGGCTGGAGGCCTTAGGTGCAGTCCCAAGAACCCTCAGCCCCCACCCAAATCAAATTTCACATACAAATCTATATTTCTGCCTTGTCATGAGAAACTGCAGAGAGTAGCAACACTTAGCCTGCATTCCAAAGTGGCAGGAATTTACTGAAACCGAATAAAGAGCAAGACTTCATGGGACAGTGTAGTTCTATAAGGCCCCTCACTCAGGAGAGGCTTGTGAGTGGGATTTAATGCTCTTTAGTCACCATCTTGAACAGCTTAATAATTTTATCTTTGAATTTGTGTTTATTATTAATTGAAGTCTGATAGGACAGTTGGACTTGTGCCAAGGACATTTTGTTTCTTTGAGGTACTAAGGATTGAGCCCAAGGCCCCTTTACCATTGAGCTACATCCCCAGCTCTTTATATTTTTTATTTTTGATATAGTTTCTTGCTAAGTATCCCAGGCTGGCCTCAAACTTGTGATCCTCTTACCTCAGCCTCCTGAGTAGCCTCAATTACTGGTATGTGCCACTATTCCCCAGTTTGTCCCAGGGTCTTAAAGCTACAGTTCCTTGGTCTCACCTCCTATTACCCTCCAGGGATGAGTTTACTCCTGGTTCCCTGGGTCTTGTCTGACTTCCTTTCCATCCCCATAGAGTGACTGCTGCCATCTTCTGTCCCTGGCAGGGACGTGGGCATAGGCATGGGGGAGGGTGGGCTCAGGCAAGCATTCCTTTGCAGCATCTCTAGGCATACCATGGGGGCAGCCTTTCTTGCCCTTCCCTGGGCTGGTAGCACCACATGTCTTCAGTGGGTGACTTAATGGAGGCAAGCCTTTCCAAGTGTAGAAAGTACCAAGTATCCAAGTACCAAGCAGATCCCAGTGTGGAGACTGTAACCCCTGGGGATTGCCCAAATGCCTTTGGTGAAAATGGTGACCCCATGGTAAGGGATGATACCAGGCTGACTTCCATGTGCCTGGACACAGAGTCTCAGTTCTGCTGCTGGCCAAGGAGGACATCCAGCAGCTGATGTTCTGCTTGTACTAGATTGCAGATGTAGGCCATGGGCACCTGTGTGGATATACATGTGTCCCCCAGGATCCTTGAGCCCAAGAAAGAGTGATATTAAATAAAAAGCCCATTATAGGTTGTAAGAGCACAGAAGAAAGAAAAATACTTTACATTTTATATTTTTAATTTGATATTTAATTTTTCCCACTTTTTGAATAGGAAGCCCCACATGTTCATTTTGCACCATGCTCTGCAAATTATCTAGCTGGCTCCCTAATAAGTAGTTATCTCTGAACCAGGCACAATGGCACACACCTGTAATCCCAGCAGCTCAGGAGGCTGATGCAGGAGGATTGCAAGTTCAAAGGCAGCCTCAGCAACTTAGTGAGACCCTGTCTTAAAATAAAAAATAAGAAAGGGCTGGAGATGTGGCTCAGTGGTTAAGCAACCCTGGTTCAATCCCCAGTACCAAAAAATAAATAAATAAATAAATAAATAAATAAATAAATAAATAAAGAAGTTATCTCTTTAAAAAAGACATTTACTGACTTTCCAGCTTATTACTTGCACCACTTCTCATTTATCTGCTGAGCCTCTTTGGGACTTTGGATTTTTAGCCCTGAGTTACATGTTTCACTAATAAAGCTAGTGAAACACAACTGTACTGGAATCTAAGAACTATTTGCTGCATGGGTTCTCATTTTTTAAATGTCTTCAACAATATCCCTATAGTGAAAAAGTCCATAATTTCTCATAAGTTTAATTTTTCATAAAATTCCTTCATGTAGCCTGAAAGTACAAAGTCGTAGCATTGTTTAATAAAATGTACTATAAGGCTGGGGTTGTAGCTCAATGGTAGAGTGCATGCCTCGAACGCGTGAGGCCCTGAGTTCAATCCTCAGCACCACATAAAAATAAAGATATTGTGTCCATCTACAACAACAAAAAAAATTAAAACAAAAAAATTAAATGGGGCTGGGATTGTGGCTCAGTGGTAGAGCACTCGCCTAGCACGCGCGCAGCCCGGGTTCGATCCTCAGCACCACATAAAAATAAATGCATTGTGTACAGCTAAAGCAAATAAATAAATATTTTTTAAAAAACTAAATGTACTATAATATCTAGTCTAAAAAAATAATGTTATCTAGATAGCTTGAGTAATCAAGTTTGCCACCAAGAGGAGCTTAATTATTTTTCCTGGTTTCACTTAGTTTTACAATTGGAAAGGGAAAACTAAGTCTGAATTAATAGACTCAACCAGAGGACACAGTTAATTCTGGCAATGATTCAGGAATGTCTCTAAGTAAGTCACTTACCATCATTGTGCCTTAGGCACTCACCAGTTATGGGGGGAAAGACCTGATCCTGATCAAACCCCTTTTGGATTCTGTTGTGGAAAGCATTGGATGATAATGATTGTGGAAAGTATTTTTATATTTCAACAATATAAAAATTAAAGATTATGATACAACTAAATTTTTGCTAGTTCCTTCTTTCTTCCTTCCTTTTTGTGGTGCTGGGGATAGAACTCAGGGTCTTAAACATGCTGGGCAAGTGCTGGATCACTGAGCTCCATCCCCTGCCCTGATGTTTTTCTGTTTTTAAGAGCTTAATATTAATAATCTGAAAGCAATGTGATAATTAGACTTATGTGCTTATTTTTACAGAGGACAGGTAGTACTAATTTCTAAATATCTTTTGGTTTGACTAAATTTAGACTGTCTTTTAAAATACAATGCCACTTTTACACAAGACTCTTCCATGGTAATATTTTACAGGAAATTGCAAACCGGTAATTAGGTAGCAAAGATTATATGCTAAGGGAAATGATTATATATGGGATGGATTCTAAAAATAGTACTTTTTAAAATAACATTCATCTGCCTTCTCAAAGCATCCTTGATTATTGATCAGAGAATGTCTTGAGCTGACTAGGTTTTTGCTATTAGTAATATTATAGAATGAATTTTTATTTCTTGTGTCCCATGACTCATAAAAATACTGGGTTTCTACTAGTGTGTGAATCCTGAATTAAGAGTCTGCCTCTAGATAAGAAACTATTTGTAACCACCTTTTTATACTAGATTATAGGATCTCTGCAAGGACCATTTCTGTGTAAAAATAGGATTCTTTATTCTTAGTAACTGTTCTCAGTGCATCTTCCGTGGTTTTCAGTCTTGGCCTTCCTGTTTTGTTAAGCACAAAAACCACACTGAGACATTTGCTCAGGCTTATCAGACATCTCTTTTCCTGAGACCAGGCTGAGTTTTTATTTCTAGTCTCTACTTTCATAGAATAATGTCACCTATGTTGTTATCTTTTTCAGGGTGATCATGGCTTTAAGCAATCCAAAGACACTGAAGAGAGGCTCAAAGTTATCCCAAAATTTTGTTTTCCTGATTCAAAGGACTGGGCACCAACCTCAGAACTAAAGAGGTGAATGAACTATTTTATCTGATTTCTATTTGTTGGGACTGCCAAAATAGAACCAGAGTATTTGAGAAATGGGTAGAACTAGGGGTAAAAGCTTTGTGAACATTGTGGCAGACCAAGGATACAGTGGGAGGAAAGGAAGAAACAGAATTAGAACATTTCCTATATGGGACTTGAAAAAGAAAAAGGAAAATAGGGGCTGGGTTTGTAGCTCAGTGGTAGAGTGCTTGCCTAACATATGTGAGGCACTGGGTTTGATCCTCACCACCACATAAAAATAAATAAATAAAATAAAGGATATTGTGTCCTTATACAACTAAAAATATTTTTAAAAGAAGTTTAAAAACAAAAGAAAGAAAATAGAATAATTTCAGGGTCAAAGAGAAAACAACTTTGAGAGTCTCTTCAGTTTGTTAGTTTTGCTGAAAAAAATAGTTCTACCTTACATACAATAAGGAATGGCCCAGAGTGAAAATGAAAAAAGACTTGGTCTTTGGGACTCTAGTCCTAGAAACAGAGATAAAAAAGAACAATGTCGGCTAGGCGCGGTGGTGTACGCCTGTAATCTCAGCACTTGGGAGGCTGAGGCAGGAGGATCGCAAGTTCAAAGCCAGCCTCAGCAATGGCAAGGTACTTAGCAACTCAGTGAGACCCTGTCTCTAATAAAATACAAAAAAGGGTTGGGGATGTGGCCCGGTGGTCGAGTGCCCCTGAGTTCAATCCCCGGTATCAAAAAAAAAAAAAAGAACAATGTCCTCATCTTGTTTCTTCTTCAAGTGGATAAAAAAGCCACAGCCCAGATTATACCACTCCCCCTGTGGAACTTGTATTGAGGGAAGCTACAGTTGGCAAGGTGTGGGTGTATTTGAGAAGGGAAGAATTAAAGAGAAAATTTCATGTTTTTGTTGGTTTGCTTGGTGGTATTGGAGATTGAACCCAGGTATACTGTATCACTGAGTTACATCCCAATTATTATTATTATTATTATTATTATTATTATTATTATTATTATTATTATTTAGGGTCTCACTAAACTGCCAAGACTGGCCTCAAACTTGCTATTCTCCAGCCTCAGCCTCTTGGGTCACTAGGATTATAGGCATGTGCACTCTGTCTGGCAGAAATTATCATTTTTAATTAATAAACATTATCATCTCTGAATTCTGCTTATAAATAGATATAACTGCCTTATTCAGGATTATAATTATTAAGCCAGGTGTGGTGGTGTGCAGCTATAGTTCCAGATACTTTGGAGGCTAAGGCAGAATTGCTTGAACTGTGGATTTTGAGACTGGCCTGGGCAATGTAGTGAGACCTCATGTCAAAAAAACAAAAACACACAAAAGAACTCTGTAACAATTAACAATACTTTTTAGGTTGGAATGCTTAAGAGAACCATGTCACATGCCAGTGGCCTGCTGGATGATAGTCTCAGCTGTTACCTAAGTAGCCCTGCCCTGCCTCCAGACTTGGCTGCCCTTTCATAGCCAGTTTAGCCTGATCACCGCTCTCCATCTCTCAGCCATAAACTGTGGTGCTATGTGTTGTCCGTGGCACTGCTAACCACATAAGCAACTTCTTTCATATTGATCTGGCTTTCCCCCCGAGGTTAAGATGTTTATTCCAGAATATTTGGAAAATATGGAAGAATAAATAAAAAGAAGAAATTATAAATCACTGTCAGTCTGGTTACTGAGAAATAACCACTATAAACATTCTGGCAGCCGGGCACGGTGGCGCACGCCTGTAATCCCAGCACTTTGGGAGGCTGAGGCAGGAGGATTGCGAGTTCAAAGCCAGCCTCAGCAATGGCGAGGCACTTAGCAACTCAGTGAGACCCTGTCTCTAATAAAAACACAAAAAAGGGCTGGGGATGTGGCCCAGTGGTCAAGTGCCCCTGAGTTCAATCCCCAGTACCACCAAAAAAAAAAAAAAAAACATTCTGGCATATTCCTTTTTAATCTTTATTTTTGGCCATATGTAAATATATATTCATTATTTAAATGTGGACCTCTTGATTATTCATGAGTTTCTTTCTTAGGCATCTTTGGGTCCTTTTTTTGTAAATTATCTATATATGTCTTTTGCCCATGTTTCTAATGAGGAATTTATATATATATATATATATTTTTTTTTTTTTTTTTTTTTTTTTTGAGTACCGGGGATTGAACTCAGGGCACTTGACCACTGGGCCACATCCCTATCCCTTTTTTTGTATTTTATTAGAGACAGGGTCTCACTGAGTTGCTAAGTGCCTCGGCATTGCTGAGGCTGGCTTTGAACTTGCGATCCTCCTGCCTCAGCCTCCCAAGTGCTGGGATTACAGGTGTGCACCACCATGCCCAGCTTTAATTTTTAATAATTATTTTATTTATATATTTATTTATTTTTATGTGGTGTTAAGGATCAAACCCAGTGCATTACATATGCTAGGCAAGCACTCTACCACTGACCTATAGCCCCAGCTCCTCCTATTGATTTGTATGTATTAAGGATATAATTTTTTTCTATTACTGTTCCAAGTAGCCTTTCACAACTAAATAGAAGAATTTGCAAGGGAGAAATGGCATATCAAAATCGTTTATAATTTACCTGTATATTTGACTAAATTGTACATTTAATAAAAGAAAAATAGGATTGATTCATAGCTAGATTGCGTAAATAAGAACTTAGAAGGGACAATAGCACTAATAGCATATCCCATACCTATTTGCTTACTCCAGTACAAGGTAAGATATTCTCAAGGCCTGGACTTTCCTCAGGAGGAATGTGACTTGAAATAAATATATTAATGCTTCCTTTAATATCACAAAATGACTGCTGTTGGACCCTAATTTTCAATTGTTTGTTCCATGAGGAATGTCATAAGCAGCAGTTTGCATCTCAAAATAACTATTGGCTATTTTTTCAGTGAAACATTTTCCTTTGTCTTGACTGGTGAAGATGGAAGTCGTTGGTTTGGTTACTGTAAGAAGCTGTTGGTAAGTACCAGATTTGTGTTACTGAGTTTGTCAAGGAATAATACATACAGACTTCAGAAACACTATCTCTAGGCGAGTCTGAAGACTACTCAGTGATCTGTATATTAAAAGAAGTTATATTAATTTACACAGCAACAGCAAGATGGAGATTAGCTATGAATAAGATGGAGGATAGTTCTAGAATAGAAAGGGTATGGATTTTTTTAAAAAAATGTATTTGTTTAGGGCTGGGATTGTGGCTCAGCGGTGGAGCGCTCGCCTAGCACGTGGGCGACCCGGGTTCGATCCTCAGCACCACGTACAAATAAAATGCATTGAATAAAAAACGCATTGTGCACAACTAAAGCAAATAAATAAAAATATTTAAAAACATGTATTTGTTTATAATAAAGTAACTTCTAACACAGTGGCTAAATATCAGTGTGGGTATATTTGAGGAGTGGAGTACAAGGAGCCAATCAATGGAGCTTTGAGTTACTCACCAGCCATTTTAGGGCTTTCTTCTTGTTTAAGTGCTTTCATTTAAATTAGAATAAATCATGCTCTTCATTTTTAGAATAAATCATGCTATCATTTTTGGCACTTTTTCTATCTTTCAGTGTTCACTAAAAATAAGACCCTTAGATCCTTCTCTGTACAAACCTATGTTAATAGAAGCTGGACATAGTGGTGCATGCCTGTAGACCCAGCTACTTGAGAGGCTGAGGCAGGAGCATTGCTTGAGCCTAGAAGTTTGAGGCCAGCTTGGGTGACATAGCGAGAACCATGTCACAAAAAGAATATTAATATTAATAGTCAGAATTAGTAAAGACTTGTGCTGCTTGATTTTTGTTGTCATTGTTGCTTTTTCTTTTAGCCAGAAGGCAAAGGAAAGCGACTCCCAGAGGTCTACTGCATGGTTAGTCGCCTAGGCTGTTTTAATCTTTTTTCAAAGGTGAGTGAAGAATGAACTCTCTGAAAATTGATATCGTTTCTGCTCTCCAAGGAAGTTTGGTTGCTGATGACTTCACTGAGAAACATTAAGACTTTGACAAATTATTTTGGAAAGGTTCCCCACAGGGGCTGTGGGTGTAGCTGTATTATTCTTATTTTGATGTGCTAAAACTCCGTTTTTAAAGACTATGGCCTAAAGCGTCTCTTTTCTTCTCTCATGTTTTTCCTAGACCCCAAATTGCAGGAGATCATTTTCAGTGTTACCTTCTTTGCCCTTTCCTTAGTGAAATGAAAAGGGATTCATCTTCTAAAAATAATCTGATTTATGTTAGTAATCTTTCTTAAAGTTGTAAAGACACCCCCAACAGATATGATGCTATAATGAAATTGTATTGCTTTCAGAAGCTTATCTATCCTAAATTCAAATATGTACACCAAGTTTGGCAGTTCCGACAATAGGAAGGATTCTTTTATGTTTGAAGTGAGTCCATAATAAAACAACATATATTACGTGTGTAGATTCTGGATGAAGTAGAGAAGAGAAGAGAAATGTCTCCTGCCCTTGTTTACCCATTCATGCGAAGTGTCATGGAAGCTCCTTTCCCAGCTCCTGGACGTACCATCACAGTTAAGAGCTACCTCCCTGGAGCTGGAAATGGGGTAAGTTAGCTCATTTTGAAAAGATTTTATAGCTACTAAAGAGCAGGCTTTATACTATAGGGAGAGTTTCCAGAAACCTAAAGGAATAGTTTCCCCTTTTCATAAACTGTGAATAATATTTTTTTATTCCCATAAAGCTCTGGAGAAATATCCAATTGATCTGAAATAGTTGAACCTCAACCCAAGACCCAAAGTTATCCTACCATACATAGATTGGATCCCTCTGTAGTGACAATTTCAGTGTGAAAAATGACGGTTATACATAAAGATTTTACCAGAAATTTATAGCAAAACAAAACAAAACAAAAGCTATAGGATCTTAGGATTAATGTAGACAATTTCACAAACACTTTGTAGCAGACCCTCTTTCTGGAATTTAACTGATAAAAGCATGAGAGGATCTGTTAATGCTGTCATTATGGGTTGTTTTCCAACATCATCTCCCCTGAATCTTGCATTTCAGTCAATTGAACTCTGCCGACCGCTAGATTCAAGACTGGAACATGTGGACTTTGAATGCCTTTTTAAGTGCCTGAGCGTGTGTCATCTCATCCGGGTCTGTGCCTCTCTCCTCTTGGAGCGGAGGGTGATATTTGTTGCTAACAGCCTAAGGTAAGAAATAAGTGAAAAATGTTAGGTCACATTGGTGCTTGTTCTTTTCTTTTGTTTTGTTTTTTACATTTCTTCGTGTTTTGCAGTTGTTGTTCTTACTATTTTAAAACTTGGGGGCTAGGGATATGGCTCAGCGGTAGAGTGCTCACCTAGCACATGCGTGGCCCGGGTTTGATCCTCAGCACCACATAAAAATAAATGGATTGTGTACAATTAAAGCAAATAAATAAATATTTTTTAAAAAAAAACTTGGGCATATTAAAAAAAAAATCTAAAATCAGCCTCTCTGTTACCTAAAGCTGTAGTGACATGAATAATTCCAAATGCTAATTAGATAGCCATTTGCATTAATCTATAACAATGACATTTTTGAGTTAATAGATTTTCTTTCAAAATGAATTTTTGCTTAAACTGTTGTTAAAGATTTGTATTACTAGTCTGGCTTGGTGGTTCTTGCCTATGGTCTCATCTATTTCAGAAAGTAAGGCAGGAGGATCACTTGAGCTCAGGAGTTCAAGGCTAGCCTAGATAACATAGCAAGACCCTAACTCTCAAACAACAACTACAAAAAACAAAAAAGAAGAAGAAAAATTAGTCTTGCTTTTCTATTTACACACTAATTTTTAGCTTGATAAATTTGGAGAACAACTGGGTTGAGATTAAATCTTTTCAGTAAATTAAATTTTTAAATAAAATGGCAAAAATTAATGAGTCTTCAAAGAGTTGTAAACCTGTGAACACTAGCCTCTGTTTGTAATTCTTGAACATAGTATCTGGAACACCTTCCATGGGTTGCTCTGTGTGTAACAACATTTGCTTTCTCCTCTGTCTAGCACCCTTTCTAAATGTGGCCATGCTGTAGTTGCTACACTGTATCCATTCACCTGGCAGCACACCTACATCCCAGTCCTACCAGCATCTATGATTGACATTGTGTGCTCCCCTACTCCATTCCTCATTGGAATCCTGTCTTGCTCCTTACCACATCTCCAGGATCTACCCATTGAAGAGGTAAGATGGAATAAGTGCACCTGTGAAAACATTAGAACACTGACAAATGAAACTAAGTGCTCTTTTAAGAATGGTAGAATTATTAATATATTATGCTGCCATATTTAAGTCAAATACAAAAACTACCCTTGGTTAACTTTAAAAGTTATTTCAACTATAATAAGGTTATATATGTATAGATAAGTGCCCTAAACAAAATACACAACACAGTGAATCATCACAGAGTGAATGAATACTTCCATAACATGGGATTGGAATGGAATGGAACATTGTAATAATGGAGTTAGTATCAGCACCCTAGAAGTATCCAACATGCCTTCTTCTAATCTCTGATCTTTTCCCCATTCCCCACAAAAGGTCAACACTATCTTGACTTTTATGGTATTCATTTACTTGGGTTTTTTCATAGGCATGCATCCCTAAACAATATAATACAGCTTTGCCTGTTTTAAATCTTAATATAAATGGATTTATATAGTATAGTTTTTGTCTGGCTTCTTTCGTTCAACATTTTATGTATCAGATTCATCCATATTAATGTGTTTAATATTAGTTGGGTCATTCAGATTGTGTATAGTACTCTATTGTGTGAATTGACCACAATATTCTTATCCATTCTACAGTTGATGAACATTTGAATTGTTTTCAGCTTGAGGTTATTATGAATAATCCTGCTATAGATATTTTTACACATGATCCTTGGCACACACATGCATTCAGTTATATGGGTATATGCTTGGAAATTCAATTACTTGGAAATTGAAGATATGGTAAGCATATCTTCAGTATCAATAAGTAAAGTAAAACTGTTTATCAACAGATGTGCCAATTTTAACTCTCTCCAACAGTGAATGAGAGTTCCTATTGCTCTATATCCTTATCAACACCATTTGTGTAATTTAATGTTATCTGGTGGGTGGGTAGTGGTATTCTCATTTTAGTTTAATTTACATTCCTTGATTATTGTCAGGATATGTTTTCTGGCCATCTGAATATCACCTTTTATAAAAGGTCTATCTTTACACTGGATTACTTATCCTCTTACTGATTTGTAAGATGATTGTGTGTGTGGTGCTAGGGATGGAACCCAGGGTCTCACACATGCTAAGTAAGCCACCAGTGAGCCCCCAACACAAGATGCATTTTTATATTCTTTTTTTTTTTTTTTTTTTTTTTTTTGGTACCAGGGAATTGAACTCAGGGGCACTCGACCCCTGGGTCACATCCCCAGCCCTTTTTTGTATTTTATTTAGAGACAGGGTCTCACTGAGTTGCTAAGTGCCTCGCCATTGCTGAGGCTGGCTTTGAACTCGCGATCCTCCTGCCTCAGCCTCCCAAAGTGCTGGGATTACAGGCGTGCGCCACTGCGCCTGGCGACATTTTTATATTCTGAAAATCAGTATCTTTGAGGCTTGCCTTTTCATTTTCCAAGATGATGTGTATTTTTTGTTTGTTTTCTTTTTATCCCCTGTCCCTGTTGTCACACTGTTAATTAAACCCAGGAGTGCTTTTCCACTGAGCTATGTCCCTAGCCCTTTTTATTTTTCATTTTGAGACAGGGTCTTGCTAATTTGTTTAGGGCCTTGATAAATTGCTGAGGTTGGCCTCAAACTTGGTGATCCTCTTGCCTTGGCCTCTGAGTTGCTGGGATTACAGGTGTGTGCCACTGTGCCCATCTAATCCACTAGGTATTTTTATTTTTTTGTATAGAATGTAAGATAGGAGTCATTTCATTTTTACCCCCTTGGTATGGATAACCACCTGTGCCATTACCATTTATTGAAAAGACAGTTCTTACTCTACTACTCTGCTGCCTTAACCTTTTTATAAGTCTCTTTAAGTCTATACATATGCATGCCATTATTATTAATAGTTTTGCAATCTGTTGTTTTGATGGATTAATTTTTAAGTGGGCTACAACTTCAAGTCAATTCTGTTCTCACCCCTCCTGATCTAGCAGTGCCTAATGTATTTGCCTGTGAATGTCTCTGGTTAAACTTGCCTGACTCCTTTATTCCATAGGTGCTGATAGTTGATCTCTGTGCAGACAAGTTCTTACAGGAGGTGAGTGACAAGGAGGTGATTACATATTTGGGATATAGAATTCTCTGTAGATAATTAGACAGAAAATATGTGAAAGTACTTAGAGAACATGACTCAGCTAAAAGTTTTAGTTCCTACCCATACTTGAATTGACATTGTGGCCAATCAGACAAGATTGACCTGAAAAAATTTGGCATAGGTTTATAGCTATCTATCCCAAAGAAGGAAGGAGGAAACAGAATAAATAATAAATGTCATCCTCAAAAGAAGTACTCATCCTTCAACTCCAGATAAGTTGACAGAAAGCTCTAATTTAATTAAATTTAGAAAGCATCTTTTAGGCTGGGGATGTAGCTTGGCATTAGAGTGCTTGACTGATATTTATGAGGCCTGGGTTCAACAGCACCACAAAAAATGAAAGAGAGAAAAAAAGAGAAAGAGCCTTTGTTAAGCACTGATTATTTCTAGATAATATGTTAAGCAGTTGGATATAAAAATGACTAAGACAAGTTTGAGTCCTCAGGTCTTATAGACTAAGCGGGGTACATATATATAAATATGTAAATAGAAATTCCAGCTGGATGTGGTGGCATACACCAATAACCCCAACTATTTGGGAGGCTGAAGCAGAAGGATCATATTTCAAGACCAGCCTGGGAAACATAGTGAGACCTGTGTTAAAATAAAAATGAATAAAATAAAAATGAATCTACAATGAAAACTACAGAACACTAAAGAAAGAAATTATGGAAGACCTTAGAAGATGGAAAGATCTATCCTGTTCTTGAATAGGCAGAACTAATATTGTCAAAATGACCAAACTACCAAAAGCACTATACAGATTTAATGCAATGCCAATCAAAATCCCAATGACATTCCTCATAGAAATAGAAAAAGCAATCATGAAATTCATCTGGAAAAATAAGAGACCCAGAATAGTTAAAGCAATCCTTAGTAAGAGGAGTGAAGCAGGTGGCATCACTATAACAGACCTTAAATTATACTACAGAGCAATAGTAACAAAAACAGCATGGTATTGGCACCAAAATAGGCCAGTAGACCAATGGTACAGAATAGAGGACACAGAGACTAACACATATAATTTCAATTATCTTATATTAGACAAAGGCGCCAAAGACGTACACTGGAGAAAAGATAGCCTCTTCAACAAATGGTGCTGGGAAAACTGGAAATCCATATGCAATAAAATGAAATTAAACCTCTATCTCTCACCATGCACAAAATTCAACTCAAAATGGATCAACGATCTAGGAATTAGACCAGAGACACTACACCTAATAGAAGAAAAAGTAAGCTCTAATCTCCAACATGTTGGATTAGGTCCCAAGTTCCTTAATAAGAATCCTGTAGCACAAGAATTAATACCAAGAATCAATAAATGGGATAGACTCAAATTACAAAGCTTCTTCTCAGCAAAAGAAACAATCAGGGGCTGGGGTTGTGGCTCAGCAGCAGAGCGCTCACCTCACAAGTGCGCGGCCCGGTTCGATCCTCAGCATCACGTAAACATAAATGCATTGCATTATGTACAACTAAAGTAAATAAATAAATATTAAAAAAAAAAAAGAAACAATCAGTGAGGTGAACAGAGAGCCTACTAATTGGGAACAAATTTTTACCACATGCACGTCAGATAGAGCACTAATCTCTAGAATATATAAAGAACTCAAAAATCATAACACCAAAAAAACAAATAACCCAATCAATAAATGGGCCAAGGAACTGAACAGACACTTCTCAGAAGAAGATATACAATCAATCAATAAATACATGAAAAAATGCTCAACCTCTCTGGCAATTAGAGAAATGTAAATCAAAACCACTCTAAGATTTCATCTCACACCAGTCAGAATGGCAGCTATTAAGAACACAAACAACATAGCCGGGCGTGGTGGCACACGCCTATAATCCTAGCACTTGGGAGGCTGAGGCAGGAGGATCGCGAGTTCAAAGCCAGCCTCAGCAATGGCGAGGCATTTAGCAACTCAGTGAGACCCTGTCTCTAATAAAATACAAAAAAGGGCTGGGGATGTAGCCCAGTGGTTGAGTGCCCCTGAGTTCAATCCCCGGTACAAAAAAAAAAAAAAGAAAGAACACAAACAACAATAAATGTTGGAGAGGATGTGGAGAAAAAGGCACACTCATACATTGTTGGTGGGACTGCAAAATGGTGCAGCCAATATGGAAAGCAGTATGGAGATACCTTGGAAAACTTGGAATGGAACCACCTTATGACCCAGTTATCCCACTCCTTGGTCTTTACCCAAAAGACCTGAAAATAGCATACTACAGGGACACAGCCACATCAATGTTTATAGCAGCTGTTTATAGCAGCACAATTCACAATAGCTAAACTGTGGAATCAACCTAGATGCCCTTCAGTAAATGAATGGATAAAGAAAATGTGGTATATACACACAATGGAATATTACTCAGCAATAAGAGAGAATAAAATCATGGCATTTGCAGGAAAATGGATGGAGTTAGAGAATATAATGCTAAGTAAAGTTAGCCAATCCCAAAAAGCCAAATGCCAAATGTTTTCTCTGATATAAGGAGGCCAATTCACAGTCGGGTTGGGATGGGGAGCATAGGAGGATTAGAGGAATACTAGAATGGCCAATGGGGAGAGAGAGGAAGGGAGGGGGCAAAAGGGTGAAGGAAAAAAAAAAAGATGGTAGAATGAGATGGATATCATTACCCTAAGTGCATGTATGAAGTCACGAATGGTGTGAATATACTTTGCATACAACCAGAGATTTGTAAAAAAGTGCTCTATATGTGTAATATGAAATGTAATGCATTCTGCTGTCATTTATAACATCTTAGAATAAAAAATAATTAAAAAATAAAATAAAATAAAATCACCAACAAGTCAGGTATGCCGGTGCATGCCTATATCCCAGCTGCTTTGGAGGCTGAGGCAGGAGGATTCCAAGTTCCACACCAGCCTGGCAACTTAGCGAGAACCTGTTTTCAAATAAAATTAAAAGGGTGGGGATGTAGCTCAGTGGTAGAGCACTTACCTAGCATGTGTGAGACCCTGTGTTCAATCCCCAGCACCAAAAAAGTAAAATATCACCAATAATTTTAAAAAGTAAAAAAATTAAAAAAAATTAAAAAATAAATAAAAAATGGAAAGGATTGGGGATGTAGCTCAATAGTAGCATGCTCCTGGGTTCAATCCCCAGGACCCTCCCCCCCCAAAATCAATTAGCTCATCACATTTGAAATATCCTTTATCTGAGAATTATTTTAAATCTTTTTGTTTTGTTGTGATTGTTGTTTTTGAGACAATATCTCACTAAGTTACTGAGACTGACCTCAAACTTGTGATTCTCCTGCCTCAGTGTCCCAAATCACTGGGATTACAGTTGTGCATTACTGCACTCAACTGAGGACAATCTTAGCAATATAGAATAGGACTAGTACGTGAATGATATTTGATGGAAACATGCCAGAAATTTTTATAAGATTTGTTTGTTTTTTAAAAATAAAATTTAAATATATACACCATGAATATTGGGATTCCACTCCATAGAGGGAAGAAAACTTCAGGCTGATTCTTCAGGGAAAATTGCACAAAATCAATTGTGGAATTTTGGGGGTTTTATTTTATTTCTTTAGTGGTGCTGAGGATCAAACCCAGTGCCTCACATGTGCTACGCAAGCAGCTCTTTCCTCTGAGCCATAACCCCAGCCCGAATTTTGGGGTCCTAACTAATGCTTATTTGAGAACTTCCTTAAAGCTCACACGAAATTCCATTTTTTTCCCCTCAGGTATCTGATGAGGATGAAATTCTACCATCTAAACTTCAAGCTGCCTTGATGCAGATTTTGGAAGATCGAAATGAAATCTTGGCTCAGGAGAAGAATTTTTCACAAGGTATGAGATATGTGGGCCAAAGTCTTAAAGTTAAGGCAGTAAATACTGAAGTTCAACACTCTGTTAAAGATTATATAAAAGTAATATTAGATTCCCTATACCTTGAAAGTTCTTATGATCAGCTTCCTTGATAATTCTGCATATGCCAGGCCTCCTCCCATGCTCGGTTATATTTATAGAATGCTATTCCCCCAGATAATCTATTTGACCCCTACCCTTTCTTCTTGTAGGTCCATGCTCATATATCATTTTTTCTCTGAGTTCTTCCTGAACATCCTAGTTAAAATTCTACCCGCTTTCCTAGAGCTCACTAGCCTCCTCCTTGCCTCTCTTTTTCCCCATTGGTTCTTATCACCATCTGATAAGTACTTGTTGAATAAATAGGAACTAGTATTTACTGGGTGCTTACTCTATATCAGGCATTATACTAAGCATTTAGCATATATATATTATTTCATTCTTTTAATATGCTTAGGAAACAGGTATCATTATGTAATCCCCATTTCACAGATGAGAAAGCTAAGGCTACTTACTGATGGAGAACACTAAGGAAGGAACAGATTTAGAGGAGTAATAAAAAATCTAGTTTTTTTTTTTTTTTTTTTTTAAGTATTGGGTATTAATTTGGCCATCCAGGGCTGGGGTTGTGGCTCAGCGGTAGAGCGCTCACCTAGCATGTACATGGCCCGGGTTTGATTCTCAGCACCACATAAAAATAAAGGCATTGTGTACAACTAAAGCAAATAAATAAATATTTTTTAAAAAATTGGACATCCAATACCTTGCATATATCTAACTAGAGATGTTACGTCGGCAGTTATATATGTTAGGTAGGCATTTATATATATGCACATATATGTGAATTTGGGATTCAGAGGAAAAATTTGGGCTAGAGATAGGCATTAAGAAATTGTTATTTTAGCCAGGCATGGTGGCACACGCCTGTAATCCCAGCGGCTGGGGTGACTGAGACAGGAGGATTGAGAGTTCAAAGCCAGCCTCAGCAAATGGTGAGGTGCTAAGCAATTCAGTGAGACCCTGTCTCTAAATAAAATACAAAATAGGGCTGGCGATGTGGCTCAGCGGTCGAATGCCCCTAAATTCAATCCCCGGTACCAAAAAATAAAAAGAAAGAAAGAGATTGCTATTATAGGGGCTGGGGTTATGGCTCAGTGGTAGAGTGCTTGACTAGCATGTGTGAGGCCCTGGGTTCAATTCTCAGCACCACATACAAATAAATAAAATAAAGGTCCATCAATAACTAAAAATATATTTTTTAAAAAATTATGATTTTAAAGATCAGATGAGGTGACTTGGAAGAGTAGTAGAGATAGAAGATAACAAAGGTTTAAGGATTAAGCCCTGAGTTGGTGGGCAATAATGTTAGAGTTCTGACATCTGGAGGCTGGAAAGAAGAGAAAGATCCAGCAAAGGAAACTTAGAGGAGCAACTACAGAAAAACTAGGAGCATATATGTATAAAAATTCGAGTGTAGGGAAAATATTTTTTTAAATTTATTTTTATTTGTTCTTTTTAGATGTACATGACAGAGTGTATTCTGACATGTTATATATACATGGAGTACAATTTATTCTAAATAGGGTCCCATCCTTGTGGTTGTACATGATGTGGAGTTTCACTGGTGGTGTATTCATATGTGAACATAGGAAAGTTATGTCTGATTCATTCTACTGTCTTTCCTATCCCGGTATCCCCTTTCCCTTCATTCACCTTTGTTTAATCCACCCACCTTATTGTGTGTTAGCATCTGCATATCCGAGAGAACATTTGGCCTTTGGTTTTGGGGAAATGGCTTATTTCGCTTACCATGATAGTCTCCAGTTCCACCATTTACCGACAAAAATCATAAAGTCATTCTTTTTTAATGGCTGAGTAATATTTCATTGTGTGTGTGTGTTTATATATATACACCACCTTTTCTTTTTTTAATATTTTTATTTATTTGCTTTAGTTGTACACAATGCGTTTTTTATTCAATGCATTTTATTTGTACGTGGTGCTGAGGATTGAACCCGGGTCGCCCACATGCTAGGCGAGCGCTCTACCGCTGAGCTACAATCCCAGCCCCACCACCTTTTCTTTATCCATTCATCTATTGAAGGACACCTAGGTTGGTTCCATAGCTTAGCAATTGTAAATTGAGCTGCTATAAACGTTGATGTGGCTGTGTCACTGTAACTTGCTCATTTTAAGTCCTTTGAGTATATATAGAGGGGTGGGGTAACTGGGTCAAATGGTTGTTCCATTCCAAGTTTTCTGAGGTATCTCCATACTGCTTTCCAGAGTGGTTGCACCAATTTGCAATCCCACCAGCAGTGTATGAGTGTATCTTTTTCCCCACATCCTCACCAACATTTATTGCTACTTGTATTCTTTTTTTTTTTTTTTTTTTTTTTTTTTTGGTACTGGGGATTGAACTCAGGGGCACTTGACCACTGGGCCACATCCCCAGCCCTTTTTTGTATTTTTATTAGAGACAGGGTCTCACTGAGTTGCTAAGTGCCTCGCCACTGCTGAGGCTGGCTTTGAACTCGCGATCCTCCTGCCTCAGCCTCCCAAGTGCTGGGATTACAGGCGTGCGCCACCGCGCCCGGCTTGCTACTTGTATTCTTGATGATTGCCATTCTGACTGGAATGAGATGGACTCTCAGTGTGGTATTAATTTGCATTTCTCTAATTGCTAGAGATGTTAAACATTTTTTCATATATTTGTTAGCCACTCATATTTCTTATTCTGTGAAGTGCCAGTTCTGTTCCTTTACCCATTTTTTATTGGATTTTTTTTTTTTTTTTTTTGGTGTTCAGTTTTTTGAGTTCTTCATATATCCTGGAGATTAATGCTATGAGATACAAGTGGCAATTGTATTTTCTCCCATTTTGTAGGCTCTCTCTTCATATTATTGATCATTTTCTTTGCTGTGGAGAAGCTTTTTAGTTTGATACCATCCCATTTTTTGATTCTTAATTTTACTTCTTGTGCTTTAGGAATCTTGTTGAGGGACTTCTTAAGCCAACATAATGGAAAGTTAGGCCTACATTTTCTTCTAGTAGGCAAGGTCTGTGGTCTAATGCCTAAATCCTTGATCCATTTTGAGTTGAGTTTTGTGCAGAGTAAGAGATAGGGGTTCAATTTCATTCTGCTGTATGTGGAGTTCCAGTTTTCCCAGCACCTTTTGTTGAAGAGGCTATCTTTTCTCCAATGTATGTTTATGGTGCCTTTGTCTAGTATGAGTTTCAAAAAGAAAGTAGTGCAATTTTGCAGAAGCTGAGTGAAGAAAGAATTTCATGAGGGAAAGAGTAAACAATCTTGCTTAAGGTTGCAAAGAGTTCAAGAGAAGATGAGCACTGAGAATTGACCAGTAGATCTGACAATAAGAAGGGCTTTGGAGACCTTGTTAATTGCAGATTCAGTATAATGGTAGGAAGAAAGTGATATTGGAGAGGCCTTCATAAAGAATTGGATTATGCCATTCAGTTGAGTTTAAAATTTAAAATGAAAGTACAATCATTCTTAAGCCAGAAATAGCTAAGACACTCTTAAAAAAAATCATGATTGAAGGGATTGTACTACTAGACATCAGAATTTATTATAAAGTAATAGAAATTCAGATGGTTTGTTTTGGTACAGACATAACATCAAGGGATGCCATGAAAAAGAATTTTTTTTAAAAAAGGCTAGTTAGGTGAGGACATTTTCAACAAGTACAACAAAGGAATTTATCTAGAATTTATATTTTTAAAAAACTCCTATAAATCAACAAGAAAAGGATAAACAACCCTGTGCAAAAATGAGGAAAATGTACCAACTAACATTCATAGAAGAGGAAACATGGGGCTAGGGATGTGGCTCAGTGGAAGAGCACATGCTTAGCATGTGTGAGACCCTGAGTTTAGTCCCCAACACCAAAATAAAAAGGAAATGTGAAAGGTCCAAAAACATGTGGAAAGGTGTGCAGCTTCATCAAAATCAGGGAAATATAAATTAAAACCACAGTACACCCAGGCACGGTGGCACATGATTGTTATCCCAGCAACTTGCATGTAATCCCGGCAATTTGGGAGGCGGGAAGATCTCAGGTTCAAGCCAGCCTTGGCAATTTAGTGAGAACCTGTCTCAAAATAAAAAGTAAAATAGCTGAGGATGTAGCTCAGTGGTAGAGTGCCCCTGAGTTCAATCCCCAGTACCAAAAAATAAAACAAATGCAATGCAATACCATATTTATACTCACTATAGTGGCAAAAATGTTAAAATCTGACAATCTCAAGTATTGGTGAGATTGTGTAATCTAGTTCAATCACTTTGGAAAAACAAATTGGCATAACTTACTACAGTTAAAAGTAAATTAAAGGTATACATATTCCACAACCTAACAAATTAGTTTTTAGATACCCTAGAGAACCTATTACATATAATCACAAGAAAACAAATACAATAATTTTTATGGTGACACTGTATCTGATAGCAAAAACTAAAAACAACCTAAATGTCCATTGACAGAAAAATATAATATTAAAAATGAATGTTTAAAACACATGTTGAATAAAACAGTAAGTTGAAGAGGAATATAGTTTTATATAGTGTTCAAAGACATAGAAAAACCTAACAGTATGTTGTTAAAGTATACACATGTGGAGTGAAACTCTGTTAAGCAAGAGAATAACAATACAAAATTCCAAATGAGGGGCTGGGGTTGTGGCTCAGCAGTAGAGTGCTCACCTAGCACGTGCATGGCCCAGGTTCAATCCTCAGCACCATGTAAAAATAAATAAAGGCATTGTGTACAACTAAATAAATAAATTTTTTTTAAATTCCAAATGATGCGCATCCTCTATTGGAGAGAGTAGGGGAGTCACCCAGGGAGATTTGGAGACATGTTATGTTTTTTTCTAAGCTTTGTGGTAAGTTCTTGAGTGTTCATTTCACTGTTGATCTTATGAAATATTCATGCATGCAAAAAATGTATGAAGGAGATTCATTAAAATATAAACAAAGTACTGTGGACTGAATTGGAACAATTATAATCTATGCTTATATAATTATGTAAAAATCAACCTTAATATTAAATATAACTATAACACTAATAGATTTTTTTAATATTTATTTATTTACTTTAGTTGCACACAATGCAATGCATTTATGTTTACGTGGTGCTGAGGATCGAACCCGGGCCGCGCACGTGCAAGGCGAGCGCTCTGCCGCTGAGCCACAACCCCCACCCACTAATAGATTTTTTAAAGAGTAGAAAGGAATGGAATAGAAGTTATAGAACAACATAATTTTTTAAAAAGGAATTAAATATAAGAAAGCAGAAGCAACATGTACAGACAACTCTTCTAAGAAACATTGTTGTGAAGTGGAAGAGAAATGGGGCAGTAACTGGAAGGAATGGGAAAGTGGGGCAAAACGTTGACAATAAAAGTAATAATGGCCCATGGATTCACAATTATAGAAGAAGAGACATAAGAAGAAAGTCTGTTGGACAAAATATAACAAAAACCTAGATTAGAATCAAACTGTAATGCAGAAAGAGATCTTAGAAATCATCTAGCCAGGCATGGTGGTACATGCCTGTAATCCAAGCAACTCAGGAGGCTAAGGCAGGAAGATAGCAAGGTTGTGGCCAGCCTTGGCAACATAGGGAGACCTGTCTCAAAATAAAATAAAAGGGGCTGGAGATGCGGCTCAGTGGTGGAGCACTTGCCTAGTGTGAGTGAGGCCCTTGGTTCATTCCCTAGCACTGCCCCCCCCCCAAAAAAAATAATTAATTAAATTAAAGGGGCTGGAGATATAGCTCAGTGGTAGAGCACTTGCCTAGCATGCATGAGGCCCTGGGTTTGGTATCCAGTATTGCAAAAAGAAAGGAAGGAAGAAAGAACAAACGAATAATCGAACGAATGAACATACCTGATCAGCGTCCTGTCACTATACAGGTAGGGGCAGGCCATGAGAGATAAAGTGAGGCACCCACTATTATAGAGCTATGATATGATAGAACTCTGACTATACATAGGTCCCTGATTCCCAGTCCAGAGTGAAACCCATGTAAAAGAGACATTATGAAGGTGGGAGGTAGGGGGAACTATTCAGATGGAAGAAAAATGAGGAGTCTGAGCTGAATCTGAAGTTTCAGCCTGGGATTTGGAGGCAGAATATACTACAGTATGCAACAGTATATTGTAGATTATAGTAGTTAAAGAATCACCTAATTTGGCCAGGCACGATGGTACATATCTGTAATCCTAGCTACTCAGGAAGCTGAGGCAGGAGGATCACAAGTTCAAGGGAAGCCTCAGCAACTGAGCAATTTAGTGAGACCCTGTCTCAAAATTAAAAATAAAAAGGCCTGGGGTGTGGCTCAGTGGTGGTAGAGTACCCTGGGTTCAATCTTCAGTACAGAAAAAAAATAAATCATGATACTTGAGAGTCCAGCAACTTTGCTTACCTGGATAGTATAACCCTGAAGAATTCCTTTGACCATTGGAGCCTTATTTTCCTCAACTCTGAAAGAGATATAGTGATACCTACCTCATTATTGTGTTTGTTAAAAGCATTTAAGGGGCTGGGGTTGTGGCTCAGTGGTAGAGCGCCTGCCTAGCACGTGCAGAGACTGGGTTCGATCCTCAGCACCACATAAAAATAAGTGCATTGTGTACAACTAAAGCAAATAAATAAATATTTTTTTTTAAAAAAGAAAAGGAATGTTGGAGAGAAGCGCTCTAAGGATCATACTTAGGAAGAAGATGAAGAGGTAAAAGAAAAATAAATGTTTGGACTTAAAGGCAAGACAAGAATCAGGGAATCAAGAGAGCATAAAGTTGTGAGAGAAGAGAAATGTGGTGCTGGGCACAAATGTAGCACAGGAGCCGGGCGTGGTGGCGCACACCTGTAATCCCAGCACTTTGGGAGGCTGAGGCAGGAGGATCGCGAGTTCAAAGCCAGCCTCAGCAATGGCGAGGCACTTAGCAACTCAGTGAGACTCTGTCTCTAAATAAAATACAAAAAAGGGCTGTGGATGTGGCCCAGTGGTCAGCTGCCCCTGAGTTCAATCCCTGATACCAAAAAAAAAAAAAAAAAAAAAAAAATGTAGCACAGGAAGGTAAAAATAGAAAAGTAGATTAAATTTGTTTGGTTCTCACTTGTAGCCTTTGAAAGAGCAGTTACAGTGAAACCATAGATGTCCAAAGCAAGATGTAGTAAATAGCTGGGCATGGTGGCACATGCCTCCAGCAGCTCAGGAGGCTGAGACAGGAGGATCATGAGTTCAAAGCCAGCCTCAGCAATGGTAAGGTGCTAAGTAACTCAGTGAGCCCAAGACTCTGTCTCTAAATAAAATACAAAATAGGGCTGGGGATGTGGCTCAATGGCCCAGTACCCCAGGGTTCTCCCTGGTACCCCCTACCCCCCCAAAAAAAATGTTGTAATAAGAGTATGTGTGGGAGGAAAATGAAGGTCAGAATATGAGCTATTTGCTTTTTGCTGGTCATGGACCATGCAAGAAAGCTAAGAATGAGCATTCCTCGATTTATTCTCCATCCTTTAATCTATGGCTCGTAAGGCATGACTTCATCCCGAGAGCCAGTGTTCCCATATACTCAACATTTAGGGGATTTTTCTCTTTTCTTTAATTTTTCAGCAGATGTGACACTCAATTCTCTGGTGTCTGAAGCATTTGTCAGGTTTTTTTGTGGAGTTGGTTGGACATTATTCTTTGAACATGACTGTCACTGAGCGTGGGGAGCGAGTATTTCAAAGGGAACCATTCCGTAAATCACACACGTCCCGAAGTGTACGCCACTTTCTTGATCTTTTCATGGAGACTCAGATGTTTGCAGGATTCATCCAGGACCGAGAGCTTCGGAAAAGTGCAGTTAAAGGTCAGTTTTCATCCTAGAGTTCTCTTTATTTGGTGATTGCTTAAATGGTATGAATATAATATAATCCAAAAACAACGTAAAGCTACAAGGACTCAAACTTGGAATTGTTCAGTTTTAAAATTATTTATTTTGTAACATTGAAATAATATACTGTAATAAGAACAAAGTTTTATTTAACTAATTTCCAGAGTGTTGAACAGTTTTACCAACATGAGTTTTCTTTATAGGTTTGTTTGAAGTCCGGGCGCTCCAGTACTTGGAAACAATTCCTGAGTCTGAGCCCAGTGGGGTGAATAGAATTTTGCGAAGTCTTGGTGAGTTGCTGTGATTTCCTATAAGATAAATGTGGCTGAAGGGGGAAAAAAAAAGAAAGCTCTGCAGTAAGCAAAGCTCATCTCAAAGACTTTATAATCAGATCGGTATAACCTCAAGTAGACTGAGCAGAAAGCATGACCCTAGTTCCAAAGTGTTTGGGAGAAAAATTTTCAGAGGTTGGAGCCCCCATCAGAGTAGCCTGTGGGTTTTGTTTACCTCTGATGAAGCTCCCTGAACTTTCCCTTTATAAGTTTCCATGATTATTAATCCTTTTAAGGCTATGTCTCTTGGAGAATCTTACAAAAACTGTGGCCCCTTTTCCCAGGAAAATATACTTATGACATGCAAACAAATTGTTCATATAATTTTAGGGTGTTCATGGACACCCCTCCCTTAAGCCTATCCATAGACTTCAGATTAAAAACACCTGATTTAGAGGAACTCTGAGGCAAAAGATTATGCACTTCATAAAAAACAGTTATTTATGATTTCTCAAATAGTTATCCAGTATGGTATAAGAACATTGGTGGGTTACCCTAAAACAGTGAAGAACCTGTATTTCATGATATTTATACTGGTCTTTAAAATGTATGTTCCTCATTTGGTCTTGTCCCTAACTAGCTGAGAAACCACAGACAAATAATGTCTTGGGCTGTTGTTTCATCTTTATACCATGGGATTAGATTAGATCAGTGGTTCTCAGCTCCACTACAGACTTATCTCCAGAGAGCCTAAAAAATTTCCCCAGGTTCTATGAAATCTCTGGGGAGGAAGCTATGTGATTTTAACCTACAGCCAGGGTTGAAAATCACTGAATTAGTTTATGTCTGAGTTTTTTTCTGTCTCTGCAATTAGCAACAGGGATGTTTTAATGGTTAAACACATCAGCTGAAGCCGGGCGCAGTGGCGCATGCCTGTAATCCCAGCACTTTGGGAGGCTGAGGCAGGAGGATCGCGAGTTCAAAGCCAGCCTCAGCAATGGTGAGGCACTTAGCAACTCAGTGAAACCCTGTCTCTAAATAAAATACAAAAAAGGGCTGGGGATGTGACCCAGTGGTCGAGTGTCCCCGAGTTCAATCCCCGGTACCACAAAAAAAAAAAAAAAAAAAAAAAAAAAAAAAAAATCAGCTGATAGCTTGATGTGTCTGTTTTTCATTATCATAACAAAACACCTAAGAAAATCAACTCTGGTTTTGACTCACAGATTTGGAGGTTGGCTCCAATCCATGGGTGGTTGGCTCCACTGCTTTGGGGTCTGTGGCATGGTGGGAGTGCATGGCAGAGGAAGCTGCTTACTTCATGGAAGAAGCAAAGAGAGACAGAAAGGGGCCAGGGTCCTAATATTCCCTCAAGGACATGCCCCCCATGACTGGCCTTCCTCTTAAAGTTCTACCACTTCCCAATATTGCCACAAGCTGGGGATCAAACCTTTACTACTTCAGGCTTGGGGTATGCTTATCCAAACAGAGCACTTGAGATGAAAGCTTAATTGTTGTGATGTTTTGAATAGTTAAATTATTAATCCCTTGCCTCAAATAATGTACTTTAAATGAAAATAGAGAGTTCACTCTTTTTTTTTTTTTTTTTTTTTTTTTTTTTTTTTGCCTTTTAGGAAGCAAAATGAAATTTCTACAGAAGAAATGAAATCTTTAATTGGATGTCTCCATCCTAAATAGAACAGAAAGTGCCAAAGAAAAAATTTTTTCTAAGGGCAGGATGCATTGAAATATTCTACAAAATCCCTGAAATTTTAAAAGGTTAAGGAGCAAGTCATGCTCCTAAGAGGAAGACTCTCCTGTTGCTGCTGAGTAATTACTGGAGAATTGTTGGGAGTAATCTGGAACTGATTCTCATTACTCTGCCTCCAGCTTTTTTACTGTGGCCTTTTATGTTTGATTCTTGGGCTCATGTGTTTTGTGCTTAGTCAGTGAAGGCAAGGGGAAGGCTTGTTGGTATTACATTTATACAATAGCTCAAAGTGGGTATAATGAGACAAATGCTGAGTTTTAAGTACTAGAGAGGCATGATTAAAATGAAAAACATTAGCCTTATACATGTAATTCTCATCTCTGAAATATCATGGCAGCTTTAAACCCATGGGAGGTTGGAGCTTACAAACTGGAATATACTCATCATTTGTCTCCAGGCTTTTTTCTTTATTGCCCTCCCTAGAGTAATCTCACTTTATGTAGAAACCCTACTTTTTAGTACTGTTAATTGAGTTCTTTATAAAAATAAATATTTTGCAGCTTTTCTTCCACAATGTGTGGCACTTGAATAACTTATCCCAACATTACGCTTTGAGAAATTATAGCTAATATAGAAATGTCTTTTCAAGGGTATGGAAACTACTTTTTTGTGTGTTCATCATTTGCCATGCATTGTAGTACATATATGTATGTCATCTTATTCAAGTCTTAATTCAGCTTTATGAGAAAGATTTTTGTATCTCCATTTTACTAATGAAGAAACTGGAATTCAAAGAGGCATAATAATTTGGCCAAAGTTATGCAATTCAGATAGAGCTGATGCTAGAACTTTTATTTGATGAACAAGAGAAATTTGGTTAGTCCTATAGATGGAAATTTGAACTCTGTAGGATTATAGCTATTTATTCCATTAAATGTACCAGGAAGAACTTTATGCTCTGAGGATAAGGGATTTTAAATTACATGGGCCAAGATGAGGGTTTGTTTTTGTGGTGCTGGAGACAGAACCCAGGGCCCCTCACAGGGGCTCTTTCATTGAGCTACACCCCCACCATAAGACTCTTCTTTGGGCTTTTTACTCTTTAAATTTGACTCAGAATACGAACATTTCCTGAGCATAACCACTTAGTCACACAGATCTTTAATATCAAAAGTAGAAGCAATTGGAAAGAGGAATTTGTCAGTGATGATGCAGTTTTCATCGATAAATATTATTAGAAAATGTCAGTTGTTTTCTTTAACTTTTTCTCATGGTTTTAACTGGCATAGAAAATATTTATTCATACGTTTAAAATCCTTGTACAGTATTGTCATTATAACCTATTCAGATGCGCCTGAATGAATCTGAAGCAGATGCCATTGAAGGCTGGTGCTGTGTATAGTTCCTACAGATATGGGTCCAGGAATAGAACTGAGCCTATGTCTTCTAAAATCTTGGTTAAGCAGCTTATCCCAGCGGGGCTCCTACAAGACACCTCCCCATTTGATCTCTTCTTATACTCTTAAGCCTGAGGGAACAATTAGTAATTGGGTGTTTTTACCATGGGGGTAGAAAGGTTTACTGTGGTGGATCCTGGTTATCCCTCTGCTAGGAGACTTTGCTTCAGGGATGAGAGTCTTACTGTCCTTCAGGGATGAGTCTTATGTTATCCCTGCAATCTGAAAGCCACTTCCTTTCCTTGGTCTGTTTATTTTGTTTTTGTAATGTATTGTGAATTCTGAATACGTTTGTAAAAGAATTGCTCAAGATTTGTATAAAATGTTCTTTTAATGAATAAAGACATAAAAAATTCACAAATCTCTTGGAGAATTTTAAACAAAACTGTTTAATATGTAAAGATTTTTTTTACTTCACTTAAATCTACAGGTAGCACATTTACTTAAAGGCAAATTAGAAAAATAATGGAAATCCGTCATAGACTAACCAGGCTTAATACCCTGGCCAACATTTACAGGCTCTTCCGCAAACAAGACTGGGTCGATTACACAATGGATAGGGTATGTAGTCCGAGAATGTTCTTTGGCCTTTACCTGCTTAGTCAAAGGGAGGCAGCTTAATCCGGGATCAGAGTGGCAGAGATCATGAATTTGGCAGCAACTTGAATGGTTAGGCGGCAATGAGGACTGCTTTTCTATTACCCTAAGTCTCCCCTCCCACTTGGTACTGGGGATTGAACCCAGGGGCCCTTTACCACAGAGCTACATCCTCAGCTCTTTTCACTTTTTGAGACAGGTCTCGCTAAATTTGTTGAGGCTACCCTCGAACTTGCGATCCTCCTGCCTCAGCCTTCCTCCTGAGTCACTGGAATTACAGGGGTGCTGCATCGCGCCCAGTTCTACTCCCTCAGTCTTAAAGGCAAAATGATTGGGTTTTATGTGTGCTCCACGGGCAAAATGGCAGGGCTTTTAAAAGTGGGCCGAGGCCCGGCACGGTGGCTCACGCCTGTAATCCCAGCACTTGGGAGGCTGAGGCTGGAGGATCGCGAGTTCAAAGCCAGCCTTAGCAATGGCGAGGCACTAAGCAACTCAGTGAGACCCTGTCTCTAATAAAATACAAAAAAGGGGGGCTGGGATTGTGGTTCATCAGAAGAGCGCTCGCCTAGCATGTGCGGGGCCTGGGTTCGATCCTCAGCACCATGTACAGAATAAAGGCATTGTGTACAACTAAAACAAATATTTTTTTAAAAAATACAAAAAAGGGCTAGGGATGTGGCCCAGTGGTCAGTGCCCCTGAGTTCAATCCCCGGTATAAAATAAATAAAATAAAAAATAAAAGTGGGCCGAGATATGGAAGTTACTTATCTCCTCGGGGTGGGGGTGGGGGGAGACCGAGATTCTTTCTTCTTACAGAGACCCTTAAGTTTTGCAGCTGCCGCCCACTTCTAGAATCTAATAGGTACACTGTCAGAGTGCCAAGTGCGAAGGATAGTGGTGGAACAGCAACAAAATGCAAGAGAATCCCAGCACACGAGTGAAAAGCTTAGAAGGTGCAGGTTAGAGTAAATCGTGCTGGGAAACCACTTTCTCATTTCCTGCCAAATCCTGCAACCAGTTCCTCCAGAAATCTGAAAGGGCCCTCCTTCCAAAAATCAACCTCCTGCAGGTAACAAAAATCCCAACACTACTAGATCGCTACCATTCGCACACAAAAACGCAGCAAACCAAAGACTAGAAGCTGGGACCTTCCGCTGACTGATACTTCGGCTCGTGACGTCACTTCCGCCCCCAAACAAAACAGCCCTTCGATATCTGGCTGCTGAACTAGCTTGCGTTCAGATTTAGCAACTGGGCATGCGCTGAAAATTGATGCGCGGTCGACGTGGATTACGTCAGCGCAGGGCGCAGGCGTAATCTAACGTGACTGAACCTGCGCAGACTCAGAAAACGCAGGCGATCCTGAAGTCTTCGGAATGGCGGGCACGGGGTTGGTGGCCGGCGAGGTTGTGGTGGATGCGCTTCCGTATTTTGATCAAGGTTATGAAGCTCCTGGCGTGCGAGAAGCGGTGAGTGCGGGGTATCTGTGTAGCTGACAGCGCTCACTGGCCCAGTGGCGGAGGAGGCACGTTACAATTTGTCGCTTCTAACCTGGCCCCTGCTTTTGTTAGGCTGCAGCGTTAGTGGAGGAGGAAACTCGCAGATACCGACCTACCAAGAACTACCTGAGCTACCTGACAGCCCCGGATTATTCTGCATTTGAAGTAAGTGTGAGTCTTCAGCCCTGCGTACGAACGAGGGTTCCTGTGGATCTTTATTTTGGATTGAGAGCTCTAGCTACTTAAATGTGAATTTTAAATTCCAGCTTAATTTTTGTTTTCTTACCTACTACTTACATGTCGTTTAGTTATGCTTATCTGAAAACTGCAGGTAAATAAGCCTGTCCGAGATTCTTAACTCTGAGACCCGGAGAAGGAACTCTCCTATTGCAAAAACTCTGCGAACGCTCCCAATGCAAAAATCTGTGTGTACTTATTTTTGAGATAGGGTTCGTGGATAAATTCTCAAAGGGATCCTCTACTCTCCAGATCCACTGTGCAGCGTATGATCTAGGGTTTTTAATATATGTAAGCTTAATTACCAGTGCTCTTTAGAACCACTGGAGGGCGACATTTGTATCAAAGCCCAGATATTTACCAAATGTATGTGAATGAGTGGACAAACCAGGTCTAAGTATATACCATTTTAAATGTTTAACCTAGAAGTGCACCCAAGGTACTAGTTAGGATCTAATCAGCTAGCTAAAATGTAAAATACCATTTCTAAACTATTGGATAACATTTCAACCCACACCTGTTTAGGGGTTTTATTTTCCCCAAATATGTGACCATTTATTTATGAAAGGATTGTGTTATTAAAAGGTAGTACAGGGCCAGGCGCGGTGGCGCACGCCTGTAATCCCAGCACTTTGGGAGGCTGAGGCAGGAGGATCCCGAGTTCAAAGCCAGCCTCAGCAATGGCGAGGCACTTAGCAACTCAGTGAGACCCTGTCTCTAATAAAATACAAAAAAGGGCTGTGGATGTGGCCCAGTGGTCGAGTGCCCCTGAGTTCAATCTCTAGTACCACCAAAAAGTAAATAAATAAATAAAATAAAAGGTAGTACAGGGCTAGGGATGTAGCTTAGTGATAGAACACTTGTGAAGCATGGTGAAGCTGGGGGATTCAGTGGCCATAACCACACACACACACACTCAGGGTATAGTTATTTGTTGCTTATGACTGGGATACACTCCCTGATGATACTGTGGTTGCTGGTCTGTTTCATGTTGCACCCAACATCCTATCCTAGATAGCACAGTTCAGTCACTTCAGATGACCTGGTGATGCAGTCAGTAGAGGAGGAAAATAATATATTTGAGGGTGCTGCTGGTATAAAGAGATATACTGTTATCAAGTAGTCTTTAGTAAATAGGAGTACACACAATAGCATAGTATACCTGGATGTTGTGACACATGCCTGTGTAATCCTAGCTACTCCAGAGGCTAAGGGTAACAAGTTTAAGGCCAGCCTGGGCAATAGACGAGCAAGACTTTGTCTCAAAATAAAAAATTAAAGGGTTAGAGGTGCAGCTCAGTACTAGAGCACTTGCCTAGCATATGGGAGACCCTGGGTTCAGTCCCCAGTACTATGGAAAAAAAAGCATAGTGAATACATCAACTAGTAACATAGTTGTACTATCATTCTCGAATAATGACTGACAGTGTCATAGGTTTGCACCAGCATCTCCACAAACATGTATTGCACTATGACATTAAGATGGCACTAGACAATAGATAATTTTCAGCTCCATTGTAATCTTTTGGTACCACCTTCAAATATGTGGCCCATCATTGCTATTTTCCCATGCTTTCTTTAAGTTGTTTATTATTGTTGTTGTTGTTGTTTATTTTGGTGGTACCAAGGATCCAAACCCAAAGCCTCATGGGCAAGTGCTCTACCCCTGAGCAACTTCCAAGGCCCTTTTTTCTTTCTTTGTCTCACTCTCATTCTTTCTTTCTTCTTGAAAAATTCTAGTCATGTCAAATTGCCCAGGCTAGACTTGAAGTTTTTTTTTTTTTTTGGGGGGGGGGGGGGTTGCCAGGGATTAAACCCAGGGGCATTTAACCACTGAGCCACATCCCTAGCCCTTTTCTAATATTTTATATAGAAACAGCATCTCTCTGAGTTATTTAGTGCCTCACTAAGTTGCTGAGGCTGGCTTTGAACTTCCATCCTCCTGCCTCAGCCTCCTGAGCCACGGAGATTACAGACATGCACCACTGCACCTGGCTAGACTTGCACTTTCAATCCTCCTGCCTCATTCTCCCATGTAGCTGTGATTGTAAGACATCATGCCCCATTGCTTCCTTATTGTTCTGATTTCTGGAGGTTTCAGATGATAACATTCAATCACAAACTTTTAAATAATTTGTTTAATTATTTTTCTCTCCCTCTCTTAAATACAGCATTCTCCTGCATTTTTAACTAGTATAATGACTATTTAACCCTTTCTCAATAATAGTTGGTAATAGTGTACTAGACTCACTATGTCACTCAGTCTACAGAATGGCCCTATGAACTATATAACTCCTTATTTGCCATTTTCAATGAAAAGGGGTCTTGCTCTATTGCCCAGGCTGGCTGCAAACCCCTGGGCTCATGCTTCAGCCTCTCATATAGCTAGACTAGAGGTACAAACTATAGTGCCAGGCTGATAGCTATTTATATCCCATTTTTTCAGATAGTAAAACTGAAGTTTAGAAAAACTAACTTAAGGTCTGGGATTGTGGCTCAGAAGTAGAGCACTCGCCTAGCACGCGCGCAGCCCGGGTTCGATCCTCAGCACCACGTAAAAATAAACCGCATTGTGTGCAACTAAAGCAAATAAATAAATATTTTTTAAAAAAAAAACTAACTTAATTCACCAATAACTTGACTGCTTTTCAAACTGCCTTTGAAAACTACTCTCCCTTTAATTCATTTAACAATTATTTATGAAGATCTATGCTGAGTATTAGGGGACAGGCAAGGTCCATACACTCACAGAGCTTATATTCTAGAGTATTGAGACAGACAAATCAGAAAATAGCAGGTTCTTGATAGATGCTCTACAGAAAATTAAAATAGTAATATGATAGTAACAGATTGACTACTGTAGATTGGATGGTTGAGGGAGGCCTTAATTTTAAGCTGCAATGTGACAGCTCCCTGGGCAGGGAACTTTTTGTCATCTTCATTGCCTGGCACACAGTAGGCATCCAGATGATGATCAATGAATGTATAAACAATTTCCAACGCAGTTTTATATAATGAATGCTTACCATGTGTTCAACATGCCTAGAGTTTTCTGCTTTGTTTTGTTCTGTGTTTTGATAACTTAGCTTCATGGACCTGGCTCAGTCTTTGGAGCCTTGAGCTAAATTTCCAAATCTTGCTTACTGGCCATGTAAGTTAGGAAAGGGCTCCTTTGTAACTTGCCTGCATTTTTGTAGGTTCTCAATTAGCTAATTGTTAGTTGTTATTCTTTGTCATTGTGCATAATCTTCTATCTAAAATGCTCTGGTTTTGTGCAGAAAACTAAAGATAAACATATTTTCTTAGGAGTTGTGTGTAGTTCAGCAAACCCAAAAGCAGCTTTCTCCAACAAGAAATACTTTATGTAAAACTTGTAAACAGGAATGTGGGTTTCTGGAAGGCCTTCGTTAATTTGTTCTACTGAAATTATTAGGATAGTTGAAATCCTCAGACAACTGAAATTCTGTGAGGTGACCTAAATATTACTATAAGTAAGTATTTTATTTAAGCAGTTCTTTATACTAAGGGTAGAAAATATGCAGAATAGAAATGGGATCAGGATTTTGAGCAAAATGTTGGACTTAAAAGAGGCATAGCCATATCACATCTTTACCATAGTGAAATTGCTAAAGCAGATTGCAGAATAAATTACTTTTTCTCCTTTCCCTTTTTTCCTTTATTCTTTGAAAAGAGCCAGGCATGAAAATAGCAGGAAGGACCAAATAGAAATTATAGAGTGGGACCTGGGGTTGTGGCTCAGTTTTAAGAGCGCTCACTTAGCAGGCATGAGGCACTGGGTTTGATCCTCAGCACCATAGTAAGTAAGTAAGTAAATAAATAAATAAATAAATAAATAAAGTAAAGGTGTTGTGTCCACCTACAACTAAAATATATATATATATATATATATATATATATATATATATATATTTTTTTTTTTTTAAGACAGTATAGAGTTGGGCTCATAATCTTAAAGCAAAGTATTTTATTATGCCTTAAGTCCTCTCCCCTCCTCCCCCATTGTCAAAACTACTCAGATTGATGGTTCTTAACACCAGCTTCACTTGACAGTCAACTCATGTTAGAAACAAAATAAGACCGGGCATGGTGAAACACACCTGTCATCCCAGTGGCTCAGGAGGCTGAGGCAGGAGAATAGTGAGTTCAAAGCTAGCTTCAGCAAACATGAAGCATTAAGTAACTCAGAGAGACCCTGTCTCTAAATAAAATACAAAATAGGGCTAGGGATGTGGCTCAGTGGTCAAGTGCCTGAGTTCAATCCCTGTACCCCACCCCAAATAATAATAATAATACAAATGAGTGCAGTGGTGTACACCTATAATCCCAGCTACTCAGGAGGCTGAGGTAGGAGATTCCAAGTTTGAGGACAGCCTCAGCAACTTAGCAAGACCCGCTCTCAAAATTTAAGAAAGATCTGGGATGTAGCTCAGTAGTAGAGCATTTGCCTAGCATGCACAAGGCCCTGGTTCAGTCCCATGTTTTAAACAAAAACAAAACAAAACAAAAAAATAGTAGGAGTCTAGGCTCCACTTGAGACCAATTAAATGGGAATAAGAGAGAGAGGGGGGTGAGTTTTTGGGGTTTTGTCTTTTTTGTTGGAGTGTTAGGGATTGAACCCAGGGCCTTGTGCATACGAGGCAAGCAGTCTACCAACTGCGCTATATCCCCAGCCCAGGGGTGGGATATTACTGGGATTAAAATTATTTGCAGAGCTCCCCAGAACTACTCTTTTTAGAATTAATCCTTTCTTGGGAAGTCTAGTAGAGTAGAGGAAGGAGAATGGGAGAAATGAGGGAGAACAGGAGGAGAAGGTGGGGGTGGTCATGAACTAAAATCAATTTCCATGCATATTGTGAGTTTGTTGGGATAAACCCAGCTACTATGTGTAATGACAAAGCTTTAATTGCAAAAATAAAAAATAGAAGAAAAATTATTATTCCTTTCTTTTGTGGGCTTCTATATATATGTGTGTGGGTGTGTGTATACCACCTTTATATATATACACATATGTGTGTGTGTGTGTGTATATTCCACCTTTTCTGCCTGGTATAAATTAAAGCATGTATGTGTTCAGATCCTAAAAAGCATTCCCCCCCCCCCCCAGTACTGGGGATTGAACCCAGGGGTGCTCTATCACTGAGCTGTACCCCCAGCCCTTTTTATTTTTTATTTGAGACAGGATCTCCTTAAGTTGCCCAGGCTGGTGTCAAACTTGAAATCTTCCTACCTCAGCCTCCCAGGTCACTGGAGACTGGAACTATAGGTGTGAACCACCATGCCCAGCCTGGAAAGCATTTAAACCAGAGAAGAATGTAGGGATGGCTGGGGTGTAGCTTAATGGGAGAACGTGTTTCTCAGCATGTGCTAGGCCCTGGGTTCAGTCCCCAGCACCTAAAAGAAGAATTGGGAGAAGGAAAATGATCCATTATAATGGGTAATATAATACCTGAGTAGATTAAATTCATTATTTGGTGATTATTAATTTCAGTTTGTATGATCTTGGAAATAATTTTTTCTCTGATTTATACATTAGACTGACATAATGAGAAATGAATTTGAAAGACTGGCTGCTCGACAACCAATTGAATTGCTTAGTATGAAACGGTAAGAATATTAAAATGGAAATTTAGAAGTTATTTGTAGTAACTCATTAATAATGAAGAGTGTATTTGCTGGCTGTATTGGCAATATAAAGAGACAGAACAGAGTAGGGTCTAAAGGGAAACAAGTATTATATCCCTTACCAATTTTTTTTTTTTTACAAAAAACAGCAGAAAAGTTTTTGGAGCCTAGGTTTTTCTTTTATATATTAAGATATTTTTCAGAAACATTATTTTTTAAAGATGATAAGGCAGATTTATTCAAAGCACCCGATGGTGACAGTTACCAGGACCACTGAAACAGCATCTTGCAAGTATAAAAGAGGGATTGGACTGAACTTCCAGTAACATTTAATAGCTAATATGGTAGTCCTTTATGTGAATATGATATAGTTTATTTAACTAATTTACATTAATGTGGACATTATTTTGTTACTATATACAGTGGTGCTAAATATCATTTGTATATTGATTGTGTCTTAGGATTAATAGGTTTCTTTTTATTGCAAGGTCTGCATCTTCAGTCTTCTGTAGTTTTTTTATAGTGTGCATAGTTGCATGGGGCATTCTTTTGGGAAGAAGGATAAAAATTTGGGAGAATAGCCAGGCGTGGTGGAGCACGCCTGTAATCCCAGCACTTGGGAGGCTGAGGCAGGAGGATTGCGAGTTCAAAGCCAGCCTCAGCAATGGCAAGGCACTTAGCAACTCAGTGAGACCTTGTCTCTAATAAAATACAAAAAAGGGCTGGGGATGTGGCCCAGTGGTTGAGTGCCCCTGAGTTCAATCCCCGGTACCCAAAAAAAAGGGGAGGATATGTGGGTTTATTTTATTTTGTTGTTTAATTTCAGATATGAACTTCCAGCCCCTTCCTCTGGTCAGAAAAATGACATTACTGCATGGCAAGAATGTGTAAACAATTCTATGGCCCAGTTAGAGCATCAGGCAGTTCGAATTGAAAATCTGGAACTAATGTCACAGCATGGATGTAATGCCTGGAAAGTATATAATGAGTAAGCTTCTTTTTCACCCATCCTACCCAAAGCTTTAATATTTTTTAAAAGTATGGGAGTCTTGGTAACAGAAGAGGAATAAAAATAATAAAGCTAGATTTGACTTGGGATCGTGTCCTAGAACTAACCCCTATGAAAAGCCAGTACTTTGAGACCCGCCTCAAAGTTTAAACTACCACATTTACTGTAGAATGTTGTAAGAAAATGGGTTCTGAGGGCCAGTTTACAAATCACCTGATAGGATGTAATCCTTAAGATTGCTTATACAGTTGATTCTCATTCGTCCCAGTTAATACTGAATTAACAAATACTGTACCATTTCTCTAGAAGTATGTATATGTGTACACACGTACATCTCACATAAGTTATCTTAGAAACAACTAATTCTGGTAGATTGATTTTTTTTTTTTTTTTTTAATAAAAGAGAAACTGGGCTCAGTGGCACACGCCTTTAATCCCAGCAGCTAGAGAGGCTGAGGCAGGTGGATTGTGAGTTCAAAGCCAGCCTCAGCTGGAGAGGCACTTAGCAACTCAATGAGACCCTGTCTTTAAATAAAATACAAAAATAGGGCAAGAGAGAGAGAAAAAATGAACTTAAGAAG
This sequence comes from Tamias sibiricus, assembly GCA_025594165.1. Lineage (NCBI taxonomy): Eukaryota > Metazoa > Chordata > Mammalia > Rodentia > Sciuridae > Tamias > Tamias sibiricus. The sequence goes on along the minus strand of CM046658.1, from coordinate 105,291,767 downwards.
TATAAAGTATTGGGCTGGGGTTGTGGCTCAGCAGTAGAGCGCTCACCTAGCACGTGCGCTGCCCGGGTTCGATCCTCAGCACCACATACAAATAAACGCATCATGTACAACTAAAGCAAATAAATAAATATTTTTTTTAAAAAAAGGATAAAGTTATCATGCTTAAGGCACCTTGCTAACAGGTGCTAGACTTGAAACTTAAAGTCTGTCCTCTGGTCTTCTCTATATGAGAGCAAAAACAAGAAGGCAGAGCAAGCATCTCCTTGCTCAGCCTCAGCTGGGAATGTGCATGCCTAAGATCTCAAGAGTTTTCACTGGTGTGCACGTATTCATGAATAACTACAAAACATTGCAAATAGTAATTTTGGGGATATAAATAAGAGAGGTACACAGACTCGCAAAATATGGAGCTGGTGAATAATGACAATCAAAACTATAACTATAACTGCTACTACCACTACTAGAACTACTACTAGAAAGAATTTTGCTGGCAAAGCAACCTGTTGAGCTCTCATTTCTGTTCCAAGTAATGAGCTTTAGCTTTAGTATTTATTCTCTACCTAGAGTTCAGTTTTCTTGTCTTTAAAATTCAGTGGTTAGATTGTCTCTGTGGTTCCTTTGAGCCTCATGAGTATATGTAAAACTCTTTGTTAGACTGTTTCCTGAAGCAAAATAAAACCACAATAGATACCTTTTCTATAATCTTCAGAATTATAAGTTTCTATTGCCAAATCATGATCCAGTGGTCAAAACTCAGAACTTGGGAAACTACAAGACAAACATCTCTGCTTCTTTTATGAATATACAAAAGAAGGGAAGGGACAAAAGGAAGAATGGGATCTGGATGATGAAGAAATTTAAGAGACAGATCAGTTAAGAAAACTTGTTTCACAAGGAGAACAACATGATTCCTGTCCTCAAGAAGCTCTATACTGTTAAAGAGACAAATTCTAGGTCAAGTAACCAGTAATTGGCAATTTGGGTGTCCGAAAATGGAGAACCTAGGTACAGGGGAAGAACCATTAAATTCAAGAGAACATTGCTTTCCAGTTTGCCTGTCTTCCCTGATTGAAATTCTGCCTATAGTACTCTCTCCTTAGTAGCTGTGTAACTGTGGTGCACATTACTTGGTTTTCCTTGAATCACATAGTGTTCTTCACTGTAGAACATTGTCCTGAGCTTTTTTGTTTGTTTGTTTCCTCCAAACTCAATAGAAGCTTCTCCAGAGGAAGTATACTATACAAAATACTATATTCTGTCAAAATAAATTTAAGAAGGAGGATGGAACAAGGAAGAAGACAACAGATAACCTTTTAGGGAGAAGCTATTTGAAGACCAAATCATGAGAGAATTACATTTAGTACAAGAAAACCAGTCAGTAGAGGTAGAAAGGTGACTCAGGGCAGCAGCAGAAATTTGAGTTACAAAATCAGGAAACACATGTGAGAAGCTCTGGTTCAATGCCCACCACTGCAGCATAACTAGGAAACAGTATTAGTCTGGAGCAACAAACAGTACAGTAGGGCCAGAGGTGTTCAGATGGACCCTAAGAGGAAATTGATAATGGCATGTGAATTATGTCTCAGTAAAGCTGTTGTTTAAACTTTTGAAATCTACCATCAAATCACTTCTAATGATAATGATCACATGGTATTCTGTATTGAACTTTTCCCCTGTGTTAGTTAGAAGTGACTTGGACTGATACCTGAATCTCTATCTGCCTACTGTTGTACCCAGTGAAATGCAAATTAAAACTCCAAGCCATGTCACACTTAAGCTAGAAAGAAGCCTTTATTAAGCTGATCAGCAGCCACCACCCGCAATGCACCACTCAGTGTGACAAGATGGCACGCTGGCAGTTATTTTCAAGGGCTTATAAAGAGAAAAACCATAGAGGGTGGAATATTCAGTTGCAGGGTTTCAGCCAATGCAAGCAAGCCAGGGTACAGAAGCTGAATTTGGGCAGTTAGCGAGACAATGCAATGAGTACAATGGTATTTCCCTGAGACTTTCTAGGTTGGCATAGCAGCAAGCAAGTAGAAGGGAAGGGGGTCAAAATGACCCTAGTTGAGTACACTTTAATGTTTACTAACGTCTAGACAATCAATCTCTGACAAGGTATGTTGCCCAAGAAAAATGGAAACCAAAGAAACAATTTTACATTGTATAAGAATTGCTAGCTATTTTTGTGTTGTCAAGTATGTTATGCTAGGTAACGATTAATGGGTATAGAGGCAGGGCTTTCCGTGTTCTTCTATTTCTGAGAAACAGAACTATTTCTTGGAACTCCTAAGATGGCTGCTGAAGGACAAGATGGAGTTCCTTTAGTTCTCTTACCACACTACTACAGCTTCTTTTTCTGTTTTTAATAGAAACCAGAGGTGAGAAAGACAAGATTAATGTAGATATGGAAATTGAGATATAAAAGAAATGGGATCTGGATGATGAAGAAAATTAAGAGAGATCAGTTAAGAAAACTAGTTTCACAAGGAGAACAACATGATTCCTGTCCTCAAGAAGCTCTATATTAAAAAATATGTGTATCAGATATTTTTCATCTTCTTAATGAAAAGAAGTTATGATAAGCCAGGAGTGTTAAGTGCCTGTAGTCCAAAGGAGGCTGAAGACACGAGGATCATTTGAACCCAGGAGTTCAAGGCCAGCCTGGACAACATAGTCAACCTATCTCCAAGAAAAAAAAGTCATAACAGTTTAAGAAATGACATAGTACTCAAAATGAAAGTATCTGTAAGCTGCTTAGCTCTAGAGTTTAAAAGACCTGAAATCCAACCAGGCACAGTAGTGCACGTCTATAATCCCAGCAACTTGGGAGGCTGAGGCAGGAGGATCATAAGTTCAAGGGTAGCCTCAGCAACTTAATGAGACCCTGTCTCAACATAAAACAAAAGGCTGGCTGAGATTTAACTAGTGAAGTGCCCCTAGGTTCAGTCCCTATTATGAAACAATAAAATAACCAACCTGAAATCCAGCTCTAACACCTATATTACATTGATCAAGTTACTTGATCCTTTTAAGCCTTGGTTTACTCACATGTGAAACTGGAATAATACATCATACCTATCTCAATTCCTGTGAGAATAAAATTAGCTAATGTTTATGGAGTATCTAATGTATCTGGTACAGAGATCTCATTGTTTATTTTTTTAGTAGGAAAATGTAACTTTGTATGAACTAGGTAGTTTAGCTGGTACCATTAGGTCTTAAATGTTCCTTAATCTGATTTTCCTTTTCTCCTTCTTTAGAAATCTAGTTCATATGATTGAACATGCGCAGAAAGAGCTTCAGAAGTTAAGGTAAATTTGTTTTTTCTGTTGTTTTAGAATAAAGTTTAAGCAAACCCTTAATAGACAGTGGAAGAAAAAAGAAAGCAATAAGGCTATCGCCATATAACAGTAAATATTGGTCAATCTTTGTCCCGCATCTAGCATTGGATTTGCCCTTCCTGAGAGGAAAGGAGATAGATTTAAAGTCTGAAAATATCTCTACCAGGTAATACAACTTGCAAGTATGCAGACATAGAAAAGGGACTTTTAAAAGAGTGGGAATGTTGTAGAATAACACGCGTAACCTGATTTATATAAAAACCGGTCTTTACATACATATGCACAGAGGAAAGAATCTAGGACACCTACTGTCTTAGTTTGTTTCCTGTTGCAAACAGCATAATTCCTCAAAATGGGCAAGTTTTAAAGAAAAAAGGTTTATTTTGGCTTACAGTTCTGGAAATCCAAGGTCAAGGGGTACATTTGGTTATTACCTTGCTGGCAGAGTCCCAACATGGTGCAGGACATCACATGGCAAGAAACGGGGAAGTGGTGCAGGTGTGTGTGTTAAGGTCCCTTTCTTACTGTTACAGAACCTGGTGATTCAGTCTTTTGAGCTCCACACTGTTACTCTGGCTAATCCTAATCACCTCGCAAAGGCCAACCCTGACCACCATAGTTCAGTTAACTTTTCACTGTTGATAATGCATGGTGGGGATTAAACTTCAACATGAATTTTGGAGGAGACACACCATATTTAAACCATTGCACCTACCAAAAACTCAACAGCATTTACTAGGAAGTGGGAGAAATGCATGGGAGGAGGGACTTCTGATTTGTAATCTATATGGACATGTTTGAGTGTGCTTTTCATAATGAGTCTGTTTTATGAAATTTGTAACTGAAAAATTAATTAGAAGAAAGCTAACTCCTAAAACTAGTCAATGATTGTGTTTATATATGTTCTAAGGACATTAAAGGTATTCTCATATTGACTATTTGTGTATGTGTGTCTATTTTAAAGAGATTAAAGACATTCTCATGATGACTGTTACTTTTTCTGTTTATTTTACTCTTAACGTTAAAATGTAGTTGGATTGTGTAAATAACTTTTTGCAGGAAACATATTCAGGACTTAAACTGGCAGCGGAAGAACATGCAACTTACAGCTGGATCTAAATTAAGAGAAATGGAATCCAAGTGAGTGTCAATAATTCCATCATGTTTCAAACTGCTTAGCCCATTCTGAGATCAGGATTCAGTAAGATTCAAATAGTATTCCCATGGAATTCCACAGGTGTCAGATGCTATTTTCTGACTCTGCCCTTTACTATTTCAAAATCTGCTCCCTTCTGAAGTATGAATGTAGAAAGCAAAATAAGAGTTACAAACAAGAATTGGACCACAGCTAAGTGATCTGGTCTTAAGAGTGCCTGTCATGTTTTTAGTCCAGTATTTCTGGCTCTTTGTAAGACCTACTTGTATTCTAATTTTTTAATTTTTTACTTTTTGTCAGTACTGGGAATTAAACCCAAGGGCTCCCACATGCTAAGCAGGCACTCTATACCACTGACTGATCTCTAGCCCCTCTCCCCTGCCCCCCCCCCATCTTTTATTTTGTGGTACTGGGGGTGAAATCCAGGCCCTTGCACATTCTAGACAAGTACTCTACCAGTGAGCTACACTCCCAGCCCTTATATTTTATTTTGAGACAAGGTCTTGCTGAGTTGCACACACTGACCTCAAACTTGTGATCCTCCTGCCTCAGCCTCCCAAGTAGCTGAGATTATAGCTGCCTTGAGATTTTTTTAGGGGACCTTCCTTAAATCTGCAGTTTACTTTTTATCAGTTCTAGAATTGTTTCCACAATTTTTCTGTAACTGTTGCTTCTGCCCTATTTTCTTTCTTTTCTTTTTTTTAATATTTATTTATTTGCCTTAGTTGTACACAATGAAATGCATTTATGGTTACGTGGTGCTGAGGATAGGCGAGCACTCTACCCCTGAGCCACAACCCCAGCCCCTTCTGCCCTATTTTCTCTTCTGCTAACCCAATACTGTCTATTTCATTACTCTTTCCTGTCGTCTCTGTCTTATCGATTTGCTATTCTATTTCTACTTACTTTTTTATTAATTACACTTCTTATTTTGAAATAATTGTAGATTCACATGGAATTGTAAGAAATAATAAATGGGGAATAAAATCAACCAAGTTATGTTATGCCCGTGTATGAATGTACCACAATGATTCCCACTTACAAATATAATTATAACACACTAATTAAAATAGTAGTAGGGCTGGGGTTGTGGCTCAGCAGTAGAGCACTCGCCTAGCACGTGCACGGCCCAGGTTTGATCCTCAGCACCACATAAACATAAATGCATTGCATTGTGTACAACTAAAGCAAATAAATAAATGTTTTTTAAAAATAGTAGTACTAGTAGTAGTAGAAGGGAGATCAGTAGAGTACAGCACACAAGATGGGGAATGAGATTGATCAAATTATGTGCATATACAAATACGGCATAATGAATTTCACTAGTATAAAATACCAATTTTAAAAAATAATAATAGTAAAGAGGTACTCAGTAGGTCGAAGCAGGGGGATTGAAAGTTCAAAGGCAGCCTGGATGACTTGGTGAGATGCTGTCTCAAAATAAAAAGGCCTAGGGATATAGCCCAGTGGTGGAGTTCTGCTAGCATTTGCAGAACTCTGGTTTTGGCCCCAGTACTGCAAAAAAAGAAATAATACAGAGAAAGTCTCTGTACCTTTCACTTAATTTTCCACAATTGTGTCTCAGTTTTTTTAAATGAAAAGTTAAGTGTTATAGCCCTGAATGAAATTGTACATACATTTAAAATTAAATCTTCTAAGGGAGATTTTATATTGAGTAACATTTCCTTTTTTTTTTTTTTTTTTTTCTTTTTTTTTTTTTTCCTCTTTTTTCATTTTTTTTTAGTTGGGTGTCCCTGGTCAGTAAGAATTATGAGATTGAACGGACTATTGTGCAACTAGAAAATGAAATCTTTCAAATTAAGCAGCAAAATGGAGAGGCAAACAAAGAAAACATCCGGCAAGATTTCTGAAAAGACTAATTTGATGGGTAGAAAGGAAGAAAAGTTGGGCTTTCACAAAATACCAGACATCTGAACTTTCTCTGAAATATGAAGAACAACAGCCTCTCGTGGAAACCATTGATGGTCAAATGTTTAGAAACCACAAAAGATGTGGACTTTTGTATTAACTCTATTTGTATATCTTACAAAAATAAAGATTTTCAACTTGGTAGTACTTTTATAGTTGTGAAAAAGAAAATAAGTATGGCCTTAGAATAATATTGTTTCATAGAACTAACTTTGAGCTACTTGGACCATGTTTGTAACCAAGGTTCTTTAAGGCTTTCAATGGGAACAAGAAGCTGGGAGCTTTTGGGGTTATGATTTTGTCAATAAAGAAGTAGTTATACAAGAGGCTAAGGCAGGAGGATTGCAAATTGAAGGCCAACCTGGATAACTTAGACCTTGTCTTAAAATAAAAAGGACTAGGATGTAGCTCAGTGGTAGAGTTCCTCTGGGTCTTATTCCCAGTACCAGCAGGGAAGAAAAGTAATTCTAAACTCATTATTGATTACCAAATGTGGTGGTTAATCTTGGTTGTCAGCTTGATTACATTGAGAAATACCTAGAAAATTGGTGCCAAGAAGTGAGGTCATTGCTGAACTGTACTAATGATATAGTTCAGATGCTTTTAAAATTGGTTTGGAAAAGTTTGTAGGAGCAGGTTACCTAAAGCTTAGAATATTGTAAGCAGATCTTAATGGGCGATTCTGGTGAGGGCTTATAAGATCATGTGAATACTAAAGGTTATGCTCAGGTTTTAGATGGAAATAAGTAATATTGGGACTAACGGCCACCCACTAACTTTACACTGTGGCCAGGGATTTGAATGCATTTTGTCCATGCCTGAGGCTTTGTGAAAGGCTGAGTTTAAAGGTGACAAACTGACTAACCTGACAGTAAATTTTAAGGCAGCAGAACATTCAGGGTATTTCTGGCTGCTTTTTTACAGTGAGAATCAGCATAAAACAGAGTGAAAAATTTTTTTAAAACTTGTGATTCACCAGGCACGGTGGTGCATGCCTGTATTCCCAGTGACTCAGGAGGCTGAGACCAGAGGGTCGCAAGTTCAAAGCCAGCCTCAGCAAAAGTGAGGTGCTAGGCAACTCAGTGAGACCCTGTCTCTAAATAAAATACAAAATAGGGCTGGGGAGGTGGCTCAGTGGTCAAGTGCCCGTGAGTTCAATCCCTGGCACACACAACCTCCCCTCCCCCCCCCCCCCAAAAAAAGAAAAACTTGTGACTGATCCAGATAAGGAGCATGTTTAAAGGCTGGTTTAAAAAAAAAAAAAAAAGCAGATTCTTTGCACCAAAATAGAAAAGATGCCTTGAGCACATCTCAGGAATCTACAAGACTCTTCTTACCACAGGCTCAAAAGTTACAGAATATAATCTTATGTTCTTTTGAGAAGAGATCCCTAAGGTGTACAGAACAACTTAGGGAATTGTTTCCCTGGGATTTGCCTGGGTTAAACCATCAAGGCACTTGAGCCACTGCAGCTTGGTTGGAGTGGGTCCTAGTATAGCTCATGCTGGAAGCAGACCTTGACATAATCCACAGGATGTTGGTTTTACAAGCATGTAGAATGCAAGAGTCATGGGGTCATGGAAGCTTCCACTGAGATTTCAAAGGAAAGCATGGGAGGCCAGGCAGTATATGGCAGAGTCACAGTTTCTTCAAGCAGCCCCTAACTACAGAACACGTGAAGCTGTTAAGAGTGAAGCCGAAGCTACTATGGACAGACACCCCAGGAAGTTGAAGATGCCAAGAATGAGGGAAGTCGGAAACAGTGGGCAGAGCCAATTGAAGAGAGTAGCCATCTGGCTGCAGCCAGCAAGACTATAGAGGTGGTGCTCTCCAAGCCCTTTGGTGGTCACATCACCACCATGTGCCCTTGATGCTGGACATGAAGCTAAAGCACTTAATGTTTGCCCTGCGAAGTTTCAGTCTTGCTTGGTCTGATGCTGTTCATGCCCTTACTCCTTCCCTTGGGAATGGGAATGTTTACCCTGTGTCATTGTATCTTGGGAGTATGTAACTTGTTTTTAGGATTTTTTTTTTTTTTTAGGGCTAGGGTTGTGGCTCAGTGGTAGAGCACTTTCCTAGCATGTGTGAGCCACTGAGTTCGATCCTTAGCACCACGTAAAAATAAATAAAGGTATCCATCTTAAACTAAAAAAAATTTTTAAAGGATTTTTGTTTTAAAGGTTCAAAACTAAGTGTTTGCTTTGAGTCTCAGAAGAGATTTTGGACTTGGACTATTGAGCAAGGTTGGAACCATTAAGACTTTGGAGACTTATTTGGGATGAACTGAATACATTTTGCATTGTGAAATTGACATGAATCTTTGGGGGTCAGGTTCAGAAGTCTAATATGGACCTTGAACACACAACACCCCCCTCAAAAAGGCCCATGTATTGACAGCTTGATCCCCAACCTGTGATGCTGTTGCGAGGTAACAGGATCCTTAGGAGGTGGGGCCTAGTATAAGAAAGTGAGGTCACTGGAGGTGTGCCCTTAAAGGAGATCCTGGCACCTCAGCTGACCCCTCTTTCTTTGTTTCCTGGGCACCATGATGTGGGTAGCCTCTTCCATCACTCCACTGCCATGATGAAGGGTCTCATCACAGGCCCAAAGGTAACTGGGCCAACCATGTACTGAAGCCTTGGAAACTGTGAGCCAAAATAAACCTTTCTCTTCTTATTGAGAGGTAGTTTACCTCGTGTATTTGTCACAGCAACAGTAAGCTAACTAACACACCAAAAGCTGACTAGAAATAAGTGACTGCATGTATGATAATATCATTAAAGGTAACAGTCACATCAGGCTTCATATGTGCTGAACATTGTTCTGAACATGTTAGGGAGATGAGCTGGATTGGAGGCTGAGACAGGAGGATCACAAGTTCAAAGCCAGCCTCAGCAAAAGTGAAGCACTAAGCAACTCAGACCCTGTCTCTAAACAAAATATAAAAAGGGCTGTGGATGTGGTTCAGTGGTTGGGTGCCCCTTGGGTTCAATCCCCAGTACCTTAAAATAATAATAATATAACTGAGTGCAGTGGTACACATCTATAATCCCAACAGTTTAGGAGGCTGAGGCAGGAGATCATGAGTTCGAAGCCAGCCTCAGCAATTTAGCGAGGCACTAAGCTACTCAGTGAGACCCTGTCTCTAAATAAAATACAAAAAAGGGCTGTGGATGTGGCTCAGTAGTTAAGTGCCCCTGAGTTCAATCCCTGGTACCAAAAATTTTTTTTTTTTTTTTTTTTTTTTTTTTTTTTTTTTGTAAATCATTTGACAGCACTTTGGGAGGCTGAGGCAGGAGGATCGCGAGTTCAAAGCCAGCCTCAGCAATGGCGAGGCACTTAGCAACTCAGTGAGACCCTGTCTCTAATAAAATACAAAAAAAGGGCTGGGGATGTGGCCCAGTGGTCGAGTGCCCCTGAGTTCAATCCCTGGGTACCAAAAAAAAAAAAAAAAAAAAAAAAAAAAAAAAAAAAAAATCATTTGAGCTGGGCATTGTGACACATGCCTATGGTCCCAGCACTTGGAAGGCTGAGGCAGGAGGATCACTTGAGCCCATAAGTTCACTCAGCCTGAGCAACATAACAAGACCCTTGTTGGTACCCTTGTTCCCATAGATGTTTAATAGACACTAATTAAGTAATTTCCTAGAAAGTGTTAGGGGACTGGGGCTGGGTTTTTAGCTCTCAAGCACTTACCTACCATGCACAAGACCCTGAGTTCAATCCCCAGCACTTCAAAAGAAAAGAAAAACATGTCAACCATGTTTTTTACCCAGTAGTACAACTCCAAAATTTTACTTCTTTTTATCCAATACCAAAAAAAAAAAAAAAAAAAAAAAAAAATCGCAGCATACCAAAGACCTAGGTGTGTGTGTGTGTGTTACTGGGAATCAAACCCAGGGCTTCATGCATACTAGGCAAGCACTCTACCACCAAGCTAGATCTCCAGCCCTTTTTCAATTTTTATTTTATTTTTGGGTACCAGGGATTGAACTTGGGGCACTTGACTACTGAGCCACATCCCTATCCCTGTTTTGTATTTTTATTTGGAGACAGGGTCTAAGTTGCTTAGCATGCTTTGATCTAACAATCCTTCTGTCTCAGCCTCCCAAGCCACTAGAATTACAGGCATGCGCCACCATGCCCAGCCTTAAATTTTATTTTGGGACAGGGTCTTGCTAAAGTACCCTGGTAGAGCTTGAATTTGTGATCCTCCTGTCTGACTGAGCTTCCTTAGTAGCTGGTGTGTATTACCATGCCCAGCCAAAGGCTATCAATGTACAAAGGCCTTGTACTGAGAGATGAACACACTACCAGAAAAACAAAAAGATGTTCAGCATTCATATTACAAAATAAATCTAGAACTTTTTGACCTGTGGTATTGATAATGACCAGTGCTTTTGAAGTTCAGTTTCAATTGCAGAGCAATTTGTATAATGTGACCCCCATTTAGGATTTTTTTTTTTTTTTTTTTTTTTTTTTTTTTGGTACTGGGGATTGAACTCAGGGGCTCTTAACCACTGGGCCACATCCCCAGCCCTTTTTTTGTATCTTATTTAGAGACAGGGTCTCACTGAGTTGCTGAGTGCCTCACCCTTGCTGAGGCTGGCTTTGAACTTGTGATCCTCCTGCCTCAGCCTCCCAAGTGCTGGGATTACAGGCGTGTGCCACCACGCCCGGCTAGGATTTTTTAAAGTCATCATTTTTAAGCACAGCATACTGATATTCCCATACTTTCTGTACACATTTAGTATGGAGTTTTATACTTGAGCTGTCAAATATTTCACATTATAAAATGATGTTCATACCCAGGAGTTCAGTTTTGCCCATCTTTTGTACAAAAATATATATTGAATATTTTTGTGTATTTCCCTTTTTAAATACAAATGGCTAGGAAATGGATACATGAGATATGCTAAAATTGGAAAAACTTTGGATTTATTTTGAAGATTTGTTCTTGAACTGTTGACTGTTCAATTATAGAGGAATGTAAATTAGAGAATTATTTATGTAATGGTCAAAGAGGTGACAAAGTAAAAAATCTTTAAAGATTTAGAATCAGCATCCAAAATCCATTTTAGTAATCTAAATTCTGAGGAAATTTAATAGTATATTGGAATTGTTGGTGGAGATGAGGCTTACTACATATTATAATAGAGGAAAAAATTACAGGGGCTGCTCTGGATTCGGTCTCCAATCTTGGGGGGAAAAAAAAAGACAGGTTATAATTTAGGATTGTTCTATGTTCTAGCTTTCTAGAAAGAACCATCTTGTCTTGTTTTTTTCTTTGTTTATAATGCTGGTGATCAAGCCCAACATCTCATCCAACTAGGTGAGCACTGTACCACCCAGTCCCTAAACTTTTTTTTTTTTTTTTTTTTTTTTTTTTTTGTGGTACCGGGGATTGAACTCAGGGGCACTCGACCACTGGGCCACATCCCCAGCCCTTTTTTTGTATTTTATTTAGAGACAGGGTCTCACTGAGTTGCTAAGTGCCTCGCCATTGCTGAGGCTGGCTTTGAACTCGCGATCCTCCTGCCTCAGCCTCCCAAAGTGCTGGGATTACAGGCGTGCGCCACCCGCGCCCGGCTTCCTCTAAACTTATTTAGGGATTTACATAAAAAAGGAAGTAACTTTCTCTCATGGACTATACCTGGAAGCTTTTACACTAAATATTCCTAATAGGCTTGAATGTCTTCAAGGAGTCTGTGAACTATTTTGAGAAGTGTGTAAAATTTTGTATCTGTGTATGCATTTTTTAAAAAATATATATTTGTTTTATTATTCTTATTCTTACGTGGTGCTGAGGATCGAACTCGGGCTGCCCACATGCTAGGAACAAAATACTATTTTTACCAGGTTCGCAAAATGGTATAATCTAAGAAAGGTCCCTCCCTTGGTAGATCAGACTTCCATCATATCAGGTTCTACCATGTGTCCCCTAGTCTGCTTTCCCCTACCATATTCAGCCTCAACTGAACCCTATCTTTCTTTTTTTTTTTAATATTTATTTATTTGCTTTATTTTATTTTATTTTATATTTTATTTTTTTGTGGTACCGGGGATTGAACTCAGGGGCACTCGACCACTGGGTCAGATCCCCAGCCCTTTTTTTGTATTTTATTAGAGACAGGGTCTCACTGAGTGGCTAAGTGCCTCGCCATTGCTGAGGCTGGCTTTGAACTTGTGATCCTCCTGCCTCAGCCTCCCAAAGTGCTGGGATTACAGGCGTGCGCCACCGCGCCCAGCTCTATTTATTTGCTTTAGTTGTACACAAATGCATATATTTTTACGTGATGCTGAGGATCAAACCCGGGCCGCACACGCGCTAGGCGAGCGCCCCACCGCTGAGCCACATCCCAGGCCCTGAACCCTATCTTTCTTGATTAAAGAAGCCCATTGGAAGAGGGAATAAGATGGAATTAATGCTTCGCAAGTGTCTTTTTTTTTTTTTTCTTTTTTTTTTTGGTACCAGTGATTGAGCTCAGAGACACTCAGGCACTGAGCCACATCCCTGGCCCTATTTTGTATATTATTTAGAGACAGGGTCTCACTGAGTTGCTCAGCACCTCACCATTGCTGAGGCTGGCTTTGAACTCGAGATCCTCCTGCCTCAGCCTCCTGAGCCACTGGGATTACAGGTATGCACCACCACGCCCAGCTCAAAAGTTTTTTAATGGAGGAGAGAATACCACCTTGTGAGTAGAGGGTTGCTGGTTTAGGATAATAACCCTAACGTGAAGTGACCTGCCATAAGGATCTGTTGTTGCAATCTTTTGATTATTTTTTTTCTCTCTTCTTTTTCTTTTAATTTGTTTTGATTTTTATTTCTTAAGTTATGTTATTGCTCCATGGGAGGATTCATTTAATTATTATGTAGTCAACTTGTCCCCTCTTTCTGCTCAACCCAAGACATTTCTCCTCTAACTCTTCCCCTCCTAAGGAACTGAACTTAGGTAGTCCTCATCTCTTGCCAAAAAACTCTATTTCTCCAATGAGATTCCTTCAAGTACTCCTGACTTTGTTGTACTGTTTTGCCATTAAGCCCTAGTCTACTGTAGCATAGAGACTTTGCAAAGCTTGCATATTTTCTTAGCCTAGGTGACTTTACACTAGGTTCAGGCTTTCCACAGAAAGTTCCATTAAATGACATCACTAAAGCCAATAGTTCAGTTTCTTTAAACTGATCATGTTTATAAATTTTGTCATATTGATCAAGATATCTCTCCTATTCATAATAACTACGTGTATTTGCAGGTGAACTCAACAAGCCTTTAAAAAAATAAGCCTATGCAAAACTGAATGGTTTGTGGAATTTTGTTCGTTTGTTTGTTTTTTGCAGTACTGCGGATTGAAACCAGGGTGCTCTACCACTGAGGTACATCGCCAGCCCTTTTTATTTTTTGTTTTGAGACAGGGTCTCACTAAACTGCTGAGACTGGCCTCAACTTGCAATCCTTCTGCCTCAGCCTCCCAAGTAGCTGGAAAAACAGGTGTGCACCACCATATCCAGTGACATTGGATGGTTTGCTGCAACAGGTTAACCATCCCAACTATTGGATCTTCAATATGTGGCCAATAAATTGCCAGTTCTGTTTAAGTCACTTTGAAGTTGGATTTTTTCTCGCTTGCAAAATAAACTATTCTAACATTCTAAAGATAAAACACCCAGGTTTTTCTGAAGGGTTTTAGCATCCATAACAGAAGACTTGATTTTACCATGTTTATTTCACAATATACATCTGTGGGTATCATTTTTTTTTTTTCTTGCTTTCTTTTTTCAGTATCAGGGATCAAACTCAAGGCTTCAATCATATTAGATAAGTGCTATAACACTGAGTTACAACCCAAGCCCAGGTTTGGGGGTCTTTTATCTGTACATCCATAAGAGAAAATATTGGAAGAGATGAGAGTGAAGTGATCATCCTTATCTGTCAACTTAAAGAGAAATAAAGCTCTCCAGCTCATATGAAAAGAATCAGTGACCACATTCACTGGATTGTTTTGTAATTTGGCTTGACTATTTAAAATTATTTGTTTGTTTGTTTATTTTTGTACTGAGGATTGAACTCAGGCTGTACCACTCAGCCATATCACTATCCCTTTTCATTTTTCATTTTGAGACAAGGTCTCACTAACTTTTCCAGACTGGCCTTGAACTTGAGATCCCCCTGCCTCAGTCTCCCTAGTTGCTAGGATTACTGGTGTGCACCACCATGCCCAGCTTAAATTTTTTTTTTTTTAATTTTTATCAAAGACATGTACTTTCCAGTATGTGTGGGGCTCTGACATCAATCCCAGCACACACACAAAAAAAGCATTTGCCTTTCTGCTCAACTGCCCCATTTTCCTTCTCTCTCCACTTCTCCTATCCTTCTGTCCCTAATATCTGTTATTGCCACTCCAAACTTAGTGGTATAGAAGAGTAACTGATTTATTATTATCTTTCACAGATCTGGGGGTTGCCTGGGTTCAGGTAGATAGTACTCACTCAGGGTTTCTCCTGTAGTGTGATCAGGTTGTGGTTGGGATTTGAGTCCTTGAAAGAGCCTCCATTCTTCTGCCCCTGAGCTGGGAAGAAAAATGGTGCCAAAATAGTTGGGAATGCTGGTGACACCTTTCTCTATGACTGTGTGTTCTCTCTGGCATGGTGACTTCAGGGTAGTCAGACTTACATGACAGCTCAGGGTTCCAAAGGCACATATCAGAGTCTGGGAGAAGATATGTTACCTTCTATGTCTTGGCCTTGGGAGGCATATGGCTACCTTCTCCATTATATTTTTTAGAAGCAAGGCGGTAAGGCCAGCCCATATGCAAAGGAAAATGAATTAGACTCCACCTTATATAGGAAGAATCTGTAGATTTATTTTTTATTTTTGTTTAACTTGCTCATATTTTAATACTCTTCCTACTCCCTCTCCAATGATTCAACCTAAAGTTCTTAGGTGAGATAGGCACACACACAGAGGGAAGACAGTGTGAAGACACACACAGGGAAAGAACACCACATGGAGACACATTGGAGTGGTGAATCTAAGCCAAGGAATGCCAAGAATTGTTGGCAACCACCAGCAGCTGGGAGAGAGGCACGGAAGATTCTTCCTATGACCTTCAGAGAGAGCATGGCCCTGCAGACACCTTGACTTCAGACTTCTAGCCTATAGAACTGTGAGACAATAAAATCAATTGTTTTAAGTCACCTAGCATTATGGTTTAAATCTGTAGTGTCCCTGAAAGGCTCTTGCAATTAAAGACTTGGTCCCCACTGCAGCAATGTCTAACCTCATCAACGAATTAATCCATTTGATGGATTACTAATTTGAATGGATTATTGGGAAATTGGAGGAAGTAGGTCATGGGGCATGCCCTGAAAAGGATTATCTTGTCCTTGGCTCCTTCCTTACTCTCTCTGCTTCCTAGCCACTATGAGCTGAGCAACTTTCCTCCACCATGCCCTTCTACCATGATGTTTCTGCCTTGGAGCCAGATGACCATGGACTGAAAACTCTGTAACGGTAAAATAAATCTTTCCTTCATTAAGTTGTTTTTCTCAAGTTTCTGTCACAGAAATGCAAAGCTGACTAACACACCTAGTCCGTGGTATTTTGTTATGGCAGCCCTCAAAACTAATACAGGCACATTAAGGAAAGCCACATTTATGAATTGAAAACAGGGATTATGTCAGTGAATGCATATTGTGATCCATTTTTTCATCCTCTACCATCTGCCTGCTCTCAGATGGAAACTAAGAGTCCTTTGGCAAACCTGACTAGCCTGAGAGAAAAGATCTAAAGTTGTTGAAATTGAGGGTTTTCCAACAAACAACCCAGCCTGGTAACTGAGTGATAAAGCTCAACAAATTCCACCTACACACACACACAAAGCTTCATTTTAGTTCTTCATTTTTAAATCTTAACAGAAAATTGAGGATTACCAGATAGATAGCTGAGGCAAGCCTCCATCTTTTTTTTTTTTGCTTTAGTCATACACAATACATTTTACGTGGTGCTGAGGATTGAACCCGGGCCATGCGCGCGTGCTAGGCGAGTGCTCTACCACTGAGCCACAATCCCAGCCTCACAAGCCTCCATCTTGAAAGACAAAACAACAAACGGTGGAGGTATGGGGACCAGAAGGAGCCATGGAGAAAACAGCAGATGGTACAAGAAAAAAAACTTTTTGGTCCCCCCCCCCCCCCCAATACTGGGGATTGAACTCAGGGTGCTCTGTCACTGAGTTGATATCTCCAGCCTTTTGTTTGTTTTATTTATTTAAATTTTGAGACAGGGTCAGGCTAGTCTCAAACTTGAGGTCCTCCAGCCTCAGCCTCCAGGAGTAGCTAGGATAACAGGAATGTACCAAAACGTAATAGAAGAGTTAGAATTAAAGTTGACAGCTAGGTATGGTGGTACATGCCTATAATCCCAGCTATTTAAGAGGCCGAGGCAGAAGGATTACTTGAGAACAGAAGTTCAAAGCCAGCTTGGACCATAAATGTGTGTGTGTGTGTGTGTGTGTGTGTGTGTGTGTGTGTGTGTTGTATTTTTTTGTTTTTTAAGAAAAGATCTCTCCTTATTCAGGCCAATATGGACATTTTATAAATAGCCTCAGCTGGCTAATTACCTCTGGGCTTTTCTCTATTGAATAAAAAATAAAGCATAAAAATAAAATGACCAAAAAAAAATCTCTCCCAGAAAGTGAAGCCAAAAAGACAAACATGGAAAACAGAGAAAAGATAGGAAAATAAGATCATCCTGATATGTCAATATCCAAATGCAATTTGAGATCCATAAAAAGAGAATAGTGAAAACAAAAGAGGGGAAATCATTAACAAAATAATTCAGAACTTTCCAGAACTCGAGAATAAGAATTCCCAGATTCAAAATGCCCCAACACAATAAATAAAAGAAGACCAACTCCAAAACACATTATTTGTGAAATTTCAGAAAACCAAACATAAAAAGAAGATTTGTAGGCTTCTGGGGAATATGAAGCCTGTTAAATATAAAGGATCAATAATCAGAATGTTGGAGGGAGGCAGGAAGTACTGGGGAGTGATATTGACCAAACATATTGTTATATTGTGTGCATATGTGAACACGTAACAAATCCCATCATTATGTACAATTATAATGCACCAATAAAAAATAATGTGGAAAGAAAAAAATCAGAATGTCCTCAGGTGTCTCAACAGCAACTCTGGAAACTAGAAAGAAGACAATGGAGAGGTGCCTTCAGAATTCTTAGGAAAATTTATTTCCAATCTAAGGCTCTACATGTGGCCAAATTATTTGTCAAGCATGAGGGTAGAATAAAGACAATTTTAGTCAAGTGTGGTATTGCACACCTGTGCCAGCTACTCTGGAGGTGAAAGCAGGATGATCACAAGTTCAAGGCCAGCCTCAGCATTTTGGTGAGGAACTGTCTCAAAATTTTTAATAAAGGGGGCTCGAGTTGTGGCTCAGCGGTAGAGCACTTGCCTAGCATGTGCGCAGCCCGGGTTCGATCCTCAGCACCACATATAAATAAACGCATTGTGTACAACTAAAGCAAATAAATAAATATTTTTAAAAAAATTTTTTTAAAGACTGGGGCTTGGCTCAATGGCGTGCCTCACATGTACAAGGTCCTCCATTCAATCCCCAGTATTGCAAAAATAAATAAGATGGACTAATGGGATACTTTGTACATGTATTTGTGAATGAAAATTTATATTTGTTTTCCTTGCTTTCTATTTTAAGTGAAAACATTTATTACATTATATCCTTTTTATGCCCTCTATCCTTAGAATGTAATTCTGCATGTTAGAACTCCTATTTGCACTAAAAAGAACTAATTTAAAAAAAATTCCTATTTGCAGAGACAAAAAAATTACTTAAACAACCTTAAACAATAAAAGGTGATTTATTGGTTCATTTAACTGGTGAGAACAGAGGTGAAACTGGCTGCAGGATAAACTAAACTCAGGGGTTCTGAGATCCTGTTTTTTATCTTCCTTTTCTTCTATTTCTCCTTTTCTGGCCTTATTGCTTCCTCCCACCTGTAGGCTTTCTCTATACAATAGGAGCCAAACCACAGCTAGTTCCAGACTTACACCATCCCAGGTTAGCAATCTTAGAGGAAGGCAAGTGTATCAGTATATATAATTCCAGAGAATGGTTCTGATTGACCTGGTCTGGATTCTGTGTTCAATCCTTGGATTCAGAGGTATAGCCAGGGGCTTAGGAACTGTGAGTGGCCAAGCCTGCATCACATACCTACCTGTGAAGAAAATAGTTCAAAATTTTCCAGAACTCAAGAAAAAGAATTGCCATATTCAAAATGTCCCAACACAATGAATGAAAGAAGACCTACTCTAAAACATGTTATTTGTGAAATTTCAGAAAATTTCAGGTCTTTGAGGTAGAGTACTACAGTTGGTAGTTGATTGAATTGGATTTCTATTTTCCCAGAATAAGATGGAAATGGTGCTTCTATAAGAAGAAGGCAAGAAAGAAGTTGGGGAGATAAAGATAATATGTCTAGCTGGATGCAGTGATGCTTGCCTGTAATTTCAGCTACTTGAGAAACTGAGGCAGGGGGATCACAAGTTCAAGGCCTGCCTCAGCAGCTTAGCAAGGCCCTAAGCAATTTAGCAAAACCCTGTCCTTAAAAAAAAAAAGTTTGCTGGGCACGGTGGCGCACACCTGTAATCCCAGCAGCTCAGGAGGCTGAGGCAGGAGTATCATGATTTTAAAGCCAGCCTCAGCAAAAACCAAGGTGCTAAAAAATAAAGTTTGTTATATACTGGACATTTCTTTTTTTTTTTTTTTTTTTTTTTTTTTTTGGTACTGGGGATTGAACTTAACCATTGAGCCACATCCCCAGCCCTTTTTTGTATTTTATTTAGAGACAGGGTCTCAGTGAGTTGCTTAGGGCTCCTCACAAAGTTACTGGGGCTGGCTTTGCACTTGATACCCTGCTGCCTCAGCCTCCTGAGCCACTGGGATTACAGGTGTGAGCCACCATTCCTGGCTACCCTGGACCTTTCACTCAGATGGCCCAATAAGATAAGCAGTTTCTCATCTTTCCCTATATTTTGTTTTGTTTTAGGGAAAATTTTGTAGATGTGTTTTATTTATTATGGTCTAATTATAATGGTAAATAATTGGAATTATTTACTTGTCCTTTATATGGTTTGCCCTGGAAAACAGCCATAAAAGTAAAAAACTCTAAAGTTTGTTGTCATGATGTGTTGAAAAAAAAAAAGAATTAGGCAATTCTTTTTCTTCCCCTCTTTTGGTACTGGGGGTACTTTACTACTGAGCCACATCCCCAGCCCTTTTTATTTTTTATTTTGAGACAGAGTCTCACCAAGTTGTTTATAGCCTCACTAAGTTGCTGAGGCTGGCCTCAAACTTGCTATCTTCCTGCCTCCACTTCCTGAGCTGCTGGGATTATAGGAGTGTGCCACCATACTCTGCTAAGTATTCACTGGAGTTAGTTAAAATCTGCTGTTTGGGTTTCATACCTCCCCCTGCCCCAGTACTGGGGATCAAACCAAGGCCTCACACATGCCAAGAAAATGCTACCACTTATCTACAGCCCCAAATATGCATTTTGTTTGTTTGTTTGTTTGTTTGGTACCGGGGATTGAACGCAGGGGCACCCCACCACTGAGCTACATCTCTAGTCCTATTTTGTATTTTATTTTGAGACAGGGTCTCACTGAGTTGCTAAGTGCCTTGCCATTGCTGAGGCTGGCTTTGAACTCGCGATCCTCCTGCCTCAGCCTCCCAAGTGCTGGGATTATAGGCATGCGCCACCGTGCCTGGCTTCAAATATGCAGTTTTTAATAACTTTCTTTTAAAAAAAAATATACAGGTTCAAGATTATTCCTACAATGCCTATCTTACTTGGTTATATTCTAATATTTTATCCCTTTCTGTTTGTTTGTTTTGTGTTCTCCCAGTACTGGAGATTGAACTCAGGGCCTCCTGCATGCTAGGCAACTGCTTTACCACTGAGCTACATCTCCATACCTTGTTAAAATTTTGTTTTATTTTAACACAGGGTCTAAATTGCCACGGCTGGCCTCAAACTTTGAATCCTCCTGCTTCAGCCACCCGAGTGGCTGGATAACACCCCATCACATCCTACTATGCCCTGCTGTTATTCCCTTATATAATTGAAGTTTTAATTGGGCACATAAATATATGCTCAGCTAAAAATGAATTTTCCCATTTCCTATCTAACTACTTACTTATGGCATGTGACTAGGTTGTGTCCAATGATCTAAGAAACAAAGTAATATATGCAACTACGAGGTTATACCCTTAATTTCCACATTTTATCAACCATGAATCTTTTATGCCTGGATAGTGATGACGTACCCATGTCATCTATAAATTACCACCAACTCAACATTAGAAGAAAGAGTACAGACAAGAAACAAAGGGGGAATATGGTGCTGATAGTGATGGAACTCTATGCTTATATTATTTTACTCAAATGATTAAATAACCTATCTATGCACAAAAGTGGCAAATTTCCATTTTGGTGAGATTTAGATATAACAGCAATTCAAATTCATTACAATGAACCAAGCATGGAGATTCATACCTGTAATCTCAGTGATTCAGGAGGCTGAGACACAAGTATCACAAGTTAGAGGCCAGCCTCATCAACTTAGCAAAACCATCTCAAAACAAAACAAAGCAAAAAAGGGCTGGGGATATAGCTTACTGGTAGAGCGCCCCTGGGTTCAATCCCCAGTACTGCAAAGCAAACACGCAAATAAAAAGCCAAACTTATTAAAATGAGATTTTACTGTACAGCAAAATCCACTAGTTTAGTTTTTCAGCATTTTTTTTCAAAAAGAGATGTGGTCTTGCTATGTTGCCCAGGCTGATTTTGAACCCCTCAGCTCAAGGGATTCTTTTGCCTCAGCCTCCTAAGTAGATGGGACTATAGGCTCACCACTATACCTGGCTTACAGCAGCTTTTTTGTGTTACCTACAGTTAAACTTTGATTTTCTCAAAGCTGATTTTGCACTAGCTTTAAAAAATAATTATAAAAGGATGTCTAACCAGTTGAAGAGAATAGAAAGAAGTACACTAGTGGTATTAATTTATATGCAAACTTTTTTTTTTTTTTTTTTTTTTTTTTGTGGTACCGGGGATTGAACTCAGGGGCACTGAACCACTGGGCCACATCCCCAGCCCTTTTTTTGTATTTTATTTAGAGACAGGGTCTCACTGAGTTGCTAAGTGCCTCGCCATTGCTGAGGCTGGCTTTGAACTCACGATCCTCCTGTTTCAGCCTCCCAAAGTGCTGGGATTACAGGCGTGCGCCACCACGCCCAGCTTATATGCAAATTTATTAGAGGTAGGAATACCTTTAAAAAGAATAGCAACAGGGGCTGGGGTTGTGGCTCAGCAGCGGAGCGCTCGCCTTGCACATGCACGGCCCGGGTTCGATCCTCAGCACCACGTAAACATAAATGCATTGCATTGTGTACAACTAAAGTAAGTAAATAAATATCTTTAAAAAAAAGAATAGCAACATTTTGTTATAATCGAATTTTGTTCCCGTGGATGCATAATTTCACTTTGCAGAACTTAGAAGTTAAATGGAAGGCACCCTAAATGTCCCACTGTATTTCAACAAGTGGAAAGAAATCCTTTAAGTATAATAAAAGGAGAGGTATTAACATAGTACCCTAACATGGGTTAAAAAAAAAAAAAAAAATGGTGGGTCTGGGGTTGTGGCTCAGCGGCAGAGCGCTCGCCTCGCACGTGCGCGGCCCGGGGTTCGATCCTCAGCACCACATAAACATAAATGCATTGCATTGTGTACAACTAAAGCAAATAAATAAATATTTAAAAAAAAATTGGTTACACAATTTGATTATTGGCTTTAAGGGTACATAATTCAGGCAGTGAAAAGCTCGGCTTCTTCTTAACTTAGTGTTCCCTTCTTTCACCACACCTTTTTACACACACTTGTATTCACAAGAATACAAGCACATTCTTCCAAATGAATACACTGTTGATGTACCTACTGCTTAGTCTTAGACCGAATTCAGCTCATGGCCATAAATGAGAGTTTTTTGCTTATAATTTGCTTATAATTATAATTGAATCATAACCACTCACTAAAACTGGCCCTAAGAACACACTTCAAAGTCCTTTGACTTTTTTTATTTTATTATGGTGCTGGGGATTGATCTCAGGACTACATCCCAGTTCTTTTAGTTTTTCATTTGGAGAAGGGAGTCTCACTAAATTGCTGAGGCTGGCCTCAAATTTGAGATCCTTATGCCTCAGTCTCCCAAGTAGCTGGAATTACATATGTGCACCCCCATACCTGGCTCTTTGGCTTATTTTATATCCTATACTTTTCACATTTAAGGTTTACCTTCCACATTGTTACACTCTAATTTTTAAGAGGACTGTTTATTCCTTGTAGTATTCTTGTTTGACCATAGAGGGCAGAAGGTCATTAAAAAAGTTAAGTAGCCAGCATGGTGGTGCACCTGTGTCCCAGCTAGTTGGGAGGCTGAGAAGACTATTGGAGCCCAGGAGTTTGGGGACTGCCTCAGCAACATAGCAAAGACCTCATTTTTTAAAACAAACAAATTAAAAAAAAAAAAAAAGAAAAAGAAAAAGGAAAAAAAAAAAAAAAAAAAAACCTGGGTATTGAGGATATAGCACAGTGGTAGAGCACTTACTAAGCATGTGCAAGGCCCTGGATTCAATTCCCAGAACCAAGGGGAAAAAAATCAAATTACTTTGGCAGCGATTCATAATACCCATCTGCTCTCCATTTCATGACTTGAGGAAATTGAAACAATTAAATTTACTCTATTGTTTACATATTAGAGGATTTTTTTGGGGGGGGGGTGCCAGGGATTGAACTCAGGGGCACTCGACCACTGGGCCACATCCTCAGCCCTTTTTTGTATTTTTAGAGACAGGGTCTCAACTGAGTTTCTAAGTGCCTCGCTATTGCTGAGGCAGGCTTTGAATTCATGATCCTCCTGTCTCAACCTCCCAAGTGCTGGGATTACAGGTGTGCACCACCGTGCCCGTCTTCAATTTTGTTTTTTTTTCAGTTTAAATTAAATCTCACATGAACTACATTTTCTATTAAAAATATAAAGAGGAGCCGGGTGTGGTGGCACACTCCTGTAATCCCAGCAGCTCGGGAGGTTGAGACAGGAGGATCTTGAGTTCAAAGCCAGCCTCAGCAACCGTGAGGAACTAAGCAACTCAGTGAGACCCTGTCTCTAAATAAAATACAAAATAGGGCTGGGGATGTGGCTCAGTGGCTGAGTGTGCCTGAGATCAATCCCCAGTACCCTCCAAAATATATATAAAGAGGGTCCAACTCACCAGAAGAGTCTAAGATTAAGTTGGGTACTGTGGCACATGCCTATAATCTCAGTGACTGTGGAGGCTGACAGGAAGATCACAAGTTCTAGATCAGCCTCAGCAATGTACGTGAGACCCTATCTCAAAAAAGTGAGAAAAATGGGGATGTAGGTCGAGTCAGTGAAAAGTAAAGCACTGATGGATTAGATGCCCAGTACCAAAAAAGGATTATCAGCTTCTTCTGTTAAGCTGTCAAATTCACGCTTTGAAGCTCTGCAGAGAAACAGAACCCTGCTTTATATTGAATACCAATTGCCTTGAATTAAGTTACCTTTAAATTTCTAACAAAAAGTAAACAACATTGGATATTGATGCACTCTAGTTACTATAGTTCATTTGGGTTAATTTGTTCTATTTTTTTTTTTTTTTGTACCGGGGATTGACCTCGGGGGCACTCGACCACGGGGCCACATCCCCAGCCCTTTTTTGTGTTTTATTAGAGACAGGGTCTCACTGAGTTGCTAAGTGCCTCACCATTGATGAGGCTGGCTTTGAACTCATGATCCTCCTGCCTCATCTTCCCAAGTGCTGGGATTACAGGCATGCGCCACCACGCCTGGCTGTTCTATTTTTTAAATGCAGTGTTAATATTTCAATATGTAAGGAAAATAGATTAGAAAATTAGAAACTACAGTAGCTTAAAACAAAGAAAACTGGGGCTGGGGTTGTGGCTCAGCGGTAGAGCGCGCGCCTAGCACAGTGCTTGGCCCAGGTTCCATCCTCAGCGCCACATAAAAATAAAGGCATTGTGTGCAACTAAAACAAATAAATAAATATAAATTAAAAAAAAAACTGTAGCATAAATGGGGCATGGTGGCACATGCCAGTAATCCCAGGAACTCGGAGAATAAGTCATGAAGATTACAAATTCAAGGTCAGCCTCAGCAACTTAGTGAGACCCTGTCTCAAAATAAAAAATAAAAAGAGCTGGGGATGTAGCCCATAGTAAAGGGAACCAGGGTTCAGTTCCTAGTACCAGAAAATAAAATAAAAGGCTGGGAATGTAGCTCAGTGGTAGAGTGCACCTGATTTCCATCTCCAGTACTGAAAAGTAATTTTAAAAAGAAAACTATAGCATAATTAAATAAAAATGTATCATGCATAATTATACAAAGTCCTGGTAGCCTTCCAAATTCACTGAATTTAACAAATTACATAAATGGGGGTGCTGGAGTTGTGGCTCAGTGGTAGAGTGTTCACCTGGCATGTGCGCGGCCTGGGTTCAATCCTCAGCACCACATAAAAATAAACTCATTGTGTACAACTAAAGCAAATAAATAAATATTCAATAAATAAATAAATAAATGGATTTCTTTTATTTTTTCTTCTACTTTTTTTTTTTTCCTTCCCAGTACTGGGGATTGAACCTAGGGCCTTGCACATGATGGGCAAGCATTGAGCTATACCCCAGCCCTTTTTAAAATTTTGAGACAGGATCTCACTAAATTTCCCAGCCTGACCTCAAACTTGTGATCCTCCTGCCTCAGCTTCCCAAGTAGCCGGGAATACAGGTGTACACACCATGCCCCTGACACAAAAAGAAATTTTAAAGAGGAATCGAATATCTTAATCCACCAGAACCTTCCTGTGGTGTCATTGAGTATAATATATTGAGCACATCTTTTATGTTAATACCAACTAATCAATTGTAATTGGTATAATTACTACTTTGCTATTTTCTCCTAGTGTTCATTATTGCTGAATACATAATTACAGCACAGGATATAATTTATTCTTTGGCAATATGTCAATTATAGACCCAGCACTTTCAATGCATGTTTCCCTTTATAGAATTTGTATATAATATAAAGAATGCAATGTAAACTCATCTATTCAGTGTTTAAAACCTGATAATTTTAGTGACCGCTGAAGGTTGTTTGTCTCTACAATTGCATCTATTCATCTTGTAGAGGAAAGGACATTTTGAAAAACAAGACAGCAGGAAGTGACATAGGCTGGTAATATAGATGGCCTATTTTTGTTGTTGTTGTTTTTGTCTTTGTTTTGGTAACAGGGATTGAACCCAGGAGCACTTAACCACTGAGCCACATCCCCAGTCCTCTTTATTTTTTATTTTGAGAATGGATCTCATTAATTTCTTGGGGCCTCACTAAGTTGCTCAGACTGGCCTCAAACTTATGATCCTCCTGCCTCAGCCTCCTGAGTCCCTGGGATTACAGGCATGCACCACCACACCCAGCTGATGGCCTATTTCTCCTTTCAATCCCTGCTTCTTTCCCTCTGAAAAGACACCAGACAATGGTGTTATCAAGATATTTTTTGTGGAAACTGATGGTACAGACACTTGAAGGCACCCATTTCAACATTACTGATCACATTACTACCACCAGCTTCAGAATGACAATGTTTTGTTGCCCATTTTTATGTTTTGATTTTGAAGTTTTGATTTCTGAACTTTGAAACTAAAAGAGAGTAAAGGTCTTAGGTGAAAGTATTATAGTGGTAATATAGTATGTGATTTTTTAAAAAAAAAAAAGTGGCACTAGATGCAAAACATATATAATTAAAATATTTTTGTGGTATATATACACAATGGAGTATTACTCAGCAATAAAAGAGAATAAAATCATGGCATTCGCAGGTAAATGGATGAAGTTGGAGAATATAATGCTAAGGGAAGTTAGCCAATCCCAAAAAGCCAAATGCCAAATGTTATCTCTGATATAAGAAGGCTGATTCACAGTGGGTTTGGGATGGGGAGCATAGGAGGATTAGAGGAACACTAGAATGGCCAATGGGGAAGGAGGGGAAAGGAGGAGGCAAAAGGGTGAATTAAAAAAAAAAAAAAAAAAAGATGGTAGAATGAGATGGATATCATTACCTGAAGGAGCCCCAATTAGGAAGGGTTATTGCGGCTAGCTGGAAGCCATAAGTTCCACCTGATATGTATGTGACGCACCTGTAAACACACGTGAGGCACCCGCAAAGCTAAGGGTATATAACCAGGTGAAAGCGGTCGGAGAAAGGAGGAGAATTCATTCAGTCAGTCGTGCAGTCGCTCGGTTGGTCAGAAGGAGAGTTCAGGTCAGAGAAGAAAAGAATCAGAGCGGCCAGAACGTAGGCAGAGCGGTTACAGAAGAGAAACCAGATAGAAGAAGTAATTGCTGGTCAGTCAGGCCGAGGCTCCCGAGGAAGAAGGAAGAAAGAAGAAAGAAGAAACAAGCTCTAAAAAATAATCTTTCTCTAAGCTAAGCTCTCTCTATCTTTCTTTCTCTCTCTAAGTTCTCTCTAAGAAAGTAGAAGTAAAAGTAGTAATAGCTTTACTCTGCCTCCGAGTTTTCCTCCCGCGGCGCCGTGGCTGGCCATGACAGGCAGCTTACAATACCCTAAGTGCATGTATGAATACACAAATGGTGTGAATGTGGTTTGTATACAACCAGAGATACGTAAAATGTGCTCTATAAGTATAATATGAAGTGTAGTACATTCTGCTGTCATTTTAACAGCTTAGAATAAAAAATAAATTAAAAAATAGAGAAATAGAAAATAAAGACATTTTGGGAAAATGCAAAAAAAAAAAAAAAAAAAAAAAATTAAATGGTGCCACAATCTCTTTGTGACCCCAAACAGCACTCAGTAAAATTTCCAGCTGTGGACAACTGTAAGCTGCCTGGTACCGTAAACCGGGATAAAAAACTCTCGGAGGCAGAGTATAGCTTTTACTACTTTTACTTCTACTTTCTTAGAGAGAGCTTAGAGAGGGAAAGAAAGATTTTTAGAGAGAAAGATTAAAGAAAGCGAGCTTTAGAGCTTCTTTCTTCTCTCTTCTTTCTTCTGTCTTCTGTCTTCCTTGGGAGCCTCGGCCTAACTCTGACCAGTCATTACTTCTTCTATCTGGTTTCTCTTCTGTCTTCTATCTGGTTTCTCTACTGTAACCGCTCTGCCTACGTTCTGGCCGCTCTGATTCTTCTGACCGACCGAGTGACTGCCCGGCTGACTGAATTCTCCGTTCTCCTCACTCGGACCGCTTTCACCCGGTTATATACCTTCAGGTTTGCGGGTGCCTACAGGTGCGTCACATACATATCAGGTGGAACTTATGGCTTCCAGCTAGCTGCAACAGCCCTTCCTAATTAGGGCTCCTTCAGACAACCTCTGTAGAGTAGGTAACTGTAGCCTCCAAGTGATTCTATACAAAGCACTCAGTAATGTGCTCCATTAGCCAAGGGTATATCCTGCTAAGATATAGTTTCCACCAACGTGTTATTTCCTTTTGATTGGTATTCATTATGAATGCTATGCTACTACTTTCTTCAAACAAATTTAACTGATGCATCTTGCCAAAAGGAGTATGTAATCTTAGACATTACAGGTGTTATAAAAGGTATATCTTACTGGTAGAACATTTGCCTAGCATGCATAAGGCCCTGGGTTGGATCCCCAGTGCTACAAAACAAACAGAAGAAGAAGGTAGATCTGGTGTCCTTAATTACAAATGTCAAAATTGTTGAAGAACATTACTTGAACCGAAAACTAGGACTCACACATTTTTTCTACAGTTAAATTGTTAAGTAGCATCAATGAAAACTTGACAGAAAACTAATTGTCATGTGTGTTGCATTTGGGTTCCCCAAGAAACAAACTGAAATTGACATTCAAGAAGTTTATTAGGGGGCTGGGGTCGTGACTCCATGTTAGAGAGCTTGCCAAGCATGTGTGAGGCACTGGGTTCAATCCTTAGCACCACATAAAAATAAAATAAAGGTATTGTGCCCACCTACAACTAAAATACATACATATATATAAAGTATAAACATATATACAAAGTAGTATATAAAACATATAATTTTTTTTGTGTGTGTGGTACTTCGGATTGAACTCAGGGGCACTTGACCACTGGGTCACATCCCCAGCCCTTTTTTGTATTTTATTTAGAAACAGGGTCTCACTAAGTTGCTAAGTGCCTCGCCATTGTTGAGGCTGGCTTTGAACTCACGATCCTCCTGCCTCAGCCTCCCAAGGTGCTGGGATTAAAGGTGTGCACCACCATGCCCAGCTAAAATATATAATTTTTTAAAAGAAGTTTATTAGGGAGCACTGTTGGAATGAACACTTGTGGGAGAACCAAGGAAGCATGATTGACCAGAAGAAGTTGAGCTGTGCTACATTTGCAAGAAAGGCATCCACCAAGCCTATAGTTAGCCTTAGAGCTGGAATGGCACTTTAAAGTTTGAACTGGGGTGGGAAACTGTAAGCTACCTGGTACCGAAAACCGGGAGGAAAAACTCTCGGAGGCAGAGTTAAGCTTTTACTACTTTTACTTCTACTTTCTTAGAGCTTAGAGAGGGAAAGAAAGATTTTTAGAGAGAAAGATTAAAGCGAGCTTTTCTTCTTGTACTACTTTTCTTCTTAGCTTAGAGTCTTAGAGAGAAAGAAAGATAGAGCTTAGCTTAGAGAAAGATTAGAGCTTCTTTCTTCTCTCTTCTTTCTTCCTTCTTCTTTCTTCTGTCTTCTGTCTTCCTCAGGAGCCTCGGCCTAACTCTGACCAGTCATTACTTCTTCTATCTGGTTTCTCTTCTGTCTTCTATCTGGTTTCTCTTCTGTAACCGCTCTGCCTACGTTCTGGCCGCTCTGATTCTTCTGACCGACCGAGTGACTGCCCGGCTGACTGAATTCTCCGTTCTCCTAACTCGGACCGCTTTCACCCGGTTATATACCTTCAGGTTTGCGGGTGCCTACAGGTGCGTCACATACATATCAGGTGGAACTTATGGCTTCCAGCTAGCTACAACAGCCCTTCCTAATTAGGGCTCCTTCAGGGGTTCCCCAGAAACAAACTGAAATTGACATTCAAGAAGTTTATTAGGGGGCTGGGGTCGTGACTCCATGTTAGAGAGCTTGCCAAGCATGTGTGAGGCACTGGGTTCAATC
This sequence comes from Tamias sibiricus, assembly GCA_025594165.1. Lineage (NCBI taxonomy): Eukaryota > Metazoa > Chordata > Mammalia > Rodentia > Sciuridae > Tamias > Tamias sibiricus. The sequence continues at coordinate 105,262,031 of CM046658.1, read as the reverse complement.
CTTAGCACCACATAAAAATAAAATAAAGGTATTGTGCCCACCTACAACTAAAATACATACATATATATAAAGTATAAAACATATATACAAAGTAGTATATAAAAAACATATAATTTTTTTTGTGTGTGTGGTACTTCGGATTGAACTCAGGGGCACTTGACCACTGGGTCACATCCCCAGCCCTTTTTTGTATTTTATTTAGAAACAGGGTCTCACTAAGTTGCTAAGTGCCTCGCCATTGTTGAGGCTGGCTTTGAACTCACGATCCTCCTGCCTCAGCCTCCCAAGGTGCTGGGATTAAAGGTGTGCACCACCATGCCCAGCTAAAATATATAATTTTTTAAAAGAAGTTTATTAGGGAGCACTGTTGGAATGAACACTTGTGGGAGAACCAAGGAAGCATGATTGACCAGAAGAAGTTGAGCTGTGCTACATTTGCAAGAAAGGCATCCACCAAGCCTATAGTTAGCCTTAGAGCTGGAATGGCACTTTAAAGTTTGAACTGGGGTGGGAAACTGTAAGCTACCTGGTACCGAAAACCGGGAGGAAAAAAACTCTCGGAGGCAGAGTTAAGCTTTTACTACTTTTACTTCTACTTTCTTAGAGCTTAGAGAGGGAAAGAAAGATTTTTAGAGAGAAAGATTAAAGCGAGCTTTTCTTCTTGTACTACTTTTCTTCTTAGCTTAGAGTCTTAGAGAGAAAGAAAGATAGAGCTTAGCTTAGAGAAAGATTAGAGCTTCTTTCTTCTCTCTTCTTTCTTCCTTCTTCTTTCTTCTGTCTTCTGTCTTCCTCAGGAGCCTCGGCCTAACTCTGACCAGTCATTACTTCTTCTATCTGGTTTCTCTTCTGTCTTCTATCTGGTTTCTCTTCTGTAACCGCTCTGCCTACGTTCTGGCCGCTCTGATTCTTCTGACCGACCGAGTGACTGCCCGGCTGACTGAATTCTCCGTTCTCCTAACTCGGACCGCTTTCACCCGGTTATATACCTTCAGGTTTGCGGGTGCCTACAGGTGCGTCACATACATATCAGGTGGAACTTATGGCTTCCAGCTAGCTACAACAGCCCTTCCTAATTAGGGCTCCTTCAGGAAACCCGGGCCATTGTAAAACCATCAATCGATCACTGAATGTGGGCTGCTTCTAGTAAGGTGGCTGGATGATGGGCAAGGTGGCTCTCCTTAGCTGAGGGCAAGTCCCAGAGAGGGACTGAGAGGTGCCAGCTGTCTACCTTCCCAGAAGCTGGAGACATGAGTGTTTCAGACGTACAGGTGAGTGATCTGGGCAGCACCTACCCAGCATTACAGTGTGAAATTGACATTAAAGGCATTAAAACAGTAGACATTTTGTACATTAAAAATAGCCATGGGCTGGGGATATAGCTCAGTTGGTAGAGTGCTTGCCTTGTATGCACAAGGCCCTGGGTTCAATTCCCAGCACCACCAAAAAAAAAAAAAAAAAAAAAAAAATAGCCATGACTGGGGATATAGCTCAGTGGTCAAGAGCTTGCTTGGCATGTGCCAGGTCCTGGATTCCATCTCAGCACAATAACAATAGCAATAATAATAATAATAATAATAATAATAATAATAATAGCTAAAACTTACTAAAACTGCACAAAAATGTATCAGAAACTTTGCAACTGCAAGAAGAAAACATAGGGCCAACATTCAAAAATATAGGCTCAAACAGCAACTTCCTCAATAGGACTCCTACAGCTCAGGGAATAATACCAAAAATTAATAAATTGGATGGCATTGAATTGGAGAGCTTCTGCACAGTGAAGGAAACCACAGAGCCTAAAGAATGTGAAAAAATCTTTGCCAGCTACTCCTCCAACAGGGGATCAATATCAAGAACATACAAGGAACTCCGAAAACGGGTAGGAGGTAGGAAGGATAGTACAATTAGTCAGACCTTATTACCCTATGTGCATATGTGATTATGTAACCAGTGTGATTCTACATCAAGCACAACCAGAAGAATGAGAAGTTATACTCCATTCATGTGTGATGTGTCAAAATAGAATAGTGTCATGTATAACTAATTAGAACAACAACAACAAAAAGAACATGTTTGGAACTCAAAAAACTTAACACCAAAAAAGAAGAAATAATTCAAATCAATAAATGGGCAACGAACTAAACAGACACTTAACAAAAGAAAAATGTGTGTGTGTGTGTGTGTGTGTGTGTGTGTGTGTTTAACATTTTTAGTAATCTTTAGTAATAGGGAAATGCAATCAAAACTACACTGAGATTTCATCTCACTGCAGTTAGAATTGCAGTCATTGAGAATACAAATAAATGCTGACAAATATGTTGGGGACAATATTTGTCTATTAAATAAAACCCTTATTTAAGTACAAAATTAAAATAGCTGTATTCTTGACTGGGGATGTAGCTCCATGATAAAGGTCATGTTTACCATGTGTGAAGCCCTAGCTAGGTTCAATCCCCAGTACATCATAAACCAGGTGTGGTGGTGAACACCTGCAATCCCAGCAGTTCAGGAGGCTGAGGCAGGAGGATCCGAAGTTCAAGGCCAGCCTCAGCAACTTAGTGAAGCCCTAAACAACTTAACAAGATGCTATCACAAAATAGGAAAAAAAGGACTGGGGATGTGGCTCAGTGGTTAAGTGCCCCCGGGTTCAATCCCCAGCATCACCCCTAAAAATCATAATAGAAATCTATATATTGTGCCATAAATATATCACAATCCTGCTAAAGAATCTATGGTAGTGAACTGGAGTGTGGCTCAGTGGTAGAATGCTTGCCTGGCATGTCATGTGAGGCACTGGGTTCGAGTCTCAGCACCACATATAAATAAATAAGTAAAATAAAGTTCATCAACAACTAAAAAAAAAGAAAGAAGAAGAAGAAGAAGAAGAAAAAGACTCTACAATAGCTCTCAGCTGTGTCTATGCCAATTCTATACCTTATTCTCTGGTTTATAAAATAGATATGGGCTTGGGATACAGCTCAGTATAGAGTGCTTGCCTAGCATGCATAAGGCCCAATGCCTTATGCATATTTATCCCCAATACAGAAGAAAAGAAAAAGAAGATAGGTTTGAGTTGATTACTAAAGTAGTTCTTATACCCTACTGGTGGTGCACACCTATAATCCCAGGGAGACAGGATAATCACAAGTTCAAGTTCATCCTGGGAAATTTAGTGAGACCCTGTCTCAAAATAAAAAAATAAGGGGCTGGAGATATAACTCAGTTGGTAGAGTGCTTGTCTTGCATGCACAAGGACCTGGGTTCAATCCCCAGCACCACAAAATAAATAAATAAAATAATAAAAAATAAAAAGGACTGGGAGCCGGGCGCGGTGGCGCATGCCTGTAATCCCAGCACTTTGGGAGGCTGAGACAGGAGGATTGCGAGTTCAAAGCCAGCCTCACCAATGGCGAGGCACTTAGCAACTCAGTGAGACCCTGTCTCTAAATAAAATACAAAAAAAAAAAAGGCTGGGGATGTGGCCCAGTGGTCGAGTGCCCCTGAGTTCAATCCCCGGTACCACCAAAAAAAAAAAAAAAAAAAAAAAAAAAGGACTGGGGATGTAGCTCAGTGGTTAAGGATTCCTGGTTTCAATCCCCTATACCAATAAAATAAAATAAAATAATAAAAGTAACTGGGGATGTAATTTAGTGATAGAACACCCCTGGGTTCAATCCCTAGTAACATGAAAAAAAATTTTTAAAATAAAAGAGCCTTAGGAGCCAGCCAAGTGCGGTGGTGCACGCCTGTAATCCCAGCACTTGGGAGGCTGAGGCAGGAGGATTGTGAGTTCAAAGCCAGCCTCAGCAATGGCAAGGCACTTAGCAATTCAATGAGACCCTGTCTCTAATAAAATACAAAAAAGGGCTGGGGATGTGACCCAGTGGTTGAGTGCCCCTGATTTCAATCCCCGGTACCAAAAAAAAAAGAAAGAAAGAAAGAAAAGAAAATAATAGAGTCTTACTTCCCATGAATTCTCATCTAAGATCTTTAATTTCAATCAGGTAAATAAACTCAGATCTTTATTTCTGCCCATGCTAGCCTTCTACCTAAATTGGCCCCTCTCTATTCTCTTCCTCCAGAAAACTTCTGTAAACATATTATTCTACTCTCTTCCTTCTCTGGATTTGCAGACCACAGGATATGCCACAAAACTCGCCTCTTAGCTATAAATGATCTCCATCACTCTAGGGTCCTGCGAGTGCAGACTCTGCTCTTCATTAGATTGAAAGCTCCTCTAGAGCAGAGGTTGTACCTTGTACTTTCCCATAGCATCTGCCAGGTTAATGGTTACACGGTAGGCTTAGAATAGGTTCAGAGATTTAGAAACAAAAGGGACTTAAACTTAATTTTACAGATGAGTTAACAGAGACTCAGAAAGAATAAGTTGTAATCCTCCACTGAACTCCCACATTACTTTGTTTGTACCTCTTTTATGGTATTTATTGCTTTCTATTTTGTGTTTTAATTGTTTTTCTACCTGTTTTACTGGTCTTTCTCTGTACTTTTATAAGCTATTTCTCATTTGCCCATTGCTTGAATGCTGGTGTTCCCTACGGCTCTGTCTTGGGTCAGCTAATCTGAGCCATCCATTCCCATAGTATTCAGTTACCCCCCCCCCAAGGTGGATAACTCATCCATCTTTAGTCCAGCCCTATCACAAATGACAGCTCCACCGGAATGTACTCCTCCCTAATCTTTGTATCCAACTGACCACCAAATTCTATTCATTTACTGTGGAAATGCTACATTAACTCTGATTCCTGTATTCACTGCCATTTGCCATGAGTTCAGGTCCTCCTCATCCCTTCATGATAAGAATAGCTTCTTGCCTCTCCTTATAATCTTTCTTTTCCTGTTAGTTCACCCTCAAAGTTGCTACTTAAGTTATTTATTTCCCTGAAAAATTAATAAGGTCATTCCTTTGTTTAAAAATCATCTTTGGGGCCGGGCGCAGTGGCACACGCCTGTAATCCCAGCACTTGAGAGGCTGAGGCAGGAGGATCATGAGTTCAAAGCCAGCCTCAGCAATGGCGAGGCACTTAGCAACTCAGTGAGACCCTGTCTCTAATAAAATACAAAAGCGGGCTGGGGATGTGGCCCAGTGGTCGAGTGCCCCTGAGTTCAATCCCTGGTACCAAAAAAAAAAAAAAAAAAAAAAAAAAAAATCATCTTTGGCCCTTTGTCATCTATAAAAAAATCTAAACTTCTGAGGCTAAAAGTATAGTTCAATTGTAGAGTGCTTGCCTAGCTTGTGTGAGGGCCTGGATTTTATCCCCAGTACCACAAAATAAATATATTTATTAGTATGGCATGCAAAGCTTGTAAGGGAAAGGCCAATGTGAAGCCAGTGGTCCAGTTATACTACCAGGAGGTAAATTTTGAGTGCTTTGTGACCTCAGGCAAATTTATTTACTTCTCTGTGTCTGTTTTCCCTTGTGAAAAATGAGCACATGCCATGCATGAAGACATACCCCCATAATCCCAGCAATTTAGGAGCTAAGGCAGGAGGATCACAAGTTTGAAGTCAGCCTGGGCAAGTTAACAGGGCTTTAAGCAACTTAGCAAGACCCTGTCTCGAAATAAAAATTAAAAAGTTCTGGGAATGTAGCTCAGTGGTAAAGTATCCTTATGTTCAATCCCCAGTACCCCACCCTCCCACCACACACACACACAAAAGAACAGGGTGTGTGTGGCTCAGTGGTAGAGTGCTTGCCTACCATGTGCAAAGCCTTAGGTTCACTCTCCAACACAGAAAAGGAAAAAAAAAATCATGCAGCTGGGCATGGTGGCATGCACCTATCACCCCAGTACTCAGGAGGTTGAGGTGAAAGAATCATTTGAGCCCAGGAATTTGAGACCAGCCTGGGCAACATAATGAAACCCTGTCTCAAAAAAATAAAATCATTTTTAAAAGATGCTATTTGCCCTTTTTGCACAGATTCCATTATCTCCATTGCAAAGACAATCCACAGGTCAACTTAAAGCTTGGGTTTTTAAGAAGAATGGTATGCCTGAAAAAACAACCTTCCTTTCTTAACTCATGTTAAACACTGAGGAACAGGCTGGAATCGTGGCCAATTACTTGCACATAGCTGCAACTTCCAGAGCTGGAAGGGACCAGAAACTTTTATAACCCTAAGAGAATGGCAAGAGAGCTTCTTGAAAGATCTGATGGTATCTACCCTAATCAGGTGAATTCAGCAAAAGCCAGATGTCCTCAGGGGGGAACCTGGAGGCAAGGAAGCTGGCCCCCTGTACCGGTGTATGCTGCTGTGTCCCCAGCTCCGGGCAACTGTCTTCAAGTCATTAAAATTCTTGTGTATCTACCTGCATTAAAGGGACTTGTGTTACTTGCTTGACTCTGTTGGTGCCTTTTATTTTTTTATTTTTTTGGTACTAGGGATTTAACCCAGGGGTGCTTAACCACAGAGTCACATCCCCAACACTTTTTATTTTGAGACAGGGTCTCACTATGTTGCTGAGGCTGACTTTGAACTTGTGATCCTCCTGCTTCAGTCTGCAGAGCCACTGTGATTATAGGTGTGCACCACCGTGCCAGGTTGTTGGTGTCTTTGGATTAATTACAACATCATCACCCTTTTATAACTACACAGACTGGTATGAGAAGAGAAATTGGGGGGAGGGAGAGATGGGGCCAGATTGATCAGTGGATAATAAGTTATGGGTAGACTGGAGCAAAAATTACTATTGTGTTATTGCATAACAAGATGGCCATAGGTAACAACAATGCATTTCAAAAAGCTACAAGAAAGGATTGTAAAGGTTTTTCGTCATCGTTTGAAAAGATAGATATGTTTAACCTGATTTAAACATTACACAAGGTATACAGGTATCAAAATATCACATAGTACCCCATAAATTACATATGATTTTCATGTTTTTATGTATAAGATGAAAAAAATGTTTTATTTTTAAAAAAGTGAAATTGGCTGGAAGCTGCTAGCTTCTGAAGTAACTTGAAGGACGTTTTTGTGAAATTTGAGAAGAGAGATAGTGCAAGATTCCTAGGATGGTGCCCAGAACACCCTCAGAGGAAGATCACAAGAATATTGTGGCTTAGAGTGGAAAGGTACGAATTCAATGCGACGTGTCCCTCAGACCTTAACTTCAGGTGGTTTGGCACAGTAGTGTGGAAAAATAGACACATTGAACGAGGTCAAAAACACTCTCTCCTGGGCATTTTACTTTATTTAAAATTTTTATTTTATTATGGTACTAAAAATTGAACCTGGGGAGCTCTACCACTGAGCAGCATCCCCAGCCCTTTCTATTTTTTATTTTGAGACAGGGTCTTTCTAAGTTGCTGAGGCTGCCTTGAATTTGTGATCCTCCTCCCTCAACCTTCTCAGTGGCTGGGATTACAGGTGTGTGTACCGCCAAGCCTGGCTTAGCCTGCCAGAGGAGCTTGGGTTCCTGAGGTCCCTAATGTTTTCTTGACAAGTTAACTGGGCTTGTAAATGAAAGAAATTTAAACCAGTGAACACTGCTACCTGGGACAGACATAGCTGGGTTAGGTACCGGTGACAGCAGAAGAATTGAGGATCCATTCAAACCACAGCCACCACTACCCTGAGCAACTTCCCAAGGAGAAACCGGTTAACTGCTGAGGTGATAGAATTGAGAGATGAGGGTGGCTAAAGTGTGCTTTGACTCTCATTGGCTGAGCTTTATGTGGCATCGTGGAGAAAATGAAGGAAGAAAGAAAGTGAGGCAAATTATAGAGAAGTAAAAAAAGTTAAATCAGAACAGCAATGGGACATTTTAGGGACACTTGGGGACTATATGTTTACATAAATATTAATGTATCAATGTTTAATTACATAGACAAGATAAAGGTAATGTGGTTTATTACCACATTATCACGTTATCTTTTTCCCCCACATTTTTTGTTTGTTCATTATAGCTGTACCTGATGATGGGATTTGTCATTACATGTTTATACATGCACACAACAAAACAATATAATTTGGCTAGTATCAATTCCCCAACACTTCCCCCCTCTGGTTTATGTTCTTCACAGATGCATACTGTTTTGTTTTGTTGTAGTTGGACACAATATCTTTTTTTTTTTTTTTTTTTTTTTTTTTTTTTTGTGGTGGGATTGAACTCAGGGGCACTCGACCACTGGGCCACATCCCCAGCCCTTTTTTGTATTTTATTTGAGACAGGGTCTCACTGATTGCTAAGTGCCTCGCCATTGCTGAAGCTGGCTTTGAACTCGCGATCCTCCTGCCTCAGCCTCCCAAAGTGCTGGGATTACAGGCGTGCGCCACCGCGCCCGGCTAAGACACAATATCTTTATTTTATTTATTTATGTAGTGCTGAGGATTGAACCCAGGGCGTTGCACATGCTAGGCAAGTGCTCTACCACTGAGCCACAACCCCAGCCCCCACATACTGTTTTTTTAATTTGCACATAATATTTGTGCATGTTTGTAGGGTATAGTTTGATAATTCAATACTTATACACAATGTGTAATGATCAAATCAGGGTGATTAGCATTTCTGCCTCCTCAAATGCTCATCACTCCTGTGTATTGGGAAGCTTCAGACTTTTCCCTTCTAGTTATTTGAAATATACAACGAATTGTAGGTTACAACTAACCTACTGTGCTGTAGAATACTAAAATTAATTAACCTCACCCTTAGCCCTTTCCCCTCTCCCCTCGCCCCCTAGTGACCAACTTGCCTCTACTCTCTACTTCTATGAGGTGAACTTTTTAAGCTTTCACAAACAAGTGAGAACATGAGTACTGTCATTCTGTGCCTGACTTGTTTCACTTAACATGATGTCCTCCAGTTCAATCCACGTTGCCATAAGTAACAGGATTTCATTCATTTCTGGTGTTTTTTTTATTTTTAGTTTTTGGTGGTGTTGGGTATTGAACCCAGGGCCTTAGTGCATGTGAGGCAAGCACTCTACCAACTGAGCTATATCCCTAGGCCAGGATTTCATTCATATCTATGGCTAAGGGTATTCCATGATGTGTAGGTGCCACATTTCTATTCATCTGTTGATGGACACCTTGATTGATTCCATATCTTAGCTGCAATAAACATGGGAGTGCAGGTGTCTCTTTGACATTATTTCCATTTTTTTGGACTTATACCTAGTAGTGGGATAGCTTGAATCACATGATAGTTCTATTTTTGGTTGCTTGGGGATTTTGTTTTCCCTTTGTTGTTGTTGTTTTGTGGTACTGAGGAGTTCTACTACTGAGCCCCATCCCTAGTCCTTTTTATTTTTTGAGACAGAATATCATTAAGTACCTGGGATTATAGGCCTGCACCACCATGTGTCTTTTCTGTTTTTGAGACAGTCTTGTTTATGTTTCCCAAGCTGGTCCTCAACTCCTGGACTCAGGTGATCCTCCCACCTCAGCCTCCCAAGTAGTGGGGACTACAGGTGCATGCCACCATACCCAGCTATTTTGAGGAATCACCATACTGTTTTTCATAATAGCTGTACTAATTTACATTCTCACCACCAGTGTATTCAGATTTCTCCTTTCTCCACTTCTTCACTAGCATTTATTTACTTTTTGTCTTTTTTTATTATAGTCATTCTGACTGGGTTAAGATGATATCTCATTGTGGTTTTGATTTGCATTTTTCTAACGATTGGTGATGTTGAGCATTTATCATATGCTGTTGTGTATGTGTAGTTATCCTTTTGTTTTTCTGATACTGAGGATTGAACCCAGGGCCTCTAGCATGCTAAGCATGCCTTCTGCTACTGAGTTATACCCTGAGCTCCCTGTATGTCTTCTTCTTTTGCAAAATGTCTATTTATTTGCCTTTTTTTTTTTTTTTTTTTGTACTAGACATTGAACCAAGGGGCAATTAACCACTGAGCCACATTCCCAGCCTTACCCCCCCCCCCTTTTTTTTTAGTTTTTATTTTGAGACAGGGTCTCAGTTGCTTAGGGCCTCCCTGAATTTTTGAGGCTGGACTCAAGCTTTCCATCCTCCTACCTCAGCCTCCCAAGTTGCTGGGATTACAGGTATGTACTACCACATCTGGCATTTGCCTATTTTTAAATCAGATTCTTTTTTTGCTGTTGAGTTACTTGAATTCCTCATATATATTCTGGAAATTAATCCCTGTTGGATGCTTAGTTCTTAAATATGTCATTCCATTTTGCAAGTTGTCTGTTTACTCTGTTGATGGTTTCCTTTGCTGTGCAGAAGATTCCTAGTTTGACATAATCACACTTGTCTATTTTTCTGGTCCTCTCTTCATGAGTCAGGACACATTACTCTTTAGCATTGATGTGTGACAGTATATAGGGAGTATTAGCAAAGAGTTCACTCAGGGTGTAGTATTCAGATTTTATTGGGACTTAATTACATAGATAAGGTGAATTGTTGATGGGTTGATCTCAGTCTCCAGGTCACCTGATACCACCCAAAGCCCCCACCAGTGCTAAAGTAACAGTATTGGTCTTTCTGGTATGGCCCTAAGTCACATTGTTAGAGTATCCAGTAAGACACAAGGCCCCAGACAATGATTCTCCTGTCAGGCACAGCATTCCAAATGCCTGATAGGAAGTCTTCACAAAGCCTAAGGCAAGGGCCAGAACTACTCTTAGGGCAAATTCTTTTTTTTTTTTTTTTTTTTTTCTTTTTTCTTTTTTGGTGGTATTAGGGATTGAACCTAGAGCCTCAAGCATCGTAATAAGTCTCTACCACTAAATCTTTTTCTTGGGTCAGAGTCTTACTAAGTTGCTTGGACTGGCTGGAACTTGAGATCCTCCTGCCTTAGCCTCCTGAGTAGTTGGGATCACAGGTGCATGCCACTGTGCCTGGTCTGACTTTGAATTCTTTACTACATAGTATTTATATATATAAAAAAAAGCCGGGCGCAGTGGCGCACGCCTGTAATCCCAGCACTTTGAGAGGCTGAGGCAGGAGGATCGCGAGTTCAAAGCCAGCCTCAGCAATGGCGAGGCACTTAGCAACTCAGTGAGACCCTGTCTCTAAATAAAAAACACAAAAAAAGGTCTGGGGATGTGACCCAGTGGTCAAGTGCCCCTGAGTTCAATCCCCTCTACCACAAAAAAAAAAAAAAAAAAAAAAAAAAAAAAAAAAAAAAAAGAGCCTGGCTCAGTGGCTCATGCCTGTAATCCCAGCACTTGAGAGGCTGAGGCAGGAGGATTGAGTGTTCAAAGCCAGCCTCAGCAATGGCAAGGCACTTAGCAACTCAGTGAGACCCTGTCTCTAATAAAATACAAAAAAGGGCTGGGGATGTGGCCCAGTGGTTGAGTGCCCCTGAGTTCAATCCCTGGTACCAAAAAAAAAAAAAAAAAAAAAGAAGAAGAAGAAGAAGAAGGTTCTATGGATGTGGCTCAGTGGTAGAGTGCTTGCCTGGCATGTGCAAGGTCCCATGTTCCATCCCCAGCACCGCAAAAACAAATAAAAAAAAGAAAGCAAGGAAACAGGCATGGTGGTATACAACTGCAGTCCTATCTACATGGGAGGATAAGGCAGGAGGATCGTTTTAGTCTAGAGTTTGAGGCCAGCCTAAGCAACATAATGAAACCCTATCTCATACACACACACAGAAAGAAGGAAGCTTTGTGAGCTGGGAATGTTGCTTTTGTAGTGCACCTGCAGAGCACCCTTAAGAACTTAGGTAGGAACTCCACCACTACAAAAATGGAGAGAAAAAAGAAAAGTAGCTTTGTGTTGGGGCTGGTGTAGCTCTTGGAACCAGCCCAACACAATCCTAACCTTTGTTAAAAGAAACAGTTAGAGGCATATAGAGAAAAATCTTTTGAACCTAGTGGAAACAAAGCCACACTCCCAGGTACCAGTAAAATGGTGGTCCTAAGAATGTGCAGGGCACCATCAAAACTGGCTTTGGGCAGGGAACGGTGGCGCACGCCTGTAATCCCAGTGGCTTGGGAGGTGGAGGCAGAAGGATCGCGAGTTCAAAGGCAGCCTCAGCAATTTATCGAGGCACTAAGCAATGCAGTGAGACCCTGTCTCTAATAAAATACAAAATAGGGCTAGGGATGGGGCTTAATGGTCGAGTACCCCTGAGTTCAATCCTGGTAACCCTCCCCCCAAAAAATAAACTGGCTTTGGGGGGCTGGGATTGTGGCTCAGTGGTAGAACACTTGCCTATCATGTGTGAGGCACTGGGTTCAATTCTCAGCACCACATAAAAATAAATAAATAAAATAAAGGTATTTGTTGTGCCCAGAGAACGGATCCCCAAAAACCACCAAGGAGTCCGGAGTGCATGCAAGAACAAAGAGCCTTTATTCGGGCTTAAGCTCGGACTCTCAGACCTCACCAACACAGTGGATCTGTACTGAGAGCCCAGAAATGAGGAAAGACTGAGTTTTTATAGGGGAAGAAGCAAGGAGGGGGAAGGGGCTCGCCTGATTGGCCAGGGGAGCCCATGCATGTCTAAGGAGGTTTTCATTGGTGGGTGCCACCTCCAGAGCTATGGAATGTGCTGACTGTTCACTGCAGGGCCCTGCCATTGCCCTAGTTTATTGTGCCCAGGCTAGCTTATCATATCCGGGCTTATTCCTGCTTTGTGACAAGACACTTGCAACACTTTGGGGCAGCTGATAACAAAATGGGGTCACAGTGGTTTGACTTCTACTGTCTTTTAGCCAAGCATTTTACAGAAGCAAAAAGAAGCAGGCCGGGCGCGGTGGCGCACGCCTGTAATCCCAGCACTTTGGGAGGCTGAGGCAGGAGGATTGCGAGTTCAAAGCCAGCCTCAGCAATGGCGAGGCACTTAGCAACTCAGTGAGACCCTGTCTCTAATAAAAATACAAAAAAGGGCTGGGGATGTGGCCCAGTGGTCAATTGCCCCTGAGTTCAATCCCCAGTACCAAAAAAAAAAAAAAAAAAAAAAAAGAAGCAGTTAAACTGAAAAGAGGCTTGGGGCTGCAAAAGGAGGGTCCCACAGTATTGTGTCCCTATATCTAATAATCCCTAGCCCCACAAAGTAAATAAATACAATATAAATAAAAATAAAGAAAGAAAAGAAAAAAATGAAGCTGGGCACAGTGGCTCAGGGCTATAATCCCAGCAAATCGGGAGACTGAGGAAGAAGGATCACAAATTGGAGGCCAGCCTCACAACTTAACTAGACCCTAAGCAAATTGGAGAGACCCTGTCTCAAAAATTAAACAGGACTGGGGATATAGCTAAGTGTTAAAGTGCTCCTAGGTTCAAGCCCCAGTACAAAAAAAAAAAAAAAAAAAAAAAAACAGAAAACAAGTGATATAATTGATATGCTAAAAAAAAAAAAGAGAGAGAGAGAGAGAAAATGGAATCACATAAAAGACTCAATTAAAACCACAAGAAGTAAGAAGAAAATATAGGAACAAACAACAAAAGCAATGAATAGAAAGCAGTAATGATATGGTAGATACAAATCCTACTACATCAATAATTCTTTCACATCTCAATGTTCTAAATATAACGATTAAATTAAAAGACAGAGATCATACCAGGCGTGGTGGTGTTTGGAGGGTTGTAGCTGAGATGCTAGGCATCCTGTTGTGTGTATTCTAGAGTTTTTCTTTGGAGGAAATTTGGCATTTCTTTTTTCTTCTCAGAGAGTTCGCTGTCAAATGAGGCTCTCAAAGGGGATTATCTTAATTTGTTTGTGCTGCTATAATCAAATGCCAGTGAAAAGTATAAAAAAACAGAAATTTATTTTTCACAGTTTGGGAAGCTGGGAAATCCAAAATTAAGCCACAAGCAGGTTCAGTGTCGATTTCCAAGATGGCGCCTTGAATGCCCTGTCCTCACGAAGGTAGGAAGGGGACCTAGTTAGTTCCCTCCGGCCTTTTTATAAGATATTATTCTCATTCCTAAGGGCAGAGTCCTCCTTACCTAATCACCTCCTAAAGGTTTCACCTCTTATTAAGATTGCATTGAGTATTAAATTTCAACATTAATTTTGGAGAGGATACATTCAAACCATGGCAGGGATTACATGTATTCCCTTGACTTGAAGCCAAACCTAGGCCTCTTGTATATGTCAAATCTATATATGTTTGAACCATATGTGTCAAAATTCACCAAACCATCCACTTTATTATTTTTTAAAAAACTTTTTTTGTACTGGGGATTGAACCCAGGGGCACTCAACCACTGAGCCACATCCCCAGCCCTTTTTATATATTTTTTAGAGACAGGGTCTCCATAAATTGCTTAGGGCCTTGATAAGTTGTTGAGTCTGGCTTTGAATTGGTGATTCTCTTGCCTCAGCCTCCTGAGCTGCTGGGATTACAGGCATTCACCAATGCATCTGGCTCCAAATTTTCCCCTTTAAATGTGCTTATTTATGCATGTGTGAGCCCCCAGCACTGAAAAAAATAAATAAATAAAAAAGGAAAAATAAATAAATAAAAAGGAGGGCCAGTGTGAAAGTCCTTGGCCTCTGTCTTTGTTCTTTTTTATTTTTATTTTTATTTTTTTTGTACTGGGGATTGGACTCAGGGGCACTTGACCACTGGGCCACATCCCCAGTCCTTTTTTGTATTTTATTTAGAGACAGGGTCTCACTGAGTTGCTAAGTGCCTCGCCATTGCTGAGGCTGGCTTTGAACTCGCAATCCTCCTGCCTCAGCCTCCCAAAGTGCTGGGATTACAGGTGTGCGCCACCGCGCCCGGCAATGTCTTTGTTCTTGGCAAGGCCCTTATCCAATTATTTCAGTGGCCATATAGGACAAAAGAAGCAGAATAACTTTTGAAAGAGTTACTAGAACCAATCATCATTAAATAAATTCAAACAAAAATTAAATATCCAAATTTCAAGGAAGCATAATTTGGTGAACTAGATAGAAAGGTAAATTCATGCCGGACACAGTGGCGCACGCCTGTAATCCCAGCACTTAGGAGGCTGAGGCAGGAGGGTCACAAGTTCAAAGCCAGACTCAGCAAGGGCAACTCAGTGAGACCCTATCTCTAAATAAAATACAAAAAAGGGCTGGGGATGTGGTACAAGAAAGAAAGAAAGAAAGGAAAGGAAGGAAGGAAGGAAGGAAGGAAGGAAGAAAGAAAGAAAGAAAAGCTCACTTAAAGGGAAAGAAATTCAGATCAGCACAGACTTCCCAATAGCAAAATTGAATGCCAGAAAACAAGAGTAATATCTACAGTATACTTAAGGAAAGAAGCTGAGGCAAAGATTATTTTTTATTCAGCCAAACTGCCTTTCCAAACATAAAGTTCATAAATGAACATATTTAAGCCAACAAGAACTCAGAGAACATTAATTACATGCATACTTTTTAAAAAATTATTTATTTTAATTTGTTATAGATGCTTGCAGAGTGCAATTCTTTTTGTTACATAAAGAGCACAGTTTTTTAAATATTTATTTATTTGCTTTAGTTGTACATAATGCAATGCATTTATGTTTATGTGGTGCTGAGGATCAAACCTGGGCCGCGCCCGTGCTAGGCGAGTGCTCTACAGCTGAGCCACAACCCCAGCCCAAGAGCACAGTTTTTCAAGTCACTGGTTTTACATTAAGTATTTTCACACCATTTGTGTTTTTATATATGTACTTAGTGTATTGATGTCTAACTCATTCTGCCATTATTCCTATCCCTTACTGAAGGGCAAAGCATCACACCGGGGACAGCTGTGCAGCCAAAAGATTTATTTAACAGCCTTCGTGGCTGGTAGCAAAAACCGGAGAAGAGGTGCTCTGGTCGAAGGTCGAAGAGGTGGGAGAGGGGAGTCAGGGAGAGGGGAGTGTGCAAGCTCTGGACAGAAGGTGGGTGCCTGGTTGCACCAGCTAGGATCTCTGGAGCTGTCGGCTAAAGCAGCTGCTGTCTGGCTGGAGGCTGGAGTCGGGCTGAAGGTGGTCGGTCTGGAGCTGCCGGCTGGAGCAGCTGTCATCGGCTGGAGGCGATGGGGGGCAGCTGGAGCTGTTGGCTGGGGCAGCTGCCGTCGGCTGGAGGCGATGGGTCTGGAGCTGTTGCAGTGGCTTCCTCCTCTCTGCAGTGACCAGCCGATGTATCTGTCTTCCTCCTCTCAGCGACGAGCCGATGTTGTGTGTCCGTGTGTCTCTCTCTGTCTGATGTGAGTCTCTCGAACAGGGCCTTATATAGGGATTTCTGGTGGGGGGTGCTCTAGAGCAACCCCAACACCATTGGCTCTTTGCTCATAGAACAGGGTGTCCTTTAAGCCTATTGGCTCTTGCCTGGGGAAAAGAAACATTCTGCCCGGGGAAGGAACATCCTGTCTGGAACATCTTGTCCGGAGAATGAAACAAGGTTGCTTCTCTTAGGGTGTGGAAAACTCTGAGGGCGGGGGAGGGTAACCTATCTATCACTTACCCCTCCCCTCCCATCCCTCCCCTTTGTTCTATTTAACATTCCTTCATTCCTCTCATCTCTCCTCCCTTGCCATTATAGCAAAGGAATCATTCAACCTTTGGTTTTTTGGGATTGTCTAACTTCACTTAGCATTATTTTCTCCAACTCTATCCATTTACCTGCAAATGCCATGATTTTATTCTCTTTTAGTGCTGAGTAGTGTTCCATTGTGTATATATACCAAAGTTTCCCTATCCATTCATCTGCTGATGGGCATCGGGTTTGTTTCCACAATCTAGCTATTGTGAATTGCGCTGTTATAAACATTGATGTGGCTGTGTCCCTATAGTAAGCTGTTTTTAAGTCCTTTGGGTACAGACCAATGAGTGGGATAGCTGGGTCAAATGGTGGTTCCATTATAAGTTTTCCTAGGAATCTCCATACAGCTTTCCAGATTGGCTGCACCAATTTGCAGTCCCACCAGCAATGTATGAGTCTGCCCTTTTCCCCACATCCTCGCCAGCATTTATTGTTGTTTGTGTTTTTGATAGCTGCCATTCTGACTGGCATGAGATGAAATCTTAGAGTAGTTTTTGTTGTTGTTTGTTTTTTTGTTTTGTTTTGTTTTGTACCGGGGATTGAACTCAGGGGCACTAGAGCACTGGGCCACATCCACAGCCCTTTTTTGTATTTTTTTTAATTTTTAAAAAATAGCCGGGCGCGGTGGCGCACGCCTGTAATCCCAGCACTTTGGGAGGCTGAGGCAGGAGGATCGCGAGTTCAAAGCCAGCCTCAGCAATGGCGAGGCACTTAGCAACTCAGTGAGACCCCTGTCTCTAAATAAAAATACAAAAAAGGTCTGGGGATATGACCCAGTGGTCGAGTGCCCCTGAGTTCAATCCCCAGTACCACAAAAAAAAAAAAAAAAAAAAAAAAATTTATTTATTTACTTTAGTTGTACACAATGCAATGCATTTATGTTTACGTGGTGCTGAGAATCGAACCCGGGCCACACACGTGCGAGACGAGTGCTTTGCCGCTGAGCCACAACCCCAGCCCCCTTTTTTGTATTTTTTATTAGAGACATGGTCTCACTGAGTTGCTAAGTGCCTCGCCATTGCTGAGGCTGGCTTTGAACTTGCGACCCTCCTGCCTCAGCCTCCCAAGTGCTGGCATTACAGGCATGCTCCATTGTGCCCAGCTTTTAGAGTAGTTTTGATTTTCATTTCTCTAATTGCTAGAGATGTTGAACATTTTTTCATATATTTGTTGATTGATTGTATATCCTGAGAAGTGTCTGTTCGGTTCCTTAGCCCATTTATTGATTGGGTTGTTTGTTTTTTGGTATAAAGGTTTTTGAGAGCTTTATATATCCTTGAAGTTAATGTTCTGTCTGATGTGTTTGTGGTAAAGATTTGCTCCCATTCTGTAGGTTCTCTGTTCACCTCACTGATTGTTTCTTTTGCTGAGAAGAAGCTTTTTAGTTTGAATCCATCCCATTTCTTGAAGAAACTACTAGCACTGCCTGGCCCAGTGGCGCGTACCTGTAATTCTAGCACCTCCGGAGGCTGCATCAGGAGGATTTTGAGTTCAAAACCAGTCTCAGCAAAAGCAAAGTGCTAGCCGGGCGCGGTGGCGCACGCCTGTAATCCCAGCACTTTGGGAGGCTGAGGCAGGAGGATCGCGAGTTCAAAGCCAGCCTCAGCAATGGCGAGGCACTTAGCAACTCAGTGAGACCCTGTCTCTAATAAAATACAAAAAAAGGGCTGGGGATGTGGCCCAGTGGTCGAGTGCCCCTGAGTTCAATCCCCGGTACCACAAAAAAAAAAAAAAAAAAAAAAAAAAAAAAAAAAAGCAAAGTGCTAAGCAACTCAGTAAGACACTATCTCTAAATAAAATACAAAATAGGGCTGGGGATGTGGCTCAGTGATTGAGTTTCCCTGAGTTTAATCCCTGGTACTCAAACAACAACAACAACAAAAAAAAAAAACCTAAAAACTACTAGCGAACTATCAATAGCAAGCCAAGAAAATGTGGGCAAACTTTAAAGGCTGGCAGGAGATTTTAATGTTTTTGAATTCTAGTTTTCAAACTAGCATGACAAAAATCAAGTTAGGTAAAAGAAAAATGAAGGTGGGACTGAATATGACACAATATTACATACTCTGTCATTGTAGGAAGACTTGAATTACCAAAAAAAAAAAAAAAAAAAAAAAGGAGAAGGGGGAGGTAATTTGAAAGCAGAGTTAAGTCTGTAATAGCTCAGAATCAAAAGGTATCTTTAAAATGTGATAAATTAATTAGGTGATGGAGTCAGTGACAGAGCGCATTCTTAACATGCAAGAGACCTAGTGTTCAATCCCCACCAGCAGAAACAAAAAAAGCAAGAGATGAATCAGTGTCTTTCAGTGTCTTTAATGACATAAAGGTGGGCCCTGAGTCAGATAATACTACTGATTGGCTTAAGAAAGGGGAGGTGAGACAGAGGAAGAGGATACACACTCATGTTGCCCTGGCAGGGAAGCAATAAATATTGCTTTAAAAAAAGTGGAAGGCATTATATAAAGATGTAATTACAAACATCGTCATGAGAAAAAAAACAGAAGAGGGCCTGGGGCTGGGGCTCAGCGGCAGAGTGCTCGCCTCGCATGTGTGCGGCCCGGGTTCGATCCTCAGCACCATGTAAACATAAATGCATTGTACTGTGTACAACTAAAGTAAATAAATAAATATTAAAAAAAAAAAAGAAAGAAAAAAACAGAAGATTGGGGGAGCTTTTTCCTAGCATGAGCGAGGCCCTGGGTTCAATACTCAGCACTGAAAAAAAAAAAGCATAAATCTGTAGAGATAGAGATTGAAAGAAAAGACAAAATACAGAATTAATCTTCTTCATTATTAAACACATAAGGCATACAGAAAAATACATAAAATATTAGTTCCAGAATAACCAATAATTGCAAAGCACATGCTCATTAAGTATTACCCAAGTCAGGAAATGGAACATTGCTAGCATTCCTTCCTGATCATAATCTCTTCTCCTGCACAGATAACTACTATTCTGACTTTCATGTTAATTATATGCTTTTTTTAAAAAAAATTTATAGTTTGACAAACTATGTATAGATTCCTAGTCTTGCCTATTTTTGGACTTTTTGTAAATATTATAATCATACTGTATTTATCCTTTTGTATCTTCTTTTATTTATTTTTTCACTGCTCTGAGAATCAAACTCAAGGCCTGGTACATGCTAGACAAGTGCTTTGCCACTGAGTTACATTCCCAACCCATCTTCTTTTATTTAAAAATGTGTTTCAGATTCATCCATTATATTGCATGTGTAGGCAGTTTGTTCGTTTTCTTTGGAGGATAATAAACTGTTGCCTGAACATAACAACTATTTACTCACCATAATTCCAATGATGGCATTGTATGAAAAGGAGAAATTGTAGCTCATTTAGGTTTTCCTTTGCATGTCACTGATCACCAACAATCCTTCATGTATTTGTTAACTATTTAAATGCACTCATTTTTTAATTGTCTATTCAGGGTGTTTTGCTCATTTTTTCTAGTGGGTTGCCTTTGTTTTCTTGTTGACTTTTAAGATAGCTTTGTGCGGGGCCAGGGAAATATTAGGGATTGAACCCAGGGGTGCTTTGCCACTGAGCTACATCCTCCAGCCCTTTTTATTTCTTATTTTGAGACAGGTTCTTGCTAACTTGTGATCCTCCTGCTTCATCCTCCTGAGTAGTTGGTATTATAGGCATGCACCACTGCACTTGGCACTTTCCACTATTTTAATGATATTTTTGGATGAACAAAAGTTCTACTTAATATAGACTAATTTATCTTTCTTTTTCTTTACCAGTGATGAGTGTGTGTGTGTGTGTGTGTGTGTGTATGTTTCTGTGGATGGAACCCAGGGTCTTATGCATGCAAGTCAACTGATGCTTTTTTAAACTAGATTAAGAAATCTTTGTCTTGGGAGGCAAGTGGTAAGTTTGAGGCCAGCCTGGGCAACACAGCAAGACCTTGTCTCAAAATTAAAAATAAACTGGGTAAGGTGGCACATATTCATAATTAGTGACTCAGGATGTTGAGACAGGAGGATCACACGTTCAAGGCTAGCCTGGTCAATTTAGCAAGACCATGTCTCAAAAAAAAAAAAAAAAAAAAAAAAGTGCTGGGGATGTGGCTCAGTGGTAGAGTTTCCCTGGCATGCTGGAGGCTCTGGATTTGATTCCTATCACCACAAAATAAGTACATTAAAATAAAATGGGCTTAGGGACTGGGGTTGTGGCTCCTGGTAGAGCACTTGCCTAGCATGTGTGAGACACTGTCTTTAACCCTTGTAACCACATAACAAATAAAATAAAGGCACTCTGTCTATCTACAATGACAAAAAAAATTTTTTTTAATATTTAAAAATAAATAAATAAATAAAATGGGCTGGGATGTAGCTCAGTGGTAGAATGCCTCAAGATTCAATCCCCAGTAGTGCTAATAAAAAATTCTAAAAAACAGAAAATTTTTGTCTAAGGGTTGGCGGTACCTCAGTAATAGAGTTCTTGCCTAGCGTGAACAAGGCCTTGTGCTTCATCCCCAGAACAAGGAAAAATGAGTTTCCTTATCCAGAGGTCATGAATGTATATATTATCACCTAAATTTTTACAGTTTGTCTTTAGTTTGTTTTATTGTTTTTCAGTGCTGGAGATTGAACCCAGGGCTACGCATATGATAAGCAAGTACTTTACCTCTCAAGGATACCCTAGCCCTAGTTTTGTCTTTATGATAGATCCATACCCTCTGGAATTTTCTGGAATTGATTTTTGTGAATGGTACTAGTTACTTTAAAAGGTGAGAATAAGGTTCTGGGCTGAAAATGGGAAGTGGCTGAAAGTCAATGTAGGGAGCATTTAGACCCACCTGGCCCCCTCTCCATTTGGGGGTAGCCAGGCAGGGACCTCTCCAGGTACATGATATGGGCTGGGCTTTAGATGTTTGCACACCCCATACTTGGGGCTAAAAATGGAGGGAATCAATGAAAGTTTGGTTCTCTTCAACTCTGGACTCTGAACTAAGGCAGTTAGAAATATACTCTCCAAGAGACTCAGAATTCTTCTACAATTAAATTAATCCTAGAAAAAAACTTCCAGATAAAAAACATTTGTGAATACTCGATCCCTAGATCCACCAGATCACCTAACCTCCAGGGTGTAATAAATCACAACAACTCAATGGCTTGAAACAACAAACCTAAACCATGTGTAGGGGTGCACATGTGTTATCCCAGCTACTTGAGAGGCTGAGGCAGGAGGATTGCAAATTCAAAGCCAACCTCATCAATTTATCAAGACCCCAAACAACTCAGGTAGACCCTGTCCCTAAATAAGAAATACAAAGGGCTGAGGATGTGGCTCGGTGTTTAAGTGCCCCTGGGTTCAGTTCCCAGGGCCAAATAAATAAGTAAATAAACATTTTTTAAAATAAATAAATACACAAAAAGGGCTGGGGGGTGTATATAGCTCAGTGGTAGAGAGTCCCTGGATTTAATCCCTAGTACCACACACACAAAATAATAATAATAATAATAATAATAATAATAATAATAAATGCTACAGATTAGAATCACCCAAGGGAAAAGGCACTTAGGATGGGTTCTCGGAGAGTTTTAGGTGTAGAACACCCACTTGTCCTCTCTCAGTGGAGTTTGCAGACAGGTCTTATTTCTCACAGCAATGGTGTGTGACAACGCACATGGAGTACTGCCAAACAGGAAAGCTCACCTGAGCTTTGATGTCCAGAATTTTTATTGTGACTTAGTCACGTAGACATCATTGATTGCCTATGTGGCTGACCCTCCAGCCCCTCCAGAGCTTGAACTGATACTGCATGGTTCAAAGCCCCCACCATAAACCAAATTGTCAGCATACACTATCTGGCATGGCCTAAGGCCCCCAGGTAAACAAAGACACTCTTATCAGGCAGAACATTCCAAGAGTTTAGAGATTACCTCTCTGGAGGTGAGGGCAAAGGCCAGGCCCCTCTTTGGGCAAGGTTAATGCTTTACTACACATGCATGAATAACAGGTGAATAACAGGAGGTAAGGATCATTGGGAACCATCTTAGATGGTTGCCCATGACACCCACCACTTAGAAAACAAAACTACCCCTTAGAAAATTCCCCCTCTGGAGGATTTTGATCAGCTTTTTTGTTGTTGTTGTTGTTGTTGTTGTTGTTGTTTTCCAATCCCTAGGGATTAAACCCAGGGCCTCATGCATGCCTGGCAAACACTCTGCCACTGAGCCACATCCCCAGATGTGCATCATTTTTAAATATAATTAGACTACCACTTTTTTTTTTTTTTTTTTTTTTTTTTTTTTTTATGGTACTGGTGATTAAACTCAGAGGCGCCTAACCACTGAGTCACATTCCCAGCCTTTTTATTTTTTATTTTGAGACAGGATCTCACTTAGCTGCTTAGGGCTTTGCTAAATTGCTGAGGCTGACTTTGAACTGGTGATCCTCCTGCCTCAGCCTCCTGAGATGCTGGGATTACAGGTGTGCACATGTACCTGATTAGACTACCACACATTTAAGGAAAGTCTCCACTATAAGAGAGGCCAAAACAAGCCATAAAGGAAAAGAGAACTTAGAAAAAACAGAGACAATTCAGGGAATAAAACTAGATTAGAAGCTGGGGTTGTAGCTCAGTAGCACTTCCCTAGCACTTGTGAGGCACTGGGATCGATCCTCAGCACCACATAAAAATAAAATAAAGGTATTTACAATTAAATATATATATACATATATATATACATTAATTTAAAAAAAAAAGTAAACAAATAAGCCGGGCGCAGTGGCACACGCCTGTAATCCCAGCACTTTGGGAGGCTGAGGCAGGAGGATCACGAGCTCAAAGCCAGCCTCAGCAATGGAGACACACTTAGCAACTCAGTGAGACCCTGTCTCTAAATAAAATACAAAAAATGGCTGGGGATGTGACCAAGTGGTTGAGTGCCCCTGAGTTCAATCCCCGGTACCAACAAACAAACAAACAAACAAAAATAAAATAAAGGCATGCTATCCATCTACAACTACAAAAATATTTTTTTAAAAAAGTAGATTAAAAAACTAACCAACCCAAAAGCAAAACAAAACAAACATTACGATATGACTAGAGAGATCAACTACTGCATTTACAAGTAAAAAACAAAGCAATTTAGTTAAAATATGATAAATAAGCTAAAATTTAAAAAGCTTAACATTTGGGGAGATTGCAGAAGGGACGTGTGTTGGTGTGTTGCAGAGGGAAGACTATAAGTTAGCTAAGTCTTCATTGTCTGAAGTAGGTGGTTATCACGTGTGAATTCAGGTTTTGCAGGGCCTGAAAAATACAACTGGGGAGACATTCTTTTTTTTATTTTTAATATTTATTTGTTGGTTTTAGTTGTACACAACTAAATTATTTTTGCGTGGATCGAACTCGCCAAGCAAGTGCTAGGTGAGCGCTCTACCGCTGAGCCACAACCCCAGCCCCTGGGGAGGCATTCTTTAAGAAAAGTAATGCAAGACTGGTACAATGGCATGTACCTGTAGTTCCTACTACTCAGGAGGCTGAGGCAAGAATATTGAGAGTTTGAGGCCAGTCCAGTCAATTTATCAAGACCTTGTCTCTTAGAAAGAAAGTAAGGAAGAGAAGGGAGAAAGGAAGAAAAGAAGAGTAATGCAAAATTACAAGTTCAAAGTTATGGATGGGATTTTGAAGTCAGGTCTGGTGGCGCATAACTATAATCCTAGACACTCAAGGAGGCTAAGCCGGGAGGATCACAAGTTTGAGGACAGACTCAGCAACTTAGCAAAACCCTGTCTTAAAATAAAAAATAAAGGACTGGGGGTGGTGGGTGTCTCAGTGATAAAGCATCCCTCAGTTCAATCCCTCGTGAAGCACAAAATGACCGAGACAGGTGCAGGCCTAAGGAATTTAGCAAAGCCTTCATTCAGCTGCAGAGTTAGGCATCGGATGGACGCACGTTCTGGAGAGAAAATGGCTGCCATTACAGGAGGTGTCTGGGTTTATATAGGTTACACACTGGGAGGTGACTTAACCATTGAAGACTGTAACAGGATATGGGCATTCAGGAAAAATGTTGTGAAAATTAGTTTACTGGGCAGTGTTTTTACAGCGCAAGAATGGAGGGTTCATTGTACTGTCCCTGAGAAAGAATATATTGGGAAAAGATCAATTCTTGCTCTTTTCCAGGGATTGTCTTGTCACTGGGTGATGTTTGCTTCCTTCCCAGGAATTGTCTTGTAAATGGGAAAGGACGCATTGGGAAAGGATCAATGTTATCAATGTTTTGCCTTCTTTCTTCCTTCCTCTTCCCAGGTCACACTGTTTTTTTTTTTTTTTTTTTTTTTTTTTTTTTTTTTTTTTGTGGTACTGGGGATTGAACTCAGGGGCACTCGACCACTGGGCCACATCCCCAGCCCTTTTTTGTGTTTTTGTTTTTTTATTAGAGACAGGGTCTCACTGAGTTGCTAAGTGCCTTGCCATTGCTGAGGCTGGCTTTGAACTCATGATCCTCCTGCCTCAGCCACCCAAAGTGTTGGGATTACAGGCGTGCGCCACCGCGCCCGGCTGGTCACAATGTTTTGAGGATTGTCATTTCCATATCCTTTACCCAGTACCACAAAAAAAATAAAATAAATAAATAAATAAATAAAATAAAATAATAATAATATCATTTTAAAAAGAAAGAAGGGTTTAAAGCTGGAAGTGTAGCTCAGAATTCAGAAATACAAATACCAAAAGAAACAGCTGAAAGAATTGGATGTTGGATATTGAAGAAATCTGGGTAGAATGTGATATGCCAAGGAATTGCTTTCTTATCAAAAGTCCTGAATGCGATTTGGCTTTTTGTCCCATATAAGGTCCCCTTCCTTGTTTAATTCACTTATTTATTCATTCATTCTTTTCTTGTGGTACACAGGATTGAATCTAGGACTTCATACTTCACACATATTAGGCAAGCAAACACTCTACTATGAAGACATACCTGTAGCCTTTTTTTTTTTTTTTTTAATAGTACCCAGGGGTACTTTACCACATAGCTCCTGATCTACATCCCCAGTCCTTTTTATTATTTTTTATTTTGAAATAGGGTCTCGCTAAGTTGCTGAGGCTTGCCTCCAACTTGTGATCCTCCTTCTCAGCCTCCCGCCTCAGCCTCCTGAGTCCAGGGGATTATAGGTGTGTGCCATTGACCCCGCTCTTCAGCTCTTTTTAAAATTTTATTTGGAGATAGGCTCTTGCTAAGTTGCCCAGGCTGGCCTCAAACTTGGAATCTTCCTGCCTCAGCTTCCTGAGGAGCTGGGATTACAGGCTCATTCATTCTGTTTTTAACTCCACACTTTAGTTCCAACTCCCCTCCTTTGTTAGAGCATCATTTTAATGTGTTTAATGAACTCTCTAGATCAATATGGTGAAATAGGCTTGTTGGCTCCTTCCCCTGAGCTCAGATGTGGAGAAACGACCTGTTTCCAGGAAACAACAAGCAAACTGTAAGAAACTCCTGGGCAGATAAGATTGTTTTGAACTAGTATGTGTGTACTGGGAAGTTGGAGTGGTGGTTGCACCCTGGGACAGAGAGCATTGTCTTGGCTATGAAACTTGGACAAAACCAGTTCATCTTCCTTCCTCTTGCCTCTCCAGCCCCCTGGCATTGGAATAATCATCTCCAGCCTCGACTAT
Source organism: Tamias sibiricus (assembly GCA_025594165.1). Lineage (NCBI taxonomy): Eukaryota > Metazoa > Chordata > Mammalia > Rodentia > Sciuridae > Tamias > Tamias sibiricus. The sequence continues at coordinate 105,235,953 of CM046658.1, read as the reverse complement.
AGAAATCTCTATGGCTCTACAGCCCAATACCTCTGGTCCAGGAATGGCTTTATCAGAGCACAAAACCCTGCTGGAGTGAAGAGTTAGAAAAATGAGGAGGTGGGGGTGGACTGGCCATGGGCATTTTTCCTCCTCTTTTACCTAAAAATCCCCTCTGCTGGTGGATGGTAATCCAGGGAGAGTTTCCCCCAATGGTCCTTCTCCCAGAGGGTTTGATAGTGAGGTTCAAACTCTGAATTGCTGCTTAGAGGAAAAGGAGGAGGTATGATTAATTAGTTTCATAGTACCTTGGGATATCTGTCCTATGGCTACTCCCCTCCTCTCTCCTTAAACTTTCTGGGTTGACAAAGACTAGGATCTGGCTTTTCATCTTTTTCCAATAGGCATTTCCAGAAAGAGTTGCCAACACACTCAAGGAAATATGCCCTCACAGGCCAAAGTAAAGCAAGTAAAACTACTTAAAAAAGGAAAAAAAAAAGGGGGGTGGGGGTGGGGATGGGGTGAAGAGCACATATCTATCAACCAACGCCAAGGAATTAAACAATGATGAATAATTTGTGAATAAGTTGTTTGGTTTGGTTTTTGTTTTAAATTTGTGTGTATGTGTGTGTGTGTGTGTGTGTGTGTGTGTGTGTGTTGGAGATTGAACCCAGGGCATCACATATGCTAAACATAGGCAGTACCACTGAGTAAGTCCCCAGCCTAAATAGCATATAAAAAAATAGTATACAGGGCTGGGGTTGTGGCTCAGCGGCAGAGCGCTTGCCTTGCACGTGCGCTGCCCAGATTCAATCCTCAGCACCACGTAAACATAAATGCATTGCATTGTGTATAACTAAAGTAAATAAATAAATATTTTTTTAAAAAATAGTATACAAAAATTATATGTGTGTGTGTGTGTGTGTGTGTGTGTATTTTATTTTTTATTTTTCCTTTTGCAATACTGGGGATTGAACCCAGGGGCACTCTACCACTGAGATACATCCCTAAGCCCTTTAAAAAAAGTTCTCTTTTTTTGTAGTTGTAAATGGACAGCATGGCTTTATTTTATTTCTTTATTTTTATGTGATGCAGAGGATTGAACCCAGTGCCTCGCACATGTGAGGCAAGCGCTCTGCTGCTAAACTATGGCCCCAGCCCCTTCCCTAAGCCCTTTTTACTTTTTATTTTGAGACAGGGTCTTGCTAAGTTGCTGAGACTGGCCTTGAACTTTCAATCCTCCCAGTCACTGGCATTAACAGACATGTGCCACTGCACCCTGGCTTCAGCTAGCATGTATCTGTTAAGGTGCCTCTCTTTTTCCTTTGCTCTATTTTAACTCCTTTAGTTTTGACGAACCCCAAAACACTAGGATGTGAATGTAGGTAGATTATATGGGAAAGGATACCAGAAAGGATGGAGAAGCAGAGAGCGTGGCACATGGCAGAGAAAAAAGCCAACAAAGAGTCTCTAAATGAACAGTTCTGTTTTGGGTAACTGGGACTTTGTTTTGCTGGGGTCCTGCTGAGAAACCATGTGAAATGCCTCAGAATTCTTCCACTGATGCCATTGAAAATGGAGTTTTGAGATGAGACAAGATTTCCCACTTCACCAGTTTCCTCTGGGTTCTTGCCTTCCAAATTTTAAAGAATAAAATCCATGGAAAATCATGCAAGGAAAAGTAAATGGAGCAGGATTTTTTAAATGAAAGGAGATGGAACTTTCATCATACAGGAGGGAGCATGATAGCAAAAAACCCCATTTTGGTGGGCCAGCTTAGGAGTTTATATATAGTTCTGGGTAGCTCTAGGAGCAAAATGTATGTTAAACAGAAACTGAAAAAGTATCAAGGGCTGGGGTTGTGGCTAGGTGGTAGAGTGCTTGCCTGGCATGTGTGAGGCACAGGGTTCGATTCTTAGCACCAAATATAAAAAAATAAGTAAATGTCCATTAACAACTTTTTTTTTTTTTTTTTTTAAAGTATCAAGGCTATAGCCTTCCTATACATCCATCCGGGTTCACCCCCACCTCCCTTCCTATAACGTCCATCCAGTTCACCCCCACTTTCTGTTTTCCACCTCTGGGACAAAGAAGTTGACTGGAAGTGTTCTCACAGGAGAGCCTCAGGGTTTTTTTACATTTGAAATAGGCCTTGATGGTGCTCATGAATATGTCTATCAGTTAGCCTCCGGGGTGTGCTTCCTGTGTTTGAATAAGACCGACCATTGATATTCTTATTCACCATCACCCATTAGTTGATGGCTGCCCTCCCCGCCACATGTTAAGTCTCTTCACCTCCAACTTTCTGATTGTGTCCCTCAGCAATTATACATTCCTGGAGGTTTCTGAAAAAGATTTCAGATAGAGAAGGATAGAAAAACAGGCACTTGAGTGGGAATCTCTTAGGGTGTTGGGAACTGTTGACAACTGCAACAGAATTTAGGTGGGTTGAGGGGATTTGGAACAGGGTATCAGTGGTATCTGCTTTCCTCTCTTTTAATATCACTATGAAATCACCAAATAAAAAAATTAAAAAAAAGAATGCCTTTGTGTTAGTCAGGGTTTCATTGTTGTGACCAAAATACCTGATAAAAACAACTTAGAGGAGCAAAGATTTATTTTGGCTTAGTGTTTCAGAGCATTTAATCCATTGACTGCTGGCTCATGCTTTGAGCCTGAGGTAAGGCAGAAGATCATAACCTAAGGGCACGGCAGAGGAAAGCTGCTCATCTTAAGGTAGTTGGGAAACAGAAAGAGAGAGAGAGTTGGGGGGTGGGGGGAGAGAGGGAGAGAGGAGGAGGAGGAGGAGGAGGAGGAGAGAGAGAGAGAGAGAGAGAGAGAGAGAGAGAAGGGCCTCAGGGAAGATGAACCCTTCCACCATCACCCCCACCTACTTTCTCCTTCTAAGTTCCACATCTCAGTATTCCATTCACTTATTAATGGATTAATCCATACAATGGAATTTAATCCACTAAGGAAGTCAGAACATTTATGATCCAATCATTGTCTAAAAGCTCCACTTCTGTAGACATGACATTTTGGAAGACATTCCAGATTAAACCATAACAGAGGGCCTGGTGCAGTGGTACACACCTGTAATCCCAGTGGCTTGGGAGACTGAGGCAGGAGGATCCAGAGTTCAAAGCTGGCCTCAGCAAAAGTGAGGCACTAAACAACTCAGTGAGACCCTGTCTCTAAATAAAATAAAAAATAGGGCTGGGGATGTGGCTCAGTGATTGAGCGCCCCTGAGTTCAATCACTTGTACCACTACAAAAACCTATAACAGTGATAATAGTCATAATCTTTGACATCTCTCTCTCTCTCTCTCTCTCTCTCTCTCTCTTTTTTGGTAGTGAGAATTGAACCCAGGGGTTCTTTTTTTTTTTTTTTTTTTAATTATTTATTTATTTGTTTTTTATTTATTTATTTGCTTTAGTTGTATACAATGTTTTTTAGTTTTAGGTGGTGCTGAGAATCGAACCCAGGCCACGCACGTGCTAGGCGAGCACTCTACCACTGAGCCACAATCCCAGCCTCATTTTTATTTATTTTAATTTGTTATACATGCTTGCAGAGTGTAATTCCTTTCATATTACATATAAAGAGCACAGTTTTTCAAGTCATTGGTTTTACTTTAAGTATTTTTGTTGGATAAGATTCAGGCTAGCCGGGCGTGGTGGCGCACGCCTGTAATCCCAGCACTTTGGGAGGCTGAGGCAGGAGGATCGCGAGTTCAAAGCCAGCCTCAGCAATATCGAGGCACTTAGCAACTCAGTGAGACCCTGTCTCTAATAAAATACAAAAAAAGGGCTGGGGATGTGACCCAGTGGTCGAGTGCCCCTGAGTTCAATCCCCGGTACCACAAAAAAAAATAAAAAGATTCAGGCTGGCAGGCCATACCCCCAGGCGCCTTCCCAGAAGTGTCCAACTCTAGCGAGAATTCACCTTTGGCGGGCTCTGACTCCCCACCCTTCCTGATCCTGGGAATACTCGCCTCTCGCAGGAATTCAACCCTGGGCGGGCTCTCCCTTTCTGAGCCAATCCGGACCATACAAGTCATGCTCCCACCCCTCTGTACTTAAGCCCCAGCTAGTCCAGAACTCTTTTTTTCTTTTTCGCCATCATCTTCTCACTAGCTCTCCCCTTCCCCGTTCCCCTTTCTCCCTTCCCCCCTTCCCCCCTTCCCTTAATAAACGCTCCCCTTTTCTACAAGTCGGTCCTGGTGTGGTTCTTGCCCTTCAATTTTCACACCATTTGTGTTTTTATATATCTACTTAGTGTATTGATGTCTAATTCATTCTGCCATTATTCCCATCCCCTTGCCCCCTCCTTTCCCCTCCCTGCCCTTTGTTCTATTTAACATTCCTTCATTCCTCTCATCCCCCCCTCCCTTGCCATTATAATTCAGTATTATCATAGCAAAGGAATCATTCAACCTTTGGTTTTTTGGGATTGGCTAAATTCACTTAGCACTATTTTCTCCAACTCCATCCATTTACCTACAAATGCCATAATTTTATTCTCTTTTAGTGCTGAGTAGTGTTCTATTGTGTATATATACCAAAGTTTCCCTATCCATTCATCTCTGATGGGCATCGGGTTTGTTTCCACAATCTAGCTATCGTGAATTGTGCTATTATAAACATTGATGTGGCTGTGTCCCTATAGTAAGCTGTTTTTAAGTCCTTTGGGTATAGACCTAGGAGTAGGATAGTTGGGTCAAATAGTGGTTCCATTATAAGTTTTCCTAGGAATCTCCATACTGCTTTCCAGATTGGCTGCGCCAATTTGCAGCCCTACCAGCAATGTATGAGTGTGTCCTTTTCCCCACATCCTCGCCAGCATTTATTGTTGTTTGTGGTTTGGTTTTGTTTGGTTTGGTTTGGTACCAGGGATTGAACTCAGGGGCACTCAACCACTGGGCCACATCCCCAGCCCTTTTTTGTATTTTATTAGAGACAGGGTCTCACTGAGTTGCTAAGTGCCTCGCCATTGCTGAGGCTGGCTTTGAACTCGCGATCCTCCTGCCTCAGCCTCCCAAGTGCTGGGATTATAGGCATGCGCCACTGCGCCCATCTTGTTTGTGTTTTTGATAGCTGCCATTCTGACTGGAGTGAGAGGAAATCTTTGAGTAGTTTTGATTTGCATTTCTCTATTGCTAGAGATGTTGAACATTTTTTCATATATTTGTTGATTGTATACCAATCAACAGTTCCTTAGCCCATTTATTGATTGGGTTGTTTGTTTTTTTGGTGTGAAGTTTTTTGAGGGCTTTATATATCCTTGAAGTTAATGTTCTGTCTGTTGTGCTTGTGAACCCAGGGGTTCTTTATAACTGAGCTCTACATTCCCAGCCCTTTTCATTTCCTATTTTGAGGCAGGATCTTGCTAAATTGCCCAGGCTGGCCTTGAACTTGCCTCAGCCTCCCAAACTGCCAGGATTACAAGTGTGCTTCACTATGCCAGGCTGGATTTTGAAGTTTTTTTTTTTTTTTTTTTAATGTTTATTTATTTGCCTTTAGTTGTACACAGTGCAGTCGGGCATGGTGGCGCACACCTGTAATCCCAGCACTTTGGGAGGCTGAGTCAGGAGGATCGCAAGTTCAAAGCCAGCCTCAGCAATGGCGAGGCACTTAGCAACTCAGTGAGACCCTGTCTCTAATAAAATACAAAAAAGGGCTGGGGATGTGACCCAGTGGTCGAGTGCCGCTGAGTTCAACCCCCAGTACCAAAAAAAAAAAAAAAAAGAAGAAAGAAACATTTAGTTGTACACAATGCGTTTATTTTTACATGGTGCTGAGGATGGAACCCAGGCCGCACATGTGCTAGGTGAGCACTCTACCTCTGAGCCACAACCCCAGCCCTGATTTTGAAGTTTTTTTTTTTTTTTTTGGTACCGGGGATTGAACTCAGGACTCGGCCACTGGGCCACAACCCCAGCCCTTTTTTGTATTTTATTAGAGACAGGGTCTCACTGAGTTGCTAAGTGCCTCGCCATTGCTGAGGCTGGCTTTGAACTTGTGATCCTCCTGCCTCAGCCTCCCAAGTGCTGGGATTACAGGCGTGCGCCACCGCGCCCCGGCTAATTTCATTCTTTTTAATGGCTGAGTAGAACTTCATTCTACATGTATAACACAATTTCTTAATTCATTCATCTATTGATGGGTATTTTCCCCAGCCCTTATTTAATTAGAGACAAGGTCTTGTCTTAGTTCCTAGGGCAGGCCTCGAACTTTCCCTCCTCCTGCCTCAGCCTCAGGAGCCACAGAGATTGCAGGCCTGTGCCACCATTCCCTGCCTAAACCTGGGTTCTTTAACAAAATTACATTTAGTTGCAAGTTGCTAGTAAACTTACTTTCTTCCTTTGTTTACTTTTTTCTTTCTTTGCTTCTTTTCTTTTGTGGTCCAAGGGCACTCTACCACTGAGCTACACCCTGGCATTTATTTACTTATTGAAGTACTGGGTTTCAAACCGAGGGGTACTTTACCGTCTGAGCTACATCCCCAGCCCCCCAACCCTTTCTATTTTTTACATTAAGACAAAGACTGGCTACATTGCTGAGGCTGACCTCAAACTTGGAAACCTCCTGCCTCAGCTTCCTGATGTGCTGGGATTATAGGCATGAAACCCCATGCCCAGCCAGAAAACGTTCTTAAACAAGAAAGAAGTATGGAAACCAGGTTGTCCCCTGCTCTGAGCTATTTTATAAGTAGGATTTTGGTCTGAGCAACACCACTTTTAGTTCAAGTGCTAAGGCAGAATGACTTGGTAACTTGTCTGGGCAAATAGATAACCCACCAGAGGTTAGATATACATACAGAATTTATGGAAAGAAACAATCCTTAGATGCTTAGCACAACTATAAAGCATGAACTAATAATTGGTACTAAAAAAAAATTTACCACCTGTGAACACATTGAATTAAATCAGAGGCACATGAATGTATGCCATGATATGGGTGTATCAAACCCTTGATGTGAGCCAGGCAAGATGGCACAGGCCTGTAATCCCAGCAGCTCTGGAGGCTGAGGCAGGAGGGTCGCAAGTTCAAAGCCAGCCTCAGCAAAAGCAAGGTGCTGAGCTAGTCAGCCTTATCAATTTAGTAAGGCCTTAAGCAAATTAGTGAGACCCTATCTCAAAAATAAATAAATAAATAAATAAAAAGGTCTGGGCATAGGGGCTGGGGTTGTAGCTCATGGTAGAGCATTTGCCTAGCATGCGTGAGGCCCTGAGTTCGAGTCTCAGCACCACATATAAATAAATAAAATAAAGGTCTATCAACAACTAAAAATATATATACATATGTATCTATTTAAAAAAAAGTGTGGGGGGGGGGTAGGGCTGGGCATGTGGCTCAGTAGTTGAACACCCCTGGGTTCTATTCCTAGTACCAAAAAAATAAAATAAAGTGGATGACATTGATGTCAATACCTTGTGACTCTATTGCTATTTGATAAATTCCGACAGTGTGGAAAGACACAAACCTGTCTGGCCTATGTTAACATCATAGCTCACTCACAACTGGCATAGTTGGCAGGATTCCATTCCTTAAAGAAGGAATCCAGGGGCTGGGATTGTGGCTCAGCGGTAGAGTGCTCACCTAGTATGTGTGCGGCCCAGGTTCGATCCTCAGCACCATGTAAGAATAAAGGCATTGTGTACAACTAAAACAAATAAATATTTTAAAAAAAAAGGAATCCAATGACTAAACAGTGGCAAAAGAATTGAAAATATTCAAATATTTTTTAAAATATAGGTAAAATGGCAATATAGATAAATTTTTGCACCCATACCAAGAACTCCTGAATGGAGACTAGAGCTGGTTCTGCCAACCTAAGGCAAACCATTTGTGGTGAAACCGAACTAGGGCCCTGGAAGGAGAGCACACCTCAGATCTGTGCAGACAAGTGCTGAAGGTTGGAGATCTGGGAAGGCACTCAAGCCTATACCGGGTAAGTTCTCAATTTATGAGAACTTGTTTACAAAAACAAACAACATATAAGGCAGCAAAAATAAGGGAAGCAAACCCCAGTTAATACATATACAATTATTCCTCTGTAAGGTGGACAATAGAGTTATACTAAGAAATTATTTGAGTGGGCAAGAAAACTAGAAAAATAAAAAAAGTCAGCTTTAGGCAGCAGATAAGGAACAGAATAAAAAGAAATGCCCTAGCCGGGCGCGGTGGCACACGCCTGTAATCCCAGCACTTGGGAGGCTGAGGCAGGAGGATCGCGAGTTCAAAGCCAGCCTCAGCTGTGGCGAGGCACTTAGCAACTCAGTGAGACCCTGTCTCTAATAAAATACAAAAAAAAAAAGGGCTGGGGATGTGGCCCAGTGGTCGAGTGCCCCTGAGTTCAATCCCCGGTACCAAAAAAAAAAAAAAAAAAAAAAAAAAAAAAAATAAGAAATGCCCTAAAATGGCGCTTGCCCTCAGGGATCCATGGTACCACACAGAGTAGGAGGTTAGAAGAAAGATAGCAGTAACAGTACCAGAGGATATAAAATTAGATTTAAAGGACCCCACTGATGTAAACCCTTTAATATACATGGTTGTAAGAAAAGAGGTGCCTGCAAAATATTAAAAAGCCTGTCACAGTCTGGTGTGGTGGCACATGCCTGTAATCCCAGCACTTGGGAGGCTGAGGCAGGAGGATCAAAACTAGCCTCAGCTGTTGCCACCTGAAGTGATTGCTGCTTGGAGCAATGACGCCACGGGAATAAGTTCAGAGGTGGACTGGAAACAAAAAGGCTCTTTATTCTGCTAGCTTCTCTCTCCGGCTCCAACAACAACTCCCACACGCTATCCACCTCTGCCAACCATACAAAATGGCTCTGACCCCGTCCGCAAAGTCCTTGGCCAAGTCCCGCGAGAGCATGCAAATGGTGCCGTCCTGATCCGCAATGTCCCGGGCCAAGTCTCGTGAGATCATGGAAGGTGGTAATGCTTTATGGCTCACAGCTAACCGCAATCTTAGCTATCTCCTTAATTAGGGCTCCTACATTTCCCCCCTTTTGTTTTAAAAGAGGGGATGCTCTAGAACGTCCATATGCAACCAACATTCTTACCCGTCATTGGATAATCAAGGCTGTGCCCTTGACTCCTGTCTTAGGTTGATATGTCGGCCACATGAGACTGTCCCATGTGACTGTGCCTGTCTTAGGTTGTCCCCTTCTGGGGATCTTACCCATCATTGGCTACCAGCCATCCAATCGAGCCCTTCAGGATCGACTGTGTATGATGACTAACAGCTGTCCAATTGTGAGGAGATGCTGCGGCTTTAAGGCGACAAGCCTTCTGTTGAGGAGCCAAGTTGCATAGCATATCAAATTCTTTAAACAAATCAGCTGCCCTGAGTTCTATCAAGTAACACAAATACCCACAAGGCATTGTCCCATAAAGTCCCCAAACAATGAAAGATCAAAATGTCCACTTGTTATAACACGTTGATTTAGGAGGCCCCATGCATGCAGACCAGAGGCCACACTGCTGGTGAGGTTGTTTGATGCTTGAGCAGCAGGGATGCTTGCAGCGACCACGATCCCTACAACTGTAGCAGCAGCAGCCGTCTTTTTTTATGTCTAGACAATGCCACAGGCAAATCTTCAGGGCCCGCTACCTAGAAACTCAAGCAGCAATCATTAAAGGAAAGGCAGTGCTATTCCAGCACCGAGTCAAGAGGTGAGTTGTCAAACTAAAAAATAGAATTATTAGATTAGAAAATTAAAGTTGATTTCTGCTCACACACATTGCTGCTTGAGCTCCCACAAACATAAGCTGGCAAAATATCATATTCAGAACAAAACAAAGAAAGACTGAGGGTGTTTACTGCATTAAAGATAGATTAAAGAAAAGCTAAAGGCACTTTGGAAAAATAATTTGTTAGCTGGAACCCTCGAATCTCTGTAACCTTCCATGAAATTATCTGTTGAAATAACTCAAATTAATCAGCTATAAAACAAATAAAGTTAATTACAAATAAACATTCCTATGTCAAAACACCAAAATATCAGGTTATACAGCACTAGTCATATCCTTCACTAAAGAGAAATCCCTGGGACACCTATAAATCAAAATTGAAGGTACCTTCACTTATTAAATTATTTACCCAAATTGAATACTCTTAAACTTAAAAGAATTAAAGTTATTTGGATCCATATATATATATATTTTTTTTTTCATAAGTGCTTTGTTATTTGTGACGTCACACTGGACAGATGCACAAACCTACAAACATATATTTGTGACGTCACATTTATATGAAATTTAGACAAATATACAGACATAAAGACATATAAAAAGAGAAAAAAAATACAATTGTGTGCACACTGAAGAGAGATCTCCTCGTCCCGGCCGGGAGGAATGACACTTAATGAAATTTTTTTTTTTTTTTTTTTTTTTTTTTTTTTGTGGTTATCGGGGATTGAACTCAGGGACACTCGACCACTGGGTCACATCCCCAGCCCTTTTTTGTATTTTATTTAGAAACAGGGACTCACTGAGTTGCTAAGTGCCTCGCCATTGCTGAGGCTGGCTTTGAACTTGCGATCCTCCTGCCTCAGCCTCCCAAAGTGCTGGGATTACAGGCGGGCGCCACCGCGCCCGGCTAATGAAATATTTTGAAGGACTCTTTTAAGGGAATCATTCCATACCTTCATCTTGGTCCTCTTGATTTTGTACCTTTTTTATTAATCTTGATTTCTCAACAACTTCATCTTGATCCTTTTGATTTGGTACCTGCTTTATTAATCTAGATGGTATCCATATTGGAGAGGATTCGTGCTTTGGAAAAACACAAACAGATCCTCTCCCCCAAATTAATACTGGATCTGGACCCTTCCATGTACCTGAAAGAACATCCTTCCAGTAAACCAAAGGTTTATGTTGTTGGTGTGGGTTCCAATGTCTGTCTCCAGCAGAATAACCATTAGAGTCTAAAGTTAAAAAATTTAAGGTGCCGGGCGCGGTGGCACACGCCTGTAATCCCAGCACTTGGGAGGCTGAGGCAGGAGGATCGCGAGTTCAAAGCCAGCCTCAGCAATGGTGAGGCACTTAGCAACTCAGTGAGACCCTGTCTCTAATAAAATACAAAAAAGGGCTGGGGATGTGGCCAAGTGGTCGAGTGCCTCTGAATTCAATCCCCGGTACCAAAAAAAAAAAAAAAAAAAAAAAAAAAAAAAAAAAAAATTTAAGGTAAACAGGGCAACTGCCAATATGTCCCTAGGATTTTTCCAATTTCCTTCTTTTTTTTTTTTTTTTTTTTTGTACTGGGGATTGAACTCAGGGGCACTTGACCACTGGGCCACATCCCCAGCCCTGTTTTGTATTTTATTAGAAGGAGGGTCTCACTGAGTTACTAAGTACCTCGGCATTGCTGAGGCTGGCTTTGGCGATCCTCCTGCCTCAGCCTCCCAAAGTGCTGGGATTACAGGCGTGCGCCACCGTGCCCGGCTCCTTCTTTTTGTTTTAATAACATAATCTTCAGTGTGCAGTTTGCTCTTTCAATAATGCCCTGACCCTGAGGATTGTATGGGATGCCTGTTTTATGGGTTATATTGAATTTTGCACAAAACTGTTTGAAAGATGAGGACGTATATGCAGGGCCATTATCTGTTTTAAGCATTTTTGGGATGCCCAATGCAGCAAAAGCTTGCAAACAATGAGATGTAACATCTTTAACTTTTTCTCCAGAATGTAAGGAAGCAAAAATCATGCCTGAGCATGTATCTATGGTCACATGAATAAGTCGTAATTTTTCAAAACTTGGCTCATGAGTAACATCCATCTGCCACAAATGATTGGGCATTAATCCTCTAGGGTTAACCATAATGAGGATTGGGCAAATGTGTCATACAAGATTTACAATCTTTTACAATTGTTCTGGCTTGCTCCTTTGTGATTTTAAACCTATGCTGCAAGGTGGTGCTATTGACATGAAACTGGGAGTGAAATAAAGTAGCTTGCTGGAGTGCTGAAATTATAAAGATTGTTTGGGTAAGGGCATCAGCCTTTTGATTACCTTCATGGAGGGGACCAGGCAAGTTGGTATGTGCTCTAATATGTCCACGAATAGAGGTTCTTTTCTTGACTACAAAAGTTTTTGTATTTGATAAAACAATTTAAAGGCTGGAGTATAAGGTGCTATTGGTCCTGCTAGCTCTAATTTTGGGACGGCATGTACAATATAGTGGCTATCTGAAAAAATGTTCATGGGCTGCTCTCTAAAATTTTCCAGAGCTCTAACCACAGCTTCCAGTTCCACTAGTTGAGCTGATTTGTGTGCAGTTATGTAAGTTATATTTTGTTTTTTAGTGACTACTGCAGCAGTACCATTTGAGGACCCATCTGTGAATACATTTAATGCCTTAGGAATAGGTTGATTTTTTATTACCTGTGGAAATATAATAGGATGATTGATACAAAAAGATAATATAGGAGACTTAGGAAGATGATTATCAAAATTTGCCGAAGTAGAGCATCTAGCTATAGCCCAATCATTATCATTGAAGCATAAATATTCAATCTGTGACAATGAATAGGGAGTAATAATAGTAGCAGGGTGAATGCCAAATATTTTAGTAGCAGTCTTAAGTCCTTGAAGAATAAGTTTAGCCACCATGGAGGTATAAGACTCAATTATACTTTTAGGAGAGACGGGCAAATGTATCCATAACAAAGGCCCCTGTTGCCAAAATACACCTGTGGGTGTATATTGTGAAGAAATAATAATCAATATCAGCGCTTGAGTTAAATCAAATCTGTCACAATGAGCTCCTTCGATGGCTTTTTCTACTAACTTTAAAGCTTTCCTAGCATCAGGAGTCAATGTTCGCAGTGAAGATGGATCAGGGTCCCCGCGAAGGATGTCAGATAAAGGTTTTAGTTGGCCAGTAGTGAGGTTTAGTGTAGGGTGAAGCCAATTAATATCTCCTAGCAATTTTTGAAAGTCATTGAGAGTGGCCAAATGCTCCTTATTAATTAATACCTTTTGAGGCCTAATAAAAGTATCCATAATTTGGAATCCTAGATATAATATTGGAGATCTAGTTTGAACCTTTTCCTTAGCAATGTTTAGTCCATATCATTTCAAGTTTTCTGATATATCACTAAATATGGTGAATAAGACTTCTTGATTAGGATGAGCAAGCAAAACATCATCCATATAATGGAGGCACATAAGCTCTTGGTATTTATTTTTGATAGGCTGAAAAACTTTATCTACATAGATTTGACACATAGTGGGGCTATTAGCCATTCCCTGCGGCAAAACTTTCCATTGATATCTCTGATCAGGGCCATTATTGTTAATAGAAGAAACTGAAAAAGCAAACCTGGGGGTATCCAGAGGGTGTAGAGGAATAGAAAAGAAACAATCCTTTATATCAAGAGTAATAAGATGGAAATTTTTTGGAATGGCTACAGGATTAGGAAGTCCAGGTTGAGTAGGGCCCATGATTTGCATGGTTTTATTAAGTTCTCTAAGATCATGTAACAATTGCCATTTTCCTGATTTTTTCTTGATCACAAATATGGGGGAATTCCAGGGAGAGGTGGAAGGTTCTATATGTCCTGCTTCTAGTTGTTCCTGAACTAGTAGGTGGGCCGCTTGTAATTTCTCTTTAGATAGGGGCCACTGAGGGACCCACACTGGCTTATCAGAAAGCCATGGTATTTTCAAAATTATTTTCTCAGTGGCCCCCCCAAAAAATATCTTTTTCCTTTATGATAATGATTTCTTTTAGGGTTAAGATTACCCTGTACCTTTTGATAATGATTTCTTATAGGGTTAAGATTACGCTGTACTTTTTGATAATGATTTCTTTTAGGTTAAGATTACCCTATAGTAGATTTTCACATTTAACATCTGCAGGCTTGGTTTAGCAAGGTGTCTCTACCCCCCCATTTGTTGCAAAATTACCCTATAGATTTTCTCTCTCCCCCCCCATAAAGTAACCAGTAGGGTAGGTAAAACATAAGGCTGAAATGTTCCTTTATGCCCTTCATCATCCTCCCATTTTAAAATTACCGCACTTTTCTCTGGGATGTTTTTATATCCCAAGCCTCTTAAACTGGTTGAAGCTTTTTGCAGAGGCCAGTGCTTGGGCCATTGACATAGATTAATGATGGAAGAGTCAGCTCCAGTATCTATCAGTCCCTCCATCTCTATTCCTTGGATTTTTATTTTACACATAGGCCTCCTTGAACAATCCCGAACCCAGCAAGCCATAGGTCTCGAGTCAGTGGAACAAAATCCTCTATTGTTCCTTTTTTGAGGCATACTCATTTTAAATGAATTATGTAAATTTGGAAGGAGAAGCAGCTGAGCAATTCTATCTTCTTGATTAACAGAACTTAAACTTTGGGGTGAGCTAAGCATTATTTTTATTTCCCCTTTGTAGTCTGAGTTTATTACACCTGGGGTCACTTGCAAACCTAATAAGCTTTTAGGACTTCGCCTGAGAAAGTCCTGGAGTCCCTGAGGGAAGAGGTCCCCTGACTCCTGTGGGAATCAGTTGAACCCCCATTTCAGGTGTTAACACTATTCGGGTGGTGGAACAGAGGTCTAATCCTGCATTTCCTCCTGTTCCTCTGGCGAGGGAGTGGATGGGTATTAGGGAGTGTCAGGAAGCATCTGAGTGGATGCTTGAGGATACTCCTCCTCCAATGCTTCGTACATTTGTGGGCCCTGGGGCATTGGGCACCATGCCCCGTTTTTTGAATTCCTGGACAAATGATTTCCATGGATGTCAAATTTTGAATAGCATTTATTGGCCCAATGATTTCCCTTTTTACACCTGGGGCAGCAGCCTGGGGCATGGTATGAGCTTGGTCTTGTTTCTCTTTGGGGATTTTGCATAGAATAGCCTGATTGATTATGATAATTTTGCCTGGAATATCCTGATTGATTATAATGTCTAGGTTGAGCCCTTGTGAAATTTTGAGGGGAAGCACCTCTCATTGCAGCTATAATCACATTTCCTGTGACAAAGGCATCATTTATATCTTTACATAGTTGTATATATATGGAAAGATCCTTTTTATTTCTCCATGGCCTGATGGCTTCCTGGCAGTATTTATTAGCATTTTCATATGCTAATTGAACAACTAATGGCATAGCTTGATCAACTTATCCAAACACTCTACCTGCAGTTCTCAAAAGCTGATCAGCAAAGTCAGTATATGGCTCATTAGGTCCTTGAATCACTTTTGACAAGCTACCTTGTAGATCCCCAGGTCCTTGTAAAGTTTTCCATGCCTTTAAGGCAGCTGTATATATCTGAGCATATACACCTGGGTCATAATATTTTTGAGCCTGTAAGTCTGTGAACTGCCCTTCTCCTGTGAGCATTTCTATATTATGGTCTCCAAATCCTGCAGCTGCATTTCTTTTAACCATTTCTATACAAAGGTCTTGAAATTGCGATTGCCAAACCAAGTATTGCCCCCACTTAATGCTGCTTTACGTAGACTTTTCCAGTCTGAGGGGGTTAAGTTAAAGGTGTTAAGGGACTCCAGCATACTCAGTGTGAAAGAAGCTTGGGGCCCATATGTCATTACTGCCTCTTTGAGTTTTTTTATTGTTTTGAAATCTACTGACTGGTGGACCCTCTGTCCATTTTCATTTTCAAATACTGGCAGTTCCCAATGTATCTGTGAGTTACCCTCGAGAGCGCATAAGCGCTCAGAAAGACTTTTTATTTCTATTTCTAGGGTATGCAAATGCCTAGTAATACCCTTCATATTTTCTGTAATGGATTCCACCCATGGGGGAGTAGAGGACACAAGTGGTTCCTCTACTTGACGGTCTTTTCTCTTTTTTAATTTCTTTTTGTTCTTTTTACTGGAGACTGTGCTCCCAGAATCACTTTTTGATTCCTCTTCACTACTAGTTTCATAGTTCCTGTCCGGCTTAGTGGAGGAGACCGTACTTTCATGGTTTGGCTCCTTCTTACTACTATCACTTTTACTGGTATCCTGAATTTCAGCTTCTAAGGAGAGTACATATTCTTCGGCTAATTTCAATAAGTTTCTGATGGCTTTTGCAGCTCTTACTTTTGAATTTACACCACTGCTCTTCTCACTGGTATTAACTGACTCAGAGGCTATGCTTTCTTGATTGCCTTCACCTTTTTTTAAATCCTCCTCACTGACAACGGAGTCAGGTATATCAAGAATTCTTTCCATAGCCTCTATCACTTGGCATTTAGTTACATTCGAACCCATCTTTAGAGACTTTTCAGTTCTTACCTGTCCACTCCGAAGTTCCCCGTACGGGCCACCACTTGTTGCTGCCTGAAGTGATTGCCACTTGGAGCAACGACGCCGCGGGAATAAGTTCAGAGGCGGACTGGAAACAAACAGCCTCTTTATTCTGCTAGCTTCTCTCTCCGGCTCCAACAACAACTCCTAAATGCTATCCACCTCTGCCAACCACACAAAATGGCTCCGACCCCGTCCACAAAGTCCCGGGCCAAGTCTCGCGAGATCATGGAAGGTGGTAATGCTTTATGGCTCACAGCCAACCGCAATCTTAGCTATCTCCTTAATTAGGGCTCCTACACTCAGCAATGGTGAGGCACTTAGCAACTCAGTGAGACCCTTTCTCTAATAAAATACAAAAAAAAAAGCTGTGGATGTGGCCCAGTGGTCAAGTGCCCAAGTTCAATCCCTGGTACCAAAAAAAAAAAAAAAAAAAAAAAAAAAAAAAAAAAAAAAAAAAGCCTGCCACAAGTTGGTTGGGACAGATTCAGATTTAGGGCAAACTGCTACTCATAAAATGGATTACTCAGGACCCAGCAGGACATAGCCTTTTCTCCACAGAAGTTTATTTGTAAACTTCATTGGTACATAGACCAGGACTGGTAACAAGAGTTGAAAGATAGAATCAAAGAACCAGGTTTCAGGGCTGGTGTTTTGCCTCAGTGATGGAGCGCTTGCCTAGCACGTGTGAGGTACTGGGTTTGATACTCAGCACTGCATAAACAAATAAATAAAATAAAGTTACTATGTCCATCATCTACAACTAAAGAGAGAGAGAGAGAGAGAGAGAGAGAGAGAGAGAGAGAGAAGAAAAGAAAACACAAAACTCAAACTAAGCTTCAGCTGGGTATAGTGGCGCATGCCAACAATTGAAGGGATATGGGAAGCTAAGGGTAGGAGTGTCAAAAATTTGAGGCTAGTCTCAGAAACTTAGTGAGAACTTATCTCAAAATTAAAAAATAAATAAATAAATAAAAAGATCTGGGGATGTAACTTAGCAATAAAGTGCCCCCTGGGTTCAATCCCCAGTAACAACAACAAAAAAAAAAAAAAAAAAAAAAAAAAGGAAGGAGGTTTCAGTTGGGCATGGTTATTTCTCAACTCTGGAGGCTGAGACTGGAGAATTGCAAGTTAGAGGCCAGCCTGGGAATCTTATTGTGGCCCTATCTCAAAATAAAAATAAAAGGCTAGGGATATAGCTCAGTTGGTAGAGTGTTTGCCTTGCATGTACAATGCCCTGGTTCAGTCCCTAATACCACACAAAAAAAAAAAGTTAAAAAAGAAAGGGCTGAGAATATGGCTTAGTGGTAGAGTGACTCTCTACCCTGTCCCTCAACCAGAGGATACCAGGCTGCTTCCATCTTCCTGTTGTCTTCTTGCTAATTAATAAAATACTATATGTATTCCAAACAAGGAGAAAAAGGAAGAGGCAAGAGAAGATGACTTCCACTTAAGCCTCAATAGCCTGAATTGAGTCATATGTTCACACTTTGCTACAAGAGGGTCTAGAACACACTTCTTTATGTTGGAGAAAGGCTGGCAAAAAAAATTGTTTAGAAGGAAGGTTGAAGGACTGGGGCTATGGCTTAGTGGTAGAGTGCCCCTCTTGCATGTGTGATGCCCTGGGTTCTATCCTCAGCACCACATAAATAATATAAATAAAATAAAATAAAGGTACTAAATAAAATAAAGGTATTTTTTTAAAAAAGGAAGGCGAGTGAGCTAATCTCCTGTATTACTTAAATTGCAACATATATAAATGGACAAGAATCTAAAGAGTTAGCAATGACATTTTTCTTCTTTCATTTTTACTCCTCATACTGAATGAAGATTGAACCTGGGATACTTTACCACTGAGCTACATCCACAGCCCTTTGTATTTTATTTTTTGGTACCAAGGATTGAAACCAGGGGTGCAAAAACCACTTAGTCATGTCCCTAACGCACCCTTTATAAAAAATATTTTATCTAGGGCTGAGATTGTGACTCAACGGTAGAGCGCTCACCTAGCACGTGTGTGGCCCAGGTTTGATCCTCAGCACCACGTACAAATAAACGCATTGTGTAAAACTAAAGCAAATAAATAAATATTTAAAAAAAATATTTTATCTAGAGATAGGGTCTCGCTAAGTTGCTTAGGGCCTCTTTAAGTTCCTGAGGCTGGTATTGAACCTGCTATCTTCCTGCCTCAGCCTCCTGAGTTGCTGGGGCCTGAGCCTGGCTAACAATGGTATTTTTCAAAGTTGTCCAAGTAGTTATGATAAAATGGGACTATTTGTGAAGCATAGATCAGATGAAAAGAAAATTTTTGTATACTATATTATTAAATTGATACCTATTAAAATTATTGTGATGTCTCTAAATATTTTTTCTTTTTTTTGTACTGAGAATTTTTTTTTTTTTTTTAAAAAATATTTATTTTTATTTGCTTTAGTTGTACACAATGCGTTTATTTTTACGTGGTGCTGAGGATCAAACCGGGGCCGCACACCTGCCAGGTAAGCACTCTACCGCTGAGCCACAACCCCAGCCCCATGTACTGAGAATTTAACAGGAGTGTTTTTTTTTTTTTTTAACCTTTATATTATTTATGTGGTGCTGAGGATCGAACCCAGGGCCTCACACATGAGAGGCAAGCGCTCTACTGCTGAGCCATAGCCCTAGCCCCTTAACAGGAGTGTTTTACCAATGAGCTACATCCCCAGTCCTTTTTGTTTTTATTTTTTGCTATTTTGAAACAGGGTCTGGTAAGTTGTTGAGGGTCTCACTAAATTGCTGAGGCTGACCTTGCACTTGTAATCCTCCTACTTCAGCCTCCAGTGTTGTTGAGATTATAGGCATGAACTATTACATTCAGCTAACTCTTAATCTTGTAAAACTTGATCACTATATCTCTAGCTATTAGCTATCTATTTGATTTATGCTTTAGTTTATAGCAACAAATACCTGAAATCAATTAGACCTGTTCCCTGCCCCCTCAAGCATGACAAAATCATACAGTATAAATAGGATGAAAATATGCACTGGTTTTTCCAGGACAATCCTAGAGTAATTACTAAAAGCATCCCCTTTGATTCTTAAGTGTTTTGGTTTAAATGATAAAGTATATGGTTCCTCCATATAAAGAAAAATATTGGAGGGCTGGGGATATAGCTCAGTTGGTAGAGTGCTTACCTGGGTTCAATCCCCAGCACCACAAGATTATGTGCAATTTTCTTTTTCTTTTTTTTTTTTTGTACTGGGGATTTAACTCAGGGGCACTCGTCCACTGGGTCACATCCCCAGCCCTTTTTTGTATTTTGTTTAGAGATAGGGTCTCACTGAGTTGCTAAGTGCCTCACCATTGCTGAGGCTGGTTTTGAACTTGTGATCCTCCTGCCTCAGCCTCCCAAAGTGCTGGGATTACAGGTGTGCGCCACTGAGCCCGGCTTATGTGCAATTTAAAAAAAAAAAAAAAATATATATTTTTAAATGTTGATGGATGTTTATTTTATTCATTTATTTATATGTGGTGCTGAGAATCGAACCCAGGGCCTCACACATGCTAGGCAAGTGCTCTACCACTGAGCCACAACCCCAGCCCCTATGTGCAATTTTTATAAGAGAAATTTACTAATGCCAGGTACAGTGGTACACACCTATAATTCCAGCAACTTGAGAGGCTGAGGCAGGAGAACTGCAAATTTTAGACTTGACAATTTAGTAAGACCCTATAACTTAGTGAGACCCTGTCTCAAAATAAAAACAAAGGGGATGTATCTCAAAGGTATAATAACTAGTATCTGAAAGTCCCTGGGTTAGATCTCCAGAAAGGTAGGGGTATGTATCTACTAATGAGAAGAATGGAATTAAAAAAAATAATAATACTGCTTACCTAGAGTTTAATGTTAGTATTTCTTTTGGGGGGGGTATGGGGGATTGAACTCAGGGGCACTCAGCCACTGAGCCACATCCCCAGCCCTCTTCTGTATTTAATTTAGAGACAGGGTCTCACTGAGTTGCTTAGTGCCTTGCTTTTGCTGAGGCTGGTTTTGAACTCTCAATCCTTCTGCCTCAGCCTCCTGAGCTGCTGGGATTACAGGCATGTACCACCGTGCCTGGGGAATATTAGTATTTCCTGTCATCAGATTGTAAATGTTCATCCATTAAAACCATTCTGTTTTTTTTTTTTTTTTTTTTTTTTTGTGGTGCTGGGGATTGAACCGAGGGCCTCGTGCAAGCACCCTACCAACTAAGTTATATCCCCAGCCCCAAAACTATTCTTGCTACAATCAATTAACAAATTATGAAAAAATGTTCAACTTTTCTAGCAAGTAGAGAAATGCAAATCAAAACTACATTAAGATTTCATCTCACTCCAGTCAGAATGGCAATATCAAGAATAGAGGGCCGGGCATGGTGGCGCATGCCTGTAATCCCAGCACTTGGGAGGCTGAGGCAGGAGGATCATGAGTTCAAAGCCAGCCTCAGCAATGGCGAGGCACTTAGCAACTCAGTGAGACCCTGTCTCTAATAAAATACAAAAAAGGTCTGTGGATGTGGCCAGTGGTCGAGTGCCCCTGAGTTCAATCCCCAGTACAAAAAAAAAAAAAAAAAAAAAAAAAAAAAAAAAAGAATAGAGGCAACAATAAATGTGGCGAGGATGTGGGGGAAAAACATACACTCATACATTGCTGGTAGGACTGCAAATTGGTGAAACCTCTATGGAAAGCAGTATGGATATTCCTTAGAAAACTCAGAATGGAACCACCATTTGACCCAGCTACCCCATTCCTCAGTTTATACCTGAAGGACTTAAAATCAGCATACTGCAGTGATGCAGTCATGTCAATGTTTATAGCAGCTCAATTCACAATAGCTAAACTATGGAATGAACCTAGGTATCTTTTAATAGATGAATGGATAAAGAAAATGTGTTATATATATTCAAGGGAATATTACTCAGCTTTAAAGAAGAAATAAATTATGGCATTTGCTGGTAAATGGATGGAGCTGGAGAATATCATGCTAAGTGAAGTAAGCCAATCCCCAAAAAAACCAAAAGCAGAATGTTTTCTCTGATATGCAGACACATATTATAAGGGGGGGGGGCACTAGGGAAGAATAGAGTTACCCTAGATTAGGTAGAGGGGAGTGATGGGAGGGGAAGGGAGGGGATATGGGGATAGGAAGGATAGTAGAATGAAACAGACATTATTACTTTATGTATACATATGACTGCATGACCAGTATGATTCTACAACATGTACAATCAGAAAAATGAGAAATTATACCCATCTATGTATGATATATCAAAGTGCATAAATGTATTCTACTGTCATGCATAACTAATTAAAACAAATTAAAAAATTAAAAACAAACACAAAAAAAATGTTCTTGCTGGGTGTGGTGGTACACTCCTGTAATTTCAGCTACTCCAGGAGGCTGAGGTAGGAGGACCTCAAGTTTAAGGCCAGCACAGCAATTTAGTGAAACCCTGTCTCAAAACAAAGTCCAAAAGGACTGGGGTATTGCTCAGGGGTAGAGTGCTTGCCTAGTGTGCACAAGACCCTGGGTTCAATCCCCAGTACCATATACCATACACACACACACACACACACACACACACACACACACACACACACACACAAAAAAAAAAAAAAAAAAAAAAAGAAAGAAAAGAAAAGAAAAAGAAAAAAGGAAAAAAGAAAAGAAAAAAAAAATCTTCCCACCTGAGGACTCAGGGACATACAAAAACATGCAGCAGTCTGAATTTGGCCTTTGGGCTGCTGTACTTTGTTGAGTCCTAACCTTGGCATCTTCACACCACCCTTAAATGGTGAAGAATTGCCCCAGTGCGTACCTACTACCAACCCCTCTACACTAGTCAGGATCTCAATTCTTTCCTGGTTTTTGGGGACCTAAGCCATAAACTTGCTCAGCAATTGTATTCCAATCCCAAACCAGCATCCTAGACCATTCCTTGCAGTGATTAATTTGTATACTTACACAATAAAAACACAGCAGTTTTAACATCAAATAAAATATAAATGTAATTTAAAATGGGCAGACTCTTCATAAAAAATAATTATAGATAGGCAAAGATCATTCATCAAAATTCTCATCATTGTTTTTAATAACAAAATTTGGAAACTACCTTATTATCTAACAATATATGGCTGATACATTGTAGTACCTCCACATAATGAAGTCTATGTATTATCTAATTGTAATGTATCTTACTGATTTCAAGAGCTAGATATAATGTGTATGAAAACACTTTGTAAATTATAAAATACTATTAAAATGTGCTTATTACTGGTATTACCAATGTGTCCCTGAAAGACTTTTGAAACACAGAAAAGTCAATAGGTAGTAACTAGATGCAGAACTTTGCTATCTGTTCTGCTTTTCTTGGCCTTAGTGGTTCTCAAACTTACTCAGATAATAGAGCAAGTTAAATGTACACTATGAAATACTGAGAAGCGAAGTTTAAATGATAAAATGTCACCTTCCTATCCCTTGGCCTTATCCATTGGTGAGTGCAAGTTTGGCACATTTACAGAAATGTCCCAAATCTCAACTGCAGCTCAGCATCCCTCTGCTGATCCTCATGTATTGTTCTGCTCTGGCTGTTGACTATGCTTGCTCTGTTCAAGAGGTACCAGCATTCCTCTGCTTGTCCTTGTGCACTGTTCTTCTGCTGTTGACCATAGTTGCTCTGTTCGAGATTTATAGACCAAATCAGGTGTGATGGGTGATGGTGCATGCTGTAATCCCAGCAACTTGGGAGGCTGAGGTAGGAGGATTGCAGGTTCCAGGCTAGCCTCAAAAGCTTAAGAAGAGCCGGGCACGGTGGCGCACGCCTGTAATCCCAGCACTTGGGAGGCTGAGGCAGGAGGATCGCGAGTTCAAAGCCAGCCTCAGCAATGGCGAGGCACTTAGCAACTCAGTGAGACCCTGTCTCTAATAAAATACAAAAAAAAGGGCTGGGGATGTGGCCCAGTGGTCAAGTGCCCCTGAGTTCAATCCCCGGTACCAAAAAAAAAAAAAAAAAAAAAAGTGGGAGGAGGGTTGGGGCTGGGGATGTGACTCAGTGGTAGAGTGCCCCCGGGGTTAAATCCCAATACCACACACACACACACACACACACACACACACACACACATGCACATATGCAAAGAGGTACAGACAAGTTTTTGCAAATCCTCATGCCACTCTCTGGGCTACTTGCCTTACTGCTGTCTTCTGTACTCAGTTGATGGACACACTGTGCTCTTACCATCGCTTACCTACTCAGCTCTAATGCTGTTTTCTTGAATAACTGGAAATATCCCATTTCTGGTTATCAGTTATGTCAGAAGGTTTTTCTCCACAGCAGACCCTACCAATATCATGTTAAGACGCTAGGTAAGGAGAATGGCTGGACATAGCCTCTCCCTATACATACTCCTCTGTAAGCTGCCTGTTGTGGCCAGCCACAACGCCACGGGAGAAAAACTTTTGGAGGCAGAGTAAAGATGTTACTACTTTTACTTCTACTTTCTTAGAGAGAGCTTAGAGAGAGAAAGAAAGATTTTTCTTCTTCTTAGAAAGAGCTTAGAGAGAAAGATTAGAGATCTTTTTCTTAGAGCTTAGAGAGAAAGATAGAGCTTTTTCTTCTTCATCTTCTTAGAGCTTAGAGAGAAAGAGAGAGAGCTTGAAAGAGAGAGATTTCTTCTTTAGAGAGAGAGAGAGAGCTTAGCTTTTAGAGCTTCTTTCGTCTTTGTTCTTTCTTCTTTATTCCTCGGGAGCCTCAGCCTGACTCTGACCAGGAATTACTTCTTCTATCTGGTTTCTCTTCTGTAACCGCTCTGCCTACGTTCTGGCCGCTCTGATTCTTTTCTTCTTCTCCGACCCCAACTCTTCTTCCGACCGAGCGACTGCGCGACTGACTGAATGAATTCATTCTTCTCCTGACTCCGACCGCTTTCACCCGGTTATATACCTTTAGCTTTGCGGGTGCCTCACGTGCATTTACAGGTGCGTCATATACATACTTATTATCAGGTGGAACTTATGGCTTCCAGCTGACCGCAATAGCCATCTCCCTAATTGTGGCTCCTTCACTCCTCAGATAGGCCCACAGCATAATTTATCTTCTTAAGGGTTTCTCTCAGTAGCAGATAAGAAAAGGTTTGTTTCCCACTCTAGTTCTGTCTCCTTCAGGGAACTCTGGGTCTACTTTCATATCAATATTTATCATGCACTAGGTACCATTATTCATACTCCATAAACACTATTTGTCAAACAATCCTGAGGTGGGTACTTTTAGGAGGAAACAACCTCTTACAACTGAGAAACTGAAGCAAGTTAAATAAGCTGCCCCAAATTGTAGGTGGTGAAATTAGGTTTCAAAGTTAGCATTTTGGCCCTCCATGATATTTGGTTTTGCTATCAGACAGGTTTCTACATCACATCTCAGCCTCTTCTGTGGATTTCATGTTTTCTCAAGTAAGATTTCTGGGTCCCCACTGCAGATCAAAGATCTTTCAGTGTCACCACATATTCCATGACAGTTAAATTCCAGGTGCTGCCTTCTCAAAGCACCCCATGAGCTTCAGGGGCTGTTTCCTCCTTACTAAAGTTATATAATTTTGGGGGGAGTACTGGGAATTGAACCCAGGGATACTTTACCACTGAGCTACACTACACCCCCAGTCCTTTTTATTTTTTGAGACTAAGTTGCTGAGGCTGGTCTTGAATTTGTGATCCTCCTGACTTACACTTCTGAATCGCTGGGATTATAGGCATATGCCACTGCACCTGGCTCAAGTTATATAATTTTTAAAAACACCCTCAAGTATTTTTTTTTTTTTTTTTTTTTTGGTGATGAGGATTGTACCTGGGGCCTTGTGCATGCAAGGCAAGCACTCTACCAACTGAACTGTATCACCAACCCAAATAAAGGCAAACAGTAGCAGGTATCAAAAGGTTAAGAAAAACTTGTGGAGGTAAAACTTTTAACTGAAAATTTCAGCCCATTAATCTTATTATTTTTTGAGACAGGGTCTGTGGTGCTTAGGGTCTAAATTGCTGAGGGGGCCCTGAGCTTGCAATCCTCTTGCCTCAGCCTGCTGGTCACTGGGATTAAAGGTGTGCACCATTGCATATAGCATTAACCTTATTTTTTAAAGTAAATTTATGTATATTCCATATTTTTCACCACCTGAATAGTTACTACCCTGGTCTAATCAATTATTATTCCTTAACTGAATTAATATTGTATTTGAAATACAACAGGTCTTTCTTCTTCCACTTTTACCCTCTATAGGTGATTACTAAAGGAAGCAGCCACACTGACTTTTTTCAAGATTCTTCTTTGACAGTATGGAGATTCCTTGGAAAACTTGGAATGGAAACACCATTTGACCCAGCTAACCCACTCCTCAGTTTATACTCAAAGACTTAAAAACAGCATACTACAGGGACACAGCCACATCAATGTTTATAGCAGCATAATTCACAATAGCTAAATTGCGGAACCAACTCAGATGCCCTTCAGTAGATGAATGGATAGGGAAACTTTGGTATATATACACAGTGGAACATTACTCAGCACTAAAAGAGAATAAAATCATGGCATTTGCAGGTAAATGGATGGAGCTGGAGAAAATAATGCTAAGTAAAATAAGCCAATCCCCCCCAAAACAAAGGCTGAATGATTTCTTTAAGATGCTGACTCATAATGGCGATGGTTGGGGGGGGGGCATGGGAGAAATGAAGGAACTTTAAATAGATCAAAGGGGAGAGAGGGGAAGGGAGGGGACAAGGGGGTAGGAATGAGGGTGGAATGAGTTAGACATTATTACCCTAAGTACATGCATGAAGACATGAATGGTGTGAAAATACTTTGCCTCGAACCAGTGACTTGTGCTCTATGTAGTATGAAATGAATTGCATTCTGCAAGCATGTATAACACATTAGAGTAAGTAAATAATTTTTAAAAGATTCTGCTTTGAGCTGGGTGCAGTGGTGCATGCCTGTAATTCCAGCACTTTGGGAAGCTGAGGCTGGAGAATCATGAGTTCTGCTTTGAGTCTTTGCTAAAAATCCATCCAGGGTTTCACATCTTACTCAGTGGTTCACTCCCCCACCTCCTTTTTTTTTTTTTTCCCCCAGTACTGTGGATGGAATCTAGGGCCTTGTAAATGCTAGGTGAGTGCTCTAACACTGAGCTGTGACCCCAGTCCCCTCACTCAGGGGTCTTAAAACTGGGATGTGAGCTGGTGGTTGGCATTACACCTGTGATCCCAATAGCTCAGGTGGAGGCAGAGGATTGAAAAATCTTCGGCCATTCTGGGGAACTTAGTGAGAACCTGTCTCAAAATAAAAAGGGCTAGAGATGTAGTTCAGTGGTAGAGTGCTTGCCTAGAATGTGGGAGGCTCTGAGTTCAATACCCACTAATGAAAAAAAAAAAAAAAAAAAAAAACCACAGATGAGGATATTAAACTCATTTAGTGTCTACTTTTCCATTAGATTTAATTTTAAAATGTCAGTATTGGGCTGGGGTTGTGGCTCAGCGGTAGAGCGCTCACCTAGCACGTGCACGGCCCGGTTCGATCTTCAGCACCACATAAACATAAATGCATTGTATTGTGTACAACTAAAGCAAATAAATAAATATTTAAAAAAGTCAGTATTACAAAATGTCAGAAATTACACTGCAACTAATTTAAACTTATAAAAAATTGTAGAGTCAACTATGTCTGAGGAGAGAAAATGTTTTTTCCAAAAGCTCTTTAATGGGCATAAAAGTTTATAAAAATTAAAGACCATTTCTGCACATGGCCTGGTCTCCTTAATAATTCTCCTATCTTACTCCTTTCTACCCTCAACCTTGCTCAAGGCATTCCAGCCACAATGACTCCTTGCTTGTTCCTCTAACAAGTTAAGAACCACTGTTTGCCTCAGGCCTTTTGCACTTGCTACCCATTCCCCTACTTGGAACACACTTTTTGCAAGACAGGATCCTTCACCTAATCAACAGAGACATTCCTCAATCTTCTATCCCTTTCACTCTTATTTTGTTTGTTTTTTCCTTCATAGCATTTACTACTCCCTCATATATGTATTGTCCATCTTTCTCCATTAAATTGTAAACTCCTTTAAAGTCAGGGAGCTCCTTTGTTTTGTTCTTGCTGTAATCCCAGCTAACACTGTCTGACACATAAGAAGGTTAACACATGTTCTTGAATAAGTGAAAAATGTTTTTCTCTTTTTTTAGAGATAGATCCTTTAACTTATTCTTCTACTTCTACCTCCAAAGTAGCCAGGACTACAGACTTGTGACACCACAGGCAGTTTCTTTCTTTTTTTTAAAATATTTATTTATTTGCTTTAGTTGTACACAATGCAACGCATTTTATGTTTACGTGGTGCTGAGGATCGAACCCAGGCCGTGCACGTGCTAGGCGAGCGCTCTACCGTTGAGCCACAACCCCAGCCCCACAGGCAATTTCATATGGTTTTTAATTTATTTTTTGGTACTGCAGGGTCCTTTAACCACTGAGCCACAGCACCAGTTCTATTTTTTATTTTAAGACAGGGTCTCATTAAATTGCTTAGGGCTTTGCTAAATTGCTGAGGCTGGTCTCCCAACTTCCAATCTTCCTGCCTCAGCCTCCTGAGTCTGAGGATTACAGACTCAGCATTGCAGGCATGGGCCACCATTTATGTGGTTTATTTTAAAGACTTACACCAACATACAGGTAAGTTTCTTGGGAATATTGTCAAAGAACAAAGAATTTATGAGCCTAACACTAAAACAGCCATTACAATACATAACCCCCCCCCCCCAAATAAAGTTTGTAGATGGACACGTTTATTTTTTATTTATTTTTATGTGGTGCTGAGGATCAAACCCAGTGCCTCACACGTGCTAGGCAAGTGCTCTACCACTGAACTACAACCCTAGCACTCCCCCACAATACTTTTTTCCAAATAAAAAGCCTTTTTTTTTTTTTCTGTAAGCTTTATCACCTATATTATTAGGGCACTGCCACCCTACTCACCCCGGGACTCTAAGAGGAATACCCAGGACATAATTATATTGGGTAGATCGGTGACACCCCACACTGTCACACATCAGAAGAATTAGCTTAAGTGACTTTTCAACATCCATCAGCTCTCTCCCACTTCCTGATTCAGGTCTGGGTGTGGCTATGGCATTTCGGCTTTGAAAAAGCTCCTCAGTTGACTGTTTCTGATTTGTAGCAACGTTTGAAACGCACCTTAAGAAGCTATAAAGAGCTGTTAAGGAGTTTCTTCCTTAATGGGTCTTTTCAGGCTATTCTGGTAGACCACTAGTTAAAAAAAAAAAAAAAAAATCCCGCTTTACCGCTCCCCTGGGTCACAACCTCTCAAGTGAACAGGCGTCAGAGCACCGCAGAGACCCAGGAGGTGGCCACCTCGGAGCCAAGAGGCCCCCGCGTCCGACTGAGCCGCAGGTGAAGCTCCCGCGGAGACGCGCCCGTCGCTGGGGATGGTGCCGCCTGGGAGACGTTCGTTCGGGAAGGAATCCGGCCCCAAATCCTACCCTTCCATCCTTCTCTCCATCGCACCACCCCTGCGTCTGAGCTCATGACCACCTCCAGGCAAAGGCCATCCAGTGCCAATGGCCTCTAGGTTTAAAAGCTCCTTCGCAGCTAAAAAGCCGTCGCGCTGACGCAACGTACCGGCCCCTGAAGGCCGAACAAGAGTCGGGGAGGGCTCCGCGCCCGCGCACCGAATTCCCGCCTCCCTCCGAAGGACGTTCCTGCGTGCGCGCGCCGCGTCCTCTCTCCCTTAACCGCGCGACGCGAGGGCGGGGGCGCCGCGTGCGCGCACGCTCTCGTTGGTTCGCTCGCTTGCTCGCTCTCGGCGGCTGCTCTCGCTGCGGCTGCGGCTGGGGCTGGGGGCGGCGGCGGCGGCGACGCGGGCGGCGGGCGGCGCGGGGCGGTCCGGCGGGTTCAAAGAGGAAAACATGGCGGAAAACAAAGGCGGCGGCGAGGCTGAGAGCGGCGGCGGGGGGGCAACGGCAGCGCGTCGGTAACTGCCGGGACTGCCGGGCCCGCGGCGCAGGAGGCGGAGCCGCCTCTCGCCGCGGTGCTGGTGGAGGAGGAGGAGGAGGAAGGCAGTAGGGCTGGCGCGGAGGGCGGCGAGGCCGGGCCCGACGACGGGGGGGTGGCCGCGGCCTCCTCGGGCTCGGCCCCTGCTGCCTCTGCCCCGGCGGCCTCAGTGGGCCCTGGAGTGCCCGGGGGAGCCGTATCGACGCCGGCCCCAGCTCCAGCGTCGGCTCCCGGTCCCGGTCCCTCGTCGGGGCCGCCGCTTGGGCCGCCAGCCTCGCTCCTAGGACACCTGCGCGGTGTGTCAGCAGAGCTTGCAGAGCCGGCGTGAGGCGGAGCCCAAGCTGCTGCCCTGCCTTCACTCCTTCTGCCTGCGCTGCCTGCCGGAGCCGGAGCGGCAGCTCAGCGTGCCCATTCCGGGGGGCAACAACGGCGACATCCAGCAAGGTGAGCTGGAGGCCCTGCTCTGCGTCTGGGCCGCAGGGGATTTGCAGAGCCCTGAAGGATCTGGGAACCGAGGTGCTAGGGCCCGAGACTGCGGGAACCGGTGCGGCCCTGTGGTGGGGGGCTGTCTAAGACGTGAAAGACATGGCTCCTGGACAGTTCTAGAGAGGCTGGACCGCCAGAGATACGGGGAGACTGAAGGGAGGGGTGCCGATTGCGAGACACTGGGGGAGGGGACTCTGGCTGGGAGGGAGGTTTGAGGTGCGGATACCGGTCGAGTGCAGGTTCTGCGGCGTGTGGACCCGGACAGGGAGAGAAGAGGGGTATGTTGAGACCAGTTGTTTTGGGTGGAAAGGCCCGTACCTGGAGAAGGGTTGTTGAAAGAGTGGGTAAGAGACAACGGCAGTGAGGATGGATTGCTCTTCAGGGAGGGAAATTGACTTGTTCTTGGTTAGGAGAAAGGACTACAGCTTAAATGGAGGTAGGTAAAAGACATTTGGAAGCTTGGGGCCAAAAGAAGGCTCATGTTAGAAAATAATTTTAAGATGACATTGGAAAGGAGAATCTCGGGAAGTGGTAATAGCTGTGAAGGGCCTTCATGGTTAGGGAAAATCCTAAGGTTTGAGGATGAAGGAGAAATGAACTTTGAAGGGAAATAGGAGTTGGGGAGAGTTGGGCATGCATTTGCTTCATTTATTGTACGTTAATGAGCTTGTAGTGTTTGGGCATTATGCTAGGATTGAATAAAATACCCAACGAAGATGTCATTCGTACTCTAGTAGAGAAAACGAATATATATCATGAAACAGTGGAGGCTGGTACTCGGTACCATGGTTGGTGATACACTGCAAACTTTGCAATAAAGAAAATCCTTTAAGGTTTCTTGAAGGGTGAATACCTCACTGGGTAGGAGGATATTCAGGGCAACAGCCCCTTTTTACATCTCTAGAACTAAAGGATGTGTAGGGTGATTGGTGGAAGTTAGATTGGATTGATGGGTGGAATAGATGAGGGTTCCACGGTCCCTTTTCTGTACTCTTGGGTCTAGGTGTGTTTTGGACTTCACAATGTAGTATTTTGGAATTTTCCTTTTTCTAGTAAGATCTCAGGTAGTACTCTAGTGGGGCCTGCTTTAACTTTTTATTATCAATGAATAGCACATTGTTGAGATAGACAGCAGCCTCCTGAGATTCAGGTTGGTTTTGTTGCAAGCTTATGAAAAAACTAAAATTTCAAAACTTTATTTATTTTAGTATCAAGGATTGAACCTACTGGTGCTTAACCACTGAGCCACATCCCCAGCTAGGTTGCTGAGGCTGGCTTTGAACTTGCCATTTTCCTGCCTCGGCCTCCTGAGCCGGAAGTGGTGTACCCTACCGCACCTGGCTAAAATTTCAGAACTTTTAAATTTTGATTATGGACCTATTCTAAAGGGTTGGTATTTATCCTGTAGAGTGTCCTGTGGACTAGAGGGCCTTCCTGAGGGCTTTTATATCAAGTGTTTAAAAGGATCAGATTTGTGATTCAGAAAGATCACTTGAAGCACTTGAGAAATGAAGGCAGGTGAGACTGGAAGCAGGGAGACCAGTTAGAATCTTGCGAGTAATCTAGGTGAGAAATTATGATTTGGAATGGGTAGTAAAGGACTGATAGTAAGGAAGCATTTTTGTATGGGGGGAATGGTAGGCACTTTGTGAAACACTGAGTTTGCGTGTCTCCTTTGCCACTTTCGACTTGTGTGGTTAAGTTAATTATTCTTAACCTCAGTTTTCTCATTTATGAAATAGGGACAAAACTACACATACTTTTTTAATATTTATTTTTTAGTTGTAGTTGTATACAATACCTTTATTTTATTTATTATTTTTACATGGTGCTGAGGATAGAACCCAGGGGCATGTGCTAGGTGAGCACTCTACCACTGAGCCACAGCCCCCAGCCCTAAAATTATACATACTTAATAGAAATATTGAGAGAATAAAGTAAGAAAACAATGTATAATGACTGGTACATGGTAGTTGCCAATGAAATGGCAACTAGTTTATTATTGGTAACTAAGTGGACTAATCTGTTACTAAGTAATAGATTGAGATTGATGTGAGGGGGACACATGTTGGATGAATTTCAAGTTTCTTGTTTGGTGGGTGGTAGCTCTGTTAATGTAAATAAAGAAGGACTGGAGATGTAGAGTGCTTACCTAGCATGTGTGAGGCCTGGATTCAATCCCCAGCACTCTTAATAATTAAGACAACCAAAAACAAACAAACAAACAAACAAACAAACAAACAAACAAAAAAACAGGCACAAAAGCAGGTGTGTGTTGTGGAGGGAGGATGTAATGATTAGTTCTGTCAGTTTTGGCTTTGAAATATTGGGACATGCAGGTAAGAATGTTAAGATTAAGGTTTTAGTGGATGGAGAAGATATTAAGTAATAATGTATCAAGGATAGCTGCTTATGGCCCCATGAATAGGATAAGACACTTGGGATTCAGTGTTCTTTGAAAACCTGGATTAGGTGAGAGATTTATAGGGAACCCAACATGCAAATTGTGTTTGTGATTTAGGGACTGAGGCTATAGAGTTGGCTCTGAAATTTATGCAGGAGAGAGAAGAATAAACTGTAAATTCCCTCCTCAATTCTCTATCATTTGTTTTTGAATTAGATAAATAAGTGGAAGCGAGTTGATACTGTCAATCTTTGGTAATATTGCTTTCTAAACAGCATCTAAAACAAATTGAATGTGGTAATCTGCCTTGTTTTTAGGTAGAGCATATAGAAAATACCTTTTTGGTAGTAACTCATGTAACTTTTGCTCCTGGAAAATGAGAACAAGCCGTGCTAAAAAGGACATTTAATGTAGAGGTAGGGAATATAGTTTTGCCACTTGATTAAAGGTAGTTTATGCTGTTTCTGTTCCTTTTTTTTTTTTTTTTTTTTTTTTAATCTCTATAATATCATTCATTTACATTCACTAAGTTGAAGTTTTCTTGGTACTGGGGATTGAACTCAGGGGCACTTGACCACTGGGCCACGTCCCCAGCCCTTTTTTGTATTTTTATTGGCGACAGGGTCTCACTGAGTTGGTAAGTGCCTCGCCATTGCTGAGGCTGGCTTTGAACTCCTGGCTGGTGATCCTCCTGCCTCAGCCTTCCAAGTGCTGGGATTACAGGAGTGTGCCAAGTTGAAGTTTGAATCTGAAATTGCTTTATAACTGAAATGCTTAAAACATGCAAGGTGTTATTAAACAACCTGTGATTTCATCATTCCTGGTCTGGAGAACCATAGCTAGTAGTTCAAATCACCATCTTTCCCAAGTGGTTCTCAAACAATTACAAGTTTACTACTCTTTCTCTCCTAACTGGTCTTTTTTTTTCTATTTCTTTTGATAAACTTACTCTCATGGTTTTGCTGTTTCTCTAGGTTGACAGTTCTCTAAGTGTGGTGCCTAGACCATCATCATCATCATCATTATTATCATCAGCATCTGTTATGAATGCAAATTCTTGGGCCTCATGCCAGATCTTCCGACTGGCAGTCTGTTTTAACAAGTCCTCTAGGTGATTCTGATGCACACTTAAAAAAAAATTTTTTTTTTTTTTGTACTGGGGATTGAACTCAGGGGCACTGACCTCTGGGCCACATCCTCAGCCCTATTTTGTATTTTACTTAGAGACAGGTTCTCAATGAGTTGCTTAGTGCCTTGTTTTTGCTGAGGCTGGCTTTGAACTCATGAACCTCCTGCCTATGCCTCCCGAGTGATTGGATTACAGGCGTGTGCCACCATGCCCGGCTACACTTAAAAATTTGAGAACCACTGTTCTTGAATGAAGGGCTTCTCACATCAAATGTGTCCTTAGAAAGGCTTCTTTTCTTTTTTGTGCTGGGAATGGAACCCAGGGCCTTGTGCATGCAAGGCAAGCACTCTACCAACTGAGCTATATCCCTAGCCCTAGAAAGGCTTTTTTTTTTTTTTTTTTTTTTTTTTTTTTTTTTTTTTTTTGGTACCAGGGATTGAACTCAGAGGCACTCACCCACTGGGCCACATCCCCAGCCCTTTTTTTGGTTTTTATTAGAGACAGGGTCTCACTGAGTTGCTAAGTGCCTCACCATGGCTGAGGCTGGCTTTGAACTCGCGATCCTCCTGCCTCAGCCTCCCAAAGTGCTGGGATTACAGGCGTGCGCCACCGCGCCCGGCTTAGAAAGGCTTTTTAAAAAATTTTAAATATTTATTTATTTGCTTTTATTTGTACACAATGAGTTTATTTTTACATGGTGCTCAGGATCGAACCCGGGCTGCGCACGTGCTAGGCAAGCACTCTACCACTGAGCCACAACCCCAGCCCCTAGAAAGGCTTTTTTTGACTACTCATTTTAAAGTAGTTTTCCAGGTGACTCTGACATATTTTATCTTAACACAGTTAAAATAAAAATGTTAATTTTTGCTTGTCTCTTTTCCTACAAGAATATTGTAGAATGTATATTCAATAAATAACTTTTAGATGAATAAGACTCACCTGGAGAGCTTATTAAAATGCTGATTTGAGAATTTCTTCAGAGATTCTGATTCAGTTGGATTGGGGTTGAATTTGTATCTGCACTGTTTTTGTTTTGTTTTTAATTTTTTAATGGGGTGGGGTGGGATGGGATGGGGCAGGGGTGGGGGTGGGTGAAAACAGGCCTTACACATGCTAGGTAAGCCCTCTACCAAAGTCTTGCTAAGTTACCCATACTTGTGATCCTCCTGCCTCAAAGTTTCAAGTGGCCAGGATTATAGGCATACACTATCTACACATTTTTTTTTTTTTTTTTTTTTTTGGCACCAAGGATTGAACCTGGGGCCACTTAATCAGTGAGCCACCTCCCCAACTCTCTTTATTTTTCATTTTTAGACAGGGTCTCATTAAGTTGCTTAGGGACTTTCTAAGTTGCTGAGGCTGGCCTTGAACTTGCTGTCCTTCTGCCTCAGCCTCCTAAGTTGCTGGAATTACAGACATCCACAACATCTACACTTTTATTAAGTACTGTATGTGATTCTGGTGCAGGTGATACCTCCCACACTTTGAGGAACTTGAGTGAGTTGCATTTGGTTCTGCTCTTAGGAGGAAGTTATGTGACCCTTGGGAAAGGCACCTAGGCAGCCTGTCAGGGTCTTAAGTAGTATGAAGAGGCAGAGTTCCTACCTGTAATATCCTGTGATTCTGTTGTCTTTTTATTTTTTTTATTCTGTATCTTATTTTAACTTTTTATATTTGTTTAAACTTAGTATTATAGTTTGTGGGAAGGAGTGGAAGAATCAACATAAGAAAACTTATTTTATTTCTGAATTCTTCAGTTTATTGTGAAAAGTCTGAGATGATAATTGGGAGGGAGGGAATATCTCTGGGTATGTTATGAAGAGTACCTGTTCATTATATTTCTGTTCATCACAGATATGGTGAGCCCCTCTGGGAAGTCTTCTGTTTGAGCCCTTGGAATTTCTTACCCTAGGAATAATACATATACTACACAGCAGTTCTCACCTCTGTATGACTTATCTAGGCACTTTTTAGTCCCTATTTTCTCTGATGTCCTGTTTTTTTTTTTAAAAATATTTATTTATTTACTTTAGTTGTACACAATGCAATGCATTTTATGTTTATGTGGTGCTGAGGATCGAACCCGGGCTGCGTTCTTGCGAGGCAAGCGCTCTGCCGCTGAGCCACAACCCTAGCCCTGATGTCCTGTTTTACTGAAATAAGTTGGAGTGTTAGGGATCCAACCTGGGCCTCATGTATGGTAGTCAAGGGCTATAAAACTAAGCTGTGTTCTCAATCCCTTGAATTTTTGGATGATAATGTGGTATCACATCAGCAACCAGTCTTTAAAAGATATGTCAAAAAAAAAAATGTGTCAAAGGAGGTGGGTAAGGGTCAGACTTCTAGCCATTACAAATGATCATTCTGGCTCATCCTCCTCTAAGTAGCTGGGCATACAGGTGTAAGTGCCTGTAAGCCTACTAAGTAGTGATCTTTAGTTTGGTCCTCAGAATGTAGGTATGATGGTGTCTCTGAGACCCTATTAGGCTCTGCAAGGTTTAAGACTGTTTTCATAACTATAGTAGTCCATTATTTGCCTTATTTACTGTGCTGACATTTATGTTAACATGAAATAGCAATAATGGATGAAATTGCTCACATCTTTGCGCAAGTTAAGATAGTGGCTTTAAACTATACTAAAAGTCATTGTGTCTTTATTGCCATATGGTTCCAAGTTGAATTACCATTTTTGGGGGGTAGGGGGAAGTACTGGGGATTGAACACAGAGTTGCTTAATCACTGAGCCACACCCCCAACCCTTTTTTTTTTTTTTTTTTTTAAAGAGACAGGGTCTGGCTAAATTGCTTAGGGCCTCACTAGTTCCCAAGGCTGGCCTTGAACTTGTTCTCTTGCCTTAGCCTCCTGAATTGCTGGGATTATAGGTATGCTCCACCATGCGCAGCAAATTATCTGCTTCCCCCCCCCCCCCCCCCCCCCATGTATGTAATTTTTATTTGAATGTCAGACTGGTTTTTAGGCATGAGTATTTGGCAGCCTTCTTCTAAAAAATGAATGAATTGAGCCTGTCACTTTCAGGAAAACAGCGGATATGTTGATAAAAGTTGAGCTTTGAAATGAAAATTAAAATTTTGGAAACTTTATGTTTGCTTCTGTGAGTTGACAATTTTTCAATATTTAGATTGTTTTCTGATGAGGTTGGTAATGATATTAATGAATGTGTTTTTTGTTTTGTTTTTTTGGGGGGTGGGGAACAATGTCAGTATTTGGAAGATCTATATAACTGAATTGGTATTTTCTAAACAACCTATGTATAATGTTAAAAAATTATGCATAGGAAAGAGTCAAGGTGCAATGTAGATTAATAAATAGATTTTAAAGTTAGAGAATAGTTATATGTTACAACTGACATTTAAGTAATGTACTTTTTTTTTTTTTTTTTTTTTGATCTGGGGATTGAACCAAGGGGCACTTAACCACTGAGCCACATCCCCAGCCCTTTTTAAAATATTAAAAAAAAATTTATTTATTTGCTTTAGTTGTACACAATTCGTTTATTTGTGAGTGGTGCTGAGGATCGAACCCAGGCCGCTTACGTGCTAGGCGAGTGCTCTACCGCTGAGCCACAACCCCAGCCCCCTTTTTAAAATATTTAATTGCTTAGGGCCTCGTTAAATTGTGAGGCTGGCTTTGAACTTGCAATCCTCCTGTCTGCCTCTTCAGCCACTGGAATTACAGGCATGTGCCACTGTGCCTGGCTAAGCATTATACTTTTTAAGTCTTTGTGTATTTTTAAAATATGACTACATAGTCAGTTATCTGACTACATAATTATTTGAAGAGGCTATTAAAATGTGTTCTTCCCTTTTCTTACACATGTAGACATAGCTATACGAGGTCAGATTTTTCTTAAGAAGTTTATATTCTTTTTTTTTCTTTGTATTTTATTAGAGACAGGGTCTCACTGAGTTGCTAAGTGCCTCGCCATTGCTGAGGCTGGCTTTGAACTTGGGACCCTCCTGCCTCAGCCTCCCAAGTGCTGGGATTACAGGCGTGCGCCACCACGCCCGGCTGAAGTTTATATTCTTTATGTTCTTCAAAGAAAACAACATGTCAAAACAGATTAAGTAAGCTGGGTTCAGTGGTGCACACCCATAGTCCCTGCTACTTAATACTGCTTTCTTCTTTTGTGTATGTGTGTGTGTGTGTGTGTTTTTCTGGGTATTGAACCCAAGGATCTTGTGCATGTGAGGCAAACATTTTACCAACTATATAACCAGCAGTCCCTGCTACTTGAAAGGCTGAGGCAGGAGGTTCCCTTAAGCCTAAATGAGTTTGAGGTCAGCCTGGGCCACATAGTGACACCTTTCTTAACAAACAAAAACACCCAGATGAAATGCAGAACCATGTATCTAGATGACCTGTTCTAAAACACACATTGCAGAGAATGAAAAAATATAGGACAATGCTACTCAATTATATGTGTTAATACTTTTGTGATTCTGGAGATTGAATCCCATCTGCACTAGCATATACTCCACCATTAAGCTACATTCCCAGTCCATAATTTTTTTTTTTAAATTTTGAAAAATAAGTTATTTTTGATTAAAAAAATAAAGTTACTTGAGCATTGTTTAACCAGCTTTTCATTACTGTGACCAAAGTACCATAGAAGAACAACTTAGAAGCAGATGCTGCTTTATAATTTGGAGGGGGGAGGTTAAGGGAAGAATGAAGGACTTTAGGTTGTGCAGTGGGAGGGGAGGGGAGGGGGGATGGGAAGGACAGTAGAATGAGATGGATGTTATTAAATACTCTGTATACATGTATGATTACAGTCTTGGTGTGACTCTGCACCATGTATAGCCAGAGGAAGGAGAAGTTGTGTTCCATTTGTGTACAGTGTGTCAAAAGGCATTCTACTGTCATGTATAACTAATTAGAACAACAACAACAAAAAGATTAAAAAAAAAAAAAACAACTTAGAGGAGGAAGTTTATTTGGGTCTCACAGTTTCAGAGGTCTCAGTCCTTAGACAACTGACTACATTGCTCTGGGCCCAAGGTGAGGTATCATCATAGAGGAAGGGCCCAGTGGAGGAAAACTGCTCCCCTCATGACAGGGTCAGGAGAGAGAGAGGGGAGGAAGAGGCCACAGGGAAAAGCTCTTCCAGGGCATGCCTCAGTGATATACCTACTCCAGCTACAACCTACTTGCTGACCATTACCACCTAGTCAGTGCATTCAAGCTAGGATGGACTGATTATGTTATAGCTCTCATAATACAATCATTTAATCTCTGAATATTCCTGCATTAACAGGAGCTTTTGGGGACACTTCATATCCAAACCATAACAAATGTGTAAAGAGATGGTGCTGCTGCTGCTGATTATTCTGTTTATGTGTAGTAATGGAGGTTGAACCCAAGGCCTTATACATGCTAGGCAAGCACTCAACCACTGAGCCATACCCCCAGCCCTTGTTATTTTTTATTTATTTATTTTTTTTGGTACCAGGGATTGAACTCAGGGGCACTCGACCACTGGGCCACATCCCCAGCCCTTTTTTGTATTTTATTTAGAGACAGGGTCTCACAGAGTTGCTAAGTGCCTCGCCATTGCTGAGGCTGGCTTTGAACTCGCGATCCTCCTGCCTCAGCCTCCCAAAGTGCTAGGATTACAGGCGTGCGCCACCGCGCCCGGCTAGCCCTTGTTATTTTATATTGAGACAGGGTCTTGCTAAGTTGCCAGGGCTGGCCTTGAGCTTTGGTATGCTCATGCCATACCATTTGAATAGCTGGGATTATAGATATGCATCACCGTGCCCAAT
Source organism: Tamias sibiricus (assembly GCA_025594165.1). Classification (NCBI taxonomy): domain Eukaryota; kingdom Metazoa; phylum Chordata; class Mammalia; order Rodentia; family Sciuridae; genus Tamias; species Tamias sibiricus. The sequence continues at coordinate 105,196,837 of CM046658.1, read as the reverse complement.
AATAACTCATTTTTAAATAAATTAATATTAAAATTTCTGCTTTAGTTTCTGATACTGTACATATTGATGGCTATAACCACCTAAGCAAAAGCTCTCAGTTCTCAGTAATTAAGAACATAATCATGCTGGGTACGGTGGTGCACGCCTGTAATGCCAGCGGCTTGGGAGGCTGAGACAGGAAGATGGAGAGTTCAAAGCCAGCCTTAGCAATGATGAGGCACTAAGCAACTCAGACCCTAAATAAAATACAAAACAGGGCTGGGGATGTGGCTAAGTGAAATTAGTATAAAGGGGATTCCGAGACTAAAATGCTTGAGACCTGCTCCCTTAAAGGACAATAAAAAAGTGATAATTTAGATTCATCAGGCCAGTGGGAAGAATATTAAATTATAGAACAGCAGGAGGTGGCAAACGTATATATTTATTACCTTTAATTTTGGTGTACCCATCACAGTTCAATATAGTGTCTACCCCCAGTAGAGTAAAAATGAAGAAAGTACTTACTAATTGAAGTTTGGCTTTCATAAATAGCTTACTGTAGATCTGATTCCCCTCTCCCTTATATTTATGACTTAAAGTTCCCTCGCTGTACTTTGCTGAGGCCAAGTTCAGAGACTGGGATCAATGTGGTAGATAATTTAACCTTTGTCTTGTCTGTGGTCACAACTGCCTCTCTATCCCTAGTCTTTGGATCCAAGGGGAAGTGAGGAAAAAAGCAAGAATGAATGAACACAGATACACTTTTTTTTTTGGTACTGAGGATTGAACTTAGGGTTACTTGACCACTGAGCCACACCCCCAGCCCTATTTTGTATGTTATTTAGACACAGGGTCTCACTGAGTTGCTTAGTGTCTCATCATTGCCAAAGCTGGCTTTGAACTCTAGATTCTCCTGTCTCAGCTTCCCAAGCTGCTGGGATTACAGGCATGTACCACTGCGCCCAGCCAGATACACCATTTTCAAAAAAATATGTAAAAGCCGGGCGCGGTGGCGCACGCCTGTAATCCCAGCACTTTGGGAGGCTGAGGCAGGAGGATCGTGAGTTCAAAGCCAGCCTCAGCAATGGCGAGGCACTTAGTAACTCAGTGAGACCCTGCTTCTAATAAAATACAAAAAAAAAGGGCTGGGGATGTGGCCCAGTGGTCAAGTGCCCCTGAGTTCAATCCCCGGTACCAAACAAACAAACAAACAAACAAAAAAATAATAAACACACACACACACACACACACATATGTAAAGCTTGTGGGCTGGGGTTGTGGCTCAGTGGTAGAGCGCGCTGGCCTAGCACGTGTGTGGCCTGGGTTCGATCCTCAGCACCACATAAGAATAAAGGCATTGTGTACAACTAAAACAAATAAATATATATTAAAAAATGTAAAGCTTGTGTTCCAGTGATATAAATAATATGCACTATATGGTAATAATGAGCAGTACTTTGTATGTATGGGTTTGTATGTGGTGGTGGGGATCAAATGTAGGGCTCATGTGTGTTAGGCAAGTGCTCTATTGGTGAGTTACAGCCCCATTGATACTTTTTGAATGCTTATAATATGTGATTTATGTTTCATCTATCAATTATTTGTCCATGTGTTTTTATTTTTCTTTAAATTACTTACATTTTTATTTTGTTTAATAAAGATTCTTTATAGAGTCCATATATTACTCTTTTGTTGGTTATGGAAGTTGAAGATTTTTTTCTAAGCTTATTATAGCTTGGTGTGGTAGTCAGCCTCCAAGATGGCCCCATGTTCCTTGTCTTCTGGTTATTTACTTGCTTCCGTGATTTTTGCCCACAGTTTCTCAGGGCTGGTTTCTATGACCAAGAGAATCCAACAGAATTACCAGTGACTTCTCAGCCTTGGTCATTAAAATAATATAGCTTTTTTCTTGCTCTTTGGATCCCTTGTTCTTGGGACAAAACAGTTGCCATTTTTGTGAGGATATTATAGTAGTCCTTTAAAAGTGCCAGAACTGAGGTTTTCTGCCAGTATCCAGCACCAATAGCCATATGTGAATGAGTGATTTTGGAGGTGACTCTTTTAGCCTAGTCAGGCTTTTAGATAATTGTAGCCCTGGCTCATGTCTGATGCAGCCTTATCAGAGGTACTGAGTCAGAACTGCTAGCCAAGGCCCAGCAGACTCCTATTTAAAGGAAACTTTTAGCCAGGCTGTTTTGGAATAATTTGTTACACAATGAATAATTGATATACTTGATTTAGCCACTAAGTTTTCAAATAATTTGTTACACAACAGGTAACCGATACACTTGACTTTTCCTTTATAGAGAGGTAACTTTTCATGTTCAAGTGTTTTTGTATTTTTAAATATTTATTTATTTGTTTTAGTTGTACACATGCCTTTATTTTTACGTGGTGCTCAGGATCGAAGCCGGGCCGCGCATGTGCTAGGTAAGCGCTCTACCGCTGAGCCACAACTCCAGCCCCAAGTTCAAGTGTTTTTAAAAGCTTTTAATCAGTCCATCCCACCCTTCATGCCCTGCTTTTTATTGTGATACTGGGGATTGAACCCAGGGGTACTCTACCACTGAGCTATATTATATCTCCAGCCCTTTTTATTTTGAAACAGGAGCCCCCTTGGTTGCTGAGACTGATTTTGAACTTGGATCCTTTTCCCTTGGTGTCCTAAGTAGCTGGGATCATAGGCATGCACCACTATATCTGGCCTCTATTTTTTATTTTGAGACAGGGTTTCACCAAGCTGCCCAGGTTGGCCTTGAACTTAATCCTGCCTTAGCCTCCCAAGTTGCCAGGGTTCCCCCTCCCCCATGTTGTTCTATAGTTATGTAATAAGTTAAGGTAATTCACTGCCCTGCACATACACCTTGTTCATGATGCCTGGCTCAACTGACATTCTGAAAGATCTCTTTTTTTGGTACCAGGGATTGAACCTCAGGGGCATGCGACCACTGAACCACATCCCCAGCCCTATTTTGTATTTTATTTAGAGACAGGGTCTTGCTGAGGCTAGCTTTGAACTCTCGATCCTCCTGCCTCAGCCTCCCGATTACAGGCTTGTGCCACTGCCCCCGGCTCCAAAAGATCTTTTTGTAATCTTTTTGTTGGATTTTAAAAATTATTTACCTTTTCATTTCTACAAGCTTTTTTTGGGTTTAATTTCATAGAATTCTTTCCCCGCCCCCCTGTGGATTTTAATATCTTCTTTCTCTGGGGATACTAATTAAGTTTAATGTCCCTAGATATTTTTCTATTCTCACTATTTTTTTTCTTCTCTACCTGCCCCCTTCTTTTTTTCCCCCAGTGTTGGGGATCAACCAGGGTCTTGTGCATGCTAGGCATGTGTTGTACTGCCGAGCTAGTTCCCCAGTACTGTAGTATGTTTAAACAACAATAATAAAAATACCATTGCATACCTGTCATTTCAAACAAAAGAGGAGAGTAGGTTTCAAATATTTCGCTCTAAAGGCACAGTGAATTATTTTCTTTGGTCTTGAGGTCAAACATGGTGTTTGTGTACTTTGATTTATAGTTATGTTAAAAGACTACAGCAAGCCGGGCGCGGTGGCGCACGCCTGTAATCCCAGCACTTTGGGAGGCTGAGGCAGGAGGATCGCGAGTTCAAAGCCAGCCATCAGCAATGGCGAGGCACTTAGCAACTCAGTGAGACCCTGTCTCTAAATAAAATACAAAAAAAGGGCTGGGGATGTGGCCCAGTGGTCAAGTGCCCCTGAGTTCAATCCCCAGTACCAAAAAAAAAAAAAAGACTACAGCATACATTGACAGTACCAGACTAAGCGCTAGTCATATTCCCAACTCACAGGAGAGCAACACAAGTAAAATTTAAAATGAATATTTAATCACAGCATAATTTTTTAAAGATAAAAGTGAAAATGAGGCTATGACCAAGGTAAATCTCTGAGTGACTCATTCCTTAGCCAAGCAGAGAAAGCCCTTTGCCTATGGTGAGTTAATTTAAATCTTCCTCAGGGCCAGGTATGGTGGTGCATACTTGTAGTCCAGCTACTTAGGGGGCTGAGGCAGGAGGATCACTTGAGGTCATAAGTTCCAGGCCAGTGTAGACAGCATAGAAAGGCCTCCATGTCAAAATAAAAACAAAACAAAAACCTTTAAATCCTCCTCAGTTAAACAGCAAAATATTGTTTTCCAAGAAGAACTTTATTCTTATTAGTTATCTTATTAAGATATTTTATGCCAGAGGCGGTGGAACATGCTTGTAATCCCAGAGGCTCAAGAGGCTGAGGCAGGAGGATCGGGAATTCAAAGCCAACCTCAGCAAAAGTGCGGTGCTAAGCAAGTCAGTGAGACCCTGTCTCTAAATAAAATACAAAATAGGGCTGGGGATGTGGCTCAGTGATTGCTAGCCCCTGAGTTCAATCCCTGGTTACACCCCCACCACCACCAATGTTTTTTACTAGATTGTTAATATATTTTGAATTTTGTTGATAAAAATTTTAGAAAGTTGTTTTCTTATTTAAGTACTTACATAATACCTTTGATATTGTCTGTTGGCCCAAAAAGCCCGTGACTTCTGATGCCATATCCACACTGGAATTTGGGAAGAATTTGGTTATGAGTCAGATTTCAAGAAATGTGATGTATATAGCCTGCCTTATTGTCCAGGATTTGAAGAGTGAGAATTTCCAAATTTCTACTTCTAATATTACAAATGACTCCAAAATAAAAAGTTTGAATTACTATGGCCTGCCATCCATTTGTGGTTTACTAATAGAATGCTGATATCCAAATATATTAAACATTTTTTTTCCCTATTACTAGGAACTGGCTTAAAAAGTAAACCTTATGTAGTAGTACTTATACAAAACTTGTCACTGAAATGATAACCTACCGGTTTTTTTATCTGCAATAGAGAAGATGTAAGGGTAGGATATTTAGTATCATTTCACTGTACTTATGAATCTGAAAAATTGGAAATAATAATTTAGAGCACTGAATTTCAGCTCTCCTTCATTAAATTAAATTTTTCTGCTTTGTGCTGGGATGCAGCTTAATCTGTAGAGTGCTTGCTTAACCTGTATAGGGACTTGGGTTCAACCCCCAGCACCATAGAAACAAAGCAAATAACACTGGGGTAAAGACTGAGATCTAAGCCACCTTAAAAAAATTTTTTTTTCCTGCTTTGTGTCGAGACTTACCTTTATGTGTTTGAGGCATATGAAAGAGATATATGTAATGAACCTTGAACCCCTTAAACCTTACTGAAGAGCTAATACTCAAAAGTGTTAAAGAATAGCATAAGACATGCTGTAACAATAAACTAATCAAGTGTTCGTTGAAATACTGTTCAAAAGAAGAGATTAGTTATGGCTGAAATTTGCTGCTTCTGCTCTTATTGTTGATTTAGAGGTGATGATCACCTTTTCTCATATTAGGTGATGTTATGCTTTTGGCTATAATTACTTCTAAACTATTCAATTTTTCCTTTTCTGTTTTCCTTCTTCATTTTATGTTGCATACTTTCAAGATAGGTTGTCTGAATTACTAATGGCAAGAAAAAATTTGTGTGAATAGTTGTTAAATTACTTGACTAATTCAACAACTTCCTTTTTATAAAATAACATCAGTTTCAAGGTAAAACTTTTTCATGTTAATTTTTAAAAAAATATTTATTTATTTACTTTAGTTGTACACAATGCAATGCATTTATGTTTACGCGAACCCGGGCTGCACACGTGCGAGGCAAGCACTCTGCCGCTGAGCCACAACCCCAGCCCTCATGTGAATTTTTAAGAAATATTTATTTTTTAGTTGTAGTTGGACACAATACCTTTATTTTATTTATTTATTTTTACGTGGTGCTCAGGATCGAACCCAGGGTTGCGCACGTGCTAGGCGAGTGCTCTACCACCAAGCCACAACCCCAGCCCTCATGTTACTTTTTTTTTTTTTAATATTTATTTATTTGCTTTTATTGTACACAATGTGTTTTTACGTGGTGCTGAGGTTTGAACCCGGGCCGCGCACGTGCTAGGCGAGCGCTCTACCGCTGAGCCACAACCCCAGCCCTCATGTTACTTTTTAAAAAAAATTTTTAGTTGTAGATGGACACAACATCTTTATTTTTATGTGGTGCTGCAGATCAAGCCCAGTGCCTCACATGCGTGAGGCAAACACTCTACTACTGAGCTATAGCCCTAGCCCTTTCATGTTACTTTATTTGCTCATAAAAATTCTTTCAAAGGGGTAATAGTATCCTCTTTTTCTTTTGGTGCTGGGGATCAAACCGAGGGCCTTGAATATGCTTAGCATATGCTCTTCCAGTGAGTTATACCCCAAACCTTCAATAATTTCTTTCCCTTCTTAGAGGTCTTGTTTTACTGTCCAGGCTGAACTTGAAGTGATCCTCCTGCCACAGACTCCTGAGTAGTTGGAACTACTTGTGTGTGTGTCATTGTGTTTTTCTTTTTCTTTGTGATACTACGGATTGAACCCAGGGTCTCTGGCATGCAAGTGCTCTACCACTGAGCTACATCCCTTGTTCTTTTTATTTTTTGTTTTGAGACTGGGTCTCGCCGAGTTACCCAGACTGTCTTAGAACTTGTGATCTTCCTGCCTCAGCCTCCCTAGATTACCAGTGTGTGCCACTGCATCAGCCTTCTTTTCTTTCCTTTTCCATTTCCCTTTCCTTTTCCCTCCGTCCCTCTCTCTCTCTGTCTCTTTTCAAGTAGAGTGGGGAAATCATACCTAAATGTAGCTCTTCTATGTGGAGATAGTAGCATAGTCTCAGATGCTTTTAGAAACCAGACAGGTAACCATTGTAAGACATAGAAAGTAGTGAAGGTTAACTAGCCTAAAACTGAACTTTAAAAAAACAAAAGCAAAAATAACAAAACAGTTGATTTGAATTGAAATTTGAATTTAAAAAGTACTCTGTTCTCAGTAGCCGGGCGGTGGCGCACGCCTGTAATCCCAGCACTTGGGAGGCTGAGGCAGGAGGATCGCAAGTTCAAAGCCAGCCTCAGCAATGGCGAGGCACTTAGCAACTCAGTGAGAACCTGTCTCTACTAAAATACAAAAAAGGGCTGGGGATGTGGCCCAGTGGTGGAGTGCCCCTGAGTTCAATCCCCGGTACCAAAAAAAAAAAAAAAAAAAAAGGTACTCTGTTCTGGCCAAATAATACCATGTAGGCTGCTAGTTTCTTGCCTTTGTTGTAACATTATATAACTGTATTAGTCCCTTTGTTTGCATTGGATATAATTAATTATAATTAGTTTGACTTAACTTCCCTTTAGAGTGTTTCAATTTAGTAAGCTATAGCATCATATGTTAATCAGTAAGCGTCACTATAATGGTCAGTATTGTTTTTTTTCTATCTAGTTGGAGAGACAAATAAATGCAAGAGCTTTTTCAAATTGTGTACATAAATCTTACAGTGAAATTGGGAAAGTTGATTGTAATGCTGCATAAATGGTGCTTAGGTCTCAAAGTAAATTCATAAGTCTTTCTAACCTGTGGTGTAGATGCCCTCACAATTTTACTAATTCTGTGTCAAACTGTTTTTGTGGGAATAGTTTAATTTGTGCTTTCCTGACAACTAGTAAAGTCCAGCATCTTTTTTGGGGGTGGTAGTGCTGGATATCAAACCCAGTCCTCACTCATGCCAGGCAAATGTTCTACCATTGAGCTTGTGCTCTACCACCAGCTCTGGGTGCCTGCATTTTTTTTTTTTTTTTTTTTCTTTTTCTTTTTTTGAGTACTGAGAATTGAACTCAGAGGCACTTAACCACAGAGCCACATCTCCAGCCCTTTTTTGTGTTTTATTTAGAGACAGGGTCTCACTGAGTTGCTTAGCGCCTTGCCATTGCTGAGGCTGGCTTTGAACTCTTCATCCTCCTGCCTCAACCTCCTGAGCTTCAGGGATTACAAGCTGCACCTGGTTTATATTTCTTCCTCTTCTTCTTATTCCTCTTCTTCATCATCTTCTTCATCTTCATCTTTATTTATTTATTTACTTATTTATATGTGGTGCTGAGGATCAAACCCAGTGCCTCATACATGTGAAGCAAGCACTCTACCACTGAGTCACAACCCCAGCCCATATATTTTTTCTTTTCTTCTTTTTTTTTTTTTTGGTACCAGGGATTGAACTCAGGGGCACTCCACCACTGGGCCACATCCCCAGCCCTTTTTTGTATTTTATTAGAGACAGGGTCTCACTGAGTTGCTAAAGTGCCTCACCATTGCTGAGGCTGGCTTTGAACTCGCGATCCTCCTGCCTCAGCCTCCCAAGTGCTGGGATTACAGGCGTGCGCCAATGCGCTCGGCCATATATTTTTTTCTTGATGGATTGTCTGCCCTTGTAATTTTTTTTTCCCTTCCACTGTGTGTGTAGGATTCTTTTCATATTTTAACCATGATGAATCCCTTATTATGTATATATTGTTAGATATATATATTGACTAGTAGTTGTCCCTCTTCCCTCTGCTGGTCCTGGGGATTTAGCCCACGTGGGCTTTGCCACTGAGCTGCACACCTGGCTCTTTTTATTTTGAGACAGTCTTTTAAAGTTGCCAGGGCTGGCAACGAACTTAGACAATCTTCCTACCTATAGCCTCCTGAATAGCTCGGATTATACGTGTGCCCAGTGATACCTGGCCTTGTGTAGTAATTGTATTTTAGAATCTTACATTTATTTTAACTTTTGAGTAAGTAGTACTTTTTTTTTTTTTGGTACCAGGGATTGAACTCAGGGGCACTCGACCACTGGGCCACATCCCCAGCCCTTTTTTGTATTTTATTAGAGACAGGGTCTCACTGAGTTGCTAAGTGCCTCACCATTGCTGAGGCTGGCTTTGAACTCGCGATCCTCCTGCCTCAGCCTCCCAAAGTGCTGGGATTACAGGCATGTGCCACCGCGCCCCGCTAAGTAGTACTTTTTGTACTGGTTCAAAAATTAAATAAGTCTACAGAGTTACATAGGGAAAAACCTACTTCCCACTCCTTGTTCTCATCTAGCTCCTGTCTCCCCAATATGTAGCATGTGTTAACAGTTCATTTTGTCTGTTAGTATATCTAAACGATTTTCTACAAAGGTGCCAAATTCATTCAGTATTGGAAAGAATAGTCTCTTCAAAGAAATGGTGTTGAAACAATTGAATATTCAAGTACTAAAGCATGAAGTTGGGCCTTTCCCATGCAAATGCAAAAATTAATTTAAGATGGATCAACAAGCTGGTGGTGGTGTGCACCCCTGTAATCCCAGTGGCTCAGGAGGATAGCAGGTTCAAAGCCAGCCTCAGCAATGGCGAGGTGCTAAGCAAGTCAGGGAGACCCTGCCTCTAAATAAAATACAAAATAGGGTTGGGACTGTGGCTCAGTGGTCCAGTGCCTCTGAGTTCAATCCTCAGTACCCCCCCCCCCCCCCCCCAAAAAAAAAAGCTCATGAAAAGATGCTCAAGATTCTTTGTCATTAAAAGAAATGTAGCCCTGGGTGGGGATATAGCTCAGTGATAGAGTGCAAAGCCCTGGGTTTGATTTTTTAGCACTGGAGGGGAAAGCGAGAAAGGAGGGGTAGAAGAAGAGGAGGAGAAAGGAGGGAAGGAGGGGGAGGGGAAGACAGATACCACTTTATACCAAGTAGATATCTAATTTTAAAAACAACAACAACAACTGGCATCCAGTGTGATGGGTGAGGCAGGAGGCTGAGGCAAGGAGGATCAGGAGTTCAAAGCCAGCCTTAGCAATGGTGAGGTGCTAAGCAATTCACTGAGATCCTTCACTAAATAAAATACATAAAAGGGCTGGGGATGTGGCTCTGTTGTTGAGTGCCCCTGAGTTCAATTCTCAGTACCAAAACAAAACAAAACTGGTAGTGCTTGCTTAGGCAACACATATACTAAAATTGGAATGAAACAGAGACAATTAGCATGGCCCCTCTGCAGGGATGACATGCATTTTTGTGAAGTGTTCCATATTTGTGGAAATAAATGTTTGTAAATAGACTTAATTAAGAAAAAGTGGCAAGTGTTGGAAAGGATGTAGGGAAATTAGAACCTTTATATATTGCTGGTAGAAATAATGATTCCTCAAAAAGTTAAATGTAGTACTAATATGTGGCCTAGTGATTCCATTCCTATATTCTTGCATATCCAAAAAGAATTGGGAACAGTGATTCAGTGATACTAATCAGTGTTAATTATAGCCTAAGTGTCCATCAGCAGATGAAGTGATAAAATATGATTTGTACCTAAAATGGAATATTATTTGCCCATAAAATGAAATTCTGATACATGCTACAACATGAATGAACCTTGGAATATAAGTAAAATAAGGCAGACACAAGTGGGCAAATATTTTATGTCTACTCTGATAATGAAACATTCAGAATAGGCACATTCATAGAGATGGAAAGTAGATTTTAGAGGGTGCCAAGAGGTTGGAAGGAATGTTGAATTGTTGCATTTTTGTTTGGGATGATAAAAAGTTTTGGAAATAGTGGTAATGATTGGATTCTTGCAAAACATTGTGGCTCTTTTAAGGCCACACAGTTGTATACATAATAATTAAAATGGCTATCACTGTTGGATTTGGTGGCAGAGGCCTATATATAGTTTTATTTGCTTAGCCTATATATAGTTTTATTTGCTTAGGAGGCTGAGGCAGGAGGATTGCTTTGAGTCTAGGAGTTCAAGGCCAACATGCACAACTTAGCATGATCCCATCTTAAAAAAAGGAAAAAAAAAAAGGGCAAATATTGTTTTATATATATTATAACAGTAAGAAATGCTCTTAAGAAGTGATTTTAAAATCGTGTATTTGAGATATATTTTTATCATATATTTAAGAATCAGTTTTCACTGTTCGTGAATTCTTTATTGTAGAATTCACTGAATAAAATTTATTTGTAAATAGTGAGGCACTGCAGTATAAATAATTGTTTTACTTTCATAGGCATTCATAGACTTGGGCATAGTGGCAAAAAATTTGACTTGCCTGGCAGTTCCTGTATTTCCAGCTGAGGTTGAACAAGGCACAGCTCTGCCTCCTTTCAATTCTTTCATTGTAAACAGGTATCCTTTTTAGTGCCTTTTGTTGGTAATTTCACTATTTAAAATGACCCCCAACTGAAAAGCCTAAGTGCCCTCTAGTGTTCCTAAAAGCACCAAATGTGTGCTTTTATGGAGAAAATAACTAAGAAAATCTTCATTCAGGCCTCAAGTTCCAGTACTTAAGTTGTAAGTTGTGAATTCCACGTTAATGAACCAGCAATATATATTAAAATGTTTTTAAACATAAATGCACATAAAACAGTGCTATATATTGATGAATGAAAATATTGTGACCAGAGGCTTATAGAAACCTAATCCTGTATTTCCCCAGGAGCAGTATTTAGAATTTGCTAATTTATTGTTTGCAACAACTTACAGAACATAACTACTCTGAATAATGAGAATTGACCCAATGTCAGGGCAAATAAAATCTTTTTCTTGGTGTGTGTGGGTGTGTGTGTGCGCGCGTGCGCTCGTGCACATGCACATGCTAGAGATCAAATCCAGGGCCTTGTGCATATTAGGTGAGCACTCTACCAGTGAGCTATACCTCCCAGGTCCTAAAGACATTTTTTTATGTAAATGGAAATACTACTTTGAAGCCTATTTGATCTGATATTAATATAGCCACTTTTTTTCTTAAAATATATATTTTTTTAGTGTTAATGGACCTTTATTTTATTCATTTATATGTGGTGCTGAGGATTGGACCCAGTGCCTCACACATGCTAGACAAGTGCTCTACCACCGAGCCACAACCCAGCCCTAATATAGCCACTTTTAAAAAGAAAAAAATGCTTAGAACTGTGGGTGTAGCTCAGTGATTGAACACTTAACCTAACATGCATAAGGTTCAGGGTTTGATCGCTAGTACTACAAAAAACAAAACAAAACAACAACAAAAAGCAAGCAAGCAAACAAGTAAATAAAAGACCTTTGGGAGGCAGAGTGTTGCAAGTTTGAGGTCAGCCTTGGTGGCATAGTGAAGTGAGACCCTGTCTAGATCGGTAGATAGGCACACTGGGGATATAGATTAGTTATAGAGTGCCCTTGGGTTCAATCCCCAGTATCAAACAAACAAAAACCTACAAAAAATAAACAATTCGGGGGCTGGGGTTGTGGCTCAGCGGTAGAGCATTTGTCTAGCACATGTGAGGCCCTGGGTTCAATTCTCAGCACCCATAAAAATAAATAAAATAAAGATATTGTGTCAACTACAATTAAAATAACTAAATAGGGGCTGGGGTTGTGGCTCAGCAGCAGAGCGCTTGCCTCACACGTGTCCAGCCTGGGTTCGATCCTCAGCACCACGTAAACATAAATGCATTGCATTGTGTACAACTAAAGTAAATAAATAAATATTAAAAAAATAACTAAATAAATATTAAAAAAAAAAAAACAAAAAAACAACACACCAAACAGTTGGAAGGAAGGTAGGTAGTAGCTCTGTGGTAAAGTCCCTGCATAGCATGTGCAAAGTCCTGAGTTTTTTTTTTTTTTTTTTTTTTTTTTTTTTGTGGTACCGGGGATTGAACTCAGGGGCACTTGACCACTGGGTCACATCCCCAGCCCTTTTTTTGTATTTTATTTAGAGACAGGGTCTCACTGAGTTGCTAAGTGCCTCGCCATTGCTGAGGCTGGCTTTGAACTTGCGATCCTCCTGCCTCAGCCTCCCAAAGTGCTGGGATTACAGGCGTGCGCCACCGCGCCCGGCTCTCAAAGTCCTGAGTTTGAGTTCTATCACTACAATCAGTCCGCCTCACTCCCCACTCTTAATTAACATAATTCACAAACCATACTTCAGACATTGGAAGTATATGGTTTGGTAGTTGTATGTGCACCAAATTGTGCACTATTACCACAATCAGTTTTAGAACATTTTCATTATTCCCCAGAGAAATGTTATGCCCATCATTGGTTATTTCATATTTATTGCTTCCTCCCTACCCTACCCATACATACCTGGGCAACTGCTAATATATTTTAGTCTCTAATCTTTTCTATTTTAGACATTTTCAGATTGAACCCAGAGGTACTCTACCACTGAGCTACATCCCCGTCTCTTTTTATTTTTTATTTAGCAACAGGGTCTTCTAAGTTGCTAAGGTTGGTATTAACATGTTTTGAAATTGAGAGTGTGGGTGCCCATCTCCATCTTTATTTTTTTGAAAGAATGTTTTAGCTGTTTTGGACCCCTTCAATCTTTTTTGAATTATTTGCCACTTTAGTGCATAGAAATGTCATTAAATTTGGTATGTTGACCTTTCACTCTGCAGCAGATTCTGGAATCTGGAATTCTTTGGAAGACCATATTAATTCCTATCATAATTAGTATAGCTACTCTAGCTTTCTTTTTGTTGCCTTTTGCTTGAGATATCTTCTTCCACTTTTCTACTTTGAAATCTGTTTGCATGTTTGAGTTTAAATTGTTTCTCATGTAGACAGCATATAATGGTGTCTCATGTATCCAGTCTTAAAATTTTCTTTCCTCCTACCCCTTTTTGGTTTTATGCATCAAATCCAGGACCTTACACGTGTTAGGCAGATTATTTTTGTCCTCAAATGGGCAGTATCTCAGCTGTACTTTCTCCCTTTTGTTTGGATTGTAAAATTCATTCACATTTAATGTTACTATTGATAGAGTTGGATTTACAACTGCCATTTTGCTGTTTCTTTCTTAAGTCTCATGTATCATTCATTTATTTTTCTATTTTTCCATTGTTACCTGTTTGTATGATACTGATCTTGACCTACCTCCAGGACTGCCAGTTGTTTTGTTTAGTGACTGCTGGATCATTTTAGTGAAGTCTGTGGTCCACTACAATGTAGAAGTCTTATGTTTCCACAGAGGGTATAGCTTTGAGCATGAGCTATAATGAGAAATTATATAATTATCTGAGATGTTTTGACAGGGTTCTCCTTGACTGTTTCTCTTATCTATTAAACTCTCTGCCTGTCGGTATCATACCTAGCTGTTAGGCTCTACTAGTTGTGATTTGATTACTCTGTTTTTAACAGTTCATTGGGACATAATTTTTCTTTTTTTTTTTTTTTTTTTAAAGATTTTTAAAAAATATTTACTTTAGTTGTACACAATGCAATGCATTTATGTTTACGTGGTGCTGAGGATCGAACTTGGGCCGCACACGTGCGAGGCGAGCACTCTTCCACTGAGCCACAACCCCAGCCCTGGTAAATAAATTTTTCTACAGAATGTTGTGATTGATCTTTCCTCTACCCCCCATAATTTTTGAGGTTAGTCTTAGGTTTCTTCTGACCCCAGCAGAACTCTTTAGAGATCTTTTTGGTTCTCTCTCTCTCTCTCTCTTTTTTTTTTTTTTTTTTTTTTTTTTGGTGCCGGGAATTCACTGGCCACATCCCCAACCCTTTTTTGTATATTTATTAGAGACAGTCTCACTGAGTTGCTAAGGGCCTCACCATTGCTGAGGCTGGCTTTGAACTCTGGATCCTCCTGCCTCAGCCTCCAAAGTGCTGGGATTACAGGCAAGCGGCCTGCTTTTTTGGTTTTCTTTTGTAAACTGGTTTGCTCCCTTGTTAAGCTTGTTATTCTTATGGAGCTGTCATCTTCCTTTTAATTATTTGCCACCCAAATTTCCTGTTTTTAAGAGTGCCCTTAGGCTTGAACTTATCCATATTCTGTTCCAAGTACAGTTAATTTTCTTGGGAAGAACTTCAGAGCTCTTTATTCTTATAGCCCTTATTTTCTCTTGCTAAGTTCTTTGAGACTCTGCTTCGAAGCTGTAGTTGGAAACAGTGCTCTACTTGTTGGGGTGGCATGAGCAGTTTGTTGGGTGGCATTAATATCTGGTCTCATTGACTTGCTTCTCCAGGCATGGATCCTGGAGAGCTGTTCAACATTTTTTGGCTTGCTGTGCCTGGGGTAAAATCTTTGCTTTAGGAGTTGGTATTGGTTAGAAGAAAGGAGCTTGTGAGTTCTGGGTACACACTGCTTTGAATTTAGCATTTGCAGTCCAGAGCTAGGTGGGATAAGAAATGCCTGTAGCCCGTATCTTCTTGGGGAAGATGCCATAGCCCTTGACTTGAAGCTGGTGGGAGAAGTCTTTTTGACTGGAGTTGCTTTCGCCGTGTTGAGTTGTTGGAGAGGGAGAGAATGTGGGTCTTTGCTCAAGTGCAGTAGACCTTACTTGTGTTCACCAAGATTTAGTAGGTTTTTCCTGACTAAATAATTCACTCTTTGCTGTATGCCCTTAAGTCAATTTCTTCATATTTTAAATAGTTGTTATAGCTTTTTATTGATATTTTTAATGTCTTTATCATATCCTTAGGAAAGGGTATACAGAACTGCTGCTGCTACCTTTCCAGAATTTGTCCCCCCCCCCCCCTTTTGGTACCTGGGATTGAACTCAGGGGCACTCGACCACTGGGCCACATCCCCAGCCCTTTTTTGTATTTTATTTAGAGTCAGGGTCTCACTGAGTTGCTAAGTGCCTCGCCATTGCTGAGGCTGGCTTTGAACTCGCGATCCTCCTGTCTCAGCCTCCCAAAGTGCTGGGATTACAGGCGTGCACCACCATACCTGGCTTCTTTCTGTTTTTTAAATAATAATGAACCCTGGGTTTTGTGGTGCATGACTGTATTTTTCTCATCCTCTTTCGTCTTATTTAAACAATTGCAGGCATACCTCAGAGAGATGGTTAGTTTTATTCTAGACCACTGTGGTGAAGCAAATATTGCAGTAAACTGGGTCAGACAATTGTTTTTTTGTTTCCCAGTGCAAATAAGTTTACATTATACTGTAGTCTTAAAGTTTGCAATAGCATTATGCCTAAACAACAAAAAGCCCCACAGTGTATGCCTTATTAAATGATACTTTAAGACTGAGAAAGTAATTTAGTGGTAGAGCACTTAACTTAGCATGTATGAAGCCTTGGGTTCAATCCTCAGCACTACCCCAAAAGACAAAAACAAAATACCCATTATTCCCCTCCCCTCCCGTGTTCAACCATTTATTATTAGTAAAAATACAAATGACCATTTGAGGCTTCAGCAAATTGTAATCTCTTTACTGGTAGAGTCTTTTTCATCAATGTTGATGGTTGCCGAGTCTTCTGGTGATTGCTGAATTGGTGAATTGAGTATTTTCTTAAACTAAGAAAACAATGACGTTTGTCACTTCAGTTGACTGTTTCATGAAAAATTTCTTGATAGCATGTGATATTTTTTGATAGCATTTTACCCACAATAAAATTTTCTAAAATAGGAGTCAGGGGCTTGAAGTGTATGTAGTTCAGTTATAGAGTGCCTGCCTAGCATGTGGGAGGCCCTGGGTTTAGTCCCCTGTACTGTAAAAATAATAAATAAATTGGAGTCAGGAGGATCATTTGAGCCCATGAATTTGAGACCAGCATGGGCAACATGGGGCACCAGCAGTGAGACCCCATCTTTTTTGTGTGGTATTGGGAATTGGATTCAGGGGTTCTTTACCACTGAGCTACATCTCTAGTCCCCTTTTTTTTGAGACTGGGTATACTGTGTTGCCTATTATGGCCTTGAACTTGCAGTCCTCCTGCCTCATACAGGGATGTGCCACCATACTTGACAAGATTCCATTTAAAAAATCAAAAAACTATAGTTAGTCCTCTCAGTCCTTGTTGCTGCTTTATTAAGTTTGCACAATATTCTAAATCCTTTGTTGTCATTCCAATAATATTCATAGCATCTTCACCAGGGGTATGTTCCATCTCAAGAAACCAATTTTCTTTTCTTTTTTTGTACTGGGGCTTGAACCCAGGGCTGCTTAACTGCTGAGCTACATCATCCCTAGTCCTTTTTATTTTTTATTTTGAGACAGGATCTCATTGATTTGCTGAGGCTGGCTTTGAACTTGTGGTCTTCTTACCTCAGCCTCCCGAGTTGCTGGAATTACTGTGTGTGCCACTGCGTCCAGCTCAAGAAACCACTTTCTTTGTTCACCCATAAGAAGCAATTCCTCATCCATTCAGGTTTTATCAAGAATTTGCAGCATTTGAGGTACATTTTCAGATTCCACTTCTAATTCTACTTCTCTTGGTATTTCCACCACATCTGACATTACATCTTTGCTGAAGTCTTGAACCAAAGACATCCTTGAGTGTTGGAAACAATTTTTTCCAAACTCTTTTTATTTTAGTACTAGGGATTGAACTCAGGGGCACTCAATCACTGGGCCACATCCCCAGCCCTATTTTGTATTTTATTCAGAGGCAGGGTCTCACTGAGTTGCTTAGCGCCTTGGCTGTTGTTGAGGCTGGCTTTGAACTCGTGATCCTCCTGTCTCAGCCTCCTGAGCTGCTGGGATTACAGGCGTGTGCCACTGCTTTTCCAAACTTTTTTTTTTTTTTTTTTAAACAGTGTAAACTAAGTACTTTTATTTCTTATTTCTTCATTTTTGTTGTGAATGACAGTAGAATGTATCTTGATATATCATACATACATGGAGTATAATTTATCAATATTTTGGTTGTACATTATGTGGAGTTACACTGGTCATGTATTCATATATGAACTTAGAAATATGTCTAACTCATTCTACTGTCTTTTAAGAACTTTTTTTTTTTTAATATTTATTTATTTGCTTTAGTTATACACAATGCAATGTTTACGTGGTGCTGAGGATCGAACCCGGGCCGCGCACGTGCGAGGCGAGCGCTCTGCCGCTGAGCCACAACCCCAGCCCCCTTTTAAGAACTTTTATATGATCTCAAAGTAATGAACAAATAGACGTAGAAGATACAAAGGGAAATAGGGAGGGATCAAAATGTCACTATAAAAATGTATGAATCACAAATTAAAGCAGTTTTTTCAAAAGTAGGAAAAACTGTAAGAAACAAAACTTGAAAAGCTACAATAGTTAAGTTCCTCCTCATCAGTAATTTAAATACAAATAAACTATTATGAAACACTAATCAGAACACATAGTATGACTAACAAAATTAGACCTAAAAATATATAAGTATATTAGATCTAAATCTGTAGAAGATTCTCTTTAGATCTAAGGTAACAGACTAAAATCAAAAGGATGAAAATAATATTACATTCAAAACTGTACAGATAATAATAATATAAGAGATAGACACAAAGTAGAATAATAATAAATGTGACCAATCTGTGAAATACAATAGTAGTAAATACATGTGTAACTCAAATCATATTTTCCAAATATAGAAGGCAAACACTGAAAGAATTAAATATCATTGAAAGCAACCAAGTAATATTAGGGGACATCCATCCCTGATTAATTCAGAGTAACAAAATAGCATCGAATAGTACTCAAGAAGTAGAAAACTTCAAAAAGCATTATAGACAAATTAGGTTAAAAGAGTCAATCTTGCCAGGTGTGGTGGTGCATGCCTATAATCCCAGTGGCTCAGGTGGCTGAGATAGGAGAGTTGTGAGTTCAAAGCCAGCTTCAGCAACAGCAAGGTGCTAATCAACTCAGACCCTGTCTCCAGAAAGACCAAGTTTCTATAGATCTCTAACATCACATCTTTATATGTTTTCTGAGCAGGATTCAGGCATTTCATTTCCTCTTCAGAGAAATCAGTGGCCACATCCCTGAATGTCATTGGGTGCTTAGTTTTCTCCTATGGTTTTTTCAGCACCTGTGTAGCACAAAAATCTGTGGCTCCTGATGTAGGACAAGAAGCCTAGAAAAGGATTCAAAGAATGGCGGGCTCCAGACACAAGGGAAGAGACTTTTCCAAACTCTTGATAATTTTATTTTGCCCTCCACACATGAATCACAAATGTTTTTAGTGGCATCAGAATGATGAGTCCTTTCCAGAAGCGTTTTGATATACATTGCCCTGATATAAAGGAATTATTATTATGGAAGCTACAACTTTACAAAATGTCCTCTTTAAAAAATAGCAAAACTTGAAAGTTACTTCTTTATCCATGGACTGAAGAATGGATGTTGTGTTAGTAGGCATGAAAATAACATTAATCTCATATATCTCCATTGGAGGTCTTGAGTAATCAGGCATTTTGTCATTGAGCAGTAATACTGTGAGAAGAATCTTTTTTACTCAATAGTTTCAACAGTGGGTTTATTGTTTAGTAAACCATGTTGTAAAGAGATGTGTTGTTATCCAGATTTTGTTGTTCAGTTTGTAGAGTACAGGCAGTATAGATTCTTAAATGTATAGAGTATAGAGTCTTAAATGCCCTAGGATTTTTAAAATTAAATTATTTATTTATTCTAATTTGTTATATGATGGCAGAATGCAATTCATTTCATATTACACATATAGAGTACAATTTTTCAAGTCTGGTTGTACACAAAGTATTTTTACACTGTTCGTGTCTTCATACATGTACTTAAGGTAATGATGTCGAACTCATTTCATCCTCTCTCCTACCCTCATGCCACCTCTCTTCCCCTCCCTCTCCTCTGCCCTATCTGAAGATTCTCCATTCCTCCCGGGCTCCGCTGCCCCCACCCCCATTCGCCATTATGAGTCAGCATCCTCATATCAAAGAAAACATTCAGCCTTTGTTTTTTTGGGGATTAGCTTACTTCACTTAGCATTATTTTCTCTGTCTCCATCCATTTACCTGCAAATGCCATGATTTTATTCTCTTTTAATGCTGGGTAATATTCCATTGTATATACATACCAAAGTTTCCCTTTCCATTAATCTACTGAAGGGTATCTGGGTTGGTTCCGCATTGTGAATTTTGTGGCTGTGTCCCTGTAGTATGCTGTTTTTAAGTCCTTTGGGTACAAACTGAGGAGTGGGATAACTGGGTCAAATGGTGGTTCCATTCCAAGTTTTCCAAGGAATCTCCATACAGCTTTCCAGATTGGCTGTATCAATTTGCAGTCCCACCAGCAATGTATGAGTGTGCCTTTTACCCCACATCCTTGCCAACACTTATTGTTGTTTGTATTGTTGATAGCTGCCATTCTGACTGGAGTGAGACAAAATCTTAGAGTAGTTTTGATTTGCATTCCTATAATTGCTAGAGATGTTGAACATTTTTTCATATATTTGTGATTGATCTTCTGAGGAAGTGTCTGTTCAGTTCCTTGGCCCATTTATTGATTGGGTTATTTGTTTTTTTGGTTAAGGTTTTTGAGTGCTTTAAATAGCCTAGAGATTAGTGTTCTATCTGATGTGCTTGTGGTAAAGATTTGCTCCCATTCTGTAGGCTCACTGATCGTTTCTTTTGCTGAGAAGAAGCTTTTTAGTGTGAATCCATCCCATTTATTGATTCTTGGTTTTAATTCTTGCGCTATAGGAGTCTTAAGGAAGTTGGGGCCTAATTCGACATGATGGTGATTTGGGCCTACTTTTCCTTCCCTTATGCGCAAGGTCTCTGGTTGAATTCCTAGGTCCTTGATCTGCCCTAGGATTTTTGCAATGGTAAATGAGGATCGGCTTCACTTTAAATTTACCAGTGCCATTATCTCCTAATAAGAGAGTCAGCATGTTCTTTAAAGTCAGGTATTGACATTTCCTCTAGCTATGAAAGTCCTAGATGGTGTCTTCTTTCAGTAGAATTGTGCCTAAATTGAAAATCTTTTGCTTAGATTTTATCCACTTTCATCAATTTCATAGCCAGATCTTCTGGATGACTTGCTGTAAATTCTAAATCAGCACTTGGTGCTGCTTCACTTTATACTTTTATGTTACAGAGACAGCTTCTTTTCTTAAATCTCATGAGCCAACTTTTCTTTTGCAGCTTCCTCACCTCTCAGCCCTCATAAAATTGAAGAGATTTAGGGCTTTGCTCTGGATTAGGCCTGACTTAAGAGAATGTTGTGTCTGGTTTGATCTTCTATGCAGACTGCTAAAACTTTCTCTGTATCAGTGATAAAATAAGGCTGTTTTGCTTTCTTATCATTTGGCTGTTCACTGGAGTAGTACTTTGATTTCCTTCATGAACTTTTCATATGCATTCACAACTTGGCTAACTGGCACAAGAGGCCCCAGCTTTTGGTCTATCTCAGCTTTCAAGATGCCTTCCTAAGCTTGATCTTTTAAGTGGGACTTAAAGGGTGACTCTTCATTTCGCTTGAACACTTCAAGGCCAATGTAGGATTTTTATTTGCTCTAATTTCAGTATTATTGTGTCTCAAGGAATAAAGAGGCCCAAGGAGAAGGCAAGACTGGGGCTGGAATGGTCAGAACACACAAAATTGATTAAGGTCACCATCTTATGAGTGTGGTTTGTGGTGCCCCAAAAGCAATTATAATAGTGACATCAAAAATCACTGGTCACAGGTCATCACAAAAGATGTAATACTAATGAAAAAGTTGGTATACTGTGAGAATTAGGAAAATGTGACAGACATGAAGTTAAGTACATGTGTTAGAAAGATGGCATTGATAGACTTGCTTAATGCAGGGTTGTCACAAACCTTCAATTTACTTTGAGTGCAATAAAACAAGGTTATATGTATACATATATTAGACCATTTAATTTTCCCGCAGGTGATGAACCTCTGCTTATCTGTTTTGTTTTGTTCATCTCCATGCTGTTTTGTTTTTCAGTTTCCCCTTTATTTCACCAGATTTTTCTTCAAATAGATTTGAAGAAGAATTATTAGGTGCACATATGGTTTTAATTATATCTTCCTCATAATTGATATTTTTATCATTATAAAACATTCACTTTTGTCTCAAGTTTTTTTTTTTTTTTTTGACTGGGGATTGAACCCAGGGGCACTCGACCACTGGGCCACATCCCTAGCCCTTTTTTGTATTTTATTAGAGACAGGGTCTCACTGAGTTGCTAATTGCCTCGCCATTGCTGAGGCTGGCTTTGAACTCGCGATCCTCCTGCCTCAGCCTCCCAAAGTGCTGGGATTACAGGCGTGCGCCACCGTGCCCGGCTCAAGTTATTTTTGTGTAGAGCTTTCTCTCTTTATATATATATTATTTTTTTTAGTTGTAGGTGGACACAGTACCTTTATTTTTTATTTATGTGGTGCTGAGAATTGAACCTAGGGCCTCACACAAGTGAGATACATGCTCTACTGCTGAGCCATAGCCCCAGCCCCCAGCTTTCCTTTAAGATATAATAGTCACTTCAGCTCTTTTTATGCTTTTTTTGGGGGGGAGGGGGGCAACCAGGCATTGAACTCGGGGGCACTAGACCACTGAGCCACATCCCCAGCCCTATTTTGTATCTTATATAGAGACAGGATCTCACCAAGTTGCTTAGCACCTCACTTTTTTTGCTGAGGTTGGCTTTGAACTAGTGATCCTCCTACCTCAGCCTACTGAGCTCCTGGCATGTGCCACCACACCTGACCACTTTGGCTCTTTTTAGAGTTACTGTTTCTATGATTTCACTTTTCCTTCTTTTGCCCTATATGTCTTGAATCTAAATCTCTTATAAATTGTACATAGTTAATCCTTTTTTATGTGGTCTTAACCTCTGTTTGTCTTTTCATTGGTGTGCTTAATTTATTCTTTTTTACTCTTGTTTATATGATTAGGTTTATGTTGGCTGTTTTGCTGTGTTTTCTGTATAGCTTGTGCACTTCTTGATGTTCTTTGGTTCTTATTTGCCTTCTTTTATAATAAATATATATTTTCTAGCAAACTATTTTTAATTCCTTTGTTGATCTTATTATAATTTTTGAGTTAATTTGTTATTGATTGCACTAGGGATTTCAATATGCACCTTAGTTGATTGATCATTGTCTGCTTCATTTTACCAGCTTCATTAAAACACAGAAACTGCTGCAGTATGGCTCTTTTCTTTCCTCCTTTCTGCTGTAATTGTTACAGGTCACATCTATAAGTTATAATCCCATCAATACTAATGTTATAGTTATTGCTTTGTGAGTGCTTATGGTTTTTAAAGGAGAGAAGAAAGATACATTTATAGAGATTTTATATTAACATATTTACTATTAAATCCTTTAATTGCTGTGAATTCTGATTGTGGTTTGATGTCCTATACTTACTTCATTATACCTACATTCTCTATTACTTCCTTTTTGCTATTATTGTTTTGTGCAGTTTTCTTCTAAATCACTTAAGGAAAGAGGAAAAAGTAGGTTGATGTGTGTTGTAGATTTATCTGTGTAATTTTGCCTTCTAGTGTGTGCGCTATCCCTCCCTCCCTCTCTCTCTCTCTCTCTCTCTCTCTCTCTCTCTCTATCTATCTATTTTTCTCTGTTTCCTCTCTCTATTGTGCTAAGGATGGAACCCAGAGCCTCATGCATACTAGGCAAACACTGTCATTAAGGCATATTCGCAGCCCCTAGTGCTCACCGTCTGATATCACTTCAAGTTAAAAGAACTTTCTTTAGTGTTTCTTGACTAGAAATGATTCTCTGAGTCCATGTTTATCTAGATATGCCTTTCTTTCATTTTCATTTTTCCAGGTTAATTTTTTTCTTTTTTTGTGGTGCCGAGAATCTAACCCAGGGCCTTCTATGAAGTAGGCAAGTGCTTTACCACTGAGCCACTCTCTCCATCCCCAACAGGCAGCAGGTTAGTTTTGATAGATATGGAGTTCTTGGTTGGTGGGTTTTTATTTATTTTTTTAACCACTGTAAATTATTGTCATCTCACTGTCTTCTGGTCACTTATTTCTGCTAAATTTAGTGTTAATGTTGTTATTCCATTGCATATTACGAATCATTTTTCTTTTGCTCTTTACAAGTTTTCTTGCATTGTTTTTTTAGCAGTTTAACTGTAATTGTGTACCTTTAAAAGATAAGTAAATGCTATTTTATTTATTTATTTATTTATTTGTTTATTTATGCAGTGCTAGGGATAAACCCAGGGCCTTGCACATGCTAGGCAAATACTCTGCTGGTGAGCTACATTGTATCTCCAGAACTTTTAATATTTTTATTTTGAGATAGGATCTTGCTATGTTAACTCACAATCCTCCTGCCTCAGCCTTCTGAGTAGCTGACATTGTAAGTGCATGCCTCTGTGCCCAGAATCTAATTAATTTTTATTAGAACCACAGAGACCAAATATTTTTTTCTCTAATTTGTTTTGAACTACTGCCCCCTCTCTGCCCCCTCTCTGCCCCCATATACTGGGGATTGAGCTTAGGGTTACTGTACTACTGAGCTATATCCCCAGCCCTCTATTTTTGTTTTGAGACAGGGCCTCACTGAATTACCCAGCCCAGCCTCAAATTTGCCATCCTCGTGTTTTAGCCTCCCATGAAGCTGGGATTACAGGCATGCACCATGGTGTCTGGCTGTTTTGAACTATTTTATTGTGAAATAAGATAATGTATACCATGTGAGAAAATGTTTTCTGTTTTGGTAGTTCTTAAAAATTTAATAAAATATTTCATGTTTGAACCATAATATTGTTTCCTAATTGGCAATTGTTTTGTTTTATTGAGTTGACAGTTTATCTTTTCAGTGAAGGTACTTTCTTTCTTTGAGCAGGCACTGGACCTGTGAGTTATATCCCAACCCAGAAGGTCTTTTTTTATTATTATTATTTTTAAAAAATTTGTTCTAATTAGTTATACATCATATAGAATGCATTTTGACATATTGTACACAAATGGAGCACAGCTTCTCATTCCTCTGGCTGTGTATGGTGCAGAATCACACCAGCAGTGTAATCATACATGTATGTAGATGGGATAATAATGTCTGACTCATTCTATCATCCTTCCCCTAGGATTTTTTTTTTTTGGTCGTGGTGCTTGGAATTGAGCCCAGGGTCTTATAGGCCTGCTGGGTAGGAACTCTTATCACAGAACTACATTCCCATTCCAATTATAATAATATTCCATGGTGCATTTTTTTTTTTTTTTTTTTTGGCACTGGGGATTGAACTCGGGGGCACTCTATCACTGAGCCACATCCCCAGCCCTTTTTTGTATTTTATTAGAGACAGGGTCTCACTGAGTTGCTAAGTGCCTTGCCATTGCTGAGGCTGGCTTTGAACTCTTGATCCTCCTGTCTCAGCCTCCCAAGTGCTGGGATTACAGGTATATACTTGTTCTTTTATCTATTCATCTATTGAGGGACATTTTTTAAAAAAATGTTTATTTACTTTAGTTGTACACAATGCAATGCATTTATGTTTACGTGATGCTGGGGATCAAACCCAGGCCGCGCACGTGAGAGGCGAGCGCTCTGCCACTGAGCCACAACCCCAGCCCCTGAGGGACATTTTTAAAAAATATATTTTTTAGTTGCCAGTGAATTTTTTTTTTACTTTGTTTGTTTATATGTGATACTGAGGATCGAACCCAGTGCCTTACGCATGCCAGGCAAGCCCTCTACCCCAGTCCTTGAGGGACATTTTGATCCTGTATTTTGGGTATTATGAATAGTGCTACAATAAATATGGGAGTGCAGATATCTCTTTTACTAATTATTTCATTTCCTTAGTGGGTTATTCCCAATATTTGGATAAGTAGATGGTAAGGTTGTTATTTGTGGCTTTTGACGAATCTCTATTCTGTTTTCTGTAATGGCTATACTAATCTATATTCCCACTCACAGTGTTTGAAAGTTCCCCTGTTTTGCCTTATCAGCATTGTTTTTTTTTTTTTGTCTTTTTGATAATAGCTATTCTCACTGGAGTGAGATAACTCATTGTGGCTTTGATTTGTATTTCCCTGTTGATTGATATATTGAACCTTATTTCATATGCTTTTTTGGTCATGTATTTTGAGAATTGTCTATTTAGATAATTTGCCATTAGATAATTTGGGGCTTGTTCATGCTGGTCAAGCATTGTACCACAAAGCTGCATCCTCAGCCCCTCGTTTGCTCCTTTTAAAATTGGGTGATTATTGTTGTTATTCTTAACTGTTGAATTGTTTGAGTTCCTCATTTATTCTGAATATTACTTCCTTGTCAGATGGTTGGTTTGCAAATACTTCATTCACTATGGGTAATGTTCACCCTTTTGTTTACTTTGCTATGCAGAAGCTTCTTTGGATATAATCTCATTTGTCAATTTTTGTTCCCTGTGTTTTAGAGTCTTCAATAGTTTATGCCTTAAAATTTGATCTTCCTGGCTACAAATTTTCTTCTAAAGAGTTGCCATTCCTTTTTTCAGGTCTTTTAATTTTTATACTATAGAAATTATGTTTATTTTTTATTTTAATTGCGTTTTTATGAGAGTTCTGAGTCCTTTTTAAAAAATATTTGTTTATTATTTGTTTTAGTTGCACACAATGCCTTTATTTTTATGTGGTGCTGAGGATCGAACCTGGGCCGCGCATGTACTAGGCGAGCGCTCTACTGCTGAGCCACAACCCCAGCCCCCTGTTTGTTTTTAATTTGTTCTTTTTATATATACATGAGCTTCCCATTTTTTGATTGTTCAGCTTGTTTTCCCTCAAATTATGGAACCTCCTTAAATGGGATATACTTGTTCTTGCCTATTCATGAGTGTGGCTCCCTTTACAGGGTCAAGTTTGGCCATGATGGTGTGGTTATTCATCATTGGTGAACCATCAGACCAAGCTAAATCTGTTTTGTTTCATCTGCTCTGTACTGAATACTTTTTGAAATTAAATGTCTTTTCCAAAGAGTTTTAGTGCTTCACTGTTCCCTGCTCAGCTAGTACAGCTGGAGTTGGAGAAGCAGACCTTTCATAATCCTTTCATGACTGATGAGCCTAATAGTGTAGAATTCAAACGACCTCCTAAAGGAAACAGTAAATAAACAGTATACTGGATGTAGGCAGCCATGGAATTTTGGTCTTCATGGTTATGAGTTGAGACTCCACTGGGCCTTTATAATTCTCTACCTCCTTCCCGCATAAGAGAAAAGAAAACCTAGTTGCATGCGAGTTTAAAGAACACATGTGCACATGCAGACCAAAGCCCTGTCTTCTGTGAACATATATCACTAAGAAGAATTATTTCTGGGCTGGGGTTGTGGCGCAGTGGCAGCGCGCTCGCCTCGCATGTGCGCAGCCCGGGTTCGATCCTCAGCACCACGTAAACATAAATGCATTGCATTGTGTACAACTAACTAAATAAATATTAAAAAAAGAAAAAAGAATTATTTCTGTTTGGTTTAGTGAAAAATCAGGGCTGGGGTTGTGGCTCAGTGGTAGCGCGCTTGCCTAGCACGAGTGCGGCCCGGGTTCGACCCTCAGCACCACGTAAACATAAATGCATTGCATTGTGTACAACTAAAGCAAATAAATAAATAAATATTTAAAAAGAAGAAAAATCAGTTATATGAAATGTTCAGTAAACTCTTTGTAAAGGACTAGAAAGTAAATATTTTAGGCTTTGTGGACCACATACAATGTTTATAGATTTTTCTTTTTTCCCTTAAAAATAAAAAAAGTCATCCCCCCACCACCTTTTGAGATAGTGGGGATTGAACCCAGGGACTCACTCATTGTAGACAAGAGCTCAACTACTGAGGTATATCCCAACCCTTTTATTTTGTTTTGAGACAGAATCTTGCTAAATTATGCATGCTAGGTTTTAATTTGCAGTCATTTTCTTTCCCTCTCTTTATTGCCAGCTCTTGTCAAAGTGGCAACATATTCAACATTTCACATCTCCAGCTCCTCATGCTAACATCTGTCTGCTATTACCTCCTTTGCTATAAAATCTCTATAGAAAAGATCAATGACCTGTTGCTTCAGAATCTAGTTAATACATATTTTTATCTTCGCTGCCTGTTGTTGGGTGCACATAGGGTAGAAATAAAGATGAATGGACATAGTATATGGTGGAGAAAAGAATTTGCTTAAGAATGATTACACCTTTCAAGTTCAGGGCTGTTAGTACCTCTTGACAATCTTATTCTCTCCAGCTTTCCATTCCCTGGGTTATTTAATTCAGACTTTCAAAACTCAACCCACAAAGAGTTTCTCATCACTTGGTACTAGCCTCCCACTGAAGTAGGGGCCATAAGTGATCAATTCTCTCAACTTCTTTTTCCACCTGAAAATGTATTTTTTTCATTCATAATTATTTTGTAAGGGAAAGAAGTGGGTTGTTGATTGAAGGTTTCAAGCAACTGCTGGAGGGTATCAGCAAGAGAGGCTAGGGTTGACTAAAAAGATTGTTAGGTTCATGGCCAAGAGTCAGCTAACATTTAAACATAGTATGTGCTGGGTGTGGTGGTGCACGGCTGTAATCCCAGTCACTCAGGAGGCTGAGACAGGAGGATAGCAGGTTCAAAGCCAGCCTCAGCAACCCAGTGAGGGCCTAAACAACTCAGGGAGACCCTGTCTCTAAATAAAGTACAAAAAAGGGCTGGGGATGTGGTTCAGTGGTTAAGTGCCCCTGGGTTCAAACCACACACAAAAAAAAACAAAAAGCGAAGGAAAAAAAAAAAGTATGCAATTCTAAAAGTAAATTGATAAGAGTGATGACAAGTTGATCATAAATGGAAAAGTAGTTTGATTCTTGTTTCAGTTATACATGTGTGCTTATACTTTACTTTGATGTTAACATCTTGGGATTTGCAGTTGAAAACGTCTGAAAGCATCTTCTAAATCTGAAACCTCCTTTTCTTCTGATAGACTAATAAATATTGGTATATCCAAGGGTACTGTCTTTTTTTTCTTTTTTCTTTTTTTGTAGTTGTAAACGGATACAATACCTTTATTTTATTTATTTATTTTTATGTGGTGCTGAGGATTGAATCCCAGGGCCTCACATGTGTTAGGCAAGCACTCTACCACTGAGCTACACCCCCAGTCCCTGTCTTTTTTATTTATTTCTTTCCTTTTGACTGTGTTCAGGATTGAACCCAGAGCCTTGTGCATGTTAGCCTCTACAGCTAGCTACATCTCAGTCCAAGGTATTGTTCTTGACATGGTTCTTCCTTAGTAATCATAATTCCTTATCACATTTGAATTATTTATGTACTGGTGGGTTATGTACAAACTCCTCAGATTCAGAACTGGGCTAGTTAAATAGGATGTACTTAAAAGCCTACTTATTACATTTTGGTGAAAACACATTTTTCTCATTGAGTAATTGTGTAATTTTTCATGGATTACCCACACCAGAAACTTGAGAATTATCTACAATTTTGAATTTCTTCCTTGCTGTAACTAATACTTCTCCATCATCATGCAGTCATTTATTGTGTCCAGTTGATTTTGTCTCATGTCTGATTAATCCTTTACTTTACCATGGAGTCTTAGTTTAATCTTATTTTGTTATTAATAGACAATAGACTGGGCTGGAGTTGTGGCTCAGTGGCAGAGGTGCATGGCCCGGGTTCGATCCTCAGCACCACATAAACATAAATGCATTGCATTGTGTACAACTAGAGTAAATGAATGAATATTTAAAAAAAAAATAGACAGTAGACCAACTTTTTAATTAGAAAGGTAGGTTATCGTAGTTCTTAAGAGCTCATGCTGTAATGAAAATATTGTTTATATACACAATGGAGTATTATTCAGCCATAAGGAAGAATGAAATTATGGCATTTCTGGTAAATGGATGGCACTTAAGACTATCATGCTAAGTTAAATAAGCCAGACCCAGAAAGTCAGAGGTTGAATGTTTTCTCTGATTTGTGGAAGCTAGTCCAAAATAAAGCAGAGTGGGAGAATTCCTTTAAAATAGAAGATAAATCAGTAGAGTAGAGGAAAGGGTTGAGATGGAAGGTAGAGGGATGGGATAAGGGAAGAACAGTGGAATGAATCTGACCTAACTTTCCTATGTACATATGTGACTAGGCCACAGTGAATCTCATCTTTTGTATCCACAAGACACTAATTTTAAAAATCCTATTTATAGGAGAAAAGTCAGTAGAGAAGGGAGGAAAGGGGAAGTACTGGTGACTGAATTAGGGCAAATTATATTGCATGCTTTTATAATTATGTCAAAATGAATCCGAATGTTATGATAACTAAAAACCAAATTTAAAAAAAGGGCTCATATTGTAGTCCCACACACTTTGGTTTCACATGTTGCCCCCCACCCCCATTTATATCACCATATGTCCTTGAGAAAGTTTTCTGGTCTCTCTCAACCTCTTTCTCCTCATCAGTGTGGAGAGTCACTGAACCTATTTTAATAGGGCTCTTAGAAAGACTAAGTGAACTAATACACATAAATTTCTTTCATTCATTCATTCATTCATTCATTCATTCATTCATTCATTCATGGTAATGGGGATTGAACTCAGGGGACTCAACCACTGGGCCATATCCCCATCCTTTTTTTTATATTTTATTGGAGACAGGGTCTCACTGAGTTGCTGAGTGCCTCGCCATTGCTGAGGCTGGCTTTGAATTCGCAATCCTCCTGCCTCAGCCTCCCAAGTGCTGGGATTACAGGTATGAGCCACCACACCTGGCTCATAAGTTTTATAGTAAAATCTTATATTAATGTAAATGTAATTTGACCATGATTGGCTCTTATCTTCAGCACAGCCTTCATTCTCAAATGGAAACTAAAATTCTTCAATGAGGGCAGAAGTGCAGGGCACAGCAAGGTTGGGCTGGGAAACATTAGACAAGGGGCATAGGTAGCAGAAAGTAAAGTTCCCATGTCTGCAGTAGGTTTTTTTTTTTCTTTTTTCTTTTAGTTGTAGTTGGACGCAACACCTTTATCTATCTAATCTATTTATCTATCTTTTTTTTTTTTTTTTTTTTTTTTAATATTTATTTGCTTTATTTACTTTAGTTGTACACAATGCAAGTGCTCTACCGCTGAGCCACAACCCCATTTCTTTTTAATATTTATTTATTTACGTGGTGGTGCTGAGGATTGAACCTGGGCCGCGCATGTGCGAGGCGAGCGCTCTGCCACTGAGCCACAACCCCAGCCCCCATCTATTTTTATGTGGTGCTGAGGATTGAATCCAGGGCCTCGCATGTGCTAGGTGAGTGCGCTACGGCTGAGTCACAACCCCAGCCCCTGCAGTACTGGTTTTGTTTTTTTTTTTGGTACCGGGGATTGAACTCAGGGGCACTTGACCACTGGGCCACCTCCCCAACCCTTTCTTTATATTTTATTGGAGACAGGGTCTCACTGAGTTGCTAAGTGCCTCGCCATTGCTGAGGCTGACTTTGAACTCTAGATCCTCCTGCCTCAGCCTCCCAAGTGCTGGGATTACAGGCGTACACCAGCACACCCGGCTCCCTGCAGTAGTTTTTATAAGTCAATTTTTGTGAATCAGGCTGAAAATATTGGCACCAACCAGCAGAGATTTCTTGGAATTTTTTTTTTTTTTTGGGGGGGCGGGGGTACTGGGGGTTGAGCCAGGGGCGCTTTACTACTGAACTTTATCCCCAGCTCTTTTCACTTTTTAAAGTTGTTTTTTATTTTTATTTTTTTGTGGTGCTGAGGATTGAACCCAGGGCCTTGTGCATGTGAGGCAAGCACTCTACCAACTGAGCTATTATCCCTAGCCCTCCTTTTTATTTTTTGTTTGGGGACAGGGTCTTGCTAAGTTGCTGAGGTTGTCCTCGAGCTTGTGATTCTCTTGTCTCAGCCTTCCAAATTGCTGGAATTATAGGTATGCACCATTGCACCTGTCTGCTAAAGTCTGGCTTCAGCAGCAGTTTGGAAAGGGTAAGTCCCGGAAAACGGTGCTGATAGGGAAACGTCTGCGAAATGGGAATAATGCACAGGAGACAGGTTGCAGAAATCCTTCTACTCTGATTTTACTTTTCTCAGCATGGTTTTTATACATCCCAACAAACACAGTAATTCACATTTTCAACTATAGGAGGTTATATAAAAGAATTCCAGTAAAGGAGGTTACATTAAAGGATTCCAGTAAAGGAGGTTACAATAAAGGATTCCAGGAATTAACTATAGGAGGTTACTTTAAAGAATTTCAGAAAGAAAGAAAAAAAAAGAATTTCAGGAATTTCCAGGGGAAAATCAAATATTATCCTAAGTACATACTACTGATTAATCTTATCTATAGGCAGAGGAAAACATTCTAAAAATCTTAAAGCTAATGTTAGAAAATTCCTCAACTCTAGGCATGCCTGCTCATAAAGTTATATTGCCCTAGTATCTTCTTTAAACTTCAACTGGGCCTAGACTTTAGCTGAAAAAACCTATCTTGCTGGTTTAGCTAGCTTCTGGCTAGATTCCACAGGGCCATAGAACTGGTTTTATTTTATTTTTATTTTTATTTTTTTAATATTTATTTATTTACTTTGGTTGTACACAATGCAATGCATTTATGTTTACGTGGTGCTGAGGATCGAACCCAGGCCGCACACGTCGGAGTCGAGCGCTCTGCCGCTGAGCCACAACCCCAGCCCAGAACTGGTTTTATTTTTGATAATCAAATGTATTAGAACTTGGTGGCCATGCAGCAGAAATACATCAAGAGCATATACAGACAAAGTTAATTCCTCTATAGTCGCATAAAGGTGGCATCTCATCAGCAAAGAGGAGCCAAGTTCAAACTTCCAGGCATTTAACTGGAAGGAGCTCGGGCTCAAACTCATTTGCGTAACTGAGGAAGAACTCAGATTCACTGCCCCGAATTAACGGAGTGGAAATCCAGCCCGATTCCTGGTTGAGAAATGCCGCACCTGTCAATTTGTGGAATTCTTTGCCTATGCTTTAGAACAGTTATTCTTAAAGTACAGGTCTCAGAGCTGCAGCTTCACATGGCACCTAGTTGTTTTTTTAATCTTTAATCTTTGAAATTTGTTATTCGCTACTGGATAAGGCTTCCACAGGCTATGTTCACTTTCCAACAACTTGACTATTTTATGTGACTCAACTTCCAGGCCCTCATGTATTGTGTTAAGGAATGGCTTTATTGTATTTTTCCTCTTCTTTTTGGTGGTGCTGGGATTGAACCCAGAACTTGGTAAGGCAAATGATGTACCACTGAATTACATTTCCATCTACAGCCCTACCCCCCATCTCCCAGTACTAGGGGTTGAATCCAGGGCTTCATGCATACTGGGCAAGTCTCAGGTGTATCCTTGCATTTGTTACGT
The DNA here is from genome assembly GCA_025594165.1 of Tamias sibiricus. Lineage (NCBI taxonomy): Eukaryota > Metazoa > Chordata > Mammalia > Rodentia > Sciuridae > Tamias > Tamias sibiricus. Next base: position 105,163,941 of record CM046658.1, on the reverse strand, counting down.
ACACTTGGAGGGGTTTCTTCTTCATTGTTCAGTTATCCTTTTCATTTAATTTCTCTTAAAATTGCTATTTGCTGACTTGAGTGCCTCACCCCTTTGTCCATCCTCAAGTTTTTTTTTCCAGGGGCAGTGTGTTAGTCTTCTAAATTTCTTAACATTTTAATGGGGATTTAGAATGAGAGAAAGATGAATTTGTGTTGTCAGCCTGCTGGATTAAATTGAAAATTTCTAAGAACCTGAGAGTCAGCTTGTTGAGCTTCAAAAGAAATAGAATAACTGGGATTACATTGAATCATCCATTTACACAGGAATAATGAGTACTTTGATCATATTGGGGACCTCCCCCCACACACACACTGGGAATTGAACCCAGGGGTACTTTATCACTGAGCTCTATCCCAGCCCTGTTCTTTTTTTTTTTTTTTTTTTTTTTTTTGTGGTACCGGGGATTGAACTCAGGGGCACTCGACCACTGGGTCACATCCCCAGCCCTTTTTTGTATTTTATTTAGAGACAGGGTCTCACTGAGTTGCTAAGTGCCTCGCCATTGCTGAGGCTGGCTTTGAACTCGCGATCCTCCTGCCTCAGCCTCCCAAAGTGCTGGGATTACAGGCGTGCGCCACCGCGCCCGGCTCCAGCCCTGTTCTTTGAGACAGGGTTTTGCTAAGTTGTTCATGTTGGCCTTGAACTTGCTGAGGCTGGACTCTTAACTTGTGATCTTCTTGCCTAAACCACCTGAGTTGCAGGCATTACAGGTGTGCACCACTGTGCCCAGTATTTTTTTTTTTTTTTTTTTTGGATGCTGAGGATTGAACCCAGGGCTTGTGCACACTAAGCAGATATTCTACTATTGAGCAACATACCCAGTCCCAATTTGAGTCTGTCTTACTGTGAGCATAGAGTGTTACTCCATATTTTATGTTCTTCAACAAAAATATTCCTTTAGTTAGGTGTTGCAAGTTTTACATTAACTTAAAAAAAAATAGTTGTAGATGGACACAACACATTTAGCTCTTTCGTAAAGGCAAGGACTGTGTCATTTTCACTCTTAACCTTCAGTTTTATTGATACATAGTGGATTGTTTTATTGACTTTGGTGCTTTTTTTAAGTTCTTAACTTTAGTTTCCATATGTTACCTCAGCAGTTCTGGTAGCACAAATGATCTTTCTTCTCACAGTAGCATAAATTAAAGTATCTCTAAACCAAGTCATAATGTAAGGTGATAAGGTTGTATTTTAGTTTTCTATAGCTGCTGTAACAAAATTACCATAAACTTGATGTCTTAGAACAACACACATCTTACTCTCTTATAGTTCTGGAGGTTGAAAGTTTGAAATCAGTTTTAGGTTTGCCTAAAGCCAAACTTTTGGTAGGATTGATTCCTTCTGCAGATTCTGTGGGAGAAAAATCTATTTCCTTTTCTAGTCCAGCTTCTAGTAGTCACCTTTCTTGGCTTTGTCCTTTCCTTTGTCTTCAGAGTACAACACTTTAATCTCTGTTTCTACTGTCAGTTGCCTCTTTCCTCTATGGTATCATCCCTCCCCCACCCCCCCCCACTCCCTGCCCCACTGAAATAACTCAGTGGGTTATTTTACATAGTTCTTCATGCTCATGTCTTTGGTCTTGTGTGTGATAAATGAACAGTTTCCATATGGGCATCATTCACAATTTCCTTTTATTTCTCTTGAAGAATATTATTTAATGTTGCCATTTTGTGTTGTAGTTGGTGTAATACGGTGCCCGGTATGCCGCCAAGAATGCAGACAGATAGACCTTGTGGATAACTATTTTGTGAAGGACACATCAGAAGCCCCTAGCAGTTCTGATGAGAAATCAGAACAGGTATGCTTCTCAACTTTTCTTTATAATAATGTCTTGATATAAAAATGTAAATGATAAGAAAATGTGTTTGGATAGTTAAATAGTTTAGGTTAGTGCTGCTACAGTTCTCTTTCAAATTGAAAATAAAGGATGGCTTTCTACTCTCAAATATTAAATAAAACTGAAGTCATTACTTTAAAAGTCAAATTTTGCATAGACTTTGTGTTCTGAGCCTTAGATTTTAATTACTTAAATGTTTGATATGTAGGGAAAAGGATTCTGTTGAAGATAAATAGATAACAGAATAATTTTATTCTTTGTGCAGTGAATTAACTAGTGTATTTTAGAGTAAGTTAGAAAGTTTTCTCTGTTTTATTTTGTGGATCTCTGTTTGGTAAATTTAATGTAGATCAATATTTATTTTTTCAGGTATGTACCAGTTGTGAAGACAATGCAAGTGCTGTTGGCTTTTGTGTAGAATGTGGAGAGTGGCTGTGTAAGACATGTATTGAAGCACATCAAAGAGTAAAATTCACTAAAGATCACTTGATTAGGAAAAAAGAAGATGTCTCAGGTAAGATAGACATGTTTTAACCTTTCTCTTTTTATTCTTTTTTTTTTTTTTTTTTTTTTTTGTAGAAAAAGGGGGGTTTATTAAGGGAAGGGGGAAAGGGGGGGAAGGGGGAAAGGGAAATGGGAAAGGGGAATGGGGAAGGGGAGAGCTGGTGAGAAGATGAAGGCGAAAAGAGAGGTCTCTTTTTATTCTACACCATTTTCTACAAGTTTTAGATACTAGTATCAATAAAAATTTAGAAAATTAGTCAAAATTTTTATTGTTAAAAAACTTTTTTTTTTTTTTTTTTTTTTTTTTTAAATCTTGCTACAGAGTCTGTTGGAGCATCTGGTCAGCGCCCTGTTTTCTGCCCTGTACACAAACAAGAACAGTTGAAACTCTTCTGTGAAACATGTGATAGATTGACATGTAGAGACTGTCAACTATTGGAACACAAAGAACATAGGTACAGAAGTCATGCTCAATTATTGAGTGCTTAAAAAATTACTTATTCTTCTTAAAGCAAATATTGACCCCCTTTGACAAAATTGACAATTTTGTCCCTTAGCATTTTAAAGCTAAATTTTGTGTGTTTTTTTATTTCTTGAAGTAGTATGTGTTGGTTGGTGAATTATTTGTTTTCATGTTCATGTCTAATTATCTTATGAATATTTGTCAAAATGTATCATTATGTAGGGTTGGGTTTGCAAGAATGAATTATATTATTTATTTGTTGTTTCCATGGTTCAAATAAGATATTTCCAACTGTAATGTATTTAGATTATAGGCTGTAATCTGCAAGGCAATGTCCTCATGGTATGGTTAACTGATATTATCATAGATACAGCTAACTGATATCTAACATCAAAGCATAAATATAGATTTCAAATTAGATGTATTATTTTCAGGAAACCTAGGGATTTATAAACAGCTAAATAAATATAGGTACTAAGCATTGTTATTCTCTTAATACGTAGCTTTGTATTTTAATCATATTTTGTCTTGAGAATCAGTAATATTTACTCATCGTAAGTCCCTTTCATCTGAACTGTTTTGAAACTGTACTGAAAATCTTTTAAGTCAGGTATGTAAGAAAATTCTTGTAAATTTTCCCACCTTCCATGGCATTTGGATTATTTAGTCTATCCATAGTTCAGAATTTTTGAACTTTTTTTTTCTCCAAAGAACAATATTTCTGCATGGATGGAAATAAGTTTTCTGATTCTGTTGTTAAGAAACTTTAGGAGAAATTTGTTTAACCACATTTAAATAGTCTCCCTGCCCCCAATCCCTTTCCCTCTCCCTCTCTCTCTTTCTTAAGACAAGGTCTCACTGTGTTGCTTGGCCTTGAACTTGTGATCCTCCTGCCTCAGCCTCTTGAGTAGCTGGGATTGTAGGTGTGTGCAACTTCTTAATGTATGATTTCTTTAATGAATTAATTCATTTTAATTGTATCTGATACTCCTAATTGCTAATAATTATTGCATCTTTTTAAAAACTATCTTTGTTTATTTTTATTTGGTGCTGAGGTGTGTGAGGCAGTCCTCTACCCCTGAGCTATAACCCCAACCCCTAATTATTGCATCTTTGTGCCAGACACTTCTCTCTCCCCTTCCCTCTCCCTTCCTCCCCTGCCCCCACTTCCTCTCTCTGTCTCTCTCTCTCTCTCTTTCTCTCTGGTATTGGGGATTGAATTTAGGATCACTTTAACCCTGAGTTATATCTTCCAGTCTTTTTTATTTTTATTTTTATTTCGAGACAGGATCTCACTAAGGTGTTGAGGCCGGTTTCAAACTTGAGATCCTTCTGCCTCAGCCTCTTGAATCACTGAGATTGCTGTAGGTATCCAACACCATGCCTAGTTTGTGCCAGGCACTTTTCTGAATGCTCTTTTAATGCACAGCAACTATTACGACTGTTTTAAAGGGAGAGCATCTTCTCACAGAAAGCTTTAGTAGTCTGTACAAGGTCTCATAATAAGTGGTAGAGCCAGATTTTGAGCACTGACATTCAGACTTCAAATCTCTTCTTAATCTCTATGCTCATTTCCCCCATATTGTATATAGAATACAAAATACAGTAGATAGAACATCTCAAATTTGACCATAAAAAAGGAAATGATTTTTGTTCTTTTATGGCAACTTTCACTACTCTAACAGAACACTTACTAACCCTGTATTAGCCTTAGTGTGTTCTGTTCAGAAATGTCTTATCTTACCTGGAATGTGGCTGATATTTTACTTGAAGTGACTAATCTTATGGATGCCTTCACCTTTAGGGACAAATCTTATTATTGATTATTTTCAAATGGTCTCATTAAGACATAAGATTACTTTTCTCAGAAGTGTAGTGAGGTTTTTTGTTTTTGAACACTCAGATTTCTTTCTTTCTTTCTTTTTTTTTTTTTGTAATTAATGTTTTTTAGTTGTAGTTGGACACAATACCTTTGTTTGTTTGTTATTTTTATGTGGTGCTCAGGATCAAACCCAGGGCCTCGCATATGCAAGGTGAGTGCTCTACCACTGATCCATAACCTCAGATTTCTTATATAGCGTTCTAAATTGATGGTGATGGGCAAAAATAAAAGGAAGATGATATAATTTTTCCTATGAAAAATAGCTTTGTTGGGCATGGCTTAAACCCAAGATTAATAAAGAAAGAAAAGAAAGAGTAGCTTCAACTGCTCCCACCTTGAAGTTTAACTCTGATCCTTCCCTTTCCTTCACTATATTTCTTTATTACTCATCAAAGTCCGAATTATCTATTGATGTGTCTACCTGAATATAGGAAAAAATAACCTTTTTCTCCTTTTATGCTTAATGCATGACACTAACCATTTGTGTGGATTTTTTCTTTCACATTGACCAGTTCTCTGATGCCAGCTGGAATTAAGAGTCTATCTGGAATTAAGAATCAGATTCCACTGGTTAAGGGTCTAGTCCTACAGACTGCTCACTTCAGATGTCATTTGTAAACTGGTGACCCCTGTACTTGAGTTTGCTAGATCATTTGCTCGCAGCACCCAGGGACATCCTTAACTTACTACTGCTGATTTATTATAAAGGATATATTAAATAATGCACATGAGCACCCAGATAATGAGATATATAGGGAAGAAGGGACACAGAGCTTCTAGTCTCTTTCTGTCCTAGGCTTGTTACTGCCTATGCATTCACCAACCTGGAAGTTTTCCAACTCCTGTCTTTTAAGTTTTTAGGTAGCTTCACTGTGAAAGTGTGATTGACAAAGTCATTGACCATTTGTAATTAACTCAGCCTTCAGCCAGTCTTTCCTTCCTGTAAACTTAGAGGGTAAGACTAGAAGGTTGGGGATGGGGTTATGGCTCAGCGGTAGAGCACTGGCCTAGCACGTGTGCAGCCTGGGTTCGATCCTTAGCACCACGTTTAAAAAAAAACAACAACAACTCATTGTGTACAACTAAAAAAAATAAATAAATATTTAAAAAAAAAAAAAAAAAAGACTAGAAGGTCTAACCCTATAATCATCTGGCTGGTTTCCTTGGCTGTCCTGGAGCCCAAGCAATCAGTCATTTCATTACCACTTCAGAGATTCCAGGGTTTTTAGAAACTGTGCAGAAAGTGAAGACAACAGTCAACATTATACAGTTATGTTGCAAACATAGTGAGGGAGGCACTATAATTTTTTATATTATGTATATGTGTGTGTGTGTGTGTGTGTATGTACATATGTATATATACATATATATGTGTATACACACACACTCACACAGATACATCTTGGTTCCATAAGATTATCTTAGCCATATAAGTTTGTGCAAGTGTGCTGTCTGGTGTTCACAGTGAAGAAATTGTCTCTAATGACACAGTTCTCAGAGCCTGTCCCATTGTTAAGGGATGTATGACCATGTTTTGTTTCATAAAATCACAGTTTTCTTTTTGTGTGTATTTCCATCATATTTTTCTTGGTTATACTATTGGCAGAACCCATGTCATTGGACTTAAATTGTTCAGGTTCTTATTACTACCAACAGATTTATAACTGGTCTCTCTGATTTGAGGTTTGCCATGTCAAATTCATTCCGTTAGTATTGCTGTCATTGTGCTGAAGTATAGTGTCTCCATAAAGCAGCAACAACAAAACACACTGCAGTGTTCCCCTCATAGTCTGAGTTCCAGGTTTTCAGCATAACATACATTATTAATTTTACTAGCATCTTTCTCCTTTAAAAATTTTGTTAATATGGGGTTTTGCTATGTTGCCTAGGCTGATCTCAAACTTGTGATCCTCCTGTCTCAGCCTTCCAAGTAACTGAGATTATAGGGGTACACCACCACTCCTTGCTACCAGCATCTTTGTCTTCGTCATCTGTTCAAAAACCACCTTCTCTACTACCACCACCATTCTATTTCCTTCTCTTTTTCTTCCTCCTTTTCTTCCTTCTTTTCTTTCCTACTACTTTTCCTTTCTTTATTCTAATTGGTGCATTATAATTACATATAATAAGACCATTTTCACTTCTGACATTCTCTAACAACCCACACTTAAGGGGAAATAGCATGCCTTTTGAACTGATCCGTTTTTACCTTCTTTAGGCAAGAGTGGTGGCTTTTTGTTTATTTATTTATTTTTAGGTGGTGTTGAGGATCAAACCCAGTGCCTCACACCTGCCACTGAGCCAGGCCAAGAGTGGTGGCTTTATTTATTTATTTATTTATTTATTTATTTATTTAGGTACCAGGGATTGAACTCAGGGGCACTCGACCACTGGGCCACATCCCCAGCCCTTTTTTGTATTTTATTAGAAACAGGGTCTCACTGAGTTGCTAAGTGCCTCGCTATTGCTGAGGCTGGCTTTGAACTAGCAATCCTCCTGCCTCAGCCTCCCAAGTGCTGGGATTACAGGCGTGCGCCACCACGCCCGGCAAGAGTTGTGGCTTTTTAAGGATGCTGTCTATTTACCTTGGAACTGCTGTCCAGTTACATCCAACTGATGTAACAGTTGATTAATAGAGAGCTGTTATGTAACACCCATGTAATCACAGGATCTAGCAGACCCTTAGTTGGTTCCAGTGTCAGCCTTGGGGTTGGGGAGGGAGGAGAGGATACTTGCTTGTAAATGTGAAGAGTACCTATTTGCATTCTGTAGGTTGCATGTTCCTATGTAAACCATTTCCATTTTACAGGGAACTGTTCTGGACATGGCCTTCCTTATTAGAGTGTTTCTCTCCTATCATCCAAGACATGAGTATTTCAGGCTTGAGGGTTATTTATTTCCTAAAGTGTCATCCTTTACCCTCTCCCTCTACTGGAGGTTAGACCCAGGGCCTTGAACATGCTACATCCCCAAGCCTTTTTTTTTTTTAATTTGAGACATGGTCTAAGTTGCCCAGTTAGCCTTGAAGTTGCAATCCAGCCTCAGCCTCCCAAGTAGCTAGGATTATAGGTGTGTACCACAGAGCCCAGCCCAGTCATACAGTTTCAACAAATGCCCAATAGCAGGTAATATTTTTTCAGATGGTGTATATTGTATCATAATATCCAGAAGTTTTCTGGTCTAGAATTCTTGTGGTTGCCTGTGGGTGGCATTTATAGTCTTTTGTTATAAGCTCTAGTTGGCATAAGTGTGTGTTGCTAACACTTCTAAAATCACATTTGAGCGTGGATCATAGTGGCCCAAAAGTATTGAGAGAAGAGAATGCTTTTTGTAATTTGGATATGATTTGTTCAGGCCCCATTCAAATATGGTCTTTTTATCCCCCTTTTTAAGTTTTGTTTGGTTTTATACTTTTAATTTTTTGTATCTTTATTATGGAAAATTTCAGATATACACAAAAGTATGATAGTTAAAAAAACCTGATTTCCTCAGCATGTAGCTTCAACTAACCCTTTTTTCCTCCTGCATACCCCACCTACATTCTTCTCTCCCTCTTCCTTTGCCCTGGAAATTATTAAGAGTATTCCAGTAATGAGGAATGTCAAACTTTAGCTGTGGAATGCAATGTACTAAAAATGTACTGCAGGTTGTGTTTTGTTATTTTCTAAATATTACTATATAGATGATTCTAAAGATGGTTTGACTTACAATATCACAAAGGTAATATGTGTTCAGTAGAAATTATACTTGGAATTTTGATCTTTTCCCAATATGTAGTATGCTATTCTCTCTCAATGCTAGGCAATGACAACAAGCTGTACTTTTGGGTATTTAATCACAGTAGCTAGTGATATTCCCATATTTGGAGTATATATGTCCTTTAAAATTCAAAGGTATCACCCAAACACTAGGCTTAGTTCTAAGGTAGGTGGTGACAGCAGTTTTTCTCGATCTGTGGAATGTCATGATCCAGGTTATTTTAAAAAATTAAAACCATTTGAATAGTCTTTGAACCTTTTCTGGATTTATTAACCAAACCCTGTTGGTCGTGCAACCATTGCATTTAAGTTTGTCCTACCTTGTTCTTAGGTTTCTGATATTATCATGATGTTATCAATATAGTATCATTACATTTGAGACCTGGATCAATTCTAAATCTTTTTAAATCAAATTATTAAAGTAAGCTGGTGAATTGAAGTAACCTTGTGGCAATATGACAAGTATAAATTGAATCCCTCCCATGTGAAGGCAGGTTGTGGTTGGCTTTTTTTTTTTTTTTTGTACTGGGAATTGAACTCAGGGGCATTCAACCACTGAGCCACATCCCCAGCCCTATTTTGTATTTTATTTAGAGACAGGGTCTCAATAAGTTGCTCAGCACCTCGCCATTGCTGAGGCTGGCTTCGAACTCGTGATCCTCCTGCTTCAGCCTCCTGAGTCGCTGGGATTATAGGCATGCACCACTGTGCCTGGCTGGCTCTTTTTTTGAGATGGAGACAGAAAAAAAAAATTTTTTTTTTTAAATAAGTTAAGCCACCGAGTGCCACTCTCCCTTAGGCAGTTATTTATTTTTGTACTAAGACCATATCAGGGACTGTTGATGCAGTGGTGGCACTACTTTATTGTAGCCTTAATAGTCAACAGTTAGTCTCAATGAGCAATTCATGATTTTCCACAGGCCATGCAGGGCATATTGTATAGAGAATTCATTGGCACCAGCTTCTAATTTTTTTATTAAAATGATAATTTCTTTTTGTCTACCACGTGTCTTGTCCTATCTCAAATTAACAACCTCTATGTACTTGAGCAGTTCTAGTGATTCCCATTTAGCATGTCTAATTAGACTGTCTTTTCAGTGAACGCTAAGCCTTCTGTTTTACAATACTAGGATGGTGAAGCATTTATCAGACACAATATCCATATCAGTGACACATTCACAGAAAGTTTGTTAAAGTATTCTAATTTTATTTACTATTTATTTATTTATTTATTTATTTATTTTGGTATTGGAAATTAAACCCAGGTGCCCTCTATCATGGTGTTACACCCCCCAGTATCTTTTTAAATTTTATTTTGAGATGGAGTCTTGGTAAGTTGACCAGGCTGGCCTTGAGATTGCAGTTTTCCTCTCAACCTTCCAAGTAGCTGGGAAAATATTCTAATTTTAATGTGAACATTCACTTCAATCCCAGCAACCATTACCACCTCCCAGTCTAACCTTAACATTTGTTAGGACTTAACTTTAATAATTATTAGAACAGTAGATTTTGAACTTAAAGTGTATCTGGTTTCCCTATCAAGGAGTTAAATGTCTTTCATCCACCCCTGGTCTTTTTACCATTCATGTGTACAGTTGACCCTTGAACAACATGAGTTTGAACTACATTGGTTCACTTACACATAGATTTCTTTTTTTCTTTTTGGGAGATTTTTGACAATCTGAAGGGGGAAAAAACCCTCAGATCATCTGAGTAGTCGAGAAACAGTAAAAAATAGAAATTAGGTATGTTATGAATGCATAATATGTAGGTAATAGGATGTTCTCATTTATCACCATAAAATATACACGTCTGTTTTGAAAAATATTTAAATTTAGCAAAACTTAAACACCAACACAGGTTGCTGTTTTCAGTTGAGAAAAACATAAACAGAAAGATGTACTATAAAATCATGACTGCAAGAAATTAACTGTAGTGCATACTGTACTATGGCAATAATTTCGTGGTCACCTGTGTTAAATTGTGGTGAGCTCAGGTATTTGGAGTATCTGTTCAGAATGCCCTGTGACACTAATCTACACAAGCAGTTCATCTTGTCAGTAAATTTTGCATTACAGTAGAAAGTAATCTCTTTTGTGTTCTCTAGTATATTTTACTGTATATTGTCGCGAAACACGACTAAACTGGTCAGGTTCACTCCAATTGAATATGGGGACTAAATAAAGACATAGACGCTGAAAGTACCTTTTCTTTGGGTTCAGTGACCGCTCCTCAGCTTCAGCTCCTACAAGGCGGGCAAGGAAGACAGCGAGGAGAAGCACTTTCTGAGTCCTTTTATTTGGGAGAAGCCATTCAAATGAGGCAAGGGGTTTCATGATGTCTTGCTGTCAGCAGATTGACTGACATCTTGGAAGGCCATGTCCATCTCATGTGTTGTGTGGGGATCATAGGTAGAATAAGCAAAAAGGACACATGTCGCCAGCCCAGACAGAGAGGCTTCGTCAGTCCAGTCCACTTTGTGTGCTCAGTGTTCATAGTTCACACACACACAGCCCATGGCTGCCTCGCCACATACATAGTTCCTTTCCAGAGTGGCTCCTGACAGTATATAATACATATAGGATAAAAGTATGCATTAACCAACTGTTTATGTTATTGGGAAGGCCTCTGGTCAACAGCAGGCTATTAGTAGTTAAGTTTGGGGGGGAGTCATATGTTATACATAGATTTTACACCTTGGGGACAGTATCCCCTGGCCCTTGTATTTCTTGGTTCCCCAGTTAGGGGTTGAGTTAGAAGATGACCTCCTCCTCCTCCTCCCCCCCTCCTCCTCCCCCCCTCCTCCCCCTCCTCCTCCCTCCTCCCCCCCCTCCTCCTCCCCCCTCCCCCCCCCCCTCCTCCTCCCCTCCTCCTCCTCCCCCCCCCTCCTCCTCCTCCTTCTTTCTTCTTCTTTCTTCTTCTTCTTCTTCTTCTTCCTTAAACTTTTAAAATTTCTTCAAACTGGGGTAAAATATACCACAGCTAACTTAGGGCTCTTTAATATTAGGGACTAGATGGGGTTCCTATTGGTCCACCAGACCTTAATGCTATATTAAGACATTCCTTTCAAACCCATTAATGTCTGCTTTATTCATCCTATTTTTACTTAACCCTCTAAAGATTTCCCTTTATCTTTCCCTGCTTTCTTAGGAGTCATTGGATTTTTTTTCCCCCTCCGAAGATCTCTAAGACCCATAAAGAGAAGCTGAGACACTAAATCTTATAAACTTCTTAGATTGTTGCTAGATTTTGCAGCAATTGTGATGCATACTCTACTAGACTAATGAGGGGCAGAGTGGATGGGAAAAGAGATTACAGTGTAAATTTCAGTTAGTTTTCAAAAGCAAAGTGCCGGTAGATGGGGGCCACAAGCCCAGCCCTACCGCAAGCCTGTGCTCACTGCTCTCCCTTGCCTGACGCAGTGTGTGGGGTTCATGGCACCCTCCTTGAGGAAGAGGGAACTTGGTTCCTGTCAGGTGTGTCCTGGATCAGGGATGACCCCTGAGAAGCCAGTAGGCTTTCTGGGGACGTGGTGTTTTCCTCATAGCTGTTAACGCTTTTTTCTTTTCTTTTCTTTTTGGTACCAGGGATTGAATCCAGGGGGTGCTTGACCACTGAGCCACATCCCCTTCCTTTCTTATTTTATTTAGAAACAGGGTCTCAATGAGTTGCCTAGGGCCTCACTGAGTTGCTGAGGCTGGCTTTGAACTCTGTTCTCCCAGAGCTTTCCAAGTCACTGGGATTATAGTCATGTGCCACTGCACCAGCTGGTAACACTTTTTTCTTGAGTACTTGGAATGGATAAAAGTGGCAGGGTCCCCCCCCCCCCCATTGTGTTGCATATCTGGAATGAAAACCATGAAATTAATCTAGAGTAGGAAATTTCTCAAGACCTGGAATGGCTTTGGGCAGCATGAGGAGGCCTTGAAAGGCCTATTTGAGAGCACAGAGCTACAGAAGAGTAGATCTTATGGCAAACAATTGATCAGAAACACCATTAGAGAAAATTTTGAATTCTTCAGACAGTTGATTCTTGGTTCAAATTAAGTAAAATCTACACTGAAGAAGAAACAAAGTTTCAAATATGAAAATCCTGTTATTTAGCATTCTATATAAATTTAAGAAAACAAATGAAATAGTAGATCTTATTTATTTGTAACTATGGTAAAATATTTTTAAAAGTTTCAGACTTGTCTCTTAGAATTTACATGATTCTGAAACTTTATAATATTCCAAATATGAAACATTTTGGTGAAAAAGGATACTTAAGAATACATCTAGGAGCCGGGCGCGCGGGTGGCGCATGCCTGTAATCCCAGCACTTTGGGAGGCTGAGGCAGGAGGATCGCAAGTTCAAAGCCAGCCTCAGCAATGGCGAGGCACTTAGTAACTCAGTGAGACCCTGTATCTAAATAAAATACAAAAAAGGGCTGGGGATGTGGCCCAGTGGTCGAGTGCCCCTGAGTTCTCAATCCCTGGTACCAAAAAAACAAAAAAAGAATACATCTAGGCCGGGTGCTGTGGCGCACGCCTGTAATCCCAGCACTTTGGGAGGCTGAGGCAGGAGGATCGAGAGTTCAAAGCCAGCCTCAGCAATGGCGAGGCACTTAGTAACTCAGTGAGACCCTGTGTCTAATAAAATACAAAAAAAGGGCTGGGGATGTGATCCAGTGGTTGAGTGCCCCTGAGTTCAATCCCCAGTACCAAAAAAAAAGAATACATCTAGTGTGGGGCTGGGGTTGTGGCTCAGTGGCAGAGCGCTTGGCTAGCACGTGCGCGGCCCAGATTCGATCCTCAGCACCACATGAGAATAAAGGTATTGTGTACAACTAAAACAAATAAATAAATATTAAAAGAAAAAAAAAAAAGAATACATCTAGTGTACCCAAGGAAGAAGATCTGAGAGTGGGAAAGTGTTGCTAACAAATTATATATGTATTGGCAACATAACAGACACTCAGCTTGGTCTTTTGAGACTGCTATATTGAATCAATGTTGAATTTCATTCATGTGTGCCACAGAACTGAACAACTTTTCCTTCACTTAAAGATTCCACACAGTTGTTCCCAAGTTCCGGCTCTCCAGATATTCTAAGTCAGTGTCCTTGAGGTTTGGCATTTATACAGGTGGATGAACTTTTGCCCAGTGAGTGCTACTAATACAGAGCAACATGAGCATTGTTTTCTTTTCTGGTGATGAGGTAAAATCAGGTCATTTCAAAATAGAAGCCACACTACATTTCTGCTTTATAAGATTACTTTGTCATTGCCCTTTAGTCTTTCACACACTCTTCTCAATTATCACTTTGTATTGGCTTAACCCACCTTTGTATTGGCTTAACCCACCTGGTTCTGTTCTTATTAGCACATGTGTCTCAGTGCCTTCCCTCTCTTCATTTTCTCCCTTTTCCTCTGTTCAGTTAGGGAAAGTATGCAGATATTCCTGTTATTCCAGATGGGATCAGTTATATCTATCAAGGGAGAGAAAAAACAGGGTGTTCCAAAAACTGATTTCCCGTGTCTTGCAATAGCAATAACCAGACAGGACTTTGGTAGTGGCAGCTTTCTGAGTATATGAGACTAGCAGTTCAATCATGAGCCATTATGCCTTTCAACCCATTACTCTCATACAAATGCCTAAACCTTCTGGGACTTTCTGTTTCATTTTTGTGTTTTAAAATGTTTTTTCCAAATTGAGTAATGCTTTCCCCTTTCTTTTCACCCGTTGGTTACAAATCAAATTCAGTATGAATAAGTAAGGGAAATGCACAACACTGAATTTGGAGAAAAAAATAAAGTTTCTAGGATTGAAGCTGAATGATCTCTTAAAATTGTAATGGATAAATTTGGAATCAGGAAGTCAAACATTTTATAACATTAAAAAGAATTAAGAGGGGCTGGGGTTGTGGCTCAGTGGTAGAGCACTTGCCTAGCATGTGCACGGCCCGGGTTCAACCCTCACCACCACGTAAAAAAAAATAAAGGCATTGTGTATAGCTAAAACAAACAAATAAATATTAAAAAAAAAGAATTAAGAAATTTATTTTAGACTTTGTACTCAAGCAAGACATGCCATTAGTAGGGCCTGAGAAGAAGACAACAGGAGTAAAATACAGTGTTACAGATAATGCCATCTACATGTGGTACCAATAGGAACACTCAGCTGGACCTGTTAGAGGTATCAGGAGCTTCAGGCTGCTGCACAGAGATTTATACAATATTTAGGTGAAGAGACTTGAAGGTCTGTTTGCTTGGTGTTTTAGATTTTAAAACAGGCATACAACCAGGAACCGAAAATTATCTACAGAACAAGTCCTAAGTTCAGCTTCAGAAAATGTTGAGCCATTTAGACAAAAACTGTCTATGATAATGAAAATGAGAAACTAGAACTCAGGGCGATGAGACTGACCTCTTTTGAAAGTCAGTGCCAGAAGTTATTCAGGCAAGTAGAAAAGTCTCCCTGACATGGAGGAAAATAAAGAATGGTTGTCTGCCCTTTTATGCAAATGTAGAGGGAACTCATAAGTTCTCATTGGAAAATCCAAGCTGTCTACAATGTGATAGAGGACACAGGTACATTACTTGTGATACATAAACTCAGTAAAGATGCTTGGTTCACCAGAGAATTATTTTCAGAATGATTCTTTCAAAACTTTGTTCTTGAAGTGTGGCGTTTTCAACCTAATGTTCTAAGATTTTATGAAGAGGATGTCAGAGCATTTTACTTTTGGGCAATTCCCCAGCTGACCTTTCTGTTAAACACTAACCAGTGAGGACTGTTGAATAAAATACATGTTCTTTCTCCATAAGGCTTCAACTTGGATTTAACCAAAGAATCAGGGTTTGATCTTGAGCTGCAAATGTCTTTATAGATGGAAACAACTTGTAGAGAGTCTTGTAATTTTTGAAGAAAGTGATTATGAACAAGATAAAGGTGAAAAAGCAATTTCCAAGGTTAAAATCTACAATATAAAAAGCAATTTTTAAATGGGCAAAAAGTTGGGACGAAGTAAAAATAAATAGCCATAGCAAATGCATGGGACAAAAGGAACTTGACTATAATCTTCAATACTTAGGAGATAGGGATTACAGAGAGATTCTTGACACATGTGGAGAATTAGAAACTAAGCTGAATGATAATAGGGTGTTGTTAATGGAAATGATGAAGAAAAGGGTTGTCCCCCCAAAACAATAGGTGGGATTACAAAAGAAGTTGTCTAAGAGAAGGAGTTAAGAAGAAGGCATTTAAGGTATCTGTTGTGTGAGAGAGGGTGTTTGGAAAACCTTCTTAACTTTGTAGATGCCATACCTGAATTTAAAGGTTTCATTTCATACTTGAAAGAGATGCAACAAGAAATAGCCAAACAGTTCCAAAGTAGAATCCATTTGAGAATTGGTAGTTTTTTGAGACCTAGGTAGGCATCATGAGATTAAGGATACCTTCAATATACCTTCAAATTCTGGTTCAAGTAATGTTGCAATGGGCAAAGGTGCAACTTACGCAGTTGAGGGGGAGAAATAAAGAATGTCCACGTACTTCTGCCCTTTTTCAATTTTATTCACTCAAATCACTCAATACAATTTCACTCTATAGGTTCTTAATCAAGAAAATGATAATCCTTAATGTTAGGCACTGCACTAGACATAATCAGTTCACAGCAAACAATTCTAGATTAATTCTAAGCACTGCAAACATACTGAATCACGACAGACTCATAACAGACATTATTTCCTCTGTGTGCTAAGCTCAAGTGTCAGATCTCAAGTCTCAAGCCTTAGGCTTTAAGTCCAGCAGATGCACACTCAGACCAAGGTGATCAGGTCAGGAACCAAGGCAGGCTTCTCCTGGTGTGGAACTGATAGCTGGTTGAGGAGAGGGTCATAGAAGTAGCAGTTCTCACTAGGATCAGGATGTGGCTGTAGAGTTTCAGAGTGGTGAGGATGATGCAGAGGATCAGGCAAACAGTGAGCAGAATTTGGATGCCAGTTCAGGTCTTCATTAGGCTTTCCAGCAGGTGGGCATCAGTGTCGGCTGGCTGAATGTCTGTTTATTGGCTCCATCATTTATACTAAGTTTTGGGCTTCTGACCACCCTTTCAATCCCTATCAGTTGTTACTGGGTTTCTCAGTGTTGTCATTTGTCCTGGGGTTAAAACATCTGGTCTGGTGGTCCCCACCCAGATTTTCTCACCTCTTGCCCAGGACTTATCAGGGAGAGGGTAACATGACAGAGACTTCACTCTGGGTTTAAGCCAGGGTTGTGAGGAGTGACTTACTTTATCAGGCTATGCCTGATGACTGTGGAGGGCTCCATAGGTGGGCCTGGTGGGGACTGCAGGTTCAAAGTGAAGTTTTTAAAATGGAGTTGCTTAGGCTAAGGCCTAAGGCCATCCTTTCAAGTAATTAGATTAAATACAAACAGAATTCTGCTTAGTGGGATATTTTGCAAAAGTTTTGTTCTTGATAAAAAGGAACAAATGTTGGTGTCAGCCTTTTTTCTGGCTTTTTTGAATTTGGATGTGATGTTGGGAAATGTGATACTATGATCTGCTGGTGAGGGCAAGTGTAAACACTCTCAAGGGTTCTAGATTTGATGTTTAACTAATACATCAACTGCCTATTTCCTGTCTTTTTTGGCGCGGGGGGGGGGGCACTGGGGACTGAACTCAGGGGCACTTGACCACTAAGCCATATCCCCAGCCCTATTTTGTATTTTATTTAGAGACAGGGTCTCACTGAGTTGCTTAGCACCTCACTTTTTGCTGGGACTGGCTTTGAACTTGCGATCCTCCTGGAACCTCAGCCTCCTGAGCTGCTGGGATTACAGGCATGTATCACCATGCCTGGCTCCTGTCTTGTTATATGAATTACTGTTAGTCATTATAGTTGGACACATTTCTGGTGGACACATGCACATGAAAATGACCAAGGTGCACTAGAGTAAAAAGAAGGATGAAAAGGCATAATGTAGGAATCAAAGGAAATGTAAAATTTTTAGTAATCACAACATACTGAAAGATTTAAGAAGCTTTTGGTCTCAATATAAGCACAGGATCTCTGTAAAAGCCATAATCAAAATAGAAAGTACTCCTAGAAAATATAATGGTTAAAATGAAAAATTACAATAAAAAAAATTACAGTATACAATAGATTGAAATTAAGATCACAAGTTTCCAAAGAATATTAGAACATTGCCAGCCAATGAGATAGGAATCATAAATGGGATCTTTAAAAAAAAATAGCAAGCCGGGCACGGTGGCGCATGCCTGTAATCCCAGCACTTTGGGAGGCTGAGGCAGGAGGATCGCAAGTTCAAAGCAAGCCTCAGCAATGGCGAGGCACTTAGCAACTCAGTGAGACCCTGTCTATAAATAAAATACAAAAAAGGGCTGGGGATGTGGCCCAGAGGTTGAGTGCCCCTGAGTTCAATCCCCGGTACCACAAAAAAAAAAAAAAAAAAAAAAAAAAAAAAAAAAAAAAAAATATCAGGAGCTAGAAGATGCTAGAATAGTGACCTTAGAAATTGAGAGGTGAAGGGAAAAGATTGTCAACCTAGAATTCTATAATTAAACTGTAAATTATTGTAAGTGTAAGATATGTATACCTTTTTGGCATTCAAAATTCAGAAACTTTGCCTCCCATGTACCTCTTTATGGAAAGCTATCAGAATATGTGATCTTCCACAGTAATTTAGTAAGCCCAAGAAAGTAAAAAGAATACCTCAAAAAACAGCTATGCAATTTTTAGACTGAAGAAATTAAATTTAAAATGGAACCATATCTATCATATTTGTCATTGGGTTAATTGAAAAACAGTGTTGACAAAAATTTGACATATATGATAGATCTTAAGAAACGTTAAGAGATTGTCAGATGGGACAAGAGAGAACCTGTACCTTTGAAGTGAGTCTTTTTCTCCTGATATGATGATGATCACGGTAAGATCATTCTTCAGTCCTCACCTGGGGTAAAGATGGGGTTGATTTGCTAGGAGTAGAATTTCTTGTCCATCTGACAGATTACAGCTCCAGATTACAACCCTCTTTACCACCAACCTTTGCAGCTTCTCCATTGTTACCAACCTTGAATCTACCAAGTCTTTTTTTTTTTTTTTTTTTTTGGTACCAGGGATTGAAGTCAGGGGCACTCGAGCACTGGGCCACATCCCCAGCCCTATTTTGTATTTTATTAGAGACAGGGTCTCACTGAGTTGCTGAGTGCCTTGCCATTGCTGAGGCTGTTGTTTTCTTTTTTTTTTTTAAATAGCATCTGTAGAGTTCTTTTTTTTTTTTTTTAATATTTATTTATTTACTTTAGTTGTACACAATGCAATGCATTTATGTTTACATGGTGCTGAGGATCGAACCCAGCCCGCGCACATGAGAGGCGAGCGCTCTGCCGCTGAGCCACAACCCCAGCCCGCCGAGGCTGGTTTTGAACTTGTGATTCTCCTGCCTCCTGGGATTGTAGGCGTGCGCCACCCGCCCAGCTTACCACGTCTTTTATCCTTATTTTTTACCCAAGAAAGTTCTATACTCTCAGATATCTTCCCATCTGTCATCTTTTAATTCCTGTAAGACTCAATATATGCCCAATTCTGACTCTTTCTTTCATTTGTTCTCTGGAATTCTTGGTTTTTCATTAGGAGGAAGACCCTCAACTTTGATCTTTCACTGGGCCTTTTACTGTTTCCCCTGCATCCCTTTTAACTGGTGACTTGTTTTTTTTTTCTTTCATGTCCTATGTATCACAGGTTGTTGAGGTGAGATAGGTCTTTACTGTTTGTAGGTCATTCTTGTCTTTCTTTCTTTAGAACACCCAGATTTTAATTTTATGCCATCATCCACAACTCCTTCTCTTGTCCTCTAAAAACTTTATTCCTGTGCTGGGCTTGTGGCTCAGTGGTAGAGCCCTTGCCTAGCATGTGTGAGACACTATGTTCAGGCCTCAGCACCACATTAAAAAATAAATAAATAAAATAAAGCTATTGTGTTCATTTACAACTAAAAAACAAAAACAAAACTCCATTCCCTTTTACACTTGAAGATTGTAGTTTCTATCTCAGTGGTAAACTCTGGAGTACTACTATGATCTTAATACCTACCAATTTTAGTGTACATATTTGATTCTTCAGAACTCTTGGTCTTTGTGTTCTTTAAATTCTTTTTTTTTTTTTTTTTTGTAGCGGGTATTGAACTCAGGGGCACTCGACCAGTGGGCCACATTCCAGCCCTAGTTTTTGCATTTTATTTAGAGGCAGGGTCTCAGTTGCTTGATACCTCACCATTACTGAGGTTGGCTTTGTACTATTGATCCTCCTGTGTCAGCCTCAGGAGCTTCTGGGATTATAGCATGTCCAGCTTCTTTGAACTCTTTTCTAGTGTTCTTGTTCTTTATTTTGCTGTAGCCACACATCCATCATTGTATACTGGATATTGTCATTTCTAGTAATCATATTCAGTTTCAAGCATTTCTCATTATGGCCTCGTTTTCTATCATTCATGCTCATTCTACTTAGTAACAGACTTCCACAAGTATTCAAGCACATAGTAGCTGCTTAAATAGTTGAGAGACAAGCCAGGCATGGTGGCACATGCCTATAATCCCAGCACTTGGGAGGCTGAGGCAGGAGGATCGTGAGTTCAAAGCCAGCCTCAGTAATGTCGAGGCACTTAGCAACTCAGTGAGACCCTGTCTCTAATAAAATACAAAAAAGAACTGGGGATGTGGCCCAGTGGTCGAGTGCCACTGAGTTCAATCCCCAGTACAAAAAAAAAAGTTGAGAGACCCTGGCTCTGTCATTTAGTTGGAGGCTCTTTCCCTAGCTTTTTATTAGAATGTTTAATACTGTTAAACTTAACATAATAATTGATATGTTAGGTTTATGTGCACTATTTGGTTTTTGTTTTGTTGCTGGAGTAAGAACTTGGGGACTTGCACATGTTTACTGATTTACATTGCAGCTCAACAATTTGTTTTTTCTCTTTTGTGTTTTATTCTCCTGTTGTTTTTTCCTGCCTTCCTTTTAAGTTTATAAATCTTTTTTTGTGGTATTCTATTTTTTAAAAAATATTTATTTATTTGCTTTAGTTGCACACAATGCGTTTATTTGTACATGGTGCTGAGGCTCGAACCCGGGCTGCTCACTTGCCAGGCGAGCGCTCTACTGCTGAGCCACAATCCCAGTCCCTATTCTATTTTTTTTTTTAAATTATTTATTTGCTTTAGTTGTACACAATGCATTTATTTTTACGTGGTGCTGAGGAGTGAACCCGGGCTGCACATGTGCTAGGTGAGCACTCTACTGCTGCACCACAACCCCAGCCCCTGTAGGTATTCTATTTTATATCTGCTCGTGGCTTTTAAAGGTGTACTCTTCATTCTTTCCGGTGATTGCTTTAGGGGTAATGGTATGCAGCTCTAATTTAATGGCTACTTAAAGTATTGTACTATTTCTCATTTTTTATAAAGTTTTATTAGTAACCTTATAAAACAGCAATTTATTTTATCCAATCCCTATTTTTATTTCTATATCATTCATACACACTTTATAACTTACCTTGTAGTGCTTTTTTTAAAAAAAAAATAGCTGCTAAGGCAGGAGGATCACGAGTTCAAAGCCAGCCTCAGCAATGGCAAGGCACTTAGCAACTCAGTGAGACCCTGATTCTAATAAAATACAAAAAAGGGCTGGGGATGTGGCCCAGTGGTCGAGTGCCCCTGGGTTCAATCCCTGGTATAAAAAAAAAAAAAAAAAAAAAAAAGCTGACTTTTAAGTCAGTTATAAGAAGGGAATATAAAAGCCTAGAGTTTTATATTTACTTATTACTATTACTGTTGTACCTCATTCCTTCCTAAATATATGAATTTCCATCTGTTATGTTTGGTTGCCTGTAGAGTATACTCCAGCATTTTTTGTTTAGCAGCTCCACTCAGCTTCTGTTCATATGAAAATCCTTAGTTTAGAAGGATAATTTCCTCTAAAATTCTGGGTTGACAATTTTTTCCTCCAACATTTTAAAAAAAGTTATTTGTATTCTTGCCAATGTTGTTTTTTTCATATCATTCTTTCCTGAACATTATATGTTTTTCTCTGATTGCTTTGACAATTTTCTTTGCTGGGAGCAGTGGTGCACACCTGTATTCCCAGCTTCCCAGGAGTCTGAGGCAGAAGGACCACAAATTCCAAGCTAGTGTGGGCAATTTAGCAAGACCCTGTCTCCAAATTAAGGGGGGGGGGGGGAAGGGACTGGGTATGCGGCTCAATGGTAGAGTATCTGGGTTCAACTCCCAGTAATCACCCACCCCCCCCCCCAAAAGTATTTTCTTTGATCTTCCTGTTGAATATGATTTTGTAAGATATGTATTTCTATTAATCCTGTGTGCAGTTCGCTGAACTCCTTTTATCTATCCCCCTTTCCCCTTTTCAAGGAACAGATGGGGTCTCACTGTGTTGCTCAGTCTGGCCTTGAATTCCTGGACTCAGGTGATCCTCCTGCCTCAGTCCTTCATAGTGCTGAGACTATAGACATGTGCCACTGCTTAGTTTAGAAAACAAATTTCTGCTGGGCATGGTGATGCACACCCGTAATCTCAGTAGTTCAGGAGTCTGAAGCAGGAGGATTACAAGTTCAAAACCAACCTCAGTAAAAGTGATGTGCTAAGCAACTCAGACCCTGTCTCCAAATATAACATAAAATAGGGCTGCAAATGTGGCTCAGTGGTCGCATGCCCCTGAGTTCAATCTCTGGTACTCAACAAACAAACAAACAAACAGACAAACAATAACAAATTTCCCCCATACTCTTGCTATCTGCTGGGACTCCAGTTACACATATGTTGAATTATTTGACTTTTGTCACATGGATCCCTGATGCTTTGTTCATTTTTCTTCAGTCTGTTTTCTTTTTCAGACTGCTAATTTAAATTTTTTTCTCATGTTAGTGCTGGGGATCAAGCCTAGGACCTTGCACACGCTAGGCAAGTGCTTCACCATTGAGCTACATACTGGCTACCTTTTATTGATGGGTATTAATATTTAATGCTTTCTTTCTTTTTTGGGGGGGGTGTACTGGGGACTGAACTCAGGGGCACTCCACCACTGAGCCACATTCCTAGCCTTATTTCATATTTTATTTAGAGACAGGGTCTCACTGAGTTGCTTAAGGCCTCGCCAATTGCTAAGGCTGCCTTTGAACTCCAATTCTCCTGTCTCAGCCTCCCGAGCTGCTGGGATTATAGGCCTGTGCCACCACTCCAGGCTGTTTAATGCTTTCTTTCTTTAGTCATCTCTGATTTGTTGCTAAGTTCATCAAGGGAATTTTAAAATTTTAGTTATTGTGTTTCTCTAAAATTTTAACTTGCTGCTTTTGCTGTTTTTTCTTTTCTCTATTGAGATTTCTTATCTTCTTATTGAGCACCTGTGTTCATTTAAGGTTTTGAATATACAATAGTCCATTTAAAGTCTCAGCTAAATACAATATGTGAACTATTTTGGTGTCCGGTTTTTGTTGAGTATGCTTTTCTTTATTGTGACTCATTCTTTACTATTTCTTTGATGGCTTAGTATGTATGTATGTATGTATTTATGGTACTGAGGATTAAACCCAGGACTTTGTGCAGATGCTCTACCATAACATTATCCTATCTAGCAATTTTTTATTGTGATTTGGTCATTGTGTATAACACATTGTAGAAAGTTTAAATTCTTTTTATTTTTCCTCTGAGAACTGTTGATTATTCTGACAGGCAATTAAATTAATGATGGATCACCTTGATCTTTTTTTTTTTTTTTAATATTTTTATTTATTTGCTTTAGTTGTACACAATGCGTTTTACTCAATGCGTTTTATTTGTACGTGGTGCTGGAGATCGAACCCGGGTCGCCCACGCGCTAGGCGAGCGCTCTACCGCTGAGCCACAGTCCCAGCCCCACCTTGATCTTTTATTATGTTTGTTTCTATACTTTGTTAGGAAAGATCTGTGAAAAGTCCAAGGTATTTCCTCTAATCCTTTGTAACTTCACTTTCTAAACTTTTTCTCGGAAGATCTTGTCAAGATTTGGTTTAGGCTTTTTTAGGCTAGGACAGGCCTAGAGTAAAACTTAATGCCAGAGTGTAGTCTTTTACATTAAGATGTGACCTTTCTGGTTTTTCAAGTAGGATGCCGAGGAAACACAAGTCCCTTTCTCCTCTGGAAGGGGAATATATTGGAATTCTGTTTAGCAAGCCTTGCATAATCTCATCCTGTGCATAATAACCCAGATTTTGACTAGGGACTTGTGAGGAATTCACATTTATTCTATATCTTTCCTTTTCCTGGCCTCTTTGTGCCTCACCCTTACCCTCTATATATCTCTTTATTCCTGTGGTCTGCTGGATCACTAGCTCTGTGTTGAAGTTATCATAAAATTGTCTATAGGGCTAGAAATGTAGCTCAGTGGGAGAGTGTGTGCTTAGCATATGCAAGGCCCTAGATTAGATCCCCTACACACCCCCCCCCCCCACACACACACACACAAAGAAGAAGGAAAATGATAAAGCTGTTTATAGACAGGCAGGGTAATTTACAAAAATTGCAGTGTTTAAAGGATTTTATACTTTGTGGTCCAGTGACTTTATATAGCTGCCTCCTGTATTTCTGTCTTGTTTTGCAATTGTAGTGGTAGGACTAGTCTGATGCCAGTTATTCTGTCATGGGTGAAAGTGAAAGTCACCTTTGCTCTACGTTAAAACTTTTTATATCCTATGGCAATTTTGTGTTTTAAGGATCATTGTGGTTTGAGAGAGTGGCTGCTTAAAACCTAATGTTAGATATTTTTCTTAAGGAATAAGATAAAATAATGGTCACTTGAATGGGACTGTATAAGTGAAATTCCTCTAAAATGTTTTCCTAAAGAAATAGTTTTTATTGGCATTATGCTTTTAAATTAAGATTTTGCTTTGGAGCAGACCTTCAGTCCTAGATATATATTAGAACTACCTGAGGAGATTAAAAAACAAAACAACTATTGCCATAGTTCTATTCCAGGCTGATTAAGAATCTTAAGAATCTTATGGCCTGGATAGCAAAAACATTTTTATAACATTTAAATAATACTGATAAATCACCTCACATGCTTTTCATTATTTAGTGAAGGTGAAGAACTACTTCCTTAGAAGGACCTTTGCCAAAATCATTGTTTCAAATCTGTGAATTTTTCCAAAAATTTAAAAAATCTTTCAGATGAGTTCTAAATAGAGTTCTGAATACATGTTTGGTAAAAGTGTATGTATGTATATAATCAGTCCTCTTAGGAAGCTAGATTTAGAATAATGGCAATAAATCAGTATTTTCTATCTTAGCACATTTTTTTTCCATGAAGCACATTTATTGTCAGAGACAAAACAACTTGTTTACTGAATTTCATTCAGTATTCATTGATCTTATTTGTTCAGTAGATACCTACATGCGCACCATGTACCAGATACCATAGTAGGTGGTAAATATCTTAGAATTTTGTAGTCTGTGAGACTGAGATTGAGCATATGGCTCTATGGTTCCATAGAAGTTCATCAAAGTATCTCCAATATAAAATTGCTTTATTTAGGTATTGCTTGAAAACAGAGCTTTGGTGTGTGTGTGTGTGTGTGTGTGTGTGTGTGTGTGTGTGTGTGTGTAATACTGGAGATTGAACCCAGAGTCTTAACACATGCTAGGTAAGTACTTTAGCACCTGCGCTGTTTTCTCAGCCCTTTTTATTTTCATTTAAACTTTTTTTGGTTTGTTTTTTGTGTTGGGGATTGAACCTAGGGCTTCACACATACTAGGCAAGAGCTCTATTGCTGAGCCATATCTCTAGTCAGACACCCCCTCCACCCTTTACATTTTATTTCAGACAGAGTCTTAAGTTGCCTAGCCTGGCCTTGAACTTCTGATCCTTCTCAGTCTCAGTTTCCTGAATAAATGGGATTAGCTTTATTAAGTTTAATATCATAGTTTTGGTGGCCTAGTAGAATACCAAACTGTCCAAGGAGTCCGTAGAACAGAATGATTGTTTATGATAGAGAATATTTGAATATGACTAAAAGTTAGCTTGAAAGAGGAATATCAGGAAAGAAAACTTGAAGAAACAAACAAACATTAAAAGCATTCAGAGTGGGTATTTCCACAGATAAATGTTACCTGTTTGGAAAGGGGTTAAACAGTATCTTGGATGAAAATTGTATTAATTGATAAAATTATTACAAAGATTAAAATCCCATAAATTAGCCATGTTTCTTTGGAGCAGTGCAACTTGACCTGAACATTTTTGGTTTATCTCTGATCTTTCTCTGTGTGCCTGTTTTCTGTCTTTGAGATGGTATAAATATCATGACCTAAGGAGCCCTTGTCTGTATCCATACAGTCTAGAATTTTTAGCCACTTAGTCTTCTTTTATCACATCACCCTAATTAAGTTTTTGTTTTCTTCTTAGTTATAATGTAAGAAAAGGAAGAAAGTTCTACTCTTTGAATTCTTTCTAGCAAATAGAAAGAATCATTGCGGGGGGGGGGGGGGGGGGGCGGCGGCTGGGGTTGTGGCTCTCAGCGGCAGAGTGCTCGCCTAGCACGTGGCCAGCCCGTGTTCGGTCCTCAGCATCACATTAAAAAAAAAAAAAAAAAAAAAAAAAAAAAAAAAACCTGCATTGTGTACAACTAAAGCAAATAAATAAATAAATATTAAAAAAAAAAAGAGATGCCGGGCGCGGTGGCGCACGCCTGTAATCCCAGCACTTGGGAGGCTGAGGCAGGAGGATCGCGAGTTCAAAGCCAGCCTCAGCAATGGCGAGGCACTTAGCAACTCAGTGAGACCCTGTCTTTAATAAAATACACACACACAAAAAAAAAGGTCTGGGGATGTGGCCCAGTGGTCAAGGGCCCCTGAGTTCAATCCCCAGTACCAAAAAAAAGAGAGAGAGAGAAAGAGTCATTGCGTACCAATAACAACTGCATTATTTTAAAGAGCTTTAAAATCACAAGATGCCTCATAAACACAGAAGTACCTATAAATACAATGTAAAGAGTAATGGGGCTGGGGTTGTGGCTCATCGGCAGAGCGCTTGCCTCGCACGTGTGCGGCCTGGGTTCGATCCTCAGCACCAAGTAAACATAAATGCATTGCATTGTGTACAACTAAAGTAAATAAATAAATATTTTTTTTTAAAAAAAGAGTAACAAATATTTTTAAAATCTGGTTTAGGATTATGTTTTTCAATCAGTAATCTCTAAATAATGAATCTGTTGCATTCTTTATTGTCTTTTGAATTTTTTTTTTATCATTTTTTTCTGTCTCCCAGTTTCTTATGTTCAAAATGCAAGACAATCTCAGTTGACAAGTTTTCTTTGCTCCTCTCCCCCCCCCCCCCTTAGCAGAGATTAAAACCAGGGTGTTTAACACCCCCGGCCTTATTTTCATTCATTCATTCATTCATTCATTCATTCATTCATGGTGGTGGTGCTAGGGATTGAATCCAGGACCTTGTGCATGCAAGGCACGCACTCTACCAACTGAGCTATGTCCCCAGCCCTTTTTATTTTTTTTTAGACAGGGTCTTGCTAAGTTACCTAGGGCCTCACTAAATTGCTGAGGCTGGCTTTGAACTTGCAATCCTCCTGCCTCAGCCTCCCAAGTTGGTGGGATTACAGGTGTGCTCTAACATGCCCTCCACAGATGTTTTCTTGAGCTATGTCTAAACTGCTACTAAAGCCCATTCATTACATTTAATATATTTAAAAGCTGTCAACCATTCCCTCTTTCAGTTTTTTAAAATATTTGAGACATAAAGTTTATAGATTCACAAAGAGTTGCCCCCCCCCCCAAAAAAAAAAATTCAGAGGTCTTTTTCACTTTTCACTAGGCCTTTAAAATTGTTGCCCATATATTTTCTAGTATTTCATACGTAGACATTTTGGTGCCATTGGTGGGTCTTTTCTTCCGCTGCTACTTCTGTTTATTTTTGCTCAAGATGCCATGTTTCCATATGTGAGAGAGAGAGAGAGAGAGAGAGAGAGTGTGTGTGTGTGTGTGTGTGTGTGTGTGTGTTATTTCAAACTAGGAACTTCTCACTTTCCTTGAAAAAACATGCAAGTAAATCCTTGGTCTAGAATTAAGAGGCTTTCTTCAATAAAGGATTGAATTTCCTGTTGTCATTGCCTCCAAGCACTACCAGTTTAGGACAGTTATATTTCCACAATGAAGTTTTGAACCACTCACATGATGTGCATTTGTCTGAAACTCCATATGTGGGACATTTTATTGCTGCAGCATCTTAGGGTTCTCCTCTCTGCTATTCTACTACACCATTGTTTTGTCTTAGATCGAGGGCAAGTTGCCTTTATCCTGAGGTCAGAGCACTTTTGGATCTCTGCTTAATCAGATTTACACCTATAAAAGTGTAATCATAATGAAAAGAATAAATATATTAATCACAAAAGTTTACATTTGAAAGTCGTATTTGCTAGATAAATGATTCTATTCTACATGGACAGTTTTCTGTAATTTAAAGATGTTGCTCTGAAGCTGGGCATGGTGGTGCACGCCTGTAATCCCAGCACTTGGGAGGCTGAGGTAGGAGGATCACGAGTTCAAAGCCAGCCTCAGCTATGGCAAGGCACTTAACAACTCAGTGAGACCCTGTCTCTAATAAAATACAAAAAAGGGCTGGGGATGTGGCCCAGTGATTGAGTGCCCCTGAGTTCAGTCCCCGATTAAAAAAAGGGGGGGGGGGTGCTGGGGTTGTGGCTCAGCGGTAGAGCGCTCGCCTAGCATGTGCGTGGCCCGGGTTTGAACCTCAGCACCACGTAAAAACGCATTGTGTACAACTAAAAGCAAATAAATGAATATTAAAAAAAAATAATAAAGATGTTGCTTTGCTCTGTGACTCACATTGTTTACATAAAGAAATCTGTAGGGCTGGGGTTATAGCTCAGTTGGTAAGAGTGCTTGCCTTTGGTAGAGTGCTTGCCTTGCATGCACAAGGCCCTGGGTTCAATCCTTAGCAACACACACACACACACACAAATCAGTATATGTACAGAATATATCTTTTTTCCCTCTTGATCTATTTTTAAGATTTTTATTACTGCTTTTAAGTTGTTTGGAAATGACATCTTTTTTAATTTAATTTTTTAGTTGTAAATGGACACAATATCTTCTTATGTATTTATTTTTATGTGCTGCTGAGGATTGAACCCAGTGCCTCACACCTGGTGAGGCAAGTGCTTTACCACTGATCTACAGCCCCAGCCTTGGAAATGGTATATCTTAATGTTCTTAACAGGTTTGGGGAAATTGAATTTGGATCTATGGGTTTATAGTTTTTATCAAATTTAGAAAATTTCCCCCATAATTATAATGGTTTCCAGTTTTTTTTTTTACTTTTCCTCTCTTTGCAATGGCAATTATACCTTATATCATTTTAGTTAGGACTCACCTTTGCTCCCTTTTATTCCCTTTAGTTTTTCTGTTTTCAGTTTGGATACTATTAATAGCAGATTAGACTTTATAGAAGAAAAGATTAGTGATTTTAAAGACAGCAATGAAAAGTGATTTCCTGTTTTACTAATTAAGTAAAACACTTGAAAAGTTTACTCAATCCACTTGAAATCCGTGATATCAGGCTTTAAACTCTTATAACTCTTGCTAAGGCCTTAAAGCCTTAGGTGCTTTATGTGTTTTGACCAGTTTATTCTCAGAATCCTATAAAGGTAAATGTTGAGTTGCCCAAAGCATCCAATTATTAAGATAGAATCTAGAGTGGGGCGAGGTGGCGCATGCCTGTGTAATCTCAACAGTTCAGGAGGCTGAGGCAGGAGGATCTCTAGTTCAACCAACCTTGGAAAAAGCAAGGCACTAAGCAATGCAGTGATCTCCCGTCTCTAAATAAATAAAAATTGGGCTGGGGATGTGTTTCTGTGGTTCAATCCTTGGTAACCCCTCCCTGAGAAGGATAGTATCTAAGTCATTTAAGTTTTTCTAAAGATGTAAGATCTGGTAGTGTTGATGGTGTAAGGGTATAATTCAGTTGTACAGGGCTTGCCTGACACGCACAAGAGCTGGGTTAGATCCCCAGGACTAGGTGAGGGTTGGGAGATTCAGTGAGAGAATCCATATAAGATACTTAGCACAGTGCCTGGACATTTAGTAAATTCTCAAAAAAGTCTAGTTGATGCTATCTGTAGATTGAGAAGTGCTTAAATGAAATATGACATTCAGGATTTTTTTTTCCACAGTAATCTAGGAGATGGAGCAGGTGAATGTGTTGATTAAAACTTGCCATCAATTTTGAAAGTGGAATTGAGCCTTGAATATATGTTTGAAATATTATTTAACTTCAAACAATGGAATAACTGAAGAAAAATGACAGCTAGTTTTTTTAAAAGGCCCCTTGCTGGACATGGTGGTGCACCCCACCTACCCGCTCGCCTGAGGCAGGAAGATTGCAAGTTCAAGGTCAGCCTAGGCAATTAAGTGATGACCCTGTCCCAAAATAAATTTTTTAAAAAGGTCTGGAGTAGCAGTGGCACATGCCTGTGATTGCAGCAACTGAAAAGTTTAAGGCAGGAGTTTGAGACTAGCCTCAGCAACTTAGTAAGATACTGTCTCAAAATAAAAAATAGAAAGGGCTGCGGATGTGGCTCAAAGTTAAAGTACCCCTAAATTCAATCCCCAGTACAAAAAAGGGGGGGGGGGGGCTGGGGTTCAAATTCCCAATCAAGTTTCCCTGAATAATTTGTTTTGAATACAAACTAGGATAAATGTTTTCCCAGATGCTCCAGAATTAAATTAATACACAGTAACAGTTACTAAGAACAACATTGTATTTATTTGCAAGTCAGGTAGTAATGTTCAGGATTTACTAAGACACAAGGTGTGCATTCAAAAGTTTGAAGTTATTAGCTGAGGTGGTTTTCAACCTTTTAAGATAACACCTTATTATTCATCTCACATCCTTTATTCATGAACACCATAATTTCAAAAATAGCTCAACAAACTGCATTAAACATATTTTCCAATAATAAAATAGCATAGGCATGATGATTCATTCTGATTAAAAACCAGATAACTGGTTGTAGATTTATTATACTGATTTTCTATAATTTTAGCCTAAAGCTTAGGAAGTTTTCTTAGATTTTCATACTAAATTAAATGCTGGTCATATATAATTTTTACTTAGATATTTTGAAATACTAGTGAAAACATTGTATCTGATTAAGCACATTAAAAATCACTAATTCATAATGCAAGATTAAAATAAAAAATTACATTCAAATGTTCCTATATTAATCAGAATTATACTTATTCCATTCATTGATTCTTCTTTTTCCTGTTTTTAAAATATTTCAGTTAGACTTTTGATGAGTTAAAAAAATTATGCAAGGTTTAACATATAACTATGGGAGGTAATTTGTAACCAAAACGACCTTTACATTTTCCCTTTTTTGTTTTGTTTCTTTTTTTTTTAATGTTTATTTATTTGCTTTAGTTGTACACAATGCGTTTATTTTTACGTGGTGCTGCGTATTGAACCTGGGCTGTGCACATGCTAGGCGAGCGCTCTACCTCTGAGCCACAATCCCAGCCCCTTGTTTTGTTTCTTCTGGTTGAAAAACTCTGGTGTTCTCTTGTTCTGATCATACAGTTGAAATTTATTTAAGTGAACACAGAGAAATTGATCACCACTTTTAAATAAATCCCTTGATAGTTCACCATTTTTATTCATTTTTAAAGTATTTATTTATTTGGTACTGGGGATTGAACTCAGGGACACTCGTCCACTGAGCCACATCCCCAGCTCTGTTTTGCATTTATTTAGAAGCAGGGTCCCACTGAGTTTTGCTTAGTGCCTTGCCATTGCTGAGACTAGCTTTGAACTCGGGATCCTCCTGCCTTAGCCTCCCGAGCGGCTGCGATTACAGGCCTGCACCACCATGCCTGGCTTTTGTTTGTTCTTTTTATATATACATTGACAGTAGAGGGTATTTTTTAAAAAATATTTATTTATTTACTTTAGTTGTACACAATGCAATAATGCATTTATGTTTACGTGGTGCAGAGGATCCAACCCGGGCTGCGCACGTGCGAGGCGAGCGCTCTGCCGCTGAGCCACAACCCCAGCCCCAGGGTATTTGACATAGTATAATTTTACATTCTTGTGGTTGTACATGATGTGGAGTTACACTGGTTGTGTATCCATACATGAACATAGGAAAGTTATGTCTGATTCATTATACTATCTTTCCTATTTCCATCACCCTCCTTCATGCCCCTTTATCTAATCCAGTGAACTTAGACCTCCCCCTTTCTTCCCCCCATTGTGTGTTAGCATCCTCATATCAGAGAGAACATTTGACATTTGTTTTTTGGGACTGGCTTTTTTTGCTTAGCATGATAGTCTTCAGCTCCATCTATTTACGAGCAGATGGCATAGTTTCATTCTTCTTTATTACTGAGTAATAGTCCACTGTTTATACATACCACATTTTCTTTATTCATTCATCTGTTAAAGGGCACCTAAGTTGCCGGGCGTGGTGGCGCATGCCTGTAATCCCAGCACTTTGGGAGGCTGAGGCAGGAGGATCACAAGTTCAAAGCCAGCCTCAGCAATGGTGAGGCACTTAGCAACTCAGTGAGACCCTGTCTCCAAATAAAATACACAAAAGGGCTGGGGATGTGGCCCAGTGGTCGAGTGCCCCTGAGTTCAATCCCCGGTACCACCAAAAAAAAAAAAAAAAAAAAAAAAAAAAAAAAAGGCACCTAAGTTGGTCCCATAGCTTAGCTGCTATAAACATTTGTGTGGCAGTGTCACTATAGTATGCGCATTTGGGATAACTTGGTCAAATGGTGGTTCCATTCCAGCTTTTCTGAGGAATCTCCATATTGCTTTTCCAGAGTGGTCATACCAATTTGTAATCTCACCAGCAATGTATGAATGTACCATTTCCCCTGCATCCTCACCAACATTTATCTTTTCACCCTTATTTATTATCTTTATCTATCTTCAGCAAAATGTACAGGCTCTTTAGCTCCAGTACTTCCCCACTCACTCCTCTAGCTTTGCTTTCTTTTACTTTACCTTGAAAATAATAGGTGGCTTCAAAACTTTGCACTTTTAGGTTTTTTGTTTGTTTTCAGTGAAGTTCTTGCATTCCTCCAAGTTTGTCTCCCTAGAAAGCTATCATTTATTTATCCCTCTACATTCAACTCAAGTGTCAATCCCTATGGAAGGAAAGGATACATATTTTCACTTAGGTATACATGTTTAGGAAAATAGCATGCTTGCTTGTTTCTTTTTCACTTGAATGCAACAAGATATTTCTAGAAACAAGATTCTGAAATGCTTATTTTGGAACAATGATATTTGTTCAAGGTTAAATTTATGAATTAGGATTTTTGTGAATTTTGATTCTTATTTGCTGAATTAATCAAGCCCTCCTTCAAAAGATTTTCTTTGGGGGATGAGGGGTACAGGGGATTGAATCCAGGGGAACTTAGTCACTGAGCCACATACGCAGCCCTTTTTATTTATTTTTAAATTTTTATTTCATTTATTTTTTCGTACCAGGAATTGGACCCAGGGTGTTTAACCACCCAGCCACATCCCAAACACCTTTTTTTTTTTTTTTTTTTTTTTTTTTTTTTTTTTTTTGTATTTTTAAAACAGGTGATTACTAAGTTGGTTTAGGCCTCCCTAGGTTGCTGAGGCTGGTATTGAACTTGTGATCTTCCTGCCTCAGCCTCCTGAATCACTGGGATTGTAGGTATGCGCCACCACACCCAGCTTTAAAAGATCTTTCTTTCTTTTTTTTTTTTTTTTTTTTTTAATTATTTATTTGCTTTAGTTGTACACAATGCGGTTTATTTTTATGTGGTGCTGAGGATCGAACCTGGGCCGCACGTGTGGCTAGGCAAGCGCTCTACCACTGAGCCACAACCCCAGCCCAGATCTTTCTTTTTTTTTTTTTTTTTTAAAAATATTTATTTATTTCCTTTAGTTGTATACAATGGAATGTATTTACGTTTATGTGGTGCTGAGGATTGAACCCAGGCCCGCGCACGTGCTAGGCGAGCGCTCTACCGCTGAGCCACAACCCCAGCCCCAGATCTTTCTTTTTCACAATGATGGTGTTTTAAGTCAAAAGGATTAGCATGGAATTTTGATATTTCTACTTTATTTGTGTAGATTTTTTAAAAAATATATTTATTTATTTACTTTAGTTGTACACAATGCAATGCATTTATGTTTACGTGGTGCTGAGGATCGAACCCGGGCCGCGCACATGAGAGGGGAGCGCTCTGCCGCTGAGCCACAACCCCAGCCCATAGATTTTTAACATAGGTAAAACATTTTTTTCTTTTTGGTACCAGTGATTGAACTCAGGGGCACTCCACCACTGGGCCACATCCCCAGACCTTTTTTTTTTTTTTTTTTTTTGTATTTTATTAGAGGTAGGGTCTCACTGAGTTGCTAAGTGCCTCAGCCTCCCAAGTGCTGGGATTCCAGGCATGCACCACCACGCCCGGCTCTGTAAAATATTTTTTATTGACTATAAAGAAACCATTGTATATGGAATAAATCAAATGCTGGTCTTCAGTGAAAGAACCAACTGTCATGGGTACCCCAGCCAAAAACAGGACAGCTTTAAAAGTAGGATGTGTGCGTGCATATGTGTGCAAGTGTGCGCATGCGTTTGCAGTGCTGGGAATTGAACCTAGGATCTTGAGCATGCTAGGCAAACTCCTTAACCACTGAGATATACCCACATCCCAGCCCCCCCCCCCTTTTTTATTGTGAGATAGGGTCTTGCTAAGTTGCCCAGGCTGAACTTGTGATCCTCCTGCTTTAGCCTCCTGAGCTGCTGAGCTTATAAGCATGTGCCACAATGACCTGCTAAAAGTTTTCTAAATTAAAATACCCACATGCATAATGGGGGCTGTTTAATTAATACCTTAGATAGTTTTTAATGTGTACAATCTTACAAACAGTTTGATTGCTTAAAAATAGTTGTACTGCCCAGATGTGGTGGTACATGCCTATAATTCAAGAGACTTGGGACGATAAGATAGGAGGATTACAAGTTTGAAGCCAACCTCAACAATTCAGTGAGGCCATGTCTCAAAATTAAAAATGACTGGGGATGTAGTTCAGTGGTTAAGCACCCTTGGGCTTTATCTTTGGTAACTGTATAAATAAAAATAAATAGTTAATTAATAAATAGATAAAGAGTTAAACTGGGTGTGCTGTGGATTAAACCAGGGACTCATTCATCAGGTAAGCTCTCTACCACTGAGTCACATCCTTAGCCCCTGGCAAATTTTTTTTTTTTTTTTTTTTTTTTTTTTTTTTTTTTGTGGTACCGGGGATTGAACTCAGGGGCACTGTGACCACTGGGCCATATCCCCAGCCCTTTTTTGTATTTTATTAGAGACAGGGTCTCACTGAGTTGCTAAGTGCCTCACCATTGCTGAGGCTGGCTTTGAACTCGCGATCCTCCTGCCTCAGCCTCCCAAAGTGCTGGATTACAGGCGTGTGCCACCGCGCCCGGCTCTGGCAAATTTTAATATATGTATTTTACCACAGTAAAATTTTTCTTTAAATCAATGCACAAAGTAAAAACTTCACCAGCAATTTTCTGTAATGCAGATCTGCTTATTGCTCTACACTTTTTCTTACTGCCCTCCATTCTTTTTTTTTTTTTTTCAATATATTTGCTTTTTTGTGTGTGTGTGTGTGTGTGTGTGTGTGTGGTACCGGGGATTCAACTCAGGGGCACTTGACCACTGGGCCATATCCCCAGCCCCTTTTTGTATTTTATTTGGAGACAGGGTCTCACTGAGTTGCTAAGTGCCTCGCCATTGCTGAGGCTGGCTTTGAACTTGTGATCCTCCTGCCTCAGCCTCCCAAAGTGCTGGGATTACAGGCTTGCGCCACCGCGCCCGGCTCTGGCAAATTTTAATATATGTATTTTACCACAGTAAAATTTTTCTTTAAATCAATGCACAAAGTAAAAACTTCACCAGCAATTTTCTGTAATGCAGATCTGCTTATTGCTCTACACTTTTTCTTACTGCCCTCCATTCTTTTTTATTTTTTTTTTAAATTTATTTGCTTTTAGTTGTACACAATGCGGTTTTTATGTGGTGCTGAGGTTTGAACTCAGGCCGCACTCGTGCTAGGTGAGCGCTCTACTGCTGAGCCACAACCCCAGCCCCTGCCCTCCATTCTTAAACTTCCCTTTATGTTAATTTTATAACATTTCCCCTTATATACCTTAACTGACACCTTCACTGAAGATAAAGACATCTAGATGCTCATAGGCTTTTTATTTGCATCTCCATTCCAGCCTTTACTTTTGTGATATCAGTGTCCTAAAGGATGATTACCATTTTGTCAATATCTTAGATGCTTCATTCCTTGTGACTTTTACCTGACTTTGCTTTAACTAGGCATTGAGTTTTTCAGTTCTAACTATGGACCTTGCCATAACCACCATTGCTTGTGACCTCTTACAGAGTCATTTGTTCCTGCTTTTTGGTTATATTCACCAGTAATGTACTCCGGTCTATTATCTGAGTGGTCTATCACCTATCTTGGAGTTTTAACTGGTCTTTCACTTTTACTCTCCTCTTTAGGTCTTTTCTATTTCTGTCTAATGATTTTCCTAGAATGTAAATCTGATATTTACATTCAGCTTAGAAATCCTCAAGGGTTTCCCATTATTTAAGAGACTAAATGCAGAAATAGCATGGTATACCAGGTCCTTCAAAGTCTGCCTCTGGATCAATCTACTTTCCTTCCTTCCTTTCTTTCTTTTTTTTTTTTTTTTCTACTGGGGATTGAATTCAAGGGTACTCGACCACTGGGCCACATCCCCAGCCCTTTTTTTTTTTTGTATTTTATTAGAGACAGGGTCTCACTGAGTTGCTAAGTGCCTCGCCATTGCTGAGGCTGGCTTTGAACTCGTTATCCTCCTGCCTCAGCCTCCTAAGTGCTGGATTACAGGAGTGCACCACCACACCCGGCTACCTTCCTTTCTTTCTTCATTGATTTATTTCTTTCTTTCCCTCCCTCCCTCCCTCCCTTCCTCCCTTCCTTCCTTATTGAACCCAAGAGCACTTTACCATCAAGCTAAGTCCACAGCCCTTTTAATTTTTTGAGACAGGGTCTTGCTGATTTGCTTAGGGCCTTACTAAGTTGCTGAGGCTGGCCTCAAACTTGCAATTCTCCTGCCTCAGCTTCCCAAGTCACTAGGATTATAGGTGTGCATCACCATGCTCAGCTGCCTCTGGATACTTTAAAAAAAAAAATCAGTTATTGCTTCATATTCTCACCATTGCATATTCCTTTGACCATCTTAATGTCTTTATAATATATTAAATATGCCAACAGAGGTTTCTGTTTTGACATCTCTGTGAAGTGTCATGGGCCAGCCATGGGCTGTGTGTGTGAACTATGAGCATTTGAGCACATGGAAGGACTGGACTGATGTTGCGTGCTTTTTGGACTGTGCAACACACATGGGCACTTTCCTCTCGCTCTGCCTTTGATCCCACAAGGCACCTGAGATGGGTGTGACTTGCTAAGATGTCAATCTACTGACCATAAGACATCATGAAGCTAGACTCAACCCCCTGAAACCTGACCCTTTGCCTTATTTGGAAAGAACATTCCATTGAACCCCCCCCCGTCTGTGTCCCCCTCTATAAAAATAAAGAATTCATGTGCAAGCTCTCTTTTTCCAATGGACCCCTAAAGTTGAGAGCCGTCACTGGACCCTAAGAAAAAGGTACTCTGTGTGTGTGTGTGTGTGTGTGTGTGTGTGTGTGTGTGTGTGTGTAATTATTTTGTGCCAACCCAAATTCACCTGGAGTGATAGTGAATGATTTAGTTGCATATCGCAGCAGTGAGATTTTCTTTGCTATTGAGGCTGATTTATTTACTAGATTCTTGTTTTAGATTATCATATATATCACCATTATAGCTCTTGTCACAGTGTAGTGTCAATTCATATTTGTGCTGGTATATTAAGTATACTGTGAGCCATATGAGTCTTTTTTACTCATGTAGAAATCATACAGAATAAACTAAAAATAATTTTTGGGGGTTAATAAATTACAAAAAAGGAAAGAAAACTATTATTTTAGCTTTATAGTAATGACTAACCATTAAAGTCTATACTTCTTTCGTTAGAAAATCTTAACATACAATCATGTTGTATGCTAAATCATGTTGACAGAGTTGAAATTAAACTGGTATTGGTGATATGTTAAAAAAAATTGTTTTTAGTTGTTGATGGACCTTTATTTTATTTATATACAGTGCTGAGAATCAAACCCAGTGCCTCTCACATGTAGGATAGGTAGGTGCTCTATCCCTGAGCTACAACCCCAGCCCAATATTTTTAATATAATCATTTTGGAAAGTTTGACAAGGCATCTGGAATTCAAAATTTATTTCAAGTATAATCATAAAGATAAAGAATGAAACACAGACTCAAAATTGCATATATAATATAATCACACTTACATGTTAAAATGCATAATTAGATGTAGTTCAATGGTAGAATGCTTTTCCTGGCATACATGAGGGCCTGGGTTTAATCCCCAGTATAGACAGACAAGGAACTGTATATTACAGTGCTAGCAGTCGGTTTTGTGATAATGGAACCAGAGTAATTTTTTTTTTTTTTTTCCTTTGATAGTATTTTGTATGGTATTATTTGGATTTTTAGTTGTAGGTGGACATAATACCTCCATTTTTTAATTTATGTGGTGCTGAGGATTGAACCCAGGGCCTCACACTTGTAAGAGTGCTCTACCACTGAGCTATTTCCCTAGCCCCCAATATTTTGATTTTTTTTTTTTTTTTTTTTTTTTTTTTTGGTACTGGGGATTGAACACTCAGGGGCACTCGACCACTGGGTCACATCCCCAGCCCTTTTTTTGTATTTTATTTAGAGACAGGGTCTCACTGAGTTGCTAAGTGCCTCTCCATTGCTGAGGCTGGCTTTGAACTCGCGATCCTCCTGCCTCAGCCTCCCAAAGTGCTGGGATTACAGGCGTGCGCCACCGCGCCCGGCTAATATTTTGATTTTTAAAAGTATAATCTTCAATCAAAATTTTAATGGAAAGCATTATTTCAGTAAATTTTTTCTTTAATAATAGCTGCTGAGGGTTAGAAAAGAAGGAATTTCCACTTAAACGTTGCCTTTGAGGTAATATACAAGTGGCTAGCATATGGAGTTGATTATTTATGTAAGGTTTCAAGATTGACTATTCTTTATATCCCTGTTATTTTTATGGCCTGTTATTTTTAAATGTAATTTTGGTTTTTTTTTTTTTAAAGGTATCAGTTTTTGGAAGAAGCTTTTCAAAATCAGAAAGGTGCAATTGAGAACCTCTTGGCTAAGCTTCTTGAGAAGAAGAATTATGTTCATTTTGCAGCTACTCAGGTGCAGAATAGGTAAGTGTGTTGCCTTAAAACCATAATTTCACATTAAGAATTATTAAAGAGAATAAATCCACTTAAAATTTGTTTATTTACTTTATTAAACCTAATTTTTAAAAAATAATAATGTAATTTGAGTTTGGGGTTATAATATTTGTTAATTAAGCTAAATTTAACTGACCAGAAACTTTTTATACTCTTAGCATGTTTTTTTAACTATTTTATAATTAAAAAGATTAATCTGTGTAAGCTTTAAACTTGGAAAAAGAATTTAATATGTGGAGAATTGAATTATAGAATTTAAAGTAAAGATTGTGTGGAAGATACAGTATAGAGGAGAGAGAACAAAAGTAGTGAACAAATTTATTTTCCCATCTCTAAACAAGCCTTAAAAATAGTATTTATCTTATTAGTAGCATTATAACATGAGTATATAATATAGTTTTGGGCATATTGTAAGTACCCAGATTTTAGCTGCTGCTATTATTTTTATCAAGAGGAGAAGTTATTCTATTTGGTACATTTCTTAAAAAAAAAAAAAAAAAAAAAAAGAAACTAAATTGATTTATAGGGGAAAATGGGAATAAGTTCCGTGGGCAAATAGATTAACAAGGTTAGGACTCTTACACTAGAAAGACAAACACTTGGAGCTGGCATAATTAAAACATGAAAATTCTTGAAAGTATGAATAGGGTCACAACATAATTATTTCATGAGCTCACAAATATTGGAACTTTCTTTTGAATATTCAAATTCATTAATTTGTCATGACTAAAATGGTACATAACAAGCTGGGCGTGGTGGTGCATACCTGTAATCCCAGAGAATAAAGGCTAAAGCAGGAGGTTCACAAGTTCAAAGCCAGCTTCAGAAATTTAGCAAGGCCCTAGGTAACTTAGTGAGACCCTATATAAAAATTAAAAAGAGGGCTGGGGATATAGCTCAGTTGGTAAAGTGCTTGCCTCATATGCATAAGGCTCTGGGTTCAATCCCCAGCACCAAAAAAAAAAAAAAAAAAAAAAAAAAAATTAAAAAGAAAAGCAGCAGTGGGGGCAGGGATGGGGGGAGTGGCGGGGGTGGTGGTGTTGTGGCTCAGTGGTTAAGTGCCTCTGGGTTCAATATCCCAAAACAAAACACAACACATACACAACAAATGCTCAAAAATATCATAGTTGAATGAATGAAAATAGTGCTTTAAACATGGTAGAGCTTTTCATCATAAGTAATAACAAAAGAAAATGAAAGGCCCCTATAGATAATAAATGTAAATGCACACACTGTCCATTAATTTGTCTCTTTTGGGGTGCGGTTGTTGTTGAATGACGCTTGATTTTTTTTTTTTTTTTTTTTTTTTTTTTTTAAGAAATATCAGGATGGCTGGGCGCCTGTAATTACACGCCTGTAATCCCAGCACTTGGGAGGCCGAGGCAGGAGGATCTCGAGTTCAAAGCCAGCCTCAGCAATGGCGAGGCACTTAGCAACTCAGTGAGACCCTGTCTCTAATAAAATACAAAAAAGGGCTGGGGATGTGGCCCAGTGGTCGATTACCCCTGAGTTCAATCCCTGGTACCCCCCCCCCGTCCCCCCCCCCCCCCCCCCCCCAAAAAAAAGAAAGAAAGAAAGATCAGGATGTTTTAAGTTAAATTGCTGATATTTTGAGATTTATGTTGGAAAAGATAAATGTATCTTCTCAGAAGTTACTGATAGATGACCCTTTCAGAGAAAAACAGTTGATTCATATGGCAGTCCCAAATTTTTAAATGTATGGTTTGTATGTATTTTTTACATGTGGTCCTGAATCTGTATTCAGAAATAGAACAAAAGGTTTACCTGTTATATAGTTTTGAGTAGATTAATGATTTAATCAGAAAGCTTTAAAAAAAATTCTTAAAATCTCTAATAATCTCTCTTTTAGACACATTCTTCATTATCCACCCTTTTTTGTTTTAGAGGAGCTTCAAAAAAAAAAAAGCTATTGTGTCTAGTAGTCAGTCCTGAACAATGTTTGAAAGATAAAAGCAGCTCTTTTCACAGGGAAGAGAAATGTACTTTCTTTCTTTTTTGTTTATTTGCCTCGTGCATTCATGCATATTAAGGAAAAAATACACAAAAGCTCCATCACACACACGAGTGAATTGGGGGTAGGCATGGACCCACAACTGAGCTAAATCTCCAGCTCTTTTTACTTTTATTTTGAGACAGTCTCACTAAGTTCTGCAGACTGCCTCAGCCTTCCAAACAGCTGGGGCTACAGGTATACACCACCATACCCAGCCTATTATTTGTTTGTTTATTTATTTTTGCTGTATAGAAACACTGTTTACTCAAATGGCAGAAAGCATGGCAGCAGCAGGTAGGTACACACAGCCAGGCAGGAGCTGGCAGGTTAACACTGCTTTCTTTAGGTCCCCCGAAATCCTGCTTTTATTTGGCCTGTTATTTTTAAATGTACATGTTTTTTTTTCCTTCTTGCTTAAGTCCAATAAGACTCAGGCTAACTCTTCTCTGCTATCACCATGCTTAATGATTTTCATCTTTGGCTCAGTCATTTTTATGTTGTAGGACTTACATTTCTTATCCCTAGTAATTAGTTCCTTTATTTTTTTTAAATGTATTCCACTCACTTTAGTAAGAACAGAATTCAATAAAATTTACAAATAAGTGCCCAAACAAGCTGTGATATGCAGACAAAGGAGGAAAAAATCTACAAAACTATTGCTTAGAGTGTATTAAAGTTAGTCAGATATGAATTTAGCAAATGAAAGGCAGTTTGTATTGAAGTAGAATATGTGAAGACTACCTATTATGGTTTTATGTTGATATTTTATTTGTCTATATTGATGGGATTCCTTTTGTCCCATTTTGTAAATTGTCAAGGTATCAGCCACATCACATTTGCAACCAAAACTTCCACAACCAGTATGAGTGCTCATACCTCTTTCCAAAACCAATAGCTGTAAAATGGATCGAGGAACTGATTTGATGTGTTGCTCAGTGGTAGAACACATTCTTAATATGTGAGAAGCCTTGGGTTCAATCCCCAGCGCCCCCTCCCCCTTAAAAAAAAAAAAAGAAAAGAAACAAGATTGAAAATGTTTTAATGTTATTTTTACTGTATACAGTAGGAAACTGTTACTAGAGGAAGTTATGGAAGGAGGGAGAATATCAGAACCCACATTTGAAGTGTTTTAAGTTTTAAGTGAAAACAAAAGTTTTCAAGTTTGATTCCTGCCCTTTCAAAGGGTGATAATTGGTTCCCAGTTTGTTCTTTTGCACGTTGTTCATGGAAAATATTAATATTAAATAGAACTAATGTGCCAAGTTTGACACTAGCCAGCAGTCCTTGGTGTGTTTAGATATTTGTATATCACAATTATGTCCTAGAGATTTAAGGAGATTTTTCTCCAGCTTAATGAATGAACTGACCTTTATGAGCTTGATTTAAAATTCCTAAATATTAAATTCATTCTTTGTCTCTATAAATAGCTTGTTTGGATCAAATTTAAGTGGTTAGGTCTGCTGAAACATAAATTGTACACTTACTTTGACAAAGTTTTGACTTTAATTACTTGATTAAGTGCCCAGTTGAATTTTTCTGTAACAGTTGATGACTCAGAGACATAGGATAAGTTGATAACCTAATGATGCATTTCTCTTATTCAGGATAAAAGAAGTAAATGAGACTAACAAACGAGTAGAACAGGAAATTAAAGTGGCCATTTTCACCCTTATCAATGAAATTAATAAGAAAGGAAAATCTCTCTTACAGCAGCTAGAGGTATGGTTCAAAGCCAAAATAAAACAAAAACTGCTTCTCTTGCTCTTCAGCTGTTTTTAATGTTTATTGAAATGGGTTGGGGATATGGAAGTAAAGTTAAAAAAAATTTTTTTTTAAATTTCTATTGGGAAAGAGACCTTTTTTCCTAGTTAATTACTTCAGCCCAATTTGATAACATTAGTTTTAGCTATATATACATAGAGATAGTGATATCCTCCCTGGGAATGAAAAAAAATTATTATTAAAATGTGATGTAAGTGAAGACAAAGCAGGCCTGTCAATTTTCTTTTCTTCCCTGCTAACAAGGGGCCTCATTTAATTTTTTCATTTAAAGGCATGTTGGGCTTCTGCTTGAGCCATTTGTGTGTTTCACCTTATTTTAAAATATTTCCATAGTTTTGCCAAACATGCTGCTTATTTTGAAATTTATAAATGTTCAGTATTGATATTTTTATGGTGTTAGGTCTTTGTGTTACATATTTTTAGATGATTATGTAGATGTTAATTTCTAGAGGTGAATCTAGTTATTTTTGTTAAATTCAAATTAATTTTTAGTTAGTGACTTTATTGCCTACAGTTGATTTGTTTTCAACATTTCAAATGTGAATTTTCTGAGAAGTTGAATTTCTCAGAAAAGAAACTCCTTACCTGAAATTTCCTGTTTGAAATTTTGTGCTCTTAATTAAGTAGGCTCAGATAATATGGGGTTATGTTCTTTACACCATTGAATATTAATTTAAGCTATGTATTTGACTATGTAACTTCTTTTTATCTCAGATTGCCCTTAAATTTTTTCCCATTCAATTTTTGTTTAGAACTCTTAAAAAATTAGAAATACTAGTTACATGCAAATGAAAGAAATTATGTGAACAAAACATTATCTCCGAATTTCTGTCTTTTAAATACATCTTTCCATTGAAACAAAATTGTGAAATTAAAAGTATTCTTGTCCATATCATTGAAGTTGGGGGTCTCTTTCCTGTAGTACATCTGGTTAGTTGCTTTCAACCCTAACAAATCCCTCTTACCTTTCTGCAGAGGACCATGTAAATGGAGAGCATTTAGCAGTACCTATTTTTGACACAGGTTAATGTACTATATTATAATGTATTATAAATATATTTTAGCTATACATCTAAGAAAACATTTTTAAAACCATTTCAAGGGCTTCAGAATTAAAAGATGCCTCTTAAGGCTAAAGTGTATGTATGTAAACACCTAATAATGAATATGCCATATACTCCTAACATGATAATAATTTTAAAATTTCTAGTGTAATATGTTCCTATACTTTGTAAAAGAGAGGTTTTCCTAAGCTTTA
This sequence comes from Tamias sibiricus, assembly GCA_025594165.1. NCBI lineage: Eukaryota > Metazoa > Chordata > Mammalia > Rodentia > Sciuridae > Tamias > Tamias sibiricus. The sequence goes on along the minus strand of CM046658.1, from coordinate 105,119,892 downwards.
TAAAAGGAATGATTTCTAATGAGGTTGTAAATCAAATTTGTCAGTTGGATACTTTTATTCACTGATTTTCATTATAAAATGAGAAACTTGTTTTCTTAGTAAAAAATATTGTGCAATAAATTGAATAAGTTGAATAATTTTGGCGGGAGAAAATGGATAAGAAAGAAGTAGGTAGGTTGTTTGAAATGCTGAATGTCAAAGTATATCAGACATTACCCATTCCTTCTAGAGGTTTCTGTTTCTATTAAGTAGTTTATTTTTTCTTTACAGGGATTTCTGAAATTGGTTTTTCTAGTTTGGTCAGTCTTCACCTTTTTATTCTTTTTGAATTTTACATATCAAAGTTTTTCTGGGCTGGGGTTATGGCTCAGTGGTAGAGCGCTTGCCTAGCAAGTGTGAGGCACTGGGTTTGATCCTCAGTACCACATAAAAATAAATAAATAAAATAAAGATATTGAGTCCATCTACAACTGTAAAAAAAATTAAATTAAAAAAACACTTTAAAAAAAGTTTTCCTAATTCTACCCTTAGAGCTCTGGAATCTATCTTTTTGTTTTATTTTAGGTTAAAATAAAATTTTAACTAATTTAGTTTGAGCTGAAGAAATTTTAACTTCAGCTTCATGCCACACCAGTAGGTGGCACTGGTAACATTATTTTTGGTGGTTTTGAAAGCATAGTGAATTAAGATATAGTTATTTCTAAAGGTCAGCTCATAATTCCATATTGTATATTGGATTAACCTAATAGGCAGACACTATTTTTAACAGACATTTTATGTGCTGTAAGAAAAAAAAAGACATCAACTAACATTAATTTCTATATATAGATTGTTTTATCTTAGAAATCCCAAGTTATAGTCCCACTTTTGTTAGTGATCTTTCCTCTTATGGATCATAGGCTCATTAAATAATCATGAGCTTATCCATTTATCTCATTTTTAAAGTAAACATAGATATTGTACACATATGATTTTATATATATAGCTTCAGTGAAGCTCTTGTTCTGTTTCAGAATGTTACAAAAGAAAGACAGATGAAGCTATTACAGCAGCAGAATGACATCACAGGCCTCTCCCGGCAGGTGAAGCATGTTATGAACTTCACTAACTGGGCAATTGCTAGTGGCAGCAGCACAGCACTACTGTACAGCAAGAGACTGGTAAGACATAAAGTATCTTTATTTTTATTTAATCTACTTTATTAAGATAGTATTTGCGATTGGTGAACTACAACTGTTTAAAAGTATCATCTTGAATTTTGGCAAGTTTAACTGCCCCACATCAAGATACAAAATATTTTCATTGTACCTACAAGTTTTCTGAAGTCTCTTTTACCCCTAACCCTAGGCAACCACTAATCTGATTGCTGTCCTTTTCTAGAATCTGATATAAATGGAACCAGACAGTATTTATTCTTTTGACAATATCTAGTATCTTAATATAGTTTATTGTCAGAGATGGCAGAAGTTCAAGTATATGCATTTTATTTGGTAGCTAATTTAAATATTGACACTATCTCATCTGAGATTTGACAATATTGGGTTGTGTGATGACCTTTTTCTATGTTTCTATCTTGTATGTTTAAGACTAATATGAATTTTTTCCCTCTAAGATTACTTTTCAATTGCGTCATATTTTGAAAGCACGATGTGATCCTGTTCCTGCTGCTAATGGAGCAATACGTTTCCATTGTGATCCTACCTTCTGGGCAAAGAATGTAGTCAATTTAGGTGAGAAATAGTTTTATGAATATAACTTGAAATACCAAATTGAGAGGAGAAAACATGTCAAGCAAATTTTAGATGAAGTTTTTAACCTTAAAATGTGAATGACTTGGAATATATTTATTCATTGGAAACTCTACCTATGTTTTGTGTTGCTATTTCATTACATCTTAATATTTAAGAGTTTGTCAGTATGGGGTGGTTTTGTTTTGATGATGAATATTGAATGCATGGCCTTGAGTTCTACCACCCAACTACACCCCAGTGCCTGTAGTGGTGTTTTTTAATGTGTACCATTTCTAGTGTTTCATTTTACATTTTAATATTGACTGTTTCATATAGAAATCTTAGCAAATGATTATTCATTCTCTGGAAGAATTTCTTAGGTACTTCGTAGTTAAATAATGCCAAATGGTGCGCCAGAGGAGGACCTTCAGAAAGCTTCTATATCCAATAGTCATGTCCTGAGGAATGTTTGAAAGACAAAAGCAGCTGTTTTCACATAGATGAAAAATGGATATTGCTTTTGTTACTTCACACTGTGGACCTAAAGACCATTGGTGAAAAGTTAACAGAGAAAGAGAAAAACAGCTCTAATTTAAAAAATGGTTGTGGGGGGAAGGGGGTGTTACAGGTGTGGCAGGTAGTAATTCTACTCAGAGAATTGCTCAGAGCCCAGGAGTTTGAGGTCAACCTGGGCAGCATAGTGAGATATACCCTGTCTCTTAAATAAAACAAAACAACACAAAGTTTCCCATCAATTAGAGATGTCTACCAAATGAATAAATAAATGCACTTTCAGAATAGACAAGTCCTTAACATTGGGAATGGTAAAAGTAGAGTCTTTGTGGCTTTCTATTTTTAAAAATAGTAATCTTTGGGTAAAAGAAAAATATGTTCAAATTTGACTATAATTTTTGTTAAAAACAAGCAGGGGCTGGGGTTGTGGCTCAGCGGCAGAGCGCTCGCCTTGGACGTGCGTGGCCCGGGTTCGATCCTCAGCACCACGTAAACATAAATGCATTGCATTGTGTACAACTAAAGTAAATAAATAAATATTTTTTAAAAAAGTTAAAATACATTAAAAAAAAAAAAAAAACAAGTAAAATCAAAGTCTGCATGGCAGGTTTTATGTGGCCTGCCAACTTCTGCCTTAAATCACACTTTACTAAAATTTGCCTTCTAACCCTAGAAAGTAATGGCTCTGGGAAAAACTGGGAAAATGGTCACTTCTAAGGCTATAAATGATTCAAGCCATGTAGTATTTCTGTAGAACACAATTTTATAGCAATATAGTACTTTGTCCTTTATGTATCAGCAATTCAGAAGCATATGGAATTAGTATCTTTTTAAAAAGTAAATATTTTAAATTGTAGATGGACACAAGACCTTTATTTTTTAAATTTTTACGTGGTGTATGGGATCGAACCCAGTGGCTCATGCATGCTAGGTAAGCACTCTACCACTGAGCCACAACCCCGGACCTGGAATTAGTATCTTTTGAGTCTTATCATGAAGAGATGTTTAAACTGGGCACAGTGGTATACTCTTCTAATTCCAGAAACTCAGGAGGCTGAGGCAGGAGGATTTTAAGTTCAAGACCAACCTCAGCAATTTAGCGAGATCCTCTTTCAACATAAAAAATCAGGTTGAGGATGTGGCTCAGTGCTTAAGAGACCTTGGTTCAATTCGCAGTATCAGAGAGAGAGAGAGAGATGATTTAGACAGTCTATATGGGCATGTCTCTCAGCTTTTTAATTTTCTATACAACCATATAAACAAAGAATAAGGGCAGATTGTATATTCTGAATAATTAAAAGTCATTTTGGGAGGAGGGCTTCAGAATATGTTAGGTTTCTGATCATCTTCTTTCCCATCTACCTCCTCTCCTCCCCTCTCCTCCAGCTCCCATCCCTGCTATACCACGTACTAGTAGCTTTGCAGTGCTGCTAGTTGTCAGAAAAGGAAGAGAATATAGTGATTAATTTGTGAAGTAGTCAATTTAGTTGATTATATGCAAATTCTTCTTATTTTTTTAAATCCTCAGGTAATCTAGTAATAGAAAGTAAACCAGCTCCTGGTTATACTCCTAATGTTGTAGTTGGGCAAGTTCCTCCAGGGACAAACCACATTAGTAAAACCCCTGGACAGATTAATTTAGCACAGCTTCGACTCCAGCACATGCAACAACAAGTATATGCTCAAAAACATCAGCAGATGCAACAGATGAGGATGCAGCAACCACCAGCTCCTGTACCAACAACAACAACAACAACAACACAACAGCATCCTAGACAAGCAGCCCCTCAGATGTTACAACAACAGGTGAGTATTGTATCACTACATTATTGATACAAATAATTAACAAATCAAGTTATTGGCAGGAATAGAGTTCAAAGGTCAGAGTATTTGCTCTGGTTATGATAGGACTAGGGGGGGAGTGTGAAGAAGAAAAACTACAGGTAAATAACTTACCATGGGAAAACAAAAGGAACTTACTGTTTCTATGAAAGTGCTGAGGTTCTTATCTTCCACAGAAGATCTTTTTTATTTTTCACATTGTTGTGGGACAAAGAATCACATTGTCTAAGATCTTATATGTTCCTTAGGTTTTATTTTTTTTCCCCAAATTGTTTTTGTCTCGGTTTCTTGCTCTCTCTGCCTCTCGCACTCAAAATTGTTACTTCTGGGTGAGATAAGTTAGTGTGGTTTAATTGTGTGCACACACACACGCCCTGAGACAAGGGAAAGAGAAATGTTGGAGTGATACACACACTTTTGATTATTAATACTTTTCTGAGAATAGTGACTTTGATCTTTTGCTTTATACCCTTCTATCCTGACTGAATTGTTTTTTAGCATAACATTTTATATATAAAGATATATTTATAAAAAAAGTATATAAATTGCAATTTTTACTTTTTGTAGCCTCCAAGATTAATCAGTGTGCAAACCATGCAAAGAGGCAACATGAACTGTGGAGCTTTTCAAGCCCATCAAATGAGATTGGCTCAGAATGCTGCCAGAATACCAGGGATACCCAGGCACAGCGGCCCTCAATATTCCATGATGCAGCCACATCTCCAAAGACAAGTATGCCTAGAGAGTTACATTTGTAAGAATCATACAATTTTAAAACTAAAAAGACATTTTTTTCCTAATTATTTGGTGGGGGCAGTTCTTTGTTTGGAAATGTGATTAATTCTGTATGTCCTCTTGTCCCAGAAAAATACACATACACATGAAATTTTGTATTCAATTTCAAGAGTTTCTTTGACCATTTTAATCCCATCACATACATAAGAATCCCTGATATAGTCCAACCTATTTACTGACAGTGAAAAATAATCTAAGAAAGTTTTGATGTACGTACAATCAAAAGCTTAGGCTTCAATTTTCTGATATTGTTCCTTTGCTCTTTTAATGTGACTTTAATTTTAATATTAACGAGGACTTTGAAAAGTAATACAGTTCGCTATGTGTAACTTTGTTTTTCTTTTCTCAAGTATTATTTCTTTTTTTAAAAAAAATATTTATTTATTTGCTTTAGTTGTACACAATGCAATGCATTTATGTTTATGTGGTGCTGAGGATCGAACCCAGGCCGCGCTCTCCCAAGGCAAGCGCTCCACCGCTGAGCCACAATCCCAGCCTCTCAAGTATTATTTCTTTTAGATTGTATGTTAATCTTAAAAATAAGGATAGGATGGGGATCTAGCTCAGTTGTGGAGTACTCCCCTAGTATGCACAAGCCTTAGGAAAAATCCACAGTAATCCCCCAATTGTATTTAGAGACAAATGTATAATCTTTGCCTGAATAGTAAATTTTATTTGTGTAGGAGATACGATTATAAAATGAGGAAACCTTTTTACATAGGATTTCTAGTTATAAAAATGGTAGAGTTCATATTTTTAGTTCATAGTAGTGTTTCTCAAAACATGTTCCAAAAGCCATCAGAATCACTGGTCAGCTTGACATAGAATGCAGGGGCCTTGTCAGATTCTGAGCCACTGGATCAGAATTTTCAGGAGGAGAGTACTTACTAAACTTTTACTTAGTAAAACTTAAAAAAGACAAACTATTACTTAGTAAACTTTTACTAAGTCTCACAGATCAGTTTGCTTGCTACAAGTTGAGGAAACACTATTCTAGAGCAGTGATCCTTCAGCTTTTTGGTCCAAGTACCTCCAGGACGACTTTTGAAAAATATATACTCTCTCACATTTGGCAGATTTCATTTCAATTTTTCATTGTAAGCTTATGAATCAGTTGCAAAAGACATACTTCCTAGCATATTGTAATATTGGCATTATAAAATGAAATCTTGACATCATTCTTATTTTGTTTGTTTTGTTTGAGGCAGAGGCTTGCCCATTTGCTGGGGCTAGCCTCAAATTTATAATCTTTCCACCTTAGTCTTCCTATAATTGCAGGTGTTACGGGTGGGTACCACCACACCTGGCTCATCATTCTTTAAATGACTCTATTGGAATCTCAAATACCATGGCAAGCTCTTTTGAAAGTTAAAATTTTACACGTTTGTCCTTGAACTTGAATTTTAGTTTCTCTGCAGAATTTTATCTTACTATATATATTTTTTTTTTTTTTTTTGGTACTGATTGGGATTGAACTCAAGTGCACTCATCCACTGAGCCACATCCCCAGCCCTATTTTGTATTAATAACTAGTGACAGGGTCTCAGTGAGTTTCTTAGTGACTTTCACTGAGGCTCACTTTGAACTCGCAATCCTCCATCTCAGCCTCCAGAGCTGCTGGGATTATGGGTGTGCGCCACCATGCCTGGCTTAATGTATTTTTTGATAGGCATTTCTTAGTCTTTGTGATTTTTTTTTTTAATTTATTTTTTTATTTTTTAGTTTTGTAACAGGGATTGAACCCAGGGGCACTTAATTAATAAGCCACATCTCCAGCCCTTTTTTGTATTTTATTTAGAGATAGAGTCCTGCTGAGATTATTAGGGCCTTGCCGTGTTGCTAAGGCTGGCTTTGAACTTGTAACTTCAGCCTTCTGAGCTGCTGGGATTACAGCATTTGCTACCACACCCCACAAATTTTTTCATCTGGTGTAAGAATATTAGAAAATATTGGATTCAAGGCTGGTGTTGTGACTCAGTGATAGAGTGCTTGTCTAGCATGTGTGAGGCACTGGGTTTGATTAAATAAAGGACTATCAACAACTAATGAAATATTTTTTAAAAAAAGAAGAAAATACTGGGTTCAATTTCCCGCACTACAAAAAAGAGAACGGAAAAAAAAAAAAACCAAAAAACCCATTCCTTTGCCTATAACCATCTCTAAGAGATAGAAGGAGTCTTTTTTACCCCTTCCTTTTTACTTATTTTTGTTTGTATGCAACCATCTCTATGAGATAGAGTCTTTTTACCCCTTCCTTTTTACTTATACATGTTTGTAATCTGTAGCATGATCTGAGTTACCAAGACTGCCTTGAACTTGCAATCCTCCCGGAGGATTGCACCAGGATTACTCCTGTGCTCCACCACCCAGCTCAACATTACTTTTTCTTTTTTTCAGTCAACAAAGTTAACTTTGATTTTTATGAATAGTTTTGTTTTTTGTTTTCATGAGTTGCTCTGGAAACTTGTTCTCAAAAATATGTATTTAGGGATTAAAAGAATTTTATTACAGAAATGTTCTTTGGTTCTTCAAATTTTCTAGATGATAAATCCAAACCAGTGATCTAACCGGGTGTGGTGGCGCATGTCTGTAATCCCAAAGGCTAGGGCTAGGCTCAGGAGGTTGAGGCAGGAGGATCGAGAGTTCAAAGCTAGCCTCAGCAATTTAGCAAGGCCCTGAGCAACTCAGTGAGACCCTGTCTCTAAATAAAATACAAAAGAGCTGAAGATATTGCTCACTTGTTGAGTGCCCCTGGGTTTAATCTGACAACCCTTGACCCAAAAAGTGATCTGCTGCTAGAACTGTTTAAAAATTCTTTTAATCCATGATAGGTTCATCAGGTCTTCAGTTTTGTTGTTCATCAAATATTAGAACTCATTTAAAGATTTGTTATCTTAAGTTTCAGAGTTAGTCACTTATTACCCACCCAACACAATTATTTAGACTTGTACCTTTGATAATTTCCATGGGTTCTTCCTACCACCACCATGACCAATCCTAGAACAGTTTGTCTAGAGTAAGATTAGGAATGGGTCAGAGAGATGCCATTCTTTTTATCAAGTGGAGGAAGGGCAAGTGCCAAAGAAGTGGTGAAAAGACAGTGAGTGGAGTGTAGCATATTTTTTAAAAATATTTTTTAGTTGTAAATGGACCTTTATTTTATTTATTTATATGCAGTGCTGAGAATCAAACCCATTGCCTCATACATACTAGACAAGCGCTCTACCACTGAGCCACAACCCCAGCCCCATGTGGCACATTCTTACAAAAAAAATTTTTTTTGCTTTTTCTTTGTAAAGATGAGTAAATAAGAAGATTGAGGACCTAGGTATTTATTTTCTTAAAACTATTTTAGATTCTATGTACCCTGGAAAGCATTTAATTTTAATATTATGAGAAGCTAGGGGTCCCCCATTTCAAAGAGTACAGAAGCCATCACAATGAAACAGGTGAGATATCATTTATCCTTACTTCTAAATTGCTGTTATTATGTCACTTGACTAAGGTTGTATACTATTAGAGCCAGGAGTCAATGTCATATAAATTAAATTTCTATAAATTGTTCTTTCTACCATATCAAGCTGCATTACATAATTTTTTTTTTATTAGAAAAGAGACCAAAGGATCAAAGAAGTATATGGAGAGAATGGTGACTTTCTTGGCCTGGTGTGTGAAAACTTGGAGGCTTCCAGATCATCTTCTTAAATATATTCTTGTCCTGAAATAGGATCATATTACCAGACTGACAGGTTGAAAAATTATTGGCAAGTCTTTTTCTAGATACTAAGTTTGACCTCTTCGGCATAAGTTTGAGAGGGCCCGCTTTGTTTTTCATCCACAGGCATCAAACACATAAGAATCTTTTCTAAACAAAGAATCGTCATAAAGGTACAGTTCAGATATGCTGGCAGATCAAATAATAATGTCTTCTTTCTTAACAGCACTCAAACCCAGGGCATGCTGGACCCTTTCCTGTTGTATCGGTACACAACACCACTATCAACCCAACAAGCCCTACTACAGCAACTATGGCCAATGCAAACCGAGGTCCCACCAGCCCATCTGTTACAGCAATAGAGCTTATCCCCTCAGTTACCAATCCAGAAAACCTTCCATCATTGCCAGATATTCCGCCGATACAGGTTTGTATTTGAGTTGAATGAGTCATTTAAAGCCTCATATTGATCTCATACTGATTAAAGAGTTGAGTATATATTTCAGGGTGGTTTTTTTTTTTTTAAAGGCAGGACCAACAATTTGAAATTTCGAAAAAGCATAGATATTTGAATTTTGAAAAGTTCTCTTGCTTGAGCTGGCATTCTTCAATACTTTTAAGTTAGAGGAATTTGAATATTCTCTGTTATGAGACTATCCACAGAGGTAAAATAATGGATTAATATTGGCCTTGCTAATAGGCTACTACTTCTTGTTTTTTCACCTGTCAACAAGCAAACTTTGTATCAAACTTTGTTGTACTCCTGCTGTGAGTTTGTAACTAGAGAGGTAACCTTGGATCAAAATGTGGTCAAATCTTTTGCCATTCCTCTTCTAGATTGGTAAGGAAGGGTAGTTAACTCCTTGCACACTGGTTGGGCTAGGCATGGAAATTATAGATAACAGGCACTTTGAGGCATACACTAAAAGGAAAATAATGATGAGGAGGAATAGCTAGATCGTGAAGAGCCTCTTAGGTTTCTTGTTCCTTTCAACTCTGGCATATCTCTGAAGACAGATGTCTTCAGTGCCTTCTGAAATTTCTAATTAATTTGACTTAAAAATATTTTTTTATTTTTCAAAGGCATAGATGTGTTTATTTAGCCAAATAAACATATGTGCAAGGGAGCATGGGGGAATCTCCAGAGAGATATGTCTATGGTGTACAGCAAGGAATATACATTCAAGGGATAATACAGGCTATCTCCAGAGAGAGAGAGAGACAGCCCAAACATTTTCTTTTTAAATGTAAGTATAACCTTTAAGGTTACTTGTGTGGTGTCAGAGGTCACCATGGGAGCAAGGAACAGTAAAACAGTAGGACCCTTAACACTCCTCCTATGGCTGTCATGTAATATTTTTGTGTACTTAATGGGTTTATGTAAGTCTTAAATTATGTTATTATTTCAGAATTGTATGAAAATCACTGACTTGTGAATTTTCTTAGTTCATTTCCTTCCCTTGATACTAGTAGAGCTTTTTTGGCTAAGGGAATGGTAGTGGTGTTAGTGCTAGGAGGCCTGGACCATGTAGAATGGAAAATTTTTAAAGCCCATACTCCTGATTATCATTTTAATCTCTCTCCACTATCCATAGCAATGCCAAGGAGACTGTTTGGAATTGTAGGCCTGGAAAAGTGTATGGAGAGTCTTTGGGCAACAAAAGGCATGCATACTGTTAAATGAGTGATTCACGTTTTACTAAACACTTACTATATGATTAAGTCCTTGGGTGTTGAGGACAAGAGGACAAATAAGACTTGGTTTCAGTCAATAAGAAACTTAACAAAGGGAGAAGGCTGGTTATGAGTGTCACATTTAACCTAATTTCCTAGGGTATCTCTAATTTGATTCAGTCTTCTTATAGAAACCAGGTGGAGTAAGTGTAGATGCTCTACATCTTTGAAAAGCTGAGCATCATAACCCATATTAGACCTAACCCTGTTCTCCTGCTCAGAAGAGCGTTAAGATCAAGATAAGAAACTTCCTATCTTTAAATTTTCTATAGTGGGGTAGGAAGAGCAGAATCCATGCGTTTTCCTATAAACTTTTCTCTTCCCTTTAATTGTAGATGTGTTCTGCTGTTTTGTTAGGGTGTCATCTACTGTTTTAGTTATGTTTCGTATACCATGAAATTCACTCAAAATATATAATTCAGTGTTTTTTAGTATGTTCATGTGATTGATTAACCATCACCCTATTTCCAGAATATTTTCATGGTCCTCCAAGAAACTACCAAGTAGCAGTCATTCTATATTTTCTTCTCTTCCAGCTCCTAGAAACCACTAATCTACCTTACATTTGTACATATTTGTTTATTCAGGGCATTTCACGTGAATGTGATTATATGTGGCCTTTTGTGGCTGGCTTCTTTCTAATTGAAAAGAATGTTTTCCAGTCTATGTTGTAGCAGGTGTCAGTACATAATACCTTTTTATGATTGAATGATATTCCATTGTATAGATATGCTACATTGTGTTTATTCATCAGTTGGTGGACATTTGGGTTTCTACTTTGACTGTTAGAAAATGTTTCTGTGAATTTTCATCTCCTAGTTTTATATATATAGTTTATCAGCTTTCTAAGGTAAACATCTAGGAGTGTAATTGTGGGGTCATACTCTGAGCCTCTTTAGCTTTGAGGAACTGTCAAGCTGTTTCCACAATGGTTGCATCATTTTACATTCTCATCCACATTGTGTGAAGGTTTCAGTTTCTCTGTATACTCACCAATACTTGTTATAGTCACCTGTTTTATTGTTTTGTTTTGTTTTGTTTTGGTGGGGGGAGCGGTACTGGGGATTGGAACCTAGGAGCACTCAACCACTGAGCCATATCCCCAGCCCTATTTTGTATTTTATTTAGAGACAAGGTCTCACTGAGTTGCTTAGCACCTTGCTTTTGCTGAGGCTGGCTTTGAACTTCTGATCCTCCTGCCTCAGCCTCCCAAGCTGCTGTGATTAAAGGCATGCATCACTGTGTGGCGCTGTTGTCACCTATTAGTTAGAGGGCTGGGTTTGTGGCTCAGCGGTAGAGTGTGCTCACCAAGCACTTGCGTGGCCTGGGTTCTATCCTTAGCACCAAGTAAAGATAAAGGCATTGTGTACAACTAAAACAAATAAATATTTAAAAAAACAAAAAAGCAGTTAGAGGTGGTTACAACAAAAGCACCACACCACCAAGTAGTTAACCATATAAATTAAAAAATAGAGAAAAAAATCTCTTAAAGTCACCTACTTTCCCTATTAACTTTCTATAGAATGGTATAGTAAAAAGTAACCCGGAGGAGGCTACATAAAGAGCATATGAGGTAGCATTAATTATGCAAAGCAAGCAGAAAACAAATACAATACAAAGGCAACTTTGAATATTTGCTAATTTATCACTACTGATCATTATAGCTATCCTTGTAGAATGTAATTTATTCTTTTCCCTGAAATTAGTTAGATGTATTTAAGATCTAGAATTTGATTTATAAAGAATTCTCACAACCTTAATTATTTATTTTGTACAACTATCCATCTCTATTATAGTGATAATGCATATTTGTAATGTTAACCCTGAGAGGTTATGTAATAAACCTGAATACTTTTTTAATAAAGGAATGTTAGATTTTGTTCAGATTTGGTTATAATTAATAAATTTAGTATTCTAATGATTTATTTTAAAAATTATTTGAAAACTATTAATTTATTATTAGGTGCTCTATTGGGTATTCTGAAGTCTTGGGAAAACTGTCTGATAAATTGCATACAAATTTAAATGTAGAACATATGCAAGAGCTTTTTGATGCTGGAATACATGCCTCATTAATCAGTTACCTATATAACTGTGAAGCTTATTTTTCTGAGAGTAATACTGCCCTCAGTAAAGCATAGTTGGTAAGATAAATCTTGGTAAAGAACTTTTAAAGGCTGTGCTCATGAGGCCACTTAACAATGGAGGTATATTCTGAGAAATGTCTTTGATTTCATCATTATGTGAAGATCATAGAATGTACTTGTACAGACCTAGAGGTAAAGCTCAACCACTCACTGTTACCTCTTGATACAGCAAGAGATACCTGAAACTAAGGCTAGATTAAAACTTCACATGGAGGAAACCTGGCATTAACATTAGTCTAAGCAGCTGAGTAGAGCCAGGATAAAAGTTTAAAATTAGGTAGGATTACACACATAAAAAATAGAGGTGAAACTGGGCACAGTGGTGTATGCCTGTAATCCTAGCAGCTCAGGAGGCTAAGGCAGGAGGATTGCAAGTCCAAAGCGAGACTCTTTTTCTAAATTAAAATACAAAATAGAGATGGGGTTGTGGCTCAGTGTTCAAGTGCCCCTGAGTGCAGACAGGTTGAGAGAGGGCATTGAGGGGCTGGAGAGTGATGATATAATGATTTTTTTCACTGTTCTTCAGTTTGTTTTCCAGTTTTATACTCTGTGAAAACAGTATACTATGTGAAAAAGATTGTCTACTGGGGCTGGGATTGTGGCTCAGCAGTAGAGCGCTTGCCTGGCACGTGGGCGGCCCGGGTTCCATCCTCAGCACCACATAAAAACAAACGCATTGTGTACAACTAAAGCAAATAAATAAATATTTTTTAAAAAAAAAGATTGTCTACTTTGAATGTGTTATTTTATTGTATATTGTTTATTGTTTATACTTTAGTGCTATTTATAGAAAGGTGCATCGAGGCACAGTAAACATGTAATTGAAAACACTTAAATACAAATATTTCTGTAAGATAGCTTGGTACAAGTGTAATTACTGGGTCAAAAGTGATTACAAGCCGGGCGCGGTGGCGCACGCCTGTAATCCCAGCACTTTGGGAGGCTGAGGCAGGAGGATCGCGAGTTCAAAGCCAGCCTCAGCAATGGCGAGGCTCTTGGCAACTCAGTGAGACCCTGTCTCTAAATAAAATACAAAAAAGGGCTGAGGATGTGAGCCAGTGGTCGAGTGCCCCTGAGTTCAATCCCCGGTACCACCAAAAAAAAAAAAAAAAAAAAAAAAGTGATTACACATTTAAATTTTGCTATTGACATTTCCAAAAACATTGGGCCAGCATTTTGAAAGTGCCTATTTCTGCACTGTCTTCCCAATGCAGGGTTAAATTAAGCATTCTTTTCTTCAATCTTTTCTGATAGGCAAAATGATGTTGTTGATTTGATTTTCATCTCTTTGGTGTGGTTTGGTTATCCTAATGTTGATGAGTTATTTTTTTAAAAATATTTATTTATTTACTTTAGTTCTACACAATGCAATGCATTTATGTTTACGTGGTGCTGAGGATCGAACCCGGGCCACGCACGTGTGAGGCGAGCGCTCTGCCACTGAGCCACAACCCCAACCCCTGATGAGTTATTTTTATTCTGTGAATTTATCTTTTGTCATATGTCTTTGCTCATTTTTTCCATTGGATTCTTTTTCCTTTTTATATCATAGAAATTATTTATGTAACTTTTATATGTTCCATTCAATTGTCAGGGATACTAAAAACATTGATTTAATAAATGAGTGATATTTTTTCATTTAAGACTTTAACTTTATTTATAGTGACTCATGTCTAATGAAAACTAGAGGTGAATGAATGTTTTTGGTAGCATTTCCCTGTTGGGCACTATAATGTTATCAGGCCATTTTATATGCTACTTGTTCACCTTTTCTAACCTTCACTCCTATAGCCTTTAGGGTTGTATGTCCAGTCAGAGATACAAATTGTAGGTAGAGAATATAAATGAAGTGGAAGTAGAGGCAGATAATATGGGATTTTCGTGTCTGTTTTGAATCGTTCCTTCTCGTTTGTTTTTAGGTGCTATGCAGCCCTACATCTACCTGTGGCCTACCTTTAGGATCCCCCCTCTTCACAAATCTTCAGTTGATTTGAGGTGCAGCTAGGGATAGTTATAAGCTTACAAGTGAATCCTTAGCCAGTAGCCATGACCACAGGGTAAATTGGCACAACTATTATTATCCTTTAATTGTCCCTCCATCTAATCCACAGCCTCCTCTCGCCTTTAGTCCTTCATGTCTCTATCATGAGACTTTATGGACTTTGGGAAAATTGTCCTATTTACTTAGGAGGATCTTCTGTGCCTGTGGTATGTTTTAAGTTGCTCCATTCTGATCATTTTCCTATCACTCCAACTCTATTTTGGTTTATATGTATAGTTTCCTCCAAAGTCTATACTTGGATGTTATCACTTCCCAGGCACCCCCCTTTTTTTTTTCTTTTTTACTGTGTAAAACCAGTGCCTTTTGGGGAAAAAAGAGCAAGAAGTAAATGCATGTGTTCACTTTTCTCTTGAATCAGAAATAGATTTGTATAAGAAATAATCTGGAGGCTGGGGATGTGGCTAAGTAGTAGAGCATTTGCCCTACATCAGGGAAAGGCGTTGGATGATTTGACCTAGTGGGAGCGGAGATAGAAAAGGGGGCAAGTGTAGATACAAGTAAACCAATAAGCAAGAAGAGTAGTAAGAACAATTTTACCATATCTTGTATGGAATGGTGCAAAATTTAATGTAGTGTTCATGCTTTACTAATATCTTTTTACTCTTGCTTGTATATTTTCTCATTCAATCACAGTTCAGAACTGTAGATGGATATTTTAAAGATAGGAAACTTGGATTTATTTTGGGAACCTGACCAAAATCACAGTGCTGGGTCTGTAGCTCTGACCTTATTCTACTGTCTCTTAAGTATAAAATGTTTCAAATGTCCTGTGGACTCTCTCTTTTATGTGTATAATAAGGGGGCTTATATGCCAGGGTTTCTGTGGAGTGTAACAACTTTTCATTGCTTAAAGTTGAGTTTTGAGGGCTGGGGTTGTGGCTCAGCGGTAGAGCACTTGCCTAGCTCATGTGCGGCCCAGGTTCGATCCTCAGCACTACATACAAATAAACACATTGTGTACAACTAAAGCAAATAAATAAATATTAAAAAAATATTAAAAAAAAAGTTGGGTTTTGACATGATTGCATTTCTACGTGGGTGAATGATTCTGGCAGTACTATGGACATTGAAATGGAGGGAGACTAGGGACAAGAATACTGATAAGTACAGTCCTGTAGCAATTTTGAGAAAACACTAAAGTAGCCGAATTATTTTCATAATAGAACATACAGGATTTAATGGATCTTTAGGTTTTTGTCTTGAGTGATTAATATCTGTTGCATAATATAAATTATAGTCTCACTTCACGTAAATTTTATACTGTGTGAATTCTCAGAGAAGCATAAAAAAGCAACAATTAAGTTGAGGTTGGTATTGATTATTAGTTTATTAGTAGACTGAATATAAGCAGTGACACTAATGAAATTGATACTTCTCTGCTCTGCTTTAATCAAAGTAAATTTATCTTTATCTTCTTTTTCTTCAGTTGGAAGATGCTGGCTCAAGTAGTTTAGATAATCTACTAAGTAGATACATCTCAGGCAGTCACCTACCCCAACAGCCTACAAGCACCATGAATCCTTCCCCAGGACCCTCTGCCCTATCTCCAGGATCATCAGGTAAAGCAAAAAGGGATATTGCCTCATTTTTTTTTTAACACCTTTAAAAAAAAGTCTCTTCGTATCTGTATCAGAAAGTTTTTTCAAGAAAAGCAGAAGCAAGACAGAGGTGGATATGAAAGAGAGAGACACACACACACACACACACACACACACAGATTAAATGATTGATCTTAAGGAATTAACTCCCATGATGATGTGATTGTAGGTATTGTCAAGTCCAAAATTTTCAGGCAGGTTGACTTGCTAGAGACTCAGGGAAGTTATGTTACAGTCTGGATTCCAGAATCTGTAGGCAAAATTCCTTTAGGAGAGTGGAGAGAAACAGCTTTTCAAGGTCTCAGCAGGTTAAATAAGGCCCGCCTACATTGTGAAGGATAATCTGCTTTTCTCACAGTCTGTTGCTTAAATGCTAATTACAAATATCTTCACAGTAATAGTTAGACTGGTGTTTGGCCAAACAGCTAAGTACCATCTTATATATTTACACTACAGATGGTCAGTTGAAGAATTCTTTGGTCTTGACACAACTTTAAAATTTGAAAATTTGTTTAAGAATTGAAGAAAGACAAGTGAATTTTCAAAGTATACCTTTTAAAAAAATCACTGGAAACTATTAAAATATCCATGAGGTATAGTTCTCTTCCAAAATCTTCGTTGGTTTTTTTTTTTTTTTTTTTTTGATCAGCTGAGATACTCATGAATACATGATTGAAGGGAATACAAATAGGTTAACAGTCCAGCAGTGGGTACGGAATACATTTTTCTGCTATGGCCCTACTTTTTTCTTACTGAGTTAGACAACTTCATTATTTCTGCAAGAAAAGTTCAAATATAAATGTGGATTTTACATGGGGTGCTTCATTAACATTTTTTGAATCACAAAAATTTTTAAGGTGTAATAAGGTATTGTAGGACTTCTAAAACAAATGAGGGAATGTAAGTAGAATATTTTGTCAAGTGGCTGGGGAAGGGATAAAATATCGCTTTCTCTTGATATGGTAGTTTTGTTGATTAGGTAGTGTTCTGAAGAGGATTCTTTTTTTTTTTTTTTTTTTTTTGTGGTACCGGGGATTGAACTCAGGGGCACGCGACCACTGGGCCCCATCCCCAGCCCTTTTTTGCATTTTATTTAGAGACAGGGTCTCACTGAGTGGCTAAGTGCCTCGCCATGGCTGAGGCTGGCTTTGAACTCGCGATCCTCCTGCCTCAGCCTCCCAAAGTGCTGGGATTACAGGCGTGCGCCACCGCGCCCCGGCTTCTGAAGAGGATTCTAAGTCAATGTCTGGGCTCTGCTGAGAGAAACTGATTGATGTCTGCCAATGGTTATACATGCTATCAATGATTTTGCTCTGATTTCCAGGAGTTTCTGAGTTGGGTTATAAAAGCCTTGAATTCTGAACATTCTTATATGCATTGGTACTCAGTTTGACTTACTATTTTTTAGGTTTATCCAATTCTCACACACCAGTGAGACCCCCTAGTACCTCTAGTACTGGCAGTCGAGGCAGGTGAGTATTATGCTATTAATAACTATTTTTTTATTTTATTAAAAAAAGAAACTCAAGTATTTAATAAAAATAGACTATATAACCCCTATATACTTATTACATAGTTTCAACATTGATTAAGTTATAACTAGTCTTGTTTCCTCTTTAATCTGCCCATCCTTTCCTGGTCTGGATTATTTTGAAACAAATCTCAGATATTATGTCACTTTACTTGTGACCATTTATCCCTTAATAAGAATTTTTAAAATTTGTGCATAGAACCATTATCACACATTCAGATGAGGTTTGATCAGATTCATTTTTGCTTTGGGGGAAGTGTACTTACATCAGGGGCACATAATGGGTGTGGTTTTTTTTGGGGGGGTTGTGTGATGGCAACCCCATTAATTATCATTGGAAAATGTTATTCTGATTCTCATGTTTCTTTATTAGTTTAGCATGTTTTTGTAAAGAGATAGACCCTGTCATCATTTTTGGCTTTTAGGCAAAGCAAGACAAATTCTTGTTATTAACTTGCTTTCATGATAATGAGTTGAGTCCCAGCATCCTCCAAGAGTAAGCAACTAGTTTTGTTATTACCTTTAGGGAACTCATATATTTACCCATATTTTTGTTTTAATCCACTATAGATGTTATTTTTATTGATAGCTTAAGTTATTTAATTGGCTTGTCAGAGGTTTCTCAGATTTGCTTCTTACTTCTTTTTCTATGATCCTAGTCATCTTTGAAAGCTTCCTTGTTTCCTATGAAACAATGTACCAGGTTCATCTTGTGTGTTTCTTGCCTCTGTCCTGAAGTCAGCCATTTTTCTAAGAAATCCTAGTCATGTTAGTGGGAAAATAATGTTTGGAGACAGTCTTCTTCTATATCATGGTATATACTGTGGACATTCATTGCTCCTAAATTGTACATTGTTTCTTAGGTTTTTTCAGTGGGTATAGCTGAGACATAGGAATGTGTGTGTTTAAGATAAAATACAATAAACATTGACTTTTTTTTATTCTTTTCTACTTTGAATAGTTTATGGTGTACAGTTTTATTTAAGATATTACATGAGGGGGCTGGGGTTGTGGCTCAGTGGCAGAGCGCTCGCCTTGCACGTGCGTGGCCCGGGTTCAATCCTCAGCACCATGTAAACATAAATGCATTGCATTGTGTACAACTAAAGTAAATAAATAAATAAATAAATGAAAAAGATATTACATGAATGGGGATTTTTTTTTTTTTGGCTCCTGGGATTGAACTCAGGGGCACGTGACCACTGAGTCACATCCCCAGCCCTATTTTGTATTTTATTTAGAGACAGTCTCACTGAGTTGCTTAGTGCCTAGCCATTGCTGAGGCTGGCTTTGAACTCTCATTCTTCCTGCCTCGGCCTCCTAAGCCACTGGGATTAAAGGCTTGCGCCACCTTGTCCAGCTCCATTGGCTTTTTTTTTTTTTTTTTTTTTTTTGTACCAGGGATTGAACTCAGGGGCACTCGACCACTGGGCCACATCCCCAAGCCCTTTTTTGTATTTTATTAGAGACAGGGTCTCACTGAGTTGCTAAGTGCCTCGCCATTGCTGAGGCTGGCTTTGAACTCGCTATCCTCCTGCCTCAGCCTCCCAAGTGCTGGGATTATAGGCGTTCGCCACCGCACCCAGCTTCCATTGGCTATTTAATGATATTTTAATCAGTGTTTTTGAGGAACATACAAACTGAGTGAAAGTTTATTCATTCTCAATATCATTAGTCTTACCAGTTATGTACTTCTCTTAATAGTGATTTGGTTTTTGTGCTTAGTTTTATACCTGTCCTTTTGCCACTCATTGATTCAAATAAGGATGTTCCAGATTGTTTGCTACTTACTATTCTCTTCTTTCACTCTCCTTTTCTCAAAAGCCAAAATAAGCTCTCGTTAGATGAGTCTTCCTGAACTGCTATTTTTGGTTTGTTTTGGTACTGGGGATAGAACCCCAGGGGCACTTTACTGCCGAGCTATCTCCCCAGCCTTTTTGTTGTTGTTGTTGTTGTGCTGGGGATCGAACACAGGGCCTGTGCATACTAGGCAACCACAGAGCCACATCCTGACCCCATGAACCACTATATGTATTGTTTAGATATTTGCAGAGGTAGAGTTGAAACTATAAAGAGAAACAGTCATGGACCTTTTATACTATGGGTTGAGCGCCCCTATCTGAAAATCTGAAATTCAAAATGCTCTAAAATCAAACTTTTTGAGTGCTAACATAATACCACAAATGGAAAATTCCCATTCTACCTCATGTGGTTGGTCATAGTCATAATGCAGTGTGCACTAAAAATATTGCATAAAATTTACCCTCAGGCTATGCAAGTAATGTGTATAAGAATCATAAATGAATTTTATGTTTAGATTTAGATCCCATCCCTGAGATATTTCATTATGTGTATGCAGACATCCCAAAATCTGAAATCTAAGGCACTTCTGAAATCAAGCATTTCAGATACGAGAAACTCATGGAAAAGTGAATTTTTTTCTAGATGATTTACTAT
Source organism: Tamias sibiricus (assembly GCA_025594165.1). Classification (NCBI taxonomy): domain Eukaryota; kingdom Metazoa; phylum Chordata; class Mammalia; order Rodentia; family Sciuridae; genus Tamias; species Tamias sibiricus. The sequence continues at coordinate 105,099,768 of CM046658.1, read as the reverse complement.
TAAAATGGTAAAACAATTTATTATAGAAAGTGATTTACTATAAAAATAATAAATTGTATTTTTAGGGTCTTCTGAAAGTTTGCTTTATATTCTTAAAGAGATTTGTAGCTAGGCTTAACTGCTTTATGAGTTGGCCTTATTTTCTATGAAATGATTGTTGTCTTTACTTTAATGTTACTTTCTTTTTTTTTTTTTTTAAATTTACACCATACAAACTTGTGGCCTTTATTTATTTATTTTTTTATTAGTTGTGGATCATCAGGAAGAACAGCTGAGAAGACAGGCATTAGCTTCAAATCTGATCCAGTGAAGGTCAAGCAAGAACCTGGGACTGAAGATGAAATATGTAGCTTTTCAGGAGCTGTGAAACAAGAAAAGACTGAAGATGGCAGGAGGAGTGCATGCATGGTAAGCTCCCAACCAGGGTCTGACAACTGATTAAGAAGATCACTTCACTGATTCTTCTGAATATATCAGACTGAATAAGGGTACTAGATATATTCATTTGTCTTTGAATTTTTATGCTTGACAAAGCCAAGTGTCTCTTTTTCTAACTTGGTTTTTCTTATTTTGTGTGGTTTTAGGGGGGAACAATAGGGTGTGTCTAAGTCAGCTACAGTTAATCAGAAAAAAAAACTTAATTGTGTTAAGTACTCATTTGAAATTATCTTTAAATTTGTTTTTGGTTAGTAATTTTTTTTGGTACTAGGGATTGAACTCAGGGGCACTCAACTACTGGGCCACATCCCCAGCCCTTTTTTGTATTTTATTACAGATAGAGTCTCACTGAGTTGCTAAGTGCCTCGCCATTGCTGAGGCTGGCTTTGAACTCGCGATCCTCATGCCTCAGCCTCCCAAGTGCTGGGATTATAGGTGTGCGCCACCATGCCCAGCTTGGTTAGTATTTTTAACATGATGCTAAATTGAGTTTTATCTTGTTTTGAACGTATTGATCATCTCAGTATTTGAGGTGAGTATCAGGCAACAAATTATCTTTAACTGTTGTCCATGACCTATGAGCTCAACATAAAGATTGCTGATATATGGGGCTGGGGCTGGACACAGTGGCACATGTCTGTAATCTCTGTGGACTTGCAGGCTGAGACAGGAGGACTTCCAAGTTTCAAGCCAGCCTTAGTGATTTATCGAGGCCCTAGGTAATTTAGCAAAGACCCTGTCTCAAAAAATAAAAATAAAAAGGGCTAAGGATATGGCTCAGTGGTTAAGTGCACCTGGGTTAAATCCCTGGTACTTTAAAAAAAAAAGATTGCTTATGAAAGAAGTTTATTGATCAGATACTTGGAATGGGAAGATTACCTTTTTGGCTTATGAAGTACTAACCATTCTAGGGTTCCTAGAATGGAATGTTTTATAAAATTTATAATATGGAATGAAGAAAGCACAAGTCCCTCATTATTTTGTAATTTTGATTTTTGGTTTTTTTTCCCAGGTTACTATCTTACTTTCTACATGATTAGAACATAGAAAAATTTTAAAACATTTTAAAAATTTGATCTTTTTAGTTATGCATGACAATAGAATATATTTTGTCATATCATACAAACATGGAGTATAACTTCCATTCTTGTGGTTGTGCATGATGTGGAGATATTCTGGTCATGTATTCATACATGAACAAAGGAAAGTTGTATTCAATTCATTGTACTGTCTTTTTTTTATTCCCATGTCCCCTCTCCTCTCCCTCCTGCCCCCCGCCCCAAATCTGGTGACCCTCCCCTGCTCTCTGTCTCCCACCTATTGTGAGTCAGCATGCACTTATCAGAGAGAACATTTGTCCTTTGCTTTGGGGGGATTGGCTTACTTCACTTAGTATGTTAGTCTCCAGTTGTATCCATTTACTGGCAAATGCCAGGATTTCATTCTTCTTTATGACTGAGTAATATTCCATTGTGTATATGTACCACATTTTCTTTATTCATTCATCTATTGAAGGCACCTAGCTTAGCTATTGTGAATTGAGCTGTGAAAGTTTTTGTGGCTACATCATTATAGTAAGCTGCCGGGCGCGGTGGCGCACACCTGTAATCCCAGCACTTTGGGAGGCTGAGACAGGAGAATTGCGAGTTCAAAGCCAGCCTCAGCAATGGCGAGGCACTTAGCAACTCAGTGAGACCCTGTCTCTAAATAAAATACAAAAAAGGGCTGGGGATGTGGCCCAGTGGTCGAGTGCCCCTGAGTTCAATCCCCAGTACCACACACACACACCAAAAAAAAAAAAAAAAAAAAAATGTAGTAAGCTGATTTTAAGTCCTTTGTGTATAAACCAAGGAGTGGAATGGTGGTCAAATGGTGGTTGCATTCCAAGTTTTCTGAGCAATCTCCATACTGCTTTCCAGAGTGGTTGCACCAATTTGCAGCCCCACCAGCAATGTATGAATGTACCTTTTTCCTCACATCCTCTCCAATATTTATTGCTATGTATAGTCTTGATAATTGCCATTCTAACTGGAATAAGTTGAAATCTCAGGGGCTGGGGTTGTGGCTCAGCATTAGAGCACTTGCCTAGCACATGCAAGGTCCTGGGTTCAATCCTCAGCACCATAAATAAATAAATAAATAAATAAATAAATAAATAAATAAATAAATAAAATAAAGGTATTGTGTCCAATTACAACTAAAAAATATTTTTTAAGGCCGGGCGCGGTGGCGCACGCCTGTAATCCCAGCACTTTGGGAGGCTGAGGCAGGAGGATTACAAGTTCAAAGCCATCCTCAGCAATGGCGAGTCACTTAGCAACTCAGTGAGACCCTGCTTCTAATAAAATACAAAAAAGGGCTGGGGATGTGGCCCAGTGGTCGAGTGCCCCTGAGTTCAATCCCTGGTACCGCCGGGCGCGGTGGCGCACACCTGTAATCCCAGCACTTTGGGAGGCTGAGACAGGAGAATTGCGAGTTCAAAGCCAGCCTCAGCAATGGCGAGGCACTTAGCAACTCAGTGAGACCCTGTCTCTAAATAAATACAAAAAAAGGGCTGGGGATGTGGCCCAGTGGTCGAGTGCCCCTGAGTTCAATCCCCAGTACCACACACACACACAAAAAAAAAAAAAAAAAAAAAAAATTGTAGTAAGCTGATTTTAAGTCCTTTGTGTATAAACCAAGGAGTGGAATGGTGGTCAAATGGTGGTTGCATTCCAAGTTTTCTGAGCAATCTCCATACTGCTTTCCAGAGTGGTTGCACCAATTTGCAGCCCCACCAGCAATGTATGAATGTACCTTTTTCCTCACATCCTCTCCAATATTTATTGCTATGTATAGTCTTGATAATTGCCATTCTAACTGGAATAAGTTGAAATCTCAGGGGCTGGGGTTGTGGCTCAGCATTAGAGCACTTGCCTAGCACATGCAAGGTCCTGGGTTCAATCCTCAGCACCATAAATAAATAAATAAATAAATAAATAAATAAATAAATAAAATAAAATAAAGGTATTGTGTCCAATTACAACTAAAAAATATTTTTTAAGGCCGGGCGCGGTGGCGCACGCCTGTAATCCCAGCACTTTGGGAGGCTGAGGCAGGAGGATTACAAGTTCAAAGCCATCCTCAGCAATGGCGAGTCACTTAGCAACTCAGTGAGACCCTGCTTCTAATAAAATACAAAAAAGGGCTGGGGATGTGGCCCAGTGGTCGAGTGCCCCTGAGTTCAATCCCTGGTACCAAAAAATAAATTTTTTAAAAGATGAAATCTCAGTGTAGTTGTGATTTGAATTTCTCTAGTGATATTGAAAAATTTTTAAATATATTTGTTGACCATATTTCTTTGGTGAAGTGTCTCTTCAGTTCCTTTGCCCATTTATTGATTAGGTTATTTGGGTTTTTGAGTTGTTTATAAATCCTGAAGATTAATGTTCTATCTGAAGTATAGTTGGCAGAGATTTTCTCCCATTCTGCAGGCTCTCATATCATGGAACATAGAAATTTTTATCTCAGGATATTTAGTATACTCAACATAGTATGTACATAGATTTAGAGAGCAACAGATTTAGCCTTGGGTTTAAAGCAGTGTCACCTCTGTCTCCAAAAGTTGATTTGGAAAGTACCCCATAAAAATGGACACAAAAAAAATTGGTGAAAGGTTTTACAATGTCATAATCTTCCTATATTAGTAGATTGATAGGTGAGCGGAAGGATAGAATAGAATACTTCTGGTTGTGGGGGGAAAAAACAATGTGCTGGTATCAGTTGTCTGTAACTCTGGGCACACCTCCCAGTGTATTTAATGGTTTAATTAATTTCCTTGTTGTCTTTGTGAACCAGTAATAGAGCGACAGATATCCCAAAGTCACATATTAACATGCCTAAATAATTTGAGGGTTCCTTTTTAAAAAATATTTATTTATTTGTTTTAGTTGTACACAATGATTTCATTTTTACGTGGTGCTGAGGATCGAACCTGGGCCACGCACGTGCTATAAGCTAGACCTCTACCACTGAGCTACATCTCCAGCCCCAATTTTAGGGTTCTTTTGAGTCCATTAATCAAAGTCACTAATATGATTCATAAAGTAATTTTTTAAGTTATGTCAGTATGTCAATATGCATATTGATGTAACTTTTTTTTTTTTTTTTGGTACTGGGGATTGAACTCAGGGGCACTCGACCACTTGGGTCACATCCCCAGCCCTTTTTTGTATTTTATTTAGAGACAGGGTCTCACTGAGTTACTAAGTGCCTCGCCATTGCTGAGGCTGGCTTTGAACTCGCGATCCTCCTGCCTCAGCCTCCCAAAGTGCTGGGATTACAGGCGTGCGCCACCTCGCCGGCTTTGACGTAACTTTTAAATAACACACACACTGCATACAATGAGGATTAAATGATTTTTTTCAAGAATTTGACTTTGTTTTCTTTCAGTTGAGCAGTCCCGAGAGCAGCTTGACACCACCTCTTTCCACCAACCTGCACCTAGAGAGTGAGTTGGATGCATTAGCGAGCCTGGAAAACCATGTGAAAACTGAACCTACAGATATGAATGAAAGCTGCAAACAGTCAGGGGTCAACAGTCTAGTTAATGGAAAGTCTCCAATTCGAAGCCTCATTCACCGGTCCGCAAGGATCGGAGGGGATGGCAATAGCAAAGATGATGACCCAAATGAAGACTGGTGTGCTGTCTGCCAAAATGGAGGGGATCTCTTGTGCTGTGAAAAATGTCCAAAGGTCTTTCATCTAACTTGTCATGTTCCAACACTTCTAAGCTTTCCAAGGTACTGGTGATATAAATTATTTTTGTTAATGTTGTCATATAGTGAAAAGTTGTTCTGGGCAAATGGCCCATTTTTGTTTTTGCAATAATTGGGATTGAACCCAGGAGCTCTCTGTCACTGAGCTACATTTCAGCCCTTTTTATTTTTTATTTTAACAGTGTCTCTCTAAATTGCCAAGGCCATCCCTCAACTTGAGTTCCTCCTTCCTCAGCCTCCTGAGTAGCTGGGATTACTGGCATATGTTACCACACCTGGCTACAAATGGCCTTCTTAACCAAAACATACCATTTCTATAAAACAGAGAACCTATTATTCCTTTAGTTTAACTTCCAGAGAAAACTATCAGCAGAAGGCTAAAATGTCCAAAATTTAACTGGAACATTAATGATAAAGAGTAGACTTTATCTCCTCACCTTCAATTTATATTCATTGTAAGCAAATTTGATAAAACTCTTAAGATGGGAAAGAACAAGGGATTCAATGAGCTAGAGAAAGTCTGTTTGCTCCTGTTGGTAACTATTAAGTTTAACTTTAGGGTCTGGGGCTCAGTGGTAGAGTACTGACCTATTATGCATAGATCCTGGGTTTGATTACCTAGCCCCTCCCCCAAAGTAAAATTTAATTTTTTTTTTTTTGTACCGGGGATTAAAACTCAGGGGCACTCAACCATTGGGCCACATCCCCAGCCTTTTTTGTATTTTATTAGAGACAGGGTCTCACTGAGTTGGTAAGTGCCTCGCCATTGCTGAGGCTGGCTTTGAACCCGCTATCCTCCTGCCTCAGCCTCCCATGTGCTGGGATTACAGGCGTGCGCCACTTTTTAATTTTTAATTTTATATATTGTTTGCATTGCTGGGGATCTATCTCACCAGGGCCTTGTACATTCTGACAAGCACTTTTTAACACGGAGCTCTATCCCCAGCTTTAGAGATGTAGGGCCTTGTAAAAATGATTTTATTACGAATGCAATTTCATAAATAAAATTTAGAGGCAGCTCTCTTGGATCTTGCTTGACTTTTCTAAAATTTGAAAGCTTTTAAAACCCATTTTAAAGAAACAAGTTTTCGGTAAAACACCCTCTTCAATGATTTGGATTTTTTGAAGAGAAGTATCCTATTGATTACTGGAAGTGGTTAATTAGTAGTACCTCCTGAAGTATCATATACAGATTTCTTAGACTTCTTTTGATCAGTTCATAGGAAGGTCTTTCATTGATTAAGTTGAAATGGACAGTTATTTAATTCCTTATATAGATAGAAGAATGTGGGATAAAAATAAATCTATTGGGAGAAAATATGAGCATTCTCCTCAGACTGTTTTGCCTTGAAACTGCCAAATATGGTTTCAAGCATTAATGCATCCATAGGTGAGTATCCAAAGCACACTGATGATACCAGCTGATAAAATGAAGCACATGTGCTATAGGCTAGGACAAACCTGCAGTCTGGGTGTAATTCTGTAGTGAACTTGAAGAGTTCACTCAAATTTTTCCCTTCAGTTACCATTTTATATTTATGTAGTCTCTTGTCTCTGATTGATGTGGAATACCATAAAACAGTAGAATCATACTTGTTTCTCTTTCTTTCATTCTCTCCCCTTCCTCTTCTGTGCCAGGGATTGAATCCAGAACCTCATACATGCTAAGCAAACACTTTGCCACTGAGTGGTAATGTTTGCCCAGCCTCCAGCCCCACTCCCCAATTTCTTTTTCTTTTTTTTTTTTTTTTTTTTTTGGTACCGGGGATTGAACTCAGCGGCACTAGACCACTGGGCCACATCCCCAGCCCTTTTTTGTATTTTATTAGAGACAGGGTCTCACTGAGTTGCTAAGTGCCTCACCATTGCTGAGGCTGGCTTTGAACTCGCGATCCTCCTGACTCAGCCTCCCAAAGTGCTGGGATTACAGGCGTGCGCCACCGCGCCCGGCTTCCCCCAATTTCTTTTTAAATAATAGTTACGCCAGAAGCAGTGGTATTTGCTTTTAATCTCAGCAATTTGGGAGGCTGAGGTAGGAGAATAGTAAATTTTAAGGCTAGCCTCATCAATTTAGTGAGACGCTGCCACAAAATAAAAAGGGCTGGGGATGTAGCTCAGTGTTAAAAGAACCAAATAGATACTAGATACATGTATCAATATCTCTATCTATCTATCTATAGAGGTGGGGGGAGAGAATAGAAATGTGAATAAATCATTTTGGAATTTATAGCTTGATAGAATTCCTGATAAAAACAAAGTATAGACTTAACCAGAGTTAAAAGATACAGGGTTAAGCTGGGAATGGTGGTGCATGCCTGTAATCCCAGTGGCTGAGGATGCTGAGGCAGGGGGAGCACAAGTTTAACGCCAGCCTCAGCAACTTAGTGAGGCCCTAAGCAACTCAATGAGAAAAGGGCTGGGGATATGCCTCAGTGGTTAAGTGCCCCCATGTTCAAAACCCAGTAACCCCCCCCCCCCCAAAAAAAAAAGAAAGAAAGAAAAGATACACGGCATATGTCTACATACTTTTGCTTACAGATATGTGTTTGTATTTTCTGTCTTTTGATTGGCCATGTAAAAAAACTTGATTTGTTGTTGGCATGTTTAGTGCATGCCAAAAACAGTACAAAATACCTGTCTTCTGTTCTTTTTTCTTATTCGTGGACTAGGTCCATGTGATGGTAATATGGGGACCTGAGAGAACTGGACTTTGGTCTTATACAGCAAATACCTATTATCTGCATAGGCCTCTGTTTACTGCAGAGGTGCCACTTTATATTTTTCCTGAAGGTAATCACTTGAAGGATGACTTGGAATAGTTTGGGGGTGGAAGGGTTTCACACAGTTTTCAAAATTGGAAACTAAAGAAAACAAACTAGAGACCTGCATCCAAGGACTTACCTTCTCTAGGGCAGACTTTGTTATAATTACTTGGACTTATTGCCTGTTTCCCTGTTTAGTGGGGACTGGATATGCACATTTTGCAGAGATATTGGGAAGCCAGAAGTTGAATATGATTGTGATAATTTGCAACACAGTAAGAAGGGGAAAACAGCACAGGGGTTAAGCCCCGTGGACCAAAGGGTAAGTGTCAAATAAGTTGATTTGTTACTGGAGATTCTGTAGTTACTTGTTGATACATCCTCCTTATTTCCCTGTGTAATATATAGATAATCTGATAACCTTTTACTTTATAAATTCATTGTCATCTGATTGTATCATTTATCAATGGTTTCTGAAATCTTCGTTACTAGCCTTGTGCTTCAGACTCTTATATTCAACTTCTTCAAACTCAACATGTTCCAATGAAAATCTTGTTTTTTTTCCTTGTGGTGCTGGGCATCAAACCCAGGTCCTCATATATACAGGCAAATGTTATACTACTAAGCCACATCCCCAACCCCTATTTGTTTTAGTTGTACACAATGACCTTTTTTTTTGGTACCGGGAATTGGACTCAGGGGCACTCGACCACTGGGCCACATCCCCAGCCCTTTTTTGTATTTTATTTAGAGACAGGGTCTCACTGAGTTGCTAAGTGCCTCAGCATTGCTGAGGCTGGCTTTGAACTCGCGATTCTCCTGCCTCAGCCTCCCAAAGTGCTGGGATTACAGGCGTGCGCCACCGTGCCCGGCCACAATGCCTTTATTCTTAAATGGTGCTGAGGATTGAACCCGGGCTGCGCACATGCTAGGCGAGCGCTCTACCACTGAGCCACAACCCCAGCTCCCCCAACAAAAATCTTGATTTCTAATCTCTACCTCAAAAAAAAACAAAAAGCAAATAGCATTAAAAATTGCACTCTGATCTCCATTATTATTTTTTTATTTTGGGGGGAGATGGGGTACTGTTGATTGAACTCAGGGGCACATAACCACTGAGCCACATCCCCAGCCCTATTTTCTATTTTATTTAGAGACAGGGTCTCATTGAGTTGCTTAGCACCTCGCTTTTGCTGAGGCTGGCTTTGAATTCTCTATCCTCCTGCCTCAGCCTTGCGAGCTACTGGGATTACAGGCTTGTGCCACTGTGCCCAGCATGTTTTTCATTATTAAATGGCACCACCACTCACCTTTTGATCAGGCTAGAATCCTATTAGAAATTAAAAAAAAAAATCAAGCATGACTTTTTCTACTTCCCCCACTATTGCCACCCTAGACATCTATCATGAGCTGTCTCTCTTGTTTTTGTACTGAGGATCAAACCCAAGGGCACTTTACCACTGAGCTACAGTCCCAGTTGTTATATATATATTTGGGGGGACGAAGGGGGTGACAGAATCTCACTAAGTTGCTGAAGTTGGCCTTCAACTTATGATCCTCCTGCCTTAGCCTCCGAAGACACTGGGATTATAAGTGTGTGTGCCAGTGTATTCAGCCCATCATAATTTCTTATCTGGGTTTTTATTATTACTTTATAACTGATCTCCCTGCTTCTTCTCTTGCCCCTTAGTTAATTTTTCTATACTGCATAGTGTGCTTTAAAAAAAAAAAAAAGTGAACAAGTCTGTCGCTTCTTTCCTTGCTTAAAATCTTCTAATAGTTTCTCATCATTTAAAAAATACAATCTAGGGCTGGGGTTGTAGATCAGAGGTAGAGCGCTCGCCTAGCATGTGCGTGGCCCGGGTTCGATCCTCAGCACCACGTAAAAGTAAACACATTGTGTACAAATAAAAGCAAATAAAATAAATATTTTTTAAAAATGAATAATAAAATCTAAAGCCCTCTCACTTCAGACTCCTGCTGGTATAATCTGTAGTCTTATTTCTAAAGGCAAAATATCTGTAACATAATTCTCTGGTCAAGTTTGTCTCTAATCTGATAGACACACACACACACACACACACACACACTTGCAAAATCCTTTCTCCACTATCTGAGGAGGAAGTATGTGTTTAAGATCTATAAACTTATGTTAAAGAAGCTTAAGTAAGTAGAAAACTGCAAATGTAAAATGCATGTCAGCATACTGACTATGTAAAAAAGATTTTGTAATTAGAAGACAGACAGGTGTTTTATTTATTTTGAACCTGAATGGAGTCATTTGAAGAAAGGAGATAATGTTTGTGTTGCCTGTCTCAGGGAATTATAATGGGGTGCGTTAGTACTTGTTTATTTACCTTTTTATTACCAAGTAATATGTGTTTTTGCACAAAGTGATATATTTTGCTTTAATGACTCACTTTCAATTTGTATAAGTAATATAAGTTGAGAAAATCTTAGTTATATTAGAATAAAGACACTTAAAGTAGATACAAACATAATCCCAAAATTAAATTGGAAACAAGGTGTTTTTCTTTGTATGTAATTCAGTTGAGTTAGATAGTTAGTTTGTAGGAGGTTGATGTTCAAGGTTTGTTGTTGTTGTTGTTTTTCCCAATAATGTTTTGTAGTGATATTGTTCTCATTCTCAAGAATGTCTTATTAGGTGAGAGAAATACTTCACATGTCTTCCTTTTCTTTTGGGGGCCAGAAATGTGAACGTCTTCTGCTTTACCTCTATTGCCATGAATTAAGTATTGAATTCCAGGAGCCTGTTCCTGCTTCGGTGAGTTGTGCACCTTAATACTACCTCCCAAGTGAAAATGTCTCATTTAATAAGAGTAGGGGCTCTCATCTTAGTCTGGACCTGTATTGAAACTCAAGCTTCTTGAATAAGATCCTCAGCTTCTCAAAGTGCTGGGATACTATTTCTTTTGTCATCTGATCTCATTTTTTAAAATTTCTATCCTTCTCTCCTTTTTTTTCCTTTCTCCCCTTCTTTCCTTTATCTTCCTCCCTCCTCCTCTTTTGTAAAATTTATGGGGTTTATTGTGGTAATTTGATACATATATACATATATGTGTGTAATGATTCTGATACTATTTCTTACCTAATTAGGTTATTCTAAGGATTATAATCATTATAAAGTGTTTAGCGTAGTAATGGATAACATAGTGGGTACTTATTATTTAATCAGAAATTTTATTAGAGCTAAATGAATCTGAGATTTGTTCGTTAAGATTACAGTTTGTTTTAGGTGATTTTGTTGCTCTGATTAGAACTTAATGAATTTAATTTCTGTGTTCTCTATATTTGGAATATTTATATAAAGGAAACAATGGAATGAGTGTGTGAGTTAAAAAAACTTATTCTCATGGTTCTACGAACAAACAACTCTAACTCTATGATTAGGTGAAAGTATATACCTTTCCTTTTTAACTGTAAAGTGGGATTATTAGACTAAATTATTTCTAAGATTCCAGTTCTATTCTGTACCTAGGGGAAAAAAACAAACCACGTAAATATTAATTGACTAAGCCAGGCATGGTGGCACACACCTGTAATCCCAGCACTTGGGAGGCTGAGGCAGGAGGATCACGAGTTCAAAGCCAGCCTCAGCAATGTCGAGGCACTTAGCAACTCAGTGAGACCCTGTCTCTAAATAAAATACAAAAAAGGGCTGGGGATGTGGCCCAGTGGTAGAGTGCCCCTGAGTTCAATCCCTGGTACCACCCCCCCACACAAAAAAATTAATTAAGTGACTAAAAGTGTACAGTTCAGTCTTTCACTCTGGCTCTGCCATCATGAGCCTTCTTCAGTCAAGATTGAGGAGAGAAAAAAACACTGGAGAAGTTTTGCAAGTCAGTGCTTTTTGTTTATCTTACATGTGACTATTGTGAGGATAAAGACCGGTGGTTCTCAATGCCTAATAAGTGGGATATGAATGTGTTGCATACATTTTATTTGCTAGCTCTCTGTTATTGAATGAGATATTGCATACTAGGCCTGTTATAGAATATTAAGTGATAGTTTACTGGGTAGACTGAGAAATTCATTTTAAAGCACAGAAGGTCTAGACATAAAGATAGGGTTTTTATACAGTAGTAGTCATCTGATTCTAGAAAGTGTTTCTTTTCAATTTAGGGATTTCACAGTAGAAAATGACTTTCAGTTTTTATCTTTTCATGGAGTATATTTTTATTTGTTTATTTATTTTGGTGCTGGGAATTGAACTCAGGGGCACTCGACCACTGGGCCACATCCCCAGCCCTTTTTTGTGTTTTTATTAGAGACAGGGTCTCACTGAGTTGCTAAGTGCCTCACCATTGCTGAGGCTGGCTTTGAACTTGCGATCCTCCTGCCTCAGCCTTCCAAGTGCTGGGATTACAGACGTGTGCCACCGTGCCCAGGCTTCATGGAGTATTTAAATAGTTGCTCTGTGTTCACTTGTTTCCCAGGGGTAGAAATATTTGGCCATGGACAAAGTCAGTATATTAAATGGTTAATACATTCTTTTATGTTATAACAATCTTTCTTTCAGTGTTCCTGAGCTGATACTTCTGTCTTCTTATAAGTGATAATTTCTAGGTTGTCTTCTATAAGATATATTCTAATCATAGCATTAATCTATTTTGTAAATTTTCTCCCTTAGAAAAAACAAACTCTTTAGGAGTCATAAACTACTAATGACCAAATATGACCTTAAGAATACTGGTATAAGCCGGGCACGGTGGTGCACGCCTATAATCCCAGTAGCTCGGGAGGCTGAGGCAGGAGGATTTCGAGTTCAAAGCCAGCCTCAGCAATGATGAGGCACTAAGCAACTCAGAGCCTGTCTCTAAATAAAATACAAAATAGGGCTGGGGGTATGGTTCAGAAGTCGAGTGCCCTGAGTTCAATCTTCTGGTAACCACTCCCCTACCCCCCAAGGGAAAAAAAAGAATACTGGTATAGCGCTGGGGTTGTGGCTCAGTGGTAGAGTGCTTTCTTAGCATACGCGAGGCACTGGGTTTAATTCTCAGCACCGCATATAAATAAATGAATAAAATTAACAAGGTCCATCAACATCTAAAAAAAAAAGGAATACTGTATAGGCTTTCCTTGCTGATTGCTTACTTTCTAAGTCTACTTATTAAAGATTTGTCTTTGAGTTCTGTAGCCATGGAGATTGGCACATATTTTGCAATAATGTGATTAATATGCTATGCATTTTAAAATTAAAACAGTTTGGCATTTTAGAAAATTCTTATCTGCCCTTATTTATTTATTTTAGATACCAAACTACTATAAAATCATAAAGAAACCAATGGATTTATCCACCGTGAAAAAGAAGCTTCAGAAAAAACATTCCCAACATTACCAAATCCCAGATGATTTTGTGGCTGATGTTCGTTTGATCTTCAAGAACTGTGAAAGGTTTAATGAAGTATGTTAGCTTCTAACCTATAGAATATTAATATTTTTTTAGTTTTTGTTTGCTTGTCTGTTTTTTTGGATTTTGTTTTTCTTGAAGGAGTTTTCTAATTTGATTAAAACATTTTTTCTGCTTTAGTTCTGTCAAAAGTAAAAATTTATTTTATTTACAGCTCCAAAGAAGAAAGTTTACTGTGCATAATTTGGAGTATGTAATTAATATTAAGAATGTTATTGAATATCCCTTCCTAAATAAGTTGAGGGTTCGATTAAGTACGGAAAGTAGTCTGCGGTTAAGTAGATTTCGTGCGGTATGATTATAAATGGCCTACATTTTGGATACTTTTAGAAAAGGCATATGTGTACTCATGTTCTTGGATTTTTATTAACATTAGGGTTTTTTGTTGTTGTTGTTTTTTTTTGTTTTTGAGGATAAGAATGAGTTATATACACCTCAAGAAGAAATGTGTTACATATTTTGTATTTATCTTTGGGATAAAATCAAGGCTGCTGTGGAAGTTTTCATTATAGGAGAAGAAAATGGAATTGGATGAGAATCTATAAAACCTTTATAAAGTTTAATACTAAAATCTTTATTGCTGATGAAATTTGGGTGTCATATGACTTACTAAAATAAATCACATTGGAGTCAAAGTCTACTAATAGTTGTCTCTGGGGGCATCTATAGGGCATTTTAATAAAAACATACAAAATCTTTATAAGTTTAAAAGTCTAGTCACATTTATAGCAGTATGCCACAGAGTAAATTAGTAAAATCTCACTAATATGAATTTTTGAAATACAGTCCCAAGTTTTTTGTTATTTTTAATCAGTTTTATTGTTTTCAAATAAATGTGCTTTTATGAACTATAGTTGACAGAAAGACCCATTTTACCTACTTAATTTTATTAACATATTACCTTAAAGATAGAATCTGGTTGTTGAAAATTTGGCAGTTTTTTTAAAGCAACATTTCTTTTATTATTTGTTTTATAAATATTTTTCTCTTGAATAGTTTGATGTGTTCTGACCAATTTCTGCTAAGATTAACCTAATTTAGAATGAGGCAATTATTGAGGTTACACAGTACCTTTAGTAACAGAACTTTGTAAAGAAAGTGGTTCCTTGTTCTATAGAATTTTAGAAGGCACTTAATCTGGTTATAGCAATTTGTTCTCCCTAGTATGGCTGACTTTCGTCACCAATCCTGTGCAGTCTCCTAACTTTAGAAAGGATTATAATTTCCCTTTTTTTTTTTTTGACTCTGGTGTCCTTTTTAGATGATGAAAGTTGTTCAAGTTTATGCAGACACACAAGAGATTAATTTGAAGGTAAGCTTTTCAGACCATGCAAACTTGGTGAAGGAATATGCATTACCAATAGGTGAATATTCCTATCTTTTGCTTGCAGGCTGATTCAGAAGTAGCTCAGGCAGGGAAAGCAGTTGCATTGTTCTTTGAAGATAAACTCACAGAGATCTACTCAGACAGGACCTTCGCACCTTTGCCAGAATTTGAGCAGGAAGAGGATGATGGTGAGGTAACTGAGGACTCTGATGAAGACTTTATACAACCTCGCAGAAAACGCCTAAAGTCAGACGAGAGACCAGTACATATAAAATAAAATGACATGGACTTAAATCAGTTGTTTTAAAAAAAGAAAAGAAAGGAAAGGAAAAAAAAAAGCCCTTTATTTAAGTGTTGCTAGAATATCCTGCCTACAGTGGGCGCCTCCTTGAAGAAGCTGATAGCTTTTATACAGTATTAGATTGAAATGATGGACAGAAAGCATTCTTGTCAAGAAAAGGGGAGAGAACTCTATTTGCAACTTTAAAGTAAAAAAAAAGTAAAAGTGAAATAATTTTGAGGAATTGTTACTAACATGGATGATTCTCTGATTGTTAGAAATTGCAAGTGTTCATGATCATGTGGTATTGATTGGTGCAAGATACTGGGTGTACAAGTAAACATGTAAAGCTCATGTTGCTTGATAAATTGTCTCTCTGAGTTAGAGCGCAGTTATTTAGACAACTTTTAAGCCTCCCCCTCCACATACATTAACATACTTTGTTGTTTTCTAGTGAAAAATCAGTGTAACTCAGATTCCACTTTAATGTCAGTGCAGGTATGCATTGAATCATCATGCCATTATATGTTTTTTTCTCACTTGGATGTTGTTGGGCCTTAGTTTTTTGAATTGGATTAAAGAACTCAACAGCAATTTTATTTTCTATTCATACTTAGGGTCTAGGAAACATGACCATTGATTATCATTTAATCAACTTCAGTGGTCAACTGAAATAAATATGGCAACTTTTCAGTAGTGGATCATATAGACTTATAGTAGTCATTTCCAGAAAACACTTCCACACAGTTATACTTCCCAGTCACATCATCTGATCATACAATTATTCCCATGAAAGGCAGAATGTTTGTTTCAAAATTAATCTAGTTTTCTGTACATTTAAATTTGAGAAGGTAACAACTGGCTCTTATCCAGTCTTCCTTCATATCAGTTTTCTGATAGACCACTATTGGCAAACAGTAATCTGTCAACTACCAAATGTGTAAAATTTTCTGTATTTCACTTTGTCTTATTTGTAAATAGTGAACTAAAACTTCTGGCAGATCAGCAACATTTGCTGAGCCTGTTTTTTAAGCTAATGTGTATTCTTACTAATGTTCCTATTGAGAATGGATTTGTAATATATGCTGTCTATTTCTAATGTTCACATTCATATTTTGAGGTTCTATCTTATTTTAATAGAGAACAGACTTCTCAGACTCTTCAGAAGCAGCTTATTATTGAAATATCAAAATATTGAAATAAACCCGGTGGGGTTAGATTACTCATCCGTCCACCAAGTGGGACATTTGCATGGACTGGGGGCTTAAAGGACTTAGAAGAGACCTGTAAGTAAATCCTGAAAATGAGCCAATCCCCACTTGAATGGTTACTGGAGTAAACCCACCTTTGCTACCCTGATTATAGTACCTGAGGCAGATAACCAACTTGGCTCTGGTTCATTTTTCTTCTCTTCATCTGTGATGCTCAGATTCAAGATGTGTGTTCTAGACTGTATACAGGCTTCTCTTTTGTTGGATTAAAATTTTTAGTCCTACTTTTGTATGGACACATTAGAATATAAAGTGACCAAAATAGAAGAATTTGCCATTAGATATTTTTCAGACGTCAGCAGATTTGTGGCAAATCACTCACCTTTTTAAAAATTCAGTTTAAGCAATTCAGACCATAGGCTACTCAGATTATTTGACAATTGTCTAAGAAGCAAATATTTTTTAGTGCGCATTGAATCAAATAAAGTGCTCTAAAGAAATTATTATACAGATTTCTTTGGGTTGTTTTTCTTTCTTAACATGGGGTGGGGGTAAACAGGAATATGATTCCGGCCTTCTGATGGTATATTTAAACAGTACTGATTTTATTGCTTGTTTTATCCTCTAACTTCTTTTTAGCTTCTCTTTTTTCTTTCTGTTATAAATTAGGCGTTTTTAAAAAACATAAACTAGACTATTTTATCATTTTACTCAAATTTTAAATTCCTAAGAAGAGGGTTTTAAAATTTTTTAAAATTATTATTAGTATTTTTTTTTTTTTGTAAGGGGAAAATTCATTTAAAAATGCTTTTTACCTATACCTACTTCCCTTTTTCCACAATATTCATGATGTCAATAAGTAAACATTTATCTAAGGGCATATTTTTGGAAAGTATAACTTTATTTTATCAAGCTTTTTTGAGTTCTGATATTTTCTATTTGCTTTTCCTATGAGTACTTTTCAAAATTTTTAGTAATAAATCATAGATTCTTGCCAAATGAAGGTGAAAACAAATTTTAATTAAATACTTCTCAATAATTGAAACCCTAAAAGATAACGTGTTCTTGTAAAAACATTTTCATGTTAGATTTTTTTTTTGTTTCCCTTTTGTTAATTTTAATTTTAGATTGATTAAGTCAGTCAGTTTAAAAGCTATATAAAATAAAAATGTCAGCATTTAGTAGGCTTCATTTCTGTTAACAAAGATCATTTTTACTGCTGAGGAATTAGTATTAAATTAATAGTTGTCAATGAGCCACTTTTAAATGAAGATATTCAGTTTGAATTTTCTTGCACACTGATCATTGTGTTTCTAACCTCATTTTCCCAGTTCTAACATAACTGTGGTTATAAAGAATGTTCAGTTCTATGTTTTTTTTCTATTAACTTATGTTTTAAAAAAAAATGAATTCCTGAAGGCAGTTGTTATACTCTCTCACATTTGTATTCTTTGTTAACAGCTAGTATTTTAGATTCGGAAAAAAGTCCACATAACAATGTTTCATTAAAAGCTTTCAAAGTTTTGGCCACAGTTCAGTTTACTTCTTCCATCAGAGAAATAAGAACAAAGTGTTCCTCAGTCTGTTCTGCTGACACAAATTTGTGTTTTTTAAGCACTTGGCTCCACTGATTCACTTAGCTAAGGAATTGCTTTAATAAGGTGCAGTGTATGAAAGTTCCAAAGTATGATTAGATTGTAGATTATGCTCTATATACAAACATCAAACCATCACTGAAATGAGAATGTAATAGATCTGCTGTTGATTTGGGAATCAACAAGTTGGTTCTTTCAGAAACTTCTATTTCTTACATAAGGGAATTTTAGATAATTTAATAAGTCAGTTAATTCTCATTTGTTTTCTTGTAAAAGATTTTGAAATTTTTAGTTAATCCAAAGAAATAATGCTTTAAAGTGTGCAAATTATAGATTTATCAATTACCTCAGCAGGTATCCTGCCATTTAATTATTAGTGATTAGTGTTGATAAGTCTTCCGACTATGCCCTTGGATTGTCTCTTACTATCCAAAATGGGACTAGATGCTGTTGCTCCCCTCTCCCTTAGCCTTTACATCCTGTACCCACCCTCATTCACATATAACACATAAAATATAAAGATCTCATTCCTTGGACTGGGAATGTAGCGCAGTGGTAGAAGTGCCTCTGGGTTCAATCTCCAGTACTGCCCACCTCTACCCCCATAAAAGAAAAACCTCATTTCATTTCTTTTCAGAACCAATGCTGCTCATTTGCTTGCTCAACACTGGATCATTGAGTGGTTTTATAAAAATCTGCCCATTCTAAATCCTTCAGTTAAAACAAGCATTTTTAATTTGCATCATGAACTCTTAATTTATGCACCTATATTTATTATCTGCTGAAGGTGATTCAAGACTTTAAAGGTGTATTATAGTTGGATCATGTATCAAATATGGATGTTAATTTTTCCCCCTCCCAGTTATCTCCTCCTTGATAAAGCAATAACACTGCTTTAAGTCTGTTGCCTAATAGCATGTCATAATTCTCTCCTGGATGGTGATTTTATAGGAAAGTTTGTATGCATATCACCCAATCTATCTTTTAAAAAAATTAAGAAATTTAAATGTATGCTGGAGGTAATAACAATATATTGTGGCATTTTATTTTAAAAATTGGGGAAAGTTGCATATTTTTTTAAAAGTAGGTGTTTGAGTAAAAAAAAAAAAATTGAAGGTATTTTTAAGGAAAAAAATTTATATGCCACAGTTTACATAGACATTTCAGATTTCCACATGTACTCTTGAATATAATGGCTTCTTTTACTTGGCCAAAAGCATGTCTTACTTGGTCAAAATTTGCATTTCTTCCATCTTGGTTTCTTATGTTTGCTTACATGGTCCTTTATATATTTTTATTGTATCTTAGAAACAAAATTATCTTAAAGATTAGTTAATTTGGGCACATTTGTCATATTAAACTACAGAATGTATAAAATTAAGTTTAGCCCTTTGTAGCAAGTGATCTTTAAAAATTGAAAATTCTATTTTAAATTCACCAAATTCACATGTGGGAAGGCACCAAAATGATTTGCAAGTACCATTGCAATATCCCCATTCAATTGTGGCCTAAATTTCATTCTTAAGAATGAAATGCATGTCTGCTCCTGGTCTGAAAAATGTAGGCATTTACTATGTTTTAAAACAGCATTTAAAACATGTATATAAGCCTATAAAGAAGATTGTGCAATTGGAAAGCCTGTAATTTTTCTATGTTGACATGCCTACACACAAAAGGGTTAAATTCACAGCCTTACTCTAGTTCCTTGCTTCCAGTATTTCAACTGGTCTCCTCCCTTCATTATTATTATTACTATTATTTTTGCACATAGTCAACTACCCTTCAATATGATTCTTAAAGAAAAAGTGCTGTTTCTGTGGTATTGTATCCTCTAAATGATCATATTTAATTTTTTTAAACAAGGTTGCAGTTTCTAATTGTTCCGTTCCTGTGTTTTTTGCTGGTGTGTAATAAGAGCAAGTTTTTTCTTTTCATGGTTATTTAATACATTAGCTGCCTGTAAATAATTCTTGTTATAATGCTCTGGAATGTGTTGTAGAAGTTGTATTAGATTAGTTTAAAGCCTTGTTTGAAAAACCACATTGTTTTGGTTATTTCTATTAAATTAGAAAATTGAAAACATTTTCAAATGAATTTCTTTCTTTTTCCCCCTCTTCTCAATGAGTTGGGACTTCATAATTTCAATTCATCTTAAAAACATGTGCAAGACTCTGGAAATCGAGTTGTGAACAAGATGAAATATAACCCTTGCCTTTACAGTATTTAATCTCTGTTAGAATAGTGAATGTTGTGAATATAGTTAGAATGTTGAGTGTTGTGAATATAGTTAGAATGCACAGGGAAGGATCTATTCCAAACTTTGATGTCAGGGAAGTAATCTCTTTCACCCATAAGATAGGTCGGTGAACCTGGCAGAGAGTGAAAATAAAGACATAATATGCAGAAGACTGTGAGTGGGGGTGGTAGGGGAGGAGATATTTCAAGAACTGAAAAGTTCAATTCAGCTATAACACTGTAACTTGGAGTGGTAAAAAAAAAAACCTGAATAACTGAGCAGGATCCTCTTCAAGCAGTCTGCAAGAGATGTGCAAGTGTTTTGGCCTTAAAAGTATGATGGGATCAGCCGGGCGCCGTGGTGCATGCCTGTAATCCCAGCACTTTGGGAGGCTGAGGCAGGAGGATCGCGAGTTCAAAGCCAGCCTCAGCAATGGCGAGGCACTTAGTAACTCAGTGAGACCCTGTCTCCAAATAAAATACAAAAAAGGGCTGGGGATGTGACCCAGTGGTCGAGTGCCCCTGAGTTCAATCCCCGGTACCACAAAAAAAAAAAAAGTATGATGGGATCATAACTGGCAAGTAGACTCCCATTTCTATCCAAAAGGTGAATAAAACATTTTCAGTGAAATGTTTAAAAAAAAGGTTTTGCCAGGCGCAGTGGCGCACGCCTGTAATCCCAGCACTTGGGAGGCTGAGGCAGGAGGATCACGAGTTCAAAGCCAGCCTCAGCACTGGCGAGGCACTTAGCAACTCAGTGAGACCCTATCTCTAATAAAATACAGAAAAAGGGCTGGGGATGTGGCCCAGTGGTCGAGTGCCCTTGAGTTTAATCTCCAGTACCAAAAATAAAAAAAAAAATTAAAAAAAGGTTTTGATCTTAGACCAAACAAGACATCTTTGTAGCCAGGTGCGGTCGCGAACGCCTGTAATCCCAGCACTTGGGAGGCTGAGGAAGGAGGATCACGAGTTCAAAGCCAGCCTCAGCAATGGCGAGGCACTTAGCAACTCAGTGAGACCCTGTCTCTAATAAAATACAAAAAGGGCTGGGGATGTGGCCCAGTGGTTGAGTGCCCCTGAGTTCAATCCCCATTACCAAAAAAAAGTCTTTGTAGAATTTTAAGTAGAATAGGGAGTGGAGGGGTGACATGATCAGATTTTTAATACAATAACTGTTAAGAATAGGTTATGGGAAAGCATGGAGCTGAAGACAAAATGGTAGGCTGTAAATCATCCATGTGAGCCTTAAAACTAGCAATCTGGCAGTGGAATGGAGACGGAAACTGTTGCATTTGGGGATACGTTGAGTTTGAGGTACTGATAGCAAGTTAGGGTATAGGTGTTCATGGTCCTAGCACTCCTGAGAGATCCCTGGACTGAAGAATGCCTATAAGATCCATCTGTTAGGACTAGTGCCTATTTTTATTCACTGGTGAATATACCTCATGGAAGGGTAGAGGAAACAATAGTTAAGAAGTAGAAAAGGAAAACTTCATAAAGACCTGTGTTAGGTGGGAAGAAAGGAGAGTGATAATGGAACATAAGAGAAAAGGGGTTTCAAGAAGGGGTGGTGTAATTATTAGTGATATTAAGTGTTGGCAAGGGCTGGGCGTAGTGGTGCACATGTGTAATCCCAGCACTTGTGAGGCTGAGGCAGGAGGATCATGGGTTCAAAGCCAGCCTCAGCAATGGCAAGGCGCTAAGCAACTCAGTGAGACCCTGTCTCTAATAAAATACAGAAAAGGGCTGGGGATGTGGCCCAGTGGTCGAGTGCCCCTGAGTCCAATACCTGGTACCAAAAAAAAAAAAAAAAAAAAGTGTTGGCAAAAAATAAAGTGGCTGCCAGGCATGGAGGCGCACACCTGTATCCCAGCAGCTGGGGAGGCTAAGACTGGAGGCTGGAGGATCGCAAGTTCAAAGCCAGCCTCGGCAAATGCTAGGCACCAAGCAACTTAGTGAGACCCTGTCTTTAAATAAAATACAAAATAGGGCTGGGGATGTGGCTCAGTGGTCGAGTGCCTCAGAGTCTAATTTCTGGTCCCCCTCCCCCCCAAAAAAAATATAAATAAAGTGGCCATTGCGTTTAGCTGTGACAAAACCATGATGACCTTGGTAAGAGCTGTTCCAAGTTGAACAGCAACAACAAGGGGTCTGTTAATTAAATGAGTGAGGCATGGAGGGAACAACTGAGTGAGCATACACTGGTTTTTCCAGGAATTCTGGCTTTAATTTTTCCTTAGGTTATACAGAATTTACACAGCCATAAATAACCAAGTAAAACATTCGAGTGGAAACTTCTAATCTGGATGAATTTTTTATAGCTCCAAATCCCTGGGTTTTAGCCACTAAAGAGGTTTTGATTTTCAACCCTAGTTTTTCCAGTTCTCTTATGATCTCTCTGAGTTTCACTTGGCTTGTTGTGAAATGAAGGTAGTCATAGCCAGTTCATGAAATTCATATAAAGATGAATTTAAGTGGTAGCATATGGTTGATACCTAGTAAGTTCTTCACAAACATTTGGTTTCCTTTTTTGTGTATTCCATCACCATGAAAAGGGGCAGGTTAGAAAATAATTTCTCCCAGGGCTGGGGTTGTGGCTCAGCGGTAGAGCCCTTGCCTCACACACGTGAGGCACTGGGTTCGATCCTCAATACCACATAAAAAATATATTGTGTACATCTTTTAAAAAAGAAAATAATTTCTCCCATTTTAATGATGAGATGACAAAAGGCTTCCATACTGGACTTCACATCCTTTAAATCTGTCCTCAACTCTTAAAAATTAATGTAATTCTAGCCGGGCGTGGCTCAGGAATCTGAGACAGGAGGATGGCGAGTTCAAAGCCAGCCCTAGCAAAGTGAGGAGCTAAGCAACTCAATGAGACCCTGTCTCTAAATAAAATACAAAATAGGGCTGGGAATTTGACTCAATGGTTGAATGCCCCTGAGTTTAACCCCTGGTATGCCCCACCCCCCCCCGTTAATGTAATTCTACATTAATTGGTTAGATTTCTAAATTCCAATAAACACCCATAATAGGCTTTGAGTTAAAAAAAAATAAAAATACCAAACAATGAACTAATAGGATAAGAAATCTTTACCAGGGATTGAACTTGGGGGCACTCAACCACTGGCCTACATCCCCAGCCCTTTTTTGTATTTTATTAGAGACAGGGTCTCACTGAGTTGCTAAGTGCCTCGCCATTACTTGGGCTGGCTTTGAACTTGTGATCTTCCTGTGTCAGCCTCCCAAGTGATGGGATTACAGGCATGAGCCACCTCGGCTAGAATAAGAAACTTAACAGAGTTTTATCTGAAAGTTCCTCTTTATGTTATCTGGTCTCAGGTGGTAGTGAATGTGTCATTGTTCTTTCATTTGTTAATAGTCCTCTGAAAGGCAGTTGTACATAGGGACATTGTTTCTGACATTATGCAGACTTCATGCCCCTTATGACATAAAATACTTGGAGAGCTGGATGATTCGTTTTTAAAAAATCTTTAATTATAAAGATATTCAAAACTGCACCCCATCATCTATATAGCATTGTTGCCAAAAACGTTGACCCTTAATGTGTCTTATGGAATCAACAAAAGTGGAACGTAGGACATTTATGAGACCTCTCTTTTGTAGTCTTTGAAAAAAATGAAATGTCTATAGTAGGTAAGGAGACTGTTCTAAACATATAAATCGAGTATAGCAAGTGAACTTGAATTTAATTTTTGAATTACATAAACTCAGTCATGAAAGATGCCTCAAGGACATCTAAAAAAATTTTGTGTATGAACTTTTACATAATATAGAATAATGTTTCCTTAGGTATGACAGTGGTTCTATGCTTGTGTAGAAAAATACCCTTTTTCTTTGGAGATGCATGCTGAGATTGCTAGAGAAGAAATGTCACTCTGTTTGCTACATTTCAATGGTTAGGTAAAAGTGTGTATTGGTATTGTGTATGCATAAAATATGTATAAGATACTTCAAATGCAGCAGAATAATATCCAGTGAGTCTTAGTGAAAAATAGATGGGTATTGTTTCAACTTCTTTGTATGCTTTAAATTTTTTAAAATAATAAGTTTAGTGTGGGATTGAACAAAAATCACAAATACAGAGAAGTAGCAGTATTAAAAAATGATAATTGCCGGGCGTGGTGGCACACACCTGTAATCCCAGCACTTGGGAGGCTGAGGCAGGAGGATCATGATTTCATTTTATATAGCATTGTTGCCAAACCTCAGCAGTGGTGAGGCACTTAGCAACTCGGTGAGACCCTGTCTCTAATAAAATATGAAAAAGGGCTGGGGATGTGGCCCAGTGGTCGAGTGCCCCTGAGTTCCATTCCTGGTACCAAAGAGAGAGAGAGAGAGCAGTCAGTGGTGATTTGATTTCTGTCATTCCAAAGAAATTGGGCATCCCCTAAGTTGTGACCATCTGTGGATCACAGCAGAAGCTTAATAGTGATGGAGGGGAGGGAATAGATTTCACTAAGATAGTCACTAAGCAATAACAAATCCCAGTGATGTGGGAGGGGAAGGACTAGAACCCAGAGTTGCTACAATATATGATTTAAAATATCCAGTCCCTAACATACAAAGTATGCCACTCATACACTGAAAATACAAGCAGGCAACAGAGTGACTAGATGTCAAGTTAAAAAGACTTGAAAATTGCCATCAAAATATGTTCCAGAACATGCTGTACACACTGGTGCACCTTGTAGTCCCAGCTACTCAGGAGACTGAGACAGGAGGACCTCTTGAACCCAAAAGTTCAAGGCCAGCCTGGGCAACATAGTGAGACCCACATTTCAAGCAAAACAACAAAAAATTGTTCTCAGAATTTAAAGAAAACTGATTAAAGAAGTAATGCAGCTGGGAATGGTGATGCATGCCTATAATTCCAGGAACTCAATGGCAGGATTGCAAGCTTGTGGCCAACCTGGACAACTTAGACCCTATTTCAAAATACAAAATAGTGGCTAGGGATATAGTGCCGATAGTGTGCCTGAACCACAATGCATGAGCAATATCATAACAAATAGAGAATGAATAAATATTGATAATATCAATTTCTTCTTTCAGGGAAGAAAATAGAAATTCTGGAGGTGCAAAGCACAATAACATTCACTAGAGAGACTCAATGGTAGACTTTAACTAGCAGAATAAAGGTAGAGAAGACCAATTGGACAGAGGACTTAAGAAAAATGAGCTTTTCTTCAAAAACAACGCAGTGACAACTTTAAGCACATCAGCACAGACATAAGGAAGCATCAGAAGGAGAGAAAGGAAAACAATACTTAAATTTTTAAAAAAAAATTATTTATTTGCTTTATTTGTACACAATGCGTTTATTTGTACGTGGTGCTGAGAATCGAACCTGGGCCGTGCACGTGCTAGGCGAGCACTCCACCACTGAGCCACAATCCCAGCCCAACAATCCTTAAATTTTAACAAGCCCCAAAACTTCCCAAATTAACTGAAAAAAATAACCTTGCACATCCAGAAACCTGTGTGAATCCTAAGTTGGGTAGACACAAAGATTTCCACAGATATATAATAAAAACAACAAATGCTGAAAGTCAAAGACAAGAAGAAAGGCAGCTACAGAAAAACATCTTATTTTCATGGAGATCAACAGCTGTTTGCACAGAGAATGGAGCTAGAAGGTAATGGATAACTTTCAAAATGCTCAAAGAAAAAAAATTGTGAATCAAGAATTCTATGTCCAGTAGGGCACATTGGTGCTTTTTTTTTTTTTGCACCAGGGATTGAACTCAGGGGCACTTGACCACTGGGCCACATCCCAGCCCTTTTTTGTATTTTATTAGAGACAGTACCTCGCCATTGCTGAGGCTGGCTTTGAACTCTCGATCCTCCTGCCTCAGCCTCCCAAGTGCTGGGATTACAGGCGTGTGCCACTGCGCCCAGCAACATTAGTACATTCTTGCAAGCCCAGCAGCTCCAGAGACTGAGGCAGGAGAGGAGGCACAAATTCAAAGTTAGCCTCGTCAAAAGGGAGGCACTAAGCCAGGTGTGGTGGCGCACGCCTGTAATCCCAGCACTTGGGAGGCTGAGGCAGGAGGGTTGTGAGTTCAAAGCCAGCCTCAGCAATGGCGAGGCACTTAGCAACTCAGTGAGACCCTGTCTCTAATAAAATATGAAAAAGGGCTGGGGATGTGGCCCAGTGATTGAGTGCCTCTGAGTTCAATCTCTGGTACCAAAAAAAAAAAGGGTGGGGGAGGCACTAAGCATCTTTATTTTAAAACAATTGAATAAAATTATACACATTATTTGCCCTATAAATAATACAAAATTTTAATAAATATGTATGTTTACTAAATAGAACAAAGGAGGTTTGCCAGGAACAAAGTTGTACAGAAACAGGGACATTACAGTTGTTAAAAATAACAAAGGTTTTGGATTTGTGGCATTAATGGTTGTAATTTGTAATATCACAAAAAGCAAAACAAGTTGTTAATTTAATCACATTAAATATGATTGGATTAAACAAAAGACATAAGATTTATAAAACCTGATAGAACTATATACAGGAGACACTTTAGATTTAAAGCTAAAAATAGAATTCAAGTAAAAGGATGGGATTTTGAGTGTAGCTCAGCTTGCTTAGCATACACAGGGATCTGGGTATGATCCCCAGCAAATTAGCTAGTCTAAAGGATGGGATATGATATGTAATGCAAACAGCAATCATCAGAAAGATAGAATAACTATAGTTAGAAAATAGAAATTTAAAAAATTATATAGAAGGACTTTTTTTTTTTAATAAGATAAAAGGATTAATTGACCAGGGAGATAAAATGGGTAAACATATAAATCAATAAAACTTCTGATGGAACACCAAAATATATGAAGCAAAAGCTGACAGCAAGCCAGGCCTGGTGGCACATGCCTATACTCCCAGTAGCTCAGGAGGCTGAGGCAGGAGGTTCTCGAGTTAAAAGCCAGCCTCAGCAAATTAGTGAGGCCCTAAGCAACTCAGCAAGACCCTGTCTCTAAATAAAATATTAGAAAGGGCTGGGGATATAGCATTGTGCTGGAAGTTCTGGCCAAGGCAGTACCCCACTTTTTTTTATTTTTTTTATTTATTTTTTTTTTGGTATCGGGGATTGAAATCAGGGGCACTCGACCACTGGGCCACATCCCCATCCCTTTTTTGTATTTTACTAGAGACAGGGTCTCACCGAGTTGCTAAGTGCCTCTCCATTGCTGTGACTGGCTTTGAACTCGTGATCCTACTGCCTTGGCCTCCCAAGTGCTGGGATTATAGGCATGCACAACTGCGCCAGCTCCCCACTTTCAATAATGGATAGAATAACTACAAAAATCAATAAGGAACAGAAGATGACTTGTACAACCAACTCATCTAACGGACATTTATAGAATATTCCTCTCAACAAACAACAGAATGTACATTGATTCCAAACACTAATGAAATATTTCCCAGGAAAGAGTGTGTTAGTCCATAAAACAAACCTCAGAAAATTTAAAAGATGCCAGGCATGGTGGCGCACGCCTGTAATCCCAGCACTTGGGAGGCTGAGACAGGAGGATCACAAGTTCAAAGCCAACCTCAGCAATGGCGAGGCACTTAGCCACTCAGTGAGACCCTGTCTCTATTAAAATACAAAAAAGTGCTAGGGATGTGGCCCAGTAGTTGAGTGCCCCTGAGTTCAATCCCTGGTACCAAAAGGAAAAAAGAAAATACTTTGGAATGATGGAAATGAAAATAAAACATAACCAAACTTAGGAAATTCGGCTAGAGCCCTGCTCAGAGGGAAATTCTTTTGGCGGGGGGTGGTGATTTTTGTTTCGCCCCCTGCAATCAGGCAGAATTTATGCCTGGGATGTAAAGTCAAATTGTTCAACATCTGGAAGTAAATGTAGTACGTTAGTATAATAAAATACAAAAAGTACAAAATATTCCAATAAGTACAGAAGAAGCATATAACAAAAATCCAATGCCCTTTTTTTTTACAAAACCACTCAACAAACTAGGTACAAAAGGAAACTTCCTCAACCTGATAGAGTATCTGTGAAAAATCCACATTAATGTCATACTTCATATGAAAATGTCATTGTGAGAGCCAGGCACGGTGGTACATGCCTGTAATCCCAGCAGCTCGGGAGGCTGAGACAGGAGGATTGCAAGTTCAATACCAGCCTCAGCAACCATGAGGAGCTAAGCAACTCAGTGAGACCCTGTCTCTAAATAAAAAACAAAAAATAGGACTGGGGATGTGGCTCAGTGGTTGAGTGCCCCTGAGTTCAATCCCCATACCATGATATCATGGTGAAAGACTGAATGGTTTCTCTCAAATGTCAGGAAAAAAGGATGACTGCTTTTACTACTACTATTTTGCATTGTGCTAGAAGTTCTGGCCAAGGCAATTAGGCAAGGAAAAAAAAAAAAAAAAAACGTTGGAAAGGAAGAAGTAAAACTATCTATTCATATACACACACAATTATGCATAGAACATTTTAAGGAATTCACTAAAAAAACTTTGAGGACTACTAAATAAGTTCAACAAAGTTCCAGGATCTAAGGTCAGTGTATGAAAGTATTTCTACACGCTTGCAATGAGCAATCCAAAAATGAAATAAAGCCATTTTACTAGCTAGGCATGGTGGTGCATATCTGTAATCTCAGAGACTCAGGAGGCCAGCCTCATTAACTTAGTGAGACTCTGTCTCACAATAAAGAATAAAAGGACTGGGGATGTAGCTCAGGGATAAAGCACCCCTGAGTTCAATTCCTAGTACTGATATTTTATCCATAGAATGGAATATTAGCCAGGAAAAAAAGGAAGAGTATGAATGAACCTTGAAAACATTCTAAATCTAAGAAGTAAATCATGCACACACCACATACTCGATCCATAATTCCATACAAAATATTCCACAAAAGAAACTTGACAAGGAGTAGAAAATAAACTAGTGTTTACTTACAGCTGGGCACTGATGGATTATTGGGGTTGATAACTAAAAGGTTTGTATTTTGGGGGAAGGTGATTAAAATGGTCTGAAACTATACTAAAAATATTGGATTTTATACTGCATGTGTGAAATATCTCAATCTGTTTGAGGGGAAACCCTTCTAAACAATAAAAGAACAAAATACTGAACAATAACAGCACATAAGTTGGAAAAAGGAACTCAAACTCAAAACATTTTTGACTCAAGGAGTCTTGAATTTTTTGATGGTAAGGTTAAGATGTTACCAGGAACTGGAGTTGTAGCTCAGTGGTAGAGCACTTGCCTAACGTGGGGCACTGGGTTTGATCTTCAGCACCACAAAATAAATAAATAAAAAATAAAGGTATTGTGTCCACCTACAACCTATATATATAAATAAAAGCCTACAACTAAAATATATATAAATAAATAAAAGTGGGGTGCGGCGGTTCAACGCTAGTAATCCCAGTGGCTTGGGGGTCAGACAGAAGAATTGCAAGTTCAAAGCCAACCTCAGACAAGGTGAGGCGCTAAGCAACTCAGTGAGACCCTGTCTCTAAATAAAAGCAAAATGGGGCTGGGGATGTGGTTCAGTGGTCGAGTGCCCCTGAGTTCAATCACTGGTACAAAAAAAAAAAAAAAAAAAAAAAGATGTTAGTTACCATTAGGCATTGGGTCAAGTATGTATGCATGTTAAAACTTCAAAGGTGGGCTGGGTTGTAGCTCAGTGGTAGAGTGCTTGCCTGGCATGTGTGAGGCACTCGGTTTGATTCTCAGCACCACATATAAATAAATAAAAATTGTTAGATAAATTCCACTGTTGGCCTGGAATTTATCTAACAAAAGTAAAGTGCCATCAACAATTAAAAGAAACTTAAAAAAAAAAAAAAAAAAAAAACTTCAAAGGTAACCTTTAAAAAAAAATAACAGAAATAGAGTGTGTAATATACATAAAAGGAAAAATGAGAAAATCTGAAGGAAGGAAGGAGTGCATTAAACATGATGAACAGAAAGCAAAATAGGTCCAAATGTTAATGAATAGAAACGTAAACAGACCAAGCTGACAAAAAGGAACTTTGTCAAATTGCATTTAAAAATCTATATAGCAACCGGACGTGGTGAGGCAGGAGGAGTGCAAATTCAAGGCCAGCCTCAGCAAATTAGGTCCTCAGCAATTTAGCAAGACCCTGTTTCAAAATTTAAAAAAATTTTAAAGAGCTGAGCATGTGGTTCAGTGATGAAGTACCCCTGGGTTCAATCCTCAGGCCACCCCAAAAGAAAAATACTAAGCAGGTTGCTTGCTTGGATGGTTGCTTAGCTTTCAGGTAAAGGCATATGGTGGTGGCCTTGTCTTCTGTACTGGGATGAACCGCTCTCCTGGTGGAAACAGGGAAGCTGAGCCTGAGCCATGGCCAGTACAGTGGTAGCAGTTGGACTGACCATTGCTGCTGCAGGATTTGCAGGCCGTTGTGTTTTACAAGCCATGAAGCATATGGAGCCTCAAGTAAAACAAGTTTTTCAAAGTCTACCAAAATCTTCCTTCAGTGGTGGCTATTACAGAGGTGGTTTTGAAACCAAAATGACAAAATGGGAAGCAGCATTAATACTAGGTGTAAGCCCTACAGCCAATAAAGGAAAAATAAGAGATGCTCATCGGCGAATTATGCTTTTAAATCACCCAGATAAAGGAGGCTCTCCTTATATAGCAGCCAAAATCAGTAAAGCTAAAGATTTACTAGGTAGGCAAGCTAAAAAATGAAGTAAATGTATGATAAATTTTATGCTCATTCGTTTATGTATATGAGTACTGATTTTTTTATAATAAAATTTCTCAGCCGGGCGTGGTGGGGCACGCCTGTAATCCCAGCACTTGGGAGGCTGAAGCAGGAGGATCGCAAGTTCAAAGCCAGCCTCAGCAATAGCGAGGCACTTAGCCACTCAGTGAGACCCTGTCTCTAACAAAATACAAAAAAGGGCTGGGGATGTGGCCCAGTGGTCGAGTGCCCCTGAGTTCAATCCCCAGTACCAAAAAAAAAAAAAAAAAAAAAAAAAAAAAATTCTCAGAGGGACTGGGAATGTGGCTCAGTGGTAGAGTGCTTGCCTAGCACGTGCGCGGCCCAGATTCGATCCTCAGCACCATGTAAAAATAAAGGCATTATGTACAACTAGAACAAATATTTCTTTTTAAAATTTCTTAGAGCTCCACAAAAAGAAAAAAGAAAAATACTAAGCATACTAACAAATTCACTACATAATCATGAAAGGGTCATTTTGCCAGGAACATATAACTATAATAAACTTGTAACCACCTAAAAACATAAATTCAAAACAGAATGGTGAAATGAAAAATGAAAAATCCACCATTTTGTGACATTTAAATGAGTTGTAAAAACAGATATGGACAGCTTTATGCCAAAATCTTGAAAATTTAGATGAAATTAACAAGTTCCTAAAAAAATTCAAACTGATGTGAATTTAAAGAAACTAGATCTATAATTACTCATCCACTGGAGAAAACTCTGAGGATAAATGTCTTCAGGGTTTTTTTGTTTTTAGATGTGTCTCCCTATGTTGTCCACACTGGCTGGCCTCAAACCCATGGGCTTAA
This sequence comes from Tamias sibiricus, assembly GCA_025594165.1. Classification (NCBI taxonomy): domain Eukaryota; kingdom Metazoa; phylum Chordata; class Mammalia; order Rodentia; family Sciuridae; genus Tamias; species Tamias sibiricus. Next base: position 105,068,154 of record CM046658.1, on the reverse strand, counting down.
GTGATCCTCCTGCCTTATCCTCCAAAGTAGATGGGACCACAGGCACACTACCACACCCAGCAGATAAGTAGTTTTATATATTAATTCTACTAATCACACGAAAAAGAAATAATGCTTACTTTATGCAATCCCTTTTAAAGAAACTAAAAAAGGAAATACTTACTAACTTCTTTTCTATTCAATTTTTGCCCCCAAGTTAGAAAACCCAACCAAAGGGTTGGGGTTAGATTTTTCATTCTTTGATGATCTACCTATGCTCATGATCTTTTCATACTGTCTCCATCTATCAAACTTTATCCTTTAGTACTTCATCACAAATGTATTGACATTCTACCTCCATAAGCATAATCTTCCTGACTACACGTGTCCATCAGTACATGACTATTTGTGTGCTAATTTGTACAAGAGATTTCCTAACTGCTGAGTCTTTGGAAGATATGTTGTTTTTTTTTTTTTTCAATCTACTAAATAAACTTCCACCTACATTTAAATAAACAGTAGAGTCTTGCCTTTGAAGTTAAAATTTTTGCCTCTTGGCATCTTCCATTCTTCTGGGTACCAGGACCCTGGTGGACGACAGGCCCTTCACTGGGCATGAGGCTGCAACAGGAGCCAGCCTGTATGCTGATGTTTGGTAGTAGGAGAACCCCTGTTACTTCTTGGATAATGGAAGTTTCTGTTCCACTTGAAATGGCTATTTAATTTAAAAAACAATACCTTTCTCTCCATGTCTTTCAAATCTGAGAAATGAAAGATCATCCTTGGCAATTAGGTAAAGCCTTGAGTGGTAATAGCTGGTTGTGTGTCAAAAATGGTTCTCAAGATCATTAAATAAGCCTTTACAGTGGTATACAGTGTGTGATCCATCAAGAGGCTTGACAGTCTGGAATTTTTCTGGCATTAAATCCTTTTTATTTTTATATTACTAGCTAAGTTTAACATTTCCTGAAATTACCATGGAAATATTTCAATATTTTAACCATGAAGTTGTGCTCCATTTGTGTACAATGTGTCAAAATGCATTCTACTGTCATGTATAACTAATTAGAACAAATAAAAAATAAAATATTAAAAAAGAAAAAGCTTTTAAAAGCATTTTTGTTATATTGCTATAAACTTCCTTGTATGGGGCTGGTGTTGTGGCTCAGCTGTAGAGCACTTACCTAGCATGTGCGCGGCCCGGGTTTGATCCTCAGTACCATGTAAAAATAAACACATTGTGTACAACTAAAGCAAATAAATAAATATTTAAAAATAAATAAATAAATAATAAACTTCCTTGTAGCTGAAATACACGTGTGCGTGCACACGCACACACACACATATTAACCATGAATGTGGTGCATACTAGCCAAATATCAGCTGTGATGTGTCCACTGAATTTAGCCCAGGGTCTGTGAGTTTTGGCTTCTTGATGAACAGTTAGTCCCCCTCACCCCCCAACCCCCCGCGGTGGAGGATTGCTATTGAGTAATGTCACACCTGGGCCATTTTTTAAAAATTCATAATTTTGTTTTACAACATATCAGTCTTTCCCTGGTAGAAATGAAGGAAAAAAAAAAAAAAAAAAAACCTAAACAGGGTCCAAACAAGTAACTTGAAAAGTACTAAAATTGACAATGAAAACAAATGCTACTAATAAAACAATTGTAAATGGGGAAATTTTTTTAGGCACTTTAATTGCCAGGAGTATAGGATAAATTAAAATGGTGAGTGAAGAAAATTGATAAAAGAGAACACATTAGGGCCGGACACTGTCGCGTATGCCTGTAATCCCAGTGCCTCGGGAGACTGAGGCAGGAGAATCGACTTTGAGACCAGCCTAGCAATTTAGCAAGGCCCTAAGCAATTTAGTGAGACCATGTCTCAAAACTTAAAAATAAAAAAATTTTTAAAGGGCTGGGGATATAGCTCAGTGGTAAAGTGCTCCTGGTAAATCCTCAGTACCAAATGTACCAAAATAAATAAATTCCTTAACAAAAGTTTAGAAAACCTAGCTGCCCACTAGAAATGGAGGAGGAGAGCATACAGATTGCAAATCCGAAATTAACATCACAAAAGAACCCCCTTGCCACATCTGCATGTATGACTTCTACCTGTCCAGGTAAAGGCTTTTCTCCATGAAACCTTGCTCAACCCCCTAGCAGCACAGCTTTCTCCTTGTCTGAATGCTGAAGCATGAAGTCTAAATAAATCTTTTATATTACTTACCACATGCCACTCCATGATATCTGCCTAAACAACAAACACCCCCCCTACCCCCTAACTAGCATCCCTTGCCTTGTCCCCCTCACAAGGCTTCCCTTCAGTCCCACAGGACATCTTTCTCCACCATGCCTTGCTCACAACAGCTTCCTTAGTCTGGAGCATCCTTCTCATTTCTTCTCTCCAGATTCCACTAAGGCTTAGGACAAAAGCTACCCACCCTTAGGAGGATTTCCTGGATTCTCTAGTGGGCTGGACCAATTCCTGAGTGGCTACAGCCTTTCTGCAACCCAGTCTCTTCAGGAACTCATTTGTCCTTAGATGACAGGGGCTCCACATCCAGGACAAGTCTCTAGATTTGCTGAATGACTCAACAAGCAAGGGTGTTCAGTCCCCTGTCTCCTACCAGCCTGCCTCATTCTGGCGATAATGACTGAGACCCACTAGGTGCTGGGGTACCTTAGTTCACACTGCAGCAAGGTACCTACTCAAAGTGTTGGATTCCGGGCAGGGAGGCTGTGCCTCCCAGGTAGAAGGCCACACCTCCCCAGATACTTTGTGAAAAGACTACATTTCCCAGGTGCCTCAGCCTGGCCAGCAGGTACCCTCGCCACTGCTTCCTGACCTCCAGCAGCCTATGGACACACTCGCTCCAGGGGTCTCCCTGACCACCAGTTCGCTATTTAAGCCTGCTCCAGACTGAAACCGCCCCTTCCTTCCTGTTCTCCCTTGTTCCGAGCTCTTCTAGTCCTCCCCCTTTCCCATTCCCTATCCCTCTTCCCCTCCCTTCCTTTCCCTACCCTTCCCCACATGGCACCCCAATAAACCCTTTTATTTCATTTAACACAGTGTTCCTGGCTAAGCTAACTTTGTTCAGCATTTTCCAACACAAAGAAGCTTAGTCTTCTCACTGACGTTAAGAGTTGTAAGAGCTAATGAAGGGCATGGCAGCACTGAGCGTCCACCTGCCCATGGGGCCACACGTGCCTTGCGCTTGCCTCAGTTTCTTCATACACCCATATGGCCTCATCCTCCAGAAACCTTGACATTGAATCTTTCCCCTTCTCCTCTCCCCCTCCCCCCCTCCCTTTTCCCCTCCCCCCTCCCCCCCCTCCCTCCTACCCTGAACTACCCCTCCAGGCCACAGCAGATCTCACTCACCATCTCAGTGAGGGCCTTCTGCTCAGAAGCTATTTAATGAATACTTCCCAACTCAGATGAGAAGAAATCTCATCTAATTAAGTTACCAATCTCTAATTGAAATTCTATCATTAATTGTGGGATGTAACCCCAACTTCCTAGGCCTAGACTCCCCCTACCTACCAGGTATCCTAGAAACACACTCTAGGGAAGGAGAAGGGCTTGTTGGTGGGGGAGGGGTTTGGCAGCTCAGCCTTGCCCCTCTCCCCTTGGCTGCTCAGCAGAACTGCCTCTTAAGAAAACCTGTTTGTCTGCCTGCCCAGGCTGGCCTGTCAGCTCCCATCTGCCAGTCCCATCTGTTCTTCCCAGACCACCACCCTTTTGCTGCTACTGCTGCTCTCCCATCATTTCTGGCTCCCTGCAAACCCTGCCACCTCTCAGCTTCTCCCTGGGGAGCTGTTACCCTAACTTTCTTTGCATCTCCTCTCTTGCCAGGATTGTGTGTGTGTGTGTGTGTGTGTGTGTGTGTGTGTGTGGTATTGGGGATTGAACCCAGGGCCTTGTGCATGTGAGGCAAATGCTCTACCAACTAAGCTCTATCCCCAGCCTCCTGCCAATTTTTAAAAAAAATATTTATTTATTTGCTTTAGTTGTACACAATGCTTTTATTTTTATGTGGTGCTGAGAATCGAACCCGGGCCGTGCACATGCTAGGTGAGCATTCTACAACTGAGCCACAACCCCAGCCCCCTGCCAATTTTATCTCAATTCCTTAACCAACTCCTGCCCCCACTCATTCCTCCTGCAAGGCATCTGAGGAGCCACTGTTCAGCAGTCGGAAGGAAAGAAACATTGAATTGTGCCTTTCTACATACATGCCACTCCAACTTGGGTTGTTCTCCTCATTGTGGTCAAGGAGAGTGAGACCAGAGGGTATTCCACCAAAACAGATCTCTTTTGGTGGTTCACAAGCCTCCAGGTGGGGAACAGACAGAATCTTATTCCTCACTGAAATCTTACACATGAACTCCAGAGGTAGAGAGGTAATGGAAGCCCTGTGAGAGAGGTCATGGGCCAGATGACCCTACTAGTTAGTTACCTCTGGGGCCTGGAACATGGATTTCTTGACTGCATCCAGTGAACATTTGCTGGGCATCACCTGTGTGCCACACAGTGAGTCAGAGCCACTGCCACTTCAAGAAGCTCAAGGTCTTATTTGCACTCCCACCCCAGGGCTCTTCCCAAGTACAGCTGCTGCTATGGAATGAATTTTGGGTCACTGCTATAAGAGGAAATTATTCTAATTTTCCTGACCCTGTGCATAGCAAGGTCTTAAATGCCCTTGCATACTTATTCAATGAATCTATCTCATTTTTCCTGATCTAAGATTTACAACAGCAGGGGCCACATAACCACTCTTGTTGCTGTGGAGTAGGATTGTCCATGGAGTGCTAAGGGAGTGACCTGGACTTTCCGCAGTTGTGGGCAGGAGGCTGCCCCTGATGTGTTAGGAACAGACTGATTTTGACCTAGTTTCCCTGACTTCACAATCTCAGGAGAACTCTTTTCTCCCTGGGACAGTTCCCTGTGGGTAGCACCAGCTTTCCTAGCACCCTACAACTACATCTTCCATTCTAGAAGGATGACAATAACCAACATTTATTCAGTGCTTACTTTGTGTGAGGTATTATTTTAAACACTTTCAGCAGAGCAATTCTTTCAAACCTCTCTGACAAGTGAAGCTAGAATCTGACAGGAAGTCAGTATAGATAGGTAAATTGAGTCGGGCTAGATCAAGAAAGCCAATTTTGAGCAAGTCCTGGTGTTAGAAAAGTTGCAGGATAGATGAACGCACGCTGAAACCGCCATATAGGAAAAGGGAAAGGGGTTTATTGAATTACCAAAAGAAGCACGTGGAGGGGATGGGGACGGACCGCGAAGGAAGAATGGGGAACGGACAGGAGCGGGGCGAGCAGGAACAGAGAAAGGCAGGAACAGAGAGCGAGCTCAGTCCGGGGCTGGTTTAAATAGAGTAGGGGTCATAAAACCCCCTTGGAGTGAGTCCTTGCCCTATAGGCTATCAGAGGTCGGGGGGGGGGTGTAGTGGACAGGGCACTTGCTGGTCAGGTTTCTTGGTCACGCTGAGGATCTTGGGAGGTGTAGTTTTTAAGAAAGCACCTGGGGAGGTGTGGCCTTCTGCCTGGGAGGTGCGGCCTCCTGCCTGGAATCCAACATTCCCCCCTTTTTGATTTCTTAGGAAGCGGGGCGTCGTGTTTCGATCTGGCTGCTTCAGAGCTGAAATGGGGCGACGTGGGGTAGTTTTGGGGGGGGTGCGGGCAGGCAGGTCAGGCTTGAGGGTGAAAAAAATTCCCAGGAGGCAGGCACCAAAAAGATGGATCTCTGCAGGAGTGAATTGAATGAAGGTTCCTTGAAGCCATAAATCGGTGAGGGTGTCAAACCAGGCTTCTGAAGAAAGTCACTGAGGGAGTGAGCCGGAGAGCATGTAGAAATTGTGGGTCTTGCGAGTTTGCAGGTAACACTATTATGGAAGCAACAAAGGGAAAGAAGGTGAGATGGATTATTGTCTGTAGGCCTGCATTCCACCAGGTGGAACTTACGGTGAAGAGGCCAATGGAGCGTGCGAAGCACATCATAATGAGCATCAGGTGGCAGCATAAGGGCAGGACTCAGCAGGGCTCTCTGGTTGGAAAGTCATTTGTTGGTTTTTTTCAACAGTTGATAGTCCCTGGAAAAACTGGTTAAAGGTTCAAAACGAGAAAAAACAGAAAAGATTATTTTGAGATGGTATCAGGAACACAAGAGAAGCAAATTTTTAGGGGATCGGTGGGAATGGGAGAGCAAGTATACTGAAGTAGTTGTTTGTCATCCCTTTGTGGATCTTCAGTTGGTTGAGTAGCTGGTTTCAGTCTGGAAATATGAGTCCAAGAAGTTCTGAGGTTTCACGAAGCTTAGCAGCTGTGGGTGTGCACAGCACAACCTGGAAAGGGCCTGTCCACTTTGGGACAAGGGAGACTGTTTCTGTGTCCTGGGGAGGGGAGAAATATAACCAAGAACTGGGTGTTAATGGGAATGAAGCAGTGAGTCTACCTGGGTCAGGCAGAATGAAATCTTGGCACTTCCATAACTGATGTCTAATGAAGGACAAGATGGGAAGAGAAAGATATTTGGGTAGGGGTCCTTGAGTTGGGGAAACTCCAAGTGGAAGAGCTGGTCGCCCAAACATAACATCAAAAGGGGATAGTAAGGAGGGCTTTTTTGGGAGGACCCTGAGCCTAAAAAGGGCAAGAGGGAGTAACTTGACACAGTCTAAGTGGAGTTCTAGGGAGAGTTTAGTCAGGACATCCTTAAGAGTCCTATTTGTCCTCTCTACCTTCCCTGAAGACTTGGGATGATATGGGATGTGAAAATGCCAAGGGATATTGAGGGAAGTAGAAACGCTTTGGGTAACCTGGGAAACAAATTCAGGCCCGTTGTCAGACTGGATGGACGTGGGCAATCCGAAACGGGGAAGGATTTCTGAGACTAGAATGGAGGCTACTGTGGAGGCCCTTTTATTGGAAGTGGGAAGGCCTCCACCCATCCAGAGAAGGTGTCTACCAAAACCAGGAGATATTTGTGTCTCCGGGCAGCTGGCATGTTGGTGAAATCTATCTGCCAATCGGCTCCTGGAAGCTGGCCTCGAGCTTGGTGAGAGGTAAATGTTCCTGGTTTAAGGGGAGTATATGGGTTAGTGCGCTGACATGCAGTGCACGCTGAGGTGAGCTGATGGAGAAACTGTGTGTCTTCCGGAGTCAGGGTGAGGAAGGAGGTAGCGAAAGTCTTGAGGGCCTGAGGGTTAGGATGGAAAAGGGAATGGAGATAGGAGAGGATTGATTGTGTGGAAGGGGATGTTCCCGTAAAACCCGGCGATCTAGGGATCCTGACTCTGGCCACGGATTGGATAACGGGTAAGAAGGCCAGATTTTTGTACATAACTTTATCAATTTGTTTTTCTTAATCAAGGGTTTTAAGCCCAAACGTGCCCGATTTCTTAGGAGGCATGTGAGGGGTGAGTTGGCTGGAGCTGATAGGGAAGTTCCCATATTTCCTGTTAACGGGGAGAGGCTGATACAGTATTTTGAAAGGCGTCCCTCTCAAAGTATGTATCAGAGTGAGATCCAAGTCCGCTCGCCCAGTCGTCACCGGGTCAAACGAACATGGGACATCTGAGGAACCGCATCCCGTCCCGGATGGGGGGTTTCTCAAGATGCCAGGGGACTATGAGCTTACTCTGCGGAGATTTTCGGGTTTTTTTCCGTTCCGAACGGAAAAAAGGAAGCTCAAGTCCGGAGTGTGGAGGGGAACTTCTCTAGCCACTCACAGCCGAGAGCCCTAATCTTACAGCTGGAAATTTTAGAGCGGGCGGATAAAGGTGAGCGGGCAGACAAAGGTGGGGGAGGGGGAGGGGAGTTCCCGGGGTCCACCGTCGCCCTTAAGACTTGGGTGGGGTGCTCTCCCCCCTGTAAGGCCACGGGCGAGATTGCCGGAAACTCAACGGTCAATTTTCACCACGCATTGGCCAGACAGGTTTAGGAACTCCGGGTGGATGGGGGGCTTACCGAAGTCCAGCGATGCCATAGAGAAGGTGGACAGATGAACGGAGACGGGCTAGATGCACGTTTCCTTCCCGGGTTTCGGCACCAAAATGTTAGAAAAGTTGCAGGATAGATGAACGCAAGCTGAAACCACCGTATAGGAAAAGGGAAGGGGGGTTTATTGAATTACCAAAAGAAGCACGTGGAGGGGATGGGGACGGACCACGAAGGAAGAATGGGGAACGGACAGGAGCAGGGTGAGCAGGAACAGAGAGAGGCAGGAACAGAGAGCGAGCTCAGTCCGGGGCTGGTTTAAATAGAGTAGGGGTCATAAAACCCTCTTGGAGTGAGTCCTTGCCTTATAGGCTATCAGAGGTCGGGGGGGGGGGGTAGTGGACAGGGCACTTGCTGGTCAGGTTTCTTGGTCACGCTGAGGATCTTGGGAGGTGTAGTTTTTAAGAAAGCACCTGGGGAGGTGTGGCCTTCTGCCTGGGAGGCGCGGCCTCCTGCCTGGAATCCAACACCTGGGAAGTTGGAGAAGTTGGACACTGTCCCTTGAGGATTCCTTCAGAGCACTTCCTCCACCCTTATCAAGAACCTGCCCCTGCCCCAACCTATTGCCAAGGTAACCTGTCCCAGGAACTACCCCTCCCAACAGGGAGCTATTAAGTTGTTAATTAATGTATCCTAGGCGGGTCCATCCTGCCCTCCCCATTCAGTCAATCTGCTTCTCAACTTTTGGCCATCTCACCAGGTATTCCTGGGCCTGGTCATATACTCAGGAAGGAGAGAGATAAGGGGAAGAGGGCAGGAAAAAAAAGAAGCCTAGGACATATAAAATCCTAGCAACTTGGAAGGCTGAGGCAGGAGGATCCTGAGATCAAAGCCAGCCTCAGCAATGGTGAGGCACTTAGCAACTCAGTGAGACCCTGTCTCTAAATAAAATACAAAAAAAGGGCTGGGGATGTGGCCCAGTGGTCAAGTGCCCCTGAGTTCAATTTCTGGTACCAAAAAAAAAAAAAAAAAAAAAAAAAAAAAAGGCAGAACTGCCTCACTTCTTGGGATACCACAATACCAGCAATGGCCCCCTCTCCCACCCGGGAGAAGTCTATGTTACCCTTTTTATTTTATTTTTTTCTTTTATTCTAAGTTGTTAATATATGACAGCCGAATGCATTACAATTCATATTACAAATATAGAACACATTTTTACAAATCTCTGGTTGTATACAAAGTATATTCACACCATTCGTGTCTTCATACATGCACTTAGGGTAATGATATCCATCTCATTTTACCTTTATTTTTTTACCCTCTTGCCCCTCCTTTCGCCTCCCTCCCCATTGGCCTTTCTAGTGTTCCTCTAATCCTCCTATGCTCCCTGTCCCAACCCCACTTTGAATCAGCTTCCTTATATCAGAGAAAACATTCGGCACTGGATTTTTGGGATTGGCTAACTTCACTTAGCATTATATTCTCCAACTTCATCCATTTACCTGTGAATGCCATTATTTTATTCTCTTTTATTGCTGAGTAATTATCTATTGTGTACATATACCACATTTTCTGTATCAATTCATCTACTGATGGGCATCTAGTTGGTTCCACAGTTTAGCTATTGTGAATTGTGCTGCTATAAACATTGATGTGGCTGTGTCCCTGTATTATGCTGTTTTTAAGTCCTTTGGGTATAGACCGAGGAGTGGGATAGCTGGGTCATAAGGTGGTTCCATTCCCAGTTTTCCAAGGAATCTCCAAACTGCTTTCCAGATTGGCTACACCATTTTGCAATCCCACCAGCAATGTATGAGTGTGCCTTTTTCCCCACATCCTCTCCAACATGTATTGCTGTTTGTGTTCTTAATAGCTGCCATTCTGACTGGAGTGAAATGAAATCTTAGTTTTGTTTTGTTTTTTTAATCTTTATTTATTTCTTTCTTAATATTTATTTATTTGCTTTAGTTGTACACAATGCGTTTATTTGTACGTGGTGCTGAGGATTGAATCTGGGCCACGCACGAGCTAGGCGAGCACTCTGCCGCTGGGATCTGAGCCACAATCCCAGCCCTAATCTTTATTTTTATGTGGTGCTGAGGATCGAACCTAGTACCTGAGCCACAATCCCAACCCCTTAAAGTGGTTTTGATTTGCATTTGTTTAATTGCTAGAGATGTTGAACATTTTTTCATGTGTTTGTTGATTGATTGTATATCTTCTGAGAAGTGTCTGTTCAGTTCCTTGGCCCATTCATTGATTGGGTTACTTGTTTTATTTGGTGTTAAGATTTTTTTTTAAATATTTATTTATTTGCTTTATTTGTACACGATGCGTTCATCTGTATGTGGTGCTGAGGATCGAACCCGGGCCGCGCACTTGCTAGGCAAGCGCTCTACCGCTGAGCCACAATCCCAGCTCCCAGGTGTGTTAAGATTTTTGATGGGCTATGGCTCAGTAGTAGAGTGCTCCTCTCACATGAGTGAGACCCTGGGTTCGATCACCAGCACCACATAAAAAAAATAGGTATTGTGTCCACCTACAAATAAAAAAAAAAATTTTTTTTTTAATTTTTTTTGAAGCCGGGCATGATGGCACATGCCTATAACCCCAGCACTTGGGAGTCTGAGGCAGGAGGATCACTAGTTTTGTTGTACCCAATTTTCAGGGAAAAAGTCTCACAAGCCACTCACGTAATAGCCAATGAAGCCTTTATTCTGGCCAGGGCCACCAACTACATCCAGTACAAAGCAGGATAGTAGAAAATGGCGCCTGCTCAGAGCAAGGGCAGGGTTTATAAAGCACAGGGTTGTTATGCCCTCAAGCCCTCAGGTGGAGAGGGTTTAAGGGTGGGTTAATGGGCCATTAAGGGGGGGGTCAATGGGCCATCAGGTGGAGACAGTCCAAGTCCAGTTTAAGTCACCTTTGCTTATAAAATTCCCCACTGGTCTTATGGGGTGGGGGTAGAACAAATCTTTGTTCTCCTCCATAATCTGCCATCCCCATGTTTGGTTGAGAAACCAGCAGATGCGAGACTGAATGCCGGCACTGGGGACTCCCCTGATAACAGGCAGGAGGAGGGGTGATATTGAAAGTCCTAAAGCTCCTCCTGGAAGGGGCAATTTCTGGAACAGATTACCTTGGCAACAGGTTGGGACAGGGGCAGGGTCTCCACAAGGGTGGAGGAAGGGCTCTGAGGGAATTAACTTTACAATTTTCCAGTGGACAGTGTCCCAATAGTCTTCAACTTCCCAGGACTCATTCAAAATTGGCTTTCTTGGTCTGACCTGACTTGATTTACCCATCTATACTAACTGCCTAACAGATTCTGGCTTTAGGAACTCCTTACTACTGTAAGGGAAGGGGAGGATGACCAGATCTGGCTTCTTCAAGCTGAACAGGGGTGAACAGATGGGGGCAAGTAGTTCGAAGTTCCCTTTTTAGAAGTCAGGTCAGATTGAAGCCAGGTTGTCATCAGGGACCAGTGCTTCTATGAGAGAAACAAAAACCATGAGTACTGAATAAATGTTGCAGCATCTAGAACATGTCAATGTATACCACGAATACGGTAGCAGTCAATAATTTCTCACCAGGAGGTGTAAAGGCTGAGAAGTTATCCCCATAATAAGGCTGGAGTGGACATGGCCTTTATTTGGGAATATAAATCTTTAACATCCAGAGTTAGCAGGAATGTAAACACAACATTTAATGTTACAGATGTCTATCCAGATAAGATGGTAATCAAGCTACTTAATGTGATCTGATCTTACAAAATCTTTCTACTGGCATGACTTCTGTGTCTACTAGTAGAGAACCCTTTATTTCTGTTACTTAGGGCTAGATAATCATATTACTGAATATTAAGCCTACCTGTGTAGGTTCTATAGGCCTTAAACTAACTAAAAACTTTTGACTTGGCAGTCACTTAATAGTTAAAACTGTTTCTTTTTATAATTATCAGTCATTTCTGCCTAAAAATCTCTTTTGTAGCCTTCAGTCTTAAATTCTTGGGGCTAATACAAGTGTATATTTTAAATTACATTTAACTATTATTTCTTCAATGCCCAGGAATGGTTGTGTTTTGGTTTCAACTGTTTTTGTTAGGTGTTTAAGATGAAGCAGGTCAAACCAACTTTTGCTTTTATCTATTGCTAAGAGTCAGCTGATTTCTGATGGGAATAACTCTTGGGGGAACTTGAGAGCAGCTTTTCTGTTCTGCTCAGTGCCTTTTGAGCTTGGATGGGTCCAGGTCTTGCTTGACCTTGTGGCTTCACTTGGAAGCACCAGGGATGTCTGTCTCCCTTTCCAAGGACCCTCCTTTTCATAGCAAGTGCACTGATTGGCTTCTGTGGCTCAGAGTTGCAAAGCTTTTCAGAGAAGTTCCCTGTTCCCTGGACTCAGACTGACTCTGAGGGCCAGAGCCAAATATTGGTTTTCTTGGCCCTTTTAATTTAACTTAAAGTCTTGATCTTAAACATATAGCAAGTCAGTCTCACCAGTCTTAAATTAAGAGAACTGGGCTTTACTTTAATGCCTATAACCTTACTATCATATACCCTTTCCATTAATTGGGGTTTGTACCATCCTAGGTGATTGCTTGTTATCTTAAATTAACCCAGGTTGTGTCATTAAAGCAATACCTCTGCAAAACATTAACAGGCAACTTATAGACAGTTTACAAGGAAAATACAAAATAAAATTAACAAGAGTAAAAACGCATTTAGTTTGTGTAATAACCAATTGACTGAGTTATATACTACAACCCCTGTTTCTTAACAACAAGAATCATTCTTTTGACCATAACCATAAACAAATTGAAGTTTGGCCTGCCATGGAGCCACTCTGGCATGCAGTAAATGTGGAAGGAAGAGCCTTATTTTAGGCAAGGTGAAGCTCTTTATTGCTGAAGGCCGGCTTCAGCGGTGGGGAAAGGGTTTCGTGCCTCGGTGCTGGTGAAAATCGTCGGAGAACGGAGGAGTTGGGGGGCAGCAGAAGAAATTAGCACACAGACACGCGAATCAGGCTGCTAAAATCCTCTGCATTTACTTTCTTTTTGCAAGCAATAAAACCATATTTTTTTTGGTAGTATGCATTCTTTTGTGGTTACAAAAACAGTCACAAGACCCAGGGAAATATCAATCTCTGTTGAATAGATTCTTAGACTTTGCTATTTTTTTCCTAACATCTCAAGGTCCTGTCTAGACAAGAATCATATACATGCTGTTTTGAAACTCCCTACAATCTTTTCATGCTTATCTGACCTAGCCTGGGTCTGACTCAAACTTATGAATCTCCTGAAACCATTCCTCCACACACCTGCTAAGCTAGCTGAGAGAAGTTAATTTTTTTCTGCCTGGTTTCAAAGCACCATTGTCTCTCTCTCTCTCTCTTTTAATATTTATTTATTTACTTTAGTTGTACACAATGCAATGCATTTATGTTTATGTGGTGCTGAGGATCGAACCCGGGCAGCGCAAGCGCAAGGCAAGCACTCTGCTGCTGAGCCACAACCCCAGCCCACCATTGTCTCTTTACAATAGTCTTTTTCAAACCCAAGTGAAGGAGCCCTAATTAGGAAGGGCTGTTGCAGCTAGCTGGAAGCCATAAGTTCCACCTGATATGTGACGCACCTGTAGGCACCCGCAAAGCTGAAGGTATATAACCGGGTGAAAGCGGTCCGAGTTAGGAGAATGGAGAATTCATTCAGTCAGTCGTGCAGTAGCTCGGTCGGTCAGAAGAAGAGTTCGGGTCGGAGAATCAGAGCGGCCAGAACGTAGGCAGAGCGGTTACAGAAGAGAGAAGAAGTAATGACTGGTCAGAGTTAGGCCGAGGCTCCTGAGGAAGACAGAAGACAGAAGAAAGAAGAGAAAAGAAAGAAGCTCTAATTTTTCTCTAAGTTAAGCTCTATCTTTCTTTCTCTCTAAGACTCTAAGACTCTAAGCTAAGAAGACAAGAAGAAAAGCTCTCTTTAATCTTTCTCTCTAAAAATCTTTCTTTCCCTCTCTAAGCTCTAAGAAAGTAGAAGTAAAAGTAGTAAAAGCTTTACTCTGCCTCCGAGAGTTTTCCTCCCAGTTTTCGGTACCAGGTAGCTCACACCCAAGGGCAGAGAAAAGGGGGACCTAGCCAAATGTTAGCTCCGAAGGACTTTTACCCTAAAGAATTTGTATGCATCTATTTCAAACTACGATGAAAGTAAAAGACGTCCTTTTCAATCATAAAAGGACTTTTCTTAAAGTTTTTTCTTGCTGCAAGTAATTATAACAAAGGAGGTTAAATGGCAAGCATTTACTAATCTGTTTCTTAACTAAAAGCTTGCTAAATAAGTACAAATTTAGAAAATGTTATTATGTTTCCAGCTTAGATTCCAATAAAATTATATATTTCCAGAATTAGTCTTATTCTAATTAATTGAAATAGCGACACCTGGTGGCCACATGTGTGAACATACGTAGTTAGAGTTAACTCTTTCAGCACTGTGGTATCTTTCCATGAAAAAAGAGGGGTTATGTTCCACACCATACCTCTTTTTAAGGACGAGGGGCTTTGCCCAGCTCTGTCGCTTCTTTGATGTGGGGCTTTTTAGCCCAGCCCTGTCTCATGGAAAATGCCACTAAGATGCCACACTTTATGAACCTTAGGTCAGGTGTTTTAGTTCTGAAGCTAATCGCTGCTTTACAATATTAACCTTTATACAGATTAGGCTCTCATGAACTTAAAAAATACATTTAAACCCTTATATCTTATTGACAACAGGTCTAGTTGTAGAACACATTTTAAATAATATAAATAAATCTCTAATGTATTATATTTATAAGCCTAAAATTACCACACAACTCTAGTTTGGAGAACACCAACTTGATATAATGCTCTTTTAGAGCTTTCATCTCAAGGCTTATATGCCTGAAAGATATGAACACATTTAATATACAAAGAAGAGTATTACTCCACCATAATTACATTGATGTTTTTACATTAATCAAGTTTAGCTCTTAAAGAAATAACATTATAATATTTCAAAATAAGCCAGGCGCAGTGGCGCATGCCTGTAATCCCAGCACTTGGGAGGCTGAGGCGGGAGGATCACGAGTTCAAAGCCAGCCTCAGCAATGGCGAGGCACTTAGCAACTCAGTGAGACCCTGTCTCTAATAAAATACAAAAGCGGGCTGGGGATGTGGCCCAGTGGTCGAGTGCCCCTGAGTTCAATCCCTGGTACCAAAAAAAAAAAAAAAAAATTTCAAAATAATAGTTGTCCTTCAACCACAGCTGCATAATTCTTAACTTCTTTCAGATTACTTGCTCCAAAAACCAAAACTTAATATTGTTATTTACAGTACTCCCAACAGAAACAGCTGAAACCTTTGAGCCTCTGCATACACAGAAATCTTTTCTAAACCTTTATACAGAATCACACATCTGTTAATCACTTCATGAGAACACAATGTTCAAGCATATAGAATTATACCTGTTGGAACTTCAACCTTTTTTAGTGATGACAAAGCAACCTTAAAAGCTACTTTTTTTTAATCTACCAATTTAAGAAAACAATCAATAATGTTACCCAATGGAATTCAAGGAGTTAAGAGTACTTGATGGTATATTTAACAGTTAGAATTTTTTTTTTTTTTTTTTTTTTTTTTTTTTTTTTTGGTACCAGGGATTGAACTCAGGGGCACTCGACCACTGGGCCACATCCCCAGCCCTTTTTTTTTTGTATTTTATTAGAGACAGGGTCTCACTAAGTTGCTAAGTGCCTTGCCATTGCTGAGGCTGGCTTTGAACTTGCGATCCTCCTGCCTCAGCCTCCCAAAGTGCTGGGATTACAGGCGTGAGCCACCGTGCCCTGCTAACAGTTAGCATTTTAACCTTGAAAATTAATCAGATGTCTAACAAACAAAGTTACTCACAAATTCACTTTTCTTACATTTACACCAGAGAAGACACACAATGAAAAGGCAGAAAAACCATAGAACACAGAACAAGACACAAGGGAACAAGAACCAGGCACCAAACCAACCAGGGAGCAGTGCAATGTCTTGCTAATGCTCCGGTCAGGAGTGCATGTGTGCCTTGTCAGGCACCTCTGTGTCCCCAGTAAGAATTCCCAACCAGACCAGTACCAGAGGACAGTACGACATTTCACTACTGCCCTGGACAGGCGTGTATGTGCCTCGCCAGGCACTTCACTGTCCCCAGAAGACATCTCCAAACCAGATACCAGATGTTATGGGGGTGCCACTTACCTATGGAGGTTTCTCCACTGGATGCTTGATAATTCTTTTTTTTTTTTTAATTTTTTAAAATATTTATTTATTTGCTTTAGTTGTACACAATGCAATGCATTTATGTTTACGTGGTGCTGAGGCTCGAACCTGGGCTGCGCATGTGCAAGGCGAGCGCTCTGCCGCTGAGCCACAATCCCAGCCCTTGCTAATTCTTTTGATGCGGCAGTTCACTCCAGTAATCCAAAAAACCGAAGGCACATCCCGGGGCCTTGGAACATCTCAAGGTGCGAACCCTCTGGGCGGCACTCATTCCTGGAGTCCCAGAGCGAAGTTCCGGCTTCAGAATTTGTGGTGGTAAAGAAAAGACCACCAACTCCAGTTTTAAATCAAATTAAAGCAAGCTCATACTAGTTCTTTGGCCACCTAGAGAGTCTTGTGAGTTAAATTTCAGTTGTTTATCCAATTTAGATTGAAACTTTTTTTTTTTTTTTTTTTATACCGGGGATTGAACTCAGGGGCACTCAACCACTGGGCCACATCCCCAGCCCGCTTTTGTATTTTATTAGAGACAGGGTCTCACTGAGTTGCTAAGTGCCTCGCCATTGCTGAGGCTGGCTTTGAACTCATGATCCTCCTGCCTCAGCCTTCCAAGTGCTGGGATTACAGGCATGTGCCACCACGCCCGGCTAGATTGAACCTTTTAAATCACGTGAATTAAATGTATTTGAATCCATTTTTTAAATTTTCATGAATGCTCATGTTCTATTTGCCAATCTTGATATCACATACATGACATCTGGACATACGCACATGGACATATAAACACAGAACACAACTGTGCACACATAACACAATAGCAAAGGCCTTGTAGCTTTTTGCACTCCATTACAATGTTACAGATGTTTAAAAACTCTATAAAAAATAGAACTGATTCAAACAACATTAACCTAGGTGCATAGGATCAAAATCATGAGCTCAAAAAATACATTTTGGATCTCAAGAAAAACCAAGAGTCTTAGAAAAATGACAGGCTGGTAATGCAAGTCCAGGTAAAAAGACATTAAATTTTTTTCCCCCTTTTTCTGGGGCTTAAGCTTGCTTCCCCATTTGCATTTCAATGCAAGTCCTGGCTGAGGTCTGGAAAGGTGGGGAACTGCAATTGTGAGCAGATACCTTATGCCTAAGGCACTTTTTTTCTAATCTCTGGCTCCTAGAGTTATACTGCCTTCTAGGGGGACCATTTAGTCAATTTCCCGTGGCAGCCAATAAAACTTTTGCCAACTTTCGGGTTTGCCTTTCCTGAGGGGGGGGGGGGGGTCGCAGTTGTTGTACTGTTGTACGGTTGTTGTTGGGCAATTTCCACCAATTCAGACAATACCTTTCCCTCAAGCCCGTCTAATTTCTGCAAGTTCTTCCTTATATCTGGGGCCAACTGAGTTACAAAAGCTAAAACCAATCTACAGCCTCCTTGCCTCCATCACTGTTGGGGTCCCAGTTCAGGTGAGCAAAAGGAAAGACCCTGTCGATCACAACAGTCATCTGTAGGCAGGCCGTTCGGTCCAAGGACAGACCACTGGGCTTCCCGCCAGATCCGCTCGTGCTCTTCAGATGGGAAAAGTGTTTGGAGGAGTTGGCCTGAGCAGGCCTCGAGGGGCTCTGCTGCTGCCCTGCATTCACTACTCTCCCCCCTGCCCCGCCAACCCAGGCTCCAGACTGCCAGCGGAGGGAGGGAGGGAAAAATAAAACCCACGAGAATGCTAGCACACAAACAAAGATCAGCCACACAAGAAATAAACAGACACAAGGACAAAAGACAACCAGACTGGGCCACACAGGGAGGCCCACCAAACAACCAGATCAGGCGCCACACAGAACCAGATTGGGCCACACAGGGAGGCCCACCAGGTGGACTGGAGCTACGTCTCGCCCTGTCCTGGGATTAGGTGTAAGCGACTGCGTCCAGTCTGACCTTGTCCCCCAGAAGAGATCTCACCAGACAGGTAAACGGACAGCTTCGAAGGATGGCTTTGTAGAGGCGTCCGGAGAACCAGCGGCAGTCCTCTCGGGACAAGGCTGAGGAATGTCTCTCAGAAGCTCTCCCCTACCCCAAGAAGGAGTCCATGTTCGTGCACAGTGTTAGAAAAATTTTGCAGGATGGATAGACGCACGCTGGAACCGTCGTATAGGAAAAGGGAAGGGGTTTATTGAATTACCAAAGAAACACGTGGAGGGGATGGGGACGAACCGCGGGGAACGAACGGGAGCTGGAGCACGCGGGGGAACGGAGAGCAGGAACAGAGAGCAAGCTCAGTCCAGCCGTGGTTTAAATAGAGTAGGGGTCATAAAACCCCCTTGGAGTGAGTCCTTGCCCTATAGGGCAGCAGAGGTTGGGGGGGGGTAGTGGACAGGGGACTTGCTGGTCAGGTTTTTTGGTCACGCTGAGGATCTCTTGGGAGGTGTAGTTTTTAACAAAGCACCTGGGGAGGTGTGGCCTCCTGCCTGGGAGGCGCAGCCTCCTGCCTGGAATCCAACATTCCCCCCTTTTTGATTTCTTAGGAAGAGGGGCATCGTGTTTCGATCTGGCTGCTTCAGAGCTGAAATGGGGAGACATGGGGTAGTTTTGGGGGGAGGGGGGAATGCGGGCAGGCAGGTCAGGCTTGAGGGTGAAAAAAATTCCCAGGAGGCAGGCACCATAAAGATGGATCTCTGGGACTGGGGTTGTGGCTCAGTGGCAGAGCGCTCGTCTCGCACGTGCGCGGCCCGGGTTCGATCCTCAGCACCACGTAAACATAAAATACATTGCATTGTGTACAACTAAAATAAATAAATAAATAAATAAAAAAAAAAAAAAAGATGGATCTCTGCAGGAGTGAATTGGATGAAGGTTCCTTGAAGCCATAAATTGGTGAGGGTGTCAAACCAGGCTTCTGCAGAGGTCACCGGGGGAATCAACCAATTATCCTCTTAAAGAGCATGTAGGAATTGTAGGCATCTCGAGTTTACAGGTGGCATCTTAACACTATTATGGAAACAACAAAGAAAAGAAGGTGAGAGGGATGGTTGTCCGGCTGCTTATTCCACCGGGCAGGACTTACAGCAAAAAGTCAATTGAGGGAGTCAGGATGTAGCTGATCTCTCTAGAGATTGGCAACTCTGTCCCGAGGTGCAGGGAAGTCATCTTTGGTTGGAAGGTCATCTGTGGTTGTTAGCAGTTGATAATCCCTGAGGAGAAGCTGGTTAACGGTTTGGTTAGAAATTTGAGAAATATGATTTTGAAGGCATCGTATGAGGCAAGGAACTATCATCAGGACAAGACATATAGTTATAAGTGGGCCTAGGAGAGGGAGGACCCAGGGGGCCACCCCTTCCCATAGTTCCCATGAGGATCTCTGCTGCCACCAGATCTTCTTGTCCCCTAAACCTTGCACTACCTCTTTTAAGCGTTGTACATTGTGGTCAACCTTGCCTGACTGGTTGACATAATAGCAGCATTCCTCACCCAAGAAAATACAGGCACCCCCTTTTTCTGCTGTGATGAGGTCCAAGGCTCGCCTGTTTTGGAGCACAACCTCCGCTAGTGATGAGAGTTGTTGCTGGAGGGCCTGGATGGAGTAGGCGGAGGCTTCAGCTGTGGTGGCGAGCTTATCTGTGAGGTCAGAGAGCTCCTGTCCAAAGGATTGGGCCATTACAAGTGAATGAGCCAGTCCTCCAACTGAGAGGCCTGTGGAGGCAATCGCGGTGAGTAGGCTAACACCCACTAAGGCTGCCAGAGTGGCCGCTCGCTTAGAGTGCCCCCCTTGAGACTGTAGGGAGGAAAGAAGGTCCTCAACTTCAGCCTCTGTATATAGAGTCAAGCCTGGAATTAAGACAACAGGATAGCAGGGACCTGGGGTTTTAGCATCAATGCATCGGAACATGTGGGTGGAGCACCAAAATAGGAGAGGGGGGGGGAGAGTCAAATTACCCGTTATGGGATGCCAGGTGCGTTCTAGGCAAGAGTCTTTGGCGGCGGCCCCCAACAAGAAGTAACGTTAAAGAAGGGGGGGATAGTCGGAAGTGGGAGAAAGAGAGATGATCGATTGTGGCATGAGGAGGTTGGGGTGACATTGGCTCGAACTGGGACCGGGACTAATAAAGACTTGTGAAGCGGCGCACAGAGGAAACAGGTTGAAGCGTTAAAGGTGGAATAGCTTGCTAATAAGGAAAGAGATAAAGAGAGAATGGAGTCCCAGGAGAAGGAGAGAGAGTCGTTCAAGTTTCGAAGATGGGTTCGAGTCTGTTGTCTGGTGGCACTAAGTTTCTCGAAAGCCTTGGCAGCAGAAGAGTCTTTTATAGTTTTTTCTATAATGATTTTCCCTCGACCATGGATCCAGTCGCGATTAGCAAATCCTACTGCACCAATACGACTCTGCCAGGAAAAAGGGTCAGTAATCTTGAAGGTTACATTATTATTGTACTTCCAGGATTGGAGTTGGGATGGCATGATTCCCCAGGAGTTTGTTGTTCCCATAACAGGATGGGACCAATGATATTTACAGCTCCAGGATGGACATCCAACCTATCCATTAGGGTCGTTATTGCACCAATTTTCTGTCTGGTCCTCTTTAAAACAAAGATACTTTGGTAATTTTGACATGTCAGGAAAACATCGGTGAGTACATGTGGAAACTGCATCAAAAGTAAGCAGAATGGAGGGACAATTATCAAAAGGGCAGGATGATTGATTGAGAAGGCGTGTTTTTTGCCCATCATTATCTAGTTGCCAAACCTCGAAAAAGTAACGGCATGGAGGAGCGGAGCAATAGGACACAGAACCTGCAGGGACAAATGGAAAGAGAGCCAGGGATAGAATGAAAATTACGGAAAGGGTCATTTTAGATCAGTATTAGGAACACGAGAGAAACGAATCTTTAGGGGATCGGTGGGGAGGGGGGAGCAGGTATACTGAGGTAGTTGTTTGTCGTCCTTTTGTAGATCCTCAGTTGGTTGAGCAGCTGGTTTTAGTCTGGAAATATGAATCCAAGAAGTCAAATTTCCTGAAGTTTCATGAAGCTTAGCAGCCATGGGTGTGCACAGCACAACCTGGAAAGGGCCTGTCCACCTCGGGGCAAGGGAGGTTGCTCCTGTGTCCTGGGGAGGGGAAAAATATACCCAAGAACCGGGTATTAATGGGAATGAAGCAGTTAGTCTACCTGGGTCAGGCAGGATGAGATCTTGGCACTTCCATAACTGATGTCTAATGAAGGACAAAATGGGAAGAGAAACATCTTTGGGTAGGGGTCCCTGAGTTGGGGAAACTCCAAGTGGAAGAGCTGGTCGCCCAAACATAACCTCAAAAGGGGATAGTAAGGAGGGCTTTTTTGGGAGGACTCTGAGCCTAAAGAGGGCAAGAGGGAGTAACTTGACCCAGTCTAAGTGGAGTTCTAGGGAGAGTTTAGTCAGGACATCCTTAAGAGTCCTATTTGTCCTCTCTACCTTCCCTGAGGACTTGGGGTGATATGGGATGTGAAAATGCCAAGGGATATTAAGGGAAGTAGAAACACTTTGGGTAACCTGGGAAACAAATTCAGGCCCGTTGTCAGACTGGATGGACGTGGGCAATCCGAAACGGGGAAGGATTTCTGAGACTAGAATGGAGGCTACTGTGGAGGCCCTTTTATTGGAAGTAGGGAAGGCCTCCACCCATCCAGAGAAGGTGTCTACTAAAACCAGGAGATATTTGTGTCTCCGGGCTGCTGGCATGTTGGTGAAGTCTATCTGCCAATCGGCTCCTGGGAGCTGGCCTCGAGCTTGGTGAGAGGGAAATGTTCCTGGTTTAAGGGGAGTATATGGGTTAGTGCGCTGACATGCAGTGCACGCTGAGGTGAGCTGATGGAGAAACTGTGTGTCTTCCGGAGTCAGGGTGAGGAAGGAGGTAGCGAAAGTCTTGAGGGCCTGAGGGTTAGGATGGAAAAGGGAATGGAGATAGGAGAGGATTGATTGTGTGGAAGGGGATGTGGGGGTCTGGGTAGTAGGTAGGACTGGAGCCAGAAGAGAAGGAGAAGATAATGCTGCCTCCCTTGCTGCCCTGTCAGCCTTCGTGTTTCCTTGAACTATGGAAGAGTCTCCACTTTGGTGTGAAGGACAATGGGAAATCCCTATTAGCTTGGGCAGAAGAGAGACTTGCAAAAGTTTTGATATTAATTTAGAATTAGTAACTGCAGAACCTTTTGTGGTCAGGAGCCCTCGCTCTTTCCATGAAGGAGCCCCAATTAGGGAGATGGCTATTGCGGTCAGCTGGAAGCCATAAGTTCCACCTGATAATAAGTATGTATGTGACGCACCTGTAAATGCACGTGAGGCACCCGCAAAGCTAAAGGTATATAACCGGGTGAAAGCGGTCGGAGTCAGGAGAAGAATGAATTCATTCAGTCAGTCATGCAGTCACTCGGTCGGAAGAAGAGTTCGGGTCGGAGAAGAAGAAAAGAATCAGAGCGGCCAGAACGTAGGCAGAGCGGTTACAGAAGAGAAACCAGATAGAAGAAGTAATTGCTGGTCAGAGTCAAGCCGAGGCTCCCGAGGAAGAAAGAAGAAAGAAGAAAGAAGCTCTAAAAGCTAAGCTCTCTCTCTCTCTAAAGAAGAAATCTCTCTCTTTCAAGCTCTCTCTCTTTCTCTCTAAGAAAAGCTCTATCTTTCTCTCTAAGCTCTAAGAAGAAGAAAAAGCTATCTCTAATCTTTCTCTCTAAGCTGTTTCTAAGATGAAGAAAAATCTTTCTTTCTCTCTCTAAGCTCTCTCTAAGAAAGTAGAAGTAAAAGTAGTAATAGCTTTACTCTGCCTCCGAGAGTTTTCCTCCCGCGGTCTGTGGCTGGCCATGACAGGCAGCTTACATTTCCATACTGCTGAATGAGAAAGCAAAATATGGTAGACATATTTTGAGTCTGTGTAAAGGGTGAGGTTTTGATCAGCAGCTAATTCGAAGGTACGAATGACAGCTATTAATTCAGCCCGTTGGTTTGTGGTGTTGGGGGGTAGGGGTGCTGCCTCAATAACCTCTGATAGGGAAACGATAGCATATCCAGCAAAACGTTGCCCATCCCTAAAGAAAGAGCTGCCATCTGTGAACCAAATTAAGGAAGGATTAGGAAGTGGTCCCTCTTGAATATGGGAGGAATGGGAGATTAAAGCCTCGAGTGTCTCTATACAATCATGTTCTGGGGGCTCTGAGGAGACTGGGAGAAGGGAAGCTGGGTGTAAAGAGGAGCAGGGTTGGAAGGTGATTGAGGAGTCATGCAAAAAGGAAACAAGGAGAGAAAGAACGCGACAGGGTGGGAGAGTTTGAAGACTCTTATAGGTTAGTAAGTCTTTTAAATGATGAGGAGAGGCAACAGTAACCTGGGCACCAAAGGTCAACTTTTTTGATTCTTGCAGAAGTAGGTAAGCAGCAGCCAGAGCCCTAAGACAAGGGGCCCATCCACGAACGGTGGGGTCAAGTTGTTTAGAGAGGTAGGCAACTGGAGCAAAGGTGGTGCCCTTGTATTGGCCTAGAACACCGAGAGCCAAACCCTCCGTTTCATGGACATAAAGGGTAAATGGCTGAAGGAGGTCTGGGAGATGAAGGGCTGGGGCCTGTGACAGTGCCTGCTGCAAATGTTTAAATTCGGCCCAAATGCTGTCAGGAAGGAATTTTCCCTCAATCTCCTTAGCTGCCTCATATAGGGGCTTTGCATAAAGAGAGAAATTAGGAATCCAGGCACGGAAATATCCTGCTAGCCCTAGGAAAGAGAGAATCTCTTCCTTTGTCTTGGGACATGGGAGCTCCTTGATGAGGGCTTTTCTGTCTACAGTAATGGCCTTTGATTGATGGGAAATCTGAACTCCTAGATATACTACCTGGGTCTGGGCAAGCTGCACCTTAGATGAGGAAACATGATACCCATGAGAAGCAAGAAAATTTAAAAGGGTATAAGAGTCTTCACGAGCTGTGAAGAGGGAAGGGCTGCAGAGGAGGAGGTCATCTACATATTGCAAGAGAGTGGAGTTAGGGAATTTAAGATCTTTGAGGTCTGCAGCCAATGTCTGACCAAAGATATGAGGGCTGTCTCGAAAACCTTGAGGGAGGACTGTCCAGGTCAACTGTTGGCTAACACCGTGTATCTGGATCTGTCCAAGTAAAGGCAAAGAGGTCTTGAGATTCTGGGGCTAAGGGTACAGTGAAGAAGGCATCTTTAAGATCAATAACTGAAAAATAGGTAGATGTGGAAGGAATTAGGGAAAAAATAGTATAAGGATTTGGGACCACGGGGTGTATAGGCCTGACAGCCTCGTTGATGAGACGAAGATCTTGGACTAGCCGATAGGACCCGTTAGACTTCTGAACTGCTAATATAGGGGTATTATAAGGGGAGTGGGTGGGTCTGAGAAAGCGTTTCCGCAGAAGATCTGAGATGATGGGTTGAAGACCTCTGAGGCTCGCGGCTGGAAGTGGATATTGGGCTTTATTGGGGAAGTGTTGGGGATCTTTAAGGTATATTTGTACAGGGTCACACTGCGCAAGGGAGGGAGTCTGAGTATCCCAGAATTTGGGGTCCACTAAATCGGCGGGGACAGGGTAATGAAAGGTTTCTGTGTCGATAGAAGGTTGGGGGGTTTCTGCCTCGGTGGGGTGCTGAGGGGATCTTACATCACTAGGGGGTGATGGGGGTTTCCTCATCAGCATCAGTAGGGGGTGATGGGTCAGTGGCCTTTGAAACGGTAAGATGAAAAATGGGGGAGGAGACGGAGCAAGACGAACCAGGAAGCATAACTGAGCTAGGCAGATTGGAGAACACGATTGAGGCCTGAAATTTGGCCAATATGTCCCTGCCAAATAGGGGCACAGGACACTGAGGCATTACCAGAAACTGGTGGGTGAAGGGATGATGGTGAAGACAGCAAGACAGCATAGGAGTCTTGCGGGGGCGAATAGCATTTCCCTCTACCCTGACAATAGGGGATGGTGCTATGGTGGTGGGGCCCCAAAACTCCCTCAAGACCGAGGAGGTGGCTCCTGTATCTAGCAGGAAATTCACGGGGCATCCATCAATGAGGAGAGTAACCCTGGGCTCCTTCAATGCGATGTCGATGGTCGGGAGAGGAGCCCCTGGGCCCCTCAGTCTTCCGTGGCCAGTGCCAGCAGGGCACTGAAATTCTTTTATGTACGTTGTAGGGTCTGTTGTAAAGGAGCCCAAGCGGCATTCAATTTGGGAAAGATCAGACATGGAGAACGGGATATGAACCCTTACAACTCCCTCTGTCCCAGCTACCTCCCTTAACGGCGTGATTATCTGAGCTGCCTGCTTTTTCGAGCGAGTCATAAGAGGACTGAACACAGGGGGAGGCGGCAGAGTGTTAGGCGGGTCTGGGAGGGATGGTACAGGAACAGCTGGGTCCGGGAGTAACTCCGTGGAAGAGGCTGGGGAAGAGGCACGGGCTATGTTACTCTCTCTCTCCGTTGCCGCCAAAGCCATTGGGGAAGGAACCCGGGAGAGGGCCAAGGCATGAGGCAGTGCGTTTGGTAAAGGATGCGTCTCAGAATCTGAGGGAGTATGGACTGGGGTCTGGGACTGAGGCAGCGCGTTCGGTAACGGCTGCATGGCTGGAGAGGGCGGGGGAGCCGTGGCCGGAGGTGACTCAGAACCAAGCGGCGGGAGCTGAGTGGGCGGGGATAATGGCAGAAGGGGCGCGGAGCTAAGAACGGGAGGTTGAGTGGGCGGGGGTAGCGGTGGTGAAGGCACCGGAAATGACATGGCAGAGAAGGCGGGTCTACAGAGGAGGATTCTGACGGAGCGGAAGGCGGGGGCGGGGCGAAGGATGAAGACAAAGGAGGGGGAGGATCTAAGCTCGGAAGCCCGCCAATTTCAAAATCCAAAGCCTGAGCTGGGGGAGGGGAAACGGTCTGGGGCAGCCTCCTAGGCTGCCGGTACGGGGGAGGTGGAGCCTCTAATCCTGGGTCAAAATCAGAATCCAGCCGGGCGCGGTGGCGCACGCCTGTAATCCCAGCACTTTGGGAGGCTGAGGCAGGAGGATCGTGAGTTCAAAGCCAGCCTCAGCAATGGCGAGGCACTTAGCAACTCAGTGAGACCCTGTCTCTAATAAAAATACAAAAAAGGGCTGGGGATGTGGCCCAGTGGTGGAGTGCCCCTGAGTTCAATACCCGGTACCAAAAAAAAAAAAAAAAAAAAAAAAAAATCAGAATCCATCGAACATGGGGGGTGTCCGCAAGCCTGCAGGCAAGCAATACCGTTTCGGGGCGGCACCTATAGTACACAAGGAAGGATTTGAACGGAGAAGGAAGAAAGCGTCCACGTACGGCAGGTCTGTCCATTTCTTTGCCTGCTGGCAAAAGCTGGAGAGTTCCCCTAAAACCCGGGGGTCCAGGGATCCTGACTCTGGCCACAGGTTGGATAACGGATAAGAAGGCCAGATTTTTGTACATAGCTTTATTAATTTGTTTTACTTAATTTGGGGTTTTAAGCCTAAATGTGCTCGATTTCTTAGGAGACAGTTGAGAGGCGTGTCGGCTGGAGCTGATAGGGAAGTTCCCATATTTCCCGTTAACGGGGAGAGGCTGATACAATATTCTGGAAGGCGTCCCTCCCAGAATGTGTATCAGAGTGAGATCCAAGTTCGCTCGCCCAGTCGTCACCAGGTGAAACGAGCCTGCGACATCTAACCACCTTCCGTCCCGGACGGCAGGTTTTGAAGATGCCGGGGGGCTATGAGCTTACTCCGCGGAGGTTTTCGGATTTTTTCCATTCCGAACGGAAAAACGGAAGCTCAAGCCCGGAGTGCGGAGGGGAAATTTTCTAGCCACTCACAGCCGAAAGCCCTAATCTCACAGCTGGAAATTTTAGAGCGGGCGGATAAAGGTGGGCGGGCGGACAAAGGTGGGGGAGCGGGGGGGGGAGTTCCCGGGGTCCACCGTCGCCCTGAAGGCTTGGGTGGGGTGTCGTCCCCCCTGTATAGGCTGCGGGCAAGATTGCCGGACACTTGACGGTCAATTTTCACCACGCAGTGGCCAAACAGGTTTAGGAACTCGGGGTGGACGGGGGCTTACCGAAGTCCAGCGATGTTGTGGAGAAGGTGGACCACATCTCCCTTTCCCGGCCAATGCACCAAATGTTAGAAAAATTTTGCAGGATGGATAGACGCACGCTGGAACCATCGTATAGGAAAAGGGAAGGGGTTTATTGAATTACCAAAGAAACACGTGGAGGGGATGGGGATGAACCGCGGGGAACGAACGGGAGCTGGAGCACGTGGGAACGGAGAGCAGGAACAGAGAGCGAGCTCAGTCCGGCCGTGGTTTAAATAGAGTAGGGGTCATAAAACCCCCTTGGAGTGAGTCCTTGCCCTATAGGGCAGCAGAGGTGGGGGGGGTAGTGGACAGGGGACTTGCTGGTCAGGTTTTTTGGTCACGCTGAGGATCTTGGGAGGTGTAGTTTTTAACAAAGCACCTGGGGAGGTGTGGCGTCCTGCCTGGGAGGCGCGGCCTCCTGCCTGGAATCCAACACACAGGAGGCAGAATTTGGGCATGAGGGCAAGGAGAATAAAGAATCTCACTAGGGGACTCCAAATGTTGTACAAAATTTTCAAGAAAAAAGTCCCACAAGCCACTCACGTAATAGCCAATGAAGCCTTTATTCTGGCCAAGGCCACCAACTACATCCAGCACAAAGCAGGATAGTAGAAAATGGCACCAGCTCATAACAAGGGCAGGGTTTATAAAGCTCAGGGTTAATATGCCCTCAAGTCCTCAGGTGGAGACGGTTTAAGGGTGGGTTAATGGGCCATTAAGGGTGG
This sequence comes from Tamias sibiricus, assembly GCA_025594165.1. Classification (NCBI taxonomy): domain Eukaryota; kingdom Metazoa; phylum Chordata; class Mammalia; order Rodentia; family Sciuridae; genus Tamias; species Tamias sibiricus. The sequence goes on along the minus strand of CM046658.1, from coordinate 105,040,176 downwards.
GTCAATGGGCCATCAGGTGGAGACAGTCCAAGTCCAGTTTAAGTCGCCTTTGCTTATAACAGTTCAAAGCCAGCCTCAGCAATGGTGAGACACTTGGCAACTCAGTGAGAACCTGTCTCTAATACAATACAAAAAAGGGCTGGGGATGTGGCCCAGTGGTAGAGTGCCCCTGAGTTCAATCCCCATTACCCCCCCCCAAAAAATTTTTTTTTAGTTCATTCTCTCTCTCTCTTTATATATATATATATATATATATATATATTAGAGATTAGTGCTCTATCTGACCTGCATGTGGTAAAAATTTGTTCTCAATTAGTAGGCTCTCTATTCACCTCACTGATTGTTTCTTTTGCTGAGAAGAAGCTTTTTGGTTTGAATCTATCCCATTTATTGATTCTTGTTTATTTGTTTTTTTGTTTTTTTTGTTTTTTTTTTTGGTATCGGGTATTGAACTCAGGGGCACTTGATCACTGGGCCACATCCCCAGCCCTTTTTTGTATTTTATTAGAGACACGGTCTCACTGAGTTGCTAAGTACCTCACCATTGTTGGACAAGATTCAGGCTGGCAGGCCATACCCCGAGGCGCCTTCCTGGAAGTGCCCAACTCTGGCGAGAATTCACCTTTGGCGGGCTCCGAGTCCCCACCCTTCCTGATCCTGGGAATACTCACCTCTTGCGGGAATTCAACCCTGGGCGGGCTCTCCCTTTCTGAGCCAATCCGGACCATACAAGTCACGCTCCCACCCCTCTGTACTTAAGCCCCAGCTTGTCCAGAACTCACTCACTTCTCTTTTCGCCATCATCTTCTCACTAACTCTCCCCTTCCCCGTTCCCCTTTATCCCTTCCCCCTTTCCCCTTTCTCCCCTTCCCTTAATAAACCCCCTCTTTTCCTTTCTTTTTTCCTCCTCCCACTCATTCCCTTCGCGGTTCACCCCCATCCCCTCCACGTGTCCCTTTGGTGAATCAATAAACTCCCCCTTTCTTTCTACACGGCGGTTTCAGTGTGTGTTCATCTATCCTTCAACCATTGCTGAGGCTGTCTTTGAACTCGCTATCCTCCTGTCTCAGCCTCCCAAGTGCTGGGATTACAGGTGTGTGCCTCTGCACCCTGCTTCCATTTATTGATTCTTGATATTAATTCTTGAGCTATAGGAATCTTATGAAGGGAGTGTCCTAATCTGACATGATGGAGTGTCTCTGGTCTAATTCCTAGGTCCTTGATCCACTTTGAGTTGAGTTATGTTACGCCTTTTAAATAATTCCTGCTTTATATGCTTGCCTCAGCGTGCTTCTCTAATATTCAAACTTCAACATTAGGGGGAGAATAACTCGTCACTGGCAACCAGCAGTATCACAAGTATGAATTTTTTTTTTTTTTTTTTTTTTTGGTGGTGCTGGGGATTGAACCCAGGGCATTATACATGAGAGGCAAGCAGTCTACCAACTGAGCTATATCCCAGCCCTGAAATGGGTTATTGACACCACTTTGCAAATTAAAGGAACCGAGGCTTTCAAGGGGTTAAATAATTTGCTTAATGCCTGGAGTTGTGGCTCAGTGGTAGAGCACTTGCCTGGCATGTATGAGGTTTGGGTTTGATACTCAGCACCACATAACAATAAATAAATAAAATAAAAGTATTGTGTCCATCTACAACTAAAAATATTTTAAAAATATAATTTGCATACTTTGTGTACAACTAGAGCTATGAAAAATTGTGCTCTCTCTATATAATAAGAATTGTAATGCATTCTGCTGTCATATATAACAAATCAGAATTAAGAAAAAAAATTTGCGGCCCAGTGCAGTGGTCCACACCTGTAATCCCAGCTGCTTGGGAGGCTGAGGCAGGAGGATCTGAAGTTCAAATCCAGCCTCAGCAGGAGCGAGGTGCTAAGCAACTTAGTGAGACCCTGTCTCTAAATAAAATACAAAATAGGGCTGGGGATGTGTTTTTGTGGCCAAGTGTTCCTGAGTTTAATCCCGGGTACCCAAAACAAAATAAAACAATAATAATAATAATTTGCTTAAGGCTCCAGTTGCCGGTAAGTAACAAACCTTCAATTTAAATTCAGTTAACCTGGGCTGGGGTTGTGGCTCAGTGGTAGAGCGCATGCCTAGCACGTGTGTGTCCCAGGTTTGATCCTCAGCACCACATAAAAATAAATGCATTGTGTACAACTAAAAGCAAATAAAAATAAAATAAAATAGATTCAGTTAACCTGGCTTCAAGACTATGCACTTAACTGTTCTACCACCCTGCCTCTCGGCACACCACGTCACTATGAATTTGGCATGGATTCATTTCTCTGGGCATCATTCTCCACAGCAATTTAAGAACACATATCGGTGTGGGGGATGTACAGTCTTGCGTGCGTGCATGTGTGTGTGTGTGTATGTTTGTCCTGGAGGTGATCCATCTTGGTCATCTGTTCCTGCCGGAGACCAACTCCGGTTGGGGGGAAGAAGACATCGGCGAAAAGGTGAGAGATAGACCACGCAGCACACAAGTCTGGAGGCTAACTCTAACTTTACTTCTTTTACCCGAGTTTTTATAGCCCAGACAGCACAGTCTTTTACGTTACAGCTTTTGAAATTACATTAAAGAATTTCAGAGTTATACATTATGAAGGAAACAAGTTACATTAAAAATTTCAGGGTTATACATTCTGAGGGAAACAGGATATTGTTCTAAGTACATATTATTGATTAAACTTATCTAAAGATGTAAAAAAAGCATATATTGATCAATCTTAAATGTCAAGAACAATCGTATAGCAGTACAAAACATGTTTTCACCTAAACCTATTTCCGTAACCACTTAAGTCCACTCATGATTTCTCACAGCTAGATTGCTCCAATACATCATAGCTAAACCTTAACTGAACTCAACTTACTATTGTTTCCTATAATGACTTTGTTTTGAACTAGAAAGAAGGAAGTATAGCTATTTCTCAGAAGTTAAGCTAATAGGTAATTTTCCTTTGATCAGGTGTTAGATCTAAGGGGTCTCTACCATGGAAAACTTATATCAATAAATCTTAAACTAATATCCTAAACTTACCTAAGATAAAAGAATCTTTATCAATCACAAGAAAGCCTTATAACTATAACTTAAAACCTTATAACTATAACTTAGAAAAGTCTGAACTGTGGGGCACAGCAAGAGCCACAAATTTAATCATTACTTACAAGCCTAATGTCTAATTATAAACCTGTTTTATTCATGTACTAATGAATTTGCTATAGAGGTCCTGACTCAGACTTCAAAATGTAAATTTGTGTGGTCAGATTTATGTTTAATAGCTAACTTATGAGCCCCTAGTGGTCACACAGAAACACAGTGAGGATAGGGAGATAGAATTAACCATCGCAGCGCCATTTTTGTTTAACATCGTTCCTGGAAGAGGGAGAGATGCCTTGCTTTCTCTCCCTATTATTTCAGACAAGGAGCCTTGCTCACTTGTCCCAAGGAAGATGTGACATGTTCCTACTTCTCTGGATCTGACACAAGTTAGGATAGTGTCTACCCCATCAAGGCCCCTTCATCTGTTGGGGGCAGGGATTCTGTGCTGCACCCTGTCAGCCTGCAGCTGCTGGCCTTGGGGATTGCCTGGGGTGTGTTGAATGCCTGAGGCTTGTGGTGGCTGGGACACCTGGGCTTGTGCTTGCAGAGCCTGGGACTCCACCCTGTCTCCTGCTACTTTGCTCTGTGCACTGTGAAAGCTGCCAATCCCCTCTGTCTCTGAGCCAAGAAAGCTCCTCAAGTAGGTGGCCAGGAAGAGGTCTGGGCATAATGGCCCATAGAACTTCAGTGTCCTCCATACTCACCTGGCCCTGTGGGAAGGAGAAGAGAACAAATGGTTTGGCGGAGACTGGGAAGAGCCCTGGAGGCTCAAGTGATCTCAGGATGCTCCAGTGCTCCTGGGGGCCCTTTGGAGGCAAGCAGATGTGGGCAGGCATCTGAAATCAAGTACCGATGACACAGGTGGGCAAGGGAGCTGGCAGTGAAGGGTGTGCAGAAGTGATGGTGAAGAAGCAATCAATGGGACAGTTTGTCCTCACCATCAACAGTGAGACCCCTGCCTGGGAGCTGCAGACCCTCTCCATTTGTCTGGTTGCAGAGAGGCTTGAGTGTTAAAATCCCTGGTTCCTTTAGGGACTAAGACAAAAAGGGAAAGTTTGCCTGCTGGTGGACGAGGATAGACAACAGGAAGGATGGTGTCTCTAAGTGGTGGGATGGGAGGTAGACAGTTGTCTCTCAATGTCCACTGTCTTGGGCACATGACCAGTGAGCCTAGGTCCTTTCCCAGCCTCTCTTGTCTGAGAGCCAGTCCTGCCAACAAGATGTGAGCTGAAATGATGCATCCTAGTGAAGCCAGACTCTGTTAGGCAGTTAGTATAGATGGGTAAATCAAGTCAGGTCGGACCAAGAAAGACAATTTTGAGTAAGTCTGGGGAAGCTGGAGACTTGTTGGCCTGAGGGATTGGAATGTTAATTGCTTCAGAGCCCTTCCTCCACTGTTATCAAAACCCTGCCCCAACCTTTTGCTTTGAAGTTGTTAATGTGTCCTGGGCTGCTCCATCCTGCCCTTCCCCCATCAGCCCATCTGCTTCTCACCTTTTGGCAGGAGAACAAAGGAAGTCCTGGGACATATAAAAAAGGCAGACCTGCCTTGCTTCTTGGGACACCAGAATACCAGCAATGGCCCCCTTCTCCCTCCCAGGAGAAGTCTATGCTACCTTTTTTAAATAAACCCTGCTTCAGATGCTTGCCTTGGCATGCTTCTCTAATGTTCAAACTTCAACATTTTGGGGAGCAGAACTTGTCACCAGTATACAGTGGTATCACTAGTTCCCATTCTTGTAATTAAAAGGACTGAGTGTGCACTTCCTGCCCGCTGGCTGGGGCACTGGCAAGGATTGCATTGACCATTTGGATTTGAGAGTGAAGATCACGTGCTGAGGTCTACACACCAGCCCTGGCTCACACATCTACCTCTAGACTGTTACCTGAGAGACAAGGAACTTCTGTTTCTTTTAACCCTTGTGGTTTTAGATTTTTTTTTTTTTTTTTTTTTTTTTTTTTTTGGTCATTGCACTTATCCTATACTGTTGGACATGGACTTCAACTTGGAAAGGTAGAATGAAGCAGGGAGCCAGAGATGGAGAAGGTATAATGTTCTCAACCTGAACAGGGCAGAATGTAGTAGGGGCTTTCTGAAACTCTGGAGCTGGGGCTCCTATTTCCATGTGGAATTCCACAGACCTTGCAGAAGGGAGGCCCCAAGGAGATCCTTAGTGGATCCTTCTTAGACTCAATGGGTGGGACTCAGGTTGGGAGAAGCATAATTCAAGGACGCTTGGTGCTAGAGTTGGGACCCTGCCTGTAAAGATAGACTGGGCAGATCTGAAGTTGCTTCTTGGGTAGGAGAAAGTAATGGTCTGGGTAGGCATGGCTCATGCAGGAAAACAACACAGATAAAGTGAGCTACATTGTTTACAGGAAGCACCATTTTCTACAAGGACACACTGCCACTGTAAAGGTCATAATCCCTTCTTTGAGTGAGTATAGTTTTCCCACTCGCTGAGGAGCTTTGTTTCAGTAAGAATAAAACATCCAGGGCTGGGGATAAAGCTCAGTTGGTAGAGTGCTTCCCTCACATGCACAAGGCCCTGGGTTTAATCCCCAGCACCATTAAAAAAATAATAATGAAATAAAACATCCCCCTCCTGTTTGGATATAGGCAAGTGTCTTCAACACAGGCAAGTGGCTTTGATTTACAGCCCAGGTACAGACCTTCAAATCGAGGTTTCTGGACTCAACATTGTCAATGTATCCTAACTTTGAAGATTATAAGGATGGAAGACCTTGGGCTGGCTCACTTTGCAGCTCACCTGACACTGATTCCTTCACACTTAAGTTCGATTTTCTATGAGCCTCATGAAATAGTGGTCATTTTTTTTTTTTTTTTTTTTTTGGTGGTCCTGGGGATTGAACCCAGGGCCTTGGCTAAGCAAGTACTCTACCAACTGAGCTATATCCCCAGCCCCCACTTTATATATATGTATATACATATATTTTTTTTAGTTGTCAATGGACCTTTACTTTATATGTGTGTGATGCTGAGAATTGAAACTGTTAGAGTCCAGTTTCACTTTTCCCACGAACCACAAAGAGCCAGACAGTATGTAATATACAAACGGAGTTTATTTGGGCCAGCTAGCTGGGGTCAAGCTTTCCCACAGACAAGCAGGAAGGGCAAGACCCCAAACAAAGGGGATTCTCAGGTTTTAAAGCATTTCCTACTTCAGGGCCTGTGGGGGGGAAAGTTAACAAAGGGGGATTCAGGTTACCTATCTCCCTGTTAGAGCAAATAGCCCCCGCCCAAGAAATTCAAATAGCCCGCCTCGGGGCTGGGGCTTAACTTCTTAGCTCACCTGGGGGCGGGGTTTCCTATCAACATTCCAGCCTGCCTGGGGGCAGGGTTACTATCTTAACAAAACCAGTGCCTCACACATGCTAGGCAAGCTGTCTACCACTGAACCCCAACCCCAACCCTTTTTTTGTATCTTATTTAGAGACAGGGTCTCTCTGAGTTGCTTAGGGCCTTGCTAAATTGCTTTTGTTAGAAAAATGTTGAACAAAGTTAACTTATGCCGGGAACGCCATGTTAGTGAAATAAAAGGGTTTATTAGGGACCATGTGGAAGGGAAGGGGTAGGGAGAGGGCAGCGTGGAAGGGAAGCGGAAAGGGGTAGGGAATGGGAAAGGGGCAGGACAAGAAAAGAGTGGTTTCAGTCTGGAGGAGGCTTAAATAGCGAACTGGTGGTCAGAAGTACCCCTGGAGCGAGTCCATGTCCCCATAGGAAATGTCACCCAGAACGTCATCTTTCTCTAACATTCTATAGTAATCTTCTCCTGCTTTTAGTGAGATGCCTCATGGTTCCCTGGGTATAGCTCCCTCACATCAGGTCAGCCTGTAAGTTCCACCTCAGGTTGCCCCTGGTGTTGGATGGCTGTTTGGTCTAAGAGAGGCATGTACTTTGGGAACATGGAGAAAATCGAACAGAACAGGGACTCTAGCTGAAGGGGCAATAGTTGGGGCCTCGAGGGATCTTACAGGCTGCAGTGTTGAGGAAATAGAGAAACTAGAGCGGCCAATGTTATAAGCAAAGGCGACTTAAACTGGACTTGAACTGTCTCCACCGGATGGCCCATTAACCCACCCTTGATGGCCCATTGACCCACCCTTAAACCATCTCCACCTGGGGGCCTGAGGGCATATTAACCCTGTGCTTTATAAACCCTGCCCCTGCTATGAGCAGGCACCATTTTCTACTATCCTGCTTTGTGCTGGACATAGTTGGTGGCCCTGGCCAGAATAAAGGCTTCATTGGCTATTATGTGAGTGGCTTGTGAGACTTTTTTCCTGAAAATCGGCAAAGCTATGGGGTAAAGAAGATAAATAAAGAAGCCTAAAAGCAGCAGTAGTGAGTCTGAGTTGGGAGAACAGAGCAGCTCTTCACCCTGATCGGTGAGCAAGGTGGAGACTTGGCTGGTCCCAAGAGTCATTCCTCCCACCTCCAGCTCCAGCTCCGACCTTGGAATGTTATGGTTCTGGGTTAGTCTGTGACCCTCTGCGTTCTGTCAAAAGACAAAATTCCAACAAACCAAGTTTTCTAGTATTTCAGATTTTTTTGTGTGTGTGTGTGCTGAGAATGGAGCTCAGAGCCTTGCATATGCTAGGCAAACACTCTTCCACTGAGCTATACACCTGGGCTCTAGTTTTGTGGCTTTTTTTTTTTTTTTTTTTTGGTACCGGGGATTGGACTCAGGGGCACTAGACCACTGGGCCACATCCCCAGCCCCCCCCTTTTTTTTTTGGCACCCGGGATTGAACTCAGGGGCTCTTGACCACTGGGTCATATCCCCAGCCCTTTTTTGTATTTTATTAGAGACAGGGTCTCACTGAGTTGCTAAGTGCCTCACCATTGCTGAGGCTGTCTTTGAACTCTCCATCCTCCTGCCTTAGCCTCCCAAGTGCTGGGATTACAGGCATGCGCCACCATGCCCGGCGTATTGTGGCTCTTAATTGGCTTTATTTTCAATTCTAGAAGTGAGTGGCTATCCTGACCAAAAATTGTTCAAAATGCTTGTTTCCACGTGGGCAGGTTATAGCCAGAGAAAAGGAAGTGATTTATAAAAAACAGAAGCAAGGTCCAGAGGCAGCCGAATTGGTTACAACTCACTGCTGCCTTATTTGAACAAGCTCTTAACAGTTGGCTGCTGGTGATTGGCTGAGACTCAGGAGTTTGTGTAAGAGTAGGTTACAGTCTGTTTACACAAGTTGGATTGCACTTCACTATTTACAGGTTAAATTTTAGGCCATACTTAACAGTTCCTTACAACCCCAGCAGCTTAGTCTGTTAATTAAATCTGTTACCTCTCCTCTGAAAATCTCAGATGTGAGATTGGCCATACCCAGAACAGGGGTAGTTCTGGGCCACACATACATAAGCTGACTTGAGGCGCTTTTTAGATGGCCACATTCTTCATTCATTCATTCATTCATTCCATATATATATATATGAGCAATCTCTCAGATAAGTTTTCTTAGCAAAATACACTGTGGGAAGCTGGGCAGTGGTGCACGCCTGTAATCCCAGAGCTTGGGAGGCTAAGGCAAGAGGATCATGAGTTCAAAGCCAGCCTCAGCAATGGCGAGGCACTTAGCAACTCAGTGAGACCCTGTCTCTAATAAATACCAAAAAAAGGGCTGGGAATGTGGCCCAGTGGTCGAGTGCCCCTGAGTTCAATCCCCAGTACCAAAACAAACAAACAAACAAACACTGTGAGGGGATAAAAGAATCACTCAACAGCCAATGCCTTTGTTATCAGTAATGATTGATGTTAGAAAAATTTTGCAGGATGGATAGACGCACGCTGGAACCATCGTATAGGAAAAGGGAAGGGGTTTATTGAATTACCAAAGAAACACGTGGAGGGGATGGGGACGAACCGCAGGGAACGAACGGGAGCTGGAGCACGCGGGAACGGAGAGCAGGAACAGAGAGCGGCAGGAACAGAGAGTGATTTTAGTCCGGGGCTGGCATTAAATAGAGTAGGGGTCATAAAAGCCCCTTGGAGCGAGTCCTTGCCCTATAGGCTATCAGAGGTCGGGGGGGGGTAGTGGACAGGGCATTTGCTGGTCAGGTTTTCTGGTCACGCTGAGGATCTTGGGAGGTGTAGTTTTTAACAAAGCACCTGGGGAGGTGTGGCCTCCTGCCTGGGAGGCGCGGCCTCCTGCCTGGAATCCAACAATTGTGCTGAAAACCAGATCCAGACATTAAATGAGGGAACCTGGTGGAAAGGGAGAAGGGTTGGAGGGTGAGGCAGCGAGGAGAGGAGAACCTGATGGTGGGAAAGGAAAGACACCCAGAGGGGGGTTCAGGTTGGGCAGGCTTCTCCCACTCAGCCAGCCCGGGTGCCAGGCAGCTTGAGGGTGACAGTGTTGGTTTTGAAGAAGTGGAAATAGGTTCCAGGTGGAGTCTGTGGCTCTGAAAGGAGAAACAGGGCAAGGGGGAAGTGGAGGGGGGAGGAGCGAGATGTATTTTCGTGTGAGGCTGGAGAAGGGCTGTGCCCAGGAAGTTCAACACCAGCAGGAAGCCAGAAGGTCTGGCAGGGAATTTAATGGTGGGTGTTCCCTGGGGTAGGGGGGTGGAGGCTGCCTCGAGCCCCCCATTGCTTGTCCCCAGTGGGACTGCAGTGGTCTGTCCTCCTTGGGCCATACTTGCTGTTAGAAAACTGCTGAAACATAGTTAACTTAACCGGGAACACTGTGTTAGTGAAATAAAAGGGTTTATTGGGTTACCACGTGGGCAAGGGTAGGGAAAGGAAGGGAAGGGGGTAGGGAAGGGATGGGCAGGAACCGAGAGAGTCAGGAACAGAGAGCAGGAACAAGGGGGCGGCAGGAACAGGGGCGAGTTCAGTCCGGGGCTGGCTTAAATAGAGTGGGGGTCATAAAACCCCCTTGGAGTGAGTCCTTGTCCTATAGGCCAGCAGAAGTGGGGGGGGGGTAGTGGACAGGGGACTTGCTGGTCAGGTTTTTTGGTCACGCTGAGGATCCTGGGAGCTGTAGTTTTTCACAAGGCACCTGGGGAGGTGTGGCCTTCTGCCTGGGAGGCACAGCCTTCTGCCTAGAATCCAACATTCCCCCCTTTTTGATTTCTTAGGAAGTGGGGCGTCGTGTTTCGATCTGGCTGCTTCAGAGCTGAAGTGGGGCAACGTGGGGTAGTTTTGAAGGGGGGGGAGATGTGGGCAGGCAGGTCCAGCTGGAGGGTGAAAAAATTCCCAGGAGGTAGGTGTGGAAAAGATGAATCTGTCCAGGTATGGGATGGGTGAAGTTTCTTTGAAGCCATATGTCGGTGAGGGTGTCAAACCAGGCTTCTGAAGAAAGTCGCTGAGGGAGTGAGCCGGAGAGCATGTAGAAATTGTGGGTCTTGCGAGTTTGCAGGTAACACTATTATGGAAGCAACAAAGGGAAAGAAGGTGAGATGGATTATTTTCCATAGGCCTGTGTTCCACCAGGTGGGACTTACGGTGAAGAGGCCAATGGAGAGTGCAAAGCAGGTTATAATGAGTGTCTGGTGGCAGCATAAGGGCAGGACTCAGCAGGGGTCTCTGGTTGGAAAGTCATTTGTTGGTTTTTTAACAGTTGATAGTCCCTGGGAAAAACTGGTTAAAGGTTCAAAACGAGAAAAACAGAAAAGATTATTTTGAGTCAGTATCAGGAACACAAGAGAAACGAATTTTTTAGGGGACCGGTGGGAATGGGAGAGCAAGTATACTGAAGTAGTTGTCTTTTTGTGAATCTTTAGTTGGTTGATCAGCTGGTTTCAGTCTGGAAATATGAATCTAAGAAGTCAAATTTTCTGAGGTTTCACGAAGTTTAGCAGCTGTGGGTGTGCACAGCACAACGTGGAAAGGTCCTGTTCACTTTGGGACAAAGGAGATTGTTCCTGTGTCCTGGGGAGGGGAGAAATATACCCAAGAACTGGGTATTAATGGGAATGAAGCAGTGAGTCTACCTGGGTCAGGCAGAATGAAATCTTGGCACTTCCATATCTGATGTCTGATGAAGGATAAGAGGAGAAGAGAGATCTTTGGGTAAGGGTCTCTGAGTTGGGGAAACTCTGGGTGGAAGGGCTTGTCGCCCAAACATAACCTCAAAAGGGGATAGTAAGGAGGGCTTTTTGGGAGGACTCTGAGCCTAAAGAGGGCGAGGGGAAGTAAGAGTTCTATTACTCTCTACCTTTCCTGAAGACATGGGGTGATATGGGATGTAAAAATACCGAGGAATGTTAAGGGAAGTAGATATATTTTGGGTAACTAGTGCAACGAGCACAACTGAATACAATCATGTTCTGGGGGCTCTGAGGAGACTGGGAGAAGGAAAACTGGGTGTAAAGAGGAGCAGGACTGGAACTAGGTTGAGGAGCCGAGCGCGACAGGGCAGGAGAGTTTGAAGGCTTTTATACGTTAGTCTTTAAATGGTGAGGAGAGGCAATAGTGACATGAGCACCAAATTTAGCTTTTTAGATTTCTGTAGAAGTAGGTAAGCAGCGACCAGAGCCCGAAGACAGGGGGCTCATCAATGAACGGTGGGGTCAAGATGTTTAGAAAGGTAGACGGGGAAACACGATACCCACGAGAGGAAAGAAAGTTTAAAAGAGTGTAAGAGTACTCATGAGCTGTGGAAAGGAGGGACTGCAGAGAAGGTGATATTATAAGGGAATGGGTGGATCTGAGAAAACGTTTTTGCAGAAGATCTGAGATAGCTCCCTGTAGGAAGGGGCAATTCCTGAGATGGGTTACCTTGGCAACATGTTGGGGCAGGTTGTTAAGGGTGGACGAAGGGCTCTGAGGGAATCAGCATTTCAATCTCTCAGGGGACAGTTTCCCAACTTCCCAAAATTGGCTCACTCAAATTGGCTTTTGACCTGACTCGATTTATCTACATATGTTGTCTATGAGATTTTGGCTTCACTTCCCTTCTAACCTTCAGAACCTCCTTACTACTGTAAGGGAATGGGTCGATGACCGAATCTGGCTTCTTCAGGCTGAACGGGGGCGAAGTGATGGGGGCAGTAGTTTGGAGTTCCTTTTGTAGAAGTTAGGTCAGATTGAAGCCTGGGGAAGGTTGTAAAGTCATCAGGGACGGAAGCTTCTATTAGAGAAACAAAAGACATGAGTACCGAAGAGATGTTGCAGCATCTGAAACGTCAATGTGTACCATGAAGATGATAATTCCAAGCTTTAGCATGTACAGAGTTATCGGGAATGTAAACACAACATTTCACTTAGGGCTGAAGTTACCTTTACTTCTAAAATGTTCAGAAATGGTTGTGCATCTGTTTTAACTGTTACTGGATGTCTAGGATGAAGTTTGTCAAATTGACTTCTGTTTTGACCATTGGTAAGAGTCAGCTGTTTTTGATGGGAATCTTGGGGAAACTTGAGAGCAGATTTTCTGCTTGGTGCCTTCTGTAAGGATGGGTCCAGGTCTTGTTTGACCTTGTGGCTTTCCTCAGAAGCATTAGGGATGTTTCTCCCTTTTATGGACCCTCCTTTCAGCAAGTGCACTGATTGGCTTTTCCTCTATCGGTCTCATTTATCCCTCTTATCGAGAGATCATGTGACCCAGAGATATAAAGCTCTGTGGAGATGTTTCCTCTTCCCTCACAGGCAGACTCTGGGACAAGAACCAAATACTGGTCTTCTTGGCCCTTTTTGATTAATTTGAAAGTTTTGATCTTAGCCATCCAGTAAGCTAATCTTAAATTGAGAACATTGGGCTTTAATTTTAATGTTTATAAACTTACAGTAGCCGGGGTCTGTGGTACCTATCTGTCTTGATGGTTTTTGAAGGTCAGGTGTTTAAGTTTTGAAGTTGATTTCTGTTAAAGAAAGGCTGAGAGCATTTAGCTGATAAAATATTACAATTAGAACAGATTAAAGAAATTTTGAGAGTATTTAACCTTTTTGGAAAAATGGCAAAATGTTTTTACAATATATAATTACATTGATGTTTTCATAAATCAAGTTTAGCTCTTAAAGAAAGAACATGATATTTTGAAATAATTGTTGTTCAACCATAGCTATACAATTTTTAATTTTTTCTTAAGATTACTTGTTCGAAAGGAAGGAAATTAATAAACACAACATTATGGATAAATTACATAGCTTTGCTGATTGTTTCATCTACTTATTTAACCAACTTACACAGGCCCTTACATCACTTACTTAAACCCTCTTATTTACTTAACTATAAGACATTCTTATCTTAAAACATTTCTTTTTCTTTCTATTGAGTATGGTTTCCACACTTATTATACTTTCTAATTTATTTCTCTCATGTGTTAACTCCTTTCTCTGTTCATCCTTTGAAACAATCTTTATAATGATTTGAATTTAGACGAATTATTTTATCTTAATAAAAACATTTTGTTATTTATGGTATTTTTAGTTGGAATAAAAAACCTTTGAGCCTCTACATACATGTCAATCTTTTATAAACCTTTGTATATAAAATTACACACATCTGGTAACTATTTCATGAGAACACAGTGTTCAAGTATGTAGAATCATGCCTGTTAAAGCACATTTAACAGTTAGCATTTTAACCTTGTAAATTAATTAGACGTTTAACAAACAAAGTTAGTTATAAATGAATAATCTCATGTGCCAAAATATGAGACTGAATAGTATCAGGTATTTTCTTTGCTGAAGAGAAGTCTTGGAAAAAGCTTGCGAATTAAGTTTGAAGTTTGAGGTACCCTTATTTATTGCGCACTTTGGAAGGGGAAGCGAGGAGCTAAAGAGGCAAAGGTGATTTTATCAGGGGCTGGAAAAGAGCGGATTGATTGAATTTCCCATTCTGAATGGGAACTGAGGGACTGTGTCTCACGTGGGACAGAGAAGGCGGGTCGACAGAGGAGGATTCTGGCAGAGCGAGAAGGCTGGGGCGGGGCGAAGGATGAAGACAAAGGAGGGGGAGGATCTAAGCTCGGAAGCCCGCCAGTTTCAAAATCTAAAGCCTGAGCTGGGGGTAGGGGGAGCGGTCTGGAGCAGCCTCCGAGGCTGCTGGTACGGGGGAGGTACGGCAATTGAGAGGCGTGTCGGCTGGAGCTGATAGGGAAGCTCCCATATTTAGGCTGATACAATATTTTGGAAGGCGTCCCTCCCAGAACGTGTATCAGAGTGAGATCCAAGTTCGCTTGCCCAGTCGTCACCAGGTGAAACGAGCTTGGGACATCTGACCACCTTCCGTCCCAGACGGCAGGTTTAAAAGATGCCGGGGTGGGGGGGGGGAGCTATGAGCTTACTCCATGGAGGTTTTCGGATTTTTTTCCGTTCCGAACGGAAAAACGGAAGCTCAAGCCCGGAGTGCGAAGGGGAACTTTCCTAGCCACACACAGCAGAGAGCCGTAGTCTTACAGCTGGAAATTTTAAAGCGGGCAGATAAAGGTGGGTGGGCGGACAAAGGTGGGGGAGGGGATGGTCAATTTTCTCCGCGCAGTGGCCAAACAGGTTTAGGAACTCGGGGTGGACGGGGGCTTATCGAAGTCCAGCGATGCTGTGGAGAAGGTGGACAGACAAATGGAGACGTATTGGACGTTCGTCTCCTTTCCCGGCCAACGCACCAAATGTTAGAAAACTGCTGAAACATAGTTAACTTAACCGGGAACACTGTGTTAGTGAAATAAAAGGGTTTATTGGGTTACCACGTGGGCAAGGGTAGGGAAAGAAGGGAAGGGGGGTAGGGAAGGGATGGGCAGGAACCGAGAGAGTCAGGAACAGAGAGCAGGAACAAGGGGGCGGCAGGAACAGGGGCGAGTTCAGTCCGGGGCTGGCTTAAATAGAGTGGGGGTCATAAAACCCCCTTGGAGTGAGTCCTTGTCCTATAGGCCAGCAGAGGTGGGGGGGGTAGTGGACAGGGGACTTGCTGGTCAGGTTTTTTGGTCACGCTGAGGATCCTGGGAGCTGTAGTTTTTCACAAGGCACCTGGGGAGGTGTGGCCTTCTGCCTGGGAGGCGCAGCCTTCTGCCTAGAATCCAACACTTGCCCCTTCCTGGGTTGGGTGAGGTCTCCCTGACACATAATTAGCTCTACACATAATCGCTCCCTCGCTTCTGGAACTAGGATCGAACCCACTGAACCTGGGGGCATTTTACCACTGAGCTAAATCCCCAACTCTTTTTTGAGACAGAATCTCACTCAAATAAGGGTCTTGAGCCGGGCGCGGTGGCGCACGCCTGTAATCCCAGCACTTTGGGAGGCTGAGGCAGGAGGATCGAGAGTTCAAAGCCAGCCTCAGCAATGGCGAGGTGCTTAGCAATTCAGTGAAACCCTGTCTCTAAATAAAATACAAAAAAAGGGCTGGGAATGTGGCCCAGTGGTCGAGTGCCCCTGAGTTCAATCCCTGGTACCACAAAAATAAATAAATAAATAAATAATAAAATAAGGGTCTCACTAAATTACTGAGGCTGGCGTCCAACTTACTATCCTCCTACCTCAGCCTCCTGAGTTTCTGGGATTATAGGCAAGTGCTGCCATGTGCTAGTGAAACCGCTTTTTACCGTGATGAGTTCTTGCTTCCCGAACACTGAAGAATAACGCCGAAGAAGCACTCCAAGGCAAGCATAGAGTGGAATGTGGACAGCTTTATTGAAAGGATAGCAAAAGACTTCCCCCAGAGGGAGAAGGGGACCCGGAAACCAGGAATCCAAAGGGAGGAGAAACTTTCTCCCTTTTATATCTAAATCTTTCTTTTGTCCCTTCCGTGTTCCTTATCTCTGTCCTTCCTAGGACAGGAATGTCAAAAGATGTAATGCTGGAGGGCCCATGGTGGGTGTGAGATTTACAGGAAGGGTTTAGGGCTAGTTGATTAGCATCTAGCATCTCCGTTTACTGGAAGTTGTTTCATTATCATTCCATAAGATGAGTCCTAAACTTGGAACATTAACCATCTTATCTCCCTTGGAGTTGCTCTGTGATTTTCCAGGACTCAGGCTGACTCCATTTTCCTTATGGACTCCATGTTCTTTATGAAACTCGATGTTAGACCCGATTTGCCTGACTACACTCACTACCTAGCTTTAAATCTGGCTTCACTAGCCGTAACTCATATTCTGACAATCAAATGCTTTTCTCTTTGTTGCCCCACCCTTGGAAGTGTTATCTAGTGCTTAAGAGTGTGGGCTCAGGGTAAGGGGCCAGGGTCAAACCCCAGCTAGGCCTTGGGCAAACCACTCATCCTTTCTGTGCTTCAGTGTTCTCATTTGTAAAATAGAAACAATATCTGCCTGGTAAGGTCCTGAGTGGATTTAATGACTCAGCCAGTGGTGACCCTAGGAGTCAGTCAGAAAATATTCAGTACCATGATAAATCACACTCAGTAGGTCTGTCTTTTAAAATAAAGTAGAAGGTGACCTACTTCTTTTAAAATAAAGCACATATCATAATAACTAGGGATTTAGGGGAAACTGTTGGATTCCAGGCAGGAGGCTGCGCCTCCCAGGCAGAAGGCCACACCTCCCCAGGTGCTTTGTTAAAAACTACACCTCCCAAGATCCTCAGCATGACCAGAAAACCTGACCAGCAAGTGCCCTGTCCACTAACCTCCTGACCTCTGGGAGCCTATAGGGCAAGGACTCACTCCAAGGGGGTTTTATGACCCCTACTCTATTTAAAGCCAGCCCCGGACTGAAATCGCTCTCTGTTCGTGCTTCTCTCTGTTCCTGCCTGTCCCTATTCCCTTCTATCCCTTCCCTACCCCCCTTCCCTTCCCTTCCTTTCCCTACCCTTGCCCACGTGGCACCCCAATAAACCCTTTTATTTCATTAACACAGTGTTCCCGGCTAAGTTAACTTATGTTCAGCATTTTTCTAACAGAAACAGTGTGCATTTTATATGTGGATGGGCACTTTGTTGCACTGTGTGGGTCTCATGTACCCTGGGGTTGTGGCCATCCTGGAATCCACCCTGAGCCTGGCCCAGCCAGCCTGCCCCAGGAGGAGACTCAGGCTTATCTGAAGAGGGTTATAATCAGGGACCCTTGTGGGTGGGCATCATCAAGGAAATGGGCAGCTTCCCTGGGTTTCTCTCCCTTCCTGAACTGAATAAGCTCTGGGCCTAGAGCCAGGGGCTCCTTGCTGTGTAACCTCAGAACTGGTAATTTCAAAAGTCCAAGAGCACCAGGTCTCACACAGCTCATAGGAAACTCCTGAAGTGAGAAAAGTCAGTACCAGAATTTAAATGTTGTTCGGTGTGGTCTCAGTTGTGGCCTTTCAGTTCTGCTGGGTTCCCAGGCTCCTGGGCTCCCAGGAGAGGGCAGGGTGGCACTGGGGCGCAAATGTGCCCAGTCCTGTAGGAGTGGGGGAGGATGCTTGAGGCTGCACAAGTACTCAGGCCACTAGTCCTGAGAGGTGTAGGGCTCTGGCCTGTCCCTAGATAACTTCCTAGAGGAAGACCCCCGGGGAGGTTAGTATGAAGTTGCATGTTTTTTGCAGTAGGTTGTTATAAGGAAAGGTGACTTAAACTGGACTTGGACTGCCTCCACCTGATGGCCCATTGACCCACCCTTGATGGCCCATTGACCCACCCTTGATGGCCCATTGACCCACCCTTGATGCCCATTAACCCACCCTTAAACCGTCTCCACCTGAGGGCCTGAGGGCGTATTAACCCTGTGCTTTATAAACCCTGTCCTTTCTATGAGCTGGTGCTATTTTCTACTGTCCTGCTTTGTGCTGGACGCAGTTTGTGGCCCCGGCTGGAATAAAGGCTTCATTGGCTATTTTTTAAAAATATTTTATTAGTTGTAGGTGGACACAATACCTTTATTTTATTTATGTGGTATTGAAGATCGAACCCAGGGCCTCACACACGCGAGACAAGTGCTCTACTGCTGAGCCATAGCCCCAGCCCTTCATTGGCTATTATGTGAGTGGCTTGTGAGACTTTTTTCCTGAAAATTGGGCACAACAGGTCAACCTCTGGTGCTTCAGGAGGTACGGGCTGGGGCTGAGAGTGATAGTGGGGATAGAAGTTTCCACCACTTGGCTGCACTGAAATTTGGGAGACAGAAGTCGCTGAAGGAAAACAGGTTTATCCAAAGCCAGCCTTGAAAAGGAGGAAACTCATTACTGTCTCCAGTCTTCATCTTTGGGGTACTTAGGGCCATAAACAGATTTCATTTTATTCTATTTCTTATTTTTTTTTTTTTGAGGGGGTGGGGTGGCATTAGAGTTTGAATCCTGAGGATGCTCTACTACTCAGCTACATTCTTATGTCTTTTTTTTTTTTAGACATAGATAACACCATACCTTTATTTTATGTGGTGCTGAGGATCAAACCCAGTGCTTCACACATGCTAGGCAAGCGCTCTGCCACTGAGCTACAGCCCCAGCTCCCATTCTAAGCTATTTTTATTTATTTATTTTTAAAATATTTATTTATTTGCTTTAGTTGTACACAATGCAATGCATTTATGTTTACGTGGTGCCAAGGATTGAACCCGGGCCGCGCACGTGCGAGGCGAGCGCTCTACCACTGAGCCACAATCCCAGCCCCTTTTTATTTATTTTTTTATTTCGAGACAAGATCTCACTAAGTTGCCCAGGCTGGTCTTGTACTTGAAATCCTCTTTCCTCTTTCCTTAGCCTCCAGAATAACTGGGACTACAGGCATGCACCAGAGTGTGCTCCGCACAAACAGCTTTTGTAGGGTACAGAGGGACAAAAGGCAGGAGATGCCTAATCTACATATATATATCTTCATATATTTAGTTAGGTTGTGCAAGTCAGATATATGTCACAGTCTGTTTCCCTGGTGTCCTGCCTGGCTCCAGGGCAGCTTCTCAGTTTCCATTCTCAGTAGGTATCAGGAGAAGGTCTGTTCCTGCAGTTCCAGACCTCAAGAATGACTGCCATACAATCCCTGTTTGGCTGGGTTTCCTGTGCTCAGACTGTCTTGGCTCAGTCTGGCGACCACGACACTCAGTACCAGCTCATAAGATGAGCCTCCCCCTCAGGGTGGTCAGACATGGCCCGGGGCACCAGAATTTTTCCCTCAGGAGTCTCTGGGAGCCTTGCCTAGGACCTTGATAGCCCCAGGACTGGCATGCTTTCTGTCACTGCCCAGCCACTAGCCCTCCAGGAGCTAAGCCTGTTAGAAAACTGCTGAAACATAGTTAACTTAGCTGGGAACACCGTGTTAGTGAAATAAAAGGGTTTATTGGGGTGCCACATGGGCAAGGGTAGGGAAGGGAAGGGGGGGTAGGGAAGGGATGGAGGGGAATAGGGACAGGCAGGAACAGAGAGCAAGAACAAAAGGCGGCAGGAACAAGGGCAGAGTTCAGTCCGGGGCTGGCTTAAATAGAGTAGGGGCCATAAAACCCCCTTGGAGTGAGTCCTTGTCCTATAGGCCAGCAGAGGTCATGGGGGGAGGTAGTGGTAGTGGACAAGGGACTTGCTGGTCAGGTTTTTGGTCACGCTGAGGATCCTGGGAGCTGTAGTTTTTCACAAGGTACCTGGGGAGGTGTGGCCTTCTGCCTGGGAGGTGCAGCCTCTGCCTAGAATCCAACAAAGCCTTCTCCCCAAGTCACCTTCATCTTGAGGGAATCGGGCAGAGGAACAGTCTCTATAGGACCCAAGCAACTTTGACCAAATAACTCAAGAAGCCAGGAGGGAAAACATTTGAGATAGAATGGGGTGAAAGGTATTATTGAATAAGAATATCAATGGGGCCGGGCGAGGTGGCACAGGCCTGTAATCCCAGCACTTGGGAGGCTGAGGCAGGAGGATCGCCAGTTCAAAGCCAGCCTCAGCAATGGTGAGGCACTTAGCAACTGAGTGAGACCCTCTCTCTAATAAAATACAAAAAAGGGCTGAGGATGTGGCCCAGTGGTCGAGTGCCCCTGAGTTCAATCCCTGGTACAAAAAAACAAAACAATAAAAACAAAAAAAAACAAAAAAACCCAAAACCCTCCCTTTTCACTATGGGAAATGCAACATGAGTGCAATTACACCTGTTAGGAAAAAATAAATAAATGAGCATTTTTATATTGGCCGAATTACATTGTTATATGGTGTGCATGCACAAATATGCAATGATTCCCACCATCATGTATGATTATAATGCACCAATAAAAATATGGAAAAATAAAATTAAATTTGAAGAATTATTGTCGCCCTTGCCAAAAAAAATAAAAAGAAAAGAAAAAATAAGAAGACCCCTTGTTTGTCTTTGAATCATAACTACATACCAGTAAAATACAAATGCATTATACCTTGGAAGATGTACTGTTTAATTTTGAGTCTGTTCCAGATTTCTGGAAACACCATAGAATTTTTTTCTATTTCTTTAGTAAAAAGACCATTTTTGTAATTAACCTGATAATTACAATGGATTTATTTATTATCTTTCAAAGCCCTTAGGTGTGACATCTGGGGAGAAGAAAAACAAAGGAAGCCAGGAACTTCCTGGAGGACCATTGGGGAGGGGAGTTTAATGTAGCAAAATGCAAATGGCAGAACAAGGGGCAGCATGTTAAATGTATTCACGGGGCCTCAGGCTTGAGCAGAGGCCAAGTGGATGCCTGGGGCTCCTGCTGGGTTGGGATTTCCTACTGCAGCTCTGATCATTCAGATATTTCATCTCTAAATAATCTTCAGGCCATACCACTGTTGAGGGTTTGGTAAAAAACAACTTCCTGAGAAGGGCTTGGAGGCCTCACTGTGGAGGGGATGGGGTTGAGCTCAGAGCTGGTTCAGCAGAAACTCTGCAGGTCTCCCCGTTACCCCTGTGGAAATTGTGCTTTTGTTAGAGGAGTCCTAGGTGTTGGACAAGATTCAGGCTGGCAGGCCATACCCCCAGGCACCTTCCCAGAAGTGCCCAACTCTCACAGAATTCACCTTTGGCGGGCTCTGAGTCCCCACCCTTCCTGATCCAGGGAATACTCACCTCTCGGGGAAATTCAACCCTGGGCGGGCTCTCCCTTTCTGAGCCAATCCGGACCATACAAGTCACGCTCCCACCCCTCTGTACTTAGGTCCCGGCTTGTCCAGAACACTCTCTTTTCGCCGTCATCTTCTCACCAGCTCTCCCCTTCCCCGTTCCCCTTTCTCCCCTTTCCCCCTTCCCCCTTTCTCCCCTTCCCTTAATAACCCCCCCTTTTTCTACAAGGCGGTCCTGGTGTGGTTCTTGCCCTTCACTAGGCCTGACTCTGGGGATCTGTCATGAGTGAGCTATGTCATTAACATAGACCAAACATGTTTTTGTCTTTCTACAATGTCAGAATTTATTGAATAATAATAAGTTCATAAAGCTACACCATTTTCATCAGAGGCAGTTCACTGAATACTTGTGGTTCACCTGGTGGTCACAAGCCAGGCAAACACAAGTTCTTTTATTCCAGTCTTAATTTCTAACATTCATAACACCCAAGCCACACATCACACTTTTTTTTTTTTTGTACTGGGGATTGAACTCAGGGGCACTCCACCACTGGGCCACATCTCCAGTCCTTTTTTGTGTTTTATTAGAGACAGGGTCTCACTGAGTTGCTAAGTGCCTCGCCATTGATGAGGCTGGCTTTGAACTCGCGATCCTCCTGCCTCAGCCTCCCAAAGTACTGGGATTACAGGCATGCGCCACCACGCCCGGCTACACATCACACTTTACACACTTATGTATACAGGTTACAGAAGGTTCAGGAGACTGAACTCAGAGCACAGGCAGAGAGCAGATATGAATGCAAAGAGTCACTGTAGGTGGTCAGATAAGATTATGAAACAGCCAAAGAACTTGTTTAGGTGCAGAGCTGTCAAAACCTAGAAACCTATTCTGTGATAAGGTCTGGCAATTTCCAGTGTCAGCTTGAGATGTCAGCTTGGAGTGGGCCATGTGTGGTCATCAGGGGCAGGAGAAACCACACACTGCTAAGGTGATTTTTCTTGGCAAGACTCATGACCAGGTGCTGGGGACAGGGTGCCACTGTGTCCAGTCTCAGGGTACTCCTCCTTTTATTGCCCTTGAGTGAAGGATTGCTTCATTTGGTAGTCTGGTATGTTCAAAATGCTCATGGACCTGGTTTTTCCAATGTGAGTTTGATATGCCATGCATTCATGTGCTTCTGATTAATTCAGTAGTCCACAGGTGGTCATTTTTTTTTTTTTTTTTTTTGGTACCGGGGATTAGCACTTGAGATAATTTATCAACTTTGTGCCTTATGGTTGCGCCACCGTGCCCGGCAGGTGGTCATTTTTAGGCACAGATGGTTTGGTTGTTTACTGATTACAAACAAACAAGGTGGGGAGTCATTCCAACTCAGCACTTAAACTCAAAATGGAGTAGCTTATGGCAAACTACTGCTTTATAAATGGAATAACAAAGGTTTAAGTGTTAGAATTTAGGCAAAGTCTCTTACGCAGGGAATGCCATTTTAATAAAAGGGAAGTTTATTAGGGGCCACGCGTGGAAGGGGGAGAAAAAAGGGAATATGGGGAACGGACGGGAACAGGGGCAAGCGCGAACAGAGAGCGGTTTCAGTCCGGGGGTGGCTTAAATAGAGTGGGGGGTCAGAAAGCCCCCCTGGAGTGAGTCCTTGCCCTATAGGCTACCAGAGGTCAGGAGGTGATGGCCAGGGCACCTGCTGGCCAGGTTTGCTGGCCATGCTGAGGATCTTGGGAGGTGTAGTTTTTCACAAAGCACCTGGGGAGGTGTGGCCTTCTGCCTGGGAGGCGCAGCCTCTTGCCTGGAATCCAACATTAAGCACAACCTGAAAACTATGTTCTGAAGCCAGGCATGTGGTGGTGCATGCCTGTAATTCCAGTGGCTCAGGAGGCTGAGGCAGGAGGATCACAGGTTCAAAGCCAGCCTTAGCCACTTAGTGAGGCCTTAAGCAACTTGGTGAGACCCTGTCTCTAAATAAAATATAAAAAGAGATGGGGATGTGGCTCAGTGGCAAAGCATCCTTGGGTAAAATCCCCAGTACCAAAACTCACCAAAAACCCCAAACCCCTCTGTTCTATATATCACAAAATAATTCAGAGCAGGGCAGAGCCTGCTCTCCACAGGATCCAACAAATCATGCTGGGCCACTTGCTCCAAAAACCAAACAGAAAAGGTAATGCTGGGAAGCATGAAAGTGAGATAGAAGAAATGAAAAATTGCTAGGGAGGAGACATAAAGGAAGGACAGGAAATGAACTCAAGCCAGAAGTTCTGACCTGTCACTCTTAAAATTTCTGGAAAATCTTTAAAATCTCTCTTGTGTACTGTTTAATAAGTCCACCAACAAATAAATTAAGGAAAGAGAGAGATGACAGTTTGAGAAACCTGTAATTTTGGGTACTTTCCAACATTGTCTACTAATCATAATGAGATCAAGTCAGCCTAAAGATCCCGAGAATAACCAGACCATCATAAACGTCTGGTACTGGAGACTCAATGCAGGGGCTCTTTACTACTGATCTACATTTCTAGTCCTACTTATTTTTTATTTTGAGACAGGGTGTTGCTAAATTGCTGAGGCTGGTCAGGAACTTGAGATTCTCCTGCTTCAGGTCTCCTGAGTCACTGGGATTACAAATGAGCACAGTAGGTCAGAAAAGAATTTGGGGAGACATAGAGCTGGGGGATGGGAGTTGGAGAGCCCAAATTCAAGGGCTGTTTACTAGCTTTGTGCACTTTTGCAAAAACAGTACTCATGCTGGGCCAGGTGCAGCCTGTAATGCCAGCGGCTCTGGAGTGTGAGGCAGGAGGATCGCAAGTTCACAGCCAGTCTCAGCAATTTAGTGAGGCCCTAAGCAACTCAGTGAGACCCTGTCTCTAAATAAAAACTAAAAAGGGCTAGGGATGTGGTTCAGTGGTGAAGTGCTCCTAGGTTCAATCCCTGGTACCAAAAATAAAACAAGGACTGGGGATATAGCTCAGTCGGTAGAGTGCTTGCCTTGCATGCACAAGGCCTGGGGTTCAATCCCCACCACCAAACAAACAAAAAACCCCCACAATCCTCCCCCCAAAAAACAAAAAAAACCCAAAAAACAAAAACCAAAAAACCCCACAATCCCCCCTCCAAACAACAACAACAACAACAAAAAACCACCAGTACTCATGATATCTCCAAATCTGTTTATTCACTCTAGAAGAGGGAAACAAAAGATCTGTTTTGTTTTGGGTACTGAAAATTGAACCCAGGGGCTCTCTATCACTGTGCTACACACATCTCCAGCCACCTCCCCCCCCCCCTTTTTTTTTTGGTACCAGGGATTGAACTCAGGGGCACTGGACCACTGGGTCACACCCCCAGCTCTTTTTTGTATTTTATTAGAGACAGGGTCTCACTGAGTTGCTAAGTGCCTCACCATTGCTGAGGCTGGCTTTGAACTCACGATCCTCCTGTCTCAGCTTTCCAAGTGCTGGATAACAAGTGTAGAACAAAGTTAACTTTGTTCTACATTCGCTGTCTTAGTGAAATAATAGGGTTTATTAGGGACCACGTGGAAGGGTAGGGAAAGGAAGGGAAGGGAAGAGGGGTAGGGAATGGGAAAGGGGAAGGACAAGAAGAGAGCGGTTTCAGTCCGGAGCAGGCTTAAATAGCGAACTGGTGGTCCGAGGGACCCCTGGAGCCAGTCTGTGTCCCCATAGGCTGTCGGAGGTCAAGAGGGGGCGGGGAGGGTACCTGAGGGCTGGCCAGAGCTGGCCAGCCTGAGGCACCTGAGAGGTGTAGTTTTTTCTCAAAGTACCTGGGAGGTGTGGCCTCCCTGCCCTGAATCCAACAACAGGCATGGGCCACCTCACGGGGTCTCCAGCCCTTTTTATTTTATTTTGAAACAGGGTCTCAAGAAATTGCCCAGGCTAGCCTTGGATTTGCGAATTTGCCATCCTCCTACCTTCTGAACATCTGGGATTACAGGTGTGTGCAAACATAGCTGGCTTTCTTTCTTTCTTTTCTTTTTTTTATTTTGAGGTTTAAATGAGATATTTCTGATAAACATTTTAAAGCCTAGACCAGACCATGAAAATACAAAATAATATTAATGAAAAATTTGCAAATATCTGAGAGAGAGGCAATAGCTTAGGCTATTGAAAATCCTAAAGGTTTTATGGCCCAGGACAAGGTTATGGGTCAGAAAACGCTTAGGGCAAAGGGCCATTACAAATACATATCATGGTTATTGTTGTTGTTATTAGACAGGGACTGCTTCAGAGGACGTGAAATAAATTCGATGTAAAAAAAAAAATCCTTGTGCTCCATGTTCTGGTAGATTTAAGTTCTTGAAGCATGGTGGCTGTGGACCTTGTTGTCTCCACCTTTCATAGCCTCATTAAAATTCGTCCTTGCAGACTAGCGTCCGCGGCTCTCTTCTGAGGAGCACGGCCGCCCTCTGGTGGACACTGCCTAGTGGGACACCGCAGCACAGCAGGGCCCTATGGCTGGGAGGCCGCTAGGGGACGCTGCAGATGGCACGAACCGGTGAGCCCAGAGAGGGACTGCTAGTCCTTTGAAGAGACTTTAGAGAAGGCAGTGAGATTTCTTTGTAGGCGTTTGGGGTGAGGCTGGAGGTTTTATAATACAAGATCTTACTGGTTTAGTCGGATCATCTGAACCAGGCAATAATCTCTTTCTTTGTGGTGCTGGGGATTAAACCCAGGGCCTTGTGCATGTGAGGCAGGCACTCTACCAACTGAGCTATATCCCCAGCCCCTACCCTAATCTTTTTTTTTTTTTTTTTTGTACCGGCGATTGAACTCAAGGGCACTCGACCACTGGGCCACATCCCCAGCCCTTTTTTTGTGTTTTACTAGAGACAGGGTCTCACTGAGTTGCTAAGTGCCTCGCCATTGTTGAGGCTGGCTTTGAACTCGAGATCTTCCTGTCTCAGCCTCTCAAGTGCTGGGATTACAGGCTTGCACCACCAAACCGGCCAGGCAATAATCTCTAATTGCCAAAGCACAAGTTTCTTTTTGTTCCCAGTAGTATGAAAAGCATTTGATAAACAATTTAAATCTCTTGCTCTTTCACATTTAAAGTTCATCAATGCTTTGAGAAGGAATTTAGAAGGAGGTAGAGATGGAAGCAAGGGCAAGATGGTCAGGACGTCCTAGTGTCCATTCCCAGCAAAGCTCCCCGTCTTGTGTGGCTTACTGATGTCCAGCGTGGGACCTGGGCACTGAAGGGAGGTGGGTGTATGAGGAGAGAGCACAGAGAGCCAGGTGTGTGATCCTCCCACGGGGCAGGTAACTGGTGATCTCTGGAGAAGAGTGGAGCTCCTTATTGTAGGCTGACCCCACCTGGGTGCGGCTCTGAGAGGGTCTCTAGGGGAAGGCCTATCACTGGCAAACTTGACTCTCTCTGATCCAGTGAGGGAGCCTCCTGGCACTCACAGAAGACTTTCCCTTGACTTGCTTACTGGGTCCTTCCTCAACCGTGTTTGCTGGAGGGAAAGGCCCCCCCCCTTTTTTTTGGACTGGGGATTGAACTCAGGGGTGCCCAACCACTAATCCACATCCCTAGCCCTATTTTGTATTTTATTTAGAGAAAGGGTCTCACTGAGTTGCGTAGCCCCTCGCTTTTTGCTCAGGCTGGCTTTGAACTCACAATTCTCCTATCTCACCCTCACCTCCGATTACAGGCACGCGCCACTGCGTTGGCTAAGGGTTGCCCTTCTTGAACAACTTTCTAAGGGGTCAGAATCCAGGAATCTGATCCTGTACAGTGGCTTTCTTCCCCATATTTCTGCTGCCTCTGCTTCTCCTTACATCATCTCTAATTCACAATTTTCTCATGGATTCACCAAGAAATAATCACAAATAAATACAAGTCCTCAGGGACTATCCAATTCATTCTAAATACCGCTAAATAAAACTGACAGTGGAGGAGACTACAGTTGATAAAATTTGTCCCAGACTAAAATTTAACAGAGGGATAAATCTACTTTACCGAATTTAAAAATTTTGACTATAAAAATGGTCAGGAAAGAAAATTACCAGTTGCAGATGCTATAATTGGTAGAATACATATGGACCTGATGCTGGTGATTAATCATCTTTATGATGTAGAATTTAAATGGAAAAGAATTATTGCCAGTGAAAATAATTTAAAAAAGAAAAAAGAAAATAATTTCAAGAATATTAAGATGGAAAATGGAAAAAATTGCATAGCAAAATGGATTAGGAAATCAAATAGTATTAAAAGAAGTCACTGAAAAATGCTTGCTCAGTGAAAACCCATCAGAGCTCCAATCTCCTATGATGCCTGTGAGGCACTGGCAACCCTTCACTGACTTATAGCCCCTGGTGACATCTGTTAATATCAGTGACCCACTTCATGCCTTATTTACATGTAGAACCAAAATAATGAGCTTATGTTGGGCGGGGTGTGTAATCCCAATGGCTGGGGAGGCTGAGACAGGAGGATCGCAAGTTCAAAGCCAGCCTCAGCCACTTATCCAGGCACTAAGCAACTCAGTGAGATCCTGTCTCTAAATAAAATACAAAATAGGGTTGGGGATGTGGCTCAGTGGTTGAGTGCACCTGAGTTCAAGTCCCAGTAACAAAAACAAACAAAACAAAACAAAATAAAAACCAAACAAATGAGCTTAGAACTCAGGCTCTTTGCAATTGATCTCATTGATCTCTAAATTTTCCACTAGTTCTATTCTCTATATGACTGCCCTACCCCACCTCCTCTTTTTTTCTTTTGGTGCTGGGGATGAAATGCAGGGCTTTATACATACTCAGCACATGCTCTACCAATGAACTACACCCCTATCATTCCCTTGTGTAGGCCCCTGCCTCTCCCTAGAAGGCTTCTGTCCCTCCAGCTTACTTCTCTCTCTACATGGGAGCAACTTTAAACCTTATAGGTTTAACTGATATTTATGTGCTAACCACTAGAAAATACTTATCTTTAATTGTAGCAATTGTGCTTCTTAGCTTCAAACAGCAAGTAGTAGCAGCAGCAGCAGCAGCAACAAAAGACTGAATAGGAAAAGGATTTATTGGAAAAATATTAGGTTCCTCAAGAATTGACAAGAAGGTATGCTCTTTGCCAGGCATGGTGATGCATGCTTGTAATCCCAGTGATTTTAAAACCCAGTTTTTTTTTTTTTTTTTTTTGTACCAGGGATTTAACTCAGGGGCACTTGACCACTGGGCCACATCCCCACCTTTTTTTGTAGTCAGGGTCTCACTGAATTGCTAAGTGCCTAGCCATTGCTGAGGCTGGCTTTGAACTCGTGATCCTCCTGCCTCAGCCTCCCAAGTGCTGGGATTACAGGCGTGCACCACTGCGTCCAGCTTAAAACCCAGGGTTTTAAAGTCAGGAGACATTCCAGAAAAGAAGTCCATGGCTGTGGCACTAACCCTTTCTCAAGCCTCTCCAAGACAAAACAACCCACCTTCTCTGGGCACAGTGGTGCGTGCCTGTAATTCCAGTTGAGGGGTAAAAACCCATGCTGGAGACCACCAGGTAGTAAACGGGTTTATTAACCGGCCCCTAACGGCTGTTCGGGACCAAAGGGGCAAGTGGAGGGGAAGGGAAGAAGGGGAGAAGGGGAAAGGAAGAGCTGGCGAGAAGACACCAGTGGAAAAAAAGAAGGAGTTCTGGACCTGCAAGGGCTTAAGTACAGAGGGGCGGAAGCGTGACTTGTATGGTCGGGATTGGCTCAGAAAGGGAGAGCCCACCCCCAGGATGAACTCCCGCGAGAGGCAAGTATTCCCGGGATCAGAAAGGGCGGGGACTCGAGCCTGCCAAAGGTGGATTCTAGAGAGAGATGGGCACTTCCGGGAAGTTAAAGCTCAGGCTCTGGCCGGGCGCGGTGGCGCACGCCTGTAATCCCAGCACTTTGGGAGGCTGA
Organism: Tamias sibiricus; assembly: GCA_025594165.1. NCBI lineage: Eukaryota > Metazoa > Chordata > Mammalia > Rodentia > Sciuridae > Tamias > Tamias sibiricus. Next base: position 105,011,249 of record CM046658.1, on the reverse strand, counting down.
GGCAGGAGGATCGCGAGTTCAAAGCCAGCCTCAGCAATGGCGAGGCACTTAGCAACTCAGTGAGACCCTGTCTCTAAATAAAATACAAAAGAGGGCTGGGGATGTGGCCCAGTGGTCGAGTGCCCCTGAGTTCAATCCCTGGTACCAAAAAAAAAAAAAAAAAAAAAAAAAAAAAAAAAAGCTCAGGCTCACTGGATAATCCTAATGCACCTGGGGGGTATGACCTTTCGGCCTGATTTTATCTAACACCAGTGACTCGGTAGGTTGAGGCAGGAGGATTGACATTTCGAGGCCCTCCCCTTAGCAACTAAGTGAAGCGCTAAACAACTTAATGAGTCCATGACTTAAAAAATAAAATGGGCTGGGGAATGTGGTAAAGCACCTCTGGGTTCAATTCCCCAGTACAAAAAAACAAAACAAACAAAAACAAAAAAAAAACAAACCAAAAAAACCCAAAAACAAAACTGGCAAGCTGAGGAGACTAAGCTTAGAAAATGGGCAGGAGTAAGGTGGAAGCTGTTGGACAAGATTCAGGCTGGCAGGCCATACCCCCAGGCGCCTTCCTGGAAGTGCCCAACTCTCGTGAGAATTCACCTTTGGCGGGCTCCGAGTCCCCACCCTTCCTGATCCTGGGAATACTCACCTCTCTCGGGAATTCAACCCTGGGCGGGCTCTCCCTTTCTGAGCCAATCCGGACTATACAAGTCACGCTCCCACCCCTCTGTACTTAAGCCCCAGCTTGTCCAGAACTCACTCACTTCTCTTTTCGCCGTCATCTTTTCACCAGCTCTCCCCTTCCTGTTCCCCTTTCCCTTTCTCCCTTTCCCCTTCCCCTTCTCCCCTTCCCTTAATAAACCCCCCCTTTTCTACAAGGCGGTCCTGGTGTGGTTCTTGCCCTTCAGAAGCAGTGACGGGAACCCTGGCCATAGTCGCAGGAGGCCGCCGTGTGGTTGGAACTTATCGTCCCCTCAGTATTGGTACCAATGGCTGCACCAGAGTTGCCTGAGAACTCTGTCCTGCTTGTTTGTGTCTCTTGCCCCCGGGGTGGGCCACACTAATGCCACCTCCCACTCTCTGGCTGCCAGTGTGAGGGGAGCACAGGCATTGGGGCTTAGTGGTGGGGGTGCCCTTCCCCTCCATGATTCACCCAGCAGCAGATTCTGCTGACATAGGAAGTGGGGTTAGAGGTGTGGATGGGACCCACCAAGTCTAAAGTAGCCCTTTTCACAAAAGTCTTCCTGACTGCTATTTTTGATAAAGAGGTCTAGTGGTACAGACTTGAAGGTTGATCAGTCACAAGTGGTTTTTAGGCCTGGTTTGTGTTATCTTTTGGAGTAAGCAACAGTGATCGAGATCTTGCCTAAACAGAGTTTTAAACCCGAAGGCGGTGGATTTATGCTCAACTTCTCCTCGGCCCATCCCTCATTTAGTAAAGGGTATCTTGAGACTCTCTGCAATAACAGGCTCATAGTGGAAGTCACTTTGCCTAGTCCCTTCTTGGCTCACAGGTGTTTTTTTTTTTTTTTTTAAACTGGGGATTGAACCCAGAGGCACTTAACCACTGACCCACATCCCACATCCTTTTTATATTTCATTTTGGGACTGGGTTTTGCTAAATTGCTTAGGGCCTCTCTAAGTTGCTGAGACAGGCCTCAAACTTGCAATCTTGCCTTAGCCTCCAGAGTACCTGGGATTACTGGTGTCTACCACCTCGCCCCATGCAGGTGGATCTTTTGTCTTGGAGAGGCTTGAGAAAGGGTTAGTGCCACAGCCATGGACTTCTTTTCTGCTGTGAGGCTGTCTCCTAACTTTATTATCCTGGGTTTAGTGGCTAGACATAGTCACATAAGCTTTTTTGACCTACGTAAAACTCCATATTCTTGGCCTCTCAGGCCACTTAGATTACAGGCTGCAGGCAGAGAAAGTAGTGTCCTCAGCAGATTTGCTCTCCTGTCCTTGCAGGTTGGCTAGCTTCCCCCAGAACCATCTTTGTCACTGGGCTATTCTAAAAGAGGCAAAAAGCACTGAAAAATGCTGCCATTCTGATTGTTTTTTCTTAGCTATCTCCTTGGCTTGGTTCATACCCCCTGGCATATTTTAGGCGACAATTTGACCAAATGTTTTATCATAGTATAGCATGTGTTGCTGGTTTCCCAGACGGCAATGATTCTTTCCTAATACCTGCTAACTCAATGCCACGCTTTTAGGTACCAATTTCTAGACAACTTAGAATATAGGTTTTTCTTGACATAAGAGAGGCTCCAAAATAACAATGACTTAAACAGATGTAAACCATCTCTCCTGTAACAGTAGAAAGGTAGGCAAACTAAGGCTAGGAGGGTGGCCCTCAGTGGACAGCACACCTGCCAGCACCTTGATCTTAGACTTTCTAGCCCCAAGAACTGTAAGAAATAAGTTTCTGTTCTTCATAAGTTACCATCTCAGGAATTTTGTTATAGCAGCATGAGCATATTAAGGCAGCCCACATTCCTTCTTCTTACATCTCATTGGCCAGAAGCTAGTTATATGACCACACATAACTGTAAGGAGCCTAAGGGATGTGGTGTTGGGTGGTGAGAACAGGAGAGTGGATGTTGGAGGAGAACTTCAGTGTCCACCCCAGACTTCAGAATCAACCAGCACCCGCAAAGTCAGGTCAGACCAATCGATTACCATGTCAGCCTTCCTGCCTATTGTAAACTGCAATGATTATCTTGTCTTTGGCAGTTATGTGCCTAAAATCTGCTTTTTCTAGTCTGGTATCTTTCCTTTCCCATTAATATCAGGAATCCCATTTCAACTACATCTGATTGCATTATTGGTCTATGGAAATTAGTCCCAGGACTGATTTTCAGAGATGGGGGTGTTTTCCACACCAGTCTCAGCCTCCTCTGGGCCTTCCTGAGGACAGAATCAACAGATGTTTGGGCAGGTCACACATGACAAATTCCCTTTGGCATTTCTAATATTCCTAAGTTTAAAAAAATTCTTTCCCTCATTATTTCATGAAATTTCATTTTGCATGTGTCACAGTTGAGTCCATTGCATAATCTGGATCTGAAATGTTCCCCAAAGGCCTGTGTGTTAAGGGCTTGGTCCTTGGCTTGGTGCTATTGGAGGGTGGTATAACTTTTAAGAGTGGGGTCTAGTGGAAGGTTTTAGGTTGTTAGGGGGTGCTCTCAAAGGAGACTGTGGGATGCCAGTCTCTTCTTCTCTTTGTATTCTGGTCACAAGGTGAAATGGTTTTGCCATATTCTGCCACCATAATGTGCTGCCTTGTCACAGGCCCAGAAGCAATAGGACAAGTCAATCATGGACTGAAAACTCAGAGCCGAGCCGAGATAAGTCTTTTATCTTTATAAGCTGATTATCTCAGGTGTTTGTTACAGTAACAGAAAGCTGACTAATATAGTTCGTGTTTCCAAACCAACAGCTGACATAGCAATTAGAATTACCGAGCGATTCGAGAGCACACTGACTCCTGATCCCTTGACAGGTATATACCTGATTAAATTCAGGCTGATGCACCATGACCGACACTGATGCACCTCCATGTCCCCTCTTAGACATGAAGGAGCCAGCTGCTATGAGTGGGGTCCCAGCCAGGAGTCCACAGTGAGAATTGTGGGAAGAAACTCAGGGGAAGAAACCTGCTTTACCCAGGGTCTCACAACCAACTTGGAGCAGCCACATCCAGTGACTTTGGTCCAAGTTGAGTTATCAAAGCCATCATCTTGGTCCCAACTCAGAAGAGCTCTGAACGGCACCCCAGCTCCAGAGCTTCCAGTGGGGTTTGCCGAAGCCTTTGCTGGCAGCACACACGGCTCAGCCTCTCCTTCTTCCCAGGGCCGCATCTCTTCTGGTCCATAGGTGTTGTCTCAAGAATGCTTTCTAATAAAGGTTCTGCATCTGCAATTCTTTTTATGGGGATTTAACATTTTTAAAAAAATATTTATGTATTTGCTTTAGTTATACACAATGCAATGTTTACGTGGTGCTGAGGATCGAACCCGGGCTGCGCATGTGGGAGGAGAGCGCTCTGCCGCTGAGCCACAACCCCAGCCCCAGGGATTTAAGATTTAAAGTAATTACAACCCCTGCTACTGGGTTATGCCAAGATCTGATTTTTTTTTTTTTTTTTTTTTTTTTTTGGTACCAGGGATTGAACCCAGGTACAATCTTAACCGCTCAGTACTTAACCACTGAGCCACATACTCAGCCATACCCTTCCCCCCTTTGTTTTTGTTTAGAGATGGGATCTTGCTGAGTTGGAGTTGCTTAGGGCCTTGCTAAGTTGCTAAGGCTGGCTTTGAATCCATGATCCTCCAGCCTCAGCCTCCCAAGCCCCTGGGATTATAGGTGTGTACCACCACACCTGGCTTGCTGTGATCTGATCTTATGCATGAATTCTATAAGCAATGAGGGATGGAGTGGAAGAAAGAGGCAGGAGTAGAATGGGTTTCCTTCTGCAAAGAAATGTGAGTGGGGAGTTATGATATCTTCAAGCTATTCAGGACTGGCCTCATCAGACAAGGGATGGGTATGTGTTTTGGTTGGAAAGGGACATCCACCAGGGGTTCAATGTTCAGGGTGCTGTGAGTCCTCCAGATCTTCCCAAATGTCTTTATTACAAATTTGGAGTCCCATTCTTATCCCGACTGTCACATACATACCTAAGGGAATTGGTCAATTGGGCAGATGTTGAAATTTGGCAGTGCAACTCTGTGCTTGGTTTTCAGCTCTCTTAGCCTTTAAAAGACTGTAAATAAGATACTGTATTATCACAGGACTGGAAAGTCTTAAGGTTGTAAATGTAGAGATTTAGGTTTGTCATTTCTGTTTTTAAACTGTCCAGTCCTCTTAGGAGAAACCACATTTACAACACTTCCTATGATTCATGCTCTTCATTTTGTTCTATGCAAGTAGCAATATGGTCCTCTAAGTTTTGTCTTAATGAGTTCTTCATTCTGGGTGACTATAAATGATAATTTAATTTTAGCAATCTACCTCAGAGAGTCAGGAGCTGCTAGATTTCCTGAACATTAACTGGATTTTACTGCCCTGTACTCTGATAACCCATCCTCCAGTCAACCCTCTAATTTCCTTGTGCCTCTGTCTTGCTGATTTCTTTACTAGTCAGGGTCCTTGAGTGCAAACAACAGAAACCAACTTTGGTTGCCTTAATTGAAAAAGGAATTGATTTAGGAGGCTTACTGTATAGCAGAGTCCACAGGAGGCTGGAGAACCAGGTTTAGAAAATGTGCAGGAGCCAGAGTAGGGTGGAGTGGGGCTGCAGGATACAGACACCGTCACTGTGGGATGCTGTCCCACAGTGCGGACCAACCCAGGATCCAGATGTTACCGCTGGAGCCATCTGAATGAAACATCATCTATTCTCTGCTCTTTTGTTTCACTGGTGGTACAAAGTGTTAAGTAGAATTAGCTAGTTGGCTGCACTTGGGTGGAGTGACCTATGACCTCAGATATCATGGAAAGTAGGTATCTGGCTTCTTGGACTTCTGCAGAATCAGGAGGGTCTTGCCTCCTACAAAACTCAGACAGTAGCAGATTCTCCAGCATAGAAGGTGGGTTCAGATGCTTGGCAGCAAAATTAAAACCAAATCAAACCAAGTTCATTACCTCTCATAGCCTCCCAGTTCTCTCCACTTGAACACCCCATAGGCTGCTCACGCTCCCCACCTCTAAACCCAAGTCATCCTATTCTCAATCAAATATGCTTTTTCTTTGACATCCCTCAACTCATTTGGGACATCTCTCTCTATCCATTCTGTCATCCCAGATAGAATCCCACAGGGCTTCCTTGACTTATTTCCCATATAAAACCATTAGCTCACCTTTTATATTCTACTTCTTGGATATTTCATGAATTTACCTCCTCCTCATCGTGACTGCCTCTATCCTTATTTCAAGCCCTTGTCATCTTCTCATTGAGTTATTTTAATATATTATTTTGTTTGTTTGTTTGTTTTGTGGTGCTGGGGATTGAATCCAGGGCCTTGTGTGGGGCAAGCACTCTACCAACTGAGCTATATCCCAGACCTTCAATACTTTCTTAACTGGAATATCAATTAGGTAGTGAAGTAATAATTCTTGTAGCAAACTACCCAAAACTCAATGTCTTACAACAACCATTTCTTTCCTACTTGGGAGCCTCCAAGTTGGCTGAGGGTCAGTGACCTAGGATGAGCTTAGTTGGCTTTGCTTCAAGTCCAAAATGCAGGTTGAGTTTAGATTGGTTCCATTTGTTTGTCATCTTCTAGGACTGTTGGCTGCCAGAGACACATTCTTCTCAAAGTGGCCAAAGTCAACATGTGGCAAGTGTCCTGCATCTGCCACAAGGTCATTAAGAAGGCTAGATGATGGAATATTACTTAGCCATAAAGGAGAATGAAATTATGGCATTTGCTGGCAAATGGATGGAACTGGAGACTATCATGCTAAGTGAAATAAGCCAGTCCCCCAAACCCAAAGGCCAAATGTTCTCTCTGATACGTGGATGCTAACACACAATAAGGGAGGGGGGAAGGGAAGAATGGAAGTTCATTGGATTAGACAAAGGGGAATGAAGGGAAGGGAGAGGGATGGGAATGGGAAAGACAGTAGAATGAATTCACATAGCTTTCCTATGTCAACTTCTTTTTCCTTTTTTTTTTTTTTTTTTTTTTTTTTTTTGTGTGGTACCAGGGATTGAACTCAGGGGCACTTGACCACTGGGCCACATCCCCAGCCCTTTTTTGTATTTTATTTGGAGACAGGGTCTCACTAAATTACTAAGTGCCTCGCCATTGCTGAGGCTGGCTTTGAACCCATGATCCTCCTGCCTCAGCCTCCCAAAGTGCTGGGATTACAAGTGTGCCCCACCGTGCCCGGTTTCCTATGTCAATTTCTTATTCATATATGAATACACGACAAGTGTAACTCCATATCATGTAAAACCACAAGAATGGGAAGTTACATTCCATGTATATATAATATAGTAAAATACATTCTACTGTCACATATACCTAAAAAGAAAAAATTAAAAAGAATAGAAAAGGCATGGATGGACATAATGCCACTACAGGAGAGTGAAGACTTTAACCTATTGCAACTGGCTTTTGCCACTTATTCTCAAACCATCAGACTTGGGGCTTGTAAAAAGCCCTAATTGAGGATAGCTAAGATGGCGGTTAGCTGAGAGCCATAAAGGTGTTCAAGTATTTTCACCTGATATTCATGCATTTATCTAAGATCTTTTTATGCCCGTGAACACTGTGCGACGCACCTGTAAGCTCGAGCTGTTAGCACTTGTCCTTGTCAAGGCAAAATGTATTTAACTGGGTTAGGTTAGTTAGAGGTGGTTGGAGTTGGAGAGGTTGTTGGAGCCGGAGAGAGAAGTTAGAAGAAAGAAGAATAAAAGAACGTTTTCATTTCCAGTCTGCCTCCGAGTTTTCTCACACGGTATCGTTGCTGCAAGCAGTAATTGCTGTAGGCAGCGACAGGGGCTGAACTACACCACTAGTTTTCCTGGCTCTCCTGCTTAACCATGACATTCTTGGGACATTTCGACCGTTATAATCTATGAATTAGATCAGTCCTGTCCCCCTCACATCCATGCTTCACTGTGCCACCAGAGGTATTTATCCATCAGGAAGGTCCTGGACATCTTTGATGTTAACATGAGATATGTCAGGCACATTCAGGCTGGTATGAAAGTTACTTTCATTCTGGCCACTACAGAAGTCCCCTCTCTTTGACCCAAGTCACAGGGATCCACTGATCTTGCTGTTGTCCTGGACCGTGCTTCTGTTAGTATACCCTCAGCAAATCGTACTTTGTGCATTCTCAGTCTGCCTGCTTCTTTCTCCAGTCCCAGGGCTCCTTTATGTCAGGTATTTTACACCAGATTTTCCTGGAACAAAGTTGTTTAGTAAATATTTATCCAACTGAACTTCCTCACACCTATAACTTCTTGTCCACTAACCACCCGTCCCCAAGACCACCTACCTACCTTTTTATTTTGGGGGGCCAGTAGACCTTGAAAGAAAGGAATAGAATTTTGTATCTTCCTTGGTGAGGAAGAGAGAAGTCCCAGGGTGGCTGGAGAATGATAACTCCCTGAATAAATTAGAACTTGTTGGCATGAAGGTCTGATCATGAATTTTGATTTGAAAATTGATGTATTATTCAGGGTTCTCTGGAGAAACAGAACCAATAGGATATATATATATATATATATATATATATATATATATATATATATATGGAAATTCATTATGGTAATTGGTCCATGAGATTATGGAGGTCGAAATGTCCCAAGAATGTCATCTTTAAGCTGGAGAGCCAGGAAAACTAGTGGTGTATTTTAGCCCCAAGGCTTATGGTTTGAGAACAGGTAGACCACTGGTATGAATTCCAAAGTCAGAAGGCTTGAGAACTAGGAGCTCCAAGGACTGGAGAGGATGGATGGCCTACCTCGAGAAAAGAGAGAGAAAGAGAGGGGGAGAAAAAAAATTTACCCCTCCCCCGCTCTTTTATTCTGTTTGGGTCCTTAATGGATTGGATGATACCTACTCATACTTGGCAAGACGGGTCTACTTTACTAAGTCTGCTGATTCAAATGCTAATCACTTTGGGAAACACCCTCACAGACACATGGAAAAATAATGCTTTACCAGGATATGGATACCTCAGTCCAGTCAGGTTGACACATAAGATTAACCATTGCAGTTGGTTTTTAGCTCATCATAGACTAGTAGGAATGGCTACCTAGAAGCCAGAGATTGGAAATGCATTGTTTAGAAAAAGAGGTCAGAGCTGGAAATGTGTATTGGGCACCATCCATTTAGGAGTGGAAATGAAAACCATTAGAGCTACCTAGAAAGAAGAACAAAACACCAAAGGGAGGAGTTTTCAGGAAAAAATCTTTTACAATGTGATGAGGACCAAAACTTAGTGCCACTAAATGGTCATATAAACAGACATGTTCTAATGTGTTCATGAATTTTAATGTCGCCCGTGTAGTGGTGGCTGGTGAACTGTAACCATTAGGGGGAGAATCTACTACTGTGTTTGGATTTTTTTTTTTTTTTTTTTTTTTTTTTTTTTTGGTACTGGGGATTGAATCCGGGGGTACTCTACCACTGAGTGACATCCCAAGTTCTGTTTATTTTTTTTATTTTGAGACAGGGTCTTGCTTAGTTGCTGAAGGTCTAAGTTGCTTAGGCTGGCCTCAAACTTGCAATCCTCCTGCTTCAGCCTTTGGAGTCTCTGGGATTCAAGGCATGCACCACCACACCTGGCTACAGTGTTAGGGCTTCTACAGTCTTCTCATATCCCATCCCCCAGGTAGCTACCTGCTACACACGTTCATGCAGGCACCTATAATAATAGGATATGCTTAAAGCCCATACCACATGGGAATCAGTTTTGATTTATTTTTAATGACCTTAGACATCCAGTGATGAAATCTTGGAGATTTCCAAGAAGACTGAAAACAGTCTAAAACCAGAAGTAGATTTTCCCAGAAAACCATAGAAATTTAGTGGAAAAAAACTCCAAAACTTTTTATAAACATGAATGTTTAGGGGAACCCCTGTGAATCTTCTGTGTTGCAATCTAAAGATCTATATTACCTGCTGTTTCCCACAACAGGAATAGAAGATGTTCCAAAAAGTTCAAACAGGAGAAAAATCACAGTTAATCTTATATCTGATTTCCTCAGAGTGCCATGAAATTCTCCCCTGAATCTGTACTAGACTGAAATGCTTGTTAGAGTTGCATCGATTGTGTTCACGGTTAGATGATCTAGTCAAAAAGTTTGTCTTCTAATCCTGCTTTATTAGCCATGAAATGATTTTCTTTTTCATGCATTATTGAAAGTCCCAAGTTTAATAAACTCAAAAGCATAAAAATGTTAGGGGTAGAGCTGCTTTTCCTGATCCCAGAGCAGAAATTTTCAAAGTGAATCTAGGAAGCAGAGAGGCTGTGCAGCTCACCTCTTTGGTGATTGATTGCTGAGTCAGAGATGAAAATGGTAGATGGATCTGTCGCTTGGTAGCTTTGGTCCTTTCTGAATTTGAGGAAATAATCTTTTGGGCTGGGGTTGTGGCTCAGCGGCAGAGTGCTCCTGGGTTTGATCCTCAGCACCACGTAAACATAAATGCATTGCATTGTGTACAACTAAAGTAAATAAATAAATATTTTTAAAAAACCTTTAAAAAAAAAGAAATAATATTTTTTGTTTGTGTCATTTTTCTTTTCTTTCTTTCTTTAGTTTTTTGGTACTGGGGATTGAATTCAGGGGCACTCAACCACTGAGCCACATCCTCAGCCCTGTTTTGTATTTTTTGTTGGGTACAAATATAAATGTGTATGTAGCTAATAATAGAGCTTCAAACTATATGAAGCATAAAACCCTCTGTCAGCAACTGATAGAAAAACTAGACAGAAACAATAAGATGTACACAACCTGAAAAATACAATCAACAACCTTGACATAACTGATACTATAGAACACTATCCCTTATGGCTTTATTTTTAAAAATTTTTTAATTTTTATTTTTTGTGGTACCGGAGATTGAACTCAGGGGCACTCGACCACTGGATCACATCCCCAGTCCTTTTTTTTTTTGTATTTTATTTAGAGACAGGGTCTCACTAAATTGCTAAGTGCCTCGCCATTGCTGAGGCTGGCTTTGAACTCACGATCCTCCTGCCTCAGCCTCCCAAAGTGCTGGGATTACAGGCGTGCGCCACCGCGCCTGGCTTGAATCCACATATATTATGTTCTCTGGCCACTGGGTAATTAATATGAGAAATTAACAATAATACAAAATCTAGGAAAACCTAAAATAGAGAAATTAAACCATGCACTTCTAAATAATCTCTATCACTAAAGAATAAAGTTAGAAAATATTGAAACTGAAATGATAATGAAAATACAATGTATCAGAATTTGTGAGATGCAGCCAAAGCAGTGAGTAGAGGGAAATTTATAGTTTTAAATGCTTACATTGAAAACAAAGTTCTACAAAGAATAATAGTTGTAGTCCTAGCCTCCTTGATTTATTTAACACATTAATATTGAGCTCTTAACTTTGGATATACAGTGCTGAGCAGAATAGACATGGTCCCTACCCTCCTGGTGGTCATAGTCTACTGAAAGAATCAAATAATAAACAAGAAAACACAGAAAAATATAAAGTTAAAATTATGATAAATGTTGTGAAGGGAAGGGACAGAAGGGGAGGTGACCTAATTTAGATTAAAATATTAGGGGAAGCCCCTTTGAGAAAGTGGCATTTAAGCTTAGTAGGACTTGAGTTAAAAGCAGGAGATAACCCAGCATTGAGTGAGGGGAATACTCCAGATAGAAGGGGCTACATTGGGAGAAGACAACTGGTCAGGGCTAAGGGACTCCCTTGTTAAAGATTAATTGCGGGCTGGGGTTGTGGCTCAGCGGTCGAGTGCTCGCCCAGCACGTGCACGGCCCGGGTTCGATCCTCAGCACCACGTAAACATAAATGCATTGCATTGTGTACAACTAAAGTAAATAAATATATATATAAAAAAAAAAGATTAATTGCATGGGCTGGGATTGTGGCTCAGCGGTGGAGCACTCGCCTAGCACGTGCGCGGCCCGGGTTCGATCTTCAGCACCACGTAAAGAATAAATACATTATGTACAACTAAAAAGAACAAATAAATAAATATTTAAAAAAATTAATTGCAATATGAAATCTGAGATAAACCATCTCATACAGTCAGGGCTCTGAATTGCAAATGTAGCTAAGTATTATGTGAAATATTAATTTATTTTCTGACTCCTTGGCTTTTGGGTCCTCCAGGAGTGGCTTCTCTTCCACCAGCCATCCCAGTAGAAATGAAAACTCAAAGATGCTGCAAGGCCAAGGGCCATACGAAAATGCCTGGTGAGGCCTTATGAGTCAGTCTTCTGCTCTCAAAAACTAGCCAAGACCAGTATTGGAGGAAGAGCATGCAACTTGGATGGAGGGAACAAGGGTCTTTGGGAGAGGTGAAGGCTCTTATCTTGCCAGAATCAGAGTGAAAACAGAGAGCTGCCTACAGTATGGACCCTTCCCGCATCCAGGGGACCACACACAACTTGCAATAATGGACAGTGTATGTCCTGTGGACAGATGGTAGGGGACTTGGACAGAATGTAAGGCAGCAGCCCTTATACTTTTTGGTCTCTGGATTTGTTTACATCCTTTATTTTTATTTATTTATTTTTGAGATGGAGTCTCACTTTGTTGCCCATGCTGGTCTTAAATTCTTAAACGCCTGGGCTCAATTAACCCAGTAGCCAGGACTGTGGGTACACCATCATGTCTCGTTTTCCAAAAGGATGTTTTCCATGAAACTGGCTCTGTTTTTCTGCAAATGTGTGGTGGTGAAGAACAGCTTTTATTCATGCTGAGACACAGCCCCTTTACCCACTATTTGCATCCTCGGTGAAATGTTTACTCATCTTTGTGTCCTCAATGAAAAACATAACATCTCAGTAATTTTATTTTATTTTATTTTTGTACTAGGGATTGAACCTGGGGCCACTTGACCACTGAGCCACATCCCCAGCCCTTTTTATATTTTATTTAGAGACAGGGTCTTGCTAAGTTGTTTAGGGCCTCACTAAGTTGCTGACACTTTTTTTTTGAACTTGTGATCCTCCTATCTCAGTCTCCCCAGCTGCTGGGATGTGCTACCATGCCAACACATCTCAGTAATTTTATAAAATTTGTTTTAACCTTGCGGATCTGAAAGCACCCCACCCACCCACCCACCAGGTGCCTGGAGACCATGCCTTAAAATCTGATGATGTAGGGTGACCTAGTGTAAAGGTGAAGCCTTGGCCCCTGACCAAAAGGGAATAGAACAGAGCCAGTTGGAATTTTCCTCTGAATACCAGCACCAGAATGGAAATCGATTCTGGCTTATTTAAGCAGCAAAGGGATTTACTGAAAGGAGACTGGGTAGTTAGTTTGCAGGATCACCAGGAGGCCAGCAGAGCCAGCCACATAAAATAAACAGAAAGATCAAAAGAAGGCTGAGTGTTCAGAACCAGAGCTGACCACATCTTGGAAGTGGTCAGGTGCAAGGAAGTCTCCACTGCCTCTGTAGCTGCTGTTGATCACCAGATGTGGCTGCATGCACCATTGACACTCCAGGGCTAGTTTCTAGGGACTGCAGTCACAGCTGTCATCCTCACCTGGAAAGATTTAGACTGAGACTCTCAAGCAACCTTGCTTGGCTGACTTGGGTCACTCATCTTGTCCTAGCTGCTCAGTAAGCTGGGGAAGCTATTATGACCTGACATCTCCAGTTCCTATGGTGGAACAGAGCTCGGCTTTCTAAGGAGACTGGTAAAGAGGGAACTTCTCCATGAAATTTGAATGCTAAGCAGCCCCTAAATGACAACTCCTTGGGGTCCACTTCTGCAAGAGCTGTACATCTGATAGAAACCAGCCAAGCGTTGATCACTGGAGAGATGGAGTGAATAAATTGGCAAGAATGAGAGCACTGAGGAAGGAACCTAGAAGGAGCCTGGAGACCTCTCTGCATTTGAAGTAGACTGAGAAGGAGTAGCAGGAGGAATGTTGTGTTCAGGAGCCAAGAGGGAAGGGTGCTTTGAGCGCCAAGTGGTTCTGGGTGTTGAATCCTGCCCAGCAACCCAGAAAGCTGAGATCTGAGATGTGTCCATGGGTGAATTATAAAATACCTGCAAATCTCCTTTCCCATTTCTCTCTTCTCCATTGCACATGAGTGTGAATTATTGTTATTTCCCCAAAAAAAGTCAGGGGAGATGGGAATGTCATTTATTTCTCCAGATGTAGTTATTTGAGAAAAAGGGATGTGGACCCCATTTGAACATCACTCTTAAAGCACTTAAGCAGTCCTTTTCTCAGCTGGTGCCCCTGTTGAGTCCTTTGCTGACATGTGACCTGACATCACCTGGGGAGTTATAGGAAGGTCTCCCTGCCTTAATAGCTTTGCAAATAGTTGCAATCTACTCAATAGCACTTTATGGAATATCACCAGTGTCTATCATGAAGCTCTGTTAAGAATTGGGTGTTACACAGAGGATAAAACAATAATATATGAGAAAGAGCACAGATGTAAATTTAAAAGCATGCACAATACAAAATGGAAAGAAGCACACATGGATATATTTCTACTTCCTCTTCGGCACTCATTTCCAGCTCAATGGGATATGGTCGTTGGAACCTGTGGCCTCTCTGCATGGGCCACTATCTACTCCCACACCTCTTGCTATACTACTCTGGACCTGCCCAATGCCTCTTCACCTTTCAGGTTGTGGTGTAGACATCAGTTCTCCCATGAACACTCTCTGACTTGCATGTCTGCTTGAATCTTTCTGTGTGCCCTTGAAACATCTTGATTTCCCCTTATCTGCCTGTTTACTGATTTTCCTGACTAGACAAAATGTCTTAAATGCAGGAGCTTGTTTATCTTATTTACTGATACAGAACTGTCTTACAATTGCATCTCTACCACCTGGCACATAGTAGATTTCAAAAAATATTTACAGAATGAATATGTGAGTGAGTGACTGATTGAGCAGTTTAAGAGTCTGTAAACACTGACAAACCACAATGTTAAGGAATAATCCGGACTCCGTGGAGGGCCCGGAGAGGCTTGTTGGAAGATGAAGTTCTGCGCAGGCTTAGGAATGCAGACAGATCTAGACTAACAGGGACCTGTGTTGCCAAATTAGACAGATATCTTTTGAGTGTGAAGGGGACGAATTTGCATTGCTGGAGGGAAGTGTCTATTTTGGGTAGTGACTAGGAGCTTTCTAAGTATTGTAGGTGCTGGTGGGGGGAGCATGCCCCTTCTAAGCCCATGCCATGATGTGTTGTTGTGAGTGTAGGGACAAAATGAGCCCTACCCTCTATACCCTTCTTTGCTACCAGGCATGTGTCAGTGCCACAGCCCTCGGTGGTGGTGGCAGTGACTGGAGTGGGGTGCAGGTGCCCTACACAAAGGGCCAGCCCCTTGGCAGAGGGCTCTGGGATGTGGTGGTTCCAGCCAACCCTTGGCCATGGGACAGGTGCACCATCTGCACTGCGGGTGCTGCAACTCCGCAGCTGCCACAGCCTACTCAGGCGTGTTTGACACAAGCTTAGCAAATAGCTTTTCCAGGAGGTTCATAAATTTCCAATCTGCTGTGCCACATTTCCCCCTACAACTGCTACCAACCAAATATTAAATTGGATCCAAGACCTGAAGGGTAATCAGCAAACGTATGGATTCATCACAAAATTGGAAGAGAGATTGGGGCTCAGATGGCCCTCTGAGTGGACTTTTCCTGGAAATTATACTGTCCTTACTGCAAAAACCATGAAGCCATGTATAGGAGTAATTGTCAAATCTGGATTAGTATATATCTGTCTTTACCCACAGAGGTGTCCCTCAGATGCTGCATGTAAATTGAATTTTGTCACTTTAATACAAAAGTAATGCAGCATTTTTTTCTTTAAACTATTTTTGCTTTATTTGTGAGTCACACTTAATAATTGTACATATGTATGAGGTATGATGTGACATTTTGATTTAATATAGCCTTTAATGTTATTTTAAGGAATTCTCTGATAAGAATTCCTTTTGCTAAAGTTAAGAAAGTGATCCTCAATTTGTCTTTTATATAAATGGTTTATAATTGTGCACATATTTATGGGTGTGTTTGCATTTTCTGTATGTTGAGGAACATTGTTATCTTTTGAGATATGCAGAAAAAGTTGACTGCAGACTTGTTTTAACACTTCCGTGCTTAATTTAAAAGAGTGAGAAAAGGTTGAGTTTCATGCACAAAGTAGTTGGCACTAAGATTTCATCTTCATTGTTATCTACATAACAAAAGACAGAAATGCAAAATAGCAGAAAATTCTGGGATGAACGGGTTATAGCTCAGAGCTGCATTTCAAACAGCTTTTTGATATTTTAATGCCCATGGAGGTTGAAAGTACTTACTAATTGAAGAACTAGGGAACTTCATTGCTATTTCTGAACAAAATCTAATTATAGATAAGACAAGTTTATAAATATATGATATAAATTACCCGGGATGATTGGAATGTCCCCAGTTCCTGTTCTGTTTGACTGAAATGACCATCCCTCCCCTCCTTTCTACATTAGCTAATAAGCAACGCTTGCAGTAATTAGTTTTCTGACTCTTGGAAGCCAGACTAATGATACCTTAGAGGAGATAACTTTAAATGTTCAGGTTCACACAACTGTGAGGTAGAGGGAATTATTGATTTGGGCTCCGGGGAATGGGAGGGGGGACACCCCTATAAGTGTCAACGCAGAGGAAAGTGGGTGTATTTTGAAGTTCTTGGAGCAATTTGTGGCAAGAAATCGTCTCCACACTGGTGCTCCTGGGGGTTCTGTGCTCCGAGGTCACTTGGAAGGGCCTCTAAGGCAGAAGTTCCCTCAGGTATAGAAGGGCCCTCTAGCCCAGGGGCTCAAGGACAGGGACCTCAGCTAGTCTTGTATCCTTGGGCAAGGTATTGACAGGGAAGAAGTGAGAGAACCAACTACAACGAGGTTTGGGTTGTGGCAGTGCCCTGAGCACTCGGGAGGGCGTGGCAAGGGAAACATGGTACAGGGCCCCAAGGAGGGAGGGTCACTAGGTCTTGGGATCCTATTCAGTTAATATGCGAGAGATCATGTTGATCACTGGCATTTCTTCATACTCCTGGCAGTGAGGAGCGATAACTCAGAAGTAGGATCTGTTTTTAATCTTTCTTGATCCGATATGTGAATGTTAGGAAAGGCAGTCGCGTAGTGGAAGGATGTGACCATCCTCTCCGTCCTCTCCGGCTGTCTGGGGATAGCAGTGGGCAGCAGGTAAAAATGTAACTCACCTATTACAGGAGAATGGAGAGTGATGGGACCTGGACATGTCGCTGGAGCCTCGGATCCAGCTGTTCTTGTGTTGGGGATGAGCTGTCTAGGAGGCCTGACAATCTTCGCATTAGCTGTTTGAAATGGGTTTCTGTCACTTGCAACCAGTAAATTCTGGATAATTAATTTGCATTTCTTTTTTTTTTTTTTTTTTTTTTTTTGTACCAGGGATTGAACTCAGGGGCACTCAACCACTGGGCCACATCCCCAGTCCTTTTTTGTATTTTATTAGAGACAGGGTCTCACTGAGTTGCTAAGTGCCTCGCCATTGCTAAGGCTGGCTTTGAACTCACGATCCTCCTGCTCAGCCTCCCAAGTGCTGGGATTACAGACGTGCGCCGCCACGCCTGGCTTTGCATTTCTTGATTTTAAAGTCATGAATATGCTTTTGTATAATAAGAAAAAAAGCAGCACAAAAGAGAACACATACATAGACCATCCTTAGATCCAGGGCTCTGCTTCTTGGATTTCTGAGACAAGCCAAGTGAGCTCAGGGGCCGTCCTCATTTGGCTTCATTGCCCAGTTGTGAAAAATCCAGGTTTGGAGAGTGGGAAAGGGTCAGATTGTGACTGTGGAAGGCCACTGTACCTTTGTAGAGAGATGGTGAAACCTTCAGTAAAACCCAAATGGATTAAAGTGAGGGAGGACCAAGCCTGGAGTTTCTCCCACTAGATGGGACAGGATCCTGAGTTTGTGGCCTTAATAGATTCAGCCCGTGGCATCTTCCTCCCAAGAGAGTGCTTGTCTTTACTATTTTCTTAATGATGTCTTTTAAAGAACAAAAGTTTTAAATTTGAACAAGTCTCACTTATCCCATTTTTATAGTTAGTGCTTTTTTTGTCCTAACAAATCTTTGCCTACTTCAAGTTTCTTTCTTTTTTTTTTTTTTTTTGTTGTTGTTTGTTTTGGTACCAGGGATTGAACTCAGGGGCACTTGATCACTGGGCCACATCTCCAGCCCTATTTTGTATTTTACTAGAGACAGGGTCTCATTGAGTTGCTAGGTGCCTCGTTTTTGCTGAGGCTGGCTTTGAAATCGTGATCCTCCTATCTCAGTCTCCCTAGTTACTGGGATTACAGGTGTGCACCACTGCGCCCAGATCCTACCTCAAGGTTTTAAAGATTTTTTTTTAAATATTTATTTATTTGCTTTAGTTGTGCACAATGCGTTTATTTGTACGTGGTGCTGAGGATTGAACCCGGGCCACGCACAGGCTAGGCGAGTGCTCTACCGCTGAGCCACAATCCCAGCTGCCAAGATTTTTTTTTTGTGTGTGTGTGTGTGGTTGCCTTTAGACACTTCATGTTTAAATTTTTGCCTTTAGTTCTGTGATGCATTTCAAACTATTTTTTTGTGTGTGTGGTGTGATGAGTCAAGGTTAATCCCCCCCCACCACCACCCCATGTACATTATTTACAGCACAATTTATTGAAAAGAATGTCCTTTCCCCCAGTGGAAGACCTTACCAACTTGGTCAAAATTCTATTCTAGATTCTGCTGTGTTCCATCATTCTCTTTGGCTACCCTCATGCCAATAGTGCATTGTCTTGATTGCTGGGAATCTTCAAATCAGGTGGTGCATGTGATTTAACTTTGCTCTACTTTAAAATATTTCTTTTAGCCGGGCGCGGTGGCGCACGCCTGTAATCCCAGCACTTTGGGAGGCTGAGGCAGGAGGATCGCGAGTTCAAAGCCAGCCTCAACAATGGCGAGGCACTTAGCAACTCAGTGAGACCCTGTCTCTAATAAAATACAACAACAAAAAAAAAGGGCTGGGGATGTGACCCAGTGGTCGAGTGCCCCTGAGTTCAATCCCTGGTACCACAAAAAACAAAAAAAAAAAAAAAAAAAAAACTTCTTTTGCTGTGACAGGTCTTTTGTATTTCTACGTAAATTTTAGAATGAACGTGTGTGTGTGTGTGTGTGTGTGTGTGTGTGTGTGTGTGTTCCTGTGCTGGGGATCAAACGTAAGACCTTGTGCATGCTAGTCAAACACTCTACCACTGAACTATAATTCCAGTCCTTCACCTTGTCAGTTTCCATTAAAAAAAAAAAAAGATTTTAAAAAATTTGGATTGCATTGAATCTATAGATCAATCTGGGGAGATATGACATCTTAACATTAAAATTTCAATTCATGGACATGGTATTTCTCTTCATTTATTTAGATCTTGATAAATTTCTCTCAGATATGTTTTATAATTTTCAGTACACAGGCCTCACAGGCATTTTGTTAAAATTCTCTCTTGGAATCTTACACTTTTGAAGCTTTACTTTTATTGTAAATAGTATTCTTAAATTCCAATTCCCAGTTTGCTATTTATAGAAACACAGTTAAATGCACATGTGTCTCAGCTGGATGTGATGGCGCACATCTGCAATCCCAGCCATGCAGGAGGCTGAGGCAGAAGAGTCATGAGTTTGAGGCCTGCCTGAGCACCTTAGCAAGATTCTTGCCTCAAAATAAAAAATAAAAAGGACTGGCAATGTAGTTCAGAGGTACAGCACCCCTGGGTTTGGTCACAAGTACGCCAAATAAATAATCAAATAAATAAATAAATGTATCTCATATCCTGTGACATTGCTAAACTCACTTATTCTAGAAAATATTTTGTCTTTTGTTTGCTTATTTGTTTGTTTGTAGGTTCCTTAGGATTTTCCATTTCCATAAACATGCCATCTGTGAAAAAAGAACTTATTTTTTCCTTTCTACTGTATATTCTATACTTATTTGTCTTTCTTTAATACCCTGGTATGGGATTCCAGAATTTGGTGTTGAGTAGAAGAAATGAGAATGGACTTCTTTATCTTGTTCTTGCAATTTGAGAGCAAACGTTTAGTTTTTCCTCATTGAGCAAGATGTTAACCATAGACACTCTTTACCAGGTTAAAAGAATTTCCCCCCCATTCCTACTTTTGCTGTTTTTTTTTTCTTTTCTTTTCCCCTAAATCATGTGTAGGGCTGGGTATGGTGGCACATGCCACATGCCCAGTGGCCCAGGAGGCTGAGGCAGGAGCATCCCAAGTTTGAGGACAGCCTCAACAACTTAGGCCCTAAGCAAGTTAATGAGACCCTGTCTCAAAATAAATAAATACATAAAAATAAATACATAAATAAATAAATATTAAAAAAATAAAACAAAAAGGGCTGGGGATACAGCTCAGTGGTTAAACATCTTGGAACCCTCAACGCCCCCCCCCCAAAAATCTATAGGTGTTGAATTTTTCCAAATGCTCTTTCCTGTCTGAAGGCAATGCCTCAGGATCATTAAGAACCCACAACCACTGAGCCTGGCCCAGGCTGGCCCAGAGAGTAAGCTTGACCATCACAGTGCCCCAGGGTATGCAGTGCCCTTGGCTGCTTGGGCTGGCAGGGGCATGCCTAGTCTTGAAGAACTGTCTTTCCTCAGCTTCTGATTGCAACTTTTTTTTTTTTTTTTTGTATTCTGTTTTTTTTTTTTTTTTTTTTTTTTTTTTTTTCTTGAGAGGTGCAATGTGTGTGCTTGGAATTTCTTTCCCTTTCCTTCAGTACTAGGGATTGAACTAAGGAGTGCTCTACCAGTGAACTGCATCCTCAGCCCTTTTAATTTTTTTATTTATTTTTAAATTTTTATAAGTATGAAATACAGTATATTTGCATTTTCTAATTTTCTTTTTTTTCATTTTTATTATTTAATTTTTTTTCTTTTCTTTTCCTTTTTTATTTTTTATGTTGAGATAGTATCTCATTAAATTGCCCAGGCTGGCCTTGAACTTGCTATTCTCCTGCCTCAGCCTCCTGAGTAGCTGGGATGGCAGGCCTGTGCTACTTCCCTGGCTGCTGCCCTTTCTCCTGTTCCTCTCAGGAAAGCTCAGTGAGTTTCTAACAGTTTCAACTCTTTCTTTCTCCAAATGTGGAGGCTTTGCACTGAGGGCTGAACTTAAATGTTTTCCTTTTCTTTTTTTTCTTTTATTCCTCTTGATTTTTTCTTTAATAAAAAAAAAAAAAAAAAGTAAGTGCCAGCCCCACCTCCCAGCCAGACTCTGGGGCATTCAGGAAGCAGACCTACAGGCTGACCTGTATCCGGCCCCCCTCTTGCAGGGGGCTGGGGTGTGGCTCAGCGGCAGAGTGCTTGCCTCAAATGTGCGCGGCCTGGGTTCGATCTTCAGCACCATGTAAACATAAATGCATTGCATTGTGTACAACTAAAGTAAATAAATAAATAGTTTTTAAAAAAAAATTCCCTCTTAATTTTGCTTTCGAGGTCTCCCAGAGAGAAAGACAAGAAATCCATGAGGTCTGACTGTGCCCAAGGCACTTATTTTACACAAATCATGACCACCCTCAATTTCCTATGTCAGGTTTTCCTGGTCAGGTGATGTCGCTCATCAGTCTAGCGTCCCAGGCAAGCCTGGTCTCAGCCCATTATTAGCCTGTCCCATTCTCCTATAGTTGGTCTCATCTTTGCTGCACCTTCCTGTAAAGTCCCAAAAAAAGGAATTCCATAAATTATAATATACATTCTCTCAGGACCAAAGCCACCTCACCCCCATGATGATTGCATCCCCTGGAACTCAGTACTTCACATTAATTTATTCATGCACATTTCCTTAGCTCCATGGCACAGAAGTTCCAGTCTACTGGGTTGGTTCCTACAGAACTCCCATCTGCAGGTTCAGCGGGCATCTCTCAGGATTTCCTGCACCACCACTACTTCTGGGGAAGCCTCCAGTACTCTCTTCAACGTTGCCGCGCCTTTTTTGTCAGATTTCACTGGGCCTAAGTTACTCATTTTGGTCTAGTAACATGCAAAATAGCTCCCCCTTTCCATCACCCTCTTTCTTTTTTTTTTTTTTTTTTTAATGATTTATTTGACAAATAGACTTGTATACATTGGTCATGAACAACATGATGTTTTAAAGTATTTCTACATTGTGGAATGGCTGAATTGGGCTAATTAATATACGTAGTAACCTGCATGCTTATCATTATTTGTGGGAAGAACACTTAAAATGTACTCTCTTATCAATTTACAAGAATACAATACATTGCTATGAGGTACAGTCACCATGTTGTTCTACAATTTCTTGAACCTCTCCCTCCTGTACTGAAAAACTGTATCTTATGGCTAACATCTGTCCAATTCCAATCCCCAGCCTCTGGTAACCGTCTTTCTACTCTCTGCTTCTAGAACTTTAGCATTCTACATATAAGTGAGTTCTCAGGATATATAGGATATGTGACTTTCTGTGCTTGGGTTATTTCACTTAATTTAATGTCCTCTAAATGCACCCATGGTGTTACAATGACAATTTCTTTCTTTTTAAAGGCTGAATAGTGTGTGTGTGTGTGTGTGTGTGTGTGTGTGTGTTTGTGTGTGTGTGTTTGTATGTGTGTGTGTACTTTTTTAAAAATTTATTTATTTTTTATTCTAAGATGTTATAAATGACAGCAGAATGCATTACATTTCATATTACACATATAGAGCACATTTTTACAAATCTCTGGTTGTATGCAAAGTATATTCACACCATTTGTGACTTCATACATGCACTTAGGGTAATGATATCCATCTCATTCTACCATCTTTTTTTTTTTTTTTCCTTCACCCTTTTGCCCCCTCCCTTCCCTCCCTCCCCATTGGCCATTCTAGTGTTCCTCTAATCCTCCTATGCTCCCCATCCCAACCCGACTGTGAATTGGCCTCCTTATATCAGAGAAAACATTTGGCATTTGGCTTTTCCATCACCCTCTTTCTAAACCCATCCATCCTCTCAACTTTCCTTCAAAGGAGATCTCTCTCTTCCGTCAGACTGATTAATCTTTATTTATTTTTTTTCTACTGTTCATGTCCTAGTGTAAGAATGAGTCCTCTTTTTCAAACTACTTGGGTTCCTTCTTGGTTTCCTGAGTAGATATGATTCCTAAAGTCAGGCTCTTTCATGAACCAGTCGTTTATAGTCTTCTTATTCTTTGTGCTGAATCATTTCTCTACATTAACCAAGGAAATACTATATTGTCTTTAAAATAAGTTCCCTTCACTAATAAATGCTCTCTCCCTTCTATAGGTGAAACTCATATTTCCATTCTCTGGAATCTCAAGCCATAGTTGGAGTTTATGGATCAAGAAATCAGAGCCTTGAGACCACCTTGTGCCTCTGAGAGACAGTGGTGATGCCACATGAAGTTGAGTTTGGTGCTTTCCCAATTTAGACTCTTGGCACTGAGAGCAATTTGAGATAATCAAAGAGGGGAACTGAAAGCAGGGCAGCTGATCTTGCATTGCTTATGTTTGGTACAATGATTTAGAGTCAGAACCACATGGATGCTGTATAATACCATGAAACTCAGGCATGTCAGTGCACTTGGAGAAAAGAAGATCCTCAGGCATGGCTGGCTTGGATATAAATTGGCAGGGTTGTTCTGAAGAGCAAAGGGTTGCAGTATGTGGTGCAATTAGGGTGTCTCTGCCCTCTGCCACAGTAGTTACAATCCAGAGAAATTCTTGTGAAAAAGAATATTAAAGCATTGTTCCTGGTGAGGAGTTGGAAGCAACTGAGAGTCTTCCTTTAAGGAATAGATAAATCAAGTGCATCCTAAGAAGTATTACACTGCAACTAGATGCTACATGCCCACACTAGGTGATTAGACTGCAGCATGGATGGCTCTTCAGAACAGTATTGAAAATAAGAACTAGAATGTTCCTTCTTTTTATTTATGTATGTGATTTTGATTCACATAAACACTACTTATGTGAATCAAAATCACATACATACATAAAACTCACTGCATATTCTGTAAGCATATTCACATTTCCAGGGATATATATTTACATTTCTGAGGATGTGTATCAAATACTGGAGAATGGGTTTGGATTGGGAGGAAGGCCGTGAGAGCTGAAATTCTGAAATTACGGATCATACTAAACATATCTTTTTATTCTGATAAATTTTGAGATTTAGGCCTTGTTGATCCCAGAGAGACGGCCCCCTCCCAGGGCTAGCTATCTCCCACAGGAGGCAAATACCATTCTGAGGACAGACCTTTCATATGCAAACCAGCTGCTTTAGAACCAGATCCCAAACCACCTCCTTTACTGGGCTCTCACAGGACTCTCACACTCTGGCCTGCTAGCCCCCTACCCCAAACGCCCCAGGGTCAGGTGACAAACAAACTCTAAACTCTGGGGCGGGAGAGGTCACCCAGGTTTGTAATCCCATGACTTGGGAGACTGAGGCAGGAGGATCCCAAGTTCAAGATCAGCCTCAGTTTGTTTTAATGAAATATGGTTGAAAGAAGACTTTTTTTTTTTTTTTTTGTACCCGGGATTTAACTCAGGGGCACTCGACCACTGGGCCACATCCCCAGCCCCTTTTTGTATTTTATTAGAGACAGGGTCTCACTGAGTTGCTAAGTGCCTCACCATTGCTGAGGTTGGCTTTGAACTCTCGATCCTCCTGCCTCAGCCTTCCAAGTGTGGGGATTACAGGCGTGCGCCACTGCGCCCAGTGAAAGAAGACATTTTATATTCATAGATCTCTAGAAACAGGAGGCAAACATGCCACAAGGGAAGCACCAGGGATGGATAGAAGGCAGAGAGGAAGAAGGAAAAAAACGTAGGCAAGAGCCTTTATTGTGCTATTGCAGGAAGGCAGGGCAAGGCAGGGTGGGTTTAGGATGAGCTACACTCCCAGTCCTGGCTCTTGTGTATGCTAGGCAAGCTCTATACCACCGGAGCTACATCCCCAGCCTCCACTTGAAACAAATTTTTTTGTTGTTGTTGTTCAGCGTTTATCAGGTGAAGTCGTGGAACCCCCAACGTTCCCAGCAACTACGGGAAGCTAACAAACCACACAGATTCACCCACTGCGGGCTTTTTAGAGTCTTACTGTATAGCGCCATCTCCAAAAGGGCCCAGCTTTTATAAAACAGGTTGCAGCTTGAAAGACAGTATCTTTGCGTAAGTCTGGCGTTCCATGAATCTGGGGAACGCTGTGCTAGGTGAGGGTGAATTGATGCATGAGATAAGTGACAAGATGCTGGAGCCTACTGGTGCATCCTTGTAATCCCAGCGGCTCCAGAGGCTGAGGCAGGAGGATTACAAATTCAAAGCCAGCCTCAGTAATGGCGAGGTGCTAAGCAACTCAATGAGAACCTGTCTCTAAATAAAATACAAAACATAGAGCTGGGGATGTGGCTCAAAGGTTGAGTGCCCCTGAGTTCAATCCCTGGTACCTGTCCCCCCCGCACCCCCCCCCAAAAAAAAAGATGCTGGAACACACTGAAGGGACTTCAGGGATTCATTTGGCCAAGCCCCAAGTTTCATGAGGGGAGATGTTGTTATCATTTTCTCTATATTTAAAGGACACAACCTCAGATGCATATAAGAACTGAATGATTGGATTAGAACCCTGGTTTTCTATCATGTGAGACAGCCTTATTTTACACTGCGATATTTTATCTAAATGTTTAAATAAGCAATGTGAAACTGTATTAACTACACTCTATTAACACCAGCACATAATCTCTAGCATTGTATTTTGTGGTATATTTATGACAAGAGTTTCTAATTTTTGAGACAATAAATACAAGGTAGTTAGCTATATAAGCTATATCATATAGATTGGAAGTTAGCCTGTTTTTATATAAATTCCTCTAACTACATGCTCTATCATAGTTAAATATTTACCTTTTTTGGACATGTTTCTGTCTGTTATATCTCTACTGATATGGATTCAAAATTGTATTTTAAAGGTTAACTTTATTTTTCTTCATTTCTCTCTGCTTGGTTTGGTCCTTAAGGACAAAAAGACTTAAATTGAAATACTATTCCTATCCACAGCAATAAATCATTGTTACCTTAAATTTGGAAGAAGAGAAGGAATTAGAAAGAAAATCTTCTACCCTAAAGATTAATAGAGTTCATTCATGTCAAGTTCTTGCAACAGGCTTAACACAATGTAGACACTGCATAGAAATATTTGCTAAATAAATAAAATTAAAAAATCTAAACAGCAAGTCAGACATTGGTGAGGTGATGCAAAACTTTGGTGTACCAGTTCCACAGACGATTCTGAGAGAATGAGCTTTCTCCTTTGTGTAGTAAAGAAACAAGACTTTCAATGCTGACTATATTTTTTCCAACTGAAGGGCGGTGGAAAACCCAACAATCTCAAAGCTTTAGGGGGTGGGGGTACAGCTTAGCACCACCACCACCAAAAAACAAAACAAAACAAAACAACCCCCCCCCCCAAAAATAAAAACCTCAAAGCTGTAAATAAAACTAATTTCTTTGAATAAGACTTGTTATTACGTGGACAGAAAACCAAATGGCTTTCATTCCTCACTAGCAGAGAAACCACATGATTCAAGGGTATAAAATATGCCTATTAATAGTGAGTCGCTGGCTGGAACTTACTTGGTTGATGTTGACTCAGTCAGCTTTACAAATCATATCTTCTTCTTTTAAAGAACCTGTATCTCCTTCATTTTTCAGAAATGACATTAGGTGGAAATCTGAATCTTACTTGATCCGATCTCATAAGCGATCTTCTAAACGGCCCTCTCCATCCGTTCCCAAATATTGTGTATTGGTGGCATAACTCGTCATTGAGAAGGAAGAAAACTTGAGAAGTCATTTTTCATACAAACACAGTGATTTGTAGAATGTTTAAAAGCTGGACAGGGAATATGAAAGTCATATGTAAATCAGTTCCTTTGGCTATCACCTGGGAACTTCTGTTGTTACTGTAACACTCTTGATGGTAAGTTTTCATAAATAGATGTGGGGAGATTGGGAGACAGTATTTGATGAATATTTTATTCTGTGCCCAGAAAAAGGTATTTTTAAACAACCAATTCTTTCTGTGAGAAAAAAATTCTTCTCTGCTGAAGAGAGCATATTTCAGAGAGAATAATTTAGGGAGCCCAGGGACCTCAGAAACCAGACAAAGAGGCAAAACAGATTTGTATGATGGTCACAGAGCCCCTCGTTGCTTTGGAGAAAAAAACAGCAAACACATTTTATGAGGAAAATTAATTTTAACATGTTGAGTTTTACCTCAATATGCTTTGCTTATTTTTTCATGTTTAATGTTCTGTGGAGTTCATCCTACAGAAAAAGACTTTCTTAAGTACATAATATCTCCAAAGACTGTAAGGAGAAAGATATTTTTGATGTTGAATCTAGGTTCATCATTCTATTTCTCATAAAATTGAATAATTTCATAATTTACAAAAGTTTGCTGAACATTGTCAATTTGAGAGAAGATATAAGAGTAAGAATATCGTGGCTCTTTTTTTTTTTTTTTGGTACTGGGGATTGAATTTATAGGCACTTGACCACTGGGCCACATCCCCAGCCATTTTTTGTATTTTTTTAGAGACAGGGTCTCACTGAATTGCTAAGTGCCTTGCCATTGCTAAGGCTGGCTTTGAACTCACGATCCTCCAGTCTCAGCCTCCCAACTGCTGGGATTATAGGCGTTGTGGTGGTCTTAAATTTGGGTGGAATATGGCCTTTAAAATAAGTTTTCTCAAACTTTGTGGAAATGGCACACCTCTTTTTTTTTTTTTTTTTTTTTTTTGTACTAAGGATTGAATTCAGTGGTACTTGACCACTGAGTCACATTCCTGCTGAAGACCAGCTTCAGCAAAGATGTTCAGTTCTTCCCGCTTGGTACTGAAGGGAACATTGACGATATGAAATAATCCACACACAAGCCAGGTTGTAGAAATCCTTCTACTGTTCTAATTTTACTTTTCTCCACATGATTTTTTATACATCCCAACGAACACAGCAATTTACATTTCAACTATAGATTTCAATAAAGATTTCCAGTAAAGGAGGTTACATTGATGATTTCCAGTAAGGGAGATTAAAGATTTCCAGTAGATTACAATAAAAAATTCCAGTAATTAACTATAGAAGGTTACTTTAAAGAAATTCAGGACATTCCCAGGGTCAATCAGGGAAAAACAAAATAGTTAAGATTTCAGGACATTCCAGGGTCAATCAGGAAAAACAAAATAGTTATCCTAAGTACCTACTATTGATCAATCTTATCTATTCTAGATTTGCTGAAGGATAAGGGAGAGTCTTTTACAGATACAAAAAGACCATTAGCTTTTTAATGAGTAATGTTACACCCTGTAGGGAGGGGCTATTTGCAAAAGCTAATCTTAGTTATCTTTGCTATAGCCAGCTTCTGGCTAGATTCCATAGGGCCATAGAACTGGTTTTATTTTTGATAATTAAATGTATTAGAACCTGGTGGTCGTACAATAGAAATACATCAAGAGTACAGACAAAGCACACAAAGTTTGGTGGCCGCATAAAGTGGCATCTCATCCACAAAGAGGAGCCAAGCTCAGACCCCCAGACATTTGGAGGGAGTTTAGGCTCAAACTCATTTGCATAACTAAGGAAGAACCCAGATTTCTGGATTAGCAGGCGGACACCTGGCTTGATTCTTGGTTTGGAAGAACTAGGCCCACACAGCCCTGAATTAACAGGTTGGGGGTCAGCTCAATTCCAGGTTGGGGAGATCTCAGACTCACAGCCCTGAATTAACAGGTTGGGGTCAAGCTCAAATCCCCGGATGAGAAACACCGCACATTCCCAGCCTTATTTTGTATTTTATTTAGAGACAGGGTCTCACTGAGTTGCTTAGTGCCTTGCCCTTGCATAGGCTGGCTTTGAACTTGCAATTCCTGTCTCAGCCTCCTGAGGCCCTGGGATTACAGGCGTGCACCACTGCACTGGGCTTGGCAGATGCATTTGGTTGATTTCACTTCTCTGTCTCATGCTCTGCCACTTCAGTCCTTACTAGAAATATTTTCTGATATTTTGAGAGTTGACTTTTTTTTTTTTTTTGTAACTGGGATTGAACTCAGGGGTGCCTAACCACTGAGCAACATCCTTAGCCCTTTTTATTATTTTAATTTTGAGACAAGATCTTGCTTAGGGCCTTTCTAAGTTGCTGAGGCTGGCTTTGAACTTGCAATCCTCCTGCCTCAGCCTCCAGGATTATAGGCATGCACCATCATGCCTGGCTTCAATCTTCATTACACCAGATTAAGCCTGGGTATGATTGGCCTGTAGATACCAGTGCTTTCTCTACATATTTCTTTTTTTGTGTGTGTGGTGCTGGGGATTGAACCCAGGGCCTTGGGCATGTGAGGCAAGCATTCTACCAACTGAGCTATATCCCCAGCCCTGTTCCCACACTTTTAATTGTGGGTATTCTACTCCTTCCTTGGCAAAACAATTTAATCAGAACTTCAAGTGAAGAGCTATCTTGTTTGAACAATTTTCGCTATACTGGAGAGTTTTCCTTTAAAATCCAGTGGTACTATTTTCTTTTTTTTTTTTTTTTTTTTTTTTTTTTTTTTTTTTTTGTGGTACTGGGGATTGAACTCAGGGGCACTCGACCACTGGGTCACATCCCCAGCCCTTTTTTGTATTTTTTATTTAGAGACAGGGTCTCACTGAGTTGCTAAGTGCCTCGCCATTGCTGAGGCTGGCTTTGAACTCGCGATCCTCCTGCCTCAGCCTCCCAAAGTGCTGGGATTACAGGCGTGCGCCACCGCGCCTGGCTACTATTTTCATTTTTAACAGTAACAAACAATTAGTGTAATTTTTGGAAGCCCTGAAAAAGTAATTTTGTGGCATTTACTTGATTTTGAGATGCCCCAATCATTTAATGGGAACTTTTTGGCAACTTTACCTCTCAAATAAGAATATCTCCCAAATTTGGAAAAGTTAAATTGTGGGTTTGGGAAATCAGAAAAGTTCAATTGTGGGGTTTCTTTATAAGACATACAAGTTTGTACTACAGAACAAATATTTCAGGTATATTTTTTAAGTTAAAGAAGCAAGTTGAAGGGTAATACTGTTAGCTTCTATAACAGACAGGCCCCCAAATGTACACAGTAGGAGTGCATTTCTTGTTCATATAAGAGTCCAGAGCAGGTGAACTGGTTCTTGGGGGTAATTCTCCTCCAAATGGTCATGCAGAGTTCAGCTGAAAGAAGCTTTGTCATCTTCAACATGTGGCCACCTCTACCCCAACCAGCTAGAAGGAGAAAAGAACTTGAAGCAGCATGTTTGGGAGGATCTCATGGTCAGGCCTGGAAGAAAAGCACATCACTTTTACTCAAGTTCTGGCTAGAAGTTATCACATGACCACATACAGTTGCAAAACAGGCTGGGAAATGGATTCTAAGTGGTTTTCAAGAAAAGGAGAATATGAATTTTATTTATTAGTCTCTGATACTCTCTCTTTCTCTTTCTCTCTCTCTCTCACACACACACACTCATGAACACGTGTGTGCAAAAGTTTGATGTTGACTGTCCCCCAAAGGTCTATGTCAGGCTAGGTCCTTGGGGTGGTGCTATTAGGAGGTGCTGTGGGCTTTTGAGAGGTGGGGTTTTGTGGGTGGTCCCTAGGTCATTGGGGTGTTCTCTTGAAGGGGATTTTGGGACCCTAGTGTCTTCCTCTTTCTCTTCTCTTTTTGTTTCCTGTACAGTTTGCTTCAGGGTGTGCTCCCCACTGCTGCCGTTCAGCTCTCCCACCAGAGGCCTAAAGCAATGTGTCTTCCCCATCAAGAACGGGAACCTCCCAAACCGTGAGCCAAAATAAATCCTTTTTCTTATAAGTTAATTATCTCAGGTGTTTTGTTATATGATAGAATACTGACTAATACAATAGGCATATCTTAATTAAAAATATAAGTGTTAGCTTGTGCATAGAAACAAGTATGGAAGAGTATGAAGGAAATCAGTGATCATGACTTCCTTGGGAAGATGGAATGTAGGAAACACTTTTTATTTTCTATTTGTATCTTTTAAAGGAAATACCAGCATTAGTCTTCCATAAAACTTATTAAAATATGTGTATATGTGCACTTATTATTCCTTAATAGTTTCTTTTGACCCTAGGGGGGGCGGTTTCCCACGTAGAGTTGTGTGAGGAAATAACATGGGAATATGGGGCATCGTAATGTGGCAGCTCACCCACAAGTTCCAGGTAAAGGCAGAAACTGATACAAAGACAGGACTGTGGTTATGAGCCATTTGCTAGATCTAGTCATACAAAACTCTCAACCCTTTACCTCTTCTCCATCTCAGCACGATAGCATTGGTTGGACAATTGTTTGTCCCAGGGGAATGTCCTGTGTATGCAGGATGTCAGCAGCACCTCTAGCCTCCACACATCAGGTGTCTGTAGCAGCCCCTCTCCCCACCCAGCTGTGACAACTCAAAATGCCTCCAAATATTGCCAAATGTCCCTTGGTGGACAAAATCACTCATGGTTGAAAAACCACTGAATGAAACTCTCTGAGTTTCAATTTTTGCATTTGTAGATTGGGAATAATAACCATTTTCTGGCATAATAGGTAAAGTAAGTGACACTAGCTTTTATAATAAACAATACCCAAATCTTAGTGGCTAAGTAAAATAAGAATTTTCTGCTTGTGTTCTCCATGTGGAAAGTTGAGGGGCTAGGTGACTTCCAGCTTGTGGCTCTCCCTTCCTCTAGGTCCATGGAGTCCTCTCCATTCAGCTGAGGAATGGAAAAAGACATAGGTCATAAAACGTGGGAGATTATTATAAGCCAGGCCTGGGAGTGGTGTGTTTTTTCTGTATACATTCCATTTGCCAGGGCTTGGTCATGTGACATCCGCCCGCAAGGGAAGCTGGGACCATGTAGACTAGTTCATTTCCCCAGAGCCAGCCTGCCAGTCTTGGCATACAGGGATTTGGGAGTGTAAGGATAATTTACGGTCTGGTTGTGGAGTGTGTGTTGGACTGTCTCAGAGTTCACTAGTGTGATGGAACAAAGGAGGTCACATTGCTGCTGACGTTGAACCTCTCTAGAAGGTAGAATTTCAATTCACCAACTATTCAGTCTTTCCCAGGTATTTCTGTGCACCTCTCAAAGTACCTACTTGTAGGTACTCAGCACGAGTCTCCTCAAGATCTTTGGCTGGCTGTCCTTGTGGAGGCCCATGGCACAGAAGCCTCTACTGCCACACTGGTGAACCTCGTTCCTGCCACTGTGCCAGGACTGCCATTGTCACAGCTGCTCTTTGTGGCTTTATTGACCCGGTTGGACCCTGCTGCTATGTTTTGGCACCAAGATACGGACAATGACTGCTCTTCTCTTGGTTTTGGTTGGTTGCCTCAATCATAGTTGTGCCCAAAGTCCCAGCTGGACTTTGGTTAGAGTTGTTCCTTAGCTTTCTATCCTAACCCCTCTCTGCTGTTGGCAAGAACAGCCGATGTGAAGTATTGTGGCGGGGACAAAAATTGTCCTTTCCCATCCTCTTTTCTGCTCAGTACTATCTCAGACCCCCTCAATTCCTCCCCCCATGCCTATTTGCTGATGTCAACAGACACCCACCAGATTATCAGCCCACTCGTTCTGCAACAGCAGCGTGGGCTGAGCTAAGCCGGGACTGATGCACAGATACCAGCTTTAGCAGCATCCTTCCTGAGATTTCCAGGGTGCACTGTGGAACAGGACAGGCGCTGCTATAAACAGCAACTACGTGAAGTGGAAGACATTACCAAGTCAGGAGGCAATGTGTATTGTGTTTGCCCAGTGACACAAGCTTATTGCTGATTTAGTTTGCAGGAACTTTAGGGCTCTTGGAGCACAGTGGTACTTTGGTTACAGCATGTTAGGTACACGTGATAAATCAGATGCTCTTCATACTTAATTAAAGATGCAGCTTTCTAAAATAAATCACCACCAGCAGCAGATCTCAGGGAGATTAAGCTCCCATCTCCACCTGCCTGCTTGCTCGCCCGTCCTCCAACTCAGAATGTGTACTTAGCTCAGTCACCTAATTAGGTTAACAAGTATTTTTAATGAACTCAGCTTCTACCACCTGAGATAAAGATCATATTTGAGATTTCTAAAACTCAAACTGAAAATTTGGGTTTAGGTTTCATAACGATTCAAATATTTTTAGGAAACTGTAAATGTAGTCATTTGGGAGGAAGGATGAATGCCAGCAGTACCTCTCCTGTTCTCACCCAGACTCGTTTCTTTTGACCCCTGGAGTTGGCTGTCCTTGCATTTTAATTTAGCTGGCAAATTTCCAGTCCACTTTGAGAGCAAATAAGAACATTTCAGAGTCCTTCTGCGCCTGTGGAGATACCATTTCCTGATGCCTAAATGCAGGAGTGATTTTGTTTTTTCTTTCAGTGGCTAGAAGAGTTTAACAGGAATGTGCTTATGAGATGGAGAAGATGTGCGTGTGTGTAGGCGTGTGCATGGGTAGCGTGGGGCTCCGTGCACATGTGAATGCGTGCATGTCTGGGAGAATGTGTGTAGAATTGAATGAAGGTGTGTTCACTCATGTGTGAACATAGGTGTGAATTCCACGTGTCCATCCATGTGTATGTATATCAGGGCGTATACGTGTGCACATTTGTATATATGTGTAAGAACATGAGCATGTTGTGCGAAGTGTGTGAAGTGTATATGATTGTGAGTATGTGAGAGAGAACAAGTGCTTAAAGAACTTTAAGAGCTAATGTTTTCTTTCTTTTCTTTGGAGGAGGGTTATTGGTGATTGAACTCAGGGTACTCGACCACTGAGCCACATCCCCAGCCCTATTTTGTATTTTATTTAGAGACAGGGTCTCACTGAGTTGCTCAGGCTGGCTCTGAACTTGCAATCCTCCTGCCTCAGCCTCCCAAGTTGCTGGGATTACAGGTGTGTGCCACCCCGTGCCTGGCTCTTCTTCTTTTTTTCTAATTTGGTCTTCTCTCAGGAAAGTGGCTACAAACCCTAGCCCTGTCCTAATAGGGCTCTGGGGAACTTGGCCATGGATATTTACAATGTGCCTTCCACAGGATATGCCTTTATTCCAGTGGATAGCCTAATGCCTACTAGAGCAACCTGTGACCAGCTGTCCCTCTCACAGAAAATTGTTTACACTGGCAATGCCCTTGTGGCTATTGCCCTACTTGTGCCCAGTTCATTCCTACTAAGCTGGCCACTGGGGAGAGCCCTGACCAGGAAAGAAGTGAGGTTCGTCTGCTGGTTGAGACCCAGAGGTGGCAACTCAACCAAACACATGAAGAAGCAGAAGCAGTGTGGTGTTTACAGATCCTGGGGAGCAGAGGGCACACCTCACAGGGCCAACAGGAAGAGGGGGAGCCTTGAGGGACCTGTAGCTCAACCAGCAGGCGGGGAGAAAGAAACAGAGAAACAGAGTGAGGGACCTGGGTCCAGTGCATTGCCCAACCAGGTTTCCCATGAGGAGTTCATACAGATACAGATACAGATACAGATACAGACACATACAGATACAGATACAGATAGATACAGATACAGAATGGCTTGGCAGCGAGCAGACACAAGTTCCACAGAATCACACTGTGACTGACAGATGTAGGGCATATCTGCACAGTGCATGTGGGGTGTGGAGGATGGTGGGGGGAGTCCAGGAGTTGTATCCAGTTGTCTCAGAGGGAAGTGGTCGCCAGGTAATGGCTGTATAAGGCAGATATGCAAATGGGTCACACTGAGGAAATGGAGCGGGTAGAGAACCAGAAACCTCATCAAGGATGAGCTTTTATTCAAAATGGAAGCCAAGGCGACATGACATTATAGGAACTTAGGATAGCTGACTAGCCTCAGCTGACTGGGTCAGTCCCCGTGTTGGAATCACCCCAAATCAAAGACTTGACTTTGTCTCTCACATGCCTTTGACTCAGTTTCTTCATTGACAATTCTCACGACGGTCCAGTTTCCCTTTCAGGATGGACAAAAGTGGTTAGAGGGAGTGAACTGGAGAACTCGGAGGCAGGGGTCCTGCCAACAAGTTCAGCCCTGTGGTCCTTCCTGCCAGGGGCAAAAATGAAGGGCTCCAGGTGGATCCAACCTCTCGCAGCCAGTTCTCCCCAGCAAAGAGTAGGATTTAACATCACCGAAGGCAACAGAGAAAACAGGTAAGAAAGATGCTCCGGGGATCAGGAAACTGGGTGGAAGAGTCCTGGGGAGACTGGGGAACAGTTCCTCTCCCTGTGGCCTCGCAGGTACCTTTACCTCTGTCCTCTCTTGGCTTCTTGCTTGGCGGGGAGTGAGAAGATGCTTGGGTAGGTAGGGGGCGAAGTGAGGAAGCAAACAATTTGGGGCTGCCATGGGAGCACAGGCCCTAGGACCCACCACCAGGGATAGGATCCTCCCGCCCCACAGCAGTTACTGCAGCTCTGGTACAGATTTTTTTTTTAAATGTTTATTTATTTGCTTTTAGTTGTACACAATGCGTTTATTTGTATGTGGTGCTGAGGATCGAACCCGGGTCGTGCACGTGCTAGACGAGTGCTCTACTGCTGAGCCACAATCCCAGCCCTGGTACAGATTTTTAAGAAAACATCAACAAAGGAGGCCAGAGTCCAGATTCTTTAACAAGATGAAGAACAGCTTTTCCTAAAGGCCAGGTATTCATGTATTACAGACTTAATTTTTGGTGTATCACTTCTTCTATTGTAAAACTTAAAATTTTCTTACTTTCCTCCCTCCATCTGTCTCCCTCTTTCTCTCTCTTTCTTTCTTTCCTTCTTTCTTTCTATTGATACTGGAGATCGAACCCAGGGGCCTCTCCACTGAGCCACATCCTCAGCCCTTTTGATTTTTATTTTGAGACAGGGTCTTATTAAGTTGCCTTAGTCTTGCTAAGTTGCAGATCTCCTGCCTCAGCCTCCTGAATTGCTGGGATTACAAATGTGCACCATTGTGCCTGGCATATACTTAATATTTTCTTTAAATCAGCTCACTTTTTAGCCTAAGCAGCCTAATTCAAAAGGAAACTTTCTGCCAGACATGGTGGTGCATGTCTATCATCTCAGCAACTTGGGAGGCTGAGGCAGGAGGATCACAAGTTCAAGGCCAGCCTCAGCAACTTAGCCAGACCCTGTCTCAAAACAAAACAAACATCAACAACAACAAAAACCTAGGGGTGTGGTTCAGTGGTAGAACATCCCTCGGTTCAATTCCTAGTACCTGGGGGAGGAAGGAGAAAACTTTGTCAAAACTAATAATAATCTGTCAAAACATAGTGAAAATAAATTAATATTATTCAATTCTAGGTATATGATGTTGTTTAGCAAAAGGTCTAAACTTTAAAACCTATTCTCTCTTTATTAAAAAGGAGAGTTAAATAAGTTTGGAAAAATGTTGAAGATATGCTAGCACTGAATTGAAACTTTCTTCTTGATTTAAACTGAATGAAGAAAAGGGAAGAGGAAATGACTTTCTCCTGATGTGAGTCAATATTATTTAATGTATCTCCATGTGCCAACTGGGAAAAGCTGACAGAAGGGGGAACTTGAGATAACAGTAAAGGCAAAAAAATAAAAAATTAAAAAAATATAAAAGCAGTGAGAGAAACCATATTCAGTATGAAGAACAAAGTAAAGTGAGCCAACATCAGAATCATTAGTGTCTCTGAAGAAGAAAACCCAAGGAATGGAACAAAAATTGAAAAACTGTATTAAAGTTATAATTGAAAAAACTTCTCTGAAATGAAGAAGTAAATAAAACTGTAGATCACTTTGTCCCAGGGAAGGTAACATACGACATTTGACTCAGATCTATCTTGAATACAGTGTTGAATTCAAAAGAGAAAGGAAAATGTACAGCCAGGCAGAAAAAGCAAATCAATTGAAAAAAAAGAAAATCAGGCTGGTCTTCTCCTTTAAACAACATAACAATACCAAAGACAACAAAGCAATAATTACTGAAGAAAATTTCTGAGGAAAATTGTGACTTATGAATATTATAATTACCTGTTACTAACCAGGAATAAAGGCCACCAATAGATATTCCAGAACATCAAATAATGTGGGGAATATACCACCCATAAACTCTGTGTAGTTGGGGGAATGTAGGTGAAAAGCCATTAGCCAAGTGACGAAACTAAACAACAGAAATTAGGAATTGAGAAGATGTGAAAAACTTCCTGGTAAACATTTTACCATTTATTTATTAAAATTAAATTAAAATTTATTTTTTTTGGGTACCAGGGATTGAACTCATGGGCGCTCAACCACTGAGCCTCAACCCCAGCTCTTTTTTGTATTTTATTTAGAGACAGGGTCTCAATGAGTTGCTTAGTGTCTCACCATTGCTGAGGCTGGCTTTCAACTGGAGATCCTCCTACCTCAGTCTCCGAAGAGGCGGGGATTACAGATGTGCGCCACAGCCCCCAGCTCATTTCACCATTTAAATGTGGAACCAAGACTAAATAACACTGCATTTTGTTTCAGAACATAAAGAATATCTGTTTCAGAATATAAAGATTAAAAAAAAAACTTGTAAGCTTGTCAGTGTAATAATATATAGGAAAATTAGAGGTCAAGACGAGGAATAATAGGAAGAGTAAGAGAGCATGTTAATTTTTATTTATTTTACAGCTGAGGTCATTCTAATTTCAAAGAGTGAAATACAGAATTCAGAAACTCTAGCTCTTAAACTTTTTCATCTTTCTTTCTAGCAGTAAAGGGATTTTGTTTCAATTATCTGTTCTTGCATAACAAACTATCCTCAAACTTAGTTCTTTGATCACAATTTGGCAATTAGGGCAGGACGCAGAGAAGGGACAGTTTGTCTCTCATCTGCCTGGTGTCAACTGGCATTGTTAGACTGGGCAGTGGGGCCACTCCCAAGATGGCTTACTCACATGGCTGGCAAAGTTGAAGCTGGCTGTTGGCTGGGAGCTTCACTGTGGCTGTTGGCCAGAATCTCAGTTCTCACCCTTGTTGGCCTATGTGCATGGCCTGGGCTTCCTTGCAATGTGGTGACTGGGTTCCAAAAAGAAGGCAGTGGGAGCTGCCAGTTCTCTTAAAATCTAGGCCCAGAGCTTGAACAGCATCATTCCCATGATATCTATTAGACAAAGCAGCCCCAAGTCCAGCCAGACTCAAGAGCAAGGAAAAGTAGACCTCTCTTCTCAGTTGCAGGAAGGACAAAAAATTTGTGACTATTCTCCACAACTGTCACTGCATTTAAAAAAAATGTTTATTTATTTGGTTTAGTTGTACACAATGCCTTTACCTTTACGTGGTGCTGAGGATTGAACCCGGGCCGCGCACGTATATGCTAGGCGAGCACTCTACCACTGAGCCACAAACCCAGCCCCTGCATATTTCTTATAATAGGGCATTTTCCAGTTTCATTTAAATTTTCTTTTTCACATTAAATTCAAGAGTAATATTAAATTTGATGTGTTTACCAAAAATAAAGCATAATTCAGTTTTTCTAAAATTTGTTCCATCCATCTATCTAACTTGCTATATGAATACATGCATAAGAGGTCTAGAATAATTTTTTTTTAAACTGGGGATAAATTCCTTTTTTTTCAAATTTATTTTTTGTTCTAAGTTGTTAGAAATGACAGCAGAATGTATTACATTTCATATTATACTTGTAGAGCACATTTTTACATATCTCTGATTGTATGCAAAATATATTCACACCATTCGTGACTTCATACATGCACTTAGGGTAATGATATCCATCTCATTCTACCATCTTTTTTTTTTCTTAACCCTTTTGCCCCCTCCTTTCCCCTCCCTCCCCATAGAATAATAATTAGCAAATATTAACACTGGGCATGTTGGCACATGCCTGTAATCCCAGTGACTCAGAAGGCCAAGGCAGAAGGATCAAAAATTTCAAGGCCAGCCTTAGTAACTTAGGAAGACCCTGTATCAAAAAACAAAAACAAATATTAGTGCTGATGACTTCTAGTACTATGATATCTAGGATGTTTTTAAAAGATAACTTGCTCTGTGTACTCTTCTATTTTGTTTAAATTTTTTTTCTTTTCTTTTCTTTCTTTTTTTTTTTTTTTTTTTTTTTGGTACCAGGGGGCTTTGTCACTGAGCTACATCCAGCCCTTTTTTTATTTTGAGGCACAGTCTTGCTAAGTTGCTTAGGGCCGTGATAGGTTGCTGAGGCTGGCTTTGAGTTTGTGATCCTCCCGCCTCAGCCTCCCGAGCCACTGGGATTACAGACGTGTACCACCATGCCTGGATGCCTGGCTATTTGTTTAAATTTCTTTTAAGTATCATTGTTGTAAAACCAATAAAGTCATTATTTTATCAAAACCTAGAAGGAAGCAAGTTTTTGGAAAATAATTTTTTTCCTAGCCAGAGAAGCCACACTTACCATGTCAGTAGGTTGGATTTATCCTTGGGGATCATTGAGTGAAATTTTGTGGTGTGAAGGAAGAAAATTGGGTCCAGAGAGAGTGACTGGCTCAGGCTCACACATCTCCTCTCATTCAGTCCTACAGGAATAAGAATATAATCAATACCTGGTCAATTACCTGTTTTCCGAAGTTTTCAGGGAGCTGTGTAGTAGGTGGACTGAGTTATGTTCCCTAGTTGTGTGTCAGAATCTTCTCCAAGATGGGAGGGAGTGAATTGGCTTGGATTTATCTAAGCATGAATCTATAC
Source organism: Tamias sibiricus (assembly GCA_025594165.1). NCBI lineage: Eukaryota > Metazoa > Chordata > Mammalia > Rodentia > Sciuridae > Tamias > Tamias sibiricus. The sequence continues at coordinate 104,971,833 of CM046658.1, read as the reverse complement.
ATTTGGATGTAACGTGGAACCATAAATGTGTTGTGTTTGAGACAAGAACAGAGATGAATTCAGTAGTTGGCTTGACTTTTGGGCACCTTAGTGGAAAGGTTTATCCTGAGCCTTTAAATATAAATTCTTTATCTGGATGTCTCCTGAGGCATGACCTGTCCAGAAAAGAGGTCTACCTGTGGCTGAAGACCTCTGTCATGCACAGAGGATTTTTCCAGGGATAAGGACCTTAGAATCCCTTTGAAGATGGCAGACTCTAGGCAGAAAGTTTGCCTTTAAAGACAAAGAGAAAGAATAGTTTAGAGGCATTGCTCAGGCAGGAGCAGAGTCTATTTTAGACTAGACTCCATGTTGTAAATTGTTGCTGCTGCCCCTCCATCATTTAAAGAATCACTGGTTGGGTTTTTCGAGTAATTTCTGGAAAGTGAACAGAAAGACTGGGGCTCTTGCTGTAGCTGAGGAGCCAGTCACAGGAATGACCACGAGTTGGACTCACATTCTCACAGGCCTCTCTGCCTTGCTAGTGCTCTGGGGAGACTATTGCTTGATCAGAGGACGTGGTCTCCCAGGATGGCACAGCTGGCCCTTGCCAGTGTGGTCAGGCACTGGCCTCCATGGATGTGGTCTTGGCCAGCTCTGCGCCTTATCAAGGGGCATAATATAGAGTTCATTTTTACTAAATCTTCCCTGACATTGTGCTGAAGCTACTATTTCTCAGCATTCAGCAGCTCTCTGGTGACCTTAACGGGAAAGGAACCAGCCTCCAGCAAATCTCTTTTTTGAGGAGAGAGAAACATGACCACGAAAAATGCAATAAATAAAGAGCCAGTGCAGTGATTGCGGCAAGGATGGAAACCTGCTGCTTTGTCCTATTGCATCAAGAAACAGAAACATGCAGAATCTATCTTGTCTGATTCAGTTTGCTATTTTATTTTTTGAGGACATTTCCCTGTAGAGGCTAATTCTACTTTCATTCTTGCTTTCTCATCTGCCACAAGAGGGCTGGAGAGGTTTGCCTCTGTAATCCTTCCATCTCTTTCTGTCTCCTTCCATGAACAACAGAGATTACTTCAGGAGTTAACATACTGTCTTTTGAAAAGCCGTGTCTCATTCAGAAAAATTTTTTTTTTTTTTGTGGTACCAGGGATTGAACTCAGGGGCACTTGACCACTGGGTCACATCCCCCACCCTTTTTTTTTTTTGTATTTTATTAGAGACAGGGTCTCACTGAGTTGCTAAGTGCCTTGCCATTGCTGAGGCTGGCTTTGAACTCGCGATCCTCCTGCCTCAGCCTCCCAAAGTGCTGGGATTATAGGCGTGCGCCACCGCGCCTGGCTTCATTCAGAACATTTTTGAGAAGCATGACAAGGATACTTGATTAGGTGGGGGGTTTGAGCAGTCAGGAAACAATCCATCCTTTTAATAACCAAACCCCAAGACTCTTTAATTGAGCACATTCTATGTCCCAGACATGTATTTAGTCCAGGGCAGCAGTACAGAGAAGAGCAAGGAGTCGTGGAGAGCTTATTGCATTTGGAGAATTGTGAGTGCTTCCAAATAGTTAGAGTGAGGGAGGCATACAATTTTTCATTGTTTTCAGAGAGAAAAACAGCTTTCCTCAAGCCGGGCACGGTAGCGCACGCCTGTAATCCCAGCAATTTGGGAGGCTGAGGCAGGAGGATCCCGAGTTCAAAGGTAGCCTCAGCAATGGCGAGGCACTTAGCAACTCAGTGAGACCCTGTCTCTAAATAAAATGCGAAAAAAAAAAAAAAAAAAAAGGGCTGGGGATGTGACCCAGTGGTTGAGTGCCCATGAATTCAATCCCCGGTACCACAATACCACAAAAAAAAAAAAAAAAAAGCTTTCCTCATAGATTTTATTTTTCAATTTAAAGGACAGAAAAGAAAAGACCCAGTATGCTCAATGCTGCAATAAAAGGTTGTGCATGGTGCTGTGGGAACTGGGAAGAAAGGAAGTAGGAACTGATTAAGTCACGGGGGAAAGTGATGGAGTTTGGGACAGGTCAGGAAAGGTTCCCACTACAAGAGAAGCTTGGGTTGAATGTGAAGGGTGGGTAGATTTTTCCTCCAGGGAAAAATGGATGAGAAGGGACTCCAGACAGAAGAAGCTGGATGTGCAGATGCTTAAAGGCCTAAACATGCATATCACACGCATCACAAACACATCCTAATGATCTGAGCAGCCAGCGGGGTAGGGGTGGGGGCTGGGAAGACGGCGACTGTGTCTAGGGAACCAAGGCTGACACCTTCTACCTTGTGCTTCTAGGGGACTGTGGATTAAGCAGGACTCGTTGCCAGTCCAAGCACTGATTTCTCAGTGTGACACTTACACACTTGGAGTAACACAGGGGAGGAGTTGCCAGACCTTTAAGGAAACTCCACATTCTGAGGGGTGCAGGGTCTTCTGGATATCTAATGAAACTACGGACCCCCCCCCCCCCCCCGAAAACTGCACATTCACATTGAAGCTTGCAGACAATTTTAGGGAGCTTGTAGACCTCTCTGAAACTCACCCTGACTACCAGATTAAGACCACTGTTTAAGGTAGCATCTGAGAAATCCCTAGGGGGCGCAGGCAGTTCTGACAGCAGGACACCCTCCCTTGGATGCAATTGCTCTGTCAACCTTATATTTTCTGGACTCTGTCATCCAAGAAATGCAGCCCGAAAGAGAACTGGCTCTTCTTTGCCTCTTCATTCAGTTTTCTGAGTGGCAGAGGCGTGCAGTAGGTCATTCGAAATGATTTCATTTGTGCGCAGCAAGTGAGGGGCAGGAAATTGCTGAGGCGGCAGCGGCAGCGCCGGCGGCGAACCGACCGGTGCCAGCTGACCTCCCTCCCAGGACCCAGGCCGCTCGGCTGCAAGGAGTTTTAATTATAACGCCGGCGCGTATTTGTCTTATAAAGCACATCAGGGATAAAATATTAAAAGGGCACACACTCTTTCCCAAGAAAATGAGTTTTCCTGCCAGTGTATTTTATTGGAACAATAATCCTGACGAAATCATTGTAACACTCGAGCCCTGCCAGGGAGAGTTGATCAAAGTAAAAGCATTTTTGTCATAAAATCAAGTCCCCTTTGTTCAGCACCGACTATGAGCCCGTCTGATGCCATACGGATTGGTTTATTTAACCCTTCTGAGACCCTACCAGGACCCATTTCACACACACGGGGAGACAGACTCAGAGAAATTTGTCTGACGCCACAGCCAGTAAGTGGCAGAGGTTGGAATTTAAACCAGGGCCACCTAATTATAAAACATATCATCTCGTTTATTACGTTTTAAATGTAATCCTCCCGCCCCCCCTAAGTAATCAATGTATGTAATCTAAAAGATCAAAAACTATAATCAGGTTCATAACAACAGACAGTAATCTCTACTCAGTGCCCCACCCGTTCCTGCCTGGGTGGCATCTGCATCTGTTAGGGTTCTCCAGAGAAGACCAGTAGGGTGTGTGTGTGCGCGCTCGCGTGCATGCGCGCACATAGTGAGAGGGAGAGAGAGAGTTATTCTAAGAAATTGGCTAATGTGATTATGGCTGGGAGGTCCACAATCAGGAGGGTAGGAAGGCAGCTGGAGACCCAGGCGAGAGCTAATATCCCAGCTCAAGTCCAAGGCCCATCACTTGCAGAATTCCTTCGTGCTTGGGGTGAGGGGTAGTCTTTGTTCTTTCAGGGTTTCAACTGAGGACCACCCACATTATGGAGGGCAATCTGCTTTACTCAAAGTCCACCAATTTAAGTCTTAATGTTATCTAGAAAACACCCTCACAGAGTGGGGTGTGGTGGTGCACACCTGTAATTCCAACTACTCCAGAGGCTGAGGCCAAAGATTGCAAGTTCAAGTGCAGCCTGGGTATTTTAGCAAGACGTTTTCTCAAAATTAAAAACTAAAGAGGGTTAGAGATGTAGCTCAATGGTCAAGTAACTGCCCAACAAAACAACAATTTCCTTCAGAATTTTACAGGTTTTGTTTGTTTTCTGTCTTTCAGGGTTGCTGTTGAGAAGATTGTTGCCATTTGATTCCTAATCAACTTTGAAATTTTGTATTTGTATGTGATCTCTCTCTCTCTCTCTCTCTCTCTCTCTCTCTCTCTCTCTCTCTTTTAATTTATCCTCTCTGGAAACTTTTAGGATCATTTCTTTTTCTTTTTCTCTTTTGGTACCAGGGATTGAACTCAGGGGCACTCGACCACTGGGGCCAAATCCCCAGCCCCCCCCCCCCCTTTTTTTTTTTTTTTTTTTGTACCAGGGATTGAACCCAGGGGCACTTCACCACTGGGCCACATCCCCAGCCCTTTATTGTATTTTATTAGAGACAGGGTCTCACTGAGTTGCTAAGTGACTCACCATTGCTGAGGCTGGCTTTGAACTCACAATCCTCCTGCCTCAGCCTCCCAAGTGCTGGGATTACAGGCGTGCACCACTGTGCCCAGCTCCCCAGCACTTTTTTGTATTTTATTTAGAGACAGGGTCTCACTGAGTTGCTAAGTGCCTTGCCATTGCTGAGGCTGGCTTTGAACTCATGATCCTCCTAAGTGCTGGGATTACAGGCGTGCACCACCGCACCCAGTTTAGGATTGTTTCTTTATCCTGGATGTACAGCAATTTCAGTCCCCTTCCCCACCTCTTCATTATATACTCTCAGATTGGAGACCCTCATCTTGTTTTGTGAAATTTTCTTGTATTGTTTCTTTGGGAATTTCTTCCCTTCTATCTTCTTTGCTTTCTTTTTCTGGAATGTCTGTTATTCAAATGCTGATCTTTTTGTTGGGTTTTCTAATTGTCCTATCTCTCCTTTTCCAATTATTTTTCTTTTGATTCTACTTTTTGGAAAATTTCTTCAATTTTATTTTCCTTCTTTCCTATTGAGTTTAAATTTTTTAAAAATCATATTTTAAACTTCCAAGTGATCTTTGTTATTTTCTTAATGTTTATTTTTAAATTTTCTATTCTCAAACATATGGATGTAATTATCTTACTATACTCCCCAAATTAACATTTATAGATTTTAGAATGTTTTCTTGTTTTTCCTTTACTGTCCTTCTTCTGAGTTTCTTTTTTGTGTTGGTCTATTTTGATCTCTTCCACATTCTACATGTTGTCCTGATGTCTGGTAATCTTCAGTCATCTGTTTTTAGGACATGAAGATATTATCCATTTTTTAAATTTTAGTATTTATTTTTTAGTTTTAGGTGGACACAATATCTTTATTTTATTTTTATGTGGTGCTGAGTATCGAACCCAGGACTTCACACATACTAGGTGAGCATTCTACCACTGAGCTACAGCCCCAGCCCTATTATCCATGTTTTAAGGCATTAAAATGCAGATACAAAGCTCTGTGTATGTAGCAGGCGCCTTTTATCCAATGGATTTCACTGTGCAGTGGTGATCAGTTGAAGACCAGGCTGTTTTCTTAGAGATACCCCCAAAGTCAGCATCTATAGTCATTTTCTCTCGAGCTGGTCAGTTCCTCTCTGAGGAACCTTTACCTGAGCAATATGAACTTGGTTTCTGGCCTGCTGGAGCAGAGCAGGGGAGGCAACTAGGGTTCAGAGCAGCTTTCAGTAGGGAGGCTGATAGCCATCATCACTTGGGCCCACTCTCCCTGAGCTTTGCAGCCTGATTCACTTCTCCAGGGAGCAAATCTCCAGCCCTCTGCTGAGGTGGGCCAGGAGTAACTAACTGCCTGGGCAAGGCAGGAGGAAGGATGTGTTGGTCTAACCATTTCTTTTGATCTTTTAACCATTGTCCTTTTCCCAGCCCAGCTTGTAAGTCTACCTTTTCAGGCAGCTGGTGTCTCCAATTCCTGAACCTTCCTAGAGATCTGTCATAGATAGGCTTGCTTCTTCCTGACATTGTCCCTGTCTTGCTGGCTTTGTTTCCAGTTACCCCTGGTCATCTGCTTCTCAGTTTCCAAATTGGTAGCCATTTGTTATCTGTAATTTTCTCCCCGTATTCTTAGTCTTTGCAGTTTTTTTTTTTTGTTGTTGTTGTTAATTAATGCTGTACTATCATTTTGGCAGACTTTTGGTAGTAGACAGGTGAGAAAGCATGTGTTGCAGGCACTAGTTTATCTAGAAGCTCCCCCAAGTAGCCACTCCTAACTTGGGAACTTAGAAGAGGCTGACTGGAGCCGGGTGCGGTGGCGCAGGCCTGTAATCCCAGCACTTGGGAGGCTGAGGCAGGAGGATCACCAGTTCAAAGCCAGCCTCAGCAATGGCGAGGCACTTAGCAACTCAGTGAGACCCTGTCTCTAACAAAATACAAAAAAGGGCTGGGATGTGGCCCAGTGGTCGAGTGCCCCTGAGTTCAATCCCCGGTACCAAAAAAAAAAAAAAAAAAAAAAAAAAAGAAGAGGCTGGTGGGGAGAAGCTGCCTGGTTGTAGAACTCTAGCCCTCTCCTCCCAGACTGGCCAACTTGCTGTTTTTTTTTTTAAATATTTATTTATTTGCTTTAGTTGTACACAATGCGTTTATTTGTACGTGGTGCTGAGGATCGAACCCGGGCCCTGCACATGCTAGGTGAGCGCTCTACTGCTGAGCCACAACCCCAGCCCCTTGCTGTGTTTTTACAGAACACACAGGTGCATTACACTAGCTAATCCTGTAGCCATGCTCTTTGGGGCTCCCTCCCTGGAGAGCATCAAGAAATCAGGTTTTAAGCACTGGGTAGTTCCTTGGTCAAGTTAGCTGGCACAGGTGAGTTCCTTGGTCAATTTAGCTGTAAAGCAAATCCCTTTCCCATTATTCTGTTGCCAGCTAGCTTGGCCTACCAAACATGTGGCTAAGCAGCTAACGAGGCTGGTCCACTAAGAATGGACAGCAGTCACCTTCTTGGCAGGTGTTGGAACGACTGCATTGGTTTGGTCACAGGGGAAATTCAAGGTTTGGTTTGGCTGGGGACTGTTTTATCCTTGGTAGTGTGCCATCCCCTCGCAATGCCTGTCTACATACTGCTCTCTCCTTTCCCACATGTTGTCTGATGGGCTTGTTATTTTTAAGGCCCAGAGGAAATGCCAGTGCTTTTGCACTTCTCCTTTAGTCCTCATCACCATGTTCTCAGTGCTTTCTGTGGGGTCCGGAAGAACCTGATTTATAGGATCGCATTCATCTGTTTATCAGTTGCCTCTCTTGTTGGACAGTGAGCTCAAGGAAGCCAGCAACTCTATTTTCTCTCTACCCCACTGCCTGGCACGGTGCCTGACCTATACATGGCGGCAGTTGATGCGTGTTTGCAGATTGACTAGGGGAAGTGTTGCTCCTCTATCAGCAGAGCCAGTGTGTACTTTTACCTGGAATGGTGACGGGTTTCTAGCGAGCTACCTTTTGGCTCCATTCTGTAGCTTGGAGGCAATTTAAGGCTCTTACTGGCAATACCATCTCCCCCAGCTCACTGCCAGGAGGGGGAGCTTGGGTATGAGTAAAGAACAAAGTCGATTATCCAACACAATTAGCCTCTGCACTGGGTGTATTCCTAGGGAAGGGTAGGAGACTGGGGCTTTCACTCTTGCTTTCCCCATAGGACCTGATTGGAATATGACTTGTTCCCTGCTGCTAGTGCCAGGTGATGGGCCTGGACATTTGGTGCTCCTTGTTTTGGTCCCTTTTGTGTGTTGGACTACAACCTGCAAACACACTGTTCAGGTTCTAACCCAAAGGGGGGCATCAGCCCTGTGTATCTACTCTATCTACTCCAGTTGAAAAAATGCCTTTGTTTTTGCTTGTTTATTTTGTGGTACTAGGGATTGAATCCAGGGGTACTTTACCACTGAGCTACATCCCTAGAATTTTCTGTTTCTTTTTTTGTGGTGCTGGGGATTGACCCAGGGCCTTGTGCATGTGAGGCAAACAATCTATCAACTGAGCTATATCCTTAGCCCCTGCTTTTTCTGTTTTTTATTTGAGACAGGGTCTTGCTAAGTTGTTGAGGCTGGCCTCAAACTTGCAATCCTCCTGCTTTAGCCTCCTGAGTTGGGATTACAGGTCTGTGCCACCATGCCCAACTTGGAAAAGTCCTTTATTTTGTGGCATCAAGTACTACAAAATAAATAATTTACCTTCTTTAACATCACACTTTGCCCCTCAGGAGGCATGCCTGTGTACAGGATTTATTTATTTTTTACTTTTTTAAATACTTTCATTGTATTTGTTTTTTATTTTTAATTTTTATGTGGTGCCAAGGGATCGAACCCAGCACCTCACGCATGCTAGGCAAGCGCTTTACCACTGAGCCATAACCCTGGCCCCTGTGTATAGGATTTAAAAAAAAATTTAAAAATTTGTTCTAATTTGTTATACATGACAGTAGAATGCATTTTGACACATTGTTCACAAATGGAGCTCAACTTCTCATTCCTCTGGCCATAGGCGGTGCAGAGTCACACCAGTAGTGTAATCATACATGTATATAGGGTAATAATGTCTGTCTCATTCTAGCGTCTTTCTCATCCCCACAGCCTCACCTTTCCCCTCAGTCCCCTCGGCACAATCCAAAGTTCTTTAATTCTTCTCTAAACCCTCCACCCCCCACTATGGATCAGAATCCACTTATCAGAGAAAGCATCTGGCCTTTGGTTTTGTGAGATTGGCTTATTTTGCTTAGCATGATATTCTCTAGTTCCATCCATTTACCTGCAAATGCCATAATTTTTTTCTTCTTTAAAGCTGAGTAATATTCTATTGTGTATATGTACCACATTTTCCTTATTAATTCATCTGTTGAAGGGCATCTATGTTGGTCCCATAGTTTAGCTGTTGTGAATTGAGCTGCTATAAACATTGGTGTGGCTGCATCACTATAGTATTTTTATTTCAAGTCCTTTGGGTATAAACTGAGGAGTGGAATAGCTGGGTCAAATGGTGGTTCCATTCCAAGATATCTGAGGTATCTCCATACTGCCCAGATTGGTTGCACCAATTTGCAGTCCCACCAGTAAGGTATGAGTGTACCTTTTCTCCCACATCCTTGCCAATACTCATTATTGCTTGTATTCTTGATAATTGCCATTCTGACCGGAGTGAGATGAAAATCTTACAATAGTTTTGATTTGCATTTTTCTAATTGCTAGAGATGTTGAAAATTTTTTCATATGTTTGTTGATTGATTATATTTCTTCTTCTGTGAAGTAGACCATTTATTGGTTGGGTTGTTTGGTTTTTTGGTGTTAAGTTTTTTGAGTTCTTTATATATCCTGGAGATTAGTGCTCTATCTGAAGTGTGTGTGGTAAAGATTTTTTTACCATTTTGTAGGCTCTTTCTTCACATAATTGATTGTTTCCTTTGCTGAGAAGAAGCTTTTTAGTTTGAATCCATCCCATTTATTGATTCTTAATTTTACTTCTTGTGTTTTAGGAGTCTTGTTAAGGAAGTCAGGTCTTAAGCTGACAATGTGGAGATTTGGGCCTATTTTTTCTTCTATTAGGAAGATGGGCACTCTATTTTAGTGCCTAAGTCTTTGATCCACTTTGAGTTGACTTTTGTGCAGGATGAGAGATAGAGGTTTAATTTCATTTTGCTACATATGGGTTTCTAGTTTTCCTAGCACCATTTGTTGAATAGGCTATCTTTTCTCCAATGTATGTTTTTGTCTAGTATGAGATAACCATATTTATGTGGGTTTGTCTCTGTGTCTTCTATTTTGTACCATTGGTTAATTGTCTATTTTGATGCCAATACCATGCCATTTTTGTTACTATTTCTCTGTAGTATAGATTACAGTCTGGTATTGTCATGTCTCCTGTTTCACTTTTCTTGCTGAGGATTGCTTTGGCTATTCTGGGCCTCTTATTTTTCCAAATGAATTTCATGATTGCTTTTTCTAGTTCTATGAAGAATGTCATTGGGATTTTAATAGGAATTGCATTAAATCTGTATAACAGTTTTGGTAGTATGGCCATTTGACTACATTCATTCTGCCTATCTAAGAGCATGGGAGATTTTCCATCTTCTAAGGTCTTCTTCAATTTCTTTCTTTAGTGTTTTGTAGTTTTCATTGTAGAGGTCTTTCACCTCTTTTGTTAGATTGGTTCCCAAATATTTTATTTTATTTTTTGAGGCTATTGTGAATGGGGTGATTTTCCTAATTTCTCTTTCAGTGGCTTCATCTTTTATGTGTAGAAATGCATTTGATTTATTGGTGTTGATTTTATATCCTACTAGTTTGATGAATTAATTTATTAGTTCTACAAGTTTTCTGGTAGAATTTTTTGATCTTTTGAATGTAGAATCATGTCTTCAGCAAATAGTGATAGTTTGAGTTCTTTTCCTATTCATATCCCTTTAATTACTTTCCTCTGTCTGATTGCTTTGACTAGAATTTCAAGAACTATATTGAATTTAAGTGGTGAAAGAGGGCATCCCTATCTTGTTCCAGTTTTTAGAGGGAATGCTTTCAATTTTTCTCCATTTAGAATGATGTTGGCATGAGGCTTAGCTTTTACAATGTTGAGGAATGTTCGTACTATCCCTAGTTTTTCTAGTGTTTTGAACATGAAGTGGTGCTGTATTTTGTCAAATGCTTTTTCTGCATCTATTGAGATAATTATATGATTCTTGTCTTTAAGTCTATTGATGTGAAGTATTACATTTATTGATTTCTGTATGTTGAACCAACCTTGCATCCCTGGGATGAACCTCACTTGATCGTGGTGCACTATCTTTTTAATATGTTTTTGTATGCAATTTGCCAGAATTTTATTGAGAATTTTTATGTCTATGTTCATCAGATATATTGGTCTGAAGTTTTCTTTTCTTGATGTATCTTTGTCTGGTTTTGGTATCAAGGTGATACTAGCCTCATAGAATGACTTTGTAAGTGTTCCCTCCTTTTCTATTTCATGGAATAATTTGAGAAGTATTGGTGTTAATTCTTCTTTGGAGGTCTTGTAGAACTTGGCTGAGAATCTCTTTGTTCCTGGGCTTTTCTTTGTTGATAGGCTTTTGATGGTGTCTTTTATTTCCTTGCTTGAAAACTGATCTGTTTAAATTGTGTATGTCCTCCTGATTCAGTTTGGGTAGATCATATGTCTCTAGAAAATTTTCAATGCTTTTGAGATTTTCTATTTTATTGGAGTATAAATTTTCAAAATAGTTTCTAATTATCTTCTGTATTTAAGTAGGATTCATCATGTTTCTTTTATCATCATGAATTTTAGTAATTTGAGTTTTCTCTCTTTTTCTTTATTAGTGCAGCTAAGGATTTGTCAATTTTATTTATTTTTTCAAAGGACCAACTTTTCATTTTGTCAATTTTTTGAATTGTTTCTTTTGTTTCAATTTCATTGATGTTAACTCTGATTTTAATTATTTCCTGTCTTTTGGCATTGATTTATTTGTTCTTCTTTTTCTAGGGCTTTGAAATGTAATGTTAAGTCATTTATTTGTTGGCTTTTTATTCTTTTACGGTAAGAGAGCTTAATGCAATGAACTTTCCTCTTAGCATTGCCTTCATGGTGTCCCAGAGATTTTGATACATTGTATCAGTGTTCTCCTTACCTCTAAGTATTTTTTTATTTCCTCCCTGATTTCTTCTGCTATCCTTTCATCATTCATAGCATGCTATTTAGTCTCCAGGTGTTGGAGTAGCTTCTATTTTTTTATTTTATCATTGATTTCTAGTTTCATTCTGTTATGATCTGATAGAATGCAGGGTAGTATTTCTATATTTTTTTATTTGCTGAGAGTTGCTTTGTGGCATAACATATGGTCTATTTTAGAGAAGGATCCATGTGCTTTTGAGAAGAAAGTGTATTTGCTTGATGATGGATGAAATACTCTATATATGTCCATTAAGTCTAAATCATTGATTGTATTATTTATTTATTTATTTATTCTTTTGGTACGGGGATTGAACTCAGGGGCACTTGACCACTGGGCCACATCCCCAGCCCTTTTTTGTATTTTATTAGAGACAGGGTCTCACTGAGTTGCTAAGTGCCTCGCCATTGCTGAGGCTGGCTTTGAACTCGCAATCCTCCTGCCTCAGCTTCCCAAGTGCTGGGATTACAGGCGTGTGCCACTGCACCTGGCTTCGTATTATTTAGTTCTATAGTTTCTTTGTTTAGGTTTTGTTTGGAAGATCTATCCAGTGGTGAGAGAGTGTTTTAAAGCCACCTAGTGTTATTGTGTTGTGGTCTATTTGTTTCTTGAAATTGAGAAGGATTAGTTTGATGTATGTAGATGCTCCATTGTTTGGGACATATATATTTGATTATTATGTCTTGTTTATGTATGATTCCCTTAAGTAGTATGAAATATCGTTCTTTATCCCTTTTGTCTTGCTTTCGTTTGAAGTCTACTTTGTCTGATATGAGGATGGAAACCCCTGCTTTTTACACAATCCATGTGAGTGATATGTTTTTTCCCAGTCTTTCACCTTCAGTCTGTGGATGTCTTTTCCTAGGAGGTGAGTCTCTTGAATACAGCATATTGTTGGGTCTTTTTAAAAGTCTAGTCTGCCAGTCTATGTCTTTTGATTGGTGAGTTTAGGCCATTAACATTTAGGGTTAGTATTGAGATATGATTTGTATTGCTGGTTATTTTAGTTTATTTTTGGTTTTTAACTTAGTTTCTCATTTGATTGACCTTTCCTTTAGTGTAGTTCCTCCCTTTGATAGTTTTCATTTCCTCCTCATGGAATATTTTGCTGAGAATGTTCTGTAGTACAGGCTTTCTGGTTGCAAATTCTTTTAACCTTTGTTTATCACGGAAGATTTTTTATTTCATCTTCAAGTCTGAAGCTTAATTTTGATGGATATAAAATTCTTGGTTAGCATCCATTTTCCTTTTAGAGCTTGATATATGTTATTCCAGGATCTCTTGGCATTGAGGGTTTGGGTTGAGAAATCAGCTGAAATCTGAATTGGTTTTCCCCTGCATGTAATTAGATTTTTTTTCTCTTGCAGTCTTTAAAATTCTATCCTTATTCTGTATGTTAGTCATTCTCATTATAATGTGCCTTGGTGTGGGTCTGCTGTAATTTTGTACAATTGGGGCCCTATAAACCTCTTGTAATTGATTTTTCTTTTTCTTTCTTTTTTTTGGTACCGGGGATTGAACTCAGGGGCACTGGACCACTGGGCTACATCCCCAGCCCTTTTTTGTATTTTATTAGAGACAGTGTCTCACTGAGTTGCTAAGTGCCTCGCCATTGCTGAGGCTGGCTTTGAACCCGCGATCCTCCTGCCTCAGCCTCCCAAGTGCTGGGATTACAGGTGTGTGCCACAGTGTCCGGCTTTTTTTTTTTTTTTTTTTTTTTTTGTATTTATTTATTTGTTTTAGTTGTACACAATGCCTTTATTTTTTTTACGTGGTGCTGAGGATCGAACCTGGGCCTCGCACATGCTAGGCGAGCACTCTTCCACTGAGCCACAACCCCAGCCCCTGATTTTTCATTTCATTCTTTAGATTTGGGAAATTTTCTGATATTATGTCATTGAAAAGATTGTGCATTCCTTTGGTTTGTATTTCCAGGCCTTTGTCTATTCTGATAAATCTTAAATTTGGTTATGTTATTCCATATTTCTTGGAAGTTTTGTTCATGGTTTCTTACCATCTTCTCTGTGTGGTTGACTTTATTTTCAAGAGTGTATATTTTGTCTTCAGTGCCTGAGGTTCTGTCTTCTAAGTGGTCAGTCTGTTGGTGATATGAAGGAGCCCTAATTAAGGAGACAGCTAAGATTGCGGTTAGCTGAGAGCCATAAAAGATGTTCAAGTTCCACCTGATATTCATACATTTATCAAAGAATCTTTGTATGCCCGTGAACACTGTGTGACGCACCTGTAAGCTCGAGCTGTAAGCACTTGTCCTTGTTAAAGCAAAATGTATTTAACTGGGTGAGAGTTGTTGGTTGTGGTTGTGGTTGATGTTGGTGGTTGAAGCTGGTGGTCAGAGTTAGAGCGGTTGGAGTTGGAGAGGTTACTGGAGACGGAGAGAGAAGAAGAATAAAAGACATTTTCATTTTCATCCTGCCTCCGAATTTTCTCCCGCGGCGTCGTTGCTCCAAGCGGCAATCGCTTCAGGCAGCAACAGTGATACTTTCCATTGAATTTTTAACTTGGTTTATTATTTTCTTTATTTCAAGGATTTCTGCTTAATTCCTTTTTAAAAATTTTTTTAGCTGTAGTTGGACACAATATCTTTATTTTATTTATTTATTTCTATGTGGTGCTGAGGTTCGAACCCAGTGCTTTGCACATGCTAGGCAAGCACTCTACTGCTGAGCCACAACCCCATCCCCTTTCTTCCTTTTTATAACCTCTGCCTCTTTATTGAAGTGATCTTTCATTTTCTGTATTTTCTCTCTTATGCCATCATTTATTTCGAAGATTGGCCTAACTATGTACCTTCTAAACTCCTTCTCTAACATTTCTTCTACTGGGTTGTCTAAGGATTTTATTGTTAGAACATGTTGGTTTGTTTGAGGTGCTTTGTTCCCTTGTTTTTTCCTGTTGATTGTGTGTCTCCCCATCCAGCGGTATGGATCTGAGGCAGTACAGTTTCTACCCTGAAGGCTTCCAGTGCCTCACCTTTAAGGCAGAGACCCATATTAACAGCACCCAATGAAAACAATATACACCTTTAAACCAAATAGCTCTTATTAAGACATCTACAGTTTTGTCGCAATAAACAGAAATGATGTGTTCAATTATTGTCTACAAAATAAATAGTAAGTTTGCTAAAAGGGTTTACCATTTCAAATGATGGATGATGAGGGAACCAAAATAGTGTAAGATGTGATGTTTATGAGGAGGAAGGAAAGACAATAGAGGTAAAAATTTATAGTAAGAGTGAGGAGGAATTAATAGACGTTGGCTGTTAGTATGAGAGAAGTGAGAAAGAGAATCCAGGGAGACATATAGGTGAGATAAAAAACAAAAATAGATTTAAAAAAAGTAAAAATATAAGAATACACAACAAAACTGTAATATACTATTCAAACATCCCATTCCTTAATAAATTGATGCATGAAAAATATTTGGATTCAAAGATGGTAGAGATGTGAGAGAGGGGGAAAATAAAAAGGAAAGTCTCAATGGAAAATTGAATGATTGCTTCCATTGGCTTTCAGAAATTTTCTCAGCTTCCATTCTTCACTGATAGGTGGGGTTGTCTGAAGTTTGATGGTAGCTCCAGTCTGGTGGGTGCCAGACCAATTGGGTGGGCGAGCCAATAGCAAGATGCCATCACACCCTCTTCCAGTCTTCCCACCTGTTGTAGCCAGCCCCTTCTGTCCAGCACACTTCAGGACTCATTGAGCTGGCGAGCACCCAGTTTTCTCCAGTTTCTCCAACCTGAGCTCCCCCTGGGGAACTACCTCGAGTCTCCAGCTTTCCACAGGCTTGCCAGACTCAGACTGGCCCATGCAAACCCAGCTGCAATCCGATAGACCTGGGCGTAAGCTTCCCCAGGCTCTGCCTTGCAGCAGGCTGAAGAGCTCAATGCCATTCCAGTTTGCAAAGAGACCACCAGGGATGTGCTCACACAAAGAAATGGCAGCCCTGCAAAGAGGACACCCAGCAGGAAGACCTCAGGTGCAACCAGACCTGCAGGTACCCTGACAATATATCTCCAGGTGTCTGGGGATGGTGTCCCCAGACTGAGGTGGCCACAACCTGAGATGGTGGTGGTAGTGGCAATAAACCTGCAGGCCCTGGCTGGTGTTCCAAGATGGTAGCGGCCGTGCGCAACCAACCTGTGGGTACTGTGACAATGGACTTACAGGCAGCAGCAGGCAGCGGGCAGCGGGTGATCTGCTGGTGGTCTGCGGGTGGTCTGCAGACTAAGGATGAGTGATCAGTGGTGTGGACATTCGTCGGTGGGCTATGGGTAGGTGAAAGGTAGGCGGTGGGCAGGCAGGAGGCAGACACGGGCAAATGGTGGAAGATAGGCAGAGGTCAGCCAGAGATCTGTGCTCAAATGGTAGGTGATATGCTGGCAGATGGTAGGCGGTCATGGCAGACGAATGGGGGGCAAACAGCAGGGGAACAGTGGGCAACATTTACCTCACAGAGAAACAGTATTTCCTCTGCTTGATTCCCTAGTCACAGAGCGGCAAGGAATGCAGCCTCCCTCTAGTATGCCATCTTGGATGGTGGGTACAGCAGTAGAGTGGACAATTTGCTGTTATGTTGGGAAAGACCATGTTTTCACAATGGCTCTGCAGACTGTATTTCAAGGGTCCTGACTCTTATTACAAAGGAATATTTCTGATAAAGATGGACAAGAAAGTCTTCAAGGAAATGGATCTTTCCTTGGAACTTTTAAAAAGAGGGCACAAAACAATTAGAATGTTCATTAGCCAGTGAATGTATAAACAAAAGGTGGTATATTCATGCCATGGAATAGTATTTAGCAATAAAGAAGAACTACTGCTGACATGTGAAAACACATATGAATCTCAAAAACATTATGCTGAGTGAAAGGAACCAGACACAAAAGACTATATGGCGTATGGTTTTGTTTATATGAAATTTCTAGAAAAGATGAATCTGTGGAGATAGAAAGCAGATCGGTGTTTGCCTGGGACTGTGGGTGGAGTGAGGATGAACTTATGTGGCCACCATGATTCTACGTGGAGTAATGGAACTGTTCTACAATTGGACTGGAGATGGTTATACAACTGTAGAAACAGTCAGTAAAGTGGGCTCTGTTAATGAAGAATTGTATGATATGTAACTTATATGTCAATGAAGTTGATACCTGGCCAGGGTTGGGGTGGGGCAGGCCAGACAAAAGAAATCATTGGTAAATTCTCCCTTTGACTGAGGAAACAGATGGAAAAGAGTGGCTGGGGCTCCACAGCTCTCTGTGGATCTAGGTTTTAGGTGTGCATCAGCCTTGAAATCTTTTTCCTTTTCATTTAACTCTCTGTCTTCTTGTCCTTGGAGGGGAAGAAATGGCACAGAATCCTCCTTCTGCTAAAGACAGTAGAACCGAAAAGTGAAGGGTGAGGAACACATTTGGCTCCCCTGAGCTGCCTCCCCCACATGTAACCTCTTAGTTCACCCAGCCCAGCAGCCTCTTCATCTCCCCTTTTAGCTGTGACTTTAGTCATCCAAGCGCAGAGCACAAAGACCCAAAATTATCAGTGTGAGCAAGTTCAACCTACATATTTCAGCTCCAGCCCCATAAAGACTCATGCTTCCTTGAGAGACAGCCCTGAAGGGGCAGCTCTGAACATGAACACCAGGCCCCAGGTAGGCGTCTGGCCAGCCTGAGGCTGGGGCTGTGAATGGCCAGGTGGAAGGTCAAGGTCCCAGGTCCATGAAACCCAAACCACCCAGAAAGGACCAGATCCACCATGATGGAGAGGTGAGGAGTGGAAAGGACTCACTGAATAACAAACTCGCCCATGATAACAGACCACACCTGCATACACTTCTTCACACCTTGCAGAACTCGTTCACAGTGTCTTACTCGATCCTCAGAAGCTCAAGGCAAGAATATCATTGATACTCCAGGAAACTGAAGGAGAGAGGCAGGATTATCATCAGAGACAGAGCTGGGGACTGAAACCAGTTCTTTTGACTTCAATTAATTATACATAGTATATAGTCTGTCCTTGATATCCACAGGGGATTTGTTTCAAGGCCTCTGGTGGCACTAAAATCCCCAGATGCTCAAAAACCCTTATATAAAATGGTGTAGTATTTGTGTGGAACCTAGATACATCCTCCCCAATACTTTAAACCATCTCTAGATTACTTATAATACCTAATATAGTGTAAATGCTATATAAATAGTTTTTATATACTTTTTTTTTTTTTTTTTTTTTTTGGTGGTACCTGGGGCACTCGACCCACATCCCCAACCCTTTTTTTGTATTTTATTTAGAGACAGGGTCTCAACTAAGTTGCTAAGTGCCTCACCATTGCTGAGGCTGGCTTTGAACTCATGATCCTCCTGCCTCAGACTCCCAAAGTGCTGGGATTACAGGCGTGCGCCACTGCGCCCGGCTCTTTATACTGTTTTGTTTAGGGAATACTGACAAGAAGAAAGGTCTGTACATGTTCAGTGTAGACACAAATATTTTTGTTTGAAAATTTTCGTTCTGTGTTGGTTAAATCCAAGGATGCAGAACCAGAAGATATGGAGGGCTAAATGTGCTTTGTGTGTGCACATGCATAAGTGCACACAGGTACACATGTGTGTGTGTGTATTTGCATGTATATATGCATATACATAGAGAACACACATATATAAAATGTATGGTATATATGTGTAAATATATGGTATATATACACTATTACACTATATCTGTACACATATACACATAAATGTGTGATTGTGTGTACATATGTATGGGTCTGTGTTTGTGTGTGTGCATTGAGTACCTATCATATATCGTGTCCTCTTTCAAGGCCCTTACATTGTGTCCTCACCACAACCCCATTAATTTGGTACTTTTTAACAGATGAGGAAATCGAGGCCGAGAGCAATTCCTTGTTTAAGGTTGAATGACAGAGCTGGGATCTGATCTCACATGTGTCTGGTGTGCTCTCGGGACACTATGCCACTGGCCTCTGAGTCCACTGCATGGCAAGCTGTGGCTTTGATTTCAGGGAATGGACAGTGCTACAGTCCTGGCCGTGGCAGCCCAAGCCTGTGGCATCCTGCTGGCTTCACCTGCTAGAACTGCATCTCCTGCCACCCTTGCAGCTCCTTCCAGTCTGCTTCTGTCTCTGATGCTGCCAGCCTCACAGTACCATCCTGGGGAACTAGAAAAGCAGATGGGTTTCATGGGCCTGTGGATTTTTGCAGTGATATGAGTGTTGATTTATTATCTTCTCTACATGTTGAAAATGGTCTTCTAAAAACTTTATGGATATTTTTACATGGAATTCTTCCAACTAAAGAATGTACTGCAATACAAAGAAATTTGCTGCCAATATTGTCTCATTTCAAAATGACATTGAATCAGGTCTAAGTAAATATTTATGATTTCTCTTGAAATGTGACAGACTCATGACATGGTAATTAATTTTACTGTAGGCTGAATTCAGAATGGCTTTGGTAATATATGAGTAGGTGTGTATAATGTTTATAAGGCTTTCAAAAATAAGCCCAAGGCTTAAATGAAACCTTAATCAGACAACCGAAGAGGAAGAAAATTGCAATTCTAATTTGGCTGATAGAATTTCTATGGGAAGCAAAGAGTTTTAGAGATTGATATTCATTGCAGAGAATCAGCACACATCATATATTTTATGTACTGGTAAACTATTTGGAAACTTCAAATACAATTACTTTTCAAGAAATGCATGCTTTGATCAATGGATAAAAAAGAAAGGCTAAATTTGGAAAATTGGTTTTGGTTTAGGGTAAAAGCTGAGAGAAACAGAATATTTCACAACTCTCTGCCAAGAGGCTAAAGGGGTAGTGCCTGATTTGAGGCCTCCATATTTGGATGCTTCTTTCTCTCATTAAAAGCAGATCTTACATTGTCTACTTGAAAAAAAATCCAGAATCTGGTTAGTTTTCTCCATCTCTCTCATAGCACATGGTACATCCCCATCATGTCTCACTTGGGATATTGTACCCCTACCTAGGTGCCCTGCTTCCAATCATTCTCCCTTCCCTCCAGGGTCCAGCCCCGTCCCTCTGAGAGCAGAAGCAAGCTCACGTCACTTCTCTATCTCCACTGACTTCCCATTCCACACACCACCTCTACATGGGGTCTACAGGTCTTACCAGATCTGGCCCTGACGTCATTTCCACTGTGATGCCCTTGACTCCCTCCTTCATTGATCCTTCTGTCTGGCAACTCTTCGGCATATGTCAAGCTCTGTTCTTCTCCTCCTTCAGGTTTTATGCCTGTATCACCTTCTCAGCTGACCATCCCATCAACACAAGTAGTAGCAGCTTCACCCCCAAGTCCATGCTTGCCTTGTCCACTGGACTTTTTCCGTTAGGATTTGTCACCATCCAACTTTGTCAGTTTTATTTATTTTATTTAGGATATAAACTCCATGAGGAATTTTTGTCTGTTTTCCTTACTACTACATCCTCAGCACCTACAATGGTGCCAAGTACTTAGCAGGCACAAGAGAAAATACATATTTATTGAATGGATGGGCAGGTGGCTGGACAGAGAGGGAATTTCAGGATTTTCATCACTGTTGCACGAGGAATGGGATTTCCAAATGCAGAATGTTTCCTCTGATATAAGGAGGCTGATTCACAGTGGGGTTGGGATGGGGAGCATAGGAGGATTAGAGGAACACTAGAAAGGCCAATGGGGAGGGAAGGAAAGGGAAGAAGTAAAAGAGTAAAAAAAAAAAGATGGTAGAATGAGATGGATATCGTTGCCCTGGGTGCATGTATGAGGACACGAATGGTGTGAATATACTCTGTATACAACCAGAGATATGCAAAAATGTACTCTCTAAGTGTAATATGAATTGTAATGTATTCTGCTGTCATACATAACAACTTAGAATAAAAGGAAAGAAAAAAAAGAATGGGATTTCTTTTTAATTTCTTTTGTTATTTTTTCTTTTCTTTCCTTTTTTTTTTTGGTTGTGCTGGGGATTGAACCCAGGGCCTTATTCATGTGAAGCAAGCACTCTACCAACTGAGCTATATCACCATCCCCTTATTTATTTATTTATTTAAAAAAATTTTTTTAGAGGTTGATGGACCTTTATTTTATTCATTTATTTATATGCAGTGCTGAGAATTGAACCTAGGTCCTCACACATACTAGGCAAGTGCTCTACCACTGATCCACAATCCCAGCCCCCTTATTTTTTAAAAATTCTTCAAGTGAGCATTTTGCTCACTAAACTTTTTTTTTTAATTCTAATTTGTTATACATGCTTGTGGAATGGCTCACTAAACTTTTTATTTTTTTATTTGTTCTATTTAGTTGTACATGACAGCAAAATGCATTTCAATTTATTGTACACAAATAGAGAGCAACATTGCAATTCTCTGGTTGTACAAGGTGTAAAGACGCACCATTTGTGCAATCATACATGTACCTAGGGTAATGATGTCCATCTCATTCCACCATCTTTCCTATCCCCATAACCCCACCATTCCCTTTGCCCAATCCAAAGTTCTTCCATTCTTCCCATGCCCTCCCCCTATCATAGATCAGAATCCACTAATCAGAGAAAACATTTGGCATTTAGTTTTTTGGGATTGGCTTACTTTACTTAGCATAATATTTTCCAACTCCATCCATTTACCTGAAAATGCCATAATTTTATTATCTTTTAATGCTGAGTAATATTCCATTATGTATATGTACCACAGTTTCTTTTTTTTAATATTTATTTATTTACTTTAGTTGTACACAATGCAATGCATTTATGTTTACGTGGTGCTGAGGATCGAACCCGGGCCGCGCACGTGCGAGGTGAGTGCTCTGCCGCTGAGCCACAATCCCAGCCCATACCACAGTTTCTTTATCCCTTCATCTATTGAAGGGCATCTAGGTTGATTCCACAGTTTAGCTATTGTGACTTGAGCTGCTATGGGGTGGCTGTGTCAATATAGTATGCTGATTTTAAGTCCTTTGGGTACAGGCCAAGGAGTGGCATAGCTGGGTTAAATGATGGTTCCATTCCAAGTTTGCTAAGGAATCTCCATACTGCTTTCCAGATTGGTTGCACCAATTTGTAGTCCCACCAGCAATGTATGAGTGTACCTTTTCCCTCACATCCTCTCCAACACTCATTATTGCTTGTATTCTTGATAACTACCATAGAGGAATGGGATTTCTGAGAAAGGAGTAAAAGGTGTTTTTTTTTTTTTTTTTTGGTACTGGGGATTAAACTCAGGGGCATTTAATCACTGAACCACATCCCCAGCCCTATTTTGTATTTTATTTAGAGACAGGGTCTCACTGAGTTTCTTAGTGCCTCATTTTTGCTGAACTCACAATCCTCCTGCTTCAGCCTTCTGAGCCGCTAGGATTAAAGGTGTGCGCTACTGTGCCCAGCTAGGAGTAAAATATTTAGAGAAGGACCTGGAATATACTGTTGAAGAGATGTGGAGACCTCTGGAATTTCAATGTATGAGCTGCTGAATAATGAGCCATTGGTTAGATTGTTTCTATAAGATAACAGCATAGGTCATTAGCACTGAGTGAATCATGCAAAATTCTGTAAAGTTTTTCCTAGAATTAGGGTGCAAGGGGAAAGGGAGGGAAACTGTACATCTTACTTCTTACCTGGGTAACATGCAATAATTAACAATAACTCCCCAAGTACAGAGTCAAGCCCCTGGTCCAAAGCCTGTCTCAGCTTGCTGAGTGGAAGGACCTGGGGCGGCCTCAGGACTCTTGACATTTCTCAGAAAATTCATTTCTCTGATATAGACTGGGGTATTCAAAACCATAAATCCACATACTGTTTTGTAGTTTATGATAATTTTATAAATTGCTCACTGAACAATCGTATTATCTTATGCAATAATAATGTGTATTTATTGAGCTATTACCCTACACTAAGCACTTTAATACAGTAGCTCCTTTGGATTCCATAAGAGTTTATTCATTCAATGACATTTATTGAGCACCTGCTATTTGCTGGGCACTATGCTTGGAGCAGAGACTGCAAAACTGTGTTGGTCCTGCCTCAGGTACATATAATCCAGTGAAGGAGACCAACAACTCTGGTACCCCAAGAAACCTAATGTGGTATTCGTGATGGAAGGTCATGGAGTAAGAGCAAGGTCCCTACTCATATCTTTAAAAAAATACAAAAAATCCCATTTTTCTCTTCCTGAAACCTGTAGTTCTGCTAATTTCCTCATCTGCCTGATAGATGGACTTTTCTACCAGAGTAATTTAGTCTATAACTACTGTTCTTATTAACAACGACCATAAATCAGGTTAGAGGCTGTCCTGGGATGGCTAAAGGGAGGGTGATGAAAAGTTGTATCCTCTCCATTGCCTTCTAGAGTCTTTCCAAAGAAGGCTTGTTCCACAATGGGAAGTTTTAGGCCTCTTTGTAGGTAACTTGAGCCAATGGGGAAATCAAAAATTTGCAAATCTACCCTCAGATTTGGACTCCAAGAGCTCCCTAGTCTATAAAAACAGCCTGTGCTATCCCAGAGGAGGAAGTGTGCAGCCCAGGAAATGCCCAACTGGGGAAATGGGAAGGGAATATTGAATGTCTGCTAATATTTTATTTAAAAATAAAAAAGAACTACAGCTTACCTAAATTTAATATACAGGTTGACCCATGGGTGCTTCCTTGGTTTGTATGTCTGTGGTTACACATCAACCCCTCAAGAGGTTTCCTGGGGGACACTGAGCACACACACACACACACACACACACACCCCCACACATGTGCTGACAACTCATCTGCTTTCAGAGTATGGTAGCTTATCTGTGCTACTTGAGAGGAGTATAGGCTGTATTATTTAGTTTGAACTAAATGATCCTCACTAAAGGGAAGAGTGGTTTAAGAAGAACCCTACAAAGAAGGAAGGAAGAAATAACACCAATAATTCAGAGCCAGGCAGACAAAAGAAAGTGGCACCATCCCTAATTCAATATAGGCTCACTGTCAGTCACATGAGGTTAGAAACCACTACCATCTAATCAGATCAGACAAGAAGTTGGCAAAAGCAAACTTAGAAATAATCAAGAGGAGAATGTCTTTGCCTCTACTGCATTCATGATAAACCTCACTCTAAGTGCACATCAGGCCTTGAGATATTAGCTAGTCATAGAGTGCGTGCATATAATTTGTATATGAATAAATACACTCTATTGAGGTGCATGCCCCCAAGTTTTGTGTGTAATTAAAAAAAAAATCAAAGGCAATTGTTATAGGGAACTAGACCTGTTTTAACAAATCATGGTCTTTTAAGACCAGGCCTGTTATTTGGGTCTGTCATTTGGGCAGACCCAATAGCTAGTGTATACAGACCTGAGATGAAAGACTTGTTGCTGATTCACTTACAACCTGCATTTCTTCATCAACAGTATCCGGATGCTGCTCCTTGAAAGACCTTTCTGTGTGCAGTGAGCCTTTGCAAAAATAATTCATCTTTTGTAACAAATAACCATTTTATACTGTACCATAATGGGAAATACTGAAATGTAGTTGTATACATATATTTCTTCATATTATGAAACTTAATTTATACTTTCAGAGTTTTCTGTCTCCTGTATGTATTTTTGTTTGTGTCATTTCTTAGTCTGACAATGATTTCTCTTTTTGTACAAGAAAATTTGCATAACTGCTCCACATGTAACGCAGTGTTGATTGGTGAGCCATGTCACAGAAAGTTGAAAAGCATGTGATTAATGATCTGCCTCAAATTCCTTTTGATCCCCTTGCCTGCCAGGATCCCTTCCCTGACCTCTGGCCCTGATGCCTTCCTTGACCCCAGGCTCAGAGGCTCCTGTGGCCCTTCACTCCTTCCACAAGGGGCCAGCCAAGGGGCCAGCCTTCACCTCAGGTCTGGGTGTTCTCGTCACCACCCCAGGCCTCAGAAATTGCGAACAGAGAGCAGGTCTCTGGAGACCGACATTCCCAGGCCTGTGAACAGGTGCCCCTTAGTTCTCAGGGGAGTTCCAAGGGAGAATTCCCCCTGCAGGCTGGCTGGCCTCCTTGCCTCAAGATGTATCTCTCTAGAGGTGGCAGGAAGTTCAGCAGTAAGGCACTCAAATCAGGCTCTGTTATTTGGGCATGTGACCTAATTTCCTTGTGTGTCAGTTTTCACATCTATAAAACGGGAGTAATAATAATGCCCACTTTGTGGACTTATGGAAATGAATTAAGATTCCACATAAACTATATGATATGCTTAGCCTGATGAATTATAAGTTTCTGAAAAAATGTGAGCTACTCTTACTATCGTATGATATATTCAGACTCAGTCTCTAGCTGAATACTTGGCAAGAACCTCATGACTAAAGTAAAATTGGACTTTATCACTTGGAAAGTGATAAGATCTCATACTATGTCTCTCATTTAGAACGACCTAAATATGGTTTATAGTAATGGGCTTTGGGGGCTACAGACTTGGATTCAAATGCCAGCTCTACTGCACGTTGCTGTGACATTGGGCAAGTCACTTAGTTTCTTTGGCTTTATCTATGCAGTGGGATTTACACAGTAATATTGAATTGTGAGGAGGTGATGTAAGCATAGCATCCAGGACAATGACTGGACTCAGTGATTCTCAATATACTTGTCCCTCTCCTTTTTTTTTAATGACCATAGAAAAACTTGATAGAAGTCTAAACATTTGTTGAACACCTGCCGTGTGCCATGTACTGGTTGGACATTTTATTATCTCATATAGTCTCTTGTGCTTGCTAAAAATATGTGAAGTATTTATTAATAACAATTTTATGGATGAGAGAACTGAAATTCAAAGAATTTAAGACCTTGTCCAAAGTGAATAACCTAACTGCAAATGTCCATGCTATTCCTGTTTCATACTGCCTGCATCACCCTGGGTCTCAGGACTAGTAAACTATATCCTAAAGGAGAATACCAGGCTGTGGATGTGGCTCAGTAGTAGAAATCTTGCCTAGCATGTATGAGGTCCTGGGTTCTACCCCAGTATCAGGAAAGAAAGAAAGAAAGAAAGAAAGAAAGAAAGAAAGAAAGAAAGAAAAGAAGAAAAAGGAGGATACCTGTTTATAGCCTCTATTTCTAAAAAGCTGGTGATTAAGTCAGAGCCAGCATGAAAAAGTGGTTGTTTGACCACATCAATGTTTATAGTAGCACAATTCACAATAGCTAAACTGTGGAACCAACCTAGATGCCCTTCAGTAGATGAATGGATAAAGAAAATGTGATATATATATACACAATGGAGTATTACTCAGCAATAAAAGAGAATAAAATCATGGCATTCACAGGCAAATGGATGAAGTTGGAGAATATAATGCTAAGTGAAGTTAGCCAATCCCCAAAATCCAAATGCTGAATGTTTTCTCTGATATAAGGAGGCTGATTCACAGTGAGGTTGGGACGGGGAGCATAGGAGGATTAGAGGAACACTAGAATGGCCAATGGGGAGGGAGGGGAAAGGAGGGGGCAAAAGGGTGAAAAAAAAAAAAAAAAAACGGGCTGGGGTTGTGGCTCAGCGGCAAAGCGCTCGCCTCGCACGTGTGCGGCCCGGGTTCGAACCTCAGCACCACATAAACATAAAATGCATTGTGTATAACTAAAGTAAATAAATAAATATTAAAAAAAAACAGATGGTAGAATGAAATGGATATCATTACCCTAAGTGTATGTATGAAGGCATGAATGGTGTGAATATACTTTGTATATAACCAGAGATATGTAAAAATGTGCTCTATAAGTATAATATGAAATGTAAAAAAAAAAAAAAAGAAAAGAAAAAGTGCTTGTTTGGAACTCTTATTGTAAGTCTGGAGGACACTTAATGTCCCCCCATAACCTCAGATAAGGGGAATATGCTTAATTTCTCAACTCCAGTTAGTGTGACTTCCAAAGCATATCTAACTTTCCTCTTACCAACTCGGAAAGGCCCTGTCTATGCTATTTGATCTTTGGGAAGGAGGTACTGGGCACAGGGTTTTGCTGTCAGATCTGAGGCAGCAGTTTTCAGGGCTTTCACTGATGGAAGTTCAGTTGGCAATGCAGGACAGTTTGTCAAGAAGAGCGATGGAGACGTAAGCCTCTGTGGTGACTGCTGGCTATTAAAGTTGGCCACCATCTGAAATCGATAATCCCAGACAGGCTGGATCAGTTACAGTCAGCTGTAATTTACATCACAGAGCCCCTGGGAGGGTGCAGGGAAGCAGATGTGGGAAGGTGATAACCCAGGACCACATTGGGACCCAGGCAGGTGGCAGCCGACTCCTTGCATGTTGCAGGATGGAATCCCCACCCAGCTGCTTTTCAAGAACAAAAACACCATTAAAAAAAAAAAATTCTGATTTTAAAATAGGGCATGCATATTATTATTATTTAAAAAAATCAGATGATATGAAAAGTTTAAAGAAGAAAATGAAAATCCCATCCTTCATCCTTTTACCTGCTGATAAAAACATTCCGCATAAATTCTGTTGACTTTTTTCTGTTCATATACCTTAGGCCCCCACAACTGTTTTGAAAACAGGATTGTATATTGTGATTTTATTTTATCACATCTAATATATCATAATTTCTCTCCAAAAGAATATAGATACTGATGCTGCTATTTTTAGTGGGTTTATTGCATTTGATTATAGAGATTCCATGGTAGAGATGTACTATTAAATATAGCCCTTCCCTTATTTTAAATTGTTTCCAAATTTCCATAATTGTAAACATGGCTGCAACAAACACCCTGATACATGTTTGATGCTTCATCCTGTGTTTATTTATCTTGACCCTGAAATTACCCAAGACTCTGGGAACTTTGATCTCACCTATGTACACTCTCTTGGCAAATTATGGCTGAAACATGTATTCATTCATTCACTAAAAATTTTTTGTCCATCATTTATCAGGTGGCTACGATGTTTCACATACAAGCCTATGCTCTGTGGTTATGCAGTGAATCAAGAAGATCAACTATCTGGCCTCAGAATGCTCTCATTTAGAGAGAGAAACAGATGGTAGAGAAAATAAATGAGAGTGTGTTAGGAGGTGGCAAGTATAAAAGAGAGAAAATAAGGGGTTACGTTAGTCATTCAGTGTTTCATTTTTTTTTTTTTTTTTGCCCCTGGGATTGAACCCAGGGGCACTTAACCACGGAGCCACATCCCCAGCCCCACCCCCCCTTTTTTTTTTGGTATTTTATTTAGAGACAGGGTCTCACTGAGTTGCTGAGGCTGGCTTTGAACTCAGGACCCTCCTGCCTCTGGCTCCAGAGCCTCTGGATCACAGGCATGTGCCACCATACCTGGCCAATGTTTCCTCTTTATTCTCCATTGTTGTCAGGCTACTCAACACCGGTTGAGCCTATGGGGTGCTTATCAACTGCACCAAGCTATTGCGAAGGGATCTCGGGGTTGACCGGGCCTAAGCCTGTTGTGCCCCTTGGCTTGGGATCCCCAAGAAGACCACCAGAGTCCTTGGTCAATGCAAATAACAAAGAGTCATTTATTAGCAAGCTTGAGCTTGGTCCTCCGCGCACTCGGTAACCGGTGACGCTAAGAGGCCCCGAGCCCAGATTTAGCAGGGTTTTTTATAATGAAATACATACAAGTTAAAGGGGGGCTTCACAGCGCTCTTCTGATTGGTTAACATATAAAGTTACATATAAAGCATTATTTTTAAGTTTTGGGTCAGCCTGACTGCTAGGGGAAGGGTAGTCGGCCACCCGGTTTTATAAGCTAGAAAAAATAAGGAGCAAGAATGTTTTGTGGCTTTTCTAAGGACTGAGAACAGTTTTGGGAATGACTTATGTTTACACAGGCGTTTGCATTTTTCACCTTTCAAGTCCTTGTGCTGACTTAACCATTTCATGTGTGTATATTTTGTTTTCTAGATTAGAAAGTCCTGGAGGGCAGAATCTGTACTTTTCTGTGTTCTCCCCAATGTCTAGAATAATGTTTTTGGGTAGAAAGTGTGTTCAGTAAGTACTCTCTCCTTTTCTGTGAAATAGAAATGGTGCCACTGGGCACGGGGCGCATGCCTGTAATCCCAGCACTTGGGAGGCCGAGGCAGGAGGATCTCGAGTTCAAAACCAGCCTCAGCAACCGGGCGCGGTGGCTCATGCCTGTAATCCCAGCACTTTGGGAGGCTGAGGCAGGAGGATCGCGAGTTCAAAGCCAGCCTCAGCAATGGCGAGGCACTTAGCAACTCAGTGAGACCCTGTCTCCAAATAAAATACAAAAAAGGGCTGGGGATGTGGCCCAGTGGTCCAGTGCCCCTGAGTTCAATCCCCGGTACCACAAAAAAAAAAACAAAACAAAACAAAAAAAAAAAACCAGCCTCAGCAATGGCGAGGCACTTAGCAACTCAGTGAGACCCTGTTTCTAATAAAATACCAAAAAGGGCTGGGGATGTGGTCTAGTGGTCCAGTGCCCCTGAGTTCAATCCCTGGTACCAAAAAAAAAAAAAAAAAAAGGAAAAGAAAAGAAATGGTGCTGGTGGTTTTGAGAGATGGCAAACTGGATTCCGATAAGCTAAGAAAGGTTCAGGGGGATTTACTTCTACTTAAAATTTGGGTGAAAAAAAAAGTGCTGATTAATACCCAAGGTTAATGAAAGATGACCTATTTGATTATGGTATTAGCATTAAAAAAAAAAAAAAAACTTGCTCTTAACCGTGTATCATCCAATATATAGTTAATACTGAGGATATAGATATAGTTAATACTAAGGTAGCAATTTTAGTAAACATTGCACAAATCAGACTGAATTAAATAATACCATTTTTTAAAAATGGAAAAACAAACCAAGTAGGGAAGCACATTGAGTTCCTCTGGCACTATGAGCTCATTTAAACAGCCCCCAGATCTTACTATCACACCACGCTCTGCCCCAAGGGGGTGCTCTCGCATGAGTCTCAGGCCTTAAGAGAGGGACCCAAGGATTCCTTCCACTCTCCCAACACCACCACCTGATTTTGAACTGCCTTCCAGCTTCCCCACACAGTTTCTTCTGCCATTAAAAGAAAGAAAGAAAGAAAATCCTTGCTGTACAAACATAAGTAACTCTAGGTAACTTTAAGAGGAAGAAAGGTGCAGGGTAAGACGGGTTTTGTAGCTGTCATGATTGAATGACTAATGTTGTCATGCGTTGTGTCCTGTTATATTACATGCATTCTTCCTAATTCTTCAAAGCACACCTGCAAGAGGGATACAATTATCTTCACTTTGCAGACAAAGACTCTGAGGCCTAGAGAAGTTCCATCACTTTTGCGAGGTCCATGGGTAAGTGGGGGCAGCCTCTGCTTGAACCAGGGCCCTGCACCCTCTGCCTTGCGCTCTGCTGCTGTAGCTACCTTTACCTACTCAGCTGTCAGCATCATCATCATCACCATTTTATTATCATATTCATTTGGGCAGAAGCATTACAGTTTGTGTGTGTGTGTGTGTGTGTGTGTGTGTGTGTAACCTGAACACATGTTAAGACTATTTTTTTAAAGAGTAGTTTTAAATTCACAGCAAAATTTAGAGGAATTTACAGCGATTTCCCCTAAGCTTCTGCCCTCCCAGGTGCACTGCCTCCCTCATCTTCAATACCACCCACCAGAGGGGTAGGTACCTTTGTTGCAATTGCTGAACATACTTTGCCATCTTTATTACTCAGAGTTACTAGTCTATATTAGGGTTCACTCTCGGTGCTAGTACCCAGCATTGTAGTATATCATACAGAGTAGTTTTTTTTTTTTTTTTTTTTTTTGGTACTGGGGATTGAACTCAGGGGCAGTCGACCATTGGGCCACATCCCCAGCCCATTTTTGTATTTTATTAGAGACAGGGTCTCACTGAGTTGCTAAGTGCCTCACCACTGCTGAGGCTGGCTTTGAACTTGCGATCCTCCTGCCTCAGCCTCCCAAGTGCTGGGATTACAGGCGTGCGCCACCGTGCCCGGCCAGAGTAGTTTTTTTCTTTTCTTTTTTTTTTTTTTTTTGTGGTACTGGGGATTGAACTCAGGGGCACTCGACCACTGGGTCACATCCCCAGACCTTTTTTTGTATTTTATTAGAAACAGGGTCTCACTGAGTTGCTAAGTGCCTTGCCATTGCTGATGGCTGGCTTTGAACTCGCGATCCTCCTGCCTCAGCCTCCCAAAGTGCTGGGATTACAGGCGTGCGCCACCGCGCCCGGCTCAGAGAGTAGTTTTGCTGCCATAAAAAATCCTCTATGTTCTACTTCTTCATAAGGCCCCCTCTGCCCAACAACTGGCAACTGTGAATCTTTCACTCTCTCCAGTTTTGCCTTTTCCAGAAGGTCATACAGCTGGAATCATATAGAATGTAGCCTTTTATTTATTTATTTTTATTTTATTTTAATTTTGGTACCAGGGACTGAACTCAGGGGTGCTTAACACCAAGCCACATCCCAGTCCTTTTTATATTTTATTTAGAAACAGTGTCTTGATGAGTTGCTCAGGGCCTGGCTGAGTTGCTGAGGCTGGCTTTGAACTTGCCATCCTTCTGCCTTAACAAGCCGCTGGGATTATAGATGTGCACTACAATGCCCGGCAGTATACAGCCTTTTACATTGGCTTCTTAATAATAGGTGTTTAAGGTTCCTGCACATCCTTTAATGCATCATTTATTTTATTTATTTTTATTTGTTCTAATTAGTAGTACATGACAGCAGAATGCATTTCGTTTCATTGTACACAAAGGAGCACAACTGTTAATTTCTCTGGTTGTACACGATGTAGAGTGCCACCATTTGTGCAATCATATGTGCACCTAGGACGATGATGTCCTTCTCATTCCACCATCTTTCCTACCCCATGCCTGCTCCCCTCCCTCCCCCCTTTACCCAATCAAAATTCCTCCAATCATGCCTCTCCCCCTATTATGGATCAGCATCCACTCAGAGAGAACATGCAGCCTTTGGTTTTTTGGGATTGGCTTACTTTGCTGACCATGACATTCTCCAACTCCATCCATTTACCTGCAAGTGCCATCATTTTACTCTCTTTTAATGCTGAGTAATATTCCATTGTGTATATGTACCACAGTTTCTTTATCCATTCATCTATTGAAGGGCATCTAGGTTGATTCCACAGTTTAGCTACTGTGAATTGAGCTGCTATAAACATTGATGTGGCTGTGTCACTATAGTATGCTGATTTCAAGTCCTCTGGGTATAGACCAAGGAGTGGCATAGCTGGGGCAAATGGTGGTTCCATTCCAAGTTTTCTAAGAAATCTCCATACTGCTTTCCAGATTGGTTGCACCAATTTGCAGTCCCACCAGCAATGAGTGTGCCTTTTCCCCCACATCCTCGCCAACACTTATTGTTGCTTCTATTCTTGATAATAGCTATTCTGACTGGAATGAGATGAAATCTTAGAGTAGTTTTGATTTCCATTTCTCTAATTACTAGATATGTTGGACATTTTTTTTGTATATTTATTGATCAATTGTATATCTTCTTCTGAGAAGTGTCTGTTCAGTTCCTTAACCCATTTGTTGGTTGAATTATTTGTTTTTTTGGTGTTAAGTTTTTTTGAGTTCTTTATACATCTTGGAGTTTAATACTTTATCTGATGTGCATGTAGTAAAGATGTTTTCCCACTCTGTGGGTTCTCTCTTCATGTTATTGATCGTTTCCTTTACTGAGAAGAAGCTTTTAGTTTGAATCTATCCCATTTATTGATTCTTGATTTTATTTCTTGTGCTTTAGGAGTCTGGTTAAGGAGGTCAGGACCTAATCTGACATGGTGAAGATTTGGGCTTAATTTTTCTTCTATAGGCACAGGGTCTCTGGTCTAATTCCTAGATCCTTGATCCTCTTTGAGTTGAATTTTGTGACTCATGAGAGATAATGATTTAATTTCATTTTGTTACATATGGATTTCCAGTTTTGCCAGCACCATTTGTTGAATAGGCTATCTTTTCTCTAACATATCTTTTTTTTGCACCTTTGCCTAGCATGAGATAACTGAATTTTGTGGGTTTGTCTCTTGTTTTCTATTCTGTACCATTGGTCTACATGTCTATTTTGGTGCCAATACCATGTGGTTTTTGTTACAATAGCTCTGTAGTATAGTTTAAGGTCTGGTATTATGATGCCTTCTGCTTCATTCTTCTTGCTAATAATTGCTTTGGCTATTCTGGATCTCTTATTTTTTCCAAATGAATTTTATGATTACCTTTTCTATTTCTTTTTTTAAAAATTACTTTTCCTTTAATTACCAAAATGCATACCAATACATATCACCAAATATCTATTGATTTTAGATATAATAATTTAAATCATACTATATTCTGGATTTTTTTTTTTTATCTACATATGTCTAAACCATGGCACATTAAAATGAGTATCAGGCATTCTTCTTGGGATAGATGTCAACAAACTTATTGAGAATACTTATTATGTATATTATCTATCCTTCTACACATAAGAGATTACATTAGAGATACATAACTTGGAGCATTTGGTAAGTGGTAATGGGTCCCAAGAGACTCTCTTTTCCTCTGTCTGTCCATCCTTCCAAGGAAACATTCAGGATTTACAAATGATATATTTAATGTTTCATACTATATTAGAAGTATGTTTTTTAGCAATGTGTTTCTAAAAATTGATAACATACAGCATTAATAAAATGCAAAAGTGAAAATGCATACTTCACATACACTTATAGAACTAATTATAGATTCAAAATTATGTGCTTAAACATTTTAGCCTATTTTATGTCATACAACATGATAGCATTACATGTTTACATAGTTTATTACTCCAGAGATTTAGAGACACTATGAATCAGTGTCAATTTGTCCACTGAAATGGAACTACATAGAAACTTCTCCATCCTTGGTTAGCCAAAAGGTTGTAGTCATAATCACCAATATGCACATCGTAAGTAGCAAATAATTTATATTTTAAAAAATTTTTCAAAAACAATGTTCCCTGTATTTCATTAGTAGTTGTGCTTAACATCCATTTCAGACATTTTTAATTGTCATATATAACAATTTTTCATTGTAAAAACAATAAAGCGCTCAAGCACGCACTACAAATGTGTAATTTTATGCATGATTTTTCTTTAGAAAATATCCATGTCTGTCTTTGATGATGATTTCCTCTTACCTTCTGGTTCTGTCTCACAGCACCATTAATCTTGCACACCTCATGTTTATTAGCAAAAATCACCACTTACACCCCATTTTTCATCTTCAAAGCTTTTTACAAAAAGTAATGGAGTCCAGTGGTATTTGGTATCAGTGGTCCCGGACAGCCAACTCCATCACTCTGAGTCCAAGGTGAGGCAGCACATCATGGTGGAAGGGTCCAGCAGAGGAAAGCTGCTCAGCCAATGGCAGGGCCACAAAGGTGGGTGGTGGGTTTCAGAGGTCTTAGTTTATAGAAGGCCGGCTCCATTCCTAGGGGCTTGAGGTGAGGCAGAACGTCATAGTGGAAGAATGTGGTGGAAGGAAGCAGCTCACATAGTTACCAGGAAGCAGATCCTACTTTTTCTATTTCTATGAGGAATGTTGTTGGGATTTTCAATGGAATTGCATTAAATCTGTATAACGCTTTTGGTAGTATGGCCATTTTGACAATATTAATTCTTCCTATCCAAGAATATAGGAGATCTTTCCATCTTTTAAGGTCTGTTTCAATCTCTTTTAGTGTTCTATAATTTTCATTGTATAGGTCTTTCACCTCTTTTGTTAGGTTGATTCCCAAGTATTTTATTTTATTATTTTATTTTTTTGAGGCTATTGCGAATGGGGTAGTTTTCCTAATTTCTCTTCCAGAGGGTACAGAAATGCATTTGATTTATAGGTATTGATTTTATATCCTGCTACTTTTCATGCATCATTTCTTTTTAGCACTATGTAACATTCCATTGTCTAGAAGCCCCAGTTTATTTATGCATTCACCTAAGGACTTGGATGCTCCCAAGTTTTCACAACTATGAATAAAGCTGCTGTAAACATCTGTGTGCAGGTTTTTGGATGGACAAAGGTTGTCATCTTCTTTGGGTAAATATCAAGGTGTGTGACTCCTGGGTCATATGGTTCGAATGTGTTCAGTTTTGTAAGTGAATGTTTTGCAAAGTGGCTGTACCATTTTGCATCTTCACTAGCAATGAATGATAATTCCTGTTTCCCCCCCATCCTCACCAGCATTTGGTGGTGTTGATGGTCTGGATCTTGACCATTGTAATGGGTGTGTGGTGGTATCTCACTGTTATTTTCATCTACATTTCCCTTTTTACAAATGATGTGAAGCATCCTTTTATATGCTTATCTTTCATCTGTATAACTTCTTTGGTGAGGAATCTATTAAGGTCTTTGACCCACTTCTCTTAAACTTTTTTTTAGTGGTAGGTGGACACAATACCTTTATTTTATTTGTGTGGTGCTGAGGATCGAACCCAGGGCCTCACACATGCGAGATGAGCACTTTCCACTGAGCCATAACCCCAGCCCCTTTGACCCACTTTTAAAATAAGTTGTTTCCTTAATTGTTCAGGTTTTTTTTTTTTTTTTTTTTTTTTTGGTTTGATTTTGTTTTTCTTGGTCCTGGGGATTAAACCCAAATGACACTCAAACACTGAGCCACATCCCCAGTCCTTTTTAACATTTTATTAAGAGACAGGGTTTTGATGAGTTGCTTAGGGCCTCACTAAATTGCTCAGGCTGGCTTTGAACTCAAGATCCTCCTGTCTCAGCCTCCCCAGCCTCTTGCTGGTATTATAGGCGTGTGTGTCACCATGCTCAGCTCTATTGTTCAGTTTGAGGCCTCTTTTTCCTTTATATTTTGGATAATGGTTCTTTATTGAATACGTTTTTTTGCAGATACTTTCTCCCAAACTGTGGCTTGTGTTTTTGTTCTCAAAAAATAGTGTCTTTCGCAGAAAATTTTAATTTTAACATTGTCTAGTATATCAATTCTTTCCCCCATGGAGTGTGCCTTTGGTATTGCAACTAAAAAGTCCTATGTTATTTTCTAACAATTTTATAGTTTTACATTTTATATTTAGGTCTGTGGCTCACTTTGTATTGATTTTTGTGAAAGGTGTAAAGTCTGTGTATAGAATTTTTTTTGGTGTCTGTGGGTGTCTAGTTGTCAGACACCATGTGTTGAAATACTATCTGTTCCATTGCATTGTCTTTATGCCTTTGTCAAAAGTTAGTTGACTATATTTATGTGGTCTATTTCTCAGCTCTCCACACTTGATCTATTTCTTTCCTTTTTCTTTTTTACAATACCACACTGTCTTGATTATGGGAGTTTAACAATAAATCAAAAGTCAGATAGTACCAACTCTCAGACTTTGTTCTTGTCCTTCAACATTGCTTACTATTGTGGGTCTTTTGCCTCTCAGTTTGTTGATATCTACAAGATAACTTGCTGTATTTTTGTTGCTGTTGTTTTGTCCTGAGGATTGAACCCAGGGCCCAGGGCATGCAAGTGTTCTATCTCTGAGCTATATTCCCAGCTCAATTTATTGGGATTTTGATTGGGATTACACTGAATCTATAAATCAAGTTGGGAAGAACTGACTGCTATCTATACTTCCCATCCATCAACATGGAATATCTCTCCATTTACTTAGTATTTTTATTTCTGTCATAAGAATTTTGGAGTTTTCCTCATATAGATCTTTTAGATATTTTGTTAGATGTATACTTAACTATTTAATTTTGGGAAATGCAAGACAAATGGTATTGGTTTTTAATTTCAAATTCCAATTTTTCATTGCTGATATACTATAAAGTGACTTTTGGTTTTAGAAGTTTTTTGGTTGATTGTTTTGAATTTTCTGCATGGACAATTATGTCATGTGAGCAAAAAGAGTTTTATTTATTCATTCCCATTCCCAATTGGTATACCTTTTCTTTCTTTCTTTCTTTCTTTCTTTTTTTTTTTTTTTTTGTCTTTTTACATTAGCTAGGACTTCAAGTATAATGTTGAAAAGAATTGGTGACAGAGGACATCCTGGTCTTGTTCCTGACTTTGTTGGAAAGCTTATGGTTTGCCATCATTAAGTATGGGGCTATCCTGAGGCCTCATTAAAGGTCAAAGGATCCCTGTTTTTTTTGTTTGTTTGTTTGTTTTTGGTACCGGGGATTGAACTCAGGGGCACTCGACCACTGGGTCACATCCCCAGCCCTTTTTTTGTATTTTATTTAGAGACAGGGTCTCACTGAGTTGCTAAGTGCCTTGCCATTGCTGAGGCTGGCTTTGAACTCGCAATCTTCCGGCCTCAGCCTCCCAAAGTGCTGGGATTACAGGCGTGCACCACCACGCCCGGCTAGAATCCCTGGTTTTTGAGGACCCATTGAAGTGGCCTCTGTGAATTCAAGGACTGGGGGTATAGTTTGGCAGTCCAGTGCTTGTCTTGCATGTGTGAGGTCCTGGGATTAATCCCCAGCACCACACACAAAAAATAATCAGCTATCCCACATAAATCACAGGGACAAATAATTTTTTAAGGCATTGGGTTTTGCTGGATCTGGTGGTACATTCCTGTAATCTCAGTAACTTGGGAAACTGAGGAAGGAGGATTAGAAGTTCAAGGACAGTCTGGTCAATTTAGCAAGACTCAAAACATAAAAATAAGATTAAATATGGCTAGGGATGTAGTTCAGTGGTAGAGTGCCCCTGGCGGCCATCATCAGTAACTCAAGGGATAGGGGGGGAAAAAAAGTATGGTTCTAGCTGTAGGATTTTGTAGATTTTATTTATTGAGTTGAGGAAGTTCTCCTTTATTCCTAGTTTACTGATGGTTTTTTTTTTTTTATTACAATAAGGTGTTGGATATTGTCAAATAGATTATTTTTGCATCTATTAATATGATCCTGCGATTTTTTCTTTTAGACTTGTCTGTGTGATGGACTGCATTAACTGACTTTTAAAAAACGGGTAAATCAGACTTGTGTACTTGTGATATATCCTACTTTGTTGTGTTGTGTAATTAATGTCTTTGGCTTGGGTATTAGGGTGATACTGGCCTCATAAAATGAGTTTAGAAGTCTTCTTTCTTCTGAAAGAAATTGTACAGATTGGTATAATTTTTTATTTAAAATGTTTGGTAGTGTTCACAAGTAAAACCTATCTGATATGATGTTTTCTGTTTTGGAATGTTGTTAATTCACTTATTCAATTTCTTTTATGTGTTATGTATACTCAGATTGTCTATTTTTTGTGTTAATTTTGGCAGATTGCATCTTTCTAAGAATTGGTCCATTTAATCTAGTCATACTAGACAAAGGCACCAAAAACATACATTGGAAAAAATATATCCTATTCAACAAATGGTGCTGGCAAAACTGGAAATCCATATGTAGCAAAATGAAATTAAATCATTATCTCTCACCAGGCACAAAAATCAACTCAAAGTGGATCAAGGACCTAGGAATTAGACCAGAGATCCTGCACCTAACAGGGGAAAAAGTAGGCCCAAATCTTCATCACACTGGATTAAGGCCCGACTTCCTTAATAAGACTCCTATAAGCACAAGAAATAAAATCAAGAATCAATAAATGGGATAGATTCAAACTAAAAGCTTCTTCTCAGCAAAGGAAATGATCAATAACATGAAGAGAGAACCCACAGAATGGGAAAACATCTTTACTACACGCACATCAGATAGAGTACTAAACTCCAAGATGTATAAAGAACTCAAAAAACTTAACACCAAAAAAACACAATAATTCAACCAACAAATGGGTTAGGGAACTGAACAGACACTTCTCAGAAGAAGATATACAATTGATCAATAAATATACAAAAAAATGTCCAACATATCTAGTAATTAGAGAAGTGGAAATTAAAACTACTCTAAGATTTCATCTCATGCCAGTCAGAATAGCTATTATCAAGAATAGAAGCAACAATAAGTGTTGGCGAGGATGTGGGGGGAAAGGCACACTCATACATTGCTGGTGGGACTGCAAATTGGTGCAACCAATCTGGAAAGCAGTATGGAGATTTCTTAGAAAACTTGGAATGGAACCACCATTTGCCCCAGCTATGCTACTCCTTGGTCTATACCCAGAGGACTTGAAATCAGCATACTATAGTGACACAGCCACATCAATGTTTATAGCAGCTCAATTCACAGTAGCTAAACTGTGGAATCAACCTAGATGCCCTTCAATAGATGAATGGATAAAGAAACTGTGGTACATATACACAATGGAATATTACTCAGCATTAAAAGAGAGTAAAATGATGGCACTTGCAAGTAAACGGATGGAGTTGGAGAATGTCATGGTCAGCAAAGTAAGCCAATCCCCCAAACCAAAGGCTGAATGTTCTCTCTGAGGGGATGCTGATCCATAATGGGGGAGGAACATGAGAAAAATGGAGGAATTTTCATTGGGCAAAGGGGAGGGAGGGGAAGGGAGGGGACATGGGGTAGGAAAGGTGGTGGAATGAAAAGGACATCATTATCCTAGGTACATGTATGATTGCACATATGGTGCGATGCTACATTGTGTACAACCAGAGAAATTGTGCTGCAGTTGTGTACAATGAATCAAAATGCATTATGCTGTCATATATATCTAATTAGGATAAATAAATAAATTTAAAAATTTATGAGCATAAAGTTTTTCATAGTACTCCTTTATTGTCTTTTTAATGGCCATACACTCTGTAGTGATATTCCCTCTTTCATTTGTGACATTAGTAATTTGTGCCCTCTTCTTTCTCAGTCTGGCTAAGAGACTTGTTGATTTTATTGATCTTTTTCATATAACCAGCTTTGGGTTTCATAAATTTTCTGTACTGATTTCCTGTTTTCAATTTCATTGATTTCTCTAATTTCATTGATTTCTCTGATTTCATTGATTGCTCTAATTTTTATTTTTCTTTTCTTCTGCTTACTTTGGATTTAATTTGCTCTTCTTTTTCTGTTTCTTAAGGTGGAAGCTTAAATCATTGAT
The DNA here is from genome assembly GCA_025594165.1 of Tamias sibiricus. Classification (NCBI taxonomy): domain Eukaryota; kingdom Metazoa; phylum Chordata; class Mammalia; order Rodentia; family Sciuridae; genus Tamias; species Tamias sibiricus. The sequence goes on along the minus strand of CM046658.1, from coordinate 104,932,329 downwards.
TTTATATTTTTTTCTGTTATTGATTTCTAGTTTAATCCCATTGTGGTTTGAGAGCAGACGCTGTATGATTTCTATTCTTTTAAATTGGTTAAGATGTATTTTACGGGTCAGAAAGGAATCTGTCTTGATGAATGTTTCATGTAAGTTTGAGAAAAACATGTATTTTGCTGCTGTTGGATGAAGTCGTCTACAGATGTCCATTATTTTCTGTTGATTGATAGTATTATAGAGTACTACTATGTCCTTTCTGATTTTCTGCCTGTTAGATCTGTTCGTTTCTGATAAAAGGATGTTGCAATCTCCAAACCATGATGTTGGATTTATTTATTTTTCCTTGCATTACTGGCAGTTTTTGCTTTATACAATTTGAGATTCTGTGGGTAGGCACTGTACATTAACTATTGTTATGTCTTCTTAGGACATCCACCTCTTTATCACTATATGTTCTTCTTTATTCCCGATAACTTTCTTGACTTTGAGATCTGCTCTGACTGAATGTAATAGAACTACTTTTGTTTCTTTCCATTTGTGTTCACATGATAGAGAATGAATTCTTCATTCCTTTACTTTTAATCTATAATTGCCTTTATATTTAAGATGTGTTTCTTGTTGCTGGGTGTGATGATGCACGCCTGTAATCCCTGGCTCTGGAGGAAGATGCAGGAGTATCATAAGTTTAAAGCCAGTCTCATCAACTTAGCAAGACCCTGTCTCAAAATAAAAGGAGCTGGGGATGTAGCTCAGTGATTAAGGGCCTCTGAGTTTAACCCTTGCTACAAAAAAAAAAAAAAAAAAAGTGTTTCTTGTTTAAACATATAGTTGAAACTTGTTTTTTGATCTATTCTGAAAATCTGTCTTTGGATTGGTGCATTTAGACTATTACTGTTTAAAGTAATTATGGATATGGTTGGATTAATGATATATTTGTTACTGTTTTCTATTAGTTGCTCTTGTTCTTTGTCCCTATTTTTGTCTTCCACTCTTTTTCTGCCTTTGAAGTTTTAATTAAGCCTTTTATAGGATTCCATCTTCTCTCTTTTCTTAGCATATTAGTAATACTTTTTAAATATTTATTTATTTGCTTTAGTTGTACACAATGCATGTATTTTTACGTGGTGCTGAGGATCAAACCCCGGTCATCCCAGCCCCAGTAATACTTTTTAATTTAAAAAAATTTTAAGTATTGCTATAGAGTTTGCAACATACATTCACAACTACTCTGAGTTTACTTTCAAATAATGCTATACTGTTTCACAGGTGGTGTGAATACTTTGTAATAAAGTACTCCTAACTCTTTCCTCCCATTCCTTGTATCATTGTGGTCATTCATTTCATTATATATAAGCATATGTAAGCATAAGTGTAATACATATATCATAAAGCATATATGATTGAATGCATTGTTGTATTAATATTTGAACAAATTTATATTTTAGGTAAATTAAGAATAATAAAAATAAAAGCTTTTATTTTACCTTCATTTATTCCTTCTTTATGTTCTTGCTTTCTGTATGTAGATCTGAGTTTCTGACCTATATTGCTTTCCTTTATTCCAAAGAACTTGGAGCACTTATTGCAAGGAAAGTCTTTTGGCAACAAATTCCCTCAAATTTTGTTCATCTGAGAAAGTCTATTTCTGTTTCACTTTTAAAGGATAATTTCACAGGATACAGAATTCTAGTTGGTATTTTTTCTCTTTCAACACTTTAAATATTTCACTGCACTCTCTTGTTGTTTGCACGGTTTCTGAAAAAGCTGGGTGTAATTCTTATCTCTGTTCCTCTATGGGTGGTGTTTCTTATTTTCCCTCCAACTTCTTTCAGAACTTTTTTCTTTATCTTTGATTTTCTGTAGTTTGAAAATAATATGCCTTGGTGTAGTTTTTTTGTTTTGTTTTTCCCATTTGTCCTGCTGAGTTCCCTGTACCTGTGAACTGGTATCTGACATTAATTTGGGGAAATTCACACATTTCTTCAGTGCCTTTCTCTTTCTGATATTCCCATTACCTACACATTATACCTTTTCTAGTTGTCCAATGGTTCTTGAAGATTTTGTCCCCCCCCCTTTTTTTTCTTTTCAGTCTTTATTCCTTTGGCATTTCAGTTTTAAAGGTTTCTCTTGAGATATCCTCAAGCTCAGACATACACAGCTCTTCTGTGTCTAGTCTACTAAAAAGCCCATCAAAGGAAGGCTTTATTATGTTACAGTGTTTTGGACACTAGCATTTCTTTTTGTCTGTCTAGCTTATCCATTAGAGCCTAAGCGTTTTCTGTTGTTGTTACCACGGATTAAACCCAGAGGCAATCTACCACTGAGCCACATCCCCAGCCATTTTTATATTTTATTTAGAGACAGGGTCTCACTAAATTGCTTAGGGCTTTGTTAAATTGCTGAGGCTGGCTTTGTACTCACTATCCTCCTGCCTCAGCCTCTCCTGACGCTGGGATTACAAGCATGCGCCACCACACCTGGCTGAGCCTTAGCATCTTAATTATAGTCATTTAAAATTCTCTGATAATTCCAGCATCCCTGCCATGTCTGGTTCTGAGGCTTATTGTCACTCTTCAAACTGTTTTATTTTTGCCTTGTGATATGTGTTATAATTTTTTTCCCCTAATAACTAGACAAGATGTACTGGGTAAGGTACTGAAATAGACCTTTAGTAACGAGGTGATAAGGTACGAGGGGAGGAGATGCATTCTATTGTCCTGTGAGTAGGTCTCTGTGTTTTAGAGATTTTTTTTTTTTTGGTACTGGGGATTGAACTCAGGGGCAGTCGACCACTGGGCCACATCCCCAGCCCTTTTTTTTTTTTTTTTTTTTTTTTGTGGTACCAGGGATTGAACTCAGGGGCACTCGACCACTGGGTCACATCCCCAGCCCTTTTTTTTTTTTTGTATTTTATTAGAGACAAGGTCTCACTGAGTTGCTAAGTGCCTCGCCATTGCTGAGGCTGGCTTTGAACTCGCGATCCTCCTGCCTCAGCCTCCCAAAGTGCTGGGATTACAGGCGTGCGCCACCACGCCCGGCTCCCAGCCCTTTTTGTATTTTATTAGAGATGGGGTCTCACTGAGTTGCTAAGTGTCTTGCCATTGCTGAGGCTGGCTTTGAACTCGCAATCCTCCTGCCCCAGCCTCCCAAGTGCTGGGATTACAGGTGTGCGCCATCGTACCTGGCGGTCTCTATGTTTTAGTAAGCCTGTGACCCTGGGTTTTGAACTTCCTACCTGCTTCTTGTCCCCTTGACCTTCAGTGTGACAGGATGGAGAATGGAGTTGGGTATTTTCCTTCTCCCAAGGGGTTAAGTTTTGATCAAATCCCATCAGCTTAGGTTCTGGTTAACTAGTTTCTGAGGGCAGACCCGGTTAAGAACAGGGTACTCTGGCCTGGGTCGGATGGCTTCCACTTCTCTTCCCCCCCTTGAGAAATGCAGGAGATTTTTCTCTATATTTACGATGAGAAGCTAGTTAAACTCTTGCAGGTAAAACTCACAAAAGCATGGGGACTCCTCTGTGATGAAATCCTGGAATTTTAAATTCTCAAACTTGTTGCTACTAAACCTCCAGCAATTTATCAATCACAGTTCAGTTTTTCCTGCCCTGGCACTGGTTCCTAAGGGGTTTGTGCTCCTGAGTGTCTGCTTTGGTGTATTGTGATTCCCTGAATCTTCCTAATTTTGGGAGCCAGCAGTTTGTCTGCAACCTCACTTCTCTGATGAATCTAAGAGGAGCTGCTGATTTTTTGATTTGCTCAGCTTTTTACTTATTGTTAGGATGGAGTGGTGGCTTTCAAACACCCTGCATGCTAGACCAGAAACTAGGATAGTAGTATAGTCAAAAAATGGTATTTCCTTCAAATTTAACACTATTCCCCCATCTTCCATGGATCCCCTCAACAAAGAACCTGCCCATCCAGGTGTGCAAGATTAGCGAGGACCTGTGGGCTCTTTACAAGGCCCTTGAGCTGAGCAGGATGGCACAGGCAGACTTCCCTCCAGGCAGACTCCAGCTGCCTGCAGAACCAGGCACAGTTTTTTGACTCAATTAGTTGTCACCTGTGCAGAGCCTTCCTTGTGGATTGAAGCTCTACTGGCATACCCCACTGTGAGGCAGCACCTGAGAAGTAGTGAATAGCTTTTCAAGTTCCCATCTACAGAGTGATATGAAGATCTCAGAATGAATGAGCTTTCCTCCAGGACACACCGAAGTTCCTGGATCCCAGTCCTTAATAGTGATTTTGAAAGAATAAGTGACACTGTTACAGAAGACTTTTATTAACTGTTGAAGCCTTTCCTCTAGATTGCAAAGTTTCAGAGCAACTATATCCTGGGTTGAAATGGAAAAATATGAAGACAAAATTATTGAGTCAAATCAGCAGAGTCTAACTATGTTGGTTATGAACCCGATTGGGGGGGAATCCCTTAAGATTTATTTAGCAAAAAGAGTTGGTATAAAATTTCTTCTCTCTCTTGGGCTGGGATTGTGGCTCAGTGGTAGAGCGCTCGCCTAGCACGTGGGCGACCCGGGTTCGATCCTCAGCACCACGTACAAATAAAATGCATTGAATAAAACGCATTGTGTACAACTAAAAACAAATAAATAAAAATATTTTTTTAAAAATTTCTTCTCTTTGGTATAAAATTCCTTCTGATGTTTTCATAGAGCAGATTGTGAAACAAGGGAAAAGTCAATTCCATATTTTATATTTTCATCAATCTATTATCTAAATACTCTTTAAAAAATCTCAAACTTTAAAAATTATCTAAATATCATATATATGTTTATGTTTATATGTATACATATATATGAATTATGAGTGTTTAATTTTTCTTTATACTGGCCAGCATTTTCCATTATGCATATTATATAAATTCTATACTATTATATTCTACAATATTCTATATTATACTAATATAATATTCTACATTATATAATAGAAAATGCTGATACTACTGATGTACAGAAATGCATTTTATTTGTGGGTATTGATTTTATTATATCCAGCTAGGTTGCTAAATTCATTTATTAGATTTAGAAGATTTCTGGTGGAATTTTTTGGATCTTCTATGTATAGAATCATATTGTCTGCAAATAGTGATAATTTGAGTTCTTTCCCTATCCGTATCCTTTAATTTCTTTCGTCTGTCTAATTGCTCTGGCTAGGGCTTCAAGAACTATGTTAAATAGGAGTGGTGAGAGAGGGCATCCCTATATTGTTCCAGTTTTTAGAGGGAATGCTTTCAATTTTTCTCCATTTAGGATGATGTTGGCCTGGGGCTTAGTATAGACGGCCTTTACGATGTTGAGGTATGTTCCTGTTATCCCTATTTTTTCTAGCATTTTGAACATGAAGGGATGTTGTATTTTGTCAAATGCTTTCTCTGCGTCTATTGAGATGATCAATGATTTTTATCTTTGAGCCTGTTGATGTGATGAATTACATTTATTGATTTCCCAGAGAAACTAGGAAATCCACCTCATTTACTATAGCCTCAAAAAAAAAAAATTTTGGGAATCAACAAAAGAAGTGAAAGTCCTCTACAATGAAAACTACAGCACACTAAAGAAAGAAATTAATGAAGATCTTAGAAGATGGAAAGATCTACCTTGTTCTTGGATAGGTAGAACTAATATTGTCAAAATGACCATTCTCCCAAAAGCACTATACAGATTCAATACAATACCAATCAAAATTCCAATATCATTCCTCATAGAAATAGAAAAAGCAATCATGAAATTCATCTGGAAAAATAAGAGACCCAGAATAGCCAAAACGATTCTTAGCAAGGAGAATGAAGCAGGTGGCATTACTATTCCAGACCTTAAATTGTACTACAAAGCAATAGTAACAAAAACAGCATGGTATTGGCACCAAAATATACCAGTTGACCAATGGTACAGAATAGAAGACTCAGAGACTAATACACACACTTTAAGTTATCTTATATTAGACAAAGGTGCCAAAAATGTTCACTGGAGAAAAGACAGCCTCTTCAACAAATGGTGTTGGGAAAACTGGAAATCCTCATGTAATAAAATGAAATTAAATCTCTTTCTCTCACCATGCACAAAACTTAACTCAAAGTGGATCAAGGACCTAGGAATTAAACTAGACACCTTGCACCTAACAGAAGAAAAAGTAGGCCCAAATCTCCATCATGTTGCTTTAGGCTCCAACTTCCTCAATAAGATCCCTATAGCACAAGAACTAAAAACAAGGATCAATAAATGGGATTGATTCAAACTAAAAAGCTTCTTCTCAGCAAAAGAAACAATCAGTGAGGTGAATAGAGGACCTACAGAATGGGAGCAAATCTTTACCACAAGCACATCAGATAGAACACTAACCTCAAGGATTTATAAAGCTCTTAAAAGCCTTAACACCAAAAAAACAAATAACCAAATCAATAAATGGGCCAAGGAGCTAAACAGACATTTCTCAGAAGATGATATACAATCAACAAATATATGAAAAAATGTTCAACATCTCTAGCAATTAGAGAAATGCAAATCAAAACAACTCTAAGATTTCATCTTACTCCAGTCAGAATGGCAGCTATCAAAAAAAAAAAAAAAACCAAACAACAATAAATGCTGGCGAGGATGTAGGGGGAAAAGGCACACTCTTACATTGCTGGTGGAACTGCAAATTGGTGAAGGCAATCTGGAAAGTAGTATGGAGATTCCTAGGAAAACTTGAAATGGAACCACCATTTGACCCAGTTATCCCATTCCTTGGCCTATTCCCAAAGGGCTTAAAAACAGCTTACTACAGGGACACAGCCACATCAATGTTTATAGCAGCACAATTCACAATAGCTATATTGTGGAACCAACCCTGATGCCCATCAGCAGATGAATGGATAGGGAAACTTTGGTATATATACACAATGGAACACTACTCAGCACTAAAAGAGAATAATATCATGGCATTTGCAGGTAAATGGATGGAGTTGGAGAAAATAATGCTAAGTGAAGTTAGCCAATCCCAAAAAACCAAAGGTTGAATGATCTCTTTGATATGAAGATACTAACTTATAAAGGCAAGAGAGAGGGAATGAGAGGAATGAAAGAGCTTTAAATAGAACAAAGAGGGGGGGAGGGTGGGGAGGGGGCAAGGGGATAGGAATAATGGCAGACTGAGTTATCCATGATTACCCTAAATACATGTATGAAGACACAATTGTTATAAAAATACTTTATATTAAACCAGCAACTCGAAAAATAGTGCTCTTTATATGTAATATGAAATGAAATGTACTCTGCAAACATGTATAACAAATTAGAATAATAAAAAATTTAAAAAAAGAAGAAAAAAAGAAAATGCTGATATCTATGAAGAAGAGTTAAACATCACTAATAATTCCACTACTCAAAAATAATCGCAACTAAGCTGGGTGTGGTGGCGCACACCTGCAATCCCAGCACTTGGGAGGCTGAGGTAGGAGGATTGCAAGTCCAAAGCCAGCCTCAGCAATGGTGAGGCACTTAGCAACTCAGTGAGACCCTGTCTCTAATAAAATACAAAAAAGGGCTGGGGATGTGGCTCAGTGGTCGAGTGCCCCTGAGTTCAATCCCCAGTACCATAAAAATTCACAACTAACACTCTGGTGTGTTCCTTTTAACACTTCCTCACACTTACATGATGTATATGAATTTCAATACACATACTGTTTTGTATCATGCTTTTCTCACTTAATTTCATGTAGTATTTCTCCACGTCATTAAATATATTTAAAATTCTAGATGTTCAGTAAATGTAACAACATTCTATTTTATGGGTGTCACATAGTTTATTATGGATATCTTTCATTATGGTTTCTACTTTTTGACTGTGTAAATCATCTGCAATGGATATATCTGTATAAAGTTCCTGTAGGCATACATTTATGACAATTTCCTTATGATCATTCTCTCATTTTTAAATGGCAGGTAGGATTCTTTTTTTTTTGCACTACTGGGGATTGACTCCATGGATATGTTCTTCCACTGAGGTACATGCTCAGCCCTTTTTATGTTTTATTTTGAGTTGGGTCTCACTAAGTTGCTCAGGCTGCCCTTGAAGTTAATCCTTCTGCCTCAGCCTCCTGAATCATTGGGACAGGCCTGTACCACTATGCCTGGCTAGATTTGGCCACTTTTAAGAAGGTAGTTTTTGAGCAGTTCAGTCTCAGCCATTCAGAAGGGATGGCCAAAGGTTTGGGTATGTGTCATTTGAAAACCCTTGTTAAGATTTTCCATTTTTTCTCTTTGTTTCTTTGGCATTCAAGATTGAACCCAGGGCCTTGCCCATCATAGGCAAGTGCTCTACCACTGAGTTATATCCCCAGCTAGAATTGCCAATTTAAAAATTTTTTGTTACTATATTTAACAATTTTAATTTACAATAATTATATAATTATGCAATATAATAATTATATAATTTTAAATTATAGCATTTTGGTTTTTTGAAGGAAGAATGGGTTAAAAACATGCATTCATTCAAAATAATTAATTGAACACCTACTGTGTGGCTCAGTACAAACTCTGGGGATCCAGTTATGAGCAAGGCAGACAGGTTGAGAATCACATCTTTATGTTTGCATATAACATTTTAAAAAACTCTGATGGCCTGTACAGACCCCTCTTCCCATTTTTGTCTATTTTTTTGGAGCAAGTCACATTTATGTTGAGATTAGAGGGACTTACATAAGTAATGCATCTGGCACAGTTTTCATTCATTCATTGCCTATGCTGAGCCATGTAACCTGCCCTGATTTTCAGGATGCACTGAACAGCTGCTAGGCAGTATTCTCCATGAGTCCAGAATCTTGGCATCAATTACCACCAGGTTCTAAGTTAAAACCAATATGACTTGACTTTGAAGGGCCAATAATTTACAGACTTTGGGGTTCAATGTTGAGTTGTGAATCCGAGTGATAGGCATTATGTGAAATGTTCTCTTTGAAAGTTTAATGGAAAAATTTGGGCCATTCAATATTCCCTTGCATTTTATACAACTATTGACTCTTTTCCCACTAAACCTCAGAGTTGCTGAGGTTCAGTCCTTAAGAATCAGTTCCTAAACTGGGCATGGAGGCACACACCTGGTCCCAGCTACTTGGGAGGCTGAGATGAGAGAATCACTTGAGCCCAAGGAGTTCAAGACCAGCCTGGGAAACAGTTGAGACCCCCGTCTCAAAAAACAAAACAAAGCAAAAAAGGAATGATTTCTTGCTTTGTGAACAACTACTCATGACCTTGAAAGAGCTTTGGTCATTTGGAGAGGATGTAAAACTGGCTAATAGGATGAAAGGATGAACTCCATCTTTATGTGTTAGGCCAATTCTCCTTCCCCACAGAACTCCTGGGGATAAATACAGATTATTTGAGGAAGTAAAATTCTTATTGTAAAAATTTTCCTTTTCTGTAAACACTAAAACCATCCATTTTCCCAGAAGGAAGCTTGTCTCTGATGCACACTGTCTTCAGCAGGTATCTGTTGTTAATCCAGTTACACTGACAGCTGGCTCTGAAAGTTCATATCACAGGTCAGAGGCTTGTTTTGTGGAAGTTCTAGATGGTCCTAGCAACTCATAACTTCTTGAAAGAATTGTTCTAAAACCCAGAAACTTTAAAAACTAATCTTCTGGCTTTAATGAAATAAAACAAAGAAATAAACCTGGAGTAGCTAGTAGAACTCTCTGATGGGTTATAGGTAAGGAATAATACAAACTACCTCTTTTTACCTTTTATACCACCCTTAGTTTCTTTTCTTAGTGTCTTTTTCTCCCTCTGGGTCATTTATAATGTTCAAAAAAAATCTATTGGCAGCCTGTTATAATATCGTTTTGCCTAAAGTAAATCTAACCTAACATGAAAAAATTATTAGCTAAGTTTCTTCTATCCACATTAGAGAGTATTTGAAACATTGATCTCTGACCACCTTTGATAGATCATGGCCACCTGATAACTCTCCCAGGATGGATTTACTGCTAGTCAATGCATGATGAATTGTGTACTTCAGGAGAGCAAGGTTGGGTCCACACATAGCTGTAATGGAAAATGAGGTAGGGGAATTTATATACCTAATTAAAAGGAGCAACTCTCAAATCCAGACCCATAAATTGGCTTTTAGAGCTCTGATTGCTGAAAGAGTTACAAATCAAAGCAATTTGAGGTGAGAGTTCATTTTTCCTGAATCAGGGGAGCCCAGCCAGCTCTTTAAAAACCGAAAGCTTTCACTTGATATTAATTTCACTTACAATAAGAAATATAAATTTAATCAGAATTATATGACTGTAAATAAATCTGATTTATGAAAGTCTGTCACAGCAGCTGTGGACTCTAAGAATCAGCCCCTGATACAGCTTGAGATGGAGAATCACAGGATTGTTTAGTTAATAAACCCTGGAGTGTAGAAGACATCCTGGATCATTTATAATTTGTTGTGTTTGGATAAGAAAGTTTAAAAAAAAAGGAATCTGGAAAAATATTGGATTACAAACAATTGTAGGAATATGAATTCTCTGGTGTTTTCCACATAAGACAATAACAAATTAGTTTTCCCTATGATTTTTGTTGAAATATTTTTCTGAATTGATGACTGGTTAGCATGTCCTTGTGTTGCTCCGTTTTATTACCATCCTGGGTCTTTTGGAGGACATAAAATTGGTTTTCAATCACATCAGCAATATAAACCATAATGGCAGTGTATATATTTCTTTTTTCATAAGTGCCCTTAAATCTGTGAGTAGCTTGATATCCCATGAGCAGTTTGAGCTCCAGGCTCCATGCATGGCACAGAGGACAGCCCTGTGAGTCTGAGATCAGCTGAACTCCAGGCTCCAACACGGTCAGCACTTGACATTCCTGAGCCTGAGGAAAGCCATTGAGTAGGTCATCCTATTGTCTGGAAATGTCAGAAGCTGTGCTGGGGACAGTTGTGGAATTCACATCTTTCAGGTCTTTGGGACCACCGGGCTCTATTCTTTGTGTGTGAGAGACTTAGAGATTCAGAAATAGAGAACTTGCATAGGCAAAAATGAAGAACCAACAAGATACCTAGAGAGCCTCTAAAAGCATTTCTTTGTTGCAGGCAGGGAATGTGATTTTTCTCATGCAGCGTCGAGCCTTCAGCTGGTCTCCTTCAAGCCTGAGTGATTCTCTGCCGGAGGGAAGAAGGAAGACTAAGGGGAGCTAACGGCCTCCCTATCATCAGCTGTAGACTTATGCTGTATTAGTTTCTATAAATATTTGACACATGAGTAGTAAGCAGGGAGCAATGATCAGGTCCGAATTACTCATTTGTTAACTCTGTAAGTGGAATATTTAGTGTCTTCTGATGCAATCAGCTTGAATCAAGTTTGACATACAATCAGTGGGTGGCAAGCCATCAGTGGCGCAGCAAGAGGTTCGGGTGGCCTGTTTGGAGTGAGAAGACTCCTCTGGAGTTTGGCTGCTTGCCTTGGGGCACTATCTCCCTGCATTAGTCCTCACACCTGCTCTGTGCCTGCCAGCTACAGCTCTTAGAACCATCCCATCCTCTTGATAGGCCTTTCTTTTCTCTTTGTACTGCAACTGTACCCAGGGGCCAATGTTTGGGATGTGCTAGAGCCTTTTACCAGGTGCCCTGGACAATTCTACTTCCTTCTCCTCTACTCCGAACTGTCCTATTAATAATCCCGTACTCCAGACAGACTTGGGTTTGAATCTAAGTCCTCAAGTTGGAGAAATCTCTCTGAAACTCAGTGGCCTCATCTCTGAAATGTAGAGTGAGCAACCAGCTTGGGTTTGCCTGGGATCTAGGACTTTAGGTGCTAAAACTGGGAAAACCTCAAGCAAACTGGGAACATAATAAAAGAGGAATAATAACATCATGGGAGAAGAGATGGGAGAAGAAATATCTCCAAAGAGGGGTTCAAGGAGTTCCCAGAGAGGAAGGGGAACTCGATTCAGGACCCGTGAGGGTCCCGGTATATATGATGGAAAAGAATTTCAGCACGTACTAGACAAAGGCATAGACAGGTTTATTTAGGAAGTAGATACACATTCAAGGGAGAATGTGGTTATCCAGAGCGTGAGAAGCCCCTCCTTGGGTTGGGGCTCCAATATTTATAGAGGGGCAGTAGTTAGTGGCTGGACTGAAGCTGGTCCCACATAATTTCACACCAGTTTTCCCCTGAGTTTGTCCATCTCCCTCAGTTTACAAGGGCCCAGGCCAAGGGCATGTCGCTCAGGAGTTATGATGCTTCCTGACCACTTTTTTCTTCTCAGTGCTCATGGGCATTTCCTTTGAGACTCATTTCTCTTTTTCTCCTAAATCCCTATCTAACACCTTGTTTCTTGTATAAATGAACTGAAATATTGTTTGTAGAAGATCTAGCAGGGAGTGAGTAGCCAATAAATGCTAGCTCCCACCCTCCTCAGTCAATTCACATATTTGTGAAACAGGGTTTGTAGAACGCATCTAGGTACCTCTGTAGATTGAAAAAAAGTTGAGGGCTATGGGCAAACAAAAGCAGATACACGACAAGTCTTCAAAGTGCTCCCAATCCAGTTGGGGATGCAACAGGAATTCACATGAAACAGCTATTTTCTTTATTTATTCTTTTGTGCTCCATTTCCTTCCAAAAAAAGGATTGGAGGGAGCTCAGAATAAATGATACTGACATAGACCTAAGAGTTGAAAGACAACAGCCTCGTAATTAAGGGAGACAGTGGTGGAATAATTACACCAGAAACGCAAGGCTAAGGAAAGCTATTCCAATTGCACGCAAAACATCCAGAGAACAAAACAAGAATAACACGGGGGCAAACTAAAATGAAACAGTAAATTATATGGTGTCAGTGCCACAAGTTTAAGGTACTGCTGTAGAAGTTCAAGGTGGAGTTTGATGGTGATTTTCCTCAAATCTGCAGCATGACTGTGGGCTGGTCTCCCATTCCTGGCTTCAGTTTCTTAGTCTAGAAAATAAGGAGGGCACTTCTCATGACACTCATCAATTCGTGCATGACACTTTGCTTCCCCTGACTGTTAGGTGCCTGTGTTGCCCACATGGCTCCCAGGTAGGGCCCTGTGCTGGGAGAAAATTGCAAGGGATTTTTAAATTTTCTCTCCAGGAATTGGGAAGAGAGAGAGGACAGGATGGATTGGTGCTGAGGGAAGTAGGTAAGGTTGGGAAGAAGGCTTTTGGGACATGTTGTCCAGAGCCATATGTTCACTTTGTGGTGTTTGAGAAATGCATATCAAGAGTCTGAGGACTTCTGAAAATCACTTTTTAACTGCCAGACTGTTTCTTTGATCCCCAGGCCCTTCTAAGACAAGGATCAACAAGTGAATGTAGGAGAAGACACCTCATGAAGGCCATGTGTGAAGGTGGAGCTGGTGCCTCTCCCAGCAACTCAAAACTCTGATTTTGCTCTTCAGGCAAAAAAGAAAAATGCAAAAGACATGGACACTAGGGATCCTGGCTCACGGCCTTCTTGGTCCTATGTCCTTGGGCAAGTCACTTATTCTCTCAAATCTCAAGATCCTCATCTGTGAAATGGGTTGTTTGAAGAGATAAAAGCTAAGGCCTTTGATTATGAAGCCCTTAGATCAGAGAAGGGCACCTCTCAGGCCCTCGAGAAATGTTGGTTCCCTTCTTCCCTTCACCTTTTGCCACCCCATCTTTTTCATGACGCCTAATGACAGTAGGCAGACAATTCATTCCTTCAGGACCTGCCCAGGGCCCAGGCCAATGTTCCACAAGGCTTCTCACCTAGTTCTCCTTTCAGCTGGGCCCCATGCCTCCTGTGTGCCAGAATTTTCTTAGCCTGAGGTTTATCTTCCCTTTGTCCATTGCTTGGGTTTATGTTTGCTCCTTCCAGAAAGTGACTACAGTCTTCTAAGTTGTTGTGGAGTCTATAGCACAAAAGTCTGACAGACGCTAAAAGGAAAAAGCCCCGTTTTTGTCCCCCATTACTTTAAGACTCTCACTTGACTTTACTTCACTCCCACGGCCAGGATCTAGCCCCTTGCCCTGCTCCAACCCTGAGGCTTGGAATTAGACACATTTCCTTGTAGTTATGACACCCTGGCCTGCAGCTCATTTACTCCCCTAACACACATTTTGAACCCCAGTGCAAACTCTGGTTCCAGAGCTGCTCATTTGGCCCAGTTACATGTTTTCTTTGGCTTAGCTGCTTCTTCCCATGGCCTGTTGCTTTAGTCATTCTCATTGTTCCCTTTACCTTCTTAGCCCTATTGTCTTTCTGTCTGTCCACCCTAAAACACTCCAGCCCTTCAGCCACTGGACTTCCACATACAGGTCAATAACTATTACTGAAGAAAGTCACATACAAATACATGCTTTCCAACCCCCCAGAACTTGGTGCTGCCTGGAAATCCTTCCATGTGTCCTAGTTTTTCTCCCATCTCCTTAGCAACCAGTCCATCTTTTCACCTCTTTCTTGAACTGTACCCTTCCATCTTCCCCTGTCTCCCCAATGACCTTCCTCACCTTTTAGTTCTCTGGGGAAATTGAGGCCCTCTTTCCAGGTCTTCCCTGGGCCCCTTGGCAGCTCTGAGATTTCAGTTTGTGCTATCTTTTCCTTTCCCTAACTCCCTCAGTGGAAGAGGTGAGTTTTCTTCCAAATTTCCCCTTAGTAATGTGATGGACCCCTCCCCCACAACCTTGGCCATAGATGTCACCTACCTGTGCTGTCAGCCAACCATCACCTCAATGACCTCACTCTGGTTGTCCCAGAATTATTTTTCTTTTCTTTTCTTTCTTTTTTAAATTTTGAGACAGGGTCTCGCTAAGTTGCCCGGACTGCTCTTGAACTTACCATGATCTTTCTACCTCAGCCCCCGCCCCTTAGTAACTGCCAAATTTCTTTATTACATTTTAAAATGTCCTGCTCCAACTGTCCCAACTCTCCTTCAATGTATAAATGTGCTCAAATTTTTCTCCTCAAAAAATTCTTGTCACCACACGCCTATTCCTATCCCCAGTTATTGTACCGTGGGACAAGAGCAAAAATACCAACAAGTGGCTATTCACAGACTTGCCCCTCAATCCACCCTCCAGTGAGAACTGGGTTATTGCCACCACAGACACTCCTCTCCCTTCCTTCTACTCCGGAGGCATTTTGCTTGTCTTCCTTGCTTCCTTGCAGAATCTGGGTAATGGAGGAAAACAGGAAGAATTGCACCAAGGAGGAGAAGGAAGGTAAAAGAGCCTTCGGGGCTGAATTTCTGTGAATACTTAGGGGTAGTTGGAGAGGGAATGGAGGTTTGGCAGTAACTGATTTTGGAGAAGCTATTTAAATAAGAGAGATAAGTAAATATATTTTCAAAAAGTATGATATGGTCTTTGCCTCTTAGAATTTTACTGAAAACCTTCCATAAAGATTTTAATTGCTTTAAATTAGATTTGTGTGGGACTGAATCACAGGTGGTTGGGATTTTTACAGGTACCTTGTGTTAACTGGTTTTTCATCATGATAACAAAATAGCAGAAGAACTTAGAGGAGGAAAGAGTTATTTTTAGCTCATAGTTTCAGAGGTTTTGTGGTCAGTGGGCCCCATTGCTGTGAGCCCTTGGTGAGGCTGAGGAACATGGAGGACAGGGTGTGGGGAAGCAGAGCTGCTCACTTAATTGTGGGATAGAAAGAGAGAGAGGATGGGGGAAGAGTAAAAGGGAGTCAGAAACAAAACGTTGTCCCCAAGGGCACACCCCCAAGGATCTATTCCCTTCAATTAGGTCCTACCTCCTATAATGTCCACTACCTCCCAATAGTCCATTCAGCTACAAACCCATCCATGGAATAATCCATCGATAAGGTCAGAGCCCTCTTGATCCCATCACTTCCCCAAAGTCCTACCTCTGACATTGCCACTTTGGGGCATCAAGCCTTCAATACATGAGCCTTTGAGGGACGTTTGAGATCCAAGCTACAACACCTACATCTCTTTTTCCTTGAAAAATAGAGGACACTTCAAGTCTACAGTGAGAAAGTTAATTTAATTTAATTTATTCCTCAATTCACCACTATTGGGCTTTGGTCCAACTGAGATATCAATTTTAATATCACTCCCTGGAAACAGCTTTCCCTAAGACTCATTCTCCGCCAACCCCCCCTACGTCCTTGATATTTGACTCAGTTGACCAATTCCTGCTTTTTAAAATGCTCTGCTCCCTGTAGTTCTGTGATGTCAATCTTTTCTAGTTTTCCTTTTGCATTTCTGACCATTTAAATCTAATATCCTCAAAACCCAGTGTGACCTAGGGACCTTAAAGTATTGGCATCTCCAGGGAGCATTTTAGGAATGCAGAATCTCAGGCTCACTGTAGGTTACTGAACCTGAATACACATTTGTTTTCAGGATTTACAAGATCCCCAGGTAATTTGTACATTGATGTTCTGAGAAATACACAAAAACTAACTAAAAATGAATCAAAGATATTAGTGTGAGAATCTAAGACTATCATTTTCTTAGAATAAAACAAAGGAGAAAATCTTCATGGTCTTGGGTTGGGCAGAGTTTTTAGCTACCAAAAAAAAAAAAAAAAAAAAAACCCGAAACAAAAAAAAAAAAAAATGTGATCCATAAAAGAAAGAATTGATAAATTGGAATTCATCAATATTAAAACCTTTTGTACTTCACAAGGCACAATTAGGAAAATGAAAAAAAAAAAAAAAAAGAGCCAAAGGTTGAGAGAAAATATTTGCAGATAACATCTGGTAAAGTACCTGTATCCAGAATATATAACAAAATTCAATAATAAGATAAACAACCCAATTTAAAAATTGGCAAGTGATTTCAATATATATTTCATTAAAGAAGATACATAGCCAATAAGGGCATAAAGCATGCTCAACATCATTAGTCATTAGGGAAATGCAAATTTAAATCACAATGAAATACCACTACATACCTTCTGAAACAGCTATAATCAAAACAATACATAGGGACTGAGGACATAGCTCAGAAGTGGAGCACTTGCTTCACATATGCAAGGCCCTGGGTCCTCTCACCAGCACCACCCACAAAAAAGAAACAAAAAAATCAAAACCAACCAACCAAATGAAAGCCCCCTACAAGTCCAACTTTTAGTGCTGGTGGGAATATAAAATGGTATAGCTTCTTTGAAAAGTAGCTTGTCAGTTTCTTTTTCTTTTCTTTTTTTTAAAATATTTATTTATTTGCTTTAGTTGTACACAATGGGTTTATTTGTATGTGGTTCTGAGGATCGAACCCGGGCCGCGCACGTGCTAGGTGAGCACTCTACCGCTGAGCCACAATCCCAGTTCCTTAAAAAGTTAAATTTACCATAAAATCCAGAAATTACCCTCCTTTAATTCTACCCAAGAGAAACAAAATGTCTATTCATGCAAAGATATGTACGTAACTGTTCCTAGCAGTGTTATTCCTACTGGACAAAATCCTGAAATAATTCAATTGCTTATCAACTGGTGAACAAATAAATAAAATGTAACTTATCCACACAATGGAACCCTATGCCACAATATGGATGAATCTCAAAAACATTACATTTTATCAATGTTGCCAAATGCAAAATACTGCATATTATATATTTCCATCTATGTGAATTGTGCAGAAAGGACAGATTTGGAGACAGAAAGTAAATTAGTGCTTGACTACTATGGCTTGTGGTAGGAACAGGGATTAACTGCAAAGAGGTATAAAGAAATGCTTTGGGGTAGATTTTGATAATGGATCCATAGCTGTATAAATTTACTAAACATCATTAAGGTATATACTCATAATGGGTGAATTTTATAATAGGTAAGTTATACCTCAATAAAGCCGTAGTTTAGAAAGAACACCCCCTCTCCTCCTCATGCTCAAATGCCAGTTCCCAGGGAACTTGGTTCCCAGCCTTCCTTGCTCCTAAATTTTGTCGATGATTTTCAACGTGGGAGTCCGTATCAATTACCTATGGAATGATTTCAAAGTATAAGCGCTGAAGAGAACCTCCCCATTTTTCTTGCTCTACTCCCCTTCCCACCCTGACATTCTGATAGGCCCTAGGACAGAAAAGTGGCTAACATATATATTTTGAAAACGTTCCCCAGGTCACTGTGATCTACACTATACTCCCTGGGTAAATTAAGCCAAACCCACAGCTTCAATGGATGGCATCCTACAGAACTTCCTAGATAACTATTGATCCAATTATGTTGGCTGCATTACAAATGATCCCTAAACTTAGTGGCTTAACTCCAACAATATTTCTTTTGCTCATGAATCTGCAAATGAGGCACAGCTCAGTGGTGATAACTGGTCTTTGCTCCACTTGGCACCAACTAGGTGTCTTGAATGCTGAGGGCTGGGATTACCTGTGGGTCACTCGTGCTCATGTTCAGCATCTGAGCTGGAAGACTCAGCCCAGGGACATCTGGAGCTCCTGCTATGTCTCTGTAGATCTATAAACAGATCTCTTTACATCTCTCCATGTGGTCTCTCCAGCATGTCAACTTCAGGGTGGCCAAAATTCTTACATGGTGATTCAAAGTTCTGTAGGCATATGGAGAGAGAGAGAGAGAGAGAGAGAGAGAGAGAGAGGAGGAGAGAGAGGGAGAGTCATCTCTGTCATCTTTCATGATCATTGTAGATGGACACAATACCTTTATTTGATTTATATTTTTTTTTCTTGTGGTGCTGGGGATTGAACCCATGACCTTGTGCATGCAAGGCAAACACTCTATCAACTCAGCTATATCCCCAGCCCTGATTGATTTATTTTTATGTGGTGATGAGGATCAAACCCAGTGCCTCCATGTGCTAGGCAGGCACTCTACCACTGAGCCACAAATCCAACCCTCCTATCTCTTAAGAGAGAGATTATAACATCCCATTGTGAGAAGAGCATGTAGAATGAGATGTCTATTGTTTTGGACATCTTTGAAAAATACATCCTTCCATAATTGCTTCAGGCTTTTTTCCTCAAATTTCCAAATAATCCCAGCTCCATCTTTGCACTCTGATCAGGACCTTGCTTTCAATCTCACTAGGAAATTGCATTAAGAAGTAGAGAATTTCCACAAGCTCTTATCGCCACATCTCCCCAGTCATCCTTCATTTCTATCCATTTATTCTTTCTTCCCTCCTAAAGGGGAGATGACCACTCCCTGCTCTCCGCTGAGGCCTCTCCTGCATTTGGACACCTGCTTCTACCCCACCTCCTGGCCCCCTCAAGCATATTCTCCAGTATCAGCAGATTTTCCTACAACTGGATCATTCCTGTCAGCATACAAAAAATGCTGATTTTTATTTTATGTTTGGAAGAAACTCTTATGTAATCCCATCCCCCCTCAGCCTCTACCTTTTTTCTTTCTTTTTTTTTTTTTTTCAGCAAAACTCATTGGTTATATGTGTTGTCTCCAGATCTTTCCCATTTCCTCTTGAACCCATTCCAATCAGGGTTTGCCCTCATTGCCATCACTGTTCTCTTTAAGGCCATTAATGATTTTCATGGTGCTGTAGTCAGTGATTGTTTCTCAGTCTTTGTTCTTGACCCAGCCACAGCATCTGACACTCTGAATTGTTCTCATGTGTGAGATGTTTTTCTTCACTGACATGGGAGACAACAAACTCTCTTAGCTTTTTCTCTGAATTTTCTGGTACCCAACTTTTTTCACTTATTTCCCTTTTTCCTCTTCATCTCCTTGACATCCAAATGTTGGAATGCCCAGGGCTCAGTCCTTGGGTGCTGCTGTAGTGTGTAGTGTGTCCTTTAATTTATCTGGGAATTTGTTTTTCCAGAATCCCTTTCTCTGGATAGTTCCATGTTAGAGTTGGCCATAGAGCAACTTATATGAGATTTGGAAGGTGGAAATGAAACAGCAGGCTTTGCTTTGGAAGTTGTCATTGGTCAGGACAAGTGCACAGTGCCCAGCGGTTTCCCGCATACCCTTGTTCTCCTTCTGTGCCTGTCCAGCTCTTCTCCACAACCGCTGGCCCTACTGACCAAGGGTGGTCTCAGGTTCACCACTAAATACTTGACTATGTCCTATAGAAGCACTGGCCACACCAAGGCCAAAGCATCACACAGAACTATCCACAGGTCTCCCTTCGTAGAAATTGGACATTTCTGCCTTCCCAGATTAATCAGCTCCTTCCCTGATCAACCAATTCTGCTTCCAGGTCTTTATTTCCCTAATTCCTTCCATAATTTTGAAAGGTCTTATTCTTATAATAATTCCCTTATTCCATGAGTTTCATGGTAACTCTGCACCCCTCACTAAGTCCTGATACCCAAAGTTTCAGTTATTGGTACCAAAAGTGGTTCCAGAGGAACAGAACCTTAAGGGGAGAGTCTCAAGTTGATTCACTAATCCAACTAGATTATATACATACATATATATATATATATATATATATATATATATATATATATATACCTTTATTTTATTCATTTATTTAAATGTGGTGCAGAGAATAGAACCTATTACCTCACACATGCTAGGCAAGTGCTCTACCACTGAGCCACAACCCCAGCCCTTGTAACTAGATCTGATGACATTAAATACCACACTGCCAATGATCAAGTGGACACTGGCATGAAGTGTCAAAACTACTTAAATGACTGCCTGGAGTCAGTCACCTGCAATCAAGCTCTGAGAGAAAGCGGGGCATTGAATGACAAGTGGTTGCTTCCATATAAGATTTTAGTGCAAATAAAAGATATAAGGAACGTAGTTACTTCTAAATGAACTGGAAAGCTTGGGTTAAAGGAAAATGACAAGGGCTGGGAATGCGGCTCTGTGGTAGAGTACTGGCTTAGCATGCATGAGGCTATGGGTTCAATTCCCAGCACTTCAAGAAAAAGTAAAATGAGCTCAGTGGTTTCCATTCCCAGATCCACATCCAGGTGATGATCCAGAAAGCTTCTACGACTGCCCTGAAAGAAAACTTTGCCTTCTGTAGTTGCAAGGGCTATGATTTTTGAAATCTAAACCCGAGGTATAATCTTAAAGATGGCTGATTTATAGTGCAAAGAAAATTTACATCTGTGAATGTATGAAAAATTGTTGAACTGTGAATTGTATGGCATGTGACTTACATCTTTAAAAAGCTGTTGTGAAAAAATTGAAGTGCCTTTATGTAAAAGTCAGGGCATCAGGCTGGAGATATTGCTGAGTGGTAAAGTGTTTGCCTACTGTATGCCCTGGGTCAATCCCTAGCACTGCCCAAAATACCCCAAACACAAAACCACCACCACCACCACCACAAAATCAGGGCATTAATGGAAAGAAGATGGATCTTGTAGATTGGGATGTTGATCTCTGGATAATTTCTGATGAAACTGAGGACACTGAACCCTAAATTCTGCCAAGCCTTCTTTGTGAGTTCAAGCCAACCTCCCTCCCTCAGAGGAAGTTAGTCTCCCCTGTCCTCAGGACCTGTAATGATCTCTCCAGAAGAGGGTCAGTTGGAAAAGACTGCTGATTTCCACGAGGACCTGCCCCACTATAGACCATGTTACAGTTAAGTCTGCAAATTCTGGATGAAGGTGGGACATCTGTCTCATCCAATCTCATGGCTTTAAGTAACATTTCTGTGCTGAATGAATTTCCTGCGTTCCAGACTCAAGCAGTCAGTTGCTTTCTTTACATCTCCACTGGGATACCTAATAGGTATCTCAAAAGGGCCATGTTAAAAATGAGCCCTTTTGCCAGCCACGGTGGCACATGCTTGTAATCCCAGCAGCTTGGGAGGCTGAGGCAGGAGGATCAGGAGTTCAAAGCCAGCCTCAGTAAGAGCGAGGTGCTAAGCAACTCAGTAAGATCCTGTCTCTAAATAAAATACAAAATAGGGTTGGGGATGTGGCTCAGTGGTCAAGTGCCCCTGAGTTCACTCCCTGGTACTGCCCCCCACCCCGGCCCTGCCCCCAAAAAGAATGAGCCTCCCCTCCTCTTGACTTGCCCCTCTGTGGTCTTCCTGGTCTGAATTAATGGCAGCTCCCTGGTTAACATTCTTGGGGTCCTCCCTTTGTCTTCCATTCACATCTAAAACATTATCTGCTCTTGCTTTACCTTCTCAATTGCCTTCTCAATATATCCAGAACTTGTCACTTCTCACTATCACCACTGCCATCATCCTGGTCTCTGGGACCTCTCACCTGTGTTGTTGCTCCTAGCTTTGCCCCTTTCATTTTATTTCCAGCACAGTAGCCAGGGTGATCCTGTTGAAATGCAAAACAGAGCTCATTCTTACTTTGCTCAAAACCTGACAACGGCTTCCCATTTCCCTTGGGCATAAGCCAAAATCCTTACAACAGCCTGTGCCACCCTGGATGACCTGTCCCCTCCCCTGTCCACCACCTCTGACCTCATCTCTTCCTACTTTTCTCCTTGTTGCTCTACCTGCCCTGCTGGCTGCTTTAGGGGTTCACCTCACCTCAGGACCTCTGTGAGATGCCCATCCTGCAAAGAGCCACTTGCTTTTTCAGTCACTTCCTCCGTGAAACCAGCCCTGGGACCCTACTTAAAATTTCAAGCTCCCTTCACTCTTGATGTTCTTCATGTTTCTTCCTTATTATCGTTTTCCTACACGCTGTATTTATATGTAGAGATTTTTGTCTTTTTTCCCCCTCTCCACTACTTTATTCTCAGCATCTAAAACTGTGCATGTCACACAGTACAGCCTTGACAAGAAATGATTGAAAGAAAAGAAGAAAGTATGGAAAGCAACATGGTATATAGTAAGTACTCAATTAAGTTAACTGTTGCTATGAACTTGATTGTTTCAACCCCATAGCTGGGAGGTGTTCTAGACTTCCTCTCTCCCATTCCCATATCTAATCCCAGAAATCTATAACAACTACTTTAGTTACTCCTTCATTTCTTACTTGGGTTATTGTCACAGGTTCCAGACAGAATCCAGCCCTTTTCTCCCTACTTCTTTTTTATTTTTTTAAATATTGCTAATGGAATTAGTTTCCAAATCACAAATCTGTTCATGCCAATCTGCCAATCCTTGCTTAAAATTCTCCACAGGCTCCCCAGACCCGTCAGGATAGTTTACACTCTTTCGTTTAGTACTCACCTCCTTTTTTGATTCTACCCTCTGACCTCTTCTCCTGAGATTCTTCTTCACACCCTCTGCTCTAACCAGACACAGCCAGTTGAGGTTCCCCAAAGAATAATGCCAAATTATACGCCCTTGCTTTTGCATATGCAGTCCCCGCTGCCTGCAGTGACCTTTTCCTTCTTCTCTCTTTAAAATACCACTAATCATACTCATCTTTCACATCTCATCTGAAGCATGACGGATGCTGGAAGTTCTTCTTGACCTCTCAGTCTGATTTAGAAAGCCCTTTCTGTGCATGTCCCCACTGAAGCCCTCACAGTCCCGCAGTGGAACTGCTCGTCTGCCAGTCTGCTTCCCCACCAGTGAACACAAACCCGGAGGGGAAGAGCGGTGTCACACTGTGCTAACACAGAAATGAGGAGGAAGAAGCATTTGCTGAATTGGTGATGGTCATACGGCTCAGACTGTTAGATTTTAGAGGCTGCCTGGTCTGGGAGAAGAGAGGTGAGCTGGAGGCCAGGAAGCAAGACAACCCTGTGAGGGAGAAGTTCAGGTGGACTTCTCTTGGGGTTAGTGAGAAGCCACTTTAGATAGTGTAAGGAAAGGGACAGACTCTATAAAACAGCAATGACAATGCACTTTGTACCTCTGGCATGAAAAATATTTCTGATATTTCTGCCTTCTCAATCACTTCCTCCGTGAGGCCCTTGTGCACGCCCCTTTTATTGTTCCCTACTATTTAACAAAGTCTGATGGAAAATCCCAGCCTGCCTTGACTCATCTGAAATCATCCGGGAGAAAGAGTTTGGGTTCATGATTGAGTTGGAGTATCGAAGGGTAGCCTGTCCCTTATGGTGATGGCAGTAAGAGTCCTTTCCAAACAGAGAAGAATCTCAGGTGTTAGCTCACTTAGGAGAGCTTTAGGCTTCCTTCTGGTTTTTTCTCTCTGGATACTCCTCTCTATAGTAAAGTTTGTGTGGCCTTAAAAAAGAACAAACAAACAAACAAACAAACAACCTTTCCCTTTATGCTTTTGCCAAAGAGAAGGTAAAATGTGCAGTGTGCATTCCTCTCTGCAGGAGCCCTGATTGGGGAGATGGCTGAGATTGCAGTTGGCTGCGGGCCATAGAGATATTGGAACATTGCTGCCTTCCGTGGTCTCACGGGACTTGGCCCGGGATCTCGCGAGACTTGAGCCGAGATCGGATCCGTCGGCGCCATTTTGTTTTGTGGGTTTTTTGGTGGTGCGTGTTAGAGTCGTTGTTAGAGCCGGAGAGATAAGTTATCAGAATAAAAAGCCTGTTGGTTACCAGTTTGCCTCTGAACTTCTTCCCACGGCTTCGTTCCTCTAAGCGGCAATCGCTTCAGGCGGCGACACCTCTCCTACAAATTCTTTCTTGAGCTGAAACCTTGAAGCTTCTGGGATTTTCTTTTATGAGAGACACTGTGGCCCCTCACAGATGCTTAATAAATAATTGGAATGAGAAGATTTTCTTTTTTTTCCTTCCATATTTTTAAACTTGTTGCATTACATTTGTACATAAAGGTGAGAATCATTGTTGCATGTTTGTACAGGCACACAATATAAAATATAATTTGGCTAATATCATTCTAGTATGTCCTCTTTTCTTTCCCCACCCTGTTCCCTTTCCTCTATTCCACCAGTCTTCCTTGGATTGTCATGAGACACTCCCCCCTCACACTTTCTTTTCCTTATTCCTCTCTAATTCCACAGATGAGAGAAATCATAAGATCCTTGACCTTTTGAGTTTGGCTTATTTCACTTAACATAATGCTCTCTGGTTCCATTCATTTTCCTGAAAATGATGAAATTTCATTTTTCCTTATGTCTGAATATAAGTCCATTGTGTATGTGTGTGTGTGTACACACACACACACACACACACACATACACTCTTTTTCTTTTTCCATTCGTCTGTTAATGGAAACTTAGGCTGGTTCCATAGTTTGGCTATCGTGAATTGTGCTGCTATAAACATTGGTATACACATATCATTGTAGTATGCTGACTTTAATTCTTCAGGATGAATACTGAAGAGTAGTATAGCTGGGTCCATTTGGTGGTTCCATGCCTAGTATTTTTTTTTTTTTTTTGGTACCGGGATTGAACTCAGGGGCACTCAACTACTGTGCCACATCCCCAGCCCTTTCTTGTATTTTATTAGAGACAGGGTCTCACTGAGTTGCTAAGTACCTCGCCATTGCTGAGGCTGGCTTTGAATTTGCCATCCTCCTAGCTCAGCCTCCCAAGTGCTGGGATTACAGGCAAGCGCCACCGTGCCCACCCCTCCATGCCTAGTTTTTTGAGGAAATTCCATAACGATTTCCATAGTGTTTGCACTAATTTCTAATCCTACCAATAGTGTAAAAATGTTCATTGTTTTCTCCACATCCTCTCCAGAATTTATTATTGTTTGTATTCTTTTTTTTGGAGGGGGGGGTAGGTACCAGGGATTGGACTCAGGGTCACTTGACCACTAAGCCACATCCCCAGCCCTATTTTGTATTTTATTTAGAGACAGGATCTCACTGAGTTGCTTAGCATCTCACAGTTGCTGAGGTTGGCTTTGAACTTGTGATCCTCCTACCTCAGCCTCCTGAGGTGTTGGGATTACAGGTGTGAGCCACTGTGCCAGGCTTATTGTTTGTATTTGAAAAAAAAAATACATGTGTGTGTATATATATGTGTATATATAGTTGTGGATGGACACAATACCTTTATTTTTATGTGGGAATTGAACCCAGTGCCTTCCAAATGTGAGGTGAGCATTCTACCACTGAGCCACAACCCCAGCCCTTATTGTTTGTATTCTTTTTTTTTTAAATTTAATATAATTTGTTATACATGCCCGTGGAGTGCAGTTCCTTTCATATTACATATAAAGAGCACAGTTTTCCAAGTTATTGGTTTTACACAAAGTATTTTCATACCATTTGAGTTTTTTATACATGCACTTAGTATACTGATGTGTTTTTTTTTTTTTTTTTTTTTGGTACCGGGGATTGAACTCAGGGGCACTCGACCACTGAGCCACATCCCCAGCCCTTCTTTTTTTTTTTTTTTTTTTTTTTTGGTGGTACCGGAGATTGAACTCGGGGGCACTCTGGGTCACATCCCCAGCCCTTTTTTTGTATTTTATTTAGAGACAGGGTCTCACTGAGTTGCTTAGTGCCTCACCATTGCTGAGGCTGGCTTTGAACTTGCAATCCTCCTGCCTCAGCCTCCCAAAGTGCTGGGATTACAGGCGTGCGCCACTGCGCCCGGCAAGCCCTTTTTTGTATTTTATTAGAGACAGGGTCTCACTGAGTTGCTAAATGCCTCACCATTGCTGAGGCTGGTTTTGAACTCGCGATCCTCCTGTCTCAGCCTCCCAAGTACTGGGATTACAGGTGTGTGCCACTGCACCGGGCTGTGTTTGTATTCTTTTTTTTTTTTTTTTTTTTACACCAGGGATTGAACTCAGGGGCACTCGACTACTGGGCCACATCCCCAGCCCTTTTTTGTATTTTATTAGAGACAGGGTCTCACTGAGTTGCTAAGTGCCTCGCCATTGCTGAGGCTGGCTTTGAACTCACGATCCTCCTGCCTCAGCCTCCCAAAGTGCTGGGATTACAGGCGTGCGCCACCGCGCCCGGCTTGTGTTTGTATTCTTGATGGCTGTTGAACTAACTGCAGTGAGATGAAATCTCAGTTTTGATTTTCATTTCCCTAATTGCTAATGATGTAAGCATCATTTTCCCCCCATATATTTATTGGCTATTTGTATTTCTTTTGAAAACATCTGTTTAATTTATTTACTTATCTATTATTTGGGTTATTTGAGGTTTTTAAGTTCTTTATATGTTGTAGATATTAATTTTCTGTCAGAAGAATAGCTAGCAAAGATTTTCTCCCATTCTGTAGGTTCTCTCTTCACATTCCTAATTGTTTCTTTTGCTGTGCAGAAACTTTTTACTTTGATGCCATACCATCTATTAACTTTTAGCATTCTTTCCTGAGCTTTAGGTATCCTTACTTAGAAAGTCCTTGCCTGTGTCTGTATGTCAGAGTGTTGACCCTATGTATTCTTTAGGAGTTTCATAGTTTGTGGTCTAATTTCTAGATCTTTGATCCATTTTGAGTTCACTTTCCTGCAGGGTAAGAGATGAAGATCTAGTCTCCTTCTTCTACATATGGGTTTTCTGATTGGCTTTCCAGACATAGAGAGGCATCCTGATTGGTGGGGCAGAGGTAGCCAGAGTGGATGAGGGGTGGTGTGGGGGAGAAAGAAAAGTGATGTGAAGGCCCGGAAAACCCCCTCCCCACAAAGCCACTCCCGATGGTGAGCATGCCACCACCTCATTCGATTGTAGGGATTTTATCCTTTTCAAATAAGCTGTGGTAAGAAAAGGGGCAATTTTTTAAGCTACAGTTGGAATTTTTGTAATTACAACCCCCACTGAGGAACATAAGATGGGAAAAGGGTGACAAAGGACAGTTTGGCTTGGAACAGTGTGCTAAGACTGTGGTAATGGAAAGCAATCTGTTCAAGGAGAGGTCTTTGAGGGCAGGGAAAACAAAAATAAAACTAGGCAAGTGGAATGGATAAGTAATGGAGAGAGGCAATAATAGCTACCTTATAATTTCTGAGAAAATACCAACATTAATAAATCCTGAAAGACTTACATAGGATGCTGGACATGAAGGAGGGGACTCTCTCAGAACAGCCAGTGACAAGGATGAGCAAAGTGAAGAGGAGAGGAGAGCTACAAGTAACAGAAAATAACATAAGCTACAAGAACTAACAGACACTGACCTGCCGTTTGTTTTATGTGAGTATAGAGCACATCTATCTCTATCATTTCCTTCCTCCAAAAATGTCAGCCATTCTTATAAATATTCATCTTCACGTAGCTAGGAGAGAATGATATTAGACATAAAATTTTAGTGCTGGGGTTTAGAGGTCAGCTCTTCCAAGTGAAGTCCAAGGAGGAGACACAATTTGTGCAGTATCACATTCCCAGGTAATACCCCGATTTCCCTTCCAGTGTTCTTTTCACAAAGACAGGTGTTCCCAGCTTCTTAAAATAAGAAGACCCTTACTTAATGTCAAATATGTTGAACAGCATCGCATGATCTTGGCTGTGCATTTCAGCATTCACTGGTGACAAAAAATTATATTCAGTAATGCTTATAAAGTATCCTGCACCGTGTATATTACGATGGCACCCATATGCATTTGAAAATGCATGGTATGTCTATGAGGGGCACATGGAGTTTCAGTCTCTTTGTAGCCTGGTGCTCAAATAGACCATAATCCTGGCAGCTTCCAGGCTGGAAAGAGGACCCTGTGCCAGGATGAGTCAGCTTTTTTCAAACCAAGAACGAAAAGAAGTAATTCCATTCTCTTAAGAGCAAGGGAGGTATTGAGTGAAATGAAGTACCCAAGTAGAGAAAGAATTCCATAGGACTTTGGTTAATTTCAGACCACAGAAGGGGGTCGGTCCCATGTCATGAACTTGGACCCACAGCTTTGGTCTTGTTAGGATTGTCACCGAGGGCTCTATCAAGCAGTAGATTGAGAATAAAGCAGAACAGAGGAGTAAGCGTGGCTCTTCCGTCTTCATACTGGGAAGGGAATCCATCCCCAAATGGGGGAGAGACTGAAGGTGTCTTGGCTCAGTTTCAGGAACTGGAGGAAAGAATCTGTAGGTTGCACAGACAGGACTCCTTAAAGTAAGCTACTATGTATTGAACACCTACTGTTTGCTGGGCACTGTGCTAGATGCTTCATACATACCTTTCATTGAATCTTCATAATAGCACTTGGAGGTAGAGCCTATTACTCTTCCCATTCACAGTTGAGGATAAAAGGCTTAGAGAAGCTTTGCAGCTTGTCAGAGATCTCAGGCCTGGAATTAGAACCCAGACAGATTCTAAAGCTCCTGTTCCTTGCTTCACCATAGCAAGCAAGAGTATAGCAAGCTTGGGCTGGGATTGTGGCTCAGCAATGGAGCGCTTGCCTAGCGCGTACGTGGCCCGGGTTCGATCCTCAGCACCACATAAGAATAAAAGCATTGTGTACAACTAAAACAAATAAATAAATACTAAAAAAAAAAAAAAAAAAAAAGAGTACAGCAAGCTCAATTGGGCTAATCCATGGAAAGTGCTTAGTGCTGTGTATGGGTGTTATGATTTGGATGTCCCCCAAAACCTCATGGCATGAGACAATGCAAGAATGTTCAGAGGTGAAATGATCAGATTATTAGAGGTGTAACCCAATTAGAGGATTAATCCACTTGAATGGATTAACTGGGTGGTAACTGTAGGCAGGTAGGTTGTGGCTACAGGAAGTAGGTCCCTGGGGTGTTTACATTTTGTCCTTGGTGAATGGAACTCTTTCCCTCTGCCTCCTGGATGCCAGGTCCTGAGCTGCTTTATTCTGCCATGCCCTCCACCTAATGTTCTGCCTCACTTGGCCCCAGAGCTCTGTAGTCAGTCACCATGATCTGAACCTCTGAAACTGTGAGCCAAAATACACTTTTCATCCTCTAAGTTGTTTTTATCAGGTCTTTTGGTCACAGTGATGAAAAGCTGACTAAAACACATCTCCTCACATGGGGATGATGATTATCTTCAACATCACTTTGGAAATCTAAATCATATAAGAGATCAATAATACTGGGAATTGTAAGAAAATTAGAGTGTGAAATTTCCCAGGATGACGTTAAAAAGAAAGAGAGAAAGGAAGGAAGGAAGGAAGGAAGGAAGGAAGGAAGGAAGGAAGGAAGGAAGGAAGGAAGGAAGGAAACTGTGGCCCTGGGTCAGGGAGAGAAACTTCCCACCTCAGGGTAGTGACAGAGCCGAGATGTGGCTAGGAACAGAGTTTCAGTGTGAATGTCGCAATCTGCCAGGGGTGACCAGGTTCCTTCCCCCAGGGTGAGAGGGATTGTCAACAATGCAAGGGGCATTACCCGAGAGAGGCAGAATGTGGGTGAACCCTGCATGGGGGAGGCCAGCTCCTAGGGTTTGGTTGAGGTCCAGAGACAAGATCATTTCATTACTCTTATTTAATATTTCCCATTTTCTTGTGTCCATGGTGTGAGGGGGACATCTGCCAGGAAATGACATCATAATGGAAAAATACAGATGTAACCAGGATCCAGAGCAGTTGAGCTTCCATGGTAGAAAAGAGTGACTAAGTACTAAATTTAGTTAATGTACTTGCTAAACCAGGAGTGTCCCTTTGAAATGTTAGTCAAAAATCCATTTTAAAAAACACAGAACATTTCAAAAGTAGTTTTACCACTGTATCTAAAGGGAGGCCATGGCTTTATAGCTTGAATTTTCAAAATTTATAAGTTTCATTTTAAGAGAATTAAAATTGTATATATGTAGTAAAAATGACTTTAAGTTTCAAGCAGAGTTTAAAAAACCCTCATTCCCAATGGAGTTGATTCATTCTCCAGAGAGAAAAGTTCTTCTGCAGAGAAACATTTAATCCGTGAAACTGGCTTTACGGTTCCTGTTAGGGGATAAGATTTTCTACTTAATTTGACCAAGTGATTGAACAGGTTTTGTGGAATTTGGAGAATTTTCCCGTGGAAGTTGATATTTTTTTCTTTTTATTAACTGACAATAGGGAGGTATATATGACAATATCCATAGATGCAAATTCATTGTTTGCAATAATAGTTAATTTGAGGAGGTTCAGACAATATGTGCTCCTGGAAATTGCTCAAAAATAAGACTGATCCATCCTGGAAAGACTGATGAAATGGGAAATCTCATCATTTTTGAAGGCCTCTTTGGTGCACTGTTTCCAAGGTTTATAGTGAGAGGGAGAAAATAAATTAACATGTCGGTATCTTCAGGTGACATCAACACCAATTGTCTAGAGAATGACAAAACTCATGTAAAAAGGTTGATGCTGTGATGACAAGACACCTAAGCAAAAATGTATCATAATAAGGACAAATGGGTGTTAATAACATAAGTGGTCTGGGACAGGCACTGCACTATAAATAAGGGCTATTACAAAGTCTGATCAGGATGGCAGACTGCTGAGGACAGAAAATATTTCTCATTCATCCATATTGTACCAAGGAAGGGAAGCTGGCCTGAGAGTTGACTATGAAAAAGAATTTGAATGTTTCTCTCATAGCTAAGATTCTCAAACTTTATCAGTCTGAGGTCTACTTTGCATGACCTGAGCCAGTCCTCAGCCATGAGGGTTACTACAGATGGGAAGGACGCTGAATTGCCTGGGAGGTTTTCCATACAGTGAGACCCATCCCTGTCAGTAGCTCCAGTGAGACCCCTCTGTTCTCTCAATCAATCGTAAAAGAAATTGGGGATCACTGTCTGGGATTTTATATGTTAACTTGACTGGGCTGTGAGGTGCCCAGATATTTGGTACAACATTTTTTCCAAACATGTAGGTATTTCTGTATTTGTTTCTAGTTGAGATTAACATTTAAATACATAGAGTAAGGTGGTTCACCCTCCCAAATGGGGGTGGGCCTCATCCAATCTTTTGCAGGCCTAGAATGAAAATGTTGATCATCCCCTCAATAAGAGAGAATTCTTCCTGCCTGCACATATCTCCTGACTTGGAACACAATTCTTACCTTGCCTTCTAAACCTCACGTGGGTAGCATGGCTTGATGGACCTGGGTCACGTGTAGAATACTAACTGCAAAGAATCTGAGAAATATATTTTTTTAGCTCTTCAGCTTATTGACCAGGAAGGGACTTAGGAAGAGGGTTGGAGTGGGCATCGAATGCCTGAGTTGATGGCTTTGTCATGTCATAACCCCACTGCCCTCCATTTCCATGTATGGTAGAATATGTGAGTGAGAGCCCTCTATCAGATTCATATTAATTTTCCATCTGAAGGGGATCTCAGAAATCATCCAGATCTGCAGTTTTCAAACTCTGGCTCTCAGGTTGCTGGGGTTGGCTGGAGGAGGACATTAGGGACTGCCCCAGCAATCAGGGAAGATCAGGGGAAGTGAAGGTCAAATATACACTAACAGCTCAGTTTTAATGTGTTTTAGGTTCTGGGCTTTGAAAAAAAAAAAAGGATTGCAAACCACTGGGTAATTGAACTTTTTCCTTTTTACTGATAAGAAAAAAAAAAAAAAAATTCAGAGATGCAAAAGCCTTGCCCCAAGTCACAGAACTAGTGAATGGTAAAGCTGAGACCGAAACCAACAGTCTGGTGCTCCTTCCTCAACTGCACTGAGACACCTAAAGGAGTGTTCACTGGAAAATGTACAGGATGCAGGACTTTCTTGGTCCAGCACAGATGGTGATAATCATGTGAATTTGGCCTAACACCCCTGCCCCAAAACAGTTGTCTTTGACCCACCAGGTCACACCAGCTCTAACTGTCCTCTGCCTTCTTGGAGGCTAACACTTCTCCTGGGAAGCACTCAGCACAGATACAATGAAGAATTTCATCTTCATATTGCTCTACGTTTTTGTCTCCTTTGCTGGAAGGTAGCTCCAAGGAGTAAGGATGAAGCTGATCTTGTTCTTCACTGTGTCCTCAGAATGTGTCCAGTTCCAGTGGACACTTCAAACTCCAAGAGTGGAAGTCAGGGCAGTAAGGACAGGCCCTGCTTCAAGGCTTCACCACAGGGAGGGACTCCCTGGCTCCCTCTGTGATCAAGGATGGCAGACTGTGTTCCACTCTGAGCTGGGTCTCTAGTTCCTCTTCTGTTAAATGTGGCTAATAATCCCATTCCAATATGACTGTTGTGAGGAGGAAAGAGAATGGCTGTAGGTTGAACCTGAACATGGACGCAGATTTCCCAGGGCTGGTCAAACCTGTGGAACAGTAATACCTGCTCAGGTGTTCTGACACCCATGGGATGATAGCTAAGAACATGAGGACTCTGGCTGGTCCCCAGGTCCTTGAGACTCCGCTCCTTCTTTTTACAGGGCCTTCATTTATATAGTCTGAAAAAAATCATAATACATGTAAATTGTAGAGAAAATATAGAACATGTAGATTTCACAAAGAAGAAAATGAAAAACTGCCTGTGATCTCCTTCCCAATGTTAATATTTTGGCATATGTCATCTCAGTCTTTTTTTATATTCTTGTTTATATGTCATAGTTCATGCAGCCTATAACCTGTGTGTTTTCATTAACAATATTTTATCAACATTTTTGTATTTTAAATGTTCTTAGATAACATGGTTTTCCCATATTTTCCCTTTTAATTTTGATTTGAGACCTTTTGTGTTTTCTAAGGTAAGTATTTAGTGTGAAAAATTTCACGGTCAGTGCTGGGGGTGTGTGTTAGCACAAGAGGGCTGGGCTGCATGCAGACTGCACGGACCAGCTCAGCACCGCTTTTATTCAGGAACGGAGTGATGCCTCTGATGCACCCACTTTCCTGGTGGAAAATGAACCATCTGCCAAAGGGGGAGTTTAGGCTTATATAGGTTACTGAGAGGTGACTCAATTAATGAGCATGTCAGTTTGGGCTATCTTTACTGGGCCAGAAGGAAGGTATGGGGTCAGTGGTCAGTATCTGGGATTTTTCTTTACTGGGCCAGATGGAAGGTATGGGGTCAGTGGTCAGCAGCTGGGAAAGAATTTTTTTAGGGTAGGGTCAATGCTTTGGCCCCTTCCCAGAAACTGTCATTTCAGACTTGATGGATATTTCCTCCCTGGGGCCTGTCTTGTCACTGGGAAAGAATGTATTGGGAAAGGATCGATGTATTGACTTCTCCCCCATTCTTTCTCTCTGGGCCACATTATTTTGGGGTTTGTCATTTTCCATATCCAACAATGTGGCTCAGTGGTAGAGCACTTGCCCAGCAATTGTGATATTCTGGGTTTAATTTTCAGCACTGCAAGCAACAAAAACAACAAAATAAAACAAAACCAGATCCCCTCTCAACCATAATTTAGCTGTATCCCATATGGATATCTTGTGTTTTCATGTAGTTCTATGCATTTTTATTTCCTTTTTGGACAACTTTTAATTTTTCAATCTAGTTTTTAAGTTATAAGTTTAGCTTATTCATATGGCAAAACAATCCAAACAGCATAAGAAGGTGTTCAATAAAAAGAAAATATTTTTCTCATCTCATATCCCAGTTCCTTTTACCAGGATAACTACAGTGAATAGAAATTCTGTGTACCTGACAGAAATCTTCCAATCTCCCACACAATCTTGTGTGTGTGTGCATGCATGTGTGTGTGTGTGTGTGTGTGTGTGTGTGTGTGAGAGAGAGAGAGAGAGAGAGAGAGAGATAGAGAGAGAGGGAGAGGGGAGAGGGAGAGGGAGAGAGAGAGGTGTCTGGTGTCTTATCTTTTATTGGACTAATAAGAGCAGACTAGACACTGTTGTTCACTTAGCCAGGTGGAAGATTCATTCCAGAAATGGTCCCAATTATTCCCCCTCCCCATTGTCATACGTTTGGAAACATGAATTTGAAGCTCTTTCCACAGAGAAGGGGAGAATATTTCCCTATCCCTTGAATCTGAGTTTGGCCAGTAGAATATGCTGGGAGTGATGGCGTGCCTGTTCTACCTGTATGCATCCAAAGGCCTAGTGTGTGCTCTTGGGATTCGACTGCCACATGAGCAAGCCCAGGCTAGCCTGTTGGGAGATGAGAGTCCGCATGGAAATCAATTGTCCCAGCCACAACAGTTCCAGATTAGCTTAACAGCTGACCACCAGACTTGTAAGGGAAACCACCCCAAATCAGCAGCTGCCTGGAGTCAGGAAGAAGGTCAACCAAACGATAAAAAGTGTTTAGTTTTTTTAAGACACGGATTTTTAGAGCATTTTGTTATGCCATGATGACTAACTGAAATAGAGATATTTTCATAACAGTACATTAAATCAATTAACAATTATAAAGCACGTAGAACAGTGCCTACACCTTAATAAGCTTTGAAAATGTTAGCTGTGATTATTATTATATACAAAGAATCCCTTCAAACAATAATTTATTTAACTTGCATTTATTTATATTATTTCCACTTTTTTTCTACTCTAAAGAACACTGCAGTCATCTCAGTATATACATTTTTTTCTATTTGTGGGGAAAATTCTTAAAAATGCAATTGTTGTGACAATGTATATATATTGCTATGGTTTGTTCCCTCTGAACTCAAGCTGAAATTGAATTCCCAGTGTGAAGTATGAAGAGGGTGGAAATATAATTTGACTGTATTATTTATGGGTGGAGCTTTGGGCCCTATGATGGAATACTGGTAGCTTTATAAGCAGAGAGAGATCAGAGGACATGGGCATACACTTGAGCTCTCTGTCTTTTGTCATGTGATGCCCTAGGCAAACTTAGGACTCTGCCAGTAAGAAGGGCCTCACCAGATGCAGCCTATCCACCCTGGGCCAAAACCATGAGCCAAAATAAACTTCTTTTCCTTGTAACTTACTCACTGTATGGTATTGCATTATTAACAACAAAGTGGATCACATCATACATTTAAACAATGATCTACAAAACCAATTCACCAACCAAGGAAGTTACTCGAGTTATTTCCACCAACAGAGTGTGAAATGATGGTTTCTCTTCAGCATCAGCAGTCCTGAGATTATTATTTATTTTTTAAAAATATTTATTTATTTACTTTAGTTGTATACAATGCAATGCATTTATGTTTACGTGGTGCTGAGGATCGAACCCGGGCCGCACATGTGCGAGGCGAGCACTCTGCCGCTGAGCCACAACCCCAGCCCCGTCCTGAGATTATTTTAATAACTGTATAGTAGTCCATTTTAATATGTGCCATGATTTAATCAGTCCTCATTATTGAATACTTGTTTTGTTTCTTTTTTCCTCCCTTATAAATAAGACTGTAGAAAACATCCCGGTAGATAAATCTCTTCACACATTCATGGTTATTTCCTAAAGATAAATTCTTAGAAGTAGAATTTCTGAGTCACAAGTTTTGCACATTTTAAAGACTTTTGGACACATAACACCAAATTACTCCTCAGAAAAATTATACCATATTACATGCAAATATAGCATTAAAATTTTTTAAATTTATGGAAAATTTCAAAAATATACAAGAGAATAGAGAATATAACAATGTCTCCCTCACAAATTCATTCCTCAGATTCAGTAGCAATGGGCTGATGGCCAAAGTTTCATCCACACCTCCCCGCTTTGGCTAGATCAGAGCTAACGGGGGATTTTTCAGTATCCTTTCATTTTGAGCAGCTGAGTGTTAGAAGACAAGTGAAGGCCTCCCATCTCAGAGGGAGCCATGGTGGGAATTGCTTGGACTCTCATGCCATCACACCCCAAGGTCCTTTACCAGTGGAGGGTCTCGCTCAGCTGCACAGGGACCTGTGGGAAACCCTGGTGTTTTGTGCTTATTCTCTGCCCCATTGGAACAAGTAATCTGGCAGGAAAAATTAGTCCAGCCCACTTCTAAAGGTTTCAGGGCTTTTTCTGAGTCTTTGTACTCCCCAGCTGCATGTCATCCTTCATCTACATAAAGCAGAGGTAGATCAGGCAATTTATCCATGGCTCATGTAAGTGCAAATATTGTGATTTGTGTTTATCATGATTGCTGCTGAATGAGAGGCTTTCCTTTGGTTTCTGTTTGAAATTTCCAGGCTGATTGAATTTTGTCATCCTAGTCGGTCACATTGCATCAATGAGTTGGCACAGTTTTAGGACAGAAATGCAAGCAATTTTCTTCCATAAGAAAGCACAGGGATGGTTCAGTTTCTTTCTAGCTCTTCAGGCACATTACACAGAATGGTACCAGGTAGAAGCAAACTGCACTGTAGCTAAGTTGTTGCTCTGAGAGGAAGCAGGAGGTAACTTGAAGACTAAGTCAGTCAATTTGCAGAAGAGTAGGAAGAGATCTGTCTTCTTGACTAGAATAGTAAGTGGATGGATGATGAATACTCAAAACTGATTTCAAAATGTCAGATTCAAGGCACATTTAAGAGTTCACTAAAGTTATTCCCAAGATACTATATTAGCTCCAGAGGTCATCCAGCCTAGTTTTGAACAATGCACATAATGACACTTGTGTCACCAGAGTGCAAAGGAAAGACCGCAGGCTTGGAGGCCAACGGGACTGGGCTTGAATCTCAACTCTATCATCTACTTGCTGAGCAATCTTGGGCAAGTGGCTTGTTCGTTTCTTCCTTTATCTACTCACTCAACACCTGTTGTGTGCCTGGTGTTAAGGACTCAATGGTGAGCAAGATATTGTTTCTGTCCTTCAGGAGTTTACAGTCTAGTGGGGGATCATGTGATGCTGTGATAAGGGTAAGGACAGAGTAACAAGGGAACACACAGGAAAAACATCAGGGGTTTTCTGAGAGGAAGTGGCATCTCAGCCAAAATCAGAGCCATCAGGAATCGGCCAACCAAGGGAAGGCTGGAACAAATGGGGATCAACCCTCGTGGGTAAGAGAAGCCCAGGCAGAGGGAACAGCTTTCAAAGGTTTGGAGGAAGAATTCCCATTATGGAATTGAAGTTGCAAATATATGGAGAATGGGGTTCCAGGACTGGAATGGAAGGGTGACACTGAAGGGGGAGCAGAGCCCGATCATGAAGGGACATCTAAGCAGATCTAGGACAATTTAGGGAACTATTGCGTTTCAAGCTGAGCAGCAAAGGATCAGGGAGCTGAGAATGATCTCCCTAGTTGTAATCCAGAATGGACTGGAGGGTTCTCCTATAGGGCCCGATTGTGGTAAGGAGGTGGTCTGAACCAGAACGGTGGCAGAGGGTGGTGAGTCATGGATAGAGCCAAGGGCTCTTTCACAGGGGGACGGCTGGGCTTTCCAACTGGGGGATTAGGTAAGTAAAGAGAAAAGGACCCAGGGATGGTACCAGGGGTAAGCATAGGGAATGAGGGGGGTTGGTCCTCAGTGTGAGGCTGAAGAGGTTCTCTGGGCAATCGTGCACATGTGTTGGGGACTTGGAAGGATGATTTTGCCTGAGCAGAGGTGACCATCAAGGAGGGCACTTAGCGAAGAGAGAAAAAGATGTCATTACTGATAAAATGGCTAGGGTCAGAGTTGCAAGGAGTAAGCTAGCTAGCACATGTCAGATGCCGAGGGTAGGGGAGGGTGGCAGTCCAGGCCAGGCTCTTCTCTTCATCTCAGGTGGTGAGATGGGCCGGTTCTGTCCCATACCTGGTGCCATTTCCAGACTCGAACCCGATCTCCCTGGCTCCTGCTGCCTCCTTTTGATTGAAAACCAGCTATGAAAACCCAGGCCTCTCACCCACTGCCACCTATGCCCCAGAAAATGAGAATGGGCTGCTTAAAGTGCAAGCCCTGACCCAAATCCCATAGTGTTTAGACTTTTCCCAAAGAAGCAGGATTGGAGTCAGAGACCGTGGCTGCTTGCCACTCCGGGGATGAATCTTAAAGCCATGGTTTGCTTCATGATACATGGGAGAGAAATCTGGTCAGGAAACTCCAGAAAATCATTTCTCAGCCATCTGTCTCCCCCTGAATGGCAGCCAGAGATCGCTCACCAAGTCGGGGATGGCAGCTCTGTTGGAAAGGAACTGGAGCTGAGGTGCCAGGGTGCTTGTGATCTGTGTTGGTGATGGCAGCCGGCTGGCAGGCTGCTCCCCAGGTCAGCAGGACCAGATTATCCAAGGACAGAAAAAAATGAGCTCCCAAACCTTCCCAGATATTTTGTGATTGAAAGTAACTTTCCATCTCACTGAATGTGGCTGTGCTAAATCCATGGCCAAGCCCTGACTCCAGATAATGGCAGACTTTACTGATGTATTTTTTTTTCTCAATTTAGGACTAGTTTAAGAGAAAATGTGAACTGGATACCGAGAATAGACTCTTCACCAGTGCTGCAGGATCTGCAGAGAGATTCTATTATGCCCTGTTGCCCTTGGGCCTCAAAGCAGGAGCTAACTACTCTTGCTTAGCTCTGTTGAAGTGGGCTGGCCCAGTGGAAAGCTGTGTTCAATGAACAGTGCTTTCAGGGGTGTAAAAGGAAAGAAAAGAACAAACAGGCGGTGCTCTCCAGGAGAGGCAGAATGTTTGTATGTGTAAAAAGAACGCTTTCTGACTTCCTCCCCGCTCTCCAGGAGGAGCTTTGCTGACTGTCTTCTGGGCAGAACACATGCTGTCAGTTCAGAACCACATGGAGCAAGCAGGCAGCCTCTGTTTATCTAACCCGGTCATTTTTCATTAATGTGCATCAAAGGGCAATTTTGACTGAATTAGAACCCACTTTTTGCCAGTGTTCTCATCCTCTCCATTTAGATGCATGGAATTTATATTTTCTCACTAGAAGAAGATAGCAGGGATGTCATGTGTCTCTTCTCCACCTATCCCCCCAAGGCCTGGGTTGCATCTCTAGGGGGATAAAGATCTGAAACCAATGGAATTATTTTCATGCAAGATTTGGTGAGATTCTTGGCACACCCTGGGATGCTAATAAGACCCAGGTGACAAAGTATAACCCTGGAGTGGGAAGAGGTTGTTCTCCTCTCTCTGCACAGAACTGTGCCCTGCAAAACATTGGTGACCTTGGAAAGGCTTCCTCAAACAGCTAACTGGGTGAGTGGAAGCCAGAGGAAGAGATGACTCAGGGCAGCCACAAGCGGCTTCTGTAGCTGGAAGCTTGGCCTGTGTCCAATGTGAGGCTGTTTTGCAGTGATTCCAGAATTTACCAGGGTCCCCTGGAAAGGAACTAGATTCTACCTGAGCAAGTAAGGGGCTTGCTCAGGGCCATTGCAATTGGGGCATGAACATGAACGTAACCCCATTTTATAATCCCTGACTGGGAGCCCTTGGGCTGTGGGAGAACTTGAAGAGAGAGTGTTGGTACCACTCTTTCTTGCCACCACCTCTCTAGCTCCAAATGAACTCAGTGGCCACATGCAGGACCTGCCCTGGAAGAGCAGGAGACCTTTCCTCAAATCACTCAAATGGATTTGTCATCAAAGGATAGACAGCCCTGCTGCTCCTCTGGGAGTTCTTGGTGTGTGGGAAAGGAGGAGTAGCGGAGAGGCTGGTCCTGGAGGCCGGATCAGCCTGGGAGGGAATAAGAAATGGTTTCAGGGGATTAGTTTGAGCAATAACTGTTGCCACTGAGAAAATTTCCTTTTCTTTAGAGAAGAGCAAATTGACATGGACAAATGTCTGAGCTTCCAAGGATAGAGGAGTAAAGTCTGAAAAATTGCCTCTAGGATGTGTGTGTTTGTGTGTGTGTGTGTGTTTTGTATTCCGTAGTAGGTGTTAAGACAGGAAGTGCTACCTTGGGTATCAAAATATTCTAACATCCAAAGACCAACCCTATAAGAGGAAAAATAGACGAGGATGGTGGGAATAGGAGATTAAGAGAATAATTCTATAAAATGAACAACTGTAACTAACTCCCCACAAGCTTTCTTTGCCAAAAAGCAATGTGCCTGCAGCCCCACCTGGCCTGAGAGGACAGGAAATGTCAATGTCCTCAACAAAGTGCAGCAGCGGTAGAAGGCCTGGCAATCAGTGTAGATAATGAATGATGGGGGTTGAGACGATGAGGGCTGGTTATCACTGGGTTGGCTGCTAACAGCTAACCTTGGGGATCATACTTCCCAGCTCAACAGGTTGCTAACACCTCCAGGGATGGGGATAGGGAAGGGGGATGGCACTTCCCAACATAAGTGACTACCTCCTGTGCTGCTCCTTCCTGCCTTAGGCAGGTATGTGGAGAAGAAAGAGAAGGTAGGGAGTTCTGGAGCTAAAAAGAACAAGACACACGCTCTCCCCATGCACCCAGCTGTGGTCCCTATTTCTCTCTGGAAAAGTCTGTCTCTGTCCATTTCTTAAATAAAACTTGCTTTCTAGTCTTACTAGATTCCTGGGATAAGGCAAAAGAAAGACTAGGAACCACACTAACAGGGCTCTGCTAGTGTTGCTGCAATTTAAGGTCTGATCAGAGAGAACTGGAGATGAGGTGACCCAGGCAGGGGCTGGGGCTGGAGAATGTGGAGGCCTGGGAAAGCTTGTGGCTGCTCTGATTGACATTTAAAATGGACCATTTTGAAAAATATATCAGAAGTAATAGTACATATGCTACATTTTACTTTATCTGATTGCATTCTGATCCTCACAACCACTTCCCCACCCATCTCAAAAAAAGAAGATGGGAATCATTTACCGTTTCACAGAAGTGGGAAGCAAAACTCAAAGGGGGTGGCATCACTTGCCCAGGGATCACATGACCCCAAATCAAGCATTTTGATTTTGTTACTTAGACGTTATTTTAACATTATTATCTTCAGTTATAAAAATGGTATATATTCATGAACATTTTTGGGAAAATGTATAGGAATATGAAGAAAATGAAATTTATGCATAAATCTACATTTTTGTTACCATTTTATTACATTAACTTGCAGTGATAGACATACACACATATGAAATACTATTTATACCACAAATGTAAAGTGTATATTAGCTATACATGTTGTATGCACTATTTATATGTATATATATATAGGATAGATATAATTATATGGTAGGATATATAAAAATATATATTAGGATATTATATATATATATTATGATAATTTGTACACTGGTTTTTGTAGCTTTTTTTAACTTTATAAGTTTATCATAAGCAATTTTTCATAACCTTAGGTAGTCTTTGTGGTAAGATTTTTCTTGGCCACACATGTTGAATTATATGATATTTTCTTAAATTAACTCTTTGTCAGACATTTTCTTAGATTTTTTTGTAGGTATGGTGCTAGGTAGGGATTGAACCCAGGGGTGCTCTAACACAAGACGAGACCACATCCCTAGCCCAATTTATTTTTTATTTTGAGACAAGTTCTTGCTAGTTGCTTAGGGCCTCACCAAGTTGCTGAAGCTGGCCTCAAACTTGTGATTCTTCTGACTGAGCCTCTGAAGTAGTTGGGATTACAGGTGTGTACCAACACACCCGACTTGGGTTGTTTCAGATCATTTGCTAACATAAACAACTTTAAGGATCTTTACTATTACCTTTGGATAAATTCCTTAACAACAACAATGACAAATTACTGTGTTAAAAAGAACAAATCCTTTCAAAGCTCTAAGGGCCTCAAGTGTGTTAGGGAAGCAGCTCTACCACTAACTACATTCTCTGACCTCCTTTTAAAGCTCTTAATACATATTGCCAAATTGCCCCACAGAAAGGTAGCACCAATTCCATGAATTTTTTTTTTTTTTTTTTTTTTACTGAAAGGACACTCTGGTCTCTGTTATAGCTCAACTCAGGGCAAGGACTTCGTATTATTATTATTATTGTAATACTTACAAAGAAGAGGGCAGGCATGAGTCCAAACATTTGCTGTCCTGGTCCACGTTTGCCAGAGAGGGCCATAGGCTGGGAAGGGGATAGAAAGGTGGCA
Organism: Tamias sibiricus; assembly: GCA_025594165.1. Classification (NCBI taxonomy): domain Eukaryota; kingdom Metazoa; phylum Chordata; class Mammalia; order Rodentia; family Sciuridae; genus Tamias; species Tamias sibiricus. Next base: position 104,889,917 of record CM046658.1, on the reverse strand, counting down.
GAACAAGTCGAGCTGGCCAGGACTTGGACTGGACAGGGTGCCCCTGGCATGGGGTAAGAGGACACAGGACACACGGCCTTTTCTTTTTGTCTTTCCATGACAAGTTTGTCTTTCTGCCAACAAGTTTCAAAGCCAGAGTTCCTTACCTCCTGGTGCTTTACGAGGTTGGGGGACGGATTCTAAATCTTCAGATAAATATAGAAAACAGAGATTTGTGTTCTGAGCTGGAGAAAAACTCTTTGTTACCAACAAGTCCTATGAAATAAAATCCATCCATCTGAGCCTAAATCCCATTTCAAGCAATTTTCACAGAGTTGAGGGTGTGTTTGATTACCGTGCAGATTGCTTCGAGTGAAGGGAAAATGTGTGAAGGGAAAATGTGGTTACGGAGGGAAAGGGGAAAACAGCAGGACTCAAACGGAGGAGACACTCCCAGGCCTCCCAAGCTAAGCTGCGCGGGGTGGGGTCTGGTTCTGAAAGACCCAAAGCAAATGGACTATGGGTCAATAAAACGCCTGTTGTCTGGCTCCCTGTCACTGCTCCAATTCACAGAGGGAAATAGAAACTAGAGAGCTTAACTGGCCCATCTGGAGTTGCTGAGAACAGCAGCCCAGGAGCTGCAGGGAGCTGAGATCTGGCCCTACTTAAAGCCAGGGGTGGGAGGGATAACTGTAGGCTCATCATGGGCCACCTCAGGGTGTTGGGGAATAAAAAGGGAGGTAGTCAGACCTTCTGGGGACTGCAAAGTCAAGAGTCTTCTGTCTCCTCATGCCCACTTCTTTTTGTTCTCTCTCTCTTTTTAGTTTTCTCTGTTTAGTCATCTTTCCTGAGCTCCAAAAATAGATACTTTGACCCCTAAGTCAGTCTGAGTTCAGTGCCAAGACTCTCTATCAAACTGTTAAACACTCTCTGTGTCTCAATTCAAATTCCTGAAGAAAAAAGCTGACAGACCCAGCACATTCCATGGATGGTCTCCTCTTCTAGATCAAGTAACCACTGTTGGTCCCTCCGTCACAAACAGGGGACAGATGGATCACAGGTACAGAGGGCCGCAGGCTATTTTAGAATGTTTGACATGGGAAAAGAATTCCAGTTCTCCTTTTAAGATAGCTTTATATTGTCCATGATACAAAATTAGGGGAAAGGTGAGAAAGAAAGGCGCAGGGGCCAAGGCTCATTGCAGGTGCAGAGGTAAGCTGCACTTGAGCAGAAGAAAGTCAGGGTTTGAAGTCAGAGGACCTGGGTTCAAATCCTGCCTGGTCTACCTGAGAGCTGTGTAGGGCCAGGTTTCACCTCTCAGAGTCTCAGTTCCTCATGTGTGGAAGGCAGGTCCTGCTGGCCTCCCAGAGAGGGGTTGAGATGAAATGATATCATCAATGTGAAAGTGAATTTTAAGTTGCAAATCATAACATCTCCCTTTCGTCCGCTCTTTCTGAGCTCTTCAGAGAAGTGGTACAAAACAGGAAGGACTTGCTCTAAATCAAAGCATTCTCAAACTTCCTATCCACATGACTTCTTTTACATCCTGAAAAACTGTTGAGGAACCCAAAGAGTTATGTTTTCTGGGTCATGACTATTTGCTATATCCAAAATCAAAACTGAAGCTTTAAAAAATTATATTTAGTCATTCATTGTAAGAAAATGATAAACCCAATAAATGTTGACACATTTACATTTGATACATTAAAATAATTTTATTTGCCAGATGTGGTGGTGCATGCCTATAATCCCAGCCACTTGGGAGGCTGAGGCAGGAGGATTGCAAGCTTGAGGCCAGCCTCAGCAATTTAGCAAGGCCCTAAGCAACTTATTGAGACCCTTTCTCAAAATAAAAAATAAAATGGGCTGGGGAATGTAGCTTAGTGGTAAGGTGCCCCTGTGTTCAATCTCCAGTATAACAAACAAACAAACAAATAAAAAACCCACTCTATTTTCCAAAATAAAATATCAAGTGAAAAGAGTGGCATCGTTTTACATTTTTTTGTAATTCTCTTTCAATGTCTGGCTTACCACCTTCTATTTGCTGGGATATGTTGCTTTTACTGAAGTATGTGAAGAAAACCCACATGTATAATTATAAAGAGTATTTTGCCTTTTTAAAATTTATTTATTTGCTTTAGTTGAACACAATCCGTTTTTACGTGGTGCTGAGGATTGAACCCTGGCCGCGCTCTACCTCTGAGCCACAACCCCAGCCCTATTTTGCCTTTTCAGAGAACTATGAATGTTCTTTGATGCCACACCTGCTCAACAAGAAATAGTTCCTTAAAAATCAGTGGCAACGTGAAATTTGAAATCATAGTTCACTCAATGAACTTTTCCTTCTCTGTTATGTTAAGATCCATTGGTTTGTTAGCATTTTTGTAAGATCTTTTACTTGTATGATTTGGTAACTCACGGCTCATTTGGAAAATATCGGTTCAATGAGTTATGTTGACTTTCCAAATGTCGACATATTTCTTTATAGAATCTTAAAAAGTATTCATTATTTTCACCACCAACCTCATCAGAAAAGTCTTAAAGTAGTGGGACACTGTTACAGTAATGGATGTAAAGTTTTCCAAAATTTTTGAATTTTTGCTTGAAAGCTCAGATTCTGTCATTGGCAACAAGTACTGTCGGCGGATCTCTTTGATGTGGCAGGCTCACTTTGTTCATTTGAAAGCAAACTGCTGCCAAATACCCAAGTCTGAATAACCACATTTTGTCTACCAGTGATTCTTCTAAGTAAAAATGGTGTGCTATTAAGACAGAAAAAAAGCCAAAAAAAAAAAGGGCTTGTGCAGCTCATAGCTCCAGCCATCCCAAAGAGCTTCTTTTCAAGGCAAACACCACCTTTCAGCCTGCCACAGAATTTGTCAGAGAGAATGTTAAAATATAAACACTCAAGGGTTAAGATTCATAAAATTAGTAATTCTTACTGCTTCATAAAGAACATTCCTAAGCAAAGCTGTGGGCATGTGTCAGTGATGAACACAATGACCAGACAGAGTGTGGGGCGCGGGTCACGGGGAGGGACCCTATTTCACTCTTGGCTGCTTCCGCCATCAGTGTGAAGACCAACAGAGAGCAAAGGAGGAAGGATATCATTGTGTTATTACGAAAAATTGTTTTACCTTAAGTGCCTTCTGAGATAGTGGCAGGGACCCTCAGAGGTCTGTAGTCCACACTTTAAGAGCTACCATTCTAGGGCATTTGAGTTGAAAGAATTGGCACAGTTCATCATTTTCTGAAGAAAACCAACTCAGGTTTGAGCAGGTCCACTGTGCGTAATTTTCTGGGATGCTCTCTGCCCCCTGGGCTGGGCAACTAGCTTGGCACAGACGATAGGTGAGGGCCTTGGTCCCTTGTGGCAGCCGATGTGGACACTGCTCTTTGCCCAGGCCTCCTGGACTGTCCCAAGGCAGGCAGCTCTGCCAGTGGCTCCTCCAACCCAGAGCCACACTGGGCAGTAGGACCTTCCCCATATGGGCTCTGGGCTGGCGTCTTGTCCTCACAGACCCTGGTTCCTCAGTGCTGAAATGACTGGCTCAGGTCTTTGTCCCTTTGGAAACTGCAGCTAATCCTTCCTCCGTGTTCCCACCACCCCAGCTTAGGCCTCCAGTTTTCCAGCCCCTGAAGTCCTAGGCCTTTTCTCTCCTCCAACATTCTGGCTAACTTCACCAGTGGACCAAAACCAGAAGTCTGTTCCCTTAGACTGTGCCTAAGTTTGACTTACAAATGTCTTTTAAAATTTGTATGAACTGTCAATATTTAAAATTTCACATATTCATCAACAATTGTTATATCTGTCTTCTCTGGAGGCCTTAGAGGACCTGGCCATGATAAGCTTGCATTTTCACATGGAGGTGATTGGCTGAGGGCGAGAGGGTGCTCACTTCATCTTGTCAAATACCTAGGGCTTCCTATTGTCCTGCAGAAGCCTACCTTGCTCTATTACTTACCTGTCTGACTTCTTTAAGGTTTGAATTTGTTATCCCTATCCCATTGTTTAAAGAAAAAAAGCCTTTTTAAAGGGTTATCTTCTCCTACCTGGTAAACTATGCACTGGTTACAGATGGTCCCCAACTAATGATAGCTTGACTTAGGATTTTTCAACTTTATGTTGATGTGAAAACCATATGCATTCAGTAGAAACCATAGTTCAAATTTTGAATTTTGATCTCTTCCTGAGCTGGTGATACGCACATAATACTCTCCAGTCCCTGTTTTCTCCAGGGAAACAACCCAAATTGGGCTGTGTTGCAAAGCTGTGATTTTTGTAGTTTAGATGTATGAAGGGCATTTTATTTTGCATTGTTATTATAATTATTATCATATATTAATTGTACAAATTAATCAATTTCACTGTGGCATTTTCACACATGCATATGTGGAGCTTTGATCATGTCTACCTCCCTGGGACCCTCCCAGTTCCTAAGAGTCACTCTTCTAATTTCGGGTCTTTTTTTTTTAGGTCCCACATATGAAAGAAAACATGTGATATTTATCTTACTAAGTTTGATTTATTTTGCTTAACACAACGTCTTCTGGTTCCATCTATTTTCCTGCAAATGACAGGATTTAAATTCATCTTTATGTCTGAATAATACTTCATCGTACCTATAGATCATGTTTTCTTTACTCATCCATCTGTTGATGGATACCTAGCCTGATTCCATGTTTTGGCAATTGTGAATAGTGCCACAGTAAAGGTGGGCGTGCAGCTGTCTCCTTTGTATGCTGACTTCATTTCCTTTGGGTGTATAACTGGGAGTGGGGTAGCTGGTAGTTTTTGTTTTTAGCTTTCTGAGGAAGGCCCATGCAGTTTTCCACAGTGACCACACTAATTTACATCCCCACCAACAATATGTAAGTGTTCCTTTTTCTCCATATCCTTGCCAGCATTTATTGTTATTATTATTATCATCATCATTTATAATAGCCATTCTGACTGCAGTGAGATGGAAACTCAGTGTAGTTTGCATTTACCCCATGACTAAAAGTATTAAGAAAATTTTCATATATTTATTGGCCATTTGTACTTCTTTTGTGAAATGTTTATTCATTTATGTCATTGTTTATTATTTATGTCATTTGCCTGTTTATTAACTAGATTATTTGTTTTTTGTTAAGTTTTTTGAGTTCTTTATATACATATATATATATATATATATATATATATATATTGGTTCCAGGGATTGAACTAAGGGCACTCAACCACTGAGCCACATCCCCAGCCCTATTTTGTATTTTATTTAGAGACAGGGTCTCACTGAGTTGCTTAGCGCCTCACTTTTGCTTAGGCTGGCTTTGAACTTGCAATTCTCCTGCCTCAGCCTCCAGAGCTGCTGGGAGTACAGGCGTGTGCCACTGCGCCTGGCTTAGTTCTTTATATATTCTTGATACTAATACTCTGCCAGATGAATGCTGGCAAAGATTTTCTCCCATTTCGCAGTTTTTCCTCTTCACTCTATTGATTGTTTCCTGTGTTGTACAGAAGCATTTTAATTTGATGTAATTCCTTTTATCATTTCTGTTTTTGTTTCCTGGGTTATTTGAGTCTTATACAGGAAATCATTGCCTGTACCAATATTTTGAAGTATTTCTCTTATGTTTCCTTCTAGTAGTTTCAGAGTTCCAGATCTTACATTAAGGTTTTTTTATTTTTATTTTTTGATACCAGGGATTGAACTCAGGGCACTCAACCACTGGGCCACATCCACAGTCCTTTTTTTTTATTTTTATTTTTTTTATTAGAGACAGGGTCTCACTGATTTGCTAAGTGCCTTGCCATTGCTGAGGCTGGCTTTGAACTCGTGATCCTCCTGCCTCAGCCTCCCAAGTGCTGGGATTACAGGGGTGCGCCACCGCACCTGGCTTACATTAAGGTCTTTGATCTATTTTGAGTTGATTTTTGTACAGGGTGAAAGACAGGGTTCTAGTTCAATATTCCATATGTGAATATCTTTTTAAAAATATTTTTTAGTTTTAGGTGGACACAATATCTTTATTTTTATTTATATGTGGTGCTGAGGATTGAATCCAGTGCCTCACACATACTAGGCGAGCCCTCTACCGCTGAGCCACAACCCCAGCCCCAGTGAATATCCACTTTCCCCAGTATCATTTATTCAAGAGACAGTCCTTTCTCCAATGTGGGTTCTTGGCACCTTTGCTTGGAATAGTTGACTGAAGGTGTATGGATTTATTTCTAGGTCCTCTATTCTGTTCCATTGATGTATGGATTGGTTTTATGCCAATACCATGCTGTTTTTGTTATTGTGGTTTTGTGTATGTTTTGAATTTGGGTATTACAATGCCTCCAGAATTGCTTCCCCCCCGCCCCCCCCGCTCAGGATTGCTTTGGCTACTCTATGTCTTTTGGCTTTCCCTGTAATTTTTTTTTTTTTTATTGGTACCAGGTATTGAACCCAGGGGTTCTTGACCACTGAACCACATCCCCAACCCTTTTTATTTTTTTATTTTGAGACAGTCTCACTAAATTGCTCAGAGGCCTGCTAAATGCTGAGGCTGGCTTTGAACTTGCAATCCTCCTGCCTCAGCCTCCTTAACTGCTGGGATTATAGGCATGTATCACCATGACTGGTTTCCATGTGAATTTTAGGATAGTTTTCTTCTGGGTCTGTGAAGAATGTCACTGGTATTTTGATGGGTATTGCATTGGATCTGTAGATGGCTTTGGGTAGTATAGCCATTTGATCAATATTATTTTTTTCAATATGTGAACATGAGGTGTCATTCCATCTTCTATGTTTTTTTCAGTTTCTTTCTTTAGTGTAATTTTTATTGTAGGGGTATTTCACAGCCTTAGCTGGTTTATTCCTAGGTATCTTATTTTGTGTGTGTGGCTATTGTGGGTGGGATTCTTTTCCTGATTTATTTCTCAGCAAGTTCATTATTGGTATGTATAAAATCTACTAATTTTGTACATTGATTTTTGTATCCTGCTACTTTGCTGAATGTGTTTATCACTCCTAAAAGTCTTTTGGTGGAGTCTTTAGGATTTTCTACGTATAGAATCATATAATCTACAAACAGGAATAATTTGACTTCTTCCTTTCCTATCTGTATACCTTTATTTCTCTCTTGCATGATCACTCTGGCTGGAATTTCTAGTACCATATTGAGTTAGAGTGGAGAGAGTGGATACCCTTGTCTTATTCCTGATCTTGGTGGGGGGACACTTTCAGGTTCTCCCCTTCAGTCTGATGTTGGCTTTGTTTTTGTCATAGATAGCTTTTATTCTGTTGAGGTACGATTCTACTAAACGTAATTTATTCAGGGCTTTTACCATGAAAGAATATTGAATTTTATTAGCGGCTTTTTTTCTGCATCTATTGAGATGACCGTGTGATTTTTATCCTTGACTCTATTGAATGCATTTTCAACTTTGGATCAATTCAACTTAAGAATAGTTTTATTGGGATGTAACCCCATCATAAGTTGAGGAGCAACTGTAGCTTTTTTAGTCACACTGTTATGGCCAAGAAGACAGAGAACATCCTGCCTGACAATGTTTTCTGAGAGGAGTGCTATGTGGTCCCAAGCCCAGTTTAAAAGTGGAGCTTTCCTCATTGAAGTGTGTAGGGGCTCAGAGTACTGTCTGCTCCGTGGCTCTGGAGCTGCCTTCATGGAACCCCTGGGGTTCCACAGAGCACTGCTTTGAAACCACAGATCTCACTTATGCAAAACTCCTAAGAAGAAACACAGCATCCTTGATCGGCCCCAGCCAGAGATGAGGATGTGAGGTAGCTGACAAGGCACTGCTGAGGAGCCTGCAGTTTGAAGAATACACAACAAGATGGGGCTGAAACATTTGCTGACTTCAGAGCTGTGCTGCACCAGCTGGGGACTCAGAGGTGATCACCCCATCCCTGTCTGAGCTTGACCTGTGGGAAGCCACTAGTTGTCACTCACAGTGTATATTGTTTTTATTCAGCTGTGGCTGGGGGACATTTTGGCCAGCTCTTCCTATAGTGGAGCAGGCCCAGTCTGGGTGGTTGGGAACAAAACTATGTCCATTGTCTTGGGGAGCCCACAGGGTTTCTCTGGCCACTGGCCCATACCATGGGTCAGAGCAGAGTTCGGGCCTGACTTAAAACACCAAAACGAGTCAGCTTAGGGAAACTGGGGGTAGGAGGGGGACTTCAAACTCAGCATCCCTGTTCCTTTCCTCTCTCTCTCTCTCTTTTTGGAATGAAAAGATCAATCTCATGTCTAATTCATTTGAAAATTCTCCACTTCTCTGTGTGTGTTTTTGGTAAAAATAGAAGTCTCTGAGGATTGCAGGCTCCTGCTGAATTTTATGAGCAACTTTTCAAAGCTCGGTAACCAGGTTCTATAATCTTTCCTTGAGTGAATTAAGCACCAGTGGGAGGCTCACTTTCTGGATGACTGGTTTGAATAAAAGACTTTCAGGGTTGGGGGTAGGAGGCTTTTAAGGTCATTTAATCAATTCACAGGCCACAGCAAAGCACAGCTGAGAGAGTGGACAAATTGGACTCATGACCCCCTGCTCCCCTCCTTGCTCCTCTCCCTCCCCGCCACATTTCTGTTCCCAACCATCAGCATCTCTGTAACAGATTCCCAAGCAGCCGCTCTGCGTCTTGCCCTCCTACAAGCCTGGAAGAGTTCTCCAAAACCAAATGTGATCGCACTTCTTTCTAGCTTAAAACCTTTGGTGCTTCTCTGGTTCAAACACTACTATGGTGTTAGAAGTTAGCTTGGAGGGACAGAGAGAGTGGGGCTCGTGTTTTTGAAGGGCGTGAACAGAGCTTCTGGGGGCTGCCAGTGTTCTATTCCTTGCTTTGGGTGCTGGATACACGTGTAGTCCTATTGTGATAATTAACAAAGGTGCCATTATGACGTGTGCACCTTTCTGTATGCATATCTACTGCGATAAAATATTTCTATTGTTGGTTCAATGTTTAATACTATCCTCCAGTGCTTTCCAAGGTGAGGGTGAAGAATGGCTTTGAGTGCTGAGGAAAGGGACTATTGGGATTCCTGGAAAGGGTCACTGAATCTTGTGGCAGCTTTGAAGCTGGAGTATCAGAATAAGGAATTAAAGTCAACGACCGCTGGTGAAACAGACTTGTATACTGCCTGACGAATAGAGCCATGGAATGGCAGAATGCTGGGATAATGACAATTCCAAGAAACCTCTAGAATCCATTCCAAAAGGTTATGGCTTGGGGCTGAGTATGGAGAATTAATCCTGGCTCAGTTCCCATCCAAGAAAGGATTTGTTTCAGAGGAAGGTTGATTAGGTATGGGCTTGGTATGGCTCTTAGCCGGGTGGGAGTTTGTCCTATAGGAAAGCAAACTGAAATTTGTGATCAGGGTTACCAAGCGGACAGGCAGCCACAGGACCTGGGAGAGATGCCAGGCCTTCCTCAGAGACAGGCTGGGAAACTGTCCTTGAGAAGTGACTCGAATGGGCAAGCCAGTACACGATCCATGGAGGAAGCTGGGGGATGTTGGTTTCTTCCTCCAGCTGGTCCCATGGATGAGTTGAGGAAATGTCTCAGGGTAAAGAAAGAATTGGTGTGCAGTGAGTTGTGGGGGAACAGGCAGAGAGGAAATGGCTCCCCTTGCCAACTGAGTCACCAGCTTGCTGAGCTTTTGCAATCATTGAACTTTTTGTTCATTGCATTTTAGGAGAAAAAAAAAAAAAATCTTCTCAGCCTGGGTCTATCCCTGCTTAGTAGTTTGCACATTACCTTGCCAGTTACTGTCTCATGAGTTGGTCTCCTTGCTGGAGGCCTTGCTCTCCTTGATGGCAAAAAATGGCACTTTATAACACTGCATCTGTCCCCAGCACAATGCCCAGCACCTTGCAGAGGTTCAGTGAGTATTCAGAGAACAACCAGAGAGTGCAGGTCACAAGAGGGAGGGCTCACTTGCACTCCACAGCTACTCTGTCTTAGTCCATGTTCTGTAGCTATCGCAGAATGCCACAGACTAGATGATTTATAAAGAAAAGAAATTTATTTCTCACAGTTCTGGAAGCTGGAAGGTCCAAGAGCATGGCACTGGCATCTGGCGAGGGCCTCTGTATTGCCTTCTAACATGGTAGGAGGGCACAAGACAGAGAGTCAGTCAAACTCCTCCTTTTATCAGGAGCCCACTCCCATGATAACTAACCTACTCCCATGATAACGGTGCCAATGCCTTCATGAGGGAAGATCCCTCGTGACTGAACCACCTCTTAAAGGCCCAACCTCCAGTACCATTACATTGGCAATTAAATTTCAACCTGAGTTTTGGAGGGGACATGTAAACAGCACATCCTGAGGAGTGTGACTTGTCTACCAGAGAACTGAGGCTAGGAGAGATTTACTCAAAGCACACAGTTCATGAGTGGTAGGTAGAACAGTGATTCAAACCTGGTAAGTCTGTCCCCAGAGTCCTTGCCCTGAATCTCCGTGCAGCACTGAGCCTCATCTACATTGTCCTGGTTGCTCCCCACTCGGCAGTCCTGTGGGTTGCTGCCTCTTTGTTCAGGATAATTTAACCCTCCCACCAATGGATCTCAAGTATCCTAAAGACCAGGTTTCCCAGCAAAGAGTACAAATCTCTCTGAGACCTGGCCCCTGCCTCCACTTTTGGTCCCATCTCTAGCAACATGGAATCCTCAGCTTTGTGCAATAATCATGCGGAAATATGTGTAGTTACTTGCACATACCAGCTTCCTCAATGGGTTCTTCTTTCTAGAATTATAACTTTCCCATTGCTATTGGCCCAGATGATTATATATAAATGAATAGGTAGGTAGAGAGATATTATGTTGCTCTTAATTGCAAGCACTAGAAAACCTGCCTCCCCATGGAGTAAGTAACAAGAGGACTTATCCTCCCCAGGAAGGCAGAGGCTGCCAGCGCAGGACTCCAGGGCTCTGGCTCCACTCCTCTGTGATCCCTCTGCTCTGCCTCTCTCTCCAATGGTTTCTTCCTTAGGCTGGCAGCAAGACGGCTGCAGCAGTTCCAGATCTCACATCCAGACACATCAACCTCCTGCACAGGAAGAAGATGGACTATTTCTTGCCTGTCTCTCCCTTCCCAGAACTTTCTAGTATATCACCCATAGTGCTGGTTGGCCAGACCCTGATTACAGACCTACCCTAAAGCAAGGGGAATGTATTACCCAGATTATTTTGTCAGTCAGGATATACCTGTGTATATTCTGAAGGGTGGGCACCCAAAAGAGTGGGACTCTTGTCTACTAGAAAGGTCTGAAGATTGGAGTCAGTCTTAAATGGTATCCAGCCCAACCTTTCTGCAGAAGGTACTTCCAGCACCCAGAAGGCCTTCTCCCATTTCTCACTTCTCCAGCCCCTGAACCCATTGCCTTTGGGGAAGTGGCACAGTGCACAGTGGCTCTCTGTTTGCATGGCCTGTTGACCTCACCTGGGTACATCTGCTCATTGTCTTCACTTGCTCGACTAATTCACTTGCTCTGGTGTGCTGCTTACCCAGCATGCTGGGCCTTCTATCTGACTGGTTCCCATGCAGCCTCTCTAGGAGCCACAACCAGATTAACCCACCCAACCGGTGTTATTCCCCTCCTTCAGCATCCATCCAGCCTAGGGGGAGTCTCTCCATGTCCTGATATATTGCATGCGAACTTCCCAAGTTCTAAGTCACTTCTTGTATGTTTCATAGGTTTGTTTTCCTCCCAAACAAGGGATTGAGTTCTTGATGACAGGTGATGTCTTCTGAGCCTTTGGGAACAAGGGCCCCCTGCCCCCAACACACATGCACCTATGTCTTCTGATTTCCACGCCACATTGGGATGGTAGGCAGCCAGCGTGCCCTAAGCCTCACTTCTTGCCCTTGCCCTTTTGCTTGCAGAGAGGACAGCTGCCTCTGTGCATATGGAAGGTAGCTGAAAGGCACAGCTCCAACACCAAGGGCCAGAAAATTCAAGGAACAATTGTTCTTTGAGGACAGGGTATTATGTCTTTAGTAATAATTTAAGCTCTATCATAAAAAACCAGGCACGGTCACACTGTTAGGATACAATAAAAGAAAACAAGAGCCCACAGAGCACCTACTATGTTCTAGGTGCTAGTTCTTAGTGTTGTATTTTCCTGTCAGAATAGTGCATTCACCAGGGCTGCTTCCTCTGTTAGTCCTCCTCCTGCCTCTTTGCTTGGGGGGCTGGGTGGGGGTGGGTTCTACATATCCCGCTCCACTCAGCTCAGAGAGCACCTTGGTGAAGCTTCATCCAGAAGAGGTTTCCCCAGAAAAAGTTCATTTCTCCCCTCCTCTGTTATTTATTTATTTATTTATTTATTTATTTTGGTACTGGGGATTGAACTCAGGGGCACTCGACCACTGGGCCACATCCCCAGCCCTTTTTTGTATTTTATTAGAGACAGGGTCTCACTGAGTTGCCAAGTGCCTTGTCATTGCTGAGGCTGGCTTTGAACTCGCAATCCTCCTGCCTCAGCCTCCCACGTGCTGGGATTACAGGCGTGCGCCACTGTGCCTGGTTTGTGCGGCCCTTTTATTGCTGCCTCACTTGCCTGCCTCTGCTGGTGGGTGAGCTCCCCTGAGGGAGACGCCATATTTTCCTGGATTGTTGTGTCCTGTGAGGACAGATGCATGCCTCTCAGGTAAAAGGAGCTTAATAAATCCCTATTGAATTAAATTAATTGCTGCTTAGGACAGTAGAAAGCAAGATTCTGAAAAAGTGAATATGGAACTAAATAAATACAATGACTCCTAAATGGGTGTTTCTCTCCTTTGTTACGGCTTGTGAGTAGAGAAAGAATGAGAAAAAGGGTAGGAGATAGAAAAAGTGGAGATTGATAAGGCCTCTCCCTCTCAAAATTAGCTGCTCAATTAGGTGGGGACCCTTTTACATCCCATGGTCTACTAGCCCAGTGCCTGGAGTACGGGAGGTGACCCATAAATACTTGAAGAATAAATAAACAGAAGTCTGAGTAGCCAGCCCCCAACCTCCCTTTACCCCCACCCACAACCTGTCTCCAGCTCCAGAGCTGGCAAGATTCCATTTCAGGCCCTGACTGAGGCCTTGGGTCAAGGGGACAACCAAGTCTGTACCTCATGTGTGCCAGACCCCTGGCACAAGGATCAGTGAGGCCCAAGGATCATATATCCTAAACCAAGCAAATAAGTTGTTCAGTTAAGTACGTGATCATCTCCTGCTCTGACAGATACAAAACAATAAAACACAGAATGTGTATAAAACTAGTTTTAATATGACAGAAATTCAGCCAGATATCAAACATGACTGAATTGAATTATTTTTGTGCATGTCTTAGTGTTTGTTTGATGGGCAGTGATGTTGGGGTGAGTAATAAAGTAAAAACAGACATTATTCATTTTTCCTGAAAATATTAGTCATTCTATTTCCTTTTTTAAAATACAGCAGGAAAAATTTGGCCTTTCATCACTTAGAATTTTTCAGATGATTTTATATATTTTATGGTAAGGGCCTCTCTCTCTGTATATCAAAATTTATACCAGATACTATCAATATTCAATGCACCTTTAACTTTATTTATTTTTCTGTAGAATTCATGGAAGAAAAAAACATTAGAATTTGTTCTCTTATGTATGAAACAAAATGATAAAATTGCAATTGTAGAATCAGGTGGTAGTAGTGGTATAAAAACAGATTATTACACATTGCATACAAGTATTGAAATATCATACTGTACTCCACAAAAATGTACAATCATTATGTGTAAATGAAAAAAGATTAATGGGGAAAAATATGTATCTCAAAAAAGCTTCTCTAAAAATGTCTTTGTATTGTGGGCATGTGATCTGAATGAAATTTTCATCATATATAAAAAGTGGATGCTTTATGTCCCATTAATTCAATTATGTATTTTTCTTTCCTTTGATTGTAATGGTGACATTAAAATATATAATCTACTTTTTAAAAAGCACACATCATTCATAAATTGTGACATATTTATCCCATACATTTCCATGTTTTCATCTCAGCAAAATCACTAAATGTTGGTAAGTAATAAAAAACACACATATTCATATCATATGTGTTTTATTGTTGATAGTGATCTGGGTTTTAAAAATCTGATTTTATTCTGTGTCCAAAATTTTAACATATTTTCATCATAAAGCATAGATTAAACTAAATGTAAACTATTCAAACTTGTGTCTTTTTTATATTTTCAAAAAAGTAATTTTTCTTTTGAAATATTATAAGTATTTATTAAAATTAAGGGTTAAATACAATTACAACTAATGGATAAAAAAATTTTAATCACTATTATTTAAATAAAACTATTTTCAAAATTCCAGTATGCAATAGTCATATAGTTGACAGTGTAAAGAAACAGGATCACCCTCATGCACATTTTATCTAGAGACATAGTTCTCAAATGGGGGTGATTTTGCTCCCCAGAGGTATTTGGTAATGTCTGTGCACATCTATTTTACTTTATTTTTTTGGTACTGAGGGTTGAACCCAGGGCCTCACACATATGAGGCAAGCGCTGTACCACTGAACTATATCCCCAGTCATTTTATTTATTTTTTGATACAGGGTCTTGCTAAATTGCCCAGGCTGGTCTCAAATTTGCCAACCTCCTGCTCCAGTCTCCTAAGTAGCTGGGAGTAGCAGTGTGCACCACTGTGCCCAGCCTGCGTACATCTTTGATTGACATAACTTGATACTGGTGTCTAGCAAGTAGAGAAGAGGGACGCTGCCAAACACCCTAGGTCAGCATAGATGAGCTCCATGGCAAGGAAGCAGTCTACAATATCAATAGGGTTGAAGTAGAGGGTTGATTTCCCACACATGCACACACAAAAAGGTAATATGAACTGTTTCATATTGCAAAATATTCCTTAACTGCTGTATACAATTGTTGTGAATACTGCACTAATTTATGGGTAACTCCAGAATCACAAGTAGAACATGATGAGCAAGAATATGGATATGCGACACACACTGCATTATGCAAGAATCTATTGCATTCTTGCTATGTGATAGGAAGGATTTGACATGTTAATTAATTTGTCTTTTCTTTGACCTAAGTGTTTCTGCCAATCAATCACCTCCCCCTCCCCAGCTAACACACCTTCTGAACTAAGGTCGATCTCCAACGTGGGAAGCAACACAACCCCAACTCTTGACATTTCAGACAGAGTCACCTTCTGCTTCAAGGACATAAGAGATGTGGAGAAGCAATGTCCTGGAACCCGGATGGTGTCATTTTAAAGAAAGTGTGTTCAAGGCGATGTGTGGTGGACTTTTCTACTTCTTTCCAACTTCATTAGGCGTATACTGAAAATAAATTTATTATTAGGCTGTGAATATCTAGGGCAGTGACAGAGTGTCCTCAGTTTCATTGCCCCTGAAAGTTCTTGCAATAGGCACTGGTCCCAGAACACAGCACACCTGCTTCAAAGACCTCCTAGGGGCTGGGGTCTGAGGAAGCCCTCACCTGAGAATGAGGCCATCTTGAGGAACTAGGAGTGGGCTTTTTCCTTAAGTCACAACCTAAGAGGAATTTTCCCTTTGACTTTTCCAAGCAGGCTCATTTCCTCCCTGAACATTTTTGCCAGCTGCTTTCAATCCTAATATTTTGGCAGCTAAACAGCATGCTATTCTGCAAAAGAGCTGGGAAACTGCTAATGATCGCATATTAACAGCTTTTCAGCTCTCCCATGTTCCCCTTCAGGATCTAAGGTTGATACTAGGACATGTCTCCTGCCTTTTGTCCTGGACAAGAGAGGAGACTGTCTAGGGCTTCACCCTTTAGAGCCCTAGCCCCATATCTCAAACCCAGATAAACTATGAAGGAAAATATGGGTCCCTCTGTCACTCAGGATCTGCTGCTCAACCTGGTACATTCCTACTTTTTCTAAAGAGACTGGCAAAAGAGGGATTAAAGGACTCCAGCTATGTAGGAGCTGAGACAATGAAGACACACAGGTTTCCTAATGGTTCAACCTCGCATCTGATTACAAGTCCCTACAAGTGCTGTCACAGTCCATCTACACCACAACTTTAGCACAGGTAGCAGGTTACATTTTTTCCACTTTACAGAAGATAAGAGTAACTTGCTTAGGGAGGCACAGCCAGTAGGTGGCAGAACCAAGAGGGAGGCCCAGGTCTCTTGACTCTTCCCAGTGACACCAGTGTGTCAGTGTGGATTCTGGCAGTTCAAATTATCATAAGGGACTTGTGACTCCAAATGTACAGTAAGCACCATTTATGGCTTCATTCAATGGATATGCAACCACCGTCATGTAAAGAGGGTCTAGAATCTTTTGACATTGATATAGAATTCTACAGAAAAGTCTGGAAACTATCCACATCATTACAGGCTGCATCAAAGACCTCCTGGCAGAGAGGTGACATTCTTTGTCACTAGGGACACTGCTCACAAACATTCCTAGGAGTGAAGATAACTAGGAGTGTGGCATGAACATTGGCGTATGTTTGTGATGCACAGTGAACTTATAATTCACATAGACACAGAGCACATAGTAGGTGCTCAAAGATTTTATCAAGTGAGCATTGGCTGAACCCAAGAAGAAAAGCCTCATGCCAAAGGGAAAACCAGTCCCTGAGGGTAATGAGAGGGGAAATCAGCAAGCACATCCCCTTCCTCATTAGGGGAAAAGGAATGGAAACAAACAGCAAAAACATTTGGCACATTGTTCAATGCTGGAAAGCTGTTGCTTTTGAAATAATAACACAACTGTGCAGTCTCATTAGAGAGTCTAATGGGAAAAGAAAAGAAATACTCACAGCCAATTTCCTTCCTGTTCTTGTAGTTACTAGCCTATTTTTAAAGCACCAAGTGGGTTAAGTCCTTTTCCATCACCTCTTGTTCATTCATTCATTCATTTGATGATTGTTCCTGAGTGCTTATTCTATGCCAGGGACTAGAATCTTGGAGTTGAGGACACTAACATGAGCAAAACAGACCTAAGTCCTGCCCTCCTGAGGCTTACATTCTAGACAGCAAATGAAAGGTAAACTTGATAGGATATCAGTGGACAAAGGTAGACGACATGGGTGGTAAGTTCTATGAGAACAATGAGGCAGGGAAAGGGGACATGGGAGAAGAGCAGTTTTAAACAGTAAAGCCTCATTGAGAAGGTGATGTTTGAGCAGAAGACTTGCAGAAGCAAGTGGGGTGGATGTCTGAAGTAGAACATGCCTCACGTGCTCTAGGGCAGCTAGGAAATGTGTGAAAAGAGCAGGGAGAGGTCAGGGAGGTGTAGGATGAGGTTGGAGGAGAAAATAGGAATGATATAGAGAGCTTACAGGCTGTTGAAAAGACATGACATTTATTCTAAGTAAGATGAGAAGATTGACATGATGTGACCTGCATTTTAGCATGCTGCCCCGACTACAGTGTTGGGAGTCAAGGGTGGGATGAAGGCAACCACTTAGGAGGCTTTGGAAAGAATCCAGGAGAGAGATGATGGCGTTCTGGACCAGGGTGGTAGTAGGGGAGGCAGTGAGAGGTGGGTGGATTCTGGGTGTATTGTGAAGGTGGAAGAGAGATGATTTGCTGATAGATGGATGAGATGCAGAGTGGGAGGGGAGAAGATTCATCAAGGGTGATTCCAAGGTTTTGAACCTGAACAGTGAATGGTAAGAATACAGTTGCTATTAACTGATAGAAGGCATGTTCCCCCTACTGGGTTTGGGTAAGAGAAGCAGAAGTGTGATTTTGATTGTGTTAAGTTTGATATATCACATGTATATATATTTTATCTATCTTTTCTATCTGCCTATCTGCCTGAAGTTCAAAATAAAGGTTTTTATTTAGAGAAGAAAAAAAAGCCAGAGAATGGGACCCTGGGATTTGAGCAACCGAGCAGACTGTGAGGCTGGAGAGTGTAGCTTCTGGGGAGCCAAATGAAGAAACTTTCCAAGAAGCATCAATTGTGTCTGTTGTGTCCCAGGCTGGCGAGAAGCCGAGCAAAGTGAGGATTGAGGATTGATCACTGAGGATTGAGGACTGATCACTGGACTTAGTAACAGAGAAGTCAATGTGGGCTTGAGAAGAAGAACTTCAACGGGCTGAGATAGGGTGACAGCTGGACTATTGAGGTCTAAGAGAAATAGATGGAAATGTTATCAGTAAATATAGATGACTCTTGAGTGTTGGGGCTAAACGCAGGTGTAGAAAGAAGAAAGTGTAGCTGCAGGGGGCTGTCAGTCAATGGAGGATTTGGCTTTTGTAATGTGGCCAATATTACAGCACGTTTATGTAAACACTAGTCAGTGCCAAGAAAGCTTGTTGTTCAAGGCAGGAGGAGGAGAAGGACTTTAAAGAATATGATAATGGAGGAAATGGAGAGGGAAAACTGGCCACTTTGCTTGTGTCAAATCTTTAGGTGAGGATCAAAGCAGAATGACCTTGGTTGTAAAGTAAAAGAATGTGCCCATAAAATATCTGAAGAAATCTGTATGCACAGCAGTCACGCAACCTATCCTATATCTTGTAGGTGTGACAGGGCCCTTCATTATATTCCAGCCTGCCCGAGTAATAAAATGTCCAAACCCTCTCCATTGAGTCTTCTGAGTTCTTTAAAATACGCTGGGGCCTGTGCAGCCCTGGGATGGAACAGGTGCTGATGGGATGATCCAATAGAAAGGGAAAACTACTGATGCAAGACAGGAAGGATTGCTGGAGAAATGTCACCGAGTAGGCAAAAGGAGATTGGAATCTGAGCACAAGTTTAGAGGCTGGCCTCAGGCACACAGGTGAGTCATTGTGACAACAGAAGGGAAGATGAATGTTCAGGCACAGACACAGGCAGGTAAGAGGTCATTGAAATAATGGGATGCTACAGATGTTTCCTTCTTATTGCTTCCATTTTCTCAGTGAAAGAGGAAGCAAGACTAGGAGTTGAAAGTGAGGGAGGAAGGGGGAAATGTAAGAGGCATGAGAAGAGATATCTCTGGTATAAGGGTTAAATAACTTGACACAGCGCGGCTGGCATGTAGGGGGAGATGTTTATAAATGTTATGCCTCCCCTCTCATTGCAGGGAGTTTCCCTATCACCTTTGTGACCATTGTCCATAACATTTTTTTTTTTTTTTTTTTGTACTGGGGAATGGATGAACCCAGGGGCACAGATAAGCTACATCCATAGTCCTTTGTATTTATTTATTTATTGCAGTGCTGGGGATTGACTCCAGGGCCTTGTGCATGCAAGGCAAGCACTCTACCAACTGAGCTATATCCCCAGCCCTTTGTTTTTATTTTTTAATTTGAGACAGGATCTCACTAAGTTGCTGAAGTCTTGTAAAGTTGCTGAGATTAGCCTCCAATTTGTGATCCTCCTGCCTCAGCCTCTTCTCCTGAGTCATTCAGATTACAGGCGTGTGCCACCATTCCTGGCTCCATTGTTAAATTACGCACATTGTTTTTATTATAATATTTCATGCTCAATGTAGAAAATTATGGAAAATACAGAAAAATATAAAGAGAAAATTTTTTTCATAATTTTTCCCTAACGAAAGCAGCTCTTAGCAGTTTGATATATACTCTTCCAATACTCTTTCTATAAATACATTATATATACCTATCTTTACACATTACTTTTTCGCTTCACACTGTATTTGACTCTTTTCCCATGTCACTAGGTAGTGTCCAAAAATATGACTTGATGTCAACACAGCAGCCCATCATGTGACTGGCATATCATTTAAAACTTTCTTATTTTGGACATTAAAGTTCATGCCAACTTTTCACGTTTATAACTGACACTACAAGGGACACCCTTACAGAGAAATCTTTACACTTTGATGAATTCTTTAGAGTAAATGCTTAGAAGTGGAATCATTAGGTCAAAGGTCAGGGGCTTTTTTAAAAGGCTTTTGTTACTACTGCCAAACTGCCTTCCAGAAAAGTTATGCCAATTTACACTATTCCAGCAGCATATGACTGTGTATGACATTCTTAAAATCTTTCTAAGGCAGTTAAAGTTCTGTTTTAAGTTCTTTTCTTAAGGACTTGGGAATGTCAACTTCTTTTCTTAAATTCACTTCATTTGCGTTTCTTGGGAATGCCTCTGTGTTTGGGATTGAAAAAAAAAAATTCCTCCTCTCGGTGGGAACAGTTTGAAGCAGCTGGGGTTGTCTGGTTTGATCCCTTTCTGTGACATTTCCCTGCTTGAAGACCCAGCTCCCAGGAAGCTCTGTCAAAGACTCAGGCAAAATCCTGCCGCTGATTCCTCACTCCCAAGCTCTCCGGAAGGCTCCTCCAGGCCCTTCCTGCCCCTAGATGGCACCTCCATATCAGGGTGACTTTGCTTCTGCAGGATTCCTTCCAAACCCCGACAGACAAAAGGTCCTTTTTAATATTCCACGAAGAAGAAAAAAAATATTCCACGAAGAGAGATTTCATCACATCCGCGAACTGGCAAACAGGAGCCGCCCCAGCAGAGACGCAGCTGGGAAGAGGGCGGTGCAGCGTGCAGCGTGCGGGTTCCAGGCTCCCGCGCTGTGCCGGGAGGCGACTTCTCGTTAAACAGTCCTTCCCACCCAGCCCAAGGAAACCGGAACCACTGCACTGTTAGCACTGTTTTTTTTTCTTTTTTTTTCTTTTTTTTTTTTTTTAATGCTTCTTTCCCGAATATCCTTAGCACTCTTTTTATTCGAGACCCAGCTTGTCCATTTTTATCCACAGACCTTCTGAACAGAAGTTTTAGCCAGAAAGGAAGATGTTCAGGCAAATTTCTGGGAAATAGAAAAACTTCCTTTTCAAACTGCTTATTTTGTTAGAGATGTCTTTATTCTCACTCTGCCTCGTTTTACACACACACACATGCATGCACAGACAAACCTATCACCACATACATGTCCCCACTTAGCATATCATACACATACACACTACCCCTCAGACAAGAGTTCATACCACACATCATAGACCCCACTGCACATGCACACACACCTCACACACGAAACACTCCATCTGCACAATTTATATGAACATTTATACCACACCACTACATATCCACACACATTACTGCTATATCCATGCCTACATTCAACTATAGTATACACACCACACTGCACACATACATAATACCATGTACACTCACACATAAGACAAAGTTGACCTATGCAGCACAATCACACCATGACACACCACATGTGTACATATCCCAGCCTCACCGCCATGACCACCTCCCCATCCATGGCCCCCACATACACACGCCTCTGCTCCCTTCTCCCCTACCCATTCCAGCCTCCAACTTTTGCAAACATGTGGTTCTATCACTTGCATCAGGATGAAAGGCATGTGTGCCATCCTGGCTACACTTCCTGTCCTAACAGACACCTAAGTGCCTCAGGCATCTTGATTCCTGCTCCTGAGGAGAGAGGGAAAGGAGCTCTGGGATGGATCAGAGGATTAATTAGAAATTACTGAGGCAGTAGCTTTAGTCCAGAGCAAGCCTTGGACCGAGACCTTTTCCCAGCTTGCTCATTAACATGGCTCATGGAATTCACAATCTGGACTAAATTAAGTCTAGGGCAGATGGTCAGGGGTAGACAATAAGAATCTTGAAGCACCCACCCTTCTAATTTTCTTCCATGTTCTTCATTTAAAGATAAAGAGATTTAAAAAATAGAGTCTCAGAGGTATGAAGGAGCTATAACTACACAGCTCTGCTAATTAGAAAGAGCAAATCTAATCAATGCCTTCTGTCAGGCCTACAGATTATCTATGGTAACATTTTCATGCCGCAGTGGTTCCTGCCTGGTTCCCTGCCTCCTTCAGAGTCACTCCCCTTTCCCCCTTAGCCAGAGTACTATGAGAGACCATGAGCTATTTATTTTATTTTATATATATATTTTGGTACTGGGGATTGAACTCAGGGGCACTTGCCCACTGAGCCATATCCCCAGCCCCCCCCCTTTTTTTTTGTATTTTATTTAGAGACAGGGTCTCACTGAGTTGCTTAGTGCCTTGCCAAGTTGCTGGGGCCAGCTTTGAACTCTTGACCCTCCTGCCTCAGCCTCCTGAGTGGCTGGGATTACAGGTGAGTGCCTCCATGCCTGGATGCATGAGCTATTTTTAATACCTGCCTTGGAAAATCATCTTCAAAAAGCAAACCTGCTGCAAACTACCCCAGCCAGGCACACCAAAGCCAAAGCTGAACAAAGACCCCAGGACCCCTGTGTTGGCATCACCCATGCTGCTTTGTCCTTTCCTTTAGTTTGGATGATTAAAAAGCATTCCTCTTGAATAGAGGTGTCAGTTGTGAGTCACTCATGCTGAGTAAATTATTAAATTATTTCAACCATTGGCACATTTCCAAATACCAGTACAGGTGGTAGATGGCAGTGGTTAAGATCTTGGGCTCTTGGGGCTAGGGTGGTGGCTCAGTGGTAAAGCACTTGTCTCACATGTGTGAGGCCTCAGCACCACATAAAGATAAATAAAATAAAGGTATTGTGTCTATCTACAACTAAAAAATAAATATTAAAAAAAGAAAAGATCTTGGGCTCTGGATTCAAATAGTCTTATGTTTGAATCTTGGCTACACCCCTGAGCCACAGAGCCTGAGCCAAGGTCTCTGTAAAACAGATAACAGAAATCACTTCTAAGAGTAGGTAGAAAGGATTAAATGAGATGGTGCACCGTGCCTGGCAAGGCTGCAATAAATGGTAGCTGTTTCTATTATGAGTGTGTTCTAAGTTTCTGGCCCTGAAATATCTGATGAACGGGCTCATCATTGTAGAACTTTTCTTGCCCTGACAGTACTCTGCAAGAGGAAATAAGGAAGGGAGATTTTAGCAACATATTTAAAAAAAAAAACATGAACTGTTGCCTCTTAGTTGTGGTGAGAGATCAGCAGGGAGTCCCAGTGTTTCAATCTACCTTTCTTGCATCTGGGGCACTGGTCACCATAAAGATTGACTGTGTGGTAATTGTGTGCTTTCCTTTCTCCTAGCTCCCCTAAGGAAACCACCTTTGTCTGTTTTAACTTATTCACCCATTTGGAAAGAAGTCTTCCTTCTCTGTTATGCTGAATTGGCGAGTAAATTTTTATAGTAAGAGTACCTGTTATTACCAGTCGATCTCTCTTTCAATAGTAAATTATTATTATATACTTGGCTAAAAAAGCCTGTGCTGTTTTAATGTGTAAAGGCCAATTAAGCAGAACAATAAAATTTGAAGTAATAATAGTGACATCTTGCCTTTCCACGGTGCATTTATTTTGCGAGTCCATAGTACGTCAGCAGGCTGCTCTCTGACCTCCGTTGGCCAAGAAAGCCTGGCATTATGCCTTTTATTCTGTTTGGAACCCTAAGTTTTCAGGTCACATGTCCCTTTGGAAATCTCTGTGCCGTGCATCCTCAGGCTCTTGACGACAGCTGTGCCCGGCTGAGCCAGCCCTAGTTGTGGTGAGATGAGACTGTTTTTCTGCAAACATGTACCTCTGACCCCAAAGAGGCAGTTTCTTTATTATGGCCATTTATTATTTACAAAGCTCTGCAGGTGTACACGGTATTTTATGAGACACAAAGACAAGGTCCCTGCCCTGTGGACTGAGAGGTTTTATCTAGCATTTCATCTATGTGGAGATGCAAGGCAAGCAGGGCTCATGACCCATGCTTGGCGTCTGGGGCATCAGAGTGGAAGGAAGGATTTCAGATGAGGAATTTTAAATGGGGGAAAGCTAAGCAGGTGCATGCCACTTGAAGCATCACTCAGGATCTAGCAAAGTTGAGTGGTGCTCTGTGTTCCGGTGTGGCAAAGACAAATTCTGCCCATGTACCTTGGAACAGGTGAGGAGGAAAAAGTTCAAAGAGTAGGAAGAGACAACAAATGCTCTGTTAGACCCAAGAGCCTCTTATACCTCTTCTCCCTGACTCTTGACAGCTATTTTGTTTTGGGGAGTGATGGAGACTGGGAGGAACATTAGTCCTCTCTATCTTAGCATATTATTACTAGCCACTGTGTAGCTTTAAGCAGATTTATTTTTCTTCTCAAGAAGAGTGAATTTCAGGTTGTTTGGACTTCAGTCTTCAGCCACTCCCTGCTGCTGTCTCAGCTGTCCATACTTCTGTCTCAGCCAGGCTAGCCTAATGGTGTCTCCCAGTCATTGTAGGTTGCCATAACCTGCCTGCACTATCTATCCAGTAACCTCACAGACATTCGTGGAGTGGCTCCCAGGGGACAGGCCCTGGCCTGGAAAGATGAACAAGACCCCATTCTTGCCCCCAAGAAGCAATAGACAAATATGTAAAGGCAGTGAGGTTGGGACCAAAGCTGCCCTTTCCTGCAGGAGGAGACAGAGGGCTTGGCAATGTGTGTACACATTCCTTCAAAGCTTCAAATCACTCATTTGGCACATTCCTGGGTTCCCACCCTCTGGAACAAGGGCTCCCACCCTAGGAAGGCTCAGAAACCCAGCCTTGCCCTGGGCTCAGGAAAATCTGATCACGTCCTTGGCATGGGATTCTTCCTGCTCAGAGCTCAGGGCTTAGTCCAATACCAGGCAGGTTTTGCAGCCAGAAGCAAATATAAATTTGGCTGAGTAGCACTAGTAAAAGTAAAATAGATTCTGTAATGTACCAAATATGCACCAGATGGCTCTGCTTCCTACCAGCTCTGTGAGGCTGGTTAACAAAGCCTACTGCCCTCCATCTCCAGCACCTCCATGGCCATTATCATCATCATCACCAGTAGTAGCAGCAGCAGCACCATCATCATCACTATCACCACTACCATCATCATCATCATCACCATCATCATCATCTTATTAAAAGCCCTCTGGTACATGGTGTTTGCAGAACACTCTGATTCTGATGTCTACCTGAGACTCTCTCCTATTTCCTCCCTCCTCGTTTGCCTCCTTCAGCCTTCACATCCCAGTCATGTCTGTGCTCTTGGTTATTGCTCCCTCCATAGGCCTCCTCTCTCCTCTTGCCTCTCTCCGTTTCCCACTCTCTTCCATCTTTTTATTCTCTTCCTCTTTTCAAGCCAGTGTCTCTCTCGGTTTGACAGACAACACATTTTTCCCTCAGATCTCTTGCATCAGAATTATCTAGGGAATATTTTGATGGTGCAGATTTCTGGGAACCTATCTGCCAACCCCCCCATGCTAATTCAGGGTACCTAATTGTGGTCTGTGGGCATTTGCTTTTTTTTTTTGGTACCACAGATTGAACTCAGGGGCACTCGACCACTGGGCCACATCCCCAGCCCTTTTTGTATTTTATTAGAGACAGGGTCTCACTGAGTTGCTAAGTGCCTCGCCATTGCTGAGGCTGGCTTTGAACTTGCGATCCTCCTGCCTCAGCCTCCCAAGTGCTGGGATCACAGGCGTGAGCCACTGCACCCAGTTGGCATTTGCATTTTAACAAGTTCCCTGCCACAGAGGTTGAGAAATTCTAACACTCTTTTGTTCCAACAAGAGCCAAAGACTCAGCCTTTCAGCTTCCCAGTTTAGAGAGACTCCAATCAGAAGCGAGTCATAGAAGGGACACCAAGTGACATGATAGAACTGGCTTGTCACTTGCAAAAGCAAAATCTTTAGGAAATTTGCAAGCTGGTTATTAGCCCTTTGATAGTTTGAAGGTCACTATGAGAGGAGTATTTACACCGCAGGAATCATCAGACCCTATAAATCAAAGCTTTAGAGAAAGAACTGGTTTAAGCATATCCCTGGACACCAAGTATCATCTAGCTCAGCTCTGTGATACACAGATGAGAGTAAGAAGGCCCAAGTGCTAAAGGCCTGCTCAAGGTCTTGCAGCAAGTGAGGCTGAAGTCACAGCTAGGATGATCCCTGTTCTGGTTGCATGAGAGTCCTTTGCCTTCTTCTTCTTCTTCTTCATCTTTTTTTTTTTTTTTTTTTTTTTTTTTTTGTGTACCAGGGATTGAACTCAGGGGCACTCGACCACTGGGCCATATCCCCGGCCCTTTTTGTATTTTATTTAGAGACAGGGTCTCACTGAGTTGCTAAGTGCTTCGCCATTGCTGAGGCTGGCTTTGAACTCACGATCCTCCTGCCTCAGCCTCCCAAAGTGCTGGGATTACAGGTGTGTGCCACCGCGCCCAGCCTGCCTTCTTCATAAATGCTTTGCACCTGTTGGGAGGTTGGTCTGTAAGGATTTCTCCACATAGTTTACATGTGGTTCTTTGATCACAAGCTACAATTCTGGCTCCCCTAAACAGAAAAGAAGCCCAACTGATGGGTCTCACTGAGCTCACAGAGTTGGAAGGAAGGCTGGAAACCAGGCTCAAAGAAGGATTGAGTTGGGTGCTGAGGGAGATGTAGAAGGGTGTAGGCAGCCAGGGCAAGATGGCAAGAGAGGAGGTCAGGGGCAGGGCCAGAACAAAGGAGCATGGAGAGGGTCTTCTAATGAGGTCAACTTCCTGGTTAATGAAACTGCTCGTGGACACCAGCGGGGACCCAATCAGAGAGACAGTTCTATGCTCATGCTCCTAAGTGGGGGATCCAATAGAGAAACCAAAACAGACGTGTGGATACAGGGAGCACCAATCAATAATAATGAGGAGAGTATGGGCAGGGGAGGAGATTAGGAAAGGAGGAAATTCCAGAGAGAGGGTTCACCTCCTGTACCCTCTCTCATTGTATTGACTATTATCTAGAAGTTAATGAGCCTCAGGTGTGGTTTTTTTCCATCGCACATCCCCACTTTGGAAGCATTTCTCAGATCCAACTCTCCTTTCATTCTTGCTGTCATTGCCTTAATTCAAATTTGCATCACCACTTTTTGTTCTTTTGTGGCAGCCTCTGGACTCTTCCTCCATCTTCATTTTCTTCTTGCCCAACCCACACTCTACCTTGTACCAACTTACTTCTTAAAAAGTGGATAGATCGGGCTGGGATTGTGGCTCAGTGGTAGAGCACTCGCCTACCACGTGCGCGGCCCGGGTTCGATCCTCAGCACCACGTACAAATAAACCCATTTAAATCCATTGTGTACAACTAAAGCAAATAAATAAATATTAAAAAAAAAAGTGGATAGATCATCTCATTCCCATCTGCAAACGGCATCCAATAATACCTTCCTCCTCTTTTTTTCTCAAAATAAAGTCCACGCCCCCTACCTGCTATACAAGGTATCTTGGGATCTGATCTTGACCCCATCCTCCAACCCATCTGCCCCTTGCTGCAGATCCTGGCCTTTGCTGCTGGACCTCTCAGCATACATACCAAGCCTTCTTCACTCTTGTCACTTGTCCTGTGCTTTTCCTCTGTATGCAGTGCCTCTGCTCAGAATCTTTCCCCAGAAATATCTCACTCATCTTTTATGACCCAGAGCCCAAGCTAGAAGATGTGGGCTGAATGACAACATGTCAGGTGGATGAGAAAGTGGAGATTGCCTTGGTGAGACTCCGCTGATCTGCTCAGCCAGGTTTTTTATTCTTTGTATTCTATGTTTCCATGACTCTTCGTTCACAGAACACTATTCCCATCTTAGTAAATGCATTTGAATGTACCTTTCAACTTATCAAGTTTTTGGCCACCCAGGACCTTTTCACATCCTTCCTGTATTTGGTGAATTCTGTTTTATTAATTCCCCACATCCGACCTCTGAGAGCAGATGTGTGCTCTCCTGGCCGCCCTGTGGCTAGGGTGCAGGATGTGTGGGTACCACACATGCCCATGCAGGACTCTGAACCAGGAGCTATGATGGAAAGCCATGACATCTAGGAAGAGCAAAAGCAGCACTTATCCAACAGTCTCAGGAGACTCTGATGAGAACATCCAGGGCCCCACCTTGACAGGGTCACCAGTTCAAGTTGCATGTTAGTGCTGACAACAATGCCAGCGTTGTCTCCTCTCGACTAGTTCTGCATAGTTTTAGGAGCATTTTTTCCTAAATAGCTCCCCAGAGATTTCGTGATCTAATATTCTTTTTATAAAAATATATGTTTTCTGTAGGTGGACACAATGCCTTTATTTTATTTTTATGTGGTGCTGAAGATTGAAACCAGTGCCTAATGCGTGCTAGGCGAGTGCTCTACCTCTGAGCCACGACCCCAGCCCTGATCTAACATTCTTTAACAAATTTGTTTTCTGCTTAGAGTGGCTAGAGTTGGTTTCTAGTTTTTGCAACCAAGAAGCGTTTTAGTTTGAAACACCTTCCAGAACAGAAACCACAACTGTTTACTTATTTATTCCCTGTATACAATGTGTAATACTCAGTTGCTTAGGATTATTAAAAGAGCCATATTGGGCTGGGGGTATAGCTCAATGGTAGAGCACTTGCCTAGCATGTGGGAGGTACTGGATTTGATCTCCACCACTGGGGAGAAAAAAAAAAAAAAGGAACATAGAGCGACCCATAAGATTAATTTTCATGTGGAATTCCTTTACTGCTTGACTTTTCCATAAAGCTTGGAATTTCATTTTATGTCACTTTTTAAAATGCCACTATGTCCTTTCCTTCTTTTTGTTTCTTCCCCACACAGGTTAATGGAAGGATTAAATGAATTTCACCGCCTGAAATGTGAAAGCATTTCTCAGAGATAGTGACAGCACAGGCCGCCTGTGTGCCTTTTCCTTACAAAACCCTGGGAATGATTTCCTTTTGTGATAGGGGTCTTGGCTAGCATGAGGGCAGAATTCTGGAGGCCTTTGATTTCATAAGGTGTTTGGTGGAGTCTCGCCTTATTTTCTCCAGGTCAAGACAGAAAATGTGAGCTGAATGATAAGACATTAGGTGGATGGAGCAGGTAGAGATTGGTGGCTGCCCATGAAAATCGCATCTCCCCTTCCTCCCCAGGAGCAGGACAGCTGCATTTCCCACCTCTGTACAGGCAGCTGCACTTTTGCGTCTGAGTTCTCTCCACTGGCATGTGAGCAAAAGTAGTGCATGCCACCTCCAGGCACGCCCACAAACCTCCCACCCTCACTCCTCCATGCTCTTTTCCTCTTTATTTTGGAATGGTGACAAACAAAGCAACTTAGGAAGCCACAGGCTGAGGAAGGCAGAGTTGTTGCAGCCTGGATCCCTGACTGATGGTGAGAAGATAACATACCAAAGTGGGCATGGTTTAATACAAGAGTGTCCTAGTGTATTTTATGCTGCTATAACAAAATACCACATCTGGGTAATTTATAATGAACAGAAAAATTTGGGGGTTTATGGTTCCGAAGATCAGTAAGTGTAAGAGCACAGCACTAGTGTCTGGCAAGAGAATTTGTGCTTCAGCATCCCACAATGATGGAAGAGCAAGAGAGCAAGGGGGAAGGTAGCGGTGGCAAATTGCTCTTTGCTTTTTTTTTTTTTTTTTTTTTTTTGGTACCAGGGATTGAACCCAGGGATGCTTAACCACTGAGTCACATCCCCAGTCCTTTTTTATATTTTGTTTAGAGACAGAGTCTTGCTGAGTTGCTAAATTCCTTGCTAATCTGCTGAGCTGGGTTTGAACTCGCAATCCTCCTGCCTCAGCCTCCTGAGTTGCTGGGATTACAGGCGTGTACCCCTGCACCTGGCTGCAAATTTGCTCTTGCAACAATCTACTCATAAAACAGACAACCCACTCCTGTGATGAGATTAATCCATTCAAGAAGAAAGGGCCCTTATTTCCTAATCACCATTTTTTAGGCCCAATCTCCAACACCATTGCATTGGAGATTAAGTTTCCAATTCATGAACTTTGAGAGACACATCCAAACTATAACCGTTGGGAAATAAGCTTGTCAGTCTGTTCATCCTCTAGGTTATTAAGGGGTTCTCATTACCGAAGTGAATTTCCTTTAATACACAGGGTTAGCTTGCTTAAAGCATATCTGAAGAACAGTGACCAATGCTTCATTATCAACATGAACGGAGAACACCAGGGGCATGCCGCGGGGCTCTGGCTTTGATGCTGATGCAGGCTACTTGAAACAATAACTCAGACTAAACTGTGGGAGCTGTACTTATCAGATTTACAGATGACACAATGTGAGAGGGATAGCTGGACAAATTCAAAAAGATCTCAGCAAGATAAAAATAACAGGTGCTATTTTCTAAGCACTTAATGTGAGCCAGGCTCTGGGTTAAATGCTTTCCTTATTTAATGCTTATGATAATCCTATGATAGAGGAATATTATCTCCTTTTCCAAAATGGGAAAGCAGTAATGTCCAGAGATTAAATACAAAGCTGATAAATGAGGGGCTGGGGTTGTGGCCAGTGGTGGAGTGCTTGCTAGCATGTGTGAGGCACTAGGTTCGATCCTCAGTACCACATAAAAATAAACAAAATAAAATAAAGACATTCTGTCCATGTACAACTACAAAAAAAAAAAAAAAAAAAAAAAAAAAGCTGATAAATGATCTCACTAGAATTGGAACCGGGATTCTGTTCCTGACCACTTGGCTCAGCATGGCTCTGTGTCCAGGTTGGTCTGGGACAGTCCTGGTTATCTCAATACATTTGTTAATAGCAAATCAGCTCGCTCTTTCAGTCTCAAAACTGTCACAATTTGGGTGACAAATTACACAATCACCTTAGTGATTCTGCTCAGTCTAAAACTAGCAAGATAAAATTTAATAAGAAGCCACGTAGAGCTCCATACATCAAATGCTCAAATATGGAAAATCCAGTGCAGGAGTTTTGTGCTCTCAAAGATGACATTGAGCCAATGGTATGCTATTGGTATAAAAATGGCACTGGAAACTATCATATCATCTAATAGGTGAGGTGATTCCAGAACAAAGCACAGGGCAGTTCTGTTGTGCTTGGTGCTGGGCAGGCCGTATCAGCACTGTGGAGATCCTTTCAAGGAACTGAACTTCAGAGGAGTGGACAAACACCACTGGAGCATGTTCAGAGGATGGTGGGCTAGTGCAATATTGGTAAATTAAGTCACATGATAACTGGGTGAGGGCACAAGGGATGCTTTGCCTGGAGTCAAGCAAACTTTGGGGACATGTGGGCTGTCCTCATATATCCCAAAGGCTGCCATGTGGGGGAGGGATCAGGCTGATGCCAGGGACTCCAGATGGCAGATCCAGGACTAGGTGGAATGACAAGGAAGCAGATTCCAGCTCAATTTCAGGAAGAACTTTCTAACAATCTGAGCTGTCTGACAGTATGCCTGCCTCGCAAAGGATGGAGCAGCCGGTCCCTGGTTGTGTTCAAGCCAAGGCAGGCTAAACCCCAGTCAGAGATATAGCATTGGTGGCACCTACCCTGGCAGTGGGGTTGAGCTAGATGACCTCTACAATTCTTTCTCAAATTCTGTGACTTCAACAGCAGGAGCAAACTGCTGGCACAAAAGAGAGCATAGAGTTTATTCAGTATGTGAATGGAAGAACACATCATAGCCTAGATTTTATAAAAGGCAAGTAGACTGTGCCCTAGATTTGCTCTCTGGGTTGTCCTGTGGTCCATAACCAGTTCTAAGTATCATGGTCTGCTAAAGCAGTTTGAGGACTTGAATGAAGCTAGTCAGATCTGTACATGGAGTCAGGAGATAGAGATTGCATCTCAGCATCCAATGAGAAGAGCTCCTGGGTCTTCAGAGTTCAGGAAAGTGGAGGGAAGAATCTCTGACCATCCCTTGTGTAGGAACAGAGGAGAAAGAAATGGAACCAGCATTGTGGTACCCAACCGGAGAGCAGAATGCTGCCAGTGCCTGCCCCTTGCCACCCCTGTGAGAGTTGCTAGTCCTCAGACTTCTCATCCAGAGCAACAAACTTTTTCATTCACCTGCAACCAAGGGCAGGGAGCTAGGCTGATGGTTGAGGACACAGTGATGGACAAAGCAGAATATTAAGTTAGGATGTTTCTTGGTTACAAGTAATGACAACAACAAAGACAAAAATAAAAACAAAAACAAAAACAAAAAACCCTCAAACTTGTTTAAATGTAAAGGGAATCTTTTGGTCTGTGTAACTGACAAGACTAGAGTTAGTTCTGTGCCATGGGTCAAACGTGGCTTGTTCTCTCTAAAAATTATTTTGCAATTTATTCCCATGGTGAGACATTAAGAGGGTGGAAACAATCTGATTATGGAGTTTGCTGGTGGGTGTAGGGGTGGTTCTTTGGGAGGTGATTAAAATTAGTCAAGATCATTTGAGTGGAGTCCCCATGATTAAATATCGGTGTCTTTATAAGAAGATGGAGAGAGACCAGAGCACATATATACACATCCACTAGCTGCTGTCTTTTGCCATGTGATGCCCTGAGCCACCTTGGGACTTTGCCAACAAGAAGACCATTACCAGATGTGATCCCTCAACCTTGGTCCAGACTGTGAGCCAAAATAAACCCATTTTTTTTATAATTTACCCAGTCTTTGTGTTGTGTTATTAGCAACAGAAAACAAATGAAAATACTAATTTCTGGCAATGCTTGACATCAGTGGCTCCAGGGGCTCAAGCAGAGTGCCCTGGACCCTGTTTCTTATCTCTGCTTGGTTCTGCTGCTGGCCAGACTCTACCATCACAGCCCTTACCTCCATCTAACCTGGGTGGTTTCCCATGTAGCCCAGCAGGGTAGAAAGAGCCCAGGGCTCATCGTATTCAGGCAGAGCCATGAGGCTTAGTTTGACTGAAGTGGTACCAGTCACGTGCCAACCCTGAGCCAATGGCTGCATCAGGGAGAGCAGAGGTGGGGTATGCAGGTTAGTTTAAGCTCCACAACTAGAGCTGGGTGTTGGTGTCAGTCCTACATGAGTCACAGCTGACGTGGGGAGGGAGGAAGTATTCCCAAAGGAAACTGTTTTCCTGCGGAAGGGAAGTAACACTAGGCTTACAAACAGACGCCCAGCAGTCATGGTTCCTGATCACAGGGAGCCTCTATGGAAGCACTAAACAGCTATGACTCCAAGGTGGTGTTCCCATTACAGAGGAAGTCTGGGTGCCCTCGAAGCAGGGAATTACCTCACCCAGGCAGTGAGTGATAGGGTTAG
The DNA here is from genome assembly GCA_025594165.1 of Tamias sibiricus. NCBI lineage: Eukaryota > Metazoa > Chordata > Mammalia > Rodentia > Sciuridae > Tamias > Tamias sibiricus. Next base: position 104,857,040 of record CM046658.1, on the reverse strand, counting down.
GGAAGTCTTTCTGAAGGAAGTGACATTTATACTGAGACCTGAGCATGAATAAGATTGAACCAGTTGCTGAGGAAAAGATTGTTCTAGGTAGATGACAGGGCATGACAAGCTCAGGGCTGAAAGAAATTCAGTGTGGCAGGCGTGAGGAATGCCGGGAGGCAGGAAGTGGCATGTTCCATTTCCACTGCTCTGGAAGTGGACTGTTTTGCTAAGAGTGGGAGGGTAAGGTGAGATGGGGGAGGCTCATTCTTCCTAAGAGTAGCCAGTGGCAGCAGAGGAGGCTAAGAGCTCTTGGATTGGGGCAGTGCTGGTGTATCCTCCCACTGTCCCACGGGGTGACACAAGAACTCTGAGGGAAGAGGACACAGCATGGGTAAGTATGGATGAAGAGAGCAGAAACCTGGGGCTTCCCATCTCAGCAGGGTCGCGGAAGCCCCAAGCTGCCACAGTTTTGCCTAAAGCTGACTTGAGATTAGAGTCTCTATTACATTATAGACTGAAGTAGGCTCTGCATTAATAGTTTTTGCTAGATCTTAAAGCATGAGGTATGAGTCTTTAGAGAAAAGGTCCTTATCCCTGGCTGTATATCAGGATTTCCTAGAGAGCAGTTTTAGGGGTTTTTATGGTGACTATGACTGCATGGTGGTGGCCCAAGCCCCGCATGTATTCCTGGGAGTGCTGGCCTGACAGCCACTGTCCCATTGCTACTGTGCTGGGGAGAACATCATGCAGTGGCTAAGAGTGTGGGCCATGGAGTCTGACAACCCTGGTTTTAAATCTCAGCTCATCCATGGACCGTGTGATCTTGCATAGGCTTCAGGGCCTTGCCAGGCCTCCTTTTCTTCCTCTGTAAGGAAAGGATAATGATAGTACTGACCGCCTGGGATTTTTTTTTTTTTTTTTTTTTTTTTTTTGGTACTGGGGATCGAACCCAGGGCGCTCAAGCATGAGTCACATCCCCAGCCCTTTTTATTTTATATTTTGAGACTAGGTTGCTTAGGGCCTCGCTAAATTGCTGAGGCTGGCTTCAAAACTGTGATCCTTCTGCTTCAGCCTCCCGAGCCGCTGGGATTATAGGTGTGCACCACCTCGCCCAGCTCCTGGGATCTTTGTAAAGATTAAGTGAAATTATATTAGTAAATCACCTAAGATAAACTTTCCAAATGGAAACTATTGTTACTACTATGTTAGAGATAACTCCATGGTTTTTTTTGTTTGGTTGGTTGGTTTTTTTTTTTGGTACTGGGGATTGAACTGAGGGGCATTGACCACTGGGCCACATCCCCAGCCCTTTTTTGTATCTTATTTAGAGACAGGGTCTCACTGAGTTGCTGAGTGCCTCACCATTGCTGAGGCTGGCTTTGAACTTGTGATCCTCCTGCCTCAGCCTCCCAAGTACTGGGATTACAGGCGTGCGCCACCGCCCGGCTAGAGATGACTCCATCTTTACAACCATCCAAATGTCATTTATTCATTCACTTATTTCAGCAATATTTCCTGAGACTCTAATCCCAGATGCTGGGAATACAGCAGTGAACAAGGCATACAAAAGTCCTTGTCCTGGTGATTTTATATTGTATTCAGGGAGACAGATGAAAAACAAATAAATAAGTTATATGATATCAGACCAAAAAAAAAAAGAAATATTAATTTAGAAAAATTTTTCAATATCAGACAGTGACATGAGACTTGAGGAAAATACAGAAGAATGAGGGGTCAGCAGGGGTGCAGGGGATGTTTTATATAGGGTGATCATAAAAAGCCCCACTGAGAAGGTGACAGAGACCTGAGGATGGGAGGGAAGCGGGCATATGGAAAGAGTACAAAGAGCAGGGATGGGTTTGGCATATTCAAGCAAGAGCAAGAAGACTCCTTGGCCAGAGCAGCATGAGGCCAGGGACAATGGGCTAAGAGGAAGGAAAGGGAGGCAGAGGCCACTCCTGAATGTAGACACTGAGTTAGATGATGAAGGGTTTGCAAAGCTAAGCGATATTTTCTCACCTGCTTTTTTGGGGGGAGGGCGCACACTGGGCTTGAGCCCAGAGGCATTCTATTGCTGAGTCACACCCTAACCCTTTCTATTTTTTATTTTGAGACAGGGGCTCCCTAAGTTGCTAAGGCTGGCCTTGAACTTGTGATTCTCTTGCCTCAGCCTACCAAGTTACTGGTATTACAGGCATGCTCCACCACACCTAGCTCACCTACATTTTATAAAGACCACTCTGGCTGCTGCAGGGAAAACTGGAAAGTGTGGCTTAGGCACCTACTAAAGGATCACATGCCTTTGTTCTACCCTTGGGTAGCCTCCAAGATGGCTTCAATCAGCCTCACCTGGTATTCACACCCCACTATAATCTCCTCCCTGTGAATGTGAATTGGACCTAATGAGTTGCTTCCATTGAATATAATATGGCAAAAATAACATTGTTGTGTTTTTTTCTGAGATTAGATTATAAAAAGATTATGATTTCCATCTTGCTCACTTTTGCTAACTTGCTGTGTTGTGAGCTGCCCCAGGAAGAGGTCCAGGTAGTAGGAACTGATTTCTCCAGCTAACATCCAGTGCAGACCTGAGGCCTGCCAACAGGCACCTGAGCAACCTTGGAAGTGAATCCTCCTTCAGGTGAGCTTTGGGATGACCACCATCCTGACAACACCTTCCTTTCAGGCTTGTGCAAGAGACTCTGGGCCAGAGGCACCCAACTAAGCCACACTTAGATTCTTGACTCACAGCATCTGTAAGATAATAAAATTTTGTTGCTTTAGGCCACTTAGTCGTGGGGTTATTTATTCTATGGCAACTGATAACTAATACACTTTGTAAGAGTTGGTAAAATATAAATCCAGGGCAGCCAAATCATCAGCATGAGAATTTCAAGAGGTCACTGGGAGTTCCTCTCTCAGACATGTCAAGGCTCCTGCAACTCTTTCATATCTGTAATCAAGTCATCTCAGTGAAGGCTTTCTTGGCTACCCTTTAAAAATGACAAGCCACCCCTATTCTCCATGCTCTCCTGCTTGATTTTTCTCTTCAACTCTTGTCACCGTCTGATGTTCTATACATCTTACTCATCTGTTTATCATCTGTCTCTCACTCACCTCCCCCCTCTAGAATGCAGGTTCTGTGTGAGCAGAGATTTTTTTAAAATTTCTTTTAATTTTTAGTTGTAGATGGACACAATACCTTTATTTTATTGATTTATGTGGTGCTGAGGATAAAACCCAGTGCCCCATGCATGAGAGGCAAGTGCTCTACCACTGAGCCACAACCCCAGCCCATGAGCAGAGATTTTTGATGGATACTGCATTCCCAGTATCTCGAATCCTATATTATGTAGTAAATGCTCAAAGACATTAGTCCCCACATTTCCTGCTGAGCCTGAGCAGGGAAGGTAGGAACAAAGGAGTGACCAGAGTTGGCTGAAGACTGTATTATTCTTTCAGCAGTACTCCACTTACAGAAAGAACAAAGAGCATCAATCAAAGTGAACCACAGTGTCTGGGAGGCAGCGAGAATTTCAGAACACAGAACTCGAGCAGTGAGAGAGAATGTGCGAAAGATGAGAGAATGAAAGGGAGCCCTGGAGAAGCAACATCTGGGGGCAGACATCGCCATGATGAGCAAAGCTGCCCTCGGGATACATGTTGGCCTGATGCAATGGCACCCAGCCACCTTCACCATGCTGGCTGCGATCAGTCCTGAGAGCTCCCCCACCAGACCAGTGAGTGTATTCAGGGGGTGATGGCATCTTTGACCTAGCTCCTGTGCTGTGTGGTGTTTTTTTGCATTATCTAAGCCCTCTTTTTCCCAAATACACGTAGAAAAATCATCTCTTACATTTTAGAAATGAAGCAGGGGGAGAGGACAAAAGAGACTGGGAAAAGGAAGCATATCCCAGTGGGGAATCAACTAGCGATCAAGAGAGTTAGGCTCTTATTAATCTTTGTTTTATTTTTATTTTATCTTTGTTTATTTATGGCACTGGAGACTGGACCCAGGGGATCTCTATTCCTGATCTACATTCTCAGTCCTTTTTATTTATTTATTTTTTTTGTTTTGAGAGAGGGCCTTGCTAAGTTGCTGAGGCTGGCCTTGAACCTGCAATCCTTCTGCCTCAGCCTCCTAAGTAACTGGGATTATAGGTGTGCACACCTGTGACCGGCTAGGAGGTTGGTTCTCTTTGGCTTATCATTGTTGGCTTCCACTTTGGGGATGGCCAAGCTGATATCCTCCTCCATGAACAATCCTGTGAACTTTACTTTAGGCTCTTCAAAAACCCAAGTTCCCCATCCCACAGCATCTGTTTCAGGGAAGGCTGCTGCCAGCCTACAGGACGTGTAAATTGGAAAAGGATACCCCTTCTGGACGGACACAGCTTCACCAGCACATGGCTTGGTTGAGGCTGATGTCTCTGCCAAGACAAGGCCTCCCTTCCTGGGGGACTGGAGCCCAGCCCTGCTCTCCTTGCTCACTGGGCTCCTTTGCATGGTGGATAAACTCACACCCAAACAATGTGGCCCAGCCTCTGAGTTCTTTCTTGCCCCCATGTAGAAACATAACTACTTAAAAAGAGTAAAGTCTTAAAACCAGCGGAAGCCAAAGGTGGATGCTGAATGGGGTTGTCAAGAAATGTTCTAGAATCTATATTTCTTTCCAAACGAGGAAGATCAGATTCAGTCTGGAAGTAATTCTTGCTACTAAAAGGATCCAGTTCCCAACCCAGCCCACAGTAGAGGCAACTGAACAGAGGCAAGCAGATGCTGATGATGGAGCAGAACAGCACATTTCAAATAGAAAAAGGAGCCATTTGGGGGGTTATAAATAACTGGCAGTAGGCATTTTGCAGAACATATTGGAAGGGGCAGCCCCCCTAGATAGCAATTCATGTGGCCTTTGTTATTTAAAATCTGAACTTTGAGAAATTACAGATGTAGAGATTGAGAATTCTCTGCAATTAGTAACAAGAGCCTTGATAAAAGAAAATATCTGTCTGAACTCAGGTCAGTATGAGCCAAGAATTAGATGGAATCGAAGAAGCAGATCAGCTGGACTTGGATGACATAAAATCAACAGAATCATCAATTCCTTAGTTTGGAAGGCATGGAAGTCAACACGAGAACCCAGCTGCAATTTTCCAAGTTACAACACCATACAATAAATTTTAGGTAGTTCTCATTACATAATGTGATACTTAGCCATTCTCAATTAACCTTTGTCTTATCTTTATTGAATTCTAAATTAAAGAACACTTCCCAGTACTTTCATAAAAGGTATCTGACTGGGAAAAGAGCCCTGCCTAACTATTGCTGACAGAATCTTGGTGTCCAGAATGGGCAGAGCCACTGACACAGTTTCCCTTAGGGAATGTCACATTAGCCAGCCTCTCCTGATCCAAAAGTCTGCATTAAAGTGACACTATGCATGGCCGCTGGCCAGGCTGGCTTTCTTGTAGCCATCTGTGTAACATTTTGCAACAAGTGGCCTTTGTGTACAGCACCTCATGACATCATCAATAACCCAGCATGTCTGTGTGCATCTTGCAGCCAGCCTTAGGCTATTCCTGGGAGTCCATCACCTCAGCAGAGTTGTCTTTGCCTTTTCGCTACCCTCTAGTGCATGTCAGGTGGGAGGAAATCAGGGGCTAATAAAATGTGAGTAAAAACAATTTTGTTTCCCTGGGGTGTGGTGGCACACATCTATAATCCCAGCAACTCCAGAGGCTGAGACAGAAGGATGGCAAGTTTGAGGCCAGCCTCAGCAACTTAGTAAGATGATGTTTCAAAAAAAAAAAAAAAATTAAAAAGGGGTGGGCAAGTACGTCAGTGATTGGGTATTTGCCTACTATGCGCAAGCCCCTGGGTTCAATCCCCTACACTGGGAAAAATATGGATAACAAAATTTGCCATCTTAGTCATTTTTAAGTGTATGGTTCTGTAGTATCAACTATATTCACATTGTTGTGCAATGGATCTCTTGCAAAACTGAAACTCTACCCTCATGAACACAACTCTTCTTCCATTGCCTCCCCATCGGTAACCCCTGACAACCACCATTCTTCTTTCTAAGTCTGACTGCTTTAGATGCCTCATATAAGTGAAACCAGGCAGTGTTTGACTTTCTGTGATTAGGTTATTTCACTTAGCATAATGGCCCCCAGGATCATCGATTACAGAATTTCCTTCCTTTTTAAGACTGAATTATATTCCATAGTATAAACAGTATACACCACATCATCTTCATTCATTCTCCTGCTGATGGACAATTGGGTTGTTTTTGCTTCTTGGATGTGTGAATGATGCGGCAATTAACATGGGTATGCACTCTGGCTCTCTCACACTCTATTACATTTTAAATATTCAGATGTGCTGGGCACAGCTTACACACATCTGTAAGTTGAGGCAGGAGGATTGTGAGTTTAAAGCCAGCCTCAGCAACTTACAGAGGCCCTAAGAAACTCAGTAAGACTCCGTCTCTAAATAAAATACAAAAAAGGGCTGAGGATATGGTTCAGTGGTTAAGAGCCCCCAAGTACAATCCTCAATACCAAAATAAATAAATAAAAAATAAAAAAAATTCAGATGGCAAAAGGAATAGAGAGAATAAAGCTCCACTTCCCACAATAGCAAAAAATCCCATACTGCCTACTTTGTCACTCATTTTGGAAGCTGCGTGCTAGTATGAAAGTTATTTTGCATAAAATTATCTATTAATTCAAAGCTTTCAAGTCTATTTAAAGCTTCACTTTAAAGTTTGACTTTTTTTAGTCCTTCAGAAGTTTTTATTATCTGAAAGAATTTAGAAATGTCTCCATTCATCTGAGATCTGTAGAATGCTTTATTCTTGAACAAAGTTATCCTATAATTCATACTAGTATGTGAGTGACTGCTGAATGCTCCCTAACCAGCTTTAGCTTTTAAAACCATATGTCTTCACTTGGTGGGATTGAAAGTAGGTATTTGTGGTCAGAAGTCTTCCCTTAAATCAAGAATTCCCAACCCTTCCAGTCTTTTCATAAGCAAGACAATCTCTCCTGGCTACACCTAGGGTCTTGACAAATTCATGCTTGTTTGCTTTATCTTCACCTCTTTCTCACCCACTTAAGAAGACAAAAAAAATACAAGGAAACATGATGGGTGTTATTATAGGGATAACCTTGAGTTTTCTCTGTTTTATTTTTTGAAAAAGATAAACCATCTGCAAACTCACATATTTTAACTATTAATAAAACAAATTGCTTGCAACACACCTCACAAATGATTCACCATGCGGTATGAGCATATTGTGGTTGACAACCTTTGTCTTCAATGGTGACATTCAGCTTATCTCACTGGTGGATCTGGACTTGGGAGGGGTAATGAAAGGTATGTTTATGGGGCTGGGGTTATGGCTCAGTGGTAGAGTGCTTGCCTAGCATGTGTGAGGCACTGGGTTCGAATCTCAACACCACATATAAGCAAATAAATAAATAAAGGTCCATCAATAACTAATAAAAATGTTTTTTAAGAAAGCTTTGGTTATGTCCCCCAGTTCCTTCCTTCCATCTGGGGAAAGACAGAAGAGGAGGAGAGCAGAGTAGCAAGCTCCTTGAGGGCCCAGAGATCCCAAATATATTGTTAGCCTCTCTGCAGCTTGGGTTATTTTGGAAATTCTGAATGACAAGCCCCAAGTATTCAGAATTGGAATAATGGGGACTGTGGGAATGATGCAACAGTTGAGCTATAAGAGTTAAATATGCACATTTGGGGCTTCAAGTCCAAGTTCTATGGTTTCCTACTTTTGTGAATTTTGGTGAGTTACTTAACCAAACTGATCCATCCTCAATCTTCTCATCTGTAAAAATCGGCTTTAAAACATTGTTTGGAGACCCAGCTATCCCACTCCTCGGTCTATACCCAAAGGAATTAAAAATAGCATACTTGCCGGGCGCGGTGGCGCACGCCTGTAATCCCAGCACTTTGGGAGGCTGAGGCAGGAGGATCGCGAGTTCAAAGCCAGCCTCAGCAATGGCGAGGCACTTAGCAACTCAGTGAGACCCTGTCTCTAAATAAAATACAAAAAAGGGCTGGGGATGTGGCCCAGAGGTCGAGTGCCCCTGAGTTCAATCCCCGGTACCACAAAAAAAAAAAAAAAAAAAAAAAAAATAGCATACTACAGGGACACAGCCACATCAATGTTCATAGCAGCACAATTCACAATAGCTAGATTATGGAAACAACCCTGATGCCCATCAACAGATAAATGGATAGGGAAACTTTGGTATATATACACAATGGAACACTACTCAGCACTAACAGAGAATAAAATCATGGCATTTGCAGGTAAATGGATGGAGTTGGAGAAAATAATGGTAAGGGAAGTTAGCCAATCCCAGAAAACTAAAGGTCGATTGATTCCTTTGCTGTGATGATACTGAATTATAGTGGCAAGGGAGGGGGGATGAGAGGAATGAAGGAATGTTAAATAGAAAAAGGGGGGAAGGGGAGGGAAAGGGCAAGGGGATAGAAACAATGGCAGAAGGAGTTGGACATCAATATACTAAGTGCATGTATAAAAACTCAAATGGTATGAAAACACTTTGTGTAAAACCAATGCAATGACTTGGAAAATTGTGCTCTTTATATGTAATATGAAAGGAACTGCACTCTAAAAGCATGTATAACAAATTAAATTAAATAAAAAAATTTTTAAAAATAAACGTTGTTTGGAGGAAATCTGATGTTTCATCTGTCTAGAAGCCCTCCTCTACCTTCTTCTTTCCTATGGTAACCCATACTGTGGAATGAGCCCCACTTCCTATTCGTCTAGTGACAGGGAGACGTGTGACCCACATGCGCCCACATGTCCATTCTCCCGACCACAGAGTTTGATTCAGGAAGGAGCGAATGGTTCAACTGGTCAATTGGAGCTTTCTTGTAGGGCCATTGACAAGAGTTCTTTCTTCTGGGGCTGCTAAAATGGGGGAATAGGAGAGTGGAGACGTGGTTATTCATCTATCCTGCTACACGGGAATAGGTTCTAAAAGAATGAAGGCAAGCAGAAGTAACCAGAGGTTTAAAAAGAAAGCAAGAGTCCTAATCATCTGATCTGCTAGTTCCAGCCATGTCTAAAAGCAGAGGCAACTCTGGATTTTCCTTTTTTGTTGAAACTGACATTCCTCACCTAAAACCTTGACTAGTATTACCTCAAGGGTTTTGTGGGAATGATCCAGTAAAGGGATGTAAGGTTGTGTCATGGGGTTGCATCTTTCTCCCCTAAGACAAGCTTGGGGTAGGCAGGGCTTCAGGTGCAAGCTGTAAAATCTATAGAGGCCAAAGCTTCTCCCTATGGCAGGGGTTTGAGGGGGTGGGTTGGAAGAGAGGGAAATGCAAAGTCCACAGACTGCTTCCCCATCTCTCCTGGTTCCATCAATGTGCATGTGACGCCCAGAAACACTGGTTCTAGAAGGCAAAGTACCACCAAGTCCAGCTGCCCTTTGCATGAATTACTCATCATTTATTCATACAGCTCAGTAACAACTATGGACAGGCCAAATCTGTATTGGGTTAATTTGGTTGTAAGTTTTACTTGATTTTTACATTAAACTCCATTTATGGAACTACAGAATATCAGAGCTATAAGGTACCCTACAAAAGGAATTATCTAGATTGAACTCTTCCGTTCTACCTCCTTGTGAACAAAAAGAGCATTGAGTTAATGCCCTGCCAACAGGTTCCATAGCCAACTGGCCAAGCAAGGTCTATATCTAGTCTCCTGGTTCCCTCTTCACTTTGCCACTGAGCTCCATGGTCAGAGATTGTGTTATTAGTATAGTCATCTATCTCATCCTAAGAAAAACCACAAAGAGTGTGTCCAAAACTCTTAATCCCCTTCCTTCTTAAGTATCTCTCCCATTGTCTAGGCCCTGTATGTGAGAACCCCACAATTATAGACCATTCCTTGTCCCCACTCCTCATCCTTATGGGAGCACTAACAGATCAAGACACTTAGGGGGAATGGGTTCATTGGACATCTTCTCTGAAGGTGCCTGGAAGGGAGGTGGGAGGAGAGCTTCTGAAGAAAGGTAAGAGGGAGGAATGCATAGAAGGCATGGGGGATGCCAGGAAGGCAGGTGTTATGGTTTAGATATGAGGTGTCCCCCAAAGCTTTATTTTCTTGCTAAGCTTTCTTGCATTGTGTGAGACAATACAAGAAAGCTTAGAGATGAAATGATTGGGTTATGAGAGCCTTCACCTAATCAGCACATTAATCCCCTGATAGGGATTAACTGGGTGGTAACTGTAGGCAAGTAGGATGTGGCTGGAGGAGGTGGGTCTTTGAGTGCATGCCTTTGGGGTATATATTTTTCCCTTGAAGAGTGGAGCTCATTCTCTCTGCTTCTTGATGATTGTGTCCTGAGCCACTTTCCTCCACCACACTCTTCCACCATTATGTTCTGCCTCATCTTGAGCCCTGAGGAATGCAGCTGGCTTTCTATGGGCTGAGACCTCTGAGCCCCTGAGCCCCAAATAAACTTTTTCTCCTAAAATTCTTCTTGCCAGGTCTTTTGGTCACGGCAGTGAAAAAGCTGACTAAAACAGCAGGCATTGTCAGCTTTGCCTTTGGACCAACAGGCAGAATGCAGGCCCTGCCTGTCTCTAGCTTCAGGATTCCAGCCCAGCTGAACCTCTAGCTCCAACAACAACTGGAGGAATTTCCCATTCTGCAGTGCACTCTCATTGGCCCCAGGGCACCCCTGAAAGGATTCTGCCCTCAAAATTGAGCTGGGCTTTTTCTTAGCCCCATGTCCAGCTCTTTCCTCCTTCTCATAGAGCACCCACTCACTGTTGTGACACTCTAGGGTCTGCTTCACTCACAGGTCCAGTGGATGCTACCCTGTCCCAGAGATTCTGAGCAGCATGGCCAAATCCCCACCTGTCCCACAGTGGGTTCTCCAGTCTTCTCTGTCCCCTTCCCTGCCTCTAGCTCAGTCCCTTTCTATCCTTCTGTACTCCTTTGCTTGCTCTCTCTACCTTTCTTCCTCCCTCTCCTACTCTCCTGTCCTGCTTGCTACCCTCTTGTCATTCCTTCCAGGTCTGGATGTCCCCCACTATTCCTGGGAGGTTAAGTCAGACATGGAAGCCAAGCTTTAAAAGTCAGAATTTGCCAAAATATTATCTAAGACCAACAATTCTGACAGTAGCTAATTTAAGTTCTATGTGTTTAAAAATATTTCTGTGGACAAATCACGAGTTATCAAATTCTACAGGTGAGAATTCAAATTCAAACTTGGATGCACTACACTGCCATTTTGTCTTATTAAAGTTCCACTGACTCTGAACCTGAGCCTCCAGCCCACTGGGCTGACGGAAGAGTCATCCTCAGTCTTCACTGAGAGGCCCTCCTGATCCTGCCTGCACCATTCCAGGGACGTGAAATGTTCAGAGATAAGACAGAGATAAGGACCCGCAGGGCTCAGGTTGGAGTGGCATTGGCCATGGGCTCTCATCCCAGGCCTGCGTGGCCATAGGAAGGCAAATGTTCTTCTGAACTTGTCAGGTTCAGGCTTGGAGAGCTTGGCTGGGGTCAGAGTCTCAGTACCAGAGGCCCTGCTTCCTCACACACCCTGTCAGGTCCTGGCAGCTCCCAAAGGTCCTGCCTGATGCTAGTTTCTCCCAGAAACTCCCAACCTCTGTGCCCTTCTCATCCTGGAGAATTTGTAGCTCCTCTCTCTGCTTCTGCCTCCCTATCCCACTCTATTAGGCAAAAATCAAATTTTCCCCCCTTGGGAAGGATCTAGAATTCTCCACATTCAGAGGTAAAGGGTATGCAATAAATGGTACTGGGATCCTACAAAAGAACTCTCCCCTCAGTCAAGAAGTCACAAAAGACTGGGTACATTTTTAGAGAAAATGGGGAAGAAAAACTACAGTGAGAACAAAATGCAAAACATTACATCAATAAATTGCCCTATCAGTCAAGGAGAGACTCGCACTTCCCAGAGAGCTTCTCAGAACTGCTGTGCACTGGGAATCTTCACAAGGCAGATAGAAAATAAAGCCTCCTTTGTATGCATCTGACAGGGACTCTTCTATGCCCGGCATCCCAAGATTCATTCTGCAGAAGCCACCCTGCGAACTTCTGCCTCAGAAGATGGCTGTTGACTGTTCCCAACTCTTGCTTTTGCCTCTTGGCATGGACCGATTTATGATGATATCTAGTAGATGCATGAAAGGACAGAGAGACCCTGGAATATAGTGGCAAGGGCATGGGCTGAGGGTTCAAATCCTGGCTCTGTCACTTTTACACTATGACTCCAGACAATCCAGCTTCTTTGAAGCTCAGCTTTCCTGTCTATAAAATGGGCATTAGTAACAATATCTACCCAGTAGAAATGGGTGAAGGTCACAGATGCATCTGTATGTAGAAGAGTCATCTGAAATGTAGAAGAGTCAGTAGTTGTAGTAACAGTTGTTCTTGTAAGCATTATCTGTCAGTCTGGATCTGAGTGTCTGCAGGCAGCAGCAGGACCCATCAAAGTGGGCTTCTGAGATGCTTACCTAACAGGGCTGAGTTCAAATGGGGTGCAGAGCCTAGAAGCCCCAAGGAAGAATGAGGGAGCAGGAGCATAGTCATGTTTTGGTACAGTTCCTCAATGCAGAGACTTTTCTACAATTAAAAGTAGCATTTTACCTAGACTAATCTTAAGACTATGATTTTTCAAAAAAGAGGCCTTGGAGTGAAAGCAAGATGCAGAGACACTGAACCACCAATTGAACAGCCCAGGCACAAGCTCGTCTTCTTCACCCTGCACAGTCTCACAGCTCTGAGGAGGCTGTTGCCACATGGATGAGGGTTTATAAGGCTCTGAATCAGAGCATTGTAGGCAAAAAATGGTAGAGCAGAGAGAGTGAGCCCCAAGGTGATGGGTGGAATGAGAGCTCCAGGCCACTGCGCGGCCCACCAACCCGCACTGTTCCTCTCCAGCCTGTGGGAATTCTCTTGGCCTTGGCCTCCTCCAGCTGGCCTTGCAGGTAGTTCTTGGTGGTAGAAATTGACATGAGTCAAGGCTGGTGGTAGTTAGAGATGGGGATTTTCTTTCTTTCTATGCCACTTACACTTAGCACTCGTCTTTTTCCTCCCTACAAGGACTTTGCCTAAATGGTCCTGCTTCATTGCCAATCTTGCTCCCAGGGCTGCAGGGGCCGACAGACAGGGATCACACAAGATGTGGACACTAACGCAACACGGCTGCTGTTATCCCACCGCCCCCCTCCACAGCTAGCGGCTAAGGACCCTGAGGAGGGGCCAGGGCACTGCAAAGCAAAGTGACAGGGCACCCTCTCTCTCCCCACGCTGCTTCATGCCCTTGGTTTCTTTGCAGCTCAGATTGAGGGCAGTGTGAAGAGGATCCACTTCGAACACAAAGCCATTTTCACAGGCGCAGCTGGTTCTGTGTCGCACACTCCTGATGTTGCTTCAGGAGCAAACTGATTTCAGCTGCGATATTAGAAACAGGCTGTCAAGTAGTAACGGCACATTAATTTGGAGCATGTGCAGAGGTACCAGTGGCAATTCGGAGCAGAGACATTTTGTTTGTATAGAATTGAGGCTTGTGACAGCTTCCTCCCTCCATCCGTCTTCATTCACCTTTGATGCGTGCAGCAATGTGGGGCTTTCTTCAACAGCTTGGTGACGGTGACAGGCTCTATAAAACATGAGGCATTGCAGGGTGGGAATGATGTCTTAGAATCATCAAATCATAGGCCTAGAAGAGCCTCAGCTATGGATCTAATCTCAGAGCCTTGTTTATGGCGTGGCCCTGAAGCCCAAAGGGGGAGAGGAACTCAGGACAGGACTCACAGGGTTAGCAACAGAGCAAGGAGAATCAAGGACTTATGACTCCCACCTAAATGTTTTTCTCTGCACTACAATCCCTTCCCAGCATTTGTTTTGGTCAAGTCTTTTCCTCTGAAATCTCTCTGCAGAAGGGATAGTGCCCCCAAGAATCAGCTCTTCCCAGGGTTGGGCTGCAACAAGTCTCTATCAATCCAGGTCTGGGGGCTTGCCTACTCTGAAGATCCTGGGGGCATCCTTATTCACAAGGCTTTGCATACCGGGCTGTAGATCCACAGGTGTTCATTAAGCCTCCTTCCCCCTCACTTGCTCCTCCAGCTCCCTCTCCTCTTCTCTGCCTTTAAGAAAACCTTCTCATGGCCAGGCCTGGTTTTTATCCACTCTTAGAGCTAGAGGGAGCCCCAGAGATTAACCAATCCAGTGCCCTGTGGGAAAACTAAGGCCCAGAGAGACTAGTTTAAGGCCACACAGCCAGGGAGCAGTGGAGTGAGATTAAATCCTAGGATTCTTGACACCATTTCCATGTTCTTCCCTCCCTACCCCAGGACTTGATGAAGCCACAGTGTACTCTAGGCAGAGTTCCTCGATGTGGCAGAAAAGGGGAGCTGTGCAACAGGCTTCAGCATCCCCTGGGAAACTGCTGAGAATTCAGATTTCTCAGGCCCAGACTGGATAGGTCACATTGGGTGGGGAAACTGCTTCTGACCAAACCTTTGGTAACCTCTGTGCATGGGTGTGGCAAATAATGTTACTAATAATTCTTAGAGCACCCAATTCTGAGAATTGTTTACTTTTGAATAGAGCAGATACAATAGAGTGGCTGTTTCACATTTACATAATGTTCCACATTTACATAGTTTGATCCTGGAGAAATGGGAGTTACTGATAACCAAAAGGAACAGGCTGTGCCCCAGAGCCTGAGTTTTTTAGTGTACCTACAACTGTCTTCTCAGCAATCTGACCCTTTATTTATGTTAGGCCTTCTCTCAAGTGTTACGTATACTTTTTCCTGGTATTGGGGTTTGAACCTCAGCGTGCTTTACCACTTTACATCCCCGGTTCTTTCAATTTTTTATTTTGAGACAGGGTCTTGCTAAATTGCTGAGGCTGGCCTTGAACTTGAGATCCTCCTTCATCAGCCTCCTGAGTTGCTGGGATCACTTGGGATCACAACTGATTCCCTGGGTGGGTATTTGGGAGGGGGTGGGATACTTGGAAGACAGGCAAATCTGGGTTTGGATCCACATTCTTACCATCCACAAGAGGTTACTTAGAGCCCTTAACTTCTCTCAGTTCCAGTTTCTTCACGTGTAAATTGGAATACTAGAACCTACCCCTTAGGGTTGATGTGGAGATTAAATTTAAATGTCCTGATGGGTGTGTTTTGGAACAATATTAATGTGTGGGGTTCCATAGCTCCCCACAGCCTGTGACAGGGCATCTGCGCCTTGCTGCCGGCTCCCCTTTCCTGCTTCTGAGGAGGAAGGACCCACATGACTCGTGGCGTGAAAGGAAGGTGTGCCTTGGGTGTGTGTGTGGGGTGTCTGTGCTTAACACAGGCATTCGCCCACCCAGTCAGGGATCATAAACTGAAGCAGCAGCATTATTCCCAGCAGTGGGAGCCTTCAGTTCCTTTACCAACTGTCGCCTTCCTTCTGCATCAGGGGTGACTGGCTGAAGGTGGGGTCCTCCCTCCCCGACAGTCTTCCAGAAGTGTTGAACCCTGCCCTGAATCTGCTACAGCAAGAACCCTGGCAGGGCAGAGCCTGGAGTGCCACTGGAGTGCCAGATGTGCTCCTGCTAAGAACAGAAGCCACACTCCGGCCCTTGCAAGGTTCCCAGGCAAAGGAAAGGAGGAACACTAACCCCAACCATTTATGCATCACTACTTCAGTGCGATTGCGCTTCCTTTGTTGGTGCACTGTCTCTGGCACGGACCACAAGGAGAGAGCAATTCTGGTGGCTTCTTGGGGGATTTCAGGCGGATGGCAAATTTGATTCCCACACAAACTCCTCGCCCTCCCCCACCTCCGGCTTCCTCTAGAGTGTGCTACCTCCCCATCTAAAGCACCTAATAGGCTGCTCTTTTGCAGTTTCAGTGTATCGATACGCAAGCATTCACACGCGGCATGAAACTAATTTTCTTATTCACTGCACACACATTGACCTCATTAAGGCCAGTAGTATATGTGGCATTTCAAGAGGAAACCACCCCCAGGCTGGGAGCATTTCTCAGTGTGTCAACTCCTCATAAATAATGGGTGGAGGCCCAGTAGGGACCACTGTCCTTGTTAATCTATTCCCCAATATCACTCTCACAATAAAGAAACAAGTTCCGAACAAGCCAAGGAATGGAAATAAGGAGCGATCTCAATATGCAATCTATACTCCTCAGAGAAAGGCCACAATGGCCCTGGGATTAGACTAAGAGATTGAGAGGTGCCTTGGCTCTATGTGAGTCCCCAGCTTTGGTTTCTGATTGCAGACCCCAGAGAGAACCCTTTAAGCATTTGCCCCTTCTGATCCCCCCATTTGGCAGAGAGTGGGCCTGTGTCACTGTGGCCCTCTCTCCACCTGTCAGCAAAGGAGCTCATTAGTACTTTTGAGGCTCACATCAAAGGTGGCTCTAATTGCCATTTGTAGGAATCCGATTGTCTTTAATGATCCATGCCCTTGGGGGTGGGGCCCCTGGGACATGGACAATTTTTAAAACTACAGTTTCTCTAGAAATGACTGGGTGACTGTAGAAAGCCTCTGAGATGATTAAAAGCAATTTGGGTGGTGGGACTAGCAGTGGGATAGAGTTAAAGAAACACTGCGTTTTGAATCCATCTTAGCTTGTTAGTTTCTCCTTTTTTGTTTAAACCCTTGGATGTACATAGACTCATCTGTAGGGGCAACTCAGATATGTACTTGGTAATGGCAGGGAGCTGGACTTGGATTCAGACCTTGTAACTGACTGATCTGTGGGTTTCATGGGAGAGAAGCCCATCCTACTTCCAGTAGGTATGAAGGCTCAGGTTGTTGGGTTGTGATTTTTGTTGACCTTTCTTATTCCAAGATCTACTATGTGGCTGAGCTGGACAAATCTGCCCCTGCTGTGCTGGAGGAAGAGTAGGGGACATATTCCAGAGGTGAGAAGCCACCATTCCCTATCTCCTGTACAGGTAATGTCATGCCCCCTGGGAAACCCAACCTCCTCAGCAACTTTCTTTAGGTTAAAACTACACTGGCTCCAGGAAGCTTTGCTAATGGTCCCCTAAGCCTTCTAAATCTAATTTATGTGTCTCCTGTTTCCTTAGCACCCTTGGTTCACTTTTAATGGTTATACTTGGCAAACACTTACATAGCATTGGCTAAGCACTTTTAGAAATCTTTATTCATTGAATCCTCCTAACAACCAATGATGCAGTTACTGGTATCGTGCCTATTTTAGAGATGTGAAAACAAAGGCACAGAAAGGATGGGCAACCTATTCAAGGTCACACAGATTGTAAGTAGCTGGGTCAGAATTCAAACCCAGCAAACTGGTCACAGATTCTGAGTTCTTCACCACTATGCAAACTGCATTTACCATGGCATCAAATGCTTTGTAGACTCATCCATTCACAAGTCTTTCTCCCTCACCAGCCTGCAAGTCCTGTGAAGGCGGAGATTCAATGCCAAGCACATACTGGATACTCCAAAGCTTCTGGAAATAACACACCCCATGTATAGTCCTGTCTTGAGTCAGGGAGGAGCACATGGTACCCAGTAATTTTCTCTTGGCACACAGAAGGGAGCTGTTACAGGTTGAATTGTATCCCTCCAAAATTCATATGTTGACTTCCTAATGCCTGGTACCTTAAAATGTGACCTTATTTGAAAATAAGGTTGTATTTTTAAAACAAAAGTTAAAATAAGATCACTAGGATAGGTCCTAAACCAATGGGAAATTTTGCACTTAGAGATAGACATGCACAGGGGGAGATGTGAAGAGATCAGGAGAAGGAGGCCATCTACAAGCTGGGAAGAGAGGCCTGGGACAGATCCTTTCTCCACAGCCCCCAGTAGGAACCAATACTCCCAACACCTTGATTTTGGACACCCAATCTCAAGAGCTATAAGACAATAGATTTCTATTTGTAAGCCACAAGTTTGATGGTACTTTGTTATTGCAGTCCCAGCAAAGTAATATAAAGGTTTAACACAGGAAGGAGGCAGCATCCCTGGTTAGGATCAGTTGGGTTACCTGATGGTGAAGATGGTCCTCCATGTCTTGTGTTGACTTGTCTGGCTCTTTTCTGGCTCCTCCCTGCTGCTCCTCTCAGCCTCCATCTGTGGGCTTAGCCCTGATTCTTTCCTGAGAGGAAGGAACACAGGAATTCCTGAGCTGGTCCATCAGTGGTGCTGCTGCTGGCCTTACCTGTCCAGATGTCTCAGTCCCAGTCATGAAAGTGCCAGCTTATGCATCAGACCACCCTGTGTTCAAACCCCAGGGCTATTGCTTTCTACCTATGCAAACACAGAACAAGTTCTCTAACTAGCCTGAACCTCAATTTCTTGTCTAAAAAATGAGCATTACTTCCTGCCC
The DNA here is from genome assembly GCA_025594165.1 of Tamias sibiricus. Classification (NCBI taxonomy): domain Eukaryota; kingdom Metazoa; phylum Chordata; class Mammalia; order Rodentia; family Sciuridae; genus Tamias; species Tamias sibiricus. The sequence goes on along the minus strand of CM046658.1, from coordinate 104,838,633 downwards.
ATTCCTACCAGCACTTTGGTTTTCTCTGAGGGAATCACCTCATTTCTGCTGAGCACAATTTTGGCAGGATTGTAAATGGAGGTAAAGTATCCTCCCTGAGGTGGTGTGGCATGGACCCCAAATTAGGACACTAGGACTCTCTTTTTCTGATTTGGAATCTGGAATACAATGCAACATAGATGGACATGACCAGGAGACAGAAGGCACAGAGGCCTGCCTGATCCCTTTTGCCTTGTCTGAACCCAGCCTGGATGTTAGGACTCTCAGTCTTCCTTCCATCCCCTATCCAGTATTTACCTTTGGATCTTGACCCTGGCTTACTCGGCACTGGGCTTGTGTGGTCTGGTTAGGCCTCACCCTTGATCTCCAGTATACTTGCACCATGGAAGTGACCTTTGCTGTGACCCTGGAAGTGACTCCACCCAATTGCCTACTCTTGATGTGGACCTCCTGTGCTCAGCATCCTGTTTCCAAGGCCCTTCCTGTTCTCTCCTCCAGCAAGAGTTTTCTGCATGTTCTCTGGATTTGAAGCAGGGGGCAGGCTGAGCAGGGGGAAACTGCTGATGCCACTTTTATGTCTTCTGTACTCAAATGAAATATTTAAAGAAGAAAAAGGAAGAGGAGGAAAGAAGGAGGAGGAGGTGGAGGAGAGAAGGAGGTGGAGGAGAGGAGGAGGTGGAAGAAAAGGAAGAAGCTCCCTTACTTAAAAAAGTTTTAAAACCATCATCTTGGAACTTCATTAAATCATAGTTTATTTCTATATCCCTCTAGCATCTGAGCTTTCCAGATGTTCCAGAAGCCAGTTATCCATTTACTTAATATTTCCTTAGTGCCCAATCTGTGCTAGGCATTACTGGTGCTGGAGATATGAGATGAAGAAACCCAGCCTCTGTACTCCAAATGCCTAGGAACTAGTGTGGCACTCCTCAGAATCAGTGCACTTCCAAATGACCTGGGGATCTTGGTTACATGCAGACTTTGATTCTTCAGATCAAGTTAGGATCCAAAAATTCTATGTTTCTAACAAGGTATTGTAAAGCTTTACAGTGTGAGTTATCAAATGGAATCAAGAGCCCTGGGCTCCCTCTCTGTGTGCTTTTAAAATTCCCAATGTCCCAGCCATGATGAAATCAGAACCTCTCCTGCAGGTGCCCAAGCATCTGTCATTTTTACATATTCTTTTTTTGTGTGTGTGTGGTACCGGGGATTGAACTCAGGGGCACTCGACCACTGGGTCACATCCCCAGACCTTTTTTGTATTTTATTTAGAGACAGGGTCTCACTGAGTTGCTAAGTGCCTCGCCATTGCTGAGGCTGGCTTTGAACTCGCGATCCTCCTGCCTCAGCCTCCCAAAGTGCTGGAATTACAGGCGTGCGCCACCTCGCCCCCGCTTCATTTTTACATATTCTTAATGATTCTAATGTGCAGTCAGATCAAAAACCACCAATCTACAGAGACAAACTATATTCATAACAAATTGCCACTTAGTTACAAAAAACACCACAAATTTGTTATCTTACAGTTCTGGAGATTAGAAGTTTGAAACAGGTCTTGCTAATTCAATCTCACTAAAATACAGGGGCAGGCAGGGCTGTGTTCCCTCTAGGGGATCCAAGGGAGAATCAATTTTCTGGCCTCTTCCTGTGTTAGATGGCGCTCTGCTCTTGGCCCTTGGCCTCTCAATCACTCTGATGGAGCCTTTCTCACACTGCATCAATGGAGCTCTCCTGCCTTCCTTTTTGATTTGTCAGGACCCTGGAGATCACAATCAACCAACCCAGACAATCAAGGATAATCTTCTCATCTGAAGATCAGCTGATTAGTAATGCAGCATAACATATTTAGACAGTCTGGGGATTAGGACAGGACATCTTTGGGTGGGAGCAGCGGGGGTGGACACAATTCTGGCTACTTTAAAGACTGTGACTAAGATTAAGTTGCACAGGTGGCTCTACCTGGAAGGAAGTACACGTAGGTAAGGTTGTTATGACTCAACCTTGGGAAGAGAGAAGGCAAGTATCAGGAAGGACTTCCCAGAAGGTATGGGTGGTGGGAGGATGCGGGAGGTGGCTCTCACCTGCTCTACAGAGCCCATGACCAAATTTCCAGAAATGACACCCATAACATCTGCTGGTGGAATGGGAGGTATATGTGTGCCACAGAAACTGGAAAATGTGATAAAATCAGTATGTGTGTGTCTGTGTGTGCATGTGTGTTTCTTTCCCAGAAAGCCAGTTGTTAAGCAGCTTAACCAGCACACCACTGACAAGGTACCCACAGAGCTAATTCTTGAAAGAGTAGACATTAGCTAGGTGACTGAGGCATTTGGCTTTGAAGTATGTCTGTTCTCACCAAACACTATGTAATCTCCCACTGTTAAGTCCCAAATTTCAATGCCTCCAGAGCAGGGCTTCTCATGCTTACCTGTGCACACAAATCACCTGGGGAGCTCCTTAAAATGTAGAGTTGATTCAGGGGGCAGGGCCTGAGAGTCTGGTCTTCTAACAAATCCCCAGTGATACCCATGATGTGGCTCCAAAAACCACATTTTGAGTAGTAAGACTACAGCACCTATCTCAACAAGCAGTCATAAAACAATCCATTTGGGTTAAAAGAAGAAGGTCCTAAAATTTGTATCTATTACATTTTATTTACCAAAAATACCACTGATTAACATTATTTTTTGTACATTAGGAAGAATGTTTTATTAAAAAAATTAAATAATGGTATGCTATTGAGGTAAGACACATTTTAATTTCTGAAATTTTAAAATGTGAAAAATGCACTTCTTTCAAGCAGTAAATTGTAGTATCTGAATTTTGCTACTAAAAAAATAAGAAAAGCTGAGTGTGGTGGCACATGTCTGTAATCCTAGCCACTCAGGAGGCTAAGGCAGGAGGATCACAAGTTCAAAGCCAGCCTCAGCAACTTGGCGAAGGCCCTAGGCAACACAGCAAGACCCTGTCTCAAAACAAATATATAAAAAAGGGCTAGAGATATGGTTCAGTGGTTAAGCACCCCTGAATTCAATCCCCAGTACTTAAAAAAAAAAATGAAAGAAAGAAAGAAAGAAAGAAGTTACACTTTATCACTGTTTACTATAAGGACTGACAATGAAAACCTTACTTGGCCTATGTGTTGGATGGTTCTGAACCACATAAAACCCAGAGATGCAGAGGCCAAAGTGGGGGTCCCACACCAGGAAGGATTAAAGTGGAATGCTCACTTGTCAGTGAACTTTTTTGTATTTCTATAAGTTTTAGTTGTTATTGAGTTAGAGATTATATAACCTAACTTTAAATAAATAGTTCTTATAATAAACAAATGGGTTGCAAGGATCCCTGGGGCTTGGAGTTAACACTAGTAATAAGCTGAGTGGGCAATCAGAAAGAGGTAGAAATAATGTGTCTCCTCCTGGCATGAGTTATGCCTCTGACACATTAGGCACTAGAACCATTATGATATAGTCTGTTCTGATAAGACATTGCAAAAAAAAAAAAAAAAGAAGTACATAGTTTCAGAGGGCCTGCTCATCATAGTCACTTAAGAGTCGGTGCTGATGAATGCCACCAGCTTGAATACTATGGAGGCCCTCACATTAGCAATTAAATGTTCTGGTTTGAAAATGTCACATTTTTGTTTACCATTCATTGACCCAAACCAGCCAATGGGCCCAAGTGTCAGAAACGAGAAAGTGCCTTCTTTTGGCACACAAGACTAATCAACTACCATGTCTCCTGATTCCCTTTCCTCACCAGTTGCACTGTCTCCTGTCCATCTGGGGTCATGATCATTGCAAAATACAGATGGCCCTGGATGCTTCATGCCAGAGGAAGCTACCCTAGATTAGCCTCTTCAGTGCAGAAAAAACCTGCTGGGCTTGGACTTGCATATGAATATGAACGTATCTAACATTCAGAAAAATGGCAAAGCTTCTGAACAGATAAGAAAGCCAAACTATGAAGAAGTAATCTTCAAGCCCTTGAGGAATTGCCTACTCTCCCAAATCAACCCTGTTTTGTGCCAGGAAATGATAATATTCCCCTCTTAGTCTAATGCTAAGACCTGGGCTGGGATCTTTTCTCATCCTCCCTTCCTGGCTACAGTGGGCATCAAGAGTAAACAGCATTGGTGATTACCGCATTGAAGAATGGATTTCATCATGGGGAGGACTATGCCAAGGAGACTTGAAAAGCAGAGCTCGTTTAGAAAAAAACAAAAAACTCAGAGCAGATCATCTGTCTGAAGAGAACCCAGACATATTTCACCTTCAAAGTGCACATACATCCTAATTTTTTTAAAAAGAGTATCCTAAGTACCATGGGAGGCATACCTTCTTGGTGACTCCATGGGAATGTGTCAGAGCTGAGTTTTGCATAAAGCAAACTTCATTCACATTTACTACTAAATAAATGAGTGGGAAACAAAAGGCAGTGTTTAATTAGTCTGTAATTATTCATCCGTGGTGGGCTCCCAGCACCATGTCCTGTTTTCATTAGAGGAACATCATCTCCTCATTAGCGACCGGAGCTGTGTCCCAATTTTGGCTGCCTGGGGGCCGGAGATGTTTGGAAGAAGCAGCAGCTGTGAGAAATCAGTGCCATGTGCCCAGGGAGGAGGTGGCCGTGGGGCAAGGAGAATGGCTTCTCGGAGCATCTACTGTGAGGTTGGGGCGGGGGAAGCAAAGGAACAAGGGAGTCTTTGACATGAGGCATTGCGTTGCACTGAGAATGGGGCCAGTTGGGCCTATTGAATTAGTATTAAAGCTGGGATTTAGAAAAATAAATTCTTCTTTAAAAAAAAATCTATTACAAAACCTTTTCAGGACTCAGCAAGCTTTTTCTATAACGACCTCCTGGAAACCCTCAAGGCTGGGTAAGATGCCTCATCTCCGTGCATGTCTTTATACCTGTTATAATGCTGTCATTATAATAGTGTAATTATGTAACAGTAATTGCTTACCTGCACTCTGCCCACTAGACCATGAGCTTCCAGAGAATGAGACAGTGTCTTGCCCAGAGCCATAGCCCTGGTGTGTGAGACACATAATGCACACTGGGTATATTTGAAAAGATGGGCGGATGGATTGACTTGTTCCAAGCCCTCAAGTGAAAACTCTTTGAAATGCCATTGGAGGACTTGGCGCAGGGGTGTGTAGTTTTGTTTAAGGCAGAGATTCTTAACCTGGAGCCTCTGGACCTTGTGAGAGTAGGGTGCAGTTCACACATGGGATTCAGAGAAGAGCACATAAATTTGATGAAACTGAACACGTTTTATGTGATGTTCATTTTTTTGGAGAGAACACCCCTAGATTTTATCAGCTTTTCAAAATGATTCATGACCCAAAAAAAGCATAAGAAATTCATGTGCATATAGTGTTTGGCCTTGGCCTTCACGAAGGAGGAATGGGTGTAAGCTCTGGGCTTGCAGGGTGGCACCAGGTGGTAGACAGTTACTTCCAGTCCCTCGGCTTTGGCAGATTCTGTGCCACTCTGCTCAAAGTTTCCTAAATACAATGAGATCAAAAGTATGTTTGAAATTGAGTAGCAACATTGGAATCCTCCTGTTTTAGATTTTAAAATATCTGAAAAAGCAATCTCAAGGTAATGCAATTAGGCATGTTGAACCCAAGGCAGGCAGGAAAGAGGCCTTGTGATACAGGAAGCCTCTGGAAGGTGGAACTGGTATCAATATGTGAATGTTGCAGGGAATTAGTTTCTGCTCTTACAGGGGAAGTACTTTTTTTTTTTTTTTCCAGTTAAGCTGCTTAAAAAATGGAATAATCTGTCTTAGAGGGTAGTGAGTTCCTTGCTACTAGAAGAATTCAAGCCAAGACTGAATGAACAAATATCAGAGATAGAGGCAAGAATGATTCTAAGGTTCTGAGTTTTCTTTTCAATCTCTGCTTCTCAAGTAATTCAGTTCATTTCAAAAGTCATTTCATTTTTCTTAATTTGATTCCTGTAAGAGATCTCCTGTCACCAACCTCACCCCTAGTTTCTAAGCTTTTATTTCCATATTGTGCAGGCAAGCTGACTCTAAACAAACTGATGAGATTTTGAGCAAAATCTCTTTGGATAATGCAGTGAAATATATTCTCCTAAAATATGAAACTGATCAGCAAAATACCTTTTATTCTCTTTCTTGAATATCTTCGATGTTCAAGAACAGTTACTTGCTCTTGAAGATTGAGCTGTCAGAGTCAAAGGCTCTGAAATTAATGGAATGCAATTTTCTGCCATTTGTGATAAATTCCTGGCCTTTTTATGCATATGAGAATCTTGGGCAAGAGCAAAAGCAAAAACCACAAAGCAGGAGGTTATTTTGACAAGCTTCCTCCAGCCATCCCTCTATTGTCTTTTCCTGATCACAGCTTTTTGTTTTGCACTGAATAACAATAAAATAAAAAATGAGAACAAGTGAGAGAGAAATCCAACGAAGCAATTTTAGTGTTCAGCCAACAATGCAAACAGAATTAAAATGTTCTTCAATTTTAGACAAAGGAAAAAAGGATTTGGTTAAGGGCAATAGAAAAAAAAAATGTAGCACTTAATGAAAAGCAGGTATTGGGAATACTGTAACTTTCCTGAGCTGCAAAGAGGGATACATCTAGAATGTTGTTTTTGGTGCTAATCCATCCTTAGGCACTGTCAAACAAGCAATTAAGGTTCAGATCTTTGTTTCTTGAAGGCTTTGCTCAGCACTGTTCCTTTTTCAGACTTGTAGTCCTAATTTTTCAGACCAGGCCCCTAAATCTGGATAAATCCTGGTCTTTATTGTTGTTTCTTCAAGCAGACTATGCTTTTGGACTCTCCATTGCACTTTATTCCCCTCTCCCCCTCCCCCCCATCACATCCCACCCTGAAAAAATGCCTCCTCTGGACCAAATGAACTAAAACAGTTCTACCCCCACTCCCAGGGCTGGACACCATCAATAACATCGCTTTCCATTTCCCTTCTAACATTTCTCATTATCTGATAGTATCTTGTTTATTTATTTATTTACTTTCTTGATTGAAGTCTAATCTCCATAAAATCTCAGTCCTTGTCTGTCTGGTTCGTAGCTCATTCTCAGCATCAGGAATCAATATCTGTCGCTGGACCTGGGGCTGGGGTCAGCACCCTAACTCCTCTTTGCCACTTACCCTATTTTTTTTCCCTCCATGAATTCTTCAATTGCTTTGAAGGACCAGCAATCGGAATATACCATCCAGTTCCCTCCCTTTTTTTTTTTTTTTTTTTTTTTTTTTTGTGGTACCGGGGATTGAACTCAGGGGCACTCGTCCACTGGGTCACATCCCCAGCCATTTTTTGTATTTTATTTAGAGACAGGGTCTCACTGAGTTGCTAAGTGCCTCGCCACTGCTGAGGCTGGCTTTGAACTCGTGATCCTCCTGCCTCAGCCTCCCAAAGTGCTAGGATTACAGGCGTGAGCCACCGCGCCCGGCCAGTTCCCTCCCTTTTTGCAATCGTCTACCGTTCCTACCGTTCCCCTTCCCCGGAACACCCCACTCATGATTGCTTCATCACCTGAGATACTGTTTCTATTTGTCACCACACTCATCACTCTGCAGCCATCACCACTGGCCTTTAAATTCCTTGGCCTGCTCCCTGCCCTAATCCTGCGCTCCTCTTCCTCTTAGCCTCGCGCGCTCTAGCTCCCCTTTCTTTGTCTGTGATGTCATTACATACATATTAAGGACCTCCAAACCATCACATTATTACTCCTCCCTCCCCCTTCTCCTACACATGTCCTCCCTTCCTCCTTACCCAGTTTAGACTCCCACAGCCGTCGATATAATCACTGCTTTGCCTCATTATAATCAACTATCTTGCCCCTTCTCATTCTTGGTATTTGCCTGGCAAAATTCCAATCCTGATTAAATCCAACTCTCTGCCTATTCCTCACCTGCAATCATGGCTGGGAAAAACACATACCCATATTGATTTGTCTCATTTTAAATTCATGACCACAAACCTCACGTGAGCCCTCAGTGCTGCTGGGCAGTGTTCCTACACTCACCTAGTTAATTCACTCTCTGACTCTCTAGAGGACTACTGCATACTTTCTCCTCTTTCCTCAACCACTCCCGCCCCTACCTGTGATCCCCTTCTCACTCTCAGCTGATGACCTTGCATGCCATTTCACTGAGAAAATAGAAACATCCACTATGTCCTTCAACCTGCTTGCTCCCTGGATCCGCACAGGGCATCTCCCTCCTATTACAAGGAATGCAGTTCCCAGTGCCTCCATCAAAGGCCAAATCCTCTACCCCGTCCCCATCCCCCCACTTCCCTCCTCAAGGCCATTGCTCCTGCACTAACTTCTCTTTCTTCTGCTTCATCACTTTCACCTTCCTTATCAGCACACAAACATGCTGTAATGCCTTTCATCTTAAAAATAAAGTAATCCCTTGAACCCACAATCCTCTCCTCATTTCCCTGTGCCTCTTTAAAGCATATCTGCACAATCTCACCTACTATTCTCTCTCTCATGCTCTCCAATCAACCCGCAGGTAGAGCCACTGTCAAGGTCCCCCAGCTGCCAAATCCAGCGTGTAGCTCTCAGTTCTCCTGTTACTGGACTCTTGAGCTGCTTTTGGCATAGTTCATGCTTTTAAAACAATGATTTCACTTGGCTTCCAACATATCCCACTCTCCTGATCTCCCACCTCCCTGGCTGTGCCTTCCCAATTACTTTTCTGTGTTCTCCTCTTTGTCCTAGCATTTGAACAGTGCAGGTCTCAGGGCTCAGCATTTGGACCATATCTCCTCTCTCTCTCACTCTCTCATGTCAGTCTTTTCAGGCCGCTGAAAGGAAACACTATTAACTGGTGGCTTATAAACAACAAATATTTATTTCTCATAGTTCTGGAGATTGGGAAGTCCATGATTATGGTGCCAACAGGTTTGGTGTGTAGTGAAAACCAACTGCTCCTCATAAATAATGAGTTCTAGCTGTGTCTTCACATGGTGGAAGGGGCTGGCTAGTTCTCTGGGGCCTCTCATATAAGGGCTCTACTTCCATTTATGAGAGCAGATCCCTCATAATTAAATCACTCTCACTCTCTTGGGCTGGGATTGTGGCTCAGCGGTAGAGCGCTCGCTCACCTAGCACGTGGGCGACCCGGGTTCGATCCTCAGCACCATGTACAAACAAAACGTATTGAATAAAACACATTGTGTACAACTAAAGCAAATAAATAAAAATATTTTAAAAAAATAAATCACTCTCAAAGGTCCTCTTCTTAGACCATCACCTTGGGGGTTAGGATTTCAACATATGAATTTGGGGGGAACACAAATTCAGGCCATGATAATTTGAATGAGCTCATTCATCTTCACAGCTTTAAAAAGTATCACCAAGATATTTATCTCCAACACTGACCTCTCCCCAGTATTCCAAACTTGAATATTCAACTATTTCCTTCTATCTCTAAATGGCTAATAAACACCTCAAGCTTGATCTGCAAGCTGGATGCCTGATTTCCATATCAGCCTTGCCACCACCAAAACATCTCTTCCCCAGGAATCTCTGGCCCAGTAAATGGTACCATGGTTCATGCAGTTTCTCAGATCAAAATCTGTGAGTCATTGATGACTTTTCTCACACAGACACATCCCACATCTCTAATCTATTGGCAGTCTTTTAGTTCTACCTTTAAAATGCAAATAGTCCCTATTATGGTTTAGATGTGAGGTGTTCTTCAAAAACTAATGTGTGAAGCAATAAAATAATATTCAGAGGTAAAATGATTAGATTATGAGAGGTATGACCTAATCAGTGGTAACTATAGGCAGGTCAGGTGGGGCTGGAGGAGGTAGGTGCCTGGGGGTGCGCCTTTGGGGTTTATATTTTGTTGCTGGTGAGTGGAGCTTTTTCTCTGCTCCCTGATTGCCATGTCCTTAGCTGCTTTCCTCTGCCATGAACTTCCTCCAGGCTATTCTGCCTCACCTCAGGCCCAGAGCAATGGAATCAGCTGTCTACAACTAAGACCTCTGAAACCATGAACTCCAAATAAAGTTTTCCTCCTCTAAAATTGTTCTTGTTGGGTCTTTTGGTCACAGTGATAGAAAAGCTGATTAAAACAGTCCTTGACTGGTGATGGTTCCCCTTACAATTTCTTGACTACAATGGTGCAAAAGCAATACACATTCAGTAAAAATAATAATTTGAATTTTAATCTTTTCTCAGGTCAGGGATATGTGGTAAGATGCTGTCTTGTGGTAGAAGTGAGCCGCAGCTCCCAGTCAACCACACAATCATGAGTGAAAAACAAATGTATGCTGTGTTGCTGAGCTCTGAGGTTTACTAAGCTAGGTGTATCAAATGCATTATTGACTTATGAAATTTTCAATTTATGAAAACTTATTGGAATAAAGGCCCATTGTAAGTAAAAGAACATCTGCATATCCAAAACCCCTACCACTTCCACTGCTACCATCCAGATTCAAACTGCCATCTATCTTTCTCTAGGATTATTGCAGCATTCTCCTAACCACATCACCAAATCTACACTTGCTGCCCTGCAATGTATTCTCCACACAGCCAGAATGAGCTCTTAAAATGCAAACAACGTCAAAACACTTTTTTCCAAAACCCTTCCAGAACTTCCCATCATTCTTGGAATAAAATCCTTGATCCTTATTGGAGTCTACAAAGCTCTATCTCAGCTCTAATAGCTTCCTGCAATGATGGGGATGTCCTATTTCTGGTGCTATCCAAAATGGTAGTCACACATGGCTACTGAACACTTGAAATGTGGCTACAGCAACTGAGAATCTGAATTTTAAATTTTATTCCACTCTAAATTTAAATAGCCACACCTGGTTATTTACATTTGGCAGCACAACCTACACAATCTCCCTGACTTTGTCTTCTAACCCTTCCCCTTCTCTTCCTCTACTTAAGCCACATTGTCCTTCCTGAGGCTCCTTGAATATTTTGAGCACATTCCCACCTCATGACCACTGCACTTGTTCTTCTCTTTATCTGGAATTTACTTCTAGATACTCAAAATATTTTCCTCACTTCATTTTGGTCAAATGTCATCTCTTCATAAAAATAATTTCTGAACACTCTACCCACTGAGACATCATCTCTTGCTCTCTGTCTTCTTTCTCTTGCTTAAATTTTCATCTTGGCATTTATTACTACCTGACACTTGCTCATCACCCACCTCCACCATTAGTTGATAAGTTTTGAGAAGGCTGGGAGTCTGATTTTGCTTAGTACTGTATTTCCTATGCTTAGTTGGTGATTTCGTCATTAGTTAAATACATTCGTTAATGAAAGAGGCTTTTGCCAAAAGTAAGCACCTATGAGAAAAGTTGTGGGGATACAATAGAAATCCAAGACAGACAGCCATCCAGAAGTGAACCGAACTTCACTCAGCTGCTCACAACTGGCCCAAACTGTCTAAGATAAACTCCTCAACATCACTCTCCAGAGTCTGCACAGTGAAGCTCTAACCCATTCACAATAACATCTTACAGCCTACGCAGTGTTTGTTTAATGTTCCACTCTCTTGTCCACATCCTCTATGCAGCCCATCACATTTCATTTAAAATCTCTCATGGTGAAGACCAGGGAATCCTTTGGGCCTTGAATCGAAGCTGTTTTCTCCTTTTCAGTTTCACCTGTAATAAAGCATATATATGATCTCTGATTTCTGTGGATTTCTGCTCTAGAATCTGTAGCCATGACTCATTGGCCCCCTCAGAGACCTCCACATTTCCAGAATTGATTCGAAATATCACCTTTTCGAAAGCCCTCCTTGACTCCTGCAGACTCAGTGGCTCCCTCCTCTGGCTGCATGATTTAGCTCACATTTAACAAAGGGTTTAAGAGATTGTCTGGGTTATCATGGGACCAGACAGCAAGTTTCTGATGTGTCTGGCTTGTTCCTTATCTGTCTTCTCCAAATTTCGGCTCAGGACAGGCACCTAACCAGAAGTGTTTAGAAAATCCACGAAGAAACAGGTAGCCATAACTTTTGAGACAGGGCAAAATAAAGACTCCTGTCCAGTTTTGTAGTGCTCATGAAAGGCCTTTCCCAGAGGATGACAATTATAATAAGCCAAAGGGATACTTCTGCACCCCAGACTCCAACACACATCCCCAAGAAGCCCAAGCTTAAAACAGAGTTTTCTTCTGCCCAGGCTCTATCTTGGGAAACTGTGGGTTTTCTTCCTGTCCCCACCCCAACATCTCCCCTAATGACTGGTCCTGCTCAGCTGCTGTCTAGGTCATTTCGTTGGGTCACCAACATTGAATGTAGGAAGTTAGAAGCTACTACTAAAACCCAACCATTAGGGATCAAAATACACCAACTACAAAAAAGACATTTTAGACAACTGGGTAATTTGAGTATGTAGAGAATTATTATTTTGTTAGTTTTGCTAGGGGTGATATAGGCAAAGTCATATGTATTTGTCAGAAGTGCATGCAGAAGAATTGGCAGATGAAATAATATGTCTGGAATTTGCCTTATAACACTTTAGGAAACTAAAGGATTGGGGGCAAGAGATAAAACAATATTGAGGACATGTTGATAATTTTTGAAGTTAGGTGATAGGTATGTGTAATTTTGTTATTCTATTTTGTATATGTTTGAAATTTTTTATCAAACAAAAGCCAACTTCTTGGTCTCTACCCTCTTGGGGTTGTAAATTGACAGTACCCCTTCAGGCCCCAGAGGGTCCCCCCTTCAGCAGGTGTCCTGTGCTCTGTGTGTCAGATCAATAAGAACCCACAGATCTATTAGTATGACAGTTTTATTAATAACTCTCAAATTGAGCTTTTTAAAAAATGAGCCAGCAAGGATGTCAGTAAGCTTTAAATAAGGACAAGGTAATTCTGCAAAGGTTAAAGGGATTAGGAGAGTCCAAAGGGGGCCTGCCCCAGACTAGGCCATGACCTTCATCACAGTGAGAGAATCTTCCTGCTGCAGAAACAGCCACATGAACTGAGGTTGATGAAAGCAGAAGCTCCAAGCCCCAAGCTTTGCTGACTGTGAGCAGAATTTGCCTCCCAGGGCCTACCACCAGAGCCCAGACCAGCAGTGGGAGTAATTAAGCTAAGAAAGGTCATTGATCCATAATTTATGTCTAAAGGGCTCAATTTAATCATCATTTGCCTCTTCCCTCATTAGTGTCCACCTCAGTGGAAGGAAAGGGGCCACCTGCAGGTTCCCAGGCTAGCAGACACCTGTTTCCTGCTTTGGGGCAGATCACTCTGTGGAGCTGAGGGCAGTTTCTGCCGTGTGGGCATTACTGCTGGCATGAGTTAAAGTGCTCAACTGGTGACCTATCATCAAAGTCACAGTCCTGATTTTGAGATCAGTCAGTAAACCATAATAAAATCTAAATAATAATCACATGACTACAATTTATTGGCCACTTGCTCTTTTCTAGAAACTATTGAATTTACATTCAATATTACAGAAAAGATCAAAATTACAGAAAAGATCATATTTAATTCTCCTGATAATTCTAATAGGTAGTCATACTGTCCCCCATTTTATAGATTAGGATGCTTGGGAAGATTATGCATATTAAATAAATTAATAAATTATCTACCCATGACCAACTCCAAGGGCCATCCTCTTAAACAATCTGTGTCTTGTCACCTGGAATTGTCTTGAGCTGAACATGGGATCATTTAACTCTCTGGGTGACAGTTCACTGTGGTCTTTTTGTAAGATTTTATGAGAGCTGAGATCTGTGGCGTATGCCTGTAATCCCAGTGACTTGGGAGGCTGAGGCAGGAAGATCAAGGCCAGTCTGGGCAACTTAGTGAGTGCTGTCTCAAAAATAAACAGGGCTGAAAATGTTGCTCCATGGTAAAGAGCTTGCCATGTGTAAGGGCCTGGGTTCAATACTCGTGAGCGCGCACATACACACACACACTTTTTTTTTCCTTCTTAAATCAGAAAAGCTGGCCCAGTTCCTCTGAAGACTGGCAGAGATTAGAAGGAAGGTGTGATAAGAGAACTAAAGGGACTCCATCTTGTTATTCAGCAGCCATCTTAGGAGTTCCGAGAAATAGTTCTGTTTCTCAGAAATAATAGAACACGGAAAGTCCTGCCTCTGGACCCATTAATCGTTACCTAGCATAATATGCTTGACAGCATAAAAATAGCAATTCCTATGCAATGTAAAATTGTTCTCTTTGGTTTCCATTTTTCCTGGGCAACATACCTTGTCAGAGATTGATTGTCTAGACGTTAGTAACCATTCTCTAACATGTACTCAACTAGGGTCATCTTGGCCCCATTCCCTTCTACTTGATCGTTGCTATACCAACCTGGAAAGTCCCGTGGGAAATATTATTGTACCCATTGCTTTGTCTTGCTAACTGCCTAGATTCAGCTTCTGTACTGTGGCTTGCTTGCATTGGCTGAAACCCTGCAATTGAATATTCCACCCTCTGTGATTTTTCTCTTTATAAACCCTTGAAAATCACTGCCAGTGTGCCATCTTGTCACACTGTGTGATGTGTGAGGATGGTGGCCACTGATCAGCTTAATAAAGGCTTTTTATTGGCTCAAGTGTGACGTGGCTTGGAGTTTTAATTGACATTATGCTGGGTACAACATTTTTGGTACAACAAAGGGAAGCTTTCTGCACTGCCCCAAATCCCTGACCCTTGTTTAAGCTATAGCTACTTGACCCAACACCCCATGAGGGCCAGCTCTGAACATTCACAGGAGTTCATGGCAATTGCCCTGGGACCTGACCTACTTTATGTTGACCCCCACTCCTACTTGCCCTTGACATTCTGAGTCTACAACTGAGACCCTAGTTCCTGCCTCTGGTCTTGGGTGACCATTAGCTTTTTCTCTCTTATATAGCACAAGTAACCACTTGGGGAGCTGGGGTTGTGGCTCAGTAGCAGAGTGCTTGCCTAGCACGTGTGAGGCCCTGGATTTGATCCTCAGCACCACATATAAATAAACAAAAATAAAGGTATTGTGTAATCAACAACTAAAAATAAAATAAAATAAAAAGGTCTTTTAAAAAAAACGACCACTTGGCTGCTGCTACAGAGCTTGGGATAAATGTCAGAACCCTCATTCCCACTGCTCCTTTGGTCACCACTGAGAGTCCCCACCCTATTGGCTCAATCTTACTGGGCTGGACCAAGGCAAGGTACCTGTGGCCTGGCACTTGCTCTTTCTGGTGGAAGTGTGATAACTCTCAGATACCCAGAACTTATTGATCTGCTCTGTAATTCCTTCCTCAGTAGCTCTTGAGGTTCTTTCCATTGCCGGCCTACTGTGGCATGCTGAGGAAAAGTCAGGAAGAGGATTTCTGTCTTCACTTAGGCGAGAGCACAGGTGGTAGATCAGCGTCCCAGGAGCAGAACGTGGAGATAGCAGCAGAACCAACAGCAGATCCTAGTGAAGGGAGGGAAAGAAAACTGCACCACTGTTTCAAGGAAGAAGGTTCCAGGCATGGAGAGAATCTGGCAGGAGCTGTCCCAAGGTGCTCTGAAGGACCCTAGTGCCAGTGCCACTGAGGTCAGAGGGAGGTGATGAGGCCTCCTGGGGCAGGTATCTCCCAGTCCTGGTGGTTGTGATCTACAGGAAGGACATGAACATTTACTTAGGGGATCTTCAAGGCAGGAGTTCTCACCACGTGGCCAGGTTTGAGGAATCCCAGGTAGAGGAGGACACGTTCCTTTCCCAGTCTGTGCTCAGCATAACTTCCCTTTGCTTTTAGACACTTGGTGGTTTTCCCTTCTCTCCCTGACAAGGAGGAATTGATTAAACTAAAAATAACTCCACTCCCCACCCCACAAACTTTGAAACTCCCATCCTAGTTAATCTACCCAATTAAAATTTATTGAGCACATTCTAAGTAACAGACACTATAGCAAAGGCCGGAAATGCCGAAGGGGAAAAAAAAGACACAATTTTGCCCCTCACCCAGCCTATGGTCTTGTCCCTGTCTGATTCTGGAGATAGTTAAATTAGCAATTACCTAAAGCCTGAGGACAGTTAAAACTGCAGAAATATAGGGCTTTAGGGGATCCAACCCAGATAAGGGGGCTGAAGTCCTCCTCTCAAAGAAGATATCAAAACAGAAAAGGCTCAGTGTTTATGCCTCTGGCCTGGCCTGTGGGGGAACAAGAGGGCATCAGAATTGAGTGGGGCTCATGGGAGGGACTTTCATGGCTCAGGAACTGTCTCAGCTGAGTTTGAGGGAGCCCAGGAAAGCACTGCCCAAGTTCTGCTCAGAATCCACCCCAGGCTGAATGAAGCCACATGAAGCCACCGTGAGCCTCTCAGGACAGCATCTAACTCACCAACTCCTTGACAATTAGACTGGCTTCCAAAGAAAGCAGCCTGCTTTCCTTTGTTGTGCTGTTTGACTGTAACAGTTTAGTCCAATGAATAATGAAAGCCTCCTGCCATCCCCACCCCGCCCCCCAGGTGAGCTCAGCTGTGAGGAAAACAATTGGTTTTTGGCAATTTTCACAGCACAGAATCATAAAGAATTGGATAGGAGAGAAGCCAGGCCAGCCAATCAGCCCCCTGCTGGGGCTGGAGCTTCCCCAGCTCTGGAGCTGGGGCCTGGGGCCACCCCCATGCCTGCTGCTATCTCCACAAGTGTCTTGGGCTTCCAGGGCCCACCTGGGTAACTCCCTGTCCTTGAGGCCACCTGCTGGAGCTGGAAGCTTAACCACTTTCCACTTGCTTCCTGGTTCTCCTTTCTTCCTTCTCCTCTTCCATTCCTGGGTTGGGACACCATCAGCCACCATGGATTCCGCTTATCAGTCAGGGGGCTACTCCACAGCCCAACGTGAGGAAGCCCAGGAGAAGAAGCCTCCTTGGGCCCTAGGCCCCCTCCATGACTTTCTCAGCAGTTTTTACACTTGCCCCTCTCCATCCTACAGAGGCTGCTGAGGTTCCCTGAAAGCTCAATAGCCACCCAGGGGGAGAGGTGACAGGGAATCTATCATGTGCTTTCAGGAGCATGGCTGAGAACCCCTCTGGTGGCATGTGTCTGAATGTGTCAATGCTTCTGTGTGTGTGTGTGGGGGGGGGGGGCAGGCAATAATTACTCAGAATGAAACAAAATATGTTACCATTGAGTTTGCTGCTATTCCTACCAGCAGCTTAAACAAACAGCATCACCCTCCCACAGTCCTTCTACCTGGCCTCAGCACTGGCTAGGTCTTCCATTCCCCATTACCAGGACAATAGCCAGGGTGGCAGGTCACTGTCACATTACCTGAAGGGTAGGCCGCCTCCATTGACTATTGGCTTCCTCCCTTTGAAACATCACTGATGTTCATGTCCAAGACTAAACTCTCCCTCTTCTTCCTCTACATCCTTTTGTTCTCTGTCACTTTCCCAGATTTACAGGCACTTTGTTAATTTAGGAGACTTGAGAGTCAAAATCTAGTTTCAGACAGCCCCACCCTGAACCCTCTCCTTCCCCCACTGCCAGCTCTGGGATGGAGGGGATTGAGGAGAATGTGTGTGAAGGGAGAAAAAAGAAACAGAGAGGTAAAAAGAGAGGGAGGGAAGGAGTGGGAAGGGAACTTTGTATTCCTCATTAGCAGTGCTAATTGCACAGTAATGACTTTGCGTTATTATCAGAAATTTATCCTGGCAAACAGTCAGCTGCCCCAGCAGACACATGCTTGCTTGCTTCACAGCGATGGCTTGACACTTGAGAAAAAATGAACAATTTCTTCTCAGAAACTTTTCAGGACCCAAACTCTGGTGTGTTTGCAGAGGAGTTTTTGTTGTTTGTTTGTTTTTTGGTACTGGGGATTGAACCCAGGAGTGTTTTACCACTGAGCTATATCCCCAGCCCTTTTAATTTTTAATTTAGAGACAGGGTCTCACTAAGTTGCTGAGGCTGGCTTTGAACTTTCGATCTTCCTGCCTCAGCCTCCCGAGCCATCGGGATTACCATGCCTGGCTACAGAGGAGTTTTGAGTTGGTGACTCCCAGCTTCCTGATGTTCAAGGACATCTCCTGGAGGGCTAGGGTCGGGTCTCCTCACTTTGCCCAGCCTTTGGACTGACTGGAGGATCTGGGCTCTATATAAAAACCCAGCTGAGAGATGGAACCTGGGAGTGGTGGATGTGGGAATGGTTAGCACCAAGGGTCCTCTCTCACCTTGTCCTTCATCTTTGCTCCAGGCCATGAAAGTCTGTCTTCTCCTTTGCATAAAGTGCTTATTTTTGCCTAAAACTGATGTCTCAGGTTGTTCCTGCAGCCTAGAATGAATATGTTCCCCTGACTCCTTCAGTTTAAATCTTGCCTGACAAAACAAAACAAACTCCAAATGCTCAAAACTCTACTCTTTCAGGAAGCCTCCCCTGATTGGGACCCTGTTTCTACTCTAGGATTCCTCCCGGACTCACTCCTCACTCTGCATGGTATTTCCTCCACTCATTCCCTTCCCCTCAGAGCAACAGACATTTGCTAAATGTGGATCCATTTGTGAGGCACGGAGCTTAGGAATATGAGAAAGAAACAGACCCCAGCTCAAGGAGCTCACAGGTTGCAATCAACTATTTGGCTTGCTAAATTCTATGACAAAGGAAAGCATTGAGTGCAGTGGGCTGACAAGGAAGGAGACATCCCAGTCAACCTTAGAAGTCAGACCAGGAACTCATTTAAGCCTCTCAGTAAACTGATGAGAGAGTGACAACTGCTATCATCTCCATTTTATAAACAAGAAAATGGAAGTACATAGAGGTTTAGTAACTCACCCAAGGTTGCATATCTGCTATGTCATTCATTCATTTGGATTGTAGATCTAAAATTTGAAACCAGGCACTCTGGCTCCAAAGCCTACCCCATTAACCTCTACACCCCACCACACCCTCCAGGGGCCAGCTGGGTAATGAGGAAGAAGAAAGATGCTCAGGACAGAGAGACAGTCATTGCAAAGTTCCAGGACCTAGGGAGATGGAAGAGAACAAACTGAGTAGAAGCAGGGAAGGTGGGTAGGCAGTGAGGAGGAGAGACAGGCATCATCACTCTGTGACCACAGCACAGGCTGCCTACAGGGAACACCACAAGTGTCTGGGGAGGAGTCTGCATAGGTGGATGGAGGCCGGGTCTACAGAGTGCCAACTTTATCCCAAAGACCCCAGGAGGAAGTCTCTGAAGGATTGTGAGAGAGAGGGTGGCATAATCATATTATTCTATAAGTCACCATTGTGATCCTGAAGAGGAATATAGAGCCCCTGGATTAGGGCAGCAACAGTGGATGCAACATTGTAGGGAGTTAAAAAAAAAAAAATTTGGAGATTGAATGCAGGTGAACAATGGAGAAGGAAGCATCAAGGAGCCCTCTGAGGTTTTTAGTTTAAGAAACTAGTTTGGTCAAGTTATGTCCTAATTTAAGGAGGAAGATCGGATTTACAAAATATAGAAATTCCTATCTTTGAGATGTTGAATTTATGAGGTCCTGGGTCAACTTGTTCATAACAGACATTTCTGGACTGCATATGTGGAAGCAAGGAGAAAGAGATGTGACAGAGGATGGGAGAACCTTAGGGTGAGGGCTCTGGGGTGAGACTGCCTGGTTTCCAGTACTGGCTGTCACTTGGTACACTTTGGATAATACAGGGTCATTGTGGGGATTAAATGATAGAATGCATATTAACCAAGCAGCATAGAGCCTGAAACAGAGTAAAAAAAAAAAAAAAAGCTCAGTACATGTTTAGTACTACTATTAATATTATTTAATATTTGAAGCCCCAGGAGTCGGTGAGTCCATTTAGCACCTCATCTCAGGGATGAGAACTGAACCCTGGAAGGACAGAGGGTTGGGAGGAGTTGGAGGAGAGTGGAGTACTCAGAGGAAAATCCAGAGAGAAGTGTGTCACAGAAGAGTTTCACAGTTGATGTGGGCATGGGCAACTATGCAGCAAATAAGTGAAAGAACTCATTTTAAATCAATTTCACACGTGGCCTCTCTCCATGATTAAGTGCACTCCCTCAGGACAGAGCCCCCATGTCATGTGGTTGAAGGCCACTGGGTACAGGATACAGCACAGCAACCATGTCCCAGGTGCTGGCATGAACTGGGTCTTCATAGGACTTCAATAAGTGCTAAATGGATAAACAAGTAAATGAATGATGTGAAAAAACAGGCTGAAGTTCTAGTTCTGCCACTTTCCAGCAAAGAATCCCAAACTAGTTATTTTTAGCCTGTCTGGGGCCTCACCAGTGAGGTAAGAGTAATAATACCCACCTCTCAGGGTTGTATGAAATGAGATAACATACGTGAGAGTGTTGTTTGTGTAAACTGTACAATACTTTACAAACGGTCAGGGTGCTGACTCACTCAAACCAGTTACTGTGCCATTAGCAAACAGCAGAAATACAGATAGGGCTTGGGGGGTGGGAAAGAAAATGAGTTTTGTTTTGCCAAATACATGGAAGCTAGAATATGATGAACAGATTTCTTCTTTCCAGGTGCTACAGCCCCTTGATTCCACAGGGGGCTTCAGGCCCTTGACCCAAAGCATGCTCAGTGGATTCTTCCCACCTGACTTCTCTTAATCAAGGATTAAGACCTCCTGATTTTGGCAGAGTCATTTTGGAGTTGTCACTTTAATTTGTTTTGGCATTTTATCTGGTTCCCTTTCATTAGTGGAACAGCCAGAGTCCTGAGGTTGCAAGCTCTCTCCAGGCTCCTTGGGGAGAATTCTAATCACTAAGGTCCTGGTTGTCTAAGACCTATGGCTTGGCTGTTTCCTGGAAGCTGGTCTCTGACCACAGGACACAACTCAGGTGTAACAGAGACTCCCTTGTAGCAGGCACCCATCCTGGTTGTCAAAAGCAAAGCAACCAAACCAGTCCTGACCTCTCTGACCCCCCTGCCCTGGGTTTTATCAATGATACTAACTTCTCTCTGAATGAGCAACTGAGTCCAAAAGGCCATTGGAATGGCTAAATGCAAAGAGGCACAGGAATAAATCTTTCTTTCACTGTTCTATGGTTTATTTCCAAATATTTGATTTCTTACAAAGTCAATTTTAAAATATCATAAACTTTTTAAAGAAAAGATGATTTTTTTTTTTTCACATCCCTACCATCCTCCCCAGGCATAGTGAAAAATGAAGGGGAACTTATCTGGGGTCAGAAGGCCTGGGTTCCAGTTCTCTGCCATCCCCTAGTTGTATGGCTGGGATCAGTCATTTAATTTTCTCAATTACCAGATGAATTATTAGCCACTTCTCAGGGTTCAAATGAGATCAAATCTTTCTTGGCAATTTCAGAGACTTGCAGCCTGGAAGAGTACAGGTTAGCCTCTGTATGTCTGCTGGATGGCCCTCTGTGATCTGAGAAAAAAATCATGCCTCAGTAAGCAGGGGATGAGGGAGGTAGAAAGAGATCAGGGGGCTTTCAAGGTTGGGTTAGTGTCCCCGTTGGCTCCCATCCACTTGGCAAAGCTGTGGCACTTGTGTCTATTTCCTTGTGTCTCTCCCTGCACGTCAGACAATTCAACTAAGAGCGTCAGACTGCTCCCTTTACATCTCTGCTGGGGACTTGACAGGGAGGAGGGAATAGGAAGAGGGTTCCCTATTTAGAAATTGCATTGAGATGGAAAGACAATATGACACATCGGCTCATGTCAAAGGAGCTCACTCTTCACGCCTACAGCATTAGCAATTTCCTACCAAGGTTCAATTTTTAAAAAAATTATTATTTGGTTTTAATTTATTTTATTTTCTGCATAACTCAACAAGACATTGCTACTCAGAATGGGGTGGGTGCCTGCCCAAGGGCAGAGACTTGGGGGGTAGATAGGGATGTGCTCTTTTGTTGAGGAGAAGAGGGCATAAGAGTGGAAGGCCTCTGATTTCTGCCTTAAACCTCCTTCATATCCCTCACCACTTCAGTCCCCCTATCTTTTTCTGAGCAATCTGGCCTGAAGGCCCCAGACTCAGGATGTTCCAGCTATAGCTGTATGAGTCAAGAACAATGGGGGTAGGGAAGACAAGTGATTTGAACATGGGTAAAACCATTCCTTCTAGAGTGTTATTGCTAGAAGGAGCCTCAAAGAGGTTCTAATTCAACTTCAGATAAGGACACTGACCTTCTTACAGAAAATGTGATGTCCCCATCGCTGGTTTGGTGCATGGGTCCTACATCCCCAGACATTGGCTATCTAATGCCCTTGTTTGGCACTATGCCATATTGCCTTCTCTCCTGGCCCCACTCCAAATCCAAACACAGAACAGTCTTTCTCTAGAGATAAGTTTGAAGGGCAACAACTCCACTTACTTCTACTTTCTTCCCTCTCTGTGTCTGGGTGGGATGTGGAGAGTCTGAATATGGTCTCTTCACATGGGAAGAAGCATAGATGTGTTTTGGGTTTGGGCTTGTGGGGGAAAGGGTTCTGGAGAGGAAAAGTTCCCATCTTTACATAAGGATTTTTTATGCTTTGTGTCTGGTTATGTGACCACAATGGTATCAGCAACTGCTGTGGAGGGGCAGGTTGAAGACGACAACTGGGGTGAGGCTTCATAATGTAAGAAAAATGTTTTTAATATCACTTTCTGAATATATGTCCCTTTATAAGTGCATGGGTCTCTGTTTCTCTGTTCTCTGTATTTTCTGCTATCTCTCTCATTCTCTGATCCTCTCTTTCTCTTGTCTCTGGCTCTGTTTTATTCTCTCTGCAGCTCTCATACACTCTCAGCCCTGCACTCCAAATTCAATAGGAGCCAGGAGCTCCAGCTTCTTCCTGTGCCCCTGTCAGGTCAGAATCTCCTTCTCTCTGTTAGGTTGAGAAATGCCAGGTCCGGAGCTGCTGCCGGGAGCACCAGAGGGGCTGCAGAACCGCCTGCCGAGTGTGGAGGCTGAATCCGGGAACAATGAGAAATTATCTGTTAATTCTCAGCTCCTGCCACCTGCTCTGCTCCAAACAGGCTCCTTTGCCTTCAGTTTAGATGCAAATTCCCCTACTCGGTGTAAGCAAAATATTGATTTCCCTGCATCACAGGCCTGGGCCCTTGGACCGGTCCTGTGTTTTTTCATTCTCTGCAAAGGCAAAACAAGGCGCTTTGTTCTGCGAATTTCCCCAGGAACTCGAGAGGGGGAGGTAGACATCGCTGCGGAGTGACAGAGTTGCCATAAACACGGGCAGAGAGCAGTTTATCTCCATTTGTGTTTTACATAAACACAAACCCGCCGCTCCGGAAACTGCTAATGAGCGTGTAGCCAGGGACCTGCGAGCTCCTGTCTCTCCCGGGTGCTGAGGTCTGCATTGGTGGAGGAGAAAGTTATGCGGCCTCTGGGCTCCTCAGGTGGGATTTCAGAGGCACCGGAAGGTGAATGGAGACGCTAGAACCTTACCTGTTCTTGGAACAGCAACCCAGCACCACCCGCAGGAAGGTGGCCTGGACTGCATAGTATCGCCTGGATCGTGTTTGCTCAGTACCTCCCGCCTCAGTTTCCTAAATCTTTCAAGCGCCAGAGGTCGGGGTGGAAGCTACGACAGCCGCCCCCACCCCTCAGCCCAAGAGCCCGGCTCCCTCCCCTAACAGTGCCCACGCAATATTTCTTCAGCACCGTGGACAGAGCCAGGGCGTCCTGGGCAGAAAGACCGCAAGGCTAGGCCAGAGTCCTCTCGGGCTGCTGCCTGGTCATTGGTACCAGGACCAAGTACAAGGACCGGCTGGCTCTTCTAGCGCAGATGGTGTACGGTTCTGAGCCCCGCCAGGAGCTGGGGCTCGGAATCTCCTCCCTCCGGAACGTGAGTCACCGCCCGAGCCACTTCCAATTAGAGTGTTAATTAGGAGGAAAGACCCTCCTCCACCACCACCCACCCGAGCACACACCAGCCCCGCGGTTTCCGGAGGCTCCAGCTAAAGTTTCCGTCCCAGCTCGGGGAAGGAGCTTCGGATGAGTCCTACTTAGAAAGGGGCAGCACCGCTGACAGGTGGAGGACGCGAGACTCCAGTGATTGGGTTCTGCAGGATCCTAATCCTCTGACCGCCATGGTCCACAAATTTCTAGGGCTGAGTGAGGCATCTCAAAGCCCCTCGGCCAACCTGCTTCTGGGCCTCACTCCACAGTTCCTGAGGAGAGTTCTGCTTTTTAAGTCTAGCCTCAATCCTACGGTTTAGTTTTCAGTCCTTCAGGTCCTCCTTATACTTGATTGAAAAAGATACATTGTTTCTAGTGGGGTTGAACTGATCAGGGAGGCGAGTCTGGCGGGAATAGGGCACCTTCTTGAAATGCCCCCCATTCCTATTCGAAAGAAACTTTCCCCTCCCGTTGCCATGGAGAGAGACGGCCGCTGTCTCCCGTCGCCATAGCAACGTGCGGGTACTGTGGACCGCAGGATTGCGGGGCTCGGAAAGTCTTCTTTGCAGTTTGCATCGCTCCGCAATATTGGGGTCTTCTATCTCCGACGCTGGGACTTTGAGGCAAGTCTGACTAACTTCTTCTGTCAGGAACCTCGGCCAAGGTCCTCCCACTCATAGCCAGGTCATCTATTATGGGGTTATCTATTTAGCTGCCACTTGTGTGGCATGTGGCTATTTACCCAGTGTTTCCACAAGCACTATCTTTATATCCCATGGAGCCCATGAAACACTCACAATCATTATACCTCTTTTACCGGAGAAAAGAGAGGACCAAGGTCACACCCAGCACTGAATGCGGAGAGGGACCTGGGCTCTTGCAATCCCCTCAAGGTGCGGGATAACGGGGCTGGAACCAGCCCGGACTCAGGCCAGTCCCTGAGTGTAGAGGGGGCGGCCAGGAGGCGCCAGACTTGCCAGCTGCCGCGGGATGCCACGTGAGGGGCGGGGACCCTGCGGGGAAGTGATTAAAAGCAGAACGAAGCCGCAGGGGGCCGCTGCGGGGAGGGTCTTCTTGGGGCCGCCTTGCCCCGCCCCAGTCCCGCCGCTGTGAGGGTTCGAGAGAGGCTGCTCTGCAGGCCTGGGTGTCCAGGGCATGAGCGGGGTGTGGGGGGCCGGAGGGCCTCGGTGCCAGGCGGCGCTCGCGGTCCTGGCCTCACTGTGCCGGGCCCGGCCGCCTCCTCTTGGGCTGGACGTGGAGACTTGTCGGAGCTTCGAACTGCAGCCCCCAGAGAGGAGTCCGAGCGCTGCCGACGCAGGTAATGGGAGACCCAGGACCCCCTACCTTCTTGGATTCTCATCTTGGCCGTCCCCCCACCCCAAACACCCGCCCCAATAGCCGGGAAGATAAAGCGAGGAACTCCAGTTTGGGATTCTGGATTCGCAACCAGCCTCACACCGTCCCCTGGCCCATCTCCCGCAGGGCAAGGAGAGATCTGAAGGGAATCGGGAGAGACAGAACCCCTCTGCCCCTCTCGTGTGACTATTGTGGGAACCCCGGCGGAAAGCCGGGCTCCGGGGATACGACACCCTCGGGGCCCCAGTTCCCTCGCGTTTCTCGGCTCGCCCTACAAGCTATCTGCCAGGGGAGGGGTTAGTGGATCCAACAGGAGCCAAGGGACATCCTGGCTGAAGAAAAAGCTTGTCTCTTTTGGAAGTGTCCAGGTTCTAGAGTTCATCAGTTGATCTGACCGTCCGTTTGTTTGTTCTCTCAGTGAACGCCGAGCCCCCTGGGTTAGGGAGAAACTTGGGTCTGCGGCTGGCACGAGGTCTTTGTGTCCTGGTGTCTCTTCGGCTGCTAGTGGCTTTCTGCGTCTCCGATGGGGGCGGGGGGCGGGGGGCGGAGTGGGGGAGGCTGTCGTGGCGTCCATCCCCCACACCCCCCTCGCCCCTATAACTCGCTCCCTCGGTCTCTCTGACTCACTCGGACTCCCGGCGGGTGCGCGACTGAGCGGGTGCCTCTCGCCGACTTTGCCAAGAGGGCGCCTCCTGCCCAAGCCTCGCCGACTCTGCGCCCGACGCAGCCCCAGGCGGCCGCCGAGTGCAGGCGGGAGCCCGAGTCGAGTCGAGCTTGCCGGAGCCGGTGAGTCCCGAGCCCGAGCCCCGCGGGGCCGGGGCCCGGAGTGCAGCTGCGACGTCTCGCAGGAGTCACGACAGCGGGAATGGCTTGTCGCGCCCTGGCGGCGGGAGCTGCAGGAGGGTCGGCTGTGTGACCAGACGCTGGCCCTGGGTATTTACCTGCTGCACCAGTGCCCTGCGGTCACGCTTGCCGGCTGCAGTGGGCTTTCTTTGTCCCGTTGCCTGGAGAGTGCCGGTGGGAGGATGTACGGGGTCGCGTCCCCTCCGGAGGACCGGGCTGGGAAGAATGCGGAGTGGGGGTGGGGAGATCCTGCAGGGACCAAGGCGCTGGGGTTCCTTGGGGCTCCGCAGACTCCACCCCTTCTTGTCCCTCGACCCCCACCCCAGTGGCGCTAGGCCAAGGGGTATGCGGGAGTCTCCTGGTGGCTCCACACCACTGGCATGGGAGAGGCCGTTTAGAGGGGTCGCTAGAAGTGGGAATTTAGTCTCCCACTCGCTTCTCCAGGGACAAGAGGCCAGGGTCAAGAGTGGAGGTTCCACGAGCATGTACAGGTGGGGTAAGCTCCCCGGGGGTGCAGGTTCCAGAGCCCTGGTTTCATTTGAGGTTAAGGGTGGGAAATAGCGGTGTATTCCGGGTTAGGAATAGAGCCAAGGGGAGGCTTGTGTGTGTCATTGGGCTATATCCAGGCTTTGGGTGATTTGGAGCTCACCTCTGACCTGTGTGAGTTGTAGGGGTCCCTGCTAGTTCTCTCTATCTCTATCTCTCTCTCTCTCTCTCTCTCTATCTCTCTCTCTCTCTCAATATTTGATCAATGGGTTGATTACTGCAGCAGAAGGGATAGAGATTAGACATGAAGAACTTTTAGAGGATGGTACAATGATTAAGGCTAGGCAGTTGGTTCTCCTTGGAAATTCTCAGAACAAATTAGGTTCCCCAAATATTATTAGACTCTGGTTCTCTGGTGTCCTCTGCTTCTACACCACCCAACTTCCCATACCCACCAGAGAATTTTCCTTAAGCCAGAGTCACTTCCTGTCTCCCCCTATTACCTAGCTGTCTTCTGTCTTTTCCTCTGATGACCCATCTCCAGTGGGACCTTACTGATGATTCTGACCCCTCAGAGCCTAGAGGGTGAAAACACACCTGTCGAATTCTACCTGGGATTCCTCTTGCCTGTTCCGGGCAGAAATCCTGGTGGTTGGGATGGGGGTTGTTGGGGTGTTTGTGTGTAGCACATCCAGACAGCAGGGAGGCACTGGTGTTCTGTCCAGAGAAATACCCTTTAGTCTGGAATGATAGGTGCCTGGACAGCCAGGTTGAGGGTGAGAGAAGCCTGAGGGATAAGAACCAGTCAGTCCAGATGAATCAGTATGTCTTCCCTGCAGGCTGATTCAGGAGGCAAGTTTGAGTTGTCAGCTCTGGGGAACTTGAACTTTGGTTGCTGAGTCACAAACCCCAGGAAGCCCAAGGGCCAAGCTGGGAGGCTGAAAGGGATAGGAGGAGTAGAGAGGAGACCCTGGGTTGTAGCACAAGAAAGAAAGTGGTTGAGAGTAGCTTTGGGACCTTAGGAATTTAGGTGAGCACAGTTTCTGGGGAGATGCTGTGGAGTTCAGGACCAGAGCCCAGGAGTCTCACCTCCCAGCCTACTCCCTACATACCACAGGCACTGCATGGGTCCAGAATCTCTAGTCAGAGAAATGCTGGATCATGTCATTTGCAGTTTTATGAAAAATGCAAGCAGGTAGAACATGCCCAGCTCCCTTTACCATTTAACGTTTTCCCTGCCTTCCTCCTGTTCTAAGTGTCTAACTCATGGAATTTCTAGTAACACCCCTGAGATTCATACTCCACTATCATTTACTGAGACCCTCCCAACATGCCAGAATCTATGCTGGGAATTATGCGGAAAATCTCAGACACTGACTTGGAAACACCCATGCCCCTACTATTTGAACTAAAAGCAAATACCCTTCTCTTTAAAGACTCTATAAAGGCAAAGGGCCTGCCTTCCTCCTTAATATGCCCACCCAAGTTAGGGTTAGCGTTAGAGTTAGGGTGACAAGCAGTTTTTCACCTTTCCTGTATCCTGTGCCTTGCAGAGATGAATGATCTCTTTCTCTAGGCCAAGTTGCAGAGGGTTAGGTGTGGAGAGAGTGAATTCTGGGCTCAAGGTAATAAGCAGAGATATAGAGATGTTCTAGAAAATGCAGAGACCCAATGGGAGACCCAAGCTGCTTCTCCCCTCCCAGGATGACAGCCAGGAGTGGTTATTCCCAGCTCACCTGTGGCCTTGAGCTGATGTGATGTTTGTTCACTTAGCTAATGACTCTGGAGATGGTCTGTGATTCAGCCACCTGGCTTTGAAGTTAGTTTTTTGCAACACAGAGAATGTTTTCCCTGTGTGTGATGGCAAATTAAGTGTACAACGTTTCATTAAAACAGAGTACTGTTTCTACAATTGAATAATCAGCTACTCTTTCACTCTTCTTGCTAAAAGAAAAGAAACCTGCAAATTTTGCCTTTTTTGAGGAAGGGAGAAATGCCCGATTCTGAAGCACCCATGGGATGATGTTCTAACTCGTGCGTTTTTAAGCTTTAGTTTTCTTGAAGTGAGGTCCAGTATCTAGCAGTTGTAGAGCCCTTATATTTATAGTCCTAGATGTTCTCTTCTCCCTCTGATTGTGGCAACTACAAGTGGGGAAGATAGTTCCAGTGTGCATCATCCCTCCAAACTCTGTGCAAAAGATGCATGTTCTTCTAATTGTTCCAACTTTACTCTGTCTTTTACCATCCACAGAATCAGGGGTAAAACATATGGCTGCAAATAATTAGGACCGGCATTGAGGCATTTGGATCAGGCCAGCTTTCTTTAGGGTCTGTGTAGGGTTGTCTGGAGTTGGGGAGAGCATGGTAAGAGAAAATCTTGACTGAGCTAGGTAGCATCTCTGCCAGTCTTGCTGAGGAAAAGATCCTGTAAGGATTGAGCCACAGGATCTTCAGTCAGAGGAACCTTTGACAGCAGAAGTGAGCAGGTAGGGCATCCTGATCTAGGTGCTCTAGATATAATGACACCTTATCCCTCCCTTTTCTTTTTGGGTGCCTTTTTCCTGCTCCCCAAGGACCCACACAGAACTTTCCTTTCACTAGGTCCAGGTACAAACAGAGAAGAGGACAGACAGAAAAGCA
Source organism: Tamias sibiricus (assembly GCA_025594165.1). Classification (NCBI taxonomy): domain Eukaryota; kingdom Metazoa; phylum Chordata; class Mammalia; order Rodentia; family Sciuridae; genus Tamias; species Tamias sibiricus. Next base: position 104,809,509 of record CM046658.1, on the reverse strand, counting down.
TCTCTTTGGCTTTCTCTCTGCCCCTCCCCTCCATTGCTCCAGCCTGGATTTTGGATTCAGAAAGGCTACATGTCCTGATGGGTCAGGCAGAAAGGTACAGTTACCATTGGCCAAAATACTAATACTAATAATTGCTAAGTTAGTGCCAGTGCTCTATTAGCTATAACACATTAGTCTCCAATTTATCTCTGAGGTCCTTAACGATGGTGGAAGTGGGCGCCCAGTCATAAAGCTTGGTGTGGCCGTAATTAGCTTGGCATTGTCTTCCCTCTTCACAGCTTTTCTAGGAGGATTAATTCCTTCTCTGTTTGGACTCTGCTAATTATCCCCATAGGTAGCCTGTCCTGGATCTCTAAAGAAGGAAAGGACACAGTGGCCCTCTACTCCCCCTTCCCCTAAACCTGCATTTTAATTAAATCCAGTTCTCCTAATGAATTTACAAGCCACAACAGAGCTTATCATTAATGTACCATGTCTGAGTCTCAGCACAGAATAGCCTCTGTTCTCCCAACACACACACACACACACACACATCCTCAGGCATATTTCTGTATGGTACTTTTCAGGGGACACTGGTTAGTTGTCTGGTAGATGGTGGGTCACCTGTAGAACATTTACTTTCCAGGGAAGAAGAAAGATGGGGGTGGGAGGCCAGTCATAATTCAAGTCTGCAGGGCTCTGCCCAAGTTCAAGGTTTAGGCCAAAGACTAGAGGATGCCTCCCATCTTCTACTGATTACAACTAAGAAATGCTTCCCCTTTTAGTTTCTCTGTCCAAACTTTGATCCTACAGTTCTTCAGTTGCACCTCCAGTGCCCTGAGATGCCTGGTTCAAGAGCCTGGATCTTGGCATCAGGAAGTCCTAAATTCAAATCCCACCTCTCCTTCTTAATGCAGCATACCCTTGAACAAGTTATGTAGTTAACATCTCTATACTTAGTTTATTTATCTTTAAAAGGTGAACACCAATTTCTCTGGGAAGCTGTAAAGATTAAATGAGATAATGTAAAGGGCACAGTGTTTACTGTGTATGTGTAGACATAAATAGCATATAAAATCATTAATATTAATGGTTCTATCCAGAGTCTCTTCACTTTCCAGACTAAACTATTCCGTTAGGCTCTTGGGCCTCTGTGTTACTTGCTTTCTGGTCCCTGGCTGTGCTTTGTCCATGGCTCCATCTGTGTCTGAAGGACAGCTAGACTAAGGCAGCTTCTGCTCTGCATGGTCTAAGCACTTACGTTCCTGAGGGTCCACCAGCAGCCCCAGGCACTGGGGAAAGCAGGAAAATGGTCCTTTCTTCTGAATTCCTCCCCCCAGTTTATCTTTTTCAATTATGATCTGTTAGCGAGAATGCCTGTTACTGTTACAAAAAGGATTTTCCTGACATGGGAGCCCATTAGAAAAATTGGAACAATAGCAAGCGATAAGAACTGGCTGAGGAATCCAAACACTATGGATGGAGAGAAGGGGAGGGGGTCTAAGGCTCTGTCTTTGGAGAAAGGATTGTCAGAGGGGGAGATAAGCAAGACCTGGGCTGCTAATTAATAGCCTAGCATTTTCTGGAAGAGGAGGGAGGCCATGGGCCTCAATGAGGCAGACAGTGTTATTGAAGGTAATAGCTAGGTCTTAACATGATGGCCTTTGGGGGAATCTTAACTTCCCCGGAAAGGAGAGGGTACTGGGGTTCCTCAGATGCTTTGCCCTCTCATCTGGTTTCTCCCTTCTATACATCAGAGGTCTCCCTTTGGGTCTGTTCTGTACACAGTAAACTATTGTCCTCCACAAAAAAAAAAAAAAAAAAAAAAAAAAAAAAAAAAAAAGCCAAATCACACAGAATAACAGCAGCTTGCATTTTGGAGGTATTCACCATATACCAGCATCTGTGCTCAAAGTCTTAGCTTATGTGATATTCACAGTGATCCTATGAGGTAGGACTAATTAGATTCCTCTAGGTAAAAGAGGAAACTGAAGTTTGGAGAGGTTAAATGACTAGTTCAGGGTCACACAACTAGAAAGCAATGTGAATGAAATGTGCTCTGTGGTCATTCTGGCATGAGTGCCCACCTGAGATGTCTACTTCTGAGCACCTATGAAGTCTAGTCCCCCAGCCAGCGTTCAAAGCCATGTGCTCCTGTACAATGCCATGTCATTGAGGTGTGTCTCCAGAGCCTAATTCCATAGCTCTTTTCTCTCCCATAGGCAACTCTGTTCTCCCAAACCAGAAGCTCACGGGCTATTGGAATAGGAATGGACTTCTTTTCCTTAATTTCCAGAAAAATTTTCAGATGTGGTGGTGCATGCCTATAATCCCAGCAGCTCAGGAGGCTGAGGCAGGAGGATCGTGAGTTCAAAGCCAGCCACAGCAACTTATGGAGGCCCTAGGCAACTCAGCAAGACCTGTCTCTAAATAAAACATAAAAGGGTCTGGGGATGTGACTCAGTGGTTAAGTGCCCCTGGGTTAAATTCCTGGTATAAAAGAAAAAAAAAATTTTTTTCCAGGAAAACTTGGCAAGAACATAGGATGTTCTCATTTGTACATTTTTCTTCCATGATTTTCTTCTTTGGAACTCACTCCTATTTACCAGCTAAGTGGTAATGGTAACAACAAAACAAGGGGGAAAGTAGCAAGCAAATAGATATTAACAAAAACTTGAAAATGTGTGATCTTTAACAGGGTCTGTACTGTGTCTCAAAATACAGAGGGGCCTAGAAATGTAGGAAATAGTTATAATGTTTCTGCTGGAAAGATTACTCTTGGTTTGTAATGATAAGGTTAAAGGTATCTATCTTAATGTTCATGGCTTGTATGTGTTCTGCCCACTAAACAAATCTCAAAACTAAGGGTTGTTCAAAACTAGACCTGTCATAGGTAATTCTGATAAAAATAGCTTAATATTTATTCTACTGCTTGCTACCTTCTAGGTGCTGTCCTCAACACTTTCAATACACTTTGACTTTATTTAAATTTCACAAGGACCCTATGAGGTAAATAATATTAGTATTTCCATTTAATGGATGAGGAAACTGAGGCTGAGAAAGGTTACATAGTTTGTCAAACAGTTTAAAATGGAGATGGACTTTGAATGAGCCCTGTCTGACTCCAGGGCAATGCTTCTTTCTCTTTAAGCGGAAGGAGAGATTTTAAGAAGAGTCAGAGGGAGAAAACAAATACTTAGGAAGTACTTTCTTTTTTTGCTGTGCTGTGTTGAGTACTTTCTCCATTACTGGAGACTTACCTCTTGGCCTGGGGCTACTCCAGGTATACACAGGAAGATCACAGGGTCAGAACTCAGAAAGGGGGCAAATTAGCCCTCAGAATTCCATCTGCCTCACAGGGTTGATGTTTAAACAAGCTTTGAGTGGGAAAGGGGTTTTGAAGGCTGTTTGTGCACCTGTAATTTCCTAGGGAGGTGTCATGTACTGATGTGTTGGCCCCAGAAAGTCCAAGGTAGGTCATCTGGGCCTAAGCATAGTCCTTAGGCCATCGTAGGAGATTACATCCCTTCCCAATCTCAGTGTACCTTTCTCCAGGTGCTATAGTTTGGATCCGAGATGTTCCTTCCCCAAAGGCATATGTTGAAAGGTTGTTTCCCAGAGTGGCACTATTGGAAGGTGGAGGAAGCTTTAAAAGGTGGAGGTCTTCAGATTATTGTGGGTGTGCCCTTGAAGGAGATAGCAAGACCCCAGCACCTCCTTCTTCCTTTCTCTGTTTCACTTCCTGGCCGAGAGGAAAGCAATTTTGTTCTGCCACATGTTCAACCCACCATGATGGGTCACAATAGGATCAACTGACACGGATTAAAACCTCTAAAACTGTGAACTAAAATAAACCTTTTCTCTTTATAAGTTGATTATCTCAGGTGTGTGTTGTAGTGACGCAAAGCTGACTAACACACCAGGGGATGAAGGGTGGTTGAGTTCAAGGCCACATGCGGTTATTTTAAAGGGGCTAAATCCTCTACAATCATCTCCTCCCCCTGGCCTGATTCTGCTTTTATTATCTTGTTCACTACCTTGCATACCCTGTATGGATGAATCCTCTCTGTTTGGAAGCCAATTTTGTATTACCTGCCTGTGAGATGTCAAAAGCCCAGGCTGTCCTGGAAGAAGATTCTCCAGGCATAGGATGGGCCTTCTGGCCTTATATAACCAGTATCGAGTACTGGGTGCTGATTCCCAATAATCCATATCCTCAGCTTTCCCTAATCACAGCTCCAAGGGAACAACAGCTGGGGGTCACGTGGAGAAGCAATCAAAATAGCAACCACACTGAGAAAAAAAACTGATTCCCCTGGCCCACCCCTCCCCCACCTCTCTTTTCATTTATGAATTCAGTTTTTTTGTCAGCCTGAACATTTAAATGCACTCTATGCTCTCTGGATTCCCTCTCATTCCCCCCCTTCTCATTAAAATTCTAATTATTACCAGAGCAAGCAAAATGTATGATCAAAGGAAGGCAAGGCCCTAGAAATACCTTTTGTTTTAAGGTGACTCATTTTGCAGAGAATGCATCCAGAACAGCTGTTAACAGAACAGATTTGAAGGGTCTAGAGATGGCCAGACACATAGAATAAGGACACAGATATGCATAGTAGTTTTCCTGATGATCCTGGTAGTATAAAGGCTTAGAAAAAATAGTCCCCAAGCCATTTAAATCAGGAATGCATAAGAACAACAACAAAAATTTGAGTTAGTACCTCCAATATATGCTTACTTGTCCCCAGGTTATATACATGTTTTATAGCAGTGATACTGCAGAGCCAGACCGGCTGCATTATGGCCCAGTTCTACCCCTTATGGGCTGCATGACCTGGGCCATCTATATAACTCTCTGTGTCTGTTTCTATGTCTACAAGATCAGGATCATATTGTACCTATTTCATTGGAAAGGATTGAGTGAACAAGCATATAAAAAGCATTTTGAACTTTGAACACAGCAATGTTAAATAAATTGACTAAATCCAATAATAAAATGCTGTTATTACTATCAATCTGTATACAAATTTTTATTTCTTATATAAGATAATAAATAAACATTAAAATGATCTTTTTCTTTGCCCCCAAGGCATGTGTACACCACATTAGAGACCTTTACCCAAGAAGTTAACTTAGAATCAATCAATTTTTCTGGTTCCTGGCAATCTGTAGAGGAAGGATCAGCCCCATCTCTTGGCCAGGGGAAGGCTCTGATGTCTCTGTGCTGAGTCTGGGCAGGAGACAAAGGTGGTGATATGTGGCTCAGGATTTGAAGATTCTCTGCTGTTATTCCCTATTCATGGAGGTACCTGGTAGTGGATCTAGGAAAGTTACCTGCAACAGGGAGTTGGAAGGCAATGCTGTCTCCCCAGAGAGTGTGGCTGAAGTTCTCACCTCCTTCTCAGGTCCCTTTGGATGTGAGACAGCTTTCCTTAAACCTGTATTCAGTGAAAGTACCCTGCATCCCTCCAGGAAGGACTGGGCATCTTTGTACCCCAAGCCTAGCTCAGAACCTGGCACATGTTAAGTGCTCAGTAAATGTTGGTTAAACTTAATTTAAATAAGAGATAATAACACCCCAGAGAGAGAGAGAGAGAGAGAGAGAGAGAGAGAGAATTACACCCTTTTATATGCCATTCATCCACTCACTCACTCCATGTGCCATTTCCTATGTTAGTTCATGAGTCAAGCCAATGTGAAAACAACAAGGTCACAATAGCCTACAGGAGCCCGTAGTTTCACCAGGGACAAACAGACCTGGACAATGAAGAGAGTGCCAGGCTGGGCAGTGGATATCTGGACCCTGGTCTGAGTTCTGCATCTGACCAACCTGTAACTACAGGCAAATCCCTGCTCAGGGACACTGCTCCCATCTGTAAAGGTACAGCCTGGCCTCAGTACCTGTGGAGTCATTTCTCACCTTCAGTCCTAAGATTTTTAAGGCATCGAGGCAGACTAACCCAGAGACTGCAACCCCACAGGCCTGCCGCAAGGAACAGGGAGTTCCAGGTTGAGCTGGCAAGGGAGCTCAAAGGAGTTGCCAGTTCCCACTTTGTGGAACCCAAGTCTAGCTACCAAGTCATCAGCTTCTTCCAGAAAATCCAGAAATTTGGGGCAACGATGATTATGTAATTTGGTGAATTTTCAATCATTATGCAAACCAAACAAAACTCTTCTGCTGACTTGTCCACAAGTGACCATTTTTACCCACTGACCATTTTGCCATTGGTTCAGAGCCTTCTGACTTCTCAGAGCAAGAAAAGGCCTGAGGTTCAGAGCTTCATTCCCAGGTTTGGGGAGGGAAGAGGGTAGAAGGTCTCCTGAGTGATTTCTCACAAAGGTAGGCACCTCCCCACCCCCTCCACCCCACCCCCCACCCCCGCCACCACCACAGCTCTCCTGAGATAATGGACATCTCTTGATTCACAAGTGGGCTGGGCATGGGGCAGTGAGCGTGTCCACCTCCAAATCAACCACAGTACCTAAAAATGCCAGCTTTACAGCAAAGCTCTCAAATAGCCATAGAAATGGAGAAGGAGGGCTATCAGAATCATTTGTATTTTGTGGTTAGCTTTGACATACTGTATAGATCAGATTCTAAGTTTACACAAGTATTCATGGGGCCTCCTGCATGCAGGGCTGTGGGAAGAAGAAGCCAATCTCTGCCTTCAAGGAGATGAGGCTTGACCCCATCCTTCTGAAGTCAACTCCATGTCTATTGAGCTCCAACTTGGGCCCAATGAGGGTGGGACAAGGAAGAGGGGAGGGTGAGTCAGCTCGCCTCCACCCCCACCCTGCAGGGCTTCACAGCCAGTTGGGGAAGAGAGCTGTATACAAAAATCACTGTTGTAAGTCTGCTGGTAGTAACATCTCTAATAGAAATTCAAGTGGCATCTAAACATGCACGCTTCACGAATTTGCACATTTGCTTAGGCTGCCATTTAAATCACTTTGCCTTCCCGGTAAACATGTCAGTAGGCAGTAGGGGAGGCAGCCAGGTGCTCCCCAAGCTGGTGGAGGGTGGGGATGGGGATAATGCTGGAGAAACCAGACTGAGGTGAACATAAGGCTGCAGATATTTCACAAAATGGACACCGAGAGTCAACCCTAAGACCGCCTCTCCTTCAGACTTGGCAGCATTTCTCATGACCATTCTTTTCTCTTCTTCCGTCTTTGTCCCTTCTGTGTGCCCCCTCTTCCAACACTGTCACCTGCTCTCCTGTCTGTCTCTGTCCCTCCCTGCCTGGCTTGTGCTGAGGGCAGGCACCTCTGTCAGCCTCCTTGCTTTGGTAGTTATTGTGTGTGGTGTGGCCCTGGTGGCAGTTTTTCTCTTTCTCTTTTGGAAGCTGTGCTGGATGCCCTGGAGGAACAAGGAGGCCTCCAGTCCCTCTTCTGCTAACCCTCCTTTGGAGACCCTCCAGAGTCCCAGCTCCAGAGGCAACATGGCGGACAAGCTGAAGGACCCCAGCACCCTGGGCTTCCTGGAGGCTGCCGTGAAGATCAGCCACACATCTCCAGATATCCCGGCTGAGGTACAAATGTCCGTTAAGGAGCACATCATGCGTCACACCCGGCTGCAGCGACAGACCACAGAGCCAGCATCATCCACCAGGTGAAGGGTCCACCCCTCCTTTTCTAACCCTCACATGGCCAACTTCCTTTTTCGATGCATTAATGAGATTCCAGCCTGTGAAGATCAGAGACCAGAAATAATAGCATGTGTCCTTTGACTAAGGAATAGATCAAATGGCATGGTCCATGCAAGGAAGATGTCACTAAAGGGGAAATGTTAAGGTGGAGTGCTGTGAATGTGGTGTGCACTTGGGATAGGTATGGATGCAGGGAGAATAGAAGAGTGGAGTAGTGGGGTGTTGGGAGTTTGAAGAGAAGGAAAAACTTTACGCGGAGGGAAGAGAATATGCAAAGGGCCAGAGGCATAAATATTCATGGTGTGTGAAGACATGTCAGTGAAGCTTCATAGCTATAGTCCACAGTGCATAGGAGTAAAAGCAAGAGCCAACATTTTGAGAACGAAGATTCCTTTAAAACCCTCCAGAACTCCTAGCATGACAGCAATTGTACACAAGTACACAAGGCATCCTTTAATTCAAAACGATACCAACAACAGACAATGATAAAAACCTACTTTATATTCAGAAAACATTTTTTAAAAGATGTGGTGCGCACATGTACAAGAAATTGTATTTATACAAATTTAGTGCTCGGGTGGATTCCTGAGCCCCTGCAATGTCTCTCCAGTTTCCCAGGGACCAACCAAAAAAAGGGAGTCTGGTCATCAGAGGGGAGGGCAGGAATGAAAGTGCTAGGGATCACATGGACAGAGTATGTCATATGGCCTCAGACAAGTTGGTCGCCTTCTCTAAGCCTCACTTTCCCCAGCTGTAAAATAGGGCTAATGACTCTTACAAACTTGTTGTGAGGCACCAATTAAAGAATCTATGTGATAATAATGAGACCTAATACATATATTGATTATTATACCTGGCCCTGTCCTGAGCACTTTATATGTGTTAATCTATTTCACCTTTACAGAAATTCCTATATAATTGCTACTTTTATTATCCTTATTTTTATAGCACAGAGAAGTTAAATAACTTGCCCAAAGTCACATAGCTAGAAAAGTAGCAGAGCCAAAATTAACCTTTGCAACCTGCCTATAGTTTTAACCCCTCCACTGCCTGCTCTATGGTAAATAATTAATGGTGTTGTTGGTGATGAGGATCGTGATGAGATGATGATGAGGGGAGGTCCTAAGGCGGGGCCATGGCTTAATGGAGGAACCAGAGTTATGCCTAGTTAGGAAAGAAACCTAGAAAGCAGATGACAGAAAAGCGGGGGAAATGATTATGATAACAATGGCTAACGTTTATTGAGCTTGCTATACACCAGGCACCATTCCAACTGCTTTACATATATTAAGACTTGAAATGCTCCCAACTAGCCTTGTGCACAGAGTGTGTGCATAGGGGAAGTGGGATCAACAAGAGGGAGGAAAGGTGAGCCACAGGGGTAGGATGGCCCAGGGCCAACACAGTTGGGTCTGTCAGAATCCCCTCCTCCTGAGCCCTCACACACTCTTTTGCCCCCTCCTGCCCTTCTCCAGGCACACATCCTTCAAGCGCCACCTGCCACGGCAGATGCACGTCTCCAGCGTAGACTATGGCAATGAGCTGCCACCGGCAGCAGAACAGCCCACCAGCATTGGCCGCATCAAGCCTGAGCTCTACAAGCAGAAGTCAGTGGACGGCGACGAAGCCAAGTCTGAGGCCGCAAAGAGCTGTGGGAAGATCAACTTTAGTCTGCGCTACGACTATGAGAGTGAGACCCTGATCGTGCGCATCCTGAAGGCCTTTGACCTCCCTGCCAAGGACTTTTGTGGAAGCTCTGACCCTTATGTCAAGATCTACCTCCTGCCTGACCGCAAATGCAAGCTGCAGACCCGGGTGCACCGCAAGACCCTGAACCCCACCTTTGATGAGAACTTCCACTTCCCTGTGCCCTATGAGGAGCTGGCCGACCGTAAGCTGCATCTCAGTGTCTTTGACTTCGACCGCTTTTCCCGCCATGACATGATCGGGGAGGTCATCCTGGACAACCTCTTTGAGGCCTCCGACCTGTCCCGGGAAACCTCCATCTGGAAGGACATCCAGTATGCCACCAGTGTGAGTACAGCGCTGTTCCCTTGGCTACTTGAGGATTCGCAGTTCTGGGTTGGGTGGGACATGTCTTTGACTCCCTGACTCTCCAGACACAGGGTCCTCTGCCCTTTAGGATGAGAAAGGAAACTGGAAACTGCTCAATGGCCCATTTCAGCCTGGGAAAATCCTTGTACTTTCCCCAGCTTGGGGTGGGAGATAGAAGAGCCACCGTGAGGTGGGAAGGAAAGGGAATTTTTATTTTTTGATTCTGATCGTATGTTCTGAGATGGTTCTGTCTACTTGCTAAGCCTCAGGTTTGCCATCTATAAAGTCGTTATATGTCTCCTTGATCAAAGGTAAGAATTGGGCCAGTCCTGTGGACTGAATCAGCCAGCAACATCTACTGAGGCTACTGACATATATTAGAAGCTGGGAACAGGCAATCAAGAACAAGTTGTATCAGTCAGGATGAGCCAGGTTTTGCAGCAGCAACAAACAATCCCAGGATTTTGTGATTTAAGACAACCAGGGCTTATCTCTTATTCATATTACATGTACTTTGCAGTTTGGCTGGGGTCTCCATCCAGTTTACTCAGGAACCCAAGCCAACACAGGCTCCATCTCAATGTGTGTTCCCACAGTTAAACATCAGGAGGAAGAGGATATGGCGAATCATGAATTATTCCTTAAGACTTTCATGCAGCTGTGGCATATATCATTAGCCAAAGCAAGACTTAGAAACCTTTTTTTTTTTTTTCCTTCACTTTAAACTGTAGTGGGGATTGAATCCAGGAGTACTGTACCTCTGAGCTACATCTCCAGTCCTTTTCTTTTTTTAATTTTGAGACATGATCTCACTAAGTTGCTGAGGGTCTCTATAAATTGCTTGGGTTGGCCTCACGCTTGCGATCCTCCTGCCTCGACCTCCAAAGTCACTGGGATTACAGGCATGTGCCATGGCACCAACTTATATGGCAACTCTTGCTATGAAAAGGATAGGAGCAAAGCAATCATACCATGTATCTAAAAGGAGAGCTGAAAATGCTAATGAACAACACTAATGACTACATATAGCAGTTCCTTGTCTTCGGCATTATCCTCTCAGTGTGGTCTGGGAGATGGGGCAGTTGGCCTGAAAGGAGAACTGGCTCATTCACATGACAGGGTAGACACTGGGTTGTTCACAGTCATCTGGAACTGACAGGGGAAGGTCTCAAAGAGTTGAGCTTCAAGTTGGTTTTTAAAAGCAGAGAGGACAAATTTGGCACAGAGAGGGCATATCCAGAACCCCTAGTTGGTATGGATGGCATGTTCTAGTCCCCTGAGCTGATAAGGCTGTGTACCAGGTCCTGCAGGTGTAGCTAGTACATTCCTCTCGGAGCCCACCTGGGTGTCTGAGAGCAGGCAAGTGTTTGCCAAGCTACAGTGGCCTCATATGTAATGTCCTGAGTTCTGCCTGGTTGAAGGTCTCCCTGGGTGTTTTCTTGAGCCATATCTGAATTAGAGGGCTGACTCGACTCTGTCTGCAGACCCTGCCTTTGGACAGTCCTTACTCAATATCTCTATTGAATTTGCAAGGAGGAAGGCGGGAAAATCGGTCCTGCTGTCATTGATAAAGACACAAATCTTGATTGGTTCTGAGAGAAAAGGAGGAGGACTCCAGTTCTGCCCCAGGAAGGGTCTCTGGGACACTCCATTCTAGTAGCCAGGGCTGACTTTAACCAGTCAAATGTCCCAGTGCATCCCCCATGTAAGCTTTACTGAAATGATATCCCGGCATGAGGAGCCAGCCAGATGAGTGGGAAGATGGGGCCTGCCCAGGCCCAGGGCAACATAAATCACTTTGAAGTCTACATCTGGTGCCGCTCTTCTCTCATGGTCTCCTAAGGTGGCAGCTTCTTTATGGTGACTGGACAGGTGGAGAAGAGTAACTTGATTTTCCTCACACTGACGCCATATCCAGGGCAGTGAGGTCCAGGGACTGCAGAGCTGTCTCTGCTCAACCTTCCTAGGAGTCTCCTCTGCCCCCGGCCAGAGTCCCCACATTCCTATTCCCAGCTCCAGACAGGAGTACCAACTTCATCCTGGAGTAGGCAGTCAACGCCCAAGCACAGACCTAACTTCCCACATCCTGGAACTGTCCCACCCTTGTCCCAAACACACTTCTCAAGCCCAGCTTCAGAAAAAGACAGATGCCCTAAGGGGCACTGGACAAATCTTCACCACCTCATCCTCCCCAGCCAGTGTCATTAGAGACCTCCTCCTATGACCGTTTGAGGTCCTGAGGAGATGAAGGTGGGGCTGTGATAGAAGACAGCCTCTTTGACCCACCGGAATTTAATTATCCACAGGTAATGTCCGTTCGGTAGCTGGCAAAGCAAACCAGCAAATACTGTGTATTGTGTATGGTTCCAAGAGCCCTGAGAGGAATGACAGCCTGGGAAGTTCTCCCAGGTGAGGGAATTATAATAGGAAGAGAAAGATGAATATAAATAACCTGATAGGCCAAGAGGAAAGGGATGCATTCCAGTCAGGAGCTGAGTCCAGGCCAAGCCATTTGCAGAGCTGCAGAGCTGGGGACCAGGCTCATACGCCTATCTTGCTTGCAGTCTGTCTGAGCTGCAGATTCCTCCTGAGGTGAGTCCCCTGGGCCTTCCAGCCTGCAGCCCCACCAGCATTGTCCTTAGGAACAGGCTCAAACTCTGGCAGGCAAGGACTCCAACAGGCAAGGACTCCAGCAGAGTTGGGGGAAGGGATACTAACACACTGGCACTTTTACCTGCTTTGTGGTGCAGAGTGTGAAAATTTAATTATTTTGGAACCAGGGAGACCCAAGTCACAATCACTAGGAATGATGTGAGCACGAAGTATGTATGCAATCCTGTAGCTAGTGCTGTGGGGGACAGATGAATGCAACAGAAAATGGGCTCTTATATCTCCTGTGGACCTGATTTTGTCCCTGGAGCTATACTTTGGACCTAGCTCTGAATGGCAGCTCTTCTGCCTCAGCCAGCCTGGTCCTCAACATGCCCATCATTCCTGCCTCTTGCCTCTTGCCTCTTGCTCACAAGGGCTCTGTTAGGCCAACCTATCCCTCACTTCTGTCCATCCCAAACCATTCCACCTTTTTAAGTCTCTCTATAGCCTCCTCCAGTCACCACCTCTCTTATGTATCCTCTGTATCCCATGGACATATCCCATCATACTGTCTTGAAGAACTGTGTCCCCATGGAGGAGTCAGGAATGGCTGTTTTGTATGGTTGGCTTTCTTTTGTATGTTCTCTGAGCCTAAGAACTCAGCACACTCTTGTTGAATGACTGATGACTCACTTAGCTCAATTAAAATAGTGTGCAAGATGAGGATCATTAAGAAGCAGCTGGACTTGGGTGGAGTCAACCTGGGGAAGCTTCCTGGAGGAGCAGCTCAGTAGTATTTTGAAAATGGGTAGAGCAAGGCTTGGTGGGGAGGGAACCTGCCTGTGTATCTCTTCAGAGGCATGGGATTGTCCTGGCTGGCAAAGAGACTAGCCTGGTAGAGACTAGCCAAAGATCAGGTAATCTGGACCAGCACAGAGGACCCACAAGCTGAGCAGGAGAGACACTGTGAGAATCAGGCCTCGGAGGCTGCTCTGTGGTTCATGAGTGCCACAAGAGCCAGCTTCAGCCCTGGCACGTGGATCCAGGTAGGTCATTGCCCTGGTACTTGCATTGGTATGAAGTTGCAAAGCCTGACACATAGGTCTTGTTTCTGTCAGCCACTGAACATTGAGCTTGGAGGCTAGGGGAGGGGAAGTAAATGTGTGAGGAGTCTAGCTCTTTGTTAGTTGCAGATCTGAAGCCACAGGGGAGGAACCCTGGCCTCCCCACCTTCAGGCTGTTCCAGAGGGAAGCCCAGGCAGCCTAGCACTTAATTAATATGCAGCACCCACTAGCAGGTGAAAAGCAGGCAAGCAGGGTCTGCTGGGGCGATTGGAGGCCTGTGGTCTTCCACTGAATCAAGACACTCGTCTTAGGAAGGAAGTGAGTGAGTCCATGGCATCCGTTCCAGCCCTGCGCAGGGTTGCCCTGAAGCTGCCATGCTCTCTCCTGCCTGGCTTGACTAAGGTCCCGGGTGGTGTCCTGGACATATCCAGAAAGGTGCCACTGTCTCTTCAACCAGAGCCTTGATTGGCTAAAATCACCCTGCTCTTCCCCTCCCCCTACCACTTCTACCCCCATCTCATTATTTCTATATAAAGCTGCAGATTTATCATTATAATAGAGCTGCCGTCACTGGGATTTGCTAACATCTCTGTAATCTTGTAGTTATTGCTACAGAGGCCTCAGACCCCAGTGCACGCAACTATTCCTGTCGCTGTTCCTGCTCCTTCACTGCGGCAGGAGGTGAAGGCTGTAATTGGTGCCATAAATATGTGTTGTGCTTGGTGGTGCTAATGGACTCCGCCAGCTTCCTGCCTTGCCATGTCCCCCCCAGGTTAGAAGGTGCACAGCGCATGCATGTGTATGTGTGTGTGTTGTTTGTGCAAGGTAGGGGTTGGTGGGAGTGGCAAAGAGCTCTCTGTATACTTCCTGGGAGCCTGCAGGGAGGAAGAGAAACCTTGGGTGGTGAAAAATCTTCTGGTCTAAGAATGAGCAGAACAGTGCAGAAAGTTTTTGGTGCCAAACACACCTGCCCTGCATTCTAGCTTTCATGCTTTCTATGTTTGAGACCTCGGGACATTATCTAAACTGTGCCTCAGTTTCAGCATCAAGGAAAATGGAGATGATAATGGCATCTAGCACAGTGGTATTATATGGGGTAAACAAAATATAATACACAATCTACCTAGGGTGACCATCACCGAGCAGCCTGCTGAGCCCCGTTCTCCTAGTGCTTTCCTGCTAACTCAGCCTGAGGGTCACTTCTCTACCACTCCCAGGCCTGACTTTTCCATGTCAGTTCAGACCACTGGGTTGTTAGACAGTATTTCAGTAGTCACCCCTTATGCAAAGGGGTACATTCAGAGATCCCCAACGGATGCCTGAAACCTTGGCAAGTACACAACCCTATATATACTATGTTTTTTTCCTCTATACACATATACCTAATGAGAAAGTTAAATTTACAAATTAAGCACAGGAGGAGATTAACAACAACAATAGTAAAATAGAATAATCATAACAATATACTGCAATAAAATAGACAGCATCACCACACTTGGGCTTGTGGCCATTATTAAGTAAAATAGGGTTTACTTAGACACAAGCACTGCAGTACCACACCAGTCTATCTGTTAACCAAGATAGCCACTAAGTCACTAATGGGTGGATAGTGTATAAAATGTGGATACGCTGGAGTTGGACAGTGCAAGATATCATCAGGCTACTCAAAATGGTATGCAACTTGAAACTTAGGAATTGTTCATTTCTAAAATTTTCCATTTAATATTTTTGGACTATGGTTGACTGTAGGTAGCTGAAACCTCATAAAGGGAAACCACAGATAAAGGAGGACTACTGTGTTCTTATTTCATGTCTTGTCTTAGCCAGGACCTGCATTCTCTATGTGACCTTAGAAAAGTGATTACCCCTCTCTGGGCTGCAGTTCCCTCCATATTAAACTATCTCTGAAGTTCTGAGATTCTTAGCTTCCCTCGGCTTGTCCCACTGAAAAGTTCTTGGCTGTCTTGCTTCCACAGAACAGAGGTGCCTCATCCCTTGGAGTGTGATCTCCATATTAGAGTCCCTGAACCCCAGGATGATAGGACAGTGGGCAGAATTTCTAGCTATACCCTCTCCTCCCTTCAATGTTGGTGAACCAGTCCTCTCTTGAAGCCCTTGGGGAATGTCCTCCAGAAGTTTCCACCCATAAAGGAGTCCCCACCAAAAAGCTTGCTTTCTTTTTCCATAAGGCAGTCTTATACTGGTGCTCTGTTCCCTTCCACCAGACTCCTTTGAGATCCCCCATTTGCTAGGAATATGTGAGTTATTATTTACTAAGCTCCGACTAGGTGCCAAGAGCATGCTCTTTATCAGGTTTCATCCTCACCAAACCCTTACAATTGTCCTCTGTATGTAAATACAGAAATGAAGGTTCAAAGTGACATAGTTTCACCAGAGAGAGTTGTAGAGACAAAATTTGAATCCAGGTCTTGCATGGCCAGAGGGCAGCAAGGTTACTTTGCTCTTGGCACAGAAAATAGATGTGCAGCTCAGCAAGGGGTTCAGAAGATTGTTTTGGGTTTTCTTTGTGGCTGGTTAGCTTCCCATTTGTCTCAAAAACAATGTCTGGTCATTTTAGGGGCCAGCATTTGTGTTGACACCGGTATTCCTTTACCTTTTCCCCAGCATTCTTCCCGTTCATCTTGGGTTTGACATTCAATCTTCTCTCATTTAACGAACATTTATTGAATGTCAGCTAGGTATTGGTTAGTTGCATCATTGAGCAACTAACAGAACTGTTGGATACGGAACTGTGGGCCAGGCTATGGAAAGAGCAGAAAAGAAAGAGCCCCATCGCAGAGGGCCCAGGCTAGTAGGAACTGTAGAATACGTTCGGTGGCCCCTGGGCCCTTCAGACATGGAGTACACACTTTCAGGCAGACCAACTCAAAGTGCTTATAAGACAGTTACACAAGCAACTATACTCCATGCCCTGCAGAAGTGTTTAGAAGAAATGGAGAAAAGAAACAGTCAGATGAGATTGGTCTGGAAAAGTTTCTAGAGAAGGAGAGTGTTTGGGCAGGATTTGATGACAGTGAAGGCCAGAGAGAGAAAGAGGGAGATAAACACGGGGAACAGAGATAGGGAAACATGTTTCTCTATTTTCTTTGGCTTAGGAGAAGGATCTAGAGAGCACCTCTCTCACATAAGATTGGATTTCTTCTCATTGTGTAGTAACTACCTGCCAAGTAATCACTGCGCACCAGGCACCAGCTGGGAACACAGTGCCTTTAACTCCAGTCCTCACAGTGTGACAGGCAAGGTGGGAAAGTGGCTCTGATGTCCTGGGGACAGACAGGTCCTCACTGGCCCAGCACACTGAAGGGAGGAAGACCTCCTGGAAAGAAATTGCCCTTTCACCTTGTTCCTCTTCTCACACCCACATAAATCGAGTGAGATCCAGGAGTAGCCATGAAAGAGTTTTCAAGTAGAGACAAAGAACTGCTTAATTGATGCATTGTGACTCACTGAATCACCCTGGGATAAGGCCTCCCAGAAGCTCTCAATGACCAGCAGCCGATGCTGTGCCTTTAAAGAGCCCAGGTCAGACCTCAGGCTCTCAGGTCTTTCCTGACCAGGGGGAGCAAGAGGGAAGCATGATGTCTTCCAGGTACCCTCAAAGAACACACTCGGGTCCTAGAGCAATTGGGTATCGAAGGGAGAAGGGACACACAGTCCTTGCTCTCAAGAAGCTTGCACTTGAACAGAAGTTTCAGAGCAAGCAACAATATAATCAAAGGAACACAATTATTTGAATCACATTAAAAGGAATAAGGGGAGATAGAGGTGACTACTAAAGCTGGGAGAGGGAGTGAGTGGGTTGGGGGATACAGATGGCAGAAGGAGAATTCAGGAACAAGAGCTGAGCTTGGAGGAACACCCACAGTCAGGAAGAGGGAGGAAGAGGGGCAGCCAGCAAAGAGTACCAAGCAGGAGGAAGTCCAAGGGGAAAGGGAACTGAGGGAATTAAAGAAGTGATGATCCAGAACTACTCAATCGACAGTGAGCTCTCTGAGCATCTTCTAGGTACCAAGCCCAGCCCAGGCGCTGGTGAGGTGGCAGTAAGCAAGGCTCTTGCTTGAATGGAGCTTCTGCTCTCACGGGGGAGGTGAGTAAGTAAGTCAGATCATCAGCAGGGCATCTAGATTGATAGATGATGTGGAGAAAAGAAAGCAGGTAGTGTGATGGGAGTGTGTTGGGGTCAGAGAAAGTGGGTTGAAAGGAGGGTTGTAGGCAAAACAGGGAAGTCAAAAAGACATCCTGAGAGGGAGCCATTTGAGCAGGCCTGAAAGATGGGGAGTAGAGAGCCATCAGAGGTCTGGAGGAAGACAGGTCCAGGCAGAGAGAAAGACAAATGCAAAGACCTGGAGGTGGGAGGGCACTTGGATGTTCAAAGATCAGTAAGGGGACCCGTGTGGCTGGAGCAGAAATGGGATGGGGGAGGAGAGAGAGTAACAGATAAAGTGAGAGAGGAAAGGGAGCAGGAGAGTTTGTAAGGCTCTATAGAACCAAAACTTTAAAAAGCTCTCTCTAGCTGGCAAGTTAGAAATGAACTCATAACCAGAGCACAGTCAGGAACTCAGCTGGGAGCGACTGGAATAGAGATGCTGGTAGAGGTATGAGACGTGGCTGATTTCTGGGTATATTTTGAAAGTGGAATCAGTAGGATTTGCTGACAGATTGGAGATTGATAGGGTCTAAGGTTCAGGGATAGAGAGAAAAAAAATCAAGATTTTTAGCCTGAGCAGCTCAAGATGGAATGGGTGTTCATTGGTTTAAAAAATCCTAGATGGGGCTGAGATTGTGGCTCAGCAGTAGAGCGCTCGCCTAGCACGTGCGCGGCCTGGGGTTCGATCCTCAGCACCACGTAAAAATAAATGCGTTGTGTACAACTAAAGCAAATAAATAAATGTTAAAAAAAGAAAAAAAAAAAACTAGCCGGGCGCGGTGGCGCACGCCTGTAATCCCAGCACTTTGGGAGGCTGAGGCAGGAGGATCGCGAGTTCAAACCCAGCCTCAGCAATGGCGAGGAACTTAGCAACTCAGTGAGACCCTGTCTCTAAATAAAATACAAAAAAGGGCTGGGGATGTGACCCAGTGGACGAGTGCCCCTGAGTTCAATCCCCGGTACCACAAAAAAAAAAAAAAAAAAAAAAAAACTGCTAGCCTTTAAAAAAAAAAAAAAAAATCCTAGAGCTGATGGCACATACCTGTAATCCCAGCATCTTGGGAGGCCAAGGCTGGAGGATTGCGAGTTCAAAGCCAGCCTCGACAACTTAGTGAGGCCCTGAGAAACTCTATGAGACCTGTCTCTAAGTAAAATACAAAAAAAAAAAAAAAAAAGGGCTGGGGATGTGCCTCAGTGGTTAAGAGACCCTGAGTTCAACCCTTGGTACCAAAAAAAGAAAAAAGAAATAAAAAAGAAAGAAAGAAAATCATAGAGAATCCATTTGGGGAGGAAGATCAGGAGCTCAGATTTGGACATGCTATATTTGAGATACCTTTTGGACATCCAGGTGGAGATGTTAAGCAGGAAGTTGGATGTAAATCTAGAGTCCAGGACTGAGACCTTGGTTAAAGAAATACATTCAGGAGATATCAGCATATGAATGGTGCTTAAAGTCTTGAGATCACAAGGGAAATAAGTTTAGATAGAGAAGAGGAGAACTGAGCCCTGGGGCACTTTCTTGTTTGATGTGGGGGCCATGAGGAAAAACCAGCAAACAACCAGGACCAGAAGCTAGCATCCAGTGAAATGGAAGGAAGGCCAGGAGAGCAGTGTCCTGGGAAGAAAGAAAGTGTCTCCAGGAAGAGAGAGAGTAGGTTCAGTGGTATCAGTGGCTGTGACCCGAGAGGTAAGAGGCAGACTGAGAACTGACCATTATGTCCAACATCTAGGAGGTCATCGTGAACCTTGACAAGAGCCATTTTGGTGGAACCTAGGGGAAGATCATTTGTGGAAGGCTGGGACAGAGCTGTGCTATTTCAAGGAGACTTTCTGGAGGGGGCAGCCTTTTGAAATGAGACAGAAAGGCTTGGGAAGGTTGACTTAGCAGTTTGCCAACAGGACATTTCTAAGAATGGGCTCTACCCGGGGAAGAAGGTTGGGACAGGGGCAGTGTGCACCCCAGCACAGTCACAGCCACTCAGGCCAAGACATCCCATTCCATAGGGATTTTGCAGCAAGACCTCAGTATCCCTAGAATTCTGCCTTACATTCCCAAGTGTCTGGACTCCCATGAAGAACCATGCCGGGATTGAAGCAGAGGGAAAATTCTCCAAAAGAGGCCTGCAGGAGAAATCAGGGTCGATGGAAGCCCCGGAAGGTGCCCAGGGAGCAAAGCTGCCCGGGTGGCCAACCCTGAGCTGTGAAGACTGCTCTCTAGGGCCTGGCCCTGTACCCAGAGCATCCTGAATAATGCATGCAGATGGCCAGCTCTGCCCAGCTCTGCTCTTTGAGCAACCCAGCAAGGCCTGGCTGAGGCCCTCCAGACCCAGCCCCCAGCTCCCCACCACCATCAAAATCAGAAGAAGCCTCTGTCACGATGGGACTCCAACTCCCCCTTGTTTACTTGCTGCTCAGTAGGAGCTGCTGGCTGCCTGATTGCCTTTGCTGGATGTTCATTTACCCCCCCCGACTACTCCCTCGGGCCTGGCCTCATTATCCTCATTATTCTCTGAATTGCTTTCCTTTCATCCAGCACCCCTCTCCCTCCCCCCAGTGTATTCCTTCCACCCCTGGCAACTCGGAGCTCAGGACCTGGGAAAGTGGCTCACTGCATCCAGCCCCAGTTCCTAAAGCCAACAGGACCTTGACTTTTCCGACACTACCCAAGGGACCAAGAAAACCTTAGGGTTTCTGAAAATCCAGAAAGGGAAAGAGAAGAGATGTGGGAGCCAAGCTCCATCATATGAGCAGCCTTCACCAGGCGCACCCATGGTGGGTCCAGGAGGTGGGTCCAAGAGCAGAGCTGTTCACCACAGGCAAGGGTTCCATGTCCCTGAGCTCTTCCTCCTGCAGAGCCATGGATGTGCACCCATGCTCCCACACCTCCTCACTGGGGCCATTTGGGACAGTAACCATCCTTGGGTCCGTAGGGTTAAATGTTTCCCATGTGGTGTTGGAAAACAAGGCTAATTGGTCCAGACAGGGCTCTGACCTGGCCTGAAGCAGAGTTGCTCAATAACCACTCCACTGGCCTTAGGTGTTTTTATTTAAGTCGTTTCTAAACTTGGCCTTTCTCAATAGGTCCTTCCCTGCAGCTTCAGAGGAAGTGGCCTCACAATGGCCAGAGGCTCAGAACAGTGGAGACAGTTCCACTCTGCCTTGATGAGTCCCTTAGCATTCAGACGGCCCCACTGCCTATGGGAGGTCCTTGCTGCTGAGCCCGGCTCCCACTGACAAATGGATCCCAGCACTGGCTCACCTCCCAGTACCCTCATAGCCTGCCACAGTGGAGCTGGCAGGGCAAGCCCACTCTGCCCTGCCCCCAGCCCAAGGTGCCCCTATTTCTCCTGCTGTGCCTCTCTATAGTGTAAATGTCTAATCTTTCCCTTACAAGAGAATGAATGAAATCATTAGGCAACAAGCTCATGCATCAGTGAGAATCCATGCTCCTGCCTGGGTACGCTTTCTGTGCTTCCCCCATCTTGCTGCCAAAAGCACATGTACCTGTCTGTAGCTTCCATCACCTGATAACACACAGTGACATTTTCTCCTGGAGAGAAATTATTTGGTCTCAAGGGATGCAATAGCCCAATATCCCCTCTGGACATTGTCATGGACATTTCAATTCCAGGATTCATTCTGGAGGAAGGGAATGCCCTGAATTCCCTAGATCAGCAGCAATTCAGAGAGACTAGGGTCATGGGGTGTAACTATGACCAGAATAGTAACCGACTTAGGAGCACTGGGGTCCTTCCTGAGGGGCTTCTCGTTTTCTTGTGGACTCAAATGTTATGAATCCATGTTTTCATGGACCTGAGGAAGGTCAGAGGCAGAACAGGCCTCAAAGATGATCAGGTCCAACATTTACTTGCCACAGATGAATGAGTTAAGACCAGAGAAGTCACACAGCTTGCCCAGGTTGATCAATGAGTTGATGCAAACTGGGACCTTGGACCCGAGTCACATGAGTCCCAGTCTGTGCCCTTCACACTGCCTGCTTTGGCTCTAGGTTTTTAGAGAGTGTTTTTCTGCCCTGTTTTGTTTTGTTTTTACTTACTCCTTTATTCCTCCCCCTGTCCTACTAAGGATCCTGCCACTCACTGCCACTGCCTTTATTCTGGGAGGCACACATCTATCCCTCAGTCTTGTTTAGGAGATGCCAATGGAGCCCCTGGGCTGAAGTGCCAAAGAACTGTTACAGAGCCAACTGCATGTCCCTCTGCTCCACATAAGCAAGGTCTGCTAAACAGGAAATAGGCAAAGAGCAAGCAACGTCAGCAGGATAAGCAAGATGGAAAGAGAGGCCATTCATCACGGGCCTCGACACTGAGCCAACCAACCCCCCACTCAAAAACCTCCCCATTGTACATAAATATTTATATGTTGGTCGAAGAAGGAGACAGGGAGAGCTGTAGACTCTAGGTCAACCTTGTCCAGTTAGTAGCATATTTTTATGGTTTTTAGTGTCAGCAACAATATAGAAAAATGTGTTTTCTATGACAGCCAGCCCCCCTCTCCACCAGTTCCTCGGCCAACCCCAGGCCCATCTGGCCCTCATTCATCCTCATCAGCCATCCCCTCTAGACACATTTTCCTCTCCTGTCTGAATTGATACCTACTCATTCTCCATGAATATTTAATGCCTTCCTTTCTGGACAAAGTCCCCAAGACCTTGAGGGTCCCTCTAGGGCTGCATCAGAATCCAGGATGGAGAGAGATCCATGGAGTCCATTTGGCCTTGGGATGAGGAAGTGGAATAGGTGGCAGCCTCTGGGACAGGAGGGCTGGGCAAGATGTTCAAGCCTCTACCCTCTCTGGCCAGCACAGACTGGTATTGCTCTTAGTCTTGCTGGACTTGAGAAATAACAATCGTCACCTTAGAAGACTTCCATGTGTGTCACCTTAGAGTTCCACCCTGCTCCTGGTCTGTACTTGACACAGCTTAGAGTTCACCGACATCCTGGACTTGGGACTGGTTTCTGCAGGAGCTGTTCAATGTTGTCAACACAGAACACGTGCGTGAGTGCATCAGGGGTGGTTGGAGTGGAGGTGAGACCAGGAGGGGTGAGAGAACAAACTCAGATGATAGTTTCTGTGTAGAATGACAATGGCTGGTTGAGCCAAGATGTCAGCAGGGGCTGCTTGGCTGCCTGTGCCAGGCTATACTTGCCATTATTTATGTGTAATCCTCACCATCGCCCTGCAGGGTAGGTTTTGGTATGGTCTCCAGTTTCCAGATGAGGCAATTCAGGGAACCCTGCATGAGGGTGGCATGAGTCAAATGGGGGCGAGTTGGCTTTGTGAGATCAGCCCTGAAACCCTTCTCTGCTCCACCTCTTGAGAGCTGGCTGAGAGGGACTCTCCCGAGATTCTTGCCTCTGCCTAGTGTGTGTTCCCAGTCCCTTTTGGCTCCCATGTTCTGCTTCTTGTGAAATGTCGTCATTTTCTTGGCCTCTGAAGGCTCTTCCTTCACTGACCCAGTCAGGGTATATAAGCCCAGCTCCACACATCCCAAGCCACGCAAAGTGAGTCCCAGCACCTATCTATCTGAAGGTCTGTTGTGATGGGAAATGGGGGTTTATCTCATCTAAGTGACATGTTGGGCCATGTGCTAGGAGCAGCACCCACAGCCTAGCAGCACAGTGGACTGCCCTGGCTCTGGCCCGATAGAGTGCCCCCTCCATTGCCCTGTTGACTCCTCTCCACCTTCCTAAGGCCCAGACCTCAAGACCAAACAAACAAACCTATAAGGCCACTCTTTAAATTGCTCAGGGTCATTTAGTTCTCTCTGGCCCCAACCCAGGCTTAGTTCCAGCCCCATCACCCATATTCAAACCCCGCAAGGTGTTCAGTGAATGACTGGCCATCTTCCTCAGGGGCAGTGGAGTGGGGACTGTGTTGTCTGTCCTGCTCTGACCTCAGTAGAAGGCGATTGTGGTTGTTAATGACACTTGTCTTCTCTTGTCTTAAATTTGCTAGGGCCATTGTCATTCTGTGGTGCTTATAGGGCCATTTCCTTGCACATGCAGGGAGGGCCTCTCTCTCTCTCTCTCTTATTAATGTTTATTTATTTGCTTTAGTTGTATACAATGCGTTTATTTTTACGTGGTGCTGAGGATGGAACCCGGGCCGTGCATGTGCTAGACGAGTGCTCTACCACTGAGCCACAATCCCAGACCCGGGATGGCCTCTCTTTAGGGGAAATGTGGGGCTGCACCTGAGAGAAAAAGGAGGAAGCTGCTTTCCATCATGCCCTCCCAGTTCTGCCAGCCAGCTGGGAACAAACTGGTCCTTTCTACCAGAATAAGGCCAAGGGGATCCCAGCCAGGTGGGAGGATTGGATGGGGTCTCTGTCAGGAAGGAGACAGGCTTTCAAATGTGGGGAAGGAAAGGGTGTCCTTCCCCAGAAATGGGCAGAGAGTCTCCCAGGAGAACCCAGGGAGGGGCCTGTGAAGGTGTCCCCACTATATGACTGGCACCCAGTACAATTCCTCTTGTTCACCAGTAGTATTTATAGAAGATATTTACATTGCCAGGCTATTTCAGGGATGCTAGGGGAACCAAGAGGAAGAGTTGGGTCTACACTTGTGTTGGAGTTTGAATAAGGGTACAGGGCGGAACATGAAATGGAGGCCAGAACCAAAGAGAAAACCCTACAGGGGAACCTGGGGAAAATCCATGGGGACAGACAGTGGCTCCCCACCAGGTGAACCTTCTCTGGAACCTCTCTGCTGCCCCCAGGAAGGCCTGCAACAGCACTGGCTTGGGGCTCCTTCCCTGTGGGGCTGACAGCGCCCGCTCCCTGCTCCCTCCCGGAGCCTTCGATTGACTCATCCAAGTGACACACTGGGCAACATGCTAGGAGCAGTCCAACTTCCAGAGAGGAAGGCAGCTCTGTGATGTGTCGTGACGCTGTGAGACGCATTTCCCTGGAGAAGTTGGGGACAGAGCTGGCTTTGTGACTTGAGGCACCTGCTTGAAAAAGCCTCCTCCACGTCCTCAGAAAGTGTCTCCAGATGAGTCACTTCCTGAAAGTCCTCTCAGAGAGATCCCCCCTCCCCCCTGCTCTGCCCCTCCCCAGGATCAACACATCAGATTAACATAAGAGCAGGAAGAAAGGGCCACAGAATGACCAAGGGCTGAGCTCGAAGAGGGCCCTGGAGAAAGGCAAACTCAGGTGAGGAGCTGCAGAGCCTGTAAGCCTCCTGGGAGGGCAGGCCCTGCGCTGGCATTCTGAAGGGTCAGGGCTCTGCAGTGGCTTTAATAGGAAATCACCAGGATTTAACTTTCTTCTTTCTGTCTCTGGGCTGTTTTGATAGGTTGGAGGAGAAAAAGAGGCCAGGGGAGAAGGAGGGGAGAGTGCCTTCGTAATTCCAAGTCCTGCTGACAAGGCTTTTTTTTTTTTTAAAGTAAATCCCATCCAAGCCTGGGCAGACACCCAGCTCTCTTTAGGGAGTGATTGTTCCCTAAGGAAAAATGTTCCCCCTGACCCTATTTGGGAAATCTTTACCAGAGAAACTCTGACTGAACTCTTTCCTCTTGCATGAGATAGGAAAGGAGAATTTCAGTAGAGTCCCCTGCTGCCCACCTGGAGACCGGCCAGCTGGAGCCAGACCCCTGGCAGTCCCAGGAGTGTGGGTACCCGAGCGCACTCACGCACACAGCACACGCCAGATCTGGCACATGCTGGGGGAGCTGGGAGGATCTTGCTCCAAGTCCACCCGGTTTGACTGTCTTTCTGTCACTCCTTCCTCCCCCACCAGAGGACTCCAGCGACCCCAGAGAGGGACACTTTTTTTAAAAAATATTTATTTATTTGCTTTAGTTGTACACAACACGTTTTTACGTGGTGCTGAGGATCGAACACGGGCGGCGCACGTGCTAGGCGAGCACTCCCCCACATCCCCAGCCCGAGAGGGACACTTTTTGGTTCTTATAAGAAACTGCATTTGGAAGAGAAGATCTTGCATCCTAAAGATTATGCAGCTTATTAATACCTAGAAGGATGGTTATAAGTCTGAAACTGTGTCACCTTGGATTATGTTTGAAAAAGAAGGATGACAATGATCTCTGTTTCACTCATGCAGAAGCTGAGACGCTGATGAGGGCTAGAACTATTCAGGGCCACACATTCAGCCAAGCTATCGGTCAGGATCCAGGAGGCCAGCAAAGGAGTTGAATTTGGGATAGACTCAATGCCAGCCCTCTAGAAGCCTGCAGGGAGGCAGGACTTGGAGTCAAGAGACCAGGGCTTGAAGCCTGCCCCTGCTGCATGACACCAGAAAATCATATCACCTCTCTGTTTCCTCAGTAGTCAAATATGAAAAATAACCTCCCTCGCAGGGTTGTGATTAGAACACGATAAAATCTCAACAAGACAAAGGAACTTCCTGGGTTCTTGTCACAGTCTATTGCTCCAATACCCTATGTGTTTACAGAGAATTTTCCAAGTATGTTATCTCATTTAACCTTATCAATACAGTAGAAGTCAGTATTTCTATTTTATAGATGAGGAAAGCTAGGGAAATTCCCTAGAGTCCCATGGTTTTAAAGTAATAGAGCAGAGAACCCAAACAGAGCAGTTTTTCAAAATGCCGTATCACTCTAATATATATTTTACCCTGCTTTGCCTCAAGGCAAACTATTACACTTTTGTTTTAGACATTTTAGAAAATACAGAATATTTTTTAAAAGAAAGAAAAAAGAAAAGGAAATGCAATTCTTTAAGCCCACTCTCCCAAGGACACCATGGTTAACATTTTGGCAAAACCTAAAGAACTTCTGTTGCTTAGAAAGTCATATGAATGCCACGGGGACAGAAATCTACTCTGGACTATGAGAGGGGTTTGGTGCATTGGCTGGGTTAGGCCTGGAATTTTCCAGGATTAAGTGGTTCTGGAAGAATCTTGGAAAGAAGGGAAGGATGTGGTGAGGAGAATAGAAGGAAGAAGATTGGAAGGTGTGCTGGCTATGGACAGGCAGTGAGGACAGGCTCACAGGTCTGATGGGCCTCAGGTCAGACTCTCACAGAGGCCACGGCCACTGTCCATTCACCATCAGTGAAGCTTTGGGTTCCCTGAGATGTTAGGAGTGAGAAGGGCCATTGGTCTCCTCTTAGAGAATTAAAACATCCTAAAGACTCTCTGGAGCTGGGCATGGTGGCACAAGCCCGTAATCCCAGTGGCTTGGGAGGCTGAGGCAGGAGGATTGCAAATTCAAAGCCAGTCTCAGTAAAAGCAAGGTGCTAAGCAACTCGGTGACTCTGTCTCTAAATAAAATACAAAATAGGGCTGGGGATGTGGCTCAGTGGTTGAATGTCCCTGAGTTCAATCCCTGGTACAAAAAAAAAAAAAAAAAAAAAAGACTCTGCAGAGCCCTATAGTCTCACTGAGGTAACTGACAACCTTGCTACATGAGCCCTAGAGTCATTACCTGTCCCTCTTCTGCAGGTTGGCTCCCTAGTGAGCACAGTAGCAGGGACAGGTTCAACTAAACCCTGCCTCCAGGATGAGAAGCACAAGGTTTGGCAGAGCTCCACCCTCCCCACCCTCCACCAGTGCAGCATCAGTAGCTCCTTTGCACCATGTAACTGAGTGTCTTCCCTGTGACATAGAACTGGGTCCCAGCTAGCCAGGTCCTCCTCATGAAGCCCTGGGTCCAGACCATTCATGACCCCAGGGAGAGGGACACCATTATTTTTTTCTGGTACTGGAGATCAAACCAGAGACACTTTACTACTGAGCTACATTCCCAGCACCCCCCCCCCCCTTTTTTTTTTTTTTTTTAAATCTTTTGTTTTGAGACAGGGTCTCACTAAGTTCCTGAGGCTGGCTTTGTAAGTCCTCCTACCTCAGCCTCCTTAGTGGTTGGGATTATAGGCTTGCACCACCGCATCTTGCTTTTGAATAACATTTTTAGGATCTGTTCTAGTCAGCTTTTTCACTGCTGTGACTAAAAGACCTGACCAGAACAATAGTAGAGGAGGAAAACTTTGTTTGGGGGCTCACAGTTTCAGAGGTCTTAGTCCACCATCAGCCAGCTCCATTCCTCGGGGCTCAAGGTGAGGCAGAACATCTTAGCGGAAGAGTGTGGTGGAGGGAAGCAGCTCACAGGATGATCAGACAGCAGAGAGAGCCCACGCCACTCACCAGATACAAAATATATACCAAAGGCACACCCCCAATGCCCACCTCCTCTAGCCACACCCTATTCATCTTCATTTACCAGTTGATCCCTCTCAGGAGATTAATTCGCTGATGGGGTTAAGAGTCTCATGACTGTTTCTCCTCGGAAACCTTCTTGCATTGTCTCACACATGAGCTTATGGGGAGACCTCATATCTAGGTGTCCTCCCTTACATCATCCTCATCACCTCGCGTTCCACTGGAACCCAGGCCCCTCGGCTTTCCACTGCCACCCATCAGGCTTGTTTCTGTGGAGGTCCCCTGTAGAACTGAACCCTGGCCCTGTGTTTAGTAAATGCTCAATGGATACAAGTGAGATGGAATTGTCAAGTAAGAGAAAGGGATTCCATCGTGATGTGAGAGTCAGAAAATTCCGTTTGGCATCACCAAGACCACACAACCCTTCAGAACCTCAATTTTCTGATCTGTAAGCCGAGAAGGGACCTTTGTAATCTCAGAGCATTTTTGAGCTCTGCCTACCACAGGGAAGTCTTCACTCTGAAACTACTAGCTGCAGCAGGGGCTCCTCGGGGAATTCCTTGGAGGCATTAGTGATGCAGGTCCAATTCCCACCATTTCTTCCAGGAATGAAATGGGCTGAAGCAGGGCCGTTGGGCGCCTGGCAGGACCATAGCATGTGGATGGCAGTGGTCACAGGTTTCCTGGAGCCGCACCTGGTTGAGGAATCTGATTTCCCATTGCAGGGCCTGCTGGGAAGGGGCTATTTCCACTCTGCCTCCTTGAGGAAGAGTCGCCTCAGCTGCCACACACAGGAGATGGCTGTGTCTGGTGTGAGAGGAGAGGCAGATGGGGGTGGGGGAGGCAAGAAGAGGTGAGAGAGGAAATGCTAGCGCTGTGTGGGAGGCAGGAAGAGCTGGGCACGACTTGGAGAAGAAGCCTGAGCCATGGGGAGAGCCAGGGAGCAGCAGGCCCCTGTCAGCAGCCACAGCAGGAACAGGGACAGTCAGCCTGAGGGCCAGCCAGGGGTGTGGCCTGCAGTAGGGCCCGCCTCCACACCAGGCGTGGCTCTTCCTGGGCCTGCTGCTTTTCCTGGATCCCTCAGGGCAAAGAGGCAGGCAGTTCCTGTAAAAGAGGGAAGGAAAGAAGGATCTGAAAACTGCTGTGGAGCACAGGCACCCCCCAGGCTGTGTGGTCCTGGTGCCAGGGCAGGAGGAGCCTCAAAGGTCGGCATGGATCCCTCTCCTCCCACCCCCAGGGCTGCCTCCCAGCCTGAGCCTCCCTCACTCACCACTCTGCACTCGGTGCCTGGGAGGGAGGAAATAACCATTAGTGTCACCTGCTCGCCAGTGGGAGACATTAGCCAGCTCTGGCAGAACACGCGGTCTATAATTTTTGGAGGAGTTACAATAATGGAGCTAATTTGGCATTTCATCATCTTCCTCCCTGGCGAGCAGAGGGAGGAGGGAGGCCTGGGGCCTGCTGCAGAACAACCTCCCAGCAAAGAGCTCTGTTCTTCCTTGAGCATCTTTGGGATCCTAGAGCCCTGGTCCCCTCCTCCTTCTTCCTCTTCTCCCACACGACTTACTTGACTTACTTCTCCTTCCGTGATGCAGTGATGCGTGGTCAGAATGCATCTCAGAGATGGCTGAAGCCAGCCCCAGCCAGCCACCAGTCAGCAGGACGCAGCAGGAAGGGGCACCACAGCTCAGGGGGGCGCAGCAACTTGCCTACCTCATCCAGCTGGCTAGCAGCACAACTGCCATTCTAACCTAGTTCTCCTGGCTCTCAGCTTAACATTTCCCTTCAGTTCATCTTTACTGAGCACCTGAGCTAGAACCTCAATACTGAGAAGGCCTTGAAGAATCCCTCCCTAATCCCACCTGATGAAAGTCTGATAAGGAGGGAAGCCCCGGGTTGGGAGGGAAGGAAGAGGCAGCCTGCAAGTCAGCATAACTTCCCTGGGGTCCCTAAGCCTGCTGTGGCCTTTGAAACCAGTCCAGAGAATTCCTCATTCCCACATTCCACCCAGGGACACCCCCAAGACAGCTGCCCTTTCTTCCTCTCAGATATCCACAGGGCATACCAGGTCCCTTGGCCTATCTGGCAGGCAGATAGGACAGCATGCCCAGCACATGCAGGGCCACTGCCCACACCAATATGGCAGGAGAATGAGAGGTTTCCAGATTGTATACTTGCTGCATGTGAGTTTTGGTCTGTCCTCTAACAATTGGCCATGCCCTCCTTGTGGTTGCCTCCAAATCAGAGGCTTAGAGCACCTGCCCAATAGGGAGCCACCTCAAGCATGACAATACTGCCAATGGTCAGAGTCAGAGAAGTTCAGTGATGTTCATGGTCAAACAGCTGGAAATCAGTAGGGCAGGGATTTGAACCCCAAACCCCATGCATGCCCTACTGGGACTGTCTGTACTAACTCCTTTGTACCAGACTCCTGATCTTTCCTCTCTGGTTGTATAAAGGACCAACACCCCTGCTTCCCACTAGACCCCAAGTCAGGAGTTGGTTGTTGATGGTTTATCATGAATCTAAATGAAGGCCACCAAAATGTCTGAAATTTTTAAAAGGCCAAGGGAATTGAGTTGCTTTTGGATAAGAGAAAATTGAGTAAAAACTGATATAGGCTTTGATGGGTATGGTGGTACACACCTGTAATCCCAACTGCTTGGCAGGCTGAAGCAAGAGGATTGTAAGTTCGAGGCCAGACTTGGCAAGTTAGTGAGACTCTGTCTCAAAATAAAGATTAAAAAAAATACTGAGGATGTAGCTCAGTGGTAGAGCATCCTGGGTTCAATTCCCATTGCTGAAAAACAACACAAACAAACAGAAAACCCTGGATTTCAAGGCATAATGCCTAAACTAGCTAGGAGGAAAGTGCGTAAGTGCCCCAGGAACCATTGGCTTGGATATCAAGGTGGCAATGTCTGACTTCCAGGGTAGAAGAACATGGGGGAAAAA
Source organism: Tamias sibiricus (assembly GCA_025594165.1). NCBI lineage: Eukaryota > Metazoa > Chordata > Mammalia > Rodentia > Sciuridae > Tamias > Tamias sibiricus. The sequence goes on along the minus strand of CM046658.1, from coordinate 104,778,883 downwards.
ATGGGAGTGAGTTTTTTTCTTTTCTTTTTTTTTTTTTTAATAGTTTTTTAGTTGTAGGTGGACACAATACCTTTATTTCATTTATGTGGTGGTGCTGAAGTTCGAACCCAGGGTCTCACACATGCAAGACGAGCAGCTCTACTGCTAAGCCATCGCCCCAGCCCTGGGAGTGAGTTTTTTCAAAGAGGTGTTGATTGTTTAGTGTGGTCCTTCTTAGAAGCTGGGACTAGACAAGTTTACCCATCACTTGTGGCCTCTAGTTGCCTAGTGATGTGTGATTGGAATTGCCTTGCTATGGTCCTTAAAGATCCCAAACTGAAGGAAGGAATCTCAAGATTGACACCTCTGGCTGGGCGTGGTGTCACAGGCCTATAATCCCAGTGGCTCAGGAGGCTGAGGAAGGAGGATCATGAGTTCAAAGCCAGCCTCAGCAAAGCCAGCCTCAGCAATAGCGAGGCACTAAACAACTCAGTGAGACCCTGTCTCTAAATAAAATACATAAATAAAATATGGCTGGGGATATGGCTCAGTGGTTGAGTGCCCCTGAGTTCAATTCCCAGTACCAACAACAACAACAAAAAAGAAGATTGACACCTTTGACTTTCCCAAGAAGACCCTTCTTACCCTCTCCCCAGAACCCCAGGAAGCAAGAAAATAAAAGTCCAGCTCTGCAGGAAATGGGGGAACATTTCACTTCCTTAGAACTTCTTTATGGACAGGGGTTTCCTCATTGCAGTGCTGGTGGCTGGGCCCCAGTCAGCTCAGGTGGAAATATCTATGCATGGGGACAAGAGCAGAGCCCAGGGGTTCTTTCCACTACTGGCCCAGCTTCCTGCTCTTTCCTCATCTACCATGAGGCAGGAACCACTGGAGCAATGTAGCTCTTAGTGAGATTATGACATACCAGATGCTTTTTATGATGAATGACAGACTGAGGCCAAGGTGCCTCACTAGATGGTTCAAGTGAGCAGGAAATTGATCTTCTCACAATCTGTAATGCAGGGGGACAACATGCATTTGTCTCCTCTCAAGAGGAGGCAGGCAGAAGGGGGCTGGAGGTTCCTCTCTAAATCTTAGAACTTCCTCTCTAGTGCTTCTCTCTTTTAGAGCACCAACACAGGTCCTTAGCACCCTGGATCCTTAATAACCAAAGGAAGGAGGTGGGGTGGAGAGAAGTGAATATGGGTGAATCGAACTGTCCATCATGCATTATAATATACAGGAAAAAGGCCAAGGATGATAGACAGCAAACACTCCACTCAGACCAGGACCAGCCCAGGCCTCTATCCATCAGAACCCTCATTTGCACCTAACAAAGAAGAAGAGCCCCCCCCCCCCCGCTTTTGGTACCAGGCATTGAACCCAGGGCACCTACTTAGCCACATCCCCAGTCCTTTTTATTATTTTTTAAAATTTTGAGATAGGGTCTTGCTAAGTTGCTTAGGGCCTCACTAAATTGCTAAGGCTGACTTTGAACTTGCGATCCTCCTGTCTCAGCCTCCCAAGAGCAGAAGAGGCCCTGTTATAGTTATAACTAGGCTGGCAGCCCTGGTATCAAATGACTTCAGTTGCTTTAGGACATATTTCTTGTAATGGTTGTTCTAGTAGGGTCTGACCCAGGGCAATCCCAGAATCCTTCTCTTTTCCCTTTTGTTAGAAACCTAGGATACCTAAGACTCACCTGAGGAGCTTGTCAATAATTCAAACATCCAGGCCCCACATTGTGACACTCCTGGGGAGACCAGAGGCTGAGGTTAAGCACACGCCTACTCCTGTCACCAGTTCTTTTCACCACCTTCTTAATCAGGCAAGCCCCACAAAATTGAGTTGCTTATAATTCAACAAATATTTGCCAGCATGTATGATATACCAGCCCCTGTGCTCACTGCTGTAAATACAGTGGAGAGTAAAATATAAAATGCAGACCAGGCTAAGGCAAGCAAGGCACCTAGGGACAACATTTAAGGGGCACTCCCTCTTGAGGCGTGCACAAACCCAAGAGTGAGCACCTCGTTCACTTTTGTACCTGGTACCTTGTTTGCCCCACCCTCATCCTGGTAAAACATCCAGGCCCCACATATCTGGAGAGGGTTTGGGGAGAGGGAGCAGCCTGAGGACAAGTGGGCATCTGCCATGTGAAAAACTGGGGAAAGAATGATCCACCGAGGGATGGAATGTGCTGGGGGCAGGTCATGTGAGGAGCTGAAAGAAAGTCAGTGAGGCTGAGCACAGTAAAGAGAGCCACTGCCTGAGGTAAGGCTAAAGAGTCAGCTCCAATGGTGCAAGGCTTTACAGGTCTAGGGTTTTATTCTTCATACAAGGGGAAGTTGTTGGAGGGGTTTCTTTGGAATGGGGATTGGACACAGGGGCACTTTGCCACTGAGCCACATCCCCAGACTTTTATTTTTTATTTTGAGACAGGGTCTCACTGAGTTATCTAGGTTGGCCTCAAACTTGTGATCCTCCTGCCTCAGCCTCCTGAATAGCTGGGGTTACAGGCTTGTGACACTGTGTCTGGCCATTGGAGGGTTTTAAATGGAAGTGTAATGCCCTCACTCTGGCCACTGTGTGGCAAATGGGGCAGGTGAAGGAAGAGAAGCAGGGAGGCCAGTTAGGATGCAGTGCCTGCAGGCAGGTAAAAACGATTTCAGCTCCTTGGGACAAGGGAGATGGAAATAGGTGGGGGACTCGAGTTAGAATTTGGAGGTAGAATTGGAAGAGCTTGGTGATGTTGGAACTCATTGCAAAGGAGAGAGGAAAGCAGGAGTTCACATGCTGTCTCATTTCTGGTTGAGCAAATGGGCAGATGAAAGGGCCATTTACTGACTTGGGAAAAATGAAAGGAGAATGTAAATGGAAGAAGAAAAGGTCACCTTGAGCCTCCGAGGTGTTTTCGGCTTCTGTGACATCGACTGCATCGCTATGTCATGCTGGATAAATGAGTCTGGAGCCTAAAAGAGAGGTCGGTAAAGGGGCCATAAATTTGGGAGTCATGGGCATGGAGATGGGTATTTAACATTATGGATGAGCAAGGAGAGAAGAGGGCCCAGGCCTGAATCCTGATGAGCTCTTCCACTGCACGGAGGCCCATAGAGGAGGCTGGAGTGGTGGGAAGAAGGCCCAAGGGAAGTTCAGCAAGACCAAGAGGTTCTGGAGTGTGGGGAATAGGAGTTGGGTAAAGACCTAAATCTTCAGGGTATCCATCTCCAAAGAGACAGAGAAGTCAGAGTCACTGACAAGCCTATGCCTCCGGCTGATGAGGGAAACCCTGCCTGCTTGGCATCCCTCCTAAACCCCATCCCTCTTTGTAGAACCAGCTGCCCTGGGGGACCACCCCACTAAGACCAGAGCATCTCCCCTCCTACAGAGGGGGGCAAAGAGCAGATGGCTTCCTGCTGAGATGCCCACACTCCTCCCTGGGGGAACTCACAGCTATCTGACAGCCCCCTACACCCCCCAGGACAACCTGAAGCAAGAAATGAAGGTTCTTATCATTAAAGCCATTTACTGTGCCATTTCCTCCCAGTCTTTACCACCCCCACCCATCATAATGAAGAATAGGTGGCCGAGCAGATTTGAGGTGAGGTCCAAGGCACTGGCTTCTCATGGAAGAATGCCTCAGAGTGCAGACTGTCTGGCTTGACCAGCCATTGCCCCCATCTCTTCTAGAACTTCTCCAAACTCTGCTCTCCTCAGGCTCTTTTCCACACCCTGGTGTCCCCTCTCCCACTCCACCCACTTTCTTAGAAGTCATTAGCCATCCCCCAGTGTGGCTCTGACTCATGGATGTTTGCCCAAAAGTAATGGTGCATGCAAAAGACTAAACCTCTTTTCAAGGGCGGGTTCACAAAGGAGAGGCTGAGGAAGTCTCCCAAATAAAACCATCTGTGTCCCCGAAGATGCTCAGATACAGAAAAATGTGCCTCCCGCTGATATGCTTTAGTCTCTTTGTGGGTCCCCCAGGATCCAGCACAGCCTAGAGGATCTCACTCTTCTTCCCTGCACCTCTGCTCCCCATGAACTGGAGGACCCTTCTCCTCCATGGCAGGTCCTGAGCTCTCAGTGTCCACACTGCAGGCCAAAGCTGGGTGTATTGAGTTTGTTTAAGACAACTCAGTTCTGGCTGATCATTTATTCATGATGCACCAAGGCCTTTAGGGCAGAAAAGCACTTGAGAGAAAAAGAAGGCGTGGAACTCAGAAGAAACAGAGGCTGCCCCAGCACCCTGCAGGAGCCCCAAGCCAGAGCGACACAACAGACACACCCCGCCCTTCCACCCCAGCCACCCAGCCACCCCCAGCATTCTGCTGCAGCCCTGGAAGCCCAGGCCTGGGGAGGTTCAGGGAACCAATCCACAGTCACCAGGCCCTGTGCTCACAGCAGGGATCCCTCTTGAAACCCTGGGAAGGAGCACCCATCTCCATGGCTCCCCTCTCCCAGCAGGGGACAGAGCCAGCCATGGGGGTGCTAGGCCAGCTGGGCGGGCTGAATGTCAGTCTCTGCTTCCCTCGACAGCAGCCCCCTCAGCCAGCAAGTCACCAGATCCTGCTGATTTTCTCGGATATGTCCTGCCTTTGCATTTCAGCGTTTGTAACACTTGTCCCCAGAACTCTACAACCCAAGGGCAATGGGAGCACGCCTCCAAATGAGAACAGGGTGTCAGGGCAGGTGACCTACAAGGAGGCAACAGGACAGCCAGCCTGGAAAGGACAGTGTCATTGTCCAGCATATTCGGAGGCAGAGAGAGGTGATTTCAGGCTGTGGGAAGAACAGGGAGGAGCATGGAGGGGAGAAAGATCTCGGAGAGTTTGGGGAGAGGCAGGATGGGGTAGAAGCGAAAAGTGGGGACTCCCAGGCCTGGCTTCACCTCTCAGCTCTGCCCTTCAGGAGCTGTGCATCTTTGGGCCAGTTATGTCACCTCTTTGTGTCAAAAGTATCTCTGTAAAAAGTGGAGATGCTAATAGTAACCATCTCATGAGGTTTTTGTGAAGATTTTATATATCTATGAAAGCACTTAGAACAGATGGCACATAGTAAGCACTCAATAAATGTGAATGGTTTTTATGGCACTGGGTAGAATGGTGGAAGGCCAGGGGTGACTCATGAAGAAGCTTGACTGCCTTTTGATTCAGTGGGTAAGTGGTTTTCGGGCCAAGTGCTAGAAGCTCCAAGGCTGAAGGGTTGAAGTAGGAGCTCTGGGTGCCCTTTCTCTGAGCCACTTTTCATCATCATATATATTTGGGCTTTGGGGTGACACTTCATTTGAAGACCAAGTTGTCCAACTCCAAAACAAGAGTGAAACGGGGAGCCATTGAAGAACTTTGAGCAGGAGCAACCTCCTGATTCTGGCAAGGAGGCTGGATGGGAGGAGATGAGCAGAAGGGAGGTAGAAACAGCAGCGATCAGGAGAGATGGTGGAGGTCAGAGCTAAGGTAGTTCAGTGGGGAGGGAGGGGTGTCTCAGGGCCCAGCGACACCTAGAAGGGAGAGTGCACATCTCGGTAGGGGACTGGACGTGGAGATGGCAGGAGGGCGAGGACTCCAGGACTCTTCCACTCTTCCCTCTGCCGTCCACTCCTTCCAATCCTACTGAGGTCTCTGAACTGCTTCCACATCTGTGAGGGCTCTGCTTTTCACAGGGAATGAAAGCCACAGGCTTTCAAAACTGCCCTTGACCTCCCCCTTCTCATCTCTCCCTGGTCCTCATTCTTCACTGCTGCCAGGACCAAGCCACATTCCCTTCCACACAGGTGCCAGGCCATGGCACTCCTCACTGGCCTCTCTACCCACCACTCTCCCTTCTACTCTTGGCTGCTGTGTCCTCCTGATTTTTTGAAACCATTCTGTCTAAAGTGGCCCTTCACCTGGTTTGTGACCCTCCACCATGTCACTGGTTCCCTTGGATAGTGCCTTGTTTTCCTTATTTTTGTCTCCCTCCCCAAAAATACAAGCTCCTGGAGAACAGGGACTTGGTCTCTTTGTCACGTACATCTCTCCAGACTCACAGTCAGTCAATGCATGGTGAATGAGTGACATGCACTCTCGTGGTCTCTGGCATGGGGGATGGGGTGGAAGGTGACAGCGTGGGCTGAGTAGGAAATGGAGAGCAGGGACAATCTCCCATTACCGGCAGAAGGAAGGAAAAACACCTAAGTAAGGGCCACAAGGCTGGCAAGCCTGGACCCTGCCCCTGTTCCCAGCCTCATCTGTCCCCATTCCATCCCCAACCATGCCTTCTATCCACATGGAGCCTGTCACACTCCCTGAACACACCACGCCCCATCCATGTCCTTATATACTGCTGATCCCTCTGCTGGAAAATGCCCTTGCTTGTTTTTCTCTGCTAAAAAAAAAACTCCTTTCGCTCACCCTTCTAGATCCTATCACTATCAGTGCTCTGAGCAGCCTACCCTGATTCCCCTGGTGGAGTTTATTATTCATTCCTCTCCTCTTCTGTCTGGCCCACACCTCTATTATCATACCGATCAAACCAAACAGTAGTACATACTTATATGCCTTTTGCTCCCCGCCTTACCCCATGACCACAAGTTCCTTATAACAGCACTAATAATCATAACAGCAGCTAATACATTCTCAGCGCTTACTCTGTACCAAGCACTTTGCACAAATTATTTCATTTAACGTTTGCAACAACCCTAAGAGGTAGGTCCTAGATTATTCCCATTTTGCAGGTTAGGAAACCAAGGCAATGAAAAGTTCAGTAGGTCACCCTGCTCATAGGAGTCACAGCTATAAATTAGATCGAGGCCTGACCCCAAATCCATATTCACCCATCACTTCCCATGCATGGGGCACTGAGTTAGACATGAGAGGTAAAATGATGAATAGAATGGGACCCCAACCCCAACCTCAAAAGGCTCTGATGAGGAACACAAGCATCCATCATATAACCCTCAAATTAATGTAAAAGGTAGGGTTTTATCTTATGCAGAGGAGGGCGTTGCTGAGGGAGCTAATTCCCTGGCCCTGAGTGTCTGGCCTCCATACTGAATCATCTCTGCACCCCCAGCACCGAGACTAGAGCCTACACAGAGGGGTTGCATACTGGATGTTTCTGTGCCCATCAGAGCCAAATCAGCTTCCACCCATTTCTCTTCCAGCCCCCCTGCCCCAGAGTAACTTAACAGCACTTCCTGCCCAGAGCTTCCAAGATCATTTTTAGGTCTCCTGTGACTTTTCTGAAAGTATAGTGGATGCTCCTCTGCTGATGATGAGAGATTCAGACAAGTTGCTTAATGATTAAGAGACTACAAGTGTTCTCTAGGAGATGGGGATGCATCGTTCTTGCTTTGCTCAGCCTGGATTCCCAAGGTGGACTTGGAGGCATTGATACCACTCATCGCCTGTTTAGGAAGAAGCATGGCTAGCCCTGGAGAACAGCAGAGCATCCAGGGACTGAAGGAATAAGAGCATTTGGATTTCAACATGAAATTGCTAGATGCCTTGAGGAGGGCCACGGATACCAGTTAAGCACAGTTTAGCAGTCTCAGTTGATGACGGTTAATGATGGATTTTCCAGTTTGCATCCTCGGTCCTCACGGTTGCCAGAAAATCATCTGGTACAACCCCTTCATTTTATAGATTAAAGTTCAAAGATGTGAAATGACTTGGTCAAGTTCTCATGGCTAATTAGTGGCAGAGAGACTAAACGTCAGGCTCTCTTGACTTGTGGCTCACTGCTCTTCCTGGGCAGCCAGCCCATAGAAAGAATTTCCCCCACTATGCCTGGGGCTGTGTAAGAGCATCTAGGAGAAAAATCTGGACCAGCTGTGCAGGTGGGCTGCTGTGGCGCCATCAAGAACAGTGCTGCAGGAAGTGGGCCCTTCACATCTCCCTGCTCAGGCGCCCTGGGCACTGCTAGGGAGCATGCCACTCTTATGGGCAATGATGCCAGGCAGACAGGCTGCACTTGAGGACAGATTTCTCCTGGTTTTCCCTCCCCTGGCATCAGACCCACCCCCTCCAAGCACTAGCCAAGACTTCAAGCCAGCTGCTACTGAGCTCAGATCCCCTTCATCAGCCCCTAGGTGAGGAGTTAGGAGGGCCAAGCTGGTTTCTGCAGCTTTCCGGACTACAGTGACCTCTCCTGCACCATGGAGCTCGTTACCAGTCAGGGGCCCTAAGGCGGCCTCTCCGACAACAGGTAGAGATGAAAGCAATAAGGTGTTGGCTGTTCTGCAGCCCCTGGTCACCCCTGGTTTTATTAAAGTCCAAAGTCTCAAACATTTCTAATGTGAATTAAAAGTCTGGTAAGGTATGTGGAATCTAGGGCTGCAACCCCCTGAGACAGGATGGGACAGAGAGAGGGCCAGGTGAGGGCGGCCACTGGGGCTGAGCTGGGCTCAGCTTCCCAGAGAAGGAGGGTGGCCACCAGGAGATGCTTACTATCTCTGTTTGCTTAGCTCCCATCTCTCTATTTACTCAAAATTAACCGATTTACTTTCCTTTATCAAATAACCCAGTCCTCTGCTGCCTGCTTGTTCAGGGGAACAATACCCCTTCAATCTACTGAGCTGAAAACAGCCAACTTACCCTCAGGCCTGATGAGGCTGGATCACCCACAGCAGAAGCCCCTAGACCTGGGCTTCAAGGGCCCTGGTCCCATTTTCTCTCTGCCTCCATGTCATAGTAGGATCCTGGGTCTGTCCCTTTGCTTGTATGGGCCCACAGATAGAAGGTGGAAGTCACTGTTGGGTACAGGGTCTGGGGTGGGGGCTCCACAGTGTACTGCAGACTCAGTACCCACATGTCCCCCAGGTGCCATGGTCCTATGAGGAAGGGAAGCCCTGCAAAAAACGAGTGTTTATAGGCTAAAGCTCCTGGGAGGATCCACCCTTAAGAGCAATTTCTAGAGCCCTGGGAGGTTCCATTTACCCTGAGGGAACCTCTATATCCTTCCAGGTCCATAAACAAACCAATTCAGACTCCCCAACGGAGACAGGCTGTGAAAGTACAACTGCCTCTGTAGGATGGCAGTGGTGGGGACATGGAGACAGCAGCCTGTTTACTCCCTCTCAGAGGGGCTGTAGCAGCTTCCAGGATTCTTCTCAAGGCCCTAACATGATCATAACACTGATATGGAGAACTATGCTTGCCAGGGTTGTTTGGGCTAAAACGGAATAATCCCTTCCTGCAGGCAATTATGTAGCTTCTCTTGTGTGCTTGGGTACCTCTGAAGCAAAAGTGGGAATAAAGGGGCTGGGGTTGTGGCTCAGTGGTGGAGCACTTGCCTAGCATGTGTGAGGCACTAGGTTTGAGCCTCAGCACCACATAAAAATAAATAAATAAATAAAGGTACTGTGTCCATCGACAACTAAAAAAGTACTTAACAAACAAACAAACAAAAAGCCGGAGTAAGGCAAGGATCTTGTCCCAAAAGGGCCTTTCATCATTATATGCTGGGGGAGGGCACAGATGCAGGGCAAAGGGGATTTGGTGGCTCCTATGAGCTCTTAAGGGGCAGAAAGCGCTGCAGGATGTCGGGAAGATGCTCACTGCAGGCTGGACCCTGAGGCAGGGTCCCTGGGGGTAAACAACCCTGGGTCCCATAGCAGGTATAGATTCTCCAAACAAAGAGGAGAGAGACAGGCATTCTGGCAAAAGTGACCAATGATATTCCAGCCATGTGGAGGAGAGAGCAGGCATAGAGGGAGGAGGAGGAGAGAGAATCAGGTGAGGAGGTAAGAAAGAGCCCAATTGTTGAGATCCCCAAATGCTTCTTGATTCAGAAGCCAAATAAGGGGAGCCACTGAGGGCATATGAGCAGTGGCATTGACCCAGGAAAGTCTGGCACCAGAGCACTCGCTGGTCATGCAACCTTGGGTGAGCTCCTTAACTTCACAAAACATTCATTTTCTCCCACATGCAATGGGGATAATAAGGACACCTGCCTTGTAGGGCTATGCTAAGACTCACAGAGGGAATTTAGCAAAGGACTTGGTAGAGCGCCTGGCATGTGCTCAGGGGGCAGTCCATTACTGGCTTAGTGAGTCTGAAAGGGTTTCTGTAACTTTGGGCAGGCTCAAACCTTGGAGAATTTAAAAGGAAAATAAAGGGAGTTGGGTTTCTCTTTGTATCTTGTGTCCTCTGTCAGAGATGGACCATTCAGTCAGATCATCCTTGCCACAGGAGATCTGACCACATTTCCACAATACCAGGGCATTCTTCTGTGTTTCCCTCCATTAACAATGAACTAGGGAGATGCACCTCAGGAATATGGGGATCATAGCACCTTCCTTGAACTGGCTACACCCACCTAGACTACATGAGTTAAGGGCAGGGTGGGTAGGGGGCAATGTATACTCTCCACAAAGCATTGTACCTCTGGCATTCAGCAAATATAAATGGATTACCTAACAAACAAAAGAGTGCAGCGTGGTCTAAGGGAAGAGGCGTCAAGGTTACCTTGAGATCCACCCAAGTGAGCTGTCAGGAGCTCTGCTCATGGTTGAGTGTGAGGAGCGCTCTCCCAAGAGATGGGGCTTAGCTAGCCGGGCAAGGCTTTTCAAGCTGAGTAAATGCAGGAAGTGATGGCAACAATCCCTGCCTTGCAGAGCTGCATGAACCTCAAAGGTAGAAAAGCATTCATAGACAAGCTCCATTGGTGTTGGTCTTGGGTCACTGGCTCTGTGGAGGCCAGGGGTCATGTGTGCTGGAGCAGGTAGCTGGCCCTACGGGGTACCCCAATCTCGCTCCAGTCTGACCCCCCCTCCTGGGGAACTGGGGGTAGTCACCTTCTGTCACTATGCCTGAAATTTGACAGGGCGCAAGGATAGGTGGACAAAAAGACAAGTGTGGGTTTAGGGAAGGGTGGGTGCCAGCGCCACCTAGAGGAGAACTTTGGGATCACATGCACTGTAAGGGGTTGGGTAGGGGGGAGTCTTGGCTAATTCTCCAGGCTGGTGGGAACTCCAGCAGTCTCCAGCACAGCGTGGTTCTTTGTGAGGGGAATGGACAAAACCCTTCAACTTCTCTCCTGCTCAGAAGTCACCTCCTCAGGGAGGCCTTCCCTGGCTAAAAATTCAACATCTGTAACCCCACTGTAGTCATTTCATAGCCTCTTCTCTGCCTTACATTTTTCTCCTTAATACTTTTGATTATCTAACTTATTTATTTACTTTTTGAAATTGTCCTTAGCCCTAGTAAAATTTAAGCTCCATGAAGGCAGGGATTTTTCTCCCTCTTGTTCTCTCCTATATTCTCAGCACTCAGATCAAGACCTAGCACATGGCAGGTGCTTAATAAATATTGTTGAATGAATGTATGAACACAGAGGGCCCCATCTGAAATCAGGGCTTCCCCAAACCCTGAGCTCCTCCTCTTCAAACCTAGCTAGCTCTGGGAGCCCTATGGGTGCAAACATCTCTGTAGCTTGCAGTTCCAAGCCAGCTTCACCCCATTTCAATAAGTGGGAAACAGGAAAAGGAAGCAGTCTGTCAGAGTGCTATCCAATACAACAGATGGACGTGCTTGCCATCTTTCTAGGAAGATACTAAAACTTCTAGGGAGGGAAGTCCTGTTTTCTCAGAAATTTCCGGGGATCCCCAGCCATGATGATTCTGGGTGCAGGAGAAGCTGTAGAGTGTGTGTTCCTTGCTGGGTTTATTTTTGAAGGATGATCACATTTAAGGAAAAAGAACAGAGCATATCTAATGTCTTGGTGTCAAGCCTGGGATGGCAAGTGTACATCTCCTGGGTGGCAGCATGTCCCAAGCAGGGTATCAGTGCCTTTCACGTCCACACTGAGACTTGAAGTTAGAGGGCTGGGTGTGTTTCAGGAGAGTTGGGGAAGATGCCAAAGCAAAGAGATTGACAAAGAATGACTGAGCTGAGGAGCAGAGGCAGAAAAGAATTGCAGATCTGCTAGGAAAGGGGCCACCGGATGGCTAGAGTTTGATCCCATCCAGGACACCGCCACAACCACTAACCTGGATCCTGGATGGGTGTGAAGTCAAGGGGATCACAGATGGGAAAGGGTGAACTGGAAAACTGGAATGGACCATCCAGGGGGGCTGAAGTCAAGGGGTGCCCACAAGGCAAGTCAAACCAAAGCAGAATGGCGAGGACTAGGACCAGAATCTGATCAAAAGCCAGAGAGAAGCTGGGCGTGATGGCACATGCCTCTCATCCCAGCTAATGAGGAGACTGAGACAGGAGAATAGCAAGTTTGAAGTCAGCCTCAGCAACTTAGGAAGACCCTGTCTGAAAATTTAAAAAGAAGTGAGAATATTGAAGGGGGCAAATTCTACTGAAAGAGCAATATTGTTATTGCCCTTTGTACCCAGTTACTCCTAGCATGGAAGCAAGTCCCTTGAGTCTTAAGCACACGGCACTGTGACTCCAAGAGTTTTCTCCTGGGCCCCAGAGTGCCCCATAGTACAGACACAGGGAGAAAACCTATGGCCTGTGTGCCCCTCACCTGCCTTCTTGTCTGCTTCTTTGCAGGAAAGCGTGGACTTGGGAGAGATCATGTTCTCCCTCTGCTACCTGCCCACAGCAGGCAGGCTAACCCTCACGGTGATCAAATGTCGCAACCTCAAGGCAATGGACATCACAGGCTATTCAGGTACCTCTCTTACTCATGCGGCCTACCATACAACCTCCCCAAATCCAGACATTAGGATTTGGTTGAGTGTTCAGGAAGAAAGGGCAAGACCTGTGGTATTCTTAGACTAGGAACCCCAGCTCAGGAGGCAAACTACTTACATCCAAAGCCCACTTCTGTCACTTCCTTTCTGTGTAAAGGCTGTGGTTTCTGTGTTAGTTACTTTTCCTTCACTGTGACAAAATGCCTGAGAAAATCAACTTAAAGGAGGGAAGGTGGGGCTGGGGGTACCCTAGTGGTAGAGTGTTTGCCTAACGTGTGCAAGGTCTTGGGTTCAGTCCTCGGCGTTGAAAAAATTAATAAATAAATAAAAGAAAGATTTATTTTGGCTCACAGTTCCAGAGGTTTCAATCTATGTCCTCTGGGCCCTGTTGCTTTGGTCTGTGGCAGCATAGTATCTCATAGTGGGAGCACATGGCAGAGGCCTGCTAACTTCATGGTGACCAGAAAGCAGAGAGAGGAAGAAGAAGGGTCAGTGTCTTAATATCCCCTTCAAGGGCATGTCCCCAATGACCCAGCTTCCCTCCACTAGCCCCCACCTCCTACAGGTCTCCACTGCCTCCTATTAGTGCTATGGGCAGAGGACCAAGCCGTCAACAAATTGACCTTTGGGGGGCATTCAAGATCCAAATTGTAGCAGTTTCCTAATCTGAAAAGTAGTTGCATTCAGAATAAGCGAGTTAATCCATGTAAATGTTTAGCCTTGTGCCTGACACATCACGAGCACTCAGTAGAGATGAGCTATTACTGTCATTCTTTCTCTTAGAGGAAGGAGGGAGAATCAGAAGGGGATATATAGGAGACAAAAAAAGCTGAAGAAAACCTTCACAGTTTATATGAGGCCCCAGGACTTCAAGCAGGATTATGTCAAGTTTGTGTAAATGTTTGCAGGCCCACACAGGCCTAGGGCAGCAGCCCTGTGTACTGAGTCAAAGGAGCAGATCTGCTGAAAAGCAAAGTGCATTTTTATCTGAGCTTTTCCTGCAGGGCTCCCAGCCTCAGCATCAACACCAAGAGAGCTGAGCTACAGCAGAATAGAAATACAGTGCAATTCTAGCAACACAGGAGAGGCTTGTCTGGTACAACTGCAGAGAACTGCAGACTGGACATGGTTTGATCCTCCATGATTCTACAAGTGTAGAATTGATTCTACAAGTGGTTAGAGAAGGTATTTGCACTTGGAGATAACAAAGAAGCAGCTTGAGGCCTAGGAGCCTCCTTCCCCATCAGCTCGAATTGCCCCCAGGAGTAAGAGAGATAAAGCCTCGCAAACAACAGCTCAATGGCTTGTAGAACATTCTGGACATTTAGGACAGCAAATGGGGGGAAAGGCTCAATTTGTTTCCCTAGACCCTCACCAAGAGGCCCTTCTAATGATTCTAATTACCAGTGTAAAACCGCTCAGGAGACAACTCTGAACTTGGCTGGGAATATATTGAAAAGTTTTCCTTTGTTAATTACTTATTCCCTAGAAGACTCCTTAGTATAATCACATTTTCCATACAGGGGAGAAGATCCCACTGAAAATACCTGGGGCAAAGTGCAACCTTGTGAAGGTGGAAGAAGATGAGGTATCAAGCCTAGGAAACTGAGGTTTTAAGAAAGAGTGGTCAGGAAATATGAATTCATTATAGCCTGCATCTATTTACTGCACCTCCTCTCCCAACTCTCATACTGGCAATGAGCCCAGTGGCTTTCTCCCACTGAGCTGCATCCCCAGCCCTTTTAATTTTTTATTTTGAAACAGGGACTCTCTAAGTTGCTGAGGTTGGCCTCAAATTTATGATCCTCTTGCCTCAGCCTCCCCATGTACCTGGAATTTGGGGCATGTGCCACTGCACTCAGTTTATTTACTGCACTTTTGAATCTCTGGGAGCCTCTACTCCAGTCTCCAACTGTCTCTGTGGTACCCTTCACTGGGCCAAAAGCCCCCCAAGGAGACCCCATTCCCTAACCTCCTCCATCCACCGAAGCTGCAGACACACATCAGGACATAGTGAAGAGCTTAGGGAACCTTTGCTGATATGCAAAATGCTCTCAGACAGCAATAAGTCAGCTTCCCTCAAAATACAGCCAATGTCGATTTCATTTTAATACCAAAATAAGTGTGTGCTGGGGACAGAAATTCACTAAGGACGCTCAGGGCTGCTGAGGGAAAATAGTATTTTGTTGTCCTGGTCCCCACACTATCTTCTCTGGTATAATTAAAGTGCTGGGGGGGGGGAGACATAGGGAGAGAGAGAGAAGGCTCATGGGGAAGCCATAGGTAATCACAAAGATGTTCCAGATCAGAGGATTTGGGATGAGAGGTATTTTTATGCCAAGTTCTAACACCCCTCTCACAATTACCCTTTTGAAATCTGGTATTTAAATCTCAGCTGGATTCCGAAAATGCAGGGGTCCTCTTTGCATCAGAGATGTCTATTTTGTTCACTGATGTAAGTGAGTTTGTGAAGTAATATATGGAATAGAATAAACATTCGTTAAATACAGACTAGTGAATGAACGAGCGAACATGTTTGTGTGTATCATGAGGACCCTGGCCCTGAGGGTGATGCAGTGCATATGTGGGTGCCAGGGGCCTCTCAGACTAGATTTCCTGTTTTCAAGGATGAGTTTGAGGTTGCCTTCAGCCGAGACAGGTTTGATGTTAGACTGATTTGGGAAGTGAATGGAGCTTATTAATTGCCTGTTCCAAACATACATGGCATTGACCTCTAAAACCAAGGATCTTTTTGTTTTTCTTGATCTAAAATCCCTGAAACAATTCTCTAAACCTTTCTGCTAGAACCATAGCAATTAAAATTGTACAAAATAATGATAAGGACCAGTATGCTGCAAACGGGTGGGGAAGAGAGTAAACCCTCTCATCTGTACCACATCTGGTCTGTGCTGCTTAGAATCTAGGGGTCAAAAATGTGAGCTTTGAAATCAGACCTGGCTTCAATTCTGAAGCAATTTCCTTAATCTCCCTAAGCCTCACTTTTCCTATTGATGAAATGGAGATTTGATGATAAATATTTCATAGGGTTGATATGAAGTTTAAATGACCTGATATGTACAAATCTCTTAGCACAGTGCCCGGCACATTCCAAATGCTAAATTCTGGTGGCTTCTGTGACAATGAGGTTGAAATACACTGCTGGTCTTTGTGCCCCCCTCAATCAGGTGCACAGAGCATCAGAGAAGAATAGGCCTCACATATCACCAGGGGCCAGCATTCCACTAGACACCATAAACTTTTGTCTGGGAGAACCCTAGGGAACAGTCATCTCTGCTTAGCCTTGTGAATGCTGGTGAGCGTGTTGGTTCCTGCGAGGAAATATGTCCACTGAATTTTATAAGTTAGATATGCCTTGTAGGGATGAGCAGAGTTGGGGAGGGATGCTGAGACATTGGCCCAGTGGCCCATGGGACAAGTGGCTCTGCCTATTTTTCTAAGCCCCATGGCTTGAACATTTGCTCTGAGTGGGAGTGTATGACATTAGGTATAGCAGAGGAAAGTGGGCAAACTCATGCCTGAAGACACTCTAAAGCCATGTGCTTCCTTAAGAAGTTGAGTGTTAAAGACAGGTCTTGGGGCCAGCTCTTCTCACCTGTCTGCTAGGACCTGAGCAGTGTCCTGGGGCATGTCCATGGAGAATGGAGCCCGTGAAACAGAATGCTGTCTCCTATGGTTTCATTCTTCTCCTCCCTGTTTACTGAAACTCCCTCTGAGTGGGGGCCCTTGCAAATGTGTGCTCAGAGACAGCAGGTTGATTAAATTCCTCATGGTCTCCCCAGTTCCTCCATAAACTTAAGTGTCCCCATGGTTAAGGCACAGCTGCCACTGTCACATTGGTTAGTCAGCAGCTTATTTACATGTCTACAGAAATAACGTTAAGGCTTGGAGCTTCTGGTTGGGTGCTGCAGTTTCTCTAGTTTCCACTATAGATTTATACCTCATCTGCCCCAGAATGAAGCCAGGGAGGCTGAGGGCCCCGTGGGGCTTGGCTGCCCAGGAGATAGAACCATACATCTCTGAATCGCAGAGCCAGGGAGCGGCTGCCTTGACCAGCACCTCCTGACAGATTCACATGAGCCCTGGCTTCTGGGCATGAAGGTGTCTTGGCACATCAGCATCTCAACAGCTATTATTACCTGTGAGTCACCCTCCTGTTTCTTGAGCCGTGCAGCATAAATACTAATTATGATGGTGACCAAGACACCTGTGCTAGGAGATACAATAGGTGTCACTTCATTTGGATGAGTAGAAAATTTCAGGGTAGAATGATGACCGTGAAATACCTATTCAGAAAACTAAGGAAGAGACAAGATCAGGAGGCACATGGAAGTTTAATAAAAAAGACATCTCTTTGCAGGATGGAGAGCATCCAAGATCGCTCTGAGAAATGAAATGTCAACCAGCTGCCCTGAGTCTCAGGAGACCATCTCACTCCCTCCCCTGGCCACAGCTCCCTCCCCCTCCACTGTTCAGAAGTTGGCAGGAAATGGCTTCCAGGGAAGCAGAGAGCAGGGCCACTTCCTCCTTCTTGATGCCAAATGGCAATGAGATTATTGGGACACTGAGACTCAAAATCATGTTGTCAGGTGGGGAGGACGGGAACAGCACTGCGATTGTCGCTGTTCATTTCACTCTGACATGTGACTCTTTCTTGGACATAGTTGAGTTCTATTTTTACCCTCTTTATCCTTTGGTTAACAATGTTAGAATAAAAAAAATTAAAATAATTTAAAAAAAAAAACAGAGAAAAGGACTCCATAGACTCCATATAGGTGAAAGAAACAGTGCCTTTGTAGCTTCAACACCCTTTTGAGCCAACCAGCCATTGTGGGACTGAGATTCAGGGTTAGGAACTGCACATCCCTGGGCAAGTGTCCTGTCCGAATTGGGGCTGGCTTCCTTATTAGTGAAGTCCATTAGGCAGTCTCCCAAAAACACTGAGGTAGCTAAAGATTCTGTTTATTAAGCACAGAGCCTCCTCAGAGACAGGTGTGCTACATAAATACAAGGTGGTTTAATTATTTTAACAACCTACTGATACCATCTGAGGAGCAGCAGTAGGTCTAGGGCTTCAGTCCCTCTGCTGTAAATGATGTTTGAGGACATCTGTTGAACGCATTCCCTTCCCTTTGCACTGCCCCCATTGGCACAGATCCCTACGTCAAAGTGTGTCCCTGCTTTGTGATGGGCGGAGGCTGAAGAAGAAGAAAACGACCATAAAGAAGAATACTCTCAATCCTGTCTACAATGAGGCCATCATCTTTGATATTCCCCCAGAAAACATGGATCAAGTCAGCCTGCTCATCTCAGTGATGGATTACGATCGGTAAGTTTGAGTCCCACAGGGACACAATTCCCTGCCCCTTCCCCCAACTTCAATGCAGCATAGGGCTCCTTGACCTTAGACCTGTGGTTCAGATCTCAGATGCCCATCGGCTTCAACTCCGGCTCCACCTAAGAAGGACATAGGAGTTTGAGAAAGAGCGTAGTCTCCCCCTTAGCAAAAGTCTCCAGCTTCCTCTCCCAGCTGGTCTATTTCCATTGATGGAGCAACTTTACCAGTCAGCGTCCCCTGAATTCACCATTCTTATTGGTCCATCTGGCACTAAGTCCTATCTACCATGTGTCCTTTAGAATACCTTTCTATCCTCTCCACTTCTGTGGCTGCTACCACTCTCACCCTAGGATGGCTATTCTGCCTCTATTACTCCCTTCCCTGATCCAGCAAACAGACTAAGGACACACCTTCCTGGACACTTTCTTCCTGGTCCTGCCCTTTTCAAGAACCATCAATAGCTCCTATTATCCAGACTCTTCCTGTGGACTCTGAAGATTATCCATAATCTTGACCAGGCATATCCATCCAACCTGACCTCCCCTTCCTTGAATTTATTTCTTCCCTATTGTTTCTCCTGCTTTCCCATCAAGACTGGCTCAAAAACCTTTTTTAACTACTCCAGCCCCCATGACAACTTCTGTCCAGATGTCACTTTAGCTGGAGACAGAAACCATGCAATAAACCCTCTGTCCTGGGTTTTTAGCTCAAGTTCTCAGGCATACTAGGTGCTTGACGAACATACTTGAGTAATGATTCACGTTCTTCCTGAGTGAATAAATCACATCCCAGCCACTGGGGACATGGGGAAACGATGCTCAGAGCAGGTTGATTTATTTCCAACATGTCTCCAGAGAGGTTGTAGTGTGCTGGTTAAGTCAAATAAGGGAAGAGACAAACTCTCCCAGTTCCCACCTGCACTTGTGTCCTGAGATTCCAAACAAGTTTATAACCTTTTGTTCATCTCTCCGTGTCCAACACTCACCTGAGGAGGCCAGACAAAGCCTCACAGACGCTGACACCCTGAGGCCCTGCCAAACATCTGTTTCAGAATTAGATGCACTAGGCAGAGTCCTACCCTCCAGGACCTCCCTTTCTGACAGCATGTCTTATAGCCAACTTTGGGATCTATGCTTCTTCCTCAGAGTGGGTCACAATGAGATCATAGGAGTCTGTCGTGTGGGGATCAATGCTGAAGGTCTGGGCAGGGACCACTGGAATGAGATGCTGGCATACCCACGGAAGCCCATCGCACACTGGCACTCCTTGGTGGAAGTAAAGAAATCCTTCAAAGAGGTGGGTGAAGTCACCTGGTCCCTGGCATGTTCATTGCATGGCAGTGTGGGCTGGAGAATGGCAGTTGGCTGCTGCGCATCCCTCAGCCTTTTGTGGGAAGGGGGCATGGGGGCCACGTGCTTCTCACCCAATGCGTAACAGACAGACGGGGAAAGAGTGTGGAGGCTGCCTGGCAAACAGCCCCAATGTCAGCCGCCTGAAAGCAACAGTGAGTTCTTAATGGAAAATAAAAACTTTGAAGAAGACTTCCCAGCAGGCCACTGTGCCAGGCCTAAAAAGCCTTCCCAAAGCTGGTGGACCAAGTGAGTCCTTTAGGAGAGAGCCCCGAGGGGGTGAGATCAGAACTTGGCAAGAAATTCTACCTCTGTGGGAACAGTGAGTTCCCTGAGGCTCAAGCCAGGCGGTCACTTGGCAGTTTTCACTGCCTGGTTGGAGATGTGGCCATAGAGAAGATTCTTCCTCTTGTGAAGGTTGGGTCTCACCATTGTTGGGAGTGGGAGTGTGGCCTCAAGGTGTCATACTTTCTGGCTAAAGCTGGGTTCTATCAGAGCACAGGGCTGGGCATCCTGAGATGTGGGCTTCCATCTTGGCCCCTGCTGACTTGCTGTACAATCTGTAGCCTGCCACTCTGTCTCAACTACAAAGAAAATACCCCTTTGAGTAATGCCCCATCTCCATCCACCAAACCCCACCAATTTAGGATCCTTTGATCTATCACCTTGGTGACCTGCCTTTTCTTAAATGGCTTGGGATATGGGGATGACCAGGCAAGTCTTGAAACCCATTTTCAATATCTCATACTCCGGTACATCCAAGAAAGCTGGGTGTTTATTCCTTCATCTTAATAGGCTTCAACCCTACTAAGTCCAGAGAGCTGTATAAATTTAGAAAAATCTAAAGCTTTATCCCTTCCATCATCTGATCCCTCAATTTAAAAGCAAAGTCACCTTAAAAACAGAGTTATCCCCTCCCACTACTCTGATATAGAAAAGGTAGGGGTGGCAAACCTGGGGGACCTGCCGGCTCCCTTTCCTTCTCAGAGTGGACAACTTATTTCCACCTGCTTTACAGCAGTATGAAGTATGCCAGGGGAGACTGGGAGCTGAGGGAACTGGGCACAAGGAAAGCCATGGGAGATGGTAGCTTCCTAGGAGCCAGGCCCATTGACCTACCTCTCCAGGTAGGCTTGTGCTTTGTGAAGCTCCTGACCTGTGGCCTTTAAGGCAGCATCAAAGACTCAAGCATAGACCAAAGTTCCTGTCAGTTGAGGCCTTGTGTTTCTGTCTCAAGGGTTGGCTTGATTTTCCCACAACTGTAGAGCATTATTGAGGCCAGTCCCTCTGTCTGCAGCTACCCCAAGGTAGCCCTTCCCTCTCTTCCAGGAGGGCCTCCCTGAAGTGTAGGTGAGGTACCCATCACTAGCCACAGGTGGCGCCATTGGGCAGAACCCTAGGCAACCTGATGATAATCTAGGCCCTCATTAAAGGCAGTGTGGATTCAACCCAGGAAGTGGCCATGACAACCTGCCTGTGCCCTACCCCCCCACCACCATCTTGTGGAAATATTTAGGAATAGAATAAGTGTACTAAACTGTTTATAGTGGCTTAGGGGCAGGGCATGGAATGTAGCTAAGACGCTTCTGGTGGGCTGTGGAGCCTCAGGCAACCCACTTCCCCACTTCAGTCTTTGGTTTCCTGGTTGGTAAATGAGAGGGTAGGCCCTCCATCTTTGCTTTTTCAGGGAAACCTTGACCCTAAGCGACCACTGGGCCCAGGAACCCACATGTTGCACTGTGACTGACTTTCTAGCCTCCACTCTGTGATTACCATAATCCATCATGCTTATCAGGCTGGGTCTACCCTTAGCAGAGGAAATAACTGGTCAGAGCAGCAGCTGGAGCAGGGGTGTAGGGTACCACAGAGGTGCCAGGACTGGGCCCCAGAATGACAATGAATACAACCAAATTAAGTCAAATAATTGATTCCAAATCCTGTTTCTTTGAGAACTCTGACTCACTAGTCCAGACAACAAAAGAAAGAAAGATAATGTAGAATCAAGCCCTTGAAAATGAATATTTGATGAGACAGTAAAAGGAAAGTAACAGTATATGGAAAACGAAAAGGAAATAAATTGATTCAGGTCCTTTGGGTTTATTTTTTTCTTGACCTCACACACTGTGCACTCGAGACTGCCCCCTCCTCCCCATGCTATCCTACCATTTTCTACTCAGCTGATCATTTCTCTATATAAAGAAGCAAAAAATGACACTCATCTAGGCAACTTAGGATAGCAAAAGTATGTATTTGTATAGAATTTTCACTGACACTTTTAGCACCCACGGTTTTAAGTATCTTTATGAAAATGCATCTAAACCCTGCCAGGCTGATATTAAGTAAACCTTTGGTGTTCACGTGATGCTTTGAGCTTGAACATACATCTTCTCAGTCATCCTGAGAGTTCCCATTCTGCCTTCTTTTTGGTTCTGTTCTGGCCATTGAGCAAGAGCCTTGTTCCTGAAACTTAGATCTCCTATTTGTATAATCCACAAAGAAATCTTCTCCAGCTCCCGGGAAGATAAATGGCATCATATCTGTAAGCACTCTGTATTTATCTTACACCTTTCTCAGCAAAATCTCAAGTGTTGTGATCATTTCTATTTTTTTTTTTTTTTTTTTTTTTTATTAATGAAAACAGAGGGCACCATACTTTCTCACTGGTTTGGTGTTTAAAATAAGGTTGAGGGAAACAAATTAACTGAAAAGGTATTTTTCCCTGCTGGGATCTCTCGTGAATAAAAATTCATTAAGCCATAATGAGTGCCCTTCCCCAGCTGCAGTGCCAGCCCCTCCCTCCCAGCACTCCTGCCAGCGTTTTTTTTGTGTTGTCACCACACACAGGGCCTGGCTGACCAGTGACTTTCTCCAAGGTGCTTTATCAGGAAGGCCAACTTCAGGTCATCTGCCAGAGATTGTAGATCTCTGATGGAATGTGATCCTTTTCAGAACAAAAGACCCTCTGCTGGAACAATAAGTTTCCTGCCTGCAGGGGACAGGTTCTCTGCTATTTCAGAGCCATCTCTATTAGCCTGGTGGAATCATTCACCTTTCCATTGTCCAAGAACCCCATTTGCTCCCTTTGTTTATCTGCATAGTAGAAACCAGGGACTAGCAGGGGAGCCAGTGTTCCTTCTTCATTTGTTCTGGATAAACAATTATGCTCTGTGTGACTCTTTTTGGGGCTGTTATATAAGGGGAAAAAAGGTACTCTGTGTAGCCATTTCATGTTTTTTCCTCTGACCTGGCCTATCAATCAGATTGTTTAAGTAGCATGCTCACCCAGGGGAGAAGCCAGTAATTACAACGTACCTCTCACTGACATTAAAGGTTGTAACAGGAAGAAAAAAAAAAAATCCAACTCCTAAAATGAAGGTCTGCTAAATGAAAGCATTAGTAATTGCCTTATGTCACTTTCTGGTTAAGAAACACTTGAGTCAGAAATCACAGTGGGCTCAACAACCAGGCATTTATTTATCTAAAATATTTCACCAGGGAAACCCTCGGTTGTGATTTCATTCACGTGGATGCTGCAAAGCAGAGAGACTACCACCTGGAGTTAGGAGTAAGTACCTGGTGTGGACCCAAGGAGGTTAGGTTTCTTATTACATTTTTTTGTCTCCTTCTTCCCCTAGTATGGCCACATGCTAAGACAGAGGCAGGATGAAATGGAAAAAGCACTGAGTTGGGAGTGAGGAGACCTGGTTTCAGGTCCTGGCTCTGTCCTAACTAACTACCTCTTGACACTACCTGTGTCTTTATTCTCTTATTTGCAAGAATAAAAGGGTTGGAAGATCTCCCAAGCCTGTCTCCAGTTCTGACGTGCTGAGATATTGCTCAAGTCTAGGTCATGTAATGGTGGCCATGGATGCCTGATTGTCCAGTGCTTGCTTAGTTGTAAAGACCTTCAGCTTGGCCTGCAAAGGGAGTGCTAAGGAACCCTTACAGAACAGGGCCCAGAGAAGAACAATGGAGGCTGTCCTTAGGACTGGGATCTTGGAGGTGGTGCCTCAAGGTCTGGTTTCCCCTCAGCTTTGTGGGTTTCCCACTTAGTCTTCCTTGCATGGCTCAGCTCTGCCTAGAAATAGCCATGTTGAGTAGGGAACTGTATCTTCCTCCAGTCACCTCCAGAGGTCCCCAATGCATGGATGCAGCTTCCATTCAGCCCTGTCCCTCCACAATGGATGACCCCCTAAAGCTCATGAGAAGAAGGAGGTTCAAGGCTGCTCTTGTGGTTCAGAAGACCATCTTGACCACTTAGCTAAAATCCCTTGCTAGAGCCAGGTCTCACAGGCACTAGGAGAGTATTCAGTCTCCTAAGGCCACAAAAGGGCAAATGAGCAGTGGACACTGACTCCCTCTGAAGTTACACCACCTCCAGACAGGTCAAGATTATTCATGGGGTCCAATCCTTGCCCAGGAGACATCGCTATGGCTATGACTGGCTTTTCCATCTAAAGGGTTGAATGGCCCAAGGCCCAGGTCCATTCTTCCTCAGTCCTCCTTCACTCCATTACACCTCATTGCATCACCCACTTCCACAGAGGGTTAGAGCCAAGCTGAGAGAAGGCCATCTGGGAGTCAGGGGGCTGGGAAGGAGAAAGGGTTTGGAGGGGCTCGAAGGGGAAAGGGCCCCCTCTCCTCACACCTCCAACCTACCACTTCACAAGCTGGGTGTGAATGCTCGTAGGACACATTAAGGCTGAAGAAGAGAGCCCAAGACCAAAGCAATATCAGGTTTTTTTCTTTTTTCTTTTTTCTTTTGCTGTACTAACAGCTCCCAGACAAATTGCTAATAATTCATGATCGTGGGTTCTTGGCAGTAAGGCCATACTCTGCAGACTGCCTCTTTCGCTGCTAACATAATCTGATTTTCAGTGTGAAAAATGGCTGAAGCACTCAGAAATGGTCTAGTCATAGCACCTTGTTAAAACACACACACACACACACACACACACACAACACACACACACACACGCACGCACACACACAACACATATTCCACATTGTGAAGAGAGCCGAAGTTACTTCTACAGTAGTCTTCTTTTTTTTTTTTTTTTTTTTTTTTTTTTTTTAAATCAAGTATTCCAAACTAGAAGCTGTAAGCTGTTTTCCTTATGTTTTTTGCATGGCTGACAGCAAAATTCAAGAAAGCTTTCTGAGAAGCCGGGAAAAGTGAATTCAGTACATGGGCCAGTCAAGTTTTGGAAGTTAAAACATTAATTCCCTTGGCAATCAATAACTGGCACTTTTCTCCTCCCCACAGTGGCAGGGCCGAGCTGCCAGCTTCGACAGTGAGAGCTCATGCCCGTCTCCAAAACCACCTCCGACACCATGAGCTGCGAGGCCGAGCCACACCAGTGGGACTCAGCAATGTTCTTTTCGCACTTGTTCAGCCGTCTAAATGCAGTGTTGTGCAACCGCGGTGCAGCAGTGGCCGTCTGCCACTCCAGAGTCTTAACTGCTCCTGTGTAGGTCAAGGCCGAGACACTTGTCGTGTGGTCAGATCTGTCTTAGTCTTTTCTGTCTCCCAGGTGATGTTTTTGTGGTTTTCACTTTGTATGGGTCTGCTGTCAAGAAAAGAAGAAAACAAAAAACAAAACAAAAATCAGTAAGGAAAAAAAAAAAAAGGTTGGAGAGCCCAGAAGTTGGTTCTATAAAATGCGATGTAAAATAGTAGTGGTCTTTGCAGGAGAGGTAGATTGAGTTTTTAAGATTTTGTGTCTCCACCAACCTCTGTCACCTTGGAGAAGGAGACAGTGGTGTGGAGCTATGGCTACCTTTTCAGTGCTCTGCAGGAACAGTGCAAATCAATTCAAGAGTAAGTATTACTCTTTGAAGTTCTTCGCTGGTGTGACTTAAACCAAGATGTGGACTCCTGATCCCATGTTGAAATTACAGGACCTCTGAGGTGTTTGTGAACTTCTGCAGGTGTGCAGAGGCTTCGCGCTTGCCTTTGTTATTGGCTTTCCTCCCGAACTGAAACCATCTTGATTCCTCATGGGAACTTAGTCACTTTCTTTAGGAATGATTCTGCTAAAACTAACCATGCCATATGTTTTCTGATGCATCACGGTTAATGATCACATTTGTTTGAAAACAGGATCTTTGTTCTCGAAAATAACCTTGGTTGTAAAGAAAGACAGGCGCATATGTTCCAGAATGATTTCTGCATTATACATAGCTTTGTAGTTTCATGAAGTGTCAAGCAGCTGTTTTAAATGCCTCAAGAGATCAAAAGAAAACCTAGATAGAGTATTTTTTTTCTGGATGGGAAGTTTCAAAGTCCAAGTCATAGCTCGAGTCCCTTTTTCTGGGAAGAGAGCTTTGTGGTTGAAATCTAGTCAGCCTGAGCCTATTTCAACCCCATGGACTCTGGGACAGTACTCATCTTAAATTTAGTTCTATAAATCACTAAGAATTCAGTGTTTGTTTTGTGATAGTGAGGGATTTTGTTTTTGTTTTTTCCTTTGGATCTCTACCTTAGGCCAAATTCAGTTTAGAGGAAAAAATGTTTGAACTACTCTGTATTGTAATAACACATTCCTATTGTGTTAATAGTGGCCTTTACACCAACCCTATGACTAGGCTGATTTGCTCAATCTCTGTCTGTATGGTCCTGGGAAGCACACAGAGGAGGGTTTTCACTTCATGTTGTGACTACACAATGCCAACTTCCAGAGCTGCGAGTATGTCCCACACATGCAAGAAGCTAGTCAGAGAACAAACCCCATCTTCCAAAAATTGAAGGTTAAGAACATAAAAGCTATTCACACACCTTGTGTCTTATTCTTATATATGTCACATGCCACAAAAGGAGCAACTTAAGAAGTAACGCTCATTTTAAGCCAAGTTATCAGGTTTCTCGGCCAATATAACTTTAGATAATGTCTGCTAGCCCTAAAAGTGAACAGATTGGCTGACAGGATATCATGGTAAATGGAAGTTTCCACCCTAGAAAAGTAAATGTAAATGAATCTAAACTCCACTCTGTATCAAGCTTTAGGCCCGATAGATTAATGTGCAAGGTCTTCCTAGTCATGTAGTCCTACATTTGGAATGAGAAAAAAAAAACCAAGATCGTGACAAGGCTCCTAGCAGGTGTGTTTCTTGACCCTAGACTGACCCCAGCAAGATGGCCATCTTAATCATTGAGCAGATACAGCACGTCTTGAAACTATGAAGGGGACAGTTGAGTTCCTTGGGTCACAAGGAGCCCAGAAATAGTGCGAGAGGGTCCTCCCACAAGTGAGCTCAAAATGCATGTCCAGCTGTCATCTATAAACCCTTAGGCTCCCCTCCTTAGGGGAGGGATGGCCCACCCTAACCTTCTGGAGGAGGGAGTGTGATCATTGTGAATTGTGGGATTGTACTGTTCATCTGAGAGATTTATATCCGAGTAGTTCTCTCACCCAAGAGAACATTCCAACAGTTTCAGATCATTTCCTGAAGAGTATGGCCAGCCCCACAGCACCCCAACCAACAGCTACCACTATGGCTCCAGCAGTCTAGGTAAATTCCTACAGGCATGGGACCCCACCCCAGGAAGGATTTTAGCCCTGGACACCCCCCCCCCCCACACACACACACACCCCAGTGCCATCAGGAGAGGCCAGTCCTCAACCTGAAGCATGAACGAGACTTGAATAGCTGCCAGCTTCATCATCTAGCCCAATATCTCTCCCTTGCAGATGAGAGTAAATTGAAATACAAGTTTCAGAATACACTGAAATTCCAAGTTGATTCATTTGTCCTCTGCTTCCTCTGGCACGAGAATCCTCTTGGGTGGTAGTTGTGGGCTTTGCTGAAGTTGCGATAACCAGGGCCATTTGCACACAGATGTTTATTTAAAAAACACAAAGTTCCCTTCTCCTTTATTTAGCAGTGTTTCTAGGCTGTCCTCTCCCCCTCTGAGCTTACCCAAGATGTTAATTAATTGTATCATGATTTAAAAAATTATGTTGTTAATTACTGCTTTGTGTCTTCCCACCCCTGTCACAGCCTGGAGTTTTTATTCAATTAAATCTCTGTCTCTTGCCCATTTCTCTTGTCATTTTGTGTTCCTGAGGTTCAGCAGGCAGCCCACGCACAGGATACTGACAAGCTTTTATTTTTAATGTTCATTTCACATAGATAACCACTTCCCTTCAATCAGGGGGACACAGAAGGGCTTGTTGGTTTCTCGCTCTGCCCGAGGAGTAGCTGCACAGGGCACCAGACTGGAACCCACCTGTGTTTTGTCAGGCTTGCGGCTCACAGAGCATTTGGGACACGGGCTCTGCTGTTCCCTCAGCTGTTCAGCTCTACGAGCAGCCCCTCCAGATGCTGAAGCCTCTCCAGGGAAGTGGGTCACATTGGTATCTGGAAAGTACAGTGCTTTCCCCCACCAGGAGAGGAATCCTGCTAACTCTTGTAAAACACAACTTGGCAAAGCCATGGGAAAATACTATTACAGACTCAAAAATTTAAAAAGAACATTCCAACTTAATAGGATAGCCTCTCCGCTCACCCCCAGCTTTTAATTAATTTAGAAGGCAGCCTGTAGAGAGGAGAGTGGAAGGTACATCCATTTCTGCACATCTGCATCTAAATTACTGGTACTCCACAGGGAACTGAACTGCTGAGAGAAGCACTCGGCTGCCTAAGGAGGCCACTCCCCCATGCTAGTGCCTTCCATCAGGTCAGCCAGCAAGATTCAGTGATGCACTCATCATATCTACAGCTGAATACCCAGCAGGGTAAAAGCGTCTGTCAGTATGGGCTGGGTTGTGCTGCAGTAACAACCTTCAGATCTCAGTGACAGAAAATAGAAAAGGCTTATTTCTCTTGCTATGTGCCCACCACAGGTCAGCAAGGGGAACCTTGCTTGTGATATTTATTCAGGGGACTCAGGATGACCAAGGAGCCAATATCTCAAACATTGCTAGTTGCCATGCTGGAGGGAAAAGAACAGTAAATCTCATATGGCCTAAGTGCTCTGGTAAAAAAAAAAAAAAAAAAAGTTACTTTTCTTCACAATCCATTGACCTCACTTCACATCTGACCTCCCAGAACATAAGGGGTTAGAGTGCCTAGGGGAAGAAGACTGGAAATACTTAGTGAGCAACCCTTGGGAAGATTACAGTGAACTTAACAGACCTATGGACGATGACAGCTACTAACAGCTGATTCCATAAAACCAAGGAAAGGAAACTATTCATTGTTGCATGAAACTTGCCCACAAAAAGCTTTCAGTCTAGTAAAATAGCAATAAGAGGATAGTTCAAGGTAGAAAGTAGAAATACAATAGGGGAGGGGAAAAAGAAAGTTAGATATCCAAGAAAGCATATCGCAGCTTGCAGAATGAGCAAAGGCTTCCAAAAAGAAGTGGCATCTGATCTAAGCCTCTAAGAATAAGTAGGGCCAGGCATGGTGGTGCACACCTGTAATCCCGGTGGCTTGGGAGGCCGAGGCAGGAGGATCACAGGTTCAAAGCCAGCATCAGCAACTTACTGAGGCCCCAAGCAACTCAGCAAGACCCTGTCTCTAAACAAAATATAAAAAGGGCTCAGCGGTTAAGTGCCCCTGGACACCAAAAGGAGGAGGAGGAGGATGAAGAAAGAAAGAAAAGAATGAGTGGGATTAGGAGACATGGAAGTTGGGGAGGGGAGAGGCATAGTCCAGGCTGGGGGTCCAAACAAGTGAAGACCCAGAACAGAGGAGTTCCTACGGCTGCCAAGCACCCTAGATCTAGGGAAGACAGTGAACCCCATCTCCCAGCTTAAGAACCACCTTACTTGCACTGGCCAGCCAGGCAGAAAGCAGGTCTTGTAACTGAGCTTCTCCTGTCTCCTGTCCTGAGTTCCACACCACCACTCTAGCCCTGGCCCCAGCCTAGTACCCTAACTACCTCTCCTGGGAACTTGCCCCATTTCCCCCTTCCCTTTGCTGTCTTGGTGCCTGCTCCCCAAAGGGCCCATCCCCTGGGAACACCAGACTTGCCCCATCTTGAGAAGAAGCCACCTCCCGCTTAACCTCCTCCCCTCCCTGGGCTACTGCTCAACCAGAAGCCATTCAGTACCTTCTGATTTATGCTTTGCCCTGCTCCCCTTCAGGCTGAGACCTATCTAGAGTCTGAATCCTCAGGAAAGGAAAAAGGATGAGCCTTTCGCCTGGCTTCCCTCGGGCTAATTCACAGCAGCAAGCCCACAACAGGAGACAAGGCTCGGAGAACAATAGGCAGCTACAGAAGCCCACTTAGGAGAAGCCTGAGCCAGGCACAGGCAGTACACAGGGAAACAAAGGCATCCTAGCAAAATGTGGTGGTTGCAGAGGGGAAATGCAATAGGGCCAACAATTGAGCTGAGCTGGAAGACAGAGAGAGGGAAGGAGGATTCATAAGTGTTGTTTTTGCACTTGGAAGCCAAGTGCTCTGTGTCTTCCCGAGAAACCAGAAACAGCAGAACAAGGAAAATCGATGAGTCCAGTTTGGTCCAAACTGAGTTTGAGATGCTGGAGGGATGTCTAGCAGACAGTTGCAGTTCATGATGCAGCTTGGCAGAGAGGTCAGAAGGTAATTTGCAGAAAGCTTACACACCAAAATGAGACGTGAAGACAGAAGGCAGACGCTGCTACGTGAGTACCAGCACGCAAGGGAAGCCTCAAAAAGAGGCTCTTCAGGAGCCATCAACATTTAGAGGTCAAGGAAAAAGAAAGTGATGTGAATAACAATGGACAGGTACCCAAGCAAAGTTGATCGATGAAAATTCTGATGAACAAAAACAGATCAATCAAGGGTGTTATAAAAACGATTCTTCATAATAAGCTCATCCAAGTTGCTTAAATATAACCCTATCATAAAAATCTATTTTCACTCACGTTTGTTATACTTTTCCCCCTCTCCTCTCAGCTCTGCCTTTTCCTTTTTAAAACTGTGGTAAAATAAACATAACAAGATTTGCCATTTTAATCAGTTTTAAGTGTAGCGTTCAGCCACACTAAATACATTTATGTGCAAATGTCACCACCGTTCATCACAGAAGTTTTTTTCATCTTGCAAAACTGAAACTCTGTACCCATCAAACAAGACATCTTTCTCCCTTCCCCAGCAACTGGCAGCCACCATTCTACTCTCTATCTCTATAAATTTGACAATACTAGGTACACTTCACTGAAGTGGAATCATTGAATGTTATTTTGCAGCTGGCTTCTTTCACTTAGAATAATGTCTTCAAGATTCATTCATGTTGTAACATGTGTCAGAATTTCCCTCCCTTTTAAAGCTAAGTAATATTCCATTGTATGCTGGGTGCAGTGGTGCATGTGTGTAATCCCGGTGACTCAGGAGACTGAGGTAGGAGGATGGCAAGTTCAAAGCCAGCCTCAGCAACTTAACAAGGCCCTGAGCAACTTAGCAAGACTCTCTCTCAATTTTTTAAAAATAATAAAAAGGACTGAGGATGTGTTTCAGTGGTTAAGTGCCCCTAGGTTCAATCCCTAGTACCAAAAACAAAAAACAAAAAACTCACCACTACTACCACCAACAAAAAACTCCATTGTATACATGTGCCACATTTTGTTTATTCATTTGCAAGCCAGTGGATATTTGTGTTACTTCCACATTTGGCTCTTGTGAATAATGCTGCTATAAACATTAGTGTACAGACATCTGTTTGAGTTCCTGCTTTCAATTCTTTGAGGCATATATCTAGAAGTGGAAATGCTGGGTCATAAAATTCTATGCTTAATCTTTTGAGGAACCACCACCCTGTTTTCCAAAGCAGAAGCACCATTTTACATTCCCATCAGCAATGCAGAGTTTTGATTTTTCCACATCTTCCCCAACATTTGTTTTTTTTTTTTTTTTTTTTTTTTTTTTTTTTGATAGTAGCCATCCTGATGGGTATGAAGTGGTGTCTCATTGTGGTTTGGTTTGCACTTTACTAATAATTAGTGATGTTGAGCATCTTTTCCTGTGCTAATCAGCCATTTATTCATCATCTTGGGAGAAATATCTGTTCAAGCCCTTTGCCCATTTTGAATTGGGTTATTTGTTGTGTTGTTGAATTGTAGGGGTTCTCTGTACAATTTGGATAGTAACCCCCTACCAGATATATGATTTGCAAAATTGCTTCCCATTCTGTGTGTTGTTTTTTAATCCTGTCAATCATGCCCTTGGATTACAAATTTCTATTTTTTATTCTATTCTTTTATTTCTTTATTTATTTTGCAATATTGGGGATTGAACCCAGATCTACCACTGAACTACATTCCCAACTGTTGTAGCCAGAAAGGGATTGCAGCCCGGAACAGCGGCCCCGCGGGAAGGAGTCTGGAGACAGGATGGAGACGAAAAAATTCTTTAATCTTTCTCTCTCTGTCTCTTGTAATTTCTAACACCACATACACACTCTCATAAGAAACCAAGACACCTACTCTTACAAGAAACTACAATATATCTATACAATAGCGATAACCCTGTCTGTTCTCTCTCCGGTCTCATCCCATGCGCCCGAGCAGGAATGGTGCTAGCCCGATCTGCTGAGTCACGGCTCAAATCTCTCGAGATCCTGGGCCAAGTCCTGCGAGATCCTAGGCCAAGTCCTGTGAGACTACGGAAGGCGGAAATGCCCAAAAATGTCTATGGCCCGTAGTCAACCGCAATCTTAGCTATCTCCCCAAACAGGGCTCCTGCACCCAACCCTTTTCAATTTTTTTATTTTGAGGTAAGTTCTCACTAAGTTGCTAAGGTTGGCCTCAAACTTGTGATCCTCCTGCTTCAGCCTCTCAAGTAATTGGGATTACAGGCAGGTGCCACTGTGCCTGGCAAGGTTTTTATTTTGATGAAATCCAGTTTGTCTAATTTTTTTCCTTTTGTTGCTTGTGCCTTCAGTTTCATATCCAAGAAATCATTGCCAAATCCAGTGTCATGAAGCTTTTCCCCAGTGTTTCTCCTACAAGTTTTATAGTTCTAGCTCCTTATGGATAGCTCTTTGATCCATTTTGAGTTAATTTTTTAATAAGCTACAAGGTAAGCATCCAACTTCATCCCCTTCATTTCCAGTTTTCCCTGCATCATTTGTTGAAAAGACTGTCCTTTCCACTGAATGGTCTTGATATCCTTGAAAATCATTTGACTATTTATACAATGGTTTATTTAAGAACTGTCTATTCTATTTCATTAGTCCATATGTCTGTCTTTATGCAGCTAACATCTATTTTTATTGTCAAAGCTTTGTGCTAAGTTTTGAAATCAGGAAGTGTGAGTCCTCCATCTTTATTCTTTTTCAAAGTCATTTTGAGGGCTGGGGTATAGGTAAGCAGTACAATGTTTGCATAGCATGGATGAGGCTGTGGGTTCAATCCCCAGCACTAGCAAAATAAATAAATAAATAAATAAATAAATGTTTTAGCTCTTTAGGGTACCTTGAGATTCCATGTGAATTTTAGAATGAATTTTTCCATTTCTTTAAAAAATATCATTGGGGTTTTGATAGAGATTGCAACGAATCTGTGGATCACTTTGGGTAGTATTGTCAATCACCCCACATGGTACCATGTGCTCACATTCTGTCTACAAATTTGACCCTATTAAGGATCCTGCATGTTGTTATCCTTACTGCAGGACCAGGCATGGTTATGGATGTCAAACCCAACTAACCATTTCTTTAACACTAAACTTAACTTTTGCCAATATCCTGTGGAAATCATCTCCCACAACTGCAAATGTGCTGGTCCAGTTCCCAATCTGCCAATAAAACTCAACTCTGCAGCCCAACTTCTCTCTTCCACCCCACCTCAGCCGCAGAATGCCCAAGAACTTCAGCTGGACTTAATTTCGTTATAGCAGGCTTGCCTGTTTTTCTGCATGTACGTAGTATTTGCTTGTTTATTCATTCAACAGATATTTTGAACACCTGATATACGTTGGGGGTAACATGATAGAGCTAAGGATAAGCAAATTAATAACAACAACTAATACATATCAAGTATTTACTATATTCCAGATACTGTTCTAAGTGCTTCACATACATAAACTTATGGGGCGATGGCCAGTGTCTCACTGGGGCGTTCTTCTTCCTACCGAGGAGGGTGTAAGCCACCTGAGAACTTAAAGTCTAGAATAATTAGTGAAGAACAAAAGACAAAGAGTCAGAAATATATTTTCAAAAGCAGAGCCTCTGATAAATCCAGTCCACATGGGAACTGGAACTAGGCAAGACAAAATGGCTCCAGTGGTTTATTTAAGGGGGTACATCAAAGGCAGAGATAAGGCTTCATGGGTGGAGTCTTGCTTCATGATGTCTTGCAGTCAACAGGTTGCTTGGCATCTTGGGAGGTCACACCCATCTCACATGCTGTGTGGGACAGAATAGGAATTCACAATATCTCTGGGCAATCTTACACAGAGGAAATGTCCACTGGTAGTTTACAGACACCAGATGCTCTTATTCACTAGGTTATGATGCGCGGTGGCCCATACACAGTCCATGGATGGCTCGTGACATAAACTCATTTAATTCTCCCTGCAATCCTAACAGTTTAAGGTACTTGCCCAAGGTCACACAACTGAACCAGAGCTCACATTCTCAACCATGAGGTTAAGCTGGCTTCTAATGAAATAGCTCTTCAAGGATCTCACAATTCAGAGTAGAAGACAGCCACATAAATAGAAAATTGCTCTGCAATATGGTAAAGGCAATGCTAGAAATATACCAGAGATAATAAGGCCTCCTAGAGAAGGGTTACCTGACCCCAGACATCTGTGCATATACTCTTCATAATGCCCCCACTAAATGTACCTGTGAAACTCCAGCCTCAACCCTTCCCAGACAGGGCTCTGCAATGGCCTGTTTGAGAACTATCAATTATGCATACTAATTTGATCCCTGACATCAGTTACTCCTCTACGAACCACTAAAGAATTGTGGGATCTGCCCATTGCACCAAACCCCAATCACTTACCCCACAAATACATTGCGTATTGGTTAGCTTTTCATTGCTGTAACGAAAATCCTGATAAAATCAATGTAGAGGAGGAAAGATTTCTTTTGACTCACAATTTCAGTCCATGGTCACCTGGCTCCATTGTTTGTTGTAGTACGTCATGGTGGCAGAGGAAAACTGTTCATCTAATGGCAACTAGGAAGTGGGGTGGGGGTAGGGGGAGAGGGAAGGGAGAGAGAGATTGAGATTTGAAGGGGCCAGGGTCTCAGTATACTACCCCAAGGGCACACCTCCAGTGACATCCTCCTCCAACTAGGCACCACTTCCTAAAGTTTGCACCACCTCTCAATAGCACCCCCATCTGGGGACCACACCTTGAACACATGAGCCTTTGGTGGACATTTCAATCCAAACCATGTTTTCTAGGATGAACAATGCAAGGAAGGACCAAGTCTCAGTGCAACCTAGAAGCTCTGGAAGCAACATTGAGCTTAGTAAAGGCAGGAGGACCCATAACTCTACAACATGCAACTCCAAGCAAAACCTGAGCCATTAGACTTGAAGAGGAAGGGAAGCTGATGGTGAGCTGTCATGAAGAAGGCATACAGAATTCCAAGGGTTCAGAGAAACCCTGCAAACTTTGGCATTCCTGCAGGCTAGCCAGCTCCCTGTCTTCTGGCATCTCTTTCCCTACAGCACCAGAGCTGTGACTCGCCAGCAGGGATCTCAGCAGAGGACAACTAACTCAGTAAATTAGTACTAGAGGGAGGAATGGAGGAGGCTAGTGACTCTTTTCCCTGAGGTGACTCTTTTTCCGCTCAGATTGGGGAAGTTTGGTGACACATCAGGGATTATCCAGAGAGACGCAGAGCACCAACATAGGCAGGAGCCTCAGGCTTTCCCGAGACGTGTAAAATTTCTTCTCTCTGTGGCTTCGTCATGCTGTCTGCGCCTGGGCCAGGTTTGTGAGGACGCTACAGGCTGCAGCAACGAAGAATGAAAACCTATGGCTAGAAATTCTAAGAGTTTTTGGAAATGTGAGTCTCGGGGATGACAGAGGACTTGCTAATCATAGTTGAAAGGGCTGTGGCCCTTTGTATCCTTATCTTTCAACTCCCTGGAGAAATTACTGACAATGATACACAGCAGTTAAAATAGATTGTGAAATCAAAGAACCAGGCAAGCTTCAGATACCATCTTCTTTAAATTACCAATAACTTTCTTTTTGAAATATGCCTGACTTACTATGCAGAGAGATGCCTCATGTATATCCCGGACTCTGATCTGTAGCTGCCTCCTGTTTCTGGCTCCCTGTCTCACTGACAGTGAAGCTGAGGGTGGAATTGTATTCTCCAGCTTAGATACTTGTCCTGTAATGTTTCCTGACAGATTTGCCAGGTGAGGACAGATTTGGCTCTTTGACACCATGTTCAGTAAACTCAGGAGCTCAGAGATAGAAGACTGGGTTAAATCCTGGCCTCTAGAGCTTCCCCAGTTGCTATGGCTTAAATGTCCCTTCTAAAACTCATGTTGAAATTTAACTGATATTATAATAGTATTAAAAGGTAGGACCTGTAAGAGGTGATTAGGTAATGAGGGCAGAGCCATTTTTATGGGCATGGATTAGTCATCACAGCCGTGAATTCCTGATTTTAAAAACAAAAACAAAAACGGACTTACCAGATTTTCTCTACCTTGAATACTTGCCCTCCCACCATGTTATGACATGGCACAAAAGCACTTGCCAGATGCTGCCACACTATTCTTGGACTTCCTGACCTCCAGAACTGTGAGCCAAATAAACTTTTTTCTTCATAAATTACCCAGTCTGTGAGAGTCTGTTATAGCAGCAGAAAATGGACTATGACAGCAGTCTAACCTGGATGGATCACTCAATCTCTTTGAGCTTCATTCCCTCATCTGTAAAACAGGGGTCTGACAGCAGTGACAGCAATAATTGACTCAACTTCTGACCTGCAACCTGAAGCCATATGGCAGCATAGATGCTTGGACAGTCTCTGGGCTCTCTCAAGACCTCTGTTTTCCTTTCACAACTAGGTAACTTGAGAACAAAGAACCCACTGTACTGCTCTGAAACAGAAAGGGTGGGAGGGAGCAGGAAGGGGGGATGTAAAGAATAAATCAAGTGGCTGTGTAATTAATTTAGAATAACTTAAGCACTCAGCATTAAAGAGAAACAAAAGTGGTGACATTTAATGAATGCGTCAGTCGATATCTCACTCATTTCAGCTGTCTTTTTAAATGTCAAATATCTCACAATTCCTTTTTCTTGGGGCTGGAAGGTGTGTGCCAACAACAGTTCTGGCTTCTGCCCAGTGGGTTAGCACAGGCACACAACTTCAGAAATAGGAGGTCCTGCCTGTTTCAGGAACAGGAGACAATGCCCAGTGCCCCCAGCGAACTGGACCCAGCAGCTGCTCCTCGGTCCCCCGCCGATCCATTCTAGTGCTCACTTACCTTCTTGCCATCCACTGTAAACACGCACGTGCGCGCGCACACGCGCGCGCACACACACACACACACACACACACACACACGATATCTACACCAAGAGAAAAACAGTGTGTTCTCCTGTCAAGTCCCCCATCGTGCCTCTTCAAACTCCTCAGAGCTTTGCAAGTTTTACCTTAGCTGAACTCCAGGGAGAGAGAAAGCCAAGAGATGGTAGCTCCAGAGAACTCCAGGCTCAGGAATTTCCATTCTGAGCTGATTGGCCCTTGGTTTGGTCCTCTGAAAATACCAGATACTGCTTCAGAGACAAACCAGAGGCAGGGAAACCAGCTGGATTTTCACTTTGGGGGAATATGTGAAGCCACGCAGCACCAAACAGTTTTCACCCCAAACTCCAATCCCCACCCCCTAGCGTTAAGATTCCCACCTCCAGCCACAGCGGAGCGGCCCGATCTCTCCAACTTACAGCCTGCTGGGGTGCAAACAGGGGCGGCAGCTAAAACCCGAACAGAAAACTGGCTGGTATTCAGCCAATGTAGAAGTCAAAGTGGCCTCAGGGGACTTCAAAGTTCCAACAACCCCAGCTCATTCACCAGAGTGCAGCTTCTGGCTTGTGGAACCAAGAAGGGCCATGGGGTTCCAAGGCCACTTAACAGGTCAGCCTTGGCCAAGCACAGGGAATTCATAGTGACATGCTGAGGAGAGGCCACCCTTCCACCATCAGCTTACAGCCAGCCTCTCAGGCAAAGCCAATGACACAAGAGCTCCAGTGCCTAAGTGTACCCACATTTAGGGATTGGAGCCAGACCACAAGGATACTCACCCCCACTGCCTTCCTACCAACACATAAAGCTGATGGCTTATTAAAGAAAGCATTCCAGGCCATTTTCTTTGAGGTTCTCTCCTTATCTGACTCTGGTCTCCTTCATAGAATCCAGTTTTGCTGCCACCCCTAATCTTAGACACATAGTCTTAGAAGAAGAAGCTCCACAGCCCAGTCTTCAGCCTCTCCCCAAGCTTCTGCCTTCCCCTGGACACTTACCCAACAACACCTGCCACCTTCCCATCACCACCACCTCTGCACAGGGCTGATCCATACCCCCAGCTGCCATTACCCTTCTGAGCGCCAAACTGCCAAGTGCCCTTAGACAAGGCCTCTAGATGTCCTGCTGCAACCTAAACCCACATACCCTATGGGGACCTCTCTTAAGAGCCAGTCTCTCTTCTCTGTGGACTTCAGTAGCATTGTCCTGTGGTTTAACCTTGACTCCCCTCTTGCCCTCAGTGACCTGTCATGTTTATTTATTCTTTTGTGTTTTCTCCTTTTTCCTCATTTCACCACCCACTCTGTCTGTAGGCTACCAATACATCCCTCCCACAATTCTGCTGTAGTCTCTCCAACTTGGAATTTCAACCTCTCACCTTCCTCTGTGCCAATCCAGGGGTTAAACACTCCTGTACCTTCAAGGGATGGCCAGATCTCACAGCCGTGTGAGGACATAAAGCAAGAGGGAGAGGCAGGCTGTGGGAACTAGAGGGTGAAAGAATCTGAAGATATCCAAATTAAAATCTGAAAAAACCAACCAGCCTTCTGGGCAAACTAATCCTATTCAGAGGACTAGTTCTGCATCCTAATGAACTCTTCTCCACTTTCCTGGTAGCTCCATCACCCTAATACCTGTGGTACACATCCTTCCATTAACCCAAAATTTTACTGCCTCCCCTTTTGCCTACAGGAGGGGAAGGGATGATGAATTTCCAAAAACATTAAACATTACCAAGGACTTTGCCTTATGTGAATCTGGCAATACATTCATCTGATGTTCAAGCCAACTCGTGGATCTCCATCAACCACTACTACAACCAAACAGGACCTCTTCCTCTCACTGTGCTTTGCTTAGGCTGACTCCACCCACGGGGTGCCCTCCCCCATCCCAGGAAACAATCCCATTCAGTGTTTGGAGTCTGACTGCGACCTTCCCAGAGCCCTGCAGGAGGCCTACTCTTGCTTTCCAGGCTTGCTGGTGTCCTGTCTCCTGCCTACACACTGGTCTTCCAGTGGCCAATCAGAGCTCGGTTTTCTTCTGGATCCCTCCCACTGCTCTGCCCATCTAGATGCCTCATCTTCCAGGAGAGGTGCAAATAAGCCAAGACTAGGGTCAAGTACCAAGGTCCAGAATACTTGGGGCTCAGAGAGTACTTTCTAAGAAATCAAGCTTCAGAGTTACTGAGGAGCCAGGCGTGGTGGTGCATGCCTATAATCCCAGCTACTTTGGAGGCTGAGGCAGGAGGCTCTCAAGTTCAAGTCCAACATGGGCAACTTAGCAAGACCCTGTCTCAAACATAAAATTGAGGAGGGCTGGAGATGTAGCTCAGTGGTACAGTGCCCCCACATTCAGTTTCCCAGTACCACAAAAAAATAAAATAAAATAATTGAGAACTGTCTCCCTCAACGACTCTCAAACTTCACTGTGCCTTTGAACCACCTGGAAAGAGGGTAAAAATGTAAATTCCTACCCACAGAGATTTTGATGCACTAAATTTATATTGGGGCCTAGGAATCTGTATTTCCACAAATTGGCCAGTGGTTCAGATGCACAGTAAAATTCAGGCCCACATATCCAGGAACATCAGATCTTATAGACTGGGTTTGGAGTGGGAGAGTTGTTCCTGAAAAGACCCTAACCCAGACGTAGCTCACAGGGTGATTGCTCTGAATTCCACAGAGTAGGGCGTCACAGGGGCTTGTGTCTACTCCAGCCTGTTCATAAACAGTCTGGGGGTGTGATCCCCACCTGCAAGCCCAGCATCTATCCAGCAGCCCCTCTATGTAGCACTGTGCCACCCTGAACAGGAGAAGGTCTTAATAGCCAAGCACTCACTCTGGAAGCTCAGCCCAGTGCCCTGAAGTTCATCCACCATCAATGTTTCTGCAACTCAGCCCCCATTATAGTAGGGCCAGCCATCTGCTTCTCATGACCACATCCCTGCCTCTGTCTCCACAGCAAAAGCAGAGGCAGACGGTGGATCATGACTGAGAACACCGATTACAACCAGGCTGACCTCAGGCTGGGGATAAGCAGGGGCAGGAGGCAGGGGTTGAGGAGTGCTGCTCTGGCCCTCCACCCACCCCTTTCCCAAAAACCAATCTTTCCCTTCCTGCAGTCGTCAGCATTGCCCAGGCTCCCAGGGACAGACACAGAAGAATCTGAGCAGGCAGACTCTAGATGATGGGGGATTGTCGGAGGCAGAGGGAAAAAGAGGAGGTGAGAACCTGGGAGGACACTAGTGCTAGCCACCAAGTCTGAGAATGAGAGGTAAACTGAGCCTCAGTTTCTCTACCCAGAAGAATAGATTTTGAATCGCTTCAAAGCAGTGACCTCTCTCCCTCCTGCTGGAGAGCTCCACGCAGAGCTATAGGAAGCTAACTCAGGGCATCAACCTGGACCACTCTCCTCTTGCCTGGCCCCAGTCCTCCTGTATTCCCTCTCTTAATTTTTAGGGTACCCTTAATATTCTCACCCCCAGGCCCAGAGCCCTCAGTCATCTTCCTTCATCCTCCCTCTACTCAGTTCCAATTGCTTACCAAATTCTGTCCACTCTACCTGTAGAATGTGTCCTACCTCCTCAACTCTGGGAGACAACATGTGCCTTTGCTCAGGCCCTCGTCACTTTTACCCCAGGTGATGCAAGAATGTACTAAGGGGTCTTCAGATTCCTGCTGGTCTATCTCCCTACTTCTCTGGTTCCCAGTATGGCCCTCTCAGATACCTAGTGGTCTTCAATATTAAAACAAACAAACAAACAACAAACAAAAACATTGTACATTTGCCTCAATAAAGTCTGATTTTATTTATAAAATAGTCATAAATGCAATGTGTTCAATATTTGAAATTAAACTGTCATATCTACAGGGTAAATTAATGGAAGAAGCTTCCTGGTAGTGAAAAGTTGGGGCCCACTGCCAATCTATATTCACACAGTCCTCTCTGCCCACCTCTCATGAAGTCTAGTGTCACTTCTCTCCAGGGCCTCTACCTTCAGACTCCTCCCTACAGCGTACACGTCCAGTGCCACTAGGCCCTACATATTTCCTCTCTCCAACCATGCCGCATTTCCCAAACACCTATGCATTTCCACTTCTCTATGTCTTTGCTAATGCTATCTCTCCATGCTAGAATGTTCTTCCATCCCTCCTTGTCCTTTGAAATCTATCTTATTCTTCATGTTTTCTGGGTTCAAACATGGTTCGTCCCCTCTGAAACTAACGGTGAAATTTGAACCCTTGTGGCAATCAAATTTCAGGAGACAAAGTCATGAAAAGGGACTAATGCCTTTCTCACAGGAATGGGTTTATTCTCATGGGAGTGGGTTGATTAGAGCAAGAGTGGGGTTTCATAAAGCAAAATCGCCCTTTGTGTTTTGTTTCTTCTGCAAGTGCCCGCTTGCCATTCTGCTTGTCCACCATGTTATGACACAGCATGAGGCCCTCATCAGATAGAGCTGCCCAATCTTGGATTTCCAGTCTTCAGAACCATGAGCTAAATAAACCTCTTTTCTTTATAAATTACCCAGTCTCAGGTACTCTGTTATGAACAACAGGAAATGGAGTAAGAAATGTTCCTACACAAATGTCCCTCCTCTATCTTTCCTGAGTTCTATACCTCCTAGGTCTAAATCAATACCTCCTTCTCCACCCCATTAAGTCCAGGGCTTATATCTTTTTCTAGTACATGATTCATACTGATGGATGTTCTAGTTAGGGTCTCCCCCATCAGAGTACAGGCTGCTTGAGAATTGATGTCCCCATGGTTCTGCGCATAGTGCCTGGCACATAATAGGTGCCTGGTGATTGTTGGATAAGTGGAAATGTGAATGACGTGTACAGGTTACAATCAACATCATCATAACAACCCAGAATTATCCTGCCCTCTCCACACAGCATAGAGTATCTTCTGATCCTCTAAGTGCCCGCACTGCCCCTGTGGTCTGGAATGGTCACTTAGGGCCAGAATGGCCATTATCTTCCAAAGACATGAATACTAACCATAGTGGTTGCTGTCTGATAAGTGGTTATAATGTGTCAAGTCCTTTTTTTTTTTTTTTTTTTTTTTTTTTTTGTACTGGGGATTGAACTCAGGGGCACTCGACCACTGGGCCATATCCCCAGCCCTTTTTTGTATTTTATTAGAGACAGGGTCTCACTGAGTTGCTAAGTGCTTCACCATTGCTGAGGCTGGCTTTGAACTTGCGATCCTCCTGCCTCAGCCTCCCAAGTGCTGGGATTACAGGCGTGTGCCACCGCGCCCGGCAATGTGTCAAGTCCTTTACATACTTATCTGATTGAATTCTGCCATCAACCCCACGAAGTAGGTTGGATTAGTATCATCTCATTATATGGATGAGGAAGGAAATAAGTACCTTGTCCAAGGTCGGAGGGAAATCCGAAATTCAAACGTAGAAGGGACTGATCCTCACTGCTCTATCAGCCTACACCCCATTGGTTCTTGCTGGGCCAGCAGCACAGGTGACAGGTTTATCTCTTGCCAAAAACACTGTGAGCCCCACAAGGCAGATTGGACCCACACACACAAAGGACAGACCACTGACTGGGCTTGCCCTGCCCTGGCCAAAGCACAGCTCCCCCACGGGCTCCCAAACCCTGCCAGGAAATGTCTTCCTTTCTGCCTGAGAAACTTGGGCCCAGGCCACTGAGTGTCATCAGTTTGAAAAGTGTTGCTTTTGCCCCACACCAGCCTTCCTCCCTCCTCAGGACAGTACCTGGGGTCCTGTGCCTCTGATGATGGAAGCTCTCAATATTTTGGCCAGTCCCACTAAGAAGGTTTGAATAAAAACTGGGCCAGCAGGAAAGGGTAATTAGGTAGCGTTTTCCTGATGATGTAGGAGATCAGCAGGGGTAAGCTCAGGGGTCTGGGTCCTGGTGTGCATTTAATTAAGTATCGCTGTTCTGTTCACACATTGAATGCCAAGTCTTGGGAAAAATCCCAATCAACCTCTTTCCTCCTAATTCCTGGGGCCAGGGTATAGAGGAAGGAGGCCCAGGGTGTACCCCCCACAAAACAGTCAATAGAACAAGACAAAACAGAGCAGTCAGAGGCCCAAGCCTTCTGCAAGCTCAGCCCTGGATTATGAAAAAACCAAAAAAGGAAACAGAGAGCCCTGAGGAGACAGGGCCCTCCACAATCCAGGCAGACCAAAGGATTGGAGGAAGAGAAGAAATGTTTAAAAATCAGTTAGGCTGGTGGCTTCTAGTCATCCCATTTAAATTCCAACAAGGCCCATATTCTGAGATAACAAAGGCCACTGTGTTTAATTAAGGGAATAAATGGTAGAAATATGAGACAGGAGCTTTTACGGGCTGCTAATGAGGTGAATGGGAAACCTCTAAAAATAAACCAGGACAAGTTGAAAGGGTAATTAGGAGTGCAAAAATAAACAGAGGGTGTCAAGTTGAAAGAAGTTCCCTGGAAAGGCTCCTCCAACATGTCCTTAGCAGGTAGGGAGGTGGAATAGAGTCCCCCATAGAGTCAAGACACACGTGTCTTCTTAGCTTGCCTTAAACTTTTAAGATAATGAGCTGCCCCCACCCACCACCACTGCCACCACCACCTAGAGGCACTTGGAGGCA
Organism: Tamias sibiricus; assembly: GCA_025594165.1. Taxonomy (NCBI): domain Eukaryota; kingdom Metazoa; phylum Chordata; class Mammalia; order Rodentia; family Sciuridae; genus Tamias; species Tamias sibiricus. The sequence continues at coordinate 104,735,525 of CM046658.1, read as the reverse complement.
GGCTCTGCCTCATTGAACAGAGAGTCCCCAAAGAGACTTGAGCAAATATTAGGTGATGAGAGCTAAGTGATAAAAATCAATCTGGTTCCTGCCTTTGTGTTGGTAGCCAGGAATTGTGTTTAAGAGCATGGGTGCATGGCTACACAAACACAGTTGCCTGCGCCACACACTCAGCCTACACAAACCCCGACTTATCTGTTGAGATTCCCAGCCAAGGCCAGTTGCTCATGAATAGAGAGTAGGTGGTTGCTAACCCTTGAGGTGCATTTGAGATGTTCTTGTGTGCCTCCGGCTTCCCACCTCCACAATATCTTTCTCCCCTTTGCCATTACTGCTTGAAGTACTACCATGTTAGGAAGTTGTTCTGTGGTCAAGTACACTTGGGAAATTTTTCTCATAACACGCCCCTCTAGGAGATGCATGTTAATGTATTTAACTTTCTGAGAAGAACTGTGGTCAAGAAACCTCTTTTTGTTTGTTTAACTCAGCACTTCCCAAACTGTTTGACCATGTAACCCTTTTCCCACAAAATACCATTCACCATCCCTACCCACTACCCACCCCAAAGCAGTAAAATTTGGGGTCCTGATAGACTGGGAATCGGCCTGGGGAGGAATAATTCGGGAGCACAGGCCTGTCCATGTTCTGTGGAGGGAGCAGGTCAATGGTCTCCCCAAGAGGAGTTAGAGAACAGCAGGGCAAGTCACCAGGGTAGGTGGGTGAAGGGGAGACCCACAAAGGAAACAAGGGGCTCTGGGGACAAATAGCCTCTCCTTTGCTCACTCTTTGCCAACTTCTCCATAAATATCAGGCAATGCAAGTATTTATGATTATGAAGTGGTATCCACCCAAAGGAATTAATGGCTCCCCCAGATTCTGATCCAGAGCATATAGCTCTGCCTGTGAATTCTGAGTCTTTTCTGTTCCTAAGAACTGGAAAATGGGCTCATTCAGAAGCCCTCACAGCTATTGCCACAGGCTGCATGAACCAGGCAAAGTAATCCTTTTCTATCACCTTCCTGGTTTGCAAAAGTAGAAAGTAATAGTAGCTACTTCACAGAGTTGCTTAGAAGGGTCAATAAAATAAAATATGTGAGTATCTCCTAGCTTGTGATGCACTATGTAGTACAAGGTATTTATAATTATCAGAATAAGAACATGTTCTCTTTCCTTTTATACCCTCCTTGGTGATTTCATCCACTCCCTGGCTCTTAATTCCAGGGGAAAGTTGAAGCATTGGGAAAACATATCTCCATCTAAAACTCTCTCCTGAGCTCCAGGTCTGCTATAGCTTATGATTTATTATGAGAATATAAGTTCATAATGGAGCATGGAGGTGCACGCCTATAATCCCAGCTATTTGGGAGGCTGAGGCAAGAGGATTGCAAGTTCAAGACAAGCCTGGGAAACTTAGTGCGATCCTGTACCAAAATAAAAAATAAATGGCTATAAATATAGCTCAGGGATAGAACACCCATAGGTTTAATCCCTATTCATTAAGGGAGAGAGAGAGAGAGAAAAGAAAGGAAAGGAAAAAATAGCTGAAATTCAATTAACTACAAGGACAGAAAAAGAAAAAGTTGCCAGATCTAGAAACCAGCTCTGTCTCTCCCTTTCAGGGGTCACCAGTCCCCTAGAGTCTTCTTCATTCTCCTCCCACCCTACCACTTTCCTTTTCATACTCATCACCTCCACAGTGTTTAGGACCCAACTCCAGAACCCACTCCAAATGATAGTAAACTCTGTGTCTTCTTGTTCAAATTTTGGGAAATGAACCCATCCATTCAACCCAGACAACAGAAGTGATAGGATTGGCTGTCCTGGGTTGGGTGTCCGTCCCAGATTCCATAGCTATGACACTATAGAGGGAGAGGATCATGTGAGATACACGGCTGTCCCTTCCAACATCACTGGAGAGGACAAATAATGGAAGCCTGTTGTTTTTATTCTTATAGCCCAAGTCTGTAAGACCTTCCCAAGGCCAATGTCTATCACCAACTGGAAATAAGTGGCTTGGTTGGTTGAAACTCTCCAGACAGAATCTGATTGGCATAATTCCTTTGTTTGCCTGCCTGGCACATGTAACCATTTCCCTACTCAGACATTTTCAATACTTTCTTCTAACTCGATCACATTTACACCTCCAAATCATACATCTTCTCCCCACAGGAAACAACATGAAGTCATATCTGCTCCTCATTCAGAGGCAGCAAGTGTCATGAGATCATCTGAAAGTTTATTTACCTGCCCCAGAATCCATGACATTCAAATTATGCCCATTCCTCTTTTAGTTCTGTAAGATCCTTTCCAAAGATGACTTCTCATTATCATACAACCTATTAATTGAATGGCAAATTCAACTTTTGCCATGCCCCCAACATCCAACAGTGTGGCAAAACCAGGGAGATAAACAATGATTTACTTAGAAAAATAGAGGAAAGAGAGAAGATCTTTACGGCAAAAGTCATGACATAGCTTTCTTGTCCAAGTATACATCAAATTCTGAAGCTACAAAGGACCCTGGAAAGCAAGGTAAGGCCTCCTTGGGAGGCTGCCTATTCTCAGTAGTTGAGATGAATCATGAGGACAAGGCCTATAATTTTTCTGTTGTTTAGAACCCAGGATTAGCATCTTCAAACTGTTGTTCTCTTACTGGCTGTTACCATATTTTAACCAAAGGGATGTAGCCAAAAAGCACTGGGTATGTCATTCCTGATCTGTCTCTCCTTATCCATATTGCAATTCTAGCAGTGAGGCTTGCCTCTTAGTGGGAAGGGATCTTCTTTTTCAATGGAGAAGGAAGAAGTGCTTTGGAGGAACTTTGGGGGTGTCATGTTCCCCAGCAACTCCTCCACCCAAATAGTCCTTTTCCAATGGCCTGAATATCCATCTTTGTCAATCAGAGCTTTAGCTTTGGCACCAGAAATTCAATGAGACAGAAAATTAGGACGAGACCACAGTTTGGCAAGGACCATTAGTTTCTGAACTTGACTCTAAGTAATCAGAGAGCTCCAGCTACAGGCAAAATGGGCTTCCTGCACTAAATTATATAATCATCCTGATTTTCTTATTTACTGATAGACAGGCATTTTTATAGAAACCTGTCTCATTGCTGCTGCTTTTATCTAAGGGAAACAAATAATAAACAATAAATAATCCTCATTCTCTTTGCATTCAGCCGTCAACCTTCCCAAAGCTTTTGTTATGCATGTGGTCTGGGTCTCAAGGCACTGCAAGTGAAAAACAGTTGTTTTTTTCCACCAAAAATTGCAGGCTGTAAACTTCCTATCCTTTATATCTCATTTCAATGGTACCATAGTTAGTCTCACATTTTAAAGCTCTAGCCCCCTGAAACCCCACTCCTGGTACCAGCTTCTATTTTAAGTAAGTTACAGTCTTTCTGGTTTTATGCTTTAAAAAACTAAAGTTTTTTAAAAATTAAATATTTAATATCTAAATGTGTGTGTGTGTGTGTGTGTGTGTGTGTGTGTGTGTGTGTCTTCAGGTGTGTGTGCAGAGAGGGAGAGAGAATGCACAAAGACAGCCAGGCTCAAGAAAACTGGAACTGAAAGTGGGACATAAACTAGGCACCTTCATTTTCTCTTTATCTTTCTCTGAGTATCTTTCTGTCTTAGAGAAACAGAGATGACAAGACCATGGTTAGTTCTTCATCAATCTGTGTCTGTTTCATTCTCTTTTCTTTTCAGGCCTTTTAGGAAGATACTGGGGACCAATTTGCTGTCCTCTCAACAATTCACACATGGGTCCCATGGCTACCACAACCCAAGTCTGTTAAGACCTTCCCAGGAAATAAGTGGCTTGGTTGTTTGAAACTCTCCAGAGACAGAATCTGATTGGCATAACTCCTTTGTTTGAACCTGAACACACATGAAAATTACAGGATAGCCAGTGCATTGGTTGCCCTTGTTTCTGATATCTATCCCATGTCTCGTGAGCATCAGTAGTCATGTGGAAACCATGTAGTCTGTAATTCTGTCCCTTCCTGGAGTTATGAGCAGCAAAGCATCATAAAACGTAAATATCAGAACATCCAAGTAATATACATAAAATACACATAATTACTACATGGGATCCATGGTCCCTAAATTGAGTCAGAACTCAAACTGAAATTCTCATCTTTCCATACCCAAACTCTCCCCCTTCCATGATTCTGATCTCAGTAAATGGTACCACCATCTATATAGTTCTCCAAGTAGAAATGAGGGTGTTATCCGGCACTGTTTCGTCTATTCCACTCCCCAAATCTAAACAAACATCAGACTTTATTGACTTTATTTCCCAAATATCTCTTGAGTCCATCCACTTCTCTGCAACCCTCCAGCATTATCTTAGATCAATTTATTCTAACATCACTATGAGTTTACCCCAGCAGCCTTCTAACTGATCCCTCATCCTGTCTTTCTTTCTTCCTAAACATTTCCCATATGGCATTCAGCCAAATCTGGTCATGTCACTCTGTGTCAAAACTTGCAACAGTGCCCCAGTGTTTGAAGGCTTGCATAGAGTAGCTTCTGCCGACCTCTCCAGCTCTCCTCTTGACTTCACTCCTAGAACCTTCCTGATCAGTTTACAGTGCCAAGTAGCCACATCTTCCTGTTTCTCTTTGGGCTCAATTTTGCCCAACACCCCTTCAGGAAACCTTCCCTGACCTCTCCTAGTCTAGCTTAGGTATGCTTTCTGTGTGTTCTCATGAGGGACCTAGCATGATCATAGTTCTTATCACTCTGGATTTAAAATGCCATTTCCTTGTCTGTATATACCACAGGAACTTTAAGTTCCTTAAAGGCAGACATTGTGTCTTTTTATCATTGTACTTGACACACAGTCAACATTTTGCTGAATAAAAGAGGCACGTTTTCCTGTTGAGATATATGTGCACACACACACACACACACACACACACACACACATCTTTCACTCCATGTAGGCACTTCTTGGTCATTGCAATGATTACTAGCTTTTGTTCAGGGTCTTCTAGTATGTAAAGGGTATTCACAAGTCATATCTCATTGGATTATCAAAGCAAACATCACCCAAAACATTCCCAGCTCTGGCACAATGTCAAGAAAGTAGGAAAGGAGGGATGTTATTCTTATTTACCTAAGAAGGTAATGTGCTTCAAATAAACTAAGTGACTTGCCTGGCTAGTTGCCGGTTCCTGTTGGAGAAATCCCACAGCCAAAGAGCAAGTGCCAATCTCTGATAGCAAAGAAAACACAGGAATGAGTGGGTTCGAATGGAAAATGTACTATGAGTAGTGAGATTGGAGACCCTATCTCAGGAGATACTGAAACTGTTAGGAAGACAATGAGGGACCTACTCCAAGAGTTTGTAACTGCCATTTGAACACAGGGAGGAGGGGTGACTTTGTGTTCCAACCATTAGAGTGGATGCTACAGTCCTTAAGTGATGATTTGTGATGTTCCCTAATGGCAATGCACATGGCTAGACTGAGCAAGGATTAGACACAATACAACAAGCTCAGTAAGCAGCTAAAAATCACTGGCCAGGGAAAAGTTAGGTACAGGGTGACCTAATTCTCGAGAGAACAGCATGACAAGGTAGACCAAACAGGGAGGAAATCAAGGGTCAGGAAGGATGATAGAGTAAATATAGAAAGGATCAAGCTCACACAGCATTGTCCTAGCTATATTTCTTTCTTTCTTTCTTTTTTTTTTTAATGTTTTTTAGTTGTAGATGGACACACACCTTTATTTTATTTATTTTTATGTGGTGCTGAGGATCAAACCCAGTGCCTCATATGTGGGAGGCAAGCACTCTACCACTGAGCCACAGCCCAGCCCCCAGCTGTATTTCACGCACCACTCAGAGCCTCCTGTCTTGATGATCCATAAGAAGAGCATTATTGCTACTATTGTTGTTTTTATTATTATTTTAGGGCCAGCACATCAGAATATATTTTTTAAAAAATAATAAAAACTGCTTCACATATAGGGGGAAAAGTTCAGCAAAAAAAAAAAAAAAAAGAAAAGAAAAGAAAAAGACCTGACTCCATTAAATAATATTATATCTAGGAACCCACAAGCCATTGACAGATCCACAGTGACAGATGCACTTCTCCATTTGTATTACCAGTTGTACAGAAAGGAAAAGAATGAAAACAAATAGCTACCAACAAACAGCTTTGCCTGTGGGCAGATCTCAGGCAGGCAGGAGTTCCTTTGTTGGGTCTAGTCCTTGTGGCTGAATTAAAGCTCCCTAAATGCTGACATGGTGGTTCTACATCTAAACATGTGTTTGCATAATTGATCTAACTGAGTAAATTTAAGATCTGTGTTTCTGGGCTTCGCTGCTGAAATACATTGTCGTATGGCCTCGTATGGAAAAAGCAATTAATTCCAGGAACTAATAAACCAAGGGTTTTGCCTGAATATTGAAAACTACAATTTTTAATGTGAAGTGATTTCTTCCAGTAGTCTACCGCTATAATTTAGATCTTTAACGTCCCCAAAAGGCCCATGTATTGAAGGCTTGGTCCCCAGATCATGGCACTACTGGGAGGTGGCAGAACCTTCAGGAGGTGGGGCCTCATGGAAGGAAGGTAGGTCATTGGAGGCATACCCTTGAAGGGGATATGGGACCCTGGCCCCTTCCTGACTCTCTTTGCTTCCTGGCCACCACGAGGTAAACAGGCCTCCTTCAACACATGCTCCTGCCCTGAAGTGCTGTGCCACCACAGGCCACAGAGTAAACATGGACCAAAAATCCTCTGAAACTGTGAGCCAAAATAAACCTTTCCTCTTTTTAAGTTGATTGTTGCAGGTATTTTATTAAAGCAATGGAAAGCTAATACAACTACCTTGTAAAATGGCAGAATTTTGCCAGGTACAATGGCACACACTTATAATCCCAGCAACTGGGTAGACTGAGACAGGAGTATAGCAAGTTCAAGACCAGCCTGAGCCACTTAGTGAGACCCTGCCTCAAAATAAAATTAAAAAGGGCTGGACATGTAGCTCATGAGTATCCCTGGATTCAATCCCCAATACAGAAAAGATATATATATATATATATATATATATATATATACAGAATTTCCAGATATTCATAGATGTATTGCTAGTGGGAGCTCAGTACATCCCTAATACCCAGAACATAAATTTAACCTCAGGCATAAATAATTTGAAGAATCTTGGTTCCTCATTTTTCCCATCCCCAATTTGAGAAATGCAAACACTAGTATGGAAAACTGGCCCCCACATTGTCACTTTCATAATAAGCCTTGCCTGGGCTACTCTCACATCCCTCCCATCCAGTCTGCACCAGTGGCTCTGTCTCTAAAAGCTTGAGTTCCATTTCCAACTCCACCCCTGCCATTTGAAGTCATCATTGCACCTTTCCTCTCTTTGGATTACCACAAAGGCCTTTTAACTGGTCTCTTTGCCTCCACTCTTGTCACCTGTGATATTGTAACATATATACATATATGGTAACCAATATATATATTGGTTATATTGGTTATATATATATATATATTGGTTACCATATATATACTACCTCCAGTTCCTGGTTCCTAACTCCCACAGCCCTTATTATTTCTTAAATAACTAGAACAATAAGTATATATTTTGTTAAAATATTTCACCTTTAGTCCTTAGTTCCTGAAGTAGCTTCAGAACAGCTTCAGAGTGATAAAGTTTAGGCCCAGAAAGCAAAAAGTCTCTTCCTCTGACCTTCACTTACTTCTTTTTATCCCCCAAGGCAGGCCACAAAACTAGAATTTCTCTTCCTCAAAGTAAGCTATAGTAACTCTAATATTCCCCTGCCTTTCTGTCTTGGAGCTGACATAAAGAAATTCTCGCACGCCTGTAATCCTAGCACTTGGGAGGCTGAGGCAGGAGGATCGCGAGTTCAAAGCCAGCTTCAGCAATGGTGAGGCACTTGGCAACTCAGTGAGACCCTGTCTCTAAGTAAATTACAAAAAAGGGCTGGGGATGTGGCCCAGTGGTCAAGTGCCGCTGAGTTCAATCCCCGGTACCAAAAAAAAAAAAAGAAATTCTCTAATAGCTGGGCACTGTGGTTTATGCCTGTAATCCCAGTGACTCAGAAGGCTAAGGCAGAAGGATCACAAGTTCAAAGCCAGCCTCAGCAACTTAATGAGGCCCGAAGCAACTTAGTGAGGCCCGGTATCTAAATAAAAAAAACTTTTAAAAGAACTGACAATGTGGCTCAGTGGTTAAGCACCACTGGGCTCAATCCCTCTTACCAAAAAAAAGTTCTCTAATAGTAGATCATAACCCCACCACCACCTTTCAGAAGGAGTCTTGTCCCCGTGCCTCGGAGGAAGGGATGCTGCACAGAGAGGCCAAGAAGAATCTGACAGACAGGGCTTGCTGGGTTTCCCACTTAGCCTGTCACATCAGATCATACTCTTTTGTCCGATCACCTTTCTACATGGGTGCTTATGTGTCAGTCATGCCTGTGTCATCAAGCCTCCATAAAAACACAAAGGACAGGCAGGATTCAGAGGCCTTCTGGACAGCTCAACATGTGGAGGGTTAAAGGAAGGTGAACAAGAACTCATCATATGCTGGGAAAGTGACATACCACAATCCCGTGGGGACCAAGCTCTGGCACTCAGACCTTTCCAGACCTTCCCCCATGTATCTCTTCATCTGGCTGTTTATTTGTATCCTTTAAAATGTTTTCTATGATAAACCAGTAAATGTAAGTAAGTGATTCCCTGAGTTCTGCAAGCCACTCTAGCACATTTATCAACCCAAAGAAATGGTCATGGAAACCCAATTGTAGTTGATTGCTTCCAGAGGCCTGAACTTGCAACTGGCATCTGAAGGGGGGACAGTTTTGGGGACTGAGCCCTCAAGCTGTGGGATCTGCTGCTCTCACCAGGTTGATAGCGTTGGAATTGAAATGGATTAAAGGAGGTCCAGCTAGTGTCTGCTGCAAAATTGTTTGCTCACTTGCTAATGGGGAGAAATGTCTGCACATTTGAGGTCACAGAAGTGATCTGTATTGTGAGCATGTAGCAAGAGAAACTGAATTTAAAGTTTGTTTTTTCTCTACAATGTGAGACCCCTCTAATCTGTTCTTCACACACAACAGCTAGATTCTTTTCTTTGTAACCTTCTAACATTTTTTTCCCCAGTGCTGGGGATGGAACCCAGGACCTTGCACATAATAGACAAGCACTCTCTCACTGAGCTACATACCCAGCCCTTAACATGCATTTTTTTTAAAAAATGCAGACATTATTACCCTATATATATGTATGAATACACTAGTGGAGTTACCCTGAACCATGTACAGCCAGAGGAATGAGAAGTTGTGCTCCATTTGTGTACTGTATGTCAAAATGCATTCTACTGTAAAATTAATTAATTTTTTTTAAAAAGAAAGTAACAAATGCTAATCTTTATTGAGTACTAATTGTGTTGAAGCACTATGTATGTACTAACTCCTGGAGAAGGGCACTGGAAAAAAAAAAAAAAAAAAAAAACAGGCCAGGCATAGTGATACATATCTGTAATCTTAGCAACCTGAGAGGCTGAGGCAAGAGGATCACAACTTTTTTACTGGGGATTGAACCCAGAGGTGCTTAATCACAGAGCTGCATCTGCAGCCCTTTTAATTTTTTAATTTGAGACAGGGTCTCACTACATTGCTTAGGGCCTCACTAAGTTACTAAGGCTGGCCTCAAACTTGCAACCCTCCTGCCTCAGCCTCCTGAGTTGCTGGGATTACAGGTATGTACCACCACACATGGTTGTTTTCATTTCTTCTTCATCAAGTTTATTACTATATGAAATTCTCTTCTTTAGCTTATTTGTTTATCTGTTTGCCAGGATGTTAAAATAGAGGTTTCCCATCTAAATGCCAAGAGACAATAAATGCGAAATTTCAAAGCTAGATAGCTACAAGCAAACTCTAGAAAAGACATTGTCAAGAATCTTTCCATGGTTCTTGGACGCTTCAGCCAGATTTTAAAAAAATAAAAAGTTAAGAAGGGTTGGGGATGTACCTCAGTGGTAGAGTACTTGCCTAGCATGTGAGAGGCCCTGGGTTCCATCCCTAGCACCACCCAAAGCAAATAGAAAAGAGGTCAGAGAATGAAGAACAAGGGATTTATAGAGGATTTCTCTTGAGGGGGTTGTTGCTGTCTTGGAAAATAGGTGGGAAGATGGGGAGTGCTACCTCCTTCAAGCCTGGAGAGAGAGGATCATTTAGAGACCTTACCATGTGCTCTGTCCAATGGGAGAGTGGTGTTATATATTAGACGTGCTTAAGTCTTACCCAAGAAAACTGATAGGCTGGGAAACAGTAGAGAGGCCATTGTATTGGGTTCATTCTATATCTCTAAAGTCTATTGTGCTGAAAGATGTTTGAATATTTCTTATAGAACCATGTAGATGGTTTTAGTCCATTTTGTTGTTATGTCAGAATACCTGAGGCTAGGTACTTTATTAAGAACAGAAATTTATTTCTCAAAGTGTTGGAGACTGGTAAGTCCAAGATCAAGGTACCAGCAGGTTTTGGTGTCTGGTGAAGGCCTGTTCTCTCTTTCCAAGATGGCGCCTTGAATACTACATCCTCTGGAGGGGAGAACAGTGTTCCTCATATGGCAGAAGAATAGAAGAGAGAGTGCCCACACCCACAAACCCTTATATGGTAGCACTAATCTATTCATGGGGGCAGAGCCTCATGACCTAAAAGCTTCCCCAAAGGCCCCACTTCTCAACACTATTGCATTGGAGATTAAAATTTCCAACATGAGAATTTTGGAGGACATGTTCAAACCATAGTCTGGACCATGTAAGAAAAATTGGAGAGGTGTTGTCTTGGGTTGGTTCTGCCCAATATGGACACCTAAAAATGCAGCCCAAGAAATAATGAGAAACTGAAAGTGAAGGCCTATTCTTCCTCAAGTTTAAGGAAAAACAATTAACTTCACAGTTAAGATGCATCTACCTGAAGCAAAGTGAAAGTAAGCTTGAAGCATCCACAGGCCCAGAGACCCCTCAGTCTCACAGGAACTGTCCTATTTCCTTACCACCACACACACATATTTAACCCCTACCCTCTAATAAAATCAAAATACCACCCAGAAAGAGATAAAATGGGGAAGAAGATGAAACAAGAGAAAGCAGAAGCTAGCTACGTCCCATCCTTTGTCAGAAAGTCATCAATACAGGCTATAACTCAAAGATGCTAATTCAACCTTTGGATGAAATTGAAACATCTAATCATCTTCCACCAGACATTCCTGTTTTTAGATGAAGGCTGTTCCAACTTAAAGTGACCAAAGGATTGTTTATTGCCTGGGAGTGAACAGAGCAACCATGGATCCACCCTGTTTCCACCACAGAAACAGATTGTCCCCACTGAATACACTTTGGGCAGCAGAAAACCAAAAGTAAATTACACTTCAACACTACAAAACCTGAACTTAGCACACTAGCCTGTTGTCTCTCTCCACTGCTTCAAAATATTGGACTCTGTCATCCTAACATTGAACTCCCAGAACCAAGAGAAGACCTGGTAGGTAGTAGGAGTGGGCACCCCATAAATACTTTAGGATAAATTTTATCCAAAATATTTGGTTTCATCTTTAGGCTCCCTAAGTTGCAAGTCCTCAAATAACTGAGCTTCTGCTTAGGGGTTCATTGGAAGTTTCTAGAATAGCTCTGTTAGATAAACTGTCATGACAACAACCCCATCAATGACTGGGTTAACACAAAGTAAGTGCATTTCTTGCTCATGAGAAGTTCAAAGATAATACTGCTCCCCTCCAAACAGTGGATCTGGGATCCAGGTTTCTTCTATCTTATAATGCCACCATCTTTAACATGTTATGAGTTTGCTATAGAGGAAAGAAACAACTGAAAATTAATATCTTTAGCTCAGAAATGACACACATCATTCCTACTTCCATTCTTTTGGCCATAGTCCTTTGGACCCAGATAGAGAGAACTTTGAGGATTTCAGTGTCTCACTAAACAACTGCATTCTGACAATACCTCTCACTGTGGAAGGAGAGTGTACATCTTTGGTGGTCAGTTACCTTTGCTACCACAATGGCCACCTGGAAGAACTGATTAGAAACCTACCTTGCTTGTTCAAATAAGTTCTCCTCCCCATAGAATAGAGTTCAGACCACGGACCCCAGCTAAATAGCTGGGCCCAGCTAACCCTAGATGCTTTTTCCTCGTGCCAACTGTTATTTAGTACAGCTCCCCCAAAGAGCTCTAATGTCTGTAAAAATCCTGCTATGTCATCCAGAGTTTTAGAACTGAGTATACACCTGCTCCATCAGTAAAGACACCCTGCCTTGTTCTGTAATGCTGGAAAGGCCAACCCCATGCCCATCTTTTGGGTCAGCTTCCAATTACTAGTTGTACCTAGGAAGGTTCTTCACTCTTACCCATCCTGCTATGAGGAAACACCCAAGCCTCCAAGAGCCCTGCACACCTTCCACACACTGGTTCTTCACTTTACAGATGAAGAACTGAAACCTGGAGCTGACTGGTAGTGTGTCCAAAGTCACTCAGCTTTGCCAGTGGCAGAGCTGGGACCAGACCCCATCTCTCGTCCACTCTTTCCATCACACCACACATAGTCAAAACCTTCACCAGTGCTCACTTCAGCAGGACATATACTAAAATTGGAATGATACAGAGAAGATTATCCTGGTCCCTGTGCAAGGATGATACACATATTCATGAAGTGTTCCATATAAAAATTTAAAAAACCCAACAACTCCATCAACTGACCTTTAAAGGCTGGCACCTTCTCTCAATCCCCAAATCACCTCCTGTTCTACTGAAGCTGAATTTTCATTGTATCTATAACCCAAGAACCTTCCCACATCTTTTACTTCCACCTCACCTCTTTCGCTTGATCCCCAAGTCTCACCTTACCCTAGCAAGTCTTCCACCTGTTAGTCTTATATCTCGACCATTTTTTCTCCTCAGGTAGCATCTGGAAGTTTTATTCAATGCAGAATATCAGAATTAAAAGGGACTTCAGAGGCCAGGGCCCCATCTCCTTGGGCCCTCACCTTTAGGGAGAAGATACTAACGTGCCCCGAGGGTTGAAATTAGTTCCCAGCTTATACTGCTGGTTGTTGCAGTTTGAAGAAAGTAGGTTTTGAACACACACCTCTTTTCCATCCCTTCAGGTGCTCTTGGCATTACCCCTCTCTGTAGCAGTGGGTCCTTCTTGAACCAGACCACTTTCAGGTACACACCTGGTCACCATCCCCTCAGCACTGCCTCCCTCATACCCAGGGCTTCCTGCCTGTATTAGAGAAACCGGGAAATTCTGGGATGTTTGTCTTGGTTAATTTGTGGAGGGACAAACCTCTGACAAAGAGGAATGGGAACTGATAAATAAATGTTTTCTTTCTGTTTCCTCCAGGTACAGTTCTGAGACATATGTCAAATGGCTTCTCAGGCCGTCACACAAGACCAAGCCACCAGCAAGTAGCCCACTCAGTGACACGTCTTCAAATTCACTCTCCATGCTGCCTCCTTCCTCTGGCTCTCAAATGTGCTATCTAGTACTCACTGTCCAGTAAAATCTCCACACTGGGCCTGGTAGCACACGCCTGTAATCCCAGCAGCTCAGGAGCTGAGGCAGAAGGATCATGAGTTCAATGCCAACCTCAGCAACTTAATGAGCCCTGAAGCAACTCAGTGAGACCCTGTCTCTAAATAAAATATAAAAAGGGGCTGGGGGTGTGGCTCAGTGTTTAAACACCCCTGCATTCAATTGCTGGTACTACTACTACTACTACTACTACTACTACTAATAATAATAATAATATCTTCCCATGTAAGTCTTTGTCTCAGGCCCTTCTGTTCAGGAACCCAGGCTCAGACGGAGACAGAGACTGACCCTGACAATGACTGCTGCCAAGGTGTGTCCCCTGAGAAGGTGTTTATTAATGCACTGTTTCCCTCAGCCTTGTTGGGTCAGAAACTGAGCTCCCTCAGAACCAAACAGGGGATCTTTCTGAGGGACAATTCATGTTACCCAGGCCAGAGGACACCCATGTGTTTAGTCACTGCAGAAAACATAACTTTCAAATAGTCCATACTCTTGAGTGCACCGTTTTAACAGGGCATCTTCTCCCTGTAGGTGAGAAACTTGAGAGGCCACGTGGCCAGAAAGTCCCTTAGTGAGCAGAGAATCCTAGGGATTCTCAGCTTCTTGCCACATACCCCTCAGCTCAGTCACTTGAAGACTTCTGGAGGCATCAGAAGTGGCCTTGTCAAGGAAATATTAGGGACAAGTCTGCTCAGCCAAGAACACCTCTCTCAGAACAGGACTAAGATGGCATCATACATATTCACCCCTGTCACGTTTCTATTTTTATGTTTCTGTGTCATTATTATTGTTTTTACCGTTATTATTGTAAAGAGGGCAATATTTGGGGAAATGATTAATGTAATTTTCTCTTTTGCCTTTCAGAGGATACAACCTTTTCCCTTGGTTGGTCCCGAGCATCCATCTGCCTGGGGAGAGATTAAATTGTTACAGAATAATGCAAAAAGAAATAAGAAGTTAATATTCCACTATTGACATTTAAAATGAGATTTCTCAGCAGGGCACTAATCTTTAGATCCAGGCTATTATCTTGAGAAAGAGAGAATTTCCAATTGGCTGAAAGGACAGACTCAGAGGCACAATATCTGGGCCTTATCCAGGTTCTGCCACTTATCAGTTGTATGACCTTGGGCAAGTTACTGCATTTCCCTATGACTTAGTCTCCTTGTCTGTAAAATGGGAAGAACAAGAATATCTACCTCGGGGCATTGTTATGAGACTTTTAACAAGCTAATTCACATAAAGCATATGTTCAATGAATGTTCACTGAGGGGTTTTTAGATGCCAAGTGCTGTAACACTTAGAAGTAGTTAGGAAGTGTCTAGAACAAAGTATCAATAAGTACAAGCTGTCATCTTCAAAATTCCTTTATCTTTCCCATTAGTGTATCAAGAACCAGCTTTTAGAGTGCCAGTGCAGCCAGGAAGCTTCTCTGTGGTGGATGGGGTTGTGACTATAGTGAGGAGTCTTTCCTTTAAATCCGAAGAGTATGGGGAAAAGAGGTGAGGAAAAGAAAGAAAAGAGAAAACTCTCCAAAATGCATTCTGCTGTCATATATACCTGATTAAATAAATTAATTTTAAAAAATAAAATGAAAATTATCTTTACATTTTTAAATAATAAAAAAGAATGAAAAGAAAAAAAAAAAGAGAAAACTCTTCCCATCATACACACTCCACAGCCCCCCCACACACACACACCAGAACATACAGCATACATACCACAGTATGCTATGTCCCACACATGTGTACATGCTACACCACACATACATACCACATGTCACACATACCACATACCACACATACACACCATAAACCACACATATGGCACACCCCACACACATATCATACCACATACATTCCACAAACCTCAACACACACATATTATTGGCGCTGACTTTCTGAAATAACCAGAAAATGAAAAGTACATAGGCACCTCATGTGGCAAAGCACAAATGTGAGGGCCAAATAGCCAGGCAGGCAGAAGCGGGTTTAATTTGCTTGTCTGTGCTTCTCTCAAGCTCCAGATCCCTCCTGGAATCTCAACAAAGAGAAGACTATGCACTGACCTGGGGTAGGGGAGCCAGGCAGAGGATACCGCAGAAACTTGGAAGGATCCCCACCCAGCCAGGAACTCTGAAGTCTGCCTGGGAGTAACATAGGGCCCCAACCAGGCTGAGAGAGACCAGATCTCAAATCCCTCTAGCTGCTGGCTGCAGCAGTGCAAGCAGTGAATGAGTCTAGAGAGAGTTCTGGCGACCCCAGGAAACTGGGAGACTATCACAAGATTCCAAGGCGGGGTGGAGGGATGGGGGAATGTAGGCAGAAGGCTTGGAGAACTGGAAGACAAAGAAAGACTGAATGATTCCTGGAGGTATTGCTTACATTGTTAACTTGGAATGAACTGAATCTAGATTTTTCTTCCAGCTTCCCCAAGGCTAGAGATAAACCAGAGGTTCCAATTCCCTCCTATTTCCAAGGTGTAGGCATTATAACCTTGACATAGTATGTATTTTCATTTTAGTGGATACTATCATCTATGGAGTCCCTTTGTTTCCAGAACAGTCCCAGCAAACAAAACAAAGCATCTTTCTATTAAGAAGCCCCAACTCCTCTCCTTTCCACCACTCAACCCCATGGATAACTGACTGGTCCAGAGTGGACATGTGGCCCAGTCTGGGATCATCGGAATCTCTGCCCTGGGATTTGGAGATTTCCATATAAGGAAGATGAGCTGTTATTTCTGAGATGTGCCATGTGATATTTCCAGACTCCCAACCCACTACAGCAACTCACCGGTGAGTCTTAAATGGATTAAAAATGAAAGTCCTTAGATGAACATTCTTTCATGCAAGTGATTTTTATATCTAATGCCATACAGTTTTTGCATACTGCAAAGGTCTGTGTTCTACTAATCAACTACATGGTCACTGGGAATACACAGACTGATAAGACTGTCATGAATGTCCCCAGAACTCTAATCTGGTGTTGTGCTAAGGAGGCCGCCTATGCAGGCTACAATGAGGTGGGATGGCGTGCAACCCTCCCAGCACACAGGCTCATGGGGAGCTGGAGCTCCTGCAGTTGGGAGTAATGGCATTTTATTGTCAGTGCTCATCAGTGTTGCTTTGGATTGACTGTGGGTTTTTATATTTTTAATTACATTGGTCATTAATTAACAATTGTATTAATTATAAATTACTATAAATTTGGCTTCAGGTTTATTTAGCTTTATAACTATCAGTTTAGTTTGTTGTGGTTGTATGGAGTGATCATTTAAGCTTACAGTTTGTCAATAATTAACACTTTGAAACTGTGCATTATAGTTTAAATAAGGTTCATCCTGCCCAATACATAGTATTACACAGTCCCTCCTTGGGATTGTGTTAGTAATATTGTGATTCATGTAATTTCATGTAATGTGACCTTTTTTTTGGTACTGGGATTGAACCCAGGGGAACTTTACCATGAAGCCACATCCTCAGACCTTTTTTATTTTTATTTTGAAACAGGGTCTAGTTAAATTGCTAAGGCTGGCCTTGAACTTGCAATCCTCCTGCCTCAGCCTCCTGAGTCACTGGGATTACAGGTGTGCACCTCTGAATCTGGCTATTCAGACATTTTTTAGCCTCCAAAAGTTGAAAATAATTGAAAGGTTTCAAGTTTTGCCATTCTTCAGTGGGTCACAATGAAAATGTAAAACCTCTGTCTACAGGAAGGATCCACATAGCTAAGCCCCACAAGCTGCCCTGATTCTCACCCTGGCCAACAACTCATTAGTCAACAAAAAATGATGCTTTGGTCAACAAGAGACTACTTATATGGTGGTGGTTACCTAAATTATAACAGAGCTGGAAAATTCCTATTGTGTGATGACATGTTAATGTCATGATGCAACTTGTCACTTGTGACTTGATGCTGGTAAACACACCTACTGCCTCCCAGTCATAACACTATGGCATATTCAGTTGCATACAGTACATGATACTTGATAATGATGATGAGCATTACTGGTTTTATGACAGATGGCTGTGACTGGCTTACGTATTTACTATACTATACTATACTTTTTATTATTATTTTAGAGTGTGCTCTTTCTACTTATTAAAAAAAAGTTTCCTATAAAATGGTATGCTTCATATATCTCATGCTTATCATGTCTCTTGACTGCCTCAAAGAAGCCATGTTAAATGATTGACCTTTGACAATCGATGTATTTGGGTAAGTACATTCATGATGTTCACACAACAAAATCCCTAGCACCATATTTCTCAGAATGCATTTCCATCTTAATAATAAATGACTGTACTGTTTTGAAAGAAACTTAATTATTTGGTTCCTTATTTATGTGTGTGTGTGTGTGTGTGTGTGTGTGTGTGTGTGTGTGTGTGTTTTGCTGGGAACTGAACCCAGGCCTTCATGCATGCTAGATGAGCACTGTACTACTGAGTTACATCTTCAACCCTTTTTTAAAATTTTATTTTGAGACAGCATCTCACTAAATTGCCCAGGCTGACCTTGAACTTAGAATCTTCCTGCCTCAGCCTCACAAATAGCTGGAATTGCAGGCATGAGCTGGAATTGCAGGCATGAGCCACCACACACAGCTGTTTTCTTTTTTCTGATTTTTTGATTTTTATTTATTATTTTTGCAGTACTGGGGATTGAACCCAGGGAGACTCGACCCCTGAGCTACATCCCCAGCCGAGGTCCTTATATTTTAGATATAGACAAAAACATTAATGTATTTAGTGTTTCACCCTCCCTCTCTTTATTTTTGCATTAAGTTATGGATGGAATGGAGAAAGTAAAAGCTAATCAGATGTATGTTACAAGACGTGTGACACCAGGGAAGAGAGACTCAGAAGGCAAGGCGGGGATGAACCAGAAAGAAGTCATGAGGCAGCCAGGTGAGTCAGGGACTATGGGAAGAGGGTGGGGAACAGATGCCCTAATGAGTGGGAACACATACACAAAGAGGAATTTGAGAAGTTCTACTGTGTGCAGAGACCACCCAAAAGTGGCCAGCAGTATTCAAGTTTCGCTTGACCAACCCTTGTCATTGTGCACAGACTTTTCCTAAAATAGATGCAATGATTAGAACCCAATCACTAAATTACCATCAAATGTTAGTCCCAATTTTTTGAGATTCCCTATGAACCTTGAGTGGAGTTTGGGGTGTTCCTAAATTTTTGAATCTCACATTATGGACAGTCTCTTAGTTTGTTCTCACAGATAATCACGTCCATTGAAAGTTGTTTTTATTACTTCATCTCATTTTTCTCTGAGGCAACCTTAATTCCAAGTTCTTAGAGGGGTGCTCACTCCTGCTAAGCTCATACTAGATTCTTTTTTTCCCTAACTTTTAAACCTAACTGGTTAGCCTCTGAGCTCAGCCCTCAGCCTGGTCATCTGTCCACTATCCATATGGGCTCCCTAATGTTCTGCTAATTACCTGATTATCTGATCCATCTAGCCAAACAGCATTTTAAGGCTCTCCTTTTAGTTCAACTGTTTTTATTGGTGGCCAATGTAAATCAATGGAGGAGCTTCTTTTTTTTTTAATTTTTTTTATATGGGAAGTTGTTGTATATGACAGTAGGGGTAGAATGAGAGTGATATCATCACTCTAAGTGCATGTATGAAGACAAGAATTGAAGAGCTTTTGTTAAGAATAGATTCCAAGACTCCCATTCAAACCTACAAATACAAATTTCCCTGGAGCAACTCAATCATTTGGGGTCGGGGGACTCTTCCTTGGTGATGCTAACAGACTTTCCTGATTTTAAACCACCATTGAAATGTGGTTTATTCTAAGAACATCTCAATATTCTCATGAAAGAAGACAAGTAGATGAGCCCTGTATATTCATTCCACATCCTAAACTTGCCACTCAGATCACTGAGAGGGGCCAGGGCTGTTCATCTAACTGAGCTGCCTCCAAGTGGGAGCATGAAGACAAAGTGAAAGAAAATCCCCTCCACCACTACCTCTGCCTCAACAGAAAGCAAGAGCAGAGAAGAGAGAGAGAGAGAGAGAGAGAGAGAGAGAGATCCATCAGGCCAGGAGTAGTGGTGCACGACTATATCACAACAATTTAGGAGGCTGAGGTAAGAGGATCATAAGTTCGAGGACAGCCTCAGCAACTTAGCAAGACCCTGTCTTCAAATAAAGGGCTGAGGATGTAACTCAGTGGTAGAATGCCCTGGGTTCAATCCCTAATGAGAGAGAGAGAGAGAGAGAGAGAGAGAGAGAGAGATCCATCAGGACACAACCATATTCCAGACGAGAAATGATGGTGGCTTGACTGGGCAGGATGGGCAGAAGTACATGAGTCTGAAATATATTTGAAGGGTACAAGTTGCCAGACTTGCTAATTGAATGGATACAGAGGGCTAGAGAGAAGGGATGGAGAACAACTCTCAGGATTTAGGCTTAAAAAACTGGGTAGGGTGATGACACTTACCAAGAGAAGAAACACTGAGGAACAGTCTGGTGAAAGAGTAGAAATCAAGAGTTTCATCCTGGACATAAGTTTGAGCTCCTATGAAGCATGCAAGGAGGAATGTCAATTAGGGGGCTGAATGTGTCAATCTGGAGCTCTGAAGAGAAGTTGGGGCTGGAGATGGAAATGTGTGAGTCACCAAGCCTAAAGATATTATTTAAAGCCATGGGAAGGGATAGAACCACCTAGGGAGGAGAGGTAGACTCCTGCCCTGCCAGCCTGTCCTCCACACTGCCCTGCACTTCACTGGTCACTTTAAGATACAAATCCAATCCTGGTTAAAATCCTGCTTAAAATTATAAAATGACATTCAAGGGTCTTTCTTCTTCTTCTTCTTTTAAGCTTAAATGTTACTAAAATTTTACTTAAACTGTAAAAGGAAAAGCTGTGTTAACACGTTGTACATTGACCTAGTTTCACAGAAGAAATTATATAGCACTGATTAAAAGCCAGTACAATATTTGGAAAGTTAAGCAGAAACAGAGAACGCAAAGAAAAAAATAATGAAGGCAAGCGAATAATTAAATTATTGCAAATGTGTTGCTTTTAACGTCACTTTCTCAGAGTAATTAAGATAATTCATATACCCTGTTGAAGATTTTAATTGCTTAAAAGGCTACTCACTAGCGGTGTGACCTCGTAAACCGTTTTGACCTATCTATGTCTCCTTCTGCATTTTCCTCTAAGGTGGGGATAATGATGTTGACACTGGTTTCCTGAAAAGGTTGTTGAGAAGGCCAAGTGAGATAATGGAAATGCAAACACTTTGAAAAGTTTGCAGGAGGAGGAGGAGGTTACAAGCTCCTTAAGTTCAGAGACCATAACACATTATACTAT
This sequence comes from Tamias sibiricus, assembly GCA_025594165.1. Lineage (NCBI taxonomy): Eukaryota > Metazoa > Chordata > Mammalia > Rodentia > Sciuridae > Tamias > Tamias sibiricus. The sequence goes on along the minus strand of CM046658.1, from coordinate 104,714,576 downwards.
GTCCTGTCTGCCAGGCAAACTGCCTAAAGTTCATTATAGGATTATTATCAGAGAGAGAGAGAAAAAAAATGCTTCAGGGGCTCCCTATTAGCTTCAGAAAAAAAATCTCAGTTGGGATCCCCTGGGAGCAGAATCTAAGATTAAGACTGAGATGCAACTAGGTGCAGTGGTGCACACCTGTAATCCCAGTGACTCTGGAGGCTGAGGCAGGAAATCAAGAGTTCAAGGTCAGCCTCAGCAACTTAGCAAGGCCCTAAGCAACTCAGCAAGACCCTGTCTTTAAATAAAATATTAAAAGGGGCTGGGGATGTGGCTCAGTGGTTAAGCGCCCGTGGGTTCAACCCCCAGTACCAAAACAAACAAACAAACAAAAAACCCCAAAACCCCTTAGATGCATGTAGTTCCTGAGGTGATCCAAAAAGCAGGCATAGGAGCAAGAAGAGGGACAAAGAAGCCGATGTGCATTATGGAAGGGACACCACTACCAAAGGCAGTGGGGATAGGTTCCGTGAGATGTTTATAAGTCACTTCTAGAACCATCCACCTGAAAGACAGGCAACCAGAACATTGACCACTAGCCCCAGCCCCTCCACACATGAACTTGTCCTGGAGGACATTAAGCACTCTTCTCTCCCTAAGTGGAGCTTCTCCTCTGGCCTTGGAGATGCCCAGAGGTAGAAGGTGGAGTGTGCTTGATGCAGGGCCTGTCATGAGCTTGCACAGAACCCTCTACCGCTACCCTGCCAAGGAGACATGATGCAGGGCACCCAAGGACATCTGCTAGGAGATTCAAAACCTTCCACCCAACATGCGTCCTCTTTTATGGTTTGAATATGTTCTCCAAAGTCTATTTTGCTGGAGCCTAATCCCTTATGCAACAGCGTCAGGAGGTGGGACGTTTAAGAGGTGATTTTTTTCTGAGGACTCTGGATTAATGCCATTATCAGAGGAGGACTTCACGAGATGCAGCCCCTTAATCTTGGACTTTTCAGCCTCCAGAATCATGAGCCAAATAAACTTCTATTGTTTATACACTACTCGGTCTATGGCATTCTGTTAAAGCGGCACACAGCAGACATCCCCCACACCAGCTCTTGGCCCTCCTAAGGGAATTTTCCCTGCCATCATACTCTGCTGAAAAAGCAGCACCAAGGGCTTTCTTTGTACCTCATACTCCTGCTCACCTCCTTGTGCCACTACTGCCTGGATCAAGGACAGGTATCTGTCCCAAAGACAGCCAAACGTGTAACTCACAACTAAATAAGAACAACCAGGCAGGTTTATTCAAGAGAATGAGTCCATCAGCAGTACATATTGAAATGGACAGGATGAAAGGTTAGGATGGGACTATAAGAATATGCAAGAATAGGTAGAACCGGGCACGGTGGCACACACCTGTAACCCCAGTAGCTCAGGTGGTCGAGGCAGGAGGATCAAAAGTTCAAAGCCAGCCTCAGCAACCTAGCAAGGCCTTAAGCAACTCAGTGAGACCCTGCTTCTAAAAAAAATATAAAAAAGGGCTGGGATGTGGCTCAGTGGTTGAGTGCCCCCCAGGTTTGATCCCCAGTATGGGAAGGAAAAAAAAAAAGAATAGGTCAAGTTTACCAGGGGAAAATTTATCATAAAAGAGATCATTCTTAAACTTAGTCTTTGTTTGTTTGTTTGTTTATTTGTTTGAAGTACTGGGGTGCTCTACCACTGAACTACATCCTGAGCCCTTTTTACTTTTGAGACAAGGTCTCACTGAGTTGCCCATGCTAGCCTTGAACTTGCGATCCTCCTGCCTCAACCTCTCAATTACCTGGGATTACAGGTGCACATCACCATGCCAATCTTTGACTGTCTCGAAGGTGACCAAGTATTAACCAACAGACAAAATGAGCTGAACTATGAGCAGACCAAGATGTTGAGAAATTAAAAGGCAAGATGAGAAAGGGTGAGTGAAGATGGAAATAAGCCAGGGGGTGGTGGGTGAAGTGGAGATACCCAAAGAAACAATAAATTTCCTTAGAGGAAGGCCCAAAGCTACCCTGATGATGTTGTTTCTGCTGTGCCTGAGGCCAAGTTGTGAGGCTTTCCTGTGACTATCTGAACACCATCTGAATACCACACACCCCTTCAAATAAAGTGTCTCAGAGGTTCCAGACACCCAGAAATCTGTCATTCTCTATTCATGCCATCTGCTCTGACGTCAGCCCTGCCTCAACTTCCTGGGCAACTCTCTTTGCCCTTTAAAACTCAGTTCAGACATCAAGCCTTTCCAACTCCACTGTATCCCTGTAAGCCTGAGTTACAAGCCTTTACTCTGTCCCCTGGGATACCCACACCTATCTCTATTAGAACATTCTTGGAGTTCCAATTATTTATATTCTTGTCGGTACCATTACACAGAACTCCCTGAGGAGAGGAACAATTAAGTATCTGTTCATTTAACAAATATATATTGAGTGCTGAATATGTGCCAGTCATTCATCTAGACATTGAGGACATAAAAATGAATAAGGCAAACCTAGTTCTTGCTCTCATGGAGCTTACACTTGAAATGTTGGATGGGTTAGGGTTAGGGATGGACGGACTGATGGGGATTAATTGGTTGTGTGGGTAGGAAGACAGCTGAATATGGATGATGGGTGGGTTGGTGGATGAGTGGGCAAGTAAATAAATGAATGAAGCTTTGATATGGAAAACCCCACTGTGCAGTAACAAAAGCCCCCTCCCATTTCAATTCAACTTTTAGAGTGACTTCTTAGTCCCAACCCAGATCCAACGCCATCCTTGCATTAGTTACCTATTACTATGTAATGAATTGCCCGATGACTGAGCACCTTAAGACACTAATTATCACCTCAATTTCTTTGTGTGTCATAAATGTGCCCAAGACCCAACAGGAATGACTTGTTTCTGCACCACACTCTCTGGAGTCTCAGCTGGAAAATGTCAAAGCTGGGACCTAAAATCCTCTGAAGGTTTAAGGATGCCGTGTCTGCTTCCAAGGTGGCTCCCTCACAGGGCTGTGGCAGCTTGGTCCCTGTCTATGTGAGTCTCTCCACAGGGCTGCCTGTGCTTCTTCACAACTGACAGTTGACTTCCACCTGAGCAAATAATCCGAGAAAGAGTGAGGCAGCAGGGGCTGGGGTTGTGGCTCAGCGGCAAAGCGCTCGCCTCGCACATGTGGCCCAGGTTCGAACCTCAGCACCACATAAGCATAAAGTGCATTGTGTACAACTAAAGTAAATTAAAAAAAAAAAAAAGAGTGAGGCAGCACTGGTCACGTGTTGCGACCCAGCCTCAAATCACATACTGTCACTTTCACTACACTCTAGTCGTTAAAAGAGAGTTAGGAGTTACTCCGTCTGGCCCATGATTAAAATTAAACTTCACCTTTTGAAGGAAGTAGTGTCAAAGAAGTTGTGGACATATTTTGTGCTCACACATTGGCTTGTTTTCTCTTCTCCAACTTCTGTCAGACTCCTCCCTCCATAAACTTCCCCCCACCTAATAGGACAGGCTCCCCAGTTTCCCGCCTTCAGCCTTCTCTAAACAAGTCTTGGCTCTTTGCATTTTAAAGATATTACTGTTAATTCCTACAGAAAAGAGAGGTTAAAAATGGCAAATCTATATAAATTATAAAGTTATAAGAAAATTGATAAAGAACCAAAGAGGTTACCAGCCTTGGGATTCCCTGAACCCATTGTGTCTCTCAGAATCCCCTTTAGCTGGCCCCGTAGAAGATGGTTCTCACCTGGGAATCCCACTGCACTTCCTGTCTGGTTGATCAGCAACAATAAGCTTCTTAAGATTTAGCACAAGGATATTTATTTGACACCTTTCTACACCTCTTGGAATTTGGGGGCTCTTCCAGAACCTTCTTCCAACTCTCCTCACTCATCATAGGCACCTTAGGCTATGAGTTGTTCTGCTTTTAGCCCTACAGCTGCCCACCCTGGCACTTCTGGATTGTACCTGATCCCTGAGCAATGGCAAAGGAAGACCTAGCTGCAAACCACACCTATGGATTTCTCCTCTGGATTGTGGGTATCCTATACAGCCCAGGGTGGGGGCAAAGCCCTGTCATTTCTTGCTTAAAGAATTTCAATAGTACCCTTCACCCTCAACCAGAGTGACCTAAGTATATATCTGCTCACTGCTCCTGTTCTTGAGATGTTTCAATGCCTGCTATTGCCCCAGGACAAAATCCATACTTGTAGACAAATTTCACAAGGCCATTTGTGACATTACTTTGATTCATCTCCCCTGACAGCTTTCAACCAGAAAAAACTAAGTTCACCTAGTTGTCTCACCAGTAGGCCCCTATCCATGCTGTTTGTTCCACCTGGGAAGTTCACCTCCCCTGACACCAACCCCACCCCAGCCTGTCTTGCTCCTATTGGCTTTCAGGTGTCAGGTGGGATATCACTTTCCCAGGAGTCACACCTGACTTCACCCCACCCCAGGTTAGCTCCTTCTTTTCCTTTTTTTTTTTTTTTTTTGTGGTACCGGGGATTGAACTCAGGGGCACTCAACCACTGGGTCACATCCCCAGCCCTTTTGTGTATTTTATTAGAGACAGGGTCTCAATGAGTTGCTAAGTGCCTCACCATTGCTGAGGCTGGCTTTGAACTCGTGATCTTCTTGCCTCAGCCTCCCAAGTGCTGGGATTACAGGCGTGCGCCACCGTGCCCGGCTCTTCTTTCACTCTTGATTGTGTGTTACTTGATTATTTGTCTATCTATGCTGTTAAAACCTTGAAAGCTTACACCCAGCCCTGTGTCCTTACCACCAGACACCATGCCTGGCTCATAGTTCTTGCTCAATGAACATTTGTTGATTAACAAGTGAATGAACAGAGGGCCCTTCAGAACCCTTCTCCAGGCACCCATGTTCTCTGGAAGGCCTGCCCTAGTCCATTCTGTTTCTATCACATGCAGCAGCTGAGTAGCAGTGACTTAGGGGAGAGATGGCTGCTAAGGTGGGTTCAGCTCTTCTGTGACTTCTGCTGTCCTGAGACACTATCAGAGCTACATCTTGCTAACTGGCATATGATGTGGCAGACCAATGCCACTGTCACCAGTTAGCTCCAACCCAGTAATCCATGTGACAGGTCCCTCCTTCCTCCAAATTTCCAAAGAGTAGGGGGATTTCCTGCTGTTTGGTCATCCTCTCTGCATGGGTAATCAAAACTGTGGTCCAGGCTGTCAGATGGCCACAGAGTGTGGTCTCCCCTGTTGACACAGGATGGCTAGTCTTCACCAGACTGTTTAGCCACACCTCTGATGGCAGTTGAAGCAATTTCTTACCAGAGGCATCCAAAGCTACAAAGAGCCAGAGCACTAACAGTTGTGTCTATCTAGTTTCCATTTCCTTGAACCAGTACATACGGGGTTTCAGAGCCTGACTAGAGCCACCCTGCCTGAGATGGAGCCTGGTGACACCATTCACTAGTCCCATGACCTTGGGCAAGTCACAGAAATTTTAGGTCCTTCAGTTCCTCATCTACAAAACAGAAATGGGTAGTAATAGTGTATTCTTAGTATTATTGTGAGGGTTGAATGAGACCAGTCAATGACAAGAGCTTAGAACAGAGTAGGTCCTCAAGTAAATGACAGCTACTATTATTTACACCTAAGGGGCGGCAAGGCCCCAGGTGGAACATTTCCTCATTCTGTAACTCTCCTATTTGACGTGCTTCTTCCCCTTCACAGTCCTCCCTTTCCTCTGTGGGGTTATTCTTCCCCTCCATGGGATGAAGCAAGACTTGGCCGCCCTCTTCCTGGTCCTGCCAATCCCTGAGGTGAATGGCAGCATGGTCCTCCTCCACTGGGGGGCTCTGCTAGCCGGCTGAGATTTGCACATGTGTGTTGGGGGGGAATGAGGAGCAGAGGTATTTGAACTCTGTTTTAGCTTCTCTCCCCAGCAAAGGCTGCAGTCTGCTTTCCCCTAAATGACCTGAAAACAAACACCACTTGCTACAGCAACAATTAATTTTCTTCCAAAGACCACAGCCTAGTATTTAGAAGGAGTGCATATTCTTCCGGTTGACACAGCTTTGACCCTACTCTTTGGGAAGCAACTATCTTTGCCTTATTACCAAAAGGCCCGTTCACTTACTTCCTATCCTGTTTTTGTTTGTTTGTTTGTTTGTTTGTTTGTTTTGCTTTTTGGTTTTTTTTTTTTTTTTTTATTACAAAGCATCTCCCTGTTAACCAAAAAGGCTTCCTCCTGAATTGAGAGACTAATGGCACCATCTCCTTGATGTAATTTCTCTGGTCCCCAAGTTTCTCTTTTAATAATAGTTGTTTTTCTTGTTGCTCATCCTGTCTCCTTCCATCTTCCTAGCCTGAAGCTCCAGCCCCTTGTGGGAACTCCCACTCAGAGGCAGTTTCCAGCCTGAAGGGCACCGCTTGGTCCCAGCCTACTGCAGAGATGACTAACACATCCTAAACCCAAAGATGAATCACTCAGGTTAGCAGCTCCCACCAATTATCTCACAGACCCTGTGACTCCCTCCAGTGTTCACCAGATCCCACCCCTATCCTCCTGGAACTGTGCACAGTTCACACTTTTGTCCCTGTCCTCCCACCCAGGATGCACCTGAGCCCACACTCCTAGCCCTAGGGTATCCCTCGATGTTCTCTTTTTGTCTCTTTTTTTACTTTTATGTTTGGTGGCATTAATTAAAAAAAAAAAAAAAAAGTCTTCAATCTCTAGTCTTCCAAATCTTCCCACAACTGAGCAACACCATACACCCCCAAATCCCATTGAGAATCTTTGTAATCTATTTATTGTATTCCACCCCTACAATGTCTCTACATTTCTTAAACATGCAATAACAACAAATACAATTCCTTTCAGGGAAGAGAAGGCTCACCTCCACTCCCCAATTCCCCAAGAAACCCAGGAGAGTTAACTCCACCTAAATCCCAAGCCCCATATGCCCAGAAGCATCCAATAACCAAGCGCCCATAATGGGCTCTCTGGCTCACCCCACCTCACCCTCCGCCCCAATTTTCTAAATCTGCTCAGCAACCAGAGCCATTAAATCCAGAAAACTAATTTGTAAGGAAAACAATGAGAAGAGTAATAGTCTCTCTGTAGGATTTCAATGGGAGGTCCCATCAGGACTGGTGTGCTATAAAGAACTGAGAAGGGCACCTGGAGAGAGATGCCTATTAACATTCAAACCCCAGTGGAATGGAAGCTGACCGCTGCAAAATGGAAATCTGCCCCAGCACACAGGGGCCAGCACTCAGGTTCCCACTATTTATCCTGCAAATGGAGGAATTGCTAATAGCAAGCAATCACTGACCCACTCCCTGCAGCTCAGGGGTAGCCTGCAGAGCTGTCCCCACGATACATGCCCGGGTTACTTTGGAACAGTGCTATTTGAAAAAGGAGGAAAAGAAAATTAAAGCTGGAAAGTGGGAGGAGGAGAAAGAACCAGGAAGTCTAAAGAGGGAGTGAGCTGGCAGAGGAGGCAGTCTGGTGGTCTTTGCGCAGCCCCTGCAGAGACAGCCAACCTTGCCCAAGGGAAATACTGATGTGATCTTCTGTTCTCAGCGCATGGACCAGACTCAGAGATGGGTAGAGATTCACCTTGAGTCATCCAGTGAGTCATAGGCAGGAAGCAGAAATAGATCTTATGACCCACTGTTCCTTGTCACCGATGTCTTGTTTAATCTATAACAACTGGGGATGGATTTGACTGCTCCTTGCAGCCGGGTGGGTTCATCTGATGAGATGTTGGTCTTCTTCCATTCCAAAGGCAAATGATTTAAAATCAAGAAAGAACAGGATCTTCCAACAACCTTTCCTGGCTAAAGCTTCATCAAATATACCTGTTTGCATCCTCAGCAAGGTAACAACTCACTCACTTCCTTTTTCTCTTTTGCCTCTACTGCCTTCTGGAGTGTATCACACACTCCAAGTCCATCTAGGACTTTTAAACCTAACTGGGAGCATTCCAGAAAGCCTTCCTTGTTTAGATCGACCCAATTTATGTGTGTGTGTGTATGTATATGTATGTGTGTATATATATATACATATATATATGTTGCAGATGGACGCAATACCTTTATTTGTTTTTATGTGGTGCTGAGGATCAAAACCCGTGCCTCACATATGCTAGGCAAGTGCTTTACCACTGAACTGTAACCCCAGCCCAGATTGACCCAATTTTTTATATTTTCTCTTACATGTGTTCTTTTAGGACTTAAATGACAATGTGGACTGCCTTCCCAGCATTCTAGTGAGATGGGGACCACCACAGGAACAAAGGACAGATGCACTCCTGAGGCCTTAACTCATGCCCATTAAAACTACCACAAAAACTGGATGAGCCTGAGCCTGCAACTATAACAGGACTTAGAGAAGCTACTTTTGCTAAAAAGCACTGACTTCATGTGGACTTGTTGATACCTGGTAGGTAGCTAAAAAGGATAAAGTCTTGGCATCTCTGCCTTCATTTTGATTCCATCACCTTTGCCTTAAACTTTTCTCTAGATTCCTGCTCAGCTCTGCATGTAGGCATGATAATCACTTAAAGATAGTCTATCTAAAAACTGGTAACACAAGGTTTATTAATCCTAAATTTACCTAACCTGTCTCTTCTCCCCTTCAGGACTGAGGACACCAAGAGAAGAGTAACCAAGTTATTTTCAAGATATGCAGGAACATTCAACTGCCAGCTTTTACAATGTCCTGTTCCAGACCCCCGGGAGTGAGACCTAGAAGTTTCCAGTCATTGCCCTAAACCTGTAGGATTTCAGGAACAGCAGAGCCTTGCAGACAGATCACCCCATGAGATCACCCACTAAGTGGAAGCAATTACCCCCTAACAGGAACTGAGGCTGCCCCATAACAGGATCAACCATCTCATGGGATTTGAAGTGCCCCCATGGCAATAAGGGTTTCTCTAGAGTCACCTCACAAAACCAGAACCAGTGATCAACTGGAGCATAGTCCACACAGATATCAAGTAGGAGGCTCATCTCTTCCCTTATTGCAGAAGCAGCCTGAGCTCTTTCTCCCTCTGTACTATCTCCCCTCTCCTTGAGGTAAAACCCCCCAGTTAAAAGCTTTGGTCAGAAGTACCTGTTTTCAGTATCACTAGGTCCCTTCAGGTCCAGTGGCATCAGAAGCAAATTTAGCCCTGACTTCCCACTGTGCTCAGGGAAGGTATCCCTTCCCCCAGCCCATTTATGTTTTATGGACTCCTCATGTGAAAATGTTCCTGTCTTAAAATGTGGGCTTTATTATCCTTCAGATAGGGTGAGGCTAACAAATAAGGAGACAGTTGCAATTAAAAAGGCAGTTTTCTATTCACAGTTTCCAAAAAGAGGGGATGTGTCTCACCATGCAGGGCCACACAGGGAAGCCCTAGGGGTGATCAGAAGAGAGAGCAAGGAAAAAGGTGGGCAAAAGCCTTTCTGCAGGATGGAACACCTTGCCTTGAGGCAAGGTAAACAGATTTAGGATTGACTAGTTTAAATAATTTCAGTGGACTCTGGAGCATAAGGACTGTCCATAGTTGCCTTGTACCTGACCTTGGTGTAACTAGGGCAGGTAGATGGTAGCCCAAATTGTGAGCACTTCATAAAAGAGGTGGTTAGGGGTGTTGGCTCTGGACTGGTTTGTCAAGGAAAAGCGTGCTCCTGGGGAAATCCACTTACTATCTCCAGGAACTGACTGGTCCTGGGAGAAAAAAAGTTTCTCAAGGGTCATCAGGCAACCAGAGGTCAAAGCATCAGAAATACAGAAAAAGAAAGGTATGATTAATGCATTTGTCCTTGGAGCTGCTGCAGCCATCTTGTGATGAAAAACAAATTCCTGAGAAGTGCCTTCCAGGGCCCCTTTGCTTGTTGAACTATCAAGGTAAGCTACCCTGAATTACCTGATTCTGGTATTCTCATTATATGAGACAGCAAATCCCTTTCTGCTTTAGCTACATTTATTTAGTTATTATATTACTTGCAGCTGAAAACATGTTAGCTAACATATTTAAGCCTTCGGTTTATTCTAAGGTAACTACAACATGTTTTGTTATGTTCAAAATCCCACAACTGGAAGAAACAGGGAATAATCTTTACCATCATATAAATTAAGCCATGGGAAAGCTATGGATTCCAGGACCAGAGGACCTCACCTTGGGCACCAACTGTTATATACCAATTAGGCCATTTTTGACAAACCACCATAGTTCTCCGAAATGAAGGAACATTGTTAAAATAAATATCAGTAATAATACCACTTGGAGGGATCTGGGGTTGTAGCTCAGTGGTAGAGCACTTGCCTAGCACCTGTGAGGTGCTATACTCAGCACTCCATATAAATAAACAAAATAAAAGTCCATCCACAACTAAGAAAAAAAATTTTTTAAATACCAATTGGAGGAGAGAAGAATAGATTACAAAAGGACCTGTGGAAATGTTGGGGGTGGTGATATATTCATTATCTTGACTGTGGCTTTATTTTCAAAGGTGTGTATATTTGTCAAGACTCAGCAGATTACATACTTTAAGTATTTGCAGTTTATTTTACATCAATTATACCTCAATAAAGTTAGAGGAGAAATACATACAAAAATGTAAAACAAGCGGGGCATGGTAGCACATGCCTGTAATCCCAGAGGCTTGGGAGGCTGAGGCAGGAGGATCAAGAGTTCAAAGCCAGCCTCAGCAAAAGCAAGGCACTAAGCAACTCTGCAAGACCCTGTCTCTAAATAAAATACAAATTAGGGCTGGGGTTGTGGCTCAGTGGTCTAGTGCCCCTTAGTTCAATCTCCAGTACCAAAAAAAAAGTAAAACAATGACACAACTTTTTTGTTTAAAAATATTATTTTTATTGAAATGTATTATTTGTTAAATAAACATATTCATTTAAAAATGTGTTGTATGAAATAACATGATTTTCAGGGTGCAGGAAGTACAGATGAAGTCATAAAAATTCATCATGTTTGCCTAGAGTTTTATAGTTTTTCACTTCTCTCAGTTGCTGCGTAACCTCTCCAGAGTCAAGTAGGAAATGAAAAAATAAGTGTTCTTCCAGCTGAAGAAGGAAGAAAGTATCCCTGTGCTCATCTTCTTTCGCTCCTGACTCTTGGATCTCCATGTCTGATGTTTTCCTCTTGAAAACACAGTTAGATTTGAGGTAGATGGCATGGTTGAGAGGGAAGATGTGATTCACAGGGGGTGAAGGTAATGAAGTACATTACTTTTAGACTATAGCACCAAGTAGTTAAGATGGAGAAAAACTGTCTTAGAAGTGAGAAGATAAAGATTCTAATGGCTGGGGTGCAGCTCAGTGGTACAGTGTGTGCTTAGCTGGCATAAGATCCTGGGTTCAATCTCCAGAACCCTCCTCCCCGCCCTCCCACACATATAAGAATAGAAGACAAAGTTTCTAGACTCAGCTTCACTGCTCTCCAGATATGTGCCCTCTGCCAAATCACATTACATTCCTGGTTTCAGTTTTCTCAACCATCAAATGAGGGAATTGAACTAAATTATTTCTGGTCACTTCAACCCTACTAAAAACTCCACAGTTCCAAATATAAACAGATCATCTCAACCCTCTTTGTTCTAAAATGTCAGCCATACAGCATCAAGTTCATTAATAGAGACAAAGACTGTTCCATGAATTGGAAGAACAGGTTGTAAATGGTTTTGTTCTACTAAGATATTGAAGTGCATATTATCCATTATATTATTAATACTACCATTGTGGGTTGAATTGGGTCCCTCTTCCCTAACTTCCAGTACCTCAGAATATGACATTATATGGGAAAGGGGTTCCTTGGTTCCTTGTTGTTGTTGTTTTTAATTCTCAATTTCATTGAATTGGGCTCTGATCTTAATTATTTCCTTCCTTCTACCAGTTTTGGAATTGGTTTGTTCTTCTTTTTCAAGGACCTTGAAATGCATCATTAGGTTACTTACTTGGGATCTTTCTGATTTCCTTATGTAGACACTCATAGCTAATAAACTTTCCTCTTAGAATTGAATTCATAGTGTCCCAGAGGTTTTTTTTTTATGTTGTACCACTATTCTCATTCGAGTCTATGAATTTTTTAAATTTCTCCCTGATTTCTTCAATCACCCATTTATCATTCAAAGTATGTTGTTTGGAGCCAGGTATAGAGGTGCACACCTGTAATCGCAGCAACTTGAGAGTCTGAGGCAGGAGGATCCCAAGTTCATGGCCAGCCTCAGCAAATTAATGAGACCATAAGCAACTGAATGAGATCCTGATTCAAATTTTTAAAAATTTTTAAATGGACTGGGGATAGGCTGGGTTTGTGGCTCAGTGGTGAAGTGCTTGCCTAGTACATATGAGGCACTAGGTTTGATCTTTAGCACCACATAAAATAAATAAATAAATAAAATTATTTAAAAAATGGACTGGGGTTGTGGCTCAGTGGTAAAAAATACCTCTGTTTTCAATCCCTAGTACCTAAGAGGTGCTTTGTGGCCTAGATAAAAGGGTCCTTGAAGGTATGGTTAGTTAAGGTATGGTCCTACTGTTGTACTGGAATAGGGCAGGCCCTTGATCTTAAATGAATGGTCTTCTTATGAGGACTGAGAAGGAATACCAGATGAAGACACAAAGACATATAAAGAGAAGGCAGCCAGTGACAACAGAGGCAATTGGGGTGATGCATCTCCAACCCAAGGAATGGAGAGGAAGCACAAGGCTTGAGCCCTACAGGTGTCAGGGTAGCACAGCCCTGCAGGACCTAGGCTTCAGGCTTCTGGCCTCAGAAGTGTGAGGCAGTACCTTCTGTTTTTTTTTTTAAACCACCCAGTTGGTGGCATTTTGTTTCAATAGCTCTAGGAAATGAACACAGCTACCAGTAGCTAATATTTATTGAATGCTTGCTGTGGACCAGGAACTGAGTTAAATACACTCTGTGAGGAATCATCTAATTTTCACCACAATCTTATGATGTGTATATTTAGCCACATTTTCCAAGCAGGGTATAAAAGCTTTGGGGAATTAAGTACTTGCCCACAATCATCTGGGTAACTGATGGAGTTGGAGCTTTAAGGCACAGGATCCTTTGTTGTAAGGATCTTAGGTGTGATGAGGATTTAGTCTATTTGAAGCCTCTGTGGGTACCAAGCTTTCTACACTATTTGTGTTGTTTTGCCTATTTATGATGTGCTGTTTCAACCAAACTCTAAATTATTAAATCACCTCAAATTTAACATGCCAAAATAGTAGTCTTCATTTTCTCTTCCAAATCTCCTCCTCAATTTCCCAAATAAAATGTGTCCTTCCCTTTTCTCCCCAATCATAATTGGTGGCTCTGTACATTGACTCAAGCCACATTCCAGAGTTATCCTCACTTTCTCCACCTGTTCCCCACCCCCACCCCAGGAACCACCAGCAAATCCTGAGTCCTCTGACTGGATAGTATATCTAATCAGGTCTCACTGTCCCCACCCTGGTCCTAGACACCAATGTTTACTGCTTTATCAAACAAGATCATATTACTGCTATCCTGCTTAAAACCCTCCAAAGGTTTTGCCATTGCACTTCAAATAAAAGCAGCTCTTTCCATGATCCACAGGGCTACTCTGATCCAGCCTTTGTCTCTGTAGACTCATTAGCAGTACTTTCTGTGGTCCTCAAACATTCCTCAAGGCTTCTGTACAAAAAACGCTATCCTTCCCAGAACCTTGAACTTGTGATCCTCTTGCGTCAGCCTGATTACATGCGTGGGCCACTATACCAAGCTAGGAGCCCTACTATTCCAGGTTCATTTCAGAGAAAAGACGAGACAATGGCCTACTGATTCAAATGTAAACATATATTAATTTCTAATGGCTGTCTGTCCAATAGAATTAAACTCCATGAGCTAGGCACAGTGGTACACGACTGTAATCTCAGTGGCTCAGGAAGCTGAAGCAGGAGGATCGCAAATTCAACCACCAGCCTCAGCAACTTAGTGAGAACCTGTCTTAAAACAAAAAATAAAATGGGCTGGGGATGTGGCTCAGTGGTTAAGTACCCCTGAGTTCAATTCCTAGTACAAAAAAAAAATTTTTTTTAAACTCCATGAGTTCAGGGGCTTCATGTGTCTTGTTTCATTGCTTTATTCCAATGCCCAGAATAGAATGTGACACATGACAGGAGCTTCATAAAGGCTGCCTGACTGCCTGAAGAAAATCTTAAGATTCTCAAACCAGGGTCTATGTTTTTGTTGTCTCTCTCATGTCTTTCACCATTCCCAGTTCACAGTACTCTGACCCAAGCAAATGTTCACCAAGTGCTGAATGGTTAGATGATCAGATCAACCTTTCTTCCAGAATTTCCATTCTTCTTGGGTATAGCATTTTCTAGGTGATCCTAAAATATCACATCCAGAAACCCATTACATGGTGGGCACAATGAGACTCACAAACATGCCCTCCATTTTTCTTCTGTAGAGTGTGTCTCTGTTCGTCAACATAGCGTCACCTACCATGTGCATGAAGTGTTGACCTGCCTCAAACTTGGGACCTGACTGGCCAGCTAAGCTCAGATATGTAAATGCTTCCTGGATTTTTAATTACTTCCAACACATTTGGAGCCCCTTGCTAGTCATTCTGCATCTCTCATCCACTCCGAACAGCTCAGGAAAATGAGTTTTTTTCTGCCACAGGAGATGAAGAAAAAAACTAAGGACTATTTTTTTTTAATTAAGTCTATTTGGTGTTATTCTCAGATGCATTGCATCTATTTGTAATAAATGGAAGTCAATTTGGATTTCTTAGAAGTTGATTTCTCCATTCCCCTCGGTTCTCTTCTTCCACTGGCCCACTGACTTTGAAGCCCCTCCAAGAACTGTTCCCAACTTAAAATCCACTGGCTGGCTTGTCCATGTCCAGCAGTAAGAACTGTGGCAATGGACTCCTTGAGGCCCTTGGAAAGTCTGCAGGAAGCAGAGTCAGCTGAGAAGAAACCGAGACTTAGATGATAAGCCCTGAACACCATTAATGCTATTCTGACAATATAACATTGCAGAGGACAACAGTCTCCATCCTGGGGTTTGTCTCCTGGACCCCCCTAATCACTCAATTCCATTCTGGTCTAATTACTCCAAATCAGGGAGTATAAGGAGGAAAGTGATTTAAAGAAAGTTAAGTTAGCTTGGCATTAGCCTCCAAGAAGGAATAAACAATCTATTTTGGACAATATTACCTCCCAACAAAACCATCAAAATTCCTTTTTGTTTTGTAAAAGGCATTGAGAGAATACTCAAATTATCATTGTTTTGGCTAAGGTAGTTTTGGTTGCAAATAACAAAAAATCCATTTGATCTAGCTTAAACAAATTTGGAAAATGAATTATATGGATATAAGAGTATCTCACAGACCCCAAGGTAAGGGAGAGGATATGGGTCTTAGGAAAGATTTAAGCAAGGAGTTAGAAAACCAATAGGAACACAATCAGTCATTTCTTATCTTTCAATCTAGGATCACATTGATTTTCATCTCTGCTTCTGGTCGCACCTCTATTTCATGTTTCTCTTTGCAGACTGCCTTTTTCTGCTTCTCTCTACCTGATAGCAACCATCCAACACTCAAGTTCAAATGTTCTCAGTTCTAGGTGTACAAAGGACCTCACTCTTCCTGAATCACCACCCCAGGTTCCGAGGAGAAAGAATGTGATTGGCTTAGCTGGAGTCAAGTATCCATTCCTGATCCAATCTACTCGTGGGCCCCGACACGGGCAATGAATACATAGAGCAAGGCAAGGGGAACTCTCAGGCGAAGGGGTTACTGGGGGAAAACCAGCAATACTCCAAAATATCTAAACCACATCATTACCCTGCATGGACATACAGTCCCTTTTTATGCTGCCTGTTGTTCTGTTCCTTTGTTAACCTCCAAGTTGTTAAAAGTGGCCATACTCTGGTCCTTTATTTGTTGCTTTTCTAATCTGAGAAAGTATTTGTTTTAGTCAGCTTTTTCACTGCTATGACTAAAAGATCTGACCAGAACAATAGTAGAGGAGGAAAAGTTTATTGAGGTCTCATGGTTTCAAAGGTCTCAATCCATAGACAGCAGGCTCCATTCCTCAAAGCTCAAGGTAAGTTTGAAAATCATGATAGAAGAGTATGGTGGAGGGAAGCAGCTCACATGATGATCAGGAAGCAGAGAGAAGAGAGGAGAGGAGAGGAAATGAGAGGAGAGGAGAGGGGCACTCTGCTCTCCAGATATAAAGTATAGACCCCATAGCCACTCCCCAAATGAACCACTTCCTCCAACCACAACCCACCTGCCTCCAGTTACCACTCAGTTAATCCCATCAGGGCTTAATTTGCTGATTAGGTTAAGGCCAGAACCCAATCATTTCTCCTCTGGACCTTCTTGCATTGTCTCACATATGACTTTTGGGGGACACCTCACATCCAAACCATAACAGTATTATTTGTTATTAGGACTTTCTAATGAATCCTAAAATTCATTTTCCAGAATAGATTTCTTTTTTCTTTCCAGATGCCTGAAATGGATGTCTCCAAACCCTTAATTCCTAATTACTTACTGTTTTGCGTTTGTTTGTTTGTTTGTTTGTTTGTATTTTGGCTACCGTGACCAAAAGACCTGACAAGAACAATTAGAGGAGAAAATGCTATTTGGGGCTCATGGTTTCAAAGCCTCAGTTCATAGATGGCTGCCTGCAGTGCTCTGGGCCTGAGGTGAGGTAGCACATCATGGGGAGTGTGGTAGGGGAAAGAGGCTCAGAACATGGCAACAAAGACGCAAAGAGACTGCTACCCTCACCATGGATAAAATAAAACCCCCAAGAGCATGCCCCACTGATCCACCCTCTCCAGCCACAACCTATCCACCCAGTTAATCCCTATCAGAGGATTAATGCACTGAGTAGGTTAAGGCTCTCATAACTGAATCATTTCACCTCTGAACTTATTGCATTGTCTCACACATGAGCTTTTGGGGGACACCTCATATCCAAACCATAAATACTGGGAATTGAGGGAGTGGTCCTGTGGCCATTTTAGTTAAGGCTAAGATATAATCATATCAATAATAATATCAGTGGGGAGAGGAAGGGTGAAGATGGAGAGGAAATGGACATGGAAGGGAAGGAGCTAGCATTTATTGAACACTTACAACTGCTAGGCATTGTTGTAAGTAAGCATCTTAAGGCACTCAATGGCCAATCCCTTCCGCAAGCAATTTAGAGACACTGGTAGCTATAACTGTATTACCCACCCACGTTCAGGATTGCTTCTCTCCCCTAGAAGTCTCTGCAAGTGCTTACTTTGATTGCACAAAATATTACTGATTATTTTCATTTACACAAATAGCTTTCATTTATACCTAATCACCCTTAGCACAAAGATGATTACGTGTTGATTAACTTTGCCTTAAGATTAATTTCAACATTAAACCGTGCCCATTATTTCAGACTTCTTAGTGTGTTGTGTGTACAGAATTGATTGTCTACTCAAACTTAAAAATAATTAGAAGAAACATCATATCCTGGAATCCTGGGTTAGAATACAGATGACTTCCAAGTCCTTCCCAAAGGAGTGGAAGATAATTGAATATTCTGAACAATTGATCTTAAGATATCTAAATATCATTTTTGAAATGGAAAGAATCTTAAGAGTCATGGAGGCATACAATATGGTCTGGTTGCATTTTTAAAGTGCCAAATAGAGGGCTGGGCAGCAACAGGCTAGAGAGAGTGCTGGCAATCAAGTTCAATGTCATGACCAGCCTTCACCCAACAATTGCTGTCTCCACTACCTGAGACCCTGTCTCAAAATTTAAAAGTGGGGATGTGGCAACCAGGCACAGTGGTGCACATCTGTAATTCTAGCATTTAGGAGGCTGAGGCAGGAGGATCGCAAATTCAAAGCCAGCCTCAGCAATGGCAAGGCACTTAGCAACTCAGTGAGACCCTGTCTCTAATAAAATACAAAAAAGGGCTGGGGATGTGGCCCAGTGGTCGAGTGCCCCTGAGTTCAATCCCCGGTACCAAAAAAAAAAAAAAAAAAAAAAAAGTGGGGATGTGGGATTGTGTACAGGGAACTAACATTTGTTGGATACATACTGTTATACAAACTGGTACTGCCAGATACTTAGTAATAGAATGGCAGTGATGATAACAATAATACAGAAATAAGATAGCATCTATTAAGCCCTTCCTGTGTGCCATGCATTATCATATTTAATCTCCAAAATAACTCTAAAGGATTGGTGCTGAGATCATCCTCAGCCAACAGAAGAGGAAGCCAAAGCTCTGAGATGTTCAGTAATGAGAGGAAGGTCATGTCGATAAATCACAGGTGGCCTGAATCCAGGTCAGTTGGGTGACAAAACTCCAGTTCATTCCAGTTCTTCTAGGTTTTCTCCAAGGTTAAATGGTCCCTAACCTCTCAGAATTTCAGTTTCCTCATTTGTAAAGCTTTAGAGTGATATTTTACTTAAAATGCAAGGTCTTTATGTGCCCTAATGGGATCAAACAGCTGACATAGCATATATCATAAAATGCTAGCAAATATAATTTTTTTTTAAAACTTGGAAAATTTATCTGTTTTCCTTAAGCAAAGTAGGTAGACCTTCCTTCTTCCCTCCCTCCCCTCTTTCTTTCCCTCCATCCTTCTCCTCCCTTTCACCCCTTCCACTCTTTTGTCCCCCTTTCCTGTTGTTTGCTTTCTTTTCATCCTGCACCCATTCCACCCAGCCCACCCTTTCCCAATTTGGGTAGGAATTAACCACTGAGCCCAGAAGAGTGTGCATTTTAATTAGTCATCTATGAGTCACTGGAAAATGGCTTTGTTGCTCTGAAGGCAGGAGACCTGGAAGTTTCTCATACAGAGCTGGCTGCACACCCAGCAGGGGCTCAACTAAAAGATAGATGAAACCCTTGCTCAAGGTAGGAAACTCTCTGAATAAATATAAGCAATGTCTTTTTATAGAATCATCTTCTTTCTGTGTCTGGGGCACCAACCTGGGAATCTTCTACAAAGAAAGTGAACATCTGCCCTTGGTGGGGTGGGTTGAGTCACAATCATGACACTATTTTGCTCTGTAACCTTGGGGAAGTTATTTACCCTCTCTGAGCCTCAATTTTCTTATCTATAAAAAAGACAAAGTGAGCCAGGCATGGTGGTGCTCTATTATAATCCCAGCGGCTGGGGAAGCTGAGGCAGGAGGTTTGTGAGTTCAAAGCCAGCCTCAGTAACTTAGTGAGGCCGTAAGCAATTCAGCGAGACCCTGTTTCTAAGTAAAATACAAAATAGGGCTGGGGATGTGGCTTAGTGGTTGAGTGCCCCTGAGTTCAATCCCCAGTACCACCCCCCCAAAAGAAGATATAGTGACCATGTGCAGCAGCTCATGCCTGTAATCCCAGCCACACAAAAGCCTGGGGCAGGAGGATCACAAGTTCAAGGCCAGCCATAATAATTTAGCAAAACTCTGTCTCAAAAGAAAAAATAAAAATGACTGGGGATGCAGTTCAGTGGTAGAGCACCCTGGGTTTAATCCCCAGTGCAGCAAAAAAAAAAAAAAAAAAAAAAAAAAAGAAAGAAAGAAAGAAAGAAAAAAGAAAAGTGGTGGGAGGAGGGATAGTGATAACTACGTGTTAGAAATGGGAGTATTAAAAAAAAAGAAAAAGAAAAAGAAATGGGAGTATTAAATGAGATAATGGGTACTTTATAAAGAACAAATACTAGTTGTGATTATAATCATAATTATGCATTTTTCCCATAATGGGGAGAGAGCAGGGGTGAAAGCCAGAGATGTGAACCCTGGAAACTCTCAATGGTAGGATTTATGGAGAGCGCACTGATTTTCTTCTAGGAGGTTCACTCATAGATAGTCCTTTTAGCATTTTCATTATTGAGAAAAACAAGCACAGCTGTTGCTTTCCAGAGCACACAGAGGACACCCCTCCCTGCAGCTGAGACGTTCAGTGATGATGTGGGCAGCCGGGGAAAGTTCACAAGACTGGGTTCTGGGGAACAGGGCCATTTCCCTGAGGGCCATTTCCAGTGGCTAACTGAAGAGTGGAGAGGTAATTGTTTAATGTACAGAATCTGCCCTCACCCCAGAGCCCACATGAATCCCTACCCAGAAGTTGTGACCTTTATGTATTGTCCTCCTCCACCTCCACTCCCAGCTGTCCAGTCCAAGTTATGTTAACCTGATTTTGAGGGGCAGGAATGCTGGCAGGAAGAAGATCCTCAGTAAGGCTTGCCCTGGGAGCCCCCTCCCCTCACATCAGGGCAGGCTCAGATCTCACACCTCCCCAGGTACAGGTCTGACACACCCAGACTGAGAATGGGGTTCCCCAACATGCACTGAGCTTCATTTTGGAAGCCTGGGAGCCACATTCAAATCATAATGCAAAAATGCTGAATAACTATGGGCAAGTCACTTAAAATCTCTGAATCTCAGCTTCCTCCTTTATAAAATGGAGACATTCAGATTTTCCCTGACTTCCTCACATTGATAATATGAAAATCACCTTTACAAGCAAAAACAAACAACAAAAATCATGAAAACAAAGATGCTATTTAAATGTTTCGTTTTAGGAGACCACTGAAACAGTTAACAGCAATAAGCTAGATATTTATGTAGCAATATGGTTGGATTTTAAAAGCATGGTCTTGAATAGAAAATTCAAGCAACATAATGAGCTATGAAACACAATACTATTCACGTAAATTTAAAATGTGTGCTCGTGAGGCAATCATACATGCTTTTTTAAAAAAGATTCAACATTAAGTAAATCAGAATAGAAATGGGACTAAGGATGGAGGATAAAGTGAAGTAATGAATGAACAGTGACAGGGACTTTGCATGGACCAACGGTTATAGTGTGACATGAGCTGCTGGGAAGCTTCATCCAACACTGTGTACTTGAGATCCAGGAAAAGAATGTTTATTACTATAAAGCATCAGCTTTGTGAAGGAAGAGAGCATTGACAATACTTTCTTCTGGGATGTTCAATTATTTATTCATTCAATAAACATTTGCTTGACATCTACCACAAGCCAAACTTCGCCAACTACTGAGACTCTACAGCTCGAAGTACATGTCCTGCGCTTACGTCCTTTTGTTTACGTGACCACAATTTGTGGGTTAGACAAACCGGAAAAAACTCTCGGAGGCAAGTTAAGCTTTTACTACTTTTACTTCTACTTTCTTCTTCTGTCTTCCTCAGAACTCACATTATATCTGGTGGCCTTTCTGTCTGATCTGACCGACCGAGGTGCCAGATGAATTCTCCGTTCTCCTAACTCGGACCGCTTTCACCCGGTTATATACAGGTTTGCGGGTGCCTAGGTGCGTCACATACATATCAGGTGGAACCCATGGCTTCCAGCTAGCTACAACTGAGTTTAAAAAGGGAGGAGAGGGGTGGATATTTGTGCCCTCAGAGCTTTAAGGAAGCCTAATGCCAGAGCAGCTAGCACCTAGTTAAGCACAATTGCATAAGCGGCTTTGACTTTTTTTTTTTTTTTTCTCCTCTTCTTTATTTTTCTTTATGGCTTTCTTGCCAAAGCTCAATGGCTTTTTTTTTTTTTTTCTGCATGGTTTTTACCATGCTATTTAATTCTCTATTTTCTTTTAAGTCAGTATTTTCTTTATAAGAAAGTGGGGACAGAAATGCTTTTGGCCCTCGCTTCGGACTGGGGCTACTCTGCTTCAGCTTAGCTCAACTGAGTGGGCTGGTTTCTAGTGCTCAACTGCTATGCTAATTTCTTACTTGTGGAGCACTTTGGGTTTGATCCTCGGAGCACCTTTTACTACTTTTAAAGAGCTAAATAAAAGAAAGATTTTTAAATAAAGATTAGAGCGAGCTTTAGCTTAAGAAAGTTATGAACTCTGACCAGAAGAAGGTTTCTCTTCTGTAACCACTCTGGTTCTGGCGGGGAAGGAGAGGAAACCTTCAGGTTTGCGGGTGCCTACAGGTGCGTCACATACATATCAGGTGGAACCCATGGCTTCCAGCTAGCTACAACAGCCCTTCCTAATTAGGGCTCCTTCATGACTGAGAGGGACACAAAGCCTGAAGGAGAGGAGAGGGATATGTGCTCAAGCTTGCCAGAGCAGAGGAAGAGTCAGTATGGTGAAGAAGGTGGGGACAGAAATGCCAGGCCCAGGACTGGGGTTGTTAGCTCAGTGGTGGAGTGCTTGCCTAACACATGTGGGCACTGGGTTTGATCCTCAGCACCACATAAAATAAATAAATAAATAAAATCAAAAGTTATGAAGAAGAAGAAGGGTGGGCAGGGAAGGAGAGGAAATGCCAGGCTTAGGAAACCGCAAGTTCAGTGGCACTGAGACCAAAAGGAAAGAGTGGCTTAGAACAGGCCCACACGACATAGCAGGACCAGAGACACAGGCAGGAGTCCACACCGAAGGACCTTGGAGACCAACAAGAGGAGTTCAGATTTTCCCTGAATGCAAGGAAGCTGATGTGGTTTGACCAGGAGAAGATTACAAGCAGATGTGTATCATTTCAAGTCCAGTCCTGGGCACAATATGGAGAACAGATTAAGGGAGGGAAACTTGAGGGTGAGGAGCCCATTTAGGAGGTTGTACGAGCGCTAGGGACCTGAAATGGAGGCTGTGGCTTTGGATATGCAGAGAAGAAAGCAAGGTCCTAAGAAAGTAAGAGAGAGAATTCAGGAGTATGTTGGTAGATGTCTGACTAGATGTGGGGTAGAGCAAGAAAGAACCACAGATAATGTCTGGGTTCCTGACTCAAGAGCCAAGGCTTAGCAGTACGGTGATTCCTCAGAAAACTTGGAATGGAACCATGATTTGATCCAGCTATCCCACTCCAAGGCATATATCCAAAGGACTTAAAATAAGCATATGACAGTTATGCAGCCACATCAATGTTTGTAGCAGCTCAATTCACAATAGCTAAGCTATGGAACTAATGTAGGTGCTGTTCAACAGATGAATAGATAAAGAAAATGTGGTATATATACACAATGGAATATTATTCTGCCATAAAGAAGAATGAAATTATGGCATTTTCCAGTAAATGGATGGAACTGGAGACTATCATAGTAAGTGAAATAAGCCAATCCTATAAAACCAAAGTCTGAATGTTCTCGCTGATATGCAGATGCTAACACACACAATAAGGGATTGCAGGGGAGGAAGAATAGAAGTTCACTGGATTAGACAAAGGGGAACAAGGGAAGGGAGTGAGGATGGGAATAGTAAGGACCATAGAATGAATCGGACATAACTTTCCTATGTTCATATATGGATACACAGCCAGTGTAACTCCACATCATGTATGACCACAAAAATGGAGAGTTATACTCCATGTATGTATGATATGTCAAAATACATTCTACTATATTCATGTGCAACTAAGAAAAAGAAAGAAAGAAAAAACAGGGGGAAAAAAAAGGCTTGGCGTTAGCCATTCTCTAGAATAAGAAATCCAGGAGGAAGGACAGTTGTAGGTAAGACACTGAGCTCAGTTTGGAGAGATGGGGTTCGGAGGGCTGGGTGGGGTGGTTGTATGCACACACACAACTTGAAAGAGGGTGCTGGGTTGGATTTGGGGCATTGCAATGCAAAGCCATGGAGGAGATGACATCAGGGAGAACTGAGAGCACAAAGAGAGAGGGCCAAGGATGGACCATCCAGTTAAGAGACAGATGGAGAAACTGGAACCTGTGGAAGGAACTAAAGAAGAAACCAGAGAAAAAATGAGCTGGACACTGTGCTATGTACCTGTTGTCCCAGTTGCTCAGGAGGCTAAGGCAGGAAGATTGCTGAGCCCATGAGTTTGGTGCCAACCTGGGCAACAGAGTGAGACCCGCATCTTTTAAAATAAAGAAAAATAAATGATTCATGGAAATCAGAGAGAGGTTTTGAGGAGAAAGCAGGCATCCACGAATAACACAAGACTGAAATGAATATAACAACCAAAACAGATATAGACACAGGACCTACAGAATCCAGAGGAATGGTGGGAATGCCTGTCTTTACCTCCACTAATGCTATTTTTTGTAACCAAGCATTTGGGAAATGTTGAGTTGCCAGGAGCTCAATGTTATACTATCTGACAAGTACATGGAGTTCAGCTCCTCCCTGTTATTAGTGAAGGGCAGACCCATATTCTCTAATAGGCTGAGCTGGAGCTGGGCTGTCAGCCACCTGTGGAAGTGGGAACCTGGCTAGCATACACACATAGCTGGCAGGAGAACCTCTCACATATAATACCTGTCCTCAGTGCAGACAGCCTTGGCATTTAGGGCATTCCAACTTTAAACCCATACCCTTCCTCCTTGCCCAAGAGCAGAAAAGAATTCATTCCCTCTTTAAATTCTAGCAACCCTTCAAACTCCATCACAAAAGCACCCATCAAGCCTCCCTTACTCCCTCCATACCTGCTCTTCTTACCTCCTCCAGACCAGTGTCCAGCCTCCTCCCTGCCTCCCTGTCCAACCTTCCTGGCCCATACTCACTGCAAGGGTGGGGGATTAATCAAGGCCAAGCAGAAAAGGTGAGTACAGAGAGTGGCTCATAGGTCATTGTAACAGAGGTGGAAAGATTGATCCCCCAACCCCATCATCTCCTCAGATGTAACGCCTCAGTCTCACCAGATCAGCTTGGATCCCCTGAGACTTCAGATCTGTTCTCCAGAGGAAGTTGTCGCTTTTGTCTTTACAAAATGTGCCTTTAATCAGGCCTGGGGGCACACACCTGTAATCCCAGCTACTTAGGAGACTGAGCAAGAAGACCAGCGTTCAAGGCCAGCCTGAGCAACTTGGGCAGACCCTGCATTAAAAAAATAAAAAAATACAAAGGACTGGATGTGTAGCTTAGTGGTAGAGAACCCTGGGTTCTATTCTCAGTACCAAAAAAAAAAATGGAGAAAAAAAAAATATATATATATATACTCTGCCTCCTGAGTAACTGGGACAACAGGTACATAGCACAGTGTCCAGCTCATTTATTCTGTTTTCTTCTTTAGTTCTTTCCACAGGTTCCAATTTCTACATCCATCTCTTAACTGGATGGTCCATCCTTGGCCCTCTTCTCTTTGCACTGTCAGTTCTCCCTGATGTCATCTCCTCCATGACTTTGCATCGCAGTGCTCCATGTATATATATTAGAAAGGATCATTCCAAGGCACAGAAATACCCAGAAATGACACCCAATTTTTTTTAATGTTTGTTCAGCCCTTTCCCTATTCCCAGAAAATGCCTGAGAATTTTCATCAGATTCTCAAGATCCAAAGAGGTTAAGAATCCTTGTCCCCAGACAAAGATCATGGCCCCCAGGCCAAAAGTGGCCCTCAGAGGTTATTGGTTTGGACCTCACAGTGTTGGGTGAGTTTTCTGCCAACCTATAAAAGTCAGAGGATTTCACACAGAAATTTGGAGTTCTGGCCTTTAAAAGATTTGGGGAAATGAGGCATCCCTGAGTCTACATTCCCTGGTGGCAAGAATTGGCCGGCTCAGGGTAGCAGCTGCCCTTCAGATGGGGCATGGATCTGCATCATCCCCGCTGGGAGCCAATCACTCCTTGATGATTCCGCCTTCCCTGCCCCAGTTTAGGGCCTTTGTTTTAGATTTTTCATAACCTTTCTCTTCCAGTAGTTGGTTTTCACTGCTTTCAAGCCCCTGCTCTCCATTGGTAGTAACTCTCCCCACCCGTGGTCAGCAAAGCCTCACGCACATTCCTGCCCTTTGATCTGGTAGGTGGGGAGCTCTTTCTGGGTCCTGTGGTGGGCCCACATGAGCCAGTTCCTGCCCGACTCCACCCTCATTCCTGATTGGCCAACAGACAGGTGGGTAGAAGCTGCTTTCCTTCCCTGATGCATCCTCCAGGCTGTGTCTCAGAAAGTGGGGCCTTAGTGCCATAGCCGGGAATTCCGCTTTCCTCTAGATGTGAGAGTTTTCATCAGTAACAAAGAGATACTTCGTCTGCACCAGTCTAAAAACTGGCTCTTTTCTCTTGAGACTCTTCCTCACCACTGACTAGCTGTGTGACCTTAGCCAAGTCACTTACTCTCTCTTCTTCCTCAGTTTCCTGGGCTGTAGAAAGAGAAGGACGATATGAGTGTCACCCTCATAACGCTGTCACAAAGGTAAAAATGAAATCATCCAGTTTTAAAGGCTTAGCCTAATATCCAGAACTCAATAACCACAATCTATTATAATTGCTGACCTCAGTGATTTAAAAATTAAACCAAAACAAGGAAACCAAAAGCAAAATAGAGAAATGCAGATTTTCTCTGCCTGGAGCCTGGTTGCTCAGCAGTCCCCTTCCTCTTTTCCATGGCCTCTGAAATGGCTCCAGGAAAGTCCCAAGGGTCCTCTGACCAGTAAAGCCACTTTCCTAGCTGTTTGGACAGCCCTCCACCAGCCCCATGATGCAGCCAGACACCTGAGAATCCCCTTACCTCCTCTCTCCCCTCCGTGCATGCAGCCACCCCAGGTCCTCCTGGCAGGTACCCTAAATGCCTCCCACCTCTCCCCTTTCTCAGCCCCACTGAGACTAACCTTGCCATGTGGATCTTTCCTTTTATCCACGAAATTCAATAGTTCACAGATTAAAATTCAAATACCTAGTTAAATATTTATCAATACCTTCTATGTGCAGCGCACTGCTATAGTTACTACAGTCAGCAGTGAGCAAGAGACATGCCTACCCTCAGGGAGCCTCCATTCTACTGGAAGGAGATAGAAAATAAACTTAAGTAAAATATATGGTGTGGTGGGTAGAGAAAAATAAAACATGGAAGAAGCGTGGGGAGTAGAGGCCACGGACTATTTCAAAAAGTGTTACGAACAATTTTTGAAAATTGTTAGGAGCAATTCGTTGAAAAGGAGACATTAAAGCTGGAAGGAGATGAGGGAGTAGACCATGTGAGCGGCTGAGGAACAGTGTTCCAGAGAGGAGTGGAAAGGCCCTGAGGTTGATATGACAGGCATGGTCAAGGGTTGGTGTAGCTGAGCCGGGGCAGGCCAGGTGGGAGATGGAGTCACCTGGAGGGTCACTGTAATGGCCTTTGGTCCTTACTCTGAGTGCAAGGAGAACGTGACTGAGACATCCCACTCTCACTTGCAATCCATTGTGGCTTCCTATCTGGCCTCCCTGAGGCATCTACCCTGCCTGCTAGTGTCACCAGACTCAGCTTTTTACAACTTGCATTATTAAGACTTTAAACAGGATGCCAGAAACTGTGCATCTCTCTGTCAAAGTTTACAAGTTTATGATTGGAACTTAGGCATTGTCTCCCTGACTTTTTTACTGCCACTATTCCAGCAACGCCCCCACCTCAGTAATGTGCAAGGGATCCTCATTCCCAGGGTCAACCATGGCTTCTCACGTGTTTGTTATTCCAAATGTATGCAGTGTATATCCCTTCTCCCTCGCCTTTGTCTAGCTGTTCAAGCGCTCTGCTAACCACCATGGAGGTGGGAGGAGAACATGGCCAGCCAGGAGCTTCCCACTGGGGCAAATCTCACTGTCCATTCATTCATCCATCTGCCTTAGAAGGCAGGACAATGTCTTTTATTTGTCTCAGTATCAATCACTATTGCTCAGCACAACTCCTTGTATGTAATAGAAACTCAATTAAGTGTCAGTTTAAAAAGAACAAGCTCTTTTCTTGCCCTCTTGACACCCAAGCCATTAAGTTAGCATTGGTCTTTCTGTTCTCAAGCACTTGCTTGCATTTGGGTTGTTTTACTTGTCACAGCCCAGTCTTTATTGGTCCTAAGTTGTATAGGGGTTAGATCCCCTCCCTACCCTTGACCCAGTCACAAACTAACTGACCAAGAACTTTTTTTTTTTTTCTTCTTTTGAGACAGGGTCTCACTAAGTTGCTTAGGGCCTCTCTAAGTTGCTGAGACTGGCTTTGAAGTTGAGATCTTCTTGTCTCAGCCTCCTGAGTTACAGGCATGTGCCACCATGCCTGGCTGGAATTCATTTTTGTATCCACATTCCATTCTTTTCTCTACACTTCCTAGAAGGGTGCCTGTCATAGGGAGAGTGTCATAAAATGAAGAGCAAGGACTTTGGGATTAGACTGGCATTTCTGTTGTGGCTTCCTTCCCTGTGTGGCATTGGCTAATCATTTTACCTCTAAGCTTTCTTTGTTCTCCTTCCTTGCAAAATAGAGATGGCAACAGTGATGACTATCTCATAGCACTATTGAAGAAGTTAAATGAACCACTGCATGGGGTTTGCCACTGATTAAGGGCTCCACAAAGGCAGCTGTTGTCATTGGAGACACTGTGGAGTATTTCTCAAACTTGTGTAAAATCCAGTACCTACTAAAGAAGGAAATTTTTCACAGGATGCCTGAGAACACATATACAAAAACCCTGACTTAAAATAAGTTTTGTCGGGGGCTGGGGTTGTGGCTCAGCGGCAGAGTGCTCGCCTAGCATGTGCGTGGACCGGGTTCGATCCTCAGCACCACATAAAAATAAAACACATTGTGTACAACTAAAGCAAATAAATAATATTTTAAAAAAAGTTTTGTCTTGCTGGTCACAGTGGTGCACACCTATAATCCCAGTGGTTTAGGAGGCTGAGGCAGAAGGATCGTAAGTTCAAAGCCAGCCTCAGCAACTTAGCAAGGTACTGAACAACTCAGTGAGACCCTGTCTCTAGATAAAATATTTTTTAAAAGGGCTAAGAGAGGGGATTGAGGGGAGGGGGGTGGTGGGGATGGGAAGAATGGTAGAGACAGACATTATCACCCTAAATACATGTATGATTACACTACTGGTGTGACCCAGTACCATGTACAGCCAGAGGAATGAGAAATTATGCTCCATTCTACTGTTATGCATAACTAATTAGAACAAATATAAATAAATAAATGAAATAGGTCTGAGGATGTGGCTCTGTGGTTAAGCACCCTTGGGTTCAATCCCCAGTACTGGGGAAAAAAAAAAAAAAAAAAAGTTTTGCCTTTATAAATAGTATAAGGCATACATGAGACCCTGGGTTCAATCCCAAGCGCCACAAAAAAAAAAAAAAAAAAAAAAAAAAAAAAAATGGTATAAGAACTTTTTATAAAGCATATTCGGGCAATGAAAAATCAAAATTCAAGCAATTCTTGGAAAACTCGCAGAACCTAAGATGGAGTCTTCAGGTCCCACTCTGGGAAGCTTTTGTTTGCTAAGCTGACTTGGGGCAGAACCAACTGGAGAGGAAGGCGGGAGGCTCCTTCCCATGGCAGTGTGGTTTCCTTCCAGAGGACATTCTTCTTGGTGGTCTGCAGAGACCAGAGCCTTTTGTTCTGCCCACGGGGCCAGGAGGGCGTGCTTATGAGGAGGAGACAAAAGGCCAGTAGTTTGTCCCTGGCAAGTCTGGCCTGGTGTGGGTGCAGGCCACGGGTGTGCTTGTCCTCCGCACCCGCCCCCCAGCCCTGGAGCCAGCAGTGCTTTGCACAAGGCTGAGGGGAGCTGGACTGTGGCAAGAGCAGGGCTCTCAAGCAGAGGCAGGAAGAAGTTCAGGGAAAACAAAGTAACTCAGAGATGTTCCCTTTCTAGCAGAGGAGAAACCGTCAGGGCCAGAGAGAACTCAAGGCAAAGAGCTGGGATACTAAATATAGAAGACCCCTGACCCTGCTCCTTCCCTGGCCAGACCCACAGCTTCAAAGGAAGCCCTGCAGGGGCTGAGGCCCTTTGGGGTCTGCTGCACAGATGGTCTCTAAATGCCACTTCTCAGCCCAGCCTCCCCCAAAACACTCCCTGGCTTCTCTTCTTCCCCAGCAGAAGCCAGTTTCTAGGAGTCACCCTGGCCACAGTCTCAGAGTGGAAACATCTAGAGATTTTCCACCATGGGTTTTAAAGAGATCTGGAGAGCTCCCTCCCTAACAGCTGCATATGGCAGCTTTCCCCACACAGTCAGCAGGCCAAGGCCTCAGTAGTAAACAGATCAACCACTCGCTCGCCATTCCCCTTCCCTAAAACCTAAACACGAGTCTAAATGATCATGACAGCAACTAGCAGCCTCATTCTGCAAAAGCAAGCGGAGATCACTGACATGCAGAATTCATCTGGGAGACAGCCACTGCCACCCTGGAGGAGGGCTTCCTCCCGAGTCTGCTCTTCTCCCAGACTCTTCTTCCAGTTTGGAATGTCATTTTTCTTCCCCCAGGAGACTTTGGAAAGAGCGAAATGACATTAAATCAAGCCCAGCACCCTGAAATGTTCCCAGTGGCAACTCTGCAGGGGTGCACAGCGCTGTTGTCCTGCAGAGACTGAATGTGGAAAGGCTCCTGGGAGCTGTCCCCTCAGCAGGGCTGTCAGTTCGCCTACGACAGCACTGGTGGAGGCAGAACCCCAGGGACAAGGCACCCCAGGAAAGGTTGTGGATTTGTGGAAGCATCAACAGTGTTCTAAATCACCACAGCACACAACAATCTACTGTTCTAAAACGAAGACTTGACTGTTGATACCACAGAACCCAAAGAACCAAGCAGAACCCCCTGTTCCCTCAATCACCCTCCTCATTCCCCCCACCCCGAGCTCAGTCTTCCTTTGCCACTGTAAATGGGAAGGGTCTCCCAGAGGGCAATTGGACAATACATGTCAAAGATTTAATACGTTTAACTTCTAGGAACTTACACCAAGAAAATAATCTGTTTTGTTTTGTTTGAAATTCATGTGGCACACACCTGTAATCCCAGCGGCTCAGGAGGCTGAGGCAGGAGGATTGCAAGTTCAAATCCAGCCTCAGCAAATTAGCGAGGTCCTAAGCAACTCAGTGAGACCCTGTCTCTAATAAAATATTTAACAAGGGCTGAGGATGTGGCTTGGTGGTAAAGCACCCTGGGTTCAATCCCTGGTGCCAAAAAGAAGAAAAAAGAATTCATGTGTTCTCTTTGGAATGCTATTTGTAATAAATATAAATGACCTAACAGTAAAGCATTGATTAATTGATGGGATCTTTGTACAGTGGAATATATCCAACCATCAAAAATCTTTTTATTTTAAATATTTTCAGTTGTTGATGGACCTTTATTTATTGATTGACTTATATGTGGTGCTGAGAATCAAACCCAGTGCCTCACACATACTAGGCAAGCGCTCTACCACCGAGCCACAACCTCAGCCCCCAAAATCTTTTGAAGAAAAAATAAGAAAGTCCAGGCATGGTAGTGCACACCAGTAATCCCAGTGATTTGGGAGGCTGAGGAGGGAGGATTGCAAGTTAGAGGCCAACCTCAGCAATCCAGCAAGACCCTGTCTCAAAATAAAAAATAAAGAAAGGGCTGGGGATGTATCTCAGTGGTAAAGCACCCCGGGTTCAATCCCCAGTACCAAAATAAAAAAAAAAAAAGAAAAAAGAAAAAGAAAGAAAGAAAGAGAAGGAAGAAGAATGCAAGAAAAATTTTCATGCTTTATTAGGAATCTTTAAAAATTATTTTCCATAACATTATTTGAGTACATTTCCAGTGACAGAAAGACAGAACAAAAGTATAAATAAAAATGACTAGAAAGATATATTATTG
This sequence comes from Tamias sibiricus, assembly GCA_025594165.1. Taxonomy (NCBI): domain Eukaryota; kingdom Metazoa; phylum Chordata; class Mammalia; order Rodentia; family Sciuridae; genus Tamias; species Tamias sibiricus. The sequence goes on along the minus strand of CM046658.1, from coordinate 104,683,093 downwards.
TGTGGTGGGGGTGTGGGTGATATTTTTCTTTGTGTCTTTTAAATTTTCCACAATTAACATGTACTACTTTTTTTGGGGGGGGGGTGCGGGTACCAGGGATTAAATTCAGGGGCACTCCACCACCAAGCCACATCCCCAGCCCTATTTTGTATTTTATTTAGAGACAGGGTCTCACTGAGTTGCTTAGCTCCTAGCTTTTGCTGAAGATGGCTTGGAACTCACAATCCTCCTGCTTTAGCCTCTGGAGCCGCTGGGATTATAGGCATGCGCCACCGAGCCCGGCTAACATGTATTACTTTTTAAATCAGGGTATTAAAAAACAATAAATTGTCTGTCTTCCTAAAAGATATACTTTTACTCTTACTGTCTCTCCCCAACTTTTTATCACCTTGCTCCTAAGAAAAGGCCAGAGTTGGAAAGGGCAGATGAATACAGGGCACAGCCACTGATGATGAAAGTGCCATTAGTAGATCCAACTACGTAATTTCAAGCCAGGCAACTTGGTGCTCACCTGTAATTCCAGCTACTCTGAAGGCTGAAGCAGGAGGATCACAAGTCCAAGGCCAGCCTCAGCAACTTAACAAAACTCTGTCTCAAAATAAGTTTTTTTTTTAAAAAGGGCCAGGGGTGTAGTTCAGTTGCAGAGTATTTGCTTAGCATGTATAGGGCCCTGAGTTCAAAGGCAAAACAAAAAAGGAATTTCAGAACAGCAACAGAAAAACATTAAACCAACCATGGAACCTGAAGGTCCTGTGTGATGGCCATACACCCAGGAAACCAGCCCTGGTCAGGACACCCTGACCCAGGGTGAGGGTCTGTGAAGGGCACACCACCACACCTAGAGGTGTTGGCAGGAAGTCCCCCTGCCTCCCCACCTGTCACTGAGTAGATCTGCGCTCTTGTGCCTCCGGTGTCCCAGTAATCAACCTTGGGAATGGAGCCACACTCTCATATATATGCAAATCAGAGGCAGCCAAGATTACTTAAAGCCTGAATCATAACCTCTTATTTTTTTTTAAAGGTGGTTGCTTATTTATCTAGTTTAAGAATACCAAGCCGGGCGCGGTGGCGCACGCCTGTAATCCCAGCACTTTGGGAGGCTGAGTCAGGAGGATCGCGAGTTCAAAGCCAGCCTCAGCAATGGCGAGGCACTTAGCAACTCAGTGAGACCCTGTCTCTAATAAAATACAAAAAAGGGCTGGGGATGTGGCCCAGTGGTCCAGTGCCGCTGAGTTCAATCCCCGGTACCAAAAAAAAAAAAAAAAAAGAATACCAGAAAGATGTCAAGCCATCTGACAGTCCTTAACTGAAAACAGAATGTGGGGGTGGGGGGGGGGGGAGGGGGGGCGGAGGGGGGGGGGCGACACCCTATTTCTGGTTATTTTCCCTTCAGAATTATCAGGAACCCTGACTTGCAAAGTATCATGGTCTTTCCCTGGTCCAACACCCTTTTTCGCCAGTCCTTTTTTCTTTTTAGGGGCAGAGAGGAAATTCATTAACAAATTCACTACAGGGCATTATTCATTTTGCTTGTCTCACTCAGAGGTTTTTAATATCAGGAGTTACAGTAAATCACCCCTGAGTTGTGCCCACATGAATGGGAAGGCGATCTAACAAGGTCCACAGGGCAGCTTCCCTGCTAATAACCAAGCATAGGCAGGGGCGGAGGGAGCCTGTTGGTTCCCCTTATCTGAGGGGGAGCAAGCTCATTACCTAACCCTTGGATTAAATTATGTGCAAAGCAAATGTCTCCCTCTGCAACCAGTCCCAGCAGCTGCCTGCCACAGAAATGCAAACAGCAGATTCAGACCATAGCCAGCTACCTGCCTGTGCCAGAGCTGGTGAAAAATGGATGGGGATTAGTTCAAGCAGGAACACACACCGAACTTCTCCCCCCTCACCTGAGGCCAGGTTGCAGGGGGAGAGGGGGCAGAGGCTCAGTTCTACCCTCAGCCAGAAAAATCCTTCTCATTTCCTAAACGCAGCATGTGATGTTTGCCTCATGGCTGGCCCTTCGGATACCTTTGAACCTTTCCCCTCTGGACCTTTCTTCTTTTTATCTCACTAAAAACTGAAACAAAATTTGCATGGTGGAAAATATTGCAAAGGGCATCTTTGCAATATCTTTCCACCCCTCGCCTAATGTTTGCATCTTCTGTATTGCTCTGCCCAACACTCATCTGGCCTTTGCTTGAATACCTCCAGGAACAAGGAGCTCACTACCAGAAGGTAATAAAGCAATCTGGCACATAGCTAACTTTTCTTCCTTCTGTGAAGTGGGATTCTTTCTGTGTAATTTGTATTCATTTAGCCTTGTACTGCATTTGGAGCCAGATAAAATAAGTATTGTCCCCTTTCCTTAGGATGACTTTTCTGGTATTTGAAGACAGAGCTCTTATTTCCCAGAGGTTTTTCCTTAGTAGTGTTTTTCTTGATGTTATTTCCTCCATTTCTCAGGGACCTTAGCATGTGACTTACCCTCTTAGAAGTTTTCTTATTTGTGAAATGGAGATAATAACCATCTACCTTTCACGATTGTTGTCAGGATTAAAGAGAATGCATGCAAAGCATCTCACAGGAGCCTGACACATAGTAGGTGTAAAACCCTGCTTCTCCAGCCTGACCAGGGTAGAGCAACACAGGACTGTTTCCCCTCCTCCACACTAAGTTGTGCTCTTAGTAATGCAGCCTAAGGAGTATTATCTTTCTGAGCAGCCACATCACATAATATCTACTTAAGAAATCTTCACCAAAAACACAAACACACACCCTTAAGTCTTTTTTTTTTTTTCCCCCCTCAAACCTATAGTGCAACTATAGGTGGTTGGGAACTGGGAAGATGCCTATCTAGTATATGGGGTAAGAGCTCAGAAAAGGCTAGCTCTGTTGGTTATTACCAGTGGACCATGCTGGCCAGGAAGAGTTGATGCAATGAGGGACTTGCTGTGGATCTGCTGCAGGTGCAGTTGCCCCTCACTTTCCCTCAGTTGTATTTCAATCATCCCTCATGGTTCCCTTCTGCTCCCCCCTCTCCTGACTCTAAACTGCTCCTCATCCTCACCCTCAACAGCTTTTTTTGGGACCAGGGATTGAACTCAAGGGTGCTTAACTACGGAACCACATCCCCAGCCCTTTTTACTTTTTTATTTTGAGACAAGCTCTGGTGAGGTTGCTTATAGCTTTGATAAATTCCTGAGGATGGCTTTGAACCTGCAATCCTCCTGCCTCCAGGCTCCCGAGCCGCTGGGAGTAGCTGGGTCGTTACTTTCCCAACAAGGGTGGATTTTTCCAGGGGAACTTGCTCCATTTCCACTGGTTTCTTTGTCTCCTCACTCCAGTCTCCCAGGGCTTTGTCCCTTCTCCCTCATCCAGCCTGGGCTCCTCCCTCTTCTCCATTCTCCACTACTTCTTCACTCTCTGCCCAGCTCCTACCTGTTCCCCTCTGGGAGAAAAATGTTTCTCTTATCTTTAAAAATTCTTCCTCATACATGATAATTAGCATGATAATGAGATACCACTTAGCACTCTTGGAGCTGGCAAGAATCAACAGGTTTCACCACACCACACCGAGTGTCGAGTGTCGGGGACACGGGAAATCAGAAGACAGAGTGGGCTTTGTGGCAGTGTCCAGGAAAATTGACGACAGACCCAGCTGTGGCACAGCAGTGCTTCCACGGCTAGGGGTCCCGAAAGTGACCCTCTCCTGGGGGCATCAGACGTGGTGAGGCTGTTGCTCAGCATTGCGGCTCACCCTGAGAAATGGCAATGACAGAAGGCTCCAGCAGCAGGGAGGGGACGTGGCTCACTAAAACAACGACGGTTCAAGTGAGTGAACGAGGGCTGTTGTGCCATCACAGCCAAGCTCAAAAGGAATATGGCAGTTTTTAAAAACTGCACATATGTATTTGGAGGTGATACCTTTTATGTGAATCTTAAAAACACACAGTTTTACCAACAGTATTAAGTCTGAGTGGTAGTTCGTGGTTGCTAATTATATTATTTTCTGTATATACAAAATATTTCATAATTGAAAATATTTTTTTAAAAACCTTCTCTGTAGATGTTTATGTAATTTCAATTCTGAAGTAATTTTTAAAACACTAACTTACCATGTCCACTTTCTTGTGAGATTAAATATTCTTTAAAATATTACCTTAATAGCTACATAATAATCAGTGCGTAAGTGTATTGTAATTTTTAAGGGTTTTGTTTGTTTGTTTTTGGTTCTGATTGAACCCAGGGTGTGTTTTATTGAGCAACATCCCCAGTCCTTTTTTTTTTCTTTTCTTCTTTTTTTTTTTTTTTTTTTTTTTTTTTTGAGATAGGATCTCACTAAGTTGCTAAGGCTGGCCTCAAACTTTTTCTCCTATCTCTGCTTTCCAAGTCTCTGGGATTATAGGCATGCACCTCTGCAACCAGCTATAATTTATTTTTAGGTTCCATCTTTGTCAGTTGTTTCCATTTTTCTCTATTAAACTAGTAATGTTACCAAAATAAATCAAGAAAGCCTTCCCTCAGCCCTGCTTCTTCTCTGCCCTCTCCTGCCCTCCCTGTGTGTCTGGTCACCATTTCTCCGGGAGTAGCTGCTGTTTTTTTGCCCTTCTCCCTGCTTTGTGCCCCGCTGCGTGTTCCCTTCTGTCTCATTATAGCTCTCTGCCCTCATCTGCCTGACATGGCTGAACACTGGGGACTTCTGGCAGCCGCCTTCTTCTTGGACCTCTGTGGGATTTAGAGATGAGGACTTTTCCTAGTTCCACTCAGTCCCTCTCTTTCACTGGCTCCTTTTCATTCTCCCAGCTCCTGAATTCAGACAGATGCTTCCTTGAGCCTCACCTGTCCTTTCTCCCTCAACAAACTCACCCACTCCCATGCAGTCACTATAACAAAAGGGTCAAGAGCATGAGCTTTGGAGCCAAATGGCCTTTGGCACAATTTCCTATTCTGGATGGAGCCCTCATGAGGGGCAGTGATGTATCATCTTGGGTAAATTTTGTGTCCAAACCCTTTTCCTCATTTAAAATGGGGATGATGACAACCCTAATCTGTAAGCTTGTAGTAATGATTAGACAGTGTCCATACTGGTAACTCAATCCATGTTCACACAACTTCAACATTTTTAGCTTCTTTCAAATGAGTCCCTGCAGCAATATGCCCTGGTTGATTTTTTTGGTTTGGGATTCAGTATTTTTTGTTTGTTTCATTTTTATTATTTTGTTTTGTTTTGCTTTGCTTTAATTTGTAATTTTGCTTGGTTTGGTTTAGCTTTTATTTCTCTCTGCATCCATACTTATGTTTTTATAAAACTAACCTGGCACTATTTCCTGGCTCTGTGTGTGCCTGACCACTTCCTCCACTGTGTCGTGCTTATCTCTCCCTGGAACACCCTCTCAGTCTCTCTTTCCTCTAAGAGCCACTTCTACCCTTCTGAAGCCTCTTCAACAATCCTTCACTGGAGTGAGATATCTTCCTCCTTGGAATTCGCAAAACACACACTGTCCCTCTCTTGAGGCACTTATCTTAAACCACTAAGGTGGGCTTAGGGAGTGGAGAGAAACCTATTTTATCATCCTATCCTTCATCTCCTCCCTACCCCAAGGAGTTGTAAGTTCCTGAGGGCAGAAGCTCCCATCCCTTCCTCAGCCCTCAGTACAAAGCCTGGCTCTGGTGAGATAGCTGTTGGAGGGATCAATTGTTTTGAGGCTTGAGACCACTGCACTAGTGCCATGTCCAGTGGGTAGAAGGAGCCCAACAAACAGTGCTGCTGTTCATTATTTCTGTGAGTGGCAGAGGCCAGAGCTGAGTGTCCTGAAGAAGCTGTAACCCAAGGCAAAGGTGCATTCATGGTAAATTCAGGGTATCCAGGCTCCACAGGACACAAAGCTCACAAAAAGGCTGTTTCCAGGAGACTTACAAAGAAACTGGATGACAGCAATTGGGCTCTGGCTCCTGCCTGGGTTCTGGCTCCCTGGCTACTGGCCTTGGAATAGTTCTATTCTCCAGAGAGGAGCAGCTGCTTCTGGGAGAGCACACACCTGTGAAAAGACATGGCGTCAGGGCGATCGCCCCCCATGCCCATGGTGAACGTCCTGGGAAGAAGAGGACAGCTCCTGGTCAGTCAAAGAGTCTCCTTTCTTCCTTTGTGCCTTCCAGCCTTTTCCTCTCCTGAGCCAGACCACTAGTCATTGAAGTTGAAAAGAGAAAGTTACTGTCCTGGCTCTCCAGGGACTGGTTCGCCACAGAAAAGTCAATTTCACAGTCCAGTCTCTAGGGAGATGGGCCCATACACAAGTAAGGATACCACAGGGAGGCGAGAGTTCATACCCTGGAGTGAGGAGAAACTTCTGGCAAGGTTGATAGATGCCCCCTGCAAAAGCCAGTTCAGTGATCATGCAACAGTAACTGTGGGTATGAAGAGGAGTGTCCTTCGGGCTCAGGTGAGGGGCCTCCAGAGTGTGGTCCATCGCCCACCCAGGCAGGGCTGAGGTGGAAGGTCCTCCCACCACACAGCACCTATCGCACTGCAATGTGTTACCTCTCCATCCCATCTGTCTCCAGGCTGAGAAGACAAGGATGGGGGTGGGGTTTGGATTTATTTTGCTTTTTATGTTTATTTTTTTCTAGATGGGAATCTTACTCTGTTGCCCAGGCTGGCCTGGAACTCCTGGGCTCGAGTGATCCTCTGCACATACCACTGCACCCAGCTTCAATGTCTTGTTTTATTCACTGTTGTGATTAAATACATAGCACACAGTAAACACACCATTAATATTCATTAAGTTTTTAATTAATCAATTGTCTGTCCCAGTTGGCTTTGACTCTGAAGTGTTCCCATGGATTCTGCAACTCACATGGGCTCCATTCAGACTTCAGTGTCTCTCAATGGCTAATCCTGACCCTAACCCTTGTCTTGCCCCGATTTTCCTTCTGCTCTGTGAACTAAGTTCTTAGGTCTTGCTCTGCCCTGTCATGCTGCTCTTTTTAATTTTTATTGTGAGACAGGGCCTTGTTAAGTTGCTTAGGCTGGCCTTGAACTTGTGATCCCCCTGCCTCAGCCTCCCAAGTAGCTGGGATTGTCAGCATGAGCCACTACACTGGGCTTGTCATGGTGTTTTGACTATGCACCCCAAATGCCATTTCTGGTTTTGTATTTCCTGCCTCCTGATGACCACTCACAGAAGTCGAATACCAAGTGTGGTCTGGGCAAGATGGAGTTCATATCCCCTTTTTGAGTCTGAGGTATCTACAATTCACTTTGTTTTTAATAGTCAACTCCCCTAATTATTACTTTTCATTTGTACAGCATCCTTCTGCTTCTCCTCACCAGACTGATTATTGTCCTGTTCCATCCTTTGCTGCCCCAAACCCAGCACAGACAGGAAACACTGTTTGCTAAGTATTAAGGAAGTAATGAGAACAGTGGCATTTGTGTAGCTTTATGATTTACAAAACACTTTTATGTACAGTATCTCATTTAGTCATCACACCATGCCTGTGAGAGAGAGAGATTAATACTGTTGCTATCTTACAGATGAGAAAACTGAGATCTTGTAGACAGAAAATAGCTGAAATACAGCTTTGAACCTTGGCCACCTGCTCTATGTGCTTCAATAACACTGCCCTCAGAGAAACAGAAATGGTAAGCCCGCCTGATCCTCTCCACACCACAAATAGTAAGAGTGCTTTCCTACTTTACTTGCCTTTGTTAGAAACCCACAGAACATAAATCACATTTTTATTATAATTATTTATGACCAATAATTTGTTGGTGATTTATAGGCTTTCAAATGAATACTGAGGTTTGGTTCAAATAAGATTACTTCTATCTCAATGTAAAATCCAGTGGTACAATTAGCATTTCCCATCTCCCTTTACCTACTTAATTATCCTTAAGTATTTCCAGTTTATACTTTAAAACTTTCCCTAGGCATCTACATATATACCACAGTAAAAATATACCATAGTAAAAACCATTTCACCTCAATTAGGACTAAAGAGGGCAGGAAAGGACAGTGAGGGGAAGAGAAGAGAATTTGCTAGATTATATTTAAGAATTAGGGGAAATTCACATTTATGTATGTTAATCTCCCCTGTGTAGGATGTGGGAAATGTGTAAGAATCCAGGTCACTGGGTAGAGATTGCAGGGACCAGAAATCATGGCTTTCTCAACCACTACATGTACTTATTTTCGTGAGTCATAACTGAACTAACACAATGTGAGGAAGGAACTGGACAGGGATGTGTGTGGTAGGTAGCATGCAGTTTCATGACTTGAAGGACTAGACCATTGGCTTTATGGACTCTTCCAGCTTCAAATAGGTGATGTTTCTGTATGTGGAATACACTGCTTTAATCCTTGTGACTCCAATAAAGGGATGGCATACATGCTGACTAAATTTTTAAAAGCTCTTTCATTCCTATTCTGCTCTTGACTAGAGCGGACAGCTGATTAGAAACAGTGATGGAGATTCCTCAAAGTGGATCCAGTGTCTTCAGGGAGAACTGACAGGTGACAGCAAAAGAGGAGAGACAGAAAACACTGAGTAGAAAATCAAATGCATAAAACAGCCACATTCTGTGTGGCATAATTGGTTCTGAAAGCATCAGGGCATTGCACTGAAGTATAGTAATTGATGTTGATAATGACTGAGTCATCAAGAGAAGTTAAATTACAGCTATGTCACTGGGAGCTGGTCACTCAACTCATTTACAGAATATTTATTGGGCACACAGTATGCCTTGACTCTGTCTTGACCCTGGGGGTAGAAAAATAGAGAAGGCATGATCCCTGCCCTCATAGGGCTCTCTGGATCTCAGTTTCTCCAATGAAAAGATGAGAGAGCCAAAATAGATGATTCCTAAGAGCCCTTTCTAGAAGTTCTGAATGCTTTATGCATTAGGGTTTGAAATTCAACCATCCTAGGAAATGATAATGCAGGTGACGGAGCCCTATTTTGCAAGTGAGCAAACTGAAATGCTGAGGGGTTAGCATCTTCCTCAAGGCCACAGTTAACAAGGCACAGAGCCAGGACACTCTGGCACAGGCTACTCACGCAGAAATGGAAGGTCATTTTACTCCCACCCTTTTGCTCTTTCCACACTACCTCCCTCCTCCAAAAGGGCAATCAGTATAGATGGAGAAGAACTCACATGATTGACAACTGGGTAGATTTACAGGTCTGGAACACAAAATTTTGCAACTACAAAACATTATGTGCAATTGGACAGTAATAAATATCTATAAGATGAAGTGCAACTGAAGCTGTGTTGAAGGATCTGTCAAAATCGAGAGCAAGATTAAGTTTAAATAGTCAATAGTGGGGCTGGGGTTGTGGCTCAGCGGCAGAGCGCTTACCTCGCACGTGTGCAGCCCGGGTTCGATCCTCAGCACCATGTAAAAACATAAATGCATTGCATTGTGTACAACTAAAGTAAATAAATAAATATTTAAAAAAATAGTCAATAGTGATGGCTACTAGAGACATATGCTGGATAACTAAAGTATCTTTGAGAGAAGGGAAGAGCCAGCTTGGGAGCACTATGTACCTCTCTCTCTCTCTCTCTCTCTCTCTCTCTCACACACACACACACACACACACACACACACACACACAGATAGTTCCTGGCAGAGCTGGTCCAGGCACAGAGGTGGGGGAATGATGGAGCACACCTTGCTTTCTTCCCTGACAGCTGGAGCATGACGCCTGTCAACTCCACTGCTACTGGTACTGCAGAACTGTGATAAGAAACAGGTGCCACTTCCCAATGGTGCCATCAGCTGGGGACCGAGCCTTCTACACATGAGCTTTGAGAGCCACTTAAGATCCAAGCCGTAACAACCATGAGCAAACAAAACAGGAAAGAGTAACTGAGCAGGCTGCCCGCAAGGTATCATGGGGTCTGACTTGAGGGATCCTTGGTAAGATGATTTAGAACAGGGCTCACGCAGTTCTTCCATTAGTCCTCTCAGACCTCTGGGTCCATATGCAGGGAATAACACTCTAAGCAGTCGTTGTCCCAGCAGCCCAGAGCATGGGGTGCTTTTTTTTCATGGAGAGAGAATGTAGGGAAGGTGAAGGTGAGGAATTATCTTTGGGTTGCAGGAAACAAAAACCCAGTCATACTAACTTAAGCAAAAAAAAAAAAAAAACAAAAAAAAACAAAGCAAATAAACCCCAAAATGGATATTTATTTTAAGGATTCAGGCATTTTGTAGAACCCAAGAGGTAGCGTGTACTGTGAGCTCAGGAGGGACAGCTGGAGCCAGGCCCTGAACACCAGCCAAGATCAGCAGCTCTCTCCCTCCTGCCTGTTTCTGAACATCTATCTCGCCCTGCCCTGCAGTCTGGCTTTCACTGCCTCTCAGCAGAAGGGCACAGAGGCCTCCAAACACGTCCTCAGATCTAACATCTCAGATCTGTAATTCTTAATCCCCAGAAGAGAGAATCTGATTTGTTCCTCTTGGGCCACACAGGTATGGACAGGGAGCAAGGAGGTCATGCTGGAGTGTTCTGAAGGGAGAGGTGTTGGACCAGAGGTATTGTCAGAAATCCAGGTTTTGGTGAGAAGGACCTGGAAGTTCTCCCTTTTTACTTTCTCACTCTGCCCTTTCAAGTAATACACTGGCTTCCACGTTTCTAATTCTTCTGTGCAATTATTAAATCCACAGATAAAGATTTAATCTGTGAAGCTCTGCCTTTTTTTTTTTTTTTTTATTTTTTTTTTTTTATTTTTTTTTTTTTTTTTATATTTTTTTTTTTTTTTTTTTTTTTTTTATTTTTTATTTTTTTATTTTTTTATTTTTTTTTTTTTTTTTTTTTTTTTTTTTTTTTTTTTTTTTTTTTTTTTTTTTATTTTTTTTTTGTGAGACAGAAGTTGAACAGCAAGTGAAGAAGAACTTACCCTCCTTGGTGGCTGGGGCAGAGGAGCCCGGAGGCTGCAGCTGCTGACAGGGATGAGCTTGGCAGGAAGCCCTGCTCTCTGGCCAAAGAAAGCAGAAGACTTTCCTGGGCCACACTGCAAAGGCAATCAGAGAGAAGCTGACAGCAGGCCCTGAAGAGGCCTATCCTGAAGGTTAGAATTACCAACATAGTCCCAACAGCTCTCAAAATGAGCATGCTTTGACGTAAACCAGGTAGAGAGACAGGAAGCAGTGCAAAAGGACATCCCCAGGAGCCTCAGGGAAGGGCGCCTGTACAAGAAGAGTAATTGAGAAGGGATCCAGAAAAATCTGAGACTGGAAGAGGAAGAAAAGGAAGGAAAGGGGTTTGGTTCCTGTTTTCCTCTGAGGAAACAGTGACAGCTGAATCAACAACTCCATCCTTTACATCTTTGCCCTCTGATTCCCCACCATCCAGGGCTCTGACAACACTGACTACAGGCCTCAATTCAAAAAAAACCAGATGAACACTTGGGTTTCTACTGCAGACAGAAGCTAAGACTCAGGGAGGTGAGGACATTGAGAACAAAGGGGAGAGCTTAGCAGGCAGGGAAGGAAACCCTGAGGCCCTGTGGGGATGAGGGGGCCCTCTCCACCCTATCTTTTGATGGAAAAGCAACTGTTAGACCAACAAGCTGGGCGACAGTATCTCCACAGCCATGGCCATTCCTGGCTCTTGATGCTAGCCCCCACCCCATCCTGGCTTATGACTGTCCTAGGACCAGGGCTGGGGACAGATGCAGAACTTCTCAATGGACTTTTAACCTCTCCATCCTCCATTAGGGTCTTTGCCTTCCACAGACTTTTGTTCAAACCAGAGATTTCCACCAAGTGACAGGCCCAGGGAGGGTCTGAGAAGGGGTGATGAGGCTGCTTTTTGACCACAGGATTCAGCTACCCAGGCTATTTCTTTGAGCAGCAGATAATTTAGTTTAATGAATTTGGATAGTTCACTGCATCTGCCCACACGGTTCCACTCACCTTCCAAAATGCTTCTGAGGGCTGGGGATATAGCTCAGTTGGTAGAGTGCTTGCCTCACATATATGCTTTTGAAAACAGCACTAGCCAACAGAAGCCAAAAGAAAAACTTGAAAAGTAATAAATGACAAGGCCCCAGAGATTTCTGCCCTTTTAGAAAGTCTGAGGCAAAGAAAGATACCACAAAGACAAGCACACGCTTTTGTGAGGCAGAAGGACCAGGTCTTCACAAGATTGGTATTAAAAATGTACTTTGAATACTTGCTCCTTGAATTGATGTTGTCTACACACACAAAGTGTTGGAGCTGTTCCCCTGTCAAGGTCATCAAAAAGCCAGTCAGAGACAGCCAGTCACACTGGGAAGGCCACCAGCAAGCCCTGCCCCTGTACACGCACACACACGAAAGTCACAGTCACAGAGTCTCCCAAGCCGCACGCATACGCATGTACACAGTCACAGCACCACACTGTAGTCCCTCATCGCCTGGACCCTGCTCTCCAGGTCTCCACTGAGAACTCCCTTCCTCCTCCACACCCCTTCCTGTGCTCCCTGCTCTGGAGCCAGATGTTCCGTGGGCAGACCCCTCTGTGGGCTGACAGGCGGTGATTACTGTTGCCAGCCCCACATTACGAGAGAATTGAACAGGAGTGAGCCCTCACCGCCCCAGGCTCCCTACAATAGAGCCTTTGTGAGGTGCCTCACTGCCTTTCTTTCTCCTTCCTCACCAACCTACGTCAGAAGCAGCTCTATCTGAGGAGAAAAGAAAAGAAGACAAAAGGAGGATCGCAGGCCCTGAAGGATCCACCCTGTCCTGGGCGGAGGGAGGGAGGACTGTACTTTGGAGAGAAGACTGTGTTCCTTCCCCCTCCAGCAAGAGTAAATAACCCAGAGTGCTCCCAGGGCTGCCTCAGACAAATGACACCACAGGCCAGTGCATTTTGTCCATCAGACTCCTGCTTGGGAACAACGGTGGAGTGGGGGCCGTAGTGCAGAAATCAGTAGAAGCCTGAAGCTTCTCTCTCCTGATCCTTTCTATCTTCCCCAGAGTGCCATCTGCAATCCCATGCCAGAGGCTGGGCACTAGACTAGGAAGGGTTAAATTCCCAGAACTCTAGGGAAATCTGCAGCCAGGTCCCAGGACTGGATTGCTAGGTGGAGTGATGTGGGTGGAGAGCAGGGGATGTGTTGGGGGACTGGTGAGACCAACATCTGGGATAGTCACTGCCCCTCCTCTGGGCCCAAACCGCAGACGCTGTGGCAGCAGGAAAATCAGAGCAGTTCAGACCAAGGATTGTGCAACCCAGCCCTGGGGAAGAGCCCAGAGCTGGATGTGGGAGTTGGGGTTTAGGGTGAGGGACAGAATCCACTCCAGAGGTAAGACTTAGTATTCACTAAAAACACATGTATTCTACATTCTGGTTTCCACACTGGACTACAAAGCAAGTAACATCATTTCCTGGTTCAGAATCCTCTGAGTATCAGAATTAGAAGCGCTGCCCCTAGGTCCCAGTGTCTTGTGGCCAGAGGCACGGCGCCACTGGCGGTTCTGGGATGGCTGCTGTGGTTGCTGGTGGGTGTGGAGGCAGGCCTTTTGTCCAACCTCCTAAAGTGGAGGGATTCTGCCACTTCCCAGGAGCCTCACAGTAAACTCTGTAACCAGAGAAGCCCTTACTCTTTCAGCTGAGGGAGCCCAGCCAACTTCCTAATGTGAGAGGAGATGGGCAGGAAGGATAAAATGGTGGGCATGTGGAGAACTTGGTATGAGGTCTACCCAAACAAACACAGGAGAGGAGTAGCGGATTTTTCTTTTAATGCAAAATATTGTTATACAAAATGATGCGGAGAAATCCCCATTCTTCAGACACTGGAGAGATTTATAAAGGAGACAGGGCAGACTGAGTCTCCATTTTCTATTCTTCTCCCCACTGGGTCATACTGAGGGCAAGAATACTGTTGCCTGATGCCTGGCATTTTCCCATGAGGGAGGGTCAGAGCACTGGGTCTGGGACCTTTGGGGCCTAATTTTTGGACAGGGGGCAGGAGAGCAAGAGTGAATATTTAGGGTTTTTACTCTCTTAGCTATAAAAGGATGATTCAAGACCTAGAGTTCCATATGAAACAAAGGAGCTGTGAGAATTTGGTTGCTATTGGTTAAAAAATAAGGGATCTGAGGCACAACTTGCCTGTATTTGAAGAATGAAGAGCAGGAAATCTAGTAGGGATATAAATGTATGGGGATAGAAATGGAAAAACAACAAGGCTGGCTCTTCAAACTTCCTCCTCTTTCTTCCTCATCTCCAGCTTGTAGACAATCTGATAGCCATCATCCCAGGCATAGAGCTGGCGCTCACGGGGGTTATAGCGGAGGCTGGCGTGGGCCCCGTATCGACGGGGAAAGTAAGAGAGAGCAGCCTGTTCAGGGGTCAGTGTACCACTGGCATCAAAGGAGCACTGGATGCGGGCCCGACTGGCAGGGCGCGTGTTATAGACGACGTACAGGGTCCCACAAATGACGAAGGCAGCCTCAGCATTCTCCCTGGGACAGGGCGTGTCCCACTGCTGCTCTGTGTCCAGTGTCTGTGGATCTAATTTGGCCAGACACAAGTGCCTGTCATCCTCCCGGGTGGCATAGACTGCCCAAATGCCCTCCTCATCAGCTGCCAGGTCGATGTAAGTGTCTGTTGTCAGCCCATAGGGGGGAATCAACCTCTCTGCAGGGAACACTGAGCTGTCCACCACTGTTCGGTTTGCCAGGTGGAATTTGATGAGTTGCAAAGTGTTCTCCAACTCACTACCCCCTCCAGGTCCTCCAGGAGGCCTCCGGGCATAATAAAGAAAGCCGCCATATACCAGCTGCCCCGTGCCTACCCAGGGAAAGGGCACACGAACTCTGGAAGCTTTTCGGGCAGCCATGGCAAGGGTGAAGTCACGCAGCCGTGGGAACACAAAGGCTGTATCGTTCTGGGTTCCATCTAACACATAGATCTTTTCTGTTGGCCCCAAAGGATCCTTGGTCCATAGACCTGCTGGGCCACCAAATCGCTTCAGGATCTTCATTGATCTCACCTGAGAGATTGTGTAGCCACAGTCTGGTGGGGAAGAAGAAAAGGAAATAGAGGCAGGAGTTAGATGCATAAGGTGAGGATGCCAGCAGGGTGGGCCATCTGGAGAACAGCAGGCATCCGCTCTGTGGATGCCTCCAGCCTTAAGACTGAGAAAGACAGGACACCAGAGACCTGGGTCCCCAGAAACTCTTCTTAACAAACTTGTCATTACAGAGATTTTCCCCTCTAACAGATTCCAGAAGACAGAGCCACAGTGGATTGGGATGAAGAGAAAAAAGTAAAAAAAAAGTAAGGAAGACTAGAGTTTCTGAAGGTGTGAGGGACCCGCTTTGAGATCACTTACCTGTCACCATATCGTACTTCTCATTTCTTCTGCCTTTGCCTTTGGTTCCAGGGCCACCATTCACCTTCTCATCAAGCTCTACGCAGGGTAGAGTGGGGTTCTGGGTCTCCAGATAATCCACCTCTCGTTCAAGACGGTCCACTCTCCCAGAGATGGTGTCAGCCTCGGTTCTGAGTGCTTCCCGTTCCTTCTCTGCCACCTCCAGCAGAGGCAGCATCTTGTTCTTGAAGTCCCGCAGCTCAGCAGCATGCCGACTACTTTGGTCCTGGCACTGCGCCAGCCGTTCCTGAAGGGGTGGGAGATAGGGAGCGAGCGTGGACTGAAGGGTTACAACTCCCAGGCAGGGAGAAGCCAAACCAGGGAGTCAGGAATGGGAAAACAAGCAAACTCGGCTAAACTTCAACATCCCCCCTTCCACTCCCACAGCAAAGGAAACCAGATGTTCAGAAGTGCTCAATGTGCAAGGAACATGGTTCAGATTCACCAAGGCCAAAGTCCTTCAACCTGTGTTCTCTCTGAGCAGTGCCACTGAGTCATCTGGGCATCTAGGGAGGTCTCAGAGCATGAGAGTGAGAAGAGGTCTCTGCTCCATTGTACAATTCTCCTCTTGGGAATTAAGATGCTGTGGACTTCAATGTGTGTGGTGGGGAGATGCTAGGGACTTTAAACTGTCTTTGAAAAGGAGGGTAGGAAGTTGCAGATTCTCTGGGAACCCCCAACTTCAAAAGAATCATCAGCTCTTCATTAAATGCATTCCCTCAATCCTGGCCCTTATTTCCACTCTGTCCTTTTATCTCATCTAATCCCAGGGGTAAAACCCAAAGGTCTATCTGCTCAGGAATTTGCTCTACGTGAAGAAAGATCAAGGCTTGTAATTTTGAGGATCCTCTTTATTAAAAAGCAGAATTTTCTGTAGCTTCTTACAGAGCCCTGTCTTACCCATCTCAGAACCCCAATGGACTGGTTGAATCAATAGAAGATATGCATCCTCTCAGGCTGGGCTAGAAGAGAAAGGGGTCCCTCACCTCTAAGGCTGCTAGTCGGCGTTCCATGTACTCCACAAGGTGGTGCTGCTGTCCTTGAAGGGGTCCCGACCATGACAAAAATATCAGGAGGAGGAGAGGAGCGCTGGGCCCCATGGCAGCCTAGAGAATGGGGCCAGAGTAGAAAGAGTGTGTTGTTGGCCTCTTCCCCTGAGCCCGTGGGTTAGCTATGGAGGCGGGACAGGGGTGGTGCCTTTGCTCTGTGATCCCGGGTCTCTCACTACTCTGGAATGCTTTCAGTCTCTTCACAACCCCCATCCCCCCTCCTTTCCGCCAAGATTGATCAAACACAGATGGCCCCCTTGCACAGCAGCCAGAAACCTTAACCACCTCCCGCCCCTCGGCTGTAGGCTCCTCAGGAGAGGAAAGACATGGAAATCTGAGGATAGAGGCTTTCTGGGCAGTCACAAAGGGAAAGGAGCGAGCTGCAGGAGGCGGAGACCCCAAAGAAAACTCATCAAGCTCCATTCCTGCGTTTCAGGAAAGTGCTCCCAGTGCTGATTTATAAGAAACTGACATCATTAATCCTTTCCTTCTCCAGCAATAATAGAATAGATTGTCTGCCTTGTTCAGTGGAAGCTGGCAGCAGGGGAGATGAGGTTTGAGGGGAAGAGGCAGAGGAAAAATAGGTCTAAATGGTCAAGTGGAACTTCTATAGCTCACTGGCGCCATCTTGTGCTAAGCACCTGGTCCTATGTCTCATGATTAACGGTGAAACCAAGGCTTAGACTTCACTCCATGTGGAACATTTTCCACAAAGCATGTCAAGAGAATTCAATTTACAAGGATTTTCATTAAAATGCAGGTTTCCCTACATGCTACTCAGTTTCTTTAAGGGGCTATCTCAGCCTCTCTTAACCCAAAGATGAAATAAAAGTAAAAACACCAGGGGCTGGGGTTGTGGCTCAATGGTAGAGCGCTCACCTAGCAGTGAGGCACTAGGTTGGATCCTCAGCATCCCCTTGAAGTTAAACAAATAAAGGTATTGCGTCCATCTACAACTAAAAAAAAAAAAGTGTTTTAAAAAATCTGCTCTGTAGAAAATAATTCATATTCTGTGGCTTATGTTGTGCATTTCTTATTAAAAAATGTTAAAAACACCAAAAAACAAATAATTGAGAAGGTGGTTAATAACTGTTAATTATCTGGAAGTGAGAGTGATAGCAGAGCTATTCTACGTGGCTTTCCAGGGATATTCTCTTATCAAAATTGCAGAGAGTCTAGCAATTTCATACTATTTTACATTCATTGGTAAGGTGGGGAAAGAATCCGAAAAACATTATGTTGTAGTCTAAACCAAAATAAAATAGATTCTGACCTTCTTATTACTGGGAGAGAATAGACTACTGGTCATTTCTCTTGGTTAGGGTTCAAAAGGGTATTCCTAAGAGCTGCTCATTTCTACATTTCAACAAAAGTTGCAGAAGCCTAAAGTTGATTAATTGGCCACTGAAGGTAGACTTGGCCCCAAACCATGTATCCAAAAGAAGTCAAAACAGCCAGGTGAGTGGCACATGCCTCTAATCCCAGCAACCAGGAAAGCTGAGGCAGGAGGATGACAAGTTCCAAGCCAGCCTCAACAATTTAGCAAGGTCCTAAGCAAATTAGTGAGACCCTGTCTCAAAAAATAAAAAAGGGCTGGGGGATGGGCTCAGTGAGTTCAATCCCCAGTGCCAAAAAAAAAAAAAAAAAAAAAAAAAAAATAGTAAAACAATTACAGCATTTATTTAAAGACCTGCAGTTATAAATCTAGACAAATTCCTATTTCTTTATCAGAACTCCCCCCACCAAACCCAGTGGTGGGATTGAAACGAGGGCCACACATATGCCAGGCAAGTGCTCTGCCACTGAGCTACATCCCCACAGCCCAGAAGAAAATTTATTCACTTTAGAACCAGAGAAATCTAATCAAAGTGCTCTCTCTAAAAGGACCACATCTCTAACAGTACAGCTCCAAAAGAGGGAAACAATACCATCTTCCTGTGGTGACTCTATTTTCATTCTGCTAACCTTAGATGTTTGGCAAAACAGTTAAATTAGCTTATCTTAGAATCTTCTACATTTTTTCAAAAGGTCAGGTTCAGTCATCTTAAAGTTTGGACCCTGGACCTCCATTCTTGGGAAGAATTCCCCACCAAACGGCATTTGTTTCCATTATGTAGATTTCTATGAAGGATGAAATTGTTCTAATGCTCTACTAATGTTCCAATGCAATGTGTTTAGCCACTCCAAAGGTGTCATTTGTTGTACCCTTTTGTCCCCTTATAACAGAAGAATAGCCACGTGAATCAGAAAATTTACCCATTTTATTGATGCATTGCAATTGCTCTACATTTTACCATATTATGTAGAAAATACTGAAAATACAAGCTACTTTGTAAAACCAAAGACAAACATTGAATCCAAAGATAAACTATGTTTTACACAATGGACCCTTTTCCCGTAGTTAGTATTAAATTTTAAATATCTATTTCTTTTGTTAAAATGATTATTTTACATACTCCCTAAGTACATCTGCATTACAAACAGCTCAGTAATTCTCAGAAACTATCTGTTTCTAGAGGCTTGTTGTAAAAGGAAGTGCACAACCAGAAAAGGGAGAAAGCAAAAAAAGTTTAAATCGCGCACAATAACTAGCATATCAAATACATTTAATAAAGTAGGAATTCCATTGCAATATCAAGGATTCAAAGCAGAAATACTAACATTACATATAATGTACATATAATGTACTGCTACATGTAGTGAGATTATTTTTCAAGCTGAATTGAAACCACACATTTATATAAAGTTTAGCAACAAACAACCATGTAGACATGCTGCACCATCCATCAGTTTAAAAGAAAAATCAAAATAGGAAGCAGGCTCGGGCCATTCCTTTCACTGAGAGGCAATTTCATTTCCTATCCTAAAACAAACCATCTCAACTAGTGGGTTTCTGCATAACAATGCTGAATAAAACACACACGACTGTGCTTGCCTGGCTAAGGGCAGTCGAGCTTAGCCCCTCTAGTGGAGGACGATGGATGAGCAATCACAAAAGCAGGCTGAGAATGGCCAGAACTGTTTGAAAATGAATTCTGATTTCTGGGGTTGGCATTTCTGCTGAACACTGACAGTGGCATCACTTCCTGAGAGTTATTTAAAACTCCAGAGTGATCAAGTGTCCTGATGAGCCTCCCTGGCTATACTTAACCCTTCCCTACTTCCTCTCTCATCAGGAAGGGGAGAAGCTGGAAGTGCAAGTTCTGAGAGGACTTAAGGACTTAAAGCCTTAAGCTGGTTTGAGGTCAGGCCATGGTGACCCAGGCCAGCTGCTCATTACATTCACGGGGTTTCCCCCATGCTGTCAGGGCCAGCAATGTTAAGCCCCAGGGACAGAATGTAAAGTCACATAGAGCACATACACATTCAGCAGACACAGGCGGATTTTTATCTTGGTAAATCTGAAAGGTCAATTTGCAGACTAAGACTGAAAATCTCTTAAGGTTTTTAAAGTCACCAACTGCTAGTCAGGTGACCATGGTAATGATACAAACTCTTGGGTGTTACCTTTTCCCATGGAGTTAAGACTCCTATCTTAAATGGCATCTACTTATTAGAGACTAGGAGAAGACAGGAGTGTGGGGTTTGTTTTCCCCTTCCCAGCATCTCATCACAAAAACAACCAATCTTGTCCCTTGTACAGGAAAGATAAAGAATAAAATGGTGTTTCCATTAGAAACTAGACCTGCGTTTTAAAGAAGAAAATCAGAATGTGCTTGGCAAAAGGGAGACACAAAAGGTCACACACGATGACCAGAAAACTGCATAACACTAGTGACAAACTACACAAACTGCTTGGCTGTCTTGACCAATATAGTGAACATACAACTTAATACAATGATAGTTTAAAAAAAAAAAAAAAAAAAAAAAAAAAAAGTAAAACAAATTACAGCATTTATTTAAAGACCTGCAGTTATAAATCTAGACAAATTCCTATTTCTTTATCAGAACTCCCCCACCAAACCCAGTGGTGGGATTGAAACGAGGGCCACACATATGCCAGGCAAGTGCTCTGCCACTGAGCTACATCCCCACAGCCCAGAAGAAAATTTATTCACTTTAGAACCAGAGAAATCTAATCAAAGTGCTCTCTCTAAAAGGACCACATCTCTAACAGTACAGCTCCAAAAGAGGGAAACAATACCATCTTCCTGTGGTGACTCTATTTTCATTCTGCTAACCTTAGATGTTTGGCAAAAACAGTTAAATTAGCTTATCTTAGAATCTTCTACATTTTTCAAAAGGTCAGGTTCAGTCATCTTAAAGTTTGGACCCTGGACCTCCATTCTTGGGAAGAATTCCCCACCAAACGGCATTTGTTTCCATTATGTAGATTTCTATGAAGGATGAAATTGTTCTAATGCTCTACTAATGTTCCAATGCAATGTGTTTAGCCACTCCAAAGGTGTCATTTGTTGTACCCTTTTGTCCCCTTATAACAGAAGAATAGCCACGTGAATCAGAAAATTTACCCATTTTATTGATGCATTGCAATTGCTCTACATTTTACCATATTATGTAGAAAATACTGAAAATACAAGCTACTTTGTAAAACCAAAGACAAACATTGAATCCAAAGATAAACTATGTTTTACACAATGGACCCTTTTCCCGTAGTTAGTATTAAATTTTAAATATCTATTTCTTTTGTTAAAATGATTATTTTACATACTCCCTAAGTACATCTGCATTACAAACAGCTCAGTAATTCTCAGAAACTATCTGTTTCTAGAGGCTTGTTGTAAAAGGAAGTGCACAACCAGAAAAGGGAGAAAGCAAAAAAAGTTTAAATCGCGCACAATAACTAGCATATCAAATACATTTAATAAAGTAGGAATTCCATTGCAATATCAAGGATTCAAAGCAGAAATACTAACATTACATATAATGTACATATAATGTACTGCTACATGTAGTGAGATTATTTTTCAAGCTGAATTGAAACCACACATTATATAAAGTTTAGCAACAAACAACCATGTAGACATGCTGCACCATCCATCAGTTTAAAAGAAAAATCAAAATAGGAAGCAGGCTCGGGCCATTCCTTTCACTGAGAGGCAATTTCATTTCCTATCCTAAAACAAACCATCTCAACTAGTGGGTTTCTGCATAACAATGCTGAATAAAACACACACGACTGTGCTTGCCTGGCTAAGGGCAGTCGAGCTTAGCCCCTCTAGTGGAGGACGATGGATGAGCAATCACAAAAGCAGGCTGAGAATGGCCAGAACTGTTTGAAAATGAATTCTGATTTCTGGGGTTGGCATTTCTGCTGAACACTGACAGTGGCATCACTTCCTGAGAGTTATTTAAAACTCCAGAGTGATCAAGTGTCCTGATGAGCCTCCCTGGCTATACTTAACCCTTCCCTACTTCCTCTCTCATCAGGAAGGGGAGAAGCTGGAAGTGCAAGTTCTGAGAGGACTTAAGGACTTAAAGCCTTAAGCTGGTTTGAGGTCAGGCCATGGTGACCCAGGCCAGCTGCTCATTACATTCACGGGGTTTCCCCCATGCTGTCAGGGCCAGCAATGTTAAGCCCCAGGGACAGAATGTAAAGTCACATAGAGCACATACACATTCAGCAGACACAGGCGGATTTTTATCTTGGTAAATCTGAAAGGTCAATTTGCAGACTAAGACTGAAAATCTCTTAAGGTTTTTAAAGTCACCAACTGCTAGTCAGGTGACCATGGTAATGATACAAACTCTTGGGTGTTACCTTTTCCCATGGAGTTAAGACTCCTATCTTAAATGGCATCTACTTATTAGAGACTAGGAGAAGACAGGAGTGTGGGGTTTGTTTTCCCCTTCCCAGCATCTCATCACAAAAACAACCAATCTTGTCCCTTGTACAGGAAAGATAAAGAATAAAATGGTGTTTCCATTAGAAACTAGACCTGCGTTTTAAAGAAGAAAATCAGAATGTGCTTGGCAAAAGGGAGACACAAAAGGTCACACACGATGACCAGAAAACTGCATAACACTAGTGACAAACTACACAAACTGCTTGGCTGTCTTGACCAATATAGTGAACATACAACTTAATACAATGATAGTTTAAAAAAAAAAAAAAAAAACAGTACAGAAAACACAACATGTTCCTGGGTAGGCTGTACTGACTACCTGCCCCATCTTGGAAGCCCTTACTCCCTATGAGGAAGAAACTTCAAATACTTCGACAGCTCCTCGGTGTTCAACCTGGTACAGAGCTTGCTGACCAGGCTCCATGAAATCTCCCATCTCCATCCTGCACCTCCTTGACACCATCTCTCTATATAAAACCAGTCCTAGAATTATCCCTCAAAAATAATTTTCAATTCAGATGGAACACATCTGTATCTTAGGGTTAACCTTCTTCCCCCAAATCCTTTATGGGCAGAAAGTCCCTGTCCCCAGTACCTTGTCTATTTGACCCAGATCCGTGGAGGAGCTGAGAGTACTAGGACAATTTCACAGCTTGAAGGGCCCCAAGAATATACAAGTTGTTAAAAAGAAACCTCAGAAGCCTCAATGACTCAACAGGCTTTGATGCTTTCTTAATATTCTTCACCGGCTAAGAAACCTTTCTGTTGAGTTTCTTGTCACCAGCAGCACTACTAAACTCCTCCTCATAGTATGGGGACATGGTAGGCAATACAACAGGCTCTTTGGTATAAACACATCTGTTACATATTTTTTTCAACAAGCAAATATTTTACTAGCAATGTCAACTATTTGCAGGAAGAACTGCCACATGGGAAAAGGGAAAAAAAACCTTTTTCTGAAAGTGATTGCACATACTTTTAAAAAGAAAAGAGAAGAAATGCATATTAATATTGGCTTGACTTCCTTGCGCCTGCTTCCTGAATTCTCACAGAAACAAGGTAGCAATGCACAGTGAGAGAGCCACGTGGGGAAAATGCTTCTGTGAGAACTCAGCTAAGAATCCAAAATGGAAAGGGTAGGGGTGGTGGTAAAGAAAAAAGCTGCTGTTTTTATTTTTCAGTGTTGGCAGGGAAACTGAGAACAATGCATTTACACAACACAGCTACTAATCCTGTTCTGATAAATCCCAGTGAACAGCTTAGGGTCCACGGGGGCTTGCTGGTCCATCCTAAGGCAAGCTCACTGTAAACTCTATTAACCACTACATTATCATATAAGGCACTACAATAAGGGAAGGGAGGAGAAAGGGAAGGAAGAGACACACACTGAACAACTCCTCACCAGACACACCTGTGCAAAACAATTCCAAGGGTCTCCTCTCCTTGCAGGCAATGCCCCTGCTCATTCAGCACTACAGTAATATGCTCTAATATAATTGCAATTAGTTCACATACATTCCAACAAGTATCAGTTCATTTTGGTTTAAATACAATGGAGACATTAATTCCATCTCCGGGGTAACACTGGAGGATCAGATACACACTAAATACACAATTCAAGTGTAATCACTACACATTTGATTACAAATAACATTTTGGGTTAGCAGGAAAAATTGCTTGTTATATTTTTCTAATCAATATGTACATATTTAATTATGCAAAATATTAAAACACCACCATTACAAAACTTCTAAAATATTTTTAAATTCAGTAATAAACTTTTAAAATATTTTTTTGCAATTCCTACATGCACTTATTATATAAGTCTTAATAAGAGAGCATTCAATTTGCTGCTGGCATACAAAGGAAGCTACTTTAAAGTATAAAAGCTATACACAACAACGTTCTCATCTGGTTTCAGATCCTTTAGCTTCTCCCCAAATAAATCACATAAAACATAAGGGAGAGATGAGGAAAACACAGAGGCTTGTAATTGAAAATTCATAGTAATCTTTAGGCCAAGTTCATCAACACCAACAACCTGTAGGCACAGCTCACCAATGCCAATATCTCATAATAGAAAGAGATTTTGCATATAGCAAGATAACCACCATACAATAATCACCACCTTAATGGCTTTTCTAGTAATAAAACCAAGTTGGATCAGAGAGAGAGGAATTTTTACAAATAATTTAGAAAAAAATTCATGGTGTTTCGTTTAAAAGCATAGAATACTTAGTACTTTCAAGGTGGGCACCGATTCTCTCACACTGAGTTACCAGCAAATGGTGAGCTACCAGCAAATGGTGAGCTACCTTAAAATTTTTAACATCACTTTGTAATAAACGCAGGGGCAACTAAGAGAACTGCAAAACATAACCAGTTTTGCAAAAATTAAAAAAATTGTCCTTTAAGTATAATGTGACATAAAAACAAAATAAAACATTGCAAATTTAAATGTCCCATAAACAAAGGTATACTTTTTTTTGAGGAGAAACGCCTGATTACTATGTGGACTTGCATAAGCTGCTTTGAAAATAAAACAGGCAATAAGTTTTGGTTTTTAAACAAAAAGTAATGATTCTTCTTTTCTCATTTGTTACCATATTTCAAATCCCTCTATTTGTATTTTCCTTCTGACCAGTAATGGCAATAAAACAAAGTTAAATAAAGAGGGGCTTTATGTGTTTTTTTTTCAAATGTGTTTATAGAAACCAAGTCAGAGAGACAAAAATTTTTCAAAGGGAAACTTCAGGATGATCTCTCTTCCTTGGTAACTGCAGAGGATGGGTTTCTGAACTCTTCCATATACCAAAAATGCTGTCATAAAAATAAAGAATTAAAAATAGGGCAAACTGGGAGACTACAACAATGCAGTCAACACTGAGACAGGTTCCCCAGAGAAAAGCCTTCTGCTTCAGTGGGCCCCTGCAGAACAAGTTGCTGGCTAAGGAGTTTCAAGAGAGGGTAAAAGGAGGTGCTTACCCCAGCCCATTATTAAGAACTTAGGGCCAGAAGCAGGCATCCATGAACCCTCCTCCCTCATGCTCACCAACTACAAATAAGAATACTGGCTGATCTTGGTAGGACTCAGCGGGTATCCAGTGTAAATTGTTGAGCCTCGGGAAGACCCAATGTAGGACTGGGTGGCAAACTGGTGTTGGTATTGAGCAGGGGCCACACTGGCAGAAGTGAGGAGGCTAGGCCCAACACTGACAGGGACCTGGTGTACCAAAGTGCTAGGGTGGGTGGTGTAGGCTGCAGCATGCCTTGAGGAGCCCTGCGGGGAGAAAAGATGAGCAATGGAGCTGGTGGAGCCCAATGCAGCAGCAGAGGTGGGGGCAGCATACGTATACAGGTGAGGCTGGCTTGGCAGGTGAGCAGGGGCTGGGGCCAGGTGTGGGTGCCCCGTCGAGTGTAGCGGGCTGCCATGCTGGAAGGCGTAGGGGGCTTGGGAGAGCGGGGCCACAAATGCCTGCTGCCTGCGGGGAGCAGGGTTGCTGCTTCTCTCCTGCGAGGTTGGAGCTGACGATGACTGCTGGTTCTGGAAGGAGGAAGAAGGGAATGAGGAATCTTGAGGTCACTCTGGTTTAGGGCACTAAAGGCCAAGGGAAGAATGGAGGTTCTGACGTGTACTGTTTCTAGACTGCCAAAGCACAGAATTTCCCAAACTGGCAATGAATGCTGTCAAAAGTCAGCCACCCATCCCTCTACCTCTAGGCACAACAGATCCTAACCCAGCTCAGACAGCAGCAAGTTGCTCTTAAGTGTGACAGAGGAAGGGGAAGAATCAAGAGTTCACAGGGTTGCCCATTCCTGCAAGTTAGTGACTATTAATTCACCCCTATCCTGGTATTAGTGATTTTGACTTTCCCTAACCTTTTTTTTCTTTTTTTCACCACTGCTTTCTTTCGATCTAAGTTCTTTGTATCTTTCTTGAAATGTGGAGCCAAAAACACATGCAACTAACTTAAACTTACATTTGCACTCGCATGTGCTCTCTTTCTCACACATAGTTATACCCTATTGGCACCTTTTCATTATTGGTAGGTATACACATGAGCACCAGAATCCCGACTGAGAAAAGAGTGAACACAAATAGAAATAAAGTAACCTCACTACTCTATCAGAGAATGAGAGGGCAGGGGCAAATCCCAGACTCAAGCCTCGAGCCTCAAGCAACAGGTAGGATTAGAACCAGAAGATTAAACTGGGGTGTGTGTGGGGGGGGGGGGCGACAAAAAAAAAAAAAAAAAAAAAAAAAAAACTTTCCTTGTCTCTTGATTTAAGTAAACAGTGTGAGGCTCAGGTTATTTGTGGCCTGGGAGATAAGAGAAGAATCTGGTCTCAAAGCATGTGGTGGTACAGGACCAGACATGGCTAAAACATCCCAGCTTTATCTAAATTCCAGACATTTCTCTAACGTTTCAGGCTAGAGAAGAGAGGTCTCTAGGAAAACCTGGAATGCACATCCCAAACACATTCACAGAACAAACGAAGACACAAAGCACATGCAGATACAATGACGCAGGCCACAGAACACCAAATTAGTGACACAAAAGAAGCTTCATTTGGCTTTATTTCAGCAGTCCAGCCAGAAGCAGGGTTCTCCAGAGAGTAACAACAGGAGAGGGTCCAAACAGAAGGCAGCAGCCCCTAGTGCTTACCTGGCTAAGGTTCAGTGGCTGTGCTGTGCTGGTCCCCCCGCGTTGCGCTCGATACCCTGTGGGGGTGATACAGCATCCAGATGACTGCCCACTCACTGAGGCCACTGGCTTGGTCTTACTGCTTAGGAGACCTAAAAAGGAGTCAGGGCTTAATATCACTGAGCTAACATTATTTAGTCCACATTTGTACACAGTTTATGAGAGTTAAGGTCTCAAGTGTATCTTACTTCTTCAATTACATCTATACTAGAAGAGAGAGTGTATTATCTATTTCTTTTCTGTCTTTCCAAACTTCACAAAGGATCCTCAAAAGGGTTACTTGAATAAATATTATCTAATCACCTGTTTTATACAAGAAACTATTGGAAATACAAACATAAGAAAGATACCGTCTCTACCTCCAAGATGCATAGTTTTATGTAGGATGGGATTAAGTAAAAAGATGACAATGTGAAGCTGATACATTGGTAATTTTTATGATATTTAAATGTCAAAAGGGTTTATAGGAAGGCAAGATCCTATCCTGTTGGGTACTTGCGGTGTTCACATTTCAGTTTAATGCATTTTTTCCTTTCTATGTTTCCCAGTAGGCAAACAGAGCACTGAATTCTCACTGACTTCTGAGAGTCTATATTCATTGGGCCCAAGAGTGGACAGAGGTCCTAATAGAATATTCAGTAGCCTGGTATCAGGAAGTTCTACCTTGTCTTCAATGGGACAGTCTGCAGAGAACTAAACTGAGGCTTGAAACAGACCCTCAAATTAGAATCCTGTTTGACTGTAGCAGTAATTTAATCCTAATAAAACACCATTTATACAAGTATAATACAGTCGGCTACGCTGGCAACCAAAAATTCATCCTCCCCTTCATTGGCATAGAGTTGCCACTGAGAAGAAGCTACCTAGACAAGACTATAGTTACTGGGCCTCCTTGCATCTAGGTGGGGTTCTTGGAGTAGTGTTCACTACCTTCCAGGCTAAAGGGTTTAAGAAAGGAGGCTTGCCTCCTCCAAACTCTCCTTTTGATTGGATGCTAAGAGTTCCAAGATTCTGTGGTCCTTTAACTCACTATAGGCCAACCAGAAACACTTGCACTGGGAAGTGACATGAGTAAAAAAGTATACTATCAAGTTAAACCATGGAATTTTGGGATTTGTTACTGCAGCTAGTATTGCTCAACTAACACAAACTGAATCAGAGAGCCTAAGTTCCAGGATCTAACAGAGCAAAAAAGATAGGTGATTAGGCTGATAATAAAACCAACAAAAGCATCACTACTGTGACATTAGGTAAGAACAAAAATCTAAAGGACATATGTTTTCCAAAACACTTTTGTGGTCATAGTCAAATTATCAAGTCCTGTCCTCTTCTAGATTGCCATATTCAAACTATCTGTGATAAATCTAATTGCCTGCTAATTCTTCCTGTCATACAACATAAGCCTTGTCCACTTCCTACCATCAGCAGTGAATGTGTTTGAGAAACTAAAATGACACCAAATACAATCTTCATTTTTATATTATTCCAAGTAAAACAAACCCTGGAAGATAACTGATGGCAAAAAATAATTTCAGATCACAGAGAACTGATTTCTGAATTAAGTACTCTTTAAGAATATCTATGCCAAGCCGGGCGCGGTGGCTCACGCCTGTAATCCCAGCACTTTGGGAGGCTGAGGCAGGAGGATCGCGAGTTCAAAGCCAGCCTCAGCAGTGGCGAGGCACTTAGCAACTCAGTGAGACCCTGTCTCTAAATAAAATACAAAAAAGGGCTGGGGATGTGACCCAGTGGACGAGTGCCCCTGAGTTCAATCCCCGGTACCACAAAAAAAAAAAAAAAAAAAAAAAGAATATCTATGCCAGCCGGGCGCGGTGGCGCATGCCTGTAATCCCAGCACTTTGGGAGGCTGAGGCAGGAGGATCACGAG
Organism: Tamias sibiricus; assembly: GCA_025594165.1. Taxonomy (NCBI): domain Eukaryota; kingdom Metazoa; phylum Chordata; class Mammalia; order Rodentia; family Sciuridae; genus Tamias; species Tamias sibiricus. The sequence continues at coordinate 104,654,279 of CM046658.1, read as the reverse complement.
TTCAAAGCCAGCCTCAGCAATGGCGAGGCACTTAGCAACTCAGTGAGACCCTGTCTCCAAATAAAATACACAAAAAAGGGCTGGGGATATGGCCCAGTGGTCGAGTGCCCCTGAGTTCAATCCCCGTACCACAAAAAAAAAAAAAAAAAAAAGAATATCTATGCCACTGGCATAAGTATATTTAACCAAATACTAAACATATACCCATTAAAGAAGAATTCATTTCTACCTGTGAAGATACCACCTACCTGAGGCCTGGGTTGCTACAGTGCAGTCACCAAGCTGAGTTTTCAGTGGAGGTACAATGATGGTACGGGTGCCAGTGCCATCTGCCACAACTCTACCAGGCCCCTCCAGCAGCGGCCCACTATTGCCCCGGAGAGCACTCAGGGTATCAGTGGAATATGGGCTGCTTAAGGAGGAGTCAGAGTCTGGAGAATCATTGACAGTGACATAACTGATGACATTAGACCTCGGTTTCAGGCCAGAGCTAAGGAAAAGAAAATATGTGAAAATTCAACTGCCCTTTTAAGCAATATGCCTGACATGGTCTCTCATTCTTTCATGAGAACAATGATAATAGTAATGATAATAGCAGTAGCAAACTTCTAAGTGCTTACTATCATGCACTACTTCTTATGTCCTATGTGCATCTCACTGAGTCCTTACAATAATCCTATGAAGTAGTTAGCTATTATCCCCATCTTGCAGATGAAGAAACTGAGGCACAGGGAGATTAAGGAACTCACTTAAGATCACATAAAGAACATGACATTTCACCTCATAATGGTTGGAGATTTTATGCCAATTTTTTTTTTTTTTTTTTTTGCAAAACAGCAGGGTGCAACCATTATGTGAAGCTTTTTTTAAAAAATGCACTGGTATTAATTAAAAATCATTTATTACTAAACTGTCTTTGGTGCAAGATTAGGATGCAAGGAATACTCATAAATGTATGATAATGTGGTGGCGAAAAAAATTATGCAGTAAAATAATAAAATATGGTAATGGTAAAGACAGGAACTCAGACCCAAGGCAAAATGACTCCAGAGTTCACACCTGCTCCATGTTGCCTCTTAAGTCATTCTCATGCACAGTTATTTCAATAATATTCTTCAAACACCACTTTTTTTCCTATCACCTCTAGACTATAAATGGTTCCTTACTATCCTAGTCAAACTTTTCACCATACATTTCTTTAAACAGGTTGCTTTGCTGATTCCTCCTTTACTGTTATAGTTTAGATCTGGAATACTCCCCCAGAGACTCATGTATTAAAAACTTGGGTCTCCAATGCAGCAGTGTTCAGGTGCAGCTTTTGGGAAATGATTGGAAGGTGGTGGAAACTTTGGAGGTGGGCCTAGTTAGAGGAAGCTGATCACTGGGGGATACTTTGTTGAATCTCTCTCTTTTTCTGCTTTGCTCCACCATACCCTTTTACCACATATACTATATTGCCTTGCTGCAGGCCCAGAAACTACAGAGCCAGCTGACAATGAAGCTCTGAAACTATAAGCCAAAATAAATCTTTCCACAAGTATTTTGCCACAGTGATGAAAAGATAACTAACACACTAGCTTTTCCTTACTTTTTTAATAAGACTGGCTCCAATGAAAGCAATCAGGCTGATTATAATTCATACATAACCTCTGCTATTAGCACACCACTTTCCTTCACTGGAAAGTTTACTTTATCTCTTCCCCAAATCAATTCAATGACACCTTTTAAATCCACTATCTTACAAATAGCCCTTTTGAACTAATAGACTCTAAATTCCTTCTAAATTTACTCTTTCAAATTAATTTAAAATTTACTTTTATGTGACTCTGTAAAGTCTCTTAAGTTTCTTTCCTGTGTGAATCCTACCTTCTCAGGTAAAAGCAGAATTATTCCCTATTCTATATGCCTAACACCAAAAGCCCAATGAAGAATATAAAAACACAGAAGAATCAAGGCAACTAACTATGCTCACACTGAGAGGTGTGTATCATAGTTCTTAAACTCAGCTACTTCCTTTCAGCAAACTGCCTAGTTAAGAACTTGGACTAAGATGCTAGGATAGGAGGAAATATTCTGGTATTTAAATTCTCCAGCTCTTAAACCACATAGCAAAGGGCAAAAGGAAGGGAGCCCTAACAACACTGTTCAGGTCTGTTCAGATTAGGAAATTGAACAAATTTCAAATATCTCTTATCTACCTACTCAGTAATTAAACTGTTCATATACTCAGAAGTATGGTACCTATTTTCAGATTATAAACCTCCTTGAAGACAGCAATCATTTCTGTGGTATAACGTGCATTCCAAGCCAGAGTAGTCAAACAACTTGATATAAACCTGTTCTCTTATATATCAGGAAGACTGATTTAACAGATGAGTGTGTCTAACATTAGGGAAAACTTAACAATGCTCAGTTATGGGAACTTAAGTGTTTTGGCTGACTCATCCAAGGTCACACTTCCAAAGCACCTTCTTTAGTCCTTTTCTTCAAAGTCAAAACTGCACCCCATGCCTGAAGTCAACCATTTAAGTCCAACAGAGCCACGGAACCATTCATCTGTCTTACCTATTGGGCTTATATTTACTGTCTTCTTCCTCATCGGTGTCACTTCGGATAGTGATGACGCTCACAGGAGGGCTGGGAGTATCTGGAATGATGATTGGCTGATGCTGATCTTGAACAGGGACTAGGGAATTATAAGATGTGGTACGGAGAGGACTGCTCCCAACCAGAGAATAGACTTGGGAAGGCAGAACATCCAGAGAGGATCTGTAGAGAAAATTCACAAGGAAAAACTGATCAGTTCTTGGTTCCCCTAATTGCACATCTTCTCCTGAGACTGCTTTCCAATTTGCTCTTTTGATTCCTTTTTACCTAACCATTAGGCTAACACACTTAACAAAGAAAAAAATTTTTTTTCTTTCTTTTTTAATTTATAATAGTAGTATGTATTACAATTCATAGTGCACATATATAGCATCTTTTTACATACAACTGTTTGTATACAAAGTATATAAGTACCATTCAGATCTTCAATCATGCATTTAGGATAATGATATCCATCTCATTCAACCACCAATTTTTTTCCTTCCCCCCCCTCCCTCCCCCTTGCTCCCTCCTTTCCCCTCCCTTTCTTTTGACCATTCTAGTGTTCCTCTAATCCTCCTATGTACCCTTATCCAACAACACTGTGAACTAGCCTCCTTATATCAGAGAAAACATTCAGTATTTGGATTTTTGGGATTGGCTAACTTAGCATTATATTCTCCAACTTCATCCATTTACCTGCAAATGTCATTATTTTATTCTCTTTTATTGCTGAGTAAAATTCCATTTTGCATATATACCACATTTTCTTTATCCACTCATCTACTGAAGGACATCTAGATTGGTTCCACAATCTAGCTATTGTGAATTGTGCTGCTATAAACATTGAAGTGGCTGTGTCACTGTAATATGCTGTTTTTAAGTCCTTTGGGAATAGACCCAGGAGTGGGATAGCTGGGTCATAGGGTGGTTCCATTCCCAATTTTCTAAGAAATCTCCATACTGCTTTCCATAGTGGTTGCACCATTTTGCAGTCCCACCAGCAATGTATGAGTGTGCCTTTTCCCCACATCCCCTCCAACATTTATTGTTGTTTGTGTTCTTGATAGCTGCCATTCTGACTGGAGTGAAATGAAATCTTAAGAGTAGTTTTGACTTGCATTTCTCTAATTGCCAGCAATGTTGAGCATTTTTTTCATGTATTTGTTGATTAATTGTGTATCGTCTTCTGAGAAGTGTCTTTTCAATTCCTTAGCCCATTTATTGATTGGGTTATTTGTTTTTTTGGTGTTAAGTTTTTTGAGTTCCTTATATATTCTAGAAATTAGTGCTCTATCTGATGTGCATGTATTAAATATTTGTTCCCAATTAGTTGGCTCTCTATTCACCTCACTGATTGTTTTTTTGCTGAGAAGAAGCTTTTTACTTTAAATCTATCCCATTCATTAATTCTTGGTTAACTAAGAAAATTTTGTGTTACTTTGTTTTATAGTACTGAAGATTCAACCCAAGGGCAGTCTATCACTGAGTTACAACCCCAGCCCTCTATATTTTTTATTTTGAGACAAGGTCTTACCAAATTGCCCAGGCTGGATGTGAATTTGTAATCCTCCTATCTCAGTCTTCTGAGTAGTTGGGATTACAGGTATGCCCTACCACACCTGGCTTTAACTATGAAAGTTTTAGTGAAAATTTTACTACTCTGGCTGGAGTTTTTCCAGGGACAAGAATAGCAAAACACAAAAGAATTTATTTTCATGTGTGTGCCCTTTACCCCAGAGTTAAATTTCACTCTGCAAAGTGGGCAGAAAAAACTAAAGTATCATAAAAGTGGCCTGGATTTAAAGATGCAGAAGAGAAAAAGGATGATCACAACTAGATACACACCTGGTGTGCATGTCCAGATGAAAATGTCAGTGTCAGTGTCAGCTCTTGCTCAATTTGGCAGGTACCTGTTGCTCAGACCACAAGTATGTATACAACACCCCTATACTGGCTAATATGTCTCACACTGGCATACTTTTAACCATCAGCTCTAACAAAGACTTACTTAGAAGAGACTGAAGTAGACTGCTTATTCTTCTTTGAAGGGAGGGAACTGGATTGTTGTCTTACAACATGAGCAACACCAACATTCAGGGGCTGAGCAGTGGCCAATGTCACGTGGTTAGTCAGCAAGGATGGCTGCTGCATGATAGTGCTGTACTGGTTACCATGAGAGTGGGCATTCCTAGACCAACAGAAAGAAAGGGAAGACAGAATTGCAAAACCACTGAAAAATCCAGTGTTAAAAGTATTTAAGACAACTAAATACAACTGCATTTTAAAGTCAGGCACCTGGATGATAAAACTTGAGGATTTCACTATATCATTTCTAATTACTTAAGACTTTCTTTAAATATTGAATAAATGATTCCTGACCTCAGAACCTATGATTTTATTATGTTCAAAATTTTCTTATAATTCCATCTCCTTGCTAATATGAAGTTTTAAAAAAATTTTAATTCGGTCTAATTAGTTATACATGACAGTAAAGTTTTTTTGTTTTGATTTTTTAAAAGGATTTCAAATAAAGATAAATTTTCCCTTATTTTCTTCCTAGACTCTCCATATCATCAAGTACTTCTATCTTATAGATCTATCCTTGCAAATCTCCCAGAGAAAAATGGAAGGTACTTGCCTCCAATCTGCTAGCTGCTGGCCACTCCCCATGGCCTCTGGGATCACTGCTGTGGGCTGGACAGAGTTGTGTAGTGCTACCCCAGGCAACTGTTGCCAAGTTGAAGGCAGGAGAATTTGTTGAGTTCCACCAGGCCAAGCTTGCTGTAAAGAAACACACACACAAAAAAACATCCGAACTTGACTCATTCTTGCCTTTTTCTTCTAGTGTTTTTTTTTCATTGTTGTTGTTTTGTTTTTGTTTTTAGATTGAAAAAAATATTTTTGTATCTTAAAAAAGTTGCTTGTAGATTGTTAACTTGCAGTGATTAATAAAGAAAGTTCAGAGGGGCTCATGGCTACAAGTCGTGTGAAAAGCATATAGAACAAACTGCTTTTTTTAGGGGGGGGGCTACCTCCACAACCTAGCTAACAGTGCTAAAAAATGAAGATCCCTGCAGTTAAGAGTTTATATTATACTGGAGAGAAAAGGAGTCTGAAAGTTCAGAGGTCAGCTCTGGTTAATGTTGGAGTACCATTTTTGTAACACTTGTAAAATATACATCCCTAGAAAGAATTTAGAGGACTCCCTTGGGATTAAAAAATAGAAATGCCAAAATTGGAGTTTGCCAATCAGATAAAACATCATATCAATTCAACCCATAAAACATAGAGCAGAATATTGTTCCCTTTTTTTTAAAAGGGTAATGCTTAGAAAAAAGGAGCCAGATGTAGATGAACAAACATGCTTATGCCAGCAAGAGAAAGCTTAACACCATCATTTGTAGCCAAATAATAGAATTAAAAATTAAAGCAGTAAAATATTTGAGAAATAGATGCAGAACACATCATATTGTTTTTAATAGTTGCCTAATATTTGTTTTATAGAAATATACTTCAACATTAAAACTAATTACTGCAAGAAAATACACCAGTTCTAATTTTTAACAAGCTATGTCACTTGAAATAGACTGAGCAATAAATATGTTTTCTGTACATCTTATAGAAATTTTGGCATTTTCTGAAAAAATGAGAACATATTTGGACGTTTCCTTTTTAAACTTGAATTCTGCAGTACAATTACCTACAATACTTGGGTACATATGGTTCTGTTTCATGAATTTCAAACTGCAAGGCCATCAACACCCTGTTTTAAAAATATTTCTGCAAGTAACAGATCCACTTGTTACAAATACCGGTTCCAAACAAGAAGCCTTCAAAGCAGAGAAACTGCAAACACGTCCGCTACCATACGCAGAATTTAAAACAAAACAAAACAAAACAAAACAGAAAATAAGAGAAGTATGTTAAGTCACACCATGCGTCTTTCCATAAGCCAACACCTGCACAAGACAAAGCATGTAGTTTAATACAAAGCAAGAAATAACATTCCAACGTGAGGCAGAAATCTGGCGTTCCAAGCGACGAACTGTTTTGACAGAGGAAGAACAAAAAATATGCAAAGCTTAGCAAATGGCTAGTGCAAACTTAAGAAAAGCAGCAAAGGAGAAGTATCAACTAACATTCCCAATCTCAAAACTATAGGTGAGTGAGCTGAAAGCAGAGGCTTGGATTGACCAAGTTGGAAATATATGTTTCCCTTGCATTCAGGTTTTATGTCTATGAGAAAATTGATCTGGAATTGACAGAAACTTTTATAAACTGAAAACCAAACAAGTTCCAAACAAATATGTTTCTGGAAGTGTTTTCACTCATGTAAGTACTTTAAAAAGAACAAAAAAATTAAAAACTACTTTGAAAGATGAGAAATATCAGGATTTAAAAGTAGCAATTAGGTCTTCAAATGCTTGCCTACTTTTAAATTTCAAATAATGAAATACTGGAAATTCTAACTCCCCCAAATAAACAAAACAAAACAAAAAAATCCAAAGATCACTCTGAAGGTTACTAATCTTGAAATACACCTCAAAGTCCTGTTTGTTTTTCCTCCTGTGTCTAAGCCTGACACTACTACAACTGCATCTATATTCAATGTCTTTTCCCCATGACTTAGATATGTATTCACATAGTTTGTCAATTATGTTTTTATTCTTGTATTAAGACCTATTTGTAAAATAATTAATTTTTCCAAATACCTCTAAAAATGAATTCACTTTTAATTTCAATAAACCAAGTGACCTACAAGCATATTCCAAAGGGAACATCTTTAAATGGAAGATAGAAGCTGCTACTGATCGTGAGTGCCAAAAAGAGCTATCTTCACATGTTCACTGAAGGAAGGTTAACGTTAACTGATTAAGCAATAAATTCAGAGAATCTTAAGCATTTCTACATGCATAGACATTTTAGAGGCTTAAAATAGCAAAAAAGGAAAGAAGCTAACTTGCCAAGGTGTTCAAATTTTGGCCATCCAGGTACCTGTAGCAAAGCCCCATACTAAAGGCCATTTCCTTTATTCTCAAGGATCAGAGTGTAAAAGGTAGGGCAGAAAACAGGTAATAGTGTTGAAGCTTCTGAAGCTATATCAAGAGCTTTTACCACACAGGGCTGGCAAAGAAGAATCAAACTGGCTCTTTATAGAGCCTCACTGAACATCAGAATCAAACAGTGCTTCAGCAAATGTTGAGGAGGAAAACAATGAGACATTAAAGATGTAGCAAGAACACAGCCACAAGATGGCACATGCTTCCATGCCCTCTGCAAAGACTAAGCTAAATTTTTTTTTTTTTAAATAAGAAAACCAGAGGAAAACAGAACAAAAACAAACAGGAAAAAATAAAAAAAGAAAGAAACCAAAGAAACTCCGTTAGTAACACAATCAAGTGAGGGGAATTACCAGTACAGCAGCAGTCTGTTCAACCAGCGCCGGCCGGCCGGCTGCGCAGCTCAGAGTAAAAGGCACCGCATACTGCGGTGTGATGGTGGCTACTTGAGGGTGGAGAGTTGCTACCATTAGTGGTGTACAGCTTCCCTGAAATGTAGATTAGGCAGGTGAGTGAAACAAACACCGAGGCAGGTTATCTGGATTCAGAAGGGTTCTCATTCCCCCCAAGTTATTACCAACCACAGTCATTTCAAATCACCTAAAATGCATGTACATAATACAACTTTTCCCCTTCAACTAGCAAAGCACTGACCCATTAGGTCAAGTACCAATGGCATAAAGCAAAAAAGTATAGGAATCTTTCTTGGGCCAGACTCAGAGGATTAGTTCTATGAAACAAAGGCATTTATCAAGAATTCTTCCTCCTGCTCATAATGTAGAGTTTTTAGATTTCAGAATTTTCTTCATGTTATGAGTCATAAACATTTCCATACAGAATTTATAAAAATCTCAAAGTTGTTACACTGCATAAATACTTCATGGTTTTCTCAATCACTTTAGTTTTCTGTTCCATGGCAAGTATAATTCTCGAAGCATTGTACAGCCTGGTTAAACCCAAAGAATGAGAGAATGTAATACTTGAAGAGGCATCCTGTTGTGATTCAGCCTCTCAACTGATAAAATTCTAAGAGTAAGCAAAAGGAACACAAAAGGAACCTTATCTTTTGGAATCAAAAACATTGCATGTGTACTATATCTTTAAAATGCTGTGTGAGAGAGGACTTCACCCCACCAAATTAGAGTAAACTTACTCAAATGACCACTTCTTAGTGTCTGGATAGTAATCCTTGTAAGACACTGGAAGAATTGCAATAATGTCAGGAATGAGAATATAGTTCCATTATAGATGTTTCATTTTAAGACCACTGAATCGTGACCAAGAAAGATCTTATATTCCAAGCAAATACCATTTTTCTAGGGTAAAACATTTGATTCTCAGTAGGACTTCAGCAATATTGAACTTCCATATTGCTCTGATTTTTACCTGTGTAAGAACTCCTGATTGTATCTGTAGCGGCTGGGCAGCCGGCGCCTGGGGTACAATTGGCACAGCATTATCCATCCTCACAGGGAATCCAGAATGCTTTGTTGTTGCTTGCAGTCCAGCTAGTGAAAACAGTATCACAATGAAATTGCTTAGCTGGATCTGAGAGTACTATTTGGGAAATTTTTGTTGTTTTTTATTTTTTAGCTTTTCCACTACTTTAGACTTTAGTTCTAGACATTTAAGATAAAGGAGTTTCATTCACAGGACTCTCAGGAATTAAAAATAAAAAAGTGGGGGAGAGAGAGGAAGAAGTGGTTCCCTTCAGGTTAGATTAATGCAAATACATGTGACACGGGTGGTTTAAGGTAATTCCAACATTTTTTTTTTAATGTTATAAAATTTAAAAACACAATACTCATCCCATCCTCATCAATAGTACAGGCAAAAAACAATCAACCATCCTTCAGTTAATGTTACATTCACCTTTTTAATACACTGGGGCGGGGCAGGGGGAGACTTTTGAGTATCTCTAAAACTATAACCTAGTAAATAAAAAGACTTGATTATAATTATAACTTTGGGTTAAACAAGAAAAATTATGAAAAACTCAGTAATTTAAAATCTAAATTATCTTTTTACTAAGATTGCTTAAAGAATTTTTTCCCTCATTCCTCAAAATAATACAACCCAGTTCATAGTCATATATTTTATCAGCCAACAAAAAATGAAGAAATTGTGTCTAGGATAAAAATATTTTTTAAAAGGACATTTTGATTTGTGGAAACTTTATTTTAGAAATCTACTCTTGTCATTGACAGTTTTTTAATATGGCTCATTTTTGAACAACTATGAAAATCAAGAAGTCATTGCTGCCATTAAAACAGTGACCATGTCTTATTTTTCTTTTTATTCTTTGTGATCTTCACACTCATTCTGAATAAATATTTCTAATAAATAGGAATATCTCATTCTAGGGAAAGGGGCTCAAGATAGTTGTTTCTTTTTGCCAAGACTCAAAAAAGAGTGTTCAATGATTTCTTCTAAACCTAACCTATTTAAAAACTTTCAATATAGAAATTTCAAGTTCCTATTATGCCTATGATCTGCTTATGCCTACAATTTTACATGATACAAACATTTTAATTAGAAGACACCATCACTGACATTTTCATCACCAACTACTTTCTCTTAATATTACTAAATTAGTGTCAAATAAATATAACTCATAAACCATAATATTGCTATTTTCAGCAAGTCAGTCTTCTAATTTTTCACCTCAGTAATTTATAAGTGATTTAGTAACAGGTTATCATCAAGAAAAATACCTTGTTGAAATGTACAAAGTAAGAGCCAGGTAAAATCAGAATTAAAACAACCTAATGATAACCTTTTCCTAAAATTATACTTATATAACAGCAAAAAGTAATAAATTAAGATATCAAGATTAAAAAGTTGCCAGCCATGCTTCCTCAGGTAATGTGTCTAAATAAAGTCAAGCAACAAAATTCTTAACTATAGTCCCAGGACACATGGCTAACTTCAATAGCCTCCTATAAACTGGCAGGAACTGAGAAGGTAAAATTTAGGAGGAAATGTTCAGTACAGAAGCTCATCCGTGGCTCTCAGAGTGATAAAGTAAAAGGGGACAAAATTACAAAAGGATAGTTACCCCTGAGCAAAATGTGTATCTATTTTGGTCAACTGGAAGAATGTGGAAAGTAATTTATAGTACTGACCTACAAATGTGACTCTGAGTATGAGATTGTTATAGTTATTTAGGCTAAGCCACAACAGTAGAGTTAAATTAAAATTCTTGTTCTTTCATCCACAAAATGGAAATAAAGAGTAACAAAAGGCAACACTGGGAAAGGTTCTTCCTGAACCCTGATCTAAGAGGATTAGTTCTTCTTCTTCTTTTTAAAATTCTTGATTCTTTCATCCACAAAATGGAAATAAAGAGTAACAAAAGGCAACACTGGGAAAGGTTCTTCCTGAACCCTGATCTAAGAGGATTAGTTCTTCTTCTTCTTTTTAAAATGTTACTTGTGTTTTAATAAATATGGTCCTTAAATATAAAGAACCATGGATATATGGATATATGATAACCTTTTCCTAAAATTGTACTTATATAACAGCAAAAATAAATCAAAATATCAAGATTAAAAAGTTGCCAGTCATGCTTCCTCAGGTAATGTGTCTAAATAAGAAAGTCAAGCAACAAAATTCTTATCTATAGTTCCAGGACACTGCCTAACTGATGAGGGTCTTTCCTGCTCTAAGTATAGGCATCTTATAAAAAAATGGATGGTAAAAGAAAAGTGGGCAAGCTAGACCAGAGGATTGGGGCAGAAATGAGCATATGGTGATGGCTGGCAAGTCAACTGACACCTCTTTACAGTTATATGAGTTTAAATACTGAAAGGCAAAATGGAATAATACTTCAAAATACCTCATGAATCCCCTATCTGGGTTCATATCATGGTTTTGCCATAAACAGTTATATAAGACTGGGCAGGTGAGGATTTTCCTCATTTATAAATTGGGAATAATGATATTACCTACCCCCTAAGATTGATTGTGAGGATAAATTAAAACATAAAATCAATCAGATTATCTGGCATATGGTTATACATACCAGGTATCATTATCACCATCTTAATTTCAAAACTCCCTTTCATTTGAAAAGTTTAAAAAATTTCTCTATTAGCTCCTTAGGTTATTTAGACTTCCTGGATAGGGGGAAAAAAAAAAAAATCCCAAATCTTATACTTACCTAATTATACCAAAAAGGATTATCCCACTTTCCCCCTCTACCTCTTTAGTTTACATTTTGTTTTATTAAAGGAATCTGAAAGTTCTTCTGCTTCAACTCTGATGTATCATCTGAGAGGAAGCAGTAAACTTTAGGGCCCCACATATGAAAATTATTCCAATAAAACCCACTATGGAAAAGGTTGGGGAAGGGTTGGCTAATTATCTAAAATTAGTAGAAGAATCACTCAGTATCTGACAACCCAAAGTACAGATTTGACTACTATGAAGCATATATAGAAAGTAATTTGGTAAGTTAGGCTAAATTTGCATTTACGGATTTTGAATCTGCTCCTCCGCTCTCCCTGTGGTTTCTCCCTGGTTTACATGGCTATCGCTCTCCTGTCCTCCCGGTAATCTGTCAGTCTCCCCCAGCCCCTCATTTCCTTCTGCTTGCTCCGACTCTGTCAGAAACCAAACAAACACAAGAGTCACAGTCAATAAAAAACTAAAAAGTAAAAAATATAAAAATGCTACCTGTTTCTATGTAAAATGCTATGACAAGCCTGAATCCCAGTTTATTCCCACAGGGTATTAACACTGACTTTTTATTGGGAAAGTCATATATGTCATCATAAAACATCTATAGCATAACTAAGCCTTCTACATGGCTTATCCAATCAATAAACACACCTTTCCCATATTTGAGGAAAAAAAGGAACTGGACAGACTGAATTACAGAACAACAATAAGAAAATGAAGAAGGATGGGAATGTGAAAATTAACATCTTACTGTAACACATGGAGTAAGCCTCTTTCTTCAGCTATTTTGTTCCTGTTAACAGAACTTACAGGAACAATGATTCACAAGCTGAAGCATATAATCTTTTTTTTTTTTTGGTACCGGGGATTGAACTCAGGGATACTCGACCACTGGTCCACATCCCCAGCCCTTTCTTGTATTTTATTAGAGACAGGGTCTCACTGAGTTGCTAAGTGCCTCGCCATTGCTGAGGCTGGCTTTGAACTCACGATCCTCCTGCTTCAGCCTCCCAAGTGCTGGGATTACAGGCATGCACCACCGCGCCCAGCTTTGAAGCATATAATCTTAATGCCTCCCCACACAAGCATCTCAGCTTGTATAATTTTTCAGTTCAATAAATGATCTTTATTACTGAATACAATTTAGGAGGTTTCTACATTCTTAAACATGATTTTTACATTTTAGAATAAAATAACCTTTTATTTGGGACATAATTTTATTTTATGATGGACTGATATAGAAAATTAGACTCCAAGATACAGCAAATCTGCTAAAAAAAAAAAAAAAGTTTTTCCCCCCAAGATGTATATGTTCTACATGTTGGGAGATACACAAGACATTGATACCAGGTCTCAATGGGCAAAAAAAGTGGCAACAAGTATTCAATTAAAAAACAAATTGAATTTCTATAATGTGTCAAATAGCATCATAAGTAGACAAATAACAAATATAAAAAGAAAAATCAACTTGTGGTATTACCCAATTTCAGTTATCATTATCATCAGAAACAGAGTTTAAACTTATTAAAGATCAGAACTAAACAACTAGATCTGCCTAACACAAGCAGGTCTGCTAAAATACCATACAACATAGAGTTCCCCCACTTACTTTGAAAAGCAGGTGGACATACTATAAATGTTTGTTGGAATGGATCTGTCTGTGTGCATATCTGGGTTGTTCCAGGCTGTAAGGAAACACCCTGCTGTGCAACTCCAGGAACTGGTGCAGCAGATGATGGGTACAAAGCTGACTGGTAGTTTAGTAATGAGACATCTGAATTAGCCAGAGAAAGAGTAGCAGCTGCTGCAGTAGAACTGGAAGCTAGAACACTGGCCTAAAAAACAAAAGAATTATATTTATATACTGCTATAAAGTAGAGATAGACAATATTTTTATATATATACAATCTATACTGAGAAACCTAGAACAAAGTTTTAAAATGCAATGTTCATTATCTTTGAAATAACTCTGCTTAAGAAATTTTCCCAATCCCTAAACTTAAGGCATACTATATAGTCAAATAAGCAAACAAAAGAATTACAAGTGGTTATTCTTTGATCCCATACTAGTCATAGCTATATAAACCTCAATTACCTCTGCACAAAAATCGCTAGATGGGAGAGATTCCACCACATCTCATATGCCCTCCCATTTGAAAGTAGACCTAGTTAAGAAACTGTGAAGCTTACAAACTTCAGAAACAAACTTAAATGTAATCATCACTAAGTTACCAAAAAAAAAAAAAAATGCAAAAAACTACTGCAGGAAGCCACCTGTGAAATGTGCATGGACCTTTTAAGCACTGAAGCCAGTGAGGGGGAAGGTCTGATATTTGGGAACTTATAGCGGCTATCCCGCTGTCAAGATGGCCTGATACACATAAACTCCCTCTCAGCTGTGCCCAAAAAGGTCCTGTGCAGCACCTGAGGTGGGTGTGACCCATTAGGAAAGGAGCAACCTACCTGCCCCCACCTCTATCCTGTTTTGGCAAAGAATTTTCTATTGAATTCCTTTGATCTAGTCCAATACAAATAAAGCAAGCACCAGCTCCCCTCTTTGTTAGAAGCTGCACCCGTCTGGTCAGCTTGGCTCAATGCTTCCCCGGCTCTGAAACTATTTTTCCTGTGTCCTGTGGTTATTTCATGGTACTACTTTGCTAGCTTTTACTCTTAGCCAGCCCATCCCTCAGGAGAGGAACCTTTTCCCTCACCCACGTGAGACATGAGCGAGAAACTACCTTTAATTTATTGGAAATGCTCTTCAACAAAGTAATAAGACTTAAAGTCCTTCTCCTAACTGGGAGAAAGAATCATTTGACTGAACTCAGTTCAACAAACAGCAGTAAGTAGTACAACAGCCCATTTATTTGACTATACTAAAATTTATGAGGGCATGGATTAGGCCTTTGTTTTTTTGTCAGCAAGTGACTAATAGGTATACCAACCTACACTATCTTCCATCACTTTTGCCAAGCAGAAAATTCTTATGAAGTAACAAGACCACCAAAACAAAAACTCATTTTGGTTTCTTTACCTCACCCTGCACTCCTACTAGTCTCTATGTCACTTAGGCTTGAGTTTCCAAAATCATTTACTGAATACCTGATTGTGCACTGTATTGAGCTGGTTGCTGAAGCTCATAGTTAGATTTGTGCTTGTATTTGGTGCAACATGTGTAGTGAAGGGACTCTTGATCTGACTCACTGTATCATACATGTGAACCCTCCGCTTACAGATCTCCATGTTCTGGAAACAAGACTTAACACTGAAAGAGATTAAAGATTCATTAAATGAATGCTGAAATTTAAACAGACAGCAACTAACTCAAGACAACTACACAAAGTTTCTTTTCCCCCCACACACTTTCAGAAAAAAACTCAAGAGATTTTATAATCAAAATAAGGAAAGATACACATCTAATTTTTAATCTTGTGACTTATCAATGAGAAAGAAAAGCATCAGTAAGCCAGATACACAAACACCAAAGTTGCTCTTAGTCAGTTCCATGTAAGACAGTAACTCGAATCAAGAGCTATATCATGGCAAAAGTCCCAGACTGTACCATACTCACTGATTGCTATGTGGAAAATCCAGAAGGTGAGTCATTGTCACAAACTGATGGTTAAGAGTTTTCAGAGGAGTAATTCTCTTATCTGCATCAATTGTTAGCATTTTTTTTTAAGAGATCAATGTATTCTCTTCTATCTGCCTTCTCTGCCAACATGTCTGTTCCCTCTAAGTCAGTAGACATATTCACCTTCCAAGGAAAATTTAGAAATATTAGCACTTAATGCATCTGCTTTTTTTTTCCAAAAAGAAAAAAAAAAATAAAGAAAGAAAATGAATATTTAGTGTTGGCATTTGAGAAAAGAAAAACATGGGGAAATTCTGTTTATTATAGTATAATAATTTTCACAGAAGGAAACTTCTTTATGCTGCCTAAGTGGTAGAATAAAGCTGAATAAAAACCATCTTTAAAAATTGGAACAGCCAGGCATGGTGTCATACCAGCTAGGTGTGGTAGCACACACCTGTAATCCCAGCAACTCTGGGCTAGGGCAGGAGGTTTACAAATTTAAGGCCAGCCTCAGCAACTTAGTGAGGCCCTAACCAATTTAGTAAGGCCCTATATCAAAATAAAAATTAAAAATGGCTGGAATGTAGCTTAGTGCTAAAGTGCCCCTGGGCTAAATCTCCAGTACCTAAATAAATAAATATTTGAAACAAATGCATTAAGCAAAAGTGATTATTATTACTTGAATATAAAAGTTCCTATTGTTGAAAATTAAATGGCATAGTAAGTACAAAATGTTTAAACAGAGTTTGGAATATAAGAAGCACTCAATAAATGTTAGCTATTATGTAGCTAATTATTCAGTACAAAAAACAACAAGAAAAAAAACCTTCATAAACAATATTTTAAAATCTAATATGTAATAAGACCATGCTTAATGCAAAAGCAAGAAAGAAATATACACATAATGAATATACCATATTAAAAATTCTTGGAACCACAAGAGCATTTTGGAATATTTGCACTGATTGGTCAGGCATTCCTAACCATAAAATCCAATAAGTTCTGGAATCCAAAGCTCTTCTAGCATCATGTCAGTGCTCAAAGAGTTTCAGATTTCAGAGCATTTCGGAATTTGGGTTTTTGGATTAGGGATGTTCAACCTGTAATCCTAAAAGTATCTATGTTAGGATTTAAATGTTCTTTTTAACACATGGCAGAATACTAATTTTTTCTGTAAAACCTGAAAACCAATACTAAAAGACAACAGATTAACTCTGTCTTTAGTGTAACAGAAGTGTGTCTCTGATTAAAGAAACACATAAATGTCTGACTTTGTGAAATTTGCCACACTTACCTGAGCCATGTCATCTAAACAGTTAAAAATGTACTTCCGGGCTTCTTTTGATTTTATTCCAGTCTCCAATTCATGTTCTTCAGGTGTCTATAAAATATGGATTTTTAAAAATTCCATCTGTATGCTATTTTCACATTTTAGCTAATTTCACCTTTTATTCTAAATTAAAACCAGAATACAAAGAGGCAAGTATTGTCACCTTGCCAACCATAGATGGCATAGATTACAACCAGAAAATCTTCTGGTAGAGAACTGTGATCCTGATATCTGCCTACCCTTTCAACAGTGATTAAAATAAACTTGCAAGAATGATGCACCACAGCTCCTGAAGAATGTCAAACAAAAGCCATTACCATTTTTCTAGTGAAGCCACTTTGAAATGAACTGATATCGCAAATGCTAACTGTTCAAGAGGCTAAGAGGCACAGTGTCACAGAGTTAATCAAATCACTCTGATTTTTCAAATTAAAGGAGTAGGCTCAGATACTTGTTTCAAGAAAACATATAAGGCCTAAATGAGGACAGTTTGAAAAGTATACTATTTTATCATGTTTATTGAAAATTCTCTACAAAAGTTATTATTTCTCTGGTTCTTCATACCACTTAATGATAAGCACTATTTTCAACATCCCCCTCAACTGCTCATTCAAAATATATAAAATAATCTCAGCTAACTGAACCAGCACTTATTTTATTTTTTAACTAAGGATAAGGCCACATGAGTACAATGAATGGTTTTTAAAGTGCCTCCTCCTGCAAACACACTTTTCCCACCTCCTTTCCCTCTTCTACCTCAAGAATTTAATAACTGAAGTCTGAAGTCTGAATTCAAAGTTGGGGATGGGGAATACAGGAATAGGTAATACAGTAGGGAAGACAAACCTTAAGCCTCCACAGTGGATAACCCAAATTAGGATCTCTGTTGAAAAACCTGGTTGTTTTTGTTCCAGCACTAAGAAGATATTCAGCTGGCAGGCCTTGTGTTTGTGAAATGTAACGAATCTGAAACATTAAAACCATTAAACATCAATTTGGAGTGAAAAAGGAAATTACTGAACACTTTTACACTAAAACATTAACACTAGCCAAAAAAAAGGAAGGTATTGCAAATGAATGAACTCTTTAATTAATACAACTGAAATTTACCTGTAAATAAACATAAATACATAATGTTAATCCATTCACAGGTATTATTCAAATATTTATTTAGTTACTACTATGCTATGAGAGATGCTATTTAAAAGGAAATCCAGTCTTAATATTTATTTATTTAGTTGGTTAGTTAGTTAGTTATTTGGGTTAAAACCCAGAGATACTTAACCACTTGGCCACATTCACAGTCTCTTAATTTTGAGACAGAGTCTTGCTAAGTTGCTCAATTACTGAAGCCTCCTGAGTCACTGGGATTAATGGTATATGCCACTGCACCCAGCCCAGTTTTGAAAATTTTGAGTGTAATCTCTCACTTTTTTGTTAGACTTTTGATACAATGTTCAGAAAACTAAATTTAGATTTCTTAGACATACTAGAAAAGTTTCTAAAATCTCTTTCATGAAGTAACTTGTTTAAATGCATTATCAAATGAGATTAGGAAAAAAATTCTTCAAACTCCTTCTTCTTTGGGTTCTATAGCTCTTATCAACTAACCCTACTCTAAATACCCACAGAATTTATCTCTCAACCAATACATTTAGTACTTAATTTAGCTTCTCTAGCCCCACACCAGTAGGGGGCAGGTACTGTATTTCATTCAGTTAACATTTAATGATTACCTCCTACGACTAGGATAGCAGCTCTCAAAAGTGCATGGTGGTGCACGCCTGTAATCCCAGCACTTGGGAGGCTGAGACAGGAGGATCACGAGTTCAAAGCCAGCCTCAGAAATAGCTAGGCACCTTAGCAACTCAGTGAGACCCTGTCTCTAAATAAAACACAAAAAAGGGCTGGGGATGTGACCCAGTGGTCAAATGCCCCTGAGTTCAATCCCTGGTACCACAAAAAAAAAAAAAAAAAAAAAAAAAGAAAGGCATACTAAAAATTAATCTCATTTTTTTTTTAAATCACTACACTGATTCCAAGAGGCACATTTAGTCACATTAACATGAAATCAGAGTATCTATTATAATTAATAGCTATCATGGTTTAACTGGCACAATGTTTTCTTCTTTCTTAGAGGTACGGAAAGAATCATGCTGGGCTGGGGTTGTGGCTCAGCGGTAGAGCGCGTGCCTAGCACGTGCGCAGCCCTGGTTCGATCTTCAACACCACATAAAAATAAATGCATTGTGTACAACTAAAGCAAATAAATAAATATTAAAAAAAAGAATCATGCTGCTTAAATTTGATGAAATAATGTACATGCTCCTTCATTATCCACAATATATATATTTGGAGCAAAACTACATGTAGTATCTAGTCATTCATTCTTTCAATAAGTGTTTATGGAGGCAAGCAGTGAACAGACGCAGTTCTTACTCTCATGGAGTTTGCAGTCTAATAAAGGAGACAAAGACTGAATGTGTAATTCAAACTGAGTTAGCATTGTGAAGAAGAAAAAAAAGTTTTCTATAAAAATACATAAAAAAGAACCGGGCATGGTGGTGCATGCCTGTAATCCCAGCACTTGGGAGGCTGAAGCAGGAGGATTGTGAGTTCAAAGCTAGCCTCAGCAATGGTGAGGCACTTAGCAACTCAGCGAGACCCTGTCTCTAAATAAAACACAAAAAGGGGCTGGAGATGTGGCCCAGTGGTCGAGTGCCCCTGAGTTCAATTCCCAGCCCCACAAAAAAAAAAAAAAAAAAAAAAAAAAGAAGAAGAAGAAGAAGAAAAGGAAAAAAAAAAATACATGAAAAAGAAACCTGGCCTAGACTCGGGACTGGCAAGGAAGGAGAAGCTCCTTGGGAAAGTGACACTTCAGCGCAAAAATGATTAGACACTCACTAAATGAAATGAATAGGTGAAAGCAAAGCATTCAAAGGAAGGGCGCAGCATGTACAATGGCCTGTGCTGGAAAGAAGCATGTTATTTTATTCTTGGTACTGGGGATTGAATCCAGAGGCACTTTACAACTGGGTATATCCCCCAGCCCTTTTTAGTTTTTATTTTGAGACAGGTTTTACAAAGTTGCTGAGGATCTTGCTAAGTTGCTAAGGCTGGCCTCAAACCTGTGATCCTCGTATCTCAGCCTCCAAGTCGCTGGGATTATAGGGATGCGCCACTACACCAGGCAAGAAACATTCTTAGAGTATGTTGAAATGATGCTAATGAGGGCAGAGGAGAGAGGAAGGGAAGGGACAGTTCCACATAGAAACTCAGGTCATATTAAGGATGTAATCCTTCATTCTAAAAGCAATGGAAAATCATTGAAACCAAAAGGTATAACATATTCAAATTTGTGAGTCAAAAAAAAAAAAAAAAGCTCTGGAAAAAGGATTGTAGAGATACCAGAGTAGGGAAGGGATATGGTCTAGTAGTTCAGGTAAGTAATGAAGCCTGGACTTATGTAGAAGCACTGGGGGTGGGGGTGGGGGATGAATATAATCAAGAGGTATTTAGGACATAAAAATTTAGGTGAGGGCTGGTTGTGGCTCAGTGGTAGAGCGCTTGCCTAGCATGTGTGAGGCACTGGGTTTGATTTTCAGCACCACATATAAATAAATAAAGATCCATTGACAACTAAAAAAACAAATTTAAAAAAGGTGATATGCATGCCACCTACATACATCCTACAATACATTTTCCTTCATAGAATTTATCAATTGTACTATATAATTATTTGTGTAATTACTTATTTAATGCTTTTCCCATTATCAAAACTACAGCCTATACAAGGAGAAAGACAATGTTTGTTTTATTCCTACTGAATCCCTAATTCCTATGGTACCTGACACAAAGTAGGTACTCTCAATAAACACATAATGAAAATTAACAATATATGATAAAATAAACATAAAATACACCAAAATATAAAGGGTTACCTCTGAGTCATACAGTTGAATCAAATCTTTGTCTCTTGGCTTACACCATCTTTTCTGATTTTTCTATACTGGTGCACTTATGGAATTTAAACAGTTAAAATATTTTTTGGGGGGGGTACCGGGGATTGAACTCAGGAGCACTCAACCACTGTGCCACATCCCCAGCCCTTTTTTGTATTTCATTAGAGACAGGGTCTCACTGAGTTGCTAAGTGCCTCACCATTGCTGAGGCTGGCTTTGAACTCGTGATCCTCCTGCCTCAACCTCCCAAGTGCTGGCATTACAGGCATGCGCCACCGCGCCCGGCCTAAACATTTAAAATTTTTGATATTATAAAATGAAAAGTGTTTCATCATGAAAGTAGAATCATCCTAATATTTCCACAAAGCTTATCAACAAAAATTTAAACAAATTTGTTATTTTAAACAATTAAAATACTTTTGACAAATTTGAAGCTATTAACCAGTACATACAGAAGGTACACACACTTCAAGACTGACAAACATGTGGTATAAATCTCAGGTGTAACATCTGTGAAAAATTCATAGCTAACATCATATTTAACAGTAAAAAACTGAACACTTGTCCCATAAAATGAGGAGAACAAAGACGACCACCATAGATATTTCTATTCAACACTGAACTACCACTTCAGTGCAAAGCATTTAGACTAGGGAAAAAAGGATATTTGTAGATGACATGATCTTGTACACAGAAAATCATAAGGGACTCTAGAAACTATTAGAACTCAAGTTCTACTAGAAAACTATTGCAATCAACAGGATATGAACTCAATTACAAAAACCAACATTATGTCAATACACTAATAATGAATAATCTAAAAATAAAATTTTTTAAAAATCCTTCACTGCCAGGTACAGTGGTACACACCTGTAATCCCAGTGACTTGGGAGGCTGAGGAAGGAGGATTGCAAGTTCAAGGCCAGCAATTTAGGAAGGCCCTAAGCAATTTAGCAAGACTTGCTCTCAAAATAAAAAAAAAAAAGGGCTGGGGATGTAGCTTAGTGGTAAAGCACCCCTGGATCAAATCCCCAGTACCAAAAAATTTAAATTTAAATTTAAAAAAAAATTCATTCACTACAGTATCAAAAAAATACATGAAAATAAATTTAACAAAAGAAGCATAAAACATGTACTCCGAAAATTATAAAACATTGCTAAAGAAAACCTAAATAAATGTAAAGACATCCCAGGTTTATGGATCAAAAGACTTCATACTGTTAGGTGCTGATACTTAAACTGTTTGATCTACAAATTCAATGCAATCTCAATAAAAATCCCAGCTGGTTTTACTGAAGAAATTGACAAAATAATCCTTCTGAGTTCATATGGAAATGGAAGAGTCCCAAATAGCCAAAACAATCTTGAAAAAAGAACAAAGTTGTAGGATTCATACTTCCTGATTGTAAAAATTACTACAAAGCTAAAGTAACCAAAATAGTGTGGTCCTATACAAAAAGATAAATATAGAAGCCCAGACCATTTAATGAGTAAAGAGGTGTTTTCAGCAAATGTTTTTTCAGACACTGTGAGAAATGAATATCTGCATCAAAAGAATTAAATTGTACCCTTACCTTACACAATAAACAAAATTATCTCAGAATCAAAGACATAAACTTAAGAACTTAAATTATAAAACTCTTAGAAGAAAACTGAGAGGAAAAACTACAGGACATTGGATTTAGCAATGATTTCTTATATATGATACCAAAAGTATAAGCATCAAAAGAAAATGTAGGCAAATTGGACTTTGTCAAAGTAAAAAATACTGGTGCATCAAACAATACATCCATAGGTAAAAAGGCAACCTATGGAATGGAAGAAAGCATTTGCAAAACATTGGGATTAACATCCAGCATATAGACACAACTACAGCAATAAAAACACAATATCCATATTTGAAAATGGTCAATGGATTGAACAGACATTTCTTCAAAAAAGCTATACAAATGTTCAATGAACACATGAAGAAAGATGCTTAACATCAATAATTAGCTGTGTTAGGTGGGACAAGCCTATAATCCCAGCAGCTCAGGAGGCTGAAACAGGAGGATTGTAAATTCAAAGCCAGCCTTCAACAACTTAGTGAGACCCTATCTTTAAATAGAATATTTTTTAAAAGGGTCAAGGATGTGGTTCAGTGGTTAAGTGCCCCTGGATTCAATCTCTGGTGTCAAAAAAAGAAAAAAAAAATCACTAATTAGGGAAATGAAAACCAAAAGCACAAAGAATACCACTTCATGGGCTGGGGATATAGTTCAGTTGGTAGAGTGCTTGCCTCGCATGCACAAGGCCCTGAGTTCAATCCCCAGCACCACCACCACCACCAAAAAAAAAAAAAAAAAAAAAAAAAAAAAAAAAGAATACCACCTTCATACCCACAAGGATGGCTACTATCTTCAGAAAAACTCAGAATAAAAAAGGTTGGTTAGGATGTGGAGAAGTTAGAACCCTCATGCATTGCTGCCAAGAATGTAAAAATGGTGTGGCCTGTATGGAAAACAATTTGATGGTTCCTCAGAAAGTTAAACATAGAATTACCACAACCCAGCCATTTCACTCCAAGTTACATAACCCAAAAGAACTGAAAAAAGGGACTTACATATTTGTACACCAATGTTCATGGAAGCATTATTCACAATAGCCCAAAAGAGTAACAACCCAAGTGTCTATCAATAGATGAATGTATTTTTTAAAATGTGGTATATGCATACAATGGAATATTTGTTTAGCCATAAAAGGTAATAAAGCTCTGAAGCAGCAACAGGAAGGAACCTTGAAAACATGCTAAGTAAAAGAAGCAAGTCACAGAATACCACATGTTATATGTGATGTGTATGATATGCCAGAATAGGCCAATTTATAGAGAAAGTAGATTCGTGGTTGCCTAGAGGTGGGGGGGAATAAGGTGGTTAGGGGAGAATTAGGGATTAATTGATAATAGGTACTGGGTTTATTTATGGGATGGTGAAATGTTCTAGAACTAACCATGGTGATAGCTCTACAACCCTATGAACATACTAAAAACTACTGACCTGTACACTCTAAATGGCTACATTGTACAGTATGTGAATTATCTCTATAAAGTTTAAAAAAACAAACCAAAAAAAAGCTGGATCTTTCCATATGAATCCTTTTGTATCACCAGTGATGCAACAAGACAAATCATCCCTAATCTATTCCCCAGCAGCAGCATCCTATTTATTCAACATGAGAAAAACTAATTCCTTCTACCACATAGTTTCACATCAACACATTACAATATTCTCACAATTACCAGATCAATTCTTTACAAGGAAAGCCCCAATTGTGTGTACTTCAGCTTCTAAATCTAATTGTATTTGCTTTTATTTCCTAGGAAATTTACAATACCAATCTGTTTACTAAGATTGAAGGGATACCACAAAACAGTTGAGGAATGCCCTTAATAGCTCAGAACAGAGTTTGTCCAATCTGTTTACTAAGATTGAAGGGATACCACAAAACAGTTGAGGAATGCCCTTAATAGTTCAGAACAGGGTTTGTCCATAAATTAGCTGAAGTTGTATACAAAAACTGAGCCACAAGTCCAGCCCCAAAACTCCAGTTCTTTATCTTTACTTTTACATCTCAACTCACAAGATATGGTAGTTAACTGAAGCTAGGTCTCTAATAAATCATAATAGATATAAAAAGTACCACTCTAAAGTAATAGAAAATAAAATCCTTTTGTTTATTGTAGAGTTGCGAATATAATATTAGATCAAGAAAGAAGGTATAGATAAATACTAGACCAAGAAGGAAAGTAGAAAAAATTCTACTATACCTGAAAAACTCTTTAGTAATAATTGGACTCCTCTTTTCCTATTATCTAAAGTATCTCTCTTCCTCTGCAATGTTTTTCACTAGTAACTACAGTTGACTGATCCTTGAACAATGCCATGAGGTGCTGATCCTTAACCCCATGGCTGAAAATCCACATGTAACTTTGACTCCCCCAAAACTATTAAAAAGCCTGCTATTGACCAGAAGTCTTACCAATAACATGAATGGTAGATTAACACATTTTTTATGTTATATATATTACATGTGGTTAAAAACATGCAAGGACCACAAGATATCACTTCTTCCTGCTATATACAGTTTACAAGAGTGAGTGTTAGAGTGGAGATGATAAGCATCAACATTTTAAGTAGATAATCAACTACACTTGAGCTCACCACAACTGCAACAGGAGACTGCTATGAAATTATTATAGTAGTATAATAAGTACTACAGTTAAGTTCATGCAGTTATGATTTAATACTTCATCATGTTTATATTTCTCTAAACTGAATGGCTTCATGTATAGTCTATTTGTGTAAGTTTTGATAAATATTAACTTTTTATAATAAATGTGTATATATTTTATGGTAATATAAATGCTAATAGACCATTATCTACATATATTTTATGCATCCATGACATACCTAATTTTTCTTAATTTTTTTTCAATATTTCTAGGCTACATGGTTGGTCAGTGAGTTTTTCTAATTATTCCAAATCTAAACGAAAAAAAAGGTCCATGCAAGTGGACCCATGCAATTCAAACCCATGTTGCTCAAGGGTCAATTGTATTTGTTATTTCTATTTCTATCCACATAAACATTCTTACCTGATCATATTCTGAAGCACCAGGATAAAGAGGCCAGCCCAGGAACAGCTCAGCTATTACACAGCCCAGTGACCACATATCAATAGCTTCACAAAATGGTAATCCAAGAATAATTTCAGGGGCTCTAGCCAAAACAAAAATATCAGATAAAAAAGTAAACATAATGGGAGAAATTAACTATGTTGACTAAATCCTGTTTTAGTATCGGCTAAAGATTCATTTATTTAATGAAACTAAAAACAATCAGTCAATTTAGAATTCAGAATTTTTTGAATTTTAGAAAGATAATATAGGACATAAACCACGTATTACATAATAATCCCAATGGGCAGAGCAATACCCCATAATCAAACACATTAATATTTCTGGCAACACAACAAAGAACAGACATATGAAGCTAGCTAAACGAAGATTCTATTTTTATTTATTTTTTTTATATTTGGTACCAGGGACTGACCCCAGGAGCGCTTAACCACTGAGTCACATCCCCAGCCCTTTTTATTTTTTATTTTGAGACAGGGTCTTGTCCAGTTGCAAGGGCCTCGCTAAGTTGCTGAGGCTGGCTTTGAACTTATAATCCTCCTGCCTCAGCCTCCTGAGCCACTGGGATTACAGACATGTGCCACTGTGCCCAGCTAAATAAAGACTTTAAATGGCCCCACGATGGTTTCAGTTAGGTCTTGCCAATAAAAAGAGTTGTTTATATCAAACTTAGGGAACATTTTCAATTTTTGAGAACTTTCTGAATGTTGGAATCATAAAGAAGCATAATTTTTTTCTTTTTATTATTAGAAACTTTTTAATTATTAAAAAAATCAATTAGGGCTGGGAATGTGGCTCAGCGGTAGAGTGCTCGCCTAGCACGTGCGCGGCCCGGGTTCAAGCCTCAGCACCACGTAAAAATAAACGCACTGTGAACAAGTAAAGCAAATAAATAAATATTTTTTTTTAAATCAATTAAACCTCCTAGTCAATAAATACACCTTTGTGAAAAAAATGCTTTCTGTAAAGATATGGTGGTTGTCAGTATACTCTAGAGCCAGCCTGTCAGGGTCTGAAACCTAGTTCCATTATTTAATAGCTATGGTAGACACAATATTTAATCTCTCTGTGCGTGCCTCAGATTCCTCATCTATAAAATGAATTAAGAGTATCTATCACACAGTGTTGCTGTGACATTTAAATAAATTAATATATTCAAGTTCTTGGATAAGTGTCTGGCACATGGCAAGAACTAGGTTTTATATATATAATAATAATTATTGTTATCATTATTTTAAAACTTGGAACTCTTTTTTGTGCTTTTAGAAAAATTCATTTCTATTAATACTTATGTAAGAACAATAACCATAGGGAGCCTTAAAGAGAAGCATAAAGAAATCCATAAACTAAGAATAAAGTGCTGTCCCCATTTATAGAGAAAGAACCTAAAGCAAATAAAGATCAAGTAATTTGCCCAAAATCACAGTAAATAGTAGAGCAGAGTCTGTCTAGCTCCAAAATTAATATATCAGTCTATCTTTCAATGAATAAAAGTTACAAACATAACCATCTACATAAATCTATTTGGCATGGTGGTATACATGGGTGTTTCTGACTAAAATTAAGATAAAAGAGTAGGTTCAAAAAAGGAATAGTAGAGACTGGGGTTATAATTGAGTGGTAGCAGACACAATGCCTTGGGTTTGATTTCTAAGTATCTCCACCCCACAAAAAGGTGCAGGGGTGGGAAAGAATATTAATAGGTAATACTACTAATAATAATAATAATACTAAATGACATATAGTGCTTACTATGTGCTGTGCATTGTTCTAAGTCCTTTTATTTGGGAGGGGGGTACTGGGGATTGAACTCGGGGGCACTTGACCACTGAACCAGATCCTCGGCCCTTTTTTGTATTTTATTAGAGACAGGGTCTCACTGAGTTGCCAAGTGCCTCGCCATTGCTCAGGCTGGCTTTGAACTCTCAATCCTCCTGCCTCAGCCTCCCAAGTGCTGGGATTACAGGCATGTGCCACCGTGCCCATCTTGTTCTAAGTTCTTTATAAATGTTGAATCACTTAATCCTTACAATAAATCCTAAAAAAAAAAAAAAAAAAATAGGCATTATTGTGTGTCACCAACTCTGTTAATTTTTTCATATTTTAACATCCCTGAAATTAAGAAGATTCTTACAAATGAGGGTATATTTTAACGGCAGTGCTTTTGCTTTCTTAACTGGTACTATATAAAAAAATGTCATATCTTATAATCAGTGGTATCTTAGATTCTGTGTAACAGTGTATTATCTCCATTTGACAAATGAAGAAACTGAGAGGTTATTAAATAATTTACCTGAGGCTACACAACTACTAAACAATGGTGCCCATTGTCTGGATCTAGAATCTGAACTCTCAAACACTATACCTTCTTCTCTAATGATTTCCTTTCCTTCTTACAACATCACAAAATTTGGATCCCTAAGGACGCTCCAGAACCAAATGGAAAAGCAAATCTCTCCATGAAGAACCATCTAACTAGTCATGTATCCTAGGCATGAATTGCCTAGGCTTCTGAATTTTTAGTTTCAAGTAATATATACCTGTTGTTGCATTGTGTGTGCAAGTGTGTGTTGGAGGAGGTGGTATTTGAGCAAAGAAGGTATGAAGTAAAGATACTTCCCTAAAGAATACTCTTTACAACTAATTATATATAAGAAGTAGACTTCAGATAAAACAGGGTAGACTGGGGGTCTCCCCAGGGTTTAAATAAAAACTTTCCTGATCTTTATCCTAAAACAGCATATTACTTAGGTTTGTTCAGACTTACACTACTCAGTAGCTAAGGGTAGAACCAGTAATATCACCAGCTTTTGTGGTATTTGAATATGAAGTATGGTTTTCTTCACCAAAGAAACAAGCCTTAAAAGTGATATTTCTGCAAGGAATGGTGGCACACATCTGTAATCCCAGCTACTTGAGAGGCTGAAGTAGAAGGATCACAAGTTTGAGGTCAGCCTGGGCAACTTAGCCAGACCCTGTATCAAAAAAAAAAAAGAGCTGGGGATTGTAGCTCAGTAGTACAGCACTTGCAGGCATGAGGTTCTGGGTTCACTCTCCAGTACTGCAAAAAAAAAAAAAAAAAAAAAATTGCTCCTGTTGCAGGTAGCTAGAACCATGTATTACTGATGGAATTTCAGAGTTCTATTAAATTCCCAGCATTATGGCATGTTTTTAAGATCACATAAAACTGGAGCACTGGGGCTGGGGATGTGGCTCAGCGGTAGGGCACTCGCCTAGCACGTGCGCGACCTGGGTTCGATCCTCAGCACCACGTGAAAATACATGCATTGTGTACAACTAAAAGCAAAAAAAAAAAAAAAAAAAAAAAAGCTGGAGCATTAATAAAGCAGAGTAACAGTACCCAGAAACAATACAAAAGCTTTTCTAAAATTGAAAAAGAACAAAATTTTCTACTGTCAGTGAGCAGAATCATTAATTTTCAAGTTTATGACAGTGCCAAAAATAGTTGGCAAGGAGAGTGTACATGGCTTTGTGCCAAAATAAAAACTGGGCTTAGAACATTGAAAGCATCAACTGGAAAGCAGCAGAATGATTTTGCCATTCCTATCATACCAAGAAGACATTTTAAAGTCCAAAAGGTATGTCACAAGGGAATGACCAGGCCACCCAATAACTTACTTCTTTAAAAAGTTAGCACATGATATATGATAACTAGTAATCCTATAAAGCTTGAAGTCTCAAGGAAATTAGGGAAAATACTAATTCCACTCCAAAAACCCCATTCAAAAACAAAAAAAAAAAACACACAACTGAAAACTGGCTGGAATCAGTTTTTTCATTTGGTCTCATCCTGTTTCTGTGACAAGAAGCAGTTAAGGATTTTCAGCAAAAACTCACTCAAAACAGCAACTATTCCCTTACAAACAGCCAAGTATTAAAAATAAAGCTGCTCAGTCCAAAGGCTTTTCATCATTAGGGCCTAGAAATGTTAGACTGAGCTAACTCTGGGAACCAGGAAGACTGAAGTTATTTTCTCCTTTGCCAAACAGTAAACCATCATTAGAGGAGGTTTACCTCTAAGAAGGTAAGAAGTGAATGTTTTAAACTCTGAATTCAGATTATAATTCTTGGAAATATTTTCATTACATCTTTTCCCTTGGTATCCATTCTTTCTCAATCCATCAAAATATAGTCTATGGAGGGACTGGGTATATCATCAGTGAGAGCTTAGCATTAATGAGGCCCTAGGTTTGATCCCCAACAACACACAAAGTCTATGGACACTAAAACCCTGGTTCTACATCATCTGTATAAGAAAGCTGAATTAGATAATGACTCTCCTAGGACCCCTTCCAATTCTAATATATAACTGGGCAATTAAAAAGATTATCTACTCAAGCATAGAAAAGAGAAAGCTAAAAACAACAATAAAAAAAACCTGACAGTATTCACTTCAGTAGGAAAATGGCATTAACTGTGCTTCGAACATAGTACTCTCTTCTTCAAAGATACATCCCATCCTCAAAAACAAATACTAAACAGGCTCTAATTACTATTGCCAAGTGGAAGAAATATCACCCGTGCCTTTTGGATTCCTAACTTTCAACTTCTTTGCATTGAAAAATTCCTTCAAGAGCATAGTTTTATTTTACTGGCACCCAGATCAAACTGAGATTGGGATAGCTTAAGAGCACAAATCATTTTCTGGTCATTTTCATGAATATTCTTGTTACCTTTTTTCCATTTCAGAGGCATCAAATCTACTTACTTGCTCAGTGTTACATTAAAGTCTAACTTCCTACATCTGTGGCTTAGTTGAAACTGTAGTTTCACTGTTAGAGGAAATTAGATTGTTATTGTCTATACTTAGCTATACTTTTCTTCTCTAGATTTTATCCTTCCATAAGTAACAAACAGTGATCTTAGCTAGAAATAAAGGCTAGTTAGTTTGTTCAGAATGGAAAAGCATTACGCTGGGCATAGTGAAATCCCAGCAACTCAAAGAGGCTGAGGCAGGAGGATCACAAGTTCATGACCAGTCTCAGCACTGTCTCAAGATAAAATTTTAAAAAGGGTTGTGGGTGTAGCTAAATAAATAAGAATAAAAAGCATTGAGCATGTAAGTATGGCAAACCTTTTTCCCTAAAACCCAACACCCCAAAAGATGGCAACTTTTCTTGGAAATTTACATTGTATATTTACAGTAGACCAGAGAACAAAGTATATTACTTCTACTGCCAGAATTATTTAGCCATGCCCATGGCCAACACAAATAGCTCTATGGCAAGTTTCTGCCAAATGAAAATCTTTTGGCATCTATTAGCAAGACAAAACAATGTAAAACTAAAAGGGTGGGTAAGAAAAAAGGCTAGGTTTGGAGCCAGAATGATTTGCCAGCCAAAAAGATTTCACAGAGATTTTCAGAAAGAAAAGAAAGTGAGAACTTAACAGATTCTATAATGGCAAAAAAGCAACAACAAAAGAAGCATAAGAGGACACAACCAGTGATAAGGAAGAAATGCCTGAGCTACTATTCCATCTGCCTTAGGCTCATTTATCAAATAGTACTGTGAAACAACACAATGCACATGTTAAATTCCTAACACAGTTAATCTGTGTTGATAAGCCCTTCAATATTAATTTATTATTATCAATAATAAACTTGGTAATAAACATAATGAACTCCTGTTTTTTAAGAGCTAAACTTAGCTCAACTTAAAATTATTTTTATGGGGCTGGGGTTGTGGCTCGGCAGTAGAGCACTTGCCTAGCACATGCGCGGGCCGGGTTTGATCCTCAGCACCACGTAAAAATGCATTGTTATTTTTGCACAACTAAAGCAAATAAATAAATAGGCACTTTTTTTAAAAAAATTATTTTTGGTCGAGTGCCAAAGACCAAAAAATGAGACAAACATAGGAAACATTGTTAAGCTCAAACGACAACTTAAATTAAAAGGATAAGGAAAGGGTACAAAGATCAGCAACCTAATACTGAAAATTATTCAAATTGCACATTAAACTAAACAAATCTCTTATACCCGCAAATCTCTTTATAGCCTTTAAGTGAAAATTCCATCAAAAATGATTTCATGGACGGGCGCAGTGGCGCACGCCTGTTATCCCAGCACTTGGGAGACTGAGGCAGGAGGATCACAAGTTCAAAGCCAGCTTCAGCAATGGTTGAGGCACTTAGCAACTCAGTGAGACCCTGTCTCAAATAAAATACAAAAAAGGGCTGGTGATGTGGCTCAGCGGTTGAGGTCCCCAGAGTTCAATCCCTGGTACCAAAAAAAAAAAAAAAAAAAAAAAAAAGATTTCATGAAAGAATAATTCTCTGTGCTCTCCCTATATCCATTTAAAAACTGCTGTTATGCTAGGGATGTATTTCAGTGGTAGAGCACTGGCCTAGCATGCACAAGGACCCAAGTTCCATCCCTGGCACTGGAAAAAAAAAATTAAAAAAAATTGCTGTTACCTGTCTTTGACAAGGCACACAAGTAGTTAAAGAACACCTGCAGGCACTGAATGAAGATTCTGAAAGCTGATAAGCCCTCATCCTTCTGCTGTGATCACCTTCTTATCTCCTTTAATACTCTGAAGGGGATGCTCAGCTAAACTTTATTCAGTGCCCCTATAGAGTGTTTTATATAGTTGTACCATATGTATACAATATACGACAGTGGTGGGACTGCTCAAAGAAGAGTATTAAAAGCAACTGTAAAGGGGGGAGAGAGGGGAAGAAAAGAAAAAAAAAAAGAAAAGAAAAGGTGGTTGAATGAGATGGATATCATTATCCTAATTGCATGATTGAAGACCTGAATGGTACAAATATACTTTGTATACAAACAATTGTATATAAAAAGATGCTATATATGTGCACCATGAATTGTAATTATTATAAATAAAAAATAAATTTAAAAGAAAGAAAATACCAAAGAGACCAAAAAAAAAAAAAAAAAAAAAAAAAAAAAGCAACTGTAGTTGGAATCTAAAACTTTTAAGGTATAAATAAATAAATGAAAGTGAAAATCTCAAAATTAGCCAAGGATGGGGCTGGAGTTGTGCCTTAGTGGTAGAGCGCTTGCCTAGCATGTGTGAGGCACTGGGTTCAATTCTCAGCATCGCATATAAATAAGTGAATAAAATAAAGGTCCAGGGCTGGGGTTGTAGCTCAGTGGTAGAGAGCGCACCTTGCACATGTGAGGCACTGCGTTCAATCCTCAGCACCACATAAAAATAAATAAAGGTATTGTGTCCATCTACAACTAAAAAAATATTTTTTAAAAAAAAAGGTCCATAAAAAAAGGCTATTTTTCAGCAATGGCGAAAAAAAAAAAGGTCCATCAATGTTTCAATCCCCGGTACCCAAAATATCCATCATTTTTAAAAAATTTTTAGCCAAGGTTGCCTTATGATAGCATGAAACCACAAACCAAAGGCTCTCAGTTTCCTTACCTTGTCTCAAGTAAAATATGGCATAGTTTTATAAAACCATAAAGAGATTAAAATAAATAAGTATGGATTAAAACATAATGTTAACATGTGGGAAACAGTTTGCTGGTTCCTCAGTAAGTTGAACTTAGAATTACCATATGACCCATCAATTTCACTCTAAGCTATATACCTAAAAGAATTGAAAATAGGAACTTAATAGACTTGTACAGAAATGTTCACACCAGCATTATTCACAATAATCAAAAGGTAGTTACAACCTAAGTGTCTATCATCAGATGAATGGGTAAATACAATATGGTATATACATACAATGGAATATTATTTAGCCACAAAAAGGAATAGTTAAGATACATGCTACAGCATGGATTAACCTTAAAAACATTATTCTTAGCTGGGTGCAGTGGCACACGCCTGTAATCCCAGCACTTGGGAGGCTCAGGCAGGAGAATCAAGAGTTCAAAGCCAGCCTCAGCAATGGCGAGGTACTTAGCAACTCAGTGAGACCCTGTCTCTAATAAAATACAAAAAAGGGCTGGGGATGTGGCTCAGTGGTTGAGTGTCCCTGAGTTCAATACCCAGTACCCAAAAAAAAAAAAAAAAAAAAAAAAAAAATTCTGTAGATTGTTTGAATTGTTTCATTTGTTTCTTCTTCTTCTTTTTTTTTTTTTTTTTTTTGGTAGTGACAACGATCAAATCCTGGGCCTCATTCATTCTAGACAAGTGGTATACCACTGAGTGACACTCCCAGCCCATTTCATTTCTTTCTTTCTTTTTTTTAATGCCTTTATTTAATTTATTTATTATTATCATTTTTTAAATGTGGTACCAGGGGTCAAACCCAGTGCCTCAAGCATGCTAGGCAAGCACTCTACCACTGAGCCACAACCCCAGCCCCCCCCATTTCATTTCTTGATTGAATGTTTTTCATGATCTATATTTGATGCATGACTACTAAACTACATATCAGATTCCTTAAAATTAATAAATAACTAAAGGAGGTGCTAAGAAATAAAAGCACATTTAAAAAGAGCCTTGGTTATGGTATAGACAAAATTATATATATCAACATTTAAGTACTGTCCCAATAATTACTATACATTAAAAAGGAGAGTTATCAATCTAGAAATATAAATCACTAAAGTATAAGTTACTTGGGCCAAGGCTAGTCTAGGATAACCAAATAAGTTCAAACTATTATAGATATTGTTACAACAGGAAGAGACCATAACAATCACCTAATCTAATTCTCATTGTTACAGAAGAAACAAATATAAAAGAATAAAATGCTGCTAGAGTTAAACCTGGAGTTATTCCCAAGGCATTTTATCTGCCAAGATATGAGCTTGGAAAAAATAGCAGCATATGCCCAAATTCATGACAAATAAGTAAGTATCTTTATATACTTAAAGACTCCTTAAAATAGGAAAATTAGGTATAATGGTAGTAAAGAAAAGACCAGATGTTAGTATAATTCAGCTAGTAACCTTCTGAATCAGACTGAGTTAATTTTTCTAGTGCTAAATAAAATTTCAGAAAGATGTTACATGTAAGAATGCCACATACATATGTAATAAACTAAAACATATCCTATTTCTACCATTCACTGTTAAAAATCTTCTGTAATGTTAAATATAAGGACAGCTTTCTAGTCTAACATATGATTTTCAATGTTTTTTCCACTTGCCTGTAGTAACGTGACTGTAGGTAGGTTGAACACACAGCTTTGGAAACGTGACTAGCAGAACCAAAGTCAATGACCTTCACTCGGTAGGGTTGGCGGACTGGATCGACAAGCATTATGTTTTCAGGCTTAAGGTCAGCGTGAATCAGACCAAGACTCTTGAGTTTCATCAAGGCTGTGGCCACCTGCTGCAAGATTGGTCTGATGTACTTGAGTGGCAGTGGGCTAAACTTGTTCTGCTTCAGAAAATCGTATAAGTTCTGCTCCAACATCTCAAACACAAGGCAGGTATGGTTCTTATGCTGAAAGCACTCATAAGAACGGACAAAATTATACTCATCTGCATTTTCACTGCTTAGGCGAGAAAGGATGCTCACTTCAATCTGTCCTTGTCTGGCATAGGAGGGGTGGTTCTTTAAGATTTTAATAGCCACAATTTCCTTCGTGCTCCGCTTCCAGCACTTAGCCACCTGTCCAAATGTCCCCCGGCCTAGGAACTCCAAGACTTCATAGCTATTGGTCATAGAGCAAAGGATTTCATGCTGGACCAGCTGATAATCCCCTTCTCCACTAGAACTGCTACTCTTTGTGGTCACAGTGGTGGTTGTGGCAGCAGCACCCACCACAGTTCTGTTTTGCAGCATGAGAGGGGGATGTTCTTCTATGATCTGCACGCTACCGTTGCTGTCAACTTCCTCACTTTTTCTTTTCAATCCACATTTTTGATATGGCTCAAGCAAAGAAACGTTGCTTCTGTGAGTCAGGGTCTGGCTGTTTTGGAAGGTTGATGTAGCTGCACTGCCAGAGCTATCAGCTGCTGTTACAACAATGTGCTCCACTGCAGGAGCTGGGAGGAGGAGACCCTGGTCGTAAGCAGGAATATTGAAATTTGCTACCTGGTGAGAGGAGTTGGCTTGCCCTTGTGTAGCTGGGAGAGTTTTGCTGTGGGTATAATATTTGTCGTTGCTGCCCTGTCCTGAAACATCCCAGCCAGAGGGCTCTATTTTCAGTTTCTTTGCACTGCAGAAGGCACTCGACGACACTGATGGGGGGGAAAACACCTGCAGCTGTGATGCCATACCTACAAGGGGAGAAAATGAGAATCAGACCACAAGTCTTAGCAACAGCATATATGAAAACACATGAGTTGATAAAAGAAACATGATGCAATAACGTTCCTCTTTCAAAAGCTAATTAACCTACATTCACAGAAATAGTGTCCAGAATGTACTGGACAAAATGAAGGCTATTAACTCTGTGCAGGTCAGACATAAAACAGTGTTTAAGGGGCTGGGATTGTGGCTCAGCAGTGGAGCGCTCGCCTGGCGTGTGGGCGACCCGGGTTCGATCCTCAGCACCACGTACAAATAAAACGCATTGAATAAAACGCATTGTGTACAACTAAAAGCAAATAAATAAAAATATTAAAAAAAAAAAAACAGTGTTTAAAAGAAAAAACAATGCTCAGCTCTGTCTACTACATTTGAAGAGGAACACTGATAAACTGACCAGAAGTAGTAACCAGGTTGATGACAAGGTTAGACAGTATCTTTTGATAAAGTGAGGAAAATTAATCTTAGAAAGAAAAGTACAGGTAGAGGAAAAGAGAACAGGTCAGCTGTTCTGAGTATCCCACAGATACCTCAAACACAATAAGCCCAAGGACTAAGCCCAATTTTTTTGTTGTTGCTGATGTTTGTTTTTTCAGGAAAAAGCCTAATAATATTTGACATAGCATACAAGCCATTTCATATTTATCTGCTCCCTCCTCAAACATTTGACCTTCAGAGACCCTGGAGCTCTATTTTAACACCTCTTCTTTTGTTCCACACTTTCCCCTTTTCAATAAATACCACCTAGGATTAATCATCTGCAAAAGACTCTACTATCTCTATTTCTAATCCAGACCTCTCTTGAACTCCAATCCATAATATCCAAATGCCCTCTTGATACTTCAATTTAGTTATTTTACAGACACCTGAAATTCAACATGTCCAAAATTGAACTTATGAGCCTCCACCCCATCCCCAGTTTTCTATCTCATTTATGAGATAACACCGCATACCCCAACACCTCGGGCCAAAAATCAGGGAGACCATGAGCTTCAGTATCCTAATACATAAAACAGTAAAAACAATAGCTACCCTCATGATTATTCTGAAAATTAAATGACTTAATACATGTAAAGTGGTAGTGCCTGGCATGTGTTTAATTATTATCATCCTGTCTCATTCCTCTCCTTACTCCTTCACATCTAATCTATAACTTATCAATTCTCTCTCTTAAATATATTTCAAATCAGCCAGTTTTCTCTACTTTTATTGGCACCATTCTAGTTCAAACTGCCAACAGTCACCAAATTAATTGCCTTAAACCTACTCCAGGATCTTTGCTTTTAAACAATGCAAGTCAATTACCTATTCTTTCTTCTTGACCACCCTTCTACCTTCCCCCTAGTTTTCCACTTCTTTAGGCATAAAGTTCTAAATCTTTAACCTGCCTTAACCAGATCTCCAAAATTTGCTTGCTGTCTTCCAACATCTGTCCACTTTGATTCTTCCACTCAAGCCACATTTTCCACTCTAGCCCTTCTTTCTTTAGTTCTCGCAAGAGTACTTCATAGTCTCTGGACTCTGGGCCCTCTAATGTGTTGAAGACTTTCTCCTGGGAATACTGTTCCCTGACACCCCACCTGTACTCCCACCCCAACAGTACTGGAGATTGAACCCAGGGACACACTACCTCTGAGCTACAACCCCAGCCCTTTTTATTTTGAGATAGTGTCTCAGTAATATCATTCAGGTTGGCCTTGATCTTGCAATCCTCCCGCTTCAGTCTCATGAGTCACTGAGGTTATAGGCATGGGGCCACCACATCCCTGGCTGTTCCCTGACACCTGTCACAAACACACAAACACTCCCCACAATCATCCCCACCACCATCATGCATTCCCATGGCACCCAGTTCTTTCCTTATAACTTGAAAGTTATAAGTATTTAAGGCCATATTCCAAGCCACAGTATAAATTCCATGAGGACAGGTACTATCTGTTTTATTCTTCACTTGTATCACCAGAGCTTATCATAGACTATTAACATATAATATCTGTTGGATGAAAGACCCAACTCCTGCCTATTAACCTCATATCCTCTACAACACGCTACCACTCACGTTAAACTGCAGTTATTCTTAAATACTTAAGTTGGGGTGTTTTTGTTTGTTTGTTTTAAATCACCTTCCCTCTTATCTGCATGATTCTTAAGATATGGAAGAAGTCCCCACACCCATACATATAGGTTTTACTACTCGTGAGAGAATATATACAATTGGGGGGGGGGTGAAGAAAACACAACAAAGACTATTACAGAACATCTAAAAAGCAATGTGTAATAGCTAAGCTGTGGAAACAGCCTAGATGCCCTCCAATAGATGGCTGGATAAAGAAACTGTGATATATACACACAATGGAATACTACTCAGCCTTAAAGAAGGAAATTATGGTATTTATGGGTAAATGGACGGAATTAGAGAATACCATGCCAAGTGAAGTAAGCCAATCCCAAAAAACCAAAGGCCAAATGTTTTCTCTGATAAGTGGATGCTGATCCATAATGGGCAGGGGGCAAGGGAAGAAGGGAGGAACTTTGGATTGGGGGGGAGGGGACGACATGGTAGAATAACATGGACATTATTACCCCTACATATGGGTATGAATGCATGAATGGTGTAATTCTACATCATGCACAACCAAAGAAATGAAAAGTTTGTGCTCCATTTGTGTAAAAAAAATAATAAAATAAAAATTTTAAAAATAAAATAAAAAAGCAATGTGTAGCTGGGCATGGTGGCGCATGCCTGTAATCCCAGCAACTGGGGAGGCTAAGGCAAGAGGATCATGAGTTCAAAGCCAGCCTCAGCAAAAGCGAGGTGCTTAGCAACTCAGTAAGACCCTGTCTCTAAATAAAATACAAATTAGGGCTGGATGTGGCTCAGTGGTTGAATGTCCCTGAGTTCAATCCCCAGCACACAAAAAAAAAAAAAAAAAAAAAAGGTAACGTGTACATTTCTATGTGACTGACTACAATTAAGAACCATCTGGGGGGGGCTGGGGTTGTGGCTCAGCGGTAGAGCTCTTGTCTAGCACGTGCGAGGCCCAGGTTCGATTCTCAAAACTACGTAAAAGTAAACACATTGTGTACAACTAAAGCAAATAAATAAATATTAAAAAAAAAAAAAAAAAAAAAAGAACCATCTGGGGGCTGGACTTGTGGCTCAGTGATAAGAGCACTTGCCTAGCATGTGTGAGGCCCTGGGTTCAATTCTCAGCACCACATATAAATAAATGAATAAAATAAAGGTCCATCAACATCTAAAAAAAAATTAAAAAAAAAAAAAGAGAGAAAAAGAACCATCTGTACTAGACTAGTCAGCTGGAAAAAAAGAACATATTTTCAATCTTTAATTTCTAAAATGTGGGTTTGGAATTACTTTAAGAGTTTCCATAATTTATATGAACACTGAAGAGAAAAAAAGCATAAATTAAAAGCTAACGTCAGTGCAATTTTACTATAGGGTTACAAATACACAAACCATCCTGTTCTACCTACATCATTGACATAACACCAAATATAAGCGAAGTCTGAAACCAAGTAGCTCCTTTACAAAATTTACATATGAAAATACATGCAAGCCACACACATTTGTAATTCCAGCAACTCGGAAGGCTGAGGTGGAGGTCGCAAGTTTAAAACCAGCCATCAGCAAACTTAGCAAGGCCCTAAGCAAATTAGGCCCTGTCTCAAAAATAAAAAAGGGCTGAGGTAAAGCACAATGTGTTGAATCCCCAGTACCTTAAATAGATAGATAGATAGATAGGTAGGTAGGTAGGTAGGTAGATAGATAGAATGCAAAAGAATTTATTGTCATCAGAAAATTGAACCAGAACGAATTCATTTTCTGTATCTGCTGAGCTGCTAATTTTAACAATGCATCAAAAAAACATGAAAATAACCTTCATGTTATTGAAAGTATTTAGTGAAATAAACTTTTTACTAAATACTTTTAATGAATACAAAATTTGCCCTCTGCAGCAACTGCCTAAGAATAGGGGTCATAATTATATAGCAATATTTTATTTTCAGTACTATAATAACACTGAAAAAAACTCATGAAATATAACATTTTTAAAAAATGTTCATAACTAGATAGTATTTGAAAATATCGCATTTACCAGAGTAATGTTGCTGCTTTTTATCCAATAAATAAAATAAGAGACTGATGACTTGGAATCTTCATACTGAACACTGCAGAAAAAAACAAGTTCTAGGACATTTTTCTATGCAAATGAATAGAATTCTTATTCTGAAAGACAACTGTGATCCACCCAAAGGAAAAGAACAACCCAGAATTTCACTGGCCTTCCCTCAGCAAGGGTGTGCTATATGAAAGTCAGTACACATCTCACCATCAGGACTCTGAAAATGTGGCTAACACTCATTCTGACCTCAGCTAACACAAGGTGAGAAGAAAACACAAAGTGGCCTAGAAAAATCAACAGTCTTATTTTATTTACATTCCACTCTGAAATTAAGGTTAAAACAGCAATTTCTAGACTCAGGATAAAGATACATGTTCCACAACACGCCTTTCCAAATAGAAAGGCAATTCTCTTCCTAGGCAAAGACCTCCCAAACAAAAGTGTGGAATAGAATTAGAATCTGCAGAAATTTTACTATGTACACAGCTCTGCCTAAGCAAATTACAAATATTTTCAACTCATATAAGAATCCCTAATAAACTATGTCATTTCTGATTTCCTGAAAATGTTGGACCTCTTGACTTCAGCAATGAATGAAATCTTTTCATTTAAAACTTCACACTCCAAGGACTTAACCATCTCAATATGATGACAAATTTGCCCAATGCATTAATCCCAAATTAGGACTCATAGGCAAAATGCTATTGGTACTTGTACTTACTACTAAAAATAAAGTTGAGTCCTGCTAGAATACACAGCTTTCCAAAAGAGTCAAATTAACAGCTTCCCCATTCCTGGTATGGTCACATCTATTTAACATCATTTTCTGGGTGTACTATAAGTACTATAGGCAGACTGATAAGAATTCAAATAACCCTGAATGAAATGGTTGGGCATAACAACCAAGTTAATAATTTTTCAACATTTTTGTCCTTAATCCTCAATAACTTCCATCTTTTCCCCAACACACCTATAATATATTCCTGCTGCTTTTGCTCAATATCATCTTTGTCTCTTTGACACAATTTAATAATTAGTAACCTACATAACCTAAAATCAGTACTATATACTGATTTCTTCCTCTAGCACTTGTCCTTGGCTGACAAGTACACAGATGTGTGTATTCTCTCCAGCATACACTCTGATAATACGCAGTCTTATAAGGCAAACAAGAGTATGTGTTTTGTAAAACACAAAAAAAAACAAAACATTTGGGAAGAAAATTCTTTCACCAGAACACCTAAATATCTCTCTACTTCACTCAGTTTTAACCACTCCTACTGCACAATTCTGGACTACTTTTAAACAACCCAATTGGGCTCTCCTTAATTGTACCCTCAAGACACCTTTCTAAGCTCCCCTCTTGGATTTATTCTTCACCTAAGTTTTTAAAGGTGCACATCTGGCGAAAAATGCATATCTGTCCCCCATATAAAACCTTAGGATAAAGTCCAAAAGCTCTAATTTGTGCTACCAGGTCTTGCATGATTTGGACCACAAATACTTTTGTAGCCTTGTTTCATCCATTCTTTTGCCCAGGCACTCTCTCTTCTAGTTGTACTGTTTCTCTGGTTCCCAGGGTAGGCCTTGCTTTCTCCTGTCCTAGTTCCTTCATACATAACGTTCCCTTTGTGAACATCATTTTCCCCTCTGAGCCTTTTCCTAACTTGTATTTATCCTTCCAGACTTCACTTAAAGCTCACTTCTTTAGTGTGGCAGAAGCTGGTTGATCAAAATCTACTCTCCCCTTCATCCCAAGATGGACTATTTTTCCAGTCCTTCTCACCAATGAAAGTGATAAATGGGTGAGATTTCATATAGTTCCCTGTCTACAGCAGAACCCATGGAGACCAAGCTTCCACCAAGAGACAACACCCAAGGAAAGACAGAGCAACAAGATGGAAGGAACGTGAGACCCTGAATGATCATGTAGTGCTGATTACCTAGAGTAATCACTTTGACCTAAAACACTTACTTCAAGCTGTTATGAAAGAAACTATTTTCTTTCACCTTGATTACTATTTTAGATAGCCTTAGGCTGACAATACACTCAGAAAAGCGTTCCCTAGGGTCACTTCATATTAGTTTGCTGGTAAAGTCTCCTAAAGCACCCTCTATCACTTCTTTACACTTACCACACTTACACTTACTTATTTCATTTATTCCTTAAACTTACTGAGGACCTACTGTCTGTCAGGGACTGTTGTAGAGATAAGCAATAACAGTGGTATTCAAGATGGACAAGATCCCTTATCTTCTAGAGTTTACATTCTACTGGGGAGACACACACATACTCGAAAACAACAGTTAGTGATGAGTGCTACGAGGAAAACAAAACAATGATGTGTTGGAGATAGTGGTAAGGAAAGTCCTTGTGTGGTAGAAGCACTTAAGCTGAGACTTAACTGACAAGAAAAAAAAAAACAGGTAATGTAAAGACAGACACATCCCTGGCCTATCTGAAGAAGAGATGATTATAAAGGGAATGGAACAATGGAGAAAATAGTAGAAACAGGACCCAACGAGGCAGGCAGGGACCAGACCACATAATAATTCATAAGCCAATCTATATTTAAGTATGACCATTTGTAATTATTTATTCAAAACCTGACTTCCCATCTAAACTGAAAGTTCTAGGACAATCCCTCAGTAGCAGAGAAGTGGCATGTCATACTTGTTTCCCCATTTTTTAATTATCACCAGCATTTATCTCAGTGGCTGTCATACAGCATACGCCAAATATTGGCTAGAATAAATGAAATAAATGACTTTAAGTTGATCATATCACTTCCCCATATATAATGTAAAAAGATCTCAGAAGTCATTCTAAAAGAAATACATGATAAAGCTGGGCATGGTGGTGCACACCTGCAATCCCAGTGACTCAGGAGGCTATAGCAGGAGGACCACAAGTTCAAGGCTGGCCTCATCATTTAGTAAGGCCCTAAGCAACACCTAAGCAAGACCCTGTCTAAAAATAAAAATAAGCCAAGCACGGTGGCGAACACCTGTAATCCCAGCACTTGGGAGGCTGAGGCAGGAGGATTGAGAGTTCAAAGCCAGCCTCAGCAATTGTGAGGCACTTAGCAACTCAGTGAGACCCTGTCTCTAATAAAATACAAAATAGGGCTGGGGATGTGGCCCAGTGGTTGAGTGCCCCGGAGTTCAATCTCCGGTACCAAAAAAATAAAATAAATAAAAATAAAAATAAAATTTAAAAAATAAAAAATTAAGGGCTTGGGATATGGTTCAGTGGTAAAGTGCCCTGGATTCAA
Organism: Tamias sibiricus; assembly: GCA_025594165.1. Lineage (NCBI taxonomy): Eukaryota > Metazoa > Chordata > Mammalia > Rodentia > Sciuridae > Tamias > Tamias sibiricus. Next base: position 104,611,273 of record CM046658.1, on the reverse strand, counting down.
TCCCCAATACAAAAAAGGAGAAAAGAGAGAGAAATGTTAAGATAGAAATTAGTCTCTTGTCTGTAAGATAATATATACATTAGTGCTCTAAATACAGTAATACTAAAGAAAAAAGTCATCTGGAAATCCTATGAACACTATTTGAATCAAAGCCCCCCCACCTTCCTCTAGTACTTACTTCCTTGATATGGAACTGTATGACAAGTCATTTCCCCAACTGGTATTGCAAAAAATAGGGTGTGGACAAAGGTGGTGGTAGTTGCCAGCAGAGTCTAAAATTCTATGTAACTTCAGCCATTTAAATCAATTTTTAATGTTTAGGTAAACTGCTTTCTAGGCAGGATTTTCCCCCCCTAAATTTCAATAGTCCACTTAGATTCATTGGTAATGACAAATCTATAGCAACAAAACAAAAGAAAAATGGGTGCTTTGTGTTAATAAGGTAATATTTTAGTATGTGTACAAGATAGTCTATAAGATCTGTATAGTTTACAATAAAAAAAACTTGATAAGTTTCCAACATAAGAAAAAGGTCAAATCAAAAAAGCAGAGATCAATATGAAACGTACATAACGCTAAGAAAAGGCCCTGTTTGGATCAGCCAGTAAAGGTGGAAGGAAAACAGGTAACCATGCTTGGCAGATGGGAGGCAAAAGAATGAGGCCAAGCCCTGTGGCAAATGACTGTAACAACTACTCAGGAGGCTAAGGCATGAGGATTGCAAGTTCTAGGCCAGCCTGGGCAAATTAGAGAGACCCTGTCTCAAAATAAAAAATGAAAAGGGTTAGGGATGTAGCTCAGAGGAACAGTATCCCTACATTCAATTGCCAGTACTGGTCGGGAAGGGGGGGGTGGATATGTCAGACACAGTGGTGCACACATGTAATACCAGCAACATGGGAACCTGAGGCAGGAGGATCACAAGTTCAAAGACAGCCTCAGCAACCTAGAGAGACCCTGTCTCAAAAATAAAGAGCCAAGCACCACTGTGCATGTCTATAATTCCAGTGACTTAGAAAGCTGAGGCAGGAGGATCACAATTTCAATTCCAGCCTCAGCAACTCAGTGAGGCCCCAAGCAACTTAGCAAGACCCTGTCTCAAAATTTTTTTAAAAGGTGGGTTCCCGCAGGGCACGGTGGCGCACACCTGTAATCCCAGCACCTGGGAGGCTGAGGCAGGAGGATCGAGAGTTCAAAGCCAGCCTCAGCAATGGCGAGGCTCTTAGCAACTCAGTGAGACCCTGTCTCTAATAAAATTCAAAAAAGGTTGGGGATGTGGCCCAGTGGTCGAGTGCCCCTGAGTTCAATCCCTGGTACAAAAAAAAAAAAAAAAAAAAGGTGGGTTCCCCACCACCACTGGGGATGTAGCTCAGTGGTAAAGCACCCCTGGGTTCAATTTCAGTACCAAAAAAGGTTTAAAAATTAAAAAAGAAAAATGAAAGATTGTATAAGAGTAAGATGTGTTTGATTAGAAGACACTGTCAAAAAAAAAAAAAAAACCTACAGGATTTTTATAGCTAAAAGGGACCTTAAAAGATCTGTTCAAAAATCCTCTAATTCTAAGATGGAAAAAGGGAGACTCAAAAAGCCAATAACGTTTTACACAAAGCTAATGAGGAGCAATGCTGGCAAAGAATTCAGGTCTTCTGATTCTTTTTCATTAAGCATACTGGGAAAGCACTGTACCAGGTGCCCTTAAAGAATCCAAAAGAAATACAACCAAGTTTCTCTACCTTCAATAACCTTGGAATGTTGCTGAGTTGATAAGACACACAAAAAAGGAAGGAAGGAAGGAAGGAAGGAAGGAAGGAAAAAAATATATAATGAATGTAAATCTTTTAAGTGCCAAATTATGCACTATAGAAATACATGAGGCATCTAGGAACTGGATTTCAACAACTAAAGGAAGATTAGGGATAACACCAAAAAGGAACCAAGCCAGGCATAGTGGCACAAGCCTGCAGTCCCAGTTATTTGGGAGGCTGAAGCAGAAGGATCACTTGTGGCCAGGAGTTTGAGGTCAGCCTGGTCAACACAGCAAGACCCTGTCTCCTTTAAAATAAACAAACAGATGGAACCACAAAGCAAATCAGTGATTGTTGAAGTGGTAGTCGAAGCAAAACAATCTTGATAACTTGTGTTTGGCAGGGCATGAAATATAAGGGAAGAAACTGAAGAGAAATTAATAGAAAGATTTAAAAAAACATAGATTGCTGTCATGAAAATGAAAACAAAAGGGCAGATGGCAAATCAAGCAGCTTATATTTACAAAATTACTTCAAATTATAATACTAACAAGCTACACAAGTTCTAAGTGTAAGAAGTTCACAAAGCAGGTTTGGCTCACTGATTTCTACCAACAAACCACTGATGGAGCTGTGCTTATAAAAACAAAAAACACAGAATGAAAGAATTCTATTTTTCAGAGAATTGTTAACTCTGACATTATCTGTCTTTTTTCTTTTTTTCAAGGAGAAAGTTCTTGTTTGGTTTTAAATCTTGTTACTAACCAAATACTCTAAAATACATAAAACTACAATGTCCAGAGATAGATAGACTCTCCGTGAAGATAACACCAGCAAAAGACCTACCTGTCAACTTGTTAACCAGAGCCAGTATATTTATAAAATCTCATTCACCGTTTCACTCCTCAGATTCTTTAGGGGTTTGGCTGCCTGCAGTTTCAACCACAAGTACTTTACCAAAATATCCTTCAAGCCAAGAACAGTATCTTAAAGTCAATGACATCCTTCATCTTGCCCAGTATTATAACATAAAATCCTGAGATACCTTGCATGCAAAGATCCAAAATTACTGGCTGAGTAACAATGATTAGGTAAAATGACTTGTTAGTAGATGTTTTAATGTTTTACAGAATCTTTAGGCTTTTATATGAAAAAAGCTGGTAATGGTTTGCATTCTCTATAATCTTACACACACAAAAAAAAGTCTTACAGGCCAGGAATCAAAAATAGCTTTACACAAACAAGAGCAAAATTGTAGGTTTTAGTGAGGGCATCAGCCACTTAATTTAGCCCCACTCCATCTGAAGCAGGAAGCCAAGCTGCTGTTTCCATCAGTTACTAAGAAACAAATTCGATAAAGGACAGATTGAGGCAGAAGAGTCTGTAGGTAAAACTAATATTTTGATGCAATTACTGAGAATCCTCAGTCATTAACCGACAAGAAAGAACATACAAGGCTACCTTAAAATGAGTATCTAGAACTGAATCGGTTAAGTAAAGAAAAGACTTATTGGCGCTTGGCATTGTTTTATCTCCCTTCCCTTTTCAGCCCCCTCCCCAAACAGGAAGGAACGCACGAAGGCATAAACACAGGCCATTGCTCAAGGTTCGTCACCACAACAAATTGGAGGTTAGACCAGCGCTCCTGGAGACCAAGCCTTAGGTCTGGGTTGCTAGGCACAAAAAGGGACTCTTCCCCCACAAACCTGTGAATAGTGTGGGCCTTACCCAAGAGTTCTAGTTGTTTCCTTTTTTCCGTTTTCTTTTCTTTCTTTTTTTTTTTTTTTAAACAAAGCTTTGAAAGTGGCGAAAGGCAGGCAGCAAAAGTTTCCCTATGAGCCAGACCTCTAGCCTTGCATAGACACACATTAGGAGGGATGTTCCCACGTAGTCTCCACCATCATTACAAATTACAAACGTAAAGATTACAGAATATAAGCGGAGAGGACAGAAAAGCTTCCACACCCACCCCACCACCACCACCGTCTTCTCCAGAAACCGCTTCCCGGTCCCAAAAGGCACAAATAACCCCTAGCCACCGCGATAAGCAGAGCTGTGAAATACACACGCACAAGTCACACACTAGGAACCTGCCACAACAGCCGGAGAGGGAGAGGGAAAAAAAAAAAAAAAAAAAAAAAAACGGCCAGGCGAGGAGATGCAAGGCGTCCCCCTGTCACTTGAGGACAACAACACGCCCAGAAGAGAAGTGGCAGGAAGCAGGGGGAGTTGCCCCACAAACAAGCTCGCAGCCTGCCCACTTTCCCGCGAACGCAATCCCGTTCCGTGTCCGCGAGCTGCCGGGCCGCAGAACGCGGCGCCCGATGCCAGGCGGGGGCGACTGAAGGAGGCGCCCCCCGCAGGCCGGGCGCCCTAGCAGAGCCCGCGGCCGGCCGGGCCCCGCCTCGGGGCACGGATAGGAGGTCGCTCCCCACCGAGGCCCCCTCCCGCCCGGCCTGACTCACCGCCGGTGTGTCTGGTTCTCAGCCGCGAGTTGGGGCTGCCGTGAGGAGGCGGCGGAGGAGACGAGATCCGGGGCCCCGCCGCCGGGTCATCATACCCCCCGCGCGAGCCGGCTCGGGCCCCGGCCCCCGCCCCCCGGAGCCGTTCCCGCGCCCGTCCCGCGGGGGGAGCCTCTCCAGCCTCCCGCCCGCTCCGCCACCCGGCCCCTTCCCGTCCGCCGCCGCCGCCGCCTCTGCCCTGCGCGCTCCCGCCTCGGCCTCCCGCTGCCGTCCGGGGCCAGAGCCGGGCCCCTCACTCCGCAGCCGCCGTTGTCGCCAGACCCGACGAGCGGAGCCCCGAGCGACCGCCCCTATCCGGCCAGCCCCGCCTCGCCGGAACCATCCACCAGCCTGGCGCCATGACACCTACTGAGGCGGAAGTGCGGAGGAGCCCGCGGACTAGGACGACAGCATAGTATTGACGGCGGTGGGAATGGGTGGACCTCGGTGGGGAGCCAGCTTGGACCGAGTGCGGGGGTCGCCCCTCCGCACCACAGGCTCCATATAATTTACAGGTGCCGAGTGGCGGTCGGGGATCCAGCTGTTAAATGTTATCCCACCAGTGTGACATCACCGTAGTTTAGTGTATACCCCAGTAATTGGGCAGCTCCCAGAGAGGCAGTGCCTACCCGGGAAACCCTCCTGGGGAATTACCTCCGTTTAGGTTTTCCTGTTTCGTTGCCATGTAGAGACGTCCTAGCAGCATGACATCCATGCACTGGATCTGGAAGCCTTCCGGTACATCAGATGCCCTTTAGGGATCTCTCTGATTGCCACCTTGAGAATCTGTATTTGCGTTAGGAGGTGAGAGGAAATAGCTGTGCTCTGAATGCAGCCTCTCAAAACATGCAGTGAGCGAATGCCAACATCGTAATTTTCTTGCCTCTACCAAAGGTAGTAAGGGTGGGTGTTCAGGAAACAGAATGGGCACAATGTTCTTGAGAAAGTGGGCACTGCTTGAAAACTAGCTTATCTTAATAGAAAGACAGTTGCCCTCTCCCCGCCTCAAGAGATTCTAGAGACACATGTCCAGCTGTGTAAAATATTCTGTGTAACGTGGGGAATATTTTAGGGAAACTAATATAATCCATTCATTTGTTGCATCCCACAAATGCTAGAGGAACCAGTGATCTGAACCCTAGAAAGTGATAGGAGCCCTGTGTGGGGGCACAAGTTTGTAACCAGATACTAAGGACGCTTAGGCAGGAGGATTGCAAATTCAAATTCGAGGCCAGCCTGATCAATTTAGCGAGAAGAACATGAAAGAGTCTGGACCGACGGGTTGTGCACCTATGCAATCCCAGCGACTGGGGAGGCTGAGGCAGGAGGATCCCAAGTTTGAGGCCAACCTCAGCAGCTTAGTGAGAACTTCAGCAATTTAGTGAGACGCTGTCTAAAAATAAAAAGGTCTGGGGAAAGACTGTCCAGAATCATGAATATTTGCATATACTCTTTGAGGAGGGGAACAGATGTGGCTGCTATCCATACATCCTATATTTCCTTGAATCCTCATCTCCTAAAACAAAACAAAAAAAAAAAAGACAAAATTTTTGTAAAATATTCTACCGTCCCTTTTAAGGGAAGTAATTTGGGTTTCTCCCTGGCTTAAGGACACTGGGAGCAATTCCATTTTATTGGGAACAGGGAAGTTTATTTCCCTAGAGGACCAGGGTTAGCAAAAGTGTTCAATCCCACTGGGCAGTTTTTTTGTTTGCTTATTTTCACAGAAACTTCCTTCTTACTGTTTAGAGAACATAAAGTCCCCACATTGGGCTGACCCTGGAAACATCAAGACATGAAGAGTGAGTGAGCACGCCTGCTTAGTAAGCCAGGAAAAAGGCAGAAACCTGAGGCTGGGGATGAACAGATACTGCTCCAAAAGCAAGCTTCAAGCACACTGTTTACCTTGCCTTGGTTCAACCCAGCTCTCATCTCCTACTCTCCCAAGCTGTGTCTCTTTCCTTTTCAAACGTACCTCAAAATTTACCCTTAGGGGAGCCTTTCCTGAATATCTCTCATGTTATCTTCATTCTGTACGACCTGACAACTTAGATCATTTACTTATTTGTATCTTATTTACTTGTTGGTCTCTATTTTCAACTGTTCTCAATCTGTCTCATTATGCAGGGAATTTATTTATTTATGTATGTATGTATGGTACTAGGAATTGAACATAGAGGCATTCTACCACTAAGCTGCATCCCCAGCCTCTATTTTTTATTAAGATAGGGTCTCACTAAGCTGCCCAGGCTGGCCTAGAACTTGCAATTCTCCTGCCTCATACAGGTGTGTGCCACTGGGAGCAGCATGTGAAGAGCATCTTAAAATCTAGTATTTTCCTCTTTCTAATGTCATTCATTCATTCATTCATCCAGCAAACTGCTTGTATGCCTGCTCTATGCCAGACACTTCCTTAGATACTGGGGCCAGATGTACGATGAATGGTCTTTTCCCTCAGGGAGCTTACAATCTAGTGAGGGAAAAATGAGTGAGAGTCAGAGAAGACCATCAGAGAAGGTAATATTTGAATATGGTATGGTAAAAAAAAAATTAACATTTTAGCAGTTTGAGTCATTCTTCTATTCAACACCTATCTATAGGGCATCTTCTGTGTGCCAGACACTGCATTAGAAATTAAAGGTGCAGAGAAGAATAGGTATGCTGTATGCCCTGGAGTAGCATATGGTTCCATGGAGAAGGGTGTTGAATTAGTAAGATAGGTTGAGTCAGTTTTTTGTTTGTTTTCTCCCTTTTTGAGGTGGCTGGGGGTTGAACTCAGGACCTGTGCAATGTTAGGCACATGCTCTACCAGAGCTACACCCCCATCTCCTTGTGTTGGTCTTTGAAAAACAATGAAGAGCAATTAGAGGTTCAATCAGACAGTTAATATGAGAGAACTAACAAGGGTAAGGGCAGTTGCCTGGAGCAGATAAAGACTGGAGAACCGAAGCCTAATTAGAAAACAGGATGAGGGTTCAAACAAAGAATGTGAAGATAATGGGCCTGATAGATGAAATATTTCCTCCCTGACAAAGTCAGGGCAGCTGGAAATGGAGATGAGGCAGTTGGTAGTTAGAAGCTTTGATGCCACATGATGGATATGATATCCCTCCAGGGCTTAGAGCCCGGATTCAGTGTTGCAAGCAAGAAGCCACTTGTTCATGAGCTGCAGTGCTTAAGGACAAATAGGAGAAGCTGACCGGAAGGTTGTACCTTGGAGAAGCTAAATCCAAAAGCTTAGCCAATGCCAGGTGTGGTAGTGCATGCCTGCAATTTCAGCTACTCAGGAGCCTGAGGCAGGAAGATCAAAAGCTTGAGGTAAGCCTGGGCAACTTATGGAGACACTGTCTCACAGTCAAAAATAAAAAGGACTGGGGATGTAGCTCAGTGGTGAGCACTCCTGGGTTCAGTCCCCAGTACCACAAAAATTTTTAAAAAGCTGGGAGCAAACAATCCAAACAACTAGTAAGTCCAAGGTGCTAGAAAGAAAAGGAGAATTCAAGAAAAAGTCAATTTAAAGTTGTAAAACTGGGAAATCCAGATGAGTGTGAAGGTCTGAAGTAAGAAAAGGAAGCAAGGGCTGGGGTTGTGGCTCAGCAGTAGAGTGCTCACCTAGCACACACTAGGCTCTGGGTTCGATCCTCAGCACCACATAAAAATAAATAAAATAAAGGTATTGTGTCCGACTACAATTAAAATAAATAAAAACCTAGCAAATCTACTTTAAAAAGCAAAGAAAGAAAGAATAGGAAGCAAAACCTGGAAAAAATCCCCTGAACCAAAAGGAAGTCTTGATGAATTTTTTAAAATCCAGATCCCTGACATAATTTCAAACATATAGAAAAATTGTAATAATAATAAAAAGAGCACCCATATACCCTTTAACCAAATCCACTGATAACATCTTTCCCCTTTTTCTTTATTATTTGTGTTCTTAGATTACATCTGTAGGTAGGTAGAATAAAGGTATAAAAAACGTGCACATACACATACATACTTTTTTTGAAAGCAAGTTGCATACATCATGCCCCACCTTTGCCCCTCAATACTGGAATACCCTTAGTACATTCTCTTACATAAATATAACACAGTTATCAATTCCAGGAAATTTAACATTGATATAATAGTTTCATCAACCATCCATATACCAATTTTTGTCAATTGGCCCAATAACATCTCTCTTAGCATTTTTTCCCCTCCTCCAGCACAAGATCCAATTTAGAGTTATATATTGCATTTTTAATTGTCCTTTCTCTGTAGGTTCCTTTAATCTGGAATAGTCTTTGATTTTTTTTTTTTTTTTTTTTTTTTTTTTTTTTTTTTTTTTTTGGTACCGAGGATTGAAACCACTGAGCCACATCCCCAGCCCTTTCTTATATTTTATTTAGAGACAGGGTCTCACTAAGTTGCTTAGGGCCTCGCTAAATTGCTGAAGCTGGCTTTGAACTTGAAATCCTCCTGTCTCAGCCTCCCAAGCTGCTGGGATTACAGGCATGTACCACCATGCCCGGCTATCTTTGATGTTTTTGAACAGACCTCCCCACTCCATAATGGAATGTTCCTTATTTTAGGGTTTTTTGTTTGTTTGTTTGTCTCATGTTTATTCATGATTAAATTCAAGTTATCCACTCTTGGTCTAGGTACTACATAAGTGATATTGTGTCCTTAGAATTTCATACCCAAAAGGCATGATGACTCTTTGTCCCTCATTGGAGAAATCTGGTCAAGGTGCCTGATTTCTCCAAAGTATATTTACTAACATTTTCCTTGTAATTAATAAGCAATATGCAAAGAGACACATTAGATCATGCATTATGCTCCTAGATTTATCACCTACAGAAGATTTTTGTCTATACCAGTCTTTCTTTACCTCTTAGTTATTTGGTTGCCTATTTATTACTGACAGAGATGCATGAATTACTGTTTTTTTAATGGTTTGTAATTCATTATTCTCCTTAATTATTTTTGTGTTAGAATTTTTGCGATTTAGTGAATAGGTACCATTTCAAGCTGGCTTCTATTTTTTTTTTTTTTTTTTTTTTTTTTGGTACAGGGATTGAATCCAGGAGAGCTTTACCACTGAGCCAGCCCTTTTTACCACCATCCCTAGCCCTTTTAGAGATACAGTCTCACTAAGTTGCTTAGGGCCTTGCTAAACTGGTAAGGCTGGGTTTGAACCTGTGATCCTCCTGCCTCAGTCCATGAGTTGCTTGATTACAGGTGTATACCACTGTGCCTGGTTTCTCTGTCTTTTTTAGCATGTCTTCATAATTAAGATGTTCCAAGTTCATCTTGGACTTACCCTGGCTCAGCCACTTCTCTAAGGAGTCTTAGTCCTTTTTGTGGGGAATTATATTAGAAAAGATCTGGGCATTATAGCCGGGCGTGGTGGCGCACGCCTGTAATCCCAGCACTTTGGGAGGCTGAGTCAGGAGGATCGTGAGTTCAAAGCCAGCCTCAGCAATGGCGAGGCACTTAGCAACTCAGTGAGACCCTGTCTCTAATAAAATACAAAAAAGGGCTGGGGATGTGGCCCAGTGGTCTAGTGCCGCTGAGTTCAATCCCCAGTACAAAAAAAAAAAAAAAAAAGAAAAGATCTGGGCATTAATCCCAGAATTACTTATTAGATGCTTGTGGCCTTGGGTATAAATGCCAACCCTGAATGGACAGTGTCCTTACTTATCCTTTCCCTGAGTATAGCAAGACTGTGGAATTCCCAAGATTTTTCTTTCCATGACTCCTTTAGGGTAGCTTTAATAAAGAAAGCTTGAATAGGGGAATGAGGCAGACATTTTTCATTGCCTATTCAATGAATACTTAGGTTAGTTAACTGCTGTAGCAGTCAGCCTGACCCCCATATCTCTGTGGCTTAACACAATTAAGTTTTACTGCTTGCTCACATCATCAGTTCATTGTGGGTTGTAAGGTGAGGGGTTTGTTCTGTCCCATGAAGTCATTCAGGATTCCAGGAAGTTCATCCAGATTGTTGTGGTTTCACTATTCCTTGTAGCCTTGGATTTCTCCACTAGATTTTAACTCTCTGACCAAAAAAAGGGGCGGGGGGCGGCAGGGATGATTGGGTAGAGTTTTTACAGGCCAGGCCTAGAGGTAGCAAATACATAAAATCTATTCTGCATTCATTAGTAGGAACTCTGGAATATAAATATTGCTAACTGTAAGGAGGGGTTAGAAAACATAATCATATACATAGAAGGAAAATAGATACAATTGTAGTAAAAATGAGATAAACCAGTTTCTGTCTCACCCAAAAGCCATTCTATATATTACTTCTTTTTTACTAATCCCAGTTTTGTTCAGGTAGAAAGAAGATCCTTTGGTTTCAAGGAAGGCAAGTTCCTCCTCTCAGGGAATAAATAACAGTTTGTCTAAACCAATCCTGGTAATTTCATTTCTCTTTGAAACTGATAGGTCTAAGGATGGGTATGAGACTTAGTTCTGGCTGATGAAATATGACAGGAAGTCTGCTGGGAGGCTCCTGAGGGGAAAATCTTTTTGTGTAAAGAAGATAATATTTTGAGGGGGGAAAAGTCTTTGGCTCCTACCTCTATCTTCTTTCTCAGATAAAGGCACGAAGACAGATGGCCTGGAGTTCCCAGAGCCAAGTTGTGACCACAGATACAACAACAAAAAGCAATGGAGACAAACAGCATGCTGAGGACAGAGGAGGAGAATGATGGGAAGAGCAGGTCATGGGTGATGTGGTTCAGCTTCTGAATGAACTTGGAACTGCCCACTTCTGAACTTCCTCTTTTTTTGTGTGGTACTAGGGATTGAACCCAGGGGTACTCTATCACAGAGATACCCCCAGCCCTTTTTTATTTTTATTTTGTAACGGAATCTTACTAAATTGCTGAGGCTGGCGTCAAACTTGCCATCCTCTGCCTCAGCCTCCCTGTTATGCTTTAAGCTACTGTTACATAAGCCAAAATCATCCTTACCTGATACTGGAGAGAACAAAGAGAGATTTTCTAAAAGAAGTAGCTATTCTGTGCTGTCCTAAGGTTCTAAGAAGTAAAGGAAGATAAGATAGAAGTGTCCTGCAGATCTGGCAATTAAATAATCACTGCTAATTTTAGAGCAACTTTAGTGGCATAGTGGAGGCAGAAGCAATGTGATTCCTCTATGAGATTATTCATAGTATGAGTAACTGACAAGATGGGAAGGATGGTTTGGTCCACCTTGATGATACAATTTATTATGGGTAATACCTTTATTCAGCCCTCAACATCCAAGGAAGCTTCTTGGGTTTGAGCTGTCCACATTGGCTACATTTGGGAAGTCATTAGCAGAATTATTTTGACTTTCTCTCACTTCTCACAGAAATAAGCCAAGAAAAGTTCTGGCCCCTTACCTGATGTCATGTAGCATGAGTTATAGGGATTAGACTAGGAAGTTCTGGGGACTGGGTTCCAGCAGAAATGACTTGATGGAACAGGAGTCTGAATGAAGGGCAAGCCTATGTGATTGACGTGAAAGATTCTAATACAAGCAGTTAAAAGGGGAGGTGAAAGTGGAGTGGCAGTGATTACACAGCAATGCACTAAACGCCTCTGAATTGTACATTTTAAAATGGTTAATTGTATATTATATGAATTTTACCTAGATGAAAAAGGATACAAGGAAGGTTTTTAGAATTTAGATTGTGCATGCAACTTCACTCCTAATTTTCAAGGGCCAATCCAGAGACCTGTCTGGGGAAGAGAAAATTCCTTAAATTCTCACAAAACCCATGTTTACTTCTTCTCAGACCCTCCTTCCCCCATAATTATTTCTAATGCCCCCTTTTCTACAAATAAGCATCTTACTCTCAATTTTGTCAAGTACCAACCCTTCGTTCAGCAAAACCAAGAGTCAGGGCTTTTCCCTCCCTTTCCCTGGGCCATTATTTCTTGTTGTCATGTTGTCTCCATTCTGTAGCTTCTTAACTTTACTTTAACCAACTTCTACATACGCTCTTAGCACATACACTCCATATGTCTTTCCCTATCATCAATTCTAAGCAACAGCAACAACCGAAATATATGCTCTGGGAAGGCACAAAGGTATCCACAAAGGAGAGGAGTATATGTGGTAGAAGAGAATGAACCCAGTGGCACTTTACCACTGAGCTACATCTCCAGCTCTTTTTGATTTTCATTTTTGAGACAGGGGCTTGGTAAATTGCTGAGGCTGGCCTCAAACTTGCAGTCCTCCTGCCTCAGCCTCCTGAGTCACTGGAATTACAAGTGTTTACCACCATGCCTGGCCCAAACTTCTTTCCATAATCTATCAGTCACTTCTGATCAAACTCCTGCTTCCTCTGTGAGCTCATCTTTCCTTTCTATGCCCCTCTGACACACACTTTTCTTGAGGTTTCTTAGGCACAAAACTTACTCCCATCCCATGGACTTTGTGCTGATGCTACTTGTACCCCTAGATAGCTCCTTTTTTTAAGGTTTTATTAAATTTGGGGGGGGGGTAATTGGGGATTGAATTCAGAGGCACTCAACTACTGAGCCACATCCCCAGCCCTATTTTGTATTTTATTTAGAGACAGGGTCTCACTGAGTTGCTTAGCACCTCGCTTTTGCTGAGGCTGGCTTTGAACTCAGAATCCTCCTGTCTCAGCCTCCTGAGTCTCTGGGATTATAGGTGTGTGCCACCGTGCCCAGCTTAAATTTTTTTTATTTGTTCTAATTAGTTATACATGACAGTAGAATGAATTTCAATTCATTGTACACAGATGGAGCACAACTTTTCGTTTCTCTGGTTGTGCATGATGTTGAGTCATGCCATTCGTGCAATCATGCATGTATCTAGGGTAATGATGTCTGTCTCACTCCACCATCTTTCTCACCTCCCTTTCCCTCTCCCCTCCCCACACTCCTCTTTGCCTTAGCCAAAGTTCCTCCATTCTTCCCACACACCCACACTCACCCCCCCCCCGTTATGGATTAGCATCCACTTATCAGAGAAAACTTTTGGCCTTTGTTTTTTGGGGATTGGCTTACTGCGCTTAGCATGATATTCTCCAACTCCATCCATTTACCTGCAAATGCCATAATTTTATTCTCTTTTAATGATGAGTAATATTCCATTGTGTATATCATACCAGTTTCTTTATCTATTCATCTATTGAAGGGCTTCTAAGTTGGTTCCATAGTTTAGCTATTGTGAATTGAGCTGCTATAAACATTGATGTGGCTGCATCACTGTAGTGGGTATAGACTGAGGAGTGGGATAGCTGGGTCAAATGGTGGTTCCATTCCAAGTTTTCTAAGGAATCTCCAGACTGCTTTCCAGAGTGGTTGCACCAATTTGCAGTTCCACCTTTTCCCCCACATCCTTGCCAACATTTATTTGTTTGTATTCTTTATAGTTGCCATTCTGACTGGGGTGAGATGAAATCTTAGAGTAGTTTTGATTTGCATTTCTTAATTACTAGAGATGTTGAACTTTTTTTCATATACTTGTTGATCAACCAAATATCTTCTTCTAAGATGTGTCTGTTCAGTTCTTTAGCCCATCTGTTGGTTGGGTTATTTGTTTTTTTGGTGTTAAGTTTTTTTTGAGTTCTTTATATATCCTGGAGATTAGTGCTCTATCTGAGGTGCACATGGAAAAGATTTTCTCCTATTCTGTAGGCTCTCTCTTCACATTATTGTTTCCTTTGCTGAGAAGAAGATTTTCAGTTTGAATCCATCCCATTTATTAATTCTTGATTTCTTGCACTTTAGGAGTCTTGTTAAGGAAGTCAGGACCTAATCCAACATGATGATTTGGGCCTACTTTTTCTTCTATTAGGTGCAGGGTCTCTGGTCTAATTCCTAGGTCTTTGATCCACTTGGAGTTGAGTTTTGTGCAGGTGAGAGATAGGGGTTTAATTTCATTTTGCTGCATATGGATTTCCAGTTTTACCAGCACCATTTGTTGAAGAGGCTATCTTTTCTCCAATGTGTTTTTGGCATCTTTTGTAGTATGAGATAACTGTATTTATCTGTGTCTTCTATTTTATACCACTGGTCTACATATATATTTTGGTGCCAATACCATACCATTTTTGTTACTATGGCTCTGAAGTAAAGTTTAAGGTCTGGTATTGTGATGTCTCCTGCTTTACTCTTCTTGGTAAGGACTGCTTTGGCTATTCTGGGTTTTCTTATTATTCCAAATGAATTTCATGATTGCTTTTTCTATGAGAAATGTTGTTGGAACTTTAATGGAATTGCATTAAATCTGTTTAATGCTTTTGGTAGTGTAAACATTTTCACAATATTAATTCTTCCTATCCAAGAACATGGGAGATCCTTCCATCTTCTAAGGTCTTCTCCAAGAACATGGGAGATTTTTCCATCTTCTAAGGTCTTCTTCAATTTCTTTCTTTAGTGTTCTGTAGTTTTCATTGTAGAGGTCTTTCACCTCTTTTGTTAAATTGATTCCCAAGTTGTTGTTTTTTGTTTGTTTGTTTGTTTTTTAAGGCTATTGTAAATGGGGAAGTTTTCCTAGTTTCTCTTTCAGAGGGTTCATCACTGATGTATAGAAATGCATTTGATTGGGGCTGGGGTTATACTCATTAGTACAGTGCTTGCCTTACACATGTGAGGCACTGGGTTCAGTCCTCAGCACCACATAAAAATAAATAAAGATATTGTGTCCATCTTTTTTTTTAAATATTTATTTATTTGCTTTTAGTTGTACACAATGCATTTATTTTTACGTGGTGCTGAGGATCGAACCCGGGCCGCGCACGTGCTAGGTGAGCACTCTACCGCTGAGCCACATCTCCAGCCCCTTGTGTCCATCTTTTTTAAAAAAAGAAATGCACTTGATTTATGGGTATTGATTTTATATCCTGCTACTTTGCTGAATTTATTTATTAATTCTAGAAGTTTTCTGGTAGAATTTTTTGAATCCTCTAAATATAGAATCATGTCATACTGGAGATTTAACCCAGGGGCTCATAACCACTGAGCCACATCTCCAGCCCTTTTTATTTTTTATTTTGAGACAGGATCTCACTAAGTTGCTTAAGGTTTCATTAAATTGCTGAGGGTGACTTTGAACTTGTGATCCTCTTGCTTCAGCCTCCTAAATCACTGGTATTAGAGGCAAGCACCACCACACCCAGCTAGCCAGCTCCTTTTTTATCACCCAGGTCTGATCTCAATTGTCAGTTCCACAGAGATGCCTTCCTTGACCACCATATCTAAAGTGTTCCACACCACCATTAGCCAATTGCATTTTCTTCTTTACCCTATCACTCTCTAATCTTTATGTATACCACCCCTCTCTCCTTTAGAATGTAAGTTCCATGTGAAGAGGACTTTTTCTGTCTTGTTTATTACTTTATATCCCCAATGTCTAGAATAGAATAGAGACAACATAGACGTTCAATAATATTTTTAATGAACAAATGAATGAATGAATTTATGTACTCTAGTTTTCTCATAGGAT
This sequence comes from Tamias sibiricus, assembly GCA_025594165.1. NCBI lineage: Eukaryota > Metazoa > Chordata > Mammalia > Rodentia > Sciuridae > Tamias > Tamias sibiricus. The sequence goes on along the minus strand of CM046658.1, from coordinate 104,595,573 downwards.
AGTTGTAAGATATAGAGACATTTACAATTGTCTGTTAAACTGAGCATTCAATAGTTATCAGCTCCATAAGGGCTAAGAATTCTGCTTTATTCCCTGCTTTAGAGAGACAGTATATATTGATTACCTAAAGAATGTTCAACCATCCATTATTCTAGATTCATTCATTTATTAATTCAACAAATGTTTATTAAAAAACTGCTATGGCCAGGCATGGTGGCACATGCCTCTAATCCCAGGAACTTGGGAGGCTGAGGCAGGAGGATCACAAGTTTAAAGCCAGCCTCAGCAACTTAGTGAGGCCCTGCCTCAGAATAAAAAAATAAAGTGGGGGCTGGGGATGTGGCTCAATGGTTAAGTACCCCTGGGGTTCAATCTCTGGTACCAAAAAAGGAACTTGCTATGTGTCCTAGATACTAGCGATATAGCAGTGAACAAAACAGACCAAAACCAAACAAAAACGTCCTAGGGTTTACATTCTAGTAGAATAAGGAACACAGTAAATTAAATAAACAAATGATATAGTATAATAAAAATAAAAAGTGTTTTATGGAAAAACAAAACACACACACAAAAAAATGGGGGCTAGGGAATTTCAGGCAAGGTGGTTGCAATTTCAATTAAAGTAATCAAGAAAAGCTTTGCTGGACAAAAACTTGAAGGAGATGAGGGAGCCATGTGGGCATCTGGGTTGAAAACACTGTAGAGAAAGAACAAATGAAGTTGAGTGCTTACCTAGCACAGTGCAGTGACTTCAATATGGTGGGAACAGAGTAAGCAAAGGATGAGGGAAGTAGGGCAGGAAATCATGAAGGTGATACAGACCACCATAGGGAACTTTGGTTTTTACTGAGCTGGATTTCAACAAAGAAGTAGCATGATCTAATTTATATCATCCTTACTATAGGGACTGGACTGTGTGTTTGGGGAGTAGAGAGGGACAAGACTGGAAGCAGAAAGAACACTTAGTAGCTCAGAGGAAAAAAAATGTTGTTTGAACAAGGGTGGTATAGAGAGAGATGGTGACAAGTGGTAAAATTTGAGACATATATCAAGGTAGAGTCAACAGGATATACTGAAAGTAGTAGTTTGGATGGGAGGGGAAAGAAAAGAGAAAGGGAAAATAGGAAATGGAGATCACTAGAGAAACATAATAGGATTGCTTGGCAGTAGGGAAGGCCATTTTGATATGAGATCATGAATTTTAAATGAAATCAGGCTGATTGAGTGGTTTCTCCAACAACATCTAGCTGCTCCATTGCAGGCAAAGAGTAGGTTGATAGTATGATCTATCAATAATTGAAGTTTTTCAAGGCAAGGATGTCTGAGTGAGAGGCAGTAAGGGAGTTATACTATACTGGTGGATCATGGGATATAGTCAAATCCAAATGCGAAGGGAGACTTAGAGAAGACTTATGAACAGTAGAACGTTAGCCATGCAGGTACTTGAGCAAATAAGCTGGGCAAAAGAAGGTTCAAAATTGAAGTTTCAGATGTAGTACAATTTCTGGTAATGACAAGAGTGGTAAAGTAGAGGGAGAATAAGGACTTTGGAGATGAGGAGGTTAAGAAAATTGAAAGCACTGAAGTCATCCAGAATGATCAGAGTAAAGCAAGAGAAGGCTCAGTGACTTAAGCCTCAATAAATGTAAAGAAACGGTGGTATGACCAGATGGCAGGTGCTTCAAAGGAGAAGAGATTTTCACAGGCAGGAATGGGATGATGGTCCGAGGCAAAAATAGGAACAAGGAGGATATCAACTTCACCTCCTTACCCTGAGGTTGGAGAAAAGAAACAATGGCCTCTACTTGAGAAAGCTGGCCAGAAAGCAATGTGCTCAAAGAGAGCCAGTCTTCCATTTAGGCAAGAAGGATGACCTTCAGAAAAGATATTTAGGCCATAGGGGAATTTGCTGATCACAGAGCTAGAGATCTGAGATCCCAGTGAAAGGAGGGTAGGGAAGGGTGAAGATTAGATCTTAAAGATTGGAACTTCTTAGAGTAACTGGAGTTTAAACAGGGCTTCAAGGTATAGAAGGATTAATTCTACCATCTTTGGGATGATGGTCCAGGAAATTTGCCTCAGGATATCACTGCTTGGTACTCCTGATGCTGAAAGACCTCTTCTAAAGCTTCATATGTTGTAAGAGTTTGAGTCAAAGCAGTTTAGAATAACCACTGAGGTACAGGAGAGAGGACATAAGGAAATGAGAAGCAGCTTTAAAAATACCAGAGGCTGAAATCTGTGACCATACCAGTTGTAAGGTTCATTTTTCCCGATGGTTCTGCATTCCTTCTGTAGGAGTTGAAAAGGAAAATTCTAGAACAGATTCAAAGTTGGTGGTTTATAGAGATGATGTGGAAGAAGAATCTAGAACCAGATCAAGCATAGTGCTGGCCCTTCATTTGTGCACAGTATTCTGAAATGTTCAGCTCAGGCTGCTCTGTTCTGCACAACTCTTTAGACTCTGGGTCTCTGATCTGCCACTTGTTCATGGCCTTGCCTTGGGATTTTAGTTAAACCTACTCAGCATCACACTTGAGACTTATTATGATTTCACCCTTACTCTTCTTTTCCATCTGGACAAATGCATCAGGTACTAGCTCCTTCTCTTCTTTTCCTTTTTTCAGTTTTTTTTTTTTTCTTTTTGTGGGGTGGGGGGGTGTACTTGGGATTGAACCCAGGGGCACTGTACTACTGAGCTACATCCCCACAACTTTTTTTTTGTATCAGGGATTGAACTCGGGTGCACTTACCCACTGAGCCACACTCCCAGCCCTAATTTTTTTTTTTTTTTTTTTAATTTAGAGATGGGGGTCTCACTGAGTTGCTTAGTGCCTTGCCATTGCTGAGGTTGGCTTTGAACTTGTGATCCTCCCACATCACCTCCCAAACTGTTGGGAGGTTTTTATTTTATTTTTATCCCTGACTCCCTAAACACCAGAAATCTGGGCCCTCCTGATGTTTTGTTACTATAGAGCCAGACCCAATTTTCTTCGTTCCTCAAAAGCACATTGAGGATGGGATGATAGCACTGAGGACAAACTCTGTCCTTTACTTGTAAAAGTTGTGTGGGAGGAGCCAGGACTGGTAAAATACCCATAATACAACGGTGTTTAAATATGTATATATTGTAAGTGGGGGTGGCCAACAACAAGTTCAAATGCAGCCTAAGCTTTTTTATTAGCAAGGCCCTAAGCAATTTAGGGAGACCCTGACTCAAAATAAAAACCAAAAAGGACTGGGGATGTGGCTCAGTGTTTAAAAACATCCCTGGGTTCAGTCCCCTATACAAAAATAAATAAATAAAAAAGCTAAATAATGAAAGAAAGACTAACCCATGGTGAGCCAGAAATTTTGCACAATTGAAACATGATTCGATAGAATATCTGTCAAAAAAAAGAACAAAGCCCCAAATCAGGGGGGCATTTCATGATCTAATGGGTCAAGAATATATTTTAAAAAGTTACCTAGGAACGAGATAGACAAGGTGGAAGGGTGTAGCTAAATAAAAGCATTGTGGTCAAAACAAAGACAAGCTTAACCATTCTGAGAATCCCTAACAGGAAGTTGATCCAGATTAATGAGAAGGAAGAGCAGCAGCATTCTGAACAGGTATAGGTGTATGTCCTGGGGAAGATAAAAGGGGAAAACATCATGAACCCCAGACAAAAGAGCTGGAAGTGGTAGTAGTTGGGGGCAGTGGGCAATGGGAGGCAGGTAGCACACTAACAACTACTAATTAATGATAGCATCTAAAATATGTGCACATGGACCCCCATACAGATTTTTATCCTGCTTAAGAGGTACTCCAAGAATGCAGAGAGAACCGTCTAACAAGGGAGTGGACTTGGGTTCTCTATCCCAAGTCTGTTCTTTCTCTTTTAGTATTGGGGATTGAACCCAGGGGTACTTTACCACTGAACTATATCCCCAACCTTTTTTTTGGCACCAGGGATTAAGCCCAGAGATGCTCACGCACTGAGGCACATCTCCAGCCTTTTTTTTTTTGTTTTGTTTTTGTTTAATGAGACAGGGTCTTGATAAGTTGCTTAGGGCCTTGCTAAATTGCTGAGGCTAGCTTTTATTTTGTAATCCTCCTCCTCGGCCTCCTAAACTGCTGGGATTACAGACCATGTGCCACCATGCCCAGTTCCTTTTTATTTTTGAGACAGTTTAAATTTCTGATGCTGGCCTAGAATTTTCGATCATCCTGCTCCAGCCTCCTAAGTGTCTGGATTACATGCAGGCACCACTGCACCTGGCTAAATCTCTTTTCTGATTTTAAAAAAAAAAGTAGACCCATCCATCTCCCATTTCCTAACACAAAGGACAATCTGGGTTAGGAATGAGAGATGGTCTCCCATAGCCTGCCAGGCAGATATTTTTTTGAAAAGGGACTTAAGCCACTGACAGAGTTCCTTGTGGAAAAGTACAAGTTCTCCCACTGATCATGAAACAACTTATAGATCTCAAGGGAATTTTCTTTTTCTAGGCATCTTAAAGCCTAATTGCAAGATCTTCATACTTCTTTGGGGTCATCCTTAGATGCTAAAAATAAATTAATTTTAACTAGCTACTTAAAGGCAATGCAGCATTTTTATATGAAAGAGCTTTAAGAAATCAAATAAGGCACTACCAATCTCTATTATGTCAGACATTTTTCCCTTTGTGGAATAGTATGGCATTTTCTCATTATTAACAAGCAAACATGTCACCAACAACTAAATTCCTTAAAGATTTTTGTTTCTGCTCCCCCACCTGAATTCACACAGATCCACTTCAAGGAATATGTGTGACACAGCAGGTGCCAAAAATGGACAGGCTTTCTTGTTGCTAGAAGATAACACAAATATGGGGGCCCCTGTACTGAGAACTTCCTTATCTGTTCCAGCCACCTGTGGGTCACACAGAGGTGAGATAAGTAGAGACTCAGAGAAAGTCAGACAGTAAATATTATTATGTTTATTATTATTACATACCTCATTACTATTAGTAAATACTTACTGACTTAACACAGAAGATGACTTTCCACATCTTAACATGCACCACTCTAGTACTATCATTTGAACTTAATGAATCTTCAATGTTTTTTTTTTTGTTTGTTTGTTTGTTTGTTTTGGTACTGGGGATTGAACTCAGGGGCACTCGACAACTGGGCCACATCCCCAGCCCTTTTTTGTATTTTATTAGAGACAGGGTCTCACTGAGTTGCTAAGTGCCTCACCATTGCTGAGGCTGGCTTTGAACTCGCGATCCTCCTGCCTCAGCCTCCCAAGTGCTGGGATTACAGGCATGCACCACCGCGTCTGGCTCTTCAAGGTATTTTATTTTTTATTTTTATTTTTTAGTTCTTGATGGACCTTTATTTATTTGTATGTGGTGCTGAAAATCAAACCCAGTGCCTCACACATGCTAGGCAAGCACTCTACCACTGAGCCACAAACCCAGCCGAAGGTATTTTATTTTTTGTTTGGTACTAGGGCTTGAACCCAGAGGAACTTTACCACTGAGCCACATCCCTAGCCCATTTTATTTTTTATTTTGAGTCAGGGTCTTACTAAATTTCTAGGGGCCTTGCTAATTTGCTGAGGCTGGCCTCCAACTTGCAATCCTCTTGCCTCAGCCTCCCAAATCGCTGGGATTACAGCTACCAACCTCTGCTGTTCAAGGTATTTTAATGCTATCTTCTGCAGAAAAAATGGTAAAGAAACCTTTCTGGGAGGTAATTTTAACAATCTGCAATAACTTAAACAGAAATCCTACTCCAGTAATTTACTCTGAGGAAATAACAAAAATACCAAGATATGTGCATAATGATATTCACTGTAATATGAAAAAAAAAATTTAAATCTTGGAATAATATGGGATTTAATTAAGGCTTATTCATGTAATAAGGTAATATACAACTATAAAAACGGATGCTTTTGAATAATTTTAATGGCAGTGAAATGCTTATTTACAGACTAAAAGAAAGCATTATCAATTAATCTACATTGAAGAATTTAATCATTTTAAAATTTTTTCATATGATTTACAAAGTTTCTTATTTTATATACAGAGTGATTTCTTTTTTTTCTTTTTTGGTACCAGGGATTGAACCTAGGGGCGCTTAACTGCTGAGCCAAATCCCCAGCCCTTTTTTTTTTTTTTTTTTTTTTTATTTAGAAACAGGGTCTTGATGAGTTGCTTAGAGCCTCACTGCTGAGGCTAGCTGTGAACTCATGATCTTCCTGCCTCAGCCTCATGAGCCCAGAGTAATTTTTTTTAAGAACCAGAAGCTACGGGGCTGGGGTTGTGGTGGCTCAGCGGAAGAGCGCTCGCCTCGCATATGCGCGGCCCCGCATATGTGCGGCCCGGGTTCGAGCCTCAGGACCACATAAACATAAATGCATTGCATTGTGTACAACTAAAGTAAATAAATAAATATTTTTAAAAAAAAGAACCAGAGGCTAAGAGCACCAGCTTGTTGCTTTAAATTAAACTTGAGGCCTCATGCATACCAAGAGTGCATTCTACCACTAAGCTATGTCCCTAGCCCCAAGAAGCAACATTTGAAACACCCATCACGTGGCAGACTTGGAGCTAAGAGAATTTTATCTATTATTTAATTTCCATAGCAATCATGAGTGGTAGGTATCTCCATCTCCATTCTACAGCTTAGGAACTGAGGCTCCATTAAATTTAAGCAGTTTGCTCAGGGTGCCCTGGATTCAAGCCCAGACAATACCCAGGTTTCTTGCTGTACCACATGCCTCACCTGCTGTGGATCCTAGTTAGCCCTTGGGAGGCTTACAGTAAAAGTCACTCATAAAACAGAGTTGTGTATAGCTTGCTCAAGAGCAAGGTCTTATTTTGCTTTCTAAATTCTTCATTTCTTTCTCCAAAAGTAGAAAACTCTTAACTCCACTATTCTATATAATTAGTATGTACAAATTTTAAAAAGTATTATATACATATTTATTTTATTTTATTTTAGGTAGCAAATTCTTTTGCCCTTAGGTAAGCAATAGCCTTCATTGCTAAGGCTTGAAACTCCATGCTGAAGCAGTTTGGATTCACATGTCCAGCTCCAAGTGTCTATGCCCTCTCAGAGCCAATTTCCTCATAGCCATGGTATCAGCTGGCCTGCTTATTGGTTTGGCATTTTGTCAGGTTATGAGCAGAAGGACAGGGCAGAACTGCACACCCCCATCTCTTCCAGCCAGCTGGCTCCTTGGTCTTTTCCCTGGATGCTAAAACAAACAGGCTGTGTGCTCTGGCTCCCTGCTCAAACCAAGGGGGGTGGGGGACACAAAAATATCCCAGCTATGTGAACAATCAGAGGAATATCTGGCAGCACATTTGATCTTTTGTAACTTTATTTACACTTTATCCTTCAGCCAAAGTCAGTGCCTCTAGGCAGCCAGGAGCCCTCATACCCTAAGCCTTAATGTTCAGCTGGGTTGCAGGTACTGCCCTGGTGAAGGGTGCCCAACCCCCTTGCTGGTTCTGTTCCAAATGGGTCCCCAGTGACACTAACTGCACCCCCTCAGAAGGCAGAGGTGGAATTTTTCACTACTGTTCCAAGGCCTCTTCATCATTTCCTCTTCCCTCCCAGAGGCAGAGACAGGAAGTTACTTTGATGGGGTCAGAGTAAGTCAGCGACACTCGGGTTTGGAACATGCTGCTTGGGCCACCACTTTATCCTTCAGCACCACAGTTCATAATTTAAAAAATGAAACTACTTAGAGACTTTCATCTGGGAAGAGAAAGAAGGGGATGTGGGGAATGGCACATGACACACAAAATAACAATAGGAATAACCTGATACTTTTTGATTCACACTCTCTTTCTGCACCAACATAAAAGGACTGTATGTTCATAAAAATATGAAAAAATATAGGGTTAAACAGAGTTAAACAGATTAAGTTACTATAGGACTACTAAGAACCTTTAATGTGCACATGCACACTCTGATGGGTTTATAATGAAAAGTGTTTCTTAAACATGATGAACTATAAAACTAAGGAGTTCATAGACACCTTGACTCCAATGAATAAGCTTTGGGAAGTGCTGCTCCAGGGTGAGCCCATAGGATTCTACAAAGAGAAGTAAGGCCCCAAATAAGCTCTCACTACTGGTCTTCAGTTACTATCTTCAAAACTGCAGTAGTGTTATCAGACAAAGTTGTAGTTCTGCCTTCTCCTGTCTCTACTTCAGTAAGGGTTGATGGTATTTTTCCACCTGTTGGTCAAATCTTCTGGAAGAGAACCCTGCCTGGAAAAAGTTCATTGGAGTCAGAAGGTATTTTAGCGCCAGGCTCCTGAACTCAGTAACTAGAAGCGGGGCAGCCTTGCTGCTGTGAGATGAGGGAGAATCATGGCTTATCCAGTCACTCTGGTTCCCTGTAGCTGCTGGGCCATCATTGTCTTCCCTAGGTATCAAGGGTGGCTCTAAGCCAATTTCCTCCCTGGGTTTTGGAGAGAGAAACTTCTCATCTGGAGGCTTTAACTGCACTGAAAATCCCAAGGGGGCAGTCAACACAGTCACCATCTTCTGGGATTCACAGAAAGGAGCTGCCTTGTCCCATTCTTGGCTGCAGAAGTCTGCGAACAACTGCTTCTTGACCCTCAAAGGATTGGGGGGATGTTGCTTCTCAAGGTCCCTTGGCCAAGGAGAAAGGTTTTCTTTCTTAGTCTTCTTGGAGTCTCTGTCAGCTTGAGATTGATCATTGTTTTCCTCAGGGGATTCAAACACAACACCCTGGATTCTTGGCCTCTTTAGCCTCCTTTCTAACAGCCAGAGAAAGCTTGGTTTTCTAGAGGAGGAATTCATGAATTGCTGCACAGAGTCTGGAATCAGGGGCATAGAGAGCCTGGGACTCAGGCTGTCCTGAAAATAGTTTCCACAGGGCTGTCGCCTGACAATGGGCACCACCTGACAGGGCTTCAGTGCTGCAACAAATGCACGAAGTTCAGAGTAGGAGGAATGGTCAGAGTAAGGGATAATATGGATATCAGGGTGGGAAATGTGAATTTTTCGGCTTGTGGGAAGAATAGCAATGGTAGGGTGGGACTGGTTCCAATGCAACATGGAGGAATGGCAGATTTCTGTATGGTCTACAGCATGGATGCGGCCAGCTTTCTCTTCCACTGTGAAGACATCTGCCAGGCCCAGCAGCTGTACCAACTCCAGACGCCGGGGACTCAATACCACCCAGGTCCGAAACTCTAGGGCCAGTTGTTCCAGCAATGACTCCTTTCCTAGGCTATAAAGTCCTGAATAATGTTAAAGAGATTAGGGAAAAGTAAAAGGAGAGAATGAAGCTATTGGAGAATCCTAGTAAATCAACCAAATGTTTAACAAACACACAAAAAATTCATGGGGCAATCCAGGGAATATATTAGGGAGGAGGTTGCATTTGAGCTGAGATAATATGGAAAATGGAGGACAGGAGCAAACACAATCTACTCATTCATTCAGTCCAACAAGAGAAAGCACCTACCAAGTGTTAGGTACTGTGAAAACTAACAAACTATAAAAAGGTCTCAGTCTTCCAGAAATACCATCTACATGTGGATCCAGAAACAATGCAGTTTAAAAACAATATTAGAGATATACATACAGTGTTAGGAGGGCATAGAAGAGTAGCTAACAGCTTATGGAAATGATAGCTGAGCTAAGTCTTACAGGATGGGTCAGGATTAATCTGGCAAGGAAAGGTTATGCCAGAAAACATTTTTGAGGAATCATTCAATGTTACTAAATTAAAAAAGGAATTGGTAAGAAGTGATACTAAAGAGGTAAGCCAACATCATCAATTAGTAGTCCTTGCATGTATTGCTAGGGAGCTGGGACTTAATTCTGAATAGTCTGAAGCAGGAAAATGGCTAATTCTAATCAGAAGAATAATATAGCCAGAGCAGGACTATAAGAGGAAAAAAAAAATGTGTATATATATATGTGTGTATACATATGTGTGTGTATATACACACACACATACACATGTAGCAATGTTATTTGACTACCTGGATGAGAAGAAACTTGAAGCAGAAGTTCCATTGGAAGGCCCCAACAGTACTCATATAGAAAGATAGAGACATGAATTTGGGCAATGGTTATGGAAATAGACTCGGGAGATGTTATTTAACAATTGTTCTCAGACTTTTTCTGAGGTCTATATAAAATCCATAATTACTTAAAAGAACATATATTTGTTAGACATCAACTTTATTCCTGATGGTTCAAATTTTCATTTTTGGGCACAAATGTACTTGATTTTCTTCCCTTTACATATTCCTAGTTTTTCCCCCTCTCTGGGCACATAGTAGGGATTTACATATTTGCAAAAATTAATCAGGCTCTACCACAGCACCCTCCTACATGCTTCTATGGAAAATTCCTATATGGAAAATTTCAAGAAAAGCTAAGACAGATGTTTCTTTAAGAGCAGTCAAGCAATCCTGAGAGTAGGGAATTTTTCTCAATCAATTTGGTAGTCACCTGGAGGTTATACAATTTTTTCAATGTTTTTTAAACCTCATTTTGAAACTCCTTTCAGAGTTGGGACATGTCCCTTTAATACATTCATAATGATGGTAGATCTTTTCCCTTTTGTGGACTTATAATTTTGGAAAACACACAAAAAAATTTAGAATCATATCTATTAAAACTTTTTAAAACAAAGATGGGTTTTCATAAACTATCTTCCAAAAGACAGCTCCAATTGAGTCCTCAAAATGTGTTATACCACTAGAATCACTAGAAATAGCAGTTGTTTTCTCAATGTACGTAATTTAAAGCACAACACTCACTTAAATATCTATGTTCTGATAAATTTTATTCATTCATATAGCAAATATTTATTAAATGCCTCAGTGGCAAGCATGGAATATAAGAACTATCTTCATGGAACTTACATTCTAGCAGGGAGAGACAGAAAATAGAAAATAAATACAATAAAGATATATTTATGGAATATATTATAAGGTAATGAGTACAATATTGTCCCTTTTCTACTTACAACTCTTCAACATGGGGCTGGGGCTATGGCTCAGCAGTGGAGCGCATGTCTCGCATGTGTGAGGCCCTGGGTTCAATCCTCGGCACCACATAAATAAAACAAAAATATTGTGTCTACCTACAACTAAAAAAAAAAAAAAAATTAACTAAAAATATTTAAAAAAAGAAGATCAACTTAAAGAAAAAAAAAAAAAAAAAAAAAAACCCTTCAACAGCTCTTTGTTAAGTTTAAGATCAAATTCAAAATGGTGCTAGGTATGGTGGTGCATGCCTGTAATCCCAGGGACTTGGAGTTGGAGGTTGAGGCAAGAGGATTGCAATTCAAGGCCAGCCTCAGCAACTTAGTGAGACAGTGTCTCAGAATAAAAGAAATAAAAAGTACTGGGGATGTAGCTCAGTTGCCTGGGTTCAATCCATGGTACCAAAAAAACACAAAGTTCAAAATGGCAAACTAGCACTCTATCCCCTCCCACCTTTCCAGCATCCTTGCCCACTGGGTGCCTGTCATACTAGCTGCTGCTTCTTTGTTCCACAAATACACAATCTTCTTCCCATTTCCATCCATGTTCTCAAGGAGTTCATGTGTGTGCATATGTATGCACCAGGGGAAGTATGGGATAGGCAATAAATAATAAGCAAAAACATATTAAAACGTAGAGTATATTGGGAGGTGATGAGTACGTAAAAAATTAAAAAAGGGGCTGGGGATATAGCTCAGTTGGTAGCATGCTTGCCTTGCATGCACAAGGCCCTGGGTTCGATCCCCAGCACCAAAAAAAACAAAAAAATAAAAAAAGAAGTTGAATTGATATAGGGAATCAGGATTTAGGAATGTGGAAATAACAATGGAGGGCAGGTTTAATTTCAATAAGGTGGTCAGACTAGGGTTCATAAGGAAGGTGAGAGCTGCTTGTGAAAGATTTGAAAATACTCAAAGAACTTAGATTCACTAGCTATAGGTGGGGAAAAAAAAGGAAACAACTTACCAATCTTTATGTTATGTTGTGGGTACTTGCGAATGAGCTGGATAATCTGTTGGGCAGCTTCTTGTCGAGAAGGAAGAACCAATGCTGGGTTGCAATTGGTGTTGTCTAGGTATAAAGTATGGATCTGTTTCCCCAGTGTCAGGGCTGGCTCCTTCAACATGGACGGCGTATATCGAAAATCACCTGAAAGAGAATATATGGAGGGCAGAGGGTCAGAGACAAAAGGATATAAGAAAAGTCTCTCCCACCTCCAACAACAGATTGGTTGTTGGTTTGTGGAAAAAAATAGGATGTGTCCTGGCACTAAACAGTACATGCATTGCAGGTTCTTTGTGGAAATGTCTCCATCCTGCTCCCATTTTTTTATACCAGGGGTTGAGCCCAGGGTTGTTTAACCACTGAGCCACATCCCAGGCATTTTCTCTCCCTCTCTTTTTTTTTTTTTTTTTAATGTTTTATTTTAAGACAGGATCTTGCTAAATTGTTGAGGTTGGTCTCAAACTTGCAATCTTCCTGCCTCAGCCTTCCAAGTTGCTGGGATTACAGGCCTGCACCACTGTGCCTGGTTCTGCTTCTGTTTTTTAAGTTATATAATCGTCACAAGGTTTGAACTGTCAAAGAGTGGGCAATCAGTTGAGAAGGGGTCACTGCTTATATGTGATGAAGCTAGAAGGCCTCCAGACTTCTATTATGAGTTAAAGTTACTCAAGAAAAGTAGTATCTCAGCTGGACTGTGCGACGGACCCCTCAGGAGACCCACCTGTATAAAGGATGGTTCCAAAGTATCCTTCAAAGAGAAACATGACAGAGCCAGGGCAGTGATTGGCATCGATGAGGGTTACAGTCATGGTCTCTCTTCCAATTTCATCTAGAGGCAATACATGGCTCTCACCAACCTCCAAGGTTCGGATCCACTGCTTAGACACCTGAGGAAACAGTTGGGTCATCCTAGTAACCACAGACTCCCCTCCTGGATCAGGAAGTACCCCTTACATGAATCAAAGAAAGACTTTTGACCAAGTCCTGAGCCACCATGGAGTAAAAATTGTAAAAAGGATTCCCAAGCAATCCCCTCTTCTACTTCCCACTCCCCACCCCACCGTTTGTATAGCTTTAAGAGTTTGAAAACAGTCTAGATACTGATTCTCAAACTTTCTCTAGATCATACTAATCCCTCAGGGGCAAGTGTTTAAAAAAAAAAAAAAAATCCCCACAAGTCATATCTGCCGAATCAAATGGAACAAATGGGGGCTGAAGAATTTGTATATCCATGTTACTTGGACTCTTTCTTGGGGAGAGGGGGCGGGTGCTAGGGATTGAACCTAGAGGCACTTTACCACTGAGCCATATCCCAGGGTCTCACTAAATGGAGGCCTCTAAACTGCTGAGGCTGACCTAGAACTTGTGATCCTCCTGCCTCTCTGGGATTACAAGTGTGGGCCACTGCACCAGGCTAGGTGGATTATTCGTTTGTTTTTGGGTGCTGGGGATCAAACCAAGGGCCTTGCACGTGTTAAGCAAGCGCTCTACAGAGGAACCACGTCTCTAGCCCAGATGGATTCTTAAGGCAAGTTTGGGAGATACTAGTCTAGCTTATGTGAAAGAAATAATTCCTTTGGCTGATCTCCTACTTAAAGCTAAAACATCTCCACCAGTCGTTCTGTTGAAAGCCACACTCCTATAGATACATTTTAGGTTCAAACAACCCCTGCATTCGTAAAAATTAGTCCTCTTGGCCCTCACTTTGTGACTCCAAGGTTGTGACAGATCAAGTCCCCACCCAGATACCTGGACCAGCTTTTAAAGAGGCTAACTCCAGCCCCCATACCTGTAGGTGACGGTGCAAGAGGTGGGCGGTGATGGGGGAGCAGTAGAGGGGTCGGGCCCAAGTGCTAGACAGGCCTACGGTGTGGTCCGAGTGCATGTGGGACAAGAAGAAGAGCCGAGCAGTACTAGCACGGCGCAGGCTCCAAAAGTCCACAGCAATGGGCGTATGGGGAATCAGGACGCCGTTCATGGTGGAGGGGATGGGCTCTACCGGAGCAGGGCTCCTGCGTAAGGATTCCACAACAGCACCTCGGTGGAAGACATGCCGGGGCAAGAACAAGGCCAGAGGCCCTAAGGGAAAGCCAATCCAGTAGATGAATAAGTTACTAGAATGAGCTAAAAGGAGGAAGTGACCGTGTTGGTGGGAGTCAGGGTGGGAACCCACATCGCGGAAGTTCCTCTCTTGAGTGCCACTCCCACCCAAGCGCGGGATCCGAGGCCGAGCCGGCACTCAAAGCGCGCGCTGCTGGGAGGAGACAGGCCCAAGTAGCCGATTTCCGATTGCCAGACGCAACTCAACTAGGAGCCGCGCGGCTGCGCCTGGAGTTGAGAGGTTGGGGGAAGGGCACCCTAAGGTCGAGTTCTGGGCTACGCTCGGCGCTCACAACGAGAAGGCCCCAACTCAGTGTGGACTCTCGGGGAGAGGGCGGGACTTCCGCCAACAGCGTGATTGGGTCTATCAGTGATGGCAGAGGCGCGGAGGCACAAGAAAGGTTGGAACTGGAGAGGGAGGGATCTGCGGCCGGTCAGCGGCAGGGACAGAAATTCCGTGCAGGGCCTAGAGGTAGCTGGAGAGATCTGTGGGCGGGGCGAACAGCCTGCGTGGTTAGGGTTGGGCCTGAAGGCCTAGGTTGGGGCTCGCCCGGGAGGGGTGGGGGTTGTAGCGTGAGTGTCGCAGAGAATGGGTTCCAGCTCTGGGGAAACTACTAAGGCCGGGGCGAGATGTCGTCTTAAGTAGTGTTTTTGTTGTTGTAGGGTTTTTTTTTTTTTTTTTTTTTTACACTAACCCAAATTCTCTTTGCTCAGGCTGCCACATCAAGACTAAGAGTTTCTTAGGTATCCGCGGGAACTGCCCCGTGACTGTGCGAGAAGATGCCGTATCTTGGCTCCGAAGACGTGGTGAAGGAACTGAAGAAGGCTCTGTGTAACCCTCACATTCAGGCTGATAGGCTGCGCTACCGGAATGTCATCCAGCGAGTGATTAGGTATCACCCAACTGCCTTAGCGTGCCAAGTCCTCCGCACTCCCCTTGCCCCATCTTACAGTCCCCTTCAGGGATCCCCACCCCCAGCCACTCTGAAAAAGTAGAGGAACTTTCCTACTAGGCTGTTTTACCACTTCGTCTTCATGCCTGTTCTCCGGATTGCCATCTCATTCACCTTTTGCGGAAATCTTTTACTCAGCGAATTCCCTTCATATTACGGACTTAAACAATTGAACATTACTATTGACTTCCTAATATATCTAGTATAGAGATCCGTTTGTAGCTTCAGACCCACATATCCCACTGCCTGGTTGGCATTTCCACCTGGATAGTTCTTCAAAGGTATTCCCAAAATAGCACCAGCATTCTTCTGTCCTCCCCAAACCTGTTCTTCTGCTTTCCTGTTGATGAATGTCAGTCACTAACCAGTCCACTAAGCATGTCAGTCAACCTTGATGACACCTAATCCTTCACTTTGCATGTCAGGTGGTCTGAATAATTCTAAATATCCACTTCTGTTTTGATTCAGGCCTTCATTACCAAAGCCATTGTAGTTTACTATTAGGTCACCTTGCCGCTCATTTTATTTTTATTTATTTGGTTTTTTGGTACAGGGGATTGAACCTAGGAACACTTTTTCACTGAGCTACAGTCCCGGCCCTTTTTTTTTTATTATGAGGCAGGGTCTAATTTGCTTCCGACCTTGCTAAATTGCTGAGGCTGACTTCAAACTTGCCATTCTCCTATCTCAGCCTCCCAAGTTGCTGAGCTGCTCATTTTAGTTAGAATCTTTCCACTATATAAATCTGAACACATAACTCTTGCCTACAGCTGTGATTCACAGTCTTTAGTATGCACAAAAGTCCTGTGGGGTGCTTTTATTTATTTATTTATTTTTTTAAGGAAGTCCAGCAGTTGATTCTGATTTTAGTAGGATGGGATGGAACCCTAACTAACATCTCACCTGATGCCAGTAGTTTGATTGCACAGATTGAGAAACAATCATCTACAGAATAAATTACAAAGTTACTATTGCCCAAGGAAACTCTACTAATGCAACTGCCTGTAGACTCTCAGAAGATGCCTCACAGCAAGTATCATTAACTATCGCATCTGTCTGATGAACTTCCTGATCATTTGACTGAAGCATTACTTCTGTGGAGAAACATTTTCTGACTTCCTGGCAGGGTCAGGATCCCCTCTATACCTTGTACATGGCTTGTGCTTAATACTTAATCTATTGTACTGTAATGGTATTCTTGTCTGGTTCTTTAGTTGATTTTGAATTCCTTGAGGTCTGAGACTTTACCTTCTTCAAGATTATGTCCCCAGAGCATAAACTTGGAATATAAAAGCTGAGTTTCATTGGAATGTACTAGGGATTCAACAAATGTTGAACAATTAGAACAATAGTGTTTATTGCAGACCTATGTTGTGTTGTGAAGTATTGTGTGATATAATAGACAAGGTAGACTTGGTTGTATCCCTTTGAACGATTATAATCTAGTTGGATAACCAGAACATGGAAAAGTAAAACTTCCTCTATTGTAGGTTAGGGATTTTGTAATTTATTTCTTCCTGCTATGTATCTTGATTTCAGGCACATGACTCAGGGCTTGGACATGTCCGGTGTTTTCATGGAAATGGTAAAAGCCAGTGCCACTGTAGATATTGTTCAAAAGAAGTTGGTTTATCTGTACATGTGCACATATGCACCCTTGAAACCAGATCTGGCTCTCCTGGCCATCAATACACTGTGCAAAGACTGCTCGGACGCCAATCCAATGGTGCGAGGGCTGGCACTACGCAGTATGTGTAGCCTCAGGTGAGCAACCTCTTCCCTGCCTGGTCCTCAGTGGCTGAGGAATTCAGAAGGCAATGGGGCATGTTTTTTGTTGGTTTGTTTTTGTGGTGCTGGGAATCAAACCCAGGGCTTCACACATACTAAGCAAGTGCTTTACTACTGAGCTACAACACTAGCCCATGTGGCAGATATTTAATGAGAACAATTTTTTTGAGCTCTTAAGTACTAGGGAAAATACTACTGTACCCTTAACTCAGATTTTCAGCCATTGTTGACTTAATAAATTGTATCATATGGTTTTATTAAAGGGGTTTTGGGTTATCAAAGATTGAACCCAGAGGCACTTAACCACTGAGACATATCTCTAGCCCTTTTTATTTTTATCTTGAGACAGGGTCTCACTAAATTGTTTAGGGCCTCCCTAAGTTGTTGAGGCTAGCTTTCAACTTGCAATCCTGCTTCAGCCTCCTGAGCTGCTAGGATTACAGGCATGCACCACCACACCAGGCTTAAAAATTTTTCATTCTCACTCTTGGTGAAACAGTTCTCAGTTTGGACTAAAAAGTTAAAATAACTACTACTATAGGGATTTTTACTGACCATGTAGCATTATTCTAAATGAAAAGTAAAATTATGGCATTTTAAGTTTGGGAAAGGCTTTCACTAGTTGTTTGTGATATGACAGATGCATACTCTGACAACTACTAAACCCTTTGTTAAGTGAAGAGGGACCTAATAATGTGAAAACTAGTTGACTCCAGGATTTGTCATTTAGGATGCCTGGTGTTCAGGAATATATCCAACAGCCTATTCTCAATGGTCTGCGGGATAAAGCTTCATATGTCCGGAGGGTGGCAGTCCTTGGCTGTGCCAAGATGCATAATCTTCAAGGAGACTCTGAAGTTGGTAAGTTCACAGTAATCCACCATGATCAATATTTATTCATGCTTCTATTATGTGTATGACTTTGTAAAAGATTGTATAGCTTCAGTAGAAAATAATGTAGTTCCACTTCTGTGCATGTCTCTTAGTAAAAGATTCAGGGCTAGGTATTTTCTGAAATTAGAGAACTCCTTTTTTAGCTACTTAGAACATTTTGGAGATGGCAGTTTTTGCTTTGCACATTTTTTTTTTCTTTTTCTTTTTTTTTTTTTTTAAAGCATACGTTTTGCAAATTTTTTAAAAATATTTATTTGCTTTTAGTTGTACACAATGCGTTTATTTTTATGTGGTGCTGAGGATCGAACCTGGGCTGCGCACGTGCTAGACGAGCGCTCTACTGCTGAGCTACAACCCCAGCCCTTTTTTTTCTTTTTTAACTCCTTTTTTCAGTCTTTGTTTTACTACTTTTATCTTTCTCCCCCTCAGTCTACTTACATTTTATTGCCTTTATAATTTTAAAAAAATATTTATTTATTTGCTTTAGTTGTACACAATGCCTTTATTTTTACATGGTGCTGAGAATCAAACCCGGGCTGCGCATGTGCTAGGCGAGCACTCTACCGCTGAGCCACAACCCCAGCCCGCCTTTATAATTTTTATAGCAGAGAAGTTCACCTTTATCTGCCTGGAGCTATTACTCTGGCTCTCTTCCTATAACTCTGAAGCTTTTGTTCTTTATCTGAGATCTTTGTTCTTTTTTATAGATGGTGCCCTGGTAAATGAATTATACAGTTTGCTGCGTGACCAGGATCCAATTGTGGTTGTGAACTGCCTGAGGTCTCTAGAGGAAATTCTGAAACAGGAAGGAGGTGTAGTCATTAATAAGCCCATCGCCCACCATCTTTTAAATAGGTTTGGATGCCTCTGTGCTCTTTTTATTATGAGGTCTGCATCCTGATGGAATTTTGTTGATGTATTAAGTTAAGGAGAAGTCTTGCTGGGCATGGTGATGCACTCCCAGCAAACTCAGGAGACCAAGGCAGGAGTATCACAAGTTCAAAGCCAGCCTCAGCAATTTAGTGAGGTCCTAAGCAATTTGGCAAGACCCTATCTCAAAATAAAAATAAAAAGGACTGGGGATGTGACTCAGTGGTTAAGCACCTGTGGGTTCAATCCCTGGTACCCCCAAAAGAAAAAGTCTTGAACAATTTTTATAGGAGAGAGAAGAGAGTTATCATAATTATTAACTTCCTCACATTTCTTTTCATTTGCTTTAATTTCTCTGACTCATATGTAAAATCATAGAAATATCCTGTGGGAATATGTTCTTCCCTCCTGTATAGTCATTATGTCCCCAAACCAAACCCTTAATTATATCTTAAAATTTAGGGAATCTGGCCAGGTATGGTGGTGCACACCTGTAATCCCAGTGGCTTGGGAGGCTGAGACAGGAGAATTCCAAGTTTAAAGTCAGCCTCAGCAAAAGTGAGGCACTAAGCAACTCAGTGAGACCCTGTCTCTAAATAAAAAATACAAAATAGGGCTGGGGATGTGGCTCAGTGGTAGAGTACCACAGTTCAATCCTAGTATCCCCCAAAAAATATTTTTTTTGGGGAATCTGGCCAATGTGTAATGACACATGCCTGTAATCCCAGCTATTCAGGAGTCTGAGGCAGGAGAATCATAAGTTCGAGGTCAGCCTGGGCAACTTAGCAAGACTCTGTCTCAAAAATAAAAGGGGCTGGGATGTAGTTAAGTGGTAAAGTGCTTGTCCAGCACTCACAAGGTGTTGGATCTAATCCTCATTAGTGCCAGAAAGAAAAAAGGAAGGAAGGATATGAATCTACTGTGTACTGATTGTGGGTTTAGTTAGGTGAGTGTGAATTTGTACCATCAAATTATCTTGGAATTTTAAGTCTATTTTGCATAAACTTTAAATAGCATGTGAAAAGAATGATTTTGATTATGGCTTACCGCATTTTTAAGAATTTTCCTCTTGTTATGGTGATCATGGCAGTAACATGGAGATAGTCCTAATTTTGCTGTAAAAATAATGCTTTTGTTTTCTTTGTTGAATAGAATGTCAAAACTGGATCAATGGGGCCAGGCTGAAGTATTAAACTTTTTGCTGCGCTACCAACCCCGCAGTGAGGAGGAACTATTTGATATTCTCAATCTGTTGGATAGCTTTCTCAAGAGCAGCAGCCCAGGAGTGGTGATGGGAGCCACCAAACTCTTTCTAATTTTGGCAAAAAAGTTTCCCCATGTACAAACTGATGTGCTTGTGAGGGTCAAGGGACCTTTACTAGCTGCCTGTTCTTCAGAGAGCCGGGAGCTCTGTTTTGCTGCCCTTTGTCATGTGCGACAGATCTTGCATAGTTTGCCAGGTCACTTTAGCAGCCACTACAAAAAGTTTTTTTGTTCCTACTCGGAGCCCCACTATATCAAGCTACAAAAGGTAGAGGTGCTCTGTGAACTGGTAAATGATGAAAATGTGCAACAGGTTCTGGAGGAGCTTCGAGGGTACTGCACTGATGTGTCTGCTGACTTTGCACAGGCTGCCATCTTTGCTATAGGTAGGTGTCTCTTGCTTTTCCTTCTTGGAGAAAGAGCCTAGATCAGCCAGCTTGAAAGCTGTAGTTAGAGGAACCATAGAGGATAAAAGAGAATTAATCTGCTTCAGGGACAGAGTAACACATACTAAGGAATTGGGTCAATGATTACAAGCAAGGGGGAAAGGAGACTTTTTTTGTCAAGACTGGTGTTGTCATATGTCTATCAGGCTAAAAAATACAGATAACTCAAACTATAATACTTAATTTTTTGTTAATAGTTTTTTCGTTGTCAATGGACTTTATTTATTTATATGCAGTGCTGAGAATTGAACCCAGTGCCTCACACATGCTAGGCAAATGGCTCTGCTACTGAGCCACAACCCTAGCCCCTATAATACTTAATTTATATTGCCTTTTGTGTCTTCTATTCAAAATGCTTTCCTATGCATCATCTTTTTTTCTTTTTCTTTTTTCTTTTTTTTTTTTTTTTTTACTGGAAATTGAACCCATGGTGCTCTATCACTGAGCTATATCCCCAGCCCTTCTTTAATTTTTTTATTTTGAAACAGGGTCTCACTAAGTTGCTGGGGTTAGCTTCAAACTTGTGATCCTCCTGCCTTAACCTCCCAAGTCATTGGAATTATAGGCATGTACCAGCAGGCCTGGCTTAACTTCATTTTAAAGATAAAGAAATGTGGATACAAGATTATTACATTATCCCCTAAGTACATGTATGAAGACATGAATGGTGTGAATATACTTTGTAGACAACCAGAGATATGAAAAATTATGCTCTATATGTATACTATGCATTGTAATGCATTCTGCTGTCATATATAACAAATTAACAATAAAAATTTTTTGAAAAACAGTAAATACTAAAAGTAAAAAAAAGAAGAAGAAGAAGAAGAAGATTATTATTACATTGTCTCTGGGCATGGTGGCTCACACCTGTAATCCCAGCACTTTGGGAGGCTAAGGAAGGAGGATTTAAAGTTCAAACACAGCCTCAGCAACTTAGTGAGGCCCTGAGCAACTTAGACCCTGTCTCAAAACAAAAAATAAAAAAAGAGGCTGGGGATGTGGCTTAGTGGTTAAGTGTCTCTGGGCTCAGTCCCTGGCACACAAAAAATTACGTATGTGTGTATTTTTTATCTATTTTTTTTTTACATTGCCCAAAGGTCATATAGTACCTGAACTGGAATTGGGATCCAGTTGTCCTGACTCAAAGTCCTGTGTCAATTCATTTATTGACCTTCTACAATATATAATACTGAATACAGGTTAACACAGAATAATTCATTGATTTTAGAGACTTTATCATACTACTTTTGAATTTAAAAGACTAGAGAGACTCAAAAAAATCAAAGCAGCTGGGGAACTAAGTTTTAGTATGTTTCAAGTGGAGGAGGGGGAAAACCCTCATATTTGGAATAAAGTATGGTTATCAGAGGCAGAGAAGAGGGACAAAGAACAGAGTAGAAATCCTTGTAATTGAGAGATTGCCATCAAGTGTCCACAGTGGAAATATTCATGTTTTGATATATTGCAACAAAAATGGTGTTCATATCTGGCTTGTAAATACTTTGTCACTATGTTTTTAACCTTGTTCTGTTGGAAGCTCCTTGTCCATGAACTTTCAGTTATCTAGTGGTCAGTGAGATGGATTGGATTCTTTTTTATCCAAGTTCCTTTTACGGAAAACTTAAGAATCTTATTTTTATCAAGTAAGGAGTGATTGTTTGCGTATTAGCTTCTGGTTGTCTTTGACTAATAGGAAATAATTTTAGAATGACATGCTACTATTAGACTTAACATTTTTATCTATGTTTTCTTCCTCTGTAGGTGGAATTGCCAGGACTTACACAGATCAATGTGTGCAGATTCTAACAGAGTTGCTGGGGCTTCGACAAGAACACATAACCACAGGTAATAGCTACCTTTCTAGAATTTTTTAAGGGGCTGGCCTGTTGTAATTTCCTCCCAAATATTGTTGTTGTTGAATGAATAATATAGAATTTTGAACTTTTCCTTGCATCATCTGTTATCAGAGAAACTTAGGATCTGTAGACATAATAGGGTGGAGACTTAAGGCTGTTATGAGTCACCTAAGGTATATTATAGATAAGGAAGATATCATTTCCCCATCATTACTCCCTTTTTTGCTGTGTGGCAGTATACTCAAGTCAATTGTTTCCAAGGCTAGGACAAGGGTGAGGCAAGCAAGTTGCCTAGGATGCAAAATTTAGGTGAGCACTCACTCTCAGGTTCATGCAAATGCTAGCCCTGCATGTTTCTTAAATTTTGCAACTCACACAGTCCCAGTCCTGGTGACTCTATTTATATTGTCTTTTTAGAGTGTCATTCAACAGCAACAGTACCCCACATTTGCATACAGCTTTATATTTTACATAGTGCTTTTCCATATATTAGTTTATCTCCACATCAATTTGATAAGAATAACATTCATGCAAGAAAGTATTGCTCAGGTAATCAATGATCCCTCCAAAATCTTTTTTTACAGAAATCCAGCCAAAAATCTAGTCCAAATGTATGACTTCTTAAGATTCTTTCTTGTGTGGAGGCTCTAATGCTGTTCTCTTGTATCCTGGGTTATGTTTTAGTGGTGGTGCAGACATTCCGAGACCTAGTTTGGTTGTGCCCTCAGTGTACTGAAGCAGTGTGTCAAGCCCTGCCCAGCTGTGAGGAGATCATCCAAGACAGTGAGGTAGAATATAATTTTCCTTTACTTCTTGGCATAGAAGGAATGCTTAGGACTTGCTCTTCTAAAATGTAATCTAATTATTCTTTCTACCCTATTTCTGATGTGGAAATCTTAGGATTGATTTCACCTCAGATTCTATTTTGGATGTAAATGGCATATAAATTATAAAAACAGGATTTATGTATGGCTTTTATTACAAATTCTATATATGAGGAAGGGTACTAGGGATTGAACCTATGGGTGCTCTACCTCAGCCCCTTTTAAAAGAATATTTTAAATTTTGAGATAATGTCTCACTAAATTGCTGAGACTGGCCTCAGACTTGCCATCCTCCTGCTTCAGCCCCCAAAGTAGCTGGGATTACAGGAATGTACCACAGTGCCCAGTTTATACATTTTTTGATATTGCTGTTCTCTTGAACAATTTACAGTTAGATGTTTAGACTGTGGAGATTTCAGCTGGAATCAGAATCAGAATCATTTGTGAAATCTTTACAAAAATTTGGATGTCACCCAAGGCCTGCTGGATTAAATGTTCAGGGGTCCAGGGCTGGGGTTGTGGCTCAGTGGTAGAGGACTCGCCTTGCATGTATGAGGCACTGGGTTCGATCCTCAGCACCACATAAAAATAAAATAAAAGTAGGCTGGGCTGGGCGTGGTAGCGCACGCCTGTAATCCCAGCACTTGGGAGGCTGAGGCAGGAGGATTGCAAGTTCAAAGCCAACCTCAGCAATGGCGAAGCACTTAGCAACTCAGTGAGACCCTGTCTCTAGTAAAATACAAAAAAGGGTTGGGGATGTGGCCCACTGGTTGAGTGCCCCTGAGTTCAATCTCTGGTACCAAAACAAAATTAAAATAAAAGTATTGTATCCACCTACAACTAAAAAGTAAATATTTATAAAACAATGTTCAGGGGGGTCCATCTACCTATGGACCTGTGGACCTGGACAGATGACTTCAATGTGCACTCTTGGTTAATAATCACTTTCATGAAAATTTTAGAAAAATTATTTCAGGAGCTTCCACTAAAACATTAAACAACAAATTGTCCCCAAGATGAAGAAACCTTATTTGTTGCTTAATCAGCATAGATTATGAAAGTTTTGGGTTTCTTCCTATGCATTAGAATTTCATTCTTATTTGTTATAGAGAGTACATTAGGAGAGACCAATACAATGCAAGTTGAAATAAATAAAAGATTTCATTTTTTTCTGCAGGCATCAAGGAAAAAGCAAAGCCAATGATTGTCCACTGTCTCCTGTTTGGGGGAACCAAATGTTGAGCACTTGTTCTTCTTTTTCCATTCCTAGGGAAAGCAAGCACTTATTTGGCTACTTGGGGTTCATGGGGAAAGAATCCCCAATGCTCCTTACATATTAGAGGACTTTGTAGAAAATGTGAAGTCAGAGACATTTACTGCTGTTAAGATGGAGCTACTCACTGCACTCCTGCGCCTTTTCCTCTCTCGCCCTGCTGAATGCCAGGACATGCTGGGACGTCTGTTGTATTACTGCATAGGTAGGTTTTTCAGAAGGAAATAGTACTTGCCATAGCCCATAGTAGAAATTCTCACAGCTTTTGTTGTTTGTTGAATCATGGCTGGGACCTGAAAATAAAATGTTAATGCTTTTTTTTAATGCTTTTTAGGGTTTTCTCTCTCCATTTTTTTTCTCCTACTATGGTTTGCACAAAGGTAGGAGGAGAGTGTTTTGTTTTAGTTAACTCTTTTGTTTGATTTCAGAGGAAGAAAAGGATATGGCCATACGGGACCGAGGTCTTTTCTATTATCGCCTCCTCTTAGTTGGCATTGATGAAGTTAAGCGGATCCTGTGTAGTCCTAAATCTGACCCTTCTCTTGGACTTTTGGAGGATCAGGCAGAAAGACCTGTGAATAGTTGGGCTTCTGACTTCAACACTCTGGTGCCAGTGTATGGCAAAGCCCGCTGGGCAACTATCTCTAAATGTGTAGGTGCAGAGCATGGTGGTTCAGAGCATTCTCACACACCGTCCTTTGCCATATCAGGTAAAGATGATTCTTACCTTACATCTTGTCATGATAAATCTTTATCTTTTGTAATGACTGGTAGAAAGTAGAGTACCCTAGCTAATTACCAGACTATTATCAGAATTCAACACCTTTGAGCAAAAAAAAAGAACTCATCATTGTTTCTTTAAGACATTTATCCAAAGATAGAATCACATTGTATACTTTTGGGAATGTAAATTTAAAGTGTAGCTCCTACAGATTGATAAATCTCTTACACAATCTTTTTTTTGACTCTTTTAGGACACCTGATTTCTGAAGAGAACAAGGAGAGGGTACAAGAAGCCCCTGATTCTGAAACTCTCATGCTAGTCCCCAATTGCCAGCTTACCGCTGAGTATTTTGAGAAAACTTGGCTTAGCCTCGAAGTCGCTCATCAGCAGGTGCTACCTTGGCAGGGAGAAGTCCATCCTGACACCCTCCAGATGGCTCTACAAGTAGTGAACATTCAGACCATCGCAATGAGCAGGGCTGGGTCTCAGCCATGGAAAGCCTACCTCAGTGCTCAGGATGATACTGGCTGTCTGTTTTTAACAGAATTGTTGTTGGAGCCTGAGAACTCAGAAATGCAGATCTCTGTGAAACAAAGTGAGGCAAGAACTGAGACACTGAACAGTTTTATGTCTGTATTAGAAACTGTAATTGGGACAATTGGAGACATAAAATCATAACAGATCCTTGCTGCTTGGCCTCAGTGCAATGAGTAGCTATCAGAGTTCCTTTGTTTTCCTTATTTTAGCTGTTTATAAGTCCAGATCATATTAGAAGCAAAGAAGAATTACAAACATAGCAATCAGGATTCTTTGGGGTGGGGGTTTCCCCCCATACCAGGGATTGAACCCAGGGGCACTTAATCACAAAACCACATTCCCAGCCCTTTTTATTTTTCATTTTGGGACAGCATCTCACTAAGTTGCTTGAGGCCTTGTTAAGATGCTGAGACTCGCTGCAGACTTGTGATCCTCCTTCCTCAGCCTCCCAAGTCACTGGGATTACAGGCATGCACCACCATGCCTGGCTGTTCTCATATTTCTAATCAGGGTCCAAAGTCCTTTGTGTACCATCTAAAGTACCTCTTTAGGGTCATTTCTCACCATTCCCAAAACACCCTATTCTGACAAATGCAAACCACTTTCAGTTTCCTGAATGCTCTTATGTCTGCACCTTAACACCTGCTTTTATTTACTGCCTAGAACATTTTCTCACCCTTGTATCATCTTTAATTAACAACTACCATGTCTTTTTCAATATTTAGCTCAGTTACAGCTCTTTCAGGAAGTATTCCATGACCCTCACAGCCTATACTTTGTTCAGGCTGTCAGAGTGGCCAGTGCATACCTCTAGCACTGCTATCATAACTTGTCCTCACTTTTTATTTTATTCATACCAATCACATCTTATATGTTGAGACCACTAATCAATGAACAGTTCTAATAAATAATGGTAAAATGTAAATAAGACTAAACTATCCAGAAAGGGGAAAACGAAAATACTGGTTAAGGCCAATTGGGTTGGAAATTTTCCATTTTTAATTTCTAAGAGGAATTTACTTATAGTTTCAATTAGATGGGCACAAAGCCATATATGTATGTATGTATATATGTATGTGTGTGTGTATGTGTGTATAGGACCCTATAGTTAAACTTTTCACGTGACTTTTTTTTTTTTTTTTTTTTTTTTTTGGTGCTGGGGATTGAACTTAAGGGACACTTACTTTACCACTGAGCTAAATTGTAGGAGCCCTAATTAAGGAGATGGCTAAGATTGCGGTTGGCTGTGAGCCATAAGATATTCAAGCATTGCTACCTTCCATGGTCTTGCGGGACTTGGCCCGGGACATTGCGGATCAGGTTGGCGCCATTTGCATGCTCTCGCAAGACTTGGCCTGGGACATAGCAGACGGGGTCTGTGCCATTTTGTGGTGGTTGGAGGAGTGTGGATTGCATGTTGGGGTGTTGTTGGAGCCGCAGAGAGAAGCTAGCAGAATAAAGAGCCTGTTCATTTCCAGTCTGCCTCTGAACTTATTCCCGTGCTTTGTTGCTGCAGACGGCCATCACTTCAGGCAGCTACAGGTGGTGGCCCATACGGGGAGTTCGGCTGGCAGGTAAGAACTGAAAATGGGAGTGAAAGTAACAAAAGGTCGGATAATAAAAGCCATGGATGAGTTTTTCGATATCGCGGACTCAGTGGATAGTGAGGAAAGTGATCAAGAAAGCATAGCCTCAGTCAGTTAATACCAGTGAGAAGAGTAGTGGTGTAAATTCAAAAGTAAGAGCTGCAAAAGCCATCAGAAACTTATTGAAATTAGCTGAAGAATATGTACTCTCCTTAGAAGCTGAAATTCAGGATACCAGTAAAAGTGATAGTAGTGAAGAGGAATCAAAAGGTGATTCTGGGAGCACAGTCTCCAGTAAAAAGAACAAAAAGAAATTAAAAAAGAAAAAGGACTGTCAAGTAGAGGAACCACTTGTGTCCCCTACTCCCCCATGAGTGGAATCCATTACAGAAATATAAAGGGTATTACTAGGCGTTTGCAAACCCTAGAAACAGTCTTTCTGACCACTTATGCGTTCTCAAGGGTAACTCACAGATACATTGGGAACTGCCAGTATTTGAAAATGAAAATGGACAGAGGGTACACCAGTCATTAGATTTCAAAACAATAAAAAAACTCAAAGAGGCAGTAATGACGTATGGGCCCCAAGCTCCTTTCACGTTGAGTATGCTGGAGTCCCTTAACATCTTTAACTTAACCCCCTCAGACTGGAAAAGTCTATGTAAAGCAGCAGTAAGTGGGGGGGCAATACTTGGTTTGGCGATTGCAATTTCAAGAACTTTGTATAGAAAAAGCTAAAAGAAATGCAGCTGCAGGTTTGGAGACCATAATATAGAAATGCTCACAGGAGAGGAGCAGTTCGCAGACTCACAGGCTCAAAAATATTATGTCCCAGGTGTATATGCTCAGATATATGGGGCTGCCTTAAAGACATGGAAAACTTTACAAGGACCTGGGGATCTAAGAGGTAGCTTGTCAAAAGTGATTCAAGGACCTAATGAGCCGTATGCCGACTTTGCTGATCGACTTTTGAGAACTGCAGATAGATTGTTTGGAGACGTTGATCAAGCTATGCCATTAGTTGTTCAATTAGCATATGAAAATGCTAATAAATATTGCCAGGAAGCCATCAGGCCATGGAGAAATAAAAAGGATCTTTCCATATATATATATATACAACTATGTAAAGATATAAATGACGCCTTTGTCACAGGAAACGTGATTGCAGCTGCAATGAGAGGTACTTCCCCTCAAAATTTCACAAGGGCTCAACCTAAACATTATAATCAATCAGGATATTCCAGGCAAAATTATCATAATCAATCAGGCTATTCTGGGCAAAATCCCCAAAGAGAAATAAGACCAAGGTCATACCATGTCCCAGGCCGCTGCCCCAGGTGTAAAAAGGGAAATCATTGGACCATATATGCCATTCAAAATTTGACATCTATGGAAATCATTTGTCCAGGAATTCAAAAACCCGGGCACGGGACCCAATGCCCTGAGGCCCACAAATGTACGAGGTATTGGAGGAGGAGTATCCTCAAGCATCCACTCAGATGCTTCCCCGACACAATCCCTACTACCCATCCACTCCCTCGCCAGAGGAACAGGAGGAAATGCAGTATTAGACCTCTGTTCCACTGCCCGAATAGTGTTAACACCTGAAATGGGGGTTCAACTGATTCCCACAGGAGTCAGGGGACCTCTTCCCTCAGGGACTGTAGGACATATTCTTGGGCGAAGTCCTGAAAGCTTATTAGGTTTGCAAGTGACCCCAGGCGTAATAAACTCAGACTACAAAGGGGAAATAAAAATAATGCTTAGCTCACCCCAAAGTATAAGTTCTGTTAATCAAGGAGATAGAATTGCTCAGCTGCTTCTCCTTCCAAATTTACATAATTCATTTAAAATGAGTATGCCTCAAAAAAGGAACAATAGAGGATTTTGTTCCACTGACTCAGGATCCATGGCTTGCTGGTTTCGGGATTGTTCAAGGAGGCCTATGTGTAAAATAAAAATCCAAGGAATAGAGATGGAGGGACTGATAGATACTGGAGCTGACTCTTCCATCATTAATCTACGGCAATGGCCCAAGCACTGGCCTCTGCAAAAAGCTTCAACCAGTTTAAGAGGCTTGGGATATAATAACCTCCCAGAGAAAAGTGCGGTAATTTTAAAATGGGAGGATGATGAAGGGCATAAAGGAACATTTCAGCCTTATGTTTTACCTACCCTACCGGTTACTTTATGGGGAAGAGATATTTTGCAACAAATGGGAGTACACTTTGCAACCAAGCCTGCAGATGTTAAATGTGAAAATCTACAGGGTAATCTTAACCCTAAAAGAAATCATTATCAAAAAGTACAGGGTAATCTTAACCCTAAAAGAAATCATTATCATAAAGGAAAAAGATATTTTTTCGGGGCCACTGAGAAAATAATTTTGAAAATACCATGGCTTTCTGACAAGCCAGTGTGGGTCCCTCAGTGGCCCCTATCTAAAGAGAAATTACAAGCGGCCCCCCTACTAGTTCAGGAACAACTAGAAGCAGGACATATAGAACCTTCCACCTCTCCCTGGAATTCCCCCATATTTGTGATCAAGAAAAAATCAGGAAAATGGCGATTGTTACATGATCTTAGAGAAATTAATAAAACCATGCAAATCATGGGCCCTACTCAACCTGGACTTCCTAATCCTGTAGCTATTCCAAAAAATTTCCATCTTATTACTCTTGATATAAAGAATTGTTTCTTTTCTATTCCTCTACACCCTCTGGATACCCCCAGGTTTACTTTTTCAGTTCCTTCTATTAACAATAATGGCCCTGATCAGAGATATCAATGGAAAGTTTTGCCACAGGGAATGGCTAATAGCCCCACTATGTGTCAAATCTATGTAGATAAAGTTATTCAGCCTATCAAAAATAAATACTCAGAGCTGATGTGCCTCCATTATAAGGATGATGTTTTGCTTGCTCATGCTAATCAAGAAGTCTTATTCACCATATTTAGTGATATATCAGAAAACTTGAAATGATATGGACTAAACATTGCTAAGGAAAAGGTTCAAATTAGATCTCCAATACTATATCTAGGATTCCAAATTATGGACACTTTTATTAGGCCTCAAAAAATATTAATTAATAAGGAGCATTTGGCCACTCTCAATGACTTTCAAAAATTGCTAGGAGATATTAATTGGCTTCGCCCTACACTAAACCTCACTAGTGGCCAACTAAAACCTTTATTTGACATCCTTCGCGGGGACCCTGATCCATCTTCACCGCGAACATTGACTCCTGATGCTAGGAAAGCTTTAAAGTTAGTAGAAAAAGCCATCGAAGGAGCTCATTGTGATAGATTTGATTTAACTCAACCGCTGATATTGATTATTATTTCTTCACAATATACACCCACAGGTGTATTTTGGCAACAGGGGCCTTTGTTATGGATACATTTGCCCATCTCTCCTAAAAGTACAATTGAGTCTTATACCTCCATGGTGGCTAAACTTATTCTTCAAGGACTTAAGACTTCTACTAAAATATTTGGCATTCACCCTGCTACTATTATTACTCCCTATTCATTGTCACATATTGAATATTTATGCTTCAATGATAATGATTGGGCTATAGCTAGATGCTCTACTTCTGCAAATTTTGATAATCATCTTCCTAAGTCTCCTATATTATCTTTTTGTATCAATCATCCTATTATATTTCCACAGGTAATAAAAAAATCAACCTATTCCTAAGGCATTAAATATATTCACAGATGGGTCCTCAAATGGTACTGCTGCAGTAGTCACTAAAAAAGAAAATTTAACTTACATAACTGCACAAAAATCAGCTCAACTGGTAGAACTGGAAGCTGTGGTAAGAGCTCTGGAAAATTTTAGAGAGCAGCCCATGAACATTTTTTCAGATAGCCACTATATTGTACATGCCGTCCCAAAATTAGAGCTAGCAGGACCAATAGCACCTCATACTCCAGCCTTTAAATTGTTTTATCAAATACAAAAACTTTTGTGGGCAAGAAAAGAACCTCTATTCGTAGGGCATATTAGAGCACATACCAACTTGCCTGGTCCCCTCCATGAAGGTAATCAAAAGGCTGATGACCTTACCCAAACAATCTTTATACTTTCAGCGCTCCAGTAAGCTTCTTTATTTCACTCCCAGTTTCACGTCAATAGCACCACCTTGCAGCGTAGGTTTAAAATCACAAAGGAGCAAGCCAGAACAATTGTAAAAGATTGTAAATCTTGTATGACACATTTGCCCAATCCTCATTTCGGCATTAACCCTAGAGGATTAATGCCCAGTCATTTGTGGCAGATGGATGTTACTCATGAGCCAAGTTTTGGAAAATTGTGATTTATTCATGTGACCATAGATACATGCTCAGGCATGATTTTTGCTTCCTTACATTCTGGAGAAAAAGTTAAAGATGTTACATCTCATTGTTTGCAAGCTTTTGCTGCATTGGGCATCCCCAAAATGCTTAAAACAGATAATGGCCCTGCATATACGTCCTCATCTTTCAAACAGTTTTGCACAAAATTCAATATATCCCATAAAACAGGCATCCCATACAATCCTCAGGGTCAGGGCATTATTGAAAGAGCAAACTGCACACTGAAAATTATGTTATTAAAACAAAAAGAAGGAAATTGGAAAAGTCCTAGGGACAGATTGGCAGTTGCCCTGTTTACCTTAAATTTTTTAACTTTAGACTCTAATGGTTATTCTGCTGGAGACAGACATTGGAACCCACACCAACAACATAAACCTTTGGTTTACTGGAAGGATGTTCTTTCAGGCACATGGAAGGGTCCAGATCCAGTATTAATTTGGGGGAGAGGATCTATTTGTGTTTTTCCAAAGCACGAATCCTCTCCAATATGGATACCATCTAGATTAATAAAGCAGGTACCAAATCATAAGGATCAAGATGAAGTTGTTGAGGAATCAAGATTAATAAAAAAGGTACAAAATCAAGAGGACCAAGATGAAGGTATGGAATGATTCCCTTAAAAGAGTCCTTCAAAATATTTCACAACTTAAGTGTCATTCTTCCCAGCTGGGATGAGGAGATCTCTCTTTAGTGTGCACACAATTGTATTTTTTTTTCTTTTCTTTTTTTTTTTTTTTTTTTTTTTTTTTTTGTGGTACCAGGGATTGAACTCAGAGGCACTCGACCAATGGGTCACATCCCCAGCCCTTTTTTGTATTTTATTAGAGACAGGGTCTCACTGAGTTGCTAAGTGCCTCACCATTGCTGAGGCTGGCTTTGAACTCACGATCCTCCTGCCTCAGCCTCCCAAAGTGCTGGGATTACAGGCGTACACCACGGCGCCCAGCTTTTTTTTTTTTTTTTTATATATGTCTTTATGTCTGCATTTGTCTAAATTTCATGTAAATGTGATGTCACAAATATATGTTTGTAGGTTTGTACGTCTGTCCAGTGTGACGTCGCAAATAACAAAGCGCTTATGAAAAAAATATATATATATGGATCCAAATAACTTTAATTCATTTAAGTTTAAGAGTATTCAATTTGGGTAAATAATTTAATAAGTGAAGTTACCTTCAATTTTGATTTATAGGTGTCCCAGGGATTTCTCTTTAGCGAAGAATATGACTAGTGCTGTATAACCTGATATTTTGGTGTTTTGACATAGGAATGTTTATTTGTAATCAACTTTATTTCTTTTATAGCTGATTAATTTGAGTTATTTCAACAGATAATTTCATGGAAGGTTACAGAGACTCGAGGGTTCCAGCTAACAAATTATTTTTCCAAAGTGCCTTTAGCTTTTCTTTAATCTATCTTTAATGCAGTAAATACCCTCAGTCTTTCTTTGTTTTGTTCTAAATATGATATTTTGCCAGCTTATGTTTGTGGGAGCTCAAGCAGCAATGTGTGTGAGCAGAAATCAACTTTAATTTTCTAATCTAATAATTTTATTTTTTGTTTGACAACTCGCCTCTTGACTCAGTGCTGGAATAGCACTGCCTTTCCTTTAATAACAGATGCTTGAGTTTCTAGGTAGCGGGCCCTGAAGATTTGCCGGTGACATTGTCTAGACATAAAAAAGACGGCTTCTGCTACAGCTGCAAGGATCGCGGTCACTGCAAACATCCCTGCTGCTCAAGCATCGAACAACCTCACCAACTGTGTGGCCTCTGCTCTGCATGCATGGGGCCTCCTAGATCAACGTGTTATAACAAGTGGACATTTTGATCTTTCATTGTATGGGACTTTGCAGAACAATGCCTTGCGGGTATTTGTCTAGAGAACTCAGTGTGTTACTTGATAGAACTCAGGGCAGCTGATTTTTTTAGAGAATTTGATATGCTGTGCAACTTGGCTTGTCAGCAGAAGGCTTATCACTTTAAATCCGCAGCATCTCCTCACAATTGGACAGCTGTTAGTCATCATACACAGTCGATCCTGAAGGGCTCGACTGGATGGCTGGTAGCCAATGACGGGTAAGATCCCCAGAGGGGGACAACCTAAGACAGGCACAGTCGCACGGGACAGTCTCATGTGGCCGACATATCAACCTAAGACAGGAGTCAAGGGCACAGCCTTGATTATCCGATGACGGGTAAGAATGTTGGTTGCACATGGATGTCCTAGAGCATCCCCTCTTTTAAAACAAAAGGGGGGAAATGTAGGAGCCCTAATTAATGAGATGGCTAAGATTGCAGTTGGCTGTGAGCCATAGAGATATTCAAGCATTGCCACCTTCCATGGTCTCCCGAGACTTGGCCCGGGACATTGCGGACGGGGTCGGCGCCATTTTGTGGTGGTTGGAGGAGTGTGGATTGCGTGTTGGGGTGTTGTTGGAGCCGGAGAGAGAAGCTAGCAGAATAAAGAGCCTATTTGTTTCCAGTCTGCCTCTGAACTTATTCCCTTGGCTTTGTTGCTGCAGGCGGCCATCGCTTCAGGCAGCTACACTAAATCTCTAGTCCTTTTTTAATTTTTGAAACAGGATCTCACAAAGTTGATGAGGCTGACCTCAAACCTTGGAATCCTCCTCCCTCAGCCACTTGAATTATTAGGATTACAGGAGTGTGCCACTTCTCCCAGCTACATGACTGTTTTCTTATGGGGTTCTTCAATAAAATCAGAGAGCAAAACTTGAACATGGAGCTTAATTAAGATGCATCTTCAAGGATTTCATACAACATTGCCCAAGTATATGGCCTTCATTGTCCAGCTTAATTCCAGGACTTCTGCACTTAGATTTATAAACTGCATGTGCTTCAGATAAGTTTTTGCTTGTCACTTCTCTCAACTAGGCTCTTCACAGGAGAACACAATAGTATTGAATTTTCTAGTAAGAGCCTGAATTTTGTAAATTGTTTATTAAAGGATCTTCTCACCCCTCTGGAAAATTTCTATGAACAGTGGATATCTTTCCTTCTATGTTCATGGTACCTGCCACATAATATTACTCAGTAAATATTAATTGACTGTAAGTAATTAAGATTCTGATAGTGTTTTGAGATTGCTGTTTTATTATATTGTATCAACAGTAGAGAAAATAATGGAATTCCATCTAGACCAGGACTTCTTAAAAGTGGCAATTTTGACATTTGGAGAAGGATAATTTGTTATGGGAGGATAATTTGCTATGGAAGGATAATTTGTTTCCTGTACACTATAAGATGATTATTGGCAGCAACTCTGGGCTTCTATCTGATGGATGCCAATAGACATCCTGTTATGACAACTAAAAATCTCTCCAGACATTTCTAAAGGACCTTGAGAATCACTAATCTAGATTATAAATCCCCAGGAAATGGAAAGAGAGAAATGAGAACTTCTTCAGAATTGCTTTTTTTCCCATATTTTTATTTGTTCAGTTAATCCCTGAATGTCTAGTTAAGGTACTATGAGAAATGAAGTGTGAAGTGCTTCCAATTTAAAGTATGGCAAGAAAATAGGATATAGGTTTGGAATTTGACTTTTTTTTTTTTTTTTTTTTTTTTTTTTTTTTTTTTAGTACCAGGGATTGAACTAAGGGGCACTAAACTACTGGGCCACATCCCCAGCCCTTTTTTGTATTTTATTTAGAGATGGGGTCTCACTGAAGTGGTAAGTGCCTCGCCATTGCTGAGGCTGGCTTTGAACTTATGATCCTCCTGCCTCAGCCTCCCAAGTGCTGGGATTACAGGCGTGCACCACCATGCCTGGTAGGAACTTGACTTTTAAAAATGAAACACTGCAGCCAGGTTTGATAGCGCATGCTTGTAAACTTGGGAGGCTGGATTTCAAGTTTGAGGCCAGCCTCAGCAACTTAAGCTCTAAACAACTTATCCAGGTCCTGTCTCAAAATAAAAAGGACTGGGGATGTGGGTCAGTGATAAAGTGTCCCTGGCTTTAATCCCTAGTACCAAAAAATAAAAGTAAAGACTATGACTGAATTGTTAACCTAAAGAAAATTTGATATGACTCACCAATTGAATAAATGTTACTAAAGCAAGCCAGGCTCAGTGGTGTATGCCTGTAATCAGAGGCTGAAGCAGAAAGATTGAGAGTTCAAATCCAGCCTGAACAATTTAGCAAGACCCTGTCTCAAAATAAAAACTAAAAAGGGCTGAGGATGTAGCTCACTGATAAAGTGCCACTGAGTTTAATCCCCAGTATAGGGGGAAATTTTTTTTTTTTAACCTAAAGGGATCCCAACTACTGGAACTTTTCAAAGAAGAAGTTCTAACTTGGTTGCTTTTTGTAATATAAGAAGCATATATAGCAGAGCATGAAATTATTTTTGGAAAGTACACTTATAAAATTATCTCGGTGGAGGTGTGATGGCACACATCTGTAATTCCAGCAGCTCAGGAGGCTGAGGCAGGAGGATCACTGTTCAAGGCCAGCCTCAGCAACTCAGCAAGGCCCTAAGCAATTGAGTGAGACCCTGTTTTAAAATAAAAAGGACTGGGGATGTGGCTCAGTGATTAAGCACCCCTGCTTTCAATCCCTGGCACCCAAAATAAATAAATAAAAGTTAGTGAAGAATTTATTTTTTTCTGTAGCTTTTTTTTTTCCCATTTTTCTTTTTTAGTTCATTTTTTAAAAAACTGATGCATATTTACATTGTACATATTTATGGGGTATCATGTGGTATGTAGTTTGGTTTTAATAATTTATAAACAATATGACCAAAGTTCAAGTGTCCTGTGAAGTTAATTCTTAAATGTTTCTTGCCCTTAGGAGCTCTGTCTAGCTTCTGCATACATGTGGATTTTTGTGTTTTTGTTGTTTTTTAGTACTAGGGATTGAATCCAAGGGTACCTTACCACTGAGTGACATCCCTGGCTCCTTCGTATTTTTTGAGACAGGGTGTCCCTACCTTGCTAAATTGCCGAGACTGGCATTGAACTTTCGATCCTCCTGCGTCAGCTCCTGTCAGTGGGATTACAAGCATGCACCATCACACCCAGTTCATACGTGTAGTTTGATGGTGTGATGTAAGAGGATGCTTATCTTTAAAAATCCTAGAGAATAGTTGATACTGTGTTTTGAGAAGAACAGTCTTCTAATGTTAGCCTTAGTTGATGGGTAATCAGTATGTAACTTATATGAGTGCCCAGGAAGACATGGTGTGGAACATGGCAAAGGCAGTCACTTCATGGTTAATGATCATAATTTTATTGTTGTGGACCAATGTCTGTTATATGTCTCCATTCTCCCTCTTTTTGAATGGGAGTTCTATTAGAATTATTGTGTCCCTTTCTCAGATATTGGGTGTTTAGGGGAGAGGAGACATATGACTTGTTTTATTAACTATAGGTTTCCATGCTGAGAAGAGCTGCACCCTAGGATTCATCCACATACACATTTGGTGCAAATGACAAGATATTGGACTTCCATCCAGGAATATATAATAAGAAAAAAAGCTTTTCCAGGAGGGATATAAATTGTTGTGGCCAGAGGAAGGCAAGAGAAACAAGTAATAATGACAAATTCTGGATTAATAACTTCTCAGTAATAATTAGGAACACAATATTAAGACTTCAAGGGTGAAGGTCTGTGGGCTGAGGGGAAGGGATGGTTTGGGAGGTGCTACACTGAAGGCCCAAAGAGAAGTAAACAAAGGATGAAAATTTATTCCACGTTGCCCATTAAAGCCTGTACTCTGTTTCTATTGCCTTACAACATTGCTTATGTGAGATAATGCAAAGGGGTCAAGATTAGGTTCCAGAGATGGCATTTCCCATAAGCATATCAGCAGTGAAATGAGGAATGTGGTTTATTATTATGGAAAAAAACTTGAGTTTGAGGTAAAAACGAGCCTATTAGAATAAAATTCCTTTTTAAAATTTTTTTTGTTGTTGTTGATAGGCCTTTATTTTCTTTATTTACATGTAGTGCTGAGAAACAAACCCAGTGCCTCACACATGCCAGGCAAGTGCACTACTGCTGAGCCACAGCCCTAGCCCAAAATTCCTTTTTATTTTTATTTTTTTGTAGCAGACTTTGTAATCTAATTAATAAATGTAGTGGATATAAGAAAATCACAAACAGATACCATGATAGGTAAGGCTTTTCTTAGAAACATATCGACTCAAGAGTATTTGCAGTTTTCATTCCACATCCTTAGCCACATGTCAAAACCAACTCAGAAACAAAATTCTGAGGGCTCTTCTGATGTTAGAGGTCTTAAAACTACATAGTAGTAACTTAAGTTTCAGTCCTGTTGTCTTATAGAGAGGATCAGTGACAGATGATAACAAATGAAAATGGCCCTCTAGCTACAAAGGAACTTAATTTCTGTTCCTAGTACAAAAGCAATTTAAGAATTTAACCTTTTATTTGTTTTTATGTGGTGCTAAGGATCGAATCCAGTGCCTCACTGTGCTAGGCAAGTGCTCTACCACTGAGCTACAGCCCCAGCACAAAAGATTTTAAAAAAATTTTTTTTTAGTTTTTTTTTTTTTTTTTTTTTTTTTTTTTTTTGTGGTACCGGGGATTGAACTCAGGGGCACTCGACCACTGGGCCACATCCCCAGCCCTTTTTGTGTGTTTTATTAGAGACAGGGTCTCACTGAGTTGCTAGGTACCTCGCCATTGCTGAGGCTGGCTTTGAACTTGTGATCCTCCTGCCTCAGCTTCCCAAGTGCTGGGGTTACAGGCGTGTGCCACCGCGCCTGGCTTTTTTCTTAGCATTTTTAGGGCCAGCAACTCAGGACGCTGAGGCAGGAGGATCCAAGTTTGAGGTCAGCCTTGGCAACTTAGACCCTTGTCTCAAATTTTTAAAAATAAAAAGGGCTGTGGTTGTGGGTCCAAGTAGAGTTCCCCTGGGTTCAATCCCCAGTACCTCAAATGAATAAGTAAATAAGAAACAATTTCAGGTTCACAGCAAAATTGAGAGGAAGGTACAGAGATTTCTCATACACTCCTTGCTCCCATATATACAGTCTTTCTCACTATCAACATCCCAACCACATAACTGTTATAACTGATGGATTTGCCTCATTAATTATCTATCACTCGAAGTCTAATCATCTAAATTTCTTCTTATTTTTTTGGGGGGGGGGGAGGGTTGGAGGTACAAGGGATTGAACTCAGAAGGACTAAGCCACATCCTGGCCCTTTTTTATTGTTTATTTTTAGGCAGGGTTTCACTGAATTGCTTAGGGCTGGCTTTGAACTTGCAATCCTCCTGCCTCAGCCTCCCAAAGCTGCTGGGATTACAGGGGTGCACCACCATGCCCAGCCCTCCTTGTCTTTTCATCACTTGATGGCTCATTTCTTTTTAGTGGTTAAGAATATCTTTTGTCTGGATGTACCACAGTTTACTCATCCATTCATTTACTGAAGGACATCTTCATTGCCTCCAAGTTTAGGCAATTATGAATAAATTTTTCATAAATATTTATGTGCATTTTTTTTGTGTGTGTAGATATAAGTTTTTTTAAGGTAAATACCAAAGAGTTGGATGGCTGATTTTATAATAAAGTGAGTATGTTTAATTTTATAAGAAACTCTTCCAAAGTGGCTATATAATTTTGCACTCCCATCAGCAATTAATGAGAGTTCCTATTACCCCATATCCTTGCCAGCATTTGGTGTTGTCAGTGTTCTGGACTTGGCTATTTTAATAAGTGTGTAGTAGTCATTTGTATTTTTCATGTGGAACAGATAACAAAATTTGCTCTGATTATTCTGAGCAACTGACTTGCTATTTATGCTTGAATTTTATTAGTTGGGGCTGTTAATAATTTTATCAGGTCAGACAGGTTTAAATGATAGCTTTGCTAATAGGTTTGAGTGCTGCTTCTAAGATGCAGACCCAAAAATCTGGGTTTACCTACATTAAGAATGCAGCCATCACAGGTAAATGTTTAATCATGAGATCTCTTAAGACAATAATGGAATTCAATCCTTCAGGAAAATTCTCTTGTTAGTGAATTTCTGTTCCCTTCACCTTGGTCAGTAGGCCTTGGGCTAAAAGGAAGATCCTTAACATTTGATGCATACCAGACACTTAAGATAGTCCACATAACATTATCTTGTTTAATTCTCATGATTTCCCTATGCAGTACTTTGTATTATCACTATTTATGATTCATCAAACGTCCAAGTTTGGTTTTTTCCACCTCTTAGTCTTTATGTGTGCCTTCCCTTCCACCTCAAATAGTCTTTTTTTTTTTTTTAAATATTTGTTTATTTGTACATAATGCCTTTATTCTTACATGGTGCTGAGGATCGAACCCAGGCCGTACATGTGCTAGGCGAGCGCTCTACCACTGAGCCACGACCCCAGCCCTCAAATAGTCTTAATTCCTTCTTTTTTGCCTGGTGAATCTCCTTCAGAACTCATCTCTGATGTTACTACTCTTAAGCTTTCCCAATCCCCTAGGTTTGCTTCCCTATTATAATCTCATAGCACGTATTATGTGTCATTTTTTGTGTTATTTGTGTCAAGTATCATTTCTTACTACATATAGGCGCTCAGTAAATAATCACTGTATGATTATGGCCAATAAGTACTATAATCAGAAGTTGAATGTTGATCTCTTAAAAAACTTCATTTAAATTACAACGTATACAAAACCTAACAGGAAGTATTTCTTAATGAAATTACCCAAGAGACACTTCCTCAACTTGATCTCAGATCTAAATTGGCTATCTAACAATAAAAGTTATTCATTACTCTATGTACTGGCTAGGGTGTGAGTCTGAGCTAAGGAACTGAAAGTCTTCAACAAGTCTCCCCAGCTCTGTGTGGGTAAGTTCTTGAGAGAAGTCCCACCTTTCTGAGCAGCTATTTTTAAAGAAAGCTGGTGGAAAAAAGTTTCCAGAACTACACGTCCAATTAGGAAACTCTACAAGCTGTGGACACACCTGCTGGTTTACCAGTATTTCCAACTTACTGCTAAGCTGAAAACTGCTTGTTTTGTGGAAGAACAAAATTCAACAGCAAACATCTAAAATGAAGAGTCCCCAAACTTTTGAGGAACAAACCGAATGCATTGTGAACACTCTACTCACAAACTTCCTGAGCCCAACATGGCAGGTTGCTAACCGGGACCTGGGCTCTATAGATGAACCTGACTCAGGTAAGGCTCCTGACCTGAGATGGTAATTACAATCAAGGAGAGAATCTGAGTGTGCTTTCTTTATTTCATCTTAAGTTTCAAAAGGCAAACTCTAAATTTCTAGCAGCACCTGAAAGGAAAGAGATTCTCAGTGAAGGAAAATTTTCTGACTACTGGTGTTGATAGCACATTGAAATTCTTGGGAGAAATTGTTTAAAAGACTAGAGAGAGAATTTTTCCCCTTCTTCCAAATTCCTGATACTTACTATCCGTCAAGCATTGTGACCAATGTGTTTCCTCTGTCTTAGGAGAGGCTTGCTCTTTTGATGTGGCTGTCATTGCTGGTCGCCTTCAGATGTTGGGTGACCAATTCAATGGAGAATTGGAAGCTTCTGCTAAAAATGTCATTGCAGAAACCATTCAGGGACAGGTCAGATTTTTACTTCTTGCTATTGTTTTCTGCTCTTTTCTATTTTAAAACCCCTTTTCGTACTACTATAAACTGTGACTAGGAATGTTCTGTGGAAGATTTGAGGGCTTATATTTATCTAGGGGGGATATAGCAGGAACTGCCCATTGCCCATTTTTTTTTTTTTTTTTGTTCCGGGGATTAAACACAGATGCACTTTACCACTGGGTGGTATCTCCAGCCCTTTTTATTTTTTATTATAAAATAGGGTCTTGCTAAGTTGCTTAGGGCCTCACTAAATTGCTGAGGCTGGCCTTGAACTTTTAAACCTCCTGCCTCAGCCTCCTAAATTGCAGGGATTACAGGTGTATGCCACCACACCTGGTGCATCCTATCAATTAACACAAGATTTTATTTTGCCCCATTGTTAATTTTAATCTCTGTGTCTATAAGCTTTACCACTGTGAAGTTTACTGTTTTCCCTGTGTAATTAATGTTTTATAAAGAGGTACTTTGAAACTATGTAAATTTCCTATAACCCATCAAAATTTCAATCTGTTTACTTTTATATCACTACAAACCTGTGAATTTCTACATTGA
The DNA here is from genome assembly GCA_025594165.1 of Tamias sibiricus. Lineage (NCBI taxonomy): Eukaryota > Metazoa > Chordata > Mammalia > Rodentia > Sciuridae > Tamias > Tamias sibiricus. Next base: position 104,553,916 of record CM046658.1, on the reverse strand, counting down.
GGGTTGTCATCTGTTACTATCATTATTTAGATGCTCAAATTGTCTCATATATTTCTGGTGGGAGTCCTTTTGATCAGGACCATGACTTTTTGATGTACTTTGAGTACTTCTTTAATTTCTAGTAGAAGATCTTTAGTTTCCATGCCCAGCCTGGAGTCATCCATTCTCCAGGGAGCTCTGTTTTGTTTTAATGAAAAAATGATGTTTAGAAACTTAGATCTGGGTCCCCTTCCACGTGATTCCCTTCTTAACTTGTTTGGACTCTTGACACCTTCTTCTGACCACTGTTGGTCCCCTAACCTCCAAAAAGTCATGTTTGGCTCTACCTAATAGCTTTTGGATGAAATCGTTTGGAAAGGGGAAAGGAAAGATGAAAAGGAAGAGCAAACAATTCCTTTACAATTTGGCCTACTGTACTTTCATGTATTTAATATTTTTCTTTCAAAAGTCAGTTTTCTTTCATTTTATTCATCCTAAGCAATCTGAAACCATGGATCTGATGGGTTACTTACATGTTTTTCTAATACTCATTAAAATAATAAAATATTAAAATGAGAAAAGTTTATCCATTTGTCCCCTAATATTACTTCAGGTATATTCGCACATTTGCCACTCTTTGGGAGACACTTTCTTTACTGGATTACTGTATTGACAGTCTCCTGTACTTTTTGAGTGATATCCTCTACTGATAGATCCTATCTCTCTCCTCAGGCAGGAGCTGTACTCCAAGATACAGTGGAATCTCTCAGCAAAGCCTGGTGTGCTCAGGATTCCAGCCTAGTTTATGAGAGAGCCTTTCTGGCAGTGTCAGTGAAACTTTTTGAATATGTGGCCCATGTGGCTCCTGAAATGGTGAGACAGATGGCTATCCCCATGATGAGTATGATCAATGGGAACCGAGCCATCCGAGAGTTCATCCAAGGCCAAGGAGGATGGGTAAGTGGGGGCCCCTGCCTTTGCTAGGCACCTGCACTGTTTGGGTATTAATACCTGGGACTCTAATCATGACCCCTTTTGTAAATTGGAAACCCAGCAGGAAAACAGGCCTCCCTAATTTGCAGGATTTTGTTGCCATGGGAGGGTTGGGCTCCGGAGTCATATTGCCTAAAGTGTTGTCTATAGACTCTATATTCATTTCCACTTCCTTCATATAAGCATATTTATGAAGCATACTGGTGGTGGAGTTCTAATCTCTGCTTGGCTTCAGTCTGTTTCCTGGTGAATATCTGGGTCTTTTTCTCCTAACATCCTCAGATGTGTGTTGAGGAAATTCAGAACTTTAATATTATCTAACAAAAAAGCAGTTTATCTCATCTGCTATGGTGGTAACTAAGAGACATTCTAAGTCCATGTCTTAGTAATTGTTGGAACCTCTGTTATAATAGAGTATACTCTTTATTTCTAGGATGTGGGGTGAGCAGGAGTGTGTGGGGGTTGCCTATAATCTCAGGGATTTGGGAGGCTGAGGAAGGAGAATTGCAAGTTTAAGGTTAGCATGAGCAACTTAGTGAGACACTGTCTCAATTTAAAAAATAAAAACTGCTGGGGATGTAACTCACTGGTACAGCACCCCTCAGTTCAATCCCGACCACCAAATAAATTTTTAAAAATTAAAAAAATTGGGCTGGGGATATAGCTCAGTTGGTAGAGTGCTTGCCTTGCACACACAAAGCCATGGGTTCAATCCCCAGCACCACAAAAATAAATAAAAATTTAAAAAATTGTTCATTGGATTATCTACAGATCATTCCCTGGTTTCTTAGGACCCCCCCCCCCCCCGGGGTGGGGGTGGCAGATTGGGATTGAGCTACATCCCTAGCCCTTTTGATTTTTTTATTTTGAAATAGGGTCTTGCTATGTTGCTTAGGCCCTCACTAAGTTATTAAGGCTGGCCTCAAGTTTGGGATCCTCTTGCCTCAGCCTCCTGAGGTGCTGGGATTTACAGGTAATGTGCCACAACTCCTGGCACTTAGGAAGTTTTTAAAGACCATTCTTTGACTGTAGGATTTTCACTGTTCTTCCTAGGAAAATCTGGAGAGCTGAAGAAGTGGAGTTATTCCCCAGACCAAACATCATTTCCTCTTTGACTGAACAGGAACTGATTTCTGGCAATTCAAATAGACAAAAAAAAAAAAAAAAAAAAAAAAAAAAAAAAAAAAAAAAATCAAAACAACTCGCTTCATCTGGCAGAATTGAACTTAGCTGAATAAGTAATTTTCTACTGAGTGTTAAAGTTAGGAGAAACTCCCAGAAGTCTACAGAGATTTTATACTTTCTTTCTATATTGAGTTTTAATGAGATCTTGTTGAGGCAGAGACCTCCAGACACTAAGTAATGACTTGTTTTTAGTGAAATTCTAGGCAACAGGGCAGGCCTTGGCTGGAGATATTTTGGAGGAAACAGAGAACACTGGAAACTATTCTTTCAGATTTAGCCCTGTATTTTGTTAAGTATCTTGTCTACTAATTTTGCAATCTAAAGGATTTCAGGGAGACTTTTGGTTGAAAATTTTTATGTTATTTCAAGTTGATTTTCTCTCAAATTTATCTCTAAATTTTATGTTAATTTCACCTGAGCAGAATTTATTTTATGTATTTTAGAAGTTGTAAGCCAAAAGTAGCAGTTTGTTCATCTAGCCTTCTACTAGAAAAGTCAAAGAAAGATGAAAAGTTATTGCATTTTTATTGCCACAGGATGTAGGAACTGCCAGCCCACATCTAGGATGGTAGGGCCACCCTGGATTTGATGAAGCTAGTTGCTTACCACAGAGTGTTTGTTTGTTTGTTTGTTTGTTGTTTTTTCTGTATTCGAGATTGAACCCACTAAACTATATCCGCAGCCCTTTTTATTTTTTGAGACAGGGTCTCACTAAATTGTCTAGGGCCTCACTAAATTTCTGAGGCTTGCCTAGAACTTGTGATTCTCCTGTTTCAGCCTCCTGGGTTGCTGGGATTACATGAGTGAGCCACTGGGCCAGGCCAAATTTTTTAAAAGTATGGTTCACACAGCACTTGTGAGTATTATTAAATTGTTGATTCCCAAGTCCCACCCCTAGACATTTTGGTTTTGTAGGAGTGGACTGGGACCTGGGAACCTATCTTTTCCACTCCACAGGTGATTCTAATGCACATAGAGTCTGAGAACCATCACTTTAGAGAAAGTTGAAAAATTACAAACCATAGGCCAAATCTATCCTGCTCTTTTTCTTTTTATGTAAATAAAGTTTTATTGAAATGTGATGTCACACATTTGTCTATATATTGTCTCGCTGCCTTAACACTACAACACTAGAGTTGAATAGTTAAGGCAGATGCCGTGTGGCCTATGAGTCTAAAATATTTACTAGCTAACTCTACAGGAAAAGTTTGCTAATCTCTGCTCTAAAGCTAAATGAACATTTCTTCTTGAATAATTTTAAACTTTGTTATAGTTCTGATAATTTATATAAACACAGTTGAAGATAGGAGTTAAAACTCAAAGATACTTGGCTCTTTTTTCAGAACTTAGTTTGAAAGTGTTTTGGTTTTGTTTTTTAGGTACCAGGGATTGAACCCAGGGGTGCTCAAACACTGAGCCATAACCCCAGTTCTTTTTATTTTTAATTTTGAGACAGGGTCTCACTAAACTGCTTAGGGCCTTGCTGAGTTGCTGAGGCTGGCTTTGAACTTGCGATCATTCTGCCTCAGCATTCCAAGCCACTGGAATTACAGGCATGTGCTACCATGCCCAGGAGAGAGTCTTCAGTCGGAGAGCTCTGTGGTTCCTGAGTATCTGATAGAAGGCATATATTTCTTTGGCCTTACAAGTGAAAGTGATTGTAAGTAAAAGTTATTCTGTGCCAGGCGCGGTGGCGCACACCTGTAATCCCAGCACTTGGGAGGCTGAGGCAGGAGGATCTCGAGTTCAAAGCCTGCCTCAGCAATGCTAAGGGACTTAGCAACTCAGTGAGACTGTGTTTCTAAATAAAACACAAAAAAGGGCTGGGGATGTGGCTCAGTGGTCGAGTGCCCCTGAGTTCAATCCCTGGTACCAAAAAAAAAAAAGTTATTCTGTGATCTGTGTGTCTCACAGTAGTCCTTAATAATGTAGTCAATTAGTAGGCAATCATCAGCTACAGATTCCAAAACAACAACAACAGACTATTTACTTGAATGTCAGGAAGAAAATACTGCTATATGTACTTATTAAATCAGGTGTTCATGACTTTGGCTGAATTTTACCAAAGCTAACTACTTTCCCTCCCTCAGCCGGCCATCTCTCTGGCTTTTAAATGCAGAGAAGTAAATATATGATGCTGTTAATATATTTTTACTTTTCCAAGTAATGCTTATTTTTTTCTATTCCTGGAAAAAAAATCACAATGAGAGGCTGGAGTTGTGGTTCAATGGTAGAGCACTCCTCTGGCACATGTGAGGCCCTGGGTTTGATCCTCAGCACCACATAAAAATAAACAAATAAAATAAAGGCATTCTGTCCATCTACCACTACAAAATTTTTTTTTTTAGAACACAATAGGTTAATAATCCAGAAACAAGACTTCTTGTTTCTCTTTAGTAGAAATTAGCCATGTTTGCTACCACCTAAAACAGTTGATATATATCTATCCCTTACATAAAATCAAGTTGATATATATGTATCCCTTACATAAAATCAAGATGGTGAGTTTTGTGGTATTTGACCTCTTAGGCAAAAGCACAATAATTTCACTTTGACTAATGCTGTTTATGAAATAAAATTCTTCTGTCTATGCATTTAAACTCAGTTTTAGCAAGTGCAATCTAAATTGAATAGTAAGCTGGGCATGGTGGCACATCCCTATAATCCCAGCAGCTCAGGAGGCTGAGGCAGGAGGATTGCACATTCAAAGCCAGCCTCAGTAACTTAACAACGCCCCAAGCAACTTAGTGAGAAGACCCTGTCTCAAAATAAAAAATAGAAAGGGCTGGGGATGGGTCTCAGTGGCAAAGTGCCTCTGGGTTCAATCCTGATACCCCCCCCCCCAAAAAAAAAAAAACTGAATAGTAAATATCAGGCCAGCCACCTCCTTTTTCTTTTTTTCCTCTTATCATACCAGCTCCCTGTTTCATCCTGTGTTGCCCCATAAAACATCGTACTGTGAATTTAGTTCCAATTATACTGCAGTATATTGAGGTTAGAAGATACAGTGCCCCTTGAGATTATACCAGGCAAGTGGGTCAAGCAGCTCTGGCCTCATGTTGCATTAGTTGCTAGGTCACCCCATCTTAGGAAAGCTTAAGTGATTGGGCTGCTGGAAGAAGACCTTGCCTAGCTCAGAAATGACGAATGCATTCCGATTGCCTAATTTTAACAATTTAATTTCACTGTAGGGTAATTATGTGACATTGGGCAAGTGACCTAATTCTTCTGTGCCTTACTTTCCACATCTGTAAAACAAAGATTATTTAGTAACTATTTCATAAGATTATTGTGAGGGATAAATGAAACACTATACTCTGTAAAGGACTCATCCCAGTACCTGGCATATTTTAACACTGCACTGTTAGCAATCTGGAACCCCTGTGATTTGGAATTCCTAAGGTTCTAGCTTGACTTTTTTTTTCTCTCCATTAATTTTGTCTCTCACATATGTAAGTCAGTCTTAGAGCTTCACCTTTCACTCAAGGTGAGTGATTCCTAAGTATGATTTATTTCCCTTCTTAAATCTACAAACTAATGCTTATTTCTTCATGCCTTTCTTATCTCATACTCTCCCAGATTGCCATCCAACTAGCTCAGACATTTTTACCTTTTCCCTCTTTAATCCTAATCACCCAGTCAGTCTTCCTCATTTATTCCTTTCTTTCTTCCCTTATTCTACTAGACTTTATTACCACCTTGTGGATTATCATTGAAGCCTCCTTCTTAGGCTCTCAGTTGATCATTCTGTTTTAGTCCCGATCCTGCACCATTCCAATCTGTCTTATTTTTATCACTAGATTGATAAAAACTGTGGTATCTTTGTTCATTGTTTTGACTCATTTTTAGATGTGATATAACTCATTTTCAGATTTAGCATGCCACTGAAGGAGATGATAAAACTTTGAAAAATTTTATCAGAAGCAACATTTTTCGTTACAACCCCATCCCTTTAAAAATTTTTTTATTTGTACATTTCAGATATACATGACAGTAGAGTGTATATTGACATATTATACATACATGGAATATAACTTCCCATTCTTATGATTGTACATGTTGTGGAGTTACACTGGTCATGTAGTCATATATGAACATAGGAAAGTTATGTCTGATTCATTCTTAAATTTTCTCTTTTTATTTTGAGACAAGATCTTGCTAAGTTGCCCAGGCTGAGCTTGAACTTGGTGATCCTTCTACCTCAATCTCCTGAGTAGCTAGAATTATAGGTGGGCACCACCATGCCCAGCAAAAGGATGCTTTTTTTTTTTTTTTTTTTTTTTTTTTTTAAGAGCGATCAAGAAACACTTTTCAGAGCTGGGGTTGTGGCTCAGTGGCAGAGTGCTTGCCTAGCATGTTTGAGGCACTGGGTTTGATTCTCAGCACCGCATATAAATAAATGAATAAAATAAAGGTCCATCAACATAGAAAAAAATTTTAAAAAAAGAAGCACTTTCCAGAAGCCATACTGTGTTTCCATGCTCTTAAAATCCTTCAGTGGAACTTTTGAGGGTGATTGAATATGTTCATTATCCTGATTGTGGTAATGGTTTCATGGGATACATACATGTCAAAACTGTACACTTTGACATGTGTAGCTTGTTGTATGTCAGTACTACTTCAATAAGATTGTTATTTTAAAAAAGAAATTTGAGGTTGGAATGTGTCTCAGTGGCAGAGCACTTGCCTAGCATGTGTGAGGCTCTGAGTCCTATTCCCAGCATGGCAAGTTTCCTGGCTTTCTACCAGCTTGGGATTCAAATTCCCCCAGGATCTGACCCCAACTGTCCTTTCTAGCTTTATAATCATGCTTCTCTCCTCTCTAAACCCAGTGCTTTAGTAAAACTGAACCATTCAACTGAAGCTACCCTTCTACTATTTTCTGTTTCATATTGCTTTTTCTCATCTCAAGCTATTGAAATCTTCAAGACCCAACTCAATGATCACTTCCTCCACAGAGGCTATCTAGATAACCCCAAAAAGGTGATCTTTGACCCCTCACACTTATTTGTATTACTTTTATGGTTCTTGTCACAAACAGTCTTAAATTTAGTTATTTTTGTATTTATTGCTCCTATTATAAAACAGAATCCTTAACAGATACTTAGTTGTACACTTCTCTAGCACCCCCTCCTCCATTCTCTCACATGTATATGGATGTTATAAATCTTCATTAAATGGACAAGTGGTTAAAATGAAGCTTCAGGTTTGATTATACATTGAGCAGGATTCAAAGCCTCACCAACTCACCAAGAGTCCTATGCTCCATTTTTTTAGAGGTTAAATTGCTTCAGTTGCAAGTTATGAATTGACTTTTGCCTCTTGGTATTTTGGAATCAATGGCAGAGCATGATTCCCTATGTGGTATATGGGAAGGTGAATATGAAGTCTGTAGCAGGTAAACTGGAGAGCTTGATGAGGTCTCAAAATGCTGTCATGATAAACAGAAGATTAGGGGACCTTTCTTACTGTGGACAATGTGAAAAACACAACAAATTAAACAAGCTTCATTATAGGTATTTTATGAGTCTCTTCTGTATCCATTTATAAAAGAAGAAATAAGTCTGTTCTGGAGCTGAAGGAGGTCATTTCTTTCTGGCCTTTGTGGCTTTTCTGAACTGGACTCGGAGCCTCAGTAGCCCTGCCGCTTGGGCAGCAGCATTTGGGGAAGTGCCTTTGCCAAGTTCCTGGGCCTCCCTATAGTGAAGGCCCATCTGCTCCTGGCATAGTGAAAGGGCCCAGCCAAAGACTGGAAAACTAGACTGTGCCAGCAGAGAGACCTGGAGTAAGTGGTGTAATGAAAAACCAAGTCTAAATGGATTTTTCACCAAAGCCTAACTACCTAATATAGCATACTTTATCACAGCAGACTTCTTTTAGGTATGTTCAAGACGTGTTAAGTACAGTGGGTTATACAAATGCATAGAAGACACTATCATTGCCTTTGGTATACCTGAAACTATAGGTGGCATTTTACATATCCTCTTTGGAACAAATTTCTCTTTTAAATAAACTTATGGGGAGCAAGGAGCATATGAAGAAATTAAAAGAAAAACTTCTATATATTAATATAAAGACTTAAATTGTAGGGGCTCAGACTAAGAGAAGATCATGGTGAGATAGAGTTAGGGGTAAGAGTCTTAAAGAAGAGATAACTGAACTTTATGGCTTTATTTTCATGCTGGTGAAAATAGGGGCAAAAGTAAGAAGTAGCAAAAGAAGTGATAGTAGAATGAACAAGTCTGTAGGTGATGTGATTGGAGAGAGTGGGTGGGAACAGATGATGGGGAAGGATCTGGTGACAAGCTGAGGAATCTGGATTTGTTCCTAAAGCCTATCAGTAAGTATTTTGGTGATTTTGCATTAAAGTGAAGTTTTAAGAATTTTGGGGTTGTGCAGGAGCCCTGTTTGGGGAGATAACTAAGATTGCGGTTGACTATTGGGCCATAGACATTTTTGGGCATTTCCGCCTTCCGTAGTCTCACGGGACTTGGTCTGGGATCTCGCGGGACTTGGTCGAGGATCTCGAGAGATTTGAACGGTGACTCAGCAGATCGAGCTAGTGCCATTGCTGCTCGGGCGCATGGGAAGAGACCAGAGAGAGAAAAGACAGGGTTATTGCTATTGTATAGATATATTGTAGTTTCTTGTAAGATTAAAGAATATTTTCGTCTCCATCCTGTCTCCGGACTCCTTCCCGCGGCGCTGCCGTTCCAGGCTGCAATCCCTTTCCGGCGACAACAGGGTTGGGGCTGTAGTTCAGTGGCAGAGCACTTGTCCGGCATGTGTGAGGCACTGGGTTCCATCCTTAGTACCACATAAAATAGACAAATGAAATACAGGCATGATGTCCATCTACAACTCCAAAATATAAAAATAAAAAAAAGAATTTTCATCCACCTTTGTTGCCAGGAGATTCTAGACTGGTAGACATATAGACAGGAAGTTCATTGCTACAGGAAAACAGATGTGAAAACTGGAATGGTTAACATGGGAACAGAAAGGACAGGTTGAATCTAAAAGACATTAAAGAGAAAGAACCAACAGGCCTTGGTGACCAAGAGAATACTTAAAAAGGACTGAGCACTTCACAGATAATACTCATAGCCTATATTGAATCAATGGCCCTGGGATATATGGAAAGGCAAGAATCATGAAACTAAAGCTATGATTGGGTAAGTGGCTTCCCTAGGGTAAAACGTGCCTCCTCATAGAAGGTTGTTCTGAGAAACTGGAGTGTTTTTCCTATTGACTAGTTTATCTTGCCCTAATAATTTCCCCTGAAATTCTCTTTAAACTTTTCTGCCATCTATTTCCTAATTCCTCCATGATGGTGACATTTCCCCTTAAACTGGCACATTGCCCTCTTGTTGGAGCAGGTGACTATGACTGGCACTCTTCTCTGTTGTCTTCTTCCTTCTGAACACAAGAGGCAGCAGTGAGATGTAACTCCTCCAAGTGCTCATCTGCACTTTTACTCCCGCCTAGAGCTCACCCTTGATGGTTTTGGCAAATTGCTTATGAGTTTTTCATTGCATGGAATTGTTGTGTTCACTTATGGTCTATGCCAGACTGGTTTAAGTGGTTCATCATAAATTCTTCTAAGTATTTGTCAAACTTTGTTGCATGACTTGTTTCCCCTCCCCAGCTCTTGAACTTCCCACAATATACAAATGAGTCAACACTACCTTCGTTGAAAAGCATTATGCTCTTCTTGCCATCTAATATCTGTAGAAGGAAATGTGAAAAACTAAATAGCAGCTCAGATTTGTTAACAATAAGACCAAAGTTTTTTTTTTTTTTTTTTAATTTTGTTTTCTCCTTCAGCTTGTTTTTTGTTCACTTGAGTGGTCTGCTCAGGAAATGGCCCTGTAGCTAAGTGGGTTTTTGAGGTTAGTAATTTCAAAATGTTTCTATTACTTTTGGTTTTACAGTAGAGCCAACTCCTACAGATAGCTGCTTGCTTTTAAAAAAGTTCAGTAGTTCTAATAAGACACTACTTAGAGATCCTTAGATTTTGGGGTAAAAACACTATTATGGCAGTATCTAAGAAAGTTTCTTTCTTACATTTACTTCTCATTTCCTTCCCTAAGGAAACTGTTTATAAGAGATTGTTCTGAAATATGGGGTTGAGGAAAAGTAGATTAGCCGAGCACATAGGAGCATGCCTATAATCCCAGCAACTTGGGAGACAGAGGCATAAGGATCTAGTATGAGACCAGCCTGAACAAGACACTCAGCAACTTAGCAAGATCTTGTCTCAAAATAAAAAATAAAAAGGACTAGGGATGTAGCTCAGCAGTAAAGCATCCATGGGTTCAAGCCCTAGTACAAAAAAAAAAAAAAAAAAAAAGAGAGAGAGAGATTTAAGTTTTATTAGTTATCTTTCACCTAACTAGTAAAGAATAATTTATTCTTTATTTAATTTGATGGTAGTGAGGAACTACTATGGTGACAGAGAGATTATGAAACCATATCTCTTATTTGTTCAAACACGGAAAATTATTTTCATTTTAGGATTATGCTTTGCTACTCTGCAAAGAAGTTAGTTTGGAATATTTTAATTTTTATCAGTAATCAAGTCTAACCTCTTTAGTTCTGAGATGCATTATTAAGGATATTACCATATTCTGCCTTCTTATATTTTATATCCAGAACTAACAGTGCTTTGCATTTAGTGGGAACTCAATAAAATTGTTGAACAAATTAATGAATTTTTTAAAGATGTTTTTTTCCAAGTAGAAAGCAAACTTTATATCAAATTAAGCTTTGTACTTCCAAAGTATAAAATACCAAAGCTTTTCTATGTCAAATAAAAAATTAAAATATTCAAGCCAGCACCATGACACATGCCTATAATCCCAGCAGCTCAGGAGGCTGAGGCAGGAGGATCATGAGTTCAAAGCCAGCCTCCACAAAAGCAAGGTATTAAGCAACTCAGTGAGACCCTATTTCTAAATAAAAGACAAAATAGGGCTGAGGATAAGGCTCAGAAGTCAAGTGCCCCTGAGTTCAATCCCTGGTACCAAAAATAAATAAATAAACAAATAAAAAAACAAATAAAATTCAAGACAAGTTTCAACAATAATAATGTAAAATCTGGAGAGAATGACCAAAATTTTAAATTATCAATATAGCTCAATTTGATGGATCTCTCAGTAAACTTCAACTTGAAACAACAAAAAAGTACTATTTACCAACAGTAAATGTAACAGTGATACTGTTTATATCAACCAATTTGAGATGCATAATCCATGGCAAGTTAAAAAATACAAACCATACACTGACCAAGGGAACAGGAAAAAAGCAATTAACCTTTACAGGAATCAAGAGAACACCTAAACTTATAAAAACTTTCTCAATCAGTAGCATATTCTGTATATGATGTGCAGAAAACTATAAAGCAAGGTAGTTTTTTATTAGTTGCATAATTTTAAAAATATGAGGAAAAAAGACCACAGAGTTATCACTGAACTATGCATTTCTCAAGACAATGGGCTAAAAGTTCCCATTTATGAGAAAAATATTCTTTTTTTCCCCACACAGTGAAACTGAGAAAAATCATATCAAATGAGAAATCTTTTCTAATCTTAAATACCCCAATAATGCAAACCTTGAGAAATGTAATTTTTTTCAATTCAGACTTGAAACAGGTTATTATTAAACAAACATGTACAAATCTTATTGCTTGGCACAAGATTTTTCAAAATTATACATTGTTAAAACCACCATAATGTTCTTAAATCATACTACAAACTTTTATACCTGCTTTTCCTTTCTTAATGAAAACAGTTCAATCCAACAATCTAGATCGAACCCTGTACTATATAAGCAAGTCACAGTTCACATAAAAACGAATGATCAAGCTGGGCATGGTGGTACATACCTATAATCCCAGAGGCCCAGGAGGGTGAAGGACCATGTGTTCAAAGCCAGCCTCAGCAATTTAGAGAGGCCCTAATAACTCAGCGAGATCCTGTCTCTAAATAAAATATAAAAAAGGACTGGGGATGTGGCTCAGTGGTTGAGGGCCTCTGGGTTCAAACCCTGGTACCAAAAAAAAAAAAAAAAAAAAAAAAAAAAGTGGTCAGCCTTCAGTTTTTGTTAAAATCATGATATTAAGATAATAAATAAGGATTTATAGGTGAACAACGATGGACCCACAGAGCATTGTCTTATGCATTCTGTGAAAAGTTTTTGTTTGTTCCTTCTTTACTTTCAGCTTCCTTTTCTGAACCATCTTCTTTATCAGCCTCTTGTTCCTCCTCCACTTTTTCAAAGGTTGAGAAAATTCTGGTAATGAGTTTTTTTTAAGGGTATGGCTATGGTTTGCGCCTTTTTGAAGGACAAAGGCAATCTGCCACAAATATCATACAAAGTCCTAATAACAGTCCTGAAAGCAGAGTTGCTAAAGCAGAAAGTGTGTATGATCCCCAAACCAGTAATCCAAGGTCTTCAGTAAAATAGCTGTGGAAAGTAGAACAGAACCTGGACCAAACCATGATGAAACAGGTTTAATATTATTTCACTCCTTTTCACTTATAAAGTTGATGAAGACCTTCTTAGTCCTTGGTTCCAGATAACACCTAAATTCACCCTCTTTACAGTGATGAATTGTAGGAAGAGCAGTTATGATAAACTGTCCACTCAGTACTGTCTGCTCTGTGACATCTACTTTGCAACATTAACCTCAAGATCTTCTTCCCATTCAGCAAAACTTTTCCATTTTGGTTGGAGATTTTGACATGCAGAGCACCAAGTGCATAAAATTCTTTTTTTTAATATATATTTATTTATTAGTTATACACAATGCCTTTATTTATTTTTATGTGGTGCTGAGGATAGAACCGGGCCGCGCACATGCCAGGCAAGCGCTCTACCGCTGAGCCACAACCCCAGCCGCAAGTGTGTAAAATTCTGTCATTTGCTCTCCTTCCAGCAACTCCCTCCAGTTCTCATCCATGATCCACAGAACCCCCCCAAAGCAACAGCACCAATACTGTCAGGGGAACCATGAGACACCTAGAGGGTGCCATAAATTAATGAATTTTTATGAGTTTTCTCTAATTAAGAAAGTTGTATAATTTTAAAAGCATCCCTAATTCCATCATACACAATTGATTCTTTTTGCATCTTAACTACATATTTTTATTGTGATTTTAATTATTATTTATATATATATATATGTGTGTGTGTATATATATATATTTTTTTTTTGGGGGGGGTAATAGGAATTAAACCCAGGGGCACTTTACCACAGCCCTTTTTGTTTTTTATTTTGAGACAGGTTCTCACTAAGTTATTTAGGGCGTCACTAAATTGCTGGGGCTGGCCTTGAACTTGTGATCTTCCTGCCTCAATCTCTTGAGTCTCTGGAAATAAAGGCATGGGTCAAAATTTTGTATTCTTGGGCTGGAGTTGTAGCTCAGTGGCAGAGCACTTGCCTAGCATGTGTGAGGCACTGGGTTCAATTCCCAGAACTGCATATAAATAAATGAATAAAATAAAGGTCTATCAATATCTAAAAAATTATTTTAAAAATTTTTTTATTCTTTTTGATGTAAAGTTTTCTCATATTTTATGTGTTTTTAAATAGTCAAACACTGCATTATTTAAAGCAGCAAGAAATTTACCTTTAATGCTAGATGGGGATAATCTGAGATATATTATCATATTCCAAAAATATTGTTGAAGAATTATAGTTCATTTTAATTTATGTGGACTGGGATCAGAATTCTTTATTTGGAATATTGGCTTCAAGTTGCCTATAACCAAAACACCTCAACTATGTCCTTTCTTGCTATAGGGGCCAATAAAGAGGATGCAGCCTCTTGGTAATATTCAGAATCATGATTTCCTGAAGGGAGTTTGAATAATGTTGGGAAAACAGAAAGGATTGCTAATATCTATTTTTTTTTTTTTTTTTTTTTTTTTTTTGTACCGGGGATTGAACTCAGGAGCACTCGACCACTGGGCCACATCCCCAGCCCTTTTTTGTATTTTATTAGAGACAGGGTCTTACTGAGTTGCTAAGTGCCTCACCATTGCTGAGGCTGGCTTTGAACTTGTGATCCTCCCGCCTCAACCTCCCAAGTGCTGGGATTACAGGCGTACGCCACCGCACCCGGCTTGCTAATATCTTAAATAGAGGAAGTCCAAACAACGTATTTCCCAGTTTTCCTCAGCATTATTTCAGAATAATTTTGTTGTCACATCATTTATTGAACTTCTGCCCTCCAACAAAGATAATACGTTGATTTGGGTTTGTTCTCACACTGAATTAGACCTTGGGTGGATTTGTACCCACTGAAGAGAGAATTTATGCAAACTGAGGCAATGATGCTTTTTCTAGAACAGCTGTTTGTCAGGGCCAATGCCACACATACAAGATAACTTCCTGAAACAGTATCTTTTCTAAGACATTTGTTGCAAAGTAAAAATGTCTACTCTAGAAACTGTTCTTTAAGTTTTGTTTGTTTGTTTGTTTATGTGTTTTGAGACAGAGTCTCTCTATGTTGCCCAGGCAGGACTTGAACTCCTGGACTTAAGCTATCCTCTTGCCTTAGCTTCTTGAGTAGCTGGTACTACAGATGTGCCTGGTTCTCAAGCTCTGACCTAGAATTCACACTGTTGTCAGCAAGGTAGTTGATTTTACTTTCTTTTTGTCACTGTTTGTCAGCATTACATTCTGGAGATACTGTGCTGCCTTGTCAGGTACTCTTGGCAGGGACCACTGACTCCTAGTCCCATATAGACCAGTGCTCTTGCCCTTTATGTCCAGAACCCAAGTGAAGCTCAAATAGCTGCTGGCGGGTTGAAGAGGTGCTGAAATAAACACTTCCCTAATGGAGTGCAGGACTTCCCCCAGCTCTGGGAGAGACAGAGACTATTAGAAGCAGCTGACTTTGCTTCATTCAAAAGAAAATTTGAGGTCTGTATGGCAGACTTGAAAAGCTCTGAATAAAAATCCTTCTCTGATTAACAGAAGTTTACCATTGATCACACTGACAAGAAACTTTTGGGAGAACGGTTCAGGTAGAAGATGTGTCACCTCCAAACACTGTTTCCTTTTTGGGCCTAACTGAACTTTGCAGAGTTCATATAGAACATGAGAAAACCCAAGATGTTAACAGGGTCTTTATGCTCACTGGCGAAATGGGGAGAGGCAAAACTTATCCATGAGAAATATAGTTCTGCCTTTTCTCTGGAAAGCAGAAAGAAAGATGAATTTTGCTTAAAGGTGATGGAGTGGAACAGTCTCAGAGCTAAGCAGACAATATTTTAAGTTCTGGTTAGCCTCTTGTTTGTTAAAAACTTGAATTGTAACCAGGTTTCTTTGTTGAGAAGGAAGGCGCTAGGGCCCTGGAGTGAGATGATGGCTTTGTTGTGTGACCACAGAGGCTGGTTTCATACTAATTTCCTCTGGGGCTTATGATGAAGTCAGTAAACCACAGCCTTCAGCATGCTATGTTCAGGCAGCAGCAGTGGCTTCTTGGTGGTGTCTCGGCCATGACACACATTTGACATGCCCTCCCTTAACCCACTCACAGACTGTTTCTCTTGCTCTGCAACATGGACCAAAGAGAAATTCTGCAGAAGTTCCTGGATGAGGCCCAAAACAAGAAAATTAACAAAGAAGAGTTTGCCAATGAGTTTCTGGTGAGTCCTGTGTGTGACGCTCTCAGAATATTTACATACATTGTTTGACTATAGTGATTCAACTGTCCTAGACCAAATTGCTCTTGGGTTAAAGTAATTATCAGACCTTGCAGGAGAAGAAAGAGGATAACCTAAAAGTCTCACTTCTCTGGTTTTGATATATTTAGGTATTTTCTTAAAAATACTGTTTTTATTAATCTGTTTGCTGTTTTTTTTTTTTGAGTTTGGAAATCCTACAGGAGGCATACATAACTCCGGATGTATAAATACTAATCTAATATTAATTGAACATTCAGAGTTCCCTAGGTATCAGAGTTGTGGTTTATACTTCAAATCACTAATTTTAATTAATATTAAGAAGAAAGAGATCACAATTAATTTTTTGTAGAACATTATATTTTTAGCCTCCCCATGGGATTCCATTTGGATGACAGAGGTTTTTGAAAAGCACCAAAATTACCCATTGCCACTTTTTCCTTTTCTTTTTTATATGAAAAAAGTATTAGAACATGTGTTTTTACAGTAGCAGGGTTTCCCTAACTTACATTGCTTGGAGAGGTGGAAAGGCTGGGGTGGGGAGTAGAGACAAGTGAGGGCCATGGAGAGAAATATGAGTATAGCCTTGGGTCAGATAGATTGATTTTGCAGAGGAACAATGCATTCCTCTGAAGGAACTGTAGGTATTGGTGCAATGGAAGTTGGATAGGCTTCATTTACCCTATTACCTGGCACATCAGAGAATATAGGATGTTCAATAGTACCTATCATGTGTTTTGGAACACTTCCAGCTATATTTCAGAGCTATAAGAATGGCTCTAAAGAAGTGGGGAAAAGCAAGAGAAACTGACACCTTGTCAATCAAATTGTAGACTATTTGACATGCTCCTTAATCTCCCCAAATCTCTGTTTTTAAAAAATATATACATATTTTTTACATATACATATATTTTAGTTGTAGAGGGACACAATACCTTTATTTTTATGTGGTGCCACGGATCGAACCCTGTGCCTCACATGTGCTAAGCAATCACTCTGCCAGTGAGCTACAAACCCAGTCCCCAAATCTCTGTTTTTTATTTTATGAAATGGGGATCATCATTTATGTTCTACCTATTTTTGTAGGATTGTTGTGATGATTAAATACCAGTAATAATAATAATGATGATGATGATATAAAATATGAGTCGGTACTATGGTGCACACTTATAGTCTCAGTTACTCAGGAAACTGAGTGGGAATGATTGCAAGTTCCAGGCCAGCCTAGGCAACTTAATAAGGCCCCCCAAAAATGTATATATCGTGATCATTTGGTAATATTTATTGAGCATGCACTATGTATGAAGTTCAGTTCTAGGCAATACAGTAGTGAACAAAATGAATAAGTCTTTGCCCTCCAGAGCTAACATTCTGGTACCAGGGAATAGATAATAAAATACTTTGTAAAGTCTCCAGTGATCAGATATTAAGATTGAGTGATGAGATGTTATGATAGGAAACCCCTATGTCAATTCAACTTGGAATAATATCATGGTGTCATAAAAAGTGTGCTTCTATTGCTACTAGCCAGGCATTCTGAACCTTCTCTAGAGAGATTTACCAAAGAGAAGGTAAGGAGTCCATTTGTCTGTTTAGACATGTGCCTGCTCTTGGACTGTGATTCCTGATCCAGATTCTCCCAAGGATAGAGGTAAAAAGTGAGCTGAAGGGCAATGACAGCTTCTGTTCTATTTTGACTATATATATATTTTTAAATAGCACAGACTACTTCCCTAATATCCTACCATTTTAAAGCTCAGGTCATTATAATCTCTTACCAAATTATAACAGCTATCTTTTAACTGGTTTCATTGCTTCTAGCCTTTCCCCACCTTCAATGACTTTTCCGTTCAACTCCCAAGTGATCTTTTAATAATATAAATCTGGTCATTTTTTCCTTGCTTAAGAACTTTTTATAGTTTGTATTTTTTAGTTGTTTATAATAGTAAAATATAATATACCTTTAGAAAAGTATGTAAGACATTTAAGTATAATTATAAAACAACCATCACCAATTCAGCCAACACCCAGTCAAGTAATAGAGCACTGTCAGACCCCAGAAGACCCCAATATATCCTTTCCCCAGCAGACCTCCTCCACCCAACCCACCCCACCTTGCCACAGGGATAATTACCATCCTGAATTTTATATTAATCACTTCCTTTTTTTTCTAGCTCCTGATTTTAAGAATCTTGTTTTTGGGTAGTGATTAAGTGGAACCTCACTGTTCACTGACTCATGTCCTCCAGTGGAAAAACAGTCTTGCCCTCAGCCCCACCTAAAGATTCAGCTAAGACACCAGAGGAATAGCAGTCAGGGAGTGGGGGTGGAGGTTAATGGGGCCAGATTGCTCATTTGGACAAGCTAAATACTGCCATTAGATCAGAGGGCTTTCCACCTGGTCATGTCCCACGCCCCACCTTCAGCTTTTAATGTATTCTCCTAGCATGTGATATTCTGAGAATTGAGAATTCTGTGACACAAGGCCAGTCCTAATAGGTGGTGTTCTTTGTGGGACTTACCAAAAGGTATCCCTCTCCTGGAGAGATGCCCTGTGCATCTTTCCCCCTCTTCCACGGTTCAGATTTCAGTCCTCACTTCTGCCTTATCCATGTATTTTGTGCAGAGCACAACATCCTTAACTGGATCTGGCAGCCCTACTGTGACAGCTGATGTAAAATGCCATGCTGCTTAGGTCTCCTCTCTGTGCCAGGACTAAACTAAATTCAAAACCTTCCAGTGGCATATTTTCCCTCTGCCTTGAGCATTCCTCACATTCCTCTTTAACTAGCTAACTTTTTTTTTTTTTTTTTTTTTTTTTTAAGAGACAGTGTCTCATTAAGTTGCTTAACACCTTGCTTTTGCTGAGGCTGGCTTTGAACTTACAATCCTCCTGCTTTAGCCTCCTGCGCAGCTGGGATTACAGGCATGTGCCACACCCGGCTCTAGTCAATGTTTAATAATTCTTTAGATCTAAATTTGGTGTTCCTTCCTCCAACAAGCCTTTTCTTCCCTTTCTCTTTTCTTTTTCTCCTCTTCTTCCTCCTCCTTCTTCTTCAAGATTCTTTTTTTTTAATATTTATTTATTTGCTTTAGTTGTACACAATGCGTTTATTTGTACGTGGTGCTGAGGATCGAACCCAGGCCGCGCACATGCTAGGCGAGCACTCTACCGCTGAGCCACAACCCCAGCCCCTTCAACATTCTTTTTGTGGTGCTAGAGATTGAACTCTGGGGCTGGGTGTGGTGGCACATGCCTATAATCCCAGCAGCCTGGGAGGCCGAGGCAAGTGGATCACAAGTTCAAAGCCAGCCTCAGCAAAAGCGAGGGGCTAAGCAACTCTGTAAGACCCTGTCTCTAAATAAGATACAAAATAGGGCTGGGGATGTGGCTCAGTGGTTGAGTGCCCCTGAGCCCTGAGTTCAATCCCCTGTACCCCCCTTACCCCCCCCATAAAAAGAAAGATATTAAAATCTGGGCCTGGAACATATGAGGCAAGTCTTCTACCACTGAGGTACATACATGTTCAGCCCTAAAAAGTTTTTCTTGAACTCCCTGAATAGACCAAATCTCCTATTATAAGTTCTTATTGGCTCCATCCGGTATTAATACTTATCAAAATTCCAATTTTATATTTATTTGTGTGGTGCCCATATAAGGACTTGGATCAAGAAGTAGAACACTGCCCACACCACAGTACACCCTTAGATGTACTTCCAAATAACAGTCCTACATCAGTAGGATTAGTTATAAACACTATCATGATACATTTTTTTTTGCATTGCTTTAATATCTAGTTCACTAAACAACAGAGATTAATTATATTTGTCTTTGAACTATATGTAAATAAAATCATGCTAAATGTTCTTTTATGTCTTGTTTTCTCACTCAACATTCTATCTGTAAAATTTATCAATTTCATTGTGTGTGATTTTTTTTCTAATCATTTGTATGAATTCTGTCAAATGTCAATGATGAAATTACTGATATATAGCCTAGAAATTCAATTGTTTTACTATGTCCAGAATTAATCAAGAGCAAGCAAGTGGCACAAAATAATCAAACACAAGAAATTCACTAGAAATCATAATGCCAGTTATCAGTTTTTCAAGGGAGAAAAGTAACTGTCAAACAGGGTAGAAGTTTGCATTGTCTGGCCAGTGTATTGTCCTCTTTGTAGGAAAGAAAAGCCAACTGTAATCAGAAAGTACTTGATGACCCAGGCGTGGTCACCTATAATCCCAGCAACTCAGGAGGCTGACGCAGGAGAATCACAAATTCAAGGGCAGCCTCCGCAGTTTAGCAAGACCCTCAGCAACTTAGTGGGATCCTGTCTCAAAATAAAAAAAGACTGGGGATGTAGCTCAGTGGTAAAGTGTCCCTGGGTTCAATCCCCAGTTCCAAAAAAGGGAAGTGTTTGATGAGCATGTGATTTTAGTGGCCTCAACTATAATGGTGTGATGCCTCTGTGTCCTTGTTTGAAACTTCAGGTTGATGACCAACAATCTTTCCCAGACAGCACTAGGGATGTAGTACAGATGTTTGTTGTTTTTCTTTCTTCCAAAACAAGGACCATCCTTTTCCATTAGCACATTCTATATCAGATACATTGCAATTTATAAAGGAATAGGTATCCTCTTTGACCAGTTATTGCAGCTACTTTTGTTCTTATATATATTTCAGTCATTATAAAATAAGTTAAAGCCAGGTGTGGTGGCGCACGCCTGTAATCCTAGCACTTTGGGAGGCTGAGGCAGGAGGATCGCGAGTTCAAAGCCAGCCTCAGCAATGGCGAGGCACTTAGCAACTCAGTGAAACCCTGTCTCTAAATAAAATTACAAAAAAGGGCTGGGGATGTGGCCCAGTGGTCGAGTGCCCCTGAGTTCAATCCCCGGTACCACACACACAAAAAAATAATAAGTTAAAGCTTGGTTATGTGTTATGTGCTGGTCAATTTTACTGCATGTATTTAATGTTAAGAATTTCTTTTCTAAGCCGGGCGCGGTGGCGCACGCCTGTAATCCCAGCACTTTGGGAGGCTGAGGCAGGAGGATTGCGAGTTCAAAGCCAGCCTCAGCAATGGCGAGGCACTTAGCAACTCAGTGAGACCCTGTCTCTAATAAAATACAAAAAAGGGCTGGGGATGTGACCCAGTGGTCGAGTGCTGCTGAGTTCAACCCCCGGTACCAAAAAAAAAAAAAAAAAAAAAAAAAAAAAAGAATTTCTTTTCTACATTGGAGGCAGTTGAAGCATCTTCATTTAAAAAGCATGTGTAAAAGTATGAATTGTAAGCCAGGTATTGGGCTAAATATGCATATAAAAGTTCCTTGGATGTCTATATATATTATCTGCACAATGACTGGGTAGGAATACAGAAATATGAACATAGCTTCATGCTGATATGGTAATTTGATTAATAGTGTATCTTTTCCTTTAAAAAATATTTTGGTATCCAAATAGAAGTCCAAATAACAAAAAGACCACTACTGATACCACTTTACCTATCAAATGGACCCATATTTAAAATATTTTAATTCTAACATTGGTCAGAATTCAAACATATGTAGTTTCATATAATGCTGCTATAACCTTTCTGGAGGCAAAATTTGTATACAGTTTAAGACAGACATAATAACATATATCAAAGTCTATTATAATGAACAAATTCTTTGACCATTCCTACAATTCATCTGAAGGAAATAATGAAAGATGTTTATATTTTGGCTACACACTGTAGTATTGTTATAATTATGAAATATTGGAAGTAGCGTTAATGTTCAACAATAAAAAGAAATGGGTTAAGAAACTTAGGTTATATTCCATATAATGAAATACTCTGCCACCATAAAAAAATGTATAAAAAACACAAATTGGTAAGTAAAAAGAGCAAATTACAGGGGTTGGGGTTGTGGCTCAGCAGTAGAGCACTTGCCTGGAACGTGCGCAGCCCAGGTTCGAGTCTCAGCACCACATTCAAATAAACCCATTGTGTACAGCTAAAGCAAATAAATAAATATTTTTAAAAAGAGCAAATTACAAAATCCTGCCTGTGATCCCATCTTTATTATACATGTATGGATAAAAAAATTAGAGGGTAATATTATAAAATACTAAGAATGGTTAACTTTGGATAGTGGGATTATAGATGGTTTTTTTTTAAATATTTATTTTTTAGTCATGGGTGGACACAATATCTTTATTTTATTTTTATGTGGTGCTGAGGATTGAACCCAGTGCCTCATGCATTTTAGATGAGTGTTCTGCCTCAAAGCCACAACCCCAGACCTATAGATGATTTTTTTCATCTTATTTTTGTTTCTCTATATATTCCAAATTTCCTTCAATGAATACATATTTAAAAAAAAATATATATATATATATATATGGGCTGTGGTCTAGCATGCTTAAAGCACTGGGTTTGATACTCAGCACCACACAAAAATAAATTTAAAAAAATTAAGGTATTGTATCCATCTACAACTAAAACAAATTAAAAAAATCTCTATTTAAGGATGGGGCTATAGCTCAGTGGCAGACTGTTTGCCTAGCATGGGTGAGGCACTGGGTTTGATTGTTAGTACCACATAAAAACAAACAGAATAAAGGCATACTGTCCATTTACAACTACAAAAAAAATCTATATTTAAAAAATTTTCCTTTAGAGTTGTTGGAGTCCATTCAAGCAATAAAAAAATAAAAGTTTTATGTTTCTTTGCTTCGAGGTATTTTTGTAGAAAAGATAAATATGATATTCATTAAATATTAAGACATATTTACTAAATATGAAGGATTCATTGAGCTCTAATAGGAAAAAAAGATGCTCAGTTCTGAAGGCCAGGTTTAAGTGCTAATGTTGGTTTTAAAATATACTAGAAATCAGACTGGTCTTGTAGCAACTTTTGGAGAGTTATCATAGACAGGGAAGACCTGGGAATATGTTGTTTTTCAATATGTATTTATAGTAATGATACTAACTAGCCAGTAGTGAACATGGTACCTCTTGCACAGCAAGTGTACAAACCTCTGTTGAATTGAAATGACTCATTGGTGTGAGTCAGCTTATCGCTTGAACATACTTATTAGCATCTCTTGACTTTTGTGCACATTTTTAAAAAAATATTTATTTATTTGCTTTAGTTGTACACAATTCAATGCATTTATGTTTACGTGGTGCTGAGGATCGAAGCCGGGCTGCGCACGTGCGAGGCGAGCGCTCTTGCCGCTGAGCCACAACCCCAGCCCCTTTTGTGCACATTAAGGTGCATTTTTTTTTTTGTTGCCACCAGAATAAATATATCACTTTCTCATCTCCAGCCTCTCACTAGGGTCTGTTTAGTCCCACATTTTCAATTGTTCACAGGACATTTTTAACATATATCTTGACATTTTCTTCTACTTTATCTAAAGTTGACTCTCCCCAGTTTGGCTATTGCCTACCCATCTACCCATTTACCCCACTGGTGATTTGGAAACCAACCTCCA
Source organism: Tamias sibiricus (assembly GCA_025594165.1). Classification (NCBI taxonomy): domain Eukaryota; kingdom Metazoa; phylum Chordata; class Mammalia; order Rodentia; family Sciuridae; genus Tamias; species Tamias sibiricus. The sequence continues at coordinate 104,530,581 of CM046658.1, read as the reverse complement.
TAAATTTGATTATCTTGTTAAGAGATGATTGTGTACACTCAGGGCCAGTTCAGTCTGTCCCTTTTCCTACTGGTACACTCTTGTTTGGTGGGTTTGAAGGCCAGAACTCCTAATTCTACTCCTTAGCATTTATGCTTTCTTTGTCCTGTTGGAGGCTTGGTATAATACTGACCTGCAGTTGTAAGGCTCTAGAGACAGCCCAACTTTGATTTCTTCTTCCCCTAGCACAAACTAGGTTTATATTTCTCTCCAAAATACAACTTATATTATGCCTTCTATACAGTAAATTGCTTCAAGGCAAAGATATTGTGGTGTTTGGTTTTCTTCTGGAAGTGACCTTAGTTAATTTACAAGTCTATATGATAAAAACATGCAAAATTCAGTTCTGCTTTATAGAGTCTTAGTGCCTGACCTCAATTCTGTTTTTTTCTTGAAAGGAAAAAGGTAATGTAGTCTGAAAACTGATTGAATTTACTATTAGCTTATCAAGCACACATTGATTTTGGTTTCTCCTCTACTGCCCTATTTCAGAGCCCACATGGGATGCTGGCCTCTTCACTTGATTCTCCCAGCAATTCTTCTGTGGATTTCTCTTGACAGTGCCTTCTCCATGGAACTCACATCCCCTGCCTTGTGGCTGTCAGAGAAATACTTTCTACCCTTTAACCTCGTATCATTTTTTCCTAAACTTCATCCCATCCCCCAAATCCTGCTTTCTTTATTATATCCTTTTGCTTCCTACTTTTAGAGGTACTCCTTTCTCATGGAATTTATCATTTCTGCCCTGTTTTGTTCTCTGTTGGGGTGTTGGAGCCTGGAGGCTCCTATTTCATCACCTATTTTTTAAAACCACTTAGTAAGACTCCTTAAGTGAATTCCTCCAGATATATGTACATCCTAATTAATTATGTGAAAATACTATATGAAATATAAGTGCTAACAATCCCCTTAGAATTTTTTTCTTAAAAAACTCTGAAGGTGGGACACAATTATCCAGGCACTAATGTTTGAGAACAACTACTTTGAAAAGGTAGTGGCAAAATTCTATTCTTATAGGAAAAAAGGGGCTGATACAGTATTTGCCTTGTATGCATGAGACCCTAGTTTCAACAACAACAACAACAACAACAACAAAACAAAAAACCACCTTTCCCCCCAGTTATATACCATTTCTTCCCTTGAGTTGGGAGTGTAGCTCAGTGGTAGAGTGCTTGCTTAGCATGCACAAGGCTCTGGGTTTGATCCCCAGCACTAAAAAAAAATCATTGCTAGTCACTTGAGAAAAGTTCTTTATTTCCTTACTTCTTTTTATTAGTTTACCCTGTGGAAGAAAACAGACCATAGTCGTGGCTGAGAAATGCAAAAGGAGTACCAAGGATACATTTATGAGAAATAAAATAAATGCCCTAGTTTAAAAGATGTTATATATTACACATAATTGTCAGTAACATCAATTTGTGCAATAGTGAGAGAATCTAGGAGCCATCTGTAGATGCTTTGTAACTGGAAGACAGTGGGAAATATGGGAGAAACAGCTTGGGGTCCAACTATAGACAGCCTGAGTACCCAGCTAAGGAGTTCAGTTTTTTTATTTCCTAGTAGCAAAAGTGATTCATTGCGGTTATTTTGTGCATAAGATAGATGAGAAAAGCAGTATTTTATTAAAATTAAAATAACAGGATCATGCCCAATGTATTTGGAGAAAGAAATGCATGAAGATGAGATAACCAAACACTTAAGAGTTAACAAGCTTTAAGGAAAAGGCCTAAATGAGGTATCTCTAGTAAGCCTGGGAAGGAAGACCGATGCAAGACATTTCATGGTAAAAATCAGTTGAATGTGCTAACTAAAGTAGAGGTGGGAATTGTGGAGAGCAGGGAACCCTATGTGACTCAGTTTCTAGAGTGTGGTTGTTTGGAATAAAGATAGTGCCATTTACATTTATAGTGGGGACAATTATGATTTTGGTTTTAAATGTACTGAGTCTGAGGCTGTAATAAGATTCTCAAGTGTCCAGGACATAGGTTGGGAATATAAATCTATTTGAATCAGTTAAATAAATCAACAAACACGTATATGTCTTCTGTAAGAGTATATGATATCTCTGAGTAAATTTATGTATAGTAAGAGAAGAGCAGAGAATTGAAGATTTAACATCAGAAATCTGTGTAATTCTCAAAAGATAGAAAAGGGCAGAGAACCAAAGAGGAGAACCAAGATAATGTAGACAGGGGCTGGGGTTGTGACTCAGTGGTAGAGCGCTTGCCTAGCATGTGCCAGGCACTGGGTTCGATCCTCAGCACCACATAAAAATAAAATAAAGGTATTGTGTCCAACTAAAACAAAATATTAAAAAAAGATAATGTAAACCGGGTATGGTGGCACACGCCTATAATCCCAGTACTTGGGAGGCCGAGGCAGGAGGATCACGAGTTCAAAGCTAGCCTCAGCAACGGCAAGGCACTTAGCAATTCAACGAGACCCTGTCTCTAATAAAATAAAAAAAAGGGCTGGGGACGTGGCCCAGTGGTCCAGTGCCCCTGAGTTCAATCCCCAGTACCAATAATAATAATAATAATGTCGACAAATAAGGGCCAAGGAGGGGGGAAATTTCAAGAAGGAAGTTTCAGAGAATGAAGACTGAGGAGATGCTGAGGGAGCTAGTCCATAGGAGGTAATCAATGCCCCTCTGGTAACCAATTCTCCATTAAATTCTTGGAAATTAATAAAAGTTATTTTCTTTAGTTTAACTCAACACAAACTTTCATCAATTATCATAAATGTTTCTCTCTTTCTTCTGTAAGATGTTTCTCCCTCTCTTCTCACAAGTCAGATCTAGTAGATGTGGCTTCTTTGACTGGTAAGGGTGATAAAATTTCGGACAAGTTTGATCCCTATCAAGGAGCCAAAGAGGAATTATCATTTCCTCTGATCTGAAGTTTTGATCTATAGTATTAGAAAATGAGAATATAATTTTAAGGAGTAACTTCACTGTCTTGATAGCTCTTGTTCAACCATGTAATGCTAGGCCCTGCCAGCCTAGAATCCTGTTCTACCAATAGAATGTCATGCTATTTAGAGCATTGTTTGGCTGAAGGGTAGGTTTGATGTTTAGTTCACACATGATTGCTTTTGGGACTGCAATCTTTGAAATTTATCTAGCTTTAGGCAGATTTTATTCAGTTTAGAAAAAAAGTGATCTGAAATAGACTAATGGAACTTAGTAACCTTCCTGTTGACCATTGAACTAAAGAGTAGCTGTAAAGGAAAGTAAACTCAACTTTTAATATCTCCCCATTGGGCATAGCATATAGCTTGCTCTCGGCAGACATTTGGTTTTTAAAATATTCATCATTTTAACCTTTAAGTTTTAGCTATATGTGGCTCAACAGCAGTAAGTGTGATCTTTTCACTTCTCCAAATGTCACTGACTTCTGCAGTTCTTGTGCCTTGTCCTGAATGGAGTCAACCCCAGAGGATGCTAAAAGGGTTGAAGTAGAATGTTTGGAAAGTGGAGAAGGAATACTCCCTAGAGATAGCTTCTGACCTCCTTTCTTTGGGAAAATTAATTATTCTTGGTATTTTACTACAGAAGCTGAAAAGGCAATCTACTAAATACAAGGCAGACAAGATCTATCCTACAACTGTGGCGCAGAGGCCCAAGAATATCAAGAAAAATCGATATAAGGATATTTTGCCCTGTAAGTTCCATTTTTCTCTATAAACTTGTAATTCCTCTCACATTTAATCATTTATCCTTTTACTAACTAACTACTGTGATTCCTAATCTGGAATGTATCATTGACAAATTAGAATTGTACTATTTAGGACTGCAAGAGATATTTATTCATTCACTCACTCACTCACTCATCAAAACATTCACGTTATCTACTTTTCACGGTATTAGGCCCTGACTCAAGTCTCTTTGTAAGCCTTTTTAATTACACTATGTCTTTCTTTTGTATTACAGATGATCATAGCCGGGTAGAACTGTCCTTAATAACTTCTGATGAAGACTCCAGCTATATCAATGCCAACTTCATTAAGGTATACTAAAAGGAAATAAAAGCATTCCATTTTTCTCTAGGAACCTAAAAAAAGGAATGGGGAGAGGACTTGGTGAGAAGAGGGTATTATCTATAGTCATCTCATGTAATTTTTGTTCTCCTTTAGGGAGTTTATGGACCCAAGGCTTATATTGCCACCCAGGGTCCTTTATCTACAACTCTCCTGGACTTCTGGAGGATGATTTGGGAATACAGTGTCCTGGTAAGTGCTAAATTGTATCTGTCACTTTATTCTCTAGTTCTTAGGGATAACAGGGCTAGAGTGTCAGAATGTGACAAAGGTTTCCCATGTGTTAAAACCAGAGTTTTTAAAATTGGTTGATGGAATTTCAGGGTTCAGACCACCTTTATTAAAATTACAATGTCATTCTTGTTCAAGGAAATGAAAGTTCATACCTTAACAGGCTTTTGGTAAGAAGAATTTACTCATTTGAATAGAGAAAAGGGAAGTGGGGACAGAAAGAAGGAAGAGTAAGAGCAACATTTTATATAAGTTATTAAAATTTCTTTTCTGGTTAAAAAACAAAGCAAAACAGAAAAACAGTGAGTAATGCTTTCTGACTCTGAGACCCATATATTAAACTGCCCTTTCTGTCTTTTTGGCTGCTTTAAGTTTCTATTTCATCTCCCCAGATCATTGTAATGGCATGTATGGAGTTTGAAATGGGAAAGGTGAGTTACTTTCTAGTACCTGTTGACCTAAAGGTAAAGGAAAAAGGGAAAAATTGGCAGCAGAATTTAAGTATGCCTAGGTAAAAATCATGTCATCTTCCCAGTTTTCAGTTTGGAAATGCCATATGACTCATAGGGTTTTATTTACACCTAAGAACCCCTTTTCTCCATTTTCCCAGTAGACTTTCTCTTTTAAAGTAAAAGCATGGGTGGGGTTGTGGCTCAGCAGTAGAGCGCTCACCTAGCATGTGCGAGGCCCTGGATTTGATCCTCAGCACCACATAAAAATAAATAAAATAAAGGTATTGTGTTTAACTACAACTAAATATAAGTAAATATTTTTAAAAATAAAGTAAAAGCAATGTTTGCTTCTTAAAATAACAATTCTTTCTCATTTCTTTAAAAATTTTTTTTTTTTTAGTTGTCAATGACCTTTATTTTTACTTATTTATATGTGGTACTGAGAACTGAACTCAATGCCTCACACATGCTAGGCAAGTGCTTTACCACTGAGCTAAGACCCCAGACCTCACTTTCTCATTTTTATTAGTCAAATTTTTTTTTTTTTTGTAGTTGTAGATGGATAGAATGCCTTTATTTTAATGTGGTGTTAAGGATCAAACCCAGTGCCTCACACATGCTAGGCAAGCACTCTGGTACTGAGCTACAGCCCCAGCCCTAGTCAGGTATTTTTAACTGCCAGTCAGAGCTTCTAATCTTGTGCTGTCCAAAATGGTATACACCAGTCACATGTAGCTATTAAGCATTTAAAATATAGCTAGTGTGATCAAGGAACTAAGTTATTTTATTTTATTTTAATTGATTAGCTTAGTTATTGAAAAACTGTTAAGCATGGTTGGAACAACTTGGACATATGAAACTTTTACAAATGTGAATTTTATTTAATCTAAGTGGAAAGAAAATATTTCTAGTGAAAAGTTAGCATCCTAATTAAATTACTGTAAATATAAAATACAAACAGGATTTTGAAGATTTAAAAAGAAAGTTCAAATATCTACTATTGTCTGTTGATTACATTTATTTATTTATTTATTTATACCACGCATTGAATCCAGGGGCACTAAACCACAGAGACACATCTCCATTCCTTTGTATTTTTTATTTTGAGACAGGGTTTCTCTGAGTTACTTAGGGCCTCGCTAAGTTGCTGAGGCTGGCTTTGAACTTGCGATCCTCCTGTCTCAGCCTCCCAAGCTGTTGGGATTACAGATGTGCGCCACTGTACCCTGCCAAAATTTTGTATAACATTGGACTGAGACATATTATTAAAATTAATTTCTTATTTTTTATTTTTGAGTGTGGTTATCAGAAAATCACAAATTTTTTTCTGGCCATCACTGTTCTAACATACTGTTGCCATTCAGAGTTGGTAATTCTAATAAAAACCAAGGAAACTTCTTGTGCAGCTGTTTTTGTAAACATATAATTTCTTTTAGTTCTTTTGAAATACTAAAAATAGATCAAAGATCCTTGTTTTCTACTTTTTCAGACTTCTAGGAAGCCTATGATTTCTATATCCTTTAATGTTTGTTTTCCCATCCTTTGGAGATTTCATGAGAGTCTGAAATGTTGGGGTTGAATCCCAAGGGAATGAGAATTGTCTAACCTAAGGTGAAAGACATAGAGCTAATTCTGCTTCTGAATGAGGGGTGGGGCTTTATTTCCCAGAAGAAACTAGATTATAAAGAGGGAAATCACTGCATTGTGCTTTGTGTAACAGAAAAAATGTGAGCGCTACTGGGCTGAGCCAGGAGATATACAGCTGCAATTTGGCCCTTTCTCCATATCCTGTGTAAGTATGATGCCTGTTCCTATTATAGCTGAGCAGAATTCCAGTATCTACTTTACAGAGAGCTTGTCTTTGAAATTGCTAATATTTCAATCTTCTTTTTCTTAGGAAGCTGTAAAAAGGAAATCTGATTATGTAATCAGGACTCTAAAAGCCAAGTTCAATAGTGTAAGTATAGAACTGGAATTAATGATGAACTCAAAAGCTTACAGAGATCAGGCAGGTAAATATATATGAGTGTGAGTGAGGCTGGGTATGAGACTATGGGGAGTGGTGGGGCCTTTAATATCCTGAAAAAGTCTTTATATTCAAAAGAGACCTCTGATATAATCTGTGCTCCCCAATCTAGTCTACGCATGACATACACATAAAATGATAATATCTGTATGATGAATAGAGGCTGAATAGTGAACAGACTGGGGCCAGATTTGAGAGCTCATGCTGCCATAGGACCTATTCAGCCTTTCTAAAGGCAAAGGGATTTAATATGTCAGCATGTCTGATGTACTACGTGGGAAGATCTGGTTTGGACCATTTTTTAAAATCTCTGTCTTATAAGTGGGGCAGCTGGGGATAAGCCAATAGTAAGTGATCTCAAGTCAATTTAATTATTCTCAAAGGAACCTGGTCACTGGAGATCTATAGAGAATAAAACAATACATTGCAAAAAGAATAAATAGATTCAACTTTATAAGTCAGACTAATCTTTCGGTAGAATGAGGTGGAGTCCCAATCTTGAACTTTCCTCTTATTCTAGCTATTTCTCTTATAGGAAACTCGAACTATCTACCAGTTTCATTATAAGAATTGGCCAGACCATGATGTGCCTTCTTCTATAGACCCTATCCTTGAACTCATCTGGGATATGCGTTGTTACCAAGAGGATGACAGTGTTCCTATCTGCATTCACTGCAGGTAGGTTGCCATATATGTATCTTCTACTTAGAATGAACCAAAGGTCAGTCTGGCCAGGACTCCATGATTGAAAGGAAAAGGTCAACAGCAGAAGAAAACTATAAAATTCAATGGAGCATTAAAGTCATATTTTTCTGTTAAGTTACTTGTAAATAATATAGCTCTAGTAACTATTGGCTGTTGCCTAGGACCTGTCCTGAAGTTCACTGTGGTATGGTAAACATGCTCTGATAAATGGTAGGTTTTAAAATTTTAATTACCCTCAGATTACTTCTCTTTCAAATCTGTTATTGAAAATTTCCAGCTACTGTCAATGATCCACTCTCTACAAGTATACATATTACTGTGATCTTTAATTTCAGTGCTGGCTGTGGAAGGACAGGTGTTATTTGTGCTGTTGATTATACATGGATGTTGCTTAAAGATAGGGTAAGTTTCTTTCAGCAGGAACTTCCTGTTTGCTTACTCCTTTGCTTTCAGACTTAGGAATAGTTGGTTTTTCAAAACACCCTCATGATTCATCTTTTGTGGAAAATTTACTTGTAGACCCATTTTGTAGATGATTAAAAATCATTTTCTAGGTAGGTTGTTCTTAAAGTATGGTCCTGGGTGCTGAGGGTAGCTCAGTGTTACAGCACTTAGCTTGCATGAGGCCCTGAGTTTGATCCTCAGCACAGCAAAGTGTGGCCCCAAGACAAGAAACAGCAGCATTATCTGAGAAGTTATTAGAAACAAATTATTGGATCTTATACCATGAAATGATCCCAGAAATTTTGGAGTTTGAGCCTAGAAAACTCTCCATGTGATTCTTATGCATGCTAAAATTTGAGAACCACTGCCCTAAATTACATAGTTATTTGTCCTTCTTTTATCCAAACTGCTTTAGCAGATGTATGATGGACTCAACTTACCACAATCAAAATTTTTGTTTTAACCTATAAATCTTTTTGGGGGAGGAGGAAGGGGGAATCTAGGGATTGAATCCAGGGCACTTTACCTTTACTGAGCTATATCCCTGGCCTTTCATTATTTCTATTTTTAATTTTTTAACCTTTATTTTATTTATTTATTTTTTGTGGTGCTGAGAATTGAACCTAGTGCCTCACACGTGCTAGCCAAGTGCTCTACCACTGAGCTACACCTGCGGTCCCCTTTAATATTTTTTTTTTCCAGTACCATGGATTGAACTCAGGACCTTCCATATGATAGGCAAGTATTCCCATCCCCAGCCCTTTATAAATATCAGTTACAAAATGGGAAGTTTAAAATGTGGGCTTTAGATCCATCTGCTAATTTCCTTTATTTCACAAAACTCTCATATTTGCTTATTTACTGAACCTTGTCTCATATCTTTAGTTTCAGTCATTTGATCATCCCATGTGATCTCATTATGAACACTTTTTAAAATCTTTTCTAAGGAAAATACCAGTCTTTAAATCATGATATAACTGATGAGAATCCACATTCTTTTTAAAAATGCATTTTTTTTCAGATACTATCCCATGTTAAGAGAGCAGATGTCACAGAAGTACAAGACTATGAAAAAGTGGCAATTATTTATTAACAAAGGATATAAAGGAATAAGATATTTTTTGCTTTTATTTGATAGATAATTCCTGAGAACTTCAGTGTTTTCAGTTTGATTCAGGAAATGAGAACTCAGAGGCCTTCATTAGTTCAAACTCAGGTATGCACTATGGTGAACAGATCAGAACATCTGTTTATGAGTCTTGCTTCATTTCTTTGTTTAATAGTAAGGTATCCCAAAACCACTGGCTGTTCAAATGTAACACCAATTTGTTACTAAATGCTCTTCTGTAACTCTGAATATCCCAGTATTTTTTCTGTATTCCTTATGTTTAACTGTGTTTTCTGTATTCTCTATATTCTGTATTTTCACTCCTTATGTTTAACTGTCTTTTTGGAAAACGTTAAGAAACCAGTATTATATTTCTTACTTACAAAGAATGTAAGTTAAGGGTTATTCGTGTCAAGTAGAAATGTTGTAGTAATCTCTGAAATGACAGAAAGGCAGGGAATCATAATTTCTAGTTTAGAAGGTAGTAACAGAGTCTGGGCAAGGCAGTTTAAATCTTCATTTTAGGAAACCACAAAAATTCAAATTAAAATCAATCATATTCTAGCTGGGTGCAGTGGAATATGCCTGTAATCCCAGTGAATCTGGAGGCTGAGACAGGAGGATCATAAGTTCAAAGCCAGCCTTAGCAATTTAGTGAGACTTTGTCTCACAAGAAAAAGTAGAAAAGGGGGCTGGGGCTGTAGCTCAGTGGCAGAGCGCTTGCCTAGCATATGTGAGGCACTGGATTCGATCCTTAGCACCACATAAAAATAAATAAAATAAAGGTGTTCTGTCCATCTACAACTACAAAAACAAAGGTAGAAAAGGACTAGGGATGTGGCTTCAGTACCCCTGGGTTCAATCCCTAGTACCAACAAAAAAATCGAATTTTTATTATCTAGAGATAGTTAGTTACTATTTCTATATTTTTTCTAGTCCTTATTGTATTCATACTTAAAAAAACATAATTGCAATCATACTATATTATGTATCACAATCTTTAAACCCTCCCTCAGATTGCCCATGCTTATTTACTCTATTAGGATCTCTTCCTAGCTCAAATCTTTCATAGTCTATAATATTAATTTCACTCATAAATCTGTATCAAAAATTTACCCATATTTCTTTGTGGTCTCCATCAGATGGTATTTGGCATTTACTCTTTCATTCATCAAATACTTATTGATGTTTATTATATGTCAGGGTTTTTTTTTTTTTTGCATAATTGTTTACTTTGAAGTAGGAAGACACCCAAAGTGTTTCAAGCACTTATAAATGAACTTGCACCTAGATTTAAAGATAAAACAACTGACAATGGCAGTTTAGAAATTTTAATCTAGAAGTTGTGAACTGAAGGGAAAATATGAAGGAAAAAACTATTTGTTGGGCCCACACAGGTTTTCCACTAATAGCTTGTGGAAAAAAAATTATTTTTTTATGTGTTGACTGTAGGTGTTTTCTATAATCAACCTATGAGGGGAAAAGTTTATGTGAAATGAAAGCATTAGCTGGTTTAATGCTATCAGACTTGAAAGAAGGGTGATCCATAAAAATACAGGAAGTATGCAATCTAGTTGTAATACTAAATTAATAAAACCATACTCCCATTTCAGAAAAATTCTACTCCAGGTCCTACTTTGTGTGTGTGTGTGTGTGTGTGTGTGTGTGTGTGTGTGGTATCAGGGATTGAACCCAGGGGCACTTTAACCACTGAGCCACATCCCCAGACCTTTTTGTAAATTTTGAAAGTTAAGTTACTTAGGGTCCAGAACCTACTTTCAAGAGTTAGAAGACAGCTGAAAAAGCCCTCACATTTTGGCATATCAATGACTCACTAAACAAATATCTTCACAGTCGTAGTTGCTTTTTCTGACATTGCTTTAACCACGAAATGGCAGTGTAACCAGATGAGTACTTCCTGTTTGATTTTTCTCTCTTAAAAAAAAATTTAAGAGTGTACCATGGCTGTGTTGGGTAATTTAGACCTTACATTGTTCTCCTGTTAAAAGTACCTTTAGAAAAAGTTGCTTTTTTATTAGAGTGGGATTGCATAATATATCAGAGAAAGTAGTTGAGTAGATATAAAAGAAAAATCTCAGTAGTGAAAACCCATAAACCTTATAATAGTAGAGGTCTCATTTCTCTATGGTGACTCCTTTTATAATCACAAATTTCCAAGCCTTATTCAGACATTTATTTTTCTTTGATATTTCTACTAGGATAAATATTTTGCTTTTTCTTTTTAAATATATATATATATATATATATACATACACACACACACACACACACATATATATATATATACATATATATATATATATATATATGTTGTAGTTGGACATAATACCTTTATTTATTCTTACGTGGTGCTGAGGATCCAACCCAGGCCTTGCATGCACTAGGCGAGCACTCTACCACTAAGCCACAACCCCAGCCTCTAGGATAAAGTTTTAGCAACTTGACCTAAGTACACTAAGCTGAAGATTCAGTTTCTAAACCAAGTTCTGGAAATTACTTCAGAATGACCTTGGACAAACTATAAATAGGCATAATAACCTACCTATTTCACAGAGTAATTGTGAGGGTCAAGTTAGATAATACATATTTCAGCTCTCTCTTTCCGTATGCCAACAGTTATCTACTTTTTTCCAGAAAAGTGAAGGTGGCTTACAAGAAATACATCTAGGATGAAATAAATTTTTTTAAATATGAGCAAAGAAAACAGAATTAGAGGAATGATAGAAGGAAAGATAAGTAAAAAAATGGGGTTAAAACATAAAATATGTCATAAGATCTTGTACATTAGCTAAAATGATGTAAAATATTCAGCTATTTCTAGCAGCCTAAGAGTGCTTTGAATTGTGAAATAGGCTATATAAACATAAGGTGTTGTTATTAAGTTTAATATCTTATGTTGGTGGTCCTTTCAGGTCTGCTTTATTGATATTTGATGGGTATTTTTATTCCTGAAATCTGGTTCTGTAGTTCACCAAGATTTTTGGTTTTCTTCATTTGTTCTGGTTTATGATGCTCTTCAGGAACAGTATGAACTGGTCTACAATGCTGTATTAGAACTATTTAAGAGACACCTGGATGCCATTGGAGATAAACACTCTGGGAGAGAGGTAAAGTTTAAATTAGATATTTTGTTATTATTTTTTTTTCCATTCTCAGGTTAGCTGTAGGATTTATCTATTTACACGCAACTAAATTAGAGTATCAGGTGTGCATAAGACTGCACTGAAAATCTCCAGTGGAGGACAAATTAATTTGAGGTGGCAGAACTTTGAAAATTAATCTTTTGGTTAACTTATTATTTACAGTTCTCAGCTAAAGTTAGAAAACTGTTCACTTACTCAGGGCAAATGTATATTCTGATCCCATGTTTTAGACAGTTGTTGGCAAGTTAGAAGTAAAAGTGACAAATATAAAATGAAGTCATGGTTGGGTGATTTTACAGGCCACACTAGCCTTATTTTATTTGCAGATTCCCATCAAAAATTTTGAATTTAAAAAATTGTTAAATAAAAATTGTATGCATTTGTGGTGTACAACATGATTTGATACGTGTATATATTGTGTAATGACTAAGTTGAGCTAATTAACATACCCATTACCTCACAGACCTATCATTTTTTGTGGTGAGAACCTTTAAAATATATTCTCTTAGCAATTTTTAAGTATACAACATATTGTAATTAACTATACTCACCATCTTGTATGGAAGATCTCTTGAGTTTATTCCTCTTCTCTAACTGAAATTTCATATCCTTTGACCAGCATCCCTACAAAACCTCCCTTTCCCCAGTGTCTGGTAATCACCATTGTGCTGTCTACTTCAATGAGTTTGACTTTTTTAGACTACACATATAAGTGAGATCATGCAGTATTTGTGTCTCTGTCACAAATGACAGAATTTCCTTCTTTTTCAGGCAGAATAGTTTTCCATTTTGCACATCAGCATATTTTTCTTTATCTGTTCATCCATTAATGGACATTTAGAGTAAATTCATATCTTGGATATTGTAAATAATGCTGCAAAAAAACTAAGGAGTACAAATATCTATTCAGTATACTGATTTCAATTCCTTTAGACAAACTCAGATCATATGGTAGTTCAATTTTTAACTTTTTGAGGAATTTCCATATTGTTTTCTACAATAGATATATTAGTTTACATTCCCCCAACACTGTATAAGTGTTCCCTTTTCTCCATATTCTTGCCAACACTTCTTCTCTTGTCTTTCCTCCTGCACTGGGTGCTAGGGATTGAACCCAGGGCCTTGTGCATATACCACTGAGCTATACCCCAGCTCTTGTCTTTCTGATAATAGCATTCTATTGAGTATGAGAAGATACCTCATTGTGGTTTTAATTTCACTAACACCACAGAGAGAAAGAGAGGGAGAGATACATACACTTTCAAAAATACTACAGGTAGGGGCTGGGGTTGTGGCTTAGCAGTAGAGCGCTCGCCTAACACGTGCGTGGCCCGGGTTCGATCCTCAGCACCACGTACAAATAAATACATTGTGTACAACTAAAGCAAATAAATAAATGCTTTTAAAAAATACTACAGGTAGACGGGTATGGTGGCTCATGCCTGTAATCCCAGCAGCTCAGGAGGGGGAGGGAGGAGGATTGTGAGTTCAAAGCCAGCCTTAGCAAAAGTGAGGTGCTAAGCAACTCCGTGAGATCCTGTCTCTAAATTAAAAAAATACAAAAAATAGGGCTGGAGATTGGCTCAGTGGTCAAGTGCCCCTGAATTCAATTTTCAGTACCCAAACAAAACAAAACAAAACAAAAAGCAAAAAAACACTACAGGTAAATCAAATGAAATTCTAAATGATTCAGGAAAGGGAAAAATTCAAGAAAAAGAAAAGAGAAATGAGAAACAGAGGACAGAGAACCAAAAATAAAATGGCAGAATTAAACCCAATCACATCAATAATTACATTAAATATAAATGGTCTAAGTATACCAATTTATATTTGCTTCAGAGTGAATAAAAAACTCACCTATATGCTATCTATGAGAAACTCACTTTGAATATAGGCTGATTGAAAGGGTTAGGAAAAGGATATATCATATAAACATAAGTCAAAGGAAAGCAGGAGTAGTTATATTAATATATCAGATAAAGTACACCAAAACCAAGAAAGTCACTAGAGACAGGAAAAGACATTATATAATGGTTAAAAAAAAAAAAAAAAGGTCAATACACAAACAAAAGATGTAGTAAATCTAAATGTTATGGACCAAACAATGGAGCTGCAAAATATGTAAAGAAAAAGGAGCAATAGAGAAACCACACCAATAATTGGAGATTTCAAAACCCCCTCCATAATTGATAGAACAATTAGACAGAAAATCAGCAAGAATATAGAACTCACCAGCACCATCAACTGATAGGATCAAAATAATAATTATAGAATACTCCATTCAACAACACAAAAATTAGCATTCTTTTAAAGTTCTCCTTGAACATATACCAAAATAGGCTATATCCTGAGTCATGAAACAAATATCAAAAATTTAAAAGAATTGAAATCACAGAGAATGTATCCTCTGACCACAATGGAATCAAACTAGAAATCATAACAAGAAGATACCATGAGAACATCCAAACATTTGGAAACCAAACCACACCCTTTTAATAATCCTGTGGGCTAAAGAGGAAGTCTTTTTGTTTTGTTTTATTTCAAGAAAACAGTTTGTTGCCTCCTGTAGCTATTGCCGCCTGCAGCAATGATACCGCGGGAAAGAAATCGGAGGCAGACTGGGAATGAGTAGGTTCTTTATTCTTGCTTCTTCTCTGCTTTCTCTTCTGTATTCTCTCTCCAACTCCAACCAACCCTATCACCAGCCCTACCTGGTTAAATATTCTTCACCTTAACAAGTATACACGTGTCACAAGCTCAACTTACAGGTGCATCACACAGTATTCACGGGCACAGATTCTTAGTTAATTGCATTAAAGTCAGAAGTAAACAATTAAATGCCTCCTCTTTGACTCTCAGCCAGCCGCCATCTTAGCTACCTCCTCATTAAGGCTCTTACAACAGTTTATTAAAGATAATGTTCAGCTGGGTTGTAGCACCTGACTGTAATGCCAACTACTTGTCTAAGTTTGGAAGATATCAAGTGCAGAGAGCCTGGACAACCTGTCAGGATCTCAAAAAATGTACAGGACTTGGTGTGTAGCTCACACAGAAAGCACTTGCCTAGCATGTGAGGTTCAGGATTCAATCCCCAGCACCCTGAAAAGAAATAGCTGGGGACAAAACAGCACTTCTGCCTTGGCAGATGCCCCCCATCCCTGGCCCTAGCACTGAGCAATCTTCCCATGCAAATGTCAATAATGGCTAAGTCTCCAGCAGGTCTGCACATTACCATCTCCCTTGGGGTAACTGGGATCGAAGGCACATGGGAACCCAGAGAACAGCTAAAGTTTGTAATTCCCTTTGTAGCTGAAGGGTTAGGACTGGAAATTTCCCAAATTGGGACATTAATGTCAAAACAATTTGCTGCTATAAATTAGGCATATGGAGAATAGGCTTAGAGTTAGGTGTCACAGCAGGGTACCCAGTAATAATGCATCTAGGGGAAATGGATTCCCTTTTCACTCCAGCATATCCTGTTTGGGTCGGGGGAGCAGAGTAGGATTAATGAGACCAGGATTTTCTCTACCCTCCACTCCTGACCCTCTCATCAACATGCTGGTCTTATTTTCATCTGAAGAATTAGCTTACAACTCATAGTATACATATAGATCATCTTTTTACATAACACTGTTTGTATACAAAGTATATTCACACTATTCAAGCCTTCAATCATGCATTTAGGAGAATTGTAATGCATGCTACTGTTATAAATACAACAACTTTGGAAAAAAATTAAATACCAAAAAAAAAAAAAAAAAGAATTAGCTTAGGCCAGGCTGGGCATGGTGGCTCAAGCCTGTAATCTCCAGAGACTCATGAGAGACCAAGGGAGGACTGCAATTCCAGGCCAGCCTGGACAACTTAGCCAGACCATCTCTAAAGGCCTAGAGATGTGGCTCAGTGGTTAACACCCCTGGGTTCAATCCCAGGAACCAAAGAAAAAAGAATTAGCTTACTATGGGGGCACAGAATATTATTTTTGTAGGGCTGGACAGTGGTGCAGAAGTCACAGACATCCAGAAGTATGGCTGTTGCAGGTCAAAGACACACAGGCACCCAGGATGTCTCCACAAACAGCAATAAATAGAAAGTCTTCAGACAAAAAAAATATTTTTTTGGGGGGTGGTACCAAGGATTGAACTCAGGGCTACATCCCCAGCCCTTTTTTGTATTTTATTAGAGATAGGGTCTCACTGAGTTGCTTAGCACCTCACTTTTGCTGAGGCTGGCTTTGAACCTGCAATCCTCCTGCCTCATCCTCCTGAGTTGCTGGGATTACAGGAGTGAGCACCGTGCCCAGCCAGAAATTTTTTTAAGATGCTTTCAACAATAATGAAAATACAACATATCAAAATTTATAGGATAGAGCTCCAACAGTACTGAGGGAAATTTATTTTTATTTAAAAAAATTTTTTTTTCAATTCTGGAGATTGAACCTAGGGACACTCTACTACCTAGGTTACATCCTAGCCCTTCTAATTCTTTTAGAGACAGGGTCTCACTAAGTTGCCCAGGCTGGCCTCAAATATGCAATCTTCATGCTTCAGCCTCCAGAGTCACTGGGATTTGTGTATATTAGAAACTAATAAAAGTTTCAAATTGGGCTGGGGTTGTGGCTCAGGAGTTCAGTGCTTGCCAGCATGGATGGGGCACTGGGTTCAGTCCTCAGCACCACATTAAAAGACTAGTTTAATAAACAAAATAAAGATATTGTGTCCATCTACAACTAAAAATATATTTTTAAAAAGTTTCAAATCAATAATCTAAGCTCTCATTTCAAGAATATAGAAAAAGATAAATAATGGGCAGAAATCAATGAAATTGAAAATATAACAAAAAGAAAAGTAATGGAGAAAATTAGTGAACCCAAAACAGTAGAGAAAATAAGTGAAACTTAGAGGACTGACAAAGATAAAAAGGGAAACAATAACAATTACCAATAACAGAAGTGAAATGGGAGCTATCACTGTAGGTCTTGCAGATAACAAAAAGATAATAAAAGAATGGTATAACATCTTTACATACAGATATTTGACAAGTTGGACAAAATGGCTTACTTCCTTGAAAAATACAATTTACCATAACTCACTCAGCATGACATAATTTGAATAGTTCTTAATAATGAAGTAAATTAAATTATAATTTAAAAACTCTCCAAAAAGAAATCTCCAGGTCCACATAGTTTCATCAGAGAATTCTACCAAATGTTTAAGGAATAGTTAACTCCAATTTTAAATAGTTTGTACACCAGGAAATGGAAAAGGAGACATTTTCTAATTAATATTTTTATTGTGATAAATACATCATTTTAATTTACTATTTTTAAATGTACAATGCAATAGTATCTATCAAATACATTCACAATTTGTATGACCATTGCCACTCTTCACTTCCAGGATTTTCTCATTATCCTAAACAGAAACTCTGTACCCATTAAACAATACCTGCCCATTCTCCCCTCCCACTAGCTCTTAGAAACCAATATTCTACATTCTTTTTTGGGCTGCGTGTGTTGGGAATTGAACCTAAGAGTGCTTTTTCACTGAGCTACATCCCCAGTCCTTTTTTATTTTGAGACAGGGTCTCACTAAGTTGCTTAGGGTCTCACTAAGTTGCTGAGGCTATCCTTGAGTTTGTGATACTCCTGCCTCAGCTTCCTGAGCCACTGGGATTAAAGGCATGCCCCACCATACTTGGCCAAAATTTCTACTTTCCATCTCTATGAATTCAACTATTGTAGATATCTCAAAGGAATGAACTTTATCCTTTGTGTCTGGCTTATTTCACGTGGCCTAATGTCCTTAAGGTTATCCATGTTGTAGCATGTATTAGAATTTCCTTCCTCATTAAGATTGAATGATATTACATGGCTTACCATTTATTTATCTATTCATCCATTGATGGACAATTGGGTTGCTTGCATTTTTTTTTTTTTTTTTTTTTTTTTTTTTTTTGGTACCAGGGATTGAATTCAGGGGCACTCGTCCACTGGGCCACATCCCCAGCCCTTTTTTGTGTTTTATTAGAGACAGGGTCTCACTGAGTTGCTAAGTGCCTTGCCATTACTGAGGCTGGCTTTGAACTCACAATCCTCCTGCCTCAGCCTCCCAAGTGCTGGGATTACAGGCATGCGCCATCATGCCTGGCCTTTTATGCATTTTTGAATTGGGTTTTTATTTTGTTTTTGTTGACTTTTAGGAGTACTTTATTATGGCTATTAATCCTTAATCATATATTTTATTTACAAATATTGTCTCCTATTCTGTGGGTTCCCTTTTTACTCTGTTGTGTGCCCCTCTTCCTAATCATTTTTCTTTTTTTTTTTTTTTTAATGTGGTAGTGTGCATTGAACCAAGTGGTGTTCTATCACCTAGCTACATCCTCAGCCCTTTTTATTTTTTGAGACAAGGTCTCACTAAATCCTGGGGCTGACCTTGAACTTGTGATCCTCCTGCCTCAATCTCCCAAGTAGCAGGGATTATAGGCATGCACCATTGCACTCAGCTTGATTGTGTCCTTTGATACATGAAAGTTTGTAATTAAAAAAAA
This sequence comes from Tamias sibiricus, assembly GCA_025594165.1. Classification (NCBI taxonomy): domain Eukaryota; kingdom Metazoa; phylum Chordata; class Mammalia; order Rodentia; family Sciuridae; genus Tamias; species Tamias sibiricus. The sequence goes on along the minus strand of CM046658.1, from coordinate 104,511,822 downwards.
AAAAGATTAGCTCTTTTTGTAAAAAAATATTTATTTGCTTTAGTTGTACACAGTGCGTTTATTTGTACATGGTGCTGAGGATCGAACCCGGGCCGCGCACGTGCTAGGCGAGCGTTCTACTCTGAGCCACAATCCCAGCCCAAAGTTTTTAATTTTGATGAAGTTAAATTTGTCTATTTTCTTTTGTTGCTGTGCCTTTGGTGTCATATACAAGAAATCACGGTCAAATCCAACGTGAAAAAGTTTCCACCTATGTTTTCTTTTCAGTTTTATCATTTTAGCTCTTAAAAATGTACATGCCATATGTAATTGTCTTTGATAAAGTTCAAGTTAATTTTTGGATATGCTTTTGTATATTTTGAAGGTACCTCATTCTTTTGGATATCTAGTTTTCCTAGAACCATTTATTGAAAAAAAAATACTGTCTTTCATTGAATGATTTTGGCACCTTTGTTGAAAATCATTTGCCCACATAAATAAGGGTTTATTTCTAGGCTCTGTATTCTATTACATTGGTTTATAGTCCATCCTACAACAATACCACACTTTTTTTTTTTAAAGAGTTGGAGTCCTGTCATGTTGCTCAGGTTGGTCTATAATCTTTCTGATTCAGCTCCACACCCCAATATAGGCATGCACCACCATGCCTGGCCCCACAGTGTTGATTTTTTTAAAAATATTTATTTATTTGCTTTAGTTGTACACAATGTAACACATTTATGTTTATCTGGTGCTGAGGATCGAACTCAGGCCGCGCACGTGCTAGGCGAGCGCTCTACTGCTGAGCCACAACCCCAGCCCCCACAGTGTTTTAATTACTGTAGATTTGTAGCAAATTCTGAAATCAGGAAATATGAGTCCTTAAACTTTGCCACTAGTCTTTTGATAAGCATTGCAATGATCCTGTAGATTACTTTAGGTTATATATTTACCTTAAAAGTGTTAAGGCTTCTACTCTATGAACATGGAATATCTATTTAATCTATTAACAAGTTTTTGCTGGGTTCAATATTTCAGAAACTCATCTAAATCTTTCATGAATTAGATCTTTATATTTTCTGAAAAATTACTTCTTGGTCCTCTGAATGTTAAAATATTTCATGGACATTGCTTCACTAAAACAACACCTCTGATTTCTTTTGAAGATTCAAGCAGTGTACTTCATTCCTGAACTAAACCTCACTCAACAAACACATTCTTGTTCCCCTAATTTACCAGAATGGTGAGTACAATTTTATATATCCAAATGTTGACTAATTGGGAGAAGAATATCATGCTTGTACTTCATTGTTACATTGGAGAAGAATATCATGCTTGTACTTCATTGTTACTTTGGGAAAAGCCTTCTTTGAGGCATGGTGTTGTCATTACTCTTTTTTTGTTTCAGCACCATAAAAGAAGAGAAAATGATGAACCAGCAGAGCAAACAAAGGACAAAGGGAGGAAACGCAGAAGCTTCTTCCTTCAACTTTAGGGCTTCTGAAATAAGTGCAAAAGAAGATTTCATTTTGCACTCTGCTAAGTCAAGCCCTTCTTTTGACTTTTTGGAATTAAATTATGGTTGTAAAAAAAAATGCTGACACAACCATGAAATGGCAGACTAAGGCATTACCAATAGTTGGGGAACCCCTTCAGAAGCATCAAAGTTTGGACTTCAGCTCCATTTTGTTTGGGGCATGTTCTAATTCTAAACCTGTAAATGCAGAAGGAAGGTGTTTTAATTCAAAGGGGCCAATAATACGGACCAAATCAACTCCCTTTGAATTCATACAGCAGAGAAAAAACAAGGAGTCGAGCATTCAGGAAACCTTTTCATATTTGGAAACTCAACCTCATGATTCTCATGATTCTCTTGTCAAATTGCAGTCTCAAAGAGTGATGCATGTTTCTTCAGAAGAACTGAATTATTCACTGCCATATGACTCTAAGCACCAAATGTGTAATGCCTCTAATGAAAAGCAGCATGACTCCAGTGCTTTTGGTATCTGTTCTTATATGTCTTTGGTGGAAGATCCTTATTTTTCATCATTGCCTCCAAGTAGTGTTAACTCTAAAATGTCTCTTGATTTACCTGAGAAGCAGGATGTAACTGTTTTGCCTTCTTCTTCATTGCCAACATCCTCTTCAACCCTTTTTCCTTATTATAATTCATATGATTATTTGGCATTGAATCCTCTGACCAATTCTTCTCCATCACTGAAACAAGAGGCAATCACAGTGGGTAAGTTATTTTTTAAAGTTTGTGTAGCGTGTTAGATTTCACATTGCTGTACAGAATATTTGGTTTCTTCTCACCCTACCCCATCTCCTCCTCTGCTTCTTTTTCTTCTTCTCCTCTTTGAAGAAATAAATTCCAGGAGTGTTTTAACAATTTCAAACATGTAGTATTCCATGAAACAGGCGGCAGGGGATGCACTCAGATCTGGTAAAGGATCTGAGTCAACAAGAAGACTCCTAAAGGAGGCAATCCTCATTCCTAGAAATGTTTTTCAAAGGCCCACAGTTATTCTTTTTTTTAATATTTATTTATTTGCTTTAGTTGTACACAGTGCAATGCATTTATGTTTATGTGGTGCTGAGGATTGAACCCAGGCTGCGCACGTGCTAGGTGAGCACTCCACCACTGAGCTACAACCCCAGCCCACACAGTTATTCTTAATATACATAAACAGCTTCCAAAGAACAGTGGAAAAGATCTGATCAGTACTGTCATATGTCATCTGAAAGTTTTGTTGCACAATCAAGTAGCTCTAATTAACATATTATTAAGCACTGAATTCTTGTCCTGCAGGAGTTGAAAGGGGAGGACCTGATTTTCTGCCCTTTTGTAATAACAGATGAGAATATCTGATTGGCATTTTGTATAAAACTTTTATCTCAGAACACACCTTTACTTTTATAATTTATTTCTTTTACAATTCTGGATTCTGCATATTATGTATTTTTTTTGTTTAGCTGATTCATCTGAAAGTAGAAGGGAAGATCCTGCTAAGAGACTATTATAATTATTATTTTGAGGGGTTAGGGATTGAAACCAGAGCCTCAGGCATGCTATGCATGTGTTTCACCACTGAGCTATATCTCCAGCCCAGGTTATAATAATTTGATGTGAAAGAAGATGAGGGAAAGTAAAGAGCAAGTTTAATTCTCTTAAGCATACCATCAGATAATTTACTAAGAAGAGAAAAAGTTTTGTTTTATAACATTCTTTTTTGTATAGTTTATTTTCATTGGTCCCAGGGATGAAACCCAGGTCCTGGTGCATGCCAGGCAAGGGCTTGACTTCTGAGCTACACTCCCGGCCCGTACACAGTGTTTCCCTATAGATAGATGTGTAACATAACATCTGTAGGTTATTTGTAGCTTTGTTGCAAAAATATTTTATCTGAATCTAGGAAGTTTATTTTTGATTACTTTATATACTTTGATCTTGCTTTATAATTAAAGTGTATCTTCTTTTGCTAGATAACCAAAATACCTAAGACTTCTCAGAGCATCATCATCACTAAAAAAAAAAAATCCTTATTTTCAAGGATTGAAGCAACATTGACACGTACGCCATCTGGTGGCAGTTTCTTATAATAGAATTTAAAATTTTCTGTAAAACCCTTGTTTTGTAAAAAAGAAATAAAAGGAAAAACATCCATAGTCTTGGGATTTTGTGTGGAATAAAGAAGTCATACTAAAATCTTTATAATTTTATCTGCTGTGTAACGGAATATTCAGCATGTCAAAGTGCTTTATGATACTTTATTACATATTCTATGTAAAAAAGAAAAAGAGGAAAGAGTTATGCAGAAACCAGTCCAAAGCATCCAATACTTAGTGACTCAATCAAAAATACCTTTGGGCTTTTAGAATAAATAAAAAAAAATTTGAAGAATAAGTAAAAACCTCCTAGGTGTGCACCTAAAGACAAATTTGTTCTGCTGCTTTTTCCTTGAGTGAATAAGTACCAGCTAGATAGTTGTTAGTGCTTTAATGGAATTTAAATATAAATTCTGTTAAACTTATGTTTAGCATAAGGTTATAATGTAAGAATTTCCATTGAATTGTTCTTATTAAAACTTGTGATTGTATTTCTGACATTTTTGGATAGCAGCTTCTCCTAGAATGGATGATGAAATCCCCCCTCCACTTCCTGAACGGACACCTGAGTCTTTTATTGTAGTAGAGGAAACAGGTGAGTACAATTGAATAAGTATATTCAACTGGTGTTACTTCTCAGTTCTCTTCAGTGTTCTGTGTACTACTGATGAACAACATTTTGTTGTTGTTGTTGTTCCTAGGATTGAACCTCAGGGTGCTTTACCACAAAGCTACATCCCCAGTCCTTTTTTTAAAAAAAAATATGTATTTTTTTATTTATCCATGGACCTTTATTTTATTTACTTATATTTTAGTTCTAGGTGGATACAATATCTTTATTTTTATGTGGTGCTGAGGATCAAACCCAGCACCTCACGAGTGCTAGGTGAGTGCTCTACCACTTGAGCCACAACCCCACCCCCTATTTTATTTGTTTATATGTGGTGCTGAAAATCAAACCCAGTGCTTCTCACATGCTAGGCAAGTGCTCTACCACTAAGCCACAACCCCAGCTCATCCCCAGTCCTCTTGATATTTTATTTTGAGACGGGGTCTCACTAAGTTGTGTATGGTCTTGCTAATTTGCTGAGGCAGGCCTCAAATTTACAATTCTCTTGCCTCAGCCTCCTGGCCACTGGGATTACAGGTGTATGCCATAGCACCCAGCAAAACATTTGATTTCTCAAAGAAGAGCACCACTCCTAAGAATTGGGCCATATTGACTTTCTTCTAGGTGAATTCTCAACAAGTGCTCCCACAGCCCCTTCTCCTACTGTGAAGGTGAAAATTAGAACCTCACTGGAATGGAGTGGAACATCTGAATCAAAGAAACTTGAAGACTCTGTAAGACTTAGGCCAAGCAAGGTCAATAACTTTTTTTCTGACTTGGTTCATGTAGGTTGAACAGACTATAATTTCATTCCATACATTTTAACACCTGTCATTCTCTTAAGTAGACACTACATACAATGTGCTGGAGGATGTGGGTAATAAGAAAAATGTGTAAGACACAATTCTTGACCTTAAGAAACTTGAATTTGAGATATAGGATGTATACATAAATCTTTATCTTGTCTATATTTATTATGACAAGATAAATATGATCAATGTTCTATAAAAGATAAGGAGATTCAAGCCGGACATGTTGGCGCACACCTATTATCGTAGCACCTGGGAGGCCGAGGCAGGAGGATTGCGAGTTCAAAGCCAGCCTCAGCAAAGGTGTGGCACTTAGCAACTCAGTGAGACCCTGTCTCTAATAAAATACAAAGAAGGGCTGGGGATGTGGCCCAGTGGTCGAGTGCCTCTGAGTTCAATCCCCAGTACCAAAAAAAAAAAAAAAAAAAAAAAAAATAAGGAGATTCAAAGTGTAGAAGATACTTTCAGGTTGGAAGTGATCAAGGAGACAGTGAAAGAAGAAACATTTGGGCTGATTATTAAAGTTAAGGCAAAGATAAATATTTTATATGCTGGTAGCTTAAATAGTAGTCATTTTATAGTCTGTATTATGTTAGTTTTGATAACATTTTAAAGAGTAACTTTTAAAATGACATATGTGCATATTATTTAAGATAGACCTTTTGTAATGTTTCCTACACCTGGAAGAAAAAAATCTACACTTCTAACTCTGCTATACATTTCTATATATTCTTTGAACCAACAATATTAAAATTGCAGAAGTAAGTAACTAACTCAAAAACATTTAAAAGTTCCTACCATTACAACACTGACAGGCAAATATTTTCTACATCTTAAATTGTAATTTTAATGTACTAGTAATTGTTGTTATTATTGTTAATAATATGTACACAAATAATGCTCTTATCTTAACTCTCAGAGCAAAGAACAATCACTCCTTTTCCAATGTCATGAAGTAACTACAATTTCAACAACTTAGTTCCAAATAAATTTTCAAGAAAATGTGTTAAGTAGGAAAGAAATAAGTCATAAAGGGATCAATGTATGACTAATTGCCATGTGAAATAAAAAAATCTGTAAAATTTTATATAAAACTGTACTGAAGCACACTTATGAATTAGGAAAAATTGGATCTACATTTCACCTCTACAGGCATATTTTGAAAAATAATGTACAGAAATGCCATTTATTGTTTTGAATTTGTATAATGTGTATATATGTATATATATATATATATATATTATTCTTTCACTTTTATTTTGTTCTTTTAGACTGTAAAACTCCAGAGTACCAAATCAGGTAAAAATTTCTTTTGGCTTTATATGATATTTAGCCCTAAGTATTTATAGTGTAAGAACAACTCATTAAGTTTAGAGTAATTTACCTCAGGAGGTGTCATGGTTCTCATAGCAACCTCTGCTAATTTATTGATTTATTTCTGGTTTTCACAAACTACAACGTTTGTTTTGTTGTGGGCAAGGTGAAGACAGGATTTTAGCATTCTGTTCCTTATTATATAATCTTTTAAAAACATATTTCAGATAGGATCTTTTAGAATTGAATAACCAAAGCACTCTTGAGCAAAAACAACAAAGCAAAAGGCATTACTCTACCTGACTTCGAAATATGCTACAAAGTTATAGTAATCCAAATAGCATAGTATCGTCATTAAAAACAGACACATAGACCAGAGGAAAAGAATAGAGATCTTAGAAGAAAATTCATTTATCGGGCTGGGGTTGTGGCTCAGCCACAGAGGGCTGGCCTAGCACATGCGTGGCCCGGGTTTGATCCTCAGCACCACGTAAAAATAAATGCATTGTGTACAACTAAAGCAAATAAATAAATATTTTAAAAAATTCATTTATTTACTAATTTTCAACAATTATGCTATAAATATGAATTGGAAAAAGGATGATATTTTAAATAAATGGTGCTGGGAAAATTTTTTTTTTACCATTTATTTATTTTTTTTAGTTGTACACAATGCCTTTATTTTTACGTGGTGCTGAGGATCAAACCCTGGCCGAGGACGTGCTAGGCGAGTGCTCTACCACTGAGCCACAACCCCAGCCCGCTGCTGGGAAAATTAGTAAACATCTTAGTTCACAGTTTCAGAGGTTCAGCTTGTAATGGGCCAACTCCATTGCTCTGGGCTCAAGGTGAGGCAGAACATGGTGCTGAAAGGGTGTGGTGAGGGAATGCTCCTCTGCTCATGTGGCCAGAAAGCCGAGAGAAAAAGGGTAAGAGGCTTCAAGGAAGATGAACCCTTCCAGGGTATACCCCAAGTGATCTATCTTCTCCAGTCATGCCCTACTTGCCTATAGTTGCCACCCACTTAGTCCATTAAAACTAGAATAGCTTGATTAGTTTACAGTTCTCATAATCTAGTTAACTTTACCTCCAAATATTCCTGCATTGAAACAAGAGCTTTGGGGGGGACATCTCATATCCAAACCATAGCAGAAACCCACATGTAGAGGAATGAAACTAGATTCCTATCTCTCTCCAGTTACAGAAATCAATTCAAAATAAATTAAAGACTTAAATGTATGACTTGAAACTATGAAACTACTAGAGGAAAACACAAGGAAAATGCTTCAGGACATTGGAATAGGCAAGGATTTCTTTGGACAAGACTCCAAAAACATAGGAAACAAAAGCAAAAATAAATGGGATTACATCAAATAAAAGTGTTCTGTACAGCAACGGAAAAAACCATCAGAGTGATGTGATAACCTATAGAATGGGAGAAAATATTTGCAAGCAAGGAGTTGATATCCAGAAATACATAAGGAACTAAAAATACTCAACAGCAAAGATCAAATAGCTGGACAACAGACCTAAATAGACATTTTTCAAAACAACATTTTTCAATGGCCAACAGGTATATGAAAAGATACTCAAAATCACTAATTCTCAGGGAAAAGACGTCAAAACCACAGTCAGATATCACCTCACCCAGTGGGAATTGCCATTATCAAAAAGACAAAAGATAGCAAGTACTGGTGAGGATGTGGAGAAAAGAGATCCTTTGCACCCTGTTGGTGAGAATGTAAATTAGCACAGCCATTATTGAAAACAGTATGGAAGTTCTTCTAAAAGTTTAAGTTAGAATACCATGTAACCCAGCAATCCCACTACTGGTTCTGTATCCAAAGAAAATGAAATCAGTATGTTAAATATCTGCACTCCCATGTTTGTTGCAGCACTATTCACAATAGTCAGGAAACAGAAACAAACAAACAAAAAGTATCCATCCACTGATGAATGGATGAATAAAATGTGGCACATATACACAATGGGATACTATTCAGTCATATAAAGATGAAATTCTGTCATTTGTGATGACATGGATGAAACTGGAGATTTTAACAGTGGATACTGCTATAATTAGAAGTATGAAGTTCTGGTATTCTATTGCATAGCAGGGTGATTCTGGAAACAATTGTATACTGTATATTTCAAAAGGTAAAAATCAAGGACTTTGAATGTTTTTACCAAGAAGAAATGGTAGGTATTAGAGCAGACAGTATATTTAACCTGATTTAAGCATTATATACATGTATACATTATATATATTTAAGCATTATATACATGTATATACATGTATTATATTATATACATGTATACATGTATCAAAACATCACGTGGTACTCCATTAATATGTACAGTTTTATGTATCAATTGAAATAAATTTAATTTAAAAAATTAGCAGCATTCCACTATATATATTTTACCATCACTAACAATGTGAGTCTCAAAAATTATTTATGCTCACTTAATTCCTTACCTTTTTGGGAGCAGTGGTGCACATTTGTAATCCCAGTTACTTAGAAGACTAAGGTAGGAGAATCACAAGTTAGAGGCCATCCTGGGTAGCTTAACAAGATTTGAAGGACCTGAAAGCTAGTTGCATGAAATCTCTATAACAGGCAAATCCATATAAAACAGAAGGCAGATCAAGGGCTAGGGGAAAGAGGGAATAGAGAGTAATTACTTAATGGGTGCAAAGTTCCCTTTTGGGAGTGAAGGAAAGTGTTCTGGAATTAGTGGTGTTAGTTGCACAATACTGTGAATGTACTAAAGGTAAATCTTATGTATATTTTACCATACACAATAAAGGTAGCCAGAGGAATTTAGTTTTTTTTTTTTTTTTTTAATCGCAGTACTGGGGATTGAACCCAGGCACTCACTACTACTGAGCCAACATCCCCAGTCCTTTTAATTTTTTATGTTGAGACAGGGTCTTGTTAAACTGCCCAAGCTGGCTTCAAATTTATTATTCTCCTGCTTCAGTCTCCTGAGATTCTGGGATTACAAGGATGTGCCTCTGTACCCTGCTAGATATTCAGTGTTAATGCAGTAAATAATTGATACTGTGAATCCTTCATCAGGGGAGTATTCAGATGAAATTGTATTTTAGGAAGATATCTGCTAGGATTTTTTTTTTTTTTTTTTTTTTTTTTTTTTTTTTTGGTGGTACCAGGGATTGAACTCAGGGGCACTCGACCACTGGGCCACATCCCCAGCCCTTTTTTGTATTTTATTTAGAGACAGGGTCTCACTGAGTTGCTGAGTGCCTCGCCATTGCTGAGGCTGGCTTTGAACTTGCGATCCTCCTGCCTCAGCCTCCCAAAGTGCTGGGATTACAGGCGTGCGCTACCACGCCCAGCTAGGATATTTTTAATATATTCTAGCAGATGTAGTTGACAGCTATAGTTTTCAGAATATTTCCTAATAGCAAACTAAATGATAAACTACTTTATCAAATATTTATTAAATGCCTATATATGCCAGTTATTATATTAGATGCTAGAAATAAGTACTGTACTTTTATATATTACCCAGCATAGAGAAATAAACAAGAAAACTTGCTTAATAGACAAATTCAAAGACCTGAAAAATTCCAGTGACCAATGACAGGTGAAACAGTAGTACTTAACTGCACTTTCATTTTCAAAAGGTATTCACATAATATTAACAATACTCAGCACTGTATAATAAGAAGCTTATGTCAATGGAACATCATCTGTATCTTTAGGAGTTTACATCATGGGAAAATAGCTCTGTTATTTAAAATTCTTTATTATGGAAAATTATAAACATATTTTAAACCTACCATAATAATAATATTGTTATTAATTATTATTAGTTAATAATAATTCCTTAATATTATCTAACATTGAAACTGTTCAGTTTTCTCCACTTGTCTCAAAAATGTCCTTCTATGGTTGATTTATTTGAATCTGGATTCAAACAAAGTCTATACATTGCATTGGGTTTATATATTATCTGAGTCTTTTTAAAATCTTTAACAGTTCTTTCCTTTTTATATTTTCTCATGTATTTCTTGAAGAGAGTGGAACATTATACTAAAGACTGCTTAAAATTCTGAGTTTGACTAAATGTATTTTCATGATTTTATTTAACATGTTCCCCTATCTCCAGGATTTCCCTTTAAAATAGGAGTTAGGATTAGAAGCTTGATTAAATTCAGTTTCAATTTCTTTGGAAGAATTCATCTGCAAGTGAGCTATAAGTTTTTGATGAATCATAGACATATTGGCTAGAGAGAGAAGAGGACAAAGTTCTTGAGGTTCTGGTTATCGTTCAGATAATTTTTTATTTGGTGGTTGTAGGATAAAATTAATTATAAAAGTTGAATAAAGCCAAAAAGTCTTTTTTTGGGGGGTACTGGGAATTGAACTCAGGGGCACTTGGTCACTGAGCCACATCCCCAGCCCTATTTTGTATTTTATTTAGGGACAGGGTAGGGTCTCACTGAGTTGCTTAGCACCTCACTTTTGCTGAGGTTGGCTTTGAACTTGTAATCCTCCTGCCTCAATCTCCTGAGCCTCGGGGATTACAGGTGTGTGCCACCGTGCCTGTCCCCGGTTTAGCCAAAAAGGTCTTGACATTAAGACTTTTAACTGATGGGTTTCTTTGTTTTGTTGTATACTTTTCTTATTACAGATCTCCATCAAGATTGTTCTCCCCCACCACCTCCACTCCCAGAAAGAACCTTAGAATCCTTCTTTCTTGCTGATGAAGACTGTAAGTCGAAGTACTTTCTTTACAAAAGTTATAAAAATGAGAATGTTAAAAAGGTTACTAAAGACCCAAATGGAAAAGAACAAAGAATGATGAAATAAGATAAAGGAAATACATATTCTTTTTTTCTGCAGTGCTGGGTATCAACCTCAGGTGCCTCATGCAGTGTAGGCAAACGCTCTACCAATGAGATAAAAGAACACATTTTCTAAAGCCCACAATATATAGTAAAAATAATGCCTAAGAAAGCCAAGAATTACTGACTATATCTGAATATATATCTATGTATAACCCAAAGTCTTAAGAAACTATGCAACAAAACATTTTCCCCCTTTTATCTTTGTTCAAGGTATGCAGGCCAAGTCTATAGAAACTTATGCTTCTAGCTGTCCTGAAACCATGAACAATTCAACATCTTCAAAACAAACATTGAAGACTTCAGGAAAAAGCTTCACAAGGAGTAAGGTAAAGAAGATGAGAGATTTAGAAAACATACCAGAAACTTTCCTTACTAAAGGTTTTACCCTTCCCCAGCATTTAGATAGAAAATTAGATTAAATCTCTTTACTAAAACTGTTGATCTCATGATAATCAAAATTAACAGAAACCAAAATGAAGAAAAAATATACTTTGAGAATTTATTTCTCCCTAAGGCTGATCAATAAATTTAAAAGATGCTTAATGAAAAATAACAACTTGTTTACTCCTGGAATTAGACAAACTGATTTTAAAGTTCATATGAGTAGAGGAAGGAAAAGCAAGAACAGCCAGAAAACTGCAAATAAGCAAGCAAGAAAACAAACAAACAAACAAAAAAATACAATGAAAGGAGAGTAGCCTTACTAGATATTAAAATATTATAAGGTCTCAATAATTAAAACGGTCTGATGTTGGCATATGAAAAGAACCACCAACAGAATAGAAGGGAAATAGATAAAAATATATGTAGGAATTAGTCTGTGATGAAGGTATATCTCAAATCAGAGGATAAGTATGGATGGTTTAATAATTGTGGTTTGCATTAAATAAATAAACAACTACCTAGGGGGGAAAAAGGTAGGATATATAACTCACATCTACACCAGAACAACTTCTAGATTATTAAAGGATTTAAATTTTAAAAAAACAAGCAAGCAAGCAAACAAACCCAAAAGTCCCAACTTATAGAAGTACTTAAAAAAACTACTTGGAAAGATTCCTTTATAACTCTGGAGTATTAATGACCTTTGTAACTGTGATTAATAAACCAGAAGCTATAAGAAAAAAAAAAAGACACATAAATTCAACTAAATAAAACACAAAATTCTCCATGGTTCCCCCCAAAATTATCTTAAAACAAAAGACATAGAACAAATTGGAGAAAAATATACTTGTGATTGACATAAAACCTATAAAGATTTTTTTTTACTATAAAAAGGGTTGCTAGAAATTAACAGAAAATAATAACCCTAAAATAAAAATAGGTAAAAAAAATACATGCTTAGGTATTTCAAAGAAAACAAATGAATATGTTCTGTCCTTTAAACATTTGGTATTTTCAACCTTATCCACAATAAGAGAAAAAAAGTCACAAATGAAAAAATGTTGCTTGTAATCTATCAGAGTGGCAAATGCCAAAAGTTTGATTATAGTCTATGTTAGGGATGCTATGGGGAAATAAGCATACGCCTACTTTGTTGGTGAGAATGTGAAATGGCACAACTTATATAGAGGGTAATTAGTAATATCAAAATTACAAATACATATATCCTTTGACCTAACAATTTCACTTCTAGGAATTTATTCTACACAAATGCTTGCATGCACATGAAATTGCATATATACCAGGTATTGATTTAGCATTATTTATAAGAGCAAATGATTGGAAAACAACACAAATGTTAATCATTAGGGGAACTAATAAAGAAATCAATTACTGTATATATGCATATATATATAATATATATAATATATATATTATTATTATATATACTAATTATATATATTATATATAATTATATAATTAATATAAATATACTGTATATATATACAATAGAATACTATGCAGCTAAAAAATGAGAATTCTCAATATATATATTACTTTTGCTTAAAAAGGGGGAAATGTGATGTATCTATATGTTTGTTTGTATATCCATTAAGTAACTCTGGAAGGACATATAACAAACTAACTACTACTATGGGGGGGCATTAGAAACTAGGTAGATGGAGGACAAGGATGGGAGCTTATTTAGTGGAATTTGGGATTAAACCCATGGCCTCTCACATACTAGACAAGTACTCTACCATTGAGCTTCCTCCCCAGCCTCTTTTTATTTTGAGATAGGGTCTTGTTAAATTGCCCAGGTTGGCCTCAAACTTGTGATCTTCCTGCCTTGGTCTCCTAAGTAGCTGTTAGTATAGGTATGTGCCACCAGGCCTAGCCTAAATGGGAGCATTTTCACTATAATTTTTGAATCATAGATAAATTACTTTTTTTCCCCCTGGGTATTGGGGATTGAACTCAGGGGCACTCAACCACTGAGCCACATCCCCAGCCCTATTTTGTATTTATTTAGAGACAGGTTCTCACTGAGTTGCTTAGTGCCTCTCTGTTGCTGAGGCTGGCTTTGAACTCGAGATCCTTCTGCTTCAGGCTCACAAGCTGGTGGTATTACAGGTGTGCACCACTGTGCCTGGTAAATTAGTTTTTAAAATCTAAAAATTTACAAAAAATAATTTCTTAATTATCCATTATGTGGAATATTGTAGTTCTCTTAGGTATTAGGGAAACAGATGTCGTAAAAGACATCTGCCTGCCTTTGAAGAGAGTATGGTTAATCTCTTGGAACAGAATAAGACCTGGAATAGAATGAGACCTATATGAAAATTATCAAGAATAAAATAAGAATGGAGCAAATTAAAAACATATATGCAGAGGAAATGTGGAGTAAATAATAAATTTGGGTGGGTTCCTGGAAAAGATGCCTTCATAAAGGAGGCTGAAGACATGGGTTTGCTGAAAAGTGAGAGAAGGAAGTATCATGGTTACAGTATGGGAGTGGGCCTTAGTAAACTAAATATAAAACATGATTGGCTGGAAAAATTCTTGGCTGGAATGGGAAAGGTTATGTATCACTGCTATATACAGAAGTCATTGTGGGTTCTGGAATGCTCCTAATAAATGAGAGAAGTGGAAAATTCATTTTTACTCCTGACATTCTAATAGCATTATTTCTAAATATGTGGTACGATACTTATATGGTAAAAACAGCAAGATAAAATCAAGTGGAGATTTTACACTGAATTAAAAATGGAAAGATAGGAAAAAACCATGCATTTTCATGGTCATTTTTTAAGGAAGTTAATACTTGTTACTTAAATTTATATTTCTATTTGATTAAAATATTTTGAAATTTTATAGGGAAACAAACTAAACTTTTTCCTTTCTTCACTTTTGTAGAGTTTGAAAATTTTGAGAAACATGAAAAAGAGTAAGTTTCTGTATACTTATATTTTTAGAATATCTATCATTTACAATTATGTAATTTTCTTTATATAACCTCCCTGTGGAAAAAATGAATACTATCATTCCTAAACAGAGTCTCTACAGGGTCTTATGGATTAAAGCAGTCACCCCTACACCTTGTACTTTTCTGGGTTACACAATGTTAATATTGGACAGGGGAGCAAATGTTTTTTGTTTATAGACAGAATAATAATTAGTGCAATGTTTGTTTGTTTTTTGGTACTGGGGATTGAACCCAGAGGTACTTTACCACCGATCCACATCTCCAGCACTTTTTATTTTGAGAGAGGGTCTCTCTAAGTTGTTTAGGGACTCGCAAAGTTGCTGAGGCTCTTTGAACTTGTGATCCTCCTGCCTCAGCCTCCCAGGCCGCTAGGATTACAGGTGAGCACCACCGTACCCAGCAGTAACATGTTTTACCCATCTTGAAATGCTGTCATACAAGTATGTTATTTTAAAATTCCCAGAAGTCTAACTTTTTTGAAAATAGTCACAGCAAAGCATATTGTGAAACAAATGTGTTGATTTAATGAAATAAGCAAAGCATTGACACATTTCCATTTTTATCAAGTATTATTAATATAGCAGGAAAAGTCTGTTGTTTACTATTTTCACTATGTTGTAATGCAAATAAAACTCAGACTCTTGAAACTTTGGGACATTATCTTAGAAATCCTTATTTACAAACAAAGTATAGAAAACATGGTGATATACCTCTTACAAATTCAGTTAGTCATGAAAGAATAAATAGTTGTTTGTGCTATAGGGAGGGACAAAGAGCACTAAGAAATTTTGATTTAAAGTATAGTCTAAGTAAGAAGGCTTATAGTGGAATGTTACTTTATTTTTCTGAGTTTGTACTAGCTATAGACTACAGATTGTTGATAGTTTGCTATCATTTGCCATCATAGTGAGCTAATTTCTTATAAACCATGATGGCTAAAGAGAGGTTGTAAAATATGTCGTCATTCTCCTCATCATTCAAAAAAGAATTTAAACATTTCAATTGGCATAAAACACATAAAGGTATTTTTTAGTATAAAAAGAGGAAATTATGGTAGAAAACAAGGGAAATTAAAGAGCCAAGAGCCAAGAAATTAGTGAACTGAGCAGTCAGACAAAGATGGATTTGATCTGCTTAGCTTATGAAATACCCAATTTTCTTTCTCAAGATCTAACACTGTATGGGGATATCAAATAAAGAAACCACAGACTGTAAGTAGATTTTGTTGGCACAGCTTTAGGATATGGTGGGACTCTTAGAGACTGAGTCTTCTTTCTAAGTAAGTGCTCCTAGGTCATTCTCTGGATGTAGGCTGGGCTGTATTTCCATTTTTCAACTACCTTGATCCTATGATCTTTTGTCCTTTAGGGGCAAAATCTAGCCCCCAAATTGATTCTGAAGTTTTAGATTTATCCACCTATACTTGTGTATGTGTCCTCCACACCTCTAGATGGTTGGTGACTCCAAAATTCCGTTTCTCCCTATGGTTGGTAACTCTTACTGGTCTGTAAAGCTTTTAATGAAATAAGCACTTTTTCATCTGTTATGTTAGGCTAGTATCTAAGTTGTCATTCATTCATTGAATAAGTATTTTTTGAGCACCTGTTGTGAGCCAGGCATTGTGCAAGGCACTTGTTATATGATGGTGAACAGACCAAATATCAGCTATTAGATGTTTTTTAGAATTTAAGTCTAGTAAGGGATTCAGACATCAAACAAGTGGATTAAAAAATGTGCATATAACATATTGTGATAAATGCTATGGAGGAAAACACAGGAATTATGAGAGAGAAAAACAAATGGGATTCACTTTAGAAGGGGTGGCCCAGGACTTAGTACTTTCTAAGGAAATGTCTATTGAACCTGAGACATGAGGGAACAGCTAGCCAGGCAAAGAATGGGGAGATGACTCTAGATAGAGGGAAGATTATATACAAACTGAGGTGTGACAGTTTTGAAAGCTGTAGGGAATCAAATGAAGCCATCAGAGCAGCAGAGCAGTAAAGAAAGAAGAGAGAAAAGTAAGGTTAGGGCAGGAAAGATGGAAAGACAGGGGAGAAGTAGTTAGATTCTTATGGATTATATTAGAGTGCCCCTGGGTTCAATCCCCAGTACAAAAAAAAAAAAAAAAAAAAAAAAGAAAGAAAAAAAAAAAGAAATTTAGTTGCAAGCAACAGAAAACCCAACTTCAGCTGATTTAAGCAGAAAAGAATTGGTTTTTAACCAAGGGTTTGAATGATATAATTAGAACCTAATTTCTCATTCCATAGCTCTCAGCTTTGTTTCATTCTGATAGCTTACTCATAGGCAGGATTTTACCATGTGGTTTTAGGCTTGTGATGGGGGAAAAAAAAAGATTAGCCCTTCCTGGATTGTTCAAGCAACAGACTGATGACCAGTGCTAATTGGGTCTGTTTGTCTTGGCTTGGTTCATTTGACCATTCCTGAATCAGTTCTTACCAGTATATTCAATATTAGGCAGGATAGTGTCCTTCCTGATATTTAACAGTTGTTACATGTGGACACTGATTAATCAGGAGAGAGATAAGACCTACATATCTGGTATGACCATGCTAATGTACCAAGTACAAAACAATGAAAATTGAGCCTAATTATTAGTTCTTTCATTGATCTAAAAGTAGAATCAGTTCACCAGAAATTTAGAAACTGAAAATTAGGGAAGGATGAAAAGGAAAATTCAAGTTCTATTATCAGAAGAGGGAATGCATATTGGGCAGATAGATAGCATAAAAATACCTTAGACAAAGCCGGGCGCGGTGGCGCACGCCTGTAATCCCAGCACTTTGGGAGGCTGAGGCAGGAGGATTGCAAGTTCAAAGCCAGCCACAGCAATGGCGAGGCACTTAGCAACTCAGTGAGACCCTGTCTCTAATAAAATACAAAAAAAAAGGTCTGGGGATGTGACCCAGTGGTCGAGTGCCCCTGAGTTCAATCCCCGGTACCACAAAAAAAAAAAAAAAAAAAAAAAAAAAAAAAAAAACCTTAGACAAGCTAGTATGCAAAATGGCAGTTCCCTTTAATAGACATATGAAGAATTTTTGCCTCTTTTGTAATAAATCAATATTTCCTTTTGGGATAGTTTTTTTTTCTTTCTTTCTGAGGGATGTTTACATCTCTCAGTTTACATGCAAATCTAGATTATTGATATCTCCTGAACTTCCTCACCTCATGTCTATTCTTAGTGCCAATGCTTGGGACCTAGTAAGTATTAGTTAATGAGATATGACTGAAATCTACTATGTGTTTCCAGTAATTTGTATTCAAGTATGTCTCAGAAGGGAAAGGTGTTTCTAGAATCCTAGTATTTTGTATGTATGTGCAAACACACGTATGTACTTTTTGCATTGCATTTTTAAGTGTTGAAAAAGAGATATTGAATAATTTCTTTCCATTTATATGCTCTTTGTCAGAAAGTATACACAAATCTGAAATTATCCCTTTTCATGGTAAGACAGTGCATGTGCAAAATGTGGACCAAAATTTTTACTGGATTGTTTTCAAAACTGGGTAGAAACTGATACATGTACATAATGAAGTTCTGGGAAGGCAATTATATTTTTAAGCCTACATATAAGTAACTAAAATAGCAAAACAAAGCTGCATTACAGTGTTTGTGGAAGACTATGAACCTAAATTAGAATTATCTCTGGTGGGAAAAAAGTAGGCTGGGAAATGAACAGTGAAAGAGATTCCAGGAATAGAGTTAAGAAAAATCAGATTTGCCATAAATTAATGTGGATATTTAGGAGTGTACTTAGAGTAGTACAAAATAAGATGGAAGTCCAAAGCCAAAATCTGAATCCCCCAAGAAATTGATTCATTATATACAATAGTTCTTATTCCTTTGGTAATTTCCCTTAGTATTGGGTGTTACTAAATAGTCTTATGCAAACAAAAACCCAAAAAACTCCTTTTTTTTTTTTTTTTTTTTTGGTACCGGGGATTGAACTCAGGGGCACTCGACCACTGGGTCACATCCTCAGACCTTTTTTGTATTTTATTTAGAGACAGGGTCTCACTGAGTTGCTAAGTGCCTTGCCGTTGCTGAGGCTGGCTTTGAACTCGCGATCCTCCTGCCTCAGCCTCCCAAAGTGCTGGATTACTGCGCCCGGCTCCAAAAAACTCCTTTTTAAAAAGAAACAAATCACATAAATGAGATTATAGTGTCAACCCATCTCTAAGCACCTATATTTTGTTAACAGTTGATGCTGATTGTATTTATTTGGAAGTGCTGTTTACTCTAGAGGAAATGTTTAATCTCAACAATATGCACTTTGATAAATAGTAATCTATCTTCATTCTTCCCCTTATGTTTTTTTCTTTTCATTACAGATATCTGTAGTTCTTCCCCACCAAGCAAGCCTGCAGAATCTGTTCAGGCAAATAACTCAAGCTCCTTTCTGAATTTTGGTATGTGCTATTTTACAGCAGTTTTTAAAAATCATGTAAATTGTTCATTTATAGTATGAAACAACTTTAAATAAGGTTACATGCATAATCTCAGGTACTTTTTTGTTTTTTTCAGTGCTCAGAATTGAACCCAGGGCTTCACATATGCTAGGCAAGCACTCTTCCGCTGAGCTACACCCTCACCCCTCAGCTACCTCCTAATATCTCAGATAAGACTGAATTGTCTAGCATATGTGGAAAATAAAGCTAGGCAACCAAATTATTATGCCAGCATGTAGTAAGTGAACATGACTAGCCAAATGAAGAAATCAAGATGCTATAATATTCCTGCTTAAAAGCAAAGTTATAAAAATATGCAAGTAATAAAAAGAACAGCAGTTGCTTTTGTCAATTCACATAACTCATTCAACAGTGGGATGAGCTCAATTCTGAGTTTCAAGAAATTGCTTAACCATTTGACCCCAAGTATAAGCTATAAACTTAAAATGATAATTTTGTATTATTTTAAGCATTCCAGTATTCTATATGATATTTATGATACCACATAAAGTAGTATCAGGTATAACTTTTGTAAGAAACATAGGAATTAATGTAGGATATTACTACTAAAAATTATTATTAACCAAAAAGCAGACACCTTAAAGGACCTAGGAGATCCCAGAAGTCCTTGTAATCACATTTTGAGAACTGCTACTACTCGATTTTACTGTCCTTATCTGTATGGTCAAAATTTGGTTGCTACCATATTCAGATTTCAGGTGGTAGGAAGACAGAAAAACATGAAGAGATGTGGTTTCTTCCTCTTCTGATCTTAAGACACTGGTCTAATTATAACAATATTATGTCAGCTCATATTCCCTTGAAGAGAACTTAGACATGATATAACTAAATTATAAGAGACTGGCAAATGTTAATATTGCTGAGCAGATATATACCATGTAATTTTTTTCTTTTTTTAAAAATATTTTTAGTTGTAGATGGACACAATATCTGTTTTTAATGAAAGTAATATCATGTTTATGTACAAAACTTGATTAAACAAAGTCTGTGGTTAAATACAAGTCATTAAACAAAACAGAAGCAAACAGATATAGTTGACTTCAATTTATAATATTCCACTTAAGAAAACAATTACATAGAGATAGTAATGGGAGAAAATTAAGGTACAAGATTCTAACGTATATTTATTTAAAGATATATCAAATTGTATTTTTAAAGGTCAAATATTCAACATCAGAAATTTCATATGGTTCAACCTAAAATGCTTGGGAAATTGAAACTGGTTCCTTAAAATTTTACCTCAGTTTTATGATATATATAACTTCATACTTAAAGGGTTTATTCCAGTAAAATGTTATTTAAAAATTAGAAACAATCAGAATGTGTCCCGAAGGACAATGGTTAAGTATAGTTTTTAAATGCTATGGAATATTATTTAGCAATCAGAATGTGTCCCAAAGGACAAGAGCTAAGTATAGTTTTTATATGCTATGGAATATTATTTAGCATTTAAAGTGATATTTATATAATTATTTGTAACACTTTTTAATAAAAAGTTAATAAAAACAAGAAGTACAACTACTAGTATATTCTTAACTACTATATAAATTCTCTGAAAGTGGATACAATGTTTATTTTTTTATGTTGGTGCTGATGATTGAACCCAGTAACCCACACATGCAAAGAAAGTGCTCTACCACTGAGCTCCAGCCCCAGCCCTACACAATATAATTTTATTTCTGAGGAAGAAGCAGGGAAAGATTTTGGTGCAGAAGCAGCAATCTCTGCCATACCTGGGTTATGGCCCCTATCTTACTTAGAGAAAATATTTAATTAGAATTTCTGGAGCTGCTTTTTTGGCTATTAAGTTTTGTCTGATATTATAATTTTAAAAAGTTATGGTTGTACAAAATAATTTAGTTGAAAACATTCATTTAGAATATTGAATAAAACTATGAAAAAGGCACCCAACTTTGCCTGGGACACAAATGTTTTCTGCTTCTTTCTTTTCTCTAAATTAGTGATACCACTTGATCAACTCAAGGTCCACCTAACTTTACAACACAGTCTGTGCTTCAATATAAGGATAAAAGATTAGAGTGCTGCCTCCACACTTCTTCTTCTCAAATATGCCTAGATTTGAATAATTTACCTACTTGAAAAGCAGCATGTATTTTTTTCTTTGTTCTCTTTTATAAAGGAGGCAATAAAAATTGTAAGGATATGCTACTCAAAATTGTGGTTTATTTTTCCTGAATTGACTCACATGCAGGAAAAAAAAGTCTTCTCAACACTATTGAGAACTGACCAGTGAAAGAGACTGAATTATGTATATATAACACATATATACATATATATAATATATGTAATACATAATCACTGAAATTTAAGACATTGAAGTGGTCAGGAAACATGTCTTTTTATTCCCAACCCACTTGGATTACAGTCAAGTTTATCTGTACTGATGAGATGATTTTGACTATTATGTGCAGCTACTTAACCTGAATCATTTTTCTTGTTATCAGAGTAAAATGTATATGAAGTAGGCTGTTCATTCCTCTCAAATATTTTAAATCACTGCTAATATAACTTTAGTGGTTTCCTTTTTTTCTTTTTTAAAATCTTCTTTTCTCCCTCTCTACTCTTCCAGTTCTGATATGGTTTTTGTTTTTTCCTTGTAGGTTTAAGTTTAGGTAACTTATGAGTAGTTACTAAGTAAGATGATGAAATTAAAAGTTCAGGAATATCTGGATTTTCTATTCTTTGTTCTCCCTCTGTATTCCAAACCTTTCATTTTCAATTTAAGGACCTAATGTTGCTAAGTGCTAAGATACCTTGAAAATATACCACCATCAAAGAAAAGACATATATTGTAAGGGATAAAGAACCAATGTCATCAACTTGAAAATCTTTGAAAGCATCAAGAAGTAGCCTTCATTCCTTTTTTTCAACTTTTTTATTGGTGCATTATAATACTGGAATTTGTTGCTACATATTTGTATAGCACAAAGTATAGTTTGGTTAGTTCTATTCCTCAGTAACTTCCTTCCCCCTTCCCTCCTTCCTCAACAGCTTTGATTCTTTGAAAGATTTCCTCATCCTCCTTCTTTGTGGTAGTAGAGGGGGTGAGTTTGAGGAAGAAAGATAAATAAAAATTATTATTTAATTACTAATACTAGTGTTTAGTTTTGTGATGATTGGTTAGATAAATGCTACTATGCAATGAATTATCAAAGGCTATTATAGCCAGGGTTCTTTATTCACTTATTACCATTATTAAATTTACATGTTAAATGTGCTCTACACATTTAAAATATTAATATTTGGGTTGGGTGTGTGGATCACTGGGCAGAGCAATTGTCTAATATATAACAAGGCCCTGGGTTCATACCCCAACACCACAAAAATGAAATTAAAATTTTAAAAAGTATTCTACTGTTATAATTTAAGCTTTAGTTACTATAATGCTCTTATAATCTATCATTAAATTGCTTAAAGATGCTGTCTCACCCTTTGAAAATAATCCATGTATCTTCATATAATACATTCTAAAATGCATCTATTAAAAAAATCCATTTCATTCAATTTTATTTTTGTTTCCAGGTTTTGCAAATCGTTTTTCAAAACCCAAAGGACCAAGGAACCCACCACCAACTTGGAACATTTGACAAACTATGAATTTATAATACAGGCTGCATCCATAATAAAACTACTGGAATACACTAGCTAATATGAATGCTCAATATTAATAATATCAACAGTGAAGATGTGCTAATGTGTTAGTCGTTTTTAACAGAAAAGCATTATGCAAAAAAAAAAAATGCCAGCAATTTTGTATTTTCATATCTTACGGTGGATGGGAAACTGCAAATAAATATTTGTGATTTAAGCTTGTGTAGAGAAATGCTATATGAGAAATTTTAAATGGACTTGTTTTTTCATTTCTGGAAGTTATTCTATTTTACTTTTCTAGGTAAATGCACATTTTTTTGTTTGGGGTTTTCTTTTCTTTTGTTGGTACTGGGGATTGAACTCAGGGGCGCTTAACCACTGAGCCACATCCCCAACCTTTTTTATATTTTTATTTACAGATAGGGTCTCATTAAGTTGCTCAGGGCCTCAATAAGTTGCTGGGGCTGCCTTTGAACTCTGGATCCTCTTGCCTCAGCCTCAGAGACACTGGGATTACAGCCTGCGCCACCAAGCCTGTCTGTTTTGGGTATTCTTGAGGCTGGTTTTTGCTATGTTGCTCTGGCTGGTCTCAGACTCCTGGACTCAAGTGATTTTTCCCACCCAGCTCCCCAGTGCTGGGACTATAGGTACCACCTCACCTATAGGTACCACCTCACCTCATAAATGTAAAAATAAGAGGTTTTCAAGAACTGGACCTCAATTTAAGTTTTACACTGCCAAAGTTTAGTATTAAAAAAAAAAAAGTTGAAAAAAATAACCTGACCTTGCAGTTGCAGTACAAAATTACTGCTTCCAATAATAACTCTTTTTCTTTTGGCTGGTGGCAAGTTGGGGTCGGGCTCACTAGGCTCCCAGGCGGTTCTTGCACCTGCCTTCTATGCCAGTAATAGTAACCAAAGCAATGCCCCTGAAAATGCCTCCAAACATTTCTGTCTAGCAGCCCTTTTACATTTGGCAACAAAACTGCCGTCATTTTACATATTGCTAACTTCTCTTTTCCCCTTCGTTTTGTCACATCTCCCCAAGTATTGTGGGAAACCAGAGTAGTAAGAAGTTATATTTATGAGAATAAAATGTGCAAATAATAATACTCATTTTAAAAAAAATTGTATATACCAATAACAAGGTGTTATACTACATGGGGGTAAAATTTAACCAGAGTTACTCGATTACCAGTCCTAGAAAAATAATCAATGAAATAGCTATCTTTTGTTAACATCTTCATATAAAATGTCCTATGTAAACATTTGCAGTTTATATCCAACCAAAAGTACTGGTAGTTTAAATTTCTGTATAAATATGGAATTGTCTTAACAAAATGTGATATTTCAAATCTAATTTTATGTAGCAAAGAAGTTAGTGGGTCATTATTAAAAAGGAGTCCTCTTACTTTCCCTAATGACTTAACCTCTTATTTTAAAAAAGTTTATAACTTTTAGAAACAGTATTACACATCATTTGCTCTTAATATTTTTCACCATTAAGGCTAATAGAGCAAACTGAACGATACATTGTGTATTGTAGTACAATGTACCCAATAGATACGTAATAAACTTTTTTGTTGTTTTTTTTAAACTAACTTCAATGCATTAGTGTTCATTTTGCTCAAGTAAATATTTTCCAGGAACTAGTGGCATCAAACCACAGTAATTTTATCTGCCGAGTACATAATTGTAACCAATAATATTGTTGTCAAGGACCACATACATTAAAAGAATCTTAGGCAAAAGCCAAAGTGACGAGTTTCTAAATGAGTTTCTGAGCAACCGCCCCTTGGTGAACAGCGACGATTTTTGGAGGGTTGTCTGGTAGACACTCTTCAAATCTGTGCAACTTAATACTTAGGTGTTGAAAAGAAAATATTGTTAAATTTTTCTAATTTCCACCTAGATTATTTTTTTTCATAACTGTAGCGGTATATTCAAAATAAATGCTGGACTCTACCTTTCCTGCTTTCGCGGGGCTGCGGCTGGTGGCAAGGTAGGGCAGAGCTCACCAGGCTCCCAAGCGGTTCTTGCACTTGCCTTCCTACGCCAGTAGTAGTAACCAAAGCAATGCCCCTGAAAATGCCGAACATTTCTGACTGGCAGCCCTTTTACATTTGGCAACAAAATTGCTGTCATTTTACATATTGCTAACTCCTCTTTTCCCCTTCGTTTTGTCAAGGGTAAAAGGCCGGAGATTCTTTTACCTCACAAAGGTTATCAAACAAATGTGAAATTTAAAAGTCGCTATGGAAACCACCTACTCCGTATCAAATGACGAAAGGGACAGGAAGACGATAACGTGAACGCGCTGCGAGACTGAAAGCCGCTAACATTGTTTTGGCCGTTAAGGCGGTTGGCGGCAACTCGCCGGCCGGCGGCGGTTGCGTCGCAGTCCGAAGCGTGACTCGGCGCACGCTCCCTCTCGGCTCCTCCACTCACAGAGCCGAGGACGCGGCGCGAGGCGCGGTGGAACTACCGCTCCCGCGAGGCTTTGCGCGGCCCAGGACGCTTTACAATAGAAGCTCGGTTGGAGAGGCCTGCGGAGAAGCGCTGGGAACTGCTGCTTCCGGCATGTTCAGCTCCTCACGAAGAACGGCCGACAAGTGGAGGGTAGGGGAGAGACTCCAATGCCCAGCGGGCCGTGCGCGGGCGGCGCTTGCGCGATACACGGACGGGGGGGCGGTCGGGCCATTTAAATGTGTGTTTGTGGGTGAAATGGCTGCGCAGGTCGGAGCAGTGCGCGTAGTACGGGCGGTGGCGGCGCAGGAGGAGCGACAAAGAGGGAAAGGAGAAACCTCATGCTGGGGTCTCGCCGCGGGGAGTGAAGCGGCAGCGCCGGGCAAGCAGTGGGGGGTCTCAGGAGAAGCGGGGACGGCCGAGCCAGGACCCCCCTCTCGCTCCCCCTCACCGGCGGCGTCGCAGCCGCCAACATCCCGGGCCGCTGCCGCCAACGAATGCTGCCCCAACCGTCCAGGGCCCTGTTGAGCCTCTGCTCCTGCCGCCTCCGCCGCCACCTTCGCTGGCTCCCGCCGGGCCCGCTGTCGCTGCTCCGCTCCCGGCCCCAGGCACCTCGGCCCTCTTCACCTTCTCTCCCCTGACGGTGAGCGCGGCCGGGCCCAAGCATAAGGGCCACAAGGAGCGGCACAAGCACCATCACCACCGCGGCGCTGATGGTGACCCTAGCTCCTGCGTTCCGGTCGATCTCAAGCACAAGGACAAGCAGGAAAACGGCGAGAGGACTGGAGGGGTGCCTTTGATCAAGGCCCCCAAGAGAGGTGAGAGCAGGCGAACTGCTGGGGCTGGGGCTGGGGCTGGGGCTTTAGGTCTCTCGCTTCCGATATCCCGCCCCTTTAGGATTGAAAGACGCCAAACCCTTGCTTCCCTCCTGCTGCTGCTGTCCCTTGAGCCCACTGAGATGGACTCTGGACTTCAGGCCGTGGTCACAGTTTGACCTACTTGAGGCTTCTCGCTCCGAGGCCGAGCTGTCAGTTCCCAGCCCCCTTCGCAATCCCCCGGAGCCTTGCAACGTTTGTTTTCAAATTCCGCAGGGTTTCCGCGCCGCGCGGTTCTTGGCGTTGGATTAATAAGTGGGAAACTAAAAACTGCCTTTCTTAAGTAAAGGCTTGTCGCTAAGATCCCTTCTCCCTGTTTTCCTTCCTGGGAATACTTGTTTTTTACTACCCACTGCTCCAAAATATTCATGGATCTGGTTCGGGACTTTATAATGAGTTTGATTTCTTACAGAGGTTACACAACTCACTGGTTGCCTTAGCTTCTGCAAGGTTTAAAAAAAAAAAAAATCAAACACGGTTTCCTTTTTCTTTTTTTTTATTTAGAGGTAAAAATCGCTTAAACTTTTATTGGCTGTTTTAATTCTTAGAATGGGGACGGGGGAAAGTTTTCTCTCTCATTTGATCCTAGGAAATAGGAGCAACAGAACCTCTGAAAAGAGGAAAGTGTAGTAGATAGAAGGGACAAGAATTGCAGTTGTACTTTATTCTGTGTAGCACAATTGGAGAATCTGTGTAATTCCAATAATCCTCAAGAATATTTAACCCGGAAAATATAGGTCTATTTAAGTGTGTGTTGTAGAGAAATTAGGTTGGCCAAAATTAGTGTCTTTTTCCTAATTACCTGTAGCATTTATTTTTGTTCTTTGTGGAAGAAATGAGGTGTGCTTTTGATTATGCCATTTGTTTATGCTTTATGTATGACTACATAATTCGTTGCATCTCCAGTTTGGCTATATGTATAGAATGTTAATGATGTTAATTAGCCAATTTTTCAATCTAAAATTGAAAATATTAGATGTTAATGCGCCAGTTTTTCAATCTAAAATTTTGGAAGTCTTGCATTCTTTCCACGTATTTGCTTGACTTTGAGCTATCCAGTTTTTGTGTGTGTACTTCTAAATACTGTGATTAGGTACAAAAGATTATTTGATAAGGATTTATTGACTAGAATTAAATCTTCATTTTGTGGTATCCAAATTTCATCTTCAGGAATAGAACTTTTGTGGTAAGTTGACAGGGGTGCCAGTTCCCACCACCAATATACCATGATCTTTTATTTATTTATTTATTTATTTATTTATTTATTTTTTTTTTTGTGGTACCGGGGATTGAACTCAGGGGCACTCGACCACTGGGCCACATCCCCAGCCCTTTTTTGTATTTTATTAGAGACAGGGTCTCACTGAGTTGCTAAGTGCCTCGCCATTGCTGAGGCTGGCTTTGAACTCGCGATCCTCCTGCCTCAGCCTCCCAAAGTGCTGGGATTACAGGCGTGCGCCACCGCGCCCGGCTTTCCATGATCTTTTATTTTTACCTTTATTCCCCACCTTCGTGTGTGTGTGTGTGTGTGTGTGTGTGTGTGTGTGTGTGTCCATACAGAGCTAGAGGGAATCGGAATCTTAGCAATTATTTGTTCTAAATTTGTGTTGTAGAAGAAGAAACCAAGGCCCAAAACAGTGAAGAGACCATCTCATTAATTCACGGTTAATTAGCACCAAGTGCAAAAATTAAAAAAAAAAAAAATTAAATCAGTCATTGGCCTAATAGGCAGTAGAACCCACAACTCCTGAATCTTAGTTCTAGCTTCATTGCCAAGCTGCATGATTTTGCTTTCTTTTATTGATTTTTGTCCACTCCTTATCTTTTCCTTGTGTCTTGACATTATAGGAGATCTGACCTGACCCACTTTTATGGTTGCAATGAGGTTGGTCTTCTCTGAACATTGCATATGTCCCATGTACTTTAAAAAAGCAAACAAAATCAAGTCTTTAATCCAGTACTGATTAATAGAACTTTCTCAGATGATGGAAATGTTCTATATCTGTGCTGTCCAATATGGTAACCATGTGTGGCTCTTGAGCAGACTTGAAATATGGCTAGTGTGACTGAGAACTGAATTTTTAAATTTATTTAATTCTTATTGTAAAATTGGCCACATTTGGCTAGTAGATACCACACCTCTTAACACTGTAATTTGCCAATATGTAAGAAGAGGGATGGGTTAAGATTAGGCTGTTTTATATTTTAACTTTTGGCTGAGAGGGAAAGATTATAATGTTGGTGTTCTAGATTCCTGACACGCATTGGTATTTTTTTTTTTTTTTTTTTTTGGTACCGGGGATTGAACTCAGGGGCACTCGACCACTGGGCCACATCCCCAGCCCTTTTTTTTTTTTTTGTATTTTATTAGAGACAGGGTCTCACTGAGTTACTAAGTGCCTCGCCATTACTGAGGCTGGCTTTGAACTTGCGATCCTCCTGCCTCAGCCTCCCAAAGTGCTGGGATTACAGGCGTGCGCCACCGCGCCCGGCTCACGCATTGGTATTTTTAAAGTTCTGAAAAGTGTATTGAACTGAGGGAGAAAACAAACTGGTTTGATGTCAAACCTTTGCACACAGTTTGGTAGTCTACATCCCTACTGCCCCCCACCAAATATGTTTTGGTTACCTTTGTATACAGGAAGTATGCCTCCAGAGTTAATCCGAATTTAAATTGTGGCTCTTACCACTTAAGTGTGACCATGAGCAGATTATTTTAATCTCTTTTCAACCTCAGTTTTCCCATTTTTGAAGTGGGGTTGTGGCATTTCATTTATAAGATTTTGTGGATTAAATGGGGTAGTGTATAGAAAGCATTAAAAATAGTGCTTGGCTCATGGTAGGCACTTATTTAAAAACTGACTTATTATTTTTAATGCTTGGTCCTTGAAGCAACTCTAATAAGGAGAGTGAATAGACACTCGTTACTTATAGAGCTATGTCTTCCTTTTGCTTATCATCAGATTTTAGAAAGTATTTTAACTTTGAGATAATTATAGACTCAGGAAATTGCAAAAATAGTACAGAGAGGTCCTTACCTTTCATCAGTTTCCTCCAGTGGTTACATCTTACATAACTATTGTATAATACCAATACCAGGAAATTGACATTTGTACAATGTGTAGTGCTGTGCATTTTTATCGTGGGTAGATTAGTGTAACAACCACTGTAGTCAAGATACAAAACCCAGGGGCTGTACAACGCTCGTTTAGCAATCCTCAGCACCACATAAAAATAAAATAAATAAAATAAAGGTATTGTGTCCAACTATAACTAAAAAAAAAAAGAAAAGAAAAGAAAAGAAAACCAATTCCATCTCCAAAAAGATTCGCCTTGTGCTGTACCTTTATAGTTTTAGGCACTCCTTCTGTCTCCCTTCCCTAACCCCTGACAATGGTTAATCTGTTCTTCATCCTGATACTTTTGTCATTGAGAATATTATGTAAATGGAATTATACAGTATTATAATCTTGAGATTCAACATGATGTGAGATCCATTCATGTGGTATGTGTATTAATAATTTCTACTTTTTTTGCTAAATAGTATTCCACAGTATGGATGTACCATGGTTCCCCTATTGAACCATTTACTGATTGAAGGACATTTTGGTGTTCCTAGTTTTGGGCTCTTATGAATAAAACTTCTATAAACAATTATGTTCAGATTCTTACATGGAAGTACATTTTCATTTCTCTGGGGATTGTGATTGCTTGGTCATATTGTAAGCTTTAAGTTTTTTTTTTTTTTTTAATTTTAAACATATTACCATACTCTTTTCTAGAGTGTACTAGTTTAACTACATTCCCACTGATGAGGTACGAGAGATGAAGTTTTTTCACATTCTTGACAATATCTGGTATTGTCACTGTTTTTATTTTAGCTCTTTCAATAGATGTATGGTGATTTTTCATCATGGTCTCATGGAAAAGATACTAATCAACTTTTCATGTCATCATTTGCCATTTATATATCTTCATCAGTAAAATCTATGTTTTTTGCCCATTTTCTAATTGAATTTTTAAAAATTATTGTGTTTTGAGAATTTTTTATTGAGCAGTCTGTATATTACAGGCCCAAGTCCTTTGGCAACTACATTGTCTGCAGGTATTTTTTTCTAGTCTGTTGCTTGTCTTTTTATCACCTTAACAAGATATTTCACATAGTAAAACAAGCAAAAGTTTTAAATTTTGTTGAAGTTCAACTTATTGTTTTTTTTTCCTTTAATAAATAATGTTTTCAGTGTCATGTCTAAAGTCCCAAGGATTTTTTGTGTGTTTTTTTTCCCTAAAAGTTTTATAATTTTAACTTTTACATTTAAATTGTGATCCATTGAATTAGTTTTGTGCATGTGTAAGGTTTAGGTTGTGGTTCTCTTTCTCTCTCTCTTCTATCAATATCCAGTTGCTCTGGTATCTTTTGTTGAAAAGATTATTATTCTTCCATTGAATTGCTTTTATAAAAAAATGAGTTCTACTGCCTGTTTTTGTATAACCAGTGAGGAAGGAGTTTTTCTTTACTTTTTAAATGGTTGCAGAAAACCTCATAAAATGAAAATAATATGAAATATTTCAATGTCCAGAAATAAAGTTTTATTGGAACATACTCTGTTCATTCATGCATATTGTCTATGGCAGGTTTTTGCACTATAGTAGCAGAGTAGTTGACGCAGAGACCATATGGCCTGCAAAGGCTGCTATCTGGTTCTTTTTTTTTTTTTAACCCTTTTTTTAAAAAAAATATTTATTTGCTTTAGTTGCAATACCTTTATTTTTAGGTGGTGCTGAGGATCAAACCCAGGCTGCGCACGTGCGAGGTGAGCTCTCTACCGCTGAGCTACAACCCCAGCCCCTGAACTGAAAGAGACATGATCCTGCCCACTAACCCAGCAGCACTCAATCCACATCCATGTGTAGATAATTACAAATCATTAAGAACCCAGGCATTGGGAGTTGCTCATAAATAGTCGAAACAAAAATTTAACATGTAAATACTGTGGTAAACTTGTTTTACATGTAGAAAAGGAAGTAAAGTGATTTTTAAAGAGGTAAAGTAACATGCTTGAACTTTTTAGTTAATGATAAACTGAATATTGAGCTCAGTTTTTTGACTCATGGTCCAGTTGGCTTTTTTCTTTCTGCTTTACACATTGAGATTGATAAGTAAACAAAGAGATATTAAAATGTCTTTATTTTTTATTATTAAAAAAAATTTATTTTTTAGTTGTAGGTGGACACAATTCCTTTATTTTATTTATGTGGTGCTGAGGATTGAAGCCAGGGCCTCATACATACCACTGAGCCCCAGCCCCTAAAGTGTCTTTATTTTTTTGTGAGCAGTAGGCTGAAGTCTGACTAAACTGACAGTTAACTGTCCTTTGAAACTTTAATTTCTTTCTCTCCATCTTATTATTCATAAAGGCGTAGAACAGGGGCTGGGGCTGTAGCTCAGTGGTAAAGTGTTTGTGTAGCATGTGAGGCACTGGGTTTGAATCTCAGCACCACATATAAAAAAAAATAAAGGTCCATCAACAACTAAAAAAAAGAAAACTTAAAAAAAAATTTAAAGCGTAGAACAATCAAAAGAAGTAATGCTTTTTAAATATTCTTTGTTAGTACATTTATGATTTTAATACTTTAGTATATTTTTAGAAAGGAAAGAAAGGGGTGATGATCCCCTAGCTCTCTACACTGGTGTCATTAAATGGCAGGAATGCTCTTACATAGCACCCCTAAGACAGTTTTTCTTTCTTATAGTTTTTTGCCTTTGATCAACGACCTGACTGCTATCACAGGGATATTGTTCCTAAACCAGAAGTTAATGGAAATTTTTGCACAGTCAAAAAGACATTGACAGGAGTTTTGAATCTGGAAACAGTTGATTGTTGGGTGATAGGGATGGAGAATTATTTGGATTATAATGAGGAACAAGCAGATCATCTCATTTATCAGGTAACATAACAATGTCTTTAGGTACTGGCATTTCTTCTGTCTACTCAGGCAAAAATAACTTTTAAGGGTGAAAACATTTTTGTGATCATGCAAAATTATGTAATGGGTAGTAAGTAAAATATTTTGTTGAGTAGAGTAGTACTTAATCCACCTCAAGTCCTTTAATTGTACCTACCGGATGATTTAATTTATCGACAATGGGAGCGTTGCAGGGAGGGCTCAAAAGAGGAGGTAGAAGAAAGAGAGTGTAGTTTAGTGTGTGGTATTGGAAGCCTTTGAATTTTGAATTTAGGTGAGAGTTTTGATTGTCACCCGCTGGCTTTGTCACTTAATATGTTAAATACCTCTTGTTTCAGACTGTTTCCTTCCCTGAACAAGGATTTCTATGTTCATTTTACCGGTTTGTTGGCAGATTAAAATGAGATAACATACATGGTCCCTAGCAGACACTTGGTGAATAATAGTTTTTGATCTTCTTTCAGAGATACTTTCTTCCATTTTCTGTGTTTCTCTTATGGTATGCCATATTGTGCTATAGGCCAGTAATTTCTGGCTTTAATTTCTAGAATTGTTGCCAGTTATTTCAAGGAATGTTATCTAATACCTTTATTATGATTATGATCATCAAGCTGATAAGGACTTGTTTGTCAGATACTATGATGAGGACCTCATATTTATTGTTTCCTTTAATCCTTACAATAACTCTGAGATAGACAGTAGTATTAATAACATTTTATGATAAGAAAATTGAGGTTAAAAAACATTTTTTTTGAGCTTCCCAGAGATCTTAATAAGTAGTAGAGCTGAAACATTAACCTGAATCTAACTGTAAAGCACCTGCTCTTATCTTAAATAACATACTCTAGGTAGCACACTCTGCCTTCAGAACTTATCTCTTTGGGTGAAAAAAATAGTAGTTAACATATAGTGAATATTTGTTATGTTCTAGGATTATGCCAAGTACTTTAAATGCATTTTTCATTTACTCTGCACATTAATTTTATAAGAAAATATTGTTTTCCCTCCATTTTACCAACGAGAAGCAAGGTACAAAGATATTAATTCACAAAAGGTTATGCTGCCTCATTCATTATTGGTGGAAATGCAAAATGGTATGGCTGTGTTGGAGGACAGTTTGGCAATTTCTTACAAAATGAAACATGTTCTTACTACCTGACCCAGTTCTACTCCTTGGTATTTTACCCAATGGAGTTGAGAACGTATGTCCACACAAATACCTGCATATGGAGATCGATAGCAGCTTTATTCATAATTGCCCAAACTTGGAAGCAACCAAGATGTCCTTTGGTAGATGAATGGATATATAAACTGTGGTACAGACAGTGGAGCATCAAAACAAATGAATTATCCTTAACCTTAAATGCATATTACTAAGTGAAAGAAGCCAGTCTGAAAAGGCTATACACTGTATGATTCCAGTTAAATTACATTCTGGAAAAGGCAAAATTATAGAGACAGTAAAAGACCAGTGGTTGCTAGTGATGAGGGTGGAGGGAGTTATGAAAGGCAGATCATAGAGGATTTTTAGGATAGTGAAACTACTCTGCATGAAACTGTAATGGTGAATCCCTGTCTTTGTACTTTGTTCAAACTCACACCAAGAGTGAACCCTAATGTCAACTGTGAACTCTGGTGATATAAAGATGTAACTATGGTGGAGACTATCGATAGTTGGGGGGGGGGTGCTATGCATGTATAGGAATGTATTAAAAGTCTTAAAATGAAGGGTGGGGAAAAGGTTATACTGCCAAAGAAGTAGTAGAACAGTGCTTCAATCCTATCCAGCTCCTAAACATCAGAATAGGGTAGGAGTGCCTGGTGCAGTGGTACACCCCTGTAATCCCAGCACTTGAGAGGCTGAGGCAGGAGGATTTCAAGTTCAAAGCCAGCCTCGGCAATGGCGAGGCACTTAGCAACTCAGTGAGACCCTGTCTCTAATAAAAAAAATTAAACAAAAAAAAAGGGGGGGTTGGGAATGTGGCCCAGGGATTGAGTGCCCCTGAGTTCAATCCCCGGTACCAAAAAAAAAAAAAAAAAAAAAAAAGAATAAGGTAGGAGGTATAGGGTAAAGCAATGTAAAAAAACATACAATGATTCACAAAAATTTGGCCTTCAAAGTGAGTGGTTTTTTTTCCCCCCTTTTTATTAGGTTTTTATATAGAACTGGAAGAGCTCTCAAGAAAACAAAAAATAATATATTTTCAGAAAAAAACTTTAGTCCTTTTCTTTATTATAAATAATAATAGGTAAACAATTCCAATTGTTTTGGCAAAACAATCATTTTTAGGAATTGAAGGTACTATATTTTCTAAGGCATAATTCAAGTGTATGGATGGTGTTATGGAGTTAAGTTTATTAATATTGGAAAACTAATTTTTTGCATTAATTAAAAACTTTCGGGCTGGGGTTGTGGCTCAGCGGTAGAGCGCTCGCCTACACGTGTGCGGCCCGGGTTCGATCCTCAGCACCACGTACAGATAAAGGAACTGTGTACAACTAAAAGCAAATAAATAAATTATTTAAAAAAAAAAAACTTTCAGTAATGTCATATTAAATAAATTATGCTGTTTAATAACATTAGCATATGTGAGGGTATTACTGATAGTGTCATAGTTATAGCAATGTTCTTAAAGACAGCCAGCAATTTATTTCTTAAACCAATGTTTGCATTTTCCTCTGTAGAATTACATACTTTTATATTGATTCTTACAGTTAGATATGTGAAAGCTTTCCTTAATATAGGTGCAGTGTAACTCAGCTTCTTCTCTGTAAAGAACTGATGTCAGGGCTCTGTTTGTAGCTCAGTGGTAAAGTGCTTGCTTAACATGCACAAGGCCCTGGGTTTGATCCCCCAGCACTACAAAACAACAATAACAAAATTGATGTAATAAATTTAGCTTTTGCATTATGGGGAAATACTCAAAATCTGACTTCCTGAATACAGTCTCTAATAGAAAACGAAAACACTCTACCAGAAATGGAAAGATTGTGAAGTCTTTAGACATTTGACTTTTAAATGTTTTTTTTTTTTTTTTTTTTTTGGTACCGGGGATTGACCTCAGTGGCACTAGACCACTGGGCCACATCCCCAGCCCTTTTTTGTATTTTATTAGAGACAGGGTCTCACTGAGTTGCTAAGTGCCTCGCCATTGCTGAGGTTGGCTTTGAACTCGCGATCCTCCTGCCTCAGCCTCCCAAAGTGCTGGGATTACAGGCGTGCGCCACCGCGCCCGGCTACTTTTAAATGTTTTTAATTCACGGAAAGGCATTTGGTATCTTTCATGCAACAGTGGCCAACTTTCCATAATAACTTCCAACAACTTGTGGATACTTGTGCCCTTCACAATTAATTGCCTCCACAATAACTTGAGAATAAATTTTGTTTGTTCATGGAAATTCGTTAGCAAGTATGGGATCAGTAGTCTCAAATTTCTCCATTTAAAAAAAAGACAAGCCTTCTTTATCAGCCTTAGAAAAGAGGAAACATTTGAAAAACAGGATTTGTGGGAAGGTACATTGAAATTTATTTCATATTTAAACTTTAATCATGTTGTTAGGTTATGGTCAGTTTAAGGCCCTTTTTATTTCCTTGTACAGTTTTCTTT
This sequence comes from Tamias sibiricus, assembly GCA_025594165.1. Classification (NCBI taxonomy): domain Eukaryota; kingdom Metazoa; phylum Chordata; class Mammalia; order Rodentia; family Sciuridae; genus Tamias; species Tamias sibiricus. The sequence goes on along the minus strand of CM046658.1, from coordinate 104,476,234 downwards.
TGTGGAGATGGACTAATTGAATGGTTTTCATGTAACTAAATTTTGGAATAAAACCCACAGAGATTTAACCATGTTAGAAATACCATATGGTAAAATGAGAGTAATCTAGACAATGTGTTACAGTCAAGACCGTTCCTTCTTGGTGTTAATTTCAGTGGCAGATCTAGGTCACAATTCATCTTCTGCATGCTAAATACCTCTTCTGAAGCTTAAAACAACAAGACCTATTCAGAGATATTTTCTTTTCTTTTCCTGTGGAATTGCTAAAACATTTATTGGAGTGTAATTAGATGACTATTTTTAAATTGGCCTAACTTTTATATTTGATGGCATATAGGAGAATTGCCTATATTACTGATTTGGTATCAGGAAAACTATTTAGATTAATTTTATTTGGTAAGAAATATAAATGACTTACTGAGTTTTAACTAACCAAAGATTTAGTTTTATGTAGAATAAAAAATTGACTGCATTTTCTTAGCAGTTTAAGCAATCTGATTTCATGTGTATGATCTCAGTTTAATTTCAAATAATGTTTGCAAATGAAGTTTGAAGTTTTTGTTTTGTTTTGTTTTGTTTTGTTTTGTTTCTTAGCAGTGTTGGGGATCAAACCCAGGGCCTTGTGAATGTTATGCAAGGGACTCTACTAATGATCTATACCCCTTTTCTTTTGTTGTTCTTAAAAGCAAATATTAGACATAGGGAAAGTTATTTGCCATCTATACAGTGTAAAGTCTTTGACTTCAACTTTAAAATAGGTTTAGATTTTTAAAATATTTTAGTTGTAGATAGACACAATACTTTCATTTTATTTATTTATTTTTATGTGATGCTGAGGATGGAACCTTATGCCTCACACATGCTAGGCAAGCGCTCTTACCATTGAGCTACAAGCCCAGCCCTAAAATGGGTTTCAATTTTATAGAAGGTTTTATAACTTGTAACGATTTAGAGTGATTTTATGTAGATTCTTGCAATTGTCATGTATTTATATATTATACCAAGTAAATTCTAGTTTTTTGTTAATTTTTTTTTTTTTTTTTTTAGTTGTTGATGGACCTTTTTTTTATTTATTTGTTATATGCAGTGCTGAGAATCAAACTCAGTGCCTTACACATGCTAGGCAAGTGCTCTGCCACTGAGCTATAACCCCAGCCCCCAAGTAAATTGTTCACTTAAAATTATTAGAACTTGTTCTTCCCAGATCTAAGAATGGGACTAATTGGAGTATGTTTGTTAACACTGAATTACTTGAATTATGTCAAATACTATTGTTTGGTAGATAAATTCTATGCAATGTATGCTAGACCAAGCTTAAAGATTGGTTACAACTACACCTAGATTTCTAGCTAGGTGTATTTTCCAACTAGTAAATCAAAGATGCCTTTCTATCCTGTTTATGTCAATCTATAATAATCCTTCAGAAATTTAAATTGTTTTCAAATTATAAAGCAATATGCTTATTTTAGAGAACAGAAAAAGATAGACATTTGTACTCCTACCACTCATTAATACCACCCTATGATAATACCTTAGTATATACTTCTCCAAATATATGTATATACATGTGAATACATGTAGAGATCAAGCAGACTTTTTCCTTTCTTTAGGTTCTTTTTCTTCTCTCTGGACTATTTGCTCTTAAATCTTCATATGCCTATCTTATTATTTAGGACTCAGTCTAAATGTCACCTCTTAAAAAGAGCTTCCCCAGCATCTAGAAAAACCTACCTATTACTAGCTGGTACTTGCTTTTCCTTATTCAATCAGATTGTAATATTTAGGAGAGTAAGGCTGGGCGTGGTAGCTCACAGCTGTAATTCCAGCAGCTTGGGAAGCAGAGGTAGAAGTTCAAAGCTAGCCTCAGCAATGTAGCTGGTCCTAAGCAACTTAGTGAAACTCTATTTCAAAATAAAGCAATAAAGAAAGGGCTGAGGATGTGGCTTAGTGGCAAAGTGCCCCTGGGTTCAATCCCTGGTACCAAACAAACAAAACAGAGAGAGTAGGGATTGTATGTCTTAATCATCATATCCTTAGTGCCCAGATTTATACCTGGCAAATGGTAGTTACTTAATGTTCAAATGAATGAACATTAAGTATAAATAATCCCATATAAATCCCATATAAATATGGGATCAGAATATACCTGTATCTAGTGCTTTGGAAAGAAAAGTAAGATATATATCACTGAGCTTAAATTGCTTACAGTGTAGAGATGAAGTGAAAAATTAAATATGTGATTACATGGAGTATGATAAGTGCTGTGGTAGCAGTACAGTGCTAAAGGAGCAAGGGAGCAGGAATAGTTATTGCTACATATTCCCTTAGGTAGGGAGGAGTTATTAGAGTAGGCTTTCTAGAAGAGTAACATTGTAAGCATTTTGTAACCTTGTAATTTGTATGTCGATTCTTTTAATCTGTGGTATATAATGGCCGGGTAGTATTTTATAATGTGTAACTAGCAGAGTTTAATCAGTCCCTGATTATTAGGTGTTTAGTTAGGTTTTTGTTGTTTTAAATAATATTGTTATTGATGTCCTTATAGATCTTCAATTGTTTTCTTAAGTAATTTTGACTTAGAAGTAGAGTTTTGGGTCTGAGGATTACAAATATTTTTAGGGCTTTTGATATATGTCACCAAGTCGTTCCCCATTGAAGTAGTATATAGTTTATAATTCTAAGAACAGTATTTGAGAATGAATCCTGCCTCTAAGAAACACCTCTCCCAAACAAAAACAAAAACTCAGATACCAAAAAAAATGATAATTTCATAGGCAAGATTTTTGTCATGTCTTAATTCACTGTTGTTCGATTAGCTTATAGATAATTTATAGACTGACAGCAAATATGAAATATGACAAGCTTCAATTTAAATTCTACAAAGGTTACTGAACAAATATTTTATACAGTATGTCAGATTTGGAATTACTTGGATATTTCCTTTAGTTTTTTTTTTTTGGTGGGGGTGGGTGGGTAGCAGGGATTGGACTCAGGGGCACTAGACCACTGAGCCACATCCCCAGCCCTTTTTCTTTAGTTTTGATTGCAAGTCAAATTATATGTTACCCTTGCCATGATTTGCTTTTTTTGTCTGTGGTGGTGCAAAGTATTGAATCTGTGTGCTATGCATGCTAAGAATATGCTTTACCACTGAACCACACATCCTTCCCTTTATTATCTGCTTTTTAACATAATCTTTGACCTAGAATTTTAATCTTAGTTTGTTTTCTGAGGATCTAAGTTGTAATAGCAAATTCTGAGAATTGAGAAGAGGCTATTTGATTTGAGATCTAGTACCTTAAGAAGCTTGTATGTTGACATTAGTCCTGGCAACTAACTTCTTTTTAATTATTGTGGCCAGAAACACCAGATGAAAATGGTAAAACCCAGAGAGCTGATGATTTTGTCTTGAAGAAAATAAAGAAGAAAAAGAAAAAGAAACATCGAGAAGACATGCGAGGAAGACGCCTTAAAATGTACAATAAGGAAGTACAAACCGTCTGTGCTGGCCTGACCCGCATCAGTAAGGAAATTCTCACCCAAGGACAAATAAATAGCACTTCAGGAGTTAATAAGGAGTCCTTCAGGTATCTGAAAGATGAACAGCTGTGCCGATTAAATTTGGGCATGCAAGAATATCGGGTACCCCAGGGAGTGCAAACACCTTTTATGACTCACCAGGAACATTCTATTCGTAGAAATTTCTTAAAAACAGGTACTAAATTTAGCAACTTTATTCACGAGGAACACCAGTCCAATGGTGGTGCTCTTGTCCTTCATGCTTACATGGATGAACTCTCATTTTTGTCTCCAATGGAGATGGAGAGATTTTCTGAGGAGTTTCTTGCTTTGACATTCAGTGAAAATGAGAAAAATGCTGCTTACTATGCTTTAGCAATAGTGCATGGAGCGGCTGCTTATCTCCCAGACTTCTTGGATTACTTTGCTTTTAATTTCCCCAACACTCCAGTGAAAATGGAAATTCTGGGCAAGAAAGATATTGAAACAACAACCATTTCAAATTTTCACACTCAGGTAAGGTAAAATTATTGTTATTTAGTAAATATAGTATCTCAACAGTGTTATCTTCATTCTGTTGCGTAGCTCACATCACCACAGTTTGATTGATAATGGTACTTTAAATTGTTCCTCCAGTTGTAAAGTCTTAATTACTGAGGTCTTTGGGGGGTGGAGCTTTTACTTGCCTAAAGAAATGCTTTATACATACTATGCTTCATTACAAGTCTTTATGGAAAAACAACTTGAAAACTAATTCAGTCTTTCACAAATCAGCTAATTTAGTGTGGATTTAGATCTGATAGCTTCAGGTAACTTTAGTTAAGACTTTTATGTCATAATAATAGAACATGTGAGGGTATTGATCTATTTATTGACCAGGTTTTAGCTGGGTTTGTTTCTCCTCTTTCAGTAACTTGTTGGCAGTCTATCCCAGAAATATACCCCATTGATGTGACTTGGGAGTGTCACTAGGAAGACCGCCATAGTCTCTGCTCCTTCTGCCTATGCACTCTAGTAGGTGAAGATATTTTCTAAAGCCTTGCTTAGGCAGCTAGGCTTAAGTCAGCAGGGAAACATTGCTTTTCTAACCAGTTTTTAACCAAACATTTTTTCAATGAAGTTATTTTAGGGCATTAAGAAGTTAATAATGTATTCTAGTTTTTTTCTTGCTTGCTTTCCTCATATGGATTATGAATATGAATGGTCAGCTGTAAAGTTATACTGTTTATACTGTAAATTTAAGTTTAGTAGAGCCTCTTTCACTTTTTAGAGATTCATGATTATATAGCCTGGAGGCTATATAGTAGCCTTTTTCAGGTTATCTAGTAATTTGCTGCCATTGTTTTTCCTTAGGGTTTTTTTTTTTTTTTTTTTTTTTTTTTTAAGGTAAATAAACTGTTGTAAAATAAGACTCTCAGCTGCTTACATGATAGTGGTTTCAAGCCACTTAGATTTATCTGAACCCTCCTCTAACATGAATCTTTTTAGTAAGTCTCAACATCCTTGCCTCCAGTGAGGGGAGTATCCAGTTTAGATTTATGAGCCTCAGAATTTCTCTAATTGAAGTTCTCTCTGCAGTAGAGAGAGCAGGAGCAGCCAATCTGGAGAGGTCGCAAGATGGGGCTGCCCAAGATGTTGGAACACGATGTGCAATAAAGGGCTTCGTCTTGGATTTTGGCCTTGTTACCACAATCAGGTACCGAAGTGCTGACTTTTGTAGTAGATTTTCTTTTTCTTTTTTTTTTTTTTTAAGGAATTTTTCCCTTTGAAGGTTAAGGAATCCTATTTTTATAACTATTACAGAAGAGACTAAAAACAATTCTAATCTAGTCCATAATCCCCATAAGTCCCTACTTAACAAGGAAAGATATTGCTGAGAGCAGAGTTAACATGATCCATCCCTTTTTTAGTTTAGAGAAATGCAGCAAATTTTCTGATAGACCAGCAAGCACATCTGAGAAATAACCCAGAAATTTGGGGGGATGTCCTGGTTTTGTAAGGGTGACTATTTAACTTTGCTATTAGACTATATTGGATCCAGTTTATGTGTCAACCCAGTCTAAATAGTTAAATAATAAGAAGACATCTTGAAATATTCCCTGCTGATTTTTGTCCTCCAATTTTTTAAAATGGAGCTGAAATTTAAATGACTGTACCAACAACTTACCTTGAGATTTACTTTGAGTTTTCTAAAATAATATATCACATTATTACATTAGATATTAAACACTTTTACCACATAAGAATATTCAATATCAGTTGAATGGGTCTTGTGCTCTGGTGGTCCTGGAACTTAATATTATTTATGAATTTTCAACCATTGGAGAGAAGTATTAGGTAAATTTAGGAGGCTGAATTAGCCCATGAAGCGTTAACTTTGCACCTGTAAAATCTTTTACAGATATTGGGATAGATGCTAACAAAATAATTTGTTTGTTTAGTAGAAATGCTTTCAAGTTCACATCTGAATATTTGAAATAACCAGGGGGTAGATAAGCAATTTTATCTTTGTTATGCATTGAAGAAACAGACTTTGGATGTGTATGATGTTATCCAAGGTCATATAGCTAGAGAGTAGAGGAGTCAAGATGAAAACCTAGGCCATCTGAACAATGTTCACACCATTTGGCCCTATTCCCTCTTTTACTTCAGCTATGGGAGAAGAAATTAGTGCTTTTATTTATCTAACACTGTGGTCAGTGAAATTAAAGTATCTCAGTTTAAAACAAAGTTCAAAAAGCTTTGTTTTTAATATTTTTAACAAATACCTTTAGATTTGGGGGGCAATTAAGTGAATTCTAGGGTATTTTGAAATTCTTTTTTATGAAGTCTTACAAAGTTCTGTTAATTTACAAATAAGATCAAGTAAATTTTTTAATTACCTTGGAGACACAGCTATTAGAAGTTGTTTGTTTAAATATATAGCTATAATAATTATTCATGACTACATTTCAAAATAGTTTATTCAGCATTTATTGAGAACCTACTGTGTACTGGGTACAAAGTTCTTAAAAGGACCAATTGATGAATTCTGTTTAGTGGGGGAGATGAATAAACCAGCAATTATAATACAGTTTAAGTAGTAGAGACTTGCAGTAAGGAAAATCCTACCATGAAGAGAGGGAGCACAGTTACCTACCTACATCAGACTTGAAGTGAAAAGGCATTTTAAGGCATGTGATGCTTGAGTAGAATATTGAAAGCAGATTAATACTTAGCTTAGTTAAGGACATTTTTAATCAAAGGGAATAATAGCCAGTGTAGATGTACAGAGGGCATTTGAGAATGTGCCATGTTTAGGGAGCTGTAAATAGCTTAAATAGGGCAAGAGGACATGCTGGCTATAAAAGGGTGGTTGGAGTTGGGGGTGGGGTAGCATGAACAAAAGAAAATCAAGAGTGTGAAGAGTGTTATGTACCCACATGTACTTTTTCCTAAAGGTAATGGGAGAGTTATTAATGAATTTTAATAGTGGAATGCTATCAATTTATGTTTGCAAAGATTACAAGGAAATGTGGAGGATGAGATTGAGGGAAAAATGCAATGGCAAGCAAGAGTACTGGTTAGGTTGGGATAATAATTAGGTCAGGAATGATCAATGCTCAAACTGGTATTGACACTAGAGAGAAAAGAATAAGATTTTGAGAATTACAAGATAGAGATTAAGTGGACTTTGTGGAAGAGAGGAAGAGTCTTAAGGTGTGGTTGGTACAAAGGGAAGATGGTACTGCATACATGGTTGAAAAAGCTTGGGCAGTAAAAAATAAAAAGTTTAGGACATATGTTTAGGTTGGAGATGTAGAAGATTGGATCAATTAGCATATGTAATTAGGGATAGCATTAGAATGGAGAGGAGATGAAGCTAAGGGTAAAATGCTGTGATATACCTGCATTTAAGTTTAGGAACATGGGAAGAGACCAGAAAGAAAGGTAGAAGGAAGACTGGGATACAGGTTTCCAAGATTTTTTTGTTTGTTTGTTTGCTTTAGTTGTACACAATGCGTTTTATTTGTACGTGGTGCTGAGGATCGAACCCCGGTCGCCCACGTGCCAGGCGGGCGCTCTACCGCTGAGCCACAATCCCAGCCCTTCCAAGATTTTTTAAAAAAATATTTTTAAAAAATATTTATTTATTTGCTTTAGTTGTACACAATGTGTTTATTTGTACGTGTTATTTGTACGTTGTACACAATGTGTTTATTTGTGGTGCTGAGGATCAAACCCAGGCTGCGCACGAGCCAGGCGAGCGCTCTACCACTGAGCCACAACCCCAGCCCCCAGGTTTCCAAGATTTTAAGAATGATAGAGTGATAAAAATATTACTGGGGCTGGGGTTGTGGCTCAGCGGCAGAGCGCTCGCCTCGCACGTGCGCGGCCCGGGTTCGATCCTCAGCACCACATAAACAAATGCATTGCATTGTGTACAACTAAAGTAAATAAATATTTAAAAAAATAAAAAATATATTACTAACTATATATGAGGAATCCAGTAAGATAAAGATGGAAAAGTGTTATGTTGATCAATTAGTAATTTAATTGGAAACATTATCAAGACCAGTGCTTTGCAAATCCTAGACATCGAAGTATTGTCAGTTACTCCTTTTCTTTAGAACCTTGCTACTCAAAGTGTGCTTGTGATATGAATTTGGCACCTCTGGGGTGCTTGTTAGAAATGCAGTCTCATTTTTACTCAGATCCTCTGAGTCATAATTTGTGTTTTAAAAGATCCCCAGATGATTCATATGCACATTAAACTTTGAGAAGCACTACTTTAGAATTCATCTGCTCTAGCAGAAGGAAATAAAATGTAGGTTTGTTTTGTGCAAGAAAAATGATAGCTTCTGTTACTTTTATATTTTTAGATTATTGTAATGGCTGAAGCTAGCATCCACTTATAGGGCTTTTTTTTTTTTTTTTTTCCATTTAACTTTTTATAATACTCAAATGTTCTAACACCAAAGAAGGTAATTTCATGATATCACTTTATACCAAGTCAGTACTTACTTGTTTATTGAAATTTCAGCAGTTTGAAGTTTCTGCTAACTTGGTAAATTTGTTTTTAATCTAAAGGGCTATATGTATGTATTCAGATCTAAGTTTTATTGGCTAAATATCAGTTTGAACCAAAATCCAGAGTGTTTATGGACCTGTCTCATTTGGTGGAGAAAAATTAATGTTCACATTGAAATGTATTTCTTTAAAAAAAATCTACACACACACACACACACACACACACACACACACACTTTAATAGGAATAAATGTAATTTATGATGTTTTTGCTTAGGCATTGTGTCTTGTAATTACAGTACTGGCTATTTGAAAGCATTTTTAGCAGCTTTAAACTTTGAATTACTATAACTGCAATAAGTATGCAATCCTTGGCTCCCCCTATTTACAAAAATTCTATGACAACATATAAATTGATTAAAAATTCAGATCTTTTAGTTATCTTATGGACTAACAGGGCTTTAGAAGAGCAAAGAGCCATTTTTCAAGTACTATTTTATAGATGAAAAAGGTCATAATTTGGTTGGGATCTTCCCCAGGACCAAAAATAGCAGATCTTCAGAGAGGAATTGTTTTTTTCCTGTCTCTGAATGGTATAGTATCCTATAGTAGAGGGGATAGAAAATTTTAATATGCATATAATTCAACTGGGAATTTTATTGATGTACAGATTTTGATTTTTGGAGGGCGAGGGGGGACTTTATAGTTTACCAGGCCTCAGGTAATCCGATGTTTCTGGTTCTTAGACCAGCAAGGTCTAAGTCTTAAAATCTACACATGAATTGCAAATGAAAACAACAAACACTAAAAATATAGTAGTCAGGTGTGGTGGTGCACATTTATAAATTCCAGCAGTTTGGGAGACTAAGGCAGGAGGATCAAAAGTTTAACACGAGCCTGGGCAACTTAGCAAGACCCTGTCAAAGAGCCTGGCTCAGTGATGAACACCTATAATCCCAGCAGTGTAGGAGGTTAAGGCAGGAGGAGCTCATGAACCTGGGCAAGTTGGTGATACCCTGTTTCAACACAGAAAATAAAAAGTGATAGGGATCCAGCTTTGTGGTAGAGTGCCCCTGGATTCAATCCCCAGTTGTTAAATAAATAAATAAATAAATAAGTAGTGAAGTTAAATGGAAATTGTTTTAAATGTCACCATCTGAGATGCTACCTTATAGGAACTAAGTAATTGAAGTGTGTATGGAGAAGAACCAGGCTTATGTGTGCTGTGGGGGAGATTGGCAAATGTGCATGTTTTAAATTCCTTAAAAAAAAAAAAAAAAAAAAAAAAACTTCTCTCTATATATAATATAGAGGATTCTCACTAAAAAGCATGGTGTTAACTTTATTTAGGTAGTAGTTGTTCTTATAAATGTTACTTTTATTACTCTATAAAATGGTATGTTTTGTAGTATTGGAGTATTCAACTTTAATGCCTGCTGTTTCAGAGAAAAACAAAAAATGTTATTTCCCCATTGAATGTTGGGGCAAGGCCTTAAATGGGCTTATTATATACTCTCTGATCTTTGATTAATGTAATTAACATTTTATACTGAATTGATAGTGCTAATAAAAAGTGAAACTAGTAGAGTTTATAGTAAGTTGATAGTACTAATAAAGAGTAGAACTTGAGGAGTGGTGTCTTTGGGAAATAACTGAACCCTTAGGAACTCTGCATATCAGTGCATTATATAAAAGGAGAAATAATTATTTTAAGTAGTTAGCTTTATAAGACAGCATAAATAAAAGAAGTAGGTTGGATTCTTTTTTGTCTCATTCTAAGTAAAGCTTGTAATAAACTCAATTGACCCACTCATACTATTTTCACTATATGTTTTAAAGTGGGAATACCTTTCTTACTCACAGGTGACAAGGTTGGGAAGATTGCTGGCTATCATTTTCCTTTCTGTTTTTTAAGCAATCAGCTTAAATAGGCTTTTTCCTGAAACATGAGTTCTATGGAATAATGCACCCCCTACCCCCTTTTCACCCCCAACACAGGGTTTCCATATAGTGCACTTCAGCTTGGTGTTATCCTAAGTTTTAACTGATGTATGACTTTTTTTTAATTGTTTAAGTTGTAGATGGACACAATATCTTTATTTTATTTATTTATATTTTAAAATATTTTTTTTAGTTGTAGATGGACACAATATCTTATTTTTTTCCAAAGTTGTTGTATTTGTAATAGTATGACGCATTACAATTCGTAATACACATATAGAGCCTCTTTTTACATAACACTGTTTGTATACAAAGTATATTTGTACTTTTCAAGTCTTAAATCATGCATTTAGGATAATGATATCCATCTTATTATACCACCTTTTCTTTTTTGTTTTTCCTTTCCATCCCCCCTTGCTCCTTCCCTTCCCCTCCCTCCCCTTTGACTATTCTAGTGTTCCTCTTATCCGCCTATGTACCCTTACACCCAACACCACTGTGAATCTGCCTCCTTATATCAGAGAAAACATTTGGTATTTGGATTTTTGAGATTGACGAACTTCACTTAGCATTATATTCTCCACCTTCATCCATTTACCTGCAAATGCCATTATTTTATTTTCTTTTATTGCTAAGTAAAATTCCATTGTGTGTATATACCTCATTTTCTTAATCCACTCATCTACTGAGGGACATCCAGGTTGATTCCACAACCTAGCTGTTGTGAATTGTGCTGCTATAAACATTGAGATGGCTGTGTCACTGTACTATCCTGTTTTTAAGTCCTTTGGGAATAGACCCAGGAGTGGGATGGCTGGGTCATAGGGTGGTTCCAATCCCAGTTTTCCAAGAAATCTCCATACTGCTTTCCATAACGGTTGCACCATTTTGCAGTCCCACCAGTAATGTATGAGTGTGCCTTTTCCCCCCACATCCTCTCCAACATTTATTGTAGTTTGTGTTCTTGATAGCTGCCATTCTGACTGGAGTGAAATGAAATCTTAGAGTAGTTTTGATTTCCATTTCTCTAACTGCCAGCGATGTTGAACATTTTTTCACGTATTTGTTGATTAATTGTGCATCTTCTTCTGAGAAGTGTCTTTTCAATTCTTTAACCCATTTATTTATTGGGTTATTTGTTTTTTTGGTGTTAAGTTTTTTGAATTCTTTATATAGTCTAGAAATTAGTGCTCTATCTGATGTGCATGTATTAAATATTTGTTCCCAATTAGTTGGCTCTCTATTCACTTCACTGATTGTTTCTTTTGCTGAGAAGAAGCTTTTTAGTTTTAATCTATCCCATTCATTAATTCTTGATATTAATTCTTGCACTACAGGATTCTTATTAAGGAACTTGGGGCCTAATCCGACATGTTGGAAATTGGAGCTTACTTTTTCTTCTATTAGGCGTATTGTCTCTGGTCTAATTCCTAGATCCTTGATCCACTTTGAATTGAATTTTGTGCATGGTGAGAGATAATGGTTTAATTTCATTTTGTTGCATATGGATTTCCAGTTTTCCCAGCACCATTTGTTGAAGAGGCTATCCTTTCTCCATTGTACATTTTTGGCACCTTTGTCTAATATAAGATAGCTGAAATTATATGTATTAGTCTCTGTGTCCTCAATTCTGTACCATTGGTCTACAAGTCTGTTTTGGTGCCAATACCATGCTGTTTTTGTTACTATTGCTCTATAGTATAATTTAAAGTCTGGTATGGTGATGCCACCTGCTTCACTTTTCTTGCTCAGGATTGCTTTGGCTATTCTGGGTCTCTTATTTTTTTCCAGATGAATTTCATGACTGCTTTTTCTATTTCTTTGAGGAATGTCATTGGAAATTTTGATTGGAATTGCATATAATGCTTTTGGTAGTATGGACATTTTGACAATATTAATTCTACCTATCCAAGAGCAAGGCAGGTCTTTCCATCTTCTGAGGTCTTCTATCATTTTCTTTAGTGTTGTATAGTTTTTGTTATAGAGGTCTTTCACCTCTTTCGTTAAGTTGATTCCCAGGTGTGTGTGTGTGTGTGTATATATATATATATATATATATTTTTGATGCTATTGTAAATGGGGTAGTTTTCATCATTTTCCTTTCAGAGGCTTTGTCACTGATGTACAAAAATGCCTTTGACTTATGGGTATTGATTTTGGATTCTGCTACTTTGCCGAATTCATTTACTAGTTGTAAAAGTTTTCTGGTAGAGTTTTTTGGGTCTTCTAGGTAGATTATGTCATCGGCAAATAGTGCTAATTTGAGCTCTTCTTTTTCTATGTGGATCCCTTTAATTTCTTTTGTCTGTCTAATTGCTCTGGCCAGAGTTTCAAGTACTATATTAAATAACAGTGGTGAAAGGGGGGCATCCCTGTCTTGTTCCAGTTTTTAGAGGGAATGTAGTCGCCGGAAAGGGATTGCAGCCTGGAATGGCAGCGCCGCGGGAAGGAGTCCGGAGACAGGATGGAGACGAAAATATTCTTTAATCTTACAAGAAACTACAATATATCTATACAATAGCGATAACCCTGTCTTTTCTCTCTCTGGTCTCTTCCCATGCGCCTGAGCAGCAATGGCGCTAGCTCGATCTGCTGAGTCACCGTTCAAATCTCTCGAGATCCTCGACCAAGTTCCGCGAGATCCCAGACCAAGTCCCGTGAGACTACGGAAGGCGGAAATGCCCAAAAATGTCTATGGCCCAATAGTCAACCGCAATCTTAGCTATCTCCCCAAACAGGGCTCCTGCATTTCCCCCTTTTGTTTTAAAAGAGGGGATGCTCTAGGACATCTATGTGCAACCAACATTCTTACCCGTCATCGGATAATCAAGGCTGTGCCCTTGACTCCTGTCTTAGGTTGATATGTCGGCCACATGAGACTATCCCGTGCGACTGTGCCTGTCTTAGGTTGTCCCCCTCTGGGGATCTTACCCGTCATTGGCTAACCAGCCATCCAATGGAGCCCTTTAGGATCGACTGTGTAAGATGACTAACAGCCGTCCAATAGTGGGGAGATGCTGCGGCTTTAAGGCAACAAGCCTTTTGGTGACGAGCCAAATTGCATAGCATATCAAATTCTTTAAACAAATCAGCTGCCCTAAGTTCTATCAAGTAACACACTGAGTTGTCTAAACAAATACCCCCAAGGTACTGTCCCATGAAGTCCCAAACAATGAAAGATCAAAATGTCCACTTGTTATAACACGTAGATCTAGGAGGCCCCATGCATGCAGAGCAGAGGCCACACTGCTGGTGAGGTTGTTTGACATTTGAGCAGCAGGGATGCTTGCAGCGACCGCGATCCCTGCATCTGTAGCAGCAGCTGTCTTTTTTTTATGTCTAGACAATGCCACCGGCAAATCTTCAAGGCCCGCTCCCTAGAGACTCAAGCATCAATTATTAAAGGAAAGGCAGTGCTATTCCAGCACTGAGTCAAGAGGCGAGTTGTCAAACTAAAAAATAGAATTATTAGATTAGAAAATTAAAGTTGATTTCTGCTCACACATTGCAGCCTGAGCTCCCACAAACATAAGCTGGCAAAACATCATATTTAGAACAAAACAAAGAAAGACTGAGGGTATTTACTGTATTAAAGTTAGATTAAAGAAAAACTAAAAGCACTTTGGAGAAATAATTTGTTAGCTGGAACTCTCGAGTTTCTGCATACACAGCAGTCCTTTACCTGTTGAAATGATTGAAATTAATCATTTATTAAACAAATGAAGTTAATAACAAATAAGCAACCTTATGTCAAAACACCAAAATATCAGGTTATACAGCCCTAGTCATATTTTTCGCTTAAGAGAAATCCCTGGGACACCTATAAAACAAAATTGAAGGTACCTTCACTTATTAAATTATTTACCCAATTAGAATACTCTTAAACTTAAATGAATTAGAGTTATTTGGATCCATATATATATATATATATATATATATATATATATATATATATTCACAAGCGCTTTGTTATTTTTGATGTCAGACTGGACAGACAGACGCACATACAAACATATATTTGTGATGTCACATTAACATGAAATTTAGACAAATACACAGACATAAACACATATATAAAAAGAAAAAAAAAATACAATTGTGTGCACACTAAAGAGAGATCTCTTCGTCCCAGCCGGGAGGAATGACACTTAAGTTGTGACGTATTTTGAAGGACTCTTTTAAGGGAATCATTCCATATCTTCATCATGGTCCTCTTGATTTTGTACCTTTTTTATTAATCTTGATTCCTCAACAACTTCATCTTGATCCTTTTGATTTGGTACTTGCTTTATTAATCTAGATGGTATCCATATTGGAGAGGATTCATGCTTTGGAAAAACACAAACAGATCCTCTCCCCCAAATTAACACTGGATCTGGACCTTTCCATGTACCTGAAAGAACATCCTTCCAGTAAACCAAAGGTTTATGTTGTTGATGTGGGTTCCAATGTCTGTCTCCAGCAGAATAACCATCAGAGTCTAAAGTTAAAAAATTTAAGGTAAACAGGGCAACTGCCAATCTGTCCTTAGGATTTTTCCAGTTTCCTTCTTTCTGTTTTAACAACATAACTTTTAGTGTGCGGTTTGCTCTTTCAATAATGCCCTGACCCTGAGGATTGTATGGGATGCCTGTTTTATGGGATATGTTGAATTTTGCGCAAAACTCTTTGAAAGATGAGGACGTATATGCGGGGCCATTATCTGTTTTAAGCATTTTGGGGATGCCCAATGCAGCAAAAGCTTGTAAACAATGAGATGTGACATCTTTAACTTTTTCTCCGGAATGTAAGGAAGCAAAAATCATGCCTGAGCATGTATCTATGGTTACATGAATAAATCGCAATTTTCCAAAACTTGGCTCATGAGTAACATCCATCTGCCGCAAATGACTGGGCATTAATCCTCTAGGGTTAACACCAAAATGAGGATTGGGCAAATGTGTCATACAAGATTTACAATCTTTTACAATTGTTCTGGCTTGCTCCTTTGTGATTTTAAACCTACGTTGCAAGGTGGTGCTGTTGACGTGAAACTGGGAATGAAATAAAGTAGCTTGTTGTAGCGCTGAAAGTATAAATATTGTTTTTGTAAGTTCATCAGCCTTTTGATTACTTTCATGGAGGGGGCCAGGCAAATTAGTATGTGCTCTAATATGGCCTATGAATAGAGGTTCTTTTCTTGCCCACAAAAGTTTTTGTATTTGATAAAACAATTTAAAAGCTGGAGTATGAGGTGCTATTGGTCCTGCTAACTCTAATTTTGGGACGGCTTGTACAATATAGCGGCTATCTGAAAAAATGTTTATGGGCTGGTCTCTAAAATTTTCCAGAGCTCTTACCACAGCTTCCAGTTCCACTAGTTGAGCTGATTTGTGTGCAGTTATGTAAGTCATATTTTCTTTTGTAGTGACTACTGCAGCAGTACCATTTGAGGACCCATCTGTAAATACATTAAATGCCTTAGGAATAGGTTGATTTTTTATTACCTGTGGAAATATAATAGGATGATTAATACAAAAAGATAATATAGGAGACTTAGGAAGGTGATTATCAAAATTTGCAGAGGTAGAGCATCTAGCTATAGCCCAGTCATTATCGTTGAAGCATAAATATTCAATCTGTGACGATGAATAGGGAGTAATAATAGTAGCAGGGTGAATGCCAAATATTTTAGTAGAAGTTTTAAGTCCTTGAAGAATAAGTTTAGCCACCATGGAGGTATAAGACTCAATTATGCTTTTAGGAGAGACAGGCAAATGTATCCATAATAAAGGCCCTTGTTGCCAAAATACTCCTGTGGGTGTATATTGTGAAGAAATAATAATCAATATCAGCGGTTGAGTTAAATCAAATCTGTCACAATGAGCTCCTTCGATGGCTTTTTCTACTACCTTTAAAGCTTTCCTAGCATCAGGAGTCAATGTTCGCGGTGAGGATGGATCAGGGTCCCCTCGAAGGATATCAAATAAAGGTTTTAATTGGCCAGTAGTGAGGTTTAGTGTAGGGTGAGGATGGATCAGGGTCCCCTCGAAGGATATCAAATAAAGGTTTTAATTGGCCAGTAGTGAGGTTTAGTGTAGGGCGAAGCCAATTAATGTCTCCCAGTAGTTTTTGGAAATCATTGAGGGTGGTTAAAGGTTCTTTATTTATTAAAATTTTTTGGGGTCTAACAAAAGTATCCATGATTTTAAATCCTAAATATAATATGGGAGATCTGGTTTGAACTTTTTCTTCTGCTATATATAATCCGTATTTTTTTAAATTTTCTACCACGTCACTGAATATATTAAATAAGATTTTTTGATTAGGGTGGGCCAATAAAATATCATCCATGTAATGTAGACACATGAGGTTTGGATATTTATTTTTAATGGGTTGGATGGCCTTGTCCACATATATTTGGCATATGGTGGGGCTATTAGCCATTCCCTGTGGCAAAACCTTCCATTGATATCTCTGATCAGGGCCATTATTGTTAATAGAAGGAACTGAAAAGGCAAACCTGGGGGCATCCAGAGGATGTAGGGGAATAGAAAAGAAGCAATCCTTTATATCAAGACTAATAACATGGAAATTTTTTGGAATAGCTATAGGATTCGGAAGTCCAGGTTGAGTAGGGCCCATGACTTGCATGGTTTTATTAATTTGTCTAAGATCATGTAATAATCGCCATTTTCCTGATTTTTTTCTTGATCACAAATATGGGGGAATTCCAGGGAGAGGTGAAAGGTTCTATATGTCCTGCTTCTAATTGTTCCTGAACTAGTAGGTGGGCCGCTTGTAATTTCTCTTTAGATAGGGGCCACTGAGGGACCCACACTGGCTTATCAGAAAGCCATGGTATTTTCAAAATTATTTTCTCAGTGGCCCCAAAGAAAAATGTCTTTTTCCTATATGATAATGATTTCTTTTAGGGTTAAGCTTACCCTGTACTTTTTGATGATTTCTTATAGGGTTAAGATTACTCTGTAGATTTTTACATTTAACACCTGCAGGTTTGGTTGCAAGGTGTACTCCCATTTGTTGTAAAATATCTCTTCCCCATAAAGTAACCGGTAGATTAGGTAAAACATAAGGCTGAAACATGCCTTTATGCCCTTCATCATCCTCCCATTTTAAAATTACCGCACTTTTTTCTGGGAGGTTATTATATCCCAAGCCTCTTAAACTGGTTGAAGCTTTTTGCAGAGGCCAGTGTTTGGGCCATTGATGTAAATTAATGATGGAAGAATCCGCTCCAGTATCTATAAGACCCTCCATTTCTATTCCTTGGATTCTTATTTTACACATAGACCTCCTTGTACAGTCCCAAACCCAGCAAACCATGGGTTTCGAATCAGTGGAACAAAATCCTCTATTGTTCCTATTTAGAGGCATATTCATTTTAAATGAATTATGTAAATTTGGAAGGAGGAGCAGCTGAGCAATTCTATCTCCCTGATTAATAGAACTTATACTTTGGGGTGAGCTAAGCATTATTTTTATTTCCCCTTTATAGTCTGAATTTATTACACCTGGGGTCACTTGCAAACCTAATAAGCTCTCTGGACTTCGCCCGATAATAAGTCCTACAGTCCCTGAGGGAAGAGGTCCCCTGACTCCTGTGGGAATCAGTTGAACCCTCATTTCAGGTGTTAACACTATTCGGGTGGTGGAACAGAGGTCTAATCCTGCATTTCCTCCTGTTCTTCTGGCGAGGGAGTGGATGGGTAGTAAGGATTGTGTCGGGGAAGCATCTGAGTGGATGCTTGAGGATACTCCTCCTCCAATGCCTCGTACATTTGTGGGCCCCGGGGCATTGGGCCCCGTGCCCCGTTTTTTGAATTCCTGAACAAAGGATTTCCATGGATGTCAAATTTTGAATAGCATTTATTGGCCCAATGATTTCCTTTCTTACACCTGGGGCAGCAACCTGGAGCACGGTATGAATTTGGTCTTATTTCTCTTTTAGGATTTTGCCTAGAATAGCCTGATTGATTATGATAATTTTGCCAAGAATATCCTGATTGATTATAATGTCTATGTTGAGCTCTTGTAAAATTTTGAGGGGCAGCATCTCTCACAGCTGCTGCAATCATATTCCCTGTGACAAAGGCATCATTTATATCTTTACATAATTGTATATATATGGAAAGATCCTTTTTATTTTTCCATGGCCTGATGGCTTCCTGGCAATACTTATTAGCATTTTCGTACGCTAATTGGAGAACTAATGGCATAACTTGATCAATGTCTCCAAAAACTCTACCTGCAGTTCTCAAAAGTCGATCAGCAAATTCAGCATATGGTTCATTAGGTCCTTGAATTACTTGGACAAGCTACCTTGTAGATCCCCAGGTCCTTGTACAGTTTTCCATGCCTTTAAGGCAGCTGCGTTTATCTGAGCATATACTCCTGGGGTATAATATTTTTGATCCTGTATGTCTGCGAATTGCCCTTCTCCTGTGAGCATTTCTATATTATGGTCTTCAAAACCCTGCATCTGCATTTCTTTTAGCCGTTTCTATACAAAGTTCTTGAAATTGCGATCGCCAAACCAAGTATTGTCCCCCACTTAATGTTGCTTTACATAGACGTTTCCAGTCTGCGGGGGCTAAGCTAAAGGTGTTAAGGGACTCCAGTATACTCAACGTGAAAGGAGCTTGGGGTCCATAAGTCATTACTGCCTCTTTGAGATTTTTTATTGTTTTGAAATCTACTGGCTGGTGGCCCCTCTGTCCATTTTCATGTTCAAATACTGGCAGTTCCCAACGTATCTGTGAGTTACCCTCGAGAGCACATAAGTGCTCAGAAAGACTTTTTATTTCTGTTTCTAGGGTATGCAAACGCCTAGTGATACCCTTCATATTTTCTGTAATCGATTTCACCCATGGGGGAGTAGAGGACACAGTTCCTCCACTTGATGATCCCTTATCTTGGTCTTCCTTAATTTCCTTTTGTTCATTTTCTCAAAATCACCTTTAGTTAATTCCTCCTCACTACTACTACTCTCATTGGTCCTAACTGACTCAGTAACATCCTGAGTCCCAGGTTCAATTGAGACCATGTATCCTTGAAGTATCTCTAATAAATCTTGTATAGCTTTAGCAGCTCGGATCTTTGTCATTTTGGGGACGCTTCTAATACTCTCCTTACTGGTCTTAGTTGACTCAGCGGAATCTATGCTTTCATGATCGCCTTCACTGTTTTCTAAATCCTCCTCACTAACGACAGACTCATCTATATCAAAGAATTCATCAAGAGCCTCGTACACTTGGGTCTTAGATATTTTCGAACCCATTTTATCCGCTCTGACTAGAGACTCCTGCGAGGTTTCTCAGTTCTTACCTGCTGTGCTGAATTCCCCGTACGGGCCACCAACTGTAGTCGCCGGAAAGGGATTGCAGCCTGGAACGGCAGCACCGCGGGAAGGAGTCCGGAGACAGGATGGAGACGAAAATATTCTTTAATCTTACAAGAAACTACAATATATCTATACAATAGCGATAACCCTGTCTTTTCTCTCTCTGGTCTCTTCCCATGGCGCCCGAGCAGCAATGGCGCTAGCTCGATCTGCTGAGTCACCGTTCAAATCTCTCGAGATCCTCGACCAAGTCCCGCGAGATCCCAGACCAAGTCCCGTGAGACTACGGAAGGCGGAAATGCCCAAAAATGTCTATGGCCCAATAGTCAACCGCAATCTTAGCTATCTCCCCAAACAGGGCTCCTGCAAGGGAATGCTTTCAATTTTTCTCTATTTAAGATAATGTTAGCCTGGGGCTTTGCATAAATAGCTTTTATAATATTGAGATGTGTTCCTGTTATTCCTAGTTTTTCTAGTGTTTTGAACATAAAGGGGTGTTGTATTTGTTGAATGCTTTTTCTGCATCTATTGAGATGATGATATGGTTTTTATCTTTAAGTCTATTGATGTGATGTATTATGTTTATTGATTTCCGTATGTTGAACCAAACTTGCATCCCTGGGATAAAACCCCACTTGACCATGGTGCACTATCTTTTTGATATGTTTTTGTGTTCTATTTGCCAGGATTTTGTTGAGAGTTTTTGCATCTATGTTCATTAAAGATATTGGCCTGAAGTTTTCCTTTTTGGCTGTGTCTTTGCCTGGCTTTGGAATTAATGTAATATTGGCCTCATAGAGTCTGGGAGAGCTCCCTCTTTTTCTATTTCTTGAAATGAGTTGAAGAGCATTGGTATTAGTTCTTCTTTGAAGGTCTTGTAGAACTCTGCTGTAAACCCATCAGGTCCTGGGCTTTTTCTAGCTGGTAGTTTTTTGATGGCATCTTATATTTCCTCGCTTGAAATTGATCTATTTAAATTGTGTATATCCTCCAGTTCCAGTTTGGGCAATTCATACAACTCTAGAAATCTGTCAGTGTCTTCAATATTTTCTATTAGAGTACAAGTTTTCAAAGTAATTTCTGATTATCTTCTGTATATCTGAGTTGTTTGTTGTGATATTTCCTTTTTCATCATGGATGTTAGTGATTTTTTTTTTCTTCTTAGCATTGCTTAGTCTGTCAATTTTATTTATTTTTTCAAAGAACCAACTTTAGTTTTGTCAATTCTTTGAATTGTTTCTTTAGTCTCAATTTCATTAATTTCAGCTCTGATTTTAATTTTATTTCCTGTCTTCTACTGCTCTTAGTGTTGGTCTGTTCTTCTTTTTCTAATGCTTTGAGGTGTTGATGTTAAGTCATTTATTTGTTGTTTTTTATTTTTTCCTTTTAAGTAATGAACTCAGTACAATGAATTTTCCTCTTACTACTGCCTTCATAGTTTCCCAGAGATTTCTATACGATGTATCTGTGTTCTCATTTACCTCTCGGAATTTTTTAATCTCCTCCTTGATGTCTTCTTCAACCCCTTGTTTATTCAGTAGCATGTTGTTTAGCTTCTAGTTGTTGGAGTAGTTTTTTTTATTTCTTGTTTTATCATTGATTTCCAATTTCATCCCATTATGGTCTGATAGAATGCAGTAGTATCTCTACTTTTTATATTTGCTGAGAGTTGCTTTGTGGCATAATATATGGTCTATTTTGGAGAAGGAGCCATGTGCTGCTGAGAAGAAAGTGTATTCACTTACTGAGGGATGAAATATCCTATATATGTCTGTTAGGTCTAAGTTATTAATTGTTTTAACGAGGCCTAAAGTTTCTTTATTTAGCTTTTGTTTGGATGATCTATCCAGTGGTGAGAGAGGTGTGTTGAAGTCCCCTAGGATGACTGTGTTGTTATTTTACTCTTGAACTTGAGAAGGGTTTGTTTGATGAATGTAAGTGCTTCATTATTTGGGGCATATAGATTTATAATTTTTATTTTTTGTTGATGAATGGTTCCCTTAATCAGTAAGAAATATCCATCTTTGTCCCTTTTGATTAACTTTGGCTTGAAGTCTATCTTATTTGATATGAGAATGGAAACCCCTGCTTGCTTCCGTGGCCCATGTGAGTGGTAAGATTTTTCCCAGCCTTTCACCTTCAGTCTATTGATGTCCTTTTCTATGAGGTGGGTTTCTTGGAGACAGCATATTGTTGGGTTGTTTCTTTTAATCCAATCTGACAATCTGTGTCTTTTGAATGGTGAATTTAGGCCATTAACATTCAAGGTTATTATTGAGATGTGATTCTTATTCCCATCTATTTTTATTTGTTTATGGTATTTAACTTGATTTGGTTTCTCCTCTGGTTGGTAATTCCTTTAGTTTAATATCTCCCTTTGTTGATTTTCATTACTATTTTTCTCTTCTTCGTGGAATATTTTTCCCAGGATGTTCAGAAGTGCTGGCTTTCAAGTTGTGAACTCTTTTGTTTGTCGTGGAAGGTTTTTATTTCATCTTCAAAGAGGTAAGCCTCTTGCACTTGGTTTTTCCCATTCATTCCTCAAGTTTGGAAAATTTTCTGCTATTATTTCATTGAATAAATTACTCATTCCTTTGGCTTGGAACTCTGTACCTTCCTCTACCCCAATCACTCTTAAATTTGGTCTTTTTATGTTGTCCCATGTTTCTTGAATGTTCTGTTCTTGATTTTTTACCATTTTTGCTGTGTTTTCTACATTTTTTTCCAGATTGTATATTTTGTCATCATTATCTGAGGTCCTTTCTTCCAGGTGGTCTAATCTATTGGTGATGTTTTCAATAGAGCATTTAATTTGGTTTATTGCTTCTTTCATTTCCAGAATTTCTGTTTGGTTTCTCTTTAGAACCTCTGTCTCTCTATTGAAGTAGTCTTTTGCTTCTTGTATTTGTTTATGAAGTTCTTTGTCAAAGTGATCTTTTACTACCTGTATTTGCTCTCTCACCTCCTTCTTGAATTCATCCTTGAGCTCCATAATCATTTTGGATTATGTATTTCCTGAATTCCTGTTCTGACATTAGATCTACTGTGCTTGCCAGGGAATCTGCTAAGGAGGTATGTTGATTTGTTTGGGACATTTTCTTCCCTTGTTTTTTCATATTGCTTATGTGTCTTTTCTTTTAGCACTGTGGAACTTTGACTTTTTTGTTTTTACCTTAAGGTCTAATGATGCTCCTATTGTACAATGCTATCAGCTCCCCTTATTTGTACTTTACACCTTAAAACCAGACATTTTATATTCAGTTATTCACTTTGGTCACAATGTACAGAGTTAGAGAATTTAGATATTGTCTCCAATATACTCTTAATGATTGTAATGGGGTTTATAATTTCAGATATTGGGTACAAAGGTGATATGCTTAGGAGGAAGGAAGGAAGGAAGGAAGGATATTGCTTTCCCCTCCTTAAGAAGTGTAAAAATAGAAATCTATGGAAGTAGTTTAATAGTAGTAGAGAGAGGAAAGGAATTGAAGTGAACAATTTAGTGTGAAGACCGATGTATATTTAAGCCAAGGTTATGCAAACGTTGAGAAAATTAGAAAATGTCCGGGTAGTAAGACTTAGTGAAAGAGAGAAGACAGGGTGAGTGAAAAAAAAAAAAAAAAAAAAAAAAAAAAAAAAGAGAGAGAGAAGACTATATAAAACACCCCTTTGATGTACTATTCAGTTGCCCCAGATCTAAAATTCCTAATTCTTGTATACAACTTGTTTTCGTCTCTGTTGAGAATGTAGGGGCAGGATGTAGATAAGAAAGATGAGGGAAGAAGAAAAGAGAGAAAAGAGGGAAAGAAAAAGAGAAAGAAGAGAAAAAGAAAGAGAAAAGAAAAAAAAAAGTTGAACCCACAAATCTCAATTACGCAGCCTTTTCTCTTCCTCTCTCAGCTTGTTAAATTAGCTGTCCAGCAGGTCATCCCTGGTGGATGCGGAGAATTTGTGGGTGGAGTCAAGTCTGAGTACCTAGTTAGAGAGGAGTGATGCTGGGGATGGGGCTTTCTGTGGCTGGTCCTGAAAATTGATCCGTCCAGATGGCGTCTACTGTCATGCTCTTCCTCAGTTCAAGGGTCACAGGGGATCGTCATGCTGGACTCGGATACGCGTTCCCCTGCTGGCTGTTGACGGTCCTCCCAGTCATGGGTTCCTCCTTGCCTGTTTGCCGGTTTCCACGCCGGTTTCTCTCAGGCTTCACTGCTGAGGGTCGTGGCGTGCCGAGTGTGGATTTGATCTGGTGTTGCAGTTGCGCGGTCTCCCGCAGTCTCTCCACACCGCTTGTTCTCTGGGCGGTGCTGCTGAAGCCATATGGCACTAGGCGCTGCAATCAGCTTGTCTTGCTACTCCCTGGTGGCAGTATTCAAACCATCCAGAGTTGAGCATTCTCAGTCTATATATACTTGCTGAAAAGCTATTTATCTGCTTTGTTGGATTCTTTACAGGGAGCAGCCCTGAAGAGCGGCTTCCTCTAACCCACCATCTTGGATCAGAATCCTATTTTTTTAAAATATTTATTTATTTGCTTTAGTTGTACACAATGCGTTTTATTTGTATGTGGTGCTGAGGATCGAACCCGGGCCATGCACGTGCTAGGCAAGCACTCTATGGCTGAGCAACAATCCCAGCCCTCTTTACTTATTTATTTTCATGTGCTGAGGATTGAACCCAGGGCCCCACACCTGCTAGGCAAGCACTCTACCACTGAACTACAACCTCAGCCCCATGACTTTTTTGTTTTTTTTAAAGAAGTGTTATGGCCAGGAGTAGTGGTGGGCACCTGTAATCCCAGTGGCTCAGGAGGCTGAGTCAGGAAGATCGCGAGTTCAAAGCCAGCCTCAGCAACTTAGCAAACCCCTAAGCAACTCAGTGAGACCCTGTCTCTAAATAAAATACAAAATAGGGCTGGGGATGTAGTTCAGTGGTTCAGTGCCCTGAATTCAATCCCTGGCCTCCGCTGCCCCCCTCCCCCCCACTCCCCAACAAAGAGAATTGTTATGTATAGGGGACAGAGTAAAGCTTCCGTAACTTTCAGAAAATGATACAGGATAACTTTGTCAAGTTGAGTTTCTAATCTAAAGGACTTCATATATGATGACATAGAGCAATATGTATATTTAAAGATAATTATTTGATACTTTATAGCTATTGTAAATGCATTAAATATTTTGAATGCATGTAAAGCTAACTACTATTTTCATATAGGTATATTTCTCTTTGATTCCACATTCTTCTTCCTTCCCCACTATACTTTTTCTGATTTTAATAAAGTCTGAGTTTTCCCTGTTGGCATATGTCTTTGGCTTCCATGGCAGCTTTACTTTTTTCTGTTCTTTGGTCTCCTTCCAAATGTTTACTTTTGTTTCTTCCTGTTTTATGCCCTAGTACGTACACATTGAGAAGTTGTGAAACGCAACTTGTTTTTTTGCTTTCAGGTGTCATTTCCAGGCCAGAGTGTCACAAACTTGCCAGGTTCAAAGAATAATCTGGGGTTTCTAGTTTAAAATACATATCAGATTCTGAGATTATTTTTCTGGACATTCTGAATCATTAGATCTGGAGCAAAGCCTGAGATAATTTACCCAAGGTGATTTCTATGATCAGGCAAGTTTGAGAAACACTGTTTTACACCAAGTACATCATCTACCATTCTCTAATTCCTTTCATTTGATTTGTAGGTACTATCTTCTTAGAATTTCATTGCATTATAATCTAGGAGACAATGTTGTCTAACTTCTACATAGTACAATTAAAAAAAATTTTTTTTTAATTCATAATCGTTTGGGATCTTATTTGTTTATAAGGTTTCATAAAGCTTCCTATTGGGTCTTCAGCATTGCCTAGGAAGCTTGCTGCTTTTCTTTGGTCCGCTTGTTTGCCTGTTCTTCATAATGACTATTCAAAGTTTTTATCCGTATGTGTTTCTTCATTTTCTCCTGTTATAATAGAGAAGATATCCTGATTTCTCCTCAAAGAATAATCTTTCTACTTGTGTTCTGGATTTCATCTCCAGGCCTGTTTAGGATTTTAAAAAACTTGTCATAAGTATACATAACATAAAATTTGCCATTTTTAAATGTATAATTCTGTGGCATTAATTATACTCCCAGTGTTGTAGAACTATCACCACTATATTTCCAAAACTTTATCCATTATCCCAAATAGAAACATTATATCCATTTGCTTAGGATCTTTAGTGATTATTACCCATCCCCATCACTTCAACCTTCTTCTCCTCCATTCCAAACAAATGAAAGTATAAATTGTACCAAATGAATTACTGCTTTGTGTCTTTCACTTTTTAAAAAAAAATTAACTTTTCCTTTCTCCCCAGAAGTAAATCTTCATTCTGAATTTCTAGTTTATCATGTTTATTTTACTACCTTATGTGTGTTTTGAGAGTTCCCAGTTAAATTGGGATTCTAGTACCAGAGCAGCTAGCAACCCTGCCCTAATGAGAAACAAAGGGGAAATTGATATAGGTGTTTACAGTGTGTGTTTCATGGGATACTTTTACCTGGTAGATGGCCTAATGCCTATTAGTTTGATCTTCACAGAAAACTTATATAGTGTGTACCCTTATGGCTCTTATCTGATCTCCCTAGTTTATGCCCGCCTGACAATCACTCTGGTGCTGGGAGCCTCACTTTGTGTTCCCCCTGGTTTCCTGGGGAAAACCAGCCTGTGGTTGCCCCTGGTCCTTTAGATGGCAGGCTCCAAATTCAGTATAATACCCTCCATAGGAAAAAAGTTCAAACACTTTTTACTATACAGATCCTAGATAGGGAGGGCACAAGAGTTGGGAGGGTAGTCCTCTGTTCCCAGGTTATTTGAGGCAGGAATGAAGAGTCAGGCAAAGAGGGAGACAGAGAAGGAATAGGAATTTGCTGTAGTATTACATAAAACAACATATGTAACTGTTTTAAAACAATAAATAGTATATCATTCTTTAGGTTGTTTTGGTTCAACATTGTTTTATGAGAATTATGTTGATTCATGTAACTGTAGTTTATTCATTTTAGTTTATTCTGTATTTTGGGGGGTGGGGTTTACTGGGGGTTGAATCCAGGGCCTCATACAAGGTAGGCAAGCACTCTACCACTGAGCTACATCCCCAGCCCCCTAGTTCCTTCATTTTAACCACTATATTTAGTTAAATTGTTATGTGTATATCACAGTTCATTTAGTCTCATATTTTTGGGCATTTGCAATTTTGTAATATTGTGTTAGTAGTAAGTATGATTTGTAAATGTCTTTTTATCCACATGTATATCCTACCTAGGATTTCTATTTTCTTCTTTTCCTGTTCTACCATCCTATGACTATTACTTGGTTCAAATAAGGCCTCATGTGTATGAAAAGTTTTCTACTATAACATTTGGGTAGTAGTTTAGATAGATATGGAATTTTAGGTTGGAGGTCATTTTTCCAATGTCTTTAAGCTTCTGGTGTTCCTATTGAGAAATTCCATGTTGTCATGATTCTGGATCCTTTTTGGGTGTCCTTTTTCCTCTATAGAGGCCTTCAAAATTTCTTTTTGAAGAATACCAAGCATAATATAAGGTGCTTTTAGATAGATCTTTTTTCCTTTGCTTAAAAAAAAATTACTATGAATATTTCACACATACAGAAAGGTATAAGTAATGAAGAATTCTTCAGCTGAGGACCCCCATAATTTTTACCTCTGTTGGCTAGAATTCTTAAATCTGAGTTGTAAAAAGAGGTAAGTGATTAAGGGAATTTTGCTTAATCCCCTGTTTCAGTATAACAACTCTCTTATAGCTGGTATCCTTCTGTCTGTAGTCATTTTGATTTACTTTCTGTACAAGTTGATAAAGTAAGAAAAGGAGTTTGGGGTAGGGAGGTGGAAGGTAAGTGGAGGAGTCGCAACTGACCTAACAGATTTTAAACCCATCTCCTTGATTTTTAGTTGTATGCTTTGTTCCCTTCCTTCTATGATACTTAGCCTTTCCATGGTTCTACAGCACAAACTGGCTTCTTGAATTCTTCTGTACCAGTACTCAGTATTCAATTTTTTGTCAACTAATTCTCTATGCAACTTTTAAACTTTCAAAAATATTTTGGTAGTTTTTCTTCTCTTTGACTTTCTGGGAATTATAGCCTTTCTATGTTACTGTCATTTGGATGGGATTTTGATAAGGAATAGAAATAAATCATATGCACAGTCTGTCATGTTTAAATTATAGTCCTTTTTACTGTTTCACCAGGTTCTTCCCATTAGTATTAAAACATGATTACGCTAAAGAAAACTTAACAAAATCATCTCTCGCCAGTGACTCGCGCTGATGAGATGAACTGGGTTCAAAGAGCTGGCTGCAACATTAAGCCTAAAAAATGGTGAAAAAGCGCAGGACACAGAAGTAATTTTCATATTGAGGGTGGGACTGCTCTGTGACCTCAAGGGTCCTCTTCCATGCTGGAAGGCAAGAGAGTGTCGACCCGGAATCTCTCTATTTTTATAGGGGGACCAACAAAGGAGTTTCTATAGAATGTTCTTTACCACATAAGGCAAGGGATAAGGTTTCAAAGGTGGGGTTTTGCTTTGTGATGTCTTGTGGTCAGCAGATTGATTGACATCTTGGCAGGTCACACCCATCTCAGGTGCTGTGTGGTATCACAGGCAGAGCTAGAAGAGGGTGCACTTGCATTGCGCAGCCCAATCAGTGTGCAATGCCAGACCTGTCCCCTCATGTGGCTGCGATGTGCATAGCTCACACATACAGCCTATGGATGGCTCCCGACAATCATCCATGATTACTGAGGATTTGAATGCCTTTTTTTCTCTTTCTCCTCTAGACCAAGATAAACTGCAAATGGGTTCAAAGATTTAAATGTATAAAATGGGGACATAAAAGAAGACATGGGAGTCAGAGCCTAGGCTAACTACTTAATACTGAATTTACCCATGTGAAAACTTTACTAAGACATATGGGAGATTTATAAGAGAGGTTATGGGATACCAGGACATTCTAATCAGTTCATTCAGCATTCATGGTGTTTAAAAAAAAAAAAAAAAAGAAAGGAAAAAAAATACTATTTTTTTAGATAAAGGGAATCAATATAAAAATGACAGTTTTCCTAAATTGCAAATTGAACACCATCCCCCCCAGAGTATAAATAGTTGATTTTTCTGGGACAGTCAAGCTAATGAGCTAATTTTGAAGTTTTTATGAAAAAATAGTCAAGAACAGCCAGAAAAGAAAAATAGTGATGGAGGAGTTTCCTGCCAGGTAACAGTACATTCTAAAGATTTAATTATTAAGTCAATGTATATTAGTTTAAGAACACTGTTTAGTGAAAATTAAGTCCAGAAATAGATCAAAATACATAGAAGCATTTGATATATAAAAATATAATAGCATAATCACACCACTAGTGGCAGAGAAAAAAGAGAGTGTTAGTACATCTGGATACCTATTTTGTATTTATTTTTGCATTTATATCACTGTATACCAAGATAAACTGCAAATGGGATCAAAGAAAATGGGGACATAAAAGAAGACATGGAAAACTTTTATTGTAATTTTTAAATTGGGAAGGTCTTTTGAATTATCCCCAAAACAGAAAGCATCGTAAACAAAGTCAGAAGACAAATTATGAAAATCATTTACAACATGTATCACTGACAGAGCATTAACTTCCCTAAGAGCCCTAGTATAAATACCAACAACCCAGTGTGAAAATAAGCAATGTGAATAGACAGTTCATAGAAAAAGAAATGCAGATGACCCTAAAAACACATCTTAATTCCTAAGAAAAATGAAATTGAAACTATGAACATGACAAATTTTGCTTAGCGAATTGTTAAGCATCCAAAATTTTGACAAGATTCTATCATTGAAGTGTGGGACAACAGATACTTTCTTATATTGCTGATGGGAATCAAAGTTTATACAACCTGTACAGTCTTTCCGTCTTAAACACTCTCCCTTGATCCCATTTCACTTTCTGTCAATCTAATTTTCAGAGCCAAACTTTTTAAAAGAATTATTTACATTCACTGTCCTCACTTCCTCAAGGCTCCTCAGATCATACAAATTTAGTTTCTATTCCCATTATTTCTTCAAAACACCAAATGGGCTTTTTTTTTTTTTTTTTTTTTTTTTTTGTGGTACTGGGGATTGAACTCTGGGGCACTCAACCACTGGGTCACATTCCCAGCCCTTTTTTGTATTTTATTTAGAGACAGGGTCTCAGTGAGTTGCTAAGTGCCTCACCATTGCTGAGGCTGGCTTTGAACTCGTGATCCTCCTACCTCAGCCTCCCATGCCACTGGGATGACAGGCGTGTGCCACCCGCCCAGCCCCCATAGCCTTCTTGATATATCTACATAAATGTTTTAGATGTGCTAGAGAAGAACTTCTTCTTATTCCTGCTGTGACAAAGTACCACAACCTCTGGTTTAAAACAGCACAAATTTAGTCTCTTACAATTCTGAAGGCCCTGATGGAAAATCTATATTTTGCCTTTTTAATCTATATTTACTGTGGCTCCTTCATCCATCTTCAAAATTCAGCATTCCACTCTTTTTCCTTCTCTGCTCTAGTCAAATCTCCCCCTGCCGCAGTCTTATAAGGACATCTGTAATTCTATTAAAGAATTCTATTAAGGCCCACCTGGATAATCCAGGCAAATCTCCCCATTTAAAGATTCTTCATTTGTTCACATTTGCCAAGTCCCTTTTGCTATAAGGTAACATGCCCAGGTTCTAGGGGTTAGGAAGTGGACACTTTGGGAGCCATTATTCATTCTATCCCATACTTCAAGCTCATGGTGTCCAAAATGGAGGATAGCATCTCTCTACTCAAACCTGGTCTGGTCCTCTTCCAGAAGAGAGAGTAGTTTTTCTCTGTGTGTTTGCAAATGGCATAATTGATAGTCATCCTTGATACTTTTTTCTTCTTTATCATATCTAGTCTTTCTGCAAGTCCTTAGAGTTTTATCACTGAGATACTTTTTAAACGCCTTTTTTTTTTTTCCTTTTAAAAATCATTATACTGCTATTAGTTTAGCTTGTTTTCTGATTTGGAAAATTATAAAACCCTCCTCACTGATCTCTTTCTTTCCCTGCATCTCTGAGAACTCTTAACAAATAAAGCTAAGTATGGCCTGGCAGCGGGGTGTGCTCCTGTAGATCCAACTAGTTGGGGGGCTGAAGCAAGAGGATCACTTGAGCCTGGGGTTCAAGAACAGCATGGGCAACAGAATAAGGCCGCATCTTTAAAAAAAAAAAAAAAAAAAAAAAAAAAAAGTTTAAAAGGCAAATTAGATAGCATTCCTTCTCTTTCAATCTCTTTAGTGACTGTGCAGAATCCTTAATGTGGTCTTCAAGGCTCTTCATAGTTCAGACATAGCTCATTTGCCAAGTCTTTTTTTCTCTTTTGTTTTCTGTTTACTATTGTTAGGTTTCTTTTAGACCTTAGAAAAAATAACACTTAATAGATTTTGTCTCTAAATTTGTTATTTAACTTAATGCTTTTACCTCAAAAAGCACTTTAGTGTCTGCCTCTCACTACTAGACTGTAAACTTTAAGGGAAGGAACAGGTCTGGTTTGTTGTATCTGTGTTGAGGACAGTCTCAAGCATATAAAATTATATTGAATGAATGGTTCATCTTTCTGTATAACTCTTTTGTCATATAAATCTCTTCTGTGATAAAGATTCTTTTAGTCAGCTTTATGTTGTTATAACAAAATACCTGAAATTGGGTATTTCATTAAAAAAAGGTATTTAAAATAGCTCACAGTGCTGTAGGTTCAAGAGCATGGCACCAGCATCTGCTCAGCTCTGGTGTGGGCCTCATGGTGGATGTCATCACAGTTGTGAGAGTTTATATGAAAGAGGCGAGTAGTGATGCAGAAGACAGATTCAGAGGAGGTGCCAGACTCCCTTATAACAAACAACCCATTCTCTTGAATCCTGTGAGGACTGTGGTAATCTCTTCTCAGGGTGATGCCCCAATGACCTAAATACCTTCCACTAGACCTGACCACACTCTAGGACCAAGCTGCACATGAACCTTTGGGGGGGAACAAATCATAGCAGCTTCCAAATATTTGAAGACTGTCACGTTTCCTTCTTTAATCTTTTCAAATTAAATATTTTGAAATACTTTTTTTTCTTGTACTTTTCCTCCAATTTATATGGTATGTAAATCCCTAATCACCTTCATTATTTTCTCTTGTCTGTGTGTGTCATAGTTACAGATTTCTTTTTAGCCCAGATTAGGAGATAATACTCCAGGTGTCATTTGTGGGATGCATAGTATTTCCTTCCTCACAAAACATATATAAGATATAGGCAAATCCATCATAACAAGGAGACCCCATATACAGTGGCTAGAAAAATAGTTTTCCTCTTGTTTAACAATTCAGAGGTAATCACCTCTGTTCCATGATGTCCTCTGAGATTCTAGTTTCCTTCTGTCTTTAAAGTTTTGTTGTTCTTTCTGGTTTTGTTATGTGCATGATTGAGTCTCGCTCTGTATTCCACCTGTGAAAAGAGAGAAAGAGGAAGTAGAGGGTAAGCCTTTTACTTATTAAAGACATGCTCTGAAAATTGCATATGTTACTTATGGTAATGTCCTATTGGTCAGTACTGAGTCACAGGCTATACTTAGCTGACAGGGGCTCATTGGTCATATGCCCAGGAAGTTCACTCACTACAAGGAAGAAGGATGGAATACTTAGGAATAATAATTAGTAGTTTGCGTGTTTGGCATCAGTTGCACACAGTTGGTACATGTTGAATTTGTGGTCATAAATGCTGTTCATGGGGCTGGGGTTGTGGCTCAGTGGTAGAGTGCTCACCTGGCACGTGTGCGGCCCCGGTTTGATCCTCAGCACCACATAAAAACAGATTGTGTACAACTAAAGCAAATCAATAAATATTTTAAAAAATGCTGTTCATATTCTATCTTGTGTTAAATAATTTACAAACATTTACATTAATTAAAAATTTTAATACAAGTGACAGACATTATTAATAGCTTTTCCTCCCCCCCTTTTTTTCCCAGAGTTTAATAGTTGGTTACTTCATTTGTAGCCTCAGTACATATAAGTTCAACAAATATTTATTACCACATACCAGACATTTCGTATTACAGATATTTTCTAGTAAATAATAAGACATATTATTGTCTTTCACAAGGTTTATGTTCATACATATTGCCTGATTTCTTTTCTGAGTAATTTAAATTGGAAGTTGGCAAACTTTTTCTACAAAGGACCAGATAGTAAATATTTTACCCTCTAGGGGCCATAACATCTCTATCACAAGTACTTATGACTTAACTCCTATTGTATTAGTTGACAATGCCTCCTGGGGTAATTAATTCCTTCCTAGTCTGCCAGTTCTTTTTTCTGTTTTTCTTTTTCTTGATAGAGGGTGTTACTCTGTTGCCAAGATTGTTTTCCAACTCTTGGGTTTAAGTGATCTTCCTGCTTCAACCTCCTTTCTAGCAGAAGTTCAGGTTCCTAACTGCAACCAGTTCTCACAGTTTCATTAACAAAGAATCTTGTCTCAAATATCCATTTTAGTGCTGTTGTTGATCCTTTGTTTCTCTATATTCTTTTTCTCAGGTCTTACTCATTTTAAAAATTATACTTTGTAGATAATCCTGAAGTCAGTGCCTCTTGTCCTTAAAAAACAAAAACAAAAACCTAGCAGTAACTCCAAATCCAACTTGTCAAATCCTATAAATTTTTAATATATTTCTTATGTTTTTAAACATAAAGCCTTATTTTGATTCCTTTATTCTCTTTAATCTATTTAATCACCTTCAAGGATAAATAGAAGTTATAAAGCTGGACAACTAACACATGAAAGGTTGTGGAGGCAATCCAGATTGTTCAGAATGTGGAAATGTCTATTTAGAATATGGCAAATGTGGCAGTTTTGTTTTGTTTTGCTTTGTTTTTAAATAATAGACTGGGAGCCGGGCGCGGTGGCGCACGCCTGTAATCCCAGCACTTTGGGAGGCTGAGGCAGGAGGATCGCGAGTTCAAAGCCAGCCTCAGCAATGGCGAGGCACTTAGCAACTCAGTGAGACCCTGTCTCTAAATAATATACAGAAAGGGGCTGGGGATGTGGCCCAGTGGTCGAGTGCCCCTGAGTTCAATCCCCGATACCACACAAAAAAAAAAAAAAAAAAAAAAAAAAAAGACTGGGAAGACTTTGCCAGCCATGAAAAAGATTTTGAGTGTTGATGTTATAGGTAATATGGTAGTACTAAAGAATTTAAAACAGGAAAGTTGAATGGCAAAATATTTTCCCTATAGAGAACACTTGTAGGTGGTATGTTGGGATAGGAATCCCGAAACAGAGTACTGGTTAAGAGGTTTTTGCAATTAGGTGAGAAATGATTATTTCCTGAATTAATGCAATGTTACTGCAGGTTTAGAATGATAGATTTTTATATTTAAGGGATGAGAAAGAAGGGCTTGTAAACTCCTAGCTTGGGAACTTGAAAATGATTATCATTAACTGGTGAAGCAAATACAGAAGGGACAAAGATGTGGGATGGAAGGGGACTTTATAAGAAAATGAGCTCAGTTTTTTAGGTATTGAATTTGAGCATGTCTGTGGGCTGTCCAGGAGGCAGTTGTATATTTAAAGTCTGACTCTGAGCAACAGTTTTTAATTTAGAGAAACAGATATGGAATGTAGCAGGGTACAGGTGGTAGTTAAATCTGTATTATAATTGAAACCACCCACAGATAATATGTTGAGTTAAGAAATAGGCCAATTCTGGAACAACCACATTTTGGAGAGGAGGAAGCCTGGAAGTCAGGAAAAGAATGACTAAAAACCATTTCTTGAATTTGACTGTGAGGAGATCGTTAGTGATTTGTTTCAGGGAACAGGCATGGGCAGAAGCTTGATTGCAAGGATATGAAGAATGAATAAAAAGGTGAGGTAGAAGAGATGGGAAATAGAGACAGATTATTACAGAAGTAGGATTCTGATGTGGAAAAGGTATCTCAGGCGATTTGTACAATATTCAATTTAAAAGTGGGTTTAAATGATAAAAGGGATTCACTGGCTTATGAAATGGGAAGATCCAGGACTGTTTGGTAGAATATTTCAGGCTTGGGGTTTAGGGGTAGGGGTGGTGAAAGGACTAGGTGTATTTATGAGAGGGATAAACCTTGAGGTCTAGGCTAGATATGAAAGGAAGTAAAAGCAAGAGGGGACTGATGCTTAGAAATAAACACAGGTAAAGGAAAGCCAGAGGTTTAATTTAGTGTAAAGGAATGAAAGCAGGAAGGTTGTGGTTTTCTAATAAGAACTTTGTCTAGCTAGGTTAACTTAACTAGTTTTTTAAATAGGCCTGATACATTGTATCTCTCAAAATCCAGTCTTATGTTTTGTAGAACATTTATTCACTTGATAAATAAAGTAAATATTTTTGCCATTAAATAAAAATTTAACATTGTTAATCATTCTTAATTCTTTGGCACTCATGTACACAGCATTGGTATTCACATAAATGTGTGAACGTGAAGATACTTTTTAAGATGAGGTTTTTTTGTTTTTTGGGTTTCGGGGGTCAGTATTGGAGATTGAACCAAGTGGGGTTTTACCACTGAACTATATCCCTAGCTCTACTTATTTTATTATTCTGAGACAGTGTCTCCCTGGATTGCTGAAGCTGGCCTCCAAATTTTGAACCTCCACTCAGCTTCCCCAGTAGTTGGGATTACAGGGTGTGTGTCACCAAGCCCAGCTTGAGAAGATTTTCTTATGCATAGATGAAAATAAACTTGGCCTTGACAAAATTATGAAGTCATGGAAGTTTTTTATCTTTTGTGTCTTACCCTCTTTTTTTTTCCTCCTTTTTTTCCACTATCCTCCACTTTAGGTTTACTTTTTTTCTCTTTCCAAATAGGAAAAGATGCTTTATATTTTTTCCTGTTACATATATTCTAGATGGCTGCATTTAAAAAAAATATTTATTTGTTTTAGTTGTACACAATGCCTTTATTTTTACGTGGTGCTGAAGATCGAACCGGGCCGCGCATGCAGGTGCTAGGCGAGCGCTCTACTGCTGGGCCACAACCCCAGCCCCTAGACAGCTGCATTTTTAAAGTTATCTTCAAGTTCAGTGCTATTGAATTTAGTGGTATTTGAATTAGGTAAACTTGAAGTAGTGTGATGTAAAAATATGAATTCATTCTCTTTGCAAAATTTAAACTAATGTGAATTTTTTAAAATTAATAATGTATTAAGAGTTGCATAATTTAAAAGCTAGCAGGCCAAGTAAATTGAAAACTGCCACATGGCAATGTTCTTTTTCAGGGTTGGTCTTAAGGAGCTTTGACGTGTGATAGGTTTTTAGGCATTCCTCTTATAAAATTCCACTGCCCTATGTAGATTGAAATCCTTTCTTTGTAAAGGAGTTTCTGCTATGTGGGAGTAGTTGGAGTGGTGTTTGGGAGGGACTGATATTTATTTCTTTTTAAAAATATTTATTTATTTAGTTGTACACAATGCTTTCATGTTTATGTGGTGCTGAGGATCGAACCTGGGCCACGCATGTGCGAGGCGAGTGTTCTACCGCTGAGCCACAACCCCAGCCCCCTGATATTTCTTATTACCCCTGAAAGCATATAATTCCTAAAACTGTACTGAAAATTAAATCTGCTTTAGTTGTTTCAGAGTGCTTGGCTTAGAGAGGTTAGAATAATGATTAGAAAATTTTATTTCTCCCTCTTCCTATGTGTATACCCCATGATGATTTTCTTTCCTGTTCTGCCTACCCTGACATATTTTAGCATTGTGGTCATATAGACCTACAGAAGATAAATGCATACAAATAAATACAAGGTAAGGGCTAGGGATGTACTTCAATGCTAAAGTGTTGCTTAGCATGCATAAATCTCTGGGTTTGATTCCCAGCACTGCAAAAAAAGAAGTGTGTTGGGGGGGAATTATATGCAAGTTAATTCTGCCCTGGGTGATTGCTGCTTAAAGATCACCTAAAGTGATCATGGGGAAAGGATTTATAAGAATTTAAGAAACCTCCACTATATAGAATAAGGCAATCAGATCGGGGGAGGGAGGAAAGGAGGGAAAAGGAAGGTACTGGGAATGAGATTGATGAAGTTATGTTCTGTGCACGTCTGAGTATGGTATAATAAATCCCATTATTATGAATAATTATAATGCACCAATTAAAAAAATAACGATGAGGCAGGAGGATCGCGAGTTCAAAGCCAGCCTCAGCAATAGTGAGGCATTAGCAACTCAGTGAGACCCTGTCTCTAATAAAAAAACACAAAAAAGGGCTGGGGATGTGGCCCAGTGGTCAAGTGCCCCTGAGTTCAGTCCCTGGTACAAAAAAAAAAAAAAAAAAAAAAAAAAAAACCGAAACTTCCACTAGTTTAAAACAAGAGCTAAGATCCCTTTTTCTGTGTGATGTTAAAATTATCTATGGAAAAAATAGGGAGTTTATTCTAAAAATGGTGCTGAGGAACTAATAGTGAAGCATTATTGTAAGAAATACTAAACTGCTTTCTATTAAGGCAAAATAGGTGGCATTTAAAACAGTTACAATTGATTCTTAAAATCATTTTTGAATGTTTGGTAGAGACCCAGCTTATAAAAAGTACAGCTATGTATTAGGCTTTTCAGTTTAATCTGCATCTTAATTGAAGTAGAAAATGCTAGGTTACTGATCAGAAGTAGAAATTCTGGTTTAGAATTCAACATTTAAAATCTAGTCCATCTCTATGCACAGGAAAAATATCAGATTGTATAAAATCAATTGGTTGATTCTATTTAAATGCTAGATAGGCTGCGGTAGGTGCAAATTTGTGTAGGATATTCCTTAAATTCATTTGAGAACTGATACAGGTTGAAGCCTTTTTAATCCAACACTCAAAAATTTTCAGATTTTGGAGCATTGCAGATTTTGGATTTTTGTATTAAGGAAGCTCAGTTGGTAAAGTCTATGTAAATATTCCAAAACTCAAAGGATCTGAAATCCTTGTTGCAAAGGGCTCTTTTTTTTTTTTTTTTTTTTTTTTTTATATGTACTGGGGATTGAACTCAGGGGCACTCGACCACTGGGTCATATCCCCAGCCCTTTTTTGTATTTTATTTAGAAACAGGGTCTCACTGAGTTGCTTAGCACCTGGCCATTGCTGAGGCTGGCTTTGAACTCAGGATCCTCCTGTCTCAGCCTCCCAAGCCACTGGGATTACAGGCATGAACCACTGTACTTGGCTTTGCAAAGAGTTTTTAATCTCTACAGAGAAAATGTGTATGTGATTGCAGGTAACAGACTTCAGAAAAGGGGAGGATAATGGAGGAAGACTTCTGTGGGGGAAAATCCTTAAACTGATCTTTGAAAGATGGTTAAGATTTGGGTTGACAGAAAACAGAACATTCCAAGTTGGGCAGATTTGAGAGACTCATTGGAGATACAAATAAGCTTTGCATAAGTTGAGTGGAGAAAAAAGATCAGCTTGCCTGACACAAGGAAGTAATGGGAGGCTGAATTTGGTAAAGTCATCCTGGTACCTGGTCTAAAGTGAAGACTTTGGAAATAGAGAATACACAAAGGATCTGGAAGATTAATCTGACCATGGTCTTTTTTTCCTGCCCTGCCAATTTTACTATTTATTTTAATTATTTGAATTCACTATTTTATTTTAATTCACTAATTTTAATTTTTAATTTCATTATTTATTTTCACAATTTCACCAAGATCACACTGCAAAGTGTTTTTACAGGTCAACAATCATCTCACCAAGATCACACTGCAAAGTGTTTTTACAGGTCAACAATCATCTTGAGAATTTTTTCTAAGTGTCTCCATATTTCTTTGAAACTATAAGCTAACTTGCACATTGAAATTTATTTATGGCACATATCATACTAGCGTATTTTAGTGTGCTTGACTGTCTCTCTATAACTAATCTTTATCTAAGAATATGTTCTTAGTATGTAGAAGAAATAGTAATATTAGAAACAATACCCTATTCTCATTCTTTAACTGTAGTGTGCTTCAGTCTTTTCTTCCCCTCCTCCTTTTGTTTTATCTCAGGTCAACAGGACATACTGCTGTGGCACCTACCGGGCAGGTCCTATGCGACAGATAAGTCTTGTTGGAGCAGTAGATGAAGAAGTTGGTGATTATTTCCCAGAGTTCCTTGATATGTTAGAAGAATCACCATTTCTGAAAGTGAGTTTTAATTCAGATTATTAAAGTTCTGATAATTACTTAGGTGAACACTTTAAAGCTAAAGTTAACCTCATCTATTAAAATTAAAACCTTGCCTATTAAAATTAAATTTTATGCAGTGTTTTGGATAGAAATGTTTAGAAAGTACTGGTACAGTATACTTATTCTTTGTTATACAAATTTATATGAATTACTATGTAATGAATATTATTTCATGTGGAAAAAAAAAAGCTTTTTAGAATTTTTGTCTGGGGGAGAGGTATTTACCCTATAAATGATGTAAACATTTTAAAAATATGATTCATTCTTCTGATTTCTAGATGACTTTGCCCTGGGGTACACTTTCCAGCCTCCGACTACAATGTAGGTCCCAGAGTGATGATGGGCCTATAATGTGGGTAAGGCCAGGAGAACAGATGATCCCTACAGCAGATATGCCAAAGTCACCCTTCAAAAGAAGACGGTAAACATTTATTTTTCTCAACTAGGCAAAACTACTTTTTTTTTCTTTTGTTTTAGTTGGTTGCTTATGAAAATGATTGAGACCTGAGCACAGTTTGAAAACCACTTGTCTAGATTATTTAAGTAAATGTTAAGTAAATCTAGTGGTGAGTTCCTTAATCCAGAACACTCATTATACAGTCATTAGCATGAGCATCATCCTAAAAAATGAATTTTTACTTCTTTTCTTCAAACCCAGGTCCTGTCTATAGGATAAAAGATCAAAAATATATTATAATCTAGCCCCAGTGGTACCTCAGTATCTGCTTCTTAGTTTTCTTTAGCCATAGTAAATTTAGTTTTCAAACCATGGCCTTTCAATACTGTTGCTTTTTGCACTGTCCTTTTTACTTAGAATCACATCCCCTCCCACATCTTCCTTTCTACCTAGCAAACTCTTTTTTTGTAAGTTTTTTTTTTTTTAAACATTTGTTTGTTTTTTTAGTTGTACACAGTGTCTTTATTTTTACATGGTGCTGAGGATCGAACCTTGGTCACACACATGCTAGACTAGCGCTCTACCGCTGAGCCACAACCCCAGCCCCCACCAAACTCTTAATAAATTTCAAAACAACTTAGATGTTACCTTCTTTGTAAAGCTTTTCTTTGTTCCTTTAGAAAATTAATTGTTCCCTTCTCTCTCTCTTTTTTTTTTTTTTTTTTTGTACTGGGGATTGAACTCAGGAACACTCGACCACTGGGCCATATCCCCAGCACTTTTCTGTATTTTATTTAGAAACAGGGTCTCACTGAGTTGCCAAGTGCCTCACCATTGCTGAGGCTGGCTTTGAACTCGTGATCCTCCTGCCTCAGCCTCCCAAGTGCTGGGCTTACAGTCGTGCAGTGTGCCACTGCGCCTGGCAGTTGGTCCCTTCTCTGTGTTCCTACAATCCATTCAATAATGAGCTATTTACATGTTTGTGTTTTTTTTTTTTTTTTTAAACTAAATATTGAGCCCCTGAGTACAGGGACTGTTTTATTCATCTCTGTCCTCATGACAGATAGTAACTAACCAGTATTTGCTGAATGAAACCAATAATGTGCTGTAATACAGAGCTTTGATAATTCATATTGTGCTAATGGTATTTTGTGTTTCATACTCATGAGACAAATGTAGATTAACTCACTCTAGTACTTTGAAAAATCTCATTTAATAAGACTGAAAGTGATTTATATCTACTTATACTATGGAAGCAGTAATTCAGAATAGGTGCACCAAAGTAAATTTTAATGAATTAGTTTAAACCTAATTTAAGCCACTGGAGAAGGATACTTGAGCTAAGTATAGAATAGAATAACAAAGTATATGAAAATACTTTGTAAAAAACTATGAATGCAGGGAAGTAGTGTGGTAAAACCCAGCAGTTAATCAGTATTTATTGAACTAATTCTTCTTCATGGTAAATTGCTTCCAATTTTTCAGTATAAATAGTATCTTGACAAACATTACTGTTGTGCCAGAGCTAGTTTGTACCTGTTCACAAGGGGATCACCTCCTGAATTCTACATTGAATGCTGTTACATTAAAGCCTGGAAATTGACCATGTTGGGAGTATTTATGCCATAAAAAGTAGCAAATCAGCTACTAATCAGCTACCTTCTTCTCCCCACAGCCAGATGTTAAACATGTATAACATACCACCTATTGTAGATGATAGTTGATAAATATATATCTTTGTGCATATGTATGTTTGTTTTCTTAGTAGAAATTCTTAGACTTCAAAGTATACACATTTCTAATGGATTTCCAGAAATGTACCAATTTATATTCCTAGCCATATAAAAAGACAGTGTCCTTTTCCACACATCCTTCAGTAACTTTTTTTTTTAACTTGTTGATATGATCAAACAAAATTGTCTCACTTTAGTTTTTCTTTGTTATTTCTTTCTTGATGATTCCCTTTTAATTTCCTTTATCTACATTTTTATTGGTGTGTTTTGTTGTTTTTGTTTTTTGTAAAAATTCCTTTTATGACTATGAACCTTTTTGTTTTATCATTGCAAGTTTTTTTTTTTTTTTGCTTCAGTTTTTTTTTTTTTCATTACACTCAGAAAATTTGTTTTTATATAGTCAGATCTATGTATCTTTTCCTCTGTGGTTTCCTGTAATAGTAGGCTTAAGAAAGGCCTTCCTCTAATATTATAAACTATTTAGTTACATTTTTTTCCTTGGTAATTCTATAAGTTCAGTATTTACCTATTCAATCTACCTAGAATTGGCTTCCATATAGAGGAAGAAATTTAATATTTTTTTCCAAGTAATCAGGTAGCTGGACAAATATCATTAATAATTTATTGCTTCTCCACTAATCTAAGCTACCATCAAATTTTACCTTTATTGGGATTAAGTATTCTTAAGTGAGGCATTAAAAAAACACTTTAAATTAGAATGAAAGAATCAGTATAGATACCAACTTTATCTTTTTGTGTATTGTAATTAAAATTTCTTATTGCTGAAAATAGTGAAAAGCTGCCTAGTTATCAAGGGTACTGCCCATGAAGATGATCTTTGGATTTATGAATGTTAGGGTTGAAGAAATGTACGCATAGAGTTTTAAAGAAATTAAATAGTACAGTAGGGCTTGTAATGAAAAATCTTGCCCATCTTTCCTTCCCAAAGGCAAATATATATATTTTTTAATTTTGTTTGTAGTGGTAGATGGACAGAATGCCTTTATTTTATTTGTTTATTTTTATGTGGTGCTGAGGATCGAACCCAGTGCCTCACACATGTCAGGCAAGTGCCACAACCCCAGCCTGGCAAATTATTTTTGCTATAGGTAAAACCCATTCATTTATAATGCTTTTTTTTTCCTCCCCCTGCGCCCCAAAGGCCGTGCATCTGATGTTGACTCTTTGGTAGATGGGTATTTCTTCCTTTGACCTGTTCTGAATAGTAAGATGACCCCTACTCCACCCTCTTCCCAACTTCTTTCTGTTAACTCTACTTACATACATTGTTGAGGTAGAATCATATTCTGCTTTAAAATGATAAGTAGATTCTAAAATTGGAAAGCAAGTAAGTGGCAATTATGATATTATGGGTAGATATATTTACTGCAGATCCAAGTAGTGGGCTCAAAATTAATAGTCAAATGTTCCAGTATTATGTTTTCATTCAAAGGAAAAGTATGGAGAATAATCTTTCTTTCAGAATCTAGGTATTCAGCCACACGCCAGTAGTCCCAGTGGCTACCTGAGGCAGGAGGATCGAGAGTTCAAAGCCAGCTTCAGCAATTTAGCAAGGCCCTAAGCAGTTTAGTGAGACCCTGTCTCTAAATAAAATATAAAAAAAGGGCTGGGGATAGGGATGTGGCTTAGTGGTTAAGTGCTCCTGGGTTCAATTCACAGTACCAAAAAAAAAAAAAAAAAAAAAAAAAAAATCTAGTTATGCAGCATCATGCTACTACTATTTGGTTTTTTATGTGGTTCATATTTTAGAAATTTTTTTTATTGTTCTGTTTTCCCTAAGCTTTGAATTGTTGACAGAGGACATGTACTTTTCTTAACTGGATCTGAGGTATCTTCTAGTCTGCAGGCTAAGATGCTTTACTTTCTTCAGGAACCACAGTGACTTTCTCATCTATTTAACGTTCTTAAATAACTTTTTTTTTTTTTTTTTGAGGGTGTTATTAGTTACCTTGTATTCTTTTGTTTATATGTCCTCAAGTCTTTCCAGAATTTTTATCATATACTATCTGCTCCTACACATCAGTTTAGTTTTTTTTTAATTTTTAATTGACACATAATTGCCAGTATTTATGGAGTACAGTATAGTAATTCTATACATGTATACAATATGTCATGATCTTATGGACCTAATTGGCATTTCCAGTTCTTCAAATTTTTATCATTTCTTTGTGTTGACAACCTTTGAACTCCTCTAGTTATCTTGAAATATATAAATATTTGTGAACTGTAGTTTTACTACTATGGTGTAGAACACTAGAATTATTCTTCCTATCTAACTAATGGTACCCATTTTCTAATCTCTCCCTCCTTTCCAACCTCTAGTGACCTCTATTATTCTTTCTATTGTGAAATCAACTTTTTTTTTAGCTTCCCAAAGAACACATCTATTTTTTTACATGAAAATCTTTTGGAGGTTCGTGTTCCCCTACTTCAGTGTGAAAGGCCTGTTTCACAGGTATCAACCTAAAAGTTCCATTTAATGCTTTCCTGCACTAATCTGTGATTCATTTCCTTTTCTTGTTTGAACGTATTGTCAAGTAATATTCTAAAGGGGGGTATTCTGAGTTGTTATATATTTGAAAATTTCTTTTTTTGTTATTAAATGTGATTGTTAGTTTAGTTGGAGTCCATAGGCTATATTTTTCTTTGTAGATTTAATCATCCATGTAATTTTTGTTCTCTTCTGGGTAATGTATTCTTTTTTCTTGTCTGAAAGTTTACAGCATCTTCTACCACTGGCAGTGTGAAATATTTCAGTGCATCTTGGTTTGGGTCTTTCATTCTTATTCTTCATTTTTCTTTTTCTTTTTTAATCATCTTTTTTGTTGTTTCGTAGGCCCTTAAATTTAAAAAAGATTCATGTCTGTATTCCTCTCTGGGAATTTTTCTTGCTTAATTGCTTTGGTAATTTCACACCCCGACCTTTTTCTTTCTTTTTTTTTTGGTACCAGGGATTGAACTCAGGGGTACTTGACCACTGGGCCACATCCCCAGCACCCCCCCCCCCTTTTTTTCTATTTTATTAGAGACAGGGGTTTCACTGAGTTGCTAAGTGCCTCACCATTGATGAGGCTGGCTTTGAACTCATGATCCTTCTGCCTCAGCCTCCCAAGTGCTGGGATTACAGGCGTGTGCCACCACGCCCGGCCCCACCATTTTTTATTTTGGTCTTTCTTTGTCAGTCTGCTATCTTTAGATATCTGGTAATGCTTAGGTTACTCATTTATATTTCATTTAGGTTGTCAATAGGTAGGTTTCACTTTAAACAGGCATAGATATGGACATTAGATGGTATGTCCAAATGTCAGGATTATATTAGTTCTATTCATGTGGCAAATTCAGTGTGTTTCCAGAACATGCACATTTTTTGGCTGAAATTTTATTAGGATGGTTTTGGCTATAAGCAACAAAAAAAATTGACTCAAAGCAGTTCATAAAATAAAATGTTATCCTA
This sequence comes from Tamias sibiricus, assembly GCA_025594165.1. NCBI lineage: Eukaryota > Metazoa > Chordata > Mammalia > Rodentia > Sciuridae > Tamias > Tamias sibiricus. Next base: position 104,431,562 of record CM046658.1, on the reverse strand, counting down.
TGTATTAAGAAGTCTGGACAGGTTGGCTGTAGGTACTCTTTCTTAGGAGTAAGGAATCTTCTCAGAACGCTCCTCAGTAGATTTCATACTATCAACTAGAGTCAGTTCATATCCCTTCTTAAAGAAGTCACTGGCAATGGGAATGAGCTTACCATAATTTGCCAGAACTCACCCAAATCTACCTCTGGAACTTGTAAATGAGACCACATCTAGGATAGGATCTAATGCCTAATGAAAATCAAGGTCAGTCAGGGAAATAAAGGGGAGGAATGGTTGCTGGGTAGTAGCCATAGGTTGCTCCAGGGGGTAATGTCTGTTTGCATTTCTGCCTGCAGAAGTGTCAAGTGACTGTTTTATTTGGAGAACTATACTTTAAATCCCCTGTTCTTAGCTTTACTTTATTTTTGCCCCTTACTATTTTGCCTGGTTGTTTTTTGACTCAGGCTTCTTCAAGATCTGTTGGGTAGGTCTGCTGCCTTTTTGGTTGCTGATCCCCTCTTATATATTATAGGTCTGTGGTTTTCTCTGCATGGTTTTATTAGTCTAAGACACTGTGATCATTTTCCATCATGCACATTTGATCATTTTCCATCATGCAGAAATTTGTTGATACTGTTCATTCCCTAATTCCTTTCTTTTTATTCATTCCTTTACTATTACCTCTAGATTGTTTTATTTAGAAATTTTTGAGGGGCTGGGGTTGTGGCTCAGTGGTAGAGCGCTTGCCTAGCATATGTGAGGCACTGGGTTTGATCCTCAGCACCACATAAATAAATAAATAAACACATGGTGTCCATGTACAACTAAAAAATATTTTAAAAAAAAAGAAATTTTTGAATACTTTAAGAAACAGAATATAATAAACTTCCATGTCTTCAGTGTCAACAGTTATCGATTCACAACTAATTCTATTTCATCTATATTCCCATCAGTTCTCCCATCTAATCTCTTCCCAACATTAGTTTGAACCATTTTACTTTCATTTTAATGGGGAAGGAGGTCTTAATTATGCTCACTTGCCATGTTGATTTAAAGATCTGAGAGATTGTTTTGAGAATTAGAAGTAAGGTTAGCTGAGGTAAGAGTATACAGTCTTAAACTTTGAATTGTAGTTTCTGTTGCTAGACACCCAAATGTTGTATGTTCATATACTACATTTGGTTCTAATCAAACATATAGCTCCCTTTTTATGGGTCTACAGGGAAAGGAAGGAAATCATATTAATCAATATAGTATGTAAATGCTAATGATCAAAATCATTCCACCCCTATCAGCCTTAATCTTATTTTAACCTAGGGTTTCAGCACTCTTTCACCTTATTGCTATTAATTTTAGCTTGTTTCCTTCTTGTTTTTCCTTTCTTCATAATAAAATCAACTCTAGATCAATGAATGAAATTAAAAATCTCCAGTACCTACCTCGGACCAGTGAACCCCGGGAAGTCCTCTTTGAAGATAGGACAAGAGCTCATGCTGATCATGTAGGTCAGGGGTTTGACTGGCAGAGTACGGCTGCTGTTGGGGTTTTGAAAGCTGTACAGTTTGGCGAATGGTAAGTTAATGGAACTCAACTGCAATGTTGTCTAGGAAAATGTGGACTCTCTTTAAAAGACTGGGTGGAAGCTGGGCGCGGTGGCGCACGCATGTAATCCCAGCACTTGGGAGGCTGAGGTAGGAGGATTGCGAGTTCAAAGCCAGCCTCAGCAATGGCAAGGCACTTTAGCAACTCAGTGAGACCCTGTCTCTAATAAAATACAAAAAAGGGCTGGGGATGTGGCCAGTGGTCGAGTGCCCTGAGTTCAATCCCTGGTACCAAAAAAAAAAAAAAAAGACTGGGTGGAAACCATTCTTAAAATATACGTAAAGTTGGGGCTGGAGTTGTGGCTCAAAAATTTTAAAAACTATGTATGCAAAGTTTTAACATTTTTAAATGTATGTTTATTACTATGAATTATAATCACATTATTGTGAAACAAATCTCCCGAACTTTTTCATCTTGTAGAACTGAAGCTCTATATCCAACAACTCACTCCCCTTTTCCCCCTCACCCCTTCACTCTGGTAACTATATTTTTCAGCCCTTTTCAGTTGATTGCATAAAGGTGTTACACTAGTTCAAATTAAAAGCAGACCCCAGATAGTTACATTATACAAGCTGTGAGGTTTTTAAACTTGTGACAAGGGACAGAAGGGAAATTCTACTCATTGCAAGGAAATCAATCCTCACTTAAGCTTCTGAGAGCCACAAGCACTTAAAACCCATGAGCCTTTAGCTGATCATTCTTAGCCAGTCCAGTCTTTACCAGGAACTGGCATATGTTCTTGCATTGGTGACCCTGTGTGTAGCTGAATTATTTCTCCATATTCTGGATACTCAATTATAGTGCCATTATAGACAAATTTCTTAAACATCTTCACTAATTTCTTTTTATTGTAATCATCATGATTCCTTGGACAATAAAGGTCTTTCTGCCATTTCTCTTTTGAATTCTTACATCAATATAATCCTCAGTGCCAGCAGGAAGCCAGTCACCCTTACTTGCATCAGCAAGGGTGTCAAAAGAGTGGAGGTTCTGGATAGTGGACATATGATTCCTTTTCCTTGGTGGAAATGGCCTGATGAAATCTGTAGAAGGCAGGTGGGGATGGGTTGGGCTGGGGGAGGGGCAAAGTGTCTGGAAGCCTGGGGGCTCAAGGTGGAGGCTGCTAAGTCCTTGGTGGTAGTTCAGTGACTGGGGGGGGCCTCTGGTAACTACTTTCTGTTTCTTTAAACTTAAACTACTTGAATATCTCATATAAGTGGAATCATATAATATTTGTCTTTTTGTGACTGGTTTATTTTTCTTATCATAATGTCCTCAAGGTTCATCCATGTTGTAGCAAGTGTTGGAATCTCCTTCCCTTTTAAGACTGAGTGCAGTCCCCTCTCCCCCCCACATACACATTTTGTTAATTGATTAATACACTCTTGAACTGCTTCCATTTTTTGACGATTTGATTCTGGATGTGCGTGTACTAATCTCTCTTCAATTTCAGTTATTTTGGGTATATACCCAGAAGTAGAGTTCTTGGATCATATGGTAACTCTATTTTTAATGTTTTGAGGAACTGCCAGACTGGTTTTCATAGTGGCTACACTATTTTACATTCAGTTGGAACCTAATTTTAACAAATTCAGGACAGAGAAATGCAAACTAGTAAAAGAATTTCAAATGCATCTCATTTAGAATAAAACTATTATTTTTAGGCATTTTTAAAGTTTTATAACAACTAATGTGATTTTAAAAAATAATTTTGTTAAGTTTGTTTTTATTTTTGAAAATTGATTTCAAGAAGCAAGAAGTCATTGTACCTTGTATTTCTTTGCTAGTAGTAGCAGTTCCAGGAACCGGGAGGCTGAAATTTGTCATTGCTTTTTGTTGTGGATGCTTATCCCTAAAACCTTAATTTTGTTAATAATAGGAGTGACCAACCTCGCATAACCAAAGATGTGATTTGTTTTCATGCTGAGGATTTCACTGATGTTGTACAGAGACTTCAGTTAGACCTCCATGAACCTCCAGTTTCCCAGGTAATAACCCTTGCTTTTTATTACTCTTTGTGTGAGATATTGGAAATAAGTATCTGTACCCATTTTGAGTTTTGCCTTATAACTGGATACATAGGATAGTGAATTTAATTATTATTGGGGTTAGGGGAACCGCTAGCGACATCATTAAGACAATTTCCCAAGCAAAATACTTGAGATCCCTTCAATCTTTGGGATGCCAGGTGGGTCTCTGATGGTCAGAGTCTCCAGGGAGCTCAGTTCTGGCCATGAGTTGTCTCACATGTTAACCTCATTGAACTATGGGCCCTCAACAGCAAAAAGATTGAAAGAAACTAAAGGAGGAGATAAAATTTTGCCTTTATGTGAAGCAAAGAATGCTGACATTTAGCTACACTTTCAAGTACTTTTTAAAATGATTCTATATAGGCCACCTGTCCTTTGTTACAAGAGAGGTAGTAAAATGAGAAGAAAAATGTTTCCCAACAAAACATTTTAGAAAGTTATGTCTCATTTAGTATTGCTTAAATTGTTGTTTATAACACATTTTATCCCTGTTTTCCTATGCTAATTATAATGCTTTATTTGAAAGAATTGTTACATATTTTAAAGTCTTATGTAACTTTTTGCCTTTCTTTAGTGTGTGCAGTGGGTGGATGAAGCTAAACTAAACCAAATGAGGCGGGAAGGCATTCGTTATGCTAGAATTCAGCTATGCGACAATGATATCTACTTCATCCCTAGAAATGTTATTCATCAGTTCAAAACAGTGTCAGCAGTGTGCAGCTTAGCCTGGCATATAAGGCTTAAACAGTACCACCCTGTTGTGGAAGCCACTCAAAACGCAGAAAGCAATTCTAACATAGACTGTGGTTTAACTGGAAAGCGAGAATTAGAAGTTGACTCCCAGTGTGTGAGGATAAAAACTGAATCTGAGGACACATGCTCAGAGATGCAGCTTTTGACAACTGCCTCATCATCCTTTTCATCTTCGTCAGAACTTCACCATCTACAGCAAGATCAGAAGACTCAGCCTATTCCAGTTTTAAAGGTGGAAAGTAGACTAGACTCTAACCAGCAACACAATCTGCAGGAACATTCAGGCACTCCTGTGTGACATGTACATATTCAAACACATTTTTTAACTTTTTTAAATTTTGATGTGAAGTTATAGTTTTATAACTGGCTTAAGTTAAGTTTTATTGGAGAAATCTTGCCTATAATTCTATAAAGAGAAATGACATTCCACAAATGTCAAGCATATCTTTTTTACACAGATTATGCAAAGAGTTGTATCTTATCCCGTTAGTACAGTATGTAATAGTGGGTCTGCTGCTACTTTCTGTTTTAAGGTGTGAGGTAACAATTCAATCTCTTCTTCAAATCAAAATGAGAATTCTCTGAAATAACAGATTTAGTTCCTAAATTATTCACTTCTCTTAATTTTATCTTGCCTTCCCTCTTGCCATGTTTGCTGTTTCTATGATAGTAATCAGATTTATGGTTTAGTACTGTGTCTTTATGGCACATATTCAATTTCTTCAGTAAAGATGGCATAGGTTGCAGGAGAATTCCTGCATCTGGTACATGGGCAAGTAAGTTATTTTGTTCCAACCACAAAGAATAAGTAGTGTCTAAGGAAAATTCAGTGGCTCTCTGGTTTCTTAACAAAAGAGAAAGCACAGCACTTTCTGATCCAAACTTTTTTTTTCTTTTTTCTTATCTGTTATTTAAAGCCCAGTGGATATTTCAATTTTAAAAAAATCTAAAGATAAATAGTCCTTGGTCATTCATTATCCATGGTCCATTAATCTCTTCTAGAATATATGGTAACTATGGAAGATATTTTGGGTAAACAAAATGATGTTGACATAATATTCTATTATTCCACTTCCTAGCATCCTCACATTTCTTGTGGTTACTTTTGCTTCCTAAACTGATTACAAATATCAAAGTTAGAGAATGATGTCAATTTTTCTGATGAGGCTGCCATATTTTGAGCATCAAACTTAGGAAAAAATATTCTTGTGACTTGGCATCAATCTCTTCATGCTGAGTATCTATTTTCGAGACACTTTATAGTTTTAACTGGTGAATGAATAACTGGGTTTATTTACACTTACCTCTATGTTGCTGTTTTCTAATAAAGAATATGGCACTAGACTTCATCCTAGAGTTTGAGGTAGCCTAAATTTAGCTTAGTGCCTGAGTATTTAATTTTTTTTCTTTTTTCAAACAGGCACAGTTCATATAGTAGTGTGGTCTTAACTTTCTATTTTAGAATGTTAATGTGATACACATTATACTTTCTCTTAGTTACTAATACAGTAGGCCTTGTTTTTATTGAAGAGTATTCCCCACACCTAAGACCAGATTCTTATATCTACCTGGTTACAGTGCAATTTGAAGTTTTTTTTTTTTTTTTTTTTTTTCCTGGATGGTGAAATTTGAAATATTTACATTAATATAGGCAAAAAAAAAAAAAAAAAAAAGAGATGCTGCTTTATTATGTCTGTCACCATGAAAATGTAGCTGCATCTTTTGAAATATCGGATATGAATTTTCTCTAAAATATTCTGAAATAGGTTAAATCTTATATAAATATTACTTTGTGCAATATTGTTGTGTAGTTAAATGCATATTAGCAAAGTATAGAGGTCACTGTGTAAACCGATAGAAAAGTAACCATCAGCAAATACTACAGTGATTAGTTAGACTCTGTATTATTCCTTATATATATGTATATGTATGTACTCTCTGTTAAAAAGGATGAAGACAAATAGGGAAACATTCAATGTAAACCATTTATGAATTGGAAGTGATGTTGGTTTTAGTTATCTTTGTAAATAAGGTAATTAGAATGATATGAAAGGTAATGTGATTATTGCAGGGGTGTTTTTAAATCCTGTGTATAAATTCTAGGGTAAATTCTAGTTTATCAAGACTAGTTTTTAAGGGACCTTTAAGGGTGTTTTTGTTATTTTTTTGGGGAAGGGGGTTAATCACAAAGTGTGTGGATTTGGGTTATTTCTTATTCTTATTTTTCTGTCCAGAAGAATTTCATAGAGCTTTACCAGGCTGTGCAAAAGTAAAATTCTTCTCAGGCAACATTTGCTTTTTAAAATAATCATGAAGAGCAAGGTTGTTAAAGCAAAAAGTTTTTATTTTTGTTTCTCTTGTCTTCCAAGATCCGATTTCCCCATCTCCCACTTGCCATCCAGCAGATGCCATCTGTCATCTAAGCTGGTCATTACTAATAAACAAGGAGACTGTCTCCTGTCAGCCAGCACTGTGTGTAATCACTCAGGAACCAGTGGATCTGCAAAGACCTACAATCAAAAGCAAATCCCCATTTTCCTTTTATAAAACATTCTACCCTCACCTCCAATATAAACACATTAAAGAATATAAAAAATGTTTAAAATCATGTACTAATAAATTCATTGTATGTTAGAATTGCAATAGAATGGAGAAAAACATTTAGCTAGTAATGTATCTGGAAACTGAATGTCCTATGTGAGTATTAGATTTTGATAGCATGCTTTAAAGACTGATGAATATAAAAGCAGAGGTTTTAAGTTTCTTACTGCTTTCAAAACTGTATCCTAGTTTTTAGTGATACAAATAATTGCAATTTTCTGAATCATTCAATTATTTGGTTTGGTGGAGTGAGGCATGAAGCAATCTGGCGTCTTCTGATTTGTAAAGTAGTGATGGCAGTGAAGTTGTAATTGAAATTTAAGCTGAGCTTCCTTTTTGGTATATTATCCTTTGTGCCAACTCTTGAGATTACTTGCAGAATGTGGCTATATATTTTAGTACTTTGTGGAGCGGAGGGATATTTTGAAAATGTGCTTATAGAAAGACGTAATAAATGAATATTCCTAACAGTAAGTAGAATGATTTTATGGCATCTATTAAAAAGGATAAAAGTCTTCCCTTTGCCCCAGAAATCATTCTATAATTACCAAGATATGCTAGGAGTATGATTATGATTTTGAGTTATCCCAAATTCATAAAGCAATAATAGAAACCTATGTATTAGTTCCCTCCTCCAAAGTTCTCTTTTTAAAAATATATCCCTAGGCTTAATTGTACTTTTAATTTGCTTATTCAGTACTTAAAATTTGTTTAACTGTCCATCATTTTCCATTGTTTTGGAAAGTGTCCTGTCCCCTCAGAGACAGTTGGACTGTTGGTTGACTAATATTATAAGCTCTTGTAGAGGGAAAATAGGGAGCTTATTAAATGAAATTCTTTACTAAACTTCAGAAAAGATGTCTTGCATCATCAGTCTTAATAGGCATAAGGTCATACTTAACAACTGGAGAAACTTTTGCTTATTGCCTTTCCCTGTATAAATATTATTGTCTAGACCGAAAGATAATATAGAAAACAAGACTCCAAAATCCGTGGAAATATATTCTTAGTGAATATATTCTTGATCATTAATGTAATCCCATTATATTTTCATCTATATTTGCCATTAAATTTTATTTACATTTATACTTTTAGGATAATTGAGTTTATGTCTTCAATAAGTCTGTTTCATCATTACTACAGGTTTTTTAAAAAGAACCTTTCGGTAGCACATGCCAGAGGTTCACATTTGCGCTAAGTTTTATGGTTTTAAAACAGGTTGTAGCTGTATTTATTGGTCATGTGAGTAGAGGAAATGCACAATACATGTTTTTCTTAAGTGCATAAAGAACTTGTCCTCATCTGAAAGTTTTTTGCTTTAAAAGCAAGTATCTCTCCATAAATATTATGCCCTTCCATTTTCTTCATAAATTTTTTAAGATCCACTTGTGCATGTAGTTGAGACCACTGTCTCTTAAAATATAGCACTTTTCAATTCTCTCTAAAGAAATACTTACGTACTACTTCTATCACATGTTGTAAATTTTCATGTAATAGTGTTTTCTGTGACTAAACTCCATTTTGATTGGCAGCTAAGACTTTTTTTCCTGTGGCTTTAATTTATCTAAGAGGTCTTTGCATATAGATGAAATGTATAATTTGCCTGGCGGACTATTTGCGTTGTGTGGCCTTAGTTTGTTTATTGACATTAACAAGTGTTTTAAAAGGTTTTTAATGAATAGTCTTAAATCTAAATTTGTGTGAATAATAATCCTTTTAACAGTGCTTTTTTGTAGCTGTCTTAAGTGTGTTAAATTGTTAAGCTATTTCTTTGTAAAATAGGACAATGGAATGCATAGTTTTTTTTTTCCTGTAAAGTATTTTTTTAATAAACAAAGTCTGATTTGTCCTTTACTTATGTTTCATCACAAAATGAGCAGCACATGTGAATTCTAGATACCTGAACCATGTATTTAGAGTACTACCCCTGCCTCCCACCTCCGCCCCACACACTAGCTCTATTCTGTAGTATTATTCATAATTATTTTAAAAGGAAATCTTGGACTTTTATCCCCCCCCCCAAAAAAAAAAGGTCATAAACATTAGGGGGAACCCATGTATATTGAGATGCAGAAAAATTATGCTTGTGTTTTGGCAGGCCTTTTGCTGCTTTAATTGGTTTATATATACTTATTATTTTTTGGTACTGGGGATTGAACTCGGGCCCATTCTACCACATCCCCAGCCCCTATTTTGTATTTTGTTTCAAATACCTTTATTTTATTTATTTTACGTGGTGCTGAGGATCAAACCCAGTGCCTCACATGTGTGAGGCAAATGCTTTGCCACTGAGCTAACAACCACAGCCCCTATTTTGTATTTTATTTAAAGACAGGGTCTCACTGAGCTGCTTAGTGCCTCACCATTGCTGAGGCTGGCTTTGAACTTGAGATCCTCCTGCCTCAGCCTCCCAAGCCGCTGGGATAACAGATGTGTGCCACTGCACCTGGCTAGTTTCTCTCTCTCTCTCTCTCTCTCTCTCTCTCTCTCTCTATATATATATATATATATATATGGCCTAAAATCAAACAGTTCATTAGAGCATGGATTCGAATACAGCTCTGGGTTCAAATCCCATGCCTTATGTAGCTGCAGCTGCAGGCTTTGAAAGTATTGAAAAGTTTCTCAAGGATTCAAATTCAGCTCTGGGTTCAAATCTCATGCCTTATGTAGCTGCAGCCTTTGAAAGCATTGGAAAGTTTCTCAAGGATTCAAATGCAACTCTGGGTTAAAATCCCATGCCTTATGTAGCTGCAGCCTTTGAAAGCATTGGAAAGTTTCTCAAGGATTCAAATTCAGCTCTGGGTTCAAATCCCATGCCTTATGTAGCTACAGCCTTTGAAAGCATTGAAAAGTTGTCTCAAGGATTCAAATGCAGCTCTGGGTTCAAATCTCATGCCTTATGTAGCTGCAGCCTTTGAAAGCATTGGAAAGTTTCTCAAGGATTCAAATGCAGCTCTGGGTTCAAATCCCATGCCTTATGTAGCTGCAGCCTTTGAAAGCATTGAAAAGTTTCTAACAGGGCTTCTGTAAAATGGCTTGCTACTTGAGTGTTTCCTGATTCCGTTTACCTGACTCAGTTCCTTCACTCCCTGTCCCCCCCCCCCCCCAAAAAAAAAAAACCCTCGTGTGTGCTAAAGAATGAACTACTTTTTCTATTAATGTAATTTAGGTCTTAAAAGCAAATATGAGGGCTGGGATTGTGGCTCAGCGGTAGATTGCTCGCCTATCACGTGCGTGGCCCGGGTTCGATCGTCAGCACCACGTACAAATAAACGCATTGTGTACAACTAAAAGCAAATAAATATTAAAAAAAAGCAAATATGAAACTTTCATTTATCATTTATATTTTTTAGTTCATCCATTTGTCTTGAAACTGAACAGAACTATAACACTCTAAGGAAGGGAAAAGCTGCCAAGGGGCAAAAGCAGTAGGAAACCATCACCAATGTGCTGGTGAAATAATTTTAAAAGATTAGTCCTGTGGGAGTTTAGTCAATGTTATTAGTAAAATGTGGATAACTTCCATTTTTACACCGATTGAACAGACTAAGAACATCTACACAATGTTTAATACAGTATCTCTTAGGCTTTCTCAAGTGTTAGCTATTATCTATTAGCTTTACCTGACTCAAATGCTCCGTGCTGCAAATAGACAAAGAACAGAGCTTCAAAGAAAGGCAAAGAGAATGGCCTTTAAGGGTTAGCCATTAATGGCAGGTGGGAAAAATATTTGGGAAAGAGGAGGAAAGCTGCTTAGAAACCCTACCAACGTACCTACTTACTTTAGGGTGCAACCGTTCTTTTTTCTGACCTCTAGCAAACTGCTTGAATTTTTAACCTGGAAACAGTTTCTGCTGCCACCTTCCCTTATTCTGGGAAAAGCCTTCAGTGATTGCCTAAGCCAGTCTCTCTTCCCTAATCCTTTTCTGAGGGGCAACAGAGGAAGTCACCAAGCAGAAAGCCTGTCGGGCCCTGCGTCCCAGGGCAGCGTAAATTCACAAACATTCGTTCATTAAACACATGTGCAAGGCTCGTGCCAGGTCCCAGTCTGACCTCGTGGAGACCGCAGCGCACTGGGGAAAACCGATATAAGTTAAGGAAACATAAACTTAAGTGCTACAAATACACTAACTGGGAAACCTATAACATCAGAACCGACTTCCCATAGATCCATGGATGGGAAAGTCGTTTTTGAGGAAATGACTTTTAAGCTGAGACCTGAAGGGTGCTCTTGGCCACGGATCGCAGTGTGGCCCCTCAGTCCCTCCGTTCCGCCTCTGCACCTCGGCCCTGCAGGGAGCCCGGGGCCGTGGGCGGAGCCACCTCGGCGGCAGTAGTCAGAAAGCGGAAGCCGAGGCCAGCTGCGCTGTGGTCTGCAGAGCTGTTCTCGCCCAGCTCCCCTCCGGCTGACTCACCGCCCGGCCCGGCCCGGCCCAGAGAGGACGCGCGCCGTCGCCTCCTGCTGCTGCTGCTGCTGCTGCTCCTCCTCCTCCTCCTCTTCCTCCTCCTCCTCTCCTCTCCTCCTCCTCCTCCTCCAGGGCCCTGGGCCTTTGCACCTGTCTTTTCCAGCACGGCACAAAGACTTGCCTTTGCTGTAGTGACTGGCGGCCTAGCGAAGGCCCTTCCCTTTTTATCCCCTTCATTTTCCAGTTCATTCTTTGCTTATTTTATGGCCCCTATGGCGACCTCGTAAGTCGGGCTTGGAGGGGGCAGTGTCTGTGTCAACAGGCTGCCCTCCTCTGGGCGCTGGGCGGCCGGCTGCCTCCGAGGCTGGGGCGGCCGCCGCGGTCTCCATGGTAACGGCCCCGCCGGCGTCTCGGCCTCTGGGGGAAGATGCGGCCTGTCTGGCCCGCCGCCTCGACCCCGGCCTCACGGCCAGGCCGGGGCCACTGAGGAGGAAGGTCCCGGCCGCGGGCCAGCCAGGCAGCGAGCACCAGGTGAGAGCCCGACGCCGGGGGCGGGGGGCGGGGGGCGGGTCAACTGCGGCGACCTCCCTGCGCTCCTTCCCCTGCCCCCGCAACCGTGAACACACTGGCAAAGGATCCTGCGCCGGGTTGTTTGTGTTCCCCTCCGCTGGCAAAGAGCCAGAGAAGAGACTGCAGTTCATTGGAGAGACTGAGAGAAGTGGTTTCGAGTCTACCCAAACAGGGAAAGTAACCTTCACCAAATGGACTCACCGACTGGGTTTCCTTCATTTTCAGTGAAATCCCACTCTCTGGCTGGAGACACAGATGGCCTCAAATGAGAGAGATGCTATATCGTGGTATCAAAAGAAGGTAATATCAGTAATTTTAATTTGTAAAGCATACTTCCTGCAGAAAGCTCTCCACAAAGAATATCATGGTACTTTCCCCGAGTTGGGTAATGCCGGGTATTCTTACACGGTATCTCAACACAAAGGGGAAAAATTTGATGTACAAGGTCATTATAAAACCAGTTCCAGGTCTCAGGATAAGATTTTCAAGGCACCATCTTTCTCCAGGCTGCATACACAAGCCACAGCAATACTTTGAAAGTTTGCTATGATCAACCCTTTTGTTTTTTTTATTTTCCCCCCTTTTTAAACGATATGAATGAAGCCTTTATCTGTATGGCTCATATTGGTACTGCTGTCCTATTGAGCTGTCCCTTATCTTTTATTCCTCTCTGGTATTCCTACTGATGTTTTTCTTAAGAATTGGAAATATCTGTTAAGGTAATATTTAATTTGAAACATTTTGGTTATTGCATTTTAAATAACACTTAGATGCAGCTGTTTGAGATTTTTGAAGGAAGTAATCCTTAAAAGTATTAATTTAATCGGGCACTTGGCAGCATGTCCCTAATCCCAACAACTCCGGAGGCTGAAGCAGGAGGATCGAAAGTTCGAGATCAGCCTTGGCAATTTAGTGAGACCCTGCCTCAAAATAAAATTTAAAAAGGGGCTGGAGATGTAGCTCAGTGGTAGAGTGCCTCTGGGTTCAGTCCCTGGTACCACACATACATAAAGAAGTATTAATTTATTCTAATTTTGAAAATCATAAACATTTTCCAGATATAATAATACTTAATAGATTCATAACTTTTGAGGCTTTAAATACAAGGATTGCCTTTGCATCATTTAAATAGCGTGCTCCTTATTTCAGATTGGAGCATATGATCAGCAGATATGGGAAAAGTCAATCGAACAGACTCAGATTAAGGTAAATTGATTTCTTTGATTTTAGCTTTATTTTACTGCATTTATGTGAAAAGTGGATATTTTTTACTTTAAAAAAATCTGCACTTATCCACCAAGTATGGTATTCTTTATTTGAAGTTTATAAGAAAAACAATAGAGCATGCATAATGATAAAATGATTGTTGACATGTGACCTCAGTAGCAAATCTCCCATATAAATGGGACTATGGTTATTCAGCTCTGGTCAGTTTTTAATACATGGCAATTCAGGTCCAGTATTGCCAGAGTGTCATATTTTTCAAGAGAAGCTGGAAAAGTGCGTTTTTAGGTGAAATATCCAGATTTTTAAGAGGGTGGTTGTTCTCTTCCTTCTCCTCCTCTTCCTCCTCCTCTTTTTCTTCTCTATTCATCATCACTGTTCAAGCCAATAAAATCTCTTTTTGGCCTGAATTCAGCCTGTGGACCCCCATTTTTTTTGATCACTGGTTTAGAGTAAGGTATTTGAGTTTTTCAGGTTCTTAAACATTTTTGTACACTGTTCTTAGAAATGAGCAGCTAGATTCTTATGTTGTTTCATGCTAATCAAGAAAAACTGATGCCAGTTTTATTACTTTTTAACGGGAGAGAAGGGTTTAAATAATCTAATACTTCAAAGTCAGGTTTGTCAGGCTAATGTTGTATAAGTGATACTGGTGCAAATTAGTCATCAAATTGTTGCTTGATAGCCAGATGGAATTGGACAGTCTTAGATGGGGGAAAGCTGGTCCTCAAAAAGATTGTGTCTCTCTACTGATATTAGTACTTAAATCTACATATTCAGGGTCTTGCCTCCAGAGTCTCGTTTTTGAATTGTGTTTTAAAAGATTTGTTGTAGGCCCTCTATTTATACTCTTTAAAAAATGGATGAATGGGGCTGGGGTTGTGGCTCAGAGGTAAAGTGCTTGCCTAGCATGCGTGAGGCACTGGGTTCCATCTTTAACACCACATAAAAATAAAATAAAGGAATTGTGTCCACCTACAACTAAAATATATATTTTTAAAATGGATGAATATGACTTAATAGTATACTAGGACTTAAATCTCTTTGGTGAAGTGCATTGAACCAACACTTAAGTGCATTTCTTCATATAGGCCAAATCAACTAGAAAGCTATTTGAACTACATGGTACCCATGGCTAACTTCATAGTTTTGTACAGGCCTTGATTATGTTACTGGGAGATAGGTTTATGATTATTAAATCCATAAATTTTGTTTTATAACTCTGTAAATCTAATCGTATTAATATTTTGTGAGTGGCTACATAGTAACAATAAATACAGTATAATGGGAAGAGCTTAGAACCGGGTGTTGGATTTTGTTTTGTGACCTTTAGCCTTGTGATCTTGAACAATTAAAAGTAGTTTGTATAGGTTTGGGGTTCTTATCCTTAAAAGGGTTTTACTTCTTGCTATGGAGTAAGGAACCTCTTTCCCCTACTCAATTTTGATTTTTCTCCTTTAATACATATCTTCCTTTTAGTGCACTATAACATTTATTTGTTAAACTGTAAGTGTTCATAGTCCTCAAAGGCAGGAATTATGTTTGTATCCCTCCTTTAGAAATCTTGATTCATACTAAGAACTCAGTATCTATTTCAGTATTTAATTTATCTCCACCCATTGTGCACATTTTCATTCATTTTTTTTCATAGGGTAATCTAACATCTCCTTAATGTATACTTTTTAATCTAGCAGCAGTGGAAAGAGTGAAATTAAAGCCCCAATATAAAATTTTCATAGCTGGGAGTGGTGGTGCATGCCTGTAATCCCAGCACTTGGGAGGCTGAGGCAGGAGGATTGCGAGTTCAAAGCCAGCCTCAGCAATGGTGAGGCACTTAGCAACTCAGTGAGACCCTGTCTCTAATAAAATACAAAAAAGGGCTGGGGATGTGGCCCAGTGGTCGAGTGCCCCTGAATTCAATCCCCAGTACCAAAATAATAATAATAATAATAATAATAATAATAATAATAATAATAATTTCCAGAGCTAATTAATGTGCACACACATACCAGTTGCTAAGAATACAGTGAAAAAGATACGTGGTTCTTGCCTTCATGGGTTTCACAATCTAGTGGTGGTGGGGAAAAAAGCCAAATATCCTTTAAAGTGTTTTTAGTTAGGTCTTAGGAGAAAATTGACCAAATTATAGACTATTAAAGTATTTAATGTAATTTAAAAATAGATTCATACAGCTGGGCATGGTGGTGCATGCCTGTAATCCCAGCGGCTTTGAAGGCTGAGACAGGAGGATTGCAAGTTTAAAGTCAGCCTCAGCAAAAGCAAAGCACTAAGCAACTCAGTGAGATCCTGTCTCTAAATAAAATACAAAATAGGGCTGGGGATGTGGCTCAGTGACAAGTGCCCCTGAGTTCAATCCCTGGTAAATCCACCCCCAAAATAATAATAATAATTTGTTGAGTACCTATCTACTATGTGTCAGGCAGAAACTATGTCTACATAATGGTGAACAAAAATGCTCATTTTTTTTGTTTTCATGCAATTTGTGGTAAAGTGGGAGAGAAAAATAATCCCACAAATGAATAAAAAATACTTTTTGACAAGCATTAAGAGAAAGCTATTATTTATACTCCATAACGCTATAATAAGGGAAGTGTACCTGGTCAAGAAGGTGAGACAAGGCTTCCCTTAGGAATTGGTGTTTAAAATGAGATCTGAGGGTTAAGCAGAAGTTAATTGGTTCAAAATATACTAATCCTCCATAAACTCTGTCAGAAAATAGAGGAGCACATACACTTTCCAAACACATTCTATGAAAGCAATATTATCTTCATACCAAAGCTATGCAAAGTCATAAAATTTTCTGTGATCATAGGTGTGAAAATCTATAACAAAATATTAACAAACTAAATTTAATAGCATATAAAATGGATTATCTACTGTGATCTAGTGAGATTTATTCCAGGTATGCAACATTGGTTTAACATATGACAATAAGCCAATACAGCAGTATGCCATTTAATAGAATAAAGAACAAACCCCATGGTCTTCTCAGTAGACAGAAAAGACATTTAACAAAATTTAGTACCCATTAATGGTGAAGTAGGAATAGAATGTAAATTCTCAACCTGTTAAAGGTTGTCTGGGAAAAACCTAGAGCAAACATCACACCTAATGGTTGAAGACTGAGTACCTTCCCCCTAAAATCAGAAATAAAGCAAGCATACCAGCTCTCACTCCTATTAGTCAACATCGTTGTCAGGGTCCTAGCCAGTGCCATAAAGCAAGTAAAAGAAAAGAGGGGCCGTGGTTGTGGCTCAGTGGTAGAGTGCTGGCCTTGCATGTGTGAGGCACTTGGTTCGATCCTCAGCACCACATAAAAATAAATAAAAAAAAATGTATTGTGTCCATCTACAATTAAAAATAAAAACAAAAGAAAAGGCATCAAGATGGAAAAGAAATACAAACTGCCTTTATTTATAGTTATATAATTCCATAGTTAGAAAATCCTAAGATATTTACCAAAAAATTACTAAGTGATGAGTTTGGCAAGGTCTCAAGAAACAAGGGCAGTGTACGAAAATCAATTATGTTTCTACATTCTAGCAGTGAGTAATCAAAAAAATGAAATTAAGAAAACAATTTCACTCACAATAGCTTCAAAGAGAATAAAAATACTTAGGAATAAGTTTGACATAGAAAGTGAAGACATGTACCCTGAAAACAAAACAGTTCTCAGAGAAACTGAAGAAGGTCCAAATAAATAGAGTAACATTTCATTTTCATGATCTAAAAGTATGAACATTATTAAAACGGCTAGTCTCTCCCCTTTATATTTACATATTCAATATAATCCCTTCAAAATTCTCGCTATATTTTTGGTAGAAATTGATAAGCTAATATGTAATGCAAAGGATGTAAACATTTTTTAAAGACAATAGAGTTGGAAGATTTACATTACTTAATCTCAAAATTTATTATAAAACTATAGTGATCAAGATAAAAGGTATTGGCATGAGTAATAGCTTGATGGAACAGAATAGAAAATCTAGAAATAAATCCTTGCTGTTTGGAGAAGTTGACTTTTGACAAAGATGCCAAAGCAGTTCAGTGAAGAAATTATGTTTTTTTTTTTTTTTCAATAAATGGTGCTAAAACATTTAAATATCCTGGGTATAAAAATGAACTTTGATTCTTACCTTATACCATATACAAAAATCATTTAAAAAGGACTATGGATTTAAGTGTAAGAATTAAAACTGTAGATTTTCTAGAAGAAAATTTTGTCACCTTGGTATAGACAAGAGATTTCTTAGAAACACATCAGTAAAAGAAAAAAAGTGATAAATTAGATTTCATCAAAATTGAAAACTTTTTTTCAAAATGTATTATTAAAAAATGAAAGACAGTATAGGTACAGTGGCATGCACTTGTAGTCCCAGCTATTCAGGAGGCCGAGGCAGGTGGATTACTCAAGCCCAGGATAGGCAACACAGTGAGACCCTGTCAAAAAAAAAAAAAAAAAAAAAAAAAAAAGCTACAGTCTGGGAGAAAATATTTTCAAATCATGCACATATTGGAGTGTTTGTATCCAGAATATGCAAAGAACTCAGTACCCCGGTTTTAAAATAGGCAAAACAATTTGAACTGACATTTTTACCAAAGTAAGTAAATGAATAACTAATGGGCCCATGAAAAGATGTTCAACATTATTAAGGAAGTTATTAAGAAAGTACAAATTAAACCACAATAAAATATAACTATAGTCCTGTTAGAATAGCTAAAATTCAAAACAGTTGACCATAGACCATACCAAGTGTTGGCAAAGACATGGAGAAACTAGGACTCTTGTTGTGTACTGTTGGTTTGCGTGGAAAATGGAAGATAGTTTGACAGTTAAATATATATTTCTCATATTACCTAGTGTTTCCACCCAGGTACCAAAGTAAATCAAACACATGCAAATGCTCATAGAACTATTCATAATAGCTGAAAAATCAAAAAAATCCAGATGTTGATCAACCGATGAATGGATACATTGTTATTTCCATAAAATGGAATATGTTTCAGCAACAAAATATATGAATATGGGCTGGGGTTGTGGCTCAGCGGTAGAGCACTCGCCTAGCATGTGCGCGGCCCAGGTTCGATCCTCAGCACCATGTAAAAATAAACACATTATGCACAACTAAGGCAAATAAATAAATATTTAAAAATATATGTATATGAATATATGCTACAAGATAGGAGAACCTCAAATATATTATGCCAAGTGAAAGGAGGACCCAGACACAAAAGACAACATGCTATTTGTGTTTGTATGAAAATTTTAGCAGTCTACGAGGATACACTGCAGATCAATGGTTGGTTGTTAAGGGCAGGTAGGAACAGGAATTCACTGCCAATGGCTGCTGTGATTTGGATATGGTTTGAGTGTCATCCAAAGTTTCGTGTTGAAATTTCATCCCTAATATGACATATTAAGAGGGTGGAAATGTAGTTTGTGGTGGTTAGAGGGGGGCTTTTCAGATTAGGTAAAGCTATAGGAAAGGAGCTGCCATGAGTGATTCCTGGTGGCTTTATAAAAAGAGGGAGAGAGACCAGATGAGACATGTGTACATCCATGTTTTCCTTGTCTCTTGCCATGCAATACCTTATGCTTCCTCAAGGCAGCCAACTTAAGAAGGCCATCATCACCAGATATGGTCGTAGACCTTACACTTCCAGAACTGTGAGCCAAAATAATTGTATGTAAATTATACCCCAGTAAAGCTATTAAAATCACACCAATAGCAGAAAAAAAATCATAATGTAGTACACAAGTTTATGCAAACAATAAAAATTCTCTTCTAAATTTTTAAAAAAGTATTTATTTATTTATTAGTTGTACACAATGCCTTTATGTAGTTTTTCGTGGTGCTGAGGATCCAACCTGGGCCATGCACGTGCTAGGCAAGCACTCTACCGATGAGCCACAACCCCAGCCCTCTTCTAAATTTTGAGAATACATTAAATCTAAAGTCTGTTGTTTGTTAAAATGAGCAAAACATTCTAATCTTTTTGAAGTTTTTTTGCTGTTTTTTCTAATATTAGAACAAAAACTATTGTTTGAAAATGATTTGATTTTATCCCTAGAAACTAAAAAAAGGCTAGTCAAGCTCAGAGGCTATATAATGTTTTATTTCTTAAGCTGGATGCTGGTTATATGACAAATGAACCTCCTCATTAAAGATGACAGTTTGAGTGCATGCATTAATCAACGTTTGATCTCTTCCTAAAACCCCTCTAAAATTATAACAAATAAGTAAAAGATATCAGTTCATGGGGGGAGGGGGCTGAGAATGGTAGAGAAGACCACATTAAGTGAGAGCTCTTGGTATAATTTTGAAAGATGAACCGTGAAGAAAGTAAAAGTCTTTAAGTGTCTATAGTATGGAAGCTCTGTAAGAAACTACTAAAATCCCTGTTTAAATTCTGAAAGACGGGAATTAGGTGTATCAGATAAATCTGCAGGAGGGAGGCAGAGCTGAAAATAGGATTATTTGAGCACATGTGTAGGGGCAATGGACCTACCTCCAGATTTCTTTCCTAATCCCACATAGCCACATAGTTCCCCTGAGAGGGAGGAGTGACCAGAGGGCAGAAGAAAAGGTGGACATGATAAAGGCATGATATATGCATATATGTAAACATTGCAGAGAGACAGATTAATTTGTACAATTAATATATGTTAATAACAAAAAAGAGACATGAAAGAGTTTGGTATCACCACCATAATATTAGAACAATATTATATTTTCTAATTGTGGTAGTAAGACAATAGAGACAATACACTTAAAGATGGCAAGTACAAGATAGCATTCTAATTTCAAATGTTTTTACTGCATACTTAGAAATCCTTTGAGAAATAAATAAAAACAGAAGATAGATGTTTTTAAAATTTTTTTCTGAAAAAAAAATTCAAAGAGGCACAACTGTTAGCAAATTTTAACTAAATAAAAATATTTCTAAAAATCTTCTATTTTTTCCCCCCCAAGATGATATGAAAACAATATAACAAGAATTTATAAAGAACAAAGATAGGTACACTTATGGACCACCATTGGATTTGATCTGTGTACTTAACAACATAAAAATGTGAATTTTCACATTCAGACAAGGGTTGTGTTTGATCATTGGGCTGGAATAACAATGTAAAATTAAAGCCAATTGCAACAAGAGGGTGCCAAGGCTTAGTCTATAGCAATTTATCAAATGGTGATGAAGAGTGCAGGTTATAGAGGTGGCAAACATTAGGCATCACCCTGATTCTCTCTTCTACTCCTCTATGACGTGGAGATGATGATGTTGCTACCTAGAGGGTTGTTAGGATGAAATGATATGGTGCATGTAGAATATTCAGCACAGGTGCTAAGGGCTCAAAAAGTATTAGCTGCTGCAGATGTTATCAATTTACCTCTCCTGTTTATCAGACAAGTTAGGGAAACCAGAAAGTTGAAGGTTTAACTGAACTAATAAGAAATATACCCAAGCCTTTAAAAAAATTTTTTTTTCTGGGCTGGGGTTGTGGCTCAGCGGTAGAGTGCTTGCCTAGCACGTGCACAGCCCAGGTTCGATCCTCAGCACCACGTAAAAATGAACGCATTGTGTACAACTAAAAGCAAATAAATAAATATTAAAAATTTTTTTTTCTTCAGTAGTAAGAAATGAATGGATAGCATATGAAATTGAAGAAAACACTGTAAATATTTTATTTAGAAATAGAGAAAATATATATAGGAAATGGGAATCAAGGGCAAGGAATGTTGAGGCCAGAGTTATTTTTATCATTATCCTTGTAATGAGTATTGCTCTAATAAAAATAGAGATTAATTTTAAAAATTACCCCTCAAAAACATATTAAATGAAGTTACCCGAGTAATGGGAGATGTGTGTGTGTCCATGTATCTCCACACGAGATAGGTAGATACAGAGATATGAATGTATAGGTTTATTGACTCTACCCTTTTTACCAGTGTAAAACCAGATCTAATTATCATTCAGGCATGAGCTTTCATGTCAGATAGACAACTGTATATGATACTAATTTTTTAAAAATACTTATTTATTTGCTTTAGTTGTACACAATGCGTTTATTTTTACATGGTGCTGAGGATCGAACCCAGGCCGCACACATGCTAGGCGAGCGCTCTACCGCTGAACCACATCCCCAGCCCTGATACTAATTTTTTAAATTACATGCACCCTTCCTGTATGTGCAGTACCTTCCTGTGGGAGAACTCTCCCCAGCCCCACCTTGCTTGGCCAGTGGAATGTGGCCTGCCTGGCATGGCTCAGTGTTGCCGCCTGCAGCAACGATACTGCGGGAAAGAATTCGGAGGCAGACTGGAAATGAATAGGTTCTTTATTCTTCCTTCTTCTAACTTCTAACTTTTTGAGTGACTACTGCAGCATTACCATTAGAGGACCCATCTGTAAATACATTTAATGCCTTAGGAATAGGTTGATTTTTTATTACCTGTGGAAATATAATGGGATGATTGATACAAAAAGATAGTATAGGAGACTTAGGAAGATGGTTATCAAAATTTGCAGAAGTAGAGCATCTAGCTATAGCCCAATCATTATCATTGAAGCATAAATATTCAACCTGTGATGATGAATAGGGAGTAATAATAGTAGCGGGGTGAATGCCAAATATTTTAGTAGAAGTCTTAAGTCCTTGAAGAATAAGTTTAGCCACCATGGAGGTATAAGACTCAATTGTACTTTTAGGAGAGATGGGCAAATGTATCCATAATAAAGGCCCCTGTTGCCAAAATACTCCTGTGGGTGTATATTGTGAAGAAATAATGATTAATATCAGCGGTCGAGTAAAATCAATTCTATCACAATGGGATCATTCAATGGCATTTTCTACCAACTTTAAAGCTTCCCTAGCATCAGGAGTCAATGTTCGCAGTGAAGATGGATCAGGGTTCCCGCGAAGGATATCAAATAAGGGTTTTAATTGGCCAGTAGTGAGGCTTAGTGTAGGGCGAAGCCAATTAATGTCTCCCAGCAATTTTTGAAAATCATTAAGAGTGGCCAAATGTTCCTTATTTATTCAAATTTTTTGAGGCCTAATAAAAGTATCCATAATTTGGAATCCTAGATATAATATTGGAGATCTAGTTTGAACCTTTTCTTCTGCAATGTTTAGTCCATATTGTTTCAAATTTTCTGATATATCGCTAAATATGGTGAATAAGACTTCTTGATTAGGATGAGCAAGCAAAACATCATCCATATAATGGAGGCACATAAGCTCTGGGTATTTGTTCTTGATAGGCTGAATAACTATCTACATAGATTTGACATATAGTGGGGCTATTAGCCATTCCCTGGGATAAAACTTTCCACTGAAATCTTTGATCAGGGCCATTATTATTAATAGAAGGAACTGAAAAAGCAAACCTGGGGGCATCCAGAGGATGTAGAGGAATAGAAAAGAAACAATCTTTTATATCAAGAGTTATAAGATGGAAATTTTTAGGAATAGCTACAGGATTAGGAAGCCCAGGTTGGGTAGGGCCCATAATTTGCATGGTTTTATTGATTTCTCTAAGATCATGTAACAATCGCCATTTTCCTGATTTTTTCTTAATCATGAATATGGGGGAATTCCAGGAAGAGGTAGAAGGTTCTATATGTCCTGCTTCTAGTTCTTGGATTAGTTGGTGGGCCACTTGTAATTTCTCTCTAGATATGGGCCACTGAGGGACCCAAACTGGCTTATCAGAAAGCCATGGTATTTTCAAAATTGTTTTCTCAGTGGCCCCTAAAAAAAATATCCTTTACCTTTTTGGTGATGATTTTCTTTTGTAACACCTGCGGGCGTGGTTGCGAGGTGTACTCCCATTTGTTGCAAAATATCTCTTCCCCATAAGGTAACTGGCAAGCTGGACAAAACATAAGGCTGAAATATTCCTTTATGCCCTTCATCATCCTCCCATTTTAAAACTGTTGCACTTTGTTCTGGGCTGTTAGTATATCCCAAGCCTCTTAAACTGGTTGAAGCCTTCTGCAGAGGCCAGTGCTTGGGCCATTGTCGTACATGGATAATGCAAGAGTCAGCCCCAGTGTCAATCAATCCTTCCATCTCTATTCCTTGAATTTTTATTTTGCACATAGGCCTCTGTGAACAATCCTGAGCCCAGCAAGCCATAGTTCCCAAGCCAGTGGAACCAAATCCCCTATTGTTACTATTTTGAGGCATACTCTTAAGTGAGTCATGTAAACTGGGAAGGAGAAGCAGATGAGCAATTCTATCTCCTTGGTTAACAGAGCAAATGCCTCGAGGTGAACTAAGCATAATCTTAATTTCTCCTTGGTAGTCTGAGTCTATTACACCAGGAGTCACTTGAAAACCTGATAAGCTTTTAGAGCTTCGTCCGAGGAAGGGGTCCCCTGACTCCCGTGGGAAGAGGTCCCCTGACTCCCGTGGGAATCAGTTGAACCCCCATTTCAGGTATTAGCACTATTCGGGTGGTGGAACAGAGGTCTAGTCCTGCACTTCCTCTTGTCCCTCTGACAAGGGAGTCAATGGGTAAGAGGGATTGTGTCGAGGAATCATCTGGATGGATGTTTGAGGATATTCCTCCTCTAATGCCTCGTACATTTGTGGGCCCTGGGGCATTGGGCCCCATGTCCCGTTTTTTGAATTCCTAGACAAAATGTTCCCCAAAATATCTGTTTTTGATCTGCACTTATTGGCCCAATGGTTACCTTTTTTACACCTGGGGCAGCGGCCTGGGGCACGATATGAGCTTGGTTTTATTTCTCTTTGGGGATATTGCCTAGAATAACCTGATTGACTATAATAATTTTTAGGTTGAGCTGTTTTTGTGAAATTTTGAGGGGAAGCACCTCTCATTGCTGCTGCAATCACATTTCCTGTGACAAAGTCGTCATTTATATCTTTGCATAATCTTATATATACAGAAAGGTCCCTTTTAGATTTCCAAGGTCTGATAGCGTCTTGACAATATTTTTTGGAATTTTCATATGCCAGCTGAACGACTAATGGGATGGCTTGATCAACGTCTCCAAACATTCTACCTGCAGTTTGTAAAAGCTGATCAGCAAAGTCAGCATATGGCTCATTAGGTCCCTGAATTACTTTAGACAAGCTACCCTGTAAGTCACCAGTTCTTTGTAAAGTTTTCCATGCCTTAACAGCTGTGGCGTATATTTGAGCGTAAACTCCAGGATCATACTGAATCTGAACCTGTAAATCAGCAAACTGCCCTTCTCCAGTTAACATATCTACGTTACGGTCTGGAAATCCTGCAGTCGCATTTCTTCTAGCTGTTTCTACACAAAACTCCTGGAATTGTGACCTCCAAATCAAGTATTGTCCCCTGCTCAATACTGCCTTACATAAGCCTTTCCAGTCTAAGGGGGTTAAAGTTAAAGTGTTAAGGGACTCCAACATGCTCAACGTGAAAGGAGCTTGGGGCCCAGATGTCATTATTGCTTCTTTGAAATTTTTTATAGTTTTGAAATCTAATGATTGGTGGTACCTCTGTCCATTTTCATTTTCAAATACTGGCAGATCCCAATGTCCCTGTGAGTTTTGACATTTGAGGGCATGCAAGCCCTCAGAAAGACCGTTAATCTCTGTTTCAAGGGCACGCAAGTGCCTAGAAAGACTGTTCATAGTTTCTGTAATTGATTCAACCCATGGGGGAGCAGAGGGCACAAGTGGTTCCTCCATTTGACGGTCCTTTATCTTGGTCCTCCTTAATTTCCTTTTGCTACTATCCTTACTGGTCCTAACTGACTCAGCGGAGGCTATGCTTTCATAATCACTTTTACTTGAATCTTCATTACTACTATTCTCACTGGTAGTAACATCCTGAGTCCCAGGATCAATTGAGAGCATGTATCCTTCAGCTATCTCTAATAGATCTTGAATAGCTTTAGCAGCTCGGATTTTTGTCATTTTTGAGCCCATTTTCAAAATTGTTTTCTCAGTTTTCTTACTGTGCCATTCCGAACTCCCCGTACGGGCCACACTTGTTGCCGCCTGCAGCTATTGCCATCTGCAGCAACAATACCGCGGGAAAGAATTCGGAGGCAGACTGGAAATGAATAGGTTCTTTATTCTTCCTTCTTCTAACTTCTCTCTCGGGCTCCAACAACCTCTCCAACTCCAACCACCTCCTCTAGCCAACCTCACCCGGTTAAATACTTTTTGCCTTAACAAGTATACACGTGTTAACAGCTCAAACTTACAGGTGCGTCACATAGTGTTCATGGGCATAGAAAGATTCTTAGATAAATGCATGAATATCAGGTGAAAATACTTAAACACCTCTTATGGCTCTCAGCTAGCCGCCATCTTAGCTATCTCCTTATTAGGGCTCTTACAGCTCAGTCCGGTTCCTTGTCTTACTTTTCATATTCAGTGAATGGCTTTAGAATTTTGTTTTGTTTTGTTTTGTGTGTGTGTGGTGATGGGGATCAAACCCAGGACGTACTGCATACTAGGCAAGTGCTCTACCACTGAATCACATCCCCAATCCTTTAGAGTTTTTTTGTGGCTTCGTATTCCTACTAATCACATATTTTCAGTTGCCAATTTTTCTAGTTCTTACCAGCTAAATATTTTTTGAATATAAGTGCTTTTCCCAGTTCATGCTTCCAATTGCCTGGTCTGACCTAGTATCTGTTCTCCTCTAGTTGACAAACTACTACCTTTGGGCAAATGTAGCTGGAACACTTCTTAGTATACTCGTAACACGGCTGTGATCTTCAAAGCATACTCCTAACACGGCTGTGGTCTTCATAGTGTGACTTCTGGTTACCTTTCCAGTTTGCCTCCTTCACCCATTCCATGGTTCCCTTTTTGTTTCTGCTCTGTGCTTTAGGCCTTCTGAACTTTCTTCAGTTTTTTCCACCATTTCTCTTACATCTGGGTCCTCTCATATGCTTTTCTTGATTCCTCCTTTTTGCTAAACCCCATAACCAAATTTGAAAATTCTTGCATATCCTTCAGCTCTTGGGTTAGATATTATTTTCCTTTGGAGGTCTTTGACTACTTCTTCTTCTTCTTCTTCTTCTTCTTCTTCTCCTTCTTCTTCTTCTTCTTCTTTTTTTTGGTACCAAGGATTATACTCAGGGGCACTCGGCCACTGGGCCACATCCCCAGACCTTTTTTGTATTTTATTAGAGACAGGGTCTCACTGAGTTGCTAAGTGCCTCGCCATTGCTGAGGCTGGCTTTGAACTCGCAATCCTCTTGCCTCAGCCTCCCAAGTGCTGGGATTACAGGCATGCGCCACTGCGCCCGGCGGTCTTTGACTTCTTGAATGTGAGAAGGTACACTCTATGCACATTCCTCTGGTGCTGTAATTGCCTTGTGGTTGTTTTGTTGTTTTTCATCTGCCCTAGGTCAGGGGTGACTTACCTTTTTTGTGCCAGACAGTGTAGTAGTTTGATTTTTTTTTTTTTTTTTTTTTTTGTGGTACCAGGAATTGAACTCAGGGGCAATCAACCACTGGGCCACATCCCCGGCCCTTTTTGTATTTTATTTAGAGACAGGGTCTCACTGAGTTGCTAAGTGTCTCGCCATTGCTGAGGCTGGCTTTGAACTCGCGATCCTCCTGCCTCAGCCTCCCAAAGTGCTGGGATTACAGGCGTGCACCACCGCGCCCGGCTAGCCTGATTCTTTTAATGGCAATAAAATTAAATTTTCAGCTCACTAGGAAATAGGTATTATGGGGTTTTACTTATCTTTAATTCCCTGTTTAGTACAAAGTCAATGATATTGTTATAATAACTTCAGTGTTTTTGTCTTTCTACTTAAAAGTAGGAACTTCAATTGGGTTCTGAACTCATGATGGTATTGCATAGTTACGTTGGGGCTTAATAACAAGAGACAGCTGAGTATGCCCTACAACTGGGGTCTGCAGAGAAATTCCAGGCTGGCACTTAGGCAACTAGTGTAGAAGTATCCTAAATTTTGCCTTGGTCTTCTAGGATAGAGGTTGTGGCCCATAAGGAAATCCATTCACAGCTCTCCAGATTTTATTCCTATTAAATTTTCAAAATCAAACTATCTTGTTTGATCATAAACAAAACCTCTTCCTTTATTGATTAGGGATGCATTTTTACCATATGGTGAAAGCAGGATAGTGTCATGGTTAAGAGCACACCCTTTGGAGTGCAAATGCCTGGGTTGGAATCTCTGTGCCTTGGTTTCCTCATCTATATGGTGCAGATAACATAGGTACCAATCTCACAGGACAGCTGCAAGGCTTAAAGAAACTAATATAAGTATTTGTAAAGGGCTTTAAATAGTTCCTGGCTCTTGCTTCTTCTGATTAGACACATACATATACTACATGCAGGACACAGTATAGAATCTAAAACAAAAGCATGCCATATGTTTATTCTCTCTGTTCAACATATACAAAAGCACATGAGTTCCATCTCTTTAGAGAAGGAAAAATGGTAGGGGAGATTTAGGGCATTTTCCTGAGAAACTCTCATACATTTGGCTTTATTATTTGTTTTCCTTTCTATACTGTACATTCTTTGGAGATAGAGCCAAACTAAAAAGTAGAGAGAAGCTGGCATAAAGATGATGCATGTTGAATATTTGTTGACTATTTTTGTTGCTAAGAAGGTTTGAATAGTTTGGTATTTACCTCTAGTAAATGTTAATCCCAATTCTATAACATTATAGGTAAAAAGTGTAAAAAGTGAAGAAAGTAGAAAAATCGTTTTGGCTCTAAAGTGAGGGCACTTGAAGCTCCTTTACTTGGAATGCTATATTCCACCACATAATTATTTCCACCACATTAATGTATATTTGAGTATCCTGTGCATCCTACTCTTGCATTAAAGACAGTTTAGTGATTAATGATTTAAAATATTTTTTTTCATTTAGTTCTTTTTTAAAAAAATTGTTCTTTTTAGAGATACATGACTGTAGAGTGTATGTTGACATATACATACATGGAGTATAACTTATTCTAATTAGGATCCCATTCTTATGGTTGTACAGGATGTGGAGTTACACTGGTCATATATTCATATATGAGCATAGGAAAGTTCTGTCTGATTCATTCTACTTTCTTATTCCCATTCCCACTCCCTTCCCTTCATTCCTCTTTGTCTAATCCAATGAACTTCTGTTCTCCCTCCAGCCTTATTGTGTGTTAGCATCTGCATATCAGAGATATCAGGGATTGGCTTATTTCACTTAGCATGATAGTCTCCAGTTCCATCCATTTACTGACAAATGCCATAATTGCATTCTTCTTTACGACTGAATAATATTCCATTGTGTATATGTATATCACATTTTCTTTATCTATTCATCTGTTGAAGGACCCCTAGGTTGGTTCTATAGCTCAGCTATTGTGAATTGAGCTATTATAAATATTGATGTGGCTGTGTCATTGTGGTATGCTGATTTTAAGTCCTTTGGGTATATACCAAGGAGTGGAATAACTAGGTCAAATGGTGGTTCCATTCCAATGTCTCTGAGGAATCTCCATACCGCTTTCCAGAGTGGGTGTACCAATTTGCAGTCTCACCAGCAATATATGAATGTACCTCTTCCCCCACATTCTTGCCAATATTTATTATTACTTGTATTCTTGATAATTGCCACTGATGAATGATTTTTTTCTTTTTAAAAAAATTTTTAATTTAATTTGTTATACATGCTTGCAGAGTGCAATTCCTTTCATATTACATATAGAGAGCACAGTTTTCCAAGTCATTGGTTTTACATAAAGTATTTTCATACCATTTGAGTTTTTATAAGTGCACTTAGTATATTGATGTCCAACTCATTCTGCCATTATTTCTATCCCCCTTCCCCCCTCCCTCCCTCCCCTTTGTTCTATTTAATATTCCTTCATTCCTCTCATTCCCCTTCCCTTGCCACTATAATTCAGTATCGATGAATGATTTTTAAGTAATACTTGCACAGTTTTTTAAACAAAGCTTCACTATAATGGGCACACCTTAACTTTTGGTTAAAAAAAATGCATAAAATCTACAAGGATTATGTGGTGAATGTGGTGGTGCTGATACAAATGTCCACAAGGTTTATGTCTACTAGAGTATAATACAGCAGTATTTTTACTTTTAATTTCTGATTTTGAGTATAGTATAATTGTTATTTCAATGAAAAGGTACATTTACATAAAAATTAGTAGATATGCTTCTTCAAATGTTTTGTTTTCTTAAGATGTCTTATTTTCAAAATTCGACTTCTTAGATTTATGTACAATTTCGGGTTTTGGGATATTTTTTCTGAATATTCTACAACAGATGGTTGAGTTAACTAGAAATAGGGTTCACTTGAGAGAAATTACATCTATTGAGCTAAACAGCTAAAAATCAATACCAACTCAATGTCTTATAATGGAGAAATATAAAATTATTGTAACCTTTAATTTTTACATTAATTTTCAACTTTACATTAATTTTTAATACTAGGTTAAATAGCTAATTTTAAAAACATGATTAAGAATCAGCATGTACAAGTTCTGATTGAGAATGAAATTAAAATTCATCTTTTAAGAGTTTATCTTATTAGTGGTAATAAAGCAAAACTGTTAGACAAACCAGAAGTTTGAAACAGTAACAAAAGATAATTTCACACATTTACCCTCAATTCATAATATATGTGGCAAGGTCATTATGACTTTCAAATTCTGAGTTTTTCTATAAAAACATGCTACTGAATTGAGTTAATGCCACAGTTTTGAAGCAATAATTATCAACTTAAGAAACATTAGAAATTGGGAATGTAACAAGTAGTCTGTAGAAATTCACACATTTATCTTTTAAGAGAAATGAATATAGAATCTACTAACACTATAAGTTAAGCTTATTTAATTTGAAATGGTAGAAGATTAAGGCTATGAAAAATGTTCTTTAAAAAATTAATGACTGGATTTTTGGTTAAATGTGGAAGGTGAACCACACACATTTATAATCTCTGCCTTCTAAGTCACTATTAAATTATATTAAAGGGATATAGAAAATGGGGCTGGGGGTGTGGCTCATGGGTAGAAGCCTTGTCTAACATGCATGAGGCCCTGTGTTCAATCCCTAGAAGCACAAAAATTTATATTAGTAAAGAAAATAAAAAGAAATATATAAAAGGGGCTTATAAAATGGCTATATCCACAAAGTCAAGGAATAAATTGAAGGAGAATCCTGTAATAGATGATAAATAAAAATATATTTTTTAAGAAAAATGGATAGAGGAATACTGGGAGAGCAGGAAAGAGTGCCAGGCAGTAAGCCAGTTTGTTTTTAGCAGAAGGTCCCAGAGAGGCTTAGGACTTGAATATACCTGGTTCTTTGTGAGGCAGCGATAAGCTATGGGGCTAAAAGCAGGGATTGGATGGAGTTTTTATACAGAGAAGATAGACCTGGTCTCTTCTCCAACCCATTAAATACGGCAACAAAGCCCTTAGGAAACTCATTTTGGAGATAATGTATTGGTGTGTGTCTCTAGAGTTCGCAGAGGGAACTCTAGAGACACACAGTGTGGGAGTCATGACACTGAAGATATAATTGTAAGCCCTTTGGTTTAATCTCAGAACTCCCAACCATGGAGAATAGTGGAAGACTCTTTTGAGGAGCTTGACTGACATTCGACTGGTTATTGACATTTGGTGATTCTATCAGTGAAATGGTCAACTTTCTCCTTGATACCCTCCTAAAGTCCCACATCTATAAGCCATATTCACATACAGAACTTCAAATAAGTTTTAAAAGGATCTTTATTAAAGTAAAAGATGTTTTATAAATATACTTATACACATGTACATAACAGGATTATAAGTGTAAAACTTGAAGTATTTTCATAAACAGAATGTGACCACGTAATGAGCATTTGGAAGCCCTTTCACGCACTCTTCTAGTCACCACCACTAACAGAGGTGATCAGCTAGTGCCATAGGTTAACTTTGCCTTTTTTGGAGTTTGTGTAAATGAAATTGAACATACATATACTTATTAATTTCAACATGTTTGTGAGACTTATGTGAGATTCATGTGTTGCATGTAATATAGTTTATTCAATCCAGTATCACAATTCTTATCCATTCTACTGTTGATAGAGATTTCTATTAATGATAGTTTCCAATTAGGGTGTTGTATAAATCTTATACAACATTTTGTATACATTATTTGGTGAAATATGTACACATTTTTCTTGGGCATTTATCTAGAAGTAAAATACTGGGTCCATGGGGTTCCTCATTCTACACATAAATGGATAGCCTGGTGGTGGTGCATGCCTATAATTCCAGCAACTCAGGAGGCTGAGGCAGGAGGATTGGAAGTTTGAGGCTAGCCTCAGCAACTTAGTGAGACCCTGTCTCAAAATTTAAAAAGTAATAAAAAGGGCTGGGGTGTGGCTTAGTGCCCTTGGGTTCAATTCTTGGTACAAAAAAAAAAAAAAAAAAAAAAAAAAAAAAAGACAGTTACTACAGACTATAGATTTAGAAAATAGAGAACAATTGAAAGTCATGGAAGGGAGGAAATATAAAACTATAAGAAAATTTTCCTAAACTGAAATAAATTTTCACACAGAAAGATTCTCAGCACAACAGATGATAAAAGACTCATACATAGGATCATGAAATTTCTGAATAACACAAATAAAGTGAGTAGAGGAAAGAAACAATTTATAATTAAAGGATCAGAGATCAGAATGACATTGGATTTCAGAGCCTGTAGCACTAGAAATAGAAAGCAGATCCATATCTTCTGAGGGAAATGATTTACAACTTAGATTTTTAAACCTAGTATAATTTTCAGTCAGGTATGAGGGTAGAATTAATTCATTCTCAGACATGCAAGGACTCAAAATGATCTTCTGTGACTGTTTTCTCAGAAAGCTACTGAAGGATGTCTTCTAAGATAACATGAGTGTCCAGACACACGACAAAACCAGTCAGGGTCACTCCAGGGGAACTGGGCTGGCACAAAATAATGACACAAGACAGAGAAATACCTTTTTCTTTGGATTCTGTGATGGCCCCTCTGACCCAGCTCCCACAAAGGAGGCAAGGCAGCCAAGAAAAGGAGCATGCTTTGAATCCGGGTTTTATTGGGGAAGGCTATTCGAAAGAACATTTCATCCATATAAGGCAGAGGGGTAATGTTACAAGGGGCAGCCCACTCCCACTGGGTAATGTCGGAAATGGGGATTCACCTGCCTCCAGGTCAGGGAAGCCAGTCTCCACATTCCCATCACTCAAAGCTAGGTGGCGCTCAGCTCCTATGTGGCAGCTCTCGACACATGGGAGCTGGGTGTGGTGGAGCATACCTATAATCCCAGCTACTTGGGAAACTGAGGCAGAAGGAAGCAAGTTTGAGCCCCTTCTGGATAACTTAGACTCTGTTTCAAAATAAAAAGTAAAAGGTCTGGGGGTATGTGGTTCAGTGGTAGAGAGCTTGTGTATCATGCATAAGGCCCTGGGTTTGATCCCCAGTTCTTGGGCAGGGTGGGGGGACATGAGATATGGAAAATATGTGATTCACTACAGAAAGTTGAAGGGAATTCTCAGGATGAGAGAAGACCTGAGATTGTAGCTGAGCAGTAGGCCCAGGGAGCAACTAACTAGTCCAACTGGAACAGGAAGATAGAAGGCTTTGGGAAGGATGTTATGAGGAATTGTTTAAAAATAAATTCTAGCATTTATTCAAATTTAGATAATTTTCTAGCATTTATTTAAATTTAGATAATGTCAAATATTTTGACTTATGGAGCAAATGGAAGAATATAGCTTGCAGGGAACATATTTCACTGTGATCATACAATAAATACTGATTATTATCAAAAACCCCAAGTATATTGTAAGGGTACATTTTTGGGGGTGGAAGTTAGGATGTGGAGATTAGTGGTCTAACAGCTATAGTCTCATATGCTATATTAAGTCAGTAGATGATTTCAAAAGTCAGTAAATTAAAGAATAATAGTATGAACCTATTAGAATTATGGAAGTAAAATACAAAAAGAGACAAACAACTAAAAAAAAAGATGGGAGGAAAGGAGAGATAATTCAAGTGTTGATCATTTTTTACTTATTGTTTTTTGGCATAGTTTGATTATTTTAAAATGTGATAAAAGCTTATATATTATTTGATAAGACTAAAAACTAAAAATAAACATTAATGATGAGTTTCTTTAAGGAACATTAGGATTAAAATGTCTATAGTAAAAGGGGTCAGATATAGAGAAAAAGAAATGTAAGTTTATCTTTTGTATTTAAAAAGACTCTTTTTTCTTTGCTTATTTCTGTTTTTGTTTTGTTTTATCTTAGGGCTTCAAAAACAAACCAAAAAAGATGGGTCACATAAAGCCAGACTTGATTGATGTTGACTTAATTAGAGGTAAGTTTGTTTCTTGTGCATGTTATTATGTTATTTCCTAGTGGAACTATGGATTAGTTTTAGATACCTTTTCTATTTGATGGTATACTTCAGTAGAATTCTGTACTCATCATGTGGACTTTAGCCTTTTTTACCCTTTGCCTTAGAACTGGGTGGTTATGTAAATTACATGTTTTCATAAAGTTGAAAGAGGGATGAACTTGTTGACTTGTTGTTGTGTAATTAAGAAAAACATATTGTTTATCATTCAAGTGACCTGACTTATTTTGAGATCCTATCCTAGAGACTGAGGTAAGAATTTATTATGTTTAATGACCATCAGGTTCTTTTGAACTGAACAGATTATGTACTGAGTTTTGTTCTCATCTGTTTTTTTTTTTTTTAAAGTTGTTGATAGAACTTTATTTTTTATTTATTTACATGTGGCGCTGAGAATTGAACCCAGTGCCTCATACATGCTAGGCAAGCCACAACCCTAGCCCCCTCTCACCCATTTTTGATGTGGTGCTACAAGTGGCCATCAGTCTAGTATATATAAATATTTCTTGTTTTATTGTATGTTTAAAGGCTCAACATTTGCCAAAGCCAAACCCGAAATCCCATGGACATCTCTAACTCGGAAGGGGCTTGTTCGAGTTGTATTTTTCCCATTGTTCAGCAATTGGTGGATTCAGGTCACCTCCTTAAGAATCTTCATTTGGCTGCTACTGCTTTACCTCATGCAAGGTAATTGGAGGAGCTGGAATACACTGTGACAATTTCTTGCTGTTTTTGCTGTGATGTAAGAAGACCTATTGTTCTTATCTTTACCCGTTCATTTGATGGTTGAATGTACAAAGAAATGAAGGGACTTACATTATTTGGGCATCATTTTAAATTTGCTCTGAGAGAACAAACATGATTATTTATTTATTTATTTATTTATTTATTTATTGTAGATGGTCACAACACCTTTACTTTATTTATTTATTTTTATGTGGTGCCAAGGATCAAACTCAGTGCTTCACACATGTGAAGCAATCACTCTACCACTGAGCCACAATCCCAGCCCACAAACATGATTATTTAACGCCCTCTCTGGAATTTCTTTCCCTCTGTCTCAGTGGCCCTGCCTTCTTAGTCTTGTCTTCTGTCTGACTTTTGAATGTTGGATCATCTCAAAATTGAATTATGGTTTATCTTCAGTTCTTTAGGTACTCTTATCAAATCCCATTTCTTTAAATGTAATTGATACACTAGTGATTCTCAGTGATCTGTTGGCCAGATCTCTCTGCTACATTTCAGATTTGTAAATCTAACTGATACTTAATATTTCCATGTGAAAATTTAACAGTTGTCTTGAACTTATGTAAAAAAATTACATCTTGATTTTTTTTTTCTTTGTACAGAACTTGTTCCTCTTTAGGGCTTCTTCATTTCATTAAATGATAAGTCTCCCTACTCTACCCCAGAATTTGCTGTCACATGCAATCTGACACCAGGTCTGTAAATTCTACCTCAGAGTATATCTTGACTCTGTTCATCTGCATCTCCACTGCCACCAGCATAGCCTACACACTGTCATCTCTAGCCTGGACTGCTGGAGTAATGTCTGCGCTGAACTGTTTTTCTACCATTGTTCTTCTCACAGCAGTTAGAGAAAATGCTTTAAAAACAAAAACCATATTGTGTTTTGTTCTCTCTCCTCTTCCCCTTTCTCCTCCATGCTTGCTCTAGTATAATGCTTTATTGTTTTGTTTTGATGCCAGGGATTGAACTCAGAGGCACTTAACTACTGAGCCACATGCCCAGCCCTATTTTGTATTTTATTAGAGACAGTGTCTCACTAAGTTGCTGAGGCTGGCCCTTTGAGGTCCTTCGCGATCCTCCTGCCTCAGCCTTCTAAGCCTCTGGGATTACAGGCATGTGCCACCGTGCTCAGCGTAATGCTTTTTTTCTGCTCCTCACATAGAGCTTTTCTTTTTGTTTGAAACATTCATAAGGCTTTTCAAGTGGCTGGCTTTTTTTCTCATGTTTGAGAGCACATCTCAGATGGAACTTTCATTGAGGCCATCCCCATCTGTGTTTTCCATGAAGTCCTACCATACTCTCCAGGATTGTCATCACTTTTAATTTCAGTATTGCACATCATTTCCTGGTGGTGTTTTTTCTCTGTTCTCACTATGTATAGGGACCTAGGTATATTCTCTCTTCAGTGTATCCCTTGCTTTCCAGGGATATTTTCAGAAAGTGAGCTCTTTGTACTGTGGTTACATGACTTAGAACAAAGGGAAGTTAGGTGACATGAAGGAATATGGGTGATTCTATTTTCTTTTGTCTTTCCAGTTAAAAAAAAAACTAAGTTATAGAGTGGAAAATATGTGTGAATTACAAACCTATAAGTTTATTTTTAAAGTTGTGACAATGTTGTTCATAGAGTTTCTATTTTTTTCTTTTCTTTTTAATATTTTTAGTTGTAGATGGACACAATAACTTTATTTTTTTATGTGGTAGTAAGGATTGAGCTCAGTGCCTCACATCTGCTAGGCAAGTTCTCTAACACTGAGCTACAACCCCTGCCCTTAGAGTTTCTTTAATAAAGGAAATCTGTGCTAACCAGTACAGCAGCTGCTTAACCACATGTGGATGCAGAGTACTCAACATGTAGTGTCAACAAAGAATTGGATTTCTATCTTATTTTCTTTTAATGGTCTTTTTTTAAAATATTTTTATTTATTTGCTTTAGTTGTACACAATGCGTTTTATTCAATAATGTATTTTATTTGTACGTGGTGCTGAGGATCGAACCCGGGTTGCCCACGCGCTAGGTGAGTGCTCTACCGCTGAGCCACAATCCCAGCCCCTCTTTTAATGGTCTTTTTAATGAACATACCATCATTTAAAAGTACTGTTTACTATTAGAGTCTTTTAGCATTTACTACAAACACCTTTTCATAGCTACTTATTATTAGAATAATACCATAATTTACATAACTTTTCTTAGTACGTTTAGCCTGCTATAACAAAGATACCATGGCCTGGGTAGCTTATAAACAACACAGATTTATTTCTGATAGCTCTTAAGGCTGGGAAGTCCAAGATCAAGACATTGGAAGACTCTGCCTTCCAGAAAACATCAGAACACAATTATAGTTTAGCCAAGTTCTTTGCTGCTCTATCACAAGGATTGTTTCCTCCATTTTCCAGTAACACGTTATTTCTTGTTTCTATCCAACACCTCACTGGAGTGGCCTATACTCAACATTGTATCAACATTCTCTTCATGGTTACTTAGGTATTCTCTGAGAAGTTCAAGGCTTTTTCTATTGTTTTCCTCCTGATCCTTCTAAATTGCCTTTAAAAATCCTTATGGAAATCAAGGATTTTCTGTAGACTGTTTCTTAAAACTCTTTGAACCTCTACCCATTTATAATTTCACATTTTCAGGTCTTTGTTACAGTAGCCCCTGCCCCCATTTTTCCATACCAATTTCTGTCTTAAGTCTATTTTGGTTGTTTGAACAAAAATATCCTGGACTGGGTTGCATGTAAACAATATAAATTTATTTTTCACAATTATGGAGACTAGAAAGTCCAAGATCAAGTCCCCATCAGAATTCATGTCTGGTGAAGACCTGCTTTTATGGCAATCTTCTCACCACATGGCTTATAAATTCTTATAAGGGCACTAATTTCATTAGTGAGGGTACAGCCATCTTGGCAAGCTCTTCTTTTGCTATATTTTCAAATTCACTTTGATGATAATGGTATTTCAATCAATTCAACAAATACTTAGTGCCTACTGTGTGCCAGGTACTGATCCAGGCATGTCAGTGAACACAATCACTTCTTAAGCATTTACTTTTTTTTTTCCCATGGGAGGAAGGAAAAAAGAAAAGAAAAAAAGCATTCTTTTGGAAACTCAGCCTTAATCAAAAGTGTTATTAACTATGTATCCATCTGTGTATCTCATAAAGATTATATTATGATAAAATCTGAAAGAACTTGTCTACAAAATTGCAAATGGACATTTTAGAGATCGTTTTTTACGTTTTCCTATTTCTTTCATTATTTATTTTTTGAACATTTCATATACGTATGCATAGAGGCAATATAATATGGTAGTTAAGATGGTAGACTCTGGAGCCCATATGTCTGGGTTCAAATCCCAGTTGAGCTAATTGCTTTCTTTGTAACCTTGGGCCTTGGAAAATACTCTTCCTTTGAGCAGAACAGCACTGCAAAATTTATGTTTTATGGAGCCTTCAGTTGTTCTGTGGTGGAAACCCTTTTGGAATATCTAATTGATTGTGCTGCCAGCAAGGCAAATACTTTCAACATGTTATTCTTCATTTATTTGGCAACTGATGGCTTTATATTTTCACCACGCTAATATGCAGGTGGATGGTATTTGAGAAAATTATTTACTTTTGAGTTCTTTTTAAAATGATAGATTGTAAAAACAGTTTTTATAGATACTAGCATTAATTTTATTTATTTTTGGTACCAGGGATTGAATCCAAGAGCTGATCCCCAGCACTTTTTTATTTTTTATTTTCAGACAGGGTCTTGCTAAGTTACTTAGTATTCATTTTAAAAATGAACTCTTAATGTTTTACATTTTAAAACCTCTTTCTAGTTATAGCGATCGTGTTGTATTTTATGATGCCTATTGTGAACATAAGTGAAGTTCTTGGACCCTTGTGCCTTATGCTACTCATGGGAACTGTCCACTGTCAAATTGTATCTACTCAGATAACAAGACCATCTGGAAATAATGGAAATCGGAGGAGAAGGTAAGATGAGAAATTACCCTATAGTTAACGTATTTTCTGGGAGAGGTATTGTGGAGATTTATAAAATTTTTGATTAAATTAATTTAAAGTTTTTCTTCTTCTCTATATATTTTGCACCAATTTTTGACTTTTTAAAAAACGAATGCTTATTTGCTTTTCTCCTGATGGCTAGGAAACCTTATTAATTTTTAACATCAGGTAGGATTTTGTCATTTACTATAGTTGTTTAAAAGAAAAATTCCTAACTATATTATTCTTTATTAAAATTTATTTTAAATAATGGTTTTGAGAAAGCATTCTGGGGCTAGAGTTGTAGCTCAGTAGCAGAGTGCTTGTCTAACATGCATGAAGCCCTGGGTAAATTCCAGTAGGCATTTTCTTTGAAATTCTGCTTTAATCAGAATTTGTTGAAAATTTACTGTCAAAAAGGATGTTGGTACATTGGATTGGTGCTACCAAAATTTTTACTTTTTTTCAAAAGTGTAACAGTTGATTTCCAAGTGGTCTAAAGGTTTTTTTTTTTTTTTTTTTTTTTTTTTTTTTGGTGCTGGGGATTGAACCCAGGGCCTTGTGCATGTGAGGCTGGCACTTTACCAACTGAACTGTATCTCCAGCCCCAAGTGGTCTAAACTTTTAATCAAAATTGATTTGAATTTTTTACACATTGAATTCTTATCAAGTTTTTTGCTATGTGATATATGCAGGTTTTGGAACTGCTGAAGTTTTCTTCAGTATATTCAGGATATCTCTAGGTTTTTGCTTCCCTGAGCAATTACTAAATAAGATTTTTCCATTTGGTACAATGGATTTCAGTGTTTTCTTATCCCCCCCCCCCCTTTTTTTGTGTGCTGGTGATCAAACCCAGGGCCTTATGCACACGAGATAAATACTCTAAACTATGCCCTAGCCCAACATGTCCTTATTTTTTAATGTTATTTTCAAAACTTTTAATTTTTTTTCTGAAAAGAAGATTCCTATAACTTCAGTTAAATTGATTTAATATTTTCTAGGGAAATTGAGTGCTGTGCTTTATCTCATTGGTATTTGTAGAATATATCATTTAACTGTATAGGTTCTCAATAAAAAGTGATCAGTTGCTATTGTTTTGTGTTGTCCTGATTAAATGTGCAAAAGGATGTTTGTTTTCTAACATCCATATTTATAGAAATGACTTCTTCTGCTAGTGTGTGTCTGAAAGATTCTTGGTCCTAACGTGAAAATTTTTTTCTTTGTGACTAAACAAAATGATAGCATAGTACTTTAGTTTTGAATCTGTTTTTGTCCTTAAATAAGAAATGTTCTTATGTAATTTATCGTCAGTATATGAAAGTAATTACCCTGATTTCAGGGAATCATCTGTTAGTATAATTTTCCATATGGATATTATGGGTACAAATGGAAAAGCTCTTGAATAATCTGAAACTGTGGGAAAATGTTTTTTTTTTTTTTTTTTTTGTAGAAAATTACGAAAAACTGTAAATGGTGATGGAGGCCGAGAAAATATAAGTAACTTCTCTGATAAAGCCAGAGGAATAGAAACTTTGGAATCTGCACCCATTGTTGGTGGTTTTTGGGGGACTCTCTTTGGCAACAGGTGGGAGTCTTGCATTAGAATTTTTAGTTGATTTTGTATTCACATTAATGTTTATAGCCTATATGATACAATTTGCCCATAGGAGTAAGTAGTACAGGCATGTTATCTTTGCGCTGTGATTTTTAAAAATATTTATTTATTTGCTTTTAGTTGTACACAACGCGTTTTTACGTGGTGCTGAGGTTCGAACCCTGGCCGCGCACATGGTAGGCGAGCGCTCTACCGCTGAGCCACAACCCCAGCCCTGCGCTGTGATTTTTAAGTGTTTTTAGAAGGACTAGCCTACTCAAAATGTTATCTGCAATGTCTTTCATGTTAACTATAAATCCAGTAATCTACCATTAAAGTTTCATTTTATTTGATCTTAATGATTTTTTAGACCACAAGATTACAAAAGTATAAATGCTCTGAAAAGGTAAATATTTTAAGCCATATCAGCCAACTTCTTGAGAGAAAAAAAGAATTTAAAAGGATGAGGTAAGTACAAGAGATGCAGCACAGGAGCCTGATGTTGATGGCCTGTAGGACAAAAAAGCAAATGGATTAAAGACAGTTTTACCCCATTTGTAATTTTGCATGTCTGGACAGCACTAGTATGACTCAGAGAAATACTTATTTTATCATATATAAATGATAGTGATTTTAAGTTATTATACAGTTCCTTTTTGAACATGAAGTATGTTCACATCTTTTTCTAAAGATACATTTATATACCTTTTAGTTGAGTGTTTGAGTTCTTGGTGCTGGATTCTGTACCCGGCACTGTGCCTCCCTGTTCTCAGTGATTTTACTGTCTATTTGGGAAGGTAAGAGTAGCAGGTATGGTGCAGTCACAGCAATGTAAGAATATTATGAATGATTGCACGTTGACATGTAGCTTAGCAAATCATTACACGACTGTGTAGCTTACCAATGGAGTTATTATTCTGGGGTAAAGCAGTCAGCAGAAATGATGAGGGAATTGAATCACTAGGTTTTGAAGCCTGTGTGGTTTTTCTAAAAATGAACAGAAGAGAGACAAATCTTCTATGAAGCATTAACAGGCAATATGTGGTAGGAGGTGGCATTGTGTTTGGAAGGATAAGTAGAGAGGACTGTGTACCTACTTCCTAGCAAAACCAAAAGTACACACTTCTTGGTTGACATGAAGAGATTCATATTTTCTGTGTCTCTGAATGAATAGTCTGTTATTTTATACCCTTTGGAAGCTAGAAAATATATTTTCTGAATTTTTTTGATTTCCAAAGAAATATATTGTACTCCTAAGAAAAAAGTTATTTCATGAATTATGTTACTCTCAGAAAAGTAATTAGTAACCTTTTTCTCTCTCTCTCTTTGTGTGTGTGTGTGTGGGGGGGGGTGTGCTGGGGATGGAACCCAGGTCCTTGTGCATGCGAGGCAAGCACTCTACCAACTGAGCTATATCCCCAGCGGCCCCCCCCCCCCCCCTTTTTTTCTTTTTTAAAAATAGGACTAAGAGGGTAAAATTAATACCTAACAAAGGGACTGAGACTGACAATGACAATGACTCCAGTTGTCTCCATCCTATCATGAAGAAGAGACAGTGTCGACCAGATATGAGAATGTGGCAAACAAAAGAGAAAGCAAAATTGTCAGATGGAGACAAGTGCCGTAGGGTAAGATATAGATGAGTGTAACAAAATCTTTTTTCCCCATGTTTAAGATATTCCTATTCTTAGACTTTGCTAAAAATACAAAATAGATATCAATAGGTTTGTAAGTTTGTCCTAACAAGTGGTAAAACCACAGGATATGAGAAAGAAAATATTGATTTAACAGATTAGTGAAGAGGTTGCTGTATGGTATTCCAGAGAAGCAATGATTATATAGTGAGGCCTTGGGAAACTGCTTTCTAGGTGTAGGTGTAGGTGGTTTGCTCTGTGTCTATATAACTAACTGCACTTACTTTACAATCTTGAATTGTTTTCTTATCTTTTAGACTGTGGCATTTAGTCTAATATCTGTTGAGCCATTGCTATGGCTCAGCATTGCTCTAAATGCTTTACTTCCGTTTTTTCAATAACCCTGTGAGATAGGTGCTTTTATTATCATTACTTTTCAGATGAGGAAACTGAGTCCCAGAGGTATGTAGCAAATTGCCTGAGGTTACATAGCTAGTAAGTAGAAGAGCTGGGACTGGGGCTTGGAATTTGACCTGAGCTTGCATTCTAACTACTGCTTAGCGCTGCCTCATTGTCTAGGCTGCTTAGTTTTGGTTTGTTTACTTTTACTGCTTGGTAGTTTTTACATGTTTTTTGTTTTTGCATGTGCAACTTACTAGTGTCTTTTGGGCTGTCCCCTGTGAAGGCATTGCTGTTCTCTTTGTAGGAGGCTTACAGGCGTTTGGGTAATGGGATTTCAGATGATATGTCAAGTGAGGAGGATGGTGAAGCACGGACACAGATGATACTCTTGCGGAGGAGTGTGGAAGGGGCCTCAAGTGACAATGGCTGTGAAGTTAAGAATAGAAAATCAATACTTTCAAGGCACCTAAACTCTCAGGTAATTCTAATTTTTGTTCATAAAAAAGTAAAGGAGTTTATTGCTAAATCATTGAATAGTAACAAGGTGTTTAACATGTTTTCTTGTTGTTTGTTGGTTTGATTTTTTTGTAGGTAAAGAAAACCACTACAAGGTGGTGTCATATAGTACGAGATTCAGATAGTGTGGCTGAATCAGAATTTGAATCAGCAGCCTTCAGCCAGGTAAAGCATCCTTTGAAGAGATCAGTGCTCAAGGTGTATTCTTGAGTGTAATAACTGTTCATTCCTTTACTTGTGGGTTTCCTTAAAGTAGTGTTTATGTGTGCCTAACCTTCCCCCTTTTCTAATTATCCACGGATTTATCTAGCAACTTTTAGATGACTACTCACCCCTAGAAAGAGAATGCATTCTTTTTCACTTTGAGTCTGATTTAAAAAGGATCATAATGATGCTCAAAAAGAGGTTACTCAATCCCTATGTGATGAGATTACTTAGTATTTTTTTCTAATGTAAAGTTTATTCTTAAGTTAATCTGTTGAGGACAGATTTTTGAGAAAGGATCTCTTTCCTTTCTCAAAGAAAGATGGGAGCAGTGAAACAATTT
The DNA here is from genome assembly GCA_025594165.1 of Tamias sibiricus. Taxonomy (NCBI): domain Eukaryota; kingdom Metazoa; phylum Chordata; class Mammalia; order Rodentia; family Sciuridae; genus Tamias; species Tamias sibiricus. The sequence goes on along the minus strand of CM046658.1, from coordinate 104,388,540 downwards.
TCATCATGAAAGCTAAAGGGCATATTTGGAATATGATTTCAGGGGTGAGCAGAGTAGATGGTGATGTGTTTTTTTCTTTTGATGGACAAGGCAATTGGGGTCATGGAAAACCTCTCATTTATGTTTGTACTGCAGGAGAGTGGCATCATCTGCTTTTATCTGTTTGATTATCCTTTAACATGTTGGGATTGGGCCCCTGGGCATGACTAGGTCTACAGTTAAGCTTATGATGGTTAGAGTAGGGGATACCCAGTGTGTCAAAAGGCTCAGCCAACCCCATTGGGCAGGCCCACTGGGTGTGCTCACAGGAGTCACTCCCACCCCAGAATGACTGAGTTGAACAGTCCTATGACTTGGTAATGACTTCTCAGAGGGAGTTCTTTTAAGGTCCTGCTTACTGGGTCATCAGAGTTTTAACATTGAAATGTTAAAATGTATTGTATGAATCCTTATGAGTAAATGAGTATATGGTGATTGGCCTATGGAAGCTTGGCAGTCATTGCTATAGATAGCTTGTTTTAATTTTATTTCAGATATATAATTGTTTTTTAGAGATGAATGAAAAATGTTTTTTAAAATTTTCATTTTAAGTGTTCTAGATCTGGTGTGAGTGGTGGCTCTCGAAGCCTCAACTTGTCAAGAAGAGATTCAGAAAGCACTCGCCATGACTCAGAGACTGAGGATATGTTATGGGATGACCTGCTGCATGGCCCAGAGTGTCGGTCATCTGTCACCAGTGACAGTGAGGGGGCCCATGTGAACACCCTTCACTCAGGGACCAAACGTGACCCCAAAGAAGATGTTTTCCAGCAGGTCTGTGAAGGCAGTAATCATAATAACTTACATTTATTAGGTACTTACCATGTGTCAGACACTGCATAGTCTCACTTAACTTCAGAATAATCCTATATAATACCCAGTTTGGAAATTGAACATAGCTTAAACATGATGATGTTGGGATGAAAACTCAAGGAGAATACTCTAGAGTTGTCCCAAACTCAGTTTTTATCATTTTCCTTTGAGTGGTTGTTAACGTTCATTTTACGTAAGAAGGGTTGTTTGATCAGTATATCTGCCTTGTGCTATATTTTAAAAAACATTGCAATAATACGTGTGAATTATTAGGAAATGGCATCACTTGCTTCTCTAGTAATGCATAAATCAAGCAATGCTTTTAATTTCAGGTTTTACATTAGTCATAAAATCAAATAGTCTCAAAATTGAAAGCCCTCTTAGAAGTTATTCAATCCAGGTATTCATTCCATATCTGTAGAAAAAAATTTTTTTTTCCTACCATCAGTCACGAGGTGATAATAGTTCTTACTTCTTAGGAATATTGTGAGATAAAGTGCTTGGCACAGTGCCTGGCAAGAGTACAACCCGATAAATGTTAGTATTGTTATTAACGTCCCTATCAGATGGGCAGTCAATCTTTGCTTAAAACTTCTGGAGCTGGAGTACTTGTTGTGTCCTGAGACAGCCTATGCCACTGCTGGATAGATGAATGGTCAGAAAGAGGTTTTCAGATCATCCTTTCAGTTGCTTAATGATAGTGGTTATGCTTCTTAATTTCATTGTTCTTTAGCCTTAATGTTTTCATATTGCCTAGCAAATAGTTGGATGATAAATATACATTTGTTTAATTATTGAATTTTCTTGATTCTAAGATAACTTTGATTTAGATTACACACATTCTCTCCCCCCCCTCCACCACACACACACACACACACACACACACACACACACACACACAACCCCCCCAAAATCCTGCTTCAAGCTGGGCATAGTGTTACAACTCTATAATCCCTGTGACTTGGGTGGCTGAGGGATGAGGATCGCAAGTTTTAGATCAGGCTCAGTAGCTTAGTAGCTTAGTGAGATCCTGTCTCAAAGTAAAAAATTAAAACGGCTGGAGCACCCCTGAGTTAAATTCCCAGTATAAACAAGCAAAAATTTCATTAAATGTGTATAATTAAAAAAAAAAAAAAAAACTAACCAGAAATAGCATTCATTGAAGTCTTGCTTTTTCCACCTTTCTATCAATTTGACTGTAAATGTTCTGCACATTCATTCTAAAGTTTCATCTAAATTACATTGACCCTCAATAGTAGAACATAGCATCTAAGACACATCAAAGAATAATTGTGTGAGATAAAATCAACTATGTCAGAATTCATCATTTCCCAGTTCCCACCCACAAATTCTCTCTCTCTCTCTCTCTCTCTCTCTCTCTCTCTCTATCTCTATCTCTTTCTCTTTTTCCCTATGTTTCTGAACGACCCAAAGCAAAACCTCAGAGTCATTCTAGACCCCACTGACTACACCCATAATCAGTCACCTCAGGTCTGACCATCTAAATATCTGTGCACTTGTGTCCACCTGTTCTCTCATCTCCATCCTCCTGTAGCAGCTTCTCTAGCTACAGGCATCCCCTTTCTTTCATTTTCCTCATTATATAGCCAGTGATGCTTCTGAAATTCAGATCTGATAATGCCACTCTCTTTAAAAATCCTTTTTTATTCCTTTTGGGTTGTTTCTGTTCCTTTATTTATTCTATTATATATATTATATATTCTATCTCCAACCATTCCCTCTCTGCTCCTCCTCACATGGTGTTCCTTTTTTTTTGTTTGTTTGTTTGTTTTTTAATGTTTTTTTCTTCACTGTAGATGGACACAATAACTTTGTTTTATTTATTTATTTCTTTATTTTTATGTGGTGCTTAGGATCAAATCCAGTGCCTAGTGCCTCACAATGCTAGGCAGGCATTCTATCACTGAGCTATAACCCCAGCCCTCACATGGTGTTCTTTAACTCAACTGAACTTCTTTCCATTTCTGATACATTCCTGCTCTCGTGTGCTTTGGTTCTTTACACATACAGCTTTCTTTTCCTGGGACACATTCTTCTTTAATACCCATTCCTTGACTTACTCCTTTTTATTTTGTTTTTAACTTTTTTTTTTTCAATATTAGGGATTAAATCCAAGAGCACTTGTCCCTTGAGCTATATTTCCAGCCCTATTTATTTTTTATTTTGGGACAGTCTCACTAAGTTGCTGAGGCTGGCCTTGAATTTGGGATCTTCCTGCCTCAGCCTCCTGAGTAGCTGGAATTACTGACATGTGCCACTGTGCCCACTCCTTTTGTTTTTCAGACAGGTCTTGACTGGAATGACACATCTTTTCAGGACACCTTTCCTTTGTGCTTCTAAAGCACTCTTTCCTTTCTTTACCATCCTGTTTAAGTGACTTTAATTATGTCTCCTTTAGAAGCCCATATGCTTTTCAATAGCAAGAACATGTATCTTGTTCTCTGTTGTATCCAGAGTGCATATTACATAGTAGGTGCTTAATAAATATTTGTTGAATAAATCAATGAATCAATGAATAAAATAAATAAATGGTAGCATTGTGACAGAGAAGAAATATACCATGTGGTCCTTTTCTGAAAACATATATTAGTTTGGGGACACAATGATTATATAGGAAATAAGTAGAGGATGCTATAAAAGCACTGTATAATTAGATGCTAATTTATCTCATACAGACTATAAGCGCTTTTAATTTGAAGAAGGACAAAATTAGTAAGGCGTGTGATTGTTGAGGACCAAATTGGTGAAATTACACTTGAGCTGGTACTGGAGAACAAGACATGTTCTGAAAGGAGGATGGGGTCTGTTTTCTTTGTGGCTGTCTCCTCTTGAGCTAGAGTGCTTTGTGCTTTTCTGTGTCCTGGTTAGACCAGAGAAAGGCTTGAGTCCTCAGTTATTCATGTGGTCTGTAAAGGCTCCTCGCACCTCCCCTACTTTACTTCCTGCTGCTCCCAGTGTAATCTGGTTGCTCTAGAAATATCTTCTTCCTTCATAACCCTTGAATGCAATAAGCTCTACCTCACTTCCTTACCTTTAGAGAGGGAGCAACCTTGGAAATCAAGGAATCCTACCACTCCTCATTATAGAAGACAATTAGCCTCTCCCCAGGTAAGAAAATGGCTTAGTAAAGAAAAGTTAACCAGAAATCTTCATCATATAGGTGGTTATTGAAGTGATGAGCTTTATAAGAGAAGACAGACTAATGAGTCTGAGCATTGCTGAGAATAGTCTGGGAGCTAGACATAGGGTAAGAAAAACTAATGAAAGGAGGAGTGGTTGGAAACAGTTTTATATTTTTCTTCCCAGAACCATTTATTCTGGCTTCAAAACTCAAGTCCTGCCTCTGATCGAGTTAGTGCAATAATCTGGGAAGGAAATGAGTGCAAAAAGATGGATATGTCTGTATTGGAAATAAGTGGCATCATCATGAGCAGGGTAAGAGTAAATAAATTTTCAGATTTTTCAAGAAAAACCACTTAGTGATCAGCTATTTCATAGGAATCTACTCTTTTTTATTGTTTCTTTTGTGATGCTGGGATTGAATCCAGGGCCTTGTATGTACTAGGCAAACACTCTGCCATTGAACTGTAACCCCAGCCCTATAGCTCTGCTTTTGAAACACAGATATATATATATATATATATATATATATATTTTTTTTTTTTTTTTTTTTTTTTTTTTTGTAGTCAGTCTTTACTTGGTGGTAGTTATTAATTTTAATTTTTTATTTTTGGTACTGGCAATTGAACCCAGAGGTGCTTAACCACTGAGCCACATCCCTAGCACTTTTTTGTATTTTATTTTGAGACAGGAACTCTTACTAAGTTGCTTAGGGTTTCGCTAAGTTGCTGAGGCTGGCTTTGAACTCGTGATCCTTCTGTCTCAGCCTGCCGAGCGACTGGGATTATAGGTGTGTGCTGCTGTGCCCAGCATTGTAGTAGTTTTTAATTTTTTACACATTCTCAACATGATCAGTTGTTCAGGTATGCTTTACAAATATTCCTTATCTCATTTGAGTCTAATTGGTAATAAGACATAAATCCATGTCTTTTTTTTTGGTTTGATTTGGTTCTGGGCCTCATACATGCTCAGCATGTGCTGTACCATTGAGTTTACATTCCCCAGCCCAAATATGTATTCCATTTTTATTTTTACTTCTTTTGAAATATTTTGTTTTAAATAGCATTAATAAATACTTTTTCATAACTTCATTTCACTATGAAATAATAATGGAAATTTTAAATTAATTCCTAGGTTAATGCATATCAGCAAGGAGTAGGTTATCAGATGCTGGGGAATGTCGTCACCATTGGATTAGCATTTTTTCCTTTTTTACATCGACTTTTCCATGAGAAGAGCTTTGACCAACTAAAGTCCATTTCAGCTGAGGAGATCTTGACTCTCTTTTGTGGGGCACCACCTGTTACACCTATTATTATTTTGTCTATAATTAATTTTTTTGAAAGATTGTGTCTTACTTGGATGTTTTTTTTCATGATGTGTGTGGCAGAGAGAACATATAAACAGGTTAGTGAACAAGTACATAAAATTTCTTACTTGTTTTTGTGTGTGATAGTCCATTGAGATTTGTTCTCCTGGTTTTGGTATATATGGGTTTAATGTTTGTGTTATTGACAGTTTATAGTTGTGGACTAAGGACTTAATATATTGGTGATATGCCCAAGAAATGTGATTTTGTATGGAAATACAATTTGGGAATAAGCCAGAATAATGTATAAGCACTTGAGTTTGTTTAAGTTGATGATTTTACCAATAGTCTCCAAAGAATATTCCTTGCAAATGTTACAAGTATACCAATTTATAAAAAGGTATTTTGCTATATAATGTGCTTTGCATGTAACAGGGTAATTGAGCTATTAATGAAGTTTTTTCATTGCCCATCTTAGTGGTCACTGATAAAAATTTCATTCTTTTTAACATTTAAAGATTCTGAGAATATTGTTGACAGTTATATAAATATGCATGCAGAGATACATTAGTATATTTCACTTTGTGATTTTCTAACCTCTTCTAGAGATTTTTATTTGCAAAACTCTTCAGCCATATTACTTCTGCCAGGAAAGCTAGGAAATATGAAATACCTCATTTCAGACTTAAAAAGGTGGAGAACATTAAAATATGGTTATCACTGCGTTCCTATCTAAAGGTGAGTTCTTATTTGATTAACAATAGAATATATGCAGGAATACACAAGAGAATGTGTTCATTGAAGTTTCTACCAGCAGCTCCTTGGGCAGTGTAGTTCTGGGTATTGAACAGATTATACCAGTAGCCAAGACTTTCTGTGTACCAAGTTGGATGGGATGTGTTAGCGAAACTGCTAGGGGTAAAATAAAGTCTCAGAAAGAGAAGATAAAATTTAAATTTCCTAGGGCAGAGTAATGAATATTGCATATCTTTTCTGACTTTTGGGGAGATAATACAACTAACATTGTGTGAATGAATCAGTTAACCTCTTAGTATGGAAAGGCATGGGTTTCAGTGTTTGAACTGATGATGCCCAAAGTATGTTAAAAATCCTGTGTCAGAAACTTCTTATGTAGGAAGCAGTGTCTACTTTATATTTTTGTTGACCATGGCAATTTAATTAGAATTCCCTGTATCTATAAAATGCTATCTTTTCCTTATGAAAAGGCATTTTAGTGTGGTTTATGTATAATGTTAAATAAAGAATATTTAACACTTCTCACATTTTATAGTTGATCTGTAAGTTCAGATGCTTTGAAGTCAGCATGATACAATAAGAAATTAGACTTTTTAATTCTTTACTTTCTAAGACTAAGTTATAATTCAGGGTGTCTTTAAACAACTATTCAAAACCACAATACTGTGGAACATCTGTGTATGTGTGGTTGGTAGTGGTGCTTTTTAAAAAAATATTTATTTATTTGTTTTAGTTGTGCACAATGCCTTTATTTTTATGTGGTGCTGAGAACTGAACCCAGGCCACGCACGTGATAGGCGAGCGCTCTACCACTGAGCCACACACAACCCCAGCCCTGGTAGTGGTGCTTTTTAAAAAAGTATTTATATTTTAATTATAGGTGGACACAATATCTATTTTATTTTTATGTGGTGCTGAGGATTGAACCCAGTGCCCCATGCATTGTAGGCAAGCACTCTACCTCTGAGTCACAACCCCAGCCCAGTAGTGGTGCTTTTTGCCAACTCATTAAATGAAAGGGTTAAAGTAAAGGAGATACAACATCAGTTCCAATTTGCAAATTATGTGACTGTAAGATTTAAGATAATTAAAAACAATCACAAATCTTAAAAAAAGAAACTTATGTAGTAAAATTCACAGTTTTAATGTTGTGAGGGCTGTTGTCTCTGACAGTAATCTAAAACATTAACGTGTCTTTCTCCACAGAGACGGGGTCCACAGCGTTCAGTTGATGTGGTTGTATCTTCTGTCTTCTTACTGACACTTTCAATTGCTTTCATTTGTTGTGCCCAGGTAAAAGTTTCATATCTCTTTTAGTGAACAATGGAAATTCTATTATACGGTTTATTTTCTTTTTTAAACCAGGTCATCCTGTGTTTAAGTATACATTTTTAAATGTGTCTGCATGTCTTTTGTGATTTTGGATACTTGTTAATTTTTCTAGTTTTTTTTGAAATAAGTATACAGGTAATTTTGAAGCCCTTTAGCCTATGACCATTCTTAATTTCATTTTAGCTGGTAATTTTTGCCTGATAATAAAACTATCATACCCTAATTTGCAAAATAGTGATTTTCTAACTATACATTTCTTCTACATTTTTTTAGTTGTTACTCTAGACTTTTCTTTTTCTTTTTTCCATGTTTGTTACATGGTGGAATCATGTATTCTTATTTGTATCCAGTGGTTTATAATCTATTACTTTGTTTAGATGCCTAAATTATTCCAGATTTAGCCAGTGGGAACCCCTTGAAGCTCCTATTTCTTTCTTTTTTTGTTTTGATACTGGGGATTGTACCCAGGGGTGCTCTACCACTGAACTACATCCTGGACCTTTTTTTACTTTTTAATTTTGAGACAGGGTCTCATTAAGTTGCTGAGGCTGGTCTTGAACTTGTGGTCCTCCTACCTTAGCCTCCTGAGTTACTGGGCTTATAGGTGTGCACCACTGTCCTCAGCTGCATCCTATTTCTTATCACGCACTTTTGATTTTCTGCGTTGCAAGAATTCTCTTGTACTTCTCCATTTATTGATTTTTAATTTAGTTCTACTGTGGTCAGAGAACATATTCTTTTTTTCAGTCTTTTGAAATATATGGAGGCTTACTTTGCTATCCAGCATATGTTCAGTTGTATTAAGCCTTCCTTCAGTGCTTTGGAAGGATTTGTATTCTGTCATTGTTGAGGGCAACATTCTCCATCAGTTAGCCAAAGTTTTTTAGTTGCATTGCTCACATTGCATGTATATTGTGTCTATCCTTACTCATTTTTTGGTTTGCATCTTCTGTCATCTGTCAGTAGAGGTATGTTCAAGTCAACTATGATTTGTTGTGGATTTGTCTGGTTTTCCTTTTATTCCTGTCCATTTTTGCTTTATGTATCTTGAGGCTCTAATGGGTATATCCAGATTTAGAATTATTAGCCATCTTATTTGTGGATTGATTTTTATGTCCTATTTATAGTTGTTTTTATTATTGATTTTTCTTGAAACCAGGATCCATCAGAAGCACATATTGCATTTAGTTGTCATGTCTCTTAGTCTCTTTAATCTGGAAAAGTGTCAGGCATTTTTTTTTTTTCTTTCTGTGACCTTACAGAATGTCTCTATTTCTAACGTTTCTGCTTGATTTGGTATTAACTATATCAGCTGTGTTTTGGTTGTTTTATATTTTATATTTTTACCTATCCACTTTCATTTTGGGAGTCTCACATTCTAGATATGTGTCTCTATAATTGGCATGTTCTGTTTGGTTGCTTTTTTCTTAATCCAGACTCACAGTGTTTTGATGTATCTGGCCCACTAAAACTTCATGTAATTACTGCAAATACAGATACTATTTGGTACCTGTTTGATCCACCTGTTTTCCTTTTTCTCCCCTCTCATCATATTTTTATTAATCAAATATTCCTTAATATTCCATTTAATTCTCTCCATTAATGTATATTCTTTTACTGTTGTTTTAGTAATCTGAGAGTTTAATTTGTTGACATCTAATAAAATGATTGACAGTATAATCCAATAAAATGATTAATTATAGCTTTTAGTATAATGCAGTAAAATGATTAATTATAGCTCCCTTGATAGTGCTAAGATCTTGGAATACTTTATAATTTACTCCTTCATCTTTTGTATTATTGTCCATTGTTTTAATTTTATATATATTTTAAACCCCAAAAATGTGATTATTGTTTTTTCGTGTAGTCAATTTATATACTCACATATTTACTGTTTCCATTACTTTTCATTATTTCTTACATTTCTGTGTTTCTCTAGGATTATTTTCTTCCTCCCTGAAAAACTTTTTTGCAATTTATTTTATACCAGTATGCTGGTGATGAGCTTTCTGTTTTTGTTTATTTGAAATGTCTTCTATCACTTTCATTTTTGAAGGATATTATTCACTGTGAAAGGATTATAGGTTGCCAGTTAGTTTCTTTCTGTAGTTTTAGGATTCCTCTGTCTTCTAATTTCCTTATTTTATCTTGAGAAGTTAGTTGTCAGGTTTTTTTTTTTTTTTTTTTTTTTTTTTTTTTTTTTTGTACTGGGGATTGAACCCAGGGGCACTTTACCACTGAGCTACTGAGCTACATTCCTAGCCCATTATAAATCAGGTTCTTGAGATTGCTTGAAGTTGCTGAGTTGCTTGAACTTTCTTCCTGCTTCAGTTTTCTGAGTCACTGGGATTATGTGTGCTCCACTGTGCCTAAAAGTTGTTAGTCTTACTGCTGCTCTTTTAAAAATAAATGTCCTTTTTCTCTGGCTTATTTTAATAATTTTTCTTCGTGTTTGATTTTTGTAGCAGTTTGGTTATGATTTGTATATTAACTATTTATTGTTGTGCAACAAATAGTGTAACCTTTCTGAACAGGCAGGCCTATTTTGCTACTAGTTGTTACTTTCCTCCTTCTAGTTACAACTAATTGACGTGGATAAGCCTGACCCAGACTGAGCTAAATGTATTCTTTCTTTTGGAAATTAGAGCTAAGAACCTGAGATATCAGTGATGGATTTTGGAGAATAAAGGTCAGAAGGGGTCAGTGGGTAAGGTTCCAGACAAACCAAAGTTGGCATAAGCCAGAGTTAATGGGGGAAGCAGAAAACATGAGTCTCGTAAGGCCATGAAATTGGTCCAGAGGAGTGTAGATGGGAGCTTTACTGGCTCTAAGCCAGGAAAGATGAAGAGGGCAGCTGCTGGGTGACTTCCTGTCTTTCAAAAGCTTGCATTTGGTTTCTAAAGTTTTCTGTATATTTTTCAGCAAATTATCTTACCTTGGGCTTACTTGGGTAAATTACTTTTTAAAGAAATTTTAAACACAATAAAACTTTCATAAGAAAACTCGATATATTAAGGGCTTGGGATGCAGCTCAGTGACAGAGTGCAAGGCCTGGGTTTCATTCCCAGCACCATAAAACAAAACAAAAAACAAACAACCCAACACATTATAGGTGCTCAATAGATGATAGCTGCTGCTGCTATTATTTGGAATGCAGAACTGATCCTTAGGATTTCCTAGTAATACCAGTGTGATGCATCACACATTTTAGGGAGCTCTTTAGATATGATGTAGATTTAATACTTTCAACAGTGGTTACCATATACTTGTGAGTGGGCAATGGTGGTTAAGGTAGCTGCCAATGCCTATGTCTTGTTGTACTTATTGTGTTATGTTTTTCTCCTTTGTTACTGTTATACCCTTGCTGTCTTTCATGAAAAGGAAAAATACCTAGGAAACTTAAAGAAATGCATATGGTTAGTTAAATAGACAATACTTTATGAGGATTAAAACAATGAATTCTAAATATTAAAATACTGAATTCTTTAAAATGTTTTAAAATTAATAAAGGAGTAATTATATGATTTTAAGACAAATTAAAAACTGAACTTTTCTTGGGTCTTTTAATAGGTTCTCCAAGGACATAAAACTTTCCTAAATGATGCTTATAACTGGGAGTTTTTGATTTGGGAAACAGCTTTGCTACTTTTTTTACTGCGCCTGGCCTCACTGGGGTCTGAAACCAATAAGAAATACAGCAATGTTTCGATATTACTTACTGAACAGGTATTGATTGGTCTTTTCAATTTTGTTTAGTTGTTAGAGATGGCATAATGTACTGTAAAATTTATGCTGCAGATTCAGAGTTGAATCACTATCTGACTTTCTAGCTGTATGACCTCACAAGTCATTTTACTGCTCTGTAATTATATAATCTTTTTTTTTTTTAATTTTTTTTTTTCTTGTGGTACCGGGGATTGAACTCAGGGGCACTTGACCACTGGGTCACATCCCCAGACCTTTTTTGTATTTTTTTATTTAGAGACAGGGTCTCACTGAGTTGCTAAGTGCCTCGCCATTGCTGAGGCTGGCTTTGAACTCGCGATCCTCCTGCCTCAGCCTCCCAAAGTGCTGGGATTACAGGCGTGCGCCACTGCGCCCGGCTTGTAATTATATAATCTTTATATAACAAGTATATTATAACATTTTCCCTAGACACCCCCAGGATTATGAGAATTATGATCTAAGGGACTGAAAATACTTTGTATACTATAAAGGCATTTTACTGGTAGTAATGGAGCATTTTTTTGTTTTTGTTTTTTTCAGAGTAGGAATTGAAACCAAGGGCTATTTGAGCTAATCTCCAGCCCTTTGTAATTGGAGCTGGTCTCACTAAGCTGCTGAAACTGACCTTGAATTTGAGATTCTTGTGCCTTAGTCTCTCTAGAGCTAGGATTATAGACCTGTGCCAAGGGCATGGCTTGGAGCTTGCTCTTAATCTCATACTCTATACCTAGTATTGGATTTTTTTTTGGGGGGGGGTACCTGGAATTGAACTCGGGGGCACTCAACCATTGAGCCACATCCCCAGCCCTGTTTTATATTTTGTTTAGAGACAGGGTCTCACTAAGCTGCCTAGGCCCTTGCAAAATTGCTGAGGCTGGCTTTGAACTCCATCCTCCTGTCTCAGCCTCCTGAGCTACTGGGATTATAGGAGTGTGCCACCTTGCCTGGCTTGAATCTTTAGATTACTTGTCATTTAATATGTTAAATCTCTTTGAATTTCTTTATCAGCTTTAGAATACATCATTCAGTGTTTGGAAAATGTGTATTTTTCAGTATGTGAATATATACTAAGAATGAGAAATGTTTCCTGTAAATACAGAGTGGTATAAAGTGATTTTTTTTTTAACTTGGATTTTAATTTCAAGTTTATTCTTAAAACTTGTTAAGTAAAAACATTTGGAATCATTAGTTTTTTGTTTGTTGCCTTAGAATCATAGTGGAGATTTCTTTCTCTAAGGAAAAAAAATAAGGAATTAGCAAGTTAAAAGCAGTTATTTTCTTTCTTTCTACAATGTTTAATGAGCATATTAAATTATTTAGGAAATACTGAGATTAATAAAATAGTTTTTGAACTCTAGGAGTTTTCATGCTAATTATAATTAATTTAAATATTTTCATTGTTTTGATATTTAAATTGCTTCATCATTACTGGTATTTTCTTTATTAAGTAGTTTTTCTTTGCCAAAGGGAGACTGATTAGGGATGGGGGCTAGGGTACATGACATATGTTTTCTGTAGAAAGAGCTGCAATTTTTCAAGTAAAATTCATTTTACTTGAAAACATGGCCCTCAAAATCTGCCAGGTTTTATGCAGTTTAATACATATGTATCCTTTCTTTGAAATTTATCTTATTCTTTATTTCTTCCCTTAGATTAATTTATATCTTAAAATGGAAAAAAAGCCAAATAAGAAAGAGCAGCTCACTCTAGTAAACAATGTATTAAAGCTGTCCACCAAGTTGTTAAAAGTAAGTACTATCTTATGAGATGATTTTACTATGATTTAAATTAAGTCAGCTTATTTTCTGAGAAATAGCAAATGGTGAGGAGGCCCTGGAGCCAAGGTGTCAAGGGTCAAGGTAGAGGTCAGGGCCGGAGCTTCTGGAGGCAGGACTGAAGGAAAAAGAGTGACTCCCCATCACCACATTGGGCCACATGGTGGAAAACAAGCAGGACATGTTCACAGAGGAGCTCTGATCTGCCTCTCTTCCCTGTCAAAGAACCAGAGGTCATTGACATCCCTCACAGATGAAGTTTTGCCTGTGTAAAAGCAGACCCACACTGGCCTACAGACCAGATTTGTTACCATCAGGGACTGAATTAGCCATGTTGGTCTGGGTATTAGTGCTCCAGGGAAGTTGCCAGCACCATCTGAGGGGTTATCAACATGGTTAAGTCCTCTGTCATCCCTGTGTGGCAAAGCTGCTGGAGGAACAACGTAGGTAAGTCTCATGCTGCCTTTGCAAGGGCACTGGCTGCTGTCTCTGTGTCAGTGGCCTCATCCCTGCATCCAGAAGTACTAGCATTGTCTGGGCCTCTATGCCCGAAAAGCTGCTGCCAATGACTGGTATCCATCCCTGCTACACCTTGGCTAGGGGGTGCACTGCTACCATGGCAAACTTCACCAAGGCCACCCTTGATGCTATATGCAAGACCTACAGCTGTCTCATTCCTGACCTCTGGGAAGATGTGTGTTTACCCAGTCTATCAGGAATTCTCTGCCAAGGCCTACAGACCCACACCAGAATCTCTGCACAAAGGACCCAAGCTCCATTTGTGGCCACCACATAGTGTATTTATAGAAGAAAAGTAAAGTGAATTAAGCTTGTTTTTAATTAGTTAAATCAGTACTTCTTAGAAAAGACCCTAACAACAAATAGGTGCGTGGCTAGATTAAAAATGATGAACTGATGGTTTGGGGTTAATGAACTGTATAAGAAAAAATTTCCTGTGTTATTACCCAGGTTCTGATGACTACTGATGTCTATCAAAGTTTTTTTTTTTTTTTTTTTTTTTTTTTTGGTACCGGGATTGAACTCAGGGGCACTCGACCACTGGGCCACATCCCCAGCCCTTTTTTGTATTTTATTAGAGACAGGGTCTCACTGAGTTGCTAAGTGCCTTGCCATTGCTGAGGCTGGCTTTGAACTCGCAATCCTCCTGCCTCAGCCTCCCAAGTGCTGGGATTACAGGCGTGCGCCACCACGCCCGGCTATCAAAGTTTTAAATTACTTTTTTTCCCCATGAATGACACATTGCTCCAATCTACCTTAAAAAGCTTAGGTTGTAGAAAAGTAGGTAAAGAGTAGACTATGGATTTTTTTTGAGGGTAGCTCTTAAATACTAACAAGAGACATCCTTAAGCAGTCTTCCTCACCTGAGACTTAAAAAACATCAAGAAATCACTGATAGCTATTGAAAAACAGTGTCTCATTTCAAATTCTTCCATGTTTTTGTAGGAGCTGGACACACCATTTAGACTCTATGGACTGACAATGAATCCCTTAATCTACAATATCACAAGAGTAGTTATCCTCTCTGCTGTATCAGGAGTTATAAGTGATCTTCTAGGATTTAATATCAGAGTAAGTGTGACCTCCACTCTGCAGCATCTTAGTCTTTTTTTTTTTTTTTCTTTTTCTTCAGGTAGTTGTCTGAGTTTTATTTTACTTTTTTTTTTTTTATTAGAGCTTATAGTTGTATCTTAGTCTTAAACAGTGCTGTGTATAATCGTCTGTGCTCAAAGCACCAGGATAACTCTGAGGTAAAGAAATAGGCATTCTGCTCGGTGGCCTGCAGGCTTCTCAGCTTAGGTTTCCTCATTTTAGACAAGTACAATAGACAACTATTGTCTGATCCAAACCTCAAGTTTAAGTTTAATGTTAATTTAATTGCATGGGCTAGGTAATGGGCTTCTGATCAAGGGAGATATACAGAGGTAGAATGAATGAGAACTAACAACACATGAACTGCAGTGTGTCATTGTTTTTTGTTGTGACAGGGATTGAACTCAGGGGCACTCAACTCCTGAGCCACATCCCCAGCACTATTTTATATTTTATTTAGAGACAGGGTCTCACTGAGCTGCTTAGGGCCTCACTAAGTTGCTGAGGCTGGCTTTGAACTCGTGATCCTCCTGCGCCAGCTTCCCGAGCCACTGGGATTACATGCGTGCTTCACTGTGCCCAGCTGTAGTGTGTCATTTTTAGTCCTGGAATTTTCAATGATTTTTCACTCTGATGTTCTATGGTTGCTGTTGCCAGAGTTGATAGTTTTTCTTTTTAGGTAAAGATTCTTGGTTCCTAGTCAGTGAGTAAACCTCTACATTCCACTTATCTTAAAATTACCTTTTTTGGTGCTTCTCTTTTTTCAGCTGTGGAAAATTAAGTCATAAGCTGAGTCACGTGCCAGGACTCTCCCCTGGCAGGCATCAGTACTCACCCATGGAGGAAAGAGATGACTACAAAAGCCAGTTCGACACTCACCTGCACGACCACAGGCACAGGTTCTCTCAGCTCTGCCCAATCTAACAAAGGGTGTTCCCTGAGGAAGAAGTCCTTTTTCGCCTATGTGTGCGTGTTGAGCACCTGCACTTTCATGGTTTTCAAACAATATGAATAGTCTGCAGACTAAAGACTGTGTGTGTTATGGTAACACAAGGAGAATTTTCTAAGTTAGGCAATTTATTCTGGGCACTTCAGTACTGTGATAGTTAAATTTCCTGGATATAGTCTTTTGGGTAGCTATGTAGATGCCCAAAGCATGAAGCAAATATCTTTTACTGGAAATATGCAAATTCAGTACTTTTCTATTACAGTCTATAGAATTGGAGATTTCTCTATCACAGAGATCAAACAAACTATTTAGGTTGAATCCAAATAAAAGAACTTTACTGGAGAATTTTGGTTTCTAGGCTTTCTTTTGTGGTTGAAGGAAAAAATAACATTTGAACTGACAGCTTCTACTCAATTGTGGAGAAATTTTTAATTAGCTTATGATTTTGAATTCTAATAATTATAGCTGTTGATGAAAAGGTCATGTGTAAGTACTTCAGTATGAGAAATGTAAGTTCATGTATTCATCTGTGTCCATCCAGCCTGGTTTCTGTGCTAATGTTGTGCAACTCAACATGTCTAGCCTTCAGTATAATTTCAGGTTTTTGGTGTCTGTAATCAACAAGCCATGCCTTTGATGCTGTAGATTCTCTTATCAGTGTCCCCTATTATATGCAGGTACATATACACATGTTAATGAAAACTTCATCATTCTTTTTCATTAAGTTACCTGCTTTGAAGAATCTTTTGAAGCAGATTGAAAGCCTGAACATTTTAATGATGAGGTTTTGTAAAACTTGATTATTACATGTAAAGCATGTATTAATTTACAATCAGTATATCAGTTATACATATTCTATATACAGGAAGATTTGTGTGAGGCTTCAAGATAAATTTATCAAGAGTCCAGGAATTGAGGTCAGATCTTTCTGGGCTTAAATCCTTTCTCAGCTCAGATCCTTGGCCCTGCTGATTATTAGCGTCATAATCTGGGACAAATTAACCTCTTTGTATTTCAATTTCCTCACCTGTTAAATATAATTATAACTACCTAACAGGGTTGTTATGGTTAAATGAGATTATCCTGTAAGGTTCTTAGTATGGTGTAAAGAACTTAGTAAATTCACAGTAGACGTTTGTTATTACTAAAGTTCTTTTAAAATCTCACTGTGATGATAGAAACATGAAATAAGGTTGATGAACTAGAAGTGGATCACCAACAATTTGCAGTCATTTCAAATGCTCATGGGAGTTGTAATTTTTTTCATGGTAAAGCTCATTATAGTGATTTATCTGTAGAAGGAACTGTTCTGTAGAGGTACTTCAGTGTCTCAACAGATAGTTCATAGAAACCCTGGCTTTACTATTTTCCCTGAGGAAAAACAGTAATTGTCTCAAATTCAAGATTGAGCTTAGTACAGATGAACAAACCTGATGCCTTCATGTTTTTTCCCTACCAAAAAATTGATATTCTAATCTGAAACTTTTGCATAGTGAATTATAGTAGTTTCCTCTTGTGGGCTCCTTCAGCTGTGATTTTGGTGGTACATAATTGGTTTCAGTTATTTTTCAGATGGGTAATATTGTATGTAATTAATAGTTGATCATGTCAGAAACTTGGGAATTACTCTTGATTTCTTGCTCAAACCTCATATTCACTGCTTTTGGATATTTTTCTGGTCAGTTCACTTTTCTCCCTTCCTACCGCCACTGCCCTAGTCTATGTTGATATTCTTTGTTTTTTTGAATAATTTTCTGCTGGTTCTGTTCTTACCTATTCATGGTTCCCCTCTTCCCCAAGCTCAGTCCATTCTTCTCAAAAAAGTACTACATCTTCTGAAATGTCAGTCTCATCATTTAGAATCTATGAATGGTTTACTGTCATTTTGAAGATAACCAAAATATATAGACTCACTCTGTTGAGAAATAGTTTGAATCTTTACATTAAAAATATATTTTTGCTGGGTATAAAATTCTAGGTTTAAAAATGGGCTTGATCCCTTCCTGGATTTTGTCATTTAAAAAAATATATTTATTTATTTACTTTAGTTGTACACAATGTAATGCATTTATGTTTACGTGGTGCTGAGGATCGAACCTGGGCCGCACACGTGCAAGGCGAGTGCTCTGCCGCTGAGCCACAACCCCGGCCCCAGGTTTTGTCATTTTTTAAAAAAATATTTATTTTTTAGTTGTAGTTGAACACAATACCTTTATTTTATTTATTTATTTTTATGTGGTGCTGAGGATCGAACCAAGGGCCTTGCACATGCTAAGCTAGTGCTCTACTTCTGAGTCACAACCCCAACCCTTTAATTTTGTGTTTTATAAAAATCACTTTTGGGGCTGGGGTTGTGGCTCAGCGGTAGAGCGTTTGCCTAGCATGTGTGCAGCCTGGGTTCGAACCTCAGCACCACGTAAAAACGCATTGTGTACAACTAAAAGCAAATAAATAAATATTTTTAAAAATCACTTTTATTTTTGTTCATTTTTTAAAAACTGTTCTTCAGATTTTTATCTTTGCTATTTAATTTGTGCAATTTAATTGTAATATGTATCTGGTATAGTTTTCTTCATGGTTTTTGTGTTTAGGTTTGTTGGACTTACTGAATCTTTGGGTTTTTAGTTTTCATATTGTTTTATATTTTCACATGATCAAACTTGGAAAAATTTTGGCAATTAATTTTTTTTTTTTATACTTCACTCTTACCCATCTCCTTCTGGGACTTGAATTTACATTGTTTCCCCCAGTCATTTTAATTTCGGATGGTTTCTTTTGTTGTAACTTCATCTTCTCTAACTCTGTTCTTTTGCACTGATTTGCTAATTCCATCCAGTGTATTTTTCATCTATAAAAGTTTGGTTTGATATTTTTAAAAAAATCTTCCACAATTCTCCTTCGTATATTTTTTCCATGCCTTATTTCACATAATCTATTCATAATCAAAATAGTAGACAAGGATATTAAATAAACAGCTATCCAAGTAATTTGTGGGCTTGCTTTTTAAAAATTTTTGTCCTCATCAGGGTCATATTTTCCTTTTTAAAAATTTGCCTGGTAACTTTTTATTGGCTATGAATTTTACATTGTGTGTGTATTCTTTTTGTAATCTTTTAAATACTCTTGAGCTTTATTTTGGAATACAGTTACTTGGAAACAGCTTAATCACTTCAAGGCTTGCTTTTATAAGCTTTGTTAGGTGGGCTACACAGTTTTTAGGGCTACTTATCTCCACTGCCGAGGCAATATACTTCTGAATATTGTACCTCACTCATATTGTTCATTATGAGGTTTTTCCACTTTGGCTGTGGGAACATGTATTGTGTTGAGTCAGCAGTTTTCCTGCGTGCTTCTTTTTGGCGGTTCTGTCTCTGTCTCTGGGTACTTCCCCTGGAGCTCAGGCTGGTCTGTCCTTAGCAAGGACTTGAAAGGAACTCTCTGCATGTACCTGGAGCTCTCTCCTCCAGCTGAAGCTGCTTTTTCTGGTGCTCCTTCCTAGCCGCCCTGGCCCAAATTCTCAATTCTGTTTTCTCAACTCGGCAAGCCTACTTGGTTCTGTTTGGGTCCTCCCTTCCCAAACTGCCACTGAGGAGCTGCCACTAGGCAGTTATCTGGAGCAATCATGGGGTGCACCTTAATTCCGTTACCCTGTGCTGCCTGTTGTCCAGTATTCATTTTTCACATTTGTTTCAGTTGTTTCAAGGAGGAGAGCAAATGTTTTCTCCACCTTAAGTGATGCAAAGTTTACCCAGTTGCTCAAGTCAAAGGCTCCTTCCTTATCTAATCCAAGTCTAGTCACTTCTGTATTCTTACCTCTACTAGGTTAAGCCTCCATCACATTCACCTGGTCTGCTTCCATTATTGCCTACCACAATCAGTTCTCCCCAGCCATGAGTGAGCTTAAAACATCGGAAATATACTTCCATCATTCCTATTTAAACCTTTCCTGGCTTCTGTGTTGCCTCCAAGGCCCTTCTCTATTAGGCCTGCTTCCTCCCCAACTTTACCTCCTTCATTTACAGCCTCACCTCTCTTTACCTATGTCAAAGGACAGGGGGTCAAATGAGGTCCTTCCAAGGGGGCAGTGGTACCTCCACTTGGCCTGCTTAACTTACACTGCTGAAAAGAATTCCAGGATGTATCACAAGCTAGGCACACGCAAACTTAAGAACATCAAAGGTAAACTTATCCTAAAGGCAGGAATGTGTATGGCCCCTCTCAGAGGAGTAATGTGCCCAGGATTGAGCTCTCTGATTATATATATGATTTTCCTGGTAAGAAATGTATAGATTTTCAGGAAAGCTTCTTTGGAAATAAATCCCATGACAATCATTTGATATTTGGGGTTCACAATGTTCTTTTTGGTTAAGTAGTCTAGCTGCAAGTCAGTTGCAGGCATATTATGTAAGACGTTGAATCTGGTGACATTTCAATTGATTATGGTTTTGTTCCAGTTTGTCTGTTATGAGCATATGCTGAAGGTTTTCTTCATCTACCTAAAGTGTCATGCTTGTAGATCTGGGTCTTCATCCTCTAAGGGTCTTTCTTTCTCTTCCCAAGAGCCTACCTAGCTCATGACCACCACAACGTAACATACCAAGTTCTTTAGCATTATTAGACTTTTGCAATTTTTTTTTTTTTCTACTGGGAATTAAACCCAGGGGTGTTGTACCACTGACCCACATCCCAGTCCTTTTTATTTTTAAGACTGGGTCTTGTTAAGTTGCTTAGGGCCTTGCTAAGTTGCAGAGGATGGCTGTGAACTTGCAATCCTCTTGCCTCAGCCATCAAGCCCAGCTTGCACACTTGTTTCTTCTGCCTGGAATATATTTCTTTAGGTTTACCCCTTAGCTGGCAGCTGCTTCTCTTTCAACTCCCAACTCCTTTTAATAACAGTGAAGTAGTTATCAGTTGTATCACCCTGTCCATTTCCTTTTCATGATCTTTATCAATTCTTTTTCCTGCTGTGTGTTATCTTTTTCACTAAAGTGTAAGCCCCTTGAAGCAGGGATTTTTTTTCCTTGTTCACTCCTAGGTTCCCAGAACACACATGACCCCAGGATAGGTGCTCAGTAAACATGTACAGGATGAATGAACAATAGACCTAAAGTCTGTTATCATTCATGTGAATTTTTCCCATTATAATTGAGGAGTTATAATTCATGGTTCTCCTATCCTCAGTGCTTAATTTATCCCTATATAATTTCTAGAAACTGGTGCTTTTGAGTCCAAAAGGGATGAGATTTTGGTAATATTTACGTTACTGAGAAATCAAACCAAGATGTAAAGCTAGAATTATGTTAAATTATTCAATCATTTAATTGGAATAGAAATAACCATAAAAGTGTAAGAAAAAAATGCCTATCAACTTAATATTTCAATCTGCTGTTGTAGTGGGAAAAACTATCCCTCCTGCAATTGTCATGGAGGTTTGATCTACAAACTTCCCAAATACAACTCTGGCTGATGTATAATATAAACACTTGAGAAGTTGAATAACCAAATACTTGCCTAATTGGAGTATGGTTTTTTCTTGACTTTCAGGGATAGGTAGAAAATTCTAAATTCCAGGATGTTTCACAAAGTATAAATGTATGGGTTTATGTTCTTACTTTTGGCTCACTGTATTTAGAGGTAAGTCGATCTCTGCACTGTAAAAATAATCTTTCAAATTAACTAAATGCATTTTTGAAAATTTTTAGATTTTTAGATTGACATACTCATAACAGGCCAGAATAGGTCTTGCTCCAAAATGTACTGTATGATTGGGGAACATTAAGAAGTGAAGCTTAATCTAATTTATACATGTATTGTCTAGTAATTTTATCTTTTGCTTCTTACAGTTATTGGTGCCCATGTTGAATGATGTAGTTTAAGTGTCATGAGTATGCAATAATTCTATACCTCTCTTGCAGAATATTTTGAGCCAATAAACTACAGATATTACCCAATTTGACTAAGGATGTAATAAGCTTCTTATTTGTGAATTTGTTAATTGTTCTGGGGTATTGTAAATATTATAAAATAGACACCCACAGGATTTTTTGTTAAAATAGATTAATACTAAATTAAAGCACTTGGCTATGTTTTCATATTTTTAATGTATAAGTAAGATTGAGTTTTCTGTTGAATTCCAAGTCTTTGTAAGAATTCATTTATGTAGTGCTGAGGATCGAACCCAGGGCCTCGCATATGCAAGTCGAGTGCTCTACCACTGAGCTGTAGCACCAGCCCCAAGAATTCATATTCCCTTTTTGTACTTAATGCTACTTGTATAGCATCACTGAAAACATGTTAGTGATTTTCTTAAACTAATTCAGCTAACTAAAGATTCTAGATTTTCTTTAATTATGGCATGATTTAAACAAGTCATTATATTGCTGACAAACTTTTACTACCTAAATAAACATACCTATTACTGTTTAAAAAGCAGAGGTAGCTTTTAGGCATTGGAGCATGCCTTGATGATGTATGAAGTAACTCTGATGTACTCCTCGTATCAAACTGGAATGTCACACTTTGTAACAAGTGTGTGTTTATGCCAGTGTTCCTTAGTCTAAGAGCACATTACGGGCTAAGGTCTTAAAAACATATTTGTGGCAAGTCAGTAGGCAGAATGCCATAGTTTAATCTGTAGTTTCCTTGCTTGCTTAAAACCCAACTCTCTCTGGGTAGTAGACATGAAAGTCTTCATGGGTCCATGTGTTTAAAAGTTTGTGGCTTTCTATTTCTACATGACAACATCTTACTCCTTTTTTTGGGGGGGTGTTTCTGGGCAATGAACCCAGGGGTGCTCTACCACTGAGCTACATCCCAGCCCTTTGTAATTTTTGCTTTGAAATAGGGTCTAAGTTGCTCAGGCTGGCCTTGAACTTGCATTCCTCCTGCCTCAGTCTCCTGAGTCACTGGGATTACAAGCATGTTCAACTGCACTCAGCTATTCGCTTTTTTAACAGCAAGATAGTCTTGAGTAAAAATAAAATGCCAAATGCTTTTCTGAGTCCAAGATGCCTGAAATAGGAGTTGAACCTGTTCAGAGCTGCCTTGATTCAGAGGATGGATGTGACTATATGAAAACACAGTGCTATAGGATCTTAGCCATCTGGTCTCACCAGTGAGATGCCAAGACACCTCTGCCTGGGTGACCAGTAAGACAAGACTATTTTGCTGTGACAGGTCTTGGGGGTGGGGGCTGGGAACTAGGGTATTAGGTTTTATTTTTAGTGTGAGCTCATGCAATGGCAGGTAGAATTTTTCTCCTCAAGAATATTAAGTTAACCAGGGTATGGAAGTAGGTTTAAGGCATTATGCATACTAAGGGTTAAATGAAATCAAAACAGTTCCTTCTAAAAGTAAGTTTAGAAGTAAGTAAAGTAAGACCCACAAGCCTAATGTGAATGGCCATAGTCTGATGAAACTGACTCACAAATATCTAGTAACTGCATTTCTAAAGAAACAAACTGTCTTTTCTCCCTGATAGTGTAACATAGAGTTTGTTAGTAACAAATTATTTATAATGAAATATGAAAAATGGACATAATGTTATTTAACACACATTTTATGTATGGATAAGTTTAACTGTACAGGTAAAGTCACATTATAAGAATCTTCTTGATTGCTTTTTTTTTTTTTTTTTTGTACTGGGGATTGAACCCAGGGGTGTTTAACCACTGAGTCACATCCCCATCCCTTTTTAAAAATGTTTTATTTTGAGACAGGATCTGACTAAGTTGCTTAGGGCCTCACTAAGTTGCTGATGCTGGCTTTGAACTTGTGATCCTCCTGCCTCAGCCTCTTGAGTTGCTGGGATTACAGGCATGTGATTGTACAATTTTTAATGGTTTGTTACTTGGGACAAAATCTATTTGAGGATTTTGACCATGATGGGAACTAGATCCACAATCAGAAAACACCATTAAACAAAGGTAGTGGTCAAAGAAATGCAGGCCATGAACTGTTTTTTTTTTTTTTTTTTTTTTTTTTAATATCTATATAAAAAATAACGAGCAATTTACAGATCTCTTTCTCTAATCAGAACCTCGTGTATATATAAAGGTACTGTACATATATATAAACATTTACAACCAGTACATCCATATTTTGCTCAGCATTCCAAGGCCACATTGCTAGGTCAGTATATAATAAGTACAGTGACAAGTTACTTAAGAAGAGCCACATCAAACTGACAACATATGACATCAAAGTTATGTCACAGTTAACAATAAAAATAGGATTTTTGTCACTAATTGTGGACTATAGGGAAAATAAATCATTTCTTAGCATTTATCAAGCCTTCTAATTTTGCTCTATTCAAGTAGTTACAGTAGATGGTAAATATAGTTCTGGATGAAAGGTGATTTCAAAAGGCTCACTCTGGGAAGCATGTGTTATCTACAGGGGCTGATACAGTTGTTATATTAAAGAGTTTCACAGTCAGACTTGCAGAGGGAAGGGCCTGAATGTAATGTGTTTCACAACAAGATGAACTCAGGGTGACAGAACAAGTGTGTTCAAATACTCCATGAATGTTTTATTCTGAGAATGTGCCTGTATTTATAGATGCTACTGAATGCTGCTTCAGGGGACTGAAAAACTTGGGTCTATTTTTTGGAGTTAAACTCATCTCTAACTTCTAGCAAACATCTTTAGACTTTTTAAAAAGAACTCTGAAAAGTTTTACAAGTCAAGCAAACATTTAGTCTCCCTTTTTATCTTAAAATATGTTAATGCAGCTAAAAGTTAAAATCAGGACCCAGCACATACTATCTATCTTATTTGTCCTGACTTGCGGGGCAGGCCCCACACAGGTTTTTTTGAAACACCAGAACTTGCACATCTGCCAGATGAGCTGGTACTTTTATCTGGTATGAAACTGGTTTCATAATTATATCCTTTGTACAATCTAATATTTGACTCTTCAAATATATATTATATATTAAAGACTAATTTTAGTAATAGATACAACCCAGATATCCAGAAATAGATAGTTGCTAGTTTTCTTTGAAAAGCAATAAGCAGTATTTCCACATGCTTTTTTGTCGGAGGGGAATAAGGGTGACCTGAGATGCTGTAACTACATCAGGGTTGGATAGGAGGTGAACTCTTGTTTAGAGAACGTCCTCATTTTGAACATTCAATTTATGTAGGTAATATCTTTAACAGCTACTTGGAACACCTATCCAGCGAAATTAAAGTCATAAGAAAGCATTAATCTCTCTCTTTTTTTTTTAACAGTAGTGATGTTTTGGAGTTTTATTTTTAAACTGGGACATCATTGGTAGCTGTTATAAGAGGCAACTGCCATCTTTAATGATGAGCTAATCTCTTCTGCAAGGACTCAAATATTTCTCTCTGTAAACATGCAACATGCTATTTGAGAACATCAACTTCCAAGCCAAAACTAACTTTTTCATTACTGTGAAAATATCTGAATGAGAAAGATAAAACAGACATGATACAGCAGATAACTTGGCACAAATACAAAGTGAGTTGTGACCACGTTAATATCAACATATACCATTTGTTCAGACACTCATGAAGACGAGCCAGGCAGCCTGAGCAGATCATGTCAGAGGAGTGCGTAGACGCAGCTCCTTCCTGAGCGTTAGGGAGGGCAGCCAGGGAAGGCTGGTTCTTAGCAATCCTAAAGGCCCTTCATGCAGCCTAGGTAGCTCGATGCTCAAATTAAAATGTATTTAGGTATTTCAGACTTCCTGAAGGGAAACAAAACAAAACAAACAAACAAAAAAAACACCTTTTGAGGTGGGGAGGGGGGCAAAGTGCTCTTTCACTTTGTTTTTCACCAAAGGTCACAGCCGTTTCTCGGCCACGCCAGTAGTGCCTGTGACTTTCTTTGCACTTGGCACTTTCCATGGCCCTGGAGTTATTGGTGCTTTCTTAACTGGAGAGCTACTTTCAGGTTTGACCCTTCCACCCTCTTTGCCTTGGTTAGCTGCCTCCAGATCTTTTCCTTTGTGATCATCTTCAGATTCCTGCTTCAGCTTCTTTTCTGATACTTGGATGTTTTCTCCTATTTTGTCTTTACTAGGGCGTGTTTCTCCTGTGGTTGCTTTCCTTCCTCTTTCATTGTCGGACCCTACCCTACCTGCAGTGTTACTATTCTTTTTGGATGGAAGAGACTTTTCATCCATTCTCTTGCTTTTTTTCTCTGGAGACCTTGTTCTGTTTTTTTCCAATGGACTCTGCTTCAGCTCTTTCCTGATGACACCTGATTTTTCTTTCCCTTCTGGGATCTGTTCAGCATTGTCGCTAGCATGGCCCGCTATTCTTTGACTCTCGCCCTCTAATAATTTTATGCTAGCATTTGATGGGTCTTTGCCTCCTTCAAGTTTTTGCTGCTTCTTTGGGCTAGAAGATCGTCCTTTGCTTTTTCTGCAATGATTCTGTTCAGAACCTGCCTTGGAGCTAATCGGACAATTTTTATTCTCCCCTTTTCTAGGGCTCAGTGATCCATCTCTGGGTTGCCTTTTGGGGTCATTTTTTAGAGGAATGGGATTTTTTCCCAGGTATTCCTCTGACTGATGATTAGCTGACTTTTTGGGACTAGCAGATCTACCTCTTCGTGTAACACCATTTTCTATTTTCAGATTTTTCTTGTTCCGGTTCCCAGGACTGTTGGTTGGATCCCCCTTGTTCACATTTTTATGGAGAAGAGACTGATGCTTTATTTCAGGCTGATTTTCATTTAAAGTGCTATTCTTTTCAGGTATAGTGTCCTTTAATTCTTCTGCCTTTTCATATATCTGAACTCTCATTAGAGATTCTTCAGTTACTGGTACATGACACTCTTCAAATATGGAAGCAGAATGTAAAGATGGGGGAAATGGTGACTGTTCATCATAAATCACATTGGAAGATGAAGGATTATTAATATCCCAATCACCTAAAAAAGTGATTTGAATGGAACATTATTACATTTTAGAATTATACATAGGAACAGTAAGTTTGAACTTTGACAGCCATTTGGATTGTACTGACTGCTTATACAGCCTGAGGATGAGTACGTCACCCAGTTTATGTTTATGTATCTCTCTGTAAAGACAGATGTGTATGGACATCTGTTTGTACATGGAGGGTAGACTATTTATGTACATAAAATAATACTTATCATTTTTCCAATTATGTATAATTAGTGAGATAACATATGATTTGTAGATTCTTTATTCATAAAGCCCAGTCACTGGACCAAATGACACGGTCCAAAAAGCTTACTGATTAAGGTGTTATCAATGGGTATCACTTAAAGATATGCCAAAATCACTAATAAAGTAGACCCAACCAGAGTGAGGTTCATGGGCATTTGCCAATAATTGTCTTGCATTAAGCTGTCAAATAATGTCAAAAGGAGACTGAAAAGGGCAGAAAATAGAAATAGATGTATTTAATAGCATCTATTTTTAATTAAAAAAGAAAACAAAAGAAGAAAGTGATTTATAAGACATGCAAATTTACCAAGTCTTTTTAAGGAAAGACCAAGAAAAGCCCTGAAAGCTTTAATGTTGCTCAGGTTTCACGTAGGAGCACAGACCGGAAGGAGCCAAACCTGAAGAAGGAAGAGAAAAAGCCTAGGACTATGTGAAAAAAAAAAAAAAAAAAAAAAATCAGTGCAGTTAGCAAAGATGTCACCGGGAATGTATGATTTACAGGCAGATGGTGGAAGGTAATACAGTCAGAGAATTATAAGCTGGAAGGGCCTGTAGGAGGTTATATCTACACTCATCCTACAGAAGCTCTGTGACGGGGCCGGGGCCCGGGAGCCAGATGAGACAAGTACTAGGTGTGGTACTGCATTTAGGATCATGCACTCACAAAATAATTAGTGATTTTCAAGTACTGTGACAGTTCAAAAACATTCAGTGAAAACAAGGAAGTTTAGGATCAGTATGGGAGTACAGACATGGTTCTCAGGTCCAACTCCGTGTCTCCACTTGTTTCTGACAAGTGACCAGAAAAGCCAAAAGTGCTTATGGTATTTACTCAGTAAGAGAAAAGTCATCTTACTATTAAGGAAACCAATAACATTTGTTGGTGATATGTAATTAGTCAAGGCAGGGAGATGGCTGAGATATTCTGAAGACATTTAAAATGTTTTTCATGACATTTAAATTGTTGCCTTCTAATGTTCTCATTTCTTATAGGCACACTTTTCAACAAAAGCACTGTTTTCTGATGAAATAAATTTAAAATAGATCGTATTCCAACAAATGTCCTGCTTGATGCCACTTGTTTTTATAATAATTCTGCTTTTAATGGTTCTGGTGTTCAACTCTGGTTTAGCCAGTAAAATATCCACCCCCTCCACATAGTTACTCCTCTGCTTCTGCTGCCTGCTTCCTAACACACATTTTAGCTAACCACAGATCTTTAGCAACTTTTCTTACCATGGTCAGGTATCAAGCCCGTTCCTGGCCTCAAAAGAAGAAGAACTTTATTCCCTCCAGCTTGAATGAGCTCAATTGCTCTAGTATGTGTGATGCCTTGTGTAGGTTCCCCATTGATTTCAACAATCTGGTCGCCAACCTAGACAGGGAACATTTACAGGAACATCGTGAAACTCTGCATTCCCCCCTTCAGTTCTGCTTTTGCCAATTTTAGAGCCTTTCAACCTTGCCAGTGACACTGCTATCATGCTAGAGTTGATGTGTGGACAACTGGCACTAATAGGAAGGGACAATGTACAATGTTCTTTATTAACTGTATAAGAATCCTATACTGGAAAGTTATATATGACTACTATGTCAGGATGTGGGCATCTTGAAATCAAGAATCAAAGTCTTAAGTTTTCCCTAGCATGTGTGAGGCCCTGGCTTGATCCCTAGAATTGGAAAAATTTTGTCTTCCAAAAGAAACAGAAGAAGAGGTGAAGTTCTACAATAATTCAAATGATATCCCAGAGCTATATCTACATTTTTCCCCCTTCTTGTGTGTGTGTGTGTGTGTGTGTGTGTGTGTGTGTTTCTGGTTCTGGGATTGGACCCAAGGTCTCCTGCATGTTAGGCAAGTGCTCTACCACTGAGCTACACACCAGCCCCACAGAGCTATATGTGAATGATGAATCTGGGAAGGGTACTTTCAAACTGGAGCTGAATCTCAAATTATCTCCTAGAACCTAGGCCACTCTATACTCTGTACAGATATGAAGCCTTAGCTAAGTGACACATTTAGAGTGAAATTCTAAAAAACAGATTCAGATTAATATGAACACTTACTTAAAAACAATTACTGTTTACACTTAATGACTTTACTGTAAAATCATTTCCCTAGAAAACAAAACTAGGGATCAGAATAAGATGCCCTGGTACCATTGCCATATATTAGGAATGTCTAACAAGACAACAATAAGAAAAAGGAAAAATATGGAAAAAAAATTTTTTTTTTTTGGGGTACCAGGGATTGAACTCAGGGGCACTCGACCCCTGGGCCACATGCTCAGCCCTTTTTTGTATTTTATTAGAGACAGGGTCTCACTGAGTTGCTAAGTGCCTCTCCATGGCTGAGGCTGGCTTTGAACTCGCGATCCTCCTGCCTCAGCCTCCCAAGTACTGGGATTACAGGCGTGCGCCACCGCGCCCGGCAAAAATTAAGTTTTGCAAAAGACTTGATTAAAGCTAATAATGGTTGTTTTTTTTTAAAATATTTGTAGATGAACACAATACCTTTATTTAATTTATTTTTTTATGTGGTGCAGAGGATTGAACCCAGTGCCTAACGCTAGGCAAGTACTCTTCCACTGAGCTACAACCCCAGACCAGTAGTGACTTTTTAAACTTTTTTTTTTGGTACTGGGGATTGCACCCAGGGGCACTTAACTACTGAGCCACACCCCCAGCGGGTCCCCCTCCTTTTTTTGAAAAAAATTAGGGTCTTGCTAAGTTGCTGAGGTTGGTTGCAAATTTGCTACCTTCCTGCCTCAGTCTGAGTCACTGGGATTACAGGTGTGCCACTGCACCTGGCAATGGCAGTGATTTTAGAATTGTTTTTTCATATCTTTTTAGTTGTAGATGGACACAATACCTTTGCTTTGTTTATCGTTATGTGGTGCTGAGGTTCAAACCCAGTGCCTCACACATGCTAGGCAAGCGCTCTACCACTGAGCTACAACCCCAGCCCCTTAAAATCTTCTTTAAGGTGACATGTAACTGAAAGGTTTGGCTTCAAAACAGAACAACTGAACAATGTAATAGCACCAAAATTCCAAAAAGAAAACATTCCAAATATTTGTAAGAGCTAAAAACGAACCAGAAGAAACACAGAGAAAGGGACTCAATAATTATTGAAAAAGGGCCATGGAACAACTCTGTACCTACAGCTAAAGCTTGGCACAACAGTTGGAGTCAAAACCTGTGGTTCAGTCCTGGCTCCACTTCTTTTTAACTCGGTGGTCTCATTTTTCCTCATTTGTTACATGAGGATATTAGCACCTACCTCCTGGGGTTGTTGGGAGAGTTAATGAGCTAAAACACAATTGCAGGGGCTGGGATTGTGGCTCAGTGGTAGAGCACTCGCCTAGCACATGTGCAGCCCGGGTTCCATCCTCAGCACCATGTGAAAATAAAGGCATTGTGTACAACTAAAAGCAAATAAATAAATATTAAAAAAAAAAAACAACACAATTGCATACCACCAAGTAAATGTAAGTTATCAAGTTATTATAAAGTGCATTAGTGTGGTGATTTAACTGCAGAAGATATTCTGTTCTATGCAATGCAAAAAATTTCACATAAACTAAAATAGAAAATAGAGTTTTTGTTCCATATTTATGAAAAGGAAAAAAGAGGTGTCTCACTCTTGAAGAAATGGCAGATATCAGAAAAAAGACTGATGAATTTGATATTGCTGTTTAAGTTACTGTGGTTTGAATTTCCAGAATTCATGTGTTGGAAATTTTATCCCCAAAGCCACATGTTAATTGGGAGGTGGGACCTTTAGGAAGTGGTTGGGCTCTACCTTCATGAATGGATTAATTCACTATATAGGTTAATGGATTATTGAGGGAGTAACTGTTACAAATTTGAGCTTTTTCTGGCATGTTTGTTCTATCTTGGCAAGTCATTGTGCATTCCCATCAGCAAGAAGGTCCTCACCAGGAGTGTCCCCTTGACCTAGGACTTTCACTCTCCAGCACTTGTGAGAAATCAATTTCTTTTCTTTATAAATTTTTCAGTCTCAGGCATTCAGTTATAGCAATAGGAAACAGACTAAGACACATACATAAAATGAAAAGAACTTTAAAAAAAAAACAAGAAGCCAAAGTAAGAAATTAAGGAATAACAGAATGGAGAAAAATAACAACAAAACACTTCCTGTCTAGAATACACACACACACACACACACACACACATATATATAAAACAAAAGCCCATACACACACACACACACACACACACACACACACATATATTCTCTAGACAGGAAAAAGCCAATACCTAGATTTCCCTTGATAAGTGGTAAAAGAATCACTTTCATGAGGAAATACAGGTAATTAGTTAGCACTAGATATATAATCCTTTTGATAATTAAATGAAAATTAGATAACATTTGAAGCATGCTTTGGGTATATTTTATAAAATGTGATTGAAGTTATAGTTAATTTCAATCATATTCTTTGGCTTAAACTCTCTCAAATTAAATTATTTTAGGATATAAATAAATGTCAAATAAAACTTGTAATTGAATGGATTTGCCACAAGGTGTCATTTTTGTTCTAACATTAAAACCAAATTAGGGCGACAGAGGGGTGAGCTGTGGCTTTAAGATTTACAGACCCTCAGGGAGGGAGATGTCCTGCACTGAACTACACACAGGTAAAAACAAGGCACCTGTGAGAGGGAAATGTAGACATTTTATTGAATTTTTAAGTTAAAATGTGATAATGAATTTGGAAAAACATTTTTGATAAAGATTCAAGTTCAGTTTTACATTATTGAAAAATTAAAATTGTAAGGAACAGACGAAAGAGAGTAAAGAATAGAAAAATGAAAGAGAAAAAAAATGAAATAAAACCCAAAGAAGAAAAATAAGTCAGGTGTGGTGATGTGTGCCTATAGCTCCAGGTATGGGAGGCTGAAGCAGGAGGATTTTGAGCTCGGGAGTTTGGGGCCAGCCTGGGCAACACAGTGAGCCCCCATCTCAAGAGAAAAGTAGGGAGAAAGGGGTACAAAGAATGTTCCTTTAAAAAAAAGTCACTATCTTAGTTTTAAAATAGTCATAGTTTTAAAAACAAACTGACTAAAAAATCTTAAAACTACAGAACAATATTTCTAACCCATGTCTTATATTATACAACCTGTTAAGAAACTCTGTGAAATCAAACGAAATCCACGTGGACACAGCCCAGGCCTGACATGCCGAGTACACGCAACGACCTGGTCTCCTGAACCTCCTTCAGCCCCAAAGTGGGGGTGTTGCCACCTGCCTCCTGGAGACCAAGACTGACATCAGTGAAAGCACTGGAGGGGATGAGGCTCACTCAGTGTTTCCTAAATCTGATCTATGTTAAATATTTACATTCATATTAGGTTCCCTAATATGAACCTTTCCCATGCAATTATTTCTCATTGCTTTGCCCCAGGATACTTCTCTAAATCTGTTCAAGATTTAGAGTGTTCTCTTCCCCTCGCCACGCCCCCCAACCCTGTAGTGCTGGGCACGGAACCCAGGGTCTCACACATGCTAGCAAAGTGCTCTACCACTGAACTACACCCCCCCAACCCTTTAACCACATTTAAGGACCAGCTTTAGACTCTAAATTTACAAATTTTCTCAGTGACTCAATATCCTTCCATATTATAAGTTCACATTTCTTGTTTTCGGAATTATTCTAGTGCATTATTGCTAATTACTTCATATTTCCCTAGTTCTGTCTATACAGCAAAAAGTGCTGGGAAATAATTCTAAGTATTTAAAAAATTATCCTAATATCTACAATAATTATCCATTTCACTCCCTTGACAAACATCTATGGAGCTCCAGTGATGAAGATTCAAGGCAAGGTGTCTGGGGTTGAAGATATTGCAGTAACTAGGTGTGGGGCACAGTTTGGCTGCCAACGTACCAAATTCAAGGGCAGGGAGGAGAGAGGCCAGGGGAGCGGCCGGGCAGGTGCTCCATGAGTGTCAACTGGAGAAACTTGCCACAGTGAGCATGATTACACGCAGAGCTGTCATGACCCTTACTACGTCAAGATTTTGACAGTTCAGAGGTAGAAAACCTTCCTCTGAAGGCCAACATATTTTCTTATAGTCTGGAGCAGACCTGGGCCTAACAGTTAATAGCATATTTATTTTCAAATTTTTGAGTTTATTTTTTAAATAAAAGTTGGTTTAGTCATGAGATTCTAAAGTTTCTGCTCATCTTTAATGAATGACATTTTTTAGGATGACAGTGTCTGCTCTAAGGCCTGTTTGCATTTTATTTGTATGGTAAAATCATGAGGGTTCTATTCGGAACCAATATTTTAAAAAACAATTATATTCCAATTTATCATTTAAGTGAATTTTTTATGCCACTATGTATACAATAGGAGATTTTAAAAAACATTTAAATCATGCCAACAAATGTGAGGGAGGGGTGATATAAAGGGAGGGGAGGAAGAACTGGGGAGGGAGGGTAAAGGGAGATAGGAGAAGAGAATCAGGAACACCAGGAATGAGTTGCCGTCTCTATAAACAGTGGCTCAAGGAGAAGCCACCTGAGACTACACAGCTGAGGGGTGGCAGACTGGAGCTTTGATTCTTGGCCTCTTGATTTCCAAACCCAAGCTCCTTACTATTAAGCTGTCTCTGCATGAAAGTGATCTGAGATTAGATACAGCAGCTCTGGATATACTGTACTGAATGCATCTGGCCATTAGTCCTTCTCCTTGTCCTAAACACCCTGCAGCTCTGGTCTGTGGCTCTGCATTATCACCCTTCCTGTTTTATCTTCTCTGGCCCACTAATCACAGGCCTTGCTCAGAGTTCTGCCCTTGGTCCACTGCTCTCTATCTTCATCACTGATTTTATCCACCACAAAGGCTTCAACCATCACCTTTGTCTTCACCATTGCCATAAAACTGCTCAGCTAGCTGTACCTCAACCTCGACAAGACTAAAACTTACTATCTCATCGGCCTGCCCAATTCTGTCTCCCTAATGGTTTTTCACAGCAGAAGCCTGAGTCATCCTTTACTCCTTTCTCTCATTCCTCACTCATTTAACAAATACCAGTCATCTAGATTAGTCCTTTCTTCATTGACAGGTGATATCATATGCACTTTTTTTTTTTTAATCTTCTGTCCAAAAGGTTACCACTCGGGTTACACTCTACCACCACACCATCTGCATGAACTACAGCTCCTTTCATCCTTCTGCAGCTGCAAGTGCACTCACTTTAGCAGCACATTGCTGAGGGAAAATTCTTGGCTCAAAAGGCTTCTGGGCTTCTAGAACCTCTATACTGGCAACTCATCCTACTTTTATATTCTCATTTCCCTCTCCTCCTCTACAAACCTCCTAAATAAACTCTAGTTGAACTCAGTCATGTGAAGTTCCCTAGACATAACTTATACTTCTTTGGTATAACTCTGTTCCTCGATGAGAGTGCTTTTGCTCCTCAATCTCTCCCTACTGAAATCCTGTTCATCTTCCAGAATCACCTATTCTATGAAATAGTCTCTTATTCACTCCTTGGAACTTGGGCACATCTTTGTTCATTTGGAGGATGGAAGGAGTTATATTTGTTTTGGGTCACCCCTTTTCCCAGCTCTTCAGTAGCAGGCATAAAGCCTTGGTTAGTGCAAACACTACATGATTCTGAAATGAGCAGTGGGAGTGAGGTGGAGACGTGGAAGGTTCAAGAATGCCACCAACTAGAAGTCTTTCCTAATTATTGTTAGTATGCTACCCAAGGATCATTTGCCCTTCTTAGTAAAAGTTAAAAAAAAATAAAAAGATTCCCTTTCGATGATGCGTACTGGTGGCAGATAGAGGAAGAGTTCTCTTGGGCAGTGAGTTATGGCTGTCTAAAACTGAGAATGTTAACTGAATACAGTGAATTAACTTTTTTAAAAAAATTGAAGACAGTAACATCCAGAGAAGAAGGAAAAATGCAGATCTATGTGCAATCTGCTCTGTAGGGCCCTCTACACAGCCAGTGTTTCAGAGTCAAGAACACCTGTGGTGGAATATTACTACCATGAATTCCAGTCCTTTAGATAAAGGTTGGAAGAGTCAGGATTTTCCACCTTTATAGATAGCTAAGAGGAAAAAAAAGTCCTGGGCTTATTGTTTCTTGGAAGAAATTGAAGATTCTGTTTTATCCTGGCTTTTTAAGAATTTTAATAAGATGAAAGTGTATGTATTAATCCATTTGCCCTCAAATGTTGATTACACAAATAATGGATGATTCTTCTCCTTGACCAAAGTCGAGAAGTTCAAAGCAGTGTAACCGTGACTAGCACAACAGCTGAAGGGAACATGATGGACATGTGGCTTTAGGTCTTAGTGATGGGAAATCCTGCTTCTCAGATTCAGGAGGTTTCTGTGTTTCTTTTTTAAAATCAATTGTTTTTAGAAGTTTCCAGTCTAGAGCCAGAAGCAAAGGTTGCAGACAGAAGCCAACTCACATGAATTCTGCCGTCTTTGATGGCAGGCCCATCCTCAGCAAGGCGAAGGATGAACAGTCCCATGTTGTATTCCTTTCCCCCACGGAGGCTGAACCCAAAGCCCCGGGGGCCTCTCTCCAGCTCTACTGGGTAACAACCAAGGCTCTGGAGAGAAAGAAGTACAAGCAAAACAAGTTCTTGTGGACTGCTTTATTTATATTTTGCACAAAAACTACTCTAATAGCTGGGAGAAATGAGTTACACTCTTGATATGCATTTCTATTATCATGAGGAAGGAATGTAAGTTTTATAAATACAGCCTAAATCAATCTGAAGATGACACATCTTCTCTTCTGATTGGTCAATGTGCAATAGAACAATGTGCAACCAGAAAATAGAATTTTAGAAAGTGCTTCCTTTCAGTAGATCCTGACAAATTTTTCCTGAAAAACAAGCAAACAAACAAAAGCCCCCTCCATAGCTACACTATGTACTTCCAAGTACTTAACCAAAGATTCAAATTTGTCCCACCAGAGGGTAAACTTTTGCTTCAGTCTTTATATCCTTTCAAGAAGCTGAGTAAACACACAGCAGGTCAACGAGAATTACTGATTTTGGAAACAAATTTATCTGAACTGATTTGCAATAAAAAGTCACCAAGGTCAGTGATGGAGCAACTCAAAATCTCAGTTCACACATGGGGCTTTGTTTACCTGATTATGCCGACTGCCTACAACTGAAATCACTGCAGTGTCAGGTTGTGCAAGGTGCTTGTGGTCAGACCACGAATGTCTGTAAGAAGTAGAGACATCTTTTCCAATTTCACCTTCTAGGGCACTTCTACAAGAGAGAGAAATAAGTCACTCTATAAAGCAAGAGAGTTAAAACAGTCCAAAAGGAAAAGCAGACTCAGTTCTTTTCAAGCTAACCCTTGCCATTCTCCCCCTGACAAACCACTACAAAGACAGACTATGTCTACAACCAGAGATTAACTTCAGCACGGCTTGAAGTCTGTCAGTGTCCTATTTCTTTCCCATGGTATATCACTGTAGTTTATACCAAGGACAACTGCCCTTAAGTAACTGAACCAGAGGGCAGATAAGTTGAACTTATCTCAGTGAAAAATGGCTCTCTTGTAGTCCCAATGCCTGGGAAGATGCTGGATTTCTGGAGAACCAGTTTTTGTTTTGTGACTAATATTTTCAACAAAAGACAAAAGAAATAAGTACAAAATTCTGGCCTGCTTTGCTCAGGTGGTCTAAGAAGACAACAATCCATGTGGACCTGAGGCTTCCCTACCAAAATTAGCATGACCAAGAATAACAGAACCTGACTCATTGGGCAGGTCTAGATGATCATGCTTTGCTTGAGATGTGGCTGGGAAAGGGAATGAAGGTACTGAGGGGGAGAGGGTGGGACAGAGAGAAGGTCCTGAGGGAGGAATATGCAAGAGTTTTCATTTTGACCTCAATAGCTAACTTCTGAGTAACTGCATGGGGTGGGGTGGGGTGGGGGTTATGAGGAGTAGGGTGATGAAAAAAAAAAGAAAAAGAAAACCTTAGAAGAAAAATAGCCACACCTGTCCCCAGGTATGTGGTTGGCTTGTGACTGTCCCATGGACCTGTGCTGCAGTGCTGGGCTTTGCCTGGCAGAGTTTGTTCCTGATGGTGGACCGTGATGCTCTGTTTAAATGAGAAAATAACAAAAATAAGAATTTGTACATAAAAATGTGAAGGCCAAGTGGATCCATGAGAGTGAAATAATAACAAATGGTTACTGCTTTACCAACTTCGGTGACTGACAGAAACCGGCACTGTTAGCTGTCTTGAATTGGAACTTTAACATCTTTTTAACATGTTTCCCCTGTGGCTTTTGGCTAATGTTTATTTTCAAGAGAACAGGAGCCATAGTCCTATTTCTCATTTTCACCTTGTTTTGGTCATCTGTACAATGTGAAAATTAGAAATGCACATATTCAAGGGGATCTATGCAGAAGACAGAGCTCCAGGAATTGTCTTGCGGCCCATTCAGCGGGTTTCCAGAGCACATTCCTCTTAACTGGCAAGCCATTCTAGGCAACAAAACAAGGTCTTGGGAGTGCTGGGACATAGGCCAGTCTGCATATATACACACCACTGAACATATTTTAACATAGGAGCAGTTATTTTGACTGACACTGAGTACCAAAGATCAGAAAATCATTCTGAGGTTGACAAATGCTTATATAGATTCTACTGCTTTTGTTTTATAAGAATTTAAGTGAAAACGTCTTTATAAGAATACAGGTGAAAAAGTAACATTTGTTTCTGTATCATTCCCAACAGCTCTGGATCCCCTGCTGCTCTTTTGAAGGCAGACTGCATAGCCAAGCACAGTAACAGCCTGTATCCAGAACTAGATGGAAGTCATGGGAGATGACAGTTAAAAGATTCTTAAGACTGTCAGACATTTTCTCTTCTTTTTTCCTTCAGTACTGGGGATTAAACAGGGCTTTGCATGTGCTAGGTAAGCCCTGAGCTATATCCCCAGCCCTTTTTATTTATTTATTTTAAAATTTTGAGACAGGTTCTCACTAAGTTTCCCAGGCTGGTCTTGAACTTGTGATCCTCCTGCCTCAGCCTCCTGAGTTGCTGAAATTACAGGTGTGTGCCACAATGCCTGGCTCAGACTCAGAGTTTTAAAGCTCAAACTTTTGAACATTTTACTCTGTGCAAATATTAAAGCTTAGGATATTTAAAATACCAAAGACATGGAGCATAGCTTAGTTTAAATTAAGACCATAAATACTGGAGCAAGATAGACAAGTTTTGTTTTTTTTGTAATATTTTTGCTGTAGATGGACACATGTATGTATGTATGTATCTATCTATCTATCTATCTATCTATCTATCATGCTGAGGATCGAACCTAGTGCCTCACGTGTACTAGGCAAGCACTCTACCACTGAGCTAGAACCCCAGCCCACAAGATAGACAAGGTTTAAGCCTGATCCATCATTTACTAGCTGTGTATTCTTCAGTAAGTTAGTTATATACTTATATACTCTGCATTTCTAATCATCTCAACTATAAAAGAGGAATATAGTTACCTCATGGAGTTTATAAATGTACATGCCTAGAACAGTGCCTGGCAATATTTACTATATAAAGGTTTTTATTATAGCTGTCATCATTCTTATTGTTGTCATTGTCATCACCAAAACAATATGTCTTATTTGAGAATGTATTTCTGAAATATTTACCATACTTTACAAAAATGTTCAATATGGAGGCCATTTTAGGTTAAAAGAACATATAGAAATTGACACATAAACAGACTCTTGGCATAAAATGGAGATTGAGAAAGTCTAATGTTAAAGATAAGAAATATGAATGTCAGGAAGCAATTTCTACTGAGGAAGCTGAAACTCAGGCTTTATTATTGTATCACCATTTTATGGCTTGGATTAAGTTGTTTCTCTTCAAAGTTCTGTGGGATAAAAAACACAGATAAATAATATATTTATATTTAAGAGCTACTTACAATTGGGGAAGAGGGTAAAAAGTGGCAGGAGGACAGAAAAATGGTATGGTTAAGCCACAGGGCCCCTGAGGATTCCTAAAGTGCTCTGGCTGCAGGGTTTGCGTGTCAACACTGATTTCAACTATGTGCTCCAGGTCTGGAGACATAGGACCAATTTTAGACCAGAACTTATCCAGAGCGTAATGTTTCCTCTTCAACATTAAGTATTCCTGGAAGCAGGGTGGGTTTGGGGTGGGCTATCACCCTGGACTTTTTTGGCAGGGAAGATGGCTCAATTTTTAAAAATATTTTTTAAAATATATATTTTTAGTTGTTGATGGACCTTTAATTTTATTCACTTATTTATATGTGGTGTTGAGAATTAGACCTAGTGCCTCACAAATGCCAGGCAAGTAAGTGCTCTACCACTGAGCCACAACCCCAGCTCTAGGGTAGCTCTTCTTAAAGTACTCCCATCAAGAATTTTATTTTCCCACTTAGCTTAAGGAGTTTCCTCCTAACTGGTCTCCTTGCACCAAGCTGGCCTTCATTCTGCCTCCAGGACTCCAGTTCTAATACACAGATTAAAACATGCCAACTGCCAACTATCTTGCTTAAAAAACAAAACAAGACAGTGCTTCTTGTTGTGCATAAGATATATCCAAATGTGTCACTGGCACTATTGCCTTCATACTTCGCCCCCTGTTCAAAGTATCACCTCCTGAGATCCTCCCTGCCCTTAGGCACAGTCTTTACAGCACTTTTTGCTGTGTGCAAGAGTGGGACAAGAGCTGTTTCTCCTGTTAGAGGGCACCTCCTTGATTATAGGAATCTCACCTCTTATCTTTATGTTGTCCTCATGAAAGTTAAATAAAACCTCCTCCAATTAGTATTCTTTCAATTTTTAGTTTAGTCCTTCAACTCATGCTGTGTGGCTTCCCCAATTTATTTCTGTGTTATAACCAATTCCACTTTTCAAAGTTAAATATTTATTC
The DNA here is from genome assembly GCA_025594165.1 of Tamias sibiricus. Taxonomy (NCBI): domain Eukaryota; kingdom Metazoa; phylum Chordata; class Mammalia; order Rodentia; family Sciuridae; genus Tamias; species Tamias sibiricus. Next base: position 104,348,991 of record CM046658.1, on the reverse strand, counting down.
CATGTCAAACAATAGTTATAGTCTCTTTGAATTTTATCTGAGAAGTCTTTAATAGTAAAGCAATGGGGTAAGCATCTCTCCCTCAATAAATATTAAAATTCTCCTAGAATTTCTGTGTGTAAATGCCTAAGTATATTTATATTATCAGAGGATAAACATGAAATCCACAGTTAAACTATAGCAAGAAATATCATAATGAATTGATAATTATATTTACCAAGAGTAAGAGAGGCTGGGGATGTGCCTGGCATGCAGGAGACCCTGGGGGATTGACCCATAGCACCAAGAGTAAAAAGTAAAGAAGAACCCTATGAGAGAGCTTTCTAAAACTATAAAACTCCACTGAAGGACATAAAATATGATTTGAAAAACTGGAGAAACATCCCCATGCTCTCAGGAGGAATAATTTAATATTTTAAAATATAAATTATCTCAAGGTTAATATATTTATATATTTTTTAATATATCCCAATAAGTTTGCGTTTTTTTGGAGGAGCTTAACAATTTGCTCTAAAATTTTATATGGAAAAGTTCAATGAATGTCCAATTGATTTGGGAGGAGGAGGGAAGGAAGGAGGGAAGGGCAGAGGAAGAGAGAGAGCTATTTGTTCAAATAGATATAACAGAATATATTACAAATTTATAGATAAAATAATAATTTATATGTAATTTACATGTATTATATCTATATATTACATCTAGATCCATCTATCTATATCACACTACCCCAAAAACAAATAAGTAAAACAGAGAGAGCCTTGTAGACTCGTTTATAGGGTAAGGTGATATGCAGGATGGATGGCACCATAAGTCAATGGGAAAAGGAAGTACTAGTTGTTGTGTGGGGAAACCGGCCTAAATGCCACAAGGAATCCCAGATTGGACCTTGGAAAAGCAAAATGTTGTTTAAAAAAGAAAAAAAAAAAAAAAAAAAAAAAAAAAAAAAAACAGGGTTCTGAGGGGAAAAAAACCCAGCATAAAAATTTGTAACACAATACCATTTATATAACTCGAAAATAAATACCAACACAGAACAAAAATGTATTTCAAAAGATGCATAAATAAAAATGAGGCATATAAAACATACTAGAATGGCTGCCAGTGGGAGCAGTGAGAGAAATGAGTGGAATATGGAGACAAGTGGAAATAAACAAATAAGTGGGAAACAAAACAAAATCATGCCAACACTACTAGAATCACTCCAATATGAGTCCTTGATAAGCATTTGGTAACATGCTCCATCTTGAAAATCAAATAAACAACACTTGACTAAAATTGGAAATCAATTTGAAAGAATAATAAAACACAAAAGTTTCTTTACAATAAGCAGAAACTATCAGAATAGTCACTTTTGTGTTCCATACTTGAGAATAAGAGCCCATGGTGGAGGAAGAGGTGGTGCTGTGGGGAATGCCATGAGGTGGAGTTGTCACGTCATGATTGTCTAGCTTGAGAATTTTCTGAGACCTGACACTTACTCTGCCATTTCCTTGGCAAAACAGCACAGATACTAAATAGTATCCAGCAAAGGGAAGAAAAAAGGATGGTGGGAACAATAGTTGTTCTTTTTCCAGGAAACTGCCTGTTACCTATTAATAGTGAATGGCTTGGGGAAGCAGTATTGGATGAGAGGCAATGTAGTTCCAAGGAGTGATATGAATGTGTGATTTCTGAAAATAGCTTTAGAGCTACAAATATTCATTTGGCTGTGGTGCAGTTGATAGGTTTTATACTGAATTCAATGAGAAATTTGGAAGACTTACAAATTCCATGAATGAAATTTTTATGGACAGAAGACAGACTTTCTATTTTTCCCGGAAAAAAAGAAGGGATTCTGAATGGTTCCAAAGTTTAGTCAAAACCTACAAGTACAATAAAATAATGTGTAATCACATTGTGTTACACATTAATGTGATTTTTACAAGTCAAATATGATTGTATTTTAAGAGGCTGTGCCTACACATTGAATGTATTTTAAGAATTTATCTGCTAAGAAATTTCCTTCTCCATTTCTCTATCTCCCAAACTGTGAATGCTGTCATTCAGGCAAGCTCAAGTCTACAAGTATTTGGGCCAGAATGTCAAAAGTAACTTTTACTCTAAGAAAAATGAGCATTTCTGGATGACCTCAGAAAAGATACCATCAACAATCAATGTTAATATTGGAAAAATACTAAGAAAGAAATGGTCTTTCTTCTAAACTATCTATCTCAAGGCTACAAAGTGTGGTTTGTAGGTCAGTGATATGAGCACCAGAAATATTATAGGATTGTTGACTGTTGCTTATATTAATTAATGTGTTGAGTGAATAAGTAAATGACTATAAGTAATGTGCCCATGATGCAATATGAACTGCAATACTTAGATAAACTGCAGAACTTGGACTGTAAGGGTCAACACCCAGGGCATACACCCCAGACCTCACCCAATTATCACCTGCAAGCACAACTGACCAAGGACTTAAAAACCCAGACTTCTGGGGGGGTGACGGGACTAACAGGATATGGACAGAAAAGACAGAGACCTCTGTCACTGTTGTCCCCCCTGCACCAGACTCCTCTGGCCTGAATAGAGTTCTAGCAACCCAGATAGCATCTGGGACCCTTGGGTGTAGATTCAATTAGGACTTACAATTAGGGTGTGTGTCTGAAATGTGATGAGCATTAACAAAATATATTTGGTTGAATCTAACTGCGCCTCAGACTGAGTCTATAGTAACCACTTGTGATGGTTAGTCAGCAATAAGATATATAGGATGCTGAGATGCTGAGAGTAAACATTTATAAATCTTATAACAATTTAACAGATTACTTTGTTTTTATTTTTCACTTGATTTTATTTTATTGTATTTCACAAAAATACTGATCTGAGATGGACTGGGGAAAAATAACACTAGTCCTTTTCTATAGATAGTTTGATCTTACTACTGCTAATCCATTACTTTTAGCTCTTTCCATCACTTAATGCCTACTGCATGGCAGAGGCATGAAGATGTAAGCACACCACAAACATCATTCTTGAAAAAAAAACCCTGAAATATTATTTTTTGTGGCAGAGAGGTTTGCTTTTATCCTGTGAGTCATAGAATAAATGTTACGGCTAAAATGCAGGCTATGTAGATCAGATAAAGAAACCAAGAAAAAGAAATTTAACCTATATCATGTCAAAGTAACATTTCAAAACAATTTCAAATTTTTCATTAAAAAAAATTTTCCTAAGTGTCTAACATTGTTTTGGGCCCTTAATATTTAGCAGTAAATGGAAAAAAAAAAAATCTCTAACTTGAATCTTACACAAAACTTCAGAGTAATTTTAGATAATTAAGTAATCTCAGAGATAAGTGTAATGAAGAAAAGAAAAGCAAGATTAGGGATAAGAGGGGTACTGGAGCAGGCAGGGGAAGGTTTATTTTAGACACTATTGTTAGGGAAAACATGGCTGTTAAAAGTATATGTTCTGGCCTGAGGCTGTAGTTCACTGTAGTTAACAAGAGAGCTTGCCTAGCATATGTGAGGTTGTGGGTTTGAAACCCAGAAAAAAAAGAAAGAAAGAAAGAAAGAAACCAACCAACCAACCAAACAAACAAACAAAAAACCCAAACAAGTTCTGGAAGCCAGACTGGTTCTGTTACTGGTTCTATAACCATAGACAAATTATCTAATGGCTCTGCAACAGTTTTCTACCAGGATGTGAAAATCACAATGCCTACTTAGTATTATTGTATTAAATGAGTTAATGTGTTAAGAATACTAGTGCTTATTAAATATTACTATCATTTCCAGATGTGATGAGATTTAAGCAGACACCTCAATTAATGAGCCAGTCAAAAATAATGATAGCAACTTATGGTATTTACATGGTTTACAGATATTTTTCACCTTAATTCTTACAATGATCTGGAAATAGGTAATATTAATCCCATTCTATAGATAACAAATTTGAAGATCAGAAACATTAAGTAGCTTGTTTAAAGTCATATGACTAGCTAATAGGTGGTCATAAACTCTTTCTGTGGCAAATCTTATTTCTATTGGGTTCAGACATTTCTGTTCAGGAAATGGCACAGAACTAAAATCTCCCGACTTTTGTTCGTTCACTTATTCATTTTTATACTGATTCCTTCATTCAAAAACATTTATTGAGCACCTACTAAGTATAACAGTCAGACAATAATAATCTCTTCAAAGAGCTAAGTTGCCCAGGCTGGCCTTGAACTTGGGATCCCTCTGCCTCAACCTCCTGAGTAGCTGGGATTATAGGCATGCAATACTTTGGCTCTGAAAGAAGATTTTAGAAGGAAGAATCGGCAGAGATTAGGCAGAGTCTGGGAACAGAATACAGAAGGGAAAGAGCAGAGGTGGGGCATCCCAGCATTGTGGGATCCTATCAAGAATTGGAAAGGGCCTCAGAGAGCAGCCAGGGGAAATTGTGCTCATGTAGAGATACCCAACGTGGTATCTTTTTATTTTTTTTTTTTAATATTTATTTATTTACTTTAGTTGTACACAATGCAATCCATTTATGTTTACGTGGTGCTGAGGATCGAACCCGGGCCGCGCACGTGCGAGGCGAGCGCTCTGCCGCTGAGCCACGACCCCAGCCCCCCAACGTGGTATCTTGAATGTAAAGAAGACTTATAAAGAGAAAAGTATGAGAGTGGTTGGTGCCACAGCACAGAAAAGAAACATAGAATCAAGCAGTATAAAGGACCCAGGAACTGACTAGATTAGAGGGTCATGAGAAAACAAAACAGGAATAAACATCACAGTGTGAGGAATCTTATCATGAATGACAGGCTTTTCATGATTTTGTTTTTGTTTTCTCCTCATTAGTTTTGAAAAAATCAGGAAAAATGAGATGAGCATGACACAGTGGTCACTTAGTGATTCATAAACAAAGAACATGGACTGGTTCAAAATGGTTCCCAATTAGAAATTCCTGATGATTAAAGAGAAGCTTTAAACAAGGGATGACACTATTCCAGGCCGTCCAGTCTGTGTCTTATGCCCTATTTACCAGCCATTCCTACATGTTCCTCCAGCCCCAGCTTATAAAGCAGCTGCCAGAACAAAGCCCTGCCCCCATGAAAAGGCCCTGACATGAAAGGCTTGATATGAGAAGTGACCTTCTTTGAACTATTTAAAGGATTTTCTCTCACTCAAGCAGAGACTTAAGACATTATTTAAGAAAATAACATCTGAAAAGCATTACCAGTCTTTCTTTTGGGGTGATTGCTTCTCTAGCACATAAATAAATGGCCACCACTCACTAGCTGGATTATTTTCTTGAGTTGCTTACAACTTTATAACAAACTGTCTTTTAAATTCATTAAATGGAAAAGGCAAAGAATGAGACCCCAAAGCATACAGACAGTTCTACAGTGATGCTGGCACACTGCAGGCTGTGCCTCTCAGCTGTGCAGAGAAAGTGAGCCCAGGCTTCCTTACCTTCTTCAGCAACCACCGTCAGTGTGACAGTGATGCCAGCATCTTTGATCAGCTGAACAATGTTATCATGGGATAGCTCGATGATGGACTGACCATTCACTGCAGAGATGTGATCTCCAACTTTCAGTTTTCCACAGCGATCAGCTGGGCTTCCTTCTATGACTCGGGCCAATTTTATGAGGAATAACTATGAGAAAGAATCCCCAAGTTTTCCAATTATTTAAGATAATTACTAGCATTGGATTCATCATTATAATCACAATTTAAAAGTTCAACATATAACATCAAAGAAATTACTTTTACATAGTTATAACCATAGATATAAATCTCTTTGCTGTTTTCCACTTACCAGAAAACTTGTTTTAAAATTGAAAGCCACTGACTTGATCTAAACAACTTTACAAGGACAGTAAGTTGTTCCGCCAAAAAATGAGCCAAATGGCATCCAAGAGGCCACAGGTGAAGGTGGAGGTGAGGAAGGGGGCCAGGAATCCACTCAGAAAAGCAGAAAACTATTGCCATGGAATTGGCAGGAGAAGGACAAGGGAGGGGTATGCAAGACTGAGAATTCAAAAAAGGTTGAAATGGTGAGGGGAGAGAACCCTACAAAGGCCCCGGAGTATGTCAAAGCTGAATGTGACCAATAGCAACCTTTTCCTTGGTAGAGGACAGGCAGGGGTCCCACTTGGCTGCAGTCTGGAGACACGATGTAGACACCATAATTGAGGGTTTGCCAAAGAGCACCAGGAGAAGGTGGCACACCACTCTGGAAGGCACCCAGAGCAGTCCCTGGGTGGCTTGTGTTGGCGGCACATGTGGCCTCCAGCTACTCCTGGAAAAATGTTATTTTTTTTAGCACCAGAAAGTGGCCAAGGACCACACACTCCTTGTCCAAGCCTCTTTCCTCCAGCTTCTTGTTCAGGACTTTACCAGTGATGGCCAGGCTCCCCACAAAGTCTTGGTGCTTCTGCAAAGTTGTCATTTTCATTAGTCTTAATCAGCAGCTCTGGCACCCACAACAGCTCTTGCTGCTGCTCAGTCCCTCCCCGATACCTCAATCCCTGGTCTTTTTCCAATTTTTGTAACATCATCCTAATTTTCATGGCTAAGAGCTACTGACCTCACTGATATTGATAATATCTCACTGATCTGACATCTTGTTTGTTGTTGGCCATTAGGACTGTATCAAGTTTTTAGCTATTTTGAAACCTGATATAACAAGACTCTCTCTGGCCTTGTTGAAGGGGCACTTATTCCCACAAGGAACCTTTTAGATAAATGCAGATAAAACTCAAGTTTAGGATTCAATAATTACTGATCAGAAATCCAGGTACAATGAAATGACTGATAATTAAAATGAATCATAGTTCTATAAAAAATTAATTTCTTTTGTGTCCTTAGATCTTTTTAAAAGTCAAAAGTTGAGTGAAGTTAGAACATTACATACTTAAGGTTAAAACTGTTTGGCTCATGGATACATTTCTGCTCTGAATACACAAAGCCTTGTCTCACATACCTGCAGACGCTCTGTGCAGTGCTATGGCACCCCTACCTCAGAACACTGAGGGTTTTCCCAGCCTAACTGGCAACATGCTTTGCTCTTATCACAGTTTAGAATAAATTCTTAGATGATCAGGAATCATATCAAACAAAATATCTTCCACTGTGTAATAAAGGGCATTTGTATTGGAACAAATGTTCTTTCCAGGGTCTCTTGAGAACTTCCTAGCCTAGGTCATAAACTTAATCAGGCATGTGGGCTCTGGCTGACTACTGATTGATATGAATGATTAATATTTTTAGATGGCACTGTGAATTAGTAAAACACTCCTTACTAGTTTTCTGAATCATATCTAAGAGTATGTTAGGGGCATTTTAATAGACCCTCATTTGGACTGGAAAAGTTATTCTTGGTTATGATTTATGTCCCTACAGACAGTACTTTGGCTCTTCTAGGATTATACAGTGGGAGATTTTATCTTAAAAAAAAAAAAAGTCAATGTTGGAAGCAAGTGCCTTTTAGCTTTGAATTATACCCAGCACTTAAGACTCAATTTTCCTTGCAAAGAGAGTGATTAGGAATATGTCAGTGCAGTATGGGACATGTCCTATGCCAGGCATTATGAGTGGACTCACTAACAGTATAACAGGTGGTGCATCAGAAACACATGGTGAATAGCATGGTGGCCCTGTGATGACCTTTTAAACCTTCTTAGTTATTCTCTTTTTTAGAAAAGATTAACTTGTACATAGTGTTCATTCTAGATTCCCTGAGAAGAAAACCATTCAGCTCCTTGGCACATTGAATGGAAAGCAGAAAACAGAATTAACCTCTAAAGTCTCAGCGGTCCTCTATCTCATCATGTGAGCAATGTGGCAAAAAGGAATTGGCAAACAGTAGTATAATATCTCCTAAAGGGTTGGTTGTCTGGGTGAGGGGAGGTGAAAGTAGATTGTTACTGTCTTGGTATTTATAGTACCATCAAAACAGCTAAAAGTCACAAACAGACCAGTAGAAAGGTCTCTGAATGAACTGGGAAGTTTTGCCAGGTGCTCCCTTAGAGCACACACAGCTACAGAAAAACCCACAGCCCTGCCTTGGTTTTGTTGTATACACAGCCTATGGGCATTTGCCATAAAGCCACCTCATCCATCTTCATTCATCTGTGGCCTCAATCTGTCTTACAGTCTGCCTCCTCGCTGCTAAGATCTCATTAGTGCTCTTAAACATTTCTTTTCAGGATCAGAAAGGACAGTAACTAGAAATGTCCCCTTCTTAAATAAAGCCTTTGCAACCAGAACTGAAAATCAATACAATAAACGTAACATTAAAAGCTCCGAGGCACTGTGCAAAGTGAAAATGAGCAGGTCTTTTCCCACTTTATTATAGAGGCCTTTTCTAAGCCTGGTGCTCATTCAAAACTGAGCTACAATGGGATGCTAACCTGGATCCCAGTCTTTGACAAAGTCAACAGGGGAGAATCTCAGAATTTCTAAATGCTACTAGGAACTCTTTCTGAGATGTATGTCACCTGAAAATACATTTACTCAGAAGAAAAAAGTAACCTAGGCTGAGCAGAGTTCTAAGATGAAGTCCATAATGAGGAATCTACAGATATGTTCCCTGCCTCTCCACTGCTGCTAATTCCCTTGTAAACTACACCTTCTTTGCAATGGAGATTGTAGCAACTGCTCAGCCTCTGTGAGGGAAAGCTCTTCATACTCACTCACCCCAGGACCATTCTATCTGTATGAGATGAATGGCATTTTAAGAAGAAGGCACTGAGGGCTCAGCATTTTGTGAGATTATTAACTAGCAGGTCAGTGAATTCTGGTTTTACGCCATGGCAGAAAATCTCAGGTACTATATAAAATTTATCAACAACTTAAGCATATTTTACCATGCAGACTGATAATGAACTGCAAACACTCATTTCCTGCCACATATTAGCTGCTGCCTTGATTGTACATTTTAATTGAGCTTTCTTTTCCATTTCATTATTAAGAATTGACAAATGTTTTAAAATTTCTTTTAAAAAGTAGGTCACAGGATGTGTTGGTGCATGCTAGAGTCTCAGCTATTCAGGAGACTGAGGTGAGAGGACTGCTTGAGCCCATGAAATTGAGACCAGCCTCTAGTTTGATGGAGATGCCTTCTCAAAACAAAACAAAACAAAACAAAACAGGTCAAGTGCCAGTAGCAATTTCCTAAATAACGATGATGATAACAATGGCAGTATCAGTTAATGCATACTAAAGTTCCAGGCTCTAGATAGGTAAGTAACTTGCCCAAGATCAGATCATTATTCAAAGACATACACAGGGTGTGAATCCAAGTTTGTATGATTACAAAACCCAACATTTAATGACACTACCTTATTCAGAGAATGATCATCTCTACATGCAAAACCATCAAAATAACTGAAGTCCTAGAAAAACTGTTAAAATAAACAAGTAAGAAAACATTTAAAAAGCTAAATCTAAAAAAAAACATATAAAATATGTTTAAACATATTTAATGCAAATTTTTACTGAATTCCTTTATATCACTTATTTTTTAAATATTTATTTATTTGTTTTAGTTGTATACAATGCCTTTATTTTTAGGTGGTGCTGAGGGTTGAACCCGGGCTGCGCACGTGCTAGGCGAGCGCTCTACCCCAGAGCCACAACCCCAGCCCATATATATCACTTATTTTTATGGTAAACACTAGACTGCTCATTTTTGCAGTGCTAGAAAGGGAATACAATCTAAGAAGTGTTTAGCATCTATGACACTGAGAAATAATCTTTAACTATTTTTGCTAATCTTAAATGTCTGAGATTATTACATATAAATAATATACGTATATATATTTATATATCATAATATATATGACAGTGTAATTATCCCAAATGGTTATTTGTTTTTGAAAAGACTGACTTCCAATGATACAATATAGAAACCACCTAAAAGCTGCTATTCTTTCATTTTTCTGACACAGGCCACATAATCATCCTCACAGCATCAGTGACAGTTCCAGTTCCAAGTGTTGCCATAGCAACTGCTTTTGGAAAATGGAAACTAGTATCAGTGAGCAGTGACCTGACACTATAGCAATAACTCATCCATGTCATAGACTCTTCTTCCTTTACACACTTGCATTAATTTTACCAAGATTTTGTGCAAATTGGTTTGGCTCACAACACTTTCCTGAAAGTGTTTTCTTTTTTCACACTACGGTTTTCATGACCATCTACTCTATGAGGATCTCCCTACTCAAGATATAATCAAATTCACTGGCAAAAGCAAGAGCATATTTTCATGTGGTCAAACATTTTTATTGTTTGACTTAGAAAATTTTAGTTACCAGAGAAGCATAATACATATATATCAATGTGATGGTTCTCATCTAACATTCAATTGGATTTTATAATTATATTTAAAGATTATCATTTCTTAGAAATATTAAGATAAGACAAACATTTAATTTGCTGAATCATAGCAGCCCTGAATTTCCCACATGTACTCCTTCCTTTGTTGATGGAACTGGTACGTGTGTGTGCATGTTCATCGTTCCTAGATATAAGAAATCTGTTAAACTTGGTTCAGGATATTCAGATTAATTTTCAAAGGTTGACAAAATTTTTAGCATTTAGTGAGATATATATGAAAGGTAGGAGGGAAGGCCTTTTATCATTCAACAAAGGCAATTTATAGCCAGAATATAGCAATTATTATTAAGTAACATGAAAGAACTAAGACATATTTGGGTCAAGACAGATATTTCATTAATCTGTTTTGCTTTTTCTCAATTGTTTCTAGTATTTAATTCATTTCTACACACATGCTTCTAGTATTTAATTCATTTCTACACACATGACTTCTAACTTAAAAAAAAACTGTGCCCAAAAATTGGAAAAAAAATTTTGGCATTAAAATTTTCCCTAAATCCATTAAATCAGGTCCCTGATGTAGTGTCTCAGTACAATCTTAATGCAAACTGAGCTGAGACATATTTTATGAAATCTGAGATGATGGATAAATCTGAAGCCTAGAAGGTTTGGTTCAGATTACCTACTTTTGAAAACAGGAAAATATTCACTGTTCTTAAAAAAAAAAAAAGTCTCTAAGGACATTTATACATGGTTCTTAATTAGTTTTGTAAATTCCAGTGGGAGGCTCAGAACAGGTACCCTTACCTCCTGGAGGTGGTTTGCTTTTTGAGGTGAGGATGACAAAACCAAATCCTTCATTTTCTTTTCTTTGTAAGACAACATCATAGGCCTCCTGGGGAGTAGGCCTAGCTGGGACCTCTGGTCGGTTTAGGCGGGGAGATCCATTCTGTGTTGAAATGAAGGCTTGAGAGCTGTCATCATCAGGTTGTTTCTCTACAATAAATATGATTAGTTTTGATATTTCTGAAAATCATAATTTTTGGTAAATAGTGTTTTTGTGCTAAGCCTCTCAGATAAAATTTAATTTCTAGTAACAAAGAATAGAAAAGCAGCTTCCCAATGTGAGTTTAAAGCATAATCTGAGTGCAGATGTCAGCAGCAACAGTCCATGACTCCCTAAATACTCAAAGTATATAGTGGACAAATACATATGATCTAATGTTATCTCATTTTAAAGAAAGTTTCTCAAAGTCTCTGTGAGGTTTGCTAATAAAAACATTCTTTTCAAAATTGTTTTAGTTATGTCAAGGTTTATAACACCTTGACCCATAATTTTAACAAAAGTAGATAATAAGGAACTACATGATAAACTTTTTAAAAATCAACTGTAAATATAAATTAATTCAGTGACTGATATTCATCAATGTCTGGTCAAAGAATGAGGACACAAATGCTGCCCCATTCTAACAGTCTGCCATCTGCACAGGATTTGCCTTATATAATGTGTTTTACAATTTATATTTCTGATCTGATGAGATTAAATGAATTCATCATTAGCAGTTCTTGGTCTTTCTCCGCCGGCCCCCCACCCCCACACCTTTCTAAGGCACATAACAAACTGTGCACATGAATAACAGATTGTGCTGGGCACACATAAGGTCATAAAGGATCCCCAGCAAATGGGCATTTAACCTACACCCTTTTCTGCCATTCAAGGATAACACTGGAATCTGAAAATGACACAATTTAGTTCTAATTGATAAAAAATAAAAAAGGCTTGGGTAACCTGTTATCAGGTCTCCTCTTGCCTCTGCACATTCTTCACATTTAAAAAAATTCTAAACTTTTCACTCTTGCAAAAAAAAAAAAAAAAAAAAAAAGAGGCTTATTTTGTGTGATCACTTGGTTGGACATTATTAACAGTCCCAATATACCATTGCTGTGGAATACATATTTTTAAGGTCTCTTTCGGCTGAAAATTTATGATTTTTAAGATATGTCTCAGAATCTCAACACAATGCCAGCAATATCTAATCATCAAAAAATATTTTTTCCTGCATAATGCATAGTTAGAATGAATTAGCTAAAATGTCTCTAATAATGCCAAACTACTATAATATTTCTTCATGCATCTTTCTCCATGATGTTTTCCATGTTCTTACTGAATGTAGTTAAGCTCTGATTCTAGCACAACAAAACTGAGGGAATACCACATTACATTCTACATATATCTCTAAATACCTGGTATTTACTAAGAGAGGGGGACCTTTACTTTGAATGTTGCAATCATTTTTTTTTTTCTTTTTGTACTGGGGCACTTGACTACTGAACCAGGTCCCCAGCCCTATTTTGTCTTTTATTTAGAGACAGGGTCTTGCTGAGTTGCTTAGTACCTCACTTTTTACTGAAGCTGGCTTTGAACTCAAGATCCTCCCATCTCAGCCTCCCTAGCTGCTGGGATTACAGGCATACACCACCGTGCCCAGCTGGATGTTGCAATCAGTTTTTAAGAGTGATGTTATAAAATAGATGGGTGTGTAGCCCAGTGAGGCCCTGGGTTCCATCCCTAGCACTGGAAACAAAAAAACAACCCCCCCTGCCCCCAAACACAAACAAACAAAAAGAATTATGTGAATATTCATCAAGTTAACAAACATTTACTGATGTCTACTCTGTGCCTACTCCTCTAGGTGCTGGGGATACAGCAGAAACTAAATGAATAAAAACAAATACATCCATGAGTTTTCTTGTGCTAGAGTTGTCTTTTCTTTTAAGTGAATTCACTTTTAAAAATCCTATTTAATATTCACAAAGCATTGAAAAGAAAACTGCAAGAGTTGTTTGTATCCAATGTCATAGTTTAGACCCTGGGCTTGACAATTAAACCATAACTTAATTCCAGCCTACTCCCTACTAGCTATGTGTCTCTCAATTCCTGTGAGCCACTATACAACTAGTCCATGACAATATTTATTTATTTATTTATTTAAATTATTTTTTATTCTAAGATATTATAAATGACAGCAGAATGCATTACATTTCATATTACACATATAGAGCACGTTTTTACAAATCTCTGGTTGTATGCAAAGTATATTCACACCATTCGTGACTTCATACATGCACTTAGGGTAATGATATCCATCTCATTCTACCATCTTTTTTTTTTTTTCCTTCACCCTTTTGCCCCCTCCCTTCCCCTCTCTCCCCATTGGCCATTCTAGTATTCCTCTAATCCTCCTATGCTCCCCATCCCAACCTGACTGTGAATTGGCCTCCTTATATCAGAGAAAACATTTGGCATTTGGCTTTTTGGGATTGGCTAACTTCACTTAGCATTATATTCTTTAACTCCATCCATTTTCCTGCAAATGCCATGATTTTATTCTCTCTTATTGCTGAGTAATATTCCATTGTGTGTATATACCACATTTTCTTTATCCATTCACCTACTGAAGGGCATCTAGGTTGGTTCCACAGTTTAGCTATTGTGACTTGTGCTGCTATAAACATTGATGTGGCTGTGTCCCTGTAGTATGCTGTTTTCAGGTCTTTTGGGTAAAGACCAAGGAGTGGGATAGCTGGGTCATAAGGTGGTTCCATTCCAAGTTTTCCAAGGTATCTCCATACTGCTTTCCATATTGGTTGCACCATTTTGCAGTCCCACCAACAATGTATGAGTGTGCCTTTTTCTCCACATCCTCTCCAACATTTATTGTTGTTTGTGTTCTTAATAGCTGCCATTCTGACTGGTGTGAGATGAAATCTTAGAGTGGTTTTGATTTGCATTTCTCTAATTGCCAGAGAGGTTGAGCATTTTTTCATGTATTTGTTGATTGATTGTATATCTTATTCTGAGCGGTATCTGTTCAGTTCCTTGGCCCATTTATTGACTGGGTTATTTGTTTTTTTGGTGTTATGATTTTTTAGTTCTTTATATATTCTAGAGATTAGTGCTCTATCTGACGTGCATGTGGTAAAAATTTGTTCCCAATTAGTAGGCTCTCTGTTCACCTCACTGATTGTTTCTTTTGCTGAGAAGAAGCTTTGTAATTTGAGTCTATCCCATTTATTGATTCTTGGTATTAATTCTTGTGCTACAGCATTCTTATTAAGGAACTTGGGACCTAATCCAACATGTTGGAGATTAGAGCTTACTTTTTCTTCTATTAGGTATAGTGTCTCTGGTCTAATTCCTAGATCCTTGATCCACTTTGAGTTGAATTTTGTGCATGGTGAGAGATAGAGGTTTAATTTCATTTTGTTGCATATGGATTTCCAGTTTTCCCAGCACCATTTGTTGAAGAGGCTATCTTTTCTCCAATGTACATTTTTGGTGCCTTTGTCTAATATAAGATAACTGAAATTATATGTGTTAGTCTCTGTGTCCTCTATTCTGTACCATTGGTCTACTAGCCTATTTTGGTGCCGATACCATGCTGTTTTTGTTACTATTGCTCTGTGGTATTATTTAAGGTCTGGTATAGTGATGCCACCTGCTTCACTCCTCTTACTAAGGATTGCTTTAGCTATTTTGGGTCTCTTATTTTTCCAGATGAATTTCATGACTGCTTTTTCTATTTCTATGAGGAATGTCATTGGGATCTTGATTGGCATTGCATTAAATCTGTATAGTGCTTTTGGTAGTATGGTCATTTTGACAATATTAGTTCTGCCTATCCAAGAACAGGGTAGATCGTTCCATCTTCTAAGGTCTTCCATAATTTCTTCCTTTAGTGTTCTGTAGTTTTCATTATAGAGGTCTTTCACATCTTTGGTTAAGTTGACTCCCAAGTATTTTATTTTTTTTGGTGCTATTGTAAACGGTGTAGTTTTCCTCATTTCCCTTTCAGAGGATTTGTCACTGATATATAGAAATGCCTTAGATTTATGGGTGTTGATTTTGTATCCTGCTGCTTTGCTGAATTCATTTATGAATTCTAGAAGTTGTTTGGTGGAATTTTTTGGGTCTTCTAGGTATAAAATCATATCATCAGCAAATAATGATAATTTGAGTTCTACTTTACCTATCTGTATCCCTTTAATTTCTTTTGTCTGTCTTATTGCTCTGGCCAGCATTTCAATTACTATGTTGAATAGAAGTGGTGAAAGAGGGCATCCCTGTCTTGTTCCAGTTTTTAAAGGGAATGCTTTCAATTTTTCTCAATTTAGAATAATGTTGGCCTGGGGATTAGCATATATAGCTTTTATGATGTTGAGATATGTTCCAGTTATCCCTAGTTTTTCTAGTGTTTTGAGCATGAAGGGGTGCTGTATTTTGTCAAATGCTTTTTCTGCATCTATTGAGATAATCATATGGTTCTTATCTTTGAGTCTATTGACGTGGTGAATTACATTTATTGTTTTCCGTATGTTGAACCATCCTTGCATCCCTGGAATGAACCCCACTTGATCGTGGTGTATTATATTTTTGATATGTTTCTGTATCCGTTTTGCTAGAATTTTATTGAGAATATTTGCATCTATGTTCATTAAAGATATGGGTCTGAAGTTTTCTTTTTTGGATGTGTCATGACAATATTTATAACACAGTGTTTTGAGAATGAAATAAAATAACTCATGCATCTGGGACATTGTAAGTACCTGATAAATGCTAAATTATATTATACTAAAACTTTTCTAGTAGAAAAATTTCACTTTCCTGGAATATTTGGGATTTCCTCAGTACCCAAAATCTTTTGATATTCAGCTAGTAGGATATCTTGATAAATAACTGTATTTGTTTAAAAAAATGAATTTAGGGCTGGGGCTGTAGCTCAGTGGCAGAGCACTTGCCTAACATGTGTGAGGAGGCAATGGTTTCAATCCTTGGCACCACAGAAAAATGAAACAAATAAAATAAAGGCATGCTGTCCATCTACAACTACAAAAAAATAAAAAATAAAAAATTCCAGCTACTTGGGAGGCCAGCCAGGACAATTTGGTGAGACCCTGTATCAAAATAAAAAAACATTTAAAAAGGGCTAAGGGTGTAGCTTACAGGTAGAGTTCTTATCTAGCATGTGTGAGACACTGGGTTCAATCCCCAGTACTGCAAAAACAAAACCAAACCAGATTTAAACTCATATTTGATTTGCATTGCTATATTGGTAAAATTTATCAATATATTAATGTAATCTTAAAGAGGCCCAAAACTTGTTTCTTGTTTTTACAGTGGCATTATTTCTGGATCCTTTTGACCTTATGTGGTCTTCCACAATGGGGTCTTTGGTCATACCAAATGCGTTATTTCATATACTATTAAACATAATAAAATGCTCTGTAAAACCACACAGAAAGAAGGCTAAGTCTTTCTTTTTTAACTTTTCAGAGCAGAAACAGTTCACAAACCTCCATAGAAGATCTTTCTTCTGACAGTTAATAACACATGGCCATTTCGAGCAGCAGTTGTCATTAGGTCTAAGACTTGTTTGTGTGACTTCCCTTTAACAGGAATTCCATCAATACACATCAGTTCATCAGCTGCACGGAGCCGGCCATCTTTCTCAGCTGCTCCCAGGGGTATAATGGCACCAATATATATCTGGTAAGATAAAGTGTAGGTTGGTTTGTACAATCTACCAAGGTTAGCTGAAGATCTGAGGACTCCCTGACTCAGCAGTGTGCAAAACAACAAACTTTTGCAGTGCATGTACGAATTCAGTCAATTTCAAAAAGGTAATGTCTTAGAAAGTACCCATTCTCCAAAATGGCATTTCAATAACCACAGTACATAATGTAATCCTTCTAGCTTCTCAGGATTGAGTACATTTAAAAAAAAATACAAAGTTGTTCAATAACTTAAAAAGCACCATGATCTCCATCACCACAATGTAACAAAGCAAACTCAGAAAATGCAGTTCTGTGGAGTAGCTACTAAGAGTACAAGTCTGTTCAATGCTGTCAGGAAAGATTTTCTGCACATTTTTCACAGCAGCTGGGATCATTTTTGTGATTCTCCTATCACACACAGCTAACAATACAAGTGTTCTTCACTTGCATCTAGTAGTATCCACTTGCATATCTGGTTGATTCTGCTCACCAATAATTAGAATCCTATAATTAGGCAATCCTGAATTTTAGGCTAGTTTCAGACCTGGGAAAACCTGACATTTAAGAGAAAGACTGTTCTTGAGTTGTTAAAAACAAATTCCTAAAAAGTCTAAGAAAACACTGTGAATATGAAAAAAAAAATAGAAAATAATAAAAAATACATATACCATCAAAACCAAAGTTTCTTATGTTTGTTGTATACAGAGCAAGATGCCTTAAGCTTCCAATGGTTCCAATTATTACTGTAATTGTAAACAATATGACTATTAGAATACATTTTTATATATAAAAGAGATCCACTCAGAAATAGAAAGAAATGTCATTTTAAAAAATTACTATTATTTATCTAGCTTTCAAGTATAACAATATAGTCCTTTTTGATATTATATAAATCATAAATATGTCCTTAAATTCTATAAAACACATTACTTCTTTGTCATTCAATACCAAGGGCAAGACTGAAAAACAAAACTAAGTTTATGTGAGAATTATGCATAAACAAAATTCTAGATTTTAAACGCTTTGCCTTCTGGACAGAAATATTAATTATTTTATATTCCTCTAGCTAACAAATAAAATGATAAAGTACTGAGCATGAAAACCCTACCCTATTAAGACTAGGTGAAAAAATATGAATAGGCTCATGCCAACTGTCTACAGAGTACTCAGAAAGTAGAGTGGTTGTGGTAAAGAGGACACTGGGTAATAGGTCTTTTAAAGAAGAAAAATGTTTTAGAATCTGTTTAACAAAGGCACAGATAATAAAAAGTTAAAATAGCCTTTGTTTTCCAGCGCTGGGGATCAAAACCAGGATCTTGTATGTGCTAGGCACATACTCTACCACTAAACTATATCCCCAGTGTTATGGTTTAGATCTAGAACGTCCTCCAAAGTCTCATGTGTTTCAACTGAAGGGTTGGTCCCAATGCAATAATGTTTGGAGGTGCGAATTTTGGAAAGTGACTGGATCATGAGAGCTCTGACCTTATCAATAGATCAATCCATTGATAGATTAATAATATGAATGGACTATGGGGAAACTGTAGGAGGTGGGGCCTAGTTGGAGGAAGTAGGTTATTGGGCGTGTGCTTTTAGGGAATATATATATATATATATATATATATATATAAAAATTTTTTTTTTTTTTTGGTACTGGGGGTTGAATTCAGGGGCACTCCACCACAGGACCACAGCCCCAGCCCTTTTTTGTATTTTATTTGGAGACAGGGTCTCACTGAGTTGCTAAGTACCTCGCCATTGCTGAGGCTGGCTTTGAACTCGCAATCCTCCTGCCTCAGCCTCCCAAGTACTGGGATTACAGGAGTGCGCCACCGCGCCCGGCTTAGGGACTATATTTTGTTTCTGCCCAGCTCCTTCCTGGTTACCATCAGCTGAGCAGCTTTCCTCCACCATACCTTTCTGCTTTCATGTTCTTCATGCCAGGCCCAAAGCAATGGAGCCATTTGACTGTGGATTGAAATCTCTGAAACCCTGAGCCAAAATAAACCATTCCCCTTCTAAGTTATTTTTCTCAGGTATTTGTCATAGTGGAAAAAAGCTAACACATTCAGCTCCAAACAAACTTCAATTATTTAAAAAAAAAATCACTATCCAATGAACAGCTGACATATTCAATTTTTACCTACAGTTTTTGCCCTAAACTACACCAGGTTAACTGAGGGACTGTGATACTCATTGAAATGTAGTTTTTCCTCATATTAATAAAACTATAAGAGGAAAAAAAACAAACTTAAAATCCACCATATTTCATCAAATTGTCACTCAAAAATTTTAACAGGAATGGCCATATTCCAAAGTTTACACTTACAGATTGGTCAGGTCCATCTCCTCCTAGCACCCTGAAGCCAAACCCTGATTCCTGTTTCCGAAGAAAAACATCCAAATCTTTGGTGTTTGGCGCTAAGAAAAACCAGAAAATGTAAAGTAAATATTTTTATTTATTTTAAAAGGATCAAAGCAAAATAATGTTCAATATTTAGTAGAATAATGTTATATAGAGCAATTCAGTAAACAATAAAATAATCTCAGAACTTTTTGATATGTGAAAACTAACAATAAAAGTATAACACACACATAGGAGAATTCAACTATAAATCTTTGGTTTGAGTGCTGAACTAAACTGTATCAAGTTTACTTAGGAACACTTATAAATTCCCATGCTCTCAATATTATACTGCCACTAACTTCTAATGCTCTCCAATCAATATTGGAACTTTCAATTCAGAATTATTCAATTTGAGTTAGATATTTAATAGATACAAATGATCTAAGGAACCAAATTTGAGCAAAGTACTTTAAAGCCTAGGAAAATAGAGCCTATAAAATGCCTTATTTCTACTCTTTTTTTATGGGGGGTGGAGAAGCACATAATTTTTATTAAATTTTCATGCATCTGAATTTCCAGAAAACATATTAGACATGGGGGCTTTTTATGCTCTAAGGAAATAAGAAGGCTTGGAAGCCAACTTAGGAGATTCCATGTTGGACTGACAGGAGAAGAATGGAATTCCTGGAGCCAAGTGCCATTGACAAACTTGGAATGTGCCATTTTCCAAAATATGAGATTCACAGCACCCATTATAGGAGATGCCCCATTTACCAGAGTCAGCATAGAAGGGTGCAGTGTTAGCTCTGTGGGAAACTTAAAATCACTCTAGAAAAAAATCAATTAGGCCTTTAAAATAATTTTTCTTTTCAATTAGCTTTGAGTTGGAAGAATGGAAACATATGGGTGAAGGAATGGAAGATGAGAACTAGTCATTAGGGTCTGTTGAGCCTGTGTAGTGGTGCTCACCTGTAATCAATCCCAGGCGAGAGGCTGAGGCAGGAAGCATAGCAATTTCCAGGTCAGCCTTAGCAACTTGGTGAGACTCTGTCTCAAAATAAGACTTCTAGGCAGCATTTTTCACAGGTGCCTTATTTCTACTCTAAAGCTAATACCTTTGTCTCAGGAAAACATCTGACATGAACCACTTACTTAGCCTAATTTTGTAAGATGGATAGTGTTTTAAAGGAAAACAAATAACAGCTAACACCTCTTACTAGCCCCATTTTCTAGGAGGGGAAATTAAGGGCCTATGTGAGATTTAAATCCAGCTTGATTTCCAAGTTCTAAGCTCTTAACCCTTGCTATCCTGTCCCCAAAGGGCAGATGGCATTCATTGGAATACTAAATGAGGAAAATCTATTTCATGACTAAGGTTCTATCTGTGGGAAAATATTAATGCTATTCGCAAGTAAGAAGTATTTACTAGAAAGAGAAAAGAGAAACAATCAGGGAACTATATAAAAAGTAAGTAAAATGTGGTGTGGGGTAAATTCTTGATAATATTCTTTGGAAGCAATCTCTGTGGGTAAATACTTATTATAAGAATCACAGAACTTTAGGACTGGGCTATAGTTCAGTGGTAGAGTGTGTACTTAACATGTGTGAGGCTCTCAGTTCAACTCCCATCAGCAAAAAAGGAAAAAAAAAAATCACAAAACTTTAGAAATTAGAGAAATAATGAGTCAAATACCTTTTTATGAGTGAGGCCCAATGGGACTGCAATATTAAAACTGTATCAGGCTATGAATGGGAAGTCTCAAGAAAGGAATTGTACAGTTATACTAACAAATTATTGCTTTGCTATGCTCACACCAGGTCTTTATCTTTCTAAATATGGCCTGGAGATATGATACTAAAGATCTACAACTAAGTAGATAAGCATGAAGTGAATTACATATAATATTTCTACCTGGCAGTATATTTTTCATGGTACATACAGATCTCTTGTTTAAGAATAAATTTTTAAAAATTAAACCTACTTATGTCTGTAATTCTACTTTGGAAAAGATTTATCATCAGTAGATAAATAAATATAAAAATGAATTTCTACACTGTACACTCTCTCTTCTCCTCTTTTAGTTGGACTCCTTTAAGGAGTTGACTCTGGTTTCCTATTAAAATTGTATACTTCTCAGATCCATCCTCCATACTCCTGCCAAAAAAACTCTCTAAAATACAGACCCCCAAATATTTTCCCTATAATTAAAACCATTTTGTGGCTCTCTATTATTTATATGACCAACTCCAGCTTCCTCAGAAGCAAGTGATTGGCTCTCACTATCTGCCCCTGCTCTTCTCTCTGGCTTCCCTTGCCAATCACACCCAGCCATACTTTAGAAACCAGGCCAACGCAAGGCCAACCTGCAAATGCTACTCCTTCTGTCTTTCCCTTTTGTCTCCCTCATAAGCACCTCTTTGTCCTTAAGTCTTGGCTCAAGCTTTACTTCCTGTATGAAGCTTTGCCCACCACTGTGTCCTACTCACACTGATAAAATCAACCATTTCCTATTCTGGATCCAATTTAGCAGCTCATCCTTCTATAACTGTACCTGGTAGGCTCACGTGTACTTATCTATATACTCATTTGATTACACATTTGGATTTTCCATTTAGACTTAATAATATTTCTGGGTGCAAGGCCTATGTAACCTATTTATTTATGTATTCCAATTGCTTAATGTGATGTCTGGTAGACTGCTGGCACTTAATACACAGTTTTGAAAAAAATGAATAAATGAACATTGAATGTACATGTAAGAAGCTGAGAGTCATATTAAAATGAGAATGAAGAAATAACTTCTTAATATACTTTTGAAAGATGGGAAGGTTCTAGTTTAAAAATAAATCCAATTTATCTTATTACATTCTCTCCTGAAATATTCCATGACTACTTACGTTTATCTTCATATAAAGTCTTAGACTTCAGGTAGACCTCAGAAGGATCCAACTTTGGGGATCCTGATCTGATAATGCTGGGTGGAAAAGGCATAGGCTGCGGAATGGGCTCATTTATAGCCTCCAAACTTCCTGAATTTTCCTTTTTATCTGTTTTCTGAAATGGAAAAGGGCCTTACTTAGTATTTTTAAATATAAAATGGTTGATTAATTCATAAAACTGCTGTCTGACCTAGGTACATCAACTGAGTATAGCTGTATAAGTGGCAGGGTCAAAGCCACATTCTACTGGCAGTCTTAGAAGGAATTCAACTTCATAGCTGTGTATATCTGGCTAAAACATATTTAACTTAAATTGGAAAAAGGGTTATAGTGATGTCAACTGAAACACCTCAAGTAGTCCTACGTTTAAGCATTTTTTTCTGTTTTCTCTGTACCACCAAGACAAAAAGGAATCCAACACAAGGCAGCACTTCTAAGTAAAGTAAGAGGGAGCCTCAGAGAATACCTTCATCAAATTCTTCATGAGCTCCACCTTCTACTCACTGAATTTAATCTCCAATGAAGTATTTAAGATAATATTTTCTCCTAAGAAAATGGGCTAGGGACCGTTAACTCCAATTTAGGTTATAAAAATGACATTGAAAACTCTGCCTGGCTAATTCAAATAAATACATGAAGGGGAAATACCCCATGTTAGGCAATCAATCACAGAAGGGAAAATAGAGCAGCATATTTTGATACTTCTCTACTCAGAACTTTCCCCAAATAACTGTCAAGCAAAATGACTAAATTACAAATTTAAAAATGAAATCTAATAAATAGCCTAAAAGTATAGTTTGAGATCAGCTTGTCATCCTGAATTTTTGTTAGGACAGGAGATTACAGATTTCTATAATAAGTAATGCTGACTAGAAAGCAAGGGCACCAGCAATGAGGGGTCAGGCACCACAAACTGTCATGCTACAGGGGAATCTCCCCACTGACCTACACCCAGACAGATGGAAGAGAAGGTGAAAGCAGCTTTTTCCCATCACCCACACATCCTAGGATTCTGTCACAAGTTGTTCAATGTCACCAGAGCCTTCCATCAATTATAAAGCATTAGTGTGACTATGGCTGAAATGGCATCTATTATGAAACAGATACGGTGGCACAGGAGTTAAAAAATGATTGTGAGGGGGCTGGGGTTGTGGTTCAGTGGTAGAGCGCTCGCCTAGCATGTGCGCAGCCCGAGTTTGATCCTCAGCACCATGTAAAAAGCATTGTGTACAACTAAAAGCAAATAAATAAATATTTTAAAAAAATGATTGCTAGGAAAGCAGAGAAATGTACAAAAAAATATAGTGTGACTTTGACTGAATGGACAAAAAGAATTTCTGTTCACACTGGACCTGACTGTACAGTTTATACAGAGGGCAAAAGCTGAGTGTCTCTTCTATTTTGATCCATATGACAGCAAATTTGCAAAGGATTCCTACTTAGTGGGCTAGAAGAAATTAATTCATTTAATATGGGATGGCCTTTCCTTTAATAGTCATGGTTTATGGTTATAAGAGCCTTTTTCAATTTTAAGGAGAAAGACTCCAAGAAAACTAGAACTAAATTAGGATTTAAAAACTATTGACTTCATTTCCATATCTACATAATTTTAGATATATATAAGTAACCATCAAAGTGTGCCTAGTACAGTTTCTTCCTCAGTAGTAGGATTGGATGCACCCATTTTTACTTTTTTTCCCCTCCCTCTATACAGGTCCTAGGGTTACTCAGTTATTTAGAAGAATGCCAAAGACACTGTTTCTGGTCTGACAGCCTATCACTTTGATACAGGCCAATTTAGCTCAGAAGTCCACAATTATTTCAGGATGATCTGTTTAGTAATAAATGTAAGAAAGTCATCTAAGTATGGGTATTTACCATCCCTATGACATTATATGCAGTTACCATGTCTTCCTTTTGGACATCAGGCAAGAAGTTTTAATAGTTTATCATCTGTCCTAATGTTTAGCTACTTCTTACCTTGATCCTCTGAAATACAAAGAAAACAAAAGGACACCTAAGTAGGTTCTTCAATACATCTCATTTTATTATGAGGAGGACAGGATTATCAGTAGTTTGGGGCTCCAGGATCCCACTAGTAGGAAGTCTTCACCAGGCACACAGACCCTTCCCATAGGTGCTTTCCTATGCTCCCTGAGTCTGGTCAAAGCCCAGGGCAGCATGCCTCCTTACTCTTTCCAGCCATCATCTTGTGAGCTCTCACAGAAGGGAATTTGGCACCTTGCTTAGTGAGTAGGGAAGAAACACTTGAGGACAACTATATTACTCACCATTTTGGCAGTTTTAGTTGGTGAAGAGGGACCTTAAAAACAAAAATGAGCCAAATTTTAAAAAGAGAAAGCATTCTTAGATCATACATACTACTAATGTTTATGATAAAACTAGCTATGAACCGGGCATGGTGGCGCACGCCTGTAATCCCAGCACTTGGGAGGCTGAGGCACTTAGCAACTCAGTGAGACCCTGTCTCTAATAAAATACAATAAAAAAGGGCTGGGGATGTGGCCCAGTGCCCCTGAGTGCCCCTGAGTTCAATCCCCTGTACCAAAACAACAACAACAACATAAAACAAAAACAATCAAACAAAAAAAACTAGCTATGACTTCCATCAGGCTAGTAAACTCTTTATCTAACACATTCTATGTGCCAGGCATTACACATCTATTGCCTCATTTCATTTTTTATAACAATCCTAAGGCATAAATGCTATTATCATTTAATAGATAAGGTAAACTAAGATTCTTTCCTACACCATAGAACCAATAAGTGGCAAGGCAGAAAACTGACATCAATCTGTTGGATATCTAATTCAGGTCTCTTTGTTATATTTGTCAAAGCCCTGGATAACTGTCCAGCATTAACAAAGGGATTTCTTTCTGACTTTGAGCACACCCTATCATATCACCATGAGAAAAAAAACAAAATGGTTCAAAGAAATGAGAATAAGGAAAAACTTGCCAATGAAGCTAAAGTGCTCATTTGCTTAATAAAAACTAAAAAGCCAGAGTGATAAGAAAGTGTAGGACTAAATTTCATTCTTTAAAATACTAGTCATTCCTAGGTATGGATGTGAGAAAGTCTATTAAAATGCAACTTTGAGGTTAGTCCTTGGAACTGGATTTATAATGTTTGGGAACAGTCTGTGTCAGTTAATGACCTTGAAAAATAAAAATTTCACTTCTCTCACATAAGCACTAAGAGGTTTAATTGACATTTACAGGCAGATATTTGAGCTTAAGATAAATGCTTTCTGATCACAAGCTATCATGACTGCCTTTGCAGAACAGGTTAACACAACATACCATGTTTTACCTATATGTTAGTTTTTTCAGAAGATCTTTGGTGCATTACAGAGGTCCAGATGAAATACCACTGGTTGAAGGAGTCAATTTCTATTATGTTCATCAATAGAGAAAGCAAAATTAAGAGAATATGTTTCACTTGACATAGTATAATTCCAAGTCTCTCTCTGATCATTAAACCCATAAATCAGATTTTACAAATAATACAGTGGGAAAGAAATCAATAATGGACATGAATGAAACCACTAATAACTAAAACACTGCCAAAAAAGATACTGCTTATAGAAATAATCAGACAGAACCAGTGAATTACCATTGAAATCATCTGGGGAAAGAAATTCCAACCTATAAAGAAGGATAATTTAAAAATATAAATGCTTGAACATGAAGATTTTTTTCTTGTTATGCT
This sequence comes from Tamias sibiricus, assembly GCA_025594165.1. Taxonomy (NCBI): domain Eukaryota; kingdom Metazoa; phylum Chordata; class Mammalia; order Rodentia; family Sciuridae; genus Tamias; species Tamias sibiricus. The sequence goes on along the minus strand of CM046658.1, from coordinate 104,323,095 downwards.
TTTACTCACCTCCTCTTAAAATAAGGAGTGGAACATCTGCTCCTACTGGAAACTGTTTTAGTACTTCCACCACTTGGAGATGTGTTAAATTCTGTACATTTTGATGGTAGATTTCCTTAATTATATCCCCTTTCTGAAGGCCTTGACACCACTGGCTATCCAATATCATTTTCACCTTCTGTCCAGTGGGGCTGTCAGCAATTGCAAACCCAAAGCCTTTAGGACCCTTAATCAAAGGGATGGTCACTAGTTCAGGCTGGGAGCTGCCCGATGAGGCCATGGATGCTCTCTGCTCATTTGGATCTGATGCACCATTGAGGCGATCACTAGTCAAGATATGTCCGGATTTTCCATTCTGGTCCAGAACCATTGCTGCTGGCTTAAAATCCTGAGTATTCATGCAAGACTCTCCCTTGGTTAATGACTGTCCATTGATTACAGGAGTAGCAGCAACAATATCCACAACAGGATCTTCACTGTCATCAGGAAGTGGATATCCACGACATAAAGTGAGGTTTACATATTGATTGACAGGTACCAACTGAAACATCTGGACAACATCTGCATGGGTGTGACCAAGGACACAGTTGCCATTGATGTCTACAATAACATCACCTGATAAAATATAATCATGTTAAAAAATAACTTTTTGCTAGAGAAAAGGCAAAAGTAAATTTAACAACCAAATATGAATTCTGGAACTATCTTATTGTTCATTAACTACTGAAAAGATAACGTTTCTAACAGACATTCTCTCTCGTGACTTCTTGCTAAAAAATTTATATAAATGTCTAAAATCTTAATTATTTTAGCAGCAAAGAGTTTTGACCTCAAGTTCAAGTGAATCATTTGGGAAAAAAATAAACTCTCAAACTTTATTATCAATGTTTCTATATGGAGTCCCACCTAGGTGGCCACACAAAGCACAATATGTTGTAGTAAGTATTTAGTGCGTAGAAGAGGAGCAAATAACTTCACTGGCTATTTGTACACACAAGCTATCCTTCATTACCACCTTATTTCTTGATTTTAACAAGCCACTGGTTATAATATACTTAAAAATTCATTCTCGTTTGAGAAACGTAAAACTGAAGATTAGAATGATGTCAACTTATAATGTGTTTTTTTTCAAATCTATTTTTTATTCTAAGTGTTAGAAATGACAGCAGAATGTATTACATTTCATATTATACTTGTAGAGCACATTTTTAAATATCTCTGGTTGTATACAAAATATAATCACACCATTTGTGACTTCATACATGCACTTAGGGTAATGATATCCATCTCATTCTACCATCTTTTTTTTTTTCCTTCACCCTTTTGACCCCTCCCTTCCCCTCCCTCCCCATTGGCCATTCTAGTGTTCCTCTACTCCTCCTATGCTCCCCATCCCAACCCCATGGTAAATCGACCTCCTTATATCAGAGAAAACATTTGGCATTTGGCTTTTTGGGATTGGCTAACTTCACTTAGCATTATATTCTCTAACTTCATCCATTTACATGCAAATGCCATGATTTTATTCTCTCTTATTGCTAAGAAATACTCCATTTTGTATATATACCACATTTTCTTTATCCATTCACCTACTGAAGGGCATCTAGGTTGGTTCCACAGTTTAGCTATTGTGACTTGTGCTGCTATAAACATTGATGTGGCTGTGTCCCTGTAGTATGCTGGTTTTAAGTCCTGTGGGTATAGACGAGGAGTGGGATAGCTCGGTCATAAGGTGGTTCCATTCTAAGTTTTCCAAGGAATTTCCATACTGTTTTCCATATTGGCTGCACCATTTTGCAGTCCCACCAACAATGTATGAGCATGCCTTTTTCTCCACATACTCGCCAACATTTAATGTTGTTTGTGTTCTTAATAGCTGCCATTTTGACTGGTGTGAAATAAAAATCTTAGAGTGATTTTGATTTGCATTTCTCTAATTCCCAGAGATGTTAAACATTTTTTCAAGTATTTGTTGATTGATTGTATATCTTCTGAGAAGTGTCTGTTCAGTTCCTTGGCCCATTTATTGATTGGGTTATTTGTTTTTTTGGTGTTAAGATTTTTGAGTTCTTTATATATTCTAGAGATTAGTGCTCTATCTGATGTGCGTTTGGTAAAAATTTGTTCCCAATTAGTAGGTTCCCTATTCACCTCACTGATTGTTTCCTTTGCTGAAAAGAAGCTTTGTAATTTGAATCTATCCCATTTATTAATTCTTGATATTAATTCTTGTGCTACAGGAGTCTTATTAAGGAACTTGGGGCCTAATCCAACATGTTGGAGATTAGAGCTTACTTTTTCTTCTATTAGGTGTAGTGTCTCTGGTCTAATTCCTAGATCCTTGATCCACTTTGAGTTGAATTTTGTGCATGGTGAGAGATAGAGGTTTAATTTCATTTTGTTGCATATGGATTTCCAGTTTTCCCAGCACCATTTGTTGAAGAGGCTATCTTTTCTCCAATGTATGTTTTTGGCACCTTTGTCTAATATAAAATAACTGAAATTATATGCATTAGTCTCTGTGTCCTCTATTCTGCACCATTGGTCTACCAGCCTAATTTTGGTGCCAATACCATGCTGTTTTTGTTACTATTGCTCTGTGGTATAATTTAAGGTCTGGTATAGTGATGCCACCTGCTTCACTCCTCTTACTAAGGATTGCTTTAGCTATTCTGGGTCTCTTATTTTTCCAGATGAATTTTATGACTGCTTTTTCTATTTCTATGAGGAATGTCATTGGGATCTTGATTGGCATTGCATTAAATCTGTATAGTGCTTTTGGCAGTATGGTCATTTTGACAATATTAGTTCTGCCTATCCAAGAACAGGGTAGATCTTTCCACCTTCTAAGGTCTTCCATAATTTCTTTCTTTAGTGTTCTGTAGTTTTCATTATAGAGGTCTTTCATGTCTTTGGTTAAGTTGATTCCCAAGTTTTTTTTTTTTTTTTTTTTTTGATGCTATTGTAAACAGGATAGTTTTCCTCACTTCCTTTTCAGAGGATTTGTCACTGATATATAGAAATGCCTTAGATTTATGGGTGTTGATTTTGTATCCTGCTGCTTTGCTGAATTCATTTATGAGTTCTAGAAGTTTTCTGGTGGAATTTTTTGGGTCTTCTAGGTATAAAATCATATCATCAGCAAATAATGATAATTTGAGTTCTACTTTACCTATCTGTATCTGTACTTTACCTATCTGTAATTGAGAGGTGTCTTCTCAATTCCTTAGCCCATTTATTGATTGGGTTATTTGTTTTTTTGGTGTAAAGTTTTTTGAGCTCTTTATATATTCTAGAAATTAGTGCTCCGTCTGATGTGCATGTACTAAAATTTGTTCCCAATTAGTAGGCTCCCTATTCACCTCACTGATTGTTTCTTTTGCTGAGAAGAAGCTTTTTAGTTTAAATCTATCCCATTCATTAATTCTTGGTAATAATTCTTGTGCTACAGGAGTCTTATTAAGGAACTTGGGGCCTAATCCAACATGTTGGAAATTGGAGCTTACTTTTTTCTTCTATTAGGCGTACTGTCTTTGGTCTAATTCCTAGGTCCTTGATCCACTTTGAATTGAATTTTGTGCATGGTGAGAGATAGAGGATTTAATTTCAATTTGTTGCATATGGATTTCCAGTTTTCCCAGCACCCATTTGTTGAAGAGGATATCCTTTCTCCACTGTACATTTTTGGCACCTTTGTCTAATATAAGATAGCTGAAATTATATGCATTAGTTACTGTGTCCTCTATTCTGTACCATTGGTCCACCAGTCTGTTTTTGGTGCCAATACCATGCTGTTTTTGTTACTATTGCTCTGTGGTATAATTTAAGGTCTGGTATAGTGATCCACCTGCTTATTTCCTCTTACTAAGATGAATTCTGGGTCTCTTATTTTTCCAGATGAATTTTATGCTGCTTTTTCTATTTCTTTGACGAATGACGTTGGGATTTTGATTGGCATTGCATTAAATCTGTATAATGCTTTTGGCAGTATGGACATTTTGACAATATTAATTCTACCTATCCAAGAGCAGGGTAGGTTTCCATCTTCTGAAGTTCATCTATGATTTCTTTCTTTAGTGTTCTATAATTTTCGTTATAGAGGTCTTTCACCTCTTTCGTTAGGTTGATTCCCAGGTATTTTTTTTTTTTTTTTTTTTTTGATGCTATTGTAAATGGGGTAGTTTTCCTCATTTCCCTTTCAGAGTCTTTGTTGCTGATATACAGAAATGCCTTTGATTTATGTGTGTTGATTTTGTATCCTGCTGCTTTGCCAATTCATTTACTGAGTTCTAAAAGTTTTCTGGTGGAATTTTTTGGGTCTTCTAGGAAGATTAATCATGTCATCAGCAAATAGTGCTAATTTGAGCTCTCTACTTTACTATCTGTATCTGTACTTTACCTATCTGTAATTGAGAGGTGTCTTCTCAATTCCTTAGCCCATTTATTGATTGGGTTATTTGTTTTTTTGGTGTAAAGTTTTTTGAGCTCTTTATATATTCTAGAAATTAGTGCTCCGTCTGATGTGCATGTACTAAATATTTGTTCCCAATTAGTTGGCTCTCTATTCACCTCACTGATTGTTTCTTTTGCTGAGAAGAAGCTTTTTAGTTTAAATCTATCCCATTCATTAATTCTTGGTAATAATTCTTGTGCTACTTGGGGCCTAATCCGACATGTTGGAAATTGGAGCTTACTTTTTCTTCTATTAGGCGTACTGTCTTTGGTCTAATTCCTAGGTCCTTGATCCACTTTGAATTGAGTTTTGTGCATGGTGAGAGATAAGGATTTAATTTCAATTTGGTGCATATGGATTTCCAGTTTTCCCAGCACCATTTGTTGAAGAGGATATCCTTTCTCCACTGTACATTTCTGGCACCTTTGTCTAATATAAGATAGCTGAAATTATATGTATTAGTTACTGTGTCCTCAATTCTGTACCATTGGTCCACCAGTCTGTTTTGGTGCCAATACCATGCTGTTTTTGTTACTATTGCTCTGTGGTATAATTTAAGGTCTGGTATAGTGATCTCTTATTTTTCCAGATGAATTTCATGATTGCTATTTCTATTTCTTTGACGAATGACGTTGGGATTTTGATTGGAATTGCATTAAATCTGTATAATGCTTTTGGTAGTATGGACATTTTGACAATATTAATTCTACCTATCCAAGAGCAAGGTAGGTCTTTCCATCTTCTGAGTTCATCTATGATTTCTTTCTTTAGTGTTCTATAATTTTCGTTATAGAGGTCTTTCACCTCTTTCGTTAGGTTGATTCCCAGGTATTTTATTTTTTTTGATGCTATTGTAAATGGGGGTAGTTTTCATCATTTCCCTTTCAGAGTCTTTGTTGCTGATGTACAAAAATGCCTTTGACTTATGTGTGTTGATTTTGTATCCTGCAACTTTGCCAAATTCATTTACTAGTTGTAAAAGTTTTCTGGTAGAGTTTTTTGGGTCTTCTAGGAAGATTATCATGTCATCAGCAAATAGTGCTAATTTGAGCTCTTCTTTTCCTATCTGGATCCCTTTAATTTCTTTCGTCTGTCTAATTGCTCTGGCCAGAGTTTCCAGTACTATGTTAAATAGCAGTGGTGAAAGGAGGCATCCCTGTCTTGTTCCAGTTTTTAGAGGGAATGCTTTCAATTTTTCTCCATTTAAGATAATGTTAGCTTGGGGCCTTGCATATATAGCTTTTATAATGTTGAGATATGTTCCTGATATTCCTAGTTTTTCCAGTGTTTTGAACATAAAGGGGTGTTGTATTTTGTCAAATGCTTTTTCTGCGTCTATTGAGATGATCATATGATTTTTGTCTTTAAGTCTATTGATGTGGTGTATTATGTTTATTGATTTCCGAATGTTGAACCAGCCTTGCATCCCTGGGATAAACCCCACTTGATCATGGTGCACTATCTTTTTGATATGTTTTTGTATCCGATTTGCCAGGATTTTGTTGAGGATTTTTGCATCTATGTTCATTAAAGATATGGGCCTGAAGTTTTCTTTTTTGGATGTGTCTTTGCCTGGCTTTGGAATTAATGTGATATTGGCCTCATAGAAAGAGTCTGGAAGAGCTCCCTCTTTTTCTATTTTCTTGGAATAGTTTGAAGAGCATTGGTATTAGTTCTTCTTTGAAAGTCTTATAGAACTCGGCTGTAAACCCATCAGGTCCTGGACTTTTCCTTGTTGGTAGCTTTTTGATGACATCTTCTATTTCTTCGCTTGTAATTGATCTGTTTAAATTGTGTATAGCCTCCACATCCAGTTTAGGCAAATCATATGACTCTAGAAATCTGTCAATGCATTCAGTATTTTCTATTTTATTAGAGTACAAGTTTTCAAAGTAATTTCTAATTATATTCTGTATATCTGAGGTGTTTGTTCTGATATTCCCTTTTTTCATCACGAATGTTAGTAATTTGAGTTTTTTCTCTTCTTCTTTTCGTTAGCATCGCTAAGCGTCTGTCAATTTTGTTTATTTTTTCAAAGAACCAACTTTTAGTTTTGTCAATTTTTAGTTTTGTCAACTTTTAGTTTTGTCAATGGTTTCCTTAGCCTCAATTTCATTAATTTCTGCTCTGATTTTAATTATTTCCTGTCTTCTACTGCTCTTGGTGTTGGTCTGTTCTTTTTTTTCTAATGCTTTGAGGTGTGATGTTAAGTCATTTATTTGTTGGGTTTTTTTCCTCTTAAGGAATGAACTCAGTGCAATGAATTTTCCTCTTACTACTGCCTTCATAGTGTCCCAGAGATTTCTATATGAAGTATCTGTGTTCTCATTTACCTCTAGGAATTTTTTGATCTCCTCTTTGATGTCTTCTTCAACCCCTTGTTCATTCAGTAGCATGTTGTTTAGCTTCCAGTTGATGGAGTAGTTTTTCTTATTCCTTGTTTTGTCGTTGATTTCCAATTTCATCCCTTTATGGTCCGATAGCATGCAGGGTAGTATCTCTATTTTTTTATATTTGCTGAGAGTTGCCTTGTGACATAATATATGGTCTATTTTGGAGAAGGAGCCATGTGCTGCTGAGAAAAATGTGTATTCGTTTACTGAGGGATGAAATATTCTATATATGTCCGTTAGGTCTAAATTGTTAATTGTTTTAAGGAGGCTTAAAGTTTCTTTGTTTAGCTTTTGTTTGGATGATCTATCCATTGGTGAGAGGTGTGTTGAAGTCCCCTAGAATAACTGTGTTGTGGTCTATTTTACTCTTGAACTTGAGAAGCGTTTGTTTGATGAATGTAGGTGCTCCATTATTTGGTGCATATAGATTTATGATTGTTATATCCTGTTGATGAATGGTTCCCTTAAGTAATAAGAAATATCCATCTTTGTCCCTCTTGATTAGTTTTGGTTTGAAGTCTACCTTATTTGATATGAGAATGGAAACCCCTGCTTGCTTCCGCCGGCCATGTGAGTGATAAGACTTTTCCCAGCCTTTCACTTTCAGTCTGTTGATGTCTTTTTCTATGAGGTGTGTTTCTTGGAGACAGCAAATTGTTGGGTCGTTTCTTTTAATCCATTCTGATAATCTGTGTCTTTTGATTGGCGAGTTTAGGCCATTAACATTCAGGGTTATTATTGAGATGTGATTTTTATTCCCATCCATTTTTATTTGAATTATGGTCTTTAGCTTGATTTGGTTTCTCTTCTGGTTGGTATTTCCTTTAGTTTAATATCTCCCTTTGTTGATTTTTCATTATCATCTTTCTCTTCTTCTTCATGAAAAATGTTGCCCAGGATGTTCAGAAGTGCTGGCTTTCGAGTTGTGAAATCTTTTAACTTTTGCTTGTCGTGGAAGGTTTTTATTTCATCTTCGAATCTAAAGCTCAATTTTGCTGGATATAAGATTCTTGGTTGACATCCCTTTTCTTTCAGAGCTTGAAATATGCTATTCCAGGATCTTCTTGCTTTTAAGGTCTGGGTTGAAAAATCTGAACATAGTCTGATTGGTTTCCCCCTATATGTGATCTGCTTCCTTTCTCTTGCGGCTTTTAGTATTCTCTCCTTGCTCAGAATATTAGGCATTTTCATTATAATGTGTCTTGGTGTGGATCTGTTGAGATTTTGTTTGTTTGGTGTTCGATATGCCTCTTGAACTTGGTTTTCCCATTCATTCCTCAAGTTTGGAAAATTTTCTGTAATTATTTCATTAAATAGATTACTCATTCCTTTGGCTTGAAACTCTGCCCCTTCCTCTACGCCAATCACTCTTAAGTTTGGTCTTTTTATGCTGTCCCATAATTCTTGGATGTTATGTTCTTGATTTCCAACGAGTTTTGCTGTATGTCTAAATTCTTCTCTAGGACATATATTTTGTCTTCATTGTCTGAGGTTCTTTCCTCCAAGTGGTCTACTCTGTTGGAGATGCTTTCAATTGAACTTTTATTTTGGTTTATTGCTTCTTTCATTTCTGGAATTTCTATTTGGTTTCTCTTTAGAGCCTCTATTTCCCTATTTAAGTAATCTTTTACTTCCTGTATTTGTTTTTGGAGTTCTTTGTCAAAATGATCTTTTGCCTCCTGTACTTGCTCCCTCATCTCATTTTTGAGTTCATTCTTAAGTTCCCTAAACATTTGGCATATGTAATTTCTAAATTCCATCTCTGGCATTTGACCAACTGTGTTTGCCATGAAATCTACTGATGAGGAATCTTGATTTGATTGTGTCACTTTCTTCCCTTGTTTTTTCATGCTGCTTGTGTGTCTTTTCTTCCTGCACTGTGGGACCTTGACTGTTTTTGATTTTACCTTAATGCCTTATGTTGTTCCTATAGTACAAAGCTATCAGCTCCCCTTATAATTCCTTTACACTTTAAAACCTAACACTTTCTATTCAGCAAATTCAATTTTGATCACAATGTACAGATTTTGTTAACCCAGATATTATTTCCAATTTACTCTGTATGCTTCTGATGGGGTTTTATAGCTTCAAGTATTGGATACAGAGGTATTATGTTTATGAAGAAGGAAGTGTCTTGAATTGTTCTTTCTTGGAAAGTATGAAAGGAGAGTTCTATTGACGTGGTTTACTGGAAGTGGTTTAGTATCAGTAGAAGAGAGAAGATAGAGAATGGAGTTGACACTTAGGTGGAGAGACCCATTTATATATAAAGTAAGATGGAAAAGAAGAAAAAAATGATAAAAGAGTAAAAATTGGTATAAGAGAGAGGAGAGAGAGAATCAAGAAAATGGAGAGTAAACTATATATAATACCTCTTTGCTATCCAGTTCAATTGCGCCGTTTCTAGAAATCCCAAATTCTGCATAAAGCTTGTTTTTGTCTCTGTTTAGTATGCACTGGCAGGGTGCAAATATGAAAGATGAAGGAGGAAGAAGAGATGCCAAAGTGAGAAGGAAGAAAAGAAGGAATGAGAAAAGGAGCAGAAGCAAACAATCAAACACACTGACAATCAATGCAAAAAAAAGCAAAACAGAACAAAGACAAAAAAAGAAAAAGAACAACAAACAATCTAACAAAAAACCTCAAAAACCAATAACACAAGCAGACCAACCAAAAAAAAAAAAAAAAAGTCGAACCCCAAGTCTCAAACAAAACGGGCCCTGGGAAGCCCCCCTCTCTTTTCCCTTTCCAGTTTAAGCCAACTGCATTGAACCACGTCCAGACAGTCTGCGACCCTGTTAGTGAAGTCAAGTCTGCACCCTAGGCCAGCGGCTGAATGGCTCAGGGGGAAGATTGGCTCAGGGTGGTTGTGTGTCAACAGATGAATGGCACCGGGAAGGGGACCCTCCAGAAGGCACCCTTTCCCCACGCCCACCCACAGTTGTAGCTTCTTGTGGCCACTGGGCTGGCCTCAGACACTCCCTCCCCTGCTGGTTACCCGAGTCTCACCCAGGTGTGCGCTGCCTTCAGGGCGCTGGGGCTCCCTGGATGTCTGCAGCTGTTATCTCCTCCGTCTTTTCCCCTTTGTCTGGGTCAGCCACTGCACTTCTCAAAGATGGTGGCGTTCTCCCATTCAACAGCAGCTCCGCAGACCCTTGTGTCACTCCAGAGCGTGCAGGATCGGCTTGGCAAGCAGTGCGAAAGAGCTCCACGTGGACACCGCCCACGCCTCTAGGCCTCTTTTTATCCCTCCTCGCTGATCGGTTTGAAAGCCGCTGGGTGGATCCTCTCTTTGCCGAGATGGTATCGGCCCCTGCGCCTGTAGCACAGACAGCGCTGCTTCGGGCCGTGGACCGCTGCGACTCTGCCTCTGCTTGTTGTGGTACTGTAGAGCCTTGTATTTTGCTGTCCAGAGGTGCAGGAATGTCTCGGCTCCCTTTCAGTTGCAATAGAACCACCGGCAACGCGCTCAAACTTCCCACTCCGCGTCCTTCAGCAGCTGCGTCCAGAGAGCACCTCCCTCCTGTCGGTCATCTTCCCTCTCCCCTCATTCACTTCTAAGAATTTTTTAATCTCCTCTTTGATGTCATCTGTAACCCACTGTTCATTCAGTAGCATATTATTTAGTTTCCAGGTGTTGGAGTAGCTTTTATTTCTTATTTTATCATTGATTTCTAATTTCATTCCATTGTGGTCTGATAGAATGCAGGGTAGTATCGCTACTTTTTTATATTTGCTAAGAGTTGTTTTGTGGCCTAGTATATGGTCTATTTTAGAGAAGGATCCATGTGCTGCTGAGAAGAAAGTGTATTTGCTTGTTGAAGGATGAAATATTCTATATAAGTCAGTTAAGTCTAAGTTGTTTATTGTATTTTTGAGTTGTATAGTTTCTTTGTTCAGCTTTTGTTTGGAAGATCTATCCAGTGGTGAAAGGGGTGTGTTACAGTCACCCAGAATTATTGTGTTGTGGTCAGTTTGACTCTTAAACTTGAGGAGAGTTTGTTTGATGAACAATGGATGCTCCATTTTGGGGGGCATATATATTTATAATTGTTAAGTCTTGTTAGTGTATGTTTCCCTTGAGCAGTATATAGTATCCTTCTTTATCCCTTTTGATTGACTTTAGCCTGAAGTCTACTATATTTGATATGAGGATGGAAAACCCCTGCTTGTTTCCTCAGTCCATATGAGTGGTAGGATTTCTCCCAACCTTTCACCCTCAGCCTATCGATGCCTTTTCCTATGAGATGAGTCTCTTGGAGGCAGCATATTGTTGGGTTGGTTTTTTTTTTTTTTATACAATCTGCTAGTCTATGTCTTTTGATTGGTGAGTTTAGGCCATTAACATTCAGAGTTATTATTGAGATGTATTTTGTATTCCTAGCCATTCTTGTTTATTTCTGGTATTTACCTTGACATGGTTTCTCTTCTGATTGTTCTTTTCCTTTAGTGTAATACCACCCTCTGTTGATTTTCATCATTGTTTTTTCTTTTCCTCTTCATGGAATATTTTGCTGAGGATGTTCTGTAGTGCTGGCTTTCTACTTGTAAATTCTTTTAACTTTTGTTTATCATGGAAGGTTTTTATTCATCCTCAAATCTAAAGCTTAATTTTACTGGGTATAAGATTCTTGGTTGGTCAGAGCTTGGAATATGTTGTTCCATGATCTCCTAGCTTTGCGTGACTGAGTTGAAAAATCTACTGTGATATGAATTGGTCTCCCCCTATATGTGATCTGATTCCTATCTTTTGAGGCCTTTAAAATTCTATCCTTGTTCTGTATGCTAGGCATTTTCATTATAATGTGTCTTGGTGTAGATCTGTTGTAATTTTGTACATTTGGTGTCCTATAAGCCTCTTGTATTTGGTTTTCCAATTCATTCTCCATGCTTGGGAAATTTTCTGATATTATCTCATTGAAGAGGTTGTGCATTCCTTTGGTTTGAAACTCTGTGCCTTCCTCTATCCCAATTATTCTTAGATATGGTCTTTTGATGCTGTCCCATACTTCTTGGATGTTCTGTTCATGGTTTCTTACTATCTTCATTGTGTGGTCAACTTTATTTTCAAGAATATATACTTTGTCTTTATTATCTGAAGTTCTTTCTTCCAGTTGATCTAGTCTGTTGGTGATGCCTTCAACTGTGTTTTTTATTTGGTTAATTGTTTCCTTCATTTCAAGGATTTCTGAATAGATTTTGTTCAGAGTTTCTATCTCTTTTTTGAAGTAATCTTTTGCTACATGTATTTGCTCTCTTATATCTTTGTTGTAGTGGTCAATTTTTGCCTGTATTTGCTCATTTAGGTCATTCTTTGATTCACAGATCATTTTAATTATGAACCTTCTGAACTCCTTCTCTGACATTTCATAAACTTCGCTGAGCATGGGTTTTGTTATTGTAGAAACCTGGTTTGTTTGGGGTACTTTCCTCCCTTGTTTTTTCATGTTGTCTGTTTAACTTACTTTCTTGCAGTGTAGATCTGAGATATTACAGTTTCTTCCCTATATTCTTATAATATCCTTGCAGGTTGTCTGTGCCTCCCCTTAATATTGGGCTATCAAAACCTGCCATTGTCCCTCAAAGTATGCTACCTGGGGCTGGGTCCACGCAGGTTGATGTGGGTTGAACTGGTTGAGTCTGAGCTCCTGTGGTGGTCTGCTGGTTGGAAGAGGCAGACCTCTGAGCGGAGGTCAGTGAAGCTGTGCTAGACTCGCCTAAGCTCTGAGGGTGTGGGCTGGGCTGACCTAGGCCGGCCTGTGCTTGGGCAGAGGTTGGCAGAACTTCCCTGAGCCTGGCCACACTCAAGGGAATGTCAGCGGGACTGTCCTGGGGCTGGCCGCACTGGGCTGACGGTCAGTGGGACTGACCTGGGCCTGACAGCACTCCAATGTAGGTCCCTGGGCCTGTCCTTGGCCAGCCTGAACTCAAGCAGAGTTGGCGGGTCTGTCCTTGCTGGCTCCTGCTCTGGGGCGGAGGTCAGTGGGACTGGCTAGAGCCTGGTCGCACACCAGCAGGGGTCAGTGGGACTGACCTGGGGCTGACCACGCTGGGGTGAAGGTCAGTGGGACTGACCTCGGCCTGGTGGCACTCTAATGTAGGTCCCCAGGACTGCCCTGGGCCCGCCTGAACTCAAGCAGAGTTGGTGGGTCTGACCTTGTTGTCTCCTGCTCTGGGGCAGAAGTCGTGTTTTCTTTTTTAAAATATTTTTTATTTGTAGATGGACACAATATCTTTATTTTATTTATTTATTTTTATGTGGTGCTGAGGATTGAACCCAGTTCCTCATGCATGTGAGGCAAGCATTCTACCACTAAGCTACAACCCCTGTCCTGAATGTGTTTTCTTTTAAGTGTCCTTCTATTTGTAGAGATTCTGAATTTATTATAAATCAGATATTTAAAAGCGGAAGCCACAGCAAAAAATTTAACACAAAAAAATGGCTGTATTATTTTAAAACACTGAAAAGTTAGCTAAATTACTCTTTATAAAATTTCATTTTGCTTTCCTAATTTTACAGTATTATGATGACTTTGGCTTCAGGCATTATCACTGAAATTCAGTTGGGTATTTTTTTTTTTTTAAACACAGCCAGGACTTTTCAAATTATCCATTTTCTGCTTTTTATTTTATAATGATTATAGAAAAGGTTATTGACAAATAGAAGTGCTTTAATTTGTTCTGATTGCATGTACACTTAAAAAAATCAACATGAATTGTGCTAGAAATAAATGTTAATCTGTGGAAATTTGTTTTATAACCCAAGAAGATACAGAAATTGAACTAATCAGAAACTATGTTTCAACTTTTCCTCCCCTGATGAAAGTTCCTAGAATTTTTATGGAGGTATTGTATTCCAATATAAATCAGATGACAATTTTTGGTAAATCTGAAACTCTATTCTGAAATTCTTGCAGCATGTATTTAATAGCTATGAGATATGTTTTATGGACAAAGTGCTGAAAAGGTAAAAACTGAGGGAAAAAAGTCTTAATCTCTAGAGTTTGTTAATTTTAGAAAGTAATAGAACTAAAATAATTTTCTTGATACTGTAAGTATAACTTTAGATTACTTTAAGTTTTGTTGTTTCAAGTTTCTAAGACCTCATTACAAAAAGTATGTGGGATCCCATATCCTAACTGAAAATAACTTGGTATCTGTTGTCAACAGGTACTGATGATTGAACCATCCAAATGTGAATCCACATTTGGTGGTATGTGATATAAAAGAGAATTTGAAAAGTCGCAAAAACTGCAGCAAAAAGCAATCTCAGTGGAATACTAAAAGGGCTTATAAGTATTCAGTAACCTGAACCTCCTTAAGGCTCTTCAGCCACAAACAGTATCTGCCATACTAGAATATCCAACAATGACCAAATAAAGGCTTTGGGAAAACCATGTAAAGGACGTGTTAAGTTTATTTGACTCTGTAAAACAGTAATGTTCATGTCTAAAATTCCTAACATATAAATTACATTTAACAATCAGTAACAATAAGAAAATTCTAAAATTTGGAAAAAAACTGCAGGATATGGCTGGGCATGGTGATACCTGTAATCCTAGTGGTGAAGGAGACTGAGGCGGGAGGCTGAGGCAGGAGGATCACCAGCTCAAAGCCAGCCTCAGCAAAAGCAAGGCGCTAAGCAAATCAGTGAGACCTCATTTCTAAATGAAGTACAAAATAGGGCTGGGGATGTGGCTCTGTGGTCAAGTGCCCCTGAGTTCAATCCCTAGTATCTACCCCCCAAAAACCAAAAACTGCAGGATACAACAATTTGTTATCATTATAACCATCACAAAGGACCTTTTTTTCCCAAAAACAATTATAAGCAAATGATGCTCCAAAAGTACCCCACATAGTCAAAGAAAACAAACATTCAAATGGTTTTCTGAGATAGTTAATAAAACTGTAGTTTTATATAACTAAAGGATTATCTAAAATTTATATAAAGTATTCTAAAAATTAATAAATTTAATATTTCCCCTAATAATTTCTGCTTGTTTTAAAAAATAGCCTTCCCTCAAACTAGCATGCATTCATTTAATTTTGAGGCTAAACATTTTAATACAGTAACCTTCTTCTTCAGTTCTATAATTCATTGTGTGTGTGTGTGTGTGTGTGTGTGTGTGTGTGTGTGTGTGTGTATCTCTATCCTCTTTGCTATAATATTTGTTACAGTATCACTGCTCTTCAAGTGATTCTGACAAACTTGTTACCTGGTGCAATTTTCCCATCCTGGGCTGCAGGACCATCTTTCAGCACATTCTTCACTTGTAGGAACTCATCAGGCCTATCTCCACCAATAATGGTAAAACCAAATCCCATTGTGCTTTTTTTCAGTGATGCTCGAACAAGGACACCTTTAAGTTGGGATGGATCGCGAGTAAAGTGTGATTTTTCCACATCTGGGCCAAAACAAGAAATGGGTTTGAGAACAAAAATAATTATAATGAATATAGACCACAATGCCAATTTTCCAGACAGTCTATATAACTTAAGGAAATCATAAAGGAGAGAAAATCAGAGTGAACCTAATGTAGAAAAACTAGCATTTAAGCTCATAAACTAAATCATTGAAAAAATAGCTAATGAATCCCTTTCTTTTATAGGTAAAAGCATCTACCTTTTCTTATAATTGTCTTATTTGTGCTTACTTTCTCTCACCCTAGAGTTGTATCCTCTTATTCATAGTTTTGCTGTGGTTTCAATTATCCACAGTCAACTATAAACCAAAAATATTAAGTGGAAATTTCCAGAAGTAAACAATTCATGTTTCAAATTGTATGGCACTCTGAGTAGCATGATGAAATCTTGACCATCCTGTTCCATTCCAACTGGGATGTGAATCATCTTTTTTTTTTTTTTTTTTTGAGAAATTAACATTTATTTTATTTTTTTAAATTAAATTATCTATTTATTCTAATTTGTTATACACCTTTTTTTTTTATTTATTTGTTTTTATGTGGTGCTGAAGATTGAACCCAGTGCCTCACTTGTGCTAGGCAAGTGCTCTACCACTGAGCTACAGCCCCGTGAATCATCTTTTGTCCAGCATATCTATGCTGTCTACACTACCATATGTGGGTTATCAGATCAGCTTTCATGGAGTCAAGGTACGTGTAGTCAAGTAACCCTTATTTTACTTAGTGGTCCCAAGGCAATAAGAGTAGTGATGCTGGTGATTTGTATATGTCAAAGTGAAGCCACAGGGCCTCCTTTAAGTAAGTGAAAGCTCATCAAAGGCATGTACGTATATAAAAAATAACAACAGTATATATAAGGTTTTATATTATTCATGATTTTAGGCATCCACTGGGGATCTTGGAAGATATCCCAGTAGATATGGGGTGACTACTGAACATCTCTACTAATAACAATAAAAGCATTTAGTGATAGCCACAAGCCAAATATTATAAACTTTTAAAAAACCAACCCCAATGCCCATCAGCAGATGAATGGATAGGGAAACTTTGGTATATATACACAATAGAACACTACTCAGCACTAAAAGAGAATAAAATCATTGCATTTGCAGGTAAATGGATGGCGTTGGAGGAAATAATGCTAAGTGAAGTTAGCCAATCCCAAAAAACCAAAGGTCAAATGATTTCTTTGTTTTGAAGATACTGACTTATAATGGCAAGGGAGTGGGGGATGAGAGGAATGAAGGAACTTTATATAGAACAAAGGGGGGGGGAGGGAAAGGAGGGGACAAGGGGATAGGAATAATGGTAGAATGAGTTAGACATCATTACCCTAAATACATGTATGAAGACACAATTGTTGTGAAAATACTTTATGTAAAACCAGTGACTTGAGAAATTGTGCTCTTTTTATGTAATATGAAATGAATTGTACTCTGCAAGCATGTATAACAAATTAGAATAAAAAAATAAAAATTCATTTTCATTAAAAATGAACTTTAATTTTCTAGCTTATTCTTCAGAGTTTATTACAAAATCAAAAATAATCATAAACCAAAATATGAATTAATTAAAAAAGTTAATGTGAGTTTAAAAAAATATTACTTTAGTTGTTGATGGACCTTTATTTTATTCATTTATTTATATATGGCGCTGAGAAGTAAACCCAGTGCCAAGTGCTCTATCACTGAGTCACAATCGCAGCCCTTATGAATGTTTTTTATGCATCAATTTACATATTCATAACCATCTTAAGAGGCAAATATTATTTATTTAGGTACTGGGAATTAAACCCAGGGGTACTTTGCCAGAGTTATATCCATAGTCCCTTTTATTTTGAGAAAGGGTCTCTCTCTAGGTTGCTGAGGTTGGCCTTGAACTTATGATCCTCCTGCCTCAGCCTCTTGGGTTGCTGAGATTACAAGCTGTACCACATTCCTGGATTGATTCCTACTTTGTAAATCAGAAAACAGAGGCACAAAGGATTTAGGAAACTTATCCAAGATTACATAGATGAATTTCAAAACTGCCCCTCAGCCTACACATTTAACTACTATGCTAGAATAGTACCTATCAACCCCAGTTGCAACCATTTGTTTCTTATGTTAAACTATGATCTCTTAATGGTGAGATGTCTTAATCTCCATCATTTTTTAAAACCCTGAGACTAGCAAACCCTACCAGGCATATAGTAACATTGAAAAATATTTGTTAAACTCAAAATGTTTGTTAAAGCATATGTAAACTTAAGGGAGGGATCGGTCTATGATTTTAAAGAGTAGCTGCAAGAAAGAACCATTTTTCTCATAGGCAACTCAAGTAGGAAGTCCACAGAATTACTACAATATGACCAAATAGACCTCTGGCTATTAATGACAGTTGAGAAAGGGGAAGGAGTTGGGATGGGATGAGTAAAATATAGGAACTTCCTGCACAGCTTTTTCAAATACACATGACCAGGATCATTAAGACCTCATGGAACCAGGCATGTTGGTGCATGCCTGTAATCCCAGTGGTTCAAGAGACCGAGGCAGGAAGATACCAAATTCAAAGCCAGCATCAGCAACTTAACAAGCCCCTAAGCAACTTTGCAAGGCAAAGTCTCAAAAAAACAAAATAACAAATAAAACAAAATAAAAAGACCTCATGTATTTTTAAAATGCTCCCAAAATGATTCTGATATTACTAAAGTCTACCTACATCATTATCCTATTAGATTATGATGTAGGCAAAAAATTTCTTAGATTTACTAGATGCTAATTAATACTAATTAACGCAGGATCCTGAATGGTTACAGATATTAGATTTAAGCAATTAACTTGGGATAACCTCATAATGAATTAGAGATCTTGGGTGTGGCCTTAAACATAAAGAAATAATCTAATCTTCAAATTGAAACCTCAAACTTATGTAAAAGTTCTCCATTACTTCTCTCAATAATTTCATACTTTTCAATACAGTCACGAGAAAAATCTCAGTATTCTCATAATGTTCAGATGTTTTATTAAGACTATTCATATCTTTTTAGTGGCAACAATTAGACACCATATGTTGAATTTCAAAGCCCTAGCAATGAAAAGTTCAAACTCACTCTGATTAACTGAGCACACGAATTTCACAATTGATTTTTAAAAGAATAGATCAAACAAAAAGTTTTACCTGGTTTTGAAGACCCAATTTCAGCCTGTCCTGACTGCTTTTTCCTTTTGGCTTCCTCCACTGGATTTTCAAACTGCGTTTTCTGGTTAAGGTGACTATAAAATGAAGAAAAGTATGAACAAATTACATATTTTAAAACAGACCATCCTACTATTTTGTCACCATAAATTAAGAGATTGAGATGTATTCAATAGGTTACAGAACACAGAGAAACTGACAGAGATAAAAGGAGGCCCATAGAAGGAACTGAGAAGTCAAAGCTACTGAAGCTTATGAGACACACATTTACTCTAGCTTCTTGGTAAATCCAGTCAATATAATGAGGAACAGCTGTCTGAACTCTAGTAAAAACCTTCTTACCTGACACAATCAGAAGTGCTAGTAAACTGGTTGGTTAAAATTTTTTTAAAGGGAGTTAATGATAGTAGGGTTTTAAGTTTCTCCAAAAAGAAGCAAGCTGTAGAGATATTTTTGAAGAACCCTTCTAGAATACCATATTATATTACTTTTCTACTGTCTTGCCCACATCAATTCAGTAACAACTAAGAAAATGACTTTGTTTTATCACACTGTCTTACAGAATAACTCTTTTCTTTTACAGTTACATTTCTTCATAATTATGATTTAGTTATATAAGATAAGTTTAACTAGTGCTTATGATCAGGAACAGTCCCAAATGACTCTTGGAAAGCAGAAAAATCTGAGGGAAAGTAGAAGGATGTAGGAAGACTAGAGGGCAGGCCATTAGCCAGTAGAACTCAACATTCCATGGGCAGCAGTTGTTTTACACAGGGAATATAGCAAGTCAGTTAAGTGACAACTGGTCAAGAACACACTGATGTTATAAAAATAAATAAATAAAAATATGTTTAAAACTATTAGGTCTAACGTAGAAACAATGGGAATCATATTTAGCACTGCCACAAAGACATTTCAGCCAAATGATACATTTTCCAGTAAAATCCACTTTAACAACTGACATTACTGACAATAATTAAACACCAAATCATGAGAGTTTCAGGATATTGTTGTTTTTGGACAGGCTTAATATTATAAAATCTACATATAAATAGCCACATAAATCAGATATATACTTTGTTATTTGTGAACATTATGGTAAAAGGGCAGCAGGGTCAAAAATAAACAGCACATAGAAAAGAATGTTAGCTTTCTTTGTCATTTAGGCTTCTAGAGCATATAAATTCCACAACTAATGTGGCTGTTTAATTTCAGAGCTCTAAATATGGCAAGTTCCATTTGATACCCTCTGGGTTCCGATTTCACTAATGCTTAAGCATGCTTCTGCCTCATACTAACAGAGGCACCTTCCCCATTAAGTTAACTGTTTAAAACCTCTGTGAAAATGAAATTCTTAGAATTTTATTAAACCTAAAGTTTTAAAAAATTTTATTAGGTTCTGACATTTTACATATTCTTAAGAAAACAAACAAACAAACTAAAGACTAACACTCAGAAAAGAACAAATCTGTTTTAGAAAGAACCCTTGGCTCCCTTTAACATTATCATCTAGAATGACTCATTTTGCCACCCAGGCATTAGACCATAAAAAGTAGTGATTTGTATTTATATCCTTTGTAATGTGTGGGAGAAGAGGGTAGAAGTATGCACATGAATAATCTTTTTCCTGAAAATTCTTTGACAAAAGAATAGAAGATTTAATGAAGAAAGTAAGTGCATCTGTTACCTTGAATTATTTAGATTAAAATGTTAAAATAAAACAAAACAAAAAATGAAAATACTCTCCTTTTCATTTAGTTACTTATATATACATATTACTAAGATGTAATAAACAAACAAACAAGATGTAACAGATTTTGTTTTCCATATAATTAACCAGGGTGTAAGAGATATTCCATAAATAATTTTCTTCCTAAGTAAGAAAGAATATCACGGATTGTCAGAAAAATTAAACAAAGGTTGCAAATAAGCATAATTAAATATCTAATATATATTTGAAATATCTGTATCACAATTTTGTGACTAATATCTAGATTTTAAAAATTTACCTCAACAAATTCATGAAGAATTTGAGATAAAAAACCAGATATATATCAGAGGCCTTTAATACAATACAATAAAGCCAACATTTCTAAATATGTAAATATTTTTGTAGAAGCCCTACCATTAAAGTCTGAAATAAATTCATTAAAAAAAATCCATTTCAGAATATCATCCTTTAAAATAAATATTCACACAGAAAAACATGCCATTGCAGTTGGTGTTACTCCTCAAAGGCTCCTGCCAAAAGCAATCATTGTGCCATCTGGTTTGACAAAGTAAGAGAGCCAAAGAGTAGCCATTCAAGTAACAGCTTTTTATCTCCATCAGTAAACTCACTGCAGATTACTATAGTTGAGATTCAAAACCTAGCTCATCTGGGAATCAAGCCACACTCTGTAGCTCAGCTGACTCCATACTAATGTGCATCTTGAGTACTGTCTGCTCTTTCTTAATCTTATAAATTATCTTCCTGTAAATGAGCTCATTCTGGGAACAATCATATAAAATCACAGTGCTGTTGCTGATGTTGTTGCTTTTAGTTCAGGCTGTTCTACGTACCTCCATGATAACTGGGAGCATGTCACTTCAGGATTTGTCCTAAAGTTGCTTCAATATTATATTCTGGCTTAATGGTAACAAGATCATTCAGCTCAAGATTTTATAACAGGCAAATGACTTTCACCTCTTGCCCATGTATTCAAATTTACTTGGAATGCCTAATAATGAGAATCATTATCTCAGAAATGTTCAGCAGTGTCAATGGCAAATAATAGTTGATTAAGGCCCAATTTAAATAGGCTAACCTATAAGGGGAAGAAAAAGAATCCCATAAAACCTTTTCAGTTGGCTTTCAAATATCCCTTTGACTTGGAAGACAGCTGTTTCTTCCTTTTTTTAAAACTAAATATGCCTTAGGAAAAAATAGCAAAAGAGCTGCTGTATACGCTTCACATCACATTTCATCAGTATCATCAACATATTAAGTAACAAATGGAAATAAAAATCAGCATACCTATTGAAAGGAACCAACAAGCTGAAACTGTGAAGTTATACACCAAAGGGTCAACCTAATTGAGTTGCTTTCTTAGGAAGCATATTGGATTTTAAGTAATTCCAAAAATATCTCTAACCAGAGTGATTCAGTAACAACCTAATATTAAAGACCACAGTTAGAGCCAGAGGTCTTACTTTAGAGATGACTACCAGGAAATGGCATTGTTTTATGCCAATAAGTGTTGAAAAATTAATAAGCAATAATAAAACTAGAAGATTCTATAGAGGTGCAGTGGTGCACACCTGTAATCCCAGCGACTCAGGAGGCTGAGGCAGGAGGATCACAAGTTTGAAGCCAGCCTCAGCAACCTCATGGGACTCTGTCTCAAAATAAAGAAATAGAAAAAGTACTGGGTATGTGGCTCAGTAGTAAAGCACCTCAAGTTTCAATTCCCAGTACCAACAAAACAAACTGAAACACCTAGATTTCTGTGCTTGTTATTTTTCCAGGTGATAATATCATTTTGCCTTCATTACCTAGGCAGTAGGTTCAGACTCTGAGTTCCAGGTAAATAGTTATGTTCCTGATACAATTATTGTTGATACTAGACACGCAGAGTTGAACTCCTATCTGTAGCATCTGGAAAGAAGGCAATTCTAATGGTCGTAACAATGTAGTGATCAGATAAAGGTTTGTGAAGCACCACCTCAATAGTCAGAAAAAGAAAAATCAGTTGTGATACACCTCTCTGACGCATATTTATACTTAAACTTAAGAATAACAGTTGCAAAAGAAGCAACTTTCACTCCTGAAAAGAATACTAAGCCTTCTTTTATTAACTCAAAGGAGAACACACCTTTAACTGTGTATTTCAAAATGTTGGATCCTGATGTTATGATTCCCTTAAAGCCCTTTAATTGTTTTCAGAAGCATATACTGGTAGTGTTGGAAGTGACCTCAAGAGTTCTTCTATCCAGTTCCCTGATTTCAGTTTTCTATCTACTGCTTTTCTCTTTAAAGGCTATAAGAAGCAACGACATCATCTCCAGCAACTAGCCCTCTAGGCAACCTCTCTCTTTTTGAGATAGGGTCTCACTATGTTGCCCAGACTGGTTTTAAGTTCCAGAGTTCAAGTAATACTCCTGCTTCAGCCTTCCCTGGAGCTGGGACTACAGGCACATACCAGGCTTCCACCTCTTACTTTCTATATTTAGAAATTCAAAGTCAATTTCTGGAGGTTCAAGGTCAGTGAAGTAAGTGTTCAGTGCTCCTACCTTCTCATTCCCCTAGTTGAAACATACACACACGAGATTCACAGAAGCAAGAAGTGCCATATCTAGTATTCCCTAAAGGTGTATGCTGAAAAGAGAACATCTGGGGGAACATTAACTGAGATAACAAACTTACTCAACATAGTATGTCCCATACTGAGGGTCCTCTATTTTCTCCCAGCCATAAGGAAGCTCTGTAAACAAAGAAAAATGAGTGAAATGCTGGATTCAAAATCAAAGAATTATCAATGTATAAGTTTGCCTATTTCATTGCACTAATACTTAGGAGTTAGAAAACTGAGAATTCACTTTCAAAGAATAAACACAATTTAAGTCAGAGAAGCATCTTCAGTAACCAGTGTATCTCAGAAAGTAATTAGAATTCTAGAACAAAAGATGACATTAAACTAAAAAGTGTTTATCTGACTCACAAATCATAAAACATAATTATTATTAAAAACCATTGACTATTTCTTTTATTTAAGAAGCCTGATAATGCTGACGTGACATACACTTACTCTGTAGCCCAATACAAGCAGCAGCTGCTTGTTAAATTCTTCACTATTATGCATAATCATTTCTGTTATTACATTCTGAGCCATTTCTCTTCCGAGGAAAGCTCAGTCTTGGATTTTTGCCATTTCAAGTGAGTAATCTGGATTTGTTTAAAACCTAAGCAAGCACCTGCATTAACTTGACCTGAGCATCTGAAATAACACCAGTTTAACTACCATAGTGCTTTGAGTAGCTTATAGGTGTGTATTCTGTACTAATAGTAACAAAGAAATATCTTACTTAGCACTCTTTTCTGTTTGCTGTTTAGTTTCTTGGTGTTTTAAGAGGGAGTCTCTGTTGCCCAGGCTAGTCTCAAATTTGTGGGCTTAAGTGATCCTTCTGCTTCAATCTTGGGAGTAGCTGGGACTATAGGCATGTGCCACCATGTCCAGCTTTGTTCTTAAAGTGTTTTTTGTTTGTTTGTCTGTGGTGGTCCTCGCCTTGCACTAACACTTGGCAAGCCCTCTATCATGGAGCTATGCTGAGCATTCATATATTATCTATTCTAAGTAATAGGATAAAAAATATAGTGAGAAAAACTGATGGTAAATTTCTGGTAGTTAAAAAAAATTTCTGGCTTTTCCAATATAAACTGACTTTATCAAGAAAGTAGGAGGATTAGAGGAACACTAGAATGGTCAAAGGAAAGGGAGGGGAAGGGAGGGAGCATGGGGGGAGGGAGGGGAGAAAAAAAAGGAAAAAAAAATTGGTGGTTGAATGAGATGGATATCATTATCCTAAATGCATGATTGAAGATCTGAATGGTACTTATATACTTTGTATACAAACAGTTGTATGTAAAAAGATGCTATATATGTGCATTATGAATTGTAATACAAACTACTATTATAAATAAAGAAAAAGAATATTCTTTTTCCTTCCCACTTTGCATTCTTTAAAAAGTTAAGGTTTGTGAAGAACCACCTCAATAGTCAGACATGGATCAAACTGGCAGGAATGTTCCTACCAGATAGTTCTAGTACTATCAATTACATATAGGAGTTGAGCAAAGTCCACAAATTACACAATGATGTCTTATACTTTTATTTTCAATTCTCTCTCTCTTTTTTTTTTTGGTGGTTGCAGGAGCCCTGTTTGGGGATTGACTTGAATTGCAGTTGACTATGAGCCGTGGAGATTTGGCCATTGTCGCCACCCGTAGTCTCACGGGATTTTGTTGCGGGATCTCGAGTGACTTGGCCAAAATTGCTGATCGGGTCAGCGCCATTTTAGTGATGTGTTTGGCGTGTGTTAGTTGTTGTTAGAACCAGAGAGAAAAGTTATCAGAATAAAAAGCTGTTTGTCTCCAGTTTGCTTCTGAAGTTCTTCCCGCGGCTCCGTTGCTCCAAGCGCTTCAGGCGGCAACAGGTGGTGTGAAGGGTACCAGGGATTGAACTCAGGGGCATTCAACCACTGAGCCACATCCCCAGAGACAAGGTCTCACTTGAGTTGCTTAGAGCCTTGCTAAATTGCTGAGTCTGGCTTTGAACTTGCAATCCTCCAGTCTCAGCCTCCCAAACAGCTGGGATTACAGGTGTGAACTACTGCACCCAGCTTATTTTCAATTCTTTTTTTTTTTTTTTTTTTTTTTTTTGGTGCTGGGGATTGAACTCAGGGACACTCGACCACTGGGCCACATCCCCAGCCATTTTTTGTATTTTATTTAGAGACAGGGTCTCACTGAGTTGCTAAGTGCCTCACCATTGCTGAGGCTGGCTTTGAACTCGCGATCCTCCTGCCTCAGCCTCCCAAATGCTGGGATTACAGGCGTGCACCACCACGCCTGGCTTATTTTCAACTCTTTAGGGTGCTTTTGCTATGCTGAAACATTTTACCATGCTGGACAGCAAACAAGCTTAGAATATATGAAGAAACTTATTAATGAAAGAGACAAATTATCTAAACTGTTTTGCCCTAATAAAAATTATTATTCTGCATTCAGGATAAAGGAATACATGAATAACTACTAGCCTCTAGAAAAACTCTAAATGCCCCCAACCCTATTCTCCTGCATATGTTGTTACATATATATTGTTTGGTGGTTTCAAAGTTTGGGCGGGATTTCCTTTTAAAGACTTGGTTGGAATGTTTGAGGTGGAACAAACAAGAATAGTAGAACAGTTCAAATAATTGAAATATGTGGAAATGGTGGTGGGGAATTGCAAAGTACTGTGATATACTTCAGTTCATTTTGATACTCTGTAGCTACAAAGCTCACAGTCATCAGTTAAACAGGTGTGATAGTTTATCACCAATTAATTGTTACATGGGAGGAATATTTTTTATTATATCTGTAAAAATGCACAATAATAATATCAAAGCATTATAAGATTATTATTTTTTTCTTTACTAGACATTTTCTTGAAATAGCATGGGAACTGAATGGAGCTGAGTAAGATTAATTCAACAATGGTAGTACAAGTGGACTCAGGTTGTCTTCAGAGAATACTGGAAAAGTAAACGAGCTATAGATACAACTGAAACAGTATACTTAATATATGAAAAATTTGCAACATTCAATAAAAAGAATATTAATAATTAATAAGGATAAAAGATCATAAATATACTTCAGTGTTAATTTAGAAGTTGATTTAGCATTTTACTTATAGCAATTAGCAACTAAGAGATTAAGTACAGCTCCTCTTTAGGATAGCAAACAAATGTAGCAATTTATCTTCTGAGTTACTTTTAGTAATTTTAAACCCTCACCACTGATGTAATTTCAGTTTTTTGCATGATAGACTAATGTTGATAAAGAAGCAGTTCAGGCTGGGATTGTGGCTCAGCGGTGGGGCGCTTGCCTAGCACTTGCGTGGCCCGGGTTTAATCCTCACCACCACGTAAAAATAAACGCATTGTGTACAACTAAAGCAAATAAATAAATATATTTTTTTAAAAAGGAAGCAGTTCATTATTTCCTTTTTAAAATGAAGGTAATAAAAGCAAGACTATACTAACTAGTAATTTTAAACACTATCTAAATGGATGGATTAATTCATTCATTTCCTTTCTCTTCTTCCCCTCTCTTTCCTTCTTATAT
Source organism: Tamias sibiricus (assembly GCA_025594165.1). Lineage (NCBI taxonomy): Eukaryota > Metazoa > Chordata > Mammalia > Rodentia > Sciuridae > Tamias > Tamias sibiricus. Next base: position 104,296,785 of record CM046658.1, on the reverse strand, counting down.
AGAAATTAAAGTTAGAATCACAATGTGGTTCTTTTTAAAAAATTTTTTAAGTTGTACACAGACACAATACCTTTATTTATTTGTTTTTATATGGTGCTGAGGATAGAACTCAGTGCCTCACACATGCAAGGCAAATGCTCTACCAACTGAACTACAACCCCAGCCCCACAGTATGGTTCTTGATCTCAAGCAGTTCATAGTCTATAGACAGGAAGACAGAAGAGGCAAGTGATAAGATGAAGATAAACACAAGCTTTTGGGAGGAGTAAAAAGGAATGATACCAACTATTTGGTAAAAGTAACTATGCCTTGCTTGTGCCCTGGGTTTGATCCCCAGCATTGGAAATGGAATGGAATGGAATGAAATGAAATGAAATAAAATAAAATAAAATAAAATGCCTAATATACTGCCTAGAACCAATGAGTACTCAAGAAAGAGCAAGTTTTTAAAAGTTTTTAAATTCTGAAGTTTAGAACTTTAGAATTAAAGTTAACATATTCCAGAGATACATGCATACCCATGTTCACAGCAGCACAATTCATAATAGCCAAACTCCGGAATCAACAATGGATGAATAAATATAGAAAATGTGGCATATATACACAATGGAGTTTTATTCAGCTATAAAGATAAATGAAACATTTTCAGGAAAATGGATGGAACTAGAGAGCATTATGTTAAGCAAAATAAGTCAAACTCAGAAAGTCAAGGGTTGTATGTTTTCTTTCATATGTGGAAGCTAGAGAGGAAAAAGGAAAGGAAATGGTGTGGGGGGAAGCGATCACATAAAAAGCAAAGGGAGATGAATAGAGGAAAGGGACCAAGCAGTGTGAGATGGGGAAGGAAAGGGAAAGTGCTAGGGAATGATATTGGCCAAATTATATTGTTACATTGTATGCATATATGCACATATAACAACAAATTTTATCATTATGTACACCCATAATACAACGATTAAAAGGTGGGGAAAAGGTGGGGAAAATGCTAGAACTTGGTCATTAATGACAACAAAGAGGAGACAGAGGAAAAGTTGGGGATGATAGCCAGTTTGGGCTTAGCAAATGGGAGGATGTCATGCCATTTGCCAACACAGGAGGGGAAGGTGCTGTATGTGTGGTCCTAGAACATCCTGGTAGAGATAACTAATAAGCTCCTGGTAATATGAACCTGGTACTCAAAAGAGAAATATAGGGGAAAAAAAAGTTTGGGAGACATTGTGATTAAAGTCGTGGAGATCACCTAAACCATGAAGAGAGAAGGGTGAAGAACAGAACCTTAGGAGCACTGACATTTTAGGGAACAGATGGAGAAAGTAAGAGTAGTCATAGGGAAAGTATCAAAGAAAGTGAAAGAGAAAGGCATAATCAACATTCACAGATGCTTTGAAAAGCTGTCATTCAGGAAAGGCCACAGTCTACCAGATTTAGCAATCAGATTAAGGGTAACTTTAAGAAAAGTAGTTTCAATGAAAAGAGGCAAAAGTCAGAATATGGAAGTCACTGAAGAGTAAAATAGGGGGCTGAGTCCTTAAGATGCCTTTTTATTTGTTTGTTTGTTTCTAACTTGGGTTGTAAAAAGGATAATGTAAGAACTGTGGGAAGATTAGGGACAGGAATAATGTGATTAATTTTGAGATAGGAAAGACCTAATCTAACCTTCTTTTCTGAATTCTCCCAACAAGTTGATTCCAAAGGCAAAACTATTTTTAGCACATGGAGCAGCTGGCTGTTTCTAACCCGCCCATGAATTTATCCTTCTTTCTTTTCTCTTCCCAAAATAGGATTTTCTTATTTAAATGTATGAATTACAATTGCTTTCTCATAGTAGAAATCTATTCAGTTGGTAATTTCCTTTTATCATTCTCTAAGCACCAAAATGACATCAACATTCAATACATTTATAAGCAGCCTTTAGTAAAAATTTAATCTTTCTTTCATGGTAAGAGAAATGGGGTGGGTTAGGAGTAGAATGGATTCCTGATGCTATATTTTTAAGATAACTACTTAAACCAAAACACTAATTATTTTATTTGAATGGGAGATAAATATGTACATCAATTAAACCATCAGACACAGTAGAAAGACACAGTTTGTTTCTGAATATCAGAAGACCGGGAAGGAAAGGGCAAGTATTAGAAACTGTAAGGTCTTCCTAGATCTTAAATGTTCTGCAGAGGCAGACAATATCTTAAACTAAAAATTTTACATTTAAAATATTGTTATTGTTGTTATCCTCTATTCAGTATCTACTTAGTAAAAAGTACTCTGGAGAATATCAATGCAAGTCAGGTAGAGTTTATCCTAAAAATAAGAATACTGGGGGGCTATTCTCTCCCTATTGAGTGGGGAAAGTACATGGAGAAAGTGAAGCAAGTTGGCTGAGCAGAAAACTAAGAAGCTCAAGGTTTGACTTGTGGACTCCCTACCAGATTAAGTACAGAAAATGTTAGGAAGCTGTACCCAGTTATGGAGATGAGAGAGTAGCCTTACATTAAAGGAGTTCAAACATTCCTAGTGTGCTGAATGAAATTGTGCTTCTTTTAAGAAAGATGACCATATGATGTATTGTTCACTTTCAGAATAAAATGGGGAACTATTAATTATTCTGGGACAACAGGAATAAGGTGGAATAAGCCAAGCAAGACATATGGTCACCTTTAATGTAAAGGGAATTAGGGAGATATACTCATCCTAATTTTTCAAATTTCACAGGGGTAAAAGAAAGAAAGAAACATTTCTAGTGTTTCCAAGCCCATTCACTTTCTTCCCAATGATAAGTGAATGTCTTATCTGACTTGTGAGTTTTACAGAACAACTTCAATATGCTTGCTTGGCTAGAGACTTCTGAGTCTCTTGTTTTGGATGCCACCTGCTTGCAGATGTGCATTCTGGACTGTCCTCTGCCCTCTGCCGTCCCTGCCTCATGGGAGGAGACCTTCCCTTGAACACACAGGCTAAAGGCCGAGTGCTTAGCTCTGCCTCCTGTAAGGGTAAAATGTCAGTAAGCTCACATTACTACAGGGCTAAAGTCACACTCAGTCAAATGGCATTCTGATCTCATTTGTCTGTTTGCCTGTGTCTTATTTCTCTCTTGATTCCCAACTAGCAAATGAAGACAGGCTTATTGTTTACTGCCCTTTCCCAAACCTAAAAGAATTAAAAAATATTTCCAAGGAAGGTGACCAAATTAATTCAGAAGACAGAGTAGCTTCTTTGCTTCCCTTCCTTGCTCCTTCTTCTTTTCATTCCTAGCTTTCTTTTCTCCCTGTTTCCAGTCTTCCAAACATTTAAGTCTCTACTGAAGGGATACACAATTGAAAAAGACAGAATCGTTGTTCTTTAAGACTGTGGTATCTAGCTCAGCTTGGTGGCACATGCCTGTAATCCCAGTGACTCAGGAGGTTGAGTCAAGGAGGATTGCAAGTTCAAGACAAGCCCAGGAAACTTAGTGAGACCCTGTCTCAAAACAAACAAATGAACAACAACAACAAAAGCAAAAAGAAAAAAAAAAGAAAAGACTAGGGATGTAACTCAGTGGTAAAGCACTCCTGGGTTCAATCCCCAGTATGAAATTTTAAAAAAGCATGGTATTGGGTTATAATACAATATAAGTGGCACACCAGAAATAAGTCACCCTGAGTACAGAGAAGAGAACATTAATTTTGACATGAGAGACAGAAGACGATTCAAAGAAATTATACTTTAAGTTGGGCAGGGGAACATGCCTGTAATCCCATCAGCTTGGGAGGTTAAGTCAGGAGCATTGCAAAGTTCAAGGCCGGCCTCAGCAACTTAGTGAGGCCCTAAGTAACTTAGCAAGACCTTTTCTCAAAATAAAGCATAAATAAAAAATAAAACATAAAAAGGGTGTACCAGGGATGTGACTCAATGGTTAAACACTCCTGGGTTCAATCCCTGGTACAAAAAGAAAAAAAAGAAATCATATTTATGTAATACATTCTGCTGTCATATCTAACAACTTAGAATAAAAAATAAATAAATTAAAAAAAAGAGATCATATTTTAGATTTGAGCTTAGAAGAATAGTATGTTGAAGGAGCCCTAATTAGGAAGGGCTATTGCAGCTAGCTGGAAGCCATAAGTTCCACCTGATATGTATGTGACGCACCTGTAGGCACCCGCAAAGCTGAAGGTATATAACCAGGTGAAAGCGGTCTGAGTTAGGAGAACGGAGAACGAATTCATTCAGTCAGTCGTGCAGTCGCTCGGTCGGTCAGAAGAAGAGTTCGGGTCGGAGAAGAAAGAATCAGAGTGGCCAGAACGTAGGCAGAGCAGTTACAGAAGAGAAACCAGATAGAAGAAGTAATGGCTGGTCAGAGTTAGGCCGAGGCTCCCGAGGAAGAAAGAAGAAAGAAGCTCTAAAAAATAATCTTTCTCTAAGCTAAGCTCTATCTTTCTCTCTCTCTAAGCTAAGAAGACAAGAAGAAAAGCTCTAAGTAAAAGTAGTAATAGCTTTACTCTGCCTCCGAGTTTTTCTCCCGCGGCGGTTTGTGGCTGGCCATGACAGGCAGTTTACAGTATGTATAAGCCAGGTGGACACAGGGAACAAGTTAAGTTCTTGACAGAAGAAATGAGCATATGACAAAGGGAAAGACAGAACTACATCATATTTATGACATGAAAATATTTTGAAAAGAAAATACAGAATATGGTTCAGTTATTAAAAGTAATCTTTATGCTTTATACCAAGGAGTCTGGGTGACAATGGGGAGCAAGGGAGAGGTAGTTATATTTTAGAAAGATTAATTTAGTGGTATTAATTAGGTATAATTTAGTGGTATTAGTATTAATTTAGTGGTATTCAAGGTTTTTTGATCCCGTAGCCTTCTCAGTAAAAATTTGAACATGTAGCCACAAGATATATATAAATTTATTTATGTGTACATATATGTTACTCTAATATGGATAAAACAAGCATATATAAAACCAAAATTTTTTATCCTTTTAAAAAAATTTAATTAATTTGTTATACGTGCTTTTAGAGTGCAATTCCTTTCATATTACATATAAAGAGCACAGTTTTCCAAGTTAAAACCAAATGTTTAAAAAGGAAACAACTAGGGCTGGGGATGTGGCTCAGCGGTAGAGCGCTCGCCTAGCACATGCGCGGCCCGGGTTCGATCCTCAGCACCTTGTAAAATAAACACATTGTGTACAACTAAAAGCAAATAAATAAATATTAAAAAAAAAAGGAAACAACTAAATAATTATCAGTACCTTGCCATGGAACAGTGTCATACTAATTTGTCCCTCAGACACTGTAAGTAGCACATGTGATAATTTGACAAATGGAATGAGTAAGAACGCTATTACTAATCTGCACAGAAAATGATAGTGAAGCTTAATTTACATATAGTAATATATTTATATTTATATATTTGTAATAATTACATTACGGAAAATAAGTTCTAACATTTTCTTTCTGTATATCAATAGTTTGAGTACCACTATTTTCATATTATTGGCACGAAGGATATATTTGAGGGGTAGAATTAACTAGAGGAAGAAAGATCAAGAACACTCAAGTGTGCATGGTAATCAAAAGAATGGAGAAGAAGATATAATATAAAGGAAAAAGCATGGATAGAAGAAGATAGATAACTAGATAGCTATATGAAAAAGCAAATGTAGGGTGGGGTTGTAGTTCAGTGATAGAGTTTGCCTAGCATGCTCAAGGCCCTGGGTTTAATCCCCAGTACCCCTCCCCTCCAAAAAAAGCAAATGAAGCAAAATGTCAATTATAATATCACAATGTGGGTATATATATGTTCACTGCAAAATTCTTTCAGTTTTTTCTATATGTTGAATATTCTGAATAATAATATATTGGCAAAATAGGAAAAAGAAAAATACAACAGGGCTTAGAAACTACATAGGGAATAAAGCAAATACGACTGCAAGGATTTGGGTCCAGATGATAAGGAGGATGGTATATATGATAGAAGGAGAGGTATGGGGTGAGGAGAATGTCAAATTTAATATGTTTACTTTGGAGCTGGGAGTGTAGCTCAGTAGTAGATAGAGCATTTGCCTAGCCTAGCATGTACAAGGCACTGGGCTGGACCCCTAGCACCATCTTAAAAAAAAAAAAAAAAAAAGGAACAATCAAAAACAAAGGTTCAAAAACAAAGGAAAACACAAATATAATTCAGAATAGTGGACAATACTAAAGATTTAGATAAGAGGTCTGGCCACAATAATTTGACAGTGAAAGCTATGAAAATAAGTACCTTTTGCAAAAGAAAACAGGAAAAGGCAGATAACTGAAACAATTAGGGGGCAGGAAAAGGAATGGAGATGAGCAAAATAGACATGCCCTGCAAAACTGATACCATATTCACAATGTAAAATGTCAAACTCTACAGTATTATCCATTTTGGTTTACCTTTACAATGGCTAATTTTACCATAAGGAAGAACTTACTGTTGAAAGCCCTAACAAGGGAGGTATAAAAATAATTTTTAAAAAGATTTCTTGAGGTACAATTGACATATCATAAAATACACTGATCTTAAGAACTTTAGATTAGTTAAAAAATCAATATAACTTCTTGTTCAGATAGTTATATAAAAGGGGTTTTGACAATTGCATATTTCTGCATAACTTCAATCCCATACAAGAGAAGGGCAATACCCTTATTCCAGGAAATTATTTCAGTTCACCCCATATCCCTTCTCTTGTTTTCCAGTTTATCACTGTAGATCTGGCCTCCTCTCAGGCTTAAATAATGGATAAGTGAAGCCCATTCTTTGGTGTCTGGCTTCTTTTACTCAGTGTGAGCTTTACTCACATTGTTCAGTGTTATCGACAATTTTTCCTTTTTATCAATGAGTTATATTTCATTGCACAACTGTTTATCCATTCTCCTTTTCATGGATATTTGGGATGTTTCCAGGCTTGAGCTGTTATGACCAAGGCTACCATGATTATTCTTGTAAAGTCTTTTTGGGGTCACACATTTTCATTTCTTTTGAGACAGTACCTCATAGGAAACTTCCAAAAGTTCTCCAAAATGTTCATGTAATTTCGCATCCCCACAACAATTAAGATTCTAGTTGCTCTAAAATCTCACCAATCTTTGTTTGGTACTATCTGTGTATTTAATTTTAGTCCCTATAGTGGGTGTGACTATATCTCACTGTAGTGATGATTAATGATAAATACTTTCTCATGTTTTTTATTGACTTTTATCTTCTTTTGTGAAGTATGTAAGTCCTTTGGTCATTTATTTTTTAAAAAAAACTTTATTGAGGTGTAATTTACATACTACAAATTCATCTGTTTTAAGTATACAACTCAATGATTTTTAATAATTTACTGAGTATGCAATTATCACTATGATCAAGTTTTAGAATATTTCCATCACTCCAATAACATTCTTTCCTATTTTTTATAGTTAATCTCTATTCAATCCTTGGCCCCGGGCAACCACTAATCAACTGTCTGTTTACATAGATATCCATTGCTGACATTTCATATAAATGGAGTCATACAATATCTGGTCTTTTGTGTCTAGCTTCTTTCATTTAGCATAACGTTTTTGAAGTTCACATGTGCACAGTATTTTGGCCCTTTTTATTGTTGAATACTATTCCATTGTAGGGTTATATCACATTTTATTTATCCATTCATTGGCTAGTGAACATTTGGGTTGTTTTCACTTTTTAGATATTATGAATAGTGTTGCTACAAACGCATGCATACAAATTTTTGTGTAGACACATGTTCTCATTCCTCTTGAGTAGATATCCAGGAGTGGAATTACTAGGTAATATGATAATTTAAATATAACTTTTTTTGGGGGGGTACTGGGAATTGAACACAAGGGTGCTTTACACTGAGTTACATCCCAGCTCTTTTTTATTAGTTTTTAATTTTGAGACAGGGTCTTGCTAAGTTGTTGAGGCTGGCCTTGAACTTCCTATCCTCCTATCTCAGTCTCCCAAGTTGCTGGGATATTAACTTTTGAAGACACTGGCACAGTGTTTTCCAATACAGATGTACCATTTTACATTTTGTGCAGCAAAGGATAAGGATTACTACTGTTTCTCTCCATCCTCCCAACATTAGTTACTATCTTTTAAAATTATTATTATAGTCATTTTAGTGGGTATCTAATTATGGTTTTAATTTGAAAACCACCCTAATTACTAATGATTTTAAGTATTTTTCATTGGTCATTTGTATATCTTTTTTGGTGAAATGGCTGTTTAAAAATTTTGTCCATTTTCCACTTTGGTTTATAAAACAGTTCTTTATAGATTCTAAACATAATTTATTTGTTAGATATATAGTGCAAAATCTGTGACTTTGTCTATTCACTATCTTAATGGTATCTTAATGGAAAGAAATTTAAAGTTTTTATGAAGTACAAAATATCAGGTTTTTTGACAGGCATGGTAGCACAGACCTGTAATCCTGACAACTCAGGAAGCTAAGGCAAGAAGATCACCAGTTAAGAGGCCAACCTCAGCAATTTAGACCCTGTCTCAAAGTAAAAAATTAAAAAGAGCTGGGGATATAGCTCAGGGGAAGAACATCTTTGGGTTAAATTCCTGGTACCACACACAAAAATTTTTTTTTTTCTTCTATAGTTCATACTTTTTGTAGCTTCCCTAAGAAGACTTTGTCAATCTCAAAGTCATGAAGATACTCTTTTCTTCAAAAAGTTTTATGATTCTAGCTTTTCTTTTTAATGTTTTTTTTTTTAGTTGTAGATGGACACAATAACTTTATTTTATTTTTATGTTGTGCTAAGGATCAAACCTAGTATCTCACACATGCTAGGCAAGCGCTCTACCACTGAGCCACAACCCTAGATCCATGGTTCTAGCTTTTATGCTAGGCTTTTGATCCTTCTAAAAGTAGTTTTTGTGTATGGAACGAGGAACCACTGAAGCTCAGTTTTCTATGTGACTATCAACTTGTACCAGCACCATTTATTAAAAACAGTTTCCTTTTCTCATTGTATTGATTTGGCAATTTGCTTGACAATCAAGTAATCAGATATGTGTGCATCTATTTCTGGACTCTATTCTGTTACATTGATCTATTTGTTTATCCTGTACCAGTAACACCCTGTCTTACTGTAGCTTTTATAGGCAGTCTTCTAAATTTGTCTTTTTTTTTTTTAAAAGGTTGTCTGACTAACCAACGCCTTTGTATTTCCAGATTATTTTACAATAGGTTTGTTAGTTTCTCCAAAATAGTCTATCTGGATTTTTATTAGGATGGTATTGAATCTAGAAATCAATTTATGAGAATGGATACCATTAACAATATTGTGGGATTCAATCCATGAGCATAATATATCTCACTCATTATTACGGGTCCTTATTAATTTCTTTCAATGATGTTTTGTAGTTTTCATTGTTAAGATAATTGAAATTATTGCATCTTTTAACAGATTTATTTCAAGATTTCTAATTTTTTGATGTCATTATAAAAAAAAGTCTGAACAATTCCATTTTCAATTGTTTTTCCCCTAGAAAAAGTCTTCCTATTATAGTTGTGCTCGACAAAACATGTTGCAATTCTGTTTGATTGTACCCTATTTTCAAGAAGATATAGCAAACAATTTTGAATGAGATAAATTCTATTTATTTAAAAAACTATAAAATTATATAGAACATATAATATACAAGACAGATAAGACTATCTGATGATTTTTAGAGAAATAATTTTTCCATTAAGTAGGAAAAATTTTGTGTGTGTGTAGGAGAATATATTACAGACTTTTGTTAAGTTTATATTACTACTCTAATTTTAGCTAACGAATAGTTATAGACACTAGCCATTATCCCAGTATATAATTGAATGCTCAACAGGTATAAGTATATAATTGAATGCTCAACAGGTATGACAAAGCTACATTGTGGTTGGGAACGCACCTAATTTACTGAATAGTTACTTAGAATTTTTATAGTTAGTTTTTAGGGCATATGTTTAAAAAAAGGAAAAATTCATTTTTATTAATTTTTTAAAGAAAAAGAATTACAATCCTCACAGAGGCGATAAATAAAATTTTTCATAAATTATGGCATAATTACCATATGTATGTATATATACACATATACATACGTATATGTATATATATGGCATAATTACCATACTCAATTGATTGTGATCTCCATCCCTATTTATGTACACTATGGTTTGTTTGGGGTTTTGAAAAACTCACTAAGCAAGAAGAGTAAGAAAGGATTAAGAGAATAAGCATAGTATAAAAGGATTTTGAATCTCTACCTCCATCTTCACAGTCTTCAGGGGCTTTGGCTTTTTTACAGAGACGAGGATCCAACCAGGTGGTTGTCTTGGTATTGTGGCTGTAGAATAAAGATCTCAATTAGAAATAACAAAATAAAGAGGAAGAAAAGTAATTCCAAAGCTAAGATTAAAAGTGACTAAAACGCGGGGCTGGGATTGTGGCTCAGCGGTAGAGCGCTTGCCTAGCACATGAGCGGCCCGGGTTCGATCCTCAGCACCATGTAAAAATAAATAAAGGCATTGTATACAACTAAAATAAATAAATATTTTAAAAAAAAGAAAAAAAGAAAAAAGTGACTAAAACGCATATGGTATTAAAAAATTTATCTCCTACAGCCTCCATTTGTATTCCTCAAATTCAATAATCTTATTGTTCTCAGTCTGTTACTTCAAAACTGCCATGAAGGAAAAGTAATGCTTGAGGCACTAATTTGAGAATGAAGACTTTAAAGAAGGGATCAAATGCCAAGTACAGAATAACACTTTTTTAAGCAGTCAAACACATTTCAAAGGGCGGGCACAGAGCCACATACTGTGCATTACCTAGCCAGCGAAGTTGTATTAAAAACCTTGTTTGCTTGCTGGCTGAATTTCTTATTTTCTTCCTTCAGAAAAATACTATGTTTCTTGAGTATCTATGATATATATGTACTGTGCTGGGGGCTAGGAATATAGAGACAAATTATCAGACAGAATTCTGCCCTCACAGGGACTCCTTACAATAAATAGGATAAAATAAAACAAAAGTTTTAAAGTGGCTGCTTCTGCAGCATGCAAGTAAAAACAATAGGTATGTTCATCCTATCAAAAAAGAAAAAGAAAAAAGAAAAAAAAGATCTTGTCCCTACTTCTTTCTATGAAGCAGGTCAATGATACTTTCAGAGAGCAGTGTCTGTTTAATTCATTTACAAGCCAGACAGCCAGCTTTAGGTCAGGTGATGCAGTAAATGGTGATGCAATAAATAGTAATGCTAAAATAAAACTATCACACTGCTGAGTAGACACTGTTAGCTTAAGTCTCTGAAATACAAACATATTAAAGAAGAAAAATTTGCAGAAGAATATATAGGATGGCAACGAAGTGTAAACTAATTATTAAAGAACTGTTAGAATAACAACGTGAACAAGTTCTTTCCTCAGTATCTTTAACATGAGATAAACTCAATACTCTCTGCCTTGTCCACTCTTGGAAAATGAAGTCAGTGATTTCAGGGCATTAACCATATCTCCTATGTCTTTTCTAACCCTGGAGCTACGTACAGAGATATGTGAACATTTTTTTGGTATGCTGGATAACAGGTAATCTATGTCGGAAAAAATGGAGAGTGTTTCTAGAAAGTCTGCGCTTATTCCACTCTTTCAGAGAAGTAATCTCCCCAAATGAAAACCAGTTAATTCAGTTTTAACAAAATAAAAGGAATCAGGACTCAAAGAGGTGTAGGAGCACACAAATGGTTAGGGGGAAAAAAAAACAAAAAACAAAAAACATAGAGGTATCCATATTTGAATGCTCAACAGATATGACAAAGCTACATTGTAGTTGGGAATGCACCTAATTTACTGAATAGTTACTTAGAATTTTTACAGTTTGTCTTTAGGGAAATGGTATCCCAAATCCAAAATTGCTATTTGAGAAAAGCCTAATTTTGATTTCAGTGATCCAAAATTTTATTGATTAAATCAGCAGATACAGGCAATCCTGTAGAATTTTGCCCAATATTTCCCAAGGTTAAAAAAAATGGGGCTATTTTTTAGGCTATTCCTAACCTGTAATAACTAAAGACTATGGACCTATGTTAATATTCTTTTTGTATAGATGCAGACTTTAACAGCAGAGGTTAACACAAATACACCACACTAGTTAAATACAGATCAAACCTATTAGCTATAGCAAACAAAATAGCTTTATCTAGAGTAAATTTTCAAGTATTCTAAATATTAACCCCTTATTCAATATATGACTTGCAGATAATTTCTCCTGCCAGTGTTCTTTTCTGTGTAGAAGTGTTCAAATCTGATGTGGTCCCACTTGTCCATCCTGCTTTGTTGCCTGTTTTTGGTGTCATATTCAGAAGTTCCTGCCAAATCCAATGTCATGAAGCTTTCCCCTATGTTTTCCTCTAGAAATTTTATAGTTTGGGCCTTACATTTATGGTTTTAATGCATTTAAATAATATTAAACTATAAAGCAATTTCTTTTGTACATTCTCTGCCCTCCCCTCCCAATCATAATGTATTAACTTATCTCTATTTGTGGGGTGAAGTATTGTCAGATCCAATGTCTCATAATCTGTTTCTAAAGATACTTTAGCCACTTCTAGTGATTCCACACCTTACTTTGGAGGTTTATTTCTGAAGTTAATATGCAAGTCAGAAATCTAAATTGCCCTTAAAGAATCCCTTAAATTTCTGGGGTGTGGTAGCATACACCTGTAATCCCAGTGGCTCAGGAGGCTGAGGCAAGATTGCAAGTTCAAAGCCAGCCTCAGCAACTTAGTGAGGCCCTAGGCAACTCAGGGAGATCCTGTCTCAAAATAAAAAATAAGGGGGTTGTGGCTCAGCGGTAGAGCGCCCGCCTAGCACGTGCGCGGCCTGGGTTCAATCCTCAGCACCATGTAAAAATAAAAGACATTGTGTACAACTAAAATAAATAAATAAATATTTAAAAAATAAGAAATAAAAAATAAAAAAAAGACTGAGGACATGGGTCAGTGGTTGAGTGCTGCTGGGTTCACTTCTCAATACTAAAAAAAAAAAAAAAAAAAAGGATCCCTTAAATTCCATAGAGAGAAGTAGTATATCTTGTGTCTGTTTTGTATAACGTTTACATAAATGTATTAATTTCTGCATATGGTAGAGAGAATAACATATACTCAAGATCTATGTTTTTTGAATACTAGAATGCAACTTAGTACAGCAAGGTGTTCACTCTGTGGGAATGATCTGGAATTAGAACCATCGGAAGAAAAAGATTCAAGTCCCTCAACTTAATTAACTTCTGAATATATATTCTTTGAGTATAGTGCCCAGTCCTTAATACTTAACTGTTATTTGTCAATATTCTATAACTTCACTATCTTAATCTTCTAACCCTGAACACACTGCTTTAAATGAGAATTACAGCTTCATTAAAAAAAATGCTTCATAATGAAACTTCTAGCAAATTATTTGCATAATATTATTCTCTGGTGCAAATAACATTCAGATTTAGGTTGATTGAATCATGTGGTATTCAGTGTCTTTATGAATATTACATTAATGATGCTTTCCATAAAAAGTTTTATTTTTGTGCATTTATAGTGTACCAATTACTCTGAGGATCATGAAATTTTCTTCCTATATTATTTACCTATATTGTTTGAATACATCAAATCTAAATTCTCAGACTCACAATACTTAGCTCAGATGATAATATGTACTCTGCCATTAAGATAATTCTTGAAATGCTCACTAAGTTGGATGATCTACCCAAAAGTTAAAAAAAAAAAAAAAAAAAAAGGCAAAGCAAAACATCCTTTACTCTTTACATTTTCCATCATTAGTGACAAGTGTATTTTCAATCCTCCTACTTCTATGTAATCAGAGGCCAAATATACTCTTCCTTTATCCAAGTCAAATAAAATGAAATGGTATCTGGGGAAATACCTAGATTAAAAATCAACTCTTGTATGAAAAATATTTTTAAAGAAAGAAAAAGAAATGAAAGCCTTGTGAAATAGGCACACAACCAAAATGAGATTAACAACCATTCCAGACAATCCTCACAGTGACAGGGCAGATTAGAAGAGATACAGACATTTGCTTACTCAATGAAGTAGATCATCCCTGTGTCGGTGTAGGCCATTTCCCAGTTTTTGGGCAGTGGTTCCAGAGTCTCATCTCTCATCATATAATTTCTAAAGTCCACGGAGCTATTTGTTTGGTTATAACTTGGAACAGTCTTTATCCAGTCAGATGACTCAGAATGCCTCTCTCTGTTTTCTGTCATTGTTCAAAACAGAACAGCATGAAAAATAGGCAAAGTTATACTTTTTTTCAAATATTCCTCTTCATGCTGTAAACTTTGAAATAACAAATAAACATACCCAATTCTTTTCATTTACTAATTCACATTAACTCCTAGAGTATATTTGATGCTAGTCTGCAAGAGTAGCAACAAAACAACTATAGAATAAATTCAGTATAAATCCTAACAGTAGCATCAGCAGTATTTATACATATATATGCATATGTCAAGTTCTGATAATCCTCACAGCAACCCAGTATCTATTATTACTAAATTCATTTTATAGATTGAGAAAATTAAAACACAGAGAGGTTAAGTTAACTTAAGTCAAGGTTACACAGCAATTAAATAGCAAAGCTAGGATTTTTTTATATACCTTTATTTTTATTTATTTATTTTTATGTGGTTCTGAGGATTGAACCCAGTGCCTCACACGTTCTAGGCACACACTCTACCACTGAGACAAAATGCCAGCTCCAAAGCTAGGATTTGAATCTAAGTGGTCTTTGCTCTTAACCTAAGCTGCTCATACACTTTAAAAAAAAATTTTTTTAGTTGTCAATGGACTTTTTATTTATTTATTTATATGTAGTGCTGAGAAAAATCTATCCTAGTGCCTCACATATGCTAGGCATGCGCTCTTCCACTGAGCTACAACCCCAACCCATGCTCATACACTTTTAACACATGTCTTTAAATAAAATTTGTCTTTAAAAATTACACTCAAAGGGCTGGGTTGTGGCTCAGTGGTAGAGCACTTGCCTAGCATGTGTGAGGCACTGGGTTCAATTCTCAGCACCACATATAAATAAATTAATAAATAAAATAAAGGTCCATCGACAGTTTAAAAAAAATTACACTCAAGGGCTGGGGATGTAGCTCAGAGGTAAGGCACCCTATCAACTAACTAAATAAATAATAGAATTACACTCATTAGACTTTGTTGTTAAATATGATTTTTGGGTAATATTAAAATAGTTTTAGAGTCCCAAATTTTTTTAAAAAAATTATATATATATATATACATTTTTTTTTTTTTTTTTTTTTTTTTTTTTTTTTTTTTTTTTTTTTTGTGGTACCGGGGATTGAACTCAGGGGCACTCGACCTCTGGGCCACATCCCCAGCCCTTTTTTGTATTTTATTTAGAGACAGGGTCTCACTGAGTTGCTAAGTGCCTCACCATTGCTGAGGCTGGCTTTGAACTCGTGATCCTCCTGCCTCAGCCTCCCAAAGTGCTGGGATTACAGGCGTGCGCCACCGCGCCCGGCTTATATATATATTTGTAGATGGACACAATACCTTTATTTTGTTTATTTATTTTTATGTGGTACTGAGGATAGAGTCCAAGGCCTCACACGTGCAAGGCAAGCGCTCTACCACTGAGCCCCAGCCCCAGCCCCTAGAGTCCCAAATTCTATAATGTAAGCAAGTACACTAAAATTTGGTTATTGTATAGGAAGTCAATAATTCACGCACTCACAATTTGTTTCTAGAATTTAAATGATGCTACATAATATCATTTTAACAACTTCAAACTGCAGATAATGCCTAAGAATCAGAGAATTTGAGAAAGGCCTTAGATATCATTCTCTGTAGTATTTCAACTCCAACATTCTTTTTTTTTTTTTTTTTTTTTTTTTTTTTTTTTTTTTTTTTTTTTTTTTTGGTACCAGGGATTGAACTCAGCGGCACTAGACCACTGGGCCACATCCCCAGCCCTTTTTTGTATTTTATTAGAGACAGGGTCTCACTGAGTTGCTAAGTGCCTCGCCATTGCTGAGGCTGGCTTTGAACTCGCTATCCTCCTGACTCAGCCTCCCAAAGTGCTGGGATTACAGGCGTGCACCACCGCGCCCGGCTTCCAACATTCTTTATCCAACAAAATCATACAATTCATTAATTTTTCTACTTATTAACTTTCACTTTCTCCACCCTCTACCCATTTCCCTATTGCTCTCCTTATCCAACTTAAATTCCATGATCAACTACTATAATCATTTCCATGTACTCCTGATTCCTTTGCCTCAACCTGACTTCATTACGCCTGCCTGGCTAAACCATACTCTGCTTTTTCTACCTACTCAATGCCAGCACATGCAGCTGAACATAGGCAATGCTAAGTAGTTCACTTTAAATTCATTATCACTAACCTCAGTGAATATTTAATGATACATGATAATCATAGTACATTTCTTTAATGGATTTACTCTGACACGCTCCTAGTTAACTGTTTCATACCTTCCTTCTCCTTCAATCAGCTACAGTAGTCCTCCCTTTTCCGAGGATGACATGTCCCAAGACCCCCAGTGGATGCCTGAAACTATGAGTAGGACTGAACCCTATATACAGAGTACTTTGTTTTTTCCCCCATATGTACATACCTATCTATGATAGTTTAATTTATAAATATGTACAGTAAGAGACTAGCAGCAATAACTGATAATAAAAGTAGAAAAATTATAACAATATACTGTAATAAAAGTTTTATAAATGAGGGCTGGGGTTGTGGCTCAGTGGTAGAGTGCTTGCCTAGCACTTGTGCAGCCCGGGTTCAATCCTCAGCACCACATAAAAGTAAAGGCATTTGCATACAACTAAAACAAATAAATATTTTTTAAAAAAAGTTTTATAAATGTAGTTTATCTCAAAATATATTATTATACAGTAATATTTTCTTACTGCAGTCAGTGTGGATAATTGAGACCATGGAAAGTGAAACCACAGATAAGGGAGGGCTATTGTATGACTTTTTCCTCAATCTTAATCTCATTTGGTGACCATGTTTCTTATTTCACCAAGAAAATAGAAGCAAGCAGAAGAGAACTCTGAAAATTCCCACCATCCCATCTACACAGAAACTATGCCCATTTACGGGAGTTTACTTCTTGAGAATTGTCTATGTTCCTATCTAAAGCAAATCCCCAATTATAAATACACCCTGTCCCCTCTTGCCTACAACAATTCTCTCATTCTCTTTCCTGCACCACCTATCTTCCCTATTTATTAGATCATTTCCAGCCACATAAAAACACGTTATTTCCAAATTCCTTAAAAACAAAATACTTCTCCTTCTGTTCGGGCAACCACCCCACTTCTGTCTTTTTATACCAAACCGCCTTGAAGGAGTTTAAACTTGCTACTCCCATTATCACTCTTTCAATTCTCTCAGACCTTTTCATCAAGGCTTTTTAACTCCCATTAAAAGCAAACAAACAACAACAAAACCCTGCTCCTATCAAGGACTCCAATATTCTCCACATTGCTAAATCTAATGATCAATTCTCAGTTCACATCTTATTTGTGCTATCAGCACCATCTGACATGGTGGATCACTTTCTTCCTTGTATACTTAGTGACCCCCTAACTGGTATCCCTGTTTATACCCTGCCGTTCTATGTTTATTCTCAATACACTATGCAGAATGAGCCTGTTAATGTACTCTCTTACTCAAAACCTTATCATAGTTTCTCATTTCAAAGTTACAGCCAAAATTCTTCCAAGTACCTACAAGACCTTACAAAAAATGCATTTCTCTCTACCCCTCATAATATTTGACTGACCATACTGGTTTCTATTCTACTCTTCTGCCTTCCATCTCTCTGCTCCAATCACACATAGTGCATTGTCTACACTGCATCAAACCACACTGGTTTCCTTGCTGTTGTCTGAATATTGTAGACATGTTTCCACCTCAGGGCATTTGTACTTAGAGTTCTCTGTCTGGAAAGCTCTTCCCTCAGATATTTAGAGTTTATTAATTTCTTTCAAGTCTTTTCTGCCTATTTAAAATTGCAAGCCCTGACCTATTTCTTCTCTTCTTCTTTTTTTATTTTTGGTATCAGGAATTGAACCCACTATGCCAAATCCCAGTCCTTTTTATTTTTGAGAGAGGGTATCGCTATGTTGCATAGGGCATCCCTAAATTGCTGAGGTTGGCCTCAAACCCATGATCCTCCTGCCTCACCCTCCTGAGTCTCTGGGATTGCAGGCGTGTGCCACTATGCCTGGTTTGACTCCACTATTTCTCATCCACCTCCTCCTCTGCTTTGTTTTCTATTTTGTACCATCTAATGCACTACCTATTATTCATTTATGCAGACCAGTTCTGACTGTCTTGACTTTCCCATCATCAGGTAAAGTCCATCAGGACAGGGGTTTCTGTCTGTTTCGTTCACTGATTTATTTCCAGTATTTAGTACAAATGGCTAGCTAGTAGTTAGTAGTTTAGAAGGCACTCAATAAATATTTGTTGAGAGCCAGGCGCGGTGGCGCACACCTGTAATCCCAGCACTTGGGAGGCTGAGGCAGGAGGATTGCGAGTTCAAAGCCAGCCTCAGCAATGGCGAGGCACTTAGCAACTCAGTGAGACCCTGTCTCTAAATAAAATTAAAAAAGGGCTGGGGATGTGATCCAGTGGTGAAGTGCCCCTGAGTTCAATCCCTGGTACCACAAAAAAATATATATAAACAAACAAATAAATTAATATTTGTTGAGTAAATAAAAAACAAAATGCATAATTTCCTTCCTTCCTTCCTTCCTCCCTCCCTCCCTCCCTTCCCTTCCTTCCTTCCTTCCTTCCTTCCTTCCTCTCTTTATTTCTTTCATACCAGGGATTGAACTCAGGGGCACTCGACCACTGGGCCACATCACCAGCCCTTTTTTGTATTTTATTTAGAGACAGGGTCTCACTGAGTTGCTAAGTGCCTCGCCACTGCTGAGGCTGGCTTTGAACTCACAATCCTCCTGCCTCAGCCTCCCAAGTGCTGGGATAACAGGCATGTGCCACCGCACCCAGCATTATTTATTTTCTATGCAGAAAAAATAATAAAAATTTAAAGGCACCTAAAGTAGAAATCAATCTGGAAGGGAGTTACCTTCTTGGGAAATAAGTACATATGATCTATAATACTTCTAATGTAGTTCCAATTGATTAAGTAAGGGAGTTTGTATAACATCCAATGACTTGGGAAGATGTTGTTTATGTCATACTTATTTTGGTAAGAAAATTTAGCATTACTGCATAACGTGTCATCCTATGTGGGCATTTTAGCAACTTTTGGGGTTAAATATTCAGCAAGATATAAAATATGTATTGATGAATACAGATAAGGTACTACCTACCTTTTCCCTACTTCTCCTCCCTAGTAATTTTCTGGTGTTTCATTTAAATATTCAGAATATTTTATCTTACAAAGAAATATAAAACCCAATGTAAATATCCTATGGTATCTAAACACAAGAGAGAGTATACAAATTGCCTCCCACACACTCTTGGATTTGCTCCCTTTAAATATTAATATCAGAATATGAAACATCTGGTTTAACAACTGTCTTACATGACTAGCATAAACTATGGATATTACAGACAGGCTTATCTCTAAGGGAATCACAGTGATCACCATAAAGCTCTGCATTTGAATGTTAAAAAAAAAAGAATAGAATCTTTTCTTTCTTCTTAAGTCAAGAATATATAAATTCCATACTGGGACAGATTCAAGGTCTCTAATCCTAGTGCTCACCACTTTAAAATATTAACAGAATTAATTTTGTGGAACTGTAAATCTGACATCGATATTAAAAATCTATCACATCATATTATGATATAATTTCCCTTAGTAATCTTTAAAGAGTTAGGTATAAATTTCCTTAAACCTTTCCAACCCCATTTTCAGTCTTTACACCCAAACATATCAGGTAATTTATTTAACATTAAACATACTATGTGGCACAGCTATGTGAGAAGTTAGAATGACAAAATAGAACTCCCAATCTGAAGAGGGAAATAAACAATGAATATATTAAAACAATAAATATAATGTAAGTGGCAATTTTTTTCACGTGTGAAAAAGATTCTTATTAATTTCTCACATTTCATTATAAAATATATGTTGCAAACAACTTGAATAACCTACTTACAGTTTTTTTTGTTTGTTTTTGTTTTTAAACCCTTGGCTTCAAGGACTCAGAATCTCCCTATCTTTTACCAAGTATTGGGAAACACTGATGGTTGTAGTCAATAGGTTATCATTCTGTTATTTATTTTCTCTTCTCAAGCTCTGATAAAAAAATGTCCTCTGTATAAATTAAACAACAACAACAACAACAAAAATATGGAATGCTTCACAAATTTGTGCGTCATCCTTGCGCAGGGGCCATGCTAATCTTCTCTGTATCGTTCCAATTTTAGTATATGTGCTGCTGGAGAGAGCACTATATGGCAAATTTTAATAACTGATGAAGGAAAAAATCAAGGTCCTTTGGGAAAATGATATGGAGATGGAGATGTGATATGCAAATTTGGGGACATGAACAATTTTTTTTAGTTCTTACTTTGTGCCAGGCACTGTTTTTGGTGCAAGAGATACAATAATGAACAAAAGAAGCAAAAATTGCAACCCTTATGAAGCTTATATTCTAATGTTTTGAATGGAATTATTACAATAAATAGCACTGTTGCAAAAAGTTTGGCTGTCATTTTATGGTTTCCTAGTTACACTCCCAGTTACAAACTTAAGAATCACATAGGAAATCACTAAATTATTTAGGGATACTGAATAGGAGATTTCACCCCTAAATTTCTGTTTGCTTTATATTTAATGAAAAAATAAGAGAGTCAAAACAAAAAAAGAAAATTGCTTTGAGTGGATTCAAAACTTAAATAAAAATATTAACAAACCTTTTGGATAATTTTTATTGGCAGATATCTAAACTTCATGTACTTTTGTTTGAGCTAAAGGCTACATTATAAAACATATATTTTGCTTTTATCCTATAAAATAGGACTTAGGCCAATAAGATTTCCCTATTCCAGCATCACAGATGAATTTCAAATATTTTAAAGATTAGAGTAATGGCATATTATTTTATTACTGATAGTTTTTCATTGGCTTATCAAAATTGGGACAACCCATTTTAGCTTATAGATGGTCTACAGAAATATACATTACTCTACACACAGCTTTCTCAAAACATTAGAAGCTCTCCATGCTTCAGCAAAAATTTTATATTTCCTATTAAATGTCAGTACAGCCAACCCATAACATCCATTAGAATTTATTCATCTGTTTACTGACCTGCGCTTCCACTGCCATTAACAGCATCCTTGTCTTCATCTTCTTCCTCTTCAGGAAGAGAGCTGTCCATTCTTTCCATCTTGCTGACAGATGTTGTTCGTTTTCTTTGGGATTCTGTGTCAAACTCATTATCAAAGAGGACCTGATCAACTGGATCTGGCTGGAAAGGGCTGGGTTCTGCTGGAGGCTTGGGAGTTCCATAGAAGTTTCCTGAAGTGGACAAAATAACAGCAGCTGAAATCTTGATGCTAAATTGAGTCAGAACAATATGATCTACTGTATATCTCTACTGTTTCTTACACTGAAGTTTTTGAATATCTACCATTGTCCAAAAGGTAGACTGTGAGAGAAGGAGGTAGAAATAACAGAAAGAACTAATTTCTCAAGAGCCCTTTATCACATATCATCTAACATTTTAATACTACTAAGGCCAGGAAGTCCATCCATCTGTCCTTCCACCCTCCATCCCTCCTTCCCTCCCTCCCTCCCTCCTTTCTCCTTCCCTCCCTTCCTCTCTCTCTATCTGTCTGTCTTGATTATTGTTCCTACAGGGCTTGCTTTACATGGGCTTTGAATTAGGACCTAACTTGTAAATTTAAAAGCATCAAAGCTATCATGTAAGACTAACTGGTACAAAAGGTGGGAGTAAGAGACAATAAAACTAAGTCAAATAATTTTGTTCTAATATACATAATGTATTATTATACAGGAAATATGTGGGCAAAAGATAAAGCTAAGAACTAACCAGTTTGCATAGAAATGTGGATTGCTTGCTCACAGCCCCAGCGGTAGCACACTTGCCTGGCATGTGTGAGGCATTGGGTTTGATTCTCAGGACCACATATAGAAATATAAAATAAAGGTCTAACAACAACAAATAAATAAATAAAAAGAAATGTGGATTGATGATGTAATTTTTACTTTAAAAATTTTTAGATTTTCTGTGCATTCTAATTATATTATCTGACAATTTATTGAACAAATAAGAGACATTCTTAGTCTAATTCAATATTGGCTTATTCTAATGAAAGCAAGAAATTAATTTTCTCTTGAGGATCAGTGATTTTTGCAGTAAAAATAAACATTCCATAATGGAAGGAAAACAACTGAATATCTTCTCAAATTGTCATGTGGCTTCCTTCTACGAGGCAGCCCAACACAATGGAAAAGCACAGCCACATTGTGTGGCTTCTACTAGGTGTGACTGTATATCAACTGTTATGCTAATTTTATAGAAAGTAAATATGGTTAGAAAGTAAAATACTCATGATATTTTATTTTAAAAGTCCACAACTTTCAATCAAATTCCTTGGTGCTAGGGAGGTAATTAAGATGCTCATTTATATAAGGCTAATTTATGAGGCAGATGAATTTTTTTCCTAGATAGAAAAAAAAATCATAGGTTACTCCCTGTAGCACTGAGACAAATTTACAGAGAACACAGTTAACCTTAGGCTGGGAATGTTTGAGGGAGAAAGTGATAAAATTAATTCCTGAAAGCTTAACTTTGAGTGGTGTCATTAAATATTCAAGACAAAACAATAAACTCAAACTAAAAAACTTTTCAACTATGTCTGCCTCTCCCTTGCTTCCAAATCCATGTTTGAAATGGGTTGCTTATTTCACACAGATGGATGCAAAACTTTGTATTAAAACTCTCTAGACTTTGCAAATTTTCTGGTCCCTAAGTGCAGAACTAATGTAAAAGCCAGTTAAGGCTGGGCTGCAGCTCAGTGGCAGAGCAGTTTCCTGACTGTGTGAGGCCCTGGATTCCATACCCAGTACAAAAAAAAGAAAAAGAAATAAAAACAACAACATGGGGCTGGGGTTGTGGCTCAGTGGCATAGAGTGTTTGCCTAGCATGTGTGAGGCAGTGGGTTGGATTCTCAGCACCACATAAAAATAAATAAAAAATAAAAAATAAAGGTATTGTGTCCATCTACAGCTAATATATATATCTATATATATCTATATATATGTATATATACATATATATACACATACATACATATGTATGTGTCCATCTACAGCTAATATATATACACATATATATACATATATATACATACATACATATATATGAAAAACCACTACCACTAACAAAAACACAAATACTGGTTACTACTTCTTTGGGCAAAGAGTACAGAAATAATCCAAATAGAGGGGTGGCCAGGGAATAAAATATTCTAGGATCTCATTTTTCCTTTATTGTGGCCAATAATCATACTATGAAGGAATAAGGATATATCCCGTGACAGAAATAAAAAGTCCATCTTTTCTAAGGATGATGGTAGTCATCCATAGTCACTAAAAACTTTATAATTATTATCTAACTCTAGAGAGTTTAACTTTTTCCTAAGGGGAAAATTAGAAAAATGCAAGATATTAGAGTTGCTATCCATAATCACTGCAAAGATTTCAGAACTTCAAAATAAATTTTTGCAGTTTCCTTGTTTAAAAAGGTAATCATTGCATACACCTATAATCCTAGTGGCTTGGGAGGCTGAGACAGGAGGATTGCAAATTCAAAGCCAGCCTAAGCAACTTAGTGAGATCCTGTCTCAAAAAATCAAAAGGGCTGGGGATGTGACTCAGTAGTTAAGCACCCCTAGGTTCAATCCACAGTTAAAAAAAAAAAAAAAAAAGGAATCATTGGACTTAGTATATATTTTTGTTTGTTTGTTTGTTTGTTTAGTTGTAGTTGGGCACAATACCTTTATTTTATTTATTTATTTTTACATGGTACTGAGGATTGAACCCAGGGCCATGCACATGCTAGGTGAGTGCTCTACTGCTGAGCCACAACCCCAGGCCCCTGGACTTAGTAATCTTAAACCATTGATAAATATTAAGATTTCAGATGGCAAGGTATAAAATTTCAAGGTTTGTGAACCCTGACTATAATTACTAACAGAAAAAAATTTAAAAAAAAAATCTTTTGGAATTTTCTTTTTCTTCCGAAGGCCTTTGCACTTTTATAATAGAATTACCAACAATTAAATAATTCAAATATACATAAAATTGAAGATAACAATATTAGAATCATATTAGAAATACACATTTTATTTGTGTTTACTTTATATAAATATTTGTATATTTATACTTATTTACATACACATTATCCAGATAGTAACCATTGCCAGATTTCTTTGAAATCTTCCTGTTTTCTTTCTGAGGATATACATACCTAGTCACATATACAATTGAAGCCCTAATTTCCTGACCAATCCTTCCACTGCCTCCCTGAGTTGTCCTGAAGTTGGTATGAGTCATTCTTCTTAAATACTGTATACATCTACATACATCTATAACAAATAAATATTAAATAATAAGCTTGAGTGTTTTCATAATGCTTCATTATTTCCATAAAGAATATATTGTACATATGCTGGGTTTTTATTTGTTTGTTTGTTTTTGGTACTAGGGATTGAACTCAGGGGCACTCGACCACTGGGCCACATCCCAGCCCTTTTTTGTATTTTATTAGAGACAGGGTCTCACTGAATTGCTAAGTGCCTTGCCATTGCTGAGGCTGGCTTTGAACTTGTGATCCTCCTGCCTCAGCCTCTTGAGTGTTGGGATTACAGGCGTGCGCCACCGCACCTGGCTGTACATATACTTTTGCAACTGTCTTTTTATTCAATTATATTTCAAGGACATATCCATGTTGGTACATATAAACATATTATGTTCAACTTCAGTGTAATAAATCCATAAATCATAAATCCATCTTTATGAACAAAAAATGCATTTTATTCATTCCCCATCTATAGAAGAGTTGTTTCTATTTCTATTCTGTCACTGTTTCAAACAGTGTTATAATGGATATTCTGGCTCCTGCTTGCATATATACATGGAAAACAGTTTCTCTTGGGTACACATCTAGACAGGGAACTGCTAGGTCAGTTACTGAATTTACTAGTTATTGCCAAAATGTTCTCCAAAGCAACTGTACCATTTTATATTCTTGCCAACAATGTATGGAAAATTTCATTTCTTGCAATTATTAGACTTAAAAACTTTTGTTTTGCCAATCTGATGGCAAATAAAATGAGGAATGATTGTTGAGCCAAGTGTTGTAGCACACACCTGTAATCCCAGTGACTCAGGAGGCTGAGGCCAGCCTGAGCAACTTAGGGAGACACTGTCCCAAAATAAAAAAGCATAAAAGGGGCTGGGGATATAGTTCAGTGAGCAAAACACCCCTGAGTTCAATCCCTAGTACCCAAAAAATAAAATTAAATGCATGATGTTTTAATTTACATTTCCTTTGAACTGAGCACATAGTAGACAATAACTGAAAATGTGCAATATGCTACTTTATCATATACCAAGTTCTTATGCTTCATGGACAAAAATCTAAGAGAGTATCTTTGTACTTTAAGGACAGAAGACTTTGTAAACAAAATTTCAAAAGCACAATTATAAAAAAAGAGTGATGAACTGATTTAAATTTTTTAAATTCTGTTTAATGAAGAAATATAAGACAAGGTTAACAGGTGACAGAATGGGAGAAAATATCTATATCTAGTAAGAGAGTAATATCTAAATATCCAAGGAAAATATATAAATCAGAATGTGACTGAGATCCCAATTTGGAAAAAATTAATAAGGAAAATGAGTGCATAATTTGCAAAAGTTCAAAAGACTAATAAACATGTGAAAAGATGCTCAAACTCTTTTTTTTTAAAATATTTGTTTATTTGCTTTTAGTTGTACAAATGCGTTTATTTTTACGTGGTGCTGAGGATCGAACCCGGGTCGCGCACGTGCTAGGCGCTTAGCGCTCTACCGCTGAGCCACATCCCCAGCCCTCAAACTCTTTTGACTACCAGAAAAACTAAAATTAGAATGAGATACCACTTCTATAACCATTAGATTGGCAAAATTATGTAACTGAATAATGCCAAGTGCTGGGATATGGTGCCATTACTATAGCTGCTACAGAAACCTTCGTGTACTTTAGGGAGAAAAGAGACTGGAGAGTTACCAAAACTATTTCATCAAACAAGGATATATACAGTCTACAAGTCAATAACTCTGTCTGTATATTCCACAGACATTCTCATACATTTGTAAAAAGTCATGTGAGAATGTTCATGTTTACTTGTAGTAACAGAGAGTTTGAGGGAAGGCTATCACCAGGAGAATGATTAAGTTAAATGCAATGGATTACACACAAACAACATGGGTAAATATAAAAACAACATGGTTAAATATAAAAACAAAGTAATAAATGAAATGATAAAAATCTGAATGATGTAACAATAAATATGCACACAAGACACAATACACATTGTGTGAGAACACATACAAAAACATACATATTAAACACATCAGAATGATTAATTATAAGAAGGAGGCTATCTGTGTAAAAGTCAAAACAAACAAGGAGCTGTCCTTTCCTGTAAGCCCTCACTGGCAATCTTCTCTGAGGAAGATATTCCTATTAAGTTCTTTAAATCCCTTCTTGTTGTTTTCTTCATAACAATTTATAGTTGTTTGTTTTTTGACTATTTTCCCCCACTAAGAGATAGGATTAAGGCAGTAGCATTTCAATCTTATACTACTACTAGGCTCTCTTACAGTGTTTGGCACATAGTAGATATTTAACAAATGATTGTTGAATGAATGAAACAGGATAAAATGAATGAATGAATGAGTCATGTGTTGTAGCACACACATGTAATCCCAGTGACTCATGGTAGCTAAGCCCAGAAAGGATAGTTAGATAAAACTTGGCAGATAAAAAGAAATGACTGAAGATTTTAAATAGGAGAAAAAAGAAATGACTGAAGATTTTAAATAGGAGAAGGACATGATCAGAAGTGTGCTTGAGGAGGATCAGCATGGTAGCAATGGACAGAATGGATTGGACAGAGGAAGAAATTGAACATAAGAGACCAACTGCTATAGAACAGACATGAGCTAATCCAGTAGGCTTCAATGAGATAGTGAAAGTGGAAAGGAGGACATCGTGAAAGAAGGTACAAAGGAAAAAATGACTAGATGTGGTAACTGACTGAAGTGAAATGCAAGAAAAGGGAGGAAGTAAACGATGACTCCAATGTTTTAAGCATGGGGTACTGCTACAGAGAGAAATTATGAAGAATTAAAATGCATATGTGGATATGTTGAATTCAGGGTTAGATATTATTCATCATCACCTGAGGCCCTGAAGATAATATCAAGTAAGAAAGACATGATCACTACTATCAAAGTTTGTGGAACAGGCAATTATAATAGCATGATAAACCAAAGACAGAAAAGTAAAGGGTGCTATGGAGTGTATAAGCTTGCCAGGAAAAAGCATATTAGATAAGGAAAAATAAATAGACCTAAGAGAATTGTTTAAAAACTGAAACTTATCTCAAACTGTACTTTCTGGAATCAAAGTGGGTAAAGGAAACAGAGATATAGAAAGAAAACCAGTTTCTGTTTTTATTGCCTACCCACCAGCAAGCTATATGTTCTCTTCTCTAAGACAGTCAAGGTACATACAGGTTTTTATAAGTATACAAATTTTGAATTCCCAACCACAATATACAGCAATCAATAAATACTTGTTGAGTTCTGATGATGATAGTAAATTACTATGAAACATGCATACTAGTCAGTTTTATTTTCAGTATACTGTTTGCAATTAAATTTATAATATGATGGAATGTTTTTATTTTGATTTAATCCCATCTTAATTAGCAAATTATTTCCTCATCAAAGGAAAGTTTTCCTAAGAAGTTTTTAAAAATAGTATTTTACTGATCAAGTTCCCTCTGAAATAATTCATCATTCAGATAGTTTTCTGAGTGTTGTTAATATTAGGGGACATACCATCATAAGTTCCACTTTCTAACAATGCTCCACTCTCTTCCAGTGCTTTGAACTGTTCAACAGAAATGAAATTATAGTCCACCCCTGGGACTTCCCCATCCCTGGGGGCCCTTGTAGTGCCTAAAGAAAAAAGAAAAAAAAATAGGTTGCAAAGTGCTTTTAAACTTACAAAATATTCAGAGTAATAGAAAATTCAGTCTACAGAGGTACAGACTATTGGATATATTGTATCTGCTAGAATGAGGATCAGAAAATTTCAGGCAACTTAACATTATTAGGTGAAAGTATGACAATAAATGTAGAATGAGTAAATATACTTTAATAAAGTCTACAGATAGCCATGAAATTCAAAACCCAAAAAAACACTAAAATAATTTTAGTGCTAAAAAAGGCTTAACCTCTCAAGACACAACATTTAATTCTTTTAAAATCTCAATTATCAGTACTTAACAATAAGTAGAGATAAATCCACCAGTAAGAGACTTCATTTCCCCCCTCCAACTTTATTAAAGTAAAAGTTGACAAATAAAAATCGTATCTACTTGTGATGTACAATGTGATGTTTTGCACATATTGTGCAAGACAGAATTAATTAGGTACTGGGGATTGAACCCAGGGGCTCTTTACCACTAAGCTACGTCCCAAGCCTTTTCTATATTTTACTTTGAGACAGGGTCTCCTTAAATTGCTTAGGGCCTTGCTAAATTGCTGAGGCTGGCCTTGAACTTGTGACCCTCCTACTTTAGCCTACTGAGACACCCTGGCAACACACTTCATTTTTAAGTAGTTGTCCTATGTATGTATCTTAGTTTTCTTTCCTAGCATAAATGTAAACTCACATTCTTTTTACTAAAGTCATAAAGATAACAAAAAAGAGAAGCAATTTTTATAAGTTCTTTTAATGTCCTTTATTTAAAAATTTGGGTAAATATTATGAAGTTATTTTAGACCAACAAAAGGTTTAAGATAGGTATTCATACATTTCATCTTAGCCATTATTCTCTTTAAGCAATTTTTAAAAAATTAATGCTGTAAGTAAACTTATTTACAAACTGATTACAGCAACAGATCACTAAATTTCTATATATTAAGGAATTTATGCTAAAGTAAAATCTTTCTTTCAGGTCCTAGGTATAAATTCAGGTTATGGCAGTACAGCTACCTCTGATAAATTTCACTATATGAGAATCAATCACTTTTATGAACTGATATTAGCAATGTCATTTTAAATACTATACAAAACAAAACAAAACAAAAAAACCCAGGCTTCTCTGGGCATGGTCTGAGACAGCCTTTCCAAACCTGTTCCTCCACATAGGTCCCTAAGCTGACAGTCAGTCACCTCAGGCTCCTCCCTCTACTCCACATTCAGTCACCAAAAGCTGTTGATTTCACCTCCTAAATACCTCTTAGACATTTCTTCTGGTTCCCACAGTCACCTAATTCATATTACTGTCTGCAGCCTGTATGGTTGGATCCGCCAGATGAACCCTTGCCTATCCCTGGCTATACCCACCCACACAAACTACAGTCTTTTATAAAAAAACATTCTGAGCAAAAACAACAAAAGATCCCTTAAACCCCTTAAAGGCTTTCCATGATCCCTGGCATAGAAGGCAGCCTCTACA
Organism: Tamias sibiricus; assembly: GCA_025594165.1. Classification (NCBI taxonomy): domain Eukaryota; kingdom Metazoa; phylum Chordata; class Mammalia; order Rodentia; family Sciuridae; genus Tamias; species Tamias sibiricus. Next base: position 104,266,960 of record CM046658.1, on the reverse strand, counting down.
ACACCACATATTTATAAAGTTCTTGAAATCTCAGCCTCCTCTACAGTTTCTTTCCTGTCTCACTCCTTTCACACTCCAGGCTTTAGCCATAGTAGTCCTCCCTCTCCCAACACAATTCTTTCACTCACCCTTATACTCACTTACCTTTAATAAGTGAATCCTTTGTTCTTTCCCTACAGCAATTCCTATTTCTTTTCCCACTCTCACTTCTGCTAACTCAGTCATTCTTCAGGTCTTGGCTTAGAAAATTTCTTTAGAGAACCTTCCCTGATTCTCACCTAGAATATGGCAGCATGCAGAAATTATGTCTATTTGGTTTGTCATAGCCCCAAGTCTTGGCACAGTGCAAAGATTTTAAAAGTATTCGACATACATAACTGTCAAATTAAGTGAAATTCTAAACAAATAAAGTAATGCTTAGCAATATACTATTATTTTTATATATTAATTAATGGGAAACTTAATTGCTCCTATGTTTTAGTTGCATTACATTTAATCATATTCTGTAACATGAAAAAAAAATCCACAAAGATGATGATAATATATTGATAATAATTACTTGAATAAATAATGCTTAAGCCAACATCCCATGCAACAAAGACTGTATTGAATTCCCCTCCTCATTTTTTAACTCAAGTTTTTCTAAAAATAAATATTTCTCTGTTTTATATAAAAGAGGATACAAGCACTAGAAAACATTTTTTAGCATAACATTATTTTTCATTTTCAAATATTTTGTGTTTCTCATGTATGAACCAAACTACATTATTAGATTCCCTATATCAATAACTTTTAGCTTCATATTAAATAAAAATTAGCTTTAAGGAGTAAATTCAATGGGTTAAAAATCATAATTTATAATGATCTGTGATAGATGGAACAAGCATGGCACCTCCCTCCCATTAAGAGGTGGGGCCTGTTGCTTCATCCCTTGAGTCTAACCTGGATTCATGACTTGCTTTGATTAATTTAATGAAGAGCATGAGGTTAAGCAAATTTAGGAGCTAGACTTCCATCTCCACCCTTTTGGAATGTTCTTAGCACCATGCAAGGAAGTTTAGTCTAGACCAATGAATAATTAACACAGCCCCAGCCGACAAACAGCACCAAGGTTTCAGACATGAGTGACCCATCTTATTAGCCCCTCTATCCACAGTTGAGCTGCCAAAGACTGAAGCTGCATGAGTGGTCCCAGCTGAGCCCAGCCAACTCAAGGAATCACAAGAAGTAACACATGACAGTATTCTAAGCCACTGTGGGGCTGTTATGCAGCAAAGGCTAATTGAGATATTATCCAAATAAATTCTACTATAAGATATAATGACTAGATAAAATACAATTTAACAGCAAACCATGTTATGGATAATACTGCAAAAAGAGGACTGACCCAAGGACCAGGAGAAATCATTTTAGTCTGAGGTTATTAACAATGGCATAATCTGGAATAAGACTTAACCTCTCTGGAATTCATTCTCTTTCTGCACAGTGTTGTTGAACAAAATGATTCATGATTTTTTTCATTTATAGGTATGAATGATATATGTGAGATAGATATATATATACATATATGTATACATATATATACATACATATATATATGTATTTCTAAAGACTTACTAGCTTTGATGTGAATTCTCTTTACAAAGTATTATAAAATTTCACTTCCTCTACAAAAGTCCATACATATAAAAAGTTCTCTTTGATCCGCCATCCTCCTATCTTCCACATTACAGAAAATTTACCTTTATATTCTCTTGATATTTATATATTGCAAAGCTTTTCACATCCCCTCCTTCACTTACTACCACAGATCTATTTTTACACAGATATTTTATTCATGCCTAAATATTTACTCATGTCTCCAATCCCTCCCTCTCATTCTTTCCTGAGTGCATTCCAATCAGCTCATTGTTCCAACCATTCAGTGACACATGTGCTATGTCTTCACTTGGCTGAACTCTGTGGTTAATTTGAGTTACCATATTACCTGTCCTATTAATATGTGATGTAACTAATCATTCTCCTTTTTAAAAGTACTGAATTACACAGAAAAGTATATAAATTTTAAAGTTTAACAACTAACAAGTAAATCCACCCATATGAAGAAATAGGACATTGACAGAACCCCAAGGCCTGCATGTCTCTGATTTTAAACCTCTCGTTCAAATTTCCATCCCCCAAATTAGCCACCCTCTTGACATCTGTGATGATTTCCTTTCCAATGGCTGTACTAAGTAATGTATTTCTAAGTAACATATCTTAGGTTTATAATTTCATGTGAGTGGAATTATACAATAACATTCCTCCCCCATGTCCACACAGGACATTTATTGCTAGGTTTTAAAACTTTTGCAGGGTTGAGTGTGTACACCTCATGGTGTACTTAATGTGCAAGTGCATTATGAGATTAAACATTCTTTTTTATAGATTTACTGGCTGCCATGATTTGAAAATGATTTGTCCCCACCCCAACCCATGTTGAAGGCTGGTCCCAAATGTATGGTGTTAAGAGATAATTAGTTCATGGGGCTCCGTTCTCATGAAGATATTAATATAGTTCTTAAAGAGTGGGTTATTTTTCAAGAGAGTGGGTTGTTAAAAAATGAGCCTAATACTTTCATTTACTTTTTTGGCACACGTGCAGCTCTTGTGCATGTGCCCACTTTGCCCTTTTGCCATGAGGCCCTTATCAGAAGAAGCCAAGCAGATATCAGTACCATGTTCACAGACTTCCAGATCCATGAATTTAAATAAAACCTCTTTTCTTTACAAATTATTCAGTCTTGGATATTCTACTATGGCAACATAAAATGGACTAAGATAACTAGGAACATAAATTTCCTCTGTTAGGAAGTAGGTATTCAAATCTTTTCTTACTTCTCTATGGAACTGTCTTGTAAAAATCGATTTCTATTTCTTCATATTGTACATACTATAACACAATGTCAAATCTAAGTAACCAACAGTTTCTAAAATGCAGTATTATTTTATCTCTAAGAGAGAAAAAAGCTTGCCAATTATGACTGAAAGAGTCCATTTATTGTAAGATATTTTCCAACTGAAGAGATGTTAAAATGTGAAATATTGTTTAAGTATTGAGTACTGTGGTCCTCTAGCAGATAAATATGTTGCATATGGAACATTCCTGTGAAATGTGATTTCTTGAAACTGCTTATTGCACAATCATACACCAAAAACTACAGAAATTAGAGAGAAAATGGGTCAGGGTTTAACTTTCAAAACAACTTTGTAAACAGAACACTAACAAAATAAAATATAATCCTAAGTAAAAATATTAATACAGCTTAAAAGATATTTTAAATTCACAATAAAAAAATTCTAGAGCAACTAAAATACTTTGTCATTAAAAAATGAGAAGAAAATATAGTGGCACAGAAAGGGGTGGAAAGATTGAAACTACTGAATAATGAAGACAGGGAATATTGTGCAATCTACAATTTTAACACAGAGCACCAGGTCAAATAGAAAAGAGGTCACACCGAAGGGAATGGCATCACAGATACTACTACTATAGTCTCCCTCAGTTACCACATTCAGTTGTGTTCATTTAGTCTATGTTTATTTGATGCTACTTGATACAAAACTTTAGTCTAAGGGAAATGGCATAAGAACTAATAAGACCTCAGTAAAAGTGATATCATTCTCCCATCTATTTAACAACCATATTATCTCCCCCCAACTCTGATTTTCTTTTCACCTTTTAAAAATAGTCTTTTGTAATGTAAATGTTTCCTGCTATAAATTTCTCTCTTAGTACAGTATTCACTACATTCCATAAGTTTTGGTATATTGTATGTTCCTTTTTATTTGTCTAAATAGTCTTTTGACTATTTTTAAAATAAGTTATTAATTCTAATATAATAAAATGCACCAACCCTTTCCCTTATAGCTGGTGATTTTCATTTCTAGTTAAAAAATCCTTTCCATGGAGACATTCTACATTCTTGTAAGAAAAAGTATTACAGTTTTGCCCTTCACCTCTAGGATTTTAATTAACCAAAATAGATTTGGAGGGTGGGGTAAAGATTGAAGGGAGGTAGCTGTCTCATTATCCTTTTTTACAAATGACTATCCAACAAGATTTACTGAAAAGTCAGTTTTTCTTCTTCTGATCAGTTATAGCACTTCTGCCACAGAAATGTCTGTAAGAGTGGGTATGTGTTATTAGGCTTGCTATAACATTACATTATCATAGTGTTATAATTATTCTGTTTCATGATGAATCTTGAGCAAGTTTACCTATTTTTTTTCCTACTCATAGCCTTTCCCTATAAATTCTACAATCAAATAAATAAAAGGCTGGAATTTTTATGGAATAAGATTGAATCTATCAACCAATTTGAGAACTGATACTTTCACCATATTAAGTCTTTAATCCATAAATAAGAAATCTGTCAGCATATCTAGATCTTTAGTATCCCTTAATTTTACCCTGTAGACATGTTATACTTATTTAGAGGTTAATTTCTAGTTATTTACATGCTATTATAAATGTCTCTTTTCATAAATGTTCCTTTTCTCATTGTTGATTGTATAAAATAATTATGAAGATTTGTTCACTTTTATTGGGGCATAATTTACCTACAAAGAAATGCACTAATTATTAAAAGTAATTAATTAATTCATTTTAATTAGGTATATATGACAGCAGAATGCATTTTGATTCATTGTACACAATTGCAGCACAACTTTCATTTCTCTGGTTGTACATGATGTAGCGTCACACCACATGTGCAGTTATACATGTACCTAGAGTAATGATGTTCATCTCATTCCACCATCTTTCCTGACCCCATGTCTCCTCCCCACCCCACCCTCCCCTTTACCCAAAGTTCTTTCATTTTTCCCATGCCCCCCCCCAATTATGGATCAGAATCCATTTATCAGAGAGAACATTCAGCCTTTGGCTTTTTGGGATTGGCTTACTTCACTTAGCATGATATTCTCCAGCTCCATCCATTTACCTGCAAATGCCATGATTTTTTTCTCTTTTAATGCTGAGTAATATCCCATTGTGTATATATAACACAGTTTCTTTATCCACTCATCTATTGAAGGGCATCTAGGTTTGTTCCACAGTTTAGCTATTGTGAATTGTGCTGCTATAAACATTGATGTGGCTGTGGTACTATAGTATGCTGATTTTTAAGTCCTTTGGGTATAGACCAAGGAGTGCAATAGCTGGGTCAAATGGTGGTTCCATTCCAAGTTTTCCAAGGTATCTCCATACTGCTTTCCATATTGGTTGCACCAATTTGCAGTCCCACCAGCAATGTATGAGTGTGCCTTTTCCCCCACATCCTCATCAACACTTACTGTTGTCTGTATTCTTGATACCTGCCATTCTGACTGGCATGAGATGAAATCTTAAGAGTAGTTTTGATTTGCAAGAAATGCACTAATTTTAATAGTACAATTTTATGAGTTTTGGAAACCATCATCCCCAGAGATTTCCTTAGGCCCTTTTACCGTCCTGTCTTTCATAGCTGCCACTACCTACTTTCACTATACTTTTGCCTTTAATTAAATTGCATATAAACGAAATAATATATTAATTTGATTCTAGTAATTCTTTCAGTATAGCATGATGCTTCTGAGACTCACCCATGTTGTTCAATTAATTTTTACATTTAAGATCACATCACTCGTGAAAAGAGATTATTCTTGGTGGGTTTATGTTTATAGGGGTTTAGTTCTCTAGTTTATCCAATATGTTAGTATATAATTATTCATAGTGTTGTCATACCTTTTCTTATTTATGTGACATCTATAAAGTTTCTTCTTTCACTTCTAATTTTAGATATTTCTGTTCTCTGTTTTTCTTATTCTAGGTAAAGACTTGCAAATTTTGTTAATCTTTTCAAAAACCAACTCTTGGTTTTATTTATTTTTCTTCTATTCTCTAGTTATCTCTGCTTTACTTAGTCTTTGTTATTTCCTTTCTTCTGCTGACTTTATCTAGCTTATTCTTTTCCTAGTTCATGAAGGTGTAAGGTTAGATTATAGATTTAAGCTCTCTCTCTCTCTCCCCTCCCTTTCCCTCCCTCCCTCCTTCCTTCCTTCCTCCTTTCTTTCTTTCTTTTTGGGGGTGCAGTAGGTACCAAGGGATTGAATTCAGGGGCACTCAAGCACTGAGCCACATCCCCAGCCCTTGTTTGTATTTTATTTGGATTCAGGGTCTCACCGAGTTGTCTAGTGCCTTACTTTTGTTGAGGCTGGCTTTGAACTCGCGATCCTCTGCCTCAGCCTCCAGAGCTTCAGGGATTATAAGTGTGTGCCACTGCATCCAGAAAGATTTTTCTTTTTTAATGTAAATGTTTCCTGCTATAAATTTCTCTCTTAGTACGGTATTCACTACATTCCATAAGGTTTGGCATATTGTATGTTCATTTTTATTTGTCTAAAGATATTTTCCCTTTTGCCTCACTGCTTATTTAAGAGTACATTGTCTAATTTCCAAATTTACAGATTTTCCTGTTTTTTTTCTGTTATTTAGTTTCATTCCATTAGGCCTAAAAAGATAACTTGACTTTTTCTGTGGCTTAACACATAGTCTTTTTTGGAGAATGTTCCACATGTGCTTGGTACAAATGTATATTCTGCTATTCTTAGGTAGAATGTTCTATTTATATCTGTTAGGCCCTTATGCTCTCTACTGATATTCAAGTCCTCTGTTTCCTCACTGATAATTTGTCTTGTACTGTTAAGTTTATTTTTATTGCTGAATGATAATATATTATATGGATATACCAATATTTGACTATCCATTCATTATTGATGAGTATTTGGCCTATTTCCAAATTTTGGCTATTATAAATAAAGCTTCTATGAGCTTATGTCTTTAAGTAGACATTTATTTAAATTTATGTTGGGTTAATACCTAGGAATGGAATTGCTGGCTTATATGATAAATGTGTATCAATTTTATATGAAAATGTCAAATTATTTTCCAATACAGATGTATCGCTTTTCATTCTCCCTTACCCCCCAGTAACATAAAAGAGTTGATTTACATTAGTGTTTCCACATAAGAATTTCCTTCTGGAGTTTTCCATGGAAACTTACTTTTTCTAAATCCTAAGAAAAATCAGTTGGTGGGGAAAAATGAGAAAAAATAGTATTATACTCATCTTGTGAGAATTAAATCTTAATAATTGGCATAGAAATGTCTTTGCTTTAAAAGAATCAACTGACATCAATTGAAAGCAAGAGCATGCAACATCAAAAAGTAGAATCAGCTGTTATGCTGACATTTCCAGGCACTAGGACAGAAGCACGTGGGAGAGCAACAGTCACAATCTACTCAGCCAGTCTTATTAGCAGCTGTTTCCATGTTATTACTTTGTGTGCATGGCCCTATCTGCTAATGTGGGTCTTTCTTACAAAAACAACATTATTAAGATTATATGTGTATTATACTTTATATAAATCCTGTGAGTGGTATTTCAAGAAATAACAGGTTTTGGAAGCTAAATAAGTCCTTAAATTGGCAGTTTCAACACATGACTCTGTAACGCTATTAACCTTGCTGAGAGATTTGAACGTTAGGTTATTTGAATACTATTCAATAATATTCTCTAGCATTTTCCACTGTTTGAGTATTTGCTATGAGCTTTGGTGCTCTGTGAATACTTTTTTAAAAATTCAGAGAAGAAGTAAATGTTATAGAACATTACAGCATTAAATCAGAAACTAATCCAAAATTTGAAGTGAAAGCAATATAGATTTCAAGTCAAAATCAGAAGAAACAGAACAAACATTTTCATCATTAAAAAAGAAAACAAGATTACATGATGAAATGTGTCCAACATGAAGATAATTTTGGACATAGCCTTAACAATTTGATGTCAATGCAAAATGAAAGAAATTTTTCCTATGTATGAAATATTTGCTACCAAAGATCAAGTCCATCAGATAATGCAATTGATGCTTTCTATGCTTTAAAACTTCATTTTAGGAGGGGAAAAAATCAAATAACAAATATATATCATTATCTTTCAAAAATTTAAATGATTTTTTAACTTGGTAATTATTTTGAGTTAATTTCCCTTTGTAAAGTTTCTTCTTATCAAATGTCTGTACATGTAGAGATAATTTTCAGATGTTATTAAAATCTTACTAGTTCCTCAGGAAGAGAAACTAGGAAATCCACCCCATTTATTATAATGTTAAAAAAAAAATACTTGGGAATCAACCTAACAAAGAAGTGAAAGACCTGTACAATGAAAACTATAGCACACTAAAGAAAGAAATTAAAGAAGATCTTAGAAGATGGAAAGATTCACCTTGTTCATGGATAGGTAGAACTAATATTGTCAAAATGACTATTCTACCAAAAGCACTATACAATTTCAATGCAATACCAATCAAAATCCCATTCCTTATAGAAATAGAAAAAGAAATCATGAAATTCATCTGGAAAAAATAAGAGACCCAGAATAGCCAAAGCAATTCTTAGCAAGAAGAGTGAAGCTGGTGGCATTACTATTCCAGACCTTAAATTGTATTACAAAGCAATAGTAACTAAAACAGCATGGTATTGGCACCAAAATAGACCAGTAGACCAATGGTACAGAATAGAAGACACAGAGACTAACCCACACATCTACAGTTATCTTATATTAGACAAAGGTGCCAAAAACATAGGTTGGAGAAAAGACAGCCTCTTCAACAAATGGTGTTGGGAAAACTGGAAATCCTTATGTAATAAAATGAAACTAAACCTCTATCTCTCTCCCTGCACAAAACTCAACTCAAAGTGGATCAAGGACCTAGGAATTAAACCAGAGACCTTGCACCTAACAGAGGAAAAAGTAGGCCCAAATCTCCAACATGTTGGATTAGGCCCCAACTTCCTCAATAAAACCCCTATAGCACAAGAACTAAAACCAAAAATTAACAAATGGGAAGGATTCAAACTAAAAAGCTTCTTCTCAGCAAAAGAAACAATCAGTGAGGTGAACAGAGAACCTACAGAATGGGAGCAAATCTTTACCACATGCACATCAGACAGAACATTAACTTCAAGGATATATAAAGCTCTCAAAAAACTTTACATCAAAAAAACAAACAACCCAATCAATAAATGGGCTAAGGAACTGAACAGACACTCTCAGAAGAAGATATACAAATATAAGAAAAAATGTTCAGCATCTCTAGCAATTAGAGAAATGCAAATCAAAACTACTCTAAGATTTCATCTCACACCAGTCAGAATGGCAGCTATCAAAAACACAAACAACAATAAATGCTGGAGAGGATGTGGGGAAAAGGGCACACTCTTACATTGCTGGTGGGGCTGCAAATTGGTGCAACCAATTTGGAAAGCAGTATGGAGATTCCTAGGAAAACTTAGAATGGAACCACCATTTGATCCAGCTATCCCACTCCTCGGTCTATACCCAAAGGACTTAAAAATAGCATACTACAGGGACACAGCCACATCAATGTTCATAGCAGTACAATTCACAATAGCTAGATTGTGGAAACAACCCTGATGCCCATCAATAGATGAATGGATAGGGAAACTTGGTGTATATATATATACATACACACACACACACACACAATGGGACACTACTCAGCACTGAAAGAGAATAAAATCATGGCATTTGCAGGTAAATGGATGGAGTTGGAGAAAATAATGCTAAGTGAAGTCAGCCCATCCCAGAAAACCAAAGATCGGTTGATTCCTTTGCTATGATGATACTGAACTATAGTGACAAGGGAGGGGGGATGAGAGGAATGAAGGAATGTTAAATAGAAAAAAGGGGGAGGGGAGGGAAAGGGGCAAGTGGATAGAAACAATGGCAGAAGGAGTTGGACATCCATATACTAAGTGCATGTATAAAAACTCAAATGGTATGAAAATACTTTGTGTAAAACCAATGACTTGGAAATTTGTGCTCTTTATATGTAATATGAAAGGAATTGCACTCTAAAAGCATGTATAACAAATTAAATTACATAAAAAAAGAATTGATGGAGCCATTCCTAAAAAAAAATCTTGCTAGTTCATGACAACAATAAACCATCTGATTTAATCTTATCATATTCTCTCTGTAAGCACATACTACTTCTACGAACATACTACTTCTCATTGGAAGGAACCTGGCAGTGGGCTTAAATTAAGCCCAAGAACATAACCAAAACTAATCTCAGCCCCTTTTTGGAAGATGACTCCTGTGACCTCTCTTGGTACCAAATCTGTGTCAGTCAGGAGCTTGATTGGAGAGAGAAATCACATGGTGATCTGAAAAGGGACAGTTTAATTCAAAGAATTATTAACTATTTACAGGGAACTAACTATGAATAAAAGAGGACTCTCAAGAACTCCACCTCAGAGCTGAGGGAAAATACCCAAATAAGGAACAAACTTGGAAGTGAGGGACCCTTCCAAAGTCTGGAATTTAGTCATCATTGATGAGGGTGTGGCAACACCCATGGACTATGATGAATCTTGCTGGGTTGCCTGGAGATGGAGCAGGTTTACAGTTGGTGGGTCAAGACTGGCAGGCAGGGAACTAACTGCCTGGGGTCCCAGTGCAATTCACCACAAGCTGCCTGTGGCTGTGGTAGGTAAAGAGGTGCTTGGTTTGGTTTTGTTTGCTTTTGTTTGGTTGTGGTGCTGGGGACTGAACCCAGGCCCTCCTATACACCAGACAAGCACTCTACTACTGAGCCATATCCTCAGGCCTAAAAAAATGTTTTGAACTTAACAGAAAACCAGATGGAATACTGGCTGGACTTGCCAGAAACACACTAGAAATCTATTTGCAAGAGCTATTTCTGAAATCTGAGGAGACAGCTGGGGTCCACAGAATTTACCAGGAAACTGCTAAGGAGTCAGCAGGTAAGCTGGTAGAACTCAGGAAGCCACACACACACAAAGTTGTTGCTGACCTTACTCCTGAGATGACGCCCACCTATAGCAAGGGTGCATTCAATATACCACTGGGAAGCTGTCTGCTCTAACTTGCTGAATATCTTCTTGTAGAGCAGGAGCAAAAAAGAGGCTGGGCCAGGAAAACAATTCTCTTCTTTATTCAGTTATCCTTCCTGCGCCCTCTACTGACAAAGCTTAACATTGTGCCAGAGGGCAGGAGAGAAATGTTCCAGTTACCCAAAGCAGAAAAAAAAAAAAAAAAAAAAAAAAGAACAGATTAGAAGCCAAGAAACAATAAGTAATAAATGGTGTATTAGTTTTCTGAAAAATTCTATCATGAATGGAAGTTGAATTTTGTCATATGATTTTTCTGCATCTATTGAGAAGATCATATGGTTATTCTTCTGTAGTCTGTTATAGTATTAATTTTTAAATGATATATCAACCTTACATTCCTGGGACAAACCCTGCTATGTCATAAAATATTATCCCTTTACACAGTGCTATATATTGATTTGTTGAAATATTATTAAACATTTTTGAGTCTATGTTCATAAAAATTTTTGATCTAATATTATTTTTAATGTTTTTCGGTCTGATTTTGAATTATAATAATGCTCAGATTTTTTAAAAAATATGTTGGTAAATGTTCCTTCATCTATTTCTTAGAAGAGTTTGTATAAAATATATATTCTCTTTTTCTCAAATGTCTAGAACAATTTATTAGTACATTTTGGGCAAGGTTCACAAATTTTCTTTATGGGAAAGCTACAAACTACAAATTCAATTTCTTCAATAAAGAATTGTTTGGGTCATCTATTTCTTCTTGAGTGAGCATTGGTAGGTTTTTGTCTTCCAAGGAATTTGTGCATTTTGTCTAAGTTGTTGAGTTTATTAGTATAAATTTATTTAGAATACTCCTTATTACCCACTTAATACTGTAGGATTTTTAGCAATGCCACCTCTCTCATTCATGATATTGTTGATTTCTAGTTTCTCTTTCTTCTGAGCAGTCAGCTAGAAATTTGTCAATTTTATTAATCTCAAAAAAATCAGTTTTATTTCATTAATTTACTCTATTTCATCAATTTCTGCTCTTTACTACAAATCTCCTGTTTAATTTTACTTTACTTTGCTCTTCTTGTTTTAAATACTTAAGGTAGAAACTTATATCATTTATTTGAGAGCTTTATTATTTTCTAGTATCAGTATTAAATCTAAGTTTCCATCTAAGCACTGTTCTAGCTAGTCTAAAAATTGATATATCAGCCGGGCGCGGTGGCGCACGCCTGTAATCCCAGCACTTTGGGAGGCTGAGGCAGGAGGATCACGAGTTCAAAGCCAGCCTCAGCAATGGCGAGGCACTTAGCAACTCAGTGAGACTCTGTCTCTAATAAAATACAAAAAAGGGCTGGGGATGTGGCCCAGTGGTCGAGTGCCCCTGAGTTCAATCCCCAGTACCACAAAAAAAAAAAAAATTGATATATCATATTTAATATGTTTTAATATATTGATAAAATAAAATTTTGTAACCTCCCTAGTAATATTTTTGTTTTTCTGGTGCACAGGTTATTTAGAAGTATTCTATTTAATTTCCAAATATTTGGGGATTTTTTAGATTACCATTCTGTTAATGATTACTAATTAAATTCCACTCTAGCCAGATAACATATTTTGTATAATTTAAATAATCCAATATTTACTGAGTCTTATTTTGTGATCCAGAAATATTTCAAAAATATTTGAAAGTGCTTCATTTGTACTAAATAATAATATGTGTTTTCCTGTTGCTGGGTAACATTAAAATACATAGCAATTAGGTCCTGTTGTTGGAAAGTATTGTTCATAATGAGGTGTGGTGGTACACATCTGTAATTCTAGATACTTGGGAGGCTGAGGAAGAAGGTTACCAGTTCTAGGCTAGTCTGGCCAATTTAGGCAAAACCCTGTCTCAAAACGAAAACTTAAGGGAAAAAAAGGGAGGTAGCTCAGTGGTAGAGGGCCCCTGGGTTCAATCACCAGTAACCCCTGCTTCATTTTTAAAATGAAAAAAAAGTACTGCTCTTTTAGTCTTTTGGACTTTTTGCTTAATTTTTAAATTATCTGCTAAGAGGGAAGACTGAAATATTCAAGTATAAAGTTACCTATCTTCCTTTCAGTTTTATTGCCTTGGCATCATTTTTCTGCCACTTGAATAATTTCTTTTAATATTTCTTACAGTCATATTTCTGCTGCTGAAAATTTCCTTTAATTTCATGTGTGTGGTGGTGGGGGGTGGGCAATACTGGTGATAGAACCTAGAACCTCACACATGCTAGGAAAGTATTTTAGCAAAGAATTGGTCCCAGCTCTCTATCTATCACCTTTGTTTTTCAAAAAAGTTCATTTCCCTATTACTTTTGAAGGATATTTTTATTGTATATAGAAATATATGTTGGCTTTTTTTCCCCCTTTCAGCATATTAAAAACGTCCCTGGGTGGATGATGGACTCTGGCTTGCACCATTTTATTTGGTAGGCCTATGGTGGTCCTTTGCTTTCTTGCTAGTAATATATCTTCTCTTTTCTCCATCAGCCATTTACATTTTCTTTTGATCATTGGTTTTTAGCAATTATATTATGATGTGCCTTGGTGTGGTTTGCTTTTTTTTCTTCTGCTTGCAATCTGTTGCACTTCTTAGATGTATATACTTATAGTTTTCACAAACTTTGGAAAAATTTCAGCCACTATTTTTTCAAGTGTTTTTTCTGCTTCCCCTACTTCGGTTTGATATTGTGCCATAGGTCAATATGAACAGATTATTGTCCTGCTGTACCTATATTTCACTATCTGAAAACAGATGCTACTCATATCTTGTTGGAGTGTTGTTTATGATGAGGGTAAATCCACTGTTTTCTGAGGCAGAAATAGAAATCTCTCTTACTTGTTCTCTTGTTGGTTTGGTTGATTCAAACATAAGTTCACTTTTTTTGGTCTCTTTCCTCTGTTTCAGTTGGATTAGTTTATACTGCTGTGTGTTCACATTCACTGATCATTTTTTCCTGCAATTTCTAAACTGCTGTTAAATCCCTCCAGTGAAATTTAAAGTGCATTTAGTCCTTTTATTATATTTAATTTTCTCTTCATTGTGTTCATATTGTGCTTTAAATCCTTCAGCATATTTATAACTCTAAAATTCTTGGTATGGTGATGATATTTCATATGTTATTTCTACTTATTTTTTTCTATCAGCTGACTGTAGAAAAGTCATGGAGAGAATCACAGCCTTTGGGAGAGCAGTCCCCTGTGTTTCTCCTTTGCTAGCAAAGCAATAAACCTTCTTTTCCCTTTTTCTCAAAACCGTGTCCCCCTCATTGGATTGGCCTCAGGGACAAGGACTGAGCTTTCAGCAACAAATCTGGAGACCAAGAAGGGACCTGAGAGCAGCACCCCCTTCCAGCTTTCTTGGAAAGATCTGGCACTCTAAGCAACCCCCACTTCCATGGTGAGGATACAAGGTAGCTAGTGAGTTTGTTAAGAGCCCACTGTTAGAGAAATTGGAAGACATGTGAATTTGCCTTGGACTGAACTATGCTTGGACTGAACCAGAGGAGCTGTTCCTATGAGTAAAGGGAGGGACTGAGGGATCATTCCAGCAGCTGCTGCAGCTGTTTTTCTTTGGGGAACTCCCACCTTCTCTCCCTGAACTGCACAAAAGGAAACTGAACTCAGGAAAGTCATGACGACTTTGGCCATTCAGTAGGCTCCTCCAGTGTGCACACTGAGACCCTTGATTCTACACATCTGGTCCCTCTTTGTGGGAACATCTTGTCCCTCTTTGTGGGACCATCTGTGGTGCTGCTGGTATAGAAGTCACAGTTAAGCAGGAGTTGCGAATTTAGGATTTTTCCCCTATCTGGTCAGTCTGTTTTAAAGGTTCTTGTCTGTTGGCCATGGTTTGGGAATTTCCTCTGGTTGTCTGTTTTGTTTTTATCTGCTACTGCCCCTTTTAAGACATGGCCAGTACTGCACTAATGCTATGGGTAGTCTTGGGAAAGATTTTGGCTGGTCAATTTAAAGGTTCCCATTTTGGTTGTGTCTCTCTCTCTGTTTCTTTTTTGTACAATCTTGCAATTGGAGTTGGCCTGTCAGAGGTAAAGTGAGTTGAAGAAAGGGCCACCTATAAGTCTGTCTACAATAATGTTTTACTGTTAACAATCTGGCTTTTAAATAGATTTCTAGATTATTGCATAATCTTGCATTTGGAGTTGGTCTGCCAAAGGTAAAATAAGTGGAAGAAATTTGTATGTGTGGGTCTATTTTAAAGATTCCTGTCAGCCCTTGTTTCGGTGATTCTCTTTTGTCTGTTTTTGTTTGTTTGTTTGCTTGCTTGCTTGTTTTTTGTCTGTTGCTAGCCCTTTAAGACATGGGCCATGCTGCATTGATCTTACCAGTAGTCTCTTGAGCAGAGAGATCTTGGCTGCATGGGCCATCTATAGGTATAAGCCTATCTAAGAGAAAGAGGGTTTACTGTAATACAATCTGACCTCCAAATGGTTTTTCCAGATTATTATACAATCTTGATGTTGAAGTTGGTATGTCAGGGGTAAAGTATATGAAAGAGATTCTGTATGTACAGGCATTTATGCAGTTGCATGCTAAAGGGTCTAAACCATCAGAAACTAAGTTGAAGGTGCCAAAAGGCACTGCCTCTGGTGTACAAGGAGAGCAGGACACCAGAAGAAAGGGTTAAAAAGATTTAAATCTTTTAAACCCAGTGCTGGCACTCCCAGCACTGTTTCTCAGCCTGCAGCTGCATCTAATCTCACTGTGGTCAAAGACACAAGCCCTAAACTGGGGGGGTGGGTGGGTGGTGGTGGTGGTGGTGGTGAGATCCAGAAAAGCTGCCTGGGCTGTAGGAAATGTCCAAAGAAAACCTGGCCTCTGCCCTGCCTTTCAGCCTTTTGCCCCTGAAGGGATGGAGACTGCTGGCCACAAAGGATGTGGCAGTAGGTTCCATCACTGTTGGTTTACGACCTGGGAATAGGATAATCTCCCTTTTTAAGGTTGACAGGAGAACTCATTTGGCCAGGCGATATTTATCACTGGGGTAAAGCAATTCTTGCTATAATAGTAGCCCACCAAACTAAATGCATGGGGAGACTGGCAGAACACATAACTGCATCCAGAAAAGAAAAAGACAAAAACTAAGGCCAACCTATGTTTTGTAGGCAGCCTCTGCAAGAAGATCTAAAGGAAAACTAAAGAAAAGGATGAAATGGGCCTCTTCCATTGCATATCAATATGCCTAGTATAAGAAAAAGGCCCAAAAGGAGCCTCTAGGTACAATTGACAGTGAGGAACTCACTTAAGAATTGATTGCATTATGATAGTGGTAACGGAGACAGGTTAGTTTCAAAAATGTCCTGTGCTCCAACCCCCTGAATTTCTGGGAGAAAAAAGATATGGTATAGTTTTTTTTTTGTATATGCTGGATTGTCCAACCCTTTCCTGAGATGAAATTTGTTGTGTAAATTAAATGCACAGATAACATTCATAAGGTCTGTTTCAGAATATGAATTTAAGAAAGGGTCCAAAACTAGAAAAGATAAACATTGATCTGCTCTTATCTATTGATATAGTTTTCTTGTATTAGGTTTTATTACTTGGGGAAATTAAGTCTAAAAGGAATTAGGGTTTGTACCTGTTTTAAAGTCTTAAATGATTATTTTGTAACTTGTTAAACAAACAACTGTTATTTAGGTTGTAACAATATAGTTTATGCACAAAATATAGGTAATTAGGTATATGTACACATATGAGAACTGTCTAAGCCTTTTCTAAGTGTTATGTAAAAGTTTATAAAATGAAAGTTTATGTAAGTTTAAAGGCAAGATAATCAATAAGTACTCTCTTTTATATATTTTCTCTGACATAGAAGGTCCACATTGGCACTTAAGACCTATCTTATATCTGTTTGCTTTGGCTAAGTCAATTTCTGATGACTAACACTGTTTGCTAAAAATTATAAGAGATTTTTTTAAGTCTAGCCTTTGATTATTGTTAACCCATTTAGACCTGTAATTATTGTTACTATACACTTTGGATTCTATATTGTACTTTAAAAGTTACACTTAGTTAAATGTAAAGCTTTGGAGAGCACTTTGTTAAGTTGGTGTTCTCCAAACTAAAGTTAGGTGCAACAAAAGTCTCAGGTTTGTATGGAAATAACAAATTTGGTTGGTTTTTACTTGTGTACTTGATGTTTTATAGCTGAATAAAGTAACCTGCTCTCAATAAGTAAAATACACAATTTTGTGTTACTCTTCACACTGAAATTGGAGTTTAGATGTATTTTTGGAAGGTATTAAGGAAAGCCTGATGTTTTTAAAGGTGACATTGTAAAACATGGACGCATTCTGTCACTTTTTCCACAAAAAGAAAGTTAAAAAGCTCTCTTAATCTTTCAAAAGAAAATTCATGTGGATCACATTTTCCTACTTTTTTACATATCTAGTGATTTTTGAGTAGATGCTGGACATTGTGAATATTATGTTATTCAGTGCCTCCATTTTGTTGTCTTCTATTAAAAAGTAATTTCTTTTCCCCTTTCCTCCTTCCATTCTCTCCTCTTTCCCTCTCCCTCTTTCTTTGTCTGGAAGTTAGGCTACACACATATCCATCTGATCTGATCCCATTGGGCCTTGCCTAATTAAGCTTTGTTAAAGTGAGCATAGGAGAGTTTAACCTATGACTATTTTATTTCTACTAGTAAAGGAGGAATCTTACAGGTCCCACCACACAGGCTAGTTAGCACTCAAATGTCTCCTGGCTCTGTGTAAGCTCTGGGAAATGTCAACCTTACAGCTCCCAAACAGTTGTCTAGCCTTATAGAATTTGTTCCTACACATTCTTAGCTTATTATTTGGCAACAGACTCAAAAGGATGCCCTTGAAGATTGCCTGAGCTATTTTCAGATAATGTCCTGGAAATTCCACATACTTCAGATTTCCTGAACTCAGATTTCTGTCCTCTCAATTCAGGGTCTGCTATACTCTACACCTGGGCTCTCCCTCTTGTGCTATGGTCCAGAAAATGTCTCTAAGCAGAAAATTGAGGAAATCACAGGACTCCTCTGTGTACATTCTCCTTTTCTCTTTTCTCATGGATCATAGTCCTATTCTAACTACAGTCTAACATCTGAAACACTAGTAGTATCTAGTTCTCTATTTTGTTGCTCACATTATCCCAGATTTTGGTCATTAAATCGCCTTTCTAGGTGGCTTCTGTGTCCTTCTCAGATTTTGGTCATTAAATCCCCTTTCTAGGTGGCTTCTGTGTCCTTCTCAGATTTTGGTCATTAAATCCCCTTTCTAGGTGGCTTCTGTGTCCTTCTGAGATGTCCCTATAATTTTTTAAGTATTCACATACTTTCTGGCACAATTAGATGTTTTAAAGCTCACATAAGCTTTTCTTGTCCTAGACCTGGAATAGGAATTTTCTCCAAGGAAACCTGGAATCTTTTAGAAAGAATGCTATTTAGAGACCAGATGTGACCATTCAGTGTGTTAACCACTACTGATGTATCATTGCTTCTAGTTCATAGAGGGATGTCTGGACATTTCAGTTTGTGAGTAAGTCAAGAGATCTTGTTAAGATCCAAAAAGGTTGCAGCTGTTTAGAACCTATGAATTAAAACAGAATAAATTGTAGCTTCTAGGACAAAATGTCACACTGAGAAGAAATTGCAAAGCAGAAACAAGAAGACATATTAAAAAGATACAAGTGAAAGTAGCACAGGAAAGTAAAGAAGACAAGTACATATTTTTATTACCTTGTTTTAACAAGGGAAGAAGGTACTCTAGAGCTATGAAACTAAAAATGTTATATTAAGATACTTCATGCAGGCAAAATATCAAGTTACTTAAAAGAGAATGAAAACCAGATTGCTATCAGACTTTTTAAAAACTAATGCTTTATGCCAGAAAACAATTTAACAATTGATTAATAGGCTTAAGATAGTCAAGGAAAGAAAACAAGAGCCCCAAATTTAATAACTATCCAAACAAACAGCAAAGTATGAAGGCCACAAACTGCTAAGATGCTCCTGTGAACTTTTCTGGGGAAATCTGGTGGAGAATAAGCTTGAGACAACCACAATTACTTAAGTAAAAACATAAGGACTGGGGTGAAACTATGCATTTACTCACAGAATAATAAATAATGATGATTACAAGGGGAAGGTACAGTAATGCAAGAGTTGTTTGCTTTGCAAATGTAGATAGAGCTCCACTACCAAAAATCTGTAAGAATGAGGGAAGCACATGCAAAGTAGAATAAGTTACTGATTACCATTATTTGTTAGGATTAAGAAGATATTACTTCATATGTCACAGAAGGAAGAAAAATGACCATATAATTTCAATACTACTCATAGTAGTGACAAAAAATAAAGGAGGAAGGAGGAACAGAGTATTATATAAAGGTATAAAGCTAATCATTAGAATAAAGAAACAAACCTTCCTAAAAAGAGAGAGATCAAATAAAATAAGACTACCCATAAAAAAGGCTTATAATATACAAGATTTCCGGGATTGGGGTTGTAGCTCAGTGGTGGAGTGCTTTCCTAGCATGTGTGAGGCCCTGGGTTCAATCCTCAGCACCACATAAACATAAATAAATAAAAAATAAAGATGTTTAATTAGTTAAGCAAGGACATTTCTGCCTCATTTCTTTTATTCCATTACATACTTACATGGGATGGTTCTTAAGTAGAGATTATCTCTGATCACTTGCTGCAGTTTGTGGTCAATTGATCCTTTCTGAAACTGAAGACTCAGGTAATGTCGCAAATCTTTATTAATTACTTTGCCTACAAGAAACAAAGAAAGAGAAAACAAAACATACAACTATTAGTTTCCATTTGAATATAGAAGCTAAGGATTTAATACCTTTGAACTAATTATAAACAGGAAAAAGAAATCGGAATATTTTACTAGAAAGAAGTAATACCAAGGACCGTACCACCCACACAGGAGCCAAGGCCCAGGCCCTGTCCCAGGTCCACCCCACCGACCGGCAGAACTACACCAGAACCCAGGCCTCATCCCAGGACCACCCCGCCAAACCCCACCCCTAGCCAAGTCCAGGGCCTGGCCCAGGACCACCCCCACCAACCAGCAGACCCATGCCAGAACCCAGGCTTACCCCACCTCCATCTTGGAACACTGCAGCCATCACCATAGCCCTCCCCAAGCAGTAGCCTCCACCTTGGGACAACAGATAGGGCTTGGAGGCAGCTGCATCTCTGAACACGCAGCCCACCCTTTCAGCCCCATCTCTGAAAATGGTTGCATCCATCTTGGGACACCCCTCACTGCTATCTTGAGTTATCTCTACTATTGCCACCAATCTAATGGTTTTAGTTGCAGTAGCATTTATAGTGGGACACTGACAGGGTTCAAGAAGCCCTACACCAAGGTGAGGCACAGGTATTCTGCAGGGACACTATAAGACAGGGTAGAAACTATAATACCTCAGATCTGCACTGTAAGAAAGGAAGACACATAGACAACATGAAAAAAGCAAGGGAGGAAAGTGCCCCAAACAAACCAAGATACTACAATAATAGAATCCATAGACAGCACAGTTGATGAAATGTCAGAGTAGGAGTTCAGAATGTACATAATTAAAATGATCTATGAATTAAAGAATGACCTAAGTGAGCAAATACAGGCAAAAATTGATCACTCCAACAAAGACATGAGAGAGCAAATACAGGCAACCATTGGTCACACCAACAAGAGATAAGGGAACAAATACAGGCAACCATTAATCACACCAGGAAAGAGATAAGAGAACCAATATAGGTAGTAAAAGTCTACTTCAAGAAAGAGAGATTCTGAAAAAAAAAAAAAATCAGAAATCCTTGAAATGAAGGAAATAGTAAATGAAATAAAAAAAAACTTAACAGAAATCATCACCAACAGACTAGATCACTTGGAAGATAGGATTTCAGAAAATAAAGACAAAATATACAATCTTGAAAATAAAGTTGACCACACAGTGAAGATGGTAAGAAACCATGAACCAAGAATTATGGGATAACATCAAAAGACCAAATCTAGTTACTGGGATAGAGGAAAGCATAGAGATTCAAACCAAAGGAATGCACAATCTCTTCAATGAAATAATATCAGAAAATTTCCCAAATATTAAGAGTAAATTGGAAAATCAAATACAAGAGGCTTACAAGACAACAAATGTACAAAATTACAACAGATCTACACCAAGACACATTAGAATGAAAATACCTAGCATAGAGACTAAGGATAGAATTTTAAAAGCCACAAGAGAAAGGAATCAGATTACATATAGGGGGAAACCAATTAGGATCTCTGCATTTTTCAGCCTAGACCCTGAAAGCTAGAAGATCCTGGAACAACATATGTCAAGCTCTGAAAGAAAATGGATGCCAACCAAGAATCTTATCCAGCAAAATTAAGCTTTAGATTTCATGACAAAATTAAAACCTCCCGTGATAAGCAAAAGTTAAAAGAATTTACTAAAAAGACTGTACTATAGAACATCCTTGGCAAAATATTCCATGAGGAGGAAATGAAAAACAGCAAAGAATATCAGCAAAGGGAGGTATTACACTAAAGGAAAAACCAATCAAAAAAGAAACCAAGTCAAGTTAAATACCAAAAAATTTTTAAAAAGGCCGGAAATACAAATCACGTCTCAATAATAACCATGAATGTTAATGGCCTAAACTCACAAATCAAAAGACATAGACTGCCAGGCATGGTGGCGCACGCCTGTAATCCCAGCACTTGGGAGGCTGAGGCAGGAGGATTGCAAGTTCAAAGCCAGCCTCAGCAATGGTGAGGCACTTAGCAACTCAGTGAGACCCTGTCTCTAATAAAGTACAAAAAAAGGGCTGGGGATGGGGCCCAGTGGTCGAGTGCCCGAGTTCAATCCCTGGTACAAAAAAAAAAAAAAAAAAAAAAAAAAAAAAAAAGACATAGACTGGCAGATTAGATTAAAAAAAAAAAAAAAAAAAAAAAAAAGACCAACAATATACTGCCTTCAAGTGACTCATCTCATAGGAAAAGACATCCACAGACTGAATGTGAAATGTTGGGAAAAAAAACATACCACTCACGTGGACTGCGGAAACAGGCAGGGGTTTCCATCCTCATATCAAATAAAGTAGACTTCAAGCCAAAGTCAATCAAAAGGGATAAGGATGGACATTTCATACTGCTTAAGGAAACCATACATCAACAACACATAACAATTATAATATATATGTCCCAAACAATGGAGCATCTACATTCATCAAACAAACTCTTCTCAAGTTCAGGAGTCACAACACAATAATTCTGGGTGACTTTAACACACCTCTTTAACTACTGGATAGATCTTCCAAACAAAAGCTAAACAAACAAACTACAGAACTCAATAATACAATCAATAACAGACTTAACAGACATATATACAATATTTCATCCATCAATGAGTGAATACACTTTCTTCTCAGCAGCACATGGATCCTTCTCTAAAATACTCCACATATTATATTATTATATTGCTTATCATGGAAGGTTTTAATTTTGTCATTATATATTATATCACGAAGCAAATCTTAGCAAATACATAGAGATACTACCCTGCATTCTATCAGATCGCAATGGAATGAAATTAGAAATAAATGATAAAATAAAAAATAGAAGCTACTCCAACACCCGGAAACTAAATAAGATGCTATTGAATGAACAATGGGTTGCAAAAGACATCAAAGAGGAGATTTAAAAATTCTTAGAAAGGACTAGGAACAACAGGCCTCAGCTAGAGGGAGGGCCTGACGAGAGGAAGGGCCCCGCCAGCTGCTTGTGCAACTCCTACCAGGCCAGCCACGACCAGGAGAAGCAGCACCAACGGGAGGGAGGGCCCAGCCACCTGCCTGCCTGACCGTTGCAGGCCCACGCCACCACTGAAACTAGAAGCAACAGGCCCTGGCCTGAGGAAAGGCCCTGCTGCCTGCCTGCCCAAACCCCCCCCCCCCCAACCACAACTAGATTGGGAGGAGACCCAGGAGGTGGAGAGTGGGGAGAGGAAAGCCACACTGTGACCAGCAAGAGATCTGGAGAGAGACTCCCGCCCCACTCCCGCAAATCCAAGAGGCAACCCGCCTCTTCCCAGAGAGACACACCAATATCACCCTGATTCCAAAACCAGACAGACAAATCAAAGAAACACAACTTCAGACAAATATATCTTATGAACATACATGCAAAAATTCTCAAAAAAAGTTCTGGCAAATCAAATACAAAAACATTTTTAAAAGATAGTGCACCACAATCAAGGGGGTTCAATCCCAGGGATGCAAGGTTGGTTCAACATAAGGAAATCAATAAATGTCATTTATCACATCAATAGACTCAAAGATAAAAATCATATGATCATCTCAATAGATGCAGAGAAAGCATTTGACAAAATACAACACCACTTCATGTTCAAAACGCTAGAAAAAATAGGGATAACAGGAACATACCTCAACATCATAAAGACCATCTATGCTAAGCCCCAGGCCAACATCATCCTAAATGGAGAAAAACTGAAAGCATTTCCTCTAAAAACTGAAACAAGACAGGGATGCCCTCTTTCACCACTCCTATTTAACATAGTTCTTGAAGCCCTAGCCAGAGCAATTAGAGAGACAAAAGAAATTAAAGGGATATGGATAGAAAAAGAAGAACTCAAATTATCACTATTTGCAGACGATATGATTCTATACATAGAAGATTCAAAAAATTCCACCAGAAATCTTCTAGATCTAATAAATGAATTCAGCAAAGTGGCTGAATATAAAATCAATACCCACAAACC
Source organism: Tamias sibiricus (assembly GCA_025594165.1). Lineage (NCBI taxonomy): Eukaryota > Metazoa > Chordata > Mammalia > Rodentia > Sciuridae > Tamias > Tamias sibiricus. The sequence goes on along the minus strand of CM046658.1, from coordinate 104,243,181 downwards.
AAAGCATTTCTGTATATCAGCAACAAATCCTCAGAAAGAGAAACTAGGAAATCCACCCCATTTACTATAGCCTCAAAAAAAAAAAAAAAAAAAAAAAAAAAAAAAAAAAAAAAAAAAACTTGGGAATCAACTTAACAAAAAAGTGAAAGACCTCTACAATGAAAACTACAGCACGTTAAAGAAAGAAGTTAATGAAGATCTTAGAAGATGGAAAGATCTACCTTGTTCATGGATAGGTCAAATTAATATTGTCAAAATGACCATTCTCCCAAAAGCACTATACAGTTTTAATACAATCCCAATCAAAATCCCAATATCATTCCTCATAGAAATAGAAAAAGCAATCATGAAATTCATCTGGAAAAATAAGAGATCCAGAATAGCCAAAGCAATTCTAGGCAAGAAGAATGAAGCAGGTGGCCTTACTATTCCAGACCTTAAATGGTACTACAAAGCAATAATAACAAAAACAGCATGGTATTGGCACCAAAATAGACCAGTTGACCAATGGTACATAATAGAAGACACAGACACAAACCCACACACCTACAGTTATATTAGACAAAGGTGCCAAAAACATTCATTAGAGAAAAGACTGCCTCTTCAACAAATGGTGTTGGGAAAACTGAAAATCCTTATGTAATACAATAAAATTAAATCTCTTTCTCTCACCATGCACAAAACTCAACTCAAAGTGGATCAAGGACCTGGAAATTAAACAGGAGACCTTGCAGAAGAAAAAGTAGGCCCAAATCTCCATCATGTTGGATTAGGACCCAACTTCTTCAATAAGACCCCTATAGCCCAAGAATTAAAACCAAAAATTAATACATGGGACGGACTTAAACTAAAAAGCTTCTTCTCAGCAAAAGAAACAATTATTGAGTTGAATAGAGAACCTACAGAATGGGAGCAAATCTTTATCACAAAACATTAGATAGAACACTAACCTCAAGGATATATAAAGCTCTTAAAAACTGTAACACCAAAAAAAACAAGTAACCCAATCAATATATGGGCCAAGGAATTAAACAGACACTTCTCAGAAAATGATATACAATCAATCAATAATTATATGAAAAAATGTTCAACATCTCTAGCAATTAGAGAAATGCAAATCAAAACTACTCTAAGATTTCATCTTACTCCAGTCAGAATGGCAGCTATCAAAAATACAAACAACAATAAATGCTGGTGAGGATGTGGGGGAAAAGGCACACTCTTACATTGCTGGTGGGGCTGCAAATTGTTGAAGCCAATCTGGAAAGTAGTATGGAGATTCCTAGGAAAATGTGGAATGGAACTGCCATTCCCACTCTATGGTCTATACCAAAAAAGATTTAAAAACAGTTTACTACAGGGACAAAGCCACATCAATGTTTATAACAGCACAATTCATAATAGCTAGATTGTGGAACCAACCCAGATGCCCATCAGCAGATGAATGGATAGGGAAACTTTGGTATATATGCACAATAGAACACTACTCAGCACTAAAAAAGAATAAAATCATGGCATTTGCAGGAAAATGGATAGCGCTGGAGAAAATAATGCTAAGTGAAGTTAGCCAATCCCAAAAAAAAAAACAAATATCGAATGATCTCTTTGTTATGAAGATACTGACTTATTATAAAGGCAAGGGAGGAGGGATGAGAGGAATAAAGAAACTTAAAATAGAACAAAGGGGGGAGGAGAGAGGAGGGGCGAAGGGGATAGGAATAATGGTAAAATGAGTTAGACATCATTACCCTAAGTACATGTATGAAGACACAATTGTTGTGAAAAAACCAGCGACTTGAAATATCGTGTGCTTTATATGTAATATGAAATGAATTGCACTCTGTAAGCATGTATAACAAATTAGAATAAAAATAAATTTAAAAAAATTCTTAGAGATAAATGAGAACACTGATACACCATATCAAAATCTCTGGGACACTATACTATGAAGGCACTACTAAGAGGAAAGTTCATTGCATGGAGTGCATTCCTCAAAAGAAGAAAAAGTCAACAAATAAAAATGACCTAATATTAAATCCTAAAGCACTAGAAAAAGAAGAACAAATCAACATCAAAAGCAATTGAAGAAAGGAAATAATTAAAATCCAAACTTCTTGCTTCCTTAGCAAGAAAAGTGAAGCAGGTAGTGTCATATATCAGACTTTAAACTATACTCCAGAGCAATAGTAACAAAAACAGCATGGCATTGGCATCAAAATAGACTTTTAGACCAATGGTACAGAATAGAGGGCACAGGACAAACCCACATACAGTTATCTCATACTAGACAAAGGTGCCAGAAACATATATTGGAGAAAGGATAGCCTCTTCAACAAATGGTGCTGGCGAAACTGGAAATCCATATGCAACAAAATGAAATTAAGCCCCTATCTCTTACCATGCACAAAACTCAACTCAATGTGGATTGAGGACCTAGGAATTAAACCAGAGACCCTGCACCTAATATAAGAAAAAGTAGGCCCAAATCTTCATAATGTCAGATTAGGCTCCGACTTCCTTAATAAGATTCCTATAGCACAAGAAATAAAATCAAGAATCAAAAAATGGGATGGATTCAAACTAAAAGCTTCTTCTCAGCAAAAGAAACAATTAGTGAAGTGAATAGAGAGCCTATAGAATGGGAGCAAATTTTTACTACATGCACATCAGATAGAGCACTAATCTCTAGGATATAGAAAGAACTCAAAAAACTTAACACCAAAAAATCAAAACCCCCCCCCAAAAAAAAAAAAAAAAAAAAACCAATGGGCTAAGGAACTGAACAAATACTTCTCAGAAGACGATATACAATCAATCAACAAATATATGAAAAAATGTTCAACATATCTAGCAATTAGAGAAATGCAAATCAAAACTATGCTAAGATTTCATCTCAGTCCAGTCAGAATGGCAGCCATTAAGAACACAAACAACAATAAGTGTTGGTGAGGATGTGGGGGAAAAGGCACACTCATACATTGCTGGTGGGACTGCAAGTTGGTGCAGCCAATAGGAAAGTAGTATGGAGATTCCTTGGAAAATTTGGAATGGAACCACCATTTGACCCAGCTATCCCACTCCTCAGTCTATACCCAAAGGACTTAAAAACAGCATACTACAGTGACACAGTCACATCATGTTTACAGCAGCACAATTCACAATAGCTAAACTGTGGAACCAACCTAGATGCCCTTCAGTAGATGAGTGGATAAAGAAAATGTGGTACATATATATATACAATGGAATATTATTCAGCATTAAAAGAGAATAAAATCATGGCATTTGCAGGTAAATGGATGTAGTTGGAGAATATTATGCTAAGTGAAGTTAGCCAATCCCAAAAAACCAAAGGCCAAATGTTTTCTCTGATATGTGGATGCTGATTCACAATGGGGATGTGGTGGGGAGCATGGGCGGAATGGAAGAACTTTAGATAGGGCAAAGGGGAGGGAGGGGAAGGGAGGGGCATGGGGATAGGAAAGATGGTGAAATGAGATGGACATCATTACCCTAAGTACATGTATGAAGACATGAAAGGTGTGACACTACTTTGTGAACAAGCAGAGACATGAAAATTAGTGCTCTATATGTGTACTATGAATTGAAATGCATTCTGCTGTCATGTATAACAAATTAGGATAAATTTTTAAAAATAACAATAAAAATGAGTATGAAAAGACAAAAAAAGTGATACCAAATTATTGTAGGTAGTATGATTAAAATATGTTCCTGCAATATAATGTGGGTATAATTTTACATGGTATGAGGAGAAGGTATAGGTCAGAGAATATTACAAATATCCAAGATAATTTAATTTTGTCCAATGGCTTTAAATACCATCTACATACCACAAGTTTCCAAACTCATATCATGTCTCTATCCTTGATCTATTTCCACCAAGCTTCAAACACATCCAATTCATTCATATACATTGTAGATATATCTGGAAGTTTCAAATAAGAGATTTTCAGACAGCCAAAACAGAAATCTTACTTCCACCCTTCAGCAGTATTTTCCTCTTTCTATTTTCCCTGTCTTAGAATATTCCACACACACCATGAACTGGTAGAACAAGCAATAAATCTAGAAGTCACCCTTGATTTCTCCTTTTTACTTCTATCCCCTATATACAATCCATTAGCTACTTTGTCAACTGTATCTCCAAAACATCCCATTGCTCTTTATTTCCATTGATGCCACCCTAATATAAGTCACCATCATTTCTCAACAGTCTTCTTCAAATCAGTCTCCATGCACCTATTTTTATCTCCTTCCTGCCTCATCCCTCACACAGTAGCCAGTAAGATGTAAAATGTAAATTAGATCAGCATTCCTGTTTAGCCTCCTTACCACCACTAGTCTCCAGTCCAAGGACTTTTTGTTGCAATTGGAATAAAATCTAAATTCCTGTTCAGGACAAAAAAGGCCCCACATGTCTGGCTATGGCAATCTCTGATCCTAACTTCTTCACTCTTACTCCATCTCAAATTATGTTCCACTTACTGTGCCATCTTTCTGCTCATTGAAAAGGCTAAAACTGGGCCCCATGTCAGAGCTTTCTGCCTGTCACTAGATTGAACAGTCCACTTGATTGACTATCATAGATGATGTGAATAAATAATAGAGTCAAAGATTTTCTTTGTGGACATCATTACCCTCAATACACATATGAAGACACGAATGCTGTGATTCTACTTTGTGTACAACCAGAGATATGAAAAATTGTGCTCTATATGTATAATATGAATTGTAATGTGTTCTTCCGTCATATATAACAAATCAGAATAAAAAGAAAAAAATTTTTAAAGATTTTTTTTTAGGGGGGGGGGGGTCCAGTGCCAGCAGCCCACAAACCGAACCAGCATTAGCAGTGCAACTATCGTGGTAGCATTGCAGTATGGGAAGTACAGACCACGGCCTCCAACAGCGCAGAATAAAAAGAAAGCCAGACGCGAGCAGCGGCCTCACAGACTTCTTTCACGTAAATTGCTGAACGGGACCTGCACGCCTCGGAGTGACACACATGTCTGGGGTACTGCTGTTGGGACCAGGGAAGGCACCGCCATTTTGGAGGAGGACTGTGGCTGACTGCAGACATCCAAGGACCGGTCCAGGGCCGGAGAACAGTACACACCTGGGTGAGATGCGCAGAGGCAGCCGGCAGGGAAGGGCCTGCCTGAGGCCAGCGCAACAACCACGAGAGCTATAACTGGGGACGGGCGGGGGGAATGCGTGCCTTTTGGATGAACCCTTTCTTGGTGCTATTCACGTACTGACACCCCCCTACCCCCAGCCATTATTCTGCTGTGCCAATCAACCGCTGGCCAAAGCTGCAGACTAGACTCCACTGTGACTGTCTGGGCGTGATCCAGGACAACTGGCTTAAACTGGAAGGGCTTCCCAGGGTCCTGTGTTTTTGAGACTTGTTCCTAGGTTCCACTCTTTTTTTTTTTTTTTTTTTTTGTTGTTTGTGTGTCTGTGTTTCTCTTTCTTTTCTTCCCTTCTCACTTTAGTCTCTTCTGCCCTCATCTTATCTATTTACACCCTGTCATTGTGTACTCATCAGAGGTGAAAACAAGGTATACGTAGAAATTGGGACTTCTAGGCCTGGGGCAATTGAAATATACAGAAAAGTGGTGTTATATATAGTTTACTCTCTATTTTTCTTGACTCAGTTTCTCTATCCTCTCTCTTACACTAATTCTTACTTCTTTGTTATCTCTCATTGTTCCTTTTTATTTTTTCTTTTCCATCTTTCCTTATTTTCCTTCTCTCAAAGGCTAAATAAGTTTGGTTTATATATAAATTGGTCTTTCCTCTAAATCGCTCACTCCATTCTCTTTCCTCTCCTGTATGCTGATATTAAACCACTTCCATAGAATTCTATTTTTATACTTCCTAAGAAAGAACATCTCAGTAACCTCACTTGCTTCTTCCTAAACATATCATCTCTGTGTCCAATAATGAAAATGTAAACCCCAATGCAAGCATACAGAGTAAATTGTAAACAATACCTGAGTTAACTAAAACTGTACATTGTGATCAAACTGGGATTTGCTGTAAAGAAAGTGTTAGAGCTTAAATTGTAAGGTATTTATAAGGGGACCTGACAGCATTGTACCACAGGAGAAACATAAGGCTATAAGATGAAATTGAAATAGGCAAGGTCCCACAGTGTTAGGAGAATAGACACACAAGCATTATGAAGAAGCAAGGGAAGAAAGTGGCTGAAACCAACCAACATACCCCCTCAGTAGATTCCATGGCAAGCACAGTTGGTCAAATGCCAGAGATGGAATTTAGAAATTACATATTCCAAATGTTTATGGATCTTAAGAATGAACTAAAAAATTATATGAGAGAGCAAATAGAGGCGGTAAAAGAGCATTTTGACAAAGAACTCCAAAAACAAATACAAGAAGCAAAAGATTACTTCAATAGGGAGATAGAGATTCTAAAGAGAAACCAAACAGAAATTCTGGAAATGAAAGAAGAAATAAACCAAACTAAATGCTCAATTGAAAGCACCACCAACAGATTAGATCACCAGGAAGAAAGGACCTCAGATAATGAAGACAAAATATATATCCTGGAGAAAAATCTAAGAGGACACGGCAAAAGTAGTAAGAAAACAAGAACAGAGCATTCAGGAAATATGGGACAGCATAAAAAGACCAAACTTAAGAGTGATTGGTGTTGAAGAAGGTGCAGAGTTTCAAACCAAAGGAATGAGTAATTTATTCAATGAAATAATAGCAGAAAATTTTCCAAACATGAGGAATGAATGGCAAAATAAAGTTCAAGAGGCTTACCGAACACCAAACGTACAAAACCACAACAGATCCACACCAAGGCACATTATAATGAAATTGCCTAATATACTAGTCAAGGAGAGAATACTAAAAGCCACGAGAAAAAGGAAGCAGATTACATATAGGGGGAAACCGATCAGACTATGCTCAGATTTTTCAACCCAGACCTTAAAAGCTAGAAGATCCTGGAATAGCATATTTCAAGCTCTGAAAGAAAAGGGATGTCAACCAAGAATCTTATATTCAGCAAAATTGAGCTTTAGATTCGAAGATGAAATAAAAACCTTCCATGACAAACAAAAGTTAAAAGATTTCACAACTCGAAAGCCAGCACTTCTGAACATCTTGGGCAAAATTTCCACTAAGAAGAGAAGAAAAATAACAATGAAAATCAACAAAGGGAGATAGTAAACTAAAGGAATTACCAACCAGAGGAGAATCCAAATCAAGCTAAATACCATAATACATTTAAAAATGGATGGAAATAAGAATCACATCTCAATAATAACCACGAATGTTAATGGCCTAAACTCACCATTCAAAAGACACAGATTGTCAGATTGGATTAAAAGAAACAACCCAACAATTTGCTGTCTACAAGAAACACAACTCATAGAAAAAGACATCAAGCGATTGAAGGTGAAAGGCTGGGAAAAGTCTTATCACGCACATGGGCTGCAGAAGCAAGCAGGGGTTTCCATTCTCATATCAAATAAGGTAGACTTCAAGCCAAAGCTAATCAAAAGGGATAAAGATGGATATTTCTTACTACTTGAGGGAAACATTCATCAACAAGATATAACAATTACAAATCTATATGCCCCAAATAATGGAGCATCTACATTCATCAAAAAAACCCTTCTCAAGTTCAAGAGTAAAATAGACCACAACACAGTTATTCTAGGAGACTTCAACACACCTCTGTCACCAATGGATAGATCATCCAAACAAAAGCTAAATAAAGAAAATTTAGGCCTTGTTAAAACAATTAATAACTTAGACCTAACGGACATATATAGAATATTTCATCCCTCAGTAAGCGAATACACTTTCTTCTCAGCAACACATGGCTCCTTCTCCAAAATTGACCATATATTATGTCACAAGGCAACTCTCAGCAAATATAAAAAAATAGAAATACTACCTTGCATTCTATCAGACCATAATGGGATGAAATTGGAAATCAATGATAATACAAGAAATAAAAAAAACTACTCCAACAGCCAGAAGCTAAACAACATGCTACTGAATGAACAAGGGGTTGAAGAAGACATCAAGGATAAGATTCAAAAATTCCTAGAGGTAAATGAGAACACAGATACATCGTATAGAAATATCTGGGACACTATGAAGGCAGTAGAAAGAGGAAAATTCATTGCACTGAATTCTTTCACTAAAAGAAAACAACAACAACAAATAAATGACTTAACATCACACCTCAAAGCACTAGAAAAAGAGGAACAGATCAACACTAAGAGCAGTAGAAGACAGGAAATAATTAAAATCGGAGCTGAAATTCATGAAATTGAGACTAAAGAAACAATTCAAAGAATTGACAAAACCAAAAGTTGGTTCTTTGAAAAAATAAATAAAATTGACAGACCGCTAGCAATGCTAATGAAAAGAAGAAGAGAAAAAAACTCAAATTACTAGCATCCGTGATGAAAAAGGAAATATCACAACAAACACCTCAGATATACAGGAGATAATTAGAAATTACTTTGAAAACTTGTACTCTAGTAAAATAGAAAATACTGAAAGCATAGACAGATTTCTAGAGTCGTATGACTTGCCCAAACTGGAACAGGAGGTTATACACAATTTAAATAAATCAATTTCAAGTGAAGAAATAGAAGATGCTATCAAAAAACTACCAATAAGAAAAAGTCCAGGTCCTGATGGTTTACAGCTGAGTTCTACAAGACCTTCAAAGAAGAAATCTAATAACGATGCTCTTCAAATTATTTCAAGAAATAGAAAAAGAGGGAGCTCTTCCAGACACTTTCTATGAGGTCAATATCACATTAATTCCAACGCCAGGCAAAGACACAGCCAAAAAAGAAAACTTCAGGCCAATATCTTTAATGCAAAAATCCTCAACAAAATTCTGGCAAATAGGATTCAAAAATATATCAAAAAGATAGTGCACCACAATCAAGTGGGGTTTATCCCAGGGATGCAAGGGTGGTTCAACATTCGGAAATCAATAAACATAATACATCACATTAATAGACTTAAAGATAAAAACCATATCATCATCTCAATAGACGCAAATAAAAGCATTTGACAAAATACAATACCCCTTTATGTTCAAAGCTCTAGAAAAATTAGGAATAACAGGAACATATCTCAACATTATAAAAGCTATCTATGCAAAACCTCAAGCTAACATTATCTTAAATGGAGAAAAATTGAAAGCATTCCCTCTAAAAACTGGAACAAGACAGGGATGCCCCCTCTCACCACTGCTATTTAACATAGTACTTGAAACTCTGGCCAGAGCAATTAGATAGATGAAAGAAATTAAAGGGATCCACATAGGAAAAGAAGAGTTCAAATTAGCACTATTTGCTGATGACATGATAACATACCTAGAAGACCCAAAAAAACTCAACCAGAAAACTTTTACAACTAGTAAATGAATTCGGCAAAGTAGCAGGATACAAAATCAATACCCAGAAGTCAAAGGCATTTTTGTACATCAGTGACAAAGCCTCTGAAAGGGAAATAATGAAAACTACTCCATTTACAATAGCATAAAAAAAAAAAATACCTGGGAATCAACGAAAGAGGTGAAGGACCTCTATAACGAAAACTATAGAACACTAAAGAAAGAAATCATAGAAGACCTCAGAAGATGGAAAGACCTACCTTGTTCTTGGATAGGTAGAATTAATATTGTCAAAATGTCCATACTACCAAAAGCATTATACAGAGTTAATGCAATTCCAATCAAAATCCCAATGACATTTCTCAAAGAAATAGAAAAAGCAGTCATGAAATTCATCTGGAAAAATAAGAGACCCAGAATAGCTAAAGCAATCCTGAGCAAGAAAAGTGAAGCAGGCGGCATCACCATACCAGACTTTAAATTATACTATACAGCAATAGTAACAAAAACAGCATGGTATTGGCACCAAAACAGACTAGTAGACCAATGGTACAGCATTGAGGACACAGAGACTAATACATATAATTTCAGATATCTTATATTAGACAAAAGTGCCAAAATTGTACAGTGGAGAAAGGATAGCCTCTTCAACAAATGGTGCTGGGAAAACTGGAAAGCCATATGCAACAAAATGAAATTAAACCCTTATCTCTCACCATGCACAAAATTCAATTCAAAGTGGATCAAGGACTTAGGAATTAGACCAAAGACAATACACCTAATAGAAGAAAAAGTAAGCTACAATGTCCAACATGTCAGATTAGGCTCCAAGTTCCTTGACAAGAATCCGGTAGTTCAAGAATTAATACCAAGAATTAATGAATGGGATAGATTTAAGCTAAAAAGCTTCTTCTCAGCAAAAGAAACAATCAGTGAGGTGAATAGAGAGCCAACTAAGTGGGAACAAATATTTAATACATGCACATTGGATAGAGCACTAATTTCTAGAATATATAAAGAACTCAAAAAACTTGACATCAAAAAAACAAATAACCCAATTGATAAATGGGCTAAGGAATTGAAAAGACACTTCTCAGAAGAAGATACACGATTAATCAACAAATACATGAAAAAATGCTCAACATCGCTGGCAATTAGAGAAATGAAAATCAAAACTACTCTAAGATTTCATTTCACTCCAGTCAGAATGGCAGCTATCAAGAACACAAACAATAAATGTTGGAGAGGATGTGGGGAAAAAGGCACACTCATATATTGCTGGTGGGACTGCAATATGGTACAACCGTTATGGAAAGCAGTATGGAGATTTCTTGGGAAAATGGGAATGGAACCACCCTATGACCCAGCCATCCCACTCCTGGGTCTATTCCCAAAGGATTTAGAAACAGCATATTACAGTGACACAGCTACCTCAATGTTTATAGCAGCACAATTCACAATAGCTAGGTTGTGGAACCAACCTAGATGTCCCTCAGTAGATGAATGGATAAAGAAAATGTGGTATATATACACAATGGAATTTTACTCAGCAATAAAAGAGAATAAAATCATGGCATTTGCAGGTAAATGGATGAAGTTGGAGAACATAATGCTAAGTGAAATCAGTCAATCTCAAAAATCCAAATACCGAATGTTTCCTCTGATATAAGGAGGCCAGTTCACAGTATTGTTGGGTCGGGGTACATAGGAGGATTAGAGGAACACTATAATGGTCAAAGGGAAGGGAGGAGAAAGAAGGGAGCAAGGGGGCAAGGGGGGAAAAAAGTGGTTGAATAAGATGGATATCATTATTCTCAATGCATGATTGAAGACTTGAATGCTGCGAATATACTTTGTATACAAACTTTTTTGTGTAAAAACATGCTCTATATGTATAGTATGAACTGTAATACATACTACTATAAATAAAAATTTTAAAAAAAGATTTTTTGTAGGAAAAATGAGAGATACATAGGGAATATCAGGGATCTCAAAGAAATAGCAAACCAAAGATTGTAGAAATCTCACAGCAGTGAATTTAGAGGAAGGGTTGAGCTTGAAAACAGAAATCAAAGCAGTCTAAACACTGCTCATTAGACAAACCTTAATAAGAAAAAATCAATATTAAGACAAAATAGACAATCTCACTGAGTAAAGAAATGAATGACTAGATGATAAAGTATACTCTTTGTTTTATTTGGAACAACACACTTATGACAGGTTAAGATAAACCAAAAAGTTACTATAGACCAGGTCATTCTAACTATTTTCCCATAATATTATATTCCTAACCTTTTCTTTGGCTCTTTTCTCACATGTGTGAATAAAAACATACTCTATGTGAAATGGTATTAATAAAACCAGGAAATCAGTGTTTCTAAAGTTCAAATATAACATTCAGACCCTAGATAAATAAACACGAACCAAAACAACTCCCTCTTTCACCTTGCTAAAAAGAAACAGTGAGGAAGGAGGAATATCTTTGTAATTGAAGGAAATAAATCTAAAGGTATTTATAGGAACGAACATAGAAGAATCCCAGAGGTTGCTTGTTATCAGTCATTTAGGGGTCCCATTAACAAAAGTCTAATTTATATAGAATTGTATTATTTCAGTCTTTATCAGTACTTGTTCATTGGCATGTAGAAGGAAAACCAAATTTATAATACTGTATAGTCTCATTGCTTACTGAACAAAATTTATCTAATAAAGAGTTCATTAAGTACTTTAAAAATCAGGGAAGAGAGCTGGGTGTGGTGGCATTGGCCTGTAATCCACTGACTAGGAGGCTGAGGCAAGAAGACCACAAATTCAAGGCCAGCCTAGTCAATTTAGTGAGACCCTGCCTCAAAATAAAATATATGAAGGGCTGGAGATGTAGCTTAGAGCTAGAGTGCCTCTAGTGCCTAGGTTCAATCCCCTGCACCATCTCCCCCAACCCCCAAATAGCTAAGACTATCTCAAATGCTTTGTAAATATTACACAAAAGCTTTGGCGAGTTGCTATTGGTGCTTAAAAGTATGATATTTGGAGAAATTTGGTTAGGGTTTTTTTTTTTTTTTTTGGTACCGGGGATTGAACTCAGGGGCACTCGACCACTAGGCCACATCCCCAGCCCTTTTTTGTACTTTATTAGAGACAGGGTCTCACTGAGTTGCTAAGTGCCTCACCATTGCTGAGGCTGGCTTTGAACTCGCGATCCTCCTGCCTCAGCCTCCCAAGTGCTGGGATTACAGGCATGCGCCACCATGCCCGGCTTGGTTAGGGTTTTTGAATGGACAAAGAATGCATCATTGTTGTTTTTATTTCCTTATTTAAAATAATGATCTATGCTTCAATATCCAAAAACCTATTATTGGACATATTTTCAGGAAAACATTCAATGTGGACAAAGGTTAAACCTCTCCAATTAGAGAAGACAAACTGAAGCTGGTGCTGTAGCTCAGTGGTAGAGCACTTCCCTAGCATGCCTGAGACGCTAGGGTCAATCGCCAGTACCAGGGGGAAAAGAACTGAATCAATAGTCTAACTCATGATTTCCTTTTTATTTTTAATTTAAAGTTTTAAGATATGGCATAACTTAGACATAACTATAAAATGCTAAAAACCCAGATTGGATTTTAATCTATAAAAATAACAGCCATTAAATTAAATACAATTAAAAGATAAAGTCACAATAAAAATCCTAAATCACAAATTATATAGCATAATGGGTCTCTTAGGGTGAATGGAGTTGAAATAACCCAATTCTTATTTTAAGGGCCTATGAGATCGTGAGGTGAGTTAAAGCAGAAGGAGCTAAATTTAAAGAATAACACCCACAACTACCAAGGCTGAAATCACACTGTTTTTACCCTCATATTCAGAGATTCTAGATTAATGCTTAGAGGAATAGTTGCAAAGAAAAGGATGAGAAACTTTTATTCAAAAATGTGGTATTTTATTTAAAATGTACAATTGGGGTTGGTCATGTAGCTCAGTAGTAGAGTTCTTGCCTAGTGTGAGCAAAGTCCTGAGTTTGATCCCTAGAATCAATGAATGAATGAATGAATAAAATAAATAAATAAATAAATAAATAAATAAATAGATGGGCTAGTAGGGTGCTTGCCTAGCATGTGTAAGGCCCTGATTTCAATCCTCAGCACCACAAAAGAATTAACAATAAAAAATAAAAGTAAATAAAACAAAATGTGCAACTATTAAAAAGTCATCATTCCTTTGAGGTTGGAGACAAAATACTGTAAGTATCAATGAAATTATCAATTATGAAAATGTAATAAATAGTACACAGGTTGACATTCTTTTAGATGAACAATAGTAAAATTTGTAGGATGTCACAGTTATCAGGGACTCCCTTATCTCAAGAAACCAAAAGACAGCCTAGGGTTATAGCTCAGTGGTAGAGCACTTGCTTCTCACACATAATGCCCTGGGTTTGATCCTCAACACCACATAAAAATAAATATAAAGATATTGTGTCCATCTACAACTAGGAAAAGAAAAAGAAAAAGAAACCAAAAGAACTTTCTTAAGGGACAGTAAATTATGGTTCCATCTTTCAGATGATTTCAAGGAATTTGTATTTTTTTAAATGTCTTGAATAGGTGGCTGACCATAGGATTACCAGAAGGCCAAAAAGAAATATTAACTCTATATAATAAACTTTTGCCTTTTATTTCAGGTTAGTTTGCATAAACTTGACATTTCAAGGGTATAAAAAACGTCTCCTTGGGGTTAATACAGTTGTTCCCCCACTCCCCGGTACTGAAGATTGAACCCAGGGGTGCTCTATTACTGAGCTATATCCCCAGCCCTTTTGTTCATTTTTAAGTTTTGAGATAGAATTTCACTAAGTTGCCCAGGCTAGCCTTGAACTTGTGATCCTCCTGCCTCAGCCTCCTGAGTCACCAATCTGTCCAGCCAATGTTGTTGTTATTAAACCCCAACAAGTAAGATTCTTCATAATGTTAGCATTCTTATCTAGCCAGCCTTTGCTTTGAGTGTTAAGGTTATTCTTTGACTTCTAAGTGATGTGTAAGTTCTAAGTGATTTATGAAACTTAAAAATAGATCTACATATCTTACAATTATAGCTTGGCTAGGAAAAAGTCTATAACTGAAACCTCAATAATGTGAATAAATTCAGGTATTCAAGTTTCAAAATTTTAATCCTTAATCAAAAGAACTCAAGACCTACAAATCCATATTTTCTGAATATATGCAAATTAACATCACCACCAGTTTTCTTTGAGGAATCAGTGTACAGAATAACTGGCTATTACTTGGATAAACCCTATGGCATTCTGGTATTGGCATGGTCATGCAAATAGCTCTAAATCAATTCAATTACCCACATTTCATCATCTGTTTTACAAGGACAGTCCAGGAGACTTTGTCAACCACTTGTTAAAGTCAAGATACAACATGTTTTAAACTATTCTGTAATACAGTAGTAATTATAAAACTTTTTTAAAAAGGTAAAAAAAAAAATGAGGTCAGTTTGGCATGTTCTTATAAATTCACACTAAATCAATGGTGATCATTCTATTCTCAACACTTAAAAAAAACTCCAAGTTTTTTTTTTTTTTTTTGGGGGGTGGGGGTACCGGGGATTGAACTCAGGGGCACTGGACCACTGGGCCACATCCCCAGCCCTTTTTTTGTATTTTATTAGAGACAGGGTCTCACTGAGTTGCTAAGTGCCTTGCCATTGCTGAGGCTGGCTTTGAACTTGCAATCCTCCTGCCTCAGCCTCCCAAGTGCTGGGATTACAGGTGTGAGCCACCATGCCTGGCTTAACTCTTTAAGTTTTGCCACATCTTAGTTTATGTTAGACAATTAGACTTTATTTTTCACAATCTACTTCTTTTGGAAAATTGGGATATTTGTCTCTCTTTAGTCTCCTGGACTTCCCACATTCTCCAAGATTTTGCCACAAAATATGTATTGTCAATATTAATATTTTCAATGGTAATCCTGAGATCCTGATGAGGTCTTGAGTCCCTTTAGCAGCTGGGAGACAACTTATTTGTCTTGAAAATGCAAATCCACTTAAAGTGAATAATCCTCTTACATCTTTTCATCTTTTTGTTTGTTTGTTTGTTTGTTTAATTTCTCCTGTTTCCAATTACTTATTTTACCTTTCACTGTTGGAAGAGTAATTCTGCCATTTCAAGATTATAGTAGAAGCAAAATAAGAATGGGATTGTCTGATACTGCCTATAAACTGCTGCCATTCTTCAGACAGTGAGCCTATCTTCTTGTTGCTATTGCTCCCAACACAAACTTAAAATGTTTTTTGTGTTTTCTGAAGCACGTTAGCTACTTTCAAGCTTTGACCTTTAAAAGGAAAATCTCCCATGTTTATTTCTTAAAGTCTACTTAGCACTGTGCAACTGTGTGATGATCATGAGCTCCTTTCAGCTAGCAAGCACACATACCCTTTAAGAAACGGAGCTGCTCACAGCATTCTGTATATCCATAAGAACTTCTCCACATATTTTTTTTTTTTTTTTTTGGAAATCTTTAGCCTTGAAATCATATATGTAGGTGCTATAAATTTTTAAGACTCTTTTCCTCAAAGGAAATAATCGTGTCCCAGTTCTCTTTCTTACCATGCTGTACAAAAGACAACTTAGTGACCCTCTCACTTCAATAAAACTATTCATTAAAAGATATCTTAAGGGCTGGGGTTGTGGCTCAGCCATAGAGTGCTCGCCTAGCACGTGCGTGGCCCAGGTTCAATCCTCAGCACCACCTAAAAATAAAAGTCATTGTGTACATCTAAAAACAAATAAATAAATATTTTTTTAAAAGGTAACTTGAGGAGCTGGGCGTGTAGCTCAGTGGTATAGCGCTTGCCTAGCACATGTGAGGCACTGGGTTTGATCCTTAGCACCACATACAAATGAATAAAGATATTATGTCCATCTACAACTTTACACACACACACACGGTAACTTAACACAACTAATATTATTAACTATTCATTTCCCATTAGATCACACCTTAGAAAAACAGTGTATCTTTCTGCTTCCTCTCCTTCATGAGCTCCACAGCAGTGAGGGGAGGCTCCATGAAAGTGGTGAGAAAGATACACATAGGCCTAACACCAGACTGGCTCCTTGGCTCAAGGCAGGGAGTTCATAAAACAAAGCAAACTTTAGTCCACTTGTTGGTGAAACTGTTAATATATTTACAAGGCTCTTCTAAATAATCACATCTAGACATTTCATAGTAAAATATATGCTGTGGCATGAAAGTTACCAAAAAACACCTTACACATTGTTAAACATAAATGTCAGCCACCTGAGGGCAGAGGCTTGGTTTGCTTAGTCTTAGTACCTGGCACAAGGAAGGAATGAATCAGCTTAATTTTGTATTTTTAACTGTTCATTTGACCCTTTCTATCATTGAATACACAAAAATTTAGAAGACAGTAAGCATTTAAATAATATAGCACTCTTTAATAGCCTGTACATAATTATGTACAGACTTAAAAAATAAAAATAATTGTCAAAATACTGTAAAAACTCTTCATTAAAGAAGTAATCTATAAAACTATATAAATCTTTAAAAGTAAGTTTTCATTATAGTTTATATGCCAATTCCTCAAACACTGTTCCTCCTTACTAATATTTTAAAATGTATTCACAAAATGATATCTAGCTTATTCAAACATAAAATAAAGCTAAGTTAACCATTTAAATATCTGTTGTCTTCTAGCTCCACTGGGGATAACAAGTCTAGAGTAGGGGGATAAAAACCCCAAACATTTCTACTCTGGGAAGAAGGTATAGGAATGAGAATGAGAAATAGAAAAGGGAACACTATTATTTTAGAATTATTATTACTATTAGCAAACACACTAATTTATTTCTTTTAACTCACTCATCATGACAACCTTTGAGATAGGTGTTATTAGTATCCCATTTTACAAATAAGAAACTAAAGAAAAGAGAGGTTAAGTAACTTGGCTAAGATCACAATGCTAACAAGCAGCCGAGCTGGCAGGTACCTCTGGCTTCAGAACCTGCACTGTGCAGTGCAAGCACTATGCTAGAATGTCTGTCTCTCTATGTTTGTGCGTCTTGTGATTAATTTCTTCTGTGCATAAGCTCACAGAGTACAAGCTGTTTTCTAAGAGCCTTCCTTTCCTTGAAATAGTCACATCTAGTCATTGCTGAGTCCTGAGTAGTAGGCATATGGGGAAAAGCAGTGAATACGCCCAAATAGTTTTAAGTCGCACAGAAAAGATGAACATTAATGAAGAAATTTCAAACATGGAGACATTAAAAAGAATCAGTACAAAGCATTATGGGAATGTGTAACCTAGATCCTAAGGCTGGGTATTGAAGGAAGATTTCACCGGTCAAAAGTTGTTAAGAGCTGGAACCCAAAGGAAACACATGAGCTAGCCAGGCATAACGGGGCAGAGGAACATTGGCAGAGGGATAAGACAGGCACAGGTACATACTTGTGGTGGGAAAGAACATAGTAAGTAGAGGAACCGAGAGATATCTAGTATATCAGGCCCTTAGAAAATGAGGAAGAATTCACACAAGCTGGAACAAGAGTTCCTGGGAGCCGGGTGTGGTGGCGCACGCCTGTAATCCCAGCACTTTGGGAGGCTGAGGCAGGAGGATCGCGAGTTCAAAGCCAGCCTCAGCAATGGCGAGGCACTTAGCAACTCAGCTAGACCCTGTCTCTAAATAAAATACAAAAAAAAAGGGCTGGGGATGTGGCCCAGTGGTCGAGTGCCCCTGAGTTCAATCCCTGGTACCAGGAAAAAAAAAAAAAAAAAGAGTTCCTGGGACCAGTTGGTTGAGCAACATCTTGTAACAACAATTTAAAAGCAGATCAACTAATACAGTTCTGACACAAAAGCCCTTCATAATTGCTGTAAGCTAACAACTATGGACATATTCTTTCTAGCCATCTCTATATTCCATATTGTTCTATCTTCTATATATTAGAATATATCTGGGCTGGGGTTGTGGCTCAGTGGTAGAGCACTTGCCTGGCACGTGTGCAGCCTGGCTGGATCCTCAGCACCGCGTAAAAACAAAGGCATTTTGTACAACTAAAACAAATAAATAAATATTTTAAAAAAGAATATATCTAAGGTTATAAATTTAGAAGACCCATATCTACATAATTCTCTCAGCATGCCACACTCATTACAGGCAAACAGAAATGTAATTAATTTTCAAAAAATTCCTGTCCAGTCCCAAGTGTGAAAAATATTAAATACTCTGGAATCTCTTGAGCCATTTAAGTTCTTAAAATGAATCAGTTTTTGGTACTCTTCCAACTTGCAATTTGAAAACCAGGCAGAAGCAATGAAGCCTCACTGCTTTCTTCTGATTAATATTGTAGGTATCTTGCTAGTTGGGACAAAGTCTGCTAACGGGGGTCACAGTCTTTGTCTATACTGAAAATTATGGCAACAGTACATGTTAAAATGGGAGTGCCCACCCTTCAAAGGCTCCTGGAAGCAGTCATCATAAATACATTAGTTAGATTTTATCTATTGCCCTGGCCCCTACATTGCTGAATTTTAAGGTCAAGTCTTCTGCTGCACATCTTACACGTTCCCAGGAAGGTTTTCTTTTTACAAATAACAATTTGTATTTACAAATAACAATAATTTCTCTGAAAAATCTTCTGACACATGGCCAGGGATGAGTGGTAGAGAAAGAGTTGGTACTACAGAGAAAAATGTTGTGTGTTTATATGTGTATTCATATGTTTGTTCATTCATTCGTTCTGAGGCACCTATGCCAGGCCTGTCCCTTCTAACCTACACACCATTTCCCTTACTGGTTTCAGTTTTGTATGTATTCTATGTGAGCATATTAATAGTATTAGAGCAAAAGGCCTGCTTAGCTGACCACTTGCCCACCTGCACTTTGAAGCTAAGACTCAGGCAGAACTCTGAAGTACACACATTAAGGCCTTTTGTTCACCTCTGCTCCTGCTAATGCTAGCCACTGAACAGTGGGACACGGTGTCTGCTCCCTTTTGGATCTTAAGTATGTGAAGTCAGAAACTAGGCTTTATTCATCTCAGTATCCTCCAAAATATCTAGCATAGCTGTTTCCTTGCTTCCTGGCTGTTATATCCTGAGCTGCTTTCCTCTGCCATGCCATTCTCTGCCTTGGTCTTGGGCAGATGTTCTACCTCATCTTGGGCCCAGAGCTATGGAGCTGGCTGATAATGGAATGAACCTCTGAAATTGTGAGCCATAATAATTTTTTCCTCCTCTTAAAAAAAAAAAAAAAAAAAACAGCTGGGCGCGGTGGCGCACACCTGTAATCCCACTTGGGAGGCTGAGGCAGGAGGATCAAGAGTTCAAAGCTAGCCTCAGCAATGGCGAGGCACTTAGCAACTCAGTGAGACCCTGTCTCTAGATAAAATACAAAAAAGGGCAGGGGATGTGGCCCAGTGGTCAAGTGCTCCTGAGTTCAATCCCTAGTACCAAAACAAATAAACAAACAAACAAAAAACCTAGCATAGTGCTGAGTAAACACTTGTCTTATACACACAAACACACAAATGACTTTTTAAATAATGTGACTGCTACACTGACTTAATCTTAGAAAAACTTACTTTGATTCATAAAGACACAGAAATTCCTTCATTAAGAAACATCATTAAAAGCAAGGTTTCAAGGGGCTGGGTTGTGGCTCAGCGGTAGAGCGCTCGTCTAGCACGTGCGCGGCCCGGGTTCGATCCCCAGCACCACATGAAAATAAAACGCATTGTGTACAACTAAAGCAAATAAATAAATATTTAAAAAAAAAAAAAAAAAAAGCAAGGTTTCAATATATAACAATGCAATCAAATGTTTATGTTGTATTTTAAATGGGAAAAAGTACGTTATAAATTTAAAGTGTGAACCCAAATGGAAACATATTTAAGGATGTGCAAATTTTAAAAATGTAAGGAAGCCGGGCGCGGTGGCGCAAATCCCAGCACTTTGGGAGGCTGAGTCAGGAGGATCACGAGTTCAAAGCCAGCCTCAGCAATGGCGAGGCACTTAGCAACTCAGTGACCCTGTCTCTAATAAAATACAAAAAAAAAGGGCTGGGGATGTGGCCAGTGGTCGAGTAGTTCTTAAAGTAGTACTTAAATACTGACTGCTTAAAGTATGCATGATAGTTGTGAGGTGATTTTTTAAACTAAAAGCTCTAGTTTTCCTTCATAGTTCTTGTGTATTCAAGAATTAAAACCTATTATTACAATACGAAAAAAATAAACTAGAAACCATATTTTCAAAAACTGTGCCCTTAGCTGGGAGCGGTGGCGCACGCCTGTAATCCCAGCACTTTGGGAGGCTGAGGCAGGAGGATCACGAGTTCAAAGCCAGCCTCAGCAATGGCGAGGCACTTAGCAACTCAGTGAGACCCTGTCTCTAAATAAAATACAAAAAAAGGGCTGGGGATGTGACCCAGTGGACGAGTGCCCCTGAGTTCAATCCCCGGTACCACCAAAAAAAAAAAAAAAAAAAAAAAAAAAAAAAAAAAAACTTTGCCCTTAAGGTCATTAATGGAAAAGGAAGCCTGACCTAGTACACCATTATGAAGAAAAACTTCCTTAGGTTCTGTATGAGTCTGCATGATTTCTCTAAGTTTTCCTTTAGTTGTTTGCATTTAAAATAAGCATTATTTTTACCATATCTAGGTTAAACAGCAACCCTTTTTCTTGTAACTAGAACTCTCAATTATAAGCTATGTAACCAAAATCTACATTTGAAAAATAAATGAAAATCATCATTTTAGATAAGACACACAAAATCATGATAAATTTACCTTAAAAAGTCATATCTGGAAAAACAAAATAAAATGTAACCTTCCTAGCAGAACAGAGTAAAACCATAAGGAATAAATAATCAAAACCGGGTCCTTTTCTGAACTTTTTGATTGGGTTATGTAAATTTACTACTGAAAGAAAGAAAGAAGAAAGAAGGAAGGAAGGAAGGAAGGAAAAAAGGAAGGAAGGAAGACAACTCAGTATTTTAAAATTGCCACCCTGAGACTATTTACAATTTTTTCTTTGTGACACTCACATCAGGAATCATTAACAAACCTGTCATAATGCCATATAGCCAAAGCCTGGTTGGCACACCAATAACTAAGTTATAGTATTAATGCTTCATCCTTTTGACAGGAGAGTACAAAGTCATCTATTGTGTCCTGTCATTTTCTCTGAAAACAGAATAACTGGGTTCAGTAGACTTTGCAAACCAAAGTTATGTGTTTCAACAGAACACCCAACAAAGGAGGTGAAAGATGTGTTACTGATATTTCATTATAAAAGGTGATAAAGAGAGAGCTGAAAAGGAATACAGATGTATTTGATTTCAAGTCTTACCAAAAAAAATGAACATTAGGAAGTCATACTATATTTTAAACGGTCTCTATTATATAAACAATCTCAACCTCTGGGTTCAAGCAGTAGGCTGATATAATTAACCACCATTATAGAAACAATTTAATAGGCTCTTCTTCTCTAGCTTTTAAAAACAGGGCTGGGCAAGGTGGTACATCTCCCAGCAGCTCAGGATGCTGAGGCAGGAGGATCATGAATTCAAAGACAACCTCAGTAACGTAATGAGGCCCTGTCTCTAAATAAAAAATATAAAAAGGGTTGAGGATGTGACCCAGTGTTTAAGTGCCCCTGGGTTCAATACCTGGTACCAAAAAATGGTGGAGGGAAATTTATGATAATCCTTAAATATTTTCTAAAGTAGATAGGTAAAGGTCCCCTAAATTATATTACACACCAAAAATAATGTCTCCAGGGAGAATCAACACTCATTGAACAAACAAAAAAAAATAAGTATTTTCTATTTCCTTCTAATCTATATGTTTAATCAACACACTAAAAAGGATTTTTAAATTATGCTTACAAAATATAGTTAAGTATCAGCTCAAGAATTGTAAGAGAGTCTACTAGGCAACATGACTTAAATATTTAAGTCATTACAAAAAGCCCCCTCTCCAATGTACACCAAAAAGTGGAGATACAATGAAAAACAGAAGAGAAAAAGTTAATCTCTGTCCAATCAAGTATCAATTGCAAAAAAGAAAAAAACAATTTGGACCACACTGAGAGAATGCTACAGGTGACATATAACTCTGTAGCCCATAATAAGCCCAGCATATTTTGCAGACTCTTGAGTGGAAAATATCTGGAAGGCTGCACTGACATCCTCAGCTTATGTGGTATCATGAGAGGGCACAGCAAGATGAAGGAGGAACTGGAAAAGGGGTGTCCAAGGTTCTCAGCTATAAGTGTGATGTCAGTAGGCACAGCCACTTCAAAGCTACAGACCACAGTTAAGTGAGAGTGGAATGGTACATTTTGATCTACAAATCAAAAGTGTATGAGTTGTAACTGGGTGACCTATTAATTCACTATCAGCTTACTCTGAAGCAAAGGGAACCAAATTAAATCACTACCAACCCCCATTCCCCTTATAAGGCAAAATTAATTAATTAATTAATTAATTAATTAATACCTAGGAGCTGGAGACAGAAAGATTCAGAGAGAAAAAGATTCCCAAAATGTAGCTGTCCTTGGTTTTAGCTTCCTCCCCACCCTTTACCTCCTCAGACATCTGAATAGTTAAATACAGCCTGTATGTCATCTGCATGGAGCTGGAGAGTCCATGGTGCACTATGGTAAGAGCCAAGTGGAACTGAGGTACATGGAAAAAGTAGTCAAGAATACCTTTAAGCAAAGAAGTAACAAGAACAGGTTAGCATATTAAAAAGGTAACTGGAGAATGTACGAGGTAAGGGGTCAAAAGAGTGATGGGCACACAATCTCACTGTCCAGGTGAGAAATGATTTAGATTCATGGTAGTAGTATAAAAGGAGATGAATTTGATATGTAGTCACAGTACATACATGGAGAGTTTTTTAATACCAAAAAACTATCCTTAGAAGAGGAAGCCATCTTATATTTGAATCTTAGATAATCTCAGATTAATGAATGATCTATAAATTATTTTATTTTGAAAAAGCAGAGCACTATCTGGAATAGACATGTCAGCCTGTACTTAAAACAAGTGCTTCAAGAGAAAATCTGATACAAATGGTAAGACAAAAAAGAAGCAGCAGCAGAAGCAGAAAATGAGAAGATTTAGTAATTATTCCTTAGGATATTACTTCACAGTTTCATGTGTTAGATGTCACCATCCAGCAACCTTCCAATGAGCACTTGAAAAGTGATTTAGTACGTACTTAGATTGTGGGATCATGAATATACACTAACAGGAAAACTGGGGTAAAAAATTGCAGATTCAAAACCACACAATATCTCCAACAACCTGGATGGAATGGAGGACATGATCTGGGAAACTGTTAGATGAGTCATTTCAGTGTTGACAAACCCCCAAAGAAGTAGGCTGATGAGTTTAAACATTTTTTTTATATGAAACAGTGGAAAAAGCTGTATTTCTAAATTATTTTAAGTATATGTGGAATTAAATATTATAAGTAGAAATTTGATTATATTCTTAAAAGTTGAGAATCTTATTTTCTAATCAAAGGGGTATTTTGTTAAAAAATGTCTTTTGAAAACTGGTATAGCATAAGAACACTGTCTCTTCATATTTGAATACCTGGCAATGTGGGTAGAATCCAAAAGTCTTGGTTACGTCACAGGAAGATTCAGGGAAAGAGAGACACCCCTCCACTCCCCCCGCAAAAAAAATCACTTCAAGTTTTCTAACTTGAGCAACTAGGTAAATGTCAGTTTGATTTAAATAGAAGAAAAAGAAAAGGAAGAGGTTTGGGAACTAAGGCAGAAAATCAGGTAATGTTTGAGATATGCTATTCTGAGATGTTGGTGACATAGACATAATATGAAAAAACCAAATAAATTGTTGGATAAAGTACATAGAGTTTGAAGATATTGGAAATTAGAATCATAAACTGGGAATCTTTAGTTCACAGAGAGGAACTAAAATCTAGCCTAAGTAGAGATGTAGGGCAAGAAGTATTTTTATGCACTGCGGATGGAAGTATAAGTTGGTCTACTTCCTTGAAAGACATTAAGGCAAAATCTGTATCAAGAACAGATGCTTGTGTACCCTCTGAAAAAGAGCTATACTAAGGTAATAGTCACACAAGTGCAAATATATAAAAGAAGAATGTTCATTACAGCATTATTTATAAGGAATTTAAATGTCCAACTCTAGGGAACTGATGATTAAATGACAATTAGACACATCTTCATAACTGATGTACTATGATATCTAAACAGACCACTGAGCAAAAACAGGAAGCTACAGCACTAGTACATTAAAAGCATCTATGCACAATGCTATTTGTGAAATTGGCACACATTTCTCATGTACATATGCAAAAATATATTCTAAAATATGTTTATCTTTTGAGTGGCAAAAGATATTGAAGAAATTTGTCTCATCTTCATAATTTTCTATTTTGAGAAGCTTTTTAAAAGACAACAAATGTCTAGCTTTTTCTAGAATTAATAAAGCTTTTTTTCCTTTTTATTAAATAGTGTTTAAGAATTAAAATACAACATAATCTTGGAGGTAAACAATAATAACAGGAGAGGAAGGTCACCTTGGCTGAGCATTGCTGGGTTTCAAATTTCAGGCCTGTGAAACTAGGAACACATTGTTAAAACTGGGCACTGTTCCAGGTTTGAGACCAAACAATCAGGCTAGAGAAGCCAGTCCTGGTTGACCTAAGCTTGTAACTTGACTAACGAAACAGATAGTGACTGGGCCTTTCACAGTCACTTACAGAACTGGCTCCTGAGCCTGGACCCAAGGATCAAGTACTTTATAGCAATTTAGGGAAAGTTATGGTAAGACCACATCTTAAGGATTAGTAAATAACATAGGAGAATATGGACAGGAGAAAAACAATAGCATGACACCAATAAAAATAATCCCCATAAAAATTAAAACAAAGATAATATGATGGATCAACCACACCTTTAAAGTAAACAAAACAAAACAAAATGAACATGAGGGCAATAAAACAAAATACAAGATGCTATGCTAGGTGTTGGGGATATAAAAATCACAAAGCAGTACCTGTTCTTGGTATCATAGTACCCACGCTGGTAGTAGAGTATCATAAATGAGTATAAACAAATAACTGCAAAACCCTGTTAAAAAGTACATACAGGGCACAGAGGAGAACCCAAGAGAAAACTGTGTCTGGTGCAGGAGGCCACTTAGCACTGGCTGGAAGTTCAAGAAGGATGGGCATCCTAGGAGGGGAACAGCTTGCTGGTGGAATAGGGGTCAAAAGCAGAGGAGTAAGGAATTATAAAACCAGAGTGAGAGGCAGGAAGCTCTGATAACAGGCGGCTTTGTTCATGACATTAAAGGGTCAGAATTTTAATCTTCAGTGAAATCACTAAAATTATGCCAGGAGAATGATATGGCCAGACCTATGTTTTAGATGGACCATTCTGACGACAAATGTAGACTATTGGAGATAAGAAGAACAGTGGGAGGGTACTAATACCAACACAAGATTAATTTAATCACAACCCAATTAGTATTGGCAAAATTGAGTTGGTGAAATAGGAAATAGATCAAGAAATACTAAACATAAAAAATTAACCCTGTAGTATGCTGTTTTTAAGTCCTTTGGGTATAGACCAAGGAGTGGGATAGCTGGGTCATAAGGTGGTTCCATTCTAAGTTTTCCAAGGAATCTCCGTACTGCTTTCCATATCGGCTGCACCATTTTGCAGTCCCACCAACAATGTATGAGTATGCCTTTTTCTCCACATCCTCTCCAACATTTATTGTTGTTTGTGTTCTTAATAGCTGCCATTCTGACTGGTGTGAGATGAAATCTTAGAGTGGTTTTGATTTGCATTTCTCTAATTGCCAGAGATGTTGAACATTTTTTCAAGTATTTGTTGATTGATCGTATATCTTCTTCTGAGAAGTGTCTGTTCAGTTCCTTGGCCCATTTATTAATTGGGTTATTTGTTTTTTTGGTGTTATGATTTTTGAGTTCTTTATATATTTTAGAGATCAGTGCTCTGACATGCATATGGTAAAATTTGTTCCCAATTAGAAGGCTCTCTATTCACCTCACTGATTGTTTCTTTTGCTGAGAAGCAGCTTTGTAATTTGAGTCTATCCCATTTATTGATTCTTGATAATAATTCTTTTGCTATAGGAGTCTGATTAAGGAACTTGGGGCCTAATCCAACATGTTGGAGATTAGAGCTTACTTTTTCTTCTATTAGGTATAGTGTCTCTGGTCTAATTCCTAGATCCTTGATCCACTTTGAGTTGAATTTTGTTGCATATGGATTTCTAGTTTTCCCAGCACCATTTGTTGAAGAGGCTATCTTTTCTCCAATGTATGTTTTTGGCACCTTTGTCTAATACAACTGAAATTATATGTGTTAGTCTCTGTGTCCTCTATTCTGTACCATTGGTATACCAGCCTATTTTGGTGCCAATACCATGCTGTTTTTGTTACTATTGCTCTGTAGTATAATTTAAGGTCTGGTATAGTGATGCCACCCGCTTCACTCCTCTTGCTAAGGATTGCTTTAGCTATTCTGGGTCTCTTATTTTTCCAGATGAATTTCATGACTGCTTTTTCTATTTCTATGAGGAATGTCATTGGGATTTTGATTGGCATTGCAATAAATCTGTATAGTGCTTTTGGTAGTATGGTCATTTTGACAATATTAGTTCTGCCTATCCAAGAACAGGGTAGATCTTTCCACCTTCTAAGGTCTTCCATAATTTCTTTCTTTAGTGTTCTGTAGTTTTCATTATAGAGGTCTTTCACGTCTTTGGTCAAGTTGATTCCCAAGATATTTTTTTTTTTTTTATGTTATTGTAAACGGTCTATACGCAAAGGACTTAAAAACAGCATACTAGAGGGACACAGCCACATCAATGTTTATAGCAGCACAATTCACAATAGCTAAACTGTGGAACCAACCTAGATGCCCTTCAGTAGATGAATGGATAAAGAAAATGTGGTATATATATATATATATATACAATGGAGTATTACTCAGCAATAAGAGAGAAAAAAATCATGGCATTTAAAGGTAAATGAATGAAGTTAGAGAATATAATGCTAAGTGAAGTTAGCCAATCCCAAAAAGCCAAATGCCAAATGTTTTCTCTGATATAAGGAGGCCAATTCACAGTGGGGTTGAGATGGGGAGCATAGGAGGATTAGAGGAACACTAGAATGGCCAATGGGGAGGGAGGGGAAGGGAGGTGGCAAAAGGGTGAAGAAAAAAAAAAAGGTGGTAGAATGAGATGGATATCATTACCCTAAGTGCATGTATAAAGTCATGAATGGTGTGAATATAATTTGTATACAACCAGAGATATGTAAAAATGTGCTCTTTAAGTATAATAAGAAATATAATACATTCTGCTGTCATTTCTAACAGCTTAGAATAAAAAATAAATTTGAAAAAATAAATAAATAAATAAAACTAAAGGTTATTTGTCTCCCTAAAAAAAAAAAAAAGAAGAAGAAAGAAAGAAAGAAATTAACCAAGATTTGAATGAATGCTCACAGATTTGCAGGGAAGTGCTGTGATTAAAACTTCAAATTATAGTTGTCTCTGAAGGATAAAAGAGAATGAACTAAACAATTAATAAACAAGAAAACTTTGAAAAATTAAAAAGAAAGCAACTGGAATTCAAAATGTATGCCAAGGCTGGGCACAGTAATTATATCTATAATCCCAACTACTCAGGAGACTGAGGGAAGAGGTCTGAAAGTTTCAGGTGAGACCCTGTCTCAAAATAAAACTGAAAAGGGCTGGAGGGTGGGGATATATCCATGGTAGAGCAATAATATAGCATGTGACAGGCCCTGGATTCCACCCTCAATGCTGCAGTGGGGGCAAAAAAGGATGAAAGGAAGGAAGGGAGGAAGGGAAGGAGCGAGGGAAAAGAAAAGGTCCACCATGTCCCAAGGGGGGGAAAAACAACATCATAAAGACACATATATTAAATTTATTATTTTCTCAGAGCAGGGAAGGGTGATCTCTAAGCTACCCAAAAGAAAGAAGATATTAAAGAGTCAAAGTCTAAACAGATTAAAATGACCACATCAAGGTAAAAAGACACAATGTGATCTCTGTACTGCATTTTCTTGGTAACAAAGTCTTCCAGAATTATGATGGTAGTGGTGGTTGTGAATGAATGAATGAATTTCAACTACCTACCTCTGCTTCAGAAATGACTAATCCAGAGTACTATGAAGTCAAAAGAAAATCTTATAATTTTGAGTTGTAGTAGGTAAATATTATGTTATATTCCCATTGTGATTAAAAAATAAATAAACAGGGGATACATGAGGGGAAAAAAGAGACATAGGCAATAAGACCAACAGAGAAAGAGGGTACAATCGACACACTACCTTATTTTCAGGGTAGGATATCAAAAGTTGTTGCTTTATATAGAGGCATAAATTCATCATAATGAAGTTGGAAAAAGGTGTATTGTTAACACACAAAAATCAACTTTCCTTTGTAGGTTCTTGAAAACACATACTTTATATGATTGTATATGATTGTATTACCTTATTATTGATATTATGAGGCACATTTACAATTTACATGCTTGGAATTAATGTTTAATAACTTTAATAAATACAGACAGTCCCCAACTTAAAATGGTTTGAGTTAGGGTTTTTTTAACTTTTAAGTGATGTAAAAGCCATACCATTTAGTAGAAATCATACTTTAAATTTTTATATTCTCCCAGATAGCAATATTAGGGTGATACTCTCTTGTGATGTGGGGCAGCAGCAGTGATCTGGTGCCCCCAGTCAGCCATGTGATCACAAGGGCACACAACTGATTCTACAGTCCATGCTGCGAAGCTATGCTGTTCAGGAATTTAGGTGCATTAAATGCATTCTCAATTTATGATATTTCCAACTTATGATGGGTTTATGTAAGTCAAGAAACATGGGTAATGATTCATTTGCACCTTACCTAGTAAACATCACACAGTTCGTTAAATTTTAAATTTGGAATTAACACCAAGTCTGCTTTTGATGCTCTTGAAGGATACTATTGTATTTAAAAGAGGAACTAGCACACAAAAACCACTATTGAAGAGAAAATTATTCTTAGTGGTGAATATTTTAAAAGAGTCAGATGTGATGATTTTAGAAAAGACCTTAAAATAATAAGAAAAGCTGGCAAATAATGGAATAGTTGTTAATGAGAAGATTATGTATGTGCCTTGTGTTTAAATTTTAGTCTTAAATGTTACTATTTTCATAGTTGGAAACAAGAAAAGAACAGGCCCAAACACAAAGTATACTTTGTTTACAACTATACAGGTTATATTTATATAATTTATTGTATGTAGATGTATATACATATGTGTATATATATGTACATATGTGGAAAGAATTTACAGACATGAAAATAGAGTTTAGTGTTCAATTCTGTGTCTGGGAAGCTCATTATATACGAAATATAAAACTTTAAAATATAAAACTATAAAATTTAAAAACTTAAGTGGGACACAAAAGATTCATAGTTGACCTATTAAAAGGATATATTCAATTTTTCTTATCAAAGTATGAACAATCTTTAAGCAATAAAAATTTTTAATTAAATTACCTAGTAGAGTCCATTGACAGGCCAATTTAATTAATCTTAATGGTTAAATCACTGATTTCTAATTATTTGGACCCCAATTATATATGCCATTGTATGGCAATATGTTATAAAAATTTTAAAATAACCATGGATGATGTTTCCTTTCACTTTATAGCAGTGGTTTTAAAAACATTAAGAATAGTATATCTGAGGAAATCTTATGTGAAATTCCAATGCATAAAAATAGATAAGACTGAAAAGTGCAATTTTAAAACTCTGTATCACCATTCATGGTGGGATTTTTTTGTTTGTTTGTTTTTGTTTTTTTGCTAGACTTACACACATGAGGTTGTTTGTTTTAGTTTCTTGTCTGGCTGCAATATTCATAAGCCATCTCAAAGGGGGAAACTGACTTCTGTTAATATATAGAGTAAAAAAAAATCATATATATATGGTGTAGTAAGTCTTTCCACGAGCCTGGCCAATTTAGTCAGATATGGTGCCCTGCTTTTTTGTTCTTCCAATACAACTTCTGTTTAAATATAGAACTCTTTTTATAAATTACAAAGAGTAAGGGGGGAATGGTTGCTAGAAAAAAAATATGATATAATATTGCCGGGTGTGGTAGCACACGCCTGTAATCCCAGCAGCTTGGTAGGCTGAGGCAAGAGGATTGCAAGTTCAAAACCAGTCTCAGCAACTTAGTAAGGCCCTAAGCAACTTAGCAGGACCCTGTCTCTAAATATAAAAAGGGTTAAGGATGTGGCTCAGTAGTAAAGTGCTCCTGGGTTCAATCTCCAGCACAGAGAGAGAGATAGAGAGAGAGATAGAGAGAAAATGATCAAGGAATTTACAAAAATAAAAAAAATGGTCTGTGAGTTTATAAAATGACATTTGCTTTCACTCACAAGATAAACACTAATCAAATCAATACTGAGATACCATTTCTTACCCATCAGGCTGAGGAAACATTGAACAATACACTGAGAAACAGGTATTCTTATACATTGCTGGTGAATACAGTGGCATACATACCAAGAGTTGGGTGGGGGAAGCAAACCACCCTGATGTGCCAATAATAAGAGAGTTCATGTCCATAAGAATTTAAAATCTGGTCTGCATTTTATTATTATTTGCCAGCAATTCTAAACAATGTCAGTGATAAAATACTCCCTTAAAATAAAAACGTCTCTTAGAAGCTAAGCATAGTGGTGCACACCTGTAATCCCAGCTACTCAGGAGGCTAAAGCAAGAGAGTCTGGGCAATTTGTGGAGACCCTGTCTCAAAAAATTAAAAGGGCTGGGTAGTTCAGAGATAGGGCACTTGGTTAGCAGGCACAAGGCTGTTGGTTCTAAAATCTAAATAACTACTGCAATGACTGTTAAGCTTTAATAATATCATGTATGTAAGCTTCATTTAGCATACTTTTATTACTTATTTCTCAAACACTAAAATGAATTATATATGGAAGTTAACTTGGAGAACTTCTAGTTTAGCTTCTGATGCATACACTCAGTTAAACTTATTTCAAAAGTTAATTTTATAATATTTTGAGATCATTCAAGATCCCTCTGAATGAGGTTTACATCTTTAGTCCCTCTGATACCACATATTCTTGCAACTATACAGTAGATTCCAAATAATTAATCACAGTTGTATGCTAATTCTCCTTATTGGGTTTTTTTTTTTTTTTCCCCTAGCAGGAAGTTTTAGATGAGTTAATCTGACACAAAAATATTTACAGACAATGAGAATCAGCCTTCATTGATGAACAGTAAAAAACAAAGCTTCAGGCCCGCTGACCTCCGCCCCAGAGCAGGAGACAGCAAGGACAGACCTGCCAACTCTGCCTGAGCCCAGGCCAGCCCAGGGTAGTCCCTCGGACCTTCACCCGAGCGCGGCCAGCCCCAGGTCAGTCCTGCCGACACCCGCTGGTGTGTGACCAGCCGCCAGCCAGCCCTACTGACCTCCGCCCCAGAGTAGGAGACAGCAAGGACAGACCCACCAACTCTGCTTAGAGTGCAGGCGGGCCGGGCAGTCCAGGGATCCTACATCAGAGTTCCACCAGGCCCAGGCTCCATCCAATCCCACTGACCTCCGCCCCACAGCAGGAGACAGCAAGGACAGACCCATCAACTCTGCGTAGAGTGCAGGCAGGCCCAAGGTAGTCCCGGGGTCCTGCATCAGCATGCCACCAGGCCCAGGCTCCATCCAGTCCTGCCAACCTCCACCCCAGAGCAGGAGACAGCAGGGACAGACCTGCCAACTCTGCCTGAGCCCAGGCGGGCCCAGGGCAATCCCACTGACCTTCACCCCAGTGCGATTAGCCCCAGACCACCACAGGAGCTCAGACTCAACCAGTTCGGCCCGCACCAACCAGTGTGAACCCAGCTTCAGGTAGCATACTTTGAGGGTCAGTTGCAGGTTCTGATAGTCCAGCACTAAGGGGAGGCACAGACAACCTGCAAGGGTATTAAAAAAATATAGGAAAGAATCTGTAATAACTCAGATCTGCACTGCAAAAAGTAAAGCAAATAGACATCATGAAAAAACAGGGGAGGAAAATACCCCAAACAACCAGGATTCTACAATAGTAGAACCCATGCTCAGCGAAGTTGAAGAAATGTCAGAGAAGGAGTTCAGAAGGTGCATAATTAAAATGATCTGTAAATCAAAGAATGACCTAAATGAGCAAATACAGGCAAAAATTGACCACTACAACAAAGATATAAGAGAGCAAATACAGGTAGCAAAAGATTACTTCAAAAAAGAGATCGAAACTCTGAAAAAAAACCAGTCAGAAATCCTTGAAATGAAGGAAACAATTAACCAAATTCAAAACACAATTGAAGGCATCACCAACAGACTAGATCAACTGGAAGAAAGAACTTCAGACAATGAAGAGAAAGTATATAATCTTGAAAATAAAGTTGACCACACAATGAAGACAGTAAGAAACCATGAACAGAACATCCAAGAAGTATGGGACAGCATCAAAAGACCAAATCTAAGAATAATTGGGATAGAAGAAGGCACAGAGCTTCAAACCAAAGGAAGGCACAACCTGTTTAATGAGATAATATCAGAAAATTTCCCAAGCATGAAGAATGTAATTGGACAACCAAATACAAGAGGCTTATAGGACATCAAATGTACAAAATTACAACAGATCTACACCAAGACACATTATAATGAAAATGCCTAGCATACAGAACAAGGATAGAATTTTAAAGGCTGCAAAAGAGAGGAATCAGATCACATATAGGGGGAGACCAATTCGTATCACAGCAGATTTTTCAATTCAGACACTCAAAGCTAGGAGATCATAGAACAACATATTCTAAGCTCTGAAGGAAAAGGGATGCCAACCAAGAATCTTACACCCAGCAAAATTAAGCTTTAGATTTGAGGACGAAATAAAAACCTTCCATGATAAACAAAAGTTAAAAGAATTTACAAGTAGAAAGCCAGCACTACAGAACATCCTCGGCAAAAATATTCCATGAAGAGGAAAAGAAAAACAATGATAAAAATCAACAGAGGGTGGTATTACACTAAAGGAAGAGAACAATCAGAAGAGAAACCATGTCAAGGTAAATACCAGAAATAAAAATGGCTGGGAATACAAAAAACACATCTCAATAATAACTCTGAATGTTAATGGCCTAAACTCACCAATCAAAAGATACAGATTAGCAGATTGGATCAAAACAACAGACCCAACAATATGCTGCCTCCAAGAGACTCATCTCATAGGAAAAGACATCCATAGGCTGAGGGTAAAAGGTTGGGAAAAATCCTACCACTCATATGGACAGAGGAAACAAGCAGGGGTTTCCATCCTCATATCAAATAAAGTAGACTTCAAGCTAAAGTCAATCAAAAGGGATAAAGAAGGACACTATATACTGCTCAAGGGAACCATACACCAACAAGACTTAACAATTATAAATATATATGCCCCAAACAGTGGAGCATCCATGTTCATCAAACAAACTCTCCTGAAGTTTAAGAGTCAAATTGACCACAACACAATAATTCTGGGTGACTGTAACACACCCCTTTCACCACTGGATAGATCTTCCAAACAAAAGCTGAACAAAGAAACTATACAACTCAAAAATACAATAAACAACTTAGACTTAACTGACTTATATAGAATATTTCATCCTTCAACAAGTGAATACACTTTCTTCTCAGCAGCACATGGAACCTTCTCTAAAATAGACCATATACTAGGCCACAAAACAACTCTTAGCAAATATAAAAAAGTTGAGATTCTACCCTATATTCTATCTGACCATAATGGAAAGAAATTAGAAATCAATGATAAAATAAGAAATAAAAGCTACTCCAACACCTGGAGACTAAATAATATGCTACTGAATGAACAATCGGTTGCAGATGACATCAAAGAGGAGATTAAAAAATTCTTAGAGGTGAATGAGAACACAGACACAACATATCAAAATCTCTGGGACACTATGAAGGTAGTTCTAAGAGTAAAGTTCATTGCATTGAGTTCATTCCTCAAAAGAAGAAAAAGTCAACAAATAAATGACTTAAAATTACATCTCAAAGCTCTAGAAAAAGAAGAACAATCCAGTACCAAAAGTGGTAGAAGACAGGAAATATTTAAAATCAGAGCTGAAATTAATGAAATTGAAACCAAAGAAACAATTGAAAAAATTGACAAAAGAAAAAGTTGGTTCTTTGAAAAAATAAATAAAATTGACAGAACCCTATCCAGGCTAACAAAGAGAAGGAGAGAGATAACTCAAATTACTAATATATGTGATGAAAAAGGAAATATCACAACAAACACTATGGAAATACAGGAAATAATTCAAAATTATTTTGAAAACTTGTACTCCAACAAAATACAAAACACCAAAGGCATGAAGAAATTTCTAGAATTGTATGATGTGCCCACACTTCAGCAGGATGATATACATAATTTGAACAGACCAATTTCAAGCGACAAAATAGAAGATGCCATCAGAAGCCTACCAACCAAGAAAAGCCCAGGACCAGATGCATACACAGATGAGTTCTACAAGACCTTCAAAGAAGAACTGATACCAATACTCTTCAATTTATTTCAGGAAATAGAAAAAGTGGGAGTACTTTCAAACTCATTCTATGAGGCCAACATCACCCTGATCCCCAAACCAGGCAAAGACACATCCAAAAAAGAAAACTTCAGACCCATATCTTTAATGAACATAGATGCAAAAATTCTCAATAAAATTCTAACAAAACGAATACAGAAACATATCAAAAATATAATACACCATGATCAAGTGGGGTTCATTCCAGGGATGCAAGGATGGTTCAACATACGGAAAACAAAAAATGTAATTCACCACGTCAATAGACTCAAAGATAAGAACCATATGATTATCTCAATAGATGCAAAAAAAGCATTTGACAAAATACAGCACACCTTCATGCTCAAAACACTAGAAAAACTAGGGATAACTGGAACATATCTCAACATCGTAAAAGCTATATATGCTAATCCCCAGGCCAACATTATTCTAAATGGAGAAAATTGAAAGCATTCCCTCTAAAAAACTGGAACAAGACAGGGATGCCCTCTTTCACCACTTCTATTCAACATAGTAATTGAAATGCTGGCCAGAGCAATAAGACAGACAAAAGAAATTAAAGATATACAGATAGGTAAAGTAGAATTCAAATTATCATTATTTGCTGATGATATGATTTTATACTTAGAAGACCCAAAAAAATTCTACCAGAAAACTTCTAGAACTCATAAATGAATTCAGCAAAGTAGCAGGATACAAAATCAACATCCATAAATCTAAGGCATTTCTATATATCAGTGACAAATCCACTGAAAGGGAAATGAGGAAAACTATCCTGTTTACAATAGCATCAAAAACAACAAAATACTTGGGAATCAACTTAACCAAAGACGTGAAAGACCTCTATAATGAAAACTACAGAACACTAAAGAAAGAAATTATGGAAGACCTTAGAAGGTGGAAAGATCTACCCTGTTCTTGGATAGGCAGAACTAATATTGTCAAAATGACCATACTACCAAAAGCACTATACAGATTTATTGCAATGCCAATCAAAATCCCAATGACATTCCTCATAGAAATAGAAAAAGCAGTCATGAAATTCATCTGGAAAAATAAGAGACCCAGAATAGCTAAAGCAATCCTTAGCAAGAGGAGTGAAGCGGGTGGCATCACTATACCAGACCTTAAATTATACTACAGAGCAATAGTAACAAAAACAGCATGGTATTGGCACCAAAATAGGCTGGTATACCAATGGTACAGAATAGAGGACACAGAGACTAACACATATAATTTCAGTTGTATTAGACAAAGGTGCCAAAAACATACATTGGAGAAAAGATAGCCTCTTCAACAAATGGTGCTGGGAAAACTAGAAATCCATATGCAACAAAATTCAACTCAAAGTGGATCAAGGATCTAGGAATTAGACCAGAGACACTATACCTAATAGAAGAAAAAGTAAGCTCTAATCTCCAACATGTTGGATTAGGCCCCAAGTTCCTTAATCAGACTCCTATAGCAAAAGAATTATTATCAAGAATCAATAAATGGGATAGACTCAAATTACAAAGCTGCTCCTCAGCAAAAGAAACAATCAGTGAGGTGAATAGAGAGCCTTCTAATTGGGAACAAATTTTACCATATGCACGTCAGAGCACTGATCTCTAAAACATATAAAGAACTCAAAAATCATAACACCAAAAAAACAAATAACCCAATTAATAAATGGTCCAAGGAACTGAACAGACACTTCTCAGAAGAAGATACACAATCAATCAACAAATACATGAAAAAAATGCTCAACCTCTCTGGCAATTAGAGAAATGCAAATCAAAACCACTCTAAGATTTCATTTCACACCAGTCAGAATGGCAGCTATTAAGAACACAAACAACAATAAATGTTGGAGAGGATGTGGAGAAAAAGGCATACTCATACATTGTTGGTGGAACTGCAAAATGGTGCAACCAATATGGAAAGCAGTATGGAGATACCTTGGAAAACTTGGAATGGAACCACCTCATGACCCCAGCTATCCCACTCCTTGGTCTTTACCCAAAAGACCTGAAAACAGCATACTACAGGGACACAGCCACATCAATGTTTATAGCAGCACAAGTCACAATAGCTAAACTGTGGAACCAACCTAGATGCCCTTCAGTAGATGAATGGATAAAGAAAATGTGGTATATATACATATATACAATGGAATATTACTCAGCAATAAGAGAGAAAAAAATCATGGCATTTGCAGGAAAATGAATGGAGTTAGAGAATATAATGCTAAGTGAAGTTAGCCAATCCCAAAAAGCCAAATGCCAAATGTTTTCTCTGATATAAGGAGGCCAATTCACAGTCGGGTTGAGATGGGGAGCATAGGAGGATTAGAGGAACACTAGAATGGCCAATGGGGAGGGAGGGGAAGGGAGGGGTCAAAAGGGTGAAGGAAAAAAAAAAGGTGGTAGAATGAGATGGATATCATTACCCTAAGTGCATGTATAAAGTCATGAATGGTGTGAATATAATTTGTATACAACCAGAGAATATGTAAAAATGTGCTCTATAAGTATAATAAGAAATGTATAATACATTCTGCTGTCATTTATAACAGCTTAGAATAAAAAATAAATTTGAAAAAATAAATAAATAAATAAAACTAAAGGTTATTTGTCTCCCTAAAAAAAAAAAAAAAGAAGAAGAAAGAAAGAAAGAAATTAACCAAGATTTGAATGAATGCTCACAGATTTGCAGGGAAGTGCTGTGATTAAAACTTCAAATTATAGTTGTCTCTGAAGGATAAAAGAGAATGAACTAAACAATTAATAAACAAGAAAACTTTGAAAAATTAAAAAGAAAGCAACTGGAATTCAAAATGTATGCCAAGGCTGGGCACAGTAATTATATCTATAATCCCAACTACTCAGGAGACTGAGGGAAGAGGTCTGAAAGTTTCAGGTGAGACCCTGTCTCAAAATAAAACTGAAAAGGGCTGGAGGGTGGGGATATATCCATGGTAGAGCAATAATATAGCATGTGACAGGCCCTGGATTCCACCCTCAATGCTGCAGTGGGGGCAAAAAAGGATGAAAGGAAGGAAGGGAGGAAGGGAAGGAGCGAGGGAAAAGAAAAGGTCCACCATGTCCCAAGGGGGGGAAAAACAACATCATAAAGACACATATATTAAATTTATTATTTTCTCAGAGCAGGGAAGGGTGATCTCTAAGCTACCCAAAAGAAAGAAGATATTAAAGAGTCAAAGTCTAAACAGATTAAAATGACCACATCAAGGTAAAAGACACAATGTGATCTCTGTACTGCATTTTCTTGGTAACAAAGTCTTCCAGAATTATGATGGTAGTGGTGGTTGTGAATGAATGAATGAATTTCAACTACCTACCTCTGCTTCAGAAATGACTAATCCAGAGTACTATGAAGTCAAAAGAAAATCTTATAATTTTGAGTTGTAGTAGGTAAATATTATGTTATATTCCCATTGTGATTAAAAAATAAATAAACAGGGGATACATGAGGGGAAAAAAGAGACATAGGCAATAAGACCAACAGAGAAAGAGGGTACAATCGACACACTACCTTATTTTCAGGGTAGGATATCAAAAGTTGTTGCTTTATATAGAGGCATAAATTCATCATAATGAAGTTGGAAAAAGGTGTATTGTTAACACACAAATCAACTTTCCTTTGTAGGTTCTTGAAAACACATACTTTATATGATTGTATATGATTGTATTACCTTATTATTGATATTATGAGGCACATTTACAATTTACATGCTTGGAATTAATGTTTAATAACTTTAATAAATACAGACAGTCCCCAACTTAAAAATGGTTTGAGTTAGGGTTTTTTTTAACTTTTAAGTGATGTAAAAGCCATACCATTTAGTAGAAATCATACTTTAAATTTTTATATTCTCCCAGATAGCAATATTAGGGTGATACTCTCTTGTGATGTGGGGCAGCAGCAGTGATCTGGTGCCCCCAGTCAGCCATGTGATCACAAGGGCACACAACTGATTCTACAGTCCATGCTGCGAAGCTATGCTGTTCAGGAATTTAGGTGCATTAAATGCATTCTCAATTTATGATATTTCCAACTTATGATGGGTTTATGTAAGTCAAGAAACATGGGTAATGATTCATTTGCACCTTACCTAGTAAACATCACACAGTTCGTTAAATTTTAAATTTGGAATTAACACCAAGTCTGCTTTTGATGCTCTTGAAGGATACTATTGTATTTAAAAGAGGAACTAGCACACAAAAACCACTATTGAAGAGAAAATTATTCTTAGTGGTGAATATTTTAAAAGAGTCAGATGTGATGATTTTAGAAAAGACCTTAAAATAAATAAGAAAAGCTGGCAAATAATGGAATAGTTGTTAATGAGAAGATTATGTATGTGCCTTGTGTTTAAATTTTAGTCTTAAATGTTACTATTTTCATAGTTGGAAACAAGAAAAGAACAGGCCCAAACACAAAGTATACTTTGTTTACAACTATACAGGTTATATTTATATAATTTATTGTATGTAGATGTATATACATATGTGTATATATATGTACATATGTGGAAAGAATTTACAGACATGAAAATAGAGTTTAGTGTTCAATTCTGTGTCTGGGAAGCTCATTATATACGAAATATAAAACTTTAAAATATAAAACTATAAAATTTAAAAACTTAAGTGGGACACAAAAGATTCATAGTTGACCTATTAAAAGGATATATTCAATTTTTCTTATCAAAGTATGAACAATCTTTAAGCAATAAAAATTTTTAATTAAATTACCTAGTAGAGTCCATTGACAGGCCAATTTAATTAATCTTAATGGTTAAATCACTGATTTCTAATTATTTGGACCCCAATTATATATGCCATTGTATGGCAATATGTTATAAAAATTTTAAAATAACCATGGATGATGTTTCCTTTCACTTTATAGCAGTGGTTTTAAAAACATTAAGAATAGTATATCTGAGGAAATCTTATGTGAAATTCCAATGCATAAAAATAGATAAGACTGAAAAGTGCAATTTTAAAACTCTGTATCACCATTCATGGTGGGATTTTTTTGTTTGTTTGTTTTTGTTTTTTTGCTAGACTTACACACATGAGGTTGTTTGTTTTAGTTTCTTGTCTGGCTGCAATATTCATAAGCCATCTCAAAGGGGGAAACTGACTTCTGTTAATATATAGAGTAAAAAAAAATCATATATATATGGTGTAGTAAGTCTTTCCACGAGCCTGGCCAATTTAGTCAGATATGGTGCCCTGCTTTTTTGTTCTTCCAATACAACTTCTGTTTAAATATAGAACTCTTTTTATAAATTACAAAGAGTAAGGGGGGAATGGTTGCTAGAAAAAAAATATGATATAATATTGCCGGGTGTGGTAGCACACGCCTGTAATCCCAGCAGCTTGGTAGGCTGAGGCAAGAGGATTGCAAGTTCAAAACCAGTCTCAGCAACTTAGTAAGGCCCTAAGCAACTTAGCAGGACCCTGTCTCTAAATATAAAAAGGGTTAAGGATGTGGCTCAGTAGTAAAGTGCTCCTGGGTTCAATCTCCAGCACAGAGAGAGAGATAGAGAGAGAGATAGAGAGAAAATGATCAAGGAATTTACAAAAATAAAAAAAATGGTCTGTGAGTTTATAAAATGACATTTGCTTTCACTCACAAGATAAACACTAATCAAATCAATACTGAGATACCATTTCTTACCCATCAGGCTGAGGAAACATTGAACAATACACTGAGAAACAGGTATTCTTATACATTGCTGGTGAATACAGTGGCATACATACCAAGAGTTGGGTGGGGGAAGCAAACCACCCTGATGTGCCAATAATAAGAGAGTTCATGTCCATAAGAATTTAAAATCTGGTCTGCATTTTATTATTATTTGCCAGCAATTCTAAACAATGTCAGTGATAAAATACTCCCTTAAAATAAAAACGTCTCTTAGAAGCTAAGCATAGTGGTGCACACCTGTAATCCCAGCTACTCAGGAGGCTAAAGCAAGAGAGTCTGGGCAATTTGTGGAGACCCTGTCTCAAAAAATTAAAAGGGCTGGGTAGTTCAGAGATAGGGCACTTGGTTAGCAGGCACAAGGCTGTTGGTTCTAAAATCTAAATAACTACTGCAATGACTGTTAAGCTTTAATAATATCATGTATGTAAGCTTCATTTAGCATACTTTTATTACTTATTTCTCAAACACTAAAATGAATTATATATGGAAGTTAACTTGGAGAACTTCTAGTTTAGCTTCTGATGCATACACTCAGTTAAACTTATTTCAAAAGTTAATTTTATAATATTTTGAGATCATTCAAGATCCCTCTGAATGAGGTTTACATCTTTAGTCCCTCTGATACCACATATTCTTGCAACTATACAGTAGATTCCAAATAATTAATCACAGTTGTATGCTAATTCTCCTTATTGGGTTTTTTTTTTTTTTCCCCTAGCAGGAAGTTTTAGATGAGTTAATCTGACACAAAAATATTTACAGACAATGAGAATCAGCCTTCATTGATGAACAGTAAAAAACAAAGCTTCAGGCCCGCTGACCTCCGCCCCAGAGCAGGAGACAGCAAGGACAGACCTGCCAACTCTGCCTGAGCCCAGGCCAGCCCAGGGTAGTCCCTCGGACCTTCACCCGAGCGCGGCCAGCCCCAGGTCAGTCCTGCCGACACCCGCTGGTGTGTGACCAGCCGCCAGCCAGCCCTACTGACCTCCGCCCCAGAGTAGGAGACAGCAAGGACAGACCCACCAACTCTGCTTAGAGTGCAGGCGGGCCGGGCAGTCCAGGGATCCTACATCAGAGTTCCACCAGGCCCAGGCTCCATCCAATCCCACTGACCTCCGCCCCACAGCAGGAGACAGCAAGGACAGACCCATCAACTCTGCTAGAGTGCAGGCAGGCCCAAGGTAGTCCCGGGGTCCTGCATCAGCATGCCACCAGGCCCAGGCTCCATCCAGTCCTGCCAACCTCCACCCCAGAGCAGGAGACAGCAGGGACAGACCTGCCAACTCTGCCTGAGCCCAGGCGGGCCCAGGGCAATCCCACTGACCTTCACCCCAGTGCGATTAGCCCCAGACCACCACAGGAGCTCAGACTCAACCAGTTCGGCCCGCACCAACCAGTGTGAACCCAGCTTCAGGTAGCATACTTTGAGGGTCAGTTGCAGGTTCTGATAGTCCAGCACTAAGGGGAGGCACAGACAACCTGCAAGGGTATTAAAAAAATATAGGAAAGAATCTGTAATAACTCAGATCTGCACTGCAAAAAGTAAAGCAAATAGACATCATGAAAAAACAGGGGAGGAAAATACCCCAAACAACCAGGATTCTACAATAGTAGAACCCATGCTCAGCGAAGTTGAAGAAATGTCAGAGAAGGAGTTCAGAAGGTGCATAATTAAAATGATCTGTAAATCAAAGAATGACCTAAATGAGCAAATACAGGCAAAAATTGACCACTACAACAAAGATATAAGAGAGCAAATACAGGTAGCAAAAGATTACTTCAAAAAAGAGATCGAAACTCTGAAAAAAAACCAGTCAGAAATCCTTGAAATGAAGGAAACAATTAACCAAATTCAAAACACAATTGAAGGCATCACCAACAGACTAGA
Source organism: Tamias sibiricus (assembly GCA_025594165.1). Taxonomy (NCBI): domain Eukaryota; kingdom Metazoa; phylum Chordata; class Mammalia; order Rodentia; family Sciuridae; genus Tamias; species Tamias sibiricus. The sequence goes on along the minus strand of CM046658.1, from coordinate 104,200,425 downwards.
TCAACTGGAAGAAAGAACTTCAGACAATGAAGAGAAAGTATATAATCTTGAAAATAAAGTTGACCACACAATGAAGACAGTAAGAAACCATGAACAGAACATCCAAGAAGTATGGGACAGCATCAAAAGACCAAATCTAAGAATAATTGGGATAGAAGAAGGCACAGAGCTTCAAACCAAAGGAAGGCACAACCTGTTTAATGAGATAATATCAGAAAATTTCCCAAGCATGAAGAATGTAATTGGACAACCAAATACAAGAGGCTTATAGGACATCAAATGTACAAAATTACAACAGATCTACACCAAGACACATTATAATGAAAATGCCTAGCATACAGAACAAGGATAGAATTTTAAAGGCTGCAAAAGAGAGGAATCAGATCACATATAGGGGGAGACCAATTCGTATCACAGCAGATTTTTCAATTCAGACACTCAAAGCTAGGAGATCATAGAACAACATATTCTAAGCTCTGAAGGAAAAGGGATGCCAACCAAGAATCTTACACCCAGCAAAATTAAGCTTTAGATTTGAGGACGAAATAAAAACCTTCCATGATAAACAAAAGTTAAAAGAATTTACAAGTAGAAAGCCAGCACTACAGAACATCCTCGGCAAAATATTCCATGAAGAGGAAAAGAAAAACAATGATAAAAATCAACAGAGGGTGGTATTACACTAAAGGAAGAGAACAATCAGAAGAGAAACCATGTCAAGGTAAATACCAGAAATAAAAATGGCTGGGAATACAAAACACATCTCAATAATAACTCTGAATGTTAATGGCCTAAACTCACCAATCAAAAGATACAGATTAGCAGATTGGATCAAAACAACAGACCCAACAATATGCTGCCTCCAAGAGACTCATCTCATAGGAAAAGACATCCATAGGCTGAGGGTAAAAGGTTGGGAAAAATCCTACCACTCATATGGACAGAGGAAACAAGCAGGGGTTTCCATCCTCATATCAAATAAAGTAGACTTCAAGCTAAAGTCAATCAAAAGGGATAAAGAAGGACACTATATACTGCTCAAGGGAACCATACACCAACAAGACTTAACAATTATAAATATATATGCCCCAAACAGTGGAGCATCCATGTTCATCAAACAAACTCTCCTGAAGTTTAAGAGTCAAATTGACCACAACACAATAATTCTGGGTGACTGTAACACACCCCCCTTTCACCACTGGATAGATCTTCCAAACAAAAGCTGAACAAAGAAACTATACAACTCAAAAATACAATAAACAACTTAGACTTAACTGACTTATATAGAATATTTCATCCTTCAACAAGTGAATACACTTTCTTCTCAGCAGCACATGGAACCTTCTCTAAAATAGACCATATACTAGGCCACAAAACAACTCTTAGCAAATATAAAAAAGTTGAGATTCTACCCTATATTCTATCTGACCATAATGGAAAGAAATTAGAAATCAATGATAAAATAAGAAATAAAAGCTACTCCAACACCTGGAGACTAAATAATATGCTACTGAATGAACAATCGGTTGCAGATGACATCAAAGAGGAGATTAAAAAATTCTTAGAGGTGAATGAGAACACAGACACAACATATCAAAATCTCTGGGACACTATGAAGGTAGTTCTAAGAGTAAAGTTCATTGCATTGAGTTCATTCCTCAAAAGAAGAAAAAGTCAACAAATAAATGACTTAAAATTACATCTCAAAGCTCTAGAAAAAGAAGAACAATCCAGTACCAAAAGTGGTAGAAGACAGGAAATATTTAAAATCAGAGCTGAAATTAATGAAATTGAAACCAAAGAAACAATTGAAAAAATTGACAAAAGAAAAAGTTGGTTCTTTGAAAAAATAAATAAAATTGACAGAACCCTATCCAGGCTAACAAAGAGAAGGAGAGAGATAACTCAAATTACTAATATATGTGATGAAAAAGGAAATATCACAACAAACACTATGGAAATACAGGAAATAATTCAAAATTATTTTGAAAACTTGTACTCCAACAAAATACAAAACACCAAAGGCATGAAGAAATTTCTAGAATTGTATGATGTGCCCACACTTCAGCAGGATGATATACATAATTTGAACAGACCAATTTCAAGCGACAAAATAGAAGATGCCATCAGAAGCCTACCAACCAAGAAAAGCCCAGGACCAGATGCATACACAGATGAGTTCTACAAGACCTTCAAAGAAGAACTGATACCAATACTCTTCAATTTATTTCAGGAAATAGAAAAAGTGGGAGTACTTTCAAACTCATTCTATGAGGCCAACATCACCCTGATCCCCAAACCAGGCAAAGACACATCCAAAAAAGAAAACTTCAGACCCATATCTTTAATGAACATAGATGCAAAAATTCTCAATAAAATTCTAACAAAACGAATACAGAAACATATCAAAAATATAATACACCATGATCAAGTGGGGTTCATTCCAGGGATGCAAGGATGGTTCAACATACGGAAAACAAAATGTAATTCACCACGTCAATAGACTCAAAGATAAGAACCATATGATTATCTCAATAGATGCAAAAAAAGCATTTGACAAAATACAGCACACCTTCATGCTCAAAACACTAGAAAAACTAGGGATAACTGGAACATATCTCAACATCGTAAAAGCTATATATGCTAATCCCCAGGCCAACATTATTCTAAATGGAGAAAAATTGAAAGCATTCCCTCTAAAAACTGGAACAAGACAGGGATGCCCTCTTTCACCACTTCTATTCAACATAGTAATTGAAATGCTGGCCAGAGCAATAAGACAGACAAAAGAAATTAAAGATATACAGATAGGTAAAGTAGAATTCAAATTATCATTATTTGCTGATGATATGATTTTATACTTAGAAGACCCAAAAAATTCTACCAGAAAACTTCTAGAACTCATAAATGAATTCAGCAAAGTAGCAGGATACAAAATCAACATCCATAAATCTAAGGCATTTCTATATATCAGTGACAAATCCACTGAAAGGGAAATGAGGAAAACTATCCTGTTTACAATAGCATCAAAAACAACAAAATACTTGGGAATCAACTTAACCAAAGACGTGAAAGACCTCTATAATGAAAACTACAGAACACTAAAGAAAGAAATTATGGAAGACCTTAGAAGGTGGAAAGATCTACCCTGTTCTTGGATAGGCAGAACTAATATTGTCAAAATGACCATACTACCAAAAGCACTATACAGATTTATTGCAATGCCAATCAAAATCCCAATGACATTCCTCATAGAAATAGAAAAAGCAGTCATGAAATTCATCTGGAAAAATAAGAGACCCAGAATAGCTAAAGCAATCCTTAGCAAGAGGAGTGAAGCGGGTGGCATCACTATACCAGACCTTAAATTATACTACAGAGCAATAGTAACAAAAACAGCATGGTATTGGCACCAAAATAGGCTGGTATACCAATGGTACAGAATAGAGGACACAGAGACTAACACATATAATTTCAGTTGTATTAGACAAAGGTGCCAAAAAACATACATTGGAGAAAAGATAGCCTCTTCAACAAATGGTGCTGGGAAAACTAGAAATCCATATGCAACAAAATTCAACTCAAAGTGGATCAAGGATCTAGGAATTAGACCAGAGACACTATACCTAATAGAAGAAAAAGTAAGCTCTAATCTCCAACATGTTGGATTAGGCCCCAAGTTCCTTAATCAGACTCCTATAGCAAAAGAATTATTATCAAGAATCAATAAATGGGATAGACTCAAATTACAAAGCTGCTCCTCAGCAAAAGAAACAATCAGTGAGGTGAATAGAGAGCCTTCTAATTGGGAACAAATTTTACCATATGCACGTCAGAGCACTGATCTCTAAAACATATAAAGAACTCAAAAATCATAACACCAAAAAAAACAAATAACCCAATTAATAAATGGTCCAAGGAACTGAACAGACACTTCTCAGAAGAAGATACACAATCAATCAACAAATACATGAAAAAATGCTCAACCTCTCTGGCAATTAGAGAAATGCAAATCAAAACCACTCTAAGATTTCATTTCACACCAGTCAGAATGGCAGCTATTAAGAACACAAACAACAATAAATGTTGGAGAGGATGTGGAGAAAAAGGCATACTCATACATTGTTGGTGGAACTGCAAAATGGTGCAACCAATATGGAAAGCAGTATGGAGATACCTTGGAAAACTTGGAATGGAACCACCTCATGACCCCAGCTATCCCACTCCTTGGTCTTTACCCAAAAGACCTGAAAACAGCATACTACAGGGACACAGCCACATCAATGTTTATAGCAGCACAAGTCACAATAGCTAAACTGTGGAACCAACCTAGATGCCCTTCAGTAGATGAATGGATAAAGAAAATGTGGTATATACACACAATGGAATATTACTCAGCAATAAGAGAGAATAAAATCATGGCATTTGCAGGAAAATGGATGGAGTTAGAGAATATAATGCTAAGTGAAGTTAGCCAATCCCAAAAAGCCAAATGCCAAATGTTTTCTCTGATATAAGGAGGCCAATTCACAGTCGGGTTGGGATGGGGAGCATAGGAGGATTAGAGGAACACTAGAATGGCAAATGGGGAGGGAGGGGAAGGGAGGGGTCAAAAGGGTGAAGGAAAAAAAAAAAAGGTGGTAGAATGAGATGGATATCATTACCCTAAGAGCATGTATGAAGTCACGAATGGTGTGAATATACTTTGCATACAACCAGAGAATTGTAAAAAAGTGCTCTATATGTGTAATATGAAATGTAATGCATTCTGCTGTCCTTTATAACATCTTAGAATAAAAAATAAATAAATTTTAAAAATAAAAAAAAAGAACATAGAGGGGGGAGGGGGGGAGAGGGCAAGAGGCTAGGAACAATGGCAGACTGAGTTAGCCATGATTACCCTAAATACATGTATAAAGACACAATTGTTGTAAAAATACTTTATATAAAACCAGCAACTTGAAAAATTGTGTTCTTTATATGTAATATGAAATGTACTCTGCAAACCTGTATAACAAATTAGAATAATAAAAAAATAAAAAATAAAATTCAAATCAGAAATATAAAATTAAAAAAATAACAAAGCTTCAAAATTGTTAAAGAACAGTACATGGAAACTGTGGTAAAGATCATTAACTGTACAACAATACAATCTAAGAAAATGGACATTTACATAAGAAAAATAAAAAACTGAAGAATGCTAAGAGAGACTACAAAAGATGCTGCTCTTTATATTACTGAAGAAATCAAAAGGGCAGTGTTTACTTGAGTACCTAGTTAGAAATCAGTGGATCAAATATCACCAATGTTTACCAAGATTCAGTCATTTTCCAGACTCTACAAAAACAAAAAACAAAAAAAAACAAAACTTTAGAAGTTTTTTTGTTTTGTCCTTTTTTTAAACAAAGTATAATAAGAATCTAAGTTTCATTTTCTGGTGAAGATATTTTAGTAAACATTTTCTGTAATGTAATATGTATTTTACTTTGTTTTTTTGGTATGATCACATATTCAATATTCAATAAAAGAAAATATTTAATGTTTACATCTTATTTCTATCCATTATCATATGCATTTCATTTCATGTTTACTACTGAAAATAATTTTGTCATATAAAAGAGGAATGTATCATAAACAAACTGTCTTGCCGCAGGCACCAAACACATACTAGTTATGTTGTGGAGTACAAAATGACATGACCAATATGGAAGATAAAATAATGAATTATTTTATTCTGCAGGTAACAGTCATAGTTACTGCTAGAGACTACATGATTGCATTCCCCCTTCAACCCACAAATTCACTGGTGAATTCTAAAGTGGGACCTTTGAGAGGTGATTAGCTCATGATGGTTCCAATGAGTGCATTACTGCCCTTACAAAAGAGATCTCAAAGAGTGCCTTTGTCCCTTCAGCCATATTGAAGACACAGTAAAAAGATGGCCATCTTTCTTTATTTTTCTTAATGGTGCTGGGGATTGAACCTAGGGCGTTGTACACACTAAGCAAGTGCTGTACCACTGAGCTGTATCCCTAGCTCTTAAAAAGATGGCCTTCAATGAATCAGGAAGTAGATTCTCACCAGGCATCAAATTTGATGCCACCTTGATCTTGTACTTCCCTGCCTCCAGAAATATGAGAAATATATGTTTAAGCTATCCACTCTATGGAATTTTTGTTACAGTATTCTTAATGGATTAAATAGTTATATAACAACAAACAAACAATAGGAGGTTGTCAGAAATAAGTAAGAATGGTTAGCTATGCTGGGCGCGGTGGCGCACGCCTGTAATCCCAGCACTTTGGGAGGCTGAGGCAGGAGGATCATGAGTTCAAAGCCAGCCTCAGCAATGGCGAAGCACTTAGCAACTCAGTGAGCGCGGTGGCGCACGCCTGTAATCCCAGCACTTTGGGAGGCTGAGGCAGGAGGATCATGAGTTCAAAGCCAGCCTCAGCAATGGCGAAGCACTTAGCAACTCAGTGAGACCCTGTCTCTAAATAAAATACAAAAAAGGACTGGGGATGTGGCCCAGTGGTCGAGTGCCCCTGAGTCCAATCCGGTTAAAAAAAAAAAAAAAAGAATGGTTAGCTATGGTAGAAATGTTGAGGAGTGAAGTAGAGGGTAGAAATAGAAAATAGAAGCAAAAATTCTCTAACTATACTTCATATCCATATAGTTTGACTTCTGAACCAACAAATGTTTTACATGTTTAAGAAAATTAAGCTAAATAAAAGAAAGCAATAAGCAAACGTTAACTGAAAATAAGTAGAGATAAATGAATTTAACTATTTATCAACTTGGTAATATAACCACATGAAAATCACACAAATATTTCAAGATCCTTTTTTTTTTTTTGGTGGTGCTGGGGATTGAACCCAGTGGCACTCTACCAGCAGCTCAGGAAGCTGAGGCAAGAGGATTGAGAGTTCAAAGCCAGGCTCAGCAACTTAGTGAGGCCCCAAAAAAGGGTTTGGGGATGTGGCTCAGTGGTTAGGTGCCCCTGAATTCAATCCCTGGTACCCCACGCCCAACAAAAATACTGAAAAGAAATCTTTACATTCACCTAGTGGTTGTGTAGTATTATCATTGGGTTTTGCAAATTTTAAGCTATTTTATTTATACTGTAGAATATAGCAAGTAATTATGTGACTATTATGAAGAACCAAAATGCTCAATGGAAGATAAAAAATACAACATAAAATTGTAATGCTAAATTTACATAGATACAAAGATGAACCCATGCCTTTAAAAATACACCTTTATATAAACAATTAGAAATATGCATATCCTAATGAAATACACTAGAAGTAATGACACCCCAGTAGTGATGAATATCTCTAGTACTCATATTGCTTTCTAAATACTCTTCTCCATTAAGAGGAACCAGAACTCCTTAGAGAAACTACTGGTTCCAGGTCTGGGGCAGGAAAAGTGTAGGTGAATCTACGTCATTATATTTTTCAAGAAAGTAAAGAAATACTCCGAGACTAATAGAGGGCTGTCAAAGCTTTCTGAGGCTCACACTAGCTATTTGAGAGAATTTGAATATCCAAAAGAATAATGACTAAAACTGATTGTAATGAACTGAAAAAATAAAAGAGAAGGAAAAAAGGAGCATATCTCTACCCAGTGGAGGTGACTATAACACCAAACTTCCTTTTCTCAAAACCTCAAACAAGGGCTGGGGTTGTAGCTCAGCATGTGTGAGGCACTGGGTTCAATCCTCAACATCACATAAAAACAAATAAATAAAGGTATTGTGTCCATTAACAAATAAAATTATTTTTTTGAAACTCTAACTAAAAGAAAAAAAAATTTAGTACTTACCCTGCCTTTTGGGGAAATAATTGTTATTCATTTCCAGTTGAAGAGAGAATTTCTCCTTTGCCTAAGAATGCCAGTTAACAATGTAGAAGAAATGTCAGAATTCCTAATTCCAGCCAGGTGCAGTGGCGCATGCCTGTAATCCCAGCTCTTGGGAGGCTGAGGCAGGAGGATCTCGAGTTCGAAGCCAGCCTTAGCAATGGTGAGGCACTTAGCAACTCAGTGAGACCCTGTCCCTAATAAGAAAAAAAAGGTGGGGGCTGGGATGTGGCCCAGTGGTGGAGTGCCCCTGAGTTCAATCCCTGATACAAAAAAAAAAAAAAAAAGAATTCCCAATTCCAAAATAAATAATTAAGGCAAAAATCATCAGTAGATGCTAAGCTGTTTCAAATGAAATTATTCCCCAAAGATTACTTGCTAATATTAAAGTATACAAAAAAATCAAACTCGGTATTATCAATGGTGGGACTATCTGACAGCCTCCTGATGCAATGCAGCATAAAGTGTATAATACCCCTGTGAAGTATCCTTGCCAAAATGTCTAATCTGAATGTCACCTGCCTTTAGATGTATGTTCTAGTTTACAGGAATTCTAAAGGATTAAGGAATATAGTGTCAAGATAAATGACACTATGAGGAGACAAATCAGACTAACAGAGAATTTTAAAAATTGTTAAAATGCCAAGCCGGGCACGGTGGCGCACGCCTGTAATCCAGCACTTTTGGGAGGCTGAGGCAGGAGGATCATGAGTTCAAAGCCAGCCTCAGCAATGGCGAGGCACTTAGCAACTCAGTGAGACCCTGTCTCTAAATAAATTCAAAAAAAGGGCTGGGGATGTGGCCCAGTGGTCCAGCGCCGCTGAGTTCAATCCCAGGTACCACAAAAAAAAAAAAAAAAAAAAAAAAAAAATTGTTAAAATGCCTATGTTCCCTATTATGTATAAATGTATAATTACAAGGCATGTTCCCTATTATGGTATAAATGTATAATTACAAGGCACCAGTAAAAGGCCCATATTTCCCTCAAAAAAAGGTGCAAAATTATTCTGGAATAAAATAAATTAAATAGGTATAACACTTACAGGCAACACATAAACCTTGGTTAGATCCTGTTAGGAGAAAAAAAATCTGTAAAAAATTCTTGAGATAATTAGGGGAATTTGAATACAGACTGAATAGTAGGTGATATTAAGAAGTTATTGTCAAATTTTTTATGTATGATGGGCTATTATAGTTCTACTAGGAAATATATGCTGAATATTTTAGGGATAAAGAGTCATAAAATTTTCAATTCTTTGAAATGGTTTGGCAAAACACACAGAGTTAGATGAGTGTGGAATCTAGGTGGTGGTTCATGGATACTCATTTTCCTATTCTTTCAATAAGAAGTTGAGAGCTAGAGATGTAGCTCAGTGGTAGAGCACTTGCCTAGGATGAGCAAGGCCCTGTTTTTGATGTCTAGCAAAAGAGAAGCAAACAAAAATGTGCACATACACTTCATTAGTAAACACAATAGTAACAAATCCTAATAATATGTACTTACAGGACACAATCCATAAAGACTCAAGAACTCATTTGATATTCTCTTCCATCCTGCCAATTAGAAATCAATTTTACATCTTTTTATTTCCCCTACTCAGAAACAAACCAGGGGAAAGTAATCAGCAACATCTTCTCTCCATTAGCAAAACAACTTCTCTGCAGTTCTGAATTTTATCAACAGGCAAAGGATTTTCTTTCATCTGATTGCCTACTTTACCTCTGCCCAAGCTAACATAAATGCTGTTGTACTGAATGCTGGAAGTTTTCTAAACCCTCCACTTGGTACCAAGTTTTACACCTTGCCTTTTTCTTTTGTGTTGTCTTATTTTTCATTTTTCATTGATATATAATAAATGTACGTATTTATGGGGTACAATGTGACGTTACCATTCCAGTATACATTGTATGATGATCAAATTGGGGTAATTAGCATTTTTATCACCTTAAACATTTATCATTTCTTTGTGGTGACATTAAAAATTCTCTCTTCCTGCTATTTTGAAACACAATGCATTATTGTTAACTATATCCAACCCTACTGTGCAACAGAACACCAGAACCTATTCCTCCTAACTATAACGTTGTACCTACTGACCAACATCTCCCCACCCCCCATATTCTCCTCAGCCTCTGGAAACCATTAACAATTCTACTCTCAACTTCTGTGAGATCAACTTTTTCAGAGTGAACCATGGTATTTCTCTTTGTATTTACCTTGGCTCAGCCTCCCTAATGCTGGGACTATTGGCATGGGCCACTGCACCCAACTTAACTCACATATTAAACTTTCTTCTTAATCATCAAATACTGTTGATATCATCTTCTAAATATTTCTCAAAATCATTCAGTTCTCCCCTTTTCAACAACCATTACTCTAATTCAGGTCACCATCCTCTTTGACCCAATTAACCAACAGTTTCAGAACTGGACTCCCTGCCACCAGCCTTTTTTTTTTAAATGAAGTCAGGATGATTTTCCCAAAGCACAATTCTGATCACATCATACTTCTGCCTTTACATATAACCACCCGATGGTTTCCAAATTAATTTAGAATAGCATTCAAATCCCTTAATATAGTCTGCTGTCTTACCTATTGCCACTCTGTAGTTCTCCCCTCCATACTCCATACTCACTGTTAATTCTTAGATTCCCCAAACATAAGGCTCTCTTTTGTTCCTGGGCTTTGAATGTGAGGCTTCTTTTCTCTGGAACACTGTTCCAGCAATCCCTTGTTTGGTTGTCTCACACACCCTCCACACCTACATTCATGTCTCTACATGGATGTTCTTTCTTGGAGGAAGCCTCCCTGATCTCCCAATTCTTTTATCTGCCCCTCGTTTGCTCCCCTAGTACCCTGTAATCCCCTTATCACATATGCCCACATGCCTTATCACACTGTACTACACCTGCCTAATTATTTTCCTGCATCAGTCCTAACTGTAAACACCAGAATAGGAAAAATTTAGCAAAAGTTCAATAAATACTTCAGAATTAATAAAATGCAACAGAAAAACTTAAAGCCTTTGTCCAATAAAACAACCTTTTTGGTCTAATCGTATTTTCTTCTTTATAAAACTAATCTTATCCTCTGGAATATTCTACTCAAAACATTTACTTTTATGGTTTTCCAAATGACCCAAATTATCTCCATTATTCATTTATCTTTCAAAACCCTGAACTGCAATAGTTAAGTGAAAACTACAAAGAGGAAATACAGTTTAACAAAGTCTACTACCTTTTAATCTCTAAATGCAGTTCTCAAAAGAACATTTACAAAGCAGTTGCCCTAGACTCTTCAAAAATGTCAATGTCATGAAAAGACCAAGGGGGGGGGGAGGAGAAAGGGCAGGAAGACTAGTCTAAACTAAATGATTGAAAAGTCTGGGCAACTAAATAAAAAATGATTCTTCTTTGTATCCCAGATTTTTAAAAGGAGAGAGAAAGGAAAGAAAAAGACCATTAAGGATACTTTTAGAATAACTGGGAAAACCGAACCATCACCTGTATATTAAGTGCTTTTATTATCTCCTTCTTACATTTCTTGGTTGTGATAATGACATTGTGGTTATATTTTAAAAAATCTGTATTCTTAGGAGATATGTGCTGAAGTGTTATGATAACTGCACTTCACTTTACTTTCAAGGAGTCTAGTGTAAAAAATCACACACACACTAACACACGGGAGGGGGGGGGTATGACAGCCAGGCAGTACGGATACTTACTTGTTCTTTTTTTTTTTTTTTTTAACCATTTTTTGTAAGTTTGGGCTTTAGAAAAAGGGAAGGAAATAGCTAACATTTATTGAGCAATTACTATTGGCTGGTCGCTTTCCTAAGATATTATATATCAACTCACTTTATCCTCACAAGACCCTTTTGAGGTGAGTACCATATTACTATTAAAGAAGTGTAGCCAGAGGCAATGAAAGTTTACGTATTTTACCCAGTCACACAGCTAGTTGTATACTGAGGTTAAAAAAAAAAAAGTTTGGCCTCTAAGAGAACAAAAGGCAAAGACAGGCAGAGAGTAACTATAAATAAATAAGAAACTAGGGGCTAGGGTTGTGGCTCAGCGGTAGAGTGCTGGCCTAGCACGTGTGCGGCCCGGGGTTCGATCCTCAGAACCACATAAAAATAAACGTATTGTGACAACAATAAATGTTGGAGAGGATGTGGGAAAAAAGACACACTCATACATCGCTGGTGGGACTGCAAAATGGTGCAACTATTATGGAAGGCAGTATGGAGATTTCTTAGAAAACTGGGAATTGAACCACCCTATGACCCAGCCATCCCACTCCTGGGTCTATTCCCAAAGGACTTAAAAACAGCATATTACAGTGACACAGCCACTTCAATGTTTATAGCAGCACAATTCACGATAGCTAGATTGTGGAACCAACATAGATGTCCCTCAGTTGATGAATGGATAAAGAAAATGTGGTACATATACACAATGGAATTTTACTCAGCAATAAAAGAGAATAAAATAATGGCATTCGCAGTAAATGGATGAAGTTGAAGAATATAATGCTAAGTGAAGTTAGTCAATCTCAAAAATCCAAATACCGAATGTTTTCTCTGATCTAAGGAGGCTAATCCACAGTGGTGTTGGGTTGGGGTACATAGGAGGATTAGAGGAATGCTAGAAAGGTCAAAGGGGAGGGAGGGGAAGAAAGTGAGCAAGAGGGGAGGGAGGGGAAAAAAGAAAAGGTGGTTGAATAAGATGGATGTCATTATCCTAAATGCATGATTGAAGATTTGAATGGTACGAATATACATTGTATACAAACTGTTTTGTAAAAAGATGTTCTATATGTTTATTATGAATTATAATGCATGCTACTATTATAAATACAACAACTTTGAATAAAAAAATAAAATAAACATATTGCGTACAACTAAAGCAAATAAATAAATATTTTTAAAAAATAAGAAACTAAAAGACTCACATATGGCAATGCAAGAATTTAAAGCAAAGGGAAAGAAAAGTTAGAGTAGTCCCATCCCAGAGCCATGGGTTTTCCTTGCTACCCTGGTACTGATAATTGAACTCAGGGCCTCAAACATGCTAGGTAAGTTCTCTACTGCTGAGCTATATCCCTAGCCCCTGGAGCCATGTTCTAGTGTCTTTTGTGGAGGTGTGGGCATGAGAGAAGAATCTGGGATAAGGTTAGAGATACACTGGTGCAATCATCTTAGAGCAACAGGGACTAGAAGACAAATTCCAAATGTAGGTTCAGATTGTCACTCCAAAAAGAAAAAAGGAAAAAAATAAGAAAGGAAAATTAATTAATAAATTTATGAGTTAAAAAATTTAGGAGTATAGGTGAAAACAAAAAGACAACTGTAAGAATGAAACAGGAAACAATGATCATTGATTTTTTTATGTTAAATTTTACATAAAATTAAAAAAATGATTACTACTAGTTCTAGATAGTAAGGGTAGTACTAAAGGCAAGTTTTCTCTTTTCTTTTTGTACTGGGAATTAAACCAGAAGCTTTGCCAATGAGATGCATCGCCAGTTATTTTTATTTTTTATGTTGATATAGAACCTCATTAAGTTTCTGCAGCAGGCCTCAAACTTGATCCTCCTGCCTCAGCCTCCCAAGTCTCTGGGATTACAGGTGTGGGCCACTGCACCAGGATAAAGGCAGGTTTTTCTTAAAGTCAGTTACTAAAATGTTTCTGGTGCTTCTAAGCAGGGAGAGTATAAATAAGTTCCAACATTTATTCCAGTATTTATCATAGCTAGGAACAATACAATTAAGTACACCCTCTCCTTCCCTAGCATAGAAATCTGAAAGAAAAAAAAAAAAGGAACACTAAAACATTTTTAAGCTCTAAGATTACTGTGTCCAGAGAACATATACAGGTACATAAATAGTAGCAGAAAGAAATATATTGTAAAACCTTTTATAAAATGCAATTTAACAAAATAATGTCCCCTGTATTAATTTATGAAAAACTTCTTAATTTATATTTCTATCAATTTGGTAGAATATGGGCTTTTGTCTGGTTCATTTCTATGTTCCAAATATCTAAGAAACAGATAAAGGTATCCAGTGGGCATTCAAATACCTGCTGAACTTATACATGAAGAATAAATTCACAAAACTTAAAAGTTTATGAAACTTCCACATGAAGAATTGAGAAAAATAAATCCACAATATATATTTTATAGCATGTAATTTTACAACTGCTATTAAAAAGCATACATTTTAAAAGTTAACATGCTTGTAATATTGAAAGTTAAAACTATAGACTGGGGTTGTGGCTCAGTGGTAGAGCTCTTGCCTAGCATGTGAGAGGCACTGGGTTCTATTCTCAGCACCACATAAAAATAAATAAAAGTCCAACAACAACTAATAAAATATTTTTTAAAGTCTAAACTACATTTACATTTATTTAAACCATATTAGCTATCATTAAAACAGACATGAATTTATTGCTGTCTTCCCAAGCTATCATAATTATGATAAACTTTACCCATAAGCATTTCAAATTATACTGCATATGCACGGAAAAGAGTTAACATAGCAGGCCTGTGACTGCTATCTTTAGAAAAGCCTGCTTATAAATAAACTTGGATTTGGGGAGGGTTTTCACTTACCATTTCTTGACAAGGAAGTCTCACTGTGCCTGAACTGTGGAAACCCTATGGTCTGTCATCCCTCTAGGAGTCTGAAATTCTCGTAGGTGCTAGGTTGGGGACACCTATGTGATTAGTCTCTGTAAAATCTCTGGCCACTGAGTCTCTATTGAGTTTCCCAAGTACACATTTCACATGTGCTATCACAACTTGATACTGGAGGAATTAAAAGGTATCCTCTGTGACTCCACTGGGAGCATGAGGCTGGATTCCTCAGACTTTGCACCACTGGCCTTTTCCCTTTACAGTAATACACCAGAGCTGTAAGTGGGACTATATGCTGAGTACTGAGAGTCCTTCCAGCAGATTACCACACCTAGAAGTGGTCTTGGAGACCTATGAAACAGCATGTTGTATCAGAGAATAGTCCCATTTTGTAGGATAATAAAAAGTTTAAAAAATCAACACATTTCCGAAAAAAAGTCATATCAAAAAGAAGTTTAAGCCAGTCATGGTGTCACACACCTGTAATCCCAGCAACTAGAGAGGAGTTGTAGGCCAGCCCCAGCAACTTCTCAAGACTCTGTCTCAAAATGAAAAAAAAATTAAAAAGGGTTGGGAATGTAGCCCAGTGGTAGAATGCCCCTGGATTCAATCTCTGGCATCACCACTAAAAAAGGAAAAGAAAAATAAAGAAATATAATAAGAATCATTAAGATTTTATCTTTGGATTATTTTTATAATAATTGCTTCCATCCAATAGTCAATGTAGACTTCCCTTATGAGACAAGGAAGTAGAAAGATAATTAATTATGAGAAAATCAATAATACTTTGAAGCTATGGACTAGGTCACAACCTCAAAATTAATGGAATTAAGAAATCTCATTTATAAGCTGGGCGTGATGGCACACACCTGTAATCCCAGCACTTGGGAGGCTGAGGCAGGAGGATTGCGAGTTCAAAGCCAGCCTCAGCAATGGCAAGGCACTTAGCAACTCAGTGAGACCCTGTCTCTAATAAAATACAAAAAGGGGCTGGGGATGTGGCCCAGTGGTCGAGTGCCCCTGAGTTCAATCCCCGGTACCACCCCCCCCAAAAAAGAAATCTCATTTATACACACACACACACACACACACACACACACATACCCAAGTTCAAATAACCCCAAGACACATATCTCTAGAACGGTTTCTGAAGCTCAAAGATTACATTTTGAAAACCAGAATTCCTAAGGCTTTTGTTTCTGTTGGTACAGACAGGATTAAGGTGATGTCAGAAGGCATCAGTGCCCAGTTTTTCCCCCTCTTAAAATTATATTAGCTCATAGCAATAGAGGAAACAACTGTTGTTCATTCTTCTGAAAAGTTAAAACTTGAAAACAGTATATAACCAAACATTGGTTAGCTGCTTCCTGCATTACATTTTCTATTGATAAATAAGCAATAAGAACTCTTAGACATTGTCTCACAATTAAGTATATTTTATATAATATTAAATAACATACTAAATAAATATAATTTTAAATTAAATTGGTTAGAATTAGGATCCTTTTAGAGATAAAATACAATACACACTTCTTATCTATCACTGAAAATATACTTTGGGGCAATTCCAGTAGCCACAGAAAGATTAGGTGCATTTGCCCAAACTTTAAATCACAGTATGAATGGAGGCAACTATTAAATGGGAATGGGGGTAGGAGATATGCTTTTCTAATTATGGTTGAAATGCTACTCTAATCAAACTGCCATGCTTAGGATCTAAATAATTATGCTTTTATTGCATGATATGTGGACATGCAAGAAAAAAAAAGAAACTAAGGTTCCTTTCTGATATGACTTTAACTACTTCTCCTTTCCTAGCTAACTAAACTGGAATTAAGTATGAAGCCAATCACAATGCTCAATGGAAAGCTTATACATTGCTTATACAAATAAAAAACAGCTGGTTACTACTTATTGAATTTATAAAGCCATATTCTAAAATAAACATCACAACAAATAAAACCACTCAAATCAAGCACAGTGAATAAAAACTATAGCCATAAATATAAAACTTCATTAAATCACTTAATTCAGTCAATGTGAATGAATTAAAGCCAGGACACAAAGATATGGTCTTTGTCTCTGAGAACTTATGGCAGAGCAGAGGTGACCACTTACATTGCCAATCTAAGAGATTTAGGGGCACAAAAGAGGATGTGGTCTATTTTAGCAATATTAAAGAATGTAATAATAGAGGAAAATCTTCCCTGCAAGCAATGAAGAATCATTAAAGAGTTAAAAGAAAAGGCATTAGGATCAAATTTCTGTTTTTAAACACATCACTGGCAGTAAAGTGAAAAATACATCAGGAGGAAGTGAGGTACAATAATCCACGCTCTGGAATAATTCCCACATATTTAGCTGGGAGGAATAAGCCAAGAGAATGTAGGGAAGATCAGATTTTGTGACTGAATTGTTTAACACTTATTGAGTTTAACATGCTATGAAATGCACAAGTACAGATAGATGACCACTCTGCCACCAGACCTAAGAAGCCTCATACTCACTGAGACCAGCCTGAAGATTCTAATTCTACTGTCCTTCCTATAGAATTAATTGGACACCACTTTCCTAGCCTTGTATTTGAATACATTACCAGGGTAACTCCATGTACAACCACAAGAATAGGATCCTAAGTAGAGTAAGTTATACTCTCTGTAAGCATAATTTGCCAAAATACATTCTACTGTCATGTATAATGAAAAAGAACAAATAAATAAAAAGATTCTGAATTAATGGTGTCAACATTTAGATAAGAGAAGCTATAGACATAGGTGAGGTAATCAAAGATTTACTAGAATAAGAAAGAAATGCAAAAGTACAGAACCCTAAAGGACACTTAAATTTTAAGGGAGAGAGATTGAAAGAGATACCATACCTGCTAGGTGTCCTAGGCATTTTCACTATTATTATTTCTTCACTAGGGACACATTCAACAGATATGAAAAATATACTTTTTTTTCTTTTATCATATTATTTATAAAAGTAATTCTCTCAAATGAGGGCAGTTCTGTTCCCCAGGAAACATTTGGCAATTTTGGAGACCTTTTTGAAAATAAAAGTTTTACTTTAGAACAGTTTCAGATTTACAGAAAAATTGCAAAGATGGTACAGAGAATTCCCACATACCACACCAATTCCTCTTATTAACATATTACATTACTATGTCACAATTCATGAGCCATACTGACACATTATTATTAACTAAAGTTCATATTTTACCCACATATCCTAATTTTTTACCTACAGTCCTTGTTTCTGTTCCAGGATTCTGTTCAGGAAATGACATTACAGTTAGTTGTCATGTCTCCGCAAGCTTTTTTCGGGAGGTACCAGAGATTGAACTCAGGGACACTCGACCATGGAGCCCCATCCCCAGTCCTATTTTGTATTTTATTTAGGCTCTCACTGAATTGCTTAGCCCTTGCCGTTGCTGAGGCTGGCTTTGAACTTGTGATCCTCCTGCCTCAGCCTCCCAAGCTGATGGGATTACAGGCCTGCACCTGGCACACTCCTCAAGCTTCTAAGACTCAAGGTTTTTAACAGTTTCTTAGGCCTTCCTTGTGTTTTAAATATTTTGAGTAGGTAGGTATTCTATCCCTCAACTGGGATTTACTGATGCTTTCCTCATGATGACACTGGGGTTGTGTGCTTTGGAAAGGAAGACTTCTGAAGCACAGTATCACTGTCATTAATTCATATCAATGAGATATATATATATCTATATGTAGATATAGATATCAGTATGACTCATCGCTGTTGACATTAACTTTTATCACCTGGCTGAAGTAGTGTGCCAGACTTCTCCTTTCCAGACCATACTCTTCAGAAGGAAGTCACTATGAGAAGCTCATATTTAAGGAATGGGAGTTAGGTTTCACACCTTGAGGGTACACACTTACATAATTTTAATTCCTCTGCATAGATTTGTCTGTTATGCACTCTTATTAATTTATACAATCATTTATTTATGTCAATATGGATGTATGGAGATTTATGTAATACTCTTGAGTTATAATCCAATGTTTTATTTAATATTTGAGCTATTTTGTTGTTTAAACTATTCTAGCTTTGGCTGTTGGAGCTCTCCAGTTAGCTGCTCTATGTCCCTCTGGCATACTATTATCATTGTGGAATTTTCTGTCCTCCCTTTCTCCTGTCCCTTTTTTGAGGACTCTTTTACTTTCTGGCACTACAAAATGCTCCAAGCTGATGTTGTAGTTTTTTGACCCAGCCCTAGCATCTGACATTTCTCCAAGGAGCACTGGTTTCTTAGCTGGAAAATGGTATTAGAGATCAAGATCTGAAGACAATGTGTCCTCATTGCTAGTGGAGTGTCATTGCTTCTAGATCCTATACTTTGACAGAGCAAAGAGATGTATTAATCTGTGTGTAAACATCAATAAATATTTCTAATATTTCTCTGTGTAACTCTCATTAAACTAAAACATGAAGTCACAGATGTTAGAGACATATTTCATTGCCACAACTAGAGGGTGCTATAAGCACCTAGTGTGTAGAGCCAGGTATGCTGCTAAACACCCTACACTATACTGGCCAGTCCTCCAGAAGAAATAATTATTTGATCCAAAATGGCAATAATTGAAAGTCAGGTTGAAGACTCCTTACCTTTATTTTACTTTACTTTATACTTCACTTTATTTTATTTGAGACAGAGGTCTTGATATGCTGTCCAAACTTGATATGCTGCTCTCAAACTCCTGGACTTCTCCTGCCTCAGCTTTCTGAGTACAGATTCATGCAGAGGAGAAATTTTTATTCAGAGGCCAAAATCAACAATTATTTGACTAGCTATATTGAATCTATACATGAGATTTACTTGTACAGCTGCACAACATGCTTTAAAATATCAGGAAAAGGTTGACAATTAGAGTATTGATTCAGAACTACTAGATGTCATAAGTTATTAAAGTATGAAAGTACTCTCTTGTTCTTCAGATTTTGCATTTTAGTATTATTTTTTTGCCATCTGTCATATCCTGGAAGTATGTTCTGTGTTTGGAACTTGGAATTGTAGTTTAAGACAGCTACAAGAGTGTAAATGCCTTCCATTGTCATTAAGTAGACTACTCCAAAGAGGACACAATGAAAAGAACAGACCATAAAAAATATTAAAAATTATAACCTCAAAAGAATATTTTAATTTTTCTCCCTTACAAATTTAACAAACTATCTTCTGAGAAGAATGGAATGGCCACAAAAAGCTGCAGAATATTTTGTAGAAAGTAGTTTTTCCCCCCTAATTTTCAAATAGAATACTCCAAAATACTTAGATGTTTAAGTGTTTGCCACAAAAAATTATGCTTGAATTATGCTCTATTCAAGGCCTGCAATTTACACTTAAAGTCAAATGGAGAGGACTTAATATTCCATTTTTAAATCTCCTAGTTAGCTTTCTTTTAGAATACAAAATTAATATGCTTAAACATCTGCAAAGCATAACCTTGACTTCTTGTTATTTTTGAGAAAAAGGAAAAAAAATTTTATTGCTTTGCTTGTAGCAAAGGAGAAACACAGGGGACTCCTGTCCCAAAGGCTATGATTCTGCCCATCAGCAGGAACAGGGGGCTTCTAAAGAGGTGATTCAAAGGCTTCATTCCATTTGTTTTCTGTTGGAGTTGTAATTCACTTGTTAATTTGGGAGACAGTCATCTTTCTGAGGTCTTCTGGTACCATCCCCAAAGTCTGGATTACTACCTTATCTTGACTTCTAAAAGCTAACACTGGACATATAGGGAAATGTTTTTCTTCATAATGGCTCCCATAGTCTTACAAACAAATGGATTATTTTTACCCATTTTTTCTTGCCCTAAGAATAATCATTTTATTGATTTTAAATGTGGGATTGGAAGGACATTTGAATATTTTCAAGTTAAAGTTACTGACTTTTGCCCCCTCAAAAAAAAAAACTCAAGGACTAAACTTATGTCTATCAGTTTCACTCATAAAAAGCAAGGCAAGAAAACTTGAGGCAAGAAATTCAGCTTCTCCCGTACTCATGTAAAGCGTTTGGCAGTAAGATATAAAGATGATAATCACAACATTAAACCTTAAAAAGTCATACTTTCCCCATTCACCTCAACTTTCCAATACATTTATAACTGATGAACTCTACATGTGAGAAAGTGTATTTTTCACCATAATCATAATGCTCTTACAGACCCAACTTGCTGCCACCCTAACAGCAATGCTCCTCAATTAATTCCATTTCCATTTAAATTATAGCTCTATATAAATTGGTTTCAGTAAATTAAGTATCCTATCTTAAAAATTATATTTTATGCAACTATACTATCTACCCACATATAAACTACCCAATAAGAAATCTTTCAGATTACCTAATCCTTTAATTGTAGAAAGAAACTGAGGAATAGTACAGATGCAAGATCTGCCCAAGGTTGCCTAGAAAGTTAATATATGACTTTTTTCTTTCTTTCCTTTTTTTAATGATAGGGATTAAATCCAGTACCATACTAAGCATATAATAACACTGATACATCTTTTTCTCTTAGAAGGTCAATGTTCTTATGTATAACAGAAGCACCTTATCAAACACTTGGAGGTTTCTATTACCTAAGTAGCACTTAAAATACCAACAATTTGCTGGAGATTATGACTTACAGATGTTTGATTTTTTTAAAATTAACAATTGCATGTTGTTTACATATTAAGAATAGGGATAATAAGTCTGATAAGTGATAACAGAAAATATCATACATAAATCACAGGTGGGCAGGCAGGGAGGCAGCTTGTGCATTTTTGTTTTACTGTTTATTTAAAAGAAAGAAAAGAAAGAATTAATTTTATGGATACATGTTCATTCTCGTTCCACAGAAACTGCATGTATATAACAAGGATGTAATTTATATGAAAAGATAATTGGATAGTATGCATTAATGATGACAAATTGAAACATTATCCTAATTTCAGGGAAGGAATTTATAATAAGTAGATAAAAATAATTCAGGGGTCATTCATTTTAGGGTTGATAGTGAAACTTTTAAGTATTTTTTAAAATGTGTACATGATTTTGTTGTTGTTTGGGCTGGAAAAAAATTTCTGGATGTCAATATGGTAATTTCAGAACAAAAAAAAAAACCCTCACATCAGGGGATTATAGGAAATATGCAGACAATAATAACAGCAAATTTCTCACAAAGACGCTCTTGCTTAATATTAGGTTTGCCTAAGTGAAAATGGTATTGTTTCTATATAATATTATCATTTTCTCACTTTGTGTAATTTCCTCCTACTCATTTTTAGAGGGAAAAAAATCAAGAAAAGTATTTTCTCCACATTATTTATGCATAATTGTTTTCCAATTTTGAAACAGCAATGACAACATCCAACAAAGGATCCTGAGGGATTTTTTAAAAGCATCAATCATTTTCTCAGCAGGGAGGAACGATGTAGGATAAGCATAGATCAATAAAGCTTGGATGTTTCCTTTTGCGCTAGTTCCATTCTCCCACTAGAGAATACTTTCTGCACACAACAAAATGTTATAGAGGTACATTTAAAGGAACAAGGAAAAGACGCTTATCAGTGATCAAAGAGGGGGAAAGCATATCAGAACTCACACCTCTCCCATTTCACAAAAGGTGCTCAAGCCAATTCTTTCCTTTCTCACACCTCCCATAGTTCCCCCAAAACAAGCTTGGTTAAAGAGGTAACTGTGATAACTTGCCTGTCGGCATGTTCAGTTAAACAAGGTGAATGGTGATAGCTTCAAAGTACATTTATTTACCATTTTAATGGACTTTGACCCTATGAGGAAACAGAGGAAAAACCACCCAGGCTTGCATAAAAACCTGGATTGCAGCCCTTTCACCAGAGAAATCAAGATCCTAATATGGAAACTTGGAAAAGAAAGAACTTACCCTTAAGATTTCTATCTTTGGATCACTCTACAGAGTTTATTGCTCCCTCTTTCCCTTTAACAAAAATATTAAGGTATGCATTGCCCATGTTTACATACCATGTTTCTTTTCTTTTTAACTTGTACTTTTTCACAAATTGGCAGGAGTTAAAAAAGAGGAGAAATGTTTGGAAATTAAAATTCTTGGAGATGAACAATCTTATTTGCCAATTTGTTCAACCTCCTCAGCTTTCCTTTTAGTAATGTAATCTACCTCCCTATCCATTAAAAGAAAAACTTAACATAGGCTTGGCCAGTCACAATATCTCATTTGGGGCCATAATAACTGGTCTAAGGGGTAGGCACATAACCTCCAAAGAACTAGAGTTCTTCAATAAAGATGGCATGTAAGGGCTGGGGTTGTGGCTCAGCGGTAGGGCGCTCACCTAGAACGTGAGCAGCCCGGGTTCGATCCTCAGCACCACGTACAAATAAACAAATTGTGTACAACTAAAGCAAATAAATAAATATTTAAAAAAAAAAAAAAAGATGGCATGTAAATAGTAAGAGGTAGAAGCTCTCTCTTTCCACTGGGGAAGTTAAACTGGGACAGTTAGTAGTCACAATTTCCTGTCTCAGAGCAAATCTTTTTTAGTAGGTAAAAATGAGAACATATTACAAAAAGAGAACTGGTCTCTCCAGTCATTCAGTAAACATTCACTAAACACCTAATATGTGTCAAATGTGCTGGGCACTGGGGATACAAAGACAAAACAGTATGGTGACCACATTTGGTGCATCAAAAATCAAGATTTTATCTAGTCAAACATATTCAAGTTACCTCTAGATGTGAGACATCATTTGAGAGAAATACTGTTTAGAATCAAAATATAATATTCAACCCTTCTGGGAGGGGATAAAAAAAAAAACAACCCAGGATATTCAAAGTTGGAAATACAAGAGAAAAAGTCCAAATTTACAGGTGACATATACTAACACCATCATCCTATTCCTTCAAGTTTTCTTTATTCTCGCTCTCTTTTTTGGGAGGTCAGGGGTAGCACTAGAGATTTAACCCCAGGGTGCTCTACCACTGAGCTACATCCCCAGCCCCTTTTTAATTTTGAGACACGGTCTAAGTTTTCTAGACTGGTCTTGAACTTGAGATCCTCCTGCTTAGGCCTCTTGAGTAGATGGGATTATAGGTGTGCACCACTGTGCCCAGCTATTCCCTCAAACTTTCCATTTACAGTTTTTCAATAATACATAAAACAGAATAAAAACACCTACTGAAATAAGAAAAAAAAATGCTTCCTCTCGGCATAAACTATAATATACCATGCTGAGAAGGCTTAATTGCTGAGTTGATCATCTGATGTCATTTAAAGCATACACATGTAAAACATTAATAACAAAACACTCACTACCTCAAAGAGTTGAGGATGAAGGGATTTAATATATCTAAAACACCTGATACCTTTTACAAGGTAAACAATAAATGATTTCTCTTACCTTAACTCTTACTATCATTACAACTGAAAAATATTTAGAGCCAAAGCCAAGTTCTGAGAGAAAATGAAAGGCAAAAAAGTGGAGTGATTAACACCATTAGCAAAAACAGCCTATGACATTTTAAAGGGGTCTTGGAATTGTTCAAGATGAGATTTACAGGAAGAGAAGTTTTACTCACTAGCTTCCTTTTAATTTATCTGCTTTGCTCTTTACCAAAGGGTACTACAGAATTAATGCTGAGGGTACTAAAGTATGTTCAAATTTTAAAATATTTTGTGATTCCAAAGTGGACTCAATTAAAATGTATTAGTCCTTTCTCTCATGACCTTTAAGCTCCATTCCCTCTACTGCAAATATATATCTGAATCTGACCTCTTTCTCTCCAATTCCACTACTACCATCATCCCTTGTCTACACTAGGTTAATAGTCTTCCTTGTTTTCTCCTCATCTGTGAAGTCAGTTTTTCACACAGCAGCCAGTGAGCTTTCCTAAATCCAGATGAGCACAACCTCCAAGGCTCATAATTTTCAGTGATTTCCCATCACAACCAGAATAAAATCCAGTCTCTCTACATTGGCAAGATCCTGCCCTAGCCAATTCTTCAAACTTACCTATTCACACTCCCTTGCTCAGTTCCTGTGCTTTAGTTATTCTGGTCTTGCAGTTTATAAAACAAGCCAACTTATTTTATTTGACTGAAAGACCCTTCTTCCAGATCCAAATTCTTCATTTCCTTCAGATCTTTTGTCAAATTCACCTCCTCAAAGAAAAATCTTTTCTAACTACCCTATCTAAAATAGTCCACTTCCTTCTCTCTTTTTATCTCCTTAAAATGCTTTATTTTCTTCATAGCGTTTACATGCTCTGACATGATACTATATACTTATGTATTATGACACAGACCTTGTATTTCTTATTTATCATTGCAGGGCCAATAATAATGCCTGCTTCAAACAGATGCTCAACAAAAATTTGTTGAACGAATAAGAGATCTTACATCAATTAATATGCATTTATAAGAAGTGGCTAAAGTAGAAAATACTATTAAGAACTACTGCTGAGCCCTTGTTTACCAAGTTAAAGAGAAATTGATAAATGAAAAATAAAAGTAAATGCTAAGGGATTAGCCATTAAACCTGCTTTTTTAAAAAAATATTTATTTATTTATTTACTTTAGTTGTACACAATGCAATGCATTTATGTTTACGTGGTGCTGAGGATCAAACCCGGGCCGCGCACGTGCGAGGCGAGTGCTCTGCCGCTGAGCCACAACCCCAACCCCTAAATCTGCTTTTTATTGGCACTTGACATTAACTCTGTGGTTGACTATCTTGAGTCTTGAATTCTTCCTTAAGTTCCATTTTCACATCTAATCTAGTGTACCCCACGTGCCTGTTCTCTTTCCTACTCCTGTTGCATTATCATCACTGCAAAAACCATGTTAACTATTTAGAATGTGTTCTTCTATTTTTGTATGCTACCACTATCTTATGAACTTATAAATGTTGTAAAGACATATACTCATAGTGTTCTTTTTTTACATTAATGTAATAATCTATGCTATAATATACTGTAATCTATTTACCCATTCCACAATAAATAAGCATTATTTATTGAAAAATCAGTGGTTGAATGCTTGCTTACCATGCATGAGGCCCTAGGCTCAATCTCCTGCACTGTACCCAAAAAAGGGCATTATTAGTTAATATTTTTTCTATTATAAACAGTGCTGAAATAAAAGCCTTATACAGTTCTTTTATTTCTTAGTGATAGATATCCTGAAGATTCCCTGGGGCCAGGCATGGTGGTGCACCATGTAATCACAGCTACTCAGACAGCTGAGGCAGGAGGATCACAGGTTCAAAGCCAGCCTGGGCAACTTAAAGAGACCCTGTCTCAGAATAAAATTAAAAGGGCAAGGAGTAACTCAGTGGTGGAGCACCTGCCTAGCATGCACAAGGCTCTGGGTTTAATCTCCGTGAAAGACAGACAGACACAGACAGACAGACACAGACACACACACACACACACACAAACGATTCCCAGGGACATAGAGAATGTGCGTTTTAGTAGATACTGTCAGATTGCCTTCCAAAATAGACAATAAAAACATATTTCTATCGGCACTGTATTCAAATAACTTCCCACATTACCATGGCCAAGTGACAGGTGTTTTTAATATCATTTTAATGTTTTCCAGTCTTATGGATGCAAAGTGAGAGTTTGGTGGGGTTTTTCTAATTTGTATTTTCCTAACTGCTTTAAAGACTCAGCATCTTTGGAGAAATAGTGTTGATATATGAATTTGTTCTTCTGAAATTGCCTATTACATATCTTTTGGTCATTTTCCTATTGGGTTGTTTTCTTCTTATCACATTGTGTTTGTATATTATAAATACAAAATCTACTATCTCTGTCACACTTTATTTTCCAAATTTGCTGTGAACCTTTAATTTTATGTTCTCTTTTACCATGTATATTTTAACTTCTATATAGCCAAAAAAATTTTTTTCTTCTTTTTTCCTTGTCCAGCTTCTAGATTTTCTCTTTAATTAGGAAGGTACCAGGCTGGGGTTGTAGCTCAGTGGTAGAGCACTTGCCTAGCATGTGCGAAGCACTGGGTTCAATCCTCAGCACCACATAAAAATAAATGAATAAAATAAGGGCACTGTGTCCACCTACGACTAAAAACATTTTTTTAAAAAAAGAAAGTACCCTACAGGGTGCTTTCTACTTAAATATCAAAGTTTCTTCCTTCCACACAAAATACGAGAAGTCTTTTTTAAACTGTATTTTGCTAAGAGTGACCCTTCCTTCTTAAACATCTAGTTGTTTTTTTTTTTACTCTCTAGTGTTTGACTCTATGCACTGTAAAATCTTGACATTCTCATTATTAAAATAAACAGACTTTTCACAGAAATTTGAAGATAAAAAAGATAGTAGACATCATCTGGAACTTCCTTTCTACAATAGGGACTCTGTTCTTCAAAATCACTGTCAAAGAATAGTCTACCCTTTGCTCATTTGCTGTTATGAGATACTTACTTCTCTAGACCTTACCATTCCATTTTTCATAGGTTCCTATTCATATCATTCTAGTCACATATATGTTTCATATTCCTGCTGAAATAACCAACTGAACAAATATGGAAGAGGGTGTAAATTAGACTTACTAATAATTTAAGTGTGATTTTCTTGCTACCTGAAGATTATTCATTCCCTCCCTCCTTTACTTCCAATGAATACTGATGCCAAATATCAGAAATGCAAAGATTAGGAAAACATAGCTTCTGACACCTCAAAGTCATGAAAAAGTGGTATGCTTTTAATATATAATCAAATATGTGAATATATAATATAGAGAAAATTACTATATAAAATAAAATGCTACTCAAAATCAATTTTAAGAGCTGGGTGCGGTGGCACATACCTGTAATCCTAGTGGCTTGGGAGGCTGAGGTAGGAGGATCTCGAGTTCAAAGTCAGCCTCAACAATGGCAAGGCACTTAGCAACTCAGTGAGACCATGTCTCTAAATAAAATACAAAATAGGGCTGGGGATGTGGCTCAGTGGTTGAGCACCCCTGAGTTCAATCTCTGGTACAAAAAAAAATCAATTTTAAGGAATTCTTGTGCATATATTAGGAATAATTGGTATAATTTCAAACTAAATTAATAAAGCTGAAGATGGAAAAAGATGGTATTATATTCAAATTATATAAGTTAATAAAGCTGAAGATTTCAAAAGTATGGAAAAATTAAAGTTTTTCACTGTTTTCTTGAATTTGATTTAATTAATCAAGCTCTACCTGTATTGTTTTATCTACATAATAGAACACTCAGGCCAGGCAATATAATACATGCTATAAGAGCTCTAAGAAAGCTCTTAGATTGAGATCTTTTGATCTCAATCAAAAGATCAGGTATCTTAAAGGGTTATCTGGTCTAGATAAATATTAATTTTAAAAACATGTACCCAGTCCACAAATTTATTTGATCATTAAGATTGGATTTTCTTTGGTAATGAAAACTATCCCAAAACAAGAGTTAAAATTTGAAAAACCATAAACTCAAACATTTAAACATCCTGACAATTTAACCAACTAAAAACTGGTCCATTGGATGCAGTACTGCACACCTATAATCCCAGCTACTCAGGGGACACAGGTAGGAGGATCACAAGTTTGAAGTCAGGCTGAGCAACTTAGACAGACCCTGTCTCAAAATTTTGAAAAGGATTGGGGGTGTAGCTGAGTGGTAGAGAACTTGCCCACCAGGTACAAGGCCCTGGGTTTGATCCACAGTATAGAAAGAGAGAGAAAGAGAAAAAGGAAATTGGTTCAATATGAGGGGAGGAAAAAAAATCATAAAATGCAATCATGATTTTACTAAGAATTAATATTAACAGAAAAACAAAATACTAGAAAAATAAGAAACTGATTACCAATGTTTATTTCATCAAAACAGCAGTTTACTCCTTCAAAGAAATTCTGAAAGACTCTGCAGAACCTCACTTGTGTTTGGAGAGCAATTTACTTATTGATTTACTTAGTGCCAACAGTTACATTTAACAAAAGTAGGCAGGACTTCACAGACTGTGCTATCATAAGCATTTATTCATCTCCCCATCAATCAGCATACTCAATTCCTTACTCAAACTTCAAACTCAAAAAACATGTAGTTATATGATTTTTCTGGGACAAAGACACAGGACAATTCTATTTATATTTATGAGAAAAAAGAAAAAAAAAAAGAAAAAGAAAAAAAAATCAGCAAATCTTAAGTAGTAGTCAATGAATATTTCCACCTGAAAATGTCTAATTTTTGACATTGATAGTATCTGGAAAATTTTTAAAGCATTATAAAAAAGTTGTAAATTAAAGCACAATTCCCTTTTCAGACTATCAGGCTAAAAGGTAACCAAAAAGCTCACCAAAAAAATGTCAACCACCGAAAGCTTCACAAAGTATCAGTCAGGTTTATCCATCATGTTGAAGAAAACCTACCTTCATGTACAACACAGACATCTACCAAATATAAAAATATGCTCTATAGGGGCTGGGGTTGTGGCTCAGCAGTGGAGCGCTTGCTTAGCACGTGCGCGGCCCGGGTTCAATCCTCAGCACAACGTAAAAATAAACGCATTGTGTACAACTAAAGCAAATAAATATTTTTTTTAAAAATATGCTTTATAAATCTCATCAGTTCTAATGACATCAGCTGTTTTGATTTATGTAATCATAATACATGTTACCTTCATTTTAATATGGCAGAGTTACTTGAGCTCCCTACATGCTCCTAAGACATTTGTAAATCTTTATTATAGAGTTTACTATAAATATTTGTTTACATCTCTTTTTATTAGTCTGTAAGGTTCTGGAGATAAGCAACTTTATATCCCTAATAACAAACACAAACTTTAGACTTGAATGCATTATTCAGTTTATTAAGTTAAAGATGTTGTATAAACAAGATGATCTTAATCAGATTTAGTTCCTATTATGCATAACTTATCTTCATAAGACTTAATGAAGTTTAAACATGCATTATAAACTGGCATTAAAATTAAAGGTACAGTATCTTCAAAAAATAAAAGCTAGACGCTGTGGCAAACACCTGTAATCCCAGCTACTTGAGAGGCTGAGGGAGGAAGATCACAGTGTGAGGCCAGGCTGGGCAAGTTCAAGAGACCCTAACTCAAAATAAAATTTTAAAAGGGGTACAGTACTGGCCTCGCATGCACAAGGCCATGGGCTCAATCCCCAGTGCTGCAAAACAAAAACGAAAGCAAAATACTACATTCTTTCTAAGTCTAAAAACCAAATATGTTCCTGAATTTAAAAAGCATATAGGCTTATCCTGTTAAGTGTTACATTTAAATTATAGCCTGGCATGAGTTTTTGTTTTTTTTTTTTTTTAAATTGGATCCTCTATTTTGTACTATTACTAGTCACTTAATAATTATACTGGCTCCAATTATTTTGCATCTCAAAGTAAATGCAGACAATGTGCTCTAAGAGGTACTTTATAATAATTCCTATGAAAACCTAGAAAAATTAGAGTACTAACAAAAACCATAAAGATTCTTTTCAAGATAAATTTCTGTTTGGAGTTTTTTTTTTTAATATTTATTTTATTTGCTTTTGGTTGTACACAATGCTTTTATTTTCACTCGGTGCTGAGGATCGAACCCGGGCCGAGCAAGTGCTAGGCGAGCGCTCTACCACTGAGCCACAACCCCAGCCCTGTTTGGAGTTTTTTAAACATTTTTTTTACTTATTTATTTTTAAATGTGTGGTCCTTTTTTAAGGATATATTTAAGCTGGTAAAGCAGAACTGAAATCAGTTATTTTAAAAAATACCAAAAAATCTAACTAGGTTAAAGTATTATTAACAAAACTTGTTAATTTGAATAAAGTATATAAAGGCACATATACTGGCTTTCATTAAGAACTCTAGGCTGAGCAATCAAAATTCAAAAAGGGGGAAAATTTTTCAAAAGGGAAAGGCCCCTAAGAGTTGTTGGTGGAAATGTTGTCAGTGGTCAGTGACCCAAGAAAATAGTGTGAACAGGACTTATGAATTTGTTATGATTTGGATGTAAGATGTCCCCCAAAAGCTCATGTGTGAGACAAAGAAAGAAGGTTTAGAGGAGAAATGATTGGGTTATGAGAGTCTTAACCCATCAGAGAATTAATCACCTGATGGTCTTAATTGAGTGGCAATTGAAGACAGGTGGGGTGTGGTTAGAGGCGGTGGGGCATTGAGGGTGTGACTTTGAGTATATATTTATATTTAATAAGAGAGATTTCCCTCTGCTTTCTGATCATCATGTGAGCTGCTTCTCTCTGCCACACTCTTCCACCACGATGTCCTGCCTCACCTTGAGTCTCAAGGAATGGAGCCTGCTGTCTATGGACCGAGACCTCTGAAACTGAACTCCCAAATAAACTTTTCCTCCTCTACAATTATTCTGGTTGGTATTTTAGTAGTAGCGATGAGAAAGCTGACTAAAATAGAATCCTACCCTTTGAAATATTAGCTGAGTCTGGCATGGTGGCCACGCACCTGTAATCCCAGTTATTCAGGAGACTGAGGCAGAAGGACTGCAAGTTTGAACCAGCTTGGGCAATTTAGTGAGAACCTGTCTCAAAATAAAAATTTTAGAAAGGTCTGGAGATGTACTTCAGTGGTAGAACATTTGCCTAGCATGGGAAAGGCACTGGGTTGAATCCCTCATAATTGGCGGGAAGTCAAACCTGACACCAGGAAGGATAAATAATAAAAAGAAAGCCATGCTTAAGTACACCAAGGTAAAACCAGTTAAAAAGAACACAAACTCTTAAAAAGGACAGAAAATGGTCTCTGGGCCATTTGTATGTATTCTTTTAAGAAATACCTATTCTGGTTCTTTACCTATTTGTTAATTGAGTATTTTCTTATAATTGATTTGTTTCCCTTTCTTATGTATTTTATATATTAACAACACCTTATTAGATATGTAGCTTGCAGATATTTCCTCCCATTCTGTTCTCTTCACTCTGCTGATTTATTTTCCTTTACTATAGAGAAGCTTTAAAGTCTGGTGCCATTAAGATTTTTTCTACCCATTACTTTCTATGAAATTGACAAAGTAGTCAATTTAGATACCTCATAACTGGAATCATACAAAATTTGTCTTTTTATGACTGTCTTATTTTAATCACTACAGTATTTTCTAGGTTCATCCATGTGACATTTTACTTCCTTTTTAAAGACAGTATTCCATTTGTATATATACCACATTTTGATTATCCATTCAACTACTGATGGACACCTGGGTTGCTTCTTCCTCTTGGCTATTGTGTATTCACAACGCCATTCAGAACACAGGTATGCAAATATCTCTTTCAGGTATGTATACAGAAGTGGTACTTCTAATGGATCGTATGGCAATTCTACATCTAGTCTCCTTGTGGCACCACCATACTGTTTTCCATAGTGGCTGTACCATTTTACATTCCCACCAAAAGTGCACAAGGTTTCCAGTGTCTCTCCCCTATATTTGCTATTTTCTGCTTCCCATTCCCCTCCCCACAATCAAACCCAGAGCCTTGTACATGCTAGGCAAGCAGTTTACCACTGAGTAATACCCCTAGCCCTATTTTCTGATCTTTCCATAGAAGCCATCCTAATGGTTGTGACCTGACTTGTGTATGCACCACACATTCCTTTAAAGAAACATAATAGCCCAGTAACAGTGGTTGCCTTCTAGAAACTAGAACTGGGAAGTGATAAGGGTAAAAGAAAGAGTATTTGAAAATTTTTTTCTTCAGTATTTTTTTTACTTTAGTACCATGTATATGAATAAACTATTAAATACAAACCAAATTTTTAATTTTTTCTAGTTATAATAAAATGTTCAAATTTTTCCCAGTGTGCCAACTACTTTTGTTACTCTTCCATACCTTTTCCCATTTTAATAAGTATTTCATAAAATAAAATTACACACATAATAATCCTTTGCAATAGTCAATGAAACAAATGAAATTTTCAGACTAGATCTGATAAAAGCTTAAATAATTTAATAAGGGTAAGTTAAAATGTTAGCTAAAAAAATAATCAAAAGAAAAAAAAAGAGCAAAACATTTGGTGTGATGAATTATTGGGATTAAAAATTATGGTACATTCTTTGAAGGGAAAAGGTTCTCTAACAACTTTAGCATTTGTACAGTTGTTTATTCTTACAAAGAATGAATTCTTTTGTTCAACAATACAGAAGATTTTTAGTAAACCATGGTGCAATTACTTGATGCAATATTATATATTCATTAGAAATGATGTTTAAAAGCCCAACATCTTGATTTATTCCTTGTGATAATGGAGCAGGAAACCAGCTGAGTCCACTAGGTGCCTGATCTAAAGAACTAACTGTAAAATAAAAATTCACATTGTTTAAGGCCAAATAAAATTTTTTAAATTTGAAAATAAAAATAATATTTATAAAAATGTGGTACTAAAATTTTTAAAAAGCTTAAAGAAAAACAATAATTTATATTTGTCAAGATCAAATACAAACACACATGCCATATCAAAAAATATTAATGTAAAAAAAGCACATTGCAATGTCAAAAAGTATCATCATTGAATGAAGAGGATATAGATGACATTTATCTTTTTATTTCTATGTTACTTGAATTTGTTATAATGTATTAACTTTTGTAATAATACATGATTCTCTTTATTTATAATACATATCTAGCACAAAAGTTCCTCTACTTTTTTGGTCAGTTAATCTAATTTAATTATACATAGCCTGTCCTTATTACTGCAATTAATTTCAGCTGAAGTTCTGATATAAACAGGAAGGTGATAGTACAGACCCTGGATTTCAACACAAAGAAGCTTATCAGTTCTCTTCTCACTACCCAGCCCAGCTTCTTCTATCTGTGAATTTTCACTACACTTTGCTAATATATTCTTACAACTCTTCACATACAGTTTACTTTCACTCATTTATTTGTGTTCTCCACTCAAATTCTTACAGATGAAGGGATTTCTTACATTTCCTAGAGCACTTAATACAGTGTTACATATTTTACAGTTTGTAAATATCTGTTAAATTTTTTAATGCCATAGAATTTTAGAGTTCAAAGAGAACTTGACAAGCAACCTACCCCTAGTTCCCATTTTAAGATTTTGGAGACTCCCTATTTTTATCTTCACAAAAAAGTAGATAAATTATAAGAAAATATCAATAGTATACAGAGTTTATGACCTCACAACACTTAAAGATAATTTTTTTCCATTTAGTCTTTATCTCAGAAACATTTTATTGGCTTTCAATGTCATTTTTTTTTAAGTTATAGTTGAACACAATACCTTTATTTTATCTACTTACTTTTATGCGGTCCTGAGGATTGAACCCAGTGCCTAGGATGTGCTAGGTGAACACTCTACTGCTGAGCCACAACCCCAGCCCCTCAATGTCAAGAATTAAGATGTATTCCTATGAATAGGAATTCCATGTTTTGGAAGTTATTGTAAATGGTGTTTTCATCTTCACTGTTCATTGCTAGTGTACAGAAATATAATTCATTTTTTTAAGTTATCTATAATTTCTAGTATCTTTTCCTCAAAATTTATTTAGGACTTTATACATATATGAACATGCCACATACAAAGACTTCATTCCTTCCTTTTCAACATGGATACCAGTTTTTATTATTATTACTATTACTATTATTATTATTATTATTATTATTACTAAACCCTTCATCACAAGGTTGAATAGAAAAAGACAGGAGAGTTATTTCCCCCCATTTTAGGATGGAACTATGTAGTTTTTTACATCAAGTACATTGGTACCTCTATGTTGCTTTCAGATTCTCCTAACCACGGTGAAAAAAATCTCTTTTTTTGATTAAGGTGTTTTTTTTTTTTCACAAGATTTTTTTTTAAATTTGTTCTTTTTAGATGTATATGACAGTAGAGTGCATTTTGATATATTATAAATACACAGAGTGTAACTTATTCTAATTAGGATCCCATTCTTGTGCTTGCACATGATGTGGAGTTACACTGGTCATGTATTCATATACAAACATAGGAAAGTTATGTCCGATACACTTTACTGTCTTTTCTATTTTTTTCCACTTAGAATGATGTTGGGCTTGGGCTTAACATATACAGGTTTTACAATGTTGAGGTATGTTCCACTATCTCTAAAGTGTTTTGAACATGAATTCTTGTCTTTAATGATGTGCTGAATTATGTTTATTGATTTCCATATGTTGAAACAACTCTGTATCCCTGGGATAAACCCCACTTGATTGTGGTGCACTTATCTTTTTAATATGTTTTTGTATGCAATTTGCCAGAATTTTATTGAGAATTTTTGCATCTATGTTCATCAGGAATATTGGCCTGAAGTTTTCTTTCCTTGATGTGTCTTTGTCTGGTTTTGGTGTCAGGGTGAAATAATAGAATGAGTTTGGAAGGCTTCCCTCCTTCTCCATTTCACAGAATAATTTGAGGAGGATTAGTGTTAGTTCTTCTTTGAAGGTCTGGTAGAATTTAGCTGATGATCTGACAGGTCCTGCACTTTTGTTGTTGTTGTTGTTGTTGTTGGTAGGCTTTTTGATGGCGTCTTCAATTTCATTGCTTCAAATTGATCTGTTTAAATTTTCTATGTCCTCCTGATTCAATCTGGGTAGGTCATATATCTCTAGAAATTTGTCAATGTCTTCAGGATTTTCTATTTTATTAGAGTATAAATTTTTTAAATAGTTTGATCATCATCTGTATTTCTGTAGTGTCTGTGGTGATATTTTCTTTTTCATCATGAATTTTTGAAATTTGAGTTTTTTCTTTCTTTTTGTTAGCTTGGCTAAGGGTTTATCAATATTATTTATTCTCTCAAAGAACCAATAAAGATAGTGTTTTTAATAATAATAATGTTTATTGATTCCCAATCATTGTATACATATATATGTTTAGATATATATGTGATATTAACAATGACTTTCCTAAGGTAACAGTATATACTTATTTTTTTGTCTTTTTAAAAATTTTTGTTTTAATTAGTTATGACAGTACAATGCATTTATGCACCTTGATATATCATACATAGATGGGATATAATTTTTCATTTTTCTGAGTGTACATGTTGTAGAATCACATTGGTCATACAGTCACATATATACATAAAATAATAATATCTGTTTCATTCTACTATCCTTCGTATCCCCATATCCCCTCCCCTCTCCTCCCTTCACTTCCCTCTACCTAATCTAAGGTAACTCTATTCTTCTCTAGTGCCCCACCCCCAATTTATTGTGAATTTAGTATTTGCATATTGGAGAAAACATTCGGCCACTGTTTTTTGGGGACTGGCTTATTTCACTTAGCATGATAGTTTCCAGTTCCATCCATTTACTGGCAAATGCCATAATTTCATTCTTCTTTATGGCTGATTAATATTCCATCATATATATGTACCATATTTTCTTTATCCATTCATCTATTGAAGGGCACCTAGATTGGTTCCATAGCTTAGCTATTATGAATTGAGCTGCTCTGAACATTGATGCATCACTATAGTATGCTGATTTTAAATCCTTTGGGTAGACTGAGGAGTGGGAAAACTGGGTCAAATGATGGTTCCATTTCAAGTTTTCTGAGGAATCCCCATACTGCTTTCCAGAGTGGTTGCACCAATTTGCAGTCCCACCAACAATGTATGAGCGTGCCTTTCCCCCCACATCCTCGCCAACACTTATTGTGGTTTGGATTCTTAATAGCTGCCATTCTGACTGGAGTGAGAGTTTTGATTTGCATTTCTCTAATTACTAGAGATGTTGAACACTTTTTCATATATTTATTGATCAACTGTATTTCTTCTGTGAAGTGTCTGTTCAGTTCCTTAGCTCATTTATTGATTGAGCTATTTGTGGGTTTTTTTAGTGTTAAGTTTTTTGAGTTCTTTATGTGTCCTAGAGATTAATGTTTTATCAGAGGTGCATGTGGTAAAGATTACTCCCAGTCTGTAGGTTCTCTCCTCAAATTATTGTTTCCTTTGCTGAGAAGAAATTTTTAGTTTGATACCATCCCACTTATTGATTCTTGATTTTACTTCTTGCACTTTAGGAGTGTTGTTGAAGAAATTGGTTCCTAAGTGGACATGATGGAGAGTTGGGCCTACATTTTTTTCTAGTAGGCGCAGGGTCTCTGTTATTGCCTATGTCTTTTATGCACTTTGAGTTGATTTTTGTGTAGAGTGAGAGATAAGAGGTTTAATTTCATTTTGCTACATATGGATTTCCAGTTTTGCCAGCACCATTTATTGAAGAGGCTATCTTTTCTCCAATGAATGTTTTTGGCACCCTTGTCTGGTATGAGATAACAGTATTTATGTGGGTTTGTCTCTGTGTCCTCTATTCTGTATCCACTGTTCTACAAGTCTATTTTGGCACCAATACCATGCCGTCTTTGTTACTATAGCTCTGTAGATAGTTTAAGGTCTGGTATTGTGATGCCTTCTGCTTCAGTTTTCTTACTAAGGGTTGCTTTGGCTATTCTGGGTCTCTTATTTTTCTAAATAAATTTTATGACTGTTTCTATTTGTATGAAGAATATCATTGGAATTTTAATAGGAAGTGCATTAAATCTGTGTAACAGTTTTGACAGTATGGCCATTTTGACAATATTAATTCTGCCTATCCAGGAGCATGGGAGACCTTTCCATCTTCTGAGGTTTTTTTCAATCTCTTTCTTTAGTGTTCTGTAGTTTTCATTGTAGAGATCTTTCACCTCTTTTGTTAGATTGATTCTCAGGTTGGTTTTTTTTTCTTTTTTTTTTTTTTGGTGTGGCTATCGTGAATGGGGTAGTTTTCCTAATTTCTCTTTCAGTGGATTCATCACTGATGTATAAGAATGTATTTTATTTATGGGTGTTGATTTTATATCCTGCTACTTTGCTGAAATCATTTATTAGTTCTAGAAGTTTTCTGGTGGAATTTTTTGGCCCTTTTTTTTTTTTAGTTGTAGATGGACACAATACCTTTATTTTATTTGTTGATTTTTATATGGTGCCAGGGATTGAACCCAGTGCCTCACGCATGCTAGGCAAGTGTTCTGCCACTAAGCCACAACCCTGGCCTCTGCATCTTCTAGATTTAGAATCATGTCATCAGCAAATAGTGATAGTTTGAGTTCTTCTTTACCTATATGTATCCCTTTAATTTCTTTCTTCTAATTGCTCAGGCTAGCATTTCAAGGATGATGCTCCTTCTCTAAAATAGACCATATCTAATGCCACAAAACCACTTTAGTAAATACAAAAAAAAAAAAAAAGAGCAGAGATAATACCCTGCATTCTATCAGATCACAATGGAATGAAATGAGAAATCAACAATAAAATAAAAAATAGAAGCTACTCTAACAAATGGAGATTAAATAATACACTATTGAATGATGAATGGATAGTATAATAAATCAAAGATGAAATGAAAAAATTCTTAGAGGTAAATGAGAACACTGATACAAGATATAAAACTCTCTGGGACACTACAAAGACAGGCAGTACCAAGAGGAAAGTTTATGGCATTGTGTGCATGAATTAAGAGAATAAAAAGTCAACAAATAAATGACCTAACACTACATCTCAAAGCCATAGAAAAAGAAGAACAAAGCAACACCAAAAGCAGTAGAAGAAAGGAAATAATTAAAATCAAAGCAAAATCAATGAAATCGAAACAAAGGAAACAACTGAAAAAATTGACAAAACAAAAAGTTCGTTCTTTGAAAAAATAAATAAAATAGATAAACCCCTGGCCATGCTAATGAAGAGAAAAAGAGAGAAAACTCAAATTACTAAAACACAAGATGAAGAAGGAAATATCACAACAGACATGCCTGAAAAGCAGAATATAATTCTGAAAATTCATACAATAAAATAGAAAATATTGAAAACAGACAAATTTCTAGAGACCTATGACCTACCCATGCTTAATGAGAAGGTCATACACAATTTAAACAGATCAATTTCAAGTAATGAAATAGAAAATGCTATCAAAAGCCTACCAACCAAGAAAAGCCCAGGACCAGATGGATTCTCAGCAGAGTTCTACAAGACTTTCAAAGAAGAATTAACAACAATACTCCTCAAAGTATTCCATGAAATAGGAAAGAAGGGAATCCTTCCAAATTCATTCTATGAGGATAATATCACCTTGATACCAAAACCAGACACAGACATATCAAGGAAAGAAAACTTCAGACTAAAATCTCTGATGAACATAGATGCAAAAATTCTCAAAAAAAAATCTAGCAAATTGCATACAAAAAAACATATTAAAGCTGGGTGTGGTGGCGCATGCCTGTAATCCCAGCACTTGGGAGGCTGAGGCAGGAGGATCATGAGTTCAAAGCCAGCCTCAGCAATGGTGAGGCACTTAGCAACTCAGTGAGACCCTGTCTCTAATAAAATACAAAAGAGGGCTGGGGATGTGGCCCAGTGGTCGAGTGCCCCTGAGTTAAATCCCCAGTAACAAAAATAAAAATATTAAAAAAATAGTGTACCACGATCAAGTGGGATTCATTCCAGGGATACAGGGTTGGTTCAACATGGAAATCAATAAACATAATTCATCATATTAATAGACTTAAAAAGAATCACATTATCATCTCAATAGATGCAGAAAAAGCATTTGACAAAATATAGCACATCTTTATGTTCAAAACACTAGAAAAACTAAGGATAGTAGGAACATATCTCAACATTATAAAAGCTATCTATGCTAAACCCAAGGCCAGCATCATTCTAAATGGAGAAAAACTGAAACCATTTCCTCTAAAAACTGGAAGAAGACAGGATGTCCTCTTTCACCACTTCTATTCAACATCCTTGAAACTCTAGCCAGAGCAATTAGACAGAATAAATATAGTTTTGATACCAAAAAGTATATCGAAAATTCATACCTTGAAATCTTTATCTTAGCTGGGTACAGTGATGCACACCTGTAATCCCAGTGGCTTAGTAGGCTGAGGCAGGAGGATCGCAAGTTCAAAGCCAGCCTCAGCAAAAACAAGATGCTAAGCAACTCAGTGAGACCCTGTCTCTAAATAACATAAAAAATAGGGCTGTGGATGTGGCTCAATGGTTGAATGCCCCTGAGTTCAATGTCTGGTACACCAAAAAAAGGAAGGAAGAAAGGAAGGGAGGGAGGGATGGAAGAAATCTCTCTGGCTTAGTACCATACTCCAGGGAACTCATTTAGAATTTGCCATAATTTACCATTTGATAAATCTTTAAAACTCCCGGTTTTTCAAAAAGATTTTCAAATTTTCAAAGTAATAATGCCCTGTAAAAATAATTTGATATTTCAGAATCTGAACACTGGGGAAATTTGTATATGAGCTATACAATATGTAATAGTATCATATCAATGTAAAACTCCCTAAGTGAGATACATGCTGAAATATTTGGAAATAAATTCTTCAACCAACTCTCAAACAGGTCAGGAGAAGAAATTAATAGATAAATACATTACACACATAAAGCAAAAGAAACACACACAGAAAAAATGAGAGCATGAGTAAACATAAACATAGCAAAATAACCATCACTACTCTAGGTAAAAGATATAGCTAAGTATTTACTTGCAGCTAGTCTGATGTTTGACATTTTTCAAAATAAACAAATCCAAACCTACCTTCCTGCCCACAAAAATATTCATTAAATGCCTTTAGAGTTTTTAGATATCTTTCAAATAATAAGAGTTTGAGGCACAACAGAATTGAAACGTTCCTATCTTAGAGTGCTATCACAGTATACTACATATTGGGTAGCTTAAATAGAAATCCATTTCTCATTATTATGGAAGCTAGAAACTCCAAGATTGGAGTATCAGTATGGTAGATTTTTGGTAAAGGTCTATTTCCTGGTTTGCAGATGTCTGTCTTCCTGCTGCATTCTCAGATGGTAGAGGGCAGAGAGAGGAAGCAAGCTCTCTAGTGTCTCTTCCTATAAGGTCTTGAATAATATTGGGAAGGAAGGCAGTCATTCCATTCAGAGCTTCCCCCCTCCCAACTAGAGACTGAACCCAGTGAACTTGTTTTACTACTGAGATATATCCCTCCCCACCCTTTTTTATTGAGACATGGTATCGCTAAAAGTTGATAAGTGTGTATGGTCTTGCTAAGTTGCTGAAGCTGTCCTTGGACTTATGATCCTCCTGTCTCAGACTCCTGAGTCACTGGGATTACAGGCCAGCACCACCACTCTGGCAGTTCATTGCAATTTCTAAGAGTGAGCATCAGAAGTCAGTTATGAGGGATAGATCTCATGTAAATGTCAGAATCAGTTTACTTTCATATCAAAATGTCATTCACATATGTTCAAATAAAAAGCACATTTAAATTTTCCAGTAATCTTAAAAGTAAGGAAAGTAAAAAGAAGAGTATCAGAGATATTCTTGTTTTTTTTTTTTTTTTTTCTGAGTTAGAATTGTTTAATCCCAAGCAAAAGCAATCGCAGTTTCTCTGTCATCAGATAGCTAAGACACACATTTCATTTCATATTACGTATAAAGAGCACAATTTTTCAAGTTGCTGGTTTTATATAAAGTATTTTTACAACAATTGTGTCTTCATACATGTATTTAGGGTAATCATGGATAACTCAGTCTGCTATTATTCCTATCCCCTTGCCCCCTCCTCTCCCTAAACTAAAACAAATAAATAAAACAAATAAATAAATATTTTTTTTAAAAAAGTCCATTGACAACTAAAAAATATTTAAAAAAAAAAAAAAAAAAAGGTCTTGTAGAACTCAGCTGTGTATCCATCTGGTCCTGGGCTTTTCTTGGTTGGTAAGTTTTTTTATGGCATCCTCTATTTCTTTGCTTGAAATTGACCTATTTAAATTGTGTATATCATCTTGATTTAGTTTGGGCATATCAAAGGTCTCTAGAAATTTGTTGATACCTTCGTTATTTTCTATTTTATTGGAGTATAAATTTTCAAAATAATTTCTAATTATCTTCTGTATTTCTGTAGTGTCCATCGTGATATTTCCTTTTTCATCGTAGATATTGGTAATTTGTGTTTTCTCTCTTCTTTTCTTTGTTAGCATAGCTAAAGGTTTATCAATTTTATTTATTTTTTCAAAGAACCAACTTTTTGTTCTGTCAATTTTTTCAATTGTTTTTTAGTTTCAATTTCATTAATTTCAGCTCTGATTTTAATTATTTCCTATCTTCTACTTCTTTGGGGGTTGATTTGTTCTTCCTTTTCTAGGGCTTTGAGATGTAATGTTAATTCATTTATTTGTTGACTTTTTCTTTTTTGAAGAAATGAGCTCCATTCAATGAACTTTCCTCTTAGTACTGCCTTCAGAGTGTCCCAGAGCTTTCGGTATGTTGTATCGTTGTTCTCATTTACCTCTAAGAATTTCTTAATCTCCTTCTTGATGTCTTCTGCAACCCACTGATCATTCAATAGCATATTATTTAGTCTCCAGGTGTTAGAGTAGCTTTTCTTTTTTTATCATTGATTTCTAATTTCATTCCATTATGATCTGATAGAATGCAGGGTAGTATCCCTACTTTTTTATATTTGCTTAGAGTTGCTTTACGGCATAATATATGGTCTATTTTTGAGAAGGATCCATGTGCTGCTGAGAAGAAAGTGTATTGGCTCATGGATGGATGATATACTCTATATATGTCAGTTAAGTCTAAGTTATTAATTGTATTATTGAGTTCTATAGTTACTTTGTTAAATTTTGTTTGGAAGATCTATCCAGTGGCGAAAGAGGTGTGTTAAAATCACCTAGAATTATTGTGTTGTGGTCTATTTGATTTTTGAACTTGAGAAGAGTTTGACTGATGAATGTAGATGCTCCATTATTTGGGGCATATATATATATAACAGTTATATCTTGTTGATCTATGATTCTCTTAAGCAGTATGAAAATGTCCATCTTTATCTCTTTTGACTAACTTTGGCTTAAAGTCTACTTTATTTGATATGAGAATGGAGACCGCTACTTGCTTACGTGGACCATATGAGTGATATATTTTATCCCATCCTTTCACCTTCAGTCTATGGGCATCTTTTCCTATGAGATGTGTCTCTTGAAAGCAACATATTGTTGGGTCTGGTTTCTTAATCCAATCTATTAGCCTATGTCTTTTAATTGGTGAGTTTAGGCCATTAACATTCAGGGTTATTATTGAGACATAATTTGTATTACCAGTCATTTTTTTTTTATTATTTTTGGTATTTAGTTTGACTTGGTTTTTCCTTTGGTTGGTTTTTCCCTTTATTGTAGTTCTTCCCTTTGCAGATTTTTATTATTATTTCTCATTTCCTCCTTGTGGAATATTTTACCAAGAATGTTCCGTAGAGCAGGCCTTCTTGTTGTAAATTCTTTTAGCTTTTTTTTTTTAATCATTGAAGGTTTTTATTTCATCCTCAAATCCAAAGCTTAATTTTGCTGGATATAAGATTCTTGGTTGGCATCCCTTATCCTTTAGAGCCTGGTATATGTTGTTCCAGGCTCTCCTGGCTTTGAGGGTCTGGGTTGGAAAATCTGCTGAGATCCAAATTGGTTTTCCCTTATAGGTAATCTGACTTTTCTCTCTTGCAGCCTTTAAAATTCTATCTTTATTTTATATACTAGGCATTTTCATTACAATGTGCCTTGGTGTGGACCTGTTGTAATTTTGTACATTTGGCATCCTATAGGCCTCTTGTATTTGATTTTGATTTTCAAATTCATTTTCCTGCTTGGGAAATTTTCTGATATTATTTCATTGAAGAGATTGTGCATTCCTTTGGTTTGAATCTCTGCACCTTCTTCTATTCCAATAATCTTATATTTAGTCTTTTGATGGTATCCCATAGTTCTCGGATATTCTGTTCATGGTTTCTTACCATCTTCACTGTGAGGTCAACTTTATTTTCAAGATTATATATTTTGTCCTCATTGTCTGAGATCCTATCTTCCAAGTGGTCCAATCTGTTGGTGATGCTTTCTATTGAATTTTTTTAAGTAGCTTACTGTTTCTTTCATTTCAAGGATTTCTGTTTGGTTTTTTTCTCAAACTATCTCTTTCTTGAAGTAATCTTTTGCTACCTGGATTTGTTCTCTTATCTTTTTGTTGGTGTGATCGATGGTTGCCTGTATTTGATCTCTTATCTCTTCATTGGAAAGATCAATTTTTGCCTGTGTATGTTCACTTAGGTCATTTTTTAAATCCCTTATCATTTTAATTATGTATATCTGGAACTCCTTCTCTGACATTTCACCTACTGTGCTTTCTATGGTTTCTATTGTTGTAGTATCTTGGTTTGTTTGGGGCATTTTCCTCCCTTGTTTCTTCATGATGTCTATGTATCTTCCTCTCTTGCAAGGTAAGCCTGAGGTATTACAGCTTCTGCCCTTTTGTCTTATAAGGTCCCTCCAGGTTACCCAAAACCTTACTTTTTAGGGAAATATCAATATTAGAGCTTTCAATGTACCCAATGTGTGTCCATATATCAGTTAGTTTCTATTTTTATATTTACAGTTTTGTCACTATAAACAGAAATGATGAGATCAGTTATCTTATACCATATAGTCTCTACGTTTGCGTGGTGGTTTACAGTATCTAATGGTAGAAGGGGGGACTTAGAGGTTGGCTTAAACATTTATGAAATAAGATGTGAGAAAATAGAGGTATTAGATTATTTGACTAGTGAGAGTATAATCATTAGAATTTGGCTGTTAGTAGAAGAAGCAAGAGATAGGCAACCCCGTGTAAGATTCCCTGTTTGTTCACAACAGCATAACTGGTTGCACCATTTGGTGCATCCTGGTCCCCAGAGACCTTAGTGATGTCTTACCTGGACCTTTTTGTTGTTCCTTGGTAGTAGTGTAGCTCACTCAGTTTTGTGGCAGTGGTAGCCTCAGGCCTATAATTATATTGGTGTTGGGTTGAGTAGCTACGGAATCCCAGTGAGGTGTGTCTCTCTGGACAGACTCGGGTTGCCTCTTGGATTTGCGGGCATGGAGCGGGCCTCTCTCTCCAGATCTCCTCCTGGCAGCAGTGTGGTGGAGCAGGCAGTCTGGCTTTCTTCTCCCCACTCTCCTCCTCCTGGGTCTCCCTCCTAGTTGTTTTGGTGGGGGTTGGGCAGGTAGGTAGCAGGGCTCTTCCACAGGGTGGAGGCTGCAGTTCCTGGTCCTGGGGATGGCGTGGGCAGGTGGTTGGCGGGCTAGTGTCTGGGCTGCTCCTTCCTGCGGGTGTCTACAGCTTGTTCCGGTGGCAGCT
The DNA here is from genome assembly GCA_025594165.1 of Tamias sibiricus. Lineage (NCBI taxonomy): Eukaryota > Metazoa > Chordata > Mammalia > Rodentia > Sciuridae > Tamias > Tamias sibiricus. The sequence continues at coordinate 104,155,736 of CM046658.1, read as the reverse complement.
GGGCAGGTCGCAGTTCCCTAGGGAATGGACAGGTCCCTTCCTCTGGTCTGGCCCTCTCTGTAGCAGGGACCTGCTATTCCCAGCCCTGGTTGCAGTGTGAGCTGGCAGCCAGATGGGCTGGTGGCTGGGCCACTCCTTCCGGCAGTTGTCTACCGCTTGTTCAGGTGGCAGCTGTGCAGGTTGCAGGGAATGGACAGGGCTCTTTCTCTGGTGGGGGGCTCTCTGCAGCGGGGACCTACTATTCCCAACCCCGGAGGCAGTGGTGGCATGAGCCGGCAGCCAGGCTGGTCGATATTTTTGTTTTTGATAATGACAAAGAAATTTAGAAAGGGCTTCATGTTCATAACCAGCACTGGAGCCCTTTCTGAATTGATGTGTAATATAAGTAATGTGGGTATAGTTGTAATACCCAACCAGAAATCAATAATTTAAGAGCCTGCTTTCGAATTCTGATTTTATTAAGTAACCATGCACTTCCTCTTACATACAAATTAAAAGAGTCAGAGAATAAGATCTCCAGTTGTGGTTAAAAATTAGTTTAATAAACTGAAATAAACATGAAATTCTCAAATATCTTAATAATTAAGACAGGACAGGGGCTGGAGTTGTGGCTCAGTGGTAAGAGCACTTGCCTAGCATGTGTGAGGCCCTGGGTTCGATTCTCAGCATCACATATAAATAAATGAATAAAGTAAAAGTTAAAAAAAAAAAAAAGGATAAATCTTGTCAAATGACTTCCTAAGGCTTTTCATGTATATGAAAAGGAAACTGAGACCCTCAAAATTTCTACATCATAATCACTATCACCATCCTGTCAATAGTGAAAACTTTCTTTTCTGTGTCCTGAGTGGCACAAATAATGAGAGAACTGGAATAGTTCAAAGCTCAAGTTTTATGAAGTGAATTTAACTGCTAACATAATTTAATTAAGTAACACTTGTGAAACTCATCAATTTGTTTCTCTTAATGTGTTCTTTTTGTTTTTTGGGGGGGGGATACCCTTCCAGAACAATTAAGAATATGAAAATAAATTATTTGTTTTTCCCTTTACAATGGTAAGGATGAAGCACAGGGTCATGCATACTAGGCAGGCTCTTTACCACTAAGCTATCCACCTCCCAGTGCTGGAAAGATTTACATGGTGAATTACAAAGGCAGACCTAATCTACAAACTTCAGGGATAAGTAGAGATCCTTTTAATGGCTGAATTTCTACTTTGTGTGAAAAACAGGAAAACAAATATATATCTCACATTTTCCATTCATCAACTCATGGACACAGGCTGATTTCATTATTTGGCTAATGTGAATAGTGCTGCAATAAACATATTTCGTTTCTTTTGGTTATATACTCAGTAGTGGGATTGCTGGATGATATAATAGTTCTATTCTTAAATTTTCTAAGGAAACTCTATACTCTTTCCCATAATGGCTTTACTGATTTATATTGTTATCAATGATGTGTAAGGGTTCTCTTGCTCCCCACATTGTTGCCAGGTCCTTAGCAATAAAATTAGCTAAGAAGAAGAAACAGCTATATACTCAAAACTGAAATACAGGTACAAAAGAAACTGGAGATAGCACAAATACACAAGGGATTTTATCTGTTCATGGACTGTAATACTTAATGTTGCTAAAATGCCCATGATATTCAAAGCAATATACAGATACAAGGTAATTCTCTCAAAAATTCAATCATATTTTCCACAGAAATAGAAAAACAAACCTAAAATCCATGTGGAACCAATAAAGACCTAGAATAGCCACAGAAATTCTGAGCAAGAACAATGCATCTCACAACCTGACTTCAAAATATATTATGAAGCTGGCAGATGGACCCTATGGCCCACTCCTGTCAGAAGCAGGAGGATCTCAAATTTAAGGCCAGCCTCAGCAATTAAGTGAGACCTTTGGAAATTTAGAAAGACCCTATGTCAAAATAAAAAAAGGGCTGGGAATGTAGCTTAGTGGTAAAACACCCCTGGGTTCAATCTCTACTACCTGTATATACGTATGTATGCATGTGTATATACACACACACACACACACACACACACACACACACTACAGTAAATCAAAACAATATGGTACTGGCATAAAAACAGATGCATAAACAAGCAAAACAATACATAGCCCAGAAATAAATCCTCACATTTACAGTCATTTTATCTCCCACACAGATGCCAAGAATACACAACCGGGAAAGGATCATCTCTTAAATGGTGTTGGGAAACTAGATATACAGGTTATTACGGTTTAGATCTTTAATGCTCCCCAAAAAGGTTATGTTAGGCAATGCAGGAATGTTCAGAGGTAAAATGATTGAATTATGAGAGATGTGACCTCATAATCTATTTAATGGATTAATAATTTGAATGGACTACCAGGTGGTAATTTGGGGCAGATGGGGCATGATTGAACAAGTAGGTTGCCAGGGGTGTGGCAGGGATTTTATCTGTCTGTGGCCCTTTCCTCTCTCACTTTATGCTTCCTGGATGTCATGTGCTGAGCATTCCTCTGTCATGCCCTTCCATCATAATGTTCTGCCTCACCTTGGGCCCACAGCAAAGGAGTCATCCAACCATGGGCTGAACCTCTGAAAAACATAAGCCCAAAATAAACTTTTCTCCTCTAAGTTGCTCTTGTCAGGCATTTTGGTTGTAACAATCAAATGCTGACTAACACAGAAATTGGTACAAGTACTGGGGCTGTTGCTTTGACCAGGTGGTTCATAAACCTTTGGTTTGTGGAACAAGTTTGGAAAGTTTGGAGATACAGGGTGGAGAAGCCTTAGAATTTTGTAAGCAAAGTTTAGTGGGCCATTTTGGTAGGAGTTCAGAAGACCAGAATGCCAACAGGAATGTGAATAATAAAGAGGTCTCAGGTAGTAATGAGGACTCTATTGGGAACTGGTTTGAAGGCCATTTGTGTTATGTTCTAGCAAAGAACTTGTCTATGTTTTGTTCATGTTCTGTGAGGCTGAATTAAAAGTAATGGACTAATTAATCTGATGAAGGAAATTTCAAGGCAGCACAGCATTTAGGCAGCAGCTTGGGTATTGTTGGCAGCTTTTAGCCAGGTTTACTGTAAGAATCAAGAGCAGGAAATAGGGAGAAAAGATGAAAAATACAGTTTGGCCAGAAAACCTCCTGTAAAACTGGGGCCAAGGAAGCTGCTGAAGAGATGACTGCCACCAAAGGGAAGCAATCAGCAAGACCACACCCATGATGGGAATCAAAGGTTTAAAAGTGAAAACTTATTTATGAGACCATGGGGGCTCCCCACTTCCACAGAAGTGCTTAGGAACTTGTTTCTGCTGTGCTCAGCCACCCAGGCACTCAGAGACTGCTCAGCTGTGGTTCAAGGATCCCATAAGCCCAAAATAAACTTTTCCTACTAAGTTATTCCTGTCAGGTATTTTGGTCATAGGGACTGAAACCTGACTAATACACCAATACAAAAGGATGAATTTAGACCCTTACCTCACACCATATACAAAAATTAATTCAAATGAATTAAAGATTTAAACATGAAACCTGAAGCTGTACTAACTGGAAGAAAACTTTAGACATTGTTCTGAGCAACTATTTTTGGATATGATTCCTCATAGCACAGGCAACAAAAACAAAAACAGACAAATAGGACTGCATCAAGGTTTAGGGATGTAACTCAGCAGTAGAGTGATAGAGTGCTTGTCTAGGATGCACAAGGCACTGGATTCAAACCCCAGCACCCCCCACCAAAAAAAGACTACGTCAAACTAAATATACAAAGCTAATACATAATGGAAACTTACTCAACCTTGAAACAAAAGGAATTCTTGTCACTGACAACAGCAAGGATAAACCTCGAAGATACTGTCAAGTAAAATAAGCCAGGAATAGAGAGTGTGTCCATGTGATTAAGTTCTGACCAACAGTGTGTGTAACCTTCAGGTTTAACACTTTTTATAAAACTGCTTGCCTTTTACTTGTTCTTTCCCATTTTCCACAAACCAGAATGTGAATGTGGTATGACCACCATGGTGACTCAAAATTATCTCTGCAAACAAGAGCAATACCATATGGGATGGTATAACAAGATAGAAGGAACAAGGTCCCTGGATGGCACTGTGCATCAGAGCTGCCCAATGTTTAGAACTGCCTGCCAGCTGAGACTTACACAAGCAACAGAAACAAACCTTCTATTTTATGCGTGTGTAAGAACAATGCTTATAAGTTAATTCACTTCCTATCTAGAATCCGCCTGAATCTTTTGAAAGAATATTTTTCAAGCTAAGTTTTCTGGAATGCCCTTACAAATGTATGAATTCTCAAAAGATACATCACTATCAAAAAGAATCATGTGAACAGGAAAAAGCAAAAACAAAAAACAAAAAAAAACCCTCAGCATTTATGGAAATTTGTGGCAGCATGTTAAAAATGAAAAATAATGTATACTTTTCCTGTTGCTTCATGGCTATTCATTTGATAAAATTTATTCAGAAAAATAACATATTAGATTTACAATTAGATATAAAATAAAACTTTCCATGGGAAATGTTAAAAGATAGCTGATGAGAAAATAAGCTTGTAATCTTGCCTTTCTGCTTCATCTCCAAAAGTAAAGTCTGTTATGGAGCAGAAATTAATCCTTTTAACAAAAGAGAGAAAGTGATTCCTGGGACCACTATATTTTCAACCATTTTTTTCCTCCAGAAGTCAAATAATAATTTTCACTTGCACCTTACCAGTGGCAACACTTTATTTCTTTCTTTTTTTTTTATTTTTTATTAGTTACTGATGGACCTTTATTTATTTGTTTATATGTGGTGCTGAGAATCAAACCCAGTGCCTCACACATGCTAGGCTAGTGCTGTACCACTGAGCCACAACCCCAGCCTCAGCAACATTTTCTTTATACTTTTTTTTGAACTATAAAAATTATTATTACTTAGAGTATAAACATAAAAGCTTGTACTAAATGGACAAAAATAAAAACTTTGATTCCTGAACATTAATAAATCTTAAATAAAAGCAGACTGTAAGTCCAAAATAAACATTCTTCACTCCAGGAAAGCAAAGGAGGTATCCCAGTGCCCCATGTGCTACCTAGGGCTCACATACAAATTCTTTCACAACCTGAGGGGTAGTTAAATAATTGTGAAAGATCAAAATTATACGACTTTAGCTGGGCATGTTCATGCACACCTGTAATCCCAGCAGCTCAGGAGGCTGAGGCAGGAAAAAGTTCAAAAGTTCAAAGCCAGCCTCAGCAACTTAGTGAGGCCCTAAGCAACTTAGCGAGGCCCTGTCTCTAAATAAAATATAAAAAGCGCTGGGGATGTGGCTCAGTGGTTAAGTGCCCCAGGGTTCGATTCCTGGTATAAAAATGTGTGTGTGTGTGTGTGTGTGTGTGTGTGTGTGAATGTGTATGTGTGTGTACATATTTTTAATTTTACATTTCCTTACCATATTGGCTAAAAAAGTACAAATGATAAAGCCAAACTTCCTGAATTCAAACTACAGTTTCACCACTAATATTTTTGTTTCTTAGGCCAACTTATTTAATGTCTGCCTCAGTTTCTTGTAAATGGGGATTATTAATAGAATTTGGAGTGCAGATGCCATTATGATAACTTACTGATCCAACTGTTAGTAGAATTTTGGCTCAGAAATGACTTCCTATGTCTCTTTTTTTCCCCCTCTTTGTGTAGATGTATATTTATGTATATACCAATCATGTATCAAAATATACTATGAAACAGACATATATCTAAAATCCTACAAAATCATTTGCTTTAATTTATTTATTTATTTAGTACCAGGGACTGGATTCTGGGGCACTTAACCACTAGCCACACCCCCAGCCGTTTTTATTTTTTGAGAAAGGCCCTCACTAAATTGCTGAGGCTGGCTTGAACTCTGGATTCTCCTGCCTTAACCCCAAATCAGCACCAGTCATTGGGATTACTGACATGCCCCACCACACCTGGCCTTTAATTTAATCTTTAGTTTCAATTCTTCAAAAGTCTTAATGTTTACAATTTTAGAGACTACTTATGTTTAATTGGTTACTGAGTACCTTTTACACTTAAAATGAAATAATAGTTGAAGTTAAAATGAAAAAATAAGGTCCTTGTTCATAAGGAGCTCACTGTCACAGAAGCACTGTCCTATAGAAATACAGTGAGAGTCACAAATGTGAACCACATGTGTAGTTTTAAATTTTCTGGCACTTATTTTTTTAAAAAAGTGAAATAATACAGGTAAAATTAATTTTAATAATACACTCTACTTAACCAAAGATATCCACAATACATTATGGTAATAGGTAATCAATATTTCAAATTATTAATGAAAGATTTATTCTTTTTTTGGTAGTATACCTTCAAAATTCAACATGTGTTTTACACATACATTTATCTCAACACAGATGCTACATTTTCTCATAGGAAATACTCTGATCTACTTCTCCCCTTCTTTACCCACTGACAAACTATAGAATGTGTGATGCTGCTGCCAGTAGTAACATGTAGCTACTTACACTTAGATTACTAAAACTTCAGTTGTAGTAGCTACATTTAAAGGTGCTCAATAGCCTCTAGTGGCTATGGATTATACCTGGACACTGTAGATTTATGAAGAAGACAGATGTGCGAGAATTACATTTAGGAGGTGATCTTTAAGCGGAAATATAAAGGATAAATAGGAATTTGCTAAAGAGACCAGTTGGGAAAGAGTGTTACAGGAAAAAGGAACAAAACCATGAGAAAAGACAAAGAAGCTTAAAAGAATTTACTAGGAAACCTACAAGTAGCCCAGAATTACTTAAGACATGAACTTGTCCAAGGCTTGGACAGGGACCAATTCCTAAAAAAATTTAGAATACATGATGTAACATAGCAGGACACTAGAAATTCACTAAAGAGGAAGTCTCTTCTCCCTAAACTCAATGACAAAATTAATAAAGGAAGAAGTTAGTGTTGAAATAGGAGGAAGATGAGGAGAACCAAAGAAGCTATATTCACAATCCAAGAGGCTAAATATTAAAGTATAAATATGAGCATAAGCATGTAAAATAGTAATTTGGCAAACGTTACCTCCAATAAATTTAACGAACCATCATCAACACCTTTAAAAAGCCTGTATTTTAAGTAGACAACTTTAAAAAAAATTTTTTTTTTAGATACTGCCTCTTTGGAGAGTTTTAAAAATTAGATTTGGAAATGACTCTGGAGGGTCTCTTGACAGTTGGTTCTAAATAATTTCTTCATTCAGTGATCTCATTTAGAAGCCAACCATGAAAATTTCAAGAGCCAAGAGACATCTGTATTGTTTAACTGCCATCTAGTTCCAGGAATAGTACTAAGAATTGTTCCAGAAAGTTTTATGATCTAAGCAGGCTTACACAACTGAACTATCACATATAACACAAAGAATTAAGAATTTAACACAAAATAATGAAAACAAAGAATAAAGCTGAAAAGTTGTAGAGAAGATATTTTGATTCCCTTGTCATAAAATAATGAGTTTGGCACAACAACATCTCTCTCAAACAAATCTTTTTAAAAACCATATTCAAAATCTAAAGTAAAAATACAAAAATCTTCAGAAGTGATCAGAGTCAACCACATTGGATAAAACCTTTACACTCCTTAGAGAATCATTTTTTAGGAAACAATGAAAAGTATTCAAAATAGTGTTTTAATTATAAATTCAGACTACACCAAACTGGCCCATTTAACAGATATTTGGTAAATCAGTTCCTATAGTAAAGATTTTCAAGAGTTCCTGTATTTTAATTATTTGTTATTCAAAACTTATAAAATTTCTTTCAGAACCTGTTTTTCATAATTCTAAGCAATTTTCATGAGAAAACGATAAGCTAAATTCTAATTTTAGACTATTCTAAATTAAATGCTATTGCAATTTATCTTATCATTTAGATAGCAATTTTTTTTTTTAAACGAAAAGCAAACTTCTTTATTGTATACAGTACAGAATATAACGCAGCTTGGCAGGATGCATACAGCCCTGCGCAGGGGGGAGTATTTAAAATCAATTGGTAGGTTAAAGCCTTTCTGCACTGTAGACTTTCTACACTCTGGAAAAGAAGCAAACAAACAAACAAACCCCCCCCCCAAAAAAAAAAAAAAAAACCTGAAAAAAAACAAAACCACCCAGGAAGTGCATGAGTCCAATGGGAATGCAATGGTGACGCAGCCATCCTATTTCTCATGACAGCACAGGCCACGTGGTTACAGCAGGGGAGGGGCAGCTCAGGCTACAGAAGATTATTTTCATACTTGCTAAAAGAGCATGAATTTATTAAAAAAAAAAAAAAAGAAAAGAAAAGAAAAGAAAAAACCCAAACCAGGATAAGTAAAGAAAGGAAAAACAAATCTATACAGCATTTACAACAAATAAATCTCTAGCCAGCTGGGGGGTAAAATATGCTAGATAGCAATTTTGACAGTTCATATAAACTCCCAAAGAGAAGGAAATCTACATAACAGGTAATTAAACTTAAAACATTAAATGTATCCCAGAAAACTGGGATTCGCTTAACAAAGATTTCAATTTTTCCCTATTGATTTTCATTACAAAATCCAACAGGCCAGTACTAAGTCTTTTATGTTTCTGATAGATAAAAGGCAAGTTAATTTCTAGCATTAGTTTGGTTTTTTGTTTTTTGTTTTTGTTTTTTAACCAATATCACTCCCCAGCACTTCCCCACATCCCCCATTCCAGCCTCCCACCCTTTGGTCCCTTTCCTCTATTTTTTAAGTTAAAAAAAAAAAAAAAAAAAAAAGCAGTTTTCAGAACTGTTTCTTAGACACCAAGACCTCTGGTCAAACAGTATCAAATTATACACCCAACTACAGGTCTGCCTACAATTCCCACCCCCATGCCTATCCCACAGAGGTGTTAGACATTTATCCTAACACATTGCCATGACTGAGAACTCACCATCTCCAAAGTCATTTCTTTCTCTTTAAAAGTCACACTTATCAGAAAATTAGTTGGAATATGAAGTCCAAATCTGTCTCACAATAGTTTATACGTAGAGGTCCTAGTTCTTCATCTTGACCCAAGAAAATTCAATTCCTCTTCCACATAACTAAGTTCCCAAAATGTGAAGAGTCTTTATGATTTTTCAACCTAACATTTTATCTAGCAGAAATTTTTAACATCAAAACTGAGAAAGAGCCGGGCGCGGTGGCTCACGCCTGTAATCCCAGCACTTTGGGAGGCTGAGGCAGGAGGATCGCGAGTTCAAAGCCAGCCTCAGCAATGGCGAGGCACTTAGCAACTCAGTGAGACCCTGTCTCTAATAAAATACAAAAAAGGGCTGGGGATGTGGCTCAGTGGTCGAGTGCCCCTGAGTTCAATCCCTGGTACCAAAAAAAAAAAAAAAAAAAAACTGAGAAAGGAAGGGAAAGAGAGTGAAATTCCAGAAAGTTTTATGATCTAAGCAGGCTTACCCAACTGAAATATCACATATAACACAAAGAATTAAGAATTTAACACAAAATAAGTAAAAACAAAGAATACAGCTGAAAAGTTTCTGCACTGTCCTTAAGAATATTAATATAGAGCCTTAATATGTTAATTTAAAGTATAATAACTCCCTGGCTCACATCACCAATTCCATACTCTTCCAATCCCTCAAAGTGAATTAAGAAATCCCTACCAACCAGTTTCTCTGTTCCTCCTTCACAATAGAATCTATTAAAAATAAAGTTGTCTCTATTGCTTATCTCTATTTTCTCTCTTCAACCCCAAACAGGCATTTGGCCTCACCTCTTCAAAAAAACAGCTCTGCTCAAGGTCATCAAATATACCTATTGCTTTTAAACAACCAATAGTTGAACTTTTCTCACCTTACTTTTTAAATTACCTTCCATTATCCTTCAATCCAATTTATTACTCCTTCTTTTTTTTTTTAAATGTTTATTTATTTGCTTTAGTTGTACACAATGCAATGCATTTATGTTTACGTGGTGCTGAGGATCGAACCCAGGCTGTGCAGGTGCTAGGCAGGCACTCTACCGCTGAGCCACAATCCCAGCCCCATTATTATTTTTTTTAAATATTTATTTATTTACTTTTAGTTGTACATAATGCAATGCATTTATGTTTACGTGGTGCTGAGGATCGAACCCGGGCAGTGCACATGCAAGGCGAGCGCTCTGCCGCTGAGCCACAACCCCAGCCCCCCATTATTACTCCTTCTTTAAAACACTTTTCTCTAAATGAATCACAGGTTCCTACCTCCCTGCTTACAACATTTCAGTATCTTTTTTCCTATATCAGACTTCTAAAACCTAGTGTTCCCAGGGCTCTATTCTTGGTCCTACTGTCTTTTCATTTTATCCTTATTTCCTGGTGATCCCATGAGAACCAAAGCTTCAAATACCATATATGTGCTGATGATTCTCAGACTACAATCTCTAGCTTAGCCCTCTCTCCAGAGCTCCAGACTCCTACACACACCACTACCCCACATCTCCACCAGAATAGACAAAAAGCATTTCAAATTTAACCCTTGGGAATATCATAAGGATCCAATGGACTAGAGCTGTATTTTTAAATTTCTTTTCTGAGCAATTATATTTATAAGGATTAATAACTTTCATTATTTTGAGAGGTCTTTCAAAGAGTAAAGAAAAATTTAACTTATGTTTAAACAGAAAAACTTGCTGGGCTTAGCGGTGCACGCATACTTGTAATCCCAGCAACTCTGGAGGCTGAGCTAGGGGATGGGGATCCCAAGTTCAAAGCCAGCCTCAACAACTTAGCAAGACCCTGTCTCAAAAGAAAAAAGGGCTGGGGATGTAGCCCAGTTGTAAAGCACCCCCAAATTCAATCCCCAGTACCACGCACATGCAAACACACACACACACACACACACAAAGAAAAATATATTTTAATTTGAAATCACCATATGAGTTTCTTGGAGTCTTTTCTTTTTAATATATATTTATTTGCTTTAGTTGTACACAATGCAATGCATTTATGTTTATGTGGTGCTGAGGATCGAACCCGGGCCGCGCACGTGCTAGTCGAGCACCCTACCGCTGAGCCACAACCCCAGCCCCTCTTGGAGTCTTTTTTAATCTAAGACATATCATGGGGTCTCAGTGATCTTATTTTTTCTATATCTGGAAATCTTGCTAGTTCATCATTACTATTTCATTATTCATCATATTCATCATCAAATTATTTCATTATTATATATCCTTTATTCACAATTATATTTAAAAACTAATAAGAGAATGGAAGAATAATGAAATTGTCCAAAAGAATGTTATTACTATATCATCCTTACATTTGTTTTTATAGTTTTACCCAAAGCATTGCCTCCTCTTTTGAAAAGAAGCCTGAAGGCACCATTCCTATATTTCTGAAGATTTCAGTGAACACAGTTGAGAATTTAAAATATTTAATTTTGTACCCACAATGGCAAAGAGAAGAAAGTTGGTAACAAAAAGATATTTCATAACTCCTGGATAATAAGTGTCAAGAAGCAGGTAGTGGTCAAATTTCAGATTATGGATCTTCAGATGATGATATTCTAGCTGAATTTCCTCAAGCTTAAGAAGCAATGAATGGACAACATATATTTTAAAGACAAAAAGAAAATGTGGTGTTCTTAGCCAGTTAGTCATTCAATAAGTTACTCCACCATGAAATATGTTATGAGAACCTAGACCATCTCATTTAGTTATAAATCTTTTTATGATGTCTGTACAGCAAAAGTTACTTGATAAAGTTCATATTTGGATAAAACTCTTAAGGGAAGTTTATCTGTACATAGGCAAACAGAACAAAACAGATGATGTAAAAATGGAATTTATCATTCTAATAGTTTATAAATCTAAAATACAAAACCATTTTTCAAAGTGATCATCCTTTGTTCAACAAAATCACTAGCAATCAAACTTTTCAAAAGCATTGCCTTTTGACAATGCAAATTTAAGAACCAGAAGTAATAAGTGAGAACCTATTAGAAATACATTTTAAATCTGGAAATCAGTGTTTGTTATATGTGAGAACCTAGTAGAGATATATTTTAAATCTGGAAATCAGTTTTTGTACAATGGGTATATTACAGGCTTGTGCAGGGCCATTGATGGGCAGTTAATTATAGTCAATGGACTTTTCCCATTTTTGAATTTTGTACTTGCCTTCAAAACCAGGAAAACACAGAATTGAAAAATTATGTTTGCTATGTTTAAATTATTAAAATTTCTAATAAAGTACTTTTTTCATTATTCCTGTATATTTTCTTCTATAAATTACTTGTAAAATAAAAAATTTAAAAATTGAAAGTGAAAAAGTTACAATGTACTTAGATGGTATATGATGGGGACTACTATTTATCTTGGTGTACTGGAGGTTAATACAGCCAACCCAGAGCTTTCTCAATCTACACCTCTACCTCCATCCACAAGATTTGACAATTTCAGTAAATGGCACCACAACACCACTGGGTACTTTTTTACAGATCAAAATATCAGGGTAATCTTTGACTAAAGTCTTTAATACCACCTCAATCTATCAGCTAAGTTCTACTAGCTTTACTACCCAAATATACCCTGAATCTGCCCTGCTACCACCTGGACCCAAGCTATCAACATATGCAGCAATAGTGCCCTACCTATTCTTTCTACCTCCACTTTTGCCTTCCTCTTCCACGTAGCCCATGAATGCCTCACTTTGTGAGAGGTGGAGGGTAGGAACTCGCTAAAGTTTTCCATCACATTTTTGATAATCCAAACTCCTTCCCATAGTCCACAAGTTTCTAAGTGATCTGGTCCCTGACTACTTCTTACTTCTACCCCTTATCTCTCTTTCTCTTTCTGATAGTTCTTTAGTCACACTGGCCTCTTTTCTTTCCTTAAACATGCTAAGTTTATTATCACTTTGTAGTCCTTTCTGCTAGGAATGCTCTAATAGCAGATCCTTATGACTTCTTCCTCCTCATTTTTTCCAAGTCTCAATTCAAATGTTACCTCTTCAGTGAAACCTTTTCTGACTCCAGCTAAACAGCTCTTGCTATAACCCATGCCATTCACAATCAACTAATACCTACTTTACTCCCTCCATATTCATCAATAGTATCTTTTTGTAATTAAAAATTACTTATATACAATTTATCTTTTCTAACCACTCTACAATGTAATCCTCTTAAGGACAGAAACAATCTTGACTATCATTGCATTTCTACCACTGAGAACAAGGACTAGCAATTACTAGGTACTCGATAAATACTGGCCATTTAATTGACAAAAGGGAGTACATGAAAAGTATCATCATATACTCCTTGCTGAGGACAAGAGGAGTGTTACCAGGTAGGACATGATCTCCACTCCTACACTTAATTCAGTATTCCTTACTAAATAAGGAAGGAATGTATGTATATCAATAGATTATCGTCACATAGTCTCAGATTCAAATATTGGTATTAATATGTTTAATCTGTCAGAGTCAAATAGGAAATTGAAGATGTGTGGAGGGATGGTACCGGGGAAAGAGGGAGGACAAGGGAGAGGGAGGGGGGGGGGAGAGGGAGATTATGATGTCTTTGCCTTCCTCCAAATTTCTTTCCCAGAAGAAAAACCTATTTACAAATATCAAGCAATTGAAAAGCTGCCAAATTTCAATCTCTTTCAACATTCATTTTGATTTGGTTCCACTGAAAAAAAGAAATATGGCTCAGAACATTTAGGGGCAAGCCAGGTTCTTTCTATTCCCATGACTGCACACTACCCAGTCAACTTTCAGCAAATACAATCCAATAAATGCAAGGGAGCTCAGAAAGTCTGTGGATAAATTAGTTCAAAAAACATCTGTACTATCAGAGAAACAACCTACATACAGTTGTGCTCTACTGATTACGAATGAAGGATTACTGACATCACTATTTTAAAAATGCTCAACAGACAGCTAAAATACCTAGGCATTTTATTGTCTGATATCTAAGAACTTCTTTTGAATCTTTGATGGAAAAGCAATGTAAAACAATAATCTTACAAAACATACTCATTAAAAGTAATGCATTGATTGAAAGTCATCAATGGCACCAGCATTCTATGCTTCTGAAAACTTAGTCAAACAAGAGCTAATATTAAGTATAAGCATACAAAATTATCTACATCCTGAAAAGTACAGAGACGAAACTTATAACATCTCAAATCTAACTGCGAATACTATCTTGAAACTTAAGACCATAAAATAACTACATTTTAGATGAAGAAAGAAATATAATCTTTCCTCCTCACTTTTTAGTAAAAGCGCACTTCAACCCATTGTTCCATTGTCCTATATATAGAATGCCTATAAAAACTTAAATTGATAATATTGTTAAAACGGTCATACTGAGAGAGCAGAAAGATGGCGGACAGCAGAGAAGTGCTCTCCAGAGACTGTCACTAAAAGAGACTTAGTGGGAAGTTTGAACGAGTTCCTAGTAATACTGCTGCAACTGGGAAGGAGCGAAGACATCCGCTCACATCTAGATGGTGAAATACAACGAACTCCAGACCGCCAACGCACAGAGTCCAGTACAAGCGGCCCACAAACCAAACCAGCATTAGCGTTGCAGCTGCCGTGGTAACATTGCAGTACGGGAAGTACAGACCACGGCCTTGAACAGCGCAAAATAAAGGGAAAGCTAGACATGAACAGCAGCCTCATAGACTTCTTTCACTTAAATTGCCGAACGGGACCTACACGCCTCAGAGTGACACACAGGTCCAGGGTACTGCTGTTGAGACCGGGGAAAGCACCGCCATTTTGGAGGAAAGCTGCGGCTGACTGGAACAAAGAAACAAGGAAGAAAAACAGCTGCAGGCATCCAAGGATCGGTCCAGGGCCTGGAGAACAGCACAGACCTGGGTGAGACACGTGGGGGAAGCCAGCAGGGAAGGGCCTGTCTGAGGCCAGTGCAGCAACCACGAGAGCTATAACAGGGGGCAGGAGTGGGGAATGCGTGACTTTTGGATGAACCCTTTCCTGGTGCCATTCACGTACTGACTCCCCCTCTCCACAGCCACTCTTCCTCTGTGCCAATCTGCCGCTGCCCAAAGGTGCAGACTAGACCCTACTAATTGATGCTCTGTGACTATCTGGGCGTGATCCAGGACAACGGGCTTACACTGGAAGGGAAAAAAGAAGGGCTTCCCAGGGTCTTGTTTATTTGAGACTTGTTCCTGGGTTCGACTGTTTGTTTGTTTGTTTTGTTTTGTTTTGCTCTGTTCTGTTTGATAGTGTGCTTATTTGTTTGTGTTCCTCTTTCTTTTCTTCCCTTCTCATTTTAGTCTCTTCTGCCCTCATCTTCTCTATTTACAACCTGTCATTGCATACTCATCAGAGGTGAAAACAAGTTATACACAGAAATTGGGACTTCTAGATCTGGGGCAAATGAAATATACACCAAAGCGGTGTTGTATATAGTTTACTCTCTATTTTCTTGACTCACTTTCTCTCTCCTCTCTCGTACACTAATTCTTACTTCTTTGTTATCTTTTATTGTTCCTTTTTATTTTTTCTTTTCCAGCTTTATTTTTTTCTTCTCTCAAAGGCTAAATAAGTTTGGTTTATATATAAATCAGTCTTCCCTCTAAATCTCTCACTCGATTCTCTTTCCTCTCCTGTCTGCTGATATTAAACCACTTCCATAGAATTCTATTTTCATACTTCCTAAGAAAGAATATCTCAATAACCTCACTTCCTTCTTTCTAAACATATTATCTCTGTGTCCAATACTGAAACTGTAAACCCCAACACAAGCATACAGAGGAAATTGGAAACAATACCTGAGTTAACTAAATCTGTACATCATGATCAAATTGGGATTTGCTGTAAAGAAAGTGTTAGATCTTAAAGTGTAAGGTATTTATAAGGGGATCTGACAGCATTATACTACAAGAGAAACATAAGGCTATAAGGTGAAATCAAAATAGGCAAGGTCCCACAGTGCTAGGAGAATGGACACACAAGCATTATGAAGAAGCAAGGGAAGAAAGTGGCTGAAACCAATCAACATACTCCCTCAGTAGATTCCATGGCAAGCACAGTTGGTCAAATGCCAGAGATGGAATTTAGAAATTACATATTCCAAATGATTATGGATCTTAAGAATGAACTCAAAAATGAGATGAGAGAACAAATAGAGGTGGTAAAAGAACATTTTGACAAAGAACTCCAAAAACAAATACAAGAAGCAAAAGATTACTTCAATAGGGAGATAGAGATTCTAAAGAGAAACCAAACAGAATATCTGGAAATGAAAGAAGAAATAAACCAAACTAAATGCTCAATTGAAAGCATCACCAACAGATTAGATCACCTTGAAGAAAGGACCTCAGATAATGAAGACAAAATATATATCCTGGAAAAAATCTGGAGGACACGGCAAAAGTAGTAAGAAAACAAGAAAAAGAGCATTCAGGAAATATGGGACAGCATAAAAAGACCAAACTTAAGAGTGATTGGTGTTGAAGAAGGTGCAGAGTTTCAAACCAAAGGAATGAGTAATTTATTCAATGAAATAATAGCAGAAAATTTTCCAAACATGAGGAATGAATGGCAAAACCAAGTTCAAGAGGCTTACTGAACATCAAATATACAAAACCACAACAGATCCACACCAAGGCACATTATAATGAAATTGCCTAATATACTAGACAAGGAGAGAATATTAAAAGCCACAAGAGAAAGGAAGCAGATTACATATAGGGGGAAACCAATCAGACTATGCTCAGATTTTTCAACCCAGACCTTAAAAGCTAGAAGATCCTGGAATAGCATATTTCAAGCTCTGAAAGAAAAGGGATGTCAACCGAGAATCTTATATCCAGAAAAACTGAGCTTTAGATTTGAAGATGAAATAAAAACCTTCCACGACAAACAAAAGTTAAAAGATTTCACAACTCAAAAGCCAGCACTTCTGAACATCTTGGGCAAAATTTTCCACGAAGAAGAGAAAAATAACAATGAAAATCAACAAAGGGAGATAGTAAACTAAAGGAATTGCCAACCAGAGAAGAATCCAAATCAAGCTAAAAACCATAATACAATTAAAAATGGATGGAAATAAGAATCACATCTCAATAATAACCCTGAATGTTAATGGCCTAAACTCACCATTCAAAACACACAGATTGTCAGATTGGATTAAAAGAAACGACCCAACAATTTTCTCTCTCCAAGAAACACACCTCATAGAAAAAGACATCAAGCGATTGCAGGTGAAAGGCTAGAAAAAGTCTTATCACTCATATGGGCTGCGGAAGCAAGCAGGGGTTTATATTCTCATATCAAATAAGGTAGAATTCAAGCCAAAGCTAATCAAAAGGGATAAAGATGGATATTTCTTACTACTTAAGGGAACCATTCATCAACAAGATGTAACAATTATAAATCTATATGCCCCAAATAATGGAGCACCTACATTCATCAAACAAACCCTTCTCATGTTCAAGAGTAAAATAGACCACAACACAGTTATTCTAGGGGACTTCAACACACCTCTCTCACCAATGGATAGATCATCCAAACAAAAGCTAAATAAAGAAAATTTAGGCCTCATTAAAACAATTAATAACTTAGACCTAACAGACATATATAGAATATTTCATTCCTCAGTAAGTGAATACACTTTCTTCTCACCAGCACATGGTTCCTTTTTTAAAATTGACCATATATTATGTCACAAGGCAACTCTCAGCAAATATAAAAAAACAGAAATACTACCTTGCATTCTATCAGACCATAAAGGGATGAAATTGAAAATCAATGATAAAACAAGAAATTTAAAAAAAACTACTCTAACAGCTGGAATCTAAACAACATGCTACTGAATGAACAAGGGGTTGAAGAAGACATCAAAGAGGAGATTAAAAATTTCTAGAGGTAAATGAGAACACAGATACATCGTATAGAAATCTCTGGGACACTATGAAGGCAGTAATAAGAGGAAAATTTATTGCACTGAATTCCTTCATTAAAAGAAAAAAAAACAACAAAGCACTAGAAAAAGAGGATCAGATCATACTAAGAGCAGCAGAAGACAAAAAATAATTAAAATCGGAGCTGAAATTAATGAAATTGAGACTAAAGAAACAATTCAAAGAATTAACAAAACCCAAAGTTGGTTCTTTGAAAAAATAAATAAAATTGACAGACCCCTGGCGATGCTAACGAAAAGAAGAGTGAAAACCTCAAATTACTAACAACCGTGATGAAAAAGGAAATATCACAACAAACACCTCAGATATACAGGAAATAATTAAAAATTTTTACTTCGAAAACTTGTACTCTAATAAATTAGAAAATATCAAAAGCATTGACAGATTTCTAGAGTCGTATGACTTGCCCAAACTGGAACTGGAGGCCATACACAATTTAAATAAATCAATTTCAAGTGAAGAAATAGAAGATGCTATCAAAAAACTACCAACAAGAAAAAGTCCAGGTCCTGATGGGTTTACAGCCGAGTTCTACAATACCTTCAAAGAAGAACTAATACTGATGCTCTTGAAATTATTTCAATAGAAAAAAAGGGAGCTCTTCCAGACTCTTTCTATGAGGCCAATATCACATTAATTCCAACGCCAGGCAAAGACACAGCCAAAAAAGAAAACTGCAGGCCAATATCATTAATGAACACAGATGCAAAAATCCTCAAAAAAAAAAAAAAAAAAAAAAAAAAGCCTCTGAAAGGGAAATGATGAAAACTACTCCATTTATAATAGCATCAAAAATAAATAAATAAATAAAATACCTGGGAATCAACTTAACGAAAGAGATGAAAGACCTCTATAACGAAAACTATAGAACACTAAAGAAAGAAATCATAGAAGACCTCGGAAGATGGAAAGACCTACCTTGTTCTTGGATAGGTAGAATTAATATTGTCAAAATGTCCATACTACCAAAAGCATTATACAGATTTAATGCAATTCCAATCAAAATCCCAATGACATTTCTCAAAGAAATAGAAAAAGCAGTCATGAAATTCATCTAGAAAAATAAGAGACCCAGAATAGCTAAAGCAATCCTGAGCAAGAAAAGTAAAGCAGGCGGCATCACCATACCAGACTTTAAATTATACTATACAGCAATAGTAACAAAAACAGCATGGTATTGGCACCAAAACAGACTAGTAGACCAATGGTACAGAATTGAGGACACAGAGACTAATACATATAATTTCAGATATCTTATATTAGACAAAGGTGTCAAAAATGTACAGTGGAGAAAGGATAGCCTCTTCAACAAATGGTGCTGGGAAAACTGGAAATCCATATCCAACAAAATGAAATTAAACCCGTATCTCTCACCATGCACAAATTTCAATTCAAAGTGGATCAAGGACTTAGGAATTAGACCAGAGACAATACACCTAATAGAAGAAAAAGTAAGCTACAATGTCCAACATGTCGGATTAGGCTCCAAGTTCCTTAATAAGAATCCAGTAGCGTAAAAATTAATACCAAGAATTAATGAATGGAATAGATTTAAGCTAAAAAGCTTCTTCTCGCCGGGCGCGGTGGCGCACGCCTGTAATCCCAGCACTTTGGGAGGCTGAGGCAGGAGGATCGCGAATTCAAAGCCAGCCTCAGCAACGGTGAGGCACTTAGCAACTCAGTGAGACCCTGTCTCTAAATAAAATACAAAAAAGGGCTGGGGATGTGACCCAGTGGTCGAGTGCCCCTGAGTTCAATCCCCGGTACCACAAAAAAAAAAAAAAAAAGCTTCTTCTCAGCAAAAGAAACAATCAGTGAGGTGAATAGAGAGCCAACTAACTGGGAACAAATATTTAATACATGCACATCGGATAGAGCACTGATTTCTAGAATATATAAAGAACTCAAAAAACTTGACACCAAAAAAACAAATAACCCAATTGATAAATGGGCTAAGGATTTGAAAAGACACTTCTCAGAAGAAGATACACGATTAATCAACAAATACATGAAAAAATGCTCAACATCGCTGGCAATGAGAGAAATGAAAATCAAAACTACTCTAAGATTTCATTTCACTCCAGTCAGAATGGCAGCTATCAAGAACACAAACAGCAATAAATGTTGGAGAGGATGTGGGGAAAAAGGCACACTCATACATTGCTGGTGGGACTGCAAAATGGTACAACCATTATGGAAAGCAGTTTGGAGATTTCTTGGGAAAATGGGAATGGAACCACCCTATGACCCAGCCATCCCACTCCTGGGTCTATTCCCAAAGGACTTAAAAACAGCATATTACAGTGACACAGCCACTTCAATGTTTATAGCAGCACAATTCACAATAGCTAGGTTGTGGAACCAACCTAGATGTCCTTCGGTAGATGAGTGGATAAAGAAAATGTGGTATATATGCACAATGGAATTTTACTCAGCAATAAAAGAGAATAAAATAATGGCATTCACTGGTAAATGGATGAAGTTGGAGAATATAATGCTAAGTGAAATCGGTCAATCTCAAAAATCCAAATACCAAATGTTTCCTCTGATATAAGGAGGCCGGTTCACAGTATTGTTGGGTTGGGGCACATAGGAGGATTAGATGAACACTATAATGGTCAAAGGGAAGGGAGGGGAAGGGAGGGAGTAAGGGGGGAAGGGGAGGAAAAGAAAGAAAAAGTGGTTGAATAAGATGGATATCATTCTAAATGCATGATTGAAGACTTGAATGCTACGAATATACTTTGTATATATACTTTGTATATACTTGAATATACTTTGTATACAAACTGTTTTGTGTAAAAAGATGCTCTATATGTGTAGTATGAACTGTAATACTACTATAAATAAAAATTTTTTAAAAACGGTCATACTACCAAAAGTAATATACAATTTCAATGAAAACTCAATCAAAATACCAATGACATTCTTCACAGAACTAGAGGGGAAAAAAAAAAAAAAAAAAAACAGTCCTAAATTCATTTGGAAGAACAAAAGACCCAGAATAGCCAACGTAAAAAAAAAAAAAAAAAGCCAAAAAACAAACAACAAAAATCAGTGCTGAGCCGGGCGTGGTGGCGCACGCCTGTAATCCCAGCACTTTGGGAGGCTGAGTCAGGAGGATCGCGAGTTCAAAGCCAGCCTCAGCAATGGCGAGGCACTTAACAACTCAGTGAGACCCTGTCTCTAATAAAATACAAAAAAGGGCTGGGGATGTGGCCCAGTGGTCTAGTGCCGCTGAGTTCAATCCCCAGTACAAAAAAAAAAAAAAAAAAAAAATCAGTGCTGGAAACATCAAAATACCTGATCTCAAATTATACTACAGAACTATAGCAGCAAAACCTGAATGGTATTGGCATAAAAACAGACACACAGACCAATGGTACAGAGTAGAAGACGCAGAAGAAAACCTACACAGATACAGTCATCTGATCCTTGAAAGATGCCAAAAACATACAATGGAGAAAAGACATTCTTTTAAACAAATGGTGTGGAAAAAACTGGTTTTCCATTAAGTAGAAAAATGAGACTAGATCATTCTTACCCTGCACAAAAGCTAACTCAAAATGGATCAAATACTTACAAATTAGACCAGAAACCATGCAATTCCTAGAAGAAAATATAGGGTCAACCCTACTAACATATTGGTGCAGGCAATGATTTTCTGAATTGGACCCCTAAAGCTCAGGAAATAATGCCAAAAGTCAATAGATGGGATGACATCAAATTAAAAGGCTCTGCACATCAAAGGAACAAGAATATGAAGAGAGAACCTACAGAATGGGAGAAAATATTTGCTAGCTGTTCTTCTGATAGAGCATTAATATCCAGAATATACAAAAAACTCAAAAAACTTAGCGCGCGCGCACACACACACACACACACACACACACACACCAAAAAAAACCTCAATCCAATTAATAAATGGGCAAATGAACTAAACAGACACTTCTCAAAAGAAGAAATACAATAGCCAACAAATACATGAAAAAATGTTCAATATCATTAGCAATTAGGAAAATGCAAATCAAAACTACACTGAGATTTCACTGTACTCTGATTAGAATGGCAGCCATCAAGAATATCAACACAGTAAATGCAAAGAGGATGTGGAGAAAATGTACATTTTTATACTTTGGTGGGGCTATAAATTAGTACGATCACTATGGAAATCAATATACAGTTTCCTCTAAAGACTAGGAATGGAGTCACCATAAGACCCAGCTTATACCATTCCTCAGTATTTATCCTGAAGAATTAAAGTCAGCATACTATAGCAATACATGAATAACCAGGTTTATTGCAGCAAAATTCACAATAGACAAAGTATGGAACCATCCTAGATGTCTGTCAGTGGAAATGGATAAAGAAAATGTGTTATATATACATAATGGAGTTTTATTCAGTGATAAAGAAGAATGAAATCATGTCATTTTCAGGAAAACGGATGGAACTAGAGACCATTATATTAAACAAAATAAGCCAAACTCAGAAAAACAAAGGGTCGTATGTTTTCTCTCCTGTGTGGGAGCTAAAGAGGAAAATGAAAAGAAAGGTGTGGGAGGGGCATCTCATGAAAATAGAAGGGATATCAGTAAAGGAAAGGGACAAGGGGAAGGAAAGGGGAAATGCTGGGGAATATTAGCCAAATTACATTGTTATATTATTGTGTGATGTACTAACATGCCATGATAAATCTCACCATTATGTACAACTACAATGTATGAACAAAAACATACAGGAAAAAAACCCTAAACTGAACAATTTTATAGGTGTCCTATAAAATTTTATAGATGTTTATAGGAGTCCTATATATAGGATGATGGGACATAATGGGTTAAGTAAAAGAAAACCCAAAAGAACAAGAGCTATGTCATCTACATCATTTTAATGCCATTAAAGTTTTCTAAATCCATCCAAACACGGCAAAAACATTGCCATTTGCAAAATGTAATATTTCAAATTCTACTTTCCCTTATATTTTACCTGTAAAATATAGTATGTAGAATTCCATTTTCTCTTAACATTTATAATTTGAAAACTTTCTGAGGCATAACCTCCATTAAACTGCTTCATTAATAGACAAAAGAAAAGCATGTTCAGATTCCTACTCTGGTTGCATCTGGTCATTCTTTGTCATTTGAAATTGTTTTTTCCCCTCCAACCCAGCTGCTGGGATAAATTCTGGTCCCTATATTGCCACCACCCTTTTCCTAGTATTAACCATTTCCTTGCCAAAGTGGATTCCAGAGCTATAGGAATATTTTAAAAGGAACAGGACTAAAAGTTATCAAGAAACTAGTGATCTCCATTTACAAGAGAAATAAAAGGAGAGTTTCTCAAAAAACACAAAGGGTTCAAAGTTAAGGTTTGTCAGAATTTGTGAGCAAAAATGAACTTTTGGGATCAGTCTACCAACCTCATTTTGCCAACTAGGAAACAGAAAGCATTCATATCAAATTAATTCCTCACATATCAATTCCTCAAAATTCTGTATTCTGGATGCAGAATATCCATTGGCAATGCAAAGAATAGCAATTTTACATTTGTTTGTTTCTATTCAGTGACTTTGACTTAAGCTCAATTTACATGCAATTCAAGTTAAAGCATTTCATCCATTCTGCAAATACATATTGAACACCTGCTGTGCACCAGGCAGGAAGAAAACAGATGAAGTGGAAGGAAATAAAAAATATCCTACCCTCATTGAGCTTACTTACTAGAGAGAGAAAAAGACAAACAACCGAGGAGAGGAAGACAGTAAACAAAATAAATAAGCAATAAGTAAAACATAGTATGTTAAAAATGGTAAGCACAATGGACAAAGGACAGAAACATGGAATAGATGGGGCCTGGTGGTGATTTTTAATAAGATAGTCAAGGAAGGTCCCCCTGACAAGGCAACATGTAAGTAAAGACATGGAGGAGGTAATGGAACAAGCCATGTAGACATCTAGGGTGAAGGGCAAAGAAACACACGCTGGGACCGCCTGTAGTAAAAAGGGTTTATTAACTGGCCCCTAATGGCTGGTGCTGACTGAGGGACACGTGGAGGGGGAGGGAGTGAGGAAAACTGGCGGGAGGGGAGGAATGGAGACAGGGCAACGGAGAAGAAGAAAAAGGGATGAAAAGGGAAGGGACGGAAAGGCAAAAAGGGCGAAAAGGGAAGAAGGGTGAAAAGAGGAGAAGGGCAAAAAGGGGGTGAAAAAGGGACAGAAAGGGCGAAAAGGGAAGAAGGGATGGAAATGGGAAAAGGGGGAAAAGGGGGGAAAGGGGCGAGTTTCAGCCCTGCCAGGGTTTAAATAGCAACTCTGGTAGTCCGAGAGACCCCTGACTCCATAGGCTGCCTGGGGTAGGAAGGGGAACCCGTGTGCCACGATCAGCTTGGTAAGGCACCTGAGGTGTGGCCAGTTTAAGGCACCTGGGAGGTGTGGCCTGCTGGCCTGGAATTTATCTAACATAGGGGAAAGAAATTACAGGGACTACAACAGAATGGTCAAGAACCCTGAAGTGGAGGCCTGCCTGGCATGCCAAGGAAAGCAATGCAGATGAGTTGTCTTCAGGTAAACACTGATCTGTTGGGTTTTGTCCCTAAAGATTAATTCGAAGTTTCTAGACTTATATATATAGAATCTTCTAGTAAGAAGTCTTTAGTCCTTGGCATCTTTCATTCAACATAATTATTTTGAGATGTACTTACATTGTTTTACATTGTCCATGTATCAATGGATCATTTCTTTTTACTGTTGAGCAGTGGTATATGCTTGAATACTGAAACAGGGGAGGCCCGGATGTCCCCACCAAGGTTTCCCACTTAACACAAGCTGCTTTCAAAAAAGTATTTCCCCCAATGACCAGGTTCAGGAGCTGCTGATGCCTCCCCTAAGCTTTCCCTGCAATTCCTTCATGTGCAAAGAAATTTGACTGATAAGACCTTCCTGGGGGTGTGGTAGTGAGCAATTCCACCATCTTTTAAAAACACAGTACAAATGGACCCAATAAGCACTGAGCAGATCACAGTGCAAAATGCAAATTGCTGTGCAGGAGCAAAGAACTGAAAACATTTGTGCAGACATCCTGGGATCATGTACAAAAGCTAACTGTGCTTGCTCAAGCCCACCCTTTTTGTCTGTATAGGCTTTCCTCCTTAAGTTCTGTGAAAGCAGTCCAGAGACCCTATACCATTTGCTCTTTCTCATCCTACAGCATAAGCCCTTAAAAACCTCATTCAGATGGTATTGTTTGCCTGTCTTTTAGAGATTTCTATCTCAAATTGAGCAAAAGAACCCAAGGCTGGTGACACTGAGAGCTGATAACACTAAAAGCTGGGAGCTGGTGACAATACCATTTTTTTAAAAAAGCCATTCACATGTTAAAAGACATTTTGGTTGTTTCCAGTTTGGGGTTATTGTGGATAAAACTCATATGAACATACATGAACAAGTCTTTCAATAAACATGTTTTCATTTCTCTTGGGTAAACAGGAATGAATTGGCTGGATTGTACCAGTAGGTATACTTTTAACTTTTTACATTTCCATCAGCAGTGGAGAGGGCTCCACCATCCTATTTAACACTAGTATAATCAAGCTTTTTAAACTTTAGACAGTTTAACTATGTTTCAGTGAGCTTTAGCTCTGATGGGTGTATGGAAATCGGTAGCTCATGAGTTTTTAATTTATTTGCCTAATAATAATACAGATTTTTCCCATGTGTTTATTGGCCATTTGTTTATCTTCTGGCTGATGAAGCTAATCACTTTTAGGCAGGGGGAGAAATTGAACCTGGGGCACTTAACCACTGAGCCACATCCCCAGCCCTTTTTTATATTTTATTTAGTGACAGGATCTCACTGAGTTGCTAAGGGCCTGGCTAATTTGCTGAGGCTGGCTTTGAACTTGCAATCCTCCTGCCTCAGCCTCCCAAACCGCTAGGATTACAAGCAAAGCTAATCACTATTTTAAGCTCCTTTTTAGAAGCTGGTTTTAACTTCTTTTATACAATGGAATCTATTTCTGGGTTTATTGAAATGTGTTTGTTCTTCTGAATTGTATTATTCAAATTGTTGCTTTATAAAACCTGATACTTGGTAATACTCTTTCCTCCTAATTATCATTCATTGAAAACCTTGTCTTAGTTTTTGATACATGGACTATCCCCCTACCCCCCACCAGGAAGTTCCCTTATCCTGAGCAAAGCAACCTTGTTTCACTTTCCAGGCAGGAGCTAATGGGCTTAAAGGTCGCTCTGTTCTCCCGGCAGGATGTTTTTTTTTTCCCCCCCCCCAGGCAGGAGCCAATAGGCTTAAAGGTCGCCCTGTTCCATGGGCAAAGAGCCAATGGCATTGGAGTCGCTCTGGTGCACCCCCCACCAGAAATCCCTATATAGGGTCCTGATCTGAGAGACTCTCAGACACAACAGCTCCTCCCTGCAGAGGGGAGGAAGCCACTGCACCAGCCTTAGACCCATCGCCTCCAACCCCACGACAGCTGCCCTAGCCGACAACTCCAGACCCACCTCCTCCAGCCTGACAGCAGCTGCCCAGCCAACAGCTCCAGCCTCCAGCCGGACAGCAGCTGCTTTAGCCGACAGCTCCAGAGATCCCAGACGGCGCGACCAGGCACCCACCTTCCATTCAGAGCTTGCACACTCCCCTCTCCCTGACTCCTCTCTCCCACCAGAGCTTGCACACTCCTCTCTCCCTGACTCCCCTCTCCCAGCACCTCTTCGACCTCTGACCAGCCACAAAGTGCCTAAATAAATAAATCTCTTGACTGCACGGCTGTCCCTGGTATGATTTTTGCCCTTCAGTTTTTATCTTATATTTGCTCTTCTAAATAGATAAAACTTTCTGGTCAAATTTCAAAGTAAATATTTTCAGTATTTTGACATAGTGAATGTACTAAGCAATTTGAAAGCATTTACATTTAGTCTTTCATCTCATTCAGGATCATATATGGCTTATTCATTTACATTTTCTTTTGTGCTTTTCAGTAGAATTTTATAATTTTCTTCATTTACTTGCCATATTTTCTTCATTAAGGTGTTCGCTGATAATATCACAAACAGAACTTTCTTCATTCTATTTGCTCATTTGTTAAGCTACAGAAAAATCACCAACTTTATCTTTTATCCAATCGCCTAATATTAATTCCTATCTATTCTGGTTACTCTAATTTTTTTCATTTTCCCTTTGTTTTCTAGGTATAACTATTCTGCCTGCAAATAATGAGTATTGTATCTTGATTTTTCCAAAAGTCCAGTTTCTAATTTGTTAAGTTTTATCACATTATCCAGATCTCTCCAAAACACGGCAACCTATGGTGGCATTTCAGTGAGCTTTTTTATTCCATTCCACAGAAATGTCTTTTTATCACATAGCATATTTGCTATTGGTTTTAATTTGTTGTTTAACTAAAGCCTTTGTCTTTACTATTAAATACTTAATAAAGAATGAATATTTGCCAGATGCAGTGGCAAAAATCCCAGCTACTCAATAGAAGACTAAAAGTCAGTCTGGGCAACACAGTGAGACCCCCACCTCAAAAAAATATATATTTTGAGTTTTATCAAACTTTTTCTCATATTGATTAAGATGACCATGTGATTTTATTTCTGAAATAAAATCCATCCACACTGTTTAAGTCAACTGATAAATTCTGATTATGGAATCTTGTTCTTTTAATATCCTGTTGAATCTCATTTGCTAACATTTTATATTGGCTTTTTCCATCCATAGTCATGACTGAGCTAGGTCTATAACACTACTTTCTGATGTTCTGTTAAACTTGAAAATAGGAAAAATGAACTGGACAGTTTACCATATTTATATAGGTATGCCACATAACAGTTTAATTTAGAAAATTACTTCCTAAAATGCTTGGAAGAAATGCATCCAAAACCCCCTCTTTTTTAAAATAAGAGAATGCATTTGTAATTCTCATAACTA
Organism: Tamias sibiricus; assembly: GCA_025594165.1. Taxonomy (NCBI): domain Eukaryota; kingdom Metazoa; phylum Chordata; class Mammalia; order Rodentia; family Sciuridae; genus Tamias; species Tamias sibiricus. The sequence continues at coordinate 104,127,830 of CM046658.1, read as the reverse complement.
AACAAGAAATAAAAATGCTGGGGCGGGGGTTGTGGCTCAGCGGCAGAGCGCTCGCCTTGCACTTGCATGGCCCGGGTTCGATCCTCAGCACCACGTAAACATAAATGCATTGCATTGTGTACAACTAAAACAAATAAATAAATTTTTTAAAAAAGAAATTTAAAAAATGCTATTTGACTGTGTCAATGTTTATTCATTGGATAAGTATTTATTCATTACCTGTCTGTATGCTTAGGCACCAGAGTTCCAAGGGAGGACCAAAACAACCATCAACACTACCCTCAAAGTGAGTATTATCTGATTAGAGAGAAAGAGACATAAATAACCAGAAGTAATTATTAACAGTGTTAAGCAGGAAGAAAAAATATGGGGAGCTATGAGAACATAGGGCATAGAGACCCACACTTAGTCTGTGAAGATTAAAGGTCAGTTTCCCTGTGGACATGATATCTGAGCTGAAATCTCAGGATAAATAGAAATTAACTGTTCAAAATAGGGTTACAACATTCTAGGCAAAACAAACAGCATGTGCAAAGGGCCTGATGTGAAAAAGTACAGTGTTAGAGAAACAGAAAGATAAGAGCAGTTGAAGGGGAAAAGGCACCAAGTAGAAGGCAGAGAGGTCAGAGCACAGAGGATCTGAAGATGTGCTGAAAGTTACAATGGAAAGCTCTTTAAGGGAATTTCAAACAGAGAGGGAGCACAATCAGATTCTTCTACTTCTCTAGTCAATTTTCAACTTGCTGGAATATTCTAATTTCCTAATTTCAAATTTTCTATTTTCAAAATTTCCTAATACATTGCCTCAAAACTTCAAACTTTTAAGGATCTCTCCCAATTTGTTGTATTCTTCTCTGGCTTTTAAACTCATTTTGCCCTTTTCAGCTCAATTTAGATTGCTACAAGTTCTTGTATTTTATTGGAATTTTTCAGCAAGTCCATGCTCATATTTATCCCACTGTTTTTCTGTTTTCTAACTTACCCAATTTCTGTCATTTTTATTATTTCTTCCACTTTGTTTTTATTTCCACCTTGACCCAGGATTTATCTTTTCATGAATAAGAGGTAAAGCCCAGAACAACGGCAACATTTCTAGACCACATGTGCCTTCCCTGGTTCTACTATTTCTTATTTATTTATTCTTATTTCTGTACCTATTTTCCAATATTGCATACCCCAGATTCACCCTCAGGGCACAGTTTCAACCTTACATTCTTCTTTCTCAAGGTTGATAAAGATGATGATGGCCATCATTTATTATTTACTATACACCAGGCACTGCTGTAAGAACTTTACTAGAATAAATTTACTTAATTTTAAGAAATTCTGTGTGATAGATATTAATCCCTATTTTATAATGAGGTATTGAGACAAGAAAGGTTAAGTAATTTGCCCAATGTCAGACATTTACTAAGAGAAATGATACATGTGTGCACTGGACAAATTTGTTAATCTAACTCCAGAGCCTAAACTACATTGCCTTCTGGCTAAAAAGTAGTTACCAATTTCCTATTCTTTTATTTTTAATATTTTTTTACTTGTAGATGAATACAAGATATATATATATATATATATACACATATATATATACGTATGTATGTATATACACATATACATATATATATTTAATTGTGGGTGAATCTTTGTTTTTATTTATTTATATGTGGTACTGAGGATCGAACCCAGTGCCTCACACATGCTAGGCAAGCACTCTGCCACTGAGCTACAGCCCCAACCCCCAATACATTTATTTATTTGTTTGTTTTTGTTTGTTTGTTTGCTTGCTTGTTTATGGTGCTGTGGATGGAACCCAGTGTCTCACATGTGCTAGGCAAGCACTCTACCAAGTAAACTATAACCCCAGCCCACCAACTTCCTATTCTTAAGGAATTGAGTCAGGCTAAAGATGAGACTACCCCCACGAGGAAGAGGAACCTGAAACCTAATTTAGAAAAAATATTCATCCTAAATAACAACTACCATACCATTTTCGTTTTTGTTGTTAATTTATAATTCTACTCAGAATTTATCTGCTTGTACAGTTTTCATACTTTCTGTCAATTTTGGTATTTCTTCTAGAGAGATTTGAAAACAAGGTAGTATATACTGGTTTTAGAGTACAATGTTTAATATAGAGAATGAGTCAACATTATTGTATTATTTTTATATACCATTTCCTTCTGATCCCTTGCTGTACTTTGGACACTGCAGTGCTAACATTTCCCAAGAGGAGGGGCGGGGTGGTAAAAATATGAAAAGTGTGGTAATTAAGCACAAGCTCTGAAATCAGATTATGTGTTACTCTCTTTCTCATACTAATGAATAAATTCAGCTCTTTAACAAACTGCCTCACCAAATATTAATGTTAAAGGCCTTCTCCATAAAGGTCTATCATACCTAATTACCCCTAAAGAAGAATAGAGGCATCAGCCAAATCAAACTACAGAAACTCCCCAGATGACTCAATCTCCACTGTACTTAAGGGCTAGCTGTACATTTCCTCTTAAAAACACACAGCTGTCCAACCTAAATGCTTAAGTTGAATAGACTATTTCATTAGCAGTATGTCTTCACATTCTGTTTTTCCAAGTTAGAATATATGCTTGTGTTCATTCTCATTACTTTTATGCCAGTTTGTGATCATATAATTTACTATTTAATTAAATACTGTGAAATACATGTTTTTAAAAGGGCATTTCCATGAAAACTAAGATAAATGTTTTGGGAAAGGTAATAGTTAAAAATTGGAAATGAGAAATTATTGTTAAAAATCAGCCAAGTATGGTGATACACACCTGTAATCCCAGCTACTTGGGAGGCTGAAACAGGAGGATCTCAAGTTCAAGACCAGTCTGGGCAACTTAGTGAGATTCTGTCTTAAAATAAAAAATTTAAAAATCTAAAAATCAAGTAGGATTCCATACTCAGTTTGCTTTACAAATGTCTGTCCTTCACACTCATACACTCATACATTGTTGGTGGGACTGCAAAATGGTGCAGCCAATATGGAAAGCAATATGGAGATACCTTGGAAAACTTGGAATGGAACCACCTTATGACCCAGCTATCCCACTCCTTGGTCTTTACCCAAAAGACCTGAAAACAGCATACTACAGGGATACAGCCACATCAATATTTATAGCAGCACAAGTCACAATAGCTAAACTGTGGAACCAACCTAGATGCCCTTCAGTAGATGAATGGATAAAGAAAATGTGGTATATACACACAATGGAATATTACTCAGCAATAAGAGGGAATAAAATCATGGCATTTGCAGGAAAATGTATGGAGTTAGAGAATATAATGCTAAGTGAAGTTAGCCAATCCCAAAAAGCCAAATGCCAAATGTTTTCTCTGATATAAGGAGGCCAATTCACAGTCGGGTTGGGATGGGGAGCATAGGAGGATTAGAGGAATACTAGAATGGCCAATGGGGAAGGAGGGGAAGGGAGGGGGCAAAAGGGTGAAGGAAAAAAAAAAAAGATGGTAGAATGAGATGGATATCATTACCCTAAATGCATATATGAACTCACGAATGGTGTGAATATACTTTGCATACAACCAGAGATTTGTAAAAAAGTGCTCTACATATGTGTAATATGAAATGCAATGTATTCTGCTGTCATTTATAACATCTTAGAATAAAAAATAATTTTAAAAAAAGTCTGTCCTTTATGCAAAATAAACCCAGAAGTAGTAAATAAGCACAGTAGGTTGTTAAGAAAGATGATTGTAGTCTATAGTCAATATATAATATGATTTACATTAAAAATAAAATGTTTATGGAATGTATTTATTAATATTTATAATTCTCTATCTTAACTAACATTTTTAATTAATCAGTCAATTTTGTTGGCCCAACTCATAGATATGTACAAGTTAGGGCTGGGTGATATGCCTTTCTATAAAAACCTATAATTTATAGTTACATATGCTTAAATATGTATATTGTATAACATACAACTGCCTATTTATTAAGAACCTGACCTTTGCATACAAAGTAGAATGTAACCATTTGTTGACCAATTATTGTTTCCTATTTATTTTGCTTGATAATGAATAATCAAAGTCAGATTTCCTGTCATATTGCTTTGGGGATTGTGATAGAGAAAAACCTTTTCATTTCCCTGAGTAAAATTCACTAAATCATTGTAAACTTGGGTTTTCCTTTGTCCTGCTTTCCTTGTTTCTCCCTCATCTTATTTAAACCTCCGTATGTTTTGGTCTGTCACACACTGGATGTTATTTAGTTCTATTCAAATCAACAGAGACAAAAATATACAGAACAATTACTATGTTTGTAACTCTCCTTTTCTCACTACAAAATACTATTAAAGCAGTTGATTCAGATACTTTCCTGGACCACAAGTCACTGCAAAAGCCTTTGGTGTGTTCTTAAAAAGTAGAGGGAATAAAGAACATTTTTACTTCCTTAACAGTATATGAAAAGAAGTTTGATAATGAAAAAAATAAAAAATAAAAACTTCAGGGAACAATGAGTTCCCCCTTCCCTCTCTGTGCACATGTGTGTGTGTATATATACAGAAGCTAATTCAATAAAATTAACACATCAAGCTTGGCGCAGTGGCACACACCTGTAATCCCATTGGCTTGGGAGGGTGAGACAGGAGAATTGTGAGTTCAAAGCCAGCCTCAGCAAAGGTGAGGTGCTAAGCAACTCATAGAGACCCTGTCTCCAAATAAAATACAAAATACGGCTGGAGATGTGACTCAGCAGTCAAATGTCTCTGAGTTCAATCCCCAGTACCAAAAAAGAAAAACAAAAACAAAAAAAACTAACACATCAATACTAGGCTAAGTCTGATTTCTTAATGTAATAATCACAGAGAGATCCTATAGAGGAGTCATCAATCTTTGGAACAGATGAAGAGATTCATATTAAAATTTTGCAAGGAGGTCATCATTTGTCTCACAGCTTCAAAAACAAATTAATGGGGCTGGGGTTGTGGCTCAGCGATAGAGTGCTCGTCTAGCACGTGCACAGCCCGGGTTCAATCCTCAGCACCATGTAAAAATAAAGGCATTGTGTACAATTAAAACAAATAAATAAATATTTAAAAATGAATTAATGCCAAAAGTCTTCACATAAATTTAAATTCCAAAATAGAGTTCCCTATAGATATATACTTTGACTTTCTAAAAATTACAGCTCATCTCCAGAATTAGTACATTGTCCTTAGTACTAATTCTGCTACATTCACTTTCTTGTCATTCGTTCTCTTCTACAAAAGGGAAGAACGGAGAGGTATGCAAGATCTTGTCTTTGTAGGAAAAAGAAAAGGAATCGACAGTTTACATTCTAACTGCTCAGCAAGAAAGACACTGATGTCTTTCTCTTCAACAAGCAAACACCATCCCTTCAAAGCAAAAAGTGGTCATGTTACTAGTGTTTATAGTGTAATAATTCAGAATCCCCAGATTTATAAAAACATTTGTCATTGATCAATACTTGTTTACTTAACCACTTGGGGAATTGCCAATGGAAGGTGAGAGGACAGAGAGAGAAAACTCATGTATACAGACACACTGCCATAGCAATTAATATCAGGCTGATTTCTACAATATGGTTATTTTCTCTGTAGAAAACTCATACAAAAAAAGAGGAAAATACTAGAGTATAAAAATCACCCACAATCCCACTAGACAAAGGAAAATATTAATAGCTAGGATTATTTTCTCCCTATTTAATTGATGTCTATTTCTTTTTTTTAATTAAAAAAAAAAAATTTTAGTTGTCAATGGATCTTTATTTTTTTATTTTTTATGTGGTCTGAGGATCGAACCCAGTGCCTCTTCACACATGCTAGGCAAGAGCTCTACCACTGAGTTACAACCCCAGCCCTGATGTCTATTTCTTTATGAGAAACAAAAATCTCAAATATAATATTGCTTCAGTAATGACCTTCATTACCATTTTCAGATACCACTTGATATCTAAAAGTGAGTCTTATGGAGTACCATAAACAAGAAAGGTGTATAACTGCATACGGGAGATGGTTTTTAATATTTAATATTGTGTATAGTTTTGATTTAAAGACTCTAAAATCTATTTGACTATTTTCTAGGAAAATATAAATCATCAAAACTAATCCAACAAGATGAATACTATCTGAAGAAATCAAAACCTGAGACCAGATAAAAATACCCCTGAAGCCATTTAGAACAAGATCCTTTTTTTTTTTAAGTATTTATTTATTTGTTTTAGTTGTACACATTGTCTTTATTTTTTTTATGTGGTGCTGAAGATCAAACCTGGGCTGTGCACGTGCTAGGTGATCTACTGCTGAGCTACAACCCCAGCCCCTAGAACAAGATCCTTTTTAAAGATTAAAGCCTAAAATAATATGTAATCAGTTCATTCTACAGACTAACATAATCCTTATAATAAAACTGAGTCAGGATAATCTCTTCTAATTCAAAAGATAGGTCAATTGCACTTAAGAAAATACATTTAAATTTTACCCCAGCCCCTAGAACAAGATCCTTTTTAAAGATTAAAGCCTAAAATAATATGTAATCAGTTCATTCTACAGACTAACATAATCCTTATAATAAAACTGAGTCAGGATAATCTCTTCTAATTCAAAAGATAGGTCAATTGCACTTAAGAAAATACATTTAAATTTTTCTTTTTTTTAAAAAAAAAACAGCAAACTGAATATTGATATTTAACTAATTCTATTGAAAAAAAATTTTATTTGCAGATAACTTACCCAGAATTTCCAGGATCTGATCTGTTCTTCCTTTCCAATGGTTTATAAATTTTAATCTCAAAATGTTAAATAATAAATAAGTATAGATCCAAGGTCCCAAATTTCTAGTTGAATTAATTTATATTTCTTAATATTAGGAAAAGATTGAACACAACACACACACACACACACGCACACACACACACACACATACCCCACAAATATAATGCAGCACTTACAGAGGATTTATTTCCTATCTCAAAATAAGACTGGGGGAAAATTGATATCTCATGCATCATCATCTGCATCATCATTTTCTGTACCACCCCAGTGTCACTAAGTTACGATCAGCACTTTCTCCTGTTTTTGCTTGGATTAGGCATCCATGTCATCACTAATCCTATACCATCCAGTATATTACATTATCATCACCTGATATTACACAATGCTCTTTTTCTTTTAAACAACTAATGTAACATTTTTAAAAAATGTGTTCTGATAGGCTGGGGCTGTAGCTCAGTGGCAGAGTGCTTGCCTGGCATGTGAGGCACTGGGTTCGATCCTTAGCACCACATAGAAATAAACAAATAAAATAAAGACATTCTGTCCATTTACAACTACAAAAAATTTTTAATGTGTTCTGATAATAATATAAATAAGAAATTGGGGTTACCCATATGAAGAAACACTACTATCATTCTGAGTAAGTTATGTCACAGCAACCAAAGACATGTTAGCTTGCAGGACATCATCTCTAACAGACAAAGAAAGAATACAGATATACTACCATAAGCAGATTATTTATCAATTAAAACAACCTTTCCTGGGGCTGGGATTGTGGCTCAGTGGTGGAGCGCTCGCCTAGCACGTGGGCGACCCGGGTTCAATCCTCAGCACCACATACAAATAAAATGCATTGAATAAAAAATGCATTGTATACAACTAGAGCAAATAAATAAAAATATTAAAAAAAAACAACCTTTCCTACTCAATATTTTTAAAAATATATGATAATTCTTCTCTTACAGGCTCACAAACACTGGTGATAATAATGTTAAAGAAGAATATGTTGGAGATATCCCAATTACTTCAATTTTCAAGCACTAGTTTGGGTAAAGAAAAATCACTTTACTTTGTAATCTGATTGCCCTACTCAAAAGCCCAATTGAAAAAAAAAATTAAAGGCATTATTTGCCTAATCCTTTCAATAATCTATTTATATCATAGATATAGAACAAGACTTATTCCTATTATAGCTTTAGTTTTTTTATTTTTAGTTACTATTGATTTATGTGTGCAAGCCTACTAAAATGCAACATTTGCACATTTTTAAAAGAGGACGACTCAGAATGCTATTTATTTATTCTTTTTTTTTTTTTTTTTTTTTGGTACCAGGGATTGAACTCAGCGGCACCAGACCACTGGGCCACATCCTGAAGGAGCCCCAATTAGGGAGATGGCTATTGCGGTCAGCTGGAAGCCATAAGTTCCACCTGATAATAAGTATGTATGTGACGCACCTGTAAATGCACGTGAGGCACCCGCAAAGCTAAAGGTATATAACCGGGTGAAAGCGGTCGGAGTGAGGAGAAGAATGAATTCATTCGGTCAGTCATGCAGTCGCTCGGTTGGAAGAAGAGTTCGGGTCGGAGAAGAAGAAAAGAATCAGAGCGGCCAGAACGTAGGTAGAGCGGTTACAGAAGAGAAACCAGATAGAAGAAGTAATTCCTGGTAAGAGTCAGGCAGAGGCTCCCAAGGAAAAAAGAAGAAAGAACAAAGCAGAAAGAAGCTCTAAAAGCTAAGCTCTCTCTCTCTCTAAAGAAGAAATCTCTCTCTTTTCAAGCTCTCTCTCTTTCTCTCTAAGCTCTAAGAAGATGAAGAAGAAAAAGCTCTATCTTTCTCTCTAAGCTCTAAGAAGAAGAAAAAGCTATCTCTAATCTTTCTCTCTAAGCTCTTTCTAAGAAGAAGAAAAATCTTTCTTTCTCTCTCTAAGCTCTAAGAAAGTAGAAGTAAAAGTAGTAATAGCTTTACTCTGCCTCCGAGTTTTCATCCCACGGCACCGTGGCTGGCCACAACAGGCAGCTTACAACATCCCCAGCCCTTTTTTGTATTTTATTAGAGACAGGGTCTCACTGAGTTGCTAAGTGCCTCGCCATTGCTGAGGCCGGCTTTGAACTCGCGATCCTCCTGCCTCAGCCTCCCAAAGTGCTGGGATTACAGGCATGCGCCACCGCGCCCGGGTTATTTATTTATTCTTTAAATTTTTTTTTTTGTTGTAGATGGACACAATGCCTTTATTTTATTTATTTATTTATTTATTTATTTATTTATTTATTTATTTTTTGGTACCGGGGATTGAACTCAGTGACACTCGACCACTGGGTCACATCCCCATCCCTTTTTTGTATTTTATTAGAGACAGGGTCTCACTGAGTTGCTAAGTGCCTCGCCATTGCTGAGGCTGGCTTTGAACTCGCGATCCTCCTGCCTCAGCCTCCCAAAGTGCTGGGATTACAGGCGTGCACCACCGCGCCCGGCTTATTTATTTATTTTTATGTGGTGCTAAGGATTGAATCCAGTGTCTCACACATGCTAGGCAAGCACTCTACCACTGAGCCACAACCCCAGCCCCTAAATTACACTTTTTTTTTTTTAAGGTGGTACTGGGGATTGATTCCAGGGCCTTGTGCATGCAAGGCAAGCACTCTACCAACTGAGCTATATCCCCAGCCCTTAAATTACACTTCTTAAAATTAAAAATCAATAAATGAGATGGCATCAAACTAAAAAGCTGCTTCACAGCAAAGAAAACAATTAAGAGCATGAAGAAAGTCTACAGAATGGGAGAAAATCTTTGCCACCTGCACCTCAGATAGGGTGTTAATTTCCAGGCTATACAAAGAAGTAAAAAAAACTTAACACACTCCCCCAAAAAAAAGACAAATAATTCAATCAACAAACGGGCAAAGGAACTAAACAGATACTTCATAGAAGAAGAAATACTATTGGTCAACAAATATATGAAGAAATGTTCAACATCTCTAGCAATTAAAAGAAATGCAAATTAAAACTACACTGAGAGATTTAATCTCACTCCAGTCAGAATGACAGTTATCAAGAATGTAAGAGCAATAAATGTTGGTGAGGATGTAGGGAAAATATACACTTGTACATTGCTGGTGGGACTGTAAATTGATGCAGTATGGCGATTCCTCAGAATGCAACCACCATTTGACCCAGTTATTGCACTCCTTGCTATACATCCAAAGGATTTAAAATCAGCATACTACAGTGACTCAGACATATCAATGTATATAGTAGCACAATTCACAATAGCTAAACTATGGAACTAACCTAGGTGCCCTTCAACAGATGAATGGGTAAAGAAAATGTGGTATATATATATATATACAATGGAGTATTACTCAGCTATTTAAAAAAATGACTTTAAATGGATGTATCTGGAGACTACCATGCTAAGTGAAATAAGACAATCCCCCCAAAAAACAAAGGTTGAAAGCTTTCTATAGGCGAAAGCTAACCCACAATAAAGTGTGTGTGTGTGGGGCGAGCAGGGAATAGAAGTTCACTGGATTAAACAAAGGGGAATAAAGGGAAGTGGGGAGATACGAAAACGAAAGACAGGAATGAATCTAACATATCTTTCCTATGTACATATATGAATATACCACAGTGACTCTCACCATCATGTACAAGACCGGGGTCCTAATTAGAATACGATATTCCATGTTTGTATAATTATATCATAATGGATTATAACTAAAAGGAATCAATTTTAAAAATCTATTCATTAAAAAAAGTCTTCATCTCCCCCAAAATAAAATAATTACACTTCTATCAGAATCAATGTAAATATACTGACTATAGAGAATTCCTGTTTTATAATGAACATGAACAATAAAAGAAAAGCATGTTCTCTTGAGCATACGTACTTATGCCTAAAATGTATAAAAACCATAGTTTTCAAATTTATTTAGGTGATGGAATATCAGAAACATTTGTAAAGCATTTATATGTGTAAGTTTTTAAAGCACTAAATGTATAATTTTGTACATATGATGCTAGTGTAAGTAATAGTAGGTTTTGATTATTTTTTTAATTTAATTTAATTTGTTATACATGCTTTTAGAATGCAATTCCTTTCATATTACATATAAAGAGCACAGTTTTCCAAGTCATTGGTTTTACACAAAGTATCTTCATACCATTTGAGTTTTTATACATGCACTTAGAATATGGATATCAAACAGGTTTTGATTATTAAATAACATTTATAGAAAAAATAAATCTAAATTTTTTGCACACTGGAAAATAATTGTCTAGTTTAAAATTAACTTGCAAAGAAACTCATCTATCTTAGAGACCATTTCTTACCCACTTGAGTGAGCTATGATAAACAGGAACAATGTGGAGAAATTTGGACCCCTCATATACTACTGCTGGGAATAGAAAAGGTTGCAATCACTTTGGAAAATAGCTTGGAAATTCCTCAAATGGTTAAATATACTTACCAAATTACTTAGCAATTCTGCCACCCAAGAGAACCAAAAACATATGCTCAGGTAAAAATTTTTATACTACTGTTCACAGCAACACTGAACATTACAGTCCTCAAATGAAAACAACCCAAATGTCCATCAACTGAAGAAAGAATGAAAAATGGAATAGTATGCAACATAAATGTACCTATATGAAGTAGTACAGAACATGGATGAAACTTGAAAACATTATGCTAAGTGAAAGAAGGCAGATACAAATGCCCACTGTATTAATCCATGTTCCAATGCTATAATAAAATATCTAAGGCTGGATAACCTAAAAAGAAAAGAGGTTTTCTCAGCTTAGGTTTGGAAGATGACAGTCCAACTGGCATGGCATGAACTCTAGTGAGGACTCTCTTGGTTGCATCACATGGTGAATGGCATTATGGCAGGAACACATGCAACAGGGACAGATAACGTGGAGAGACAGAAAGCCAGGGAGCAATTCAGGGATTGGGCACTCTCAATTCAGGTTCTACATGAACCACTTTATTTCCTTCCAAAAGCAGTGTCTTTAATGATCTAACTAATTCCCACTCGGCCCCACCACATTTCAACATCACTACACTAGAGACCAAGTTTCTAATTCATGAATCCTTGATGGATACATTCAACCTGGAGCAGCCACATATTACAGAATTCCATTCACATGAAATATCCAGAATAGGCAAATTAACAAAGATAGAATATACATTAGACATTGTGAGTGGTGACCGGGAAGTAAGTGCAAATCAATATAGATTTCTTTTGGGGTGAATAAAAATTTTGTGGAATTACAGATTTTCTACAGTTTGGATCTTAAATGTCTTCCAAAGGACCATGTGTTGGAAGCTCAAACCTTACCCATTGTGCTACTGGGAGGTGGTAGAACCTTTAGAAGGTCTTTGTGGGAGGTCCTCAGGTCACAGGGGCACACCCTTGAAGGGGATTGTGGGATCCTGGATTCTCTTCCTTTATCTTTCTCAATCCTCAATCATGGAAGTACATAGTTTTGTTCTGCCATGTGCTTCCCACATCACCATATGCCCCTAAAGCAACAGAGCTAACCAACTATGGAATGACACTCCTAAAAGTGTTAAGCCAAAATAAACCTTTCTCTTTATAAGTTAGTTTATTTCAGGTGTTTGCTACAATAACAGAAAACTGACACAGTATTGATGATAAGTGCACAATTTAAAACATTTTTCCAATTACTTTACTATGATAAAATACACATAAAGTTTACCAATTTGGCCATTTTAAGTATATAATTTAGTGGCATTAAGTACATTCACACTGTTGTGTAACCCTCAACACCATCCATCTCCAGAACATTTTACCCCACCAAAATGAAATTCTATTCCCTCTAAACACTTTCTCCCTATTTCTTCCTCCCCCCAACTCCTGACAACCACCTTTCTACCTTCTGTCTCTATAATACTGAGTACTCTAAATACCTCACATAAGTGAATCATACACTTATTTTATTTGGTGACTGACTTATTTCACTTAGCATAACATCCTTAAGGTTTAGCCATATTATAGCAAAGATTAGAATTTAATAATCATTACTATTGAATTAAATCATTTATTAATAAATAATATCCCTTGTCTCATAAACTTCTTAAAATATTTCTTAGATGTTAACGGACCTTTATTTTATTCATTTATTTATATGTGGTGCTGAGAATCAAACCCAGTGCCTCATACATGCTAGGCAAGCACTCCACCACTGAGCCACAACCCCAGGCCCTCACAAACTTTTTTTATTTAAAGTTTATTTTTTCCGATATTAGTATAGCCATACTTGCTCTTCTATTTGCATGGAATATCTTTTTCCTTCCATTCACTGTCAATCTATTTGTCTTTGGATCTAAGTGGATCTCTTTAAAAGAGCGTATAGTTACACCATAGCTCTTTTTATTTTTTTAATCCATTCTGCCAATCTCTTTCTTTTTATTGAAGAATTTAATTCATTTACCTTTAAAATTATTACTGATAGGAAGGAACTCACTTCTGTCATTTTGCTATTTGTTTTCCATATGCTTTATAGCTTTTTTGTACCTTATTTCTTGCATTACTATCTTCTTTTGTGTTTAGTTGATTTTTTGTACTGAATTATTGAAACTCCCTTCTTATTTCCTTTTATGTATATTACTTAGCTACATTCTTTGTGATTACCTAGTGGATTGCATTTAGCATGCTTTTAACGTTAAGATATTCTGGGGCTGGGGATATAGCACAGTTGGTAGAGTTCTTGCTTCGTAGGCACAAGGCCCTGGGTTCAATCCCCCAAAATACCACACACACACACACACACACACACACACACACAAAAGCAGATTTACTTTCACGGGGCACAGTGGCGCACACCTGTAATCCCAGCAGCTGGGGAGGCTGCGACAGGAGAATCACAAGTTCAAAGCCAGTCTCAGCTTTGGCAAGGCACTTAGCAACTCAGTGAAACCCTGTCTCTAAATAAAATACAAAATAGGGCTGGAGATGTGGCTCAGTGGTTGAGTGACCCTGAAGTCAATCCCTAGTAACCCCTGCCAAAACAAAACAAAACAAAAAATAATTCTAATTTGAATTATTACCAGCTGAACTTTTAATAATACACAAAAACTCAGCTCCCTTAACAGTTCCATCCTTGCCCCTTTTAGTTATTAATGTCATAAAGTTATATCTTAATATACTATGTGCCACAAAACAAACTAATAATTCTTTTAAATGCATTAGGTTCTTAAATATTGTAGAAAATTGACAATAGTACTGCTTTTAGACTAATAATTTTTAAATTAGACCCAAATAATGTATAAAATATAAAGTAGAACTATAAAATATTGTTATAGTAATACTTTTATAATTACCCATGTATTTACTTTTTTTTTTTTTTGAGCTTGACAAAATTTATTGTACTATAATAAAGACATTCATCTCAGTTGTTTCTCTCTTGTCATCTTGACCTTAGGTTAATTTTTTTAAATATTTATTTATTTGCTTTAGTTATACACAATGTGTTTTATTTTTACGTGGTGCTGAGGATTGAACCAGGGCCACACATGTGTTAGGCGAGCACTCTACTGTTGAGCCACAACCCCAGCCCTTAGGTTAATATTTCACTTGGGTCAAGAAAAGAGTATGTAGGAGAGGGATATTATTTTAACAAACAGTAAAATGGACAAAATGGATAGTTTGCCTACATAAAAGTACATTAAATTTATGTATCTTGATATAATTAAATCGTGTAAGAACTAATAGTTCTATATATATTTCCATTATTTTACTTGGGGCTTTTTCTAAACTTAAACACAAATGAACATGTGTTAGGAATATACGCAGGCTACTTCTTTGGAGTTACTACCTATTAAAAGAGCTTAGTAAGTAATTACCACAATAAAATAGGCTGAAGCTGCCTCCTAATTTAACACTGTAGGAATTTTCAAGAAAATAGTTATACCATGTTTCTGTTGTCTGTGACTGTGCTCTTTAAAATGCATTTAATTATCACATTAAAAAATAATGTCCATGGGGCTGGGGCTGGGGCTCAGCAGTAGAGTGCTCTGGTTGGATCCTCAGCACCACATAAAAGTAAAAGGCATTGTGTACAACTAAAACAAATAAATAAATATTAAAAAAAAAAAATAATGTCCAGGGCTGAAGTTGTGATTCAGTGGTAGAGTGCTTGCCTAGCATGTGTGAGGCACTGGGTTTGATTCTCAGCACCACATATAAATAAATAAAGGTCCATCAACAACAACAAAAAAAGTCACCCTCACCCTTAATTTAAAAAAATACAAGCTGGGCGCGGTGGCGCACGCCTGTAATCCCAGCACTTTGGGAGGCTGAGGCAGGAGGATCGCGAGTTCAAAGCCAGCCTCAGCAATGGCGAGGCACTTAGCAACTCAGTGAGACCCTGCCTCTAATAAAAACACAAAAAAGGGCTGGGGATGTGGCCCAGTGGTCAAGTGCCCCTGAGTTCAATCCCCGATACCACAAAAAAAAAAAAAAAAAAAAAAAATACAAATGTCCATATACAATACAAAACTATAAAACAAACACTCTACAAAGCACAAATTTAACAGTATATGTGGTAGGAAATTTTATAAAATGTTTTTGAAAACGCGTTTTTTTTCTTCTATTTTTAATACCTAAAACTGTGCTTTTTGAGAAGACACTGGTCAGTATGTATATACTTAAAATAAACCATATAATTGTACTAATAAGAAATAATGCAGTGAGTTCAATTTAAATTGGATTTAACAAGTTAGTAACTTAAATGCTTAGACAAAGTTACAGAAAGTGCCATCTTCTCGTTTTCTGCCTTCATACATTAAATTTCTTTCTCTCTCTCTCTCCCTCTCTCTCTCTCTCTCTCTCTCTTTCTGGTATTTATACATTTTAAAAAATAAAAACAAGCCAAATGCTTAAGTAGTATGTACATTTACATTTTGGGTGGTCGTTTTTTTGTTTGTTTGTTTGTTTTTGTGGTGCTGGGGATTGAACTCAGGGGCACTCAACCACTGGGTCACATCCCCAGACCTTTTTTTTTTTTTTTTTGTATTTTATTAGAGACAGAGTCTCACTGAGTTGCTAAGTGCCTCGCCATTGCTGAGGCTGGCTTTGAACTCGCGATCCTCCTGCCTCAGCCTCCCAAAGTGCTGGGATTTCAGGCGTGCGCCACCGTGCCCGGCTTGGTCGTTTGCATTTTAAAAGAAACAACTTCCCTATGATTTGCCTCACATTCTGGTGGACATACTTACAGGAACTAGCTACAAATAATTGGTAGCAAATGGTTGCTCCTTGAAGACTAATGAAGGTAGACAAGACCTTAAGGTGAGTGGGATACTTCACATAAAAATTTTTTAAAAATTTTTTAAAATTTTTAAGAGCCAAGTGTCTGTATCTACAGATAGTAATGCCAATACCTAGTATATGATGACTTGAAACAAAACAAATGCCCATAAGGAAAAAAATCTGTATTTTAATTTTATCTAAATTTATTTTCAGTCAACAGTCCAGTAACATTTTCCTCTCAGTACAATACTGCCTCTCTCTATAAGGCTGTTCTGGGGAACCAGACAGTTTAGGTAATGAGGAAGTTAGGAAAGTAACTGCTGGCAGTTTAAAAAAAATAATAACTTATTGTTTCCCTCTTAGTGTGCTAATAGTTGTACCTAAAACAACATGCAATTCTTAAAAAGGTACCATTTCTTATTTATTAACTATAACCTTTGAAAAATAATCATATGAAATTACAAAATTAGCAAATGTCTTGAAATCTGTATATAAAACATAAATTACCTCTATTTTCAAACTCTCCTTTATTAGTGTACCACTCAATCTTAAAAAAAAAAAGAAGAAGAAGAAGAAAAAAAAAGTACTTCCAAAGATAGTCTTACACCATTCTTTAAAAAGGAAACTGTTCGCTGGGTACAGTGGCGCACGCCTGTAATCCCAGCACTTGGGAGGCTGAGGCAGGAGGATCACAAGTTCAAAGCCAGCCTCAGCAATGGTGAGGCACTTAGCAACTCAGTGAGACCCTGTCTCTAAATAAAATACAAAAAAGGGCTGGGGGGATGTGGCCCAGTGGTAGAGTGCCCCTGAGTTCAATCCCCAAGTACCAAAAAAAAAAGGAAACTGTTCCTTTTAACTTTACACCCACCCCACACCCCCAATTTCAAAACACATCATTTATTTTTTATTATTTTTTCTTTTTATAATTTTAATTTGTTATATGATAAAAGAATGCATTACGATTCATATTACACATATAGAACACAATTTTTCATATCTCTGGTTGTACACATATCTTTGGTTGTCAACTCATTCGTGTCTTCATACATGTACTTAGGGTAATGATGACTGTCGCATTCCACCGACTTTCCTACCCATAAGTCCCCTCCCTTCCCCTCCTTCCCCTTTGCCCTATCTAGAGTTCATCTAATCCTCCCACCCACACCGCGCCCCCCCCCCAGGCAGCATATTATGAATTAGCATCCTTAAATCAGAGAAATTATTCAGCATTTGGTTTTTTTAGATTGGCTAATTTCACTTAGCATTATATTCTCCAGCTTCATCCATTTATCTGCAAATGACATGATTTTATTCTCTTTTAATGCTGAATAATATTCCATTGTGTATATATACCACATTTTCTTTATCCATTCATCTACTGAAGGGCATCTAGGTTGTTTCCACAGTTTAGCTATTGTGAATTGTGCTGCTAAAAACACATCATTTAATTGTCTTGGTCATGGACATTTCCAAGATGAGATTTTGTATTTCGTTCTCACAGCTTCTGGTTATCAGAAAACTCATGCTTTCCTTTATTGAAGGAGTTTTGTCCAGCTGATGTTGTTACATCCCTTCCTATTTTCTTCATCCTCATCTTTGCTTCTGCAGGCATTTCCTCTGGTTCACGATCTTCATCTTCATTAAAAACTGCTGCTAATGAAAGGGTTTTGGAGCAAAAGTTGGAACAGTTTCTTTAGGCTTACCCGATCCAAGTTTGATGGATATGGCTGATGCTTTCCTTGTTGTCTGACTACCTACACTTGAAGATCTTTGTAGGCTTTGTTGGGAGGTCTGCAGCTTCTTCTTCAGCTGATAGCTTCTCAGCACTGCAACTGGAACTTTCCCCTCCATTGGAAGAAACAGTCTTAGTTTTCACAGGTTTTTCTGCTTCTTCTTCAGGTCCTCCTGCAGCTTCAGCTCCCTCGCTGTGGCTTTTCAGGCTTCTCCACTCCTGCCTTCCCCTCTGCCATTTTTCTCACTGTGGCCTCCCCTCATATATTTACCTTTGAGACCTTTATTTCTTCAAATGGCTGTGAGTTACTATCTGGTGTTTTTTCATTTCACTTTATGAACTCCCTGGAGCATTTCTTACAGGGCAGGTCTCGTGAAAATGAACTCCCTCCATTTTTGTTTATCTGAGAACATCTTAATTTCTCCTTCACCAATGAAGGGCAATTCTGTTGGATACAGGAGTCTTTTTTTTTTTTTTTTTTTAGCACTTTGAATATGTTAACCCACAACCTTCAGATGAGAAATCTGCTGATAATCTTATTAAGGATCTCCTTGCATGGGACAAGTTGTTTCTCTCTTGCTGCTTTCAAAATGCTTGGGTCTTTCAAAGTATGCTCATTATGTGTCTTGGTGTGAGTCTTTTAGAATTTATACTACTTAGAAATTGTTGAGCTTTTTGGATGTTGATATTCATATCTTTTATCATAGTTTTTAGTCATCATTCCTTCAGATACTTTCTCTTACCCTCTATTTTCTTACAGAGGCTCTTCACAATATATATGTTGGTCTACTTACAGATCGCTTAAACGCTGTTCACTTCAATTATTTTAGATCTGCTATTCAGTTTCAGAGACTGTTTCTGTTGAACTTTTTTTTTTTTCCTTTTAATGAACCATACTTTCCTATTTCTTTGCATACCTTGTAATTCTTGTGTTTAAAACTAGACATTTGAATCTAATAATGTGGTTAACCTGAAAATCAGAGTAACCTTTCCTCAAGGTTTTCTGGGTTTTGTTTGTTAAGTTATAATTGGTTATCTGTGCCAATAATCCACCTTAGGTGTACACTTAAAATCTGTTAATTTTTACTCTATCTCACAATAAATATCCTAAACCTAGTGTATGCACTTGCTATGTCTTGATTCCATTAACTCCATTGTAGGGAGAAAAAATAGTTCTACAGGCACTCAGAACAATTACATATAACATCTTAAATTTTTCTTAATTCATATTAATAGAACTAAATGGCTATATGAATTGAATTATTACTATGCTAAACTAATAATATTGAATTATTAACCTATTAAAATAATCTTATTACTATTACAACACAGAATTAGTTCATTTTAATTCTAGCAGAGTATTCTGAATTGCTAATACAAAACCTGCCACCTTCCTAGGTCTACCTCATTAGGTCAATAACCACTCACTGAGCAGTTACCATATCCACAATATACCGAGAAATTAAAAAAGATGTTAGCTCCCATACTCAAAGAATCTACAATATAATACAATGTGGGAGTAAGCCAGTAGTATAAACTGGAGACATTATAAATATAGAAAATCTTATTTTATGACATAGGTAATGAGGAAACCAATAAACAATCTGAACCATCTACTGTGTCAGATAAAACTAGGCATAGGGAGACAAGCTGGAGGTTAACACAATAGTCAAGACAAGAATGATCAAGAATCAGGCTGGGGTTGTGACTCAATGGTAGAATGCTTGCCTAGCATGTGTGAGGCACTGGGTTCGGTTCTTAGCACCAAATATAAATAAATGAATAAAATAAAAGTCCATCAACATCTTTTAAAATTTTAAAAAATAATCAAGAATCTAAACTAAGATAATATCAGGGGAAGAATAAGTGAGTATAGACTTACTTATAAGTCTTACTCAGAATCAACAGTACTTGATGACTGCATGTACGGGAAGCAATATTACCTAGAGCTTAAGACTTTCATTATAGTAATGGAAAACTGTTAATACAATCCCAATCCTTCCAAAAGCAATTTTGAAATTACTGGGTTAAAAATTTAAAGGAGCTGGGCGTGGTGGCGCACGCCTGTAACCCCAGCACTTTGGGAGGCTGAGGCAGGAGGATCGCGAGTTCAAAGCCAGCCTCAGCAATGGCAAGGCACTTAGCAACTCAGTGAAACCCTGTCTCTAAATAAAATACCAAAAAAAAGGGCTGGGGATGTAGCCCAGAGGCCGAGTGCCCCTGAGTTCAATCCCCGGTACCACAAAAAAAAAAAAAAAAAAAATTAAAGGATTTAATGCTAAGCCCACCACCTTCTGACAAAAGACAATGACAAAAGGATCAATAATTAGTGGCAACAGTATAATAAATACGTTCAACAATATTAATATTCCTTTTTCAAAATAAATTACAACTCCAATGCCTGCCATGGGTAGGGCTACCTCTTTAATGATGATATGACAAATTTGAATTATGAAAATTTGTTTTTAATAATGATTTTTAAATTATGTTTTCTAATCAAGTAAACATTTTTTTGAAATGTTGTGCTACATAAATTCAATTAACACTTATTTTCTAAATTTTGAAAAGTAAATCTAATTATATAATAATCACTATAAGAAGTTTCTTTTCTGTAATCCTCTGTAAGACCCTAACTCATAAAGATATTGTGTGAATTAGTGGAATATCTAGAGGACCCTATAGTAAATGCCAATAATGACTCTTGCTTTCATCTCAGTCATTTTATTTCTTTTTTGCAGTACTGGGGATTAAATCCAGGACCTTGCACATGCTTGGCAAGTGCTGTACCACTGAGCTACATTCCTAGTGCTCCTTTTTCTTTCTATAATTTACTTCTTTCACTGAAGGCAGCTCTTTCTTTCTATGTACTTCCTATATAAGGTCCACAGGTACTGCCAGAATGATATTTAATCAAAACAAAGATTCCACCTGGTCCTCAACAAAGCAGACATTACTATATTCTGTGCATAAATTATTTTTTTAACTTTCATCAGAAGCAAAGCTATGTAGGCAAAAACAAGGCCAACCAATGAGCCAAAACTTTTGTAGATATCATAAGCGGAATGATAAATAAATTATGCATGATGCCAAGGAACTCAGAATCCCAGGCTTTAGTTAAGAAATAAATTATATATAAAGAAATTTGAACACTCTAGTGAAAAAATCTTCCTTGATCCAAAGTATCAGAAGAACTTCTATCTCCATCAAGTTGTTAAATCAAAATAAAAGTATGTTTTTAATGAATTACAAATTATTAATACAGCAATAATGAATACAAAAGCCTATCAAATTTTCTGCAGCCTAATTTAATCATAATCACTCATTAATTAAGTGCTTAATTATAATTTTCATTTTCAGGCAAACTATACTGGCCCTGATTTCTATCAAGCTTTGTTTTTGTTTTTTACCACATTTTTTATTGGTGCATCATAGTTGTACATACTGATGGGATTTGTTGTTATATATTTGTACATGCACACAATACACAATATAAAACATAATTTGGCCAATATCACGTCCCTCCTTCCCTCTGATAGAGGGAGGTGATTTCATTATATTGCTAAGAAAATCACATGTTTTAGTTTGCAACATTTCTAAATACCAATGGAGAAAACTGTCCAACCAAAAGAAACCAATTACAAAGAGCTGATGTAGCATATAGAAACAATCTCTGGGTACAAATTTTTCAATTTTGGGTGCTATCAGGGAAAGTGGAAAGGAAGATTATTTTAAGTACTGAAGAGTGAACTTTTAGCCAAAGTAGGCCATCCCTAAAGGCTTAACCTCAGATTTCATCAAAGAAGAAAAACTTAAGATGAGAAAGCCCTATCCCTTCTGACAGAAGACCATAACAATAGGGTCAGTGGTGTTATACTTTGTAGTGAAATGGTTATTCATCTAAATCTGGCAAAGAAGTATTTCAATAGAAATTTTTAAAATAATTAATAGATTTGATCCAAAGGAATTCAAAAGAAGGCTTAAACAAAAAAACTATTTCATGACCCACAAAAGAGCTAATATAAAATTAGATTTATGTTACACCAAGTAGAATTTATTTTCCTCTCATAACATTTTTCACTAAAGCAAAGTGCCAAGACTATGTTTAGTGCTAATCTTTGAGAAGGAAAACTCAATGGGTTAACCAATTTTTTAAAGTGACCTTGGTATGACTTACAATAAAATCAACTTTTCAGTAACACAGATGGTAGACTAGACATCGCCAATGTTTTAGGCTTAGAAAATGCTTTTAATTTTTTTTTTTTTATTTCCCCACGCTGTGTTTATTGCTTTACATATGTCTCTGACTGCCAAAGAATTGTTAACTAATCGGCATGAGATTCATTTTGTTAGTACACAGCTGGGTACTTTAGTCATACAACATCTGCTTTGCAATGTATCTTCTTTCTTCATCTATTTCAAAACAATTTCTAAAAGTTGTTACAGTAAAGTATATATGCTCCCTTTCAATATTTGGAAGCTAAACTTACAATCATCATCATGTTTATTATTACTACATAGATCATCAGTGGCCTCTGAATGATTAAAAATCATTTAGTGAATCTAAGGGATCTAGAAAATCTGGCACTAACATCAATTTATAAAATAATATAGTTGAGCCAGAGAATAAAATTCAGCAAGAGTCATGCAAGAATCAAACGCTATCTCTACATGTATATCTTCAAGTTATCTGAATGAAAACATAATGGAAAATAATTGGAGTTTCAAAATGTTAATGTTAAAAAGAAAAAAGAAAAGAACATACTTCTTGACGGGCGCTGTGGCTCATGCCTGAAATCCCAGTGGCTCTGGAGGCTGAAGCAGGGGGATTGAAAGTTCAAAGCCACCCTCAACAACATCAAGGTGCTAAGTAATTCAGTGAGACCCTGTCTCTAAATAAAATACAAAATAGGGATGGGGATGAGGCTCAGTGGTTGAGTGCACCTGAGTTCAATTCCTGGTACCTGCCACCCCCAACCCCACCACCCCTTTCCCCTTACCAAACAAACACACACACACACACACACACACACACACACACACACTTCTTTCTGCAGCCAAGACTCAGATTGTGTGTGTATGCATGTGTGTTCTTAACTTTTTATTATAGAGGAACTAATTATTGGGGCAATGATTTATCTACGTCCTTGGCTTCTCCTGCTTTTTCTCTTTGGATCAGTATGTGTTAGTCCAGTATTCTACCAAGGTATAGAAAGGTGAAACCCTAATTATAGGTCATTCAATTCATGATATATATTACTCCAAATGCTTGTTTTCAAATTTGGTTGGAGTCATAAAGTATTTCTCGATGAGAAAAAATGTATAAGAGTGATTAGATTTCATGCCAGTCCCCCAAAGCTAAAATATAGTTGAACTAGAACAATAATAATAGTATACAACCCAAACATCCTTTATACCACTGCTTCTATGATGAAATGTATTTCAGAATCCAAATAAGGATTTGAATAACACAACCTCAACAACTGGCAAAGCAGCAAGAGCTCCACAATTCAGTTTCCTCTTTCTCTTCCAATCAGCCAAAAATCAAAAGGATAAGAAGGCAAAAGATCTAATAATTGTGGAAGGTTCTGATTATAGGAATCTGGGTTGTAGGAGGCAGCACCACAGATTCCATTGTTTTTACTAAGTCCAATAAGGGTGTCAGGGGACATCCTAAACAGGAGACAATAGGGGAGAAGTGGCCTTTAAAATGATATCACCTTGCATGACTGTGATCCCAAGAACTCGGAGACTGAGGCAGGAGGATCACAAGTTTGAGGTCTGCCTGGGCAATTTAGTGAAAATCTGCCTCAAAATGAAAAAATAATAAAAAGAGTTGGGGATGTAGCTCAGTGCAGAGTGTCCCTGGGTTCAATTTCCAGTACCAAAAAAAAAGGGCAGGGGGTCTGGGATTGTGGCTCAGTAGTAGAGCACTTGCCCTGCATGTGTAAGGCACTGGGTTCAATTCTCAGCACCACATATAAATAAATACATAATAAAGGTCCATCAACAACTAAACAATTTTAAAAAAAAAAGGAATAGCATCAACCTTGAATACTGAAGCTATAGATCTTAAAACAAACAAACAAACAGTAGCAGCCAACAAGCTCAGAAGGACTCCAGCAGTGTTAGGAGGTGGTGTTATTGTCTATCTGGTTGCTGGCTACCTAGTTTTTGTTGTCTGGTGTGGGGAGAGAGGACAGTCAGAAGCCGCAGCAGTGATTTTTTTTTTTTTTTTTTTAAAGCATTCTTAAGCCAATAAGATAGGAAAATGTCTGAAAAGTCAATTTCACAAAATGTTAGCACTTAAACATCATATAAGAACACAGTTGATTTACTCTTAGTTTTCACTTTATATGGATTAAAACAATGCACAACACATTCTTATTAACTGCTTCAGACTATGAAATTATAAGCATACTCTGTGACAGTTTTCAGCACTGTCATCACATAGTATAATCCACCACCACCATTACTGTGGGAGATACCTTACATGAGGGAGGATGACAACTTGGTTTAATCTCAACCACCCTGTTTTCTACTTTCTCAGTCCTTTTCTTGAAAGCTTGATAATGGGAAGACTAGTCAGAAAACCAGTTAATCTATTACAGTAGTCTATGCAACCAATTCCAGCATTGAAAGGTAAGGGGGACTTCTTGAAAAGGTTGTTCTAATAAAAGATATAGATGTGGCTGACACTATCCCTTCCTTCTTACTCTCCCCAGTTTGGGACATAACACCTGCAACTCCATAAATATGACTGTGAAAAAGAAGAAAAGAAACCTAAGTGGAGCCACAAAAATTTTCTGTTTATTCCAGTTAGCAGTTACTCTGTTGCTTGTAAATATCTGCACTTTTCTGGCTTTCTTTCTTTTGTTAATACTTTTTAGTTGTCAATGGACCTTTATTTATTTATATGTGGTGCTAAGAATCAAACCCAGTGCCTCACACATGCTAGGGAAGTGCTCTACCACTGAGCTACAACCCCAGCCTGCTATCTGTATTCTTTTTTTTTTTTTTTTTTTTTTTTTTTTTTTTTTGGTACTGGGGATTGAACTCAGGGGCACTCAACCACTGGGTCACATCCCCAGCCCTTTTTTGTATTTTATTAGAGACAGGGTCTCACTGAGTTGCTAAGTGCCTCGCCATTGCTGAGGCTGGCTTTGAACTCGCAATCCTCCTGCCTCAGCCTCCCAAGTGCTGGGATTACAGGTGTGCGCCACCACGCCCGGCTATCTGTATTCTTACCTGATAAAACTACCGTCTATACAGCATGTATTATGTGCCCAGCAGTGCACAAAACCCTCTACATACATTATTTTATTTAATTCTCACAGCAATCCTCTGAAATACATAATGACATTAACCACATTTTAAAAAGGGAAAACAGACAATATAGATATTAAGACATTTGCCAACTGTTAAATAGCAAACTAGAATACAAACCCACATCTATATTATGTCCAAGTCCATGTTCTTTATATTATACTATATCTCATCATCAGTTTTTACATTTGTGTGGGGTTTTTTAATTTTTATTTTGTTTTTGCAGTGCTAGGAATTGAATCCAGGGCCTTGTAAGCATACTAGGTAAACACTCTACCACTGAGCCATACCCCAGCCCTAGATTTATATAGTTAAGGAAGCAGTATGGGAAAGTGAAATAGTCAGAGATGGTGGAGTCAAATAGGCCTGAATTCTAGTCCCAGCTCTTACTAAGCAACTTTAACTTCAGTTTTCTGATTGTAAGAAAATAATAATATGTAATCATATATAATAATATGATAACATGCTCTTGAGAAATTATTGTGGCAATTTAACAAATTAAATTGTGTCTAGAACTAAGCACATTCCCTAGCACATAAGGGACATTCAAACTTCAGTTTCCTTTCTGCTTTCCATTCTCACATTTGAGTGATCTATACAAAGCAGAAAGAGAGAAAAGAAAAGATTCTTTTAGGTTCTCGAAAAGCTCATCATCAACAGACAATATAGAAATCTTAAGAAGCACACACAGGATGCTACAGAGAAAACAAGGTGTCATGAACTGACTCCAGGAAACAACCTCTTGAAGAGGCTTGAAAGATCTTTCCAGGTGATGAGAAAGGAAGGAGGCAACAGCAGATTTAATGCTCCAAGTAGAGGGAACAGAGGGAAGAGAAACTGAAATTAGGTATGGTTGGAGCTAACAATGGGAGTAAGAAGAGAAGGAGCCAGAGACTTAGACAAGGAA
This sequence comes from Tamias sibiricus, assembly GCA_025594165.1. NCBI lineage: Eukaryota > Metazoa > Chordata > Mammalia > Rodentia > Sciuridae > Tamias > Tamias sibiricus. Next base: position 104,101,814 of record CM046658.1, on the reverse strand, counting down.
GAGATTATAAAAATCCTTACTTAAAAAGAATGGTTGCCAGGGAAGGTTGTGGGGATATATTGGAAAAGAACTGTGAACAATCAATAGGATAAATGGAGGAAATGAGACCAGTCTCTCAACTTCTGAAGTGTAACTATGGTGCTCTAACATATGAGTAGAAGTAAGATTAATTCCATGTGCTTTTGGATTGAGAGAGTAACTAAATTTATGGTTTAAAACTGTAATGTATTATTCAATGCATACAAAGGTAGTTAGAGAAATATTTCTATCAGTGGTAAACATAGTTAAATAATGAATAAATGAACGGAAAATCATTAAGTAATACTTATTTATGTGCTACCTTTTTTCCCTTTCTATTATCTAGCAGAAAAAGACTAAAAAACAAATTAATCAAAAGCTAATGAGATAAGCAAGAAAGAAAAAGGAGGAGGGAAGCAAGGGTCCAGAAAACTCAAGGTATTTAATTAGTTACGAATGACTGAAATAGTAATTAGTTTAAAAGGTAACGTGCTTGTTCTAACTCCAACTTTATTCTTATTAAATATTAATAGATAAGATTGAGTTTAGTTCCATGTCTGTTTTGAGAACAAGGGAAAATAAAAAGACTGCAAAAGAATATTAAAATTTAAACAATACTAATATTAAACAGCAGTAGGTAAAAACTAGGCTAAGCATAGGAACAGAGACAATAATCAAAGGAATGAGGGAGATTAAAAAATCTTTTTTAAGGTTATTACTTTTAATTACCTCATTTTAAAACAGCCTTAAAATATCTGGTACAATATTGATTTTATTCTAACATAATAACTTCTTTATTATTTTGAGGTACTGAGGAATGAACCCAGGGCCTTGTGCATGCTAGGTAAGTGTCTTTACTACTAAGCTACATCCCCCTTTTTGACATCTTCTTTATCAATGTCATGTTCAAGCAACTCAATGGATAGACATACAATCTATAGAAGCTGGAAAGTTTGGGGGGTGGGAGAAGGGGGTTATGCACTCCTTCCTATACATAATTTAGGCATACACAGGCTCACACACAAAAAGAATAGAGAATGAATAATACACAGAATCTAATTCATCTTGCCAAAATAAATACACAGAACAATACACAGTTAATGCCTTTCCAAGAGATAGTTTTGAGTCTAGGAACTCCTGTGGTGCAAAATGGAAATGGCCTTTTCTTTTTTTAATGTGGTGCCAGGATCAAACCCAGTGCCTCATGCATGCTCAGCAAGTGCTCTACCACTGAGCCACAACCCTGGTCCAGAAATGGGCCTTTTAAGTGACTTTCTTTAGACTGCTTTTTAAATAAGATTTGCTTTTTTAAAAAATGATAATTTTTTTATTCAAAGTTGTTGTATATATAACAGTAGCATGCATTACAATTCATAATACATGTATAGAGACCCTTTTTTACATAACACTGTTTGTATACAAAGTATAAGTTGTGCAGCTACAACCACTTCCCAAAGTTCAACAACATCAAACAAAACATGATGTTTATGATATCTGTAAAGAAGCATCAACTCAGAAAAAAAATAGCATTGAGCACCCCCCATTTAACTATTAGCATTACCCAGCTTAATAGTTAAATAATATACTTTCCATTTTAAATGAATGAAAAATTATCCCCCAAATGGTCTCACTTTGGATGTTTGAATATTTTAAACCTTCTTGCTAATCTACAGATTAATTTGTTAGTCTTGTTTATTAAATAAAAAGACTAAAAATCCTATAGGCTTGTTAGCTAGTTTATCATTCTTACAAACCAATTGGCCATTAGAAAAATCTTTTTTACCTCATTTTGCTTTCATTTCTTAAACTAGTCTTCTATACACAAAAATATTTATAACATAGAAGGCAATCACATGATTTCACTTGTATAAGATTAAATTGACTTACATTACACACTAAAACTGTAAAGAAGTTAATGAGAGAATGATTGTTACTCAACTCTTTTCTATTATCACACTATAACTGACCTAAAACTGCAATTAAAATAATTTACATTATCATATAAGAAATCTAATAATTGGGGCTGGGGTTATAGCTCAGTGGTAGAACACTTGTCTAACACATGTGAGGCACTGGGTTCAATCTTCAGCACCACATAAAAAATAAATAAATAAAGGTATTATGTCCATCTACAACTAAAAAAAGTTTAAGAAAAAAATCTAACAATTATTCATCACTTTTAACTGCTTAGATATCATTAAGTAGTACATCTGATATAACTTGCTATAAGATGGATACACGTTTGTATGTAGATGTTCTTCTACAATCATTATTTCTAAACACTGAATTCAATCTTCACAAACTCTTTGCAATGAATACAAGACTCTAATAGATTTACAGTAATAACCAGATACTATTAGCATCTCCAAATATCCTTCATTTATGAAAGATCTACAGCCTCAAGCTTTCAATCTAAAATATCAGAACCTCACTTGCTACATTGTACAGAATGGTTAAATAGGATGCTAAGAAACATCAAAATACTTGCAGTTCTTTTTTGTGTTCCCTTTTTCCATTTGACAAATGTTAATATTCTAGCCTTCTCAATTTTTCAAATTTTAAATAAAAATTTTAAGTATAAAATAAAGGCATCCCCCCACATATCAACTATGTATAATTTCTCTTTGTAACACAGCCCTTTGCACATATAATAAACAATATCATAAGCAAAATTTTTTATTAAATGAATGGCTGAATCAAGAATAAATGAATAGGGCTGGGGTTGTGGCTCAGCGGCAGAGCGCTCGCCTCGCACATGCGCGGCCCAGGTTCAATCCTCAGCACCACATAAACATAAATGCATTGCATTGTGTACAACTAAAGCAAATAAATAAATATTTTTAAAAAGAATAAATGAATAAATGATGTGACTATATAATAACATATTAAGAAGAATTGTACTACTTTTTTTTTTTTTAAAGTAATGGGGATCAAACCCAGGGCCTGGTACATGCTAGGCAAGTTCTCTTCCACTGAGCTACATCCCCAATCCCATTCTTTAAAGGTAATAAATCACTTCTCTAAATTGCCCTTAGCTTCATTTCTGTAGACATCAATTCATAAAGTTCATATGCATATTTTCATAATACTTCAAGTAGGTTAGCAATTGTGAAACAGATATTCCCAAATTTATACATTAATGTTTTTAAGAGTAAAATGGAGAGGGAAGAGACAAAGCAGGTATTGTTGGGTTCATAATGGGGAAAGTGTTATTACATTTTTTTGTATTTTTTTAGTTATAGATGGACACAGTATCTTTACTTATTTATTTTTTATGTGGTGCTGAGGATTGAACCCAGTGCCTCATGCATGCGAGGCAAGTGCTCTACCACTGAGCTACAATCCCAGCCCCTGTTATTACATTTATTATGCTGAGGGTCAAGAATTCATTTAGCCATTTAAAAGTCAGTCAAGAATAATCATCTTGGGTGAAATTCAATGGAACAAAAAACCAAAAGGGGCTATTACTATGAACAAATGCTTAAATCCTCACTATGTATTTGGCATTGTACTGAACACTAAAATCTAATCTCCCTTAAGGAAAAAGAATTTAGAACTTCAACTCTGAATTCTAAAATATGTAAGATATACTGTTCTTGGAGATAAAATACCAAGGGGAAAACAGTAAAAAAAAATAAAAAAATAAAAATCAAGAACATAGTATATGCATTTCAGCATAAAGACTTAATATGCTTAGCTTGCAAAACATACAAATTGTATAACAACCAAAGATGCAACTATCAACATCAAAAGGATGCATTAAAGATAAAACATTTTGCAAGACTAAAACATAAAAAGACCTATGGATTCAGGAGGGGCCCAGTGCCTCATGCCCATACTCCCAGCTATTTGGGAGGCTGAGGCAGAAAGATAGCAAGTTCAAGACCAGCATGAACAACTTAGTGAGATTCCATCTCAAAATAAAAAATTTTTAAAGAGGGCTAGGCATATAGCTCAGTGGTAGAGGCTCTGGGCCCAATTCCTCATAACACACACAAAAAAATCATAGATAAAAAATGATTTGGGGCCAAAATGAATAAACAAAATCTAATATACTGATTTTGCTAAATAGTAGTATTATTAATAATATTACTTATGTAGTTTAGTGAATACAAGACCCTTCCTTGTCTATTTTATTTACTCTTAGCACTCAGCACAGTGCCTAATAAACAGTAGGTATATAATAAACATTTGTCAGAAGGAAATAATTAAGACATTGGTCCTTGTCTTTGATAATTTACTGAGGAGGTAAGAACTTACAATCACAATTCAGCATTAACCAGTGCTAAAACACAGTATGTTATAAAGCATAGACAGGTACAGGATACAGAAATGCCTCTAACAAGTGAGCAGAGACTTCAATGAAAGTAGAGGACTCAAACAAGTAAGGGAAGAAAATCATACTATTTGTATGATTCAGTACTCGTAAAATATGACTGAAAGTAAGAATCAGATGAGAATTCAGAGACATGCAACTGAAGCAGTATGGGTAAATTAAAGGTCACATTTTGTGATATACTGAAACATAAGAATGTATTGCTATCACTAGAATGTACACTGTACAATGGCAGGAATGTGTGTGTCTGTTTTTACTACTTATGATAGACTATAAAAATAAGCACAATTTATCTCCACACCTTCATTTATAGCCACACTTCTTGAACGTGATTCTGCAGCTCTTCCCACTAAAAAATTGAGTCTTCTATCTATCCCTTGAATTTTAGCTGTCTATATGATATGATTTGCTTTTGCCAAAAGAATGTGGCAAAAGCAATGCTGTGCCAATTCCAGTCTAAGTCTCAAAAGTGTTGCATATTTCCTCTCTAGGCTACTGTAATGACAGACATACATCCCAGGCCACTCTCACTGCCCACAGGAGATCAGTAAACATTTTCTTTTTTCTTTTTCTTCCCACCTCCCCTCCTCACCCCCACAAAGTACTGGGGATTGAACCCAGGGGTTCTACCACTGAGCTACATCCCTAGCCCTTTTCATTTTTTATTTTGGTACTGAGGCTAGCCTTGAACTTGCCATCTCCTACCTCAGCCTCTCAAGTCACTGGGGTTATAGGTGTGTATCACCATACCTGGCCTCAGCCAACATTTTCCATAAAGGGACAAATAATAAAAACTTTACGTTTTAACATATGATTTTTGTTATATATTCTTTTTATAAATTAGAACGCTTCAAAATGTAAACATTCTTAGCTTGGGGGTTATCTAGTAATCAGCCACAGATTGCCAACTACTGCCCTAGATGATGGTCAGCCAATCCCTAAAAGCAGAACTATTTCACTGACCACAAATGCATAAGTGAGCTCAGTCAAGACCAAAATAATCATGCACTAAACCCAGAACAAATTGTCAGCCTACAAAATTATGAGGTAAATAAGTGATTGCTCTTGTCATTACATTTTAGGGTGGTAAGTTAATCATGAAAAACTTAATGATACACTACTCTATCTTCAGTGCTTTGAGCAGTACCTGTCACTCAGTAGACACTCAATTAATGTTTAGTGAATAAAATAATAAATAGGAGGAATAACAGGAGCCAGAACATGACATTTTTTGCCAGGGTTTACAAATTCAAAGGACCTCCAGGGCCAGACAAGTAAATTAATTAAGTGTAGTGGTCAGTATTCAGAATAGCTTAGGCAACAATGAAAGGAAATCCACATCACCAGAAGGCCAAAAAAACACATTGGGGGCCACTGATATCCTACCAAAAACAAAGGGAGTAAAAGCATCAACAGAAAAAAAGGTTCAAAGTCGAAGATATCTAAGATAAAATTAAAGGGTTTTAGGCAGAGATTGTAACACTGGGTAAAAATTCAAGATCCAAGTATATGTGGTCTGCAAGTAACACTTTAAATTCAAAGAAATATTCCTTTCAATAAATGGCTCTGGGACAATTGTATATCCACATGCAAAAGGTTGAATTAAGTTCCCTACTTCATATCACACACAAAAGTTAACTCAAATTGGACTACAGAGTCAAATGTAAGTGCTGAATTATAAGCCACTAGGAAAAAAATATATTTAGAGTAAATCTTTGTGATCTGGAAAGGTCCTCCAGGGTCAGATAAGTAAATTAATTGAGTGAAGGGATCAGTATAGGAAATAGGTTACAATAGTGAAAGGGAATCACACCAGGAGGCCAGAAAAACTGGTGTCTCAGTTATGATACCAAAGGTACAAGATAAAAGAAAAATTTGATATATTGAGCTTAATCAAAATGTGAAGCTTTTTGCTTCAAAAGACACCATTTAAGAAAGTAAAAAGGCAAACTAGGCAAATTACGTAGATAAAAAATAGATACATGGTTGCCACAGGATGAAGGGAGGCATGAGGAGTGACTACTGATGAATATGAGGTTTCTTTTGGGACTGATGAAAATGTTCTGGAATTAGATAGTGGTAATGACTATACAACCTTCTGAATATATTAAAAACCACTGAATTGGAGCTGGGGTTGTGGCTCAGTGGTAGAGCACTCGCCTAGCATGTGCACGGGCTGGGTTCATTCCTCAGCACCATGTAAAAATAAAGGCATTGTATACAACTAAAGCAAATAAATAAATATTTTTTTAAAAACCACTGAATTGTACACTTTACAGGGGTGAATTTTATGACATGTTAATTATATTTCAATATTTAAAAATAAGAAAATGAAAAAACAACCCACAGCTGAGGGAAAATATTTATAAATAATATATCTAATAAAAGACTTGTTTCTAGAATACATAGAGAATTCTCATAGCTCAATAATAAAAAGACAAATAACTCAGTTTTAAAATGAGCAAAGGAACACATAGAAATGGTTAATAAGCACATGAAAAAATGCTCAACTTCATTAGCCAATAGGGAAATACAAATCAAAACCAAATTACCATTTCTCGCCCACTAGAATGGCTATAATCAAAAGGACAGTATCAAGTGTCAGCGAGACTATAGAGAAATTAGAACCTCTATACATTACTGTGGAAATGTAAAATGGAGGAGTCACTTTAGAAAACAGTTTGGCAATTTCTTTAAATAGTTAAACATAGATTTGCCATATGACCCATCAATTCAACTTGTAGGTATCTACCCAACCAAAATGAAACCACATGTCCATGGGTGTTTATAGCAAATTACTCATAACAACAACAACAACAAACCCTGAAAACATCGCTAATGCGCATCAACTGATGAATGGAATGAATTAGAAAAATGTGACATACCCATACTGTGACTACTATTCATAATAAAAAGGAACTAAGTATTTAGACAGGCCACAGCACATGTGAACCTCAAAAATAATATGTTTGGTGAAAGAAGCCAGACAGAATACATACTATATTATTTCACTCATATGAAATGTTCAAAGAAGAAAGCTTTATAGATGAAAAATCGACTAGTGATTTCTTATGACTAGAGGTAAGAATGGGAATGACTATAAATGGTATTTTCAGGATGATGAAAGTACTATAGATTTTGATGATTGCATAACACTCTAAACATAGTAAAATTTATTAAATTGCACAATTAAGACAGGTGACTTTTATGTTCTATAAATTATACCTTAATAACGCTATTGAAGAAAAAAGAATCAGGAGGATTTGACATATAATCAGCCAAGGTGAAAGAATATGTGGGAGAAATTTAAGCAAATACTTAGATTTTTTGGCTTAATCAACTAGCTGGACAGGGTTATCCTTTATTGAAAAGAACAGGTAGAAAGAATAGTAAGTTTATTGGGTAAAAACAGTATGGAGCACACTAAACATTATGTGTTGATATAAGGACATTCAGCTGATGATATCCAAAACAGCAGTATGCAAAGCCGATTTAGGATTCATTCACTCAACAAATATGTACTGACTGATCATACCATACCAGGAACCATATTTGGCTCTAGAAATATATACATAGTTGGCCAGAAGGAACAAAATAGAGGGGACAGGTTGGCCACTGGTATGATTTAATTCATCAAGATGGAAAAGAGTATAAAAAGAATAAAGAGGGTCAAGGACTTTGACACACATTCAGGACTGTATACATTTGAAGTGGAGCCATGAAGGAGACAAGAGAGTAACCAGAGATACAAGATGAAGTAACTATAACTGAAGAACAAGAGCAAGAAGTAATCAACAGTATGAAGTATCAGGAGGGTGAAAAAGGGGGGAAATACTTTTGAATGGATTAGATTTAGCACTTCATTAATTCAACAAATATTTTTGAGCATCTATTATATTCTTAGTACTTAGGTTTCTATTATGAGTGAAATGAAGAACTCATTGCAGAGCTCTGAAGAGAGGAATAACATGATTTAAAATTTTTAAAGGATCACTCAGATTGCTGTTATAAAAAGATTAAGGAACCAGGCGCCGTGGCGCACGCCTGTAATCCCAGCGCTTGGGAGACTGAGGCAGGAGGATCACAAGTTCAAAGCCAGCCTCAGCAATGGCAAGGCACTTAGGAACTCAGTGAGACCCTGTCTCTAATAAAAATACAAAAAAGGGCTGGAGATATGACCCAGTGGTCGAGTGCCCCTGAGTTCAACCCCTGGTACCTAAAAAAGACAAATGATTAAGGACACAAAGGCAAAAACTGGGAGACCAGTTAGGAGGCTTCTGTAGTGAACTAATTAAGAAAAGATGGCAAAAACAGTGCAGAGGTCAGATTCTAAAAAAATTGCAAAGGTAGAGCCACCAGGACTTCCCAATGGACTGATGTGGGCTTTGAGATAAGTAAGTTGGAGAATACTGTAAAGTTTTGGGGCCTGAACAACAGGAATTGCCATCTAATAAAATGAGAACAGCTGCAAAAGGTGGGGGAAAGCAGAAGTTCATTAATGGACATTAAGGTTGAGATGTCTATTGAAGATCTGAGTGAAGAAGTCTAATAATTATCTGGATAAAAGAGTATGGAGTTCAGGAGAGAGGTATGGACATTAAGTAGCCAGAGACAGAGGAACCAGAAAAGCAGAGTAGAAAGCAGCAATAAACTATAAAGGAAGAAAACCAAGGAAAGCAGTTATCTCCAAAACCAAGAGAAGAACGCATTATTGAAGATGAAAGACTGTTCTACTATCCCTGTAGTTCTCTACTAGGGTTTTTTTTGTCCCCTCAAGGAGCATTTGGCAATGTCTAGAGACCATTTTGATCATCATAACTGGAGAAAGTAGGATACACTGCTAGCATCTTATGGAAAGAGGCTGGGCATAAGTCTAAATACCATATTATTCATGGGGCAGTCCTCCCCCACCTTTTGGAGAGGGTATAGCTTTAGCCCTTTAAGAGGATGACAGAAGTCCCACAAGTTTTGACTGGTAGGCAATAAATAATCCATGGGGTTACCAATAATACTCCCTAGGAAACTGCCCAAGAGGGTGCCAGAGGAACTTTCTAGAAGACCACCTGCAGGATGCCTTCTGAATTTTCCTGCCTCCTCTGTCCTCCTGCAAGAGGCTGGGGATCAAAAAGCAAGAAGAGGTAATAGCATGCCAAAAACAGACAGAAAAGCCCCTTCCTCCTCTAGCGTCCCTCCAGTACCCTCTACTGACGAAACCTAACATTGTGCCAGCTGACAAAGGAGGAGTATTTCAGGGTACAGCTTCTACATCACAAGCCAGTACAATGAAGGATGGATTTGAAGCTGAGAGGCAATTAACTGTTAACTGTTAAATGCTCCCACTTCATTTGGTAAAAAATACTTAAAGTGGTCACAACCTTCTCGAAGGGAAATGAGAAATTGTGGAAAAGGCAGGGATAATCTTCATCATCATTAACAGCAAATTTTGACATTGGCACAAGGTGATGTTTCTTAAGAACCCTAAGTTGCTGGGAATATAGCTCAGTGGTAGAGCACTTTCCTAGCTTGTGTAAGGCCCTGGGTTCTATCCCTAGTATAACCAAAACAAACAAATAAACAACAACAAAAAAAAAAAGTGGTCACAACTTTTTTAAAAAATCATGCTCAGGAAAACCACAGATAGAATAAAAAGATACATAATTAACAAAATTTGACTACAAATTTTGACTCAACCTCTACTGATTAAGTTTCTAAATAATTATGATTACTTCTGGGGTGTTTTGAGCATAAGAGTAAGTCAAAGCTCTTCTTTTAAAGTGAGGCTGGGTTTTTTTTAATATTTTTTTAGTTGTCAATGGGCCTTTATTTTATTTATTTTCATGTGGTGCTGAGAATTGACCCAGTACCTCACACATGCTAGGTAAGTGCTGTACCACTGAGCTACAACCCCAGCCCAATGCTGTTATTTTTTTCCTTTTGGTGGTACTGGGTATTGAACCAAGGGCCTTGCACATGCTAGGCAAGTGTCCTACCACTGAGCTATATTTCCCCAAGGCTGTTATTTTTAACCATATACACAAAGTTAAAAAGAGATGGCAAAATAATATACCAGAAGTATTAATTTGCAGTTCTTTAGTTTATTATCTATATGTTTGTATTTTTCTAAACTTTATTACATATGTATGAGTTGCTTTCTATATTAGGGATATTTTAAAAATTGTTTTGAAATATAACTGAACACTAAATCAATGCATGGGATTATCATTGTACAGCCTCTTATGTAAGCGGATTCTGAATTCCTTTGAAAGAGCATACATTAGAAGGAAATCATTTCTGCAAAGTAAATCCTGAAGTTTTAGGTTATTTCCTAAAAGCTGTGGATTTAGAGAGAATAAACCAAATGTTAATCCTTTCAAATGTTATGAACTGTACCAGCAAATTCATAGTGTTCTATTTAATGATCAGAAGTACAGCTCTAAATAAAGATAAACAAAAATCTCCCAGAAATAAAAGATCAACCAGAGTGGCAGATCTGATCATGATTGCTTCTCTGGTAAAATTAAACTCCAGGAGCACCTGGAGGTAGAATCATATCACCTACTCACAAGCTCCCTGGAGTGCAAACTAGCTATCTCCCACAGACTCTTCAATGAAGAAAAATCACAAATGGACATTAATAGAGGAAACAACACTTATCCTCATTAAAAATCACAAAATATATCACTATATTCAGTTGTATCAGAAGAATATTTTTAAGTCTAACAATATCAATCATGAAATAGTATGTGAAACAACAAAAACTCATCTTACTGATAGGATGGGAAATTTTTACATTTATGGTTACAATCCTGTCTTGTTATAAATATCACAAGCATCTTCTCCCAATTTCTGACTTGCCTGTTTATCTCCTGTTAATGCAAAGTCCTTAATTCTGTTAGCTAAATTTATTAATTTTCCCCCTTTTTGAGAAACATAAAATCCTTTCAAAAAAAAAAAAAAAAAAAAAAAACTCTCCAATCCTTAGGTCATAAACACCTGCCCCTATACTGAAAAATTTAGTTTTAACTTGCTTAAGTGAAGAGGCAGTATAGTATACTGGTTAGGTCAGGAGCAGGAACACTAAAGCCAAACTATCTGGGTTCATATAGGACTCTGCTACTGTGACCCTGGGCAAATTACTTGATTTCTCAGGGCTTGCCTCTGTTTCCTCATATTAAAAAATGGAGATAACTGACATGATTAAAGGGGTAAAATATATAAAGTATTAGAATAAGTTTCAACACATAAAATTGTTATGCATTTCATCTGCCTGAAATGGGTTTTCATATCAGTGGAAAGTACAGATTCCATTTCATTTTTCCCATATAAATAACTAGTTGCTCCAGCAATATGTAATGAATGTTTGTTCTTTTCCTACAAATGTGCAGTGTCATTCTGACAAATATTACATTTCCATAAAAGTCTGTTTTCATGCCTCTATTCTTCTATATTAGTCTATCTCTGTGCTACTACCATACTATCAAATTATACATCACTGATATCAGTATTTATTATATTATATAGACCAAGCCCCACCCAACTTGTTCTTCTTCAGCTTTATAGGATAATTTGTCCTTTGTAATTTTTTTGTTGTTGTTGTTTTTTGGTTTTTTGGTACCAGAGACTGAACTCAGGGGCACTCGACCATTTTGTTTACAGACAGGGTCTCACTGAGTTGCTATGTACCTCACCATTGCTGAGGCTAGCTTTGAACTCATGATCCTCCTGCCTCAGCCTCCCAAGTGCTGGGATTATAGGCATGCGCCACCGCGCCCAGCTGTAAATCAAAAAATTTTTTTAGTTATAGATGAACACAGTACCTTTATTTTATTTATTTATTTGTATGTGGTGCTGAGGATCAAACCCAGTGCCTCACACATGGGCAGCAAGCGCTCCACCACTGAGCTACAACCCCAGCCCTTGTCCTTGGTAAATTTTAAAATAAGTTTTCAAATTTCATTTTTCAAAACTCTTGGAATTTTTCATGAATTTACCAATCAATTTGTGAATTGATTTAACTGAATTATACCAGTGTTTGATCTCCTTACTCATAAACATGATCTTTCTCTTCATTTATTTAAAAGATTTTATTTTCATTCAATCAAATCTTACTATCTTCTCCATAAAGGTCTTACACATTCTGTTTATAGTAATTTGTTTAGGGATTCTGAATTTATATCCATAATGAAATGGACAAATAATTATCCTCTCTCATAGTGTCCTTATTAGATTTTGGTATTCACGATATAGTCACAGAATGAGTTTCGGCTTTTGTTTTGTTTCAATTCCCTAAGTTTATATACCACTCAAATTATCAATTCCTTAAGATTTGAAATACTATCTGATATGTGTAGGAAGACTGCAGTGCTGCTTTAATTTCTTTATTCAAATTTTTGTTTTTTTAAATTTCTTCTTCAGCCAATTTTGATAGGCTATATTCTTCTAGGAACTTACACATTTCATCTAAATTTTCAAAATTTAAAGCATAAAAATGTTCACAGTACCCTCTCATCATTACTACATCCCACTCTTCCTTACTAATATTATTTTATTAGCATCTTCTTTTTTCCCCTGATTTTATCCTATCAGGTATTTATCAATTTAATAGTCTTTAAAAATTTTGAAAATTTGTTTAGGGATTCTGAATTTACATCCATAATGAAATGGACAAATAATTATCCTCTCTCATAGTGTCCTTATTAGATTTTGGTATTCATGATATAGTCACAGAATGAGTTTGCTGGGTTTCTTTCTTCTGCTCATCTTTATTATTTCCTTCTTTCTGCTTTGCTTGAATTTATTCTAATTTTTTAATTTTTTATATCACATGATTAACAGATTAGTGTTAGAATTTTCTTCTACTATATTCCTTTAAGGCTATGCTTATTCCTTTCAGCACGGCTTTAGCTGGCATTCTATAAGCTCTGATTTATAGTAGTTTCATTGTTATTCAGCCCTAAGTACTTTTTAAATTTCCATTATGATTTCTTCTTTGATCAATGGGTTAAGAAGACTTTTCCCCTTTGTTGTTTTGAGGAGAAGGGTACTACTAATTTATAATTTCATTACACTTTAGTCAAATAATCCAGTCCATGTAATACAGCAATTTTTTATACTTGAATGTTCTTAAACAGGAGAAACAAACTAAAACCCATAGACCAAATCTGGCCAGACACTTGGATTTGTAAATAAAAGTGTATTGGAATATAGTCATATTCATGCTTTTTCATATTGTCTGACTGCTTTCACACTACAAAAATAAAGCTGAATAGCTACATGACCCACAAAGCCAAAAATACTGTATTTGACACAACTTTCCTATGTACATATATGAATATACCACGGTGAATCTCACCCGTGTGTACATCCACAAGAAATTAATGGAAAAAAGAAAAAGAAACTAGGGGTAAATAGCAGAAAGATCAATAAAGGGAAGGGAGCAAGGGGTGGAGGGAGAGAAGGGGAAAGAGAGTTACTGGGGTCTGAATTAGAGCAAGATATATTCCATGCTTATATAATTATGTCAAAATGATTCTACTGTCATGTGTAACTAAAAAGAACCCCCCAAAAATATTGTATTTACTATCTGCTACTTTAAGTATTCAGACCTAGTCTAAAGCATGGTTAATTTTCATACATGTTCAATATGTACTTGAAAAAAATGAACTTCCCACTGTTGGCAGCAAGTTTCTATAAATATATCATCAAATTTGGTACTACCATCATTCCATCTTCTATATCCTTACCTTTGTCCATTGAATATAAGAATCACTAAGAGGGGTATATTATACTTTCCTACTACAATGATGAATTTGCCCAAATTTTCTTACAGTTCAGTTAGCTTTTTTTCTTTATAGTTTGAAGTTTGATTATTAGGTTCATACAAACTTAGAATTATCATAGCTTCTCATTACACACTACACCTTTCAGAAGCTAATATTTTGCCCTAAAATACTTTGTCTGACAATATCATCACTACACAGAAATATTATGATTTCCTGTTTTGCCCCATTGTCTACTTTCAACCATTTTCTGTTCCTATCCTTAAATGTGCTCTTAAAAACATCATACAGCTCAATTTTGACTTTTCAGTCAGCTTATTTTTTAAATTTAAGAATAGTCTATTAATATTATAATTTTTGATATTTTGGTTATTTCTACCATTGTATTTTGTGCTATTTTTCCCACATTATCTTTCTTTTTCTTGCCTTTTCTTACATTGATTTGGTTTTTTCTTGTTTCATATTTTTTCACTCTCATCATTTAGAATATATCCATTGTTTTCATTCTTTTAAGCTTTAATTTTTAACATTTCTATTTACTAAAATCCTATTTTTGGCTTCTTCCCAAATATTAGGGTTTTAAGAGGTTTTAAATCTAGTTATCTCCATCCCACTTATATTGAATCGTAATATACAGTATTTTAGTACTACCCTGATATTAGCTTTATTTTTAACTCTGCAAGTTACACTGATTTTGTTTTAATCATCAAGATATGTTTAGATTTACTCCCATCTTGCCATTTTATCTAGTTACACTCCTCCCTACCTCAAACCTTCCTTGTAGGATCAGAAGTAAAGCCTTCAATGTTATTGGGGTGGGGGATGGGGTGAGTCTTATGATGGAAAACTTCATGTTTTTATTTGCACTGAAATATTTTTATTTTTGCCTTCATGTTTTTTAATATTTATTTGTTTTTAGTTGTACACAATGCCTTTCTTTCTTTTTTTTTTTTTTTTTTTTTTTTTTTTTTTTTTTTTTGTGCTAGGGATCAAACCCAGGGCCTTGGGCATACAAGGCAAGCACTCTACCAACTGAGCTATATCCCCAGCCCCCACAATACCTTTATTTTTACATGGTGCTGAGGTTTGAACCTGGGCCACGCACCATGTGCTAGGCGAGCACTCCACCACTGAGTCACAATCTCAACCCCTTGCTCTCATGTTTTAAAGACTGTTTCACTAGAAATACAATTCTATGTTGGTCATTATTTTCTCTTGTTTGATTATCCTACTACCGTCAGGTTTCTGTTTTAGATCTCTTATCTTATATATTTCATGACACTATATTTCACTACAATAAGTCCATGTCCTCATGTGTGGATTTTTTAATTTATTCACTGAGCTTCCCAGATGTGAAGATTCTGTTCTTTCTTCTAGAAAATTTTTAGTCATTAATTACTTCAAATATTGTCTCTTCCCCCCTTCTGCCTGGATGATCTTCTGCAGTATGGCTCCTGTATCTTTTATTATGTATCTTTTAATCAATTTCCATGCCTTTGCCTCTGTGCTGTAACAGCTTTAGACTTACTTTCCAAGTAAGTTTTTTTTTTCTTTGTTGTATCTAATCTGCTATTTAACATTGCCAGTGATTTTTTTAAACTCATTTTTTATTTTGCATTTCTGTAATTTCTACTTGGTTCATATTCAAAACAATTTGATAATCACTTGTTACTAACTCATGGTTTTAATTTTTTTATTCCTTTATATGATATTAAAATACTCTTCTCAAAATCTGCATTTATATTCCAATAAGTGAAGTCTTTGAGGTTTGGTTCTTTGGTATACTGTTCCTACTGACTCTCAATAACAGAAAGAGTCACCACTCTCATGAGGGCTTGTCATGACCCTAGTTTCTAAATGTGTGCTCCCCATAGCAATTCCTGTAGCTTGGTGGAGAATGTTTTCCTCTGGGTAGAATCTTGCATTTGGTTCTGCTAAGTATCTAAAGTACTAAAGACCCAGAGGTCCAGGTTAAAACTGTTCATTTAAAACCCAATGAATTCTCAGAAGTTTTTGGTTTTTTGTTTTTTTCCTTTTAACCTCTTCTTTGAGACAAGGCCAAAGAGAAAGTTTTCTTTGCTTACTTCTGCAGGCTAACTGCTTCCCTACCCAACCATCCCTTAACACTTGCTAGCCCTTTCACTAAAGTAGTCTTCAATCTGGCTCCCCACCCTTAACTACTAGTTAACCATTAGTTCCCAGCAGCTCTGTACTCTCAAGTGCCAGGTGACCTAGGCCTGTCCATGTTTTCAGATTATCCAGAGGCTTCAAAACAATCTTACTTCCCTGGTCTTCTGTTTGGTCCTCTTTATACTCATTTATTCATTAAAACGACTTTTTGTTGTTATGCTTTTATTTTTAAATCAAGCATGTTTTAAATGTTTTGTAACTGAAAGATTCAGTCAGTTATATTGTCAGAAAAACAAATCCTATCAATGTTTTCTTGACTGATCAATTTACTGCTATAGTTATATCACATTTTTAGACATTTTCAAGCTTAAAAGAACTGCTGTAGAAGTTCCTTTAAGATAGTCTATTCCAGTAGAAAAATTCTGTATAACAAGTATTTAATAAGTCAGTTCTCTTGGATGGTGATGAAATCAAAGGTATTTAAATGTAAAATGTTTGTATTAGAACAATTAACCAGCTAACTGTTCTAGTGTGAATACAATTTGGGAACTATTTAAAAAACATGAGATGATTTGCTTTAACAGCATTCTATTTAAATCAGGGCAATTCACTTTCTAGTCACATATCATGCATCATGAGTTATACCAAATTACACAGCAAAACTATTATAATTAAGTCCCCAAACACCTCTTTTCAAATTCCAAAGAAATGTCACAAAGCCAAAAATGCCACACATTACTTCATATAATATGACTCAGTCATTTCTACGAAAAAGTCACTGTTTATATTAATTGAGGGCCTTGCCTATGAACTACAAAGTACAATGGCTTCATATTTGATCTAAAAGTTCTGGTAAGCATAATGCCTCCATTTACTTACTTAAACATATGAATATCCACTATGTATCAGGTCCTGTGCTAAGTACTAGAAATAGTATACAGAAGTGTATAATTTCCAAAACCAGCATTACTCCAACCTCTTCTCTGGTCCTAAACCATCCTGGGTGCTATTCTCCGATAAAAAGAAATAAGGAAAATTATTCTCTTTTATTCTCAATACTATACTGTATTCTTAAAATCTTGTCCTATGGCTTGCATTTGTGGCTTGAATAAATGATACTCAGAATGATTCAGGAAAGGCTATGCCACCTCATATTATATTTTATAATTCTACAGAGGTGCAAATAAATGAATCTCAAAAACAGGGAGGCTGGTGTTTCAAAACAATTATCAGCTACAAGTGAACTAAGCAGCCAGCATCCGTATCTCAATATTATTTTTTGTTGTTGTTGTTGTTGTCAAATAAGTAGCCAAGATTGTGAACAGTTGTAAAACATGAGGAAGAAATGCTAGTAAATGAGGTCATTTGCCTCTGTAAAGCAGTGAGGTAGGGCAAATAACTTCTTCTTCTAACGCTAATATTTAATGATTTACACTCTGGTCAAAACAGGCAGATGGGACTACCCCTTTTCACTGTCAAACCTAATGGCACAGAATTTCTAACTGAACATTTGGCTTATCCAAGAGGACCCTAAAGCATATAAACCATCTGGGACAGGTTTGAAATAAAAAGGAGGAAGCTAGAGAAACCATGGAAATTTTTTGTGTCTCATTAGTAAAGTCATACATAAATAGAAAAAAAAACGTGAGGCATAATAGCCTCAGGGGAAGAGAGGTAAATGCCATGGTGGCACTTTGCCAGACTGGTTAGAATGCTCAATGTAGCTCAGTTTCAGCAAAAATACTTCTCAAAGCAAATGTCCTTCTCAAAACTTTTTTTTTCTTCTTAGCTGTAGATGGACACAATACCTTTATTTTATTTATGTGCTGTTGAGGATCAAACCCAGGGCCTCACACATGTGAGAAGAGCGCTCGACCGCTGAGCTATAGCCCCAGCCCCCTCAAAAACAGTTTTAATCTACAAAATCATTAAAATATATGGAACAAACAAATTTGTTATATTACACACTATTAAATATATAAAAGCACACAATCTTTTTTGGGTCTCCCAACACAGTCTTTTTTGACTACTAGGATAAAAGTAACCCCATGTACAGAACTTTGACTTGAATTCCATGAGATGCAGTATTTACTGCTTTTGGGATATTATGTGAAAGTTAGTACAATTAAACTAGATCTCCCCTTTGGAATCACTGAAATTGATTGGTTATGAATGAAACTACAAAATATTCAATAAAGATGAACAGATTTTTTACAAAAACCTACTGAATTTAAAAAAAAAAAAAAATCTCTCCTATCTGGAAAACAGCAGGATTAAATTTTCAAACTCCTTTCCATATAAATTTTTAGGAATTCCACTCATTTTCTTTTAAAAAGTCTGACTTTTTTCTTCACCTGAATGAAAGTCACTAAAAATACATGAAAATATAATTAATGCACAAGAACATTACCAAATAGAAGTGAGTCATTGTCTTAGCGGTAAGTTCCTAAATCTACAGCTCTTTTTATAATCTCTATTTTAGACCTCATGTTTGCTGCAGTTTTAAAGAGGAGAAAATAAAACAATAAAGCAACTATGGAGTCAAAGTTTAATTCCTTAAGGCAGGGACTACCTTTCATAGTTTTCATATCCAAATGCTAATAACACTGGTCTGTGAATACAAAATCACTCCATCTCAGGGTTAAGGGCCTAAGGCTCATCTAAACCTAGCCAATGCTTAGATCTAAAACAAGTCCAGGGCCTTTCATCCTTTGTTCAAGACTACCTATGTCTGGGACATGTTGCTGCTTTTTGAGACTGCCCACTCCATCCTCACAGCTCTGACTGTGAGGAAAGTTCTCTCTCAAAGTGAGTACAAATCTGTCTCTCTGTAATTTCCACCCACTGGTTCTAATTCTATCCCTTAGGACCACACAGAAAAAGTCTAATCTTTCTTCCATTTTCCATATGTCAGCCCTTCCTTCAAATATTTGAAGACAGTTATCAAGTTTCTCATGTTTGTTATGGTAGATTGAAAAATAGTCCCCTAAAGATGTTCATGCCCTAATCCCCAAAATCTGGGAGTATATTACCTTATACAGAAAAAGGGACTTTGCAGATGTGATCAAGGATCTTGAGGTGGGGAGACTGCCCTTATAAGCCATTATAGTCACAAGGGTCCTCATAAAAGGGAGGCAAGAGGGTCAAAGTAAGAGAAGAAGATGCAACAACATGAACAGAGGGTAGAGCGGCATGCTTTTAAGATGAGGAAAGGGAGCCAATAGTGGTGGGGCACCAGTGACTCAGAGGCTGAGGCAGGAGGATCACAAGTTCAAGGTCAGCCTCAGAACTTAGTGAAGCCCTACACAACTTAGCAAGACCTTAAGCAACTTTGTGAGCTCCTGTCTCAAAAGAAAAATAAAAAGGGCTGGGGATGAAGCTCAGTGGTAAATTATTCCTGGGTTCAATTCCCAGTACCAAAAAACAAAAAAAATTTAAGAAAATGGACTCTTCCCTATAGCTTCTAAAAGGAACATGGTCCTACATACCTACTTAGACTTCTTACCTTCATAACTATAATAAATCTGATATTATATGTCACTATATTTGCATAACTCGTTGCAGCAGCCATAGGAAACTAATACAATCATCCCCTTTCCAAACTAAGATTTCTCCAACCACTTTTTAAAATATTTTTTTAGTTGTAGATGGACATAATACCTTTATTTTATTTATGCGATGCCTCACACATGTGAGATGAGCGTTCTATTGCTGAGCCTGAGCCCCAGCCCTAGCTCCCACTCTTTTTTTTTTTTTAGTTGTAGGTGGACACAGTACCTTTATTTTTTTATTTTTATGTTGTGATGAGAATCGAACCCCATGTGTGCCTCACATGTGCTAGGCAAGCGCTCTACCACTGAGCTACAACCCCAGCCCCTCTCCAACCACTCTTAATAACAATTGCATGTCTTGCTCTTGGGATAGTACCAGTTTTTCTTTTGTTACCATCCCATGCTTTCCCCTTTCTCCTAGACCTGCATTCTACTCCCAAGTCCAAAAGAGTTTCTTAGACTCTTTCTCCTTAGACTATCTACTTGCCCTTACCAAACACATTCTCTAATTGCTCAATAAATAAGTATTAAGTTGAAATAAAACAACTCTGAACAGTTCTGATCTTCTAAAAGATTCAAAGGCCAAGGCTGGGGTTGTGGCTCCTAGCATGTGTGAGGCCCTGGATTAGATTCTCAGCACCACGTACATACATACATACATACATACATACATACATACATACATAAAGGTACTATGTCCATCTACACCTAAAATATTTTTAAAAAAAAAGATTCAAAAGCCTTATTTTTCCACTCCTCCCAAACTAAGTAATAATAATGTGATTAACCTTTACACTCCTCAATTCCTTCAATATTTATAAGGATTCAAGAGTAGAGAATATCAATTAGATAGATGACTTCTCAGTTGAGAGTTGCAGTCATATAACTCCTTGATTAATGAAAACACTGTGGAAAAAGAAGATAAAAGCTAACTATATTTTGTATATGATTTAAGTTTCAAAACAAATGGCCTTCCTAAACTCTACACTTATTTTTAGTTATCATGTGATTTTTTAAAACGTTTTACAAAAATCATTTGAACAAAGTATAGCATTAGTTAAGTCAAATGTTTTCAAAAATATTTGAATGGCTATATAATATCTTTATCTGCAAACATTAATTTCTCCCAGTGAAATAATGATGCAGAAAAAAAAACTGACAAATACACTATAATATATGTTGGTCCTACAGTATAATTCACTTTAAAACCTGGAACCTCCTCCTTTCACCTTCTTTTTTCTTTTTCTTTTTGGTGTTATTAATTAAAACATACTTTTTTAAAATTTTTATTCGAAGTTGTTTTATATGACAGTAGAATGCATTATAACTCATAATACATATATAGAGCACATTTTTACATATCTCTGGTTGTATACAAAGTATATTTATACCATTAGTGTCTTCATACATGCACTTAAGGTAATGATAAAGAAACAAAGATGTGCCTAAACAGCATGTTTGCCCTTGATCAAGATAGTGATGCATCCTAAAAAGTTAAAATTAAATGAAAATAAAGCGTGCTTTACATTTGGAAAAACAAAAACAAACAAACCTTGGAATCTTTTCTTCAAGACCTCTGGTCATGGATGCTAAAATTTAGCACAATGATCATTATACTTCAGAATTCTGTTAGATATAAGATGATTCACTGTAATACTCTCTAATTAAGCTTCTTTGCGTAAATGCAGGCAGGCCTCTACATATTCTAATCAAATACATATCTACTGAAGATCAACAAGCACAAGCCCCACATTAAAAACAGCAGAAAATGCAAAGACAGGATCCGCATCTCAACTTGATTTCAATCTCATACAAGAGAAATCATATGTAATAAATAGAGGGGAAAAAGGAATAATACAAGGCAATATAATGAATAAGTAACAGAGGCAGTTAAGTCTCCTGAACAAGATCAAAAAAGAGTGTTCTAAGGAGTAGAATGGTCAAAGAGACTAAGGGTTGGACTTGACTTAGGTAAGACACAAAAAGAAATGGGAAAGAAAAGCACATCAGGCAAGCGGAATAACATGAGAAAAGGCAGGGAGGCAAAGGACATGTTCAGAGAAAAATAAGCAACCAAATTAGACATTGTGAGAACTTTAAGTAGAAAGTAGAAAAAGATGACAGGAAAAGTGGGTTGCGAACAAATTATAGAGCTTAACACATCACCTATCATAGTGCATTACATTTATCACTCAAACTTTTAAAATATACTATAAAATTCTTAAATGTGAGACAAATAAGTTTATATTTTCTCTAGTAAACAATAAACAACCATTGAGCTTTCTGGATAAGGGAACAATTTAGGTAAAACTGAATCAGCAGCACTATCAAAGGTAAAAGGAAAGACTAAAAATTGAAACCAAGGAACTTCAGGTTTGAGGTGGGAAAAGCCCAAACAAGGCAAGGCAGTGGATATGAAAAGTGAGGATAGGGATATATTAAAAACCATTACAAAGCAAGAACTGACAAAGCTTGGTAATTGGTTTTTCAGGAGATTGTTCAGGAGAGAGGATTAGAGTCTGATGTTATTTGGAAGTATTTGAGACCAGGTAATAAGGAAAATATATTCAGAAAATATTTATTAAGTACATATTAAGCCAGTAGCTAAGTTAGGTGATAAAGATAAAATAATGATCAAGACAATGAACTACCTACCTCAGTGAGGCTTAAAAGACTAAAAGCAACAAAAAAGTTATAATACTGTGATAAAATTTGTGGATGGGGAAAGCAAAGTACCCAGGAAGAGTAAGCAAAATTGAGATCATGAAAAGAAACTGATTTTAGGAAGGAAATCAATGAGGAAGGGGTGGGAGAACAAGAAATAGAAAAGTAAAAGCAGACATATACATTAAGTCCCTTTCTTAAATTACTCAGGTAAATAAAAAGATTCAAATTAAGCCAGTAGTAATCAACAAATGTGATCCACAATTTAACACCTGTGTAGTCTAAAAAATCAACTTCTATAATTATTTGATTGTTTCAAACTCAAACCTTTTACTTTGACGAAATTGTATTCTCAAAAGATCACCCATCTACAAAAGGGCACCAAGATGAGCTGGGCTGGGGTTGTGGTTCAGTGGTAGAGCACTTCTCTAGCATGTGTGAGGCACTGGGTTCGATTCTCAGCACCACATATACATAAATAAATAAATAAAGATTCATCAACAACTAAATATATATGTGCATATATATATATATATGTATGCATGTGTGTGTGTGTGTGTGTGTGTGTGTGTGTGTGTGTGTGTGTATAAAGGCATTGAGACCACCTACAACTAAAAAAAAAAATTTTTTTTATAAAGGCCACCAAAAGGAGCTGGGGTAGTAGCTCAGTGGTAGAGTGCTAGCCTAGCATGTGTGAGGCACTGGGTTCAATTCTCAGCACTGCATAAGAATAAATGAATAAAATAAAGGTCCATCAATAATTCAAAAATATTTTTAAAAATATTTGACTATATACATTCATCAAAACAAATAGAACCATATACCTGCAATGAATTTGACCATATGTAAATTATGCCTCAATAAATCTGACATTAAAATAAAAGAGTTGCCCATGACTTACTAATTGCTAAATTCAATGGCAATCAAATGTTTCAATATTTAGTGTTATATTAACAAATTATATGCCAATACCACTTCTACTATTTAGAACCACTTTCCTAGAAATATATACGTTCTTAATAAAAATGTAATTTTATAATTTTTTTAAATATTTTTATTTATTTGCTTTAGTTGTACACAATGCGTTTTATTCAATGCATTTTATTTGTACATGGTGCTGAGGATCGAACCCAGGTCGCCCACGTGCTAGGCGAGCGCTCTACCGCTGAGCCACAATCCCAGCCCAGTAATTTCATAATTTTTATTTGAATGCAACTCTTAAGTATTTTATCCTAAATTCTAGAAACTATTCTTTGTGCTCAGGCACAGGTTCTAACCTAAAGTCTGAATTCATTTCCTATCATCATTTTAACTCAATCTTTTAAAAATCCAGATCATAGAACTCCTTAAATCAGCACTCCTTCATAATTTCCCATCTGTCATCCCCTGCATTTTAAGATATGTTACCTTTGATACCTGATATCTCTTCCCCCCACACAGGTACCCAGTCTACCTATCCTGGGAAATCTGACTCTTCCTTTCCATGCTAATCTCCATCCCCCTCTAATCTGTTCTACATGTCAGTGCCAGACTAATCGTATCTTCTGTTAATCTTCTGTTATTAATTATACACACCCCTTCTCAAAAACAGTTGCCTACTCTCACTGGCTTTCAGATAAAATTCAAATTTTTATGACTAGCTTTCCAATCCTCCATAATCTGACTTACTTTATGTAGATAAATAAAATGGACTGATTTTACAGCTATAAAAGGGGAAATGCTGCGAGAAGGAGAAAGGGTAAGGAGATAAAATACCAAAAGCTTTAAAGCTTAAAAATAAGTACAAGGTCTATTTTTGGAGTAAGGAATAGAGAGCAATTTCATTGATATAGGAGGAAATAACTGGAGGTGAGACGAGAAAAGTAGACTGAATCCACTAAGACTTTCATGCTACATCGAGGATTTTAGTAAGCAACAGGAAAAATCAACATACATTTCTTATTGAGAGGATGACACAACAAAAATGATGCTAATGAGAATTATTCTGGCCTGGAGTACTGTATGCAGTGGTGATAGAGCAAAACAGAAAATCAAGGCAAAGGAAGATCATAGCCATTATAAATAATGTAGGCATGCAGTGATAGTTATCCTCGATTACTGCTGGTGTATGTATACAAGCCTCCCAAATAACCAATCAGACAGTCTTAGGTATCCCATCAGGTGTGGGTGATTGGGGGGTAGGAACAGAGGATGGTTACAAAATTTGTCCACAAATATCTGTTAATTTTAATCAATCTTAAAGCAATGGCATGGATAATTCAAAACTATCCAAAATTCCTTTAAATTTGAATGATCATTATCAGACTGTATATATTATAATTGCTTACTTCAGCTATTGGCATTATTTATGTTACTAAAAAGACCACTGGTGGAACATTTAGAAGAAAGCTACCGAAAACATTAAAAGGAAGGGGACCTGGGATTAAGAACTGCTCAAGTTTGAAAGTGCAAAGATTGGCCTCAGATTTTTACTTTTTGGTCTAGTAACACATTTACATAAACATTATGAAATTCCTAATAATAACAATATCATCTCATCAAGAAAATCATATACCAAACTTCATGTAAGAACTGGAATTTGTGTTAGAAGTATGAAATGCTGAAGTTTTAATTATTACAATCTAGCAGTGTCTTACATATAAGCATCATTTATTTAAACCTGCTTTATTTAAACCTGCTTTAGTAAGATACGCTAACTTATACTGACATAAACTAATTCATACTGATTAATTACTATTACTAAATGGTAAATATAGCTATAGTCTCACTAAGTTGCTTAGGGCCTCACTAAGTTTCTGAGGCTGGCTTTGAACTTGCAATCCTCCTGCCTCTACCTCCTGAGTCACTGGAATTATAAGTGTGCCCTACCCCACCTGGCTGTCCTGATTCTTTACACTCTTATGGAACACTAAAATACAGAATTGGGGGGGGGGGGTGTGGAAGGGGGCTGGGATTCAAATGCAAGACCAATAACCAAAATCCAGGCTTTAGATATCCTTGTAAAATGATAACTTATCCAACCTCCCAAAGGAATTGTCATTCAAGAAAAATGAAGCTTAGATTTCAATCTGTGGAAAGAATGTCAAAATACAGGACACTCCTCAATTAATTTATGTTGAATAACAAAAATACAGTACTATCACAGAAAGGAATCTGGTAAGAAGACAAGGCTACGCAGGAGAAAAGAAACCCTCAGACAAGAAAGTGGAGCCTGAAGAAATGTTGTGATAAGACAGTGGGCTAGGAACCATAGATGCTTTCCTTGTGCTTCCCCAGAATCAGTTGTACGAAGCAGAATAGATTTAATAGAGTTCCTCCAGCATCACTTGAAATTCTGTTATTTGAGTCACATGGAGGTTAAGAGAAAAATATCCCTGCGCAGGTTTAACAGTGATAATTTCTCAAATCAGTTTAGTATAAAATACATTAATTGGGTAATTTTCTTGATGCCTACCCATTATATAGTAGGAAAATGCCAAGTGGTGAGGACTACAAACCAGAAAGAGGGCATAAGACTAGGCAGTCAGGAAACAGTGTGCAGACAGAAAAATAATAACAATAAGTAAAAATGAGAATGGAATAGGAAAGAAAAAAAATTGGGAGGTACCAAATGCTAATTTCACTTTACAATCTTCCTTAACTCTAGCCTTAAGCCCTATCTCTCCCTACCATCCGTGATGTTGTCATTTTAAGTCTTATCCCAGACATCACACTTGATTCTGACCAAACTGGTACTAATTCCAAACAAACTAGCCAGCCTCCCTGAATTAAGTACAGAAATGTTAGGAATATTTTATGGAGTAATTCAGATGTCAAAAAACAAAAACACATGATAATGTTATACTTTATATACACACATATCCTGTTCATGTGATTAAAAAAACAAACAAAACAAAAAAACAATGTCACATCTCTCTTCCTTACTGGACTTTGTTCTCAAAGCTTCAGATTTTAAAAAAATTTAAAAGTACAATTAACTTTGCTTTAATTCACCTGAGTAAAGTCATTTCGTATTTGTGTTTGTTTGTTTTTTTAAAGAAAGGTTTTTTTTTTTTTTTTAAATTTTAGATGGACACAACATCTTTATTTATTTATTTTCATGTGGTGCTGAGGCTCGAACTCAGTGCCTCACACATGCAAGACGAGCACTCTACCACTGAGCCACAGCCCCAGGCCTAAAAACAAGTTTTAAAAAGCCAACTCGTGGGTCACGAATGGTGTGAATATACTTTGCATACAACCAGAGATTTGTAAAATAGTGCTCTATATGTGTAATATGAAATGTAATGCATTCTGCTGTCATTTATAACATCTTAGAATAAAAAATAAATTAATTTAAAAAATAAAAATTAAAAAAAAATAATAATAAAAGCCAACTCATGGTTAAAACATACATCCCGGATAAGTTCAAATGGACATCCATTTTAGTCTCCTCCCTCTCTGTACTTTTATAATTCTTACTAACAAAGAATTTCATTCTAATAATTTCTCTCTTTTCCTATCAAAATGGGAGTATAAGCTGAAGGGGGAAAAAATAGCATATGTGCATTCTTCTTGAGCCCTCCTATGAAGCTCTTCTTCAAAGGTATAGTGCTGCTTTGTAGTTTATAAAGTGTTTATTGGTTAATGTAAGTATGGTAAATTTTTTTTCAGCATTGGTAATAGACCAATCCTATCATCAGAGTCTGCTGGGTAGAGTCTAAATTACTAGGCTAAATAGCTGCAAAATTAATAATACTTAATGGCAAAGTATAAAACTAAGTATCATGGAATTATAAGCTACAGAAATGAAAATTTGAATTTTGGACTGCACTGGAAGAAGTAAACTAATACTTTGGTGTAACAAAGCATCCATACTGGGTACTAATGAGACATGAATTTGGGAAGGTAAGAGTTGAGAGAGTTGTTAGTTGTTGCAAGTCAGAACACAGAATAACCACAGCAAGGAGAGAACACAATGCTCTATTGGATCAATTGCCTTAAAGTCTAAATTCTCAGAAGCAAATACAAATGTTCATCTTACAAGAAAGCATAAAACAACATCAACTGAAGACAAATAGCTTGAGTTTTAAAGACAAACATTTCTATTTTTATACCCATTTAAATTAGTATTAACTTCTAGGTTTGATACTGACAACTGATAAACTAGTCAGTTAACTCTATCAGATAGAAACTAAAATAGCAAACTTTCGCTCCTTAGAAAATGAGTTCCTAACCCAAAGCAAATGAAAAATCTGTTTGCCCTTCTTACTACTGGCTATTGATTCAATTCTGTAGCCTATGTTATATGCAAAAATTCTACCAGTTAGGTTGAAGTTCAGCCTATACTAAATAAGCTTCTCTACCTTTTTGAAGTTCAGCTCTTATTATATTTTTAAACAAACTTAACAGCAAAAAATGAAATTTTAGAAAACTGAAACAAGCCCAAAACTGAATTCTTGGAGAGTATGGAACTTAACCCATTCTCTTTTGTATCTCTGGGCCTGGCATGGGATTTAGTACATAGTAGGTATGCTAGAAACACTTGCTACTTAAATGCAAAGGCATTGTCAAAAGATCATTAATGCTTGGAAGAATTCCAAGCTACTTTCCCAGACCAAAGTCTGCAATATTATAAAGTCCTAAGTGCCACACTAACTTTGTAATCCAATCAAATGCATCAGAAGTATCATATGTAATTCAATCAAATGCATCAGAAGTATCATATACTCTGCATTTCTGTCTTTAAAGTTGATGCCAGGAGATTTTAGCCATAAATGAGTTGGTAGCAAAACTTGTTCAGTTTCCAAAATTCACTTTATTCCTAATTATAAAATATAATCAAATTAGAGTTCCACACTAATGATAACCTGTATGCTGATCCAAGATCTATCAATAACTACTAGCTACATAATCTTGCACACATTTTGCCCCAAGCCTTGGTTTTCTCATCTATAAAATGAGAGAAAAAAAAAAGGCATTTAAAAGCCTTCCTTGGGAAAATGCACTGGTGACTGCAACTTACTTTGAAATACAAAAAACAAAAAATAAGATAGACTATTGGACAAACAGAGGAATGTATTAACATGTAATAGGACAAGTAAAGAGAACACAATCTAGGTGGTGGATCAATCGTACATGTACTTCTCATCACAAAAACAAAGAAGAAAAAAAAAACCTGATCATTCTACCCAACCTCTAGTCTTTCCTATTCCTGGAAATGGTATCACCATCACCCCAGTTGCTCAAAGCAAAAATCTAGACATGATCCTTAAGTCCTCTCCTTTCCTCATCTGCAATCAATCAGTACATCCTGTCAGTTCCTCTTTTAAAACATATTTCAAATCTATCCACTTCACTGCTACTACCATTAATAAGAGTGTAAGCCATCGGTAATTTTCACCTAATTTAAAAGTTCTCCCTTCTTCCACTCTTGCCCACTTCCAAATCAAAGTGACTCTTCTTTTGGAGTGGGGGGATGTGTGCCTAGGATTGAACTCAGGGGTACTCAACCACTGAGCCACATCTCCAGCTCTATTTTGTATTTTATTCAGAGACAGGGTCTCACCAAGTTGCTTAGATCCTCCTGCCTTGGCCTCCTGAGGATTACAGGCATGCACCATAGTGCCCAGCCAAATCATAGTGACTCTTTGAAATGTGTACCAATCTTCTTCAACTTTATACTTCCAGTGGCATTAAAAATAAATAAATTCAAACCCCTTACTGTGGTTTACAGACCCCCCACTGACCCCTCTCTACTGCTTCAATCTCATATACACTTTCACGTCCTCAATTACGAGGTGCCAGCTGCACTGATCTTTCTGTTCCTAGGTTCTTACATTGAGACCTTTCTATTTCACAATGCCCTCTGTCTAGTAAACTTCACATGGCAGACCCCTTCCTTCCAGTCATTCAACACATAGTTTACATGTCCCCTCCTAGGGAGGCCCTCTGCAAACACCCAATCTGAACAAATTTCAGGTGAAAAATGTTAATGAAATTCTCATTCACATTGTAACATTTAACAATGGGTTAACCTGCCACAATTAGACAATTTTTCACTCTTCCATTAAGAAATTATCCTGAGCCAGGCGTGGAAGCACGAAGCCTATAATTTCAGCAACACAAGAGACAGGAGTTGGCAACCAGTTTGGGCAGTTTAGCAAGACCCTGTATCAAAATAATAAATAAATAAATAAAAAAGGCTGGGGATGTGATTCAGTGGTAAAGTACCCCTGGGTTCAATGCCTAGTTCCAAAAGAAAGAAAGAAATTATTCTGAGAGATTATCTATTGGCTTTTCAAAGACCCACTTCCAAAGTAAGATGACTTTTTAAAAAGAGGGGGTTTGATTTACTAAATATAGTCTAGTTTGAATCTCTAAAACATGGGTATCATATAAAAAGTAAAATGTTATCTATCTTGAGACCAGGTTCTGGAATATTTTCATATTCAGAAATAGGAAAAAAAATATACATTCATGTTCTGAGGTAAAGAGTACCTCCTGAATATCTAAACCTGGACAAACTAATGGAAAAGAGAAGAATACCACTCTATGTTTATACCTGATCCCAGAGATTGGACAATTCACAATGGAGAAGTTGAGGAGCACTGTAATTGGCTGGCAAGATCTACACAAAGTCAGCACCCCACCCCACCCAACCCAACCCTTAACCCCTGACTCTGGAAAGCAGAGAAGTGTGGGAGAAAAGATCAGAGTAAAGAGAAAACAAAACTCAAGAGATGAACAGAGAGAGAGCTACTGATCAAAGGCAGCAAAGATTGAGGCTGTGAGTTACAGACAGTCAGATCTATAGTCTGCACCTTAGGAGTTCCTAAAGGCACAGACAAGAGCTGCAATAGTAAAGAGACACAGATAACCCATGCCCCAGTAATCTCTACCTTTTGATGATTGGGTATTTAAACAGTAAAAAAAAAAAAAAAAAAAAGCTATTCTATGTACAAGTAATTATAATAGTCTACATGATATTTATAGATGAAATTATCATGGAATAAAAAAGTACTTATAAGAGGTATCCCTTGATAGACACTTCAATCTTATTCTAGTTAAAAATGTGTTGAGGGAAGGGATATGAACCATATACATACAAGCTACAAATACCTCCCTGGAAATTCTCATACTTCTGCCTCACTTCTTTACCTAAAGCCCTACCCCAGAAAGTATGAACACAAACTTGTAACATACTACTTCCTCTTCATGAGAGGAAGGCACATAAGGATAAATGAACAAACAAAATTCTAGAACGTTCAAGTTAGTAAAATAGTAATTCACAATTTCATACACTTATTTTTTTTAACTTTTTTTTCTTTTTATTCAAAGTTGTTATATTTATAATAGTAGTATGCATTATAATTCATAATAAACATATAGAGCATCTTTTTGCAAAACACTGTTTGTATACAATGTATATTCATATACAATGTATATCTGTACCATTCAAATCTTCAATCATGCATTTAGGATAATGACATCCATCTTATTCAACCACCTTTTCTTTTTTCCCTTCCATTCCCCCTTGTTCCCTCCCTTCCCCTCCCTCCCCTGTGACCTTTCTAGCATTCCTCTAATCCTCATATGTACCCCAACCCAACACCACTGTAAATCAGCCTCCTTATATTAGAGAAAACATTCGGTATTTGGATTTTTGAGATTGACTAACTTAACTTAAGCATTATATTCTCTAACTTCATCCATTTACCTGCGAATGCCATTATTTTATTTTGTTGCTGAGTAAAATTCCATTGTGTATATGTACCACATTTTCTTTATCCATTCATCTACTGAGGGACATTTAAGTTGGTTCCACAATCTAGCTATTGTAAATTGTGCTGCTATAAACATTGAAGTGGCTGTGTCACTGTAATATGCTGTTTTTAAGTCCTTTGGGAATAGACCCAAGAGTGGGATGGCTGGGTCATAGGGTGGTTCCATTCCCAGTTTTCCAAGAAATCTCCATACTGCCTTCCATAACAGTTGCACCATTTTGCAGTCCCACCAGCAATGTATGAGTGTGCCTTTTTCCCCACATTCTCTCCAACATGTATTGTTGTTTGTATTCTTAATAGCTGCCATTCTGACTGGAGTAAAATGAAATCTTAGAGTAGTTTTGATTTGCAGTTTTCTCTGATATAAGGAGGCTGATTCACAGTCGGGTTGGGATGGGGAGCATAGGAGGATTAGAGGAACACTAGAATGGCCAATGGGGAGGGAGGGAAAGGGAGGGGGCAAAAGGGTCAAGGGTCAAAAAAAAAAAAAAAAGATGGTAGAATGAGATGGATATCATTACCCTAAGTGCATGTATGAAGTCACAAATGGTGTGAATATACTTTGTATACAACCAGAGATATGTAAAAATGTGCTTTACAAGTATGATATGAAATGTAAAAAAAGAATCAATGACTGGGATAGATTCAAACTAAAAAGCTTCTTCTCAGCAAAAGAAACAATCAGTGAGTTGAATAGAGAGCCAACAATTTGGGAACAAATATTTAATACATGCACATCAGATAGAGCACTAATTTCTAGAATATATAAAGAACTCAAAAAACTTAACTCCAAAAAAACAAATAACCCAATCAACAAATGGGCTAAGGAACTGAAAAGACACTTCTCAGAAGAAGATACACAATTAATCAACAAATACATGAAAAAATGCTCAACATCACTGGCAATTAGAGAAATGCAAATCAAAACTACTCTAAAATTTCATACACTTATAAGAATAGAAGGTAAAATAGGCTGAATTTCTTGGAGACTAGAGCTATAGGATGATTCTACAATGATTCTGAACTTTGGGAAAAGGAGTATGTGGCCCTTCCCTCCTAAGCTCTGCTATTAACACCACTGAACTCCACATCAAGCATCAACTTTTTCAGCTTACACATAAGTTTCATCTCTCATTATTTTAGTTTGTACACAATTGATCATGGTCTTTTCCACCCTTGGCTCTTCCCTCCCTACCCCGACAATCAGTGATGTGTTTTGGTAAATGTTAATGACTCCCATAGTCAATGGTCACAACAGTGAAAACACAGCTAGGAAGGTTAAGTACAGTATCTCTGTCAAGCAGATGCAATAAACACAAAGGAACTCCAAAGCACAGAGAATAGTAAAATAATTAGGAATCAATTAATTTTTAGTACTCATTATCTTTGGTTTCATGTAATTATAATTTTATGAAACTTAACTCTTAATAATGGCTGTTTGAAAATAGACTTGCAAAATTTCTGGAAAAAAAAATTTTTTCTAAAAAAGAAAAACCTGGTTAGGGATGTGGCTCAGTGGTAAAGCATGTGCTTAGTTAGCACAGATGAGGTCCTGGATTCAATCCCCAGCACCACACACACACACACACACACACACACACACACACACACACAAAACCATTCAATCTGTTCAATTTTGTCCAGAATAGCTGATTAGGTATATGGTGGGGGTGGGGGTGGGGGTAATTAACATCATTAACACTGACAAATCATAACTGTATATATTATGGGGTATAATGTGATGCTTTGATATATGTAAACAATGTTGAATGAGTAAATCAAGCTCATTAACATATCCATCACATTGCTTTCTGTTATCATGTTGGTGTCCCCCCAAAAGCTCCTATGTTAATGTAGGAATGTTCTGAGGTAAAGTGATTAGATGAGAACTGTAACCTAACCAGTCCATCCTAGTTTGAATAGACTGACAGGTGGTAACTATGGACAGGTGGGGTGCAGCTGGAGGAGGTGGGTCACAGAGGGTGTGCCCTGGAAGGGTGCATCTTCCCTGTGGCCCCTCTCTGCTTCCTGACACCACCATGAGCTGAGCAGCTTTCCTCTGCTGAGCCCCTCCCCCATAATGTGCTGCCTCACCTTGGGCCCAGAGCAATAGAGTCAGCCATCTATGGACTGAGTCTTCTGAAACCATGAGCCCCAAGTAAACTTTTCCTCCTATGGGTTGTTCTTGTTGGGTATTTTGGTTAGCTATGAAAAGCTGACTAAAACACTTTCCTATTAATATTATGCTGAGAAATTTGAAATTTTCTCTGTCATTCTGAAATATACATTATTTCAGGAAAGCTTAGACTGGTCCCCACTCATCTTTTTAAGCCAAAGAAATCACAGGTTGTTAACCAGTCTATGAATTGATTGCTTTGGTCAAGGTACCCTCCCTGCGCTGGATACCTGTGGCTTACAGGGGAGGCTGAGAACAAATGACATAAAACATAGATGGTTCAACAGCCAATATGGTAGGGAGTTCTAATACAAGTTAACCTAGTACATAGGTCACTACAGAAGTTAAAAATTCACTAGTTGAAAATGTCATTTCAACTACAGGCCATTTCAAAAGGGAAAACACCCAGAAATGACATTAAGTTATCAAGAATAAGCTGTGGTTAAAATATTATGTTTAAGAAGATGAGTGTGTGGAAAAGTATCAGCTGGTACATAGCACCCACTTCCTTATGGTATGCCTTCCTGAAATGCATTAGTTGGGAAGTTAAACACTATTTTCCAGACTCCCTTACAGCTAGTATGATGGTCCAAATTTGATTCCACTATTAAGATGCTGGACACAAGATTCAGAAGGCAGAAGTCAAACACAACCCCACTGGCCTAGAGCTTTTAGCTGTTTTCAGCTTATAAACAAAGTCATGGACATGGCAGCATCTTGTCTCCAACTTTCAACTAAGACAAAAAGGACAGAATTTCCAGTTAGGGATGGGAGTTTCAGCTAAAAGGTTTTACAGTGATAAACCAATGTGGACTATACTCTTTTGTAGAGTTATTAAAATTTTAAAGTCAGCTGTTAAACGCGGCATTTACTAAGAATTAAGTTGTATAAACTTACATAAATTACATTTAAAACAAAGGACAAATACTCAAAAATAATCATTTCCTAATTATTTTATGACCAATGGCAGAGGCAGCAGTAGCCAAATTCAGGATTCTTGCCTCTAGTCACTAGTTCATGGGCATCAAGGAGAAATTGTCACAGCAGTGTTAGATGCTATGTTTCACTTCAAGCAGTTACAGCAACAATAGCAACAATAGCAGTGGCTATTGTTTTCCCCTTGATCACAGCTACAGTGGTATTTTCTTGCCCTGTTTCACAGGTAACCTCCTAACTGCCTCTTTCCTAACTATGGCAGAGGTGGCAGCTCCCATGGTGGGTTGTTCCAAGATATCCTAGAAGTCATTCTGGGCCTGATAGTCCTTTCAAAGATTTCCTACACAACTAATTTCACACGTTGCATCTCTCTGTTTCCCACACTGAACCCTGACTGATACTGTAAAAGAGTATGTGATAGATTGATTGTAGAAATATTTTATTTAAGTCTACACTCATGTTGTTCTTTCACATTACAGAGCCCAAGGAAGGCTCTATCATTCCCATTAGTCCTATCTGATGAATAAAGACTGATGAATGGCCACCTCAATCCCATATCTTCAGCTTTGCCTCACACAAGTGAGCACTCAGGCCCTCTATAGGGCCTGAGACATCTACCCAACCTGCAGGAACACAGACCCTCATTTCAGGTACGTCAACCCTCATTACAGTCAAACAAGTTTGAGAACCCTGAGCCCAAAGTGACCCTTACAATTCATCTACCACATCCCTGAGCATCCCTGAGCCCTAAAGTTTATCTTCCCCTACTGCATTCCCTTTTTAGTCAGTGTGAGGGGGTATCAGGGGATGAAAGCACAGCTGACTGTTATTCAGATCCACAGAGAGGGACAAGAAACAGCATTAAAGTCTACCCCACAGCAGCAACTATTCAGAAGGATTTTACTGAAAGCTTTGTGAAGAATCTCTTCAATAGAAAAACTATTTTCTCAAAGCTAAAATAACCAACAAGAACAAATACTTAAATATTCAGCGTTATACCAGCTAACAAGTTTATAACTGCTTAAATCTTAACCATAAGCTACACCATTATGTAAGGCCAAATATGCCTTGGAAATCTGTGGCACATAACAATTAAAATTCTTTCTTGTGTTCCAACTTCTAAGTTACCACTGCCTCTAACCACATACATGCATGCTGATGGCCTAACAAACTGAGTCTAGCACATTACTCTTAATTCCAAAAGAATGCAGATTTCATAAAGAAACAGGGTATGTTTTAAGAGGCTTTTTTCACCAATTGTCTATATAAATTTTTATGCCAGAAACTAAAATAATGAAAGGGACCAGACAATCTGGGCTCTAGTTCATGCTCTGCCAGTTTCATATTAGCCTCCTACACTGCTATGCCTCAACTTCTTTATCTGTTTAGACTAAGGGAGCTGATTGGATTGGTATGGTTCCTTCCAGGGAGTTACTAACTTTAAGCCCAAATAGAAAATAGCACAAACACTTAAACAATAAGAGGTGGCAACAGTCTACAACCTGCTTTAACTGCCTCTTCAAAGGATCTTAGTGTACAGTATTTGAAGCTTGCAAAAGGAGAGGTCTGCTAGACTACAATGAGTTATTCTTATATCTACCTTCGCTAAATTTTATTTAAGCAACATATACTTTGAAGAGTCTGCATACTTACAAAACACCACTAATTTCAAAATACATTCTTTCCTATATTCACCAGAACATTTTCTAGGCTACCTGTCTCAAGATAAATGTGCTAACAAATACCTACCCTGTGAGTGAATTATACAGCAAGAGGACAGGCAATATGAGAACAGGTATTATTTCCAGTATTACGTACACAATTTTCCCAAGTATATTTATCCTCAAAGTATCTAGACTTTTACATTCAACTGCTGAAACTATTCTCTTACAAATGTAGCAAGAATTAAGACTTTCCATTTGATTAATAATCCTTGTGAATAACTATCTCATCATGCAGTTTAGCTATGCAGATTAAATCGCATCACCACAAACTTGGTTTAGAAACAGAACCAAGCAATGAAGCTTTTATTTTAAGCATTTGCCCAGTGTTTTACTGCATTTAACACCCACTCAAACAATTCAAAGTTGTAGGGTTTTTCCTTTTACTAGAGAAAGGAAGACTGATTCTTTTTCAGACATCATGGACAAATATTCTATTAAAACTGACATGTTAATGCTGAACCTCAGTTTCCTCGTGTGTAAAAGGAGATAACACCTGACTAATTGCTTTACAGGAAGACGTAAATGCCAATATACACATCCTTCTAAATGAAATGAGATGGCTGGACAATGCCTTGACACATGGTTGTTATTCAGTAAATGACAGCTAGTATATCCTAACAAGACCCCAAGTAAGAATATTCCTTAGACTCAGAGCAAGATGGTCAGACTCAGGGTTGCCACCAAAGAGAGGGTAAATTATTATTTCACCCATCAGCATTAGTATGACAGCTCTAATTAGCAAATCTAACTCTATTTAAAGAAAATCAAATGTGTATTCTATCCTAAATCAAATTACCGAAACTGGTGAATAGTATCCTTAGCTAAAATTAATAACATTTTGACAAAGCATTCTGACAAAAGCTATTGAGATGGGTTAAGATACAGTTCTGTGAGCAGAGGTATTGAAGACTATGTTATTTTTAACAATCTCAAAGCTTGCTTAATCAATATGGGGAATATTGGATGCCTCTAGTTATTACAGGCTTTTGCAGTAGAAGCAGTAATTTTCAAAATATGGTCAAAAGACATCCCAAGAAAGCATCAATTAACCTAAAAAACAAAGATTCTGTTATTATTCTTATGGCAAATCCCACAATTCTATGGATGACCTTTTTTTTTTTTTTTTTTTTTTTTTGTGGTACCGGGGATTGAACTCAGGGGCACTCGACCACTGGGTCACGTCCCCAGAACTTTTTTGTATTTTATTTAGAGACAGGGTCTCACTGAGTTGCTAAGTGCCTCCCCATTGCTGAAGCTGGCTTTGAACTCGCGATCCTCCTGCCTCAGCCTCCCAAAGTGCTGGGATTACAGGCATGCGCCACCACGCCCAGCTGAATGACCATTTTTATGTATAATAACTGTATAAGTGTTTTTACCAATAACCTACCAACACTTAATATTCACTATTGGACAACACTTGGCAAAACTCCTAGTGTGCATGTTATACATAAACTAAGGGTTGATATTAAAAGCATTGTTTTTACAGTACCAAAGCTAAAGACATTAATACAATAATTAGAATAAGAAATTAACATAAAATGATATTTGGAGCATCTACCCTTCTCTTTAACTCTCTACCCCTACTCCAAGTACCTCTGTTCCCCCAGAAAAGACAGGAAAAAACAAAAGGAGTCAGATTTTATCCTGCAATGTCTGCCAAATAATTATTCTGGCAATTCAACAAGTCCCACATTACACCACACATAAGCAATGTGTCCAAGTTTAGGAGTCAGTGAGGTAGTTTCTTTAGGCATAACTTCTATGAGATCATAGTTAAAAGGTATCATTAGAAATAATACAATAATGATGCTGTCTCAATTTATGTTTAAAAAAGACTATTGTTTTAAAAGCAAAACACACTGGGAAGCAATTAGTTTAGAATTTCATTTTCAAAATGGTAGAATAATATTGTTTTTAAAACTTCATTGCTTAAGTAGACTAATAATCATTTTCTCAATGCCAAGGTAATGAAATGACCCTCCAAAGTGTTCCGTCTACCTAAGAGCAAGCAGCATTGATGCAGAGAATCTCCATTAATGTTTAAAAAAAAAAAAAAGCAAAAGTTACAGGGAGTTCTTCTGTGTACCTCAAGATATCAACATGCCAAATACTGTTGTGGGGCATGGGGGTTTCTGGGGATTGAACCCAGTGGCACTTTACCACTTTTCCCCAGTCCTTTTTATTTTCTTATTTTGAGGCAGGATCCTGATAAATTGCTTAGGGCCTAAGTTGCTGAGGCTGGCCTTAAACATGTGATCCTGCTGCCTCGGTTTCCCTGGTCACTGGTAATTACAAGTATGTACCACCACACCAGCTCATTTTTTTAAATATCTAAGTTTTTTATATATAAAAGCAGTTTTTATATTAAATACACCAAATATGACATTTGAGTAAAATAATTGACAAAACCAATGCCTCACTTTTTGTCTACGGACTATATCTGTTTTTATTTTTTAAATGATAGTTTTAACT
The DNA here is from genome assembly GCA_025594165.1 of Tamias sibiricus. Classification (NCBI taxonomy): domain Eukaryota; kingdom Metazoa; phylum Chordata; class Mammalia; order Rodentia; family Sciuridae; genus Tamias; species Tamias sibiricus. Next base: position 104,063,263 of record CM046658.1, on the reverse strand, counting down.
GGGCGCAGTGGAGCACGCCTGTAAACTCAGCTGCTCAGGAGACTGAGGCAGGAGGACTGCAAGTTCAAAGCCAGCCTCGGCAACTTAGCGAGGCCCTAAGAGACAAAAAAGTGCTGGAGATGTGGCTAAGTAGTTGAGTACCCCTGAATTCAATCCCTGGTACCAAAAAAAACAAGTGCTAGCAACGTGGCTTAGTGGTTAAGTGCTCCTGGGCTCAATCCCCAGTACCAAAATAATAACAATAATAATAATAGTTGTATGACTACCATGTACTGCTAATTGGCTTCAAAGTAGGAGAGATTAAATGTTTTAAGAGCAGCCATTTTCTGGAGTGTTGTCATGTTGGCATCCCATCCTTTGAGGAAACTGCCCCTCACTTGTTACCTGAGGTTCTGCTACAGTTGTTAATCACATTGGGCTATCTATACCCAGCTGCAAGAATGGACATGTCTCTCAGGCCTGGCCAATCATGGTATCCCACTACATTTTCTCCATAGTAATTGGTACCAGAGGTAGACATAAGGTCTATCAAAATCCTATGTGAAATCTGTTTTGGACACCAGAAAAAATATGAGAAGCTTTAATAGTTCCCTATGAGAAATCAAAGCTACTTTTCCTGCTACACTGAAAGTCTAGCCAAGAAGGAAGCCAACGCCAGAGACTACAGAGCCAATTAATAGTGCTGGTGACCATCACTTGAGAACAGGAACTTAGCTGTTTCTGACCTATGCTTGAATTTTCATGTGTTTACATCAATAAATTTCTTCTTGACCTAAATTAACCTTAGTAAATTTTGTCTTACTGTGGAATTCTCACAACAGACATGTGAATTAGGATTTTTTAAAACTTTCCTGCTGAGATTTAGGTATACAACACAAGATAACTATTGCAAACTAGATAACCATACCAAAGAATAATATCTTTCCAGAACTATTCCATTAAAGTGGACTTTTAAGAGTCATTTAATTTGAAGAAAAAAACAAAGACAATTCAACTTAACTCTAAGTTCACAAATAAGCATTTGCTAATAAACACTTCTTTTTTCCTCCCTTGTATTTTCATTCATGAAACTATTTCTCTTAAATATCATGTACAGTAAAATCCCACTTTTTGTAGTCATATGTAATTACCAATCAGAACAAAGAGAGTGTAGTCACTCATAAACTTTCCTGAAGCAAGAAAAATAATTATGTGTTTAAAATTCAATGGAGGGCTGGGGTTGTGGCTCAGCGGCTTGGCCCAGGTTCGATCCTCAGCACCACATAAACATAAATGCATTGCATTGTGTACAACTAAAGTAAATAAATAAATATTTTTTAAAAATTCAATGGAAAAAAAAACTGTAGCAATAACAAAGAATCTAAGATTCCAGAAAGTATGAAGTAGATCCGTTACTGTTCACATTACAAACTCAAGAAAATAAGAAAGGCCACTAAATAGAACAGATCATAACCATTAACAAATTGGACCTTAATAGTTTTTTAAAATACCTAAACTCCATTACAGCAGCAAAGTTTAGCCCTTTATATTTCTTACTGAGTCTCTAAAACAGTATCTCTAGCATGTGTTAATAAAACAAAGTACATTAATAATCTATGTGTGTAATCTGCCCTTTCTCGGGTATTTAGATATATCACAAGTCAAGTTATGGTCCTCAACCCATCTCCCCTGGCCACAGAATGACTGAAATGGTGGAGGGACTTACTCCTCAGAACCACTGTGATAGAGCTGAGTGGCTCAATCAAGACAAATTATTTGAATAGCAGAGAAAAAGAAATATAATGATGCCACTCTTGTCAATGCAAGCCAATCAGCTGTGACTACAACTAAAGAGAAACCAAGGTTAAGACTGAAAAATATCTTCAGGTCCCTTTTTTGCTATGCTAGCAAATTGCCTTTTCCCATAAAACTGACTAGGGTTCCAAAACAACTCAAATAAGCCTATTAACCAGAAAAAATAGTACTAATGGCAAAATTTTAGCTACATAATGGCTTAAATAAAAATATTCATAGTACTACATTATGAGTTGAAAATGAGGCTAAAGACAAAAAGAGCATTAAGCTTCTTACCAGCACTATTGCTAGAAGAAAACACATTTCAAGTTCCAATTAAAAAAAAAAAAATAACTTATAGGAGAATTCATAATGGAACAACCTATACATTTAAACAATTAATGATTTTCCCTCTACTTTGTAATTATTCTATATTGTAGATTTTGTGCTTTTGTACAAAATAAAAGCTTTTCTATACACATACACACACAAAGGAAAAACTATTGAAGCCAAGTGCAGTGGTACATGCCTATGATCCACCTACTCCAGAGACTGAGGCAGAAGTTTGAGGCCAGCCTAGGCAATTTAGCAAGGAGACCCTGTCTCAAAATCAGGGATGTAGCTGAGTGCAGTGGTGCAGCACTCCTGGGTTTAATTTCCAGTTCTGCTAAATATATATATGGGGCAGGGTGAGGGGGAGGGCGGAGGGTGAAGGGAAAGACACCACACTGTAGACCTTTCTGTACTAAACATTCTTGCCCTGTTTTTTTCTCCTTCTCTGTTTCTTACAAGCTACTATGAAAAAGATCCCAATTTTACTCTACCAAAACCCATTCAAGGCCAGGATGAATTCAAAATTGTTCATGATTCCCTCCCAACCAGCCAAGTCAGATAATAAGCACAGGTAGTAAGGACCATACGAAGACATAAGAAAGAATGAAACCTTTTACCTCAGGTACACATGTTAAGTTCCACAAATTCATTATGCACACCCAAGTTAAGATAATTTCTTAAAATAAAAAAACACATTTGTAATGAAATATATCTATTTATTAAAGCAAATCACTTCATTTTGGTATTTGATCAAAAGAAAAAAAATAGCATCTGACTGCAACAAGGGTGACACAGAGGACTCAGTGCTGTATTTTATGGGCAACTTAAGGAGTTTTGAAAAAATAATTTTATATATTTGATTTTCTTCTTTTTGTAGACTTGACAACCCAGATCCTTGCTAAGAAGCAACTCTATAATCAATTTTTAGAACAGCACTCTACAGAGCCAATTAATGAGTCTAGTTTTCAGCAAAATTCATACTACAACTTACCTAGAGTTGTTTGTTTATGTGTTTGTTTGTTTGGGGGTATTGGGGATTGAACTCAGGGGCACACAACCACTGAGCCACATCCCCAGCCCTATTTTGTATTTTATTTAGAGACAGGATCTCACTGAGTTGCTTAGCGCCTTGCTTTTTTGCTGAGGCTGGCTTTGAACTCGAAATCCTCCTGTCTCAGCCTCCCTAGCCACTGGAATTACAGGCATGCACCACGGCGCCTGGCTAGAGTTTTAAATACTGTGAGAAAAGCAAAAAGAATAAAACCTTTCCTATAAGTATTCCTTACCAAAGAGTTGTTAAGCTCCCACAAAGTGGGACCTCTTAAAAACAGAGACCATTTCTGACCCTTGTTGTAATTACAGTGCTGGGGATCACATGCAGGGCTGCTACTAAGCAAGCACTCTACCAACAAGCTAAGCTCCCCACTCCTGACTCATTTTATGTCCCCAGTGTTAGTTCAGTGCTAGTACTAGCATCTCTCAGGGGAGGTGGCATCAGTAAGTGCTAAGGGAATGAACATGTGCCAGTAGTGTAACTTTTCATTCTCTCTTGATAAAGTAAAGCAAGCACCTTCTCTTGGAAATCATTCTGCATAATATTCATTCTTCTCATTCTTCAGAGAAAAGAAGAACAAGGAATGGATTTGCCTCTCTTCCCCCCCAACCCCCAAACAAGTCTCTTGACAACACCAAGCTCCAAGGTACTGAAAACCACCCTCGGCAACAGGTTTAAATTCAGGGCATCCATTCTATCAAAATATAATATTTCAAGAAACATTTTATTTAAACAAAGTATGAGAAGAGAATGAAAAATAATTACAGATGGCACAGTTCTCATCTTTAAAACCACAACACTTATCCTTTGATAAATCATCAGAAACTGTTTTGAAATTTATAGTTTAAAATTGGTAGGTAGTATTAAAATAGTTGAAAGATTAAATTCTCCCATAATACACTCCTGAAACACTGAATGCCCAGGACATTTACAAAGCACTTGGGGGTTACATAGTAAAAACGCTGTATCAGTTTATTCATCTAAGAAGACTAGGCACTGGCTTCATTAAGTCAGATATTGGAACAAATTTAGATTTGTTTTACCATCAACTTATATAAATTACTGACCAGATTTTTTAAAAACCACTGAAATCTGTCCCTCACAACAAGAGGTTGTATTAAGGACCTCAGAGAAAACAATAATGTATATTCCCCAAGAACAGAGAGTTATGTTGTATGAAAATCAGTTTTAGCAATAAACAGAATAAAATTTTTAAATCATCTGAAAAGTAACAGGGCCAAATGTTAAATGTGTGTACCATTAAGATAGAAAGTAATCAAAGAACTTTTTAAAGTCAACCCAGGAAAATAAAATTTACAGACTAAATTATAAGAAGTGTGGAGGTATTGGAAGGATCAATAAAGCAACCAGAGTGTAATACTAAAAAGATGAACAAAATTAAATATACCTGATATGTTTGGATATAGTAAGTATTCCTATAATACAATGCACAGAAAAAAAAGTTTAACTACAAGGACGTTAATAATGAAATAAAAGTCAAAATCTAAGCAAATCAGAGTTCTGGTGCTATGGTATAAGCCCATTACTCATGATTAAAGGTATCAATGAACAGAATCCTGAACTTTAAAACCCTGAGTTATTAAAACTTTAGAACAACAACAATAAATTGCTACAAAGAGCTGGAAAAGCAGAAAAGTTTCACATTTAAGGTTTATCAAAATTTGATACTGTTTTCACTAACAAAGGAGCTACTTCACCAATTCTGTAGTTTCAGTTGTTTAAAGAAAGGCAAATGTAATTTGTTACATTGCAAACAGGATGCTAGCAATTAACTCTCATTTCTCTTCCTCTTCTTCAAAAGGTACAACCACCAAAAAAAACTAGTCAAAGTCCTAAATTAGTACTAAACCAAAAAAAAAAAAAAAAAAACCTAACAAAAAGATCCGAGAGTTAAGAAAAGAAAGGCAGAGTTTTCATTATTTGGATATCATAAACATTTCTTATTTTAAGGCATTTAGTAATGTTTTTTCACCAACAGGGAATGTATTTATAGGAAGGAGTTAATTTTAACACAAACCTCTTAGAAACTAGATGTCCCAGCATCAGTGGTTACCTTTATCTAATTAACATTGTGCAAGTTCTGTTTCAAATTCTTTTTTACTTAAACAATCTATACCACTTTTCCCTGTGGTACATTCCTAGTTGTAAGACTAGAGTTAGGGAATTGAATGCAATGTGTGCATGAGGTAGTAGACGATGATTCCATGTACTGATTGTATCAATACTTAACAACCTCTGGAATAAACTACATAATTTACAACTAAAGAAATATGTATTTAAAGGTGTACTAAGAAGTAAACATTTGTGTGGATAAAACTTTGCATGTTTACCGTTTGGGAAATTTTGGAACAAACTTAACTTGTCTCATTAATGAAAATAGAAATTGTTTTAATTATATACTCTGAAGTATAATCAAATTAACTGGGCTGGGGTTGTGGCTCAGTAGTAAAGCACTTGCCTAGCATGTGTGAGGCAATGGGTTCAATCCTCAGCACCACATAAAAAATAAATAGTTATTGTGTCCTTCTACAACTAAAAAATTTTTTAAAAGAAAATCAAATTAACTAATCTTGGCCACAGGACTATATCATGAAACAATTTCACCAAAGGTCTAAAGTTCAACTTCTTTTACTACTGGGAAAATACAAAGTTCAAATTCAAGTGACAACTTTTCTCTTGGAAGAAAAATAAACATACAGGGTTATAACTAAGAAACAGGTAACAAGTTTTGCCAACCAACAGAAGGCACTAAAGATTCTTCTAGAAGCAGGAAAAGTCCTGATGTTGAGTTCTGTATTAACACTAAAACAATAAGAAATTCCCTAATTCTCTGAAGAAAAGTCTTAGATCAGGAACCAAATTTTAAAGAGCTATTTTCACTTATCCATTAAAGATTATAACAAAATTTTTAAAGGGGGGGAAAAAAGCTCTAAATCAAAACCTGAGGCACTGAATGCCAGAGCGAACCCTCATTAAATGATTTGGTTGATGGTACTGGCTTTGGCTGCACTCTGACTAAATGAAAAGGATAATGTGAAGAAGAATCAATGCTGCAGCAGCCATGTCCTATACAGTCCAGTTCATCCTTCTGCCATGAACTTTGTCAGAAGCCAATATGAGATCATTCCCCATGAATATTACATCTTATAGAAGTGGTTACATTTCATTCTCACAATATGCTAGCTTCTAAATGACATGTTGTGAATACAGTTTAACAAAGAGTTACTAGTCAAGATAAGAGACAGAGTGCCAAGTGCACTCTATAATACCTTATTAAATTGGAAAATCCATTTTACAAAGTTTAAAGGGAAAAACACAATGAGCAGAGGAAATTTCTTTTTAAATCTCTATACTCAGTATGTTCACCCTTTTCTAAATGAATCACAACAGTATAGAATCTCTACCACCTCCAGAGATAATATTTATGCTGTTTTTAATGAAAACCAAAGTTCTACAAATAACCCCTTCAAGTTCTTGTTTAAAGTCTTGTGTTTAACCTGCAAAAAATCTGTTTTATAACAAATTTTGTTTGTTTGTTTGTTTTTTAATATTTTTATTTATTTGCTTTAGTTGTACACAATGCGTTTTATTTGTACGTGGTGCTGAGAATTGAACCTGGGTCACCCACGTGCTAGGCGAGTGCTCTACCACTAAGACACAATCCCAGCCCCACAAATTTTGTTTTTAAGCAAAGCCAGTTAATACCGAACATGAAAAATCAAAATTTTTAAATGACAACTTGCTTAGATACAAGAATATTAATCACAGATGACACAGACATAGTGGAATCCACTAGAAATTACTGATGCAGAGCCTGTCATAAAAAAATCATAGTATTCAGACTTATTAATGATTACAAAACATGCTGCAGCCATTTAATATGTTATTCCCTTCATTCGGGCTAAATATTTAAAATAGGACAGTGTCTTTGGTTGTCAAGAAGGCAAAATTTTATTACTATAAGAATGGTAACTTCAGTCTGGGGCACACAGTACGTTTACTCAACACAATTAACACCACTGCACACACTCTAAACCTTGAAATATTTTCTTAAGTTTCATGTAAAGGTTGAAAATGTATAACATACAAACAAAACTAATGCTAATTAAAGAGCTATCTCTTTAGTCTTCTAAAAGAATTATCATAATTTGGAATACACCAGCTTCCTTCCTCATCAACCAACTTTAAGACTGTTTTTTACATGAGAGTTTTACTCTTATCCATGTCCCAACTAATCAAAACAAAGCAATGATGCAGACATTCTCTTGATTCACTGACTCATGGGATCTGAACTAAATGGCACCTATATAGTACTTTATATATTACAGACAGTGCCCAGGGCTGAATTACAACCCCATAAGTCTCTTCTGTACCCTTCACATATGGCTTTACATGTAAGTTAAAGCTAAGAAAGAATCTTACAATTTGAAAACTAAAGGCTGTTTAAAATCAGCCAGAGTTCTAAAAAATATTAACAAAACCTCACATAATCCCATTAACTTAAAATGAATATGACAGAATAGGCTATATGAAGAAAATCTTAAGACTGTAGGTCTATGTGAGTGTGTGTGTATACATACCCACAATACACATGTGTGTACTGCATCACAAACCATCAGTTCATATAAAGCTCAAGGACTTTTTAAAGATATTTCCAAAGTAAGTTGCTGAGAATGAAAAAAAAAAATGTGAGGGAGACAGCATGTTAAATTCTTACACAGAATTTTCTAGCATTTTGCAGTGAAGGGATGGACTGATATCTAGCCCAGTTCACAATTAGGTAGTTCACTGTTATTTTTTACACTATATGTTTAGTAGAGCACATTCAGTCAGTTTGATTTCTAATAACATTGTAACCATAATTCACCTACAGACATCTCAGATGACAGAATCACATTCTACCAGTGCTGAAACAACCAACAACATTCTCAACAACAAATTCATAAGACTACTACATACTACCAGATCTCACTATACGCAGTCTGACCAATGGTTTGAAACTGGCAAGTATGCTATAAAGGTAACGTGCTTTGCTGCACATTTTACTAGCATAAAGACACCACAGCAACAGGGGATCTTTTTACCTACCGCTTCAACAAATTCTGTAAAATCAAAAGCTTTACAACAGCATTTACTCGGTCAGGCACTTAGGTTTTCCTTCAAAACCCTGACTCTATTCAACAGCTCCCCGCAAGAGCACATCACTGCCACATAGCACATATTGCATACCCTCGTCGGTACCCAGACACCTGAACCACCTGGACTAACAGAGTTTGGCTGTCAGCTCCCAGACATCTGCTGGTGTGCAAGGAACACTGAAAACAGCTAAGCCCTCCCAGGTACTCTAAGTGGTAACCCTGGCACCAAACTGTCTCCAATAGTAAAGACCTTTTTCCCTGTTGGAAGATGTACAAGATCGTACACACACACACACACACACACACACACACACGGGGGGGGGAGGTCAATCTTAAGGCTCTTTTTCACAAAGAGCCGCAAAGAGATGGCCTTCTCTAGTCAAAAACTCTTGTCTGCGTTGGGAAACAGATTACGAATTTAGGAAACCCAGCTAGCTGCCCGTTGCAATTTGGTGACAGCTCGCAGAGCTGTCCGGCCAAACCAGAGCTCAGTTTTCCTACGGGCAAAATGGGAATCACCAGCACCACCCCTCCCCCTCGCCAGGGGTCAGGCACACCCTAGAGGTCTAAGATCACCCCGGATGAGAAGTGGTGGGGGTTGCCGCTTCTCCAGGACCACCCCCTACCCCGCGACAGACAGGCAGGGCCCGGTACCTGGCTTCACCGTCTTGAGACGGATGGGCTCGCGGAAGTGGCGGATGACAGCCAGGGTGTCCCGGTTAGTGAGCCCACTGACGGGCGTTCCGTTCACCTCCAGCAGCACATCCCCTGGGCTGGGCGCCTTGCCCGAGACGACGCAGCAGGTGCCCCCGCCGGGCTCCTCGCGGAGCCGCCCCAGGTAGGGGAACTCGCCGCGCTCAGCGCCACCCCGGATCTCGGCGCCGAAGTCGCCCGGGGCCCGGCCCAGGACACCGCGCACTCCTGCACCTTGCTGAGCCAGTGCTTCTTCTTCTTCAGCGTCTTCGACATCCCGAACCCCGCTGCACCATGGGGGAGACCCCGCGCGGGCGGCCGGGGAGCCGCTCCGGCCCCTTCTCAGCCTGGGGCCCCGGGCGGCCCACGCAGCCCGGCCAGGGGGGCCTCGCCGCTCCTGCCCCCCTAGACCACAGCCCGCTGGGGGTCCGGCCGCTCCGAACCCCGAGACGCCCCCCGGACGCCCCGCCTGGCCGCGCTCCCCGGGGCTGGCCGGGTTCTGCGAGGGCCACGGCGGGTTAGGCTGAAGAAAGGAAACGGGAATTGTCCCCGGGCGGTTCCAGCAGGGGTTTCGGGCGGGGTCACTGCCGACGGCTGGCCCCCGGGCTCGGCGCCCGAGCGGCGGGAAAGGCTGAGGCAGGGGGGCGGGGAGGCCAGGGAGGGAAGAGCCGGAACGGGAAAAATCCGTCGGAGGCGCGCAGAAGCGCGCGTAGACCCGTCGCCGGATCGACCGCGGCCGCTGCGGAGCCGGAGCGCGGAGACCAACGCCTGCCGAAGCTGCCAGGAAACTGCCGCTTTCAAACCCGCCGCAACCTCCTCCTCTCTCTTCCCCTCCCCCCGCCCTCGCCCATCCCTCATCCAGAGCCCCGCCCCCTCCCGCCGCGCGGCGCCCGGCGCGCTGCCGTCACTGACCAGGCGCTTGGGAACGAGCCCAGCACTCTACTCTCGCGCCGGGGATTGGCCCCCGGCGGGAAGGGGGCGGATCCTCTACGGGAATGAGGACCAATTATTGGTTAGTGGGAGTGGAGGAGGCGGGCAATAGAATGACTGAAGTTTAGAGAGGGTGGAAAAAAGAAGTTTGGAGAGTGAGGGAGGGCTAGTGGGGAGGGGCTGGGGAATGGAATGGAGTGCAGGTCGCAGAGCTGCGAGAGGCCCTCCGCCCCGAGGCTGGAGCCAAGGAAAACTCGGGCACCAAGTAACCGAACTCCTCGAGGTGGGGGCGTGGCTGGTAAGCCAGGCGGAGAAGGGGGCGGATCCCGAGTGGGGCGCCCCAGAGTTGCCGGCGTGCCTAGATTACAAGACTGAGCGGAGTCCCGAGTGGCCTGGGGTGGCGGGGCCTTTAGAGTGGCCTGTTACAGCTTACACTGACTCGGTGTTGCTTTGTTCGTTCATTTCTTCAACAAATGTTACTGAATGCGCATTGAGGCACAGTTTAGGAGCCCCGTTAATGGAATAGAGCCCTGCACTTAACTGCTGTGTGCCATCAGGCAAATTAGCCTCTCTGAACCAAGCATCCTGAGCTAAAAGCAAAGATACTTATACCTATATTCCCAAGCTGCTGTGAAGAGTACATCAGAAACAGCATCTTCGTAGTACCTGGCATAGGATGGATGCCTCTTAATATTTACTAGCTGATGATGATGACGATTTTTGTGTCAGGTGGAAATTGTGCTAGCTTCTGGGGTTCGAAGATGAAGAAATTTAGAGGCCCTTCTCTCAAGGAGGTTGCAGTTTTCTGGAACAGACTGACAAGTAAGCAGATCACCTAAGGTGGGAGTGGAGGTAGAAAGCGGTTTGGGAACTAGCCTCAAAGCCAGTAACCTGAGTTGGAGCCCTTGCAAGCTATTTACCTACTGTTTGACCTTAGCCAAATCTCTGCTTCAAGTTTAGTCATCTGTGAAGGAGGAGGAGGGGAAAGTAACACTAAAAAGACACCTGAGATCCTTCCAGCACTAATTTTTCAGAAACTCCTCTTGAGCTTTCTCTCCTTCCTGGATTGACTCACACTTTTTCCTGTCTTTGGAATACTCTTAACCGTCTCTTTTTAAAATCCTATCCATCCTCACCCTAGATGCCATCTTTTCCAGGTAGCCGCCTCTGATTTCTTGCTCTTCATGTACAAAGTGTTTTCTCTGAGCTATGACACTTTGTTTCACTTTTGAGACATGACATTTATGTTGTCTGTCTCCATTTAATGATAGCAAAAATCCTTTATTTAAAGTGTGAATAACTCCACACGATCTCACCACATCTCAGACTGGACCAAGTTTCAACAGCTGCAGTGATTTCTTTCACACCATTGTATCAGTCAGGCTCTTGGCATGAAACAAATGGCACTTTACAAAGAAGTGAGCAGGGTGTGGGAAACCACAAGGGAAGTGTGGAAGGAACCCTGGGGCTACCAGCTCCTAGAACTGCAGAAGCAAGACTCATGCAGAGAGGGCTGTCTGACAAGAGCCTGTGACCTTCAGTCAACTGATGCAGTCAGCCTAAGTAATCACACAAGAAAGAAGCCAGAGGTTTATGTTGTGCTCCCCACCCTCCTCCATCCTGCTGATGCTTCCCAAAGGCCAAATCCAACAAGAAGCCAGAGAGCAAGGAAGGCTTTTGATGCAATCTGAATTAGCCAAGCCTCATGAAGAAGAAACTGTACCTGGAGTGAAAGGGGGGAAATATTGAGCACAGATATCATGTGGATTGTTCAGATTTACCCAGATCTGAGACAAAGTTGTTTTGTTTTTTTGTTTTTTTGTTTTTTCTGAACAGTGACCTATGCTAATGGATTCCTGGATGAAATCTTGATAATCTTCACATCATCCATTTTTGCTGAAACTGGGTAAACATCTTTCCCTGTCTAGATTGTAACTCTTTAAATGCCTGTGGCCACAAGGACAAAACATCTGATAAACAATAGCTTAAGACATGTGGTTTTATTAGATCTTTAACATAAAGTTCAAGGATAGGTAGTTTCAAGTTAGTTGAACAGCACAATTATGTCATCAAGGAGCCAAGTTCTTTCTGTGTTTGCTCTCTGTCATGTTATGCCTATTAGCCTTTGTCATCAAGCTTGTCACCTCTTAATTACAATGTGGCTGCCACAGCTCCAAACATCATATCCTCAGAGGTTGTTGTATGAAGAAGGGAGGGTAACGAAATTCTCCTCACATTTTTATGAGGGAGAAAACTCTTTCCTAGATTGCTCCCCAATAGAATCTCCCTTTTTGGCTAGAAAAATGGTCGGATGCCCACCTTAGACCAGGTACTGACAAAGGAAATGGGATTGCCACAATTCATGAGTTGCCCCCACACAAAATAAGGGCTCTGTTTGAGAGAAGAAAAGGAAAATAGTTGTTAAATAAATATTTACCCATAGTGTGTCTGCCACATGCCTTGACCACAAATTAATTCTCTGGCAGAGAACTACAGTTGATTAGTTTTAGTGTCAGACTACAGATCCCAGCTTTTCTATTTACTAGCTCTGTGATCTTTAGAAAGCAATTTAACCTCATCTAACTTCAGTTTCCTTATCCACAAAATGGGTATGAGTGCTTAACTTGAGTTGTGAGAATTACCTGAAGCTCTTTGAGTTAAGCTCTAGACAAGTATAGTATATAGAAACACTTAAATTATTTTGTGCTAAATTGTAATGTTTGTGACAAGGCTAAACACATTGCTAATCACCTTCTACAATTTTGTACGTGTTAAATGTGCCCATATTACTAAGCTTAGGTTCATGTTTTTAAATATTCTAGAAATAATCTGCCCACCCCAGTGAATTACTTCTGGTAGGATACTATTCTGGAAATCACTTCACAGTTAAAGGGGTCACATTATAAACTTGTCTATAAAATAGCATCAGATTGTATCCATGTTTATTGAACCTAATGGTTTCATAGGTGTGGTTTTCATCAGATAATATAAACAAAGTATATATAAACAAAACAATATGGAGAGCTGGGGTATAGCTCAGTTGGTAAAGTGTTTGCCTCGCATGCACAAAGCATGCACAAAGCCCTGGGTTCAATCCCCAACACTGCAAAAAAAAAAAAAAAAAAAAAAAAAAAAAATACACACACACACACATATATACATATATAGAAACTGGTTTCACAAAAATAAACAAGGCAGTTGAATTTGGTAATCTCCAAGGTTTCTTTGAGTTGTTTCTATCTAATTTATAGAGATAGAGGTGTGTTTTAGTATGAAAACACCTAAATTAGATCCCAAGATGGCTGCAGTGGCTCCAAGTATCATATCCTCTAACACAGTAATGACCAAAGAATGACAGAGGGAAGATGTCTCCTTTCTTCACCTCCTTTTTGTAGATCAAGGAAGCCCTCCCTCAAAGCCCCCCAGTAAGAATTCCCCTCTAGCTCATGAACACAATTGCCCAGATATCTTTTACTAAACCCATATTTGCCAAGGGTAATGAATAATGCAATTGCTAATCTAGCTTCACCTTTGGGGCCCAGAAAGGGTCCAACCTCTCATAAGCCACATGAGTAGACATGTTTGTTCAACTGTGTTTAGCACAATTGCTAAACAAAACTGGGGTGGGGGGGGTCTTAGGCTAGAGATGTGGCTCAGTGGTAATCACTTGCCTAGCATGTATGAGGCCCTGGGTTCCAAGCCAGTATCAAAAAAAAAAAAAAAAAAAAAAAAAAACAACTTGGAGTGGGGATCTCTTAGTATATAAAGAGAGGGGAGATTGGCCATTGGGTGAGCAATCTAGTGTCTGCCACAAAGACTTCATCGATTTGCTTATTATTATTATTAGCAAGGTAGGAATTTTGGGTTTTTTTCACAATATTGTGTGGAGTGCTGCTGATTAGAGGCAAATGAGCTCCCACCCCTGCCCCCGTTAGTAAAAAACATCACAATGGGAAGACAAATTTTCAGTCTTTCCAACAAGGCCACTCATTACTTCTTTGTACAGTGAGTCTGATGTTCGTATAGTGACATGCTTTGGAGTCTCTGTGAGTTGTGCCCAATTTGTGTGAGGCTCTATGCCAAAGCAAGATAAGTGGAGGGGAAATGCCAGATTTCATTCATAGCTATATCCTTACTAGTTTCTTTCATGAAAACCCGAATTTCTAGTAATAGTAAACCAAACCATCATTATTTAGATGAAGTCATTCTCTAGTACTGGGGTTGGGAGAAATAGAGTAGATAGGTAGTACAAATATTTGCCTTCTATTTAGAATACGTGAAAATTTATCCTGGTTTTCTCCCACAGATTGTTAGAACAAAAATCATCTTGAATTGTTAAATTCTGCTCCACAAAATCTTTACTAGCTTAGAAAATGTTCGTATTTACCCATATTGTAGAAATGATGTATATGATGTAGTCCAACATTTAGCCTAACCAAATTCAGAACGGTCTATTGTTTCTTTACATTTTATTAGCATTTTTATCTGATAATTTATGGGCTAATTAGTATGATAGTACTAAAACCTGCTTAATGACAAAAGCAATAACATGGAAATTTATATTTCAGTTAAATAAACTAATTTATTGTCTAAAACTGGTATTACCCTTTAATATATAATTATGCATTTTTTTGCCTAGAGATAACATTTACCTATAATTGACCAAATGAATCCAGCCTAAATCCACAAATTAGGAGTATTAAAAATCAACTGCTGGGGCTGGGGTTGTGGCTCAGTGGTAGCGCGCTCGCCTAGAACGTGCGCGGCCCGGGTTCGATCCTCAGCACCACGTACGAACAAACGAATTGTGTACAACTAAAGCAAATAAATAAATATTTTTTTAAAAAATCAACTGCTCTGCCAACACACTTTAGATAGGGAAGTTAGTTAAGCAGTCAGGTGTCAAGTTTGTTTAACAGAGCAGAACAGAGAGAACACTGAATGAAATAGAAAATTCCAAAGGCCCATCTTTCAGCATTCAGTTTAACTAACACCTCCTAAAGAGAGCTGCTTGATTTCCTACAGGAGAGATGTCACTGAGTCTAGCTCCAGAGCCAAGAACTTGTTTCTATCTAGAAGTGTTATCTTTCCCAGGAGAACTCAAGCTCCCTGAGGGTAGCTTCCCTTTCTGATTCATCTTGTGACTCTCACTGGGGTGGGTAACCTGTCTTTAGCATAGCTAGCACACATTGGTGCTTCCATTTATTCAACAAATATAGTGTGTGTTATGAGCAGCCATGGCTAGGTGCTGGTTTATGACCATGAATAGACTTACAGGGTTCCTCCTTTTATGGGGAAGAAGACAGCAAGCCTGAAATGAGTGCACGATCAACATAGTGTCAGGCAGTAATAAATATTACTATAAATAAAAAAGGAGATGAACTGAATGAAGTGGTGGGATGGTTAGGAGAAACACAGGTTCCACTGGAGGGTTCAGAGAAGACTCCACTGAGACGGTAGTAACTGAGCTGAGACTCAAGTGACAAAGACAATGGACCCACATGAAGACCCCAGTCCAGACTTACCAGGCCCACACCAAGACCTCCGACACCCTGTGTCTGATGAGAGGAACAGAGTGCCAACATGGCTGGAGGTGGTTATGGAGGAGAGTGGTAGGAAATGAAGTCAGAGAGGAAGCCAGAGGCCACATCACAGAAAGCCCTGTCAAGCCAAGTGAGGAATTTGGATTTCAATCAGAGGACAGTGAGAAGTTTCAAGAAGATCTGGTAGGTCTTTTAGACCTGATGGTTATGACTCTGATTGCTCTGTTGAGAAGGATGGTAGTGGGTGGGGAGTCAGGGGAGAAACAGGGAAGCCAGGTGGAAACTGGGATATTATGATGTGCTACTCTAGTGGTCATCCATGGTCTCTAGTTCATGACTCCCTCCCCAAGACAGGCCATATGTTCTAGAATTTCTCTTCCCCAAGACAGATCATATGAACTCTGATCTTTCCCTACCTTTCTGCATTGCAACTGGCCATAAAGAAACTCTCTAAACATACATAACACCCCCCTTTCAGAAGGGGTCCTGCCCCATACCCAGGATAAAGGAATGCTACACAGAGGCCAGCAAGAATCTACAGACAGGCCTTGTGGGTTTGAAACTCAGCTTATTGCACTAGATCATACTCTTTGTGTCCAATCACTTTTCTACACCAGTATCTATGTGTCAAGTCATGTCTGTGCCACCAAGGCTTTCAGCAGAAAGCAGCATTTATTAGTGCCAACACTGGCTTGACAGATTTGCATCCAAAGGCTGAGCCCTTAGCGCAGCTGGGGCATTGCCTTGTATACCCTTTGTCAGTTTCCTTTACATGTTAGGGCCTTTGTCTCCCATATATGGTAACAAACATTTTGATTAGGTATTCTATATTACAAAGTTGCAGCAGAGTTACCCATGCAAACATAGACACTGACTGCACTATGTTGCCTTGTCCTTTATCTTAGAAGATCCCTCTGTTCTGGAGGGCTGTTACCACAAGGATTCAGAGACCATGGAGGTTTTTAGAGGGTGGTATACCCAGAGAGGACTAAAAGCTCCATGCCCCATGTCTTACCCTATGCATCTCTTCATCAGTATCTTTTTTATAAAATCCTTTATAATAAGTAAATATGTTTGTTTCTCTGAATTCTGCAAGAAACTGGAAGGGGTTGTGGGAACCTTGATTGATAGCTGGTAGGTCAGATAAACAGGTAAGATCACCTGGGACTTGTTATTGCATCTGAATTGAATTAAATTAGGAGATGCCCACTGCAAATTTGATTGGTTGGTGTGGGAAGGGGAAACCCCCATACGTCTAGTGGCAGAAGTGGTCTGTGTTGGGAGAGGAAAGAAGGATAAATTGAGTCTGACTTTGAATTGGTTTTTCCTACATAGATATATATCTTCTATATTTATAGAAACCTAGAACTGGAACACATTGAGAGATGACAGTGGCTTGGACCAAGGGAGAAAAGATGGAGAGGAAAATTTGTTGAATGCACTGTGGAAATCAGAAATTACAGCTTTAATTTTCTACACTGATCACAGTTAAAGAAATATAAGTTACAATTGCATTTAATAAAAAAGCTTTGTGGAATATAATTGCTTTGCTGAAATGTCCCTTTCCAGTAAGATAAGGAGAAGAAGATTAGAAAATAAAAATTGAACGTTCTTAATTAAGTTTAAATTTATACAGGTTCTTTCTTTTATTTGTTTATTGAGGAGAGCATTCAAAGAAATGTAATGTTAATTTCAAGGTTGTTTAATCTCTTTGTTGTTTCTGTTTTCAGAGCTGGGGAGGAAACCTAGAGTCTCCTCCATGCTAGACAAGTGCTCCACCACTCAGCTACCTCCCCAGCCCTTCTTTAATCTCTTAAGAAAGTAACAAACACTCAAAGCACATGATGACCTTAAAGTTTGTGAAACATTTTTTGTTCTTTTCATCTACAGAATGTGCTGTTATAAGTAGAATTTGCTTCTTAAGTGATAAAGGAACCCACAAACCTTATTTTAAAAGAACTCTGCCACCACACAAAATCTTTTAGGTTCTTTGACTAATTAGAAAACCTCAAAGCCTTGAGTCTTTGTCAGTTTGGAAGCAAATAAGCTCTTAAGAAAGTAAGATCCCAGTACAAAACACAAAGTGAGACTCCCTTGCTTCTGCAAAAGAAAATTCAGTGAGAATTTGGCTCAGCTTAGGTAAAGTACATCCAAATACACACTCCCAATTTTCACAGTAAAATTGGTTGGAAGTACAATACATGAACTTAAACACACCTTATTCAAAGACAGGGTACTGTGGCCTTTCATATATTTACAAAGATATCAAAGTAAAGTTTATATTTGCCTTCATTCAAAAATGAAGAGTGAAAACATACACATTGCCAATAGATTGATGAAAAAAATTCTCAACATCACTAATTATCAGGGAAATGCAAATTAAAACCACAATGGAATATCACTTCACACCTGTCAAAATGACTATTACCAAAAAGATGAAATTTATCAAGTGTTGAAGAATGTGGGGAAAGGGGAACTCTTGTAGATCCCTTGATGGGCATGTAAATTAGTACAGCCATCATGAATAACTATATGGAGGACCCTCAAAAAACTAAAAATAGAACTACTGAGTGATCCAGCAATCCCACTTCTGAGTATATATATCCAAAGGATCTGAAGCCAGTATGTGGAGGAAATATTGCACTCACATGTTCACTGCAGCATTATTCACAACAAATAAAATAATGGGATCAACATGACTGTCCATCAGCAGATAAATGAATGAATGGCACATATACACAATGGAAAACTACTCAGGCTTTAAAGAGAATGAAGTTCTGTCCTTTGTGATGGGAGGAAAACAGGAAGGAAAAACCCAGATCTTGGACTTCCAGCCTATGAGAAAATAATTTTTTGTTCTATAAACTACCCAGTCTGTGTATTTTATTATAGTAGGCTAAGTTAAGACACAGCAGTCAGTGATCCTTTGCCAAAAAAAAAAAAAAAAAAAAAAAAAGGAAGATCATGTTTTTCTTTACCTAACACCACATTATATCCCCCATTTCACTGAGTAAAAGCTGTTGTTCCTACAATAACCCAAAAGGATGAAAATGCAAACCATTCTTACCCCCTCCACTGCCACCCATTTACCTCTCTGTTCTCATTTTCTTTTTTCTTTTTCTTTTCTTTTTTTTTTTTTTTTTTTTTTTTTTTTTTTTTTTTTTTTTTTTTACTGCCCATCATGCTCCTATTTGACCCCATTCCAGCTATACTGACCTTTCGTCAATTCTTCCAGCATGCCAGGCATGCTTCTGCCCAGATGTGTGCATGACTCATTCCTATCCCCCCAAGCCTTTGCTCAAATGTCCCTTCTCAAGGGACTCCACTGAACTTCCTATTCCCAAATGCAGTTTCTCCCCAACTCCTTACTCTGCTCTGCCTTTTCTTTGGCCACAGAATGCCTCACTTTCTCATGTTCCTTACAATTTATTTATCTATTACTTTTTGTCTGTCTCTACCCTAGTTTGTAAGTTCTGGGAGGACAGGGATCTTTGTTTTGTTTACTGAGTTATCCCTAATCTCTAGAAGACTGCCTTGTTCTTAGCAGGATCTCAATAAGTCCTGGTTTGCCCAAGTGCTTTCCCTTCAAAATTTCTTCAGATGTAATAACTAGACTAAATAATTTAAACTTTGTGATAATTTAAAAATTATTCAATCTATAATAATCCTATGAGACAGCTGTCAGTATTTTCCTACTTGTAGTGGGTCAGGAAGATTACTATAGTCATTCACGGATTTCTTAGCATTAATGTCAGTCAAAACTTCAACTCAGGTCTGGGGTTGTGGCTCAGCGGTAGAGCGCTTGCCTAGCACGTGTGCGGCCCAGGTTCGATCCTCAGCACCACATACAAATAAAACGCATCGTGTACAACTAAAGCAAATAAATAAATATTTAAAAAAAAAAACATCAACTCAGATATTTTTGCTCCATGTCTAGCTTTCTTTCTGTGCCCTGGTAGTCACTCTTAAGACATTTTCACAGCAGAAGAAAACATCAAAATAATCAAGTTAAAAAATGGGGGTCTCCATGAAAACTACATCAAAATGGTTAAAATTTAAATGGTTAAAATTAACTGACCCAATTAAATGTTAGCCAAAAAATGTAGATATGTGGGAACTCCCATGTACTCCTAATAGGAATGTAAATTGATTCAACAACCATTTTGGTAAACTGGCAATTTCTAGTTGAGTTAGTGTCTGTATATTCTATGACCCCTTAATTCTTCTCCTGGGTATACACCCAACGGAAATGTGCACTTATGTCCTCTAAAAGATCTACACAAGAATTATTCATAATAGCCTGAAACTGGAAACAATTCAAATGTCCATTAAGATTAGAATGGTTACATAAATCTTGAAGCATTCTTACAATAGAATACTATTCTACACAGCAATGTTAGAAAAATAAAACTAATCTGCACAAAACAAAATGGATAAATGTCATATTTCAAGTAAAAGAAGGTAGACACAAAATACTTGCTGTGTGATTCCATTGACATGAATTTCAAGAAGGGTCAAAACTAGTGTGGTGATTGGGGTTAGAATGATGATTACTTTGGAGGAGTTATTGATTAAAAGGGACACAAGGGACCTGGGGTCCTGGCAGTGTTTTATATCTTGATCTGGGCAGTGCTTTACAAAGGTATAAACATATATGGAAATTAATCTGGTTTGCATGCTTGAGATGATGCACTTTAACATGTAATACACAAATATATTACACACACATACAATGTGGGGGGGAAAAGGACACCTCAGCACAATGGCTCACTTGCTGTTGAGGGAACTTGGCCCAGCCGAGAGTGTAACACCCTGATTGGCTCACGCCAGTCCCGGGAACACGATTGGCTCGTGTCTCCTCCCATGGTTTGCTGATCTTAAAGCTGATTGGCTGAGTCACTCTATCTATGCAGTGTGACTTCCTCAATAAATGAGTTCCTGCTTGACTGGTCTCCCTGGTGTCCCTGATTGTCCTCCGCTGTGAGGGCTGAGTGTGGGCTACCAGCTGACTCCTGCCTCCTCCCGACTCTGCCTCACCCCTGGGGCCTGCTCCCCCAGGCTTCTCCCCTTGCCGGAGAGGGCTGATCCCGGTCAGGGAGAGCTAAAAACCCCAGCAATACAAGTTTTTTTAATGAAAAGTTTTTATCAATAGGAAATGATGGATTAGAAGCCTATATAATATCTGGCTGGCCATCTGAAAAAAAAATTGATCTTTTATCGCTACCATATTTCTTATTTAAAAATAAGTTTCAGCTGGTCAAATATTTAAATATTTTAAAACTGTAATCCCAGGTTTTCCTACTTGTGGGGTTGAGACAGAAGGATTGTTAAGTTCACGGCCAGCCTGAGCAACTTAGAGAAACCCTGTTTCAAAATAAAATATAAAAAGGGCTAAAGATATAACTCAGTGGTAGAGTATTAGTTTAGCTGTGTAGGACCCTGGGTTCAATCTTCAGCACAGAAAACAACAACAACAACAACAAAAAAAACAAAGGATAAAGCATAGTAAACGTGTCTTATAGTATTAGAGGGATCCTAAACAAAACTTAAAAATAAATATTAATCTTGGAACAAACATTTACAATAATTGTTGGCAAAGCCAAATTTCCTTCTTTTAAAAAGAACTCTTATAAATCAACAAGCAAGCAAAACTAAAACAATCTAGTGGAAAGACGGTCTTTTACATTATACCATAAAATCTGATTTTATACACATGAAAAATGTTTAAACAACAATAAAATTTCATTTTTCATCTAATAGATTGGCAAGGATCAAAAAATTGCTCATGGGATTGGGGTTGTAGCTCAGTGGCAGAGTGCTTGCTTCACATGTGTGAGGCACTGGATTCGATCCTCAACACCACACAAAAATAAATAAAAGAAAAGAAATGTTTTTTAAAAGTGGTCATAAGTTGCTGAGGCAAGATTATAAATTGGTATACTTCTTTAATAGGTAATATGCCAGCATCAAAATTTTAAATTTTCCATGCAGTTTCATTACTAGGACTTTTCAAAGACTTATCTACTGGCATGTACATTGTAGCATTGTATGTAGTAGAAAGTGTCCAGATGGAGGCTGTTGAGATGAATTATGATGCATACATACAAGAGTCTATTGTGCGGAATGAGGTAGAGTTTCATATGTTGATGTGAAATGATCTCAGGTACATTTTAAAGGTACAGAACCATTTTGCTCTTATTTGGAGTAAACAGTAGAAATAGTGGCTGTGCACATACCCATGTATGTGTGCGCACATGTACCTCTGGAAGGTATACCAGGACTGATAGCCTTGGTTGTCACTGAGCAATGTGATTGGGAGACTGGAAAGGGGAAACACTTTTCACAAAATGCCCTTTGCAGTGTGAATTATTCTTATTATTACAAAGTATATGTATATGGGGAAAAAAGACATGAAAATTAAAATATATATATATATATGTTTAAAAAAGGAGGAAGTAGAGTAAAAATGAGAAGGAGCTTGGGGAGGAGCAGGCAGAGAGGAAAAAGAAAGCACCTGAGACCTCCAGGTCTACATGCCCCACATTGCCTAGTCCAGAGCCTTACACATAGTAAAGCTGAATAAATAAAAGTCCCAAATCTACTCCACAAGTCCTGAATTTCATCTAAGCACCAGTTCAATATTTTCAACTCAGATTAACCTTTAAAAATCAGACTACTTGGGACATGAGATGCTCAAGATATTTTCTGGTTCTTGAAGGTAGTCTGTAGTGATAAGAAATTAAAGTTTACTTAATGCTTATCAACTTTAGAGGAGGTGAAGGGTAAATCAACACGGATGGGAAAACACTATCACACCAAAGCAGCATGCCACCTAACTGAAGCTAAAGATGGAGGAGTTATAATTGCTAAGGCAAGATCTATTAGCAAAATTTGCATCAACGTGGGCTTCTGGAGAGACTTGGGATTCTGCAGATTTCTAGATTTGGGGTGGCTCAAAGAGGAGTTTACAGCCCACATTTATCGTGATCTAAGGGGGATAATCTGTACCAAAAGGAAATTGTTTTAAAGTGAATCCAGCCAGGTGCATGCCTGTAATCCCAGCAGCTGGGAAGGCTGAGTAGGAGGATTGCAAGTTCAAAGCCAGCCTCAGAAACTCAGCAAGACCTTGTCTCAAAACAAAAAATAAAAAGGGCTATATTGTAACTCAGTGGTAAAGCACCCCTGGGTTCAGTCCCTGACCAATAAATAAATAGAGTGAATCTAAAGAAAGTCTTACAGAATACTAATATACCAGCACCCAATATACATAGGCCGTGAGACCTGAGAATTCAGTTTTGAATGTGTCAGTGTCAAATTGGCTCATTTTTAGAGGTTTGGTAAGAATACCAAAAGAAAATACTTACCTCTCACAAGTAAGATTCTTTCCAGTTGTCAAAAATATCTAATTATCAAGATAATTGGCATAGAATGACTGAAGTTTTGAAGTAACAATGGAGTTACTTTTTGTTGTTGTTGTTTTTGCCAATGGATCTTTTTATTATTTTATTTATTTACTTATATGTGGTGCTAAGGATCGAACCCAGGGCTTCACGCGTGCCAGGCAAGCACTCTACCACTGAGCCACAACTCCAGCCCTGGAGTTACACTTTTTTACAAACAAAATTACAACCTTTCACAGTTGCAGAAGTAGAGTACAGTAAATCCTATGCAGTGAGCAAGGAACCCATCACTCAAGGGGCCAAAATTCCTGACTCTGGAGGATTGTGATGCCCATACTCACAGAGAACCTCATGCTCCCTGTGCTGAGCTGAATGAGGAACATACTACTGCTGCTTCCATCAGCAGCAGAGCAGAAACAAATATTTGCAGGAGCATTGTGACCTGTGGAGGAAGATTCTCCCACCCCATTTTAGTTTCCAAGTCATCCCTTGCAGGCAGAAATGCATTCTCTTGATTTCTTTTCACTGACCTCTGCAAAATGCTTACATAACAGTTTGGCCTTTTCACAAAAATTAGGCTCTGTGCTGGGACAAGTTGCTAGCTGTATCAAGAATTCTAAACTTTGAAATCCCCAAATATATTATTTTAAGGTCTTGAGTGTTCCTTCAGATTATAAATTATGACATTTCTGCAGAAACCAATCTGGATTGAATCTTAGGCTATCCAGTGTGGCTAGAGCAGAGGAGTCCATGGAGACAGAAGGTAGTAGAAGGAATTATGAAAAGAATGTTGGAAGGAGCCCAGATGCTATTTGGTAATTATGGAAAGCCCTAGAGGATTATAGAACACTATAGCAATATAATCAAAGTGGTGCTTTTAGGTCATGGAAGATAGGAAAAAATGGAAGGAGAAGAGAGATTTTTTAAACAAAAGCTATGCAGGAAAGAATGTCAGGGAAGTATTACAGGTTGTTGACAGTAGTTGAGTGATAATCTGTGTGGTAGAATTATTATAGCTTTCCCTTTTATTTATCTGTGTTGTCTAGTTTTATAGAGAATATATGAAGTTGTGTTGCCTTGCATTACTAACTTATGTAAATATTTATTCTACAATGAAAATTTTCAAGAAATATGAGAGAAAACAGTAAAATGAACCCCATACACCTGTCACTCAGATTAAACAATTATTAAGATTTTGCCATCTTATCTCCACCATTCCCTTTTTTCTTGCTTGTTTTTCATTCTTTTACCAATGTCTTGCTCTTGTTGGCTCCTGTGTCTTTCTGACCTGACTTATTCATCCTTGATAGTTTTCCTTCTCTCCAGCACAGCAAGATGTACCAGGCTCCTCTTAATTTCCTGCCACAGGCCTGGAATCAGCCCATCTTTCAAGGTGCTCTGTTTCATTTCACTGGGTTTAAAATTGTTTTTAAAAACTAAGGTATAAGCTAACAGTAATTTTATACAGAGATGATCCCTAGACACTCACGGGTGTTACCATTCTGAGAGTTGTGAGGAAAAAAAAAAAAGAATCAAATAAATAAGAATGTGTAAACATACAAAAATGAATCTGATTTTCAAATAGATTTTTCACAGCATTAAAAACCTTGCCCCTGCCCTGAGTTCAATTCCCGGTACCACACACATACACACACACACACACAAAAAAAAAAAACAAAAAAAAAAAAAAAAAAAACTTGCCCCTGAGGTAATCCTTCTCCTGAGTTGCTTTCTTCCATCTAGAAAATATCCAGCTTCTTTGGGCTTTATTTAAAATTTTTTTTATTTAAAAAATCTTTTCTTTATTTAAAAAATAAAAACTTCATGCCACCTCTTACTCAATAAAATTTAGCATCTTTGACACTGTCACCCTCACTTCTTTCTTATTTATTTATTAGCAGAGATTAAACTCATAGTGCTTAACCACTCAGCCATATCCCGGCCCTTTTTTGTATTTTATTTAGAGACAGGGTCTTACTGAGTTGTGTAGGGTCTTGCTAAGTTGCTAAGGCTGGCCTTGAACTTGTTATCCTGATGTCTTAGCCTCCTGAGCCTCTGGGACTACCAGGCCCAACTGCACCCTCACTTCTTTTCCATAAATCTTAACAAAATGGTAAATAACTTCTAACATCTCTTTTCTGCTTACAGTAGTTTTCATCCCCAATTTAGCCTCAACAAAGTACCACTGCTCCATTCACACCATGGGAGCAAAGATTTATTACCTTTTAAGGCAATGTTTAAGTTTTTCTCCCCATCATAAGTAACGAATACTAAAAGCCCATCCGTAATAGCAATTTTCTATCAGAGTATGGAGGGAAATGGCAGTGTATAGTCCCTTAAGGATGTACCCTCTGGGGGCTGTAATTTTTGGGTTAGGTTGGGTTGAGCATCAATAGCATAAGGGGCTTTAACAGAACATATGTGTTATGGAATGAATGTTTGTGCCCCTATTCATGTGTAGCAACCTAATTCCTAGTGTGATGATATCAGGAAGTGGTGCTTTGGGGAGGCAATTAGTTCACGAGGGTGAAGCCCTCATGAACAGGATTTGTGCCCTTTTAAAAGAGATTCTAGAGAGCTCTCTCATTCTCTTTCCCCCATCTGAGGACCCAGCAGGTATAAACCAGGAAGATGGCCCTCATCAAGAACTGGACCTTGCTGGTACCCTGATCTTGGACTTCAATCTCCAGAACTTTGAGAAAAAAATACTTGTTTAAGCCACCGAGTTTATGGTATTTTGTAACAGCAGCCCAAGCTAAGATAAGTGTATATACATATATATAAACACATATATATATACACACATATATATATATATTTAAGTAATAATGAATGTATATATACACATATATATATATATTAAAGTAATAATGAAAACTAAAGCATGAGGAGTGCTTACCATGTGCCAGGCACCATTCTGCAATCCCTGACATATGCTGACTCTTCTAATCTTGACAAAACCCTCTGAAGCAGACATTGATTGCCTTCATTTTTATAGATAAGGGCACTGAGGGATAAAGGGTGAATATGTAAAGAGCCAAGGACCACTCAACTATGACATGAGAAGCCAGAATTTCAGTGGAAGCAATCTGGCACCATCTCAGTTATGGCTTTTATTCTCTCCCTGAGCAAATAGAAAAACCCCATATCTCAGAACCACAGCTGGAGAGAAATTACTCTGTTTAAGAGTAAAATACCAGGGTTGGGGGTATACCTCAGTGATAGCAGGCATGAGGCTCTAGGTTGGATCCTTAACACTGAAAAAAAAAAAGAAGAAGAAGAAGGAGGAGGAGGAGGAGGAGGAGGAGGAGGAGGAGAGCGAATGAAAGACCAAAGCCCTCCATTTAAAAGACAAGAACACAGATGCCCACTATTGCCATTATATTGTTATGGCTAACTAAATAATAACATGTTCACTTGACAATTATATGGTTATTACTTGAGAAAGAACTAAGTGCTCTGGTATCCAGAACACTTATTGTTTCTAGGGGTGCTTTTCCCATAATATTATATGTAAGCTCCACATGGGCAGGGACAATACCTTCATCTTTATATCTCAATCAATCATTCTTGGCACGTAGGAGGCGAATAATGCATGAAATAATTTTAGATGAATTAAAATTGATAAAAAACTCTAAGCTCTTGAAAAAATGTGTATAATAACCATGTCAGCTAAATACAGACACTTTTGAGGGTGAAAGGGGGTACCCATGCTAATCCCAGGACAACAGACTCTTCTTGTTTGAGCAAGTTTCCTGCAGAAACCATAACTGACTGAAACAACTGAGTCCCAGGGTGAGGTGATTACGAAGGTGTTACTGGACCATATTTCAGAAGAATAAATGCTATTTTATTGTATAAATTTGTCAGACTGCAGTTCCTTCCTCTTCACCTACTTTTATGACATGTTAGTGAAAACTTTTCCTGCCACCTTTTAAGTTCTTTATTTATTCTGCTATTCTATTTTTAAATGACATATCTTGCAGATATTTGCCTAAACAGTCTTTGTTGTTAGTTGAAATGTTGAAGTAAACTATAAATATTATGCAATATTTTCATAGCCAAACTTTAGGGGCACTTTTTTCCATAATTCCAATTTTTAAGTTTTTCTAAATTTTTGGATCATTTACATATTTTAGGGCCCGCAAATCTGACAAGCAAGACAGAGAGGTACTTGCTCTACCTAGTCAAAAAAATAAAAGTTAAATCTTTCCATCTTTGTTTCTATGAACAAAAGAGCTGTATTTATGATTTCTATGAACTCTTGTTATATTCTAGCATTTGGGGGATAGTGGTGGTGGTAAAAATCTGGTCGTTTACATCCTTATAAATGATTTAGCTTTCCTGTTTGTCAACTCAGCCTTTTAAGTCTCCTGAGAGCCAGAGCAAGGATACAATATCACTTGCAGTGTTGTTTGCAAACATAAAAGGAAATGACTGTGTGGTTCACAGATACCACTTACATTCCACTGTAGATAAGGAAGCAGGAAACATAAGCATAGTAGTTATAGATTTAAATGGTTTGCCTGATGTTCCATAAAACACTTGTTCCATTTACTCCTCCAAGTCTGAGCAATTCAGCTCAGCTACTGTGAAGCAGAAAATATTATCAATTAGAGGCACAGTATGTTGGTCCTGAATCACAGGGCTGCAGTACCCTGGCGTGTTATGGTACCCAGAGCACTAGCCTGCTCCCCGCCCCAGCACACACATCACAGCAGGGTGGGATGTGTTCAGAGGCTAGAAGTGTAGTGAAAATTAATAGAAAGAAAAACTACAAAGGCAAAAAGTTAAGAAACAAAAGTTTCTTATAAGGTAAGTTCTGGAAAACCACAACAATGGAATAAAAGGCTCATAGAAGTCCCATAACTCTTGCCCCTTTTAGTTCAGTAAACCTAGATCTCTAAATTGACAAAACTGGGAGTGACTAACAAGTCAACCCGGCCCTCATATCAAATGCAATCTATCTAAAATTGAATTTCTTTTCTCCTTTCTCTCCCATCCAATTCCAGCTTCTTGGTCAATGACAAGACCATCTGCAAATGCTAGAAATGGAAGACATTTTAACTGAAGTCCAAGCCTCTTTCATCTCCATGGCAATCAGTCTATAAGTGCTGTGGGTGATTTTAGTTTGGAAGCACTTTTTGTATCTGATGTAAATTCCTCATTGTTATTGTCTCACTCTAATGCAGACCTTTGCTGATTTGTTCATGGGCCATTAGAACAGCTTTCCAGCTGGTTTTTCTAGCAGTACACAACCCTCCACTTCCAATTCATCCTATATACTTTAGTAGTGACAAATTACTCTCAAACCATCATTTTCATTTTCTTCTACAGGGAGGCCCAATGTCTCCATTGACTTAAAGGTCTTCCATCCTCTGAGTTTCCCTTCACCCTCCTCAGCCTTATCCCATTGGTTATGAATATTATTCTTTATTTTGGTCAAGACCTTCTCTACACAAGCCCACAAACTATACTCCCTCCTAACTGTTCCTTGGCCTTCCCACCTGGTGTGGCCTCTTTTCTTATTCTGTCCATTAAAATTCAACAAGTTCAACCCCTAGCTCCAGTTCTTGCTTTCTCTGAATTACAGAGGCACTCCAACTCATGGGTTCTGCAACCGGAGATCAAACATGTTCAAAAAATAAATTGCATCTGCACTAAACATATACAGACTTTTCCCCCTTGTCAATGTTCCCTAAGTAATACAGGGTAACAACTTACACAGCATTTACATTATATTAGGTATTGAAAGCAATCTAGAAATAACTTAAAGTATATGGGAAAATGTGTATAAATTACATGCAAATACTATGCCATTTTATACAAGGGATCTGAGAGTTCTGGAACCAATCCCCTGAGGATACTGAGGGACGACTAAATATTGCTTGACCAACATTCGACCCTGTTTTTTGATAAGCAAAACACTGTACCATACTATAGGTTGTTCATTCAACACTGAACAGGAGAGACACAGAGAGGGTCATGGTACTTGAGGGTGAGTTCTCACATCAGATTTTCCCTTTTGAAAATTAGACATTGGGCTAGTTATTCGACCTTTCTTAGCCTCAGTTTATTAATCTGTAAAATGGGGGATAAAATAGTACTTACTTTCTAGAGGTGTTAAGAAATTATATAAGACAATCTAAATGAAGTATTCTACACAGTGCCTGATAGGTCAAGTGCCCATAAATGTTATGTTTTATTATTTATGAGACATTTGCCTGGTCCAGGCTCATGAACCCTATCTCCAGGAGTTTACAATCCAGTAGAGGAGAACATCTCAATGTATGTTTGTGCATGCATGCACATTTGGGACAGGGGAATGGAGTTAGGAATGATTCCTAAGATAGAGGCACCATTAACCAAGGTAACTAAGGAACCCAGGAGAAAGATCAACTTAATGAAGGAGAGACAATGCCATTGGTTGTGGAAATGTTGAGTTTGAACTACCTACAGGACAACAGTGGAGCCACCCTTGTCACATATATTTGGTTGACCCCTGCAGATCTGCCCTCCATCCTTCTCTATCCTGCCCTGGCTCTAGGGTGTTGATCTGGGGAACTACATCCATACCCTGCCTTCTAGCTTCTGTTTGAGTTTGACCAGCACAGAGCCAAGCAGGAGATGAGGAGGGAGGGGGTGAGATCCTGGTATTTTTTTTTCCTCTGGCTGCTTCCCAAGGAGGCCTCTTTGGGTTGCCTTCATACCCTGATAAACCATCACTGTTTTTCAAAGAGACCTGCTCTTTGCCACTCTCTCTCCTGGGTACTGGTAAGTGCTCCCTCTTCCCATTGCTTGGGTGTAGGGATGACTGCCACCAGCCCCTGTGGGTCCCTCATCCCCTAATCTTTGTAAGTCATCTCTTTGGAAATAAACCCTGGAATGATCCCAGTTTGAATGCAACCTATTTCTTGCTGGGAAATGACACTGGGATTTCAGAGCTAGAATTTGGAAAATAGGTTGAGATTAAAAATATAGATTTTAGAAACCAGTTTAAGCAAAGGAAGTCAGTGAGATTGCTGAGAGAGGGGAGTAGATGAGTAAAGAGCACCAGAGATAGGCCCTTGGGGGCCTTCATTCCCTTTAGAAAGAGAGGACTGCATCAGCTTCCAGATGACATGAATAATAAATCTTTGCCTGTGACCCTGATGCTCCTCACACTATCCTTCCACAAAGATGTAGAACTGCAATAATCTCATTGTCAGGGAAATCAGTTTAAAATATTGTCAGGGTTCCTGACAACTGGGACTTGGCTTAAAAACACATTCTGACATTCTGAGTTCATTATATTTGTATAGGAACTTCACCTTATACTTTTTTTTTTTTTTTTTTTTGGTGCTGGGGATGGAATCCAGGGCCTCGTGCATGCTAGGCAAGTGCTCTATCATTAAGCTGCGCCCCCAACCCTAAATTTTAAAAAATTTTAATAAGCAGTCCATTCACATGATTCAAAAAATAGAAAACTAAAAAGGTACATACACAGATAGTTGTTTTCCCTCTTCTGTCCCATTAACCTTGCTTTTGGTCCTCTTCTTTCTATAGTACCATTTTCTATTAGTTGTTTAGATATCGTCTCCATGTTTCTCTATGTAAATCCAAGTTAATATGACCATATATTATTCTTATTTTCCCTCTTACACAAAAGATATTACACTAAATGAGTGACACCTTGTTTTTGTCCCCTGACAGTGTATCCTAGAGTCTTCCATCTTTCAATATAGAGCTTGCGTTGCTTATAACTGCTTGCAATTCCACAGGTAGAGGTACCATCCTTTACTTACCCAGATGATGGAGGAGCTTTGATGAGTGCTGCCTCCCAACCGCAGGTCCCTCCCTATAGCTCTTAAGCCTTCGCCTATGCCTGAAAACATCAATTCCCCATTACCATTCACCTCTCTTCAGGGCTTTCTCTCCAATACTATAGAGAAAAATGGCAGACTTCCTAAGGAGCTTCCTAATTTCCTCTTACCAAGCATAAAAATCCTTGGGCCTTTGGGCCTCCTGTTTAATGCTAATCCTTTTATTCTGTCAGAGTTAGGATCCCATCTTCTCAGGAACTGATACTACCTCTGACCCTAATTTTTCTCCTGTATATTAAACTTTCTCCCTCGTGACTGAATCACATAAAAATACAACCTTGACTCTGTTCTCTATCCAGCTACTGCCCTATCCCTCTCTTACTTCCTCAAACTTCTCGGAAGAGTTTTCCACAGTCACAGATTGGATTTCCCTGCTAGAACCTCACTCCTCAATCCATTTCAGCCCAATTCCACCCCCATTGTCCATCTAGGCTTTTCACATAAAGCTGCCAATGACCTTTACCTTTAGGTCACCCAACAAATGCACAATTCAGTTTGGGCTTTAGTTGATTTGTTAGCAACCTTTGACATTCTATGACTCTCTTCCTTTTGGAAGAACTCTCTTTAATAACACTACATTTTCCTGAATTTCTTCTTATATGTTTGACTACTTTCTCCAGCCAGTGAGAATGATTCTTGGTCCATACTTATGTTTTTAAGAGATAAAAACAGAACCATAGTGAGTTGAGTGAAACAACTGTCTCTTGTGAAAGGGGGTACCAGAAACTCAGTAAGTAAGATCATTACTTTTTAATGCAATATTTTAAAAAAATCAATTAGTGCAAAAATCTGCATTGGACAAAACATCAAAATTTTAAATGAAAACTAGTGCTGTGTTGATTCAGAGCCTGAGGCAAAAGGAAAACTGTGCCTCTATATACATGTGTTAAATGACTTTTTTAATGGTTAATTTGTTTCCTGAACATGAATGTGGTTGGAAAGCTGTTGAAAAATAGAAAAGTAGATATATTAAAATACTACTTTAAGTTTAAATATACTTTATTTTACCAAAAAGAAATTTCTGATTTTGCATCAAATTAATGAAAGATTATTTGGATTATTACTTCATCAAGGGAAAAATTAAAACAGGGAAATTCTGTTATCTTAATTGAAAATTAGGTAATCAAAGAAGTAGATTTGAAAATATTATTGATGAGTTTGTTTCCATTAAAGCCAGGGTCACATTTTTCTTTTTACCTCAGATACCAGTGTGGCACATCACAGAACTGTTAACAACAATTGTATATTATTCCGATTTTTCCTGTTTTTACACTGAAGCTCAGGCTTGTTTTCTAGTATCCTATCAGTCTAATTAGAAATTTAACTTCTGTAATTTTTGAGCATCCCAGCCTAGAGCTGGGTAAAGATCTAGCAGTCATACTCATCACCAGGGCACTGAGGGAGGCCTCTGATCATGGGCCATAAATTCCTGTTAGCTCCAGGATATTCTCACAGGTCTATCCAGGGCCTTCAGGCCCAGAGATTCTACTGCATCTAGGGCCTCCCAAAGGCCCTGAGATGCTAGGGCTGGGAACTTGAGCCCTGTGTGGGTTTTCCACCATTCAAGATCCTTCAGCTCCTCTGACTGTGGAGCTTGTCTTTATCTTCTGGACATTTACCCAGAACTGCAAGAGTCTTAACTTCAGAGTCCTTTTACATTAAGCCCTGCCAAGATCCCTGAAGCCAGGAATGATAAAACCAGGCTATCAGCTTAAAATGAGAGGAAAGGGGAAAATAAAAGTGAGAAAAAGCAAAAACTGATATTTCCATAGACCATTCTGCCACCTCAGCCTTTTCTGCAGCTCATCTTTCTTCTCCCCAGCCATCCAGTGCAGGAGCTCCCTAAGGCCCCACTCCATATTCTCTCCCAGGCAAATCTCATCACTTTCATGGCTGTACTTTCCACCCATACACCTGTAACTCCCTGATTTGTTTATCTGGCCCAGACCTATGCACTGAGTCCTGAGCAATCTGTTCAACTGCTCGATACCCACACACTTTCATTTGGACCTCTCTCAGTGACATCAAACTAAATATGCCTGGTGCCACACTCACCATCTTCTTCCCAGCAAGTCCTTTCCCAGTGCAGTCAGAGAAGAGTTGTGGTTCTGGACACCTCCCACACAAATGCTTCCCTGAATGCTGCCCACCTCCCCTCTTCTGGAGCCCTCAACCCTAAGCAGCTCCACCTCTACTACCTTCATTCTAAGCGGCCACAATCTCTCACCTAGACTATTGTAAAAAACCTTCCAACTGCTCCCCATCTGTTCCTCCTCCAATATCAACTTCACAGTGCCATCAGAGACAAATCCAAACATGTCACCTTCTGGCTCAACCTCTTCAAAGTCCTTTGGTTGCTTCTGGAAATAAACCAAAACAGGTGATGGCCGTGTTTGGTCCAGCCCCCTCCCACAGCTCGCCTTATTCCATCTTCCTGCCCTTTGCTGTCCGAGCTACAGACACACAGGAACATGAGCACTCATTTCTCACATTTGTCATGACACACTATTCATTTGTAAGCCAATGTGACTGATGTCACATTCCAATAGGTGCTCATTGAGAACAGGGACCCTGTGTCCCTAAGACCTCACACAGAACTTGTGATATCATAAACAAATATTTGTGGAAAAGGTAATATACATGTTGCTTGCATTTGAGAGTTATGCCCCTTCTGAAGTTTAGAAGTTTATTTGTGAACATTTCTCTTTTGATAACATTTGTTGATAATTATAGTGTTCCAGAACACCAGAACATTTTTTTAAAAAATATTTATTTATTTGCTTTAGTTGTACACAATGGGTTTATTTGTACGTGGTTCTGAGGATCGAACCCGGGCCGCGCACGTGCTAGGCGAGCGCTCTACCGCTAAGCCACAATCCCAGTCCCATGTTTTTTTTTTTTTTTTTTTTTTTAAAGTGCTTTACATCTACCAACTCAGCTCATATTCACTATAAGCCTAGGAGGTAAATGCTAATATTGTCCCCATTTTAAAGATGTTGAAAGTAAAACACAGAGAGATCAAATAACTCAAATGGAAGACTCTAACCCCCAAATTTTGTGCTGGACCCTGTTTATCTCGGAAAAAAAAAAAAAATTACCAAGCAAAGTGTTAGGCACTGAGGTATTGTGGACAGGAATGGACCAGGACATCTTCAAAAGAGGAAAGCATTTTTAAAAAGGAGATTAATGTCTATCAAAGTGCAACAGACACTATACCAAGAACATATCTCACTTACTTTCCTCTCAAAGTGAAGTAAGCAAGGTATTATTACGACCATTTCATATGCAAGGAAACTGAGACTGAGAGTTGGCGCAAATATCATAGGCAGTATATGAGCAGGAATTCAAACCCATGACAGTAAGACCCAAAAGCCAGTGCTCTCACCACCATGTGAAGCTGCCTCCAGAAAAATCTGAGAGTGCTTCCTTTCCATCCCACATTGATCAGCTGATTGATCTGCTGGTTTAGTGTATATAGAAGCATCTAGAAAACTTGTTGAAATTAAAGGTTCCTGAGTTTGGTGTGCAGTAATATCTGCAATTTTAAACAATGCCCCTACTTCCCCATGATTCTGCTAGCTCCAAAACTTTAGTCCCATGGCCCCAGAACCTTAATACTATCAGAATCGCCCACATGGGTTGTTAAGCCACAGATTGTTGGGCTCTACTCCTAGAGTTTCTGAATCAGAAGGTCTGGGGTGCTAAAGTTTTCATTTCTAACAAATTTCTGAGTGATGCAAGGCCAGCTTTGAGGTCTGTTGACTGTTCTAGGATAAGACTCTGATAATCCACTGATTGTTTAATTCTCCTTGATGTCACCACCTTTGAGCAATTTTCAAAATACACATGCCTTGGGCTGGAGCTGTTGCTCAGTGGCAGTGTGAGGCACTGTGTTCGATCCTTAGCATCACATAAAAATGAATAAGATAAAGGCATTCTGTCCATCTAAAACTACAAAAAATTTTTTTTAAAATACGCATACCTCTACTCTGCCATCTTCTCCATACCTTCCCTTTGGGAAACTGTGGAAAATCAAAGATTCAGGGCCTGGAGAACACTAGCTTGGGGTGAAATTCTTCAGCAGCTTGAGATAGGAAATCTCCTACTTTTAAAGTGACACAATGCTTGTACAAGACACCAGAATGTTAGAAGTCTCCAAGTGGAACTAATCCTGCATGAGAAAGAGCAAGCTATATTTTTCTCCTTTTTCTTCTCTGAGATTTAGAAGGGAAATTCATTTTTGTCAAAATGTGTGTGTGTGTGTGTATAAATATATGTATGACTATGTAGCACACACATTTGTAAGTATATTTAATAAAATAAAAATTTCATTTATTTAATTGAGAATTAAAGTTAGCATACTATAGTGAGCCACACATACCCTGCTTATAGCAGTGCAATTCATGGTAGCCAAGTTATATAACCAGCCTAGGTGCCCATCAACACATTAATGAATAAAGAAAATGTGGTATATATGCACTATGGAATTTTATTCAGCCATAAAGAACAAAATTATGTCATTTGCAGGAAAATGGACAGAACTTGGGGCATTATGTTGAGTCAAAGAAGCTAGGCTCAGAAAGTCAAAGGTTGTATGTTTTCTGTCATATGTGGAAGCTAGAGAGAAAAGAGGGAAAATGGAGGGGGGGATCTCATGAAAATAGAGAGCAGTAGAGTAGAGGAAGCGAATTGGGGAAGGGAGGAAGAGAAAGAAAGGAAAGGTGTTGGGGAATTAAATTACATAATGTGCATGTACAAATATGTCACAATGAATCCCACTATTTTGGGTGATTATAATGCACCAAGAAAAAATTAAAAGTAACAAAGTCATTTAGCTTTTGGGAACTTTGGAGGACAGCGTCAGACATATCCAATTGAATATGAAAGAATAATTTAAACTGAAATAAAAAAAAAAAAAACTAGACTTAAGCATTTTAAATTTAAAATATTACACTATTCCTTGGAAAATCATTTTGTCCTAGGTTGCCGAATGCTGCCTGAGATGCAGAAAGATGAAGCTACGTGTGTGTGAGACTTGTTTGGTGTCACAGTCCAAACTCAGCAAAGGGCACAAAGGAAGGAACCGGAGCTGCCACGATTCAAGGCCCATTCACTTGATGGCTTTCTGAGATATGTTAGGTAATCTTTCCAGCGTATGTGATCTATGAAGATATTTTCCATGAAGGTATTTGGCAAATGAGTTTTTGACAAAATGCACTTCCAGACTTCGATATCTTCAGAAATAATTCAGTCCTTTCAGATTTTAGAATTAAATAAAAGATTTATGTTCCTTATCGGCATCCATGAGGACAGCTATCAACATTTCATTCTGACTAACCTGTACAAAGATCAATGTCTCCAGTGAAGCTTCTTCTTCTGGCCCTTCGATGCTTCATTTCAAACCATAGGCCTACATTATTCCTGAACCCCACTTGACCATCATAATGCGCACAAATCTGATTTGCCTTCTGAATTCTTATATGTGCTTTGTTGACTGAAAATCAACCCAACTTCATTTATTTTCCCTTTCTCTTTTTACTACTTCCAAGTTAAAGACAAATAAATAACTCTTCTTTCCTACGGCTATCTACAGGAAGTGAATATTTTTAAATTACCAAATCAAATGTCTTGCTGCGTAAGGAATTGTTTTCACAGACTCTTAATGATCAAGCTTTTTGAGAATGCCAATGGGCATCATAAGTTTTTGTTGTTTTTGCTATTAAAATAGACCAGACTTCAGGCAAATTTGAGATATATGGCAGAGAGATCTACCCTACTAAGTGTAAGGCTAACTTGACTTCCTTAGGTATGGAGGGAGTGGTTGAAGGCCTAGCTGCCAGGCCTATGGCTCTGGAACCAAACAGCACAGGTTCAGTTCTGGCTTCACAGTCACTAATTGTGTGACCCAGTACAAATCTCTCAATGTCTCTGTATCTCATTTGTAAAACTGGATTTTAACAGTACCTACTTCAAAGGGTTATTCGGAGGATAATATATTAAGGACACTTGCAACAATGCCTTAAATGGAATAAATGTTCAATAAGTATCAGTTGTAGTTGTGTTGCTACTATAATTATTCTTGAAAAGTCCATATAATGTTATCACAGAATTGAGAAGCAATTTGATTCTAAGGAATAAGCATTAACAATGGTTTGATTACTAAAAAATGTTATTATTGCCTATTTAAGGAAAAAACACAATAGTTATCTGTTTACTTGATTCCATATTAAAATGAGAAATTTCCTTCCTATAGAAAGCTATTTATTGCTAAGACAGATTTCAAATATCATAAAATGTTTAACACACACAATATTAACTTGAAAATATTCCTTAAAGAAAACAAAACCTAGGGGTTAGTTAAGAACAGAAGTCATTATGTTACCACCTTGAGACATTTGCTGAGAGGGAAGCACAATTATATAATCAAGCATAATGAATGCATATTCATTTATTTATACTTTGACTTATTCCAGAAAGGAACAGAGACTGCTAAAATCAATGGATCATGGAAAACATAAAGAAATCTTCTAATGTAGGCTAGCCTCTCAACACACAGAGAATACATTGTAAAAAAAATGTTGTAAAGAAATACAAATAAGAGTAGAAGTTGTTCTTTCTACCTTTTATTACTGACACATTTTCTTCCTTGAAGTATCAAAGCTTTTTTTTTTTTTTTTTTTTTTTTAAGTATTTCCCATCCATCATTCCCCCTGTCCAGTCAGAAGCCCTTGACCTACTGGATTCATGGTCTTTCTTGTCTATCTGATAGAGTGTTATTAAATTAATTTTTCTAAAGTACATCTCTGGTCCCATCATTAACATGCTAAAAAAATCTTGTATTTTTTATACATTTTATTCATACCTATTTTATATAAATGTTTTATGCCTTATAATAAATTTTGTATTCATTTGAGTTTCTCTACTAGAAAGTAAGTACTTTGTATTATTTCCCCACAGCACTTAGTGCATTGTCTTGAGGCATTGATAAATGTTGGTGAAAAAAGAAATCCGCAAACAAAACCTTAGAACATACTATTATGTTGATATGCATTTCTAACTACTACAACTGTGTCTCTATGATAACATAATTTGATCAGGACAAAGAGAGATACAAATCAACAAATTAGGAAAGCGTAACTAATTCAAGGCCTTAATTATAGATTTACAAGATAGTCACATAATTCCTTTACACTAAAAAGAACACATTTTTATCTTGTTACCTACTATGTAAATTGTGCCAATTAAAATATTAATCAAAGGTTGAGGAAAGCCAGTAGAATGGGAAAAAAACAGTAGTTAAAAATAACAACATTTTATAAGATATCAAGACACTAGAGGGACTGGGGTTGTAGCTCAGTGGTAGAGCACTTGCCTTGCCTGTGTGAGGCCCTAGGTTCGATTCTCAGCACCACATAAAAATGAATAAATAAAATAAAGATATTGTGTCCCTCTACAACTAAAAAAGTATTTTTAGAAAAGGACACTAGAGATTCTAATAAAAATGATAAACTGGAAAGCCCTTACATGCAAAGTAGTAAAGTAGTAAGTTGGATGTCTTTGAAAAAATTTCCAAAGAAATGGTCTATTGAAAAGGAATAATTCATTCGTGCAGTTATGATTCTGCAGACAAACAGTATTCTTGGCAATGTGCACTTAAATGTTGTGTGGCCCCTGAGTACAATTATATGAAGATGAATTTTAGCTTGTGTACAATTTGCTTTATAACACGTTTGGTCTCAGAAGAAAATTCATCCAGAGATTTCATCAGACTTTACATACAGCTCTGAAAAATAAGTAATCATTTTAATAATGACTCAGGTAAGGGAAAGATAACCATGCCTTTGTATCTATAATCATTGCAAGGATTAAGGTTTGTATCTTTCCATATGATGGTAATACCCATAGCTACTTCTAGGGATTACAACTGTTGCTATATAAATCTCCAAAATATTTCTCATTATGGTATCCTAAAAGCTAATTGAATTGAATTTAAATGAAAGACAGGAGCATTATTATATATTCATGTTTCTGCATATAAGGTATGTTAAAGGCAAACCACCCCTACTTCTCTTTGAATATGGGCTAGATTTAATGACTTGCTTCCAAAAAAATAAAAATAAAAATAAATAGAGAATAGAAAGGCAAAAAAAAGTAAAGCATTGGAGAAACATGGCAAACACCATGTTAGCCAAGTGATGAAGATTAACATCACCAGTGATGTCATGTGTCCCTTGATACATGTAGTGAAAAGGAGACTTGGCCTCTGGATATTCTCTACAAAAATACATAACCCCAGTCTAATCATGAGAAGTCATTGGACAAACCCAAACTGAGGGACCCACTACAAAATACCTGGCTAACATACCTCAAAACCGTCAAGGTTATGAAAAATGATGAAAGACTAAGAAGTAGTCACAATCAGAGATTTAGGGGATATGACAGACAACTAAATGAAACATGGTTCCTTGGATTCGATCCTGAGTCAGAAAGAGGACATGAATGGGAAAACTGGTAAAAATCCAAATAAAGTCTGGGGGTTAGTTACTAGCATTGTGCCAACATTGGTTTGTTAGTTTTAATAATAAATGTGTTATAGTAATTTAAGTTGTTAACAAAAGGGAAAATGGGGTGAAGATATGGGAACTCTGTATATGATCTTTGTAACTTTTCTGTAAATCTAAAATTATCATAAAAGTTTACTTAAAAACACCTTACTAGCTGGGCATGGTGGTGCATGCCTGTAATCCCAGCAGTACAAGAGGCTGAAGCAGGAGGATCATGAATTCAGAGCCAGCCTCAGCAAATTAGCAAGGGCCTATGCAATTTAGCAAGAATAAGTAAAATATTTTTTTAAAGTGCTGGGGATGTGGCTCAGTGGTTAAGCGCCCCTGGGTACAATCCCTGGTATCAAAAACTAAAACCAAAACAAACAACCAAAATAAAACTTACTTTTTCTGCCTCTGACATACAGCAAAAAATACCCACTGTGTGCCATCACCATCCCAAGTTATATTGTCATTCCAGCAGCACTTGGTGGACAACAGCTTTGAGAGAAATGGGCAAGAAAACATATAAGAGAAAGCTATTTAAAGAAAGAACACGGGGAAAACTTAACCAAAAAGCTTTGAAAACAATGTATCCTATTTAAAAAAAAAATTTAAAGAATATATCTTCCCTTTTACAGACAACCATAAAAGAGCCAAGGTAATAAAAATTCACTTCCACTCTATTGTGATTCCATTAAAATGCAAGTAATCTCTATGTTTATGCTTTTCTCAGGAAAGGCTCTGTCCTTCTGTTATTGCAGAATAGAGTTCTAAGCTACTATCACCCTCTGGGGAGAGCTATGCTTTGTTGGATTGTGTGTAACGAGGTCGCAGCCTATATGCACCCTCTGAGAGAATATCTGAGCATGCCAAGTTCTTAAAATAAAATTTAAAAAAATGTAGAATTCAGCTGCTGACTTCCTTTAAATGTGAACAAAGGGAGACACCATTTTGAAACCTGATCTACTGCAATTCTAAAACTAAATAACAAGAGGACCATGCCATAAGGTTCATCCCACCTTTGCTCCCTGGGTGGCAGATGGTCCCTGCTGAACATTCACAGTGACTATGCCTAACTATTGATAAATATTGACAATAAAATAATTTGATTACTGACTTTGGGAGGCTAGTTCATACTCTCACTGTAAAATTTCTTTTTGATTAAGCTTAATAAACCTATGAGCAATTTTTGCTCATTGCTACCAGTTTGACTTTTACCACTACTCTTAATAGATTTTAATCCTTGTGATACTTTTGCAAACACTAATATTACCAGTTCACACTTATATGTTCCTTCCAAAGGGAAAATTTTAAGAACTACTGAATTTCCTGCATACATGTCTAGATGAATGCCTTTGTATCAGATCCATTATTGAAAGATCCATTCATCACCGTGCTTGGGAAGATTATAGATATCGTGTATAATTTGGAAACGCCGTGTTCTAATAGGGTTTGCCTTTAAGTGAAATGCTGCACAGCAAATCTTATTTTCTTGTGGATTCCAATAATGAACGTTATGCAGGTTTTGGCATAGAGGTAGAAAGAAGGAGCAAAGTCTACCTTTGGGATGGGAAGTGCACTGATAATGAGGAAGGAGAATGGAACATGATAACATCAGGAGGTGATGGCACCTGGCTCCTGGTGAGAGGATGGTATACAAAGACTGGTGGTATATGCCGTCCCAAGTCTCATCAGATTAGAACAAGACCTTGGTGGGAGGGGTAGGCCACCTCCAAGGCGCAGGATGAAGGGAAGGAGGTTCACCCTCTTTCCTGCACTTTCTTTCTTCCCTCCCCTTACCCCTGGATATCCGGGCAGAACTGCATCAGCAGGTTGACCTCAACAATGTGCTGGCTCTGTTCTTTGGGATGGACTCTAGGACATCTATAGTTCTTAATTCAGGGAATTGTGGCCAGGCATGGTGGCACATGCCTGTAAACCCAGCTTCTTGGGAGGCTAAGGCAGGAGGATTGTTAAGTTTGAGGCCAGCCTGGGCAACTTAGTGAGACCCTGCCCCAAAATACAAATAAAAAAGAGCTGGGGATACAATTTAGTGGTAGAGCCTCTGCTCCCTCCTTCCTCCAGGTTCAATACCCAGTATTGAAGGAAAAAGAAAAATCAAGGAATTACAATATTTGCATTGTTGCAGCATACATAAAAGAACTTTATGTATTCTAGTGTTCCAGTTATTTAAATGCCAAATAGTTGCTGTCTTCAACAAGATGTGCATGATTTTCCTTACATTAAAAAAACATTTGTCACTTAAAAAGCAGCTTTCCATGTAATTTTCCTGATGTTAAAAACATTTCTGCTTCTAAAAGACCAGTTTTGCTTCACAATAAAGTTACTATACTTTGACCTATATTTGATTCAGGGCCTGGATCTTCACAGGTCAAATATTCATCATCAGTCTTCTTTCTTATGCATTTATAAGTAACTTTGCACATATCGGATTCTGCTGCTTTCTTCTGCCCTGGCTAAGCATTTGCCAAGGAAGCCCAACAGAATGAAACTGCTAAGAATGAAGGCCACTTCTCGGTCACTGCTTTTTGTGTCTCTGAAGCCTAGCACAATGCTTGGTACATAAAATGTATTTCATTCTTATTTAAAATGTCCAGGAAATCTTTTTTTTTTTTTTATCTTCCCCTCTACCGATGTGTGTCATACAGTGTGTACCAGACCCAGCATTCATGATTGGCGCTGATTGTGCAGGGTCAGGGTATTGCATTATTAATGGGTTCTGGGGAGTTGTGTACAAACTCCCAGAGTTGCTTTTCTTTTGGCTTGACATGAGTTCTCACAAATGACCTGATTCCACACCAAATATCTATTACCTCTTGGTGTCTGTTATCCACTGACCTGTTTTTCTGGGGGCCACTTCTTTTCTAACTTCTCATGTTCTTGAGGTGTTTAGTTTCTTCTATTTCTGACCTCATTTGAGGGAGAAATAGAACAACTTAGAAAACCTATAGCGCTTTTTGGAAAGTTGAAAGGAATTAGACTAGTGGAATAATAACTCTGGTGAAAGAATTCAACAAAAAACTTAAACCAGCCAAATTTACCTATTGGTGAATCAAACAAGAGGCTACATACACCACTTGCCCCTAGAAAGGAATATAGAAAGACACAAATGAGCAGCTTCTCTATTAACTAAATTCTACTGCCTTAGCAGGGCCCTGCCCCAGATCTAACCATCTTTCTAATAATCTTCTTTGTTCTTTCCTCATCTCCAATACCATTCAGGTTTTTGCTCTGTTCTGTCTGCAACCAACATTATTTTGTGGAAAAGTCTCCTTGGTCTTGTTTCCACTCCTCTCTTGGATGGGCAATTCTCTTGGATGGGCATGGCTCATCTTCCAATTTCTGTTAACTCATGGGGCTGAGAGGATGAGGTCAGCATACCTG
Source organism: Tamias sibiricus (assembly GCA_025594165.1). NCBI lineage: Eukaryota > Metazoa > Chordata > Mammalia > Rodentia > Sciuridae > Tamias > Tamias sibiricus. Next base: position 104,020,565 of record CM046658.1, on the reverse strand, counting down.
CTCCCCATCTCCTTTCTAGACCATTCTTTATCCAGTGTTTGCTTCCAAATTGCCATTCACAGCCACACCAAACTTTCGTGTAACAAGCAACCCTTTCTCTGTTGGGCTTTGGATTATGCCTCTGCATCTCATGTCCTTTCCTACTACCACCACAAACACCCAAAAACTCGTGCTCAAACTACTTTTATGACATTCCAACTAGTCACCTTGATGCCAGTCTCTCCTTCTCTCACTTTTAACCCATTGTCAACCCATATGCTGATGATTTAGCCTAAAAGTTAATTTTCATTTAATTAAGAAAATTTTTTCTTTGCTTATTGAATAAATACTAGACTCCTTAGTTTGGCATCCCAGGCTCCCTACAATACGGATCAGCATTTGACTTCAGCCTTACCCTTCAGGGTCTTCCTCTTCCACCAGTCTTCATTATGTGCTTTTCCTACCTCATGGAACTTCCTGTTTTGATAATCGTAGTAGAAGGTGCAATTTATTGAAGACTATGTTCCAGATATTGCATTAAGTACTTCGTATTGAATCCACTTCTAAATTTGAACCCTATCAGTTCCATCTTCAAAACCCATGTTCCTTCCTTTGTTTGAAATATCCTACTCTGTTAAAATTATTTGCATTCCCTCAAAAGCATCCCAAATGCACCTTCCCTCATGAAACCGTTTTTCATGCCTCTAACCAAATGGGATTATCCCTCCTCTTTATCCTCACAGTACTATGGATACTCGGCTTAGTCTTTTTCAAAAGCCAACTTGACAATAGGATATGGTTGCAACCCTACTGGAGCTTACGTACCATGTGTTCCTTATTGCCTGTTATATTCCCTTTGAATATGTTAGTTACTTCATATGTGAATATTGCATGTAGCACTGTCCACTCCATGTTTGTCTGTCTCCCCCGCCCCCATCTATTCACACACTGGGCTATTTTTGTGGAAGAATCTGATAGAATGCTTTCCCAGACCATCTTTCCCAGAATACTGTAGCTGCAATGGCAGCTGAACTTTATTTTTACAGTTGTCTTGTGTAAAAAAAAAAAAGTGCATGTTCTATACTCGAGAAATTTTTGTGTCAAATAAATAATCAACTGTTTATTTATCTCTCTATAATCAAAGGATCCATGTCATCAGTTGCTTTTTTTAAGCTCCACTTTTTGTGGAATCTGAAGTGAAGACAACTTGTTTCTCGCTCAACAGCACTGAGGGAAAACCAAGCGTGAGGAATGAGAGGCGAAAGTGACAGCAAGTGGCAGAATCAGGATTTAAATCTAGGTGTATTTGACTCAGACACCACAGTTCTTTACCAACACGCTACACTGTATCGCAAATCAATTGCCTAATCATTTTGTTGCCTAAAATATATTCTTACTGTTGTGACAATACATTCTGGCCATTAGGATTAGAGTCTGTGTTTTTCCAAAACAATTTAGCTGCTTATTGGTAATTTAAGATGGTGATTTCTTTGTTCTTTTTTGTTTTGCTTTGGTTTGTTGTCAACATAGAGAAAATGTCCTACCACTTGTTCTAGGGGAATATCTTTCAATGGTGCTGTAGGTTCTACCCCTGTTAAGGATTAATATGATTCGTTGATGTTATTTGTCATTCCTATCACATCAGAAGGAAACCCTACCAGAGCTTACATAACAATCATCTTCACTCTTCTGTTTTCTTGTATCTATTCATATAAAACTGAAGTGTAACTTAAACAATGAAGAATGGGGGGCTGAGGTTGTGGCTCAGCGGTGGAGTGCTTGCCTCACATGTGTGAGGCACTGGGTTCAATCCTCAGCACCACATAAAACTAAATAAACAAAATAGAGGTGTTGTGTCAATTTACAACTAAACAAAAAAAGAAAAAAAAGAATGAAGAATGAGGCCAGGTGCAGTGGTGCATACCTGTAATCCCAGTGGCTTGGGAGGCTGAGTCAGGAGGATCCCAAGTTCAAAGCCAGCCCCAGCAAGTTAGCCTCTAAATAAAACATAAAAAGGACTAGGGATCTGATGGTAAGCACCTGCCTTCATGTTCTGCCTTAGCATAGCCTTTTCTGAAGCAGACATGATCCAGTTTGCAATCCAATACGGTACACAGGGAAAAGGCCACTTTAAATTTTTGTTTTAAGAAGTTTATCAAAATACACCTTAACTTGGACATTGCTTTTAGAATAGCATGCAAATTTCTTCAGATGGTGCACACTGTTCTTTGTAATGGTCCTTCTTTTACACTCCAGTGTCTTTTCTCACCCTTTTCTCCTCTCATTCCTATTCCAGACATACTGATCTTCTTTAAAGTCTTCCCAAAATACGTGTTCTTTCTCACCTCTGGAATCTGCATACATTGATCTTTGCTTCTGTACCTTACCTATCTAACCCCTTTTGGATTAAACTCACACTGCACCTCCTTCTTGGCTCCTTAACTCCCCAATGTCAAAACCCTTTTAAAATGTTTATCCTCCTTATTTCCCTTTGGTAGCACATGGCATACTGCTTTGCAATTGCCTATTAATTTGCATGTCTTCCCAATCAGTTTATAAACTGAGGCAGGCACTGTCTTGTCCACAGTTAGGTACCCCAGATTGATTAATACTTGAAACATAGTAGGTATCTATTACATTTTTTCTATTGGGTGGATGAATAAATAGACAAGAGAACTAGGTAACTTTTCTAAGAAGACATAGTCATTGCAGACAGTCAGTTTTCTCTTTTAGGACTAAATATTAGCCCCTATGGCCTTATTATTTTCTGACAGAATTGAGATACTGAATTATAGAAAGTTAGTAGCACCCAAATCATTAAAACATTTAAGAAACCACCAGTTTTCTTCTTACCAATGCATACTTTGCATCTGGATATTTTACTTGCACTGAGATTATTCTTCTGGGAAATACAGGCATTCCTAGTGAGCACACCATCAAAAAGAGATGGATCAGCATGAATTAATCTGAGGAACTAAATATAACTGAGTGGGAAAGAAATAATGCTTACTGTTATTAAGAAGGAAAGCACACACTATGTTTTTTTCTGTAATCAATTGCAAATTTACATTTGATAACTCTGGTTGTTGTTTAATCAAAAATGATTATCTTACTTGATTAGGAGTATTTTTTTGAGGAAAAGGAATTGCTAATTAGTTTGCTATCACTCTGTTGAAGGTGTTTGCAATTAAATTGAGGAGGTAAAGAAAGCTGCAAATGATCCAAATGCTGAAATGCAGTTACTAAATTTTAAGGGAGTTCCTCTTTCAAACTGTGTGAAGTTCTAAACTTCTTTAAAGGCTTTTAAAAAAAAAACTTTCTTATAGGAAAAAAATATCTGTGAAATCTTGGTTGAGACTACAGAGGCTAATTAGTCAACACTTTTATTAAGCCTGTATGTAAAATGGGAAGCAAATCACTGATGTGTACATAGATATAATTTGATAAAGTCATAATGTTAGATCATTTTAAGTTGTTTATTTTCTACCTTAATAAGGAATTAACTATCATAATAGCTACTTTTGATTAGATCACTTCCAACCTGGTACATCAGTCTCCCCAAGCTTTGAGGACTTTTATTTCTGTTATTCATTTCACCTGGAGACAAGACCAATGCACAATTAGTAATGATGCATTGATTTCTTCCATAATAACATTTAAAGATGTTTGCCTCTTGGAAAATCAAATTGTCTAAGATTATTTTTTTCCATCTTAACAATTTGTCAGTGAACAGCTTGATAGTGTTAACCATATGCATGTTGTTGTGCAATAGATCTCTAGAACTTTTTCATCTTGCAAAACTAAACCTCTGTATCTATTGACAATAACTCTCCACTACCCCACCCCAGTACCTGGCAACCACCATTCTACTTTATTTCTAAGAACTGATTTCCTTACAAACCTCATGTAAGTTGGAATCATGCAAGCATTTCTCTTTTGGTGACTGGCTTGCTTCACTTAACAAACTGTCCTCAAGTTTCATCCATGTTGTAGCATGTAACTGGATTTCCTTCTTTTTTGAGGATGAATCAGATTCCATTGTGTACATGCCGCATTTTATTTTAATTTTTTTCTTATTTATGGTGCAGGAATCAAACCCAGGGCCTCATATATGCTAGGCAAGCATTCTATCACTGAGCTACTAGCCCACAATGTTTTCTTTATACATTCATCCACTGATGGACATCAGGGTGCTTCTACCTCCTGGCTGCTTGGGGAAATACTGCAATAAACATGAGTGTGAAAACATGTCTTTGAATTCCTACTTTCAGTTCTTTAGTGTATATACCCAGAGGTGAGCTCTAATAAGACTTCCTCTAAGAAAACAAAAGCCCAAGGAAAGTTATAGACCAGGTACAGCTAAGGCAAGAATGTCACAGGCTTTGTAACTGCCAATTTGGTTACTTTCATAAACTTCCAGACATGTGCTTGGGAGGAGATATACATACAGGGGGATGGGAGAATCTGTGATTAGGCAATTGCCAAGAGTCAAATATTTTTAATGTTTTGTTAATTGCCACAGTAATTTTAAGTATCACGAAGATGACTTAATGGCTGAACCTAGAACTTCGTATCACAAATAAAACATTGTGGTTGATTCCTGCTCCTGATGAAACAGCATGTTGGTCACTGCACTAGCAATGCAATGTAGCTGTTGTTGCTGTTCCCAAGGAGCATATGATGTTAGGGAAAGAAAGCAGTCAATTATAGTACAAAATGACAAGTGCTGAATCCATCCAAACTCCTGGGGTGCAAGCAACAGACACTGATCTGCTGTTTCAGGCAGAAGAAGAAGAAGAAAATATATATATATCAAGGCATATACATGTATATGTATATATTTTTTTCTTCTTCTTCGTCTCTTGTGGGAGCTCATAAAACTCAAGGGAAAAAATGAAGAACCAGGCTCTCAAAATAACTAAAGCTTGAACATCTCCAAAGATCTAGAGGTCAGAAAAGAATAGAGTATCTTCTCAAGGCTCCCTAGATGGAATAAATCTGCTCTATCACTTCTCAACAATATGTCAATCATTCTTATTCAATTCAAATTCCAAAATAATCTGGTTGGTCACATGCCCATCCCTTGACCTAGGAGTGCAAGACAACTTCACCAACAGTCCCACCAAGACTGTATGCAGTAGAGAGGGCCCATTCCCTGGAGGAAAACTGAACTATTATTTTTCGAATAAAAGCAAACAGAAGCTAATGCACATTCCCATAGGAACACATCAGGTCAGGGCATCTTGAGTGCACAGCCCTGACCAAGTGGTAAAGAATTTCACTTTAATTTCCAGAGCAAGTAACATCTAAACAGAGAGTTATGGGAGAGATTTCTGTAAAATCCTTCCTCTCACATTTAGAAAGAAGAAAAATGAGACACATCGGATTTTCAAAGATCAACTTTTTTTTTCTCTTAATAAATTCTAACATTTGGGGTAGTCAAAGAAAAGGGACAGAAACCTTAAATAAATTAATGTTTGATAATAATTACAACCAAGGTACCATTTAGGATGTGTTTATTGTGTTCCAGGGATTATGGTTGCAATATTTCATTTAAATCTGCCATAAACTGGTGAGGCTGGTCTACAACCTTCTAAAATAAAGATTCCAGTTTTCCCTCTTATAATTGCTCAAAATACCTACAGCAAGTGGTGCTATATGATTTGAACTCAAGTAGTCTGACTGTGGAAGGCCATGTTTGAAACAAATATGCATTAAAACCCCCAGTGTCTTTGCTATAAACAAATCAATCATGCGTTCTTTTATTAGTTTTTGTTGTTATGCTAACATACAAATTAAATTGACTTATTTCTATTTGAATGGTAATATTACTAAGGCTATAAAAATAGATAAAAGCTGAGAGCCAGGCACAGTGGTGCTCGCCTGTAATCCCAGCAGCTCAGGAGGCTGAGACAGGAGGATTGCGAATGAGTTCAAAGCCAGCCTTGGCAACTGTGAGGCGCTAAGCAACTCCGTGAGACCCCGTCTCTAAATAAAATACAAAATAGGGCTGAGCATGTGGCTCAGTGGTCAAGTGCCCCTGAGTTCAATCCTCAGTACCCCCCACCCAAAATAGATAAAAGCTTCCAAATTTAAAAATAAACTTAGGATGCTTACCTTACACTATATACAATTAATTCAATTCAACAATTAATTCAAAATGGATTAAAGATCTGAAGTTTAAAACATAAAACTACAAAACTCCTGGAGGAAAACAGGGTAAAAGTGTTATGATGTTGGATTTGACAATGATTTCTTTTTTGGACATGACCTCAAAAGCACAGATACCAAAAGCAAAAATAGATAAATGGGACCCTAGGAATCAGGAAGTTCTACAAACCGGAAAAAAAAAAATAATTAACAGAGTGAAAAGTCAATCAATAGAATAGGAGGAAATATTTGCAAACCATACATCTGAGAAAGGTTATTACTCAGAATATGTAAAGAACTGCTACAACTCAACAATAAAAATCAAATAACCCAACTAAAAATGGGCAAAGGACCTGAACAGACATTTCTCCAAAGAAGATAAACATATAACCACAAACATATGAAGAGATACTCAACATGTCAAACCACTGGGGAAATGCAAATCAAAGTCACAATATCACCTCACATCAGTTAGGATGGCATTTAAAAAGTAGAAAAGAACAAGCCCTGGTGAGGATATGGAGAAATTGGAACAGTGCTTGTGGGAACATAAAATGGTACGACTATTATGGAAAACAGTAGGAAAATTCCTCAAAAAATTAAAAATTGATCTACCATATGATCAAAAAATCTCACCCCTGCTATACACCCAAAAGGTCTGAAAGTAAGATCTCAAGGAGATATCAGCATGCCAATGTTTATTGCAGAACTTTTTCCCAATAGCCAAGAGTTAGAAGCAACCTGAATGTCCACTGATAGGTGAATATATAAGAAAGTTCTGGCATATACATATTGTGAAATCATATCATCCTTAGGAAAGAAGGAAATCCTGTTACATGCTACAACATGGATAAATCTTGAAGACATTATGCTACGTGAAACAAGCCATTCATAAAAAGAAAAATGCTGCATGGTTTCATTTACATGAGGTATGTAAAGTCAATTCTAGAAAAAAAATAGATTGAGGACCGATAGAGACTGGGGGTGGGGAGGGGGAACACAGAGTTGTTCAATAGATTCAGAGGTTTTGTTTTGCAAGACAAAAAAGTTTTAGAGATCTGTTGTACAACAATGTGAATATAGCTAAAAATACTAAAGTATACAGTTAAAAATTGCTGACAATAATAAATTTTGTCCTGTGTTTTTTTTACCAAGAAATTTTAAAAAGTCACTGTGGTCACATGAATTCTCCAGTTAATGCAAGTTGTCACCAAGGTAGTCTCTGCCATACAGTACCTATGAAATTGATGTTTCCAGACACCTATATGGGGGCTTTTGTATTTGTTGCTATAAAATTTTATCATACAGGGTTCAACTCAGTATTCCAAGTCCCAGATAAATTAGCATCTTGGTTTCACTGACTAGTCCCACTAACTTTTCATTACTTGGAATGTTTGTTTAATGTCTTATATCTCTATTCAAGTCACTGAAAACAAGACTGAGCCAAGGTTAGGGTCCACAAAAGAAAGCTCTCTCTTCAAGCATTTTATCTGCACTTCAGTTTATTATAACCTGTTCAGATAACCCAATTATTTATTCATCAACCTCTTATTTATTATCTACTATGTACCAGGCACTATGTTTGAGGCAAATAATACAAATACATATATGCACACGTACACACACATTGAAACCCTAGTGACTATATTTCTGTACTTTGTTAACAAAATTATCATAAAAGACTATAAAATGCCTCACCGAGAGTCAGAAACACTGATCCACAATGTCAAATACTCACAGTAACAATTGTATAGCCAACGTGAAGTCTATTCTCACTGAAAACCCAGGTTTTTCAACTTCTTTTTTGTAGTACTGATATTACAAAATCCCCACAAATACATTTAACTTTTCATTTTCATAGCCTGACTGGCCCTAAACATTTTTTCAAATTCTAGCCAATCGGGGCTGGGGCTGGGGCTCAGTGGTAGAGCACTTGCCTAGCACATGTGAAGTACTGCATTGGATTCTCAGCACCACATAAAAAAATAAATAAATGAAATAAAGGTATTGTGTTCATCTAAAACGAAAAAAAATTTTTTTAATTCTAACCAATCATTAAACAATTTTTATTCTGAACTTAAATATTCAGTAAAGATTGTTTGGCTTGGATTTGTATGATTCATTAAACCCATGGTTTTCATTACAGTAATATTTAGAGGACTAATTATCTCTGAGTAATCACAGAGTATGAAGCAATTTAAATGTCATTCCCAGAACAGGTTAGAAGCAAATTTATTTATTAAATTATGAATGTTTTGCTGTATACTGGCCATTGGATAATTAAAAATGAACATGACACTTAATTTCAAAGACATTTAAAAAACAGATGCAATGGCAGTAGCTCTGAATTGACTCAGAATCGTCTGAACCAAGTTCATTTTCTTAAAAATTGAAACCCTCCCCACTTGGTTCCTGATTATTTTGGAGTCACAGTTTTCAAATGTGGTTTCCAAGTAATTTACTTCTAATAATTTTCAATGTTAGACTGCATTTTGGAGTGGAAGGAACATTTTAAAATAGGAGTTAGCAATTTTTATTCCCAAACTGGATTCATTTTGTAAATTGGACAATGATAAGACAGTATTAGGTTGAACCATATATTGTGATTTTTATGGGTCCAAAATGATTGAAAACTGGCAATTTTGTAACTCTAAACTAATGAATGTACTCCAGTATATGACAGGTCTTCCAAATAAAAGTTAGTTTGTTTGTATTTTTAATTATAGAGTTTAAAACACTACATGAGATTTTGGGGAAAAGAAAAATCCATAATCTTACCACATAAATATAAATTCCACAATCATTTTCATTCATTCTCTTCCATTATCTTTTCTTGTGCTTATTTTTACATATATATAGTATATATATACTATATTTATATATAGTATATATAAATATTTACATATGTAAAAGATTGACATCATTTATATTTTTTAACTCATGATGTTTGAATTTATAAATTTTAAATAATTGTATAATTGAATATACTATAGTTTATTCATTCCCACATTGTTGAACATCTAGGTACTTCTGGTTTTAATATTATAAATGGTGTTATAATAAGCATGTTCTGAATTGGTAAGAAAAAACTATCTTATATTTGTCTGATACAATTAAAAAAATCTATGTCGTTGTATTTTTCCACTATTTGGATTTTTTAATGAAGTAAATTATGATGAATACTCTTGATACCTCAGGAGATAGTGGTTCCATAAGTTTTCTCTGTAATTTACCATTACTATTCCAATCTGATTTCTTTTATGGTCATTAATTCATAATGACAACATAATAATTTAGAGCTCACATTCTGCTACCAAACTTTCCACTGAACTTGTAATTAAAATGTCAGAATTCATTCCTCTCCTTGAAAACAATTTTTTGCTTCTGATGATCTATTCAAAACTCCATTTTATAGATCTTAATTCTGTATCTTCTACTTAAGCACCAAAATGAATCCTCTTGGGAAGAAATAAAATTAAGGATTAATAGCTTGATATAGATGAAAGGGTCAGACGTTGCTGCTTTTGATTTTTTTTTTTTTTTTTTAACATGATCTTGGTATGTTACCCAGGCTGGCCTGGAACTCACAATCCTCCTGCCTCAGCCTGGGATGTTGCTGGGATTACCAATGCATGTTACTGAAACAAGACTTTTTTTTTTTAAAGTACTTAAACCAATTTAAAATGTTATACAACTAAAATTTTAAACATATTTTTTGGGGGGATGCTGGGGATGAACAAAGGGGTGCTCTACCACTGAGTTATATCCCAGCCTTTTTTATTTTTTGAGACAGAATTTCACTAAATTGCCAAGGTAGTTCTTGAACTTGAAATCCTCCTGTCTCAGCCTCCTGAGGTGCTGGGATTATAGGCATGCACCACTGAACCTGGCTAAACTTTTCTATTGATCTATTGATAAATTACAGTTGGTGAATTTTAAAGAATTTTATTTTGTATATTTTGAAAAGCTTGTGTTTGCTTCATTCCTAAGTTAGACTCATACAAATTCTTGGTCCTGGCCCAGATTTTACATCCTCTGATATGGGAGTGGAAAAGACTTCTAAGTACAGTGTAAACTTGGGGTGTTCATCAGTGTAACCTGCTAGCCACCCTTGGTTCTCACCTCCTTACATGCCCACAAGGCAACTGGAGTTCCAGGACTCATGATTCATTTGAAAGACACTTCACCATTACTCCACCTCCAAAGGACTAAAACAACAAATAATAGGAAGTGGGTAATATATAGGCCTGTTTGTTTTGATTATTTAATCCAGAACAGGGAGATGTAGAAATATATGACATCATCTCTCACTCATTCCCTTTGATCATTCCTGATGCTGATACTCAATAGTTGGCAATACCTATGTAGTTCACAAGGAAACACTATGCAGAACAAACCATATTTATTGAGTGCAACAATTTCCTTTCTGCCCACCGTCACACATTATACGATAAGACACTGAATTTGAAATGTACCTGAGTGCCATCTCCGCATAGAGTAAGAGGTATATCAAGGATAGCCTGTGCCCTTGCTTTTTACATTTTCCCTACTCTAACAAAAGGCTAAATTCTTCCAAAAACACATCCTGAGGCCAAAAATGTTTTTGTTAGTGGTTATGCAACCTTATGAAAAAGCATGGTTTTCTCCAAATTGGATGTACTATAAATTGAAGACATTAGTCATAGCTGGTGTGCCCCATCCCCATTTGAAACACACGCTCCAATATTTATCTTTATTTTCCAAGTCAGATTTTAAGTGGTAAATTGAAATATTGGATAAGAAATACTACATGAAAATAAAGGAAGAAAGCAGGTTGGACAGACAATATTTTTTAAAAAGCAATCTGCATTGGAAGGAGAAGAAATACCAGTGTCATTTTCTCACATTTGAACCCCTTGACATACACATATGATTTAACAAAACACAAGATGATGTCAAGCTCATTTATAACCACAGCACGTATTATCGAACACTTGTCATTAGTATCATATAGCAATCATCTCTGGGGGATACAAAGCAAAGAAGCCTACAGCACCTTTGGGGAGATAAGATAAGCATAACAGTACAGGGTACTGAATCTATAGCATGAGACTATATGGCTACAGGAATGTATGGTCTTGGGAGGATTGTAGAAAGGCACTGGTTTTTAAGGACAAGTTAGAGAGGCACTCCAGACCCACGAGAACATTTAAGACAAGGTAGGATCGTGTAACTGTGTGCAGGGAATGGTAAGGAGACAGCCTGGCCAAAATAGAGTGTCCTTGTGTCATGAAAAATTAGACTGGAACTAGGTTTGGGGTGAGGAGGGGCAGAGTAGGCAATGGACTCTTAATGCCACCCACTGTATGCCAGGCCCTTTTTTATTTGCCCTTCTTGAATATTTCTAACAACTCTATTTCCCAGGTTTACAGATGAGAAAACTGACTCAAGACAGATCCTATGATTCGACCAAGGTCATAAGGCTAGTTGTCCTCAGTACCAGGATTCAAATGCAGGTATGTTATCACATCCTTTTTCTTTCTGCTAGACCAGTTCCTTTAAGTGCCTTGCAGAGAGACTTAAACCTGGTTCTGAACAAAACAGAGAACAGCTAAAAATACTTTGAACACAAAAGAAATAATTTTTTTTAGTGATGTATCAGCATGCAGTATGGATTAGAAGAACTCAAGACTGGGGATCACTTTCAAAATCATTTTAAAAACAGCGTTTACAACTCTCAGTATTCCTTGGAGTCAGTACAATGTCTTGCATGTGGTTGTAGCTCAATAAGTATTTATTTAGGTAGAAAAGACCATGGAAAAGGACCTAGAAGATGTGTGTTCTAGTCCCGGTTAGCACCAACTAGTTTTGTGAGTGTGGTTAAATGGGGTCATAGCCATGTGACCTTGAGCATGTCACTTCACCTGTATGGCTCAGTTGCCTCATCTGTAAACACAGGCATCTTGTGGTTAATATGGGGTCCATATGGGATGATGGATACAATATGATTAAACAGTGCCTGCCTCAATAAACCTTCATTATTATTATTATTATTATGGGGGGCAGAATCCATGAGTTATTTTGATTAATTCATAAAGCCAAATAGAAATAACAGTTTTCCATATTAAGTGAATGGGTTTGGATAGGTGAATGTTTCTAAAGCATGAGAGCTGAAGGAAGGGGAAGGGAACTGAAAGAATCTTGGATAATGGGAGCTAGGAGCACCCTGGCTTGAAGAGTTCCAAATGGCCTCAGCATAAACACCGTGGGAGCCTGGGACAGAAGGGAGACACAATGAGACCTGGTGACCAGTCCTATTAGTTCCTTAATCTCTGCTGACCTGAGATCCTAGAACAAGATAAAGTGAGTACAATACTAAAAACGCCCTAAATTCTTTAGAATCCCAACATTGGCTATGGTAGAAAGTCACCTTATAGTTAAGTTCCTTGGGTTTTCTATGTTATGCAATTTCATATAACATTTTAGCTTAGCTTTACAGAACACAGTTCTAGTTTAATCTTGTTCTGAAAAAGTTTCAGGTCTTTTATGGAATTATACTGCCTAAACGTTATGCCAATAAATATTTCAGAGGATGAATAATGGATTTTTTTGTCTGATAAACATATTTGGAGATATCATTTGGCCTTATTTGCTGAAGGATGGTATTTTTGAAACCAGGAGACAACAAGATTCATTTTTTTTCTAATTAAAAAAAAAAAAAAGCTGACTCTTCACAGTAAAAACACAATAAGAATCTCCTTTGTTTCTCCAGTGCATCCTCATGCTCTTGTTTGCAGTACATAATAGCAGCTGCAAATATACTGTACATAAAAAAGGAATCTGTTGTGGTTAAATATTCATGGCCATTTGCTACTCAATGTGTGTTTTATTATTTTTAGCAAATAACAGACTATCTAATGATTCATTTAACCTAGTTTATGAACTTCCAGTATCTAGTTTTTATCCATCACTGACAGATCTCTCTTCCTTCTTAAAAGGAACACATGAATCTTACTTTTAAGTGGCCTCACAATCTCCTAGAAAAAAACATTGATAGTGTCACATGCTTGGTTTTTAGGCTTTCTAGTCTCAAGAGACAATAAAGTGCTGTTGATGAAGACCAAAGAGAGAATAGAGGCAGAACTCTCCTGCCTGAAAGGGTAGTCTGTCCATAATCCAAACTAGGATTGACAGGGATAGAAAGGTCAGAAAAAATCTCTGCTCATCTTCTGTTTTGTTGTTATGAAAAATATGGCATTTTCCAGAGATTATTCCCTTTTCAAAGCAAAGAAGAAAAGCAACCCAAAAAGGAGAGAGATGTTTCCTAAGATGTGTTTGCCTTTTGGCCTGGCAGGGCTAGCTTTACAGGTGCACGACCTGGGTGGGTCTCAAAAGCATCTCAAAAAGGCTTCACGCTGGAGTTAGTGCTCTGCTGTCACTCTAAAAGTTCCTGATAATTTTGGAACCAGAAACCTCGCATTTTCATTTTGCACAAATTATGTAGCTGGTCCTACAACTTAGTGAAGTATGTGATGAAAAAGATGCTCATTTTTCTCAAAGCAAAAGGCTTATTATATCAAGCTGGCTGCAGACAAGGAGGCAACTCCAGGAACCAAAAGAGGTGGGAAAAGGAGGGAACAAGAAGAATTTCAACAGCAATGATCCTTCACTACTAACAATGATGCATATGCAACATGTTCTTAAGGAAAACAAACGTGGTTGGAAAGAGAAATTGTATATTTGATACCTCTTTCTATTGGCTTTTTGTTTTTTAATTGATACATAATAATTGTGCATATTTGCCAGGCACAGTGGTGCATGCCTATAATCCCAGTGACTCAGAAGGTTGAGGCCAGCTTCAGTAACTTGGTGAGACCCTGTTTCAAAATAAAAAATAAAAAGGGTGGTAGAGTGCTTGCCTAGCATGCATGAGGGCCTCTGCCAAGAAAAAGAAAAGACAGGGGTCTGGGGATGTAGCTCAGTGGTACAGCCCCTCGGGGTTCAATCCCCAGTACCAAAACAAATGACATTGTACATATTTATGGGGTATACTGTAGCATTTCAATAGATGCCATGTGCAACTTTTTATACAAATTCTACCTTCCTTTTTTCCCCTTTCTGCACCTACCCAACTTCACTAATAGTCATTTGGACATACTCCGTAGATTTGTTTCTATAATCGACAATGCTACTGGTATCAAAGGTAAAGTATCTTCTGTTGGTACTTTTAAAACCAAGAGTCTTGCTATTATTTCCATAGAAATAAAAATGTCTTTATTTACTTCTCAAGTGTAGAAATAAACTAAGATCAAACAAATGGGCAAGCAAAGGCCATTCATTCTGAATGTGCTATAGCAAGGGAGTCAGATTTCCTCACGTGTTTGGCAGAGACTCACAGAGGGCAGAGGTGTGAGAAGGCTTTACAGCAGAAAATGGAGGCTCTGGGTGCACCCTGACTGGAGGCTGCAGGTATCAAGAACCTGTGGGCCAGCTAATGAGAAGTGGGGCATCCTGTATGACTGGTTAGGAGTGTATATTTGTCTTTCTCGGACTGGTCCTAATTTGAAACTGGGGACAAATTTAGTAAAGCCTACATCATGTACAACCACAAGAATGGGATCCTAATTAGAATAAGTTATACTCCATGTGTGTATAATATGTCAAAATACACTCTACTGTCATGGATATCTAAAAAGAACAAATAAAAAAGAAAGAGAAAAAAATTAGTGAGCTTTCAGTTATTAACCAAGTCCTGGCATATTGAGCTGATTGTTACAGAAGTGGTTGTTTTGCTTCCTGGATGGTCACCAGAGAGGAGACTGACTTCCTACAAGCCTGACAGAGCTAGCTGACTTCCTGGGTTGTGTGTAGACAGGGGTTTATTTCCTGGAAGGCTGCTGCAGGCTGTGGGTCAGAGTTCTTTTTGTGTATGTGGCCTGGCCATTGCCCATTTATATAATCATTTTCTCACAAGATCCCCTTAATAACAGGTCTCCATTGATCGGGTCACAATAAATTCCCCATTTCCCACAATTCCCACACAACAGGTTTTCTTCCCACCCAGTCTAGGTAACAATCATTTTTCACACTAAATGTACCAGATAATGTACTGCTTACATTTCCACCAAAAGAGGCTTATTAGCCAATCCATTTTAAGAGTTTATATGTTAAGAGAAGAAAACAACTTAATTTAAGCCCAGCCTTTAACAGTTCTGCTTCAGTGAAAACTACATGCATCCTTCACTTTTTCTTTGTGTATCTAAATTGTAGTCCTACCAAAACTTCAATGGAATGATTCCTGACCTTCAAGAAGAAAAGAGGACAAACAAAAGAATATGTTTGGCATAAAATGCTTTTAACCATTAATTCCTCACAGATAACTACACATCATTTTCCTCTGCTTGGACCTTGTTGACTAAGAATGTTGTAGCCAACAGTCTTTGTTACACCATGATTCCACTTGACAAAGATTTCTGGTTGATGGTTGTTATAACAGTATTTGACACGTTTTAAAGTCCTAACTGAATTAGCAATGATTCCCCTTTTCCAGTTGGCTTAGAAAATATCCATTATTTATATTAATTGTATCAGTAACATGGAATAAAATTTCAGAGATTGCACCATGAGATAAAGTGGGCAGAAATCATTGTCATTAATGAGACTGATTGAATGATACTTAAAGATACAATACTAGGATGTTTAATGACCTATCTGTGAGCTTACTTGCTTTCTTCCTTCCCTAGCACTCCCATCATTGCCTGCCAGGTCCTTGACCTTTCCATATATAGATTGTTGTAACAGCTCCTCCCCTACCTTTGTCCCAGGCCTTTACATGGAAGTCAAGGACAAGCATCCTGGTGACTACATCCTTCAAGGCTCAACAACTTGGCATAATAAGCATACTTAACACCGGGCATGGTGGTGCATGCCTGTAATCCCTGCAGCTTGGGAGGCTGAGGCAGGAGGATCGTGAGTTCAAAACCAGCCTCAGCAATTTACTGAGGCCCTAAACAACTCAGTGAGACCCTTGTTTCTAAAGAAAATATAAAAAAGGGCTGGGCTGTGGCTCAGAGGGTTAGTGCCCCTGGGTTTACCCTGGTACCCCAAAACAAAAACATAATTAACGTATGTGGTCACTTCCTACAGGTATTTTGCTACATTACATTACCAATCAGAGGTAGGTTCTATCATTTTGAAATGCAGAAACCACTCCTGAGAAGGTGAAGCAACTTGCTCAAGATATCCTCACCCCCAGCAAGCCGTCACTGACCAACGGCTTTATGACCTGGAGTCCCACCTGGTCTCTTCACCACTAGGTTTTTCTGTGTAGTAGAAAGGGCACAGGCTTGGGCTGGAACTAGCTGTTATTTGCTAGATATGTAGCTCTGGGCAATTTACCTACTTGAGCCTCGATGTTTTTATAGGTAAAAATGTGAATGTGTTGATGATTGAATGATGATGTAATGATAGTAATGGACATAGACTGAGTTTGTGCTATGTGTGCTGTTTTAGACTGTGAGTATTAACCACAACCACGTGTGGAAGCTGCCTTGATTAGCTTCGTTTCGTGGAGGAGAAACTGCAACATGGAGGAGCTGTCCCAAGGCCCACACTGAGTAGCAGAGCTGTGATTCACACGAGGTCAATCTGGCTCTTAATCACTTTGGAAGGTGATTTGCATTAAGTACCCCACAACCAAACGAGAACAGAGTCAGTACTCAATAAATGGTGGTCCATCGGACAAAATAACCCTCTAGACTAGTTTCAAGATTTCCATCAGCTACATTCCCCTTCTCCCCACCAAGTCCTCACTCTTTCCTGGTTCACCTCTCTGATCTTGACAGTTCAGTTACCAAGGTTGGCAGAGAAAATTACTAGGGCTCAGAGCACCTGGGTACCAGTCCTGGCTTCACCCTATGAGCTAGGTAACTGCAACCAAGTGTATTGTCTTTGCACCTTATTTCTTGCCCATAAAATAGGGAATATGTCTCTCTTGCCTATTTGACAGAGTTATTACGAGGTCTAGGTGCATTACTATATATGAAATACCTTGAAAACATGACAAAGGGTATTAATTTATTCACTTTGGGGAAGCAATTTTGAAACTTCCTATCAAAGTATGTGCACTGGGAGATCAGAAACATCTCCCTGGAGGAGCTGATGTTGGACCTGAGGCTTGAGGAGGAGAGTTAATTGGGAAGGAGGGCCTAGCCTGAAGCAATGGTGTGAACAAGGCCAAGGAGGTGTGAAGTGGTGGGGGGGTGGGGAGCTCAGACAGCCATGAACACTTGTGTGTTCTTAGGGCTGAAAGTGTGGTGGGGCTCCATCAGGAGAGCATTATAGTTCACCAATAAGGTAGAACATTTGTGGCTCTAGAGCCATCAGAGCAATGGAATGATCTGGGCAAATGAATAACACAGTAGATCAGTGCTGTAAAAAGATTACCCTGGTGGCAGAGTGGAAGTGAAATGGTGGGAAACAGAGAGAGACACCTAGAGCACAGCGTGGTCAGGATCAAAGCCTTCATCAGGGTGAAGAGCGGGGGTGGAGACGAGAGTGATGTCAATCAATATTTAGAAGACAAAATTAGCAGCACTTGATGATGAGTAATTAGTGTCTTTGGATAATAAAAATTGACAAGTTTGATGATGGATCCTTGGCAAAATGCTGAAGCCAATTTTTAGAAATGGTAAGAGAGCATTTAATTTAGAAATTGAAGTGGTAGATTAATTTAGTGTCAGAATAAGTTGACTATGAACAAATCATACCAAATGTATCTCATTTCCTTCTTTATAGAATACGTGTTTTCCTTTATAAAATAATAAATGCTTGTTATAGAAAACATGGGAAATACAGAAAGCTAGGGTCAGTAGGGGAAAGTTATATCTACTAATAACATTTTGCTGTATTTTATCCAAGAATATCTTTTAACATGGTTGTGATCATTCTGTCCTGTGCTTAACCGTGTGTACTATTTCTTTCTCTTAATATTATACTTTGACCATACTTTTTTTTTTTATCATAATCTTAGGGTTGAAGCTGTAGCTCTGGGGTGGAGCACTTGCCTGGCATACACAATGCCCTGGGTTTGATCGCCAGCACAAAAACAAATAAAAATGGAAAACAAAATCTTGTAAATATCATGTCAAAAATTATATAATATTGATTTTCTATGGATAAACTTTAATTACTATATCACTGGATATTTGTTTCCAATGTTGGGATATTTTAAAGAAAAATTTCATTGATAGTTTTCTGTATAAAGCACTTTCCACATATGGGACAGACTCCCTTAAGAGATTTGTAAAAAAAAATTGTATAGTACCAAAAGAAATGCATGTTTATAGATTTTGTTACATATTATCAAATGTCTTTCAAAAGAATTGTAACAATTTACAATGCCACTAGTAATTTAGGGGTATCTATTTCACAATCTCTTTTCCTGCAAAGTACTATTTTTAAAACAGCTAAACAAGGCTGGAGTAGTAGCTCAGTGGTAGGGTGCTTGCCTAGCATGTGGGAGGCCCTAGGTTCAATCTCTAGTACTGCAAAAATAAAACCAAAACAACTAAACAAAACCAAATGAAAAAACCCAACCACTTTGCTAATTTGATTACTAAAAATGCCATCTCATTTAATTGTGTTTTTTAAAAAAATATGACTAATACATGCATGTGGACAAAAGTCAAATAGCATACAGAGAGGCATAAAATAAGAAAACAAAAATCTTCATCTTTCTCCAACCCCAAACTTCATTCCTTCCCCAGAGCAACCATCATAAACACTTTCTTGTATATATCCTTCTGAAAAAAGTTCTACTGAAGTCTTTGCAAACCAGCAGTAGATACTATTTATATCAGACTGTTCTGGGTCTTGGAAATGTTTCCATGTCAATGCATATAGCTCTACTCATGGATATATAAAAATTTATTTAACCAGTTCTCTATAGCTGGACATTTAGTTTATTTTCAATTTTTTGCTATTATAAATAATGCTGCAGTGAACATCTTAGAATTAAGATATTAGTGTACTTGTACAGGAAAATTCCTATGTGTGAAATTACCTTAAATTTTAGATACAAAAAATATTTGTGGCAATTTACAATCTCATCAACATCCTGTAAATGTTTATTTCCCCACACCTTCGCTGATTACAAACCAACCAACCTTGAGTTTTTGTCAATTTGATATAGTTTTTTAAATATCTTCTCTGTGCATTTATGCACATTCATTGAGCTCCTACAGTATGCTCTAGATGCCCTGTTCCAGATGTTTCGGACACACAACTGAACAAAACACAGGTCCCTCCACAGTGGAGCTAACATTCTAGCACAGTGAACAATAAACATCATATACAAAGAAATCACCAGGTAAATCAGAAGGAGATAAATGCTGGATGCACTAGAACCCTTGGATTTGCTGCCTCTGAAACAGAATGTCTCAGCTGCCTTTGTCACGGCATCACCAGAATAGATTTGGGGTAGTTGCTGCTTCTTAGCCTCACTGGTTTCTGCCCCAGATTTGAGGGCTAGAGTGTCTGAAGGGTAAAGCCTGGATCATGTGGCTGCACTCTTGCTGCAAGGATGCCTAGGCAAATGAATATATGGAAATTTTGGATTCTCTACTGCAAAGTGGGCTCTGTCTCACAAGGTGGAGATTCCTCAGACACAAGCATAGGTTCGGATGCTGAGCAGCTAAAAAGAATGACAAATATCCACACACAAGGTGTTTGATTCCTTTTCTTAAGTGCCCGAGCAAACCTCAGGGAAGAAAGGTTCCCACAGTCAAACTGAGCCTGGAAAAGTACGGAGCTTGAGGGCAGATGCCATCTGACAAGTGAGTAGAGGCAAAGTCAGTATTGAGGGAGTCCAATCAGCCATTGGGCTGAGGGCATAATGCAAAATGTCACTGGTGTGAAAGCTACATCTCCCTGGATACCAGGCGATTCAGGGGGGATGTACAGCTTGCCTTTATGTATGGAAGGGTTGTCATGTGGAAGAGTGATTGTATGTATTTTCAGAAGCTGTAGAGGACAAAGTCACATTCATCATGCATCCAACAAATATTGAGTACCTGATATATGCCAGACACTGCTTTAGGCATCAGAAATATAATAATGAACAAGGCACATAAATTCCTACTGTTGTAAAACTGGCATGTGTTTGGGGAGCAAATGATAAAAAAGAATTACACACATATATTTATAATATAATGTTAGTGTTAGATGATATGAAATAAAGTAAATCTGAGTTGAAAAAAACACAATAAAGCACGGACATGACAGATTAAAGCCGTTGGACAAGGCTTGTCTGAGATGGTGACACTTGAACAGAGACCTGAAATAAGGGAGAATGCAAGCCCTGCAGATGTCTGGGAGAAAATAAAATCAAAACAGAAATGAAAGCCAGTGCAAAGGCCCTGAGGTAGGAATGCACACAGCATGGTTTGAAACACCAAGAATCTTGTATGGCTAGAGAGCAGTGAGTAGCAGGAAGTGAGGCTGGAGAAACAGTCCTGAACTAGTCCTCATGCCTGAGGAGCAAGGTAAAGCATTTTGATTTATTCTAAATGGTAGAGGAAACCATCAGAGGACCTTGAGCTGGAGAATGACGTTATTTGCTTTACATTTTATAAGGATTATTCAAGAGGCAATCATGCGGAAAATACATTGCAGGAAAGGCACAGTGAACCAGAGGAACCTGTCAGGAGGCTACTGCCACGGTCCAGGTTGGACAAGGTGGTGGTAACAGTGGGTGAGAATTTCAGAGAGATCTAGTAACTTCATATAAGAAAAACCTCCAGTTATTATAGCTGTCTAAATGTAGAATGGTCTGGGGGCTACAGAGGATGATCTGCATTGGGCAGAGTTTGATCTGGACCATGGGCCAGCAATCTATGGCCCACAGGCCAAATTTGGCCTATTTTCTGTTCTCAAAGATTTATTGAAACACACTAATTCACTGTTGTCTGTGACTGCTTTTGCAGTACTACTGCAAAGTCGAATAGTTGCAAAAAAAGACCCTATGCCTGCAGAACCTAAAATATTTACTGTCTAGAGGAGTCCTCTAGATGGGTGTGCTGACCACCTGTGTAGAGGACTCCTCGGGTTCTTTCTCTCTTCCAGAAGTCCTGTGGTTCCATATTTAATCATTCACTTGATACTTGATACTCTGGTGCTGTCTTTGTCCCACAGACTTAACAAATGCTTCATGGGGGCAAAGCTTGTGTTCTTCTTCTCAAATATGTCTTCCTATTGCCTAATTATAAACATTCAGCAGATTCCTGAAAATATACTCTTCTTTGGAATCAGGCACAGCAGTCATTATCACTCTGTGAAGAAAAAACGATTTGTTGGAAGGTTCCGGAGTGTTACTAATATTTTCCCATAAAGAAAAAGTCTGTGCCATTGGCAGTACTCATGAGATAAATGAGATATCTTAGTAGATGCGTAACAAAGTCCTCTTAATCATTAAAAGAAACAATA
This sequence comes from Tamias sibiricus, assembly GCA_025594165.1. Classification (NCBI taxonomy): domain Eukaryota; kingdom Metazoa; phylum Chordata; class Mammalia; order Rodentia; family Sciuridae; genus Tamias; species Tamias sibiricus. Next base: position 103,998,974 of record CM046658.1, on the reverse strand, counting down.
TGTGGAATTTGGAGCAGATGCTTGTCATCTATAGATGAAGATCTTGCTGCTGGTAACACACCTAAGCTAAAGGAAACGGAAATAAGCAACTCACCAGCCCAGGGAGACTAATCCCACTCTCCAGCTTCCTCTGAAGAGGCACGTGAATCATACAGTCGGAGAACTGAACAAATCCATGCCTGAACAACCAACTACATTTCTTTTACTAAATGAGAAGAATGTTTGTACAAGATACAAACCACTCTTCAAGATCCAATGAAAGGCAGTCAGAGCTTGTCTCTACCATGCAAACCACTGGAATTTGAAATGCAAATAATCCTTATTTCCTAACCTGAGGGCTGAGGCACAACAGGGCTGAGCAAAAGCAGAAATTCATCACCAAGAGTAGGAGAGCTTTCTTAATGGAAGGTTCAAGGTCCTAAAGAATGACGGGAGAGAACAGAAGAAAAGGGCAAGAGTGGGCAGAATATATCAGTCAAACTCATGGCCATCCAACCCCAACAGGCTGGCTTTCCAGAAAGTGGGCCTCTCTTTCTTTCCTCTTTGCCTCTACTAACAATACAATCAGAGGGACTTCTGATTTTGAAAAAAAATGCTCTCATTAAGACCAAAGAAATTGAAATTCTTTTTTTTTTTTTTTTTTTTTTAATTTTTTTTGGTTGTCAATGGACCTTTATTTTGCTTATTTATATGCGGTGCTGAGGATCGAACCCAGTGCCTCACACAGGCTGGGCAAGCACTCTACCCACTGAACCACAACCCCAGCCTGAAATTGAAATTTTTTTTTTTACATCTTTGTTTATTTATTTTTATGTGGTGCTAAGGATTGGACCCAGTGCCTCACATGCTCGAGGAAAGCGCTCTGCCACTGAGCCACAATCCCAACCTGCCCCCCGAAACTGAAATTCTTAAAAATTAAAATTCTTGAAAATAATGTTCACTTCTGAATCATATAGCTAGATAGATAGATCTGCACACACACACACTACACATAAGTAGCTTAGAGACAATCAGACAATTCAAACAAACACCCCAAACCTGTTCCTATGAAAATCTTTTATTTCCTGTAGTTATCAATACTTATCAAAGCTATTGGGCAATCTCACTCCTTTGTAATTCATGTTCTTTGTACAGATGTATTAATGATGATATGGAAATCCTAAGACAGGGTTCATTGTTGGCTTTAGGAATTGCCTGTGCCCATCATTTGGGCAGAATCAATCAGTGAAAATTACTAGTTTCCTCTGGATTTTTATTGACATGTGTTTTAGTCAGTGTTTTCACTGCTGTGACTAAAGGACCTGAGAAGAACAATTTTAAGGAGAAAAAGTTTATATGGGGGCTCATGGTTTCAGAGGTTTCAGTCCATAGACAGCAGACTCCAGTCTTTGGGACTCAAAGTAAGGCAGAACATCATGGTGGAAGAATGTGATGGAGGGAAGCAAATCACATAATGATCAGCAAGCAGAGAGAGATACAAAATATATGCCCCCCCAAAGCACACCTGCAATGCCTGCCTCCTCTGGTCACACCCTGCCTGCCTTCCGTTACCATTCAGTTGATCTCCATCAAGGGATTAATTATCTGATTGGGTTAAGGCTCTCATAACCCAATCATTTCACCTCTGAATGTTCTTGCATTGTCTCATATATGAGCTTTTGGGGGACATCTAATATCTAAACCATAACAATATGTTAGAGTAACTTCATCAATTTTATTATTTTTATGCTACTGGGGATTGAACCCAAGGCCACCTCACTTCTGAGCTATATCCTCAGCCCTTTTTATTTTTTATTTTGAGACAGAGTCTTGCTAAGTTGCTGAAACTGGCCTCAACCTCGTGATCCTCCTGCCTCAGCCTCCCAAGTAGCTAGGACTACCACTGTGCCTGGCTATTGACTATTTTAAGTAGTTTTGTAGAATACTAATAGGACTGTGGCATAAATACCTTTGCTTCTAGAGTTTAGCTTTTAAAATTCTTCCAAGAGCACCCTTCTTCAAATATATCTAGGCTAAAAGCTATTTGGTATGTGACTGTTCGTTTATGTATACACACCCATATTTACTCAGTGCTTCTGAATCACTTAAGGCCGATTAATCTAAGTATTACAGGCTGCATAGCAAGTGATAATACAAATGCCACCTTGTCCTCTCTTACTTTAGAAAGGCAGAGCACTGGTGAAATAATAGTAAAACTGTACCAAATGACCTGGGACAGGCCACTGCACATCTCTGATCTTCTGTGTGTCCCATCTATAAAATGGTCTGGCCTACTAGACCAAATTATTTTAAGGTCCTGACTGTGAATGGACTAATTCTGAATGGGCAGCACAGAGAAGGTTATTATCCTTACAGGATGCCTTACTTTATGTCAGTCCCCAGAACTGTTTCTTTGACATGTGTTTCTTTGAAACAATTCTATGTCTGAGAATAATGTGGTTGTTACCCAGTAATGGCCTTCATAAGAATATTAGGAGTAAATAGTTATGGATACCAAGATTGCATTAGCAATACGAAAGACCCTCTAGCAGGCCATAGCTATTTTCTTTCAGCAGTTTATTTTCTCCAAACTCCTCTAATTATACCCCTTTTTAAAACTTGAGGTTCTTGTGGTCACATTTCCTAAGCACCAAATGAGAATACAGTTTGGCCTGAGAGTTTTGATCCTCTGGATCAAGCATGAGACATTTTGTGAGACACACTGGGGATAACAAATTACTGGAATTTCTGGAGCATTTTTTTCCATGTAAAAGAATCAGAATATTTGAAATCCAGAAAGTCCAAGATAATCCAGGATTTATGGACAGCCCACAGATGCCAAATTTTGAGAAGTACAGTCTAGCTTCCAAGGCAGAAAAAGGATCTGTAACTTGGTTAATAATGAGAAAATACAAATTTAAATGAAACAAATATGCTTTTAATCCAGTAAATTAAAGTGAGAAAAAAAAGCCTGAAGAACAAACATCCCCTTATCACATGGGTCTCTGGGAGTTTCCTTCAAAGTAACTCTTCTGAATCCTGTGACCCAGCAAAGCCACTGAGGCCAGGGTGGCAGGTGGGGAGGGATGGGACAGGAACTACAAAAGGTGAGAGGTCTGTATGGCAAACAGCACAGATTAAGTGTTATAGAACACTTCATATGAATACTTATTATTATTATTATTATTATTATTATTATTATTAAAACTTTGCAATTTGGGGTTTTGAATATAATTGAAATCTATCAGATTTAGCAGGTATAGAAGTAAGGAGGGGAAGCGGGGCATGGTGGCACACGTCTGTAATCCCAGCACTTGGGAGGCTGAGGCAGGAGGATTGCGAGTTCAAAGCCAGCCTCAGCAATGGTGAGGCACTTAGCAACTCAGTGAGACTCTGTCTCTAATAAAATACGAAAAAGGGCTGGGGATGTGGTCCAGTGGCCAAGTACCCCTGAGTTCAATCTCCGGTACCAAAAAAAAAAAAAAAAAGAAGGAGGGAAAAGAAAGATGTTTCACAAAAACAAGGAAGAAGAAAAAAGCTATTTTGTTTACACTCAAAATCTAGCTTCCTAGTAACCAAGGCAAAGAGGAAAAGATGATGAGTTATATAACTTCTTTTTCTTCCAGTAGAAAGTACAGGCCAATTATTCAAGAGAGACAAACTTCTTCTAACACTGAGCTCTGAAAATAATTTGTCACAGAGTTTGTGTACCAAGGACCTTGAACAATTTAATGGATGATATTTTCCAGTTAGAAGACTTTACATATGTATGAGAGCCAAGTTGTTAGAGAAATACTCTTTCAGGTAGGAGAAGAAGGACATAATCCTTCTCACTCACCTTCCAAGGGGGTACACGGCCCGGGTGGGTGCGTGGCCATCATGCCTTTTCAGCGAGGCAAGAGGCAGACTCCTTTTGAAGTTGGCATGGCTACCTTCCCATCCCAGCAGCCTAAGGCTCAAAGTGGGATTTGTAGCTACTCCTTCACTGTCTATTCTGCTGTTCTTTCTTCTTTGGAGGAGGAAGGGGAAGTATCAGGTAAGGGAAATGCCAGCTCAAATCATGTCTGGGGCAAGGGTCCTTCCTGACCTGAGAGAAGTGTCAGAATCTCTGTGCTGTGATCCTAAGGGAGCAGGGTAGGGACTTAAAGACAGCTCGTGCTGGCAGGTACAGATGAAAATAGGTTCACTGGACTCTGTGTTATAAAACATGACAGCTTCTTAGAAAGATTAGAGCAATGCATAGAGAAATGTTTCTCAGAATGCCACCTTCCATGCTTGACTGCTTATTAAAGAACTATCAAACAGAACCCTGAACAGGCCACTAAGTGGTGCTTTGGTGGCTTAACACTGGGCTGGATCTTACGCTGAGATTTCAAAGTACCTTTGAAGTTAGAATGTTAGGAAATCATCTTCCAAGTCATATCTCTGTTAGCTTTAGATGTTTCCTAATAGCTCGGTGACAGAAGAAGAGTTGGCTAATTCTTTAGGATTTAACGGTGGGGGGAGAAAAAAATGTTTTTTATGACAGACACAAAAGTCATAATAATATTCCATAATGAGGGAGAGAAGAACATGGAAGTTGAGTGGCATTTGCCAATCGAGTCTTTTCTACTGGAGTTCATAACTGTTCTGTTCCTTAATGTGGACTTACACTTTAATAACTTTAATATAAGGGCAATTTTTAAAAAATATTAAAGTTCAATCTGTCATGTAAGGAGCAATTATCATCCTTGATTTCATTAATATTACTTTAGTGACCTTTCAGACTGAGGAATGTGGAGTTGTCCGTCGGAGGAATTAGTCTTCTGCCCCTTCTTAGGCTCACTCAGCCTTTGCTCAGGGACAAGGCTGAGGGGACAGCATTCTGTCCTCATGTCCTTCAGGTCTACTACGATCTGGTAGTCACTGGCTTTCCGGGTGTTTGTGAGAGCACAGATCCAGGTGCCTGCAGGGGCCCTTCTTACATCATCACTCCATAGAAAAGCTACAAACAACTTGCACAAAAATAAAGAAATAAAAATACACCACACTCATTAAAGAGTAGGTAATAGAAATGCACTGCTATTTTCAAGTAGCTGCAGCATTTGGATGTGAATCTGAAGGCTTTCCTGTGATCACATCTGTGGATATTTATAAACTTATCTCAGCACAGAAACGTGCGTCACCGCTGATCCTTGAAAGCAGTGGAGGTTATGGTGTGGGGGACAGACGTGAAATGTGACTACGAGATGAAGCTGCTTCAAAGGTCAGCGGGGTGGAGAGGAGTAATTCTTCCAGCTGAGCAACTCTCCACAATGCATTTTTGATGCAATGACTAATTATTGTGATTATTTTCATCAGCAAAGGCTTCTGTAGAGCTAAACATATTTATTTTCTCTTTTTCTCCCTAAAAAGTACGAGCTTTAGAGGAATTCCATATGTCTCCCACCTATCTTAGGAAGTATGTCTCGTCTGTTTCTACAAATGGTGAACCACCTTGCCTGCCACCGCTCTGTCTGCAACAGATTTCTCTCCCCTCTGTACTGGCTCCATCAAGTCAACCTGGGCTTAATGAAAACAGCCCTGCTGACCTTTGGAGGCCCCTGTCAATAACTGCGTACAGCTGGTAGCCAGTAAGCTAGAATTTCATATGATGAACTGACAGCATTTCCATAGAAAAAAAAGTAGTAAGTATAGAAATGGCAGGCTTAAAAAATTTTTTTACTCACTGAAATATTGTTGCCCACAGTTTTATAGTTTTATATCAAATGTGGACCCTTTACTGAACATTGATGCAAAGACAGTTCAGAAAAGAGTTGCTACAGTTCACATACGCACAGTGGTAGGAAGAATGAAAGATGAACACATTAGATATATTATGTATTACAACAACTTCTTAAATTCCTCAAATTTCCTACACTTTGCAAAGAATTTTCTCTCCCAGCCTGCAGGTGGTACTGGGGATTGAACCCAGGAGCACTCCACCACTGAGCCAAATCCCCAATGCAGGAAGACACCCGTGAATTACTTGAGGGTCTTCTCTCAGTATGGCAGCCAGGGAGATTTTAGGTTTAACCTTGGGAACTATCTGTGGCTCTCCCATGCAATAGATTGCCCAAGGCACATGACCTTTATCTCTGCTCTACTAGGAAGATCCCTCATTGTAGCTCCAGAGATGGGCATAACCCGTTGGGAACTGGACAGCCTACCTTCTACCTTTTTTAGTAAAGAACATTCATTCTGTGGAAGGCCTTTATAAAGCAATTGTTGGGGTTGCGGCTCAGTGGTAAGGTGCTTGTCTAGCATGTGTGAGGCACTGGGTTCAATCCCCTGCACCACATTAGAAATAAATAAATTTTTAAAAATAAAGGTAAAAAATAAATAAATAAAGCAATTACAGGCTCCATTTGGCCTTTTTAGTATGGAAGCTCCATCCATATAGCCTGTCCTGCACAGGCTTTTTGAAAATATTTTCTGTGTCCTGTGGTTTTTTTGGTAGTTCCATTTTCCTTAGCTTTTATTTCACAGCTAGCCCATTCCACCAAGGGGAACCCCATTTCCACCACCCACATGGGACATGGGCAGGACCCCAGCCCTTTTTAATTTTTTATTTTGAGACAGTGTCTCACTAAGTTGCTGAAGCTGGCCTTGAACTTGCAATCCTCCTGTTTGAATTTATGATACAATAGTCAATTACTTGCTCAAATAACTGTGTGGTTAATTTGATTTTTCCATCTTTGAACAAAATCTCTGGTAATCCCCAAGTTGCTGATTACAAATGTGCACCACCACACTCAGCCAGTTTTCCAAATTTTGAGTCATCTACACTACCATCAAAACAAACACTAGGGGCTGGGGTTGTGGCTCAGCGGTAGAGCACTTGCCTAGAGCAGCCCAGGTTCGATCCTCAGCACCATGTAAAAACAAATCCATTGTGTACAATTAAAGCAAATAAATAAATATTAAAAAAAAAAAACCCACTAACGTAGGGTCTCCTGAAGGAAAATGAAGCAGAGGTCATGGGGCACATTAACCATATTATGATTCTGTCTCCATGTCTCCAAAATTGTTATTAAAGGGGAAAAAAACTGTCTTGGCCTATATGTTATTTGAATTCATATTATTGTTGAATGCACTTGCATTGTTTGAATTTATGATACAATAGTCAATTACTTGCTCAAATAACTGTGTGGTTAATTTGATTTTTCCGTCTTTGAACAAAATCTCTGGTAATTTAAAATGCCTAATGAGTGAAAAATATGAGGGCCACCTTCCTTTCCATATAAATGAATTATTCCTGAGAATAATCATGCACAGAAATCACACTATACTTCAATTTTCTAGAGCCAATTTTAGTAAATCTATACATTCAGTCAACAACATTAAAATTCAAAATCCCAGAATTGTATAACATTGGAGCAGGGCAGAAAACTCAGTAACAGGAGGATGTTAAGATGCCTGTCCATTGAGTAAAAACATGGGAAACTAGATGGAGAATTTATGGGCAGAGATTTCAGAAAGTTTTGTTTAAAATGGCACCGACACCAGCTAATATCTTAGGGAAGACTATAAATGTCAGCATATTTCATACTGTCTTCACTCATAATGACTTCCCTTATACTCAAATTATGTCCATTTATTAGTTAACAAATTGTAGTTTTTAAATGTCTTCAGTCTTATCTAGAGATGTAATGAGGATCCACTATTATGAGCTTTTCTTTCAGGCATTTTGGAAATAATCCAAAAATAGACTTTTCATCTTTGACTGTATAGCAGGTCTTAATGGAATAGTAATAATGGAAATTATTCATATTTATTGTGTTTTTAAAGATGGCCTTAAAATACATATTTCACTTTACATTACTGTATTGAGCAGCCTCAACATCAAACCACTTGCAACAGCACAAGTCCTAAATATCTCTATAAATGGGAAATCCCCTTTAAATTGCACTTTCTGAAGAACAGTTTTACTACTCTTCTCTAGGTACTGCATTTCATAACTCCATTTTCTCAAATTTAACAGTAATTGGCTTTTCATAAAATCTTAAACTCGGGAGATATATTAGTTAGGATTGCGTTCAGCTATCAGCAGCAGAAAACTTGACAAACAGCAGCTTAAATAAGTAAAGGGTTTTGGGGACTCTGACAACTTGTGCTCATCCTCCTTTGCCTTTGGGATTATAATGTGGCTGCTGCACTCAGACCTTCCATCTGCATTCCAGGAGGGGAGAGAAAGTAATAGATGAGGGACAATGGGTCAGGGGATGTACTTCCAGGCTCACTGAGTCTCGCTCTTAACAGAGGTAATTAGTTTAATTCACATATCATAAAAAAAAATCACTCATTTAAAGTATACAATTCAATGAATTTTAGCTTATTCATAATGGTTTCAGTGATTCAGAAGCACTACCAACACCACTAATTCTAGAATATTTCCATCTTCCCCAAAAGAGACCTGTACCTATTAGCTGCCCTTCTCCCTCTTGCCCAAGCCCTAGCAACCACTATCTACTTTGTTTTTATGTGTTCACCTACTTCATTTCATAGAATCGTAGAATTTGTGGCCTTTTGTGTCTAGCTTCTTTCACTGAGCATAATATTTTCAAGGTTCATCCACTGGATGGAAATATCAGTAATTTGTTCCTTTTTATGGCTGAATTATATTTCATTGTGTGGCTATAACCCATTGGTATATGAACATTTGGGTTGCTTCCACTTTGGGACTAATGATAATGCTGCCATGAATGTGCGGGTATCAGTTTTCAGATGAACCTATGTTCACTTCTCTTGGGTATCCACCTAGGAGTGGAATTGCTCTATCAGTAACTCAACTGCTGTCCAAAGCAGCTGCACCAGTTAGAATCCCACCAACAGAGCGTGAGGGTTCCAATGAGCCCGTCTCTTCTAAAACCTGCTCTCAAAAACCTTCCCCACCCCACCGCAGGACCTTCTCCCAATATCTTGCTGGACAGAACTGGGTCACATGGCCACTCCTAATACCAAGGGAGTTTGGGAAGGTGAATATTCTTGCCTAAACCTCTAGTGACAGAAAAAGAAAAGGAGGTTAACATCTTTATCTGCTGAGGAAGTGATACTGGTTTTCTCTGATGGAAATCCCCTTCTCAAAACCCTGGAGTGGAGCGCAATGTCACATGCCTGTAATCCCAGCAGCTCGGGAGGCTAAGGCAGGAGGATTGTGAGTTCAAAGCCAGCCTCAACAACTTAAGTGAGGCCCTGTTTCTAATAAAATACAAAATAGGGCTGGGGATGTGGCTCAGTGGTCGAGTGCCCCTGAGTTCAATCCTCTGGTACCAAAAAAATAAAAATTAAAAACCACCTTGCTGGAGGCTGGGGTTATGGCTCAGTGGTAGAGTGCTTACCTAGCAGATATGAGGCACTGGGTTTGATTCTCAGCACCACATATAAATAAATAAAGTTAAAAAAAAAAAAAAAAAAAACCTGCTGGGCATGCTGGCTTTTGTCTTTAGTCCCAGCCACTCAGGAGGCCGAGGCAGGAAGATCCCTTGAGCCCAGGAGGAGTTCAGCCTGGGTGACATAGTGTGACCCACTCCTCACCAACACTGTCTCAAAAACAAAAAAAAAAAAAAAACAAAACAAACAAAAAAAAAAACAACTGACAAGGGACATTCTGCCTCTGCTTGAACACTGTCAACGACAAGGCTCAGCTCTCAAAAGAGCCCCTGTTCTACATTTGTGTGGTTCTTTTTGTTCCTGTTTCCTGTATACTGAGAAACAGATCTAATATTTTCCCTTCAGAAATAATCAAACAAAGGGAATACAGGAATGGAAATGAAGTGGGGTCATTAATAATGTAAATGTGATGTTCCAGCTCTGAGTGCCTGGCTCACAGGAGGGTTCAGTAATTGTCTCTTTCTTCCACCCCACCCCCACCCCGCACGCCCTTCACTCCCCTGTCGTGGGATGGCAAGAGGATGCCTTTTGTTTTTCTCGGAAATTGCACATTTCTAGGACACCAAGGATAGTGTTGTCTAATTGACTTTGGGCCACATCTACCATAACTTAAACACAGCTGAGCATTAATCAAAAAAATTTTTTTTCCCCTATAGAAGAGGGGGGAAGACAACTGGTGATGAAGAAACCATTCACGGGCCTCACCATTGTATTATAAGCATGCTGGGTGCTTAATGAGTTGCTGAATAATATAACACTTCTTAGTTCTTTGGCTGCCTCATGATTAAATGCTATAAATATTTATGATTTATTACTGATGCTTTGGATAGGGCAGGCTCTGGAAGGCTCATGGATCACAGTGATTCTAAAGGAAAATAAGAAAATAAAACTAAATAAAGCTGCTTATTTATAATGCTATTCGGATGGGTCATGTAATTTGTCAGAAGCTGGTAGAGGTAAAGATATCCAGAGGCGATGCCATTTAAACAGTTTCTTTTATCATTGATTATATAGTTCTTATAATGATACATTTAAAATAGACAGGAGTTCAAGTTGTCACTTTGTACTAACAACCCACTCACCTTTGAAGGTGTCCATGAGGCTGCAAAATCAAAGATCAAAAATCAGCATGGTGGGGGCTGGGATTGTGGCTCAGCGGTAGAGCACTCGCCTAGCGCGTGGGCGACCCGGGTTCGATCCTCAGCACCACGTACAGATAAAATGCATTGAATAAAACGCATTGTGTACAACTAAAGCAAATAAATAAAAATTTAAAAAAAAAATCAGCATGGTGCATGCTGCAACTGCTGCCAATCTGTACGCGTCACCCAGAGACCAAATACAGGGGGCTCTTTCCCCCAAAGTCAGGATACTTGTCTCTGGAACCATGATTGAGAGTGTCTGCAGTACCCAGCACAGTTGCATCTAATAAGCCACTTGCAGAACTTTTCCTCCCTATTTCTTTGGTTCTATTGGTTTTGTACTTAAATACCTACAGGTACACATTTGCACAAGGAACATGGCAGCGTTGCACAGGCGGCTGACGTATGTATTGCTAATTCAAAAAACTGGGTTTGATTCCTAACTCCATCAAGCTGTGTGACTCTTAGCAAATTATTTAATTTCACTGAGCTTTAATTCCTTCATGGAATTATGATGAGAATTCAGTGCATGAGAAGTATTTGCCAATAGCAAGTGCTCAATGAAATGCTAGATATTATTATCTTTATGAAAAGAAATCATAAGCAAATCTTTTGATTTACACTGTATCTGCTGGGCACAGTGGCACATGCCTGTTATCCCAGTGGCTCTGGAGGCTGAGGCAGGAGGATCTCAAGTTCAAAGCCAGTCTCAGCAACTTAGTGAGGGCCTAAGCAACTCAGTGAGACCCTGTCTCTAATAAAATATAAAATAGGGCTGGGGATGTGGTTCAGTGGTCAAGTGCCCCTGAGTTCAATCCCTGGTTAAAAAAAAATTTTTTTTTTTTTTTTACAACAGAATGGACATCTCTGAACAGTGCACTAGTCAGCTGATTGATCAGAAATGAGGGAATTTTAGCATATGCAGAAAAACAGAAGCATTAATTCTTTTCCCTAAAACTGAGTCTATATTCTTATGTTATGTATGGAGAATAAAATCATTGAGTTTGGTCTTCCCTTAATAACTCACATATTGCCTTGTTTTGGGTTGTTTTTGTTTTGCATACTAGGGATCAGACCCAGAGCCTCACAAGACTCTTCTGTTGAACTACATCCCCAGCCTCCCCAGCCCTTGTAAAATTTTTAATTTTACACAGTGTGTCATTAAGTTGTCCAGGCTGGCCTCAAACTTGGCATCCTCCTGCCTCAGTCTCCCCAGTAGCTGGGATCATAGGCATGCACCACATAGCCTGGCTTCATTGCATTTTTAATAGTCACTCCTTGAAGTCATTGTTTTTCTCTTTGTTTTCCTGATGATTAAATCAAGACCTGGAGAGATGAAATGATTTGCCCATGTTGCATAAAACTACCAAGCAGCAGCAGAGCCAAAAGTAGAACCCAAGTCTTCCAACCAATCAATATATACACAAATGGCAGGAATATGTTTTAGCTTTGTTTTCTTGTTATAATAAATGGAAAAGCAAGTTTTGGGGATGGGGAAGAGGAGGATGGGAAAAAGCACCTTCCTATGAGTCTCTGAAAGAAAGGGACAAGTTCAAAAGGGTCGGTCCATCAGACAGATATCCATCCCATGACTGTGAAACACATCTCCTTTTTCTTGAATTTCCAAACTAGGCTACTTTAAAGTATAAAATTCTACTGAATTTTTGAGCACTCAAATAAAATTATAGTTTCTTTTTAACTTGTAGGTATAGCCTGACCAGAGGCTAGGAAACCTAACTACAAAGGTCTTACTATTGCTTACCCCATTTAAGTAGAAGGTAAAATTTCACAATTCCTAACATGTTCATGCCAATGAAGAAAGCAAAAGGCTGCTAAAAATTTGTGACTGACAGCATAGCATCCTCAGCCAGATAATGAAGTCTCTCCTGCATGCAGAGCCACCTTGTGCACCAAGACTGAGGTCATATATTCATGTCACCGAGGGAATTTCATCTGTTTTCCTTATTTGAAAAAAAGGATTCTTAATAACTCATCACACTCATATTTCCCTAGTTTTGCATCAGACAAAAAGAATTAGATAATCCTGTCACATACCAAGAAGAGAACATTTATAATACCCATAAGAGTAAAACCTTTCAGGACTGAATGGAAGGTCACTCAGTCCCCTGAACCATAAAGCCCTGATTGAAGGAAACAAAAAAAGCTAACAAACCCAACCTGGCTAGCTTTTTCATGCCAAAAGATCCCCAAATGAGGGCTGGGGTTGTGGCTCAGTGGCAGAGCGCTCGCCTCGCACGTGCGCGGCCCGGGTTCGATCCTCAGCACCACGTAAACATAAAATGCATTGCATTGTGTACAACTAAAGTAAATAAATAAATGTTAAAAAAAAAATCCCCAAATGAGGGTGGTAATTGTGCCAACAGGTAAAGTTTATGGGATATAGTATCAATGAATAACATTTATTAAATATTTTATACCTGCTAGATATACTACTAAATGCCGTATTTGATTTTCTTCTGCACACACTACCATAAAGTAGGAAATATTATCTTCAGATTAAAAATATGGAGGACTGGGAGTGTAGCTCAGTGGTAGAGCATTGGCTTAACATGGGCAAGACCCTGGGTTCAATTCCCCAGCACTGACAAAAAATAGAAAAAAAGAAGCTAGGCGTGGTGGTGCATGCCTGTAATCTCAGGGACTTGGGAGACTGAGGCAAGAGGATCACAAGTTCAAAGCCAGCCTCAGTAATTTAGCAAGGCCCTAAGTAACTTAGTGAGAACCTGTCTCACAAAAAAGGAGTCGGGCGCAGTGGTGCACGCCTGTAATCCCAGCACTTGGGAGGCTGAGGCAGGAGGATCACGAGTTCAAAGCCAGCCTCAGCAATGGTGAGGCACTTGGCAACTCAGTGAGACCCTGTTTCTAAATAAAATACAGAAAAGTGCTGGGGATATGGCCCAGTGGTCGAGTGTTCCTGAGTTCAATCACCAGTACCAAAAAAAAAAAAAAAAAAAAAAAAAGTGGGGGGGACACTGGGGATGTGGCTCAGTGGTTAAGCACCACTGGATTCAACCCCCAGTACCATATATACATATATATGGAAACTGAGCTTTAAAGAAGTTATGGAACTAATCCCCAGGCAACACAGATGCTAACTGGTGATAGCAGGAATTCAAATTTAGGGTTGTCTGCTATTTAAGCCAATGATATTTTCGAATCTCTACACCTCTCCTTTCTTTGGGGTATGAGCCACTTTTATCATTGAAGAGTTTAGTAGTTAACTCTTGCTCCATAACAAATTACCACAATCTCAGTGGCTCAAGACAACATACATTTATTATCTGTGGGTCAGGAATCTGGGTACACCTTAGCTGGGTCCTCTGATTCCCTCAAGGTCAAGATGCCAGCCAGGGTTGGCATTCCATCTGAGGCTCTCTCGGGAAGGAGCTGCTCCCTGGGTCTTGGCAGCACTTGGTTCCCTGCAGGCTGTGGACTGAGGACCTTAGTTCTCTGTGAACCAGAGGCCACCCTCAGTGCTAGGTGGGCTTCTCTAATGGCAGCTTATTTCGTCAGCTCCATGAAGGGCGAGACTCAATAGACAGTCGCTAGCAAGATAGAAGCTGCAGTCCCATGTCGCACCATGATAGTGTCCCTCCACTGCCTTCACTGTATTCTGGTGCTTAGAAGCAAGTTGCAGGTCCCGCTCACACTTAAAAGGAGGAGATTGTTCCAGAATATGGATAAGAGCTGGTGAGGGAACATCTTAGAGTGTCTGCCACGGGGAGTTTTATCAAGTGCTCCATATTTTCCTTGACATTTTTATCACATCGTAAACTTGTCATAAAGCCCCCTGTCCAGGATAAGAGAAAAGCATATAATTATTTTTAAAAATATTTTTTTAAATCCCTGTATAAACTCCCAATGGTTATGTTTGTCTAATATTAGTTTTTTTTATTTTTTATTTTGTAATTGTAAATGGACAGGATGCCTTTATTTTATTTGTTTATTTTTATGTGGTGCTGAGGATTGAACCTAGTGCCTCATGCATGCTAGGCAAGTGCTCTACAACTGAGCCCCAGGCCCAGCCCCTCATATTAGTTTTTCTAAATGTTATTATTTATTACTTCTTAAGGCTTGAGCCTTAATTCTTATAAGTTGCATTATCACCTTGTTTCTGGAAATGAGCTCATTGCATAGAGGAACCCCAGGGAAGTGTGCCTTTAATGGGATCAGCAAGGTCATGAAACAAATATACAGCATCTGTTCCAACCCTGTGCACGTGCTCTAGTGGCCTTCCAGCCAAAGACTTTCCTGGGTCAGACAGGGGTTACCTCTGGAGGGAACTGCAAGCTGAAACGCCCTGTGGAAACGCTAGAACAGGCTTCTAGAGGTGCAGCCTTACAGGAAACAGAGAACAAAATACTCACAATGAGAAACTGGTTACAGGAATGATCACTTTTGTTGCTTTTTAGTGCTTGTCAAACCCCACTGTGCCAGTGGAATGTAGCCTGCCTGAATTATAGCAGCTTTTTAAAAGTCTTTTCTTCACTATCACCACATACATATGTCTGTGTGTATATATATGTATGCATGACACCTAAAATTTAGCACCATGAATTCTCACTGCTACTGCAAAACTGTGTTTCTTCTCAACCCTCTTGAAGTACACCACATCTCAAAGAGGCTTTGGAAGTCTTCCAGAGCCCGGTTATGCTGGGGGTGCAAACCCACCTATCTTCCGTCTCCCTGTAATTTCTTCAATAACTTCAGCACGGAGTGACATTGGTTTACCAAGGAAAAGCTAACAGATTTTTTTCTATAAATAACTGGTTGGCAGTGCTGTGGTGACAATTTATATAATAGAACTCATGCTTAAATAATAAGGTAACAGCTTTGGACTGTGAATTTTAAAATGTTTTATTGAAATGTAGACTGATTAGCAGGCAAGACTCTTCTTCTAATTATTTTAATTATAGGCTCTTAATGACTAGAAGCCATAGAAATAAAAACACGTCAAAATTACATTTTTAATGAAGTGGCACCTGGAAGCCTTGACTTCTCCTACACAAGTTGAGATGATCGATTGTTACCTGGAAACAAGGTATATCTGCATAGAAGTTAGGGAGGTGTTCATTGGGGGGATAGAATTATTTATGACCTGATTTTTCTGTGAATGCAGGTAGGATAAAGAAAACCCATAGTAACATAAAATGAGCAGTGGACTCAGAGTCAAGAGACTGATTTCCAGTTCTGTTAAACTGCTTGGCCGGGTGCCACTTCACCTTTCTTGGTCTCAGTTTTTCACATGTCAAACATGGAAGATGAAATTCACAGACTCTGAACGTCCTGATTTAATTCCATAACTCCATGATTTCATTATTGTATTATAAAGAAGAATAGCTGGGCACGGTGGTCCACACCTGTAATCCCAGCAGCTCAGGAGGCTGAGGCAGGAGGATCATGAATTCAAAGCCAGCCTCAGCAACTTAGCAAGGTCTTAAGCAACTAAGCCAGACCCTGTCTCTAAATAAAAAATAAAGAAAGGGCTGAGGATGTGGCTCAGTGGTTGAATGCCCTTGGGTTCAATCCTTAGTACCCCCCCAAAAAGAGAATAATATACCTTTAGGGAAAATAGATGGAGCATATCTGTTATTAAATATTAATTCATATGCACACATAGTAATAGGACTTCTTAGGGAATTTAGAAAAACTAAATTGGACCTGTACCCATGTGCCCAACACTGAGCTATGTACCAGGTACGCGTAGGTGGGTAAGGCTGCAGGCATCCATCCATCCATTTGGTCATTCATTTCCTAAGCAAATACATATCTGCATATAACAGAGAAACTTTCACTGATAAGGTAACACATGAAGAGAAATCTAACGAGAATGAGAGATGAGCCATATTGATTGCCTTGTGGGAAAGCATTTCAACACAGAAAGAATAAACCAAGGGCTCTAAGGTTGGAGACAGTTGTTTTGTTCAAGGATGACCAAAGCAACCGATGGAGTCACCAAGGTCACGTAGGCATAAAAAAAGTATCAGTTTTTAGCACAAGTTTGCATTTCTATCTGTCTTCAGCCATCATCTCTACACATATGTCTCATCTGTCACTCTATCTCTTTTTTTTTTTTAGGAATTCCTATTAGGGCCATGCTGGTATGGTTAAGATATTTTCTGTTTCCTAACTGACATTTCATAGTTTTAATCTCCTTATCATCCTAGGTTGCATCCTGGGTGAGTTTCTCAATAGCATTTTCCAATTCTTAATTATCTGTTCAAATATTTTTAAAAAAAATTTTTTTAGTTGCAGATGGACACAATACCTTCATTTTAGTTATTTATTTTTATGTGGTGCTGAGGATCAAACCCAGTGCCTCACACGTGGGAGGCAAGCCCTGTACCACTGAGCCACAACCCCAGTCCTCCTTGTGATTTTTAATTCAGTGATTGCATTTTTTTTCTTCCCAGAATTTCCTATTAGTTATTTTTTTTTATATCTACTGGTCCTTGTTTCATCCAATTATTTTGTTTCGAATTTCATGTTCTTTTTAATGAGAGCTAGTCCCTTCCCTCATCTCTTTTGAGTATCTTAGACATACCCATTTTCAGGACATTTTTTTGTTAATTTATTGTTTTCATTTTATCTGTAGTAGATATAACTCCTAGTTTAATTTTGGGTTTGTGTGCATTTGTTTGTTTGTTTGTTTTTGGTACTGGGGATAGAACTCAGGGACACTCTATCACTGAGATACACTCCTTTTCATTTTTTATTTTGAGACAGTGTCTCAGTAAATTGCTGAGGCTGACCTCAAACTTGCCATCTTCCTGCCCCAGCCTCCCCAGTGCTGGGATTACAGCCCCTTTATGTTTTTCTTCTTAGTTTTTTTCCCATGTGGTTTAGAGTTCTGGGTTGGAGGCTCATTGTGAGTAGGAAGTCTTATGGTTCTCTTTCTAGGTTCCCCCAGACTCCATCAATTTTGTGGTTGCTTTCTCTTGGCCCCTCAGGTCCCAGTGTATAGTTTCAGCCTTTTGTTTTGGTTTGGTTTTTGTTTGTTTTCTCCCCTCTAGCAGTTTAGAAGCTCCTGTCCATTGAAATTGAAAAAGATCCAGTTGTCAACCCAGTGGGCCACTTGACGTGTCCTTCATTATTTTCCACCTTTCAATACACTCAGATGGGGGGGGGGGGGGGGTGGTGGCACACACCTGTAATCCCAGCACTTGGGAGGCCGAGGCAGGAGGATCGCAAGTTCAAAGCCAGCCTCAGCAATGGCGAGGCACTTAGCAACTCAGTGAGACCCTGTCTCTAATAATACAAAAAAAAAAAAAAAAAAAAAAAAAAAAAAAAAAAATAGGGCTGGGGATGTGGCCCAGTGGTTGGGTGCCCCTGAGTTCATTCCCCCGTACCAAAAAAAAAAAAAAAAAAAAAAAAAAAAAAAATACACTCAGATGCATCCTCTCTGAGCTTCAGGCAAGGATCCACGGCAGCCTTTCTTCACTCTCCTTTCATAGGTGGGGGTGTCCTTACAAGTGCTAGCTCCACTCAGTGAAACTGGCTTTATGTGCCCTGCCCTGTGCTTAGGGCACATTGATCCCTGTTACCATAGCAGATATTACCAGTTCACAGCCTGTGCCCGTGGCCACACCTAGCAGCCCGTGCTTCAACCTTGCTTATAATTTTGGAGTTTTGCTTTGTTTCAAGTCCTAAAAAGATTTGATTTAATTTTTTGAGCATGGCCATTGTATTTAAGTTTCTTGTAAAATATTTTAATCTCCATTGTTATGTGTTTGATGTTTGGAGCCCAGGGACAGGGTGTGGACATAACAGTGTGTACTTATATACCATCTTCAATAGCATTCTGTTCAGGAGGAATCTGAGGTACAAGATAGGCCTATCTAAGGTACACTGAGGCCCCGCTTGGCAGGGTGATATGCACCTAAAATATCAGTGACTTAGGAGGCCAGGGCAGGAGGATTGCAAGTATGAGGCCAGCTTCAGCAATTTAGTAAAACTCTGCTTCAAAAAATAAAAAGGGCTGGGATGTAGCTCAATGGTAAAGTGTCCCTAGGTTCAATGGTTTAATCCCTAGTATCAGAGAGAGAGAGAGAGAGAGAGAGAGAGAGAGAGAAAGAGAGAAGAATAAAAAATAAACAAAGAAAAAATGTAGCCACTGAGTAGGCTGAGTGAAAGTATAAACCCAGAGCCAAAGTCAAGAATACGTGCACAGGGAAGAAAGAGGCAATTAATTTGGCAAGAGAGAACAACAGAAGTTGGGACCTAGGGGACCCCAAAGCCAGAGTTAGATGCCCCTGGCACGTACTTCAGGAACTGGCTGTACTTCTTCTGATCACATCCTCATCCCTTTGTAATTGCTTGAATGCAGAACCATGTGTCTCTTGCTCACCTTGCACAGGGTCTGACAGACTAGGTACTCAACAACAAGTGTGTAATAAATGAATAAATGTAGGGCAGATAAATTTAAGTGTGGGGGGAAATGCATTAATTACACAAACTGATAGAAACCCCTGCTCTGCTGCTTTCTTCCCATCAAGGCCTCAGAGTCCATCACCCAGGCTCAAAACCACACAACAAATGCTCCACTTGAAAGTCTCCTACAGCTTCGCAGGCACAACATACAGCTATCTATTTTTCAATTCTCATCTCGTAAACCTCTCTGCAGTGTGCTCACATCCTTGGCTTTGGCGGCACCACACTGTCCTGTCCTGGAGGCTTTGTGACAGCTACTAGGTTGGACAGCTGAAGACACACATACCGGTTATAAGCAAGACTTTGGCCGAGAGCCTGAATGGGGAGTGACCTGACAAAACCTGTGCTTTAGAAAATCAGATGTGAACGCGAGAGGCAGGGCAGACTGGAAAGGGCCGGATTGGAGGCAGGGAGAAGGCTTCAAGTCAATTGCAGCTAACTCGGCCTCACAGGTCTGTCAGGGATCTTTCTTGCCCATGAGGCATTTCCTGATTACAGGTCTCCTTAGTGCTCCGTTTGCTGCCTAGGATACCAGTCCCTCTTCCTAGGACAAGGCCCCTCTGAATGACACTTTGTATAATCTTGCCAGACCGGTGCTCTGGGACTAGTTCTTGTCTCTGACACCCCAGCCTGCTGTCTGAGATACTGGTATATGTGAGTAAGTCTCTGGAGAATGGCTGCCTCCCGACTCATCTCCCCTACAGGCTATCCTCCTGCTCCCCAGTGACTTCTTTCCCCCTACAGTTCAACCAGCTTCAGTGCCAGCAGTCTATAGGCAGAGACCAGGCAGTGATGCGGGGCCACGGTTTGCTCTGGCATGGGACACTATGAGAGGCCCTGGGGGACAGGCCTGCCATAAATTCAGACCCCCCCAGTGACTTCTGAAGTGAGGCCTGTGACTCTGACTGGAGCTGGAGTAGTAGGCAAGTGATCTAAACTAGGTCTCAGGAAGGGGGTCCCCAAGATAGAAACCCTATAGCAATCCTGGAGTACAAGATGATGGGGATATAGTGAATGGTACAGAAAGCTTCTTTTTTTTTTTTTTTTTTTTTTTTTTTTGGTACCAGGGATTGAACTCAGGGGCACTTGACCACTGGGCCACATCCCCAGCCCTTTTTTGTATTTTATTTAGAGACAGGGTCTCACTGAGTTGCTAAGTGCCTCGCCATTGCTGAGGCTGGCTTTGAACTCACGATCCTCCTGCCTCAGCCTCCCAAAGTGCTGGGATTACAGGCGTGCGCCACCGCGCCCGGCGGTACAGAAAGCTTCTTATTCAAATGGAGGCATAGGCCAGGGCTGGACTCTCAGGTGACCAGAAATTCCTACTCTCTGAGGTCCAGATTGGTTACAAGAATGACTGCAAGGGCTTAGTTTATAGGTACAAATGGCCTAGCTATTTGGATCAGAGTTAGGAACCAGGCATAGAGTAGTGTGTGTGTGTGTGTGTGTGTGTGTGTATTCTATATATAATACACCAATATAATTCATATATAGTGAGTTATTTTTGTATATCAAACTGTTACAGGTACAAAGATTGTGACTCAGAATCTTCTCTCCCTCCAGGTTCTTTCTTATTCTAAAATTGTTGCCATGTAGTACTCATGTCCTTTTTTGAGCTTCCTGAATTGCTTGAGAGCTTCTTTCCTAGGGCCTGGCTGAGGAGAGTACAGACCACCTTTGAAGGCAGTAGTCAACAAATGACTCACATAAAATGATGATTTTTCTTCTAGCAGCCCATCTGGGTAGAAGCCCTGATTCACTGTACTCAAAAATTTTTTCTTATTCCTTCCTTCCTTCCTTCCTTCCTTCCTTCCTTCCTTCCTTCCTTCCAAGTTGCCTTATCTAAGTCCTGGCCCCTTGAGTGACACTTCTCCCTCTTCATTTCTCCCCATCATTTCTTTTATTATTTTTTTTCCAGTGGCAATGGAGTATCTTCCCTAACAACCTACACTGTTTGGAGTTGGGAAGGGGAGAAGGGCCTGGAACCCCGGGACTGGGTCCAGGAGTCCCACATCAGGAGACTCACTCAACGTGCTCTGCCGGAGGTGCCTGACCGTGTTTTTCTGTTGCTGCTACTCTTTCCCAACACATTAGGGGAACTCAGGCATTTTATCCCATTGAGGTAATTGATTCATCATCTGGTTCAAATCCCTGCATTTCCCGAGTTGATGATACAAGTCATTAAAAAAGCAGGAAGCTGGCTCTGCTACAAGAAACTGACAGTGATTTCATGTTCTTTTAGACTTATCTCATCGTGACCTCTGAGTCCAAAATCACTCGCACGCCTCCTGGCTTTGAGTTTCACCTTTATTTTGCTTCGAATCATAGTTGATTGTGTCATGTGCTCACACTGGAAATTCTCTTCTGGAGACTGGCTTATATGGCTTGAAAGAGAGACAGACATGTTTTTCTCTCCCTTCTGCCTCCTTCCCCCTCTCTGCCTTTCCACTCTTTGCTCTTCATCACGGTTTGTATGGTGTTCCGTACAGGCTATTTCAGGAGACACTATTCTTTCAACCCAAATGGTTTGGTTGCTTTAGAAAGGGTAAAAAAGCTTAAAAAAAAAAAAAAAAAAAGTGATTCATTGACTCCTCTTCAGTGGCTCCCTCCTACCAGTGTGCCAGATCCCGAGCCACTGTTTACAAACACCCAAGAGTAAATTCATTCCCCTCCTGTGACTTGTGTAACCGAGGATGGAATTTTCAGTCTTTCGCACTAACTTTCCCCTTGTGGTGCTCAGCAGCCATTCATTGTACCTGTGATTAATTAACGACGAGCCCTTTATTGGAAACCTGGTAACTGGGACAAGGCTTATGTGGAAAAGATCCCCCAATAGTACCTGTGTGAGCGCCGCGAGGAGCAAAGGACACATGAGCTGTGCAGAGTGTAGCTTTATGTAACTAAATCATTCCCTCCAGCCTCGCTCAGGCTGCTGTTCCTTCCCTGTTCACTTCCGTCCCTTGGTATAATCTGTGAAAAAGGTTCTTGTGACTTGTCAGGGCTCCTCTGTGCCCGTGCCCGTCTTGGAGCAGGCTGGGCTTTCGCTCTTATCTCCTCTCTTCCTCTTTGCAATCTGTAAACAGCCGGGTCCTTCCCCAGCCCTCGGGTTTTTGTGCCTTTCCTGGGAGTTCTCTTATCTCTGATTACTTTGTGTGCCCCTTTATTCATCTCAGTGTTGTTGCACAAAAAAACTCTTTAGAAGAGGCTGTGGAGTGGTTTCCTGCTGCTTCCTGTTGTGAGGTTCGGGGCCTTTTTAGTTTGCTTTGTTCTTCAAGTGTTTTGGAACATGGCTGGTGGAATCACTGAGGAGGCTGAGTGGGCCTCGCTGCCCTTCTTCACCCTGCCTCTCAGGCTCCCCATCCTTGCAGCTTGCCCTCTCCCGTCTGTTTCATCGGGCCATTGTCTTCCCACTGACACGGCCCTGGATCTCATTCCCACAGGCCACCTGTGCTTCCCAAAATAAACAGGGGACAAATTCAACTGGAGTTGAATGCCAGCTCCCGTGGATGCCAGGCCCCACTCTAGGTGCTGGTAACATAGAGATAAATGGGACTCAGTCCTAGAGATCTAGGAGCTCACAGCCTCCAGCGGACCATGCACTTCCAGATTCAACAGCTGTCATTCTGTCATTGATGAGGGTTATGACAGCTGCATGCATGGACTAGGGGAGCACACAGGAGGACCCCAGATGACTCTCCAGTAAAAACATGGGAAAGAAAAGTTAAATTTTAGAAATAATGCTGGTAAGTTCCGACAACTGGAGGGGGCTGGGAAGAGAGGGTCTTGGAGGATGTGCTATTTGAACTGTCTTAAATATTGAATAATAGCCGGGCGCGGTGGCGCACGCCTGTAATCCCAGCATTTGGGAGGCTGAGGTAGGAGGATCGTGAGTTCAAAGCCAGCCACAGCAATGGCGAGGCACTTAGCAACTCAGTGAGACCCTGTCTCTAATAAAATACAAAAAAGAGCTGGAGATGTGACCCAGTGGTCAAGTGCCCCTGAGTTCAATCCCCAGTACCAAAAAAAAAAAAAAAAAAAAAAAAAAAAAAAAAAAAAAAAAAAAAGATTGAATACTAGAGGATGATTGTATGTATGCCAGCACTAACAAGTAGGAATTTTCCAGCTAAATGAGGAAGGCAAGGTTGTCATTGATAGAGGACAAATCGAGTTGCAGGAGCACAGAGGCATGAGAGAGTGCAGGTGCTCAGGGTACAGTCAGGGTGGCAGGGTGATGGGCCCTGCTGGGGTAGTGGGTACTGTGGGTGGAGAAGCTGGGGAGGGCAGGGGAGAATGGGAGGGTCCAGGGGAGAGCTGCCTGGGATGCCCATGTAGGGTTGGTGTGAGGACCAGGTAGATATGGGGCAGTATTCCCTTCAAGTAGCCAGAAGATATTCTAAAGCAATGTGTTTTCAAACCTTTGGGCCACAACCCACAATTTTTTTTTTTTTTTTTCAGAGCAAACCAATATACACACATTGAAGATTTACTCTTACTATTCATGATTCACTCTTATGCTTTCTATTTCATCCTGTCCTATTTCTCCCCTTCCCATTTCACCTTTTACAAATTCTACTCATGACTATCTAAACTGATCTCGTGACCCAATGTGACATAGCTCCAAATATAAAACTGATCTAAAGGGTGAGTGTAAGTTGAGGAGGGAAACACATTTTGAATGGTAACCAGAGTGGAAGAGACTAGGAACTGGTCAGGGGAAAGAGAACAGGGCCCAAATTTCAGGATATAGTTGGTGTACCAGGCAAGGATTTTTACAATGTGAAGAAAGGGATCCTGTTTTTACAGGGATGGCTGGAGTGGGCTGGTTCGCTTGACTTATGGAGCTTAGGAAGATGATGAAAGACTTTGTATGTTAAGTTAAGGAGTTCTGCCTTTTTGCAGAGGAAGTTAGAGGCATTGAACAGTTTTAAGTAGGTGTATCAGTTAGCTAATGCTGAATAACAAACACCCCAAAACTTAGAGATTTAACAAACTTTGATTGATTTTCACTCCTAGTTGGCAAGGTAATTCTGCTGCTCTGTGTTGGATTCACTATGCATTTCCAGGCAGCTGCAGGTCAGCTGGGACTTTGCTTATCTACAGTGGCCTTGCCTAAGACAAATAGGGCTCTCCTCCAAATGTCTCCTCCGTCCCTCCCAGGCTAATGTGGGCCCACTCTTGCCGAACTTGCTGGGGTCCAAGAGAGGATGAAACATGCAAGTGTCCTTTTAAGCCTCTGCTTGTACCTGGTTTGTTATTATTCCCCTGACCAAAGAAAGTCACATGCCCGAGTCTAGAATAAGCATGAGAAAGCACTCACTGGTACAGAGAGTCTTGAAAAAGTGGGCATGGATGCAATCAGTCATCACAGTAGAGAGGAAATCGGGTCAGATTTGTTTTAGGAAGATCACCTTGGCCACTCTGGGTGAGAGGGAGGTGATGCTAGAAACAGGGAGGCTGGATGGGAGGGAGTGCTATTGATCCAATGAGAGATGGTGAGGGGTCAAACTAAGGGAGTGGGGCTGGGAAGAAAGGGATTGCTTCTTCCCTCCTGAGGTCAGAACCAATGGAGAGACAAACACCTGGGTTAAACAGAGAGCTGATCAGAAAATACGGCAGATTCTGTCCCTCGGGATCACTGCTCCCCACAGGCTCATGACAAAAGGGACAGAAACCAGAATGAAATCTTGCAGCCTATAATAGGTTGGCTCCACCCAATCAAGAGAGTGTCCAGTCAAGCAGGAGTGAGTGAAGGGCCAGGGATGACGTGTGCAGGGGTCACGTGCTTTTCCAGTAGAGGCCCAGAGAATGAGCATTTTACATTTGGGAGGCCATTGGGTCTCTGCTGCAACTATAGAGTTCTGCCTTCCTAGTCCCAAGGCAGCCACAGGCAGTAGGGTTGTGACTGTGTCACAATAGAAATTTAGGTACGGACACTGAAATCTAAAATTTTGTGTGCCAAAAAGTATTTCTCTTTTGATTTATTTTCGGCCATTTAAAAAATGTTAAGAACCATTTTCAGCTCATGAGCTGCACAAAAGCAGTGTAGGTTGCATTTCATTTGCAGATCTCTGCTATAGTGCAATCCTTCCACAGGAAAATACCAAGTTAGGAGAACAGCATTCCTCCAGGTCAATTGTAACCCAAGGAGGGGAATTTTTCAGGCCAGCATTGTTCCTGCATCACAGAAAATAGCTCCCCAATCCAACCACCAACTGCTGGGGATCAAACCTAGGGATGCTTGCCCTTTTACATTTTTATTTTGGGACAGGGTTTCCCCAAGTTGCTGAGGCTGGCCTCAATTGTGATCTTCCTGCCTCAGCCTCCCAAGTAGCTGTGATTACAGACATGTGCCACCATGCCTAGCACAGGAAATTACTTTTATGATGAGAATTTCAACTGAGTCAGAGGGGCTAGGAGATAGGAAAGGAAGGAATGCTATTAACATTTATTGGTATCTCTGTGCAATATACCTTGCATATGGTATTAACAATTTCATCTTAGATAATCATTAGATAATCATCTTAGATAGTTTTTATGACCCCCCCCCCAATTTGCTAGTGATGAAACAGATTTCAGAGAGGTTAATTAACTTGCCCAAGGCCACACAGCAAATAAGAGCAGAGTTGTTTTTAAATCTAATGCCTTTTCCCCCAGGACTCTGGTATTTTGGTAAGATGAGACTTCTGTAGCCTCCATCTTTCACCAGGCTCTTCAGAGGATTGTGTCCTAACCCAGAATGGCCAGCCAATGGCAAAGTTTTCAAAATACCAGATATCCACAAGTAAAACAAAAAGAGAACCAAGATATTCACTCACATGTTTCTGGCTCCCAAGTGCCCCTCCCTGTCCAAGTTTTAGCCTCTTTTTCTTCAGATGGGCAAAGACTCCCAAGTAGATGGGGTTTCTTATTTCTCCTTTTGTGCCCTTACACAGCACAGTTTTTAAAACATTGAGGTAGCCGGGCGCGGTGGTGCATGCCTGTAATCCCAGCACTTGGGAGGCTGAGGCAGGAGGATCGCAAGTTCAAAGCCAGCCTCAGCAATGGCGAGGCACTTAGCAACTCAGTGAGATCCTGTCTCTAATAAAATACAAAAAAGGGCTGGGGATGTGGCCCAGTGGTCGAGTGCCCCTGAGTTCAATCCTGGTACCAACAACAACAACAACAAAGACACACATAACAAACAAACAACAACAAAAGCATTGAGGTACAAGTCATATAACATAAAATTAACCCATTTCAAAATATTCAGTTTAGTGGCATGTAGCCCATTTACCGCATGGCAGAACCATCCTCTCTGCTGAGTGCTGAACTTCCTGCACACTTTGCCTTGGGTTTGATAGATGTTTATCAACCACACACCAGACAGTTCATTTCTTGAGGCCAATGTCTGTGTGCATTTCATCTACCTACTCTGAGATTCTCTTGTAAACATTCCTAAGATGCTCTGCAAATCCTACTTGAATGGAATTCCAGGCACTTTCTTCCCAATTCCTTCTGGGCAGCACTTTTGAGGCTGGATTTGGGATCAGAATCTAGGCTCCTTCCTACCAAGTACCTTGTTCTACTACTGAGCC
Source organism: Tamias sibiricus (assembly GCA_025594165.1). Taxonomy (NCBI): domain Eukaryota; kingdom Metazoa; phylum Chordata; class Mammalia; order Rodentia; family Sciuridae; genus Tamias; species Tamias sibiricus. The sequence goes on along the minus strand of CM046658.1, from coordinate 103,972,417 downwards.
AAAATACAAGTTTCATGGTGAAGCAAATTCTCTGTCCTATCTTCTCTGAAGATGTTCTTTTCATCTCTTTTCATCTGACTGCACATTGCCCATGTGGATATTAATTTGCATTGAGCTCTGGTTAAATTTTAAATGTGCCTCCAAATTTATATTCTGTTTCTACACGAACAACCACAAATCTGAATATTGAGACTCATTAAATAATTAATTTTTCTAGGATTTCTTCCACTTTGAGAACAGCAAATTTCATAAATACATAAATATGAATTGAGAACTTATACATTGAGGCAGATGATACGTGTTTGACAACTTTGGCACAAAATTAGAAAAAAATAGAGCATTATGTTCTTAAAATTATAATGTATTAATCAAGAGGTTTAATTAAAAAAGAAGAAGAAGAAGAGGAGGAGGAGGAGGAAGAAGATACTAACCTATTTTGCACATTCTACAAATTGTCAGATGGAAAGTAGATCTTCCAGTTATTGTTTTAGAGTGTTTTGGTCCCTGGAAATAGCTGTAAATTAGACCCATTCACCACTGGAAATCTCAGAGTTTTCTGCATTACAATTCTATATAATTTACATGCTATGCAAATCATGCTCCACTGAATACCATCTAATGCATTTATTCTTCTTCAAAATTAGCTAAACACTGCCTTCTCTTCTGCTAAATCCATCTCCCTGCAAAGGCAGGTGTAAGGACAGTTTTCTGACATGTGCTATTGCTTATTAGCTCCTCTTTGCCAAAAAGTGTATGACTGGACAATGGTTAAAAAAAAAAATCTGTGGGGCCTCATTTCACAAAAACCTAATTTAAAATCTGGATGATGCTCATGGTGTGTGGAAGGGAAGGGAGAACAGAGGCCAAGTTTCCTGGAGGGGGAGGTAGGGACTTAGGAACAGAACACAGAGGCGCAAGGACTTGACTGACTTATTTTGCTATGGCTTTCTTTTAATGGTTATGAGAAATTGAATTAATTCCAGAATAACATTTCTCATCCTTCATCAATCTAATCGTCATCTGTACCTACTAGTATCACTGGGCTGATTGCATTATTAAGATGTGTCGGAAGGCAGTCATTCTAAATCTCTGATCTTCAGTTACGCTGTTTGATGGGAAGGTACTGGCATAAACAGAGGATTATTTATGTCTTTAGACCCAGATAGGCCAGGCTTAGCAGCAACTGCACCAAGAAACATTGCCTCGCAGCTGAGCAAAGAGAGAAAGAGGTTTTGACTTCTCTCCTGCAAGAGCTGCAGCAGTGTGAAAGTGCTTTGCAGGAGCAATTTTACTGGGAAAGGGTCCCAGAGCTCAATTAGGAAGTGATCAACCTCATCATCAACAATTCTTATGCTGTAACCACCATGGAAGCCCTGTCCATACCTTTGAAGTTAGGAGCCTAGCAGGAGGAAGCTGTTTCAAGAAGGAACAACAGGGCTGGGGTTGTGGCTCAGTGGTAGCGCACTTGCCTAGCATGTGTGAAGCACTGGGTTCGATTCTCAGCACCACATATAAATAAGTAAAATAAAGGTCCATTAAAAAAAGACTTAAACAAAAAAGGAGCAACACACAACAGGTCTGTATGTTTGACATGTTGAGCCAAGAACAGACACCATTGCGTGGACCCCACCCTTTTGTCTCTCATGTGGTGGAATAAGGAATGTGACTTAGTAGACAACAATCAAGGCTCTACAGTCAGAGTGTAGGACCCAGCCTTTCTGTTTTAGCCATATGAACTTGGGTAAGGTAAGCTTTCTAAACCTCAGTTTCCACATTTGTAAAATGGGGACAAAGATTACTATTCACTGCACAGAGTTGTTCAAGACTTAAACCACACAAAGGGACTGCGAATAATGCTCAGGAAATGCTAGTGACTGTGAACCGTCAGTCACCTTCTTCTCTCCCTACTTACCAGGACTGGAGTAACCACCTGATTTATCTAACCCAAGAGAAGTCTCCCCTACCTCTCTACTAGAAGTCTTTTGGAAGGACCCCAAGTGTAGCTGCACATTAAATATCTAGGCAGAGACTGTGTACATGCCTAGACTCCCATTTTAAAGTCTTAGATTTATTTTTAACTGATACACACAAACATAAATGTGGCCCATATTTATGGGGTACCATGTGATGTACTGAGACATGTATAAATTTTCATGTTTAAATCAGGGCAAACATTTCTAGCTCTGAAGTTATCATTTCTTTTTGGTGAAAACATTCAAATTCTTCCCTCTTTTTGAAATAATACAGTACATTATTATTACCTATAATCACCCTACTATACCATAGCACACCGGAACGTCTTGTTCCTTTTTAACTAAAGAATCCCACTTTAGGGGGGTGAATACCAGGGATTGAACTCAGAGCCACTTGACCACTGAGCCACATCCCCAGCCCTATTTTGTATTTTGTTTAGAGACAGGGTCTCATTGAGTTTCTTTTACTTTTACTGAGGCTGGCTTTTAACTCACAATCCTCCTGCCTGAGCCTCCTGAGAGGCTGGGATTACAGGTGTGTGCCACCATGCCTAGCTAAGACTCCCATTTTTGAAGTGGGTTTGATTTTTATAACTGGGATAATGCCTCAATGCATGGGTTATGTTCTTTGGTGCCAATAAAAATATATAAAAAGCTTATATTTCTTCTCTGTATCTTTAAATCTCTGACAGATATTCTTCCTGGTAATGACTGGCCCTGACACATTTCCAGGTAAGTCTCATTTTTCAGGAAAGAAATGAAATGACCTAGACGTTTAACATAGGTGATAGACTTTTACAGTGATGGTCATCAGTGGATCCTGCCTCTCGCCCCACCCATTTGGATAGCGCCTACCCACATGGACTCTGGACTTGGCCACATGACTTGCTTTGGCTGATGGAACACTAGCAAATTTGACAGAAGCAGAGACTTGATGTATACTTGCCAACTGGGCTTGACTCTCTTGTTGCTGAGAACTTCTCTGGCACCCTGTGAAAAAACCCAAGCCAACCTTCTGGAGACAGTGACCTAACTAACATCCAGCGCCAACCCCCATACATATGAGCAAGGCCATCCTGGACTGCCCGACCCCATCTGAGCTGCCAGATGATTGCAGCCACATGAATGACTCTGGCAAAACCAGTCCCAGAAAAGACCAGCTGGGTCCAGTCCTAATTGTTGACCTCCAGAATAAGAAACTAATAAAATGGTGGTTGTTTTAAGCTACCAAGTGCTGGAGTGATGATGTGTTAAAGAAATAGATAACTGATACAATTTACAATTTATAGATACAGTGACAGTTATTTGTGTCTTCCTCTTTTCTGTGTTTGTAGCAAAGGCGTTTTTACTGCATGATAGAAGATGGAGATTCATTTATAGCAAATACAGAAAGCCCATTTATTCATTTATTTGATTTTGGATACATAGGAAGAGAAGTGGATCTGTGCAATTTTCCAAAAGTTGCAACAGAATCTTCCGCCTGAACACAATGAGAATTTCTGAATGGCATGAGAGATTTGCTGGCAGCAAGGACATGCTGTGCCCCTGGGAATAACTCCCTGACATCACACTGTGCTTGCAGCACCGACTCCTCCTCCTGACACTTAGCATGCATGATTACACAGGCGTTTTCAGCAGTTTTTGAGGAACATAGATTTTCATCTGGCAAATGGATTCTGCCGAGTGATTGAGTAAAATCTGGGGGACACAGTTGAGGAAGATGGCTGCATAATTTACATTTACGACAAGGAAGTGAGTGGGGAATTAACTTTGAAAGAATCTGAAGGGCTCAACATAATGAGAAAAGAAATGGATGGACGCAGAGCAGAGAGATAATACTTAAGTCTCTGACTTCTCTGCTGTGCTGGCCCAACATTTGGGTGAAAAATAATACACAGCTGTCACTATTCAACTTTCCCTAGCAAACAAACAAACGAAAAGCACAAGCAGACTTGGAAGGGGGTTGAGGTCTTACATTAAGGTGACATCAAAATCATCAGGATTGTGTGTCAGGGAGGTGGAAATGTAAACTGAAAATTTCAGGATCCCGTGAAGAAGGCCAGACTTCATTAAGCACTTCTCACAGGAATCCAAGAGACATATTAGTTAGACACTTTGTTCTGGAGAAGATGCTGCAGATTTGAATAGATCCTGGTGGTGACAACAGAAGGTAGAGAAGGAAACACCTAGGAGGCAACGCACGGGCTTCATTCAGCTTCCCTCAAACAATCACAAAATATATACATATATGTACATATGTGTGTGTGTGTGTGTGTGTGTGTGTGTGTGTGTGTGTGTATTTTCCCCCCTATTGGGTACTCCTCCTTGAGATGGGAAAAGACTTTGCCTGGGAGATAAAAACGATAATTTAAGTACACAAAACAGGGCAAGGCCACTATTGTTTTCCAGGATTTACTTCCGTTCATGCAGCGTGGTACTTCAGTTCTCTCTACACAGCCCCAGTACTTGGAGTGAAATGCTGGCTCCTCTGGGAGGGACGTGTGATCTAACTAAGCCACCAGCACCTTCTAAGGAGGGTCACTAGAGCCAATGAAATGCATAAGACTTTTGGGCCAGAAGCAGGCACTGCTGCTCTTCCAGAAGCCAAGGCTGGCTCCGCCATTTTCCAAACCATTTGCACTTAGAGTCTAGGATAAAAGCCAGAAAAGGGTGGAAGAGAGCCATAGAAGGTGGGACGTTATTTGAGTTTTGAATCCAGCCACATCTAAAACGATGCTTCGCCACTGGATGTCTCATTTACATAGACCGATAAATTCCATTTTTGCCTAAGTTAATTTGTATTAGATTTTCTGTCACTTGCTACCAAGAGAATACTAACTATTCAACCCTTATTGAATTTTTTAATCTATAAAAATGGGGAAATTCTGCTAGAAGATACATCTATCCGCAGCCTACAATTTTGATTTTAAGAAAAGAATGGGGGAGGAGGAGCCTTATAATATTCTGAGGCAAAACAGGTACTTCTAGATAAACTACCTCTCATGCTTGTAATCAATACAATAAAATTTACTGATTGCCCACTGTACTTTAAGCTTGTGCTGTTTTTTTCCTTTCTGCATCATCATGGAAAGTCTATCATCCCGTTGAATGGCATTTACATCATGGGTAGAAATGTACCCTTGAACACAAATTGCTATAGTGATCAGCGTCTGGTAACAGAAAAAACAAAGTGAGAAAAATATGTTCTCATCTTTTAAATAGCACTTATTGGACCTGTGTAAACATAGTCTATACCTATTCTAAATATTGCCTAATACTGTGTTTTTAACTAGAGTTATGCACGCATGAAATATCCTTGGCTTGCAAATTTTCTATTAACTTGAACATACTGGGAACAGCAATGAAGTGCTAAAAATGCCAAATAAATTAATGGCTTTGTGCTGTCCCAGTGAAACATGTCCACTAACATTTAGAATTCCACGTCCCAGGACATCACTCGTGCCTGCTGACTTAAGCTGAAAGGCCTGGAACATACTGGGTGAATTGGGCCATTTCTTAAGTCTCTCTATTGGGCTTTTGTTTTTCTCTTCCATTTCTTTTTTTCCCCTCATTCCATCTTTTTCTGTCCTTTATACCCAATTTCCTGGGATTAATTTAGGATGTTATTTTTAAGAGACCAGAAAAGTGTTATACATATGGAATAAGTTAAGATGTATCATGATGAGTTTCATATTTCTCAGGTAAAAAGACCAAATGTACTAAATATCTATGTCTTGTTTAAAATATTCATGTGACATCAATGTTTATTGGCCTTATGATCCATTGTTTCCTGTGTCTGAGAGAAACCTCTCAGGCCATGTGCAAGGTTAGTGTGGTCAGAATCAAAGTCAGGCCAGGGAACTGCACTGAGGCTCCCCCGTTCATATTGTTCCTTGGATGGGGTCTGTCAGAGAAGGTGGAGTGTCTGTGCCAACGAGGCATGGCCCTCTCTGAGGTCCTTCAGGTCTTGTGCAATCTCACATCACTAGAAGCCCTAGTTCATAGTATTCCCTTTGTCATGAAAATAAGGGCCTGGATTTACATGGGAGTGTAGTCCATTCAAGCATTTGCTTGCAGGCCTACCCCGGGCAGTCATTTCATTCCTCCACAAATATTTGCTAAGTACCCACTGTATGCCAAGTTCTGAGATAGTCAGGCACTGGAAATATTTACCTGCTCTGCAACCTCTCCTTATCAGTGTTCTCCAAGGGCTTTTAATGCATCACATCTGTCCTTAGTCTCATTCCTTACCCCGCCCAAAGGACAGTGACAGCAGCACTCATCTTTCACCTCTGCACTCTCTACCCTGGTAAGGAGGGTCTCCCTAGTGCTGGACTCTCAGGTAAGCGATGATCCTTCATTTCTCCTCCTTTCCTCACTCACCACACCCAATGGTCTACCACGTCCAATATTTGTCCTCCTCCTAACACAGCTCATGTCAATAGACCTCTCTATTCCCATTATCTTCAGACCCCCAACATCTCTTTATACACCTCCCTCAAGTGACTCCAATCACTATCTACATGCTGCTGCCAAAGTGAATTTTTTTTCCTTCTTTTTTTCGGTACTAGCGATTGAACCCAAGGAACACTTTACTGCTGAGCCACATTCCCAGCCCTTTTTATTTATTTATTTTTTTATTTTGAGACAGGCTCTTGCTAAGTTACTCAGGGCCTCACTAAGATGCTGGGATGGTTCTCAAACCTATGATTCTCCTGCCTCAGCCTCCCAAGTCACTGGGATTACAAGCAAGCACCACCGCACCCAGCTCAAGTTAATTTTCTAAAATACAAATCTGGCTGTGTCACCTCCTTGCCTACAACCTCTCATGGCTTCCTCCCTGCCTCATAGGATCAGTGCCCATCTTCTTTGTATAACCAGGTCCTTGTGCTCTGGATTCTATCTTTCCAGCCTCCTCTCCTGGTACTTTCCCACATACATTGCTCTCTTCTTTCATCTGGCCTCACATCAAATGCCTCTGGGCCTTTGAACATTGTTTTCTCTGTTTCTCAAATCCTGAGAGCTTCTATTTTCTAAGCATCCTTCAAGAGTCCGCTGGAGGTGCACTCTGTGAGGCCTGGCTTTTCTCCGGAGAGTTGTTAGTGCTTCTCTCCATGCTCTCAGAATCCTTGAGGCGTGTCTTCACTAGCTTGTTTAATATCTGTTTGTGATGATCTGTTCGCATATGGATCTGCACTATTAGCCTGTGAGCCCCTTAACACGTCTTGTTCAGCTCAGTGTCCCCGCTGTGTGACATAGTGCTTGGCTTCCATCAACAGTAGGTACTTGCTGCTGTGTCAGAGAGAAAGAAATACAAGGCACATTCCTTCTTCCTCTCCTTCCAGCACAAAGGTGAGATAACACATTATTTGTGAATAATTAACTAACAATGGTAGTAAGCACAGTCCAGAGAGTGGTGTATTCTTACTGATTTGGAAAAATAGATATATCATTTGGGAATCAGGAAGTCAAGCAAGGTATTGATTTGGCTCTTAGAGAGTTGCCATTCAGTAAGTAGAAAGCGGGGAGAAGGGCACGAAGGAAAAGAGAAAGCTTATGAACTAAAGTATGAAGGCAGGAGAGCCCCGGATGTGCTCAGCGCTGGAAGGAGGTGGACTGGGTAGTGGGGTGGGGTGGGACCAGGCCATGCAAGGCCTACAACTTCAGGCTCAGGAACACGGGCTTTCTCCCAAAGGCAGCTGAAACTTTTTTTTTTTTTTTAAATATTTATTTATTTACTTTAGTTGTACACAATGCAATCCATTTATGTTTACGTGGTGCTGAGGATCGAACCCGGGCCGCGCACGTGCGAGGCGAGCGCTCTGCTGCTGAGCCACAACCCCAGCCCCAGCTGAAACTTCTTGACAAAGCAAGTAACTGTTGAAACTGAAATTTTAGAACAGATTAGCAAGGGGTATGCAGGATGGCATAAAGCTAGAAAAACAAATCAGGAAGCTACTGCATAATCTATGTTTGAAGGGATGGAGTTCCATTCATGGCAGAGACAAAGGAGTTAGGAAGAAAGGATGGAGAGCTATTTTGAGGATTGAGTTGGATGGCCAGGGGGGCTCTTGAGCCAAAAAGGGAGCAACACAGACAAGCCAGAGATTTCAAGCCAGGGGTGGGGGAGGAATGGCAACTTTGGCAAATAGTAAAGTTAATGGAAAGACTATGATTTAAGAGGAGATGATAGTAAATTTTATTTGAGATTGGTTATATTTGAGAGAATGACAGGATATCTGAAAGGAAATGTCCAGTAGGCAATTAGAATGACAATATGTGGGCTATGGTGGTAGCTCACTTGCCTAGCATGTCCAAGCCCTGGGTTCTGTCCCCAGCACCCCCCCAACCCCCACAAAAATAATTTGTGGAAGATAATATGTGTGAAGTTGCATCCATTATTGGATGGGTGATTTTCAACTTCATCTTCCTCAACTGTAAGAGGGGCATAATTATCGTATTTATCTCAAAGGATCATGGAGAGGATAAATGAGATCATGCACATTACAAAAGAGTGTCTGGCACACAGTAATAGCTCAATAACTATTAGCCATTATCATTTATAACAAAATTGATAGAATTCTCTAAAGTGCAAAAAAATTTTTCATTTTATTTTCCCAACAATTTCATAAGGCAAGTATTATTATTACTCTCCTATTTTAGAATGAGGAAACCATAGCTCAGCGTATAACTAGTAGGTAGCAGAACCAAAACTCAATCCAGGTTTTCTATGCAAATCTCCTAAGTTATTCTAAACTTGCGGAGTCTGAGTTGGGTTGGGGAGTAGGGAGTGTCAGTCACACAACTTCTGAACACCACCGAATTTCAGGACTGACTTTTGACATTAGGTCTTTAGTATCACAATGATAATCCTACCTGAAATATACCAGGGCTATCAAGTTCAGCAAAGAGAAATACATGCTTAGGGAGGGAGTCCTTCAAGATGATTTAGTCTCTATCAAATGTTCGTTCAGCTTGCATACTCCAGTGCTTCACCCCATCTCCGCCAAGCTTCCACGGCTCCACGATATATTCAGAGATAGGTCTTCTCCTTTAATTTAGAACATAGGAAGCTAATAACAGTCTGATACCTGTCAGCAAAAATCTCACTAGGCTGAAACAGCTGCCCATAACTCTCACATTTCAAGTGATTCCTCCAACATTAAAACAATTGGGAAATTGTGTTGAAGATGAAATCGACAATGAGTTTCTGCCTGGTAGCTGGAAAAATGGTTATTGCTGACCCCTTTCTGTCTTTGAATTACTGCTTAGCTTTCTGTCTGGACATATGGAGAGAAGAAATCTTTGGGGATGTTGCCAGATAAAGCTGGCTTACCTTGGATTCCTGAACGGAGGGTATGTCTAAGAATAGACTCCAAGGGGAGACATGAGGGAGCTGAGTGGAACCACAAGAATTGGGCATTGTGTCCACCTTTCCCAGAGACTCCTTTGATTTAAGAAGCGAATAAAGTTATAGCATAACACCATAGAGAATGATTAGTAAAGAGCACTGGAGAGAAAGCTCTTTTTATAAAAGAATGTAAGAACTGACTTGGTAGATTGTGTCCTTCCAAGACATCAAGGCAGGAGACTGGTTTGTTGGTTTATGAGGGGTGGAGACAGGAAATTTCAAATCCTACGCCTACCTTGGAATGCAGATTCCATCACGGCCAAGGGCGTTTCTTATTATTTTCATGCCTCTTTTCCCACATCTATAAAAAGGAATTCATCAAAGGTGTGCTGAGGTTTAATTAGTTAATATTGTAAAGTGCTTTGAAGATGCAAAGGAGATTATAAATATCCACAGTTAAAAGTCCTCTTTTAAGAAATACAGGTTGAAGTTAAGATTTAACAAATCATATTGTCCCCAAAATAGCTAAGGGCAAATGAAGGTGGCTTAGCTCTGACAGGGAACTTTCCCTGACATCACTCGGATATTGCAGTCGGCAGGGAAACGATGGGACTCTCTTCTCAGATTATATAGGGTTTTTTATTGTTGTTGAGAGGAACAGAAAGGAAATAGCTTTTCTCTATCAGGATAAGAAAATAGGGAAAGCCAAAGTGGGGGGGGGGACAGATTCATGTGTTCCTAGCACCCCTTCCCCACCCCAGGATAATCTGGCCATGAATTTAAAGTGAAGTGAAGAGACAGGAAGAGCTGCAGGGCCTTCCCAGACACATGTGCAAAAATAGCTTTTCTCAGATCAGGGTCTCTGTGTGGTGGTGTTAAACAGACATGGGAGCTGTGGAAAGGCTGTGGTGTGGCTGAGCCCTGCTTCCAGGTGCACCCTCTAGCTGTGTGATGCTGAGCAAGTCACATTTCTTCTTGGAAACTTGCTTTCTTCCTCTGTGAAATGGGGCTTATTCCTGCCTCCCAGGGTGGTGAGGAGAATCAGAAATGTGCCTGGATTACATGCTCCCCCCACTTTTTGAATGATTTCCATCTCATTCTTTTTCTTCCTACAGCCTGGATTTCCTTTCTCCTAAGCTTCTGAAATACCCACACCCTGAACTCTTGTTTTCCGCTCAGATCTGTTGGGCTCCTCCTATTTACTTTCTTTGTTGCGGCAGAATTGTAAGGGCTGATTCTCACTGGCAAACAGCATTCCAGGGGAGGAGGCCCTGTTTTTTGCCAAGGTTGCCTCAGGGGAAACACAAGCTTAAAACACACACACACACACACACAAAAAAAAAACAAAAAAAAAACAAAACAAAGAATTTAGATCATTTTACAAATCCCAGATTTCAATGTTTCAATGTCTTTCTATTCCACTATCTTTTTTTTTTTTTTTTTTTTTTTTTTTTTAGGTACCGGGGATTGATCTCAGGGGCACTTGACCACTGGACCACATCCCCAGCCCTTTTTTGTATTTTATTAGAGACAGGGTCTCACTGAGTTGCTAAGTGCCTCGCCATTGCTGAGGCTGGCTTTGAACTCGTGATCCTCCTGCCTCAGCCTCCCAAGTGCTAGGATTACAGGTGTACGCCACTGTGCCTGGCTTTTTCTATTCCACTATCTTGTAGCAGTCATCTGAATTTAAATTCTTAAGGATGAGGGCTCTCTAAGAACACAGCCCACTCTACAGGGAAAGCCTGGGACTGCCAGGTCTGAGCTTTGCAGGCTGTTTCTGTCATCAGAATGGCCAAGGACCTCTCCTGTTACGTGAAGCAGTCCGAGCAGGCTGTCCCAGGCACTGTGGTAAGGTAGCACTATGTTCTCCAAAATTTCAACCAAAAGTCCTCACTGGGGTTCATGTATTCCTCGACTGGTTAGAGCTTGGGCAGGGAATTTGGAAGTTACAAAGTTGCTTCATTGATAGAGACACTGAGTTCCGGGCTCCCAAGAGATGTACAGAGAAAATAGGTCAGAATCATCCAGCAGTCCGGGGAGGATCACTCAGCTCTCTACTCACTTGTGGGCCCACCTGTCAACAGGTGACATTGCTACAGAAAGAATCACCAGGGTTTAAACCTTCAGCTACCTGGCAGTCTAAAGGACATAAATGGGGACACTTTTTAAAAATTAAATAAATAAAACTTTGACTTGGGGACAGTGGGGTAGATGAATCCTCGAGGTTTTAAAAGACGAACAGGACAAGTATGTCAGGGAAGGACTGTGGCTTCTAACACCTGATTTGTTGAGAATTGCTCCTGTGGATTGGCATGGAACTATTGGTCTCCCCTCTCCAACTCCTGGCCATCTTCGTGAACATCATAGATACTGCCGGCGTTAGCATCTTTGTCTAGAGAGGGCAAGGACATGAAATGAGCAGAAATAGATAAATAGATGCTGTATACATTTTATGCTTTGGATATTCTCTTGGTGTCTGACAAACACCACTTGGGTCAGTTGGTTTATGCTTTGTTTTGATTTTGGTTTTAGTTTTTGGTGTTTTTGGTCTGGTTTAGGATGGTTTTGTTTGTTTGCTAATCACAACCCTGTTGCTGCTTGATGTATAAAGTACATGATATGAGAACGAAGAGGAAACACTGACATCTTTGATACCAGGCTTGAGCTACAGGAGGCATGCAGGAAGGAGAAAGCAAGCAAGGGGCTCCCACAGTGCCAAACACACCTCCAGTGTCCTGCCCTTATGGAGGTAGATGGCCCAGCTCAGGGTCTTGGCTGTCACCAGGGAAAGCGCAGGCCTGCTGTTCAATGCATCTGTGATTGGCAGCTCTAGGCTTCAGCCTGAGTTCCAGAAAGGTGGATGGCAAAGAGAAGGGGCATTCAAGAAGAACCCAATCAGACTCCACCTCACCCCACTATCAATTTCCCAATCTGTCTAAATCACTTACATAAAGATGTTGTTCAAATTAGCAATAAAATCATGAATACCCCAGTAGAAAAATAAGCACAAGGAGAACACTCACAATTCTTTAAGGCAGAAATAAAAATAAAACTTATGAATACATTTCAATTTCACTTATTATCAAACAGATACAAATTAAAACAATGAGATATTTTTCTCTATCAAACTGACAAGGAGAAGAACATAACATTCACTGCTATTGAGGGTTTGGTGAGATAGGCACTCTGTGAGCACAAATATAATCTGTCTGGAAAGTACTTCAGATATGTGGATGTGAGTATCAAAAGCCCTAAAAGTCTTTATGTTGTGTCCTAGTAATCCCAGTTATATAATAAATTACAAAGAAATGACTAGAAATATTATAAAAATCTATATATGACATTCAAAAAATATTTATATCAAAAATTTGAAAATAACATCAGTGTTCAAAAACAAAAGAAGAGTTAAAAAGTTAACTCCATATGATAGAATGTCATACAACAACATTAAAAACATGTTTTCAAAGAATATTTCACAGGGCATATAAGAACATATTTCTCCTGTAACATTTGAGAAACCATAGGATGCAAAATTATGTGTCATATGTTTCCAATTTTCTAAATTACAGACAGATAGCTATGTCTGAAGAAAAAACATTTGAAGGATTTATACCAACATATTAGCTGAGTCTTATTTTCCATAATAAGATTTTTTTGGGAGGTACTAGGGATTGAACTCAGGGGAACTCCACCACTGAGCCACATCCCCAGCCTTATTTTGTATTTTATTTAGAGACAGGGTCTCACTGAGTTGCTTAGGGCCTTGCTAAGTTGCTGATGCTGGCTTTGAATTCACAATCCTCCTGCCTCAGCCTCTTTTTTGTGTGTGTGGTGCTGGTGATTGAACCCAGGGCCTTGTGCATGTGAGACAAGCACTCTACCAACTGAGCTATATCCCTAGCCCATGCCTCAGCCTCATAATAAGATTTTATACTAGGACAAAAATGAGCTATTATACCAAGATTAAATTTTTAAAAGAATTACAATGACATATTACTCCATGCCTATCAAAGTCACCAAATAATAATAATAATAATAATAATAATAATAATACACACCAAATGCTAGCAGAGATGCAGAGAAACTGAATAATTCATACCTTACTGGTGGAAATGTGAAATTCATAAAAGTTTCTTGCAAAATGTTTTCCAGAATCTTTATTCAAAATAACCCCAAACTGAAAGCAACTCAGGTGTCCTTCAGTGAGTGAATGGCTAAACAAACTGTGATACATCCATTCTATGGAATACTATGCAGCAACAGAAAAGAGCAAACTATCAGTACATATAAAAATTAGACCAACCTCAAGGGAATGATGCTGAATTTTAAAAAGTTCAGTCTCAAAAGATTAAGTACTATATGATTCCATTTATATGATATTCTTGAAATGACAAAAATATAGAGATGGGGTTCTGGGGCTGTAGCTTAGTGGTAAAATACCTGCCTAGATGACCAAAGCCCTGGGTTTGATCCCCAGCACTACAAAAACAAACAAACAAACAAAATTATAGAGATGAGAAATAGAGCAATAGGGTAGCTAGGGTCAGGAAGTGGCTGTGCCTATTCAGGGTAGCATGAGGAATGTTTGTGGTGGAACTCTTCTGTATTTTTTTTAATATTTATTTATTTGCTTTAGTTGTACACAATTCGTTTATTTTTACGTGATGCAGAGGATCGAACCCGGGCCACCCACGTGCTAGGCACGCACTCTACTGCTGAGCCACAACCCCAGCTCACTGTACTGTATTTTGACTGTGGAGGTGGTCATACAAATCACATGTGATAGAGCTACGTAAAACTAACCACACTCATATAAATGAAAGTGTATAGAACTGTTGAAATCTGAGTAAAATCAGATTGAATCAAAATCAATTTTCTGGTTGTGAAGTTATACTGTGGTTATGCAAGATACTAGCATTGAGAGAAACTGGGTGAAGGGCTTAGGGACCTTTCTGCATTCTTCCTTATTCCATAGGTGAATCTAAAATGACCTAAAAATAAAGAGTTAAAAAATAAAAGAGTCAGGAACCTACAAATTCAGTGAGATTTAAGAGATACATCAACCAATTGCTATGTGTGCTTCTTATTTGGATCCTAATTCAAACTCTAAAAATGCGTGACATTGGTGATACTACAAATTTGAACATTGGCTGAATAGTTGGTACCATTAAGAAATTTTAATTATTTTTTAGATGCAATGATGCCATTGTGGTAATTTAGGGGGGAAATGAGTCTTTATCTTTTAGATCTTCAAATCCAAATATTTAGAGAGGAATTCATCTCATATCTATATGGTTTCAGAACAATGTGAGCAAGGAAGAGGGTGGGGTGCCGATGGGTTAGGCTTAGCCATCAATGGCTGTGTAAACTGGTGCACATCATGATATCTATCTTTATGTATTTTAAAATATTTCCATAATAAAAAGTTGGATTCTTCTAAATGATGAAAAATTAAACAGAGGCAGAATCTCCAAGGAAATTCTGTCATAGTACTTATCTGCTTCTGAATAAAGCATGTGGCTTCTATCTGAGCACATTATGTACCAGGCACTGTGCTAGACTTTAAAGACAGCTTGGTGGTAGTGTGCCTGCTAACCATGCACAAGGCCCTGGGTTTGATCCCCAGCACTGAGAAAGAGAGAGGGGGGTGGAGGGAGGGGGAGAGAGAGAGAGAGAGAGAGAGAGAGGGGAACCAAAAAATAGGTTAGGGAGGGTCAAAAGGGGGGCTGTGGAGGGTTAGATGGAGCAGAGATCAAACGTTAATAGGAGCAGAAGAATTGTGAAAATGAGTAAGTGCTGCTGGAAATGGGAAGTGCTAATAGGATTGTACAACAGTGGGAGAACCACTGCTCTCTGCACCAGGGAAACGGTGCCCTGCCGCCTCTTCAAGGACATGCTTCAGTCTGAGTCTAATCAGTAGGGAGGAGAGGTCTGTCAACCTGAGCTTGAGTCCTAGGCATCACCTGTTTTCATATCAATGCTTTTTACCTAGGATCCCCTTCCAGCCCCAACTGCATGCATTCTTATTTTTAGGCGACTCTGCTGTGTCTTCAGGGAGAAGTCAAAGCAAGGCTAGCCATGTTTATTGAAATCTTCAGCTCGCTAACAGGGTTATTCCAGCTCAGATACTCTCCCCATCACCAGCCACCACCAGCTCCAAGGTTCTAGCATCTTCCAGCTCTGACTCCATTATTCAGATACTGAGTCAGATGAAAACTGTTAAATGAGTCTTTTAGAAATTTGGTTGTGTCTTAGGGGGGAAAATAGGGCATGATTGCATTTGACAAAGACAGTGTTCCATTTACCTTGATAAAATGGAAAGTCAAGTGAGGATAAATTGTTTCATTCATAGGTGTGTGTGTGTGTGTGTGTGTGTGTGTGTGTATACGGGTGCACACACATATAATCTCTATATAAAATTGCATTATGGCCACTGCCTCATCAGTTGTAATAATGTAAAGTATGCCACATGGTTAACAGTATTAAGGCCATAAATTACATTTCAAAGAGTGTGGTTTCTCCACAAAGCCACTTGGCAAGGCACGCCGCCGTGATTAATGTCACACTAGAGAGGCATAACGGAGGTGAGGTGGGCAAGGAGGGGTGGCATGCCAGCAATTGGGGCACAGGGACAGTGATGACAACAGCCTCTGTGTCACTTGGCCCCTGAGACCAGGACTCTCATGACTGGTGGACAACACCCACTTCACTTTATTTCTGTTAAAAAAATGAAAAGCCACCCAACACTTCAGGAAAGCACTAACCTCTGTTCGGGAGATTGCTGTTGACACACATTATTTATCAGTTCCGTGTCCCATTATTACCAAATAGAGAATCGATAGATCAAAACATAAAGACCTGCAGAAATAACAATCACCAAATAAAGGTAAATCTACTAGGACTTACCACGATGCCTGGCCACAGGAGCAAAGTGTTCATTTCCGGCCCTGCCATTTGTCACTATTGATTCTGCCTGGCAGAGAGGAAAAGCTCCACTGCCTTGACAGAGAGTGATGTCCCTTCCCTCAAAGGACTGTTTGCAACCTTCAGCTGCATTGGAATCCTCACCTATAGAATCTTTTTTTTTTTTTTTTTTTTGGTACCGAGGATTGAACCCAGGAGCACTCAACCGCTGAGCTACATCCTCAGCACCCCCCCCCTTTTTTTTCTTGTGTATTTTATTTAGAGACAAGGTCTCACTGAACTGCTTAAGGCCTCACTAAGTTGCTGAGGCTGGCTTTGAACTCTGGATTCTCCTGCCTCAGCCTCCCAAGCCACAGGGATTACAGGCTTGTGCCATGGCGCCCGGCCTCTAGAGACTTTCTGATAGGAGAAACCATAGAGCAATTAAGTTTTTGTTTCAAAAGTTTGCCTATAATTACTTTTAGCATCAAATGTCTCCAAAACCCGGAACAATGATTTTCAGGGTTACAAAGTTCGGGCATAGCTAATAGTTTTAAGTACAGCACACCACCAGCTACGCTTGCTAGCAGAGAAAAGAGAGTCCATGATGATACTAATAAGAGCAGGAGAAACATCTTCACCTGCACAACTGTCGAGCTTTGCATGTTTCCAAGGGGTTGCTCATTTATTACCTCCAGATGGTTTAATAGGCTGGTCTTCCAGTTAAGAAAGACCATTCTTTGGGAAACGGCTTAATTATCCAAGCTGTCTTTTATTTTGATAACAAGGAAAAACAACTCATTCTAAGCAAGTCATAATTGGTGAGATAAAAAAAATATTTTCCCAATGTAATTCAACAAACGCCTGTCAAGCTTCTGTCGAACACCACCACTAAGCCCTAGGGGATACAAGTTTCTTCATCAGATATTTACTACACCTGCCCTTCATCAGGCAGTGGGCTAAGAGCTCAGGGGTGATTGACATTCCCTTCCCTCATGGAGCTGCTGGCCTGGTAAGGGAGGTGGTCACTAAACAATAATCACACTATTAAGGAATTCATTGACATCGTGGAAATCAATAGAGATGGACAGGTGCTGTAAGAACCAACGATGAGGTTCTGGTCTGAGCACTTGAGGAAGACGCCCCTGAGGAGTTAACCCTTTAGGTGAGAAGAAAGGATAACTAAGAGTTCGCTGAGTGAGGAAGGGTGCGCCTGGGGTAGGGATAGGTAGTCGCAGTCTCTCTCCAAAATCTCCCAGCACGGACAAATCATTCTGATCCTCTGTAGACTGCAAGGGCTCCAGTGAAGGTGCAATGTGCTGTGGGAGGAAATGGATTCCAGCAGGGTGAGCCTTCCTGAACCTGGCCTTGAACCTCAGGCTGCAGTGTGAAAGCAAAACATGGAACAAGAACAAAGAGAGAACGACCTTCTTGGCTTGCCGCACGGACATACTCTGGGTGCTCAATAAGCAAAAGATAATATGGCTGCCCGTTGTTATTTCCTCTCTTGGAGGAGCACTTTAAGTTTTAATCTCTCTTTCAAAACGAAAATTGAAAATGAGGATTTAACAAATATACAACATATTTTAGATCTGAAAGTTAAAGAAAAAAAAAATTCTTAGCTCAAGTGCTTTGATAGAGAACGAGTCCCCCTGCCCTCTCAAGGGTACACTTAGCTCAAGTGTAACTAAATTTGTCTTGATGAACATTATGGGAAGAGAATTTTGGTTTTATGAAGTGGGACTGAACATAGGCCAAGTGGATGAAGGGATTCTATGAACTTTTCATGCATGCGTTCATTCAACAGCTATTTATTGAGCTTCTACTACATGCCTGGCATATGGCAGCAAGCAAGGCAGTCAAGGTCCTTGTCCTCAGGGAGCTTGCATTCGAGTAGGAAAAGTGGATGCTACACAAATACAGTTTTAGGGAGTTATAAGTGCCACAGGAAAATCAAGTGCATCCAGGTAGTGGAGAAGGAAGAATGAGGGTAGAGAGAATCTGTTAGGATACTGTGGTGGAGAAAGTCCCCTCTGCAGGGCCAGCGTCATGAGTGTGTAGCCAGTGCATTTGCACATGCCACCACTCTCAGGAGGTGGCCCTGGGCTCTGCAGTCAACATCTTGAAATGTTTGGGGTGTGTGATTTGTGAGTGAGGGCTGACAGGGGATCAAGTGCTGGACCTGGAGCCTCACATTATGTGTCCCACCTCTTTGGATGCTTGGCTGGCCACTCCTGGACCCCTCAAACAACTGCTGCCACCCTCAGCCCCAGGGGGCATCTAGCACAGGCGCAGGAAGAGTCATGTGGGGAGCACATATCCCAGGATGGGCCATCTATGAAGCTCTGCCCACCAGAATCCCTGTACCCAAAGGGACATGCCGTCAGATGGCAAATTAAACCCACCATTACGAATAGAGAGACCGCAGGAGGAAAAAAGCAGGAGAGCTTTTCTTCCTGCTTCTTGAACAAGAAGACCTTCCCTACATTTTCACTGTGCGCTGGGCCCTGCAAACTATGTCACTGGCCTTGCCCCTCTGAGGAGAGGACAGCGAGCAGAGCCCTGAGTGGAGGCAGATGTGGGTGGGGCACACCGGGTCCAGGAGCCTGAGTGCTAAGGCCCTCAGGAGGGAGTAAGTTTGGTGTTGGAGGAGGAGCAGGAAGCCTGGTGCTGCTGGTCTGTCCCCTGTCAGTGGGAGGGGGCCGGAGAGGAGACTGGGCTACACAGGGCCAGCTCCCTGTGCAGGTCAAGAGGAGTTAGCTTCCTGTCAAGACGGAAGCTGTGGGAGGGTTCTAGGCAGGAAAATTATACCATCTGATTTATATTTTTAAAGGCTGTTTTTCTGGAGACAGTGAGAGGTATTTTTAGTTGATCGATGCATTAACTCATTTCCTGATCCATCTTGTCATCAAGGGGTTGGGTTTTCCTGAAGGAAGGCAGTGACAGGGGTGAATGCTAGTGGGTTAGGAGAGAAGGGGCAGGAGCGAGGTGAGCCTGGGGGAGCCGAGCAGGAAGGAGTGGGTCCAGCCGGGAGAGGCCACGGCCTTCATTTTCCTCAGGGGAGGAAGAAGCAAAATCCCTGGCTAAGAATGAGGGGTGGCAGGGCTGGGGTTGTGGCTCAGCTCGCCTAGCGCGAGTGCGACCCTGGTTCAATCCTCAGCACCACAGAAGAATGGGGGCATTGTGTACAACTAAAAGCAAAAAAAAAAAAAAAAAAAAAAAAAGAATGAGGGGTGGCTATCTGAGGAGAGCCGAGAAGGTCTGGAAGATGTTTTGAGAGGACCAGGAGAGAGCTGCCTTGGAGCAGGAACACAGAGGGAGTCAGACAGCATAGAGAGGCCCACTCTGGTGGCAACCCCTCTCCTCTTTTCTGAAATTTACCTCCTCACCTAAATGTGGACCCCATTTTTTGCCCTTTCCTGAAGAGCCTCCCACACTGAACCCCACTCTCCATCCCGTTCTCCTTAAAAAATGCACAGAACCCCAATTTTTAAAATTTTTAAGTTTTTATTTGGTGTAGTGCTGGACATGAACCCAGGGCCTGGTGCAGCTAGGCAAGCACTCCACCACCTGGCTTCATTCCCAGCCCACGTCTCCACTTTTAAACCCCTAAGTCCCTACGATGTAGCTGTTGCAGCAATTTTGCAATGTCTCCTCGTCTCCTGTCTATATCTTTAAAAAATGATCGCATTGTCTTCATCTGCTAGTCCATCTTCTCATCACTCCCTCCCTAATCTCTTGCCACGTGATTTTTTATTCCATTATGTTAGCAAAATTTTCCTTAAAGGTCATCTTTGGTTTTTGCCCTATCTTGTCTTAGACTGTGTGTGCACGCATTTAATCTATACAAGTTTCTTCCTTACTTTGTCCTCGCTTCTCATTTGAAACTCTGGTGCTGTATCTGCAGGACACTGGCTCCCAAGATTCTCCTCCTCTCTCTGATCTCCAAGTCCTTTTATCTTCTTTTCGGCTCTCTCTCCTCTCAGTCAATCATCATTGTAGGAGACTCAGCTCCTGCTGATTGCTTGGCCCAGCCCTCAGGGATCTTATCCATTTTTCTTGCCATTGACTATCTTCAAATGAATGTGGTCTCCCAGCTTAATGATCAGCTCTTGGTTTGTGATTCCTAGTTCAAACCATCATCCCAA
This sequence comes from Tamias sibiricus, assembly GCA_025594165.1. Taxonomy (NCBI): domain Eukaryota; kingdom Metazoa; phylum Chordata; class Mammalia; order Rodentia; family Sciuridae; genus Tamias; species Tamias sibiricus. The sequence goes on along the minus strand of CM046658.1, from coordinate 103,952,042 downwards.
ACTTCCCCCAGTTCTGTTGTCACGTTCCCTGCCTAAAGTCCTCATGTCCAAAAAGAAGCTCAAAACTTTCCCTACAAAAATCCCTTTTCGGGTTCAAAATTTGGTCTACCATCCTTGAGTCTACCATATGTTCAATCATGGGGCTAATCTTTACTGTCCCTGCCCTTATCCTCCAAACACCAGGTCTCATCCCTTTTGTCTTCCAAGTGCATCTCAGATTTCGTCCTTCTTCTTTCCAATTAATTTAGTCACCCAAGATTTAAACTTCGAAGTGACCTCAGAGGTCTAGCCTCACCTTCCTCCAGTAACTGGAACTCTCTCTCTCTCTCTCCAGTGTCCTTGGTCAAAATCAATAACTCATTCATTCAGCAAATGTTTACTGAGTACCTATTATGCAAACGTGGGATATGGTACTGGACAAAGAACGCCAAGTCCTTGTTCTCATACAGACAACAAGTAAGTAAATGAAGTCATTTCTGATAGTGATAACTGGTTGGCACAACTCATGGTAAGGTAGCAGAGGGTGGTGATGGAAGAGGTAGGATGGAATTCTTCACTAAATGAGAGGTTAGGCAAGTCCTTTCAGAGAAGGGTACATTTCAATTTGAACCCAGATGAACAGGAGGAGACAATCATGCTAGGCTCCAGGAGTGACCCAGGCAGTGGCATTTGTGGGAAGGTCCTTACATGGGAATGAACTTGGCTGGCTTTGTTTGGGAAGCTCAAAAAGGCTGATGTGGTGAGTGCCGTGAGCTAAGAAAAGAACTGGCAAAGATGAGTTTGGAGAGGCAGCTGTGGCCAGGCCACGTGGAGGCTTTTAGACTTTCAGGAGCTTGATTCTGAGTTCAAGGAAAAGCCATGGGGGCAGGGGTTTGAGCAAGGCTGTGATATGATTTGTTATGCATTTTTTAAATAAGATCACTCTAGCTATTTAGTGTATGGAGAATGAATTGTATAGCTCCCAGGGAGGCAAAGGGAGAGCAATTAGGAGTCTAGCTGAGAGATAGCGGAGGCCTGGAATGGGAGAAGGCAGTGTAGATAGAAACAAGTGGAAATGTATGTTAAAATATTTGAGAGGTAGAAATGATGGGATTTGTTGATGGATTGGATATGGGGAGAAAGGAAAAGGAGAAATCAAGGATGACTCCTGGAAGTGGGGAGGGCTGGGGTGGGATATGTTGGTGAGTAGAGAGAATCCAATCTCTGCTTGAATACTCCTAACGATAGGGTGCTCACGACAAGGACAGGCTGTCATGCTCCTGATATTTGAAAAATCTTGTACTGAGTCTAAATCCCTTTCTTTACAAATCTACCCACTTTTTCTAATTCTTCCCTTTCAACAGAAAGAATTTTATCTCCTCTTCCCTACATGACAGTCCTTTTTTACTTTGTATTGTTTTAACCTTTGTTAAGGAGAATTACTGTGCCCTTCTTTGTCTTTTCTGATTAATTTACTCAAATTTTTTCTTATTTCTGGATCATGGCCGATTCAAACTGGTTTTCCTTCCACCTCATGTCCGTCCGTCACTACAAACAGCTAGATCCATCTTCCTAATGCCCTAGTCATTAATCACCGAGGGCGAGGCACTTTGCTATGTGTTGGGGAAATGTCTCCAGTAGGATACTAAAATTAGACTCTTCTATTTCAGTTTTGCTAAGACAAGAGGACAATAGAAACTACATTTTAAAACACTACCAGGCAAAAATTTCAAAGTCAGTGGCCAAGAGGAGTCTTAAACTTCCAAAAAAATCCCACATCTCTATAACAAAGGAGTTGAGAATGGAGACAGAGTTTTGTGCAAGAACAATGTGGGATGTGGCTGTGAATACCATCCCTCCCAAGGATGGGAGAGGGCTGCTTCCTCTTTCACCTAAAATCACAGAGAGGAGCTTCAGGGTATCATTTAAAGAACTTGACATGTGGCCAGAAGGTGGTGGGGGGGGTGCTAGGCTTAAGACATGATCTGAGTGTGTCCCCCAAAGGTTCTTGGGCTGGAAGCTCTGTCTCCAGTGTGATAGTGTTGATTAGTAGAACCTTTAAGAGATGTGGCCTAGTAGAAGGTGGTTTAGGTCATTGGGGGTGCTGCCCTTCAAGAGACAAAGGTAGTTTGGGCACCCTAGTTAATTCATATAAGAGCAGGCTGTTTTAAAAATAGTGAGTCTGGTCCCTGAATCTCTCAGGCTTCCTGCCTCACCATGTGATCTCTTCTGTACTTGCTTCCACCATCATGTCACCTACCATGAGTCCCTTACAAGAGGCCACATACATAAAGCCACCAATTTTGGACTTTCAACCTCCAAAACTGTGAGCTACTTTGGTCTTTTTTCTTTTTAAGGTATACAGCCTTGGGTATTTTGTTATAGCAACAGAAAGTGGACCAAGATAAGAGGCATCACAGACTGGTGTCTGATCCCTGCCTGGAGAATCTAAAAGGTAATGATGGACTGGCTAATTGTTCTGATGGCCAAGGTGAAGGAGCAGTGGTTGCACTGGGCAGCCTACACATGCAGTTTGTGGGAGCAAAAAAAAAAAAAAAAAAGAAAGAATATTTCTCACGGAACTCAAGCCGGATTGTATAGGAATGAGGATGGCTTGCAGCCTTTTTGAGGTCTTTCCAAGAGACCCACCTAGAGGTCTTTGTAGAGAGGGCTGCTGGAAAACTGGGACTCAGGAGGGTGTCATTCAGAGAAAACTGCTTCAACTGTTTAATGGTAAATGTTGCTGGATGTTTCCCAGGATCCCACAAAAGAGTCCAGGAGTGAATCAGTTAAAATAGATCTCCAAATTGTGAAATTTTATGAGGATACTACTAGTCATGTAAGCACTTTCCTGCTTCCTTTAGCTGTCCCCTTGGCCCCCTTTAGCCATAGAGAGACCAGGGATCACAGCTAGCTGGAAGGACAAGGTGAAAGCAGTAAGTACCAAAGAGAGAAACTGCAACCTTCTCCCTGCCACCTGCAAAGAACCTGATGGAAAACCCGATAAAATTTAACCTTGCATGTTCGATTACATTGGTCCCACACACAATTACTTATTGAATTAAAACGCTGAGCAGGGGGAGAACTTGCCCCATCTTTAAGAGGTGGTAGGAGTCCAAACAAAACCTCCTGCTGATTCCATTTCAAGTGTCTTCCTTGCTCAATATTCTACTTATCCACAAATGAAAAAAAAAATCCTTCACTTCACCATTCTCTTGCTTGAAGAGCTCCCTTCCAGGACTCTCTTGCCTGTTAGATTGAGTCCAAACTCCTAAGCATGGAATTTGATGTTCTCTGTTTCTTGAGCTCATCTATATTTTCCAATGGAACCTTCTACATTTCCAAATAGAACATTTGCCTTCCATTAGGTGGTCCTCCGTGCTTTGTAATAACAGCTAATATCCATTGAACATTTATTGTGTTCAGCATCATATAGTCAGCCCTCTGTATTCATGAATTCTGCCTCTGTGGATTTAACCAACTGTTCATGGAAATATTTTTTTAGAAAAGATTGCATCAGTACTGAACACGTACAGATATTTTTCCTTGTCATTATTCCCTCAACAATATAGTACAACGACTATTTACATAGCATTTACATTGCATTAGGTACCATGAACAATCTAGAGGTTATTTAAAGTCTACGAGAGGATGTGATGTGTTATATGCAAATACCATACAAGGGACTTGAGCATCAGCAGATTTGGGCATCCGAGAGTGGTGGGGGTCTTGGAACCAATCCTGAGCCACCCCTTAGCCAATACTGAGAGATGAATGTATTAACCCTCACAACAACCTTTTGGGAAAGGTATCATTATTGTTACCCTCATTTTATAGATAAAGAATCTGAAATCAACTAATAAATGAGGCTATGATTGGAGTCCAGGAAGTCTGACTTCAGGGCCCACAGTCCCAATAGCTAGGCATGCTACTTCCCCTTCCCTGTAGTCATATATTCTTTGCTCTCAGCCTATTTTGGGCATGTCCCCTGCCCTTCTCTCTTCTACTAATGCATCCCAAATATTTTTTAAATATCAGCTCCAACTCCTCCTACATGGAGCTTTCTCTAGTTACTTTACTGTTATATCTATTCTGTGAACTCCCCAAACATTTAATCCTCGTCAAGGCCTTTAAAACTTGAACTCATGCTGTTTTTCTGTTGTTTTAGGCACGACATTTGGTTAAACCCCTCTAAATTTCTTCCAGGATAAGGGCCTGTGTTCCATGCTTTTCTTGTATTCACCATGGCAATGGCTCCCAATAATGCAGAAGTTATAAACAGACTGTTCACTAAGAACCAAGTAAATGATGCTTAAATGTATAAAAATATGCTGGTCCTCATTATAATAAAATATATGCAAAGTCTTACTGAGTTACTATTTATCACCTGTCAGATAGGCAAAAATCCAAAGTGTGACAACATATTCTGATGACAAAGCTGTAGGGACCTCTCATATACTGATGCTGGGAATGCAAAATGATACATCCCTTACGGAAGAAATTTGGCAGCATCTAGCAACACTACATGTACATTCTTTTCAACCTAGTAATCTCACTTTTGGGACTCTATCCTGAAGATTCACTGGCAAAAATCCAAAATTCTGTGTATTCAAAGTTATTCTGTGCAGTACTATTTATAAAAGCAAAAGTCTGAAAAAACCCAAAGTCAATCAGCAGAGGTCTGGTTAAATAACTATGATACATCCACATAAAAGGGTCCTATGTAGGAATGAGGAAGGATCACTACAGAATGTTCTGGATGATCTCCAGGATCTACTGTTAAATGAACAAAGCAAGGTGAAGAAAAAGGAATATGCTTGTGCAAGAAAAGAAGAAATATGATTATATGTACGTGTGTATAAATCCTTACATTTTCAAGAGAAAACAATGAAAGAATAAGCCAAAAATAATAATAATAACTGCAAAATGGTGCAACCGCTATGGAAAGCAGTATGGAGATTTCTTGGGAAAATGGGAATGGAACCACCCTATGACCCAGCCATCCCACTCCTGGGTCTGTTCCCAAAAGACTTAAAAACAGCATATTACAGTGACACAGCCACTTCAATGTTTATAGCAGCACAATTCATAATAGCTAGGTTGTGGAACCAACCTAGATGTCCCTCAGTAGATGAGTGGATAAAGAAAATGTGGTATATATACAAAATGGAATTTTACTCAGCAATAAGAATAAAATAATGGCATTTGCAGGTAAATGGATGAAGTTGGAGAATATAATGCTAAGTGAAATTAGTCAATCTCAAAAATCCAAATACCAAATGTTTTCTCTGATATAAGGAGGTTAGTTCACAGTGTGATTGGATGGGGGTACATAGGATTAGAGGAACACTAGAATGGTCAAAGGAAAGGGAGGGCAAGGGAGGGAGTAGGGGGGGAGAAGGGGGGAAAATGGTGGTTGAATGAGATGGATATCACTATCCTAAATGCATGATTAAAGATCTGAGTGGTACTTATATACTTTGTATACAAGCAGTTGTATGTAAAAAGATGATATACTTGTGCATTATGAATAAATAAATAAATAATCTAAAAAAAACGCATTGTGTACAACTAAAGCAAATAAATAAATATTTTTTAAAAAATAATAATAATAATTGTCTATGATGGGAAGAAATCAATGAAGGAACTGGAATGAGAACTACCTGAATGTATCTTGCTTCATAGTTTTGACTTTGGAATCAAGAATTTTACATAATCCAAAACCAAAATAAAGGATCAAAACCAAACAGAATCAGCTATATATGTGTACTGGAATTGAATGATTAAGTAAGTGGAATGGAGCCAGATTTCCCGCTGTTGAAGTGGGAAGTCACAGAGAAGAAAGGGGAGACGGCCAGAAATGATCCATGGCGTAACTGGAGTTAGAGACACTAGTATGAACCCACATTTAGTTTAATATAGATACAGATGGTTACACATGGAAACGTTTATAGACCTGCCTATACCTAAGTTAGTATAGACACATCGGTTTCCTCTGACAGCTGTGAGGAGCTAGAAGCAGTGACACCCCAGTAGCCACAGCACACCCAGCTCCTAGATCTTGATTTCTAACACCCGCCTCCAGCTAAAGGAACCAGGGCATCTTAGAGAAGTGACTGGTTCTATGACTAATGCAAGAAATATGCAAGATAATCCCGGAGCATCTTGCAGTGCCAGAAATTAAGGAAGAGCTTTAAAATAAAATTATGGGGGCATATCAAAGGACACAAAAATAGACCAAAGAGTGCCCAATGGCCAAAGCTGGACCAATTTGAACAATGACAAAAATAAAATAGAATCAGATTATAACACAAAACATAACAAAAATATAAATATCTATGAGTCTGTAGTGATACAAGTAACAATTTTAATAAATAAATGAGAAGAGACAAATCTCTCATGTAGAAGAATTCCAAATAATTTATGTAGATATCCACCCTCAAGGAGATAAAGCAAAGTTCTCTCCTCCTTAAGTACAGGCTTATAAAGGGGGTGGGGAGTAACTTTGCAAGTGGACAAAGTTGACAAACACTGCCTCAGGGAGGTGGGGACATCAATAGTGATAACTCACATATCTTCCAAAGGAAGTTGTGAAAATAGCACTTCACTTCTGTAGTCTTCCTTTCCTAGACCCATCATGAGAAAAATATTAGAGAATCCCCCAGTGAGTGCCATTCTACCCAATACCTGACCAGTACTCAAAACTGTCAAGGTCATCAAAAACAAGGAAAGGCTGATAAGCTGTCATAGCCCCAAGTAGCCAAAGGAGACAAAATGTCCAAAAATAATGTGGTTTCCTGGATGGGATCCTGGGACAAAAAAAAAAAAAAAAAAAAAAAAAAAAAAAAGATGTTAGATAAAAACTAAAGAAATCTGAATAAAGCATAAATGTATCAAGAGTGGTTCATTAATTACAAAAGTATCACATTTACATAAGATTTTAATAAGATAAACTAGGTATGGGATATATGGGAACTCTTCATACTATCTTCACCATTTTTCTATACATCTAAGACTGCCATAAAATTTTTAAAATTATTTTTGGGGAAGGCGGTCAGTGCCTCGCTAGGGGGTTCTTCTTCCTGCCAAGGAGGGTGTAAGCCACCTAAGAAATTAAAGTCTAGAATAATTAGTGAAGAATAAAAGACAAAGTCAGAATTAATTTTAAAGGATTGGAGCACCTGATAGGTCCAGCCCACACAGGAGCTGGAGCTAGACAATTAGAAAATGGCTCCTGTGGTTTATTTAAGGGGGTACATCAAAGGCAGGAGTAAGGTTTCAAGGGTGGAGTCTTGTGATGTCTTGCAGTCAGTAGGTTGATTGACATCTTGGCAGGTCACACCCATCTCAGATGGGCTGTGTGGCTCGGTGGTTATAGCAGGTCACCCCATCTTCAGTGCTGTGTGGGACCAGGCAGAACGGAATAGGGCTCACAATGTATCTGGGCAGTCACCCAGAGGAAATGTCCACTGGAAGTTCCCAGACACCAGATTATCCTATTCACTAGGCTTTGATGTCAATATAGTCCACACACAGCCCATGGACGGCTCTCAACATTACTTAAAAATAAAACACAAATAAACTCGACAGTACATCAAGCTGATTGTATAAAAATAAAAGAATTTTTAAAAAATATTTATTTATTTGCTTTAGTTGTACACAATGCGTTTATTTGTACGTGGTGCTGAGGATCAAACCCGGGCCACGCACATGCTAGGTGAGCGCTCTACCTCTGAGCCACAACCCCAGCCCTAAACATAAAAGAATTTTTTTTTTTTTTTTTTTTTTTTTTGTGGTACCGGGGATTGAACTCAGGGGCACTTGACCACTGGGCCACATCCCCAGCCCTTTTTTTGTATTTTATTAGAGACAGGGTCTCACTGAGTTGCTAAGTGCCTCGCCATTGCTGAGGCTGGCTTTGAACTCGCGATCCTCCTGCCTCAGCCTCCCAAAGTGCTGGGATTACAGGCGTGCGCCACCGCGCCCGGCGACATAAAAGAATTTTTAAGTGACTTTGAAACACAGCATCCTGAGGACAATCATATGCAAAAAAAAAATCTTAGATTGTATTTAGTATCATTTGTGATGTTCACAATTGGTATTTTATACCAATTTGGAAAGAAAAAGAGTGAACAAACATGATTATGTTAATATAATTAGGAGCTAAGCTTTTAAAACCAAAGTATATAAAAACTTATAATCTTTGTTTAAATGAGAGCATAATCTCATAATTTACTTTTCTTCTCTCTAATTAGTGCATTTCCTAGTTTTGTCCACAGAAAATACCCTGGATGGATGGTCATTTCGGATGGGCATTCCCTGATGCCCATGAGTAATTAGCACCCCTAGAGTGCAGATTGCAATGCCTAAGTACCATTTCCCATGAAAATGAATCTGAGAAATGGCTAGTTGCAGATCTGAGGCAGATGAGCCTGGAATATCATGCCATACCTAAAATCAAGGGACTTATTGAAACTATTAAGCCATATAAAAACAAAACAACAACAACAACAACAAAAACACAGGAGCCAACATTAAACGACTCCCATTGGCCAAAGGCAGGAAAACCTAACATGAAAACCAGTAACCACTGTAACAGATTAAACCATGCTGAATATGTGAATGTCTATGAGCCTATAATGTCTCTCTCTGATAAGAAAGAAAACCTTCTTGGCCACTTTTGGGGAATTTTAGAGCATCAATCATTCTGACAAATATAAAGATGAAAACCAAAAGTAAATACTAAAGCTTTTATCTTGCATTCCTGTGCAGACCGTATTTCTCGGTAACCAAAATAGTTTATGAAGGAAATTTCTTCTCTATCAAAGAATCAAAGCTAATAAAATGTAGAAGGAAAGATAGAAGTAGAAATCACATTGAAACAGAACTAGACAGTGATCAAATTGGCTGCTACAATTACTAAATAAAATGTTGATGGGGAACTTTATAATGAATGAACCAAGCTGACAACACTTGAACCTGCTGATGAATTTTAACTAAAAGTGGAACAGCTGGACATCGTGTTCCTCCACCTGTGGAATTTTCTTGCCAAATAATATATTGAATCTAATCAAGCTTCTATCCATCAGCTTACAGAAAGAGAGAGAGACAGGGGAACATGCTGAAACAGTTCTGTGAGGATACAGGGAGTCAAATGCAGAACGTGGGAAATTCTTCAGGAGAAATGGAACGATTTCCTCAACAAATAAATGGTGCTAAAATAATGAAGGGGACTATTATAAATTAAAAGAGACACATCAACCAAACATAGTATGTGGAACTTTCTAGAGATCTGAACAATACATATTGAAAAAAAAATTGAGATTACTCAGAAAACTGAACATGGAGTGGGAATTTGATAATATTAAGAAAGTATAGGGCTGGGGTTGTGGCTCAGTGGTAGAGCGTTCGTTTAGCACGTGCGTGGCCCGGATTAGATCCTCAGCACCATGTAAACATAAATGCATTGCATTGTGTACAACTAAAGCAAATAAATAAATATTTTAAAAAAAGAAAGTATAATTAATGTTGGGCATGATGGTGGCAATGTGGTTATACTGAAAGAATAAAAAGTTCCTGTCTGCTAGAAGAAGACACTGAAGAATTGATGGGTGAAAGAATAAAACATCTGAAATTCACTTTAAAATATTAATATTACAGTCTGGGGGCCCTGGGGTTGTAGCTCAGTGGTAGAGCGCTTGCCTTGTACCTGTGAGGTACTGGGTTAGATCCTCAACACTGCACAAAAGTGAATAAATAAAATAAAGGTATTGTGTCCATCTACAAATAATATATATATATGCATATATATGATCTTATATATATGTATATATATACATAAATTTATACATATATATATAAAAGTCCAGTCTCACTCCCTTCAAAAAAGTGGCATAGCTGGGTAGAATTGAAACAAGAATAACCGAATGTGGACAGTGACTGAGGCTGAATGATGAGTACATGAGTTCCACTGTACTATTATCTCCAATGCTGTGTATGTTCAAAGATGTTCATGATAAATAGTAAAGCATTTTTTTTTAAATTTATCAAAACTTGGTATGGGTTTGTGGGGTGATTTTGATTCTAGATCCCGGGTCAAGACAAGCAACCAGGTAATTCTGACCCAGACAATTCAGTACCAGATGAGAGACTGTGCTAGTTGAGCACTGCTGTGGGTAGGAAACAAGCCCCTGGTAGGTTATTAATTAGGAATGGGGCATGGCTCAGTGGTAGAGTGCCTGCCTGGAATTCATGAGGCCCTGGTTTCAATCCCCAGCAAAAAAAGATGAAGACTATCTTTTGATTGGGATTGAAGTTGCAAAATCTCTTCCATACAGAAGAAATATGGGAAATAGCAAATGTGATAGAATAGAAATAGGCAAAGAGAAGGCTGACCAGGGATGGCCAACTCCTAGGATTGTGTAATACCATCTTTCTCTCCAAGCCTCTTTCATAAGGAGGTATTCAGGATTCTCCAAACTCATTAATTGAAGGATCAGCTGGATTCTCAAAGACTTGCTAAGTGGGTGCCAATCCCATACTTCTCTTTCCTCCAGCTGTTGGGCTGTGCATGGTTCTTCAGTCTGGTTTATGGCACGATCCAGCAGTTTCCTGCTCTCTTTTACCCACATGCCAAGAAAGCTATGTTTCTGAGGCTTGTGACCCTTCCATCCTCTCAATTTGCTTATATGCATATTTTAACTCAGTTGCCAGCAGTAATAAAGAAGGAAATCATCAGAGCCCATGCTTCTGTACAGCAGTCCCCTAAGATCTCTGAGAAAGCAGATCTGTTTAGGTAAACCAGAAGTGAGAATCCTCCTGAGGTGTCTGAGCTACTGAGTTTAATTGGGCTGCAGCTGCTTTCCCTCCTCCCGCACTCATTCCTGGTTCAGCTTGCAGACAACAGGGATTTGCCAGTTAATTGGCTGTTTCTATGATTGTCATTCACTTAGGCACTCGTCCTCTTCTTTGTTACTACAAAATGATTCTCTTAAAATGATTTGCTTTCCTATGGATCCTGAAGACAAATGCGCAACTCTTAATCTTTAGGATTTGTAACAGAGAGGCTGATCCATGGGACTTAGGGTGCTCTGGCGAACAGAGTCCAGTGGGGCTGGGACTGGAGTCCCAGGTTATATATTAAATAAAGATGCTGGACTTGTTTCAAGTCTCAGAACCAGTTGGGCAGGTTGAGGGAGTTTCTTTTTATTTCTCACCACCCAATTGAACAGAGGAAACTTTCAACTTCGTCAGGTGAATGGCTTACTTGGAATTGTTGAGAAAGATTAGCAAACTGAGATTTAGGTTGCATGGTTCTGTCATCTTTTCGGCTATGTGATAGACCCCCCCCCAGAACAGACACAAGGCCACAGGATTGAGCAAGAGGCCTACCAGCTCTCAGATCAACTTCAGACCTAGGCTGCCAATTTTATTTTATTTTTTTAAACTTGGCTGGCTCCTGACATAAAAAGTAATGGGATCCACTGCCAAAATCAATGCATCACATGTTTCTGTGTGTCTGCCAGCCTCAGGTTGCCTCATGGTGTTGGGTTTTGGTGGTCACTCCATCTCCTCTCCTCATTGCTCAGTGTCAAACTGCTGCCCAAGTTTCCGCCAAACTGTTCCAGAGCCTCCAGCCCCTGCCGATCCAATGGAAAGTTCCAGAGTCATTCTGAGAGTGTGCCTCTTTGGAATACTTGGTAATTTTTTTTTTAATGGGAATTTTGCCATTCAGGAATCCTAATTGGTTCCTAGGAGATGAGATGATTCTTTTGGCTCCCACAACCTCTGCATTTCTGCAAAGCCATTCTCTGTTTACCAAATGAATACACTGGTCCAGGAGCCAAGCAGAAATCAGCTCCAGGCCCTCTCCACTAAAGAAGCAAAGAATGCTATATGTTGTGAATAAAAAAGGAAGTCTGGGGGTTGCATTTCAACAAGTCTCCTTTAACTCAGGAATTGGTGCCAATAGTAGGTGAGGTCAAATGGATTAGAGTATCTTGTAAATATATAATATGTGCCTTGCTACTCAGTTGCCTCTCCCCCTCCCTCTACTACCTAGAGTAGGGAAAAGGAGTGTTTTAATATCCCAGCACCCAGGCAACTCCCCAAATCAATTAAATCTCTATTTCTGGGAGAGGGGTTTTTGTTTTATTTTGTTTTGTTTTGTTTGTTTGTTTGTTTGTTTGTCTTCACTCCCCAGTTCATTCCAGTGTGCTCCACGGTCAAGAACCATCACTCTAATGGGAAGTCTAAAGGGCTGGGAATAAAATTATCAACTTCTCAAATACTGCCTTTGCCATTAATGAGTGTGTTGGCCTGTAAAACCCTGGGTAACTCTATTCTAAAATGATTTGAGCTCCAAAACTCTATGCTTCTCTTTCCACCAGTCTCTCTCCACCAGTCTCTCTCCTGGAAACAAAGAGCATCCCAGAGCCAGTTGTTTTTCCACAACACCTGGATCTTCTCTAAAGCTCTCTATCATGTAAGAAGATCTGTCTAATCAGGTCAGTGTGTTGGTGAGTCCAGACTGCCTTACTGGGCTTAAATAAACAAGGAGTATTGGTTTACAAAGGAAAAATACAGGTCCATGCTGTTTCTGATCTGTATGTTACCAACTCGTTTCAAGTGAGTATGCATATTTAAGTCTCCCAGTTGTGCTAGTTTCCAGTTCGTCTGATATGCTCAGTTAATTGGAAATACATCCTTCTCAGGAACGCCTTAAAATAAATATGGATCCTCTCTCTTCCTCCACTGGTGGAAATTTAAATACTTACAAAGCTAAGGAGACTATGTTACCCAAAATGGGCAATTTTTTGTCTGGCCTGGACCTTAACTAGATAATATTGTAGTTGTATAAATGGATAGAGAGAAGCTTTAACTCTTGAACTGAGGCGCAATTAGTCAGGCATAAAGGAACTCTAAAGGGGTACTAATTGCTTTTAAAAAGATAAATTGAATTGAACCAGAGAAGCAGAAAATTACCTTTGTTGAGAATCATCTTGGTTGTTTAAAAAAGGGAGGGCTTGTTGAAATTGGACCAACTAAAGAAGCATGGCTGAGAGGAGGATCTTACACTTTCTCATTGGAACATCAGTCCCAAGGCAGAAACTTGAAGCTTGGATGCTGCCCAGTTAAGATGAGGCTGGCTCCCCAGGCCCTGGTAACCTGCCTGCACTCCTTCAACCTGCTCAGGGATTGTTTTGATCAGACTTTTAGCAAGGAAACCCAATGTCATTTGTAAATATTATCTCAGAGGGTGTGTAGTGAAACTGTCTCAATGAAGGTCATTTAAATTCAGTTTCATTTTTTAAATGGTCCTCGAGGGCAGGGATGAGATAGCGCTCTTCTCTGTGAACCCCATGGCCCTTTAGGGTGCATTACACATAGAATGAGTCCAATGTGTGTGGAGACTGTAGTATTTATAGCTCTGTGAGTCAAGCTCAGGAGAGAGCAAAATCCAACTAAATGTGATGTGTCACAGCCACAGAAGCACTGGGACCCAGTGACCAGAGGCAAATCCAGAGATGTTCTTCAAGGAGGAGGTATTTAGAAAAATCACCCTCCTTCCTTAATCTAGGGGGTTGAGGACATGCTGGTTTATTAAGAACTATGTTCAAGTGGTCCTTGGTTGTTTTTTGTTGGGTTTGGTTTAGTTGTAGTTGTAAATGGACACAATAAGTTTATTTTATTATTTATTTATTTTTTATGTGGTGCTGAGGATCTAACCAAGTGCCAGGCAAGCATTCTACCACTGAGCCACAACCCCAGCCCATGGTCCTTGGCTTTTCCCTCACATAGCTGAGAACACAAAATAACAAACTTTGGAAATATTCACTTAGTAAAGTCCATTGGTACCCACCAGACTCTGCTCTGTCCTGTCTTCCTCGACCTCTCAACTGCATTCACATTATTGGTCATTCCTGCCTTTGCATTCTCCTCTCTGGGCTTCTCTTCCTACCCTGAAGCCTTTGTTGTGTCCAGTTTCCTTTGCTGGCTCTTGGCTTGCTGCCTGGCCAATGCTGAAAATCCCTGAGTTTAGCCCTGGACCCTGGTCTCTATCTTACTATTCCTTTGCTGTTTTGCATTTGTGGCCATGTCTTTAAACCCCCTGATCTAGCTAGGTGTGGTGGCACACACCTGTAATCCCAGCAGCTCCAGAGGCTGAGGCAGGAGGATCATGAGTTCAAAGCCAGCCTCAACAACAGCCAGGCCCTGAGCAACTTAGCAAGACCCTGTCTCTAGATAAAATATATACAAAAAGGGCTGGGGATGTGTCTTAGTGGTTAAGTGCCCCTGGTTTAACCCCCTGGTACCAAACAAACAAAAACTCCCTGATCTAGATCATTAGCTCAGACTTGTCCTTGAGCTACTCACTCAAATTTCCATCTACCTTCTGGGTATCTGCACTTGGGGGTCTAAGGGGCAATCTAAATCCTAACATTCTAAAATAGCCTTGGTTCTTGTCCTCTCTAGCTTGATTCTAAGTTCTCCATTAAGTAAAATAGGGCCACCTAGTTGCTCAAACCAAAACCTAGTAGTCATTCTCAATTTTTTCCTTTTCCTCCAATCCTTCAATGAGTTGTCAGGTTTTATCTCCAAAATACCTTTCTAATGCTCCCACTGATCTCCATTTCTTCCTTTCTGTCCTCTGTCCCTAGGACAACTGTCACAGCCCCTTGGCTAATCTCTCTCTTTTCACCCCTTCTCCCCACCACACATTATCCACACAGCAGCAAGTGTGAACTTCACAGAATGTAAATCAGATCATGTTAATCGCCTGATTAAAACCCTGCAATATTAGCCCGGGAATGCAAGGGTATCTATCTCATTCTGTAAAACAACACATTAACAGATTAGTAGAGAAAAGCTGCATGAGCATCCAGGTGAGTACAGGATGGTATTCAATAAAATTCAAAACTTATTCACGGCAAAAACTAGAATGAAGAGAACTTCCTTAACCTGATAAAAGTGATAAAAATAATGTTTAAAAAATAAAGAGCTGAAATAAAAGTGATCATGGGGACTGGGGGTTGGGGTTTTGGATTGCAATGTTAAATTGAGTGGGCTTGGTAGGCCACATTAAGAAGGAAAAAGATAAGCCAGGTGTGGTGGTGCATGACTGTAATACCAGCAACTTCTCAGGCTGAGGCAGAAGGATTGCAAGTTTGAGGTTAGCCTCAGCGATTTAGCAAGGCCCTAAGCAACTTGGAGAGAACCTCTCTCAAAATAAAAAATATAAAGGACTGTGGTAAAGTGGTAAAGTGCCCCTGGGTTCAATCCCCCAGTATCAAAAAGAAGAAGGAAAAATTAAAATAAGACATGTGAAAATGGAAAGAGGTTGGAGAGTGGGGAATAAGTCAGAGTTACATAGAGAGCTTTCAATTTCACCAGTAAGGGAATTGTTTTTACAAAAACAAAAGAAAAAATGATGAGAAGGATTGGTGGCTGCACATAAGCTGGGTGCAGTGGGGAGAGGCTGAGCTAGGACACCAGTAGGGAGGGTGGAGGGAGGACGTGGGTGCAGCGTCACCAAGGACAGGTGCTGCTGTCCTCGGGATGCTGTGGCTGAGCAGGGGAAAAGGAAAGAGGAAGGCATTGAGGATGACTTACTGGTGGCTGGGAAAGGGTGGTACATGACCAGGACATGACAAAAGGAGAGGCACGGGGCAAGGAACTGGGGCTGGGACCCTGAGCTTAGTCTGGAACAAGTTGCTTTTTAGGTACTGGTTGATGTTCAATGGCAAAAAGGAAAGAGATGAAAGTGTGGGTCGCTTCAGTGTCTCTGTAACACTCAGGCCAGTTCTTATG
Source organism: Tamias sibiricus (assembly GCA_025594165.1). NCBI lineage: Eukaryota > Metazoa > Chordata > Mammalia > Rodentia > Sciuridae > Tamias > Tamias sibiricus. The sequence goes on along the minus strand of CM046658.1, from coordinate 103,936,253 downwards.
GGTTGCCTCCTTTCTGGTCAAACACCAAGGGCAGCACCTCACAATCAAGTTGAAATCATTCCACTCCACCATCTTGGCACCAGGGGCTGCCCAGAAGCCTGATTTTATGTTCAGAACCTCTGGAAATCCCTTCTTTTCGCTGAGACCCCCCAGCCCAGGCCAATTGCCCAGACATCTCCAGGACTGTCAGAGCTGGAAAGGGCCTTAGCGATCAATTGGTGAGCAGCAACCCTTCTTCTTTTTTTAATAAACTTTACATTTTAAAATTGACTTGATTTATAGAAAAGTTACAGTTAGGCAGAGCTTACATATCCCTTACACCCAACTTCCCCTATTATTAACATCTTACATTAGTATATTTGTCACAATTAATGAACCAATATTGATATAGTATTGTTAACTCATGTCCATACATTTAGATATCATGTCCACTTGGGTTCCTCTAGACTATGATGATTTTTCAAACTTCCTTTGTTCTGACCTTGACAGTTTTCAGAAGTGCTGGTCAAGTATTTTGTAGAATATTTCTCAATTGAAGTTTGTCTGATGTCCTCCCTCTCTTCCTCCTCCTCCTCCTCCTCCTTTTTTTTTTTTTTTTTTTTTTTTTTTTTAAGTAGCTGGCTCCCTTTCCTGCAAACAGAAGATGGAACAGCTTTAGTTAAGCTTTAGGTGAGGCAAGAATAACCTCTGGGCATCTCTCTGGAACACTGCAGGGCCTGAGAAACCTAGTTCAGAACAATCCCTCATTTATAGACCAGGAAGCTGCTCTCCCAGCCTCCACTCCCCTTTTCTGGTCAGGATTTTCCTCCATCACTCACCCACTTTAGTTGCACACACCTCCTTCCCACATGAATTTCCTGTCCCACAGGGTCTTCATATTGACAATTTCTCTTACTGTTCTGGCCTCCAGCCACCCCTTCTGTGTACATGCTTGAATTTATCGTTGCCACATAAGTGCATTTATATTCAAATTCTATGGCTCAGCCAGAAGGCTCAGTGGGTCAAGGACTACTTTGAGAAGTTAGCCAGAAAAATATACAAAGTCTCGTTTCACCATTTCAAGGCCTCATGAACCCCCTGAGAATAAAACAAGGACCCCAATAAGGAATCCTTAGGACAACACGTGGAATCTACACATTCTACATGAAATTAGAGGCAACAAGTCTCCCCAGTCCTGTCATGTGAGTGGTGCACCCAAAATATTGAGGTTTGGTGCAACCCAGGCTCTGGTGTCCAGCAGACCTAGGCCAATCCTGCCTCGGCCTCTTACTAGGATGGTCTCTTTGGCAGGTCCTCTGTGGCTCCCTGTTGCACTTTGTAAAATGAGGATAATATCACACTCAGAGGTTGTGCTGAGCCTGGTACAGTCCGTGTCTGGCCAAGGTCAATAGCTGTTGGTATTATTGCTGTTATTATTACAACTGTTGCCATTATGATATTATTATTATCAGACATTGGCAACATGGTGTGCCTCCTATTTCCTGTGTCTTTCTCACTCACCAGCAAACCACGGGTGGGAAGACACTCAGACCTAACATTTTTCTGGGATCCATATTTTATGAGGTATTGACCAAAGAGGAACATTTCTAAGTCAACTGAGGAAGCAGCTCAAAAGTCAAAATGGCCTTAAGATAAGGGGCACCTGGGCCTCCTCTGGGTGGCCTTGGCTGGAGAGAGGTGCTCTGAGGGAAGGTCTCAGCACGTCCTTCCACAGGGCAGTGTTTTTCAATATCCCATTAGTGGATATTGAAATCAATTTAGTGGGTTGTGACTAGAATTTTTTTAAAAAGAAAAAGAGAAATAGATTGGACTAGAATAGAAAATATCAGAGGGCATCACTTGTAGAAAGTGTAATATTGCTTCAGGAAATTTATTTTGCTTCTGTGTGTGTATGTGTGTGCACGACACACACGTGCGCACTGAATCATGCTGTAAAAAGTCTTTCCGTGGTTGGGAGACAAAAACGTCTGCGAGCAACCACTCTACAGTGTGTGGGAGAGGGAGGTTTGGGGAATGTTTACCAAGCCCACCCCAGGCAACAAAAGAGAAGGAGCTTCTGGCAGGAATAGGGTGAGGATGGGGGTAAGGACTGTGAGTGGAAGGCACTAGAACCTTCCTTCCTCCACCCCAGGCCCCACCTGCACCTCAGGTACTTGTGGGGTCCTTTCCTGGCTCCTTTTAAGGATTAGCAGTTTACAAAATAAACACCAACTGCTGAAAGGAGGGCAGATGCCTGTCTGGCAGTGGCAGCAGGAGATGAGAGGCCCTGCCCTATTGTGGGTGCTGTGGGAGCTGGCGAGGGGTTGGTGGGGGACACTGAGCTCAGAATGAGAAAGTTGTTTTTGAGGTTACTGGTGGGTGTTCAGTGACAAAAGGGGGGGGGGGTGAAAATGTGTGTCACATCTATGGTTCTAAAAAACTTAGATTTTAAAAAGCCCCGAGGGCTAGAGTGGGAGGTGGCAGCAAAGGGCTGCCTGGGCCAGAGAATAGGCTTTTTTTTTTTTTTTTTTTTGGTACTGGGGATAGAACCCAGGCACACTTTACCACTGAGCCACATCCCTAGCCCTTTTTCGTATTTTATTTAGAGACAGGGTCTCAGTAAGTTGTTTAGTGCCTGGCTAAGTTGCTGAGGCTGGCCTTGAACTCACAATCCTGCCTCAGCCTCCCAAGAGAAGAGGCCATTTGATCCACAGCACCTGTCCCCCTACCTTCCATGGCTTCTCTGCCCTTAAGGCACAGTCCAATCCCCTTGACCTGGCTCTCAGGACCCTCCATCTTCCTTCCCCTGTGCAGCTCTTCAACCTCATCACCTTCCAAGGGAACCCAGAGTCCAGCTTGAATTCCCAGACCACCATCATGCCAGCATCTCTTCTGGCCTCCAGTGGTTTGCACAGACTTTTCTCTCCTGGGAACATTGGCAGCCCTTACCCTCCAGGTGACATCTCAATCATCACTTCTTACCTGCTGACACCAGGAGGTTGTCTCTCTGGGGCTCCCAAGAAGCACTTCCATGAGTAACTGCCTGTTCCCCACTAAGGCTGAGCTCCTGTGGCAGGACCTGGTATAGCTGAGGGCTGTATTCTCACTGCCTACCAGAGGTCTGATTTGATTATTTTTTTCTAATGCTGTTGATAGAACCAGGTCCTTCTGCCCACTAGGCAAGTACCCTACCACCTAGCTACATCCCAAGCCCCCAATTTATTTTTTATTGTATGCATAGGTAGAAAAGGGTGAGCATTCTCCTGAGGTCAAATCATTTCAGAAGTGTGAAACAGGGGCAGTTGGGGGAGGGGGCAGTACCTGGCAGCAGCAGGATTTGTAGGTGCATAGATGATCTGAGTCAGAAACAGCAGCATCAGAAGCCTGTGCTGCCGAGTGGCAGACGGGTGGGTGGGGCCGCGACTGCACTGCAGAACAGGTTGCAGCTGCTCCCTCAACTTTTACTGCCCTGGCTCTGCGTGGGTTGTGGGGGCCCGGCTCCTGTCCCCAGGGCACCTTAAAGGAACTTCAGGACCTCTGACTCCAAGTTCAAAGGTGGGAAAGGAAAGCAAAAGGTGTGTTTGGGGCGTGGGAAAGAGAGCAGAGTTGACTGGGGCAGTGTCTCCCAGAGCCAGATGGACAAGAGGCAGAGGGGGCAGGGGACACAGGGAACAGTTTTTTTCGAGGTAATGGGAGACCACTAGAGGTACGATGAACTATAACCACCATATAATTGTGTGCAAATTTAGGAAGAACACCATCACTTTCATTAGATTCTCAAAAATGCTGTGCCTGTAAGCAGATGCGGTGCTAGAGCTTGGGAGCAGGTTTGGAGAACATCGCTCTGGCAACAGGGTGTGTGGTAGAATGGCGTTTCACTAGTGTTCCTGGTGGAAAACATGTTCCATGGCAAGAGAGTGTGTAAATATTTGAAATGTGACATTTGGGTGTTTAATAAGATTGTCTGTCTCTCTGCATATGAGTTAGAAATTTTTACTTTTAATCGAGGTAGACCCCAACTAAACATATGTCTGGCAGGTTCCTAGGGAACTGGCTGTTAGATGCGTGGTCTCCTGACTCCAGCGGGGACTTTATTTATTTATTTATTTTTCTTGGCTGCTTATCCCACAGGGGCTTTGACTCTGCCTGGGCCTCTACCCTAGGTCCTGCTCTTCATCTCATTCCAGGTTGTGAGGGGCTGCTGGGTCATTGATTTATTCACTACACAAAGATTTTCTTGAATGCTGACTGCGTGCTAGGCATTATGCTAGGTGGCCAGGAAAACCTGCTCTTTGACCTCAAGTAAATCACATGCAGCAGGGGACAGGCTTGGGGAGTTAGGCAATGACAGTGTGTGACGGAGGGATCTAGCCCAGGTCACCTGAGATAGGACTTGTGTCAGCACTGGGGTGCAGCGGGGGCAAGGCAAGTCTCTTCTTGTTTCTACGCTGCAATGCCTCCTAGCCTCTATGACTCTGACTTTCCCCAACTATGCAGATGAGTTGAGTCTAAAACCAACCACTGTTAGCTTTGGGTGTTTTTTCCTTTCCCTTGCAGTTCTAAGAGGTGGAGGGGAAGAGGCAGGAGCAAGCCCAAGGAGAAGCTCAAGACGTGTGGTTCATGTTGTCAAGTTTGTTTTTAAGAACAGGGACATTTTTCTCCCTTTATCCCAGAAATGTTCCCCTGAATCAGCTACTTGGAAGATGCCTCTTCTTCTGATCATGGTTTTATTAACACCTGTGCCTGGACCTCCTGGGCAAAGGCCCCTTGATAGGACACATTTTCTTCCCTAAGGGCAGTCCCAGGGGGGGTGACATGGGGCAGGCTGTCCTTCCCCTGTCTGTCCCTTCATGCTCTGCCCTAAAACCATGACTGCAGAAAGGGTACTTGGTGTGTCAGACTTGACTGAATGGTTGGAAGTAAGTAGGGGGAATTGTGACATGGGTGAGAAACCAATAAATGGGAGGTGAAAAAGAGAGGAGAGATTTTTAAGGAATCAGCTCATACGATTGTGTAGGCTGACAGATCCAAAATCTGCAGGATAGGATGACAAGCCAAGGCCCAGGGAAGTGTTCAATTAGTCTACTGGCAGCCCTTCCCCAAGAAAGAGGGAATTCTGCCAGGAGACTGACTTTGGGCTCAGTTGAGCTGATTGGATGAGGGCCACCCACATTATGGAGGGCAAACTGCTTTACTCAAAGTCTACTGATTTATATCTTAATCCTGTCCAAAAAATACCTTTCCAGACCTATCTCGAAAAATATGTAACCAAATATCTATATACTATGACCTAGCCAAGTTGGTGCATATGATTAACCATCACAGGCTTAATTCTAGTTCTCTAACTTCCCCATTAGGGGGCAAGGCTGATATAGGGAGGAGAGGCAGAGACAGAGGTATGAGGGTCACACACATACCCTAAGGGTGTTAATCTGCCTCACTTCTTTCCCAGTGCTGCTTTTTTTTTTCTTTTTTAAATATTTTTTAGTTGTTGATGGACCTTTATTTTATTTATTTGTATGTGGTGCTGAGAATTGAACCTAGTGCCTCACACAAGCTAGACAAGCTCTCTACCACTGAGCCACAACCCAGCCCTTTCCCTGTGCTTCTTTCTGGAATGGATTTAATAAACCATGTTATTGAAGTGCCCTAATTTGATCTGTGAGTCTTTCTCTTCTGTGACCTCTGGGGTGAATTATCTGGTAGTGTACTTGGGGCTATAACTACATAAGATGATTTGCTGCACTTTAATGCCCAAAGACCTGGCATCAGTTTTGCAATGGTGACTTTGTGCATGTCAGGCCACTTCCTACTTAGCATCCACGGGCAGTGGGAATGGGGCAATGAAGATCAAATCCCTCTACCCCTTCACTGAGCCCAAGGTTTCCAGATTCTACTTAAAACAGCTTTCCATAAATATGCGTGTTGTGTGGAGACCACAGGCCTGGAAGGAACTATGCAGTTAGCTATGTTCTGCAGTAGTTGTTTATTAGGAAGGACAGGAGCACTAGTCAGAGGCTCTGATAGGAATAGAAAGCAAGCAGAAGTCTGCAGATCCATCTTCCTCCCCACCTCCTCCTGCAGGATCCAGGACCTCAGGCCATCGTGCAGGCCACCACCAGTTTGGAAGGGAGTCTTTGTTCTCTTGAGTATACAGGATGTGAACAGGAGTGGGTAGTGGCACAGCTGGGCTCCTTACAAACAGGAACCCACTTGTTGTTGAATCCCCAGCACCTACATCCTGCCTGGCCTGTTAGAGGTGCTTGGGGACAGTTTGCTGAGCTGCAGAGTAGTTGGAGAGAGAGCCTGCTGACCAGTCAGTGAGAGATTCATTCCTGTTTCCCCATGTTGGAAATCCAAATGCAGCTTTCCCCAGAAGCCCTGTGATACAGGATGCCTGTGGCCTTTGGGGTTGCAGTACCTCTCCAAAGGAGTTAAGTAGGCTTTTAGCAACAGCTCTGGGGATGTTACTAGCATGTGTAACATTATTTTCCTTTGAGAAATGCATTCTAATTTCACATAATCGACTTTCAGAATCCACTTATCTATAAATTGAGAACTGTCTATAGATACCATCCCCATTTCACATAGCCCCTAAATTCAAACAAGTCTACATACTGGCGGATAGATGGAGACAGGGTCAGATTCCACCTCTCTGTCCTCTCTCCTGCCCAATATGCCCACAGTGATTTGGCACTCCGTCCTGCACCTGTACTCAGATGCCATAAAGCCTCAGGCAGAAAATGTTCCTGGTTTTCACACTCCTCAGTCTACAGTCTCAGCCTCCAGTAAGATGTGAATGCAAGAAATAGAGGAATTGCCTCAGCATGTCTTAGGAGAGACACATTTGGCTTGCAACTTTTCCCTGGGATGTGGGAGGGGTCCGTTGCAAAGGGCTGGCAAAGGATGTGTGCAGCTGTGACTCCCATGGCACACCCGTTCACACTAAAAAGGGGTGGCCAAGACATTTCTATCCTCTTCCTCCCTTCCACTTAAGCTATTCTGCCTGACAACCCTCTAGTCTTGCTGGTAGGGGAGGGGCTTCTGAATGAGGTCAACACAGCAAAGACTCAGTTTCCTGGAGACTAAGCATCTGAATGAACGGAACATGCTAAATGTGAGCTGCTGAGATTCCTATAGCATTGGTCTACGTAATCTGTTTTTCTTTTAATCTATTATGTAAACATTTTAAGAGTAGCTTGGGAAACGAATTTTGAAGAATATTTTTCGTCTCACATATTAGATCAGCAGTTTTCAAGTGGGGTAAGTTTTGCCCCCAAAGGGGGCCTTTGGTAATGTTTGGTGACATTTTAGATTTGCATAACTGGGGAAAGAAAAAACCAGAGATGCTGCTAAAAATCCTACAATACAGAGCATAGCCCCTCCCCCAAAAGAATTATAGGGCCAAGGTTAAAGAACCCTAAGTCAAATGGATATATCTGGTCTATCACCATTATGATATCATCTAGGAAAACAAATACCCAGCAACCATTAGCAAACCTCATATTTGCATGATTAAAATGTCGATAAGGGCAAAAACATTTCCTCTGAATCTTATTCTTTATCACTGGTTTATTCTACAGGTTTTAATACTATGATTTAAGAAATTTGAACTTTTCCTTGAAGTGTGATTTCTAGCTGTTATTTTTCACAAATAAGTCAAGATTTATTACTCTAGGCAAGTAATTATTGAGGGAACTACAAAATGTATTGAGATGAGGTGGCTGGCTCTTTTACCAATTAGATGCAGCAGATTGTATTTTCTGAAAATGACTGCATGGGTGTCTCCATCCCACGTGCTCTTCTTATAATGTGTCTTTGGCCTTCATCCCATCCAGAGGAGGAACTACTTTTCCTCCAATTGTTACACTACATGACCAACTAAGGCTAGGTCCTAAGAGGAGTACAACTTGCTCTTGATGCTCTTGGAACCTGGTCACCATACTGTGAGGAAGCACAAGCAGCCACCTGTGTGGATGTTCTGGCCAATAGCCCCTGTGGAGGTCCCAGTGGACAGCCAACATTAATCAGCAGATGTGTGAGTGAGCAAGTCTTCAGTTGGCTTCTGCCCTCTCCCACTGAGTCACCCATTGTCTTTTTTTTTTTTTTTTTACTTAGACATTAAAAATTACTCAATTTATTTTCAAATCATACTCAGTTTAAGTCCAAATAGTCCAAAATCAATATAATGCTCCAAGATGCTCCTACTATTGAAACAACTCAATTTAAAAATATGCAACTCACATTTTATTTTAGTTAAATTCATAATATAGGCAAAAGCAAAAATGATTATAAATATTTAGCTAACTGCTTTATATTTTGCTTTTATAGTACACTACAACAGACACATAAGAAAAAGAATTATCTAATTAAAACAGTTTCCTAAGTATATCTCTAAAACCATAAAAATATTAATGAAAATCATGTTACATATATTTAAAAAACTAAACTGACATATTCCATCACCAAGTGTATGGGATCCATTGTCTTTTGAGTCTTTCCAACAATGCCTTGTGGAGCAGAGACAAGCTGTCCACACTATGCCTTTCCAAATTCCTGACCTGAAGAATCTACAAGTATAATAAAATTGTTGTTTTAAGTCACAAAATTTTAGAGTAATTTTCATGTCATATAAAACATAGAATAGTAATACTTCCTCAAATATATATATAATTACTTCCTCAAATTATATATATATATATATATATATATATATATATATATATTCTGCAATAAAACTTCTAAAACATATATCATGGACTCTCAGGAAAGCTACAAATTCTAAATGTTTCAATGTCAAAGATCTGCCAAAGTAGTAAATAAGTGTCAAACATACTATCACTGTCCTATCCTGTACCTAAGGCAGACATCACTAATTAATAGCAGTAGTCTTTCTTCAGGAGGAGGGATCCAGTCTTAAAAGCCTTCTCAGCAGCTGGGTATGGTGGCACACACCTATAATCCCAGCAACTCAGGAGGATGAGTTAGAAGGATCTTAAAGTTCAAGGCCAGCCTGAGCAACTTAGTGAGGTCAGGTCTAAAAATAAAAAATAAAAAGGGCTGGGGATGTGTTTCAGTGATAAAGCACCTCTGATTCAATCCCCAGTACCCACCCCCCACACCCCAAACCTTCTTCTCAGCAAAGCACATCAACAGCCCAGTGACTGGGGCTAGCACGCAATTTGAAACCTCTTTGCCATCCCAGTATTCTTTGTGAGATTTGTGGCTGGTTTTCACTGGCTTATGCCCAGACTGAAGGATTTGACTATTGTTTAATCAGGTGAACACAAAAGATATATGGCTTTGCAATATGTTGTTTGCAAAAATTCTGTTATATTAGCTTAGCAGATGAATGTGGTGGTGGTGGCATGTTTTTATCATGGTTTTTGAGACTTTGGCCATAAAACAATAGTAATCTATTGATACTGAGAGCCACTTTATTAAAAACAAATAAACCCAAATCCCTGGTACATCAGAAAAATGTTTATACCCTTTATAAAAGGGGAAAATCTAAAAAAAAAAAACCTTTATATGATGAGATGGACCCATGTGTCTAGCCAATGATGGAAGATCGCCAACTTTACAGGGTAGTTCTGAAGTGGGCTCTGGTTTTAGCCTGATGAGGTGAGTGTATGGGGAAGGGCCACAGGTATACATTTGATTTTGATGTTTGTTCAATACACATTATTACAACAGGTCTTGTGAAGAGCAACAAGTGAATATGCCCTCTCTTTTTCAATTTTCTGTTTGTGAATTTGATGTCTTCACCCTACAACTGACAGCTAAATTTCTCTCTCTCTCATCTACCAGGGATTCTGGGAAGCCTAAAGTTGTTTATTTTTTTTAAAAGGAATGTAATAACGGTTATTTGAAGAAAATGACTAAGGTGATTGAATTCCTGGGCAGGCAAGCAGATCATGTGACTGAGGTACTTTTTAACCCAAGATTTCAAAGATTCTGGTGACAGCACAGTGACCTTCTCTTTCATGGTGGGTTTTTGAACTATGAGTCAAGTCACCTGCAGAAGGGGGTCAGGATCAAGAGAGAAGGGAAAAGTTACAGTGACTGAAATTCCCTAGTTGCCAATTTGAGAACTTTTTTTTAATTTTTAGTTGTGTATAGACTTAATGCCTTTATTTGTTTTTATGTGGTGCTAGGATCAAACCCAGTGCCTCACCCTTGAGGGGCAAGTGCTCTACCATTGAGCCACAACTCCAGCTCCATTGAGAGCATTTTTAAAATTGTAATTTAAGCAAGGTAATGACCCTGCAAGTGTTTTTGAAATAACTCTCTGCCTGCCTTTCTACACCTCTTCCAACTGTTGAATACCCCACACTCTCCCTCATCCCATTCCCCAGTGAACAAACTAACAGACCATAAACCCTGTCTTTATGTCCAGATGCTGAAGCCATCCTTTCTCCCTGTCCCTTTCAGGGTTACCACTCTCTGTCCTACCCTTCTAGAAAACTATGTGACTCCTTGGGTAATCCGATAAACTGATTCAAAGGTGAGTTATTATTGTAATTTCTTTCCTACTAAGAGCTAACATCCCATAGGAGGAAAAATGAGAACCATATAAATTAAAAGCAAATGGATTTAAATACTTTGTTTTCCTAGAAGACTAAATAACAATTAAATATTGCAAACAAGGTAAAACACCTCCAGGCATGACATTCTCACAGCTTGGTGAGATACATATTCTTGTGTCCATTTTCTTGATGTGAAAATGGAAATGAAGGCATGTAAAAAGATTGCTCAAGGTCCCAGGATTCAGACCCACATCAACTTGACAGCAAAGCCCATGCTCCAGCCTGCTGCGCCTCTCTGCTCCTGTTTTCTATCTTGGTTTTGACAGATTTAATAAGATGATCCTTCCTGGGCAGCTTTAAGGAGCAAGGGCATTTTGCCACCCTGGTTCCTTATGGCCAACATTAAAAACAGAACACATGTTGATGACTGTGGCTATTCTGGAACATATAGCAAATAACTTACTTTGGAAAGCTGAGGGTTTACTCATTTAAACGCTAATTTTTAAACATGCATGAAATTTTTTCTTAAGTGTATTATGTAATGTCTTGTCTTCTTAAGCTGGATATTCTAAGCATCATTTAGCCCTTAGCCTTTCCTTATATACTTGAGGTTCACCAGTGTGAGCATTAGCTACAGTTAACGAGGCTGTAAGACAGCAATGCCCCCGAGGACTGTTGAAGTACATAGGGCTGTTTTTAACCTACATTTTAAGTGGTCCCAGACTATTGTGCTATTTGAGTTCTTGTGTCTGCTTTTCATAGATTTTCTGCCATGCTGTCAACCTCTTGGTTATTGACTCTCGATGCTATTAGTATCTGTCTATATTAGTCCTTCTTTGTCCTCTTGATTTTGCTATTTATAATGTATGGTGGACATGAAACCCAGATATTTAGGCATATTTTGACTGAAGAAGGAGTAAATTGAGTGGCTGGGGGGGATTATTTTTATTTATTTATTTTTTAGTAGAGAACATAAATTTTAGTGAATAGAATTTATAACAGCTATTTTAACTTTCTGATCCTCTGGGTCAGTAATTGAAGAGCAATTTAGTGAAGATACTAGAAATATCCATTGGTGCCTTCCTGCTCACAGCCTTTGCTTCTTAGGCGGCCATGTTTTACCCTATTTAGCCATGATCTCCCCCATCACACACACCACATTCGAATGGATGAAGGAAGCACCTGACCTAAGGCCAGCTAGGCCACAGATTGGCCAATGACCATGGTGAAAAGATGAGCTGTGCTTAGCCAATCTTGACCCTGGGGAATCCCAATTAGGAAACAAGGCAAGGTGGTTGGAGTGGTATTTGAAACGGAATATTTGAAGTAGAATTGTGTCCCTCGAGGCCATGATGAATCACAGGCCCAGGGAAGTGTTGAAGCCACAGAATCTCTAAGAAAGCCAGTTGGAAGAAAGAGAAGGAAACAAATGCATGGAGAGTGGCAGAAACAGAAAGAAGAGAGAATGGTGAGATTCTGTCCATCTGTACCTTTATTCTAAACACTATTTTTTATTTGAGGCATCTTGAGTATGTCTCTGTGACTCCCGCCCAGAAGAAGCCAACTGTAAAAATTAATTTGAGGGCTGAGCTATTAGTGTAACTTCCTAAATTGTATCTGGACCCTGTGCAAGCAGAAAAACACAAATAATGTAACACCAGAGAAATAACAGAATTGGAAATGAAAGACACTTAAAGTCAGAATTAATACAAAAGACAAGTGTATGTGAAGAAAAAGACAATAACTCATGGTTATGCCAAAATGTCCGACCAGCATCCTATTATAACTGGAATAATAAATCCATCAACACAGAGGCAAAGATTAAGAATCTACAAGATGAAAATGTAAAACAATCAAAAAAGCCCTTGAGTCCTGCTTAGATTCTTTTTCAATCAAGCAATTACAACTGCATACAACACCTGGGTACCTGGGTGTGGGCGTGTGTGGGTGTGTGGATGTGTGCACATGCAAGTGTGTGGCAGTTTACCAGGGGAGCGGAGGGATGTGACCGTTCCCATGAGGTCCTGCAGCAGCCTGTGTAAAGAGGCACAGCCAGACAGGTGCTCCCTTGGGAGCTCTGCTGGGAAGAAAACAGACTAGAGGAAGACAGTTATAGAAATGAGCCAAACAAGAGGCCAAGACTCGCTTTCTACCCATTGTTGAAGTCTCTGGAGAATGTGGCACACTCGAAGCTTTGTTACCTTCAGAGAAGTGAGAGGCCCACTGGACGTCCTCTGAACACTGTTCTCACACCATTAGTGAGACGTCCTTAGGTCAGAAACTGGTGGACAAACATCTTCCCTATGCAACACAAGTTACTAAAAATCTCTTGCCTCTAGAGATCTCTCAGTGATTGTCCTGACCTCCCTGACAAGGTTAGGGAAAGGAAGGAGGGCAATACTTCCAAGGGAGTATTGCTAGAACAGAGAAGCAGAGGCCAGGCTGAAAGGAAGCCGGATTGTCACGGGCAATGGAAGAAAATGGGTCAAATCAGAAGGGCTCTGCAAGATGATAAACAAAAATGAGAAGAAAAACTGATGCCTAGGAGAGTTAAGAATGACACTTCAGAGTGTTAGGTATCCAGAGCTGGATTAATCAGCCGAGTTCCTGGAAAATAGCTGTGCTCATCTAAAGGCACTGAGGACAGGGTGGGCTGAAACCTAATAAGACACCATCTTCTCTGCCTAAGATAGGTGGTGTTTTATATATATTATATGTATATATAGGTGGTGTTTTATATATACATATTTTTAGTTGTAGTTGGACACAATGCCTTTATTTTATTTATTTTTATGTGGTGCTGAGGATCGAACCCAGCAACTCGCACATGCTAGGCCAGCGTTCTACCGCTGAGCCATAACCCCAGCCCAATAGGTGGTGTTTTAGTCAGCTTTTTCATTGCTGTGTCTAAAAGGATGGAACCAGAACAACTGTAAAGAAAGAAAGGTTTATTTAGGAGCTTATGGTTTCAGAGTTCTTAGTCCATAGAGAGCCGGCTCCACTCCTCAGGGCTTGAGATGAGGCAGAACATCATGGTACAAGAGTGTAGTGGAGGGAACAGCTCACTTGATGATCAGACAGCAGAGAGAGATTCTACTCACCAGATACAAAATATATAACCCATAGCCACGCCCCCAATGAACCACTTCCTCCAGCCATAACCCACCTGCCTCCAGTTACCACTCAGTTAATCTCATTAGGGATCAATTCATTGATTAGATCAAGGCTATAGCCCAATCATTTCTCCTCCAAACCTTCTTAAATTGTCTCACAAGTGAGCTTTTGGGGAACACCTCACATTCAAACCATAACAAGTAGTTAAGGGAAAGTGAAGGGGAAGGAGAGAGAGGGGGGGAGATGGGGAGGGGTGGGGACAAAGACAGGCAGAGACACAGGGGAGAGAGGGAGACATCATTTAAGAGTACAACTAGAGTTGAGAACGGCCCAGGCAGTTAACATCTTCCCCAGAAAATTTCCTTCCTTCTTATCACCACCAAAACTCAAAAGCAATTGAGGTAATTTCCCCATGAAGCAAATAAGAGGGTTTCACAAGATCATAATTAACAAGTCAGTAACCTTTTGTCCAGATTCTGAAAACTAAATTTACATTCCTCCTAGTGGCTTCACTAATTCCCTCTTGAAGCCTGGGCCAACAGATTGTGTAAAACTGAACCCTGGCACAGCATGAATCGGAGAAGGCAGTACAACCTACTACCTCTCTGGGGCTCCGAGAGGCCTACTTTCTGGAGGACTGCTCAGTGTTCTGAGGTAAACAAGGATGAGGCCCAGAAGTGAGGAGACCAAGGGAAACCCTGGCCTGGGACACCCTGATGTGCAAGAGGACAGAGGCTTAGGGCCTTCAGAGACACCTGGCACCATCCTCTCTGGCAACACCCCAGCTGGCCACACCCTCCTTCATGAAGTATCTCTTTCTTGGGATCTGGATCCAGGGATGGTGTCCTTGCCTGTGTTTTCTCCTCTTCCTTCCCTCATGGCTGCTCTTTTTTTTTTTTTTTTTTTTTTTTCTTTTTCCAAATATTTTTATTGGTGTATTGTAGTTGTACATAATTATTTGTTTTATTGTCACATATTTATACATGCATACAATATAAAAATATCATTTTAGCTGGGTGCAGTGGCACATGCCTGTAATCCCAGCACTTTGGGAGGCTGAGGCAGGAGGATCGCGAGTTCAAAGCCAGCCTCAGCAATGGCAAGGCACTTGGCAACTCAGTGAGACCCTGTGTCTAATAAAATACAAAAAAGGGCTGGGGATGTGGCCCAGTGGTCGAGTGCCCCTGAGTTCAATCCCCGGTACCAAAATACATATATATAATTTTGCCAGGGTAATTAATCCCCAGCACTTTGCCCTCCCTCCCCTTCTCCCATCCCTGGTCCTTTCCTCTTCTGTTTCCCTTTGCTCTCATGAGATCTGCTTCCATTTTTCTTTTCCTTTTTCCTCTCTAGCTTCCACATATGAGAGAAAACATCCCCCAAAAAACTGAAGGCTGAATGTTTTCTCTGATTATTGGATGCTGATCTATGATGGGGGGCAGTATGAGAAGAATGGAGGAACTTTGGATTGGGTGAAGGGGAGGGTAGGGAGGGGTTACATGGGTAGGAGATATTGTGGAATGAGATGGACATCATTACAAAAAAAAAAAAAGAAAGAACACATGATCTTTGGCCTTCTGAGTTTGGCTTGTTTCACTTAATATAATGATCTCTAGTTCCATCCATTTTCCTGCTAATTACATAATTTTATTTTTCTTTATGGCTAAATAAAACTCCATTGTGTATATACACCAAGTTTTCTTTATCCATTCATCAATTGATGGACACCTTGGCTGGTTCCATAGTTTGGTTATTGTGATTTGTGCTGCTATAGACATAGGTATGCATGGATCACTGTAGTATGACTTTAACTCTTTAGAATAAATACCAAGGAGTGGTATACCTGGGTCATAGGGTGGTTCCCTACCTAATCTTTTGAGAAATTCCCACGACTCTCCCCTCTCCTTTTTTTTTTTTTTTTTTTTTTTTTTTTTTTTTTTTTTTTTGAGACAGGGTCTCACTATGTTGCTCTTTCTGGTCTCAAACTTCTGGGCTCAAGCAATCCTCCCAGTTAGCTGAGACAACAGGTGCATGCCTCCTTGCCCAGCTTTTTTTGCTTGTTTGTTTTTTTAATGGAAAATTTTAAATACTTATGAAAGTAGAGAAAACAGTACATGAAAGCCCCTTGTGTCCATCAAGTTTCAAAAAGAAAGCCAGAGCTCCGCCCCCTTTCCTGCTCCCTCAGGTAATTTTAAGTAAATCTGAGTCGTTGAATGGCATGTAAGCCCTTC
Source organism: Tamias sibiricus (assembly GCA_025594165.1). Taxonomy (NCBI): domain Eukaryota; kingdom Metazoa; phylum Chordata; class Mammalia; order Rodentia; family Sciuridae; genus Tamias; species Tamias sibiricus. Next base: position 103,920,400 of record CM046658.1, on the reverse strand, counting down.
GGTGTGCATTTCCAAGGACTCCCTTTTCAAAGTAATTGCCTCACTTCCATCAATCACACTCCCCAAAACAATTCCTCAATAGCATCAGATACCTCATTTGTGTTCACCATCCACCGACTGTCCAATAATTACCCTTTTAAACATGTTCTGTCTGAATCAGAATCCAAATGATGTTGATACATAGCTATTGCTTAATATCTCTCTTAATTGTCTTTCCACTTACAATTTGTCCATCACGTCTTTTTCTTGTATTTTTTTCTGTTGAAGAAACGAGATAGTTTAGTCTACATAATTTCTCACAACCTGGATTTTGTTCATTATATCTGTGGTTTCTTTAGCATGAAAGAGAGGGCTGGAGGCTCAATCAGGTTCAAATTCCACTCTTTGGTGACACTTCATGGTGGCACTAGAAGTACCATATGGTTAAGTCTTTTTATAATGATAGAAACCACCAATGATCATTGCCTAACAGTTATTTCCATTAATTTAGCAGGGAAATGCAACGTGGTGGTGACATTCCTCATTTTTTTTTCCCTAGCTGTGATATTTCTGCAAACGGTGACTTCTTTCATCAGTTATTTGGTGTCCTAAAGATATAGTTCATACAAAGAGTCAGTCAGCCTGGTTCACCCCAGCACCACTGCTAAGTGGCTATGAGTGAAGGGCAAAAAAAATCACACGGGGGACAGCCGTGCAGCTGTTGAATAAAAGAGATTTATTCAACAGCCTTTGTGGCTGGTAGCAAAACCGGAGAAGAGGTGCTCTGGTCAAAGGTCAAAGAGGTGCTGGGAGAGGGGAGTCAGGGAGAGGGGAGTGTGCAAGCTCTGAACAGAAGGTGGGTGCTTGGTTGCACCAGCTAGGATCTCTGGAGCTATCAGCTAAAGCAGCTGCTGTCTGGCTGGAGGCTGGAGCTGTCAGCTGGGAGCGTCCTCGGGCTGAAGGTGGTGGGTCTGGAGCTGCTGGCTGGGGCAGCTGCCCCATGGGTCTGGAGCTGTTGCAGTGGCTTCCTCCTCTCCACAGGGTTGAGCTGATGTGTCTGAGTGGCTTCCTCCTCTCAGCTGATGTGTGTGTCTCTGTATGTGTTCTGAGTCTCTCCAACAGGGCCCCTATATAGGGATTTCTGGTGGGAGGTCCACCAGAGCAACCCCAACGCCATTGGCTCTTTGCCCATAGAACAGGGCGAACTTTAAGCCTATTGGCTCTTGCCCGGGGAAAAGAAACATCCTGTCCAGGGAAGAAACATCCTGCCTGGAGAATGAAACAAGGTCGCTTCTCTCAGGATGTGGAAAACTCTGGGGGGGTGGGAGGGTAGTCCATCTATCAACGGGCAAGCCATCTAATATCTCTGAACTCATTTTCCATTTATACGACGAGAATGGTCCTACCACCTAACACAGACAAGTTGGAAAGTTTAGAGGAGATAATGCATGTCAAGTTCCTGACATGTAAGCATTTCACGGATTAAGCTGCTGTCCTTGTTTTCCCTGCTAGAGTGAGGATTTCCTAACCAGCACCTGGGAACACACCACAAGGATACTGAGCAGGGTTTGACTTCTATCACTTGTCATTACTGCAGGAGTTGTTCCCAAGGACAGCCTCCTCACCGCGTAGTGCTTCCTGATGCATATGGCAGCATTCAACAACCTGCTCTGCAGAATTCCAAGGGGAATTCTGGTAAGGCAAGTGCCAAGGTCATTGGAGCCTGGGCAGCCCTGCCTCCCCCAGGGAAGAGCATCAGCAGACAGGAAGGATTCAACAGCTCTCTCCAAGCATCTCTCCAGTCCAAAACACCCTCTCTCTGTAAACTCTTGTTAGGAACGTGTTTACTCTTCTGGTTTGGGCTAGTGAGTAAATTAATTTCACTCTATTGTCAGAACAGTTGGTTGCTCATTTATGACAATAAGAATTTTACAAGGCTTTGTAAAACCACTCCAGCATATTTAGGGCCTAAAGGCATCAAAATTGGCTCTCAGTTTGATTTCTATATTTCTGTGCATATTAAATCTTTATATTGTCACTTACATCCTCTTAATGGTCTCCACTCAGTAGAGGATTCTTGAGTCTTTGGCAGAAGTTGTAAAAATAAGAAGCCATTTGTAAGTCAGTCTAGATTTGTTGTAAATGTGAATCTTATTTTAGTGGCTTAACACCAGAAGCTGAGTTTCTGAGATTTCAGAAGGAGTCTGTGCTCGCCAGCCTTTATTTAGAAGAGGGAGGCATAACTAGCATGGATGTAGTGAGCCAGCACTCAGGAGGGGTTCAGCTTGTACTTCTTTCCCCTTGAGGCCTAGGAAGAAAAGGCCTGCACTAGCTCCTTAACACATGCTCAGGTTAAAAGCTCAGACTCTGGGTCAGGAGGAACCTTGTAGCTGCTCATCCCTGAGAAAGCTGCTTTACCTCTGTGAGTCTCAGTTTTCTTCTCCTGTAAAATTAGATAATAAAAGTTGTTGTTAAGGAAAGACAAAATGAGATAATGTAGGTAAAGCACCGAGTACCACGTCTGGCAAATTTTAGCTATTATCATCTTGGCAGTTCTTTCAGAATTCTTTCAGGTGTTGGATTGCAATTTTTGTTTGAAACAATATTTAGCTGAAATATTACTCAATAATAAAAAAGGAGCAAACTCTCAATATAAGAAACCCCTAGATGGATCTCAAGGGCATAATGCTTGAGTGAAAAAGTCAAGCTCAAAGGGCCACATCATGTTTGAATTCATTTACATAACATTATTTTTCAATTATTTATTAGTTCTAATCAGTTATATATGACAGTAGAAAGCTCTTCCATTCATTATACACAAATGGAACAGAACTTTTCACTTCTCTGGTTGTGCATGAAGTAAGAGTCACACCATTTGTGCACTCATACATGTATATATAACATTCTGGAAATGACAAAATTATAGATGGAGAATAGACCAATTGGCAGGGTAACACTAGGAATGGTGGGGTAGCAGGAGGGAACCTCATTGTTGATGAAATAACTGCACCTTGATTGCTGTGGTAGTCACATGACTGCACAGGATAATATGCACACATTGTACCATCAATTTCATGATTGATATTGTATTATCATTATGTAAGATGTAACCACTGGGAAAGGGCATAGGAAAACTCGCTGTGTTCTCTTTGCAACTTCCTGTGAATCAGTACTTCAAGACGAACAATAAAAAGATTTAGTGTTTACTTGTGCAATCAAAACACTGCTCACAGCTGAGCCACTTGGTGTACTATGTCAACATTTCCTTTCTTGTATAACATCTTCCCCTCTAGATGTAAAAACTGCTTTGTTTTATCTGCTTCTGACTGTCATTTACCTGGTACTAATTCTTCCCAGTGTCAGAGCTGTCCCTATCTGGGCAGTTGACTACATTAGGAAATCCACTGGTTCCATTTTTTTTTTTTTTTTTTTTTTTTTTGGTACCAGGGATTGAACTCAGGGGCACTCGACCACTGGGCCACATCCCCAGCCCTTTTTTGTATTTTATTAGAGACAGGGTCTCACTGAGTTGCTAAGTGCCTCGCCATTGCTGAGGCTGGCTTTGAACCTGCGATCCTCCTGCCTCAGCCTCCCAAGTACTGGGATTACAGGCGTGCGCCACCGCGCCCGGCTTGCTGGTTCCATTTTTTAACAGTGACTTCTCTCCTGGAACTCTGCCCTCCAGTTCTAATCTAGACTTGCTGCTCTCTGGGCTGATTCTATACCCATTTACATCACAAAGTATCTGGTAGTTTATACGCCAAAGTCTTAAATTATATTTCTTACAGGGTGCTCAGATTTCAGTATATGTCATTTTTCTTTTTGCATACCTACTCTTCTGATTTTGCTGCAAGTGACTTGTATTGCTTGTGTGATAGCCATGATCATTGTGTCCCTCATCATGGAAAGAGAGAGGAAGGCATATAGTCCAGGAAAAACAAAATAAAAGATCTTTCTGTTACATGCTTGAACACGCACATGGAATTCTGGAGAATGTTCATCCAGGCCTGTGTTCTTCTCCATCTGACAGAGGTTCTGCAGGGTGCTACTTAGGAGCCATTTGCATCTTGATCTGGACCCTGTTATTTATTTATTTATTTATTTTTGTGCTGGGGACTGAACTCAGGGGCACTCAACCACTGAGCCACATCCCCAGCCCTATTTTGTATTTTATTTAGAGACAGGGTCTCCCTGAGTTGCTTAGTGCCTCGCTAAGTTGCTGAGGCTGGTTTTGAACTCGCAATCCTCCTGCCTCAGTCTCCGAAGCCACTGAGATGACAGGCGTGCACCATTGCACCTGGCTCCTGGACCCTCCTGTTGTGCAGGAGGGCAGGGCTCTGGTCTTGGACTCTCTGTGGGTACCTCGATGTCCCACTCACCAACAGCAGCACCCTCTCTTGCCACTCTCCCTCAGGTCCCTCCTTAAACCCCTTAGACAGTTTCCATCCCTGTCTCCCACCCCTCCCCAGCTCTAACCCCAGTTATTGGTCTGTGTCAATAAATGAATCCTGCAGCTGGCTCTGGGGTGTGATTGGCTGGAAAAGGGAGGAACAGAGGCCAACGCAGAGGTCTGGCCCCAGAATGGAGGATTTAAACCATGAACAGACCTATCTCATTATGAGATTTAACCTCATCCTGATTCTCTCACAGCTCATTAGACCAATGAGTCTCTTATCTCCTTCCCAAACTTGGGTTATTTTACAAAAAGTGACCTTCTCTTAAGTACTAGAAGAAGAAAAAAAAAAAGGGTAGGGAAAAGGGGGTAAAAGGGAGTAAAGAAGAAATGGAAGGGAGGCAGCCACTCCCGTCCTCAGAAGGGGCAGCTCCACAGATCACTGCTTTCTCTCAAAATGAAGAACAATGCTGTGTGTTCCCGCTCTGGGCCCCGGAGGAGGGTGGCACCCTCTGTCCCCCACAGCTCCATGTGCAGGATGCTCCTGTGGGTGGGTGTGGAACCTCAGAAGCATGTGTATACACAATAAATCCTGAAGAGAAGAGCTTTAAATTCAGCGTATTAGGTGGAAAATAAGCTTCACTGCCTCAGGAATCCTGAGACGAAACACACCAAATGAACCATAGAGCAACCTCAGTGATCTTTCTGTTGCAGATTTTCTGTGAGCGGATTTGCTGCCTTCCAGCCAAATGAAAACATGTTGAACAGGCCCCCAAATTCCCTTGGCTGGATTTATGTTCAAGACAAAAAGCTATTTGCAATATTTCAGGTAAATCATTCTCTATCTTCTCTAATCTTCCAAGGTTCTTAAGTATATTAAAACACTTCCCCAGAACATTATAAGAAAAATGAGTTTCTAAAGTACAGCTCACCATATAATAGGATTTTTTTTTTTCTATGTCCATCCCATAGTTCCTTTTAACAAAATGTCATGATTTAAGTGCAGAAGTCTCTGGGAATCCCTTGGCAAATTAAAGTGTTTTGAATTTGCTCATTTGATTTCAGAAATAGTCTGAGTAACCTATGTAGAAGACATTTTGAACCTGCACTTAATATGTGTTGTATTTCCTTAAGTACATAAAAGACCTTGGAAATTCTTAATTTAATCAAGATTATTCACCTTGGCAAGATACCCCATGCAGATAGCCAGCAGCGACAGCAGAAAGCAAATCTCTGTGTTTGCAGAAGATGAGAAGAGCTGTGATTTTACTGTGGAGGCAGAATGAGGGCTGGGGACAACCCCACAATGTAATTATTAGGAGTAGAAAGAGAGGCCAGGTGTGGTGGTGCATGCCTGTAATCCCAGGGGTCAGGAGGCTGAGGCAGGAGGATTGCAAGTTCAAAGCCAGGCTCAGCAATTTAGCAAGGCCCTAAGCAACTCAGCAAGACTCTGCCTCTAAATAAAATATTTTTTTCAAAGGGCTAGAGATGAGACTCAGTGATTAAGCACCCCTGTTCAAACCTGGGTACCAAAAAAAAAAAAAAAAAAAAAAAAAAAAGCAGAAAGAGAGGGCGAATCTTTTGACCATAAATTGAAAGTTTGTAAGGAATCCCTACATTAGGATCTTCTCTCTCTTTTTGCATTTATCCACTTGCAGAGACAAATTGTTAATGAAAATTTGTTCTACTGAAACATTCAGAGTTTTTATTTAAAAGCCCAGGAAATCAGAGCCTAATGGACAAATGTATGAATCATCAGGAAGAAATAAACTATTTATTATTTCTTCAATTTTATTTTTGGGCTAAAAGTTGTTTCTTCAATGATTTAACAATGTCGCTAAATTTAGAGACATCAGGCCCCCTTATGTTAGCCATATCTTTAAAAATAATACAAAATTCATTTCCTCTCTTTTCCTCCTCAGCCTTCTCTTCCAGGCTCTCTGCTCCTTTTTCTGAATTTAACAAAATGGTGATCTCCAGGGTTTTGTTTTGTTTTGGGGGCGGGGGTACCAGGGACTAAACTCAGGGGCACTCAGCCACTGAGCCACATCATCTGCCTATTTTGTATTTTATTTAGAGACAGGGTCTCACTGAATTGCTTAGAGCCTTGCTTTTTGAACTCAGGATCCTCCTCCTGCCTCAGCCTCCCTAGGTGCTGGGATCATAGGCATGCGCCACTGCGTCTGGCTCCAGGTTTTTATCTCTCTCTCTCTCTCTCTCTCTCTCTCTCTCTTTTTTCTGTTTGCTTTCATTTTTAAAAAAACTTTGTTTTTTCTGAAAGGATATACAAAGCAACTCTAAATTGGAGTTATCTCCACAGAGGTAGGGATGGGCCGAGGAGACGTTAACCTTCACTCCCACCAGCACTAGTACAGTTTTGCATTACTATAAACATACTGCCTTTTATAAATTTTGAAATATTTTTCTGATTACTGCAGGAGCCCTGTTACGTTGGGAACTGCCAGTATTTGAATATGAAAATGGAGAGAGGGGCCACCAGTCAGTAGATTTCAAAACAATAAAAATTCTCAAAGAGGCAGTAATGACATATGGACCCCAAGCTCCTTTTCACGTTGAGTATACTGGAGTCCCTTAACACCTTTAGCTTAACCCCCTCAGACTGGAAACGTCTATGTAAAGCAACATTAAGTGGGGGACAATACTTGGTTTGGCGATCACAATTTCAAGAACTTTGTATAGAAACAGCTAAAATAAATGCAGATGCAGGGTTTGGAGACCATAATATAGAAATGCTCACAGGAGAAGGGCCATTCGCAGACGTACAGGTTCAAAAATATTATACCCCAGGAGTATATGCTCAGATAAAAACGCAGCTGCCTTAAAGGCATGGAAAAAAAAACTAGTACACAAGGACCCTGGGGGGATCTACAAGGTAGCTTGACCAAAAGTAAATTCAAGGAACCTACAATGAACCATATGCTGGAATTTGTGATCTACTTTTTGGAGAAGAAAAATAAAAAAGGATCTTTTCCATTTAAATTACAAACTAAGTAAAGATATAAATGATGCCTTTGTCACAAGTGAAAATGATTTGGCAGCAGCTGTTAGAGATGCTGCCCCTCAGAATTTCACAAGGGACCTCAACCTAGGACAACTATAATCAATCAGGATAAATCCAGGGAAAAAATTATCAGAGTCCAGTCAGGCTATTCTAGGCAAAATCCCCAAAAGAGAAATTAAGACCAAATTCATACCGTGCTCCAGGTTGCTGCCCCAGGTGTAAAAAAGGGAAATCATTGGCGGCCATTATAAATGTTAATTCAAAATTTGAACATCCATGGGAATATCCTTTGGTTCAGGGATTTCAAAAAACGGTGCACGGGGCCCGAATGCCCCGTGGGCCCACAAACTGTACGAGGCTATTGGAAGAGGAGAATCCTCATGATCCACTCAGAATGCTTCCTTTCCCCGACACAACCCCTATTACCCATCCACTCCCTCACCAGAGGACACAGGAAGAAATGCAGGATTAGGACCTTCTGTTCCATCCGACCCGAATAGTGTTAACACCTGAAATGGGGGTTCAACTGATTCCCACAGGAGACAGGGGACCTCTTCCCTCAGGGACTGTAGGACTTATTATCGGGGCGAGAAGTCCTCAAAGCTGTATTAGGTTTTGCTAATGTGGGACCCCAGGAGTAATAAACTCAGACTACAAAGGGGAAATACAAAGAATGCTTAGCTCACCCACGAAAGAGTATAAGTTCTGTTAAATCAAGGATATAAAAATTGCTCAGCTGCTTCTCTCTTCCAAATTTTTTACAATTAGTATGTGTAAAAAGGGAACAATGGATATTTGTAAGACTGTTTACTAGGAGGCCTATGTGTAAAATAAGAAATCCCCAAGGAATAGAAATTGGAGAGGGACTTATAGAATACTGGAGGCTGATTCCTCCATCATTTAATTTACTACAATGGCCCAAACACTGGCCTCTGCAAAAAAAAAGGGGGGGGGGCTTCAAACCAGTTTAAGAGGCTTGGGATTATAATAACCTCCCAGGAAAACAGTGGCATAATTTTAAAATGGGAGGATTGAGGATGAAGAAGGACATAAACGAACTTGTTTTTTTCAAGCCCTTATGTTTTATACCTAACCTACCAGTTACTTTATGGGAGAAGAGTTATTTTACAAACAAACTGGGCAGTACATACCTTGCAACCAAACCTGCAGGTGTTTGTTAAATGTGAAAAATATATCAGGGTAGTCTTAACCCTGAATGAAAATCATTATCAAACAAGTACAGGGTAAAGCGTTTAAAACCCTAATAGAAAAATCATTATCTTTATAGGATAAAAGGACATGTTTCTTCGGGGCCACTGAGAAAAAAATTTTAAAAATACCATGGCTTTTTGATAAGCCCAGTGTGGGTCCCTCAGTGGCCCCTATATAAAGAGAAGATTACAAGCGGGCTCCCCCAAACTACTAGGTTCAGGAACATTTTGAAGCAGGACATATAGAACCTTCCACCTCTCCCTGGAAATTCCCCCATAATTTGTGATCAAGAAAAAATCAGGAAAATGCGCGATTATTACATTGATCTTAGAACAAATTAATAAAAACCATGCAAGTCAGGGGCCCTCCTACTCGAACCTGGACTTCCGAAACCCTGCCTGTAGCTATTCCAAAAAGATTTCCATGTTTTGGTAATTTAGTCTTGCTCATAAAGGATTTGCATCTTTTCTATTCCCCTTACATCCTCTGGCATGGCCCCCCGAGTTTGCTTTTTTCAGTTTCCTTCTATAAACAATAATGGCCATGATCAGAGATATCAATGGAATGGGTTTTAACATCAGGGATTGGCGTATTAGCAGCCTCCATATTGACCAAATATATGTGGTACGAAGGCTATCCAACCCATTAAAAATTAAATACTATCCATACACATCAATGGTGTCTACATTACATTGGATGATATTTTACAGTGGCCCACCCTAATCAAAAAATCTTTTTTAATATTTTCAGTAGACATGGTAGAAGAATATCTTAAAAAATACGAGATTAATATATCAGCAGAAGAAAAAGTTCAAACTAGATTCTCCCATAATAATATTTAGATTTTAAAAAACATGGATACTTTTGTTAGACCCCAAAAAAAATTTTAATAAATAAAGAACCATTTTAACCACCCTCAATGATTTCCAAAATACTGCTTGGTGGACATAAATTGAATTGGACTTCGCCCTACACTATTAAACCTCACTTACTGGCCAATTAAAACCTTTCTTTGATATCTCTTCGAGGGACCCTGATCCATCCTCATCACCACGCTAAACAACTGACTTCAGATGCTGGGAGAGCTTTAAAGTTAGTAGAAAAAGCCATCGAAAGGAGGCTACATTGGGACAGATTTGATTTAACGCATACCGCTGATAAAGATTACTTATATCTTCACAATAAACACCCACAGGAGTATTATGGCACACATGGGCCATTATTGTGGATACTTTGCCCGTGCTCGTCCTAAAAAGTATAATTGAATCTTATACCTCCATGGTGGCTAAATCTTATTCTTCAAGGCCTTAATAACTTCTAAACACTTCTACTAAAATATTTGGCATTCACCCCTGCTACTATTATTACTCCCTATTCATCGTCACAGGATTGAATATTTATGCTTCAAAACAATAATGACAGGGCCTTTAGCTAGATTGCTTTCTACCTCTGGCAAATTTTGATTAATCACCCTTCCTATGTCTCCTATATTATCTTTTTGTAATTAATCATCCTATTATATTTCCACAGGTTAATATAAAAATGATCAACCTACGTCCTAAGGCATTTTAATGGTATTTACAGATGGGTCCTCAAATGGCTACTGGCTGCAATAGGTCACTTAACAAAAGAAAAATAAGACATTACAATAACTGCACACATAATCAGCACAACTAGTGGAATTGGAAGCTGTGGTAAGTAGACTCTGGAAAATTTTAGAGGACCAAGCCCCCTAAACATATTTTCCAGATAGCCCCTATATGTACAAGCTGTCCCAAATTAGAGTTAGCAGGACCAAATAGCAACCTCATACTCCACTTTTAAATTGTTTATCCAATACAAAAACTTTAGTGGGCAAAAAAAACCTTCTATTCGTAGCCAACGTTAGATGCACATACTAATTTGCCTGGCACCCACCATGAAAGGTAATCAAAAGCTGATAACTTTTACAAAACAATATTTTAATACTTTCAGTCGTCTACAACAAGCAAACCTATTTATTTCATGTCCCAGTGTTCACGTCAACAGCACCACCTTGCAACGTAGGTTTAAAATTACAAAAGAGCAAGCCAGGAACAATTGTTAAAAGATTGGTAAACTTGTATGACACACATTCCCAATCCTCATTTTGGAGAGTTAACTCCTAGAGTATTAATGCCCAATCATTTGTGGCAGATGGATTTACTCATGAGCCAATCTTTGGAAAATTGCGATCCATACTAGATACATGCTCAGGCATGATTTTTGCTTCCTTACATTCTGGAGAGGTTTAAAAGTTTGTAAAGATGTCACATCTCATTGTTATACAAGCTTTTGCTGCATTGGGCATCCCCAAAATGCTTCCTTAAACAGAACAGATAAATGGCCCGCAAGCTATAACGTCCTCAAAATGCTTTCAAACAGTTTTGCGCAAAAAATTCAACATATCCCATATAAAACAGGCATCCCATACACATCCTCAGGGTCAGGGGCATTATTGAAGAGCAAACCGCACACTGAAAATTATGTTATTTAATACACAAAGAAGGAAATTGGAAAAGTCCTAAAGACAGATTGGCAGTTTGCCCTGTTTACCTTAAATTTTTTTAACTTTAGACTCTAATGGTTATTCTGCTGGAGACAGACATTGGAATCCACACCAACAACATAAACCCTTGGTTTACTGGAAGGATGTTCTTTCAGGTACATGGAAGGGTCCAGATCCAGTATTAATTTGGGGGAAGGATCTGTTTGTGTTTTTCCAAAAAGACGAATCCTCTCCAATATGGATACCATCTAGATTAATAAAGCAGGTACCACATCAAAAATGATCAAGATGTAGTTGTTGAGGAATCAAGATTAATAAAAAAGTTACAAAATCAAGAAGACCAAGATGAAGATATAGAATGACTCCCTCAAAAGTATCCTTCAAAATGTTTCACAACTCAAGAGTCATTCCTCCCGGCCGGGATGAGGAGATCTCTCTTTAGTGTGCACACAATTGTATTTTTTTTCTTTTTATACATGTCTTTAATGTCTGTACATTTGTCTACATTTCATGTTAATGTGACGTCACAAAATATATGTTTGTATGTTTGTTCGTCTGTCCAGTGTGACGTCACAAAGAACAAAGCGCTTATGAAAAATAATATATATATATATATATGGATCCAAATAACTTTAATTCATTTTAGGTTAAGAGTATTCAATTTAGGTAAATAATTTTATAAATGAAGGTACTTTCAATTTTGATTATAGGTATCCCTGGGACTTCTCTTTTAGCAAACAATATGACTAGTGCTATATAACCTAATATTTTGGTGTTTTGACATAAGATTGTGTTCATTTGTTATTAACTTCATTTGTTTAATAGCTGATTAATTTCAATTATCTCAACAGGTAAAAAATTGCTGTGTATACAGAGACTTGAGGGTTCCAGCTGACAAATTATTTCTCCAAAGTGCCTTTAGCTTTTCTTTAATCTATCTTTAATACAGTAAATACCCTCAGCTTTCTTTCTTTTGTTCTCAATATGATATTTTGACAACTTATGTTTGTGTGAGCTCAAACAACAATGTGTATGAGCAGAAATCAACTTTAATTTTCTAATCTAATAATTCTGTTTTTTAGTTTGACAACTCGACTCTTCACTCAGTGCTGAAATAACACTGCCTTTCCTTTAATAATTGATGCTTGAGTTTCTAGGTCGCGGGCCCTGAAGATTTGCCGGTGGCATTATCTAGATATAAAAAAGACGGTTGCTGCTACAGCTGCAGGGAACGCGGTCACCACAAGCATCCCTGCTGCTCAAGCATCAAACAACCTCACCAACAGTGTGGCCTCTGCTCTACATACATGGGACCTCCTACATCAACGTGTTATAACAAATGGACATTTTGATCTTTCATTGTTTGGGACTTTACGGGACAATGCCTTGCGGACATTTGTCCAGAGAATTCAGTGTGTTACTTGATGAAACTTAGGGCAACTACTTTGTTTAAACAATTTGATATGCTATACAATTTGGCTCGTCACCAAAAGGCTTGTTGCCTTAAAGCCGCAACATCTCCTCACAATTGGACGGCTGTTAGTCATCATACACAGTCGATCTTAAAGGGCTCTATTGGATGGCTGGTTAGCCAATGACGGGTAAGATCCCCAGAGGGGGACAACCTAAGACAGGCACAGTCGCACGGGACAGTCTCATGTGGCCGACATATCAACCTAAGACAGGAGTCAAGGGCACAGCCTTGATTATCCGATGACGGGTAAGAATGTTGGTTGCACATAGACGTCCTAGAGCATTACCTCTTTTAAAACAAAAGGGGGGAAATGCAGGAGCCCTGTTTGGGGAGATGGCTTAAATTGCGGTGGACTACGGGCTTTGGCTTTGGACATGTTTGGGCATTGGCGCCTTCCGTACTTGGCCCGGGATCTTGCGAGACTTGGCGGAGATCTCGAGGGACTTGAGCGAGATTGCGGAGGAGGTCTGCGCCATTTTGGAGGTTAGAGGAGCGTGGACGGCGTGTCGGGGTGTAGTTAGAGCCAGGGAGTAACCTAGAGAAAAGGAAAAGGGGAATCCCAAATTTCATTGTTACCCTCCACTGTGCCCAGTAAAGTGGCCTATAGTGTGGGTGCCACTCACACCTCCAGAGAGGGGGCCCTGCAGGCTCCTGCAGGGTGGGATGGGGAAAAGGAATGGACCCAAAGTTGAAAAAAATACTATCTTGAGGTCTAGATGCTTCTTACAGTTTCTCAAGCAATCCACCCTTTTCTAGCCTCAGCCATGCCATCCCACTTTGCTGAGATTCCCTTGGCTTCTGAGGAGCATATTGTTTTCCCAGTTAATTTCCCACCATTACCCGTCCCCTGAGCAGGTGTGTCGAATCCGTAAATGCTTATCTCTTTGCTTTCAAACCTCTACAATTTTGTTGACAGCTAACGTGCTGATGTCACCTCTCATGTTCTTTAAGCCTTAACTCATTTTGCTGTTTTGATCCTGTCCGTAGAATTTTGTAGGGTTTTCCAAATGGGTAGAGCTAGGCGCACTCAACTTGACATCTTTAAGAGTGCCCATATACTGCCTGAAATGTTGAACAATGTTTTTAATGACTGCATAATAATTCACATATAAATGTGCCATGATTCGTTTGCCCTCATCTTTTGCATGTTTTTACCTATATTATTTTCTTAAGTTAAAATACTAAATATGGATTTTTTTGGACCTAAGAATATGTGCACTCTAAGGGCTCTGCAGGTACTTGCACATGTTGGATTGTCCGTCTGTGTGTGTCCCCAGAAGGTTATAAGTGCCCACTTTGCTCTCCCCATGAGCCACCATGTCTCTTGTTGCTCCACTTTCTCTTGGACTGTCTCTACTTGAACAGTGGCCTTGATTCTGTGGGACTTCTCTTCTCTTTGGCTCTTGTTCCTACACACAGATCTTCTGGGCCTCAGGGAGTCAGCTGCTTGCTCTAAGCTCACCTAAGTAGGATCAGAATGTACTCCAGAAACATCTTTCAGGGCTCCTTTCCAATGATGCTTTGCATTTTGCATTTACCCCGAATTTCCATTTTGGCTTTTCTGTGTAGAACCTTCCTTGGGATGCTGGCTCTTTACTCTGTAGCCCCATTACCTCTGCAGCTTATACTGTGATATTGTCTGTTTATCCATGTGGTGGTGGAATGAAGATTTATGCCTTAATCTTTATTATTTGTTTTTTTGGTACAGGGGATTAAACCCAGGGGCACTTTACCACTGAGCTACATCCCCAGCTCTTTTTATATTTTATTTTGAGACAGAATCTTGCTAAGTTTCTGAGGCTGGCCTCCAACTTGTGATCCTCCTGCCTCAGCCTCCAGATTCACTGGGATTACAGGTATGTGCTACCCTGCCTGATTGATTCTTAATCTTATTATCCTGTATCTCAGAATCTCTTAGGCAATGGCATGACTAAATCTGCCTGTGAATTTGTTGATCTGCTCTCAGAAAGAAGAGAGCTTGACAAGTTAAAAAACTAGACAACTTCTGTGTGCTTTTTGCAGGGTAAAATGCTCCTGTTTTCCAAGCTGCTAAATTTTTCACTATCTTAATTTATTGGCTTGGGTATATGGGAGGTGGGGGAAGAGGTCCTTGGACAGTGGACAATCCAGTTGGGACTCAGCCTCTCCTAGTTCTAGACAGCATGAAGACTCCCTGAGCACATTCTAGCACACTCCTGAACCCTGATTCAAAATGAGGGCCTAAGAGTCCTCCACAGAGGCCTGAGCCCCCTTTGTTCCTAATTCCATTTTTTCTTTCTGTAAAGAAGGCATCACTGATACAGTATCCCCTAATGCCTGCAGTCACAAAACACAGCACTGATTTCAGTTTTTAATGATAACATTACAAAAGCCAAAAGATGGGATTAGCAGGCTCCATGAAATTCACTCTATGTCTTTCTCTTGCTGTATCTTTTCATGTTTCTGTCACTTTATATTTTCTTTCTCTGCCTATTTCTGGATGTGTGTCAGCTTGTCCATTTCTATTGTTCACTGTCCGTATTTCTTTCAGTCTCTTTCTCAATTTAGTCTCTCACTACTTTTTCTACCCTTCTTTCCCTCTTCATTAGCAAGAGTATACTAGAGTAGAATTATTCTACTGTTTACATTTTTGCTTCATATACTGAATAGTTGTTCGTTCCCAGATCCATGCATTCAATAGTTTTCTGTTACCAGTTTTAAAGAGAATCGAAAGTTTTTATTGACTTATTTATTCTTTGATACTGGGGATTGAACCCAGTACTTTACCACTGAGCCATGTCCCCAGTCTTTTTTTTTTTTTTTTTTTTTTTTTTTTTTTTTGAGACAGGTTCTGGCTAAGTTGCTTAGAGCCTCACTAACTTGCTGAGGCTGGCCTCGAACTTGTGATCCCACTGCTTCAGCCTCCTGAGTAGCTGGGATTACAGGCATGCATCACCATGCCTGACTGGCTGAAAATTTTTAACATGTCTTTCTCTTTAAAGGACAAATTACTTTGAATTATTTGTCTCATGGCTGAATTTTTGTCCCCCTGCAGGTCAGTATCACCTGGTGGCAAAGTTTCTCGATGCAAGTAAGCATTCCTTGGCCAGAATTCCTGAAATGCTATGATACTCTGCTTATTTTTTCCACCCGTTTCAATATGTCCATATACCCTTCTTCTTGGTCATTTAAAAAGTTTTATTATTAGCATAAAAATAAGGCAGATTTCAAATATAGATAATAAAAATAACAGAGCACCAGGCACTCTGCCAGGAACTTGATGGTCATCACCTGCTTTGAGGTTTACTCCAATGTCACCTTCTCAAGTGAGCCTTCCCTGGTCACCCTATCTAAAATGCCAACCTCCTAGACCCTTACCATTTCTTTTGGTTTATTTTTTTCTCCTTAGTGCTCATCCCTATCTAACACACTCTATTTTTCATTATTTAGCTTCTTGGTCTCTTCAAATCAAAGATTTTCATGTGCATTGATCATTGCTGAATCCATGGCTCCTAGCACAGTGTCTGGCACTCATTCATTGTTGAATGAATAAGTGAAGTCTTTACTATTCGTGATATGATATGCCCTACATGATATGATATTCCCTACACGATATGATCGTCATCTTAAAGCTGAGGAAACTGAGGCATGAAGCAGCTGGGTAATCTGGTAAAGTCACACCATATGTAGGTGAAAAAACTGGTATCTACTTCTCTAGTCCCTGCTCTTAGCAATCAACAATGCCCAGCTACCCAGTACTCATTCTTTTTTTTTTTTTTTTTTAAGAAAACCAAAATTTTTAAGGAAAAAAAAAAAAAAGAAAGAAGTTAAAGAAATGGTTGAAGCTCCCATTTTAGCCTTTCTCATTTCTGATCCCTGCCAGCTGTCCTGGGCAATCACCATCCTGAAGCTGGTGGTCCCCTCCCCACCTTCCACTGTCTGTTTTACCATTTGAAACTGTCTCCTGGCATCTTCTGAGCCTTGGTGAAAAGGGGGCCTGGAGGTAGACAGGAGCTACATAATTAAAACTCCCAAATCCACCTTGCAAGGGAAGTATTGACTGCTTTTGTTCCTTTCACTCTCCTATTTTTTTTTTCCCTTTTCTACTTACACTCATTTTTCTAGCTGAAAATAGAAAGCCTTATCAGATTGGAATAACAGTCCTTCTTGCTGTAGGTTTTTTTTCCCCAAAGACTGGATGCATTTGGGCCTCATCAGAAAGCCATCTGCTATGTGCGCAGGCCTATTCAGAGCCAGAAAAAGAAAACGAAGGAGGGGGAAGCCCTGGCTTACGCATTTTGAAGAGCTGAGGCTTGCCAACTCCACCACGTCCTCCACAGAAGCTGACCATGGGCAGGGTGCACTGACTGGGAACGGAAGACTTCTGCATAGTGTGCGGTGACCTTGCACAACTCTATTCCCAGGAAAGACGCTGACTGAAGAGGAAAGAAGGCTCAGAGTGGGTCCTCCGGGAACAGGGCGTATGGTTCGTGGCTTGCTGCCCATTCCATCGGGGCCACTCCTTCACTGTATTTCATGTTCCTGTGTCAGACCCCACCAGTCTTAGTCCAGGCCTATCATGGAAAGATGCCGTAAGGTTCTCAGGGGGCACCTCATTTAATCCATGGGGTACCCTTGCTGCTGGAGGGAACACGACCCAGGTCGTGGTGAACTAGCAGACCTTCCGCTAAGGGCAATCGCTTACCGCATCCGCCGACGTGCTGCAACCCCACCTTCATCAAGCACCACAGCAAAGCAAGGTGACTCAGGAAAGTCCATCCGAGCAAGATCTGTGCATATTCTAAGAATATTCAGTTCTCACTCTCTTGCCCTTCCACCTTCTGCCATGAGATGATGCAGCAAGAAGGTCCTCAGCAGATGCGGGCTTTGCCCTTGGACTTCCCAGACTCCAGCTCTAAGGGAAATAAATCTGTTCTTTATAAATTAAAATATGTATGTATATAAAATGCTTTAAAATCAATTTAATTTTTAATGTCTGCATTTTTATAAGTACAAAAGTAAAATAGTCTGGTCGTAAAAACATTTAAATAATACATATATACCTAAGAATGTCAAAGGCCTTCATTTTCCTACCACAGATGATTGTTAAAAGTTTGTTATATATTCTTAAAGAATTTTTCATTTGTATACTTCTGATATATATAAAACTGTATACCTGATAGCATTGTATACTTTCTCTATCCCATATCACTTCTAATCATTTAATGAACATCTCTCATTCCTACCAGACTAATGTCCACAAGGACCTAAACCCAGGTCTTTGAGCCCAGATGGGGAGCTCTGCCATGGAAGCACATCTCATTCTCCATAATTTCCCAAAATCATGTCCATGTCTCCAACCAGAAGCCCAACTTGTACCCACCCTCCCCCATGGAGCCTTTCCATTTCACACAGAGGGGAAAATGTAGCACTCAGTTTTGACATTTTTGAGAGGAAAGATTATCACTATTTCCAAAGATAAAACGGTGTTTCAGGGCCTGGCTTGTGAGGTTGCTTGCTGAGTAAATTATTCAAACATGGAGGTTGGTTCTGGTCGGCTGCTGTGCTACCAGAACTGTGGGCCTCTCTTAACTCTTGGCTGGCTCTGCACCCCTGTGCTCAGGGCTGTGCACGATTAGGCTCCAGGCTTTCTGGCACGCTCAGGTCTCTGTGGTGTGGCCTGGAGGTGAGGCTCTTGATGGGGGCCCTGCCCTGCTGGGAGACTCTCCATGGCCAATTGCTACAGAGTGACATTTCAGTCCACACGCTCAAGGCTGGGCAAGGAGCCATGGAATTGCCATCAGTTCAGAGATTCTCAGGCACGCAACCACTGGGACAGGACTGACCTCCCACATGACTCTCTTTTATGGTGTAATCCTTTTTTAAAATTTATTTCCACTCTTCCGTAGACTAGGCTCATTCATTTTCAGAGGGGGCAGTTTTCTCCAGGGATGAAGTGTTGCCGATTCTTCAACGTATTTTAACTTATAAGACGTTTGTCTTCTCCCCTTCTGTTTTGATTTTGCTTTGAGCCAGTTTCAGATAGTAATTCTGATACAGAATAGCTTAAGGCAGTCCTTTCAACATTCAGTGCTTTAATCATAGAAAAAGAAATATTCTTTCTCTTTTCCTATTTTTCTTCTCTCCTCCTGCTTTCCCTTCTCCTCCCTCCCTTCCTTATTTCTCTTATTTCTCCTTTCTCTACCCTCCCTCTCATCTTTCCTATATGCAATGTTTTATTTTTAAATATGGTTTTGTAATTTGTTCATAAAAGATGTGTTCTACCTCACCTCCCCCCCCAAAAAAATTATGCAAAACCGACTTACCAGATATTCAAATATCTTAAGGACTGGGGGTATAGCTCAGTGGTAGAACATGTGCCCAGCATGCATAAGGTGCTGGGTTCAATCCCCAACACCACAAAAAATAAGAAAAAAAAATACATAAAATATCCTTAAAAGTTCCAGTCACCAAAGTTATAAGGTGACTAAATCATGAACAAGACTGTAAAACTCCTATATAGTTCCAAGTATATATGAGAATAAAATACATTATAAAAGAAACATTTCAAATCAATAGAAAAGAAATGGATTATACAAGAAATGGTGGTGAAAAATACCATCTAGTCATTTGGAAAAGTAAGCCTGAATCTAAACCTCATTTTTTTAATATAAAAATAAAATCCAGAAATATCATCAAAAATTCATATAAAAATGAAACCATAAAAGTAGTAGAAAATAAGTAAAATTTTTCATAATTTTGGGATAAAGACATTTATAACATAAAAAAAAAATTCAAGTAGAGGGGCTGGGGTACAGTCTACTAGTAACATGCTTGTTCAGCATGGCTGAGGCCAAGGGTTCAATACCCAGCACTGCAAAAATAGAAAACAATGATAGATTTTGCTATATAAAAATGAAAGTTTTTCTTTCACACTGAAAGAAATGTACCATTTAAAATTTTGAGAGAGGACAAATTACAAGTATATGTATGTGTGTCCTATATAAGATGAATAGTCTAAATATTTAAAAAGTTTTTACAAATTAATAAACTGTGGCTATCCTTAGAAAATTGGATTTGGCACAATTTTACTTCCATTTTTATAATTTTCTATTCTTTTGATTTTTTTATAGTAAGTATTTTTAACATGTGAAATCCATTGTCTATTAAAAAATCTTTTTAAATGTAGATGGGCATCTTTTTTTTTAGTATTTTGATATAAAGCCCAAAACAATTTTTCCATAATTGTCCAATGATTCTGTTTTGTAATATTAATCATTATACATAGCCTTCAGTAAAATAACACTGAAAAAATAATATTCATGAGAAATAATAGAGGAAAAATTATAAGACAAAAAGATTTTTAATATAGAAAGACAGACTCCAAATGGAGGCCATTTGTTCTTTCAAAACCTGAGTTGAATCTAAATCTTCAGATTAAATTTGGCTTTTTTTTTTTTTTTTTTTTTTTTTTTTTTTTTTAAGGATAAGAGTCCATTTAACAAAAGTTCTTTCACAGGTCAAATAATTATTTTTGTGCCAAGGTCTTTTCTTCCTATTACAGGATTTTCTTTCTCTCTTTTTTTCCACCTTTTCTCTCTCCTTTTTTTCCCCTGACATCTAAGTTGTACCATTAAATAAAATGTATGATTTAAATTTCAATTTTACTGAAGCTGCAGGTAGAATTAAAGGGATCATACAGATGAGCGATTTCACTGAATGTCACTTCACATAAATTTACATAAAGCTTCAAAAAAAAATCTACACAGCCTCTAAAAATTCTTCTGAAGGAGAAGGGAGAAAAATGCATATTTATTGAGTATATATGGTTTGTCGAGCACTGGACTGGAGTGCTTTATTTATATCATCTCATTTAACCCTTACAGCAAACAGGTGAAGTCAGCCTTATCATGCTTGCTTTAAAGGGGAGAGGGCAGACCGTGAAAGAAGAGATGATCTGCAGGAAATCCCACCCACCCAATTCCAGCATCCAGGCATAACTTCCTCTACCCCCCACGATCTCTCCCACCTACCTACCTTCCACTGTTAGATGAGAACTTACATGGTGAAGATTCCCAGTGTGGCCCTGGAAGTCCTTTTGTGATTTCTCAAATTGCCAGACCAGCTGCTAGGAAGTATCTGCATTGTCCCCTGTCCTTGCTCAGCTGCACTGTAGGGACCACCCAGTTGCCACTACTGAGTCCTTTGTGTCATCTTTGGTCTTGACCAGGGCAACTGAAGTCCTGGCTTCACTCTTGCAAAACCTGACTGCTAGAAGCTGCTGGCTTTAGTGACCTGATGTTTCCTATTTTGGTTCTTTTCTTTTCCCATGCTTATATCTGATGCTTAGAGGGAGAAGCTGGCAGAGGGGTTCAAGCACCCATCCCTTTTGCCCCAGTGACTTAACCTTTCTAAGCCCTTCTCCTTATCTGACATTACTCGTCTGCACCTGGCAGTGTTGTGGATTTAATGATCGAAGGTATGAAAGTGCTTAGTGCAGCACCTGGTGCCTCCTACGTGCTTCATAAATGGGCACCGTGGCTGCTGCCGCCTGCTCTCATGATTACAGCCCCTTAGCCTAAGTCTCAGAGGCCATCCAATAACAGACCTCAGATTCACCCTTTCCTGCTGAAAAGGCCATTATGTCTGCACCAAATGAACATGCTAGACTTCTGTCTTTGGGACACATTTTTTTCTAGTCAGTTCCATAATCCCTGCTAGGCCCACCTGCCTGTCATTCTGGTCAATTCTAGGATGGCTCCAACTTAGGCACAAGCCAAGTCTGCCCTAGAACCTAAAATAACACTAGGCTCATGGAATCAATGTTGAATTAAATCTTTCCCTGCTGAAAATTGATCTGGACTACCAAGAGGAAATCAGACTACTCCTCACAATGGAGATAAGGAAGAGCATGACTGGAATACATGAGATCCCTTAGGGTGCCTCTTAGTATTAATTTTTCCCCGCTGACAATTCTGCCATAGACTTGTTCCAACAGAGTAACTGAGGAGCAGACCGGTGAAGGAGCATCATCCTGGAGAGCTGTCAGCTGCTGCTGGTAGGCTGCTCTTCCCTCTGCCCTCCAGACCCCAGCATGCTGTCCTTCTGGGGCAAAATGGAGCTGCTGGGAGGCACCCTCTTCCTGAAGTCTCTCCTGCCTCCCCTAACCCTGCCTGCATTTCTGACCTTCCTGAGCAATCACTGCTGCGTGGATGCATGTTAAGGGCTCACGTCCCCATGGCCAGAGCCTGAGTGGACAGACGATTCACTGCAAACTCGGTCCCCATCTGTTAATGGCTAGGACTCTAAGAGACAGAGCAGGACTCAGTGCTCAGTGCTTCCCACCAAACCCAGCCTCACTTGATTACTCCATTCCCCTAACACACCTGTGCTCCCTTCTTACCGGGCATTGGCTCATGCTTGTTCCTTCTGCAAAGAATGCCTTTCTTGGTCTTTGTGCATGAGTGTTCTTCATGCCTCCTCCGCAAATTTTCTAGACACCAACCACCATTATGATCTGCTCAAACCTCTGTAATACCAGGATGCATCCTCCATGTGTTCGTGAGACTTGATATGTTCTGATCAAAGTGGTTCCCTTTGTGCCTAGCTGTACTTTACACATATGAAAAACATTATTCTGAGATGAAGTCCGTACTTCCTCCAATTTCCAATGCCCTCAGAAATGTTAAGAACCCCTGATCCAAATTGTGCTGAATGATTCCAGAGGGTAGAGACCAGCCATAGTCCTCTTCTTGCCCTCACCTCTAACCCTGCCCAGCACACTTTTGTTGAGGTGAAGGTGCCAGGGAAGGTGACAGTCCTCACAACCCACATGGTAGTGAGTCGTCCCCAAGCAGCACGCGCTGCTCAGGAGGATGGCTTGTCCTGTACCGAGACCCAGGGTCACTCTAATTTGACATGTGCTGCTCTGCTGGCAAGCCCTGGACTGGCCTTGGGGCTCACACGCTACTGACCCAGCTGTGAGCACATCGGGCTGGGATCCAGCCACGGCACGTCTGTGGCTTCTCAAGGTCATGAGGACAGCTCCATCTTGGGGCTCAGGATCACACGTGCTAAATACAGTCTCAGCAGAATGTCCTTTGGGCTAATTTGTCTTTTTTAGCTCCGAGGAGGGAAATCAAGCTCATTGTTCCATCCCTAATAAAATAAAATGCAATCTGGGGAAACAGAGAAGGCTGGTGATGTCGCTCGACTATACACACCAGCTTTTCCCTAGAACTGCTTGATGGTTGCACATGAGCATACAAAAATAATATGACTTTTATGGCCCTGGATGTTCCTCATTACACATTGCACCCCTCCTTGAGGGTTCTCAGTAGTGGATAGTTCAGAGTCACAATGCTCTAGGAAAACCATAGGGATCAGACTAACAAAATGCAGGAAGACAGAGCCAAGAGAACGAAGAGGGGGACAACCATCTTTGAGCATCTACTGTGTCCCAGACCCTGCATCAGGCATGTTACAAACTTTTTCTCACTTACTGTCATTACAGCCCTCTGGGTTAGGTATGAATGATGGTCACTTTACAAATAGGGATTATGGTTCAGCAAGGGTAATAAACTTGTTCAAGTCCACACAGCTAATGAGAAGCAGGGCCAGGCTTGAATTCAGCCTTGTCCAGCTACAAAACCTTAAACCTCCCAATCTGTCAGGTGGCCTAGGTTAATGGCAGCTTGGAACTTGACCTTGGTTTCTAGAGTGACAAATGTTCTGCTCTTTCACCTGGGTCTGGCCCCTGGTGCTGCCTGACCTCACCACCATCACTGATATGGTCACCAATAAGTCAGTGAAATATCCCACTGCTTTGCTGGTGGCAGGTGAGCAAACAGCTGACGGAGATGCCCCAAAGCTCCAGAGCAGGCCACAGGCTTCAACAGCTTCTCCCAGACTTGTGAAAGACAAGAAGGATTTAAGGGGTTTCTGAAATCCCCAAATCCCTTCATTTCTTTTAATTATTATGATTTTTTTTTTCAATGCAGAGGATCAAACCCAGGGCCTCACACATGCTAGGCAAGTGCTTCTGAGGTACCTTATTTTAAAAAACTATCTCACTAAGTTGCTGAGGCTGGCCTTGAACTTGCAATCCTCCTGCCTCATCCTCCCTCCTCATCCTCCCGAGTCACTGGGATTACATGTGTGCACCACCACACTGGGCCCCAAATCCCCAACTTCTTAATTGTCTTTGCTCCTTGATGTGGCTGCTCTGGTGCAGCCACCCTCTCTTCTGAACATCCTCAATGGCTTCCTCTTGTTTTTTTCCCATAGAAACCTGCCCCCAACAGAGGACTGCATAGACAGGCTTTCCCAGGCATTGGCTCACGCTTCTTCCTTCTGCAAGGAATGCCTTTCCTGGTCTTTGTGCGTGAGTGTTCTTCACGTCTCCTCCACAAAGTTCTAGATACCCGCCACCATTAGGTCTGAGCACCCCCCCCATGCCCCCAGCTCCCTGAAATGTTTATATTTTATGGGCGCCAAAAGGTCTTACACCTGAGGAGTGAATTTGTGACTATGGAACTCTCAGAGGAATGGGTTAGGCAATCTGAGGGAAGATAGGAAACAGGAGGGTTGGAACAGCTTCCCTGTAAAGCCTCCATGTTCCATTTGGGGGGCAGTTGCCAACAGTGAAATTAATGTTTTCAAAGGCAGCATCCTGGTTCCATAACTGCCACAGCAGTCTTCCCTGGGACCTTTCCTGCATCCTTTCAAATTCCCGCAGGGTTGCTTGGACCATTGCTTCCCCTGTTTCTGACCTCCGCCTGTCTGCTGTAGTGTAGCTTTAGCTGCACACACATCGTAATACCAGGGTTCAAGGGGGGTGGGGGGGTGGGCTGGTGCAGGCCTTGGACTTGGTCCCAGGGCGGATAGCCTGAGTCAGGTTGGGACCTCCGGGGTGAGACAGAGGCCAAAACCCTGTCCTGGTCCTCAAGGTGCTTATTCCAATAGGGGCATGTGGTGACTTCACCACATGTCCACATGTTTTTGGTACCTATAAGTGAGGTGCTGCAAATAATCAAAACCTAAAATGTGGGGATGACTTTGGAAATGGGCCTATTGAGTGACTGGACAAAAACAGATAAAAAAAGAATATGGCATGTTCTGAAAACTGAAATTACTTAAGAATCACTAGAGCAGAGGGTCCATTTTGGTGGAAGAAGCAGAAACTTTCTTCATTCCAAAAGGATTTATCGCCAGATTGGTTCCTGATACTATGCTACTAGCTGAGTCTGCAGCGACGGAGCAGACACACAGCCTGGCAAGCTGGAAGGGAGCCGACTGGCAGCTGGGTGCGTAAGCTCTCTCCCCGTCTTCCATCTGCAGTGCCTCACAGGGTCTTCTTCTCTCACTCCATACCTCCTCCTTCACTCCCTTGGTTCCCAAATCTGTGTTCCCAGAGCCTCAGATCTACTCGTGGCAGGATAAACTGAGTGCCACAAAGAGAAGGCTCTGAGACCACTGCAAGGTGAACTGCCAGGCACTTACGATGCTCACTGGGGTATGCAGGCCAAGCGCCAAAGAGGAACGGTTTGGTTAATAGGAGTTTAGAAGAGAAAGAGGTGAGCCAAGATGGCTGGCAGGAGAATAGGCTCTTAGGTTTCTGCCAGGCTTGGTAGTGCACGCCTGTAATCCCAGTAACTTGGGAGGTTGAGGCAGGAGGATCACAAATTCGAGACCAACTTAGGCAATTTAGCAAGACCCTGTCTCAAAATAAAAAAGGAAAAGGGGGCTGGGGTTGTGGCTCAGCAGTAGAGTGCTTGCCTAGCACGTGTTTGATCCTCAGCACCACATAAAAATAAAACACATTGTGTACAACTAATAGCTCCTATGCAATAGGCACCATTCATTAATGCACTGTGGATTTGGCTCTGTGTGGGAGTTGGGGGAACAGAATGTGCTGTAACCACCAAGTACAACAGCAAGATGCATATGGAAACATGAGTGAGGTGGTCCATATATGAGGTACCCCCATATCTGAGTGACAGACCCATTCTACAGATATTGACTGAGCACCTCCTGGATGCCAGATGTTCCTACAGGTCCAGATGCAGAGTTGGGCCGAGCTGGCTAAAAGCCCTGTCTTCCTGGAACCTGCCTTCCAGGGGCTGTTCTCTCACTTACTGTCCCAGCCCAGATGCAACATGCCCAATAGTCCACTCACATTCTTCCATCCACTACATGCTTCTTTTGTATTCTTTTTTTTTTTTTTTTGGGGGGGGGAGTTACCGGGAATTGAACTCAGGGGCACTCGACCACTGAGCCACATCCCCAGCCCTATTTTGTAATAAAGACAGAGTCTCACTGAGTTGCTTGGTGCATCACTTTTGCTGAGGATGGCTTTGAACTCATGATCCTCCCGCCTCAGCCTCCCAAGTCGCTGGGATTACAGGCTTGCACCACTGCACCTGGTTCTTCTGTATTCTTCATCTCAGTTTGTGACATATGTGTTCCACGTCTTAGCAAAGGGCGCTCTTCTTCACACAGTTGCTTAAGACAGCTGTCCCCACTTTTCCCCACTACTGACTCCAAAGCCCCCTCTGTGCCACCACAGCACCTCTATTAGAGTGTGCCAAGCAGTGACTGTTGCTTTACCTGTTTGTGTCCCCCTGGACTGTGTGCTTATCTCCGTATCATTGTGCCTGGCATCCAGGACTATCTCAGTAAATGCTTACTGAATGGAGGAAATGATACAGTATAACAAAGTGAGCACAGATAAAGTTGAATCCCCCAGACCATGAACACGTACCATTATTATCCCACCCTCTCCCTCTCTCCCCTCTTCTGCCTCCTGCCTTTCCTAAGGCTCTGGCTCCGGTCAGATAATGACAGCTTTTGCTGTCTACATCAGCTGTCATCTGACTGCATCAAATCACATCACTGTCCCTGCTCCAAAATCTTCACATCCAGGCCTGTCAAAATCCATGCTGAATTCCTGCCAAGGCCCAGACTAACCGTCTCTCCAGAGGCCTGGCCTGAAGTTTCCATGCAGCCCACCCTGCTCAGCATATGCATTTCTAAAGCAGCCTCCTCCAGGATCTTTCCCCCTCCCTTACCAGGTATACAGACCTGCTCGTACCAGGACCACACGCTCCTCTCAACTTAGCAGAGGAGGAATAGCCTACCCAGATATATCACAGATATGTCTTATTAACTCCTTACCTTGATTCTGGAAGGGTTTCTGCAGCTTACCTTTGCAACATAAGGCAAGAAAATGGCAATCATTAGCAAGGCCACTACATTCAGTCTTGCGGGGCATTTATTGCACAAGATTACTCACTAAGGAGGAAATTGGGGACAGAAATCCCACCTATCCCTGTTCATCAAGCCATGCAGGCCAGCACAGGCTGCACCTGCCCAAAGAGGCCTTCTGTTTCCAGCTTACAAAGTCTTATGTGGACCAGGGTGAGAATAGAAAGTAGAATGAAAGAAGAAAGAGAGAAATGAGGCTGAAGACAAAGGGCAACCTGGTCCTCCAGATGGAAAAAACCCAAAGGCAAATCTGTTCAAATCTTTGTTCAAGTGTGTCCCCTAGGAAAAAGAGATTCCCTGAATGACTTCCAAAACCAGCCATACCCAGGCACTAAAGAAGATAGAAAGGTGAACTTCCATGGCCCTGTGGGAAAGATAAGAAGGATTTTCAAGTAAACACAGCACAGCCAAAGTGAGCAGATCCCTGTCTTTCCCCACCACACTGCACCTGGAGAGTCTCCTCAGGTAGAGCAAGTGCTTACAGAGTTCAAGGCCACCCCTTTCCTCCCCATCACCACTAGCTCACTCAGTACCTTGACACTGGCCAATGATTGTGCCTGGGCGCTGATCCCACCCTCCCAGCAGCCTGGACTCACTGAGTGTCCTTGGATATTTCCTTTCCATATTTCTAACTCTCACGTGAATTCTGCAGGTGGAAAGAATGGAAAATGAGCCAGGCGCGGCAGTGCATGCCTGTAATCCCAGCACTTGGGCGGCTGAGGCAGGAGGACGGTGAGTTCAAAGCCAGCCTCAGCAATGGTGAGGCACTTGGGAACTCAGTGAGACCCTGTTTCTAAATAGAATACAAAAAAGTGCTGGGGCTGGGGCTCAGTGGTCAAGTGCCCCTGAGTTTAATCCCCAGTACCAAAAAAAAAAAAAAAAAAAAAAAAAAAAAAAAGGAATGGAAAATGCATGCTATGATGCTACAAGATTCTCAATGCAGTGGGAAAAAAAAAAAAAAAAAAAAAAAAACAGTGGTGGTCCCTGGCCTTCTTGTGCCTAGTTGCCACATCCCGGCTTCCCTACCCTCTGTCAAAGCAATTAAAAGGGCTTTTTGCTATAGAATTTAAGAGTCAATAGTGCACTCTGCATGTCACCCTGGCCCACTGACATCAATTTCATTGACGATGAAGTTGATGACTCAGAGCTATTCACAGATGTAACTCACCACTAGGACTAGGGAAGGACTGTAGCCCTGCTAACAGGCCCAAGGGGCTCAGATTGAGAAGATTTTTGTTTGTTTAGCATATGTAATGCCTGGGAGTAACAATTATAATAAACCAATTGATAGTCTTACCTCAGGCCCCCATCTTGTAAGACTCATGGGTACAGAATTATGTTAACAAATAGAATTAGCCAAACCTATACAATCCAATATTAAATCAGCAGCCCTTTCAGGAGGGTGATCTCTCCCCTCTCCTCCCCCCTGAGGACTGGGTCTGGCTGTGGGTGAGCTGCCTCCTTATGGAGCGCCAGGAATTAGGAAGTTCTCACATGGCCACCTTCTTGGAGCCTGTCCCAGAACCTCTGTTTCCTAACTACTAGGGGCGGCAGGCCACCTGTGTGCTGGCCACCTGCCAGCTCTCTAGAGCCCAGGGCCACCTCTGGCTTCATAAAAGCCTTTTAATTTCCTCAGGTAGTCTCTCAATATCTCTCAGTTTGTTTATTTATTAAATGAGAATAATATTCTCCACCCCTTACAATTCTCTTAAAGTTAACACGATTTAACACACACTGAGTGCTTTAAGTATCTGGCACACTAACAGACCCTCGACAAATTATAAGCATCGTTAATCTCAGAAGAAACAAAAGGACAAAACACAAGGGTCACTAGTCCAGGTCTTCTCACTGGCATTCCTTCTCCAGGTGAGCCAGAGTGTCAGCGGCCACAGCTCAAAGGGCACCTCTTCTTTTCATATGACATCGGCTGCGCTCAGGTTATGGCCCGGATGCTCAACACCTGTGATGAAGACCACTTTGTATTCACATCACTGTGAGGCCAGAGGCTGAACACAGCCAGGAAAGAGTTTCCCAGATCCTGACCTGGCTAGGCAGGTGACTCATGTACACGGGAATAGGATATCTTCATTAATAATAAAAGGCATCTCATACGGATAGGGTCTAAGACACATGGCCACTTTGAAAAAAAACCTGCTCTTAAGAAAGGCCAGGAATCAACCTTTAAGAAGATGATATTTGACAGTAACACAAACAAAAACATTAAGGGAAGGATAATAGGCTCCTGTCCAAGCCCTCATGCTGTGTCACACAGCAGGGAGAGAAGCCCAAGCTGCCAGGCTTACATAGCAGAGGGGAAACAGCGCCGAGTACCTTGTGCAAAAGGAAACCCAGGATACTGCAGATCAGATATTCAGGGGTGATTCTGCTATTACCTCTGAAAATTGAGTTAGAAAAGCTGCATTAAGACCTTGGAGTCGGAACAGGCTCTCACTTTGCAAGCCCAAACAAAAGCAAATATGGGAAGGGAAGCCATTTCCCTCAGTGGATCAGTGGACTGAGCCCTAGTCCCCAACCAAAACCAAATGTAAACTGTGTCACTGGCGAGATCATCCTGCAGACGCCCTCAGGTTTAGAGCCATGCAAACAAAAAGACATTAGGTGAAAGGAGCTACATGTTTTTGAGACTGGAATGACATGCATATGAAATGGACAGTGGATAACAACATAATTTGGAGATGGTGCTAAGTTGATAATATGGGTTGAGGCACCCAGATTGACAGAGTTACGATGAGGGGTTTCATTGCCATGAGGTCAAAGATCCTCATTCCACATGACCCTGCCATCCATCTCTATGTTATTAAGTTTTTCATTACTATGGAACAAACACCTGAATTGCCTTTAGCTTTTATCTCTCAGTTGTTTCTCTTTACACATTTGCTTCATTTTCTCCAGATGATCACGTCCTCTGTAGACCTGGAGATGGCTGCAAATAGCTCCATCATCACCTTTAGAGCTTGTTATCCAGGAGGAAGACTGAGCTGCTCTTCTGTGGCAGCCACATCAGTGTCTAAAGCAGACTCTGATTGGCAATATTTGAGTCATGTGCCCAACTCCCTGCCAATCATTGTGCTCAAGGCTAGACAGCCATTCTAATGGGCCAAAAGCAAGACGGTACCTTCCCTGTGTGGTAGGAAGTAAGGTCAGCCCCACCTGAATCACATAGAATGGCTTTCCCAAAGAAAAGTGGGGCATTATTTCCAAGAGAAGTAGGAGGTAAGGCAGGTGAAAGCAACAAATGTCTTCTGCTTCTGGACAAGAGGAAAGACCACTTTGGAGGTGGATAAACTGATATAACTAGAGTCTGTCTGCTAGGATAAATTCCATATGTTCATAAAAGGGGTTTATTTATTGGCCTTAAATTGGAATCTAGGTTTCCATGAAGAACACTGAACCCTCTCCTCAGCATCTTGAAAGTACTGGGACCTGGAGCCTGTGCACTGCTGAGTGGAAGGGCTTCTGTGCCACTCAGGGATGGATGCAGGTTCCCTGGGTGTATTTCTACCTCACATCCATAAAGAACTAAAATATCATAGCAGGCCAAACACCCTGGCATGCTGAGGCTGAGGGGCACCCCTCTGCTCTACCCTGCAAGCGCTGGCACAAGGTCACTCAGTCCCTGACCCCTCAGGCTCTCTCCTCCTTGTGGGTTCCTATCTGTGTTTACCAAACAGGCCCAGCTAAGCTGTACACTCCTCCCAGTCCCCAGCATAGCTCTACACCAAGGAAGCCCTTGAAAAGCCCTTTCCCAGCAGGTGAAAGCAAATACTTGGGGAAGAAGTCTGAGGAAAAGCGACCTGGCCTCCCTGTCCTTAATTTGTCCTTCAGCTGATGAGAGCTCCTTAAAGGACCTGGATGGAATGTTCCAGAAAACACTCACACATGCAAACAGAGACAATGCCCACAGCCCATATAGACCTGTTTCACCTCAGTTAGTAGCTGTTGAGTATTTGACAACTCCTTTCCTACAAAAAGGCATTCCAAGCCAAAGAGAAGACAGCTCATTTATTTGCTGAACAAGACTGGAAGCAGCACAGCCTTGGAAGATCCCAGCCCCATAGCAGCAGGGATAAACTCAAGGCTTTGGCAGGTATCTGCTCCTGCCTCTCCATGATGCTGCTATGGAAGACGGTCAGCAAGGCTATCTCCCACTGGGTTCTAAATGCCCACCGTAGGCAGTCCTGGGTCAATCCAGAAAAATATTCATATTTTTCTTTGATAAGCTGAATTGTGCCCCTCACCAAATTTGTATGATGAAGTCTTAAGCCCCAGGACCTCAGAACATAAGCGTATTTGGAGACTCGGTCTTTAAAGAGGTAATTAAATTAAAAGGAGGTCATTAGGGTGGGCCCTAGTCCAATATGGCTGGTGTCCTCAAAAGACATTAGGAGACAGATGCTCACAGAGAGAGACCATGCACAGACACAGGGAAGGGGGCCATCTATAAGCCAAGAAGAGAGGCTTTGAAATAAACCAACCCTGCAGACACCTTCCTCTCCGACATATAGCTGCCAGAATTATGATTAAATAAATGTCTGTTGTTTAAGCCACACAGACATGGACTTTTATCATGGTAGCCCTAGCAACACATGCTTCACAATTTACAAAGCTTTTACTTATAAACTTCATTACTTTTCCCAAGAATCATGATTAGAGCATCATGCCTATTTTATTGCTAGGAAACTGAGACTAAAATGCTAGTAGCAGAAAGTCACATATTCATAAATGACAGAGTCTTGTCTTGAATCCAAACTCTCTGACTCCAGATCTCATGTTCTTACAATGGACTCTGCTTCCTATTTGTAAAGTGCTCAGCATCATTGCTTTTATGTTTCTGCCCGTCAGTCATTTAGAGGCAGGTTAGATTTGGATCTTTTAATTTGGAGAGAGACTGAGTGATGTGCTCAGGCTTACACAATAGGATGGTAGCAAGAATGGCATTTGTGTTAGTCAGTTTTCTGTTGCTATGACAAAATAACTGAGAAAATCAACTTAAAAGAAGAAAAGGTTTATCTTGGCTTATAATTTCAGAGGTTTCATTCCATGGTCAATTGGCTCATTGGTTTGGGGCCTGTGATGAGACTTAACATCATGGTGGGAAGCAGGAGCAAGAATGCATGGAGGAGGACATGGCTCACCTCATGGCTGCTGGGAAGCAAAAGAGCAAGGGGCAGAGTCTCCATATCCCCTTTAAGGGGAGGCCATCAGTGACCTGACTTCCTTCCACTAGGCCCCACCTCCTAAATGTTCCACCCCCTCTTAATAGCTCCACAAACTGGCAACCAGGCCTTTAGGATATGAGTTCTTTGATGACATCTAAAATCTAAACCATAATATTACTCAAGTGGCTCCGGAAACTCTGGGTCACTGTGAAGAGATGATTTCTTTTTTCTCCTGTTCATTCTCCCAAATCCAAGGAATCAAGAACCTTCTGGCAGCGTTGCTCCGATCATAGCAGTTACACCACCTCGAAGGGCTGCTCCAGGTGAGCTTCCTGGAGCTGATCCAGAGTCTAGGTTATTTACCAGCCTCACTGCAGGGGTGGAACTGGCCAGGGCCCTGAGGACCTGCTTGCATCCGTCACCATCTACTGGAAGGAGTCCTGACCAGGGAACCCGGTCAGCTGGGCTTTGCTTTCTTTTTGAAATAGTCTTGTCTTTTCCTGAGACTATTGATTAAATAAAGGAGCCAGATGCAAATTTCAGTGGTTCAGGTTCTTTTTTTCCTTATTTGTGGGGGCACCAGGGGATGGAAGTACATGATAGGGTATTGAACAAGATTTTAAAGTGATTTTTTAAATTTAGTGCATGAACACAGGTAGAGATATCAGAATACATAGAAGAAAGAGGTGATTGTACCCATAATACTACCACTCCATGTTTTTTATGTTCCTTGTTCAGATACATACATAATTTTTATGTTCATGACAAAGATGGGATTTTATATTTATTTTCATCAAACACTATAATAGAAGCAATCTTTCCAAGTCATCCCATAATCTTCATGATTATATTTTTTTTATTGGTCGCCTATCACCCAAAGCGATGGAATCATCATCTGCCCGACTGAAGTTCTCCTTTCCTTAGTCATTTAGGTTGTTTTCTAATTTTTCGCTTCGAGTGACACATTCTCTTGCAGACTACAGGAAAGTGGCAGATTGTTGGTTTCGCTGGGAGTTTTCTGGTATCAAACAGCGGCTCTGTTTACAGGTGGGTCACCTAGGAGTCGGATGGATGGGATCGTCAGTGTCCTTAAGGGCCGAGGGGGAGGGCGTCCTGGGAGCCGGGGAACCAGGCCCAGCCGGTATCATCCATTTCCCCACCCAGTCTTCCCTGCTGCTCAGGAATCCCTGGCAGTCGCTCAGCTGTCACCGAGGTGGGGAGCTCTCCGTAAAGAAGAAGGTAAATGGCAGAGGGTCCCAATTTGGCCCCTGCAAGAAGCAGAAGTAACAGTGAGCTGCCTGGAGAGACTCTGTGCCCCTAAGTCTTGCCACTCCTCTGAGCTTTGGGCCTCCTAAGAATAAACACCCAGGATACCCCGGGGACTTAACCACTAATTCCAGGAGGCCCGAGCAGAAGAGAAATGGAACGTTTTGCTGGTTTCATCGAGCTGCAGTCTGGCTGACCTCATGCTAGCTCTTCTTGCTCCCTGGCAACTTCTGCCTGAGGGGACAGGCAGTCCCAGTCCCAAGGCAGCCAGGCACCGCCCCCCCAAGTCCTGCCAGTGCCAATTGGGATTCCTGGCCCTGAACCTTCTAGCCTGGCTCCTTTGGGAAAAACACCCTGGAGATGAGAATTGCTGACAGCTTCGGGAAGTGAAAACAAGCAGGAAGGCAGAGGATGTTCCCGTTGCTTTTTAAGGTCAGCTCTATTTGGAGAGAATTCAAGATGCAAGCATATTAATGCAGTCACTGTAGGCCAAGTTAATTTATTGCCTCCTGGTTACAGCAAATTGTGCCACCCCTTAAAATGAGTTCAATTTTGGAGTTTGGTGGTGGGGGCAGAAAGGATCCTGTGGAAATTTCTCCATCATCCTCTTCACGGTTGGTCTCAGGCCACTCTGGGTTTGTCTCAACTAGTAATGACAGAAACAGCCGACTCTTACAAAGTAGATATTGCTCAGTAGGAGGCTAAATAGTACGTGTGCTTTATACAGTATCTCAAATAATCATCACAACAACTCTATGAAAAAAGGATCGTTATTACCTACATTCTATAGGTGAGAAAACTGAGGCTCAGAGGGTCAAGTTACTAACCCCAAGTCACAGAGCAGGTGAGTAGCACTACTAGTTAAGACTTAGATTCAGGCCAGCTGACTTGAATGTGCAAGCTCCCTGCAACAGACAGCTTTTCCTGCCAGCCTCAACACAACCAAAGTAAAATAATAATAACTGAGTCCTTAGTAAATGCCAGGCACTTCACTGAGGAGTTTGCTTGTAATCTTCTAACTCTTGAATGAGGAGACTGAGAATTAGAGAAGTATGGAAGATACTGTTTTCCTCTAAAGACCAATATTTCCTTCTTGTAGAATAATAAACCCCTATTTCTTATTTATTTATTTGTGGTACTGGGCATTGAACCCAGGGGCACTTAACCATTGAGCAACAACCCAGCCCTTTTTTCTAACATTTTATTTAGAGACAGGGTCTACACTAGGTAGGGCCTTGCTAAGTTTCTGAGGCTGGCTTTGAATTTGCAATCCTCCTGTCTCAGCCTCCTGAGCCTCTCGGATTATAGGCATGCGCAACCATACCCAGAAAGACCTCTGTTTCTAGCTGAGCATGTGTCCTTGTAGATTAAGATTGCAGTCCCTCGGGCTGGAGTTGTGGCTGAGTGGTAGAGCACTCCCCTAGCACGTGTGCGGCCCAGGTTCGATCCTCAGCACCACGTAAAAATAAAGGCATTGTGTACAACTAAAACAAATAAATAAATATTAAAAACCAAAACAAAACAAGACAAACTCAAGAAAAGTTCTTGTGATGATGATGTATTGCAGGCACTTCTGCCTGAGCTGATAAACTGTATGGGGTAGTGCCACACATCAGTTTCTCCATAAGGGATTTTATTTGTGCAGTTTATACTTATTTTTTTCAGTGGGCTTTAAAGACACTAGACTATTGACTAGAAGCAACACACTTTAGAGGTACTGAAAGTACCGTGAGATGAGTTCTTTTTTTAAAATTTTATTTCTAATAACCATTGACACTACATTTTAGGTTATTTTAGCTTCATTTTAATTAAATGAACGTAATAATTATAAGAACTGCTAAAAAAATAATAATAGAAGACTGCAATCCCGACTCTTTTGAAGCAGGTGTGTCTGCGTGGCTGACACATTGTGGGCAATGGATAAAAGCAAAGACAGTCAGTGTGGCTCCTCTTCTTTCCCCCTTCTGCTAGTGGAAAACAGACAGGACAGTGGGGCTGGAGAGGTGCCAGCCAGAGCTCATGATGTGACTAAGGCCACGAGCAGGGCCACAGGGGAGCGGAAGCCTGGGTTTCCAAGGACGCCCTGGAACCCAGTCCACTCAGCCCTCTCACATGAAAGAGAAATCAGCGTCTGCCTTGTTAAAGCCACTCTTGTTTGGGGATTTTTGTCACTTATAGCACCACTTAATCCTCATTAACACAGTGGTGAGCTGGAATCTGAACCACTTTGAATCCACAGGTCAAACTTTCAGAGGTTATTTCTACTGCAAAACTCTATGCCCGTGTTCCTTCATTTCATTCTTACCAAAGTCTTCTTCTCTCTTCCTTTGGCCGGTCAATGACTGTTGGCCAAGTGCCAGGCTCTGTGCTAGGAAATACACCAGGAATATAAAGACGGGCATGACTGGGTCAGGGCTTGAGGAGCTGGCAGTCCCCCCTGGAAGACAGATGGATAAGTAAATAAATAAAAGGCAGTGCACAGAGCCCTGTAAGAGGGCCACGAGCCCAGGGCTGGCGGGCACCAGGAGGTCCCAATTCACTGCCTAGAGGTCCGGGGCGCTGGCTCCCGAGAGTGCCTTGGAGGAGCCGCACGTACCAAGTGTGGTGAATTTTAGGTTCTAGAATTTTAGATTCTAAGCAGTCATCGCTGGAGACCCCTAGAGTCATCCTCTTGGGAATCCAGATGACTTCTGCTTGCTGGACCCAAGGCCTCGAAGAAGAATGTGTGTGGGATCCTAGGCCAGCTCCCTCACAACACGGCAGAAACCAGCCCCGTAGCACAGCTGCGAGAGCCAGACAGTTCTGTCTGTAATTACTCCGTGCTCAGAAATGGCGTTTCCAGTGCAACCCTTCCACCTGCTCTTCTAATGACCGAGCTGCTGTCACTGTTAGTAAAGCCCTGACCTGGCTCTCCCTGATCAGAGCCAATTAGAACCACCTCCAGAGGGCAGCCAGGGCACCTCACTGCTAACGAGGGCAGCGGAGTGTTGGTGGTGACTTGTTGGCCCAGCCGCCAGGAGCTGGGACAGCCTACCGCCCCCTCCATTGCCTCCAATAACTACTTGACTATTCCGTGAGTGCCAGCTCTGAAAGGAGGGAACGAGATTCACTGGAGAAAGAGGGTCAGAGGCCAAACAGCACTTACCCTCGCTCAGCTTGTTTATTAAGCAACTACTATGTGCCAGGCATGGTGCTTAGGCAGAGAATTACAATGAATAAAATACAGGCAGAGGCAAGTTTACCATGAAGTGATTGAAGTTTAAGCTTCAGGGCCTACCCCTGAGACAAGTTCTGAAAGGGGCCCTAACAATGTGTTCACGGGTCATGTATTTTTGTAAAATTTGCAAAGGTCAGCTATTTTTGACCACACCCAATCAAGAATCCTGTCTCTTTCTATTCAGGCTTCCCCTCTGTCACATGTCCCTTCATGCTGGCTGGCACTGAAGTGGCCATGGGCATTTTGAGGGTCTGGTTAAAGGGAAATTAAGTTTAACAGCTTTGGGGTTCTGTGTGCATTTGGAGGGAGACCAGGGATTGAACCCCAGGGCGCTCAGCCACTCAGCCACATCCCCACCCTTTTCTATTTTTTATTTTTATTTTTTATTGTGAGGTAGGGCCTCACTAGTTTGCTTACGGCCTTACTAAGTTGCTGAGGCTGGCTTCGAAGCTGCGATCCTCCCGCCTCAGCTTCCCGAGCCACTGGGATTACAGGGGTGCGCCTCCGCACCCTGCAGTTGGCAGTCATTTTTGTGTCCAGTCTTCGCTGGCCATCTCAGTGCAGAAATGGCTTCCAAGAAGAGCACGGCCATGGTGCCAGCCTGGCAGGAACTGCAACACTGAGGTGGGGGCCCAGGATCAAGTTGGGCTTGAGAGTGTCCTAAGGAACCCACCCTGGAGACATGCGGTCAGTGGAGGAGAAAGAGGATTCCAATAGTGCTGAGCCAAAGGCTGGCTGTGGGGAATTCTTCCAGTCACCAGATGTGTAAAATTATAACAAGTGCAGGATTCAATCCTCACTGACATCTGGTCATATAAATGAGGAATGTATTGAATAATGCAGTGAGACAATTATATGCTATTTTGTTCTCTTTAAGAGGAATTATGCCAAGTGGGATTTATTCGAATTCCTGTACTTGTAGGGTAGAAACTACAGCATTCCTACAAACAACAAGCAAGTCTGGCTGTGAAGTCACATGTATCACATGTATTATGCATCCCAACTATCAACAATAAATAGGATTTTTTTTTTTTTTTTTTGAGAAAAGTTTTCCCTAAGTTGCTGAGGCTGGCCTTAAATTTGTGATCTTCCTGCTTCAGCCTCCCGAGTAGAAGGATCACAGGTATGCACCGTGAGCCTGACTTCTGAATATAATGTTGTTTATGCTAGAGAAAAGACATAATTATCTTTCCTTTCTCTACACAGGAAACATTACAAATTGCTGCATATGGGGAGGTGATAAAAGAATATTGAGCCAACAAGTGTAGAGAGGAGTCTAATAGCACGTGCTGGGCAGTTAATTAACAAAAATTACATGATTGTTTTATATTTAATGACATTTGTAGTATTTTTACTCACTAAACAAAGGTTCGCTTTTATACACAATTTTGTTTGTGACTTTGTGTTGTTCTTAGAGAAAGTCCTCCTCGCCACCTACGCTGCAGACCTCACAGACCTGAGTCCACCCTGGAACATAAGTCCCTTATTCCTTGGCATGGTCTGATGGCAGCACCTGTCCCATCCCTCCCCTCACCACATAGGCCGCCCATTGAACTAGGATGGGAACAGGGTGGAGGCTGAAACGGACCTGGCCCCTCCCATGAGCAGAGGGGGAGGCAGACATCCATCAGCCAAACTGTACAGGAGGCTGGGAGAGAGAATAGGAGGGGTCCCTCCTGTGGGAAATAAGAGTTTGGCTGACACTTGAAGAATGAGTAAGGGTTGGTTAGATGAAGAATGAAAGGAAGAACATGGCAAGCACCAAGCTCAGTTAGGAAGGGCTTGGTACAACACAGTTATACCAAGTAGATATCTATGAATTAATTTTTTAATTTGGACAGGCTCAAGGTGCTATGAAAGCATACAGAAGTGGCACCAAACCCTTGGGCAATTAGCAACAAGGGAATGAGGAATGAGAAAGGGTCAGGTTAGAGTTGACTTCCTGATTTTCAGGAAGAGAAACAACATGTGCAAAGGCCCTGGGGTCAGAGAGAGAGCAGAGAGTAGTTCTATGTGTCTGGACCACAGTGGGCCAGATATAGAGAGAAGGGTTTTTTGAAGGGAGATTGAGAATGAAAAAGATGGTGAACTGAAATAGAAATAGCAAAAAAAAAAAAATGAGGCTGGAAAGGCATCATAAGGCATAATAAAATATTGGGATTTGGGAGCCAGGCGCGGTGGCGCACGCCTATAATCCCAGCACTTGGGCTGCTGAGGCAGGAGGATTGCGAGTTCAAAGCCAGCCTCAGCAATGGTGAGGCACTTTGCAACTCGGTGAGACCCTGTCTCTAATAAAATACAAAAAAGGGCTGGGGGTGTGGCCCAGTGGTCGAGTGCCCCTGAGTTCAATCCCCGGTACAAAAAATATATATATATATATATTGGGACTTGGGGTTGGGGTGGTGGCTCATTGGTGGAGTGCTTGCCTAGCACAGGTGGGGCACTGGGTTCAATCCTCAGCACCACATAAAAATAAATAAATAAAATAGAGGTGTTGTGTCCATCTACAACTAAAAATAATCTTTAAAAAATATTGGGACTTTATGTTGGAAGTGAAAGTAAGCTCGATTTACAGAGGAAATGTCCTGATCGGATCATGTTGGAAAGTTCGGTTGCCTGGCTGACAGAGACTGGAGGAAGGAACAGGCAGGGAGGCCAGTCAGGCAACTGCCAGAGAAACGCACACAAGAGAGGATGGTGGCATGAGAAGAAGTGGACAGGTCCAGAGAGGAACACGGTGTGCCTAGGCTGTCAGGCAGAAGAGAAGAAAGAATCGCATCCCGTACAGGCACACCGTCCCCAGGAGACTGGGTTCTTGATTGATTTTTTGGTAGTGGGGATTGAACCCAGGGGCGCTTAACCACCAAGCACATCCCCAGCCCTTTTTTATATTTTATTTAGAGACAGGGTCTGCTTGAGTGGGTTAGGCCCTTACCAAGTTGCTGAGGCTGGCTTTGAACTCACAATCCTCCTGCCTCAGCTTCCCAAGCCACAGGGATTACAGGCATGTGCCACCGCACCTGGCTGGTTCTTGATTTATAATGGGGTGTTCTTCCTGGTCAGCCTGTGCTGCAGGTCTTCTGTCCACTCGTCCCCTCCCAGGTCCCTGTCCTCTGACCTCTCACTGGCTTGGCCAGCGTGGAGCCATGGGAGACTGGAGGGAGTGGGGTCATAGCACTTAGTCCCTGGGGTCTCCCAAGCAGAAGACCCAGGCTGGCCATGCTCCTCAGACTCTCTCAAGGCAAGTTTCTCTACACAACTTTTCTCCTTTCTGGTTTCAGAACCCACATTCCTTCCTCTTTGCATAGGGCCTGGGAGGCTCCAGCTCAGCTGAGTCACTCTCACACCCCTCGGGGCTCCCCCACTTCCTCTCACCTTTGTAAATCCATCCTCCTTGAGTTATTCTACTGAGTGCAACATCTGGTCCTGTTGGGAGGCTGACTGAGTCACACACCCCCCTCTGACACCAGGATGCGTTCATGAAGTAACACCTTGCCCTTTAAGTCAGGCCACGCCCCCACAAGCCCACAGCCCACAAGGTGAAGAACCAAGCTCCAGCCCTTTACCTGGTGACCAGCCAGCATCCCCATGCCCTGGTCAAGCCCTGTTTCTGGGCCCCTAGACTTGAATTTGGCTCATATTCCTTGGCTCCGGCCCTGGGGCTTTTCCTGATGCTCATCCCACTCCGGTCCGGCCAGATGCCCTTGGGTTTCAACCCCTGGGGCAGGCCTGGGTGAGCAGGGCAGGGGAGGTGGATGGCCTTGAGGTTCCTTTCCTCCAGCCCCAGTGAGACCTGCGGAGCCAGTTGGTGGTCAAGTGACCAGTGACCAAGGTCTCCGCCTCCCCTGAGAGGGCTGGATAAACCTGCCACACACGTTATTGTTCTCAGACTCACTTTTCTCCAAGCTCTCTGCTGCCCTGTAATCATCTGTATGTCTGTCTGGGGTGCAGGTACAAATGGATCTAGGTGGTGTTCTTTGTCTGCTCCTAAACCCAGGCCTCGAATATAAACACCCGGAAGGCAAGGACTCATCTTGTTTACTAGGCACCCCTGGACCTGGCCTCGTGCCTGGAAGGTGACAGTGACTGGATAAGTACACACTGACCAACAGACCACAGCCTGGCCTTCGGTCACCCCTCCGGTCTTCCCTCCTCCCCAGACAAGATCGAGGCACTGATAGGGCTTCAGATTCCCTGACTCCACCCCTTCCTGTCAAGCCTCCCTAAGAGGAGTCCCCTCTGTAGAACAAAGTTAACTTACGCCAGAAGGCCTGTTAGTGAAATAAATGGGTTTATTAGGGGCCACGTGGAAGGGAAGGGGGGTAGGGAAGGGCGGGAAGGGGGGTAGGAACAAGGGAAGGGCAGGACAAGAAGAGTGCGATTTCAGTCTGGAGTAGGCTTAAATAGGACACTCGTGACCAGCCGGACCCCTGGAGCCAGTCCGTGTCCCCATAAGTTGCCAGAGGTCAAGGGGGGGGGCACCTGAAGGCTGGCCAGCAGAGGTGTGGCTCCCTAGGCTACTTGGGAAGTGTGGCCTCCCCGCCTGGAATCTAACATCCTCAGTACCCAACTCTCTCCAGCACTTAGGTACAGTGTTCTTTGGAGAGACTCCCACTGCTAGGTAATGTCCCTATTGGCCCTGAGCGCTGGTAAGTTGACAAGGCCTGACTTTATGTGAAATTCAAAATAGAACTTTTGTATTTTGTTTTAACATTAAACCTTAATGTGTACTAAAAATTAAAAAAAAAAAAAACAACTTTCTAGATTTTTCTGCCTGCAAAATTGTGGGTAAGTTCATCACAGGTCAGTTTTTCCCTTGTTTCTGTCTTGTAGTGGGCTGGTGACCAGGCAAGTGTTTGTCTACTGGACATCGGTTACCTCCATATGAGCATAACTCTATTCCCTGTGTATGGATTTAACTAGAGTTTTGTTTTGTTTTGTTGTTTATTACAAGCCAAGGTGGAGTTCTTGGGGGTCATGGAGATGACCCATGACCCCTACATGTCATGATTTTCAAACTAGGTGCTACTGGTGGGACATGGGATGAGCTCTTTCACTGCAGGACATTTTCCTTTCCTAATTTCCAGGCACTAGATGCTACTAGCACCACCCCCCACCCCCACCCCCAGTCACTGCAACAATCAGCCAAAAGAAAGCCTCCAAAATCCCCCTGCAGAAGCCATGGCTTACCTCCGGTTAAGGAGCATTGTTACCCTGTGGTTGAAGTTAGGTTGAAAGATTGTTTGCAGAAAGGTCCTACCTTTCCTGTCCTGCAGGTCACACTCCACAAGCCCGTCCTGGGCTATAGAGCCCTCGGTTTCTCTCTCCTCTGAGTGACTGTGGTATTATTAGTACCACTCATGTAGCCTTCTGTCACAGGGTATGACTCGCTGTATCAACACCTTTAATATTAATTAACTCTGGGGGTTTGCTATAGAACATTTCAAAATCCGCATGTGTCCCTCAGACTAAATCAGAAGTTCCCAGAGGGCGAAACCGTGCTTTGCTTGGGGGAAAGGCTGCTGGGGCGTGAGGTGCTCAGTGCAGAGGGTAGTAGAAGGCAACCGCTCCCTGAAGCGTCTGGACACCAGAGTGGGGCTGGGACATAACTGCACACAGGGAGAGCTGAAGCTGTTCCAAGAGAAGGGACCCCATGGCCCTCCTTTGAGGAATGGGACCACCTTCAGGATGGTGGTGGGGGAATAAAGTCCAATAAAGAAAAAGGCAGAATGATAGGGACGTGACAAAGATGTTGCTGAGTCACAGGACCCACAGGGAGGGGTCTGGTCCTCAGGGCAGAAGGAGGCTGGACCCAGAAGAGGTTGCTCCATCTGCCCGCTGAGAGGTCCAGGGTGGCCTTCGGGACCCTCGCAGCACAGCAGTGAGGAGGGGCAAGGCTGCAGGGGGCGATGGAAACCATGGCAGACATGCTGTTTTCAAGTCACATGGGAGGCAGTCCTGAGCATGGCTACTTACGGAAATGTGCAGTTGATACATATTTTTATAAACACATCTCAATATTATAGGAGGGATAGAGGCAGTGTTTGTGCTGGGGACTGAACCAGGGCCTCATGCATGCTAGGCAAGCTGCACCCAGCCCCGAAGGAACCCTTTGCAATGGAGTACTTGAAAATGGACATGAACTGGGTCTGAGTAAAGGATGGGACCCCACGTGCAGGTGGAGGCCACAGACTCAGGAAGGAGAAAGGAGATTCCTAGGGGATGGGTGATGGAATGTAGAGAAAATAAGGAAAAATGGGTGTTTGAGGTGATAGCCTTCCCGGCAGCTGTGCCAAAAACAAAATGATTCTCTGGCCCTTCCCTCCCTATGCACAGGCATTTAAGTGGCTTCCAGCAGGTTTTGACCCTCTTTCACAATGCAAAGATTTTCATCGTTGGATTAAAAAATGCCGCCTTCTTGTATTTTACAGCTCTAGCCTGGACAGGGCGTTTGAGGGCAGATTCAGGAAGCGGAGGTGATACTACCAAAGTGTCCAAAAAAGCAAAATGCTGCCTTCGTT
Source organism: Tamias sibiricus (assembly GCA_025594165.1). Lineage (NCBI taxonomy): Eukaryota > Metazoa > Chordata > Mammalia > Rodentia > Sciuridae > Tamias > Tamias sibiricus. The sequence goes on along the minus strand of CM046658.1, from coordinate 103,877,365 downwards.
CCAGGCTTGGAAGTCAGTAATTTAAAAAAAAAAAAAAAAGGTTTATCACCAATGAATCCCCAGCATGAATGCAAAGGTTACCTGAAAAGAAAGAAAAGTGGGGGGGAGCAACCCTAAACCGTAAGACCTGCACTCTTCCTTTTTACAACCCTGGCAAAAACAAGCAGGAGACAAATCCCATTTACAAGGACAGCAAAAGCTCTGTCTCCTCCCTGAACCGAGCCCTCTCCATGCATCATAAATATTTCCATAGTCATAAATATCACTGATGAGGAGGCACAGGGCTCTTAATTGGCTCCAAGTCATTTCATGGTGGAGGAAGCTGGGGGAAGTGCCCTGAATGAGAATAAGACAGGGCGCGGGATCTCCCCAGAGGAAATTAAAGTCTAATCTTCTATCTGTGATGATGTTGTATCTACGTGTTGATTTAAACCAGTAGAGAACTGGCTCAAGATCCATTGGGAGAACCATCTTCTCTCTCTAAGTTTTTTTCTACCTCAGAGATACCAGTTCCCCCTGGCTGAGCCCTGTGGCATGTTGATGATGATCTACCATAAAGGAAGATGGGATGTAACTAGCATTTATTTAAAAACTAACAGCATATGCCAGGCACCATCTGCACACACCTGTAATCCCAGCAGTTTGGGAGGCTGGGCCAGGAGGATCCAGAATTCAAAACCAGCCTCAGCAACTTATGAGGCCCTAAGCAACTCAGTGAGACCCTGCCTTAAAATAAAATTTTAAAAAGGGATCAGTGGTTGAGTACCCCTGGGTTCAATCCCCAGTACCCCCAAACAAAAACAAAAACAAAAAACCTAACGGCAGGATAAGGGATAAACAGGTGGTTTTATAGTCACACAATGGAATACTATTCGGCAATAAAAAGATGTACCCACTGATTGCACAACATGGATGAGTTTCAAAAACATTATGCACAGTGAAAGGAGCCTTATATAAAAGAATGCACACTCCATGATGTGAAGCAGGTTTGGCTGTGCGCTGGTTGCCAGCTTCGCAGAGTCTAGTGAGACAGAAGGTAAAGTAGTCTCATTATACAGATAAGCAGCAAGGGGTAACAGAAGCCTAGCACCAGCTGAGGGCCACCCACAAGGCTCAGGAGAGGCGTCTCCACTGTGCACGTCCCACGACAGCTGAAGGATCCTGGAAAGCAACCCACCCTTGCTTTTATACCCTAGGGAATGGAATGTTAAAAGACATCCTGTTTGGGAGGGGGGTGGAATGGAGCCTGTGTTGGTCTAGCCAATTCCTTCTTGTATCAAGATGTTCATTCACAGTGAATTCTACAGTTTTGTTGTTGTTATTGTTGTTGTTTCGTGAACTACAAGTGAGAAAAGGGAGAACTGGGTTGATCCAAAGCTCCCTGGAGCACTGGCTTGCATATGATTCCATTTATATGATGTTCTGTAATAGGTAATCTATAGAGGAAAAAAAATGAATGATAATTTGGCAGCAGCACTAGGGGTGGAGAGAGGGAGCAACTAGAAAAGGGTACAGACATATTTTCTGTGGCGATGGAAATGTTTTGTGTAACTCGATGGGAGTTTGGATTACGCAGGTATTTGCATCTGTCAAAACTTAGCAAATGTACACTTATGATTCATGCATTTCATTGTATCTAAATTTTATATCCAGCCAGGTGTGGTGGTACATGCCTGTAACCCCAGCAACTCTGGAGTAAGGCAGGAGGATTGCAAGTTCAAGGCCAGCCTCAGCAAATTAGCAAGGCCCTAAGCAACTTAGTAAGACCCTGTCTCAAAATTAAAAAGAAAAGAAAAAGGGTGGGGGTGGGGGTGGCTGGAGATGTAGCTCAATGGTAAAGTGGCCCTGGACTCAATCCTCAGTGCCGGAAGAAAAAAAAAAAGGACAAATAAATATTACATCCATTGAAAACCCTAAACAAATACTGAACTCTAGCTAACTATACACAAGCTAAAGTATTTAGAGGAAAGTGTACCAATGTCAGCAATTTACTTTGAAATGCATCACTAAAATAAAATAAGGTAGACAAAGGGACAAAAAGATGGATAATTGAAAAGCAATTTCAGTGAAATGTTAATGGTAGAATCTAGGTGATTAGCATACAGCTATTCGCTTTAAAAATCTACTTTACTATGTGTTTTCAATTTTTCACAACAAAATGAAAAAAACAAGAGTGATGCTGTTTTTCAAAATACAGCAACAATTCCACCCCATAAATGTATCCTAGACTTTTCCCAGTCCTGGTTCTGAGGATGTAACCATGGTAGAGCCCTTGCCTGGCATGTGCAAGGCTGGATTCAATCCCCAGCTCTGCAAAATAAATAAATAAATATTTTAAAAATAATAAATCAGGGCTGGGGCTATGGCTCAGCGGTAGAGCGCTCATCTCGCATGTGTGAGGCCCTGGGTTTGATCCTCAGCACCACATGAATGGAATGAAGATATTGTGTCCACCTACAACTAAAACAAAAAATTTAAAAACTTAATCAAAGTCACAACTATTTACTGGGTTCCCCGGTGACCAAGTGCTTTGTAAACACTTTCCTAATCCTCCTGTTATCCTGATGTTATAGATTAGACAATTAACATTCAGAGAGACTAAGTGACTTGCCCAGAGACACACAGTTAAAAACATCAAAGCCAGACTTGCCTGAATCTTTTACACACTGATGCCTACAAACAGGACTCAGGATGGAGGGACATTTCATTGCCGCTTACCCTCCAGAGGCAGGATGTGGGAGTGGCCTTTGGAGTAACACACACTTTCTTCTCAGCTGATGCCTGTCAGCCTGCATTCTCAGCTCTGAATTTGATCAACCTCAAAACGAAGGGGAATGCATTGCTGGTCCTCGACCACCAGTCCATCAAGGACTGCACACATATTAACTGAACTCCTACAATGTAGACGGAATTCAGAGACAGTTAAGACACAGTCTTAAATTTCAAAAAGCAGCCAGAATGGTTCACAAGTCTGAAGAAATGGACTCTCAGCTTGAATTTGGCCCTCTGTCATTAACTGTGTGATCTTGCATAAGTCACTCCGTCCCTTTATCTATCTAATGAGAGCTTAAACTAGACTACCCCTCGGGGCTCCCACCCCTCAAGTTTCTGTGACTTTTGATCCATAGTTAATTTTTAAAGGCCAAAGGACTTGATGCAGATAGCATATGCTAATGGCACTGATGAGGAAAAGTTCCTAAGGCTGGGGAAAAAGTGTCCCCAGGGGAGAGGGAGATGGCATTCCAGAGGGAGGAAATTCAAACACTGGGCCCAGAGGTGGAGCACAGGAGGGGGACTGTAGGGAAGGAGAGTGGAGTTAATATCCTGGGAGCTGAGACAGGGCCCAGAAAGAAGTTTTGACTTTAACTCTGAGAAGAAGGATTCTCAGAGGCCTTAGGCATAGAAGGTGTGATGAGATGCTATCTCAGGACGATTAATCTATTTGTTTGGAGTAGAGGGGAAAAAACAGTGGCACAAATAATCACAAATAATACATTCTTTTAAAAAAATTTTATAGTTGTAAACGGACACAATATCTTTATTTTATTTATTTTTATGTGGTGCTAAGGATCGAACCCAGTGCCTCACACTTGCTAGGCAAGTGCTCTACCACTGAGCCACAACTCCAGCCCCACAAATAACACATTATTAAAAAACAATGTGGTAGGCTCCATAAGATCCTCAAGTCTGTGACTTTTAAGTTACGATCTCCAGAATGTTAGGGTTCCTGGGAAGGGCCTCTGGGACACTAAAGAGGCAGACTCAGCACCCCTCTCCCATTCCCAACCTGACTGGTTTTTATGGGTTTAATATACGGGGGTTCTGGATAAAAATTATTTTGAAAAAGAATGCAACAGACTCCAACTGAACAGCATCAATTAATTACAGAAATCAGTAGCCAAACAAATGCGTCAGGAGGGGGTTGTTTGAGGAGGAATAACTTTTTGGACATTCAGCTCTCCCAGCTATTTGAGGTGATGCCACATTCTCCCCTGGGAGACTCAGCTCTGACAAGAGCAGGAATTCCAGGAAGCCTGGTTTGCAGGGCGGAGTGTCTAGGCCCCAGGAGCCCTGAGCCACCTCACTTCCTTCAACACCCTGGTCAATTGACCTTCCAACTACGAAGCCCTGGGGCTGCCCCACCCTGTGGGGCTGCCTTGACTTCATTCCCTTGGCACGTCTGCAGCCTTGGCCTGCAGAATTTCCTCCTCCCTGGGGCTGAAACAGGAGGAATCAAAAATATAAATAAAATATAAAAATAAAGCCACTTTGGAGGGGGCCAGAGCCTCTCCCTAACCCCTCTCCCTTCTCTGTATTACTCTAAACAAGCATTCAAGAGATTTTTGCCCTGGACAACTAGACCAGGGTAACAAAAACAACAAACTTGGGGAAGTTAGACGGGGGTTAGATTCTTGAGAGTATGTTTTAAATTCCTTGACTTCAGTCTCTTTTATAGAAGATGATAATTGATAAATTTATTTTTAAATGGTCTCATTCAGATCTGACTTTTAGGTGCCCTGGAGGAAAAAATGTTAGTCCTCACCTGGTCTTAGGTGCTTCCTAACCTCTGTCCCAGATGAAAAGGGTCCTTAATGAGTCATCCAAAACTGAATGGCTCAGCATTATAATCACTTACCATCTCTCAAGGTTTCTGTAGGTCAGGTATCTGGGAGGCACCGGCTCAGGGTCTTGGCGGCTGCAATAAGTGATCTGGGAAATCACCTGAAGGCTCGCCTGGGGTAGGAGGACCTGCTGCCTGTCTGTGGCAAGTTGGCTGCTGGCTTGTCCAGGAGCTCAATCCTCCAATGGGCCTCTCCACACTGCTGCCAAGAGTCTTCTTGGTGTGGCCACTAGCCTCCCCAGAATAAGAAATCCAAGATGCCAAAACAGACCTTGGAATGACTTTTATGGCCTTGCCTTGAATGTCATTCTCTAGTACTTCTACCTTGTTTTACTGGTCTCAGAGGGCCAGCTCTGATTCCATGTGCAAGAGGATTACACGAGGAGGCGGGGGTCACTGGGGGCCATCTTGGAGTCTGGCTCACCGCACTGCAGAGGCATCCAAAGAAGACCAGGCTCAAAGAAAAAGAAAAGGCAGCCCCTTCATGCTCTGGAATGCACAGTAAATATTGAGTGAGCAAGACAGATATAGTCTCTGCTTTCTTGAAGCTTGTGATCTGGTGGGAATGACAGGGTTCATACAAAGAATGGCATTTGGAATAAAATCTGATCTCCTTAATTTTGGTCCTGCCTATTCTTTTTTTTTTTTTTTTTAAAGTAAAATTTTAAATGTATTTTTTAGTTGTTGATGGACTTTATTTTATTTATTTATTTTTTAAGTGGTGCTGAGGATCCAACCCAGTGCCTCACACATGCTAGGCAAGCGCTCTGCCACTGAGCCACAACCCCAGCCCCCTGCCTGTTCTTTTTTTTCTACTGCTCATCTCCTTTCTCACTGGGCTCCAACTACATGGGTCTTTTCTCCATTCTTCCTATAGATCGAGCCCCTACCTTCCTCAGGGCCTTTGCACTTGCTGGCCCCTGGAAGCCCTCCCCAGGTCTTTGTTTGGACAGCTTTCTCACCCTCCAGATCACCAACTTAATTGCCACCTGATACTTTCTTGAGTATTTGTCATCTGCCTCCTCCCACTCCAATATAAACTGCATGAGAACATGGGCTTTGTTAAACCTCCTTCCTCACCCTCTGTCCCAAGGCTTGGAACACCACTTATTATATATGAAGCAAAAAATGTATATCCTAATGAGTGAATGAAGTACCTACTTTCTGACCAAAACTGTATAAATTCTTCCTTCTAGAATATTGTAAACTCAAGTATCAGCCCTGCTGCTTGGCCATCTTGCAGATCAGACAAAGCTTGGTAAATTGCAAACCTATTCTAAGATCTAACTTTATTTACTCTTTGACTGAGCAAATAGTACATCTCTGCCTCACCTGATGCCCCACCCACTTGGAGATTCGATTGAACCAGCCCAGGCTGACTGCGTTATTTGTATTCTTCCTTGGAGAAGGGTCCTCCATTCTGATTGCCTTTGCCTGGTTTCCTATCCAACCTCACTCCTCCCTCCTTTCAAGGGAAGGTTGATTCCAGCCTTGTTTTCCGACACTTGGGTTTGCAGCTTTCCTGAGTTGAAATATTGCAAACAGTTGCTCATTAACATCCCAGCTTTCCTGCTTTTCAGGGGAAACAACGTGATGAACAGGGACCCCACGCATATTTATTTTGAAAATATGTTTTTTAATTTGAAAGCAAATGGACATTGGCGGTCCACAGGTCGTTTCACCTGCTGTGGCATGTGATTAGTGAGGCCTTTTCTCTCTGGGTGGTACTGCTAGCTAATGGACTCATGCTCCATATGTATGTTTGTCTTCAGTTAATTAAAATTTTGCCAAATCTTCCTCTCTGCCCTTGCACACAGCAAGGCCAAGCCTTGGCTTGTGGCACTGATCCAGGCTGGCAAGCTGGATGGGGGCGGTCATCCTATTAAATATTAATCTAAGAAGGCAATCAGGCCTGTGGGCTTCCACCCCTGAGGTTCTCCCGCTGGGAAGTCACAAATCGATGCCAGAGCTCAGTGCCTGTGGCAGCTCTCCCTGCCAGACCTGAGTCAGAATCAGACGCAATTTTTCGGGATGGTTTGATGATAAATCTGAGCAGAATTCATGAAAGATCTCTCTGAAAAATTGGGATGAATTACACACACAGGTACCCTGGAAAGGGATGTTAACCATCGCGTGAAGGTGCACCTTATAAATGATGAGTGGGCCAGTTTGCCAACTTTTTTTTTTTTTTAAGTTTGGTGTGCCGGGCATTGGAGGCGCATGTCTGTAATCCCAGCAGCTCCGGAGGCTGAGGTAGGAGGATCACAAGTTCAAAGCCAGCCTCAGCAAAAGCAAAGCAACTCAGTGAGACCTTGTCTCTAATAAACTACAAAATAGAGCTGGGGATGTGGCTCAGTGGTGAGTGCCCCTGGATTCAATCCCAGAACCACCACCACCACCTCCCCCCAAAAATAAAGATGAATGGGCCTATTTGCCAACTTAAAAAAAATTATATATTTTTTTAGTTGTAGTTGGACACAATACCTTCATTTTATTTATTTATTTTTAACGTGGTGCTGAGGGTCGAACACAGTGCCTCACATGTGCTAGATGAGTGCTCCACCGCTGAGCCACAACCCCAGCGCCCCCCCCCACCCTTTTTTTTTTTTTTTTTTTTAATGTTCTCCGTCAGGTGAAGATGAGCAAAGGCATCCTGCACTTTAGATGCCACTGTTGAAAATCCACCTTTACCCCCAGGTTTGAGTTAGCCCTAACAAATGAAGCCTCCACTGCTCCCTGTGCAGAAACGTGGAAGTTACTGACTCACAAGTTCACCTTCCGGCCCTCTGACCTTCAGTCACTTCTGTCAAATCATTTCAGCAGATACCTTCTGCTGCCAAACGTGCAAGATAGAAAATGCACTCTATTGTGGGTCGAACTGAGTCCCCAAGAAAGATACATGGAAGTCCAGTACCTGTCAACATGACCTTATTTGGAAATCGGACATTTGCAGATGTAATTAGTTAAGACAAGTGGATCTTGATCCAATGACTAGTGTTCTTATAAGAAGACATAACAGAATCACAAGGACACACCGGAGATTGCTGTGTGAGGAGGGAAGTAGAGATTGGAATGATGCATCTGCAAGCCACCGACGTGCAGGGAATGTCAGCAGTTACCAGACACTAAGGAGAGGAAAGAAAGCCCCTCCCCTAGAGCCTTCAGAGAGAACCAGCCCTGCTGGCACCTCAATCATCTTCAGCTCCCAGAGCTGCGAGAGTGAACTTCTGTTGCTATGGCAGTTAGGAAACTCACACTTTACTCCTGGCTCTGCTGCTGTCAACCCTGGCTCTTGTCCTCTCTGCAGACAGGCTCAGTCACCCTGATCCTCTTCCCTACTAGGGATGTCAAGGACAACAGAATCTCTGCTTTGGCTTATGAAGTGAGGAATGAGGCTAAGAAGAAAACCTCATTGTACCTCAAGTCTTGCTGATGATTTTCAAAACACTTCAGTCCACGTTCTTTTTTTTTTTTTTTTTGTAAGAAACAGGGATTGAACCCAGAGGGCACTTAGCCACCGAGCCACATCCCCAGCCCTTTTTTGTATTTTATTTAGAGACAGGGTCTCACTGAGTTGCTTAGGGCCTTGCTAAGTTGATGAGGCTGGCTTTGAACTGGAGATCCTCCTGCCTGGCCTCCTGAGTGCTGGGATTACAGGCCTGTGCCACCACGCCTGACTCAGTTCACAGTCTTGCCAAATTGGAAGTCAGTAAGCATAAGACAATCTCTCTTTAATGATGGAGGATGTTGCTCAGCCTCAGGAGGCTTCACCCTAATTCAAGTCTCATGAGCTGGCATCATAAATACAGAGAAGAGGCACTGGCACGAAGTTGTACTGATCCTGGAACATATTCTAGAAACTGAATTTTATATTTTGGACTAACTCTTTGTTCTTCTAAAAGTTGAATGTTAGGCCCTGAGGGTGAGCTCAGTGGAACAGCACTTGCCTAGCAAGCACAAAGCCCTAGGTTCCATCCCCAGCACCATGGAAAGAAAAAAAAAGCTAAACCATTTACTTTTGCTCCCTATCCAATCCCTCCAGAATTAGGAAAAGGTCAAATGTCATCAGAAAAAGGACAGAGGTGAATTCAGAAACACTGTTAATCAACTGGGCATAATTGCCATCTATAGACTATTTCATCTAACAACAGCAGAATTCACATTCTTCTCAAGCTCATATGGAATATTCACTAAGATATACCTCACTTTGAACCAGAAATCCTGTCTGCTCTCAACCCACAATAAAATTAAACTAAAATTGAACTAAAGGTATCTGGAAAATACCAACATACTTGGAGATTTAACAACATTTCAAAATAACACCTGATTCAGAGAATAAATCTCATAAGAAATTTTAAATATTTTAGACTAAATATCAACTCATCAAAAATTGTAAGCCGGGCGCGGTGGCTCACGCCTGTAATCCCAGCACTTTGGGAGGCTGAGGCAGGAGGATCTCCAGTTCAAAGCCAGCCTCATCAACTTAGCAAGGCCCTAAGCAACTCAGTGAGACCCTGTCTCTAAATAAAATACAAAAAAGGGCTGGGGATGTGACCCAGTGGACGAGTGCCCCTGAGTTCAATCCCCGGTACCACAAAAAAAAAAAAAAAAAAAAAAAAAAAAAAAAAATTGTAGAATGAAGCAAAAGCACTGTTTAGTGAAAATGTATAGCATTGAATGCATATATCAGAAAAGAAGAAATATCTAATATCAATAATCTAAACTTCCACTTTAGGAAACTAGAAAAAGAAGATCAAATTAAGTCTAAAATGAGCAGAAGAAAAAGAAATACTGTGGGCTCAGTGGTGTGCACCTGTAGTCCCAGCTACTTGGAAGCTGAGGCAGGATGAGCCCAGGAGTTCTAGGCTGTCCTGGGAAATATAATGAGACTCAGTCCCAAGAAAGAAGAAAAGGAGAGCGAAGAGAGGAAAAGGGGTGGGGGGGGGAGGAGCATGAGAGCAGAAATCAAAGAAATTATGAATAGGAAATCAATAGGGAAAATCAACAAAACTAGAACCTGGTTCTTAAAATCAATAAGCCTCTAGCCAGACTAAGGGGGTGGGGAGGACACAGTTTACTAATATCTGAAATTAAAGAGGGAATATTGTCAGGCAACCCTCTCTTGGGACCCCACCCCCTTTGTGAACTCTGCTTTTTCTTTCTATTATGCTAAGAAATCCTGTTACTTTGCTGTCAAGAAAGAGAAGAAAGTAAAGAAGGAAAAAAGAAAAGAAAGAAAGAAAATTACTACAGATTCCATGGATATTAAAATAATAATATAAACAAATATATGCCCCCAAATTTGATAACCTAGATGAAATGGATCAATTCCTTGAAAGAGATAATGTGCCAAAATCCATACCAGAAGAAATTAAAAAATGTGAATAAACCTGTAGCCATTGAAGACATTGAACTGATAATTAGTAGCCTTCTGAAAGAGAAAACACCAGACCCAGATGGATTAATTGGTGAATTTCACCCATCATTTAAGTTAGAAAATCACACCAATTCTCTACAATCTCTTTCAGAAAATAAAAGCTGTGGGAAGCCAGTACGTGTAAATAATAAAGGCCTTTAAGTCCTGTAGCCTGTCTGCGAAAATGAAAGGGCACTGATGTCTGACACGGAAGCGTTAGGACTTGGGCTTTAGGCTTTAAGGGTTAGGACTCAGAGGGAATGCTTCCTAACATATTCTTTGAGGACAGTATTACTCAAATATCAAAAACAGACAAAGGGGTCCAATATCTCTCATGAATATAGAAACAAAATTCTCAATATAATAATAATAAATCGGGCTGGGATTGTGGCTCAGCCGTAGAGTGCCAGCCTCGCACGTGCGCGGCCCGGTTCCGATCCTCAGCACCACGTAAACATAAATGCATTGAATTGTGTACAACTAAAGTAAATAAATAGATATTAAAATAATAATAATAATAATAATAAATCAAATTCAACAATCTGTAAAAAGAATTCTACCTCATGACTAGCTTAGTCCATTCAGGCTGTATTACAAAATTCAATAAAATGTGTGGTTTAAACAGCAAGCATTTATGTTTCATAGTTCTGGAAACCAAGAAGTCCAAAATCAAATTCAACATTGAAAAAATCAATTAATATAATCCATTGCCTCAACAGTCTAAGGGGGAAAAAAATCACATGATTATATCAAATATATCCAGAAAAAGCATTTGATAAGATCTAATGCCCATTTCTGATTAAAAAAAAAAAAAAAAAAAAAAAAAAAAAAAAAAAAAACCTCTTAAGAAAAACAGAAATAGAGGGGAGTTTCCCTCAACTTGATAAACATTTCCCAAAAAACTACTGCTAACATTGTACTTAGGGGTAAAAAGTAGCTTTTCCCACTAAGATTAGGAACAAGGCAAGGATGTCCCACTCCACCATTGTACTGGAACTACTAACTAATTAGAGGGAAAAGAAAGAGGAGGAAGAGAAGTAGTAGTAGTAAAAGGTATGGATATAGGAAAGGAAAAAACAAAACTACCCATGTTTGCAGATTATATCATCATTTACATAGAAAATCTGAAAGAACTGACAAAAAAAAAAGCAACTAAGATTCCAGGATACAAGGTCAATCATTTTCTTATATACCAACAATGAACGAGTTAAATTTAAAATTAAAAATATAAATTTACCATTTATGTCAAGAACATTACTATTACATTAGCATCCTCCAAAATGAAATACATAGGTATATATATTTATACTTTTGAGTATTAAAAATGAAATGCTTAAGCCGGGTGCGGTGGCGCATGCCTGTAATCCCAGTACTTTGGGAGGCTGAGGCAGGAGGATCGTGAGTTCAAAGCCAGCCTCAGCAATGGCGAGGCACTTAGCAACTCAGTGAGACCCTGTCTCTAATTAAAATACAAAAAAGGGCTGGGGATGTGGCCCAGTGGTCAAGTGCCCCTGAGTTCAATCCCTGGTACAAAAAAAAAAAAAAAAAAATGCTTAGGCATGAAATTATATGAAAAAATTTACATGGAAAAACTACAAAACTCTAACAAAAGATATCAAAAAAGAACAAATTAATGTAAAGATATTCCATGTCCATGGATAGGAAGATGCAATATTGTCAAAATATTATTTCTTCCCAACTTGGTCTGTGTCTTCAATGTAATACCAATCAAAACGCAAGTCTGAAAAGACTACATACTCTAAGATTCCAACTGCAGTAGTCCCCCCATAATCTGTGATTTTATTTTTATGGGTTCAGTTACCTGTGATCAAACATGGTCCAAAAATATTAAATTGAAAATTTTAGAAATAAACAACTCATAAGTCTTAAATTGTATGCCATTCTCAATGGTGAAATGAAACCTTACACCATTCTGCTTCATCTTGCCCAGGACATAAATCATCCTTTTGTCCAGTGTATCCATACTGTATGTGCTACCCACTCATCAGATACATTGCCATGGCATTATATGTTATTACTATATCACAATGCCTACATTATTCACCATACTTCATCTCATCACACAGGCATTGTATAATATCATCACAAGGATAAAGGGTGAGTATAACACAATAGATATTTTGAAGGGGGGGGTCATATTCACATAACTTTTATTACAGTGCATTGCTACAAATGTTCTATTTTATTATTAGTTATTGTTATTCTCTTACTGTGTCTAATTTATAAATTAAACTTTATGGTAACTATGTATGTACAGAAATAACATAGCATGCATGGAGTTTGGTACTATCTCTACTTTCAGGCATCCATGGTAGGTGTCTTAGAGGATGGGGAGTAGGGGGATCATTCTATATGACATCCTAGAAAAGACTAAACAATGATAAAAAGGTCTGTGGTTGTCAGGAACTGGAGGGAGAGGGATGAACAGGCAGAGCACAGAGGATTTCTAGGGCAGTGAAAACTATTCTATGTGATGCTATCATGGTGGGTACATGTCCTTACACTTTTTTTTTTCAGAACATTCTTTCATAATTGAGATTTTATTGGCTGAACTGAAGATCAGTACACAGACATTTCACAATGTAATTTTGACACAATTCTTAACACATGTACTTAAAAAGTCTTATACTGTGATTCTTTTTTCAGGTATTCCAGCAACTATCCAGCTTTTAATTTGGAGGCAAATTTTCCTTAAGAGGATATCAAATACCAGTATCTTTGAAGGCTGCCAAACTGTTATGTAGGTCCCACCAAGTCACACAACATTATCACACCTACTACAGACTCAAATTTTCCATCTTTCATAACACATTATAAAAATTATTAGGAAAACTGGACTTCCATGACCAAAATGTTACAGAGTACACACGTCATTATACTTCTGTTAGAACCCACCAGAATGGACAATGCCAAGAGTGAACCCAAATGTAAACTATGGACTCCAGGTGGTAAGGTGGTGTAGATGTTGGTTCCTCAACTGTACCAAATGCTCTGTGTGAAATATCCATAGTGTGGGAAGATGTCCAGGTGTGGTGACAGGGAACACACTGGAATTCTCTGTATTTCCACACAATGTATTTGTATTTAATTATTATTATTATTTTGCAGTGCTGGGAAACACAAACAGATCCTCTCCCCAAATTAATACTGGATCTGACCCTTCCCACGTACCTGAAAGAACAATCTTTCCAGTAAAAACCAAAGTTTTATGTTGCTTGGTGTGGATTCCAATAGTCTGTCTCCAGTAGATAACCATTAGAGTCTAAAGTTTAAAAATTTAAAGTAAAAACACAAAGGCAACTGCCAATCTGTTCCCTTAGATTTTTTTTCCCAGTTTTCCCTTCTTTTCCTGTTAATAACATAACTTTTCAGTGTGCAGTTTAGCTCTTCTTTTCAATAATGCCCCTGACCTGAGGATTGTATGGGATGGACTGTTTTTTATGGGATAAATTTGAATTTTGCGCAAAAACTGTTTGAAAGATAAGAACGTATATTGCACGGTCCATTATCTGTTTAAGAAAAAAAAGCATTTTGGGATGCCCAATGCAGCAAAAGCTTCAAACAATGAGATGTGACATCTTTAAAACATTTCCCTCCAGACTGTAAGGAAGACAAAAATCAATAGCCTGAGCATGTATCTAATGGACTATGAATAAATCGCAATTTCCAAAAAGCTTGTCTCATGAGTAAACAACAACCATCTGCCACAAATGATTGGGCATAATCTCTAGGTTAACACCAAAATGAGGTTTAGGCAAATGTGTGTCATACAAGATATACAATCTTTACAATTGTTTCTGGCTGCTCTTTGTGATTTTAAACTCTACGTTGTCAAGGTAATGCGTTGACGCGTGAAACTGGGAATGAAATAACAGTAGCTTGTTGTAGCGCTGAAAGTATAAATATTGTTTTTGTAAGTTCATCAGCCTTTTGATTACCTTCATGGAAATCCAGGTCCCTAGGCACACTAGGGAAGTGCTGCTCCACCACACCCTAGACAGGGGCAGCAACCTTTCCGCCTCAAAAGTCTCGCTCCACACCCCAGCCACCTTCCCGCTCAATTCACTAGTTGAGCTGATTTGTGTGCAGTTATGTAAGTCATATTTTCTTTTGTAGTGACTATTGCAGCAGTACCATTTGAGGACCCATCTGTCATAAATATTCAATCTGTGACGATGAATAGGAGTAATAATAGTAGCAGGGTGAATGCCAAATATTTTAGTAGAAGTTTTAAGTCCTTGAAGAATAAGTTTAGCCACCATGGAGGTATAAGATTCAATTATACTTTTAGGAGAGACGCAAAATGTATCCATAATAAAGGCCCTTGTTGCCAAAATACTCCTGTGGGTGTATATTGTGAAGAAATAATAATCAATATCAGCGGTTGAGTTAAATCAAATCTGTCACAATGAGCTCCTTCGATGGCTTTTTCTACTAACTTTAAAGCTTTCCTAGCATCTGGAGTCAGTGTTCGTGGTGAGGATGGATCAGGGTCCCCCTCGAAGGATATCAAATAAAGGTTTAATTGGCCAGTAGTGAGGTTTAGTGTAGGAGCGAAGCCAATTAATGTCACCAAGCAGTTTTTGGAAATCATTGAGGGTGGTTAAATGTTCTTTATTTATTAAAATTTGCTGTGATCTAAAGCTGCTCTGTTAATTGAAAGAGAGAAAAGAAAAGGGCAACAGTAAAGTTCCCCTCTTTCCCGTTCACCCAGCCATCCCATCCCTTCCCTTGCCACCCTCGCTTCACCTCGCTTCGCCAGTTTGTTGAGGGTCCTTCAAAGATATCCTTGGTATTTACAAACATGACCATGTTCTTCACACCACAGTTGCCTCCCTCAGGGAATTAGAACGTTTGAGGTCAACCTGAGGAGTCGATGCCTTCCTTGGCCCTCTCTAAGCTTCACTTAAGCTTTTGGTGCTCAAATGCCAAATGCAGTGTGTTTTTCTGTTTTCCTAAGAGTGGGTGAGCTGTACTGAATGAGCTGGGTCTGAGGCATGAGGGGCTAAGTTCAAATCTATTCCTACAGCAGGTGACTTCACCTCTCCAAACTGTTTCCATATCTGAAAAATGCAGGCAATCATCCTCCACAGGGCCTCCCTAAGTATGAAATAAGAGAACAAACGTAAAACATCTGGCCACATCTGGCGTCCTTCTCCCTTCCCCTCCTACGGCTTCTCCAGTGCTTCTTTAAGAATGTAGAGAAAAGGAAAAACAAATTTCCAAAATCTACACACTGTTTAATGATCAGCCTTGACCTAATTCTACTTCAAAGCATTTCCTTCTTCTTACCTCCCACTACCTCCCACCCAGCTGCCAAGTATAGAGAATACATGAAAACTTGGGCCAAATGGGAACCTGGAATGTTAAAGCCTTTGAGAAAACAGCTGTTTGTTTGTTCATTTATTATCATGTTTTGCTCCTGTCTCGTTTGATTACAAGAGCCTGTGGGGGAAAATAATAATCCTTTTGCACTTTAGACTAGCCTACACAGGGTTCTTCTAGCCTTTATTTCACTTCATAAAGATTCTGAAAAAAGAAAAAAAGGTTCAGAAATCAAGCACTTTGCAGGCTGGGAGGTGGCTCAGAGGTAGATCGCTTGCCTAGCATGGGTAAGGCCCTGGGTTTGGTCCCCAGCACTGAAAAAAAAAAAAAAAAAAAAAAAATCAGAAAGCAGATGTCTTGCCTGGGAAAAATGGAGCTGGATTCCCTGACTTTTCCTGCTGCTGGTTGGTTTTTATATGTGATCACAACTACCATGAGTTAGGAGGCAAAGGGCTATAAGCAACAGAAAATCCAGGTCACATTGACTCACATAACTAGAAACCTAGAGATCCGGTGGCTTCAGAGTCAGCTATGGCCATGACTCTTCTGTCTCTTTCCTTCCCTTCTCTGTGTTGTCTTTTCTCACCAAATACAGGCAGCATTAGGAAAAATAAACAATCACATGAAACTTAAAAGCTTCTGTACAGCAAAGGAAACAACAGAATAAAGAAGCAACCTTAAGAATGGGACAAAATATTTGCAAAGTATTTATCTGGAAACAGATTAATTTCCAGAATACATGAGGAACTCCTCCGACAACTTAAAAGAAACACACACACACACACACACACACACACACACACACACACAAATAATTCAATTTAAAAATGGGTGAGCCGGGCGCGGTGGCGCACGCCTGTAATCCCAGCACTTGGGAGGCTGAGGCAGGAGGATCACGAGTTCAAAACCGGCCTCAGCAATGGCGAGGCACTTAGCAACTCAGTGAGACCCTGTCTCTAATAAAATATAAGAAAGGGCTGGGGATGTGGCCCAGTGGTCGAGTGCCCCTGAGTTCAATCCCCAGTACCAAAAAAAAAAAAAAAAAAAAAAAAGAGCCAGGAGTGGTGGCACACACCTGTAATCCCAGCGGCTTGGGAGGCTGAGGCAGGAGGATCACCAGTTCAAAGCCAGCCTCAGCAAAAGGGAGGGGCTAAGCATCTCAGTGAGACCCTATCTCTAAATAAGGCTGGGGGTGTGGCTCAGTGGTCAAGTGCCCCGTGTTCAATCCCTGGTACAAAAAAAAAAAAAGAAAAGAAAAAGGGCAAAAGACATGAATAAACATTCCACCCCCCCCAAAAAAAAAAAAGTTATACAAATAACCAACAAGCATATAAAAAAAGCTATCATTAATTTTGAGGGAAGTGCAAATCAAAACCACAATATTATCTCACCCCAGTTAGAATGGCTATTTAAAAAAAAAAAAATCAAAAAGAAACTAATGGTTGGGTGCTGTGGCGCACACCTGTAATCCCAACAACTTGGGAGGCTAAGGTAGGAAGATCATGAGTTCAAAACCAGATCCAGCAACTTAGCAAGGCCCTAAGCAACTTGATGAGACCCTGACTCAAAATAAAACATAAAAAGGGCTGGGAGCCGGGCGCAGTGGCTCACGCCTGTAATCCCAGCACTTGGGAGGCTGAGGCAGGAGGATCGCAAGTTCAAAGCCAGCCTCAGCAGTGGCGAGGCACTTAGCAACTCAGTGAGACCCTGTCTCTAAATAAAATACAAAAAAGGGCTGGGGATGTGACCCAGTGGACGAGTGCCCCTGAGTTCAATCCCCGGTACCACAAAAAAAAAAAAAAAAAAAAAAAAAAAAAAAAAAAAGGGCTGGGGATGTGGCTCAGTAATAAAGTGCCCCTGAGTTCAATCCCTGGTACAAAAAAGAAAAGAAAGAAAGAAACAATTGCTGTTGAAGATGTGGAAAAAGATGAACTCTCATATGCTGTGCTGTCAGTGAATGTAAACTAACAGTCATTATAGAAAACAGAATGGAGTTTCCTCAAAAAACAAGAAATAGAACTACCATCTGATCTAGCAATCTCGCTACTGAGAACATATCCAAAGGAATTGAAATCAGTATGTTAACGAGACATTTGCATGCACATTTATTGTAGCACTGTTCATGATAACCAAGATATGAATCAACCCAGGTGTACACTGACAGACAAGTGGATAAAGAAAATGTGATATACACACATGATGGAATATTATTCAGCCACAAGAAAAGAATGGAATTCTGTACTTTGCAATAAAATGGATGGAACTAGAGATGGTTATGTGTAAGTGAAATAAATCAGGCACAAGAAGACACATACTACATGTACTCACTTATATGTGGAAGCTAAAAAAGTTGATCTCAAAGTAGTAGAGCTGGGCATGGTGGCACATGCCTATAATTGTAAGCTACCTGGTACCGAAACCCGGGAAAAAATCTCGGAGGCAGAGCAAAGCTTTTACTACTTTTACTTCTACTTTCTTAGAGCTTAGAGAGGGAAAGAAAGTTTAGAGAGAAAGATTAAAGCGAGCTTTTAGAGTAGAAAGAAAGATAGAGCTTAGAGCTTAGCTTAGAGAAAGATTAGAGCTTCTTTCTTCTCTCTTCTTTCTTCTTTCTTCTTTCTTCTGTCTTCTGTCTTCTGTCTTCTGTCTTGGGAGCCTCGGCCTAACTCTGACCAGTCATTACTTCTTCTATCTGGTTTCTCTTCTGTCTTCTATCTGGTTTCTCTTCTGTAACCGCTCTGCCTACGTTCTGGCCGCTCTGATTCTTCTGACCGACCGAGTGACTGCCCGGCTGACTGAATTCTCCGTTCTCCTAACTCGGACCGCTTTCACCCGGTTATATACCTTCAGCTTTGCGGGTGCCTACAGGTGCGTCACATACATATCAGGTGGAACTTATGGCTTCCAGCTAGCTGCAACAGCCCTTCCTAATTAGGGCTCCTTCATATAATCCCAGCTACTCGGGAGGCTGATGCAGGAAGATAGCAAGTTGGTGTCTCAGCAACTTAGTGAGACCCTGTCTCAAAATAAAAAAATAAAAGGGCTATGGATGTAGCTCAGTGGTAGAGAGCCCCTGGGTCCAATCTCCAGTACTGGGGTGGAGGGTGGGGGAATGTCCATCCCCCACCCCAATGTCCATCCCCAAGTCACCAGTTTTATTTCTACTATTTGTTTGGGAACCCTGGGCTAGGGGATCTCCAAAGCTTGTTCTACTAACCAGCTCACAGCATGAAGGACAAGCGTCTGCCCTTTGCTCCTTCCCCAACTAACGGGCCTTCTCGTGCGGCTTGACCTCCTCTCTAGCTTGGGATTTCCTGTCTGGTGGAAGAGGAGGGCTGCCATAACGCTGACCCCATTCAGCAACTCACTGGGCGCTCCTGGGATGATGGGATGGTGGTTACTGTCACTCTAATTTTGCTGAGGAGGAGCTTATCTGAGAAATGTTAACTAATATACCAGGAGAGGACAAAACAGATCTTTTGACAATTCCAGTGCTCTTTCAACTATATCATGATAGGCCATGAAGCCGGACACTGGGTGGATGTGCTTGTAGTCCTTATCAAATAAGAACTGCCATATTTGCCTGTGGGTAGGATCAGCTCCAAGAAATGGGAGGGACATAAGTGTGGCTCCCCTCACCCCCCACTCAATACTGGGGATTGAACGCAGTGATGCTTTACCATTGAGCTAAATCCCCAGCCCTTTTAAAATTTTATTTTGATACAAGGTCTCACTGAGTTGCTGAGGCTGGCCTCAAACTGGCAATCCTCCTTTATCAGCCTCCCAAGTCGCTGGGGTCACAGATGTGTACCACCACACCCAGCTTATACGTGGCTTCTAGAATAAGAATTGTTCCATTGAATTTCTAGCATTTCCATATATCAATAATAAAGAGTAATAAGCATTTCCATATATCAATAATAAATAGCAACAAATCCCCCTGCACTACTTTCATCACACACCTCCCACTTGGCAGTTACCGGCTCACACTATTCTCCAGGCATCAGGAACCATGCAATTAATTGCTATGTCTGCAATACTTGACCAGGATTTGGCACATAGTAGGCCCATCATAAGCCTCAGTTGAATTAACTAATAGTGGCTGCCTCAAGGGTCCTGGAGCCCAGATGATGGGTGGTTGAGAGGTGGAC
Organism: Tamias sibiricus; assembly: GCA_025594165.1. Lineage (NCBI taxonomy): Eukaryota > Metazoa > Chordata > Mammalia > Rodentia > Sciuridae > Tamias > Tamias sibiricus. The sequence continues at coordinate 103,857,834 of CM046658.1, read as the reverse complement.
AGGGAAGGCTGAGACAAGCCCACACACAGGGCAGGATCTACCTCTGTGTCCAGGCACCTGCAGTGGGCAGGAACTGGTGAGCTCTTCTGCCACATGTCCCACATCCTCTGTATGGAGGAAGCTGCCTCTGCCACCTGTGTCCGTGAGTGGAGGTGGCTTCTGTCAGTCCAGATAGGAGAGCAAAGCCGAGCAGTGTTGCATTTATTCTGTCCAACAAATAACTGTTGACTGCCAGCTCCATGCAAAGCCCCGTGCCCGGGACCACAGAACAGACAAATGTGACTCAGGCCTGCACTAAGCCCCACGCAGGGCTCTTCAGTACACAAATCTGCCAGCCAGGCCTGCCAATCCTTGTGCAGTCTTCTTTCCCCAAGAGCACAGCCTTCCACAGACGCTGCCCTAGGCGCCAGGGTTGGAGGAGCCTCCTAGCAGCGCTGCACTAGGAGGCTGCGCTGAGTTTCAAGGGAGTTGGACTCACACGGGGGCCTGTGCCTGCTCACGAGGTGCTTGGCAGCAACGGAAACTCGTCCATATTCACCTCAGGGAGCTCAGCGTCAGCCATCAGCGGTCCCGGTGAGAGGGAGGGCATAGGAGGAACCTGCTCGAAGACACCAGACCAGCGTGTGAGGTTAGTGTCAGAGAAACTGAGAGCAGAGGAGCCACAGGCAGAGGGAGGGAGGGCACATGCGGGGTAGATGTGAAGCACTTGGGGTTTGGGGCTTCAGTAACCAAGGGCTTTCTGGATGCTTCCAATCATAAGGCACTTGTCCCTAATGCAACAAGCCCTCAAGCTCCTCCTGTAGCACCTTTCTTTGCATCAGCAATAACAAGGGGTGCGAAGGCTTTCTACTTCCTGCTCTTGGCCACCTCTCCCTGGTTGGGTTTCCATCTTGGGCTCTGTGAGCACCAGGACGCATGCTCCCTACGCAGAGTGAGCTGGAGGGACACAACTGCCCAGCCCATCCTGAGGTACTGTCAGTTGTTCAGGCAGATCAAGGACAGAGAACCAGGCTAAGGAGCCTGAAGAGATGATTATAATGGTTGGTGCACAGCAGGGACCCTCCACCTTGGCACTATTGACATTTGGGGCCAGATACTTCTTTGCTATAGAGGGCCGGCGGGTACACTGCAAGTTGCTTGCTCAGTAGCCTCCCTGGCCTCAGACTCACCCCCCTACCTAATGACCCGCTCAGCCAGCGGTGGTGCACACACCTGTAATCCCGGCTTCTCTGGAGACTGAGGGAGGACTGCGGTTCAAGGCCAGATTGGGCAATTTAGTGAGACCCTATCTCAAAATAAAAAGGGCTGTGGATGTCACTCATTATAGTCCAAAAGAAATTTAATTCAGTTATTTACTGCCATGTTTATTTCTAGAAAACTATTTGAGGTAGCTTAAAATAAAAGCACACACACTACCGGGCAATTTAGAATTGGGTCAGAGATTAATGATCATTAAAACTGGAGGAAAAACTGAGTAGAAGGAAGTCAATTCTTTTTTAAAATTTATACTTATTTATTTTGGTATCGGGGATTGAACCCAGAGGGGTCAACCACTGAGCCACATCCCCTGGCCTTTTATGTATTTTATTTAGAGACAGGGTCTCACTAAGTTGCTGAGGCTGGTTTTGAACTTGCGATCCTCCTGCCTCAGCCTCCCAAACTGCTGGGATTATAGACATGCGCCACGAGCCTGGCCTAAAAAGAAGTTGAAAATCAAGAAATCAAAATTTGATTGAAGCCGGGCGCGGTGGCGCACGCCTGTAATCCCAGCACTTTGGGAGGCTGAGGCAGGAGGATCGCGAGTTCAAAGCCAGCCTCAGCAATGGCGAGGCACTTAGCAACTCAGTGAGACCCTGTCTCTAAATAAAATACAAGAAAGGTCTGGGGATGTGGCCCTGTGGTCGAGTGCCCCTGAGTTCAATCCCCGGTACCACAAAAAAAAAAAAAAAAAAAAAAAAAAAAAAAAAAAAAAAAAATTTGATCGAATGTTCACTTCCTGAGCTTCCTAGTAGCCACTGCAAAATAAAAACACAGCCAAGAGAACTCACATTTCCAGGACCTCTGGGAGAGAAACTTTGTCATTAATGCCAGGAGGAAAGTTTTGTCAAGGGAGTCCTAACACTTGGTCCTTGAGTAACAGAATGGACAATTTCAAAAGTAGTTCTAGCGATGATGTTAGATGTGCCTCTTGTATGTCCACCAGCAGCAAGGCCTTATTTAAAGCCCCTATAGTTCTGTAGCTCTGCTCTGGCAAAAATGCACTCTAAGGGCTGGGTAGGGGGCTTACCTAGCACACAGGAGGTTCTGTGTTCAATCCCCAGTACTTGGGGGGCGGGGAATGTGCTTTAAAGAGGAGACTCCCTCACCAAAGAACAATTTCCCTGCAAGTGCCCACTCCTTTAGGAGCAAATCAGGGTTGGCAAAAAAAAAAAAAAAAAAAAAGCAGTCCCTCTTGTCTGCTTGTAACTGACTGCAGGCAGCACTCCCAGGACAAAGTTGGACCCTAGTACATAATACTGCCAGCTCCCTAAATGGTCCTGATGCCTGTGCTCTCTGGCTGTAGTTCCTCAGTAATAGGAGCCCAGGGGGGACTTGGGAGTGGGCAGCTTCTGGAGCTAAACTCCCCCAGTGATCCATTCTGGTGGCTCTTTGAGGGGAAGTAAAGCAGGAATAGGCCAGCTAGGAGGCTCAGAGTGACCCAAGGCAAGGAAAAACAGTTACCATAACATGCTGTGATGAGAGATCTTGCCTCCTTAACCTCGCTGTGCCTCGGTTTCCTCATCTGTAACATGGGGGTAACATTGATCTGATGCAATCATTGAGTGAATTAAGAGCATTTTTATGTAAAGTGCTTAGGGAAGTGCCTGGCACTCAGTGAAGGTTAACTTTCATTGTTATTTCTACCCTCGGGGTGCTCTTGTGTACATCTCAGACTCCAGCAAAGCATCCTCTGAGGGCATGTAGGAAATGGTTTCTGAGTCATTTAGTCACCCTGTGCCCTCAGCCTAGACCCAAGCAAAAGGATCAAACATTATTTTGTGATATGTAGGAAGAGTCCTAAGCATGGGATACAAGTCCCAGCTCTGCCTCTGACTGATGCCCTTGTCAGTGTGACCTTAGGCAAGTCCTTGCTCCTTTCTGGCCCACAGAGCACTCACCTCTAAAATGAAGAGGTGAATCAAAAGAATTCCTAAATTTAACTAAATATGCCTTATAATAATTTCAAGACATCATAAAATACTGATTTCCAGACTCTGTCAATCAAATCTAATTCTCTGGAAATGGAGACCAAGAATCTGCACTTTATTGAGTTACTCAAAGGATGTTGATGTTCAGCCAGGTGGTGTGTGTGTGTGTTGATGGTGGTTTTTCTGTTCATTTGTTTTGGGTGCTGGAGATTGAACCCAGGGCCTTTCGAATGCTAAGCATGCACTCAACCACTGAGCCCTGTTCCATTAGATTTGAAAGCCACCGATTAGATAGGTTCGAAGGCCTTTTTCAGTATTCAAATTCCTAACATAAATTAATCACATACTCATCCAGCAGAAAGCGTCTTTGAATTGTCTTGTGTCTTAATGGTCCAGGGCAGATGGTCACTTGCTTGTAAAAGAGCCCTGCCTTGCCCTGGTAGCTCTTCCAGGGTTGAATCATCCCTAGTGCTGGGAAGATATGCTTTCTATCTAATCAATTGTTCCATCTCTGCAATTTACCTCCCATTCTGCTGGCTTTGTTTTTGGAGGTGTGGAGAAGAGCTGGTCAGTATCCCTTCAGCCTCAGGCACTCAAGAGCTGCAGGAAGTCAGAAATACCTCTTGACTTTGGCCCCTTTATATTTCCATTGTAACTGCCCTACATGAGGTTGTTCATAGCACTTGTTTCACATAACAGCTTCTTATAACTAGATTTCTGGCCTCTAGCCTCTCCTCCCTTTGATCTTCTCTTCGTGATACAACAGTTATTTTCCTCACCCCAGCCCTGATTGGGTCACTTCTCCCACAGTTCCTCCATACTAACTCATCAAAATCAAACTTCTTAGCCTGTCATTCAAGGCCTTTCAGAGCCTGAACCAACCGTTTTTGCTTTTGAAGCATATTACCTTTCTCTTCCATAATCCCTTCAGGCCAAGAGCCATTCTGGGTTTCAGTTAACAGTTCAATTTTTTTTGACAGGTTTTCCAAACTTGAAACCATGGAACTGCCTTCCCCATCACTGCCTAATTTTCATGGCAAAATATCTATAAGATCTCATGAATACTGAGTGATTCATGGAGCTCAGTTTGGGGAACACTCTGTTCTTCCATCTGGTTGTCAATCAATGGCTTGACTCTTCTTCTATGATCTTCCCTGGTCTTAAACTCCAACTCAGAACAGAACAAACATCTGATGTCACCTCAGTCTGGGTTTTGTTTTGTTTTCTTTTGTTTTTTAGAGCTTTATGGTTATACATAGTACTTGGGTTCATCCCAACAAACTCATACATGCATGGAAATCGATTTCCATTCATGATCCCCTCTCCCATTTTCCTTTTCCTACTCTACTAGACTTCCTTTTGCTCATCTATTAATTTGTATTTGAATGGTTCTAAAGAACCATAATTAATAATATGTAACATAAATGAATCTTATCCTTCCCTCCCCCTTTCCTTTACTACACTCTAGCTTCCCCATAAGAGAAAAAAAATTGAACTTTTAGACTCCTACATTGCTGGTAGGATTGTAAATTTGTGCAACCACTCTGGGAATGGAGATTCCTCAGAAAACTTGGAATGGAACCACCATTTGATCTGGTTATCCCACTCCTCAGTAGATACCCAAAGGACTTAAAATCAGCATTCTACAGTGATACAGCCATATCAATGTTTATAGCAGCCCAATTCACAACAGCTAAGCTATGGAACCAGCCTGGGTGCCCTTCAACAGATGAATGGATAAAGAAAATGTGGTATATATACACAGTGAAATATTACTCAGCATTAAAAAAAAGAATGAAATTATGGCATTTGCCCATAAATGGATGGATACGGAGAATATCGTTCTAAGTGAAATCAGCCAATCCCCAAACACCAAAGGTCAGTGTTCCCTCTGATATGTGGCTGCTAACACGCAATAAGGGGGAGGGAATAGAAGTTTAGTGGATTAGACAAATGGGAATGAAGGAAAGGGAGGTGGGATGAGAATAGGAAAGATAGTAGAATTAATTGGACATAACTTTCCTATGTTGATACGTGAATACATAACCAGTGTAACTCCACATCATGTACAACCACAAGAATGAGATCTTAATTGGAGTAAGTTATATTCCATGTATGTATAATATGTCAAAATACAATCTACTGCCATGTATATCTAAAAAGAACAAATTTTAAAAATTAAACCTTTGAGTTTCTGAGTTTGGTTAATTTCACTTAGCTTGGTATTCTCTGTTTCCATCCATTTACTGGCAAATGTTCTAATTTCATTTTTTTTAATGGCTGAGTAAAACTCCATTGTATGTATGTTTCCCCAATTTCCAAATAAACAGCCTCCTCTCCTCATTATCAACTCAAGCAGTAAATACCTACTTCTGCTGGGGCTACTCCCCATCCCTGCACCTGTGACAGACACTGATGGCTGATCACAGCATTTGCCCCTAAGCCCAAGATGTAATGATGCAGACTCAGAATCCTTATCAACACAATTCCCCAGGCAGGCTTTATCCATCACTCAGAGTTGACACGCAGCTGAGACAGTCCTACTTACCATCCAGTGACCTGGTTGATTAAATAACTAATGTGTTACTAGAAAAGCTCTGAGAGTTTCAATTTCAATGCCCTTATGAAACCTTAAACTAGTCTCTAGTTACATACTGTCTATTCTAAGCCTTAGGATGGAGGATCTGGGTTGTAGGTGAGGATCTATTAAAAGTCTAATTTGACATAAGAACTGAAATAAGAAAAGGCTTCTACTAAGGATAGGTCTAGTGTGTTGTCTATTACTTATCTCTTCCTCCTGCCAAAACACACAGAAGTGCCAGGTGAGTTGTTAGTGTTTAGTCATAAAGAAGAGCACCTGAGAGATTACAAACAAATGACAAATGACTGTAGAAGAACAAATCTCCAGGGTGGGCAGCAACTGGAGATGCCTTCAATGTCCCAAGCAGCAAGCAGCAAGGTTTTCAACTTGGCCTGAGCCACTGGAACCATGTGCAATGGAAAGACAGATAGGTCTGGTCAAATAACAGACAGCTCCAGTTTCTTCTCTCTCCTCCTACCCCCTCCTCCCTCTCCTCTGAGTTGATCACATTTCCTTGGTGATTTTCATGCTTAGTCAGTAGATCTTAGAAGACAAGTGTGTATTCCATAGGGATCTTATCCATATAAACTCTCTGTACTAAGTAACATTATCCTCTGGAAGGTATCTTCCTTTCTTTCTCTCTGCCATAAGCATTTACTCAACTCCTACTATGTGCTATATGTTGAGCAAAATTGCAGAGAAGAAAGCCCTTGAAATCTATCTAGAGCTGCTGAAGAGGCTGTATGTAAAATAAAGATGCCACTGTCCCATCCTCAGAAAAATGCATTTCAGGTTGCTTCCTCTCCTCATTAGATCTCAAGAAAACTGTATCTGAGAGAAGAAAGTTGAGAGCCTAGCAGCTCAACTGAGGGAATTCTACAAAAATCACAAAGAACCCCCACAGTGTGAACACAGACCAGTGCTCAAATCCAGAACACTATGGAGGTCACCTGAACACCTCCTGGTCTCTACTTATTGCCAGGCATTTTCTAATTGTTTTCTGTATATTAGCTCCCTAAAGCTTCACAACAATATATTGAGTTACTCTATTAATATAATTCAAAATATGAGAAACAGAAGCACAAAGAGGTTTATCAAAGGACAGACAGCTAGGAAGTAGTAGAACTGGGATTTGAACCAATGTAGTCTCTCTCATTCCAGAGTCCTAAACTGCCTAAACGTGTACATTTAAAAAATAATAAAAAGAAAAGAAAATGCTGATTCATGAATTAAAATAGGGTGGGATATGTAATAACTACATGGAACTTTACCCCTCAAGACATCATGTCAGTACAAATAGAAGGGTTTTAATGGATAGGAGATTGGGAGTGCCTACCTGCTCCCATACTTCCAAGGAACACCTCAGAAATACCACCCAGCCCAGCTCCCTCCACATCTCCTTGTGTCCCCTGACAGCAGACTGGTGCCTTACCCAGAGTACAGTTGTGTTCCTGAGTGCCAGGCATGAAGACAGATCTGCATGGGACCCTTTATGTACTTACACACTGTATTTCTGACTGGAAAATCAAGTGATGTAATGAGTGTCTAGTACAGCAATGTCATTGGTCCTAGGAATCTGAAGCCCCCGACTTATGGAATGGATTCTGCCAGACTGTGCCTTAATTCAGTTTTTCATCTGCAAATATTTATTCATTCAATAAATAATTTTGAGCACCTCCTCCTTGCTTAGCCCTGAAACCACTAAGTTGAATTCAAGAGTTGCCCCAAGGAGCTCACCCTTTGTTACTCATGACTGAGAGGTACAGAGATCTTTGCAAGGAGGCACTGTGTCTTCAAAGGGAGAGCCCGACCTGTCTCTCCACCCTGGGAGTCTGTGCAACAAATGAGATCACACTGGGAAAAGTGCTTTGTAAATAGCAGAAGGTGAGAATGCAGTATATGAGGAGGAGGGAGAAAAGGGAGGGAGGACGGTAGGAAAGGGACATGGAATGGGAGGAGGGAGAGGGAGGAGGGAGAGGAAGAGAAGGAAGAGGGCTAGAAGGAAGGGAAGGAGGGCAAGGGGAGGGACTTCTTCCTAGAAGCTGTCAGCTTTGTCGAGAGACCTTGGGCAGGCAGCTGTCCAAACTGTTTTCAATCAGGGTTTGTAAGCAAAGCTCCAGACACAAGGAGAGAAGCCTGAAGCCGTGGGTTTGCTCTCCCTACAGGCCAAGCCCAAACCTCGAAGGGCTTGCCAAGCTGCTCTGGGCTCCGTCCTGGCAGAAACCTAAAACTATGTTTACATTGCTCAAGACTAGGTGCTTTTGCAGCCCCGACATCTTCAGGGTCCCAGTTTGAATAGTGACAATGGCTAGGCCTTCCCTCCGCTAAGGGAAGCCTGATTTCCCATGAAACCTCTTTATAAAGATTATGAGGGTAGCCTGAGAAATGCAGGTCCAAAGAACGCAGGCTGCCGCCGTTCTCTGTGCTGAAGCGCCGCCTAGAGGCCACTTCTAGTTAGAACCAACGTGTAGTTTTAATTTTAAAATCTGCCTGGATAATGAGAGGGGTTTTTGGTTGGTTGGTTTGGGTTTTAAGCTCTGGGGACTGAACCTAAGCGTACTCTGCCACTGAGCTACACCCCCAGCCCTTTTTATTTATTTATTTTTTATTTTGAGACAGGGTTATGGCTAAATTGCCAGGCTGGGCTCAGCTTCACCCTCCCTAGTGGCTGGGGTTACAGGCATGAATCATGCACCAGTCCCATCCCCATTAAGAGATATCTTTTTAAAAGACAAAAAGGCAATACTATGGCCCCTGACCTTTAAGAGGACCCCTTCAGTTTCTTCCCCAGCCCATCTGTGGTTTGCTGATGAGATATGCAAGGGCTTAAGTGTCTCACCTGCTCAATGGGACAGAATTTCTCCATAGCTTGGGATCAGTGTGAGAATGTGACTGCTTCTCCTGTGGAGAAAATCTCCAGCTGGCCTAGGCCCCAACCTATCTGTTTTTCTTCTCCAACCCCAAAGTTCAGACTCAGGCTAGCTTGGGAAGATCGTTTTGCTGTGGACAGGGCCTCCTTTTTCTGAAAGCTTGCTGGTTCTGCTTACCTTTCTCCAATCAGCTGTCCTATACTGAGCAGAGCACACATTTGTCCTGTGTCATTTATTGAGAAGTAGCTGTATGGGTCTCCAAAGGCACCAAAAATTGAAAATTCAAAAGGAGCATTAGGTTATTTTAGCCTGAAGAAACTCTTAGATGGTCCCAGAGTCTTCAGGGTCCTAACTTGAATAGGGAGTACCCAGCACCAGGAAAAGTAAACCAGACTCCAAAACTGAACAAAGAATTGTTTTCATTTTATTTTGAAATGCTCGTTCTTTTTTTAGAGTTTTCCATTTATTCCTTTACCAGGCCAATAATTTAGCTCCCTGCTACTCCACATATTGAATATTTAACTGTAATTGGAAAAAAAAAATACATGGAATATTTAAGCCCTCATTACAGCATCCTAATTCATGCTGCTGGGGGGCAGCAGCTGTGTGCAATGTCCAGGGAATGCCCACAGAGGCATCTTCACATGCAGCAGCTGCTAGTCGCTCTTTAGACCAACAGTTCAAACAAGGGATCCCTTTAGAGGAAAGCCCTCAGGAAAACTAGAGTGATGTTGGAATCTATTGAACACCACAATCATTCCCCAGGAGTAAAGTACAGTCCACTGACTGGTCAGTGGACCCTGAGGAAGTAAAGTCACCATTTCGTTTACCCATACTCCCAAATAAGTTAGATTTACAAAAACTGAACACTCTTTTTTAGGGGGAAAAAAAACCTTCTCTCCAATTGAAATTATTTCTCTTGTTGCTCACAGTAATCTTGTGAAATGAGTTTTATCATTACCATCTTGCAGAGAAGGAAACAGGTTAAAAGTAATATAGCAATTTGCCTGTACACATGCATAGCCATGATTTGAAATCAGTGTTCTGGTTCCAGAACATTTGCAGTTTTCCCAATACAGTCATCCCTCTTGGTATGAAACCAACATACCAAGTACTGAAGAGAATATTCTGAGATGCAATTCAGATTTCCAGATTGTTATGTGGATTCTTATGCAATCATTGTGACTATACTATAAGGTGGGGATTTGTGGCCCAAGGATGCTCCTCATTAAGGAATAATGCTCACTGTTGGTTAAACAAAAATATTTCTCCTAACTTTGTTTGCCACTTAATTCCTTTCACTTAAACCAATCAGGCTTTGTTTTCTATAAAACCCCATGCAAGCATTTGCAACCATTGTTCTCTTGATAAATTTAGTCTTTCCTGGGAGTTAAGAACCTCTGTAAAATAATTAGAAGGAACAAAGACTCATTTGGGGCATGGTGAAGATGGTTCACTATGCCTAGAAGAATATTTCAGAGCTGATGACACATGTATACGCACCCTCTGCAGATGACATAGACTCAGCAGGGCCTGGCGTGGTGGTACATGCCTGTAATCCCAGCAGTTTGGGAGGGTTAGGGAGGAGGAGTTCAAAGCCAGCCTCAGCAAGGATGAGGCTCTAAGCAACTCAATGAGATCCTGTCTCTAAATAAAATTTTAAAAAGGACTGGGGATGTGGCTCAGTGGTTGAGTGCCCCCCGAGATCAATCCCCAGTACCAAAAAACAACAAAAGACTCAGCAGTCAGGCGAACTTCCCAAGATGAGCAGAATCCTTTCTAGTGACTCTCAGCTGAGTGCACTTTTCATCCAGTTTCTTGTTTCTAAACAAAATCCAGCTAGGAAGCTAATTCTCCAGGGCTATCCCTGGAGACTCATTGGGAAACTGACATTCCTCATTCCCCAGCCCAGGGAGAAAGGCACTCCTTTCTGAGTGCCCATAACAGTACCTTATAGCAGACAAACACTGTGCTAGGCACTGTGTTTAGTATATTATATGCATTAGCTTATCTAATTTGTCCATAAATATATAAGGTAGGCATGATTATTTCCATTTTATAGATAAGGAGAATGAAACACAAAGCACGTAAGAAATTGGCTTAAGCAACTGGTAAGAGGTGGAGGTAGGATCAAAGTCCATCACTGACTTTATAACCATGTGATAAATAGAGGGCCTGGCTGGCCACAAGGGGCCCTCGTACACCTAGCCAGCTGTCTCTGCAGGAAACTGGCAGCCTTGACCTTGCCAGGGGAAACCCTGCCTCCCCCACTGAGGACTTAGGTGCTTGCTTCTTTTACCCAAATTCCTTTACTGGAGGATGGAGGAAGGGGAGGAAGAGCAATGAAGAGGTTTCACGAGGGAAAAATACAGGTTTGTTTTCTTAACCAGAGATACTCCTAAAGCCACACCTTGCCTTCAAGAGCTTCAAAATAAATTCTAGGCTATTAATTCTTCCACCACTCTCTGTAACCATTTCACTAACAAGTCTTGCATCATACAGAACTTAAATAAGACACAAGAAAGGACTTGAAAGAAATGAACCAGTCATTTCTCTTGACAAAAGACCATTCCTGGACTGAGGAAAGTAATGAGCATAGCCAGTTCTTAAGAGCCTCTCCTAAGTCAAGGCTGCCCAAAAGTAGAAATATGGACAAGTTCAACAGGGGAAGATACAGGTAGTTTTAAAACTTCTTATCTCCTTGGGTATTTAAGTCTTTGGCATTCAAGGGAACTTCAGGGAACTGTACACATTTGGCAGATGAAACAGGAAGATACAGGTCTAGAAAAGGTGCAAGAAAAAAGCTGAAGCTTCTGGTGGAGCAGGGCCTGGGAGGCATCTCCTGCCAACATGATGCATTCCTCTTTCAACAGACCTGCAATTTATTGTGATTTTATGCTTCTGCAAAAGTCAAAAGTTCTCAACATCACACACTTGATCTTACCTTAAGTTCCAATTTAGTAAGAGCATCTGTGTAGTAAGCCACCCCCAGGTTACACGTATAAAGAACAAGGCCATTGAGGCAGCAGTAATTCACTGTTGGAAGGCAATTGTATTTCTTCTCTGCACTAGCTGTTTCTGCCATGGAACATATATACCCATGTGCTTTGGGAGTTTGTCCCAAATAATAAATAATTCAAGCTAGCCTCTATCAGTACTGACCTGAACCATATAGCTAGTGTTTTCAAAAGAGAGGAATTTACATTGGCTTTGATGGAGCATTTAGAAAGAGAAAATCGAGCTACTTGATCTTGTGCATAACTCAAGAAAAATCTGTATCGTTCCACATATAGAATTTTACCTATTGACTTAAAATTCTGGCTTCCCCTTGGATGAGAAGAATAAAATAGGAGCTTAAAAGCATTTACTCTTGGGCTGGGATTGTGGCTCAGCGGTACAGCGCTCGCCTAGCACGTGAGCGGCCCGGGTTCGATCCTCAGCACCACGTACAAATAAACCCATTGTGTACAACTAAAGCAAATAAATAAATATTTTAAAAAAAAAAGCATTTACTCTTTTTTTAATATTTATTTATTTACTTTAGTTGTACGCAATGTAATGCATTTGTTTACATGGTGCTGAGGATCGAACCCGGGCCGCGCACCTGCGAGGCGAGCGCTCTGCCGCTGAGCCACAATCCCAGCCCAAAAGCATTTACTCTTGAATGCTCCAAATACCTTACTTCTTTGTTCCCAGATGCACTTATTTTTGCCATAAAAACCTGTCAGTTTTCTGCTTTCTGGCAAGCATGGCTCAGTGCTTGCAGATGCTTTTGTCTGAACTTCTGAGAGGCTGGGGTTGCATGAGAACCTCAAGTATGCTAGCCAGTGTTCCCTGGTTTCTTTTCCAGTTTCTCCTCAGGGGTCTGAGACTATTGGGATTGAACCCAGGGCCTTGATACATGCTGGGCAAGCACTCTACCAACTGAGCTATATCCCCAGTCCCTAAATCTCTACAGTGCATTTCAACGTATAAAGAACTAACCAGAGGATTGAAGATGTAGCTCAGCAGTAGAGTGCCTGCCTAGCACGCACGAAGCCCTGAGTTCAATCATTAGTACAAGGAGATGGGGAGAGAGGGACAGAACCAACTGGGATCAGAGGACAGTATACCTCAACAGAAAGAGTAGGAGCTTTGAGGCATATGACTTTAGACAAATATCATAACCTGATTCAATTTTTTTATTTGCAAAAATCCAAGAGCTGGAAATGTGACTTTTGTCACAAAAATGTTGCTGGAAGACTATTAGTTTGCCATAACAAAGTTTAGTAGACTGGGTAGCTTAAACAATTTGTTTTTCGTCATTCTGAAAACTGGAAGTCCAAGATCACTCAGCAGATTTGGTTTCTTCTAGAGGTTCTCTACTTTCTTTGGCTCGCAGATGGCCATTTTTCCCCCACGCCCCTTTTTGTGGTACTAGAAATTGAACCAAGAGGCACTTTGCCACTGAGTTATATCCCAAATCCATTTTTCTTTTTTTTTGAGACTGGGGGTTTCAATAAATTGCAGAAGCTGGCCTCAAACTTGTGATCTTTCTGCCTCAGCTTCCCAAGTTGCTGGGATTACAGGTCTACAACTCCTTGCCCAGCTATGGTCACCCTCTCCATGAGTCCACACATGGCCTCTGATCTTCCCTCTGTGCTCCAACGTGTCAGTGTCCAATTTCCTCTTCTTAGGAGGATTCCAACTATATCAGATTAAGGTGCACTCTAAAGACTTCATTTTAACTTAATTACCTCTTCTTTAAAGACTTCATCTTAAAATATTACATTCTGAGGTATAGGGGATAAGGATTCAACATATGAATTTTGGGGAGACAAAATTCAGCCAATGAAAAAAAATCAAGTGGCACAGAAGGGCTTGCTAAACGCTCACTTTTCTCCTTTCTTTGGCATAGGAAAAGAACTTGTGCTTTGAGATCATAAAAACATCCTTTCAATTCCTGGCTCTACTGCTTGCTAATTTTGCGATTTGGGGCGAGCTGCTTGATCTGTTTGTCATCTATAAAATGGGGATAAGAATGTCCCCCTCAAAGGGGCTGTTGTGACAATACTGGAGTAGGTAGAATATCTTTGCTATCAATTGCCTTATTTCTTCCCAGCAGTGATTGTGATTATGCTTCCTATATGCCTCTTTTTGTCGAAGTGCTTTGACAACTGGCCTTAGTGATGATCTAGGAACTAAATTGATGGTGACAAACCTGAAAAGATTTTAATAAACAATAGCTGAGTAAAACAGCAGAGGTGGCAGATGAAACAGCCCCAACAGGTCCTTACTCAAGCAACTACACACAAGTCCACATTAGACCTTACAGTGCCAGACCATCTCCTTCCCAGTATGATGCATTACTTCCCTTAACCTATCTTGTGATAGAATTTTTTTAAAATATATTTTTTAGTTGTAGATGGATGTAATACCTTCATTTTTTTATGTGGAATTGAGGATAGAACCCAGTGCCTCACACATGCCAGGAAAGCACTCTATCACTGAACCACAACCCCAGCCTGTGATAGAATTTTTTGTAACAAAAGTCACAGGCTATCCATCCCAGAGCTTACTGACTAGAAAGACTGTAAAATAAATAGCATTCAGCAAAGGATTCTATTCAGCAAGCTACAGCACCAGGAGAAGCAGCTTAGCTGAAAAGTTGTTTTAATAGTTGCTTTTAGTCAGGAAGGTCTCTGGGCAGAAGCTCTGTCCTCAAGTTTCAACCACTCCATACCAGTAGCATTAAAAGGAACTCCCAGAAATGAGTATGACCACTCTCCATCATAACACCACTGCATTGGTACAGTCCCAGCAGTGCTCCCCTAGAAGCAGACTGTATCCATCACCCACAAATGATCTCCTACTTGTCCATGATGTATAGATCTTGAGAATACAGTTAAAAATCTTAATAGCAGTGTAACAGTAATTTTATGTCTGTTGAATCTGTAATAAAAATGTTATGTTTGAGGCTGGGTCCAGTGGAGGTCACTGGTAAAGCTCTTGCCTAGTATGTGCAAAGCCCAGAGTTTAGTCCCCAGCACTACAAAAAAAAAAAAAAAAAAAAAAAAAAAAAAAAAAAAGCTGGTATTTCATCCGTTTATTTTTTCTAGATATTCTACTTTACAAAATCATTGATCCAAAGCAATGAGTCCTTCAGCACACACTGCTTAAGCACTGGGTTACAGCTTCTAAATATCTATAAATGTGAACAAGTATCTTTCATAACTCAGCAGGATGCTGCCATAGGCCTTAGCACATCCCACTCCAAAATAAAAAAATAAATAAAACCATAACATTTTTTCATTTCACTGTATGAGAGAAAAAAATGAGAGTCATTTTCAATCAGAAATTTAGTAAGAATCAGGGATGGGGCTGGGGCTCAGGAGTAGAGCACTTGCCTAAAACGTGCGCAGCCCGGGTTTGATCCTCAGCACCACGTACTATGTACAACTAAAGCAAATAAATAAATATTTAAAAAAAGAAGAAATTTAGTAAGAATCAACTTCCAGGTAAATTCTAAACTTTGACATTGAAAGTGATCAATGCCCAGAAGGCTTTATTCATCTCGTGTTTTTTTTTTCCTTTTTTTTTTTTTTTTTGGTATCAGAGGTTGAACCCAGGGTGCTTAACCACTGAGCCACATCCCCAGCCCTTTTTTGTATTTAGAGACAGGGTCTTGCTGAGATGCTTAGAACCTCGCTAAGTTGCTGAGGCTGGCTATGAACTCAGGATCCTCCTGCCTCAGCCTCCCGAGCCACTGGATTTACAGGTGTGTACCATAGCGCCGGGCACAAGAAGGATTTACTCAAATGTGTATGCAGATTATGAACAAGATACGCTGCTCAGACCAGAAAGTATCATAGGGGAAAATCCTGTAAATGGGTCAGGAAATCTGGATTCAAATCCTTGCTTTATTGTCTGAAAGTTTTATGATGTTGGGTGATATCATATTTCGCTGCATAATTGTTGTCACTGCAAAATCATAGCACCCTGTTATTTCAGTCCAAAAATTGGTTTAAAACATTTCATCGCATAATTGTTGCATGGTATAATTCTGTTTCACAAGCCGCTTAAAAAGGTAAACAGGGGCTGGGGTTGTGGCTCAATGGTACAGTACTTGCCTCAAATGTATGAGGCACTGGGTTGATTCTTAGCACCACATATACATAAGTGAAAATAAAGACCCATCAACAACTAAAAAAAATTAATAATAAAAAAAGGTAAACAGAGCAGTAATGTATTCACCAGGGCATATGGATGTGCATTTGTCTTCTTGAGTACTGTGAGCCTCAAGCCTAAAATTCTCAACACACATGCACTAGTCAGTGTGTTTCCAAAAGCTGACTTGCGTGGCCTGTTGAGAGCGCTGTAGTACTAAGGGTAAACACACCCTATGTGAGTGGCACTGAGGATGGTGCATCAGATAATGAAACCAAACAGTGGCACAGAATCTTCAGACATAGACAATTATATTTTCTAAGTCCATACTTCACAACACTGTAGTAAATTTTCTCAAATGTAATATTTCAACTATAATGTACAAATAAATTAATGTGTTGACTTTTTTCAGAAAAATGTTCACTAAACTGTCACAAAGAAATGATGTGTTTCGCTTTGGACTACTGGTATATTCATAAATATTCTGGGCATCCCGATCCTGTACCAAAGACAGTTTAGTAATAAAGATTTTTAATACCAGAACAAATATTTTTTAAAAGTTTTACAACAATTGCACCCCTTTTTTGCAAAAACAAATTGACATAAAATCCATGATTGTGTCATGAAATACAGTAATCTCACTGAGCCAGTTTCCTTAATTACAAAATGCAGGTTACAATTATCTACCCGATCTACATCACAAGATTATATGAGATTCAAATATTTCTGGAAAGTGCCTCATAAAGACTAAAGTGCGGAGGCTAGGGTTGTGGCTCAGCAGTAGAGTGCTCGTCTAGCACATGCGCAGCCCAGGTTCGATCCTCAGCACCACATAAATAAATGCATTGTGTACAACCTAAAGCAAATAAATAAATATTAAAAAAAAAAGACTAAAGTGCAAGAGATGTACACAATGGGATTAATAGTTTAAGCCCAGTCTTCAGAGAGTTGACATGCTGAGGAAATGGTCCCCAGGATGGTATAGTAACAAAGTTATAGAATGCTGATGACCTTCAAACATTCTGTTAATCTAAGATTTACCAAATTAGAAAATCTTGCCTTCAAGTTCTTTCCTGTGCAGAAAGTACTCTTACTTCCTAATGAACTATTAAATGCATTATTTCCAAATCTGCCAGGCACCTAGCACCAACGTGGACACCACCAAAGAAGGAAAGGATAGCTCCTGTCCTGCACAGCTAGCAGGTAGGTACAGGGTGTGGCCAATGGCAGGCTCACAGCAGTGTGTGAGCTGGCAAGAACCAGAGAAGAACAACTCTTCCTGTTCCAACTCATTCAGCTTTTTGAAGGCTCACTCAAAAGGACACAAAATCAGCAATGAACCATTTCACTCCTGTACTTCAGGCAAGTGAAGACAAAAAGACCGTAATGTATTTTAGCTTTATTGAAGACATGTTACAGTAGACAAACAGGTAGACAAAACACATGCTCTATAAAATATACATTCTTATGTGTGAGAAAATATAGATATCAGGAAAGAACCACACTGAACAACTTGGCTTACTTACTTTTCTTTAGGTACCTCTAATACCAGGGCTGTTCAGACTGACACCCTCTAACAAGGGAAAAAGAGAACAGGGGCAAGTATAAGGTAGAATTAAGTCTCTATGGATCAAGAGGATACATTAAATAGTCGAGATATTTCAAGAGCACTTAGCCACCTGCTGATCAGTTTCTCTTCCAAAACAGTCATAGTTGGTATAAGATCACTTTTCTTCTTACATTTGAAAACAGGCACAAACAAGTCAACCTGTTTCTTCACCTATGCCACACCCTTTGGGGATTATTAGGACTGCTAAGAAATAGCACACAACCTTGAAAGAGGGGGCTTAAATCTTAAAACACACACCCCTGGAGACTGGAGATGTAGCTAAGTGGTAGGGCACTTGCCTAAAATATACAAAGCCCTGGTTTGATCCCCACCACCAGAAAACACAAACACACCACTTTACTTCCCACAAGTCCTCCAGGTGATTCTTGGGTTTTCAAATGCTGTTTTAAGTGCAATTTGTAATTCATCTCTTAATACAGAACTTGTGCAAAGAAGGGAGAAAGGGAGGAAATAAATTAATTGAAGTTAACTGATATTGATTTAGATTGTACTCCAAACAAAAAGTTAAAGGTAGAAGAGGTAGGAAGGAAAAGCCCCTGTTGAGCTGAACTGAGAAAGAGATCATTTTAATAGAAAAAATTACTTGCCAAAAAAGAAAGCTCAACCTTCTAAGGTCCAGCTGTTTTCACAATTACCTCTATAATCTGCATCAATAAGAAAATTTTAAAATGAAAGCTGTTACATAAAATGACAGCACATTTGGGGCTGAGGGTATAGCTCAGTGGAAGAGCATGTATGTGGCATGTGTTAGGTTCTGGGTTCAACACCCAGCCCCAGGGGAGGAAAAAAACAACAGCAAACTTACCTCTGTTGTTCCATTACCCCCTTGGCATTTCTGTGGTATTATAATTATGAAAAAAGGCTACACCAGGGTAAAATATTGAATATAATACTGAACACCATATTCCAACATGAATCCAACTGGGAATGGATAAGAAAAAAACAAGTTCTCTCATTTCTATTTATGACACATAAACACTTGAATGTGCACACATATTTATATTTATATATATATGTGTATATATATAAACATATATAAAAAACCTCCTTATGTCTCTTATCCATTCTCTATTTTGGAATGTACCTTTTCATATTTAGTCAAATTCAGAATTTTTTATCCAATCATTATCTTTATCCTAATATATATGACACAAAAAAAAAAGAAAAAAATTAATCAAAGAGCAAAAGGGAGTTATTATGCAACACAGGCTTTAAATTTTTTTTTAAAATATTTCTTTAGATGTTGATGGACCTTTATTTTATTCATTTATTTATATGTGGTGCCGAGAATCGAACCAGGGCCTCACACATGCTAGGCAAGTGCCTTTACCACTGAGCCACAATTCCAGCCCAAAATTTTTCATTGTAGTGATGCCACTTGCATTAGTTCTCTTCAGAACAAGCCCATACTTTTACATTTTCAGTTATGATCATGGGTCAGATCCTTTTTGTTATTCATGGTCCCAAAGTTCTTTAGTTTAAAAAAATTCTGAGCTGGGAATGTGGCTCAGTGGTAAAATGCTTGTCTGGCACATAAAAGACTCTGGGTTCAATCTCCAGTGCCATGAAAGCAAACAAAACAAAACAAAAACTGAAGTACTCTCAACTAAACACGAAAGATTTTGAAGGGTAAAATTTTAAGACTGTCAGAATGCATTTGGAAAGTTCCAATAGAAATAAAGAGACCTTAAAAATCATCTAGCCCATATTCCATCTCAAACAGAAATCTAACACTGCTAAAAGATAATTATTTAGATTCTCAATGTACCTTTCCCCCAAAAGGATGACTGTTCCAATTGTCATAAATGTGATTGTTAGAGTTAAGTTATATGGAATTATCAGCAAGTATATGCTGCACCTTCAAGTAGATGATGCCTGTACTGTCATTTCATATGACAACCTTTAAGTAAAGGCTTTTATAACATCTCCCTTTTCATATGAAAATGGGGAACAGTCTAAACTGCTTAACAGCCTAAAGTTCTTTTTACAACCCCTTAATGGGCAATGTACAGGCAACACAAAAGTTACAGAAAACTACACACTTAAAGCATTCTGATGTGGCACTTTCAGGGACAACTGTACGCTGGGCTTGGTTCCTGACATTTCCTGTTCTAGAAAGAACCTTGCATACAAGGAAAGTATTTAGAAGATGCTGAGAAACAGAAAAGTTAATGGCTTAAGTATAGTTCCTGTGCTAGTAAGGCTTGAAGTTCAATGAAAATGCAGGTTTGGTGGCGCATGCCTGTAATCCCAATGGCTTGGGAAGCTGAGACAGGAGGATCAAGATTTCAAAGCCAAGCTGAGCGCGGTGGCGCACGCCTGTAATCCCAGCATTTGGGAGGCTGAGGCAGGAGGATCGCGAGTTCAAAGCCAGCCTCAGCAAAGGCAAGGTGCTTAGCAATTCAGTGAGACCCTGTCTCTAAATAAAATACGAAAAAGGGCTGGGGATGTGGCCCAGTGGTCAAGTGCCCCTGAGTTCAATCCCCAGTACCAAAAAAAAAAAAAAAAAAAGATTTTAAAGCCAGGGCCTGGGGCTATGGCTCAGCCCTAGAGCACTCATCTCACATGTGTGAGGCCCTGGGTTCGATCCTCAGCACCACATAAATAAAATATTGTGTCCACCAACAACTAATAAAAATTAAAAAAGAGTTCAAAGCCAGCCTCAGTAATTTAGTGAGGTACTAAGCAATTCAGTGAGACCTTGTCTTTAAATAAAATATTAAAAAGGGGGCTGGGGTTGTGGCTCAGTGGTAGAGCACTCGCCTAGCCTACACGTGCGCGGCCCGGGTTCGATCCTCAGCACCATGTAAACATAAATGCATTGCATTGTGTACAACTAAAGCAAATAAATAAATATTTTAAAAAACATTAAAAAGGGCTGGGGATGTGACTCAGTGGTTAAGCGCCTCTGGGTTCAATCCTTGGTACAAAAAGAAAGAAGAAACCTAAGAGGGGCACAAATTAAGAACATTTATGTGTCCCTACTAAAATGAAGAAATAACTGGGTAGGGAGACAGATTTCTCTTAGCATTTGTTTGCCTTTCTTTGCAACATCCCTGATTAACTTAGAATTAGGCAGACACTGTACCGAAAGAAAAAAGCACGGGGGAAGCCATCAATCCTGTTTACACTGGATGGTGAAACACTTGGTCAGTATTTTGTGTGGTTAGAAATACATGCACACCTGTAATCCCAGCTACTCAGGAAGCTGAGGCAGGAGGATTTCAAGTTCAGAAAAGCAAGACCCTGTCTCAAAATAATTAAAAGGGCTGGACATGTAGCTCAGTGGTAGAACATGTGTAAGGCCCTGGGCTCAATCCTGTACCAGAAGAGGGGGGGTGGTGAAGCAATGAAGTAAATTCTTCCTAGGATTAGAATTTATTATTATTTTAAGACCCGAGGTAGGCTCTTCGTATTTAGACAGATTCCTGACTAGTTATTCAGGCAAGTTTGGAATATCTGGGTGGAGGTTTCAAGCATTTGAGCTGATATAATGAAGGATAAGCTGCCTCCTCCGGCACCAGACTCTTGACACCACTGTCAGTAGGAGCAGCATGGAGGGAGAACACCTGGATGAAGAGTCTCTAGAGCAGTGACTCACACAGCCTGTTTTCTGCCCTCTTACACAAAACAGCTAATATTCGTGGGCACAAACTCTGGCAATCCAGCCCTAACTCCACATTTACCACTCAGGAAAATGTCTCTGAGTTAGAGTACTATAATTTTGAATACATCAGAAAGGGAAGTAAGGCACAAACTAGTTACAAATTAAGTGGCACACCTCTCAGATGATCTTGATACTCTGGGTGTGCTGTAATTCTAGCATTCAGACCTGCCGCTCTAGAGAGCAAAGGTTGATTTTTTCAACTGAGATGAGATTATTTAAGGTTACTGATACTGCTTAGAAGTAGAATATTTTGCCGGGCACAATGGCGCATGCCTGTAATCCCAGCAGCTCAGGAGGCTGAGGCAGGAGGATTATGAGCTGAAAGTCAGCCTCAGCAACTTGGTGAGGCACTAAGCAATTCAGTGATATCCTGTCTCTAAATAAAATACCAAAAAAGGCTGGGGATGTGACTCAGTGGTTAAGTTCCCCTGGGTTCAATCCCTAGTACCAAAAAAAAAAAAAAAAAAAAAAAAAAAAAAAAAAAAAAAAAAGAATATTTTCTCCCCTTCAGTATTTGTTTGTTTTTGGTGCCAGGGATCAAACCCAGGGGGACTCAAACCACTGAGCCCCATCCCCAGCCCTTTTCTAATTTTTTATTTTGAGACAGGGTCTCGCTAAGTTATTGAGGCTGCCTTTAAATTTGGGATCCTTCTGCCTCAGCCTCCTGAGTCACTGGGATTACAGGTGTGTGTCACTGTGCCTGGCTCCTCATGAGTATTTCTTAGACCATTACTCCTGCTATAGAGGAAATAAATATGGATCAAGTTAGAGCAAGCAGTATCACTCTTGTTCAACTCTTAACAAAATACTTCATACAAGCAGCTTTTTATTAAAGTGGCATAATCCTCTTCAGCTCCTAAAGGAACTTTGCATTGATTATAGCTGGAAAGGGATGGAAAGAGCATCTAGTAAAATACCTCATTTTGTAAATGAGGAAATTGAGCCTAAGGAAGTCCAAGGACTCATCCTTGGTTAACCCAGCTAGTAAAGAACAGAGCCAGAAGTGAACCAGGTCTCTTAATTCCTGTCAGTCCAGTACAAACGATACCACAACCTCCTAAGAAGAGAGATGCAAGACTGAAGGGTTAGAAAAACTTTTAATTTAAGTTCAAAGTGAAAACAAACAGAGCCTGACAAGTGCAAGAGGAAAAAGGTGACAGGTGCAAGAGGTAAAGAAGTGCTGCTGCCCACAGGAGAAAAACTGATTAAAAACAAGTATGAAATTCAGCTAAACTTTATTATGACAAAAAGCTGAGAAAGGATGTGAGTTTAGAACCCTGGAAATGCATGACCTAGATATTTTTATTTAAGAGACTGAAATTATTTAGTTAAGAATATTAGAGAAGAGAATCAAATAGTTGTGTAAAGAAATCTGACAGCACAAAGAAATAACTTTAGTCCACTCTATTTCATTAGACCTTTAAGTTCTTTCTTTATATAAAGCTCTTTGCTATGAAATTTGGAAAAAAAAAACTTTTTGGCTTAAATAATCACTTGTAAAAAAACAAGGATCACTCCAAAGCTTTATAGTATAGGAACATCTTCTGTATGCTCTTCCTAAAAACAAAACAAACACAGGAAGAAGCAATCTTTGGTTTCCCCGTCAATGAAGTACTTTGCTGAAAGATAGTCCCTAAACAAGTATTCTTCTGTTTATACGGTTGTGATGAGACTGCCAAGCTCTTTATGCTAGAAAGGGAATGTCACCTGGTGCTTGTAAACAAATGGCAAATGATTAAATGTGTGAACCTTCAGGCTTGAATCAGTTAATTTCACCAAGATTATGTTGTATGTGCATAATCACCAAGTACCCTGCCTCTATACATATATTTAACAAATAAGTTTTTAGAACTTTAGACAGTTTTTAGATCTCACTAAACTAAGTTATACAAAATCTTTGATCTGAGAAGCTGCTGTCAATATAATAGAGAGACATTATATATAATTCTGGCATATCAAAAATATTTACATTACAGCCAACACACATAGTCAATGAATAGAAAAATTATTTATAAATACACACATATTTACAATGAGATCCCTGGGCAATAGGGACCAAAAAAAAAATTCACAAGAATACAAAAACCTTTGACCTAATACCAGCTGGTCAAACCTGGGATTCTTGCTGAAGACCTTGAATATCAAAGCCCCAGCCTCAACTACCTGCTTAAAACCACTGAAGAACCCCAGGCACACTTCCCAGAGGGCTCCAAAGTTATTTTTGGTCTTGGAAGGTAAAGTAAAAAAACATCAAAGTACTAATGTTTTCTCAGGATTGTTCTGAGAATTAAGATAATTCCAGTGGGTTAAGCAGCAATGAGATTCCTCCTGATAAGCAATGCACACCTGGGCACATCTCCATGGAACCATCAGGAAGCATATTTGTCCTGTATCTTCCTCTGCCAGTGCTGCATAATTTCGCTTCAATATACCCATTTCTGTCAGCTGTTACCCTTCCTTCATCAGGCATAAACCCAAATGCCTGTCCTACCTTGGTGTGGTCACATGTAACCATAAACAAAGAGTAAAGCAAATGCTGACTTTGGGGTTTCTTCTGAACTCTGAGGTAGTAAGTACAAAATTAATTAACTTTTGTCTCTGCCCAGATTTTATCCTAGAGTGGGTTTCATGTGCCCTCACTGCCATCTTGAATGTTCCGAGTCCTACTAAATTCAAAAGCGTGGTCATGTAACCTGTGGCAGGGTATAGGGGAAGAAGAGTCTGGATCTCTCTCTGCCAGGCCTTCATTCCGATGAAGTTGTGGTGACTCAAGGACTGGTTGTTGGGAAAAGGGCGGATGAGACAGGACTAATTCTCTGTTTATGTTCCACAGAGGCCGCTGCAATGTTTCTGAGAATGAAAGATAAGTATTGTCAGTGGTAACTACAGTTCAAAATTAATTTTCTAAAACTTAATGTCCTTTTAAGCAAAACCCCAAAGAAATAAAGATGCCCAGTATTCCAGAATAAGAACATGGGGAACAAATGTGTATTTGCCATCTTCTCAGCCACAAATAAAAAAACATAACCATACAAATATTGGATATAGTGGTAATGACAATACTGTTCAAGTGCAAACCCAAAACAGTACAGCTTTTAAATTTTAAAGCACTTGGTAAACTATCGCCATTTTTTTCTGTTGCCAATAGCAAACTGCTTTTCCATTAATAGAGACTCCATGCCTTTCAAGCATTTTAAATATGATAATATTTATAAATGTGTGATTTGGAGGAATTACTTAAATTCTTTTTCTAATTTTTCATTCTCTTCAGAATAGATTCTTTCAACAAGTAATTTTTAGTAATGACTGTGTTGACTTCAGTTTTTGGAGTGTAATGGCTATGTTAAAGATTAACTATTTGGTCTTATTGAAGCCAACATAGAACTTGCAGCTGTGTTTTTTCTTCAATGACAAATAAAATATTTTCAGAATTAAAAAAAAAATTGAAATCATGGTCTATCAGATATATATTCAACGAACTTAACCAATTAATTTTTGAAACTATGCTGTCTCATGCTCATTCACCTATTATTTTAGTGGTTCTGTTACACCAAAAAAAAAATAAAAACTTTAGACAAATGGTAAAGAACTAAAAAGACACTTAATGATATCCATATTATAATGAAAGTTTCATGATATGTAAGTAATAATTGCTGATTCTGTGCTGCTATTACATCTTTGAATGTTTTTGTTTTAAAAAATAATCATTGGACTGGGGTTGTAGCTCAGTGGTAGAGAGCACTTGCCTCACACACGTAAGGACTGGGTTCAATCATCAGCACCACATAAAAATAAATAAAGACATTGTGTCCATCTACATCTAAAAAAAATCATTGTCTTCTAACTTCTAGAATGTAAGAACCAAACAAGTGCAAGCAACAAATAATAAACAAAAGCAACTATATTAAATGACATTATCTATACTCTGGTTTCAAAAAATCCGCATTTCTATTACAGTAGTGAACTCTTCTCCCAAAGACTGCATTAACTTCATTACAGTAACTTGATTACATTAACTTCACCTGGTGCATTTTGGGAAAAGCTAGCCTAACTTTCTGGAAACCAAAACCCACAGATAGAATCCATGTGAAAGTAAGTAAGCTATAGCAGCCGGATGCGGTGGCGCACGCCTGTAATCCCAGCACTTTGGGAGGCTGAGGCAGAAGGATCGAGAGTTCAAAGCCAGCCTCAGCAATGGCAAGGCACTTAGCAACTCAGTGAGACCCTGTCTCTAAAAAAAAAAAAAAAAACAAAAAAAGGGCTGGGGATGTGGTCCAGTGGTCAAGTGCCCCTGAGTTCAATCCCCGGTACCACAAAAAATAAAAAAAAGTAAGCTAAAGCAAGTTTTTCAAGTTTTAATATGCATAGAAATAACCTGGGGATCCTGTTGAACACATGGGCATTTTATCACTGAGCTACATCCCCAGTCCTTTTTATCTTTTCAGAAAGAGTCTTCCTAAGTTGCTAGGGTCTCTTAAGTTGCTTCCTTAAACTTGTGATCTCTTGCCCCAGCACCAGAGGAGCTGAGATTATAGGTGTGTACCACCACAACGCAGCCATGACTACATTTCTAACAAGCTCGAGGTAATGCTCGTGCTGACAGTTCTAGCCCACACTTCGGGAAAGAATCTATAGTACGCTAGATAAAGAATGGACAATGCACCAATGCACTCTGATTTGCTTATTTCCTTACTCATAGATCAGAATCAAAATTCAGGCATGTAGAAAGTTAAAAAAAAAAAAAAAAAAAAAAAAAAAAAAAAAAAAAATGATGTGCTGCACTTTGGTTCTCCTTAAATCTTTTTTTTTTTTTTTTTTTTTGGGGGGGGGGCGGTACCAGGAATTAAATTCAACCACTGAGCCACATCCCCAGCCCTTATTTGTATTTTATTTAGAGACAGGGTCTCATTGAGTTGCTTAGGGCCTTGCTATGTTGCTGAGGCTGGCTTTGAACTCTCAATCCTCCAGCTCAGCCTCCAGAGCCACTGGGATTAGAGGCACGTGCCACTGCATCCAGCTTCAAACTTTTTTTAATGTGATTCTTCTAAGAGAAGGAAAAATTGATTTAATGTTGGTACGTTTCTTTCCTGGACACTGAATGTAAACATAGGAGACTAACTTCAATAAGGGTACTTTTATCTGCCCTCTACCCTCCTGAGTGATCTTTAGAATTGGTCTCTTAAGAACAAAAGAGCTGAGCCGGGCTCGGTGGTGCACGCCTGTAATCCCAGCACTTAGGAGGCTGAGGCAGGAGGATCGCAAGTTCAAAGCCAGCCTCAGCGATGGCGAGGCACTTAGCAAATCAGTGAGACCCTATCTTTAATAAAATACAAAAAAAGGGCTGGGAATGTAGCCCAGTAGTCGAGTGCCCCTGAGTTCAATCCCTGGTACCAAAAAAAAAAAAAAAAAAGAACAAAAGAGCGCATCTTAGGTCTCATCTTAGATCGCTACTCTTGCCAGAACCATCCCTGAAAAATACCACTATCCACTACATAATTTTTTTTTTTGGGGGGGGGGGAGTACGGGGATTGAACTCAGGGCACTCAACCACTGGGCCACATCCCCAGCCCTTTTTTTTTTTTTTTTTTATTTTTATTAGAGACAGGATCTCACTGAGTTGCTAAGTGCCTCGCCATTGCTGAGCTGGCTTTGAACTCGCGATCCTCCTGCCTCAGCCTACCAAGTGCTGGGATTACAGGCGTGCGCCACCATGCCAGGCCCACTACATATTTTACCCTCCCCTCTAATCCTATATTTTTACCTCCTACCCCATTTCCAGTGCTCTTCCACCTCAGATTAACAGGAGGTGACAAGTGATGAAAAGCCAGACGGTCAGGAAGGTATGCTCAGTAGTACCCTACATGGTCTAGAAAAAGCTTTGTTGTACTGACCAAGCTGTTATCAAAGACCTGATCTAACAGTATAGTATTTCTTTTCCTGGGCCATGAAGGACAGAGGACCCTATTCTAAAACTATCTTCCCAATTATGGCCCTGATCATACCTCATAGAAGAATGAAAACATCTGCCAAGTGATGCTGAAATTAAATATTTGCCTGATAGAAAAGCAAACAAACAAAATATTTTAAAGTTTTCTCAGTAAAAAAACCTTCATCAGCCGGGTGCGGTGGCGCACGCCTGTAATCCCAGCACTTTGGGAGGCTGAGGCAGGAGGATCGCGGGTTCAAAGCCAGCCTCAGCAATGGCGAGGCACTTAGCAACTCAGTGAGACCCTGTCTCTAAATAAAAAAAATACAAAAAAGGGCTGGGGATGTGGCCCAGTGGTCGAGTGCCCCTGAGTTCAATCCCTGGTACCAAAAAAAAAAAAAAAAAAAACCTTCATCTAATTTTGCCCAAATTATATTCTAAGCATTTCCAATTTCCATTATTGAAATAAAATGGAAGAAAAAATTACTAACACCCATATGAAACTTTTCTAAAGCTTTTTCTCTGTGGCCTTTGAATTTTCAACAGTACAATCTTGTTCCCCCACAAAAGCTGTTTTCATCCTCCAGATGAAGACTTTGTAACTCAACATGTAAAAACCTCTAGCTCTAGTATACACCAGTTAACAATGGCCACTTACTCCAGTGTAACAATTTGTTTGTTTCCTGTCAAATAAGTGCTTCCTATGATAGAAGGAAAAATCCATCAGGTAAGTGAAAGCAAAATAAAACAAAATAACAACAAAAAAGACACCCTTACCATTGCTCATCTGTGTGGAGGGAAGTTTCTTCTCATTTTTTCTATCATGGTTAGCAGGAGAGACAGACAGCTCTCTGTCTGCTGATATCAGGCTCTCCAGGGCAGTGGCATCTTGGGGAGGATGTGACAAAAATGTCTCCTTGGGCATCTGGACCATGAGGCTGGATAGCGTCTGATCTAGAACATCCTCCTCAGCAATATAGGTGTATGGACAGTATTCTCGGGTCCTTGAGTATATGTTGGCATTGTCATAACAATCTGAGCAGATCACCCGGGTACCAGTGCTACCTAATGACAACATGGATAGAACCCAAAACATTTTTCTGTTAAGGAATTAATTTTGCCAATCACCAATTTCCATCCTTGAGCACTTAAACCTTATAAACAAGGTGAAGTTTCAAGATCTTTCTGTGAATGGACTCATTTAACCTTCACAACATCCCCATATGGTAAGTACTATCATCACCCCTACTTTATAGATAAGGTAACTATTGAACAGGGAAGTAAAGTAACTTGACAGAAGTAATGTTGCCAGAGTGAAATTTAAACCTAGGTACTCCAGCTTTAGAGCCCATGCTTTTGAATATTATATTAAACCACCTCTGCCCAGCCTGGATAAATCAAGTTCAAATCAAGGGATCCAAGACAGGGCTTGCATTGTGCTAAAAGATACATGCTTAGCCTAAGTAAATTAAAGCAGAAAACAAGGAGTTTAGGATGACTTCACTTCATGGGAGACCATGTTATTTTTAAGAGTTAAGAGGTTAGCAATACTAACTGCTAAAATATCCCTAGTCTAAGTCCTGCCTGACAAGCATGTGGCTGATAGAAGTAAAAGTTTAATAAACTAGAGCAGATCTTACATAACAAGTTCATGGTTATAGAGCTAGAAACAGGAAGAAATGGGAATCAAATCCAATCTTTCTATTTCTTTATTCATCTCCCTATGTTTTGTCACTCCCTCTGGGAGTAAGGGTCTAAGAAGCAAGGAGGTAGTGTTGAGAAGTCAGGCTCATTTAATTAGGAAACCTTTTATATCTCTCTGATGTTCTTCATTATATTATGAGAACCACTGTTGCACTTTAAACTTTACTAATTATCTATATGTCAGCAGGAGACACTAACTTCCCTTGGATGTGATCTGAGGGATGCTCATCCCTGAAAAGTCTTCTTACTAAGACTCTGGTCAGGGCTGGGGTTGTGGCTCAGCGGTACAGCACTCTCCTGGCATGTGCATGGCTAGGGTTAGGTCCTCAGCACTACGTAAAAATAAAAGCACTGTGTACAACTAAAACAAATAAATAAATGTTTTTTTAAAAAATCAACTTTTATCCTATTTTGTGTGAGGCTACTAAATGTCTTCACTGAGTACTTCAAAATATTGCTTCAGGGCCAGGTGTGGTGGTATGGACCTGTAATCCCAGTGACTTGGGAGGCTAAGGCAGGAGGATCACAAGTTTGAAGCCAACTCAGAACTTAGTAAGGCCCTAAATAACTTAGTGAGACCCTGTCTTGAAATAAAAAATAAAAAAGGCTGGAGATGTTAACTCAGTGGCAAAGCACCCTGAGTTAAATCCCTGGTACCAAAAGATAAAAAATATTGCTTCAGGTTAATGGGGAAACTGTACATTGAAAAATAAAACTCGACAGGCTGAAGTTTTAAACACACACACACACAAAAAAAATCCTTACCATCAGTGCCTTTGTGCATATATCCACTGGCAGGAGGCATAAGCTGCTGGTGACTGCCTGCCTCAGAGTTGCTGTATCCTTCCTGTGGCTCAGACAGTGTTCCTTGGGAAGACAAGTAACTAGGAATGTCTGCAGGCAAATTGAGCTCTTCTGTTTAAAAAAAAAAAAAAAAAAAAAAAAAAGACATCTGTAACTTTCAAATAAAGTTATGCAGTTAAAGCCGACACTCTATAAACACTATTTTGTCAATGTGCTCTACTCTGATAAAACTGGCCAGGGGTGGGGAAAAAAGAGCACCACTGCACCACCTTACAGAAAAATTATGATAGAATTATTCCTTAAATAGGTTGTTATAACAAGGAAATTGGAGATTTTAACAGAAAAACTTCCTTACACATATACCAGGTATAATGTATCATAGCTCCTAAGTTTATATACTTAACAATAAATCCTACACTACATTTTTTTTAACATTTTGTACTTTTTTAAGTTGTATATGGACACAGTGTCGTTATTTGTTTTTATGTGGTGCTGAGGATTGAACCCAGTGCCTTGCACATGGTAGGCAAGCACTCAACAACTGAGTTACAACTCCAGCCCTACATTTTTTTAAAATATATTTTTTTTAGTTGTAGATGGACACAATCTTTATTTTATTTATTTATTTTTAGTGGTACCGAGGATCAAACCCAGTGCTTCATGCTTCCAAAGCAAACACTCTACCACTGAGCTACAACCCCAGCCCTACACTACATTCTTGACTCAAGTATAAGTCACAGGTTATCATATGGGTTCTACTCACCTGTGTTTGTGATACTATAGTCTTCATTTTTCCTTCTCATGTGGTAAATAACAATAACCCAGATCAAAGAGGTGCCCACAACACAGCAGACCACAACAATGATAACAATGCCAACTGTGGTCCAACCATCATCTTCATGCCCAATGCTACTCTGAGAAGAGTCACAATTGGGGGATGAAATGACATTTAGGTAAATATGGCCACGTTCTGTCCCAAGGGTATTAGACATAATACAGGTGTATTTCCCAGCATCTTCTAGTCCAGCATCTACAATGATGAGAAGCTGGTTGGCAGCAGCAAAGAAGTGTCGCTCTGTCACCAGCAGTGGTCCATCATCTTTAGTCCAGTTGAGGCGTGGAGCAGGACTTCCTCCAGCTATGCACTGTAATACAGCCGTTTCACCTCGGGTTACTGTCTTGTCCTCCAGAGGTCTAATAAATGAGGGTGTCTCTAAAAGGAAAACATTTAAAATATCAAGTTAGACAATTTTGTTCTCTAAATCCTACTGAATCTGACTTCTGAGGGTATGACAAAATGAACACTTTCATATACTAATGGGAAGATCAGAATCTTTCAATAGAATATAAAAATTCTATTATAATTCTACCTTACCATAGAATATAATGTTCCAGAAAAACAAAAGCCTCCAAAAAAACACCTTAATTTGAGGCTGGGGTGCAGCTCAGTGGTATAGCACTTGCCTAGTATGAATGAGATCTTGGGTTTGACTCCCTTGCACAACAACAAACAAAAAACAGAAGCTCCAAAACCTAACTTCATCTCAATATTTCTACTTTGGGCGTGCTATCCCAAGAAACTAAAAAAGTTATATGCAAAGAAGTTTATTACAAAATCAACTGCAATTTAAAAATGTAAGGCAATATCTAAAAATCTCTTCAAGAGAATTATTATAGTAGAGTCACATGTGCTTTATGAAGACTTTCTTTTAATGACAAGGTAATCCTTGCAATACAATATTAAATGGAAAAAGGTAGAAATACTTAACTATATAAAAATGAGTTTAAAAAAAGTCTAGAATATGCTAAAATCTGAGTGACTTACCTTAATTTCCTGTAATCTTAAAATTTTTAAATACTAATGTTTCTGATTAAACAAGCAACAAATCAACAAACTTCTTTTAAAAACCCTGACATCTAGGGAAATACAGAACTGGAAAGTAGAATTTGCTTTGGACTTGAGATCCATGAAGAATAGGACGCTAATAAGAAGAAAATAAATAAATAAAAATTCTAGTCAGGGAGATTATTTGAGGAGAAAACATTTTGCCAGAATACAGGATTATGAGGCACAATGGAGGGGAAAACAGAAAATCTTACAAGAATACAGTTATATTTTGTCTTAATTTTTTAATTAACAGGGCAAAAATTATTTTAGGTTCTTTGTGAAATAGTATGTGAAGCATTAGAGAATGGCTAGAATATTTCTAAGAAAACAGTAGGGCTTTCAATGTGAACTTAATGAAAAGCAAAACAAATACATGAAATAGAAAAATTACAGAGGGAGACATAAAATAAAGAGATTTGAATTTTCAATTTATGTGATAAAGAACCCTAATTCTGCCCTCAGCATTTCCCCAGATTTCAGTTATCTGACCCACTAATATCCTAGGCTGACATAACTTGAATAAAGTAACAAAATAATAACAAAAAGTAAAAAGCACAACTGAAATCTCAAAATTATTTTGCTTGCCCAGTAAGAACAAAATCAGCTCTTAAAAGTTGTCAAAATAATAAGGATACTTGAAGCAGTAAATGTACCTAAAACTGTTAGCGAGGCATTTGCTGAGAGGCCTCCTGCTATATTTTGCGCCATGCAACTATAGATTCCCATGTCTTCTATTTTCACATTGGCAATGAAGAAGACATCATCCTCAGGCATGACGTGCATGCGTCTTTCTCGAGCTGCAGGAAAGTCAGTACCACCATCTTTCTGCCAGGAAATCTGAGGTGCTGGGTGCCCCTCTGCAGCACATTCTAATCTGGCCATGGCACCAGTGCGAATAGTCAGATCCATTGGAGTTTTCAGAAAAGATGGCATCTCTGTTCCAAGGAAGATCATTAAGAAAAAAAAGTCAACAGAGGGAAAAATACACAGACACACACACACACCAATCTGATAGGCAAAATATCAATTGTTGAAAGGTTCCATTTCTTTGAGAAGATATGCTCTCTGTATTGACAGTCAATACAACTTTAGAAGCCATCTTTCCTAAAGGCACACTCATACATTGCTGGTGGGACTGCAAAATGGTGCAGCCAATCTGGAAAGCAGTATGGAGATTCTTTGGAAAACTGGGAATGGAACTACCTTATGACCCAGTTATCCCACTCCTTGGTCTATACCCAAAGGACTTAAAAACAGCATACTACAGGGACACAGCCACATCAATGTTTATAGCAGCACAAGTCACAATAGCTAAACTGTGGAACCAACCTAGATGCCCTTCAGTGGATGAATGGATAAAGAAAATGTGGCATATATACACAATGGAGTATTACTCAGCAATAAAAGAGAATAAAATCATGGC
The DNA here is from genome assembly GCA_025594165.1 of Tamias sibiricus. Taxonomy (NCBI): domain Eukaryota; kingdom Metazoa; phylum Chordata; class Mammalia; order Rodentia; family Sciuridae; genus Tamias; species Tamias sibiricus. The sequence goes on along the minus strand of CM046658.1, from coordinate 103,825,007 downwards.
ATTCACAGGTACATGGATGAAGTTGGAGAATATAATGCTAAGTGAAGTTAGCCAATCCCAAAAATCCAAATGCCGAATGTTTTCTCTGATGTAAGGAGGCCGATTCGCAGTGGGGTTGGGACTGGGAGCATAGGAGGATTAGAGGAACACTAGAATGGCCAATGGGGAGGGAGGGAAAGAGAGGGCAAAAGGGTGGGGGAGGGGGGAAGATGGTAGAATGAGATGGATAGCATTACCCTAAGTGCATGTATGAAGACATGAATGGTGTGAATATACTTTGTATACAACCAGAGATATGTAAAAGTGTGCTCTATAATATGAAATGCAATGTATTCTGCTGTCATTTATAACAACTTAGAATAAAAAACAAATAAATAAATAAAAGAAGCCATCTTTCCTTTTAGAAACTCAAGAGTATTTGGAACACAGTGACAACTAACTCTTCTAGAATGTGTGACATGCTTGTGATTTTCCTGATGGGATCAGGGAAAGCAGAAGGTCACAAACATTTCTGAACTCGGTATTTCAGAACTTGATATTTAATAATACTCTCACATGTATGAAGTTAAATGGTGCTTCCCAAACTAACACCAACACAACGGTCAAGGAAATTGCATATTTAAAAAAAAATTACATCTTTAAAAATCTCACTGAAAAACACAGAAGATAAATACATTTTTTGGTTTCACAAAGTCTAAAATGTTACAGTTATACAATATAATAGGCAATAGATAAAGCTACCCTGAAGAAGTTTTTTTTTACAGTCACAGAAAGAAGAGCATTAAATTAAAAAATGATTCTTTGTGACTACATTTAGACAATACCGATCTAAACTAAAAAAAAGTCAAGGAGCATAATTCCTTACCATTTACTGTCAATTTGGCTTTTTGAGAATAATTGGAACCAAAGTGATTAGTAACAATACACTGGTATTTTCCTTCATCTGTGAAATTCACATTGAAAAGATGTAAAATACTAGTATATTCCAGAGCTTCTCCAGCTTGCTGCTGATAACGAACAAAATTCTCAATATCCACGTCATATAGGATTTCACTGTCTTTGCGCCACACAGTGGACATGGGTGAATCACTGCTACTCACTGCAGTACATGTCAGAGTCACATTAACTCCTCTTAGAGCAATTGTGGATTCAGGATGTGTCCTTATCTGTGGCTTGAGAAAATCATCTGAGGGGGGAAAAATGCAGTAGTAGCCATGTCAATTATTTACTTGTGCTTCTTTAGATTCAATTTCAAAACCAATACTGTAAAACTGTGAGTTCTATTTACACAGTGTCATATTATGGTTGAAAAAGACTATAGAGCTGATGTCCAATTCCTTTGTTTAAAGACGGGGGAAACAAAATACAGAAAAGTCAAATGGTTTGCTCAAAGTCATTATGTCACTGGCAGAACCTAGACAGGAACTCAGGTTCCTGACATAAGGATCCAGTTTTACTATCCATGACACTTATGTGCTTAACTATGTATTAAGCATCACCAGTTAGTAGAGAAAAAAAAGAAACCTTATATTAGAATTTAAAGATAAGTTCTAATTCTATTACCCCTTTCTTTGTATATATAGTATACATATATAATATCCTTTCCATGCCAATATAGAAAATGTGGATATGTACTTATTCTATTTCACAGAGAGTACCATTAATAATACAAAATACTTGGAAGTACTCTGTGAATAACTCTGAACATTAAAATAGTGAAAAAATCCAAGTATGTCAAATGTACAACTAGAGACTGGTATAGGACTGGCTACTCAACTATAGATTTATAAACTGTAATGCTACAGGGTTGATTCAGAGAGGTTGGCATAGGAATTCTTAACTTTATTATCTTCACTGAATAATATTTCACTGTATAAAAGTGATATGTGGGAAAGAATGATAAAATATGAGATGTCTACATTTAATACTAAAATCAAAAAGAAATGTGCAGCATCGTATGCAGAATTAAGTCTTTATTAGATTCTTTGTTTCCTTCTTTAAAATTTATAAAAATGATGAAAGTATTTTGTGGGCCTGAACTTGCAAATACTCCAAGTATCATTAAGTAGATTGTGAAATTAGATCTGACAATACAAAAGTACTCAAACACCAACACTACTGATATGTAACACAGACACACTAATTTAAAGGTTGTATGTACAGTCAACTCTCTATATTCAAGAGCTCTGCATCCAAGAATTCAACCAATGACAGAATGAAAATAGCAGAGGAAGTCAAGAGCAGTGGAGCACACCTGTAATCCCAGCAATTTGGGAGGCTGAGGCAGGAAGATTAAGTTTGAAGCCAGCCTCAGCAATTTAGTGAGTCCCTAAGCAACTTAGCAAGACCCCGTCTCAAAACTAAAAATAGGAGCTGTGTTCAATCCCCAGTACCAAAAAATAAATAATAACAGGGAAAAATTATTTTGTTCTGAACATGTACAGACTTTTGTTCTTATTCCTAAAATTATTCCTTAAATAAAACAGTATAACTATTTACATAGCATTTAGATCACATTAGGTATCATAAGTAATCTAATTAGTATGCAGATATTCATTTATATGCAAGTACTATGTCATTTTATAAGAGGGACTGGAACATCCAAGGATCTTGAAAGCAAACCCCTGTAGAAGCTGAAGGACGACTGTTCCATGTGAAGCTAAGAATCATTCCTTCTACTTTAAAGGAAACTTGAATGTAAAGGGAAAATTTCCAAGTTAAAAAAGATTTATACTAGAAATTATAAGTATTAGAATCAAGACACCTTGTCTATAATTATGTCCATCCCCTCAAGACAAAAAAAAAAAAAAAAAAAAAAAATAGATTTATACTAGAAATTATAAGTATTAGAATCAAAAATCCTGGCCCTTCAGTCTTAAGAAGCTGCATTAAAAAATACAGCACATAAAATCAGTACCTTATTATACATAAAAATTACTGTACATGTATAATTACAGCATTGTTGATGACCACATACACTGCTGGTCACAATACAACCAGTGTTCTTTTTTTAGAATACCTGTGGCACTTTTCAAGATCTACAATAAATATTCATGTAAAAAAAAAATCATACTTATTGATTCAGCAGGAGGATCACTTAGGCCCAGATTCAAGGACAGCCTGGGCAACATAATGAGACCCATCTCAAAAAAATAAAGAACATACAGAGGCGGACTGGAGCACATAGCTTAGTGGTAGAATGATGCACAAGGTGCTAGGTTTGATTCCTAGCTCTGAAGAAAAAAAAAAAAAAAAGTAAGAAGACAGAGGGAAAAACTGCTTATGAATATTAAATCAAAGAACACAAAATTTAACCTATGATTATAAAAATACAATCACTGAAACTTGGGTTGGAGAATAACACAGAAAAATGGAAATAGATATGCTAGTGGGAAAGCATTTATGGTTTTTTTTCTTTTTAATTCTGTTAAGACAGTTAAATAGGGCTGGGGTTGTGGTTCAGTGGTACAGTGCTTGCCTAACACATGTGAGGCCCTGGGTTCAATTCTCAGCACCGCATATAAAGAAGTAAAATAAAGGTCTATTGACAACTTAAAAAAAAAAAAAAAAGATAGTTAAATATGTAAAATATAAAATTTTAGGACAAAAATACAAACCACAGACAAAATCTTTCAGGTCCACATTCAGGATGCTTTGCCCTGCTAGCCATTCAGGATGTGCACAGCTTACATTTACAGAATGATGAAAGTTATTATCAACCAGCCATTGAAGTAACCACTTCAAATGACAGTCACAGAGCAAACTGCTTGTGTTCAGAATCCTGCAGAAAAAGAGGAAAAGTATCTTTTGTTTTACTTTTCAACCTAAGTTTCTTCAATATTAAAACCTTTATGCATTTTTCTTGCCAAAATGTTTAATCTTAATCTACTCCTAAAAGTGAACATCAAAAAGGGAGAAACAACAGCAAGGGAACCATTTCAAAGAAGACTAAAAAGCCACTATACCCCAATGAAATATGATTCTTTTTTAAAATATTTATTTATTTACTTTAATTGTACACAATGCAACGCATTTATATTTACGTGGTGCTAAGGATCGAACCCAGGCTGTGCACGTGCAAGGCAAGCGCTCTGCCGCTGAGCCACAACCCCCGCCCGAAATATGATTCTTAATTGGAAAAAATACATCTAAAAAGGACATTTTTTGACAACAGGGAAATGTGAGTTTGAACTATTTCTAAATACTAATGTCATGATGTCTACAGCTTTAAATGGTCACACACAAAAAACTATGATGTATACAAATATCCATGTGTGTGGCAAGAAAGCAAAAGTGAGAACAAGTCCCAGAGCCAACAAAAGGAGGAAGGGAAACAGATAAATGTGGCAAAAAATTAATAATTGGTGAATCAAAGTAGAGGGCATTCATTGTCCCTTTTAAATTTCTGAGGTTTAAATTTTTGAAAATTTTGAAAACGGGGCAAAAGCTTACTATGTATTTTAGAACAGTGAGAGATCTTTGTTGTAAAGAGTATATAATCATTTCACCAAAACTAAAAATACTTCTACCCTATGATAATGTGTACTGCAACTTAGACTAAGAGACACTAAAATATTATTTATGATCTACAATAGGACTATAACACATATCTGAAAAATCACCATTCTCCATGACCTCTTAAATCTCCTGACAACTAGAAGAAAGGAAAGCAAATAATTTTGAGTCTGTAACCTGCTTTGTATGTATGATCAAAATCTTCATCTAGGTTTAAAGTTTGTATAAAGTATCTACAGTCCGTTCCATAGAGTAAGGGTAACTCAAAAATCCATATTTCAAGGGTAATTTTAATTAAACAAGCCATAGTTCCCTTCATTCATTCATAGAGAAATATTTGAGAGTCTATCATAATATGACAGGCACTGTTCTAGGCTGTGGGCACTTACTTCTCATGGAGTTTTCGTATTTAGAGCCAAACAAGCAATAAATAAATGCAAAATACAATGTCAGAAAGTGTTAAGTGCCGTGAAAAAAAAAAAAAAAAAAAAAAAAAAACAAAGCTAGGCAAAGACATAAGAGACAGAAGCTACTAGTCTAGAGAAAGTGGTCAGGGAAAGTTTTTTTGAAGAGATGGCAGTTGGTCAAAGACCTGAAAGTGGTAAAAGGGCAGACTGCACAAAGATCTGACCTAAGAGTATCCCACCCAGACAGGGGCAACTATATGCAAAGGCCTTGAGGCAGACAAGCTTAGTTTGCTCTAGCAAAATCAGGCCAGCTGGGTGTGGTGATGCTCACCTATAGTTCCAGCACTCAGGAAGCTGAGAAAGGAGGATCCCTTGAGTCTAGGAGTTTAAGACCAGCCTGGACAACATAGCAAGACCTCGAATCCCTGACATCCCCCCCAAAAAGCAAAGAGGTCATCTAGTATAAAGCAAAGGGAAAGTGACAGGAATGAAGTCAGAGAGCTGGGCAGGGAACAAGTGCATTATAAACTAACAAAAGGAGCCAAGCACAGTGGCGCACACCTGTAATCCCAGCTACTCAAGAGGCTGACGCAGGAGGATCAAAAGCATGAGGCCAGTTCTAACTTAGCAAGGTCCCAAACAACTTAAGTGAGATCCTGTCTCAAAATAAAAAATGAAAAGGACTCAGTGGTAAGGTACCCCTGGGTTCAATCCCCAGTACCAAAAATTAAATAAACTAATGAAAGAACTTCAGGGCTGGGGTCATGGCTCAGTGGTAGAGCACTTGCCTAGCATACATGAGGCACTGGGTTCCATCCCCAGCACCACATTAAGAAAGAAAGAAAAAAAAAAAAAAAAAAAAAAAACCAGAATGAACAAAAGTATTGTGTGCATCTACAACTAAAAATAACTTCAATTTTACTTTTTACCCACTCAATGTAACAGGAAGCTACTGAAAGGCTTAGAGGAGTGACATGGTTTGATTTATGTTTTCTAAGGCATAAATAAATTGAACTCATGAGACCTGGGCTCATATCCTAACTCTGCGACTAACCTTAAGACAACATACTACAGGCTCCAAAATCTCACTTTTTATTTCTGGAAAATGGAAATGAGAATGTTTACCTCAAAAAATAACTTTTAATAAAGCATTTAGCACAGTGCCTACATAAAGTACTTAAAGTACTTAATTCACATCAGTTTCCTTCACTTGTATTTCTTTTGCTTTCCATCCTTCACATACTAACAGACCCTACACACAAGCACCTAATAGAGTATACTGCATTCTCCCAGTAAGTGTTTGAAAATATACACACCAAAACATTAACAGGCCTTTGAGTAGCGATGATTTGGAAGTCTTTCTCTCCTTCATGGTTTAACTGTATTTTCTAATTTTTCCACTATAGTTATATAATTGTAATGAAAAATGTTTTTCAATTTATATGTAACTCTCTATCTAAATATATTCATAGAAAGCAATGCAAGTAATACTAAAAAGCACAGATTTTAATAAATGTTGGCCTAAAAAGTAGTATAGCTAGATGCAGTGGTGCACATCTGTAATTCCAGCAGCTCAGGGAGCTGAGGCAGAAGGATAACAATTCAAAGCCAGCCTCAGCAACTTAGTGAGACGCTGTCTCAAAAAATAAAAAGGGCTGGGGATGTGGCTTGGTGGTTAAGCGCCCCTGGGTTCAATCCCTGGTACAAAAAAAAAAGTAATAAAAAAGCAACCAAAGCTTTTCAATTAAAAAATGTTTTCACTAGAGTTACTACAACAGTTTGTTCAAACCAACTGTCAGGCCAGGCACAGTGGCACACCCCTGTCTGTAATCCCAGCAGCTTGGGAGGCTGTGGCAGGAGGATCTTGTGAGTTCAAAGCCAGCCTCAGCCAACTTAGCAAGACCCTGTCTCTAAATAAAATATAAAAAAGGGCTGGGGATGTTGCTTAGTGGTTAAGCACCACTGGGTTCAATTCCCACTACCAAATAATAATAATAATAATAATATAAAAAAATATAAAAAACAACTGTCAGAAAAAAAAATTACTCAATAATATTCATTAAAGTCAGGATTCCCTTGTGTTCAAGGAAAAAAGAGATGTCTTTCTTGATTCTTTGAACAATATAGGTCAATTTTTTTTTTTTTTAAATTCTGTCACCTTCTATTCACTAAGGACCAGCTGAATCATTTACTGGGACCTAGGAGTAAAGAATATTTACTAGGTGGTATGAGCAGACAGGCAGTTAATGAGGGAAATTTCTATGATAATAAATGAAAACCAGAGGCTAATGATTAAACTAGAAATTCAGTTTTTTGTTTTTTTTTTTTTTTTTTCTTTTTGCAGTATTGGGGATTAAGCCCAGGGGTGCTTTACCACCAAGCAACACAACCAGCTCTTTTTACTTTTTGAGATAGGGTCTCACTAAATTGCTGAGGCTGGCTTCAAACTTGCAATCCTTCTCCCTCAACCTCCAAATCATTGGGATTACAGGTGTGAACCACCACAACTAGCTATAAACTCATTTTTTAAGTCCAAAGGACAGTCAGTTGAGAAGACTACTACTAGATAGTGGGTTCAAAGCACCTTCAGGTGGAGTTAGGACAAGCCATGACAATCTGACAGATTTTCCTCGTTTGCAGATTGAATGTTTGTTAATGTTACCAGCTATTAAAGTGAACTTTTTGAGTCATTCACACAGCAACAGGCATGAAGGTAGGCTATACATGATCCATTTGCTGATTTCTCTGAAGTTTCTATTAAGTCATCCAGCTTCAACTTGCAAGGCTTTGGGGGAAAAGGTCTGTTTTAGTTATGCCTACCCACTAGTCAGAAGGGTAGGAAAAACTGAAACACCAACTTGGAGAGCTATAGCCAAATATTAGAGGAAATAACAGGAACTGAGAATTTAGAAGGACTAGCAAAATGAACATGGCAGAATACACAGGGTGCACCATAGTTTTCCACTGAAACAAAGATTTCTCTCTATATAAATACCCATCCCCCTTCATTCTTGTTTACAAAATACAGGAAGTTATAGTTACCTTTTGAGATTTGGCCTGAGTGTTTACATAGGTGCAGCAAGAATGGTAACTGACCACAGGCTTTTTAAATTTGCTTTGCTGGAATTTTTCCAGGAAATCTCAGATTAGACTTTGTTTTTTATCATGTTGGAGGATCAATCAAACCCAGGGCCTCTCACACTCTAGGCAAGCACTCCCACTACACACTCTCAAGCCACAGATTAGCCTTTTAAAAGCCTCTCAAATCCACAGAGCCAAGTCAGAAACTCGCCACCAGACTTTTTCTTCAGTCTTTAGATTTGAAGGAATTCTTCTCTTCTTGAAGGTGTCAAAATATTCTGAAATTTCCAGGACTGCCAAGAAAGAACCTTGCTCATTTATGAGGCCCAAAGACAGGAACCCCAGAAGCAAGGTAACACAAGGCCAGTATTTCCAATGGGCACTTTAAGGTTCCAGGGCTTATTAAGTCAGGTTTGGTTCTTTTATTAAAGCTGTCTGATCATATCTGATTTTACACATCATTGTCAAATGATATTCCAGTCAAATGCCTGGTAATATAACCAATGTTTTCAATTGCATCTTGTTTCAAGGAGAACATATTCCTATTGAACTTATACAAATAATGATATTAGTAGGAAAATAAGAATACTCTTCTAAGCTTCTGAATTCTGGAGAGATCAAGAAAGGAGAAAAGCCGGGCACGGTGGCGCAGGCCTGTAATCCCAGCACTTTGGGAGGCTGAGGCAGGAGGATCGCCAGTTCAAAGCCAGCCTCAGCAATGGCGAGGCACTTAGCAACTCAGTGAGACCCTGTCTCTAATAAAAACACAAAAAAGGGCTGGGGATGTGGCCCAGTGGTCGAGTGCCCTTGAGTTCAATCCCCGGTACCAAAAAAAAAAAAAAAGAAAGGAGAAAAAGGAATTATTTCCTTGTTCACAAAGATATACTTTAGCAAACTGTTTAACAAAGTTACAGATAGCTTAAGAGAAAACAAGGAGGAGTGCCTTAAATCTGAAAATAAAACATTAATGAACCAGCCATGATCCAAAACAAAAACTATCATTATCCTTTATGGGTTCCTTTGGTCCCAGGTAATTAATTCTTGTTCTACTTGATCTTGGGCTAAGAGTTTCATAAAGCCATGTGAAGGAACAATTTCATAAAATTCCTTCACTAGATTTCTGAAAATCTTATTCAGTCCAATTACCAGTATGATTATCAGAAGTTATCAGAAACATGTACCTGTCAGTCCTTCCCATAAGCCTATGAATACAAAGCACTTTTAGATTACAAGTCTTTGAAAAAGCCTTCAGGAAAACATCAGAATAAATCAGTAATTGTCTATGAATGGCAAAGGACTTGGAATGGTCATAGTTAAAGATATAATGAGAGTTCATTTGGTAAACAGATATTTCTGTGGCATACAACATACCAAAATTATGACTGATAACATTACAGCAAACATATCATGAACAGTAGAGTTCTGACAAATTTCTATGGACTTTATACAACTTTTCAAGTACTTATGTTACTAGGATACATAACATAAAAATATAATTTTAGCATCATTTCTTGTTTGACATTTCCCACATTAACTAAACATACCAAATAAACCTAATTATTTAAAATATTTTTTAAGGTGAGAGAAAAATGCTTTAAGATTTTCCAGGAAGAGCCAGATGCCATGGTGTATTCTGTTAGTCCCAAATACTCAAGAGGCTGAAGCAGAAGGATCACTAGAGCTCAGGAGTTCAAAGACAGCCTCAGCAACTTAGTAACTTTAGCAATTGAGCAAGGCTCTTAGCAATTCAGCAAGACACTATCTCAAAAGTGAAACAAGGGGTTAGGGTTGTGGCTCAGCGGTACAGCACTTGCCTAGCACGTGCGCGGCCCGGGTTCAATCCTTAGCATCACGTAAAAGTAAAAAGAAAAAAAAAAAAGCGGGGTGCGGTGGCGCACGCCTGTAATCCCAGCACTTGGGAGGCTGAGGCACGAGGATCGCCAGTTCAAAGCCAGCCTCAGCAATGGCGAGGCACTTAGCAACTCAGTGAGATCCTGTCTCTAATAAAATACAAAAAAGGGCTGGAGATGTAGCCCAGTGGTTGAGTGCCCCTGAGTTCAATCCCCAGTACCAAAAAAAAAAAAAAAAAAAAAAAGGTAAAGTACCCCTGGGTTCAATCCCCAGTACTAAATAAATAAATAAAAACTTTATAAGCCAGATGTGTTGGTACAAGCCTATAATTCCAGAGATCCAACAGGCTGAGGCAGGAGAATCTCAAATTCAAGGCCAGCCTCAACAACTTAGCAAATCCCTAAGCAACCTAACAAGACTCAGTCTCAAATTTTGAAAAAAGGAATGAGGATATAGCTCAGTGATAGAATACCCCTAGGCTCAATCCCCAGAACCAGAGAGAGGGGAAAGGGGGGCGGGACACACAGAGTCAGACACACACACACACACACACACACACACACACACACACACACACACCTCCCATTATAATAACTATTCAATTGTAGGCAGTTTAACTACACGAGATATTCTGTCTCATCCCAACCTTATATATCCATTCAGTTCTCGTCCTCTATTTAAAAATAAAAAAGGGGTTAGGATGTAGCTTATTTGTAAACATGTGCCCTTGAGCTCAATTCCCAACACTGCAAAAAAATAAATAACAACAACCTCCATACTAACACAAAATTATTTTTTCCTCAATAAACTATATCTTCATATCTTACACATTTTCTTACCATTATTCATTTGCATAAATTAATTGGAATTCCTGACTCTTCATAATCTTTATTTCTAATAAAAACTAGGAAATAAGTTTAAACTGCAACACACCAAAATTCTATAAATTAAGATTTATGAATATATCATGTTATAATTTCTAAAAGCATATGCTTAATCAGAGTACAATTTTTCACCATTGTACAGGTCACATTTTGAATAGATCCAAATATACCTGATTTTCTATAAAATTTTAAAAGCCAAAAGTAGATAAATTTAGACTTATATTCAGCAATTGATATCTTAGTTTGGTAAATGATCTACATATTCAATGAACACCCATTATACTTAGCAGTACAGCTTTAATGTTTTAAGATACCAAATAGGTTTCTCAAACTATTTTGAAGTAGGAATATTTTATAAAACATAATTATTGTTAAAAAGTTCATTTATAGGGGCTGGGGTTGTGGCTCAGTGGTATAGCACTCACTTAGCACATGTGCGGCCTGGGTTCGATCCTCAGCACCATGTAAAAATAAAAATGCATTGTGTACAACTAAAGCAAATAAATAAATTTTTTTTTAAAAAAAAAGTTCATTTATAAACTTTTATTCCACTTATATCTACTTAATTTACTTCTTAACAATTATGCTTCAACTGTATGTGAAAATTTCATGAGATATTAAATAAAGCTATCATCTCCATTATCTTTTTTGCTGACAAAGGCAAGCATTAAAATATTATAGAGGGCTGGGGACATAGCTCAGTGATATAGCCCTTGCTCAGCATGAGGAGGACCTGGGTTTGATCTCTGGCACTGTAAAAATTTTTTAAATTTGAAAAACAAAATTATAGGCCAGGAGTGAAGCTCAGGGGCAGAGATCTCATGCTTAGCATGCAGAAGGCCCTAGGTTCAATTCCCAGCACCATAAAGAAAAAAAAAAAAAAAAAAAAGCACTAAGTTATGTTTCTGGCAAAAATGGATAAAAATCACCTGTTTACCAATATAGTAGTCTACCTTCTTATCTATGGTTTTACTTCCCAGAGTTTGTTACCCATAGTCTACAGGATCCAAAAATATTACATAGAAAATTCCAGAAAGAAACAATTCATGAATTTTAAGTTGTGTGCCATTCTGTACAGCATGATGAAATCTCGTACTGTTCCAACCAGGACACGAATCATCCCTTTGTCTAGTGTATCCACACTGTATAAGTTATCCACTTATTAGTCACTTAGTGGTCATCTTAAGTTATCAGATCAACTGTGTTATCATGGTACTTGTGTTCAAGTAACCCCTATATTACTTGATAATGTCTCAAAGCACAAAAATAATGATGCAAAGGAGACACCAGGTCATAAAACAGGAAGGACAGACAAACTTTGGTACTACGTGACAATGTTGCAAGACATATAGGAAAAAGCATTGTATAAACAGGCTTGGTACAATCCTCAGTTTCAAGCATCCACTGTGGATCTTGGAACATACCCCTGCAGATGAGAGGGAATTATTTTTGTGAAGGAGACTTTTAAGACTTTCTTTTGCTTGATACATGACCTTATGGGGGATAAAGAGATATCTAGGGACTACCTGAGTATCTCCAAAGCCTATCTGACAATAAATAAAATATTTATTCTATTTTTATTCAGCCATTTTCCTTTTCAGCTTCAGTTTACTTCTATGGTCTCTAATCCCTTGAGTGCTCCCAATGGAGGACAGGAGGGCAAAGTTCAAGTGACTGAGAGGCTAGCATGGGAAGGAAAAGGTCTGACAGAGGTGGAATGAAGGATATAGGAAGTAGGGATTTGCAGGGGAGCATATCAAAGGACTCTAGGGAACTGGAGGGAAAATTAAAGGTGGTTAAAGAGAAAGAAGGAGAACAATAGCAATGAGAAGTGAGAATCTTAGAGGAGATCTTAAGCTCCCCAAAGAGGCCAATGAAGTTCCAACAAGAAGGAGGTAGACAGAATTAGCAGAGCACATAATCAGCAGAGAGTTCAAGAGGTGAGTCAGGTGACAGAAAGGTTCACATGGGAGAGACTTAATCCAATAGTGAGAACAGAGAGGACTCTCAGAGTGCTAGAAAGGATTTCCAGCCCAGGTAGTAAGGGAATAATCCCCACTCTCAGGAAAGATAGCCAGAAAGAAGACCTTCCAGCCTAGCAGATACCATTCAAAAGAAGTCTGGCATTCACCCAAGCTTCCTAAAATATTAGAATCTTAAGAATCAAAATCTCTCCTTACCAGCTTCAACGGACATTTGTCCGGAGCAATGGTTGACCAGTCTGACTCACCATTGGATCCCCGATCAATCAGTCAGGAATGAAAACAAAGGCTTCAAGGTGTACACTTGGGGTCCTGGGTGAGAGGTCTGGGGGTCCAATGATGAATCTGATCCTATCCGAGCCATAGCACCAACACTGTTAAAGAAAAGTTACTCAATGATACTTGGTAAAGCATCATGGTAAATAAAGCAGACTTTATTCAAGACCATCTCGATAGGTACAGAGAATAATGCAGCAGGATATTGCAAAGAGAGAGATAACTAAGTTCAACTGTAAATAAGCATGGGCAACTGGGGATTTGATAGCCAAGAAGTAGAGGGGTCAGTAAATGGAAAATTACTAAGAAGTATAGAAAGGGTGGGAAACTAGAAGAAGCAGATGGAGAAGAAAGGGAAAGGGGACTTTTGGCTGAACCAACCTAACAGGATTTTTTCTGAAGACAGACCAGGGTAATCAGACATAATCTGGGGAATGATTTAGAACAAAAAAGCTGAGAAACCTGATCAGATATCAAGGGTACCCTAGGGTAACCACTTTACTGGATAGGTTACTGCTAAACTGGTTTAGTAATTGGTAAAACTGATTTTACATAAATGTACACAGGCCTATAAGATTGAAGAACCTGACTAAAGTTTGGTCAAGCAAAGATCTTTATCACAACTCCCAAATTACTAAATAAAACTCTGAAGATTGCCGGCATGATGGCGCACACCTGTAATCCCAGCACTTGGGAGGGTGAGGCAAGGAGGATCACAGAGTTCAAAGCCAGCCTCAGCAATAGCGAGGCACTTAGCAACCCAGTGAGACCCTGGCTGGGGATGTGGCCCAGGGATCCAGTGCCCCTGAGTTCAATCGCCAGTACCAAAAAAAAAAAGTCTGAAGATTGAGGGGCTGGGGCTTTAGCTCAGTGGTAGAGTGCTTGCCTCACACATGTGAGGCACTGGGTTTGATTCTAAGCATCACATATAAATAAATAAATATAACTTTAAAAAAACTCTGAAGATTGAAACTACAATATTTGCTTTCAGCTACTATCAAAATTATTTTTCTTGCCAGGCGCGGTGGCGCATGCCTGTAATCCCAGCACTTGGGAGGCTGAGGCAGGAGGATCGCGAGTTCAAAGCCAGCCTCAGCAATGGCGAGGCACTTAGCAACTTCGTGAGACCCTGTCTCTAAATAAATTACAAAAAAGGGCTGGGGATGTGGCCCAGTGGTCGAGTGCCCCTGAGTTCAATCCCCAGTACCAAAAAAAAAAAAAAAAAAAAAAAAAAATTATTTCTTAAATTGGGTTCTTATAACAATTGTCAAAACTTTCTTGCTGGCCCTCAAATTATAATTGTCAAAACTTACTTGCTGGCATTCAAAATGGAGATGAAACTTATTTGCAGTAAGCATGTCCTAACAAATTAACTAAGGCTAGGAAAAAAATTGAAAATATCAAGACAAAGATATTCCATCGCCCCCCCCCCCCAATTTTTTTTAATCTAATAAAAATAATTAACAATGATTTTCATAATATTTTATTTTATTTATTTATTTGTTTATTTATTTATTTATTTATTTATTTATTTATTTTTATGCCGGGGATTGAACTCAGGGGCACTCCACCACTGGGCCACATCCCCAGCCCTTTTTGTATTTTATTAGAGACAGGGTCTCACTGAGTTGCTAAGTGCCTCGCCTTTGCTGAGGCTGGCTTTGAACTTGCGATCAACCTGCCTCAGCCTCCCAAGTGCTGGGATTACAGGCGTGCGCCACCATGTTCTGCTAATATTTTAATTTTTATTGTTAATATTACCTATTCAACTTATACTATGTGCCAGGCGATATGCTCAGCATTTTCTCAAAAATCTTCAAAGTTTCCTAATGCACTATCCTCATTCCTCATAGCCTATTAGGCCCCACATGATCTGGCTTCTGCTTATCTCTTTAAGACCCCACTTTATTTATTCCTCCCTTGCCTAGAAAGCCCTTCATCCAATATTTACATGGTTTGCTGCTTCCTTTCATTAAGACCCATGTTCAGATGATGAATTTTCACAAGAGTATCCTCTCACTACTTTAAAATAGTAATCCCTGTCACTCTCCACACCTCTGACCTGGTTTTATTTTTCTTCAGAAAATTTATCACTTGATGAAATATTCTCCATCTACTGATTTATTATACATCTTTCTTAGTAAAATTTATACAAGAATACTTTGCTTTGTTTACTATTATGCTTTCAGCATCCAGAACAGTACCTTACACAATAGATAAAGATAATTTTAGTAAACAAATTATCTCATTTTATTTTCATATAACCCTTAGGGAAGTGCTATTTCCATTTTGAGAAGAGTCACTGAGTCTCAGGCTAAACAATATGCCCACTGTCATAAGCTGTAAAGAATAGAGCAAGAATTTGAACCCAGAAAGTTTAAAAACATACATTTCCATTTAATCTCAAATTGTGTTAAGAACCAGTTTTCAAAATTACGAACCCACTACAAACCAATAATTACATAAACTACAACAAAAGTGTCGCAGTAATGTCAAATTATTCTAAGTTTCCTAAAAGCTTACTTTGAATTTCTATCATTATCTTATTATCAATCAGTTCTGATACGCAGACCATCCTATGTGTAGCTTCCAGACAAGGCAAAATAAATGGCTTGAGTCCAGCAGTTCTGACATCTGGATGCATATTCAAATCATCAGAGATCATAATTAATATCAATGACAAAGTAGCCATCCCCATCCCCAGGAAATCTCTAAACCAATAAAAAAAAAAAATCATGAATGAAAAAGAATACAAAAATAAATTTTTCTATTGCAAATAAATTTTTCTATTGCAACTATTTAATAGTGTTTGAACATTTTAGTAATTTGAACAGAGCAAAGACAACCTTTACTGACAATTACAATAAAAGCTTAGTTCAACTCACAAATTAAAGGACAAAATCACACTGATATCTTAACTTTAACTCACCCAAGGGATAAGAAATGGGAACACCTGCTTCTGGTAGTCAAAAATGAAGACGATTAAAACAAACAAACAAACACACACAGTAGGACACATACATAAAGCATAGGGAGCAGTGCTAAGATTTTCTAATTATGAGCACAAGCAAAAAGAGAAGGTCTTAGTGCCACACATTCTGGACTTTGCAATGTTAGGTTATTTTTAAATTACAGCTAGCCACTAAAATAACTGAGTATTAACACTTTCTTTTTTCCTGCCTGAATGGCACACTTTTGGAAACATTTGGGTCACCTTCATCACACTTTAAAGCACAAGCATGGATACTAATCTGATGATTTTTTAAAATTTATAAAAGAAAAAACTTGTTACTTACAGTTCTTTCAAGTGAGTCTGAGAAAAAGCATTTTCTTGGATAGACATTATAGCATTGTTGTTCAAATCTCTGAAATGAAGAGAAATGAAACATTACCAGTCACATTTCTACAATTAATTTCAATTAATTTACATAAACACTTGATTTTTTTTTTTTTTTTTTTTTTTTTTTTTTTTTTTTTTTTTTTTTGTACTGGGGGTTGAACCCAGGGATGCTTTAACATTGAACTACGTCCCCAGCCCTTTATTTTTATTTGAAACAGTTTCTCTAAGTTGCTGAGGGTGGCCTGGAATTTGTGATCCTCCCTGCTTTAACCTCCTGAATCACAGGTATTACAGGTATATACCACCACACTGGGCTTATATAAATAATTCAAATGCTTGTGACAATCTCTACTAATAGTTAAGATTATTTATATAGTGAGTGAATTATGCAAAATACTTACAAATGCTCAAGGGATTCAAGACCAATGAATGCCTTCTTTGTAACTGACTTAATCTGGTTTCCTTGTAAGATTCTGAAATAAAATTATATTCATTAAACATTTACCTCTAAAAGTTGAAAATAAGCTTAATGTGCATTTTTGTAATATTTTTAACAGCTTAATTGAAGCATAACTGATAAACAAAAAACTGCACATATTTAGAGTATAGAATTTAATTAGAATAATCATTTTTAAGAAATTATGAATTTATTAATCAATCCAAACTTCTATTATTGAGATGTTGGAATTCAATGAAATACTTCTGAACAACCATCCTGGCCACTAAGAAACTGGTAGTTTTCTTATGATTAAAAGGGTTAAATTTCCCATTTCTTACTCCTTAACAAAAGATCATCAGGCCAAAGACATTGAGCCAAGTGTAAACATTTGGAGAAACTCTTCTCATGGAAGATCTAAAATCAACATGAGAAAATGTCTTCCCTTCTTCTAGATGAATTAACTCATAGAATTTTCACTTGATTAAACACACTTCCAGTTCAACTAGTTTCTCAGTGCATTTCTTTTACTTGAATAGAAATTCAAGTTCTACAAGTAACTAAGTGCTCATTAGGAATGCTTTACTAACAAAAATTTCCCCATCAAAAACAAATTACTTGATAAATAACAAAGTTCCTTTCTTTAGCAGAGGGGCTGGAAGGCTCAGAATTTCTGGCCATATCAAAATCCAATCACATTTACAACTGGTTCTTGAAAAGATACTTTTATATAAATACATACAATTTAGTAAGACTTGTGAGTCCAGCAAAGGCTTCACTAGCATCTTCTATGGCCCATGAAATTTCATTGTTTCTTAAGTCTCTAAAAAATGTTCAGGAAAATACAAGTTATGTTAGTCAACATGGCCATCACACCTCCGGACAGGATCCTAGCAAGACAATGTCAAGGTACACGTGCTAACTCTGATCCTTTTTTTAACAGTTACTTATAATGAAGACCCAATTACACTTTAAAGGTGTATCTGGATAAACATGCAATACCTAATTCTCATAAACTAGCTGGGCATCCTGCTAATAGCACTAATCTTCCTAGCAAACAGTATCTAATTGTGTTAACATATTAAAAATTATGAATAGGGTGCTGCCAAAGAAAGAGGGTTTCAAGATACAAGGGATATGACTTATTAATCTGATTTCAGAATAATGGGATTCCTGGGTGACCCAAGGCTTTCCCTGGGCCCTTAAACTTGAAATGGCTGACAAAGAACAATATCAATACAGAGCTTTACAGCCTAAGAGCAATTAAGCACACCCTCTGGGAACCAAGAATGACATACCCATGTGTACAGGATCACTGTATTTTTTTTAGAGATCATTTAAAATCTACTGCTCCATTCTCAACTGGGAGATACAATTATACCACATCATGTGCTGATGGAAGAAATATCAGTTTAAAATGTTTAATCACTTTTGCTTCCTTAGGCCATTTTTTAATAAAAATAAAACTCAAAGCTTTCTGCTTTGTAAGACATAAAGTTGCATGCATAACAATAAGGATAGTAGATCCCTCTTCTTGGTTACCCATCTTTACTTAAAATGAAAAGCTACAAAGTTCATTTTATTTTACTAATGAGTAAACATTGAAACCACTGGTGGCTCAATTCCTCAGGCAGAACTTTACCCTTCTCCACAACAAAGCATTAAGAGAAACCATTCACAAAATTGAGTAAAAAAAATATATCTACTCTTACAAAAGCATTGGGCTAAAAGCCAGAGTTTCTCAGATATGATCCTTCATTCTGCCATAACTATCTCTGTGTGGCATTAGACAACCACCTACTTCCTCAATTACTTTCTTAAACTTTGAATTGCGAGGGGGGGCGGTGTACCCAGGGGCACTTAACCACTGAGCCACATCCCCAGCCCTTTTTTATATTTTATTTAGAGCCACGGTCTTGCTGAGTTGCTTAGGCCCTTGCTAATTGCTAAGGCTGGCTTTGAATTCACGATCCTCCTACCTCAGCCTCCTGAGAAACCAGGATTATAGGTGTGCAACACTGCACCTAGCCCCTAAACTTTAATTCTAAAAGTAATCATCATCAGTAGACTGAAACAATCTGTTTGCCATCCTTTGAATTGTCAAAAATCTGCAGCTGCATCTGATGTAAATTTCTGAATTTGCAATGATCTAGTTTTACCTCTGATAATGCAGAAAAAAGGGGTATAAAAGGAAATTAATTTTTTTACTTTTCAAGGACAAATCAGTAGGAAGTTAAAATATACATATCTTTATCTTTAATCACTTTTGCTATATATACATATTAGATATATATTGATACACACACACACACACACACACACACACACACACACACCTGTGCATGTATACAAACACCTTCACAAAATTATCATGTTTCCTTCTCATTGATGGTTAGGTCTCACAGATGGGAGTCAACTTCTTTTCTGAAATTATCAATTGTGAAACTGATGACCATAAAGTCCCCTATTCAAGAACTATTAACAATCTACAAACTCTGTAGAGTGTGGAGGCCCACACCTGTAATCCCAGCTACTTGGGAGGCTGAGGGAGGAGGATCATAAGTTGGAGGCCAGCTGGACAACTTATTGAGACCCTGTCTCAAAATGCAAAATAAAGATCTGGGGATGTAGCTCAGGGGTAGAGTATCTGCTTAGCATGTGAGAGACCATGAATTGAACCCCCAGTAACCCCTAAAATTTTTTTTTTCTTAATCTATAAATTCTACTAATTACTCTTTGTTTTCTTTTATTCTACTGTATGTCTGAAAATGCTATACCTCTTCATTCAATGAAAAACTTACAGAACCACAGGATTTTCAGGTTGAAATTGCCTTTAGCAACCACCTAATTCTAAATTTTACTTTCATGTATGAAGAAACAAATAAAAAGATGCGCTGGGCGCGGTGGCGCACGCCTGTAATCCCAGCACTTTGGGAGGCTGAGGCAGGAGGATCATGAGTTCAAAGCCAGCCTCAGCAATGGCGAGGCATTTAGCAACTCAGTGAGACCCTGTCTCTAAATAAAAATACAAAAAAGGGCTGGGGATGTGACCCAGTGGTCGAGTGCCCCTGAGTTCAATCCCTGGTACCACAAAAAAAATATATATATATATATATATAAAAATAAAAAGATGCCCAGGAAAAGCTAAGTGATTTTGCTCATTTCATAATAAAATACATGAGCTTTATATCAAACAGACCTGGGTTCTAATCCTGATCCAAATGTTTATAAATTATATGACTTTAAGCAAATTATTTTCATCTCTCAGATCTCAGCCTAATATGGAAAAGAACAGTAACAACCTAGTATCTGAAAGTACCTGGTACATACAGATAAGAATTGTTAGTTTTTTCTGCCCAAAGTCATGCAGCAAACTAGTAACATAACAGAAAGAACTGCTTCCACTATACATCTTACACTTTTTAGAATGAGAACTGATATACTGCCAAAGCCAGAGAAACAAGAAAATGACTATATTCTTAACCTCAGCAACTATGTTTTATACTACAGCTACTGATTCTGTAAGACAGGCTTTACTATTTATGTGATTAACTCAAAATTAAAGTATAAAATGAACTGCCTATGACAGGAATAAGTTTTATCTATGGATATAAAGACAAATAAATTAGCCGGGCGTGGTGGTGCACGCCTGTAATCCCAGCACTTGGGAGGCTGAGGCAGGAGGATCGTGAGTTCAAAGCTAGCCTCAGCAATGGTGAGGCACTCAGCAACTCAGTGAGACCCTGTCTCTAATAAAATACAAAAACAAAGGGCTGGGGATGTGGCCCAGTGGTCAAGTGCTCCTGAGTTCAATCCCCGGTACCAAAAAAATAAAATAAAATAAAGACAAATAAATTATCTTATCCTGAGGCAAGGACAAAATATTAACACACATAAATAAACCCCCTGATTAGTGAACTGAATTAACTTGCTTTATTTCATTTTTAAAAAAGAATGGATAAACTTACAGTGTCTGAAGATTGGAAAGAAACCTAAATACACCATCAGCAATGTGAGTGACTCTGTTGTCCCCTAAATTCAATTTCTCCAGTAAACTCAGACCCACAAAGGCAGATTCATCCAGGCGTGTCAGCTGATTATAAGACAAATCACTGAAAACAGGAAACACAGAAGGTAAGGAATTCATTGTATTTTGGTTCAACTTACAAATTTTTACTATATTTACATGGTAAATTTATAGCTTTCAACAAACTTCTAGGACAGGATGTTAGTTAGATCTCATTACTGGTCATGGAAATGATTTATTCCAACTATTCTAGTCTCACAGCCTCCAATAAAATACCATCCAACACTTACAGTTCAGATAGTCTTTGGCAGAACTCCCATGCATCAGGGCTGATTCTTTCAATAGCATTCTGGCTCACATACAGCTGCTGTAACATTCGTAAGCCATACAACCATCCCTTGTTCACGCGTGTAAGGTTATTGTGTTCTAGTTCTCTGCAGAATTAGAGAAAAGAGAATATTTCAAAACAAAGCATTTCAATAGCAAGTACAGATTTAAGTCTTCAATAAGTCTTGCCGGGCGTGGTGGTGCACGCCTGTAATCCCAGCACTTGGGAGGCTGAGGCACTTAGCAACTCAGTGAGACCCTGTCTCTAATAAAATACAAAAAAGGGATGGGGATGTGGCCCAGTGGTCGAGTGCCCCTGAGTTCAATCCCCAGTGCAAAAAAAAAAAAAAAAAGTCTTCAATAAGTCTTTCTCAGAAAAACATATACCTTTGCTCAACCTAAGTGATACAATAAATCCTATTCAATAAATATTTATCTTAAGATTCAGTACTAGAACATATTAAGACTGTCTAAACTATCAGATCTACAAAATCAACAAGCTAAGTGGTATAATACTTCTATTCTAGATGAATTCTGATAATTTTTTAAAGATTTTGGGAATACAAACTTTTTACATAAGAAGTTGGTAAGAATGATGACAAAAATTCCAGTTAGCTAACAAAACTTAAAAGCCTTGTGTGGCTGGGCACAGTGGCGCACTCCTGTAATCCAAGTGGCTCAGGAGGCTGAGGCAGGAGGTCACAAGTTCAAAGCCACCCTCAGCAAAAGTGAGGCACTAAGCAACTCAGTGAGATCCTGTCTCTAAACAAAATACAAAATAGGGCTAGGGATATGGCTCAGTGTTTGAGTGCCCCTGAGTTCAACCCCGGATACTCCCCCACCCCCCAAAACAAAAGCTTTGTGTGAAAGCTGAGGGTGCAGCTTAGTGGCTGAGTGTATGCTTAGCATATGTGAGACCCTGGGTTCAATCCCCAACACGTGCGCGCGTATGCGCGCGCGCGCACACACACACACACACACACACACACACACAGAGCTTAAGTATACTTATTTCATCAGAGAACTGAGAAATTACTGATTTGAGAAATTACTAATTATTGTATAATTAAAGTAACTATTGTTATTTATTTATTCATTTATTTATTTGTTACTGAGGATTGAACTCAAGGGTACTTGACCATTGAGCCACATCCCCAGCCCTAAAGCAACTATCTTAACCATTTGGTACAAAAAAAGTCCCAGAAAGACTCCTTTCCTTAAAATCCTATATACTGCTGGGTGCGGTGGCACACGCCTATAATCCCAGCACTTAGAAGTCTGAGGCAGGAGGATCACGAGTTCAAAGCCAGCCTCAGCAATGGGGAGGCACTTAGCTACGCAGTGAGACCCTATCTTTAATAAAATACAAAAAAGGGCTGGGGATGTGGCCCAGTGGTCGAGTGCCCCTGAGTTCAATCCCTGGTACAAAAAAAAAAAAAAAAAAAAAAAAAATCCTATATACTAATTCTAAGTACTTACAATTCTTCCATATTATTCAAGCCAAAAAATGCTCCATCCTTAAGTTTGCTAATTCCATTCCGCTGCATTTTCAAAGATCTTAAGGAGTCAAGCCCTTGGAATGTAAGACCTTCCACAATTTTAATCCTGTTTCTTTTAAGTTCCCTTAAATAAAAAGTTTTACAGTCAGAAAATTGGTTTGCTGAATTGCTCTCACAATAATCAAAAAAGGGAAAAACACTAAGGAGAAATTATCTTCTCACAATCCATCCACTTAGTTACTCACAGGAATTGAAGGTGAGGTAGCTTGAAGATCTTAGGTGGAATCATGCTAATTCGGTTCCGGTTCAACTTTACCACCAATAAGGAACTGGACAAATTATCAAAGCAACCAGCCTCCAAAGTAGTTATCCTATTGTTACTCAAATTCCTACAATGAGCAAGACAACAGCAAAAGAAAAAAATTTAGTAAAATAAAAGTTCTACCACTGGAAAGCTGCCCAAAGACTATGACTGAGCCCAGCTGTATCACTTAACTATATACAAACTTTACAAATCAATTAAATGCTTTGTTCTTTATCTACAAAATTATTATGACAGGGCTGGGGAGTAGTTCAGTGGCACAGCACCTGCCTAGCATGTGCAAGGCCCTGGGTTCTACCACCAGCAACACATACACACACACACACACACACACACACACACACACACACAAAAACAACACATACATACATACACACATACACACAGAGCAACACATACATACATACACACCCCACTCCTACTTCATTTAGGTTGGCATGAAGCAGTGTGTGTGAACATGCTTTGTAAATGAAATCAATGGTATATATACAATCTTCATCATTATATAGGGTAAGCTGTCAAACAAACTACTTCCTATTTACCTTTTACAAAACTGTTGATTTTAAAAAATCTAGAAGTATTATCTCAAAAATTATCCTGGATGCCTACCAATATTTTCTGACCAAAGTGCATTCTTTGTCTCTTTGGGGGTGTGACAACACCAACAACCCCAAACACCCAACCTGAGCTTTGTCTCACATATACCAAAATAATAAGCCAAGTACAGTAGCACACCCCTGTAATCCTGGAGACTCCAGAGCCTGAGGCAGGAGGATTACAAGTTCAAAGGGTAGCCTCAGCCCCTTAGTGAGACCCTGTTGCAAAATTGAAATAGAAAAATCACAATAAATAACAGACATTTAGGGAAAGATAGACACCAATGAACACTAAAAATGCAATCTGAGGGGCTGGAGTTGTGGCTCAGTGGTAGAATGCTTGCATGTGCAAGGAGCTGGGTTCAATCCTCAGCACCACATAAAGAATAAATAAATAAAATAAAGGTATTATGTCCAACTTCAACTAAAAAATAAATACTAAATTTAAAAAAAAATTTTTAATGCACCTAAGGCAATCTAATTTAAACTCTATTTTACTTACAAGTATTTAAGTTGCATTCGAGGAAATGAAGATGCCTTGATTTCGGATATTATATTGGAGCTGAGGTCTAAACTCTCAAGAGCAGGGTAAAACTGGAGAGCCTCTGCATTTATTTCTGGGATTAAATTATGGACTCTACAAAACAAAAATTATATTGAAGTTACTGCCAATAATCCACCCCCAAAAAGTTATATACTATTCATAATTTAAGTAAAAGATCTAAAATTTTAATTACTTACAATGAAAGTAGAGTGATATTAGATGTTGGTTCTCCAAAATATGGGATTTCTGTTAGCTCATTGTAATTCATTTTCCTAAGCAATGGAAAAGACAGATTTCAAAGTTTAACAAGGGTAATGCTATCTCTTGAATTCTGGTTTCTGGCTAATACAAATTTTTTAGTGAAGGTGCCAAATTTGAAAAAGCCTGTAACTTATAATGAGTTAGACTAAGACAAAGTCTATGTGTTGAGAAATTAAAGATTTTAATAAGAAATGTTTTTTTAGGGCTAGAGATAGCTCAGAAGTAGACCACTTGCACAATATGTGCAAGACCCTGGATTCAATTCATGGGCGGGGGACATTTTTTCATAGTGTTGATTTAGTATTGGTATCAGTATTAGAAAGGCTAGGAAATATTTTTTGTACATTAAATATTTTCACTCCCAGCAAAGTTCTTTGCATTTATGACAGCCAAAATTTAAAGCTATTCAAGTTAAGAAGTACTGCTTAGGACCACAGATGAAATTAACTTGTCCACCCAGAGATGGAACCTATGACTAATTTTACACACAACATGACAATGTAACATCTACTCCCAGCAGCTCTTTCAACAGATTGTCTCAATGTTTTAGGAACAAATTTAATACAATCAAATTTCATTAACCTGGTTTTCAATCACTGAACAACCTCAACAATATAGAATATAGAAAAGAAATCAGAAGTAAACAAGAAACCAAATGAAGTTATAAAGTCCATGCATAAAGCTCATGCACTTCCCAATAAAGTGATACCTGGCTTTCCTCAATGCCTATTTTCAGCTAACAAATTTGTCAAATATGTATTCAATATCACAACAAATTAGAAACAATATATTTGGGACAAGGGATAAAACAATGCAGGAAAAACAAGAGCATGGCAGCCAGCCTCAGCAACAGGGAATTGCTAAGCAACTCAGTGAGACCCTATCTCTAAATACAACACAATACAAAATAGGGTGGGGGATGTGGCTTAGTGGTTGAGTGGCCCCAAGTTCAATCCCTGGACCAAAAAAAAAAAAACAAGAGCATAAAGAAGTTAGCCCAGGGCTGGGGTTGTGGCTCAGCAGCAGAGCGCCCGCCTCGCACGTGCGCGGCCTGGGTTTGATCCTCAGCACCAAGTAAACATAAATGCATTGCATTGTGTACAACTAACGTAAATAAATAAATATTAAAAAAAAAAAAAAAGAAGTTAGCCCTGTCTATGAAAAAATCCACCCCACCCCACCTCCACCCCGCAACCTGCTTCAATGCCAACAGCCCACAGACACAGAGGCCAGGCAATGGTTCGGGGTCACAGTTTGCTCTGGTAAGTGACACTAGAGCGTGAAGAATTTAAAGGGGAAAAAAAAAAAAAACAGCTAAGGTGAGGCATGGAGGTACATGCCTGTAATCCCAGTGACTCGAGGCTGAGGCAGAAGGATCATGAGTTCAAAGCCAGCTTCATCAATTTAGCAAGGTCCTAAGCAACTTAGTGAGACCCTCTTTCAAAATAAAACATAAAGGGCTGGGGCTGTGGCTCAGTGGTAGAGCGCTTGCCTAGCACGTGCGCGGGCCAGGTTCGATCCTCAGCACCACATACAAATAAACGAATTGTGTACAACTAAAGCAAATAAATATTTAAAAAAATAAAAATAAATAAAATAAGGGGCTGGGGTTGTGGCTCAGCGGTAGAGTGCTCGCCTAGCACGTGTGTGGCCTGGGTTCAATCCTCAGCACCACGTAAAAATAAACACATTATGTACAACTAAAGCAAATAAATATTTAAAATAAATAAATAAATAAAACAAAACATAAAAAGGGCTGGGGATGTGACTCAGTGGTTAAGCACCCTGTGTTTAATCCCTGGTACCAAAAATCAATAAAAACAAAAAAGAAACAAAGCTAAGGGTGTCTGAGGGTATTTAGCTTAGTGTAGGAGCCCTAATTAAGGAGATAGCTAAGACTGCGGTTAGCTGTGAGCCATAAAGATGTTCAAGCATTGCCACCTTCCATGGTCTCGCAAGACTTGGCCCGGGACATTGTGGATCGGGTCGGTGCCATTTTGTGGTGTGTGGTTGGAAGAGTGTAGATTGTGGGTAGGAGTTGTTCTTAAAGCCGGAGAGAGAAGCTAGCAAAATCAAGAGCCTGTTTGTTTCCATTTTGCCTCTGAACTTATTCCCGCGGTGACGTTGCTCCAAGCGGCAATCGCTTCAGGCAGCGACAGGTGGTGGCCCATACAGGGAACTTCGGAGTGGACAGGTAAGAACTGAAAAGTCTCTAAAGATGGGTTCGAATATAACTAAATCCCAAGTGATAAAGGCTATGGAAAGAATCCTTGATATACCTGACTCCATTGTCAGTGAGGAGGATTTAGAAAAAGGTGAAGGTGATCATGAAAGCGTAGACTCCGCTGAGTCAACTAAGACCAGTAAGGAGAGTATTAGAAGAGTCCCAAAAATGACAAAAATCCAAGCTGTTAGAGCTATTCGGGATTTATTGGAGATAGCTGAAGGATATGTGCTCTCCATTGAACCTGGGACAGGATATTGCTGTCAGTGAAATTAGCAGTAGTGAAGAATCTAGTAAAAGTGATCCTGAGAAAATGAGGAAAAAGAAACTAAAAAAGACCAAGAAAAAGAACCGTCAAGTAGAGGAACCACTTGTGTCCTCTACTCCCCCATGGGTGGAATCCATTACAGAAAATATGAAGGGTATTACTAGGCGTTTGCATACCCTAGAAACAAAAAGTCTTTCTGAGCGCTTATGCGCTCTCGAGGGTAACTCACAGATACATTGGGAACTGCCAATATTTGAAAATGAAAATGGACAGAGGATCCACCAGTCAGTAGATTTCAAAACAATAAAAAATCTCAAAGAGGCAGTAATGACGTATGGGCCCCAAGCTCCTTTCATGTTGAGTATGCTGGAGTCCCTTAACACCTTTAACTTAACCCCCTCAGACTGGAAAAGTCTATGTAAAGCAGCATTATGTGGGGGGCAATACTTGGTTTGGCGATCGCAATTTCATGACCTTTGTATAGAAATGGCTAAAAGAAACGCAGCTGCAGGGTTTGGAGACCATAATATAGAAATGCTCACAGGAGAAGGGCAGTTTGCAGACTTACAGGCTTAAAAATATTATGACCCAGTTGTATATGCTCAGATATATGCAGCTGCCTTAAAGGCATGGAAAACTTTACAAGGACCTGGGAATCTACAAGGTAACTTGTCAAAAGTGATTCAAGGACCTAATGAGCCATATGCTGACTTTGCTGACCGACTTTATTTGCTTTTAGTTGTACACAATGCGTTTTATTTGTACGTGGTGCTGAGGATCGAACCCGGGTCGCCCACACCCTAGGCGAGCGCTCTACCGCTGAGCCACAATCCCAGCTCCAGCTGACCGACTTTTGAGAACTGCAGGTACAGTGTTTGGAGATATAGATCAAGCTATGCCATTAGCTTACGAAATTAGCATACGAAAATGCTAATAAATACTTCCAGGAAGCCATCAGGCCATGGAGAAATAAAAAGGATCTTTATATATATATATATATATATATATATATATATATATATATATATATACATATATATATATATACAACTATGTAAAGATATAAATGACGCCTTTGTCACAGGAAATGTGATTGCAGCTGCAATGACAGGTGCTTCCCCTCAAAATTTCACAAGGGCTCAACCTAGACATTATAATCAATCAGGATATTCCAGGCAAAATTATCATAATCTATCAGGCTACTCTAGGCAAAATCCCAAAAGAGAAATAAGACCAAGCTCATACCGTGCCCCAGGCCGCTGCCCCAGGTGTAAAAAGGGAAATCATTGGGCCAATAAACGCCATTCAAAATTTGACATCTATGGAAATCATTTGTTCAGGAATTCAAAAAACTGGGCACGGGGCCCAATGCCCCGGGGCCCACAAATGTACGAGGCATTGGAGGAGGAGTATCCTCAAGCATCCACTCAGATGCTTCCCTGACACAATCCCTACTACCCATCCACTCCCTCGCCAGAGGAACAGGAGGAAACGCAGGATTAGACCTCTGTTCCACTGCCCAAATAGTGTTAACAACTGAAATGGGGGTTCAACTGATTCCCACAGGAGTCAGGAGACCTCTTCCCTCAGGGACTGTAGGACTTATTCTCGGGCGAAGTCCTAAAAGCTTATTAGGTTTGCAAGTGACCCCAGGTGTAATAAACTCAGACTACAAAGGGGAAATAAAAATAATGCTTAGCTCACCCCAAAGTATAAGTTCTGTTAATCAAGGAGATAAAATTGCTCAACTGCTTCTCCTTCCAAATTTACATAATTCATTTAAAATAAGTATGCCTCAAAAAAGGAACAATAGAGGATTTCGTTCCACTGACTTGGGACCTATGGCTTGCTGGGTTCGGGATTGTTCAAGGAGGCCTATGTGTAAAATAAAAATCCAAGGAATAGAGATGGAGGGACTGATAGATACTGGAGCTGACTCTTCCATCATTAATCTACGACAATGGCCCAAGAACTGGCCTCTGCAAAAAGCTTCAACCAATTTAAGAGGCTTGGGATATAATAACCTCCCAGAGAAAAGTGTGGTAATTTTAAAATGGGAGGATGATAAAGGGCATAAACGAACATTTCAGCCTTATGTTTTACCTAACCTACGGGTTACTTTATGGGGAAGAGATATTTTACAACAAATGGGAGTACACCTTGCAACCAAGCCTGCAGATGTTAAATGTGAAAATCTACAGGGTAATCTTAACCCTAAAAGAAATCATTATCAAAAGGTACAAGGTAATCTTAACCCTATAAGAAATCATTATCAAAAGGTACAGGGTAATCTTAACCCTAAAAGAAATCATTATCATAAAGAAAAAGATATTTTTTTTCGGGGCCACTGAGAAAATAATTTTGAAAATACCATGGCTTTCTGATAAGCCAGTATGGGTCCCTCAGTGGCCCCTATCTAAAGAGAAATTACAAGCAGCCCACCTACTAGTTCAGGAACAACTAGAAGCAGGACATATAGAACCTTCCACCTCTCCCTGGAATTCCCCCATATTTGTGATCAAGAAAAAATCAGGAAAATGGTGATTGTTACATGATCTCAGACAAATTAATAAAACCATAAAAATCATGGGCCCTACTCAACCTGGACTTCCTAATCCTGTAGCTATTCCAAAAAATTTCCACCTTATTACTCTTGATATAAAGGATTATTTCTTTTCTATTCCTCTACACCCTCTGGATACCCCCAGGTTTGCTTTTTCAATTCCGTCTATTAACAATAATGGCCCTGATCAGAGATATCAATGGAAAGTTTTGCCCCAGGGAATGGCTAATAGCCCCACTATGTGTCAAATCTATGTAGATAAAGTTATTCAGCCTCTCAAAAATAAATACCCAGAGCTTATGTGCCTCCATTATATGGATGATGTTTTGCTTGCTCATCCTAATCAAGAAGTCTTATTCACCATATTTAGTGATATATCAGAAAACTTGAAATGATATGGACTAAACATTGCTAAGGAAAAGGTTCAAAATAGATCTCCAATATTATATCTAGGATTCCAAATTATAGACACTTTTATTAGGCCTCAAAAAATATTAATTAATAAGGAGCTTTTGGCCACTCTCAATGACTTTCAAAAATTGCTAGGAGATATTAATTGGCTTCGCCCTACACTAAACCTCACTACTGGCCAACTAAAACCTTTACTTGACATCCTTCGCGGGGCCCCTGATCCATCTTCACCACGAACATTCACTCATGATGCTAGGAAAGCTTTAAGTAAAAAAAAGCCATCGAAGGAGCTCATTGTGATAGATTTGATTTAACTCAACCGCTGATATTGATTATTATTTCTTCACAATATACACCCACAAGAGTATTTTGACAACAAGGGCCTTTATTATGGATACATTTGCCCGTCTCTCCTAAAAGTATAATTGAGTCTTATACCTCCATGGTGGCTAAACTTATTCTTCAAGGACTTAAGACTTCTACTAAAATATTTGGCATTCACCCTGCTACTATTATTACTCCCTATTCATCGTCACATATTGAATATTTATGCTTCAATGATAATGATTGGGCTATAGCTAGATGCTCTACTTCTGCAAATTTTGATAATCATCTTCCTAAGTCTCCTATATTATCTTTTTGTATCAATCATCCTATTATATTTCCACAGGTAATAAAAAATCAACCTATTCCTAAGGCATTTAATGTATTCACAGATGGGTCCTCAAATGGTACTGCTGCAGTAGTCACTAAAAAAGAAAATATGACTTACATAACTACACACAAATCAGCTCAACTAGTGGAACTGGAAGCTGTGGTAAGAGCTCTGAAAAATTTTAGAGAGCAGCCCATGAACATTTTTTCAGATAGCCACTATATTGTACATGCCGTCCCAAAATTAGAGCTAGCAGGACCAATAGCACCTCATACTCCAGCCTTTAAATTGTTTTATCAAATACAAAAACTTTTGTGGGCAAGAAAAGAACCTCTATTCGTAGGGCATATTAGAGCACATACCAACTTGCTTGGTCCCCTCCATGAAGGTAATCAAAAGGCTGATGCCCTTACCCAAACAATCTTTATACTTTCAGCGCTCCACCAAGCTACTTTATTTCACTCCCAGTTTCACGTCAATAACACCACCTTACAGCGTAGGTTTAAAATCACAAAAGAGCAAGCCAGAACAATTGTAAAAGATTGTAAATCTTGTATGACACATTTGCCCAATCCTCATTATGGTGTTAACCCTAGAGGATTAATGCCCAATCATTTGTGACAGATAGATGTTACTCATGAGCCAAGTTTCGGAAAATTGTGATTTATTCATGTGACCATAGATACATGCTCAGGCATGATTTTTGCTTCCTTACATTCTGGAGAAAAAGTTAAAGATGTTACATCTCATTGTTTGCAAGCTTTTGCTGCATTGGGCATCCCCAAAATGCTTAAAAACAGATAATGGCCCTGCATATACATCCTCATCTTTCAAACAGTTTTGCACAAAATTCAATATATCCCATAAAACAGGCATCCCATACAATCCTCAGAGTCAGGGCATTATTAAAAGAGCAAACCGCACACTGAAAATTATGTTATTAAAACAAAAAGAAGGAAATTAGAAAAATCCTAGAGACAGATTGGCAGTTGCCCTGTTTACCTTAAATTTTTTAACTTTAGAATTTAATGGTTATTCTGCTAGAGACAGACATTAGAACCCACACCAACAACATAAACCTTTGGTTTACTGGAAGGATGTTCTTTCAGGTACATAGAAGGGTCCAGATCCAGTATTAATTTGGGGGAGAAGATCTGTTTGTGTTTTTCCAAAGCACGAATCCTCTCCAATATAGATACCATCTAGATTAATAAAACAGGCACCAAATCAAAAAGATCAAGATAAAATTGTTGAGGAATCAAGATTAATAAAAAAGGTACAAAATCAAGAAGACCAAGATGAAGGTATAGAATGATTCCCTTAAAAGAGTCCTTCAAAATATTTCACAACTTATGTGTCATTCCTCCCAGCCGGGACAAGGAGATCTCTCTTTAGTGTGCACACAATTGTATTTTCTCTTTTTATGTATGTCTTTATGTCTGTGCATTTGTCTAAATTTCATGTAAATGTGACGTCACAAATATATGTTTGTAGGTTTGTGTGTCTGTCCAGTGTGACGTCACAAATAACAAAGCGCTTATAAAAAAATATATATGTATATATGGATCCAAATAATTTTAATTCACTTAAGTTTAAGAGTATTCAATTTGGGTAAATAATTTAATAATGAAGGTACCTTCAATTTTGATTTATAGGTGTCCCAGAGATTTCTCTTTAGCAAAGAATATGACTAATGCTGTATAACCTGATATTTTGGTGTTTTGACATAGGAATGTTTATTTGTAATTAACTTTATTTGTTTTATAGTTGATTAATTTGAGTTATTTCAACAGATAATTTCATGGAAGGTTACAGAGACTCGAGGGTTCCAGCTAACAATTTATTTTTCCAAAGTGCCTTTAGCTTTTCTTTAATCTTTTTTTTTTTTTTTTTTTTTGGTACCGGGGATTGACTCAGGGGCACTCGACCACTGGGCCACATCCCCAGCCCTTTTTTGTATTTTAGTAGAGAGAGGGTCTCACTGAGTTGCTAAGTGCCTCGCCACGGCTGAGGCTGGCTTTGAACTTGCGATCCTCCTGCCTCAGCCTCCCAAGTGCTGGGATTACAGGCGTGCGCCACCGCGCCCGGCTTTTAATCTATCTTTAATGCAGTAAATACCCTCAGTCTTTCTTTGTTTTGTTCTGAATATGGTATTTTGCCAGCTTATGTTTGTGGGAGCTCAAGCAGCAGTGTGTGAGCAGAAATCAACTTTAATTTTCTAATCTAATAATTCTATTTTTTAGTTTAACAACTCGCCTCTTGACTCAGTGCTGGAATAGCACTGCCTCTCCTTTAATAATTGATGTTTGAGTTTCTAGGTAGCAGGCCCTGAAGATTTGCCGGTGGCACTGTCTAGACATAAAAAAGACGGCTGCTGCTACAGCTGCAAAGATCACGGTCGCTGCAAACATCCCTGCTGCTCAAACATCAAACAACCTCACCAGCAGTGTGGCCTTTGCTTTGCATGCATGGGGCCTCATAGATCAACGTGTTATAACAAGTGGACATTTTGATCTTTCATTGTTTGAAACTTTACGAGACAATGCCTTGCGGGTATTTGTCTAGAGAACTAAGTGTGTTACTTGATAGAACTCAGGGCAGCTGATTTGTTTAAAGAATTTGATATGCTATGCAACTTGGCTCGTCAGTAGAAGGCTTATCGCCTTAAAGCCGCAGCATCTCCTCACAATTGGACGGCTGTTAGTCATGATACACAGTCGATCCTGAAGGGCTCGACTGGATGGCTGGTAGCCAATGACGGGTAAGATCCCCAGAGGGGGACAACCTAAGACAGGTACAGTCGTACGGGACAGTCTCATGTGGCTGACCTATCAACCTAAGACAGGAGTCAAGGGCACAGCCTTGATTATCCGATGACAGGTAAGAATGTTGGTTGCACATGGACGTCCTAGAGCATCCCCTCTTTTAAAACAAAAAGGGGGAAATGTAGGAGCCCTAATTAAGGAGATAGCTAAGATTGCAGTTAGCTGTGAGCCATAAAGATGTTCAAGCATTGCCACCTTCCATGGTCTCGCGAGACTTGGCCCAGGACATTGCAGATCGGGTCGGTGCCATTTTGTGGTGTGTGGTTGGAAGAGTGTAGATTGCGGGTAGGAGTTTTTCTTTGTCGGGACCTTATACTGCTTTCTGGCTGCTTGCCACATTACCACTCCCTGTTACAGGACCTAGGCTAAGCAGGGGGCGTGGCTATGAGAACTGAAACCACCCCAAAGATAGGCCAATGGCTCTGCCAATGGCATCCGCCCATGATCCTTATGTGTCCCTATGATCCTTCTGTTGATTGGCCCATGTCCTATATAAGACCGTCCAACTTCCTCAATAAACCGAGTTTTTGGCATTGCTTTCTACCAAAACTCCCCGGGTGTGGCGTGGTGTCCGTCAATCAGGCGGGGGTAGACACTCGGCGACTTTTGCCTTTATCTATTGCTAAGAGTCAGTTGAATTCCCATGGGAGTAATTTTGGGGGAACTCGAGAACAGCTTTTTCCATTCTGCTAGTGCCTTTCATGAGGATAGATCCAGGTCTTGCTTGACCATGTGGCTTCTCTTGGAAGCAGCAGGGATGCCTCCCTTTTTTAGGACCCTCCTCTTCATAGCAAGGTCACTGTTTGGCTTTCTTTTCTCTATAGGTCTCACAACCTCTCTGATCGGGAAGTTATGTGGCCCAGAGTTGCAAAGCTTTTTAGAGAACCTCCCTGTCTCCTGGATTCAGACTTGACTCTGAGGGCAAGAACCAAATATTGGTTTTCTTGACCCTTTTAATTTAGCTTAAAATCTTGATTTTAAACATCTAGCAAGCTAATCTTAAATTGAGATTACTGGGCTTTAACTTTAATGCTTATAAACTTACAGTTGTCATTTACTCTTTATTAGTTGGGGTCTGTGGTACAAAACATTAACAGGCAAACTTAAAAACACATTTAGTTCATGTAATAACCATCTTGGATTTTGAGTTATATACTATAATCTCTGTTTCTGAACAACAAGAATCACTCTTTAGACCATACATTCTGGCATGTAAGACCAGAGCCTTATCTTATCTCAGGTATGGTGGGATTCTTTAATCTTAGGTCAGGTGTTTTAATTTTGAAGTTGATCCCTGTTTCTTAAATAAAATTTCACAGTGTTTACATATATTGCTGCTTGAGCTTTCATGAACTTTAGCTGACAAAATATCACATTTAGAATGGATTAAAGAAATTTTGAGAGTATTTAACCTTTTTGGAAAAGTAGCAAAACGCTTTTACAATATACAATTACATGGATGTTTTCATAAATCAAGTTTAGCTCCTAAAGAAACAACATGATATATAGAATCATACACATCTGTTAACCACTTTATAAGAACATAATATTTATGCATATAGAATTAGACCTGTTGACATTTTAATCTGTTTCATTGATGACAAAGACTAATTTATGAAAACAATCAATAATGTTACTCGATGTGTTAGAATTTGTTAGGACAAGAAGTTACCCTGGAATGCAGTGTTGAAAAGGGATGGTTTATTGGGGTGCCACGTGGCGTGGTAGGGGACAAAAATGGCATGGAGGGAAGGGAAGGTGATGGCCAGGGCATCTGCTAGTCAGGTTTGCAGGCCAGGCTGACGCACCTGGGAAATGTAGTCTTTTTCACAAAGTATCTGGGAAGTGTGGCCTTCCACCTAGGAGGTGCAGCCTCCTGCCTGGAACCCAGCACAATGGAATTTAAGAAGTTATCTGATGGCATATTTAACAGTATTTTAACCTTGAAAATTAATGTCTAACAAACAAAGTTACTTATAAATTTACTTTTCTTACATTTACTCTAGAGAAGAGACACAATAAAAAGGCAGAAAAACCGTAGAATACAAGACAAGACATAAGATGGCAAGAACTAGGAATTATTATTATTATTGTTATTATTTTCTTTTTGATATGGCAGTTCACTCTAGTAATCCAAAAACAGAAGGCACATCTTGGGGCCTTGGAACTTTTCCAAGGTGCGCATCCCCTTGGATGGCATTCTATCTTGGAGTTCCAGAGCGAAGGTCCAGCTTTAGAATTTGTGATGGTAAAGAACTTTTAAATCACGTGAGTTAAAGGTATTTGGATCCATATTTTAAATTTTCATGAGCGCTCAGTCTACACACACATACAAACAGAACACAAGTGTACACACAACATAACCAAAACATCAATACGGGTGCACAAAATTAGAATTATGAGCTCAAAAAAATCTTAGAAAAATGACAGGCTGGTAAAAAGACATTTTAACCTTTTTTTTTTTTTTTTTTAAGGCCTAAACCAGTTGAGTTTCCCTAAGAGCTCCTGCAGCTCTACCAAAGAGTAAGGAGACAGACAGAATCTAATTTAAGTTCAGCTCCTAAGATTTTAAAAAGAGGTATAGTTTCAACCTTGTTGACAGAAAGATGGGCTATAGGCATGTGTCCCTGGGGCTTTGCCTTTGTAAGGCAGGGCGCAGTGGCCAGAGTGGGGGTGGGAGGGAGGAACCTTTCTTGATGGAGAATTGAGCGAGGTTGCCCAGGCTTAGGGCTCAGGCAAATTGCCTTGGCTCGGCTGTTTTGGCGCATAAGTCTTGGCTCAAGGAACAGAAGTCTATTCGTGCTGTAGCCAGCCAGTGAAGGGATCTAGAGGACACAGGCTGTATGTAGCCGCTGGGCTCAGACAAAGAACGCAGGCCGCTCGCAGCTGCCGAGAGGGACTGCGTTGCACAGGCAGGAGAGAGCTGGCGCCCCAGCCATAGCCAATTGGCTTGTCCCATGGGCCGCCCCAGCCATTGACCCAGGGAACCCCGCGGGAGCCGGTGTGCAGCATGAATGCTGAATTGGTCCCGCCGAGCTGCGCAGGGCGCCTGCGTGTCCCGCCATGCGCGGTCACAGGAGATGACGTCAACGGCGCGAAGGTGGCGGCGCTTTTGGGCGGCCATTTTACACACCATTGGCAGCCCGTTGCCAGGCAACGACCGGATGTACCCGCGTGCATTTGGCCCTGCGGGCGACTCTGGTTTGGATTTCGTTTGCCTCCGACTGCAGGCAGCAGCACTTTTGCCTTCGCTCCCGCTTGCACCCCACTGCGCCGTGCTGCCCCGAGGCGTCCCAGCTGGTGAGGCCCCATGCACACCCAGCCTCGCCCCCAGCGGTTTGGACTCAAGCTGCAAGCCGCACGCCAGG
The DNA here is from genome assembly GCA_025594165.1 of Tamias sibiricus. NCBI lineage: Eukaryota > Metazoa > Chordata > Mammalia > Rodentia > Sciuridae > Tamias > Tamias sibiricus. Next base: position 103,788,345 of record CM046658.1, on the reverse strand, counting down.
CAGGCTGAGACATAAGCCCGGGCCATGCAGCGGTACACTTTTTCTGTTCGCCGAGCCACGGAACTGCGAGCCCCAGTGATGGTGGCAGCCATGTACCTGGGACGAAAGCCCAGGGCCACGTGGCAGAGGCAGCAGCCCACCGTCTGTACACCCCTAGCGACCCCATATGGTCACCACCCACATGGTGCTGCAGAGGGCAGCTGTTCTTTGTTCTTAAGTTTGGGCTCGCTCTGAGTTTTTTCCGCACCCAGGCTGGCACTTCCTTCAGTGAGCGCGTTTTTCCCGGACATCTTTCTGTTCTCCCCCACCAGGCACATACAAAAATTGCAGGTTTACTTGCGCAGAGGTTCCCAAAAAGGGAGAGGAAGAAAGAGAGAGAAAGATATATGGTTGCCTCATTTTCTAGAGGATACTTTTGCCAGAGAGACGCTGCATCTCTAACCGATTGTTAAGCCTATCGATAATTTTCTTTTGTTTTCGTGCCCTGCGCTTGGGCGCCAACTGTCAGGATTGCTGCGTTACTTCTTAATGGGGCCGAGGTCTAAAGCTACCCCCCTTTTTGGGCCCAAAAAGGGGGCTCCTTCTGCCAGCAGAAAGAGTTAAAGTAGCTTACCTGGCGAAGATAGGCTTAACGGGCAAAAGTTGCCGAGTGTCTACCCCTGCCTGATTGACGGACACCACGCCACACCCGGGGAGTTTTGGTAGAAAGCAATGCCAAAAACTCGGTTTATTGAGGAAGTTGGACGGTCTTATATAGGACATGGGCCAATCAACAGAAAGATCATAGGGACACATAAGGATCATGGGCGGATGCCATTGGCGGAGCCATTGGCCTATCTTTGGGGTGGTTTCAGTTCTCATAGCCACGCCCCCTGCTTAGCGTAGGTCCTGTAACAGGGAGTGGTAATGTGGCAAGCAGCCAGAAAGCAGTGTAAGGTCCCGACAGTTCTTAAAGCCGGAGAGAGAAGCTAGCAAAATAAAGAGACTGTTCGTTTCCAGTTTGCCTCTGAACTTATTCCCGCGGTGTCGTTGCTCCAGTGGCAATCGCTTCAGGCAGCGACCGCTTAGTATGTAGCATAGTGTTTAGCACAGGGGCAAACAAGTCCACATACCTCAATAGTTGACCCCTGGGAACATCACAATGCAATAACCAATATTAATATTTTTTAAAAATTCCAAAATGATACATTTCATTAGAGGAAAAACTTTAGTTAATAAAAAAATTAAGGGCTAGGGTAGAGCACTAGCCTAACATGCACAAGGCTCTTGGTTCAATCCCCAGCACCACAAAAAAAAAAGGAAAATCAAATGATAACCACTATATTCTCAAATAATACCCAAAATACTCTATTTCATATAAATCTACTTTTGACATGCTGCTTCCATCTCAGATGATGTATTAAGACATTATAAAACTTCACACAACATAGTTTCACTGGCTAAACACTTTGCCAAAAGGAAAAAAAAATACAATTTACTCTGAAGAGGGAGAAAAATCTTGCTTTTGGCCCCAGGGAAGTAGAATAATACTTCTACTAAATTTGCAACTCGAAATCACCAACTAAATGCCCAGAGAATGTGATAATAACAAAGTCAAACACAAAAGTTTAGGGTTTCTAACAATTTCTTTTAATTAAAAAAATTTCATTCAATTTTTTTGAAGCATCACTGGATTAAATATCCCAAATTCAAATCTTATTACATCCTTTCAAAGAATATAACATTAAATAAAAAACTTACACTTCCTGTAAAGTTTGTGAATCCAAGCTGATGTTCCACTCATATAACCGATTATGGCTCAAATCCCTGAAAGAGGACAAAATATCATTCTTAGGTTTTTGGAAAGTAGACTTAAAAACCAATGGGGGCTGGGAATATAACTCAGTGATAGACAGCTTGCCTAGCATACATAAGATACTAGGTTTGATCCCCAGCACCACAAACAGAAAGAAAAAAACAATAAAACTAAAAAATTCTAAAGGTCCTCTTAAATGTGAATACAGACAAAAAGAAATTTTTATGCATAAGAATTTGTCTAGATTTCAAAACAGCTATATTACTTTTTAATTTTGCTTTCTTCATTTAGTAATTAGGGAATACACTCACATGGTTCAATAACCAAAGAGTATAAAAAAAAAAAAAAAGGGATACAATAAAGTCTCCCACCCTTATTTCCATCCAACCATTTCCCTTCCCAATAACAAAAATACTGCACGATTTCTTATTCAACCTTTCAGATATTTTATACATATACCAGCAAATTTTTACAAATGGCAGAATTTACACATTATTGGTCCCTTGCTTCTTTCACTTAATGAGTTTCTTCATCCTTTGCAGTGATTATATAATACTAGCTGTAAATAAATTGAAAGGTAGATTTCACAAGGCAATATGGTAAGCTTCTATATTAAAATTGGAGTTGACCACATCCTTCAGAGAGATGCAATCTGCCTACAAAGAGCTATCTATCTTTGGAAGAGAGAAATTATTACCCATAATTTGAGTAATAACTCAAATTATGGTAAGGATGATGATGATGACAATGGCAGCTAATGTTTATTAAGTGTCAGGCAGTCTTCTATGCACTTTTCTTTAAATACATATGTATATGCATACACACACACACACACACACACACACATATAATTGGCTAAATTCATACAACAGCTCCTTTTACAAAACAATTACTTTAACAATCCTTACTTTCCTAATACAGAAAAGAGGAACAGAAATATCAATAACTTGTCAATATAAGGTCACAACAAATAAGTAGGGAAACCATAAATTCGAAAGTCCATCTCACCTCTAGCAAGCAGTTTGTTAAATATGGGAGAGATTTTACTGAAGTTAGTTATATGTTTAAATATTTAAATCAGCTTTTAAAAATTCACCTGATGTTCCCTGGCATCTTTACAAGACTGAAGTCGAATCAGAGCACACAAGCTGCCCAAGAGATGTCCTGTATGTTACAATATGGCAAGCAACAGGGACACACTAGAGAAAATGACAGATCAATTTGTCTCACTGTGACAACCACATGCAGTTGACAGATGCATACAGGTTTGAATGATGTCTCTATCACAGCAGAACAATTTATTCTGAGCTAAATTCATGCCTGAGCATCTGGTAAACCTAGGTACTTTCATTCAAGAGCTTAATTTACACCATAAGTAAGGCTATGTTAAACCATCACTTTTTCACAACAGTTCTAAAGCCTTTTACTCCAAGATATTTGTCATGAGGTATCAGCTCAAAGATACTCATGAATAAAGTGGTGTGATAGGAAACACAAGAGATAAAAAATATATATGGGGGCTGGGGTTGTGGCTCAGCAGTAGAGCGTTCGCCTAGCACGTTCGCGACCCGGGTTCGATCCTCAGCACCACGTAAACATAAATGCATTGCATTGTGTACAACTAAAGCAAATAAATAAATATTTTTAAAAAATTTTTAAAAATATATATATATGAATTCATGCCACATAAAAATGTTATATTCAGGGTGCAGGTATAGCTCAGTGATAAAGCAAGTGCTTACTGGCATGTACAAAGCCCTGGGTTTAACTCCTAGCACCAAAAAGTAAATAAATCTTATACTTGGATACTTCATCCAACACACATTTGCTACTAAACAACAAACAATTCCATATAAGTGAAAAGTTTTGTTGTTTTGTGGCATTTCAACTGTAGCGGAGATTCAACTATTCTAATTTAAGTTAAATATTCCATATTCTGCCCCAAATTGGCTGGTATAACAAATGAAGAGCTAATAACATGTGTATATTATTAGCTAGCATGGTGTTTATCTAATTCTACATACCATGACTGCTAGTATATAGCAGCTTTTCCCCTTAAGAATTTGGGCTTTCATTTTAATCACAACAGTGTATTTCTGTAGTGCCTTCCAAACTCTAAATCCTCCTGGCAACACAACTTTTAACCACACTTTTCCCCAAAAATTCTCCCATGAATGTGACATCAGTGACGTAATCATTGACCAGATAATCATTTTTAAAGAAAATCTAAAGCAATAAAAAATTAAGCTCAATTTACATGCATACATAACTTTGTCATCAGTATTAGTGAAAACTGTCCAGTATCTCTATTTGGGGAAGAGTAGTTTAATCTGTATATTTTAAAGAAATGATGAGCTTTCAACCAAACCCAGAGGATACCTAAAATACTTTCAAGCCTCTCTACAAGATAATGTTATTTTAAGGATACATGCTCTGGGGCTGGGGTTGTGGCTCAGCGGCAGAGCGCTCGCCTTGCACGTGCGCGGCCCGGGTTCGATCCTCAGCACCACATAAACATAAATGCATTGCATTGTGTACAACTAAAGTAAATAAATAAATATTTAAAAAAAAAAAAAAAGGATACATGCTCTGAAACAGTCTCATAGGACAGCACCCCACTGAACCTTCTGAAACAAATCTTCCTTGAATGAGATTTAAAAATATTGGGGGTACAGCTCAGTGGTAGAGGCCCTGAGTTTCATCACCAATACCAAAAAATAAAACAAAAATAAAAACGCACTGAAGGTGAACTGAAATACACTTCCAACATAATAGTATCAACTAGCATATACTAGTATAGCTGCTTAAGTTATCAAAAGAGCAGATATCTAACTAGAAGTACTTGACTTGATCTGATCATCAAGTATTCTTTTTTTCTTTTGCTGGTGCTTAGGATCAAACCCAGGGCCTCATGCATGCCAGGCAAGCACTCTACCATTGAGCTACATCCCTAGCCCCAGGTATTCTTACAATAAACATTTTTTGGACCATGGGCTATGTCCTGTGAGTGCTACAAACACTGTCAACATTATAACCTTTTTCTCTTCCTGAAAGCAACATTTATAGTTCTCACAGTTGGGATCATCCCAAAACTAGACATATTCAACATCAATTTTATTATTTCCCTTCATTGGAAATAGATTAATTAACTTTTATATCTAAATTTCACTCTGGAATTTAATCATATGATATGTGCTAATAGGAGTACTAAGACATATTTTTTTAATCCACATAACTATACTGTAGTACTTTAAGGCCCTAAAATACATACATACATACCATATTGTCAATACACTGAAACTTCACTAAATGACAGAAGTCTGTAAGATTATTTTTTAACTTCAATAATGCATAGCAGACATAATCTTGTTCCCATAAATGTGTCTTTCGTATTTCCTTTTTTCAAGTACCAGGGGTACTTTACCACAGAGCTAAGTCCCCAGTCCTTTTTATTTTTTATTTTGAAACAGGGTCTCACTAAATTGCTGAGGCTGGCCTCAAACCTGAGATGGAAGGAAACCCCTGCCCTCAGTTACCCAAGTTGTTGGGATTAGAGGCATGCGCCATTATACCCAGCCCATTGCCTCTTTTTTAACACTGGGTTTCCCCATTTTGCCCACGTTGGTCTTGACATGTGTTCAAGGGATCCTCTCACCTTGGCCAAAACCACAGGCTTGGGCCACCATGCTCAGCTTCTATCATTTTAAATAAGATAGGGTAAAGAAACTGAAATTTGAAGACTTCAAATATCAGATATAGGGCTGGGGTTGTGGCTCAGCGGTAGAGCGCTCACCTAGCACGTGCGCAGCCCGGGTTCGATCCTCAGCACCACGTAAACATAAATGCATTTGCATTACACTGTGTACAACTAAAGCAAATAAATATTTTAAATATATATATATATATAGACTTGGGAGGCTGAGGCAGGAGGATTGCGAGTTCAAAGCCAGCCTCAGAGCCGGGCACGGTGGCGCACGCCTGTAATCCCAGCACTTTGGGAGGCTGAGGCAGGAGGATCGCGAGTTCAAAGCCAGCCTCAGCAATGGTGAGGCACTTAGCAACTCAGTGAGACCCTGTCTCTAATAAAATACAAAAAAGGGCTGGGGATGTGACCCAGTGGTCGAGTGCCGCTGAGTTCAATCCCCGGTACCAAAAAAAAAAAAAAATATATATATATATATATATATATATATAAAATCAGATATAAAACTCTTAGATTAAGAATTTGGATATTTCTTTTTAATTGGAGACTCTTGGTGTTCTTCTCTAAGTCCAAACATTAATTCCATTTAGTTTGCATATGCTAACGATTCGTTGGTTTCTTTGTTTTTTGTTGGGTTTTGTTTTCGTATTAGGTATTGAACCCAGGGGCATTTTACCACGAGCCACATCCCCAGCCCTTTATATTTTTTTTATTTTGAGACAGGGTCTCACTAAGTTGTTTAGGACCTCACCAAATTGCTGAGGCTGGCCTAGAACTTGCAATCCTGCCTCAGTCTCCCAAGTCAATGGAATTACAGGCATAGTCACTATTCCTGGCTATTGTTTTTAAGGTGAGAATCCTGAAACAAATGTCTTTCACTATTTCTCCTTGAAATATCCCAAAAATGTAAGAACTAAGTTAATAAACTTTATTTTTAACACCACTAATATCTGACAATTTATGGATATGTATCTCAGTGTTGTAAACTCTGCTCCCACTCATGTTAATCTATAGGGATGTAGCTGCAATAAATGATGAATTATTAAAGTTCTTAATACCATGTGGAGCCAGAGGTGTCATTAATGTGGTTGTATAGAACCATCAGGATGTAAATTACTTATACACGACAGGGTTTTGCTGCTATTGTTTTACAATACTAGGGATTAAACCCAGGAGCACTCAACCTCTTTTTATTTCTTATTTTGAGACAGGGTATGGCTAAATTGCCCAGGCTGGCCTGGAACTTTCGATTCTCCTTGCCTCAGCCTCCTGCGTCACTGGGACTACGGGCACCAGCTACCAACCAGCAATCACAACAATTTGCAGAGGAGAAAATCGAGAAAACAATTTGAATTAAAGATGCAGGGGTTTACTTCTACAAAAGTCATGTGTGTACACTTCTGAGTCATCCACAATCTTTTTTGTTCTCAAGAATCTATAGCAAAGGGTTGGGGGGGGCAAAACTAAAGAATTAAAAGGCCAACAATGCTTCAATTATTATTTATTATTATATATATTTTTTTTTTTGGTACCGGGGATTGAACTCAGGGGCACTCGACCACTGGGCCACATCCCCAGCCCTTTTTTGTATTTTATTAGAGACAGGGTCTCACTGAGTTACTAAGTGCCTCACCATTGCTGAGGCTGGCTTTGAACTTGTGATCCTCCTGCCTCAGCCTCCCAAAGTGCTGAGATTACAGGCGTGCGCCACCGCGCCCGGCTTGCTTCAATTATTTATCTAGCATAATGTGCCCTTTTATGAATGGAAATCCCCATCTTATTAGAATATAACTACATAATTTACTTTTAATAAAATTAAAAATTTACTTCAACCAGGCCAGGTACACTGTAATCCCAGTGACTCGGGTAGCTAAGGTAGGAGGATCCCAAATTCAAGGCCAGCCTCAGCAACTTTGTGAGGCCCTAAGCAACTTAGCAAGACCCTATCTTTAAATAAAAAAAAAAAAGGGCTGGAGATGTGGCTCAGTGATAAAAACATCCCTGAATTCAATATGGTGACCAAAAAACTACTACTACTACTAATTCTCAGGGTTACTACATAATCAACTACCATGCTGTGATTTATCATGCTAATGATCCAAGTATTCATGGGGTATAATGAACTAAACACAAGAATTTCTAATAATTCTTAAAATTCTATCTGCTTTTATAGGTTTGCTTTCCCTTTACCATTTTTAATATAACAGCTTTACACTAAAAGCTCTCACTTCTTGGAACTGTCAGCCTTCCTGTCTATAATGGCCTACTTTTTTTTTTGTTGTTGTTGTTGTTGCTTCTAATGGTCAGGCAAGGAAACCCCAACACCTGTGAGCACTGTCTGAATTAGAAGTAAATGAGATCTGAGTGAGAGTCCCCAAGAAGCATTTTTGCTCTATGGTTCAACTAAAGATAGCTGGAGACACTGGGTAAATATCTTCAGGATAAATAAAACTTGAAGAGTGCCTGAGGCATAACACTATTCCAAATTAAACATCCTAACTTTCATTTGTATTATTTGCAATACACTTTACAATACTTTTATATAAATCCAAAAACCTAAAGGTAGAAGAATATTTGAGATTTTTTTCTTAATTAAAGGGACATGTTTTATTTTTTCCATTATCTTTTCTTGGGTTAATGATTAAAGATCATTAAATGATTAAAAATACTGTTCCACTGGGGAATTCACCAACACATCAACAACAAAATAAGAAATTCTAGCCAGGCACAGTGGCGCATGCTTGTAATCACAGCAGCTCAGGAGGCTGAGGCAAGAGGATCAGGAGTTCAAAGCCAGCATCAGCAACAGGAAGGCGCTAAGCAACTCAGTGAGACCCCATCTCTGAATAAAATACAAAATAGGGCTGGGGATGTGGCTCAGTGGTAGAGTGCATGTCTAGCATGCATCAGTCCCTGGATTCAATCACAGGCCTACAGTTAAAAGGAAAAAGAAATCTTCCTACAGAACGTTTTCAGAATAATGTCATAAATTAACCAAATCAGGCTAATTATGACAAAGAAAAAATAACTACATTTCATAATCTGTAGTATATCTCAGAAAAACAGTAGAAAATAAAAACACTCTAGACAGTTTTCAGACTGATTTATGAAGTAGTAAATTCCACTTTGGAGCCCAAAGTCTGGCCCTCAAAGTTCAACTTACCAGAACTGAATCTATAGTGAGCCATAGCATATTATCTTACCCCAATCCATATCTGTCTTCCCTTCCCATTTAGAATAATTGTTCAAATTATTAGTGGAAGGCTGGGCGCGGTGGCACAGACCTATAATCCCAGCGGCTTAGGAGGCTGAGGCAGGAGAATCTCGGAGTTCAAAGCCAGTCTCAGCAACAGCAAGGTGCTAAGCAACTCAGTGAGACCTGGTCTCTAAATAAAATACAAAATAGGGCTGGGGATGTGGCTCAGTGGTTGAGTGCCCCTGAGTTCAATCCCTGGTGCAAAAAAAAAAAAAAAAAAAAAAAAAATAGTGGAACCAATGTAGTTGCTTATATAGAAAAATATACAGAAAGCTACAACATTTTCCATTATCATTAGTGAGCATTTTCTGAGTATCAACTGGGTTCACACCTTTGTATCACTATTTTACAATTAAGTTATAAAGATTTTTAGAAGTAGGGGCTGGGGTTGTGTCTCAGCAAAAGAGCCCTCCCCTTGCACGTGCGCGGCCCAGGTTTGATCTTCAGCACCACGTAAAAATAAAACACATTGTGTACAACTAAAGCAAATAAATAAATTTAAAAAAAAAAAGATTTTTAGAAGTGGATAGATATTAAAACAAATCATCATTTATGATGCTGATGGAGAAGGTATAATTACAAAGCCAAGCATCAGCTGGGTTTTTCATTATTAAAGTAATCCATCACTCCTTAATGCCCATAGTCTAACCTAGCACCAAGTCCAATATCTCCTCAAGCAAGCAACATTTATGGTATGCTCTTCCTGCTGCATCCTGCCAAGATGTTTATTATATAAGCAAATCATCATAATAAATTTGAAATAGATAAGTAAAAAAACAAAACATGTAAGAGAAACCCAAAATTAAGAAGCATTTAATTACAAATCTAGGTTTACCACAGTTCACTATTATTGCTCTATTTACAGTTTAAATTTAAATCACCACTAGTTATTCTGGCAGTTGTTACAAATGATTACAGTCTCTTTTTTCAGGAAAGGCTGGGGAAGAACAATAAAAGAAGAGGTAAAAAACACAATACACCCTAAAAAACTGGTTTACAAGTTAAGTTTACAGTAACTATTCCATTCTTCTGGTTTTGTCTCAAACATGAAATTAATCATTTGGATGGGTTGTAAAAACTTAAATTGCTTTTATTTGCATCAACTGAGCATCCTAACAGCTTTCATGACTGGAAAAATACAGAATAAATGAGTTGTGTCATTTACTTTGGCATAAAAAATATGACATAAGAATGTACTCAAAGTACTTTTTGAAAATGTTTTTGCTAAGGTCTAAATACGATGTGATCTTTTCTCCATTGGTTAAATGCCAGTTTTTCATTAGGCTAGAAGATCTTTAAAAAGTATATAGCTGCCGGGCGCGGTGGCGCACGCCTGTAATCCTAGCACTTTGGGAGACTGAGGCAGGAGGATCGCGAGTTCAAAGCCAGCCTCAGCAATGGTGAGGCACTTAGCAACTCAGTGAGACCCTGTCTCCAAATAAAATACAAAACAGGGCTGGGGATATGGCCCAGTGGGTGAGTGCCCCTGAGTTCAATCCCTGGTACCACAAAAAAAAAAAAAAAAAAAAAAAAAAAAAGTATATAGCTGCATGCAGTGGTGCACATGTAATCCTAGCTATTCGAGAGACTTAAGTGGGAGGACTGTAAGTGGTAGACCAACCCAGGCAACTTAGTGAGACCCTGTCTCAAAATAAAAAATTAAAAGGGCTGAGGATGAGCTGGGCACAGTGGCAAACACCTATAATCCCAGCTACTCAGAAGGCTGCGGCAGGAGGATCAAAATTCAAAGCCATCCTGGGCAACTTAGCAAGAACTTGTTTCAAAAATAAAATAAAAAGCAGCCGGGCGCGGTGGCACACGCCTGTAATCCCAGCACTTTGGGAGGCTGAGGCAGGAGGATCGCGAGTTCAAAGCCAGCCTCAGCAATGGCGAGGCACTTAGCAACTCAGTGAGACCCTGTCTTTAATAAAATACAAAAAAGGGCTGGCGATGTGGCCCAGTGGTCAAGTGCCCCTGAGTTCAATCCCCGGTACCACAAAAAAAATAAATAAATAAAATAAAATAAAATAAAAAGCTTCAGAATGTAGCTCAGAGGCAGAGCACCCTGGGTACAATCTCCAGTATCTCTCTCTCTCTCACATAAACACACAAAAGACTTACCCAGAGTTCTCCAATAGAAATTATGTATTTTATTTTAGAGACAAGGTCTCACTGAGTTGCTAAGTGCCTTTGCCATTGCTGAGGCTAGCTTTAAACTCGCAATTCTCCTGCCTCAGCCTTCCAAGTGCTGGGATTACATGTGTGTGCCACCACACCCAGCTTATCAATATAGGTTTTGAAAAAATAATATTGGATCCAGGTGTAAACTCCATGTAGAACACTTGCCTAATACACACAAGGCCTTGCATTAGAACTCCAGCATCTCAAAACAAACAAACAAAAAACACAATTAACAAATTTTGTCCACAATCATTATGTGCATTTGCATTTGAATCACTAGTACATTCAGAACATCACATGTATTTTATTTATTTATTTTAGAGTGCTAGGAATGAAACTCAGAGCCCTGCATATGCTAGGGAAGTGCTTTACCACTGAGCTATATCCACAGCCCATTGCATAAGTTTTAAAAATTCTAATTCACGGGCCGGGCATGGTGGCGCAGGCCTGTAATCCCAGCACTTGGGAGGCTGAGGCAGGAGGATCGCGAGTTCAAAGCCAGCCTCAGCAATGGCGAGGCACTTAGCAATTCTGTGAGACCCTGTCTCTAAATAGAATACAAAAAAGGGCTGCGAGTGTGGCCCAGTGGTCCAGTGCCCTTGAGTTCAATCCCTGGTACCACAAAAAAGAAAAAAACACAATCAGCCAGCCAGGTGTGGTGGTATAGGCCTGTAATCCCAGTGACTCAGGAGGCTGAGACAGGAGGATGGCAAGTTCAAGACTAGCCTCAGCAATTTAGCGAGGCCCTAAGCAACTTAGCAAGACCCTGTTTCAAAATTAAAAAAAAAAAAAAAAAAAGGGGGGGGGGGAGGTGGCTGGGGATGTAGTTCAGTGGTAAAATACCCTGGGTTTAATCGCCAGTCTAAAAAATAAAATAGCACAATCATGTCTTTTAATATTCTAAGAGTGCTTTAGCTAGTTTAAGACTTCCATCCAATTATATTTATGTAACAGAAATGCCCTTCAAAGTATTTCACTTCAACTGAAAATGTCAATTTCATTATAGGACATTTAAAATTTCTGAATGCCACTTGGCTTTACGCAATCTGTCTTGATTAAACAAAAATCAAACTCAGACACAAAAATAATCTTACATAAAATTATTTTTAATTATTGTTCAACTACCAGTGTAGGAACTTAGAAAGTAAGCCACATTTATTCAATTACAGCTACATGAAGGCGTGTTATTTTTAAACTTACGCTAGATGTATTCTGTCATAATCAGGTAGCTGTTCCAAGAATTTCTTTCTTTTTTTTTTTTAAATCTGGATTTTTAAAAAATATTTATTTATTTGCTTTTAGTTGTATACAATGCGTTTTTACGTGGTGCTGAGGATTGAACCTGGGCCGCACACTGCTAGGCGAGCACTCTACCGCAGAGCCACAACCCCAGCCCAAGAATTTCTTATAAAAAAGTACTTGGTACATACAAAGATGCTGTGCTAGGCTTAAATCAGACTACCCTACACACTGACGTGAGTTCCTTAACTTGAGTCAATACAACCAAAATTAACTACAGGTGGTTACTATAATAAAACAAATGAGGGATCGGAGTTGTAGTTCAGTGGTAAAGTACTTGCCTAGCATGTGTGAGGTACTGGGTTCAATTCTCAGCACTGCATATTAATAAATGAATAAAATAAAGAGGTCCATCAACAACTACACACACACACACACATATAAATTTGTTATTTTTTAAAAAATGAAATTATATTGCTGGTGCGGTGATGCACAGCTATAATCCCAGTGACTAGGGAGGCTGAGGCAGAGGATCAAAAGTTCAAAGCCAGCCTCAGCAATTTAGCAAGGCCCTAAGCAACTTAGAGAGACCCTGTCTCAAAATAAAAAGGATGTGGCTAAGTGGTTAAGCACACCTGGGTTCAGGGGGGGGAAAAAAAAGGAAAGAAACCATATTATTATATTACAATTCTGTTTACACTGGGTAAATTTTCTCAATAAATGTTTTTTTCCTACCTATGCTAACCTATATGCAAATATATATATACTTCTTAGCCTCTGCAACAGACCTTCTATTTGTATTCTACTTCCAATGAAAATCCAAGAGCCCCCATAATATTTTAATTGCCCCTCAAAATATTATTTTTAATGATGGCCCTTTTTTTCTTTTTTTTTTTTTTTGAAATGACTATTAGAAGTCTGTCAATTAATGATCGTGTTGCTCAGTAAGTGGCAGGGACATAACTGTATGCTGGTGGTTAAGAAACCTCATAATTACAGTTATTTAATATCTAACTTTTGTTCCCAATGCCACTACGCTGACTCAAGACTAATGACCTTTCCAAGTGCCACTGTATAATACAGGCCTGTCAGAATTAAAATGCAGCAGTGAGACTCCAGAATTATTCACTCAACCATCATACTTGTTTCTCATATGTAAACAAAGAAGCCTTATTCCTGGGTTCTACACCACAAGAAAACACAACGAAAACAAAGCACCATATCATTTTGGGAAAAAATTTACTCTTTCCCTTCTTTATAGTGAATCCTAAATCAGCTCAAGAATGCTACTTATAAAGATATTCTGGGTTAATCCTGGATCTCCTGATACATGATGAAGTTTTCAACCCTGTCAAGTATCAAAACTGCAACACGAAATAAAGCAACATATGAGAACTAGGGACAGAAGACAATTCATTTGTCTTGGGTGATCCTATTTATAAAATCACTTGCCTGTGGACCACTCAAGCTGAGGTACACAACAAATGATGCAGCCCACGAGGGATCCGCGCTCAACCCACCCCCCCAACCATTCCGCGTCCCAGAACCCTTGAGTACTTAACATTAAATATTCCAGCCCCAAGTCCTCCCCAGTGAGGAAATCACAGATTCCCTAGCCCTGAGAATCTCGACCTCAGTCTTCATTCAAGTCTCCGGAAACCTTAATACCGGCGTTCTTAAGACTCCCACCACCCAAGACCAAGTTCGCAACAACGGGACAGCAGTTTCTTTCACAACTCAAGGTACGCGACCACGCCCTCCAGTCCGCGGTGGAGGGGAGCTCGCCCTTCTCTGGGTCCCCCTGCTCAGCCACTCTACTCACAGGGTGGCGATGTCGGGGGGCAGCGGGCCCGACAGCGCCCTCCAGCTCGACGCTGGCAGCTTTCTGCGACTGCAGTCCAGCAAAGGAATGCGGCAGGAGCAGGGTGCAGGGCAGAGGCCCGCCCAGGCGACAGGCAGCAGGAGGACTGCCTGAGCGAGGAAGAGGAGCCAGGAAATGGGTCCGGACCGACACCCCGGGAGCTGCTCCTCCCGGACGCCTAGGGGCGCCGGCGCCATTTTCCCCTCGACCAGGACCGGCCGAGAAAAACCGCCAGGCAGAAAAGACGGCTCAGCGGAGGCTTTTGGCCGCTGTACGACCACCTGAAAGCCCCGGCTGTCGCCTGTACCCACTAAAAGCAGGCGACTGACAGATGCGGCGGGACAGCAGGGACAGCGGCTGAAGACAGACGGCTGAGGCCGTACGGACACCGCTTGCCCGCCCCGCCCCGCGACGCAACGTCTTCACGCACAGGACCCAGCCAATCTGCGCAAAAGGGTGAAGTTGCGTCGGGGGCGAGACCGGGGACCGCCCCGCTCCTTCAGGAGAAGGGTGTTAAGGTGTCCCACACTGCAGTGTCCCTCCGCAGTTCCGCTGCCGTTCCTCCGCTGGAGGGCGCAGTGGCTCCTTAAGAGGGAACCGTGGGGCAAAGCCACCACCCGAGTCTAACGTCCTCACTTCGGATTTGTCTACTTTAGTAGTACGAAAGGATCTTTCTTCTTCTTATCCTTCTTTTCTTTTTTGGGAGACTGGGTATCGAACCCAGTCAATACTTTGCCGCTAAAATACATCCTCAGCCCTTTTAATTTTTTGACAGGGTCTCGCTAAATTGCTGAGGCTGGCCTCGACTTGAGAGCCTCCTGTCCTGTCTCCCGAGTCGCTGGGATTACAGGCCTGCGGTACCGCGCCCGGTGATTTTTGGTTGCTTTTGTTTTTGTTTTTTCTTCCCTAGACCCCAGGAAAGGGGAATGACAGAGGGCAGACTTCCAAGCCGCAGATGCGAATGGACGGGAGTCTCCATCCTAGCTTCAGCCAGGTCCGCCACCAGAGCCGAGCTGGGGCCTCTTCTGCCCCCTGCAGTTTGTCTGCTGCGCGTGCTGTCCTGCTGGTGGCAGGCAGTTCGCACTCTCCAAACGCCAAGCTTGTAATCACTGTCTGTTGAGGGTCTATAGCTTCCTGAAGACAGGGCCCCGTTTATTCATTTGCGCTTTTCCAGCTTCTGTTGTAGCTCAGAGTTCAATAAATGCTGAACTCCAAGCATCTACATGTCCCTAAAGAAAAAATACTCTTCTTCGGTTTCAGAGGGTGGTGTTCTCCGTATACACCTTCAGGAAAACAAATAGGACAGGTAGATAGAGAGTATTTATCAGTCAACAAAATGAAGGCTGTGAGGAAATTTTTTATTTATCCCGAAGCAGATGCTATAGAAAAATTACTGAGAACAGTGAAGTCTTGCTACCTTATGCCAACTATTGAACGTTATGAATAAAACTTTAATAATAAATGCTTTTCGAAGAGCATTTGCACCTGTTGCCTTGATTGGTCCCTCAATGACTGTGACCTTGAGTTATTGCCGATAAGGAAACAAGCCCAGAGTGGTTAAGAAGTTACCCAAAGCCACGCAGGGTTGGTAATAGCTCGGGTTTTCTGAGTTGTAAATTAAAAACCTGAGAAGGCGCCCGGCATGCCTGTTATCCCAGCTATTCTGAGTGCTGAGACCAAAAAAAAAAAAAAAAAAAAAAAAAAAGGAGAATTGGAGACCAGCCTGGGAAATTAGCAAGACCCTGTCTCAAAAAATAAAGCCGGTTGCAGTGGTGCACACTGTAACCCAATGGCTCGGGAGCTTGAGGCGGGATTCCAAATTCAAGGCAAGTCTCAGCAATTAAGCAAGTTGCTGTCTCAAAATAGAAAGCAAAAGGGACTGAGGATTAGCTCAGTGGTAGGTTGCCACTGGATTCAATCTCCAGTACCAAATACATAAATAAGTAAATTTTCAAAAAATAGAGGTTGGGGCAGAGTGCTTGCCTAGCACGCGTGAGGCACTGGTTGGATCCTCAGCACCACATAAAAATAAACAAAGGTATTGTGTCCATCTAAAAAATTTTTTTAATAAATAAGTAAAAGATAATAAGGGCTGTGGGGGTAGCTCAGTGACAAGAGCACCCATGGATTTAATCCCCAGTACCAAAAAGAAGAAGAAGAAGAAGAAGAAGAAGAAGAAGAAGAAGCAGCAGCAAAGAGAGCCTACAGTTCATTACATTGTCAATTCATTACATAAAGTAAAAGGAGAAAATCACACACCTATGTGAATGTATAAAATATATATGATGTAGGGCATTGTGGCACACACCTGTAATGCCAGCGACATGGGAGACTGAGACAGGAGGATATCAAGTTTAAAGCCAGCCTCAGCAACTCAGGTAGGCCCTAAGCAACTTAGCAAGACTCTGTCTCAAAAAAAAGGGCTTGGGATGTGGCTTAGTGGTTAAGTGCCCCCGGGTTCAATCCCTGGTGCCTGCCCCCATATATATATATATATACACACACACACACATACATATATGACATAGTATGCTACACTAATATGATACCATATTAACTATGTCATTCATACTTTTTTTGCAAAAAGAAAAAAGGCAGGGCTGGGATTGAGGCTCAGCGGTAGAGTGCTCGCCTAGCAGGTGCGTGGCCCAGGTTCGATCCTCAGCACCACGTAAAAACAACGGCATTGTGTACAACTAAAACAAATAAATAATTTTTTTTAAAATAAAGAAAGAAAGAAAAAAGGCAATGGTCATATTTTAAAAAGTAAAAATATAGAACTTGCTGTACCAGATTTCAAGATTTTAAAGCTACTGTAATTACAAAGTGTAGTATTGCCCCCAGGGAAAGCTAAATAGACTTTTGGTGTATATCAGAGACTTAACTAGATATTTGATTTATGACTCTGGCAGAATTTCAGAACAGTGATGAAAGGATAGACTTCTTTTTATTAAATGAAGATAAGTTCATTTAGATAGCCAAGTTGAAAAAAATCAATTGACTCCTTTCTCACACCACATACAAAAATCAATTCAAAACCTAAAAATGAGCTGGCATGGTGGTTGATTGCCTGTAATTCCAGCAACTCAGGAGGCTGAGGCAGGAAGATCACAAATTCAAAGCCAGCCTCAGCAATTTAGCAAGGCCCTAAGCAACTTAGGGAGATCTTGTCTCAAAATAAAAAATAAAAAGGGCTGGGAATGTGGCTCAGTAGTTAAGTACCCCTGAGTTCAATCTATAGTAACAACAACAACCAAGAAAAAAAAAAACCTAAGGATGATATAAAAAACCATGAAGCTTTTTTTTTTTTTTTTTGGTGGTACCAGGGATTGAACTCAGTGGCACTCGACCACTGGGCCACATCCCCAGCCCTTTCTTGTATTTTGTTAGAGACAGGGTCTCATTGAGTTGCTAAGTGCCTCACCATTGCTGAGGCTGGCTTTGAACTCATGATCCTCCTGTCTCAGCCTCCCAAAGTGCTGGGATTACAGGCGTGCGCCACCGCGCCCGGTGGGCCTTTATTTTGTTAATTTATTTATATGTGGTGCTGAGAATCGAACCCAGTGCCTCACACATGCTAGGCATGTGCCCTACCACTGAGCCACACACAACCCCAGCTCCTCCTGTGTTGCTTTTTTTTTTTTTTTTTTTTTTTTTTTTTGTATCAGGGATTGAACTCAGGGGCACTTGACTGCTGGGCCACATCCCCAGCCCTTTTTTGTATTTTATTAGAGACAGGGTCTCAGTGAGTTGCTAAGTGCCTCTCCATTGCTGAGGCTGGCTTTGAACTCGCGATCCTCCTGCCTCAGCCTCCCAAACTGCTGGGATTATAGACATGCGCCACGAGCCTGGCCTAAAAAGAAGTTGAAAATCAAGAAATCAAAATTTGATCGAAGCCGGGCGCGGTGGCGCACGCCTGTAATCCCAGCACTTTGGGAGGCTGAGGCAGGAGGATCGCGAGTTCAAAGCCAGCCTCAGCAATGGCGAGGCACTTAGCAACTCAGTGAGACCCTGTCTCTAATAAAATACAAAAAAGGGCTGGGGATGTGGCCCAGTGGTCTAGTGCCGCTGAGTTCAATCCCCGGTACCAAAAAAAAAAAAAAAAATAATAATAATAATAATAATAATAATAAACAAAGTTAAAAAAAGGTTATGGGCTCTATGGAGAGAATGTGGGGAGTGTATGCATTGTTGGGAAAGAGAGAGAGGGAAGAGGGGGAAAAGGAAGAGAACAATTGAGAGAGAGAGAGAGAGGAGGCACCATGGCCCATGCCTATAATCCCAGCAAACTGCAGGAGCTGAGGCAGGAGGATCACAAGTTCAAAGCCAGCCTCAGCAACTTAGCAAGACCCTGTCTCTAAATAAAATACAGAAAAGGGCTGGGGATGTAGCTCAGTTGGTAGAGTGCTTGCCTCACCAGCACCACAAATAATAATATAAAATAAAATATAAAAAAGGGCTGGGATAAGGCTCAGTGGTAAAGCACCTCTGGGTTCAATCTCCAGTACCAAAAAGAAAAGAGAAGCCCGGTGCGGTGGCGCACGCCTGTAATCCCAGCACTTTGGGAGGCTGAGGCAGGAGGATCGCGAGTTCAAAGCCAGCCTCAGCAATGGCGAGGCACTTAGCAACTCAGTGAGACCCTGTCTCTAAATAAAATACAAAAAAAAGGGCTGGGGATGTGGCCCAGTTGGTCTAGTGCCGCTTGAGTTCAATCCCTCGTACCACACACCAAAAAAAAAAAAAATAATAATAATAATAATAATAATAATAAACAAAGTTAAAAAAAGGTTATGGGCTCTATGGAGAGAATGTGGGGAGTGTATGCATTGTTGGGAAAGAGAGAGAGGGAAGAGGGGGAAAAGGAAGAGAACAATTGAGAGAGAGAGAGAGAGGAGGCACCATGGCCCATGCCTATAATCCCAGCAAACTGCAGGAGCTGAGGCAGGAGGATCACAAGTTCAAAGCCAGCCTCAGCAACTTAGCAAGACCCTGTCTCTAAATAAAATACAGAAAAGGGCTGGGGATGTAGCTCAGTTGGTAGAGTGCTTGCCCTCACCAGCACCACAAATAATAATATAAAATAAAATATAAAAAAGGGCTGGGGATAAGGCTCAGTGGTAAAGCACCTCTGGGTTCAATCTCCAGTACCAAAAAGAAAAGAGAAGCCCGGTGCGGTGGTGCACGCCTGTAATCCCAGCACTTTGGGAGGCTGAGGCAGGAGGATCGCGAGTTCAAAGCCAGCCTCAGCAATGGCGAGGCACTTAGCAACTCAGTGAGACCCTGTCTCTAAATAAAATACAAAAAAAGGGCTGGGGATGTGGTTGAGTGCCCTTGAGTTCAATCCCTCGTACCACACACCAAAAAAAAAAAAAAAAAGAAAAGAAAAGAAAAGAGAATTCAATTTCTACCTCCAGAGGGGGAAGCAACACCCCATGAAAGGGCTGGAGTTGTGGCTTAGCACAGCCTAGCATTGTACAAGGCCCTGGCTTCAATCCCAGCGCTCCAAAAACAAACAAACAAACAAAAAAAAAAAAAAAAAAATGACATACCGTTTTTATATTCCTATAAGCTTGTAGACAAGCCTCTTTGCAATTCAGATTTTTGTTGGCTTTTTTTTTTTTTTTTTGGTACTGGGGATTGAAACCCAGGGACAGGTTACCATTGGTTTTTTTTTTGTTGTTGTTGTTGTTGTTGTTTCCAGTGGGGGAGTACCAGGGATTAAACTTGGGGCACTTTAGCACTGAGCTACAATTTGAGCCTAAAATTTGTGAATGTTCTGCCTTAACCTCCAGAGTCACTAGGTTTATAGGCATGCGCCATCGTCCCTGGCTGTGATTCGGTTTTGACTTAGTCTTCTGCCTTCCCTACATGGTAATTTTTTTTTTTCAAGTTATCCTTAAACATAAAGCAATGAGCTGTTAAATTTCATCAAGTATCAGAATCAGTTGGAGGGCTACTAATATACAGATTAAGGAGATGGTCCTCAAAAGTTTCTGATTCAGTAAGTCTCCAGTGTAACATGAGAATTTGCCTTCTAACAAGTTCCCAGGTGATGCTTAAGTGCTGTTCCATGGACCACATTTTGAGACCTACAGTAAAGTCTGTCATACATATCATATGTATTTTTTTAATATATATTTTTGGTTGTCAATGGACCTTTATTTTTTATTCATTTATATGCAGTGCTGAGATTGAACCCAGTGCCTCACACATACTAGCCAAGCACTCTTCCAGTGAGCTACAATCCTAGCCCCATAATATATACCTTTATGGGCTGGGGATATAGCTCAGTTGGCAGAGTGCTTGCCTAGTATCACAAAAGGCCCTGGGTTCAACCCCAGTGCCACCAAAACAAAACAAACAAACAAACAAACAAAATCATATGTATTTTTGTGATTGTGGGGAATTAAGAAACAATGCAGTGAAAGAAAACATGGAGCTGGGTGTGGTGGCACACATCTGTTAATCCCAGCAACTGGGGAGGCTGAGGCAGGAGGATAGAAGTTCAAAGCTAGCCTCAGCAATGTAGTAAGACCCTGTCTCAAAACCAAAAACTGAAAAGAACGGGGGGGGGGGGGGGTATAGCTCATTGGTAGAGTACGCCTGGGTTCAATTCCCAGAACCATTAAAAAGAAAGAAAGGAAGGAAGGAAGGAGAAACGTGGCAGCCTTCTTCCAATTCTCTTTGGGCCCAGGCCAGCACAGAAGCTCATAATTCTAGGTGGTGATTAGGAGTGTTGACAGTGTAGCAGTTAGGAGCCAAAGGTCAGCAGAATGATTGTGATATGAACCCTTTTCCCAAAACACATGCCCGAAGAGATAGATGCCATGTAACCAGTTGGGAAAATGACCGACTTCTCATCAAGCAATGCCCCCTCACCCCAGTTTCATCCTTAGAAAATGTGGCAGGGGAGTGCTGAAACTGCTCACCTACCATCTGTACCTAATCAACCTAAGCTGCTTGAGTTCCTGAGCTAACCTGCAGGGAGTCCCACTTTATTGTTTCCAGCTATCTGGGCCACTCCCCAGACATGCTCCTTTATCCTTTCAAGAAATGGGGGGAGAGGCAAGCGTGGTGGCGCATGCCTGTAATCCTAGCACTTGGGAGGCTGAGGCAGGAGGATCGAGAGTTCAAAGCCAGCCTCAGCAATGGCGAGGCACTTAGCAACTCAGTGAGACCCTGTCTCTAATAAAATACAAAAAAAAAAAAAAAAGGGCTAGGGATGTGACCCAGTGGTTGAGTGCCCTTGAGTTCAATCCCCAGTACCAAAGAAAAAAAAAAAAGAAAGAAATGGGGGGGAGGGAATGAGCTCTCACTTGAATGAGGCACTTATGATGATTTAATAGGCTCTTGGGAACCTCAGAGTTTGGTTATTCTCAGCAATCAGCAGAGCACTCGTGCGTTTCTGGGCCCTTCAGCCTCACCCTGATCACTAGTCTTCTAGGCAGGGAATGTACCCACAAACCTTTAGTTGACTAAAAGCCCAGGAACTTGCGTGTGTGCGTGCCGGCATGCATGTGTTTGTGGGTGCCCGAGGGGAGCTGAAGGTCAGGGCATGGAAGAAGGCCAGAGGCCTCAGGCTGGTCATTATCTCCAGGCCAGAGCCTTTCTGTCCCTGAAAAGGACCCTGATGTTCTGCCAAACAGATAGAGTCATTCTAATAAAGTTCTCACTGATTATCCTCATGATGTCCCAGGAGACCTGAGCCCAGGGAGGTCCATCTGCTGCCAACCATGGTTCCGTGTTCCACTCCCCTGTGGAAATGAGAGATGTCCCTGAAGCTCCCCATCATCTCACTTCTACAGAATAATGCCTATCCTTAAGGGACCCTGATCCTGGGGCTGAACTGCTATGAGAGCAACAACTTCTTAATTGGACTAATGAGAGGCCCCCAGGGCAGGGAGAGAAAGAGAAGCCTGCCTCTATTCCAGGCCTTTTACTATTTTACATGCATTACCTCAATTCATCTTCACAAGGTCCATATGAGAGGGGAATCCTTATATTCTTTTTTTTTTTTTTTTTTTTTTTTTGGTACTGGGGATTGAACTCAGGGGCACTCGACCACTGGGCCACATCCCCAGCCCTTTTTTTTTTTTTTTTTTTTTGTATTTTATTAGAGACAGGGTCTCACTGAGTTACTAAGTGCCTCGCCATTGCTGAGGCTGGCTTTGAACTCGCGATCCTCCTGCCTCAGCCTCCCAAAGTGCTGGGATTACAGGCGTGCGCCACCGCGCCCGGCTCTTATATTCATTTTTGCTAGCACCTGAACGCAGACAATCCCACTCTGGATTCTTTTTTTTTTTTTTTTTTTTTTTTAGTACTAGGTATTGAGTACTATCACTGAGTTACATCCCCAGCCCTTTTTTATTTTGAGACACGTTCTCACCAAGTTGCTGGAGTTGACCTAGAACTTGCAATCTTCCTGCCTCAGCCTCCCGAGGACCTGGGATGACAAGTGAGTGCCACCACATCTTGCTGTGGAGTCCCAAGATTTTCTTTTTTCCTGATGAATTCCAGCTTTTATTTTATTTATTTATTTATTTATTTATTTATTTATTTATTGGTACTGGGGATCAAAACTCAGGGGCACTCGACCACTGAGCCACATCCCCAGCCCTTTTTTGTATTTTATTAGAGACAGGGTCTCATTGAGTTGCTAAATGCCTTGCCATTGCTGAGGCTGGCTTTGAACTCGTGATCCTCCTGTCTCAGTCTCCCAAGTGCTGGGATTACAGGCGTGCGCCACCTGCCCAGCTAAATTCCAGCTTTTAATTATTAAAATCTAGGTAATGCATTTTTGTAATTTAGAATAGAGCCCAGACACTTAACAGTGCCATTGTCATGGGTGATAGGAAATGAGGCAAAACACATAAACAAAGGTAATACCTTCTGAGCACTCCTCTAGGTCAGGTAGACAGTACCAAGGTTTTGTTTCTTTCTTCCTCTCTTCCTTCCTTCCTTCCTTCTTTCTTTCTTTCTTTCTTTCTTTCTTTTCTTTCTTTCTTTCTTTCTTTCTTTCTTTCTTTCCTTCTTTCTTTCTGAGAATGAACCCAGGGGCAGTTAACCCACTGAGCCACATTCCCAGCCCTTTTTAAATATTTTTTTAGAAACAGAGTCTCGCTAAATTGCTGAGGCTGGCTTTGAACTTGCTATCCTTCTGTCTCAGTCTCCTGAGCTACTGAGATTACAGACATCCACCACTGTGCCCAGCTAGCACTAAGCTTTTAAAGGCAGCAGCACCTCCAACCCTATAAGGTGGGAATGTTTAATTTTTTCCCTATTTTATGAAAAAGGAAACTTAAGACTCAGAGGTGAAGTGATTTGTCTAAAAATCACACAACTAGGAAGTGTCCAAAGGGAGATTGCATATCCATCTGCCTGACTCCACACTGGACTTCTTACCTTAATTCATCACCTCTCTTTTCAGGAATCTGCCTCTATCATGAGCTCCTACAGGCGTCTTGCTTAAGAGAATGGTGAGACACTCTATTTTCCCATAGAGGAAGCTCCAGTTTGACATAGGGGAATCAGAATGGCTTTGCAATTTAGCCTGTGGAACTGAAACGCTCAGCAAATAGGGAGGGAGAGAGGCGTTGCCAGGACATGGGGCAGAAAGCTTGTTACATGCAACTGCTAGGATTCCTTCAACTCAACCCAAATCCAACTCACTGCCAGATACAGGAAGAAGCGTGAAGGAGTGGTTAATAGCATGACGTTTTCCTTAACATTTTGAGGTTTGAATTGTTTTCTACTGTCAGCAAGGCCAACAGGGTAATCTGTACTGGCAACTTCGTCCTTCCTGTTTGTCCTCCTGAAGCAGTTCCAGATGACCAGCCACTGGGAACCTGCTGCTGAAGCAGCTGGTGATGGACTAAAAAACAGCACGAGGAGAGCCTGCAGGCAGAGGTCAGTGCCCTCATGGGACTGAGAGCCACCTTGTAGAGAGGAGCTGAGAATTAAGGACACATGAGCACAGCTGATGTGTGCATAGCTAACTATTCTCTGCCCTGGGCTTATTTTATTTTTTGCAAAAATAAATAATTATAAATGATCATAGGCAAGTTCAAACTATACAGAAAAAATATAAAGTAAAAAGTGAAATTTTCCCTTCCAGACACTACCATCAACCAGGGTTATAGCCTCTGCTAAACATTTATTGCCTATGTTTAGTAACTTTTTCTGTACAAATCTTGGTGTAAATATGAGCTTGAGGTTTTATTTATTTATTTTTATCTATTACAAAATGGAATTCATATGCTGACCTCTCCTTTGAAAACAATCTCTCCAAAATCTTTTGCCAGTTTATGCTCTCACCAATAGCATGTAAAATGTGAGGCTGGGAGTGTGGCTCAATGGTAGAGCAGTGGCATGTGTAAGACCCTGGGTTCAATGCCCAGTATTGGAAAAAAAAGCATATGCTAAAAATGCCTCTGCTAGGGCTGTAGCTCAGTGGTAGAGCACTTGCCTAACATGTGTGAGGCCCTGGGTTCAATCCCCACCACCACATAAAACTAAATAAACAAAAATAAAGGTATTGTGTCCATCTCCAACTAAAAAAATATATATTTTTTAAAAATGCCTCTGCTACTCTTCCAACTCTCCCTTTCTTTTTGACCTTTTCCCAGCATCCTATTACATTCACAATCTCTGACCTATGCTCATTACACAGAATTCCAGGTGTATTAGTAGATAAGAAATAGGGGAGAGGAATTCAGGGCTTATCAACAGGGATATGCAGAAACACAACATTACTCTGTAAAAGGTGACACCAGTGCCATATGCAGTAGCACACACCTGTAATCAATCCCAGCAGCTCAGGAGGTTGAATTGAGGCAGGAGGATTGCAAGTTCAAAGTCAGCCTCAACAACTTAGCGAGTCCCTAAGTAAGTTAGGGAGACCATGTCTCAAAATTTAAAAAAGGGCTGGAGATGTGATTCAGAGGTAAAGCACCTCTGGGTTTAATCCCCTACTACAAAAAAAAAAGGACACCAGCACATTGTGTACATTTACTAGAGTTCATTTGTACAAATCATTAGCTGGGAAAGAGAAATATATGGGCAAGACTCCTTCCTGAGTCTGAGGTTTCATTGGATCCTCAGATAATCCTCAGAAAAAAGCAAGCACTGTCTCCCTGTTTACAGATGGTTAAAAGGAGATTGTACAAATCTGGGTGTAAGTTTACAGAGTAGTCAAAAGTAGAACTCTAAATCACTGTTCTCTCCCCCTCTATCACGTCCACAACTTTTATATATGTGTAAAACAAGGTGCGTGTATATATAGAGACATAAACTCCAAGTGTACAATATGTAATTTGTGAACACATATTTAGATCATGCCCCATTTTGCACATGTGGATATATACTAAGTGTAATCTGAGAGTGTGCAATACAATGTATATAAAATGTGGTAGATGATACAGAAGGCACCAAGAGGTGGTTTAAAACTAAACTACACTTAAATGTGACCTGGCAGGCCCTGACAAATACATAGGTGTGTCTGGAACTAAAGAAGTTTGGGCAATGTTGAATTGTAAATGAAATCTCTTATAGTCATGGTTCTGAAACAATGTTTAACAGGGGTTATATGTGCAGGGAGTTTGGGAGTAAGACACACATAGATTCAAGTCCTCTGTGTATGTGTGCACGTGTGGCTGGAGATTTAACCCAGGGCCTCTTGCATGCTATGCAAACACTCCACCACTGATCTACACCCCCAACCCCTCAAGTCCTCTATTAACCACATACTAGATGTGTGTTCTTGGACAACTAAGTTAAATTCTCTGGACTTTGGTTTTATCTTTCTTTAAAAAAAAAAGTAGTTTAATATGGACAGAATGTCTTTATTTTATTTGTTTATTTTTATACAGTGGTAAGGATTGAACCCAGTGTCTCACACGTGCTAGGCAAATGCTCTGCCACTGAGCTACAGCTACAGCCCAACTTTGGTTTTTTCATTTGTGAAAAAGTGATAATATTCTCTTTTTCATAAGATTGTTGGGTGAGCCGGGTGTGTAATCCCAGCACTTGGGAGGCTGAGGCAGGAGGATCGCCAGTTCAAAGCCAGCCTCAGCAATGGCAAGGCACTTAGCAACTCAGTGAGACCCTGTCTCTAATAAAATAAAAAAAAGTGCTGGGGATGTTGTCAGTGGTCAAGTGCCCCTGAGTTCAATCCCTGGTACCAAAAAAAAAAAAAAAAAAAAAAAAAAAAAAAAAAAAAAAAAATTGTTGGGTGAATGAAATGAAATAATGTCTGTATTATAACTCTCAGTATACCTAGAACACATAAATCTAAACTAGTTACTATTTTTATAATGTTTCCTGTTAGTTTAGTCTATTTTCTGTTGCTATAACAAAATACCCCAAACCAGGTAATTTATAAAAAATAGAGGCTTATGTCAGATACCATGGTGCACACCTATAATCCCAGCTACTCAGGGAACTTTAAGAGCATGATACAGGCATTTGGCAAGGACCTTCTTGATGCATCATAACATTGCAGAGGACACCACATGGAGAGACAGAGCAAAGGAGCCAGAGAGAGCTCACTTTGTTATAAAAGTCACTTCCACAATACCCCACTAATCCATGAGTGCATTACTCCATTCATGTGGACAGACCCTGTGACCCAATTGCCTCCTAAAGGTCCCAACCCTCTAATACTATTAATACATGACTTTGGAGATTAAGTTTCCAACACATAAAATTTGGGGGACACATTTAAACCATAGCATCTGTATTGCTATTTTTTTTTTTTTTTTTTTTAGATTCAACATAGTTTAGTTGTACATAAAACTAAGCATAAGACTGAAGAAGTAACAAGAATAAAATACTAAAGCAGTGGTTCTCAGTCTTTGGTACCCATTAGAATTACCTGATATGCTGAAAACAAAATACTGATGTCTAGGCTAATGAAATCAGAATCTCTAAAAGTGTCAAGAATTGCTGGACTAAGAGTGTGAAGTTTTCAGAGCCGGGCGTGGTGGCACACACCTGTAATCCCAGCACTTGGGAGGCTGAGGCAGGAGGATCAGGAGTTCAAAGTCAGCCTCAGCAATGGCGAGGCACTTAGCAACTCAGTAAGACCCTGTCTGTAATAAAATACAAAAAGGGCTGGGGATGTGGCCCAGTGGTCGAGTGCCTCTGAATTCAATCTCTGATACCAAAAAAAAAAAAAAAAAAGAGTATGAAGTTTTCAGACCTACTGAAATGAATGAGGTTATGTGAAAATCAAGGCTTTAGTGAATGCTCTGAATCTTGGTTATATGACACAGAGGATGGCTGTTGATTAATTCCACTTTCTAAGTAATTCTGTTTTTCATCTGGAGATCCATGGAGTTCTGGGGAAGTTTACTTAAGGGGTCAATCAGGAGACCCCTAATGGCCAAGATAATCATTGCATTTTATTCTCTTCCTCTGTAATTGGTTTAAAGTGTGCTTGTGACCAAAGCTGTTGTAATCAGGGTGATTCTCAGAACTGTTATTAGGAATACTAGGATGAAGATTCAGTCTTTTTTGCAGGGAACAATTGTGCATACCTATAATCCCACGATTCAGGAGGCTAAGGCAGGAGGATTGCAAGTTTGAGGCCAACTTCAGCAAGTTAGCAAGACCCTGTCTCAAAATAAAAAAAAACTAAAAAGGGCTGGAGATGTTGGTCAGTGGTTAAGCGGCCCTTGGTTCAATATCTGATATCCTCCCTCCCAAAAATCTTAGGTTCTCCACATTTTAGTGAATGAAGTGAAAGCACACCAGCAGCATCCCTGTAGCTCTGACCCTGTTGTTCTGCTCACACTTTCCATGACTCACTAGCCATGGCCCCTCACAAACTGGTTCCTTTCTTATTCCCCACTGTAACATCTGATTCTCTTGCAAACTATGTACTTTTCCCAAAATCTGACATGTTTCAGGTTCCATTCTCCCATGCCTCTGTGTGTGTGTGTGTGTGTGTGTGTGTGTGTGTGTGTGTGTGTGTTACTGGGGATTGAACTCAGGGCCTAAAACATGGTAGGCAAGTACTCTACCACTGAGCTGCATCCCCAGCTCTTTATGACAAGGTCTCATTCAATTCCCAAATTGGGCTTGGATTTGCGAACCTCCCACCTCAGCCTCCTGAGTAACTGTGATTACAGGCATGTGCCATCCCATGCCTTTTGTACAGGCAATTTCCTTTGCCTGGCATACCCTTCCCTCTTCTCCAAGCAGCAAATCTCCCCTATCCTTTCAGACCCAACTCAAATGTCAAGAGGTGGGGGACCTTCTTTGCTCTTTTTATGGCATTTGACCTACACTGTATTACAGTGCTCATCACATGGTAGTATCACCGCGTTTCTGTACCGGTATCCCCCACCAGACCTCAAGAGCAGGGTCTATTAACTTTTTCATTTCAGTACATTCGAGAAGCAGTATAGAGTGATGGTTAAGTAAACTGGTTCTGGAAGATTAAAATTCCAGGTTTAGGGCACTTGTCTAGCCCTGGATTTGTCCCCAGCATTGAAAAAGGAAAAAAAGAAAGAAAAAGAAAAATACAGCTCTACAACTTATTAACTCTGTTACCTAAGGTAAACTCTTTAACTTCTCTTTGCCTCAATTTCCTCATCTGTAAAATGGGAATTAAAAATAATACCCATAGGGAAGGGAAGAGGGGAAAAAAATTCCATAGCCTAGATACTATTAGGATTAAACAAGATATTCCATCTGAAGTTCTCTAGCGGAGCACTTAGCCCAGGCTAGTTATTATGGTGATAATTACAGTGACAATGACTACAGCAACAACAATTAGTATCCACTCTCCTGCCTTGAATGTTTTAAGTGCTAAGTAACAAGTTTTACATTGTTGAAAGTGAACAATGACCAGATTTCTTAACCTAATGACACCTAATTTAATCCCAAAGAGGTAAAAAGCTATTCTTGGATTACTGCTGAGTCCTAGGGACTTTGACCCTAAGGAAGGAGGAACACAGGGAACCTTTGAGAAAGCTTACAGCTCAGCCTTTGCAGTTCTCAGTAATTAGGCCACTTCTGAACATTCCTGAGAGAGTCTTTTCTGTTCTACATATAACCTATTTTGAAGTTTTCCCAAATCCATTGATTTTGGACTTCAAAGCAGATTGATTTATTTTTTTTGCCCATGTGAATAGTTTTATTTTTTAAACTTTTTTTTTTCCCCTTTTCTTTCTTTTTCCTTTTTGTTCACTGGGGTTGAACCCAGGGATATGTACATGCTTCCGCAAGAGCTCTACCACTGAGCTATGTCCATGCCCCTCTATTAATTTTCAAACTTGATAATTTAAAATTTGTCAAGTATTTGGGTTATAGTTTCTTGAACCTGTTGAAAACAAATAATAGCATGTTAATATCTAGCGAAGTTTCAATATATTGGAGCTAGGGTGTAGCTCAGTGGTAGAGTGTCCCTGAGGTCAATCCCCAATATCACAAAAAATAAAAAAAGAAGGCTAGGATTGTGGCTCAGCAGTAGAGCGCTCACCTAGCATCTGTGAGGCCCCTAGGTTTGACCCTTAGCACCACATAAAAATATATAAATAAAATAGCCGGGCGCAGTGTCACACGCCTGTAATCCCAGCACTTTGGGAGCCTGAGGCAGGAGGATTGTGAGTTCAAAGCCAGCCTCAGCAATGGCGAGGCACTTAGCAACTTAGTGAGACCCTGTCTCTAAATAAAATACAAAAAAAAGGGCTGGGGATGTGACCCAGTGGTCGAGTGCCCCTGAGTTCAATCCCCAGTACCACAAAAAAAAAAAAAAAAAAAAAAATATATATATATATATATATATATATATATATATATAGATAGATAGATAGATAGATAGATATAGATAGATAGATAGATAATAAAGGTATAAAAAAAGAGAGAAATTAGAAAAAAGGAGGAAAAAAAGAAAAAAATCATCGGGTACACAATATTAAATAAATGCTTGTTTTATTACTTGTTTGCCCATGGTATTAGTGTGTGTAGCTGACCTTGGGGAAGGTGAAGGGATTTGTGTTGTAGGAACACAAACACTCAAAAGTTCATTTGACCATCTTTTCCCCCCTAAAGCCTGCTTTGCTTACCTAATTTTCAGATGCCTCTTCCTTTGCCACCCCCACAAACTCAGTTCCTCTCACTCTGTTCTGTATAACAACCGACCTCTCTACCCAGAATTCAACCCAGGCCTTTGTTACAGATCCAGCCTCGAATTTGTGCATTGCTAGCCTGTGAACACTTTCCCCCACATCCTACCTCTCAGGGCCACTTAGAAATATCATCCTCTCCTCTTCTTCAATAGCCATTGGATAAAGCAGGGACCAAGACAGATTTATTTTCCCACCAACTTGTATTTTGTCACCTCCCTTAGAAGTAAAAAGCAACAACAATCAATTCTTATTTTAAACAGCAACTTAAATTATTGGGACTTATACAGTTTAAATACATGTTTGAAACACATTTAAACATACTAAGTATGTTTAATGTATTATATTTCATTGCTGTGTTGCCTATGTCTTTTTTTTTTGGCAGGGGGTAGTGGGAGTTAAACCCAGAAGTTATCTATCACTGAGCTACAACTCAACCCTTTTATTATTTTGAGATGGTCTCACTAAGTTGCCCAGGCTGGCCTCAAACTTGTGATCCTTCCACCTCAGCCTCCTAAGTTGCCAGAATCATAGGTGCGTGCCACTGTGCCTGGCTAGTCTTAGTATTTTAATGTCTAATATCTATGAAAAGTGACATCCTTCATACTAATCTGGATTTCCTAATTCTGAGAAAAAGGTCAGGAAGGATGTGGCTAGTTCATTCGCCCACAAATATAGCACTGAATCTGCCTGGGGGAAGGGAAGGAGGAAATAAAGCAGACCTTCAGCAGTGGTGCCTCTGGAGCTCAGTGAAAATCAGAATACCATCTCCCTGGGCATGGACTTGGGAGACTGAGGCAGGAAGATCACATGTTCAAGGCCAGCCTCAGCAATTTAGTGAGGCCCTAAGCAACTTAGTCCCTTAGTAACAACCCTGTCTCAAAAGAAAAAAAAAAAAGGCTGGAAACGTAGCTCAGTGGTTAAGTATCCCTGAGTTCAACCCCTTGTACCAAAAAAATTAAAAATAAATATAAAAGGAAGAAAAGTGCCAGGCATGGTAGTACATGTCTGTAATCTCAGAGACTGGGGAGGTTGAGACAGGAGGATTGGAAGTTCAAGGCCAGCCTGGGCAACTTAGTGAGTGTTGCTGCCTGAAGTGATGGCCACTTGGAGCAATGAAGCCGCGGAAAGAAGTTCAGAGGCAAACTGGAAATAGGCTTTTTATTCTGATAACTTTTCTCTCTGGCTCTAACAACAACTTTAACACACACCACACACACCACCAAAACCAACACACCAAATGGCGCAGACCGGATCAGCAATTTCGGCTCAAGTCTCTCGAGATCCTGGGCCAATTCCCGTGAGATCCCGGGCCAAGTCCTGTGAGACTACGGAAGGTGGCAATGCCCAAACATCTCCATGGCCCGTAGTCAACCGCAATCTTAGCCATCTCCCCAAACAAGGCTCCTGCAAGTGAGACTCTACCTAAAAATAATAAATAAATAAACAGGAATGGGGATGTAGCCTATTGGTAGAGCAACCCTGTTCATTCCCAGTTCTGAAAAATAAATAAAAAAAAAGGAAGGAAGGAAGGAAGGAAGGAAGGAAAGGAATTTTTTGATTCATGGTTTCAGGGCTTCTAGTCCTTGGTCACTTGGCCATGTTGCTTTGGGCCTGTGGCAGCATAGTACATTATGGCCAGAGTGTGTGGCAGAGGAGTCCTTTCACCTGATGGTGGCTGGGAAGCAAAGAGGGAGTCAGGAAGGAACTGAGGTTGCAATATCTCCTTTTCAAGGGCATGCCCCCATGACCTAACTTCCTTCTACTAGGTCCCAACTCCTTAAGGTTCCACCGCCTCAAAATAGTGCCACCAGTTGGGTACCAAGCCTTTAGCACATGTGTCTTTGGATACTCTAAATCCAAACTATACAGCAGGGACTCTCTGCCAGGACCTGCTTCGTGGGCATGCAATCTGTGCCATCACATATGGGCCTCGTGTTTTAGTTTAATGTTCTGTTATTAGCATCTTTAATTCTTAATTTTTTTTCTGTCAAGAGGCACTTCTTTTCATTTTTCAGTGGACTCTGCAAATTACGTAGCTGTTCATGCCCTTTTAATGACCATTCTTCTCCTTAAAGGCCTACCTGCCTGTGGGTGCAGAGACCAGACTACTTCTTACCAACCTAGGTACCTATGTGTAAGCTGCCTGTCATGGCCAGCCACGGCGCCGCGGGAAGAAAACTCGGAGGCAGAGTGAAGCTTTTACTACTTTTTACTTCTTCTATCTTAGAGCTTAGAGAGGGAAAGAAAGATTTTTCTTAAAGAGAGGGAAAGAAAGATTTTTAGAGTAGCTTTAGCTTAGAGAAAGATTAGAGCTTCTTTCTTCTCTCTTCTGTCTTCTGTCTTCCTCAGGAGCCTCGGCCTAACTCTGACCAGTCATTTCTCTTCTGTCTTCTATCTGGTTTCTCTTCTGTAAACCGCTCTGCCTACGTTCTGGCCGCTCTGATTCTTCTGACCGACCGAGTGACTGCCCGGCTGACTGAATTCTCCGTTCTCCTAACTCGGACCGCTTTCACCCGGTTATATACCTTCAGATTTGCGGGTGCCTACAGGTGCGTCACATACATATGGAACCCATGGCTTCCAGCTAGCCACAACAGCCCTTCCCAATTAGGGCTCCTTCATATTCCTTCCCTTTAGTTTAAAAAGGTGCTTTTGTTCTATTTTCTCTATTTTATTTTCTCTATTTTTTCTTTTATTTTCTTGTCCCTACCTAGCTTTTCACCTTTTATTTTTGAAAGGGTGGATATTTGAGCCCTTTTTGAGAAGGTGCTGTGGCTTTAAGGAAGCCTAATGCTGAGGAGCAGCTAACGCACCTAGTTAAGCACAATTGCATAAGCGGCTTTGACTTTTTTTTTTTTTTTTTTTTTTTTCTCCTCTTCTTTTATTTTTCTTTATGGCTTTCTTGCCAAAGCTCAATGGCTTTTTTTTTTTTTTTCCTGCATGGTTTTTACCATGCTATTTAATTCTCTATTTTCTTTTAAGCTCATGGCTTTTTTCTTTATACTAAAGCTCAAGGCTTTTTCTCTATATTTTTTATGGCTTTTGGCTGGCTACTCGGCTTCGGCTTTTGGCCGGCTACTCTGCTTCAGCTTAATTCTTAACTGGCTTCAACTGAGTCAGAGGCTATGCTCTCTTGTTTACTACTCTTTTTGCTGGTCTCAACTGAGTCTGAGGCTATACTTTTTCGTTGCTCTCCTTATTTCTTAGCTTTTCTTCTCTGCCTGCCGAGCCCCGGACGGACCACCATTTGTAAGCTGCCTGTCATGGCCAGCCACGGCGCCGCGGGAGGAAAAACTCGGAGGCAGAGTTAAGCTTTTACTACTTTTACTTCTACTTTCTTAGAGCTTAGAGAGGGAAAGAAAGATTTTTAGAGAGAAAGATTAGAGTTTTCTTCTTGAGTAGCTTAGGGAAAGAAAGATTTTTAGAGTAGAAAGATTTAGCTTAGAGAAAGATTAGAGCTTCTTTCTTCTCTCTTCTGTCTTCTGTCTTCCTCAGGAGCCTCGGCCTAACTCTGACCAGTCATTTCTCTTCTGTCTTCTATCTGGTTTCTCTTCTGTAACCGCTCTGCCTACGTTCTGGCCGCTCTGATTCTTCTGACCGACCGAGTGACTGCCCGGCTGACTGAATTCTCCGTTCTCCTAACTCGGACCGCTTTCACCCGGTTATATACCTTCAGATTTGCGGGTGCCTACAGGTGCGTCACATACATATGGAACCCATGGCTTCCAGCTAGCCACAACAGCCCTTCCCAATTAGGGCTCCTTCATATTCCTTCCCTTTAGTTTAAAAAGGTGCTTTTGTTCTATTTTCTCTATTTTATTTTCTCTATTTTCTTTTATTTTCTTGTCCCTACCTAGCTTTTCACCTTTTATTTTTGAAAGGGTGGATATTTGAGCCCTTTTTGAGAAGGTGCTGTGGCTTTAAGGAAGCCTAATGCTGAGGAGCAGCTAACGCACCTAGTTAAGCACAATTGCATAAGCGGCTTTGACTTTTTTTTTTTTTTTTTTTTTCTCCTCTTCTTTATTTTTCTTTATGGCTTTCTTGCCAAAGCTCAATGGCTTTTTTTTTTTTTTCCTGCATGGTTTTTACCATGCTATTTAATTCTCTATTTTCTTTTAAGCTCATGGCTTTTTTCTTTATACTAAAGCTCAAGGCTTTTTCTCTATATTTTTTATGGCTTTTGGCTGGCTACTCGGCTTCGGCTTTTGGCCGGCTACTCTGCTTCAGCTTAATTCTTAACTGGCTTCAACTGAGTCAGAGGCTATGCTCTCTTGTTTACTACTCTTTTTGCTGGTCTCAACTGAGTCTGAGGCTATACTTTTTCGTTGCTCTCCTTATTTCTTAGCTTTTCTTCTCTGCCTGCCGAGCCCCGGACGGACCACCATTTGTAAGCTGCCTGTCACGGCCAGCCACGGCGCCGCCACGGAGGAAAATTCTCGGAGGCAGAGTTAAGCTTTTACTACTTTTACTTCTTAGAGCTTAGAGAGGGAGCTTTTTTAGAGGGAAAAGAAAAGATTTTTTCTTGTCTTCTTAGAGAAAGATTAGAGTAGAGTAGAGTTAAGAAAGATAGAGCTTAGCTTAGAGAAAGATTAGAGCTTCTTTCTTCTCTCTCTTCTGTCTTCCTTCTGTCTTCCTCAGAGAGCCTCGGCCTAACTCTGACCAGATAGAGCTTAGCTTAGAGCATTTCTTAGCTTCTCTCTTCTTTCTTCCTCTTCTATCTGGTTTCTTCTCAGGAGTCTGTAACCGCTCTGCCTACGTTCTGGTAACCGCTCTGATTCTTCTGACCGACCGAGAGTGACTGCCCGGCTGACTGAATTCTCCGTTCTCCTAACTCGGACCGCTTTCACCCGGTTATATACCTTCAGGTTTGCGGGTGCCTACAGGTGCGTCACATACATATATGGAACCCATGGCTTCCAGCTAGCCACAACAGCCCTTCCCAATTAGGGCTCCTTCACCTATGCATATACTCCTCCCACTTGGAGTTCTGATCCAACTCCAGGTACAAAATTGCTTAGAGATGCAACCCTGCTCACAAAGAAGATAACCAAGTAAATTCTTTACAAGAGATGAAATTGAACTGAGTGCCATGGCACACACTTATAAACCTTGTGACTCAGAAGGCTGAGACAAGAGGATGGCAAGTTTGAGGCCAGCCTCAGCAATTTAGTGAGACCCTGTCTCAAAAAAAAAAAAAAAAAAAGAAAAAAAAAAAGGCTGGGGATGCAGCTCAGTGGTAATGTACCCTGGGTTCAATACCTGGTGCAAAAAAATAAATAAATAAATAAAAATAGTTTTTGTTTGGGTTGAAAGGCTCAGTCTCACATAGACTCACCCTATATGTCAGAGCGTTTGAGGAGAGGTTAGAGTGTTTCGTGACATAAGAATATTCTGAAAAATTTGACTGCTAAGCTGGGCCTAGTGAAACATGCCTGTAATTTGCTACCCAGAAGGCTGATGAAACAGGCCAGGTGGATCCAAGTTCCAGGTAGCCTCAGCAACCGAGTGAATCTCTGTCTCAGAATAAAATTTTAAAAGGGCTAAGGGTGTAGCTTGAAAATAGAAGCCTCCTGGGTTCAATCTCTGGTACCAAAACCAAAACAAAGAATTTGGCTGCTACTCTTGTCCCACCTATACTCCCATCTCCCACTTTTCACCTCCAATGTCCCACCCCCAATTCATCCCAGACCCTTTAGATAGTTGAATTTTCCAGACCTGACATGAAAGGTATCTCCCCGACAGGAGTTTTATCCTATGCAGAAACTCAACAGTGGAGGTGGAGGGGCGAAGGCACTCCAGTGGTCAGCCACAGTCAGAAATGGGAAGGGGCAAAGGCAAGAAGCACGAGGAAATGGGTCACTGCCTATGGTTGGCAGGAGCAACTGCTGCGCCTGAACTTTTATTCTGGGAACAAATCTTTGCTCTCTACACCAGTGACCCACATGAACCATCATTCTCAACAGTAATAAAGTGGGGCAATAAAATTGGAAAGAAGGGCTGACTCCACAGCTGTGGGGAAAGAGTTCCTGGCAGGAGAAGAAAGACTGAAAGACAGAGTGCTTTCACGGACACAAAAGAAACAAAAGAGAGTCTGAGAAAAGAAGACTTTAAAAAAAAAAAAGAAAAAAAAAAAAAGTCTGAATCTTGACTATTTGCCTCATTGCCTCTGAATGGCTCCATACCTGCTATTGGCCAAATTATATTGTATGCACATACAAATATATAACAACAAATCCCATCATATATAACTATAATGCACCAATAAAAAGTGTGGAAAAAATAAATGAGAAATAAATGGCCCCATACCAAATATTTCCACCATTTTTTCTCTTTCTGTTTCTCTCTTCTCATTTTAAACACCCTTTCTGGCCAAGACAAGGTAAGGGTGAGCAATAAGGGGGAGAGTGGCTACAGAGCCAGAGCAAACTGGGAGCTTGGAATCATGGGAGATCTTGGCAGAACCCCACTGTTTGTTAGATGAGTCCTGGAAACACCCACTGAATTGGCTACATCTTCCTTCTCTGCAAACAAGATTTTAACAATTTTCTGCTACAGTTCGCAGTGATGACTTATCAACCTTTTGGCCTTAGTCACGTCCTCTCTTCCACCCCATCCCCAGAGACTCTCCCTCTTTTCTTTGGCAGTTCGAGTCCCAGAGTGTTATTTATCAGTGGCAGCAGAGGGCGATCTGGCCCTGGAGAATGACCTGGTCAACTCCCGCCGTGCAGGAGCTGGGGTTGCTAATGACTTGCAGCTCCATCAACATAAAGCTGAACTCTTCACAAAGAAACATTGTCACTAAGCATTTTCCTTTTCATTCTTGAAAGCTCCACTGCCCCAGCTAACCCCTTTCCCTCCCTCCTGCCTTCATTCCTGCTCTTTCCTCTCCCAACCTCTTGGAAGCAGCAGGAAATGATCAAGGTCCACAGTGAAGAAAAACAAATCCCAGGGCCCTGCTGAGGGAAACCACAGGAAAATGAGCAAGTGGCATTAGCAGCTTCAGGAGCTGTAGGCCTGTGTGTGTGTATGTGTGTGTGTGTGTGTGTGTGTGTGTGAGAGAGAGAGAGAGAGAGAGAGAGAGAGAGAGAGAGAGGCAGAGACAGAAACAGAGGTAGAGAGACAAAGACAGAGAAGGTATGTGTGTCCTAGCAGTACTTTTTAAACTTTGGCAGTCCTAAAGATCTCCTGCAGAGCTTGTTAAAACACAGCTTCCTGGGCCTCACCCTGGAATTCTGATTTAGTAGGTCTGGAGTAGGGCCCAACAATTTGCATTTTTAACTCTCCCAATATATTCCAATGATTCAGTGAAGGATCATAATTTGAGTAGCTCTGCTGTGCACAAATGCAGTGAATATATTGTGTAAATTTGGGTAAAGGGCTTGCTTGGATGACATTCTGATAGGATGACCTTCCCCCAGAACAGTCTGTCCAAATCCTTTTCACTCCAGGCCAGAAGATTTCATAGATCAGCTGTTCTCTCCCCTTGGAAAAGGAGCAGAGACTGTATCAACCAGAGCATTGTTTGAAAGGGGCTGAGTTGAGATAATAGGCTGGTTCTCCATTGACTGTTTCTTTCATCCCAACTGGCAGAGGAATCACAATAGGCCCTCCTATCCTGAGCAGGGATAAATACTTGCATAAAAATGAAGTTATTCCTGACTCAAACTGTGCTCCATGGCCTGTGCCCAGACTACTCTGTACCCTTCTCAATACCCTGCAGAATCCAGAACCTCCAGAGTCACAAAGGAGTTGTTATCTTCAGGACACCTAAAAGCACTCCCTCTAATATTTTTCCCTTCTGGTAGGGAATTATACGCAGGCAGCTTTACCACTGAGCAGTTATAAGCAGAGGTGACTTAAACTGGTCTTGGACTGTCTCCACCTGATGGCCCATTGACCCACCCTTGATGGCCCACTGACCCATTCTTAAACCCTCTCCACCGGAGGGCCTGAGGGCGTATTAACCCTGTGTTTTATAAACCCTGCCCTTGCTATGAGCAGGCGCCATTTTCTACTATCCTGCTTGGTGCTGGATGTAGTTGGTGGCCCTGGCCAGAATAAAGACTTCATTGGCTATTACATGAGTGGCTTGTGAGACTTTTTTCCTGAAAATTGGGTACAACATTTGGAGTCCCCTAGCGAGATTTTTATTCTCCTTTCCCAAACGCGCAAATTCGGCCTCCTGTGCCTGATCATGGACTCCTTCTGGGGGTAGGAGAGAGCTCCTGAGAGACATTCCTCAGCCTCACCCCGAGAAGACTGCCACTCGGTTCTCCGGACGCCTCTACGAAGCCGCCTGTTTACCTGTCTGGTGAGCTCTTCTTGGGATAAGGTCAGACTGGACGCAGTCACTTACACCGAATCCCAGGACAGGGCGAGACCTGGCTCCTGTCCACCTGGTGGGCCTCCCTGTGTGGCCCAAATCTGGTTCTGGGACTGGGTGAGACGTTGCTCCTGTTCACCTGGTGGGCTTCCCTGTGTGGCCCAGTCTGGTTGTCTTTTGTTCTTGTGTCTCTTTATTTCTTGTGTGGCTGATCCCGAGCCCAGTGTTTGGGAGGGGCAGCCGCTGGCCTGCTCTCTTTGTGTACACAATATAAGCTTGCTTTAATTTGATTTAAAATTGGAGTTGGTGGTCTTTTCTTTACCACCACAAATTCTGAAGCCAGACCTTCGCTCTGGGACCCCGGGACAAGTGCCGCCCCAGGGGATGCACAACTTGACTCTGGATTAAAGAAATGGTCACATTTTCCAAATAGGTCAGTTTCAATAAGCATGATAATGCTTATTATCTTAATCCTTACATAAAAAAAGATAACCTGAAATAAACTGATAAACCAGTTATTTTCCTTTTCTATCACCATGCTACAAGGCAAATAACTCTGAAATAACCAATTTGCTTTTTATGTTCTTTTCTGCTTTCTTCAGCCTTTATCTATGAAACCAAACTTTTCTGCTCAGCCCATTGGAACACTTTTCTGCTTTATGGAATGAAGTATTGCCCAATTCTAGAATCAAAATAAAGCCAATTAAGACTGTTAAATTAAGCCAGGCATGGTGGCACACGCCTCTAATCCTAGAGATTCCAAAGGCTGTAGCAGGAAGATTGCAAATTCAAGGACAGCCTGCGTAATTTAGCATGACACTGTCTCAAAATAAGAAGGACTGGGGATGTAGCTCACTGGCAGAGTGCTACTGGGTTCAATTCCCAATACAAAAAAAAAAAAAAAAAAAAAAAAAAAGTTAAACTAAATTACTGTAATTTTGTCCTTTAACAAATAGCATGATTTCTGATAAGTCTAGCCCTACATCTTGTTCGGGAGAAAAAATAATTTTCTCTACCCTTCATAGTTCTTAATTGGGATTCCTTGTAACAAAGGAGATCTTCTTTAAAAGAATAACAGAAGTTTATGAACACATATATAGTTTTTATATGTACTAGAGACATTGGGGGTAAATCTCTAAAGTAGATCTCAAGGAAAGTTTAAATATCACCATTCTCTGAAACAAAGGGGAAAAAAAGGTGTGGGGAAAGAAGAGATTAAGTGCATGTTAAGAAGAGATGGTCAGGAAAAGTACCTTAAACACAATGGGGTTTGTTATGCTAATTAAAGTCCTTGCCTTCTCCATTATAGAAGAGCCTCTAGTGATTAGTCTTGCTTCTCTGTCTGCCACAGAAAGGGAAAGACTTTTACAAATGAAAATTTCCCATTTACGTGCAAATTTATCTCACACTTTTACAAATGAAAATTTCCCATTTACGTGCAAATTTATCTCACGCTTATGTTTGCAGTTTCTCAAAACAGCCATGTTTTGTTTTGTTTTGTTTTTTAGTACTGGAATTGTACCCAGGGGCACTCTACCACTGAGCTACATAACCAGCCCTTTTTATTTTATTTTTTGTTTTGAGAAAGGATCTTATTAAATTGCTGAGGCCCGCCTTGAGTTTGTGATCTTCTTGTCTTAGCCTCCTGAGTAGCTGGGATTACTGAAGGGCATCACTACACACGTCTAGAGACATGTTTTAGAGTGGCATATTTTGGTCTCCTAGTCATATTTGGG
Source organism: Tamias sibiricus (assembly GCA_025594165.1). NCBI lineage: Eukaryota > Metazoa > Chordata > Mammalia > Rodentia > Sciuridae > Tamias > Tamias sibiricus. The sequence continues at coordinate 103,748,118 of CM046658.1, read as the reverse complement.
GATAGTGAAGCTTGAGTGCTAATATCCCCAAGCAGGCCATAGTCAGCTCTGCATGGTGGCACACACGTGTAATCCCAGCTACTCAGGAGGCTGAGAGGCAGGAGGATCATAAGTTCAAGACCAGCTTAGCAAATTAGCAAGACCCTCAGCAACTTTGGGGGACACTGACGCAAAATAAAAATTTAAAAGGGCTTGAATTGTAGTTCCACAGCAAAGCACCCTAGTTTCAATCCCCAGTCCCATCCCCCCAAAAAAGAAAGTCTGAAACAGCAGAGATTTCCCAGCTTTGTTGAGCCTACCTACATGATGCCCCACCCACGTGATTGGTAAATTCATTGATTTATGACTTTCTTGTGTTCTGTAACTATAAAACGTTTATGTAATCTCTTCCACAGTGGAAAATATTATTGAGGGTAACTTAAATCTGTGTTCAGAGCCACGGTCATTCAAATTTGTGAGATAATAAACTGATATTTCCTTTAAAGCAGAGTCATGGGTTAGCATATATATGTGTTCATGGGTTAGTCACTCAGTTAGCACTTGCCTAACATGCATGAAGTACTAGGTTCAATTCCTACTACCACCCCTACCCCCCCCCCCCAAAAAAAGGCAGAGTTGTTACTTCAAGGTCATCAAAGAAAAGGGGAGGGGTCCTAAAAAGGACCGACTGAGCTAAGATATGCCAAAGAGACAAAGGGGCAAGGGAGTTTTATTCTTTTGTTTTTGATTGTTTTTGATTTGTTCTTGCTAGGCAAGTGCCCTACCACGGAGCTATCTCCAGCACGAAGACAGCAAGTCTTTCTGAGTTACCCTGCATCATCAAGCCACATCAATGTCAGTGACTGAACATCAGGAGCAAGGGATGGCAATGGTGATATGGGTGAATGGGGATCCTTAATAGTCAAAGGTATTTTTGTCAAAAACTCTAGGAAGAACATTGTAATTACAAGTTGTTGTCTCTTTCTTTTTAAATCATGAAAGTGTTGCTGCTGGGATTGTAACCCTTCAGTGATTATACAGGTGACTTTAATACTGCATTCCACCTGAGATCACATTCCATAATATTGTCCTTTAATGTCTGTGTAATTCAAAACACCTGGCACATTTCAATACTATCCTCATTGCTAATTCTGTTTTAGCTTATTTTCACTTTTGCTATAGATGACTTAACATGTTCTTCCAAATCATTTGTTAACCCATCTCAGTGGCCTTCAGCATATTCTTCCACTTCATCAAGCATGTTGGCAGATCCTTCACCAACTTGTGTTGGTGTATGAATGATCTTCCAAATTTCTCCATCCATCTCTAGGCAAGTTTAAAGTCATTCATGACTTATATGTCCTTCTAGAAGGTCTTTATATATTTATAGTTTTAGCTTTAATTCATCCATTGCAGCTTTGATCAGTGCTATTGTATAGGCAATAATGAATGACTTCCAGCACTGCATTATAGCCAGATTAGGGTCTGCATCAATTGACCAAATGCAATCAAATACAAGGTGGCCTTGACAAACCAACTGATGCCCAGGTCAAGGGGCAGAGACAATTGTGATTGCAGGTAAGAATACAAACTCAATATTTACATTTTTATAGCAAACAGGTTCAGAGGATGCTAATGATGATATGGATGGTTGGGGATCCTTAATAGTCAAAGGTGTTTTTGTCAAAAACTTTATGATAGCCAGGCAAAATAGGACTTTAAGTTCCATTCCTTTTTCTTCCAAGTGTTTTTTCACTTCTGGATTGAAATATTGCTGGAACCATTCAATGAACAAGATGGCTATCACCCACGCTCTCTGATTATGTTGCCAGAACACAGGCAGATAGTTTTCCTTTTTCTTTTTGAGAATGTGTGAGTTCTTTACTTTGTATGCTACGCCTGCCTTCATTGTATTTATGTTTTTCAGTCCAAACCTATTCCTGAATCTATGTAACCACCCCTTACATGTAGTAAATGGTTTAGTGTCACTCATTTCAGAGAATTCTTCCAGCCTTGATTTCTTTTCCCCCCGTCTAATTTTTTCAATTACCCTACCTACAAAAAAAAAAAAAAAAAAAGAAAAAGAAAAAGAAAAAAAATCACCTCTTACCCTGTAAGAATCGTATTGCTCTGAGGTGTAAAAACTTTCAAGACATCAAAGGGACAATTCCACAATTATTTTAACCAAGGAATCGTAAACACCACCCCACTGCTTTCATCTCCTCAAGAGACAAAATTCTTGAGATGGAGATGTAGTTCTGTGCTGAGCACTTGCCTGGCATGCCTGAAGCTCTAGGGAAATCCCTTGTACCACAGTGGCGGGGAAGGGGGTGAAGGAGAAAGAAAAAGAGACCCTGGGTTTTGCACATGATAAAGAGAGAAATTTCTTTTTCTTTTTTTTTTTTTTTTTTTTTTTTTTGGTACCAGGGATTGAACTCGGGAGCATTCGACCACTGGGCCACATCCCCAACCCTTTTTTGTATTTTATTAGAGACAGGGTCTCACTGAGTTGCTAAGTGCCTCGCCACTGCTGAGGCTGGCTTTGAACTGGCGATCCTCCTGCCTCAGCCTCCCAAGTGCTGGGATCACAGGCGTGCACCACCATGCCCAGCAGAAATTTCTAATAAAAATTTACTGCTTAAGACGTGAAGTATTAGCCAGGTGCAGTGGTGCACGCTTGTAATCCCAGCACTTGGGAGGCTGAGGCAGGAGGATCGCCAGTTCAAAGCTAGCCTCAGCAATGGTGAGGCACTTAGCAACTCAGTGAGACCCTGTCTCTAATAAAAAACGAAAAAAGGCTGGGGATGTGGCCCAGTGGTGGAGTGCCCCTGAGTTCAATCCCTGGTACCAAAAAAAAAAAAAAAAAAAAAGAAGTGAAATATTGGCTGTGCGGTAGCATATACCTATGATCCCAGCAGCTTGGGAGGCTGAGCAGGAGGATCTAAGTTTGAGTCTGCCCTCTATAACTTAGCTAGAACCTGTCTCAAAATAAAAACTAAAAAGGGATGGGGATATAGCTCAGTAGTAAAGTGCCCCTAGGTTCAATTCCTACTAGCCCATAAGCAAATAAAAGTGACTTCATCGTTTTATTACAGTAACATTCACAAAAGACCAATAATTATATCTTATGACTTTTAAACTTACAGCATAAAATGTTAAATATCAACTTTAAAATGTACTAAGGAACTGGGTACCATGGACCACACCTGTAATCTTAATCAACTCAGGAGGCTCAGGCAAGAGGATCACAAGTTCAAGTTCAGCCTGGGCAACTTAGAGAGACCCTGTCTCAACATAAAAAAAAATTTAAAGGGCTGGGGATTAAGTCAGTGATAGAACACCTGGTAAAGCACCCCTGGATTCAATCCCCAATACCATGAAAGATGGAAAAAAAAAAAAAAGTACAATGGATCAAATGGTTTTTCAGGTTTCTTTTTTTTTTTTTTTTTTTCCCAAGACTAGGGATTAAATCCAGGGACTTGTTAGGCAAGTCCTCTACCACTAAGCTGCAACCCCAGATCTTTATTTTTATTTTATTTATTTATTTTTGTAGTACTGGGGATTTAATCCAGGGCACTCTATCACTGAGCTACAAATCCAACCCTTTTTTTTGTTTTTATGTTTTTTTGAGACAGGGTCTTGCTAAAGTTGCCCAAAGTGGTCTAGATTTCACAATCCTCCTGCCTCAGCCTTCCAAGGAGCTGGGATTATAAGCATGTGCTACCTTGCCTGACTTCAAACTTTCTCTACAAAGTACAAGAGCAAAACTGTTGGAAGACTACCGCTCTAGACCAATGTCATTTCTGGAGTAGGAAACCCAGAATAATCAGGACTTGCCTTCCCCACAGAAGCAGTGGTCCACGACTCCTCCAGAACAGGGTCAAATGGTCTTCAACTTCCTCTTTAACCATTTTCATCCCCACTCCTAGCAACCAGCACAGGTTACTCACCTTGGAGTCACAAAACCTCAAGTAAGACCAAACCTGACTCGGGCACATAACCAAATACCTAGGTCAAGGTACTAAACTTCTCTGTGCCTCAGTTTTCTAATTTTTTTTTTAAATTTTTAAAATATTTATTTATTTGCTTTTAGTTGTACACAATGCGTTTATTTTTATGTGGTGCTGAGGATTGAACCTGGGCCACGCACACGCTAGGCCAGCGCTCCACCGCTGAGCCACAATCCCAGCCCTCAGTTTTCTAATTTATAAAATGAGAAAAATAAATACTACTTTTTCTTGTCTACTATTATCACTTCTTAATTTATGGAAATTACCTTAAAAAGTGCTTGGCAATGGAAGACACTCTGGTCTACATGAATACCCAAAAAAGGAAGAATGAGAAACAGGACAGGACAGATGTCAAAGGTCATTTGGTCAGTTGCAAAAGACTTGAACCCTGAAATCCTGGCATATAACCCACTCACCTTTAACTTCTGGACAGAGACTCAGATTATCCAAGAATCTGGAGGGATGACTTTTGTGTTAGTCAACTTTGCATCCCTGAGACAAAATACCTGAAAAAAATAACTTAGAGGAGAGATTTACTTTGGCTCAGAGTTTCAGGGGTTTCAATCCACAGTCTGGGAGCTCCATTGCTATGGGCTTGAGGTGAGGCAGAGGATCATGGCAGATAGGCTATGGTGGACCAGAGCTGCTCATTTCATGATGACCTACATGAAAAGAGACAGAGGGAAGAAGGAGCCAGGGCAAGATAAACATTTCCAGGACATGCCCTCAATGACCTACTTCCTCCAACTAGGCCCTGCTTCCTACAATTTTCACTTTCCCAATACTGCCATCAAGAAATTTTTTTTTTGCGGTGGTAGGGGGTCCAGGGATTGAACCCGGGGGGGGGGGGGGCTTAACCAATGAGCCACATCCCCCACCCTTTTTATATTTTATTTAGAGATGGTCTTGCTGAGTTGCTTAGGGCACACTAAATTGCTGAAGCTGGCTTGGAACTTGTGATCCTCCTGCCTCAGTCTCCTGAGCTGCTGGGATTACAGGCATGCACCCCCAAGCCCAGCTGAGATTTTTTTTTTTTTAATTGGGAATTGAACCCAGGGGCACTTTACCACTGAGCTACATCCCCAACCCTTTTTACTTTTTGTTCTGAGACAGGGTCTTGCTAAGTTTCTGAGGCTGGCCTCAAACTGCCTCAGCCTCCCAAGTGCAGTGGCTGGGATTATAGGCCTGAGCCACCATAACAAGCTCCTGCAAGAATTATTGCTAATATTAGGGGGCTAGGAAAATTATACCCCAGAGACTGGTGCTTTGATGTGCTGAGAGTCCTCAGAACCCACCTCATGGTCAAGGTCTGTCTCGCCTTCCCTGTTTTCTCTCCCTCCCAGCCCAGCGAGAGGCTTTCTGCAAAGTACCTTTAATACCTAACAAAATCGGCCAAAAGAGGAACACAATTGCCTCAGTCTTCTTGCTGAAATCTTACTAACCAGAGAAGACTACACTCATATTCTTTTTTTTTTTTTTTTTTTTTTTTTTTGTGGTACCGGGGATTGAAACTCAGGGGCACTCGACCACTGGGCCACATCCCCGGCCCTTTTTTGTATTTTATTAGAGACAGGGTCTCACTGAGTTGCTAAGTGCCTCGCCATTGCTGAGGCTGGCTTTGAACTCACGATCCTCCTGCCTCAGCCTCCCAAAGTGCTGGGATTACAGGTGTGCGCCACCGCGCCCGGCTTACACTCATATTCTAAGAAGAAAGATGTGTCTTATCAATATAACCTGGACAGATTTTTGTCACACAATTCTGTTCTCTATTTTGAGGACAAATGCATAATCTGTTATTGTAAATAATTTACAATCTACTGTTGGTTCTGAGGTCCAGTGGACCTTTTCCCAGACCACTGCATGTTCCAAAGCCCACTGGGTTCCCCTAAAATTAATTTACCATTCTCCCGACATTCCCCACTTCCTTCCTCCCTTATGTAAAAGGGGACATATGGATTTCTGAATTATATTGGGCTAGTGGGTAATCACACTCCTGTGATTTACCCAGTGCCATAATTTCCCCATTTTACATATTAGTAAATCTGTATTTCTCCTATTTAATTTGACTTTCTCAGTTTATTCCAGCAAACATTCAGAAAGTGGAGTAGAAACTGCCCTTTGCCACTACACAATGGACTTTATCTACATTTGGCTGGCCCATTTTTATATCCCTCTTCTTGCAGATCCCACATTCTAAACACACTTCTTGATTCCAAGAGTGTGTGGAGCACATGCTGCAGACCACCAAGGATGAATAGGCCCAAACCAGACACCTAATGGTAATTAGACCCTGCACAGCATACTTACACTTAAGTGGGTTCCCAGAGACAGAGGTAGGAAGAGTTGGAAGGGGCAGGGTGAGCATAAAGACTGTATATATAATATCAGAGGTGAAGAAGGGAGCCAAGGGGGAGCGAATAGTTCTGAGAAAACATCATGCTCTTTTCAACTCACAAGTAAACTCAGAAGTAAACCTGGGTGTGGTGGTATATGCCTGTTTATCCTAGGTATTCAGGAGGCTGAGACAGGAGGATCACAAATTCAAGGCTGGCCTCAGCAACTTAGTGAAACCCTGTCTCAAAATAAAAAATAAAAAGGAATTGGGATGTAGCTCAGTGATGAAGCACCTCAGTATAGAGAAGAAGAAACCAAGGGTGTGGTGGGGAGCAGGCAGGCAATAACCAGGCCCAGGGAGGCACACCTGCAATCCCCACCTCCTCCAGAGACTGAGGCAGGAGGATCAGGAGTTGGAGGCTAGCCTGGGTAACTTAGTTTATTGTTTGTTTGTTTGTTTGTTTGTTTGTTTGTTGATACTGGGGATTGAACCCAGGGGCTCTCAACCACTGAACTACATCCCCAATTCTTTTTTTTGTTGTGTTTTTGTTTACTTATTGGTACCAGAGGTGCTTAACCACCGAGCCACATCCCCAGTCCTTTTTATTTTTTGAGACAGGGTCTTGCTAAATTGCTGAGGCTGGCTTTGAACTTGCAATCCTCCTGCCTCAGCCTCTTGAGCCACTGGGATTACAAGCATGCACCACCACTCCTAGCTCCCCAGTCCTTTTTATTTTATTTTGAAACAGTGTCTTTCTAAATTGCTTACAGTCTGGGTAAATTAGTGAGACCATGTTTCAAAATAAATAAATAGACAAAATAAAGTAGATAATGGAGAAGTCTGGCAAGGTACGGTGGAGCCAAACCTGAACAACTCTCTTTAAGAGAATTGTTTTAAGTGTTCTAATTTATCTCTCTTCAATTCTTGCCTCTCCTTTTCCCCTCTCTGTTAGGTGTTTGCATTGAAAGCCTGCCAAATTCATATATATTAAGATGAGAGGGACCTCACTTATCATCTAGTCCAATGTCTTTTATTTAGGTGGGATACTAGGGATTGAACTCAGGGTCACTCACCCACTGAGCCACATCCCCACCCCTATTTTTTATTTTATTTTTTCAGAGACAGGGTCTTACTCAATTGTTTAGTGCCTGGCTTTTTTGCTGAGGCTGGCTTTGAACTCATGATCCTCCTGCCTCAGCCTCCTGAGCCACTGGGATTATAGGTATGCGCCACAGCACCTGGCCCCATCTAATGTCTTTTTAATTCAAATTTTTTTTTTTTTTTTTCCTTTTAGCTTTTCCTCTCTTTCTCTCCACCCCATATTGGGGAATGAACTGAACCCAGGGCCTTGCATATGCTAGGCAAATGCTCTACCACAAAGCTGCATCCCCACTAGTTTTTAGCTTTTTCATTGTTTTGTCTTGAAATTTTTTGACCTAGATACACATTGAGAAATACATTTTGGGCCATGTGCAGTGGCTACGCCTGTAATCCCAGAGGCTGAGGCAAGAGAATCTCAAATTCAAAACTAGCCTCTGCAATTTAGTGAGGCCCCAAGCAACTTAGTGAGACTCTGTCTCTAAATAAAAGAAAGTAGGGCTGGGATTGTGGCTCAGTGGTGGAGCACTTGCCTAGCGCGTGGGCGACCCGGGTTCGATCCTCAGCACCACGTACAGATAAAATGCATTCAATAAAACGCATTGTGTACAACTAAAACAAATAAATAAAAAATTAAAAAAAAAAAAAAAAAAAAAAAAAAGAAAGTGCTAGAGATGTGGCTCAGTGGTTAAGCGCCCCTGGGTTCAATCCCCAGTACCAATAAATAAATAAATAGATAAAGTACATTTTGAATCATGAACCAGTACTTACATCATAAATTATAGCCAAAACCAAGTGTCATGAAACAATTTTTACCACAAACAGTGTACTCTGATTTTAACTTTATAATGCCAGTTGCAACCTGCTAAATTGATGACACAACCTGCTAATGGATCACAACTCACATTTTTTAACACAGACTCATTTTTATGGATGAACAAACTGAAGCAAAAAGCCCCGAGTCATCACCAGGGTCAAAACAGAACTGAAACTCTCAGTTTTTCCTTTACAGGGTTTGACTCCACTCAGACTGAAGGTTTTGATTGGAACTGGAAAATTTTTAAAATGTACTATTTCATTGCTTAAACACCTTGTCTTTTACTGTGTGTGGACTTTCTGCCATTCTTGGGGAACTGGGAACTCAACACACATTTGCTTTTTTTTCAAAATGCAGAAAACTTTACTGGTGTTCTCTGCCTGGGAGACTGTACTCTCTCATGGAGGAAGTGGGGAAGAAGGGTGTTAAGGGTGGGGAGTAGTGAGGTGGGGGTTGAGGAGAAGAGACAACAGGGTTTCCTCTCTCCCTTCCTTCCCTCCATCCCTTTTTCTTTCCTTCCTTCCTTCCTTCCTTCCTTCCTTCCTTCCTTCCTTCCTTCCTTCTTCTTTCCTTCCAGTAGCACAATGGAGTTAAACACTATATACCAGATCTTGCACTTGATTTTACACACACACACACACACACACACACACACACACACACACACACACACATCTCTTGAGTAACCTATGCTTCATCCACTATGGCCATCAACTTGTAATCAGTGTGTTGTTACAAAGCTACACCAGAGGTTACAGCAGTGTTGGAAGGAAACTGTAAGCCTGTGCCCCACTGGACTGCTGTGGAGAGAGGTGATGGAAAGGCCTCTCTGAGGAGGGGGTGGCTGAGCTGACTCTAATCCAGGGAAGAAGTGGAAAGGATGTCTCAGGCAGAGATCCTGCCTGCGGGATGGTCTTGCTGTTTTTAGAACTAGTTCAAAGAGTTCCATACCAATTTTAGAGAAATCTCAAAATCTTTCCTATTTTTCAACCCTGGTCTCTGGAATATGCTTAAACTGGAAAAATCTACCTATCTACCCCCATCTGGCCAAACCAGTTTCCCAGAAGAGGAGCCCTCAGGCGTGGGGTGAAGAAGAAAGAGGCACACACCTATCTTGTACGTTCTTTGGATTTCCAGATTGTTTATAACAGGTAGTTTATTTCGTTTTCTTTTACTCTATTTAAAATTAAGGCACTCAGAAACACAGCAGGAATACTTACTGGATATGCAAATGTTATCACTACTAGGAGAAACTTTAATAAAGCAAAAACAAAAAAGAGAAGTCTTGCTTAGAGGGATTTATTAGTACTGCTAGGGAACTCACCTCCCCACCCCCATACCCTCTACAGTTCCTGGTTTAGATAGGACCCTGATGCTAAGGGTCAGCATCTGGTCTTAGTCAACAAAACAAAACCGGAAAGTCAGGCGAAAGCTTGGAAATGCAAACTGCACCCCCAAATGTCAGGCCTACAAACCCAGAAGATCTTGGAATGAGGATTCTAAAATAGAAATAAACAACAATTATGTCACAACTTGAAATAAATACTTGTCTTACATTCTTGATGATCTTCATGTTGAAAATTACTTTCCAGTCTAAAACTGATCAAGATGATGTTAGAAAAGTCATGAAAAATTCTGACACAGATTGGTGGCTTTGTCAAGATTTATCTTCCTGACGATCAGCAGATTCATTAAGGTCATGCTCTTTTGTTTGGCTCATACTTTATCTTAACTAAAAATATCTGCAGTCTTTCTAGTTTATTTCAACCAGACTTAAATTTCATAAGAAAATGTCAATTGTGCAAGTGTAATTCTGAGCCTCCAAATTAAAACAAAATTATAATTCTAAAGGTTTCAATTAATGTCAGGGTTTTATTTTATTTTACTTTATTTTATTTAATTATTATTATTATTGTGGTGCTGGGGATTGAACCCAGGGCCTTGTGCATGTAAGGCAAGCACTCTACCAACTGAGCTATATCCTAGCCCTTATTTTATATATTTTTATGCTAGAGTTCCTCCCAGGACCTCATGCATGCTAAGGACCACTGAGCTACATTCCTAGCCCTGAATTTTTATTTATTTATTTTAACATATCTCATATAATAATTACAAGAATTTTTTTTTTGATCTATGAGATTCAGAAGTTATAGAAGTGGTGAGAACAAACAGGAATTAAAACCCAAATATAGGGGCAGGGGTTGTGGCTCAGCGGCAGAGCACTCGCCTTGCACGTGCGCGGCCCGGGTTCGATCCTCAGCACCACGTAAAACATAAATGTATTGCATTGTGTACAACTAAAATAAATAAATAAATATTAAAAAAAAAAAACCCAAATATACCTCTTTTCAGAATCTGTGATTTTCCTATTCTTACACAATGTCTTCTCAACTGAACCAAAGTAAGATCTAACTTAGTTAGTTGACTAAAACCAACAAACATCATCTTCAAGGCCAGAGAATACCCAGAGTGGCTCCTTTTTCCTTACTCAGTACCCTGTTCTCTCTTCTCAACTCCCAACCGTTTTTTTGTTTTATTGTTTTTGTACAGGGATTGAACTCAGGAAGGCTTTACCATGGAGCATCATCTCCAGTTTCTTTTATTTTTTATTTTGAGACAGGGTCTTGCTAAGTTGTTCTATGACCTTGCTAAATTTCTGAGGCTGGCCTCAAACTTGTGATCCTCTTCCTACCTCAGCCTCCAGAGTCACTGGGATTACAGGTATGTGCCACCACCCCCAGCTTAATTCCCTTCTATAAAATAAATATTTTTTTCTTTCTCTCTCTCTCTTTTTTTTTTTTTTTTTTTTTTTTTGGTATGGGCTGGCAGAGTACTGGTGATTGAACCTAGGGACACTGTATTCCAGCCCTTTTTATTTTGAGACAGGGTCTCACTGAGTTGCCAAGGCTTGGTCTCAAACTTGCAATCCTCCTGCTTCAGTCTCCCTAGTTGCTAGAACAACAGGATGTACCACCAGACCTCCATATAAATGGAGATTTCAAAAAAGCTAGACACTTAAGCATGCTAATGGAAAATGTTGGGCCTGACCCTTTTCTTTCTTTCTTTTTTAAAAATATTTATTTATTTCCTTTTAGTTGTACACAATGCTTTATCTTTACGTGGTGCTGAGGACCGAACCCGGGTCGCACACGTGCCAGGTGAGGCTCTACCGCTGAGCCACAACCCCAGCCCATGGCCTGACCCTTTTCTACCCCCCAGTGCCACTATCCTGGAGTCTCTAAGAAGGTGTTAATGAAGGTGTAGGAGTTGTTCTCATCATTTCAAAAGGGCTTCATACAAATTGTCAATTCTTTTTAGGCTACCCAAATTCTTTTACTTTTGTGTAGAGTTCCATCAACTCTTGTGGTAGGCCTGGTTATCTTAAGGAAAAAGGAATTAATTAATCAGTTAACTATTTGGCAGGCTAGAATTGAGATCCATACCTCAGAGCTCCTTAGCAGTGAAAAGGTTAAGAATTTGCAATTTAATCTCTGGGAACAAAAATCTTAAAGCACCAACTCCTTCAATAAACATTTGGGGCCAGGAGCGGTGGCCCACGCCTGTATTCCCAGAGGGTGAGGCAGGAGGAACATGAGTTCAAAGCCAGCCTCAGCAATTTAGTGAGGCTCTAAGCAACTCAGTGAGACCCTGCCTTGAACTAAAATACAAAAAGAAGGAAAGAGAGAGAGAGAGAGAGAGAGGAAGGGAGGGAGGGTGGGTGCTAGGGATGTGGCTCAATGGTTAAGTGCCCCTGGGTTCAATCCCCAGTACCAAAAATATAAAAAATAAAAATAAGGGAACTAGGGCTGTAGCTCAGTGGTAGAGTTCTTGCCTATTATGCACGAGGAACTGTGTTCAATCCCCAATACCTTTCTTTACACCCTCTGAATGAATAGACGAAGGTTATTGCAAAGATGAAATCTGTCATAAAGAAAAATGCCTGAAAAAAAAAAGCAGAGGGTAAGTGTACCCTGGCCCTCAGGTGGAGTCTCAGTCTACTGACCCTGATTGAGGCCCACTGCTAGGCTGCCCACAAAGGAGAGGACAGAGTGAAGAACAAAGGTCCTGTTGTCAGAAAGCTCATCTTCTAATGGGGAGCCAGGAGTCTTCATTCTATCTGGAATGTCCTCGTGTTCCCTCCCACATGAAATGCCCCTCCTACCTGTGAACATTAGGGGAAAAGCCCCATCAAAAACATGTTTGGGCTGGGTGTGGTGGCGCATGCCTGTAATCCCAGCACTTTGGGAGGCTGAGGCAGGAGGATCACAAGTTCAAAGCCAGCCTCAGCAATGGTGAGGCACTTAGCAACTCTGTGAGACCCTGTCTCTAATAAAATACAAAAAAAAAAGGGCTGGGGATGTGGCCCAGTGGTCGAGTGCCCCTGAGTTCAATCCCCGGTACCAAAAAAACAAAACAAAACAAAAAAAGTTTGGTTAAATAGGGAAGCTGTACCTGAACAGTACTTTTTTTTTTTTTAAACTGGGAATTGAACCCAGGGTGCTCTACCACTGAGCAAGATACCCAGTCCTTTTTATTTTTTATTTTGAGATACAGTCTCACTAAATTGCTGAGCCTGACCTTGAGTTTGTAATTGTCCTTCCTCAGCCTCCTGAGTATCAGGGATTACAGCTGTGAGCCACCACACCCAGTTCTACACCTTTCTTTATTCTATCTAGAATGTCCTCTAACTGAGCACAGTGGCACACACCTGTAATCCCAGTGGCTCAGGAGGATCCTGAATTCAAAGCCAAACAAGGCATTAAGCAACTCAGTGAAACCCTGACTCTAAATAAAATATAAAATAGGGCTGGGGATGTGGCTCAGTGGTCACATGCCCCTGAGTTCAATCCCCAGAACCAATAAAAAAGAAAGAAAAAGGATATAGAATGTCCTCTAGTTCCATTTTATCTTAAATGCCACTTCTCCTTTACAAATTTCCTGTGATCTTCTAATTTCCTCAGCATTCCCTCATATAAAACTGAAAAACCGGCCGGCGCGGTGGCGCACGCCTGTATCCCAGCACATTGGGAGGCTGAGGCAGGAGGATCGCGAGTTCAAAGCCAGCCTCAGCAATGGCGAGGCACTTAGCAACTCAGGGAGACCTTGTTTTTTTTTTTTTTTTTTTTGGTACCAGGGATTGAACTCAGGGGCACTCGACCACTGGGCCACATCCCCAGCCCGTTTTTGTATTTTATTAGAGACAGGGTCTCACTGAGTTGCTAAGTGCCTCGCCATTGCTGAGGCTGGCTTTGAAACTTGTGATCCTCCTGCCTCAGCCTCCCAAAGTGCTGGGATTACAGGCGTGCGCCACCACACCTGGCCAGGGAGACCTTGTTTCTAATAAAATACAAAAAAAGGGCTGGGGATGTGGCCCAGTGGTCAAGTGCCCCTGAGTTCAATCTACAGTAACCCCCCAAAACCAAAACAAAAAAAACCCTTCAGACTCATTATTTACTACCTGGGATTGTGGTTCTTTGTAAATTTATCTTTTACCAGTTATCAGACTGTAGAACTTCTTTTGTTTGTTTGTTTGTTTGTTTGAACTCAGGGGCACTCCACCACTGGGCCACACCCCCAGCCCTTTTTTTGTATTTCATTAGAGACAGGGTCTCACTGAGTTGCTAAGTGCCTCACCATTGCTGAGGCTGGCTTTGAACTCGTGATCCTCCAGCCTCAGCCTCCCAAGTGCTGGGATTACAGGTATGTGCCACCGCGCCCAGATTAGACTGTAGAACTTTTTTTTTAAAAAAATATATTTATTTATTTACTTTAGTTGTACACAATGGAATGTATTTATTTATACGTGGTGCTGAGGATTGAACCCGGCCCGCGCACGCGCGAGGCGAGCGCTCTGCTGCTGAGCCACAACCCCAGCCCTGTAGAACTTTTTTTTTTTTTTTTTTTTAATATTTATTTATTTGCTTTAGTTGTACACAATGCGTTTATTTGTACGTGGTGCTGAGGATCGAACCCGGGCCGCGCACGTGCTAGGCGAGCGCTCTACCACTGAGCCACAATCCCAGCCCCCTGTAGAACTTTTAAGGGAGTTAAAATGTGTTACTCTGGGAGTTACCTTCTGCCACACTTAATATATCTTCAAGAAGTGATTGCTGGGCTGGGGTTGTGGCTCAGCAGTAGAGAACTCGCCTAGCACATGCGCGGCCCAGGTTCGATCCTCAGCACCATATACAAATAGACGCATTGTGTACAATTAAAGCAAATAAATAAATATTAAAAAAAAAAAGAAGTGATTGCTACTGGGTGGAACTTGCCTGTAGTTACAGCAACTCAGGTGGCTGAGGATAGAGGATTGTTTGAGTTCAGGAGTCCAAGGTCAGCCTGAACAACATAATGAGACCTCATTTCAAAAGCGGAGAGAGGAAGTGTTTGTTGGGGTATAGATCAGTGTCAGAGCACTTGCTTAGCCAATGCAAAGCCCAGGTTCTACCCCAACATTTGGGATATGGAGTTGTTGAATTGAATCAGAACTGAACTAACCACAATCTGTCAAGAACTTATTCACATTTATTCACCTAACAATGCCTCTCCAGGTGAAATAGAACGGATCCTTCCTGTTTTACTGAGGAGCGAAGAAGTGAGTCTTGGAGAATAAAAACAATTGAGGTAGCTAGGCACAGTGGCACATGCCTGTAATCCCAGTGACTCAGGAGCCTGAGGCAGGAGGATTGCAAGTTTGAGACCAGCCTGGACAACTTAGGGAGACCCTGTCTCAAAGTAAAAAATAAAAAGGGCTGGGGATACAACTTAGTGATGGAGCACTCCTGTGTTCAATCCCCAGTACAGAAAGAGAGAGAGAGAGAGAGAGAGAGAGAGAGAGAGAACAAGAAAATCAATGTCCCCTTTGTTCAAGGAGCCAGCCTGACACATTAAAAAAATAAATAAATAAAAATAATTAATTCATAGGGGTTGGTGGTAGGAGTAGAGTACAGATGCCTATATGGAAACTTCACACCAAAGCAAATCCAGTGATGACTTTGCTTGTAGTTCTTCTGTTTAGTCTCTTTCTTCTCAGAGGCAATGGTGACAGCCTAGAATGGATTAAACCCTGAATGGCTGGCTACTGCAGGGCCCTGGAGTTGGACTGATGTAATACATTTCTTTAACTAACTAAGAGAGAATTTTAAAAGGTGAAAAGAGGGAAAGAAAATTTAGCCCAAAGAGAAATTTATTGCAAAGTAAAATAATACAGAGCTTTAAAATTCAATTATTTTTTCCCTTTTCTGATGATAGCCAGGACATTTTGTCTCTGCTGTTTTTCATCTTATAAATTGCTTTGCTTGAAAGGCAAGTTGGGGGGTAAATATAGCAGCAGCAGTGTCTCTGATGTAACATTTTCTGACCTGGCCTGGACTTGTCTTAGACATTAACCTTTAGGAAGGAAAGAGGAGAGAAGTGTGTCCCTGCTAGTGGGTGTAAAAGAAACAGAAGCAGAGGGAAAGTATGTCAGGACATAGGGTGAGAGATAAGCGTAAATTATCAGATTAAGAAGTGAAAGATGCTAGTGATTTGTTAGATCTCTTGGGTATGGATGTCTCTGGCAGGCGAACTGGAGCCAGAGCCAGAGCCAGAGCCAGTCAATCAGCAGTATTTACTGAAGTGAAGGTGACCAGAGGCCCTGCCCTGGAAACCACCTTGGTTCAATTTCCAGCTCTGCCGGTTGCAATTTGAAAAGTGTCCTGTCTAAAATTATTTTTATATTATGAAAGCCCACTTTCTCCTCACTCTTTCCAGAGTCTCTTTTTTCATAAGAGAACAACTTAAGGATAGTAATAATGAAACTTTAATTTGAAAATGGCCTGGAATGCCATGTCATAATTGTGATTATTTCCAGTAAGAGGACTAGGTGGGAGAATGAGGTGAGGGGCTGGGAGCTGGGAGGAAGGCAGAGTGGAGAACAGCTCCTAAGTCTTTCTCTGTGTTGTTGACTCTTACTGTGAGAATGAATTGGTAAATTACTACTTTTTTTAGTAGCGAAGGAAGGAAACAACATATTAAGAAACAGCTCAAAGGGCTGGGGATATAACTCAGTTGGTAGAGTGCTTGCCTCACATGCACAAGGCCCTGGGTTCTTCCCAGCAACACACACACAAAGAAATAGCTCAAGTGCAGTGGTGCACACCTGTAGTCCCAGCAGCTCTGGAGGCTGAGGCAGGAGGATGGAGAGTTCAAAGCCAGCCTCAGCTACTGAGTGGGCCCTAGCAACTTAGTGAGACCCTGTCTTAAAATAAAAAAAAGGGCTGGGGATATGGCTCAGTTGTTAAGCGCCCCTGGGTTCAATCCCTAGTACCAAAATGAAAAGAAAGAAAAAGAAAGAAAGAAACAGCTCAGCTGTGACTTATATCTGAAACTGGACTATATTATGTACTTACTGTTACTGCCCAATAACATATCTGGAAAGTTAACTGATTATCTCATTTCCAGTGTCTTGTGCAATGCCTCAACCCTTTTTTGTTGTCTGCTTATTATTGTTTATTTGTGATATCGGGGATTTCTTTCTTTCTTTTCTTTTCTTTCTTTCTTTTTTTTTTTTTTTTTTTGATACCAGGGTTTGAACTCAGGGGCACTCAACTTCTGAGCCACATCCTCAGCCCTTTTTTATATTTATTTAGAAATAGGATCTCACTGAGTTGTGTAGGGCCTTAATGAGGCTGGCTTTGAACTCTAGATCCTCCTGCCTCAGCCTCCTGAGCCACTGGGATTATAGGCATGTGCCACCGTGCCCACCTATACTGGAAATTAAACCCAGGGCAGCACCGCAGCTAAGTAAGCTCTCTACCACTGAGCTACATCCCCAGGCTTTTTTTTTTTTTTTGTTTGAACTGAGGAACTCAACCACTGAGCACCCCCAGCCCTTTTTTGTATTTTATTAGAGACAGGGTCTCACTGAGTTGCTAAGTGCCTCTCCATTGCTGAGGCTGGCTTTGAACTCGCAATCCTCCTGCCTCAGCCTCCCAAGTGCTGGGATTACAGGCGTGCGCCACTGCGACCAGCCCCCAGGCATTTTAAAAATATTATTTTGAGGGACTGGGTTTGTGGCTCAGTGGTAGAGCGCTCACCTAGCATGTGTGCGGCCTGGGTTCGATCCTCAGCACCACATAAAAATAAAGGAATTGTGTACAACTGAGGCAAATGAATAAATATTAAAAAAAAAATATTTTGAGACAGTCTCACTAAATTGCTGAGCCTGGCCTCAAACTTGCGATCATCGCTCTCAGTCTCCTGAGTCATTGGGATTACAGGCATGCACCACCACACCTGGCATATTTGTTGTTTTTTCTGGGTGGAGATTATAGGGTTCAATTCAACCCTTTAAAAAATGTTGTTTCCCTAATGTAAAAAAATGCTTAAATTATACACTACATGTAAACACATATATAAATATAAAATTTCAAAAGAGATAGAAAATGCAATAAAAATCTTACAAATCAAAGTACTGGGCTGCAAGCACTGCACTGACTTCTTCCAGAGCATGGTATATGAATGTCTGGTGTGGTTCATCATCATCATCATCATCATCATCATCATCACCATTTTTGTTTTGAGATGGTGTCTCACTATGTTGCCCAGGCTGGCCCTGAATGCCTGGGCTCAAGCAATTCTCCAGCCTTAGCCACCTGAGTAGCTGGGACTCAAGCATTCTCTCCTTCCCTGACTGTATTATTATAATCATCATCATCATTATTATTATTAGCATCACCATACTCTCCATCTTTGGCTTCTGTGTGAGTTTTCACTAATGTGTTTCAAAGGGCCTGAGCAGCTTCACTCCTCCAGAGGGAGTGAGCCAGAATTCAGGTATCTGAAGAACAATACCCATGCTTGGCTCCCCTTCCAGAAGGGAAGCCCTGGGACTCAGCCCTCATGCTGCCTGGGGCTAACTCTAGGAAAAACTTGCCTAATTCCAACCTAGAAAAACAGCTCTTCTCTGGAATTCAAGCACAATTTAGAGAGGTCAGTGGAATTCACAGCCTGGTGCCCAAAGAACCACATATTCTGCTTTCTACTTTACAGTTTATAAAGTACTATGAGAGGCAGGGAGACTACATAATACACAGGGTTTATTTTGTTTTGAGGTACTGGGAATTGAACCCAGGGGCACTCTACAACACAGCTACATCCACAGCCCTTTTTACTTTGTGTGTGTGTGTGTGGTGCTGGGGATTGAACCCAGGGCCTTGTGCATGTGAGGCAAGCACTCTACCAACTGAGCTATATCCTCAGCCCTCTTTTTACTTTTTTGAGACAGGGTCTCCCTAAGTTGCCAGACTGGCCTCCAAATTAAGATCCTCCTGCCTCATCCACCCAAGTTATTGGAAATTCAGGTGTGCCTGTGGTTGGCAATAAGCAGTTTTGATGAAGTTCACTTATTCCCATTTTACAAAGTAAAACAAACAAAGCCAACTCAGGTGGAAGGAAGGAGGGAGGAAAAGGTACCATATGTCCTAGGTACAAGACATCTTACTTTCTTGCTTTCCTCACTGTCTCACAACCTCCCTGGAAGTACCATTCCTGTTTTATCAAAAACCTAAGCTCACAGCATGTCCAAAGTCACACGGCGACATAGTGGGAGAGCCAGAAGTCACAGCCTACCCTCTGATTCCTGATCTAATGAATGCAGCTTCTGCAACCTCACAGGAGAAATAGAATCCCGGCACATTTACTGCCTTGAAGAAAGGTCATGTATCTAGTAAATGTAGCAGGGCTGACATGTGACTGTAATTCTGATCTCAAGCTTGAGGTGGTATTCTCTGTTTTAACAAGATGTTTCATTTGCTGGTGGGAAACAAAGAGTGGAGTGGAAGAAATGAGATGTCATGCATAAACTGATCTGTTTAGATTAGATAACTTGGGTGAGGGTGTGGTTTGCAGGGAGAGGCTCCCAAACTAAAACTTTCACAGTACTAAATCACAAATCAAATGAATGAATGGGTCATGAAAAGAGTAAATCCAAGAGGCTATGCTGGCCAGATTAAATTTCCATCTTAATCAAGTCTTTATAATAATAACTTACTTTTTTTTTTTTTTTTTTAATACTTGGGTCCAACCCAGTGTCCGGTAGGTAAGCACTCTAACACTGAACTACTTCTCCAGTCATTGCCTCCACCTTTTTTAAATGTTTTAAATTTTTGAGACAGGGTCTTGCTAAGTTGCCCAGGCTTGCCTCAAATTTACCATCCTCCTGCCACCGCCTCCTACATAGAAAATCCAACAGGTACAAAAGATATAACATGAAAAGTTGCTTTTACTGAATGCCCCGGATAGCAAAATCTCCAAAGAATATCCAGAGACTGATTTAGCATAAAGGAGGTTCTAGGCATTGGAAGAGGCTGCTCTTTACCAGAGAAGTGTGTAACAAGATCAAATGCTACCAGGTGTGGTGGCGCACACCTATAATCCCATCAGCTTGAGAGGCCGAGGCAGGAGGATCTTGAGTTCAACACTAGCCCTAGCAATTTAGTGAGGCCCTAAGCACCTCAGCAAGACCCTGTCTCTAAATAAAATATAAAAAGGGCTGGGGATGTGGCTCAGTGTTAAGCACCTCTGGGTTCAATCCCTGGTTCCAAAGGGGGGGGGGTCAAATACTTGGTTCAAAATATATCTCCACCAGCTTGTTCAAATACTTGGTTCAAAATATATCTCCTCCACCTTCCCCTTCTACCTAGCAGGAAAGTTCCCCAGGTGAGGAGTAATTCT
Organism: Tamias sibiricus; assembly: GCA_025594165.1. Classification (NCBI taxonomy): domain Eukaryota; kingdom Metazoa; phylum Chordata; class Mammalia; order Rodentia; family Sciuridae; genus Tamias; species Tamias sibiricus. Next base: position 103,728,164 of record CM046658.1, on the reverse strand, counting down.
TACTGCTAAATAAAAATGGGGACAGTACTTCCAGAACTACACAGGAAAAATGAAGTTGTCAAACTCAGTAATATTGCCTAAAGATGTACTGTTCATCAACCTAATCATTTTCTCTCATCATTTTTATTCTCTTTACTTTTTTTTCCCATTTGGGGAGGCTTTAGTACATGGCCATGGGTTTGATTCTTAGCACTGCAAGTAAAAATAACAACAACAAAAAAGAAAACAAAACAAACAAACAAACAACAAAAAACATGCAAAATCATTTGGAGAGGCCCTAGGATCCCTCACCAAGGCTAATCTGATTTTGGAATTATTTTTTTTTTTTTTTTTTTTTTGGTACCAGGGATTGAACTCAGGGGCACTCGACCACTGTGCCACATCCCCAGCTTTTTTTTTTTTTTTTTTTTTGTATTTTATTAGAGACAGGGTCTCACTGAGTTGCTAAGAGCCTTGCCATTGCTGATGGCTGGCTTTGAACTTGCAATCCTCCTGCCCTGCCTCAGACTCCCAAGTGCTGGGATTACAGGCATGCGCCACTGTGCCTGGCTCCTGGAATTTTTTTTATTCTTATTTACTTTTGAGATGGGGTCTTGTTATGCACTATATTGCCCAGGCTGGTCTCCTACTTCTCTGCCCCTGGACTTTAGAGTAGCTGGGGCTATAGGGATGTACTACCATGCTTCACTGATCTCAGAGTTTTATAATGTGATATATTCTCTCACAAAGCCCCCCATATTTTTTCCCTTTTTGGGGGGTAGGTACTGGGGATTGAACCAGGGGAGCTTTACCACAGTCCTGCATACTTAGTCCTTTTTTAATTTTCTTTTTATTTGTTTGTTTTTTGTGGTTCTGGGTTTGGAAGCATGTTGTTTTTTTTTTTTTTTGTTTTTGTTTTTTGTGGTACCGGGGATTGAACTCAGGGGCATTCGACCACTGGGCCATATCCCCAGCCCTTTTTTTGTATTTTATTTAGAGACAGAGTCTCACTGAGTTGCTGAGGCTGGCTTTGAACTCGTGATCCTCCTGACTCAACCTCCCAAGTGCTGGGATTACAGGTGTGTGCCACCATGCCCAGCTGGTTCTGGGTTTGGAACCCAAGGCCTTGTGCATGCTGGGCAAGCACTCTACCACTGAGCTATACCCCCAGCCCTTATTTTTTTTTTATTTTAAGACAAGTTCTCACCAATTTGCTGATGCTGGCCTAGAATTTATAATCCTCCTGCCTCAGCCTCTTGAGTCACTAGGATCACAGGTGTGTGTCACCATTTTTTCCATTAAAAAAATTACACAAAATTCTGTTATAATCTTATAGCAAACTTTCTTTCTTTTTGGTGGTGGTGGGACTTCAACTACTACTGAGTCACACCCCTACCTACAGCAAATTTTCATATTTGATTAGGAATGTGACTGTTTTAATATGTAAATATGATATTACAAAGGATATCCGAAGGTAACAGGGCCTACAGCACAAGAGATTACGATGGACCTGAGTAGTATAACTCTAAATTGCACAAAAAAATAAATTTAGGTGCCTGCTCACCTACCAGCCACCTGTCTTCCCCAGGCACCAGTACCATATTCTGAAAGGTTCTGATCCTCCCTGTCCTGTGTGCCCTGGCTGTGGCTTTCCCCATGCTGCCCTCATCAACCACTGACCTACTAGAAATGACCAGATATCTAGAGTTAACCACGGAGGTGGAGGGAGCCGGGGACCAAGAGTCAACCACTGACCTAAATCAGACCACAGAACTACAAAAGGTCAACCATGGGATGTATGTCTGGAGAACAAGCAGACTTCTGAATCCTCTGCTGACTTGGAGTCAGCCACCTCCAACCTTGTGGAAAAAGATACTAAAGCTCCAGGTGATAACAGTACATTTTATTTATTTATTTATTTTAGTTGTCAATGGACCTTTATTTTACTTGATTATATGTGGTGCTGAGAATCGAACCCAGTGCCTCACAGATGCTAAGCAAGCGCTCTACCACTAAGCCACAAACTCAGCCCTTATTTTTAATTGTTTTACATTATCTCACATATGAGTTTTTTGGGGACATGTCTCACATCCAAACCATAATATTCTACCCCCAAAAGCTCATAACTATCTCAAAATGTAAAATACATTTTGTCCATTTCCAAGAGTCCTCATAATCTCAACAGTTCCTAGATTGCTCAAAGTTCAAGTCCAAAGTCCTCTCTGAGGCTCAAGGCAATCTCGCATTGTGAGCGCCTGTTAAAAAAAGAAGAAGAAGAAAAAAAAGCAATTTACAAGTATCAAATATATAAAGGTACAGAGTAAACATTTTTTTTTTCCACAAAAATAGGTGCATAGAAAAAAAAGGATAGGACCAAAGCAAGGTTGAAATCCAGCTAGGCAAACAAGTCGTGTAGTTTTGTGTTTGGTATTGGGAACACATGGCATGATGTCTTCTCCAAAGGTCTGTGTAGCTCCACCCCTGTGACCTTGTTGGTTGCAGCCCAAGTGGCCTCTCTGTTGGCTTGTCTATGCTCAATTCCTGCAACTTTCCTAGAATGATGTCCCACATTACTGGCATTTCTTAATCTTGGGGGTCTCCTCTGCAGCTTTGGCTTCCTAAGGGGTGCCTGCACCAGCTGCACTTTGTCTGGTCTCCCAGGCCTTCCTTTGAAATTTTGGTGTAAGCCTCTGTGATCCCCTAACTCCATCATCCTGCAGTCTTGCAGAACCAGCACCATGTGGTTGATGCCAAGTCCTGCTGCCATCTTGAGCAGTAGCCCAGCCTCCAGGGACTGTGGCTGCAGCAGCCTCTGAGTGTCTGGATGGCTGAGCACATTGAAAAAACTTCCTAGGCTCCATTGTACAAAAAGTGCCCCACTGGTTCTTCTCAAGAGAATTTTCACTTTTATTCCCTTGAGCTTGAGATGGGTATAGTCTTGCCAGCTCCTGAGATGCCCTCAAGCCATCTTTCTGATTGTTTCTGGGCAAAAGTCTTCAGCATTTCTTTAGTGGCAGTATTGTCTTTGGCAACTGTAACTTCCTTAGCCCTAGTTTTACTCCAGCCTTTCCGAGTCCACATTTTCCAATTCTTTTTGCTCTGCTTTTTGCTCCAGATTATCACAATAAATTTGGATAAAAGCCACCAGCAACATCCATGCCACCGTCTGAATGCTATGCTGCTTAGAAATTTCTTCCACCAGATTAAGAAGTCCGTGGCTTTTAAAATCAGCCTCACAGAAGGTCTCAGGACACTGGCAAAATATAGACAACTTCTCAGCCAGAACATAACTCTAATGGCCTCTTGTCCAATTACCGACAGTGTCCTCCTTTTCCTCTAACCTTCTCAAGCCCTGTCTTTACTGTTCACAGACCTATTGGCATTCTGGTCTTCTGAGCTCCTATCAGAATTAGTCATTAAGCTCCATTTACAACAACCTAAAGCATTTCCAGCTTGCACTGCTACACAGCTCAAAATTCCTCCCACCAATTCCAAAACACTCAAAAAAGCTTCTGAACACACAGTCAGGTTAGTCACAGCAAGGACTCGACTTCTTGGTACCAATTTCTGTTTTAGTTAGCTATTTTCCTGCTGTGACTAAAAGATCTGACCTGAAAGATTTCAAAGGAGGAAAAGTTTATTTGAGGGCTCATGGTTTCAGAGATCTTAGTCCACAGAAGGCTGGCTCCATTCCATGGGGCTTGAGGTGAGGCTGAACATCATGGCAGAGTGTGTGGCAGAAGGAAGTAACTCACATGAGATCAGAAAGCAGAGAGAGAACAATGCATTTTAGACAGAGAGATTTGTGAGTAAAGATTTTGGCCAGACAAGCACCACCACGGGAAGCAATGAGTTCACCTCAGTGGTCTTTTTTTTTTTTTTTTTTTTGGTACTGGGTATTGAACTCAGGGGCACTTGACCACTGGGCCACATCCCCAGCCCTCTTTTGTATTTTATTAGAGACAGGGTCTCACTGAGTTGCTAAGTGCCTCTCCATTGCTGAGGCTGGTTTTGAACTCACGATCTCCTGCCTCAGCCTCCCAAGTGCTGGGATTAAAGGTGTGCACCACTGCACCCGGCTCAGTGGTCTTTAAAACAAAACAAAGTCTTCATGAGCTGTGACATCACTCTAATATCCACCACTTTCAGAGAAAACTTGAACTTTTGAACCAACTGGCCACTACACTACTGGATATTGCCTAATTGTACAAAACTAGTGAAACGTGGGATGCACCCAGCAGAGAAACAGCAAAGCATTGATCCTGGATGGGGGTTGTGAATTGTACATGAAAGAGAGAGGGGCATTTCTTAGATATGTCCCATTTAATGATGGCTTACTAAATTTTCATTGGAACTGCCAAAAATAAATAAATAAATAAATTTGCCCAGGGAGGTTGAAGCAGGAGGATCACGGGTTCATGACATGGTAACTTAGGGAGATCCTACCTCAAAATAAAAGAGGCTGGGGTGTAGCTCAGTGGTAGAGCACTTGACTAGCATGTGCAAGGCACAGGGTTCAATCTCCAGTACTACAAAAATAAAAAAAGAAAAGGAAAGGAAAAAAGTATCTAATTCTGTGCATGATGTTTGGTAAAAGACAAATGATATGAATAAGAAATGATGAACTAGGGGAAATGATTTCCTATGAGAGGAAATCATTGAAAGGCATTCACTACTCCTTTTTGCTTAGACAAAATCGATGCCTTGAATTTCCCTGATTCTGCCTTTCTGTGCTATTTTGCCTTGACTTTGGAACCCTTTCATTCTTCAAGGAGGACAAAAGACCATTGTTTCTAGAAAGCCGAATCACACCTGCTGGTAAACCATGTAAGGTCTATTTATCTTACCATCTTTTTCATAAAGAAAGACAATATTTTAAAAGGCGAATTTTGTGGTATGTGAATTATATTTCAATAAAAAAAGAGATGTCAGATGCAGTGGTGCACGCCTCTAATTCCAGTGACTCAGGAGGCTGAAGGAGGAGGATACCAAGTTTGAGGCCAGTTTCAGCAACTTTAGCAACACCCTATCTCAAAATAAAAAGAACTGGACATGTAGCTCAGTGGTAATGCACCTGTGGGATCAAACCCCCGAACATAAAAAAAAAAAAAAAAAAAAGAGAGAAACATAATTTTCGTGCTGGAAGAGGTAGAGTAAACAAAGGTAAGAAATTTGAAACACCTTTTTTTGGGGGGGGGGAGTTGGTACCAGGGATTGAACTCAGGGGCACTTGGCCACTGAGCCACATCCCCACCTCTATTTTGTATTTTCTTTTTCTTTTTTTCTTTTTTTTTTTTTTTTAATATTTATTTATTTACTTTAGTTGTACACAATGCAATGCATTTATGTTTACGTGGTGCTGAGGATCGAACCCGGGCCGCGCACGTGCGAGGCGAGCACTCTGCCGCTGAGCCACAACCCCAGCCCCTCTATTTTGTATTTTCTTCAGAGACAGGATCTCACTGAGATGCTTAGCCCCTCACTTTTGCTGAGGCTGGCTTTGAACTTGAGATCCTCCTGCCTCAGCCTCCTGAGCCACTGGGATTACAGGTGTGTGCCACCGTGCCCCATTTCTTGAAACACCTCTGAGATAAAAGAATATGTCATGTTCTGCCACTTTTAACAAATAAAGATTTCTAGTCCTTAATACTGAAAGAAATCACCAAAGTTTCCCAGCAATTCAGGAGCCTGATACAGGAGGATCACAAGTTCAAGGCTAGCCTGGGCATCTTGTAGAACCCCTGTTTCAAAATAAAATAAACAGGGCTGGGGATGTAGCTCAGTGGTAGAATGCCTTTAGGTTCAATCCCTAGTATTACAAAACAAAATAAATCACCAGTGTGATTGCAAACCACAAATGGACAGAAATATTATTAAAATTATTGACAGTGGTAATTACACTTTATTTTTTTATTTTGTAGTTGCAGTTGGACACAATACCTTTTATTTTGTTTATTTATTTATTTATTTTATTTTGTTTGTTTATTTATTTACACTTGACTTACAAGAGTGAAAAAGGTACCACTTTAAAATATGGTGTCACCTTCCTGTAATCCCAGCTGCTCAGGAGACTGAGGCAGGAGGATCACAAGTTTGAGGATACTCTCAGCAACTTAGCAAGCCTCTGTCTCAAAATAAAAAATAAAAAAGCCTCAGAATGTAGCTCAGTGGTAAAATACCCCTGGATTCAATCCCCTAGTACCATAAAAAAAATTACTCTCATATACTATGGCAATTAAACTCTACAAGAAATGGTTTCTATGTAGAAAATAAGAGATCCTGAAACTTACAGTTTAAAAATATTCAATTATTCCTGGAAGATTTTGGCATGGATTGTTAAAAGATGTTTTATAAGCACTTAAAGGAATTGACCCTAGATGCCAATGGGGGCCCATTAAGGGCAAGTTCATTCACTCAACAAGTATTTATTGTGTACCTCCTGGGTTCCAATTACTGTGCAAGACACAGTGATGAAGCAGAAAACAAAACAAGCACATTCCTGCCCCTTGTAGAACTCTGGTGAGAAAGACAGATAATAAAAATCACAGCATAATTACAACTTGTGATAAGTGCTAGGAAAGAGAACACAGATTATGTGAACACATGATTAGCCTCCCAGTGGAATTAGCCTCATGGGGTGGGGATGGAGGGCGGAGGAAGCAGAGCTAGGGAAATCCTCTGTGAGGAAGTAGTATAGAAACAGAGCCTTGAAGGATGAGTAGAATTTAGGTTGGCAAAATGTGAACAACACTACAGAGAAAACCTGAAAACCCCATGTGAAAAAGGCATGAAACAGCAACAAATTGTCCATGCAAGAGGAATGGGAGAAAAGCGGAGGGGGCTGGAAGTATAAACAGGAAGAAGATTTTAGGAAGGAGACCATCCAGGCAAGCAGGTACCATATTACACAGGCAGGAACTAGGACCTTTCTTGAAATGATTACTTGATGAGTAGATCAAAGAAATAAAAAAAAGCACTTAAAGAAATCAAAACTAGGTGCCAAATAAATTAAATATTTGTTTTGAGACAGTTGATCAAAACGCTTGGGAAGAACCAATTTTCTATTCTACAACCAAATCCTATCCAAAATCCACTATCCACTCACTTCTCCTTCTTTTCTCCATAGATTAAGTCACACCATAGCTCTCCAGGCACATTACTACCAATCTTTTTTTTTTTTTTTTTTGTAGTTGCAGTTGGACACAATACCTTTTATTTTGTTTGTTTATTTATTTTTTACGTGGTGCTGAGGATCGAACCCAGGTCCGCACACGCACTACTGCTGAGCCACAACCCCAGCCCCCCAAACTTTTTTTTTTTTGGGGTATTGGGGATTGAACTCAGGGGCACTCGACCACTGGGCCACATCCCCAGCCCTTTTCTGTATTTTATTAGAGATGGGGTCTCACTGAGTTGCTAAGTGCCTCGCCATTGCTGAGGCTGGCTTTAAACTCATGATCCTCCTGCCTCAGCCTCCCAAGTGCTGGGATAACAGGAGTGCACCACGGCACCCAGCTCCCAACCTTCTTTTCATTTTTACTTCATACAATCCATTCTCTTCCTCCCCTCACCTTTTAAAATTTTTTAAGTTGTCTATGGACCTTTTTAAAATTTTTAGATATGTATTTTTTTTTAGTTTTAGGTGGACACATACCATTATTATTATTATTATTATTATTATTATTATTATTATTATTATTTTTATGTGGTGCTGAGGATCAAACCTAGTGCCTCATGCGTGCCAGATGAGTGCTCTACCACTGAGCCACAGCCCCAGGCCTGGACCTTTATTTTTATTTATTTATATGTTGTGCTGAGAATCAAACCCAGTACCTTGCACATGCTAGGCAAGCACTCTACTACCATTGAGCTACAACCCGGCCCCACTCCCCTACCCTACCCCTTTATTTATTTTTTTTGTACCAGAGATTGAACTCAGCAGTGCTTAACTACTGAGCCACATCCCCAGTCCTTTTTTTTTTTTTTTTTTTTTTTTTTTTTTTTTAATTTTAAGACAGGTATTGCTAAATTACTTAGGGCCTCACAAAATTACTGAAGCTGGCTTTGAACTTGTGATCCTCCTGCCTCAGCGCTGGGATAACAGGCGTGCGCCACCTTTTTTTAAAATTTTTTGGTCATTGTTGTTGTTGACACCAGGGATTGAACTCAGGGGCACTTAACCACATCTGAGCTCCTTTTATTTTGAGACAGGGTCTCACTAAGTTGTTTAGGGCCTTACTAAATTGCTGAGGCTGGCTTTGAACTTCTAATCCCCCTGCCTTAACCTTCTGAGTAGCTGGGATTACAGATGTGTGCCACCATGCCCAGCTCCTTCCTTTCTTTATGGTACTGAGGGCTGAACCAAGGGGTGCTCTACCACTGAGCCACATCCCCAGCCCTTTTTATTTTGAGACAGGGTCACATTAAATTGCTGAGGCTGACCCCAACTGTGATCCTCGAGTGTCAGCCTCCCGAGTCATTGGAATAATAGGTATGTTCCACCAGTCCCTGGGATTACATAACCATGCTCAGCCACAGTAGACTTTCAATAAATATTTGTTAAATTGAATTGGATGAGGGCTGGGGTTGTAGCTCAGTGATAGAGTGCTTGCCTTGCATGTGTGAGGCACTGGGCTTGATCCTCAGCACCACATAAAAATAAATAAAAATAAAGATTTTTTTAAAAAAAGCCGCCGGGCACGGTGGCGCATGCCTGTAATCCCAGCACTTTGGGAGGCTGAGGCAGGAGGATCGCGAGTTCAAAGCCAGCCTCAGCAATGGCGAGGCACTTAGCAACTCAGTGAGACCCTGCCTCTAATAAAATACAAAAAAGGGCTGGGGATGTGGCCCAGTGGTTGAGTGCCCCTGAGTTCAATCCCCGGTACCACAAAAAAAAAAAAAAAAAAAAAAAAAAAGCCTACCTCTAAAAAAAATAATAATAAATTGAATTGGATGAGTTGCAGAAATGTCTGTTGAATGAGGCTATAGATAGCTACAGTTTTGGTTAATTGAACAAATTTACCCAAATAATATTTATTAGGGCTTTAAGGTTAACCCAAAGGGAGATTACTAGTTGACTGATACAAATTTGTCTGGCTCTACTGAGCAGTTAAAAGTCAATAAATAATTCACAGACAGAAATGTTGTAATCATGCAAATTTCTGTTGATACAAAGCTGGGAGTATGGAGGCAGTTTTCCAGTTCAAAAGGACCTGAAATTTCTGGAACAACAGAATAGATAATAAGTTGTAGTATATTATTCATACAATGAACTGTATTGTATATTAATGAAAGTGAGTAAACTACTTTCATCTAAAACAGAAATTTCACAAAGATAATTTGAGGGCAATAAAGCAAACACACAAAAACGAGAATAGACCACATGATTCTATTTCATATATTTCAAAGCCAGGCAAAACTATTCTGTGGTGTTAAGAGTCAGGACCGTGGGGCTGGGGTTGTGGCTCAGCGGTAGAGCACTCGCCTAGCACCTGCGAGGCCCAAATTCGATCCTCAGCACCATGTAAGAGTAAAGTCTTTGTGTACAACTAAAACAAATAAATATGTGTTTAAAAAAATAAAGTCAGGACTGTGGTTCTCTTTAGGAAGGAGGAAGGGGGCAATGTTTGGGAAAAGCATGAAGAGGGCTTGTGAGGTACTGGTGCTGGTAAGGTCTGTTTCTTTTTCTTTTTTTTTTTTTTTTTTTGGTGGTACTGGGGATTGAACTCAGGGGCACTCGACCACTGGGCCACATCCCCAGCCCTTTTTTGGGTTTTTATTAGAGACAGGGTCTCACTGAGTTGCTAAGTGCCTCGCCATTACTGAGACTGGCTTTGAACTCGCGATTCTCCTGTCTCAGCCTCCCAAAGTGCTGGGATTACAGGCGTGCGCCACCGCGCCCGGCTTCTTTTTTTTTTTTTTTTGTGGTACCGGGGATTGAACTCAGGGGCACTCAACCACTGGGCCACATCCCCAGCCCTTTTTTTTTTTTTTTTGTATTTTATTTAGAGACAGGGTCTCACTGAGTTGCTAAGTGCCTCGCCATTGCTGAGGCTGGCTTTGAACTCGCGATCCTCCTGCCTCAGCCTCCCAAAGTGCTGGGATTACAGGTGTGTGCCACTGCGCCTGGCTCAGGTCTGTTTCTTGACCTGGGTGGTAGCCACATGGATATGTTTATTGTGTGATAATGAATCAATCAGTGTACTTATAATTTGGGTACATTTCTTTTTGGAAAGAGAGAAAGAACTTAAACTATGTCATTCCTAGAATTTTTAGTAATAATTTGTTTTAATTAGTTATACATGACAATGGAATGCACTTTGATACATCATATATAATGGAGTATATTTTCTCATTCTTCTGGTTATACATGATGCAGAATCCCACTGGTCATACAGTTATATATGAACATAGGGTAATCATGTCTGATTTGTTCCACTACCCTTCCTGCCCCCCCAGTGCCCCCTCCCCTCTTTTCACTCCCCTCTACCTAATCTAAAGTAATTCTGTTCTTCCCTAGCCCTGCAGCATTGTGAATTAGCATCCGAATACCAGAGAAAACATTCAGCCTTTGGTTTTTATGGGATTGGCTTATTTTGCTTAGCATGATATTCTCTAGCTCCATCTATTTACTGGCAAATGCCATAATTTCATTCTTCTTTAAGGCTGAGTGATATTCCATTGTGTGTGTGTGTGTGTGTGTGTGTGTGTGTGTGTGTATACACCACATTTTTTTGGGGGGGGGGTACTGGGGATTGAACTCAGGGGCACTCGACCACTGGGCCACATCCCCAGCCCTTTTTTTTTTTTTTTTTTGTATTTTATTCAAGACAGGGTCTCACTGAGTTGCTAAGTGCCTCGCCATTGCTGAGGCTGGCTTTGAACTCACGATCCTCCTGCCTCAGCCTCCCAAGTGCTGGGATCACAGGCATGTGCCACCGAGCCCGGCCCACATTTTTTAAATTTGTTCATCTGTTGAAGGATACATAGATTGGTTCCATAGTTTAGATATTGTAGTTCAGCTGCTATAAACATTGATGTGGCTGTATCACTGTAATATGCTGATTTTAAGTTCTTTGGGTATAAACTGAGAAGTGAGATAGCTGGGTCAAATGGTGGTTCCATTCCAAGTTTTTTGAGGAATCTCTATACTGTTTTCCAGAGTGGTTGCCCAAATTGTAGTCCTACCAGCAATGTATGAGTGTCCCTTTTCCCCCAACATCCTCTAATTTGTATACATTTTGTATGTAATCTCACACATCAATTTTAAACTTGGGAGATTTATTTAATTAAAAGCTCATGTATAGTTCCTAAATATGAATGAAATAATTTTAATATTTTGACAGAATTACATGGCTATTGACTTTGGTAGCTAATCTTTATTATATTTATTATATTTATTAAATAGTTTCCTTTGATCTCTTGTTTCACAGGGTATGTATAAGAATGGCTGCTGAATAGGCTATAGTACTCTTGCTACAGGGATGTTGGGTAAAGGGCATTTTCATGTGTTGGCTACTGAAAGACAAAGTATTATAGCCTTTTCAAAAAGCCATCTGACAATAGGTATTATTTTAAAAATGCATACAGGGCTGGGGTTGTGGCTCAGCGGCAGAGTGCTCGCCTGGCACGTGCGTGGCCCGGGTTCGATCCTCAGCACCATGTAAACATAAATGCATTGCATTGTGTACAACTAAAGTAAATAAATAAATATTAAAAAGAATGCATATAGTCCTTTACCCAGTGTTCTTAATCCTGGGTATCTATTCTATTGAAATAAAACTACTAGTTTAATCAAACTATTGAGTAAAAATACCATTGGACATATATACAAGAATATTTATTAGCTGGGCGTGATGGCACATGCTTGTAATCCTAGTGGCTCTGGAGGCTGAGGCAGATGGATCAAGTTCAAAGCCAGCCTCAGCAATTTAGTGAGGCCCTAAGCAACTTAGTGAGACCCTGTCTCAAAATAAAAAATAAACAGGGTTGGGTATTTGGCTCAGTGGTAAAGTACCCCTGGGTTAAATCCCCAGTGTGCTCTCTCGATCTCTTGCTCTCTCTTTTATAACACACATTTTAAGTGACAACACATATACTCACATACAACACAAATTGTAAAAACAGATGTGTATCCCTTACCTGAAATGATTGGAGCCAGAAATATTTCAAATTTTGGATTTTTCCGATGTTGGAATATTTGTATACATGTCATGGGGTGTCTCGGGAGTGGGAACCAAGTCTAAGCATGAAATTCATTTATGTTTCACATATATAGCCTGAAGGTAATTTTATACCCCTCACCCCCAAGTACTGAGGTTTGAACCCAGGGTCTCTTACATGCTAAGCAAGTGCTTTATCACTGAACTACATCTCCAGGTTTTTGTTTTGTTTTGTTTTTTGAGATAGTGTCTCGCTAAGTTGCTCAGGCTGCACTTCTGGACTTGAACTTGTGCTTCTCCTGCTTCAGCCTACCAAAGAGCTGGAATTATAGTCATACACAACTATGCCCAGGTATACAATATTTTTAATAATTTTATGCATGAAACAAAATTTAATGGTGTGGAATTTTCCACTTCTGGTTGCATGTCCGTGCATAAAAATTTCCAATTTTGGAGCATTTAGGATTTCATATTTTTAGATCAGGATTAACCTGTACTGTGCATGTCCATTAATAGAGTAAATTAAAATTAACATATAAGCAAGGCATAAAGAATTCTTAAAGGAAGGTTGTTAGTTTTTAGATATCTTTTATAAGTTCCGAATACAAAAAAGATAAATTGATTACTCAGTCCCTATATAAAGTTGTAATAGAAGATGGCCTTTCAGGTAAGGGCAGCAATTTATCATTTTAATCTAGAGAAAATTTGTTGTTACCTGTAGAGAATATTACAAAGTATGACTTTGTTTTGAATAAAATTTGCTCTAAAATATTTTAAAAAGTAGTCACTTTTTTTTTTTTTTTTTTTTTGGTACTTTGGTACTAGGGATTAAACCCAAGGGCACTTTACCACTAAGCTACATCCCCAGACCTTTTTATTTTGAGACAGAGTCTCACTAAATTGCTGAGGATCTTGCTAAATTTCTAAGGTTGACCTTGAACTTTCAATCCTCCTGTCTCAGCTTCCCAAATTGCTGGCATTACAGGTGCATGTCACTGCACCCAGCAAAAAGCAGTCACTTTTTAAATGACAAAAAAAGCTGTTTTGAATATGAGTATATTTCTATTTGTCTATATATGGTTATATCAGCATTGAGAAAAAGGTTAACAATTAAATTGATAAACTGACTACTGGGAGGAATAGGGAAGAGGTAGAGTCAAGGGAAAAAGGAAAAAGAAAATAAGAACCAGAAAATTTTTTGGTAAGTTCTATATGAGACAATGATCTCATATCACAAGTAAAATGTCACCTGCAGTCTTCATACTGTATCCAAATAAAGGACATAATAATCCCAATGTAACTTGTGTTGTTCAATCAAAATTAGCATGTTGTATTATTTTCTAGACACCAAAATAACCCCCTCATCAATTCTTGTTGCTAAAAGAAATAAATTGTTTTCCTCATTATAGGAATGTTGCTGCCTACAGCAATTGCCACTTGCAGCAACAATACCACAGGAGAAAACTCGGAGGCAGACTGGAAATGAAAAAGTTCTTTTATTCTTCTTTCTTCTAACTTCTCTCTCTGGCTCCAACAACCTCTCCAACTCCAACCACTCCAACTCCAACCACCCCTCTAACTAACCTCACCCGGTTAAATACATTTTGCCTTAACAAGGACAAGTGCTTACAGCTCGAGCTTACAGGTGCGTCACACAGTGTTCACGGGCATAAAAAGATTCTTAGATAAATGCATGAATATCAGGTGAAAATACTTGAACACCTTTATGGCTCTCAGCTAACTGCCATCTCAGCCATCCTCAATTAGGGCTCTTACATAGGAAGAAGGTTAAGAATCAGTCAAACCTGGGTTCTAGTTTCTTTCATCACTTATTTAGTTCTGTGGCCTTGGGCCCCAGTTTCCTCATCTATGCAATGGGGATAATTGCAGTTCCTATCCTCGAGGATTGTTGTAGGAAAATAGGTATACATGCTAGGAAACAGCATCTAGCAGAAACTAAAACATAATTAATGTTGTCAATGTTATTAAAGTTAGTATTTATTGTGAAAATTAGAACTTACTTATGCAAGGCAATAAAAACAGGACCATGATCTTAGCTTCCAGAAGTAACCACTGTGAACCTTTGGATGTTCATGCATTAATTCAATGTGATTGGAAAAATCGTTATGAAACCTGGTGATAGCTTAGTTGGGACAGATTAGCAGCTGCCAAATGTGTGAAAGGTTGTCATACAGGAGAGAGAGGTAGACCTAGTATGCTGTGAGACTCCAAAGAAGCCAGGGTTCTGATAGGGCTGTCTACCCAACACCATAGGGAGCTCCTTGTTATAACAAACAACAACTGAGTTTTAGCTGGCAACCATTTGTTAGAAAAGTTATGGAAGAAATTCCTACATGAAAGAGAGGCCAAGTTGAATGATCTCTAAAACTCTCCCTAACTCTAACATTTTATCATCAAGAACTACTTGCTGAGCCATGTGCAGTGGCGCATGCCTGTAATCCCACTGGCTCTGGAGGCTGAGGCAGGAGGATGGTGAGTTCAAAGCCAGCCTCAGCAACTTAGTGAGGCCCTAAGCAACACACCAAGACCCTGTTTCTAAATAAAATATTTATTTATTTATTTTTAATTATCTATTATCCTAATTTGTTATACATGCTTGCAGAATGCAATTAATTTCATATTACATATATAGAGCACAATTTTTCAAGTCATTGGTTCTACACAAAGTATTTTCACACCATTCGTGTCTTCATACATGTACTTAGGGTAATGGATGTCTAACTCATTTCACTGTCATTCCTACTCCCTTGCCTCCTACCTTCCCCTCCCCCCTTTGATCTATTTAAAGCTCCTTCATTCCTCCCATGCTCCCCACCTTGCCACTATGAGTTGGCATCCTCATAACAAAGAAATCATTTGACCTTTGGTTTTTTGGGATTGGCTTACTTCACTTAGAATTATTTTCTCCAACTCCATCCATTTACCTGTGAATGCCATCATTTTATTCTCTTTTAGTGCTGAGTAGTGTTCCATTGTGTATATATACCAGAGTTTCCCTACCCATTCATCTACTGAAGGGCATCTGGGTTGATTCCACAATTTAGCTATTGTGAATTGTGCTGCTATAAACATTCATTTGGCTATGTCCCTGTAGTATGCTGTTTTTTTTTTTTTTTTTTTTTTTTTTTTTTGGTACCGGGGATTGAACTCAGCGGCACTAGACCACTGGGCCACATCCCCAGCCCTTTTTTCGTATTTTATTAGAGACAGGGTCTCACTGAGTTGCTAAGTGCCTCGCCATTGCTGAGGCTGGCTTTGAACTCGTGATCCTCCTGACTCAGCCTCCCAAAGTGCTGGGATTACAGGCGTGCACCACCACTCCCGGCTAGTATGCTGTTTTTAAGTCCTTTGGGTATATACCAAGGGGTGGGATAGCTGGGTCAAATGGTGGTTCCATTCCAAGTTTTCCAAGATTGGCTGCACCAATTTGCAGTCCCACCAGCAATGTATGAGTGTGCCTTTTTCCCCACATCCTTGCCAACAGTTATTGTTGTTTCTATTTTTGATAGCTGCCATTCTGACTGGAGTGAGATGAAATCTTAGTGTAGTTTTGATTTGCATTTCTCTAATTGCTAGAGCTGTTGAACATTTTTTCTTATATTTGTTGATTGATTGTATAGCCTCTTCCGAGAAGTGTCTGTTCAGTTCCTTAGCCCATTTATTGGGTTATTAGTTTTTTTGTTGTTAAGGTTTTTGAGTGCTTTATATATCCTTGAGATTGGTACTCTATCTGAAGTGCTTGTGGTAAAGATTTGCTCCCATTCTGTAGGTTCTTTATTCACTTCACTGTTTCTTTTGCTGAGAACAAACTTTTTAGTTTGAATCCATCCCATTTATTGATTCTTGGTTTTAATTCTTGCGTTAGCCTAGCATGTGTGAGGCACTGGGTTCGATCCTCAGCACCGCATAAAAATAAAATGAAGATTGTGTTTACCTATAACTAAAACAATAAAATATTAAAAAAAAAAAAAACAGCTGGACACGGTGGCACACACCTGTAATCCCAGCACTTGGGAGGCTGAGGCAGGAGGATCAAGAGTTCAAAGCCAGCCTCAGCAATGGTAAGGCACTTAGCAACTCAGTGAGACCTTGTCTCTAATAAAAAAAATACAAAAAAGGACTGGGGATGTGGCCCAGTGGTCGAGTGCCCCTGAGTTCAATCCCTGGTACCAAAAAAAAAAAAAAAAAAAACTTGTGTTATAGGGGTCTTATTAAGGAAGTTGGGGCCTAATCCAACATGATGGAGTTTTGGGCTCCAAATAAAATATTTTAAAAGGGCTGGGGATGTGGCTCAGTGGTTAAGTGTCCCTGGGCTCAATCCCAGGTACCGAAAAAAAAAAAAAAAAAAAAAAAAAAAACTTGACAGATGTATACATATATGTGTTAGATTCACAGCCCACCTAAGATATTACGTGTGTTTCTTAGTAAACACTGGATGATGAAGGCAATTCTAAATTCATCCCATGAAGTTAATAGGAAATTCCTAGAATATGTCAGTTAGAGGATCTCTCTCCTACAAAACTGAGGACGTGCAATTCCACCAATGAATCCCACTCAGTATAGAGAAAGAAATCAAAGGGAGGCGTGGGCCTGTGAAGAGTTTACATCTTCAGGTACTGTTTGTCTGCTTTTTTTTGTTATTTGGGATTTCTTCTGAGAAAAATTATTGACCTGGCAAAAATTCATAGTAATCACTTAGGAGAAAGGAAAAAGAAGAAACAAACAAACAAAAAATACATGTATGTGGTTGGGGAGAAAATCTAAGAACGTGGTGTTGGTGGGAGAGAAGACTAAAAGTCTGTGGAAGACCCACCCAAATGCTTTTGATGTCTGACCAATTATTATCTTATTATTCTTCCTGCCATAGATGCAGCTGCAATTTTTGTAACAGGATGTTTAAAAAGATTAAAGAGAAGCTGTAGTAGGGTTCTGAGGTGATAAGAGTTCCTAGAATATGTATTTATGGACGTTTAGACTATAAGTTCCTGTACATTCTTAGAATAAACCATCTATTTGTTTTTCTATTTTTCAAAAAAACAAGTAAAATTTGTATTTCAATATGGCTGCTTCCTGCAGCCAGCGATATAGGAATAATAAAGCAAAGAGAGGTTGGAGGTGGTTCAATCCGTGGCCCCTGCTGGTTCTTAATTAGCTTTGAGCTTCAGGTCCAAAATGTTTTATCTCTATATTATACAAGTGTTTGGAATTTATTTGGGTTCAACTTGTTTATCACAAATTGGATTCTTCTATTGTTCTAGAAGGAGAATTGTGTGGAATTTGTTACTGTAATCACTTAATATAAAGATGAAAGTAAAAAACAAGTAATTTAGCCGGGCGCGGTGTCGCACACCTGTAATCCCAGCACTTGGGAGGCTGAGGCAGGAGGATAGGGAGTTCAAAGCCAGCCTCAGCAATGGTGAGGCACTTAGCAACTCAGTGAGACCCTGCCTCTAATAAAATACAAAAAAGGGCTGGGGATGTGGCCCAGTGGTTGAGTGCCCCTGAGTTCAATCCCCGGTACCAAAAAAAAACCCAAAAAAACAAGTAATTTTTGCTAGAGGAGTTTGGAATTGAAGTTGGAATGAATTAAATTGATTCTGCGTTAGAAGAGTATGCTTTGGTATCTCAAATTTAGAGAGTGGATTCCTGGTTTTCAAGATTTTCTGCCACATGGACAGCTGTCTTATCTTACATCATAATTGGCAAAGACTATAAAAAGGTCTTTGGGGCATATTCTCAGAATTACTGATGTTAGTCATGAATCATTTGCTTGTTAATTTCAATTCTTTCTCCTAGCAACCTAGGCTAATACTTTGTACGGACTTGCTCGATCACTCTCTATATGTACGTATGTGTTTTAGCTTTTTTCTGTTTGCAAATTAGTTGTAGACATGATGCTTCTTTCTTCTAAATAGTCAAGTGTATATTTCCTAAAATCAGTGACATTCTCTTTCATGACCACAGTACAATTATGAAAATTAAGAAATTGATATTGATTCACATGTACATGTAAGGCCTAAGTTCAACCCCCAGCACCATAAAGAGAAAGAAAGAGAAATAAATTATTTCTGCTTCAATAGTATTTTCTAATCTACAGACATCATTCAAATTTTGCTCAGTTGTCCCAATAATGTCAATTATGGGAAAAGAAATTCCAGATCATAATTGCATTAAGTTGTCAAGTATCTTTAGTTTGTGATCTAGAATAGATTTTCTGCATTTTGTCTCTCATGACCTTGACATATTTGAAGAGTTCCAGACCAGTGATTTTGTAGAATGTTCTCCAACTCGATGTCTGATGCTTCTTCATGAGTTTTGCATTCTTAGCAGGAATACCACAGAAGCGATGTGATCTGTACATAATATCAGGAGTTGATTTGTTCCATTCCTGTTAAAGTTAATTTTGATGACTTGGTTAAAGTGATGTCTGCCAGGTTTCTTCACTTCAAAACTACTGATTTTCTTTCTATAGTTAACAAATATCTTGTGAAATACTATGAGACTATAAAGATTCTGCTTCTCATCAAACTTTTATCCATTAATTTTATCATCCAATGATGTTTCTTAACTGAATCAATTATTACTATAATAGTAATTTTTTTCTCTTCTTTTTAAATTTTGAAACAGAGGCTTGCTAAGTTTCCAAGGCTGGCCTCAAACTTTTCTTCTTTTCTTTTTTTGGTACCAGGGATTGAACTCAGGAGCATTTAACCACTGAGCCACATCAACAGCCCTTTTGTTTTTATTTTGAGACAGGGTCTGACTAAGTTGCTTAGGGTCTCTCTAAGTTGCTGAGGCTAACTTCAAACTTTTGATCCTCCTGCCTCAGCCTTCTGAGTTATTGGGATATAGGTATGCCATCATACCCAGCCCAAATGTGATTTTATAATTCCATTATTTTTCTATATTTTTTAGTGAAATTCTCAATGAATTGTAATTGTGTGTGTGTGTGTGTGTGTGTGTGTGTGTGTGTGTGGGTGTATGGTCTGGGGATTGAACTCAGGGGCACTATACTGAAGGAGCCCTAATTAGGAAGGGCTGTTGCAGCTAGCTGGAAGCCATAAGTTCCACCTGATTATGTATGTGACGCACCTGTAGGCACCCGCAAACCTGAAGGTATATAACCGGGTGAAAGCGGTCCGAGTTAGGAGAACAGAGAATTCAGCCAGTCGGGCAGTCACTCGGTCGGTCAGAAGAATCAGAGCGGCCAGAACATAGGCAGAGCGGTTACAGAAGAGAAACCAGATAGAAGACAGAAGAGAAACCAGATAGAAGAAGTAATGACTGGTCAGAGTTAGGCCGAGACTCCTGAGGAAGACAGAAGACAGAAGAAAGAAGAAGGAAGAAAGAAGAGAGAAGAAAGAAGCTCTAATCTTTCTCTAAGCTAAGCTCTATCTTTCTTTCTCTCTAAGAACTCTAAGCTAAGAAGACAAGAAGAAAAGCTCGCTTTAATCTTTCTCTCTAAAAATCTTTCTTTCCCTCTCTAAGCTCTAAGAAAGTAGAAGTAAAAGTAGTAAAAGCTTAACTCTGCCTCCGAGAGTTTTTCCTCCTGGTTTTCGGTACCAGGTACACTATACCCCTGAGTTACATCCCTAACCCTTTCTATTTTTTATTCTGAGACAGGTCTCACTAAGTTGTCCAGTCTGGCCTAAAGCTTGGTATGCCTCAGCCTCCTGAGTAGCTGGGCTTACAGGTGTATGCCACCACTCCTGGTGTACAATCTATTGTTGACAATATTTATTCTGATGCTCAAATTGTCTCTAATGTGGGTGATGAAAGTCTCTTCAACCTGTTCCATATGTTCTCAAAATTCTTTGAGCTTCCTAATTTTATGAGACAACAGGCTTATCTTATATATTCCTAGCACCAACCCTGAACTGACTTTTCTCTTAGAAACTCTTGTACCTTTAGTGGACAACAATATTTAAAAAAATCTGGGTTCTAGGCTGAAGCAGGAGGATCACACTTTCAAAACCAGCCTTAATGGCTGTGATTGTGGCTCAGAGGTAGAGTGCTCACCTAGCATGTATGAGGCACTGGGTTCGATCCTCAGCACCACATAAAAATAAAATGAAGATATTGTGTTCACCTATAACTAAAAAAAATAAAACATTAAAAAAAAAAAACAGCTGGGCGTGGTGGTGCATGCCTATGATCTCATCACTTGGGAGGCTGAGGTAGGAGGATTGTGAGTTCAAAGCCAGCCTCAGCAATGGCGAGGCACTTAGCAACTCAGTGAGACCCTGTCTCTAATAAAATACAAAAAAGGGCTGGGGATGTGGCCCAGTGGTCGAGTGCCCCTGAGTTCAATCCCCAGTACCAAAAAAACAAAAAACCAGTCTCAGTGTGTTGTGTGCTTGAGCCTGGTGGGGCTAGGGAGGCACCAGTTTAGGCACATGGGAGGAGGCAGAGGCTGCAGCTTAAGGGAGGCCCCGGCCTCTCTGCACCTGTGTCTGGCACAGCCAATATGAGACAAAGAGACAATCCTTCCCCATCACCCCGAAAATCAAGTGTTTTGGCAGAATCTTTGAGCCCACACCAAGATAGTGAGGAGCCAGATGAAAAGCACAGACAATGGTGCTGAAATGGATTAATAAGGAATTTAATGATTTGGCCCGTGACCCTCCAGCACCATGTTCTGCAGGTCCAGTGGGGATGATATGTTTCATTGGCAAGACACAATTATGGGACCTAATAACAGCCATATCAACGTGGTGTGTTCTTTATTTTTGGCGGGAGAGGGGATGTGGTACCAGGGCACTCAGGGGCACTCAACCACCGAGCCACATCCCCAGCCCTATTTTGATTACAGGTGTGCACCACCATGCCTGGCAGCTTGTTCTTTTTGACAATTCGTTTTCCTACAGACAACCCCTTCAAACCACGTAAGGTTGCATTACAACAAGAATTTATCACCCAAATATTAATGGCAGCATTTGTCTCTATTCTAAAATCATAATGGTCTCCAGCTTTAATTATTTCTAAAGTTCTTTTATCCATTTGTTCACTGCTATGTGATCCAAACTCAGATGACCCTTTAGTGCCAAAGATTGTACGTATCTATGAAATAGACAAGAGAAAAGCATAACAGAATATCTCAGGAATGGACTCAGAAGTATGCCATGTGATGCTACCTTAAAGTCAGAATAACCTGCATTATAGCTGGAATAAATTTTAATTTTTTTTTTTTTTTTTTTTTTTTTTTGGTACCGGGGATTGAACTCAGGGGCACTTGACCACTGGGCCACATCCCCAGCCCTTTTTTGTATTTTTATTTAGAGACAGGGTCTCACTGAGTTGCTAAGTGCCTCGCCCTTGCTGAGGCTGGCTTTGAACTCGAGATCCTCCTGTCTCAGCCTCCCAAGTGCTGGGATTACAGGCATGCACCACCGCGCCTGGCATAAATTTTAAATTTACTGTTCCTTTTTTATTTTCTTATCCAACTGCTCTCCTGTCAGACCTCATCTTTTTTAATTTTAGTTTTTGTTTACCTCCCTCCATTCATTCTCATGGCTATCTGAAAGACTTGAGTTCTTCCAGCCTTGGACAAAAACTGCTTTTAGAAACTGTAGTTATAAGAGAAAAGTTGCCCAAGATTCAGAATTTTTGTAAAAAATGGAGCATGTGTGTTATGTTAAATAATGGAGCATGTGGCCAATGTCTTCACTCTAACTTGGTTATGAGACCAAACTATTCCTCACTGCTCTAACATGCTGAAGAAATCATCTGAGGGGGAGGGAGATGGATGCTCAGTTGTCACATAAAAGGAAGCAGCATTATTCTAGCAGCATTCACTTTGTTTAAACCTTCCACTGTTAGAGACTTGAGGTTACATGCTATGCTTTATGTTCATAACTGATGTGGGCAGGAGAATTGGTATTGAATTTATAGCATCAGCAGAACAGAAAATGTGATGTATTTTATGCATGTCAATAAAGGAATGACCTGTTCTTGTTCTACAGAGAATGGAAATTGGAAGTCAAACACCCTTTGTGTTCCAAAATAGGGTCTCAAAACATTTTATAATTTTCATTTAAATTGTTAGGAGGCTTGGAGCTATTTGTTAATCTATCTTTCAATACATGTTTAATATAGCACTGAGTAAATGATGCAAGTTGTCAATGGATGAGTTATCAACTAATAGCTCTGCTAGTTATTGATTTATTTTCTTTAATAGTGTTGCATAAACAAACAAACAGAAAACACAACTGCAACAACAAGTCTTTGAGCAACTTTGGGAGACCCTGTCACAAATTTTTAAAAATAAAAAAAGCTGGGGATGTAGCTCCAGTGATTAGGCACCATTGGGTTCAATCCCAGTACCAAAAAAAAAAAAAAAAAAAAAAAAAAGGTTTTAGGTGTGCCAATATGTATGGGGCTGTTATTGGGCACAATGGTATGTGACTGTAGTCCCAGCTATGAGAGAAGCTAAATGAGGAGTATTACACAAGTCTGGGAATTTCAAGATCTGTCTGGGCTGGGCAAAGTGGCACCTGTCAACAGGTAGGGAGGCTAGTTCCTGGATTCCAGGAGAATCTCAAGTTTGAGGCCAGCCTCAGCAACTTAATGAGACCCTTTCTCAAACAAACAAAAAGTAGTAGGCTCTCTGAGTACAGGCTATTACACAACCACAAACACACATATGCATATGTACACACACATAGAAACTGTATACTCATAATGCACCAATAAAAAAAGAAGCCCCTCCCCCAGAAGAACTCACAGCGATATTCATAATTCGTTTTTGTGTGTGTGTGTGTGTGGTGCTGGGTATTGAACCCAGGGCCTTGTGCATATGAGGCAATCACTCTACCAACTGAGCTATATCCCAGCCCAATATTCATAATTCTGATCCAGCTCCGTAGAGTTCGTTTTCGACTCCCCAATTTCCTATTTGCAACTCCCTTCCCTGACAGTAAGATATCTGTAGAACTACACTCTTAATTCTTACTCCCAACAACCCTCTGACCCTTACAAGTACCTTATTTTCTCTCTGACTCATTTTAGTGCAGTCCCCAGTAATTTTGAGGCCAACCTGTGCACACATACTGATGTTAGGTCCAAAGCACCTGGTGCTCACTCAGGTGCAATGCTGCTCTGTTTTCTTTGGGGCCATAAAGTTGGCTGCTTTGGCCTACAATGTCTCCAGTACAAACTGTAGCATGCAAAAGCACCCTTCACCCAACTTTACTCCACATGGCCTATGTGAAAGGTCAGCTTTAAAATCCTAATGTCTCACAGGAATGTATAAACTACTCTTTTGGTTTTGACATGCCCTTTTAGCTCCCATTCCTTAGGATTCGAACATGAATTTGGCCTGTACGCACAATCTCTTCCCTCTTCAAACTTTGTCTTGTAAGTCATCTCTCCCTTTCAGATGAGCTCTTCATAATCCTTCCTATACACAAAATCTTGGCAGGCAGGTCCTCCAGGCATATCTGAAGTGTGTCAACTCAAATTCTCAAATCACTTCCATCATATTTGTTACCTTCTTCTCTTGTCTGCATTAATAGTTTAATTTGGAAACCCTCTTGAAGACAGAGGACATAGCAAGCACAAAAAAAAGACTGCAATCCTAGTCCAAGGATTCAATCCAAGGAAAAGAACTTCTTTATGATCCCAAGGATTTGATCCAAGGAAAAGAATTCCCTTATAATCCTGAGGATTTGATCCAAATAAAAGAACTCCTTTATGATCCTCCTGATTAACAGAGAAAGAAGGCAGCCTGGAGAACTTTCAGTTTAAAGACTGTCTTGAGCCACATTTGACCACAATGACACTATTGTCCGGAAAGCCTCTTTTTAAGCAACATCAACAATGTTACATTATTCTCAGTGGTGCTAATTCATACCTAATATATCATTCCCTGATTTCTCTTGTTTCCAACTGTGTGCATTTGAGGGATAACTGGCCAGGGTTAGCAAGATACTCTTTGGCAATGAGACAAAGAGTATTAATTTATTTGTACACAGAATAAGGCCAAGAGTTGCCAGCTCTATAATCCCAGTGACTCAGGAGGCTGAGACAGGTGGATTACAAATTCAAGGCCAACCTCCGCAATTATCCTGTCTCAAAATAAAAAATAAAAAAGACTGAGGATGTAGCTGAGTGGTAAAGCACCCCTGGGTTCAGTCCCAGTACAAAAAAAAAAAAAAAAAAAAAAGAAGAAGGAGAAGGAGAAGGAGAAGGAGAAGAAGAAGAAAAAGAAAAGAAAAAGAAAAAGAAGAAGAAGGCCAAGAGTTGATAACCTTGGAGTCATTAATAGCTTCCCCTACCTGTTGAGCTAACTGCTTACAGACTAGTTACATTTGAACATTTTTCATTAGGCAGATACTTAGCAATATGCAATTACTTGATATAAAAATCTTCTGATTACACAAAAGATATATGTATAAGAATACATGCAAGACAGATAATTCTGAAGTAAAACCAGAGCACATTAAGTCTTCAGCATTACAGATATTATATCTATTATGTCTACTGAAATTGTTTTCTTTACTAGAATGTAAGTAAGCTTCATGAAGGAGAGAGCTTTGTTTTGTTCATTACTCTCTCTCTCTCCAGTATCTAGAACATATGCCTAACACATAGTAGTCAGTAAATATTTGTTGAACAAATGAAAATATTTTGTGACATAATACAAAGAAATTAAAATTATTAAACTAAATCCTGAAGTAAATATTACCAGACAATAGTAGGGAATATTTTTACTAAGGAATACCTTGGCAAATGATTACTATTAATATATAGCCCAAAGAATCTAACCTCCCCTCCATCTCCAGTAGTTCAGAGGCTGGTGAAAAAGACATCTTTCTAAGAACAGACCTACATCCCTAAATAAACATTTAACAGTTTCATGTGGTTTGGGAGCAGCTAAGGGAGTGGCCTGTGATTTGAAGATGGATCCAAGAGGCACAGTTTAAAGGAGATTAAGCCCGGTGCAGTGGTGCAGCCTATAATCTCAGCTGCTCAGGAGGATCAAAAGTTCAAGGCTAGCCTTGGCAATTTACAGAGAACCTGTCTCAAAATAGAAAAGGGCTGAGGATGTAGTTCAGTGGCACAACACTTGTCTAGCATGTGTGATGCCCTGCATTCAATCCCCAGTACCAAATAAACAAACAAATAAATAAATGGAAAAAAGAAAGAAAGAGAACCCAGAATAAAAAGGAGATCTATTCGTATGTTATCAGGCAACTAGGAAAATGTATATCTACCCCCTTGAGGGTTTTAGGTTCAGGGATCTCATACCCAAATGCTTTCAGAAGATAGGACAATAGCATAAATGGGTGGAAGCAGCTGGATATAATGCAACAGGGAGAAGCTGAGACTGGAGTAAAATGGGAATTGTATGAACCTTCTAAAGACATTAAAAATAATTAAAAAACAGCGACAACAACAAAATGCTGTTCCTGATCAAGTCTGTGGACTGAATTCCCTTCATATACAGTTAGAGAGCTTTAGTTTAGATTTTTTTTTTTTTTTTTTTTTTTTGGTACTAGGGATTGAACTCAGCGGCACTCGACCACTGGGCCATATCCCCAGCCCTTTTTTTGTATTTTATTAGAGACAGGGTCTCACTGAGTTGCTAAGTGCCTCCCCATTGCTGAGGCTGGCTTTGAACTCACGATCCTCCTGCCTCAGCCTCCCAAAGTGCTGGGATTACAGGCGTGCGCCACCGCGCCCGGCTTTAGTTTAGATTTTATATTATCTCTGTGGATTAACATTTGCTCTTGAAAGTTGTGTGTATGTATGTGCATCTGTGTCAGAGTGTTCCAACATTGTCTGGACAATATTAAAAATAAGGAGGTGGGTCAGGAGTGGTGACCCATGCCTGTAATCCTAGTAACTTGGGAGCCTGAAGCAGGAGGATTGCAAGTTTGAGCCCAACCCCAGTAATTTAATTAATGAGGCCCTAAGCAACTTAGCGAGAATCTGTCTCAAAAAAGGGGGGGAGTGGGGGAGGTGGAGATGTGACTCAGTGGTTAAGCACCCCTGGCTTCAATTCCCAGTACCAAAAAAAAAAAAAAATAAGGAGTGGAGATGTAGCTCAATGATAGACACTTGTCTAGCATGTGTGAGGCCCTGGGGTTGAACCCCCAGTATGGCCAATATCACACCTCATGTGGTAAAGAGACTTAAATGTGGGTCACATTTGGAAAGCCCACGTACCCACCTAAACTCTTCTGTGGAACTAGAGTGTCAAAGGCCACAATTCATTTTCAGGAACTGTCTGATGCACTTAAGGTTTTTTTGATTGAGTAACTCAGAGGTGAAGAAGAGCCACTGGGCAAAGATGCAATTCCTAGGAAGAGACAAACTCTGAGGGAAATGACTGGAGCTTTCTGAAGGTAGGTGGGTAATAGCCCAGCAGAGGTTAGGAAATGGCAGGGGCTGTTAGACCTGAGGGCAGATTAGAAAGATTGTATTGGGTTGTCTACAAGGTAACCTATGGGGAAGGATGTAATGACTTGTCAGCTTTCCTGGGATGATCAGAAAGGTCATTTAGAAGGACTACCATTAGTACACTGCAACTTGGATGTACAATAAAAGATACACTTGATTAATGAGTATCACTAATTTTATTTTGTTCTCCTCTTATAGTGGTGGGGTAGAAGGGGACCCATTTTGCTGGCCTCCTTTTTGTTTGTTTGTTTGTTTGTTTACTGGGGATTGATCCCAGGTGCACTTAACCACTGAGCCAGATCCCTAGCCCTTTTTTTGTATTTTATTTAGAGATGGGGTCTCACTGAGTTGCTTAGGGCCTCACTAAATTGCTGAGGCTGGTCTTGAACTCTTGACCCTCCTGCCTCAGCCTCCCGAGTCACTGGGATTACAAGCATGTACCACCACTCCCAGCCTTTATATATAGAGTCTTGTGGGTGAAAGTTCACTAGGCTGAAACCATGGTAACACGAGAAGTTCAAGCATGGAATATGGACTTCAGTCTGGAAGCAGTGAGTCTATGTGGCCACGAGTTTTAGTTTCTAATTAATGAAATTAAGTGGAAGTTAATTTGATGGGACTTGTAGGAAGTCAGCTTAAATACAGCTCCTGTCTACCTAGCAAATGTACTATAAGTTATGCAATTGTAGCAGGTTTTGTGTTCAGTTTAATTTTCTCCCCTCCCTACATCATAAGTTTGTTAAATTATTACAATCATTCACTAAGTCTATACTACCTTGTGTGGTGAAGATGTGGAGAATAAGGAGATGAAACTAAAAAATATAGCTGGGTGCAGTGGTGCAAGCCTGTAATCCCAGAGGTTTGGGAGGCTGAGGCAGGAGGATCACAAGTTCAAAGCCAGCCTTAGCAACTTAGTGAGGCCTTAAGCAACTTGAGACCCTGTCTCTAAATACAATATAAAAAAGGACTGGGGATGTGGCTCAGTGGTTAAGCAACCCTGGATTCATTCCCTGGTACCAAACAATAACAACTGCAAAAAATAAAACCTAAAAAATGTGCCCTCCTTCACATTCACTTTTTTTTTATGCTGCACCTATCACAGGGAACGATATCCTATGGGAGATCAGAGCTCAGGTGTTTGGAACAGTGGCTTGCAATTAACTGAATGAGGACCTGTGATAGAGCCGATGGCTGGTGAAGACTATGTGGTGGACACCTGGGAAGAACATGCAACTTCCAACCAGTAGAGAAGGGGTATAAACTAATATCCCCCTCCGTTTTCCTCCACCTACACAGAATAAGGCCAGGGTCAGGAATGATATGAGGGATATGCCCTTGTTAATGTGTTGGTAAAATGTCATAAGGAGGTGAAATTTGACTATTTGTTCCTTTCCTTTCCTTTTCTTCCCTCCCTCCCTCCCTCCCTTCCTTCCTTCCTTCCTTCCTTCCTTCCTTCCTTCCTTCCTTCCTTCCTTCCTTCCTTCATCCCTCCCTTCCTTCCTTTTCCTATACTAGGGACTGAACCCAGAACCTAGAACATGGTAGTCCAGTGCTCTACCACTCTATACCCCCAACCCTTTATTTATGTTTTATTTTGAGATAGGATCTTGCTAAATTGCCCAGGCTGGCTTTGAATTAATGATTCTCCTGCCTTGGCCTGATGAGTAGCTGGGATTACAGGTATGAGCCACCAAGTCTGGTGACTCTTTATTTTTTAAAAGTCTTCCCTCAATCTAAAATAGCTTTGCACATCATTACTGTTAATAGAGTTTATAAGGGGCATAGCTAAAACAATCCTATTTTCTGATGCATGCAGTGGTATACACCTGTAATCCCAAATGACATGAGAGACTGAGGACAGGGCAATTTAGCAAGGCCCTGTCTCAAAATAAAATGAAAAGGGCTGGAGAGATGGTTCAGTTGCCAGTAAAGCAAAAATAAATAAATAAGTAAATAATCATATTTTTCAAACTGAAAATTTCCTAAACTTCATCTGGATCTTCCCAGATAATTGAGGACAAATGATTGCCCTGGCTAAATCTCATAAGGTAAACTCATGGGCATATAATTACCACTCTTGATATTGTGTTTAATATTGTCCTCTCCATACTTAGAGGCTCATTCAGTGAAAGATTAAGTTCATTTTTCTATCAGAGTTAAGATCAAAAACTAAAATTTAAATCAGGGCATGAGTCAGATTGTCTTTTTTTAGCTCTGGTCTTGGTGATTGAACCCAGGGCCTTGTACATGCTAGTCAAGTGCTCTACCACTGAGCCATATCCCCAGCCCCTCTAGGTGGTTTTGATAGTAATCTTTTATTTTCTTTTGTTGTTTTTGTTTTTGATAGTAATCTTGAGGAGGCTAAGCATGGTAGATTACACCTATGATCCCAGCTACTTGGGAGGCTAAGGCAGGAGAATCTCAAATTTGAGGCCAGCCTAGGAAGTTTAGAGAGACTCTGTCTCAAAATAAAAAACAATAGAAGGGCTAGGGATGTAGTTCAGTGGTAGAATGTCTGTCTAGAATGTGCAAGGCCCTGGGTTCAATCCCCAATAATATGGTAGCACACTAAATATGTGCTTGAAAAATATTCTGAGAGGCAAGCCAAATTGTGTATCCTAGTTGTTACATGAAAGAAGCTAACAAAGGTGAATTAAGACCTTCCTTTAAGAGTGAAGGCCTTAGCCATGTGTGGTGGTGCACGCCTGTAATCCCAGCACTTGGGAGGCTGAGGCAGGAGGATTGAGAGTTCAAAGCCAGCCTCAGTAATGGCAAGGCACTTAGCAACTCAATGAGACCCTGTCTCTAAAAAATACAAAAAAAAAGGGCTGGGGATATGGCCCAGTGGTGGAGTGCTCCTGAGTTCAATCCCCAGTACCAAAAAAAAAAAAAAAAAAAAAAAAAAAAAAGAGTGAAGGCCTTATTCCACCTCGAATATTTCTATTGTTTCAGCCTAGTGAACTTTCACCCACTTAAGACCTTCTTTGAACAGTCTGATCAAACACAAGGTCTTTAAATGGTTTTTTTTCTAGATTGTTTACTTACATCCAAACCTTTAGACAGGGGGCCAACTCTCAGTGGTCAGTTTCAAATAGGTTAAGTTTGGACTGAAGAGATTAAAAAAATTTTTTATAACTTTCAAATAGACATGTGAATGATGCCAGTATGCTTGACTTTATCTACTCTTCTCAAGTATTCAAGTATTTCCTCTTTCACAGGGAATATATTACGGTTGTAAAGAGAATGACTTTAGTGGGTAATCTTTACCCCATCCTGAAGTGAAAGACTGCAGTTGTTTGGGTAGTGACCCACATATTTGGGTTGGCAGGGTGGTTCTGCAGGTGGAACTGGGAAGGAGAAGGTCCAAAAAGTCAGTACAACGATGATAAGTGTGCCTCTATTCACATGGCACCTACTCTTTGTGCATCACCCATGCAGGCTTATCTTTTGCTTTTTCAGTATAGGATCCAGGGAAAAGTTATAAGACGAACATAATTACTGTCTTCCTTCTGTCCCTACAATGCTGGGAATTGAACCTAGGGCTTCACACATGCTAGGCAAGAGCTCTACTAGTCTACCAGTGAGCTACATCCCCAAACCCCAATTTCTGTCTTAAAAGTTCTTAAGGGGCATGGTGATGCACACCTGTAATCTCAGCCACTCAGGAGGTTGAGGCAGGACAATTGCAAGTTCAAGGCCAGCCTCAGCAAATTAACAAGTCCCTAAGCAATTTAGTGAGACCCTGTCTCCAAATAAAATATAAAAAGGGCTGGGGATTGGGATGTAGTTCAGTGGCAAAGCACCCCTGGGTTTAATCCCCAACACACATATACACACACCAAAAAAAAAAAAAAAAAAAAAAAAAAAAAAAAAGTCTGGTTCTTGTGCTTCAGAATGTTTCTTTCCAGGCCTTCCCAGAGAAAGCAAAATTTAGGGTGAACATTTTGTCCATATAGTCCTTTCGTATTTGAGGAATGATAAGAGAAGAATAAACAGTGTTGGGACAAAATGAATGGCGAAACAAAGAGAAAAGTCTGTATAATTATGTTAGAAAAGAAAATTTTGACATCAAACTTCAGGCGAAATTGTCAAATTAATTGATTTTTGTACATTCATATGTAGGTAATGTTTCCAGAACTCCCAAGTATTTGGAATACAGTCTGAGGCCTAAGTATAAATGAATGGATAGAAAAGCACATGCACCTTGGTCCCTGGGGAGCTTAAGTGCCCTCACCTGGTCATCAAACTAAAGGGATCAAGTACATAAACCAGAGTTTCTGATATAAGTATGCACAAGAAATGATATGAACAGCAGTTTATTCAGATGACCTAGAGGACAGCAGAACAGGCTGGAGCTATCTGGCCCAGTCAATAACCCTGAATATAATTGACAATGATAAAATAGCTAATACTCACTATTCATGAATGTTTATTATGGTCTACCAGGCACTATCTTATGTAATAGGTACAAATATTATTCCTAATTTAGGGTTGAAAAAGAATAAGACATAGACTAAGTAACTTGCTAAAGGATACCCATGTAGTAATTGATAGAAGCAAGCTCAAACTTGCTGTCAGACTTCAAAGTTTTGTTTTGTTGTTGTGGTACTGGGATTGAACCCAGGGGCACTTTACCACTGAGCTACATCCCCAGCCATTTTTATGCTTTATTTTGAGACATGGTCTTGCTGAGTTTCTTAGGGCCTTGCTAAGTTGCTGAGGCTGGCCTTGAATTTTCAATCCTCCTGCCTCAGCCTCCCAAATCCCTGGGATTATAGTCATGTACCACCACACCCAACAGAAGATCAAATCTTTGAGAGAGTGCATGTGTAGTACTGGGAATTGAACCCAGGACTTCACACATGCTAAGTAAATACTCTACCATTGAACTACCCCCTCAGCCCTGAAAGGTCACATCTTTCTTTCTTTCTTTTAAAATTTATTTATTTTGTGTGTATGTTTGTTGCTGGTAATTGAACCCAGGGCCTCAGGAATGCCAGGTCTACCACTAAACTACATCCCCAGACACTGGAAAATAAAATCTTAAAGAACAAAGATTTGTTCTTGTTAAGGATATTAAAAAGTATATCAGATTTCTTAGGTAAGTAAAAAGAGCAATTCCAAATAAGCTTAGGAATAAATATACAGACTTCCAAATCTATTCCTTTAAAGGTGACAATACATTCTTTGGTATGTTTATTGAGCCGTCAGAGACAGTTTAACTCACTAGTCAAACATATAAGTTTTGGCCTGGTTGAACTCCTAGTTCTGGTTCTACAACCTGCCAAGTGTTCAACTTTAGGCAAGTTTATCAGTGCTTAGCACAGTGCCTGGCATCTTGTGAGAGCTATTAAAAAGGGGGGGGGGTGCAGTGGGTGTAGCTCAGTGGTAGAGCGCTTGCCTAGCATGTGTGAGGCACTGAGTTTAATCCTCAGCACCACATATAAATAAACAAAATAAAGATATTGTGTCCATTTATAACTAAAAAAAAAAAAGACAAGCTAATATTATTATTATTGAGCATCTATTCATGTTAGATACTACAGTACCATTTTTCCCTAATAGTTCTATGAAGTAAATGCTTTTATTATCACCAATTCATAGATGAGAAGATTGAGGCATAGAAAGATTAAGCAATTTGCTTAAAGTAAAAATGGAAGACAGTCCAACGCCAGACCAGGATTGCAAACACAATTATATCCTGCTAGTCTCTTGAAATAGACAGAACCCTCACCGTGCCTGAAAACTTTAGAAGTCAGACTAAGAGCCATACTGACCACAAGCCTATCAAGAAGTTTCAGGGGCTCCAAAAGGTCCTCCATGGCATGGCCTAACTGTGGTGGTATCTTACTAGGGTGAGTTTCTGATCATCAGTCATATAGGTTTAGAAATCCAATCTGCTGACAGATGCAGTGGCACACACGATCCCAGCAATTTGGGAGGCTGAGGCAGGAGGATCACAAGATCAAGGCTAGTCTCAGCAATTTAGCAAAATCCTATCTAAAAAACAAAATTAAAAGGGTTGGGGATATAGCTCAGTGGTCCCCAGTACTGCACACACACACAAACAATCCAATCTGCTGATACATAGATTATGGATTCTTAATACATAGATTGTAGATTTATCTTCCAAAGCAGACTCAAGTTCCCAGAGGCTGATATTCAAAATCAAAATACCATTTTATTCAGCCGGGCGCGGTGGCGCACGCCTGTGATCCCAGCACTTTGGGAGGCTGAGGCAGGAGGATCTCGAGTTCAAAGCCAGCCTCAGCAATGGCGAGGCACTTAGCAACTCAGTGAGACCCTGTCTCTAAATAAAAATACAAAAAAGGGCTGGGGATGTGGCCCAGTGGTCGAGTGCCCCTGAGTTCAATCCCCAGTACCACAAAAAAAAAAAAAAAAAAAAATTTATTCTTAAAATTATGAATAGAAATAGAAAAAAATATAGGGGCCAAGGGCCATAACACTCATGTCCTATGACCAGCACTTGGGAAGTCAGATGGTCAGAGTAGGTTGCTTGCAGAGCACAAATCAGAAACAAGGGCATTTGTTTGTTTGTAGGAAGTCTGTTTTATGTTATGAATATTTATAGGTCATGATAGGATCAGACCCATCCAACTCTGAATCAGCAATTTACTTTCCTCCAAAATGAGAGTCCAGTGCAACCTTTAAACAAAGAATCCTTGGATAAACAGCGCCAGCAGTTGCTCTAAGACCCTCTCTTCCTGAGCTTTCAGGGTTCAGCAGCCCTGCTCCTGACTGATTGTGTTCTTTCTTGAATTTAGATTAATTTTTTTTTTCAAGTTACAGCATAATCTTACTGGCCATGGAGCTATTCATCCTCTTTACTAAAACTTTGAATAACTAACTATACTTTGATCCATTGTGCATTGATTTTAAGATTCAAATCTGAAAGGGCAACTTTAGTTCCAAGTTCTTGGTGGGGAGTCTTCTCACTGAGGCCCTAAACTACTGACAGCAACAACTGGAGACAGGACCCCTCTGGTAGGAGCTGCTTTCTCATTTCTGAAGGTTTTGCCTATTTGGCTCTCCAGCTTCAGAAACGGAGACTGTCGCCATCAGTTTTTCACCCGTCTACTGAAAACTAAAGGATAACAAACACTGTTTCTGTAGCTACTGAAGAGACAGACTGCTTGGACAGAGATTTAGATGGCTCTGTAGACTCTCTGGCTGTGCCAGCTCTGGGGGAGTCAGTCCACACAGCGTGAAGCAATTTTGTTTCTTGGCTCTTTGCCGTAGATCCAGGCAGTTACAGCAATAGCATCAGTTCCTACACCCATGCAGAGCTTCCAGAATGCCTGGGATCTCTGGCTGATAACAACTAGTGAAAGAGAAGCTTAGGAATCCTACCAGTTAGAGCAGCCAAGACGTAGAGGAGGACAGTTGCTCCTAGAACCCACGGACCCAGGGTCACTACAGAGCTTAAAGTCAAGGTAAGAATGCTCCACTGCCCGCATATGCTACACAACACCTTTCACAGCAGATCACAGGGACGAGTAGTACAGAAAAACTCCTCTCCTCTTCTCAGTACTTCCAGGGTATAGAAAATGCTGGGGGAGCAGAATTTTTCCAGCACAATTGGGCTGCCACACTGGGAAAGCACAATGACAATGGAAGCTCCTGCCTCTCAAGGCCCACTTTTCAGCTCCTTTTTGCAGGAAGGAGAGACCCAAAGCTCCTGGTGTGCAGACACAGAAACTTGGATACATTTGGTCACCCGCAGCCTCACTCTGGAGAGATCTCTTGATGATGCTGGGAGAGAGGAGTAGGGCTGATCAGGGCAGTCAAACTAAAACTACTGATTCTCTTCACTGAAGGCCAACAGGTCACTCAAGATACCATGATTTATTGCCATTTCCCACCTATGTCTAATATGTACACATTAAAATAAATTTTCCACTGGTGGTTCAGAGGTTAACTGAGTAGGAAGGCTTGGCTCCTTTATGACTCCAGATTCTTGCAAGAGGTTTGTTTGCTGAACATTCCCACTGTGCACTCCCGTCTTTTTTTTTTTTTTTTTTTTTTTTTT
Organism: Tamias sibiricus; assembly: GCA_025594165.1. Taxonomy (NCBI): domain Eukaryota; kingdom Metazoa; phylum Chordata; class Mammalia; order Rodentia; family Sciuridae; genus Tamias; species Tamias sibiricus. The sequence continues at coordinate 103,693,550 of CM046658.1, read as the reverse complement.
TTGGTACTGGGGATTGAACTCAGGGGCACTCGACCACTGGGTCACATCCCCAGACCTTTTTTGTATTTTATTTAGAGACAGGGTCTCACTGAGTTGCTAAGTGCCTGGCCATTGCTGAGGCTGGCTTTGAACTCGTGATCCTCCTGCCTCAGCCTCCCAAAGTGCTGGGATTACAGGCGTGCGCCACCGCGCCCAGCTTTGTCCTTTTTTTTTTTTTTTTTTTTTTTTTTTTATTAGTTGTCGATGGACCTTTATTTAATTAATTTATTAATTTATATATGATGCTGAGAACTGAACCTAGTGCCCCACACATGATAGGCAAGCGCTCTACCACTGAGCCACAACCCTAGCCCCCATCTTGTCTTAATCAGCCCTACCTATTGAGGTAGATTCCAGATCTTTCTCCCATATCTTTGGCTTGGCATAAGTCTCTGCTGTGGAATCTAAAAGCAGGGAGTTGGCCAAAATAGGCAGTCAGGGAAGAGCATAGGCATTCCTATTGCATCTGCTCAGTCTCTCAGCAGTCCTCATGTCAGGGAATCTCTCCGGGATACAGGCTGGGGCCAGAGAGAGTCACCCCCTTCTCACTCACTGTGTGAAAACAAGATGAGACACAGTGCAAGGTCTCTCAGAGGGTGTCTGCTAAGTGCTGAAAGTCAGAGATAACTGTTGTTGAACATGGGTGTTCTCCATGGCTCCATTCACGATGTAATACCTCAGAGGAATTCTCTGGGTTTGTTTGAGCTAGTTGGATGACTATGCTCCCAAGATTCCTTGACTTTTCTCTGGTTGTCATTGGCTTTCAGGGGACTGGCCCTTTATGACTAGCACAGGTAACTGCTATTGTTTTGTTGTTTCTAACACTTAGCTAGCATACCGAGTGTACTTCAACAAAAACAGGCAAAAACGACAGGCTATCACTTTAGCAAGCCTTAGTTGATTCATTGAATGGCCGATTAAAACATATTTCTTGAACATTGGTATGGCTGAATGCACTGCTTGGTGACATGAAGAGGAACAAGAAATAAGAAAATGGAAGTTGGGTGTGGTGGCACACATTTGTGATTCCAGAGACTCTGGAGGCTAGGGCAGGAGGATCACAAGTTTGAGGCCAGGTTCAGCAATTTAGGGAGACCCTGTCTCAAAATAAAAAATAAGCCAGGGGTGGCTGTGTGTGCCTATAATCCCAGCAACTTTGGAGGCTAAAATAGGAGGATAGCAAGTTTAAGGCCAACCTCAGCAAATTAGCAAGGCTCTCAGCAAATTAGTGAGGTTCTAAGCAATTTAGCCAGATCCTGTCTCCAAATAAAAAAGGACTGGGGATACAGCTCAGTGGTAGAGCTCCCCAGGTTCATTTCCCAGTACTGCAAAAATAAAAAAATAAGTAAATTAAAATTATAAAAAGAAAACAAAGTTGGTTGTATGGTGGTTCAAGCCAGCAATTCTAGCTATTTGGGAGCCTGGCAGGAGGATAGCAAGTTCAAGACCAGCCTGGGCAATTAGTGAGACTTTGTCTCAAAATAAAATTTTAAAAAAGGGCTAGTGGTAGTGCACTTGCTTAGCATGTGTGAGCCCCTACGACCGATCCCACATACTACAAAGTAAAAGGATTCTCTCCTTCATAAATAAATAAACACCCCCCCTCCCATTTTGTCCTGCTGAGGATCATGTGCATGTTAGGTGAGTGCTGTACCTCCAGCCCCTAGGAAGCTACACTGTAACAGAAACATAAGTGTAAACCCAAATCACTGTAATATAAAATTAGGGTAGAAAAAGGATAGGTCACTGTTAAAGAGTTACTGCATCTAGTTAAATTGAAGAAGAGCATTTTCACTTACTAGGCCACCAGGCAGATTCTTTTTGATCTCCTGGGGTAGCCTGATTCTGTTTTTTGCATGAAACCAACACTGAGGTTAATAAAGGCTATTGTAACATATTAAACACTGCAAAGTAAATACTTAGTAATGTCCTATGTGCTTGTATCAGGATCTCAGTGTGTAATCCCTTTCTTTTAAATTAGTAAAATGGGTTGAGTGCCAATCACTTCCCTTTAATAGCAAAAGAAGCAGAAGTTGCATTTCTCTTCCCTGTTCCTCAGGGCAACTAGTACAAGAACAAACAGGGTTCAGTACCAGGAATAAAGTTGACTCATATGCTTAGGCTTTCTCTCCTTTTAGAACACACTGATTGAAGACTTGGAATGGGATGACATTCATTCTCAAAGGGAAACAGATGAAGTGGCCAAAGGAGAGTGGTAGGAAGACTACAGGGAATATGAGGTGAAGGAATAGGAAGCAGTGGCCACTACGCTGTTTTGTTTTGTTTTTGTTGTTGTTTTGGTGGGTTGGTTTTTTTTTTTTTTTTTTTTGTACTGAGGATTGAACTCAGGGGCACTCAACCACTGAGCCATATCCACCAGCCTTTTGTGTGTTTGTGTGTGGTACTAGGGATTGAATCCAGGGCCTTATGCATGCCAGGCAAGTACTCTACCAACTAAGATATATTCTCACCCCTTCCCCAGCCCTTTTTATTTTTTATTTAGAGACAGGGTCTCACTGAGTTGCTGAGGCTGGCTTTGAACTCACATTCCTCCTGCCTCAGCCTCCTGAGTTGCTGGGGTTGATTACAGGTGTGCACCACCATGCCCTGCTACTTCACGGTTTTGACAAAGCCTCTGCATCTCAGAAGAAAGGCTCTTCTGGGAAGACTATATTTCAAATAGAAAGCTGAGGATAAATAGAAATCATATATATTCCAAACATCCTAGGAAAAGGCATTAAGTTGTAATAACATGAATAATATCTTTGATACCTGGTATCAGTCCATAGTTCCCAGGTCTAGAAAACTTATTTAAAAAATTCTACAAAGCCCGGCACGGTGGCGCACACCTGTAATCCCAGCACTTGGGAGGCTGAGGCAGGAGGATCGCGGGTTCAAAGCCAGCCTCAGCAATGGTGAGGCACTTAGCAACTCAGTGAGACCCTGTCTCTAAATAAAATACCAAAAAGGGATGGGGATGTGGCCCAGTGGTTGAGTGTCCCTGAGTTCAATCCCCGGTACCAAAAAAAAAAAAAAAAAAAAAATTCTACAGAGGGTTAGGCACATGCCTGTAATTTCAGCAGCTCAGAAGGCTGAGGCAGGAGGATCTCAAGTTCAAAGCTAGCCTCAGCAACTTAAGCAAGGTCCTGTCTCTAATAAAAAATAAAAAGGCCTGGGGACGTGGCTCAGTGGGTAAACCCTGGATTTAATCCCTGGCGTGCACGCACGTGCACATACAGACACACACACACACACACACACACACACACACACACACACAAACACACTGCCAAAATATTCTATAAAATATAAATTCTAAAAATTAGCAGTAAAGGGCTGGGGTTGTGGCTCAGCGGCAGAGCACTCGCCTCGCACATGCGTGGCCCGGGTTCAATCCTCAGCACCATGTAAACATAAATGCATTGCATTGTGTACAACTAAAGTAAATAAATAAATATTAAAAAAAAAAAAAAATTAGCAGTAAAGAGAGGAAGTGGACTTTTCCCAAGGCAGGAGTCTCAGTAGTGCCATTGATAAACCTCAGGCCTAGAGATGAGAACTAAAACCCAGAAGTAGCCCAAGGTACATGAAAGATTTGTAAAGGGTAGAGACATATATTTTCCATAAATTTACTTTTAAAATGGTGACATGAGCCAGTGTGGTAGTGCACGCCTGTAATCCCTGCGGCTCAGGGGACTGAGGCAGGAAGATCGTAAGTTCAAACACAGCCTCAGCAACTGAGCGAGGCCCTCATCGACTTAGCAAAATTCTGTCTCTAAATAAAATATAAAACTGGGCTAGGGATGTGGCTTAGTGGTTAAGAGCCCCTGGGTTAAAAAAAAAAAAATAGTGACATGAAGGGCAAAAAAGAGGAAAACCAAAATGGGCTCTTGGCTTCCTATATAGGAGTAACACTAATATCTCTCTCCAGTGAATTCTTACACATTTTTTTCCCCTGCATTATGTCTTTGTTATCTCTTCTACTGTTCATAATTGTCACTGAAGCCTGTACTTGCTATTTAAATTATTCATATGTTTGTTATATAAAACCATATTAACTCAAGGGCAACAGTTATGTTTCTTACTTTTGTTGGCAACTATCTCTGTGACTGCTCTTATTAAGTCATTAAGAAATGTTGTTTGATTTGAAATTGTAGGAGATTTGGACTTCAAGGGTCAACAGCTGCAAGGTCTGGCAATCCATAGGTCTGGCCAAGAATTTCCACGAGGCAAAGTAACATTTGGCAATGACAAGGGCATTCCAGTGAAGTGAAGAGGAGTGTCAGATTTTGCAATAGTTCTGCAAATAAAATAGATTTTATAGAGTGGCTGGGTTCTTTGAAAAACATGTGCTGAATATCTGGATCCTCACCTTTACAGACATCAGAGAAGATATTATCTCTACCATATTTAAATAGGAAGAGGTGACATTAATAAAATTTCTGAGCATACATGGCATTATGGTAGGTATTGGGCATGAAGAATATTTCAAAAAGTAAGACACCATTACTGCCCCTAAGCTTAAAATATCAATGGGGAGTCAATATGCTTGTATAAAAACAACCAGAGGATGATGTTAATTTTATATTGAATTACAAATCAAACATGACAGCACTGCTGTTCTAAAGAAGAAAGCCTTGAGATGGGTCTTGGGAGTCCCCAAATTTCTGTGGAGCGTTGCTCCTCTATCTTTTGGACATTTGAAACATAATAAAGTTTATTGTTTTAACCCACCCTACCTCACCTATTAATAATTCAAGATAGCATTTCATTTCCCCGGTATAATAGTATGCCTCATGTCTCTCTAGCCTCTAAACTTGGATCTGTAATCCTAACTTGCATATTAAGATTCACTTCAGGGGGGCTGGGGCTGTGGCTCAGCGGCAGAGCGCTCGCCTCGCACGTGTGCAGCCCGGGTTCGATCCTCAGCACCACATAAACATAAATACATTGCATTGTGTACAACTAAAGTAAATAAATAAATATTAAAAAAAAAAAAAGATTCACTTCAGGGGCTGGGCTCAGTGATATAGCAATTGCCTAGCACACGTGAGGTACTGGGTTCCATCCTCAGCACTGCATGAAAATAAATAAATAAAATAAAGGTGTAGACCCATCTACAACTAAAAAAAAAAAAGAAGAAAAGAAAAGAAAAAAAAAAAAAAAAACGATTCACTTCATTTCATGAACTTTAATTTTCCCTACCAGAAGAACATGCAGAGACTAAGTCCTTTTCAGAGCATGAGCTCAAAGGTAATCTGGCTTTGGTGTGTGTGTGTCCAGATTGGGGGCGTGTTTTCTGCCTTATACTTAATTAACTAGTAATAGAATTTTTGCTAGTAACTTCTTCCATTAATAAAGTTACAGTCCTCAAAACTATCTGTTACTAGTGTCTCTGGTTTGTATGGCCTGACTTTTTGAATGCCAATTTTCAGTATATCTGAATCTGTATAAATTGTCTAATGCCTATTTAGATCAATACCCTGAATTTTTTTTATTCACTTTGGACTTTTTACCTCCAGGACCATGGCAAAAAGTAAAAAGTAAAACTTTTTGCCATGGTCCTGGAGGCTAGTTCTGGAATGAGTCACAGTGAAAGCAGGACAGTAGTAGCCTAAGGGTCTCTAATCAAATGAGTCTGGCTACATGGCAAGCTCTGTAGTGCACTCACAGTCACCAATTTTTGTTGATGATACAAATGGTAGTCATAGAAGATTTATTCTTCAAGGTGTGAGGCAATGAAAGGGGTATTTCAGGAAGAAGAAGGAGGAGGAGGAGGCAGAGGAGGAAATCAAGGAGAAGAACATCTTAGAATATATTAGGTAGCAAGGTAACCATAAAAGGCATTATACACCTTAGCATGTATATCAGATCAAATGAAAGACTGCATGCCAAGTACCCAGCACAGCTCCTGGCACTCAACCACTAGTTCTCTTCCACTTGCATAGAGATTTTACAGTTTACAAAGTCCTTTTGCATACATTAAGGCTTCCCTTGATCAAAAACCTTCTGTATCAATTATTTCCCCCCAGTAGGGACTTGACCCCTCCAAAGTAGCACATAAGAAAAACTGCAAGGCTGAAAGTCATACTAACATCTTCAGATACCAAAGACAGTTCTTATTTCCCTTTACCCTGAATCCTTCTATGGTCTTATCCTAGATTTAAGATTGTGAAGGCCTGTATTAGAGTGCCAACAGTGGAATGGAAATGAAAGAATGATCTGTGAGCTTCTGGGTAGCTGAAATTCTTGGGGCCTTATTATTACATCCTTGTTTATAAAAGAAAAGTACTACATTTTATCTATCCCAAGACATATATATCGTCATATTTAAAATCTCTCTCTCTCTTTTTAGTAGTGCTGGGGGTTGAACCCAGACTGCTAGGCAAGCATTCTACCACCAAGTTACATCGCCAGCCCAACATCTCTTAAATTTGAGATGTATCTTACAATGGATGGTGTTTTTCAGGTCTGCCCAGTGATGTCGTTTGGTTGGTTGTTCATGCACAAACTTGGTTGCTATTCCTGGTGAAACAAACAGATAACTGAAACCCATGGACATTTAAGTTTGTTGACTTAACCAATTGTGCAAAGACTGTGAATTCTATTGTTGTCTGAAAACCTTCCACTGACACCTTCTAAGATTAAGAAAACACCAGCATCAAAACTTGAAGAATGGAGGCAGAGGCTTGCCTAATACACACAGGCCCCAGGTTTGATCCCCAGTACCACAAAAAACAAGCAAGCAAGCAAGCAAACAAACAAACAAACAAAAACAACTTGAAGAATGGATGCCAGAGGCTTCTATGAAAACCTCAGAAAAAAATAGTGGAGATCTGCCTGAGGAATGTGGCATAGTCAATGTTTTTTTTTTTGTATGTTTGTTTTTAATTTTGAGACAGGGTCTTGTTGAGTTACTTAGGGCCATGCTAAGTTGCTGAGGCTGGTTTTGAACTTGCAATCCTCCTGCCTCTGAGCTGCTGAGATTACAAGTGTGCATTACCATGCCCGGCTGCTTTACCATTGAGATGTATTCCCAAGTGCTTTTGTTTATTATTTGTTTTTGATGGGATTTGTTGTTATATATTTGTACATGCACATGAAATAACAATATAAGTTGGCCAATATCACTCCTGAGCTCAGCTCTTTTCAATTTTTATTTTGAGACAGGGTCTCACTAAATTGCAAAGGCTGGACTCAAAATTGTGATCCTTCTGCCTCAGTCTCCTGAATTGCTAGGATTACAGGCATACACCTCCTCACCCAGCATCATCAGAACTCTTTTTTTTTTTTTTTTTTTTTTTGTGGTGCTGGGGATTGAATCCAGGACCTTGTGCATGCAAGGCAAGTGCTCTACCAACTGAGCTATATCCCCAGCCCTCATCAGAACTCTTGATGGCACTGGTAATACTGTGCTGAAAAATATCAACATCAATGACTCACTCAAAAGTGATTCAGACCAGGTACAGTGATGCACACCTGTCATCCCAGCTATTTGGGAGACTGAGGCAGGAGAATTGTGAACCTTAACAAGTTAGCAAAATCCTCTCTCAATTAAAAAAAAAAAAAAAAAGCCAGGCACCATGGTGCATGCTGTAATCCCAGTGACTGGGGAGGTGAGACAGGAGGGTCATGAGTTCAAGGTCAGCCTCAGCAATTTAGTGAGGCACTAAGCAACTCCATTAAACCCTGTCTCAAAGTCAGAAAAATAAAAAATAAAAAAGGGATGGGGATGTGGCTCAGTGGTTAAGTGCCCCTGAGTTCAATCCCCAGTACCAAAAAAAAAAAAAAAAAAAAAAGTGTTTGGGGGTATAGCTCAGTGGTAGAATGCCCCTGGGTTCAATCCCTAGTAACACACACACACACACACACACACACACACACACACACGCATATATAAAATAATTCAGGTCAGGCATAATGGCACATGCCTATAGTTCTAGCCACTTGGGAAGTTGAGACAAGAGGATTGCTAAATTCAAGTTCAGATTGGGGAATTTAGGGAGACTGTCTCACAAAACAAAACAAAACAGAAAAAGGGATTCAGAGGACAAACTCTGAATATAAAGACATTTAGAGCTACCTAAACTGAGTTATTTTCTTTATATTTACCTTTTATTAAAGCACAAGTGTGATATATGATAAATGTCAAAGGCTAGAATTGTGTCATAGATTAACTTGCAGCATTTTTTTTTTTTTTTTTTTTTGGTACCGGGGATTGAACTCAGGGGCACTCGACCACTGGGCCACATCCCCAGCCCTTTTTTGTATTTTTTATTAGAGACAGGGTCTCACTGAGTTGCTAAGTGCCTCGCCATTGCTGAGGCTGGCTTTGAACTCGCGATCCTCCTGCCTCAGCCTCCCAAAGTGCTGGGATTACAGGCGTGCGCCACCGCGCCCGGCTGCAGCATTTTAAATATATACATATTTTATTTGTTCTAATTAGTTACACATGACAGTAGAATGCATCTAACACACCATACATAAATAGAATATCACTTCTCATTTGTCTGGTTGTACATGATGTAGCATTACACAGGTTATGTAATCATATATGCACATAGGGTAATAATGTCCAATTCATTCTACTATCCTTCCTACCCCCATACTCCCTCCTCTCCCTTCACTCTTCACTCCCTTGTGTCTAGTTTATAGCAATTTTTTTACTAGTATAGTCTTACAAGCAGTTATGTCTTAGATTCAATGAGAATAGTCATATGTGCATGAATGCTTTGCAGTTTAAATAGCTCATTTTGATAATCACAATGACCTTGTGATTTTTTTTTTTTTAATATATTTTTTTTGGTACTGGGGATTGAACTCAGGGGCACTCGACCACTGGGCCACATCCCCAGACCTTTTTTGTATTTTATTAGAGACAGGGTCTCACTGAGTTGCTAAGTGCCTCGCCATTGCTGAGGCTGGCTTTGAACTCGTGATCCTCCTGCCTCAGCCTCCCAAGTGCTGGGATTACAGGCGTGCGCCACCACACCTGGCTGCAAGACCTTGTGATATTCATACCAAACTATTATCCCCAATTTTACCTATGAAAAAAGTAAGGCAGATTAATAAGTTACTCATATACCATAGAGTCAGGATCTAAGGACACATCTGAATTCAGTCCTCTAGAATAAGTCTAAAATCCCTTTTCCTCTAAAATTTCAAGGTTTGCATCAATCTTAGAACTAGTGCTTTTTTTTTTTTTTTTTTTTTTTTAAGAGAGAAGCATATCTGGTGAGATTGAATATAACTGTTCAGAATGAATATGGAACATGCCTCCCTCTTGGCAAGAAAAGTGAATTTTCAGGATTTTTTTTTTTAACAGTAACAAATCACTATTACAAACAGCTAGTACTGTGCCTAGTAATAAAAGGTATTAAGTAAATAAGAGGAGTTACTTTACTAAGGGCAATTAATTCTGGCTACCCCAGCAGCTGAACCCTGAATTTTCAGTGGTTAAATAACAAAAATGTTATTGCACACGTCATGTATCTAGCAGGTGGCAAGCAGTTTAGGTGAATGTTGCTCTGCTCCTTACCTTCACTCCTGTTATGGTTTGAATGCCTGTGTTCCCTCTGAAATTTATGTTGGAACTTCATCAGTGTAACAGTATTAAGAAATAGGCCTTTGGGGCTGGGGTTGTGGCTCAGCGGTAGAGCGGTAGAGCGCTTGCCTATCACATGCGCGGCCCGGGTTCGATTCTCACCACCACGTAAACAAAAATGCATTACACTGTGTACAACTAAAGCAAATTAAAAAAAAAAAAAAAAAAGAAATAGGCCTTTAGAAGGTGATTAATTCATACCCTTGTGAATGGGGTTGATACCTTATAAAAGAGACTTCACACAGTGTATCTCCTTTTTGCCCTTCTATCTCTTCTGCCATGTGAGGACAAAGAGCCATCTTGGAAGCAGAGACCCAGCCCTCACTAGACATCATGCCTGTGTCACCTTATTTCTGTGCTTCTCCGCCTCCAGAACTGTGACAAATATATTTCTTTCTTTTCTTCCTTTTTTTTTTTTTTCTTTTGTGTGTGTGTGGGGGTGGGGGGAGTGGTACTGAGGATTGGACCCAGGAGCACTTAACTAATGAGCCACATCCCCAGCCCATGTTTTAATATTTTTTAAAAATATTTATTTATTTACTTTAGTTGTACACAATGCAATGCATTTATGTTTATGTGGTGCTGAGGATTGAACCCGGGCCGCGCACGTGCAAGGTGAGTGCTCTGCCGCTGAGCCACAATCCCAGCCCTTAATATTTTATTTAGAAACAGGGTCTCCCTAAGTTGCTTAGAGTTTCACTAAGTTGCTGTGGCTGGCTTTGAACTTGTGATCCTCCTGCCTCAGCCTCCCCAGCATGTGCCACTGTGCCTGGCAACATATAGATTTCTTTGGTTTTTGGGGGGATTTTTGGTACTGGGGATTGAACCCAGGGGCACTTAACCACTGAACCACATCCCTAGCCTTCTCCCCCCACCTGCTTTTATACTTTATTTAGAGACAGGGTCTTGCTAAGTTACTTAGTGCCTTACTAAGTTGCTTAGGCTGACTTTGAACTTGGGGTCCTCCTGTCTCAGTCTCCCAAGCCACCAGGATTACAGGCATGTGCCACCATGCCTAACTGAAAAATTGATTTCTACTATTTCTTTCTTTTTTTTTTTTTTTTTGGTACCGGGGATTGAACTCAGGGGCACTCGACCACTGGGCCGCATCCCCAGCCCTTTTTTGTATTTTACTAGAGACAGGGTCTCACTGAGTTGCTAAGTGCCTCACCATTGCTGAGGCTGGCTTTGAACTCACAATCCTCCTGCTTCAGCCTCCCAAGTGCTGGGATTACAGGCTTGCGCCACCGCGCCCAGCTTCTACTATTTCTTAATTACTCAGTCTCAACTTTTTTTTTTTTTTTTTTAATATCAGCAGAAACAGACTAAGACAGAAATTGGTGTCAAGAGTGGCATGTGTGTTGGGGGTGCTGGGGTTGTGGCTCAGTGGTAGAGCGCTTAGCTGCCTCACACGTTTGGGTCACTGGGTTCGATCCTTAGCACCACATAAAAATAAAATTAAAAGAAAAACAACAAAATAAAGATATTGTGTCCATCTACAACTTAAAAAAAAAAAAAAAAAAAGAGTGGCATGTCGGGCTGGGGATATAGCTCAGTTGGTAGAGTGCTTGCTTTGCATGCACAAAGCCCTGGGTTCAATATCTGGCACACACACACACATGCACGCACACACAAAAAAAGAGTGGCATGTTACCTGTAATTCCTGTGTCTCCAGAGGCTGAAGCAGGAGGATCAAGAATTCAGAGCCAGCCTCAGCAACTTAGCGAGGCCCTAAGCAACTCAGTGAGACCCTGTTTTTAAGTAAAATGCAAAAAAAAAGGCTTGGGCTGTGGCTCAGTGGTAAGTGCCTCTGAGTTCAATCCCCAGTTAGAAAAAAAAAAAAGTGGCATGTGGCAGAACCAGACATGGTGATGCACACCTATATCCCAGCAACTCAGAAGGCTGAAGCAGGAGGATCACAAGTTGGAGGCTAGCCTAGGCAATTTAGTGAGAAACTGTCTCAAAAATAAAAGGGGATGCGATACAGCTCAGTAGTGGAGTGCCCCGGGTCCAATCCCCAGTAACTGCCCCTGAGCACACACACACAAAAAAAGTGGTTTGTTGCTAACAAATACCAAAAGAATGGAAGCAGCTTTGGAATTGGGCAATGGGTGGAAGCTGAAAGAGTTTGTAGGTGCGTGCTATAAAAACCAGATCACCATGAATAGAGCATTAAGGACAATTCAGGTGAGGGCACAAAGATAAGAGCTGTAGAGACAGCCCAAATCTCCTTAGAGGTTACTTAAATGATTGTGATGAGAACACTAGTGAAACACAGACAATAAAAGCCATTTTTATGAGGTCACAGATTGAAATGAAAAACAAAGTTCTTGAAACTGGAAGAAAGGCCATTCTTGTTATAAAATGACAATGAACTTACCTGAATGCTTTGTGGATACAGAACTTGTAAGCAATGACACTAAGATATTTGATGGAATACAACAACAACAACAACAAATATATATTTGTTGTCTCCAGAGGCTGTTGTATTCCATCCATATATATATTTTTGTTGTTGTTGTTGTTGTTGTAGTTTTGGGGTACTGGTGATTGAAACCAGGGGTACTTAATCACTATGCCACATCCAACCTTTCTTATTTTTTGAGACAGGATCTCATTAAGTTGCTTAAGACCTTGCTAAATTGCTAAGGCTGGTCTTTAACTTGTGATCCTCCTGCCTCAACCTCCTGAGTCGCTGGGATTATAGTCTTGTGCCACCATGCCCAAATGATGGAAAAAATATCTAAGGAAAGTACTGAGGAGGCTGCCAGGCTTCTTTTGACTGCTTATAGTGAGATAGGAATTTGAGGATACAGAAAAGTGAAGGAAAGATAAACTAAACCACTGAAATGCGGGAAACGCCCATGAACCTTTGGAACTCCTAAGCAACCCGGCCTACTCCTTCGGCCTGCACCCTTGACCCCATGCTCTTACCTGCAAAACATGTGGGCAATACGCAAGCACAGGAAAAACCGACAAGAGATTGTGTAACTTTGCCCTGATTCCACTTCTAGTCCAGGCCCTAAACTGTCCTCTACTAATCTTACCCTACCCACCAAATATTAACACCCATAACAGGGATTGTTCTGTATCTCTCTGGAGATAGCCCACATTCTCCCTTGAATGTGTATTCCTTGTTTTACCCCCAAAGCTACTCATTCTTGAGATAGCCCACATTCTCCCTTGGATATATCTCTCCTAAATAAACCTTTGTGTCTCTGACTGGTACATGCTATAATTATTTTTTGTCACATATGCCAAACATCCTGCTTTCCTCAGTCAAGGTCCTTCTCTGTGAAATCCTCAGACCTCCTGTGACAATAGTAAAATGTGGAAGATATAAATAAAATTAAAGATGGAATTTATAATTAAAAGAGAAGCAGAATTTAAAGATTTGGAAAATTCTTAGCTTGGTCAAATTGTAACAGCCGGCTTGAGACAGAATACCAAGGGTTTGGTCCCAACAACCATTTGATAAGGAGATTAGTATGGCTAGAATGAGGCCAAATGCTATTCATCAGGACAAAGGAAGAATGACTCTGAGGCATTTCAAAGATTTTTGAGGCTGCCAGTGGCATCATAGGCAGAGTGCTAGGGCCTTGAGGGCAAAATGTTTTCAAAGGAAAGGACTGTGGGCCATGTGAGGGCCTAAAGGCTCTGCTCCTGCATTCCACTGCAGCACTCCTTGACCACTCTACTTGTGGTTCTAGCTGGCCCAGGTGTGGTTCACGCTGTCCTTCTAGAAAGCTAAGTGATAAACTTTGGCAGTGTCCTTGTTGGGTCAACTCTGTATGTACACAGGGTATAAGAACTGTGGAGGTTGCTACCTCCACCTAGATTTCAAAGGCTGTCTGAGAAAGCTTTGAGGCTTAGGCAGAGAACTGAGTCAGGGCATGGCAGCCACAGAGAGCCCCCACCAGGGTAATGCCCAGCAGAGCAGTAAGGTCAGGGTCACTGATTACAGCCCCTATAAGAATAATATCTAGAGGGTCACAGGAGCAGAGCCACTTCTGAGACCCCAAAACTAGAACCACCTGATGCAGCACCAGCCTAGAGAGGCACAGGCATCCAATTCTAACCCCTGAATCTGCAGCATGGGCTGAACCCAGCAAAGCAGTGGAGGTTTGGCTACCTAGGGCCTTGGGAACCCAACCTCTACTCCAGTGTGTCCAGAAAGTGGGACATAGAGTCAAAGAAGATTATTATCCAGCCTCAAGATTTAATGTTGTTTGCCTTAGTGGGTTTTTTACTTCCTTGGGATCTGTTATCCCTTCTTCTTGTCTATTACTACTTTTTGGAATGGGAATGTCTATCTCATGCCTATCTTTTGGAAGCACATAACTTGCTTGACTTCATGCTCACTGCTGGAGAAGAATTTGCCTTAGGATTAATTATGCCTTGAATCCCACGTGATTTAGAACATATTTGGATAAGACTTTGAACTTAGACCTTAAGGTTGATACTGGGACAAGTTAAGACTTTTGGGACTACTGGGATGGAATGAATATTTCATATGAGAGAAGGACATCAATTTTGGAGGACCAGGGATGGAATGCTATGGCTTGAATGTTTGTGTCTCCTCCAAAATTCATGTTGAAACTTAATCCCTACTGCAACTCAGTTATTAAGAGGTGGGGCCTTAGGAGGTGATTAGGCCATGATTCGCTAATTACGAATGTATCAGTGCCTTATAAAAGGGCTTGAGAGGGCAATTTTGTGCCTTTGGTTCCTTCTTCCATGTGAGGACACAGCATTTGTCTCCTCCAGAAGACGCAGCAATAAGGTATTGTCTCGGAAACAGAGAGCTGCCCTTACTGGATACTAAAACTTTTTCACCTTGATCGTGGACTTCTCAGTCAATTTGCAGAATTGTGAGAAATAAATTTATATTATTTGGAAATTACCAGGCTCAGATATTTTGTTTTAGCAGCAAAAATGGATTAAGAAACTTAGTAACCACAATGACTCAGACTATACCTTGAAACTGAACCAAGTGGAACATGTAATCTCTGAGGTTATTGACAGGGGAAAAGGGTAGAGGGAGCACAATAATTTATACTTCCTCTGTCTGAAAAATGATACATGTTACTTCCTTCACAGGTCCTTAGCCAGCTGTAATCACATGATCCCAACCTAACTGCAAGGAAGGCTGGGTAAAGCAAGGAACAGTAAAGTATTTGGTGAGTACTGTCTATGCTATAGTAGTCTTTTAATTATTTCCTTGAGGGCAAAAATCTGTGTTACTTATTGATATTTCCATAAATCTAGAAAAAGTGCCTGATGTGGTGCTTGCCAATAATTGTTGAATCAAAAATCAATGAATGGAGGTTGGGGTTGTAGCTCAGTGGTAGAGCACTCGCCTAGCAAGTGTGAGGCACTGGGTTCAATCCTCAGTACCAAATAAAAAATATACATAAATAAAAGGTATTGTACCCATCTACAATGAAAAAAAAATCAACGAATGGCATATAAATTTGGTTTTCCTTCTTTTCAGTTATGAATCTATTCTGAACAGTTTCTAGACAGAATTAAATATTTAAGTTCAGTTAATATTTCAACTAGAGTTAACAAAAAGAAGGTATTTTGTTAAGAATTTATTTGAAGCTGCATGTGGTGGTACATGCCTGTAACCCCAGCAATTTGGGAGGCTGAAGCAGGAGGATTGTAAATTCCAGTCCAGCCTCAGCAACTTATTTGAAATTGTTGAACTCATTCTCAAATGTAGTTACAGATCACATGAAATCTTTTCTTTTCTTTTTTTTTCTTTTTAATTTATTTATTTTAGTTGTACACAATGTATATATTATTTACGTGGTGCTGAGGATCGAACCCGGGCCGCGTACGTGCTAGGCAAGCGCTCTACCGCTGAGCCACAATCCCAGCCCATACATGAAATCTTTTCTATGAGAGGCTAGTGGCTTTTAAATTTTACTTTATTTATTCATTTTTTGAGACAGGATCTAAGTCACTGAGGTTGGCTTTGAACTTGTGATTCTCCTGCCTTAGTTTCTTGAGTAGTTGGGATTATAGGCACATACCACTACACCTGGCCCTTGGTTTTTAATAGGGAATAAAGGCATGAACAATATTGTAATAATTCACATGACATTGGTTATAAAGAAGTAAGTACCAAGTGATATGGAATGACAAACTGGGAGACTATCCTGGTTTTGGGCAATAGGAAAATAAGGTCAGAAAAGATCTCTCCCAAATTTGATGTTCAGTTTAAACCAAAGTAATAAGGAGGATTTGGCAATGGAAAAGTGAAGGGAAAAGAATTCTACAATGAGGGACTAGCAATGTTCTCATAGTCCCACAAAGAATACACACAGGATTACATGCCTAGTCATATAGCAGGAGAAGTTGTAGAAGAAAACAGCTTGTTCAAGGGACACTGTTTAACAAAGAGCTTAATTAGGACCACAGGTCATATTCTTTTTTTTTTTTTTTTAATATATATTTTTAGTTGTAGTTGGACACACTACCTTTATTTTATTTATTTTTATGTGGTGCTGAGGATCGAACCCAGCACCTCTCGTGTGCTAGGCGAACATTCTACCGCTGAGCCACAACCCCAGCCCCACAGGTCATATTCTTAACCTTTCAGGACACAGCACACAATTCTCTCTTAAGGTAGACTTTCCTGACTCAAATAGTAGCTGAGCCAGTTATTTCTATAGCCCATCAGGCATTCCAACCAACCATGAGTTAGACTGATGTAAGAGATACCAATTTGCGGCCTGTTTCGGAAGATGCAGGATGAGAACTAAAAAGCCCTAAATGGCTCTCATGCAGGAAGAGGGTGGGGCATAGTGGTAGAGGGGGAAGCTTCATCGGTGAGAGCCAAGCGCTAAAAGCAGCTGCCTGTGACATTTCCATCAGCAGCCTTCCCTCCCTCCCTCATTGTGTATGAGACACACATCAGATGTTCTGGTTTATGATTTCAGTTTCAGAGCACATACGCTCTGAGATCCAAGCTCACATACTTCTCCCAGTAGCCTGCTCCTTAACTGGGTTCTAAAGCCCATCTAAGACTGATAACAATATTGGGACCTCTTTCTCCTATTCATAAGGAGGTCTGGAAATTTGTGGATTGGTTGAGCCTCAGATCTCAGGTGCTTAG
The DNA here is from genome assembly GCA_025594165.1 of Tamias sibiricus. NCBI lineage: Eukaryota > Metazoa > Chordata > Mammalia > Rodentia > Sciuridae > Tamias > Tamias sibiricus. The sequence continues at coordinate 103,676,784 of CM046658.1, read as the reverse complement.
TCTCTATATTTGCTAGAAAGTGACAAAGTACAGCCTACCAAAAAAATGTTGCACAGATGCCAGAACCATGTCAGAACACAAGGTCACGTACAGCTATTGCCTTCCCCCATTTATATCACCACCAAAGACAATCTGTTCTCTTTCCTTTAGAAGACACAATAGAAGCCAACTCTTGGAGGTCCTAGGTAAGCACCACTGTCTCTGTTAGGTGGAGCAGACCTAGGGAGGGTCAAGTCTTTGCTTTTTAATGTTGTGTTTATTTCTGGTCAAATTACTTATAGAGGAGATGATAAAAGAATACTCTTAAAAGCTTTTGCTTCTTTGATTAAAAGCACAGATCCTGATTTGACTGAGATGTCAGTAAATGTAAAGACATGGTTACATACCAATGAATCTCCAAAACTTTAAAAGTTCCTAATATTCTTATCATTTAAAATATATTAAAGATTTCTGTTAAGTGTTGGTATTTAGAAGCTTCCAAAAATGCTAGGTCAGCCGGGCGCGGTGGCTCACGCCTGTAATCCCAGCACTTTGGGAGGCTGAGGCAGGAGGATTGCGAGTTCAAAGCCAGCCTCAGCAGTGGCGAGGCACTTAGCAACTCAGTGAGACCCTGTCTCTAAATAAAATACAAAAAAGGGCTGGGGATGTGACCCAGTGGACGAGTGCCCCTGAGTTCAATCCCTGGTACCACAAAAAAAAAAAAAAAAAAAAAAAAAAAAAAAAAAAAATGCTAGGTCATATTGTTTCTCAGATTACTTCTACAAATTATCTCATGTGACTATAAAAACTATCGTAACACTAACATCAACAATTTTTTAAGACCAAATTACAATAAAGATAACAACAATCTGTTTTAATCCTGAGCACCAAGAATGTTTTCTTTATAATTGAACAGCCACATTTTAGTTTTGTGTCTGAATTCTTTTTTTTTTTTTTTTTAGCATCCTCTATTGGTTCTTTCATTATTCATTTTTATGTGATGTTGAGGTTAGAACCCAGTGCCTCACACATGCTAGGCAAGCACTCTATCACTGAGCTACAACCCCAACCCTCAGAATTCTTTCTCATTTTTATATGTTATTTTTAGATATACATGACAGTATTTTGCCATATTATACATATGGGGAGTATAACTTCCTGTTTTTGTTTTTTTTTGTTTTTTGGTACCGGGGATTGAACTCAGGGGCACTCGACCACTGGGCCACATCCCCAACCCTTTTTTGTATTTTATTAGAGACAGGGTCTCACTGAGTTGCTAAGTGCCTCACCATTGCTGAGGCTGACTTTGAACTGGCGATCCTCCTGCCTTAGCCTCCCAAGTGCTGGGATTACAGGCATGCACCACTGCGCCTGGATTCCCATTCTTATGGTTGTACATGATGTGGAGTTAAACCTGTTGTGCATTTACATATGAACATAGGAAAGTTATGTCTGATTCATTCTGTCTTTCCTATTCCCATCCTCCCTCTCTTCCCTTCATCCTCCTTTGTCTAATCAACGAACTTCTATCCACCACCCCCTTATTGTGTTAGCATCTGCATATCAGAGAAAACCAGAATTCTTTTTATAACCAAGTATTAGATCCAATTTTGGATAATTTGAATGATGAATGGGCTTTGGAAAAAACATGTTAAAAGTTAAAAGTTCATATCATAGTTTCTTAGTTCACATTATTTCTCAATCCACATAATGTCTGAGGTATGTCTGAGGTAATAATTTTTTGGTGGCACTGGGGATGGAAACCAGGGCCTCATGCATGCTACACAAGTGCTCTACCACTGAGCTTCATCCCTCACTCCATAACTGTTTAGTTTTATTTTTTGTATTTTTTTGGTACCAGGTATTTGACCCACAGGTGTTTAACCACTGAACCACATCCCTAGCCCATGTTTTATTCTTTTTATTTCGAGACAGGGTCTTGCTAAGTTGCTTAGGCTCTTGCTGAGTTGCTGAGGCTGGCTTTGAACTTGTGATCCTCCTGCCTCAGCCTCCCAAGTGCTGGGATTACAGGCATGTGCCAACATGTGCTACATGTAGCTTCTTTGTTTTTTGTTTTTGGCAAATGCAAATTCAAAAACAGAAAGAAAAGTTATGTTATATTCCTATGTTTTTTAAATTACTTCTTTTCTGATTGGGGATGTAGGTCAGTGGCAGAGTGCTTGAGGCCCAGAGTTCAACCCAGCACAGCAAAAAAAAAAAAAAAAAAAACTCCCAAAACTTCTTTTCTCTTTTCAGAGTTAGAACACTGTTTCCAACTACTGCATTATACATAAGTAGAAAGGAAGAGAGGTGAGCTGATGTCCCTGGGAATTAGAAAATCCAATACTGTTTGGATTCTAAGCACTATCTATACGACATGGGATACATCTGAACTTTTACTTCTGTAAAATAAAGGGAGTTGGTGTAATTATTTCTAACCCATTCTCCAGTTTGAATATTCTGATTCATCTGACAAGCAAATTCTCCTCATTTTTGTCCTTGTTGTATGTAGAATGCTCAATCATTTTTAGTTTAAAAAATAATCACCACAGATGCTTAAAATAAAATAGCTCTCTCCCTCTCTATAGAATGTCTGCCCCTCCCCCCAGGTAGTCATGGTACCATTTAACAATGATTTTAAAACATCCAAATAAAGATACAAAGAAGAAAATAAAATGCTATCCTATAACTCCACTACTGAGGGATAAACGTCCTTAACATTTGAAGTTATGATATTTTGATATTATAGGGTGTGTGTGTGTGTGTGTGTGTGTGTGTTAGTTTCTGGGAATTTAACCCAGGGGTGCTCTACCACTGAGCTACATCCTTAGTCCTTTTTTGTTTTTTTAATAATTTTTGTCTCCTGTTGCCTTTGGATGTTCTTAGAGACTTTTTTTTTAATCTTTTTTTAAAATGTTGATAGACTTTAATTTTATTCATTTATTTATTTATATGTGGAGCTGAGAATTGAATCCAGTACCTCACACATGCTAGGCAAGCGCTCTAGCACTGAGCCACAACCCCAGCCGCTAGCCCTTTTTTAGTTAGTGATAGGGTCTCACTAAATTGCTGAGGCTGGCCTTGAATTATCGATCCTCAGACCTCAGCCTCCCAAAATATTGAGATTATAGGTCTGTGCCACCACACCAGCTATATTAGCATTTTAACAAACGTTTTAAAATCTTGTATTACAATTATACGTAATAGTGGAATTTGTTGTTGGATGAAACCCAGAGTCTCCCATGTAGTAGGCAGGTGCTCTACTACTGAGCTACACCCTAGACCCCTAATGTTAGTTTTTTTGTTTGTTTGTTTTGTTTTGTTTTTTTAGTTGTTGATGGACTTCTGTTTTACTCATTCATTTATATGGGGTGCTGAGAATCAAACCCAGTGCCTTATACATGCTAGGCAAGCACTCTACCAACTGAGCCACAACTCCAGCCCCAAGTTTGTTTTTATTTTAATATCTGGGATTGAACCCACATCCTAAGCCCTTTTTATTTTTTATTTTGAGACAGGGTCTTGCAAAGTATCTTTGGGCCTTGCTAAGTTGCTTAGGCTGGCTTTGAATGTATAGAATAGCCTCAGTCTCCTGGGCTGCTGGGAATCTAAGTGTGTGCTACCATGTCTAGCTCTCATATTACATCTTTGGTCATAATTTTATGCATATTTTCTTTAAAAAACAAAATTGTTGGCTGAGCATGGTGGCACACACGTATAATCCCAGGAATCTGGGAGGCTGAGGTAAGAGGATTGAGAGTTTGAAGCCAGCTGGGCAATATATCAAGACCCTGTTGCAAAATGAAAAATAAAAAAGACTGGGGATATAGTTCAGTGGTAGAGTGACCTGGGTTCAGTCTGGTGCCACAAAAAAAAAAAAAAAAAAAAAAAAAGAAAAGAAAAGAAAAGTCACTATTTCGCATTTAGTGTTTTGAAATTATTTACAACACATCATACTCTCTTAAAGCATTATATATTATACTCTCTTAAAGCATGATTACTTTTCTTTTTCTTTTTGGTACCAAGGAGGATTGACCCAAAGACACTTTACCATTGAGCTACATCCCCAGTCCTTTATTTATTTATTTATTTATTTATTTATTTTTTTTGTTACCAGGGATTGAACTCAGGGGCACTCGACCACTGGGCCACATCCCCAGCCATTTTTAAAAATATCTTTATTTTATTTATTTATTTTTATGTGGTGCTGAGAATCAAACCCAGCGCCTCATGAATGAGAGGTAAGCGCTCACCACTGAGCTACAACCCCAGCCCCCTCAGTCCTTTTTATTTATTTATTTAACTTTTGGTACCAGGGATTGAACTCAGGGCACTCAACCACTGGGCCACATCCCCTTTTTGTGTTTTATTTAGAGATAGGGTCTCACTGAATTCATCGCTGAGGCTGGCTTTGAACTCCAGATCCTCCTGCCTCAGCCTCCAAAGTGCTGGGATTATAGGTGTGCGCCACGCGCCCAGCAGTCCTTTTTTTTAATTTATTTTTATTTTAGTTGTACACAATGCCTTTATTTATTTTTACCTGGTGCTGAGGATCGAACCGGGCCATGGACATGCTAGGCGAGCGCTCTACCGCTGAGCCACAATCCCAGCCCTTTTATTTTTATTTTGAGATAGGATCCAAGTTGCATAGGTCCTCCCTAAATTGCTGAGGCTGACCTCGAACTTGAGATCCTTCTGATTTAGCCATTTAGCCTCCTGAGTAGCTGGGATTACAGGTGTGCACCACCTTGCCAGGATATTTTGGTTTTCAAATCCAACACTTATCATTAATTTTAAGACTCTATTCTGGTGCACTTTTTCCATCAATATTTTAATAATGACATCTTGAATAAAGTGTTAAAAGACATTGTTAATTTCATGCACTGAAATATTAATAAATATTGGTAGGCCAATGTTGGATAATATGGAAAACATTACCACATTGCAAGTATTTCTTTTTTCTTTTTTTTGAGATGGTCTTGCTATGTTGCCCAGGCAGGCCTTGAACTCTTGAACTCCTAGACTCAAGCCATCCTCCTGACTCAGGCTCCTAAGAAGCTAGAAATACAACTGTGTACCACCCTACTTGGTGTTGGTATTTAAGTTTTTTAAAAATACTTTTTTAGTTGTCAATGGACTTTATTTTATTTATTTATTTGCAGTGCTGAGAACCAAACCCAGTGCCTCACACATGCTAGGCAAGCACTCTACCACTGAGCCACAAACACAGCCCTGGTATTTATTTATTTATTTATTTAAAAAAATATTTTGTAGTTGTAGATGGACATAATACCTTTATTTATCTTTATGTGGTGCTGAGGATCGAACCCAGGGTCTCACACATGCTAGGCCAGTGCTCTACCACTGAGCTACAACCCCAGCCCCTGGTATTTAACTTTTAAATGTAAAATTTACTAGTGTTTGTGTGTCAAAATTATGACACAAAACAAAGGATCCACATTCACTAATATGTTCCTACAGTTTGACACATCAGATTCTGTGGATGGACTAGCTAGGTAAAAAAAAAACACTTTGAAAATGGCTACTTTTGTTAGAACTTTTTGTTTTTGTTGAGCCAGGGTCTCACTAAATTGCCCCAGCTGTCCTAGAACTTACAGTCCTTGTACCTCAACTTCCTGAGTAGCTGGGATTACAGGTATTTGCCACCACACCTGGCTTATTAGAATTTTTTTTTTCCTCCAGTACTGTGGATTGAACTCAGGGGCACTCTACCACAGAAATATCTCTCTAGTCCTTTCTATTTTATTTTAACCTATTTATTTTTGTGGCACTGAGAATTGAACTCAGGACACTTTACCACTGAGTTACATCTCTCAGCTTTTTTTTTTTTTTGGTACCAGGGATTGAACCTGAGCCACATCACCAACCCCTCCCCACCCTTTTTTTTTTTTGTACTAGGGATTGAACTCAGGGGCACTCAACCACTGAGCCACATCTTCAGCCCTATTTTGTATTTTATTTAGAGACAGGGTCTCACTGAGTTGCTAAGCGCCTCCCCATTGCTGAGGCTGAATTTGAATTCGTGATCCTCGTGCCTCAGCCTCCTGAGTGGCTGGGACTATACGCCTGTACTACCATGCCCAGCTAACTCCATTATTCTTATTAAAGTCAGGTCTTATGTTAGTATGATGGTAGTGTTATTAATGTTCCTTTTATTATTAAATAAATTCATAATTACATGAGACTACATTTTTTTTATGAGCTGGGGGTGTAGCTCAGTGATACCATGCTTAGCATACTCTGGGTTCAGGGCCCAATAGCAACAACGAAGAGCAGAAATAAAGTCTGAATTGGGAGAAAAAAATCTATTGTCACTTTTTAGACTCCTGCACTAAACCAATTCATTATTCTTTTTTTAAAAATATTTATTTATTTGTTTTGGTTGTACACAATGCCTTTATTTTTTACATGGTGCTGAGGATCGAACCCGGGCTGCACACGTGCTAGGCGAGTGCTCTACCGCTGAGCCACAATCCCAGCCCCTATTCTTTTTTTTTTGTTGTTAATTTTATTTTTATAATTTTTAATATGTACAACTCATAGTGCATATATTTAGTATCTTTTTACATACAACTGTTTGCATACAAAGTACATTCGTACAATTCAGGTCTTCAATCATGCATTAAGGAAAATGGTATCCGTCTCATTCAACCACCTTTTTTTTTTTCTTTTCTCCCCCTCCCTCCCCTCTTGCTCCCTCCCTTATCCTCCCTTCCCTTGACCATTCTAGAGATCCTCTAATCCTCCTATGTACCCCCATCCAACAATACAATACTTTGAAATAGCCTCCTTATATCAGAGAAAACATTTGGTACTTGGATTTTTGAGACTGACTAACTTCACTTAGCATTATGTCTTCCAATTTCATCCATTTACCTGCAAATGCCATTAATTTATTTTCTTTTATTCAGCCCCTATTCTTTATTACATTATAAGGGATAAGGAAGTATATTTTTATATATGCCTACATTTGCTGAGGAAGCTGGTCATGACCAATATTTTTCTGAAAGATGATGAAAGGTAGAACAGTCTTCAGTGATTTTTACTGTATCTCTTCCTTCCGTGAAGCTAAAATCAAGGCTTACACTAAGTACAAAGCTACTTTAGGTTTTGTTTACTGTTTTATGTTTTAAGCAAAGCAGCTACCTATTGAGTATTCAGATCAAGACTTGGGCACTAACATGGATCCAAAAAGTTGACAGCTTCTTGGAGTCAAAATAATAAAGAGAAAGAACTAGAATTTTATTCATTCTGTTGGGGAGGTGAAGACTGAATTGGGGAATTGATTGCAGTATAGATTCTTAGGAGTTTCCCAGAAAAATAAAAACAAGATAAAAGCAGTTTTACATTGAGCAACTCTATGTAAAGTGTTTATAACAGTGCCTGGCACAAAGGACATGCCATTAAGTGTTAGCTGATATTTATCATTATCATTATTACGCTGATACCTACCACTTTGAAACAATGAACAAGTTATTTATCAATCATATGCATACATCTATACAAATCATGTTGTAAAATATTGTGATGCTTTGAGATATGTGTGTGTGTGTGTGTGTGTGTGTGTGTATAAATTTTCTTTTTTTGTACTAGGTATTGAACTCAGGGGCACTTTACCACTGAGCCACATCCCCAGTCCCCTTCTTTTTCTTTTTGAGACAGAATCTTTTTAAGTTGCTGAGGGTCTCAGTTACTGAGGCTGGCCTCAAAACTTGTGATCTTTCTGTCTCAGCCTCCCAAGTCTCTAGGATTACAGGTGTGCACCAAGGTATAGTGATACATGTTGATGAAGAAAAACTAGAAAATCCAAATTTTACAGAAAAACATATTCAGTTTCCTTATCATAATGTCCTTTGTCAGTTCAACCAGAGCCCTGTATCAAAGGTTGAGAAAAGTTCATAGCACTTTGTTTTTCAAATAAGTTAAAAACAGAAACCACTAATTTTTAAGATAGTAAATGAAACAAATTACACAGTAATAATTTATTGCTTTTCAACAATTCTGGTGTCTCATTAACTGGACCAAACTCCACTTTTTTTTTTGTTTTTTTTTTTTTTTTTTTTTTTTTTTTTTTGGTACTGGAGATTGAACTCAGGGGCACTTGACCACTGGGCCACATCCCCAGCCCTCTTTTCCATTTTATTAGAGACAGGGTCTCACTGAGTTGCTAACTGCCTCGCCATTGCTGAGGCTGGCTGTGAACTCGCAATCCTCCTGCTTCAGCCTCCCAAGTGCTGGGATTACAGGCGTGCACCACCGTGCCCGGCCAAACTCCACAATTTTTTTGTTTGTTTTTGTATTTATTTATTTTATTTTTTAGTAAAAAGGAAAAAGAAGTTTCATTGCTTTGTTAGCAAAGGAGAAACACAGGGCCTCTTGTCCCAGAGGCTGTGTCCACATGTATTTTGAATTCAAGAATCAAAGTTCAAAGGGAAATCAGACATTTGAATGAGAGCCTATCTATCCTATGGAGTAACCAACCTCCTTTATGAATTTTTTTTTCCCCACCAAAGAAGGTAGAATGCCAACAGGGAGAGGCCAGGAGAAAGACTGAAAAACTAGCTGCTTAGAGACTAACTTCATGGGAATGTCTTCAGCTTAGCCTTTACCTATGAGTGCTTCCATCCCTGAATGCCTTTATTTTTTGATATCTTCCAATCTACAAAACAAAGGGAGGAGGAGTAAAAGGAATTATACTACAACTATACAAAATATTCAATAAGTGGAAAGTATTATTTGGCTGAATTTAAATTGTCTTGCAATCATTTTGAAAAGGAGTGAGCAAAAATCTTGAAAAGAAAACAAACTCCTAGTAGAAATTATCTCAGAAAGGTTAGTGTCCCAAATTGGCAGGAAGTTATATCAAGCATTAACACAAAATTTAAATTTCCTGCCAAATACAGACAGAAAAATCCATTCTGGGGACATTAAGTCTTTTTCTTTTTTAACAAGGGAAAAAAATACATGAAATTTATTATATTCCTAAGGTATGGTTGTAGTAGACTCTAATACTACCTTAAAATACACAATTTTCTCCTCCACCCCAGCTTTCTCTTCAATGAAGAAAAAAAGAGAAATTTGCTTTGCTAACCTGAGGAAAGTTTTTCATGTGAAGAATGTATAAATTAAATCACAGAATGTTTATATGGCTATCTAATACTCAATATAATATGTAATTTCTAAATTCTGTGGCTTTTGCTTTTTATTTTTTTGGTACTGGGGACTGAACCCAGGGGTGCTTAACTACTAAGCCACATCCAGACCTTTCTATATTTTATTTTGAGACAGGGTCTTGCTAAGTTGCTTAGGGCCTCAGTAAATTTCTGAGGTTGGCTTTGAACTTGCAATCCTCCTGCCTTACCCCTGGGAGTTGCTGGAATTACAGGTGTGCACCACCATACCCAACTTGGCTTCTTCTTTTTTTTTTTTTTTTTTTTGTGGTACCAGGGATTGAACTCAGGGGCACTCGACCACTGGCCTTGGCTTCTTAATAGTAGACAATATATTAGGAGTTTGGAATAACTGAATTTTTAAAAAATATTTATTTATTTGCTTTAGTTGTACACAATGCGTTTATTTGTACATGGTGCTGAGGATCGAACCTGGGCCACGCACGTGCTAGGCGAGCACTCTACCGCTGAGCCACAATCCCAGCCCTGGAATAACTGAATTTTAAACTACAAAGACTGCATAGATTTTTGCTTGAAGTCCTTATTACTTAAGCAGATCCACCAACAGCCTTGAGGAATGCTTCCTCGGATTGATGAGGTTTATAAATATGTAATGTTAAAAAAAAATTAAGAAAGAGCTGCCGGGCGCGGTGGCGCACGCCTGTAATCCCAGCACTTTGGGAGGCTGAGGCAGGAGGATCGCGAGTTCAAAGCCAGCCTCAGCAATGGCGAGGCACTTAGCAACTCAGTGAGACCCTGTCTCTAAATAAAATACAAAAAAGGGCTGGGGATGTGACCCAGAGGACGAGTGCCCCTGAGTTCAATCCCTGGTACCACAAAAAAAAAAAAAAAAAAAAAAAAAAAAAAAAGAAAGAGCTGTACATCTAGAGGAGGCAGTTCAAAACAAGAAATTTAATTTGCAAGCCAATGCTTTTTCCCAAGTAATCATGAGCCCTGGGAAGAAAATAGGAAATAGGAAATGAAACATTATAAATAATTTGGATTTGGAGGTGGCTTTCCTAAGCAATTTATTAGAGTAAAATAACTGTCAAAGGAACTGGTTGGCAAATATAATAACTATGAAACTTTATTAATTCACATTAATTAGTAAGAAAGCTAAATTGAAGTAAGAGATTAAAATTCTATATAACAGAATTACTAAAACTACTCCTTTGAATCCCCTCCCCACCCTCATCAAACCAAGAGTTTCACACATGCTAGTCAAGTCCTCAACCACTGAGCTCCACACATCCCAGTCCGGGAAAAAAATGCCTTCTAGGAAGAAGAATCGACATATAAAGGCTGAGGACTCAGGGTGGGAACAATGAAATATCCTTGCATTTTCCTGCTTACCATACTCTTCATTCCCATCTTTTCCTATACTCCCTGGATTCTGAACAAATGAATAAAAATAGCTTAGCATTTGAGAACAAAAGCTGAGTTAAGTATGCCTAGGTTTAAATCTCAGCTTTATAGTATTTGTGAGCAAAAAATTACTCAATTTATGACTAAACATAAGTTTAGTAACCTACCTTTATATTTTGGGAGAGGGAATGGGATTGCCATAGGATCTTTGTAGAAACCCTTTAAAATTATGGTTGCAGCGACTTGAAAGTTCCCTTAGTAACTAAGTTCATGCCTCTCATTCCACTGGATTCTCTAAGTGATGCTGGTAGTCATTACAGCCTGAATAATGTACTCCTATGTTATGATAAAAGCACATTTGGGCAACTAAGGCCTGTGGTCTCATTTGGGCTGATCAAACAACTGCCTAGTCAAACAGAGGTTTTGCATGGAAGTTAGAAGGGCTCCCAGATTGACTAATCTTTTAATTGAAAATAGGAGTAAAAACCTATCATCTAGCCTGTCTGGGCCTGATGGAGCATGAGATGAAGACCAAACCTAGTTCTCTATTTGGTTGCCCATCTGTAATTTATGGTTTTACGCCTCCCATTGGCCTCTTGAATGGCATGTAATTTCTCCAGATTCTGGTTCCTGCTGTGGCTAGTATACATGAGACAAAAGTAATGAAGTCTATGTACATGAGGGATTTAGGGGGTGATGAAAACAGTCACTCCAGGAGAATGTATTCCGAGCTTGGTGACTATACTTTTGGTTTTACGATAATTCAGTAGACCAGCTGTCCAGGAGGTAAGTAGCAAGGGGTATTCCATTAGGACAAGATTTCCCAGTTTATTTCTTGCTATTAAATTAGATGTGGTAAGACAGTGGAGGCATGTGTGCATCAATCTATAAGACTTTAAAGAGGCTCTCCTAAAATTCCTCAGTCTGAGACTATGACTTCTAATACACTAGAGAAAAAAGAACTTGCCCATTTGGCTGTGGAATCTGGGGCTGAAGATTGTAAGTGGGCTGAGCATGGTGGTACATGCCTGTAATCCCCACTACTCTGAGGAGGCTAAAGCAGGCGGATGGCAAGTTTGGGGCCAACCTGGACAACTTAGAGAAAATAAAAAATAAAAAGGGATAGGGATGTAGCTCAATGGTAGAACACTTGCCTAACAAGTGTAAGACCCTGTGTCAATTCCTAGTACTGAAGAAGAAAAAAAGAAAAAAAAAAGATAAAGTTGGCCATTTCAGTCACGTAGTCATGGTGACCACATGGACTCATGGATATAGGATAGGGAAAAATTATGAATGAAGCTGTAAGGAAATTATCATTAAACTTGAACCCTAATTTGTGAAAGGTGACAACAGAAGGCAAGTCTCCACATAAAGATGGGACTGCCAACTCTATGACTATTACCCTGGTTCTGAGATTAATTTTTCCTTGGAGACCTTTCATAAATGACCGTAGGACCAAGAAGAGGACTCAGGGAAGTAAGTATCTGCCTTTCTATTTTTTTCTTTTTTTTGGTACTGGGGATTGAACTCGGAGGCACTCAACCACTGGGCCACATCCCCAACCCTTTTTTGTATTTTATTAGAGATAGGGTCTCACTGAGTTGCCAAGTGCCTTGCCATTGCTAGGATTGGCTTTGAACTCTCGATCCTCCTGCCTCAGCCTCCCAAGTGCTGGGATTACAGGCGTGTGCCACCGCGCCCCACTTGCCTTTCTATTTTTTGCCCCCTTCCCAGTACTGGGAACTTCCCAGCACCCAGGGCTGCTCTACCACTGAGTTACATCCCTAACCCCCTTCTTGCCTCAGGCTCAGGGGTAGCTGGTATTAAAGGCATGAGCCACCAAGCCTGGCTCTGCCTATTTCATAAAGACTGGTAGCGAGCTTACTGGAACAGACTTCCACCTACCTACCTGCCCATTCCTCATTTCTAACCCCAACACAATTTCTTATTATAGTTGGTTCTTCTTTTACGTAAATTAAAAACCAGAGTGTTTTATGGATTTAGTTTCTTTTGAATCACTGAATAATGCATTATATAGAAATGTCAAGCAAACTTGGACTACAGTTAGTGGTGTATGGGAAAGTGCTTCATGCAGAACTTCCCAGCCTTTGAATTTCGATATCTACAAGGGTATGGATTCTTCTTCTCACATTGCTTACCATTCCTTATCATCTTATACTAGGCTCATTAACTTTTTCCTAGTCCTTGAAGGTTTTTCAGTGTGAATCTTGATTTAGATTAAACTTAAGTTCAGGAATAAGTAGAGTGATACCCAGATGAAAAGACTTACAAAACATGAATATTTACCTTCATTCTTAGTTCTCCAGGAATAGATTACTAATTGTGGCAGGGGCCATTTCCCTTTATGGGTGAGGAGAGTCCTCAATAGTACTTAACTTCTCTAAATACACACCTTTTTAGGGTGAGCTACCTTCCAACTGTTCCACTTTCCAAGTTTTTCTGTGTGAGCATTTTCTTCTTTGAGCAATAATGAGAATATCTACCTTATTTAGGGAAGCTATTATAACATATCCACAGTGATATGGCTTTATTAAATGACCACACACACAAAAAAACCATATTAGAGTACAATAGATATAACATCTGAATTCAACACTTATGCAAAAGGTGGGGCAGGGAAGTCTTTATTTAATATACAGCTCAGAAGTAGGTCTGATAACCCCTAGACTTGTAATGTGTAGTGCAGGGCCTCATGGCAGATTTGGGACTCTTAGAAGTAATCTCAAATTGAGCTCTGTGCTTTAGTTTTTAGAGTTCTGGGGGACTGAACCTAGGGCCTTATGCAGGCTAGGCAAGCAACCTAATGCTAAGTGATCTGAAATAAAGTTGTTGAAAAAAACATGTCCTAATATCTCTACCCACAACTTAGCTACCTAGAGACACATACTGCTCCAAATTCAGATATGTATGGGTTAATTTCCCATAGTGCACCTTCTGATTTCAAAAGCAGCTTTCATGATCATTGTTTAGTTTATTTTCTTTTCTCTATTTTTGTTCTAGGGGTTTGGGCTATATCCACAGCCCCTTTTAATTTTGAGACAGGGTCTCACTAAGTGGCGTAGAGCCTTGTGAAGTTGCTGAGGTTGACTTTGAACTTGCAATCCTCCTGACTCAGCTTCTGTTGGGACGATAGGCATGAGCCACCACACCTGGCAAGGTTGTTTAGCTCTACAAAGGGTCTTTCTAAGTCAGGAGGGCCTCAAACTCTATGCATTTGTCTCCTATGGTTTTAGTAGTCACAAATGACAATTCTATTCATTTATTTTTGGTGAAAACTAAATGATGACTGTTTCTTTTTTTTTTTTTTTTTTTATACCAGGGATTGAACCCAGGAGTGCTTAACCACTGAATCACATCCCCAGCCCCCTCCCCTTTTTTTTCCCCCACAGATAAATGACTTTTAATTAGTTGTTCCAAACTGAGTGAAGAGTGATACAGATCAGCTAAACAGAAAGCCTTGGCCTTTAGGTAACAATCCTGGCTGTTTGTTGAGTGCTACCTGCACTGAGCACATTCAGGTTTCTAATATTTTGAGTTTACGATAATGTAGACACTTCTCTGCTGCTGGATTGTAAAGTTACTTTATAACTGGTGGGGAGGAAAGATAGGAACCCTAGCACATGTGAAGCTCTGGGTTCGATCCCCACCATTTCCCACATCCAAATTGGGGAGAAATGACAATTTGGCCATTTTGGCCTTCTGTATTTGGGAGCTCGTGGTTTCAGAGGTCTCAGCACACAGCCAGCCAACTCCATTCCTGGGGCTCAAGGTGAGGACCCCAGCCCTTTTAAAAAATACTTTTTATTTAGAAACAGAACTCACCAAGTTGCTTAGGGCCTCAATAAGTTGCTGATGCTGGCTTTGAATTCATGATCCTCTTGCCTCTGCCTCCTGAGCCACTGGATGATAGACATGCACCACGATGCCCAACTATGATGACTATTTCTTTTTTTTTTTTTTTTTAGGGGGTTATCAGGGATTGAACTCAGGAGCACTCAACCACTTGACACCAGCCCTATTTTGTATTTTATTAAGAGACAGGGCCTCACTGAGTTACTTAGCACCTCGTTTTTTTTTTTTTTTTGTTTGTTTGTTTTGTTTTGTTTTTGGCACCAGGGATTGAACTGAGGGGCAATTGACCACTGGGCCACATCCCCAGCCCTTTTTTGTATTTTATTAGAGACGGGGTCTCTCTGAGTTGCTAAGTGCCTCACCATTGCTGAGGCTGGCTTTGAACTCTCGATCCTCCTGCCTCAGCCTCCCAAGTGCGGGGATTACAGGCGTGCGCCACTGCGCCTGCTAGCACCTCACTTTTGTTGAGGCTGGCTTTGAACTCGCGTTCCTCCTGCCTCAGCCTCCTGAGCTGCTAGGATTTCAGGTGTGCATCATCATGCCTGGCTATGATGACTATTTCTTTTTTTTATTTTTTTAATATTTATTTATTTGCTTTAGTTGTACACAATGCAATGCATTTATGTTTACGTGGTGCTGAGGATCGAACCCGGGCTGTGCACGTGCGAGGCGAGCGCTCTGCCGCTGAGCCACGACCCCAACCCCTGATGACTATTTCTTAATGATTCCAGACAATACTGATATATGATCTTGGGAAGATACTTAATCTCTCTGTATCTGTTTAAAAAATGGGATTATAACAGTATCTAGTTTACAGCATTTTTGTGAAGAGTTAATGAGTCAATACATACCAAGTACTTAGAGTGAAGCCTGGCAGGCAGGCATGTGTGTGTATGTATGCATGCATGTGTAGATTAGATAGATAAGGATATATAGAATTGAACCCAGGGGTACCTTGGCTCTGAGCTACATCCCCATTCCTTTTTTTTTCATTTTTAGATATACATGACAGTAGAGCGTGTTTTGACATATAATATATATGTGGCTCATCCCTTTTTATTTTTTGAGACAGGATCTTGCTAACCTGCTGAGGGTCTAAGTTACTGAGGCTGACCTTGAACTTGCAATCCTTCTGCCTCAGATTCCTGAGTCATGGGATTACAGGTGTGTGCCACTGCATCTAGCTAATGCCTGGCAAATATTAAGTATTCCATAAATCTTAGCTGTCAAATTAGTGTTTTTATTAATCTGCCTTCATTGTATCTGCCTAAAATACTTTACTATAGACAGGAAGGAAAGGAAGGAGGAAGGGAGGAAGGAAAAATGATGCTCAGGGTTAGAACTTCATTAGTCAGAGTCAAGGAAGGAAAAAGGTTTAGTAAATAGGTAGGAATGTGTATAGAAGGAATGCTTGTAAGGGAAGATCCTAAAAAGTGGTGTAGGTAACTAAAAGCATAGGCCAACACTGCCTTGTGCTGAGACAGGGAGGGGGAGAAAAGACATATGAAATCACAGAACAGAGTGAGGTTATGAAAATTGAAATGCAGTAGATAAAGAAAGGATTGGGTGATCTGGGTGAAAACAAACTGAATTAGAGAATAAACAGGTCAAAAAGGAATATTCCCTTGGGGTGGGGTTGTAGCTCATCGGTAGAGTGCCGGCCTAGCATGCATGAGGCCCTGGGTTCAATCCTCAGCACCACATAAAAATAAATAAAATAAAATAAAGGTATTGTGTCCAACCACAACTAAAAAATATTTTAAAAAATTAAAAAGGAATATTCCCAAGTAATTTAGTCTTGATCATTCATTGTACTTTATTCTAATTTTTAAAAATTTTGTTTTTAAATCTAAATTAATTTTTAGAAAATTATAAGGAAACAATGTAAATGTCCCCTACTATCAAAATATTGCAAATATTTTAAAATATAGGGCTGGGACAATGGTTCATAGGTAGAGTATTTGCCTAGCATGTGTGAGGCCCTGAGTACCACACACACACACATACACACACAAAGTAGAAAATAGGATTATAAGTCCTTGAAAAATATGCTTATATGTATGTGTACAAAAAAAATCCTCAAAAATCTAAAGAAGCAGGAAAACAAATCCTTGGCCACCAAAATTACCAAACACACAAAAAAACAGTAGTCAGAAATATTAATTTTGGAATAATTTGTCAGGGTGAAAAATATTTTCTTGTAAGCAATTTAACCATTTTAACTAAATTATCTCATGCTAGCAGGAAGCCAGAGAAGTAACTGATTAGGATGCTAAACTGCTGTAGGCTGGAGATAAGTGAAGGGTCAAAAAAGGAGTAAGAAGAGCTGAGGAGAAATGGGGAGAGGTCAGGGAGAGGCTTGGAATACATTTTACCAACACTGAGTTATTAAAAAAAATGGCAAATTCTTCACAGATCCAGAGTTGGTCCTTGGCAAACAGCAGGACTGCACCTGACATCTAACAGGAAATTAAATGAAGATGCTCTGAACAAGTGGATTCACAAGTTTAAAGAATGTTTTTTCAGAACTGGCATTATCTCATTTTCTCTAGGTGTCTACATAGCATACTCTTTCCAATACATGGTTCAATAGCAAATTACATATTGCCTACTAAATTATTATAAATTATGATGTGGTATTTAAAAAAATTTTTTTGTAGTTGTAGATGGACAGATGCCTTTATTTTATTTGTTTATTTTTATGTGGTGCTGAGGCTCAAACCCAGCGCCTCACTCATGCTAGGCAAGTGCTCTGCCACTGAGCTATAGATCCATCCCTGATGGGGTAGTCTTAATTGATCAAATATTGTATCAAAAAGAATCCTTTCCTGTATTGTTTTTCTTTTTTTTGGTTTGGACTGGGGATTGAATCCATGGGCACTTAACCACTGAGTCATATCCCAACCCTTTATTATATTATATCATATATTTATTTAAATTTCTTTTTAGTTGTAGATGGACACAATACCTGTATTTTCTTTATTCTCGTGCCTCAATCTCCTAAGCGACTATAGGCATGCACCACTGCATCCAGCTCTTATATTTTTTTAAAATATTTTTTTAGACGTTGATGGGCCTTTATTTTTTTTTTTTTTTTTTTTTTGTGGTACCGGGGATTGAACTCAGGGGTACTCGACCACTGGGTCACATCCTAGCCCTTTTTTTTTTTGTATTTTATTAGAGACAGGGTCTCACTGAGTTGCTAAGTGCCTCACCATTGCTGAGGCTGGCTTTGAACTCATGATCCTCCTGTCTCAGCCTCCCAAAGTGCTGGGATTACAGGCGTGCGCCACCACGCCCGGTGGGCCTTTATTTTGTTAATTTATTTATATGTGGTGCTGAGAATCGAACCCAGTGCCTCACACATGCTAGGCATGTGCCCTACCACTGAGCCACACACAACCCCAGCTCCTCCTGTATTGCTTTTTTGTTTTTTGGTTTTTTTTTGTATCAGGGATTGAACTCAGGGGCACTTGACTGCTAGGCCACATCCCCAGCCCTTTTTTGTATTTTATTAGAGACAGGGTCTCAGTGAGTTGCTAAGTGCCTCTCCATTGCTGAGGCTGGCTTTGAACTTGCGATCCTCCTGCCTCAGCCTCCCAAGTGCTGGGATTACAGGCATGCGCCACAGTGCCCAGCTCTCCTGTATTGTTTTTTTTTTTTTTTTTTTTTTTTTTGGTACTGGGGATTGAACTCAGGGGCACCAGACCACTGGGCCACATCCCCAGCCCTTTTTTGTATTTTATTTAGAGACAGGGTCTCACTGAGTTGCTAAGTGCCTCGCCATTGCTGAGGCTGGCTTTGAACTTGCGATCCTCCTGCCTCAGCCTCCCAAGTGCTGGGATTACAGGCAAGCGCCACCGTGCCCAGCTCCTGTATTGTTTTTTAATTAGTGAAATGGGACTAGCAATCTTCTCCTTCCAACATCACAAATGATAGAATTGAGGGAATGCAAATTAAGTAGTTCCAGATTTCCAGAGAAAACACAATGTAGTTCTATTTTTCCTTTCCAGATGAAGCAATTAAGCAACTTACTCAGCTTGAAGAGCACCTATATTGATAGTTTTCACATCTTGCATTTGCATTTCTCACATTGGCAATAATTTCTTAAGTTAGAACTCTTATTTTGAAATCTTCTCATTTTGCTCACTTAACTAATTTGCAAACTCACCCAGTCTATCAACCTTTAAGAGCTGGGCAATCCTAGCACTCGGGAGGCTGAGGCAGGAAGATCGCAAGTTCAAAGCCAGCCTCAGCAATGGCGAGGCACTTAGCAACTCAGTGAGACCCTGTCTCTAATAAAATACAAAAAAAAGGGCTGGGGATGTGGCCCAGTGGTCGAATGCTCCTGAGTTCAATCCCTGGTAACAACAACAACAACAACAACAACAACAAAAAAAAAAAAAAAAAAAAAAAAAAAAAACCCTTTAAGACAGACCTGTCCCAAGAATTTTGATATAAATCTAGAAGTCACTAGAATGCACCATGCCTTCTATTTTTTATGTTTGGGGGCAAGAGGGTATTTTTCTTCAACTGTTTTTTTTAACATCTTCTGTGGTTTCAATGCAATTTTGAATGATCCCCATGGCGTAATGTAATGTTTTGGTCTTTGGGTGGTTTTTTAAACTTGAGTTTAACCCGGGGCAATTTACTACTGAGCTACATACCTGGTCTACCTGGTCTTTTGGTATTTTTGAGACAAGGTCTCACTAAATTACTCAGGGGGTGGCCTTGAACTTGTGATCCTCCTGTCTCAACCTCCAAAACTGCTGGGATTACAGGTGTGCAACACTAGGCCCTGCTCATATAATGCTTTTTAACTTAAATATTGTACTTAGTATACTAAGAAGAACCTGGAGATCAGGAATCTATCTGGTTCTTCTCATCATGCCATAGCAAGCTTTAGAAAGATCTTTTAGATTCTCTGGGCATTAATTTCCATTTCTGTAAAATGGTTGTAGGGGTGCTAGATGATCTTCATCCTCTTCTCAGCCTTAAATTTCTGATAAATATTTCCTAGTTTAGCCGGGCGCGGTGGCGCACGCCTGTAATCCCAGCACTTTGGGAGGCTGAGGCAGGAGGATCGTGAGTTCAAAGCCAGCCTCAGCAATGGCGAGGCACTTAGCAACTCAGTGAGACCCTGTCTCTAAATAAAATACAAAAAAGGGCTGGGGATGTGGCCCAGTGGTCAAGTGCCCCTGAGTTCAATCCCTGGTACCAAAAAAAAAAAAAAAAAAAAAATATTCCTAGTTTATTTCTTCAATGTCTCACGGCTTAACCCAGGAAGAAAATCTTCCTCGAGAGCAAGGATTTTACCCTATATTATTTTATCATTTTTGCTAACTTGTGCCACCCTTTTACTACTTTTCAGTTCCCTCTTATGCACTTTATAATATTAATTCATAAATACAATATTAATTCACAAATTATAATAACGTTAATTCATAAATACTTCTAGAACACTTTTCAAGGATTACCAATCACTTTTGCAAATACTATCTCATTTGATTATCACAACAGCTCAGGCTCATCAGTTTACTTTGGGGAAGAAACTGAAGCCCAGAAGAGTTCAGTGAATTAATTGTACAGGTAGTAGTTATAGAGTAAGGTCTTCTGGTTCAAAAGTCCATACTCCTTTCACAACACCAAGTCCCAAAGATCCAGGTGTTGTAGGGTGTGAAGTGTCAACAATTTTGGTGGCTATTTCAAAAACAGGAATACAAATTTATAATACAAAACAGTATGATTCTCTGAACTCATTGTTAGGGCCCTTCTCAGAGCCTTAGAAAGAGTTTATTCAAGTGAGGGCCTTTAGGGTTAATCTCTAGGATTAAGTTACATGGAAAATCTGCTCTTTTTTTTTTTTTTGCAGTGCAGGAGATGGGAACCCAGGGCCTCACTTGCTAGGCAAGCACCTCACCAGATTTTCAAGATGAAAAGAAAAAACAGGGGCTGGAGATGTGGCTCAATGGTAGAGTACTTGTCTAGCAAGCTCTCATTTGATTCCCAGCACCACTGAAAATAAATAAAAAGGTCTTAATAAATATTAATTTTATTATCATAAAACCCTTTGAGGTAGGAATTGTCCTTGTTGTACAGAGTGGAAAATGAGTCTTAGAAAGATAAAATGACTTGCCTAAGGGCACAGAGCTAGGAACTGCCAAGTATCAAAGCTGGAACTCAAAAGGAGATCTGGCTCCCAGGTTCATGTTGCGCATCTACCACACTATGCTGTTCTATAAACCTTTTGCATTTCCTGAGAATAATTTTATTACTTCTCATTATATTCCACAGTGGGAATAAATTCACACCTGAATCAATATCCTGTTCTGTCTACCTAACTCAACTTTCCAAACTATCCGAATGCTTGTTGCTACTCTAACAATCTTAAAACACTGCTGTTCTAGCCAGGTTTCCCAGTGACCTGAAGTGCCTTATCTTTTCTGCATTTATCAAACATAAAAAGCAAAATAGCTCATAAGCAATACTTGCCATGGATTCCATACTGTCTTCTAGTAACATGTTGAATTCTTAGTGAAAACTTTTCTGCTGTAGGAAGAGACAAGAGTGGGTTTAAAAAAAAAAAAAAATCAAAGGGGACCTCTTCTGGACCTTATCAACAAATCTCAAGTTACTTCTCTTCAGTCTCAGTTCTTCATTTGCAAAACAAAAACTGTTAAGACCTACCTCCCAGGGTCTAGAAAATTAAGTGGGGGTGGGAGAAGCAGAGGAAAACCTGAGGGGATGGGCAAGGTTCTGATATGAAGCTAGTGCTCAACAAATGTTGGTTAGTTTGTGTCCCAAAACTTGCAAACTATCTCCAGGCAGAGGCCTCTTCTCATAATTTTTTTGGTATTTCCCAATAGTCCTAGGAATCTGGCACTTGTTACTTCACTTGATCACTTCAATGGACACACTTTGGTGACTGGACTTGGTCAAGAATCTAAAAATGGCTCTTATAACAAAACTAAGGTCTGGCATCTGATCCAAATGCTTGATACTTCCTAGCTCTGTGACTTCCGGAACGTTACTTAACCTCTCTGAGTTTCAGGTACCTTATTTATAAAATATTCGTAGCTGCACCTACCCCATAGGGTTGCGAGGGTTACTCAAATAATTCAGGTGAAGTGCTTAACAATCTGCCCCTCGGTTCCGTTAGCTGTAATTCTATCCTGTTCCAAACATCTGAGTTCATAAAAATGTGCTCATCTCCATATTTCCGATGGACACGCCCTATCCCATCGGCCAGTCTACCCACCCTCTTACCTGCTCTTAACCGGCTTGTAATACCCACCATTCATCAAATGCCACAGCCCAGGCACTGTGGTGAGGAAGATTCATAAATTCTCGCATCAAAACTTCCTACGAGCCTATGAAGTCGGTTCTCTGTAGCCATTTTAGAGAGGAAACAGGCCCAGAGGGGTTAACATTCCCGCGGTCACTGTACTCAAGTGCCAGGCCCGCGTGGGAGCCAGGCGCACGCGGTCCACAGCCCGGGCGTCTTCCCGGGTCCGAGTTGCAATGCGTCCATTCAAACGCTGCCCAGTCCTGTTCCAGTCGCTTCCCAGCTACTAGGCGCGCCCATCGCCCCCCACGCTCAGAGTCTGGACCCCGGAGGCTTTTCCCTTTTCTCAAGCAGAAATCGAGAGAGAGGAGGGGCTGGGGTCCCGGACGCGCGGAGGTGCGCGCCAGCCCCTCAAATCGCGGAAGAAGTACGGCGGCCCGCGCAGCGCCGCAGAGCGGGGGCGCAGCGCGCGGGTCCGGCCGGGCCTTGAGTCACGTGGCGGGGAGGGGGCGCCGGCGCGCGGGCGGGCGAGCGAGCGGACGAGCGGACGAGCGGGCACGCGCGGCCGTGAGCGTTGGAGGCGCGAGTTACAGTTCGGTGTATGTATGGCTGGGAGGGGGCGGTGGCCGGGAAGGCCGACTCCGCCCCCTGTGCGCATGCTCCGGCCCCCGCGGGTTATAAGGCAGCAGCGCCAGCCCCGCCAGACAAAGTGGCGAGCTGCGACGTGACTACCCTGCCGCGTGGGTGCTAGGGCCAGAGAACCCGGCGGCGGGGGCGAGCGTCGCGAGCTGGACCTGGGCCCGGGAGGAACTCCAGCTCGAGCCGCCGCGTCACGCACACGCTCGGCGCCGCGAGCCCGGCACATAACGGTTAGTTGGGTTACTGCGAGCGGCGCTTGGCGCGTACCCCGCGGTGCTCTGACTGTGGGGTTGGGGTCGGGTGCCCTCGGGGATGCGGAAGCCTTCCTCTCGGGGAGGAAGGCGGCCTGACAGAGGGCATCATAGCTGCGTGGTCCGGGAGCGCGGTTTTGGTGAAGGGGACCTTGAGGCACTGGGGACAGCGTCTCCCAGTCGATCTGCGGGCCCCTTGGTCAGGTGTCGGCCACTAACCTGACCGAAGAGTCGAGTCATGGTGCCCGGTGACCTTGGGGAAGTCGCTTTCCCTCTGGCTTTTAGTAGGCTCCTCGAGAGATGCTTTGATCTAGAAAAGGGGCGACCTGGGGCCGATTCACGTGGTGCCTCCAGGCTCTCCTGCCGCCTTCTGGTCCCAGGGAAGAGACTCGGGGCGGGAGTTATTTTGGACTCGTGGCATGCCCGCCCCAACCTTCTCAGCCTGCCAGTCCTTGTCCCACCTGGTGTCTTGTGAGCTTGGTGTGAGGAGCTGCGTTGCCCACAGCCAAGGCTAGACTGCAGGGTTCGATTGGAGCTTGCCGAGAGGACTGGCCAGCCCGCCGCCTCCGGGACTCTTGCTGGCGGGGGGCTCTTTGTGGTTCAACCTGTG
The DNA here is from genome assembly GCA_025594165.1 of Tamias sibiricus. Taxonomy (NCBI): domain Eukaryota; kingdom Metazoa; phylum Chordata; class Mammalia; order Rodentia; family Sciuridae; genus Tamias; species Tamias sibiricus. The sequence continues at coordinate 103,653,591 of CM046658.1, read as the reverse complement.
GCTGCCGAGGCGCCCTCCGGCCCCGGGGACTTTAGGCGGCCCTGTGGAGACACTCTGAAGGATAGCGTTATCTTTAGACCGATGCACACTTTTTTGTTTCAACTACATCCTTTTTTTTTCCTCCTGCATTTATTTTAACAATTCGTTTCTTAGTCGTGATATATTTGGTGGAACAAGCAATTGCAAAAACTAGTTTGTAATCACTCTAAACCAGGAAACACGTGTTAACAACTCCAGTCTTTTCCCGGGTTTCCAGTGGCCGATTGCAAACTGGGTGTCGCTTGATAGTAAAACCTTTACAAGTTACTTTATTTGTCATAACTAGTTTCGAAATCATTTTTTGAAAATTCTGGTTTCAAAATAAAATGTACAGTTCAGCTCCCTGATAAAGTAAACGTGTGACTGGTAACTACTGGCATTTTATGATAGGATGAACTCTGAATTGTGTTGAGAGTTTGAAAGAGTAAAATTCGTAATTTCTATCTCAGTTATCAGCCCAATGAGGTGAAACAGACTGTATCTTCAGTTTTAGTTGATAAATAAACCCATAAATCCAAATCTCATACCCTGGAGTACAGCTTTGCCTTCAGGATACCATAGAAATGATGAAGAATTCAAGGCATCTAACAGGTAATGAAAGATTTTTCTTATTTAAGCCAAAAATTGAATATACTTCAGTAATTCATTCTCGTTTTAAATAGAGGTTGTTGCATCAGATTGCTGTAACCCTTACTAAATCTGCACATTAATAGTCTGAGGAGCATTTTGTGACTAAAGTTTTGTCTGTAAGCTTAACATAATAGGCTGTAACATCCCTAAACAGTCATTAATAAGGAAAAAAGATCACACCACCTTAGGATGAAACCAACGGATCAGTGTTTGGTAGTTTGTCTTTTCACCTTTTAAATATTACAGCATATAATAAGAAAACTAAAGCTGGAGAGGTCAAATGACTTAATTTTGGGGTCTGAAAACTTGTTAATGGTTGGGAGAAAACTGTCTTTTGACTCCCATTTTGTCAGATTAGCAATCCTGAGTTTTCTCTAAAATTGTAAATATGGATACTTACTATCTCAAGCTAAAAGTATATTTTTTAGAGTAATAACTTATCTAATTCTTTGAAAAAATTTTTAGTCGTAGATGGACACACTACTTTTATTTTAATGCAGTGCTGAGGATTGAACCTAGTGTTTCACATGTCCTAGGCAAGCACTCTACCACTGAGCCACAACCCCCTAGCTCCATAATTTATCTACTTCTTAGGTTCTGCATGCCCATTGTGTTTCCAGTTCTCTTCATAATATGCATTCCTGTGCAGGATTCAGATCCCTGTATAAATGCCTAAATAGATGACTGTTTTTGTTGCAGATGAGGACTAGGAAGATGGAACTTGGGTATGAGGAAAATAGTCTAGAAACTTGTGAATTTCATATGTTTAGCAATTTGTTATTGGCTCTCAGGCACAAAGAGAGACTTATAAATCTCAGCAGTTGCCCTCCTGGAATTTATAATCTAGCTGGGAAACAGAAAAATATATAATTACCAGAGCAAGTATTCTGAACACATATTGTTATGATGGGGGGGAGTACAGGCTTATATGGGAGCTAGTACTGTGTTGTGTAGCTGTGAGAAGGCATCCAATTTAGTAGAGAAGCAATCTGGATAGACTTTTCTGATGAAATGTTATTTAATCCAAGACTTGAAGGACAAATAGGAGCAAGGCAGGAAAGGGTGTGAGGATAGGCAAAAAGAGCATTTCAGATATGAGTGGTGCAGCTATAGAGTACAAGTGTAGTGCAGGAACTCACCAAAGCTGAAGCATAAAGGGGTCAGAGAGCATGAGAAGATAATGGAGAGCCTTAAATAATTTTAAGGAATTGGGGAGATGAGGTTAGAAAAAAATTTTTTTGGAAGGAGCACTCTATTTGAAGCTGAAGAAAAGCAATTTAAGGATTTTTAGGGGGTATGCCTGATCAGATTTTGCATTATAGGGGCATTTTTCTGGATCCAGTGTGGAGAGCAGGTTAAAGGGAGGCTCTTGAAATGGTGGGAGACCACAGTGATGGAATAGATGGACAGTAGTGGGAGGATGGAAGAGAAAGGTAAACAGGATTTGGTGGTGGACCAGTTGTAGGAGACTGGGGAAACCAAAGGAGTTAAGATGTCACCCAGATTTCTAACTTGAGCAAATAAATGTGTTTATTGTCTTCATCTAACCAATGGGGATGCTAAGTGGCTAAGTGGTTGCGTGACCTGAGGAAGGCTGCTCAGTTTAGAAAACTTGAGGACAAAATTCAAAACCATTTTTGTCCTCTGCTTTTGTTGATGACACTGAGAATGGAGGTTTTCATCTGTACCTTCAAAACACAATTGAGTCACTAATGTTTCATCTCTGCCCCATCTACTTTCCTCATTCCCTTCATATTGTGAAGCGAATCCTATGTTTAATTATTTCATCTTTAAATGTTTCAGAGAATCTGAAAGATATGATTTAGTTTTTGGTACAACTGGGTATTGAACTGGGGTTCTCTACTACTGAGCTATATCCTCATCCCTTTTTGTTCTTTATTTTGAGAAAGGGTCTCATTAAATTGAACAGGCAAGCCTTAAACTCTTGCTTCCTGCCTCCGTCTCCCAAGTTGTTGGGATTAAAGGTGTGCACCACTGCGCCCAGCAAAAGATGATTCTTCTTGTTTTTTGGATTTTGTATTATTTTGTTTTGGTCCTGGGGATTGAACCCAAGGTGCTTTACTACTGAGCTACATCCCTAGCCTTTTTTATTTTGTTTTGAGACAGGGTCTTGCTAAATTGCTTAGGGCCTCACTAAGTTACTGAGGCTGGCCTCAAACTTGTGATCTTTCTGCCTCAGCCTCCTCAGTACCTGGAATTACAGGTGTAAACCATTGTGCCTGGTCCCCTATCCCTTTTTAAATTCTGAGATAGGGTCTTGCTAAATTTTTGAAGCTGATTTCAAACTTGTGATCCTCCTGCCTCAGACTCCTGAGTCACTGAGATTACAGGCATGTGTCAGTGTGCCCGGCTGTTTTTTGTTGTTGTTGTTGTTGTTGTTGTTGTTGTTGTTTTCTCCCTGATTTTTTTTTTTTGGGGGGGGGGCACTGGGAATTGAATTCAGGGGCACTCGACCACTGGGCCACATCCCCAGCCCTTTTTTGTATTTTATTAGAGACAGGGTCTCACTGAGTTACTAAGTGCCTTGCCATTGCTGAGGCTGACTTTGAACTCATGATCCTCCTGCCTCAGCCTCCCAAGTGCTGAGATTTCAGGCGTGTGCAACCATGCCTGGCCTCCCTGATCTTAAGTTGTTTTTAGATAATTGGTTGGCTTAATTGGATCCAAACAAGGTATCACATTATACTGGTTTGACATGTCTCTTTAAGTCTTAATCTGTAGATTCTTTCTCATTTACCTGATAATTTATTTGTTGAAGGAAATAGGTCATTTTTCCTCTGGTTTCCCTTGTTCTGGATTTTAATGAACATGTCTCTTTGGTATAGTTTTAACCTGTCCTAGTTTAGCATGTCCCTTTATCCCTTGTATTTCCTATAAATTGGTAGCTAGATTGAAAACTTGGAGCAAATTTAGATTGGTTCAGGTTTGATTTCTGGTTAGGGTCTGGGAGGAGAGGGTAAATACAATTTATAGGTAGTGGTGTGTACTTCAGGGAGGCATATGATGTTTGGTTGTTCCTCTTTCTGCTATATTAAACCTATTCCATCATTTTGCTAGTGGTTTGCAAATGTATGTAATGTTACCATTCCTTCTTAATTTATTAACTAGAATACTTACCTAAAGAGAAACTACAATTTGAATAGGAAGGGCAAGTTTTTGTGTTTTAATACTATGTGGTAAAAAATACTATATGGTATATGATTGAGACACTACCTTTTTGGACAATGTATTTAGTTTCCCTATTTATTTATTTTTATGTGGTGCTGAGGATCAAACCCAGTGCCTCACACATGCTAGGCAAGTGCTCTGCCACTGAGCTATAGCCCCAGCCTCGTGGACAATGTATTTAAATAAAGGTACATCTTTAAAAGCTACTACTTTAAGTTGGTAAAATGTTTTTAGTGCACTTGAAACTTAGTGTTTCAAATGACCTTCTTTGGAATTGTTTTTTTTTGGGGGGGGTACCAGGAATTGAACTCGGGGGCACTCGACCACCGAGCCACATCCCCAGCCCTATTTTGTATTTCATTTAGAGACAGGGTCTCACTGAGTTGATTAGTGCCTTGCTTTTTCTGAGGCTGTCTTTGAACTCCTGATCCTCCTGTTTCAGCCTCCTGAGCCACTGGGATTAGAGGTGTGTGCCACTGCGCCAGGCTGGAATGTTTTAAAATTACACTCTTGCTGGGTGTGGTGGTACATGCCTGTAATCCTAACAATCTGGAGGCTGAGGTAGGAGGATTGCAAGTTTAGGCCAGCCTTAGCAGTTTAGTGAGGCTCTAAGCAGTTTAGTGAGACCTTGTCTCAAAAAAATGAAAGGACTAAGGATGTAGCTCAGTGGTAAAGGGCCCTGGGTTCAATCCCTAGGAACGAAAAGAAAATCAGCTATTAAATTGATAGTGTTTCTATTGTTCATTTGTGTTCTTTCTTGGAGTTTATCTGTTCCCCCAGCTTTTGAGCTTTTGTTGGGAAATACCTGGTAGAAACATTACCAAGTCTAAATCCCTGGCTTTAACCAGATTCCAGATTTTAAGTTCCCTGAGGACAGAGGTTAGTGACTCTTTTGATCAGCTTTTTGTGTTAACCTCCTAGGCATTTCCAACTCACTTAAAAGCCCATCATCTTTGTTCTCAACTTCCCTTTATTCCCCAAAGCTAGTATTTTTTTTTTCTTGTGACTCTTACCATTCTTCTGGTAACAAAAATTAAAACCTTTGAATCATCTTATTATTTCCCCCAGTTGGGCCCTCTGCACTATCATATGCAGGCAGGTGCCAATCATTTTCTCTCTAGCTTAGCTCTTCTCTTCATTCATATCACCACCGCATAGTATAGGCTATTGCTATGACCTTTTTGCTTCTCTCATTGTCATCCTTTTTCTCTACTCTTGCTGCCAGTTCTTGTTCATGCCATTAATTTCTCATTGCTTTCAGTGCCTACCCAAGTATTTGTTTGGATAGTCTTCTTTATATATTTCTATAGGTACCATTCGTGTTTCACAGATCACACGTTACTATTTATTTCTGGTACTAGAGATTGAACCCAAGAATCCTTAACTACTGAGCCACATTCCAGCCCTTTTTTTATTTTTGAGACCGGGTTTCACTAGGTCGCTTATAGCCTCCTTAGCCTCTGGGATTATAGGCATGGTCACCATACCCAGTACTCTTTCTTTAATATAATATGCCCTGACACACTGGTATTTTCCTTTGCGCTTTCTTCCTGGTAATTTTTTTCTTTGTTTGGAGGGTCATGGGAAATTTTACAGTGGATTCATATGGTAGAAAAATTGAGTACGGGTAACATGTTTGAGCTCTAGTGCCATGCCATAACAGTCATCTTATAGAAATGGTGGTTAGTTTTCTGGGGTCAGAGTACATGCAATGATGGGATAAGTCCACATGTACAACAGTGAAAATGGTGGCAAGGCCTGAGCCATTGACCATTTATGCTGCAACAGGATCCAGCTCTTTTGTTTGTCCGCGCTACCCATTTGCTAATCACAACTCATAATATTGTTGAATTTGATTTTGTTATAGTGATTTAGCCTTTGTGTAAAGAAGAAATTCCTCAAAACATACTGGTATTATACATTGCTTATTTGATCGTGGTGAAAAATTTATTCCCTGTGATTTTGCTCTTCCTCTGTAAATCCTCGAGTACTTTTTTTTTGTACTAAGGATTGAACCCCAGGTCACTTTAACACTGAGCTACATCCCCAGTCCTTTTTTATTTTGAGATAGGGTCTCTGAGGCTGGCCTCAAATTTGCGATCCTCCTGTTCCAACCTCCTACCATACATGGCTCAAAGTACTTTTCTGTTTGGTTTTTTCCCTTCATTCCCTGCCTCCCACCCCCCATCTCGGTACTGGGGATCGAACCCACAGCCTTGTGCGGCCCAAATCTTCTGAAGATTATTGAATGAATAAAAGCCTAACGAGCTGGACGCTGGTGCACACCTGTAATCCCAGCAGCTCAGGAGGCTGAGGCATTGGGATTGCAAGTTCATACAGTTATACCTGTCTTGAAATTATTTAAGCTCCTCCCTACTTCAGAAACACTATGGAACTGGGCACAATGGTGCAGGCCTATAATTCCAGCAACTCTGGAAACTGAGGCAGGAGGATTGCAAGTGCAAGACCAGCCTGGACAATTTAGCAATACCCTGTCACAAAATTAAAAATAATAAGGGCTTGGGGGTGTATGTAGCTCAGTGGTTGAGAATCACTGGAATGCACTGGATTCAGTCCTAGTACTGAAGAAACAACAACAACAAAATCAGCTAAACACTGGTTATAACCACCACTGCTAGGTTTTAGTTGTTATTTTAATTTTTGGTACTGGAGATTGAACTTGGGACACTCGACCACTGAGACACATCCCCATCCCTATTTTGTATTTTATTTGGAGACAGGGTCTCGCTGTGTTGCTTAGCATCTTGCTATTGCTGAGGCTGACTTTGAACTCTCAATCCTCCTGCCTCTGCTTCCTGAGCCACTGGGATCACAGGCGTGCACTACCACGCCAAGCTTGGTTGTTATTTTTTACAAACACCTTATTACATCCAGTTAAAAATATTTTGACAGTTCTACCTTACATTTTATTTTATGCATTTAGAACATTATTCTGACAAGAATTCCATAGGCTTTTGAAGACCACCAGAAGGAATCTGGCACTTAAGATGCTAAGGACCTCTGCTCCTAACTCCTTTACTTTTTTTCCCATGTGAGAGTGAAATTAACCAGATACAACATAGCCTATAGATCATAATTTTGCAGGGTTGTATAATCATGATGTTGTCATAGGTTAAGTAAATTCTTTCCTTTATTATCATAAATACTGGCTTCACAAATAAGGGAACAAAATGCTTGTGTATATGCTAAGGTAGAGTAAAATGATTTTTTTCCTTTTTGTGTGTGTGGTACAGGGCCACATCCAAGCCCTTTTTATTTTTTACTTTGAGTCAGTTTTTCACTAAGTTGCCGAGACTGGCTTTGAACTTGGCAATCCTCCTTTCTCAGCCTCCCCAATCACTGAGATTAACAGGCATGCACCACTGTGCTACACTAGACTAAAATGATTTTCACAAATTCAGGCAGAATAATTTCCCTTTGTATTCAGGAAGTATATATTTGTTTTCAAAGGAGTTTTATTTTAAGGGCTATAAGTTAAATGGAACAGTGGTTGCCTTCATTGAGTTGGCATTTTCTTGCCTTTGTTTTGAGTACATTGAAATCAGCAAATGTACGAAACCTTGTCTTTAACAACAGCTTAGTAGTGTATGACTGTATGCATTTACTTTGTTCAATTGGAAGAACCCCTGAAGAGGTCGATGAACCTCAGATTTGAAATACCTGCCTCTGCAAATTACAAGTGCACATCCTTACTTCAACCTATGTAATTATATAATGGTTTAGTATTTACTCACAGAAATCTGTTGGATGGAATAGAGGGAAGGGGAGTGGTTTACCAATTACTATAGTTTCCAGGAAAATAAAATGCTCATTTGGAATTTGTATATTTCTAATTAAATTACTGATAATTATCTTAATGACACCGTAGCCTGGGTGTATATTGTCGGCAATTTTAAAAGGCTCTTTTTAGTATATTTTGAGGTAGTAACACTAATTTCCTTTTGATGATATCTATAATGTCTATATAAATAGACATTTTTAAACTCTAAAAATGCTTTGCAAATAAAAAGAATGATGAATAATGTTTTAATGTCCAATAGTACTCAGTTTTAATACTCTGGTTTGTCTGGCACTAGTGAAACAAACAAGAAGAAAAAACAGCTCGCTTCTTAGTGGTCAAAGGTACTATCATAATGAAATTTGAACTCGATCAAAAGGTTTTTTATTATATGATTACTGAATGTACAAGAAATTATTAGAAAGGTATGGAGAATTTATTATTTTTTTCTTTTCTTTTCTGGTATTGGGGATTGAACCCGTGGGCTGTCTTCCACTGAGCTACAGCCTCAGCCCTTTTTATTTTATTTTGAGACAGGGTCTCACTCAGTTGTTCAGGATGGCCTTTAACTTGTGATTCTTTTGCCTCAGCCTCCTGAGTAGCTGGGATTACATGTGTGCCCCAATGTGCCTGGCTGAAAAAAAAATCTTAGAATATAGTTTGAAAGCATTTAGAATGAGAATAAAGCTTTTAAATGAACAGCCATATTACTGTTTCTAGTACTTAAAGGTAGATTTTATTTTAAATTAAGTATAATGTCAATTCTGTAATTCAACTCAGTTTTTTGCAAGAAAAGAAAATGCCTTCTCTGTTTATCTTTTTTTTTAATATTTATTTATTTACTTTAGTTGTACACAATGCAATGCATTTATGTTTATGTGGTGCTGAGGATCGAACCCGGGCCGCGCACGTGCGAGGCGAACGCTCTGCTGCTGAGCCACAATCCCAGCCCTTCTCTGTTTATCTTTTAATGAATTTTAATCCACTTATGCTCCTTATTAGCCTGCAGAATTCTGAAAGTGAAGTATATTTTAGAGAAATACTACCTAATTATTTTAAATGGTCATTTACGTTCAGAGTAAGAAATGATATAACCCTGACAACATACTGCTTTTTAATTTTAATCTAGACATAATATTTCTTTTTCAGATTCTGGAACAAGGTAGGTCATATATTAATAAGTTGAATTGACCCATTTAGATTTTTTGTAATATTTATTTTTTAGTTTTAGGTGAACACAATATCTTTATTTTTTTTATTTTTATGTGGTACTGAGGATCGAACCCAGTGCATCCCGCATGCTAGGCGAGCACTCTACCACTGAGCCACAACCCCCTCAGCCCTGCCACTTAGATCTTGTTAGGTATTTATTCCAGAATATAGTCTGGCATTCTGCCAAGCAAAATTCAGTGTTGATGGACACAACATCTGTCCTCCCTTTCTTTGATATTATTAAACCATTTTTATGGTTTATAAAACATGAAATGGATCTATATTTGGGAATTTTCAGCCGACCAAGAAGTAAACACGTGAAAAGGACATAAGACTCAGGATATAAACGATATGTAATTTTTAGTCTGTGAAAAGGCAAAAATGAATCCATAAAGAAGGTAAATTTTTGTTGGGGGTATGGCACAGTGGTGGAGCATCTGCAGCATGACTAAGAGAAAGGGAGTTGGAGGGAACCTGCACAGAACAAATATTTTCCTGCCTTTCTGTAGAGGGCACTATATCCAGAGAGCACTGTATGATTGAAGAGGTTTTTTTCTTGTTTCAGTTTTTTCTGTTTTTCAAAAACCAGGAAAAACAGATATCCTTGAAGCTTACCATTTGGTTACATGTATGTATGTGTTGATTTTTCAAAACTAGAAAAAAATAGCCTCTGTCCTTCATGATATTGAAAAGCACACAACTCAATTAGGGCAATATTGCTTACAAAGGAAGAAATAGACATACAACTTGTCATGTAGAGTTTTCAAAGTACCCAAGAAACATTGATTAAGATGTCATACAGGAAACTAACTCCATGTGGTGAGATATATTCAGACAAGCAAAGTTATACTTTAGTGTTAGGTAAAATTAGGTAAACTATTAATTAATGAAAAGTCTTTATCTTTGCAAATTAAATGAGTATTTCTTATATCACATTAATTTGTGAATTTGGAACAAAATTACATTTTTTGGCTTTATTTGACTTGGTCTTCAGGACAAAGGTGTCCTAAAGCAGTGGTGTCCCTTGATGGTCATTATGTGCTTTTCTCCCCAGGGAGACATATAAGGATGCCTATTCAAGTTAAAATTGCCTGGAAAATGATTCATTATGAACCATACATCAGTCTTTAAAAATCCCTTACTTATCCTCTTCTACACTCTTTTTCAGTGATGCTTGTCAGAATCTCTTTTTTTCCCTTTCCTTCTTTCCTTTGGTTTATGAGACAAAAAGCCTCAACTTCGCTAGTAAGTATGAGCAGCACTAGTGATACAGCAGTGTCAAAGAGAAGGAAACTTGAAAGTATATCTTTTAATTGTGACTGATATAATGAAGAATTGGATCTACTAACTTCTCTTAAAACTTTGAAATATCTTTAGAAGTTATTTTCTAATTTCTGGACATGCTCATCTACCATCTTATGTCTAAGTGCACTAATCTGTTAATCACAATACTAAAGAGAAATGAACTAACTTGATTCTGTAGCTTTTGTTTTAGTTAATTGTGCTTATGTTTTCTACAATACATTAATAGATATACAATATTTCAGCTTCTCTGTGTGGCTTTGAGAAGTAGCCTAGATTCCTGAAATGGGAAAATGCTTTGGAAGTCAGGTGTTTGCAGTGTAAAGAAAAAATGGATTCACTAATTTTTTTTTTTTTTTTTTTTTGTACCAGGGATTGAACTCAGGGGTACTCAACCACTGGGCCACATCCCCAGCCCTTTTTCATATTTTATTAGAGATTCACTAATTTTGACTAGGTGTCCAACTTTTACTCAAAAATCAGTGTTTAACGCTAAATAACCTATAATTCTATTATATTACATGGTTAGCCAGTTTTTTGTTCATCTGATATTAAGTACTCAGCAAACTTTAAATGTAGAAAAGATGCAGATGTTGGTTAGAAAACTGTCCATCATTAATACATACTGAGAATATTGGCACTCTTCTATTTCCTTCCTTCCTTCCTTTTTTTTTGGTTGGTGGTGGGCGGGGGTCCTGGAGATAGAACCCAGGGCTTTGTACATGCTAGGCAAGCACTCTACTGCTGAGCCATAAGCCCAGCTCTACCCTTAGATTTCTTTAACATTGGTATATTTTTTAATTGAAAATGCTTTTATTGAAAATAGGCTGTTATATTACCCTGTGGTGGGGAGTACAAATTGATGTAATTTAAAGAGTAAGTTGGTAGTGTATGCCTTAGAATTTTTGCAGGAATTCTAAAAATTTATCCAAAATCTTTAATTTACCACAGTAGTGTTTTTTTAAAAAAATATTTATTTATTTGCTTTTAGTTGTACACAATGCGTTTATTTGTATGTGGTGCTGAGGATCGAACCTGGGCCATGCACGCGCTAGGCGAGCGCTCTACCGCTGAGCCACATCCCCAGCCCTACCACAGTAGTGTTTTATGGAAAGTTTATAGAAAGGGAAAAATAAAGGAGATACCTAAATGTGCAACAGTGTTACAGTATTGTTTTTTCCTTATGCTGGGGCCTCCACACACTGGGTAAGTGCCCTACCACTGAGCTATATCTTCAGTCTTTTTTTTTTTTTTTTGTACCAGGGATTGAACTCAGGGGCACTCGACCACTGGGCCACATCCCCAGCCCTTTTTTTTTTTTTTTAGATTCACTAATTTTGACTAGGTGTCCAACTTTTACTCAAAAATCAGTGTTTAACGCTAAATAACCTATAATTCTATTATATTACATGGTTAGCCAGTTTTTTGTTCATCTGATATTAAGTACTCAGCAAACTTTAAATGTAGAAAAGATGCAGATGTTGGTTAGAAAACTGTCCATCATTAATACATACTGAGAATATTGGCACTCTTCTATTTCCTTCCTTCCTTCCTTTTTTTTTGGTTGGTGGTGGGCGGGGGTCCTGGAGATAGAACCCAGGGCTTTGTACATGCTAGGCAAGCACTCTACTGCTGAGCCATAAGCCCAGCTCTACCCTTAGATTTCTTTAACATTGGTATATTTTTTTAATTGAAAATGCTTTTATTGAAAATAGGCTGTTATATTACCCTGTGGTGGGGAGTACAAATTGATGTAATTTAAAGAGTAAGTTGGTAGTGTATGCCTTAGAATTTTTGCAGGAATTCTAAAAATTTATCCAAAATCTCTAATTTACCACAGTAGTGTTTTTTTAAAAAATATTTATTTATTTGCTTTTAGTTGTACACAATGCGTTTATTTGTATGTGGTGCTGAGGATCGAACCTGGGCCATGCACGCGCTAGGCGAGCGCTCTACCGCTGAGCCACATCCCCAGCCCTACCACAGTAGTGTTTTATGGAAAGTTTATAGAAAGGGAAAAATAAAGGAGATACCTAAATGTGCAACAGTGTTACAGTATTGTTTTTTCCTTATGCTGGGGCCTCCACACACTGGGTAAGTGCCCTACCACTGAGCTATATCTTCAGTCTTTTTTTTTTTTTTTTTTTTGGTACCGGGGATTGAACTCAGGGGCACTCGACCACTGGGCCACATCCCCAGCCCTTTTTTTTTTTTTTTTTTTTTGTATTTTATTAGAGACAGGGTCTCACTGAGTTACTAAGTGCCTCGCCATTGCTGAGGCTGGCTTTGAACTCGCGATCCTCCTGCCTCAGCCTCCCAAAGTGCTGGGATTACAGGCGTGCGCCACCGCGCCCGGCCTTCAGTCTTTTTAATTTTTTAAATTTTTATTTATTTATTTATTTTGATACCAGGGATTGAACTCAGGGACACTCGACCACTAGGCCACATCCCCAGCCCTTTTTTGTATTTTATTAGAGACAGGGTCTCACTGAGTTGCTAAGTGCCTCACCATTGCTGAGGCTGGCTTTGAACTGGCGATCCTCCTGCCTCAGCCTCCCAAGTGCTGGGATTACAGGCATGCACCACCATGCCCAGCAACCCCAGCCCCTTTTTAAATTTATTTTTGAGATATGGTTTCTGAGGTCATGTGTGTTGGCACATATCGATAGTCCCAGCAACTCAGGAGGCTGAGTCAGGAGGATTGCAAGTTTAGTCCCAGCCTCAGGAACTTAGCCGAACAGTGTCCCAGAGTTAAAAATGAAAAGGGCTGGGGATGAATCTCAGTGGAAGAACACTTGGGTTCAGTCCCCAGTACCAAAAACCCAAACAGAAGTTTATGATATTAAGGAGAAAAAGCAGGCTCTGAAGCAGAATATAATATGAGCCCCTATTTAATGTTTATGCTTCTGCATGACTATCCTAAAAGGAAGTCAAGAAAATTGACAGCAAGATGTTAATAACAGGCATGTTTTTCTATTCATACATGTATATCTTCCAATTTTTTATAATGAACATTTGTGACTCTGTGTGTGTGTGTTTTATGGGAGATTGAACTCTGTGGCACTCTAATTTTATCTCCCTTTCATCCTCCAGCACTGTAACATTTTATATATGCTTAACCCAGAATATAGTTATATAGTTACTTAAATTACCTTTTTTTTTGGTGCTAGGGATTGAATCCTGAGCCACATCCCCAAAGAGTCTCCCTGAGTTGATTAGGGCCTCACTCTTTGCTGAGGCTGGCTTTGAACTGGAAATCCTCCTGCCTTGGCCTCCAGAGCCGCTGTGATTATAGGCATGTGCCACCACACCCAGCTCAGGCCCCCATTCTTTATTGCATTAAAAAAAACTAACCCTTGCTCTGTGGAGTTGTAAGGCTCATAAAGAAACTTAGTATGCACTTAAATAGTAGAAAGGCACTGTAAAATGGCCAAGGAATCCAGGGTGTCACTTAGGAAGTTGTTCCTGAGATTAGAGAATTAATCTGCTATTGTAAAACTTACTTTCACCTTGGATGATGTATTTTAATTGCTAGTAGCTTTAGTTGTTTTTGAAGTAGTAATTCACTGTAGCAATGTGAAATTGTATTCCATGCCATGTTCCCTTAAATTTACTTGCTCCTAGAATAGGGGCCATACTCCTGGTAATTAAAAAACAAAAATGCCAATTTAAAAAAATCATTAAAAAATAAAACATTATTGTATTTTGTTCTCATTTATTGCTGTTTGTCAACTGAAGTAAAAATATTATTAGTTTCATGAAACCTTTTAATAATAAACTTTTGTGTGTGTGTGTGTGTGTGTGTGGTACCAGGGATTGAACTCAGGGGCACTTGACCACTGGGCCACATCCCCAGCCCTTTTTTTGTATTTTATTTAGAGACAGGGTCTCACTGAGTTGCTAAGCACCTTGCCTTTGCTGAGGCTGGCTTTGAACTGGCGATCCTCCTGCCTCAGCCTCCCAAGTGCTGGGATTACAGGTGTGCGCCACCACGCCCCGCTAATAATAAACCTTTTCAAAAAATTTTTTTTAGTTGTAGATGGATACAATATCTTTCTTTCTTTTATTTTTATGTAGTGCTGAGGATCAAACCCAGTGCCTCACACTTGCCTCTACCAATGAGCTATAGCCCCAGCCCCTTAATAATAAACCTTTAACAGCTATTTCACAATTTTTCATGCAGGCTTGAGCTTCAAGTTGAATTATTACAGGGACAAATATTTTTTATTGGAATTTGTACTCATAGTATACCAATCAGACTTTAAAAGTAAGTAGAAGTTTCTTTGCCTTATTTTGAAAATTGTTCTCAATCTAAAATGCCATTATTATTATATATTTAGCAAGTCTACAAATGGATCATTTATGAAAGAAATTATATCCCTGTAGGGAGGGTAAATAAAATATTAAAACTAATTCAACAGAGGAATCAACCCACAACTGAGAATTTCTGTGTTACTGAGGCTATTTTCCCTCCCCATCCTCATTGTATAAAATCATGCTTATTTGGATGAACAGAGATGCCTTGAGTTGTCTTACAGTTCTTGCTATAGATTCAAATTATTGAGCATGACAAAAGAGGATTTAATAAGTAAATTTACACACTTGTACCTATATATTTTTACTACCTTTAAATTAGCCTGTTTACTCACCTGTAAAGTATGATCAGCTTCGTTGGTTCTCTCTATTTATTCTTCCTCATTTCTAAAACAACTACAAGAAAATTATAATTGACATGTACAATAAAGGTCATGGACTCAATAGTAGAGTATTAAAGTTAAGGTAAATTAATTAGAATTGTACATCAACATAGACCCAGTAAAATGGAAATATAAGTGAAAATTGAAACTTACTTGAGCATATTATATTTTCTTAATGAAATTTTAGAAAGTTGAGAATAGAAAGGCACTATTTTTTATTTATTTATCATCCATTGAAGTAGTTTGCCTAGCTTTGTTCATGGAACAGCACAAGGAGCTCTTAACTGCTGGTGAGGTAAAATATTGATTATCAGAAAACCTATGTTAAATCACTTCATCAGACAAGCCAGGAGTATTTATTTTGTGTGTCATTTGGCAATGGCACTAAATTCCATTCTCTGGGATTTATTCTTGAGGCTGGGTCTTTATATCTATGGTCCTCCATGTTATGTGCAACTTTGTTTCTTGCCCTTTTAAAAAAATTCAGTCTTGAGCCTTTGCTCAACTGAGCAAATTCAGCTGGACTCATATTTAACAAAGATCCATCACAGAAAGTCATCCTCAAGGCAAAGTGTCATACTTAAACAATTTATACACAAAACTACAATGGACAGAGATTATCCTTACTCTCAACCTCCAGCACCACCTTCTGTCTTATTTTAGGTAGTGAAAGGGCCAGGCAATCTGATAAACACTGTCTACTCCATCATATGATATGTTCACATGAAGGACAGCAGGCCTTTTCTAGATCACAGTAGAAATTAGGACAGGTACAAATGTTAGGTTTTATCTGTTTTATGGTGCTCTTACTCCTAACACACATGCATTATAAGCTTTCCAGTTGGGGAAAACTTTGAACAAATTCCTGATTTGGGGTAGAGAATTCTGTTGAAGCTGGGTATGGTGACACACACCTGTAATCCCAGCTACTTGGGAGGCTGAGGCAGGAGAATTGCAAGTTCAAAGCCAGCCTCAGCAATTTAGTGAGGCTCTGTCTCTAAATAAAATACAAAAGAAGGCTGGGGATGTGGCCCAGTGGTCAAGTGCCCCTGAGTTCAATCCCTGTTACCAAAAACAAAAACAGAAAAACTATAGGGCTGGACAGTGGAATGAATCTGATATCTTTTTTTATATACATCTATAAATATACCACAGTGTATCTTACCATTCTGTACATCCACAAGACTAGGGCCCTAATTAGAATAAGATATATTCCGTGCTTGTATAATTATATCAAAATGGATTCTACTATCATTGTCACGTATAACTAAAAAGAGCCAATTATTTTAAAAAAGCCAGGCGTGGTGGCGCACGCCTGTAATCCCAGCACCTTGGGAGGCTGAGGCAGGAGGATTGTGAGTTCAAAGCCAGCATCAGCAATGGAGAGGCACTTAGCAACTCAGTGAGACCCTGTCTGTAATAAAATCCAAAAATAAAGGGCTGGGGATGTGGCCCAGTGTTCAAGTGCCCCTGAGTTCAATCCCCAGTACCAAAAAAAAAAAGGTAAACAACATAAGAAACTATAGGGCTGGAGATATAGCTCTGTTGTAGTTTTGCCATCATGCTTGAGGCCCTGGATTCAATTTCCAGCATTGTGGCAGTGCAGACTATATAGCCAGGTGTGGTGTTTGCCTGTAATCATAGCTGTTTGGGAGGCTGAGGCAAGGCCCGCTTGGGCAACTTAGCAAGACCCTTTCTCAAAATAAAATTGAAAAAGGACTGGGGATATACCTCTGTGGTAGGGCACTTGCCCAAACATGTGTGAAGCCTTAGGTTCAATCCCCAGTACTACAAAAACAAACAAAAAGCTATCTTTTGCCAAGCTTTAGTGTGGTTATCAAAGAAGAACATTCACAATTATCTGAAAAGCTATTTATTCCTCTTTTCAACTATATACCTACTTAAGGTTGCTTTAGACCAAAACCTTTGATATTTGTTTGTTTAGGGGGCAGGTGTTGGATATGACAGTGAGGGATTTTTGTTGTGGCTGTTTGTGTGTGTGTGTGTGTGGTGCTGAATATAGAATCCAGTGACTCAAGCATGCTAGACAACCCAGCCCTGAAAATGAATTTTTACTTAGAACAATAAACCCAGGAAAATAATATAGCTTTATGAATTTCATGACACATCTTTAATATCTTGCTCCCAGGATCTGCCCTCCCTCCTCCTTCTAATGCTCTAATGATATATGATGACATACAGAAAGCTGTAGATATTTAACATATACAACTTGAGCTGTTTGGAAATAAGTCTACACCTGTGTAATCATTATCATTGTCTATGCCTTGCGTTTATCACCTTCAAAAGTTTCCTCCCAATTTGTTTTCTTTTTCCTTTTGTGTTAAAAAAAAAAACTTAATATAGATATACACTCTTAGCAAACTAAGTATTTGGTATAATGTTGCTAATCATAGCCCTGTGTTATACAACATGTGCCCTTTGACTAATACCTTTCTATTTTCCCCTCCATCCAGCTCCTGGCAATTACCATTCCACTCTCTGCTTCTTTGACTAATTAAGATCTCACATATAAGCAAGATCATGCAGTATTTGTCTTTCTTGGTCTGGGTTATTTTACTTAGCAAGTGTCCTTCGGGTCCATCCATGTTGTCACAAATGGCAGGGTTTCCTTTCTTCAGGCTCAGTAATATTCCACTGTATGTATATGCCACATTTTCTTTATCCATTTGCCCATTGATGGACATTTAGGGTGCTTTCAGGTCAACCTGTGGTTTACTGGATCATTTTTTTTTTTGAAGGAGTCTCCATATTTTCCATAGTGGCCACATGTCTTTGTTGTTGTTAAAAGGAATTGAACCCAGTGGCGCTTAACCACTAAGCCACATCCCCAGCCCTCAGTTACTTAGGCTGGCCTTGAACTTGTGATCTTCCTGCCTCCTGAGTTGCTGAAATTACAGGCTTGCACCACTGTACCTAAGATCTGCTGTCTTAAAAAAAGAAATATATTTTCTGTTTTATTAGTATAAAGTTCTGATCATATAAAAAACCATGAGATTATTAACTAAAATATTTTTTTTAGTTGTACACAATGCACGTGCTAGGCGAGCGTTCTACTGCTGAGCCACAACCCCAGCCCTTGATTTTTTTTAAGGGAGATAAAAATGCGTTAAAAGCAAGAATCTATTTACACGTGTTCTGGAAGATAGACTTAAAATGCTTCTTAAAGCATTCTAGTTAGCAATTTGTTTATTTCTCTTGGAATGAGGAGAGTGTATAATATAAATAGGTTTTCCCTGATGACACAGATAGTTGGAGGTTTGCAGAGACAGGTTTACACTTTTTAAAAGTTCTTCATATGCAATTTGATCAAAACAATGCATTGCTGAGAGTTAGTCAGGTCTAGTGCTTATATTTTTACCGTGACTGGTGCTTTTTGTTTGATTTGGGGGAATGTGTTAGGGAATGAACTCAGGGACTTGTGCATGCTAAGCACACATTCTGCTACTAAGCTACACACCCCAGCCTGCTTGTTTATTTTTTTCCTTCCTTTTCCACTGTTAGTCAGTTTACTAGTGGAAAATAAGGTAAAAGAAGGTGAGATTTGCTAGTTCTTGAATCTTGGAGGTTAATTTGGGGCAGGTGGTTCTGTAAGCTATGAAGCTGGATTAGGGCCAGTTGTAAAGAGCAGAAGGTTAGCTTCTTTAGCAGCAATAGCTTCAGTAAATCAGCCTTCTGGATTTGAATGTTTCCATGTGTAGTTGAAACCTGAAACTAGTTTACACTTAGTAATGAATTCTTTTAAGATTATTGATTTTTAGATACTTTCTGCCTCTTTTTCGTTCACACACTGGCCATTGTCATTTTAAGAAATGACAATGGCTTTGTTTAAGTGTTCATGGGAAAAGTGTAGGTAACATAATGATTACTATTTCTAAGTGCTTTTGTAGCTCTTCTGAAATGGACACAAGACTTGGGGGGTATGGAGCATAACTTTGGCTTTTCAGATTGGCTTACTAAGCATAATTCCAAAGACGTAGGAGAAAAGGAGAGATTTCAGAAAATCTGATAAAAAAAAAATCATTGCTAAGAAAAATTAAGGTTATTATTTCCTATTATCCTTTATGAGGCAAATTGAGCTTTTCTCATTACCCTATCATTTTTCTTAATCCCCCCATCACTTATAGGCAACAATAGCTAAGCTGATAGGAAGGCCACTGTGTACATTGTAAGGATTAAAGTCTTAAACTTTAGTCCCTTTTAACCTCTGAACATGTATCTACATATAAAAAATGTATGTGCTCCTTTTTCTTAATAGAGTTCCAAATACTGGGCCAGGAGCCCTACTTGTAACTTACTTTTTGAATGAGCCTTTCTCTTTATAATGGAGTATTTTTCCAGTTTAAAAGGAAATAATGTACTTAAATGATATAACTGACTTCTTTTCCCCCTGTTATGTACAATAAGAATTTTTAAGTTAACAGGAACAGCGTTTTGTTAGATGGTAGCAGAACTGTATTGAATCAGTTTTTGGTTTTAAAAATGTTCTTTTTTTTCCCCCAAAATTATTTTGCATACCCTTTATTTCTTACGTTTCATATTTACTTTTGAATCTTCTTAAAGCTTTATCCTGAAGTTCTAAATCTAATTTTGACATTATAGAATAAGGTATATTATTAACGTGATGAGGCGAGTCTTAGTGACTAAAAATTAGAACTGCTTTAATTGGGACAAATCATAGCTGGCAGCTAAGCCCAAAGTTTAATCACGTCCAGCACGTATTAGCTGTTCCAGTCAGGGCTTGATGTGTTAAACAGCTCTATTGTCTGTGTGTGGGTGTTATTCTATGTAAATATTCTGAGATGAATTAATCTTTTTAGTAGTTCTTTGAAAAATTTCAAGTGTTCTCTTTTTTCCATACTTATATGTATAAGAAGAAACTCATAAAATTGATGCCCAGAAGAGTTCTGTTTAACATAATCTTAGAATCTAGGCTGCCTCTGTTAGCAGAATTGAAATGTTAAATAACATTTTTTATATTCAGTAGAAATTTTAGGAAACCTTGTAAATACTAGTTGAGTGAAAATGCTTTAGAATAAGCATCTTTATATATGTGTGTGTGTGTGTGTGTGTGTGTGTGTATACATGATGTTATTTTTAATTTTTTTAGTTGTAGGTGGACACAATACCTTTATTTTATTTATTTATTTTTATGTGGTGGTGAGGATTGAACCCAGTGCCTCATAGCTGTGAGGTAAACACTCCACCACTGAGCTACAACCCCAGCCCTAGGATAAGCATCTTTAATCTTTAAAATAGGTTAATACATATATATGTATATTTTATATAAATATACATACATATATATTATATATAATATAGGCATTTTAATCTCTTTGGTTTTTTATTTTATTTTGATTTTTTTGGGGGGGTACTGGGGGTTGAACTCAGGGGCACTTGACCACTGGGCCACATCCCCAGCCCTTTTTTGTATTTTATTAGAGACAGGGTCTCACTGAGTTGCTAAGTGCCTCGCCATTGCTGAGGCTGGCTTTGAACTCTTGATCCTCCTGCCTCAGCCTCCCAAGTGCTGGGATTACAGGCGTGCGCCACCGCGCCCGGCTGGGTTTTTTAAATTTTTTTATATGGTGCTGAGATTTAACCCAGTGCCTCACGCATTCAAGGCAAGCGCTCAACCCCTGAGCTACAACCCCAGCCCTAAACTAGGTTCTATTTTTAAGGGAATTCTTTCCCAGATCATTAGATTTAGATGGAACCTTAGCTAAAAAGTCATTTTTTCTAAAAATGGATGCCTGAGGTCTTCTGCTTTTCTATCTTGCCTTATCCAAAGGTCATTCCCCCAACTATAAAATATAAAAACATAATTTTATATTTTATATCTCTTACTCATCCCATATCTTACTGCAGTTCACTGCCCCATGCAATAAAAACCTCTAGGGCCCTAAAGGAAGGAAAAATTATAGAAGGCATTGTTTTGGAGAGAGTCCTATGACAGAAATCCAAAGAGATTAGGTCAGAAATATTGAAGAGAGCATTAAATTATTTCACATGGGCAGAAAATTCCTGCCTTCCCTGTTCTAAATTCAAATTAGTTCTAGAAAAATGAGGTGGTTATCACAGTGATGTTTTTAATTAAAATGAAATGTGATTTTTTTTTGTTTGTTTGTTTGGATATCAGGATTGAACTCGGGGGCACTCAACCACTGGGCCACATCCCCAACCCAGTTTTGTATTTTATTGGAGACAGGGTCTCACTGAGTTGCTTAGCACCTTTCTATTGCTGAGGCTGGCTTTGAACTCTCAGTCCTCCTGCCTCAGCCTCCCAAGCTGCTGGGATTACAGGTGTGCACCACTGCACCCTGCAAATGTGATTTTGTTTGACAGAAATCTGTTCTGCTTGGTTCAAGTTTGTTGTTGTTGTTACTGGGATTGAACCAGGGGCACTTTACCACTGAGCCACATCCCTAGTCCTTTTTATTTCTTCTGAGACAAAGTCTGACTAAGTTGCTGAGGCTGGCCTCAAACTTGTAATATTTCTGCTTCAGCCTCCTGAGTTACTGGGATTACAGGTGTGTGCCACCACACGCAAGAGCTCTATTCCAGGTACCAGGAGTGAAGGCCAGAAACATATTATTGCGGCACAGAAGGAGTTATGTGAGTATACTTTATTATTGACATACTATTTTAATTTTATATTCTTCAGATATTTGGATTTGAGCTGCATTTTGGAATTCATCTATACCTAAAATGCCACCAGCAGTTGGAGGACCAGTTGGATATACCCCCCCAGATGGAGGCTGGGGGTGGGCAGTGGTAGTTGGAGCTTTCATTTCTATCGGCTTCTCTTATGCATTTCCCAAATCCATTACAGTCTTCTTTAAAGAAATTGAAGGTATATTCAATGCCACCACCAGTGAAGTGTCATGGATATCTTCCATCATGTTAGCTGTCATGTATGCCGGAGGTGAGTACCCATAAAAACTTTTTTTTTTTTTTTGTAATTTTCATTAAGCAGCCAGTTTCTTTCCATAACATTTTAAAAGACTGTCTCTAGATGTTTTGAAACGTTATTTCTTGAAGTTTTGTGTTTAGAGTCATGTTTTTCATTCCCGTTAACATGGCAAATCTTGCTCCATTTGTTTCACTATGGTTTTCTGAAATAGAAATGAGAAATTGTGAACAGCTGTGATCTGCCCCATTCAAGTATCATTGAGCTTAAAAGGTTTCATAAAATGATGTGCACAACTGGTTTTTCTAGACTATTGAAATGTAAACATAGATTTTCAAAAGTTGATATTGGAAGAATTAAACCAAAGTAACCTGATTAGCATAATTCAAAGTCTCAAGTAAACTCTCTTAATGGTGTTAGAAATCAAAGAACTGAATAAAACCTTCCCCTGTTCCTTGTGATTTACGTCCCAAAAGCAGTTCATCTGTATTTTAAACTTGAGTTTTTATCATTTCTTCCCCTTCGGTTCTCTTTGGCATGTTATGAAAGCTATGTAGACAGTAAATTGCTTAACTTGATATTATTTAAAATACTGTTTGCTTGACTTTCAGGCATCAAATCACAATTAAACATGTAAAAGTTAAACTTACCATAATAAAATATTTAGTTGCTTAGTTAGAAGGAATCCAGAGCCAAGTCTTTTTGTTTACTGGGATTGACAGTGTCTCTTGTTTCTTTGTTTAGACAAACTTCTGTTAAATTGTCATTGTTAACAACTTAATGCCTCTCATTATACTCAGATGTAATTATTATTATTATTATTTTTATTTATTTTTTATTTTTTTTGGTACTGGGGATTGAACTCAGGGGCACTCGACCACTGGGCCACATCCCCAGCCCTTTTTGTATTTTATCAGAGACAGGGTCTCACTGAGTTGCTAAGTGCCTTGCCATTGCTGAGGCTGGCTTTGAACTCCTGATCCTCCTGCCTCAGCCTCCCAAGTGCTGGGATTACAGGCATGTGCCACC
Source organism: Tamias sibiricus (assembly GCA_025594165.1). NCBI lineage: Eukaryota > Metazoa > Chordata > Mammalia > Rodentia > Sciuridae > Tamias > Tamias sibiricus. The sequence continues at coordinate 103,630,766 of CM046658.1, read as the reverse complement.
GCGCCTGGCATACTCACGTGTAATTTTTTAATAGCCAATATAAAGATTCTAGGAGCTGGGGATGTGGCTCAGTGGTAGAGCACTTGCCCAGCATGTAGAAAGATTCTATACCTCACCTGCAAATAACTTAGCCTTAGGCTGCTAAACTGGTAGCAGATGGGCTCCATGAGTGTACTCAGCACTGGGCTATTTATTATAATAAAGAACACTGGGCTGGCCGCGGTGGCACATGCCTGTAATCCCAGCACTTTGGGAGGTTGAGGCAGGAGGATTGCGAGTTCAAAGCCAGCCTCAGCAATGGCGAGGTAATTAGCAACTCAGTGAGACCCTGTCTCTAAATAAAATACAAAAAAGGGCTGGGGATGTGACCCAGTGGTTGAGTGCCCCTGAGTTCAATCCCTGGTAACAAAAAAAAAAAAAAAAAAAAAAAAAAAGAACACTAGTCCTGATCCCTTTCTCTGAGAAATTTATGATTCTTTGGAGATAATAATATAAGCTTATGAAGCAAGATTATGTAGTAGAAATCATATTTAATTTAAGCATTATTATTCGGGCTGGGGTTGTGGCCTAGTGGTAGAGCACTTGCCTAGCATGTGTGAGGCCACTGGGTTTGATTCTCAGCCCCACATATGAATATATGAGTAAAATAAAGTTCCATTAAAAAAAATAAAATAAATTAAGTATTATTAAATTTTCACAGAAGAAATAGGTAAACTGGTTGCCTTGGAGGGCGATTACCTGGGTGTCTGGGAACAAGAGTAGGAATACCTATTTTTTCCACCATGTGGCTTTTTCTGCTTTTTACATTTTTAACAGGCCTGTTAGGTTTTCAAATACATTTTCAAAGAACCTAAGTGCTAAATTGTAGTTTGTTTGTTTTTTAAGTTCAGAAAAATTAAAAGGGACTTTGGACATTTGTAGTTTATGAGGCTTTGAACTCCCAATATGCCAGAGTTTCTAACCAGATTTTGAGTATGATGACTTGAAGAAATTGGCATAAATATTATCCAGAGGCATTCCAGGTATTCATTGTATTTTTAAGCTGATTACAAATCAGAGGTTCACATGTTGCAATTCTAACTACCAAAGAGCTTGGGAACCACTTGCATTTTGCATCAAAAATAAGTGCTGTCACTTGTGCTAATTGCACATGACACTTTCCTTTGGGGGAAACAGTTCCTTCTTTGTCCTCACCCAGTTAGTGAGATAACTAGCACATTTCTCTGAGTTTGTATTACAATAGGCCCAGAAACTACCACTTTCTATTTTTAATTATAGCTAATTAGGGCCATCTTTCCTGAAATAACCCTGAAGGACAAATTGCCTATCATGAGCTTGTGTGGCAGAAGTTTTATTAAATGGATTTTTTGTTGTTGTTGTTTTTCTAAGTGATATGTTCTCTAAGAATTTTCATCTCACAATTGTCATAATCCTTTGACTTGTGCACTTAGACTACACTCTGAATGGTAGTATGTTTTCAGCTGTGAGAGTTTTTTCTTTAGTGCTTTGGGTTAGAGATGCGTACTGATGGTTATTAAGAATATAAGTAAGCCGGGCGCGGTGGCGCACGCCTGTAATCCCAGCACTTTGGGAGGCTGAGGCAGGAGGATCGCGAGTTCAAAGCCAGCCTCAGCAATGGCGAGGCACTTAGCAACTCAGTGAGACCCTGTCTCTAATAAAATACAAAAAAGGGCTGGGGATGTGGCCCAGTGTTCGAGTGCCCCTGAGTTCAATCCCTGGTACCACCAAAAAATAAAAAAAAGAATATAAGTATATTTTAGGAGATTATCTTAGTTGCCTACTTTTTTTTTTTTTTAATATGAAAGTTTAAATTCATATTTTCAGTACCACATTGAACATCTTTTGGGGGGCTGTACTGAGAATTGAACTTAGGAACACTCGACCACTCAATCATATCCTTAGCCTTATTTTATATTTTATTTAGATACAGGGTCTCCCCGAGTTGCTTAGTACCTCCCTTTTGCTGAGGCTGGCTTTTTTACTTGCGATCCTCCTGTCTCAGCCTCCCTAGCCGCTGGGATTATAAGCACCACCATACCCGGCTCACAGTGAACATCTTAATACTCTGGTTTGGAATTTTGAATGTAAAATTTACAGTTTTAACTTACACCTCATAAACTCAACAGTATAGCAATATTAATCTTTGTAATTCTTTTTTTTTTTTTTTTTTTTTTTTTTTTTGTGGACTGTACAAAGATCTCATTACTGATTTATATGGAACCATTTTGTAAATGTTCTTTCAGTGTTCAGTTTTTCAGTCTTACACAAGCTGTAACTTCAAATTATTTTCAAATCACCTGGGATCTAATGTTTTCATTAAGTGACTGTTTGACTGTTAGTCTTGTCAGGTATCTGTTAAGAGTCTGTTCTTCATATATGATTACCTCTAGCTGCATGCTCCCCTGACAGAAGGGAAGACAAGCACCCTCGGGCCTCTTTTATAGGGACACTGGTTCCATTCATTAGACTCTGCCCTCATGACCTAATTATTTCTTAAAGGCCCTACCTCTTTAATACTGCTCCTTTAGGGGTTAGGGACTATAGCAGTGACTTAGAAGGTAGCATTAGCAGTGACTTAGAAGGTAGCATTAGAAACTGTTTTGTTCACATGCTGGATGGAGCCTTTTTGGTAGCTTGTCCTTAACTCAGCCACTTAGACTTGGTCCTCTGAAACACAAGGATAATCAAAAGTTTTGATTCCTTTTCATATATCATAATGCATACATATGTCTGTATCAGATGATTAGAGAGTGCATGCAAACAAGTGCACAAAAGCATAAGCATATGTACTAATGTTATACTTATCACTACCAATATTTGTTGAAGACCTACTAAACACTTCACTTGTGAATTTGTTTTTATTCTTT